>OU779862.1:20000000-30000000 GCA_916999025.1 Orgyia antiqua
AAGGAAAATCCGTCTTCTTAAACTCAACGAAATTTAAAGTCGATGCAATTATATTAGATGTTATTACATATATCTGAATGTAAACTAGGAAATAAATTGTTGCAAAATAAATTTAAACACCGGCCGTGAGCTCCTAGAATGAACGATTTAGCGCAACCGCATAACATTTTATGGTTCTATGTGTAATAAATCTTAAAAGGCTTTTTATTTATGCATTTATTATATTTCTCTTTGATTTTAAGTTGGTATATATAAGATTATTGTACTCTTTCTTTGATTGAGGATTAAAATTAAAATCTCAAAAATAAAATTGTGTTGTTGGCACTAACTATCTATATTTGGAGATTCACAATCGTAATGACAAGTGTGAAATACAAGAACGATAGCCTTTTTACCTCCTTTTTAATCGAAACGCCAAGATATGAGCCTCATAGACTTACCAACTTGTTTAATAGTGTTAATATCGTGTAGAATCTATAAATAGATATTTATGTCAAAGTTTACACCGAGTGGTATGTCCACGATAATACAAAATCATAGTTCATATACTAGTAAAGGCATAGGTCGCCATCTTGCATCCTCCTCACACATGTGTAGGAGTCCGGGATACAGAATGTGCAATATTATTCGAGTGCTGTTACAAAGTGGTAAGGTTCAGAGTTGTGTAACATTGTGCATGGTAGGATATCACGACTTGTCTGCATATTATCCTATTTGTTTTAGAGTAATGATAAGAGTATGTTTCCATTAGACTCATTATAATGCTATGAATCTTTGTTATCAGTTGGATGCTGTGCTTAATGTAGTTAAATAATAGCGAACAGTTTAAAAATAAAACACATAACTTTGCGTATAAATGTGTAACACTATGGAAACAAGTTTGATTTTCGATTTGGTAGTGACATGTAATTTTATGCTGTTGGAATTCTTTTCTAAAATACAATAACGAAGCCTGTAGCGTTTTTGGAACAGGATACCTTTGTGGCGATATTTGGCAAAAACCCAGCATGTCTAAAAGAGAAGACATTTTATCATCCATTCCTTTTATTCTCTTGTCATCATTTATTTTAAAATAAATCCCCTTCAATGTTGTGGCAGTTGTCTTAATTTGCACCGTTTAAATTTCATAGCAATAGTCAATATAACAATATCTTTTCTCAAGTAATCTGTACTAAAGAGGGCACGATACCAAATTATGCTCCACACAAAAATATGGGCATCGTAGTCCCCTTTCTTCTTCCCGAAAATTAAACCGATTTTAATTGTTTTTACGCTATATTTTAAGTACATTAATAGTATATTATATGCATTAATAGTATATATACGCTTTCGTTTTTAGGGTTCCGTACCCAAAGGGTAAAAACGGGACCCTATTACTGAGACTTCGCTGTCCGTCCGTCCGTCCGTCCGTCCGTCCGTCCGTCCGTCTGTCACCAGGCTGTATCTCAAGAACGGTGATAGCTAGAGAGTTGAAATTTTCACAGATGATGTATTTCTATTGCCGCTATAACAACAAATACTAAAAATAAAATAAAATAAATATTTAAGGGGGGCTCCCATACAACAAACATGATTTTTTTACCGTTTCTTGCTCCATACTAATAACGTTGCCTTATGTTGCATAGATAATGGTACGGAACCCTTCGTGCGCGAGTCCGACTCGCACTTGACCAATTTTTATTTCAAAACATAATAATTAAAAGCAACATCCGAAATTCCCGTTTTTTTTTCGGTTTACTTTAGATAAAGTTGCAGCGACTATCTGACATATTTGGTAAGATTTTACCAAAAAGGAAAGTGATAGAAGCAGAGATATACTCTTCATCTATAATATAGAGTAAAAACAGTAAAAATCGGTTTAACTTTCGTAAAGAAAAAAGGGGACTACGAAACGTCTTTTTTTTTCAAAGATATTTGTAGGTAAAATCTGCTTCCGCTATGTTTTGTCCCTTTCAGCACGGCGGCGCTCGGGAATAAGGATAGCAATACCTAAGGCAAATACCTAAATTAGGAGTATAGTACCCTCTTAAGGATATTTTTAAAGGGGCGTAACTTTATGTTACATTTGATCACGACCTGCCTTAACACGGCCCTCCCTGTGACAGTTCGCTAACTGATTAATGGAATCGAGGTTTTACGGTCGCTTAAGTGCACTTGCACTCAACATAATGGGTTTTCATAGGGACGTTCAAAAGGAATTTTAAAATATAACAATTCTTGAATTTTACCGATTCAATGTAGATTTTCAATACCTAGTTGAGAGTAGTAGAGTAGAGTTGTAGTGACAAACACATATAATCTTTATTTTGGTAATATAGAAAGATATGGAGCATTTCATTATTATATTTTTCTCGGTTTTGTTTATGTGTATTGTACCTCTTTTACATCTTCTAATTTAAAATTCTCCTGTCACGGTGTTTGTAATCATACTCCTCCGAAATGGCTCGACTGATTTTCGTGAAAATCTTAGGTCTGAGAATCGGACAACATCTATTTTTCATTCCCCTAAATGTAACCCCTAACATTTATATGGCAAAACAACGGTTGCCGGGTCAGCTATATTATATTATGAATGGAAGACCATATTCTATGAATTTCAGTTATCTATTTCCTGAGTTGTATGTTAATCATAAACAAACTACAGCCGTTATTATGCCTTTCTGAATGACATCTAATGGTTAAAACCTTGTGAAAAACTCATCATACTTATTATCCGTGTACTAGCTGGCTTGTGAGTTTGTTCAGTTTTTGTGTGTCTGTTTTGCTCTATAAGGCAGATTGATTATGGGACTTTAGGCCTATCTACGAATTTCAAACATGAGCTTATTTACAAGCCAAAAACGCCTTGTTAAAAATTAATATTAATAAAAACAAATTGCGTTTAAACTATTTTACGGAAGAGATCCATGTATTTTTATATATGTATAGGTAAGGTATAAGTTTGCGGAGTAAATATTGTTACAAACATTCGGCACACATTACCCTTCCACAATAATTGTGACGTATTTGACCCAATACTATAACTATGACGTAATAAAACAGAAATCACGGGGCCACGTGGAAAATCGTGTGATCACGCCACCCCGTCTACCAAGAACTCCATACTAACAAATGGTGGGCCCGTTTCTATTCGCGTTCCTCTCGTCCAAACGAGATTTTATTCTTGTAATAAGGTGAGTCAACTGTGCTGAGTCGTTGAGTTCGTTCAACGTGGTACAGGCCCTTCACCGCGTCCACGTCATTACTTGCTTTTCAAATTTCGACTCAGTTCAGTTTCCAAACGCGCATCGCGCTGGCCGCACACTGCGCGTTCTTTGTCTTTATTTTTTTTTAATAAACTAGCGAGTGGCTGTGATAAGTTTATAGTGATATTTTCTTGTTAGTTGTTTTTATAGAACTGCTTAGCGGTAAGTTAATTACATTTTATTCTAATTTTAGGCTAATTGTGAACATTTGAGATAAAATTTTATTTCTTTTTGTATAAAGTTATTTCTTTTTTACTGACTTATGCGCCTGACTACCCTCGAAATCATATCAAATTTTTGTTAAAACGTGCCCTATGAAAATATTTCATTCCTTTATTTAATTTGGGGGATTTTGTTTCTAGTGGGTACCTCTGTGTTAAAATATTATTTATTTAAATCAGATTTTTTTTTGTTCTGTGAATTAAAACCGATGAAAATTAATTATGGCATTTTAATTGGGTTTGCTTTTAACTGTTATTTATTTGGATCAATTTTTATTACCGAAGAATCACAGTTGTATATTAAACCAGTTCAATTAATAGCGGTTTGCCCTTTGCCTGGTTTCAGTTTACAAGATGTAAAAGTAAAATGTTTTTCAATATTTATTTTGAACAACCTTATAATTAATTTTTTTTTATTATATATTATTTTATTACCAATGTAGGTATCAGTTACTAAAACAATCTCGATACTGAAAATAGCGTTACGCATATTCTAAGATTGAACTAGAATCAAACCAAAACCATTTACAATTTTCGACCATACTACCGGTCTAAGAAGCAAACAAAAAATTTAAAATATGAAAAAACTAAAGTTTATATTTTTAGTTACGCTCTTTAAAGCAATGTTCGCATTAAAGAGCGTAATATTTAGCTCAAAATTTCAAGTGGTGCATCTAAAAATAAAATGAATCCAGTCATGGCCTTTCAAAAGTACCCGTTCGATAAAAAATAGAACATTCACTTGATCATAGCAGACATATTGATAACAGCAAATTTTGACCACTTTGTTGAAAGTTTAGATTAGGGCTGCCTCTTTCCGGCTTTAGCAACGGCAATGTGGATATTAATGAATGGCGAATATCCGGGCTAGGGGTTTAACATCGAATCGATAGAAGGCTAAAGCGAAAATCGTTCAAACGCACGTTCGTGATATAATTAATGTTGAGTGACATTGCTTATCTGTCAATGAATGAAAGTTGAAGTATGAATGTCCATGAAGCCAAGGAAGTGTGTTGGGATCGTAGCACATGGCGCTCTATAGTCTCTGCCTACCCCCATTAGAAAAAGGCGTGATGATAATGATGATGAAAGTTGATAATATTTTTTTGGATAGTATACACATAAAATATAACCGTATTTGCTTGATATTATCTCGAACTGTTTACTTTTAGTGGCAACCCTAGTATTGCATTGATTGCAATCCCAGCAGATGCTGCTATAAGTGTTTTTGCACGCAGCCTCTTGTATCACCATCACCATTAGATTTTGTAATGAAATCATTTTCGTTTTAAAAAATATTAATAGTCACTGGCTAATTCTTGGATGTGATCTGAATCTGAATGTAATAAAATGTAAAAAAAAAGTATTTTACTGACAATAAAATTGTTAGAGTAATAAGACGCGTCAACAGATTTTGTTTTCTTAACTTTTTTAACGTACGCTTTCACTTTTTAATTCTATTTAATAATTTAACTTTCGAGTACATTTTTTGCTAAAGACATTTTGGCAAGTTAATATTTTCCTAATTCTTTTTAACATTGATTTGAACGTGCATTTTATATTATAATTTTATTATCACATGTAACTAGCTGATGCCCCCGGCTTTGTACACGTGTAATTTATAATCACTACTTTATCAAAACCTTCACAAATTATACCTTCCTCTTGAACCACTGAACAGGGGGAGGAACTGGTCCTTGAAACACAACTAAGGTTAGTTCAAGGATCAGGGATTCCAATAATGTGTATCCATATGTTTTATGACAATAAATTTATTTCTATTTCACTATCTAATTAATATAAAAAAACCGCATCAAAGTCCGTTGCGTAGTTTTAAAGACAAAGTCATTATTTCTGTATGTCCCTATGTAAGGACATAGGGACATACAGAAATAATGACTTTGTTAACACGCTTATATTAGTTCGGTAGGTATATATCATTGTATTAATCTATGTATGTAACGGAATATTTAATTAGTGTTTTTCCCCCATTTGCAATAGTCGGATTGATCTGAAATTTTGCATGCTTTTTAAGGGCCGATGACAATGCAATAATTAAAAAAATATTTAGGATTTTTAAGCATGTTTTTTGTTTTTAGGGTTCCGTACCCAAAGGGTAAAAACGGAAACCCTATTACTGAGACTTCGCTGTCCGTCCGTCCGTCCGTCCGTCCGTCCGTCCGTCCGTCCGTCTGTCACCAGGCTGTATCTCAAGAACGGTGATAGCTAGAGAGTTGAAATTTTCACAGATGATGTATTTCTATTGCCGCTATAACAACAAATACTAAAAATAAAATAAAATAAATATTTAAGGGGGGCTCCCATACAACAAACATGATTTTTTTACCGTTTCTTGCTCGATACTAATAACGTTGCCTTATGTTGCATAGATAATGGTACGGAACCCTTCGTGCGCGAGTCCGACTCGCACTTGACCAATTATTATACAATAAGTGTGGTTTTATCTCATTCGTATCCAACACAGCGTTAACGCAACGAATACGCTAAACCCTGTGTGTTTGCACCATTAGATGAAAGTATTGAGGGGTAATTGCGGTAAGGTTCTCTGCTTCGCCATGCTTCGGAAGCTTTAGTAAAATGTTTGTACCGTTAGTATTTACGGGTCATTAAACTAAGCTTGTCCCTAATGGAGGGACGATGAAGATATAAATAATCGTTTGTTTGTTTGTTCACTTATTTCTACAATATTTTGGGGTTGAAAATGAAACTCTTTGGCCTGACAGCTCACTAAAGAATTTGGGGACGTATGTATGTCTTTCGTCGTTCAATACTAATATTATAAAGCTGAAGAGTTTGTTTGTTTAACGGAGTGTTTGTTTAAATCAGAGGAACTACTGGTTCAATTAAAAGAATTATCTTTGTGTTGGATAGTACATTTAACGAGGAAAGCTATAGGCTAGCTAAGCGAAGCGTTTGTGAAAAACGTTGCAAAATGGGAAAAGATTTCCTAAATTCCACGCGTATGAAGTCACGGACAACACCTATATATGACTATGTACCTATGTTATTTGCCTTTCTGTACCGCCGCTCACCCGCCGCTGTTCTGAAACAGTTCAGTACCTAACCTACCTAAATAAATGGGAAATGTCCGAATGTTGTCAAATATGTGTAAATAATAGTATGACCGTACTTGACCAAGTTAGTGTGTCGGCGTCATTGTTTGCATTGATGAATATAAATAGAGGTCAGTGTTAAATATATTACGTTTTTTTGTATAATTAACGGGTCACAAGTACCGTTGATTGAACATGTGTTCGGTTTTACCCTTTTAAGTCTACATTGCATTAATCGGCATTATTTTCACATCCAATACTATTGTAAAATATGATATTATATTAACCATAAATAAATAGAGAAAAGAACAAAAAATCCATAGTGTTTCTGTTCTTCACAATAGGATTCGCCTTTGGAACAGACGCCTAGCTTCTGATGATTTAAAAGTGCTTGTAAAGTATGTCAATACCAAATAAATAAATAATTGGTCAAGTGCGAGTCGGACTCGCGCACGAAGGGTTCCGTACCATTATCTATGCAACATAAGGCAACGTTATTAGTATCGAGCAAGAAACGGTAAAAAAATCATGTTTGTTGTATGGGAGCCCCCCTTAAATATTTATTTTATTTTATTTTTAGTATTTGTGGTTATAGCGGCAATAGAAATACATCATCTGTGAAAATTTCAACTGTCTAGCTATCACCGTTCTTGAGATACTGGGTACGGAACCCTAAAAATCATGTTTGTTGTATGGGAGCCCCCCTTAAATATTTATTTTATTTTATTTTTAGTATTTGTTGTTATAGCGGCAATAGAAATACATCATCTGTGAAAATTTCAACTGTCTAGCTATCACCGTTCTTGAGATACTGGGTACGGAACTCTAAAAATCATGTTTGTTGTATGGGAGCCCCCCTTAAATATTTATTTTATTTTATTTTTAGTATTTGTTGTTATAGCGGCAATAGAAATACATCATCTGTGAAAATTTCAACTCTCTAGCTATCACCGTTCTTGAGATACAGCCTGGTGACAGACGGACGGACGGACGGACGGACGGACGGACGGACGGACGGACAGCGAAGTCTCAGTAATAGGGTCCCGTTTTTACCCTTTGGGTACGGAACCCTAAAAATTGAGCTTAGTTTGAGATTCACTAGCCTTTTACCTGCGATTTTATTTTAGTTTTAGTTGGACCCTATTACTGAGACTCCGCTGTTCATCAGTCTGTCAACACACTGTGTCTCTGGCTGGAACGGTGATAGCCAGAAAGCTGAAAATTTCACAGTGCGTGTCAATTGATGCTACAACAACAAATACTCACCTTCATCCTGCCTTTATCCCATAGATTGGGGTGTCGTTATTTGTTGTTTTTTGGGGACGTTATGAAAAATATATTATGATAGGTAGGTACGGAACCCTTTGTGCCCAAGTCCAACTCGTACTTGACCGGTTTTTATTCCAATAAAACCACTTTTTACGGATTTAGACGCGTGTATTTGTTTTAAATTTTAGCCCGTGTTTTGGAGACTTTGCAGTCACCATGGTCAAGGGCGAGACAGAGCTGTAAAGTGGTACATGGTTTAGCCAAATTTGATTTTAATTTTACATTACATATACATTTTGACGGTTTTTATTTGTATAATTATAGATTTAAAACATGCTCGACAGTCGTAATGTCGCAGTTGTTATAGAACAAGTTGTACAAGCTATTATCTAAAAGTAAATTGTTATTGTGTAGTTACTCGAGCGTGTCCGACCCGTGCATGTTGTCTACAACGTGTTGCTAAACGCGGCTGTAACGTGTTGTACTTAGTTATGTTACGAACTGATTGTTTTGAGTTATGTTAACCCATCAAAAATATAAATATGAAATAAAAGACAAGTTCAAGAAAATGAAGAGATCTAAATGGGTGCCAACTTCAATGGTTAGTTCTGAAATTTATTTATAACAACATAAAATATAATTTCTTCTTATAACTGACCTCTCTCTCTCTACCACCGTTGTAACATCCCACTGTTGGGCACGGGCCTTCTCCGCTTTGGGAGGGATTATAGTCTACTGCAGCGTACCAGGCGTTTTGGCACAGTACCATGTGCCTTCTGTCTAACTTGCAAGGGATTTAGCGGTATGATATTATGTATGTTGTTTATTAACCTCTATAGTTTCTGCCCCACTGTTTATTGTCTATGGTCTAGTGATATTTATAGCACGCAATCTACATTATTTTTATCAGAATTTAATTATTTCTAGAAAACAAATAATAATGAAATTGTAAGTCAACTGATTACCCTTATGTTTATGGATATTTAATCAGTTATACAAATACAAGAGTCAGTCAAGTGTGAAACAGAAAGGCGAACTTATGAGTTCCGTAGTATTAAACCGACACGTAGGATTTATGAAATGATCACAATGATTGGGGTTAAAACCGAACACCTCGGAATAACGTCTATCGACTGAGCTATCGTGGCAAAAACCATATCATTCGCAGTACAAACAGACACAGCAGACACTTTAATTTTATTTGTAGTCATAGATAATCTTATTATTTTAATATTATGTTTCTTTGTTGCATTTCCTCGTTTTGTAGAAATACAAGATAAGTATTATGTTGTAAATACAAAGGTTGTTTGTTATCCGTATGGCACGTGTGTGTGTGTGTGTGTGTGTGTGCGCATGTGTGTATGTGTTTAATGTTTACTTCAATACCAAGACATAATATAAATGTAACGACGAGATACCTTTGTGTTAGTATTATCTTCACTACTCTTGAACTTGGCACGTATTTCCTTACTTTTATGACCGCACTAGGCTGTTGCCCGCAACTTCGTACGCGTGGAATTTAAAAATCAAACCCTAATAAACGGTAGATACAAAAAAACCATCCACTTGAATGCACTTGAACCACTCTATTAAAATAATCGCATCAAATACCGCTGCGTAGATTTTAAGGTAAAAAGACGTCTAGATGATATCAAAGATTCGACTGTGTTGTTGATTTTTACATTTATCTATCCATGTTTTAGTGATCTGGCAGATGTATTTATGATCGGATATAAACTAAGAATACCACCAAATAGGCAGCTGTTTGTTCAATTTAATTATAGCTGTTATACAGTTATTTGTATAAATGATAGAAGAGTCAAGAGATAACTTTTGTTACAGAAAATAGAGATGCAAGTTATCCAATAATTATACTTTTTGGATGAAAGCGTACAATATGCATTAAAGTCCGCTCTCTGGTCCATATATGTATCTAGAGACATATAATAATATGTGTAATAACACGCTTAAGACGATAGTTGTTTTTTAATCTTGTGAAATACTAGTTCCATTCCATTTCCATTCCAATACAACCCGCATCTAAATCCGTTGCGTAGTTTGAAAGATATAAGCTCACATAGGGACATACGTAGAAAAATATGGAGTTTGTTTTATCTATACATACTTACATATTATAAATCTGTAGAAAAAAAATTCTGTACATTGAATAGATTTACAAAAAAAATAGTGAGATGGTTAAAAGAGAACAAATAGAACCCATTTCTAGCATTTTTGGAATTTTTGTCTGTTTGTCTGTTTAGAACTTTAGATGTTTGTCTGTGCACGCATCACGTAAAATTTACAACACTTATAAATATAAATGTTATACGTAAAAATTGTACACAACTCAAGGTGTTACTTAGTCTTTGTTTCATCGCAATCGGTCCACTCAATCAAGAGATATTTACATAATACGAAATTTCTCAATTTACTTGCAACGCCATCTAACGGCTAAAAAGGAATTAAAAAATTTATTGGGTCGATCGAAAAATCATTCTACGCGGACGGAATCGTGGGCACAGCTAGGAATAAGTAAAGATAAAGCCTAAATAACTTACTTGAAATTCCCTCCAGTCGATGTTGCTTATCTGCTGGAGGAGTAACAGTTCCTTCTAAATTGTTACACCTACACCTAGGCCAACGACTGCTATTTACTAAAATCTACCTTCTGACCTATTCGTTATAAGCGTGTGAACTCTCTTCGCTTCTTAACAGTATACAATGCTTCCACTGTCACCTCCTACCTGTACCAGATTCAGATACCTCAATCATTCGCCAAAGTGTAAGAGTAATAACAGATTTTTAAAAGTCTTTCTCACTCTCTCTCTCTACATAAGCACACGATCCCAATTTCAAATAATATCAAACATTATCAATTGCAATCTATTGCAACTAAAATTGAATTGATATTGCAATTAGTACGAGAAGCGTGTTCAATGTGATAAAACAATGTTGTCGCATGATAAACTCCTTAAATATGTAAAGAGGGATTAATATCAATAAATCTATTGACACATGGAGCTATTAAACTCGTGTCAATAAAGTTATCGATTCGACCGAATGTGGTGTATGTGCGTGAGGAGTATATCGTGTTGTTAACCTCGTGATAACCGTAGACGTATCAGGCGCTTGAGGACACACCGGCCACTCTTTTGCGAGATGATCGTTGCTTAGCGGATATTTTTAAATGCACCGATATTAGGGTTATTACATTTTTAACCCACTTAAAAAGAGGAGGAGGTTCTCAATTCCTCTGTACCTATGCTTTTTTAAAATTTCTTTTTTAATGTTTGTTACCTCATATCTCCTGAGAAATCGAGGAAAACCCTCAAATTTCAGAGGTACAGTCGGTTAAACATTTCTTTTAAAAATACTCAATTATTTATTTCTGAATTTATTTGTTGTCTTTAAGATTATAATGTATTTTGTCTAGACTACACTAAAATTGAATTGGTTTTAGTTTATATTGAAATGTGCGCTGAATATTCTGTTTAAATTAGTTTAAAATGCAGCCGCCCGGTGTACGACGTTAGCGCGTTATGTATGCACCAACACGAAGAATAATCTAGTTTGAAGCCCGCTTTATGTCGTGCTACATTTTATTTTATAATGATGAAATTATAAATACATGCCTGAATAATCACGGCTTATACGGACTGCTGCATGAATCTATTTGTTGAAAACATAGAACGACGATTCACCGCAATTACGGGAATGGAGGAGTATGAAAAGCACCTACAGAGAATATTTTATTACGAGCCAATAAAAAACATTCTAATAAAAAATATATACTTAGTTCAAAAACTAAAAAACACGCTTGAAAATACTGAACATTTAATTTAAATTATTGCATTGAATGTATTGTCATCGGTCCTTGTTAGGTGTGCAAAATTTCAGATTAATCTGACTACTGCCAGTGGCTGAAAATTATTTTCAAAGATTCAGTTACATTGATTAATACATTGATACATACATACCGAATATAAGCGTGTTAAAAACCAAAACATTTGGTCAGAGTTTGTTGAAAAATATGGAAGCAAAAAGAAAACACTGTCGTAGTAAACAAATGCTATTTGGTTATTCCAAAAATTACTTGGTTGACATTCAGGTTCCGGTTAAGAGGGTACTGTACTCCTAATTTAGGTATTTGCCTTAGGTATTGCTATCCCTATTCTCGAGCACCGTGCTGAAAGGGACAAAATATATAGCTGAAACAGATTTTACTTACAAATTCTTTGGAAAAAAGACGTTTCGTTGTCCCCTTTTTTCTTCGCGAAAGTTAAACCGATTTTAATTGTGTTTACGCTATATTATAGATGAAGAGTATATTTATGCTTGTATCACTTTCACTTTGGTCAATCGTTACCAAATATGTGTGATAAACGCTGCAACTTTACCTAAAGTAAACCGAAAAAAACGGGATTTTCGGATGGTCATATTTCTTTTAGTTATTATGTATTGAAAAAAAGAAAGTGACAGAGCATAGATATACTCTTCATCTATAATATAGCGTAGAAACAATTAAAATCGGTTTAACTTTCGCGAAGAAAAAAGGGAAGTACCATATCCATATTTTTGTATGGAGCAAAATTTGGTACCGTGCCCTCTTAAATGTGTTTTGGTACGGGTCACGTGAATATCAGGATTCCGAATTAATCGACAATATTTACAGTAAATACTTGACAACTTTGTGTGTAATGTCTCTGAATCGTAAGTTCTCCACAACCTAGTTAACGTGGATAAGAATAGACTAAGCATGACTGGCTATCGCGGAAAATTCCTGTGATCAATACTATGTTGTACATCGGCTGAGAGAAATAATACTATCTCATGTTTTCCTTTCGGGAATAAATAGAACATTGTTGTAATACAATGTAAATTATATAATGTTAATTTATTTACTATCAGTGTCAATAACCTGCTTGACATTAATATGTATGGCGCGATGTTTGTCAGTACCGAGTGTATTTCCATCAGAAGGAGAGTGTTACGTAACATTGCGGTTTTATTTTTTAATTACATATTTTAGGTAGATTAATTTTTAACTTTCCGCTATAAAAATGCGACATCAGAATTTGTAACGGGTTTTATCATTAAATAAATAAACGTTCATGGACGTTTTCACATGTCCTGGTATGGGCATGTCATGAGACGAGAGGAAAGTAATGTCGTTAGTAGAGTTCTGAGTATAAATGTGGAAGGAAAAAAGTCTAGAGGAAGACCGAAGAAAAGATGGATGGACTGTGTGAAAGAGGACATGAAAGAAAGAGGTGTTGACACAGACGTGACGGCTAATAGAAGACTATGGAAGAAAAAGACATGTTGCGCCGACCCCAAATAATGGGATAAGGGCAGGAGGATGATGATGATGATGGAAGTTTTCACACGTATTCTGATATATAGTAAGCTTTTTTATGCTAAGGGATACCCTTAGATTTTGGATATAATGTTTAAATTGCTTTTCCATAGATGATCTTAGGAATATAAATACTCTTCTTCATCACTCATTATTAATCTGTTTAAGAATCGATCCCAGAGCTACGCACACAGCAGGTCAACAACAATTATAGTAACATTTGTTGGCAACTCTTCGACCTTGACCATGACCTTAGTGGCCATATCAATGTCAGTGACTGCCATTTGTACTGTACGTCTTTATCTATTTCGACTGTCTAAATAATAAACGAGACGGTAAATTAAAGGAAATATACTATTTCCTCCTATTTTGTATTCAACAACAGCTTTGGACAAACAAAAATATATTCGTCTGTTCATTATAATAATTGTATGCGAATGTTTTCCTTGGAATTTTATATAACTACTAGCTGACCCGGCAAATTTGCCATACTAAAAAAAAAAGTTTGAAAAATAGATGTTGGCCGATTCTCAGACCTGCTGAATATGTATGCAAAATTTGAGAAGAATCGGTCAAGCCGTTTCGGAGGAGTAGGGTAACTAACACTGTGACACGTGAATTTTATATATTAGATTAAGATAATCAACTTAGTTCCGTTATACATAAATGCTAAACAAGATGTTTAGTTTAATAACTTGAATTATTTTGTTCCGGAAATATCGTGTGCCCCTAAAAGGATTTACATTTGGTTTTGACAGAACGGCTCATTGGATTTTCGTAAACATAATGAAATCAACTTATAAAAATCTGAATTGAACTTGGTCCAGCGGTCTTAGAGCTTAATAAGCCATTTACAGACTGACACACAGATAACACAATGTCTTTACAATAGTATATGCTTTTAAGCGGAAAATAAATGTATTTTGGAAAAACTAGGTGTCAGAGCTTGTTAGACACTTAAATAACGCAAATAAAACGGTTAGCACAAAACGCAATTTTGAATAACAATTAGAAGCTGGAATTAGAATTTGATTGGAATTATTTGTGGGCTTATTCGCAATGTTGACATGTACGTGATTCAAAAGCCAAAATACAAAATAGAGGTTTTGGCACGGACAAAAACATTTTATTGGTGATTTTGCATTGGTAGTGTGTAAAACGTATTATGGCGACTAAAACACTTTGATGGAGAGGAAGTACAACAAGGAAGTGTATAAAATGTAGCAATCTCTACGTATTTCCATATAGGAAGTTAACAATCTTGTTTGAAGCTTCTACAGATTATATTCGTAGAATAAAATGATGGATTTAGATGGACATTTCTGTTTTGCGTTTTGTTTTTAGTAAATTCTTGTTGTACAACAGCAAAAATTTACTCAAAACAACAACAAAGCGATACTAACAGAAGAATCGACACGTGGACACAAGACGTTATTATATTTGGCAAATGAGTCACCCTGTCTGCAACATTGTGCTGAGTTCAATGACATTTTATTATTTGTGGTTTCTATTATAATTGGCACATTTACTTTTGAATATTTTCACGTTATTGTTGTTGTAGGCGCGCGTTGGTGGTTTACAGGTTTTGATATCTGTGTAGTATTTCTGAGTAGTCTGTCCGTGTAGTGACGGATTAAGAATACAAGCGTCATTCGAGAATGACGCTTGCATTCTGACGCGAGTTTTTTGAGTTTGGTACAGGGTTTAGTTCCGAGTTTTCCGTCTCTCACAGAGATGAGAGACGGAAAACTCGGAACTAAACCCTGTACCAACACGCCTGGTCAGCGCGGCACAGTAGACCATAATCCATCCCAAAGTAGAGCAAGCCCGTGCCCAACAGTGGGACGTTAATGGACTGGAGAGAGTCTTGGTTGCATTTAGGTTTAACGTCAGTGCTCTGCATTACAAATTGTCTTTATGGGGCAAAATTTGATAAAGGAAATTCAAAGATTCCTACTTCTCTATCGGACGTTTTCGGATTCCCGATTTGGGTATAAGTTCTTAGATGTTGATATAGTTAGTTTCAGTACCTATTCTATGCTATACCTATTTAAATATTCTAAGTAAATTTAATTACGGAACAGGCAACTCAATAAACCAATTTAACTAAGTGAAAATAAAAACTTTACTGCTTTACAGATACATAGCTCTATTTCATTTATTTGCAACTGATAAGAAGTAACCGGTTTCGGTCATGGCTGACTTGACTTCAAATACGAAGTACCTTCCCCGTGTTAAATACACAGTTTTTTTTAAGTACCTATTATATTACTTAGTATTGTTAAATTAATTGAAAACTATTAAATTGTTTTAGGGATATGAAAATGAATGTAAATACATAGACTCTATGGATTTCCTCACATAATTAATTTTGACCACAATAAAGTTCTGATCGAAACATGAACTTATTTGGGGATATTTTTGGTTAGTAGTAAGATGACATGGTGATATTAACCAATACCAATCATAACATTGGTGAGTAAAGAATGACTACTGTAAACGGGTTTAATCTGAAACAGCTACTACATATCATGCCAACAGCAACTTCATAAAAAGCAGGAAGATTTAATTACAACTTTCGCTCTTTCGACTCTCATGATTCACTCCGAAAGTGTTGGTCGGAATTAGAGACATTCAACCTCATTTTACAAATTGTTAATAAATAGGTCAGCCTGGTTTTTTTTTCCTTTATATTCTTTAACTTGTCTTTTGAGTTACATCGCTGTTTCTCATCTTTCTTCCATTTGTTGGAAGGATTCGCTTTCGCGTATTTATACCAATAACTGTCTTATAAACTAACATACTTTTTGCTATTGTAAATGGGTTTATTCAACCTTACTTAAGCAACAGTAATATCGAACACACATCGATCAGTCGATACATCATGTATTATAGAAAGCAAACTGCTCGATGTTTTACGTCATCGATTAGTACAGTTCACTGAGCAAATATCTTTGCTGAAGCTGGGTTAATGAATCTCTACTAATCCATGTAATCATTTTACTAGTAGATTACGGCTCAGTATGAATCAAGTGGGATTACTCATTTAGAGTGTTTAGCCGTTTGCTCAAATATAATTTTGAGCTGATATGGGTATATTTGACTGCCAGAAGTATTCTCCTGTGACCATTGGAATCGGCAAAGCTTTTCATTTGAATAAGCTGTGTCCCATGATTGCAAAATGACTGAGATAAATTTTTGACAAAAGCTATCCCAAAAAATAATTTTCAGTAAAATAATTCAGATCGGAAGTCAGCCTAACCTGAATTGACGGAAATATGTCTATGACGGGTATATGAGAGTTTGCAATGAAAATTGCAAATTCATAGACAGCCAGCAAGCCTGAATGTACCTGAACCTTGAAATTGTCTTTTAGTACTTTAATATATTGATTAACAAAATAATGTATGTCCGTCACAGTCCGCTAGTTGTTGCTCCTTGTTGTGGTTCAAAGTGCGTGTTTATGTCTGAACTGGATGTGGTCGTGATGTCACCCGTATATCAGGTGCTATGTCATAATTGAACGGGCGGACTTCGTTCTACATTGTGTTCGCCTTACGCTAATATAGGCTGAGTGCAGGAATATTTTCTAAATATTAATTCCAATTGCCACCAGTTAGAAATATCTACTATGGATATTTTGGGTATTTTACTCAGCTACTACCATCTTCTGTATGTTAAATAATATAAAACGTATTTACCTCTAATTCAAGGAAAATCACAGAAAAACAGAAAGCTTCAAAAATAAAGATGTCTTTTACCAGTGACGTCAAAGCCTGTAAAGTAAGTAAATTGAAAATAAAGGCGTATATCAAATTGAAAATAAATTCGCAACGTAATTAAATATATCTGCGGTGAAATTTTACGTAAATTCTATTTCCTGTGAAACATTGGCGAGCTTTCAGGTCAACCCACCACTCACTACCAAGGTTCAACAAATTGTTATTGAAATTGAATCTGAACACGATATGGTAATGTTTTTCTATAGTTCACTGCACAGCATGCAGTAGTTCCTATCGTTTGCTTCGTTTTGCCACAGGTTCAGCTATTTAACACTTATCCTGGATTGGGTCTTTCATAAATCCTCTCTGGCCCCACTAACACAGCAGGCATTCCCCTTGTGAGGCAAAATAGTAGGCGCACATAGAAAGTAGAACCACCTTCTTTCTGGCTTCATCTTAAGAAACGTGATAAATAACTTTGTTCAGATATTATTCTTCTGATGTGACAGAACTTTAATATCTATGCTTTTGCCAGTTTTTTTGGGGAAATCTCTTATCCCAATAGTTAAGACATGTCTGAAAATTGAACAAAAACATTAGCTACCTGCTGTTAGAAAATGCAATATATAACAATACAAATTGTTAAATAAAGTGTGTACTACACTTAATGAAGTGACGAGCTCGCGTCGTCACGTGCCGTCTTTATTCCCATGTTGTGTTCGCTCGTGGCATCTTGTGCCTCTAATTTGTTACAAAATTACATCCAGGATATTAAATATGAAGTGAGTACGCATCTTTATTTTTATACTGTGGATTTGATTCAACATATATTTGTGATAATTATTCAACTTATTAAAATTTTAAAGCCCTAGAAAGATCTGGACAAAAAAAGCAGAATCATTTGATTTTCCTACAGGTTTTCTATTCTATTTGCTTAAGAATACCTCGACGTAAGAGGTACAATGAAATACAAAAATAAAAGAAAAGGTCAAGCCGTGTTATTTTCTCGTTAAATTCAAGGTAGAACTCAATTGTCACATAATATGTGTATGTTCCCTGATGGTAACGTGAGGAAAAACAAGAAATTATGTTGATCCCAGAAAATTGAATTCACAAACGGCAGAAATAATTGAATTCTATGTATTAAACTTGAGATCTTCTGGTTTTCTTCGTGAATAAGTAAATATTATTTAATTTATTGCGTTGATTCTTTGAAACCCCAAGAGGTCTCATTGTGGGGATCGGATTTGCTAATTACTATTCTTTGCCATGTAAAAGCCAGCTAAACGTATACACTCTAACTCTACATAGATAATATCCTCTGTGAGGGACGGAAAACTCGAAAATAAACCAAATGCCAACACGCCCGGTCAGCGAGGCAATAATCCCTCCCAAAGTGGAGAAGGCCCGTGCCTAAGAGTGAGAGAGAAAGATGTTAAACATGATCAAACGGCTGTATTAATTTTGTTGAAATTTGACCTAAAGATACCAGATCTAATAACACGTAGATTATGGTATAAAGTAGTCATTTGTCTGTTAGTCCTTGGATTCATATTTCTTCCTAGATTACATAGGTCTCCATGTTTCTTAATAGGACGTTTATGAGTTGAGAAGGTACAAGAGATACAGACAATATTCATTACGTATTCAGTCGCAATAGCAAGTAATTGTAAGGTTCCGTATAATGGAGATAAGTGAGTTGGTATTAATTCGATGTTAATTAAAATAGTACTTCGTGTCTTCGCGACGTTATTAACTTACATCTCGGAGCATTAATGCAGCTGGAGTTAAAATAAGATTTATTGTCATTAACAGAATGTACACAAATAATTACATTGTAATAAAATGTTCAAAGCAAGAGTTAATACGTAATATTTGGTTCTGTTGGTCCTAATACAGGTCAAACGTGCGCTTTAAGTACCAGCAATTTTAACATTTTATAGCGACCCGCATTGAAAAAGGTACAAGAGCCATGCTCATACTTATTGTGTACAGATAATGTCGTCCTGAGTGTGCGTGAGGTGATTTTAGGCGGGGCGTGCGTAGCGACCAATGAAATTGTGTTATAGTGTTTGTGTGTGTTACTTCGGCACTCCGCCGACTTTAACAAAGAAAGCAGCTCCTGCTGGTTTTACTCTCTAAGACTTACATACAGTATATCTGTTCAAAATAATACATCCATCCATCCATCAGCCTCTTGCCGTCCACTGTTGGACTTAGGCCTCCCCCATAGAACGCCACAACGCGCGGTCCTGTCCCGCCTGCATCCAATGTCTCCCCGCGACCTTGACGATATCGTCGCTCCACCTTGTCGGGGGCCGCCCAACGCTGCGTCGTCCGGTACGTGGTCGCCACTCTAGGACTTTTCTTCCCCATCGATCATCAGTCCTACGGGCAATGTGGCCTGCCCATTGCCTCTTCAGTGTGCTAACCTTTCGGGCTATGTCGAACACGTCAGTTCTCCTACGGATCTCCGTATTTCGGATTTTATTCGGTAGGGAAATACCGAGCATAGCCCTCTCCATAGCACGCTGTGCAACCTTGAGCTTATTTACGAGGCCGACATTTAAGGACCACGTCTCTGTTCCGTATGTCATCGCTGGTAACACACTGGTCATAGACCCACAAGAAAATACATACTCTATGTTATATAATATTTATTTTGTGTTTTTTTTCATATTGTATTATACAGTCATACATAATACGTGCCTCATAATGGGTTCATTTCCCTCCACAGTTCTTTCGACGCAAATGTATGTACAATATCGTATGCCGAGATTTTTATTTTAATATTATGCTCACATTTTATGATATTTTTAACTCGTTTTATTTGCTTACCTTACATAATTTCCGTAGAGATATCTAGTTAAAGTAATTACAGCTTTAATATTTTTTGCGATTCTATTTGCCTAAGAATTTCTTAATCCTCTGAATTGCCAAACAGCTATAATTGCCCGCACCGGGATTTGAACCAGAAATTAAATGTTACAAAGCTAACGCTTTAGCTACTGGGCGAATTGACTTATAGGTAGTCCCTTCGGGTTCATTTTTTTATTTTTGTAGAACCGAAACGTAATTTGCATAGATAATGTATTAAGAAATACTTGATATTTCTCGTTAGTATTTACGTAATCGCATATTGCAGCGACACAGCTCTCTACAGACCTTTAACTCTTACAACATAACGTGTCGTTTTATCTTAAATAGTACTAAAACTTATACTTTCCTATTATACTACGAAAGTCCCGGTAACTATGAGATTAGTAACAAAGAAAGTTATTATTTTCATTATAAGGGGTTTGAACAACGTGTGCTTTTCTTACGTACACATCTGCAAGATCTCATAATTATTTTCATTCATACAATCCACCCACTTTTTTTTATCTTTCTCTGGACATAACTCTCTCTAGATTAAGAACTTATAGCTTTGGTGTTTCTTCTTATTCTAAAAAAATCCCAGTCATTATTTGACCTTCTGATCCTGACCTTCTCCAAATACCTTTGAATCGGTGCAAAATGTTTTTCCCTCTATATATTTATGATCTTTTAAACTTCCCAGTGTTCAAACTTGCACAGAAACGGATGATTAACAAATTATGTCGTTGTACAGACCACTCTAATTGGTATTCTACATAGGGATAAATACAACATTACATAACAATCGATTGTCCATTGAACTACAGTCACAACACACCATTATGGACTTTGAAGCCTGTGGTTCCTCTGACAATCTGTCTGAGAAATGGTGAGTCAGTTAAGGGTTTTCCTTCTCTGATTCCAGTGACTTTAGTTATTTATAACGTGAGTAATATATAAATATCCTTAAACAGTACTATGACGGATACAGACTATACAATTCTTGAAGAGGAAACTTAATGGGAATAATTATTGAAATTATTATTAATAGAAATTAACATTTATCCTGTCTCATTGGCTGCGTAACCGATGTTTTGATTGTATAGATTTCTAGGTCAGACAGTTACTTTGTAACGTAAAATAATACCTCAAGTTGATACTTGCTGACGTATCAAATCTTTCATTCAGTTATGTCCACGAAAAAATATATTCGACCAAACCAAATATAGTTGGGAGCATCAGGTCTTTACGAGGTTTCCTTGAAGTAATGCACAGATCAGAACAGAGCAAAATAACTGTTCCATTTTTCAGCATGACATTAATATTCAATCAATTTTTTCCGTCTCTCTGAGGACATACTCTAGTTTATTAACTTTTAATAGAACTTGCAATAGCTTTTGCGAAGTGTTATTAAAGCTACTTTAATGTTTCAAACGTATTCACAAACACAGCTGGGATAGTTAAGTTAAGAGTACCAAGAATCTGTTACATAATCTGTTATGAACGCAGTATGCAATGATTTATTTGCGAATTCTTGGGGAAATGTGATGTAAACCTTTGGCGTGCAAAGCGCAACGGAATGCTGGCTGATTTCTATCTTAATTTTTTTTTGAGGACATTTAAAACTCTTCTGATCTCTGTGTGAAAATAAGTAGACTTTATAAAACCTTGTCCTAAATTGTTTTCCTTGTGCTATGGAAACGAGTTAAGAGATCTAGCACCATACGAGGCCTGTTAAAATATAACTCACTTGAATGACCACAAAATATATCTTCCGAAGAAATATTGACACCAATACATGTAAATTTTTTAGGTCAGCGTACCGAATCAATATTGGTTTTACTGTGACATCGAATTAAACTCTTTTGATTTTTTTTTTTTATAAATATTGTTGGACATGTCACACAACGTCCTCTGGTCCCAAGCTAAGCTTATTATGCTTATGTTATGGGTACCAGAATACGGATACAATACATATACTACTTTTCTTTTGTAAATACCACCCAGACGCAATACAAACATTTGTATGACAATTAGAAAAATCACACAAATGATTGTCCCGAGCGGCAATCGAACCCGAGACCTCTTGATCGGCAGTCCGTTACATGAACCACTAGACCACGAAGCCCGTGTATATTCACTAATTACTTGGAAAATATTTTCTTTGTAGCGGACAAGTAGTGAAATAAATAATTATTTGTTTGTTCTGTTGCAGGTTGAAACATACAGACATGTTTATAGACGAGAATGAGACGTAAGTATATGTAGTATGTAATATTAAATTTCTGTAGTTAAGGCACTGGAGAATTTCGGTTCCAGCCAAAAGTTTGATGGATTGGAGGAATTGTTATAAAAATGTGTTTGCTGTTACGGATAATGATAAATACCTATATAGTTTCTATTGAAATAATTGGAGGACAAAATCATTTGATATTGGATAACTGTGATGGTTCACGATCTTTGGCGGTAAACTCTACCAAATTACACGGAATTTCATACTTTGAATAGGATTGAACATAATATACAGATACAATATCTATACAGATAGAGAAATACTGACGTACGTAAGGACATTTTACTTAAATATGGTTCATATATGCATACTTTTCAGGCTTGATTAAAATAATAATATGTATGTTTACTGTCGTCTATCGCATATAAATACTAGGCTGCAGTATGCACTTAGAATCTTAGTAACTAACACCGTTGGCTCCATGCCAACCAACTCGGCACTTCTCATCTGTTTTTTCTACCACTTTTATTTTCGCCATGAAGGTGTTTCTGCATCAATATTTTTGTTTCTTGTCTCGTATTTTAATAACCATAAATATAATAACTATCACCGTAGCGTCTGTAGTTATTGGACCGCTCTTTGGCTTTGTATGTTTATAATAAATTTACTGTGGTTACCACATGGGCATTTTAAGATTCACGTTTTCTGTGATCATGATTGCCGTTACAAACTATTAGCAGGTCATTGTTCCGCAGACAGTTCACACACTTATTTAGTTATTTGTTACACGATAATAAATCGTTTACTCGATAAAGATTTCCACTCGATTGCATCGAATAGTGCTTTATCCGTTATGAGTGGGCATTGTGTTAGTACTTGGAGATTATTTGAAACCCACTTTTGATTTTTTCTGAAATGATCTGCAAATATATATTTTGCTGTATTACTTGTTTTTAGTTTTGCGTTGATGTAAAACGCTGAAAATATCTTCTTCAACTTCAACTTCTTTTAGTTTATGGCTTTTGTATATACAATTTCGCCAACGTCGCGTAAAAGGAGAAAATATCTTAACTCTTAGCATTTTTATTATTTGGCAGTTCAAAATTTTTAGATTGTCTCTCTCTTTTAGTTTTTAAAATTTATGTCATTACTATTGTCTATTTAAAAGAACAAATAGATTCAAATGATACAGACATCGAATGCAGATGCAGAATATTAGATACCTTCTACACCACTGACGAACATTTATTCCAATTCTGTTAAAGCTGTTATATGTTCATTGCTAGCAAACAAATTAGTCGACTCTTACAGCATACAGACCTAAAGTTTTAGGTCAGTGTGACATTAACTATATTATCTTTTGCTAAATTGAATGATAAACATTAAATACGATATCATAAAACAATTATTCATTTTTAATCTATGATTACGATTGATACCTGTGCAGTGTACGGTGACTACTATGTATGTCCCTGATTTTGTGTTCAACGGACTTTCACTATGATTTATTTATGTTGTCTGATTGGCAATTTCTCGTCTGCTGTTGTCTTTTCGTTCTTTAAAAGTTTTCTCTATTGTTACCAAAATATTTACTTTTCTCGGCGCATTAACTTTCTGCTATTGAACACAATCCACTTTGGAAAGGTATCTGATCTGTACTGTGCCACGCTAGTCATGCGTGTTAGCATAGGGTTTAGTTGCAAGTTATTCGTCGCTTACAGAGAATGTCATCTGCTTATATTACCCCTTAACTGGCTTTCACAGCACATCGTGGAGGGATATGATGTTGCCAAAAGGGTAATCTTGATAAAATTGATTATGTTTTAAAATAAAGTGGGCTAAGGTTTCCAGACGGCCAGGTTTGGTATTGCCTACCCCGATAATAATCTACCCCGTAATGATAAGTTTAAAATCCAAAGTCCAAGTGTCGGTTATGCAAGTATTATTTTTCAATACAGTTCCGTTTGATATCGAGTTTATAATAAATCGTGTGGCAATGGCAATATCCTACTCTGTTTGATATCGATGTCTTATCGGTTATTAATGTTAGATATAATTAGATACATTGAATGTATATAAGATTATCTGTGATTCTTGGTGTTTAGTCTGTCGGTTAGTGTCAACTAACTCGCATGTCTTTCATATTTTAGTGACAAGTGACCAGGATATCATGATATCTTTACCTACTAAGTGAGTCATATTTTCTACAGTTATTTTAATTTTTAATCCCAGCCGTGAATGGTGTAAGCTTTGGAATTATTTTAACATTTGATTAGAATCTGATTAAAAGTTTTGTGGTTATTTAAATAAAACTCGCCTCGAAAAGCGACATGACGCACTCCAACGAGGTTGGCAACAGTCGGTCGGAGTGGTAGAGCCTAATGGGAGAGAAACAAACGAACTATACGGGCATTGTTTGGCAACATCGCTTTCTGCATCCGGGCCGAATGAAATTATTATTGTTTGCTAATATTTTCTATCTCTAAACCCTTGTAAAAATATTTTCGAGTCCAGATCATCCTAGTGAAAAAGTTAGTCTACTATACTTCGCTGATCAAGCGTGTTATGTGGATTTAATTTAAATTCTTTCTTGTAAATACTCTCTGTCTATGTAGATAACAAATGTCAGCAGCAAAGAGTGATCCTTAATATACGAAAAGGCCATTTATTACCATTCAGATTTACCGAGATTAGTGAACTACACGTCTGTGATAATATAATATGAATATAACGTAAAAGCACCGTACTCCGACATACCTCCGTTCTGCGACTATTTCGGTTTTTACTAAAAAAAATGTATTAAAATACGCGCAAAGTTGTGAAACTGAAGAAATTAATTCCGTCATTCAATATTCACCTCCTAAAACTTTCACAATAAATACTTAACTAAAAATGTACATAATTAACAAAATGTACATAAGGGCGCAGTTTGCATTGAATTAATGTGAAAAAAGCATAAAATCGTAAAAACGAATTTTTGGATATGTTGGCGTAGGTATAATCCGCGAAGCTTAGATCTTATTGAATTTATATGCTTTTATAGTTCATTAAGTTCTTAAATTTTCAAAATACGGGATCTAAATCCACATTTTAATAAAGTTATAGCGCAAATAATAATGGTCGGAATGGCGCTCTCATAAAATGGCGACATTCCGTATACCGACTAGATGGACGCTAACAGGATTTTTGTACCATGTAAATTAATTTAATTTTCTATTACACAAATTGATTTGTGAGATATTATATTTGTTGTACGTTATTTATTTACACTAATATTCTTTCTTAATTGACCTGTGTACGACTGAGGGCAACTTTAAAGGGTTTCTTACAATTATGCTTTAAACTGTCTCTTTTTCTTATAGTTCAGATAATTTTCCTCAATACTACTGTTACTTCGAAACACTAAATTAAATTTTTTAGGCAGATTACAAATAAAAAACTATCGAAATGAATGTAATGTGGGCTTAAATGCTTTTTAAAGCAAATATTGAAAAGATCGAAAACTGGAAACTGTATTTCGCATTATACTCCTTAGTGCGCGACGTTATTTGATCAAGTTCTGCTTTAGCAAGCACTTTCAGGATCAATGGAGGGTAATAGAGCGGTGACATGCGTATTTTAATTCAGTTCAATTCCAGATATAGACATAAAAGAGCCATTTTTAGAAACAAATCTGTATATTTCCAAAAATTTATATTTTATATTATAAGGTCTTGTGTAATAACTTTATCTTTAGAAAAATCTTTGTGTAATTCCGATAAGTGGTCGGAATTCGGTGCATTTGCGTTAAATCATTTATTTTAAGCTGATATACATATCTATTATTTCGTTATCAAATGATTCACCGTCTGCTATCTATCAGGACATAATCCTCAACCAGTTAGGGGTAATCCTAGCTGGTGATAAATATGATAGGCTAAATGTAGTATCCGTGTGGCTATAGTTTAAGAATACAAGTATCACCATTTATTCTCCAAAATACTGTAGGCTCAAGGATGATACAAACAGGTAACATCCTCTGTGAGAGACGGAAAACTCAAAAACAAAGCTTATGCCAACACGGCTGGTCAGTTTCACATTGTAGAGCAAATACCCTCACGATATGGAGGTGGAGGAGACCCGACCAGTTGCTATTGTTTCCAGTTCATCAACGTATTACAAATAATAACTCTTTTCAGGGTTTCGTACAAACCCTTATAGTCTCACTACGATGTCCGTCTGTCTGTCTGTCCGTCCGTCAAACTTTTATTACTCAGCAACTAGATCTACGCATTCAGAAGATATAACTGAATTACGGCTATTTTTGAGTATTTTCGACTTACCCTAGGGAATCAAAACTACCCTAGGGAGTCACTTCCCATTTACCTAGAGACTTGAAATTTGGCATGGACCAAGCCTACTGGTCCGGGAGCCAGGTACATTTTTGGTCAATGATTTCTTCTCGAGTGAAACTTTGTAAAATGCGTAAGGGACTTATACTATGAATACTCGCGACCGTCGGCTGCGACTCCGTGGGTGGGGCAGTGGCAGCAAACATGGAGAAAATAATATTTTTTTCAGTCAATTTCTCTCATTTTGAAAATTTGTCAGATTATAGTTTATCAAGTGCTTTGATAGAAAAACAAAGTCAGCTGACCATAATACGGTGGATTATACGTCAGCTGGCCACTTGAACATGAAAAAAATATATACCCGATATTGATTGTTTTTACGCTATATTATAAATAAAGAGTATATCTATGCTTCTATCACTTTCTTTTTTGGTAAACCTTACGAAAAATGTGTGTGATAGTCGCTGCAACTTTACGTAAAGAAAACGGAAAACAACGGGATTTTCGGATGGTCATATTTCTTTTAGTTATTATGTTATGAAAAAAACGAAAGTAATACAAGCATAGATATACTCTTTATCTATAATATAGCGTGAAAACAATTAAAATCGGTTTAACTTTCGCAAATAAAAATGAGGAGTACGATACCCATATTTTTATATGGAGCATAATTTGGTATCGAGCCCTCTTAAGTACTACTAAGCGAGTATGACAGTTCTTGTTCATAGGCTAATAGATAAATTGTTTTAAAATAAATAATTCCTCATTAGTCAGAGTAGGTTTTTTTCTTCATGTTTGCTGCCACTGCCCAACCCACCCACGGAGTCACAGCTGACGGTCGCAAGTGTTCATAGTATTAGTCCCTCATGCATTCTCGAATTTTTCATTGGGAGGGACTTGGTCATGAAAATCTGTCACTGGCTCCCGGACCATACATAGTGTTGATATAGGGAAAAATCCAAAAACTTGTAATTTGTTATTACATCACATGATAGAATTGTTTAAACTAATATCAACTTATGAAGTAGATGAAATGTAGGCCATTTATTGCAACTACTAAGTTCTGTTGGTGAGTTGCTTTAAGGGCCTACATCAATATTATCGTATATCATCGCCGACACGTACATATTAACACAGCCAGTAGGCACATAAAATGAAGAATTAGGGATACTTTTCCTATTTACTCAAAATCTACTAAATATATTTTAATTCTGATTTACGTGTTTCTTTATATAATAGTTACTTATGTTTTTAAAGTTATTTCATTAGTTAATACGCGATAATAGACCGACAAATGAAAAAAAATAAAAATTAAAGAGGTTGTTTCGCTAAGATTTTCTATCGAGAAAACTTTTTCAATCGCG
This sequence comes from Orgyia antiqua, assembly GCA_916999025.1. Taxonomy (NCBI): domain Eukaryota; kingdom Metazoa; phylum Arthropoda; class Insecta; order Lepidoptera; family Erebidae; genus Orgyia; species Orgyia antiqua. The sequence continues at coordinate 20,027,672 of OU779862.1, forward strand.
TTTCTGAGTTTATGCGATCCTAGATCATATATTGAAAAAACATATACTTAAAAATTAGAGCTCTAGCCATTCAATCTAAAGAAACAATGAAAACTTCGTACGTAGAAAAATGCACGAAGCTATTTTGGTATCCTCTTAAGCTTAATTAACTGTTTATTTGTATTTAGTTATTAATATTTTTTCGGTCAAGTAGGTACGGAACCTTAAGCGTGCGAGGTTACCTCGCTCTTGACAGGTTTTTAATATTACTGATGTAGTCATTTTGCTAATTGTTATAAAAGGCGTAGGTTATTATTTCTATTAACTCCGTTCAAGTAAAGTGCCATGATGTTTGGGCATGCCTTTTTGATAACTATGTATGTGAATCTCTAAATAAAGTTGCAGTTAATTAATAACCTGATAATGTTATCACGACAGAGTGTGTTTGTGTGTGTGTAACGACGGGCGCACTTATCTTTAAACGTGTTGAAAATTTCATTAGAATTAGCTAATTACAAATAAATATTACTAGTTATTGCAAGCGACTTGCGGAGTTTTCTACACGCTCTTTTTAACACGAGTTTATTAGCTTCGAACGTATCTCTCTATGTAACAAAATCTCTGAAAGTGATTTTCATCTACTTGCAGTAGTCAAATTTATCTGAAATTTTCCAAATATATTATGAAGCGATGATAATGCAATAGTTTAAACAAATATTCAGGATTTTCATGCGTATTTTTTTGTAGTTTTTGAACAAAGCAAATTATTCACATTAAAAAGCTTAGGTACCTACGTTGTTTTTTCAGGCTCTAGACATTTAAATCTATGTACCAAAATTTAAATCAGTTTTGTAATTTTTGGCATGAAAGAGCGACAGTCAAGCAGAGTTACTTTCAAGGTTTTTCAGTTTTTCTGGTATCTCATTACACGAATATTATATTCATATATATAGCCAAGGAGACTAGGAGAGTTATTGTAGCATCTACTATATAAAAATAAGTCGGATTTTCCTTCCTGACGCTATAACTCCAGAACGCACGAACCTATTTCCACGGTTTTGCATTCGTTGGAAAGGTCTCGGGCTCCGTGAGGTTTATAGTTCATTTTTTTTTTAAATTTTTTTTTTTTACTTTTTTTTTTGGTATGGCAAAACAACGTTTGCCGGGCCAGCTAGTAAACTATAAATAAACCTCTTTAGTAGTTCGGGTAAAATTAAATGCGAAATATCTTATCACCTCGTAAAACAATACAGTTAGACATGAAAGTTAATATGAATATTTGAATAAAATGAATGGCGAATACCTATTCATTATTCAGATATTACGCAGTAAACGTGAACATAGTTTATTGCTAAAAATTTTTACGGTATAACTTTATACCTACTGTTTTTGTTTGTTGTGATATAAAAAAGAGTCTTGCTCGGTACAAAGTACAAACTCAAGGCAAACTGTACAAGGTTTCACTACAGTGTTTATTACATTGTTCTAGTCTAGAAGTAACTTGCTTGTTGTAAAAGGTTTAACTATTAAGATATATATTCTTTTTTACAAAATGTGGAAAGTAAAAACAAGATCGCAATTAAAGAAAAAAGCTACTTGTGTGTTTAAGAACTAATAACAAAGAATTGAATCTGTTTTGAGTTGAATCTGTATTCTGTTCATCTTTGTATATCACAAACTTTAGGTTTAGAGCACTAGGAATACTCAAATTCAAATTCAAATATTTATTGCATACTAAGGGCCTCTTTCACCATTCTCAAGTAAAGCGCCAAGTAGACTAATCGCTAGTTAAAGTCACCAGTAACTACACGTGCGACGTTCACGACGTTCGAGTAGCAGTAATCTTAAGATTAAAAAATTGAAATTGACAGAAGATACTCGTCTTGAGATTTTGAGACAGTAGTATTAACAATTTTAAAGTAATAAATATGGCTTTAACTACACTGTCATGGGGTTGTGATCCTTGTGAGGAGCTTGACGATAATGATCAGTTTATAAACTGTATACGTTGCAATAAATCGTTTCATTTTCTCTGCCTATCTTTGCCTGAAATCCCCAGCGACTCTGTGGAATACCGCCGATGGAAGTGTCCTAGTTGCTTGATTATAATATCAAAGGCAGTATCAAAAGACTTTTCACACAATGCCACCGCTATACGTGGTAAAAAGAGGCAGGCATTAAACTCACCTCCGCAACCCACTGACGTCTCTGCTGGGGACATTCGGGCTATAGTTCAGGATGTTATTAAGACGGAGTTTGCTTCTATGCTTCAGCAGATAAATGATACAATTACTAATGCAATAAACAAGGAGCTCGAACCTATAAAAAAAGATGTCGAAGACCTTAAAGCTTCTTTTAACTATCACACAAAAGAATTTGATGAACTTCAATCGGAATATGATACGACCAAAACCCAAGTAAAAGATCTACAATTTGATAATAATCAATTAAAAAATTCTTTATCAGAACTTGGCCAAAGATTCAACAATTTTGAGCAATATGCGCGGTCGAGCAACTTAGAAATCCAGTGCCTGCCGGAACACTCGAAAGAAAATTTGTATACTGTTGTTAAGCAGCTTGGCTCGGTTGTTGGATATGAAATAAAAGATACGGACATCTTACATTCAACCCGTATTGCCAAAATCAATCCTAAAAACTCCCGTCCACGGTCAATCGTGGTTCAGCTGGCTTCACCAAGAACTCGTGACAGCATTCTCGCAGCTGTCATTGATTACAATAAAAAAAATTCAACAAACAAGATTAATAGCTCTGACTTTGGGCTCTCGGGTAACAAATCTCCGGTGTACATCGCCGAGCATCTATCTCCAGCTAATAAGGCACTTCATGCAACTGCCAGGCTTCGGGCTAAGGAAAATGGGTATAAGTACGTATGGGTGAGAAATGGAAGAATATTCGTGAGAAAAAATGACAACTCAGACCACGTATTAATTAAAAATCAGGACTCTTTAAAAAAGATTGTGTAATTTTTATTTTTATTTTAGATAAATTTTAATGTTTATTTTCGCATGTTATTAATGTATAATATCTGTTTTACTATTCAATACATTAGAAATTTATTATCAAAATATCCGAGGTCTAAGAACAAAAACGCATACTGTTTATAGTAATATTTCTTGCAATAATTATGATGTTGTTGTTCTAACTGAGACGTGGTTGAATGACTCGGTCCTGAGTAGTGAATTGTTCGACAACAGGTATGTAGTATATAGGCGGGATCGAAATTCTGCTGGTGAATGTAGTGGTAAGGAAGGGGGAGGTGTTCTCATTGCGATTAATAAAAATATTAAATCTAAACGGAATTACGACTGGGAAAGCAGCTGTGAGGACCTTTGGTTAGTCTTAGACAGTTCCCATACACGCTCAGCTCGTCAGATAGTCATCTGCGGAGTTTATTTGCCACCGCCAGTTGATCGTTCTACAATTGAACGTTTTATTGACAATTGTAATGCAACCTTTGAGAAACTAAACGACTCTGAGATTATTGTAATAGGTGACTTCAATATGGGTAGTATTGATTGGCATTTATTGAACAACCCAATCAGTACTCAGAAGTTATCTACTGTTTGCGAACTTTTTATAGATTTTACGTATGTCAACAGGCTGGAGCAATTAAATTCGGTTACAAACTGTACTGGTCGTATCCTTGACTTGGTTTTGTCGACTTCTTCGTCTTGTTGTGTCGGTAAATGCTTAGGCCCCATTAGCACCGTCGACAATTACCATCCTCCACTTGATATAACTTTTAGACTCTTCCAAGATGAAAAATTGCCGTATAATAATGCATCCCCTAGACCTAATTTTTACCATGGAGATTATACATCCATTTGCAATTCTTTAAGTGAGGTGGATTGGAACCTGCTGCTAGGGCAACATAGTGATGTTAACGAAATGGTGGAAGCATTCTATAATATTCTTAACACCATTATTACTAAATATATTCAAATGCGTGTTTCAAATCGCCATAGGTTTCCTCTATGGTTCAATAGTAGATTAATTAAGTTATTGCGAGACAAAAACAAACTCAGACTACGATATAATAAATATAAAAATCCACTTGACAAAATTGAGTTAAAATACATCAACAAGCGTTGTGATAACTTAACCACCGAGTGCTATAAAAAATACATTCATCTAATTGAAGAAGATATAAAAAAGAATCCCAAATTGTTCTGGTCGCATGTTAAGGCTAAAAGAGGAGGGTCCAGTTCATATCCCAAATTGATTGCGGATGGTATAAATACTTCAACAGACGGTAACGGGATATGCGACTTGTTTGCAAAACATTTCTCATCCGTTTATAATGATAATACCTGTTCCGGTAGCAGTTACAGCTCGTCGATATTGCAGGGAATCGATAATGGCTGCTTATGTTTAAATTTTCCACGTATTGAACATAACACCTTGCTTGAATTTTTGAGACAAATCGATTTAAAAAAGGGTGCAGGCCCCGATGGCATACCGCCTATATTTATTTCACGTTGTCATAATGAGCTGGTGCAACCTCTTTTAATAATTTATAATAGATCATTATCCTCTGGTACTTTTCCCACTAAATGGAAAGTGGCTAAGGTGGTCCCGGTACATAAATCAGACAACAACGAAATTGTATCTAATTACAGGCCTATATCGGTTTTATCGATTTTTGCTAAGATATTCGAAGCTATTGTATGTCCTCACATACAGAACCATCTGAAGCAGTATATAAGCAATCATCAGCATGGTTTCGTCAGACTTAGATCGACAAGCACTAACCTGGTGGATTTTACCGAATTGTTAGCGAAGATACTAGATTCAGGTCACCAAGCCGACGTAATTTACTCTGACTTTAGCAAAGCTTTTGACAAAGTGCCCCACAATATTCTAATATCAAAATTATCCGCCTATGGAGTTAATAGTAGTTTCTTGGATTGGTTAAAATCTTATTTATCTAACAGGGTATTTTTTGTAGTAGTTAACGGGTATCAATCTTCGTTACATCGTATATCTTCCGGTGTGCCTCAAGGTTCTCACCTAGGCCCTATTCTATTTAACTTTTTCATTAATGATGTACAGGATTGCTTTCAGTTTTCAAGGGTCTTTATGTATGCTGATGATTTAAAGTTTATGAGAAAAATAGAATCTGACACTGACGTTACTTTGATTCAAAGTGATTTAAATAGACTCAAGCAATGGTGTGAGAATAATGGAATGCATTTAAATTGTAAAAAATGTAATTTTATCAGATTTACGCGAAAATTAAATCCTATCAACTCATTCTACTACATTGACAATTATAAACTCAATGAATTGGATATGACTCGTGACCTTGGTGTAATTTTTGACAAGAAGCTGACGTTTGTGCCCCATTTAGACACTATAATTAAGAAGGCGTCGAAATTGCTAGGGTTTGTTATGAGAAACTGCAAAGTCTTCCGAAACAACCATACAAAGATTTTACTGTATAATAGTTTAATTCGGAATATTCTTGAGTATTGTAGCGTGGTCTGGCGTCCTCACTATTCTGTGCACTCGCTACGCATTGAACGAATACAAAAACGTTTTTTATGGCATCTTGCTTTTTCTAATGGTGTAGCCAAAAAAATTCGTTCCTACCAACTTATTTTAATATAAAATCATTGGACACTCGTAGAAAAGTTTTAGATGCAATGTTTGCTGTCAAAATTCTAAAACATAAAATTGATTGTCCTCCTCTGCTTGCGTTATTTAAGTTTCGGGTTCCATCTCGCTTGCCTCGTGGTCCAATAACTCCGCTGTGCCCATCGCTACGTAGAACTGTTGCGGGTTTCAATTCGCCCTATGGTAGGATATGTAAAATTCTAAATGGCTGTAGTACGTCCATTGACCTACATAATGATTCCACTTCCGTACTAAAGTCTTCATTTTTTTAAATTGTCTAGCTAAGTCTGTAAGTGATTATGATATACTTTTATAATTTATAAATATTTGCCATTTGTTGTTATTTCTTATTTCTTGTTATTTCTTATTTCTTGTTATTTCTTACTATTAATATTGTGCATGCGGTGTTTACCTTTAAGTAATTGTTACATTACCGTAAGCTTCGCTAACATGTATTTAGTTTTAAGTTTTTATGTAAACAGTTGTTGGTAATCCTCAAATAAATAAATAAAAAAAAATAGTAACTATTACTTGACAATTGACGCTAATCGATAAGTAACTAATCAACGCTTTACTTGAAGATGGTGAACGAGGCCCTAAGTGTGTTACATGGTGATACAATTTAAACATATAAAGTGCTTTAGACTTAGGCCTTTTACAGGCATAGCAATGTTAGTAGGTATATAATTATGTTATTTATTAGTTTGTTAGTTATATTTATCTAGTCATGAATTTATTATTTTAACAGAATAATGCCAGTCAATTTATTTAACATGAAAATAACAGCAAGAAACAAAGAGCAAGGCATTAGCCATTAGCAAAAGAGTATATATTAATTTAATAATTTTTGCATTTGACATGCTATGCCTTTTACTTAATAAATCAAATTATGGCGGAAAAAGTGAATGTGCCGCAAGTGGGACTTGAACCCACGACCTCGGAATACCGTTCCGAAGCTCTTCCAACTGAGCTTATTGCGGTCTACTTGCAACACCTTCAAATCAGCCACCATTTATATATTTTTACGTACACCGCCATCTATCAAGATTGGTTTACACCATCTCGACCAACACTTGAATATTCTTTCCAGAATACGAATGGTTGAAATAATGACGCGACGTTCATTATTAATTTATTAATTTTTGCATTTGACATGCTATGCCTTTTACTTAATAAATCAAATTATGGTGGAAAAAGTGGCCGGTGTACGGAAAAATATATAAGCTAATTTGAAGGTGTTGCAAGTAGACCGCAATAAGCTCAGTTGGAAGAGCTTCGGAACGGTATTCCGAGGTCGTGGGTTCAAGTCCCACTTGCGGCACATTCACTTTTTCCACCATAATTTGATTTATTAAGTAAAAAAAAATGAGTATAGAGTTCACATCACAAAAGAAGACATAAAACAAACAGTCACTTATTAAGATACTAAGGGCCTCGTTCACCATCTTCAAGTAAAGCGTTGATTAGTTACTTATCGATTAGCGTTAATTGTCAAGTAATAGTTACGAGTATCTTCTGTCAATTTCAATTTTTTAATCTTAAGATTACTGCTACTCGAACGTCGTGAACGTCGCACGTGTAGTTACTGGTGACTTTAACTAGCGATTAGTCTTCTTGGCGCTTTACTTGAGAATGGTGAAAGAGGCCCTTAGTAAGATCAAATAAAAAAATAGGTATTATGTTAACTTTTTAATTTTTGTTTGTTTTGTGAATCGATCGAAGTTTGCTCCAAAAGTAGAATTAAGACATTATTTACATCAAGTTTTTTTAGATCTATGTATTCGTCTTCTGTAGGTTTCAATGAATTAAAAAGATGTATTGTAATTTACACTCGAGTTTATCTTCTATAGGCTATAGATAGCACACGATTTATAGTACTGTATAACAAGGTTTTACGTAACTGATATCACTAAGGTTATCAATCACAGTACAATATGTTAAAGATATATGAGTTTATATTGACTTAGGACAGATTTGAGATGTATTATCTCTGCCTACTCCCATGAGTTAAAATCGTTATGTTTATGTTGAACGGATTGCTGCTATAGCTATTTTTTAACTAGCCATGATTGTAATGAAACATCGTTAATTACACTTTAGATTCAGTCGTCTTTCAAACAAATAGTATAATAACAGATTTAAGAGATAGAGTGTCTTGCTACATCACTCACTCGGCTTGTAAAATATATGTGTACGAAATACCTATGTATTGTATTGTAGTAATACTCTGAATATGTCTAGCTGTTTTGGGAAAGAAAAGAACACACAGAGATACGAAAACCGGCTCGTTTTATGTAGGAATAGAGTAGAGTGGGCTATATTTTAAAAATAATAGTGTATTGCCTACTATATAATAATATGTATGTGTAAATTGTATCGAGTTATCGACATAGCAAGGAAGGAAGTGATTCACCAGTAATGGTATTGTACAAGAGCACAGAACGCTGTTCGCGAGTGCAACTGCAACTTGATTGGAATTAACGCGATTTATGTGTAAAGTGAAGCAGACGTGAGTAAGACGTAAATATCGCTGCACTGCTCATTGTAAATTACTTGATTTTTCTAATTTTCATAATATAACCTTTACCTAGCACTCAGGGAAAATGTAGCTTCCTAATAGTGAAAAATGTTTAAGATCAGACCACTATTTTTTATGGTTATCTCCCACATCTCTCTCTCCGGCCCATTAACGTCCCACTGTTGGGCACGGGCCTCCTCCATTTTAAGAGGGGTTAAGGACTACTGGGCCGCGCGACCAAGCGTGTTGGCATAGGGTTTATTTCCGAGTCTTCCGTCTCTCACAGAGAATGCTATTTGTATATAATATACCTTAGCTGGCTCTTACAATATTCTGGGAACACCTTATACATAGTCATACCTACACATAATCTAATATATAAAATTCACGTGTCACAGTGTTAGTTACCGTACTCCTCCGAAACGGTTCGACCGATTTTCCTGAAATTTTGTGTACATATCCTCTAGGTCTGAGAATCGGCCAACATCTATTTTTCAAAACTTTTTTTTAGTATGGCAAAACAACGTTTGCCGGGTCAGCTAGTATTATATATTACAAACTTAGCCATATAATATGTTCTAGCATAGAAAAGCCAAGTTAACGCTTCATACTTTATAATTTTTTATGCTATTCTTTTCGCTGCCATTATTCATGTTATCATCTTTGCCCTAAGGTTTAGGCCACCTATGACCGTAATCCTTAAAAATAAAAAGGTTCTGTGCTTTATACTGTGATTCCTCGTGAAAGAAGCACTAGTTATAATAAGAAAATACCATTTATATCAAGACCTAAGGTTATCGTACCACTCGAAGTAATTGTGGCTAACTGCACTAGGAAGTAAATCAGAGGTGATAATGTATAGTGATAACACATTCAAAGTGCTAACAGATTACTTGTTGTTAATATTTGTTTATCTTTGTAGCGATATCTCATAAAATTATACAAACATGACATTGAGATTAACTGAAAATAAAAATGGCTATCGTTATTATCAACAGCCACGGTAATAAAATGATTGCAAACAAATCTGTATTGTATACCAACGTGATAAAATATATTTTGGGTAAGGAGTTGGATATGCTGAAGGTCGAACAGGTCATACAGTTGTACGATCTTCAGGCTCTTATGCCTCAGTGATTACAAATAAAAGAAAGTTTTTAAATTATAGATAATTGTTAAAACATCAGGGTTTGTAATAAAAAAACGATCGGTCAAGAACGAGTTACACTCGCACACGAAGAGTTCTGTACTATTATCACAATATATTTGTCATTTCTCCACCTTAAATAACGGGATAAGGGCAAGAGAATAATTTTGATGATTTTTATAGCAACAACTGATATACATGAACTGAATTTTTTAGCTCTCTATCACCGTTCTAGAGATACTGCCTGGTGACAGATGGACAGTGAAGTCTCCGTAGTAGGGTCCCAGTTTACCTTTTGGTAGGAAATCCTAAAATACAGCATCTAATGTAACTAAATGTTTTGTTTTTTAAATAAATGATTACAGATTTAAACATAATAATATGGACACAGTATCTATGTGTTGCACAGAAATATTTTGTTCTAGCTGTTTAAACGTTATACATATTCTAGCACAGAAACTAGCCTTATTTAATTGAAGCTAAGAGATAAAAACATAAACCTATTCTAAAGTGCTTGTGGTTCTGATCTTTGAACCCAATTAGTGCTAACGATGTTCGGATTACGTTGTTCAGGTTATTTTTATAGTGAAACGTGATCTTGTTGACATTATCGTTTGAGATGCTGCGCATTTTGATTTGCCAAGACCGTAAGGCATTAAGGGCGTAGGCAGAGGAGTTCCGGGGTGGACCCAAAAGTCACTAATAAATAGTACTGGATTGTAAGTAAAGCACGCTGAAGGACAAGAGTCAACTTGGAAAGTGCAGTTCTTGGGTGGTGACCACATTGTAGCAACGTAACACAGATGTGGCGATATCGTTAGAATTGCAGTTGCTGCTGGATGAAAGTGGCGCAAAGGAGCACGTTGTGGACGTAGAATGGCTGATAGATAGATAAATAATAGCTCTTAGAGTGAATGTTCATAAATATTACGAAAACATACTGAAATAATCTAATTTATGCAGTTATTAAGCATGATGCAATAAATCGAATCCTATTGTAGTATTTTTATCAAACACTATCGGTGCCTAGTCACGATACGTCGGGCAACATTTTAATACCTAGAACTATTTGTCCATTCATGTAATAAGCACAGAATTTGGTCACAGCTACGTCACTCGTAATTAATTAGCATATATTAGCAATAAAGTTGTTAAGATTATTTTTGCAACAGATGAACAGATGCATTCGCCACCCCTTCGTCAGCGCATGCGCCCCTTTAAGGTCACGGCCATTGATGCAAACGAGCTACTTGCATTCATTCACTAGTTTATTTAAATTTAAATCTCCCATTCACTGGTTCTACCATTCATTCCACCCATGGCAATGATTTCGGAAGTAGTAGGGGTTACAATTATCATCTCGTATCATGGTAAAATAACAGATGTGATGTGATCTGTAGGTAGGATCAGGAAATAGTGTGCGGGCTTAAAAAATTAATCAAAAATTGATCCATAAAAATAAAAGTATGGTAAATATTCCCAGTTTTTGATTTTTGTTTCAGTATGTATATGATTTTACCATATTTTTTTAGATCTGTGAACTCACAAAAGCTCTGCTATTATGACTAGATTTGGGAGATCGTCATCAACTTACCATCAAATCTGTTTCCCATTGGGGTCCACAGACACTATAGAGTAGTATAGAGTATGTACCATCTGCTACGATCTAACACTTTGGCTTCATTTACACACTGTTACCTAATCGCTACAGCTGAATATACGACTTATATGGCACAAGTTGCTTTACCTGTACTCTTTATAATAATACACTTATAACGTGTTAATTTATGATACTCATACCCAGGACTTCCTCTAGTACTGAAATAAATTAAACCGTCTCGCGCCCACGCGACGTATTCGCCAGAGTACTTAGTTAAAGCCCCCAGGAGGTCTTTGTATTGTCCGTTCTTTGTCTTCTTGTTTATTTATTACATTCTTTTGTTGTTTAACTTACATGCCATTGTGCGTCACACACACACACACAGATAATACATGAAATTACCTTGGATTACTTCACGCATATCAGGAACGAACCTTCACAGACATGTTTCACAGATACTTCAGAATTTTGTTAAAAAGTTTAAAGTCAGAGATTATATTGTTATAAAAGCCAGTCAAAGTCAGGTAGAATCGCATTCTGAGGATTCCGTTGCTAATTGATTGAACAGATGCTTTTTGTACCTGCTTAAACTCTAAAGTTCTAAAATAATTTCGTATCTAGAATTTTGAATATAAGTTACCACATTACTATTACATGTTATTGCTAAAGTGGTTTTTGCAATTACGTCTACATGGTTAATATTAATGTATTGTTTGTCAACAGGCCGGAATCATACTGGGTGTCGTTGGTATTGAAGACCATACGTGCTGTCGCGTTGGTCTTCGACATCATCACATTCCCCGTACATCTTATATTGCAAAGACCGTGGAAGAAAAGAGAGCTCTCCAGACGAATTAAGGTAAGACATCCGTTGCTTTTTAATAAACAGTTGGAAGTCATTACTCTTTGTTCTTTACACGGAGAAGCCAGAGTTTTCGGTCCCCCATTATGAAACAACCTAAAAGATTAATTATATTTGAAGTTAATTCATAGTCTTATTATCTCCATGCTTTAATATATTATGTGCTAGATATTTATGTATAGCTTCTAATTGGACAGGTTTATCATAACGCCTTACGAATTCTTTGTTTCCCTGTCGACTAATTGGATGCCAAACTTGTATAACAAGTTCCAAGAATATCCCAAGTCTTTCTGCAAGAAATTGATAATGGGAAAAGTGATCGCATTCATTTATGACTAAAATTTCGCATTGTTCTAGTACGTAATAACAAGAATGTGACTTGATTGATAAGGTGGAAGTCTCGCAGTTGACCATGTTGTCATTTTTGTGGTACTTGTTTGCGGAATATTGCAAAACATGTTGCCAATGGTTGGTCTTATCTTCTCTTCTACAAAACTGTAATGAATTTCCGCCAAGTCTCGCATTTACTATATTATCTTTTCTATTTTCTTGTTCCAATAATTTGTCCACATTCCTATTACAAGCGAGTGTTGTTTCTGATTTATTTCTAATTTTCATCTACACTGATTCTTAAAATTTTCTTGTCCTTAAAATCTTGGCACCCACATACACACTAATCACTGCATATTATGCGAAAATACTGCAGCCAGGAAATATTTTTTCTTTGGCATTGACATTCTTTTGAAGCAGTATGTTTAGAGAAATGAATTAACTATTTATAAACAAAGTTTCTTTCCGACCCAATTATGAAAGTCAGACGGTTTGTCTGATATATCTTTATATATAAAAATTACGTGTCACGTTGTTTGTCCGCGATGGACTCCTAAACTACTGAACCGATATTAAATTTGATTTGCACACCGTGTACAAAAACTTGAAAGATAGGATAGCTTACATTTCAATTTATAGTCGCAATATTATTTTATTGCAAATTATTTGTCTACCCCTGACATTTGTATGGCAAAACAACGTTTGCGGGTTCAGCTATTAATCTATATTTTAACATTTATTTTCACATTATTCCTATAATTTGATGGGATATTAATAGCCAATTTTTTTTTAAATATTGAATATTCATGGACATTTCACACAACGTCCTCTGGTCCCAAGCTAAGCTTATATGCTTGTGTTATGGGTACCAGAATACGGATATAATACATAAACTACTTTTCTTTTGTAAATACATACTTATAATACATAGTAAACACCCAGACGCAGTACAAACATTTGTATGACATTTATGGATATCACACAAATGGTTGTCCTGACCGCGAATCGAACCCGAGACCTCGTGATCGGCAGTCCATTACATAAACCACTCCACCACGAAGCCCGAATTATAAATAGTAGACGTAAAAAAAACAAGCCTTTTTTGTAGGTTTAGAAATCGATTCGTTTTATGGTTTTCAATATCTGCTTCTGCATTGTTTCGTGTGATCAGTGCAGTTGCACAGCATCTACTAATAGGTACGTTAAGAATGCAATCGACACTAACTAGATTAGGGTGACCATGAGAATAACTGTCAAGAAAACCATGGTCTTCTCATTTTAAATCCAATTGCTCCAAAGACGACTCCATGAATATGATTTGATTGTGTATTCCAGGCTCGCATCATCCAAACCACAAAGAACAGTATAACAGTGCGTTCAGTGTCTGCTCCATCTGAATTGCATCTGCGTCTTGTACGGGATGGCGTCACTTCCATGGAGTCGATGCTGCGAGCTGCCGCCGCGCGTTGGTCTGACAAACCTTGCCTTGGTACTAGGGCCGTACTTGGAGAGGAAGATGAACCGCAACCTAATGGAAGGGTGTTCAAAAAGGTAATGCATACACACAATTAACTATTTAGACTATACTTATATCTTAAAATAAGATCTAGTTAATGTTCTTAGTTCTTATGACGCGTTGCAAGGATCTGCCACATATTAGGGTATAAATAATTCAACGGGATCCGAGACCAATTTTAACTTATTCTTTAGATTTATATTCGATGAACAATAGGAATTGATTAAAATGTATATTGCAACTCTTAGGCCTAAGACACCTTGGGATTCTCTAATTAAATTCTGAACATTTACAATCCTGCAGAATTTGTATTAAATAGTATAACGTATTCACTAATGTATATCCAGTTCAACATGGGCGAGTACTCGTGGCGATCATACGCTGAAGTAGAACGCGAGGCGAAGCAGTTCGGTGTTGGTCTGCGCGAGCTGGGATGTAGACCAAAAGAGAACGTGGTCATGTTCGCTGAGACACGCGCTGAGTGGATGGTCGCAGCTCATGGATGCTTCAAGCAGAATATACCTGGTTAGTTTTTCTCTCCTTCATTCTGTAACATTTGCGCGGCTCATTTGTTTAAATAAAACCACTTTTTGCGGACTTAGACGCCTATATTTGTTTTATACTAACTTGTGTATAATTTCCAGTTGTAACAATCTACGCGACCCTCGGCGACGAGGCCATAGCCCACGGCATCAACGAGACAGATGTCTCCACAGTGATCACCACGTACGAACTGCTGCCCAAGTTCAAGAAGATTCTCGCCAAGACACCTAAGGTGAAAACCATCATATACATGGAGGACCAGCTGAAGACAGCTGACACTACTGGCTACAAGGATGGTATCAAGATTTATGGTTACAAACAAGTTGTGCAAAAAGGTGTCTCCTCTAAGATTGGTGAGTGTGGTTTTCATTTCGAAATATTTATTCTCTATGATGTTCTGTTAGCTACTGCATATGCTTGAATGTATTATTAAGATTTTTTCGTCTTATCCACAATGCAATTTTTGGGTGAGTGCCAACGGCCCGCTGAACAACGGGCTGGTATTCAGCGGGGCCGTTTGCACTCACCCCAATGTTTTATATTATTGTGTATACCCCTAAAAACTAGCAAGAACCCAATATTAACACAATTAATTTCACTTTATCAACATATATGTATATAAAATTGACCAGGTTTTTATAATAGAAATCAAATATCGGTCCATTTTGGTCTCATCCTGTCTGGGAATAAACCGTTTATCGAAAAACTCTTTCAGCAATTCATGACTACCAATTAGATATTTTTATTATGTCTAGAATGTGTGGAACCAACCCCGTCAGACACAGCCATCATCATGTACACGAGTGGGTCGACAGGCGTACCCAAGGGCGTAGTACTGTCTCACCGCAACATGATGTCCACGCTGAAGGCGTTCGCTGACACCGTGCCCATACGTGGGGATGATGTGCTCATGGGATTCCTCCCACTCGCTCATGTATTCGAATTGTTGGCTGAGACGTTGTGCATCATTGGAGGTTGGTAATCTTAGTTATTCTAAGTCTTAGATTGTACTTCCATTATTCCTGGATATTTTAAATTTATTTTTTATATTTGAAGTAATAAATATGTAGTTTAAATATTATTTTCGACTTATAGGAGGGGGTGTAAAATGGCTATTATATTTGAAATCATTATCAATGTTAGTTTTAATCAGGCATATAGATGGACCTAGTGAGCGTTGGAAACTGACGTTAACGAGGTGCCACGCAGTTCTCTTTACTGAATTTTGATGTTCATAACACAAGAATTATCATAATTTAGGTAATTTAGTAAAAATGTGGTTACGGATTAAGAATACAAGTGTCACCACCCCATCTCCTCCCAAGGGTGCTGTAAAAGTCAACTAAGGGATATTGCACACAGACAACATCCTCTGTGAGAGACGGAAAACTCGAAAATAAACCTTGTGCTAACACGCCTAGTCAGCGCGGCGCAGTAGACCATAATCCCTCCCAAAGTGGAGGAGGCTCGTGCCCAACAGTGGCACGTAAATGGGCTGGAGAGAGTAAAAACGTCCGTGTGTATTAATGTATTTATCAGTATGAATGTTTTTGCTTGCAGGTGTTCCTATCGGTTATTCCACTCCACTGACGATGTTGGACTCGTCCAGTAAGATCATGAAGGGCACCAGTGGAGATGCGACCATACTGAAACCTACTTGCATCACTACTGTACCGGTAAATATACTTTGATTATATACGGGATATTTTTAACGGGCCTCGTGGTCGCGGGTTCGATTCCCGCTCGGGACAATCATTTGTGTAATCTTTATAAATGTCATTCAAACATACAAAATTCGTATGTTTGAATGACATTTATAAAGATCATAGAACAGACATTTAATGTCTGTTATATGTCTGGGTGTTTCTATGTATTATAAGTATGTATTTACAAAAGAAAAGTAGTATAATAATATGTATTCTATTCGTATTCTGGTACCCATAACACAAGCATATAAGCTTACCTTGGGACCAGAGGACGTTGTGTGAAATGTCCAAGAATACCCAGTATACCTACTACTTTAAGTTATCTATACTAATATGATAAATGGGATTTGTTGGAAATTTGTTATTTCCGCGTTATTTTAAGTTTGTTATCAAAAATAATTATAAAAATCTTAGGAAAACAGTTTTTAACACCGTTCTACCCGATGGTAAGTGACAATGGAATCTTTGATAGTAAAGTGTTCCAACTATGTAAGAAGCCTATTTACTCTATTTTAAACGCGTCTACATTTCTATTTATCAGTTCCACTGTTTTACTGACTAAGCTATTGTAGGAGTTACCAAAGGCATTCTGTACTTTTTGTAATCAGACTTTTGTTCTGTGTTTTCTATAATATAATATTTTATTTCCAGTTGATAATGGACCGCATCAGCAAGGGTATAACAGATAAGGTGTCACGTTCTGGAGAGTTCGCGGCCGCGTTCTTCAAGTGGGCGTACACATACAAACAGACATGGATGAAACGTGGATATGATACACCTATACTTAATAAAATTGTAAGTTATTTACTGTATTTGTTGTTACTGTCATTATGAATAGGTAAGACCAATAGCCTTTATAGGAGGTTTTTATTAGCATTGTAGCTGATTATGTTTTTTAGTTTTCAAACTAAGCATATAAGGGCTTCATTTTATCTCCTTTTAGCATATATTTGTTAACAAATAAATTAATAGTAGACACTGATACTTACGTTTTCCTATAGGTCTCTGTGTAAACAGAGGGTTGTAAAACCCTCAAATTGCGCGTCGTTGCCGTTTTCGTGTTTTTCTTACACTGGCGTAGAACAATCCGATGTTCTTATTTTAAAACGTCCGCACTATTAAAGATCTAAGAAAGCATTAAGAGGATACCAAAATAGCTTCGTGCATTTTTCTACGTACGAAGTTTTCATTGTTCCTTTAGATTGAATGGCTAGAGCTCTAATTTTTAAGTATATGTTTTTTTAATATCTATCTATCGATCTAGGATCGCATAAACTCAGAAACGCGATTGAAAAAAGTTTTCTCGATAGAAAATCTTGGCGAAACAACCTCTCAAATTTTTTATTTTTTTCATTTGTCGGTCTATTATCGCGTATTAACTAATGAAATAACTTTAAAAACATAGGTAACTATTATGTATAGAAACACGTGGATCAGAATTAAAATATATTTAGTAGATTTTGAGTAAATAGGAAAAGTATCCCTAATTCTTCATTTTCTGTGCCTACTGGCTGTGTTAATATGTACGTGTCGGCGATGATATACCATAATATTGATGTAGGCCCTTAACTTCCGAATAATTTTCCTGTCCCTATCCCATTATTTCGTGTTAGTACAAAATGTCTGCATGTTACAGTGGGTTTTGGCAAATTTTGCCAAGTGACGTCAACCTTCCTTCGAGTGTATGTGCAGGATATATAGTAACATATTGTTTGTATTCCAGATGTTCTCTAAAGTGCGTCAACTGTTGGGAGGTCGTGTCCGGCTGATGATCAGCGGCGGCGCCCCGCTGTCCCCCGACACCCACCTGCAGGTGCGGATCTGTTTGTGCTGCGACGTGATCGTGGGGTACGGGCTCACCGAGAGCACCTCGTGCGCCACCGTCATGTGCCCGCACGACCGCTCCACGGGCCGGGTGGGCGCGCCCACTACTGGGACCGACCTCGCGCTGAGGGACTGGGACGAGGGCGGCTACAGAGTTGATAATAAACCATTCCCACAGGTGAGAACACAATAAACATAATAACATAAATTATAAAACTACTGTTTACAGATGCGTATATTGTTTTAAATTTTGGCCCGACGTTTCGGAGACTTTGCAGTCACCATGGTCACGGGTGAGACAGTCACACGGGTCAGTCTCACCCGTAAACATGGTGACTGCAAAGTCTCCGAAACACAAATATACGCGTTAATATCCGTAAAAAGTAGTTTTATTTAAACAAATGAGTCGCGTAAGTGTTAGAAAATATTAACATAAATTATAGTAGGATAAATTACAACAAACGGGACTTAAACCCTCCCATCCGCTGTGTGGCACCAGCTGGCGGAAGTAGGTGCACGGCGGCGGGTCGGACTTGATTGAACCCACGACTTCCGAATACCGTTCAATCTACTGGCTACTACTTCAATATCTCTATCTACATCACGTCGGCATAAACCACCATGTAGATATAAACAGAATACAGGACGCAATTTTGGTAAAATAATGATGCGACTTCTCTCTTCTTGTCTCCAGCCCATTTACGGTCCACTGTTGGGCACAGGCCTCCTCCACTTGGGAGGGATTATGGTTTACTGTGCCGCACTGACCAAGCGTGTTGGCAAAGGGTTTATTTTCGAGTTTTCCGTCTCTCACAGAGGATGTTATCTGTGTGCAATATTCCTTAGTTGACTTTTACAGCACCTTTGGGAGGAGATGGGGTAGTGACACCTGTATTCTTAATCCGTCACCACACGGAGATGACTTATTTATAATTAATTAATTAATATTAAATTATTTTTTAAATTTATTAATTTTACAATTTAAATTGTTTCAGGGTGAAATAGTGATTGGTGGTGATTCAGTGGCGGAGGGCTACTACAAGAACCCGGAGAAGACCAAGGAGGAGTTCATAGATGCTGACGGCAAGCGCTGGTTCAAAACAGGAGATATTGCTGAGTTGCATCACGATGGATGCTTTAAGATTATTGGTAAGAATACAAAAGAAATATATTGTCAATTTTTTTGTATGTTTTTAAAGCTCTTTATCAAAAAAGTGAAATATAACCCTATTACTGTTACCAGGCTGTACCTCTTGAACTGTGATACTTTTACAGCTAATATTTTCGCAGATAACGTATTACTATTGTAGCTATAACAATAAATACTGTATACGACTCGAATAAAACTTTAATTTGGGGAGCTTTTAAGTGGTGTAACTTAATAATATTGGTACTTTTCGTACTTTTATAAAATAGTTATGAATATAGGTTTTAGAGGGTCATTAATATAGTAGAAAAGTTTTTATTTAATATTTTTTGTACTTGGACAGTTGTACAATATTTTTAAATTATTGACAGATCGTAAAAAGGACCTGGTGAAACTACAAGCTGGTGAATATGTTTCATTAGGCAAAGTTGAAGCTGAACTGAAGACTTGCCCTATAGTGGAGAATATCTGTGTGTACGGAGACAGTTCCAAGACTTACACAGTAGCCCTGGTGGTAGCTAACCCAAGGAACCTAGCAGACCTGGCTTCCAGGAATGGTCTGCCCGATATGGACTTTGAGCAGCTATGTCAGAATGCTGCTGTGGAGAAGGCAGTACTCAAGGAGTTGGCTGATCATGCTAAGAAATGTTAGTACAGGACTTTTTAGTTTTTAAATGTTGTACTTGGTTATGTCAAAATCGTGGAATTTAAATCTACCCTCAGAAATAATGTCTCTTATTTTAAATTCTGCTGTTTTTCTCATAAAGGACACTGAGAGACTATAGAGCTGCTACTATTTAAAAATAGTTCTTTGGATTCATGTACATATCGTCATCATACCGTCACACCTTTTTCCCATCGGGGTAGGCATAGGTTATAAAGCGCGACTATAGAGATTCATTTTATATGCATATAATTTCTTCATAAATTAATTAAATTGATATTTTTTCCTTCAACTAATCACTCCATCATCGTTGCCCTGCCGTGGAATCGGCGCGAAATGTTTTTTTCCATGCCCTTAAATCTACTAAAAATTGTCAAGGCTTATCAGCTATTTTTTTTTCTTCAGAAATATGGCATTATCTCCTCTAAAACTACATTACAATGTAATTTAATAATGCTTACTAACTAAATACTTAAATTTCCAGGTGGTCTGGAGAAATTCGAAGTACCAGCCGCTGTAAAATTAGTGACCGAAGTATGGTCACCAGATATGGGACTGGTCACGGCCGCCTTCAAGATCAAGAGGAAAGACATTCAGGATAGGTACAAAGAGGATATTAAACGAATGTACGCGTCGTGAGTGACGCGTACATTCATATATGATACATGAATACATCACATACTTTATAGGCTTGGAGGCAATATTTTAATTAACAATATTAATCATATTATCTTTTTACTATCGGGGTAGGCAGAGACTGAACAGCGCCATTTCTTTATCGCGTTTGATTTGAGTTTATCTATACTACTGAATCTCCAAAATGTCCAAATATCAATTAAAAAAAGGTAAAGTTAAAAACGTCTTTAAATAAAAAAAATTAAAATCATGGCTGTTGTAATAAATACAATAATTGTCAACTATAATTATTTGTCTCCATGCCCTTTTAGTCTGTCGACTTTGTATTTTTTTATTAGTCCATTCAGTCCTGGGTTAAGTACCTTAGTTTGGTTAAGTCCTGTACATAAATGTTTCTTACATCTAAATATTGTAGTGTGTACTATTGTAAAACTAATCTTGTAGTGTGTACCATGATAAATAAATAGTATATCGTGTTTTATTTTGGTACTAAATGGTACTATTGTAGTATTTTAGTACTAAATAATACATCGAGTAATACTTATTTTGGTACTAAATGGTACTATTTGTAATATTTTAGTACTAAAATAATACATCGTGTAATATGTAGGTATTAAATAATACGTTGTGTAATAATTTGGTACTAAATAATACATAGCGTAATATTTTGGTACTAAATGGTACTATTTGTAATATTTTAATACTAAATATTGTAGTACCATCGTTAAACCGGATATCGTCATAATAAATATAATGTGCGTACTATTTGTTGTAATTGAATTTTACCATGTGTACTATTTATTGTAATAAGTAATGGTACCAATTCTATTGCGTCATAAAACCTAACCTAAACTTAACTAAAACGAAACCAACTATGGTGTATTTTAATTTGTACACATTTATATTAATTAAAAATGTTACCTATTCTATATTATACAGTTTTATTACTAAGAAAGTACCGCATTGTGTTATTGATACTATCAATATAATATTCATGTTTTAGTTTCGTTTAGTTGTGCAATTAGAATTGGTATAATTGTTGTTTGTACTATTTCTTGTAATAAATGTACCATTGTAATAGTTTTGTCTGTATGTATGTGGATGGATGGAATTTTATGTAAATTTAAAATTAATTAGATCTGAGGTGTTGAGAGCGTTGTGTTCAATGGTATGTAAATATTTACATGTAATCATTGTACACTTTGTTTTAGATATCTTGTAGATATTGGCCTAGCATTCTTTTGTGTGGATGTTAGTGTGTTTGTAATATATGCATATATAAGTGGACTATATGAATTCTAAGATAGCAGATGCTTGTGACTTCATAAGTGTGGAATTTATAATCAGCTTTTCTCACATTAAAAAGGAACGTATGTCTTTTCTTAATCAATACTATACCAAACTTTATTTTGATTTGCTTTCGCACTTTTGGCGTAAAAGAGCGATAGTTTTTTTCTTTGTTAGTAGATTTTGCCCGCGTTTTCGAAATTTTGAAATAGAAATTAAAACTAAAACCAATACCAAAATTGATATTAAATTATTACAAAAATTTGGCTTTTTTAAGGTATTTTGTTTGCAAATTACGCTAAATTATTATATTTAGCGTAATTTAGATAAGTTATAGTTATGCAAATTTATTGTGAGGCTCAAATTAATTGATATTAATAGATTTAGATGTTAATGTAGTCCACTTATGTATAGTGTGTGGTTTAAATCAACAGATCGATATTTCTTGTCTTTATAAAAGACAATTTGAGTAAATTTTCGGTGGTAAATGTCGCTATATTATGATAATTATTAGTACTTATGCCAGATTTATTCAGAGACAGTGCAGGGAGGCAGATTAACGATGAAATCAAGAGTACTGCTTTTATATTGCTGGTCCATTAAAACAAGAATACAAAATTTTTAAATAATAATTCAAACTTAGACCCATAAAAGAACTGAAATGTTGTTATCTAAAATGTGTTGCAGAATTTGCAGTTGGTTTGTCTTGTTTGTGAAATTATTTTTAACATGCTTTTTATTAGCTCGGTACGTATCTATCAATGTATTAATCTATGTGATGAAATTTTTGACGATAATTTTCACCCACTTGCATTAGCTATAGACCGATGACAACGTAATAATTTTAAAACAATTCCAGAACTTTTAAGCTTTTTTTTTAAATTATCTCTTCTGTTATTAATTCCATTACAAAATACTATTTCCCTGTACTGTCCTGAATTTATAATCTGCTTTATAGGTAACTGGGTATAAAGTTTGGAGTTTTATATAATAATTTTGCAATAATTAAATTTTATGTTGGTTGTTATTAAGTATAATGACTACCGTTTATTGAATTGTGGCAAGTTCCATTGCATAATGTTTAGCCAAATATGTTTATTGTATATAAATTGGTGAAATGTGTTGACACAATGTATTATATTTGAATTATGTAATTTCTATATGAAGTATAGATTGAAATTGTAATTTTCATTATTGAAATCAAAGTTTGCTTGGAGTTAGAATTCTGGCTTTATCTAAGTTTTACGCGTCGATAGACGTATTAAATTTATTTGATCCAAGTAGTCTATCGCATTTTTGGCATTTATTTTCTAATTTCTTTTTCTTATTTTCATTGTGTAAACTGTGGTTTCGTGTCAACATAAGTCATATTATATATTGTTAATTAGTTTTTATTGTTGTAAATCATGGCATGATTGTTTCCGAGTCGGTGTAATAAATAAAGACTAACAAATGTTAGTTGAGATGCAGCGTTTAACATTTTGCTGTGCATTTAAATTCAAACATTTCAATGTTGCATGATAAAAATAATAAAATTCCATTGATGTATTTAGTCTGAAAAAATTGTTATTATATTTTTTCAATATGACAATACTGAAATATAAAATACACGTAGTAGGTATGTGTTAGTCTCCTTGGTATGTGTGTATATCATGAGCCGCTCAGTTTTATGTGAATATATTTGTTTGAAAATTCATAAGCATTGCAATTGAAACCAATTTTTGTATTATTTATTGAATAAATGTTAATAAAATCAGTGATTTGTTTGTTTTTTACACATCTCTTTTAGACTTTCTGAGGGTAGTAGCCTCCTTCATATTGTTCAGGCGTTTTGGATTTGTAGTTTACACAATCTACTGAACCGACTTCACAAGACTAACTAAATGCCATATCATAACAAAAGCATGAATGGAGCTATGGGTAATCCATTATCGTAAAATACGCCATAGTTGCATCTCATATTAGTTCTTGGCGCAACAGAATTGGTACCAACAATAACATTCGAATTTTATTTTTTGCAAATAAACATTTCTTCCTAATAACCTTAAGGGCCTATATCAATATTATCGTATATCATCGCCGACACGTACATATTAACACAGCCAGTAGGCACAGAAAATGAAGAATTAGGGATACTTTTCTTATTTACTCAAAATCTACTAAATATATTTTAATTCTGATTTAAGTGTTTCTATATATAATAGTTACTTATGTTTTTAAAGTTATTTCATTACTTAATACGCGATAATAGACCGACAAATGAAAAAAATAAAAAATTAGAGAGGTTGTTTCGCCAAGATTTTCTATCGAGAAAACTTTTTTCAATCGCGTTTCTGAGTTGATGCGATCCTAGATCATATATTGAAAAAACATATACTTAAAAATTAGAGCTCTAGCCATTCAATCTAAAGAAACAATGAAAACTTCGTACACAGAAAAATGCACGAAGCTATTTTGGTATCGTCTTAAGATTTTAGTTCAGGTTAGGCATTATAAACCTTAAAAACTGGTAGACATAAATGTTGTCAATACTATGTATTTGTTATAGTAAAAAAAGTAAGATGAATTTGAAAAATTCATTTATTATTCATGTTTAACACTTCTTTTTATAGAGTTACACAAAGTTTAGAGTCACTGCATGATAATATATTATATGGTTTTAATTGAACTTATTTTGATGAAACAATATATAAACGATAAGAATTGGGATTCTTAACCCGCGGCGTTAGTACAACCACGATATAGAATGGAGACGGCACAGCATGTATTTTACTAAACATAATTAAACAAAAAGAATATTCTTTTTCAATAATATATACAATCTACTATGCAGTGCTCATCTTACATAGATGCCTCAGCTGCATAATCTTGATGTCATCAGTTCCAAACTTAACTACACCTTCCTGGTTCTCTATTGATATCAGTTGACCGACAGCCTCCCGGTCCTCGCCCGCGATCACCTTCACACGATCCCCGGACTGAGGCACCACCGGCTCCAGCACATCCGCCAGAACATTGACCACACGATCCTCGAGCGGCAGGTACAGCGCACACATACCGGCAGACAACCCTCGCACTACTCCCGTCTGACCCGCCAGGGAATCGTCGTCGTGAGACGATCTCACTCTCACTTCCACCTCGGTGGTGTGCCAGTCGGGCGCCGTCGCCTCCCCGCTCGTGTACGGGGACCTCGGGGAGTACCCGCCCGGGCTCGGCGTGGCGGGGTACCCGGCCGTGTAGCCCGCCGGACTGGGGCTGGGCCGGTACGGACTGTACGTGTGGTCAGATCCGTACATTGTACCGGGAGTCTGTGGAGTGAAGGGTCCTGCCGCGTAAGCCGCGTCCGAATCATCCAGGGCGCCGTACTCAAAGTCCGCAGGTCGAGCCGGAGTATTAGCAGCGGCCGGGTCCCACGCACCGTGAGCGGGAGTACGAGCTCCCTCGTGGGACGGTGTCGCCGATCCATAGTGAGGTGTACGATTTCCAACATCGTATATAGGAGTCGCAGATCCATGCATGGGTGTCTTGATGCCAGTGTCGCGGTAGGTGGGTGTCTGTGCCCCGAGAGTGGGCGTCCTCCCCGGAGTGCGCGAGTAGAAGGAGCTGGCGCCGTCTCGCGCCGTGTTCCCCGCGCCCGCTATGTGCGACCTGTCTACTGATATAGTCTGACAGGCTGAGTGTAGCTCCACGCGCGCCGTACTGCCCGTGGCGTCCTTTACGATACCCACGTTACCCTTGTACGGTCCCCCGGTAATCTTGATAGTTTGTCCGATGAGCTCGCGGTCCCTGGTCACTCCTCCACCGCGGCCTCCTCGTCCTCCGCGGCCGCGAGGAGTCATACCACCGCGGCCGGATGGATGCATGGGTGATTGAATGCGCGGCGACATAAATCCTAATGAGAGTCCCGTCGCCGCGTTAGAGTTCTTGTTACCACCGGCAAGTTGCAAATGGCGTGTCTTGCATACGAATATACCTCCGTTGTCTAAATACATACGTGATTGAAGGAATGCGAAGTTTCTGTACAAGTGCTTGATTTCTCCATTACGACCAGCGTGTGGACCGTCGATAACCTTTACGATATCACGTTTTTGAATTGTGTTTTGTTCAGAATCTAAAGCCATCGTGAACCTGCTTTCACGACGTTTTTGCAGTGCTTGTGGCTTGCACTCGATAACTTTGCCTTGCATGCCAAGAACGTGGAAGTTCTCTTTTTCTAGACGTACGATAACGCCAACTGTCTGAGGGTCTAACTGGACCATATCTCCCCATTGGAATTGACCGAGTGAATCTACTCCAGTTGCCATGTCTGAACATAGCTGTAGATCTCGTGGAAGAACTTCCAATTCATGCATTGTAAGGTCTGAGACTAATACGACTCTGTGAGGTTCCACACGCACAATTAAACCTGTGTCGCCTTCGTAGCGCCCTGCTAACACTTTTACGTGATCACCTTGCTTGAAGTATTTACGTAATTCGTTTGGTTTAAATACTAAAGGATCTTTAAGAGCATCGTGTTTGGGCATCACTGTAATCATAGACCCATCAATGGCAATGATCCTAGCTTGTAAGTTTGCTAAATCACCAGAGCATACTTCAACATTATCACCCATGGAAAACGAGTGGAGACTAGTTGGATCATCTTTAGCTGGTGCTGCTAATTCTATATCTATGCCTTCAGGCTGCTCCTCGAATCTTTCCAACTCTGTCAATGTAGGCTTCACACCTTCTGCCAGAATAGCTGACATTGTGAAGTTTTTATATAAGAAACCTTTTCGAGAATATCTGTTGCCTTCAAATATTAAGAAATCACCATCAGATGTCACTTCACCACCAATAGCTCTAATAGCTTCAGGGTCGAAGGGTTTGGCAGCAGGGCGACGTTTCTTCTTTCTTTTAGCAGCTTCACTCTCACTTTGAACTGTTCTCAAAGCACCTCTCAGTCTTGTATAATCTATTCTGGGAAGCAACTTGAGATGTACTTGATTTTGAGCAAGATCCACATAGTCAACTTGGGCAATATCCTCCTTGTACAAACCTCTCTTTAGTCTGACCCATTGCTTTGGCTTTAGACCTGACTGTTCTTTGACTACCCTCAACACATCAGTCATTTCCTTGATAGGTACCATGTCTTGCTTCCAAATACCCATTCTCAATGTTCCAACATTATTTATAATATTTTTAACATGAGTTTGTTTGTAGGCTTCAATATAAATGTAACCTTTGACACCTTCAGGTGCTACAACTGATTTAATCTGGAATGGTTCCTCAGAGAACTGGTAAGCTATAAATTTCCTCATTAATAGCAGTACTGTGGCCTTCTCTTCACCTATTCTGCATTTAACCATCCACAAGTTGGGATCTTTAATGCCTGGTAAGAGAGTTTGTTGAGTGATTTCATCGGACATTTCCTCACCACCTTCACCAAAATGTCTAAGAGCTGCTGATTCATCAGCATATTTATTTCTTAAATATTCTTCAATTTCTTCTTCTTTTTGTGAGTCCCAGAGGTTTGTCCCTCTCCTACGTCCTTCAATTTCTCTAGCGGTAGGTCCGATTTCATCCACCTCATTACCAACAATGCCCATTTCTTGAGCTCCTTCTTCCCATTCATCATCTTCGTCAACTTCATCGTCCACCTAAAATAAAAAATGTTATGATTTTTCAAATGTAAAATGCAGTACTAAATAGAAATAATGTCATGTAAATATAACTTAGAACAATAATCTCACCTCAGCTTCATCAATAATGAATCCTCCGTAACGAGAATCTTTTTTGCGCTTTTTTCTCAATCTCTCCTCCTCCTCATCTTCTTCATATTCTTCAGAGTCCACCAGGTCCTCACCCTCGGGTTCTTGTTCATCCTGCACATAGACATTGTTCTCAGTAGAATATCAATGGAATCACTATGTAATGACCTTTATGTAATGACTTTACACACTGACTTATAGAAAAACATCAATAAGACAGAAAGATAGAGGTTACATTTTTTATGGTAATGATGGTGCGTGAACATTTGGATTACCTCAACTTCTTCATCACCAGATGCTTCTTTGGCTTCGTCATCTCTGTTCCGACTGGCGTCTGAAGCTACCGACCGGCTCCTAAAAGAGTAACACTTTTTTATGTACTGTTACCAAATACAGTGCACCTATGACAGTAACACAACTTAACTATGCATCAATGTTATTTACCTGGACCGCGATCTAGACCGTGACCTGGATCTGGAGCGGGACCTAGAGGGACTCCTTGAAGGGCTACGACTGCCGGAGCGTGACCGAGAGCCTGAACGGGATCGTACAGACCGATTTGATGCTGCACTTCTCCTAGAATGTCGAGATGCCACGCTTCCTGCCTCAGATCCACTGCCCGAGTAATTACTGCCTTCGGAATCCGACATCGTCACTTATTAAGGAGTAAAATTAATAATGACCCATTAAAATAATCAAGTAATTTCACCATACGTAGCACTAGAAAAAGTTGCTAACTGCAAATAACAGACTAATAGAGAATATTGTCAACAGCCAAGCAGCCACAGAATAGACAGAAGATACTAAAATATTCACAGACTAGATTGCAAGAATAAAATTTATAGTTTACTAGCCCCGTTTTCCAATGGCAGAGCATAATGCGACTCAGTGCCGCACAATGTCGCACAATGCTGAAGCTTAATTGGAACGTGAATTAGTTTTAAAATGCGCCAGCAGAGTGCGCTAAGTTCAGTATTGAAAAAAAAATCTAAAATAAACATTGTATTCACATTAAATGTGTGGAATATAAAAAACGTCATTGTTTATACCCATGAGGGTAAAAATAAATAAATATAAGTATGGATGACCATACTTATATTTATTTATTTTTTAACACAGCTTGAATTAACTTTGAATATTTCCAGAAAATTCCGACGAAAAGAAAGAATAAAATTTTTTTTTTAACAATAAATAATATTACTAACGATAATATATAAATGAAATTTCAATCAATGCCAATTTAAAGAAAAAATACTTGTTAATTTTCTGTTGCTGAAGTTGGTATGGATTGCACGCATCACTTTTGAGAGTGCTCGATTGTGCGATGCGATGCTGTCATTGCTGTAATTGGAAAACAGGGTAATGCTGCCTGCGCCTTAATAAGCTGGCGTATCTATATTATCTATAATCTATGGTTTATCGGTCTTTGAAAAAAAAAAAATACAATTGTCTATTGATTCTTCGTTTGCCCCACCGTTTATTGAGATTTTTACAATTTATTGCGTTATTTGCTTAAAATGAGTGTGAAATCGTTATAAATTATTATATTATACATTTAACATTTACATGCAAGTTAATCTATACAAAGAATTCATCATACAAGGAATATTAATTGGTCATAGGATCTGCTCCGACCTATTTGATTTCTAGCCTTCGATCGGATTTTGTGCCTCCTACAATACCAATAATCCAGTAATTTTAGTATTAGTGCTTTGTGAATCTGTCGGATAATATTGTAACAAGTGTGTGGTGCAGTGCAGTGGTCACGTCTGTGATCGCGATGTATCTGTGAGGGCGACGACCGTGATCAAAGGGATCAGTAGCTGGGGGTGTCATGCTGGAGACGCGGTCAGCGCGCACCGCAGACTCGGTGTGGGCGAACAAGCCGCTGCCGGCGCCTCACGCCATGGCCAACACAAGGCACGGAAAGAACGCCCAGGTATACCTTCACTTTACACCTACTGCTTTACACACCAGATACTATTGTTTCTACTTGATACATTATTCCTATCCTGGTATATGTTTCATCACAATTGTTTTGTGATCATGCATTTGAAAAGAGCACTTTATTAAATATTTTACTTTGGTCTGTTGTATTGTTGGCTGATTCTGTCTGTCTGCTAAAAATGGCCAGCAGCTGTTTCTAACAGCTTAGAATTCAAGGATTCTCTGCAGAAGTTATTTTTACTGTAACATGTATACCTATTACACATGCAGTCAAGTTACCTAAACTCTCATAGTTTTTCTATAGCTATTATGATCACAGTGATTATGTTAAGTGTATCTACTTCTTGTGTATAAGTAATTATTATTTCATAACATCAACCTTGCTTAACACATTCTTGTAGTACAATTTGTAAGTGTTCTTCAAAATAATAGCTAATGTAATGCATATGTATTGGAATTACAAATCATTTACATAATTATGAAAAGGATTCAGTTAATATTTTAATTAATAAACAAAAAATGTGTTTATGATGATAATACTATACATATTTATGAACAGTTTTGTATTAAGATTGTTTTGTCTTGTAACATTTAAATGTGAAAGTATGTTTGTATGGATGGCTGTTACGTATTTACATAACTATTGCTGATTCTAATTGGCTTATGTTTTGTTTGTATAGTATCTGGGATAGTCGGTTATGTTTACCTGGAGTTGAAGGTGATATCTTTTTAAGAGAGTATCTCATTTTAATTATTTTTCTATATCAGAAGTAATAAAGAACGCAGCCTAGTAAGTAAATGTTCAAAAGTTATGTTACTTAAGTAATTATGTTTAATTCTCTCTTTAAGAATAAGTTGATGCCCAATGAGCTGAAACTGATTAGTACCTTCCCTATTTCAGGTTATTGTCACCATGTTTGTCACTATTTTCAACAATATTTAAAAGAGTTAAACAAAATTTTCTGTGTACATTGGTTAGGTTTGAGAATATAATGCAAATTATTTTTTATACAGTTAGGTCATCTTGGGAATATGTCTTTTTATAACATTTTTGCATCAAGTTAACTGACTAATAGGGAAACTGTTGGCTTCTCTATTACTCAACAAATACTCATTTTCTGCCATGTTGTTTACATTGAACCTATTTGTGTTTTCCCCATTCATCTGTATATTCCTAAGGATTTTACATAACTAGGTGGTATATGGGATTAAATTTTTATACAAAAGTACTTCAGATTAGTCTGATTAGTAAAAAATTATTAACTTGCATTCCTCAATTTCTAGATATTTTTATGTAATATCACTGTTTAGTTATGATGTATAGAGACTATTTTTATGAATTTCCCTTAGGTATCACTAAATTGTATGATGGAAATGTCCTATGTCCCTGATGAGGGACAAAAAGATTACATTACCATTATCATAAAATGATAGAATCAAAGGCACATTTCTTTGAAGCTAACAACTTTCCCATTGGTCTGACTGAATGACAAAGTTGTAAATCATATGTTTAAATGCAATGTACAATTACATAATTACATATTATTTATTTAAAATTTGTTATTGTCTTTATTATAAACAGGAAAATGTATGAGATATACTTGTATTGTTATTGTGATATTTTTAAAATAATTAAGACAATACAAGCAATAATCTCACAGGCTTGTGTTTTGATGCATTTTGAGTCAATCATGAGGAAATTGTTATAAATTATATCATCTTGGATACTTCTGTAGTTACCCGGCTGATTAGAACATTTAGGTCATGTGGACAGTACTGAATTACATATTAAAAAAGGATGTATTGTATTTATCACACATTATTAAAAAAATAATATAATGATATGCCAGATTAATTGTTCAAATGTCATTGGTAATTATTTGAGGTAACTATCAACATCATTATTCTCCTGCCCCTATCCCGTTATTCGGGGTAGGCGCAAAATGACTACTTGTTCATGTTGAAATGGAATTTGGCTGATTATTACAAATCCTCCTTGGGTATTTGCGCAGGTGTCATACGACGTTGTTTCGCTCGGTCGGTTCTTACGACCCCCGCGGCTATGACATGGGAGGGGTGACACTAGTATTCTTTTTTTCCGCCCCATAGACAGATAGATTCATGGAACTATCTGACGGTGAAGTAGCTACAAGGGGTCAGTACTTATTCTCCACACATCCTCCTATGGCCTTTTATACCCAGGAGAAGATATGGTGGTATTTTACTCCGCCGGCACCACATGGCGACGATTAACATTGATGACAATCCACACAACATAACAGATTAACCTTGCTTTGCTGGTTAACTCATAGAATTTGTGTATCTTGAATAGAGCCCAACTTTTGCACAATGATCACGTATACCCTAGTGTTTAAAAGGGGTGTTAGTTGTGTCGCATTTGAAACCTTTTCACCAAAGATTGCGAAGTAGCTAGTCGTTGCGAGCATCCGTAATGAAGGTCGGATCGGATACCACTATCTCTACGTTTATAATGTACCTATCACTAAGGCTACTGGCAGAGTCGCGACTTAGACCTGATAACCAGTGCAGAGATATGCAGCGAACTCTTCATCTGTGATAAATACTGCCTATTGTCAACTAGTTAACAGCTTCATGTTTGCACCTTTCTTATTCGCATGGCCATACTTCAGTTTATCCTTTAGCTAATATGCTAGTTGTAGTTTTTGCTTTAGTTGAAACGACCCAAAAAATATTATTTTCATTCGGAACAGTTAATCGGAAAAAGTTAATTTATTTAAAAAAGGACCTTTTCTAGAAATCAGAATTACAAACTGTGAATTCGATCTCGTAAAGAGATGACTCGTTAGTTCGTGTTAAATGGCTGAAAAGGTGTCAAGTAGGCTGATGCATTATCATGATTAGGGATGTTCTGCTTCACAGCTCTGTACTCGTCTTCACAAACAATAGACATCAACGTCTGTTGTGACTGGCCACTTGATTACTGTTTTGTTGTGTTTATTTTTGATTCTGGCTTTTATTGTCTGCTCCTAAGACGAAAATATTTCAATCTATAATCTATAGATTATAGATTGAAATATTTTCGTCTTAGGAGCAAATATTACTAATAATATAACTAAGTAAATATTACTAATAATATAAAGCTTAAGAGTTTGTTTGTTTGCGCTAATCTCATCTCATTTATCCAGGAAGACCATAGGCATTATAATATCACGCTGCGTCCAATAGGAGCGAAGCAACAGTGAAAAACTACCGAAACGGAAAAAAATATTCTAAATTCCACGCGTACGAAGTCAGAAAAATTTTGTGCATGCACATAATTATATATTTAGGTAAATAATTTTGAGCCGCGAAAATTCTAAAACAAATGACCGATTATTAAGGTCCATTGATAAAAGTTAACACAATACAATACAAATAAAATAATGTTGGTAGATTATGATTCACACTAGTTATGTTTACGTAGATCATAACATTTAATTCATTACTTAAGACGGTACGATACCAAATTATGCTCCATACAAAAGTAGGGGTATCGTACTTCCGTTTTTTCTTCGCGAAAGTTAAACCGATTTTAATAGTTTTTGCGTTATATTATAGATAAAGAGTATATCTATGCTTCTATCACTTTCTTTTTTTTCAAAACATAATAACTAAAAGAAAAATGACGATCCGAAATACTCACTTTTTTCGGTTTTCTTTAGATAAAGTTGCAGCGTCTATCACACAAATTTGGTAAAGTTTAACTTTCACGAAAAAAAACCGGAAGTACGAAACGTCGTTTTTCAAAGAATTTGTAGGTAAAATCCGCTTCATCTATATTTGTCCCTTTCAGCGCGGCGCTCGGAAATAGGGATAGCAATACCTAAGGCAAATACCTAAATGAGGAGTACAGTACCCTCTTAATGTACTTGTTATTTTTACATAAAACCACAACTGACATCATGTTTACAGATAATTTGTGTACGTTATTAGGATGTGAACCGTATTAAAATTATAAATTATGAACATAAAACTTTGATAGTTATAAATTTCGTTTACTGCACTACGTCTAGCTGCAGCATCATTGTTAATTTTATGAGGTGATTTATTGATGAAACAAAACCGGGTAATTACGAGTTGGACACGCGAACCATGGGTTCCGTCTTTTTTTCCTGCCGGGTTATGATGGTGCCTTGAGCTTTACCATGACCCGGCAAGGGGTGACCCCGCTAATCGGGGCCCGACCTAACGGGGGAACATTAGGTCCATCTGTCGCGTTGCCGTGGGACCATGGGTTCCGTATCATAACATCATATGTATACATACTAGCAACGTTCATTGCAGTTCTCAGACGTTGTAACTAGGTACCTAACTAAATGATATGATAATGATACCTAACTAATGATTTTTAGAGTTTCTTGTCTGTTCTTCTCAATAGGATTCGCATTTGGAACAGACATCTAGTTTCAGACGTTTCAAAAGAGCTTGTAAAACATACCATCTTGAAATAAAAAATTTTGACTTTGACTTTTGTTTTTAAAATTTTCATACGTTAATGATACTATTTTAAATATTTCAAACTATTTTTTCGTCTGTTCCAGGATGACGTTTGCTACGTGGTTGCTAAGTACGACTACGCGGCGCAGGGTGCGCAAGAGTTGGATCTACGTAAAAATGAACGGTACATATTGTTAGATGACTCGAAGCACTGGTGGCGGGTGCAGAACGGACGTCATCAGTCCGGATATGTACCTAGTAATTACGTCAAGAAGGAGAAAACCTCGCTATTTGACAGGTCAGTCAGGCTTTGAATTGTATTTGGTAGTTATTGGATATTAACATTGCTACGTGACAGATCATATAATTTTGGTATAAGAGACCCGTGATATGAAACTAATGGTAAGGGCTGATTCGTAACAATAGAGTCCAAAGCAAGTAGGTAAGCGGCCATTGTTGGGGTTTGTGAAGAATAATTAATATTGGATTGAATACTTGACTAGAAGTTTTTAATCTCCATTTATCTTTCATAATCACACATAGACCTGTTAGCCGCCCCTGGTATAGATATCTATATTATAACTAGAGGTAATGTTTTTAATATGTCATTGTATAGGGAGTAATTATATAAAATTGTAAAATATAGGGAGAATTAAAAAAAAAAACCGAAAGAAGCGGTCCTATCTTAAAAATATTTCACGATTAAGGCAACGTAAGTTAGACTATGAATGAGTAGAATATTTGTACTTAGAGCGAAAGTCGCAGGCATAGCCTAGCTGTGAGCCTAGCATAAAATAATTATTTTCTTAGTTCAAAAACTAAAAATCACGATTGAAAATCCTAAATATATTTTAAGCTATTGGCATAGCTTCTATTGCGGGCCTTGAGCGTGGAGACTAAATCCACAAAATTCGAAATTTAAATTCCGTAGGTAACGGAAATGGCGTAAAAACCTTAAGCCCGGTTTCCACTGCGAAAGGGTAATGTGCGGAAAATGGTTAGGCGGAACGGACTCCTTTTTAATTAAATAGGTTTGAGTTTCCACCAACGAAGAGTTGGTGCTCCCTAGAACTGAGCGAGCTCATTTCTACTCTTTCTACACACTCGGCTCATTCCGTCCGACTATTTGTTGGTGGAAATACAAGTATGCAGTTTGCGTTTGCGAGTTTAACGAAGTCATTAATGGGTCCGTTCCGCTCGCGGTGGAAACCGGGCTTTACACGTCATTTCGCTGTTCGCGCTGGTGACTCATGTCATGCAAGTTTTGGCGTTAGTTTTTATTTTAATGACATTTGATTGACAATCGCTATTTTATCATAATTACCATAAACAATGGACATAGATGTAAGCATCAGTAAATAAGGATTATTAATCTTATTTTAGTTTATGCTATTTAGATTCTTGCATAAATAAAATAAATAAATAATTATAATTGCATAAGTTGATAAAAAATACTATGCAATAGCTTTACCGCGGCAATCCCCGAGTGACACACGTCTTTTTTTTTAAATAATTGCATTGACATCGGTCCTTGTTATGTATGCAAAATTTCAAATCAATCTGACTATTGCAAGTGGGTGAAATTTGCGTTCAAAGATTCCGTTACATAGATTTATACATTGATAGATACATACTGAATATATAAAAGCGTGTTAAAAATATTGTTCTTCACATTTTCTCCACGAAGTAACGTCAAAAATAATAAAATATGTAAATCCTTACAATAACGCGAGCAATTTGCATGGTCTAAAATGTGTCCACATTAAATTTGCAATGGGCAGTCAACATCCGTCATTGAAATGACGCGTTTATTAGGCTTACATATAGCACGTTTTGACCGGTTTTAATAAAGGTATTTGGGTCTACATTTCGTCAGACTAGATATTTTGGCGATATGACTTAAGCAAGTATCCTTTTAACCAATGGGGTTTGATAACGGAAGCATTAGATGTGGTGACGTTAGGTAAAAATATTGCTAAAGTCAATCCTAGTAATAAAATAAGAAAATCATTATAGTTAGTACATATATTGTTAAAGCTTTTCCATTCGCTCAATAGTAATATTTACACCTTCCGTTTTATGTAGACATGATACCGTGAATATTAGTAAACACACATAGTGAATCTAGACTGGCAATATTAAATAAATCTGGCAGCTTTTGCATATTTCCCTGTTTTCGCCCCCTTTTTCCCCCCCTTTTCTCCCCTTTTCTCCGTTAATACAGTTCTCGTGTTCAATAGATAGGTATTTGTACTTCAGATTAAGCTTGCGACGCAGACGTAGGTACATATGTATATTGGTAAAGAGGATGTTCAACGGTGTACATTTATTAGCTGTTGGAGCTTAGCCAGGGGACTGCTAGACACATATTTTTCAAAGATTTTTATTTTACTTACTTTTTAAGTGCTTGAAAAAAGTGTACTTTTAGTCTGTTTCTAAATTGATCTGTCTTCATAAATGAGATTTTCTAATACTGATTTCATGCTAGTTATAATGTCTTATTTTGAAGTCGATAAAAAATATGCAATAGTGTGTACTATCTGAAACGTAATTGTAGAAAGTTTGTTAATGCATTAAGTACTTAAGCAATGAGGAAGTAATTTATTCAGTACAAATGTGTATTATTATTCCAGTATTAAAAAGAAAGTGAAGAAAGGTTCAGGTTCGAAGACGCTTCCCTCGAATAGTTCTCCAGTACGTGGAAGCACGGGTGGGGGCGGTGCTCCTTGTGGTGGGGACTCCGGTCCGCGGCGCGCTGCTGAACCCGCGGAGGCACTGGGCACCGCTGTCGTCAAGTATAACTACCAGGCGCAACAGGCTGACGAGCTATCTCTTACTAAGGGCACCAGAATCCTTATTCTAGAGAAGAGTAATGATGGCTGGTGGCGTGGACAATATCAGGCGCATACGGGGTGGTAAGTTTCAATATTGATCATATTGTGGAATGACTTAGAATTTATACTTAATTAGCCAAATGAAATATATGTTTTCGTTTTGAATTCATGAATTAAAACTTTGAATGTTACTGATATTCGGACGTTATACTTTAAAATTTAAGATAGTAACTAAGCAGTTTAATATTGTTATTTCTTCCTTCTTAAACTTTTATGTTGTTCAACAGGTTCCCATCGAACTACACGAGCGAAGAAGGTGATAATGAAGATCCTGTTCACACTTATGCGATGGCAGAAAACGTTCTCGATATTGTGGTCAGTGGCATTTTTATTGTTAACTAGAATGTATTGACTTTAACTGTTTACAAGATCTTGTTGAAACTTAGAAATGTGTTATTCATAGGTGGCATTATATTCGTTTACATCGAATAACGAGCAAGAGCTATCGTTTGAAAAAGGTGATCGGTTGGAGATCATTGAACGACCACCTTCAGATCCCGAGTGGTACCGCGCGAGGGATTCGCGCGGTCATGTCGGACTTGTACCTAGGAATTATCTCCAGGAGCTGGCTGATTACCTTACACAACCTTACAAGTAAGTGAATATTATATATTCACAGAGTTGGTTTAATATTTATTTTCTATAACAGTAACTGAAAGCGGTCATAACTGCATTTAAAATGAGTGATAAAATTCATATAAAGAATAGGGGCTCAACATTGATCCTTCTGGTAGCCCTCAGCTTAAATGTTGTGTCATAGTGTGTATCATGGATTAGTTTTAATTTTTTTTACACTATTTAGTACTGTCACTAAAATTTATTGCAGTTGTTAATTTTGTTTTCTATATTCATCTGTCTTTATGATAACTTTTGTAATATACCTTGAACATTCAACAAAGTTGAGTGCCTTGGTAGGGTCATTTGGATAATAAATTAAATTGTAGTGGAAAAGTGATCACCGCAAGCGGGACTTGAACCCGCGACCTCGGGATACCGTTCCGTAGCTCTGCCAAGCAACGCCAACTATCGAGAATGTTTTTGCAACAATCTCGACCAGCCACCTAGTATTCTTTACAGAATACAATAATTGGGCTGAAATAATGATCGCGTCATTATCACTCTTTCCACTACACTTTAATTTATTAAGTTAAAGCATAGCAAGTCAATTACAAAATTATACTACGGCCGTTCAGAGAATGCGTTCCTGACACGTCGCGACTGAACTGACGACGTAACTTTGTAATGGCGTTGCAGTTACGATAAAAATATTTTTGCTGGTTGTTTACCGTTTTAACAATTGATGAGCATTAAAACAACATTATTATATCAATAATCAATGAATGTTATAATTTTGTGCCAAACTGAGTGTCAAATAACTTGGTAAACAATATTTTCCTAAATCCATACTGCGCTATTACAAGGTTATGTCAGCGCTTTATATTTGTAGTGCTGTGCTAGCAATAACAGGCAATAATAGTATCGTAATCTGTTCTTATACAGTTATACTTTATAAAATAATACGTTTTGTTTTTCTTTTTAAGAATTTGAAAATAATGGACTATAAGATAACTTTTATTAAATACAAAAATAAAACTACGACCAAACCGAATGCGCGAAAGAAAGTAGCATTTTTATATTTAGGTTGAAAATGGTAACCCCAAATGGCGTTACTAGCATTTTTATACTTGGATTAAAAATGGTAACCCCAAAAGGCGTTATGGGCCGCCATTTTGTGACGCTAAAACAGTCGTCTGTTGTCGTTTCGTGCTGTTATACGGCACTCTGATAATAGGTTTTTAAAAAAAACTACTTTATTAAACTAGAATAGAATTTAATAGAAATACAATGGAATTAGCAAAAGAATTGGAAAAGGCAACCGATCGCGACCGGGAAATAGAAAGATCTGTACTGCGTGCCCGCTCTTGGGCGCACTTCTATTTATAATATGATAAGTGCTGACACTAAACTTAGGATCTAGTGTTCAGCCCCTTTCCATACATAGAAAGGATATAACAACCCCCCGCGAAGACTGAACTTCGGGAGAGAAGTTTGATAGAAGTTCGAATTCATACAATTTCTCTAAGTCGTGGTACTGATGTTGACAGATTGTTTTCTGTGCTTATCATTTCGATTTCGGTAGGTATCGGTGGCCTTGAAACATTGAACTTACATTTATAATTATAAAGTAATTTGACAATCTTGAAAATTATAAAAGAGACTAAAACTAAGGATATCATAAGAGTGTATACAATATAATGGGTTTTATACTTTTCTAAAAAAGGTTGTTTTACAATTATGTCATTTAACTGAGAAATCAATTTATTATTTCTAATGTTAGTTGGTAACTTATCTAAATCAATATTCTCTAAAGAAACACGGGGCATAATTTTACTTAAACTATTCTTATCATCTATTCTACAACATGAGTCATTTATGATGTTAAAATCTAAGCTAGGGTTGGCAATACTTATGTTAACACTATTACGGGACGATATGAGTCTCGTGCTCTTTGTAAATATTGTACATTGGCTTCCTGTACTTAACACTCCCGTACCGGACACAACACTTTCACTTATTTCGGACATGCCGCACTCAATAGATATTTTAGTAGGGCGTGATTGTACAAAGATCCATTGGTTATTCGATAGAGGTTTCCAGATGTCTATGTCACCAATTAATGTTTTGGTTTCACACTGCACAGGGATAACGCTGATCGATTTCGTTAAGAGTTCACTTTCACACGTAGGGTTGCTACCAGACAACATGATCGACTTTATATCGCACAGGAAGAGCTCAGAGTTTATACACTTACATTTATCTAAATTATCTAAATTACAAAAGCTTAACTTATCTGTAGAAATAGCAATATACGAACTAGAAGGTAGAATGAGGCTAAATACATTTTCATTGTTTACTCCATGTGGAGTTGGCAACCCTAAGTTATGATATAAAATAAATTCGTCACTAGTAACTAGTGGTATATGTAGAACAAAAATTAACTTATGATTATAATAGTAACATGATACACTAGATATACTTAAAATTAAATGAATATTATTTAGATTCAAAGAAACAGGGATATCGCCATCCTTAGGTAAGTGTCTGTTAGTATCAACAAGTTCTTGGTACAGTTGTGACGGAGTTAGTACATTGGGATGAAGGATGTTTTGACTACTGAACATGATAGCGTTTATCAAATCTTCTAACTGGAATGACAATGTAAGTAAGGAGCTTTCGAGCATCGTAAGTATGGAGTGGACTTTTGTTACCGATAATAATTTATTTGATATTTCGGAAATATTATTATTTTGTTGTAATAAGGTATTAAGTGCCTCGTTTAAAATTTCCTCATTTGTTTTTAATTTATTTAACGTCCTGTTATATGATTCTAAAGTTGAAGTTGTAATTAAAATATTATTTTTAATAAGTCCCGCGAGGTTTTTCTGATCATTTTGAATTGAATTGATTGCGGAATCGTATTTTATTGCGTCGTCTTCATCGAGAGTGCCGAAGACATGTTTAAACAAGGTGCCTATGCCACCAAACCATGCAGAGCGTCTACTGCGCTTAGAAATTAAATGAGATATCGACTCGTATTCTCGTTGGATATCATTAAATCTGGTAATTAAAGGAGATAGGATATTTTCGCAATGATAGTCAATAGACTGTTGACACGCAAGTCTCACTGTACTTATAATTTCGTTGAGGTTAACGAGATGTGGATTGATATGGGAAATATCTACATAACTGACAACATTCAGTTGCCCGCTTATTATCTTTAGTTTGCCTAGACCATCGAAGTAGATACCGGAACTAGAATTATATGGCTTGATGGTTGATAGTTGCTGGGCATTGGACGAGGTGCTGAAATAGAAACATTTGTAATTAATTAAGGTACTTACCTTGGAAACTGGCATTTAATTAAGAGGTTGATGGACTTCAGCGGGTTTGATTTCATCAAAATGATGGGTTACATGACGCCGATTAATTAGGAGAGTGACTGTATGATTATTATTAACTCGAATGATTTTGTATGGGCCTTTCCAGATAGGCGAGAGTGCTTTTCGTAATCTTAAATGATTTTTCAGGTATACATAGTCACCTATTTTGTACTGAGGAGGGGTTCTAGTTCGGGTATCATAATACGTCTTAGAAGACTCCTTCGATTTCAATATATGTTCTAGTGCCTTTTCTCGCGTGTATTTAAGTTTATGTTGTAACATTTTAATGTATTCTGTATAGGTAGCGCCGGAGCAACTCTCATAGAGTGAATTTGGAATAAAGGGTTTATGCCCAAAAACCAATTCGTATGGACTGAACCTTGTTGTTGTGTGTGTAGTGGTATTGTATGTTAGCATAGCTGTGTATACATAAGTTGGCCAATTATTTTGATTTTCATTTATAAATGATTTCAGGTATTCCTTGAGAGTAGAATGACTTCGTTCTAGGGCTCCTTGAGTTTGGGGATGGTAAGGTGACGACCACAACTGTTTAATTTTTAGAAATTGGCAAGTGTTCTTAAATAGTTCGGCGGTGAAGTTAGTGCCTTGATCTGTGAGGATTGATTTAGGAATTCCGAATAATGAAATAAAGTGGATTAGGCAATCACTTGTCTCTTCAGCTGATGTACTACGAATGGGATATGCTATAGAATATTTTGTTAGGTCATCTTGCAGTGTAAGGATATATTTTAACTTAGCTGTGCCTGATTCGGGCAAAGGGCCTACTATGTCGAGTGCGACTCTTTGGAAAGGAGCAGTTGATGTTGTAGTAATTTCCATCGGGGCTCTGTTTACTTTTCTCAAAGCTTTGTTCTCTTGACAAAGCTTGCATTTCTTCACATATTCTTCTATGTCTCCTCGCATACCTTTCCAATAAAACTGTTCCCGAATCCTGTTGTACATTCGTGTTGATCCTAGATGTCCTGCTACAGGTATGTCATGATTTTCGCGCAAAATTCGTTGTCTCTCACTTAAGGCAGGATAGATTATATTGTTACGATAAATGTGTATGTTAACATTGGTATTATGAAAAAGGTAGGTGATCATATTATACAGCTTCATATATGAGTGTTGATCGAAAGGGTTCTTGAAGTCTGAAATTGCTATATCAGAGGTTTGTTCAGATCGGAGTATTTCGTTTCTTGCAGCTCTTATAGTTTTATAAATATCTGGATACGGTCCTTCATCAAAATAGTGTACCTTAGTAAAGATGAAATAGATAGTTTTGTCACCGTACTTCGTTTTCAGGTAAGAGTGTAATTCTTTTTCTGAGCTGATTATCTGTTCTTTGTCTTCTACATTGGCTAGGATTTCCGTAAGGTATGGATTAGATTCATCTAAGTCTATAGATGTAGGAATTAGTATAATTTTATAAGGAGTCTTTAATAAATTTTCGTTGTGTTCAGTTAGTGATGTGTTAGGTGCAAAGTTTTTATCGGCAATTGATTTAAGGAAGTTAGAATAGTCGTCTTCAGTCACATTAGTTTCAATTTGAGCGTCTGGGCTTTCAGGATTAGAAGGGATTTCGATGTTCTCAAAGTCGAGGTTTAAGTCAGCACTTTCAGGGCTGAGGTCTATTGGACCCATATCTGTTAATTCTGGTAATTCGATAGGTATTTCAGTAACAACGTCAGGAACATTAGGTGTCGTAGTTGTAGTAGGTTCAGGGGCAGTATTTTGGCCTTGATTTGGATTATTGTCATTCAATAGTTCTTCGTTATTAAATGTAAAGGGTATGGGAGAAGGTAAATCTATCAGAGGGCTTTCTAAGGGAGTGTCGGGGTTAACGTCGTCGTCTGTCAGGATGTTAGGAGATGTGTTTGTTACAGGGTTTACAGGGAATCGTGATAGTGCATCCGCATTGGTATTGATTTTGCCCTTTTTATATACTATATCATATTCGAATTCTTCCAATTTAAGTCTCCACCTTATTAGTCTTGAACCGGGGTCCTTACAGTTAAACAGCCATTGAAGTGGTTTATGATCAGTCACTATTTTAAAGCGGTAACCATAAAGATAGGGCCTAAAGGTTTTTGTGCCAAAGATTATAGCTAAACATTCCTTTTCAGTGACGCTATAGTTACATTCGGCTTTGTTAAGGGTGCGTGATGCGAAAGCGATTGGACGATCTTGTCCGATAGGTCCTTGGGATAGTATGGCTGAAATGGCATAGTTTGAAGCATCACAAGTTAACAGGAATGGTTGTGTGAAGTCAGGATAAGCTAGGATTGGAGCCGATATCAGTTTATGTTTAAGAGATTCAAATGCAAGCTGCTGCTCGTTCTGCCAATTGAAAGGGGTTTCCTTTTTCAACAGGGACGTAAGAGGTTTGGCCAATTTAGCGAAGTCTGGAATAAATCTCCTATAGTATGACATAAGACCGAGGAATGATTTCACATCCTTGGGTGATTTTGGAACAGGAAATTCGGATACGGCTTTAGTTTTATCTGGATTGGGTTTGACGCCTTTTTCACTTATAACATGTCCTAAATAAGCAACTTCTTTACGCAAAAATTCACAC
Organism: Orgyia antiqua; assembly: GCA_916999025.1. Lineage (NCBI taxonomy): Eukaryota > Metazoa > Arthropoda > Insecta > Lepidoptera > Erebidae > Orgyia > Orgyia antiqua. The sequence goes on from OU779862.1 coordinate 20,070,636, forward strand.
TTATCAGGTTGCAGTTTGAGGTTGAAACTTCTTAGTCTGTCAAAAACTGAGGATAAGTTCTGAATGTGACTGGAAAGGTCTGGCGAATGGACGACAATATCATCTAAATATACGAAGCAGCGCGTCCCTTGGAGTCCGGACAGACAGGTATTCATTAGTTTCTGGAAAGTGGCTGGAGCATTTTTGAGTCCGAAGGGCATTCTATTGAATTGGTAGTGTCCTTGTGGCACGGAGAATGCGGTTTTTGGGGCGTCGTTAGGGGATACAGGAATTTGATGAAAGCCTGAGGCTAAATCTAACGTGCTGAAATATTGACTTTTGCCTAGCTGGTCTAGTATTTCAGTTATTTGTGGGATAGGGTAAGTTTCACCAATCGTTATATCGTTAAGTTTTCTATAATCGATGACCACTCTCCACTTGCGTTCACCGGAAGCATCAGTTTTCTTAGGTACGACCCAAATGGGTGAAGACCAAGGAGAGTTAGATGGCGTAATTATATTTTGTTCTATCATTTTGTCTATTTGTTTAGCTACTTCTTGTTTATGGCATTCAGGAAATCTATAGGATTTAGTTTGGATTGGAGTTTGAGTATTTGTAGTTATTGTGTGTTCAGTAGCTGTGGTATTAGTAAGGTGATCGCCAGGGAGATAGAAGATATCAGAGTAATCAGCACAGACACTCATTAAGGCATCAGCTTCTTCTTCATTTAAATGGGAGATGCGGAGTGAATCGACGACCTTATTAGTTCTCTCAAGTACTTTACGTACAATTTCATCATCTAAAGATGTCGTGCAGGCTTTGACATTTATTGGTTCTAGTCGGAGATTGAGATTGGGATGAAGAGAGACTGGTTTATCAGAGGTATTGGTTACCGTCAGATTAACGCGGTTATTATCTTTAACTTGTACGATACAGTTTGCGACTAGTAAGGATTCCGAGATATGTTGGTCTATTACTATCCCTTCTTGAATGTGTGGGTTACATACTGTGCATTCTATGACCATTTCGGTTCGGGCTGGAACAATATAAAGTGGTTCGGAAAAATTTAATTTGATTGAATTATTTTCTATACGGAGAACTCCTTCCTCATAGTTAATCTGGCAACCAAACTTCTTTAGCAGATCATTACCTACTATACCATCTAATTGTAGGCTAATGTCTTCTACTACATGGAATTCATGTTCACATTTAACGGTGCCATCCTGTAGCAACGGCATTTGAAAGCTTCCAAGGGTCGTCGTGAAGTCATCGCCAGGGTCTATGCCCTTTAATGCTATAGTTACGTCACTTAATTTTGGAGGTTTAGTCATAGAGGTTGACTTTATGAGGCATACACAAGAACCGGTGTCAACTAAAAAGGATAGCGCGTGATCAGAAACGGGAGTATGAATAGTAATATATGGTAAGTATCTTTTCTCTGTGTTTTGGTTAATTTCATATACATTCACTTTGTTATTTTTATGTTTCAGGTTGCGTCGAGAACTGGAAATTCGAACAGGGCCGGATGCAGTGGCTACGTTGGATCTCAGAGGATTCGGAGGACTCAGAGGATTCAGGGGATTCATAGGATTCGGAGGATTTAGGGGATTCAGAGGATTCAGTGGATTCAGCGGATTCAGAGGATTCAGAGGAGTCAGAGGATTCAGAGGATGCAGAGGATTCAGAGGAGTCAGAGGATTCAGTGGATTCAGAGGTTTTGGCCGACTCAGTGGATTCAGAGGTTTTGGCTGACTCAGCGGATTCAGTGGATTCAGTGGATTCAGAGGTTTTGGCTGACTCAGAGGATTCAGTGGATTCAGTGGATTCAGAGGTTTTGGCTTAGAGATAGTAGATACAGTGAGCTTTGCGGTATCGTCTTTGATTTTGGAGCAATTTCCCGGGCGATACCCGTCGGGAAATTTTACTAGTTTAAATAGTCTACTTCGTCTACACCGCCATCAGGATATGGCTGAGTGATGTGGAAATTTCTCTGAGGTGCAGTAGATGAACCAGAGTTGGGCGGCGTGTTAGCCGGTCGGTAGCGTGACGTAGAAGGATTTTGTTGATTCTTAATATTGTTATTATATTGGCGTTTTCGGCAATTCTCTATTGTGTGGCCGATATTCTTACAATAACGACACACCAGTTCGCTGGTGTTGTTATTACGGGATTGATCATTACGCGACGATTGTATCACAGGAGATCGATTTAGTTGAAGTCGTGGATCGCGTCGAGGTGTGAATCTAGGCCTGTCATTATAGTTTGAAATTTGCTGAGGAGACCTCTTAAGAATTCCTGAAAGTATTTTTTCTTCAGCAACTGCAAAGTTTACGGCCTCGTTTAAGGAATCAGGGTTGCGACATCTAACCACTTGGGATAGACGTGGTTGTAGCCCTATCATAAATGTGTGAAGCGCAAGATCTTCCATGGCCGCCACGCGACCTGCTACTTCACCCTTCTTTTTCGTTGGAATAGATATTTTAATTTCGGTTAGTAATTTGGCTAGGCACGTTTCAATTTTTAGGGCGAATTGATTAACGGATTCCGAAGGGCTTTGGTGACACTCTTGTAGTTCTGAGAGCAGATGTGCGTAGTGCTTTCTCTCGCCAAACTGTTGAGTAATAAACTCTATGAATTGCTCAAAAGATTCGAATTCTTTTATACTGCATGTGACTTCGGCACGACCGGTTAGTTGACTTAGGATGTATCTAAATATTATGGGTTTCTGAGATCTATCAGCTATATTATATGCATTTTGGCAGTTAGATATAAATGGGTTCAGGGTGTCCCGTGACCCGTCATATGGTTTTATGAATTTTAGCAATACATTGAGTTCGATTTTTTCTTCTAGACTGGCACTCCTAAGAATTGGAGATGTTTCATATTTCGTGTCGGATTTTGAGGTAGCCATAATGTTGAATTAAAATATTTTATAAATCGCGGAATTAATTTAAATAAAAGTCGACTCCAATCTAGTCGAGACTCTGTGGCCAAGGTGTATGTTATAACGCTTATCAGTGACCGTGAGGATGAATAACATAAACAAAGTATGTGTGAGGTATTAATACTAACATGCACTTATGTACTAAAACATAAAATTGACGCAGGATAACTAAAATGAAATGTTACACAATAATTAAGAACAACGTAGATAAAATTAGTAATTGAATTTAGCAGGACTCTGAGCTCACACCGTGTCTGGTAGGTAAATATCTGTCAAAAGGCTTCACTCACTGTAAGATATTCAGGAAAATCAGGAATAGCATGGTAGCGGCTGGCGCGATGATGTGGTGATGAGCTCTTCACCGCAAATATCACAGGACCTTCCTGGTACTGCTGGATGTTGCTGTTGGAGGCTGCTGCGAGACCGTCTGGTTTTGACGGCTGGAGAAGGAACTTCTTCACTTCACAATTTTCTCACTGCTCTCTTTCGATAGAGAGTTTAAGGAGTTTGAACTGTTTCGGAGGCGTATTCGGGGCAGGGGATTTCGATATCCCACCGCTGCCACCAAAATGTTATACGGCACTCTGATAATAGGTTTTTAAAAAAAACTACTTTATTAAACTAGAATAGAATTTAATAGAAATACAATGGAATTAGCAAAAGAATTGGAAAAGGCAACCGATCGCGACCGGGAAATAGAAAGATCTGTACTGCGTGCCCGCTCTTGGGCGCACTTCTATTTATAATATGATAAGTGCTGACACTAAACTTAGGATCTAGTGTTCAGCCCCTTTCCATACATAGAAAGGATATAACAGTGCGCATAGACCACGTTCTTCAAGTGTTTTCGATCTGTTTTTATTTGATTACCCGGCTTTCGTTTAAGAGGATACCAAAATAGCTTCGTGCATTTTTCTATGTACGAAGTTTTCATTGTTTCTTTAGATTGAATGGCTAGAGCTCTAATTTTTAAGTATATGTTTTTTCAATATATGATCTAGGATCGCATGAACTCAGAAACGCGATTGAAAAAAGTTTTCTCGATAGAAAATCTTGGCGAAACAACCTCTCAAAATTTTTATTTTTTTCATTTGTCGGTCTATTATCGCGTATTAACTAATGAAATAACTTTAAAAACATAGGTAACTATTATGTATAGAAACACGTGTATCAGAATTAAAATATATTTAGTCGATTTTGAGTAAATAGGAAAAGTATCCCTAATTCTTCATTTTCTGTGCCTACTGGCTGTGTTAATATGTACGTGTCGGCGATGATATACGATAATATTGATGTAGGCCCTTAATGGACTGTTTCTGCTTTTCAAACTGACATCGGCGCTAAATCTGACTTCGATTGTGTTTTGTATTGCGTTCTTTTTACTTTTGGTGCATAATAATGCCTAAACGTAGACAAACATTGAAAAGTGGCCTGTGAGTTAATCATCAAGCTGCAAGATTACATTGAGCGGAAGCGGCAAATGGCGGACCCCTGGTACCTGTCGAACAAGTACAAGAACGCGTCTCTCAGGCGCTTGGGGTTAGCAAACGAACGATAACAAATATTAATTTGGAGGAACGGTAACGAACTCAGTGTTATGTTGTGCCCATCACTAGTCGTGACCAGTGGTCTCGAACGTCAAAGAGCGAAATCGGTAGAGTTGCCCACTAAAAATCGGTATATTTGTACCCAAAATCGGTATATAACAAAAAGAAATGCAATATTCAATCAAACACGTTTATTTATCAAAAAAAACAAACTAATCTAATTATTTCCATAAAAACTCACTTAAATATAATTAATTTTTACTATCTTTAGGATCATACCACATCTAAAAATAATAATTTAAAAACTTTCTGTTCGAAGTTAAGAAAATTAATGAAAAAATAAAACCCGAATTTCCAAACGAAAAACGGGAAATCCCTTATAACAACAAGTTGAAGGACTCAACTCAAAGGTATTCCCCAAAATATATGGAACATTCAGCAATCTACAATAGCTAACTATTCATCCATTCTTACTATCCTTCATCTTCTATCATTCGGATTCCCCGTATCCAAAAACACAAATTAAAGGGGTTGCCAAAGTGGAACCGTAAAATCGGTAGAAAAATCGGGATAATTTCGTTGTATTCTTTGAAATCGTGGAGAAATCGTTGCATTTCGGTATTTCGGTAGGACAGACCCCATATCGGTAGAAATACCGAAAAATCGGTAGGTTCGAGACCACTGGTCGTGACTAACTGATAGGTGTCAGGAACGCATTCTCTGAACGGCCGTAGATTAATAAATTACTTTGGGGTCATATGGTTTTTTTTTTAAATTTGAATGCTCTAAAGTGCTGATATAAGTATTTTAAGGTGCATTCTATGACATGTATGTGTATTTATTATACAGCGAGGGTGAGAGTGGTCGAGGTGGTCCTCCGCCGGGCGGAGTGGTGGGCGCGGCGGCGCTGGCCTCTCGCGCCTGGTACTACGGAGTGATCACGCGCACGCACTGTGACGCACTGCTCAACCAACACGGACACGACGGAGACTTCCTCATCAGGGATTCTGAGACTAACGTGAGTATAGTTGTTGAGAGGCCACCATGTTACCATCAAATACTTACAGTGGTGCGGCGAATACGTTGAGTGATTCCTTTCTCTGAACTTTGAGGCAACATTATGGGGTTTCAGTCGGTAGTGAGAATCGAAATTAGCTTTTGGACCAATATGTGTTTATAAAAACACGTATTAAAAAGAAACTATTTTAAATTAAACTATAGTGGAAAAAATGATCACCGCAAGCGGGACTTGAACCCACGACCTCGGAATACCGTTCCGTTGCTCTTTCAATTGAGCTACCTTGTGACCAGCACTATGTATTGGCCATATCCACTATAATATATTACTAAATGAATATCTATGCGTTGCATTTTTAATTCCCTGAACAAATTTAGTTAATTCCCAATTATATACATTATTATCACTGTAATAATTGACAGGTGGGCGATTACTCAGTATCATTAAAAGCTCCCGGTCGGAACAAACATTTTCGGGTTCACGTGGAAGGATCTCTATACTGTATTGGGCAACGCAAGTTCCCAACGCTGGACCAGTTGGTATCCCACTATCAGCGCGCGCCCATCTATACCAACAAACAGGGCGAGAAGCTTTACCTCGTGCGACCATTACCAAGAGCGTCGGCGCCTTGTTGAACCTCACCAATATACAATAATTTACTAAGTCTGCTCACGTCGCGGGAATTATGAGGTATTTTTACTATATTCGTGATTTTTTGTAACTTTTATAGGGTGTTTTACTATCACTACCAAATATTTTAAGGGATAACAGTAATAACACATTTTTTTTAACAAATATTTATGGATCTACGAACTCGCGCTTTGAATTCAAGGGACTTTGACCACAGCCAGCTGTGTCAACTTCAAAAAATATCTTTGTTATAATTAAATGTTGTTTGTAATAGCTTTCCACATTGTCTCTTAAAGTCTTAGGGAGTAGCATATTACCCTGAATATCGATATACTGATACTGTATATCGTTATATCAATATATTGGTATATGGTTCTGTATATCAATAATTGAGACTGATTGGTTTGCTTCGCCTTCTGTGTAAGTAATCTCTTTTGAGAAACTATGACAGACCAAAGTCCGAAACTCTCACTCCATTAATTAAAATTACAAAAACAATTAAAAGATTACAATTCGCGAATATATTATAATATAAATTCAATATCAAAAAATATGTATAAATTAAAAATTTAATGCAATATGTAACAATAAATAATTGAAATATTTCCCGTCTTCAGACTTAGTAAATTTTATCTCCCATTTAGTTGACGATCTGAACGAAAACTAACGTTAGTTAGATAATATGAACATTCTACCCCTCTGGTATAATATTTAAAGAAACTACACTAGTTTTGAGCTTCCGATTTGTATGCATTGTCAATTTTATATGAAATATGTTATTCATTCCAGTCCTATGTACTCGAATCTAGCCATATACCGAGGGTTTTAAAGAACAACATTATTGAAAATAATATACATAGATAATAATTAAAGTACGGAACCGGTTTACGATATACCAGGTATTTTAATAATGAAATAACAGGGTTATATTCGGCAACCGAACATAAACCTGGTTTTCTAATCATACGAAATCTACTGGTTGGTAAAATAAATACCGGTAACGCCGATTATATAACCGGTAATACCCATTATATTAACCAGTATTGCTCGTTATACTATCCGGTATTACCCGTTATATTAACCGGTAACATCGGTTATTATAACCGGTATTTATTCCGAAATAAACTGGTTACTGTGCTGATAGTGTTTCTACTTTAATTATGAAACACATAGCCTATGGTTACACCGATCAGATACGATAGTATCAATACATATTATATAGTACAATCTGTTCGGTGTGCGCTGACCTTTATACGGTAAAATATAGCTTAACATAGCGTTGATGCAACGCACACTTAACATTAACAAAACCAAAAATTGGCTTCATTATCTTGTATTTAGTGTTTAGTAACAATTTTTATATCATATATTATTTATAGGATAGTCGGAATAGCGTAATTTTATGAGTTATAGATAATAATGTGTTATAAGTCTAATAATATAACGATAACACGTCTTGAGTACGCTAGGGGATATGCTTATATCGGACAAACGGGACTAAATTTGTAACTTCCTAATAATTTATTTAAAAAATAATTATAGAATTAGTTAGAATGGTTTTGTAAGTGTATATACCAGTGATATTAAAAATATATAAACATCACAACAAATTAAAAAGTTAAGAATATCTCGCAAACTAATTAGTCTCGTTTGTCCGATATCGGATATCCGGGACTAACGAGTTTTCATTTCCCGTGTATAAAAAACTGTTTTCAGTTGCAAATTATTTAGTCCCGGTTGTCTAATGTTGGATATCCGGTTCTAGCTAGTTTTCAATTTTCTCTTTTATACATAAAAAATTGTTCTTAGTTATTATTCGGTCCCTATTGTTCGATATCGGATATTCGGGACTAACGAGTATTTTTTTTAATTTCGTTTGGAAATAATTTTGTCCCGTTTGTCGGATATCATAATTGGACGGTTATGTGATCTTGAATTAAATATGTACATGCATTATCAGTTGTGATGTTTGGCTAAGTAATATAATAATGTAAGTCATGTTCAGGGAATATCGTGGAATGTTGTAAGAGACTTGTAGGTCATTTTGTACGTGTTTTGTACTTTGTGTACCTAGTGGATATACGGAATCGGAATGACATTTTTATATTTGAATTTTGCGCTAAAATTTTCTATATGATCGTAAATCGCTTTTGTAGTAGTAATTCTAAATACTAAAAACAGCTATTTAGTTAGATTTCATAACGCAGAATAAATTTGACATAACTTTCGTTATCACATCATTTGAATAAAAATAAATAAGTATAAAAGTAGAATGTCCATAGTATAATAAATAATTGGAATTCTATAAAACGCAGCTCATTACTCTATGGTAAAGCAATAAAGTCTGAGTAGTGGAATCGCGTAGTGAAACAATTATTTCTGATGACTGCTGATTTCTATGCTAGTTTAATTGAACAACGAATTAGTTAGCAATGGATTGATAAGGGACAAGTTTAAATATAACATACATCTACTACATTATATTTATTTATTAGCTCAATAACTGATTAATTTTGGTCTCTAAATCTTTGAAATATCACAATGAAGAAATGGCAGGCGGGACTAACATAAAAAATCAACCAAACAAGTTGACAAAACCTTAGAAATAGTGTAAAATTTGTCATTCATACAAATGAGGTTTTGGAATTGAGGTATTTGAGAGGCGGTTTGAGAACATTAAGAATTTAACATTGCTTATAAACTATGAATTTTATGTAATAAAATATAAACTTCCAATGATGAATTTTATGTAAAAAATATAAATCTCAAATTGATTTCTTCTGCAAATGATATTAATTCCTTTTCTGTTGTTTAAACTTGTCCCGAGGTGTGTGAATCTCAATGTGCATGATTTCCACTGAAGTGACAACCGCTAGTCAATATTGTACGCCGGGCATCACAAACAACTATACAATTTTTTTTAATTCGCATTTTTTTTTCTCTTTAAGTTCCATAGAGTGCATAAATAGGTTGAGCCATTGACATTGACAAATAAAAAAATTGAATTTGTATACTGAAAAAATGACTTCTACTGTATTTGGTGAAATTTGTCATCGCGATAATACCATTTGATTCTGTGTCAATCGTTTTGTGCGTTCTAGTACTCGTTCAGTTGTAATGTAACAACGGCAGCTCGTTGTTGTTTTATATTTCGTTTTAAATAATATCTGTATTATTAATATATTAATTTTGTACATAACAATATATAAATTTAAATGCGAATCACAATAAACGATTATATTTTAAGTTAATGGTAACATCACTATTGATGTATTTGTCTAAAATGTTTTCTTTTCAAAACACTCCAATGATACAAGTATTAAAAATAGCTTTTAACGGGATCATTTATTTTTGTACGGACTTTATTTTTTACATTTTCACAGTTGATATTTGCACCAAGTGTAGAGATTTTTGTATGCGACAAGATTAGCGTTAAGATAGGATACGGATGTATATTGAATGATAGCGGGGCGTTTTTCTGATTCAGTGTTTCTGCGAGTGGACTTATTATTTGCATTTAAGTAGGAATAGCTTAATAATTCGTATAATGACTCAACTAATAAGTATAATCGATAATTTGAAAGTTTTAATATGACAATTTTTCGTTTATTCTACCCATATTTTTTGTTTGTTGTTGGCATTTTTTGTTGGCAGTCACTTATGATTTTTTGAAATTCGAATTACAATTTTAATTTTACAAGCACAAAATTTGCCTAATAGGCATTCTTAATTTGAATTTTTTTTTAATGGTAGTAGTGGACAGGATCTATGTTATGAAAATATTTGCCAATTTACGTGACATCTATGGCTAGTCAGACTACATCTATTATTTTTATTATTTCTAAGCGACTATACAACGTGTTGCAGAAAGGTGTAGTCGTATATTAAGGTTGCATTGGATAAGCCTTAAATATTATAAATGTTACAGTTACACATAGAAAAATACAGTTGGTAGGTTTTTTGTTGTTTATACCAGGAGCGCATCAATTATGAGTTGTTTACGGTTTATTGAATGCGATTGAACCTTACGATAAAAGATGACCTTATCGGTAGTGTTGTGACTAAACAAGATCGATTAATTTCATATATTAATTAAATTTGTATAAACACATAAAAGTCATATATCAGTCAATGTAACTACATTTGTAATTTCATCCATGCCTAGTGCCTAGTCACCGGCCATGTGTAACGATGGCCAAATATGACTACACCTTTCTGAAACACGTTGTATACTCTTTTTAAAAACCTAAGAATAATGCAGATTTATCTTTTCTTTTATGTTTTCTGTGCTAAGGCATCAATGTAACGTTAAAACTGTAAGTAAACATTTTAAATACTTATATTGTGAGAAACATAAGCATTATTAAATCTAATTGGTTATTCAAAAGCGCCTTGTAACTATAACTGATATAAGTAAACAATAAACTAATGTATTTAGATGTTTTTGATATACCTAACATACAGACTAATATTAACCGATAATCGAGTACCTAACAGTTTTTACCTAATATTAATACTAGATACTTTACTCTGTTCCAAAAGGTAAGTATCGTTAGAATAGAGATATTTCAAAACCTTCAGTTTACGAGAAAAATTAAGCATTTTAGCTTTAGAAAATTACAGCTTTAGTTTTTATCAGCGGCTAGAAATATTCGATTAACCATACGGTTCATGGGAAAATAAAAATTGTAGATTTGTTTCTTTTTTATTTTTTTTTCTTAAAATTGTCGTCTTTTTTGGACGGAGTTTAGATACGATAGAACTTATGTTGCTAATGTATGATTAATAATGAAATGATAATGAAAATGAATAAATTTGAGATATTACATTAGTCCTAATTAATTGTATACCATTGGTCGTTACAAATTATAAACATACTTTCTTATGAATATTTTTTTCTGTTTGTGGATACTGTGATATCTTAAAATGTATTAATTGAACACGCTACTAGACTTTTTTGATGTATTTAATACGTTTTTATACTCAATAACATAATTAGGTTATAACAACACAAAACTACATAGATATTAGATGATATTGCAAATAGATATAATGTATTTCAGATATAATTTCATCAATTTGGTCGAAAATTAACTATTTTTATTGTCATTTTTCAGTTTAATTTCTACTTAAATAACTATTAGGTATCTACACTATTATTTCTATTAATTTATGCATTTATTTTTCTAATTTTAATAAATTAAATTGGCAAAACATAAATATGCTTTTCGAACGCCACTGCCATTGTGAGTACTTCGTTATATTTTAAAAGCCTGGTCTTGCTCTCCTTAAAAGTATTTATTGTTGACTTAGCACAGGAGCCACAGATAAATTGCAAACTATGGTAGCTAAGAATTTAGATATTTTTTACGAGACTAGTATGGTATATAAAATGTTTTGGTTATAGGCACAATTGCATAATATCAGCCTGCCTAGTCGGTTTTTATGTTATTAATGTTAGACAATTTGTGTGACCACTCTTATTTTCAAAATTTTATTCATTAGTTATTTTGTAGCTGATGTTCCAAAGCATTGAGTCGCATAAAGTGATATTTTACAAGTCGCCTTTAATGTAGAAATTGGCAGAAAATTTGTCTAACTCTGGCAGACAACATTATTCATATTGAAAATATTAAAAGTCTTCCTTGCTATCGAAAATGTTTGTAACTCGCAATTATTGAAAGTAGAGCACAAAACTGTAGAGCAAGCACGTGACTATGATAATATTATGTTGGATATGAAATGTAAAAATGATGTAGAAAAATGTCTGAACTACCGATAGTTAATGACTGATGCGATGCCTAATTATAAAGTCAGTTCGCATTTTGATTAGTGTTAATGCGAGTGTTATTTGTATTATATTACACGATTAAGCGGTTCGAATCCCGAACGGTACAATCATTTGTGTGATATTTATAAATGTTTGTACTACGTAGAAAAGAAAAGTAGTATAATATGTATTATATCCGTATTCTGGTACCCATAACACAAGCTTAATAAGCTTAGCTTGGGACCAGAGGACGTTGTGTGAAATGTCCATGAATATTTAGTGTATCGTTGAATTGTCTTAGTTTGTCATAATTATACCACTTATACCTTATTAACAACTATTATTCAAAATGCGAACAAGCCATTAGGCAAAGTGTCTGTCCATCTATGTGTGTAATATATCGGCTAAACGATGTGTATATTAACTGATAATAATTTTGCACTAATATTATAGCTTTACGTACATACTTTTTAATATTGCCAAATTTAAAGAAGGAATTAAATCGGACATTACATTCCTTAAGCTTTTTATACCACTCGCGATGATAGATGCAAGTAAGTATTAAAATAAGTGTAAAAATGACAGAAAATTTGTTTGACAGACGAAATTACAGGATCTAAGGGTTCCTATTTTGTACGGAACTCTAAATACTTCAAATTCTTTCATAATTTTAAGATGTAAAGTCCATGTCTAATCTCAAAAATATTAAAATGAGTGATTGAACTCATTTAAATTCCCAATTTTTTGTTCTAGTAACACTTGCGCGATCCATTTATTTTTGTTTACGTTATCCTGACGTTTTGTATCCCATATTTGTAATAACACTAATAAGTGATTACAAAAGAACTTACCCGTGACTATGGGTGACTAAAATGTCTCCTCAACGTCGGTCTTCAACCTACGCATATTAAACAAATTTTCTTGAAGTCGGTTATTAAAAGTATTCGGTACTATAGTACCTACTTATACCAGTATAAATAATGGACTAACTACATTCTGTATCAAACGGTACAGAAGTATAACTAAATTAAGAATAAGTTATATAGTGATTCGGTTTTTTTTTATTTTTATATTGCTCAAAGTATATTATTTTGATAGTTTTGTGAAGTTGTGTTTGTTTTTTGTGAATGTATATTATTATATCCGATGTAACGAGCCAATGTAAGTGCAGTATGTAATATTTAACAATAATTTATTTATTAATTTGCAATGAGGTTGTTTTATTTTGCTACATTTCCTTTAAAGCAGTGTTCCACTGTTTGAATGCCCTGTTGTAAAAGTTTGTGTTTGTAATCGTTTTAGCGGTTCTACGGACCAATTTGCCTTTTAATCGGGTAAATTTCGTGGTACAGCAGTCCCTCTCATGGTAGAAACAGAGACCCAAGAAGAGTTACGCAAGTTACTAATAAAATGAGAAATCTCGTCACAAGTGTAGAACTATATTATATAATACTAGCCGTCCCGGCAAACGTTGTTTTGCAATACTAAAGAAAAAGATTGAAAAATAGATGTTAGCCGATTCTCATACCTACTGAATGTGCATTCAAAATTTCATAAGAATCGGTCTAGCCGTTTCGGAGGAGTACGGTAACTAACACTGTGACACGTGAATTTTATATATTAGAAGAAAGAATATACATATGGCATCAAAAACAGATAGATGCATCATAACATCTTATTCCAGGCAGGCAATGAAGCAACTACACGTGTATGTTATGATTTATAGACTTTGTTTTATTTGTCTCTATTTCCAACCCATTAACGTCCCACAGTTGAGTACGGGCTTCCTCCACTTTGGGAGGGATTTATGGTTATGTTTCGCCGTGACTAGGCTTATTGGCGTTTGTTTTTTTTCATTTTTTTTTCTCTATTTATTTAGGAGCTTTTAGTCCTAACAAGGCTATGTCAGCTCCATAGTGGCGTTGGTTTGATTTTCGAGTTTCCGTCTCTAATATAGGATCTTATATATGTACAATATTAGCTGGATTTTACAGCACCCTGGCTGCTGATACTTGTATTCTTAATCCGTCACCTTACGGATGGTGATAAAAGTGATTAAGAATACAAGTGTCAGCATATGGTTTATTTAACGTCCCTTAACAAACTATCAAAAGGATGTGTAAAATTTGCTGCTTCCTACTTGTTTAATGTCATGGTAACCACTTTATGTGAAGTTAATAAGTTATTGATCAGACAACATGAAGTTACACCAATACCAAGGTTTATATAGTTCAATATAAAATATGTTATCCCGAAGAGATAAGCTCCTAGTACAGCCGTGGGAAGATAGAAGATTTAAAGATCATCGCTCGAAGGTAAGTGTACGAAATATAGTATTTAAAAGTGATCAGTTCGAAAGTAGAGGCACTTAAAAGAAAAATATTTTTTAGAATACACTGTATCTGGAATATCAATGTAAAATTCACCCGTACCATAAGTACTACCTCGAGATAAGAATATTTCGCTGACTACGGGTGTTGATATGAGCTTAACTTCGAGTTTCACGTCTCACAGGTGTTATCTGACTAGTTATCCCTTTGCCAACTTTTATACTATATGTATGGGAAGGATGGAGGGTAATTCTTGATCTGACTTACTGCCACGGCCATATCTTTGTCTAGTAGCCATCAAAGTATCGAATTTTATACCGTTACGACTGCAAGGTTCGCTCGGCCCTACCAGCGATAGATTGCCAAGCGCCGGCATCTCGGCCACATGTCGCGCTCAAGCTTAAGAAACAACAGCACGAGCTGGACCGCAGGCAGCAGGTGCAGCGTGACAACTTCACACTGCTGCAGCGGCTCAACCACATCATGAACTTGAACAGACTCGACAATCACTGGACCAAACCACTACCTAAGTGAGTCCTCAACACTTGTATACCTACGTGAATTTTATCTTTCATATAACAATCTTTAGGCTCTGGTTTGATTTGTGTTGGACAAATCATTATAAAATTACGTACTATAAATACGAGTGTCACCACCCTGTTTTTCCCCCCATACTGCAGTAAGAGCCAGCTCAAGATTAATTTATGCACATAAAATCTTCACTGGGAGACCTGGAAATAGATATCTGTGCCTCATACAGCCGTGAAGTACAATGAGCCGAAAATCGACGTAACCTTCAATATGACAAACCCATTTTTACTCGATTCAGCGGTAATCTCTCTCTACATCTGTAATACTTACCCTTGTTTGTCAGATTCCAAAATAAAGTAGGTTTGTTCTACGACGCGGAGTCTCTGAACAGCAGGATGACAGCTCGCTCGCAGCTCTCCAGCGAGACTGAAGATAATTACGACAACGTCAAGTGTTACGCCTGCGAGGTGAGAAAGGTAAGGTGCTTCACGTTATCGGACTAAAGAAGTGTGTTTAGATTAATACAGATGGGCAGTAGGTATCAGTAGTCTCTACTCTACTACCAGTATGGGAAAAGCCGTGATGGTATGATGATGAATTCAAGGTTCTTAGTTGTTGATTATGTTGAAGCCTTACATTCCTTTTGGCAAAAGTTATAAATATTAAATTTTAAGTCACTTATAAAATTGTTTGTCAATTAAACTACTGTTTTAGTCAAAGTTTATCACAATTTTAACAATTAACTGAATGTTTATTACAGAAGCGGTACAACTACGGTGGCTACAAGCCAGCACTGCCTCAAGAATCATTACCATCTATATAATAAATACTTTGATTATTCATGGGTGTTCTATTATCTTTTTACACGCTTTATATTAGCTTCACTTGTATGTTTGTAACCGACTCCTATGGACGCTATTTTGACCCACTTTAAACGGTCAGATTCTATTCAAATTTTGCACACCTGTCAAAGACCGATGACAATGCAATAATTCGATTAAATAAAGCGTGTTTTTTAGTTTTTTTAAACTAGGTATTATTTATATACCAAATCCTACTGCAAAAATACCGACTGCAACTATTTTTACATATACATACATATTCAGGGGCAAAATGAACAAATCAAATAAAAACAACAATTATAATATTGGACAGAATTTATTGTTATATAGATACAATACGAAACGGGCTCAAGTCAACATAATTCATATACGGGATCTGTCTGTCTGTCCCGCCGAACATTATCACCATGTGGAAGAGTTAAATCGAAACATAAATACACTATGTTATCAAAAGCATCAATTCAATTGTAAGCAGATTACACCGGGGCCCAACAACACGGACAATTGGCTTTATACACACATATATCTTAATGAAATTATACCTAAAATAATAACTTAATAATAAAAATATTTATTTGTCTTGTGGGAATTGAACAAATTGTAAAAAAAAATATTAACCTAAAGGCAAGGGCAAGTCTCATAAGAAGCTCTGGGCACTTTTTTTTTGCGTTGTGGCTAATCAGGCTCTATCCGCCTATCACTGCGACCAGATTGATCTATTGTGATCGCCACTTTCTATAGTTCTTGGTCCAACCCCGTTGCCATGAAGAACTGCAGGACTGTTTTGGCTCCAAGAAGTTTGATCTCTTCCTGGGCACTTTAGAATAACGGGATCCCTGAGTAGTCTTTTTAATTATCATGATCTGCCCATGGGGGCATGTGCCCAGTGAAGAAATCTATCTGACGGTACTTTCACACAGTATTTGCAACCTGTACTTTAGTTTTGAATCTACTGATAAGAAATCGGGCATTAATTACTCAAATATATCAAAATTGGTCATGTTTTTCAAAATAGAATTAATAATACATAGATTTTTTTAAGAATCACAAGTATGAAAGAAGTAAAAGATATATGAATAAGTATAGCACCTATCTTACTGCCCATCCTATAAGTAATCAGTGTGATAGTAAATAAATATGTTTTATTGTGATAAAATGTAGCAATCAAATAATTGTCTATAGTATTTTGTATATTCCACGATAAGAATCAATTAACATATCCATTATTTCTTTTTAAAATATACAAATCTTTGCTCGTTGGAGCACAATACATAATATAAAGAGTAATAACTCCAGGATATAAGCAAATATACTATGTTAAAGTACCATTAGTTAAGAAATAAAAATGAACTTTGCAATCTGTAGTAGTTATTAAACTGTGATTTTTTTTACTCAAATGTTTATTATCTTTCAGTCTTAGTACATAGTTTTGATGTAGTATAAACGTGAAACGTGCATTACCATTATTCCTTTTAAATAATACAGCTTATTTAATGTTTAAAATGGCTAAATATTGTTTATTCTTTCCCAATGATGACAAATAATGTTAAAAATTGCAAATACAAATGATAATTAGGCCAATTACCTAATTCTAATTAAATTGTGTTACAATGTGTATATAAAGCCGCATGTCCGTGCACGTTACGCCTAAACGCGGACACATACGTTACGTACGCGTTCACTTCACTTTAAAGCTATCACTATAGTCCAATCGTCCATTATGACATATTGTCATATAAATCACACATGACCGTATCATAACACGACTACGCGAAAGTCAACACGACTAAACGAAAGTCAACGCGACTAAACGAAAGTCAGCGCGACTACGCGATACGTCAGGTGCTTAGAAACGGAACCCATCGTGTGGCGCCTGCGCAGCCTCGAATTGGAAGCCTGTGTCAGCCGCCGCCGGCACCAGTGACGGATCTTCTTCCTGTAATAATATAATACATTTATTAATTAAATAAATATATTGTGGAGTCTAAAAATACTGCTGCCTGTGTAATAGTTTCTATTAAATAAATACAAATTGCTTAATTTGGAGCCAGAGAATGTTGTGCGAATTTTGCAAAAAAATTAAAATATGGAAAGTAAAGTATGGTGTGGTATGACTTTTAAAAGATTGTAAATAATCTCATTGAGGCTTACTTTTACGATAAACCCTGCTTTATTTTTATAAAGACTAGAAAAACCTTTTTATAACCAAAGGAGCACGAAATTCGTATATGTAATAATTTTCTTTTTTAAAGAATTCTTTTTTTTTTATAACGTTCTCTGATCCCAAGCTAAGCTTATATGCTTGTGTTATGGGTACCAGAATACGGATAGAATAAATTTTTTTTTTTTTTTTTGTATGTATATTGCAATCTGTCACGTAGGACATTCAACAATTGGTTTGTATGTGTCATTGACTTGTGCGGGCGTCATCCATGTGTAACTAGTCCGCTATATTTTACTTTCTTAAATAAGGTCTTGTGGTATTCTTCTTTTCAGTCGTCTAACTGTCTTTGATGGGTCCATTAAGTTGATGGCCAATTTATTCGGATGTTTGTCAATTCGTTTTTTGTAATTTTTGATTCTGTCGGAAATCTCGTCCTTTACAAATTTTATGCCTAAGTCATGGTGTAGTCTGATATTTGTTATGTACCATGGCGCATTGGCTACCATTCTAAGGATTTTTGATTGAAACCGTCGTAATATTTCAGTGTTTGATTTGGCCGCGGTTCCCCATAGCTCTAATCCATAGGTCCAGATGGGTCGGATAATACATTTGTAGAGTAGCAATTTGTTAGTCAAAGAGAGTTCAGAATTTTTATTTAGGAGCCAGTGCAAATTTCTAGCCCTTAGACCCAGAGCGCAGCGTTTGGTAAAAATGTGTTTTTTCCACGTGAGACGCCTGTCTAAGTGGATACCCAGATATCTAGCATCATCAGCCTGGATAGAATACATAAACTACTTTTCTTTTGTATTATATTCGTATATCTAATATATAAAATTCACGTGTCACAGTGTTAGTTACCGTACTCCTCCGAAACGGCTTGACCGATTTTTATGAAATTTTACATGCATATTCAGTAGGTCTGAGAATCGGCCAACATCTATTTTTCAAACCTTTTTTTTTAGTATGGCAAAACGACGTTTGCCGGGTCAGCTAGTAACATATAAGATAATATATAATACCTAAATTTTTTTATCAAATCTAATCTAATTATTAACATAAAACACTTACCGCTGCCTCAAAGTATTGTTCAATGATATCAAACGCCATTTTATAGATATCCTCCTTCTCATGATGCTGTAGGGCTTCAATCTTATCAATGCCTCCACACTCCTCAATCATGTTGGCTACCTGGTCAGCGTTCTCGCCAGCCATCTTCAACATGTTGCTTAAACCGTCCAGGACAACCTGGAAATAATTAAAAATGGCATAAACAGAGTGACAAAGTATTGTAGTGTATTTTTAACATAATTGTAATAATATGTCAGCCTAATAAAGCAAGATAATCGTCTAAGCATAGGAAATATTTTGGTAATAATTTTCTTTTAGTTTCAAATACACTCAAACCACTTTACGTAGATCTAGACAGGTACTCCCTGTTCGATTTATGACATTTCTGGTTAAAAAGGTTAAAGGTCAAATTATTATGTGTTTTGGAATATTTCTTATAAATAGAATTTTGGAATCCAAATTTAAATATTTTTTTCTAACGCCATAATAATCTACACTACTGAACAACAAACACAAAATAAAAAATAATAACTATTATTATGGATTTAATTAATAAGAAATACTTACATTGATGACTTGTGTGTCTTTACAGCTGAGTAGTTTACACAATGGTGGTATAACTCCACAGTGGATCAATGTAGCCACTTGTTCAGCAGTACCACTGATACTCAAGTTGGTGACGGCCCATGCTGCCTCCTTCTGTGTCTGGAACTCACCCTTGTTCAGGTTCTCCACAATCTTGGGCAGGAGACCAGCATCAATCACCGCTTGGACTTGCTGCTTATTACCAGCTGTGATATTTGATAAGAACCATACCGCCTCTTTGCATATCTTTTCTTTCTGTTGACAAATGATAGAAAAATTAATATTTTAAAATACTCAATAATTTTTATTGTATTTCAAAAAAAATAATTTATATTTTTAGTATACCACCAATTTGTGAACAAAATTGTAATTTTCTTAATAAACATTACAGCAAAGAATAACTATAAGTACCATCAATATTTGCCTCAGTTATAATAACTAAACCAACAAGAAAACAGTTATGTTATTCCTAAAAAATAAAACCCCCCAACTTAAATATAAAAAGTAAGAGCCTAAAAAAACTTTTAGAGAAATGTTGTAATATAAAATTTAAACAGTATTCAGTATTTACAGACAACACACCAATTATTATTTATTTTGTTTATCTACCAATATCTACACAAGTGTAACTAGTTGTTGCCCACAATTTGATATGCATGGAATTTAGAAACCAAAACTTAAAATTATACAAAAAAGCCATCCTCTTGAACCACTCTATCTATTAAAAGAAACGCCATCAAAATACGTAACGTATTTTTGTGAATATAAGCTCACATAGGGACATACATACAAAAATAACGACTTTGTTTAATAATAATTTATAAACTATTTAAAGTGATTCCATGATTTTATTTGTTAGACAAATAAATTACTTTTTGCCTGAGTGGAACAGTAGACATTTTATAGATATAGGATTTAGAGCAGGTCAACAGCCTACAGTACATTGAACTTTTAAATATTCTTTATGTTTTCATTTGACTAACACTAAGTGTGACATATTTAGGCCGTAGACACATTTAGCATTTTTATGCTGTATGGCGAATTTTAAATAAAATGTCATCTGTATGCACAAGGCTTTAACAACAAAATGTTTTATGCATTAAAGGAATTTTATAAACTTGGAACATAGAAAGGCCCGTTCTTAGATCAGTAGATATTACATTTTCATAATTACATAAATTTTTATCATAATTAATTAAATTTAAAATACAGATAAGCAGATTTTGTTGCTGCATATCAAGCAGGTGGAGACGCAGCATAACAGAAGCAATGTTATCAAGCTCACATAGTTACTTTTTATACAACTCCAGCATTTAGGGTTTGTTCTAGTCATTCAATAATATAACACAGATAATTAAATACTATATCAGTTCTCTTAGATAGATACCAGTTCAATGAAAGTTATATGAAAATAACACATTTGTTTAGTTGATAATGACTCATTGAGCCAAGTTTACAAATTCTTAGACATTATCAGTCAATGAACTGAAATGTAAACAATAGAGTTTAGTGAAAATATCGTTAAAATTGGTGCCATAATTATAGCAAATTAACTGTTAGCCATTAATAATATATTTACATTTCATTAAACTCAGTATAATAAAGTTGTCTATAAAAATCTAGAAAGTATTTTTATTTTAGCTAAATTTTATTAATTGTTAATGGAATGATAATCACATTTAATGATTTCATTACACAGATTAACACTATTACTGACCTGATGAGATAGCAGTGCTGGGAAGTGTGAGAGAGCGTCACAATTGAGTACTACTTGTGTTTGTTCATCTGAGCCCGTCACTATGTTGCCTACAGCCCTCAGTGCTGCCGTCTGTAGTTTAACCTCTTTGTGTGACAACAGAGGTATCAACTTGGGAACTATTCCTGATTCTATTACCATTTGGATCTGATCATTGCCACCATCCGTTAAATAACTGATCGCCCAAACCGTGTCTACTAAAATCTGAAAAAGAAAGTTTTTATTTGAATATTTATTTCAAAATCTACCAACGCTTTTGAAAATTCAGGTGTAAGCATTATGCCATGTTACACTTCCTTTTATATTATTTTATGCCAACAACTCGAGTACTTAGCTACAAAACAACAATAGTAGTTATTAATGCAAACATTATATAAAAGAATATTAAAATATGGGTAGTTGTAAAATATCATCCCCACACTTCTCTATAAAATGGGATGTCGCCATTGCTTCGGGCTCAGTGGTGGTTAAGCGCTGGTACAGTTAACAACGGTCTACTGCTATTTAATATTGAGTATAAATGTTGTAATTATGTAATAACAGTTCTGTTAAATTGAAAGATAAAGCTTTATATTGTTACACATTTCATTGCATTTTAATAAATTGACAAATTAATAGTCTCTAAATCTATAAAACTCTTATTTTATTTTACACAGGATAGTTTTAAATTATTGCATTGTCAGGAGTCTTCAATATGAATTTAGGATCAATCGGTTTATTGATTTACGATTTATTTATTAATTGCAAGTAGGTAAACATCACTTTTATATGTTCAAATTACATAAATTAAAACATAGACACACGAAGCTAATAAAAATGTGAATTATACTTTGTATTATATTAAATAAATAATAAATATTCATCGACATTTCACACGACGTCCTCTGGTCCCAAGCTAAGCTTATTAAGCTTGTGTTATGGGTACCAGAATACGGATATAATACATAAACTACTTTTCTTTTGTAAATACATACATAAAATACATAGAAAACACCCAGACGTAGTACAAACATTTGTATGACATTTATGAATATCACACAAATGATTGTCCCAAGCGGGAATCGAACCCGCGACCTTGTGAACGGCATTCCAGTACATGAACCACTACGCCACGAAGCCCGTCAAATAATGACATTATATACATAATTGTAGTCAATTATGTAAATATCAAGTAATGTGATGTAATCAGACTTTTACTACAAAAAATTTGTCTAAGAACTCAAATATTGGACAGTAATTATTTCTAACTACTAGCTTATTTCTTTGGTTTTACCCACATTACTGTCTTGCTCAAATCATTTATAAGTTGATATCAATAAGAGACTATTTTCACACTAATTAATATTAGTAGGATTATGAAATACTATGACTTTAAACAACACAATAAAATGCTCAATACCACAAAAACATAATCAAAGTAACAAATAACTAAGAAATATACGTATACATTTTAACATTAGTCTTACTGCAAAAATAGTTTTTATTAACTGTTTATTGAATTTAAAGCATTTTCAACGCTTACAAAAAATCTTGGCAGCTCACTATAATTTTGTGAGCATATTTAAAAGACACAGTACAATTCTATTTACAGATATCACTCTTTATTATTTTCAATATATTATCTCCATTTAGATAAGTTTCATTTATAAAAATACTAGGTATGATGTGTGGTTTTATCTAATTCCATGATTAATGTTCAATGACTTCACTCAATAATATTCACTGTACCACCCTTATTCATAAAATAATGCAGTTTCACCAAAATCTATTCAGTAATTATTGTTTATAAGTAACATACATCCTTATACGAGACGAGCCTCGTGGTTCATGTAACGGACTGCCGATCAAGGGGTCGCGGGTTCGATTCCCGCTCGGGACAAACATTTGTGTTAATTTTTCTAATTGTCATACAAATGTTTGTACTGCGTCTGGGTGTTTCTATGTATTATAAGTATAAATTTACAAACAAAAAGTAGTATATGTATTCTATCCGTATTCTGGTACCCATAACACAAGCATACAAGCTTAGCTTGGGACCAGAGGACGTTGTGTGAAATGTCCATGAATATTTATTATTATTATTATATTATTATACTTTATCAAGGAAGTATAGAATTGTAAAAAAAATATAATACATATTAGTCAAAACTGCTCTATGTAATGTTGATTATAAACAGTAATTATAATTCTGCTACAGTGTGGTAAAATTTAAAGTTGTGCCATCCAGTGAGCCATCATAAAAATTTATATTTTCTGTGCTATTACATACAGTGCTAAATCAACATATTGTATAGTAATTTAATGTATGAGTCACACAGTGATACATATTCATAAACAATATAACCATTTTAAAAATATTAGATGACTACACTTTTAATTTAGTGGACAGTTTCTCAAAGGATAAGATTCAGAATTGCTTCAAAATATTGTTAAACTACCAAATAAGACATTCTAAATAATCATAATAGATTTTCTTTGAAATATCATTTTAAAATAGACTATATTGTTGACTTATAAAGTACAAACATTCATAAAGCATTTGATAAAAAAATAAATATCATCATGAGTGACACAAATAAATACCACTGGGCATGGTATTTATTTTTATCACTCTAATAGTAGATAAAAATCAATCTGTTATATAGTTTTATAAATTGTTTAGTAGTACTTACATTGGAATCATCATGTGTGATAAGTATATCCAGTGCCGGTAGAATCTCTTGAATAGTTTTGACAGGTGGTGGTGGATCTTTGCTCCTGCATAGATTTACAATAACCCAAGTAACATTACGCAAAAATGTGATAGGGATGTCAGGCTTCAGAATGAAACTAAGCAATGGTTTCACAACACCAAGGTCAATAACAAAGTCACGGAGAGTGGGACCATCTCCAATAATGTTACCGAGAGCCCAAACTGCTTGCTCGCATACATTCTCATGAGGTGACATCAACAGCTGCAAGAATACAGGGACAGCACCCGCGTGAACCACTTTGTTTGTCTGTGCTGAAGTTCCTGATGCGATATTTGTCAAGGCCCAAGCCGTTTCAAACTGTAACGTCGGATTGTCAGCTCTTGATAGGCACTGTACTAGGATGGGAAGGATGCCAGTGGCTATTAACTCATCAATAGGTGGATTCTTGTCAGACGAAAGCAATTTCCTACACTGTTGGACTGCCGCTAACTGTACTTCAGGGTTGTCAGGGCATGCAGCGTTCATCACCAGCTCCTTCAAATCGACAGAAGCCAGGTTCCTATCAATCTCTTCCTCATCTGTCGAGTAACTGAAAGGCACATTTCGGCGTTTCTGTAAGGTTTCCTCTCTTTTGTTTTTTCTCAGTTCCACTGTGACTTCATTCCTCCGTCTACGCATTTCCTAGAAAACATACACGAAACGTCATTGTACCGGAGTAATTTTGAAAAAGTTTATTAACATAGTGTGAAACGAGTAATATTACAACACTTCTCTACTTACGTCGACATCTTTGCCAGTGTTCTTGAAAACTTGCATGCGGTTCTTCATAGGATCAGTCGCCATTTTATTTGGGTTCTTGCACTAGTCTTATAAACGTGGTAATTACACAACGAAACAAAGGATCAACTTAAAATAACACCAACGAAAACTAATCGAACATGATTTAACAGCACTTTACGCGTCGCTGATTCAATAACCTCGCCAGTTACAGAATTTTCTACAACAAAATGAAAAGGCCGTTTCTCCTCAAATTCTTTCTTTCTTTTTTTTTCTGACGTTAGTGATGGAATTTGTATCGTCATTTGTAACTAGTGACGTTATCGATACCAGAATTGCAAAATTCGACTAAAATATTTCAAAGCAGGCAGTGTGACCAGATTAAATTTTACGAAAATACCGAGGCACCTCAAAAAAATACTGAAATATACCGACTTACATAGGACAGATATACCAATAAAAATACTGATTTTCTTAATACGTTTTATTTATTCATACTCACAATAAATGTTAGAGTTATATTTTAACATCCTTTTCGAAGGATTAAAATTTACACAACCTCCTTCATCCTTAACACCTTGCTTTGTTTTTAAAATAGCTGACACATTTTTGTTTATAAACCTGGGCCCTGAGTCGGGTATTTCAACGGTGTCACAACTGTACCATTATTGTACCATTATGGTGCAATAGTAAAGTTTTTGGTAGTCTACTATTAATGTGTCGTCATAACGACTTCATCATTGTCTTACAATTGTCAAAGTGACATAAATTGCTAGTCTCGTACACAACTGCTTCACAATTGCAATTCAATGACTGAAATGTTTCGGTAGTCTGCTATTTTGAATTTGACAGTAATATTTTTAAATTGTCCTGTGTCGACAGATTGCCATAAATAAAAAATAGATAGATAGAAATATTAGAAATTGTTCTTTGTAATTTATTGCAATTTACTAATCTCCTAAACTTCACATTGCTTTTTATACTAATAAATAGTATGTACAAATATATCTAAACGAAGTCTAGCATGATTAAATGTTTAAATTTATTAGTAGTTTTTCGAAAATCACTTCAACTAACGCATTTTTTAAAAACGGCAACACATACATACCATTCTAACACAATCCATAGATAAAAGAGACCGAAAATTCAATGCATAGATAAAAGAGATCGACAATTCTATTACCATTGAAAGACCGTTATGACGGCATATAGCAGACTACGGATATTTGACTTCAATTGCAACGGTATCGTGCCGGTATTGTGCCGGTATGACAATTGTTCCAAAATAGTGGACTTGAGCACCTGTTTCTTTGGTCCGTTTTTATTTAATTTATCTGTGAAAATATGCGCTCGAATGCAGCCACGAAGTATAGATACAAGGAGTCCGAACGTAATGTTGAACGAATGGTCTCAATTTAAGGGACAGATTTTTTGCCGGTAGAGCGCGCCATTTTTCAAGAAGTACTCGTTTGAACTATTGACACCGTCCTGTGGAAAAAAATATTCTGAGAAACGTGGAGTTAAATATAAGTTTTAGGAAATTTTTAGAAATTTTTCGAGTGCTTTAAACCCAACAATACAGAGAAGGTCAAGAGATATTCTGATATTCTATAGTATTGGCAATCCAATACTTTGACTGTTGCAACATCTGTACTCTCATCGATTATAATTGAATATACTGGTTTACCTGAAGGAGATGCAGTACCAAGTATGTCTTCAATCATATCTTTTTCGAAATTGGGTCCTAAAACATTATAATGTATAGCGGCTGCTTTGGTTCTCTTGCAGGAAAATTCTTTCGCAATATCGGAATCGGTAAAACACTTCACTAGAACAAGATGGTCCATAGCTCTAAATGAGATGTTGTGTTCCGACAGAAAACTGCATAAACGCAGCTCAGCTTTCTTGACTTCGTCTTTCAGTGGGGCCTTTTTGAAAAATGTGTCAACCTGAAAATTTAAAAAATACTTGGTTGCTTAGTTTTTTTTATAACAGCGCCGCATTTCATAGCTGTTACCTAACTGATTTTGAGAAACAAAACTAGGATGATTAACTTTAAATTAAAATATATCCAAACTCCTTGAACTAGGTAAGTAAAGCGAGTTATGCTTACCTTTGACTGTCCTTTATATTTTATCAAGTTCGATTTATGCTTTTCAGTATGTGCATGCTGTTTTATAGACGCTAATCTACTTTGCAGTTTCGCATTGCATGCTTTGCAAAATGCGGTGAATTCGTCATCTTTATAACGTGAAAGCCACGAAGAAAATTCCGGAATTTGTTCCCACTTAGCTAAATAACTTTGCTGAAAACTAGACATGCTGTCCGGATGAATGCTACTAAGTAAATAAAAACAACAATAATCGCGTTCTATTTATATGATGACAAAAACATCACCTATTTTGGGGAAATTCCCGAATTATCGAAAGAAAGTCATAATAAAAGTCATAAAAAAGTCAGATACTAGTAATAAAGTATCTTTTAAGTTTAACTACTACCTATTTATGCAACTGAAAACTTAAAACTAGACGTTGTTTTGAAAATTATAGATAAACTAGCGGCCCGTCCCAAATTCGTCCGGGTAGACTGATATTCATGAAACACAACGAATTTGAATGTATGCAATCTGGAAATTACGCTCTATCTAATAGTGCAAACCGCATTAAAATCGGTCCAGCAGTTGTAAAGTTTTAGGCGAACATACATTCTGCAAGTCTGATTAATACTATGTATTGATTGGTCATATCTGTAACTTACTCATCTTTTTTCATAGATAACATGTTTAAGTATAAACTAAATCCGGGAAAGTCCCCAATGTTCGCGTTTCGGGGAATTCCGCAAACATTGTCGCAAAGACGATCACTCACTACGGTGTTGCCATAACTTCAACCAAAATATACCCAAAAATACTGACTACCAGCAATATACCTGAAAATGTACTGATGTTCGGAAAAATCGCTGAAATATACTGAAAAAGTATTAAAATACTGAATCTGGTCACACTGAAAGCAGGTCTCAGTAAAAAAATCGCTTATTAAAATTTTTTATCATGATATAAAATGTTATTTATTTTGTTAAATACTAGGATACGATTTTACAAACTTAAGAAATAAATTGATTTAAATAGAAAAGTCATACGCGCAGAAATATTTAAAAATGTAGTTAATATTTCGTATTCGTATTCTTCTTTTATTGGCCCTTATGTGATCTTAAGTCGTCACTTTCCGCCAGTTAGTTAGTTATTGTAATAAAAAGTTATCACACTTTATAATATAACATTACCGCAGAGGCAGCATTTATAAGCGCCGATGTATAATATAACTCATTTGAGAAAGTGATTCGACTAAATTAAAATCGATTCGTAGTGTTGCCATAATCTAAAATATTGTAATTTTGTACGTTGGTATGAGTTGTGAGCATTATTGATATATTTCTTTCATCTATTAATTTTACGCACTTCCGCGCTCGCCTTGCGCAATTGTATGGTGTGTCGTAAATTGAAAAATAAACAATTTGTCGCGAACCTACACTAAAAAATCGCAGTGATGACAGTGTTAACGAAACCCAGTCTTATTATAAAGAAAACACCTTTGATTGAAGATAATCGTTGCTCTGAAGTATGTATTTAATTAGCTACATGGCTTAAACAAATAAAAAACAGAAACACTGAAATAAAATTTGATATCGGTCGTTTTTATGTAAAACATGTTTATTCCCAATAAATATCGGTATATTTTAGATTTAAATGTTTAAGACCAATATTTTAATACATGTAAAGAAACTACACTTGCTATCATCCTCTTCATAAATTATTACGTCTTGTATTCAAGTATTGATTTTTGGGCGGTTCGCTTTACTAGTGATAATAGTTAAAACTCTAATAGTTAAAACAGATGTGATCTTTTGGTTCACGCTTTCCTTCAACTATTATTAAATTTAATTATAATAAAATGCAATACGCAATATTATTTGATATTGTTTTGGTAGAAATCAGATATTTTTCATTCTTATATTATTCATTCTTATATTATTCATTCCATCAGGGTAATTATATTGTAATACAGGTGTGCATAATAATATTTAAGTAGCATAAAGTTACACTGAATCTCGGAGTGTGCGGTTTGCGGATATATTGAGCCATGTTTATATTTGTACGCAATTGTGCGTATAATATTAGATTTGTGGTCTTATGTCAAAAGAAACTAAAACAATAAATTAGAATTTTACATGCGAAATAAAACATGATTGAGTGTGGCATATTTAAGTCATTACAAGATTCTTTTTGAGTAGTTTAACGAGAAGTAAAAATGTTTGCGGCTGGCAACACCGAGTGCAAATTATTCACGGATTTTTAAATTGACCAAGATCAATATAATATTAAGTACCTATATGTCTTATTTTATTACGTCTTGGTTGATAGCTTCCGTTGTAGCGTTTAAAATCGTATATGGAACTCGTAATCAGATTTTGAGATGATTCACAGCAAAACAGTGTCACATTTTTTCCGTATTTCTTCACCCAGTAATCGAACCTGTAATATTATAGGCAATAACGCATGATCTAATCTATTAAATTACAAAATAAGTATATTGATAATAATGATCGTTTGTGTATAGGCAATACAACACACATGTGGTCAATTATATTAGTCATAGAAGGAAGGATGTTCAAAATTAATGATCTGTATTTAGCATGTTGATGTTCAAGTACTCAGTAATAAGAGGAAAGAATTTTTTTTAAACCCGACTCCTATTTTACATTTAAGAGCCATTTCACAAAATGATTACGCTCGAGTTTAGGTAAAATACTGCAGCACTGTTTATGTGTGCGTAGCTACGCACTCAAACGTAACACAAACAGTGTAACGCAAGAGCCGAGGCGGACGAAACAATCTTGAGCCGTAATGTGAATTTATATGAGATTAACAAAAAGTTATACATATTATTTAGTCTAATGAAATTATTTAACTTGTAGAAACAGAAAATTGTTAACTGACAATAATATGTGATTGTTTTTATTAACATACACATATATAACAATCACATCATATTACTGTCGGTTAACAAAATAATTGCTTACGTTAGGTATATGAATATTTGGCGTAAAGGCATTGGATCTTGCATTTCTATCTATGATAATTATCACGTTTCCTTTTTTTTAGACAACAATATACACAATCCTTGCAATTTGAGGCCCCATTGCTAAAACTAATAAAACAAAAATATATATTTATTCTACAAAATCATACATTATACATATACTTGATTATAAACCAAACTTTACCTTATAAAAAATTGTCATGAGACGAGAGGAAAGTTATGCCTTTAGGAGAGTTCTGAGTAAAAATGTGGAAGGAAAAAAGTCTAGCGGAAGACCTAAGAAAAGATGGATGGACTGTGTGAAAGAGGACATGAAAGAAAGAGGAGTTAACACAGATATGACGGCTGATAGAAGACTATGGAAGAAAAAGACATGTTGCGCCAACCCCAAATAATGGGATAAGGGCAGGAGAATGATTTACCTTATGAAATAAATACAAACTGAATCAATACTATGTGGTCGCAGTACAATATTACCTTTACTGTACAACGCGCGACGCGGGAAAAGAGACACCGGTCCTTCGTCGACGGGCGCACGCGCCATAGTAAGCGATAGAGCGATAGCCACTTGTGTGCCGTAATTTATTGGAATTTCGATTGAAGTTGTATCAATATTTTGACAAAAATAATTGCAAGAATGGAAATTCTTGCAATTTTTTTGTCAAAATATTGATACAGTACTGTAATATTGGAAAATATTACTGTAGAATGGGGTTCTCTAATGAACGTAGTTTATTTTGGAATAATTTTATTTCCATAGTTACTGTGTATTTAAACCAAAAATCACGATAAAATTGCAACGTTCACCTCAAAAATTGGCCTATTGATTTATTTTTTTACTAAATAATGGTAGTACTATTCAATAATCTGTTACATTAAAGGACGATTAAAATATATGTCCAATGCGTTATGTATTTTTTGAAACTTAATTTATAAGAATTTTTGATTGAATTACGACTCTGAAATCATCTCTGCGGTGGTTTCTCAATAAAATGGTTGTGGGAAATTGTTTACTATAGATCAAACAAGTCATTTTTAGTAAATGTGTTTCATTAAACGTCAACAAGAAACCTTAGCCCATTTTTTGTGCATATTCAATTACTTCTAGGTGTTACAGACTATGGTGATTTAGGAGCCCAAATTATTAAAAATTCGTGCGAAAATGTGAAATGGCTCTTAAAACCAAAACTGTTGTTTTTACAGGAGGTAATCGACATACGCCCAACAGGTCCAAAGTATGTTCCAAGCAAGCGTTTCAAAGGCGCAATTCTATGCACCGGAGTAATAGCCGCGCTGCTACTGCTCATGGGTGTGATCACAGCTATGCAGATATACGAGCAAGTCATGAATGATGTACAACGCCATAACCGATACAAGGGTTTCTGTTCAGTACCTATACCTCGTGTAAGTCTTTAAAATACCTTCCACATTGCAAATAATAAATAAATATTCACGTACATTTCACACAACGTCCTCTGGTCCCAAGCTAAGCTTATATGCTTGTGTTATGGGTACCAGAATACGGATATACTACATTTACTACTTTTCTTTTGTAAATAAATACATATAATACATAGTAAACACCCAGACGCAAAAGTAAAGAAATAAAGTACCTATGTCGAATTTGAAGTCTTTCAAAGTACTTAGAGACCTCGTGACGAGTCAGTCCATATCAAAAGTTTTAATGTATTTCGAATACATTATTCAAACCAGCCAAAAATATTACACCAAACAGCATGCTTCATGATAATAGTGTTTACCCCCGAAAATATTTATACACTACAAACGCAGACGCGCCCTTGGCCTTGCTAAACACAGAACAGAAACATATATACCTATATTATCTATTATAGTTAACTCTTTATTCATACCTACATTACTATAGACAGCTATGTTTAGAGAATGCACGTAATTTATATGGTACAATGACAAAATAATCAGTCTAATGATGGATTAAAACTGCAGATGTTCATTTACTCTCATTGGCTCCATAAGAGATAGTAAAGAGATAATAATAACCATGTTCTGTGATAAATGGAAACTTTCAAATATTGTCCGTAAATAATCTTTTATTGGGAGCAGGCTAATGCCTATAGTAAAAGGCTTATTAGACAAGAAGAAGAAAAGGTACCAGAATCTAGACAAAGAAGATAAATCCGGAACTGAGCTTCCGAATTTATTAACATACGAGTACATTAGATTCTTTTCCTGAGTTTAGTTAATGAAATAACCTTTGATTTACCGACACTACTAAGATAAATTTTCATCTATACAACTTGACCTTATTCATTTGACTTCGAGTTCCGGTGGTGACCCTCCTCAGTAATTGGTCGATATATCCAGCCAGACACTTGCGTACTTGCATGTTCCAGAATCATATTTAGACATACTATCACAGCATACTAACGTAATAACGGGATTAGATTGCTAATAAGTTTGGTATGCAATTATAAAAATTTAAATATTTTCAAAAATATGTTATCTGTAAAAATACATATACGTCATACGTAAATACTTGCCCCGTCGGGGAAAAGTATCACTAGGTACTGCTACCTAAGCTTTATGCGGCATAAGGATAAGTCTGACATATTATCTTGTTTTGATTACAGGATCTTCAAAGGTTAGAACAACGTAAGGCTGCACTTCGTTGGACTTCTACGGAAAATACAGTACGCGATGCGCCTGACATTCAGGTAAACTAAACAAATATTTTATTACACCCTCCTTCTTACTTCCATAATTATTACAATAAATAACAATATATCAAATCAGCCTACTGCTGGACATAGGCCTCTCCCAATTCGCGCCACACCCTTCGCCTTCCGCATCCAGTCCCATCCTACGACCTTTTTCAGGTCGTCGGTGCACCTAGCAGGGTAGCGTCCTACCTTACGTTTGCCGAGTCTCGGTCTCCACTCAAGAAGCCAATAAATAACGGAAGAGTCTTTAAAGAGAAAATTCGAGGAGCCAAATCGATCTCAATTCCCTAAACGTTGAGCCAAATGCTCTCTTCAATTTATTATTTACAATAGCCACCAATCGGATACAGCCATTACACCAACACTTAGATATCAAAATAGTGTCTTAATTCACTGGCACGTGCTATTAAAAAAGAAATTGCCAGAAAGGACTTTTGTAAATATAATCTTTTGTTTGAAATATAAAAGAATCTAAGTTCAGACCAAGGTCTTAACATTACTTCTTCAGGTGGTGAGTTTTGTAGAAGACGACCCAGCCGAGCAAGTACTGGATACGCTTCGTGAAGAACTGGACATTGATATTGACAACGCTGTTGAAAAGATCTCAGTATTCAACAATGGACATGCCGTCAAGTTTGTACACGATTTTGACTCCAATCAGACAGGTAAGAAAGACTAATTCATTCCTTCAATGGGTATTGCAAGATAGCAAAACTGGAGTTTTCATCCGAGTTACTTATGAGAATTGGCAAAAAATATTACCTTGAATTGTGAAAACCAACAAACACACGGAACACTAAAATAGAAAGAAGAATCTCTATTTTAGTGCAAAATGCAATAAACCCTTGATCGACTTGATTGTTTCTTTCCTTACTCGTTTACTCATGTATAAGCCACGCAAATTGCTAATGCGCTGGAACCTTGTCAAATTAACGACCTTGTGACGTCATCAGCAAAGAAAAAGTACATCCTACGTCACTATGACGTCACTAACATGGCTGCCAGGCGCGTTACCAATTTGTGTGGCTTATAACAATGTTGTTTTAAAGCGAACTTATATAATATTTGTCAGGTATCGTGGACGCGGAACGCTGTTTCATGATGGAAATGGACGGTTCCCTGGTGCTCCAACCAGAACTGTTCGTACTAGGGTTGCAGCGAGGCGAGGAGTTTGATGTGTCCCGTATGCGCAGTGTACTCCGAGCTGTACTGCGTCAAGCCCTAGCCACCAAGAGTGCGGCACTTAGGGAGCATTGCCTCGGGAAACCTATCTACCCATTGGAGAAGGACGACTCTGTTGACAGTTAGTATTTCTTTATATATTTCTGAATTCCACTGCGATACCTAAATACCCAAAAGCACTTTAGACCAAAGTTTCGTTACTAAGTGTCAACCGTCACTGTCATGGTACATTCATATTATTATTCAGGATAATAATATGTGATCGTTTTCATATTTCAGTTCGCAAGAGGTCAGTGGATGCTCCACCTCATGATTACTTGCAGTTCGCTGGTAACCGCATCCAAGAGATAGAGATCAGAAATTTGGCTGAGGTTCTGGAGTATGAACAGAAGAATAAACCTCAGGTTTAATTTGCTGGCTACACGAGCTGGTAAAGTGAGAGGTGTGGATGTAGGGATATTGGGTTGGGGCTTGTATTAATATTTAAATTAACGGTTGATTAGGCATATTAAACCATGTCCGGGTAATCGTCACGTTGTTGAGACATAACTGAATTGTGTTTAATAAAATTGGTTGTTAATTGATGAGTGAAAAGGCTGATGTATGGGTTATGGGAAAACGTAAAATTTATTTTATAAAAAAAAACAGATTTTTTTAAATTTGGTAAATTGCAGATGTCGGTGGGATAAATAATATTTCTTTTGATTAAAATAAATTCAGTAATTAAATAGAGCAGAAATACAAACTGTTAATAAAATCCTATATCCACATCTAAGCTAGTTTCTTGAACTGTTATTCCAGCCTTTTAGAGTAAAACATAATACCCAACATAATAGTTAGCTGTAAGGTTGACAAAAATTAGTCGATTATTTACATTGTTTTAGTCGATTCACAAATAGCATCCTTATTTAGTCATAAATGTTGCCATTTGATGATATTATGTTAATTTTAATTATTTTATTAAAATTGTTCTTAGATTTAGCTATAAATTAATCGTAGTACATACACATTATCGTTCGTATTTAAAGCACAAAGAATATTCTAAAAGAAATTCCGATTAATTTTTTTTTGTATTTTAGTCACGATTATTTTATTTTTGATGATAAAAAATGCACTTTGTTATTAGTATATTTTAATAAAAATGTTAGTAATTTGGATGATATTTTGGTGTGTATAATATAACTTAAGGACGTAATTTTTCATTCCGCTAATGTGGTAAATTTTTGTACTGGCAATGTATGTAACCAAAATTTTAACTTTTATTTTGGCTTCCGTACAGTATTTTTTATTTGTACTTGACGCGTTCATAATTTGGTCGCGTGCCAGCTGAGAGTTTATTTATGCAAGTTAAATACGTACCTAGTAGCTACGTTTACTGTCTCTAATAAGAAATAAAGAAACTTATCGTTTGTTTTATTTTTAAAGTACCTTGGTACTAGAATGTAATTACAGGTTATAGAGACTAAAAACCACAGATTTACTAAAAGCTATTTCAGATTCAGACTTAAGTACGTCCGTAATCTGCTTCTCAGCCCAATGTCCCACTGATGGGCACGGGCTTGTTCCGGCATATAAGAATAATTGGTAATAAGCCACTACGACCAGGCGTGTTTGTATAAAACTTGGTTTCCAGTTTTCCGTCTGTCACAAAAGATGTTATTTTGCTTATAGTTTCCCTAGGAGGGCTCTTACAGGTGCTACTATCCTACTTACAGGGTCCTTGGGAGGAAATGTGGTGATGACTCTTGTATTCTTAATATTCTCTAACACTTGCGCGACTCATTCGTGCAAATAAAAACCACTTTTTATGGACTTAGACACGTATATTTGATTTAAATTATAGCCCGTTTTGGAGATTTTGCAGTTACCATGGCCACTTCTGGGATGACTGAAAAGTCTCATAAACGTCAAGCTGAAATTTGTAAGTACACGAGTAAAATTAATGGGCATAATGTGGAATACAGACATGACAATCACAAAGGGCTTAAAATACACATCATAGGTCTTAAAGTCTCAATAAGCTCTATTACGTTAACTACCATTAAACATGACTCGTTAGCTCATAGGTTCCGGGAACTTTGTATAATAACAGTACATTTTTATCGCAAACAAAGTTCGCTTAATATGCTTACAATAATTAACATAATGTAGTCTTAACAATGACACTATAGTTACCTATTCCACTAACTATGTGCTATATTCAAGCTAGCATGAATCCTATATAAAAATCCCGCCATGCTGCTATTGTGTGGATACAAAGACTGAATGTAGAGCGCTTTCTTCCAATGTTCCATTTCTAGGATTCCGTAATAAAAAGTGCAACCTATTACGTGCTATTACTGAGAATTCGTTGTCTTACCACCCGTCCGTCTGTTATTAAGTTGTATTTCAGGAACGACCACAGAGAGTTTAACTTTTCACAGATGATGTTTAATCTGCTGTAGCTACAACAAAAAATACTAAAAATTTGAAAACAAAAAATATTTAAGGGGGTTCCTGTGCAATAAAGTAACATTTTTAATGTAACTTTATAATAATAATAATAATTCATTGATACATCTCAGATTACAATTTTTTTTATTAGATACTTAATTTTAATTTATATATTACTGAGTAAACTATGGGTGACAACAACATGGTTCGCCTGATCTCCAAACTAGGTTAGTCCTGTATCTTGGAGACCAGGCTTGATGATACGCTTAGACACGTATGATAAATTCAGACGAATATCTAAAGGTGAGTATAACCTACAATATTTTCTGGAGCATTTATGTGTAATGTAACGTTATCACGAATGGTACATTATAGGCAAAAGCTCAGTTTCCAAAGCATGTAATGTAACGTTCCTGCGAATGCTCGACGTTATGTTACGGGTAAATGCTCACAGCGAGTGTGCATTTACCAACATTTCCTCGTACCTTACGTTCATTCTTTTTTTAAATGTCGGACCTACAAGTTGCGTGTGCTGCGTTTATCTTGATGAATTATATTAGAAGAAAAAATAGAAATAGAAGATGGTGGCAAATGAACACCGCGCATCGCCTGCACTCGTGGCTCGACGAAATGTTACAACAATATGCTCGTTGATTTGTAACAAAGAGGCGAGCGTGCTCGACGTTCGTAAAAGGATAATACACTAGAACATATAGAGCGGCTCGTTGTTCTGTTACAAGTAAATTTTGTAGTCTATACTCACCTTAATATATAAAAAACTCGTGTCACAGTGTCATTTACCATACTCCTCCGAAACGGATTGACCGACTTTTATGAAATTTTATATGCATATTCAGTAGGTCTGAGAATTGGCTACCATCTATTTTTCGTACCCTGTCATAAGGATTGTCCACCCCTGACATTTGTATGGCAAAACGTTTGCCGGGTCAGCTAGTATCATTATAATGATGATATCGAACCTGCGTGAATCTAAATTATAGATACTTGGTCCGTTTTTGAACTCTTTTTCCGTTTTCTTCCAGGAAGGTCATTTAAACTAATGTTGGTTTTATTTAGGAGGAATCAATGTCTATACCTAATAATTTAGTTACCATATGTTATTATAGACATAGTTTATTAATAAAGTGCAGTACGAGTCGGGAAATATCGTTTCATAAGGTTTGTTATTTAACCAATGTTGATTGCATATTGCGCCAATATTAGTAAATAATCGGGAGTGTTCGGATTGTAGTGTGCTACGAGTATGTTCTGTGAGAGTTTGCCTCGCGGGCTCGCATTAAGATATGCTAATGTTATTAGGAGACTACGTATTATCTTTTAACTGACGTCGGAGATACGGTGCTATTCTCTCGTTTACAAACAGCCATTGTATCGGAGATCTTTCTCGATAATTCTAGACAATCCTGTCATTAACGTTAAACAACTGGGGTTTGTTCGATCATAACTAGATTTTGGTTGCGTTCAGTTGTTTAAGAAGGGGTGTTTCTTTATCTTAATTACTCAGTTATAATTAAATCTAATTGACTTTGTGCGATTGTATTATTATTGTTATTAGGAGAATATCTTTGACGGGCTTCGTGGTGGAGTGGTTTATGTAATGGACTGCCAATCATGAGGTCTCGGGTTCGATTCCCGGTTGGGACAATCATTTGTGTGATATCCATAAATGTCATACAAATGTTTGTACTGCGTCTGGGTGTTTACTATGTATTATATGTATTTATTTACAAAAGAAAAGTAGTTTATGTATTATATCCGTATTCTGGTACCCATAACACAAGCATATAAGCTTAGCTTGGGACCAGAGGACGTTGTGTGAAATGTCCTTGAATATTTATTATTATTATTATTATTATGTTGTTATTTATTTTTATCTCGGCTAACCGGAAAGAAACTAATGGCACGGGCCTAAGCCAAGTGTACACTAGTTGAGTAACTCGGGAGTAGTCATATTATTTGTTAGATGAATTACTGATGTATTTGTACGATTATTAGCGACTGAATTATTATTATTGTCTCCTTGTAGAAACTTTCTTACTATTCTACAAGTGTTTAATATTGTTGCTTTCTGCATCAAATGAAAAGTGTTTGCTGGTAAGTCTAAAGCTAATAGAGATTGTTGCAAAAGTTTTGGTATGATTCCCGTAGTAGAGAGCACGACCGGAATAATTGAAACATTCTGTAGGTGCCAGAGGCGGGTAATTTCGTCTTTGAGTTCTGTGTATTTTGTTAATTTTTCTGATATTGTAGTCTGTATGTTATGTGTGTTTGGTATGGCTATATCTATTAAGTATCCTGTTTTAGTGGTTTTGTTAATTAGGGTTATGTCAGGTCTGTTGTAATGAATTGTTCTGTCTGTTAATATGGCTCGGTCAAAGTACAATTTAGTAGTAGAATTCTCCAGTACAGTTTCTGGTTTGTATTTATAGTACGGTGTGATAGTATTAATGAGATTGTATTTGTACGCGAGTTTTTGATGTATGATGTTAGCAACTTGATCATGTCGATGTTTGTAGTCTGTTTGGACGATTGATCTACAAGCACCGGTGATGTGCTGTATAGTTTCCGGGGAGCTATTACATTTTCTGCAGTGGTCAACGGCTAGGTTCTTAATTATGTGTTTTCGGTAGTTTTTAGTTTCGATGACTTGATCCTGGATGGCGATCATGAAACCCTCTGTCTCTGGAAAGAGTTCACCTCTTGTTAGCCATGCGTTCGATGCTTCTTTATCGACGTGTTCAAGGCACAAATCTTGGCGGTGTCTACCATGAAGGGATTTTTGGGTCCAATCTGCTATCTTAGTTCTATTGTCAATTATCTTTTCATTCATCTGTTCCGCTGTATTTGCGAGATTTAGGGGGCTAAGTTTGCGATCTATTTGTGCTACAAGCTTGTGTATTATTGATGATTGTGTTTTAGCATAGAAATATTGTCGGAGAGTTGTTATTTGTTTGTTATGTAAATTTAAAATATCGATAAAACCCCTTCCACCCTCTTTTCTAGGTAAGGTTACTCGTTGCGTACATGACCTGGGATGATTTTTACGAGATCGGGTCATAGTAGTATTGATTTTTCGCTGTAAATTTTTAATTTCTGTTTTATTCCAGTTTATTATTCCGAAAGAGTAAGTTAATAATGGGATAACAAACGTGTTGATCGCTTTAACGATATTTTTAGAGTGTAGTTGAGTTTTTAAAATCGTATTGAGTCTGTGTTGAAATTGCTGTGTTAATTTTTGTTTTGTCTCTTTGTGGTGTATTAATAGTGATTGGTTAAACCCTAAATATTTGTAGACATCGTTTTCACATAATGGTGTTATAATATCTCCTGAAGTTGAGGTGTAGTGGTGTGGGTAGTGTTGGCCAGCTTTAATAGAATTTATTTTACACTTATCTATACCAAAATCCATTTTTATATCAGTACTAAATTTGTCTACAGTATCAGCTAAATCTTCTAATTCGTTTTCTGTTGCAGCGTATAATTTGATGTCGTCCATGTACAATAAGTGATTTAATTTAGATGTCCGGTTGTCAGTATGTATGTCCTTTTCTAAACATATTGGATGCCCATGAGGTGTAGCATTTAGCAATTGAGAGAGGGGATTTAACGCAAGGCAAAACCAAAGTGGACTAAGTGCGTCTCCTTGGAAAATGCCTCTTTGTATATGAATAGGGTCAGTGACTATTGTCTCATATTTTGTAGACACTTTAAGAACGGTCGACCACTTAACCATGATTGATTTTAAGAATGTTGTGATGGTGGGATGAATTTTGTAAATCTCTAAAATTTTTACTAACCAAGAATGCGGAACTGAATCGTATGCCTTTTTATAATCAATATACATAGTGAATAAGTTAGATTTAGTTTTCTGAACTTGTTTCAATATAACGGAATCAATAATTAATTGCTCTTTACAGCCCTGACTATACTTTCGGCAACCTTTCTGTTGTTCGGCTAAAATATTATTTGTGTCTATGTGATCATAAATTAATTCGGATATACAAGATGTCATTATTTTATAAAATGTTTGCAAACATGTGATAGGGCGATATTTACTCGGGTCTGTTAGGTCTTTCAGGTCTTTTGGGATCATGTAAGTAATGCCCATAGTTAAGTAAGGTGGGATAGTAGTAGGATCTTTTATAAAACTATTAATGTATTTGTGTAGCGAACTGTGAACAGTTGTGAATTTTTTGTACCAAAAACTATGTATATTGTCGGATCCTGGTGACTTCCAATTATGCAAATAACGGATAACTTTTTGGAAAATGGCTGTGGGAACAGCTTCATATTCCATAGTTTGCAAATTGTTATATGTATCAGAAGGTATCTGTTCTGCTTCAGCATTATGTTGAATGGGTTTCTCCCATATACCTGCCCAGAAGTTTTTTAATGCTTCAGGGGTAATGGGATCATGTACAGTGGAATCGGAGCAGTTTTCTTGAGTATTGGTGGTAGTGTTCCTAATGTTACGGTAAAAAAGCTTTTCGTTTAAGGTGAATTGTGAATTTTGTTGTTTTCGTAATGAACAGCTTTTATATCTTTGTAACCGGCCTGTTATGACAGAGAGTTTTTGTTTTAGTGTGTCCAGTACATGTGCAGTGTGTGTGTTTGGTTCTTCGTGTATTGTGTGAGATTTATACTGTTCCATAATTTTTTTAGCATGTTCAGTTACTTTTCTACTCCTATTCCCTTGTATAAACTGAGTGAAGCGGCCAATTTTTTTCCTTAGATCTCTTAATTTCATTTCTAATCTTTTTTGCCATTTGGGTTTATTTTCTTTTTTCTTTCTATGTAGGTCTGTTCCAGTCTGAAGGGTTAATCTTGCGCCATTTATTTTGGCTGCTGCCCAAGCAGCACAGTAAACAACAGTTTGAAATTTGGGAAAATCTGTATCGCTTTCTATATTTTCTTTAAGAGTTATTCTGTTTATGTAATCTATTATTTTTGCGAGATTTTTAGAGGGTTTTTGTTTCGGGATGTAGACTCTAGAAGTTGGATCGGTATTTACGTAGTACTGGAATGCTTCCTGAAAAGCTTCGTCTATTTTAGGATGTCTGCCTAATACTATGGGTTCAGAAGTTATGTGAATTCTGTCGAAATCTGGTTCAGTGTTTTGATTTATATTATTATTTGGAATTGGGTTTACGTTACAGTTTATCTGTGTATAATTATTTGTTACAGTATTATTATTTATTTCTAGCTCTTTTGCTATTTCCTGTTGTAATATAGTTAATCTCTCTTTGCTGATGTATTGGTTGTTGATTATGGCTCTTCTCTGATCTGCTATGCGTTGTTCACTAAGGTGTGCTAAAGGTGGGTAAGTCTGAGTGAGGTCTGTGTGCATGAGTTTTCTATATGCAGTTTCATTAGTGCCTAAGTTGGTTGTACGGTAGTATGATCGCATAATTGCTTCATTGTGTTGATTAGTCCATTTCATACGAGTATTTGTATTTTGTGTTATTTTATGTGTAATTTGTGTTTGTTGGTATGCTTTTGCATGTGTTTGATTTAAGACAGTGGTTTCTAGTTGCGTTAGTTCTTGTTTGACTTCGTTATATATCTTATCTATAGTGTCTTGTGGTAATAATTTATTGCGTATTATAGCTCTACGTTGGTCTCCTACTCTTTGCCTGCTTACTTGCATATTACGATAATTTTCTGTAAATTTTATGTGTAATGGTTCGAGATAATTTTTGGTATCGGTATTTAAAGTAGTTAGTAAAAAGTAAGTACGCATTATGAACTTATTCATTTCGTTTGTCCATCTTTTGCGTGAACCTGAGGTGGATGCAAGCTCATTGTCAAAATTGACATCCTGCACAACACTATCAGGTATGCTACTGGTGGATACGGTTGATGATTTTTTGGTCATATATGAAGAGCAAGTTGAAGGAACGGATGGAAAAAGTGAATTAGTGTCATCGTCTGAGAAATCAGTTGTAGTCTCGACGGCTTGAGTCAACTCATGGTGATCGGCTGTAGTAGAGGTATGAGTGACAGATGGTGAATTATGACGATGGTATTCTGCAACAGTTGAAGACTGGGCAGATGTCATAGATTGCGATACGGTGTCCCCCCCAGAATACGTGGGACAGCCCGAGCATGACTGCTCGGAGCGGGATTCTCCATTGTGGTTGACTCCGGTACCCGCCTGGGGTAATATACATCTACTTCTTAATCGCATCGCATTTGTAAACTATTGCTCCATTGGTCTTTAGTAAGTCACTAGCTAAAAGCTGCTAAAGTCCGCCCCACACGTAGTCACAGATGTTCGGACTGGACGTGGAGTTAGTTTTGTGAGGGGCTTATTATTATTATTATTATTTATCTCTACAGACATTTTAAAGGGTATTAGGTCTTCGTGTTAATTTAAAGCTGGGCATCAAAAACGGTAATAAAATGCGATACATGCCACAGATTTTCTCGAGCGTGAATCTGAAACTAATTAAAATCTAACTAGTTACCTAAGTGCTCAGTTTACAGTTATAAGGAACCCTAACTCTACATGCCCTTACCGGGTTGTAATAACGCTCAAGGCACCATCATGGCCCGGTAGGAGAATAATAAAAAACAATTCCAAACTCTACATCATAGTACACACCTATTTGCAATTTTTTTCTAAAAATATGAAATCTTCAATTGATTATTATAATAGAGATTTTTTAAAAGCATGCCCCAAGACTATTTTTATTTCTGTGATATTTATATTTGTCACATAAGTCTGTCTTTTATGTTTATTGCGTCTGCGTGTTCTTTAAGAGTAAAAATAATAATAAAAAAAAAACAGTATTTTCGTATTGAAATTTTGCTGTGAGTTTGAGTCATATTAGAAATATTATGTTACCGGCTAACACTCACTGTTTTGGGATCGATGATGTCGACCTAGGTTTCGAGCATATCCGATGCTCATCATCAGGACGAGTGCGCAGCGGTGTCTGCGACCTTCCAGCGTGCACTCTCTGGCTTATACATATTATATAGTTATCGGTGCGTGCACTGTAAAAACAGTATTTATTTGTAATATACCCGCATGGTTCTCATAAAACAAACAAAGGAGCATAGATTGGACGTCATGTGATAGTTTTTTATGTAGTTTTATTTAAGTTGAGCTATGTATTATGTATTCATCTTGAAATAGAATTATAGTACGTTTATTAAACAGGTTTATCAGTAATCCCTTGTATTAAGGTGTGCATTGTATAGGATTAGGCCTTGTATTCACGATCCAATCGTACGTATACATGACGTGTGCGGAATAGCTTGTTTTGTCTGCTCGCTTGTAGCCATCCAATATCATTTGCATATCTTAATCCGGGAAGACGTGATGCGCAAATAGGTATTCGGCTTTACAATGCCTTATTCAGTTCGTAAGGTTGTTTTAAATATTTAAAATATGTGTGCCCCTGAGGGCAAACCTATTTTTAACCGACATTATACAAAGGAGGAGGTTCTCAATTCGTCTGTATGATATTTTTTTTTCATGTTTCTTACCTCTTACCGTTATCTAGGTGAAACGATTTAATGAATTCATTTTTTGGAAGCTAATATTTCCCGTGTGGTGCCATTGCCACCAGTTTAGCGAAAGCGAGGAAAACCCTCAAATTTAAAAGGCACATGTAGACGGTTCAACATTAAAAAAAAAAACTCAATTAAGTTCTTTTATTAACTAAATCGTGGAGATGACGTATAAATACTTGGAATTTATTTACTTATAATCCATTTATTTTTAGATTTTAGTTTGAAGGCACAAAATTTTTTGCACCAAGAAGTACTAAATTAAACCTTTGTACCTATTATTAAGTCTAGTAAGTAAGTTGTGTAAATTAATATGGTGTGCAATAAAGAGTATTTTATTTATTTATTTATTTAAGTACTAAATTAAACTCACATTATACATTTTTAATATACTTCTTTGGTACTGATAAAACTACTTTTTACAGATTTAGACGCGTGTATTTGTTTTAAATTTTGGCAAATTAACGCGTCTAAATCCGTAAAAAGTACTTTTATTTAAGCAAATGAGTCGCGCAAGTGTTAGAGAATATTATGCTACTGATAAATTAACATAACTTATTACTATTAATTTATTATTAGTGAGTATTAACCCATTTAGCTATATACAGTTCAATGCACTAATACCAGCTAATATCGTAACTGTTCTGTTCCAAGCAGTTTCCTTATAGACTCTCGTTTAGATTATGCTAATGATATTACGATAAAGGCTTTTTAATTAAAACGCCAGGAATGTTGCTATACTCTACAGTGTTTAAAGAACCATTGTAATTATCTTTCTAGATTATTCCAGATAATACGAATGTAAAGATGCAACTAGTTATAGATATCGCCGGCTGAAACTTAATATTGTGGTAGAGTTTGGATGTTTTTAAGTAGATATATTTATTTTTGTTAAAATTGTGCTGACACTAGCTTGCCCACGACTTTGATCGGAGTTTAGAAACCAAATCTTACCAAATTTTATAAAAAAGCCATCCTCTTGAACCCCTCTATCTATCAAAAGAAACCACATGAAAATCGGTTGCGTAGTTTTGAAGAAGCTCACATAGGCACATACACCCAAAAATAACGACTTTGTATTATATTAAGTAAGAAAGATTATTAAATTATATATCTATTCCTTCTTATTTTTAGGGTTCCGTACCCAAAGGGTAAAAAC
Organism: Orgyia antiqua; assembly: GCA_916999025.1. Lineage (NCBI taxonomy): Eukaryota > Metazoa > Arthropoda > Insecta > Lepidoptera > Erebidae > Orgyia > Orgyia antiqua. Next base: position 20,115,381 of record OU779862.1, read on the forward strand.
GGGACCCTATTACTGAGACTTCGCTGTCCGTCCGTCCGTCCGTCCGTCCGTCCGTCCGTCCGTCCGTCTGTCACCAGGCTGTATCTCAAGAACGGTGATAGCTAGAGAGTTGAAATTTTCACAGATGATGTATTTCTATTGCCGCTATAACAACAAATACTAAAAATAAAATAAAATAAATATTTAAGGGGGGCTCCCATACAACAAACATGATTTTTAGGGTTCCGTACCCAGTATCTCAAGAACGGTGATAGCTAGACAGTTGAAATTTTCACAGATGATGTATTTCTGTTGCCGCTATAACAACAAATACTAAAAATAAAATAAAATAAATATTTAAGGGGGGCTCCCATACAACAAACATGATTTTTAGGGTTCCGTACCCAGTATCTCAAGAACGGTGATAGCTAGACAGTTGAAATTTTCACAGATGATGTATTTCTATTGCCGCTATAACAACAAATACTAAAAATAAAATAAAATAAATATTTAAGGGGGGCTCCCATACAACAAACATGATTTTTTTACCGTTTCTTGCTCGATACTAATAACGTTGCCTTATGTTGCATAGATAATGGTACGGAACCCTTCGTGCGCGAGTCCGACTCGCACTTGACCAATTATTTTTCAAAGTCAAGTCAAAGTGAATTTTTTTATTTTAAGTTGGCATGTTTTACTACTTTTTTTTTTTTCAATAATATCATACTTTGTTGTGAGATGTGGGAATGACTTTATTAGTGCTATCAAGACTAAGTGAAACTAACTTAATAATAAAAAAATTGGTCTAGTGCGAGTCGGACTCGCGCACGATGGGTTCCGTACCATTATCTATGCAACATAAGGCAACGTTATTAGTATCGAGCAAGAAACGGTAAAAAAATCATGTTTGTTGTATGGGAGCCCCCCTTAAATATTTATTTTATTTTATTTTTAGTATTTGTTGTTATAGCGGCAATAGAAATACATCATCTGTGAAAATTTCAACTGTCTAGCTATCACCGTTCTTGAGATACAGCCTGGTGACAGACGGACGGACGGACGGACGGACGGACGGACGGACGGACAGCGAAGTCTCGGTAATAAGGTCCCGTTTTTACCCTTTGGGTACGGAACCCTAAAAAGCCTTGTTGGAGCTAATCGACCAGTCACAGCAGAAGGCACCCGTTCACAAGTAAAACGCACACATCAGCCACATATTGAGTTAATTAATTGCATATTTCAATAAATATGCCTCCACCTTTCTTCAGCCCTATAACGTCCCACTACTGGGCACATGACTCCTCCATTTTGAGAGGAATCATGGTCTACTGCCATGAATGTGCGTCTCTCAGAGAATGTTATTCTAGAAAAGAGGTGATGACGCTTGCATTTCTTATCCGTTACCATACAGACAGTCGCACTGTTACATATTATAACATATTTTTAAATTTCTTAACAATTTATAGCCAAACCTGGTTAGTACTTAAGTAAATACAGATTTTAATTTCAGCCGCACTTACTCGTAGAATCAAAGCGATAGTACATTCTCAAGAAGTACCTATGTGAAGCAAACCAATATGGAAATGATTTGAAGCGTTGTCAATATTGGAGTATTCCGTCTGCGAAGGTAATCTTAGCTGCACTCTCTATGTTTATTTAAACTAATAGTCAAACTGCACTAGACGAACAGCAGAGTTTTAGGACACGAAGCAATTAAATCATGAAATAAATACAGTAAATATTTCACACATTTCACACAGCGTCCTCTGGTCCCAAGCTAAGCTTATATGCTTGTGTTATAGGTACCAGAATACAGATAAAATACAAATGCCACTTTTCTTTTGTAAATACATACTTATAATACATAGAAACACCGAGACACAGTATAAACATTTGTATAACAACTATAAATATCACACAAATGATTGTCCCGAGCGGAAATTGAACCTACGACTCCGTTATATGAACTACTAGACCACAAATCTCGTCATAATAATAAATTATGAATGGACATTTCACACAACGTCCTCTGGTCCTCTGGTTTCTTTCATTGTGTTATGGGTACTGGATACGGGTATACTACATATAGGTACTAATGTATATAACCTTTTTTGTAAGCACATACTTATAATACATAGAAAACACCAAACTAAAATAAAACTGGATTAAGCAACAGGAGGTTTCTACGACGCAATTAATCGTCGACAAATAATAAAGTTATTTATTATGCTACGTTTGGTGTGTGTTTATTTTTAATTTGAGTCATTGTCGCTCTAAGGGACTAAGGGACACGCGTTGGAGCAACCGAACAGCCGTTGCCGCATATTGCGTGTTACTCTATAGAATTTCATAGGGATATTAGGAAGTAAATTTTATGATGAAGCGGTCGTGTAGCATCTCTGCCGCCTAGTGCGGTTTGACTGTAAATAGGTAGATAGTGGTACCAATTCTACATGCACTACTAAATTTAACTTAACAAAAAATTAAAAATAACAATGGCGTATTTTGTTTAATAGGCTATTTCATAGTGCACATTATTATTAATTAAAATCGTTAGTCTATAATATACAAATTTTCTAATAAAAAAATTCTGTTAACATTGCCGAATCGTGCGTGAAAGTTTAGTTGTGCATGTAGGATTGGTACCATTGGCTGCTATTTTAAGAGATTTGTTATGAAGATATTTTACTTAGTGTTGCTAGTCTAAATAACATTGGAAAAAGACAAAGAGGAAACTCAAATTATGTATCCCGAATATTCTTTATTAGCTCTGCACTTTCTTGCTCCCAGCCAGCTAGCAGGGTTTCACCCTACATCAAAACTTGATGATATTATGTGACATAAAGTGGGTTTCTGTACTACGTTGGTAAGTTGCTATTAGGTATTTATTAATTTATTTAATTTAATAATTTTACACACAGCACAGTTAAATAAAGATACATACATTAAAGAGTTCGTGTAGGGATCTACAAGTTTCTTAAAGAAATCTCTGCTTGTAGTCTCGCGGAACGAGATCGTGATAAGAAATTAAAAATAAGTGTGTAGGATAAATAGGATGCATTTAAAACAATTTTTTTTTGTATTTTCTTATACTTTCTCTCACAAATTGTAAAATACTTAAAGACATAGAGCAGTTAAACATGTATTCTTAAGCCATGTATTTTTTCGAACCCGCGACCTCGTGAAAGGCAGTCCGTTACATGAACCACAAGACCACGACGCCCGTCATTTATACTTAAAATAATACGATTGCAATAGCACAATGATTGTATTTAAAAGTCTCGTTTAGTCCCGTGTGGCGTAGTATATTTAACGAACACTTAAGATAGTCTAACTCTGAAACTATTTTCATGTGAAATATTGAAAATGCTTGGAGAAAATGATGCTGTCATATATATTGAAGCTAAGGTAGTAGACGTCAGAGCTAGATATTTGTAGTTTATGTAGAGGAGCCAGTTTCAATAATGTACCTATGAAGTCGAATACTATATCACTCGACAAGCTGTAGCTCGCGACTTTGTACGCGTGGTATTTGGGAAATTTTCCCCGTTTCTGCAACATTTTTCACTGATGCTACGATCCTTTTGGTCGCAGCGTGATGTTATATAGCCTATAGCCTTCCTCGATAAATGTACTATCCAAAACTGAAATAATTTTTCAATTCTAACTAGTAGTTATTGAGATTAACGAGTTCAAACAAACAAACATAAAGAATAATTATGCATTGCGTGTTGCCATATAGGTATAATTCACTTTATACACGTTTATAGTGTGCTCTCTTTCCATCCATCCATCCATCCATCAGCATCTATCAGTCCACTGTTGGACATAGGCCTCCCCCATAGAACGCCACAACGCGCGGTCCTGTGCCGCCTGCATCCAATGTCTCCCCGCGACCTTGACGATATCGTCACTCCACCTTGTCGGGGGCCGCCCAACGCTGCGTCGTCCGGTACGTGATCGCCACTCTAAGACTTTTCTTCCCCAACGATCGTCAGTCCTACGAGCGATGTGGCCTGCCCATTGGCACTTCAGTGTGCTAACCTTTGCAGCGTGCTCTCTTTAGCTCTCGCTATTTCGGCCCATTAACGTCCCACTGTTGGGCAAAAGCCTCTTCCATTTTGAGGGCATTTGGTCTTGCAAGTAGCGTTAACCAGGCAAATTGGCACAGGGTTTAGTTTCGAACTCTCCGTCTCTCAAATAGAATGTTATCTGCTGGCATTATCCTTTAGCTCTTACAGAATCACGGGGAGGAAATAGGGGTGGTGACACTTGTATTCCTAATCTGTCATCACACGCATTAAGACGATACCAAAATAGCTTCGTGCATTTTTCTATGTACGAAGTTTTCATTGTTTCTTTAGATTGAATGGCTAGAGCTCTAATTTTTAAGTATATGTTTTTTCAATATATGATCTAGGATCGCATGAACTCAGAAACGCGATTGAAAAAAGTTTTCTCGATAGAATATCTTGGCAAAACAACCTCTCAAATTTTTCATTTTTTTCATTTGTCGGTCTATTATCGCGTATTAACTAATGAAATAACTTTAAAAACATAGGTAACTATTATGTGTAGAAACACGTAAATCAGAATTAAAATATATTTAGTAGATTTTGAGTAAATAGGAAAAGTATCCCTAATTCTTCATTTTCTGTGCCTACTGGCTGTGTTAATATGTACGTGTCGGCGATGATATACGATAATATTGATGTAGGCCCTTAAGGGGCTATAGTGCAACTGCGTCTGGGTGTTTCTATGTATAATAAGTATGTATTTACAAAAAAAAAGTAGTAAATGTATTCTATCCGTATTCTGGTACCCATAACACAAGCATATAAGCTTAGCTTGGGACCAGAGGACGTTGTGTGAAATGTCCATGAATATTTATTTATTTATTTATTATCATTATATCATAGCATTGTTATAATTATTTGTTATACATAGCCTGTTTATTACTCATTGATAAGAATAAATTATCTATCTTCTATCCATATTTAAGTTAGATACGTAGATATTAGATTAGCCTCTGCTGTATATTGCGTAGCATTTTTTATACGTTCGTTGTAGCAATTTGTTGCGTAGCACTCATACTACGCGATCATATCATTAGCACTTAGTTTACAAAACTTTCGTTAGATGGCGTTGTTCTATATTTAGCAGCAAAGCATAGTTACTATAATATTATGTTTATTATAATATTTTCTAACACTTGCGCGACTCATCTGTTTAAATAAAACTAATTTTCATCTCACCTCTTTTCTTATTTTTCTTTTTTTATCTTTTCGTCTCACCCGTGACCATGGTGACTGCAAAGTCTCCGAAACGTCGGACCAAAATTTAAAACAAATATACGCGTCTAAATCCGTAAAAAGTAGTTTTATTATGTTTATTATTTAGCTTAAATTTCAGTAACGAAATTAATTACAAAATGATAAGTATCTTATTACAAATATATTGCGAAACATAATAGGTAATACATTATTTTATAAGAACCTACATATTATTATGTAAGTATTAAATTTTCCATGAATTTAAATCAAAATAAAAAATTTAAAAAGGAAATAGATCTTCCACTAACTGTATTTTTTAAATATGTCCACCGTTATCTTTCGAAATACTCGTAAGTGTTTTTTAAATTGTAGTTCTGTACTTTAAGCAGTTAACTGTTTAAATATAAGATAAATCCTTTTATCTGAAAGCGCTACAAAAACTATTTCAATTGGTTGAAGTAAACGTCGGGAATTCAGCCAAGATTAGCTATGTAGTCAGGCACACTTCAATATTGACAGTGCTTCAATAAGAATCAATATTGGTTTAGCTTTGTCACTTCTTTAAAGAGCTGTACATTTTTAGGTGTATTTGTGATAGTTTAATAAATATTTATAGGATAATAAAACACATGTTATATAATAGTCTCAATAAAGAAAAAAAATTGAAGTATGTATGTATGTATGTTTGTTAATCTTTCACGCAAAAAATAGATACCTAACCAATAATACAACTTGGTACCATTTATAACACATATGAGTATTGATACTGATAGTAAAACTATCTTTTACGGATTTAGACGCGTATAGGTACTTGAGCGGAATCACGACCACAGTGACTGAAAAATCTCCGAAACGTCGGGGTAAAATTTAAGACAAATATACACTTCTAAATGCAAAAAGACTGGTTTTATTTGAATAGAGTAGCGCAAGTGTTAAGAGAATATTACTTCAATTTTGCACGATCTAGCAGGCCCATAATATTACTTAGCTGTTACTAAATCGGGCATGATCTTAAACACAACGGTTGATAATAAAATGTAAAACAGCACCGTATCTCCAACGCCAGTTAAAAGATAATACGTAGTCTCCTAATAACATTAGCATATCTAAATGCGAGCCCGCGAGGCAAACTCTCACAGAACATAGCACACTCCAAACCGAACACTCCCGATTATTTACTAATATTGGCACAATATACAATCAACATTGGTTAAATAACAAACCTTATGAAACAATACTATATAGTTTGTAAATACAGATTAATTACAAGATATTTATATTATTGAAATATGTAAATTTTAGTCTGTCCTGCTTGGCATAATGTGCATTATATCCGTGCCTGATAGTGCGCGTAAGAAAATTAAATTTTATATTTTGCGAGAACTACAAAATCTGTGGCCAGAACAATGCCAGTTGGATTAAATTTAATTTTTTCCATAGCATTTCGCGACTTTTCTTCAATTCCCAGTCCATTACCGTCCCACTGTTGGGCACGGGGCTCCTTCACTCAGGGAAAGTTTTTAAAAACTATCAGACAATTTTATTTCAATAAATATACAGAATATTTCTGTTAATTGGTAGAAACCGGATCACACTTCATTTAGTATTTTTTTGAGTTTATCGCTAATAGACAAACCAAATTTTTAACGAAACACTTTTGTTTCTTTTTTTTTCTTACACTAATATATCAATAGTTTACTTTGCAAATAATGCTAAAATAATACCATTTTAGGTCGCTATTATATGACGCGAGAACCAAACGGGGTGGAACGATGCATGGTGCATAAAGCTGGTCACTGCATTGTCATATCTGCCCCTAAGACTAAACCTCACAGTTGCCGCAACCCGGGCAGGAAACATAAACATTATTTATATGTCGCCCGCCACCACTAGCGTGTTTTTATACGGAAATATAATTAAATGTAATGTTTTTAATAGAAAAATATTCTTAAATCTAAAAATATTCTTTTATAGATATGTTTTAAGGGCCTACATCAATATTATCGTATATCATCGCCGACACGTACATATTAACACAGCCAGTAGGCACAGAAAATGAAGAATTAGGGATACTTTTCCTATTTACTCAAAATCTACTAAATATATTTTAATTCTGATTTACGTGTTTCTATATATAATAGTTACTTATGTTTTTAAAGTTATTTCATTAGTTAATACGCGATAATAGACTGACAAATGAAAAAAATAAAAAATTAGAGAGGTTGTTTCGCTAAGATTTTCTATCGAGAAAACTTTTTTCAATCGCGTTTCTGAGTTTATGCGATCCTAGATCATATATTGAAAAAACATATACTTAAAAATTAGAGCTCTAGCCATTCAATCTAAAGAAACAATGAAAACTTCGTACGTAGAAAAATGCACGAAGCTATTTTGGTATCCTCTTAACTGACGAACGTTTGTCACACCAGCCCATTACCTAACGTCCCACTGTTGGGCACGGGCTACTTTCGCTTTGGGAGGGATTATGGTCTACTATGCCGAGCTGGGTGCGTTACTACGCGTTAACACAGGGTTTATTTTCGAGTTTTCCGTCCCTCGACAAATGTTTGTTCACGCTAATCTCAGGAACTACGGAAAAATCTTTTTATGTTAGATACCGATTTATCAAAGGAGTATCTAGGCTATATAAAACACTCTACGACTACGTGGACGTCTTATGCACTATAAGTTTTAGAATAAAAGCCTTTTTAAATACAGAATGAAATCTGTTTTCCGTGAAGTAGAGCATACTAACTACTATTATATTTCTCAATAATTTCCCTCAGGTATGTCGTCAATTGACTTATATAATATTGTTAGTCGCGAACGTAATTTTAACAATTCATCATTGTACGTTGGAGCTCGGGGGCTCGTATTTTATCATAAGTCAACTTTTTACTTTCAATAACTGGTTTCCGTCTGACGGTTCCTCGCCTGGTTGCCTGGTTCTTATGAATTTAACATCTGCAATATTTAACGGTAACATCGAATGTCTAATAATAAAATATTGTTCGTGAATTAAAAATATATTTTATCAGCAATCGATATTGAGTGTTCGTATGTATAATTTAATTTGTGTGCCTGTACGATATGAAAATACGGTAGAATGTTTGTAAGATATATAAAATTGGGTGAGGCCATGCCGAAAATTTTATTATGTGAAGTGTTCTTTATTATATCGTAACAATAAATATGGTTTTATATCTTTTGTTTTTTTAATCTTTAGATACATAATAATATAGAGACACGAGACTTAGCAGAGGCTATACAGCCAAACTTGCTGCTTTCTTCTATTTCATTGATACTCATACATCTGGTCATAGATGGAGGAGTCCCATATGAAGGACAGGTATACTTCTTCCAGTATTTCCACTCACTTCTGCCTTGCTTACGATGAATAGCTGGTTATAATATAATGAATAAGATCATCCGTATGCCGTGCTGTATCTAATATATAAAATTCTGGTGTCACAATGTTCGTTCCTATACTCCTCCGAAACAGCTTCACCGATTCTTATGAAATTTTTTATGCATATTCAGTAAATCTGAGGGTCGGCTACTATCTATTTTTCATGCCCCCAAGTCATAAGGGTTCTTCACCCTTAACGTTTATATGGCAAAACAACGTTTGCCGGGTCAGCTAGTATTATGTAAATGAAATATGCCTATTAAAGTTGTTCTATAAACAACATAATATTCTTAAACACTACATTAAATTTCATACCTGTTTTATTGAACATTTTTGTTAACAGAAACGTTTATTTAATCATTAACTTAAGCCGTCTTTGACATTTTTCCCTTTGTAATCAATTCAGCAATTTAAACTGCAATTAATTTAGCTCTTCCTTTTCATTCCTTTCTGTTCTTATAATTGGTTTCTTTTCATTGGGTAATTATTATTGAAGATTTTAATGACGGAAACGTTCGGGAAATTGTCTATCCACGGTTTTGAATTTGAAAATATTTATTGAACTGAAAAATACTGAGTAATTAAAGATGTTGTTATAGTTAGTTATTCGTTTCAATTTTAGTTGAGTTTAGAATTTAAACACAATTTGAAATAACTGACTTTTATTTATCGGAGTATAGATTTTCTGTGTGGTGATGAATTTGTAATAAACACGTCATCACTCCATAGTGTCCTGTGGTTATTATATGGATTGTCTTCCCTAGCTTACATTTGAGCAGTTAACATGTCTTGTAGTAGAGGGAAATCTTGAAACTGAACCCTATGTCTTAGGGATCCACAAAATACTTGCTAATTGGAAGCCATAACCCGAGTTAATATGATAAAAATCTGCAGTTCTGGGGTCCGCACTTCTTATAAACTGGGAGAAGAATAAGAGTGCTGGGAATGGGATCAGGTGTAAAAAGAGTGACAATCAGGTGTAAATAGAAATCCCGTTGAAATGAATAGCGGTGTTTCATTTGGGCTGAATCCTAAAAGTATTGGCATCCTCTATATTCAATATTTATTCGATTAGAGTATAAAAACATTTATAACATACTAGCTGTTGCCCTTGACTTCGTACACGCGGAATTTTAAAACCAAACGAATTATACGAAAAAGCCATCCTCTTGAACCATTCTATCTAAATCCACACCATCATCACATCTATTAAAAAACCGCATCAAATTCTGTTGCATAGTTTTAAAGATATAAGCTGACATAGGGACATACATACAAAATTATTAACTTTGTTTTATAATAAGTAGAGATAGTATTCCGATCTGAAATGGTTTTACTATAAAATAAATATAGCTTTTTTTAAAATAAAGACTGAAACACTGAAAGAAATCGGTTAGAAGTATATTCAGTACAGTCAATGGCTATTAGTGAGAACGATTGAACTGTCCGATATCATTATTCTGTTCAAAAGAGATCAATTAAAGCGTTACTCGGGTAACACAACCCTCCTTTGTGGAAACATTTAGAGTTGAGAATGCTATCGATAGAATTTAAAGGTTCCAATAATATATTCTTGGTTTCCATAACCTTTGTTCTGGGTTGAAATACTCTAATTGTTGCTAACCAACTAATGGACTATGATGGTATCTTGCCCTTAGACTATTGGTTATTTCTCTCGATTTTCTAGCTCTGCACTGGTATCAATCTACGTGGACTACTAAAGTTAACTAAAAAATGCAAAGAACTATGGCCTAATTTTTATTAATTACTATTTCGTTGTGAACATTTTTATTAATTAAAATCGTTAGTCTATACACAGATTTTCTAATAAAAAGTTCTTTTAGTATTGCCGAATTGTGTTATTGACACTATCAATTATCATTTTTTAGTTAAGATTAGATGTGCACGTGAATCGGTACCATTGTCTTTTGCTGGATAAAGATCTCATGCTCGATGTTCCTAATCGTTTCTGTAAATTTTGAGAAATTTTCCAACAATTCTCAGTTTGAAGAGTGACTTGACTTGCTTGTTGCTTTTGGATTACTGACTTTAAACAAAAGTAACATAATATTTTCAAATTCGCCTTATAAATATTTTTTACTTAATAAATTAAATTGTAGTGGAAAATCTGATCACCGCAAGTGAGACTTGAACCCACGACCTCGGAATACCGTTCCGTAGCTCTGCCAACTGAGTTTATTGCGGTCGTGCTAACAGTAACCAATTTGACCACCACAACGTTCCTCGATTGAGTGTACATCGCATTTTTGATGTGAAACACCATCTATCGAGAATGTTTGGTATATAATATTGTTAGTCGCGGACGTAATTTTAACAATTCACCATTGTACGTTAGAGCTCGTGGGCTCGTATAAGTCAACTTTTTACTTTCAATACCTTGTTTCCGTCTGACGGTTACTCGCCTGGTTCTAATGAATGCCATTTGCAATACCTATTTAGAAAGTTTTGTGAAATGTCCATAAATTTGTTTTTAATTAAGGAGTGTCTATAATAAACTAGGGGCGCGTACAACGGAGTTTTAACTAGAACTATCCTAGCTGTCCATGATATAACTGAAATTGTAAAATTATCTACTTATTATCTATTTGATGTTTTTGGTTCTTCAGGGTCGGCAACGCGCAAGCGATATCTCTGGTGTTGCAAATTTCTGTAGTCCACGACGGTAATCGATTACAATCAGGCCGTATGCTTGTCACACCTGTAGTAAAAAAAACCATTATATTTTAATTCAGTTTCTTGCCAATCCAATTGGTTATTCTACAGCAGAATCAAATTATGAAATTAGTGCACAATTTCCCCGTAACTATGTTGTTCATAATTTTGCTTAACGTTTTAATACAACAGTTAAAAAGTTTGTGAAAATGTGCTCAAGTTGGACACTTTTAATTTTATCGTGATAAAATATTAGCATTTCTTTTGTAGCTCAGGTAAAAGAATAAAATTGTTACTTTGTTTTAGCTGACACTTAAAGTATAGCACTTAAAATTAAATGTTAAATGTGCAGATTTAAACATTAAAAAAGTTAAACGGGAGAGACTCTGTTGTTGAATATATAACTAGTTTTGAAGACTTTTGTTAGCTCATAAACATACTCTAAATACAGACGACAAATTGTATATTATTATAGATGGTTTTTGAATATTGTTAATCTATGTTTTTCGGTAATTTATTACGAAAAATCAACAACTAGTAACTTTACTCAATTTAATTCACGATCTCAGAATATAATTTTGGTAAAGAATGTTATTCGTTATAGAATCTGCATTATCAGTCCGTTTATACATTAAATAGATAATATTGTTTGACGATTACCATAACCACGGAAATAATTAGTCATGATCTAGGGATACCACATGTCCGTAGACAGTATTTGGTTTCAGACTTATTTCAATCGCAGGCTAATTTTGCTACACGTTACAATCGACTTAAAAAACTTGAAATTTATAGTGATAGTGATTATTAGTGATATTAAGTGCTCTAAGTGCTAGTAAGATAGATGTTAATAGACAACAATTTTAAACAGACTATTGGCTAGATATTATATATTCTGGATAAATAAATAAAATAAATTTATCTTAAAAAAATATTATTTTTCCAAATACATAAATTAATACAGCAAATATTGTAATTTTTTCTAAAGATTGTTTCTTTACACACCAAACATATACGGAGATAGGTCCCAAATATACTAAGTTATATAATAAAATTGTGATACATGTTTTGGTCTGACTAAAAGCTGAAAACTACCTTATTTAATATTGAACACAGCAATATAGTTATTTATTCAAAAATAGTGGAAAACTTTTATCTTATAAAAGTATAAGAAATGTATTTTTACAGCTCGTGGGAGTGAATGTGTTAACTTGTTATGTACATGAATATTCTGTAACTACAACGTGTTGCCCAACGGATTTGCCTCTAAAACTTCTCTGGTAATTTTTTCAGTCATTTCCATTTTATAAATGTATCTGCATTGAAATTTGCGGACAGCTTGGCTCTTCATAATTTTAAATCTTTTCAAAACTTTATCTACTTTCTGTAATATCTAAAAATTGCTGTATCCTTATATGATGTCACAATTTTTTTATGAGATCAAGTATTTTAACCATTACATGGCAAATATATATGTAAATAAGCATGTTTTTTGTGTATATTATGTGTATATGTTTATAAAAAAAGCTCTGAACACACTGGCTCTCATTTCAACGGATTTAAATGAAATATTTTATTTAACAAGAAGCCATTATGTCCACAAGCTCGCAGTTGCAACAATTATATTTCAGCTTAATTTCAGATAAGGTTGATATTGAAATTGTAAGTGTTAGGTTTTTAAGACTATCCTAATTGACACTTGGTCAATTTATTGATAGGTATATTATAGTTACACAATAAATTCATTTTATTATCTCTATAAAATCTAATACTAATATTATGAAGCTGAAGAGTTTGTTTGTTTGAACGCGCTAATCTTAGGAACTACTGGTTCGAATTGAAAAGTTGTTTTTGCCTTGAATAGTGCATTTATTGAGGAAGGCTATAGGCTATACAACATCATACTGTGACAATATAGGAGCGAAGCATTAATACAAGTAATTAGTTAATAGATTATAATTTGATGAATTTAAATCTTAGTTGTCTATTTAGAAATGAATAAAACAATTGCTTATCAATGTACCAATAACTAATGTTCTTATTAACGACCTTAGTACTTCCTTTATACCAAGTTATTAAATAAAACGGCGAAGAAAATATAAAACCTAAAGTTCAGCAAAAAGGTTTATCAATGAAATGGATTACAGTATCAATCAGCGTAAGAATGTCCTCGGAATCTCTGGATTGTGTCCGCGTTGCTAATTGATGGATGGTTTGAACTGAACCATTGCGGAAACTTCGAGAAAAAAAGAAATCTAAGAATTAGTTTTCCTGCGATATATCTTGTTGGGGAATTTTTATAATTTTTCAATGTTATTATGACACAATAAAAGATTAATATCACAGATATAAGTGCAAGTAAACGGTTTCCGTTTGACAAGGAAAATTCCTTTCGTAAGACTACGAACCAGACGACAAAGAGTTGGACAGTCAAAGAGTTTGCCGGTTAATTGATGACTTAACTAGGATCGGTCTTGTTTCGGTCATTGGATGCAAATTACCTTTGGTGAAGAATTAAGATTACAAGTGTCACTACCCCATTTCCTTCCCAGCGTCTGCGTGAAGAAAGAGCCAACTTAGGGATATTGTAAGGAGATACCATCCTTTATGAGTATGAGAGACGGAAACAAATTTATATCGTCCTAACTGCATAATTTCGCAAAACTAATTTTGTAATTGAAATAAAATCTATTTTTTTTATGTTTTTAGTCACATTTAAACTTAAACTAAACTTCTAGTAGTACTAATTATGAATGAAATAAACTTATCTTGCTTAAAACAGCTTACAACAAACAAATGAACATAACTTTTCCACTTCTCAATAGAAAGATATAATCTAAACACAAAGCTTTTGACGCTACAAGTATTATTCGTTTTATAACAAAAGTTAGCGAGTGTTGTAACGCTCTGATGATATCAACTAGAGCGATAATTAGTGGGTCCCTTACATAGTGTTATTTGGCTTCTATTGCGAAAAATTCTGTACTACATGCATGTAATTACAATAGTTAGCACGTTATCTACCTACTCGTATTTCATTATCTTTATTCATTTTATATATTTATTATATATTATTATCTCGGGTTCGATTCCTCGTCAGGACAATCATTTGTGTGATATCCATAAATGTCATACAAATGTTTGTACTGCGTCTGGGTGTTTACTATGAATCATAAGTATGTATTTACAAAAGAAAAGTAGTATATTATGTATTATATCCGTATTCTGGTACCCATAATAAAAGCATATAAGCTTAGCTTGGGACCCGAGGACGTTGTGTAAAATGTCCGCGAATATTTTTTTATTATTAAATGTAGCGATTATTAAGACATGTTAAGACATTGTAGCCCTTTTATTAGAAGATCATTAATTAATTAGCTTTTTAGCTTATCGGATAAAAAATATTTTACCAATTTGGTTACTGTACAAAATGTGGTAAAGACATGGTTATCTATACTTATAATAAATCTGTAGAGAGGTCATTCTGTACATGAAATATATTTTCAAAATAACTATCAGGCGGTGATTAGTGATCGATACTGATGCCAAAAATGCAATCAGTAAAATTTTTGTCTGTCTGTCTGTCTGTCCGTCTGTATGTTCCTTATAGAAACAAAAACTACTCGACGGATTTTAACGAAACTTGGTACAATTATTCTTCATACTCCTGGGCAGGTTATAGTATACTTTTCATCACGCTACAATCAATAGGAGCAGAGTAGTGAAGGAAAATGTTGGGAACACGGGAAAACGTGCTCCATTTTTTAAGCTTCCGTCGCGTGTGCAGCCTTAATGGTTAAAGTTACATAGAAATCATGTATGAGGGAAATATTCTACATAAAATTGTCTAAAAAATATCCCGAAACAGCACATATCTATATTTTATGGTTGACTCACAATAACACGTGTAACTCCTGATAGCTTAGCAGTTCGTTCGTTCTGATTATATTTGTTTACTCTTACGTTTATAATAATCTCACTCAAGCAGTAGTTAAAAATGTTGCAAAAACGGGGAAAATTTCCTAAATTCTACGCGGACGGAGTCGAGGGCAACAGCTAGTGCTAAAATATAATGTAACACATGACATTTAACCAAATCTTATTTTGGAAGAACATTTTTATACTTTTAAGACGTTAACCTTGAGTTGTTTAGCTAAAGACATTAACATAACAAGCACTATACTGTTCGTAGTGGGACTGCGCGTTTGCGAGTACGACAACAAACCACAATGGCTCTCGTTACCAATCATTATGCAACCAGAAATGTACGACGAACCGACGCGCCTTTCACATCTACACACATTAAACTATATACTACCATTTATGATGCTATGTTTATTTGGGTTACTGTTCTTCTCTGTATTTATAAACTTACTGTTGCCAGCCACTTCATACGCATGGAATTTAAAAAATAAATCTTAGCAAGTTATACAAAAATGCGATCAATCATAGGGACATACATACAAATATAATGACTTTGTTTTATAATAAGTAAAGATGATGGGTCATCATTTTTAAACAAACCCTCTTTAAATCAAGAGGTGTTAGGTCTGTTTCACGTTATTCTGCCATGTTGGTACATTTCATCAGAAAACAGTAGACGTACAGTAGAAAAAAAAACAGTAATTAATAATTTCTAGTAGAAAATAATTCAACTAACTCTTATAGTGGCCATAGGAAAACACGGTGTAGTAAAAATGCCTATTCTCTAACCACAATACGATTGTAGTAATAATTAGTGTATTTTATTCGATAAAAATACTAGAGAATACATAATATAAACACTTAAGGGCCTACATCAATATTATCGTATATGATCGCCGACACGTACATATTAACACAGCCAGTAGGCACAGAAAATGAAGAATTAGGGATACTTTTCCTATTTACTCAAAATCTACTAAATATATTTTAATTCTGATTTACGTGTTTCTATATATGATAGTTATTTATGTTTTTAAAGTTATTTCATTAGTTAATAAGCGATAATAGACCGACAAATGACAAAAATAAAAAATTTGAGAGGTTGTTTCGCCAAGATTTTCTATCGAGAAAACTTTTTTCAATCGCGTTTCTGAGTTTATGCGATCCTAGATAATATATTGCAAAAACATATACTTAAAAATTAGAGCTCTAGCCATTCAATCTAAAGAAACAATGAAAACTTCGTACATAGAAAAATGCACGAAGCTATTTTGGTATCCTCTTAAGAGTGTGTTTTAATTTACGACCGATCGTGTTTAACTGTACATTGGCAGACATAAACAAATCTTAAAGAAATATTGTTACTAAGGACAATCGATACTGTTTTATTTTGATAACACAGGTTTCTTATTAGTGGCGTTGATTGCTCTGCATCAAAAAGTGTTAAGAGATCAAATTTTTTTGTAAACGCTTTGGAGCTCCTTTTGCCTGGGCTAAAATGGATTATAGGTCCAAATGTTATGTGGGTAAGTTGGGCTTCCACACTGCTGATACAGCGGTAGCTACTACCCTGTTCTATAAGTAATTTATTGTCTCAATTGAGTACGTATCAGTAATTGTAGATCGCACCTTAATTTAGCGTATCGTTCATACCAATCGTTTGTTACAAATTCAGTGGCAAACTGCTCGTTATACAAATGCTAAGCGAGTTTGTTCGATGTGGTCCATTGTCACTCGGAGTCGGATGGACGCGTTCACATGATTCAACATGTCTCAGGAGAGTATTGACTATACAAGTTTATATAGGTACGTGTTTGTATAAGACTTATGCGCTATTTGAAGTTATTTGTCAAATATACCTTGAAGAATTTAACTAAAATCAAATCCTTTCAAGATAAAATATAGTCTTTTGGTAGATAAGTGAAAAAAAAAACATTTGTAAGTTTGATTTTATATAATAGAGACAGGGGGAGAATAAGTTTAATTTTATATAAAGATTTGTAGGCTATAATAAAAATAAAGCAACATCTGCATAGCGCAAACAATAGGAATCGCGTGCACAGTTCGTTATCGTACAATCTTCACATATGGTACAAATGGCTTCCGTGGTTACAGCTCACTTAACAACCATTGTAATGTACCTTATAGGTAATATATAATTAGATATTAAATACGAGTAATAACTAATAATATTTTGAGGGCTTATTAATCTTACCAAAAGGTAGATAAGCTGATAAGTATTGACTTCGGCTGTACAGACTTCAGTCAAAAGCCAGGAACCCTATGCTGAAACGAAATTGTCATGTCATTTTCGCAAAAAGGATGCATATTCTTTGTTACATACGTTCTCTTCAGTTGTAAGTCACACATTTTTACGAACAGTTCACACTACGTCCTTTAGCCTCAAGCTAAGCTTATTTGCTTCTATTATGGGTACCAGAATAAGTGCTACACAGTTATAATAATTTTCTTATGTAACTAGGTACATATATCTACTTATATACCTAGATAACACCGATAATATCTTTTGTTTGTCCACATTGACAATAGCAGATTGGTTAAGATTGCTATAAAGGGTAACATTTTTGTCGGCTCAGCACCGGCCCGTCTCCGCAAATGTACCGGAAAGATAAATACAAAGTCAGATGACTGGTTTCAACCAACTTATAAGGTCTGTTCCATATTATGTGACCGTACAATGTGAACTCGGCCTTATCTCTACTGTATGAGGTATGGTGTAAATGGGTTTCATAGCTGTCAATAAATGTTGAATGTAAAAGGCAAAAAGTTAATTAAATTTTATATTGGATAGCATGAAATATGGTGAGAAGGAACAGGAAATATTGTATTTTGTTTCAATATGATTTTTAACGCTTTTGTAATTACAAAATTACGTCTTTAGTCTTATAACCTAATATAATAATTCTATTGTAAACTATGTTTTCATGAGTAAATAAGAAAAAAAAAATTGTGTGTAGGTAACATTCTATCTTGCAATTTTGTAACCTAAACATATCTTACATGTAACAAAAAAATAATTTAATTAACTTTTTTTTAAATTGTCATCATAGTTTCCGAACTATGATGACAATTAAAAAAAAAGTTAATTAAAATATTTTAGTTGTCTAACCAAAATAAATAAAGCAGACAAACTTGTAAAAATAAACATTATGAAATTTTTTAGTACTACCTGCAATCAATTTGTCAGTGAATCATTTTTGCAAGAAATTATTCACAACGATTAATAGACATGTTATTTAAGTTTGAATGTGCCAATGGAATAAGTGGTATCCAAAATACAGGCTATGCCTAGTTTGGATGCCAAGGATTAATAGGTATTATACGTTCCTCTTATTAATAGTTAAGTTATGTCTTATAAGTAAATAAGATTGTATTTACCTGTTGTAACTATTGTAACTTTGTAAATAAATAAATAAATATTTCGTGGTAAAAAAAAAACATGTAATTTTTACGGGCATTTTAATTGATAAGCATTGTAGTCTAGTAGTTATATTGTCTAGTATAACGGACTGCTGTTCACGAGGTCGCGGGTTAGATACGAAGTACAATTATTTGTCCGATTCATATAAATGTTTTCTATTACAAGTATTACAAGAATTTCAATAAATTATACCCATGTTCTGGTATCCAAAGCACGAGCATATAAATATTGGTTAATTTGGGACCAGAGGACGTTGTTCCAACTCTCCTTGAATGTTTTTTACTATAATTGTTATAGGTAAATACGTAAAAAAATTTGTTTAGTTATAAATAAATTATTAAAATACTACTCCCATTCTCTTACATAATCATGAAAATCTATGTGTACAATACAATGTACATGTTCCCGAACACTCATCAGTTATGACAGAGAAGGTATCTCTTAAATTAATTACCATAATGAAAGTAAAGTTTGGTAGTAACTCGTGGAACGATCAACCCGCAACTGTGTATTTAACTCGAGTACAGTGTTAATGTATGAAAGGGCCTACTACAACCTAAATATAGTTTTATCCTATATATCTAAACAAAATCCAAATATTTTGAATAAATAAATAAAATAATTATTCATGGACATTTTACACAACGTCCTCTGGTCCCAAGATACGCTTATACGCTTGTGTTATGGGCACCAAAATACGGCTATACTACATATTTATAATACTTTATTACTTACTTACTTTTGTAAACACATACTTATAATAGTTATAATACATAGAAACACCCAGACGCAGAAAAAACTGAATGCCTTTATCAGATCCAAGTTTAATGTTCGGGTCAGAAATTTATTTATAATAATATAAAATATCACATTTTTTTTATCTTCTAAGGATAATATTTGTATTGCCTAAAATCTGATTTGACATTGATCGTTATTACACCGATTGTTGGATTAATCGGAAATTTTGAACACTTAATCAAGTACAAAACATGAAAAAGAAAACAAAAGTAGAGCGTTTTTTAATTTTTAAAACTAAACAGTTATACTAGTGCAGAACATCACTCGAGTAATGTTAATTTTATATGTTTACATAGACCGGCAGTAGCTTTTGGCGGGTTAAGTAATAAATATGCAAAGTTTAGGAGCATTTCTAGACAAATCCGCACCTATAAGGGATGAGTGTTCGAGGCACAAATTGTGAGAGCAGGTGTGTATTATACGAATTTTAGGCAAAATATTGGTTTTATATCTACAGGTGTCGTTCGTTCGCTAAATTATTATCAAAGAAAACTGTGCAAGCTTTATGGTTTGTATTTAGATATAATTTGCATTTTTTTCAGAAAATGTGTTTTGCAGTGAAAATATTTAACACTAGCTGTGCCCCGCGGTGTCAATCGCGGTAAAAAGGATAAAATATCTGTTCGTTTTTTATCATCCTACGAGAACATTGCATTCTTTCAGGATAAAAAGTAGCCTATATGTTATTGTAAAGTTTCATTAAAATCGATATAAGTACGTAAAATGAGGACTTTATAAAGCTTTATCATCCATCCATCAGCCTCTCTCCATCAGCCTCTCTCCATCCACTGTTGGACATAGCCCTCCCCCATAGAACGCCACAAAGCGCGGTCCTGTACCGCTTGCATCCAATGTCCGCTAAAAGCTTACTCATGCCTACTACAAATTCAACCATAATTTCTTTCTTTCTTTCGCATTAACGTCCTGCACTTGGGCACGGGCCTCCAAAGTGGACTTTGGAAGGGCTTTTGGTCTACTTTACCGCGCTGACCTTTATAAGGTTTAGTTTCGAGTTTTCCGTTCCCTTAACCTGACTCTTACAGCACCCTGGGTAAGAAATCGGGTGACGACACTTGTATTTTTAATCCGTCATAACACGTCATTTTAGTTTTTGATCAACTTATTAAAAGTACAGTACAGTTTGTGAGTATACACCGGCTTTTACCTACTCTTTATCGCAGGAACTAGATACCTATGAACATAAAAAAATATCCTCAAAAATGAAAGAAATTTGCTTATTGTTATATTTCGCGTAACTATCACAGGCTAAATATTACTTCTAAAATAACAAACTTAAAGTTGTGTTTATTCGTCACACAGCTCTCGCTATTATAAACTAAATGTCTTGAAAATAACAATGAAATTACATAGAACATTGCAGAAACAGTCAACCCTATTTTAATTTATATTCAAAAGAGCCACCGGCATGGAAACTAAAGGTCAAACAATTAAATAGATGCTCATTTCTTAGTATCTTGGGGTACGAAATGCAACAGTTGGGATAGACGGGCGACTAAAAGTTACTCTCTGCCGGTGGCTCTATTTTAATTTATTAAAATAGAGCTGAAGACTTTGTTTGTTTGTTTGTTTGAATGCGGAATCGTTGCCGCGTTGGTTCGATTTGAAAAATTCTTTCAGTGTTAGTTCAGAGGAAGGCAATAGGCTAGAGGCTGTATAACAGCACACTGCAACCAATTGGAAGCGAAGAGTCAGTAAAAAGTAGCTGGAGTATAACAATTCTACTTACAAAAGAGCGTTGCTAGACAGAAGCCAATCAACGCTGAACGATGGAACAGTTGCTATTTGATATACCACCTAACCCTTAGTCATAAAAAATGAATCCATCAATGGTGTGTACAAATCCATTCACAGCCACTTAGGCACGAGTCTGGTACACCCTTGGAGGCTGTTGGGTCTTCTATGCCACGCTGACCAGGGATGTTGATATAGGTATTTATTTTGAGTTTTCCGACGTTATATAAAGCTAAATCCCATATTTATTTTTACAGTACCCTTGGAGGAAATGGGCTGGACACAAAACGCATTTCTTCACCACTTTATATTTTTCTAGACAAAATAAAGTGGCACGTCTATAACAGAAGTGTTCCTGAATGTTGATGTCCAAAGCAATTGTTGAAGTGAATAGCTTTAATTTGGAGAAAATTGAAAATGCAATCCCATCACGTTTCAAACGTAAACAACAAGTTCGTTGCTCTGAAACTACTTACAGAGAAAACTTAAATAACGTCATTTGATTTTGTGGATTTTAAGATATTTTTATCTAAAGTTAACTTTAAATAAGTTGTATGTTTACCTAATTTAATTCTCTCCCTCTCTAGCCCATTAACATCCCACTGTTGGGCACAGGCGTCTCCCACTTTGGAAGGAATTATTGTCTACTATGCCACGTCGACGGAGCGTGTTAGCCTGGGTTTATTTTCCGAGTTTTCCGTCTCTCACAGAAGGTGTTATCTGTGTGCAATATTTCCTATTTGGCTTTCACAGTATCCTGTGAAGAAACCTTTTTCTTCACAGGATACTGTGAAAGCCAAATAGTGTAGAATAGAAAGCCAAATCACCCCTTGGTGATGACACTTGTATTCTTAATCCGTCACCACACGAACGTAATATATAATAAACTGAACTATGTAAATCGCTATAATTATGCTGCTTAATATGTTAAGAACTAGAGAACTCTATTTTTGGGGTTTTTGTTATTTGTTCCGTAGAATAACAGAAAATGTATACAATTCTTTACAATTTTATTTATATCCTCACATAATGAGAAATCTATGACTAAGAGACGGTAAGAATTTTCTTTTTTCAAATTCGGTAGTTTTTAGGGTTCCGTACCCAAACGGTAAAAACGGGACCCTATTACTGAGACTTCGCTGTCCGTCCGTCTGTCACGAGGCTGTATCTCAAGAACGGTGATAGCTAGAGAGTTGAAATTTTCACAGATGATGTATTTCTATTGCCGCTATAACAACAAATACTAAAAATAAAATAAAATAAATATTTAAGGGAGGCTCCCATACAACAAACATGATTTTTTTACCGTTTCTTGCTCGATACTAATAACGTTGCCTTATGTTGCATAGATAATGGTACGGAACCCTTCGTGCGCGAGTCCGACTCGCACTTGACCAATTTTTTATTTTTGTTCACATTCTCGTATAGAAGTTTCACGAAGGTAGCGCAACGGAAATGATCGCATAGCACGTTATTGGTTTTAAAGCTTCCGGTCCGGAAATTTAGATCTTTGAATGAATTCCGTGGTCAAGCCAAAACGTATTTTCGATAGACGACAAAGCTGTATATATATATACGTTTAGTTTTCTTACTTTTCATTTTATTTTTAACTTCAAAAGAAAGATTATCAATTCGTCTCAAAAAAAGTCTCTCGACTTCTTAGTTACTTTTATTTATGAGCTGGAAAGCTGAAATTTTCACAGATTATGTGTATTCAGAGATACCATCAATATTTAAGTGTGCTTCCATACAAACAAACGATTACAGTGTGACTTGATGATACCCTTAGACGACACAATTATGACAGTATGACGAATATATTATGTTAATAACGGTACGAAACCCATCGTGTGCATGTCCGACTCGTACTTGACCGGTTACAATACACATACTATATATGCCTATACCTTCACGCTGTATTCTGTAAAGCAAGAGAATAGGCAGTGCTTGTTAGTCTATCCGTTTATATAACTAAGCTTGGGACCAGAGGCCGTTGTGTGAAATGTCCATAGGTATTTATTTATTTACTAGCTGTTACCCGCGACTTCGTACGCGTGAAATTTAGAAATCAATCCATAACAAACAAAAGTTTACTCTTCTGCTCAATAGATGGCGTTGTACGTTTTTTAAATCGCGCTCTCGTTTCGTTCCACACATTAACACTTAAGCTCGTCAAAATTATTATTGTGTTATCATCCCGATTTCGCACTTATAAATTAGTAAGGATTAGATGTAGTTATTTCTGTGTCGAGGCAATAAACTAAACAGTGCCAATATTCCCGACGTTATGGTGTCTATCCATCTATGTTGTATGTTGTGAAAATGGTCCAGTTGTCTCTGTCTTGGCCACATCAATAATTTACCTGTGAGTTCACCGCAAACGCGACAACACTTCTCCTATAATGTTCATATTGTAACCAAAGATTTTTACTTTGTGAATATATATATTTTACAAATTAGGCATCGAGGCCAAGGAATATACATAGAATGAAAAATAGAGTCACCTTTTTTTAAAGATACTTTTGATAGATTTTTTTGGCATCCGACTCTCGATTCTATATCATACCACATACAGATAGAGAAGTAAGTCATTGAATGGAAAGTCACATACATTGCACTTGTACTAAAGACGATTGCTCTATTGCGTTTACAAAATATGAAGAATATGAACATTGTAAAGTTTGTCAGTGTCGTTAATTTTGTAAAAATAAGGCTTTTAGCGTTTTGTATCTGATCTGTATGTCAGTCTGTCAGTGTGTTATTTCTTATAAATAAATATAAATATTCATGGACATTTCACACAACGTCCTCTGGTCCCAAGCTAAGCTTATTATGCTTGTGTTATGGGTACCAGAATACTGATAGAATACATAGAATACTTTTCTTTTGTAAATACATACTTATAATACATAGAAACACCCAGACGCAGTACAACATTTGTATGTATAATTGGTCAAGTGCGAGTCGGACTCGCACACGAAGGGTTCCGTACCATTATCTATGCATTATAAGGCAACGTTATTAGTATCGAGCAAGAAACGGTAAAAAAATCATGTTTGTTGTATGGGAGCCCCCCTTAAATATTTATTTTATTTTATTTTTAGTATTTGTTGTTATAGCGGCAATAGAAATACATCATCTGTGAAAATTTCAACTGTCTAGCTATCACCGTTCTTGAGATACAGCCTGGTGACAGATGGACGGACGGACGGACAGCGAAGTCTCAGTAATAGGGTCCCGTTTTTACCCTTTGGGTACGGAACCCTAAAAATCACACAAATGATTGTCCTGACCGGGAATCGAACCCGAGACCTCATGATCGGTAGTCCGTTATATGAACCACTATACCACGAGGCCCGTCAATTTCAACTCAAACAAAGTACTAAGCAGAGTAATCTGTAAGTTATCGTTGCAACAAAGCTTCGGTTCGTGTTCGATACGATCAGATGCAATACTTAACTAAATACGAACTGAGCTACTTAGGAATACACACAATATATATTTTTTTTTTACATTATCTCGCTACTCTTTTACTACTTAAATAAATAAAATAAATAAATTCCTCCCAAAGTGGAGTAGGTGCGCGCCCAAAAGTGGGACGTTAATGGGTTGGAGATTACAATACCTTTGTAGACCTTGGGCTGGTGACACTTGGAACAAATATCCGTCATCATATAAATGTTAAATTGCTATTTTTCCCGCCACCATATTTACGAGTAATATTAAAATAAGCACCTGAAAAATATGCAATAAATATCGCAAACCGAATGAAAATAAAATACTATTTCAATTCAGATTAATATGAGAATTGCAATCATTAATTAGAGTTTGTCTACTTACAACATGTGGAATTCTCTCCGCCGCCATTTTATCGATAAAACATAGGTATGAATAAAATGAATTCATTTATTGTATAATTAATGGGATGAGAACAATGGCGTAAGTGTGAGATATGGTTCCGTAGAATGTTCGTTAGTTAAAAGAGAAAATTGTTGATTTTAAGCTCAGTTGTTTTAATTCTTATGTTTGAATTAGTGATAATAATTTTAAATAAAGAATTTTTATCTAGCCTGCTAGAGTAAATGTACTTGTAATAATAAAAAGAAAACTTTTTGAAACCTAATTATTTAGATGCAAACAGGAATAAATAGTCTCCGGGATGGCGTGTGTCGGAATAAATATTTACAATTTTTTTATTTATGAATTGTCTGCCAAGATTTGTGTCATTTTTGCCGATGTATAAACTGTGTTTTATATTTTGATATTTATGCTATTTCTGTACAATGTTCAAATCTTTTTGGAATTATAAAATATAGTTTAACAGAGCAAGTAGGAAAGAACTAAAATGCTTGTAGCTTACTCCGTATTTAAACGTAAACAAAATTAAGGACTACGTCATATAAATAAATCAAAATATATATATTACTAGCTGTTCCGGCAAACGTTGTTCTGCCATACCAAAAAAAAAACAAAAAGGTTTGAAAAATAGATGTTGGCCGATTCTCAGACCTACTGAATATGTATGTAAAATTTGAGAAGAATCGGTCAAGCCGTTTCGGAGGAGTACGGTAACTAACACTGTGACACGTGAATTTTATATATTAGATATACCTATATCTAATATATAAAATTTACGTGTCACAGTGTACGGTAACTAACACTGTGACACGTGAATTTTATATATTAGATATACCTATATCTAATATATAAAATTTACGTGTCACAGTGTTAGTTACGGTACTCCTCCGAAACGGCTTGACCGATTCTTCTCAAATTTTACATATATATTCAGTAGGTCTGAGAATCGGCCAACATCTATTTTTCAAATCTTTAAATTTTTTTTTGGTATGGCAAAACAACGTTTGCCGGAACAGCTAGTCTAATATATAAAATTCCCGTGTCACAGTGTTAGTTACCGTACTCCTCCGAAACGGCTCGACCTATTTTCCTGAAATTTTGTGTACATATCCTCTAGGTCTGAGAATCGGCCAACATCTATTTTTCAAAACTTTTTTTTTAGTATGGCAAAACAACGTTTGCCGGCTCAGCTAGTATATATATATATTGGAGGAACCCTATTATTTCCAGACAAATGCATCTCTCACAGTTGTTTGTCAAAATCAAAATGGCGTCTAATGCAAATATCTCATAAACTTGTCACTTGTCACTGCTTTTACCTTTTAAATTTTTGTGGCGCTCGTAAATTTGTTTTACATAAAATCTTTTATTGCTGTTTGCCCTCGTAAAATTTTTGATAAAACGCAAAATATAGCCATAAAATATTTGATTCATTGTACAGATATACTGTAATTACATGATTTTTATTTTATTTTCTATAAAACTCATTTTTAGAATTCCACGCCAAAAATAAAGGTCCTGTTACTGAAACTTCATTGTTCATCGGTCCGTCCATTATCAGGCTGTGTATCTCTAGAACGGTGATAGCTAGAGAGCTGAAATTTTCACAGTTTACGTATATCAGTTGATGCCATAACAAAAAATACTAATCATCATTATTCATATTTCCCTTATCCAGTTGTAGTACCTATAACTAAAACATTATATTATGAACTACCAAATGTTGCTCGCAACCTACCATACTAAACAGTAGCTTATACCCTTTCTTAGGCTCTAATTCCTGCACTTAATTCCACATAAATCGGTTCAGGAACATTGGCGTGGTAGATTTACACACAGAGTTACTTTCACCTCTGTAATATTAGTCACAATACCATTTCAAAACATACTTTGAATCTAAATAACTTCATTTTACATTAACATCCAAACAATAGTATTTTAAGTAGTCATGGTAGGCTCTTCTAAGACATAAAACGGTATCAAACGATATCATAAGTGTATACTCATCGAGTACTGCTCGCAGAAAGACACTGTTAAACTTATCGCACAGTTTTATTAGTCTCTATAGAGGTTAATTACAATATTACTGTATCGGATACTCAGAGATAACAAGGGATAACGTAACCGGCAATGAAACAAGGAATACGATAATTGCTATAGATATCGTTAATTTTGTGAAGTTTATAGTAACAAACTAGTGGAAAAATTACCTTTATAATAGGTACTTCATATTTAATAAAATTATGTTTTACGTATAATTTAATAAATATCATCGATTTTATTTGCCTAAACACAAATTTTAGACCATAGCAAAAACGGATTGTCGAAAAATATTTCACTCCAATTTAGTGTCTTCAATTTTTATCGATTCTATAGTTTTAGATAAAGTCAAATTGCGACTGATAAATAGGCTAACTGTTGCCCCTGACTCTGTACGCGTAGAAATTGGAAAATTCTCTCCGCTTTTGTGACATTTTCACTAATGCCTCACTCCTATTAGTCGCAGCGTAATAATATATAGCCTTATAACCTTCCTCAATAAATGGCCTATCTAAAATAATTTTTCAATTCAAACTTGTAGTTCCTGAGATTAGCGCGTTCAAACAAACAAACTCTTCGGCTTTATCTAATATATAAAATTCACGTGTCACAGTGTTAGTTACCGTACTCCTCCGAAACGGCTTGGCCGATTTATATGAAATTTCACATGCATATTCAATAGGTCTGAGAATCGGCCAACATCTATTTTTCAAACTTTTTTTTTTGTATGGCAAATAACGTTTGCCGGGTCAGCTAGTATTAGTATAGATTTTTGTTTTAAGATGTTGTGAACCGTCATATAGATCTGAACCACAATATAGTGTACAGTATAAAATTATCTATAGTTCAGAAACAAGACATAAGTGTAATAAAGAACCATTCGGAAACACGTTGCACATGTCTCAAATTCAAAAGTCATATTTTCAGCAGAAAATTCAATAAGTGGCGGTACGAGTGTTCTAAACGTCTGTGTTGTGTATTGCTATGTATCATTGTGTATTGTGTACATGTGTATCGCGTATCTTTGCCAGCTGACCACTACACTTCTACTCCTAAAGATAGATGTTTTCTTTTTTTGAGAAATTATTTTTAATTTTTCTTACAGCAAGATTTTAATTTGAAATGCATGTTTGTAAGTTTAAGTGAAATCTTGCAAATTATATTTCGTAGCATATATCTTTGACCAGTTATCTTTGTGACGTCATTTTGGATCTAACATATACAAAATAGCGGATCGGTTACTTTCAAGGCTTTTTACAATATATGTATCAAATGAAAGTGGATTAAGAATAAGTTACTCAAAAAGCATGTGTTTAAAAATTTCCACAACAATTTTTCAACAAAATTTTAATAAAATTGATGATAATGCTGAATGTTTAATTTTAAAGTCTGTAGAACAATTTAACCAAAAAGTTCAGACACCCATAACTTTTATTAGTCGTAATCAAACACAAAATTATCGTCAACTCTTTAACTTTATAGGGGGTGAAGCTTTGATGCCCAGCCATTGCTTATTTAGGACAGAGCAAATCGACCGCGCCTCTCAAACTTGCTTTCTTAGTATAACCATGCTTACCCGAGTTATATACAATACTTTAAAGATATAACACAAATAGTTTGTACTAATTCAGATGCGCCAATAACTAACTTAACTGGAAACAATCATGTTGTATTTAGATTTAAGGATGAGTACATATTTACATATTTGTATTAAATAAAACGATCAGACAATGTCACATTTAAAAAAAAGAAGTTGACTTGCCACTGCCAAATTGTCCTATTTATAAGTTGACGCTATTAATAAATTTATGTTTTAGATAAGTTTAGTTACGTCAATACAATCGGTACCTACGTTTGCCTAAGTTGTTAGTAATAATCACTAGATGACTGCTAAAGCCATTCTCTCTAGTTTTGCATATTTATTTGCATACTTAATGGGATGTTCTCGCCTTGTATTGGAAAAAAAATAGATACAAAATTTTTGACCCATTCGAAATACTTACCTGATTAACACACTTTCAAAAAATAGGCCTAGCCGTTTCAGAGGACTTTGGTGACTAACACCTATGACACAAGAATATTTTAATAGGCACAGATATAGCAGATGTAGTGTAGTAGTGTTTATGGCTACATCACTCAATCAGCTTGAAGCCTCTTACATATTTATGTGTGTGTGAAAATCTATGACGTCATATGAAACGTCAATATTTTATAAAGTACAATTTAGCCAGGCTAAAGTTACTTGTTCTCAATTTTAAACGTCAACCCATCATCTCGTATACCTGCGTTAACAGGGGTGTATATAACGTAGTTATAACGAGTATTGTAAATGTGTAGCACAATATAGCTCTATAAAAATCTATTAAGAGCCAGAATGGTAGGGAATGATATTTGCTAAGCAAAGTCCGCATCTCCTAAGTCAACATTGTTGCCCAATAGAGCAATAGCTTGCAATAGTTTCTTGGGTACGTTACACTTGAGGCCCAAGATATCGTAACATTGTTTATACAATTAATATTTAAATATTTTGCGATACGGTTATAAGATCATTTATTTTAAACTAGCTGTAGTTACTTGCGACTTTATATGGAAATTAAACCCAATCTTAGCAAATTATACAAAGAAGCCATCCTCTTTAACCATCTATTGAAAACATCGCATCAAAATCCATTGCGTATTTCGAAGTTCACATAGGGACAT
Organism: Orgyia antiqua; assembly: GCA_916999025.1. Taxonomy (NCBI): domain Eukaryota; kingdom Metazoa; phylum Arthropoda; class Insecta; order Lepidoptera; family Erebidae; genus Orgyia; species Orgyia antiqua. The sequence continues at coordinate 20,145,229 of OU779862.1, forward strand.
ACATACAAAAATAACAACTTTGTTTTATAATAAATAGATATGATACCTTTAGAATAGAGGTTATGCTTATGATACTTATTTGTAAAAACTAAAAATTAAGTACGTCTTTTTGTCCTTAAGTGTAATTTAGTCCCGAGGGCACAGAACGTTGTCCCAGACAATACCAACGTTTTCTATAGCTCCACGTAAACACGACTATTTGACTACAAACTACTTCTGGCTTACAATACACCTACCTATTGAAGACAATATTGTAATTTAAAGTATTGTCTGATCCGCGATATACTAAATAATAGATAGAAAACTCTTTATTTGTACACAACAATAATACATTTTACATACACAATAAATTCTTAAAATAAAGTATTGTACAAAGGGCAGCCTTATCACTAGTGTGATTTCTCCCAGGCAACCTTAGGATGGACAAAAACACCTAGGATAGATAGCGCGGTAGTTTGTTGTGTGCTACTAAATAGGTTTTACCCTATTGTATTTTGTTGATGTCTTATTCTGTGAGAAGTAGAAAGCCTCGGATGTTCTGTAGATGAATTTCACAGTAGCCAAGCAAGAAAATACGATTGAGATCATGGGCGCAGTTTAGTGGAATTGTTAAACTTCGCGAAAGGAGGGCCCTGAGAAGGGGGGACCCTTCTAATCCAAATATCAAAATTAGTACTTAATTTGCACAAACTGACTGAGTGTATTCATATTAACATGGGGTACGAATTAGAACATTTTGTAATTGATTTGTATAAACGATCAATAGGTGGCATTACGATGCACGTTTGTAAATTATAAAATGTAAATAAGCCGAATCAAGTAGAAATATTGAAATAAAAATAAAATTAGTATATTATAGAAACAAAACTTTAAATCCACCATAATTCAACTCCTTAAATTGAAGATAAATAACACCATAAATAATCAATTGCGAGTACGAAAGTCTAAGCTGCTTATAAGTTGAATTTGGTTTTGACGTTTATGTAGTAATTTTTAAAGGGAAATTATAAGTCTAGCCACAAAATTATTTATTGGACACGTGATTAAACTTCTAATTTTATAACTAAGCAACGGAAAAATGACATAGCCTCTAACTAACTAATTCGTCTATTTTACAACGCCAACTAAATATTCTAAAGAAAGCGTCAAGTAAAGATCATCAATTATTGTGACTTGTCCTTCTTTTTTACACATTGCCACCTAATTTACTAACTCGGCCACGGATTTTACATCTCGGCACCATTTTACGTTTTACAGCTTCAACGCACTATCCCCAAAAAATATGATTCAAGCTTCTACAGAAAGCATCATTTATCATACCTTAGCATGTAAAATAATACATCATATTCTTTTATAGTGAAAAAAGCCACTGCATGATTTGGCGCGACTACGCGAGACGACAGCGACCGGCCATTTGCACCAATCAGAGAGCGCTATTCGATTTATGTGACAAATGAATGGAAAATAATGATATTTTACGTTATTTGCGTAATAATTACTTATTAAGCTGTTCGTCTTTGGAGATAAATATCTCTTTTATTAGATTGGGTTAGGTTAGGTTAGAACTATAACCCCAAACGCATGAAACAACTTTTCATAGCATTGGCATTTCTCCTTTTATTAAAGATTCATGATGATGAAAGCGCGAGCTGCGTTAATAATCAAATAAAGGTTTAATTTTCTTATTTGTGTACCTACCTACATTCTTTTTATGTTTCTATTATTTACTATAAGGAAAATGATGGTAATTCAATAAACAAATAGATTTTCCAAAAATAAAGTCTTTTATTTTGTCTCTCCTCAATAGCTTCTGGTAATATTAGTGGCCAATATATATATTTGATTACATTTTTAGCAAAATTTTGACGATCAATTAATATGGGATGAGTTACATTATAAACGTACTGAGTTAAAAAATTTGATGCTAATTATATATATATTTTTATGTCATTTAATGGTATTTTAGAAGTTTACTGTTAGAAAGCATGTTACAAATTTAGATGCTAAAAAATAACCATCGTGCTGAGTTGTATTTAGAGTGGTTTACATAGAAGATAACTAGTGGTTATGATAGTATTATTTAGATGCTCGTTAATTGTGGCTGACTTAGTAATTTAGAAGGCAACATACATTTTTAGGGGCGAATAAAGGTATTGAAAAGAAGCCTGTTTAATTAGCACCCATTTTTAAGTATGACGCGAGATGGCGTGCACATCTTTATTATATTATCTGTGATATTACAAACAAAATCTTTATTCCTTATAACCCTCGAATTGTTAAAAATGGGGACCTTTCTTTCGGAAAGCAAATACTTGCTACAATTTTGGTAGAAATAATTAATATGTATTTTAATACGCAAACGATAAAATATTTAAATATGTTTGATTCATTTCAAGTTACGCGGCCGTTATAACTCTACAGATAAATTAATTCATGCAATTTCTTCGTCAATTTCTTTACAACACCAACTTTTCCATTGCACAAAACCTGAATGGGAACTATTCAAAGAACAAATTAAGTAATACTCGAGTCTTATTGAAGCTGCGGGAGTGTACAAGTGGGAGGGAGGCTCCTCACCTCATCTCTCCCTCCCTCCTTTCATCGTCGCCTCTAGACATCTGCATATTAATGAATAGAATTAATTGATTGAGCGAGCCCATCAATTATTCTTCTTGTAATTTTATTTGCACGATGTTAAAAGTCTTGATCGTGGACTATGCAGATTAACGAAAGACTTTTTTAAATTTTTTAACATGATTCTTGCGATTATAAGTACCTAACTATATGATGAATATTAAGAAAGATAGGTGTTCAGAATTAATAGTCTTTATATAATATCTATAGCTTTGTCCCGTGTACATAACCATTGATCGCAAAGGACCTATTGCAGATTATTCCGAACCCGAATCATGGCCGCTGCAAATTTTCTTAAAGGTCAGCTAAAGAAACTAAAAACAGTTAAAATTCTTGCGTAATACGTTGGAAATAGTTTTAATACAAAACTGTATTGTAAATTGTATTTCTACCTTCGATATGAGAACCAAATTGTCTCACAAAAACTGCTTATATCCTCTAGACAGTGTCGTTCTGCAAGTTTAGCTAACTTTTTATTTATATGGATTGTCCCACTACCAGAGGGATTAAACTCTATACCTACTAATTTAGTTTGCAGTAGATGCTTGAGGTAGTATTGTTTGATATTGTTCGGTTTTGTTGTCCTTTTGCAGCATTTGAGCATCTTTGTTCTATAAGGTCTCATTGCTCTTGCCTAGTTCAATGACCTGCTACGTACGTAACGACATTGTTACGACATTAACTTGCAAACCGATTAGCACAGATTAATTAGTACGATATATATATATCGTTACGTATGTACCAAGTATTATACAATCACATAGTCAATTCAATTTATTAAAATAGCTCAATTTTATAACAATCAAAAGTTAAATTTCGAATAAAATAAAATTCAATATGGCGGACAAAGACAATTGTTTGTTTGGAAGTTAAATGCGCAATGTATTTAATTCCTCCAGGCCGTGTTTACTCGAATGATTGAAAAGTAAATATAAATTGAATGTTAAATATTTTTGTGTCAATATTAATTGACATTTATTTTTCTTTAGCAGTTGGTCACGTCGCAAATGAAGAAGCTGCTGGGTTCATTTTATTTTTGCAATGCTTCCGAATATTTACATAACACATTTAGACGTTTGAAGAAGAGATTTTAGTAATTCAATCTCTGCAAGTGTATTATTATCATTACATTTATTTGTAGATAAAGGCCAAGTTAATAACTGTTAATAATAATATTTGAAGCGACATAAATTATTATTAGCTCGGCACATATTACCAATGTATTATCCTACGTAACGGAATTTTTAAAAGTGTTTTTACCCACTTCGAGAACTCTGAAATTTTGCACACTTATTGCACATACGGTGACAATGCAACTATTTAAAAGAATGTGCCGGATTTTCTAGTGTTTTAGTTGATTAAGGGCCTACATCAATATTATCGTATATCATCGCCGACACGTACATATTAACACAGCCATTAGGCACAGAAAATGAAGAATTAGGGATACTTTTCCTATTTACTCAAAATTTACTAAATATATTTTAATTCTGATTTACGTGTTTCTATATATAATAGTTACTTATGTTTTTAAAGTTATTTCATTAGTTAATACGCGATAATAGACCGACAAATGAAAAAAATAAAAAATTTGAGAGGTTGTTTCGCTAAGATTTTCTATCGAGAAAACTTTTTTCAATCGCGTTTCTGAGTTTATGCGATCCTAGATCATATATTGAAAAAACATATACTTAAAAATTAGAGCTCTAGCCATTCAATCTAAAGAAACAATGAAAACTTCGTACATAGAAAAATGCACGAAGCTATTTTGGTATCCTCTTAACTAAGCAAATTATTATTGCTTTGGTGCTAATAATTTCTAAAACAAAGTTACTGAGTTAAATATCGAGGTTTTTATCATCGATAACCGATAGAGTCGATCTTTTCATGAGATTCATTAACTCCATAATCAATGACCTTATTTTTCAAGGGTAAATGTTCGTATTTCTTGAACTAAATCGACTAGCTATAAATGTTTGAAAGAAGCAATTACTGAATGTGCAGACATGCATACACAAACTATGAGCCAAGAGTCCCCCTAACTATCGGGTCTTGTGAATTATTCAGTGTTCCACAATGTGGACTCCATTACACTAACTTAGTGTGGTAACAACTTGTTGCCTGTATTAAGTTAATTTTATTATACATAATTTTAAATTTCGTTTTATTTTGATAACTATCTCATAGCTCTATGAAGAAAAACAATGTTGTTTTTCACGTGCTTTTACTAGCTTCGTTCGTAACTGTGTAATGGAGATTCTTTGAAAGTGATTTATATACATCCAATTGAAAAAGTCGGGATTGATCTGAAGTTTTGTACATATAAGGTCAAATAACGATGCAATAATTTATAGAAGTATTCAGGAATTTCAAGGGGTTTTTTTTGTTTTTTAAGTAGCTAAGCTAATTATTAGGGTTCCGTAAAGTTTTATCTTAGGTTAACACGATGAGTGCGAAACGCGGCTTGGAAAACCTCGTCCGTGTTTTGCCATTACAGCGGTAAGGAAAAACTTAAACTTCTCTGTCGTGCGAGAGGCGTAACTTCCGTCTGGTTCAGCTTAGGAAAGAGATAACTATAATAATATATCTAAGATGTGCTATTGATTCTGAGTATTTTGGTATACCTATCTTAATACCGGATGTTTTAGGCCTCGTGCCGCACTGAATAAATAAAAGTTTAATACAGTGCAGAACGAGATTCCGAACACCTCGTACCCCCACGGACCTCGTGCCGCACCCTACGCTAGCTTCACGCGGTTAGTGTTTTGCAAAACGTTGAACGCTGCGCCTGCGACGCTATAATATGATTTCGAAACGTTGCCGAAGAATATTAATTGATAATATTAATGATGTTAAAGAGGAATCTAATTCAAATTTAACGATATTTGAAAAACAGGTAAATTTCCAATCAATATTTACAAATTATACTCAGTCTAAGTAAAATAATGGTGTGGGAAAATAATAAATAAGTTCCAGCTATGTATATTTAAAATATGGTGTATCAATACAATATATTCTGCATTCGATTTATTTTTAATCTTCGCAAGTATATAATATATATAGTAAGTGGCTCCCCATACGTCAACGTCGTGACTTGCGTGCTCTCACCACACTCTTTTCATTCCTCTCTAGTTCTTCTCCTCCCCTCTACCTTACTTCAAACTTTCAATATCTTTACTCTAGTCACGATAGAAATCTTCGTTCTCTTAACAACCGTCTGCTTCTTGTTCCTCCCAATAGGAACGGTTTTGTACATTCCTCCTTCCCCGTACAATCTTCAATTCTCTGGAATGCGTTGCCCTCCAAGATCAGGATGCTAAATAACCGACAGACGTTCAAGAAAAGATTAAAACAGTATCTATTACTGAAAGTGGCCGAATTATCCCAATAATAGTTGCCATCTTTTTCATTATTATTTATGTATGTGTATTGCCTATTGTACTTATGTATGTGTATTGCCTATTATATCTATTTATGTATATATAGTATTTTATATATTGGTAGTATATTTATGTGTAATTATATTCATTTCTGTATTAGTTGCTGAGTTTAACACCTTATTTGTCTATACATATATTTTTTTGTATTTCGTATTCAACTACGCTTTACTCAGACCTTTTTAATACACACCCACTTCTATATATCTCTGCACCACCTGAAGGTTGACTGGTAGAGAATGCCTCAGGCATTAAGACCGCCCTTATACAAAATTGTGTATATAAATCTTGAAATAAACAAAAATAAATAAATAAATATATTATATTATAAATTATACTCTGTAATGTATAGCATATTTATCCTGTTTTAATAAAAAGCATCCATAAATATAATTAAATAAAATCGATTATTTTTCCCATCACTATACAGAATAAAAAACTGCCCTTTTTCAGTGCGGTATGGGGTACATACGACCCCACATTTTATTTTACGTATAGAATCTAAACTAAATAATCTGCCCACAGGCGGCGGCAGATTTAGGTTGATCAACTCATTGATAATAATAATCGCGGCAAAAACCGTACAATTTGCCTTATTTGGCGCCAAAAAAAGGATTTTTGTCTCCAGTGGGTGGTGGGGTTTACTAAGCCTCGTACCGCTCCAACCTCTGGTTCAGGACCAGGAACCAAACGCCTCGTAACGCAGTAATGGAAAGTACAGATAAATTAGTGCCGCTGGGAACGTGTTAAATTCTATCTATACTAATATAAAGCTGAAAAGTTTGCTTGTTCGTTTGAAATCTCAAGAACCACTAGTCCGATTAAAAAATCCTTTCAGTGTTGGATAGTAAATTTGCCGAGGAAGGCTATAAGCCATATAACATCATGCTTTGACCAATAGGAACGAAGCATTAGTAAAAAATGTGGCAAAAATAGAAAACAAATTCTACATTTCATGCGAGTGGAGTCGGCAACATTTAGTTAAAAATAAGAAGGACAGCGAACTCTTAGCAATAGCACCCTAATACTGAGACGTCGCTGTTCGTCTATCTTCAGGCTGTATCTCATGAACGGTGACAGCTAGAACTTCATTTTGCCCTGCTCACTGTAGAAACAAATATTTTTGTACCAGATAAGTTAATCAACTAGTTATTTTGCTTCAAATATTCCAATCTATAAATGTATTATTTTAATCTATCAATATACACACTTAGTTTATTGAAATATCTCTATTTTATAACAATCAAAAGTTAATTTACCAATAAAATCCAATTGAATATGGCAGAGAACCAAACTGTTAAAATGTACATTGTATTTATTTGCCGCGAAAAATGTTTTTATCATGTTGTCATAAATAATTATTAAATGAATAAAAATGTAGCATATTATGTGTTAAGAATATTTGGCTTAAATAAATAAATAGCTAACTATATACTTACTTATTGTTTTTAGATATATTCATTATAGGTAAATGTTTTTTTAGATGTTTTTTAGATGGGTATGTTGACGGTTTAAGGATATAAGTGTGTCACCACCCCATATCCTATTGGAAGTTGGGAGTTGTTTGGGAGATTTCCTATTAGTTAGCTATTACTGCACCCCGAAGTGTCACAGAGTGATATTATATTGCCCATAGCCTTCCTCAATAATTGTACTATCCAATACTGACAGATTTTTTTAATCGGACCAGCGGCCGTATAATGAGCTTTTATTTACAGGCAGTTTACGCCGTGAATTGAACTGTCGGGCAAATTCGTATTAAGAACAAATTATTAGTCGGTCAGTTCGCTAAACCAGTCATAAATTAATATGTTTAAGGAGAAGGTACAACTAAAAGTTAAAGTACTAACTAAAATTTTTCAACTAAAAGTTTTCTTTTTGCAATAATACCTAATTTAGCCATGCAGTTTACGGCCTGCCTGGAACTTGAATGATTTTAAAAAGCTCATAATACGCCGGCTGAAGACCCTGAGATTAGCGATTATTTATTTATTTATTAGTATAGATAACATTTATCATAGTTTACGTTTCATAAACAAACAGCAGTACACTTTAGTTTTTATACTTAATAGTACCCCAAAGTGAGGAGCTATGAATGTATGACCGCACTGTACTTAGAGCATTAATGCAACAGGACTAGTCGACCATATCACGCGGCTGCTGAAAAAGGTACGAGAGCAATGCTTATACTCGTGCATACACACTGTCGTCGCTTAGTGTGCGTTAGGCTATATTAATCGGGGCGTGAGTTACGACCAATGGAATTACGTTATAGTATTTCTCTCTCCAGCTCATTAATGTCTCACTGTTAAACATTGGCGTCTTCCACTTTGGGAGGGATTATGGTCTACCATGCCGTGCTGACCAGGTGTGTTGGCACAGGGTTTATATTCGAGTTTTCCGTCTCTCACAGTGAATGTTATCTGTGTACAACATCACTTAGCTGGCTTTTACAGGACCCTAGGAAGATAAAGAGGATGACGACGTTATAGTGTTTGTATGAAGTATATTTATCAAAGAACACGGCGCGTTTAACAAGTCCTGTTGGTTTTATATTCTGAGGCACTATGTCACCGTTCTACAGGAAACTATCATGATGTTTTTGTGATGCTTTTTCATAAACAGCATTGCAGTCCACACTGTGAACTAATAAATATTATTGATTTAAGTAGCTGTTTTCTATTGTGATGTTACTTCAAATACTGTTGTCGACCTTTCGAAATCAAACACGCGAGGCCTTTAATTTTTTTGTACTCATACCCATACCATGTATTAACTTTTTGAATCTTTGAGTTTTTAAAATCAAAATCATTTATTCATGTAGGCACAAATCTTTTTCCCAAAAGAATTGGCTCTTATGATATATGTTCAAATTTTTTCCCCTCCGCCCGGTTCAGAACATTCAATCCGCGCGCTGAGAAGAACCGGCGTACAGATATAAGTTGTAAGTAGTAGTTACAATACTACATAGTACAAGTAACTTAATTGATTTTGCAGTGTTTCTTACAGTCAGTGATACATGTTATGTTTATAAAATAAATAGAATCCCTATAAAACCTCATAAAATTTCGTAGGCCATTATAAGGTAACAAACCCCGGATACATTTCTATAAAAATTCTATAAAATAAGTAAGATAATGTTTTGATATGATCCCAACATGTGAAGTGGTGTGTGACAGAGACAACACTATGTTGCTTATTTAGGACAATGACGTCTATGTACCGCTCAATCTGATCCCAGATTAACTGGTCTAAAGGTGCAGTTCCGATACGCGAATTTAACACAGACGCCAAGTTGGCATTTTAATATAGCAAGAATGTGAATAACTTTCCCCGTTTTTGCAACATTTTTCACTAATGCTTCGCTCCTATTGGTCGAAACATAATGTTATGTAGCTTACAGCCTTCCTACATAAGTGTATTATCCATCACTGAAAGAATTTTTCAATTTGTACCAGAAGTTTCAAAGCTTAGCGCATTAAAACAAACAAACAAATAAACTGGATACATAAAAATTTATTATGCGTTAATGTCAGACAGATTATACATAAATTTATAGCTGCATAGATTGCTTTAAATGTACCAATACAATATGACTTTTGCAAAATTTGATAATTGAAATGAAAAGTTTTACTAATAGCCCTTAGTGTTGTTATATTTTGTAGTTAATCTACTCGATGCAAATATGTTTTCTACGATAAATAGATTATTATGATTATATAATATTTGTCTTGAAGCATACGTTATTAAATCTCAAATAATACTAGGGAAAGACTATAATATACAAAGAAATAAATAAGTAAAATAAAACAATTAAATAGAAATAAACCTTACAAATCGTAAAGAAATGCGAAGTAACCCGGTAATACTCTGTTTTGTATTCTCTCGTAGACTAGCGTACCTATTTAAAAAATCTGCGATTTGTTGGAACAATACCTTAACAAAGTTATACATACTATAAGAACTTTCAGGTATTTTGCTGATCTTTATTATTTTTTCATAACGTAAGCGGCATTTCCGAAATCTTAACTTTAAAGATAAAGTGAATTTTGTACAAACACGGTTCTGTCCTTGGTGAACATGGGAAAACAAACTCTAAAAAGTTACTAAAAACGCTTAATTTCAGCCTAGCTTTGTACCGTGGTACATTTATTGAGGAAGACTAGGCTACATCAGGTGTGGCCAACTTTTGTGCACATAAAATCTACGTTTTATTTTAAAATTGAGTCGCGATCGACATATTTCTTAGGTAAGAAGGGGGACGTTTATGCAATGTGCTTTTATACCGCCGTGCACTCTTGAAAATAGTAGAAAATTACTAAAAGTGGTCACGCTGAACGTCTCCCTACTCGAAGCATGAGCTGCGTACATCTTCATACCTGTATCAAGTACTAGAAACATTTGGCATTGAATGCGTCCCCTCATGGAACTTGCGAGTGATCGACCAAAAATGGTCCCGCGATCGACTTGTTGGCCACTCCTGGGCTATATAACATCACGCTGCCACTAATATAAAAGGTAATATATAAAGGGTTTAATACCTTTTAACAATAATTAATGTGATTATAGTCCCGGTAATATTAACAAATTATAAGTTCAAATTGCGTAAGATTAAAATCAAAAATATTATTTGTATTATATTGTAATATCTTGCATTGTACTTAGCAATAAAGGCTTAATAATAATTCTTATTTTCTAATAGCATTGAAACGATTGACAAGAGCCTGTCTCTATACATTGTCATCTCATTCAAGATAGGTAACAATGTTGTATGTACTGTACTCTCGTCACAAGTATAGTTAAACACTCGCCAAGGTGTACAAGTGTGGACAACACACTTCCAATAACGGAACAGATTTAATCAACAAACGAACCAACTGAAATTGAATTGGAATTGTATTGCCTTGTTGTATCAATACATACTGATTTAGCTAACATATTAGTTACTAGTTCTTGCCGGCGACTTCGTACGCGTGGAAATTACAAATTTTTTGAAATTGTACACAGATAAGTGGAAAATAAACCAACACGTCCGGCCAGCGCGGCACATTAGAACATAATCCCTCCTAAAGTGGAGGACACGTGCCCAAAAGTAATAAGTTAATGGGCTGGATACTAATGTGTTAATTTTTTTGCTTATTGCATATACTTCCTTCAATTGTAAGAAAATACGATTGATTGAATTCTAACTTAACTAAAACAGAAATCATTAAAATTCATCAGGCTATTTTGGAGTTGCTGATTTTAATTAGCAATGTGCTTAACCATGCGTTGCCTATTTTTATATAAGAGCTTGTCCAGAAAGGGCGAATTCGCCGCGATTCACGTGCGCGTATTACGCGCGACTGTTGCGTCCACAAGGTGCGTACCAACGCGCGAGCATTTGGGTAGGAATTCAGTACTAGCTTTAGAATTCGCTCTAGAGTTCGCGCGTTAACTGGACACAACAAGGCGTCGCTAGTATTTCGCGCGAGTCGTGAGTCTGGCGGAATACACGCGATTTACGCGCGTATTTTGAATTCGTGCGATGCTTGTGGACGCGATGTATTGATGTCTACTTACCTCGACAACGCGCGTATGAATTCGCGCGATACGATTCGCGACGAATTCGCCCCTTCTGGACAAGGTCTAAAGGTCTCTCTTCTTACGTCACACTGTTTGTCGTACACTCATCGTCTCTGTATTTAATATTTAATAAAATTATTAAATCTTATATAATATCTTCAAAGAGTTTATTATTTCTTTAACAAATGCCGTGATATATGTATATAAATGTTTGAAGATTTTATCGATGCAAATCATTTATTTACTTGAAACATGGTTACAATATATTGGTGTTTAGTTTGAACAGAACATCATGTTTCGCCGTCAAAACAGCATGCAAATATAAGTGACAGCTACATATTCATTATATACATTATTTTATTTTAAACATCGTTAGTTATAGGTTATAGTCAATGATTGATATTAAAAGCATGTCAGTGTAATATAATCCTACTACTATTCACATTTCATTGCACGTCAAAATTAGCAAATATTGCATAATAACTTCAATATGAATAAAAAAAAATCAAAAATAAATAAAATTATATCATCATAATTTTAAAGTTAAGTACATATTTTTAGGACCAGCTTGTATAATAAAAAACTATTAGTTTTAATTGAACCAATAGGTATTTTTGTAAACAGCGTCCTACTGTAATGGGAGCTTTTTCTTAAACTTTATTACATTGTAATTTTAATACTCTTCATGATTCCAACGAGCGTACATTTTTATAAGAACAGGGATATTTTACCAAACGTCGGGTATCATCAATCACAATTTAATATTGATAAAAACTGTGCGGTGCCGTATCTTGTCGAAAATTTCGTTTCAATTAAATAATCGGTGGGATATTTCAACTTGATTGATATTTCAATGAAAATAAGTTGGCCCTTAAAAATGATTAATGATGTTTAAATTCTGTGACGGTTTGAAATAAGTTTCTGTTTGTGTTTTTAAACGATTTGAGAACAATTCATGGCTTAGAAGCGTTGGATTTTAGTAGAATTATAATGTCTTTCAATGTAGAGAGCGCCTAGAAACGCAGCATATATGTATTGACAAAATTATACATACGTTTATATACGTAATGTGAACATTTATTACTTTATAAATCAAATTGTGGTGTGGAAAAAGTGATAACCGCAAGCGGGACTTGAACCCACGACCTCGGAATACCGTTCCATAGCTCTGCCAACTGAGCTTATTGCGGTCGTGCTAACAGTAACCAATTAGACCACCACAATCGTCACTCGATTGAGTTTACATCGCATTTTGACGTACAACGCCATCTATCGAGAATGTTATGCAACAATCTCGACCAGCCACCTAGTATTCTTTACAGAATACAATTGCGCTGAAAATAATAACGCGACTTTTATTACTAAAGTAATTTATTAATTTTGCAATTCACTTGCTATGCTTTTATTTAATAAATCAAATTGTGGTGGAAAAATTATTACTTTTCGAAAAAAAAGGTTTGGTATTGTTTATTTTATTAGTTATAGTTTTGTGCAAATTGCCCACAATCATGTAAATATGAAATTGAATCAATTTAATTCGAGTTACCTCAAAACCTTCTCAGTGTGGTGACGGATTAAGAATACAAGTGTCACCACCCCATCTCCTCCCAAGGGTGTTGTAAAAATCAGCTAAGGGATATTGCACACAGATAACATCCTCTGTGGGAGACGGAAAACTCGAAAATAAACTGTGCCAACACGCCTGGTCAGCGTGGCACAGTAGAATCCCTCCCAAAGTGGAGGAGGCCCGTGCCCAACGGTGGGACGTAAATGGGCTGGAGAAGAGAAGAACCTCATAAAGCCAGTTACATAATACGAGCGCTGCGTTTATATGTCAGTTAGTTACTCCTTTTTCTAAAACGCTACCCAAACTATTAAAGTTATCATAACAGAGTATGTTAGAATGAATAAACCTGCAACAAGCCTGCAATTACATATTTATAGCTTTGAGAAAAAGCCTATACATATATTTTTGGCAGGACAAAATTTGCGTGGTCAGCTAGATAATAACTTTTGAATTTCCAAACGCTGGCCCACAATATATAATATTAATATTGTCCGTTTAAATATAAAAGTTTAGATCAAAAGACAGAACTTTTCAAAGGTCTATAAAATTCAAACGTTCAAACCCACTACCAATATTTTACGTGAAATATTTAGCAACTTGTCTGTCAGTCAGTCTTTAAATTACTTTGATGAGAACCCTGTTACACTTTAAAATGTAAATCCAATAATAATGGTGGGTATCTGTTTGTAAAGTTGTAAAATTCCGTTGGATATCAAAAGCTCTATGATATACTTCGATGAAAGTTACTTTTCATAATGGTTGATTGCCGCTGACTAGGGCAAAACAAAAGGTTACGATGTACCTTTTATCTGTCTGCATTCCTTACCAAAAGGTAAAACTCTCACGAATAGTCACACCATATGACTGAGACTTCGGTGTTCGTCCGACAATCAGTCTGTCACCAGGCTGTATCTCTGGAACGGCCATAGCTAGAGAGCCGAAAATTTTACAGTTTGTGTAAATCTGTTGACGCTACAACAAAAAAATATTTGTCGTAATAATTCTCCTGCTCTTATCCTTTTATTAGGGGCCGTTATAACGTATAATAACAGTACGAAACTCTTCGTGTGCTAGTCCAGCTCGTATTTGACCGGCTTTTATTGTAATGCCCTATATATGTATATCCTGCACTAGCTGCTGCGCGCGAATCGGTACGCGTGGAATTTAGAAAATTATCCCCGTTTTTGCGACATTTTTCACTAATGCTTCACTCCCATTAGTTACAACGTGATGATGCCTTCTTTGATAAATAGACTTTCCAACACCAAAAAAAATTTTCGATCAAGTAATTCCTGAGAATATCGCGTTCAAACAAACAAACAAACTCTTTAGCTTTATAGTCTCGTCTGGGTGTTTCTATGTATTATAAGTATGTATTTACAAAAGAAAAGTAGTTTATGTAGTACATATATCCGTATTCTGGTACCCATAACACAAGCATAATAAGCTTAGCTCGGGACAAGAGGACGTTATGTGAAACGTTTATTTATTTATATTTATTAATAATAGTACAGATATACGTTTTTGTATAATTCAATGATATGCTTATAGCGATGATGATATGGAAGACATTAAGGTGTCATTGAGGTCCTATCATGGAGGTACTGTGGATCATAAAACGAACTGTTTTGGAGGTATACAGGTTGAGGCACCCTATGCATAATACAAATACTCATGAATTATTCCTCAGTGCGGTGGATGGAAGCGTTATTGAATGTCACTTCACCATATATGTCATATAGATGTATACGCTCATGCCACAATGTGCCATAAATAAAATCTAGTGCCAGGATTTGATTTTGGAAGATTTTTTAATTAACTAATAAACGTATAGTTAAGAGGTCCAAAATAAAATAAGAAAACAAACATAAAACAAAATAACAACATTCTACACAAAGGATAAAAACATCTAGAAGCATCTTGTGGGCTAGTAACGTGAGGGCGGCTAGTGCTCTGACAATGTTCTAGCCGTCCTCACGTCTGGATTACTTTTTCGCTTAACATTAGGTGGAGTGTAGTCACAAATGACTACACTCCACCTAATGTTAAGCTTTTTTTATAGCTTGGCATGGTTTGCCATGCCAAGCTATAAAAAAAGACACTGTGGTTTGTCGAAGCTGACGTTTAATTACTACGGTTTTATTAAGTTCGGCACGTATTAATCTTTGTAACGGAATCTTTTGAAAGTGATTTTCACCTACTTGCAATAGTCGGATTGATTTGAAATTTTGCACACTTACCGAGTACCGACCGATGCATGACAACGGTACCGATTCTGCATGCACAACTAAACATAACTAATTAAAAAATGAAAACTGAAAGTATCAATAACACAATTTGGCAATGTTAACAGAACTTTTTTAATAGAAAATCTGCATATTTTCTATTAAAAAAGTCTATTTCATTAATTATTCAATAATTAATGAAAATGTTCGCAACGCCAATTAATCAAAATACGCCATAGTTGTTTTCATTTTAGTTTAGTTGTGAACGTAAAATTGGTGCCAAGCCAATGACAATGCATGCAATGATTACAATGATAAAAAAATATATTCGGGATTTCAGTTTTAAAGCGTGTTATAAAATTTTTTTCTTTTTGTTTATTTAATTAAATCTTAAGAGTGTTACGCCTTAAGATTTACTCAAAAATATTTTATTTCCCCTTAGGGTGCTGTAAGAGTCAGACTGCAAAGTAAGTTCATAGAAACTAAGTACCAAACATAGGAAAGAAAGTGAAGCGCGATTTAATTTAACGGCACAGCGCCATCTATCGATCTGAGATGTAAATAAAATTTTTACATGGGTTAACAAAAACGTTGGATTTTAATAAATAAGACAATAAAATTGCTAAAATATCTATGTAAGAAATATTTGGGTATTATATTGAAAACATAAAAATCAATGACTTTCTCCTCTATGAACTATTTATCTTCATCATCACAGATCACGCCTATATCCCATGGGTGTAGGCAGGGACTATAGAGCGTTATCTGCTACGATCAAAGACACACTTCCTTGGCTTTATACACGCTCATACATTAATCGTGCCCTTATCTCTATCACGCAATTTACATGATCATCATCATAACATCACGCCTTTTTCCCACGGGGGTAGGCAGAGACTATAGAGTGCCATCTGCTACAATCCAAAACATACTTCCTTGGTTTCACCCACACTCATACATCTGGTCATACATGCCCGACGGTTATAAGTGAAATTTACATGAAAAGATAATTAATATATTATGTAAAGTATGACGTATTCATATAAATTTAAAAGTATCTAAAGATAAAGTTAATAATGTTGTTTCTATTTATGTTTCCGTAAATGTTTTGCCTTTAACATTTACTAAGAAAAGTCGAGACGTCTCGGAACTCAAAGATTTGAGTAATCGGAAAACTCTAGAAAGTTTTCCAGTTCCCCTTTAATCGGAAGACTTCTAAAATTTGACTTTTCTTTTACATTTTCTGTGTATATCAATCGTTGAGGTAATATTAAGAATTTGTAGAAAATCTCTATTCTTTGTGAAAAAATAATGGACGTGAGAGAAATACCAGAAAGTTGACATAAATGATAGGGTGCTTAGCGACAAATAAAAATGTTTTTTTAAGTAATACATATTAATGATTAGTTTTATCACAAATAATAATTTGTGTAATTTCTAATTGTCATACAAATGTTTGTACTGCGTCTGGGTGTTTCTATGTATTATAAGTATTTATTTACAAAAGAAAAGTAGTATATGTAGGTATTATATCCGTATTCTGGTACCCATAACACAAGCTTAATAAGCTTAGCTTGGGACCAGAGGACGTTGTGTGAAATGTCCATGAATATTTATTATTTATTATTATTTATTTAGTCTCACCCGTGCTCATGGTGATAGCAAGCTCTCCGAAACGTTGGACCAAAATTTAAAATAAATACACGCGTCTAAATCCGTAAAAAGTAGTTTAGTATGTCTTTATTATAAACAGATAGTGTTTGTTAGTTAGTTCCTAAAATCTAACATCCACGGGAGGAAATACCTGTAATTTTAATCCATAATAAATATTTCCTAACAGAGAATGGCAAAATATTTTATTCCATCCATCCATAAGCCCTTCTCCGTCACTGCTGGACAAAGGCCTCCCCTATAGAACACCACAACGCGCGGTCCTGCGCTAATTGCATCTAGCAGATTATAATATATTTTATTACAAACCAGAAATTAATTTTAAGAAATATATTTTAAGATTTTAAAGAATAAGGTTCGTATTTTGTTTTATGTACGTTGTGAACCTGTTTATAAACAGGTTTCCAAGAAACAAGGCACAATGAGGGGGAAAAAAAAACAACGGGTCTTAAGAGGATACCAAAATAGCTTCGTGCATTTTTCTACGTACGAAGTTTTCATTTTTTCTTTAGATTGAATGGCTAGAGCTCTAATTTTTAAGCATATGTTTTTTCAATATATAATCTAGGATCGCATAAACTCAGAAACGCGATTGAAAAAACTTTTCTCGATAAAAAATCATAGCGAAACAACCTCTCTTATTTTTTATTTTTTTCATTTGTCGGCCTATTGTCGCGTATTAACAAATGAAATAACTTTAAAAACATAAGTAACTATTATATATAGAAACACGTAAATCAGAATTAAAATATATTTAGTAGATTTTGAGTAAATAGGAAAAGTATCCCTAATTCTTCATTTTCTGTGCCTACTGGCTGTGTTAATATGTACGTGTCGGCGATGATATACGATAATATTGATGTAGGCACATTATTTCCGTTACATAAAATGATATTTGATAATTTAAATTAAATAGAATATATAATTACATGTTAAGAAGTTACGTTATGAGGCTACTGCAGAATGTACTTAGTACCTACAATTTAAAAATATTCTTTATTAATATGGAAATTGTCATTTAAACCCTAACACAAAACACAGGATGAAAGAAAAACGGACGTGTTTTGTGTTATGGTCTTATTCATAATGACTTATCGGAGTTTAAACAATAAATTTATCGGAGAAATAATAAACATTTTATCGTAAAAAGACTATTATAAATAACAATTTTGTCAATTTTAGCGAACTTTTAAACCTCCGATAACTTATTATGAATAAGACCACTAGGGTTTAATTGGTTTCGAACCACTCTATGTATTAAAAGAAACCGCATCAAAATCTCTTGCGTAGTTTTATAGATATAAACTCACATAGAGATATACATACAACAATAATCACTTTCTTTTATAATAAGCAAAGTGTGTGGACTATTGCAGTCCACACTGTTGCACTTGCTACTTATAGTTTATATTATAGGCACCACAACAATTTCATGATAGATAAAGCGAGTTATGTCATAGTGCGGTCATATTATTATATACCTCCTCACTTCAGGCTTTGTTCATTGCATTAAGTGGTGTATACTACTGTTTGTTTATGATGACTGCTGTTGGTTACGATAAATATTTGTTTAATAAACATATGCAAGTAAAAATAAATTATTTTGTTTAATTTTTACCGGGACTATAGAATAAATCCGTGACTTCGATCGATGCATCTCGGTCGAAACGTCGGGAGCGAAGGTGTTGTACCTTTTAAATAATAATTTACGTGATTAGAATCCCGGTGATATTGACAAATTCAAATCGCGTACAATTGGCATTGTTCATATTTTTTTAAGCTCTTAATTCGGAAACCATTTCGGGAAATAGAGTTTCTGATCATGATCCATTAGTTTTTTTCGGAAAATTTCCAAATAAGCAAATGGTCTCTATTTGCCCTTGAAATGAAGGACTTAAAATATTAAGGCGTTCTTAGGGATATACTACTCTGTGGTGGAGTTGAAATTGGTCTATTATATATCAACTTGGCAACTTTAAAAAGGTGTATTGCAATCTGTCTTAAGTCTATCAGGAAAAGGCAATACACAGATTGCGTACAACGATGACATCACAACAATTAAAATGATATCTTTAAGTATTTAAAAAAAATCTTTATAGTGAATATTTTAATAACATTGAAATTACATAGTTCCTTCAGATAGTCTAGACTCTCTAAAAAAAATTATGAACAATCCCAATTAAAATTAATAAAGAATTAGATTCGCCTGGAGATAGAAATATTAAAGTAAAGAGTTTTGTTCGAGGAAAATATTTCTTCAAAGATGTCTGAGGAAAAATTTAAGAGAAGGTAACTAAAGGTTATATTAACAAGTTGTAACTTGGACACATAGTGTAACAAAATTGGCAAACAGTGTAACATCATGAATAATTCACAGAACAATGTGGTGAGAATCATGACATTGTTCGGAACTAAATCTTTGGCTAACATTTCAAGCATGGAAGTATTACTGTTGAGTAATTGTATCTCTCGAGGACTTATTATTCTAGATTTTGTTAGTGTCCAGTAGTTACAATGTAGAGATTTACTAATGTTTTACTGACGTTGGTAACAATTCTACGTGAACTAACCTAAACTAAAAAATAAAATTTTATGGTGTCAATAACACAATTCCGCAATATTTTTTCTTATTATAAAAACGGTTTATTATATATTAAAGATTTTAATTAATATAAACGTGCACAACAAAATAGCTAATTAATCATTTTTAGTTTAGTTTAGTTCTGCATATAGAATTGGTACCATTGTAGCTTTTAATAGCCTTGGGAAGTATAATATGTGGTATGTCCGTGTGGTAATTTATTAAGAACACAAGTGTCAGCACCGTGTTACCTCCCATAATATGTAAGACCAAGCTCTAGAACATTATACCTAAACAGATATAATCCTCTTTTGATATTATGCAATACAAAGACTAGGTTTTATACGCAGTATGAATAAGATCTGTACTAATATTATAAAGATAAAAAATCTGTTTGTTTGATCGCGCTAAGCTCACGAACCACAGGTCTGATTTGGAAAAGTTCTTCAGGTACAATAGTACATTTACCGAGGAAGGCTATAGACTGTATAATATCACATGGCAACCAATAAGAGCAAAGCATCACTAAAAATATTCTGAATTCTACTCGTACGAAGTCGCGGGCTAACTAAGATAAATGCATGGGCAGGTCACAGGTGTACTAATTTGAAGAATAATCATGTCTTTTGAAATTATATTATTATGTTAAAAGAGACATGGGATATTCACATTCGTTCATATTAGAAGGTCCCTGACGATGATGCTATAATTACTCAACCTACACTCTATGTAATGAGAACCGTGATGGTAATATTTATTGTTCTATTACACGACTGAAGCATACCGACTTTACGAAATAACTCCTCCAGAATTACTGATTTTAAAGCCTTTTTTTTAATAATCTTCCACATCCTAGTTGCTAAGGATACCTACATCGTACTTCTGTGCCTACCATCTTCAACAAATATCAAAGTATAAGATGCTCTTTGACATTATAACACGAGGATACTTAACTTTCAACACGGATATGCACTTAGTTTGTTCTTGAATTTAATGTTATATTCTTATCTGCTCGTTAGTAATACGGCGCTGAACTTTAGGACTAGCAAAAGGCGTCAGCTTTAATTACCTTCGCTTAATGTGCTCCCTACTTTATAGTTTCTTTGTGGTCTGAATTTTAAAATAAGTTATAAATATTTAATGGTATTTCTTACAAAATTCTGAGGTCACTAATCGAGCTTAATAAGTTTTTCTTTCTTTCTCCAGCCCACCTATGTCCTACTGTTGGGCTTACCCAAAATGCAATGGCTACAGCCTAAGGGCTTTTAAGCCATTTTATTTTTTCATTCAGGAGGCTTTGTGGTATACTATGACGCGCTGACCAGTCGTCAGGGCTTATACATTTATTCATACAAGTCATTCACGAGAGTTGTAACTACTACCTTCAGAAAGATACACGACGTAGAGTTTTCAAGGACTCATTTCATTTTGTATGTTTTGTATTTACAGATAATATTCTAAACAAGGTTTATATTGTCACAACTTATGTAAAGACGTCTAAAAATGGTCCGTATAATAAAAATATATCTATCAGTCCCCACCATGACTAAATAACAATGTATTTTACATGTTTAACTTTCTAACAAATTCTACAGTATAACATAAAACATTATGTCATTATTCGGGCACGGAGGGTGCAGCCCAATGTTCTGGAAAGATAAAAAGTAAAAAGAAAGAAAGTCGCCACCTAAATCATCCGATATAAAACGAGTCTCGCCTTCAGTAACGATCTGTTTCGTACTAAATTCCAAGCAATTTTGTTATAAAATATATTTATTTACCCCATTGCTACTGTGAGAAAATAAATTATATTCCCTAACGATGCATAAAATTTATTCAAATAAAATATATATAAATATAGATGAAAAGATATTCTAGGTGTGATCCTTAAAATAATTAAAACGTACAGACTAAATAGGTACTTACTTTATTCTCTATGAAGAAAACCTAAACGATCTGAACAATTTGCATCGTGATAGCTTCGTAAGTGTCTTAATTTGATTAAAAAAATTACGATTATTATACTAAGACTGGAAGAGCATGCCTTAGGCGTTAAGTCCGCTGTACCCTGATTTGTGTATATACAGAAGTTTTTAAATAAATAAAATCTAATTTAAGAAAAATCTATTTTGGAACCGATTGGAATCAGTATATTATTTATAGTTTTTCGTCTCTATTTTGTTGGGCAAAAACTAGACAAAGCTAAAATGATTTGATTTAATCGTTATTCTACTGTACACATTTCATTAAAATTGATAATCAACTAAGCGTACACTTTTCTTACTTGCAAAACTTATAGTTTTAAGCACCAAATTCTGATTATATGAATTAATTTGAATCGAAAATAGCGACTTTGTTTTATAATAAGTAAAAACGATTACTCAAGTAACACTTATTTACTTTTTAGGGGTCCGTATGTACATACAATTTGGTCACAATGTTGCATGTATCCAGTAGTAAAGTATACATTACAAGTTACGCTTACATCTTAGTGTCTATATAAATGTCGTAAAATAGGATGTCGTAACTGTGAGAGGGTTTTGTTAAATTGTTGCTTAATTGTACACTGATCTCGATTTGATTTGAAGACACTAACCCTTCAAGTAAATAAAGACGGATGTTAGCAATTTTATGTAGGTATTTTTTAACGGTTTTTGCAATGTAAGAGTTAATAATTACCGTCATCGTCATACCGTCACGCCTTTTTTACAGGGAGGTAGGCAGAGACTATAGAGCGCCTATTGGTGCGGTGTAAATACACTTACTTGATAAAATAATTAGCAAAATTATGTATAAAGAGGTAAAGTTTGTAATATGTATGTTGGGGGCAATCTCCAAAAATAATGAACAGAACATAAAATATTTTCACTGATGGAAATCTACAGTCTCCGAGAGTGCTATATCCTATATATCAGGTGTGGCCAACTTTTGTGCACATAAGATCTACTTCTTATTTTAAAATTGAGTCGCGATCGACCTATTTCTTAGGTAAAAAGGGGGATGGTTAGGCAATGTGCTTTTATACCTCCGTGCACTCTTGTAAGTTCCAGCAACATACATGAATATTTATTTAATGGGTTAAAAAGCTTTGTCTATGGGAATGGAACTTGCGAGTGATCGACCAAAATTGGTCGACTTGTTTGCCACTCATGCTATATATTATGTCTATATGCAGTGATTCGAAATTACTAGCTAAATACAATGTCCCGGGAGCAGTTCAAAGTTTTTATTAAACACACATTTTTACACACACTTTGATACACGGCATTACTTACATAGTGTAGCTCATGTATTTATAGCAGCTATTGTTAGTTTTTACTTAGAACGAGCTAGAACGTGTATGAACGTCATAAATATAACACACAAAGGTTGGATATTTGTACAAAAAGTGCGCCATAACGACACAATGTATTATTTTTGACCAAAAACAGAAATTAGCGGAGACACGAAAGCTTTTGTTATGGTCAGTATTTTGTTAGTTAAATGTACATTCTTTTAATTGTACTAAACTTGATGTTTTATAGTTTTTATTTAAATTGCGAGAGGGTCATATATTTGTCCCATATGTATTGATAATAATGATTATATTCCAATGAATCTGCAGCGTAAGTTATTAGTTACGGTTAAATAAAATTATTTCGTAGGAATGCAAGTATAACCAACTCATTTCCCTAAGAGGGTGCTGTATTACCCGGGGCAGCCAGTCTGAGAAGGGCGGCGAAAGCCTTCATGTTTAAAATTCATGACTATCTCTATTAATTTATAGGGTGGCTAAGTTAAGTCAAATCAAATGGCCCGGGGCGCTAATTTTTCAAATACGTCTCTGGTAACTAGGGGATAAGAAGCGAATATCGCAGTGAGAGGCTGAAATTAGAAACTAAACTCTTTGCTAACACGCCTGGTTAGCAGGGCATTATAGACCAAAAACCAATCCCAAGGCCCATTTCCAAAAGTGGAATGTTAGTGAGCTGCAATGAAAAAGAAGACTTAAAATTACCTGAATTAAATTTCAAACCAAACTATACTAGTTGTGGCGTCCGTACAGAATTAAAATATCCAATACATATATACGCAGTAAGAGTTTATTTTTAACGCAATTCTGGTAAAAAATAGTGAGAAAATGTCTATTTCAATCAGCGAAATGGCTTAAATTCGCCATATTTAATCTTGTTCTTTTGGCGTCGAGTGTGATATGAGCTTTATTAGCATTTATATGGGAATGTCGGTGATTCTGTGCTGTGTTTTGGGAATTCAATTTGTGGATGCTTCTAGTCGCATAATTGTATATCACGTTGATTAATTTGCTTTTACTTTTTGTAGAGAATATGAAATTGTTTCGTAGTTAGTCACGACACGTAATAATATAGCCAGAAAACCTTTAAAATTCTTGTTTTTTAGTTGTATATTGTAAAGGTCGTGATCATTGAATATAACCTATTCAAAGATACAGGCCACATAATAATATGTTTTATTTTTAAGAAAAGTAATAAAATTTTTAAAAAAGGAACTAAAAAACAAAAGAGTATTGGGGATTCGAGAGGACATTAAAGATGATGTAAAAATTGATATTGTGAAACAAATATGAATTTAAAAAGAATACAATTATTTATAAAGCCTTAAATGTTTTTATTTTGTAAATGTAACAAGTCCTAGAAGGGAAATAAATGAATTGTTCTGCAAGAAGAAGGTTTATGTGAAGCAGAGGCTTCACAATATATTATATAATTATCGTCTGTTGTATGTATATTATTGTATATATTATTTATGTTGTATTCTATTAATTTGTTTTCTTCATGTCTTGAAACTTATTTCTGCCTATAACAATGCAATTCAACGATTGATTATATTGGAGATTGATTTGTTATTTCATAATTCTATTACCCTTAAAATTCTACTTATTAAGGACCAATGACAATGCAATAATGTAAAATAACATTCAAGCTTTTCAAGCGTGTTCTTGTTTTTCTTTTTTTTTAAATTAAGTTAATTATTATTTACATAATGTAATGAATGAAAAGTAAAATATATAAATTTAATCCATTATTTTTATTGATATTTTATTAATTATATTAATTAATAAAATAAATTTAAGTACGAAACAAATTAATTAATATATTATTATGTGCAAAATATCAAATCAATCTGCCAAACGCAAGTGAATTAAAATTACTTCAAAGATTCTGTTACATAGATAATAATATATTTATAGATAGGTACGTAACGAGTTGATGAATAAATAACTTTTTAACAATTTCTAAGAATTTCTAGACACAATTTTTATAATAATATTTATATCTCCTTGCAGCTGTAGCTTCTAAATTATGCAAGGATTTGCTAATGTTATTACTGAGTATAATTATTTATAATTTGCTTCGTCTGTCGAAAATGAACGCAGAAACATTGTACATAGCATTCCGGACGATTTCTTGAAAATATCTTTATCATAATTTACATATTTTTAAAAATCTTATATTGTTTTAAAAATTCTGAATCTAAATACTGCTACTACATTGTATGATGATTGTATGAGAATGTAATGTTATGGTATTAAATACCTAGTATTTATGATTATTATTGAACTATATTTTTCTGTTATTTGGTGAAAAACAAATAAATTTTCATGCACACACAACATTCTCTGGTCGCTAGATAAACTTGTATGCTTGTGTTATGGGTACCAGAATACGAATATACTACATATTAAACTACTTATAAGAACACACTTTTAATACATAGTAAACACCCAGACGCAGTGCAAACATATCTATGACATTTATAAATACACACAAATTATTGTCCCGCGCGGCAAACGAACCTGCGACCTCGTTGACGGCAGTCCGTTACATGCACCACTAGACCATGAGATCTGGCAAAAAATAAAAAAAAATTACTATTACCTATAATTACCGCGTATTTTGTAATACAGGTAAAATACCTACTACCGTCTCTCTAAAAGAATCATAGGAATAATAAAACTTTAGTAGTGAGGTTCTATTCGGATAGGGATCCTTAAAATGTAATATAAGTTGACTAATAACAAGGTTAAGAACATGTGTCCTCACCCTGTTTCCTCTCACAGGTCTTTGCTAGACTTGGCATTCCTGTCAGGGGATACTTTTATGTAAGTGGCGAAAAACTCGAAATTAAAGTCTGTGCCACACGCCAGGTCCGACTGTCATAGTAGATCATATACCCGATGTGGTTGAGGCCCGTGCCCAACAATGGTATGTGAATAACCTGGGAAGGAATGAAAAATTCCAAAGTTTATTCGAGTTAAAATGTAATACAGACATAAACATTAAACAAATACATTTGTAAATGTAAAATATATAATTATGACCTCTCTGTACACTAAATCAAATATGTTATATCTATATTTTACGTTTTATCATATTTTTATGCGAAAAATGCCAATAAAAGGTTTTTATGTAAAACGAATTTACGAGCGCGGCGGACAGTTAAATTGTAGAGGCGATTGGTCGACAAGTTTACTGGTTATATGCATTAGACGCGATGCGACGGCTGATTCTAGTCAATTTGTATTTTGACGATAACTGTACATTAACAAAAATAAAAAAGACATTCTAGATAATTCATTGCGTATAAACATATAATTAGGTAAATTAAACTAGTTCCTTCGCGCGAATTTGTAGTTGTAGAATTTGGCAGTATATTTTTTTGCAATAAGAATTTAGATGATTGTAGTCGTCTACTACGCATTTTCACTTATAATTAGTTAGAAAAATTTAGTACAAAGTATATGTGAAACTTCATCTCAATTTTCAAGCTTTGTGGCTGTGTTTCAAGTGTATTTTTACGTCGATTCAGTAGAAATGAAGTAAAATGGCGTTAGACGCATTTACATTGTAATAAAAATTTGGTATAATTCTTTCCAGTATAACTATTTATGAAAGTTTGTTACTTTTTGAGGTTAAAACTATGAAATAGATTAATTCGAAGGATTATTGGCATAGAGCATACATCCAATGTCACCTCATTTGTAAAACGCGATTTTGTTGCCTATATTATTTTTGCCGAGCAAGCAGGTTAGCAATAATTATTAGACAACAAAATCGCGTGGAAATGCTAGAGTAAATGTAATACAAATACATAACTACCGTCTGCCACTAAATAAAACATTCCATTCCCACAAATACAATGTAATTTCAAAGAATGTAGTAACTTTGAAAACAAATTAGATATCAACAATTCTCTCTTTTGACCAAGGACCGTTATTTTAGACCATACCTCACACTTACGCCATTGTTCTCTTCCCATTAATTATACAATAAATGAATTCACAGCATTTTATTCGTATGTTTTATCGATAAAATGGCGGCCGAGAGAATTTTGCTTGTAATTAGTAGAAATTCTTATTACTGTTTGGAAAATTCTCATATTCCGATTGTTATAACATTTTGGTATTCCATATCAAAACGTTACGTGAATTGTTCGCGATTATTTAGTTATATTTATTTATACCAAAGACAAATGATATAACATGTATCTTTATTTGTTGCCAAGAAAGCATATAGGTAACGTAACAGGCGAGCTTAAGAGGATACCAAAATTCTTCGTGCATTTTTCTACGTACGAAGTTTTCATTGTTTCTTTAGATTGAATGGCTAGAGCTCTAATTTTTAAGTATATGTTTTTTCAATATATAATGTAGGATCGCATAAACTCAGAAACGCGATTGAAAAAAGTTTTCTCGATAGAAAATCTTAGCGAAACAACCTCTCTAATTTTTTTTTTTTTCATTTGTCGGTCTATTATCGCGTATTAACTAATGAAATAACTTTCAAAACATAAGTAACTATTATATATAGAAACACGTAAATCAGAATTCAAATATATTTAGTAGATTTTGAGTAAACAAAAAAAATAGCCCCAATTCTTCATTTTCTATACCTACTAGCTGTGTTAATATGTACGTGTCGACGATAATATTGATGTAGGCCCTTACAATAACTAATTATCTTGTAGCAAAACTTTGCTAATTTAAAAAAAGTTCGGATGATGTGCGTGATTATCAATGCACGCACTAATTAGGTAATATTTAAAAAAAAAATATCGATTTCCTCGGCTGTCTACTCTTTGATTATTTAGATACCAATTACGTGAAAATAATGTGTGTGCCATTGAAATTTGTGAGTGTTTCTCAATTTTTCAGGAGATAACCATCAGATGGCCAATGGGACTACACGGGAAGCATCAGCTTTCAAATAAAAAATGATTCTTTAAAATCGCTTCGGCCACTTAAAAGTTATGAGGTAACAAACATTAAAAAAAACATACAGTCAAATTGAAACCTCCTCCTTTTTTGAAGTCTGTTAAAAAGGTTTAATTCTTTGTTTATTCTGTGCTGAATCTTAGGTGTATATCTAACTACAGAGTAAAATTGCTCACGTAACTTCATCGTTTGTGTTACCTTCAGTGTCGTGGTCGGTATGTTTTTCCTTAACCCGTCAAAAGAAGTTAAATATCAGAAACAAACCCTTAAAACTTGACAATAAAATGAATAACAAACAATTTAAAAGATTTACACTTAAACGATTAAATTAAACTTAATTGATTATTTACTTAAGATTTACACTAGGGCCTGCATCAATATTATCGTGCATTTTTCTACGTACAAAGTTTTCATTTTTTCTTTATATTGAATGGCTAGAGCTCTAATTTTTAAGTATATGTTTTTTCAATATATAATCTAGGATCGCATAAACTCAGAAACGCGATTGAAAAAAGTTTTCTCGATAGAAAAACCTAGCGAAATAACCTCTCTCATTTTTTATTTTTTGTCATTTGTCGGTCTATTATCGCGTATTAACTAATGAAATAACTTTCAAAACATAAGTAACTATTATATATAGAAACACGTAAATCAGAATTAAAATATATTTAGTAGATTTTGAGTAAACAAAAAAAATATCCCTAATTCTTCATTTTCTATACCTACTAGCTGTGTTAATACGTACATGTCGATGTTAATATTGATGTAGGCCCTTAAACGCAATAATTTAAATAGTCGGGGTTCGGACGGACCGGATCGTTCACTGTAGTGAAGTATACTGCAGTTAACTGTATCACACACTTAAGTCTACATCAAAGATATAATTTTGATTAATGTTCATTATGATTAAATATTTGCGTATTGCATTTCCAATTTCAATCTTTTTTATTCGACAACTTATAACGTTTACCAGATATGTTAACTAGAGTACTTCTAACAATAGGACATGTTATCGACTTATACCTTACTTGCGACCGTACAAAACTTTTATTTATCTTCGATTCTTGCTGTCAAAGTCAGCCTAATCTAAACTTTTGTTCCTTCACGCATATAAATAAGCTGCTGATGACAGCATTCTCTATTCAAAATTTTAGAGATAGAAATAAAAATAATATTAATATCTTACTGATAAACGAGGATTTCAGTCTATCCGTAATCAGAGACTGATTATTGAAAATGGCCGTTATAGGAAATCAAGTTCTGACACTTGCAATCTGAACCCATCACCGTCCACGCGAATAACAGCGCACATTACTGGCTAATAAGATCACAAAATCTTAAGTTTGTATTTTTAAAATTTTACAATGCTATTCTTGGACCTATTATGTAATATATTCACAAAATTTCATAATAATAGGTTGTGCTGTTTTCGAATAGCCACGAAAACATATTTTTTATAAACAAGTCATCATTATCATCATCATGATTTCACGCCCTTTTCCCATGGGTGTAGGCCTATACAGGCTGTATAGGCCTACACCTATAGGCGCTGTATAATACAGCGCCATCTGCGACGATCCAAACATACCTCTATGCCAATGATGTGAACATCTAAAATTTCCCTTATGTACTGTCATTTTTAGGGTTCCGTACCCAAAGGGTAAAAACGGAAACCCTATTACTGAGACTTCGCTGTCCGTCCGTCCGTCCGTCCGTCCGTCCGTCCGTCCGTCCGTCCGTCCGTCCGTCCGTCTGTCACCAGGCTGTATCTCAAGAACGGTGATAGCTAGACAGTTGAAATTTTCACAGATGATGTATTTCTATTGCCGCTATAACAACAAATACTAAAAATAAAATAAAATAAATATTTAAGGGGGGCTCCCATACAAAAAACTGATTTTTTTTACCGTTTCTTGCTCGATACTAATAACGTTGCCTTATGTTGCATAGATAATGGTACGGAACCCTTCGTGCGCGAGTCCCACTCGCACTTGACCAATTTTTTTAATTTAAATAGTTTATATGCAAAGTTTTTGTGAAGCGACTATTAATATCTCGTCTGTACTGCTAGTAATGTACTCAGTAACTAAGGTACTAAATAGACAGCGACCATTCATTTTTTTGACTCTATTTCGCTGTTTTGCTCTTTTGAATCTAAATTAAAACAGGGTTCATAGCTTATATTGTACTAGAAATTGTACTGTTTATTTATAAGATATTTTATTAATAGAAACTTTTGTATTTACTTGAAATTATTTTAATTTTGTTGTATCTAAATAAAAAATAGTTAAAACGTTTTATTGGCTTTCTAATCTTATTTTATTAACAGCCATCTGGACAGAGACAACATACATCTAGATGTACTATCTCAAAATACATTTTTGCATTATTTACAGTTGGGAAACTCTCAACCTTAATCCTACTAATATTATAAATATAAAAGTTTGTGAATATGAATGTTTAGATTTTAATAAAACTCTACAAGAATGTAGCTTATGCATAAGAATTACACATAGGCTACAATTTATAAAGATATTGTGTGAATTAGCCAAATAGGAGTGAAGCATCAGTGATAGTGATAACTGTGATAATTCAAGCGTAATTTTTTTACGTAAAATTCAATTCGTTTCTAATCAATTCAGAAACATATTACAATTACATAATACCTAGAGATACTCAAAGAAATGTGTAAAATACAATCCGCTAAATCTATACTGCTCACATCAAGGCAAAAGTCACAATGCCAATAGAGAAATCATTAAAGCTAAAAGCATTGTTCAAACATCAACTGAGCGTGGCCCCGCCAGGGGGCGCTGACGGCGTAGGTATCAAACGTTGCAGAACGGAAGCTCATTGCACTCCACTTCCGGTTGATAATCACTTCCGCTATTGTGCGGTTGCCGATTGATCATTTGATTCTACATGTTAAGTTAACATTTTAATGGAATAATTTGTTTTTTTTTATTGTGATAACATTTACTTTTTTACTGTTAGACGCAGTTTACAGACAAATTCTTACAGATCAATTGAGTTTGCTGTCCTATTAGTAGCCGTAGTTTGATTATTGAATTGTAAATCAACTAAAATATTAATATTTTTTAAATAAAACCTTTTTTTACGGATTTAGACACGTGTATTTGTTTTAAATTTAAGCCCAACGTTTCGGAGACTTTGCAGTCACCATAGTCACGAGTAAGAATGAGCTGTAAAGTGTCCTCTACGATCAGTAATTACCGGGTTTACCCACATTCAATTTTAATTTTACAATTTAAAACAAATATACGCGTCTAAATCCGTAAAAAGTAGCTTTATCAAAAGAAATGAGTCGAGCAAAAGTGTTAGAGAATATTATAACTAATATTATGTTTTACTTTTTGGAGTTCCGTACCAAACGGTATAACTTATTACTGAGACTTGCTGTTTGTCCGTCACCAGACTATACTCGGGAACGGAAACCTCATGTGCCAGTTCAATTTGTACTTATACGTACATCGTACCCCGGTTTTTATTAGGTTCTGTTTTTTAGTTCAACAGAATTACCCTAGTTACTTAGCTATGGACAATGCTTGAGGTCACATTTAAACTCAACAGCTAAAATCGCTTCAAAACCAAGAAAATAGCATCTCAATATTTTATAAAATACATTTTCATCAGTAATAGAATCAAGTTACATCTGTACTCTCTGTAAACCACAAAGAATTCTGCACATACCTGCGGTCGCATATTTGATTTCGTAATGCATATTTACGATCCAGCTTGCATACAAACTGCTTACATTGAATTTGTGAAAAGCTTGCGATATACACACTGTATTTGTATAATATTATTAGCATATTCTTTTTCGTTATTGGTGTGAGAATTCACAGGAAAATAACAGCTATTTGAACCCAAAGTGCTGGAGTAAACTTGCTTTCATATAAGTCTATGGTTGGACGTTATTGTATGGGCATTGATTCCTACTATGGTGGCTAAAAATGGTTGAGTTTCTGTTTAGTTAACGCTCGGTTTCTTACGTAAGCTGCTAATGGAAATACTTGCATATTAGTGACTGAAAATTGAGAATAATTTACTAATGTGAACAATACTATAATTACTTATTGTTCTAATTGTTTAACTTATTATTCAACTGGAGGAATTTAGGATTACGAGGAGTTCATCAAATAATATGGGAGGAGTTCGTGTAATTTATTTATTTATTTTTATTTATTTATTTGGTTCACCTACAGTTGTTACAATGTTACATAAACAAGTGGTAAAAACATAATAACTTAGCTAAATGCACAACCAATTACAGATGAACACTACATGCACAATAATGTATGTCAACAAAAAAATATACAAGAATAATCAAATAGCAACAAAATAGAAATCAAACAAAATAATAACACTTACAAAGAACACACTTCATGTACGACAAAATTCATATGTTATAATTTAACATTAGTGTGAGCCAGCTTGACAAAGTTACGGAGTCCGACGGAAAAAATATCGGTTGGACCTATAAAATGATTAAGTACTCTACTGAGTCTAGGTACTGGAGAGTTGTATCCGAGCACAGTTTTACGAAATGGAGGCATAAGTAGGTTAATAGGCTTGCGAGGAGTGTTATATGGTACTTTGAAACTTAAGCTACTCAATAAAGATGGACAATCGATTCGATTATGTAGGATCTTATACAGAAATATTAAATCCAATATTGTTCTCCTTTTTTCTAACGACACCATTTTAAAATGTTGCAATTTATCACTATACTTTAATCCTTTCGGAAGCCCCACGGAGTATGATAAGTGCCATAAGAATCGTTTTTGGATTCTTTCAAGTCTTAGTATGTGTGTAGCGTAATGTGGTCGCCATACAACTGAGGAGTATTCCAATAAGCTGCGGACCAACGCGTTATAGAGTATTATTTTAGTCCTAGGGTTACGGAAATTCTTACAATTTCTAATAACAAAGCCTAATGTTTTTGATGATTTCTTAATAATATTATCATAATGTAGTACAAAAGTAAGTTTTCTGTCAAGGATAACACCTAAGTCTTTTGTATGCTCTTGCCTGGTTACTGTTTTGCTATTAAGCTTATAAGATGAATTTATAATATGTATTTTCTTAGTGAAGGTTAGATGAAAGCACTTGTTTAAATTAAGGTACATGCCACTGAGACTACACCATTTGCATAATCTATCCAGATCTTCTTGTAAGAACGTGATATCCAGAGACGAATCAATGACTCGAGCGACTTTTAAATCGTCCGCAAATAAGTAGACCCTTGAGTACTGAAAGCAGTTCGTTATATCGTTACTAAATATGTTAAATAATAGGGGCCCAAGGTGAGACCCCTGTGGTACTCCTGACATTATTTTGTGGAGATCGGATCTATATCCATTGATAACAACAAAGTAAGAACGGTCCTCAAGATAGGATATCAGCCAATTCAATAAGTTGCCAGAAAACCCGTATGCCGCGAGTTTTTTTATTAGAACACTGTGAGAAACTACGTCAAAGGCCTTACTGAAATCGCTATAGATGACATCTACCTGCTTTTGTTTATCAACAGCACCTATGGCATCTTCCACGAAGGTAGCTAGGTTTGTGGCAGTTGACCTGGCTTTAATAAATCCATGTTGATTTTGGGTTAAGTACTTTTTGAAGTAAGCTCCGATGTACGGATATATTAGTGACTTAAACATATAGCGAATTAAACAAATGAGCTTAGTTTCTTTAGTAAACCAAAAATAGCACCCCTTGGTTTAGTGTAATTATGCACAAGGATACCGTAAACGCATATATACGTCACCGTAAAGCCTGTTATCTTACGATCTTACAAGCATTGTTTACTAATATAGCGCTTATTGATATGGAGAGCCGATATTATCACCAAAACGCTCGCCAACTTTTGTTATAAAACGAATTATACTCTAGCGTCAAAAGCTTTGTGTTTAGATTATATCTTTCTATTGAGAAGTGGAAAAGTTATGTTCATTTGTTCGTGTTGTTTCATAGCATAGATAAGCAGTTTCATAAGGCATTAATAATGTGAAGGAATTTGTTAATGACAACACTGTTTTAACTTTGAGCTATTTTATACAAATCTAATATATAAAATTCTCGTGTCACAGTGTTAGTTATCATACTCTTCCGAAACGGATTGACCGCTTTTTATGAAATTTTATACGCATATTTAGTGGGTCTGGGAATCGGCTACTATCCATTTTGCATACCCATAAATGATAAGAGTTTTCCACCCCTGACATTTATATGGCAAAACAACGTTTGCCGGAGCTAGTATTATTATATATCATTAAAGTGTCTGTTTGTAAGCTTCAAATAATAGCGTTTTCTAAATACATATAATGGTTGTTTAACTGTCTGTCTATCTGCCTAATCGAGGCACAGGTTTGAAGCAATATTTAAAAAACTTTCTTATCTGATGTTACAGAACATAACGTTTCTTTTGACATTATTAATTTATGCAAACTAATTCTTTCTTGTAAGTAGTATTAAACTTTTCATATCTGAGTACCTAAAGAAAGCAAGTTATCTTGTTACAGAATTATATATGTCGGCGCAACCACAACAATTAGTCTAGAGAACCTAGAATAATTAAGTTAAACCATTTGATTGTTCCAATATTAATTTATAAACCACCAAGTTGATTACTTTAGGGTTTATTACGATGTAAAAATAACGTCATTGTAAATTCAATACTTAACCTAAAAACTTACGAACACGTGCAGGTACGACCGAATGACATGCACGTGCGCCGGCACTATAAATACCGCCACACGGTGGGCAATCGAAGCAGTTACACTCGAGCCGCCGTACAGTACGGACCTTTCTTGGGAATCGTTACGCTGCTCGTTGCTATTTATCTATTTATAGTTAGTGATAAAGAGTTTATTCCGGTCATAATCGCGAGTGTATAATTATAAAGTGTGTATTTGTGAGAAAGTGTAAAGTGACGATTGAGAGGTGATGTTTTGTGTGAACATCATTATCATGGTGGTAGAGGCGCAGGTTATAGGGGATTTGGTTGGAGACCTGCTGTGGAACCTTTTATGTGTGAAAGAGAATGTCAGATTGATGTATGAACATCTTAAAGACAGTGTCTACAATTTGTAGACTGATTTTAAAACATGGCCATTCCATCCTCATCTATGTTACTCCAACATCAGAAGTGTGGGATAAAAAACCCGAGAGGCGGCCCCTACGACTAACTCAATAAGTGTAAAACGTTTAAATTGTTAAAATCAAAAGTAAAGATATCGTGCAGTTTTACCGTCGTAATAATAAATGGTAGGATATGCACATAACCGCGTTCCTATCAATAATTAAAAGTAGTTAAAAACGTGTCTCCACAAGTGAGTAAAATTTATTACTTTCAAATAGTCGTCATAGTAAGCAAAGGTGATATTTAAAGCAGCAACTTGTGGCTATGGAACCACGTCATCATACTCGGTAAGCAGTATCATTCTTCTATTAAATAAGAGAGAAAGATAAAAACAAAAGTCATTTGCAATAATAAGCTGTGGTGCAATAAAAATACCAAAATTCGACATGAAATTTCATATTGTTATGACATTTCATATGCCTAGTTCATCTTTGTAATAAGAAAATAAAACGTCACGTAACAAAGCTAAGTTTATTGTAAAATTGCGCAATACATAGATTTAATAGACACTTTTTATATTGCTTTGATTATCTTCAAAGTAAGATTGATAAAAACAAGCCACAAGTACTTACCCCATGTTATAACTGCGTAAATTAAAACGTATTCACAATGCTTTTTCACTTCACTTATCTCTTTCCATAAAACTACTCAATTTGTTTAAAACTTATCACAAAACACTTAATTGATAGATCACCACATATTCAGTACACTCATTATAAAAAAAAAAACAATGTTCTCTAGTTATCTTTTAAAAACTGAATAAGTTTCACAATAACACCACGTAATTTTATCGCTTAGATGCGCTTCGTTTGTAATCAACGTTTTCACTACCTGTTGCTACACTACCGAAATGAACTTTATAATAGTATGATTTTATTGAACTACCGTCATTAATTTTGACATGGTAGAAAAGTTAACAATTGTGATGAAATCGATGGATTTTGTATTCGACAATTACACACACATTGTAAAATGATAAACCAAGTTGAGAATTTCATTTTGATAACGAAGACGTTACCGTAACTAGAATATAGTGCACCAGTTTTCATCAATTCAAAAATATAGTGCAGTTTTCAATCCTTATAGATAACCTTTTGATTTACTTTAATTTTGTCATCGTGACATCGTTCGAATAAGAGTCGAGTCGATTAGTAATAGCCAATTAAATCAATATGTTTGGAACTAGTTAAAAATCGCTTCAACCTTAAACATTTTTCTTTTTGAAAGAAATTGGAATAGATTGATTAAAATTTACAGTTGACGATTTCATAACAAATCCACATAATTCATTTCTTTAAAATCTACGGTCAGTTATTTAAAGATAGTTCTTAAATAAAATAAGGAACTAATAGACAGTGATTTCCGGTGTGTGATTAATATTTTTACCTCTATACAAATAATGAAGTCAGTGTTGACAACTTTTAGTGATAGCAATTTTATCGAAAATATTAAAGTGATAAAAAAAAAGCAATACAAGAAATTCTTAAGCTAATAATTTTAATAATGGATGTTAAGGGTTCTTAACAATCAAATTCACGAATCAAATAGTTTTGATGCGCTCCTGAGTCTTCTGACTATATCTTTGAGGATATAAGCGTTAAATTGTTGCGTTGTATCTGACATCCTTTTGGTCAGATTCATTTTATCTGCTCGTATTAGCTTTTTCTTATCCTATTGATCTTTAGAGCCTCTGGGGCCACGGTCATAATAATAAGGCCCAGACCCCAGCATCGACCTTCCTCACTCTCCGAGAACCTCCGAGATTCATTCATTCATTTTATTTCATTCATTTCATTCCATTTACTATTATGTTACCCCGATATCAGTACACAATTAGATCTCTGTAATAATAATCTACGAGAACAAAATATCTGGAGAGTGGTACCTCTGAGCTAAACCATGTGTTACCCTTGAGCTAACCACGGATCCATGATGCATCCACATGTGAACCATGAGATACCGTTGGGACGCCTTGTGGAGCCATGAGTGGACACGTACACACCACAGATACTAAACGAATAAGTCAGTACATTGGAGATGTCTTTGTGTACTGACCTAACAATAACCCTTTCAAAATGAGCAACATAAGTTGCTTACAGATGTACTACTCAAAAGGAATTATTTCTCTTCTTTCAGGTCAATGAGAATCGACGAGATCCAACGAAAAGCTACGAGAATCTACAACAATCTACAAGAAGCAATGAGGCTTCGTTCATTTCATTCCATTTACTATTATATTACCACGATATCAGTACACAATTACATCTCTGTAATAATAGACAACGAGAACAAAATATCTGGAGAGTGGTACCTCTGAGCTAAACCATGTGTTACCCTTGAGCTAACCACGGATCCTTGATGCATCCACATGTGAACCATGAGATACCGTTGGGACGCCTTGTGGAGCCATGAGTGGACACGTACACACCACAGATACTAAATGAATAAGTCAGTACATTGGAAATGTCTTTGTGTACTGTCCTAACAATAACCCTTTCAAAATGAGCAACATGGGTTGCTTACAGATACCGATCTCAGAGAAAACTCTTAATTTCAGATAACACGCATCACATCGCAGCCAGGTGCAGAGCGCGCACCGCCTGTCAGAATGGCCGTGTCGGCGCAACCACAACAATTAGTCTAGAGAACCTAGAATAATTAAGTTAAACCATTTGATTGTTCCAATATTAATTTATAAACCACCAAGTTGATTACTTTAGGGTTTATTACGATGTAAAAATAACGTCATTGTAAATTCAATACTTAACCTAAAAACTTACGAACACGTGCAGGTACGACCGAATGACATGCACGTGCGCCGGCACTATAAATACCGCCACACGGTGGGCAATCGAAGCAGTTACACTCGAGCCGCCGTACAGTACGGACCTTTCTTGGGAATCGTTACGCTGCTCGTTGCTATTTATCTATTTATAGTTAGTGATAAAGAGTTTATTCCGGTCATAATCGCGAGTGTATAATTATAAAGTGTGTATTTGTGAGAAAGTGTAAAGTGACGATTGAGAGGTGATGTTTTGTGTGAACATCATTATCATGGTGGTAGAGGCGCAGGTTATAGGGGATTTGGTTGGAGACCTGCTGTGGAACCTTTTATGTGTGAAAGAGAATGTCAGATTGATGTATGAACATCTTAAAGACAGTGTCTACAATTTGTAGACTGATTTTAAAACATGGCCATTCCATCCTCATCTATGTTACTCCAACATATATGTTGTTTAATATGTATTTGCAAAGATATAGAAGTAGGGCTGCATTTCTAAATGGCCAACGCGGGATAATCGTGACAAAAATCCCGGAGATTTTAATAAAATAAATTTTCAACTCGTAAAACACAAAAAAACCTTTTTCACAGAAAGAGGTGTCACCCGGTCTCATTTATTGGGTACAATAAATTTTTCCGTGGGGCGACGGACAAAAAGAATACAAATGTCACTTCCCCATGTCTTGCCCGCGTGGGTCGTGAAAGCCGATCGAGGGAACCATGCCACATGACACCTGCGCATAACCCATACCCAAGGAGGGTTGACATCAGGAAGGCGGCCGCGAGTAAAAATCAGCCAAATCTCATTGCGTCATGATCAATATAGTCATGTTGCGTCAACCGTGAATAACGGAATAAGGACTGGAGTATGATAATGATGAATGTCCTCTAATGCCAATGAAACTAGGTGAAATCTGGTTAAATCTGGCTGGCTGGCAACCCTAGCTAGAGGAGAGAGGAACTCAAGAATACGTCTCAAGTGCGCCGTGAGGTGCGTTTATTGCATTTTTATGAACACCTCTTTATTGCAGAAAGCATTATTATACCGGGAATACTCCAATGTTAAGGCGTAATGCGTAGATTAAAACATACTTCATCTTAAAATACTTGTGAGCTACCTGCAAATAATAAATCAAAAAAACATAAAATCATTTAAAACCAAGACTTTTACTGACATAAATCTTTAAATGTTTCCACAAAGGAGGGTTGTGTTACCCGAGTAACGGTTTAATTGATCTCTTTTGAACAGAATAATGATATCGGACAGTTCAATCGTACTCACTAATAGCCATTGACTGAAATGAATATACTTGTAACCGATTTCTTTTAGTAAACTGTTATGTAAGTTTATTCTTTCTGTAAACACTTCTTAGAAATCAATTTCCAAGAAAAATATGTCAGATGTTCTTGAAACTAGAAATATTTTGCCCACGAACAATATTATTGAGACGAAGCACCAATCACCGTACTATTTGCAACAGCAGACAGTTCAAATAAGAAGCAGAGTATGCAAGTGGAGTGGGCTGCACTTTGAGTATTAAATCAAACGGGAGTAACCAAACAATCGTTTCTATGTAAATCTATTACCAAGATCGGCGGAGTGTCGAATCAACGCATTTAAACACACTAAAGTAATTCCAACATGCCACTACGCACGCACGTGCAGAAAATCCGCGGACACACAACACTACGCACACTATTAAAACACACACTTAAAGACAAGAATGTCAGTTCATACACTATAAGTATGAGCATTGCTCTTCTAAGAAAAAACAAGTTCACTTAGTACAGGATCGTTATAGCATATTACTAGTCCTAGGTCCCAATATGATGGTTATTAGTGCAATAACGACGCGATCTTAAAAATGCAACAGGTATTTAGCATTGCTGTCATATCTTTTTTTAGCTGGGGACTCTTGACAGTGCCTAATCTCGCTTATATTTTTGAAAAATGTACTGTTAAGGTAATGCACACGAACACACTAATGCACTAGTTCCAAATTTTCACACTATTAAGCACACACA
The DNA here is from genome assembly GCA_916999025.1 of Orgyia antiqua. NCBI lineage: Eukaryota > Metazoa > Arthropoda > Insecta > Lepidoptera > Erebidae > Orgyia > Orgyia antiqua. Next base: position 20,185,117 of record OU779862.1, read on the forward strand.
CCAAGAGACGACACAATATGGCGCGATGAATATATGAATTGATCTTGTATATTTTTCAAATGGGTTCCGTGACGACTCCTCTTATTTTATGCTCAAAGGAGCGGCCCGTTTGATCGAGGTCACGTCTCAAGCGCTATGTATAATGAAAAGTAACGGTACACCGAGATACGCTTTCTTTTACTATTTATTTGATAGCGTATGCAAAGTGATTCAGATTAATAAAAGCTTCGAGAAAATTCAAGAATCAATTTGTGAAATAGTTTTACTATTAAGTAAATATTAAAACTATTGTACCTGCAACACAGTTTTGACTAGCGCGGGTGCTAGGGTGTCCATAAAATGTGGTATGTGTATCTTAAATCAATAAAGAATTATTAAAAGAATTATTGTAAAAATAATTAATTTACTTGCCTAATATACATACATAATATTGTTATTACAAACTGAACAAAAGATTACGTAAATTGTTACAATAGATTTAGTTTTCTGTATGTAAATAAATAAATAAAAAATATATTAAAACTATTTTAATAAACCTAAACTGCTAAGCATTGATTATCCAATTATTTCTTATTATATTATCTGCAGAACTATAACTATCTTCTTTGCATTACTCCCAAGACTGTCCTTCAAAATTTTACTAAAAACATTCAGAATGGAATGAAAGGGAAGAAATAAATGAATTAAAGACTAAAATTGTTGAATTGATTACTAAAGATGTCACCCACAGACAACTTATTCGTTGAATAATATTTTTGTCATTAATTATTAATTTATGAAACAGACAAACTTTATAAAATTAAGATCGGTGAAAGACCTTTCATAAACAAATAATTTACTTAGTTCACTAAAAATAAATATTTTTTAAATTATTGCATTGTCACCGGCCCTTCATATGTGTGCAAACATATCAATTTGACTACTGTGAATGGGTGCACAGAACATTAGGTACTTTCAAAGACTTCGTCACATAGATTAATACATTGATAGAGCCAATGTAAGCGCGTTAATGTTTTAAACAAGGACGTTTACTGTAGAAGTGCCAAAAAAAAGGTAATGCCTGTGATATCACTCGCATTTATAGTTATTGTGCCATCTCTCACGAAGTATACACCAAACCTTAACAAATTATACAAAATAACCATCCTATTGAACCAATAAATCTATTAAAAACCCCATTACAATCCGTTGCGTAGTTTTGAAGATATAAGCTCACACACAGAATGTCTATGAGCTCACATACATACATACAAAAATAACGATTTTGGTTTTTAATAAGTTTATATTTGCCCAGTAATATCAGCTTTTGCTGGTAAGCTTGATATTAACTTAAAGTCTAGTTGAATTCGATCCTGTCAATCCAGAGATTTTCTCTAACAAACAGAAGGACAGACATAGACTGCATAAAACCACGTTCTCCTGTCGCAAGCCGAGCATTGCTTGTGGCTCCTGAATACTGCCTGACTCTTGTCACAGAATTTAGCACTACTACCGATTATACTACAAAGCCATCTTCGCAATAATAGAACAATAAGTTAGTATGATTGTAGACGACTAAGTTTTGGGACTGAGTGAGTAAACTTAGCATTTAGCTTCACAAACTGCCTACACTTACAAACTTTAACAATTATCTGCCACGCTATTGTTATTATCGTGCTATATCGATCATTGATGTAAGTAATTTTAGTTTAACTACTTAGCCTGGTAATGTATGAATTAGATTATTTAAAAGTAAAATATGTCTTTACTGAATATAGAAATAACCCTAAGATTCCCGCGTGCGAAGTCGTAGAGTTTAACTTGTATTTTTGTAAATATGTATAGAGCGGACACTAGTTACTCTTCATGGCTCTTATACTGGTTCTATCTGTGTTCTTCCCAAAGTAAAAAAGATGTAATAAGTATTCTACTATTAATATAAATGCGATAGGTAAGTAATAAGCATTATTTTATAATTACTTTGCTAATGAAGATTCGGAATACTTTTTAATAGATTTCAGAAGAACGAAAGTTCCCTACAAACAGACGGTCAAATTATGATACTTTCTTACTAGAAATTGCAATCCATTTTACTTTTCACGAAAAATAAATCTCAATCTAGCAATTCTTTACCATATTGAATAAGAAACAAACATCTTTTTTCCAAAAGCAAACCACAATAATGTACAAAAATATGAAATACAAACCTACAATATGTGACTTCTAAAATATATATTTTCAATACTAAAAGCCTCCAAACATCTCGACTCTCAAATATAGGTAGAAAGAATTCGGCATATATCTGGGAGCGCATATTTGATTTGTTGATGCATATGTATGACTCAGGTTGTATACAAATTGGTAACATTGAATTTGTAAAAAGCTTTTGCTATGCAGATTGTATTTTGAAAATATCATCTTTACTGACACAGTGACGAGAGGATGGGAGTTACTGTTGAAAATAGAATTAACGTTAGAAAAAGATAGACACAATCTTAGCTATAGTGTTTTCTGGCTATGTTATCACGCTAGCTGTGTTTTGCATTTTTATTTGCGTACTATACTATACATAGTTGACAGATTCGCAGGTCTACCAGATTTGCGCATATTTCTTAAAGATCAGGCTAGTTTTGGACGTGGAGAAGTTAGGTAACTAACTCCGCGACGTGAAAATTTTATAACTCGTATTTTATGGGCTAGATTTACTCGTACCCTGTGGTGGAGCAGTAGTGTAATGGACTGCCGTTTAAGACTTTGTAGGTTCGATCTACGCACAAGACCATTATTAGTGTGGGAAACACCGATGATGGTTAAAAATACTATTGATTTGTTTCATTTGTGTGGGGACTAAGCCCCCAAAAAGTAAGCATGTTTTGTTTCACATTTTCTCTTAAAATTTAACGTGTAGTTCGTTGGCAAAAAATATAAAAATAGCTTGGACGGTCCGCGCGTTATAAATGGCTGGTAATTACGGCGCATAACATCGGCCTGGGACACACTGAGCTACTCATATACACTAACATACAAAATTGACTATGTCTGAACTTTTTAATAAGGTTTTCAAAGTACAAATTAAAAAATACTAGCTGATGCCCGCGACACTGTACACGTGGACTTAAGAAAATTTGCGCTGTTTTTGTAATATTTTTCACTGATGCTTCGCTCCTATTAGTCGCAGCGTGATGTTATATTAGCCTTTAACCTTCCTCGATAAATGTACTGTCATATACGTAATACATATGTAAGTTACCATACTCTTTGAGTGGACTTATTGTTCTTAAGTTAGTAAAGATTTTTAAACACAAATCGGACCTTAGGTTCCTGAGATTAGGGCGTACAGACAAACAAACTTTTCAGTTGTATAACATTAAGTATAGTTATTTTCTCTTCTGCATATGGGATTGCGTTGTAGACCAGAGTAGAAACCTTTAAAAATAATAAAAAGTGAAAAAAAAATTGTAGGATGAAACCCATTAGAAAAGGAGGAGTATATTATAAAAATGAAAGGAAAAACAATTTACCGGCGATCTGAGGTCATGACCCCTTTCCGACCTTAGATTGCAGGTACGTTTTCACCAAATTTCGTTGAAAAAGAATGTTTGTAAAAGATAAAAATAAACAACTAAAAACTTGGTTTTTTGAATTTTTCACATAAATTTTGAGGTTATCTGAAAAAAGTGTAAATACAAAAGTTTTAGATCTTTTTATTACCTACAACTTTGCTATTTCACTTTTTTCCATAGAACTTTTAGTTTTGCCAGAAATCGAGAAAAACCGTTTTTACCCTTAAAAACTCACCCCCATCCTCTTCCCGACCTCAGATCGCCCGTAAATTATTTTTTCTTTCATTTTTATAACATTCCCCTCTTTTTCTAAATTATCGACCCTGGTCTATTGGCCAAATGCGTGTGCAACATGCATTGTGTTTAATACACTAAAATTGAAGCGAAATTTGTGGCAGTATAATAGTATAATATTTATTCTAGTTATCTCAGTGTGTTTCAAACCTAATTTTACACTTTTTCCTATCCCCCCCTTGTTATATGGTTATAACTTACCAACTAGGCAACGAGTTTTTGGGAGTATTATCCTTTTAGCGGCGTGTTTTATAAACGTTTTGGGTGAAAATTCGCGGTTTTCACTAGCTCTTTATATCGCCATTAGTTTTTGTGACCTTTTGTTACTAGCTATTTATGATCTAATAGAATTTATTGCAATGGGACAAGTTACAATTATATATTGTGCAATGATCGATGTTTATTAATATATAATATAAAAAAAGTGCAATTACTACAGTGCGTTTGTCGCATGTTTTGATTTTGCTATTTATAACAGAATCCAAAAAATTGCTGAAAAAAAAGAAAATGCGACGGATACAGACAATTGCATTGTGATAATAAATCATTGGACAATTGTGATTCTTTTTGCATGATTCCCTGAGATATGGTATTTTTGTTGTAAATAAACGATATGACGAAAAAAGAGAAACAAAAAATTATGGAGTTTCTTGTCATTTCTTCATTTCATTTTTTATTATAACTTTTAAGCTGACACCTAGCTTTTAACGTTTTAAAAGTGCTTGTAACTAAGCTTATTAGAAATAAAAATCTTTGACTGTAACATCACTATGCGCTACGTAATATAAAAACCGATTAAGTACAAGCTGGACTCGTATACGAAGAGTTTCGTATCTTTATTATCATGATAAATTCGTCAAACTGACCCCAAGTAACACCAACAACGGAACCCCAAATAAGAAAATAAGGGCAGGAGAATGTTGATGGTGAGTGTTCGTTGTTATAACATCAACTGATGTACATAAACTGTGACATTTTCAACTCTCTAGTAAAAGGGGTGGTACTTTGAGTATTATTCTGTATATTTATTACCAACAATTAACTTCTTCTACTTTCAGTTTATGGCTTTTATATTATACAATTTTCCCACCGTCGCGTAACAAGATACTACACCAAATGCAGGAGATTAATAATAAAAACTAAAAACTGAAGGCCGGTAAGATCATAAAATAATTATGACTACATTCAACTGCTTAGTGATGTGATTATACTGAAAATCAACAATTCATGAATCTATAATAATGGTTGTTGTTTTTATAAAATCAAAACAAGCAATGACCCTGTCACAATATTCGTATTTCAAAAAGACTTTGACACATAAACAACCTCCTTCATAAGATTGTTAAATAAATTATATTCTCCTTGATGGACCTTACACTAGCTGTCACCGTTCTAGAGATACAGTGGGGAGATGGACAAAAGGTAAAACCCTATTACTGAGACCAGTAATAGGGTTTTACCTTTTGGTACGGATCCCTATATAACGTAATTCTGATAAAAAATAAAATTACATTTATCAGTTATTTACCGATGTCATTTCAGTTAAGTCTACTATTGAGGAGGTCAACATTTTTGTTGGATCAGCGCTCGCCTGTCAGGACCAATGTACTGGAAAGATAAATTCAAAGGCACACGACTGCCTTCAAACATCCCACTAAGATCTGTTTCTATTATGTCATGTTATACCTTATGTATTAAGTCCTTTATATTTTTTATAAAATGAATTGTTAAATGAGTTTTACACTTGCCTATAAAGTCTATAAAAATGTAAAAACTTGATCTGAATATTTATAAGGATTTAATATAAATTGAAACAAAGATAAAAAAATTTAAGTCAAGGTTGTAATTGTCCCATGGTTCTCCTGGGCCTCCTCCACTTCGGGAGGGATTATGGTCTACTATGCCAAGCTCACCAGCTCTCACAGTGGATGTTTACTGCTCATAATATCCCTTAGCTGGCTTTTACAGCATCCTGGGGAAGAAATGGGGTAGTGACACTGGTATTCTTAACACGTCACCACACGGACATCTTAAACCGTCAGCACACGGACCATATTATCTGGTAATTATTAGATGATAATTAATTAATTTGATGACTATCACAAAACGAACGACGAGATCAAAGCACGAATCATTTAGTTTTCCCCATAACATAACACTATAATTATTATGGGATCTCCTCGACTTAAGTTTTTTTTAATTTTTTGTAGGTTTGAGTGAAAAGTTGTGTTCATTAATTACAACTAGATATCTTGTTGCAATATTTTGTTTTTATAACAGAACTACAGACAGACACGCCTAAAAGAAAGTTACTTTTGGTGCAAGGCCTTGATAATGATAATGAAATGAATGAAAATCAATGCTATCTCAGACTTTAAATATCAGTTTTTTAAATTTTATAACTAAATTAAAGTAAATCTGTCAACTTGTCAATATTAAGTAAAACAATAACTAAGTTAATAAAGAAATATTTTTACTTTATCAGAATTCGCTTGTGATATTTATAATAATAAAAGTTGTAAATTTGATTCTCATGAAGATTAATTGAAAATACTTGAAGAGTTTACGACTTGTAATGTGTATTATTAAGGTCATGTAACAGAGACAAAATAAAAAAAATGGAAATTGGTTTTTATGTACACAAACGCCCTTGCCAGTTTTTCATTCATATCTTTTAATAGGAATGATGCATAATCCTCTGATTTTCATGTATGAAAAAAATGGAATGGTGCCATTTTTATTCTTAATCTATCACTTTCCGGTGTTTTTACCTTATTATATATAATTTTATTGCTTTACTTAATATTATTTTAAGGCCATGAAAACATTACTATATTAGTATTTATCATAGTAACGTAATAAAATACGATAGAGTAGACAATTTAAATCACAAATAAATTTAAAGCATAGCACGCTATTGTTTAAGCTCTCTTAATTTATAAAGACTCGAAAAACTAAATTAAAGATGGAGTGACTTGAAAAACTAAATTAAAACAGAATATATTCGTCGCGCTGCACAATCTTCTTGAAACTAAATGTCTTGCGAATAACAATCCAATTTCAAGGAACGCTGTGGAAACAGTCAACCCTATTTTAAGTTGAATTCAAAAGAGCCACCGGCACGGAAACTATGTAAGGGTCAAATAATTAAATAGTTGCTCACTACTTGGTGCTTTAGTGTGCACTGTGCTTTACAGTTGTGTAGACGGGCAACTTTTATATACACGTAGTTATTAGTTGTTTATTGTACTACCTAATAAATTAAAATAAACATTTACAAATGAATTACATTTAGTGCTAGCAGAGGGGGCAAATAAAACCCAACTATGGAAACTAACTCTACATTTTTAATTATACTAATGACATTTTTAAATTTTTTCTACCTATAATTAATTGACGTAATTAATCGGCGATCGACCAAAGAGTGAAACTCGGTGAATAGAGGGTCTCCTCATCGACCGGTTGTGGTGTTTTCTTTGTATGCCGTCAGCAGTTTTGCATTTCTTACATCGATGAACACCTGGTCATCGATGTTCCACTTGCTGTTGTAATATACACCAAGAATATATATTACGTAACAAATAATAATACGTAACAAATGTTGTTATTTTATGTTTATCGTTACGTTGAATATAGAAATATGTACCACTTTGTATATTGCTCAGTCACATTATGTTGCACTCACAGCAATATACAATTCAATTTTTCGCTCGCGACCACTAATGTGGCTCGTCTGCGTCAATAAAACTTGTGATTTCTGGAACTTTCCACGAAATAGAAGACATTAATTTGTAGAAAATTGAAAATCCAGTCTTATCACGGTAACAATGAAAACAGTAGTTGGTTCTGAAACTACTAAATTAATGACTTATTTAAACACAAATGTTGCGATGTTCTTAGCTCGTTACTGTCCTTAAACTGGCTGTTTACCTTCTGAAATACGTAAATTGAAAATGTGTAATGTTATGAATGCATTATCTTTACATATTATAAAACAAAGTTGTTATTTTTGTATGTATGTCCCTATGTAAGCTTATATCTTTAAAACTACGTAATGGAGTTTGATGTGGTTTTTAAGCTATTGCATAGCTTCTATCGAGGGCCTTGAGCGCGGGGACCGAATAGAGAAATTCCGTAACGAAAAAAAACCTCACGCTCCCCACTCCGACGGGCACGGAGGTGTGGCTTGAAGGCCGTGCATTGTCTTGAATTAATATCAAAGAAAAAAAAATACTGCATAAATAAAATAAATAAATAATTATAATTGCATAAGTTGATACAAAATGCTATGCAATAGCTTTACCGCGGCAGTCCCCGTTTTTTTAAATACATAGAGGTGTTCGATAGGACGGTTTACGTATAATTTGTAATTCCACGCTTAGAAAAATGCAGGCAACTTCTAGTTTTATATAAATGTAACACTAACACACGTACATGGTTATACCAGAATGTGATAAACCAATAGGGATGGGCCTGATTCTAAATATCTATTCTTCTGTAATAATAACATTAAAAAGCTGAAGAGTTTTTTGTTTGTTTGTTTGAACGCGCTAATCTAAGGAACCACTGGGCCTATTTAAAAATTCTTTCAGAGTTAGATAGGGCATTTATCGAGGAGGGCTTTAGGCTATACAACATCACACTACGACCAGTAGAAGCGAAACAATAGTGAAAAATGTTGCAAAAACGGGTAAAATTGTTAAATTCCACGAGTATGAAGTCGCGGGCAACAGCTAGTATAAATTATAGGGAAATAGTATAAATATAGTTTGTGCTTAAAAGAAGGAACTATCAATAAAGTTTGTGACAAAGATGATAACAGAATCATGTAAGTATAAGTGAACTGCAACTATTGCTTTGTTGTGGTTAAGTGTGCGGTACAATTAATTTATAGTAGGTAGGGAGCGGCGCGCTCCAACTTAAACCAAACTAGTTATTTCGTCTTAAATGTTGCCATATTTTAAATAGTTTACACTTGAATGTGTTTATTTTAGAAACTTTGTAGCATAATTGTTTTAAATATAAATAAGTGCTGTGTTATACAGCGGACGGGATAAATGTATGTATGGATTTTGAATTATAACGATGGTTTAAGATTCTTTAAGAAATTATCGTTATTTAGCTAAAAAGTTACATAATCATACAATTATATCATAAAATATAGTATAACTATACTAATATTACAAAAGATGTAACAATTTAATACATATGTGATAAATACATATTATTAGCATCTGGTGCTAAACTAGGCTAGAAGCCTGTATTTCAGCACTCAGTGCCTACTCTCATCCACTGGTTTCGTATTGTATCCTAATATGGTAAGTAAAACGTTTTCTCACTATTATTACATTTATATTTCATGTATGTGTGCAAGGCATGCAAGGTAGATTTGTGTGTGTGTGAATGCGTGTGTGTGTGTGTGTAGTGTGTGTATGTATGTGCATATAGCTAGAAATATGTCTATGTAAATTTGAATTAGGAATAACAAAACTAATATGATGATATATAGTTTAATAACAAGTTTTTCGTTTCTTATACGCTTTCTTTCTGCTAACACATTTGTTTTGGTTGAATTATAAATTATATTATATTCATTATAAAAACTATCATAAATGCGAAATATTAGCGTATATAAAAAAACACAAAAATAGAATTTCAATTTACAAACTATAATTATTTGTAAATTATCATAAAAATAAAATTTTATTGCTTGTAGACAATGCAGTGCAAACCAGTGCAAACAGCAAAACACCCATTTGCCAAAAGCAGACGTCGCGTCTAATGCAAATATCTCATAAAGTTGTCGACCAATCGCCTTTACATTTTAACTGCCAGCCACAGTCGTAAATTCGTTTTACATAAAAACTTTTTAGTACCACTTATTCTCGTAAAAAAATTGATAAAACATTAAAAATCTTTGTAGTGTAACAGAAAGATTACGATTTTAAGGTTAGCTTTTGTGGTTAACTAAAACAGGATCATTTGAAAAATAATTTTATTAACAATTGTAACTCAGGACCCTAAAATAGTGCTTTATCAATTATTTGAAACTAGTGGCTAAATATCTTAACATTAAGTTATTCCATTTAGTAGAATAAGTAAACTTTTAACAAAAATAAAGTTCAATGGGAATCGTATCTAATAATTAACATTTTTGAAATATCTTTTTTTGGTTTTTTATTTTAAAATGTTTTTTTACCGATAGCTGCAGAGTGTCCAAAGGTTAACTTTTTAGACAAAAACAGACAGTTAAATATTTGTAACGTATTTTAAATAATTTAATTTCTATGAAATTCATATTAAGCAGCAGTTTAATAGTTATTTAGATCAATTTAATACAAAGTCATGGTAGGCTTTTCTAAGACATAAAATGGTATCAAACGATATTATAAGTGTATACTCATTGAGTATTGCTCACAGGAAGACACTGTTAAACTTATCGCACAGTTTTATTAGTCTCTACAACGGTTTACGACTTTACCGAGTCTACTGTATTGGATAATGACAGCTTAAAACTGGGGATTACATCACAGATTGGACGTGAATTTGATGAATAGTTGTATAATTACAATTAGTTTGATTTTGCAATTCTTATTAGGAAAGTTATAATTAAAATTGTAATAGGTACAGCGATATTTAAGTCATGAACTTGTATTCGTGACAGTTTAAATATCTCTACTTTTTAAGAGTCTGTCCAACGTTTCATAGTTTGGATCGTAGATGCTACATTAAAATCTTTATTGATAAACAGCCCGTGTCCAAACATGGGCGATATTGAAAAAGGCCGATGGATATTTGATCTTCATAGATGCTAGGGTCGACATTCTTTATTTGACTGATCTTTATCTATATAACACATATGCAATACCCAAACACACCTATACACCATTTTGAATAATTTATGTATGTAATTATGTGAAATCGTAGCATATCGCTAGTTTATAAAACTACTATTTACAGAATATTTTCTAACACTTGCGCGGCTCATTTGTTTAAATAAAACTACTTTTTACGGATTTAGAAAACAAATATACGCGTCTTAAGCCGTAAAAAGTAGTATAGTAGTAGTATGTATTTACAGATTAAGCTGCATTTACTATTATATACCTACGAGAGAGGAGTCATATTGTATTAAATAAAATGCCCATAATTATATCGCTAGAACACATTAAGTACCTAGTTTACATTAATTATATAATCCTATATCTTATATAGGTGCCTACATTAATATGTATGAGAGAAAATTAACTTAGTATTCTGTAACACTAAGATTAACTAACAACATTCAGAACTATGTACAACACTTAAGGACTTGATTATATTTTACATAAATTGGTACCAATTGTAAATGCACAACTAAACTAAAATAAACACAACTAAACTTAACTTAACTAAAAATAAAAATTGATATTGTCAATAACACAATTTGGCAATGTTAACAAAACTATTTTTTAGAAAATCTGTGTATTATAGACTAACGATTTTAATTAATGAAAATGTTCACAACGATATAGCCAATTAAGGGCCTACATCAATATTATCGTCGACACGTACATCTAACACAGCTAGTAGGTATAGAAAATGAAGAATTAGGGATATTTTTTTGTTTACTCAAAATCTACTAAATATATTTTAATTCTGATTTACGTGTTTCTATATATAATAGTTACTTATGTTTTTAAAGTTATTTCATTAGTTAATACGCGATAACAGACCGACAAATGAAAAAAATAAAAAATTTGAGAGGTTGTTTCGCTCAGATTTTCTATTGAGAAAACTTTTTTCAATCGCGTTTCTGAGTTTATGCGATCCTAGATCATAGTATTGAAAAAACATATACTTAAAAATTAGGGCAATAGCCATTCAATCTAAAGAAACAATGAAAACTTCGTACGTAGAAAAATTGCACGAACCTTTTTTGGTATCCTCTTAATCAAAATACGCAATAGTTGTTATCATGTTTTAGTTAAGTTTAGTTGTGCACGTCGAATTGGTAGCAATTGTTTACTATATAAGATATTATTTGCATGGAATGTTTTAGAGACCACCCTATTTTGAGTGTATTTTTCAATTTTTTTTAAACGGCTAATGTTTAAAACCTGCAAAGTTTGCGTAATGATCTCTTTCCACTAATGCTTCTCTCCTATCAACATCACGCTGCGTCTACGCAGCTACGCGTGACTAAGCGTGATGTTATATAGCCGATCTATAGCCTTCCTCGATAAATATACCATCCAACACGATAGGATTTTTCAAATCGGACCAGTAGTTTCTAAGATTAGCGCATTCAAACAAACAAACCCTTTAGCTATTAGATTTAAATAAGTATTGGTGTAACAATTTTGATTGTGGTGTTTCATTACTAATAAATAAGTTTTAATGAAGTTCTGTTGAGTAAACACAAGTCAAATTTAAGTTTGTCCGTATTCCCATCACTATAAACTAAATAATGTGACTATAACATATATTTATGTAGGTCAGATCTTTGCGAGGTTCTCTCGCACAGAAGCGCATTCGTCTAGCAAGTTTCGAATTCAAATCCTGGGTTGAGGAATATGTAGTAAAGATTTTTTTAATATTTGTGCTATGATGATAAGCGTTTATACTTAACTAGCAGTTGACGGTGACTCCGTATGCGTGGGAAACTGTATTCAAATCCATGCAGTAGTTTTGGCGCTATGCGCGTACAGACATACAGACAGACAGACAGTCAAAAATTCTATTTATTACTGTTTTGGCTTCTATTACGTCAATAAAGACCCCTGATCCAATTTTTTCAATATCTATCAGTATAGACATCGACTTTGTAGATTTTTATTATATGTATAGATAATACATACATAGTTTTGTTGGTAGCCGGTTATAATGTATCTTTTTCAATAATAGACAGTGGTGCAATATTCTAATAAGTATTCTATAACACGTTAGCGTCATAAGTCATAGAGAAAAATATAATATTCTACTGAAACTCAATAAGGAGTACTGAGGGTGGTATAAACGTGTGGATTATGTACACTGTGTCTTGTTATGTACAGTTTTGTGTATTGTTATGTACAAACTAGCTGTTTCCCGCGGCTTCGTACGCGTAGAATTTACATAATTTTTCCCGTTTTTGCAATATTTTCCACAGGTGCTTCGCTCCTATTAGTCGCAGCGTGATGTGGTTCTGTTGGCTTGCTAATTTAGAAGACAAATGAAGTTTATGAACAAAGTAAACAATTCTACCTATTTTATAGGTTTATAATTATTGTAGAGCGACTAAGTGTTTTATTTATTTAAAGTCTCTCCTTTTACAAGTTTAAAAATAAAATTCGTATTTATATTATCAGACATTTATTTCAAAACATAAATCACGCGCAATAGATAACGCAATACGTGATTTTTGTTTAGAAAAAAAAACGCACCAACGTTGAAGAATTTCAACGTTCTTATGAAATAATGCATTTTCCTTGGTCCTAGCAAAGTCACACGCCGAATTCTCATACAGTAACTACCTATGCGAAAATAGCTACGTGGTCCCAAGCTAAGCTTATATGCTTGTGTTACGGGTGCCAGAATACAGATATTCTACATAATACTACTTTTCTTCTGTAAATGATTATTTGTTTGGTGTTTATAATTGTCATACAAATGTTGTTTTCTATGTATTATGAATACATAGAAAACACCCAGTAGTACAAACATTTGTATGAAAATTATAAATATCAAACAAATAATCATCAACCTCATGAACAACAGTCCGTTACATGAACCACTAGGCCACGAATCTATAGATGGTGATCTGTTTTCGTATAGAAATTTTCGTGAGTTTGAGTCATATTATAAATATTATATTACGTATCAGGTCTCGAGCATATCCGATGCTCATCTTCAGGACGAGTGCGCCGTGGCGTCTGCGACCTTTCTTCCTGGGTCGACATCTTCGATTCCAAAACAGTGAGTGTTAGCCAGTAATATAATATTTCTAAGATGGTGATCTGTGTTTCAAAAGTATGATAAAATAACTTAAATAAATAACTGAAAGTTCAACGTAAGCAACAATTTGAAACGTTTATAATAATTTTCTATCAGAATTGGTGAACATGATAATTTGAAGTTTTCTTAACAACTTGGTAGGCAAACATAACTTTTAATAGAGTCAAACAAAAATTATAGACATTAATTATAGCAAGGGATGTAGATTCGATGCCCGGTCGTTGCTTACTTAGGACTAACTAAATTAAAACATCTCACAAAGTTTACTGCTTTCTTAGACACAAGTTGTCTGATTAACTTTATGATACTAAAGCTTGCTTAGGTGGTTACTGACCTTAGTTTATAAGCCTCTGTGTCTGTTTGTCGTCATACATTTTATTCAGTTGAATTGATTTCTTGGAACATTGGGACTTTATAACTTTAAAAAATGTCTCCAATGCAAAATTCATCCCGAAAAATCTTCAATCCTTACTTCTATACTAATAAATTTAAAAAAAACCGTTGCATATTTTCATGTCTGTACCGAAAGAACTCGGATACTACCGGACGTATTTCGACACTTCTTTCACCATTAGAATGCTATTATGTTTAAGTAACATAGACATGTAGAAGGTAAAGGTATTGCTGTGATTTCTAATTGCATGTGTCAAAGTCACAGGCAACAGCTAGTTCTGATTACGTTTTCGGTAGCAATTTGTTTAATCGTTGAATGATACATAAGAGTCGACATTTTCTTGAATAAATAGACGCGGCAAATACACAACCCTCTCACAATTCAGTTAAAATTCAACTTTACTTATTTTTGTTGGCGTCAAATAGTCCCAATAAAAATCATTCAAAACAAAATTAGTCAGTAAAATAACATTGGCGAAGTAAAGTCCGCACCGCCTAAGTCAACAGTGTTGGCCAATAGAGCAATAGCTTGCAATAGTTTCTGTTACACATTACAGTGGCAGCCCTAAAGTTTAAACGCCCAGTTCATAATAAAATATTCAAATAGTTTACACTAAAGTTACACGTCCGTTCAAGGGATCTAAACTAAGTTTAAAATGGTTCAACTTATATCAAATATGTTTGTTTAGTGAATTTTTAGTGATCATTTGTATGTTACTGGTTAAACATTTTAGTAAAATTCTTTGACAGAGAGATCTTGTTCATCAAGGCGTCACTTTGATATCATAGAATGCTCACTTTCGATTTCCATGATAGACAAAGTTAGTGATAGATGTCGGAATATTTATAGTATACTTAGTTCAAAAACTAAAAAATACGCCCGAAAATCCGGAATATTTTTTTTTAACAATTGCATTGTCATTGGTCCTCGATATATGTGCAAAATTTTAGATCAATCCGACTACTGCAAGTGGGTGAAAATCATTTTCAAAGATCATTACATAGATTAATACATTTAAAAAATTGGTCAAGTGCGAGTCGGAATCGCACACGAAGGGTTCCGTACCATTATCTATGCAACATAAGGCAACGTTATTAGTATCGAGCAAGAAACGGTAAAAAAATCATGTTTGTTGTAGGGGAGCCCCCCTTAAATGTTTATTTTATTTAATTTTTAGTGTTTGTTGTTATAGCGGCAATAGAAATACATCGTCTGTGAAAATTTCAACTGTCTAGCTATCACCGTTTTTGAGATACATCCTGGTGACAGACGGACGGGCGGACGGACGGACGGACAGCGAAGTCTCAGTAATAGGGTCCCGTTTTTACCCTTTGGGTACGGAACCCTAAAAAGTAATATTTAGTCAAAAATTCGTTAACCATGAGCAAGTCGAGTAAAGCCAAGATTGTAAATGTTGATAAATGGTATGAGATTATTTTCGCCACTTACATTTACCTATTTGTGACTACACAAGCATAAAGTAGCATTAAATATCATGGATAACGTTAGCAAAAAGTGGTTTAAAGTTTCCTGTAGTAGTAAGTTTGTGCTGCGATAGATGGCGATGTCTGATCGTAGCTCCTCAACCAAGACTTTCATAAAAAGTGGCGTCTTTATTACGCAGTTTGTTTACGAACGAAAGCTTTGATAAATGGGTTTATTTACTTCACGTGTTTGTGACACTTTACGCAAATTAATGGCGATTATTTTATCAATCGAGTTCAACTTAAGCTACTTTTACTTTCTGTCTGCGGCTTATGTAAGGACTTAGGTAAGTTCTATTTATCAGCCCTTCTTCGTCCACTGCTGGGCATGGGCCTCCCGCATAAAACGCCACAACGCGGTTCCTGCGTTAACTGCATCCAGAAGCCCCCAGCGTGTTTGACGATATTATGAGTCCACCTTGTAGGGGGCCGCCTCACGTTACGTCGTCGTCCGGTACGTGGTCGTCTCTCGAGAACCTTTTCCGTTAATTGTGCGATGTGACTTAAGTTCCGTTGTGCCATTTTTTTTGTGAAAATTTTGGCAGATTACTTAGGCTTGCTAGTTATAGTTTATAATTTGTCTATTATTTTAATTTGTTTTCCACGTACTTTCTCGATTAAATATAGTTTTTAGGGTTCCGTACCCAAAGGGTAAAAACGGGACCCTATTACTGAGACTTCGCTGTCCGTCCGTCCGTCCGTCCGTCCGTCCGTCCGTCCGTCCGTCCGTCCGTCCGTCTGTCACCAGGCTGTATTTCAAAAACGGTGATAGCTAGACAGTTGAAATATTCACAGATGATGTATTTCTATTGCCGCTATAACAACAAATACTAAAAATAAAATAAAATAAATATTTAAGGGGGGCTCCCATACAACAAACATGATTTTTTTAACGTTTCTTGCTCGATACTAATAACGTTGCCTTATGTTGCATAGATAATGGTACGGAACCCTTCGTGCGCGAGTCCGACTCGCACTTGACTAATTTTATTCTTATTTTACGATTTAATTGTAGAACATTAACTTGCCACGTCTTTATTTATAGTAAATATTTTTTGTGTATCAAAAAACGTTCTACTATCCATTTAAAGGCTGTGATTATTCCACTATCAGAGTAATAACTTCAATAAAATTGAAAACCAAAAGGTACATAGAATTCTTTGAATGTCGTCGTGTAACTATTTAATATAAGTTCTATAGACAGCTAAATTAAACTTACAAAGATTAGTAGAATAAGCTGTTTCGATCACAGTAGAGTAAGTTTTGGGACGCGAGCGAGCTTACTATTAAATTTACTTAGCACATAACAACCCAAACTGCTTACTAGATTTGTAAACTTTAACAATTATTAGTCATTGTGTGTGATTTCAATAAAATAGGTTTGTGGTTTACAGCTGTAGATAAAGTAGGTGAAGGTTTCATGCAAGTTTCTAACACTATTAAGTCCCGATGTCTGACTGTAAGCTGGATGTAAGAGGTACATAAAATTCTCACGAAACATTGTTTTATTTCTGACTAGATGTCGCTCGCAACTTTCTACGCGTGGTATATGAAATGTACACCAACCTTAACCAGTTATACAAAAGAACCATATTCTTGAAACATTAAATTCATTAAAAAACTGCATGCAAATCTGTTGCGTAATTTGGAAGATACCTATACGCTCACATATGTACATAAAAATAACAAAAATAACCACTATGTTTTATAATAAGTTAAGATTCCGGTTTAACAGCATGTACTAAGATTAAATTAAAATTTTTGCTCTATAAAGGTCCATAGCTCATTAGAGCCACCCGGCACCCACCCCGCACCGCCTCGCCGCACGGCGTCCACTCGTTGTCGACAGGTGGTCCACGGGTGGACACCGCGTTATCACCAATAATCGTCGCGCGGTCAACCAGTAGACCTCACGCTGGCCGCTGGTGGACGCCGCGTGGTCTACGACTGGAGACCGGTTAGTCCAGGAATTTTCGTGTAGTCTGTTAACAATTGGCATAATAGTTTTTCTTTGTTCATTTTGAAAGCAAAAACGATACGTCCGACTTGTTTAAAAGAAAGGCTGGGTATGAAGGGAGGGTAGGGTCAGCGCAAGGCAAGCATGCGAGCAGAGAGATGTCACCGAGTGGTCCACCCGCTGTCCGCGCGTGGAGGGCTTACGACAGAGGCGACCCGGTGACCCAACGGAGTTGATATAGTGAGCGCATACCCATACAAATCCATATCAAGAATACTAATCGCACAAGGCGAGGCGGTGTGGAGTGGGTGCCGGGTGGCTCTGATGAGCTATGACCTTATTGCTGTATCTAAGACCTGTTACATACTCTCTAGCTAGCATATAGGAAAAAAAAACACAAGGAAAACGCTCTATATTTTACCTCTCAAAAAAAATGATTTAACAAGAAATAAAATGCTTTTGTTACTTAAGATAAAATATACCAAAATATTTATAAATTATGACGAAATTCCACGAGCAACCTTTTAAAATATTACTATGAAAGTATATTCTTGAAATATTTCTAAATTTCCTCGCGATTTTCATGAAACCAATTTTCTAAATGCGACGAAACAAACAGCGAAAGCAAGAAAAATGCATTTTTACTAAAGATATAAACTGTGTCGGTTGTTTATGAAGCTCTTAAAAGGGCAGATGTCAGGTTTAAAGCCATTAGTAAGATAAATTATGGCTACCCCGCCCACAGGCAGCTCGGAACCTAATCCCAGGATAAAGATTTTATTTTTGGTGTATAATGAAGAGACATCGCCTGGTGAGTGGTGTATTTTATAGGAATAAGCGAAGGTTCATGGCTGGGAAATCAGGCATGAAAAAAAAACAAGTGGACTCAGTATATACCTACTGTAATTTACTTAATTCTCTTACTTACCATTCCATAATAAAGAGACGGAAGTAAATTACAGGTATAACGATATGTAAGAAATCAACGTGTAGCGGCGACATTAACAAATAAAATACGCAGACATGCCATGAAATACACACATACAAATTAGATAATTAACAATAGCATTGAAGAAGTAAAGGTGTCTTTTCGTGTGTCCAGTGCTAGAGAATACTAAACCTAAAGTGCCTAGGCCATTTATTATTGTCAGGTTCTGCTGATCCCGTTGTATGAGTTTGTTCATAAGGTTTCTTTATAAGATCTTTGTAATATCTATTCTACTATAATGTACTCTATACAAAGTATTAAAAGGGGTAACTTATCGTCAGATAAATAATACTAGTATGCTTCGAGTATCTAATCTAATGAAATCTTCAATAATACCTAGTTGTAACTTTTATAAAATCAACAGAAGCAATGACAACTGCCAAAATATTCGTATTTCGAAGAGACTTCAACGCATAGACGACCTCCTTCATAAGATTGTTAAATAAATAATATTCTCCTTGGTGCACCTTACAGTATTATATTTATAACTAGCTGTTGCCTGCGACTTCGTACGCGTGAAATTTAGAAATTAAACCTTAACAAACAGAAATTTACTATGACAGTCGACAGATGGCGTTCTATCGTTTTTTTAAATCGTGCTATAGTTTCATTCGACACATTAACACTTAAGCTCGTCAAAATTTCTATAGTGTCATCATCTCGTTTTCACATTTATAAATTAGTTACGATTTCGAAAATCGCTTACCGCTTATAACTCAAAGTATGTAAGAAAGATGTACTTGTAGTTGCGCTGTCTTGTATTGATATTATTTAGGTACAAGAAACCTCAGCCACTTGCCTAAATACCAACCCTTGTTCTTACTAATTCTTGGACTTATCTGGCCTCGACCCTTTTCTGAGATTTTCAGTATTTAGTGAATTAATGATCATAAGCCTTCTCTTAAAAATATTTTTTATATATAAAATTCCCGTGTCACAGTGTTAGTTACCGTACTCCTCTGAAACGGCTAGACCGATCTTTATGAAATTTCACATACATATTTAGTAGCTCTGAGAATCGGCCAACATCTATTTTTCAAACCTTTTTTTTTTAGTATGGCAAAACAACGTTTGCCGGGTCAGCTAGTATATATATATGAAACTAAACCATGGTGTATTTTGATTAATTGGCTATTTTGTTGTGTACATTTGTAATTTTTTTTTTTTTTTTTGGACATTTCACAATGAAATAATGATCAAAATCTTTAGTTTAAAAAGCTTTTTTATTTATAAAGTTCAGTGAACATTGTCGGATTTTGTTACCCACACTATGAAAATTAATTTTTTAGTTAAGTTTTGTTATATATTGTCTTTAGTCTACACTACAGTTTTTATAATCAAAGTTTTATTAACATTGCCGAATTGTGTTATTGACGCTATCAAATTTCATTTTTACTCAAGTTTAGTTGAACACGTAGAATTTGTGCTAATGTGGATATAATCGATATAAAGATACGTAAGTATATAGTATAATTCTATGATCTATACTCGTAGGTAGTTAAAAATTAAATAAAAATTGGTCAAGTGCGAGTGGGACTCGCGCACGAAGGGTTCCGTACCATTATCTATGCAACATAAGGCAACGTTATTAGTATCGAGCAAGAAACGGTAAAAAAATCATGTTTGTTGTATGGGAGCCCCCCTTAAATATTTATTTTATTTTATTTTTAGTATTTGTTGTTATAGCGGCAATAGAAATACATCATCTGTGAAAATTTCAACTCTCTAGCTATCACCGTTCTTGAGATACAGCCTGGTGACAGACGGACGGACGGACGGACGGACAGCGAAGTCTCAGTAATAGGGTCCCGTTTTTACCCTTTGGGTACGGAACCCTAATGACTCACACTCACGAAAATTTCAACAATAAAATATTACTATTATTCAATGAACTACATATCTTGTTCTAAGTGACTTGAATGTTACTTGTTTATGTAGGCTGTATACCTTTCAGACATTTCCTTACTAGCTGTGTTGGCACTATGCTGTAGTAAATAGTTTTTAAAACCGATGTTATCGCACTAAAACGTATGTAACCAGTATTTACTAAAATGACCTACTTACAAATACTTGAATATGCAAATATTTCATTGTTTTAGTTTTAGAGAAAATTGAATATTCACTAACACCTAATAATTATAGATATTTTAGGATTGTTTAATAATTTAGGTAATATTCTGATTTGATTTAGGTACATTGAAAAAATACAATAACCAACCTACATAACTATAATAAAGAATCAATTTATGTAATCATCACTATCATCATCCTCCTGCCCTTATCCCTTTATTTAGGGTCGGTGCAACATGTCTTTTTCTTCCACAGTCTTCTATTAGCCGTCATGTCTATGTCAACTCCTCTTACTTTCATGTCAATTGTCAATGTCCTCTTTCTTTCATTTTCTTATGTAGTCATCAGTATGTGGCGTAGTAAATATTTTGTGTACGAATAAGGTGTACTTGCCCAATTTTTTTCTAGGAGAAGGCCTCCAAAATTGGCATGAAGAATAGACAAGTAAAAAGAATTTCACACAACGTCTTCTGGTCCCAAGCTAAGCTTATATGCTTGTGTTATGTGTACCAGAATACGAATAGAATAGGTACATAAACTACTTTTCTTTTGTAAATACATACTTATAATACATAGTGAACACCCAGACGCAGTATAAACATTTGTATGGCATTTATTAATATCACACAAATGATTGTCCTAAACGGGAATCGAAACCCCGTCCGTTACATGAACTACGGCTAGAATGGTTTACTTTAGTTATTTTCACAGTGTAATGTGCTATGGAATTCTTCTTTGGGGAAGCTGTGCGGACATTAATCGGATATTTGTGCTCCAGAAACGCGCTGTTAGAGCTATATATAACCTAGGTCCGCGGGATTCTCTAAAAGAGAAATTCAAGGACATAAATATTTTAACGGTCGCTTCGCAATATATATATGAAAATTTATTGTATGTTCATAAAAATATTCATAATTTTACAAAAAAAAGCGACCACCATAATGTTAATACAAGGCATAAACACAATCTTGTGATGCATGTAACCCGTCTCCACAAAATATGTAACTCTTTCATGGGTCATTGTATACGATTTTATAATAAACTCCCTATTGATGTAAGAGAATTAAATAATTCTAAATTTAAAAAATTCATTAAAACTAAATTATGTAAAAAGGCGTATTATAAAATTTCTGATTATATTAAAGATGATAAAGCTTGGGAGTAGGTTGCTATAGAGCAATACATATTCTATATTGTAAAGTTATTAGCATTGTAAGTATAATTGACATTTAATTTAAAAATATTGATTTGATTAAAAGCTCTGCTGAGTTTCTTACGCCGGTTCTTCTCAGCAGATTGCGTCCTGAACCGGTGGTAGGGAAAAAAATTGGACATGTCATAAGCACATAATTTTTCTGAAAAATTATGTCTACGTGATTAAATGATTTTTCATTTCATTTCATTTCATTTCATTTCATTTCACTCAACCAAGAAGCCCGTCTATATAAGTGGATATAAGCGATATAAGCGATATAAGCGGCCTATTGTCTAGGTAAGGCATCTTTGTACCAGGTCAAGCTAGTTGCAAGTTGTGTAAGACTAGCGTATAATTGCTTACAAGTTATAAATATGCCACATACAGTGTGTTAAAGCACCAATGAAAGAAAAATCCTCAAAACTTCGTTCATATTGTTCAAACTCAAGATATTTCTTAATAAGTGTCGTATTGAAGGAAAGAAGGCGCTACGTTGCAATATTTACTTGATCACATCGCACGATGAATTTATTACCGGTTATTGGCACTCCACTCCACTTCGATCATGTCTCATTCTTATACAATTTTATATTAGCAAATTTTATATTCGAAATTAGGTTTGTTTTTCATTTTATTTATTTAGACACGGATGTAGAGATATTTAGGAAATTCATATAAATAATAATTTATATGAATTTATTTACAATAATATATGTAGATATTAAGTTAGTGTACATTCCGTGTGATGATTGAGAGTAGCATGGCATCACCCCATACTCTTGCCAGGTTACTGTAAAAGCCAGCTAAGGGACATCAACAGATACATATCTTCTGTGAGAGATAGAAATCTCATAAATTACCCAATGCCGACAGACCTGGTCACCGCGTCACGGTTGACCAAGTACCCTCACTAAGTGGAGAAGGTCACCCAAAAATAGAACGTTAATGAGCTGGGAAGGGAGTCAGTGTTTAACCTTTTGAGTTTTGTTGGACTTGATTTTTATATTAATAGTTCTAGCATCACTTATCCACAAAACGAGCGTTAAGTTTGCCATTAACCCGTTGTTAGTAAGAATTTTATTGACTTTTCATAGAAGCTGTTTTAGGTAGGTATTTTTCCTTTGTTTAGAGTATATAGAAATCTAAAACTTGTATCTAGCAAACTACTAAGGCTTTTGTGTGTTTCGATCGAATAGTTAAAGTTGTACTAACTGTAGATAAAGTTTGAGTTTAGTGTAACTTCAGCCAAGTCTGGCCAAGTTTGTGGCAAGACCACCCATTTGCTCCCGCTCAGATTATGTCCCCGCTCAAGTTTAATTGCTAAGAAAGCGGGTGGGCGGCTCAATTGATACAATTTGATGTTGTTTGTTAGTACATGCAACTTCTAAGTGCTTGTGTTGTATTACAACATGTCGTACAAGATACTGTCTGTTATCGTATAATGTAAATATTTATTAATTTATTAAGCTATTGCATAGCTTCTATCGAGGGCCTTGTGCGCGGGGGCCGAATAGAGAAATTCCGTAACGAAAAAAAACCTCACGCTCCCCACTCCGACGGGCACGGAGGTGTGGCTTGAAGGCCATGCATTGTCTAACGTCGTTTCTTTTCGGCAGTCTTCGACACGGTGTTTGTGTGCGTGCAACTAGCCGTATTGTACGACTCTACGAAGCTCGCACGAATCGAGACGAGCTGCTCCGAAATCGGACGAATACATAAGCAGCTGTTTATGAGAAGTATATAGGTGTATAGGTATTTATGTACAACAGTGAATAGCTGTACTTGTAAAATTTGTTTGTTTTCTTATCGGTCACCACGCTCAAAAAGTGTAACTTGAATTAATATCAAAGAAAAAGAAATACTGCATAAATAAAATAAATAAATAATTATAATTGCATAAGTTGATACAAAATGCTATGCAATAGCTTTACCGCGGCAGTCCCCGAGTACCACACGTCTTTTTTTTTTGTAACTAAGTGACAAAATTCTTCAAAATAGATTTATCAACTTCAATGATATTTTATCTGAATTCAGAATGAATTGGAGTTAGAAAAAATTTGAAGAATAAATAATAATAATATTATTTAGGTAGTATATTCTCTCCTTCTTATTTGCTTAATCCCAAATTATTTGTATTAGCCGTTTCACTCTTATTAACTAAAATGGTAACCAAACCCTGTGACACTGTGCTTAGAAGGCGACTATGCTATCATTTCGCCATGAGGCCAAATTCTCTCTTAGGATTATTTACTCGAGCAAAAAGGAAAAATTATTTTTAATTAATCTTACAGATTCAAAAGAAAGGTTAATTAGATGCTTTATGTAAATATTCTAGTAATTTTTAAAGATATCAAAGTATTTTAATTTATTATTCGGCTAATTAATTAACATACTTAAAATATATGTTAATTACATTTAAACTGTAAAGAGTAAGTACATAATTTTATAAGATTTCCTACTTATTATTTAACTTTCTTTTTGTAAATGTAGAATGTTGTATGAAGCGAAAAAGTGTATTTAAATAGTAGCAATGGCGCTCTATTGTTTCTGTCTTCAACAGGAAAAAGCGTGACTGTGATGATGATGTTGATTGAATTATAATAAGAAATCGAATTAATATTCGTACCAAGAAACGATAACGATGTCCTGTAGGTGCAATCGGATTGCACCATGCGCGCCGATTTCTTAATAAATATTGTTAATAATTAACGATCTTATTCATAATGACCTATCGGAGATTTAAAAGTTCGCTAAAATTGGTTCGCGAAAATTGTCAAAACTTGTTATTCACAATAGTCTTTTTACGCTAAAACGTTTATTATCTCTCCGATAAAATCTCCGTTTAAATCTCCGATAAGTCATTATGAATAAGACCATAAGTCGTAACTACATTTTACAGCATTTTACATATTTGAAATTTCGAATATAGAGTTCATAGAGTCACCATAGAGATAGATGCGTAGAGTAATAAACCAACAAAAAAATTCTTCAGTTGAAGCCGCCCTTTGTTTTCTTTTGTTATCAATTCAATAATTTAGTCTGCAATTAATTAATTCCTTCCGTTTCTATTAAGTTCTCTCTTATTATTGGTTTCTTTTAAGGATTGGTAAATATTATTGAAGATTTTAATGACTAAAACGGTTCGGGTAATTATCTATTTCATTTCTTTCTTTAGTTGAAAAGGTTTATTGAACTGTAAATTATAGAGTAATATGTTTTTTTTATTTATTTTCTAATAATTAATAAAATCACTTCATTGAATGAATGAATTTTAGAAATTCTTTTATATTTACTTTATTTGTATTTATATATGGAAATCTTTGAATGTCATTTTCACCCCCTTCAAATGTCAAATTAGTCTAAAATTTTGGACACATCTCAAGACAGTTCAATGATTAAAGAGCTATATTTTTTTTATAAATATATAAGTATTCATGGACATTACACACATAGGTACGTATAGAATACATAAACTACTTTTCTTTTGTTAATACATACTTATAATACATAGAAACACCCAGACGCAGTACAAACATTTGTATGATAATTTTAAATATCACACAAATGATCATCGAATCACACAAAAATTTTTGAATATTTTTTATGTAGATGTTATTAAGCATTAATCAGCGTTATGAAGATGGATAAGTAAGTTATAATAAAATGTATACTAATTTAAAAAATAAAGATTAAGATATTCAGAAGAATAGAAGAATTCAGAAGAATTCTTTCAGTGTGGATAGTATATTTATCGAAGAAAGCTATAAGTTATATATTATATAAAAATCACGCTGTGACTAATAGGAGCGAAACATCAGTGAAAAATGATTCAAAATCGAGGAAATTTTTCTAAACTCCACGCGTACGAAGTCGCGGGCAATATTAGATACTTATATTACTACGACTTTAAAAAAAAATTGGTCAAGTGCGAGTCGGTTCCGTACCATTATCTATGCAACATAAGGCAACGTTATTAGTATCGAGCAAGAAACGGTAAAAAAATCATGTTTGTTGTATGGGAGCCCCCTTAAATATTTATTTTATTTTATTTTTAGTATTTGTTGTTATAGCGGCAATAGAAATACATCATCTGTGAAAATTTCAACTCTCTAGCTATCACCGTTCTTGAGATACAGCCTGGTGACAGACGGACGGACGGACGGACGGACGGACGGACGGACAGCGAAGTCTCAGTAATAGGGTCCCGTTTTTACCCTTTGGGTACGGAACCCTAAAAAAGGTCTGTGATTTACTTACGATAAAATGTTAATTATATTTATTATAATAAAAGGAACAGAATCATAAAAACAATCCCAATTTCCGGGATGTAACAATTAATTTAATTCTAACAATATAATCTTAAATTAAGATTAACATATGGATACCCAACAGTCCGCACTGTAATTAAAGAAAATGCCTCCATACATTTGCCTTTTAAATTAAACCAAAATATCTTTGTAGTTATACTAGCTGTTGCCCGCTGCTTTGTATGCGTGGTAAATTATACAAAAAAGCCATCCTCTTGAATCACTATCTACAAAAGAAACTGCATAAAAATCCTTTGCGTAATTTGGAAGATTTACTTTCACATCAGGACATACATACAAAATAACGACTCTGTTTTATAATAAGTATAGATATACGAGTACATCAGGTATTATATGTTAAAGTTACAGTTATCATCATAATCAAGGAATATGATTTTCACCTCGATTCTGTCTAGATTTTAGTGTATATAGATTTTTCTATCCTATATGGTGGAGGTCTATGTATCGTCGAAGTTTAAGTTTTATTATTAAACAAGTTATATAAGCTAATATATTTCATGTATACGCTCTGTTAGCTAACATTTGCTATTTTTAATATGTATGTATTAACCTCTAATGGAATCTTTTAATGTGATTTTCTCTCACTTATAATTTTTTGAATAATCGGTGAAAATGCAACAATTAATGAGGGGACTTGTGGTGTAGTGGTTCATGTAACGGACTGCCGATCAAGAGGTCGCGGGTTCGATTCCCGCTCGGGACAATCATTTGTGTGATTTTTCTAATTGTCATACAAATGTTTGTACTGCGTCTGGGTGTTTCTATGTATTATAAGTATGTATTTACAAAAAAAAAGTAGTATATGTATTCTATCCGTATTCTGGTACCCATAACACAAGCATATAAGCTTAGCTTGGGACCAGAGGACGTTGTGTGAAATGTCCATGAATATTTATTTATTTATTTTATTTATTTAATTACAAAAAAAATCGAAGATTGTCAGACGTATTTTTAATTTTTAAACTAAGCGTAATATTTCACTCAAGATTCACCAGCAAAATTTCCTATGTCTCCTTAAAATTAGGGTTTATGCTATTAATTTACAAAATACACAAAAACTGGGAAAAGGGTCATCCCAGATAAATCCAAGAATTAGTTAAAACAAGGGTTAGTAATTAGCCAAGTGGCTGATGCTGCTTCTACATAAACAATATCGATATAAGACAGCCACGCTTACACTTGTGTACAATACATGTCATGAGATACAAGCGTTTTTTATTATTGATAAAAAGCGTATTGCTTTATTTGATTCTTTATACCTGTGGTTAAGAAAGGCTGTCTAAGATTTACCTTAAATATTTATAGTCGTTGTTAATGGCGTTAGATTCCAGTGGTAGCAGCATTATTTATCTTTTTAGATTTGAATGAAATTGGTCAAGATAATTTTCAAAGATACGTATTATCACTGCTTATCCACTTTTTGGTCACAGCAATTATATTTCAAGTCATGATCAGGTAAGAAAAGTATTAGATATACTTATTTTTAGAAGAAAAGTTAGTTAGAAACTGAGTTCGATGTCTGTTTTGGGATTATAATCTTAAAAAAATATAACTAACATTCCTAAATACTTTTCAACAGTCGTTACATTTATCGTATGTTTCAGGGCCCTGAAATATCTTTCTTAAAGTATAAAAACGTACTTATATTTTGATTAATATTCATTGAAAGTTTTCTTTTGATGATCCGACAGATTGCGTTTGTGATGTTCACGATTCCATCTCACAACAATAGCTGAGTAGCGTTCCATTTTTTTCCAGCAAGCGGGTCAGTAAAATTTGGTTCCTATTCGTAATTTTACTTTTTATTTATTAAGTTCGTTTTGTTTTTTTTTGTTTTGTGTATAATAATTATATTGCAAAATCGCTGTTGGAAAAATAATTTTTTTCTTTCTTTCTTTTCCTTATTTCAGTAGTTGACAGTCTTATATATTATCTCCGCTTTCTTTTACATTTTACATCATGTACCGCGCGATGTTTCTTCATTATACACCAAAAATAAAATCTTTATCCTGGGATTAGACTGTGGGTTAGCGACGGGCGGGGTACAGTAATTTATCTTACTAATGGCTTTAAACCTGATATCTACCCTTTTAAGAGCTTCGTAAGCAACGAACACAGTTTATATCTTAAGTGAAAATGCATCTTTCTTCTTACACTG
The DNA here is from genome assembly GCA_916999025.1 of Orgyia antiqua. Classification (NCBI taxonomy): domain Eukaryota; kingdom Metazoa; phylum Arthropoda; class Insecta; order Lepidoptera; family Erebidae; genus Orgyia; species Orgyia antiqua. The sequence continues at coordinate 20,213,502 of OU779862.1, forward strand.
TTTATTTCATCACATTTAGAAAATTGGTTTCCTGGTAACCGCGAGTTTTAGATTTCTGAAATATACTTTCGTAGTAATATTTTAAAAGCTTGCTCCTGATATTTCTTAACACAATAGAAATATTATGGTTTATTTTATCCTTAATAAGAAAAATATTTTATTTTTTGTTGTATCAATCTTTTTAAAAGCTAAGTCTTGAGACATTTTATCATTTTTCTTGTAATTTAGGTCTCAGAGGGTTTAAATATGCTTTTATGAATATTATAAGGCCCTTTGTGTGGTATTATATTTTATTTTTATAAGATTTTCTACTACTTTTGCAAATTGAAAGCCAATCAAGTGCAAAACATAATTGCCCTCACACAAACTTGGCTCAAATACAAGTTTAATTGATCAAATAAAGGTCAACTAAATAAAATACTAATTATGTCAACGCCTACATTTCAGGTACACAAAATAGATTGTGTAAGATACTATAAACTGCATGTTCCTCCCTCTCCAACCAATTAACGTTTCACTGCTGGGAAGGGGTTCCTCCACTTTGGGAGGGATTATAATCTACTATGCCGCGCAAACCAGGCGTGTTAGCACTGGGTTTAATTTCAAGTTTTCCGTCTCTCACATATGTATGATGTTATCTGTATACAGTATTATTAGTTATTACAGCACCTCGAGGAAGAGACGAAGCCGTAACAATCTGTCACCACACGGACGTAGGTTCGTCTATTTTAAATTAATTCATATTTTTACTATGAAATATTGTGTTATAGACTAAATACTGCCAAGGTAAGTTTTAAATAATAAGGCGTGATGGTAATATACCTAATTACCTATCTAATTTATTACTAGCTGTAGCTCGCAACTTCGTACCAGTGGAAACCAAAAAATAAAAATGGCTGTTGATAATCGCACGACAATCGTATGAATAAAAAATAATTATTTATACGACTACTTTATTATTTATACTAATTACGTTTCATATAACTTTAGAAATTAAATAAAATAAGGTTTTCGAAAAAAAAAACCCTAACCTAACCTTCACTCGGTTAGCTTCGAGATCTAATAACTCCGCATTTTTTTCCTTTTGCTCTTTAGTTAATCTTCTGCTCCGTGGACAGTGTCGAAAAAGATTTTCACTTTTTTCACGAAAAAAATTCTTAGTAATAAATTTAATAATAAAAAAATAATAATATCCGTATGAATATACTCATTAAAAAAAAAAGCCGTACAAATAGTCACATCCACGATTGTCGGATTAATAAAAAATAATTAATTATACGATAATCGTATTAATAGACACTTCCAATAAAAATACCGTAAAAAAATTATACAAAAAGCCATCCTCTTGACTAGTCTATCTATAAAAAGACCGTATCAAAATCCGCTACATAGTTTGAAGATACAAGCCACGGACTTAAGTTACAGCTCTGGCAACTATAATACTCAAAAGCCACGGTCTACGACTTCTGAAAAATATCGATCACATGTTATACAACATGTTGCAGAAAGGTGTAGTCATAATTTAAAATTGCATTAAATAAAATAGGCCTTAAATATTATAAATATTACAGTTACATATAGAAAAATACAGTTGGTAAGTTTTTTTTTGTTTATTGCCTACTATTAAATAACTACCAGAAACGCATCAATTATGAGATGTTTATGGTTTATTGAATGCGACATCATAACATCTTCATCACGCCTACCGCTATGAGGAAAAGGCGCGATGATGATGTTATGATGAATGCGATTGAACCTTACGATAAAAGATCACCTCCTAACAGTGTTGTATTTAAAGAAGATCAATTAATTTAATAAATTAATTAAACTTTTATGAACACATAAAAGTCATAATATAACTAGTATTTGTAATTTCATCCATGCCTAGTGCCTAGTCACCGGCCATGTGTAACGATGGTCAAATATGACTACACCTTTCTGAAACACGTTGTATAAGTACACAGTCAAAATGTTAACCCTACTAAAGTATTAATAGTGTACACCCAAGTAACTATTACATATAGGTATACATAGTTTCCTTACAAACAAACATCGACCGATATTCCAAGCAAGCTATTAATTCATAATATTTATAGCATTAATCAGATCCCTATAAGTATCGTTTGTTTTGACTAAGAAAGCGGTAAGTAAACTAGGGTCGTTTTGATATAGTTTGTCCTAAATAAGCAACTAACATCGAATTTACGTGTTTCCTGACAATTAATGTCGATAATAATTTATGTTTGTATGCAATAGTTATATATTATAAATAAATATTCATGGACATTTCACACAACGTCCTCTGGTCCCAAGCTAAGCTTATATGCTTGTGTTATGGGTACCAGAATACGGATAGACTACATATACTACTTTTCTTTTGTAAATACATACTTATAATACATAGAAACACTCAGACGCAGTACAAACATTTGTATGACAATTAGAAAAATCACACAAATGATTGTCCCAAGCGGGAATCGAACCCGCGACCTCGTGATCGGCAGTCCATTACATAAACCACTCCACCACGAAGCCCGTCATATTGTACGTACATCTTGATAATAATTACTATAGAAAGTTGTTATGTCTCCAGTACCTCACAGAGTCATAAGAGTACATCCTTAAAGTATTCATGGAGTCAGCGCTCTGGGTGGTAAGACTCAATAACTGTTCTTTGGAAGTTCGCCTGCATTAACGATTGCGTCAGAGTGTACCAGATTTTAACATTTTAAAGTAAGTTAATTTTTAAGACAGAGTGTACGAGCATCTCAATCTGTTCGGACACAATAAAATTTAAATTTAAAATATAAGTTTTATTTAAAAAAAAAACATTTTAGGCTCGCTGAAAATCTTACTAAGTATTACTGCAAACTAATACTATAACGCTGAAGAGTTTGTTTGTTTGTTTAAACACGCTAATCTCAGGAACTACTGGGTCGCTTTGAAAAATTATTTTTGTGTTGGATAATCCTAGGAAGAAGGCTATTTCCACGGAGGCACATATCATGGACAAGGTGATACGCCACTGCTATCTTGCCCGGCTAGCCCACCTACAGGACCACGATCTTTTTTATGATTTTTCTTAACCATGTTTTTAGAAGTAGAACTTCTTACTTACATTATTCATTCTGTAAAAATATATATATTGTATTTGAACCAAAATATATTCATATAGTGTTAACTAAAGTTCCAAGTGCAACAAGTTGTTAAATCTAAATGAAGTTAGTTCAGTTAGTGGGGCGGCGCACGCCCTCTGTCGACTAATATGAATAATTCACGAAACACATGGAACCATGGGACTTGGCACGACATGGGACTGGCTAGTAGCATCACTAACTTGGCTGACATTTACAATATGGCTTAATCTTGTATTGTTGTGTTTAAATGTATGTAATTATACTAATACTGTATGTATTTGCAATTCTATGTGAAGATAAAAGCGTTGAAATTCTAAGGTTTGAATATTTGTAAATAGACTATCATAAGATAGACTTGGTCTTAAATAGCTTCGAATAATATCTTGTTTCAAACTAAACAAGAATCTTGTATAATGATCAACAAAATAACCATGATATTTTTGGTGCACATCTTTCCATATTAAAAACCGAACATCCTTCCATGTTCCATAAATAAGACCATTACTGTCACTTACGTAAGGAAATAAAAACCTACGGGCTACCTACCTACAGAATAGCTACGAGATTGGTTAAAGAAACTAATTGTTGAAAGATTTCAATACGTATTTACGTATTTTGATATCAGCGATTTAAAAAACATTATTATGAACTAAAATTTTGTATTAATAAATAAAAATGTTTTTATTTATTAAGTATTTACTGTTTTTTTGTTTACAGGAAATCTAAGGCTTTATTATTTTATTTTATAAATAAAAATGTATTCATCCGTATGGAGATGGATTAAAAATACACCACCTTATCATGTCACCACCTTTTTTTCCTTCCAAAGATGCTGTAAAAGCTAGCTAAGGAATATTGTACACAGAGTCATGTGTGACAGATAGAAAACTCAAAAACCAAAGCCTGTGCCAACACTGCTGGTAAATCTATTCACCTGGACATAGTAGACCATAATCCCTCCCAAAGTGGAGTAAGCTCGTGCCCAGCTGTGGGATGGTTATGTGCTGGAGAGGAAAGGTGGACATAAAAATGGAACAATTTTTGATAACGATGTACTCTGAATACTTAAAGACAATGTAAGACACAAAGCAAGTTGTGCATGCATCATAAAGTTGTCATAAAAAAATTTATTCTTAAAATATTACTTAATTTCTGTAAATATTGCATCTTCGTCCAAGATTTTATAAAAACAAGACTACATCGTTTTAAGACGTAAGAATAAGAAAATCTAAAAATATAGCCTTTTAATCTCTCCAGCCTATTAAGCTTTTTAATAATCAGTTAAAACTGCTTCTAGCTATTGTAGATATTTTAAATTTGATAAAATTATTGGAATTGATCGTATTAAAATTAAATATAATAAACCTTTTTTTACCTTGAGAGTTATTTTAGAATAATTCTATTCTACCTATTAATTTTTTTTTAATCTTAAAAATCTTAATTATTGTTAAGATGATCTCTAACTCTTGAGACACATATTTAAGTCAATAAAAAGAAATACCTACACGGCTAATAATTCTGAATAAAAAAAAATAGTTTAAAAAAACTAAAAAAACACGCTTTATTTAATCGAATTATTGCATTGTCATCGGTCTTTGACAGGTGTGCAAAATTTGAATAGAATCTGACCGTTTAAAGTGGGTCAAAATAGCGTCCAAAGGAGTCGGTTACAAACATACAAACATACAAACAAACATAAAAACAAAAAACATACAAGTGAAGCTAATATAAAGCGTGTAAAAATTTTATTTCCCCAGATATGGATTGGTGGATATGCACTATAATAATATGAAAACACTATAGATCGCCATCTGCTACGATTTAAACACACTTACTTGGCATCATTTACACATAGGCATAAAAAAAATACGCCACAAAACACTGTATTTTTATCAAAATTTCAGGTTTGATGGCTCATCTTACTCATTCACCATCGTGTGTGACATGAGCGACATTATTAGCATATAAATAGAACTGCCACTAACTTTATACTGCTTTTTTAATATTGAATTCGTATTCGTTTTTTATGCTACTAGAATAGTAATTACTAATAGTCTTATTCATAATGACTTATCGGAGGTTTAAACGGAGATTTTATCGAAGAGATAATAAACGTTTTAGCGTAATAAGACAATTTATGAATAACAAGTTTTGACAATTTTCGCGAACCGATTTTAGCGAACTTCTAAACCTCTGATAAGTCATTATGAATAAGACCATAAGTAAATACGTATTCGATAAAAAGGGAGATTAATTTATGAAATTTAGTTGTTATACAAATCTTTAAAGTAATTTGGAAAGTCTACTGCTAAACCGTCATTTTCCTTTTTAACGTGCTAATTAATTAGCAATAAAAAAAAATTTATTAAAAAAAATATTAAAGATTTAATTATTAAAGATTTAAATAAAATAAAAATATAAATCAATTAGAATAACATCTGTAAAAGAACTCGAATTAGAACATCTATTTTAAAATAAAAACGTGTTTTATCTACAGCTGTACAGTCTACATTTAAGGACAAACCTACTTACAGAAAAGCTTTTCAAAAATAACTTTGAGAATATAATTTAGAAAATAGTTATTGAATTGAACTCTCCTAGAATATTCTCGAATTTTCTTTCAACCATAATTTTTCTTTCGATATCAAAACCAATATTTTGGCTACAATTCGTATTAAGCTCACCTGTTACCACAATTTGTGTCTTCAACACTCATCTATTTGTGTGTCTATACTCGTAAAGTTTATATATTTATTACTTACTGCGCCAAAACCTGCTGTAGGTTTGTATGAAAAGACTTTAGAGCATAGATCCAACAGGAGACGCCATAGTTAATTGACAGTACTTAACGTGTGTGTTTTTTTCTTTGTGATGCACATGCGTTGCAACCACCCCCAGAGCGTCGACACGGCACGTTTCCTCAGCGTTACGTCTTAGCAACACAGACTAACAAATAGCTGACCACGTGAGTACTGCGCCATTGCGGTGTTATTTCCACCCGTTTCGTCTAGATTGCTATAGTTCAAGTTTAGTCAAGTCTGCGTTGCGTCAGCGCAGTACGTCGTGTATACTACTGTATACTACATTGTGATTTTTTGTATGTAAAATAACGCAGCGACAGCGCTACGTCCACGCAATGCCCCGTGTGGTCTGGTCTAGTGATTATGAATATTTGCTCGATCCTTGACGTATTATTTGGCAAATAGACCGCGTGTGGCGAACCACTCCAGTTGGTTGAATACTCAAAGGTAAGAACAGACAATTTATATGTTGTTTGTAGTGGAATCTTGGTCAGCGCAAGGTAAGGCTTGTACTGAGTAATGGTTTCTTAAACTGCTTAAAATGTATTAGCTAGCTTTGGATATTTGTGTACGTTTACAGAATTTTGCTGTTGTAAAGAGCTGTGATCAACAAAATAATGAGCAAATTTTTAGCAGAATAACTTTAGTATTTGCCTTGATTTGATTTTATCTTTGTAGTGTAGTATAATAATAAGCAAGTTATAAGATCTTAATACCTAATTTAAATTAATATTATGAAACTAAATTCACAAAATACTTTAATAATTTAAAAAGTTGCTGAAATACCTTTTTAAATATTTTGGCAATATTTAAAGATTTCTTAAAAAAACTTAGGTTTTTTTAATAGCTTTTTACTATAAAATTTTTTCTGTTTTTATCTAATCTGATATCTCTCTAAAATGGCTTGGTTTTAAAATAGAATCAAATCCCAATTGACAAGTCATTTGTAGTACCCAATGCAAGTTCTCTATTTTACAATGTGCATTAGATAAATGTCAGGATCTGAAATACCAATGGCATTAGTATAAGAGAGCCTAAATGCGAACGTTAATTATGCATAGAATTCACTTTGAACCTGAAATAAATTACCGAATTTGATTCACTTTGAGGTATTACTGACCTCACGTAATGCATATTTCAAACAGAGATTTACTCTACTATTTGCACCCAGCGAAGCCGCTGGTAATAAATTAAAGGTTCAATATTTCAAAATGCGTTCAAAAACCTTTGAATAAGAATATTTCGTAAAAACATCTGTGGCTGCCAGAACAATTAAATGCCAATTCCTATACCTACTACTGTATCTTGTACGTAATAAACAGAGAGTAAAATATAAACCAAGGTTTAAAATTTATAAATTTTACAGGTTTTAAATAAATAATTTTCTGGTATACTTTAAATTGTTTCTGCGAATCACTTTTTGTGCAGTGGTGTGACGTCACGAGTGCTCACATCTCTCATATTTCGACCTCTTTGTTAGTTTTTAGTAGAACTGCAGTGGGATTATGAATAAATCTAAAATGTTGTGAGGTTATTTCGCTTTAAATATTTAGTTCACATTTGTTTTAGCATTTTTAAATTACAATGTTAATGAAATGAGTTCTGACTGTTCCTTTTTTCTTAATTCAAAATTTTAATAGTAAGTCGTAAATAAAATAATAGTGTAATAAAAAATGGTTAAAATAACTCCTTAATCGAAACGCTCAGTAGTGTGCGTGTGCATTCGTATAATCACACACGCCGCAACTTAACACATGCAGCAAACAATGGTTTGTTTTATGTCTGTAATTATTTAAAGCACGGGGGCTATCTGTCTATATTCAGATATTAGTTCAACAGTTGAATAATAACTATTACAGCTAACAAAAAGCGATGGCAATATAAAGAGCTACTGAAAACGCAGTTTTTACCTAAAACGTTTATAAAACACGGTACTAAAAGGATAATATTCACAAAAACTCGTTGCCTAGTCGGTAAGTTATATCCATGTAATAACCGGGGTAGGAAAAAGTGTCAAATAAAGACTGAAGCACACTGAAACAAAATGAATCAATTCAGTTTTTTTGAGCGTGCTATATTAAATACAAAGTTCTTTTGTCAGCAAATAAAAAACACACTAAAGCTAAGCTTAAAATAAATTAAACTTTAGTAACAGACTGAATAATTACTATACAGAGGACTGTAAAAGCCAGCTAGAGGATATTGTAGAAACATAACATACTCTTTGAGGAGCGGAAACCTCTAAAGAAAAGCCTATGCCCACATGCCCACATGCCTGGGGGCCAAGTCTGCTAATTCTGCTATTACAATCATATTACAATGTTGTTATAATGGTCAGTCACAGACGCCATTATAGTACCATAATGGGGTCATTACGACAAAAAATTAATAGTAAACTACCAAATTTGGTAAAATTTCGCCATTACCATACACATTCACCAAACTTTGACGGGCTTCGTGGTATAGTAGTTCATGTAACGGACTGCCAATCAGGAGGTCTCGGGTTCGATTCCCGGTCAAGACAATACTTTGTGTGATGTTTATATTTGTCATATAAATGTTTGTACTACGTCTGGGTGTTTTCTATGTATTATAAGTATGTATTTACAAAAGAAAAATAGTATATGTATAATAACCGTATTCTGGTACCCATAACACAAGCATAACATAACACAAGCTTAGCTTGGGCCCAGAGGACACTGTGTGAAATGTCCATGAATATTTGTTTATTTAAACTTGTTTTTTTGTCACACTGGCGCCATAATGGCGCCATTGAACTGTCATTGTGACGACATTGTATTAGCAGACTTGGGGCCCTGGTTAGCGCGGCGTAGTAGACCATAATCTCTCACAAAATGGAAGAGGCCCGTGCCCAATAGGGAGATGTTAAAGGAAAGGGAAATAACATAATATGTAGAAGGACCATTGACTGCGATATTCAGAAAACCGAAACCAAAACAATTGTAAACACGTGTTTCACGATTGAAAGTGAAAAATCGGGCTTAAATGCATTTTAATGTTTTGATAGTTTTTGTTTGCGATACATTGCAAAACATCTTGTCACAGTATCGCGTTGGTCTCGTACATATAGTTGCAATTAAAATTAAATTACATAATGGCCTTGTAAATCCCTTAGTGTGTCCCAAACTTGTTGGCCCCAGAACCATTGTGCACTCTAATTACCGGCCATTTATAACGCGCGGACCGTCCGAGCGATTTTAATATTTTTTGTCACCAAGTCATCTATGCGTTATATTTTAAGAGAAAAACTGCATAGTTTTATGATAAGAGAACAAAACTGTTTAGATTACCTACAGTAACTTATAAACTTATTTTTGTTTGTTGTAGCACTTTATGCACTTTGTGTGCAGTTTTTTAGTAAATTCATGATACGTCACTAAAATGTATGCATTTTATAAAACATATTTTGCGATGTTTTTTTTTATCTATATGGAATTATGAGTAGTTTCGTTTAACAAAAATAACCACTGCCATTCTGTTATGATGAATCCAAAATATGAAATTAGTACAAAATGGAGGTCCTTCATAACAATAATTAAGTCATCCATTAATTTATAAAGTTCACCATGAGCCTTAACTAATAGAAACTTCCACACGCTTCCGTTGGACGACTGCTGCGCTAATATCCGGTAGTACCCACACTTAGTTACAAAACAAACTTGGATTTACTAAGTCTAGAACTAAATTAAAGTTTACTTAGATCCTGCTTACTGTTTATTTAGACTTTGATATTATATTGATTAATCAATATTAAATATTTTGATTTAATTCTGGGTTAAATGGACACTGGCGCTGCAGGGTACGATATTGGCTCCTGCAACATATTTCTTACTAGCGTATAGGTCAGGGGAATCGTTATTGTAGTAACATTTTATTATGATTCAAATAAATATTTTTGGAATTAAAAAAGGCATGACGGTATGAACCTACCTACATTTTTTTTTAATAAATAACTATACACGGACATCTCACACAACGTCCTGTGGTCTCAAGCTAAGCTTATATGCTTGTATTATGGGTACCAGAATACGGATATACTACTTTTTTTTTGCAAATACATACCTACTTATAATACATAGAAACACCCAGACGCAGTACAAACATTTGTAAGACATTTATAAACATCACATAAATGATTGTCCGAGGCTAGAATCGAACCCGCGACCTCATGATCGGCAGTCCATTATACGAACCACTAGACCACGAAGCCCGACATAAAAAATCAACTTTGAATAAATTGTAAATAAGAAATAGTTTTTTAAAGAAAATGGAACAAAAATTGTTACATGTTCTGGTCAGCGCGGCATAGTAGATCTAGAATCTCCGCAAATAAAAGAGGCCCGTGCCCACCAGTGGGACGTAATTGGGCTAGGAAGAACGAGAAAAGAAGAATGTATTAAAATGTTAGAAATATAAATATAACAATATAGGTAATAACGGGCTTAAATATCAGCTCCGTTTTACAGTATTTGTTTTTATTTTCCAATAATTAATCAACACCCATGCTGTTTATTTTCATTCCTCCTACCACCTATTGACACTCTTTGTAGTTATATTAACATTTCAGATACATTGCTGATTTTGTACTACATAGTTGAAACATTCACAAATAATACCCGCGATGGTTCTTCCAGTGTATTTCGTTTAAAAATTACGAGGATTAAGAAATAAATGTTGCAACTCCGCCTATTGTTATCAGTTTAAAATCAAACTGCCTTTTAGTGTTAGCACTCCGCAATACGTGGTTATATTTGTTGAAATTTCAATGTCTTTACAATAAATAAATAAATAAATATTCATGGACATTTCACACAACGTCCTCTGGTCCCAAGCTAAGCTTTATATGCTTGTGTTATGGGTACCAGAATACGGATAGAATACATATACTACTTTTCTTTTGTAAATACATACTTATAATACATATTAAACACCCAGACGCAGTATAAACATTTGTAGTTATTTGAGTACCTATAACATTGATTCACTTTTGCGGCCTGTGGAGAGTTACTCATATAGAGCTTTTTGAGAAAAACAAGGTTTCAATCTTATTTCATTCGTATAAAGCAGATTACAATATCGCTGCTAAAAACAGATACAGTTTTAAACCCCTTTCACCCCGAAGTCTCAGTAATAGGGTCCTGTGTTATCTTTTGGTACGGATCTCTAAATATAAAAATTTATTACGATTTACTCTTCATATACTTTGTTGTTATACTAATCCAATCCGACCTTGACCCTTTATAATAAAACAAAGACACAAAATTATAACAAATACGTTGTCGACGAAAACCGTGATCATTAAAGATCAAACAAAGTTTCGTTGTTCCATATAATTGGATCCAATCAACTTCCGCTGACATCAAATTATTGAACCATTATGTTTTCCTTCGTTTTGTTCACTTCGAAGAAGTTCTAAGTCTAGCTGTTCTGATTCTCTGTTACTGTATTAATTATGTTTCGTAATGCTTGCCTAGAAAAACTTAAATAAATATGGTCGCCAATTATGTATGGCATTCTCCATAACTTATAAGGCAGAACTAGCTTTTGTCCGCTTCCTTGCATCAATGTCAAAGTCAAAGTCAAAATTAGTTTTTTCAAGTTGGCATGTTTTACAAGCTCTTTTAAAACGTCAGAAACTAGGTGTCTGTTCGAAACGCGAATCCTATGGAGAAAAACAGACAAGAAACTCCATGGATAATTTTTTTTCATTTTCTTTCATATTTTTTTTTTCAATAATATTATACATAGTTGTATTAGGAGTGTGAGAATGATGCCGATCAGTACTATCACGACTAACTAAAACTAACTTAATAATAAAATATCTGCTCTATCTACATCGTTCAGCTAATCTTCAATTTTCAGATAAAACTTAGCCTGTGAAATTTTTTTAATATCCTATCAATCAATTTATTGCAGACTAAGTCCATGTACAAGTTATTACACATAGTTAGTTAAACATAAATAAAGTAATAACCTCTCCATAATTAAGTTATCTCCGTGTGGTGACGGATTAAGAATACAAGTGTCACCACCCCATCTCCTCCCAACGGTGCTGTAAAAGTCACACAGTAAGGGATGTTGCACACAGATAACATCCTCTGTGAGAGACGGAAAACTCGAAAATAAACCCTGTGCCAACATACCTGGTCATCGCAGCACAGTAAACCATAATCCCTCCAAAGTGGAGGAGGCCCTTGCCTAACAGTGGGAGTTAAATGGCTGGAGAGAGAGAGAGAGAGAGAGAGAACTTAATCATTGTCAAATTAAAATATTTTAATAGTAGATGGGAAAAGGGGTGGTGATACTAAATCCGTCACTTCACAGAGAAATAACTTTAGTAATAAACGCAAAGCAAATAGATAAGTCTTAATGCAAATTTCAACACTTGAGTTTATTGTAAAACGAAGCATAGTAATGTGTATTTCTACACAAAGATATCAACAGCTCGTATCAACTGCAGCGATAATTAGTGGGCGATCCCTCACGAGATCGTACGATGGTGAGCGTGATGGTACGATAACAGCCGACTGATAGACGACAGACACGCGAATACTGTAGTTTGAGTTTGAATTATTACGATTTTTGATACTATAATTAGGTTATTTATTGAGTTGATTTTTTTATATAAAAGTCTAAGGAATTTCTTGTCTGTTCTTTTCTGTAGGATTCCTTTTCGGTACAGAATAAAACTATCTTATCTGATTAGAACTCTCATTGTATTAGAACAGAAAATAGTAGAGTTTGTCAATAAACTTCCATAATTACTTAGCTTCATTCTAAATATATTTTTTTAGGATTCCATACAATTAAAAAACTTTACAGTAACAATCGTGTTTGTTTTGTTCTTATTGTTTTTTTCAGCAATTCTTCCCAGTGAAGAATGATTTGAACCCAGTATTTGGTTATTATATATTAGAATTTACCTATGCATAGCAGACAACTTACCTAGTGCTACGCGAAGAGACCTATTAATAAGTTATTTCAAAGGTTGTTTTTATTGTAATACCTAGATATTTTTTAATCAAAGAATGTAGTATAAGATCGAAGAACCAATCGTTGAGCTATCTAAAACAGCACCCAGCACAAATACGGAGCCACAAAGACGCGGAATAAGCATCTCATCTCGCAGCGTGTTCGGAATGAGGTCACGTCCTAAGTGGAATGGTTAATGAAAAATAACGGTACACTGAGAAAGTTTGCAATCATTTTATTTGACGTGTTTGTAAGAGAACAAAGATTACTTGTATTAATCTCAGATAAAATAAAAAAAGGGTAAAATATAATATAACAATAAAAAATATATACGAAGCAAAGCAACCTGGTTAATGAAGACCTGGATAAGTGAGAAAGCTTTATAACATTCAACTACATGAGATCTCGGCGTTTTTTTTACAGGAATATGTTTTGAATTTCCAAACTCGTTTTTATTACAATCTATGCTTTTTTTCAGGGAATAATGATATACAGGTAGTTTCGATGTACATAACTAAGGAACTCTATTATTGAGACAACTTTAATAAAATAATACAGGTTGTTTTCCAATTTGCGCGACTCAGTTGTTTAAATAAAACCACTTTTAACGTCAGAATAAAGTTTAAAACAAATAAGCGCGTCTAAATACCCGAAAAGTGAAATAAAAATATTTTAAGGTTTCACAATTTATTAGACATGACATAATTATTCAGTAGGCGCATGAATATTAAAACATAAGTTTAATACGGTTTCAGATTTATGCGAAACTTAACTCTTAAGACTTTACTTTCATTTTGAGTTGCAACTCTTTGACAGAACTCGTCTGAAATCTATTTCAGTTGCACCCAGTTCGAATATGAAACGAGCTGAAACTTTCAAGTTGTAAGATCCCTAGAAATTCTACAAACTACTGACTGATTTATAGTTGAAGAAAAATGGATAAGGTAATTTCAGTTTTCTGGAAGCTAAGTATCGATTTTAGATAGAAGATCGTATTTTAGGTTGTCTGTGAGGTTGATTCCTTTTCTAATACTAAAAATAGTCAACAATAAAATAATATAATGCCATAAGGAAGGATAATCCATTTTAAAGAGAAAAGGACGTTATTTTTAAGTCGATATCACTTTTTATAATTAGCTAGCTGTTGCCCCCAATTATGTACGCGTGCAACTTGGAAAGCAAATCATAAAAAATTATACAAAAAAGCCTTCCTCTTGAACCACACTATCTATTAAAGAAAAGCTCATCAAAATCCGTTACATAGTTTTGAAGATATAAGCTCACACATGGACATACATACACAAAAAAAAGTTCAACCGACTTCATGTGCCTCTGAAATTTCTCAGGAGATAACCATCAAATTTCGACCTGGTGCCAGTCGGACCACCCGGGAACCACTAGCTTTTAAATAAATAAGAATCATTAAAATCGCTTCGCCCAGTTAAAAGTTAAGTAACAAACATAAAAAAAAAACAGACGAATTGAGAACATCCCTCTTTTTTGAAGCCGGTTAAAAATAATGACATTTGTTTTATAATAAGTAAAGATGCAGCATTGTAAAATTACTTGGTTTATATAATCTCAATATAATAATTTTTAATTATAATTTCAATTACATACTTAATATTATTATAAAACAAAAAAAAAGGAGGGGCTTAACATTAGGTATCAAAAAATTCGTCCGCATCGCAATCATTGGGTAACGTGCCCAAAAGACTGGCCGCATTGCCACGTTGTATAGCAATGCTTATACGAATTGCCAAATGCAGGCCAGCCTTTTGGTCACGTGAAACGTCGACCAGTCTCTTACTGCCGCACTCAGAGACATTTAATGGTTACTTAGGGAGTTCTTTAGTATTGATTTAAAAAAGTAAAAGTTAAGTTAAAACTTTTTTAAATCAATACTAAAGAGCTCCTTAAGTAACCATTAAATGTTAATGGTTACTTAGGGAGCTCTTTAGTATTGATTTAAAAAAGTAAAAGTTAAGTTAAAACTTTTTTAAATCAATACTAAAGAGCTCCTTAAGTAACCATTAAATGTCTCTGAGTGCGGCAGTTAGAAAGATCTTTATAAAAAGACTGTGCACTCTTCTCTTGGTTTTAATTTTTAGCCCGATGTTTCATTTTTACTCCCTACCAGTTACATTTTTCGATGACACAGGCTGGCTGATTTTTAAAAAAGTCTATTAAAAAGACTACGTACAAAAACAATGAGTTTCTCAATATAATTAACATTTTAATACTTTAGCAATAAGATTTACCTTTCGTACTGTTTCATAAATGCCAAGGTATTTCTCTAAAAGTATATATTAGGGAGATAAAGAGTTAGTCCTCTAACGATTATCATAGCAATGAGCTCCTTATCTGGGACCCACAGTCCTTGTGGATTATTTAGCTATTCATTTAGCTATTCTATTAGTTTAAAGATGACTTTATACTACGCTAGATGTACTCAAAACTGGTGAATGAATATTTTTGGAGACATTTGTTTTTCTTATAACATCGTTTTTGTTATTTGGGTCGTAAAAGTATATTGAATAAATAATAATAATAATAAATTCGTTTATTTCATAATAATAAGAATCAATACAAACACGAAACAATACAAACACGAAACAATATTTGCATTACACAGTAGACATATACATTTTAAAATAATTTTGAGATATAAAATGGGACAAGACATACATACAAAAATACATGAATAAAAAGCATTTAATATATAGACGGATTAGGAACAAATTTAAATGATATCCTGAGCATAAGTAAGCATAGTGATCAACATACAAAATAACAATTTGTTTATACATTAGTTGGGCACAAAATAATAATTAATTTTATAAGGAATAAAAAGAGTAATATTTTTATCGTGTATCTGTTATCAAGTTTAGAATATTACTAGACATTTTTCACTGCGATGTTTTTAACTTATATAAACACTTCTATGCTAATATTATAAAGCTGAAGAGGTTATTTATTTGAACGCGCTAATCTCAGGAATTATTCGTGTAAATTGAAAAATTCTTCTTGTGTTAGATAATACATTTATCGAGGAAGCCTATAGGCTATATTATCACGCTGCGACCAAGAGGAGCGAAGCATCAATGAAAAATGAAAATTAAAACAAGCCCAAACATTTTTAAAAAGGTATTATTTGACGGATTTAAACATTAATATTTTTTTTAGGAGTTTGTGTCAATGTAATTTGTTTATGATTTTATTTTGTACTGTTTATCGATTTTTTTTGCAGAAAATAAATAATAGAAATTTATCCAGTCGATTAGTCGATTAGCATTATACTTAAAATAATTCATTGGTATACAATTTTCTGCAACACATCGCGACCAAGAGTGCATTACAGAGATTATAGAAATTAATATTTTCTAACACGTACCTACTTCGAGACATTTGCTTTTTACGCATTCAATAGCATTTATTATAGTTTACATTTGTCCTGACTTGGTGTCAAATATTTATAACAGCTGACCGTAAAGTTCCCGGAAAATCGGGATAGATTTTGACCAAAATTTACATCTGATTCCGATAAAACTAGTTTTATTTAACAGAAAAATATCAACATCCAGACTAGTTTATGTATAAACTAGGCGTGGAATTTGGAAACAAACCTTAACAAATTATACAGAAAGTCATCCTCTTGAACCACTCTATCTATTAAAAAACCGCATCAAAATCTGTTGCGTAATTTTGAAGATATAAGCTCACATAGGGACTTATATATAAAAACTAGCTGACCCGGCCAACGTTGTTTTGCCATAGTCAAAAAAAAATTTGAAAAATAGATGTTGGCCGATTCTCAGACCTAGAGGATATGTACACAAAATTTCAGGAAAATCGGTCGAGCCGTTTCGGAGGAGTAAGGTAACTAACACTGTGACACGTGAATTTTATATATTAGATAACGACTATGTTTTATAATAAGTAAACATTCTAACTAAAACAAGTAACACTTAACATGTAAATGAAAGAACAATGCATTTCAAACAACACCAATGTGTTGTGATGGTCACAATAACCACAAAGCTCATGTTTCTTCTCTCTTTTGTTAGTTTTTAGAGATCTGTATAAAAAGAGTTTTTAACCTAACCTAACCTAAACCTATTTACACTTTACAATCCCTTTATCTTTTCTGTTATATTTCTTTTTTTTCAGTAATCATCCAAGATATGAAATTAAAGTCAAATCGTACGTTTATATAGACATTTGTTGTAAAGAAATTATCAGAAAATTTGCTTATAACGAGATCTTTTATCACGAGCAAGAGAATCTAAACCTAAACTACTATATAAAAATAAGTCGGATTATACCTATATTATACCTAGAAAGACAGAGAAACAGAAATTTACCACGCAGCAAATTTGCCTTATTGTAGTAGGTACGGAACCCTCGTTGTGCGATGCTAATTCTCTCTTAACTAGCTTTTTACTTATTACGACTGCATCGGGATTATGAATAATTCTACCCTGTACTGTGATCATCTCGTTTTATATTTTCAGTCCACGCTTAAATTTGCATCTCGTAGTGAGGATGAGATATTCATATAGTTCAGAATATAGAGTCACACCGAATATGAATTTTTATACACAACTGGCAAAATATTACTGACATTTTTGTACTCAGTATTGCTTTCTAAATATAAAGGTTATTTGAACGAACAAACTAAGGCAGGTAACTGGTAACTTTTAACAAAATATTAAATGCGAAAGTAAATTCTGTTTATCAGTTACTCTTTCACGCTTAAACTTCTGGACCGTAAAAGATAATCTAGACTAGACGATCAGAAAATTAATGCAAAAAGGTAATTAACTTTTTAGGAATTTGGAATTCAAATGTGCAAGTGCGTAGCACTTACAACCATCGGGCATGCATGACCAAGATATACCAAGATGGTAGATGAAGCCAAGGAAGTATGTTTCGATCATAGCAGATGGCGCTCTATAGTCCCTGCCTACCCGCATAAGAAAAAGGCGTGATGTTATGATGATGATGATAATGGAAATCGAGTAAATTTCTCAAGTACAACTTTGGTACATATATTGTAAGCATTATTGTAAGCAATGTAGGTACTTGAATAATTATAGTCTGGAAACAAAATGTAATCTTTGAAAATTTAAAACTACATTAATGTAATCTTTCTACAATAATTTATGATCCCAGTGCAAACGTAAGAAATAAAAACTAACAAAGGGGTGTGAAATATGAGAGATGTGGACACTATTTGTGTTGAAATATAAGATATTTTTAGTTTTTATTTTATGTTCATGGTATTGCTTGGTTATTATTTTAAATTATAGTTAATGCAATAGCATTAACTATAATTTAAAATAATTTAATATTTAATATAATTTAAAAAATAAAAGTTTTTCAGTATTAATATAGTCAAAATAATCTTTTATTTTGACTATATTAATACTGAAAAACTTTTATTTTCTTTTACATTTGACCTACAACAAGTGACGAAATATTTTTTATGAGAGTTTGGTTATGTTTTTGTATTCGTTTGAGAGGAGTAATAAAAAAATAACATATAGGTACTACGAATTAGTTTCATTAAAATTAAGACAAGTAAAATAGGATAAGGAAAATCTAAGACATTTGTGAAATTCACTTATAATAAAATAAAAAATATAATATATTTATTGGAATAAAACTTATATATTTACTTATTACAAAACAAAGTCCTTATTTTTGTATGTATGTCTATGTGAGCTTATACGAGTATCTTCGAAATTATGCAACTGATTTTGATGCAGGTTTTTTAAATAGTTAGATACGTGGTCCAAGAAGATGGCATTTTTGCATAATTTGTTAAGGTTTTATTTTCCAAGTTTAAGTTTAAAGGTTTATATCCCATGCGTATGAAGTAGCGGGCAACAGCTAGCTTCTGTATATAGTAGCCACGACACGGAGAAACATCCTAAATACATATTTATTTAATTTCCAAACATCTTACATATTCTGTTTTAGTAAAAATTGTCATGAAAATGTTCTGCAACAACTGCTGACGTTCTGAGATATTGTACACAAATGTTATAACCATATAACAGATGCGTTTAGAGTCATGAAGTTATGTGCACCGTGTTGTGTGGACAAGACATGCTTACACTGCCAATGTCCTAATGTACTAACATATGGGGATTATTACACTACCCTAATCTAGGACAAGATGGGATTAATTATTTAAACAGTGTAAGATGATATCCATCAGTATTGAAACGATAGCTTTATGTAAAATAAAAATTATCTATTTTCTTCTTATCTAGACAGAGGCCTGGCGTGACGGTAGGCAAGTAGAAATTTTAATGTTTAGTCTGTCTATAGCAACCTATTCTAATTTTATAAAACTGAAGAATTTGTTTGTTTAAACGCGCTAATCTCAGGAAACCACGAGTCTGATTTCAAAAATTCTTTTAGTTTTGAATAATACCTACATGTATGGATGAAAGCTATAGGCTATATCACATTACGCTGCGACTAATAAGAGCGAAGAATCAGTGTATAATGTTGTAAAAACTTTCTAAATCCCATGCGATCGAAGTGGCTGGCAACAGCTAGTATTTTTATATGAATAAAATGTTGAAATTATTGAGTATTTATAAAAAATGACGGATCTATAGATACAGAGATTTACATATTGGTATAAGTCATATTAATCAGAGTTGATTTTTTACTATGCGCTTACATTACGTACACTTTCTAGCGTAATGTAATAAGCTCATAAGAAATACCAGGTCGTATTAACCATAAATAATATTATTATTGTCACACTAACATATAAAACACCTATAACATATATTTTTCACTCAACAACAGATTTATGTTCGTACGTATCTAGGTTTTAAAATTTAAGATACAAATATTTATTTTTACTTAGTTATCTCAGTGAATTTCTTAGCGACATATTTGTTATAGAAAAAAAAGTATTTTTTTTTCTGTTACCTTACTTATCTTTCAAACAAACCTTGTCATTATAATAATATACACAAAAGAAAAGGGGCTAATTAAGAGTTGTACTTCTACACAAAAGATTTGTACTATTAACGTTTTAATAAATATTTATCATCATAATCTCATAGCGACATAATCATGTCATCTAAGGGTATCATCAAGTTACAATAAAACGTTTGTTGAGCCCCCTTAAATATTAAATTTATCGTATTCTAGTTTTTAGTATTTGTTATTATAGCATCAACAGGTATATATATCATCTATGATAATTTCAGTTGTCTAGCTATCTTTATCTCTCTCTCTCCAGATCATTAAGGTCCCACTGTTGGGCACGGGTCTACCCCATTTTAGGAGGGATAATAGTCTACTGTGCTACGCTTTCCAGGCGTGTTAGCACAGGGTTTATTTTCAAAATTACCGTCTGTCACAGAGGATTTAACCTGTGTACAAAATCCCTTAGCTTGCTTTTACAGCACCCTTGGAATGAAAAGGGCGTTGGCACTTGTATTCTTGATACATCGTTGACGGGCTTCGTGGCGTAGTTCATGTACTGCCGTTCACAAGGTCGCGGGTTCGATTCCCGCTTGGGACCATCATTTGTGTGATATTCATAAATGTCATACAAATGTTTGTACTACGTCTGGGTGTTTTCTATGTATTTAATGTATGTATTTAATAACACAAGCATAATAAGCTTAGCTTGGGACCAGAGGACGTTGTGTGAAATGTCCATGAATATTTATTATTTATTTATTATTATTTATCACCACACGGGCAAGTCGAGTGATCAAATGCAGTTGTTATCAACTAAAGTTCTCAAGCCGGTTATCTAAAAATGTCTAGCTATCGCCGTTCATGAAATACAGCATAATGACCGTCGGTCCATGGAAATGTTAATTGTACCTTGTAACTAACCTAGATCTTTACAAAAACTGAATAGATTTATTAAAATACAATAAACTAAATCTAACACAACCGTATAATCACTTAACACTAAATCACTCTTATTCCAAGAAAATTAAGGTTCTACTGAAGAAATAGCGGGCTGTTTTAAATTCAACGCAATACCTCGAAAGCGGGAATCTAAAAAGGGCGGTGCAGGGCTTAAAGTCATTACTAAGATAAATTAAGGCTGCTGTGACTTTCTTCATCCCTCCCAACCCCGCTAGCACCCCGGCAATAATCTTCTTAACGTTAGTTCTCTTTAAAATCACAAAATATTTTATAGGCCTTGATAGATTATTAATTGGTTTTTAAGGGCCTACATCAATATTATCGTATATCATCGCCGACACGTACATATTAACACAGCCAGTAGGCACAGAAAATGAAGAATTAGGGATACTTTTCCTATTTACTCAAAATCTACTAAATATATTTTAATTCTGATTTACGTGTTTCTATATATGATAGTTACTTATGTTTTTAAAGTTATTTCATTAGATAATACGCGATAATAGACCGACAAATGAATAAAATAAAAAATTTGAGAGGTTGTTTCGCCAAGATTTTCTATCGAGAAAACTTTTTTCAATCGCGTTTCTGAGTTTATGCGATCCTAGATAATATATTGAAAAAACATATACTTAAAAATTAGAGCTCTAGCCATTCAATCTAAAGAAACAATGAAAACTTCGTATATAGAAAAATGCACGAAGCTATTTTGGTATCCTCTTAATGTATTTTTGTATTTTTAACACTTTTCGTGGTGTAGTAAGAAAATCAACTTGGACTCCCATTCAGGATACTAATTTGTGTGCTGCGCAACTTTGAACATAGGTGTTTACGAAGTATCAGAAAAGTATATTTTTTGTGACGTGGTGTTCAAGTATTTTAGTAAAGGAAGCTTCAAAACAATATACATATATAAACTTATACTAACCTATTCTATAAAATACGTGGATAATATCAAGATGTATTCAAATGTCAGATTTTACTATATCTTAATTAACGTGAAACCAAGAAAAATTAAAACATGAAACAATAAATCAGTAATTTATCTGGATTTCTTTGGATTTAAAGAAAGCATGGCAGCATCCTCAGTTTCAGTAATTTATCCAAAGTCATAGTAATCCTTATCTGTAAAGTTTACGGCGTCACCAGCACTGAAACGTTAATCGCGAGCTGCGCTCAGATTATGTCGTAGAGCGACCTCGCTGAATGACGGGTTGATATACACAGGGGACGGATTTGGAGATGAAAAATCGAATAAAAAAAACCATAACAGAATACTTATTGATTAAAAAAATGATACAACGATGTTTACGTATACCACTTAAATTGAACTGTCTTTTATATACAAGTTGACTAGTGTATTTTAGTGTAAGTTGCTCGAAGTTTTAAAAAAAAGTTTCGTGTAACAGCTGATCACAAGTAAAGGACACTTTACTGCTCGGAAAGTTTGACTATAGGGATTGAAAGGTCTTCAAAACATGAGGCCAGATTTAAAACAAAATTTCTGCGTCTGATTGGGTAAAAAGTAGTTTTATTAAATTTGAATGAATACCTAAGTAGTAATTATCTAATTTTCACAAGAATTGTCATTACATTACATATGTATATTTTATTTTATATATATATTTGTTCTCTTTTATATTTTCAGCTTTGTTTATATTTGCTTATTTAAATTTTTTTAAACTTTGTATTTGTTATGTAAATAATAAATAAATGTAATTTCACAAAAAGTATTTTCACAAGTGTTATAGAATATTAGATATTCAGTAGGTACCATTTGAAATTACATAGTTACAGATTAAATCATGTGTTGTCATAATTAAGTTGAGCAAAACATAATTATTATTGCGTTACAGGAATCAAACAGAAACAGAATTCAAGTCCATCCCTGTCCTCCGTTGGTCCGTCGAGCCCTCTGATATTTTACTTTGGCTAATGGATTTAAACCCCTCGTTCAAAACTAAAGAACGCGCTGTTATCATTAGTTTTCATAAACGTTCGCCTATTACATTCATAGTTCTTGTTTATAGTCACACTGACGACCTAACAACATAAATAAATTAGTTTTTGTTCAAGTTTTACCTGCAGGCACTGTGAAGAGATTTTAATATATAACTTTGCAACACAAAAATGATATTTGATTTATCATCACGCTAGGATCACGACCGGGTGAGTAGATATAATATAAAAATGACGAAAAGATTGTTTCATTAGTAACATTTACTAATTTTTTATACGGGATTTCCGCTTGTCGAATTTTACCAACTTATTTGCAAACGCACTTTATTTTAACACCGTTCTAATGAAAGAGAGAACTGGATATTCTCTCGATGTGGCCTCTATATAGATTAAATTGAGACAAACAAACACGAACAGTCGAACACTCAAATTCATCAGACATGAACTAACAATCACATTGATCACTTTATCTATTTTGCCCCTAACCTATTTGAAACTATAATTTATCAATTCTGCTTAGTCATTCATCTAAAACCTCAGCATTTGTCATAACGCCTTATGATAATGACTTAATGTTAAATATAACTGTATAAATTCTTCATAATACATCAAAACTTTATCTATAAGTTGTTGGCTGAGCAGTAAGAGACGACAATTGTTCAACAATCGTACGCCGCCTGTTTACGAATCTCTGAATTATCCCACTGAGTCATCGCGACCCTTTAAGCTCTTGCAATAAAACAATTACGTCTTCTACGCAAAGATTAAATATATTTTAAGTAAACAACTCTTGGACTATTTATGCCTACGCCATTGATACATATAAGAGGTTTTTAAAAATCACTAAATATATCTGACATTATTTTATGGCCACTAACTACAGTGGATAAAATCAACAACTACAAAGAATATTGTGTTAATATTTATGCAACATACAGCCAATACTAAAGGCTGGAGCTAGCTATATTGCTTAACAACATGCTATCATATTAAGTGTGCGTCATGGATTTTCTTCATTTCATTCCAACATGTACGAATAAACATAGTGAGCAATGAAATACAAAAAATTAAGACGGTTTTTACGGGATAGATTTTATTTATTTCAGGTCTAGGGTATGTTAGGTGATCTTCAACATTAACTAGTATTTAAACAATATCCGAAAGTGGAGTCCATCTTTTGCGCTGAAATCGCTCGCACCAAATACGCTGCATTTTCATTGGCTCTCTGTGTGTTGCAGTACTTGCAGATTCTAACGTCTTGGAAACTCGAGACTATAGAGACTTTTCAAAGCCGTTACGAGTGAATTATGTTCAGCATAAGTTATTCCTCTACTTTTCTACCTACATCCATACTCTTGGGTACTTTGCGCTTGTTGCTATTTGCTTTCCTCGCGACGCATATTAATGGCATCCTTATTTTAAATCCCGCCCGGATGGAGCGCGGTTAAGTGGAATTGTGGATAAATTACTTAGCGGTATAACCGGGTGTAACCAAGTATATCCCAGATATCGTGACCGTGTAGTAATATTTTAGTAGATTTTTGACATAAAAGTTATTTATGTAAGGATTGATTAATAAATCTAAATTTTAGATAACCGGCTAGAGAACTTATGGTGAATACGCATATACAACGTGTTTCAGAAAGGTATAGTCATATTTGACCATCGTTACACATGGCCGGTGACTAGGCACTAGGCATGGATGAAATTACAAATACTAGTTATATTATGACTTTTATGTGTTCATACAAATTTAATTAATTTATTAAATTAATTGATCTTGTTTTATTACAACACTACTATAAGGTCATATTTTATCATAAGGTTCAATCACATTCAATAAACCGTGAACATCTCATAATTGATGCGCTCCTGGTAGTTATTAATTAGTAGGCTTTAAGCAACAAAAAACTTACCAACTGTATTTTTCTATGTGTAACTGTAATCTAATATATAAAATTTCCATGTAACAGTGTTAGTTACCGTACTCCTCCGAAACGGCTCGACCGATTTTTATGACATTTTACATGCATATTCAGTAGGTCTGAGAATCGGCCAACATCTATTTTTCAAACTTTTTTTTTAGTATGGCAATACAACGTTTGCCGGGTCAGCTAGTATATTTATAATATTAAGGCCTATCTAATGCAACCTTAAAATATGACTACACTTTTCTGCAACACGTTGTACCTATAATAAATATGGATAACAACTACATGTGATTACTCAACTTGTCCGTGTCGTGACGGATTAAGAATACAAATGTGAGAATACGGAAATCTCGGAAATATACCCTGTGCTATCACGCCTGGTCATTGCGGTACAGTAGAACATATCCCTTCCAAAGTGGAGGAGGCCCGTGCCCAACAGTGGAATGTTAATGGGTTGGAGAGAGAGAAAGAGTATTCGTTGTATTGTCTTACACAGAAGAAAATCAAACCAGTTGAATCATGTACGACATTCCCACATAATGTATACACATAATGTGGGATTGGAACTCCTCTAAAATCAGAATTGCGTTTGAATTTTCGCAATGTTGAGATTATCAAGAGCTTTAACTGACATCAAAGAAGATGAAATGGCGAGAAAATGTGTTAGAAAAGTGATTTTTAGATTACCACAGTTCCGTAATATATTTTTGTAATATTGAAATATTTCTCTGGTTAAAAAAAGCCAGTCGAGCGTGAAGTGAAATCTTACTCGGAGTGTTCGGTAGGTTCATACTAGCTAGAAAACAAAAACATTATCAATTGCTTTAAAATAATGACGACAAACTTAACTTTGTAGCGTCAAATATAGGATACTGCATACATACTAACTACATAATAATATGTAACTTTGTAATTGTAAAGATGTAGTTATTTACATAATGTAACAATAAAATAAAGTAAATACGTCATCGTAGAGGACACTTTACAGCTTAGTCTCACCCGTGACCATGGTGACTGCAAAGTCTCCGAAACGTCGGGCCAAAATTTAAAACAAATATACGCGTCTAAATCCGTTAAAAGTAGTTTTATTTAAACAAATGAGTCGCGCAAGTGTTAGAGAATATTAAAGTAAGTACAGTCTAAAGTCTTAAGAATTTAAAAGGCTCTGCCTTTGTTGCGCATTTAGTAGGTGCTGATCTAGTTAATTATTTCAGAATATAATGAATTATTTTTACATCCTTTTTATTATTTTTACATTTTGAAAGTCTAAAATGTAACAATAAATTCATACGTTGTAAAATAGTATCTTTTTTTTTAAAGTTATTAATTATTTTAAAGAAAAAAGAATTTTTATGAACTAAAATTGAATATAACAAATGATAAGTGACAACCCTAGTTGTATCTATATTATACTTCGAATGTATCGCCAATATTGCTCCCGTGTCGACTATGACAACTGACGGGGTCACACCTTTAAAAGTAGGACACGTTCACATTTGGCAGATTGCTATAAATTGCGTAGTTAGTATTAAGAGTATGTTGTAGAAACACTACGGTACAAAAATTATCGATCTCAGTATTTTTTACATAAGAATAAAAATGAATGAATGCATATTTGCATATATTTTACCTCCTTGCTACTACTGTTGCAAATAAATTTTATTTTCTTTCTTCCTTTCTTTCATATGCGACAAAAGAATAACCAGCCTATGAATTTCATAGTGTTACTGTATTTAACGCTGTAGTTATGGCTATCCATGTGCAGTTTTAGTATATTTTTTACAATCATGATCATTATGCAATCACTCCTTTATCTCATAGGGGTAGGCAGAGACCACACTTCCTCGACTTTATCTACACTCCTACATCTTATACATGTACGACGGTTGTTGATCTGAACGTGAAATTTAGAAACCAAACCCTAACAAATTAAACAAAAACAAACAAAAACATTACCAATTAACTACTCTAACATTTAAAAAAAACTGCATCAAAATCCATTGTGTAGTTTTGAAGATATAAGCTCACATACATTCAAAAATAACCACTTTGTTTTATAATATGTAAAGATTAATCATATTAGTTTACAGTATTTCTATGCACATTCATATTTTTAATAGGTTTCACATTTACATTAGCTTAATTTTAAAATACTAAGACACAAAAGGGTTTACAATGAAATTTGTCATGTTTAAAAGCACTGGAAGCATGATATACAAAATTTTAGTTAAGTGTGTTTACATACTTATATGCGTTTAGTATTATTTATTTTATAGAACTGTATTGAGTATTGTTATAGTACCAAAATTGAATTTGGAAATATTGCGAAGTTAGTCTAGTAGTAAAAAGTTATGCATACAATGATAGTACTATAAAATAAACTTAGTAATAGTTGAGAACAAAAAGGTAACAAAATGTTCAGTTTACAGCTGTAGAACTGAATATTGGTATTTTTATAGTGTCTACAAGAAGTTTATATCGGTTAAAGGATGGTAAGAATATTTATTTTTTGAAGTTATATTTTATTAAGAGGCTAACTGCCGCACTCAGAGACATTTAATGGTTACTTAAAGAGCTCTTTAGTATTGATTTATAAAAGAGATCAATACTAAAGAGCTCCCTAAGTAACTATTAAATGTCTCTGAGTGCGGCAGTAAGACACGAAACTATGCTCCATACAGAATTATGGGTATCGTAGCCCCTGTCTTCTTCGTGGATATTGCCTCCAGAGGAACGAATTTTCTCACAATATTTAAGTCTTATATATCCATGCTTACATCACTTTCTTTTTTTCAATACACAATCACTAAAAGAAATATGATCATCCAAAAATCCCGTTTTTTTTTTCAGTTCTCATTAGATGAAGTTGTAGCGTCTATCACACAAATATAGTAAGGTTTTACTAAACAAGAAAGTGATAGAAGCATAGATATACTCTTCATCTATAAAGGCATGCCGTAAAAGATATAATTTCGTTAAAACAGAAACTGCGAAACAACTTTTTTCCAAAGCATTTGTAGGTAAAATCTGCCTCAGCTATATTTCTCTCTTTTAGTACGGCGCTCGGGAATAGAGATAGCAAAACCTACGGCAAATACCTAAATTAGGACTGTAGTCCCCTCTTAACGCTTGGCGCTTTATCGTTAGGGAAAAGTGTTGGGAGCAAATCTTTGAACGATGTGAAAAAAACTATATAAACCCGGTCATGTACAAGTAAGTACGGGATAAGAGTAGGAGAATGTTGTTTATAAGTATTTGTAGTTATAGCCTTAACGTATATGCACAAACTGAAATTTTCAGCTCTCTACCTATCTCAAGGAATACAGCCAGATAGATGTAGAGACGGACTGACAGCGAGGTCTTAATAATAGGGTTTTGGTACGGAACCCTAAAAAATCTTCACGCTCAAATCACAAATATTGGATTTCACGAAGGATAACAAAGAAGTATAACTTCTTATATGAACAATAACTGTCATTGTAAAAATAATTCAGATTAATCCTACGTATAACGTAAAAAAGTGCGTTTATAAATTCCATTACATAGATAGCTCCTGGTAGATCCTAACGAAGCTATTAAAAGCGTGTTAAAAATAATGAACATGAGAATATAGTTATACTAAAACAAAATGACAGACAAAACAAAAATATGTCACTATGAAGAAAATTAAATCATAATTCTGTAAATGTACAACTGAAACAAGTAAGGAATTATTAATACAAATATAATTAGTAATTACGAATTTATTCAAGATTATATAACGTTTAAACTAGAAGTATCAACAAAGCTAATAGTTTCTTAATCTAGTATTAAGTAAAACAAACGACACTTAATTCCTTATCAATGGGAAGGCTTCGTAGGCTGTTTATACAACTTTATAATTGGGTATGCCATTTTCTACTAAACTGTCACGAGTTGTTCGTGTAATTGAATATAAATGAAATTTGCATTTAAATGATATTGAAGTTGATGAGTTTAGAAATTGAATCGTGCACTTATCACTATCCCTTATTGCAACCCTTAAACATAATAGGGTACTGTAGAGTTTGATTTTAATGGTATATGTATTTTAAATTAGTTTAGTACTCCGTTTCACTCTCATTCTCTAAACAATTACCGTCCCACGGTTCTTCCCCTACTTCGGGAGAGTTATTTGGTCTATTTTGCCGCACTGACCAGGTGTGTTGGCATGAGATTTTGTTTCGAGTTCTATGTCTCTCACAGAGGATGTTCTGCCTCTTACAGCACCCCGCATAAAGGTTATATGGCGAGGTAATACTTGTATTCTTAACCCATCACACGGTAGCCCGTCTTTATGGGTCTCCATGGTATATATACGTCTTATGAGTGCAATTAACTTATTCTTCTTCAGCCAATTTACGTCCCACTATTGGGCACGAGCCTCCTCCAGTTTGGGAGGGATTATGGTCTACTGTGCCGCGCTGACCAGGCGTGTTGGCACAGGGTTTCTTTTCTAGTTTTCCGTCTCTCACAGAAGATGTTATCTGTATGCAATGCAATATCCCTTAACTGACTTTTACAGCACCCTTGGGAGGAGATGGGGTGGTGACACTTTCTTTCATAATCCGTCACCACACGGAGATAACTTACTAAACTTAGTTAATTAGCTTACGGAGTATAGATCTTCATCCGACTCGTGCCAATGAGACCTATATCATGTTATTTATGAAAGCTTATTGAATTCTACACGTCTCTGCTATGTTGCTTACTTCAAATATTTCTATACAATTATCACATTCCGGTAGAATATTAATTTTAAGTAGTCTACATTCAAACAAACAAAACGAAATACACACACAGATATATATCCAATATTATCTATATATCTAATATTATAAAGCTGTAGAATTTGTTTGTTTGTTTTTTTTTGTTTGAACGCACTAATCTCAGGAACTACCAGTCCGATTTGACAAATTCTTTTTGTATTGGATAGACCAATAAGAGTGAAGCAGTAGTGAAATAGTTTGCAAAATCCGGGATATTTTTTTAAATTCCACGTATACGAAGACGCGGGCAACAGCTATATAACAATAAAATATACACATTCACTTCTGAGAACAGATTTGAAAGCATTATTTTAAATGCTTTATAAATTTCCGATTTCAAAGAAATAATACAAACGGTGTGTGCAAATAACACAACAAATAAATAAATAAATAAATAAATAATAAATAAATAAATATTTATGGACATTTCACACAACGTCCTCTGGTCCCAAGCTAAGCTTATTATGCTTGTGTTATGTGTGTTGTACCAGAATACGGATAGAATACATAAACTACTTTTCTTTTGTAAATACATACTTATTATAGATTTACTATCTATAATAAGTATGTATTTTACACCCAGACGCAGAACAAACATTTGTATGATATTTATAAACATCACACAAATGAATATCCGAGGCGGAAATCGAGCCCGCGACCTCGTGAATGGCAGTCCGTTATATAAACCACTAGACCACGAAGCCCGTCATAAATAAAAGTATTTGTCACGAACAAACCTACGTTTATTGTTCAAATAAAGGCTCAATTATCTCCACATACCGTTTCTTCAATGGCTTCACATATTTTCTTAAAGCTTTTATGTCGAATCATATTGAGTAGGCAGACTCGTGTTACACCGTTATATTCACCTGACACCACGATCTCTTTATTACTTGTTATTGGTACTCCACTTCGATGTCAGATCTCGTTTTTCATTCGTTAATAATTTTGTATGGGTGATATGGGATATGTTGGAAATCATTGTTTTTGTACTGTTCTGTTTTTAGTTAAAACAATGTTTTGGGTAGAGACAAAATTTTAACAGTTATTAAAAAAAGTTACATGGAAATGTGTAGTGTAAAATAAGTTATGAAACTTAATTTTATAGTTTTTTAGTTTCGAGCTTTCCGTCTGTTACAGTAAATATAGTAAATATCCCTTAGCTGCCTCTCATTGCCCAAAAAGTGGGGTGAAGACAATTGTTTTGGGGTAAAGATATTTGTAATGTATTTAACATCAATAGAAGTAGATTGTGTCCAATTATAAGAAACACATAAACATATTGTTTGATCTTTAATTATCTTAGAAATCAGTGGACGAGGTCCATTATCACAGTTAATGGGGATCATTTTATAAATATCTTTTTTCCAAAATAACTAAATCTATGATGTTATACATTCGTGTACTCTTGTATGTCTTTACTTATTAAGGGCCTACATCAATATAATCGTATATCATCGCCGACACGTACATATTAATACAGCCAGTAGGCACAGAAAATGAAGAATTAGGGATGCTTTTCTTATTTACTCAAAATCTACTAAATATATTTTAATTCTGATTTACGTGTTTCTATATATAATAGTTACTTATGTTTTTAAAGTTATTTCATTATTTAATACGCGATAATAGACCGACAAATGAAAAAAATAAAAAAATTGAGAGGTTGTTTCGCCAAAATTTTCTATCGAGAAAACTTTTTTTAATCGCGTTTCTGAGTTGATGCGATCCTAGATCATATATTGAAAAAACATATACTTAAAAATTAGAGCTCTAGCCATTCAATCTAAAGAAACAATGAAAACTTCGTACATAGAAAAATGCACGAAGCTATTTTGGTATCGTCTTAAATAATTAAGTATTAAAAAAAAAGTTCTACTGACTTCATGGGCCTTTGAAGTTTGAGGATTTCCCTCTATTTTTTCGGAGATAATCATCAGATCCTGATCTCGTGCCAATGCGACCACACGGGAACTACCAGTTGTCAATAAAAAGAAGAATCATTAAAATCGCTTCGCCTAGTTAAAAGTTATGAGGTAGGTAACAAACATAAAAAAAACATACAGACGAATTGAGAACCTCCTTATTTTTTCAAAAAAATAAGGAAAAATAAAAAAGAAAAAAATAAAAAATAACCGACTTCAAAGTCGGTTAAAACAAAGTCATTATTTTTGTATGTCCCTATGTGAGCTTAAAGCTTTAGAACTACACAACGCATTTTGATGTGTTTTTTAAATAGACAGAGTGGTTCAAATGCATAGTATTTTTGTATAATTTGTTAAGGTCTATTTTAAATTAACGCATACGAAGTTGCGGGTGACAGCTATTTTTGAAATAATTATATGCATTTCTATAATGATACAGGACGGAGTTACCTGAATAGAAATTTCAATAAAAAAAATCTGTACATACAGAACAAGAAGAAAATCATATAGGTAACCACGAACAATATTCGAAGCACCAATCTTGGAACTATTGAGATACAACAACACAAATAAGAAATTACTATAAGATGCGGAATATGCATCTCGATTCATAGCAGCACGTTCAGAAAGGGGTCACGTATAAATAAAATGTTAAATGTAAACGGAGAAAGAAGAATAGCTACTTTCTATGAATAATTTCAACGCCGTAATGATTTACAAGAGCTCGAATATTGAAAGAAAGGAGAGTAATGATGTATCATTGATGCGGTACATAATATGTATTTTAATTTAATTTTAACTTGTGATAGTCCCATCATAGAGACGCTTTAAATAATAAAAAGCAAATAATATATCAATGTTTTTTAAATTAGTTATTTTTTTGCGGTTATAAAAGAGGTACACTTTTATAGAACTAGCTGGACGCGGACCAATAAGCTTAGCATGACATAGAATAAATACTATGTATACCATAAAACCAGATAATATAGAATGAAATGCGCGAGGATATTTAAAAAAAAAATTGTTTCATGATTGAATACTTTTTATTTTTTTGTATTTTTTTTTTGTGTCATGTTTTCCCGCAAGCTATCTTTGAGACATTCAGCTGGATGTTAAAAATTTATTAATAAATAAAGTGTTTGGAGCAACATCCAATAACGTGCCCAAATATTAGAACTTTATTACTGAAACTTCGTGATGTTCTAATAGCTAAATTGTCTCCTACAAATTTTGCTGTCAATGCTAAACTAACTGTTACTAAAGGGACTCGGATTGAGATGAATACAAATAAGAATATTAAAACAGTTGTTATCTACTTTAGATTCAGTTATACATAACGAAGGTTTTGAAATTATATATTTTTATGTTACTGTAAGTTGATTGAATCCAATTATAATGAACCATGTGACTTTTGTTTGATCTATAACGAGCTTGGAATCAGTTCACATTGGATTTATTATATTTTCATGTTCTTATTTGAAGACAGAAGATTATGACCATACAGCAAAAATGGCATAAAGGTTTTTTATATTGGTACTGTTAAACCTTATTAGGGATAATATAAGCTGATTATATAATTAAATTTGGGAGAGACGGAAATCTAAAAATTAAGACGGTACGATACCAAATTATGCTCCATACAAAAGTATGGGTATCGTACTTCCGTTTTTTCTTCGCGAAAATTTAACCGATTTTAATAATTTTTGCGTTATATTATAGATAAATTGTATATCTATGCTTCTATAACTTTTTTTTTCAAAACATAATAACTAAAAGAAATATGACGATCCGAAGAACCCACTTTTTTCGGTTTTCTTTAGATAAAGTTGCAGCGTCTATCACACAAATTTGGTAAAGTTTTACCACAAAAGAAAGTGATAGAAGCATAGATATACTCTTTATTTATAATATGACGAAAAACTATTGAAATCGGTTTAAATTTCGCGAAAAAAAAAAACGGAATTGCGAAACGTCTTTTTCAAAGAATTTGTAGGTAAAATCCGCTTCATCTATATTCCCTTTCAGCGCGGCGCACGGAAATAGGGATAAAAATACCTAAGCCAAATACCTAAATGAGGAGTACAGTACCCTCTTAAATCCTATAACAACACGCGTGGTCACCGCGACACTTGCTGATCAAATACCCTTCGAAAGGAGGTGGAGGAGGAGTGAATTATCATTAACATAATTTTTCAATTCGAACAAACAAACAAACTCTGGCTATAATATTAGTAAATAATAAATTCAAGAGTGTTTGGAAACTAAGTAACTTATGTAGTTGATAACGAATGTTGTACAGTTTTTAATATACATACTTACATAATATTATTACAACCACCGCTTAAATTTGTGTCTAATAAATTTCGTTAACTATTGGAACCATGATTTAGATATTCACCATAAAAAATTTGATCTATATAAAGTTGAAAGTTACAACGAACGATATTTAAATTGTTTTAAAGATCCATCTAGCTATTATCGTTCACTTATTTAAACATTATTTTAAACAGAACATACGTATTGAATAGCCTAAAATAATCACATAAAAACCTTAACAACAATGTACAAGTTTTGTTCATATTTGGAAGATCTGTGTATATGTAGCATAACAAGTCAATCGCAGCGTTAAATAAATCAGGACAGTCCTCAAAAATACCAGTATCGTAGTCACACTATCGCTGTTGAGTAGAGCAAAGAAGCGCACTCAAAAATGCAATAAACACACCTCGCGGAGCACTCGAGGTGCATTCTTGAGCGTCCCTCCGCCCCCTACTTCCTCCCCCTCCTCTCAGCACTACACATATTAAAGGAGAAACATGTGAGATCGTGTACCGAGATAACTTGCTTTGTTTTATACACTAAGTAATGAGAAATTTAATATTTGAAAACGAGATTACATACATTTTTAAAAAAATTTAATAGTGTTTACATTTTATTTGTATTTTATGCGTATTTGTCGCTTATAGACGAGCCACTAAATATTACGGAATGTCAAGGTAATAGGGTCAAGTGCGTAGCACTTACAACCGCCGGGCATGTATAACCAGATGTGGGAGTGTGGATGAAGCCAAGGAAATATGTTTGGAACGTAGTAGATGGCGCTCTATAGTCTCTGCCTACTCCCATGGGAAAAGGTGTGATTTTATGATGATGATGATAATGACGATATTAGGTATGTGTAGAAGTTGATGTACCTTCGTTTGAAAGTAGGTTTTTTTTAAAATAACTTTTTCATTATTCTTTATTAACTTTATTGATTCTGCTAGAGTAATAAACTATATATTAAGCAGTAGAACTGGCCAGTTGCTTCGTTTAAAAACAGAAGTGTTATGATATAATTAAGAAAAAAAGTTTTCCACAAGTTTCCACAGATTAGTTTAAAAATTCAAATAATAGCGTGGAACATCAGGAACATTCGAGAATGTAGTCTGTTGTCTTCTACGTATTAGTTTCAGAATATTCATGCACATAACAACTTGAGACACTCGCTGTTACGACTTTCATAAACTTTTGCATGACTATTTCAAGAGAGAAAAAGTTGTGCATCATTTTGAATAAATAACTTTATTCTGGTGTTAAATATAAAATAAGTTGAACAAACAGTTTTTAAAAGAAAATAGGTTTGATGAATATTTTTTTGCAATTAGATTCTGCGATAATTATTAAAGTTTTGAAAATTGCAATGGGACAGGAAGGCATTGTATAAAATATGGTCATTGTACAAGTATTATGATGAAGAATGCTTAGATTGTCGTAGACGGTAATCTATAATCTCTGCCTATAGGTATAGGTGAAAAGCAGGACGGCATGTGTACGATATTTATTTTTAGGCTCAGAGCCTAGCAATAATCCACGGATCAGTGGGATCAGGGCGACCCTTTGAATTTGTAATGTTTACTTATAATAAAACATTCTTTATTTCTGTATGGATAGAGTGTTTCAAGAAGGTGTTTTTTTTTGTTAAATTTGTCAAGCTTTGGTTTTTAAATTCTACTCATAGGAAATTGCGTACAACAGCTAATATACATGTCGGAAAATAGACCAGAGGCCTGAACAGGAATCCGAGCACATAGCGTAACAACTGCCTTACCGATATTCATACCTCAATCTATCATACTCTTGCACACTTATAAGGATAACTGGCCTCCACATCTCCCCTTATAGCCAGTGCCCAAGCCTCGCAACGAAGAATAATTACTACGTTCACACAATGATGCTGGCACGGCACGAATTCTCGGATAATACTGAACTGCAGCCACTTCGCCTATCGTATTTAAAGCAACTTGCTAACTATTTAACTTAAGAGGATACCAAAATAGCTTCGTGCATTTTTCTACGTACGAAGTTTTCATTGTTTCTTTAGATTGAATGGCTAGAGCTCTAATTTTTAAGTATATGTTTTTTCAATATATAATCTAGGATCGCATAAACTCAGAAACGCGATTGAAAAAAGTTTTCTCGATAGAAAATCTTAGCGAAACAACCTCTCTCATTTTTTATTTTTTTCAATTGTCGGTCTTTTATCGCGTATTAACTAATGAAATAACTTTAAAACATAAGTAACTATTATATATAGAAACACGTAAATCAGAATTAAAATATATTAAGTAGATTTTGAGTAAACAAAAAAAAATCCCTAATTCTTCATTTTCTATACCTACTAGCTGTGTGTACATATGTACATGTCGATGATAATATTGATGTAGGCCCTTAACTACCCCCCGTAATGGGAAGTTGCAACGTAATACAATCTTTACGTCACAGCCATGATAACAGGTTATGTAATCTTCAATATCTTTATATTCTCAGTTAATATCTCGACATTAATCAGATAGTAAACTAAATAAGATTTAACTAACTAATTAGGCATAACTAAATCAGGAACTAATCTCGTATACCTACAAATTGGTTACAAACACTAAATAGTATTCTTTAAAACCTATATCCTTTACACCTAGCCGACATACATATAATAAAACAGTTAAGTCAAGTTGTACTTAAATAAAACAAATAATCCATAGATAAAACAAAATGCAGTAAGGAATTCCATGAACTTGTATTGTGAGTGCTCCTTTAATTGATGGAATGTTTTGAGCTTAACTTTAACGGAATGTTTGTGAGCTTAGTTTGTTCATTCTTAGGAGGAAAAGATTTGCACTAACGAAACAGAAAAGAAATATTTAAAAGGGCCTTCTTGATACAATCTGCGTCTCTGGTCAATAAATACTGTTTTCATCATTTTATTTCCAATTAACTCTTAGTGTGTAGTCCTAAAAGTTAAGTTTTAGGCGATAAATCAGTTTAATGAAATTAAACAAACTAAATGTTTTTTTTATTTAATGTTTAAAAAGAAGCGCAATAAGTAAATAATTTTTTGAGGGCACTTTAAATTAACTAATAGAAAATTCTCCGCAACGTTGAGCTAAAATTAACAAAATATAAGCCAATATATTTATTATGTGCTATTTCCTTGTATACCTACATTTATATTATTTATTTATTATTATTCTATAGTAATATTATAACGCGGAAGAGTTTGTTTGTTAGTTTGTTTAAACGCGCTAATCTCAGGAACTACTGGTCCGATTTGAAAAATTCTTTTTTTATTGGATATTCCATTTGTAGGGGAAGGCTATAGAACATCACGCTGCAGCCAATAGGAGCGAAGCATAAGTGAAAAATGTTGCAAATACGGGGAATTTTTTTGTAAATTCCACGCGTACGGAGTCGCGGGCAGCAGCTAGTTTATAATACATGATTTTTATAATAAGGAAGCTCTGTACTTCTCTCCAGCCCATTACGTCCCACTGTTGAATACGGGCCTCCTCACATTGGAAGGGATTATGGTCTACTGTGCCGCGCTGACCAGGCTTGTTAGCACAGGGTTTATTTTCAAGTTTTCCATCTCTCATAGAGGATGTTATCTGTGTGCAATATCCCTTAGCTGACTTTTACAGCATCCTTAACATTGCCAAATTGTGATATTGACGCTATCATTTTTAGGTTCTTAATTAAGTTTAGTTTAGTTGTGCGCTCAGAATAAGTACCAATGTAACAACACTTTCATATTATTATTAAGAATCTGTAAAAACTATTTATGATGGAGAAATTGCAAAGATCCCTTTGTAAATTATTAGTAAGTAAGGTACCAACAGAACATTAAACTTTTTAACACCGTTATATCTACAGAAAAATTTTTAATATCTTTTTTAAGCCTACCCCTTCCGTTTTCACTTCAAGGGATCATTAATTAGACATTCGGTGTAAACATTTTATCTGCCTTGTGCTTCAAGATCAAAGTATTTCTTAAATTCGTGAAAAAGCAATTTCTTTAATATAATCATTAATTCACTTGTTTGTCAAATAATCATTTTTCTGCCCCTATCCCGTTATTCAGTGTCGACGCAACATGACTACTTGTTAATGTTGCAACAGGATGTATATAGCTGACTTTTACTACCAGCTGGCTGACATCAATTCTCTTTTTTGTCCGTCTGTAAAACATATTTTTTGATAAAATGACGGTATAAAAATGCATTGTATGATTTTTATAATACTAGCTGACCCGGCAAACGTTGTTTAGCCATACTAAAAAAAAAATTGAAAAATAGATGTTGGCCGATTCTCAGACCTACTGAATGTGCATGTAAAATTTCATAAAAATCGGTCAAGCCGTTTCGGAGGAGTACGGTAACTAACACTGTGACACGTGAATTTTATATATAAGATAATGTACTTACATAAAACCGTCGATTATGTATGACGAGGTGTATGAGTGTAAATGAAGCCAAGAAAGTGTGTTTAGATCTTAGGCGATGTCGATAATTTCTGCCTATGCCTATGGGAAAAAGGCATGACGGTACGATGTTATTGTAAGTACTTATTGCGTTTTGTTATTCTTCATGTGTTATACATACTTGTAAATAAATATTTACTATTTATCTACAACACAAAATTCAAGAGCTTCGGTCAAGCTTTGTTGTGTAAATATTTATTTTGGTAAATATATTTTTAGAAAAAAGTTCAAGTGACTTCCTGCGCCTTTGAAGTTTAAGGGTTCTCCTTGATTTCTCGGGAGATAACCATCAGATCCTGTCCAGGTGCCAATGGGACCAAATGGCACCCAACTGCTTTTAAATAAAAAAAACCATTAAAATCGCTTCGCCCAGTTGAAAGTTATGAGGTAACAAACATAAAAAAAGAAAAAAAAAACAGACGAATTGAGAACCTAGTTCTTTTTTGAAGTCAGTTTAAAACTTTAAAAATGAAAAAATCTGCTAAACATACTTATTCGTAATCATCATAATACAATACAAGCATTGAATTAGCTTAATTTGTGACCAGAGAACATTGCGTTGTTTCAGAAAAAAAAGAATGTAATACATATTTTGTGTTTTACAATTAGTATAGAACGTTTCGACTTGACACAGAATCAATACTTGTCAATATATAAACTCTTTCACAAAATTCATTGCACAGATTCATGTCTGATCCCATCAACTATCAGAATGCAAGGGTTTTAGCTCTTCCGTTTTACCATAGAGCTTTCAGAGATTACATGTGACAGTCCAGGCTTACGACAGCTTTCTGTAGAATCTCTAACTTTAGAGGTCGGCAGAGACTATACCTATATATAGAGCGCCAACTAGTACAATAAAAAAAAAGTTAATAAAAATCTGTTCAAGAGTTTATCGCAAACAGACGGACAATCGTGATGGGAGACATTATTTTACAGTATTTCAGGATTTTATGTAGTCATTAAATTTAATTGGTTCGCGTATACACGTAGAGTCATAACAAATATTTCAACCCTAAACAACGAGCAGTCGTGGCCGAGTGGTTAAGGCGTCTGACTCGAAATCAGATTCCCTCTGGGAGCGTAGGTTCGAATCCTACCGGCTGCGTAAAATTTTTGATATGTTTTTTGGACAATTTATCTCCTTTTTAGGAAGAACATTGGCCGCTGAATACGTAGTTATGTGTCAGATTTGTAATTAATAAAGATATTTGTCTATATGTTTTATTTCACAGTTTTATTTATATTTATTTACAAAAAAATAAATGTTACTTATTATAAAACAAAGTCGTTATTTTAGTATGTATGTCTCTGTATGAGCTTATATCTTTAAAAATACGCAATGTATTTTGATGCGGCTTTTTTAAATGATAGAGAGGTTCAAGGGAATGGCTTTTTTGTATAATTTATTAGGATTTGTTTTTTAAATTCCAAGTGGCGGGCAACACCTAGTTTAAATAATAAATCATGAATATCCAATACAAGTATTACGCTGGATGTGTGACCAGAGGACGCTGAATTGAAGCTGAATTATAGTTATTTATCTAATAAAGCTTAGTTCATTACATTATTTTACAACTAAAACATTTAATTATCACCAATAAAATAACGAATTATACAATTTAATCTTAGTTTTAATACGCACATGAAAATGGACATGTTCCTTTGTCCAGACAGATATAAAGTGAACCTCAATAAAATAGATACGAGTGAGCTGAGTTGTGAACTTGTCATTCGTGTAGCTAGAATACTTTATTGTTAGTAGCGAATATATTTGTACCATATAACCAAATAATTTTATTTAATATACAATTTTCTTATTTATCGTAATTTAGAAAATTAGTAAATATTTATGGACATTTTACACAACGTCCCCTGTTCCTAAGCTAAGCTATATTTCTATACTTGAGCTATATGTACTCAAATAAGCATATACAATTATACATAATTATTACATATTTATATCTTACATACATTTTCTTTTTATAAATACATAATTATAATATCTAAATCTGTCACGCAAATGTTTGTACAGATATTAATATCATACAAATGATTGTCCCGTGCGTGAATCGAACTCGCGACCTCGTGAACAGCAGTCCATTACATAAACCACTAGACCACGAAGCCCGTCAAATAAAAAGTAGCAATGCAAAATTTTATAGGTCTTTCGTAGTCGTGTAAGGAAAATAAGTCAATTCTAATTTTATTACAACGGGCGTTTAATCAAAACTACACAACATATTTTAATGCGGTTTTTTTTCATAGATAGATACAGTGTGGCTGTCGCCCGCACCTCCGTACGCACAGAATTCAGAAACAAACCTTATTAAATTACCCAAAAAAGCCATCACGAACCCCTTTATCTATTAAAAAAAACGCATAAAAATCCGTTGCGTATTTTAACTATATAAGCTTACATAGGGACATACATACAAAAATAACGACTTTGTTTTTTAATAATAAACGATGAAAACATAATTTGAAGAGGTTTGGATTTTAAATTCCAAGCGTACTAAGACGCGGGACAATAGCTAGAAAAATATATGGTATTATGGTGGCGTATTTACCGTGTGGTGACGGACTAAGAATAAAAGTGTCACCACCCTATCTCCTTCCCAGGGTGCTGTAAAAGCCAGCTAACGGATATTTTACACAGATGACATCCTCTGTGAGAGACGGAAACCTTGAAAGTAAACCCTGTACCAACACGCCTGGTCAGCGTGGTACAGTAGACCATAATCCCTCCCAAAGTGGAGGAGGCCCGTGCCCAACAGTGGGACGTTAATGGGGTGGAGATGGTGGCGTATTTTGCGTTTAATTTAAAAATACATCAAAATATAACGCATTTAAGTAATCGGTAGGGGTGCGTGGGTGGAACAGCGTTTCACGATTTCCGCCCCATTGGACTGTGTTGCGCAGTGAAAGCGTACCGGAAGTACGTAAAGCTGTGGTTACATCGATTTCCGGTTCCAACGACAACATCAAACATGGTGAAATAATTCGGTAAGTGACAGTGATATGACAAAAGAAACGAATATGTCTTTGTATATTTATGTTATTTTATCGCTAATAAAACGAGGTTGAGTTTTTAGTATAATCCTAATTATTTATTATTATATTATTATTTAATTTAATTTTAATGTTTAATATTTTTCTTTTATATTTTAAAATGTATTTAATAAAAGAAGTAATTGAATTAAGGAATAATTAATGAGTTTGGTAGAATGATATGATACTAAAAATATTGTGTTTCTAACAAGTTATAATCATAATATTTTTATTAGTTACAAGTAACTAACTGGTTCTAGAATTCTCTATTTTTGTATTACAAAGATAATTCCATATCTATGTTGTATTTTAGTATTAATTTCATGTGTAAGCATGCATGTGGCTTCTGTTTGTGGCACAAAGGCGGAGTTAAATCTTGGAATAGCCGAAACTAAAACAATAATAATAAATACAAGTTCTAAATACTGGACAATGGTTCTGTAGGGCCACAAAGTTTATGGTTGGAAATTAAAAATAATACGTAAAATATTTTTTTAAATTTCTTGGAGTATAATATTATTCTGCATAATAGTATGCCTATTTTAAACTACTAGAAGAAAAATATTAAACTAGGTACTCAATAAGTCTTCCATGGGCTAAGAAAAAGAAGATAAAAGATGATTTGGTCCGTATTTGTGACTGCTCACATTAATATTTTGTAATTATTTTTATTCACTTTTACTGTATGAGTAGTTACAAATAAAATTTTTCTTTCTTTCTTTCTTCTTTCTTTCTATTTCTTTAGGTGGACCTTACCGGAATAAGGTAGGGAAAATTCAAAGGCAAGTCTGCCTTACACATGCCTTGACCACTTGAAAATACTCGTAAATATAGCAAAAGGTTTAGCTATAAAAGATTTTACGAACTTCCAACTCTAAAAGTGGTAAAAAGTGTTATGAGAATTACGAGTTATCAAATCAAATTT
The DNA here is from genome assembly GCA_916999025.1 of Orgyia antiqua. NCBI lineage: Eukaryota > Metazoa > Arthropoda > Insecta > Lepidoptera > Erebidae > Orgyia > Orgyia antiqua. Next base: position 20,255,727 of record OU779862.1, read on the forward strand.
TTGGATATAGATATTCATGAAAAATCGATGTTTAAAAAAGACATCTATCACCTAAGGGGCATACAGGGGAACTTAAAGTTTATAAAAATGTCGTATTTTTTAAATTCAGTGTTACAAAAATTGATGTTTAGACAGACAAATAATTGAGTAATTAAAAAAAAAAGTACAACGGTTTCATGTGCCTCTGAAATGTGAGGGTTTTTCTCGATTTTTCAGGAGATAACCATCAGATCCTGACCTGGTGCCAATGGGACCATCGGGAACCATCAGCTTTCAAATAAAAAAAGCATCATTTAAATCGCTTGGCCAAGTAAAAAGTGTTTTATTTTTTTATTTCGTATTGAGAACCTTCTTTTTGAAGTCTGTTAACAAAGTAAGTACTGGGTTAGTAAAATACCAAACAGTTTTTATAAGTTACCGTGTAAACTTTGGTGTATGGACGGTATAAATATTCAAGAAACTACCATTATTGCATTTTCCGATACTGTGAAAGTTGTTCGTAGCAATAAGTCAGCGAAGTTAGCGAGCGCTGTTTTCGAGGCCCCAAAGTTTAACGCTTAATACTGGCCGCCCCCAAAACTGGCCTGTTTACTTTATCTACGAGAACTTTAAACACTTAAGAGATATCCTATATATTATTGTAATTGTAACTTAAAATATTGCTAAGTTCTTTAAAGTTTATTAAGCAATTTGGTTTACATAAAATTCACTCAAAACTTGCTAAAGAGATTTTAATTAATACACTTATATAACATACTTGCTTTGCCCGCGACTCTGTACCAGTTGAATTTAGAGAACTAACATAAACTTTACTCTTAAATCACTCTATTTATTTAGAAAGACCGTTACGTACTATTTAAGATATAAACTCATTTAAGATATAGATATTATTTAAAAACAAATGCTCTATAGGTTATTCATCACAATACCAAAGACACAAACATTATAATCATCAACATCATCATAACATCACGCCTTTTTCCCATGGGGGTAGGCAGAGACTATAGAGCGCCATCTGCTACGATCCATATATACTTCCTTCGCTTCATCCACACTCGTACCTACTCATACTTAAACATCATAACATTAAAAGCTAAGGAATGGCTATTAACTATAATTACGGGCAGAGCCGTGGACATTAGTTAGTATTAGATAAAACTGATAACTAACACGTGTTTACATAAACGTTGTGAGTCTAAAGTGTCCGGATGTAGTGTTGTATCGTGTAGGTACCGGTTCCGGTTCGGACGCACAACTTGACCGGCTAATTGGGTAATCCGGTCACATAGAGGTGGATAGATAAACAAAATGTTTGATCTATTTTTATATAAGTTTTTAGTTTTACGTTATTTTTTGTTTATTTAAATTACAGGTCATTTTTACCTTTGTTGTTTATTAGTTAGTTGTCGCACGGAACTTTGTATGTGTGTTAACAAATTATAAAAACAATCCTAGTCTAATCTATTAGTTTATTCCTAGTCTCTGCCTACCCTCGTGGGAAAAAGGCAGGATGTTATGTATGTATGTAAAAACAATCCATCCTCTTGATCTACTGTATCCATACAAAATATGAAAATCCATTGCGTAGTTTGGATGATAAGAAGAAGAAAAAATTCACACTCTTAGAACAAAGTAATAATGTTAAAATTTTCTCTGTTATGATTCCAGGAATTTGGAATTTATAGGAAGTTGTTTCAGTTAAAAGGCTTGACAAAGTTCTATCTGTTATATTTTTCAATAACTAAAAAATCGTTTTTAATACAATATCAATTCTATGTGATAGATATATACCTAGGTACATCATATTACTCACAGAAAAATAATACTTTATATTTATTTTGAATAAATAGATAAATAAAGATAATTATTAATTATTATTAATACAGATTAATGGATTAAGAATAGAAGAATCACCCCCTCATGTCTTGCCCAGGGGGGACCGACCGAGGGAACCAAGCGGTCGTAAAAATCAGTCAAAAAACCCACGATGAACTGTAAGTCATATACTAGTATATGCATTCGGATTCATATACTACAAAAAACAGCTCAGTTAGGGACCAGAGGACGTTGTTTAATTGTCTCTGAACCTCTAATAACATGTATTAGGCCAATACTCAATCGTGGATGATCGTGACTGCAACTGCACGTAAATGATATAAAATATTTACAATTATTACAGCGTTCATAAAGATAATAGGTTTATGTACATAATATTTAATTTAAGTAGTCTCAATCAGCCTTTCCCAAAATAGGCGATAACGCCCCCTCTGTGGCGCTGCAGGCCTAAAGGTGGTAAGAGACCAGAGAAAATGGGGTCATAGTGATTTTTAAGTAGGTGCAAAAATAGCAGCGATAAAATATTGTTTATTTTCAGTGGGCATTTAGACAAAATAAGTTTGGAAACCCCTGATCTAAAGATTTTCTATGGCTAATTATTAGTCGATTTTTAATATTGGTTCATCATAATAGCCCATTGCTATAATTTATAAACGATAATTATTTCACTAAAAAGTTCCGCAGTCGGTAGGATTCGAACCTACGCTCCCAGAGGGAATCTGATTTCTAGTCAGACGCCTTAACCGCTCGGCCACGACTGCCTCTACTTTCAGTGTTGAATTATATACACGTATGCGTCGCATATTTATATACTTTCGCTGCTAAAACTGGTTGATATGCAGTGATAGTATCAGAATATTTAAAGTCGGTCAAGGTTGTCATCATTATGAATACTATTTTTAAGCCGCTCTTGGTAAGAGTAGCTTGTAGTTAGTGTGGTGACGGATAAGAATATATGTGTAACCACCCCAATTTTTGTAGAGCTGTTATAAAAATCAGGTATCGGGTATAAGGACAACTCAGAAAATTCCGTAAATAACCGATAGTAATTAAATGGAGAAAAGAAAACATTTCAGGATGATTTTCAATAGTATGTATTCAACAATAACTTGGTATTCAATATTCAATGTCTAACATCATGAATGTGACAGTCCTTTGGTATATGGTTCTCTCTCTCTCTCTCTCTCCCGTTAACGTCCCACTGTTGGGCACAGACCTCCTTCAATTTGGGAGGGATTATGGTCTACTATGTTGTGCTAACGATGAGGGGCTTATTTTCGAGATTTTCGTCTCTCATAGAGGATTTTATCGGAGTACAGTATTCCTTAGCTAGCTTTTACTGCACCCTGGGAAAGAAAAATGGTAATGACAATTGTATTCTTAATCTGTCACCACACGGACATCTTAGTACCTAGTTATTACAGATTTTCTTAACGAACATAAAAGTATAAATAGTCTAGTTTTTTTCTATTTAGGTATGTAACAAGATGAAGAATAACTATTGAAAATCGGTACCTATGAAAGCTGGAGAAAAACGGGCAAAAGGCTACTAATATTAAAATAGCCAATATAGTAAAGTACACAATAGCTCATGTACTGTATCACGAAGCGATATACAAGTACACAGATCACTTTCAATAGATAGAGCATTACGTGATTCTGGTTAACGACTACATTCACCAATGTTGGAGAAAAGTGCGGGTTTGTGGGGTATTGATTATTCCATTTCCGTTGGTCATATCAAAATCATACATCGAGTTCACATACATTACATAACAAGAATAACGCACATCTTCGATAAGCGTTGATCTCCTTGCGTGCGGAATCTACTGGGTGTATTCTGCGTACAAGCACTAGCAACTAAAGTGTTAGGAACAAACAAGAAGTGCAAGTTTTCTGAACGAGTATCGCACCAAGTTTTGATTTATTACAAACCTAGGTACATATAAAAATGTATGAGATATAACTATGTACTGTTATTATAACATTTTCAAGTTTTCCGCTTATAGCTGTAACCCTAGTTGTAACCCGCGGTGTTACGGCGGTAAAAAGGATAAAAATCTGTTCGTTTTTTACGATCCCACGGGAACATTGCATTATTTTGGGATGTAAAGTAGTCTATATGTTAATTTGATGTATGTTTATAGCTACATTATTGTAAAGTTTAATTAAAATACATTCAGTAGTCTTTGCGTGAAAGGGTAACAAACATTCATACTCACAAACTTTCACATTAATAATATTTGTAGGATAGGGCATGAAGCTATTCTCATTTCAGTATCTACCTAAAACTAATGCGTATCGTAGTGTTATTTACGGAGGAAACATAATAAAATTAAGGAATTTCGCTATTTTCCGTGCAGTGACGAATCTCTCTTAATCATATGCTAACAGTTGTGGTCACTCTGGCATAGTAAACCAAATACACGCCCAAAATTGATCAGCCCTGTGCTCAACAGTGGGACACCAATAGGTTGAAAAAACAAGTAGAGGCAGTTATTATCACAAGATTTTATAAATTTTGCATATTTGACTTCAAATTGTGATAATTATCTTGATACGATTAAAAGTAAGGGTATATACGTAATAAAAAACTTCTTTTTTTAGTCACTAAATGGAATATAAAACGACCAAAGAAAACGAGCACTCTAACATTTTCTATCGACACTTCCAGAATATTTTGAATGAAAAATGTCGTTACTCAAATTACAGTCAATTCATAATTACGACCATATGCATTCGATTATGCGTGAATTAATTGTAGTTTGTAATTAAACGGAGTATATTGCTCTAATTAATATTATTTGGTATCGTATTTAATGCTAACACTAAATTAAATGCAGTAATAAGTGTTACCGTGATGATATAACTAAATAAAAAGATATTAAGTCATCGATATACATAAGGGATGTTGTAAGAGCTACTTGAAATGTTACATTAACCACATTCAACCACCATATTTTCAGTCGGTGCTGGCCTTACTTATTGAAATGCGAGATGAGATACTGGTATCAATTCTAAGCTCACAACTTAACTAAACATCACTAAAAATTAAAGCAACTACTGTGTATTTTGATTGATTAGCATATATTTATATTAATTAAATCGTTAGTATATGAGGATTAATACAGTCACGGATAGCCTAACTCTATGAGGATCTATCTGTGACTGTACTAAGTATTGTTGCGCCTTCTTCTCTTTGGAAGTGATTATTGTCTACTATGACGTGCTGACCAAGTGTGTTGGCATAGGGTTTAAATCCCTTAACCAGCTTTTACACTGTGGGAAGGAAATCGGGTGGTGTTACTTGTATTAGTCCGTCACCTCACGCAATTATAAGTACTAATACGCTGTTAAAAGTTGTAAATGTACAATTATGCACACAAGTGATTAACCCAAGCACAAAACAAAGTGTAACAGAAATTTATGAATGTTGATGAGTTGATGAGGCGCAATCAGTGGCACATGTTTGTTACCACTGATTGTTGTATGTTTACTCTCACGCTTGAACGCTGAACGCTGGACGCGACATCAACAACTCTAATTAGTTTAGTCGATGTCACTTGATTGGCTTTTGAATGTTTGTAAGTTTTAGTTGAGTTAACTAAGTTTAGTTTAAAACTGATTTTGGATTTAACTAAAACTAAGTTTGATCACATATAAGGTTTGGATTTATGTGTGCAACGTAATATGCGAAATACGTAGTATAAAATGGAATAAAAATTGTACTTTACAAAATTGCACTTGAAAAGTCATGTTCGTAAATAACTCGTTTCAATTATTTACTGTTATTTATTATAAATATTAAAACAGTAAAAGTTTCGCAGTCGGTAGGATTCGAACCTACGCTCCCAGAGGGAATCTGATTTCTAGTCAGACGCCTTAACCGCTCGGCCACGACTGCTACATGTGTTAGTTTGAATATCTGAATTGCTAACATTTTACTGAACACCGTTTTGTATTTGGCATTGATGTTACTGTGTGGTATTCTAACGAAATGTAAGTTTATGAATATTATCATTATGTACAAAATTATGAATTAACTATTTCTATCAATGCTAGTTATCTGATGCTAAGAAATGGCATCAGTTATCTAGTAATAACTGGCTGTTGAACGCCTCCGCACGCGTGGAATTTAAAAAAAATTCTTTGCAACGTTTCCTACTGATGCTTCGCTCCTCTTGGTCGCAGCATGATGTTATAGCCTTCCGCGATAAATGTCCGACAATGAAAGAATTTTCTCAGATTAACAAACAAAGAAACTCTTCAGCTTTTCAATTCGTATCGAGCTATAAAAAATAATTCATAATTTTAACTCCAAAATAGCGAGCTTTTGATCTCAATAAGTCTACTTAGTATAAAATTACTAAAATATGTATTATTATGTAACAAGTATAGCTTGTAAAATACTTTTGGAAGAGAGTAAACATACCAAGGCTACAGATGAGCATATTTAGACGAGCGATTGGTTCTATACTGAAACAGTGACAAGCGACATTCATTCCCTGTAGTTGTTGTTGACATTAATAATATTCATGATTTTATGTAAAATATTGAAGATGGCATAAACCTTATCTATTACTACACATAGTAAAAATATAACTGATCGATGTCTGTACGTCGAAGATATACTAAGCATGTCAATGTCTAATGCCGGCGCGTCTGGTAGAATTACTTTGTCCTTTGACCATTACTTGGGTAGTGACATATATATATATCGGAAAAACATCATAGAAATTATCTGTATTTACAACCAGAGCAGTCATCAATCTAAAGGCCTTGTAATACTGGACAAACTAACTACGTTAACTACAACATTCTATTAACTACGATGAGATTGATCCGTGGCTTATGACACGTGTAACTGGTTTGAAAGGATCCTTTTACGAATATTCAACGGGTCACCATTTCAAGCTCATCTCTAACTATAGTAAATAAACAAATTACTCACCATTGACACAATTTGAGGACTTACTTCATAATCTTGGAAGCTAAGTTAAAACTAATAATCCTTATGTAAACTATCTTAATCAAGTCTCCCACGACATTTTTTTGTTTTTCTATAATCTTTTATCAGACATTATATCTGTTAAATATATTTTCTGTCTCTCACCCGCCCATTAACGTCCCATTGTTGCGCAAAGGCCTCCTCCACTCCGAGCAAAATTATGGTCTACAATGCCACGCTAATCAGACGTGTTTATTTTCGAGTTTTCCTTTACTACAGACGATTTTACAGCTGATCTTACAGCACCCTGGAAAGGAAATGGGGTGTTAACATTTGTATTCTTAATCCGTCACCACACAGACACCTTTAATATGTTAGTAGAATTTGTTGCGGAAAACACCTCATCTTTTGTTTAGTCAGTAAATCTTGTCGTTGCCCGATCGATAGTCGCCAGGTAGGTAAATCGTTCAGAATGACAATTAAACCAGTCATTAGCCAAAACAATGGCTGAACGGTCTCGAGCTGAATGAAACACATAAATATATAATTACTTGACAAATGACTAGCTATCTCTCGCACTTGAGCTAAATTTGGATTTTAATTGGACTTTAAAAATTTGGGGGACATTTTCCATTGTTTATATTATTCATAGCTGTTTAGGTTTGTAAATCGATTTTTATTACGTTTTATGTAAGAAATCGTTTAGGTTAATGAATTAGATTTATTTTAAAATTACAGTCGAATCGAGTCCACTACAAATTAACTTCAAACTTAAACGTAACGAAAAGGTCTTTTGCAATTGATGTAACTAAACTTAGCTAACGTAATTTGAAATTATTTTAACCATATTCATTAGTAAAATAAGATCTCAACTTTGGGTACTTCATTTAACTTTTGTAATAATATTGTATTGAAATGAAATGAAATGAAATGAAAAATAATTTAATCACGTAGACACAATTTTTCAGAAAAATTATGTGCTTATGACATGTCCAATTTTTTTCCCTACCACCGGTTCAGGACGCAATCTGCTGAGAAGAACCGGCGTAAGAAACTCAGCAGAACTAATCAAATCAATATTTTTAAATTAAATGTCAATTATACTTACAATGCTAATAATTTTACAACATAGAATATGTATTGCTCCAGAGCAACCTACTCCCAAGCTTTATCATCTTTAATGTAATCAGAAATTTTATAATACGCCTTTTTACATAATTTAGTTTTAATGAATTTTTTAAATTTAGAATTATTTAATTCTCTTACATCCATAGGGAGATTATTATAAAATCGTATACAATGACCCATGAAAGAGTTACATATTTTGTGGAGACGGGTTTCATGCATCACAAGATTGTGTTTATGCCTTGTATTAACATTATGGTGGTCGCTTTTTTTTGTAAAATTATGAATATTTTTATGAACATACAATAAATTTTCATATATATATTGCGAAGCGACCGTTAAAATATTTATGTCTTTGAATTTCTCCCTTAGAGAATCCCGCGGACCTAGGTTATATATAGCTCTAACAGCGCGTTTCTGGAGCACAAATATCCGATTAATGTCCGCACAGCTTCCCCAAAGAAGAATTCCATAGCACATTACACTGTGAAAATAACTAAAGTAAACCATTCTAGCCGTATCTACATCCGTAAGTCGTCTAATTGTTTTCACCGCATATGCCGCAGAGCTAAGTTTGCCAGAAATTTTTTCAATTTATGGGCCCCACTGTAATTTCGAATCAATAGTGATTCCTAAAAATATAGTTGACTGTACTGGTTCCAATCTCGCACCACTCAAATGTACATTGGTTTCTACTTGGGTATCATTTGGCATGGAGAATTTTATTACTTTTGTTTTCTTAGAGTTTAATAATAAGTTATTAACATTAAAATTATTTAAAATTATTGTATTATTCTATAACACTAGCGCGACTCATTCGTTTAAATAAAACAACTTTTTACGGATTTAGACGCGTGTATTTGTTAGAAATTTTAGCCCGACGTTTCAGAGTAAACCCTGTAACAACTGATCGTAGAGGACTCACATTGTAATGTATTCTTGTTAAAGTTTTCACCATAGACGCCTTTATAAAATGTAGGTCAGAAGCAAAGTGACAATCGTATCATACACATAAAGTAAGTTCGCATTTTCACTCTCACGTGGCGTCCCCTGTAACAGTAGCGAAAACTTTATATAAATGTGAACATTTTTTCACAAAGAGCTTAATACAAAGGAGTTTAAAAGTTCCCAAACTGTGTTGATACATGTGATGGGGATTACCAAGTTCATACTGCCACATTTAACAGACGCCTTTTTGTTTTACTTTCTTTTAATCTTACTCTGAACGTTGGGATTTCAGTGAATAATGGCGCGTGTTGGCTTCTTTCATTGTAATAAACTTACTTTTCAGTTTGTTTGAGTTTTCGAGCTTTTCAGATATACATAATAATATGTTTACCGGGTCAAAGTGATAGAAATATTAACAAATTCCTTAGTTTGTAGTATGGATAGATTGGATTGTATTATTGGCTAAGAATTAGTTAGAAAGTAGATAATTTCTATATTAATCTATTAATTCTCTATTGACTTGCTATGCACGGCCACAATAGCTTTGTCGGTAGAGCGACGGAACGATATTCCGAGGTCGTGGTTTCAATTCCCGCTTGCGGTGATCACGTACAGATAACTACTTACTTAAAATTCGTGATGGAAACTCACACTTTAAAAGAATAAGTAATGATTATATAACACAAATATTTTTAAACAATAGCCTTATGTGTTGAATTAGACTTATGCTTATTTTTACCAAATTATCTTAGAACCAACATTTTTAAATATGACGGAATTAATAGATTGGAATTTGTATTTTGTATGTTACTTATGTAGTTACTATTATATTACAAAAGTAGGTAGTGAATTGTAAATTACTTCTTTACAGGTTGCAAATATAATTGGTAGGCAGTAAAGCAAAGTAAAGGAGCAATCTACTAAAGAAACTAATTACATAAGTTGCAGTAATCCTGCATCAACTAACAAAACTAAACACATAAAACAGTACGAAACTAGAAGCCAACACAATCCGTCAGATTCCCTACATTTGAGAAATGAGAACAATTAAAATCGAATCCCGTCGAACAGGAAAGTCAATGGTAAAGCACTAAGCTTAAGATAATTGCCTGAGATTGTCTCCGCCATTGCCAAAGTTTAAAGAATCGTACAGTTATCTCAGTTCGAAATTGGCACGGGTTAATGTGGGTTGGCAATTAAACTTGCTGATCCTTACTGGCGTCTGTTAGTGCCGCCGCTAATACTTCGCAATGTTTTAATGCTGCCTTTTGGGGATCGGTTTCATATTATATAGATTAGACAGTTCGCGATGAGTGGATTAACTGTTTCAAAGATAGATTAAGCAAAATATTTAATTTTGTGTTGTCATAAATATAGGCAAGTACGAGTTGACTCGCACACGAAGGGTTTCATACGGTTTTTATTATAATATTTCCCCATACCAACTGGGAACCGTTTTACTTTATGGTACGGAATCCTAAAATTATCGATATACAGTTTCTCAAGTTGTTAATTTTCAAAGAATTTGTAAAGAATTTATTGATGTATTTTTGTTTAAGAATAATTGTGAATAACAATCATCTTCTAAATTTATTATGCGTATGTACCTAGATCAAATACAGATGGTATTACTATTCATAATATTTACAAACGACCACTTGAACAAACAAAAAGATGTTGATAAATACATACACACACATAATTTTCGTCGCAAAATCTACTAAAGTTTTTACTTATTTGATTTATTCGATTTTAAAAATAAAAAGTATTGAAAAAAAATAAAACCAGTAGAAGATGCTAGGATTACGGACTATTTTCTATAACGTCCGCGGCCACTCTAGTGGCCGTTGGCGCGTGATTAGTTCTAGCACTGTGACACGAGAGTTTTATATCTTTACTTATTATAGTTGTTTTATAATAAGTAAAATCGTTATTTTTGTATGTATGTCCCTGTGTGAGCTTATATTTTAAAAACTACGCAAGGGATTTTGATGCGGTTTCTTTTTAATAGATAGAGTGTTTCAAGAGGATGGCATTTTACTATAATATGTTAAGGTTGTATTTCTAAATTTTACGCGTACGCAATTGTGGACTACAGCTAGTATTAGATGTAGGTACTATATAGATACATATTAATATGTATCTATGTTCTTATATACCATCGGTACACAAAAGAAAAGAATTTGCCCTGAGTGAAGTAACGAAGCTAACCAAATAGTTTCTTTAAAACAAACAACTGATAGAATCTGTCGGTAACACAAACGAACTAACTAAACCAATAAAACTTACCAAAACATTTAGTTTAACCTTTATCTAAACGTTATACAAGGAATGTACCTACTCGGATGGCATTTATCTGACTCTTTTTAAACGACCACAAAGTTACAAGTTGATTTTTTTATTTTATAAGGAACTAGGTAATGCCCGCGCTTTTACCCGCGTGACTTTGTTTTATAATTAGTAAAAAAGGATGTTCATTACTATAAGTAAAACAAAGTAAAGTAAAAAAGAAGTGTATACATTATAACAATTAAGACGTATTACATATGAACACAAGTTCATGTGCGCTGTGCCTTAAATATGGTTAAAAGGGATCAGTGTGCGACACGAGAAGGCTTCTAAGTTGAACGTCGGTGGTGACGTCATATGACGATTTAGGTAATAGCCTGGACACGTTTAGTGGTGCACTCTGGCACTCACAACTCAACACGTAGGTCTATAACCATGATAATAGCGCTTATTACACTTACCTAAAAAGTACAATAAAGGAAACCTCGTGGTAGCTAATGACTATTAAACACTAATACATTTATATCTTATAGCTGATGCTCGCAACTCATATGCATAAAATTTAGAAATGAAACCTTAACAAATTATACAAAAAAGCCATCCTCTTAAACCACCCTATTTAATTAAAAAAACGCATCAAAATCGGTTAAGTAGTTTTGAAGCTATACCTAGGGACATATATACAAATATAATGACTTTGTTTTATAATAAGCAAAAATGAACATGGAAATCTAAAATAGCTTACCACCGTCGCGGTCGTGCATTTCTAACCAGGTGAATATAAATGAAGGCTAAGAAATATGTTTAGAGCGTAGTAGATGAATCTCTATAGCCTGTGCTAACCCTATGGGAAAAAAGTACAATAATGATGATCTAAGAAAACATCGATTGCGATTATGTATTCAATTTACAAAAACATTAAAATATCTCTCTCTCTCTCTCTCTCCAGCCCATTTACGTCCCACTGTTGGGCACGGGCCTCCTCCACTTTGGCAGAGATTACTGTGCCGCGCTGACCAGGCGTGTTGGCACAGGGTTTATTTTCGAGTTTTCCGTCTCTCACAGAAGATGTTATCTGTGTGTCCCTTAGCTGACTTTTACAGCACTCTTGGGAGGAGATGGGGTAGTGACACTTGTATTCTTAATCCGTCACCACACAGACAGAAACTTAATATAAATTGAAGCAAACAGTCATAACATTTTTATAGTCATTCAAGGGTTACTGTGTCACAAATACGATACTTTATCATAAATTTAAAAATATTATTCAATTTCCTCGCTAGTAAATATTTATATTAAAAATGGCCGACCCATAGAGGAATCACTCAAGTCTATGGGACATTAATATACTTCTTATCTAGCGTTTGCAGGTTGTACTATCATTTTGTACGGGACCCTATAAAGAATTGAAGCAATTTTTTTTTGGAATAGGTATGTGTGCTAATTTTCACTCACTTACGTACCACAGTTGGGCCCGGGCTAGGCGTTGGGGGGTATTTGGTGTACGGCGATGATCAGGCGTATTCAGCGTGTTGGTTTGTTTCGATATTTCCGTTTCGCTCAAAGCAAATTATCTACTATTTATTTATTAATTCTGTATTGTTATTTATTGAATCAGTCACTTTTCAGTATTTTGATCTTTCAGACTCAATTATGATTAAAATTATCTTTTAATTTTGTAAAAAATACGTTATTACTCTAGTTATTTTTGGCTTTATAATTATTTAGTATCGAATTGGTAACGTTCGTTATCTACAATCTATGAAAGCTAATTTAAAACGTTAGGATAAACATTCTTCTAGCGCCATCTATTGATTAGTTCTTGAATCAAATGAAGTGATAGGCATTTTGTGAAATAAGTTATATCTTAATGTTTTAACTTTACTTTTTTATAAAAGAACTTTGTTTACAAAATGAATTTGTTTTAGTAAGTGTATAATAATATGAGATTTTTACATGCCGACGCTCTGTTTATCTCATCTTATTTCCGCATAGGTTAGTTTCATTTCTGAAAAACAATATTAATGCTAAGCAGAGGAATTGTCCTCTGTTTAGCATTAATATTGTTGTGTAGTGGGTATATTTATACCCACTAGATGCACTACAAAATACACATTAATATAAATTAACAAGCAAATCGACAATCAACACAAAAACGTCACAAGTAAAAAATTTGAAATACAAAGTCATAATTCCATCAGACGAAAACGAAATTATACTGCCAATAAAATACATTTAAGTGTGTTGCCAAACCAGAAGTAATTGATGGGGGGAGATGGTAAAAGAGGGGGGTGAATCTTATTGGTAATTACCGGGCGACGAGGCACGCAGTTAATTCTGACGTCTACTTTAAAACTCAAACAAAAGGGAGAAGACATCAAAAGGACTCATTAAGTTTCTACTCAAATAATGGCGGACGTTCTTGTGCTAAGAAAGGCTTGCTGCAAGCTGTTTTTGGTAATCTTGAGACGTTGTATTATATGAAGAAGTTGGTTTACTTAGTTTTCCTTTTGTACTTCTAAAATGAATATAAATTTGGTGTGGATTTTCTGCTTGACGACATATAGTTTTAGGTAAAATTAATTTTCAAGCATTCAGAAGTGCCTCGTGGTTCATGTAACGAAATGCCGGTCACAAGGTTGCGGGTTCGATTTCCGGATGGTGCAATTATTTGTGCGTTATTTAATTAATGTCATACAAATGTTTGAAAATATCCTTGTCCATAACAACAGCACAGAACCAACGCGCCCAACGTTGCGTCGTCCGGTACGTAGTCGCCACTCTAGGACTTTTCTTCCCCATCGATCATCAGTCCTACAAGAAATGTGGCCTCCCATTGCCTCTTCAGCGTGCTAACCTTTATATAAACTGTAGCATTTTTCTTCTGTAATTAGAACTGCATAGAGGCGTTGTTTAAAATCGCGTTGCCGTCTCACGGGGTTCGATTGTCAATTAGGACAGATTAATATTTACAGAATAATATATTTTTATTTTATTGGAAACAAATGGTGTAAAACAACTTTCATTTTTAAATCAAATGTAATGTTACTAAACCTACATACTTGGTACCTACTATATTTTGAGGGTGCAATACAAGTTTGGTTTCCGTAGTGTAGCGGTTATCACGTGTGCTTCACACGCACAAGGTCCCCGGTTCGATCCCGGGCGGAAACAAAGTCTCACTTTGTTGGTTAACCCAGCTCAAAAATGACAATTACAGATTACTTTTTATTTTGAAAACATGCTCAAACAATCTCAATGTATAATTATGGATCCTTAGATTGGATATGTTTGCTAATCTGCTAATGTTAACCGGAAGTTATATTTCTTTTGACTTATTAGGAAAAATATGTGATAGTAGATGTTTGTTTACGTTATTGTCAAGGTTGCGGAGAGCCGTTGGATGCAAGTGGCACGATACCGCGCGTTGTGGCGTTCTATCAGGGAGGCCTATATCCAACAATGGACGGTGAGAGACTGATGAATGGCTAGATGTTTACTATGATAACTTCTGATCTAACTTAAAATAATTTGCTTGGTTCAAAAACTAAAAATCACGCTAGAAAATCCTGAATATATCTTTTTTATTATTGTATTGGCACCAGTCCTTCATCTATACTTATAATAATTCTGTAGAGAGGTCAATTCTGTACATGAATATTTTCAAAATAACTAGCAGGGGGTGATTAGTGATCGATACTGATGCCAAAAATGCAATCAGTAAAATTTTTGTCTGTCTGTCTGTCTGTCTGTCCGTCTGTATGTTCCTTATAGAAAAAAAAACTACTCGACGGATTTTAACGAAACTTGGTACAATTATTCTTCATACTCCTGGGCAGGTTATAGTATACTTTTCATCACGCTGCAATCAATAGGAGCAGAGTAGTGAAGGGAAATGTTAGGAAAACGGGAGAAGTTACTCCATTTTTTAAGCTTCCGTCGCGTGTGCAGCCTTAATGGTTAAAGTTACATAGAAATCATGTATGACGGAAATATTCTACATAAAATTGTCTAAAAAATATCCCGAAACAGCACATATCTATATTTTATGGTTGACTCACAATAACACGTGTAACTCCTGATAGCTTAGTAGTTCGTTCATTCTGATTATATTTGTTTACTCTTACGTTTATAATACTCTCACTCAAGCAGTAGTTAAAAATGTTGCAAAAACGGGGAAAATTTCCTAAATTTTACGCGGACGGAGTCGAGGGCAACAGCTAGTAATAAATAATAATAAATAAAATAAATAATTATTCATGGACATTTCACACAACGTCCTCTGATCCCAAGCTAAGCTTATATGCTTGTGTTATGGGTACCAGAATACGGATATAATACATAAACTAGGTACTTTTCTTTTGTAAATACATACTTATAATACATAGAAACACCCAGACGCAGTACAAACATTTGTATGACAATTAGAAAAATCACACAAATGATTGTCCCGAGCGGGAATCGAATCCGCGGCCTCTTGATGGGCAGTCCGCTACATGAACCACTCGACCACGAGGTTCGTCAAAATAAAAATAAGTGTGCAAAATTTTAGATCAATCCCACTTCAGAAAGTGTGTGAAAAACCGCTTTCAAAGAATCCGTTACCTACATAGATTAATACTTTATACCGAACTAATAAATGATAATATGGGACACTTTATACCAGAGTTACCTAGGTATCTTATAACTCCGAGGAAAGGCTTTAATTTCGAATTCCAATCTCCAAAGTCGTGAACAACAAGTAATATCGAATACAATATTATTTTCCAATAAAATGTGTTTCGATGAAATCTCACAATGATGAAATTCGATGTAAATATTGATAACATTCGAAAATGACGTCATCAAATAAGCCTACTCGAGGTTATTTATACAATAATTATTTACAGCATTTCATTCCGAATGTAATTTCGATTGAAACAGAATGAGTTCCAAATAAATATATTTTTTTGTAACAGACAGTATTTGAAATGACTGCGATGAATTTTTTCCAATTATAATAATGATTATTGGAAATTTATAAACATGGTATCTTTAGTAATTAATTATTCTAGTGCTATTTAAAAATGTTTCGTGGAAAATTGAGTACAAAAGTAAAACGACTGTAGTAATTACGCCAAATAATTTTTAGTTCGTTTTTGTCAGCTTTATTTTTTTAGCTCACTCTATTGGACCTCTATTCCTTCCTTGATTTTGACAAATATTCGCCGTTCTCAAGATGTGTCATTGATAACAGTAAGATTTTGAGATACCTACCTATTCACAAAGGACTCTGACCACTTTGTATGGGCTTATGGTCTAGACTTGGACAATTTAGTAATGTAATAACAATAATAGTTTTCAGTAGCCTTCAACATGTAGGATACTTAATTAAATGAAATTTTCAATCAAACAAGATATTTATTAAAATACAACACAGTTCAGATTCTCAGACCTAACGGATATGTATATAAAAATTCATAATAATTGGTCAAGCGTTTCGGAGGAGTATGATAACTAACACTGTGACACGTGAATTTTATATATAAGATACATGTTTTCTCTAGCTTTAGCATGAAAGATACTTTTATGATATTAATATCTAACGATTTTAATATTATGTAGTATCATAGAAGCAATGATATGTTAACACATTAATTGCGTTTCTAAAACCAATATTTAGGAAGTCAAAGCGTTAAACAATCGCATGTCCAATTGATGACGCTGTGTAGAATCCTCACGAGACATAGTGATGTACCTACTTGATTTATAAAGTATCGATGACAAAGTAATTAGTTGAAAAAGTTTATTTACGTAGTAGTCTATTAAGAGAATGTCATTTAAAATTAATTAACTTAACTTAAAAAAATATATATAAAACATTATTTTTAATTTATGAAGGCGATATGTGTACGTAAGTATTAAGAGCCATTTCACAAAATGATTACGATCGAGTTTAGGTAAAATACTGCAGCACTGTTTATGTGTGCGTAGCTACGCACTCAAACGTAACACAAACAGTGTAACGCGAGAGCCGAGGCGGACGAAACAATCTTGAGCCGTAATGTGATTTTACATGAGATTAACAAAAAGTTATACATTTTATTTAGTCTAATGAAATTATTAAACTAGGTAAACAGAAAATTGTTAACTGACAATAATATGTGATTGTTTTTATTAACATAAAAACAATCACATACTATTGTCGGTTAACAAAATAAATGCTTACGTTATATGAATATTCGGCGTAAAGGCATTGATCTTGCCGTTCTATCTATGATAATTATCACGTTTCCTTTTTTTTAGACAACAATATACACAATCCTTGCAATTTGAGGACCCATTGCTAAAACTAATAAAACAAAAATATATACTTATTCTACAAATTACATACATTATACTTGATTATAAACCAAACTTTACCTTATGAAAAATTGTCATGAGACGACAGGAAAGTTATGCCTTTAGGAGAGTTCTGAGTATAAAAGTGGAAGGAAAAAAGTCTAGAGGAAGACCTAAGAAAAGATGGATGGACTGTGTGAAAGAGGACATGAAAGAAAGAGCAGTTAACACAGACATGACGGCTGACAGAAGACTATGGAAAAAAAGGCATGTTGCGCCAACCCCAAATAATGGGATAAGGGCAGGAGGATTATTTTTTTCATAAGGTAAATCACCTTATGAAAAAAATACAAAGTGAATCAATGCCATGTGGTCGCAGTACAATATTACGTTCACTCTACAAACGCTCGATAGTCGGGACGCGGCGCGCTTGGGTAAAAATGACACAGGTCATTTTTCAATGGGCGTTTGCGCCGTAATAAGCGGTATCCACTTGTGTATCCTAATTTATTGGAATTCCGATTGAAGTTTTATCAATATTTTGACAAAAAAAAAGCAAGAATTTCCAGTATTACTGTAGAAATGGGTTCTCTAATTAACGTAGTTTATTTTGCAATAATTTTATTTCCATAATTACTGTGTATTTAAACCAAAAACCACGATAAAATTGCAACGTTAACCTCAAAAATTGGCCTATTGGTTTATTTTTTTACTAAATAATGGTAATACTATTCAATAATCTGTTACATTAAAGGACGATTAAAATATATGTCCAATGCGTTATGTATTTTTTTAAACTTAATTTATAAGTATTTTTGATTGAAATTCGTCTCTGAAATCATCTCTGTGGTGGTTTTTCAATAAAATGGTTGTGGGAAATTTATAAATCAAACAAGTCATTTTTAGTAAATGTGTTTCATTAAACGTCAACACGAAACCTTAACCCATTTTTTTGCATATTCAATGACTTCTAGGTGTTACAGACTATGGTGATTTAGGAGCCCAAAATATTAGAAATTCGTGCGAAAACGTGAAATGGCTCTTAAGAATGTGTAATAATTCAAGGTATCTATGTGTATAGATTTGAAGCAAATGTTTTGAGTATTTTTTCGTATCGATTTCGTCAGCGTCGCCGCCGATTGCCATTGTTTGTATGTACTTAGTTGAACCTTTCAAATTACATTTTAATTTTGTAGGTTTTGATGTTGTTATAATTCTCTATATTTAACACTTAATTAGTTAGTAGAATTTTCTTTCTTAGTTTCCTTTGTTTAAATGATTGTATTTATAATCAAGTGGAAAAGTAATCCAGGGCTATACAGCATAAATATATGGGATCCGTCTCTCTCCCAGCCCATTAACATGCCATGTTGTTGGACAGAGCTTCCTCCACTTTGGGAGGGATTATGGTCTTCTATGCCGCGTTGACCATGTGTGTTGGTACGGGGTTTATTTTCGAGATTTTCGTCTTTTACAGAAGATGTTACCTATGTACAACATCCACATCATCCAGGGGAGGCCACGGCGGACACCACACGAACATTATATTCGATCAATTTAAACGTTATTTAATTCCTTTAAATTCTATAGCTTTATCCCTTTTATCGAATATGTATATGAGCAGTAACACATCACTAGTATGAAACAAATGAAATGTATGTAAATGAATGGGTGATTAGTGAGTGGGCGAGAGCGGTGAGCGATCGAATTATACTTAACGAGCTTCGTTGATTGTGGTGATGTGTTGCCCACTAGTGCGCAGTGGGCAACACTGATGTACACTCAAATGTTGACACAAACTAGTATAAATCATGAAAGGTTATATAAATAACTAGCTGCGCCACGCAGTTTTACTTGTTAAAATTTTTCTCTCCATAAGAACCATCATCATGCCTCAAAGAATATGCTTAAAGTTATTAACGAAATCGGTTCAGCTGTGCTTGAGGAATGCGCTAAGTAAGACATACAGCAATTCGTTTCTAAATTATCTACAACTTGGTAAAATATCTTATTCATAATTTTTCTGGGAAGATTTCTTACAGAATTATCGAATTGTTATTTTAACATGATTATGCAGATAAGTAAGTCAAGTTTTTTTATTTCACGGCCACAAATATATACTTATAGCCTTTTTTTATTGTAGGTATGTTTAATTTGATTTACTAAAAAGGTATTTAATGACCTTGTTTAGCAAACATCTGATGTAACTTACCTCGACATGAAAAGTCTTTCTTTTTTTCTCATTTTCATATTTACACTAGCTCTCTCTTTCTCTGTGTCTGTGTAATCTACTGTGCCGCCCTGACTAAGCGCGTTGGCATAGCATTTGATTTTAAGTTTTCCATCTCTCACAGAGGACATTATGTGTGTACAATAATTACAGAAGTTGGCTTTTACAGCACCCTGGGAAAGAAATGGGGTGGTGACACTTGTGTTCTTAATTTGTAAACACGAGGACAGCCACTACACACAACTATACATTAGCTAAATAACAACAGTTGCTTATAATAAGTAATCCAATGTAATTTCTAAGTTATTCCTTGTTTTTGTGGACGGTAGTAATTCTTAACGGCTGCCTGTAACCCATTTGCAATATTCATTTGTCGTAGTGGTATCCCAGAGAACTGGTAGGTAGTACAATTAACATTTACAAGCGATGTAAGATATCAACACGGTTCTATAATTAGCTTGTTAGTTAAACTAAAACATTATTTAGTATTAGATATAGTTACATAAATTAATACGTTGATAGATACGTACCGAACTAATAAAAGCGTATTAATATTAAATCTGTGTTTTTAGTCGAAAATGTTAAACATTACTAAATCGCTCAATTAATAATAGCCTCGTGTGGACCTTTCACAAACAATACTTATAAATATTTTTAAAATAAAATAATATTTCGCAGTCGGTAGGATTCGAACCTACGCTCCCAGAGGGAATCTGATTTCTAGTCAGACGCCTTAACCGCTCGGCCACGACTGCCACATGAAAATGTTTTAAACTAAATATTATCAATGTAAGTTATTACACCACGCAATGTAAAAGTTGTGTAATATAATGAACGTAAATTATGTAATGTATTGTTTATTTTATGTGTACAGGTGTGTGTATAGGTGCACTCACACCAATACAAATATTATGATACAATCTTGTTCTATCACAATCGATGATTCCAGTGAGAAAAATAATGCATCTTGATAACTCCCTTTTTAACAGACTTAAAAAAAAGAAGCAGGTTCTGAATTCGTCAGTATGTTTTTTTATAATTGATACCCCATAACTTTTTTTTTTTGTAATGTTTGTACTGCGTCTGCGTCTATGTATTATAAGTATGTATTTACAGAAGAAAAGTAGTATATGTATTCTATCCGTATTCTGGTACCGATTACACAAGCATATAAGCTTAGCTTGGGACCAGAGGACGTTATGTGAAATGTCCGTAAATATTTATTTTATTTTTTTATTTGACAGCTGGTGGTTCCCGTTTGGTCCCATTGGCACCAGATCAGGATCTGATGGTTATCACCTGAGTAATGGAGAAAAACCCTCAAATTTCAAGTCGGTTGAACTTTTTTTTTAAATATTCAAAATTATTATTGTATAATTCCTATTGTTAAAATAAACTTCTTTTTAGTAGATTCTTCTACTACACAATAAATATTCACAGACATTTAATACAACGTCCCCTGGTACGAAATGAGCAAAATCTATGCTCATTAATGTAATTATTATTTTCTATATTTATGAACTATAGACTTTTTTGGGCCGGAGACCGTCTCCGGTCCAAAAAAAGTTACCAAACTACAATAAGGTAAGAAAACTAATCGGTTCAACAAGAAAACCTTATTAAAGGACCGAATTAAAAAGATAGTGTCAGAAACATAAGAAGTCGATGTGAACTCTATCCTAGATAGCGTAGAGTCAGCGAGATCTCTCAATTATTTCCAGTTCCTACCTGCCATCGCCACAGTTGTATGGCTGCACGAACAGATTATAGCTTTTGGGTCGAAATTACTTTCCTTAACTAAGATTTTAGATGTAAGATTTAATAAAAGAACAGTTTTAGATTAATTAAATGATAAATATGTACATATAAATAAATATTCATGGACATTTTACACAACAAAATTTTACTCTGGTCCCAAGCTAAGCTTATATGCTTGTGTTACCTTATATGCGTGTGTACCAGAATACAGATATACTACATTTACTTCTTATTTTTTGTAAATACGTCCTATAATACATAGAAAACATCCAGACGCAGTACAAACATTTGTATCATTTGTATGACAATTATAAAGATCACACAACAGATTGTCCCGTGCGGGAATCGCATCCGAGACCTCGTGAACGGCAGTCAGATAAACCACTAGACCACGAAGCCTGTCAAAATGAATATGATGTAACATATGAAATTCAAAACAGATTTTTTGTATTTTTCTTTTATAATTTTTTTTAGATACAGACAACTTTAATTGACCTTCGCTGGGTCTCTTCTCTTCTCCAGCCCAGTTACGTCCCACTGTTGGGAATAGGCCTTCTCCACTTTGGGAGGGAATATGGTCTACTGTGCCGCGCTGACCAGGCGTGTTGGCACAGGGTTTATATTCGAGTTTTCCGTCTCTCACAGAGGATGTTGTTTTCTGTGTGCTATATCCCTTAGATGACTTTTACAGCACCCTTGGGAGGAGATGGGGTGGTGACACCTGTATTCTTTATCCGTCACCACACGGAAGTCACTTCGCTGGGTCAGCTAGTGAAAATAATAAAGTAAAATGTGTTGTCTGCCACTTAAACAAACTAATACCTACTACTTATCTATATCGTTATTAACACGCTTTTATAAGTTCGATATGTATCTATCAATGTAATAATCTATGTAACTGAATCTTTGAAAGTGATTTACACCCACTTGCAATAATCGGTATGATCTGATATTTTGCACACATATTAAAGACCGATGACATTACAATAATATTAAAAAAAAACAAGATCCTGTAGCGTGTTTTTTAGTTTTTGAACTTTGAAGACAAAGTTTGTATGTATGATAAGTCTTTTTATGTAACGAGGTATTCGAGATAGATATACTAAGTAGTAAGTCATTTATTATTTTGGTTTACTGTTAATATTGTAAAACAGTAAAAATCTCGCAGTCGGTAGGATTCGAACCTACGCTCCCAGAGGGAATCTGATTTCTAGTCAGACGCCTTAACCGCTCGGCCACGACTGCTACATGAATATAAGTTAAACTGAATATTATGTTACTTAGTTTAAAAAAAATAAAAAGGTACAAATAAATATAAATAAACACAAAAACATGACGTATAAACAGGTGCTAGTCTTCTCTTGAATGAATGAATGAAAACTCTTTATTGTACGCCAGAAAATTACTTACAAATATTAATAACAATAAGGGCCTCGTTCACCATCTTCAAGTAAAGCGTTGATTAGTAACTTATCGATTAGCGTTAATTGTCAAGTAATAGTTACGAGTATCTTCTGTCAATTTCAATTTTTTAATCTTAAGATTACTGCTACTCGAACGTCGTGAACGTCGTACGTGTAGTTACTGGTGACTTTAACTAGCGATTAGTCTACTTGGCGCTTTACTTGAGAATGGTGAAAGAGGCCCTTAATCTTATATTAGGTACAAAAGGCGGTCTTATCACAAATATTGCAATCCCTTACAGACAACCGTGTAGCTTCTCTTGATAGGTATTAAAATATTCAATGGGCTAGGTGACCTTAATGTGTATTCTACTCCGTCGTTTCAGGATAGCTGGGTGACATACTAATTCATTTTTAATACGGATTTATTCTAATATGATACATTTTTTCGAAATAGCCATTTATGTCACACCGATGGGTACGGGTTCATCCAATTTAGAAGGATGGGCCACAAAGTCTATAATGCCACTTTGACCGGGCGTGTTGGCTAGGGTTAAGTTTCGAAATTTTCGTCTCTTACAGTTTACGATATGTGCTTATAATAAATTTCCCGAAATTTCCTTTCACGGCATCTTGGAAAAGAAATTGTATAGTGACACTTGTATTATTAAACTCGTCACCACAGTCACCATACGGCCGATTGATTTTATATAGTCATGCAAATGTTTGTACTGCGTCTGGGTGTTTTCTATGTATTTTATGTAAGTATTTACAAAAGAAAAGTAGTTTATGTATTATACCCGTATTCTGGTGCCCATAACACAAACATGTAAGCTTAGCTTGGGACCAGAAGACGTTGTGTGATATGTCCATGAATATTAATGTATTATTAATTTATTGCTTATCAAATTTTACAATTTACGAGAAAATTGGGGGCTGCATATGTATTCTTTGATCAATTCCACAAAGAAATCTCTTGCCTAGTAACGAAATGTACATAACTTACTTACCTACTATTGTAATAGTTATTTTAAGTAGTTTTCAGTGCGGTCTGGTGGAATCGAGGTTATTCTATTCTTTTGTGATTCAACTTGGCCTAAATCTCTCTGACTGACAGCAGAAAGAACATCATTATAAATGATTCGTTCAGTTATATCTAATATGTAAATTGAAATTATTGTATATCCTTATTATGATATGATACGTATAAATATGTAAAGATTTGTAACTTCGAAAGCGAAAATATTGTATTCTATTAACGAAATCTGTACAAATTGTAAAATATGTCATTATATTTGTATGAATGCAAAACGCATTTTATCTATACTATTGTTACGTGTTAGGGTTCGAAGGATTTGGAGAGAAAGACCTGCTGACTCTTTTAGAAGACTTTATTCACTAGCACTAGTTACACACTAAGCACTAGGTCCAAACACTAAGCACTAGGTCCAAACACTAAGCACTAACAATGTCCTAGGTTGAAGCCAAGTCGTAGGTTTCACTGGTATCACTCTTGATCACTTGTTTTCACTCTCGAAGTCGCCTTTCTCGTAGCTCAAACAGAACTGCCCGGGCTCGCCTCCCTGCCGCTATTTATATGCGCCGAGACGAGTTCCAGACTATTCCAGCATGTTCCCGACTGTGCGCGAACGTGATCGCCCGGAATGAATGTTTCTAGAAGATTCGCGCATGTACGGTAGTTCCTCTAACGCCATCTAGTATCTAATAGGGGTTTCACTCTGTTCGGTTCTTTAATTGGTTTTACTAGTTGCTGCTAGATGGCGCTAGCTCCTTTGTGTTTTGTGTGTTCGTAACACTACTCCCCTCTTAGAGATGCTCGTCCCGAGCATCGTTGTTACTACCATGGTAACGCGCCAGACGGTCTATGTGTACCACTTTGAATGTCCCTCTTGGTTGCTTTTGAATCCTATAGGTCACATCATTCAATCGGGTTACCACTTTGTATGGACCGTCCCACTTGCTCTGCAACTTTGGAGATTTCCCTTTACGGCGAGTTGGGTTATGCAGCCACACCAGTGACCCTTCCTCGAAGCCACTCGTGTTCGATTTCCGGTCGTATCTGGTTTTCATGTTCTCACTTGACTGTAACCCATTTTCCCGAACCAAGGCGTGTATATAGCGCATCTTTTCCCTTAAATCGCAGACATAGTCTTGTACAGTCTTTGGTCCCTCCGGTGACCCTCCTGTCAATAGGTCTACTGGTATTCGTAGTTCTCTACCGAAATTGACATACGCCGGGGTAGCTTTTATGCTCTCATGTTCGGCGGTTCGGTAAGACAGAAGGAAGAGTGGTATATACTTGTCCCAATCCTTTTGTTTGTCATCTACCAATTTCGCCAAATGCCTCTCAAGGGTCTGGTTAAATCTCTCAACCATTCCATCAGACTGCGGATGGTACTCGGTGGTCCTCGTCTTATGCATGCCCAAAATTCTGCACACTTCCTGGAACACCTGCGATTCGAAGTTCCTGCCCTGATCAGAATGGATTTCCATAGGCACACCAAACCGACATATCACTTCTTCGACTAACTTGGAAGCGACTGTTGTGGCTTCTTGGTTTGGTATGGCGAACACTTCGGGCCATTTGGTGAAGTAGTCAATGACGACCATAAAATACTTGTTTCCCGAATCCGTTACAGGAAATGGCCCAGCTACGTCAACTGCAATTCGTTCCCACGGTGCACCGACGTTATACAACCGCAGGTTCCCACGGCTCCTGGTCTGTGGTCCTTTTACAGCAGCGCAAGTAGTACATTTGCGGCACCAATCCTGTACATCATCTCGACAATGCAACCAGTAGAATCGTTCTCGCACTTTTGTTAACGTCCTCTTGACACCTAGATGACCTCCTGATACGCCATCATGTATTTCACGGAGAACATCTGGTACTCTCGTTCTTGGGACAACTATCTGAAGATGGAACTCTCTGCCGTTAGTCTTCTCCCATTTCCGGTAGAGTATTCCGTTTTGGAGTATCAGACTGTCCCATTGCGCCCAGTACGCCTTAGTGACAGCGCCAGTGGGTGCAACCTCACTCCATATTGGTTTTACGTCACCCCGTTTCTTC
This sequence comes from Orgyia antiqua, assembly GCA_916999025.1. Classification (NCBI taxonomy): domain Eukaryota; kingdom Metazoa; phylum Arthropoda; class Insecta; order Lepidoptera; family Erebidae; genus Orgyia; species Orgyia antiqua. The sequence goes on from OU779862.1 coordinate 20,281,673, forward strand.
CATGTGATGATGTGCCGAAGGTCGTCATCTTTTTCTTGAGCCTCCCTCATAGCCTCATTCTCCCAGAGACTCAAAGGATTCGTTCTCGTTAGTTTTAATGTTTCTTCATTGCATTCCTGCTTAACACAATGTTTGCAGTCCTCCGAACACGGCCTTCGTGAGAGTGCGTCGGCATTCCCATGTGTCTTTCCGCTGCGGTGTTCCGTCTTGAAGTCATACTCCTGAAGCTGTTCAATCCATCGAGCTACTTGACCTTCTGGGTTCTTGAATTGCAGTAGCCACTTCAAGGCTGCGTGGTCAGTTCGTAGTAAAAACTGTCTGCCGATGAGATATTTGCTGAAATGTTGTAGCGTCTTTACAACAGCCAAGAGTTCTCGTCTTGTCACACAGTAGTTTCTCTCTGGCTTGGATAAAGATTTGCTGAAATATGCAATAACAACTTCTCTTTCACCCTGTTTTTGAGATAACACCCCTCCAATGGCCGTGTTGCTTGCATCCGTGTCAACTATAAACTGACCTTCAGTTTGTGGATACCCCAGGATTGGTGTTTCACACAGATGTTTCTTCAGTTTCTGAAAAGATTCTTCACAAGTCTCATCCCAACTAAATTGTCGTTTATCTTCTGTCAGCCGATGTAATGGCTTGGCTATCTCTGCGAATCCCTTAACAAAACGCCTGTAGTATGAGCATAGGCCGAGGAATGCCCGCACTTCGGTTTTGTACTTAGGGGTAGGCCATTTTTGAACTGCTTCCAGTTTCTCCGGGTCTGTCTGGATTCCATCACTGGAGATAATATGGCCGAGATAGTTGACCTTGCTCCTGAATAAATGACACTTTTCCGGGTTCAACTTTAATTTGGCTCCCTCTATTTTGGCGAAAACTCGCTCCAAGTTTCGCAAATGGTCCTCGAAGTCGCGGCCGACAATTATGACGTCATCCAAGTAGACTAAGCAAGCCTCTCCAACTAAGCCTGCCAGTACACACTCCATGAGTCGCTCAAAGGTGGCAGGTGCGTTGCACAATCCGAAGGGCATGACGTTAAATTGCCATAAACCTTTACCGGTCGAGAAAGCTGTTTTCTCCTTGTCGTTTGGATGAATTTCCACCTGCCAGTAGCCAGATTTCAGGTCTAGGGTCGAGAACCATTTCATGCCACTCAGGGTATCTAAAGTGTCGTCGATTCGTGGTAACGGGTAACTGTCCTTCTTAGTCACATCATTGAGACGCCTATAGTCCACACAAAATCTCGTGCTACCATCTTTCTTCTTCACTAATACAACAGGTGAGCACCACGGACTTGTAGACGGTTCAATAATCTTATTCCTTCTCATATCCTCCAAAAGGCCTTCAACTACTTTTTCCTTTGCAATTGGTATCCGTCTTGCTCGTTGACGAATTGGTCTCTCGCTTCCGGTATCTATCCTGTGCTGAACCATTGACGTTCTTCCAAGGTCCCCTTCTTGACTGGAGAAGATATTCGCGTAGCGCTGCAAAAACTTCTTAGCTTTCATGCTCTGCGAATAAGTCAGATTACTCTTACAGTCATCGAGTAGCTTAGTTACTAAACCGTAGTTATTGCTGTTTGCTGAGTCTGCGCCTGTCATCGAACTACACTTTTTCATCCAGACAACTTCCTCGCACTTTCCGATGACATCACCTTTGTTCAAGCAGATCTCGCGATCACCAAGATTCAAAACCCTGACCACAGCGTTTCTGTTTCCACTAACAAGGGTTCTCGCCGTCATCAGTTTTTGTGACGATGTCTTGGTAGGTGTGTCTTCGATCAACACGCATCTGTTTGATTTTTTCTTTCCAGCTGGCGGCAGTTCCACCAGTACCTGAGCTTCCGCTCGTCCAGGTATGATGACTTTCTTTACACATGTGACTTCCCCGCAGGCGCCTCCAAGAATGAAGATTTCTTCTTCACCACACTTGAAAACTCCGTCAGCGACATTAATTCTGCAGTTGTGTTTCTTCATGAAATCCAAACCCAAGATGCAATCATCCACAATCTCAGCCACGATTACGTTATGAGAGTATGAGGACCCCCCTACGTACATCGTAACTGACGTTTCTCCCAGGACGGGTATTGGCTGACCGGAGGCAGTAAGAAGCCGACAGTTAATTCTCCTCTTGTGTCCCGTTGCGGTTTTTACCAGACTTGGGTTCACTATTGTTCTAGAGGCTCCTGTGTCCAGAGTCATTTTGCAATTCGTCCCGTTAATAGTCCCCTGAATCGCAAGACTATTTCCGCTGCATGCCTGGGAGATAACAGTTATCGGGGCTCCCTCCGTCTCAGCCGGCACTCGCCCCTTACTCCTGTTTCCCTGATCCCGGGCAAGGGACAAAGCCCCCTGCTTCTTCAGAACCTCTATTTGTTCCTCGATCCTTTTCATCCTTGCCATCTGGGTTTCCTTCTGCGGGCAGTTGAGCTGAAGATGGCCCCTCTCGCCGCACTTGTAGCACATGGCTCCAGAACTTTTCTTCGTAGGGGCCTTAACCTCCTTGACTTCCTCAGAGACCTCGCGGATCTTATGGGTATGCCATATAGGTATGTCATAACGAACAGCCTCGACCTCCAAAGCATGTGCCAATGCTTCCTTTAGCGAGGTATGGTGACGAAGCCTCACTGCAGCTCTGACCTCCAGGTCTTTGATTCCGTCGACAAATGCTTGAACAATATTCGTGTCTACCATCTTGGTGTCGGTTCCTGGGTGTGCCTTCCTGACGAGTTTTTCAATTTCCAACGCCCATTGTTGTAGTCCTTCTCCTGAGCGTTGGACTCTGTCACGCAGTTGGGCACGGAACACGTGCTCCAGGTGTCGCTCCCCGTATCTGGATTCAAGTGCCTCCATCAGGTCTTGGAACCCATTTCCTGTATGTGGCAGTGCTTCCAGGACCGACAAAGCTTGCCCTCTGAGCGCAACAGTGAGAGCGGTCAAGCATTGTTCTTCCGTCCATCCGTTGGCAGTAGCAACCGTCTGGAATTGCTGACGATAAGCGTTCCAGGAAGTAGTGCCGTCGTATGGCGGAACTTTCACTCTTGGTCCTTGTGCCACTCCGATAGTTCCACTAGAGATCGCAACTCCCGTGGTTTCAAGGCGCACTACTTTCTTCTGTAGTTCAATGAGGCCGGTTTTCACATTTTCGACATCCAATCCTAACCCGGTAACTCGTTCTTCCACTACGTCGACATCTTTTCGAAGCTTAATCACCGTGTTACTAACATCATTTATAGCACAAATCACTTTTTCTTGTGACTCTTGCAAAGCGCCGAGCTTGCGTTCTTGTGACTCGAACTTGCGTTCTTGTGACTCTTGCAAAGCGCCGAGCTTGCGTTCTTGTGACTCGAACTTGAGTTCTATCAGTTCAATTAAACTTCCTAATTGAAGTTCTACTTGAGGAACTGACGCTACGGTGCCGCTGGTGGGCGTGGCTTGTCTAGTGGGCGTGGCCTGTGTGGTGGGTGTGGCAAGGTGGGCGGATCCAGTGGGCGGAGCTTGTCTAGTGGGCGTGGCCGGTGTGGTGAGCGTGGCAAGGTGGGCGGGGCCAGTGGGCGGGGCTTGAGTCTGAGTAGGCGGAGCCTGGGCCTGGGTGGGCGGATCCCGGTGGGCGTGGTCGGTGGGCGTGGCATGGTGGGCGTGGCCTGTGGGCGGGTCTAAGGGGGCGTGGTTGGTGGGCGGGGCCTGGTAGGTGGGGCCAGTGGGCGGGGCTTGGTCCACAGCGGGCGTGGCCTCCGCAGCTCGTTGTGCCCTTGTCCTGACGCCCTCGAAGTCCTCTCTCGGAGTCAATGGCATCTCCAAACCTCACTTCCGACACCAGTTGTTACGTGTTAGGGTTCGAAGGATTTGGAGAGAAAGACCTGCTGACTCTTTTAGAAGACTTTATTCACTAGCACTAGTTACACACTAAGCACTAGGTCCAAACACTAAGCACTAGGTCCAAACACTAAGCACTAACAATGTCCTAGGTTGAAGCCAAGTCGTAGGTTTCACTGGTATCACTCTTGATCACTTGTTTTCACTCTCGAAGTCGCCTTTCTCGTAGCTCAAACAGAACTGCCCGGGCTCGCCTCCCTGCCGCTATTTATATGCGCCGAGACGAGTTCCAGACTATTCCAGCATGTTCCCGACTGTGCGCGAACGTGATCGCCCGGAATGAATGTTTCTAGAAGATTCGCGCATGTACGGTAGTTCCTCTAACGCCATCTAGTATCTAATAGGGGTTTCACTCTGTTCGGTTCTTTAATTGGTTTTACTAGTTGCTGCTAGATGGCGCTAGCTCCTTTGTGTTTTGTGTGTTCGTAACACTATAATATTATAAAGCTGAAGAGTTTGTTTGTTCGTTCCACGCGTACGGAGTCGCGGGAAACAGCTAGCTTTTTTATAAAATTTCTTTGAAATACATTATATACTTGTGTATGTAATGTATTTCAAAGAAATTCTTATGGACCGGATGACCATTTAGTAATTAATTTAGTTTAATAATAATAAATGACCATAATAATAACAATTTAAAAGAAACTTAGACAGTTTTTATTAATACAATTTTTTATAATATTTTCTAATACTTGCGCGACTCATTTGTTTAAATAAAACTATTTTTTACGGATTTACACGCGTAAATTAAAGTAGGAATATAAAATTAAAATCTAATGTGGGTAAACTCTGGTAATCACTGATCGTAGAGGACATTTTTCAGCTCAGTCTCACCCGTGACCATGGTGACTGCGCAGTGTCCGAAACGTCGGGCCAAAATTTAAAACAAATATACGCGTCTACTCCGTGCGGTGACAGATTAAGAATACAAATATCACCACCCCATCTCCTCCCAAGGGTGCTGTAGAAATCATCTAAAGGATGTTGCATACAGATGACATCCTCTGTGAGAGACGGAAAACTCGAAAATAAACCCTGTGCCAATACGCCTGGTCAGCTTGGCACAGTAGACCATAATCCCTCACAAAGTGGAGGAGGCCCGTGCCCAACAGTGGGACCTAAATGGGCTGGAGAGAGAGAGAGAGAGAGACAGAGAGCGATAAAACTACAATTTGCAACGTTTTCTTAGAAACTGACATCCTTTGAAAGAATTTAATGACAATAAAAATAATCAGATATTTAAATTAACAAACGCGATTTTGATTATTATGTAATGTAATCGTTTATATAAATTAATACTACGTTGACATTATAACACAAAATTAAATGTGTCTCCAGCAACTTGACAATTATAACACCAATATTCACGTTTTACAGTTCATAATATATGCAATTAAGTTAATTGGTATGCCAGCAACGCATCTAACTAACTCTACCTGGGTATGCAACTTAGAGAGTTTACACACTGTTCGGTGTAATTATTTGCTTCGTTCAAAAACTAAAAAACACGCTTGAAAATCCTAAATATTATTTCAAATTCAAATATTAGTCCTTAATATATATGCAAACCAGACCAATCCGACTACTGCAAGTGAGTGAAAATCACTTTTAAAGATTTCGTTAAATAGATAATTACGTTTATAGATACATACCCCAGCTAATAAAAGTATGTTAATTAAATTCGTTCCTAATGTAACATCTAAAACGGCTTTTATTCTATGTCTACACAAAGATATTTCCAAAAAAAAATTAAAAATATGTATATTTTGAATCACATTTTAATGATGATTATACAGAATGCATAATGCGATTGGCGAATAGAATAGAATGCCAATAAAATAGAATAGAATTTTCGTCTTTCGTCGTTCAGCCAAGCCTAGTATAATTTCGACTCTATGATAAGTTTGTAGCTTTGACAGTTACCTACTAAGACGAACAATTTAAGATCAACGAATATTGGTTGTCCGTGTGGTAACGCATTAAGAGCACTAGTGTCATAACCACTTTTCCTCTCCAGGATGCTGTAAAAGCCAGCTAAGGGATATTGTACACGGAAGACATCCTGTGTAAATAAACCCTGTGCCAACACGTTTGATCCCTCACGAAGCGCGGAACGCCCAACAGTGGGATGTTAAGTGGCTGAAAGGAGAGAGAGCGAATATTACTATTAACATTATCCATCAAGTACGGAACCATATAAATACAAGTCATTTCACACTTGACTGGCTTAATTAACTTCAATAAATTAAATTCAGTGTAAACTCTCCCTATAGTTAAGGCGTCGCGGGCGTCTAGGTGAAGCTAGTTGTTTGAGCGCAGGTGTATTAAATGTTAATTTGTGTGGGCACAGTGCAGCGCGACGACGCTACGAACAGATTCATTTGGGTGATGACGTCATACGTCTAATAGATTCTACATTTTAAAGGATATTAAATGAAATAGACTGAATTTTATATGATTATTTTGAATTTATGTATGCTTTTATGAGCTTCGTTTGTATCTGAGAGCATTTATGTATCTATAAATATATGTATCAATGCGAAAACGGAATATTTGAAAGTGGTATTTATTAATTTCAATAGGATATTTTGCATAGGTATCAAAGTATATGCAATAATAAAAATAGATATTTCAGATTTTAAGAAGCAATATTTGAGTAGGTCTTTTAATTTGAAACTAAGTAATTATGAGCTTATGAAAGTTCGTATCATAAGCACGTTTCACCTACGGTCGTGTTTTGTTTTACCATACTTACCAATTATTTTCTGCACCGCTCTTATTACTACCTTATCAGCTTAGATACGACTGGGTATACTCGCAAATAGAGAAGTTGCATATTATATTGTTATATGTACGTTTTTCCGATTGTTAATAATTTCACAGATTATGTTTATTTGTTGATGCCACAACAACACATACTCATGAACATCGCCGTCCTGCCCTTTTTCCGTTATTTGGGATTGGGAATATCACGAATATTTATTATGAAAATAACGATACAGAACCTTTCGTGTGCTGGTCCAACTCGTATTTGACCGGCTTTTTTTTATTTCGCAACGTATTTTTTCAAAATTTTCGTTGCCTTATAGAGTAAATCAAGGAATAAATTTTGGCTATTTGACATACAAAAATCCAAAGAGCAGTAAAGTAAATATAGTAAGTACAATTCTTCTGGTATTAAAGTTACAAGTAACAACAAAATGACTTGATAACAAACACATATCAAACAATATAACCAACTATACATTATATTATTTTTTGTAATAAACTTATTTGTGTGTTGTCTTCAACACATTTACTTATGTTATATATAACAGTTATGATTTATAAACACACTTTACAAAGCTCACTGTCGAGTATTCAACTAAACTAACATAACATAATATATTCTTATTTATAGAGCTGTAAGTTTGTTTATTGTTCAAATGTTAAGATATACGGATCTATAATGTGCAACTCTATATAGATATATAAAAAGATCTCGCTTGTAAAAGCTCTTGTATAAAAAACTCTATAATTGCATAAAATTAAATTATTTACCGATATCGATAAGCTTAAGTTAAGATAAAAATCATAAGAAATAAATATTCATGGGAAAACCATAGAATTACGATAGATACTTTTGAGAACAACATATTTTTGGAATTATTAAGTTATTTTCTCAAACGTCATCATCAAGTTGATAAAAAAAAACAAAGATCAAGGAATCGTGTAATGAAATATGTATATTGGATAAAACAATCAACGTTTCTGTTGTTTTTACACAACCGCACAAACAGATGTTACTTTGACGGAATTTACATACAATTCAACCATCTCCCCAACCATCCCTGTCTCTGCAACATTCCCTACCATAGACATAGTTTCAATTCTATAAACAATAAAATGACGGTGTGATGTATCCAACTTTTGTATCTCTACATAAGTTTCATTAGGTATGTGCGTTAGGGTCGCCTTTTTTACATTTTTGTCAAAACTAATTAGGCTTTCAATGTATCTGTGCAATGATTTATTTACCTCTGTCTTCAGTCCATTAATACTAAACTGTTGGGCACGGGCTTCCATAACTTTGGGAGAGATTATACTCTACTGTGCCTCGCTGACCGGGCTTGTAGCCATAGGCTTTATTTTCGATTTCTCCATCTTTCACAGAGGATGTTATCAGTATACTTTAAGCTGACTTTTACAAAACCCTGCGAAAAGAAAGGGATGGTGATACTTATATTCTTAATCTATCACTACATGGAAATTTTATTTATCTATGTATATCTTATCTCAAGAACTACAACCTAGTAAACCAAATATAACAAATATGTTATTTTTGTGCCTAAAACATATAATACGTCAGCCTGTTACACTATTTATATTTAGTATCGTCTCTTTCTTATTATATGCATAACCGCTCTTGTAATTCTATATCTATGTTTTCTGATAATACTTCGTGCGCTCCCTCTATCTTTGATGTTGAGGAAACTCAACCCTTCCTACAAATATTAATACGATTTTTCTGTTGTTCGTCTTTATGTTAATACGGGTCGTTGGATCGCGTTTGTATCTTGTTATTAACTTGATATTGAGAATAATGGATATTATGCTATGTTTTTATGTCCTTTCTCATCATTACCCTACATTTTTATGGTAATAATTTAAATAAACCGAACGTAACCGAATGTAAACCAAACCGATTTATTGAATAACTTAATGCTCATGATACAATTAATGCTTATCCAATATTGCCCATTCTTGTGTCGGCTTGTAACCGCTTAATAGATAATGATAAATGTTACATCTCTAAATTCATCTCCTGTCATCTTCGTAGTACTCTTTTTATTTTTTCCCTAACGCATCAAAGAATCTTAGAAAACAGGTCTATCCACCCATTTTCACATGATAAAGTAAGAAAAGGCCAGATATTGATATTACTGATTTAGTATTTAATATATCCCATAGAGCAATTTAATAGGGTTCCATATTCGAAGTCTAAACAATGAGGTTATTACTAAAATTTAATGTTTTAGGCCTATCACAACAACATAGAAACAATGTTAGTTGAAAACTGCAAAATCCACTTGTAACAAACATTCATCTTACTTGTGCAATAAGTTCATTGAATACGACTATGATGCTGCACTCGTCCATCATGCTGACGATGTATTGACGCGACTATAAATCTAGCTGTACTAGCGAGCAATGTGTGGCGTGACGTCAAATACGATGATGATGGCATTATTGGACGTGATTTGTGAGATCCTGCCTTTTAAAGTTTTATGATATATTTGTTACAGCTGTGCTATATTACCTCAAAGTCATCAAAAGGGCATACAATTATTTTAGACGATATAATTATATCTTTGCTATCTATATTAATATTATAAACCTGAAGAGTTTGTCTGTTTACTTGTTTGTTTGAACGCGCTAATCCTAGGAACCACTCTGGTTCAATTTGAAACATTCTTTCAGTGTTATAGTACATAACACATTTATCGAGTAAGGCTATATATCCTTACTTATATATAAAAGTGAAAGTGAGTTTGTTTGTTTGTTTGTGACGTTTTGACGCAAAATCTACCGAATGGAATTGCACGAAAATTGGTATAGAGATAATTTATAGTCCTGGAATTGAAATAGGCTATATAATATTTCACTAAAAACTCTGTACAAGATAATAAACGCAAACGTTTGTGAAATATGGTATTAAAATAATAGTTTTCGTTTAATTTTATTTGTCATTTTCGTATCGTATTTAACTTTGATATTAGTAGATATATATAGTTTTTCATGTCGATTGTTGATTGATGTAGATTTTGCTACGGATTTCAGTATAGATTTTAGTATCTATGAATTTCAGTTCGGATTTAAGTTTTTGTTTTACGTTTGATTTCAAATTTGATTCGGCCACTAATGCGTGCGAAGCCGCGGGCAGAAGCTAATAGGCTATATAAAATCACGCTGAAACCAATAGGAGCGAAGCATCAGTGAAAAATGTTGCAAACACGGGGAAAATTATCTAAATTCCACGCGTAAAAAAGGAGTGGAAAGATTTCTGCAGGATCAGCAACACACGCGTAATACCTCTGGTGTTGCAGACGTCTATAGGCTACGGTAACCGCTTAACATCAGGCGGACCGTACGCTTGTACTTAGTGGTATAAAAAATGTAGATAGATAGATAGATAGGAAACTCTTAATTTGTACACAACAATAATACATTTTGCTAACATAATGTACGCATTTGTGTGAAGAAAAGACAATAATAGTTGTCATCTTCTTCATTATTATTTATGTATGTGTATTGCCTATTATATCCATTTATGTATATGTAGTATTTTATATATTGGTAGTATATTTATGTATATATTCATTTTTGTATTAGTTGCTGAGTTTAACACCCTATTTGTCTATATATTTTTTGTATTTCGTATTCAACTACGCTTTACTCAGACCTTTTTAATACACACCCACTTCTATATATCTCTGCATCACCTAAAGGTTGACTGGTAGAGAATGCCTCAGGCATAAAGCTTGAAATAAATAAATGATAAATAAATAAAAGACAAATAATATGTTAAAATCAAAACAGACACCTTAAAATAATCTTATTTTCGTTAAGTTGGTACTGAACCTTCAAAACGAAGGCACAACTCGCACAATGACAGATTTTTTTTGTATATTTTTTGAGTTTATATATTGTATATTATTATCTAATATATAAAATTCACGTGTCACAGTGTTAGTTACCGTACTCCTCCGAAACGGCTTGACCGATTCTTCTCAAATTTTACATACATATTCAGTAGGTCTGAGAATCGGCCAACATCTATTTTTCAAACCTTTTTTTTTAGTTTGGCAAAACAACGTTTGCCGGGTCAGCTAGTATTATATATATTTACTATTTGTCAAATTTTGTTTTCTTATTTAATATTTGTGTGAGTTTCAACTTAATAGACGCGTCTAAATCCGTAAAAGTACTTTTATTTGAACGAATGAGGCGCGTAAGTGTTAGAGAATATGATTTTCAACTTATAATAAATATAAACTTTTAAACAGCATAAAGACTAAAATCAAAATTCGAAGATAAAAATGCCTTAACACGCTGATGCTATAAACTCTAACATTTTGCTGGACATTTCAATGTGTAAATATTTTCACTTTGAATAACGATATCCTTTTCATAAAGAACGTGTTCTTAGAGAGCTCTTCACATACAATAGGTTTTGATCGGATCTCGTGGTCTGCTTCAAATGTATTCTGTAAGTGTTACTATACAAGAAAATCTTACTAAATGTTATAAAAATATTTGAATGTTCAAGTTTATTGTTGAAATCTTTTGAAATATATCATGCTCTTTGAATTTTACAATCGTTGGAGTTTGGTTTAGTATTTGATAGGTGAATTCTATGTGTATCTGTATATGTGTTATTATTTATATGTTAGTGTATAAGCAACTATAGAGCGTGAGTTTCCAAAAGATATCCGTAAGTCAAAGTAATAACATTTATTTTATTCTACGCAAGCGACAGACGCAAATAGAATTATAGACCAGTAGGCGTATTATTAGCTCTTGAAGGCAGTTTACGCCGTGAATTGAACTTCCTGGCAAATTCTTATAGATGTCATAATATGAAACTTAGCCAGGCAGTTTACGGGAGTAAACTGAATTGCCTGGAACATCCATGATTTTTAAAAGTTCACAATTCGCTCGCATGGTACGTGATTACTTACCGCTTTTTATTTTCTAAAATATCGAAACTCATAATTGAAAAATCGACCTCATATCGTAGTTTTCCTGCTTAAATTTTGTATAAGACATCGATGCAATAGACACGCTCTATATATAGTGTATATACTCCAAGATTTATATGTCGTTTTCAGCTCAAATTCTACTTCAACTATGGTATTGCACAAAAAATTAGTGTATTTTGAACCTCTTAGACCCAAGTTGGTTACCTCACCGAAACCCGAGAACGCATTACTTTAAAACAATAAGGGTTAAATGAGCCATAGTATTAAAAAATAACACGACCGCATGTACTAAGTTAACCCTCCACCTTGTCATTATGTATCACATTAAAGAGAACAATTGTGTAACTCTTAAGGGTATCTCGAAGGTTCAGTCACTTCACGTTACTTTTAGAAGGGTTGGGTTCCACTCAACCTTTTGAATCACTTCCGGTACTTCGAATGAAAGTCAGGATTAGTTGCTGCAAAAATATCGGGAATGTCGTTGAAAGAATAAAATCACTTTTTGCTTGACTTTCGTTAGCTCTGTAACAATATAATTCGTGTAAAACTCAGATCTAAAATATTATATGATTGATAAAATGTTCTCTGAAGGTACCTCTTTCAAGTAATTAATACTAAATTAACGAGCAATGAATTTAATCACTTATCTATGTCAGAAAACTTTTGAGATATAATAGAGTTGCACATTATACATCCGCATAATATCAGAACATAGCATTTAAACATTAAGAGGGCTCGATACCAAATTATGCTCCATACAAAAATATGGGTATCGTACTCCCCATTTTTCTTAGCGATAGTTAAACCGATATTAATTGTTTTTACGCTTTATTATAGATAAAGAGTATATTTATGCTTGTATCACTTTCTTTTTTTCATAACATAATAACTAAAAGAAATATGACCATCCGAAAATCCCGTCTTTTTTGGTTTTCTTTATGTTAAGTTGGTAAGGTAACATATTTGGTAATGTTTTACCAAAAAAGAAAGTATAGATATAATATATAATATGATATAATGATAGAAGCATAGATATACCTTTTATATAGCGTAAAAACAATCAAAATCGGTTTAATATTCGCAAAGAAAAATGGGGAGTACGAAAGGTCTTTTTTTCAAAGAATTTGTAGGTAAAATCTGCCTTAGCTATATTTGTCCCTTTCAGCGCGGCGCTCGAGAATAGGGACAGCAATACCTAAGGCAAATACCGAAATTAGGAGTACAGTACCCTCTTATACAAACTCACGGCTCTATAAATAAGTATATTATGTTTATGTTAGTTTAGTTGAATACTCGACAGTTGCCTTTGTGAAGAAAGTTTATAAATCATAACTGTTATAGATATGTAAATGTGTTGTAGACACAATAACAGAACTAAGTTTGTTACAACAAATAATATAATGAATATTTCGTAATTATGTATTTGTAAAATCTAATATATAAGATTCTAGTGTCACAGTGTTAGTTACCATACTCATTCGGAACGGCTTGACCGATTTTTATGAAATTTTATATGAATATTCAGTAAGAGATAAGAGTTGTCCACCCCTAACATTTATATGGCAAAACAACGTTTGCTGGGTCAGCTAGTACTCTATAAGAAGAAAATCATTTTCTTAAACTTATCTTTGTAATTCTAGGTACCTACCCGTAGGTTGCCTGGAAGAAATCGCTTTTAATGATAAGGCCGATTGTACAATCTTGTATTTTATTATAAAGTTAAGTATATGCTTCTGTATGGTGTACAATTAAGAATCAAATAAATAAATATCCGTATTTTGTTCAATATATTTTTTTATAATTTTTGTATCATTTGTAGCGTTTCCTTAGAAACTAAATCGTATTGAATACACTTGAACGTCGGTAAGGCCACAAGATCCGATCTCATCTATTTAAGTAGCTCTCAGTAGACGTTCTTCAAATGAATATCGCAATTCAACATAAATATTATTAATATTTTGCAAATGTATGGTTGTAAGAATATTTATTTTAGAAATAAATAATGGGATAAGTGCAGGATAACTTTGATATCCTGCACATATATTTAGATAGGTTAGGTTCGACAAGCTTTGTGTAACGTTAGGTTAGTTCGATACCACTATAAGATTAATATCTGTGCTATAAACACAGATATTTGTACTGCATATATATATTTGTATACATAGCAGATATATGTAATTTATAATTTAATAATGGAACTGGCTTACGGTGAAGCTACTAAATCATAAGACATTGGTGCCAATTCTCCGTGAACAACTAAACTTATCTTAACTAACAAATGTAAACAGCTATTGCTGTATTTTGAATATTTGGCTATGTTGACTTCTTAAGGGCCTACATCAATATTATCGTATATCATCGCCGACACGTACATATTAACACAGCCAGTAGGCACAGAAAATGAAGAATTAGGGATACTTTTCCTATTTACTCAAAATCTACTAAATATATTTTAATTCTGATTTACGTGTTTCTATATATGATAGTTACTTATGTTTTTAAAGTTATTTCATTAGTTAATACGCGATAATAGACCGACAAATGAAAAAAATAAAAAATTTGAGAGGTTGTTTCGCCAAGATTTTCTATCGAGAAAACTTTTTTCAATCGCGTTTCTGAGTTTATGCGATCCTAGATAATATATTGAAAAAACATATACTTAAAAATTAGAGCTCTAGCCATTCAATCTAAAGAAACAATGAAAACTTCGTACATAGAAAAATGCACGAAGCTATTTTGGTATCCTCTTAACCAGAAAGTTCTGTTAACATTGCCGAATTGTGTTATCGACGCTATCAAAATTCATTTTTTAGTCTAGTTTAGTTATATGTGCGCGTAGAATTGGTATCATTATTGATAAGTCGAATCCAATTTCACAATATAAATCACATCATATAATTCTATCTCCATCGTATAATATTTGACGTCGCAGCATACATTGCGGGCTGGCGTAGCCAGATTTATTAATGCTTCAATACTTCGCCAGCATGATGGATGAGTGCAGCCTCATCCTCGTATTCACTAAACGTATTGCACAAGCAAGATAGATGAATCCTAGTTGAAAAGATTTTTGAATCTACAACATAGATTGTTGTTTAAAATGAATGAATGAATGAATGCTCTTTATTGCACATCAGTAAACTAATATATTATTATATCACACGATCTTCTAATTAACGAAATAACTAGTACAATAGGGGGTCTTATCACAATTTGCGATCTCTTACAGATAATAATGACAAAATGTGTTTTTGTTCAGTATGGCATACGGACTATCTGATGATAAGCGGTTACCATAGCCTATAGACGTCTGCTAGACCAGAGTCGAGCGTCGCTGACCCTGTAGAAATACCTTCACTCTTTTTTAAAGAATCCCATTCTGTTGTCCAATGGGAAAACCTCGGCAAGACTGTTAGACATGCTCCAAAGAACATTAAAATGCTACTGGCCCCCAACTAAATCGTCGCTTCATCTGATAAGGGGTTGCGCATTGCCCAGTTCATGGCCACCATTATTGACAGTTCTCCAAACAATGTGGCCTTACTTTAGAGTAATATAAGGATCTGACTGATGCTGTTTTTGCGTAAAATACTTTGGGCTTTGATGTTTGCCATGAGTACTCGTTTTTTTCAGTTAATGCAGCGAAAAAGCGAAAAATGTATGCAGCAATTACTTGACAAGATTTAATATTGTACGTAATAAAATACTAAAATTTTCTAAACATATTATATTGGTTAAATTCGTTGATAAGTTATAGCAAGTCGACAGAACATCTTAGAATAACAAACAGAGTTATTAAGTTAGTACTCCACAAGATTCATTAGTGAAACGACGCTTCAGCAAGAATGTTAAATAATTAAGCGCACCCGCGGCACCGCATATGATCACTTTTTGATAAGATAAATCCCGGGACGTGTTGGAAACTTTTGGTGGAATATATTCTACTTATAAGATATATGACAAACGAGCTTTTTGCCCCTAACTTCGTTCGCCAGAACACCGATTTTCAAAATCCATAGTCAAAATTAAGGATTGACTGACGTATCGAATCTGTTAGTGTGGTGACAGATGCCTATGTGTGATTTACATATTGAGAATACATGTGTCACCATCCCAGTCCTTCTCAAGTTGCCGCATAAGTCAGCTATGGAATATTGTACAAAGATAACATGCTATGTGAGTGTCAAAAAACTCGAAAATAAACCCAGTGTCAACAAGCCTGGTCAGTGAGACACAGTAGAGTATAATCCCTCCCAAATGGCTCCTAATCGGCTGGAGAGAGATAAACTGACATATCGAAGTTTGCATACTGGTTTCTTCTAGTCAGTAGGCGGGCTATAAGAAGCGATTATATTTTAGAAATTTGAGCTCCATAAGGAGGCAGCAAAATGTGGTATTTTATATCATTATTTGAAAGTGCTATACGCTGAAAGAGATAATACATATATACTGAATTATTTTTTTCTTTTTTTTTGTAGCCGTCAATCTTATATTAAAGACAATATTTTGCCCCAAACGTATTATTTGATATGAAGTTTTTCATCAACTTGTCGGTTATCTAAAGATGATTTCTAGAGGGTGTGAATCGTAAACTATTTTACCCCTACATAGTGACTCCCTAGGGGCGGAGACTCTCTTAAATCTCTGCTAACCTAGTACTTCTTGTGAAGGGCATTGTTCTTATCTTGAAATATATTTCTGGTATATTCTAGTAAATATGTTATATAAGTTCATTATTTGATAAACTATATCAAGGATAGTCGATGATGTACAATATTTTATAGGCCTTTTTATGTTTGATTCTAGTTATAAAGGACTTTAAGATTATCTTTCAGTTACATAACATATACACTGTACCACTGTGTTTTGAGGATTCAACTATGATAAAATTATTTTTGTTCTTCTAACGAGAACCTGCAATATTTGTCGTTGTAGTAGTATCAACTGTGAACATCAGCTATGAAATTTTTAGCCCTCTAGCTATCACCGTTCCAGAGATACAGCCTGGTGACAGACGGACGGATGGGCAGCGATATCTTAATATAAGGGTTTTTCTTTTACCGTAAGATACGGAATCATAAAAATTAACCTTTAGGATTAAACATTTCATAAACGAGTTTCAAAACTTACCTAACAATTATTCTAGCTAGATATACAAACTACGCTTTTACAAGCTTTCAAAAAATTAATAGTGTCATTAGTAAGAGAAGACCTATTTCATTGGCCTATGGGTAAGACTACAGTAGCTGATCTGCTAAGGAAATATATTGTAGATCACAGCTATAGAAGATGATAGTCATAGTGGCTAGTGTAAAAGATTCATGAAATTGCAACGTCGACTAGTTGGCGGCTCTCTTGGGATGAACGCGTTCTTAAATCTCTGGCACTCTCAATATCTATATTCTAACGCACTGGGTTACAAAAACTTTGAGTTTTCCAATCTAATCTAGATAACTTTTGTGTCAAGTCAGATTTAACAAAAGTTTTGTCGTACATGTATATCAATAACCCACTGATGACAGGATACTCTATTCAAAATTGCGAGGAGTTAGAGATATCTTACTGATATATGAGGATAACAATCTGTCCGTAATCGTAGATTGGTCATTAAACAGGCCGCAGGACGTTGAATGACAGTTTGAATTTTGCACGAGAACCTTGGTACTGTCTTGCCGTTTGGTACCAAAAACAATTTTTCAGGACTATGTTGCTCAAAAATAAAGAGTAAAATAATATAAAGTTGAACTAGTTTAATTTTTTTTTTTTTTATAAATACTCTATTTAACTGAAATATGTGGGTGCTTAATTTCATTCCACCTTGATAAAAAGCCAAAAAAAATATAAAAGTGTAACTTAATATTTATTATAACTTTTCCAAACTAATATATAAATAAAGCATTAAATATCCTGTGTTTAATATACACCAGGAACTATTTAGCACCTGACCAAAAGTCAAACCCATGTTAACGTTAGCTAATTGATTTCCACGATTCAAAGGTATGGTCGGTAGCTAGCCCTTTACATTCACTAAAGGGAACGAATCTCATGGTAAAATAAATTGCCTTTAATATATTGCCTCACGAATTAAATCTATTGATAAAATGTGCAGTACTATTAAAATGGTTCTTCAGCTACTGTATTTGCGGGGAGGTACTTTTCAAAATAATACTATGTTTTCCAGTGATTTAAATTATATTAATGGCTTATTTCATGACTGATTCCGTAGTGTCAGTGTAACAGACTGCCGTTCTTAAATATGATAGTTAAATAATGATAAATCATTCTTTATTGTTATATATATAAAGTTTAACATCACATGGGGCCACCCCTGTGCGAGGGAAGAACCTGTGTTACAGGATTCAGTGACTACACATAAAAGTTTATCATATTATTGACCCTACATTTAAACTGATGAATGTAATTACTGATCGATTATTATTTGTGTCATATTTGTATTTGTATTTATATTGAGTATACCTAGGTATATCAATTATATTGGTATTGTGGTACTCATAACAATTTGATCCCAAACTTAGCTTGGGATCAAAGGACGTACAGTGGAATGTCCGTAATAAATTATTAATTATGTTTTGTTAAATTCATGACATTAAAGATTAAGGTAGAGTAGGTCTTTATTTACAAATTGCGAAAACGAAAGCTATATTTTTTCCAATAATAGGCCTTTACCATTTGAAGTGTTTTTGTGAAAGGGTCTAATACTTATGACAGACTGATAAACGAGTGAGAATACGAGTACAGGGGTTTCTTGTCAGACGACTTTGAACCAAATCAGGAATGGTCCAGTCAATATGGATAAACTTAATAATATTGTAACGTAGCAAATCCTACCACCTATAGTAGTAGTATTTAAAGTGGGTAATGCTGGTATCATTTCCCATAGTTTTTGCGCTGGCAACCTTTTGTAGTGAACGATTAATTGTCGGTTCCGTTTCTCCGTCTCCTTCTGATAGCAGAAACCTACTATAGCTCGCTCTCGCTCTCAACGGTCTTATGAAGTTTCCAAGGAATGGCTCCTGATTGGTCGAGGCGGTGTGCGATGGTATCGGCGAGGTTTTCAGAGTAGGGGTTTCTAGTAGGGGGTGTTTTTTTTTTGGGCCGAGAAAGAGGAACGTTGATGAGGCTTTAGAACGAGGGCTTCGCGCTGGAGAAACGGCGCCGTACAAAATTCAAAAATAATATTTAGAAGTTGAGGCCGTAGTCGCAGGCGTCGAGCACGATACCTAATTGCATATTGCTGGGATGGTGGTAAGTCTAATTATTTCTTAATGTAGGTTCGACAAAATGGCCGTTTGTGTTTTATGGAAATGATTTCTACAAGATAGATTTTTCGTTGTTACAGGGAGGGTGTTGTGTTTTTCTTTTTATTTTATTGTCGTGTTGTTTCTGCTTAAAGTCCTTTATTAAGATTTTTTTATTAGATTACTTTATTAAGTTACTAGTTAAGATAGTTACTTGATTTGGAACCTTGGTGTGGGCTATTGATTCTGTTGTTTGGAATTATTATTTCCACAACGTGGGTATTCGTGCACCCTTTGATTCTAACGAGAGATTCGTTTTCATTTGTATCACCGTAGTGATTTTAGCCCAGGTTCCCTATTCTTATTTTATTTTAATATTCTCCCTATGGGGGTAGTATTAGTTTCGAGTCAGGGATTATGTCCTGGATAATTGGTTAGGCTTCCGGTCGGGAAGGCGTAGCTGTCCAACGCGTGGTACCACCGCGCTGACTTCGCAGATTTGCTGCAGCGTCACCCGGACTTACGGCATACGCCGTGGGTCTTTGAGGGCTCCGTGACTGCTACGCTCTGTTGATTGCGGCCTGGAGATAACCTTGGTAGGATAACTTACTCATTTTTATGGTGCCTCACAACGGCTAAGTTGTGTCATGTATATTTTAGTTAATTAATGTAGGTAAGCGATTGGTCCGTTAAATATAAGTCCTAAGAAGTCTTCATAGAAAGACATATGTGTAAATACCCTAATTGTATGTGTATTTAAATTAATAATAAACTGTTGAGGTGCTCACCCTGTTCTACTAAGATCACTTTGTTTTCTTTAACATTAATCCCATTGCCACAGGATAGGAATCATGATGTTGTTATAGTCAACCTTTGGTTGGCTCCCTATATTACTGGAGATATAGGTGCAGGTAATTTACATTGATATTCAGCTAACTTTACAGTGACCGTCTTTGTCCTACCCGCCATTTAGGTGACAGATAAATGGCCCTCTGCTATCTTCATGGGGCGAGGTAAACAAGGTAGTGACACCTAGGACTTATCTTTATCTTTGGCTTTTAATGAATACTTTTTAATACACCTACTTATAGGAAAATTCGGTTACAATATATACATACATCCTAAAAGTTAAAGCCGCACACGTTTTATCTCCCAGTGCGTATATTCCACATAAGTAGTGCGTACAACTTCATCTTTGCGAAGAGATTTACGGTAATAGAAATTTTGAGTTATTAAACGTTCGCCCTCGGTTACGTTATCTTACGATTGTATTTGCAATGATCCCCGAATAGAGGTTTTATTGTCACCCCCGGAGCGTAACAAATGGTTCTTTGCACCAATAATATCAGTTTGAATGTTCCTCGATATGTACATAGGATTATATCCGAATAGAATCGTTCATAAGAATGATTTCTCTGCCTTGTAAAATGTTATGGTAATGGAATTATTGATATATTGGTAAAAGGGGAAAAATGTATGTAAAATTGTATAGATTCGTATTGATAGGTAGTAGGTAAGCTCTCTCTCTACTGTTGGGCCTTCGCTTTCTGAATTTTGAGAGGGATTATGGTCTACTGTGCTGCGCTGACTAGGCGTGTTGATACAGGGTTTATTTTCGAGTACTCCGTCTCCGAGAATGTTATCTGTGTACAATATCCCTTAGCTGGAATTTACAGCACCCTGGGAAGGAGAAGGGGTATTGACACTAGTGACATTTGTATTCTTAATCCGTCACCACGGTACCCACCGACTGGTAGTATGGATGTTAGTCAATTTTATTATTTAACTGATGTTTAAAGATAGTAAGAGAGTAAGTAGAGAGATGGTAATAAGAGGCTCGTAAAAGTGTAATATCACCTATATTTCTCTCTGTGTTCATCTGTTTATGGTGAAATGCTTTCTGCAACAGCGTAAATTTTTATTGAAATTAAATGAAATGAAAATGAAATGAAAAACTTTAGAATAATTATTTACATATTTTTTTAAAGTTTCACTCTGATTATAAGTTTTTTCTTCATAAAGTTCATACAACTTATTACGGCTTTTATAAATACCAACAGTTGCCCATTCACTGAACTTCAACTGATCACTAATCATCTTAGATTTTGGTTTAAATATTCTATTGAACTTACCAGTTATTATGTTAAATAAAGAGTTATAATGGACATCAGGATCAGGAGTTCCATGTTATTCTTTATTTTATTTGCCAATTGTAACGAATAATTTGTATTTGTTAGTAAGCTATTTAGTAATTCCTACCAATTCTTTTCACTGTTACTTAATCGCAATACTTATTCATATACGATTAATATTCGAAATATATTACTGCAAAAAATCCATTGTAGTTTACCGAAAGCTAAAACATAGTAACTAAATTTAAATTAACCACATTATTTTTATCTGATAATATAAAAGAACAGTGGAGGATAACTTCGCGTGTTGATTAAAACAACATTCGTGAAAGTTCGTCATTTGGCAATTGTTCGCGAGTGTGACGAGTAAAGAGAAATTTTGGCTCAATTATGCGATTACTTCCAACGAATATTGTCTAACTTTGCTTCTTAAATATTCAACGGGTTACAACATAATTTTTGATTACAACGCTTGAAAATTACGTCATAAGTTATGATGATTTAAAATAAAGGCAATTAATCTAGAAATAAAACCTTTAATGCATATAGTTTGACAATTTCATTCATTCATGAATCAGTTCTTATTCATTCGCTGTTTCACCGAAAGAGCACGACAAAAATTGATAAATAAATCATGATAACTAGAATTACCATCATCATCATCATAACATCACGCCTTTTCCCCATGGGGGTAGGCAGAGACTATAGAGCGCCATCTTCTACGATCCAAACATACTTCCTTGGCTTCATCCACACTCATAAATCTGGTCATACATGCCCGACGGTTGTAAGTGCTACGCACTTACCCCTTTTGGAGAAATAATAGAATTACCATCCTTACTTACTTAATATAAATCAATGTTATTATTTTTGTATGTATGTCCCTATGTTAGATTAAATCGTTAAAAATACGCAACGGATTTTGATGCGGCTTTTTTTAATAGATAGCAAGGATTCGCAAGGATGTTTTTTTTTGTACTATTAGTAAGATTTTTTTTATGTCCTTAATTTCACGCGTACAAGGTTGCGGGCAACTTACTGCTAGTAACTAATACTCGTAATTTCGACACAATAAGAATCTCCTGTATGTGTAACTATTTGTAAAGTCCGGAAATAAACATACACCGAGGTCATTTAACCTGATGGTGAAAAAACAAAGAAAGCTGTATTAAGCCATCCTTAACAATTCTATACTAAAAATAAAATCACAAAGCTTTCAAATTCACAAATCACCGACATCCGAACATGAAACGGAAAAAAGCCGTCACAAATCCACTTTTGCCGCTACAAAGACCTTAAAGCCGAGTCTGTCAAATGATCGAGAGACAGACGTTCACTTGCTGCCTCTTTGTATCCAGATATACTATCGTAAATAGGTCACGTTGTGAATATCAAATACGATGTAATTTGGTTGACGACCATGATAATGGTCTAAGGGGCGCTACGGCCGGCCCTTCACATAACCTTTCTAATAATTCGGATCATTTTTATTATACCTGGCGTTTCATACCTAAATAAATGTTGGTGTAATGTGTGCAATATCCCTTAGCTGTCTTTTACAGCACCGTGTGGAGGAGATGGGGTGGTGGCACTTGTATTCTTGATCCGTCACCACACGAAATACTCCTGAAGCCACATAAAAAATAATATCTAGAGACACACAAAGACAAACATTTCACGCACACATCCGTGAAATATTTGTCTTTGTGTGTCTCTGATACGGGCTATACGTCATATAAAACATTGTTTATTAGTCTATGGCGTACGATATGATCAAGTTAAATTTACGTACCTACTATCTGGTTAATCTGTGGTTCACATCGCGTGTAAAATAAATATCGTTCAATGTAACGATTAGTTCAAAAAACGATAGAGTAGTACCGAGTAGCCACGTTGAACATACATCGGTAGATACACACAGAGCACAGCCTGAGGCGTATCCGAACATAAATTGGAAGCTGTTATGTGTTTTTTACTTCCAAATACATTCATTCCCCTAGTAATTTCATACGATGGCTTGTTAAAAAAATATTGTGTAAAAATTCCACATGAAAGTTTTCAAGCCCATTGTATTTTGTATTCATAAAAATGGTTTTGAAAAGTTCTTTTGTAGATTTAGACAATCAGCATGAGATTCTAAAGAATCGAAAGATATAAATGAATATTAAAAATTCGGTCAAGTACGAGTGAAAGTATAAAAGTGAAAGTGAGATTGTTTCTTTGTTCGTTTGTTTGTGACGTTTTCACGCAAAATCTACTGTATGGAATAGTACGAAAATTGGTATAGAGATAATTTATAGTCCTGGAATTAAAATAGGCTATATATTATTTCGCTAAAAACTCTGTACGAGATAATAAACGCAAATGTTTGTGAAATATGCTATAACTATTATGCTACAATAGTTACGCCATTTTGTTACTTTACAGTTACTGTTGTCATAGCAACTCATAGAATCCATAATTTTATAGGATATTTTTTTGGCCTCTAATCTCTCTCTCTCTCTAATTCTAACCTGACACAATTAACGCGGTACTGCAATTTACGCGGTAGCTCGGAATAAAAACTCCTTGTGTAGTAGGTACTTCGTTAAAATTTTTATTTAGATTCTTTTCTATTTGAAGAGTTTGGAATAGTTAAATATTTAAATTCTATACTACGTCGATTTTCTTTTATTTTTGCAGTATTGAATTGATATTTTCTTACAATTATAATAACAATTGAACTTAGTTTCTGTTTCGGTTTGTATTTTGATATTGATCAATCGTAGTTGTCATTTTAGTATCGTATTTAACTTTTATTTTAGTAGATATACATAGTATTTTTTATTGATTGTTGATTAATGTAAATTTTGATATGAATTTCAGTATCGATTTTAGCATTTATTAATAACAGTTCAGATTTTAGTTTTCATTTTAGGTTAGATTTTTAAATTCGATTCGGCCACTAATGCGTGCGAAGTAACGGACAGAAGCTAGTCGTAATATATTATAATTCGTAATATTATATTGTCATATGCATATCATCAAGATACACAGAATTGATTTTTGCATACGCGTTAAACGTTTACTATATTCTGTTTTTAGTATATTTGTAATATCTATCATCTGTCTGGTCTGACAGACAGACCGTCGGACAGCAGAGTCATAGTAATATGAGACCTTGTTTACACTTTGGATGTAAAACTAAACTAAAATTAGGAGTCCCGTACCAAAGGGTTAACCAAGGTTTAGTAAGTACTTATTATTCCTTACGCACTATTTATGCATAAATAGCTCTACATATTATCGCATTGAACTAAACCTAGAATACTTTAGGCTGTCTAAACTCATCATTACAAAAACTATGTGTAATATATCTAGTATTGTGTCTAGACTGTAACATTACAATGAAAAGGGTCCGCTATAACTAATGTCTCGTATTTGTAAGAGCAGCAAATATATGAGCACACTTGAATTCCCAATAATGTTTAGAATATACGCATATTTATAAGATTTTTTTTGCCTTAAAGTTGCTTGGCAGCGTTTACAATGCTCTCTGTATTGTAAAAAAAAAATTGTGAAGGCTTCGAAAACTCAAAGACAATATAAAAAGATTTAGTCTTATTTTCAGGGTCAATGTAAAACAAAATTCTTTTGTTAGTTACGTTTCCTATTATTGGATTATGGTAAATGGATTTTAACAGTGTCAAAAAAAAAATAAAGAAATAAAATTTTATAAAAGCAATACATGAAACTTGCCGTCTCCGCAGGCATGCCACTTTTGTTACATTTACGTGTACGGGTATAGTTTACATTTTATTGTCAGACCTAATGGGTACACAAACAAATTTCACAAAGATCGTTTAATCTTTTAAGAGATGATGTTCTTTTTAGAAGTATTGGCTTGTAAAAGCCATGATTTTTTGTACTATATAACATATATCTGCAGGGTATTATTAGGTAGATAACATATATAGTCCCACGTGCCTAATGTAATCACTGTGCACAATGAGTGAAAGCGACTATAAAACCTATATTGACATATACACAGCCATTTGGTGTAAAAGATTGCGTTTTCGTCGTTAATACGATTTTTATACATAATATCCGGTGCAGCGAGGAAGCCATGACTACGCACTACCGCATTAGTGATGTGACATTAATATTATTACTATCGATAAATATTAACATAATCGATAGGTGTTAAATAGCGATTGCAGCAGTAAGCACTAACGGTGGAGTGCCTTCGTGGTGAAGAATGACAATAAAAGTGTCACTATCTCATTCCCTTCCCCAAATGCTCTAAGCTAGTGAATTTAAACAGAGTTCATCCTCTGTTACAAAAGGAAATCTTGAAACTAAACCCTATGTGAACACGCTTGGTCAGCATGGTGTAGTGGACCAAGCAACCTTGTCACATAGGGCTATCTTTTCCAGGAAATTATCAGGTAGAAAAATAAAGGTTGTAAATTAGTCAGACACTTTGCCGCGTACAAACATACTTAAAAATCAAGTATACTATAGATATAATTAAAATATTCAATACAATATCCATTAAACTAATACAAAATAAAAATACATTTAAATAAGCAACATACAATGATAGATATTTATTGAAAAAGTATTTCATGTTAACCATTTAAATAAATTGGTAATATGTTTTCAAAGCAAAGCAATTTAAACTGTATTTAAAATTCTTTTGAACAATATAATAATATTAGGTATGTGAATAAAGAAAAAAACGAAAAAGTTCGTAGGTGTAGATAAAATTTTATTTATTTATATTATGGCAAATGACAACATCAAACAAAGAAAATAAATAAGTTTAATAGTATCAGTGATTTTCCATTTATGTACAAAAGATGTATAAAATGATTATTCTTTTGCATTTAAATAGTTTCTACATTAAAAAATATCGATACTTTATATTAATCTAATATATAAAATTCACGTGTCACAGTGTTAGTTACCGTACTCCTCCGAAACGGCTTGACCGATTTTTATGAAATTTTGTGCACATATCCGTTAGGTCTGAAAATCGGACAACATCTATTTTTCAACCCCCCCCCCCTGACTTCTGTATGGCAAAACAACGTTTGCCGGGTCAGCTAGTACTACATAAATAAAGCCTTTATTAACAATCTATTACATTCAAATTCGGTTTTAGGTATAAATTTTGAATAATATAAAAAAATAAAGTTGGTTGCGTTAGACACCGGTTTCTCGATTGTCTTGCTTTACAGTATAGGCCTCCCCAAGAGTTCTCCATAACAATCTATCGTTTGGTTTTCTTGTCCATGTTAATCCTGCTATTTTTTTTTATATCATCTTCCCATCTGTAGTACTGTCTTCCTTTACCTCTCCGTTTATATCTGGGACACCATTCAGTCACTTCTTTGGCCCACTTTTCAATTTTATTTCTAATTAGATGTTCAGACCATTTCCATTTTAATTCTTTGATTTTATATTTTACTAGCTGACCCGGCAAACGTTGTTTTGCAATACTAAAAAAAAAGTTTGAAAAATAGATGTCAGCCGATTCTCTGATTCTCACCTACTGAATGTGCATACAAAATTTGATAAAAATCGGTCACTGTGACACGTGAATTTTATATATTAGATATCTATGAGTCTATATACTTTATATTAATAAAGACTTACAAATCGTCTTGTGATGATAAAAATAAAAATCGATATTAGTTTCGTGTTATCCCTAAACTAGCGCGGGCGCACATTTCCGTTGTAATGATGGATAGTTGCGGCCAGTCGACATCGTACTGAGTGCTGACTGAATAAAACATAATATTATACTGCTATTTGTAATACAACTGACCGTCGTCGGTTTGTTTACTACAAGTTAACAGCAATGTCTAATGGTAGTTTGATTGTCCCGACCATTTGAATTAAACAAATTATTATTTTAGGACTGTCAAATGTTGGTTGGTCAAAAAAACAAAATTTTTTAATGATATTTTAAAGACGAGAGCATCATTAATTAGTTTCAATTATGAATTCGTTCTTAATTTCTCGTTAAAAGTATTCAAATTGCGTCAGCTGCTAAATGTAAAGACAATTATGATTAAATCAGGCTCAGGGTCTAGTTTTACATATCGTTTATAGGTATAAACCTATAAACGATATGTAATGTATGTATGTATGTGATGTCTGTACATTGTTTGGTATAAACCAAACAATGTACAAAGAATATTGTGACTTCCTGAAATTCTTCGGATATTTGATATAAACAAACACACTCCCAAATTGCTTGAAATAAGTCTCATTGCGTAATAATCCGGGGGAGCCCGCTTTTAATATTTGACTGCAAAAACAATACAAGTGCATACGTAATGCCATTATTCCCCCAACACAGTAATTCCGCTGAGTTCGGACTAGAGGAACCATACCACATCAAATTGTAGTATGTTCCCAATGTTAAAATGTCTGTCTATTGCTCATGTTTTTTCATTATATTATAAGTGATTCTATTACTCAACATAAACGACAGGCCTCGACTACTCACGACACTTTTATATATATTTGTTAGCATGATATTATATACATAAAGTTTTATTGCCCTTCATTCAGAACAGAACGGATGCCTTCTCGTTGGATTTGTTAGTGTCAATGTCACTATACATAAAGATATTCAAGTAATGGCAGTTAACCGTTATAGTTATTCAAATTACGTGAAGAATCTGGTTTATGTACCTATAGATATATAGAATATACAGAAACTATTTAGACACAGTACAAATGTGTTCATCACACAAGTAAAATTATCCTGCATAGGGGTTGCTGCAAGATGCATCCATTTTAGAAATATATAGCATGTATTGTTGGTATAATTTTTGTACGCAAATAAATTATAAAACATAGCTTATTTTTAGGTCCTGTATTTTTTATTTTAACTGTGCCATGACTACAGTTTTATCGATCAATTAATGTTATATTTATCCTAAAATATTATCTAATTATTTTCAGACGATTGGTCACCCTTGTTCGGGGTGGTATATCGGTAGGACGAGCGGATGCGCGGAATCTGACCGTAGCATTTTTCACGGAGCGAATCCCTCTGGGAATATTAACACGATCTCCGGATACATTGTATATACTTAGAGCTAATATACTTGTGCTATGCACATGGGTATGGATTACAAAGTTTAAAATGAATATAAAGGCTTTTATTATATATAAATTAAAAGTTTACACACATGAAGTCATTATTTGGCAATAGGATGCTTAGCTTACACCAAATTTTATATGTATAAAATTATACCTTTTCATTCATCACCTTCAAATTTCATTGTTATGAAACTTTTTTGACCTCGTATTAAGTTAACCTTACTTACAGCAAAAATAATACACAAAAATAAATAACACTTTATGTTTTTATTAATTAATTTGCGTGGTCATCGGTATATTTCGAAACATTAAACATAATCCGCCTTATTACAAAACGTGGACTAAGTTTAAGCCACAGTTTAAGCCTGGCTTTTTAAACACTTCAATTGCGCATTTCAAGCAGATTTTTCTCAAATCCTAGACCTAACAACGACCTTAGTCTTAAACCGACGCCAAACTAGTGTCAGAGCGGGTCTAACTATCCAATTCCTCGTAAATAAATTTTGTTAAACCTGGATTTAACGTTGAGCCGCGTTTTGTAATAAGGGGGTTTAAGTTAGATTAGTTTATATTATCACTTCAATCAGGCGTCCTGAGACGCACACGTTTTCTTTTAACAAAAACTACTTCATCAATAAGAGAAATGTAAATGAAAAATCGCATTCTGTCATAAAATGATTTACGCACCAACTGTAACT
The DNA here is from genome assembly GCA_916999025.1 of Orgyia antiqua. Classification (NCBI taxonomy): domain Eukaryota; kingdom Metazoa; phylum Arthropoda; class Insecta; order Lepidoptera; family Erebidae; genus Orgyia; species Orgyia antiqua. The sequence continues at coordinate 20,310,483 of OU779862.1, forward strand.
TGCATTTAAATAGACCTTTGTTCAAACATCTGGTATACCTATAAGTAACACATAAATCATTTAAAAAGATATATATATATAACTTCCGAAAAGATCTCTATCATTATTGAAAAAGGTAAGGTAAAAGTAATAAATTTAATATAATGTAATAAATGTTGGATGTCAAAGTAAAGGCAGTGAATTGACATGACAGTGGAAGTTAATTAATATTATCAAAGAATTAACTTAAAGCTAATTATCTCTTGAGGAAATAATCATCTTATTATATTTAAGTCGACTACGCCTCTCAATTTAATCTGACTTACGTTAAAAATCTTTAAATTTCTATTCAGTAAGTTACAAGTGTCATCTTCCCATTTCTTATATAACTAAAGAAAGGTAACATCCTCCGTGAAAGACGAAAATCTCGAAACAAAACTCTATGCTAACACGTTTCGTTTCCACAGCTTAGTAGAGCAACTACCATGACATCCTGATAAGAAGGATACTATTGCCCAGCAGTGGATCATGAATATGTTGCGAAGGAGAAGGTGTAACCATTTCATTTGATTTTAATTTACTTTCACTTGACGATGACTTTATTGCAGATACTTTACAATCATGAACGTCAAATACACAAGTAATTTGATATGTTAAAAAAATAAAAAGCAAGTTAATGGCAAAAAGCTTGAAAAAAAACTGACTGTTACCACTTAATGAAGAAATCAAATCAACGACCGATGTTTTGCGAGTCTAATGCCTTAAGCATTTAGCCTAAAACACAATCAAAGTTTAATAATTCAAAGGCAAATATAAGCGGAAGTGGCGTTTTAATCCGGACGTCCGGGCGAGTCCGATTATAGCTGTGACGTCAGTGACAGGTAACCTTATCACTGTGAGACATACCTCCCGAGTGGCACACGCGAATGCCACTGGCGATGTCAAACTTGTAGCTTAGACTTCATCATTTAGTTATTACTATTTAAATTAACTTGAATAGGTATCTATTTATAACAATAAAAATGTAGCAAGTGATATTTTAGTATGTACCTTACAGTAATCTATAGAAAAACCGATCGGGACGTCATTGATGGCGTAACAAAAGTAAAATTACAAGATTTTTAAAATTTTTGCCTATCGGTCTGTCTATGTGTTTGTATCAGCATGAATGCCTATTACATCGATATACTGTTCTAGGATAAAATTTTATTGATTTTAGTAATATAAATTGTTTCTAACCATTTATTTTTGTTTCTCACAAAACATGGTCAACGTGGTCTAAGAAAGAAGGTTCACTTTACTAAGCTGATGATGATTGGCTCTACAAACTGGATATTACCATTTAGATAATACTTACGTAGTTGCCACGCCAATTATAAAAATACTAGCTGTTGTCCGCGACTCCATACGCTTGGATTTCGAAAATTTTCTTTGTTTTTACAACATTATTCTTTCATGCTTTGCTCCCATTGGTCGCAACGTGATGTTGAATAGCTTATAGCCTTAATAGATAAATGTAATATCCATCACAAAAAAACCTTTCAATTCAAACCAATATGACGAGCCTTGTGGTCGAGTGGTTCTGTAGCGGACTACCGATCAAGAGGTCGCGGGTTCGATTCCCGCTCGGGACAGTTGTGTGATTTTTCTAATTGTCATACAAATGTTTGTACTGCGTCTGGGTTTTTCTATGTATTATAAGTATGTATTTACATAAGAAAAGCAGTATATATAGTCTATCTGTATTCTGGTACCCATAACACAAGCATATAAGCTTAGCTTGGGACCAGAGGACGTCGTGTAAAATGTGTATGAATATTTATTAAAAAAAATTATATATATTCCTGAGATTAACGCGTTCAAACAAACAAACAAACTCTTCAGCTTTATAATATGAGTATAGATATTAAAATAGGGGTACTACTTATTAAACCTCAAAAGAAACCTATCAGTTCAACTGTCAGAATTAGACTATGTTTCATAAAATCAATAATTTGTTTTTATTTTTCAATCAATATTTACACAACTTGTTTCTAGTCCGGTTCTCTATTAGTTACCTAATTGTCGGCGTATTCTGTTTAATATGTCATTCAGCAGTTTTAACTAATCTGATTTGTATAATTCAATTATTTACATTTGACTTAATAGTTAATTTACTAAACAGATCCAAACTATAACTGTAAGTTACGTTCAGAATAATTCAATTTATTTACTTTGTAGTTGACTCAGTACTTTTCTTACATAAAATATTTATTTTTTACAAATTAAATTAAAGTGAGGCAAAACGATTAATATGAGAAGGAGTATGACTCAATTGAGTAACGTTGTAGTGGATTATTTGGATAACATGTCCAAGAACCGTGATAGCTCAATTGGCAGAACAATGGAACGGCATCCCGAGGTCGTTGTTGTCATAATCAAGTTCCGCATATAATAATCATGATAATAATTAATAAACTGCCCTAGGATAATAGAACCATTAATTAAGCCGTTTTGATACCTTGGAAACTGAATAATTTAAAAAAGCCAATTATTTAAAAATATTACAGAACGTTACACTATTTCTATGAGATTGCCAACAGCAGTTACATAAGTACAAGTTTATTCTTTCATATAAAACACATTTCCTTTTATCTTTCACAAGTTTGATAGTACCTACTCGGCTCTGGTACACTAATATTTCATTGAAGGCGACAGGTAGACATATCTCTGTTTACATCCTATTTACAGCTCCCTCGGACAGTTAAAAGCAGTCAAAGAAAAGCCTATCTTTCCGTTTACACATTTGCACTGCTAACTTCAACGGGGCAATGTTTAACTGTGTGCATATTTGTGTATATGTGTGTAGGGTTGCCACTGCCCTACTTTTCGGTACTATGTCTGCGAAATGGCACGTTTGTGAAGATCCGTGACGCTAATTACAAGCCTCCTTTCACGCCAATGAAGCTTTTTGCGAATGTATATCACGTATTTCGTATGAAGTTTTTTACATGAAATGTTTGGTATATGTTTACTAAATTGTGTATGTGGTAACCCTGAATGTCATGTTTAATGTGAGTTGGGTGGTGCTTTGTCATAACGCATACAGCATCATTAGTGCAAAACAAGCACTGGGGTTGGACATAAAAATTCGTTTGTAGATCTGTAAGTGGAAACTCCATGAGATGAATGTTGTTTTTAAAAACATTTTGTATCATCTTCATCCAGGCCTTCAACTGAAAGTTTGTAGTTTTATATTATGTATTTACGTGAATATGTGGATAGATTGTTTGAGGATATGAAAGGAAATGGAGTAAATACAGATGACTATGGAAGAAAAAAAGAAATGTTGCCAGGACTCCAATAAGGATAAGGAATGAAAATGACGATGATGATAATTAAGAAAGTGTATGTCGGGTGCCTTCTTCGTGTAAAGTCATTTTGGAAAGTCCTATTAGTATAAGTATTGGTAACTTTTATTTTTTTCTCAGCAAGAAGATAATAAATGGTAAGCTGGATTATAATGAAAATTTTAAAAAAGAATACTCTATATCAAGCAGATGAAAACAACAATTTGTACTGTTTTAAATCTTGTGGGCAGATAATAATTAAAAACAAAAAAATGATTATGTAAAATGAGAACTTCCTATTCAAAATCTTCTAAAAGTTATCAGTTTAAAAAATAATCAGTACCTGTATAATTATTTTGTAAAATATTCGTGCCATCGTATAACAAGTCTACCAATCAGAACCGTTGAAATATACTTTGACGCGAGCCGCACAAGCTTGCGCGATGTAGGCAGTAGTACCCGCGATTCGGTACTGAACGGATGTCGCGTTTGTTCTCGCGTTATACCATTCGCATCGAGTGATTGTGAAACGAAAAAAATAAAATAAAAAATACCGCAGTGATAGTGATTGTGTTTGTGGATTTATAAATATATGTGTACCTATGTGAATAACAAACGTGAATTAGAATAAATAGTGTTCTGAAATTTTTAGTGTCGGTATCTCGATTTACAGGTAAGTGAAGATTATATCTTAAAATGGTAATGTTATATGAAATTGAGATTATGCAAAACGGTGTTCAAGTGAAATCAAAAGTAGGTTATCAAAGTTCAGTTACTACCAGCTTTTATAAATTCGGATTGCGTATAAACCAATTAAAACCGTGTGTATTGGTTGGTTTTTAATAGGCGTTGATTTCGTTAAGAACCACGTTGGGCGCCAATTACCTTTTGCGATGTTTTCGTTCACCGTAGAAAGGTAATGCTTATTTAAAGGTAAAATATTTATGGATCATATATAATACGATGTTCACTAAGTCGAGTAATGGTTTTTAAAACCATTTATTTCAAGTTATTTAATATGAAATGGCTCGTTAAACACAAAGGCCTTTATAATCGAGTAAATAAACCTTTTAAGCCTGCTTTATCATGTATTACGTGCGTAAAAAGGTAAAGAATTTTGTCTGTTTAGAGCATTAAACATTTAAGAGAATTTTCAACGTTTGCTGCAGCATTTCAGTTTCAATGTAACATTTTTATTTCTTCCTACCTTTTAGGCCAGATTATTTTATAAGGGCGCAAGATTATATTTAAATTTTCATCTCAGTTTTGATGATAAATGTTGAGTATTCTTCAAAATTTTTCATATTTATCTTGTACTTACAAACACCCGCTGTTTTACTTGTGTTTATAAGATTGCCTCTTTGGTTTTTGTCGTGATTTTTTTTGATTTATACTTCTTTTTATTACTATTAGCCATGTTTCATTCAAATCCATTATTATTAATAATAACTGTATTTTAAAGCTATAGTTCACGCTGTTAATAAATATTCCAACATAGACATACTTTCTCTATCCCTGGTTCGAATTCAGTTTACCGCAAAACATACACACCACACTACGAAAACGATGCTATAATAAAAACCAAATCAAAACTTGCATCATAGTTTTCCTTGATGCAAAATAATTTGCTTAATACAAAAACTGAAAATCGAGCTCGAAAATCCTAACTGTCCCCGATCAGTAAAATTTTAGATCAATCTGAACATTGCAAGTAGGTGAAAATCGCTTTCAAAGATTCCATTACATAGATACATTGATAGATACGTATTGAGCTTTTAAATGTGTGTTAACATTGGCAAAAGGCACAAAATATAGACCTGTATAAAATCAGTCTTGCGACAAAATATTCGAAAAAACAATCTTATTTTTGAAGATTAGTAGATCAATCTTTCGATCAGGGATACTGTGTTATATTATGGCTACTAATTTTGAGCTCACTTTAAGTCCTCAATCAAAAACTTGGTATAATTTTAACGACGTTGAAGGCAAACAGTTTCGTCTTTATCTCCCTGATTGCAGTTTCAAATTTGAACATTACCTTCCTACTTCGCCTACGTGTTTTTAAAATATTTGATCAATGACTTGCTCCAAGTTTTTACAAGGAAGCTGAACGATGTTCTTGAATTTTATTTTTATGTATTTACATTTTTTGGTTTTTATTTTCAACAACTTTTCGCATAGAATTATTATCGTAAATTTAAACTAAACAAATTAAACAAAAATCCATCCTCTGAAACCAAACTATCTATTACAAAGACCGCATCAATGGTAGTTTTGAAGATATGACACAGAGACATACATACAAAAATAACCACTTTGTTTTATAATAAGTAAAGATATTTATCCACTGGCGGACTTGATGCTAACGGTTTTCACCCAAACTACGATAGTCGTTTTTCTTTTTAGGCCCATTATGTGCCATTACTGAGCACGGGCCTTAGGTTGCATCTGGACTAGGCCCCACTGACCAGACGTACTGGAGTAGTGTTTAGTTTCGAGTTTCCGTTCTCTTACAGATGATCCTTTCTGCTTATATTATTATTGTCTTTAGGTGAAATAGGTGGTGACATTTGTGTTCTTAATCTATACGGACTAGGTCTGGGAGTAATTAATTAAATGTAGGTAAATTTAATAAAACCGCATTAATTTTTACTATTTTATTTATATGTATATATTACTAGCTGTTGCCTGCGACTCTGTACGCGTGGAATTTAAAAAACTTTTCCCATTTTTAGGGTTTCATACAAACCCTTATAGGATCACTCCGGTGTCTGTCTGTCTGTCTGTCCGTCTGTCAAACTTTTTTTACTCAGCAACAGCTGAAGGCATCAACTTGAAACTCATACGATATATAGATCTATGCGGTCCCTTGCTGCAAAAATACAATCAACCTTTTACCTCTACGCATTTCAAAGATATAACCGAATTACAACCATTTTTTAAGAATTTTCGACTTATGCTAGGGAATCAAAAATCACAGGTTACTTCCCGTTGCCCTAGAGCCTTGAAATTTGGCATAGATCAAGTCTATATAGTGCTGATATAGGGAAAAATCCAAAAACTTATAATTTGTCATCACATCATAAGAAAAAATGTTTATACTAATACCTAGTTATGAAGTAACTAAAATGTAGGCGATTCCCTATATTTCAATTACAAACTTAAGTTGGTGAGTTGTTTTGAGTTTAATTAACTGATTATTTGAATGCATTTACATAGGTTTATATGTCTAGGATGTACGAAACCCTAAATGTGCGAGTTTGCCTCGCTCTTGACAGGTATTTTTGCAAAATGTTCACTTATACTTCGCTCCTATAGCCTTCCTCGATAAATGGAATATTAAACACAAATAAATATTTTCTGTTCGAACCAGTAGTTGCTGAGATTAGCGTGTTCTTTATAATGTTAGTATAGATGTCATTGTATTAATAACCGACTTCAAAAAAAGTAGGAGGTTCTCAATTCGCCTGTATGTTTATTTGTATGTTTGTTACCTCATAACTTTTAACTGCGTGAAGCGATTTTGATGATTCCTTTTTTATTTGAAAGCTTGTGGTTTCCGTTTGATCCCATTGGCATCAAATCAAGATCTGATGGTTATCTCCTGAGAAATCGAAAAAAGCCCTCTAATATCATAGGCACTTATAGTCGTTACAACATTTAAAAAAAAATACTAATGTGTTTGTATCCAATTTAGCACCAAAACGACATTTAGTTAGGTAATTCTTATGGTAGGAACCTAAGCTATAGTGTTGTATTGTAATAATAAGTATATTCCTTTATTTTCCAAACATGCCAGCTTTTGGAAAGTGTAATACACTTCGATTTTCTCTCACTAGATGTATACAGAATAAGATTATATCAGATCACAATTTGCATATCTTAACGAAATCGATCGTGTACTGTAGATTGTCAGATTCCATTATGTTACAACAAAAAGCTATTCAATGATGTTATCTATTGTAACATCATGGTTATATACATTGTATAGGTATATACAAGTGCGTGTGGGGATGGATTAAGAATACAAGTATCACCACCCATTTCCTTCCCAGAGCGCTGTAAGACGCAACTGTAGAGTTGTCGCGTACTATATAATATATCTCACAACTAAACTCGACAGTCGCTCAGCGATGTAAGGAGAGGGCTATCCTCGGTGTTTCTCTACGTGATAAGATCCGGAATGCGGAGATCCGTAGAAGGACCGGTGTGTACGACATAGCCCGAAGAGTTAGCACGCTAAAGTGGCAATGGGCAGGCCACATCGCTCGGCAACCTGGCGACCGTTGGGGGTGGAAGGTCCTCATGTGGCGACCACATACCGGACGACGCAGTTTGGGGCGGCCTCCAACAAGGTGGGCTGTCGATATCGTCAAATGCGCTGGGAGCTGCTGGATGCAGTTAGCGCAGGACCGCGCATTGTGGCGTTCTATGGAGGAGGCCTATGTCGAAGGGTCTATGGAGAAGGGCTGATGGATGGATATAATACATAAAATATTTTGTTGTTAGTGTTTTTGGACATTATTAAATTGATACAATATCATTGAACAGTTAGGAAGGAAAAGTTTGCCGTAATGTGCATAGTTACTAATTTTTCCATGGCTATTGTTTTTTTTTAATTACCATTTTTTAGGGTGCCGTATTAAAAAGAGAACCAAGACTATATTACTAAGTCTTCGCTGCCCGTCTGTCCTACCGTCCGGCGTTATAGTACTGAAATGAAAAGGAGAAGCAGTTGTATAAACAATAATATAGAATTCGTATTTACCTGTATATATGTATGTAAATGTAATCTGGTTGTAATTGGAGCACTTTGACCCCGGAGTGGGCAAGAATGGTGTTTGTTCCCAGGGTACGTCTTTAATAAATAATTAATTTGACGTTTCGAGTTACCTTATTAAATATTTATGTATAGAATTATATAGTTGAGAAAAGGACCGATTTAATACTGTTCATAGTTGTTTAGCAATATGACAAAGACGTTATTTCAATAATAGTGAAATTCATGTTCGAATCAAGGCTGTGATAACATTAAAACCTAGTAATTGTGTATTTCATATCCGCATGCAATAGAATACTTTAAGCTCACGTTTTAAAAACATTCATGGGAATTTTAATGTATAAAAAACCAAATAGTTACCTAACTTCTGACATTATATAATAGCTTGTTAATATTTGAAATAAAAATATTTGGACCAAAACAAGATATCTCATGCGATACAGTACTAATAAAATAAAGACATCAAATACACATTCCTGCATAGGTATCCCGTAAAATCTAGCTTGCTGCTAGCTATAATAAGTTAGTACTTAACCCGTAACTTTGACTTTTTTTAAGGTTTACTTCTTTAAAGTAAAAAGAATAAGTGTACCATTTCTTTTTAAACTTAAAGCATTGAAAAGCCTATATATTAGAATCAAGAGATATAGTAACTAACAAAGAAAGGTACATAAATATGTACCTACAATAGCTCCTGTGATGGAACTGAAGGGATTAAGTCCTACGCTTTATGTGATGCGCACTTTCAACAAAGTGTAGGATATTGAATAATTCCGACACGTGTATAGTGTGTATACGTAACTACATATTTACAGGCGTATTTCGAAAATTAGCGCCCCGGGCCACATGATTTGACGCCCCGGGCCAAATTAATTCGCCGCCCTATAAATTAATAGAGATAGAGCAAATTTTTAAACTTGAAGGCTTTCGCCGCCATTTTTAGACTGGCCGCCCCGAGCCATGGCTCCTATGGCCCTAGGGTAAATACGCCTCTGTATATATTATCAATGTGTGTTGTTTATATATTAACTTCAGTTAGCTAAGAATTATATAGGAACTATCACGAGCCTCACGGTAGTATAAATTATTTCTGTACACACAGTCGTGGGTTGATTTTCACACACATGTTCAATAGCTAATATCCGTTTGAAAATTACAATGTAATAAAGAAAATTATTAATGTGAATACATCCAAAATACTCGGTGAAAATATAAATTTTTCTCAACAATTGCTAGAGTAAGACTAAGTAAACCTATTGCGATCAGCTTAACGTGCCCATTCCACTTGCATAACAAAAATATCAGAACTATAACAATACTATGGAAATATCAATCAAAAATGTGTGATGTAAAAGAAAGATTTCAATGATTGATATAAAATGTGTACAAAATAACAGCCATCGAATTAATAGAAACTATAGTATTTAGTTTAGTTATCGCAATGGAACTGGTGCCAATAACCTACAGTCATAGAGAGAACCAATGCCAAATATTCAGAAGGTGAAAGAACTGTGCTCACAATATAACGTTCATAAACATATCATTCGTATAAAATTATCTGTTAAATATTCGGGAAAGTTCCGAGTTCCTAATATCAATGTAGAAATTATCGTGGCTTCACCCACAACTCACGATCAACTCCATCGAAGTAATCGATGAGGTGCTGTGAATTGGATCCTGTCGGCCCTCGCTAACTTTATATTCAAATATTACTTTTGCTTGAAGGAAAATATTGAAATTTTCTATACTATGTATGTGTGCTCTTAACACCCGGTTACTTTTTGATGATGTATCAATTTAAATGGCAAGGGTGAAGCTATGCTCAAATAAATGAAATAAATAAGATGCTCTAATTCGTTTCACTTGCATTTTTAAGAGTATTTTTGGGATACGATACATTTAAAAGTAGTTTTCTACTCTTCGGCATGTCAAATTAATTTGAATTTGACTTGTCTAGACGTCTAGACCTCTAAAACACGTTGTCCTGATCAATATTTAAATAACAAAGGACCTTTTAGTTTGGTTTTCTATTGAAACAAATTTTCAGTATAGTCAATATCAAAGCAAGGAATTGAATAACGCAGACTAAAGGTAATAAAATAAAACAGATAGATAAACGGACGCCTCAGGAATCAGCGAATCTGTAAGGGTTTCTTTCATTAGTACGAAACCCTAAAAATACCCTGGATTTAAGTAAATGTAGAGCTTCTTCTTCATTAATTGGCATTGTTCATATTTTTTTTAAAACTCTTAATTAAAAAACCATTTCGAGGAATAGAGTTTCTGATTATGATCCATTAGTTTTTTTCGGAAAATTTGCTATGTTAACGATTATTTTTCCAAAAAAGCAAATGATCTCTATTTGCCCTTGAAATGAAGGACTTAAAATATTAAGGCGTTCTGAGGGATATACTACTCTATGGTAGAGTTGAAATTGGTCTATTATATCAATTTGGCAACTTTGAAAAGATGTATTGAAATCTGTCTTAAGTCTATCAGGAAAAGTCAATACACAGGTTACGTACAACCATGACGTCACAACATTTACAATAATCTTTAAGTATTTTAAAAAAATTCTATATAGTGAATATTTCAATAATATTGAAATTCGTTTTTTAAAATAGTCTATATTTTCTAAAAAAAAATATAAAAACAGCAGGTCAAAAATTATGAACAATGCCAATTAGTAAACTAAAATTAAGATTATATTTAGTCTCTCTATTAATAACTTATTTACATTCAAAAACATCAAGGCACAAAAATTTGTTGCTTCAAAAATATTTACAGAAGAAAAAAATAAAATATTTATTCAGAGAGTATCCTAAGCATACAAGAGAATTCTCGAAAGAACGGCTCAACTTCGAAATGACTGTTATTAAAAGAAATTAGCAACAAGCCTTGACATGTTCTGGAGACTTGTGTAATGTCCAAGTACAAAGAACACCGAATTAATTTACTGAGCAACCAAATTAATAATGCTTGTTGATTTGTTCAAGACAGAGTATCTCTCCAACACGAATTGAATTCTGTTTGTGAATTTTCATTTGACGATGGTGACGTTACATTATAAATCAGTATTGCTTTGAATTTTACAGTATTTTTGTCGTTATTTTGGCAACTATTTGCGGACTTTGTAGTTATGCCATCATTGTTAAGGGCCTACATCAATATTATCGTCGACATGTACCTATTAACACAGCTAGTAGGTATAGAAAATGAAGAATTAGGGATATTTTTTTTGTTTACTCAAAATCTACGAAATATATTTTAATTCCGGTTTACGTGTTTCTATAATTATATAATAGTTACTTATGTTTTGAAAGTTATTTCATTAGTTAATACGCGATAATAGACCGTCAAATGAAAAAAATAAAAAATTAAAGAGGTTGTTTCGCTAAGATTTTCTATCGAGAAAACTTTTTTCAATCGCATTTCTGAGTTTATGCGATCCTAGATTATATATTGAAAAAACATAATAATATACTTAAAAATTAGAGCTCTAGCCATTCAATATAAAGAAAAAATGAAAACTTCGTACGTAGAAAAATGCACGAAGCTATTTTGGTATCCTCATAATGTTAAAACATGTACACAACTTTTTAAAAGCTATTTAAAAAATTTATCATTTAACAACCAATTAATTTTCCCGTTAGTTTTGATATGATACTAGAGATGTGATGTTTGCGTTAAATACAATACTGCAGAGACTTTTATCAATATTTTAGTAATAATTTATTAAAAGTAATTTGATTTGGTAACTTAAATTACAACCAATAATTTGTTGAACGACTTCAAGGCACAATATTCCTTCCTATTTCCTGTAACTTTCCGAAGTAATTTATTGTTATTTTCATTATGATTGGCTCCTTAATGGGCACTGGGCAGCCTATTTGAATCAAATTATTTTATTACATACATTAAGCAGTTACTTCATGTAAATTAATTCAAAGCTTAATGAAAATTGATTATATAATTTTGTCGCGGTAAATACAGGTTATTTTCCGTATTTATTCTTCATGTTAATGTAATCTGTGTTTGAAGTTGACCTTAAGTTATTTTTGATACCACTTAAGGGCCTTCATCAATATGATCGTCGACATGTACCTATTAACACAGCTAGTAAGTGGGTATAGAAAATGAAGAATTAGGGATATTTTTTTTTGTTTACTCAAAATCTACTAAATATATTTTAATTCCGGTTTACGTGTTTCTATATATAATAGTTACTTATGTTTTTAAAGTTATTTCATTAGATAATACGCGATAATAGACCGACAAATGAAAAAAATAAAAAATGAGAGAGGTTGTTTCGCTTTTCTATCGATTTTCTATCGATAAAACTTTTTTCAATCGCGTTTATGAGTTTATGCGATCCTAGATTATATAATTAAAAAACATATACTTAAAAATTAGAGCTCTAGCCATTCAATCTAAAGAAAAAATGAAAACTTCGTACTTAGAAAAATGCACGAAGCTATTTTAGTATCCTCTTAACTAAATTGATTTTAACCACTGAAGAAAAAATGTTATCTGCGTTTGTTTCCTCTACACATGTTGTAAGATTCGGTTTATTATTATTTATCTATGGTCTATACAAGTCAAAGTACTACGCCTCATAACTAGTTCGAAGTATTCAGAATCGCGATTTAGACTCCAGGAGTGTATGTGACTCCCTTAAGAGTTCCACTTTTTGGCACGTACCTTTTCCAAATTTTTAACATTCCGTCTCCTACAGATGTTATCTGATGAAATTATTCCTTAGCTAACTTTCCTCACTGACACGTCGTCTATTCCATTTCATAGAGAAATAAAGAGCCGTAGCAAATATCTATATGCTGTATACTCAAACTATAATTATTACGAAGTAGTCAATTCAAAACAATAATAAAATGGCTATTCAACATTAATACGATGCTATCTTGGTCAAATTACGGCTGACTGTAGGCAAGTGGAACGAGATAGGAAGGGTGCTTCATTTCACGTCGAGATGCTTCTTAATTAATTCGGAGTGGCCACCAAAGTTATGGAGAGATGACAGATTTGGATACGACTGAGCTTTTGATGGAGTGCAAACATGAAAGAGAATTTTTATAGTTAGAAAATTAATGCTGAATAAACTGATCTTTATAGTGTATTTTTAAAGTAGTCAATTTTATTTTAAATGTGAATTTTTTATACATTTATACTTGTATCCGCCTACTTATTAACGCATTTGAAGTGTTGATGGGAAAATCAATTTTGGTAATAATCGTGCAATGTATTTTCTGTAAAATTTTATTTTTTCTGCAATTTGTTGTGATTTGTTTTTATTGAAATAGATTTATTATGGTGAGGTAATGTTAATAATAATCTTGTGTAAGTCAGTCAGAATATGGAAAAGCAGAGCCGATAGCAATATCCATTTAAATCTAAGGCTGAACGGTATTAGATGAAATTTAACAAAATAATAGAATATAATTTGGACAGAACATAGACTCATCACACTAAAGGCTTCATAGCCTGCGGCCGTATTATGAATGAATGAATATATATGAATAATATATATGAATATAATATATATGAATGGAACGGCCTGGAAAATTCGTATTATGAGTATATTATTGACAGCGAATCAGTGGTCACGTGACTTCAGACTGATATCGGCCCGACTTTTGTTTCACTGGCTGGCGTTAAGCGTATTACGAGCGCAAGTTTGACACGTACTTGATCATTTTAACTATCTAGAAATGACAAGTAAATCCATTCAATAGAAGCTGCTACATTGTTACGTATAATAAATTGTTTTGGTTTATTTAGAATTAAAAGTAACTATTATCTACATATTAACGATGGGTGATGAATTGGAAGTGTTTGAATTTTCGGAGAGCGACGATGATAAACAAAACACTAGTCGAATGCGAAATAAGTTAAATATAAAAAAATAATATTAATACATTATTAAAATAATTATTCATTACAATAATATCGCCATGTGTATTAAAGTTGCTTTCATGCGAATCATCAAACAAAAAATATTTAAAAAAAAAAACTTAAATATCCGTTCTAGGATAATGAAAAACTAAGACTATGTTCCCGCTATATCAGCTGACAGTTCAAGTGACGGGTATCGTTCCAAAACTAAATCCCAAAACATAGATGAATTATATAAAATAACTAGCTGACCCGGCAAACGTTGTTTTGCCATACTAAAAAAAAAGAAAAAAAAAAGGTTTGAAAAATAGATGTTGGCCGATTCTCAGACCTACTGAATACGCATGTAAAATTTCATAAAAATCGTTCAAGCCGTTTCGGAGGAGTACGGTAACTAACACTGTGACACGGGAATTTTATATATTAGATAAAATCTAAATATAAAAATAGATAATAGTATTACCGTTCGTTTCTTTTATATAATGGTCTAAGTAACTTGTATTTAGCAAATATATTATATTTTGTATTATATTGAATACAAAAAAATTGTAAAATATAACCGTAACTAGCCGATAAACACAATAATTAAGTTTCCGAACGACTCTATCAAAAAGCTTTACACGGCCATAGACACTTAATCCATTCAAAAGTCGGCTAGTTTTATGTATGTCATAATACGAAATAAAAGTCAGGCCGTTTGCCGCCGTCAACAGAATCGCCTGGAACTTGCATGATATATTGAAAGCTCATAATACGCCTGCTGGTATCTCTTAGTATCTCTCATGAGTATGGTAATAAATATGAATGCGGGTAAAACCGCTCAACTTGTCTAGTAAAATTTTGTATTTAAACCTCACAGATTACATGTTTTATGGAGATTCTCTAGATAAAATGTGACTTTTGCATTGAACTTAGAAATTTTAGTATTCTAATTAATTACAAGGATTATTTCGCTCTTTGCGAAGAGACTCAGAGACTCTGATATTAATCTAAATGAAGATACTCAACCGCTTCAATCCTCTTTAATTTTCTTGTTCTACAGTATCATAGTGGAAAGTCAATAAAATGTAGGTGTCCTACTACTATACTATCTTTACTTATTATAAAACAAAGTTGTTATTTTTGTATCTATGTGAGCTTATATCGTCAAAACTACGCAACGGATATTGATGCGGTTTTTTTAATAAGGATAGAGTGGTTCTATATACTATATATCTTATATATAAAATTCACGTGTCACAGTGTTAGTTACCGTACTCCTCCGAAACGGCTGGACCGATTTTTATGAAATTTTACATGCATATTCAGTAGGTTTGAGAATCGGCCAACATCTATTTTTCAAACCTTTTTTTTTAATACCTATGGCAAAACAACGTTTGCCGGGTCAGCTAGTAATATTATAAAACTGAAGAGTTTGTTTGTTTGAACGCGCTAATCTTAAAAACCACAGATCGGATTTTAAAAATACTTTCTGTGTAGGATAGTACATTTATCGAGGAAGGCTATAGGCTGTGTAACATCACGCTGCGACTAATAGGAGCGAAGTATTATTGAAAAAACGGGGTGAAATCTAAATTAAAAGCGTATGAAGTCACTGGCAATAGCTAGTTTGATATAATTTGTTAGTCTTTTTTCATTTTCTAAATTCTATGGTACGAAGTTCCAGGCAATCCCTAGTTACAAATTAAATAATAATATTTAGCAAAAAATTTCTGGATGAATTTTTATGAATCTTTATAGCTTATTAGCTAAACAGCTGTATCTCTATATATCTGTATCTGATATATTAATCAACATGTCGTAATCACGCTATAAGCCAAAGAGCAGCAGTACCTGTGAAACCGCCGGCATTACCTAGTGTACACCAGACATAAATAAAATACAATCAGGATAATGTAATAAGCACTTAACACAACACCCAACAGCCTACTATATTTCATTTATTGATAACAATGTATAATTTGATTTGATAACTTAAATTACAACCAATAAATTGTTGAACAACTTCAAGGCACAATATTTCCTGTAACTTCCAAAGTAAATTATTGTTATTTTCATTATGATTGGCTCCGTAATGGTGAGCTAATTTGAATCAAACTATTTTATTGCATATCGTGTTTCTTGTAAAACAATGCTGGAGTAAAAGCGATTATTATTTGAAGTTTTAAGAGCCATTTCACGTTTTCGCACGAATTTATAATATTTTGGGCTCCTAAATCACCATAGTCTGTAGAAGTCTGTCCTAGAAGTTATTGAATATGCCTAAAAAATGGGCTAAGGTTTCGTTGACGTTTAATGAAACATGTTTACTAAAAATGACTTGTTTGATCTATAGTAATCAATTTCCCACAACCATTTTATTGAAAAACCACCGCAGAGATTATTTCAGAGACGTATTTCAATAAAAATTACATATTGATAAAACTTCATTCGAAATTCCAATAACTTAGGATACACAAGTGGATACCGCTTACAACGGCGCGAGCGCCCATTGAAGAAGGATCTGTGTCATTTTTCACGCACGCGCTCGCGGTTTCGACTATCGAGCGTTTGTAGAGTGAACGTAATATTGTACTACGACCACATAGTATTGATTCACTTTGTATTTTTTTCATAAGGTAAATCATCCTCCTGCACTTATCCCATTATTTGGCGCAACATGTCTTTTTCTTCCATAGTCTTCTATCAGCCGTCATGTCTGTGTTAACTGCTCTTTCTTTCATGTCCTCTTTCACACAGTCCATCCATCTTTTCTTAGGTCTTCCTCTAGACTTTTTTCCTTCCACATTTATACTCAGAACTCTCCTAAAGGCCTAACTTTCCTGTCGTCTCATGACAATTTTTCATAAGGTAAAGTTTGGTTTATAATCAAGTATATTGTATGAATTTGTAGAATAAATATATATTTTTGTTTTATTAGTTTTAGCAATGGGGCCTCAAATTGCAAGGATTGTGTATATTGTTGTCTAAAAAAAGGAAACGTGATAATTATCATAGATAGAAATGCAAGATCAGTGCCTTTACGCCAAATATTCATATAACGTATTACGCATTTATTTTGTTAACCGACAATAATATGTGATTGTTTTTATGTTAATTAAAACAATCACATATTATTGTCAGTTAACAATTTTCTGTTAACCTAGTTTAAAAATTTCATTAGACTAAATAAAATGTATAACTTTTTGTTAATCTCATATAAAATCACATTACGGCTCAAGATTGTTTCGTCCGCCTCGGCTCTCGCGTCACACTGTTTGTGTTACGTTTGAGTGCATAGCTACGCACACATAAACAGTGCCGCAGTATTTTACCTAAACTCGAGCGTAATCATTTTGTGAAATGGCTCTTAATACTTACGTACACATATCGCCTTCATAAATAAAAAAAAATGTTTTATATATTTTTTTTAAGTTAAGTTAATTAATTTTAAATGACATTCTCTTAATAGACTACTACGTAAATAAACTTTTTCAACTTATTACTTTATCATCGATACTTCATAAATCAAGTAGGTACATCACTATGTCTCGTGAGGATTCTACACAGCGTCATCAATTGGACATGCGATTGTTTAACGCTTTGACTTCCTAAATATTGGTTTTAGAAACGCAATTTTTCAACTTATTACTTTGTCATCGATACTTTATAAATCAAGTAGGTACATCACTATGTCTCGTGAGGATTCTACACAGCGTCATCAATTGGACATGCGATTGTTTAACGCTTTGACTTCCTAAATATTGGTTTTAGAAACGCAATTAATGTGTTTATCATATCATTGCTTCTATGATACTACATAATATTAAAATCGTTAGATATTAATATCATAAAAGTAAGTCTGTACACACACATAAACAGTGCTGCAGTATTTTACCTAAACTCGAGCGTAATCATTTTGTGAAATGGCTCTTAACCATTGCTATCAGCCGTTTTATTTCGTATGTGTATGGAAAGAAAATTTCAGAGTGCACTAGACAGTACAGCAATAGGGATTGATGGCGGCAAATCGTGAAAATAATCGTGTCCACTTCCACCTATGACACGTATGCCTCAGCGTGACCACGACCGCTCTGACAAGAGCGAGAAGACAGAGAAGAAGACGAGTTGAACTCGCACACGAAGAGATTTGTACCTCTATTATCGTATTCGTTGTATCTCGATCCTACATAACGGCATAAGGGCGGGAGAATGATGATGTTATAGTATTTATTGTTATAGAATATATTTGTTGTTATAGCATCAAGTGAAATAAAAAGTTATGAAATTTTCAGCTCTCTAGCTATCACTGTCCCAGAGATACAGCCTGGTGACAGATAAACGGATGGACAGTGAAGTCTCAGTAACAGGGTCATGTTTTATTGTTTGGTACGAAACTCTAAAAACAAACGATTTTTGAGTACCTAGTAGTATAACTTCGTTCAGTCTTATATCATAAGAAAAACAAATTAATTATCATGAACAGTATCAGTAACTACCATATTCATAAATTATTGATAATAATTATAGATATGATATAGTTTGTATTCACCAAAGTTTATGTGAGAAACTTTTAATTGGAAAAAGTTACATATAGGGACTTTGTAAGGAAAAGTTGAATCATTAACACTGTATTACGACACACACTTCCATAAGCTATATGTAACATACAACAAATTGATATATTCATTAGTAAAGTTTATGATCAGTTATTAAAGAAATAATTATTTATAACAACATCAAAATCAAACTTAATTAAATAGTGTCAATTTCTCGTTTTCACAATTATAAATTAGTAGCGATTATATTTGAAAACTAGCTGTTGCCCGCGACTTGGTACGCGTGAAATTAGAAATCAAACCTTAACAAACAGAAGTAGATGGCGTTGTACAACTTTTTAAATCGCGACATAGTTTCGTTACATACATTAACACTTAAGCTCGTAAATTTGATTGTGTAATTTTCTCGTTTTCACAATTATTAATTAGTAGGGCTAGGGATTATATTTAAAAACTAGCTGTTGTCCGTCGTAGTTGTAGTCTGTTGTAGTCGAAGTGTGATGTAATATAGCCTATAGCCTTCCTCGATAATTGTACTATACAACGCTAAATGATTTTTTTTAATTGAACCAATTAATGCTGCAATGGTTCCTGAGATTAGCGCGTTCAACCAAACAAACTCTTCAGTTTTATTATATTAGTATCAAAAAAGACGCTTAAATTAAACAGTTGTTACACACATTCATAGTCAGTTCAATAATATAAGATTCTGATTGTGTGACTCAAAAATGAAATGGTTTTAGAAAATGTATGAAAATATAATCAAGAATTGATCAAGTATTCCCTTGGTTCCAACCAGCAGATCCCATCTCGGTGGCGATGTAGTTACTCCTAGAGTATATACTTAAATTATTTAAAAAAAATTACAGATAGACCCATAGAATTAGAATAAAATCAAAGTCAAATGTTTTTATTTCCAGTTGGCATGTTTCTCAAGCCCTTTTGAAACGTCAGAAGCTAGGTGTCTGTTCTAAACGCGAATCCTATAGAGAAGAACAGACAAGAAACTCCATGGATTTTTTTTCTCTATTTCCTTTCTTATGTTGTGGGGTGTGATATTAAAAAGTTTCTTGTTTGTACGTGACCCTAAAACAAAGTTAAAATTGGTACAAAATTGGAAGAGAAATCAAATTACGAAGATAACTATGGAAGAATTAATACAGTCCTTTTGTTGCAGTCGATAGAAAAACTAGTTCACGATTACTGATATTGCTTACAACATACCATACGGAACACGTCGAATAAACTTAAAAATATTTATTCTTAATTATTAAGGAAATGTATACTTTAGACTATATAAAAGAATTATTAAGTGCTAACAAAAAACAAAGACCTAGAATAATATATTTTGTACTTTTTGTCTTCATATTTAATTTAACTAGACACTTTTTCCTTCCTATGTAGTTGTTTTTTCTTTACATTGTGGCATCATGGCAGACCCTTTTAAAATGTTATCACGGAGATTGTGTTCTTGTTTCTCTTCCTCCCCTGTCTCGATATCTCTCAAATTAAACATTTTTCGTAGCTGGATGATTACCTAATATTTTTTTGTTGTAATTTCATTACTGTTTTGCTGTTTCTTTGCAAGTATTCTTTTGTATATTTTTATAACAAACTGGAAAACAATATTACGGCCTAATAGTAAGTGATTATCGTAGCCTACATCCTTCTGCAGCTCCAGAATTATTGGCTTTATTTGTCGACTGTCTAAAAATGTCATTATTTAGTTTTATTTTGAAGAAAACTAAACTAACTTGGTAATTAGAAGTCTACATTAAAATAATTTACGCAATATCTACTATACATATGTGTTTATATTCTGTAAAACAACTTAAAATCCCGAAAATGTTGGCCCGATATTGATTTTTTTTTTCATTGTACCGTTACGTAACCAGGTATCTTAGAGAAATATGCAAATATAAAGGATATCTGAATGAAAAATATCATCAATTTAGAGCATCCAAGATATTAATACGAGTAATAATTCGAAAATTTATCACAGATTCACGGAGTTCATGTTTAGACGTTTCACTTGAAGTATTTCTACACTGTAAGAGACCTCAGAACAAAGGCAGCTAGTATGATTTATGCACGCAGCGTTGCTCGCTAATTATCGCTAAATACCCTCTCATCCATTACAGCCTTTATATACCGTAAAACTGTCAAATTTCCAGCAAGTTTACGTTGCGAAACAAAAGGGACGGCATAGCTCACACCCTGCGATGTATTGGTGTCCTTAAGTGGGCAATTTTGAACGAGCCGTAATTAGGAGACATTTAAAATACTATGTTTTAATATAACTTTTTAAACTAATACAAGAAAGATGACAAAGATGATATTTAAAATCTAACCCATAAACACAGACCAACTGTGCACCGCTGTTTCACTTGCGTACTTAATTGCTAGAAATTCCTTCTCCCTCTTATAATCTAGTGTAAAATGTGATGCTAACTGATTCTTAGGCCTACTCAATATGCATATTTTTACTCGATTTATATGCCTAATTGATTACATATAAAAATTGTTTAATTTTATAAAATTGGCTGAGCCGTTTCCATGGAGTTTGGCAACTAACACCGCGAAACGGAAATGATAAGTTTTGACGTAAAATAAAAATAGAAAATCTAACATCCACTTCTTTTGTAAGTAAAACATCTCTGAAATATTTAAAGTCAAATATAGAAGAGTCACGTAAAGAAAGCACTCATCTATTTGAATTCAATCTCTCTACATTACGATCACTTAGCTCAAAAATACACGCTTTTTGTTTTTCTTAGATGTTTTGTTTAAAAATACAAAAATTATATTCGTCCACATTTTATTTAGTTTTTTTTCACGAATATTGTCTACAAATAGTATTTATTTGTTCCCAAATCAAAAATTTTATTTTTATTATTCTATTAGGTACCTACATCTTATATATAAAATTCACGTGTCACAGTGTTAGTTACCGTACTCCTCCGAAACGGCTTGACCGATTCTTCTCAAATTTTGCATACATATTCAGTAGGTCTGAGAATCGGCCAACATCTATTTTTCACACTTTTTTTTTTAGTGTGGCAAAACAACGTTTGCCGGGTCAGCTAGTATTATTATAGAATCTAGAAAATTAACACTTGATATTGTTCCTCATTCAAATTTTCTACGCATTCTATATGAAAAGATTGAAATTCGCAAAATTAATCCATCATAAACTCAACATAAGCACTAAATAATAAAAAAAAAACACAATGAATAGGAATTTTGCTGATAATAAAAACTAATCTTATATATAAAATTCACGTGTCACAGTGTTAGTTACCGTACTCCTCCGAAACGGCTTGACCGATTCTTCTCAAATTTTGCATACATATTCAGTAGGTCTGAGAATCGGCCAACATCTATTTTTCACACTTTTTTTTTTAGTGTGGCAAAACAACGTTTGCCGGGTCAGCTAGTATTATTATAGAATCTAGAAAATTAACACTTGATATTGTTCCTCATTCAAATTTTCTACGCATTCTATATGAAAAGATTGAAATTCGCAAAATTAATCCATCATAAACTCAACATAAGCACTAAATAATAAAAAAAAAACACAATGAATAGGAATTTTGCTGATAATAAAAACTAAAACCATTTTTTTTGGTTTTTCAAGAAACCCCAATGTTTTTACTAAATAAACGTCAGCTTTTAAAGTACAATTTCTATACAACAAGTGCCAAAGTGATGTGTTGGCACATCATAAAAACCCGGCTATAAAAACCTTCAGTCTTATCCGATGTTGCCACTGAATAAGTTAGATAACCCGAGACTATTTCTATCAATAGTTCAAAAAGGACGGACATTTATTTACAAAGAAAAATGTACGCGTTTAAATTTTAAAGCTTACTTACATTTCTAAAGGGTAAACCACATAGTTATCGGGCATTCTCAAAAATGTTAAATATTTATATAGTAAATAAATAATCTGTGAAATGATTTATTTTAGAACACAAATGTCACCACCTCGTTTTTCGTTATAGTGACATGTAAGAGCTGGCTAAGGAACATTATAAGGAGATGACAAACATCCTCTGCGAGAGGAGAACTTGAATCTTAAAGCTGCCCTAAGAAGTTTCATAAGAAGTCATAGTTTCGAATTTATACAGTGGAATTGTGTACCTATTTTCAAAAAAAAACTGAAACCCAAAAATGTTCTCAAATAGATTTCTAAATTAAATATTCA
Source organism: Orgyia antiqua (assembly GCA_916999025.1). NCBI lineage: Eukaryota > Metazoa > Arthropoda > Insecta > Lepidoptera > Erebidae > Orgyia > Orgyia antiqua. The sequence continues at coordinate 20,333,226 of OU779862.1, forward strand.
TTATAGAGTAAAAACTTTCTAGACTAGTTAAACGAAACTTTGATGTGTAAACAGACAGAAATATACAAATTATTATTAAGACTATCACAAACTTTGAAGGTTTTCTATTACGAATAGTTGGTTGTGAATTAAATATAAATAGATAAAAAAATTCAGAACTTACTGGGTAGAAATTATTTAAGAATATAACATGTTTTGCAACTAGCTGTTGCACGCGACTCCGTACCCGTGGAATTTAGAAAATTTTCAGGATTCAGGGATTAGCCCGTTCAAACAAACTCTTCAGCTTTATAATTTTTAATTCCACACACTAAAGCGATAGCATAAAAAAATTGATTGATAGATATTTAAGTAGACAGACGAATACAGAAACGATCCTACAAGATTTCTTTTTTGTATGATACCATAAACGCCTTACGCCGTACGCACTGGGCAATTTTCCGTATTTATCAAAATATCATTAATCCTGTTTCCATATTTCGAAAAAATATATTTAAATACTAAGGTAGAGGTCAGTAATAAATACGCAATAAATGCAACACTTCGACCCATCCGGGGGAGACTCCAGTTGTCCGGATGCGTTCGAAAAAATACGGTGTTGAGGCGCTACGTGATTTGAATAGAACATTCAATAAGCCATGACTTAGAATAACGTTGTTTTGTAACTCTTTTTTAATCTATACGAAGTACAATGATGGTTGTTCTTTTAGGGGTCCGTAAAGCTAAAACTAGACCCCATAACTGAGACTATAAATGGCCTTGTCTTAGTTCATAACGGAAATCTTAAGGCTATAATCATGAATACAAGGTTTGATTTCAAGTTTTTTGTCTCTTACAGAAGAGCTATTAGGAGTTTCTCTTACTCGACTCTAACATCACCTTGGAAAGGAAATGGGCACACAACATGGCAATCTTTTATTATTATAAAACAGTCGTTATATTTGAATGTAAGCCGTTATGTGAGCTTATATATTTAAAATTATGCAACGGATTTTGATGCGGTTCGTTTTAATAGATAGTACGGTTGGTTTTTTTTTAAATAATTTGTGAAGTTTTAAACGTGAGCGAAACCTGAGGCTTTAGCTAGTGTGTAGATACAGAATATACATACCTATAAGTTTAATTTCTAATATATTTAATTGACGTTCCTTGTACACATTAGAAACGTAATTAATTGTAATATTTATAACGAAAGGGATTCTGTTTCCACATATAATATTAAATGTACAATGGGAATATCATGTTATTAATATTCGAGCGAATATTTTATACAAAAGTAGGTACATTACAAAATACACGTTCTGCAGATATGTTGATTATAATATCGGTTATTGAAGTAGCGGTTAATAATACCACAATTATGTTATTATTACGTATAACCATATTAAATGTATGCGAGAAGGTTACCTCGGTTATCAAACAATTTGGGGAATGTTCCCAAATTTTGCTGGCAAAAATGTTATTTGCTGTTTTTCACTAAAAGAATATCTCTTAATTTTCTTAGAACATCAAATTTTTAGTACAGGAGCGCTGCTTCTTCGCTCTACAACTTAGTAAATTGAAGGGTTTTTCTTTGCGTGTAATGTTTTGTTGTACAATATTTTTCGAGAGGTTTATGACGTAAGGCTTGCTTCATGATGTATTCTGATGTTTCGTGATCATAACTTGAAAGAAAATTAAGTTTTACGGTGATGTTTTCAAAAGATACCATAGATCTTGTTAGGGCTCAATATTTTTCGTATATTTTTATTTATGGAGTTGAGATTTATACCTTGAGTAAGTATTAAGTGAAACTGCGGGACAGTATTAGTCTTATATAGAAAGTTCTCGTGACGGTTTTTATAGATTTCAGAACTAATCGAGACGAATTGACAGATTCTAACAAACGTGTGTTTGTATCAGTAAGTCTTAGAGCAGGATTTATTTCCCTGGGTCTATAGGGAAAACTCTTTAGTAATTATATAAGTGAAATTGCGGGGTACAGCTAGTTATTATGACGACAAAATTAATAATTATAATTGGAACGTTACCAATACTGACCTATAAAATGTAAGTAGGGTATCCACATTACCAGAGAAAGTAAGGATAAACCGTATGAGAATTCAAAATATCTTAAAATAACCTAAACATTACCTTTAATTAAAGTACGTTTCATGGAATATAGGTCTTTGAAGATCTAATTATGTTCAAGTGTTGCCAATAATATAATTTCATACGTTTTGTAATAAAGAACAGTCAAGGATATAAAAGGACTAGCTATGTTTCTGATTATGACGTATACTAATCATACGTCTTGCGAAAATATTGCGCTTTCTGGTAATTTTGAATTAGTTTTTCAAACACAATTATCTAGTCCATATTGTAAGCAAATTGTTTATATTGTTTGAAATCACCGCTCGAGTATAATGATAATTATTGTAAGTCAAACATTTCTGTTTACACAATGCAGGTGCTATTTCAAATCTTGTGCAAATGAAATACAACAAATCATTAGTTATACCATTTCACCACAATGTTTATTGTTTTGTTTTTCCTAATCATTAAATAATATTTGATTTTAAAGATTTTAGCCTTTACCAATAACAAAATATGAAAGAAACGATATAAATTATTATACCAACATAATCCAAAGAGATATCCACATACAATATCATCCTCATATCGTATTTATGTTCTCCTGGCAGTCACGACTCAACTACATAAAAAAGGAAGGAACTTTTTTACCACTCTTGGTTTATGGAATATGCTATAGCCTATAACATTACGAAGAACATTACGTTCCTGTTCACTTTTACTGCGTACATACGTGACATGTTTTTATTTTTATTACTCATGGGAACAGTTAGAAGATCTCATGGTGTTATGCAACCTATCAAACACCCTAAAATATGATCATAATTCGTGAAATACAAGCCGTTATAATGACGTAGATGGTTATTTTAGTTTATTTTTGGTTCAGTTGCGGTTTTATTGGCTACGTTTATAGCCTATGGACATTTTTGGCTACAAAATGACGTCACGAGTTGCTTTCGAGCGTTATTGAACGGTGACTATAGTGACCATGATGTAAGATGTTAAAGTATAAACGTTTAATAAATTTATAAACAAATGTTCAAAGACTTATTTTATAGTCTGTTTTAGCCCTAAATATAGCTAATTTGGATTGCAGTAGATACGTTAAATTTCTAGCTAGATTTAACAATGTCAATTAATTCTAGAAAGAAGCGGTTAAAACTGAAGCAATAGTGACGCAAGTACCTAAACTAGTTACAAGGTACTTAATCGTTAAGTTTAATGAATTGGACAAAAGACGCGATGATATTTCAACAGTATTTTAAAGTCATAATAATATTGCAAAAAGTATTCTCGCATTCTCATCGCCAATTAGTTTATCGTAGCCAAGTCAGAATGTAATTTGATCTTGGGTACTTAAAATATCCTAAAATTTTACGCTGAAAATCATAGACAATCTTGGTTACCCTAACGAAATATTGTGTTGTAGGCCAAGGAAATAATATATGAGAAAAAATATACAGTCTCACAATAAGTTGATGCAGTATACGGTCCGTGGTAGCGTTTATGTTGCACGGCTGATGTGACTTCACGTTTTATATATAAGCTCGCATAACTTTGTTGTAGTTTCATATAAAAATGCGCTAAAATATTAGAAAAAGTAGAGTTAAAAATACAGGTGCGTTTATGTGGTTCCATTCTAAAAGGAAGGCTCACCAGGCTATATCTCGGGAACATCGATAGCTAGAGAGCGGTAAATTTCACTGTTAATCAGTTGTTGTTAGAACAAAAAATACTCATATTAATATATAACGACCGGGTCTACTCCGCGGGAAATATAATTTATTTTAGGTACGATACCTGTTTTGTCCCGACGTTTCGGTCGACCTGTATCGACCGTGGTCACGGGTGAACATCGTGGTATCGTACCTAAAATAAATTATATTTCCCGCGGAGTAGACCCGGTCGTTATATATTAATATGTGTGAAAGCCGCGAAAGTTTAAAAACATTAAAAAAATACTCATCATCATCATTTTCCTGCCCTTATCCCGTTATGTGGGGTTGGAAATATGACCTATATTATTATGGTAATAACACACATCTTCCACAGTGGTAAAGAGCCGCCCAAACTTTGTCTTTCATAGTAATGTGACCTGTATTTTATAAAAAATCATCAAATTCTGTAGTCTGATAAATTTCCAGTATACCTAGGTTTATATGACAAAGAAAAGGTTAATTTAAAAACAAAGACAATTATATTGATTTGCTTGCGCATAACTATTTGTAGGTAATTTTTTTTTTTTTTTTTTTTTATTCATGGACATTTCACACAACGTCCTCTGGTCCCAAGCTAAGCTTATATATGCTTGTGTTATGGGTACCAGAATACGGATAGAATACATATACTACTTTTTTTTTTTGTAAATACATACTTATAATACATAGGAACACCCAGACGCAGTACAAACATTTGTATGACAATTAGAAAAATCACACAAATGATTGTCCCGAGCGGGAATCGAACCCGCGACCTCTTGATCGGCAGTCCGTTACCAGAACCACTACACCACGAGGCCCGTCAATTATTCTTGTTAAGCTGTCAAACGAAGTATAGCTACACAAGTATAGGATTTTCTTATAGCCAATTTAGCCTACTCGCTTTTCTATAAACCTATATCGCGTGCAAAATGCCAATACGCGCCCACGATGTTTCGTCAGGCATGCGGGAATTAGTTAGTTCACGCAACAATCAATTGATATTATTTAATAAACTGCCATAACGTTTACACCTTGCATTTTATGAGATAGTAGTTATTTATGACGTCATACTTGTCTTGTCAACCTAATCTAATAACTAATTAATATGTTTGGAAATAAACTAGGGATATAAACATAATACTATTACGCCAAGCTTATCTACAAGTGGATAGGCTGGCTTGATAAATCTAATAAGTGTGTTTTTTGTATATCTAGTGTATTTTATGTTTGTCTTCTTATTCTAATTATTATAAATCGTAATTTCAAGTTCGCTGATCGGCGCCAAGCGTCACAGTACAACAGGGCGTTACTGAAAACCAGCGTTGTGGGGTCAAACCCACAACAATATGCTGAGTAACGTCCTATTGTTTTCCACGGGCGGGACACACTACCTGATTTATTTGAGTGTTTTTAATAATTATTTGAATGTTTCTATATGTGTGTTTCCTCCTACGGGAAATAATAAATGTTTCTTTCTTTCTTTTTATTAGTTTTGCCTCAGTTAGAAGAGTATATCTCGCGGCAGGCCCATATCCTACAGGGGTCTATACTACATCACTCAGTCGGCTTGAAGCCACTTACATATCTATGTGTGCGTGAAATATGTATATGTGTGTGTCTATGATACAGGTTAAACGTCATATGAAACGTCATTATTCTATGAAGTATTATTTAACTAGTTAAGTTTTCTCAAGATTGAACGCCAACATGCTTTATTTTATTTTATACTACGCTGACCCGGCATTTCATGAAGTCGGTTAAAACGCTTAAATTTTTATAGTTTTATACCAAGATGTAAAACAGGTTCCTTTTACTGAGGTTTTGTTTCCCGTCCGTACATCCGTAGGTCTGTCACCAAGCTGAAGTGCAAGAATAAGCAATTACCTAAATTGTGAATTTGTCGGCACTAGAGTCCTGTTTTAACATATAATATTATAGATAGTAAATACTTAGACACAATAAAATATCAGCGTTTATCACACAAATAAAACCTTACATCGCGTGCACTGACTTTATTTACACAACCGATATGCCACTTCTCAAAAACACCGTGGTAGAGCACAAAATAATATCTCTTATATTAAACATAATTGTAACGTTTTCATTATTTTACTTTATCGTTCACACAGAAAGTTCACAAAGTGTAATATTGGCATGTATTATGAAACTATTTGTGAACAACAAAGGCGGTACTACCAATATACAGGTTTTATTCCAATACGTTTCTATTTAGCTTTCTGTATATCTCTTTGGTGAATAACTTAGAAAACTAATTACGTATATACGATATTGTCTTGACATTTTGTATGCGATGTTATTGTGTTCAATACCGATTAACTAATTATCTAGTTTTATCAAGATGTATTTAGTAGTTTTTGCTTGAAGGAATAAGAAACATAAATTCTATTTTCTAAAACTAGTTGTATCCCGCAGTTTTGGTTAATTTCTATCTAAAGAGAATGTAATGACCAAGATGTAGAAAATAAATTCTAAAATAATAAAATATCGGAACAAAAATAACTTCTTAATTTACTCACCTCTTATTTGCAGACTCATGATATGTATAATTTTGTGTGTATACACACAAAATTCTACAAAAATCAATAAGACTGTAGTTTCTACAAGAAAATATCGACTAATATTACTCACGTTACTTACAATCTTTGTGTATGTTTATTTTTCATTTTATATCAAAAATTTATTCAACGTGACTTCTATGGACACTTTGGTTTCTGATATTTTCTTTTTACTTTGTGTCTTTTATTTTACCTGCCTCTTGTGTTTCTGTACCACCCTATGGTTGACTGGCAGAAAATGCCTTAGGCATTAAGCCCGCCTTTGCATAAATGTATGTGCACGAAGTGTAAAAATAAATAAAAAATAAATAAATAAGTAATACTGTGTTAGAATTTAAAAAAAAAAATTATATCCAAAGTCACGTAACATATTGTTATTAAAAAGCATCTATCTTGTAATTCTTTCGATAAAACCCAAACTAATTCTGTAATCGTACTAAACAAAGTCCACTTTCATAGAAGGTGTATATCTCAATTACATAAGATTCTCATTGAACTTTTAAGCCTCCAAATTTATTCCGTGGCGCGAACTCACACGATTATAATGGGATGAAAATACGCTTAAGTTTAATGTTACGGAGCCAATATAAGAAGAGGTTTAAGTTCTGCTCATAAGATGCAACGAAATTCGGGGCGTCTCGCCATATGTGCGGCCGAGTTGCTTGGCATACTAACGCGAATGGGAGCGGGGAGTTACGTAACCCACCCTTTGGCAACCCTAGCTTTAGGGTTGACGAAAATATTTTTAGATAAATGTAAGCTCGAATCAGTAAGTAATTTGAAATTTTCTAGTAGATCTATTTAATGTTTCATACATGAGTTATGTGTGTTACTAAAAATTCAACAATATTATAAGCCTTATGGATTGTTACGTCATTATGATTTGTTGCGTGTATAGAATGAGAGAGAGAGAGAGAGAGAACTCACTACGAGTTTTTGCAGTGATATGTCTTCTAAACTTAATATAAAGGTTTTACGACTTTTTTTTGACAACACTGCCGTCGATCTAGCAAAGGCTGTCAAAGATATTCGTTAAATATCAAAATAAAAGAAGCTGGTACAAAACACTAGTGTATAACAATAACAGAATATCAAAGGCTTTATCATCTATGTAACATTATAATAAATAAATGTAAATATATGTTTTAATGATAACACATAGCATTTTGTTGTCACCCGGTAATGGCTTGATGAATTTTAAATGTGTTATTTGAGTGCTAAGAGAGAGTTAGAATAAATTCTCTTTAGATCTTTTATTTATACTTTGTTACGTCTTTTTTATTTTTTATTTAACGTGAGGGTTCCGTACTTGTTAATGTTATGCTTTTTATTCGTAAATCTTTCGATAAACGTGCCGTTCCAAGCGGCTCTCACGATTCTTATTGTAGGCAATTGAAATTTTCCGACTGTGTATTAAAATATTGATTTCATGTAACGGACTGCCGATCAGGAGGTCTCGGGTTCGATTCCCGGTCAGGACAATACTTTGTGTGATTTTTATATTTGTCATACAAATGTTTGTACTGCGTCTGGGTGTTTATATGTATTATAAGTATGTATTTACAAAAGAAAAGTAGTATATGTATTCTATCCGTATTCTGGTACCCATAACACAAGAATATAAGCTTAGCTTGAGACCAGAGGACGCTGTGTGAAATGTCCATGAATATTTATTTATTATTTATTTATTATTTATTTTTTCTATGAGAAAAATATAGCGACTACATCCAAAGTATTTAAGAGATTAAAGTTGTATTTTAAAGAAATGATTAGATTGTATATTTTCAATATTTTTCGAAGCTTTATGTTTACTATTTAATATTAGGTATAACTAATAAACTATTACTAAATATAAAATAGCATAAAATCTGATAGTACAGTCTAGACATATTAAATTTTATGGCTTTATAAAATACAAGAGAATAGCATCATTTTGTGGAAAACATCATAATCACTATATCATATTAGAAGAAGTAATGTCTCTAACATTGGTAAGAATAACCGCACCTATATCTTTGCTTATTATGAAACAAATCCTTATTTTTGTATGTATATCCCTATGTGAGTTTTTGTCTTTAAAACTACGCAAGGGATTTTTATGCAGTGTTTTAATAGATAGAGTGGTTCAATAGGACGGCTTATTTATGTATTTGAGGGTTAAAGGGCTCAGCAACAATAAACGCGGATGAAACCGTGGCTATTAGCTAGTACTATTAATAAAAAGGTAAAGTTTGAAATTTGTATGTAGAGGTTAATCTACCAAAGTAATAAATAAATAAGTATTCATGGACATTTCACACAGCGTCCACTGGTCCCAAGCTAAGCTTGTATGCTTGTGTTATGGGTACCAGAATACGGATAGAATACATATACTACTTTTCTTTTGTAAATACATACTTATAATACATAGAAATACACAGACGCAGTACAAACATTTGTATGACAATTAGAAAAATCACACAAATGTTTGTCCAGAGCGGGAATCGAACCCGCGACCTCTTGATCGGCAGTCCGTTACATGAACAACTCAACCACGAGGCTCGTCAAAAGATCCATCCATAATGATCCAATCATGAAAATGTTTTCACTAATGGGAAACTACAGTCTTTGAGAGTGCTGCAGGCTGTATATTATGTCCAAATTCCAGGTGCAGGTACAAAGTCATGGACAACAGTTAGTCTGTTCATCAAACTGTGCTTAAATGTTTACAACAGCACCTGAATAATGAAATACACCAAAGGCATTTTATTTTAACCTTCGATTCAAGATCAACACGTGCCGGTTACTTATTTGTTAAAATTATTTTTTAAAAAACCATAGTTTATTGCAAGTTATCTAAAATAATGTCTAATGTTTCTCTTTTGGTCTTTACTTATATTAGAAACTAGCTGTTGCCCGCGACCGCGTGTGCGTGAAATTTAGAAAATTTTCCTGTTTTCCAACATTTTTTACTAATGCTTCTCTCCTATTGATTGCAGTGCGATGTTATATAGTCTATAGCCTTCCTCGATAAATGTACTATCTAACACAAAAAGAGTTTTTCAATTTGAACCAGTGTTTCCTGAGAATAGCGTGTTCAAACAAACAAACTCTTCAGCTTTATAATATTATTAATTAATATAGAAAATCCACCTTGGATTGAAGTCAGACAATTCGTAATTATTCTTTAAAATCTAAAATATTCCTTAAAGATTAACTTTGGTAAATTTAAATATAAAAGTGATTTATTTGGAATCAAGCCCACCTGCTGTCCACTTTTTATTTCAATCTCCTTAATTAAACGTTTGAGCTTTCAGGAATTAAGGCTCTGCGGTCCAAAGAACTTTGCTTTTCATAACTTCTTTAATTTTACCACCGGATTGTTCCTGTTAAATATTCTAAAGGAATTTTATGCAAGTATTATTAAGGTAAGAATAAAGTTATATTGCTGTGGAATACCAGCGTTACTTTCCTATTGCTTTTTGTGCACAATTTAATAAATGATTCGATTGTTTAAGTTCATTTGGGATTTTCAATCAATTGAATTTGAAATTCTGAATTAGCCAACTTAACTGATATTTTAAATTATGCAGAACGAAAGAAAGAAAGAAGAATATAAGTTTATTTGTTATTAAAAGTTGTTAAAAAAAAGGAATAGAATAAAACATTAGAGTATTCGTCACAAAACGGTCCCAGCTCACCATATCACTGGTCTTCCGCTGGGTGGCTTCGTAAACTCACAATTTAGAGCCGATAGAAACACAAATCTAAAGATATATCATACTAAACCGGTCAAGCACGAGTTGGTCTCGCAGACTAAGGGATCCGTATCGTTATTATTATATTCGTCATATTCCCGACCCGAGAATGATGATAAGTATGTTAATATAAATAAATTGTGAAATTTTTAGTTCTCTAGTTATCGCCGTTTCAGAGATACAGCCTTGAAATAGATGGATGGACAGCGAAGTCTAAGTATTAGGGCTCCGTTTTGCGTCTTGGTACGGAACTCAATAAGTATCATCATCATCATATCAACCTATTGCAGTCCACTGTTGGACATAGGTATCTCCCGATTCATGCAAAAAGTATACAAATTATGAAAAACAAATAATCATTCTTTTCAGTCACTAAGTTAAAAAAATAAAGCAAAAGCAAGTTTTAAATTAAAATGTGAATATTGTATGAGACGGAAGCAATACTTTATCACTATCTCTAGGTGGAGTCGAAACGAAATGTATTAAAAAAGTAGATACGTGCCCCAATCGTGAGTTACGCAGGAGGCTCGTGATAAATAGAGCCTTATTAGGATTCAGGTGGTAGCCTCGTTGATAGAGGTCACGGCGTTACTCTAACAAGTATCCCTTTGAGAATGATCCGAGAACAGGTATTACGACATTTCTGATGTACCCCAAATTACTTCCTAACTAGATTTGTTTTAGATACATTGCGTGTTGTATATATATATTCAAGTTATTTTTTCTTAAGCAATCCCATTTTTGTCCCACTGTTGGGTACGGGCCTCCTCCACTTTGGGAGAGATTATGGTTTACTGTGCCGCGCTGACCAGGTGTGTTGACACAGGGTTTATTTTTCGAGTTTTCCATCGCTCACAGAGGATGTTATATTAAATCAATATACCTTAGCTGGTTCTTACAGCAACCTCTAGAGACAAAGGCTGGTGAGACTTGTATTTTTAATCTGTCACCACACATATAATAATAGGGCTCGTATAGGGCTCGCAATATCATATTGTAAATAGACATTGTAGTTAAAATGACAGTACGATCACAAACTTGTATCTTTTATTATAGAAAGAAAGAAATATTGGTTACGTCAATGATATATTTTTATGTTTATAAGAAGACTAGTAATGCCCGTGGTTTCATCCGTGTTTATAGTTATTAAGCCCCGCTTTCCCCCAATATGTGTAATAAATAATGTAATATAAAAAAAATATACAAAAGACTATCCTCTTGTACCAATCTGATCATCCTCCTGCCCTTATCCCATTATTTAGGGTTGGCGCAACATGTCTTTTTCTTCCATAGCCTTCTATTAGCCGTCATGTCTGTGTCAACTCCTCTTTCTTTCATGTCCTCTTTCACACAGTCCATTCATCTTTTCTTAGGTCTTCCTCTAGTCTTTTTTCCTTCCACATTTATACTCAGAACTCTCCTAACGACATTACTTTCCTCTCGTCTCATGACATGCCCATACCAGAAGATCCCCTTATTTTTCAATTTTTCAGTCACTGGCATGACTTTCAGACTTCCTCTAATATATTCATTACTTATTTTATTCATTCGCGTGACGCCACACATCCATGTCAACATTCGCATCTCCGCAACATGAGGCGCCATACACGACAGCAGGTCTTATCACTGATTTACGAATATATCTATTATAAAAAATGCATTAAAATCCGTTGCTTAGTTTTAAAGATATAAGCTCACAAAGGGACATACGTACAAAAATAATGACTTTTTTGTAATAAGTAAATATAATAAGCTAATATTCTAATGTCATACTGTATAAACAGCTGAATTTTACAATAATAAACGTTAATATGTTAGTTTCGTTTAAAATAATAATAAATAAATAATAAATAAATATTCATGGACATTTCACACAACGTAAAAAAAAACACAGACATCAAACTTTTGTTGTTCTATTGTAGTTATATTTGTTTGAGGGCTAGATTGCCCTCACGACGACCGCGATAATACCGCAGCAACCCAAAACAATAAATATATATCTTAATTACACAATAAGTCAGGTAATAAGAGGGTTTGGGTGCCTCGTCTATGTAAATTTCACATTGAGGATGAAATTATAAAGCTGAAGAGTTTGTTTGTTTCTTTGTATGTATGAACACGCTAATCTGAGGAATCATTAGTCCGATATGAAAAATTCTTTAAGTGTTAGATAGCACATTTATCGAAAAGGGCTATATAACATCACGCTGCGGAGAATAGGAGCGAAGCATCAGATAAGAATGTTGCAAAAACGGGTTAAAGTTTCTAAATTCCGCGAGTACGAAGTCACGGGCAGCAACTGGTTGAAGATAAAATAACACCTCAAAACAATATTCAACAGCATTCTCAGTAGAATGATGATGAATATTGTTTTCTTATCCCATTATTTGAAGTCAGCGAATATCTGCATAGGTATTGCAGTGGGTTTTAGCTGAATTTTTCAACCATCCCTAATCCTCCTCGGGTATATGCGCAGGTATCTTGCGATGTGGTTCCCTCGGTCGGATATTACAACATGGGGGTGACACTTGTATTTTTCAGGTGAAAAGTAAAAATTCTCATTTATGCTGCTTTATTTCTCCTTGTGCTCAAACTGCTCAATATAATGAAATTTGGTACTAAAATAAATATCATTCTAGTTTTTCATACAGGGCACTCGCCTAATCTTGGTGAAAATCTGTATTCCTGAAAAACTTTTTCCCTGCAGGTAACACGGCTGGCCCAGCAAACTTTATTTTGCCATATAATTGTTAGGGGTGGATAACCCTTATCACAAAGGGGTATGAAAAATAAATAGTAGCCGATTTTCAAACTTACTGAATATGCATATAAAATTTCATATGAATCGGTCAAGCCGTTTCGGAGGAGTATGGGAACGAACATTGTGACACGATAATTTTATATACTAGATAAAAAGCTCGTTATTTTTGTATGTATGTCCCTGTGTGAGCTTTATATCTTCCAAACTACGCAACGGATTTTGATGCTGTTTTTGTAATAGATAGAGTGCTTCATAAGGATGGCTTTTTGTATAATTTGTTAAGGTTAAGTTCCTCAATTCTACACGCAGAAAGCTGCAGGCAACAGCTAGTTCTATAATAAATCTAAACACCCTCAAAAAACTAATAAAAGGCTCAAAAATATACAAAAAAGCTATGAACAAAATGCAGAAAATTAGTAGAGAGTTTTATCCAAAGTTTCTTGACGTCATAAATACTATTTATACGTATATAAGTAGGCTTTATACTCGACCACTGACGGCCGTAACAAATTAACGGATTAATTTCGTTATTTATTGTAGAGCCTTTCGTAGAGCCAAACATACAGCCAAACATATTTAATTGAGGAGAAGTGCTGTAATTATGTAGTTTGTTTTGGTTTCGTTTGAACTTTTGACATTTTGATTGTTTAAGCTCTTACAGCACTTAACATTGATTGGACTAACGAACAGAACTTACGTTAGTTTTATCTTTTATTAACTCTCGTGGGATACTTAAAGCAAATAAAACGTCTGGCAATGTAGACTTTACACAAAAACTATTTGTTAGACACCAAAATTTGTACTACATCTGTGTATTTCCTATATTCTAAGTGAGTATTTGTATTTGTAAATATACAAGTAGGTATATAAAATTTATTATTACCTGTTGTTATTACCAGTACGCAGTAAGTTAGAGCAACAATCAGGTTAAAAACTAGATTTTTTTATATAAAAGCGTATGAAAGCATGTAAAAAAGACGATGTAAAATGTCCGTCAATTGTTTATATTACATGTATACATTTTGTTTATATTGCGTAACATTGTGTATTTATTTTTGTACAACAAAAGGTCAAATACCTACCCAGATTTATGAGCATAAACGAAGCCAAGAAAGTGTACTTAGTTCGTGGCAGATGGTGTTCTATGATCTCTGTCTATTGCCTAACCCCTTAGTATGGCTATAATTATGTTTAGTTTTGAGAGATTCAGTAAGCTACAAGTCCACCCTTCATTTTTAGGGTTCCGTACCCAAAGGGTAAAAACGGGACCCTATTACTGAGACTTCGCTGTCCGTCCGTCCGTCCGTCCGTCCGTCCGTCTGTCACCAGGCTGTATCTCGAGAACGGTGATAGCTAGAGAGTTGAAATTTTCACAGATGATGTATTTCTATTGCCGCTATAACAACAAATACTAAAAATAAAATAAAATAAATATTTAAGGGGGGCTCCCATACAACAAACATGATTTTTAGGGTTCCGTACCCAGTATCTCAAGAACGGTGATAGCTAGACAGTTGAAATTTTCACAGATGATGTATTTCTATTGCCGCTATAACAACAAATACTAAAAATAAAATAAAATAAATATTTAAGGGGGGCTCCCATACAACAAACATGATTTTTAGGGTTCCGTACCCAGTATCTCAAGAACGGTGATAGCTAGACAGTTGAAATTTTCACAGATGATGTATTTCTATTGCTGCTATAACAACAAATACTAAAAATAAAATAAAATAAATATTTAAGGGGGGCTCCCATACAACAAACATGATTTTTTACCGTTTCTTGCTCGATACTAATAACGTTGCCTTATGTTGCATAGATAATGGTACGGAACCCTTCGTGCGCGAGTCCGACTCGCACTTGACCAATTTTTTATTCTTACGTCATCATATTTCACTTAAAGTAAATGTCAAACACATGCCTCTGGTATAATCGATCATGATGATCACACAACCCGCCGCTCTGTGAGCACATTTCAGATGTAAATAGTCCTTATCCTGCCTTCTACCGAATATATAAACAAATTTATTCAGTAAAAAATCTAGTACCCGTTTGGAAGAAAAACAAAACGGGTGAAAGACAAAAAACCATCAAATCATCGTTACAACTTTCATTAGAGTAATACATTCAATATGTTTTCTAAATCTTGGGTGATACGATTTGTATAAATTTTAATCGCATACTTTTATTTTTTTTAAACAAAGTCGTTATGTTTATATGTATGTCCCCATGTGAGCTTATATCTTCAAAACTACGCAACGGATTTTAATGCAGTTTTAATGATAGATAGAGTGGCTGTAGACGATGTCCTTTTCTGTGCAATTTATTAAAGATTTTTGTTTCTAAATTTCAATTCATATGAAGTTACGGGCAAAAGCTGGTATTCTTATTCAATTTTTATATTTAAACATATTGTATAATGGAGGCCTGCAACATTTCGATACGAACAACTTCTTTTTTTAAAGTTAGAATACGAGTAAAATCAATGTTTGTTTTAACTTCACTATCCAAAGAAACGTAAAGAAAAACACAATTAAAGTCCTTATATTGTATTCGCATATAAATGTACTAGAACGTAATCTAAAAAATGTTCTTCTATTACTATATTAAAAGCATTTTGTAATTTTCAAATCAAAACAATTACATAATAACATAGTAACACATAGTTTAAATAAATTAGTTACATAAATTCGCGGCTATTGCGTGTTGGTGCGTCGTCGCTTAGTTAAGAATTGCCATGAAAAATATATTTTTATCTAAAACTGATTAGATATTTATTTTAGTTTGTGACTGCACTCTTTTAAATTGCACAATAAAATAAAATGGTGTTGATATATTTATAGTTATGTTATTCTTATTTTAACAAAAAGATTTTTTGAAAAGTTAAACCTTAGTATGATGTCTCGGAATATACGATACCCTGCTTTTAATGGCTTCACATTTAGTCCCTATTATTCATTTGAAATGATATTCGAGGCCATGATTTTCATTGATTGTTTAATTATTTTTAGTTTTTCTTTCAGTTTTTCAGCAAGCAAGTGACGGTAGTGCACGAAAACTTGCAAAATAATAAAATCCACGGAGTTGAGTTGGAGTACGTTCTTCTCCATAAGATTCGCGTTTGGAACAGAGACCTAGTGTCTGACGCTTCAAAAGAGCTTGTAAAACATGTCAACTTGAAATACAAATTTTTGACGTTGACTTGATATTCTATGAATAATCCTTTCATATTAAATAGTTGATATCAAACAGTTTCAGTGTGCCATTAACAGTATTAAAGTTAAAGCTATGTGTTGTTAAGCTTAGTGAACTAGATGGAGTACAAACTTAACTAACTGGGTCATCCTCACTTTGAGGGTACGATCAACTTTATATACGGCCGTATTAAGTTACTTTGAAGTGTTAAACAATGTATATCCCTATTAAAATAGCTTTTGGAACTTTGTTTCTATTCTATGTTGATAACGCATACTACTAATAATTATTAAATTTTATTCTAAAATTGAAATAAATACTTCAAAACTACAGCGATTGTAAGTTTTGTTAAGTTATAAGTTCGACGATAATATTTTCACCTTTCAGCTTGAATATTAATTTTTAGGTTAGACTGTTGTTAGGTTAATGAGACTAAATTCGAATGCATCAAAAACTTAACGTAACTTCACTAAAATGATGACAATTATGGTGTATTTTGATAAACTGGATATTTCTTTGTACATATTAATATTATTTGAAATCATTAATTTATAAGACACAGTTTTTATAATAAAAAGTTCAGTTAACATTGCCGGATTTTGTTATAGACATCATTAATTTTATTTTTCATTTTATATATAAGTTTAGTTGTTTACGTAGAATTGGTAGCAACAACTGCGTAGGACAACCCGTAACTAAGCTTTTCTAATTAAATTTGCTGATGACAAATGTATTTTTTTTAGCTTGATAACCCTCCTCTATTAGTTACGTGACTAGATCAGGCTATATACGGTTAAGTTACGTTTTTTTAGTTTCACAAAGATGTTATCTGCTTTATTTATTTGACTCTTAAAGCCTTGTGCATTGGACAGACAGCAAAAATCTAGTTAAACCTTAAATAAATATCCTGAAGAAAAAATACCGAGTGCAAAGCTATTTTATTTTCCTTACATTTCTCGATCAAGTTTTTAATTAATACTATCTTCGAAAGAGATTAAATCATAGCGGACTTTTGTGAAAATATATTCGATTGAAATTCTCGAGTTTTTTTTTATCATCAGAAAACGGATTTTTTATTGGAACACGGAAATGGAAGTATTTGAGGAACGAGCCAGCGCTGATATTTTAATCAGTCCTGCAGTGGTATTCAGTAAGAAAAAGTGAAGTGAATTTTCGGTGAATCTTGATCACGTGACAGCGCTCTTCTATTTTTATTGGAGGAGCGCTGTCACGTGTCAGATTCACCGAAAATTCACTTCACTTTTTCTTACTGAATACCACTGCTGTTTTATTTTATTTTTAATATTTATTTTTCAACATACCGAAGTATTATATTTCTTGTCGTTAGATTTTTATTTATTTTAAATGGTAATTAAACTGTGAAATATTTTTGTATGTTGTGTAGTTTGAATAGATTTTAACAATAATATTTATTATTGTCGTTATATTTTGAAAATAAAATGGAATGAGATATTTAGAACCATCTAATATCTATAAAATCAATGTTTTTAGTAAGTTGACTGTAGTTTATGGTGTGGTTTACCATAAAATATCATATAACAAATTATATTAAAAGTTTAGCTAACATTAATAGTAATAAATAATAAGGCAGTTCTCCTCGGTATGGCACGAATCGTGAGGAAGTTTCTGTCTATAGAACCCTGACCATCGGTAGCTTGGTCCCTGCACCCGATGCCGGTGGAGCTCTATTTTTAAATTTTTAAAAGGATTATTTTGTGTAGGTATATATTATGTTTTTTATATTTTAACTGTTTGTCTCTCTCTCTCTCTCTCTCTTTGTGTGTGTGTGTGTGTATGTAATTATTTGTTTTATTTTTATGTTCTTTTAAGTTACTTAGTTATGTTAATTTTGTACGATTGTTTTGTAATCTTTTTAAAAATGTAAAAAATAAGAAAATTAATAAATAAAGAGAAATAAATAATAATACATTAATATATTAATATTTTGCGATTGACTCGCTATGCTTTTACTAAATAAATTTAATTTAGTTTATTTAATTAAATAATAATAATCAATATTCATTGACATTTCACACAACGTCCTCTGGTCCCAAGTTAAGCTTATTATGCTTGTGTTATGGGTACCAGAATACGGATATAATACATAAACTACTTTTCTTTTGTAAATACATACATATAATACATAGAAAACACCCAGACGTAGTACAAACATTTGTATGACATTTATGAATATCACACAAATGATTGTCCCAAGCGGGAATCGAACCCGCGACCTTGTGAACGGCAGTCCAGTACATGAACCACTACGCCACGAAGCCCGTTAGCTAACATTAAATGTAAATACTCTTATGTAGGCAAAGGCAATAAGGCAAGGCCTAATGTTATGTTATTAAAAATAAAATATTGTTCTCCAGTAATATAACTGGACGCAAATGAGAAAAAAAATACACCAAAACAAATAAGAGATTTTCAACCTTAACCAAATATTTTTTAATAAAATTGTGCTTTAATTAATATTTTCTCATAACGATCAGATTTTAATTAAATTAATTTGGTTAGTATTGAGATAACAGTAGAGGATATCTGCAATTTTGACAATTTTATAAAACAGTTTCGACAGTTTATATTATGCTATTTTAATATTTATCTGTAAATATTAAATAACAAGGCTTTTTAAATAAATACGCATATTAAGGGAAAGCTTTTCCCCACGATTTCGTCCGTTTAAACTTTGATGTCGTACAAACCTTTCTCTATCCAGCCCATTTACGTCCCACTGTTGGGCACGGGCCTCCTCCACTTTGGGGGGGATTATGGTCTACTGTTCCGCGATGACCAGCCGTGTTGGCACAGGGTTTATTTTCGTGTTTTTCGTCTCTCACAAAGGATGTTTTCTGTGTGCAATATCCCTTAGCTGACTTTTACAGCACCCTTGGGAGGAGATGAGGTGATGACACTTGTGCAAACAAACACCTTTACTCAAACTTTTTCAAAAACATATTCATCTTAAAAACTACTATTAAAATAACATTGTATTAGCTCTATCACTACTGGAGTTTGTAGTATCTAAACAATAAAATATAGAATACTTGCTGTTACCCGCGACAATTTAGAGAATTTTCCACGTTTTCACAACAGTTTTCACTGATATTTCGCTCCTATTAGTTGCAGCGCGATGTTATATAACCTAAAACCTTCCTCGAAACTGAAAACTGAAAACTCTTACACTGAAAGAATTTTTCAAATCAGATCGGGTTTTTGAGATTGCGCGTTCAAAGAAACAAACTCTTCAGCCTTATAATATTAGTATTGTATAGTTATTCTATATCTAATATATAAAATTCACGTGTCACAGTGTTAGTTACCGTACTCCTCCGAAACGGCTTGACCAATTCTTCTCAAATTTTACATACATATTCAGTAGGCCTGAAAATCGGACAACATCTATTTTTCAAACTTTTTTTTTAGTATGTCAAAACAACGTTTGCCGGGTCAACTAGTTTCTATATATAACTAGCTGACCCAGCAAACGTTGTTTTGCCATACAAATGTCAGGGGTGGACAACCCTTATCAATTAGGGGTGTGAAAAATAGATAGTAGCCGATTCTCAGACCTACTGAATATGCGTATCAAATTTCATAAGAATCGGTCAAGCCGTTTCAGAGGAGTATGGGAACGAATATTGTGACACGAGAATTTTATATATTAGAGATAATATAACACAGTTATATCGTTTTATTCTTTGGTTGGACTTTCAAAAGAGCAATAATTCGCGCGGGATCAACGCCTCTATCTCCCTCTACTTTTTCTTTTATCATTACTGTGAAGCTAAGCTCTACAAGAAATAAAGACGGTACGTGATTAGAATAATACATTTTTGGTAGATAAAAGTGTTATTCGACGTAATTCCTTGAAATATTTGCTACAGTTCTGTTTGAAGAGGATACCCTTGATTCTAATAAACATATTTTTATTTCTTATTGTATAGAAATTGACGAGCTTTTGTATGACAACACTCATTTTAATCAGAATATTTTGTGTTTTTATTTATTTACAACCAAAATAAGATATTATAAAAATATTAGGTTTAGGGAGTCCAGTCTCGAGTTCAGAGACTATGGGTTCGGTTTGCATACATACATTTGTGTAATCAACATAGATATTTGTTCTATACAACGTATGTCTGGTTGTTTTCTTTTTTTAAATTACTTTTTGTTTATAAATAAAAAATATTGTTATAATATATATTATTATTATTAAATTATTATTATTATATATATATTGTTATAATATTGTATTATTATTGACGGGCCTCGTGGTCTAGTGGTTCATATAACGGACTGCCGTTCACGAGGTCTCGGGTTCGATTCCCGGTCAGGACAAATATTTGTGTGATGTTTTTAATTGTCATACAAATGTTTGTACTGCGTCTGGGTGTTTCTATGTATTATAAGTATGTATTTACAAAAGAAAAGTAGTATATGTATTCTATCCGTATTCTGGTACCCATAACACAAGCATATAAAGCTTAGCTTGGGACCAGAGGACGTTGTGTGAAATGTCCATACATATTTATTATTATTATTTTATTATTTAATCCGTATGGTGAAATGTGTGGTGAATGTTAACGAATTCAATTGTCACTAACCAATTTTTCCCCAGAGTGCTGTAAGAGCCAGCCAAGAGATATTGTAAGCAATTTGCGTCTAGTGTGAAAGACGAAAATCTCAAAAATAAACTCAATGCCAACAGGCCTGGTCAGCGCGGCGTAGTAGACCACAAACCGTCCTAAAGTGAGGGACCGGGTCTACCATTATAGGGCTGGAGAGAGAGGACAGAAGTTTATTATTTCACTTCAATGGAAATTATAGCCTAGATTACACACAACACAGTTTCTATGCCGACTATATCATGAGAATATCGATGATTATATTAGTTATATTTATATTGAAGTATCCATGCAAGATCGAAAGATTTCAGTTATCAAATATACAAGAAGTACTATCAAATTGAGAACCTCCTCTTACAAACTATGAATACACAATAGATATAATAATATTAATATATTCTACAAGCACTTAGTTACATCTCCTGTAAGCTTCAAAGCTCCGTAGTAACCACATTAATCTTACAACAAGTTTCAAACTAATAAGTAATTGTAACCAAAATTTGGTTATAGATAGCAGATACGTGACGTAACTTGACGTTAAGGTACATTGTTAGGCATAACATCTACATGATCATTTAAACGCATAGAATCCATACTAATATTATAAAGCTGAAGAGTTTGTTTATTTGAACGCGCTAAAATTTCAGTGTTGGATAGTACATTTATCGAGGAAGGCTGTAGGCTATATAACATCACGCTGCAACTAATAGGAGCGAAGGATCAGTGAATAGTGTTTAGTGTAGCTAAAAATATAACAAATTCATCTAATTAAATTTGTAAATTTAGTTTCATAATTGTTAATTTTTGAAATAAAAATACAATATTTAAAATCAATTAAGACATATTGACAATTTTCTACCGAATATTTTAATAAATCTGTGTTTTGTTTAATATTTTCTCACAGCCATCGGCTTTTCATTAAATTGGTTTGGCAAATATTGTGATAAAAGTAAAGTAAAATTGTTGGTATTTTCAATGGTTTCATTAAGTCATGGACAGTTGGTGAAATGAATGAAGCTGAATATTGGTTTTATAACAAAGCTGTAACAGTGAGCTTTAATAACGAAGCTTGAATGTTTATAAACCTAGGTATATTTTAAAACTGTGTAATGGATTCTTTAAATATCCTCAAGACCTTTATTTGTTTATTTAACACATCATGAGCACATTTAGGGCCTCGTGGTTGAGTGGTTAATGTAATGGACTGCCGATCAAGAAGGTCGCGGGTTCGATTCCCGCTCGGGACAATCATTTGTATGACAATTATACGTTTGGGTGTTTCTATGTATTATAAGTATGTATTTACAAAAGAAAAGTAGTATATGTATTCTATTTGTATTCTGGTACCCATTACACAAGCATATAAGCTTAGCTTCGGACCAGAGGACGTTGTGTGAAATGTCCATGAACATTTATTATTTATTATTATTATTATCTGTACACAGATAAGGTACAAAGGCGGTGTTAATGCATAAGGCAGTTAACCTTAGTTGGTGCAGACGTTCGTTGGATCAGTCTAAAATTTTCTACATGAAAAACCTAAAAATTAGAATGAGATTTAACAATTGACACATTATTTTGCACGAAATATTTAAATTAGATTATTTTGAAACACATCTACATGATTTAATTATTTTGTTTAGCGTTACACAAATATTTACCAGTTTTCCAGTCATGTATTTGATTTTTACAAACTATATATTAAAACAATTATAATCAGTATAATATTAAGATGTCTGTCACTGTTTAGTTTTTCTTTTATTACTCTAGAGAAACTTCTAGAGCCCTGGCTCTAGCAGAAATGAAGTCTCTGCGTGATTAGAATAATATATTATTCGTAGTATTATTTGACTGAATTCCTTGATATATTTACTTTAGGATTGTTTGGAAAGGATAACGTTATATAATACATTCTTTTAAATTCAATGATATTTATTTTGTTCAAGAAAGACTTTGCTTGTTGTAGTCTTCCGGTTTGTAGGTTTGTATGATATTGGGATTTATGAAATTACAAGGACAGGAATATATTAATATATAAGGGTTGGGATTCTATAACTTAAGATAGTTATAATAATTGAGCAGTTTCAAAAAAAGTTCAACCGACTTTATGTGCCTTTGAAATTTGAGGATTTTCCTCGATTTCTCAGAAGATAACCATCAGATCCTGACCTGTTGCCAATGGGACCACACGGAAACCACCAGTTTTCAAATAAAAAAGGAATCAATAAAATTTCTTCGCCCAGTTAATAGTTATGAGGTAACAAACAACAAAAATAAAATAAAAAACCATACAGACTAATTGAGAACCTCCTCCTTTATTTGAAGTCGGTAAAAACTAACAAAACCCGGTTATTACACCTTACGCTTTATATACACCTTGATCTTTTTGTAATCATTGCATTGTTATCGCGCATTACTGGGTTTACAAAAATCTTCAGTGAAATCTTATTATTGCAATAGGGTTTTAAAGTTTTCATTAGAAAGATTAATATACAGATAAATAAGTTGATAGATAGATACAAACGAAGCTAGTAAATACGTCGTAAACGTATTTGTCTTAAAAAATAATAAACCTTTGTGAAATTTACTCATGACAATACCAGTATATCATTGTCATACAAGATTCTCACAAAGAATTCAACCCCTATTCGTCTTATTCGTATATCAGTTGTTTTGCTGCTCCGAGGAGCTGTGCAGATATTTGGATAGTTCATTTGTAGATTGATTCATGAGATGGACTTTATAGAAGCAAGAGAGACAACAAGTTGTCTTGTCGTTATTTTGATTGCCTAAGTATTTATTTCTCAAGCTAATTTTTTATACAGTAACTTAAATATTTATATATATAAATTTTTGCGTAGTAGCAATGCAACGTTAACGCATTTAAATTTACCTATTTAATAGTAATCGCTGTTTTCGTGCTTTAATTTCATTACTTATTCAATCGATTTTAAGTCCATGTTAAATATTATCTACTGGTTGCCATGTAAAAAAACTTAAAAAATTATGATTGATAAGTGTAATAGGCACGTATTTAGCTTAGGATCTACAACACTATGGACACCCTCAGAGGGTCGCAAATCGAATTTGCCTTCTGAAGCCCCCAGAGCCTTCGTCGGGTGACATAATTCCCTATTTACTTACCCACGTGATTCCGTTTCCATCCCAAAATTACATAAACACCGAATTTATTTTTTATAAGCGATAACTTTTTGATAGATTAATTCTTAGCTATAATATAACAGAAAAAGACAATCCATCCGATACTATATTATGTTGTGCTTGTGAATGTTCAATAAATTTGAATAGAAGTTAGTTAAAGTAGCATTGTTTTTACACCATGTAAGGCCCAGGATTGAACATCGAACTTCTTTGTAACGATTATTATAATCTGTCTATCTACTATAGCACGCTGAGCCATCCTCTGTGGGAGACGGAAAACTTAACATTAACCAATGCCAACACACCCCGTTAGTGTGGCGCAAGTGCACCAACAAACCTATGAAAGTCCTGTGCCTGAGAAGGGGTTTAGAAGAATTACCAGCTCATGCTAGTCTAGCTTATTATAAACATGGTGATATACAATTAGGTACATTTATCAGTTAAAAATATTTCTAATTGTATGAAAATTTTAAAAATACTTTAATTCTCAAACTGCAGCGAGCCCGCATACGTTTAAAACAAATCCGAACTAAATATGAGAAGTTGGTTATTTTATTTTTGTCGTAGCATTAAAGAGGGGCCTGTATAAGAAACTGGGAAGCACTTGTGATATTAAAACTCACGTCCTAACTCGTACGAGCACTGAAATCTAGGCAAGTGGGAGTTGTGGTTTCGTTACCATGATATGATAATTCAAAATAAATGATTATACATCATACATTGATAATCATGAATGATTCAACTTCTTGACTTCTATGGACACTCTTTCGTTTCTGATATTTTCTTTTTACCGGGAATAACTTTGTGTTTTTTTACACACCTGCCTCTTTTATTTCTGTACCACCCTATGGTTGACTGGCAGAAAATTCCTTAGGCATTAAGCCCGCCTTTGCATAAATATATGTGCATGAAGTGTAAAAATAAATAAATAAATAAATATGACAGTATATGTTCATCTCAGTTTAAAAAATTTGTTAGAGAATAAAAATAAATTTATTTTCTGAACTCAGTCAATCCTCCTAGGTCTACATCGCATTTGATGTAAATGCAAAACAGTGAAATGAAATGAAATGAAAAATCATTTAATCAAGTAGACACAATTTTTCAGAAAAATTGTGTGCTTATGACATGTCCAATTTTTTTTCCCTACCACCGGTTTAGGACGCAATCTGCTGAGAAGAACCGGCGTAAGAAACTCAGCAGAGCTTTTAATCAAATCAATATTTTTAAATTAAATGTCAATTATACTTACAATGCAATAACTTTACAATATAGAATATGTATTGCTCCAGAGCAACCTACTCCCAAGCTTTATCATCTATACTTATAATAAATCTGTAGAGAGGTCAATTCTGTACATGAAATATATTTTCAAAATAACTATCAGGGGTTGATTAGTGATCGATACTGATGCTAAAAATGCAATCAGTAAAATTTTTGTCTGTCTGTCTGTATGTCTGTCAGTCTGTATGTTCCTTATAGAAACAAAAACTACTCGACGGATTTTAATGAAACTTGGTACAAATATTCTTCATACTTCTTCTTCCTGGGCAGGTTATAGTATACTTTTCATCACGCTACAATCAATAGGAGCAGAGTAGTGAAGGGAAATGTTGCGGGAACGGGAGAAGTTACTCCATTTTTTAAGCTTCCGTCGCGTGTGCAGCCTTAATGGTTAAAGTTACATAGAAATCAAGTATGACGAAAATATTCTACATAAAATTGTCTAAAAAATATCCCGCAACAGCATATATCTATATTTTATGGTTAACTCACAATAACACGTGTAACTCCTGATAGCTTAGCTGTTCGGAGCATTCTGATTATATTTGTTTACTCTTACGTTTATAATACTCTCACTCATCCCTAATTTAAAGAAGTTAACATTATTACCTATTCAATAAAAAAAGAATCATAGAAATCGGTATAGAAACACCAAACTTATACATGAAATAAGCCACGCGCCGTCGCACGTGAAAATTTTCTAAAGTCTACGCGGACGGAGTCGCAGGCAACAGCTAGTCTTTAATATAATCAGAAATGTTATAATACACCGTTTTACATAATTTAGTTTTAATGAATTTTTAAAATTTAGAATTATTTAATTCTCTTACATCAATAGGGAGTTTATTATAAAATCGTATACCCATGAAAGAGTTACATATTTTGTAACTCTTTCATGGGTCGGGTATAGTCTCGATAGATGGCGTTGCAAATGCAATGTAGACTCAATCGAATAACATTGTAGTGGAGAAATTGGTTACTGTTATCACGGCTGCAATAGCTCAGATGGCAGAGCGACGGAACGGTATTGCGAGGTTGTGGGTTCAAGTCCCGCTTGCGGTGATCATTTTTCCTATAAAAATTAATTTATTAAGTAAAAGCATAGCAAGTCAAATGTAAAAATTAATAAATTACCTTACTACATTATATATCTGTCCAAACATTTCATGTTTAGCTAGCTATACAGATATTAAAACATTAATATCATGAATAATTACAAATAAAGTATACATAGGAAGAATATTAATGTGTGCTTAAAACAAGGTTTCAGCGGCACTATTGGATAAAGTATTCTGAAAAGAAAGGGTAAAAGTTCCATTTAACGGCACAGTGGATAAAATATTCACCTGAAACATATTACGGGAGCAAGCCTTGTGATCTTCACTTTGAAATTTAACAAGTTATGAATGGGTAACTTTCAAGAACGGGATTTAATAGTCGCGGATAAGTAATAACTGAGTTTCATTAGTATTCGAAACATTTTATGAATAAAGTTAGGGTTAATAATGGCACTATTCGTTGTTTTGGTTTCCGTGCGAGTGTTCGCTATATAATTTAATTTGTGAACAATGAAAGGTTGTGTTCCTTAAATCAATGCAGAACATACATTGGGCTTTTGTTTCTTGGTTATTTAATATTTAAATAATGATAGTAGTTACGTAATAGTCTTGTATCTAATTTAAAACTATTAGGTCAGGTTTCTCGAAGTGAAGGTTAAATTAATAGATCTTAATAAATTATATTGTTAGTTTTCGGTTTTTTCAATACTATATTGGCCAATTCATTAGGTTTTAAGAAATTATGTTCAACTTTTAAGGTTAAAAAAAGAAATTGTGGTTTTAAAACTATTAATAATTATATTTTCTACTTTCGGCTTACTGTTTTGATTAAAAGAGGTATTCAATTCCATTGCAAATGACATCTTTACAAAAGTTACTTCTCATTTGTCTAAACACGAGGAGTTATATTTCTAATATATAAAATTCACGTGTCACAGTATTAGTTACCGTACTTCTCCGAAACGGCTTGACCGATTCTTCTCAAATTTTGCATACATATTCAGTAGGTCTGAGAATCGGCCAACATCTATTTTTCAACCTTTTTTTTAGTATGACAAAACAACGTTTGCCGGGACAGCTAGTATATATGTATATATATTGAGCCTATTGTAAATAACATTTCTTTTTGACAGCCCTAACTCTATTAACTTATTCAAATAAACTTTTTAAGATACTTTTAAATGCTTCCTAAAGTGTTGGTGACGAGTTTTTGTAAATTAAATGGGTTGGTGAAAAGCTTAATTCTTAAAGAATCCTTTGTTTTAGATAAAAACAGAAATGAATATTTTCTGTAAATTCTAATGTAGCGTAATAATAATACCACGTATGTTAAGAAACCAATAAGTATTTATTACGCAACAAGAATCTAAGTAAATAAAGTTCCGAAAAAACAAGACTAATAAAAGTGAACAACGAGATTCGGATTTGTTTTATGTGTCGTTGCTGTGAAGAGAATTGGTGCCATCTCCCTAATGAATTGACCTCTGCCCAATCGTTCGTGTAATACTTGAGTGATTACTTTACCCAGCTTCTTTGAATTTCTTAGATTTTTTGTGATAAGAAACGTTTACTTCGAGTGTTTACACGATTTATTTGTAGGTGCAATTTGTGGTTTGATAGATATTTGATAATATCATTGAGGGAACTTTATTTGCCAATAAAACTTTACGTGATTCTGTTTAAATAATCTTAATTAATTCAATTACGGTTTCATGAAAACAGTAGTAGGTGGCGTTATGTAATCTTTGGCTAAATCCATACAAAATTGCACTGAGTTATAAGTATCTACATATAATATATATAATCCAATAACGTCGACTAGTTCTAAACTAGTCAAAATCTAAAGAAAAAAGTAGTTTCGCCCACACTAAGATTCTCAATCTGTCCCCTGACAGAGTATTATTGTGAATTTCTTATTAATTTTAGTACTTAGTGATCTTTTCGTAGTATAAACATATCGCTACAAACTAGTCACGCTTCAAGCCTGAGCACACCGGTCGCCGGACAGAGCGGACATAATTTAATACATCGACGACATCTTCGTGCAGGCTCGGCCCACGTTGCGTGACCCTCGTACCTAACCATTGACCTGATAAAAAGGTGATCGGTATCCCCTTTCCAAGTCATAAGGTGTAGCGTTAGCGATATTTGTAAATTTAAAAGAGATGTTAATTTTAATCCTATCATTGTGGCCGCAGTAATAAATATGGATATGTTGTTAAAACGTAATTATTAAAGTTACAAATATAACAGTAGAAAATGTTTCTTTCGCTACGTAAATTAGACATGCTAATCAAAACTAATTCGCTATTGAAAAATTTATTTTATTTCTATCAATGCATAAAAAGTAAACTACCTACCTTACTTAAGAACTAATTTATGATATGTCATTAATTGGTAAGGATTAACATAAGAAAATCGATATCATAAATATTTGCAAATAATTTAGAAACATTTTGGATGGCCAAGTAACAATTTGATAACTTGATTAATTAATGTTTTTAAACTTTCGCGACTTGTACACATAATAGTATGAAAACGTTTGGGACATAAAATAGGTATCGTACCTAAAATTAATTATATTTATCGCAAAGTAGACGCGGTGATTATATAAATTCATTAATATTGTTGTTTACGTGCGTGATATCCATACGCTGTTAAATGAACAGAGTATTCTATTACACCTGTTAAGACGCTACAATCTTTAGACCCATACCACACGCTAAGGTCTGCAGATACAGCAATCGAAGCGATTTTGCCGGGCTCCGAATAGATTGTCCACTCGCTATCTTCTGTCCCACTTATCAAGGACGACGTTTTGTGAACAAATTCTTTACTTTTTTCCTGCGTTGTTCACTCGAATTTATTAAAATAAGGTCGGATCCAATACATTGTATGTAGTAAATTACTTCACAATTGTTGATCTCAGATTTTATACTTGACTTACGGAACATATTCAAGTGAGCTCGCAATCGAGTTATGGAACTTGTCGTTTCATTTATATGGAATTTCTTAATTTCGAATATCCAAATATTCTTATGTATTTAGTATTTTAGTATTATAAAATAAAAACAAAAATAATTATCTTAACAATCATCGAACCTTCCAAACGGCTATAATATTTACAAATCAAACTCAAAACCGGTGACAAAATCCTTTATAATTTTTGTCTTTAAGAATTTTATCCACATATTTTATCATATTTACCTACTTTTTTGGTATTTTTATACTTTGACAGGACTCATCGAACAGCGGTAGTGTAACTGCCTAGCCCTTTGAACATAACCATGGTTTTACACAAATACTTTGATATATTATTACTTAGGTAGGTATGTAGGTTCACTCTAAAATAACATGTAACAAACAACCCGCTACTTCATACAGTGTCAGCCATTTAACTTATTTTAAATTTTGGAGTAAGATTCAGATCATTTTAACATGAATATTAAATCGCTACAAGTTATAGTCTATTAATATAGCAGTAACCAAATTTCCTGACTTGGTATATTTCTGATATACACTGGTATATATAAGTTATTCACACTTCGCCACATTCCCAACGGTATCTCACTCAATTTATCTGGCACCGCGATAAAATAAAATACACGTCAAAATTGAGTTTACGTCTAAAAACCAATTTGGATTATCTGATTTGCGAGTTTATATATAAAAATGGATTTACTGTAGGTCTCAACCAACTTTATTTATTCGGCTGCGCATACGACTAACGCTTTTGTGATTCTGTTTCTCAGATTATGTTTAGAATATTCTTTGAGGAGGCTTATCGCTGCTGGTTTTAATAAATGGGTTACTGATTAAATTGTCTACCTTTCTAAAATGAAATTATTTAGTACTAAATTATAGCATACAGTGACAAAGTTTATGTACTTCAATCTGTGATCACAATTTGTTTCTGCCTGTATTTGTTTTTAAATAAGCACTTAAGTATGTTTAATAAACAGTTAGATACAGGTATGCGTACAAACTAGGTCTAGATTTTATTCTCATGCCAAAGTGGTAAACGTATAGTCTTTCACATTCACATAGCGTGACAACACTGTTTAAATATAGAACATAATGATCAGATAAACCGTAGAGGGCGCAAACTTACAAATTTAAAATCCTAACTCCACAACAATATCGTATAGCAATCGCTTCCAGCTATCGTTCGTCAGTAGTCCGTATATCGAGGCTGGTCACGTATCTACCGTATCTTTATTCCGCGACCTATTTGCCGTATCGCCTCCCAATCGTTTAGTTCTCGATTGACTTTATTAGTTTCGTATCGATTCGGCTTTGTTGCCATCATTAACGCCGATTCACGTTGAATCTTTTTTGTGCTTTGTACTCGAATATACTCAAACATAGTTTTGTGAGGAAGATACTTATCATCAGATACAATAGATTATTGCACGGAAACAGTGCCTTTACTTATTTAAAAGCAAAGTTATTATTTCGTATCCTGTATTTGTTCCTCTGTCGTAATTTGAAATTCTTTGCCGGGATATTTTGCTTTTACTTTAAAAGTTGTTTGATGTTTTGTTTTGTAAATATATATTCAAGTTCTTTGAAGTGCGCTGGTTATATCTGTCGAAGAACAGTTTGTCTTATACGAGATCTAGAGTGGAAACCACGATTTATTAAGCGTAAAGTAAGACGCATCTAGTCAGAAGAATTATTTCGCGGTTGACTGTGATTTTTATTGAAAGAGGCTTGTTTCAGCAGTGGTTGGCCTTAGGCTGACGTGATAGCTAGAGTCACGTCAGCCTACTACGTCCAGGTAGGAAAACTGCGACTTTAACTCTACAGGATTTGAAAAGTTAACACGTTGTATTAGCTATAGGAAGACCCCATTGCTTGGAGAATAGTCAACAGTTGGGAATTCTAAGGGTTTTTTTCCTAGAAATGATAAATCTACACCGAGCTATGGACATTTATTGATCAATTTACTATAGTCAATTCTAGATATTATTATACAAGTTTAAACTATACTAATAATTGTATGGCTACCTCAATAGATTCGAGATTAGTAGCCTTATTTTGGGAAATCAGATGTGTACACTAATTTGAGACTAACTGTATCTATAATCTATGTACAGCCATAGAGTAATATTAAAGGATATACTATATATATAACATGGAAGGCTTATTATAAGCACAACACAATATGATTCATCTAAAACGAAGTTTATTTATTAAATACAAATAGTGTTTTAACATCAAATAGGTAAAAAAAATAATGAAAAGGTTACGAACCTAAAACGAAGAATCGACAATTAAATGTTATGCCTTACTCTTCTTGTTACAATTTCACTTTAATCGTCTTTTGCACAATAAATGAAAGCAAATTCACAAACATAACAAATTAGCAAATTAAATTTTAATTGATAATGTTTCTTTTCTCTCCATAGTAACTAGAATAGAAGTCATTTTGACATAGGTAAGTCACAAAGGTTACATCACCCCCCTTCAAAAAGCAAATTTTTCTGAAGTTAAAAATTTGACTGCGAAATTTAATAATCGACAAGTACAGGAATGAGCTTTGTGACATGATATAATCCAAGAGATCTTGAACCACGACCAGTATTTATCTTGAAAACTGAATCTGATATTTTTTCTTCAATTACAAAGGGACCAATTCTAATTTCATCTAACTTTTTTTTGTTTAATTTATTTCCATAGTCAACATATACCTTATCTCCTTTTTTAAAATCATGCTGTAGCCTATTCTTAGCAAATAAAGTTTTATTATATTCATGCGATTTTATTGACCTTCGAAGTGCTATTTTCCTGTTTTCTTCCAAGCTTGTAGTTAATAACTGTTTTCCTTTTAATTCATTTGGTAGCAAGTCTGTGGACTCACCAGATAGCAAATATTTAGGAGAGAATCCTGTAACAGAATGGTTTGTCTCATTGTATCTGTTTCTACATTCTTCTGCTAATTTTGACCAATTAACTTTTCCTTTTGATTCATTCATTTTGCATCTTATTTTGTTAACAATAGTCTGGTTTAACCTTTCGTTTAAACCGTTTGAGAATGGTGCATCTACCGCTGTAAGTATTAATTGAATATTCCGGTTCTTAAGGTAATTCTTGAATTCAATCGAATTAAATGCTGGATATTGATCAGAGAGTAGGATGTCTATTGTTTCTTCTCGTGGAATTTTATCTATAAGTTTGATAAAGTCTCGAGCATGTTGATTCTTAGAACATAGGATATATGCGTACCTCGTGAAGTGATCTACTAGTAGATGTAAATATCTTTTAGTTGATCTTTGACCCCCAAATCCTCCTATTGTGTCCAGTGACATTATTTGAAAGGGTTTAGTTGCTGGGCCTAATTGCGACATAAAGCCATACTTTCTGTTTAACCTTGTTTTATTTTTTATGCATATTTCACAGTTTTTGCATATATCTTTAATATTTTTTGATAGATTCGGTGCTATATAAAATGGTTTTATTTTAGATTCTAATTGATTTATTCCAGTATGACAATATTTTTCATGGGTCTTTTTTACTATAGTCTTACTGTAATCTTCACTTAGTACTATTTTCTTTTTATTATTCCCACTCTTTTTATAGTAAATTCCATCTTCTAAAATAATATTTTTTCCTAATTTTTTTATTTGCAAATTTTGTGCTTGATCATACTTTATGTCATCAATATCAATAATATTTACCGTTTTTAAGTTATCTTCATTATTTGTATCAATGTCCAATACTGGGTTTCTACTAAGACAATCTGCTTCTGTATTATTTTTTCCAGGAAAATATTTTATTTCGCAATTATACTGTGACAAATAAAGTGACATATCGCCTAATTCGTCGTCAGGTCTGTTTTTTATGTTTAACTTCTCTAGAGGTTTGTGATCTGTGTAGACAGTAAAATAATTTCCAATTAACCAATGTTGCCAAAATTTTATACTCTCTTTAATGGCTAAACATTCCAAAAATATAGCTTTTTTATTTTTTTGAGACACATTTAATTTTTTTGAAAAATATGCTACTGGCTTTTCTTCGCCATTTTGTTGAATTTGTTTCATAACTGCCCCTATCCCTACTGTACTGGCATCTGTATAAATTAATATTGGTGCTTGTGGATCATATATGGCTAGTATTGGTTTGGAACATAAATAATCTTTAACTTTTTGAAATGCATCCTCACATTGTTCTGTCCAAGTAAATGTCTGATCTTTTCTGAGTAATCTATGCAAAGGATCAAGAACTATTGAGACATTTGGAATATACTTTCCATAAAAATTAATTTTTCCTAAAAATTGTCGTATTTGTTTTCTGTTTTGAGGAACAGGAAAATCCTTTATTGATTTCAAATTGTCCTTTAGAGGTGTAATCGTATTCTTTTGTAATATATGACCTAAGTACTTGACAGAATCACATGCAAACTTACATTTTGTTAATTTTAGTCTAAAACCTTCTTCTTTTATGGCCTCCAGCAGTTTCCTTAAGTGTGTTACATGATCATCAAATGTTTTAGAGAAAATCAATATATCATCGATGAAATTTACTGTGAATCCGGTCAAACCATATTTTCTTATAATATTTCCCAAAATCCGTTGAAATATGGCTGGTGCTGTCTTAAGACCGAAGGGTAAACAGGTCCATTGGTAATGACCTTCTTGAGTTACAAACCCAGTTTTTTGTCGGTCTGTAATCTTCAAAGGGATGGACCAAAAAGCTGAATTTATATCCAGAGTTGTAAAATAATTACAATTTATTGTTTTTGTTATTAAATCTTCAATGAGAGGAAATGGTTGCGATTGAGGTATTACTATTTTATTTAAATCTCTGAAATCTATGCATAGTCTGCTTTTTTTTCCTTCGTCCCTCTTAAAAGCTAAGGTAACGGGTGCCGCAAACGGACTGTACGATTCCTCAATCAATTCATGTTTTAATAGTTGTGAGATTTGATTTTCTATTTCTAACTTGTCTTGGATTGAACATCTGTATGGTCTTTTACAGCAATATTTATCAACTTGCAAATCTATACACGCTTCATATTTCTTCACTTTTCCTGTGTCATATTTATTTTTTGCAAAAATTTCTGTGTAACTATCCAATAATATCTTAATTTGTTTTCTTTGATCAGTATTTAAGTATTCTGTATTTATACTAAATTTGTTTGTATCTATTCCTTCATTAAAGTTTACTTCATATTCATTATCTTCTATATTTTTAATCTCTTCATTTTCATCTCTACAATTTTTTTCAAGATTGTGTATTTTTTGTATTTGGATATTTAAATTCTCATCATGAGTCAACCCAAATTTATATATTGAATCTAATCCTAGTATTAGATCATACTCAAAATTTTCATTTTCAAAGATAAATGCATTTATTTTAGTCTTCTTTTGTAATAATTCTGCATCTAGTGTAATGAAACCTTTAGTTTCACCCCCTCCACTTATTGTTTTTATTTTGTTATTAGAATAATTTGGCTTCATATCTGTTACGTGAACTAGTTTTGAATTTATTAATGTGACACGTGAACCAGGGTCATACAGCCCCTTAGCTTCTAATGTATTATTTAACATAACCATAATCTCAATTAGTGGAGGGAAGTTTAGTTTTTTGGATCTTCATTACTTAATTCAACTTGTAATATTGAATTAGAATTAAGATTTTTGTCATTGGTTGCTTTTTTTTCATAGTTATACCAGCAATCATTCTCTGGGTGAAATCTATTTAATTTTCCTTTATTTTCACAAATCCTGCATGATGTTTTGTCATTTCTCTTAATCTCTTGTTTATAGAATATTTTTCCTGTGCTTAAGTTTTTCTTTGTATCTATTTTCCTTGTTAAACTTTCTAGTCCTCTTATGCAGTTAAATAAGTCGTTTACTTCTTTAAGACTTTCTCTGTCTATTTTATCCATTATGAAGTTTGGTAAACCGGTAGCAATTAAATAAATCAGGGTTTGTGTATCTATTTTTCTGTTTATTTCTAGTAACAATCTCTCTTTTTTTAGAGCATATTCTAACATTGATCCTTGTATGTATTTAAAATTCATAGCATACCTTATTGGTGACCAGCTTTTATCAGCAAATGTTTCAATTAGACTTTTCTTCCATACAGACCAATTTGAATCTATGGTATATTTAATAATCATTGATGTGTACCAATCGGTGTAAGTGTCTTCCAAAAGTAATCTTAGAATTTCAACTTTTTGTAAATCTGTATCAACTTGTAAACGTTCACATTCACTTTCAAAATTATCTAACCATTGTTTAACATTTGTTGTATTTCTTGAAAACTTCTCTATTGAAAATTCTGCTACCAATCTTGTCTTATTTTCTGTTCTTTTTTGCAATGCTGGTTCCATTGATGGCGATTCATGACTTGGTTCCAATTTTTCAAGTAAAAACCCATCAAATTGTAAGTTATCATCATCTAAATATGTTGATTTCATTTCCTTGGTTAATGTTATCCAAACCTGTCTCTTATCATGCCTTTTCTGGAGAGATTTTTTTATTTTTTCAAATATTTCATGTTTTATTATTTCTTTATGCAAATGCACTGATTGATACTCCCTAGGCACCGCAAAGGTTTGGTTTTGTGTATCCGTAATAGAGGTTATAGCATACATATTTGTCTTATTATCATCGGGTTTGGCTTTTATAGTGAACTCAAACCTTAATTTCTCCATTGTATAGGTTATTGTTTCTTTTTGTTTTTGCACACGTATATAAATTGTCGATTTATAACATGGAAGGCTTATTATAAGCACAACACAATATGATTCATCTAAAACGAAGTTTATTTATTAAATACAAATAGTGTTTTAACATCAAATAGGTAAAAAAAATAATGAAAAGGTTACGAACCTAAAACGAAGAATCGACAATTAAATGTTATGCCTTACTCTTCTTGTTACAATTTCACTTTAATCGTCTTTTGCACAATAAATGAAAGCAAATTCACAAACATAACAAATTAGCAAATTAAATTTTAATTGATAATGTTTCTTTTCTCTCCATAGTAACTAGAATAGAAGTCATTTTGACATAGGTAAGTCACAAAGGTTACATATATATACTGTTGACTATACCGCCATTATTAGTTCACAGCTTTAACAAAGCGAACATATTATAAAGTGATACAAGGTGATTGAGTTTCTCTACCACAGACTAAATAGTAGAATATTGGAGATATTTTGTACTTTGCTCATCAGTTTTATTATAAACTAGGTATAGCTCGTGTCTTTGTACGCATGGAACAGGTAGTAGCAGCAGTAATAACTATAATAATCTATCTGGCAACATGTGCGTAGAATACAACCAAATGAAAATAATTATTTATTTAAATAAAAGTTCAACCGACTTTATGTGCCTTTGAAATTTGAGGGTTTTCCTCGATTTCCCAGGAGATAACCATCAGATCTTAACCTAGTGCCAATGGGACCACACGGTAACCACCAGAAATTCAAATAAAAAAAGAATCAATAAAATCGCTTCGCCCAGTTATAAAGTTACGAGGCAAAAACATAAAAAAAGGCATGCAGACGAATTGAGAACCTCCTGCTTTTTTGAAGTCGGTTAAAAACAAATAAAATTGTATTTGTAATCAGTAACCACAGTGCTGACCTCGTATATTCCCAAGTGTTTAATCCATTGATGGCCTTGATTGAAACCCTTAACGTGCGTTTCCTCGCTGAGGGCCATGATATATACAAAGGTTCGATAAAATACAAATTAATGGGCTCCAAGCGTCAATATATTGTATTTATTTGTATTCACAGAAGTAATGATGATCGTTAATTGCATGACTGTTTGTTTATCTGTAATAACGAGTGGAACTGATAATGATAATGGTTAAATTAGTCCTTAATTTCTTATACCATCCAAAAGAAATTACTGTCAGCAAACTCCTCTAAATTGAGATGATCAATTCTCATAGACAATATATGTGCATATCGGGTATGGGGTAAGAAAGAAAATATATTTATTTCGGTATGTTTGACTTATCTATACATAATCCTAATCCTAACTAATTGATAAATGTGAAAACGAGATGATGACAGAATAAAGAAATTTTGACGAGCTTAAGTGTTAATGTGTCGAACGAAACTGTAGCGCATTTTAAAAAACGGTACAACGCCATCTGTCGACTGTCATAGTAAACTTCTGTTTGTTAAGGTTTAATTTCTAAATTTCACGCGTACGATTTCGCGGGCAACAGCTAGTATTTAATAAATCCATTATTTTTGTAATATGTCCCTATGTGAGCTTATTTCTTTAAAACTATACAACGGAATTTGCTGTGTGTTTTTTTTTATAGATACAGTGGTTCAAGAGGATGGATTTTTTTAATAGTTTGATTTGGTTTCTAAATTCCCCACGTACGAAGTGGCGGGTAACAGATAGTATTCAAAATAATAGATTAATATTAGGGGCCGGAAATGGTCCTTCCTCGGCCATCGCTATAGTAGTAAGCTACCATAGCGCTGGTTTAAAGTAAGAACCAGAAAACTATTGAGAACGAGTCTGCTACGATAGATAATAAATAAAAATAAAAAGAGTAAAAGGCTATTATAAATATAGAAGATATTATAAAACCTGTTATGTAGGTACATGGTAAAGTTCGAGAATCAGTCAACACCTATCTAGTGAAAATTTATCCAAGTAAAACTGCGATATAATATAGCTAGTAACTTATTAGTTAATGAT
This sequence comes from Orgyia antiqua, assembly GCA_916999025.1. Taxonomy (NCBI): domain Eukaryota; kingdom Metazoa; phylum Arthropoda; class Insecta; order Lepidoptera; family Erebidae; genus Orgyia; species Orgyia antiqua. The sequence continues at coordinate 20,371,111 of OU779862.1, forward strand.
TTATCAATACAAACTAAACTAAACGTAATTTAGTTTTTCTTAAACTCGTGACACTTTTAGGTCAACTACGTATTTAGGATACAGATTCACAAAACTTCGCGGATATTCTATGAAGAAATAAAATTGGTCAAGTGCGAGTCGGACTCGCGCACGAAGGGTTCCGTACCATTATCTATGCAACATAAGGCAACGTTATTAGTATCGAGCAAGAAACGGTAAAAAAATCATGTTTGTTGTATGGGAGCCCCCCTTAAATCTTTATTTTATTTTATTTTTAGTATTTGTTGTTATAGCGGCAATAGAAATACATCATCTGTGAAAATTTCAACTGTCTAGCTATCACCGTTCTTGAGATACAGCCTGGTGACAGACGGACGGACGGACGGACGGACAGCGAAGTCTCAGTAATAGGGTCCCGTTTTTACCCTTTGGGTACGGAACCCTAAAAAGTGGCAAAAACTTTGACTAAAATATGTAAATATGATAAAAAGTTACGCACTTCTTATACATGTGAAACATTTATGTGATTTTTCTGCAAGATATACTTTTTCTGTGTGTGTTTGTCATCATTCTCTTCAAAGATTTACCCCTGCTGATTATACCTACTCATATTTTCAAGTGATTTAACTATATTTCCATTGCATGTCACGTGCTAAAAATCATGTTCTCTATCACAACTCATGTTATCTTCAAGAAAAATAAACATGTAAAATGCATCCCAATGTATTTTCAAAGTAATTATAATAAAAACAATTTCAAAGTAAAATTCCAAGCGATTTCACAAAAAGCGATTGTAGCATATCCTATTACAGAAAACAAACAATAAATTTCAAATAAAATTGGTGAAATCCTACCGAGAGACTCAGCCGATTCGTTGACCTCAAAAGACTGTCCAACCGTATAGATAAACATCGATAAGGGTCCAAGTCTTATATCGGTATGCGTGTTCATCTCTAGTAACAAAGGTACTATTTATGCAAAGGTATAATGTTTCCAGTTTTTATAGCAGTAGGTAACTTGGATTGAAATATCGTCCGGTTGACGTAGGTGCTACAACGGATCTTATTTCACATTTCTCAAATTTATATCCACTTTTATTGTGTGTTTATTATAAGTATATCTATTTTTATATATTCAATATCATACATAATTAACGGTTGTTTATTTTTGAGTGATTTCTTTGATTTATTTTTCCTATTTAATGTTGTGTTCAAGAAAATGACTCTTTACGATTGCCATTTTCTATTCTTCGTCTATAAGTTTTAAATTATTTTTTCATTATCTTTGTTGCATTGTTTCTAAACTTAATAACTACGATACTCATATGCATTCTGAAAGATATTTATTTAAGGAAATTCAGATTTATATATTTTTGTTTAATATTGCTCTACACTAAGATCTTTAATTATGAAGATGATAGAAAGAAAATACATTTATTTACAACAGAACACAGAACCATAACAAAACAAGGAGGTAAAAATATAAAGACAAAATAAAAGGAAATAAGAGAATAAATAGCTATTAGGTCCAATTAAAACAAAAGTGTCCGTCACAAAACGGCCACGGCTCAGCTTTATTGCTGGTTAAAACCTGCGCTGGTCTTTCGCTGGGCCGCATTATAAAATAAGTACTATAGGTACAATAGTTTAGTCTTGCCAGATGGTCAACTGTCCTATTATCTAGCCTTATAATAAGTAAATTAAACAAAACGTAGATTACTAATTCTTTTATTCAGAATATATCCATGAATATCTAATTTAATATGTTGTTGTTGTTTATAAGATATATTTATAGACTTCAACTTTTGAAAACAAAGTCCTTATAAGCCAGGAAGTGGTCATGGATCGTCAACCATAAAGGAAGTTGAGTTGACAAGTGATAAGGTTAGGCCCTTCACTGAGGGCCAATAAACCATTTCAGCAAGTTGATTCTGAAACGTGAGAGGCTTTGGAAATTTTCCATATAGATCAAAGATACTCTAAATATTTTTGATAGTTAGTACGTATGTTTTGATTTTGTGCCTGAGATTTAAGAAATCAAAATATACCTAGTAGTAAAATTTTTTCTATATTTTAAGGTGCACTGGTAGCATAATGTTGATCCAATTATAATTTATGTTATACAGTAGTTTTTGCATGATTCACGTACAAACATACATCCTGACAGACTTACAGACAGAAAATATCTTCTAAAACATAATATTGTTTTAGCTTCTACTGCTAAAAGACTTATTATTACTTATACTTAATTATTATATTTTACTATATCTCCAAAAATATTTCACGCATTGCTAAGTAATAACAAAGTAGTATAAAAAACTTGCTAAGAAAATAGTTTTGACAATTATTACGTCTAACTATCACATGACTACGTAGCGTAGGTGTGTTTAGTCTGGACTAATATAGGTATTGACCTATATTAGTCCAGTATATTAGTCCAGTAATAACATTCTCATCGTAATGTCATCTGGCATTGGCCAGATGACATTACGATAAGAATGTTATGAATTAATTAATTGTATGTATCTATATTTGGTCAGCAGTTAATATTGAAAATCTATACCAAAATTCAAGAGAGGAACCCTGAACAGCTAGTAGGATAACTGTGTTGCAATAAATTGGACTTGAGAGATTCTCCGAGAAAATTGTTAGAAGATTTATTTTGGTCTATCAGACATTTAAGAGCTTGGATAAATAAAGTTATAATAAACTGAATCGAACTAGTCACATCACATAACAATTCTTATGGTATTGTTAATTAAGAAGGTGAAAATTAATGCGTGTGTGCTGTTTGGACAAAACTTGATACAAAAGTAGCTCTTCATTGAATAACTTGAATGCAGTTTTAAGTTTAATAAACACACCCAGATGGCGTTGTTGTCAATTTAGTAGCCGTTATGATTTTGTTACCGATTTTTTCACAGCAAGTAACGCTATGGGTCACAGCTAGTGAAGCAATATAAAGTGTAACTTGTCAGCCAAAGACCTAAAAAAATAACAAAAGGTTACTCGGAATCTATTTTAAGTCCCATTTTTCTTTTATTTTTCTAACGATTTTGTGAGAACTGAAGTCGCCTATGTAACAACATACCTTTCTAGTTTTTATTTCTGTGTCGTTTCTTAATGGTTTAGCGCGGTCTTTATCAACTATATTGAAATGTCAAATACATAGCTATTTTTGTTGAAAAAGAGATGTGTGTGGTATATGTTAAAGAAAATGGAATTAGGAATCTATACTTACTGAAACAAAATATCTTAAAATAAATCTTCAAAGTTTCATAAAAATAATACCTATGAGCTATATATTTTCCTAGTCCAGTTTGGATTGGAAAAAATATGTAGCCCATATTATTTTCATAGTCCAGTATAATTCAAGCAACCCTCAATGGGATGACTGGCGTATCACGCGCTGTGAAACATTATTAGTTTTTAAACGACATCATAATTTTGCCATCACATAAAGTGAATATTTTTGACAAAAAGTTTAATTTTTGTCAACATAAATACGAGCATTGTCCTCTTTTTTATTTTAGACTAAAACTAAGAAATTTTGATTGATTCTCTATCAACTAAAGTTTCTTAGTTTTAAAAAAACCGGAATTGAAATTTAATTATCGGGCTCTAACCAGTTTTATGTCTACAAAAGTAAAAATTTTGAATGTTATTATTTGTTACACTGAATTTAATTGTGCCAAGGTGACCAGGTAACCTTGAGTCCAAGTATTTCTTAACTGATCTTAAATAAAGGTGCAGTTGATCGCGTGCGTTTTGTATCACGAGATCAGAGGCCACTCAACCCTGGACAAGGGTGGTGGAACACAATAGTTTGATGTACAGGTTATAACTAGTTATTACCAAGTTTTAATATTTCAGCAGTAGTGTTACTTTTGCACCTGTCGCACTTTTATTGAAAGGCATTTCACCTCCTTACTGCTCATTCGAAGAGACAAATAATTTCCTGGGAATTATGAAGGTATTATCTTTACTGATATGGCCATGGAAGCAAGAAATCTACTGAATAAATTTTAGCGTACTTAAAACCAATGTCATAAAGAACAATAAAAGTAAAAAGATTGAAATGCATTGAGATTTCTGTTCCTAAATACAATTACTGTTTAATGCTGCCCTATAATTAAAATCTGATTTAGGTACCTTTTAGTTGTAAAACTACTCATAAATCAGGATTAAATCGTAGTTAAACCTGGCCCAGCAATTATATCTGTGGAACTGACAAATACAGGGTACAGAGCAGGCATACGACAGGCCGCGGTCAAGCGACGCCACAAAACGATCCATAACGAACATCTGCGTAACAAACAAATATTGAAATCCCAAGTTTAAATGGAATTTTGATTTGATTTCTTCGCGGCGAATTATAATTTCAAATAAGTTAAGAGATGAAAAATCTGGATCGGACCATCAAAGTTTTGTACCCGGATGAGATGGGCGGAGGCGGTCGTGCAGATAGGCATGGGGTAGTCGCGAATACTTCGTGTTTGGAACGCTTTATGTCTAAACTGACTTTTAATGTAAGTAATGTTAAAAGTTTTAATGTAATACCTATTTGTGATTTTAGCGTAATTTGTCAAGATATCTTTGAATACACTGGGTTTGTAATATCTTGTTAAAGTCAATAATAATGTCAATAATAAAAAAAAATAGTCAGTAAAATTAATCAATAAAAATAAAATAAATCAATAAAAGTCATTAATAAAAAGTCACTGTATTGAAGCTGGATTATTTTTAAAGAAATTCGAAGAAAAACAAGATAGATAGTAAAACTGTATAACGAAATAGTATATGTAAATTAGAATTATTGGTTAAACAAACATCAAAGTTCTTTAATACACTTGTCCAGGCATTTATAAATGCATATAAAATTCATATTACATTATTTGATTGCAAAATAATTAAGTACTGTATAATAATAGCTCAAGAAACGAAGACACCCTAGATGCTTAATCCCTAATAAAAAGATTGTCAAATACTAAATACAGCAATTATTTTAGCGATTTCGGTAAAAAGCTATTTTACAAAGTAATAATGTAAAATTTTGTTCGGCTAATGTAATCACAACTCAATAAAGATTATGGGAATGTTACAAAAGTAAAAGCGGAGAAGTTTAGAACAATTTTAATACCACAATATTTTACACCAGTTATTTTTGTTATTTTAGCCCTTGTTTGTTTTAGGGAGGCTAGCAGAAGTACTTTTTTTACAATACGCAATAAAAACCTAGCTAATAATCATATTTTTATTCCATTTATGTTAAGCTTATTTCACAGCTTTTAAATCACAACTTAGGTAGGTTCTAGTTCGAGGGTACTGTTCACATTTTCTGATGCACAATCAGACTTTTTTGAGACTTGGACCCTATTCCAATGGTTACGCATTATTTCATCGCCTTTTCAATAATGGAGTCAGGCAGATTTAAATCAAGTAAATCAAGTAAAATTGAATTCTTTACTATCAATGTAATTCTGTTATATTTCTTTTGATCATGCAAAGATATTTGCTGAAAATCTAACAAAAAAAGTCCATAATCCAATATTCCTAACAACAATAATCAGCGAAATTGTTCGCTCAATATTTAATGCCCCGCTTACTGGAATTGGGATCATGGCTGGAGTATCTCCATCAAATCAAGTTGAACGACTCAAATGAAACAATTAAGATTGAACTGAGTCGACTTGTGAACTTTGCGGATCGGGCAAATTCTGCCCTCCCCCGAAACCCATTAAATTCTTTATAAAACAATTTATGAAATCCTCTATACCGTACTGAGCTGCGGCTAATCAATTGAGATCGATCCATTAATTGTTACCTTTTACCCTAAATATGGCTTTTAAATGTAATTTAACTTCAGTTAGTTGTCATGGTTATTCATGAATGAGGTTGTTGTTCATTATTATTACTTAAACTAGCGGTTGCCTGCGACTCCGTCCGCGTAGACTTTAGAAAATTTTCACGTGCGACGGCGCGTTGGCTCATTTCATGTATAAGTTTGGTGTTTCTATACCGATTTCTATGATTCTTTTTTTATTGAATATGTAATAATGTTAACTTCTTTAAATTAGGGATGAGTGAGAGTATTATAAACGTAAGAGTAAACAAATATAATCAGAATGCTCTGAACAGCTAAGCTATCAGGAGTTACACGTGTTATTTTGAGTCAACCATAAAATATAGATATATGCTGTTGCGGGATATTTTTTAGACAATTTTATGTAGAATATTTTCGTCATACTTGATTTCTATGTAACTTTAACCATTAAAGCTGCACACGCGACGGAAGCTTAAAAAATGGAGTAACTTCTCCCGTTTTCGCAACATTTCCCTTCACTACTCTGCTCCTATTGATTGTAGCGTGATGAAAAGTATACTATAACCTGCCCAGGAGTATGAAGAATATTTGTAGCAAGTTTCATTAAAATCCGTCGAGTAGTTTTTGTTTCTATAAGTAACATACAGACATACAGACAGACAGACAGACAGACAAAAATTTTATTGATTGCATTTTTGGCACCAGTATCGGTCACTAATCAACCCCTGATAGTTATTTTGAAAATATATTTCATGTACAGAATTGACCTCACTACAGATTTATTATAAGTATAGATCAAAGAAATAATAAAGTCATCTTAAGGATCCTTGATGCTGATCATATCATATAAAAAAATAAATGTGTAGGTAGGTATCAATTAGTGTCAGACCGAAACTGATTTTTTGGCCGAAACCGAAACCGAATATTCGGCCGTGGCTTCAGTTTCGGCCGAAACCGAAACTCACGTGGTCAAGTATAAAAGCGAGCGTAGGTGTGCGTGAACTGCGACAGAAGTTTCGGTTTTGGCAAAAGTTTCGGCCAATTTTGGCCGAATTGTCGCCGAAACTTTCGGCCATCCGAAACCGAACTTTCAGTCGGACACTAGTATTAATATTTGCTTAAATAAATTCTAAAACAAAGTAATATCCAAAGAACAAAATTAAACGCTTTTTCTGATAAAAATATTATCATTGGAAGGATTTATTTGCCACAGGGACTGCAACGCTAGTGAAAAAGAAACGACTACCTTTATTTAGTGATGCGAATAATCAGAATGGGCACAACCCTTCTCCGAGACTTTTTACCCGTGAGAATTTGTGATTAAACTAATTTCAGAAAAAAAATATTGCATATACCAAGATTTCCTTTTTATATTTCTTTTGTTAAAGATACAGTTCAGTTGCTGGTTACAAATGCTTTTACTCCAGTTGTGTTGGGATGTCTGGGACCGATATGGTTGGCTGGGTTCCATCTGTAAATTGCCAAGCGATTAAAATAAGTCCAAGTTTAATTCTTTGATTATAGATCAGTATAAAGTTTGTTTCTGAAGCACTTCAATTAATGAACTTACATATTCAGGTATGTCGGTATTAATCAAGATAATTATAATTTAAAAGTTTGTTGGGAAAATAACTGTTGCGTAGACTTGTGTTTTGTAATTGATTATTTGTTGTTCAACACTGTAATATTATTGGTTACAAAAAGACCTATGATGCGTTTTTTTGTCTCTTTGTATGCGATTATATATAAGACTAAAAGATTCTTTTTGTATTTTGTTTGGAGACAGAGCGTTCTCGAGGAAGATAAAAAAGTACAAAGCTGCTACTGAACAAATAATAGGTAGTAAAAAAACAAAATTTTATTAATGAGAAACCCACTAAGGATTTTATTCATAAATATATTGAATTATGGCGTACCTACGTATAGTGTTCCATAAAATTAAAATATAATCTATCTTTTCGATAAAGCAAAGTAGCTCTTAATTAATAAATAACAGAGGTATTGGCAACAAATTTAACATGATAGAAGTCTTCCATTATTTTGAAGAGGTACAGGGGATGAAGTACCTATCAACTCTCAAAGTCATAGTATCCAAACAGACTTGCCCTCACCCCTCTTGTTTCACCCCCGAGGTCCTCTATCGATAATTTTGCGACCTCGAACACGCACGTAGCACCTCTAACTCAGATTACCACCTATAGATTCCGCACACAAGGTGATTAACGCACACCGAAAGTAAGCGCTATTCTCGCTTTAGTAATATAATAGAACGCGGCGTATGATTTTGCTCCCAATTAAAATGCATTATTCCATAACCTGCAACCGCGGCTTCCTCTAACATCATATCATTCTCCTGCCCTTATCCCATTATTTGAGTTCTGCGCAACATGATGTATTTTTCTTCCGTAGTCTTCTGTCAGACGCCATACCTGTGTTAACTCCTTTTTCTTTCATATTCTCATTCACACAGTCCCTCCATCTTTTCTAAGTCTTTCATCAGACTGTTTTCTTTCCACATTCATTCGTAAAACTCTCTTAACGATATTATTTTTCTCTCGTTCCATTACATCACGTTACCAGGACGGTCGCTCATATTTTTCCCAAGCAGATGACTCCATTCAACATTCGCATCTCTGCAACGTGAATTCGACTTTCATCCATAAGCACGGTCTTATTATTAATCTCCTTCCGTATTAGTCCGTTTAGTCGTTAACATAGAACTTGTAACGCGGTATCTATTGTGGGTAATCTGTGGATCTCAAACTACTGTACAAGTTTAGCGGAACTTTTATGTTTCACACGGGTATATTTGTAAACAACGTGTTTAGGTACTTGTGAAGAGAAATAATACTCGTATTGGAAGCTGAAATACCTCTTTAGAAGTTAAGGTACAATCAATTTCATACAAATTGTACAATTTGTTCAAAATAATGTTAAGAATTGTTAAATAATAGATTTATCATTATGTTTTGAGTTTTTACTTTCTTATAGCATATTTTGGAACCATAACAGAAGCGAGAGGAAGGAGTGATGACAGTCTACTGTGATGCGCCGATTACGCGTGTTGGCATAGGGTTTATTTTCAAGTTTTCCATCTCTTACAGAAGGTATGATCTGTGTACAATAATCCCTAGCTGGATTTTACAGCACTTTGAGGAGAAAAAGGGGTAATGACACTTGTATTCTTAATCCGTATCTACACGGAATAAAATCGAAATATTAAGTAATATAAATTACATAATAATATTCATAAATTCATGTACAATTACACCCTTTTATTCGGTTAGTGATCTCACGTCCCTGAAACTGTATGTGAGCTAATAAACAGGGATGAGGCGCACAACATCAGTACGATTTATTTCGTTATTAACTCGCGGCCGTGCTGTGAATTGCTTATGGAACTATCCCAATTTATACCTCCCATATATAGGGATTTTAGGGATACACTGTATTTTTTAATACCTCTTTATATAATTTTATTTAAAAGGATTTGTGGTTATCCGGCTCATGGATTGCCGAGATTACAGGTTTCTTTTTGTGGATGCTGACTATTTATCAAAGAAAATAATTACGTTACCTCTCAAATTTCGAAATAAAATTCTTCGATTTCTCAGTAGATAACTATCAGATCCTGACCAATGGGACCAAACGGGAAGCTGGCAAATAAAAAAATAATAATTAAAATCGCTTCGCCCAGTAAAAAATTATGAGGTAACAAACATTGTTGAGAACCTCTTCCTTGTATTGAAGTCAGTTAAATAGTACACATATTACACTCCTATTATAGTATATCTGTATTTTGGTACTCAATGCAAACCTCAAAACAAAATAGAAGAAAACTGTTCTAAAAATAACATCTAATGTACTCTATTTTAAGTGAAATAAATATTCATTTCATTTCATTATTCATTTCATTTCATTTCATTTCAACCAATATGCTTAGCTTAGGACTAGAGAGGACGTTATCTGAAATGTCCACGAATATTTTATTTTAAAAATTCGCTTGCCTTGTTACTATGTTCATTTGCTTGTGCTGTGCTTAATTATATCACGGATAAAAAGGTACACTAGCTAAAGATTTCTTATAAAAACCCCCTTACAGCATCTCTTCACAGGTCACTGTCTGTTTTTTGTGCAAATAAAATATTTTGTGTACATTACGCAAATGTATAGTTGTTCTGTGTAAGAATGAAACCCGCAAACACCACGGAAGTTAGTTAACACTATTGATACGCCAGAAAAACCTTTCATTGCATGGAACTATACAAATTTATACAGCTCCCCTCCCATATAATCTATTTTCACACTTATAAAATTCTATAAAACGTTATATGAAAAGTTAAAAAGTATATGAAACGATTATATAAAAGTTTGTTAATGAGTTTGATCCCGCGAAGTTTTAGGATCGACTTTTTAATTCCGACTTACATTTTTAATATGTGTTTGAGGTTTTAACTTATTATGCACTGGAAACTTTGTTTTTTAATACATTTATGAGATTTTATTATTAAAGAAATGAATAAAATTATTTTGTATTTTTAAGATTTAAGTATATTATTATATATAGTGAAACCATTACTTATTTGTCCGTCTATCAAACATTTCTCATCATAATATAGTATAGTTGTTTTTATGTTCTTTATTCGCCGCCAATACAGCCTATTACCATACGTTACCGAATATTAAAAATACCGTAGTGAATAGTTATATTTACAACAAAATACAAAATTGATTACATAACCCTGTATTGTTCATTGCATACTTCAATTTTGTGGCATTCATCGCTGAAGGCACTGCAAACAATTGATCCTATTATTTACTACAGCGATTTTATTGTGTTTCAATTGCGATGCTTTCACTAAAGCGTTCATAGTATGTATTTTGAGCTTGTTTTATACGAAATCCAAAAAATTCAAAAATCTTGAAACGGATTTGTTTTAAATAAAATCCGATATTTTCAATAATATAACGAAATCGGATTAAACAAATTAAGAAATTTAGTTTGTAAAAATAGTCTCGCGGAACAAGAGAATATGAAATCCAATAAATTAAACTGTTGAGATAGTATAACAAATTATTAAGTACACCTTTCCTCTTCTCACAGCTTAACAACTTAACATCTCACTTGGGTACGGACTTCCTCCACATGAGAGGGTTTTTGCTCTACTATGGCAAGCTGGCCAGGCGTGTTGGCATAGGATTTAGTCACGAGTTTTCCAGCTCTTACAGCTAGCAATCTTTCTGCTTATGGTATCCCTTAACTAGCTCTTAGAGCACACGGACTTAACTTTTTAGTGCTGATTAAATACAACTTGGATATTAGAGGATGTAAAAACAGAAGCGCACTGAAACCAGAAAACAATTCCAATATCTAGAAGTCAGAGTGTAAAATCAAAAAAATGATGTTAACAAAATCATAGTGTGGTGTCAAAGCAAATGTCCGGTTCGTCCTGAAGTCATAAACGTCACAATATATTACATCACATCGGTACACATGAATTCATTCACAACGCGCGTTATAGGGAGAAACATGCTGACCAAAGCACTACACATATTAGAGATAAGCGTGAATGTATACTGATCTTTGAGGGTTCCATATCAAAAGGTAAAATAGAACCCTCTAATTAAAACTCTGCTGTCTGTCACTAGGCTGTATTCTATTAACAATGTAAATTAACGAGCTGAAAATTTTCCATCAATAATAAATATTAAATATCAATAAAAATAAATAATCATTATTTCTCTGCCCTAATACGGTTATTTGGGGTCAGTATGACGAATGTATTATGATGATAACGGTACCTATGTGTCTGTTCAACTCGTACCTGGCCGCTTTTTTACTTAAGTGCTAGACTTTTTCATTTATTATTTTTTTACTAATGTAAGAAGAAATCTTAGGGTGACACTATACCTTTTTTATCTATTATGAGGCAAATATTCATTTATTTTCACGTCAAAATACAACCAGTTGATGCTCAAACTACGTCTTAATTCATGCATATCCCGGTTTGAATGCGTTTCAATAATAAATAAGCTTTTGTTTGTTACTGCGCTGCAGTAGTGCGGTGGGATACTGCTAGTGTATCCATGACGAGGGCTTTAATTAAAGCGTGTGATACGAACACGTTACGGCCACTATCTCAGCTGCTAAATGACGCGCACTCGTTGGTCACGCTGACTGCAGCCACTAGGGGTGGACAATATAGGTATCGATAAATCAACAATATAGATTTACATATTTGTTTCTTGTATTACATTGTACCTAAAATACATTATTATTAAATAACATTTTTAAAGAATTTACTTTTTGCTTTGCTTCTTCGATATTTAATTACAATAAATTAATCATACCGTTACATTTTTTCTGTAGGGGTGGACAGAGATACATTACCACTTTCTACTGTCTTAACACAATTCGATAAAAGAAAGCATTGCAACATTAATTGATTTCTCCCACTAGCAATATAAATTGTTATAGAACTAAAGTAATTTATTAATTTTGCAGTTGACATGCTATGCTTTTTACTTAATAAATCAAATTATGGTGGAAAAAGTGAATTGCCGCAAGCGGGACTTGAACCCACGACCTCAGAATACCGTTCCGTAGCTGAGCCAACTGAGCTTATTGCGGTTGTTAGATTGGACGTTACTATGAGGTACTCTGAACCAACCTATCGCTAACCTATTGAACTATGTAATAGATTGATCATACTCTCCCTTTGATTAAAGATTATAGCAAAGGTGTAAATTAACAGAAAGGTGGAACATATACTTAACTAAAAGATGGTATGGATCATTTTAAATATCTTTAATCTACCACCAGTTCGGAATACAGGTTTAGTGGAGAAGAACTGGCAAGAAACTCCACTATTGTTCTTTTCATACAAATATCCTTAATACAATTTAGCAAGTATATTATATTATATATCTATATATATCAAAACCTATACACCATATACTTGCTGGAATAGTCCAGCAAGTATATAATACATAATATCTATTTATCAGTACACTATCATAGTCACAATATTATTACAACAATAAGCTATTTGAAGGAACACTTACGTGAGCTCCGTTGTCGGACAAACCCTACCGGCAACTGTGCCCCTACAACACTTCGACTCGCTTTTATAGCATGTTGGTTCTAATACAATACAAGACTACCGCCCTACCTATTACAAATTGTTATTTTGCTTGAATTATAAAGTAATCTTAAAAATTAGCTATTTATCAAATGTATTACATACAGACTTACTTCAACTTATAATTATTACATTGCAACTGATGTAACAATCATCTTATCTGCCAATAAGATGATTGTCATTAAGTAGATTCATAAACAAACGTCTAACTACCCACAGTGTTATGGTATTTAAGCCTAAACCATGATCAATATGAAGCATACACACCTTTATCTGTCATAATAATAATTCAACAATTTCTTAATCTGACACGGTCGTGCTTGCAACATTCAAATCAACCACCACATTTGTCACTACATTGAGTTTATATATTTTTACGTACAACGCCATCTATCAAGATTGCTTTTCAACATCTCGCTTGCGGCAATTCACTTTTTCCACCATAATTTGATTTGTTATAGAACTGTTATTTCTTAACCTGTCAAATTACTAGCACGCCTTGAAATTAAATTCTCAAATATTAGAAATGTTACCCTTGAACCCACATATTCTATTAAATTTGTAAAGGAATAAATACTTTAGCTATTACTCCTATTGTTTTATCTCCATAATAGCTTTACTATTAATTAACCTTTGCCAACGGTGTAACTTTCAATGTCAAGCGCCCAGAAAATGTCAACTTTACATTCTTATAGTAAGCTCCACGCAATAATATTAATTTCTCAATGAATAATATGACCCAAATGTGCGTGTTTTTCATCATTTATTCGAAGCCAGTAGCTAAATTTATTAAATACATTTGAGGTTAAAAGCGTTAAATTACTTTGTGACTTGCATTATTCATATATTTAATAGTTAACTACGCTGTTAATTACTTACTATGACAAAAATGTTATGGTAGTTACATTGTAGTGATTTAAATAACTACGATACGTTTATGTTCTATCTGTTAGTTCTGTTTACTCTTTAATATCTATTTCCTAGCCTGTATTTGGTTGAGCAAGTATAACCATTGTAAATGAAGTTCGAGCTAATGCTGCTAAGATATTTGTCATTTTGGTTTCTTCAGTTTCACAGATCTTATGCTCAATGCAACGTATTTGTGCATATAATTAGAAACTCATTAATATGGTGCTTTGTTATGGGTAGACCGAGAGATTCGTTAAGGGCCTACATCAATATAATTGTATATCATCGCCGACACGTACATATTACACAGCCAGTAGGCACAGAAAATGAAGAATTAGGGATACTTTTCCTGTTTACTCAAAATCTACTAAATATATGTTAATTCTGATTTACGTGTTTCTATATATAATAGTTACTTATGTTTTTAAAGTTATTTCATTAGTTATTTCGCGATAACAGACCGACAAATGAAGAAAATAAAAAATGAGAGAGGTTGTTTCGCTAAGATTTTCTATCGAGAAAACTTTTTTCAATCGCGTTTCTGAGTTTATGCGATCCTAGATCATATATTGAAAAAACATATACTTAAAAATTAGAGCTCTAGCCATTCAATCTAAAGAAACAATGAAAACTTCGTACGTAGAAAAATACACGAAGCTATTTTGGTATCCTCTTAACTATTATAGCTAATAGTTTTAACAGGAGAACGCCAACACGTTGTAAAGCATCAAACAGTGGCTAAAATGTAATGTAATGAGATGGTATTCAATATAAGTTATCGACAATGTATGTGACACTTGAAGAAACTTTAATTTCAGCAACTTACTCGTGTACGTTATTAAGTACTCGAACGTTTACTATTTTATATATTTTAATAAACTGTAAATTTTTGGCAAGTTAAGCAAAAGAAGTAAAAGTAGGTCAACGTCTTTATTTATAACACTTTCACTGCTTTACATAGTCTTTTTATTTTCAAGTAAATTAATTGGGAATTTTATAATAATATATTTTGGTAGTTGAAATGATTGTGACTTTTATTTCACTTAAAATTACTGGTCTATGATTATTACGCGTTGTATACAGGGTTATTTTGAAACTATTAGTATCCTTACAGATCTAGTAGCTAATATCATAAACAACTACATAATTGTAATACATATTATCGAGTGTATGCAATAATATACAATTCATATTATCTATTCTTTAACTGTCCTGCTCTTATAAAATCGTCAAAATTCTAAAGATTACATAAAATATATATAATTTATGTAATCTTTAGAATTTTGACGTAATAGGAAAATAAGTAAACTCTAAAATAATGTAAGACAGTATAAGAGCAGGACAGTTAAAGAATAGATAATATGAATTGTATATTATTGCATACACTCGATAATATGTATTATGAAGAAGAGATGATAAATTATACTATAAGAAAACCGACGCAACACTGATATTATATTATATCGATATAATATCCATAAAACTGGACTTCACTAGTACCCTGTAGCAAAATTATTGTTCAACTAAGCACAAAATGCAAATTCCTAAATATAAACTGATATACTAACATCTAATTTGTTTCACTTAACATTTAGCCTAAGTAATGACTTAATTACTTACGGTCTTATTCATAATGACTTAGCGGAGGCATAAAAGTTCGCTAAAATCGGTTCGCGAAAATTGTCAAAAACTGTTCTTCATAATAGTCTTTTACGCGAAAACGTTTATTATCTCTCCGATAAAATCTCCGTTTAAACCTCCGATAACTCATTATGAATAAGACCACTAGACCTTAAGAAAACCTGTGCGTCTTTAAGGGTGTAAGCTGATGTTTTGTAATATTAAAAATGTATGATATGAAATTATTTTAATAGTCTTTGATAATCAATCAGATGAAAGTTAAGTTATTTATTCTGGACATGTTTTTGTATAAGCAGGTAATTATCTCTCACGAATAACATTTGTATGATCGACATAAATATTTGTTTTCTGAAGGTATGTTTACCTACTACAGGTAAACTTGTACACATCAAAAACAAAACGGAATTGTGAAAGAAATTTTTCTAGGTGTAGTTAAGTTATTTCTAACCATATATAATATTAATCTAATACCCATATAAAAGCATACAATACATATGAAACATATTGTACGTGTTGTGACGGATTAAGAATAAGAGTGTCGCCACCCAATCTCCTCCCCATAGTGCTGTCAAAGGCAGCTAAGGGATATTGCACACAGATAACATCCTCTGTGAGTGACGGAAAACTCCAAAATAAACCCTGTGCCAATAGGCTTGGTCAGTGCCAAACCGACACAGTAGACCAAAATCCATCCCAAAGTGAAGAAGGCCCGTGCCTAACAGTGGGACGGGAATGAGTACAGACGGGAAACTAAAAGAAAACCTTATTATTTTATTCAGAAGCAACAGAAAGGCACTGAAATTGTACACCGGAGGTAGTTCTTAAACAATTCAAGATACCAATAATCTTGATATTGCAAACACTGGAATGTTCCACACGTATGAACACAGTAAATAAACAAACGGTGTATATGTCCTTGGGAAAAACATGGACATTTGTAGAGATATCCGCTTAGAGCATTTACCCAACTAGAGTTGGTGGAGGTTCAATCCATTTATTTAATCAGCCGATTGATAATAACGTTAAAAGACTACTCATAGTAAACGGACAGTGGTTATTTCTGTGTGCGTTTGCCGATTTTGTACGTAGCAATACTCGCACACAATGAAATTACGTTTTAAGTAGTTATCTGTGTGGTGCCAATTCTACGTGCACCATTACACTTAACTAAAAAATGCAAACAACTATCGCTGTATTTCGATTATTTGGTTATACAGTTGTGCAAATTTATATTAATTAAAATCTTTAGGCTATAATAAACAGTTTTTGTAACAAGAAAGATCAGTTAACATTGCCGAATTGTGTTATCAACATTATCAAAATTCATTTTTTAGTTAAGTTTACTTTAGTCGTGAGTATTCGAATCAGCATTGATTTAAATAAGTATAACAGCGTGCGTAACAACTCCCATTGGTTTATTACTCGAAGGATATCCATGAACAATATTAATCAAGGGATAGTATGTGTGTGGTTTGTAATGAGGGCCGGACAGTCTCATTTCCGGATTTATTGAAACACGTTGGCTTGCTAGATGACTTTGTGACGAACGCTTTTGTTATTATTACTATTGTATCTATTTTGATTGCAATAACTTATGCTTTTATTTGTAACTGTGTATGTGACACCAATTTGTTAGGCATTAGTTCTGGTATAGGAAACCATTTTTGTTGAGAAATGTTTTCTTATGAGAACCTTCTACTCCCCATTGTTTTACTGAATATTGGTATTCATAAGTTAATATTGTAAATAGGATGTTTAAAATTAACTAAACATCATATTAGCATTGTTTCGGCCCATATAAGTCATGTCACCTGTAAATAACAACAATACAAACTTAACTATATACGTATTTTTGCGCCATGAAGTTTTTTTGTACTTTTTAAATTACTTTTTGCCTGCCGGAGTTATTGGATCTTAAAACTCAGGGCAATCTTTATCTATATTTTTTTTATTTAACACTAACATGTAATAAAATCATATACCTCTTAAATATTTATTACGTTTTAGATTTATTTATTTCATCATAATTAAACTACCTAAATATTCGAAAAATGTCCTGTTTTTTATTTGTAATGTGGCCACATTATTGGACAGAGGCATCCCGACGATTGTCACGTGTCGTATTAATTACGAACATGTGCAAAAGTGCTACATTTACTAATCTAGTTTTTTGTAGTAGAATTATTTTGTAAAAATCTGTTCTTTTTTGTCATGAGTTAAATTTTAATCATATATCTTTACTTATTATCAAATAAAGCAGTATATTTTAGTATACATGTCTTTATGTGAGCTGTCACCGGTGACACTCTAAGTAATGAATGGGATAATCACAGGGCAATGATTATTGGAAAGATAATATAATATATCAACTTTTCAAAATTCGTTGATAGAATTCCAAAGTAGTTACCGTTGACCAGTACCTTCCCTTAACACAATAAAGCCTATTTTAACGATGCCAGATAACAAGAGTCGCAAAATTTTTAATAACCATAAAAGATTTGCAGCGTCGTTCACGTCAGCCTGAGGAAATGACCCGTCAGCTCATAAAGACCGTTCCACTTACATCTTAGTCGATATTTGAAGTTAAATAGAATGGTCAAATTGCTGTTTATTACTTTTAAAGATAAATTATATGATTTGATAAATATCTATTACAAACTTTTGCCCGCGACTTCGTACACTTGGAATTTAGAAATGTTTACATTGATGAAATGAAATGAAATGAAAAATCATTTAATCAATTAGACACAATTTTTCAGAAAAATTATGTGCTTATGACATGTCCAAATGCTTCGCTCCTACTGGTTACAGCGTGATGTTATATAGCCTAACACTGAATGATTTTTTAAATCGGACTACTGGTTCTTGTTATTAGCACGTTTAAACAAACCTTCAGTTTTGTAATATTATATATTTATTTTTTAAAGATCATTTTAATAGAGACTTGTAGACAATGACCGTTTTTATTTTTTTGAAACTTTAATTTATGAGTACACCGCATTCTCGCAGTTTCACTTGTGTGCTAACTAGAATTATTATTATTATCTAGAGGCAAAAAACAAAAAAGAGTATGAAGCTAGAGGAACACTATCAAAAAATATACGGTACAATAATTTACTATTCAAACCATGGGTAGTGTTTCGAGCATAATTATGTAACTTATTATATATTCACATACTACATACAAACTGATACAGAATTTATATTGTTAGATAAAACAGACAGTTGTACTATTCACAGACAAACACGAATAGTGTCTTATGTTGAGCTTTGATAACATAATTTATATTCGTGCGAGCCACATTTAAGTCCTCATTACATAGTAAACATGTTCACTCATGTGTATATCTAACTATGTTTAAATACCAAAGAATATGAGCTCACATTTCAAGTGTATTTACATTATAATATGAAGTCTAAGGTTCTCTTGACGTATTAAACCTAGGTATATGCATAGTTGTGGATATATTTTGGTATCACGGAAAAGCTTCTGACTCTATCAATACAATATTAGTTGAAGTAAATTATTGTCTGCTTATCTGTTATCTAGATACGCGTAAACTTCTAAAAAAATCCACTTAAAAGTACTGTTTTGAAAGAGATATCAGTGTTAATCTTATTATATATTTTATTTTTACAATTTACACAACGTCCTCTGGTCCCAAGCTAACTATTGTTTGTGTTATGGGTACTAGAATACGGATAGAATACATAAATTATTTTTCTTTTGTAAACCTACATACTTATAATACATAGGAACACGCAGACGCAGTATAAACATTTGTGTGACATTTATGAAAATCACAAAAATGGCAGTCCGTTACTTAAACCGCTCGACCACGAGCACCTTTAATTGACCCGTTGTTTGACAGTCTATTCAAACATATTCCGTTAAGGGCCTACATCAATATTATCGTATATCATCGCCGACACGTACATATTAACACAGCCAGTAGGCACAGAAAATGAAGAATTAGGGATACTTTTCCTATTTACTCAAAATCTACTAAATATATTTTAATTCTGATTTACGTGTTTCTATATATAATAGTTACTTATGTTTTTAAAGTTATTTCATTAGTTAATACGCGATAATAGACCGACAAATGAAAAAAATAAAAAATTTGAGAGGTTGTTTCGCCAAGATTTTCTATCGAGAAAACTTTTTTCAATCGCGTTTCTGAGTTTATGCGATCCTAGATAATATATTGAAAAAACATATACTTCAAAATTAGAGCTCTAGCCATTCAATCTAAAGAAAAAATTAAAACTTCGTACGTAGAAGCACGAAGCTATTTTCAATATTAAGACGATACGTCTTAATATTGAAACGTATCAACTTGAAACTCATACAAATGTTAAATATAATAGGCTCCTATAAGTACCTACGCAAATAGAAACTACGGCTTATGTATGATCATTTTTGACATGTGCACGGAAGGAATCAAAACCTGCTGGCTTGTTTCCAGAAACCCTGCTTTTCATACCACAAATTGTTGTAACATATGAAAATATTTTTTTAAAAACACTAGACCTTTAAATTTTTTTTTGGTTATTTCATGCTAAGAAATGTAATTAGCTCAAATTTAAAAATTCAATTTTAGAATGCCATAAAAGGTCTCGGAAATCATGACCACGTATTAAACCTATTTAGTTAGTGAGCTACATTGTGTCTAGACTAGGTATATAATAAACAGTACATATTCAGTACATCTAGGGTCATAAATCGGTCAAGGATTAAAGCGCCGTTATAATTTACGAGGTGCCACATCCTCGCCTAGAATTTATTCATGAAGGTAATAAAATCTGTCGGTCCGGCCCCGGTTTAATTTCTTTTTGAGTTTTTGTACCCAGATGGTGTTTTTGCTCAGTACAAGAGAGGAATATATTATAAGGTGTCGTGAAATGTTTTTACAACAAACATTTTTAATGTTATTTTTGTTTAAAATACTTACTATATATATTTTACTTGTATATTTATTTTTATCTGAGAGGTTAAAATTCATCAATATTTGTATTTAAACATTCTTAATTTGTGTATTATAATGTATTATTGTTGGATACCAGTATACTGCTTAATAGAGGCCATTTATTGATTTATTAACGTTAACATATACCTAATTTAAATTATATTTGTTGTTTCACAAAGATAAAATTGGTCAAGTGCGAGTCGGACTCGCGCACGAGGTTTCCGTACCATTATCTATGCAACTTAAGGCAACGTTATTAGTATCGAGCAAGAAACAGTAAAAAAATCATGTTTGTTGTATGGGAGCCCCCCTTAAATATTTATTTTATATTATTTTTAGTATTTGTTGTTATAGCGGCAATAGAAATACATCATCTGTGAAAATTTCAACTCTCTAGCTATCACCGTTCTTGAGATACAGCTTGGTGACAGACGGACGGACAGCGAAGTCTCAGTAATAGGGTCCCGTTTTTACCCTTTGGGTACGGAACCCTAAAAAAAGGTCTTATAACATGTATCAATTTTTTTTATAGGTCGCGTCATGTAAAAAGAACGCCGGCTGTCAAGCTGCGCATATGCAATTTATCGGTCTTTTTGGTAACGCGAGGTAGGGCCCGGGGAGGTATGCGTGTGCTATGGATGTCAGACACGAAAAAAATATCGGTGTATCGATAAATCGATATTAATAAAATATCTAAATAAGAAAATATATTTTATTATTATTAAAAAGATATTTTTACTAGCCAAGTGCGAGTAGGAATCAATTACAAAGGGTTTCGTATATACCTAGTTCCTTATTCCATCATCATCATCAGTCACGCCATTTTCCCAAGGAGGTAGGCAGAGTCTAAAGAGCGCGATCTGTTACGATGCGTATTCCGTATTACATTTGAGATGATTACATTGTCAATAGCACGTCATCAAAATAACTGTAAATTATTGGCCTAGATGATCTTAGTCCATATCGCCAAGCGTTGAGCTTATAATTATAGAAGTCGGTCAACAGACAGACAGTTAAAATCTAAGGTTGAAATTGACAGACAGAGTGGCCAACTTAAAAAAACACCATAAGTATCAAATTAAAAAGCATCAAATCAAGAGTCAACAAAAAAAATAAGACATTAAGTATTATGTTATTAAAAAAATAAGTATAAAAAAAATACTTATAAATGTTCTCGATCTGCAAAAAAAATATAGATTTTCGATACTTGAAATTTTATATCGATATATCGATATATGAAAACTTAAATATCGCCCAAAATTATTGATATATCGAAAAAATAATATCTATATATAGATATTTTTTCAACAAGCCTAATTGTAGCGTCAGTTAGAAATATCATCGCGGACAAAAGTTTTAAATTCCGAAATGTTATTTGACGTTTACTGTGTTGCTAGGCAATTACACTTTTAGAATAGTCATGTCTTCCAACCGTCATTAAACAAAAAACTATACGTAAATCTTTAGCAGATTTATATAATTTTGTAAATTAATTAAAGTTAACTATTTTTACGGATTCAAATGATCAGTGCAACTCTGTGTATTTCTGTGATATGCGCGTACAAACTCACTCAAGTGAACATATAACTAATAACCTTTCTAGAGTTCAGCATGGTGCTATGCTCGCCAGAATCATAGAACAGTGCAACGAGAATCAAATAATGACTAACCGTAAAATGGCGAATTTTTTACCTTGTTTGTTTTTGAAGACATGTTTATTTTACTTTATATTTTATTATACAACGCTGCGATTCCCAATTTCGCGCGTACGACTTCGCATTGCTAAAACGACATTTCTGGTCGGTTTGAATAATCGGTACTAACCGGAATAAAAAAGTTACGGTTGCCCAACACCATTGCCAAAAATGTGGCAGCATTATTTTCAAGTTTGACATTAGCAACTGTTGAAATGTTATGTTTCGAATTCTGGGTAGAGAACTTAGAAAAATGATTTATGACGTATAGTGTTTTATGAAGAGGAAAGCTGATAATAATGCAGTTAATTTATTTGAAACAATGTATGAAACGGACCGCAGAGGCAACAAAATGTTCCGAGTCGACAGTGAGACGAATAGTAAAGGGTTCAAAAGATTCGGAATTTCTTAGTTTTCCGAACTCCCGGCAAAAATAAAAGAAAAAAACAAAACCAATAACAAACACTAACTAACATCATGATTTAACGGAAGTAGTTTCAAGATTACTTTAATTTTATTTCTCGTAAACATTCTTTAATACATAATTCAAACATGTTTTAAATTCATTTTATTGATATTTTATCTAATATATTTTTCTATGTAATATAATAACTAATAAGTAGGTATAACAAATTTGTAGGTACCAAGACACGACTTGCCAGCGAAAACCTAGTTCAAAAATAAAATAACTTTCGTGCGAGAGTGTACCCATGCGCAAAGACGGTCTTTGCGCATGCGTCCACCACTTTCTTTCAGCGTTCTTTTTACGTGACGCGTCCTATACTTACGTTGACTGTATTTGTCAGATTGTTTTAGTTGCAATTGAATACACATTAAATGTAATCCTTTAACTTTTATAAAAGTAAGCAATTAAGATAGTAGGTTTTTCTATGAAGAAGTAGAAAATTCAACATTTATAATAATAGGCATCACTACAGAAAAAAAAAAATTTAATAGTAGTGCAGATGTTATATAAAAATAAAAATAAATACATTTCATGTATAGTTTTTTGTATAGGCTCGTTAAAACTAATGAGAACAAAAATTACGTAGCAGATATCTTGTTTGTGAATAATGTATTCATATTACTAAAATTTTAATCTTACTATCAATAACTGATGTGTTTATGTTCATGACTATAACTAAATATTTGAAATTAGGATGATTTTTGAAATATTATTACATGCATTTAAAAAAAAACAAGTGTCATCTCCCCATATCTTGCCTGCAGGCGATGTAAGAACGATCATTGAGTGGGACTTGAACCGACGATCTACCGCGATGGAAACTGGTCCGTTGCTTTATTAAGTAAAAGCCTACCAAGTCAATTGCAAAAGTAAAAAAAATACTATATATTAGGTTCTTTTTTTAATCTGTTTAAAATTTCTTAAATAAGTATTGAAAATAACTTTAAATAATGTGATACATTTGTATCTCTATATCTTGTTTTACTGCATATTATGATTATATTACATTACCGATCTGCTTCTGTACTCAATCTTAAGATATAACGAGATCTGTTCGTTCCTTTGTCTCATCAATATCTATTTGTAGCAATAAAATATTCTATGATATAAATCTATGAATTATTTCTCGTCAAATTAATGAGAAGATTCGCTTTTAAAGTTTCAACAAAATAAAAAATGGCTGACTTACAAATGCGTAGATGACGCACTTTTTTCTAGTCTTAAAACAATAAAATGATCTAGAAATATCCATACCTTAGTCGACCCGTGACCAAGATCGATGCAACTCGGTCGAAACGTCGGGAGCAGAGGTGTTGTGCCTTTTAACAGTTATTAACTTGATTATAGTCCCGGTAATATTAACAAATTATGAGTTCAAATCACGTAAGTATAAAATCAATAATCCATACCTAAGCCAATTACCACTGATTCCTTACTGACTCATCTCAAAGAGATCTTTGTAGTCACTTAATGTGATTGATATTTTATTCATGTCGCACTACTTATTTGTTTTTATAATATTCTTTTTTTACATGTCTTTTAGTCTATATTAAACTTTTGTAACAATAAAGATGATCTTTTGTTATATTAAATTAGTTACTGTTAATAATTTAAGTTCAGTATTCTGAACTTACAAGTCGAGACGGAACAAACTTAAACTAAATTTTACTTTTCATTGATTCACTCAAAACTCAAAGTAAAGGATAAATTAATAAACGTCGAGTCATCTCACTTCCAACTTTATTTTATTTAAATTAACTTAAATATTCGGTATTTTCTAACACTTGCGCGACTCATCTGTTTAAATAAAACTACTTTTTACGGATTTAGACGCGTATATTTGTTTTAAATTTCGGCCCGACGTTTCGGAGACTTTGCAGTCACCATGGTCACGGGTGAGACTGAGCTGTAATGTGTCTTCTACGATCAGTTATTACAGGGTTTACCCACATTCGATTTTAATTTGTTTTTAATAAATTAATTCGGTACATTTATGACCAGTTAGTTAAAGTTTTTTGTTATCTATGAAAGTAAAAAGTAACATTTTAATATGTATCTAAAACATACTGGAAGTGGTAGTAATTTAACTAAATGTTTTTTCAGTCTCAGTTTTAAGGCTTTTTCAAAATGTGTATATTTTGATAGCATAGGCATTATAATTATACTCGGAGAAATGCTGATGGATATCCATCCATCAGCATTGTACACAGAAGTAAGTATGGTCAATTCATCCGAATTGACCATACTTACTTCTGTGTACCCCTTAAAGCATACAGTCATAATATTAAATCTTCGTTGTCTTGTTTCAGTACTGCGGTATGCTGGAAGCGCACTATATAAGAGCCCTGGCGGCTTGGTCTAGGAGCACGTGACGTCATACGTCCGCCATGACACCACACGTCGCCCTGTTCTTGGTGTTATGCCTCGTCCACTGTGACACCAAGACTGTGCTGCAAGATAAACTTGGTGAGTTTCAAGATTTTCGTTGTATTTATTGGTGGAAATTGTACAGTATTACTTGCAAAATAGTGGACGCACTTAGCAAGTGCATTTAGTCCTTGATTCTAAAGCAGTGTACGTTACTTATAATTAATTACTTTATTATTTCAGTTAGTTTATTCATTACCGATCCAACATTTACCCTAGTCTCACTAGTCTTACATAGGGCTCACTAGGAGTTATCTACAATCAGTAGAAACACACATTCTCCTAGTGGCTACGTAGTTAAAAAAAAATTAATAATGTTTTATTTGACTATTACGATTATCAAAACCATCTACGATTATCAAGTATTAAATTGCACTTTTATTTAAAGAGTTAAACAATTCACATATATGAAATGCCTGCAGAGTCATATTACATATTATATATTTCGCTAAACTCGTTTGTGGAGTGAATTCTGCTTGCGTATCATTGTACACAGCACGACGCAGTCACTCCGGGACGGTATAAAACCTCTCTCAAACATCATTATGACAAAGGTAATTTATTCGGATGTGCGGGTTTTTAATGAGATGTTGTGTTCTACTGCAACAACAGTACATTCTCAAACATTATCTGTGATTATTGTTCTGCTTTTTTGTTTTCTATCTGTGTAATACTGTACCCATTACTTCGAAAAACGTGGGAAAAAAAATTATATTTATTGTAAACATACTTTATTATATTTATCCATAATCTATTTTATTTTTGGAATAAATCAAAATTCTTTTAATAGCCTATTAATATGAAATTTTGCATAATTATCAAAGACCGATGACAATGACATAGTTTAATGACAAAAGTAAATTATACGCCTAAAGTGTAAGTGGTGGTGGCCTTTGGTATTTATTGGTATTTAAATTTCAATGTGAAAATTGGTTCTCTAATTCCAGTTTCATATTAAGACAAATATGTACACTTGTGCAGTCGAATAGATTTGTATCCTTGAATACGTCTGGTTGCCACTTAACGAAATGTTTTACTTATATTTTCATGGGTTGAAAACATAGAAAACCTATACACTAATGCAAGTGAGTTCAATCGTCCACGGTCACCTTTGAAGCATATAAATGAGTTATCGATAGAGCACGTTCCAATAATGTTTTTCAAATCAAACCGCAACTCAATTTACGTTTCGGGGTTGACCAGATTTCACAAATGATCAAAAGATTGTGAAGAAACAAACCCTAGCGTAATATATTTCTACGTATAGAGCAAATAAAAAATATGTTCACTGATATATATTTCAAATGCGTAGTAGTTGATGTTCAGGGCACGTTCTATACTCTTATGGGGATAACGCGTGATCATGTAGCATATCATGCGAGGATGCAATTTGCCAGCTTTTTTGGCCTTTCTCTGATATTTAGACAAGGCGTCGACTTTGCTATTCCCTTGCCGACTTAACGAATACTTATTTAGATTCAGAACATGTCGAGGTCACAGCCGTTCAGACCCGTTGCCCAGTGATAGATTACTCACGTCCATTAAGACGTTTCAAAGTACCTACTCGCAACCCCCATAGTACTTTTTGTAGATAACATTTTCTGTAATTGCTTCTGCTATTATGGGATTACAAAGACACGTAGTATGAAACTCAATTCAATTGTCATTGATTTCATCAATTTCGGTAGTCTTTTAAGATATTCTCTCCAATAGACGTAAAAGCTTTGTGGACCTTTTATATTGGATTATTCGTTTGTATAATAGATATATTTTACCTAAAAGTATCAACGCATATCGAGGTTTATCTGTTTTTCCTTAAAACTAAGAAATTGGATTCGTTATTCCACAATTTTCCTTTTTGTGCAATATGGTTTTTATTTTGATAGAATATGTTCCATTATTTCTTTATCAGACTGAACTCTTTGCGTAGAAGACAGAAAGAACATAATGCTGGGATCTTGTAGTCTTGCTTCTTTAACTTTGAGTTCTTTCATTCACACTCGGTCCCAACTATGATAGGTCCAAGGCCAAGTGCTTCTGAATCTGTTAGTGTTGTTTTCTCTTAGACAAAAACTAGAACGTAGAAAGACCTCTACATTCCAATTTTTTCATTAGTTATTTAAATCGTATAGTCATTATGGCGCAACCACAAAATTTGAAAATTCTTCTTTAGACACTTCATTGTTCCCATGTGTAACAGAGACAACAGTCTAGTGAGATGAATTAATTGGAAAGGAAATTGGAAAAGCAATTTCAAAGGTATAATGACTCCTGGTGGGGCATTAAAGAATTGGGCAGATGGTGAATTTGTGCCATAAAGAATATGGGAGGCAAAAATTTAAAAGTTGAAATACGATTTCCAAACGTTCGCCTTTTATTGCATCGAAATGCGTTTGTGGCAATAATCTGATCGTTTTACGAGCACAGCTATATCCTAAAATTCACAATTGTATTCTGTACCACCACTCATTTTGCAATAAAAACCTAATTTATGGCTTCACAAGCGTTGAGGTATTAACAGTAGATTATATATTATATTTTGGGGTCTAGGTTATTTATATCACATAAATTTACGTTTTTTTCTGGGGTACCTGAGTGAAATACTGACTGAGTTTATTTACGACACATGCTCACTGGTAAACTCCTTTGGGATTACCTAAATTTTATGAGTTGTGAGCCAGCATTTTAAATGGTCTATTTGTTCTATTATTTTCTTTGTCCACAAAATATTAGAACGCACTAACAAAAACTTGATCATGAAAGTTCTTATTCTAAAAGATATAACACAAATTATGATTAGCGAAATCACAGATTTTTTGTTTAGATATATTTCGGTGTAATAATAAAATCATTGTATTTCATCAGTGGCGCACAATGTCTATTAATATTTTTTTTATTTTTAACACGTGTTTGCCTCTGTACAATATATGGCATTTTTGGTCTACTTTTCTCAAGGACATAAAGGCCAAGTAGCAAAAATACACTTTAGCCCAACTTTGTACGTTTTTCTGTAAAATAGCTTGAATTAAAATTGATTCAAATGTAAAAACTCCAGCATAACAATCAGTTATATACCGTGGACGAGGTTCCATGATTCATTGTGTTAAATTGATATAAGCGTCATAAAACAATGGTAACACGACTAGTTATGAACAAACGACTCGTATGCGCCACTTAATGTTGGTAATTAATTAGTGGTCTGTTTTACAAACCTACTCACTGTTTAATCAATCAAGCCAGAACGATGCTCCGCTTCTAATTTACCTGGTTAATTAATTATACTCAAGTGTATGTTGTTTAATTATTATTATGTTACTTATAAATACATATTACTCTCCGTGTACGAATATTCCGTGTACTCCGTGTTATAAATACTCTCCGTGTGGTGACAGATTAAGAATACTGGTGTCACCACCCCATCTCCTCCGAAGGGTGCTGTAAAAGTCAGCTAAGGAATACTGCACACAGATAACATCCTCTGTGAGAGACGGAACTTCGAAAAAAAAACCGTGTGCCAACACGCCTAGTCAGCGCGGCGCAGTAGACTATAATCCCTCCAAAAGTGGAGGAGGCTCGTGCCCAACAGTGGGACGTAAATGGGCTGGAGAAAAAAAAAATATGTTGTTGGGTTATTTTTGTTTGCTTATGAAAAAAAATACTAAAATATTGGAAATACTATACAGACTTGGAGATCCAGCAACGATTGTAGATATGAGTGGGGGTTCATAATTCATAAAACCCCATAAGACTACGCTAATAATGTGTGTGAATTATATTTTTTTTGCGAATTGTTCTTTATATTCATGATCAATTGTTTGGTAGCTAAATCGTGTTTATCTTTAAAATTATAATATCTACTCAAATTATTTAAAATCATAATGCCGAAAGTTTCAAGAATTTCAAAATTCCTATAGTCACATTTTTGATGAATTGTGTACTCAGCTTACTAATTTAAAAAATACTTAAAGCTTTTGTTTAAAATGATCGTATTTTGTACGTAGCTAAATCTGTATTATGGCTGTAATTCATTACAGCTTTTAAAACTATCATAAAATCATTGCTAAAGTTATCTTGCATACGAATATCCATTGAATTTCAAATCAATATTAAAATATTTTTCTACACCATAGTATATTTATAAGATACAGATTACATAGTCAGCGGAAGCGTTTTGAACTAATTTTATTTCAAGCGGTTTTAAAAATAGAAAAACTTTTGTGCCGCTATGTAAATGCCTATTTAGTGATTTGAATTAATAGTACATTCCGTATAACAACTGACTGTGTTCTCGTAGAACTGTTCTAAGCTTTGTCACAATAGTCACCCATAGAGTAGTTGTAGTTTTAAATAGCAATTCACATCACAACTAGTTTCTTCTTTTAGAGCTGTGTTTTAGAGAATATCTGACATCTGACTATATCTAATATATAAAATTCACGTGTCACAGTGTTAGTTACCGTACTCCTCCGAAACGACTAGACCGATTCTTATGAAATTTTGTATGCACATTCAGTAGGCCTGAGAATCGGCTAACATCTATTTTTCAAAACTTATTTTTTTGGTATGGCAAAACAACGTTTGCCGGGTCAGCTAGTCTAATATACAAAATTCACGTGTCACAGTGTTAGTTACCGTACTCCTCCGAAACGGCTTGACCGATTCTTCTCAAATTTTACATACATATTCAGTAGGTCTGAGAATCGGCCAACATCTATTTTTCAAACTTTTTTTTTTAGTATGGCAAAACAACGTTTGCCCGGTCAGCTAGTCTTATATAAAATTAAATGCGTAAGGTTTAACCATGTTTCTTTTGTTCTTTTAATGTTTTTCGTATTTACATTATCTCAATCGCTTATCGCTGCCGTTAGTACTAAGATATGAGGCTCGGATTGCACCACAATTAACAATCAGGTCGCGTGCCGAGAAATCATTTTAATTCTTATCGCTAAATATTCTGTCTGTACGTCTAGACCGATTAGACTATTGCACTGATGCGGTGAACTGCTATAAAATCATGACGCCAATAAAAACTAATAATTTATTAATGTAGTTAAATTTTACAAAAAGAGCTTTGACTTGTGGACTTGTGTGAGTAACAAATTATGTAGAAACTGTATAGATTTTAAATTAAATTTAAGGTATATTTCATTTTCTTTGCATTAAGTAAATAACTGTGAAAGTATCATCTGATTAGAACAGGCCTAAATTGTTTCACAAGCAAATAGTGAAACAAATATTATAGTTACTAGCAAATAAATTGAAGTCATGTAAAATGAATTAACTCGATTTATTAATGTAGTTAAATTTTACAAAAAGAGCTCTGACTTATGGACTTGTGTGACTAACAAATTATGTAGAAACTGTACAGATTTTAAATTTAATTTAAGGTATATTTCATTTGCTTTGCATTAAATAAATAACTGTGAAAGTATCGTCTTATTAGAATAGGCCTAAATTGTTTCACAAGCAAATAGTGAAACAAATATTATAGTTACTAGCAAATAAATTGAAGTCATGTAAAATGAATTAACTCGATTTTTTACTTTATTTACCTATGTCACTAAACTTTCACTGTTTACTCAATATAAATGAAAAATTCATACCTATATTATGGAGATAAAGTTTGTAATATGTATGTAGGGGGTATTCTCCAAATGCTACGTTCTTCCTGAGTGTTATAATCTTTACGTAATATAAGGTCGTTATTTTTATGTCCCTATGTTAGCTTAAATCTCCAAAACTTTTCAACGGATTTTGATGCGTTTTTTTTAACAGATAGAGTGGTTCGAGAGGAACAACAACTCTATACTAATATTATAAAGCTGAAAAGTTTGTTTGAACGCGCTAATCTTAGGAAATACTGGTTCGAATTCAAAAATTCTTTTTATGTTTGATAGTCCATTTATCGAGGAAAACTATATAACATCATACTGCGAGAAATAGAAGCCTAGTGAAAAATGTTGCCAAAAAGCGGAAATTTTTCTAAATTCCACCCGTACGGAGTCGCGAGCTACAGCTAGTAAGATGTATTTAGAAAATTAGATATTAGGTGAATGAAGTCGCAGGCAAAGTATAGTATATTACAAAATATAGGTCCTCGGTACTTTAATATATCTTTGTTTACTTTTTTCAATCAATTAAAATGATTAATGAATATTTTGACATGTAAATTGATTTTAATGGATGGTTTATATGTGTTAGGTATTTCATTTTTTATGGTTACATAACTATATTTATATCGTCTGACTTTACATAAATTTTATGTTATTTATTGGTAATTACATTCAGTATAATTTATTCCTTTTATGATTAATCTATATCATAAGTAATGTTTTTATGAAATGATGATAAATGATTTATATCCTAAATTACTTACAAATTGTTCACATTCTGTTCTTTACACATAACTGTATATAACTTAGTCCATAACTAAATCAAAAATTGTACAGTAATTTAAAGGTATTAATTGTCGGGTACGATTAACAAGTTCATAATTATTGGGATGTTAATTCT
Organism: Orgyia antiqua; assembly: GCA_916999025.1. Lineage (NCBI taxonomy): Eukaryota > Metazoa > Arthropoda > Insecta > Lepidoptera > Erebidae > Orgyia > Orgyia antiqua. Next base: position 20,402,696 of record OU779862.1, read on the forward strand.
ATTTTAATTCTATTCTATTTGTAGGTAAGTCAGAAAGCTTCTTTTGTAAATACATACTTAACTAATATATAAAATTTCCGTGTCACAATGTTAGTTACCGTACTCCTCCGAAACGGCTTTACCGATTTTTACCAAATTTTATATGCGTATTCAGTAGGTCTGAGAATCGGCTACTATCTATTTTTCAAACCAATGACATTTGTGTGGCAAAACAACGTTTGCCGGGTCAGCTAGTAATACATAGAAAACAGCCAGACGCAGTACAAACATTTGTATGGCAATTGTATGGCAGTTCGTTACATAGACCACTAGACCACGAACCCTCTCAACTTAAGCGAGCAAAAACAACATATGTACTATAAAATCGGTAATCTATTATTTTTATAAAAGAAAATGTTGTTTTATATTTACAATATTAATACCTGTGTAGTTATATACGTAGCAGTAATAAAGCAACAACATTAATCTCACAGAGGTACCTATACAAGTTAGTTAAGACTAGACTTTTATTACTATAAACTATATCATATTACATTGTGCTCACATGCTCAACATGATATAGTTTATAGTAAAAGTCTATCTTTATGGTCAATGTAAAATTAAAACCGAATGTGGGTAAACCCTGAAATAACTGATCGTAGAAGACACATTACAGCTCAGTCTCACCCGTGACCATGGTGACTGCAAAGTCTCCGAAACGTCGGGCCAAAATAAAAAAAAAAATTAAAACAAATATACGCGTCTAAATCCGTAAAAAGTAGTTTTATTTAAACAGATGAGTCGCGCAAGTGTTAGAAAATATAATATTACAAACATCAAACATATTTACAGCAGTTCATTAATTATTTTTCTGGATTCAGAAAGTAGGTCTAATGTTTTTTTTAAACCTTTGCAACCATCATCATTCTCCCACCCTTACTTACTTACTTGATATATTTTAACAAGAATATCTCGTGTCTTATCCCGGGGTCTCTCGTACTGGATTATTTATAAATAAGTTTCATTGATATGGGAACCAGACTCTTGATATCATGAAAACAGCCAAAAAAGCCAGTGAAACATGCCGTCCACCTGCTTGACGTCAACCCTCCTTTGGTAAACGCATAGATGATATGCAACGTGATTTTCTCGGTTGGTTCTTACGACGTCCGTGGGTAAGACATGACTAAATGACACTTACAGTATATATTGTATTCTTATTGTCACCCCACGTCCATCATTATCATCATCCACAACTCCACAAGACTTAAATAATAACTCAAACACTCCTGTGTGATCCGCACCTAAAAGTTTTCAACGCATTTAAAGTTTAGTGGTCCACCAAGATCGTCATGGTCGCGGGGACTCGTTGGATGAAAACTTCACAAGACCGCCCACTGTGGCGTTCTATAGGGATGGCATAATAATATGTCGAGCAGCGGATGGCCCAACATTTATACTAATCTATTATACCTAACCATATTAAACTCAAGACATCTAAAGGTTTTAACTGTAGAAACGCAGAACTTTAGCCATAAATTTATAAAAGATAGAACTTAGTTGTTTTAAGATACAAACACAGAACTATTTCTATTTCGCAGTAGGTACACACTGTGCAAAGTTTCACAATACTCGGTGTGATAGTGAATGCTGATCTGTTTTGTAAAAAGAATATATACTAGAAAGTTCCAACTGATAACAACTAGGTATTGCACAGCAAGCTTTTTAAGTTTCATACATTTTAGGATCCCGTAAAATAAGGAAACCCTTACCCAGTATTGGTGTTGATTTTTCTGGATTTATATTTCATCTTTATTGTAAGATGAAGTATAAGCACCACTCCACCAATCTCATTTGTTAAGGCTCATGAATTTTGTCAAGAACTAGGTACTGGACGTACAGCAACAATAAAATGTATCAATCAAGTTTATTCTTAATGCTGCTTTAATAATGCTTGTCTTCTATTTTTAAACGCGGAACCCTCAGTTTACAAGTTTGGCTCGCACTTGTTCAGTCTTTCTGCAGTACAAGCATCTAGCTAGTCTAGTATATTGCATTTAGTTGTAAATTTGTGTCAGTTTCATACACCGTGGTAACACAGGCACTAAGCGAGTTATGAATGTGTTACAACCTCCATTTTGTTGCACACATTATAGGTTGTATACACGTGAGGGTTTTGTTTGTAGCTTAAATAATTATATTACATTAAAATTGGCTGTATATGATGTTAGTATCTGTGCCTATTATGATATTATGAACATGGATAAGGTAAAATAGTTGTCTTTATATGTATATCTGGGAAATAAAAACTTTAGCTTATTAAGTAAAAGCATAGCAAGTCAATTGCAAAAATCAATATGCCATGGTTGGGCAGGGGCCTCCTGCACTGAACAGGGGTATTGACTCAAGGTTTATTTTCGAAGCTTCCGTCCGCGTCTCTCACAGAGGATGTTATCTGTGTACAATATTCCACACGGAACGTATCTACTTATACTAATATTATACAGCTGAATTGTTTGTTTGTTTGAACGTGCTAATCTCAGGAACTACTTGGCTGGAATTTAAAAATTATTTTCATGTTCGGTAGTCCAGTTATCGAGGAAGGCTAATCAAAATTATGCTACGACCAATAAGAACGAATCGACAGCGAGAAATGTTGCAAAAACGTGGAATATTTTTCGAAGTCGCAGACAACGGCTATTCTTGTATAAAAGAATCCATTTAGAACAAATTGTCTAATCAATATCTTGTAAATTAAAATGTGATAACATTGCTTGGGGCAAGACAAGAATGCTGTTTTAGCCAAGTATCTACTCTCCCGGTTATTGCCCACAAAACTAAATGTTCTTCTCTAGTTTAGAATCTTAGATGATGTGGCAATTTCGTATTTGCTGATGCGCAAGAACACTCAATATGCAGTAAAATTAAATTGGTTGTCGATTACAAGAGGATTCGTCCAATAACGTACATATACATATAACTTTGTTGGGTCCTGTTTGAAAAGCAATATCCTTTAAACTAATAAAATATTTGTCAAATACATTTTAATAAATAATTTTGTATACGTTGCAGAATCTCAGGAACGAATGTAACGATTTTCATTGAATTAGATAAGCAATTAAAGAGGCAATAAGTCAATTTAACTTTTAAATTCGCGAAAAAGCGCGGACTTTTGCGATTTCAAATTTTATCTTTCCATTGCGTTACATGTTTTACATATATACAATAACTCACATAAGCAAAGCGGTGGAGTTGCATTTTGTATTTTTGATATCTCGGAGTCAAAGCCCGATCGATCTTTTAAAGCTTTTCTATGTTTACTTTTTATATTTTATTTGTAATACAATATTTAAAATAATTGTAATATTATTGATACAACGTTCAGCATTAGGTTATGCATTTATTTATATGATGATGTTTTCAGCATTGTATTGTACCTATTTGTATTGTTAGCACCCATTCTTATTTATTAAATAATAAGACATATTTGAACGATATTTATCGCCTAGATATTACTGTATTTAACTAATAACCTAAAACAAAGTTAAGCTATTAAGCCGCTTTATTGTAAAATAGTATTATTACATAGTACTGAGAGCCATTAGACCGAATATAACACTAACTGAAACTAATAAACTTATTTTAATATATAACATAAAAGCTATTACAATAATAACACTAATAGTTATTTATTTTAAGTGCTATTATGAATACTGGACGTTATACCCATTTGTTTAAACTCCAGGTTTTAAGAAGATGTTAAAAGTAAATTTTATATTATGAAATTATAACCATGACTTTAATCCGTGTGTTCAGGGAAATTGTCACCACACCATTTCCTGCTAGGCTGCTTTATGAATCAGCTAAAGGAAGCAAGCAAATAACTTCCTCTTGAGAGACGGAAATCTCGAAACTAAATCCTATGACAAATGGTCAGCATGTCATAGTAAATAAAAATCCCTCTATAAATAGAGTAGCACTGTGCCCCACAGTGGGAATGTGCTGGAGATACTGAGAGAACCATGAATTTTAATTATCTAGATGTTTTACAATACATATAACATGGTGACAAACAGATACTTTTCTTAGCCAAATTGATTGAGAGAATTTTTCAAAATAATTTGAGTTTTGTTAAAATTAAAGTATATAGATACTTTTGTACGCCTTCCCCTTATCCCAAGCTATTTGTGGTCGGCGCAGCATGTAATGAAATGAAATGAAATGAAAAATCAATTAATCACGTAGACACAATTTTTCAGAAAAATTATGTGCTTATGACATGTCCAATTTTTTTTCCCTACCACCGGTTCAGGACGCAATCTGCTGAGAAGAACCGGCGTAAGAAACTCAGCAGAGCTTTTAATCAAATCAATATTTTTTAAATTAAATGTCAATTATATTTACAATGCTAATAAAACTTACTTTACAACATAGAATATGTATTGCTCCAGAGCAACCTACTCCCAAGCTTTATCATCTTTAATATAATCAGAAATTTTATAATACGCCTTTTTACATAATTTAGTTTTAATGATTTTTTTAAATTTAGAATTATTTAATTCTCTTACATCAATAGGGAGTTTATTATAAAATCGTATACAATGACCCATGAAAGAGTTACATATTTTGTGGAGACGGGTTACATGCATTACAAGATTGTGTTTATGCCTTGTATTAACATTATGGTGGTCGCTTTTTTTTGTAAAATTATGAATATTTTTATGAACATACAATAAATTTTCATATATATATTGCGAAACGACCGTTAAAATATTTATGTCTTTGAATTTCTCCCTTAGAGAATCCCGCGGACCTAGGTTATATATAGCTCTAACAGCGCGTTTTTGGAGCACAAATATCCAATTAATGTCCGCACAGCTTCCCAAAGAAGAATTCCATAGCACATTAGCATAAACCATTCTAGCCGTATCTACATCCGTAAGTCGTCTAATTGTTTTCACCGCATATGCCGCAGTAGCTCTGCGGCATTTGTTAAGTAAGTAATAAGTTTGCCAGACAGACTCTGATTAATGTACCTATACACCTTTGTACCCATATTCTGACAAATAAATGATTTGATTTGATTTGATTGGTTGATTGATTGACATTTTTTCAATTTGTGGGCCCCAAAATTTGTAATTTCGAATCAATAGTGAGACCTAAAAATATAGTTGACTGTACTGGTTCCAATCTCGCTCCACTCAAATGTGTATTGGTTTCTACTTGGGTAACATTTGGCATAGAGAATTTTATTACTTTAGTTTTCTTAGAGTTTAATAATAAGTTATTAACATTAAACCACTATACAAGTTTTGAGAGTGCACTGTTTACTTCGTCATAATCACGCATTTGTCTATTAATTTTAAAAGTCAAGGAAGTATCATCAGCAAACAGAACAATCTCTTGATCATTCCCAACATAGTACGGTAAGTCATTAATATAAGTAAGGAAAAGGAATGGGCCGAGAATGGAGCCCTGTGGGACGCCCAATTGTCTAAATAAGAGTTTAAAAGATCGATTGCTTTATTTCTGATACCATAATGATGTAATTTCCTAACTAAAGTTTCATGTTGTACACAGTCAAAAGCTTTGGACAAATCGCAAAAAACACCTAACGAATCTTGCGAGCTCTCCCAGGCCGAGAATATACCTTTTAACAGTTCAACCCCTGCATCTGTAGTTGAACATCCTTTCGTAAATCCAAACTGTTTCTTATGTAATAATTTATTATCATTAAAGTGCCTGAGGAGCTGATTTAGAATAATTTTTTCAAATATTTTACGCTTTGTTATTATTATAATGTTTTTTCCATCCACGCTTTCCTATCAGCCGCCATATTCTCATCAACTCCTTTTTGTTTCATATCGTCTCTCACACCGTTCATCCATCTTTTCTTTGATCTTCCTCTCCTTTTCCGGCCATGAATATTCATATTCATCACCCTATTGCTTAAATGCCCTTGATCCGTATTTTTCTTTACTTTTACACGCCTTCATTGATCATAATTATATGGAAACAAACTCGCAGAATACAGCTGGTATACAATAATTATATCATTTGTTTAATTTCTCGTTTCAACTTGAAAGATATTTAATCATACAACCTTTATGTTAAATTGCTGCCATATATCAACATCGAGCCTAAATGTCGTTCGTTCAGTTTGACATTAATGTTGTCATAATTCAATGAAGAGTTTTCACAAATTGCCAAGGGACTGAAATATCAAAGACACATTTACAGAATAAAAAAATATTTTTAGTCGACAATTTTGCAATTATTGTTATTCATCTCCCCTTTTCTTTTAAATCATAAATATTTATTTTAGGCAGCCAGTGTATTATCATATACAACGTTTAGATTTGTTCGTATCTATCTATAAAAGTATTAACCTCTCTAACAAAATCTTTGCACTCATTTGCAATAATTGGATTGTTTTAAAATTTTACACACCTTATTACGGACCGATGACAATTCGATAAATACAAAAAATATCCAGGATTATCAAGTGCATGTTTTTAGTTATTAAACTAAGCAATTTATCATCATCATACCATCACGCCTTTTCCCCACGGAGGTCGGCAGAGACTATAGAGCGCCGTCTGTTACCAAATACACTTCCTTGGCTTCATCCACACTCATGCATCTGGTCATACATGCCTGACGGCAAATTATTAACACTTATTATTAGTTTCTTTTCTATTGACATAATATTTTTCTGAATGCTGTAATAGACAGCTATGATAATCCTATCCATCCATCCACCATGACGTCTATGTCATGGTGGATGGATGGATAGGATTATCATAGTTCCCCATAGAAAGCAACAACTCGCTGTCTTGTGCCGCTTGCATCCAAAGGCTCTCCGTGCGCTTAACGATGATCCTATGCAGTTAACATATTCCCTCGATTACGGCCAGTGAAGTCTCAGTAACCCGTTTTATTTTGTACGAAACCCTAAACTAAATTACCTACATAACTGTAGTGCCCAGCGTGACATATTAGGATAGTTATATCCCCATATAAATAAATAATATCCCCATGAGGATTGAACTAACACAATAGACGGACACGAACGCACAAGGAAACTATAATTGCTCTAATTTTATATAATTACTAAAATAAAACGAATGATAATGTATTTTGTTTTGTTTTTAGTAATTGCCTTTATTAACGATACTTTCACAGTTACGTTATTCACTAATTACAACGTCAAAACATCACGCCTTTTAGGCGGAGACTACACAGCGCCGCGGCGCCGTCTGCCACGATCCATGCACACTTTCTTTTTTTACTGCCATAAGAGTATGAAAATAATTTTAAAAATTCACACTTTTGACAGGTGTTTCTATGCACAAGAATCTTACACAGAAAACGTTTTTTGTATGGGAACCCTCTTAAATATTTGTTGTATTTTGGTTTTATACTATTGGGAACGGGCCTCCTCCATTTTGAAAGGTATTAAGGTCTACTGTGCCGCGCTGACCAGGCGTGTTGGAAAAGCATTTACTTCAGAGTTTTCTGTCTCCCACAGAGGATGTTATCTGTGTAATATGATAATTGTCCATCCGATAATATCCCCAAACAAATATACGCGTCTAAATCCGTAAAAAGTAGCCTTCCTCGATAAATATACTATCCGAAATTGAAATAATTTTTCAAGCCAGTGATTCCTGAGATTGGCGCGTTCAAATAAGGAAACAAACTCTTCAGCTCTGCTGCAATGCCTCTCCAGGTTCGCTCCATTAAAATCGCGATACAGTGATTATAAAATTAGGAAGGAAATTTACCTACAATTTCATATAATTTCATAAAATTAAGTTTTCGTGATATTACGTAACATATCTAATATATAAAATTCACGTGTCACAGTGTTAGTTACTTGACCTAGCTTGACCGATTCTTCTCAAATTTTGCATACATATTCAGTAGGTCTGAGAATCGGCCAACATCTATTTTTCAAACTTTTTTTTTTAGTATGGCAATAACGTTTGCCGGGTCAGCTAGTAATTACATAAAATGTAATTTTATTCACTCCTTACTAGGAACCGTCTAAATGAAACTATTAATATGAAGAATAATAAAACCAGATGTCGCTATTTATATAGTAACTGCTACAGAAATAACACAAAGGCCTCTCTCAAATATATGATGAGTAATTTAGCGGTAATAAGTTAGGTGAGGTTAGTGCCTCCGCCATAACAGGGATGAAACAGGAAAATAACTCACATAATAACAGACAATAGTTGTGCGTTAACACAGAACACCTGCAATAGATAGAGCATTACGAGATTTTTGTGAACGGCTAAACGCACCAAGGAGGAAGCCACGAGTTTTGAGTATACAATAATTCATTTTCATTGGTCGTAGTACAATCACACGCCAGTTTCTCATACATTGGTGGCAATTCTAGGCGCACAACTAAACTTAAGTAACATAACTCGGAAATGTTAACTGAACTTTCTTATTATAAAAACTGTGTATTATAGACTAATGATTTTAATTAATATAAATGTGTACAACGAAATAACCAATTGGGATTGTTCATAATTTATGACCTGCTGTTTTAATATTTTGTTTAGCAAATATAGACTATTTTAAGCAACTAATTTCAATCTTATTGAAATATTTGCTACATAGAATTTTAAAAATTCTTAAACAAATTAGATTAAATGTTGTGACGTCATCGTTATACTCAATCTGTGTATTGCCTTTTCCTGATAGACTTAAGACAGATTGCAATACATCTTTTCAAAGTTGCCAAGTTAATGTAATAGACAAATTTCAACTGCACCACAGAGTAGTATATCCCTAAGAACGCCTTCATATTTTAAGTCCTTCATTTCGAGGGCAAATAGAGAAAATTTGCTTTTTTGGAAAAATAATCGTTAATATAGCAAATTTTCCGAAAATAACTAATGGAACATGATCAGAAGCTCTATTCCCCGAAATGGTTTTCTAATTATGAGTTTTTAAAAAATATCACCAATGCCAGTTAGTCAAAATACGATGGTATCATATTTTAGTTAAGTTTGGTTGTGCTCGTAACTTTGGTACCATTATCAATGCGAGAACATCACACACGTTTGATAAGCGTGATCACATAGCCTTGCGTGCGGAATCTACTGGGGGTGGGCTGTGTGCGTAAACTAACCTTTTGTTTGCAAGTATATTATTTTTAGGATAGCCGAAATGTGGTGATATAAAGGTGTTTTGTTTGAAAATGTAACACTATTTGAAGTATTATGTTGTTTACTTAGGTATTTTTGTATGAAAAATGTTTTTCTTTTATATAATACAGATTGAAGCGCTTCTGAATGTTGAGAACTTTTAACTATTTTGATATTTTATCTAAAATTAATAAGCCAACGTTGCCAATTGTAAAATCATAATTTTACATAGAATATGATGGAATATAACTTTATATAGTTACACAATACAAATAAGGTATTACCTTTGCTATACAAGTAAATGTCACGAATTAATAAACTCGTGACTTCGATGAAGAAGACAAAATACTGCAGCCAATTAATTCTAAAAATATATATAAAATGTGTGATGGCAACAAATATCAGATTTCATTTCCTGAATCAAAAATATAACCGAATATCGGAGCGGACACAAAAAATTCCCCTCCAATTATCTCGCTACCGCAGCTTTGCAAAATACCACCAAAGATGAACATAAATGTGATATTTATATCAACATTGATAATAAAAAACCTTGTCATATCAATTTTCATTACATCGATGCTTCTCTATAGAGCTTTCCTCAATTATTGTATTGTAGCTTTGTATTGAAAAGCTAATGTCGTTTACGAAACGGCAATGCAGCTACCAGGAAACATAATAACAAATGCGGCTTTTAACGTCTTAATACAAGGGCACAAGGATTCATTTTGTTTGTGTAACTGTAAGCTTTAATTGTGTAGATGCTTAAAACACAATATAGGTGGCGTGACCGTGCATATATTAAAACACAAATAGTAACATTTTAGCGACACAGCTGGTCCATACTCACGAATTTATTGATAAAACGTGATTAACATCTGAAGGATATAGCCGCCATTGTTATAAGCTATTTACCAGCCATTACGTGGATGAGCTCACGTTTTGTTTATAAGCGGTTCGGGTTATTACATCCTTTCCGTTATTAGCAAACAGTTATTTCATGGTAACGTCGATTTATTCTCTGTTACACGGTATTTTTTTTTTGGGGAAAATAGCGAAAAATTTATTAGTTTTGGTAATTGTAGAGGGCTTTCTCTTATTTATGTCCCAATATTAGGACATGTTTTTCAGCGTGTTGTCGCATAATTGCATCAATAGCTCTCTAGCAGTATGTGAATTACTGCAAATAATACAACCTCTCTCTCTCTCTCTCTCCAGCCCATTTACGTCCCACTGTTGGGCACGGGCCTCCTCCACTTTGGGAGGGATTAAGGTCTACTGTGCCGCGATGACCAGGCGTGTGGGCTTAGGGTTTATTTTCGAGATTTCCGTCTCTGACAGAGGATTTTATTTGTGTACAAAATCCCTTAGCTGACTTTTACAGCTTTCCCTTAGGAAGAGATGGGGTGGTGACACCTGTATTCTTAATCCGTCACCACACGGAGAATCCGAATACAACCTAACCAAATCTAATAAAAATGCGTTTCAGAATTGGTTCATGCGTTTAAAGTATAAAAGTGCTACAGATTAACACTTATATAGATATGGTAGACAAACTAATAACGCCTACCTTTATATCAATTTTAAAACAAAACCTTGACTTTGAAGGGAAATCTCCCAAGAGATAACTCTTTGCTCTAATAGAAAACCAAAACGATTTTCAAAGGCAAATTTACTTAGGGTAGATGATAAATATATGGGAACGTTCATAGTTGACGTATTGTGACGTTTCTGGCCAGCGGGGAGAGTCCCTCGTCACTTGTGACAAACTCCCCACCGAATAGGTTCTATGAGTGACAGGGACGACACGAGCTGTATTAGATGCTTAATTTAAACACACTTCCGGTTTATGTTACTTTTATTTTGGCATGTTATTATACCTGTTGTATACATTTGTGCTGGCAGAATACATTTAGATGTTTTAATAAGATAATGTTTTTCGATATACTTGGACATTTTTAAATGGAGCTTAATATGGTGCCAAGTCATATTAGTTGCAATATCGTGGCATTATATCCTCAATAAGTCTTAATTATGGAGTGAAGTAGTAAGAAGTTTAAAAATTTTAAGAAATTTTTTTCATTTCTAAAGGTGGATATGGGAATTTTCACTGTACTACAAATATCCATTTCAAGATCGTAGTCTAGTCATGAAACTGGATAAATATAGACCTAAATGTCATATAGAATGTAAAATTCAATTCCAAAAATATAACGTTGTCAACATTAAAAATAAAATCTGAAGTGCACGAAAGTGGAAATTCTGCTGTCCGCTTAAGGGGAGGAAAGTAGGGGAGGCTGTGCGACGGTGACGTCATCGTACCGTGAACACGATCGTCCCGGCAGCTGTCCTCTCGCGCATTACTCGCGGACAATATCGTTATATCATCTATTTATTGTTATTCATGGATGTAACATACAACAAATCTTTTATTTGGGGACCGAATACGATTTATTATTTATCCGCGGACATTTGCACTGTTGCTAACAAATTGACCATTGTTCCGTACATTTTATGGTGTTAGGTTTTAAGGTAAATAATTTATTGGCGGGTCACATCCTTTCGGTTATTCTACGGCCTACAAAAGAGTTGGAATTCAAATTGTAATGTACATAATTTATGATTGAGTTCGCTAAAAATAAACGAAAGGTCTCCTTATTGTGTTAGTTCCTTACATATTTTAAACAGTTTGTCGTTTTCTCGTTTGCTAAAGGGTAGTAAAAAAGCAGTATTACTAAAGAATTTGGATTGACAGTGAGATCCCGACAGACATAAACTTGATCTTCTATAGCTCCGATTTCTACATATCCATAGAAAAAAATACGTTGTTAAAGACGCGAATATCAATGTTAATTGTAATATTAAAAAATGGATCTCTTACAGTGCATAACTTCTTTGAATGGGACCGAATACGAATTGAAGTTCTGAAGTTTACTAAAAGAACAAAATCTATATTTTCAAATAAAAACGTATCGCCGAAATGTATGTATTCCCAGAACTTCTGAAGGAATGCACCAAATTTAAAATAAAGCCTTTTTGTGTACCTCATTTATTGTCACTAATGGAGAAGAAGAGTATTCTTGATTTACACGTTTTATTAGTTCGGTACGTATCTATTATGTAATGTATTAATCTTTCTAATCTTTAAAAGTTATTTTCACGCACTTGCTGTTGTCGGATTGAGCTGAAATTTTGCACAAGGACTGATGAAAATGCAATAACTTAAAAAAATTGGTCAAGTGCGAGTCGGACTCGCGCACGAAGGGTTCCGTACCATTATCTATGCAACATAAGGCACGTTATTAAGAGGATACCAAAATAGCTTCGTGCATTTTTCTATGTACGAAGTTTTCATTGTTTCTTTAGATTGAATGGCTATAGCTCTAATTTTTAAGTATATGGTTTTTCAATATATGATCTAGGATCGCATGAACTCAGAAAAGCGATTGAAAAAAGTTTTCTCGATAGAAAATCTTGGCGAAACAACTTCTCAAATTTTTTATTTTTTTCATTTGTCGGTCTATTATCGCGTATTAACTAATGAAATAACTTTAAAAACATAGGTAACTATTATGTATTTCTATACATAATAGTTACCTATGTTTTTAAAGTTATTTCATTATCATCATTCCACGTGTTTCTACACGTGGATCAGAATTAAAATATATTTAGTAGATTTTGAGTAAATAGGAAAAGTATCCCTAATTCTTCATTTTCTGTGCCTACTGGCTGTGTTAATATGTACGTGTCGGCGATGATATACGATAATATTGATGTAGGCCCTTAATAAATGAGCAAACAACACACACAATACTTAATTAATCACGTTTGTTGTATGAGAGCAAGAAACGGTAAAAAAATCATGTTTGTTTTATGGGAGCCCCCTTAAATATTTATTTTATTTTATTTTTAGTATTTGTTGTTATAGCGGCAATAGAAATACATCATATGTCTGAAGTCTCAGTAATAGGGTCCCGTTTTTAGGGTTCCGTACCCAAAGGGTAAAAACGGGACCCTATTACTGAGACTTCGCTGTCCGTCCGTCCGTCCGTCCGTCTGTCACCAGGCTGTATCTCAAGAACGGTGATAGCTAGAGAGTTGAAATTTTCACAGATGATGTATTTCTATTGCCGCTATAACAACAAATACTAAAAATAAAATAAAATAAATATTTAAGGGGGGCTCCCATACAACAAACATGATTTTTTTACCGTTTCTTGCTCGATACTAATAACGTTGCCTTATGTTGCATAGATAATGGTACGGAACCCTTCGTGCGCGAGTCCGACTCGCACTTGACCAATTTTTACCCTTTGGGTACGGAACCCTAAAAAGTACATTAATTTATTAATTTTCGCAATAGTCTTGGTACGCTTTTACTTACTAAATCAAAAAAGTATGCAAAATTTACAAGCGTGTGTTGTGTTTTTGAACAAAGCACATTATACAAAACATGAAAATAGTGAAAGTTTACGAAATTCTAAATACATATGTTTAAATAAATGTTGTTTATTTATTAGTATTCCGATATAAAACTTCAACCAATATTTATTCTGATAAAATCCTTGTCTTGATTCATATTACTTTTGATATGTTATTCTAAATAAACAACACTGAAAACATTGTGATATCGATAACGTTGAATTAAAGTGCCCTTTGTCAATATAACTATGAAATTATTAGAGCGTTATGTATAAAATATTCATATTGGACATAAAGACAGACATATTAATGACATATATATGTTAGTGACAGCCGTTTGTAATATCTAGTTGAGTGACAGGAATATTTCCAGAGTTGTGAACGATATTTGACTGCTACTTGTGACATGATATTAATTGATATTATAGTTATTGAATAGATATTCTCAGAACTGAAGTTGATTTCGTACTTATTTGCTGACATTTCAGTATGTAATACCAACAGACATAATAAATTTATAAAAAATTAGCTGCCCCGGCAAACGTTGTTTTGCCATACAATTCTGTGTAAAATAATATTTCATCAAAATCGGTTCAGCCAGTTGTGAATCTAAACCATCCTCAAAACCCCTTGAATACACACAACATATTTCATCAAAATCGGTCCAGCCGTTTAAGAGGAGTTCAATTACAAACACACGTACAGAAGATTTATATATACAAAGATTTATTAAGTACGAATTAGACTAAGTAACTGCGGGTAAACGTAATATGGCCTTATAAATTAAATTTTATCGTAACAGGGCACATGATAACCACGTAAGGCGATTTGCGTATACATGGATGCGATGTAGAGTTAATTGCGAAAATTAACATTAGAGTAAACGGGTAACACTTCTAGTTATCACAATAGCTTAGATGGCAGAACAACGAAATGGTATTTTGAGGTTATGGATTCAAAGCCCAGTCATCTTCATCAGATTTCTTGCTATAATTCAATTTCTTTTGTATGTCTGTAAGTGATGTGTGCGATGTGTGTTTAGATCGATCCTGTTATGTGTAATCTTTACATTATAAAACAAAATCATTATTTTTGTATGTATGTCCCTATGTGAGCTTATATCTTGAAAACTACGCAACGAATTTATATGAGTTTTTTTTTATTGATTGCTTAGTTTAAGAGGATGGCTATTTTCTATAATTTGTTCGTTTCGTATTCAAATCTCTCGGGGTACAATGTTGCGGGCAACAGCTAGTGTTAAATATAAAGTGGCCAATCGTCAATCCATACATTACGGTAAACCAGTTTGCAACGCGCTATTGTGTTTTGTAGACACGTCCTAATACATATCTGTTTCACAGTTTCTGTCTACCCCCAAAGGAACAAGGCATAATCATATGATTACGATAATGAAGAAAAAGGATAACAAGTCAAATGCCAAATTACTAAAATAATGTACCTATACCTATACGTAAAAACCTCCTCATACCTTGAATCCCATAAGCAAGTTCCTGATAAGGGGTGTTGTTGCAAATCATCAGCGTTCGCTGTCAGTATCAATCTTAATTACAGGGTGTTTCAAGCGGATAGGGTGCGTTATTTGTCAATCTGCTTGATGGAAACGCCTTTACCAGATTAAAAGGTTTTTACTCAAACACGATATAAACTTTGTGGTGATTTTTACTTTTCTATTTATATTACAACGTATTTATAGGAGTTTCCTTTTATTTGCTTAGGCGTTGGTAGGTCTTATTATTGTGAAATCATACTTCTTTCTGCGCGTTAAGGAAAAATGATAAGATTACATTTGCACAAAGCGCCTTAATTTGTAAGAAGATTCAGGTTTATTTTGTGAAGATATGTCACCACAAATTAAGGAAAAAATAATGTTAGATGTCAAATAATGCAAAGGATCATTAAAGCACATCTCTTTATCCACATTTTTTTAAACAATTGCCTTTGAAACGTCTGTTTTCAATGTTTTTGTTTATAAACTGTGACTGTACAGCAATTCTTCCTTTCATGATGGCAATAGATTTCGTAAATACGTATTTCGAAGACCTGTCTTCTGTGAAATACTAAAATCAGAATTGAAATTCGGAATAAGTACTTGAAACGTGCAACTTTTGCTGAGATTTGATCAATTTAGAACTCATTTCTTCAAAAGTTAAGGAAATAGTAAAATAAATATACACCTAGCATGAATATCGCAAATCACTTTGATGTAAAACCTCTAAGCTCTACTAATTATACTTACACATCTATATTTTATTTTTAAAAAGTATTATAATCAAATTAATATTTAGAATACCGCGATAAGCATTGACGTTACAAGAATTTGTAAGATAAATACCTCAATGTGCCTGAAGATTGTATTTCCAACGTTTTTGAAATGAAATTGCCTATTACAGTTTCCTCCGGGCAAATTGGACAGCCCTATGGAGTGCTTAGAGACGGACAGCGGGACGCGAGCACCGCGAGGAATCTCCAGTTGCCAACCAAATTGCATTTTGATTGTATTCAACCACATTACACGTGGTTGGACGCAATTATTTGACATTATTCTTGTTTAGAGTTCCGTATATTATGAAGAACCACAAGATCGTTTATATAAAACTACTTTTTACGGATTTAGACGCGTATATTCGTTTCAAATTTTGGCCCGACGTTTCTTTGCAGTTACCATGGTCACGGGTGAGACTGAGCTGTAATGTGTCTTCTACGATCAGTTATTACAGGGTTTACCCACATTCAATGTAATTTTACATTGATCATAAAGAATACACTTTTACCCTAAACTATATTATATTACATTGTGCTCTAGCTCTGCTTTTATAAGTTCGGTATGTATCTATCAATGTATTAATCTATGTAACGGAATCATTAACGCGATTTTTACCCACTTGCAATAGTCAGATTGATTTGAAATTTTACACACATATCAAGGACCGATGAAAATGCAATTATTTAAAAATATACAGGATTTTCAAGCGTGTTTTTGGGTTTTATAACTAAGAATTTTTTTTTAATTACTTGAAAAATACATGACCATATTAAAGCATTTTTCGACAAGTGTCTATCGATCTATAAATTTTCTTAATTCAATTGATTAGTCCATTAAACCTCACTTTTAAAACCTCCTGAGACACATCACTAGTAATTGAATCGCGAGAAAAATATACTTTTAATATGTGCAACTCAAATATAGGAAACTTTTTAGTATAATTTTAGTTTTACTATCAAGTAATTATGGCATCATTCGTTCTAGAAGATACGGAACCGTCAGTATACGAGTCTACATCATTCTTGACTGAATTTTTATTACATCAGAAAACATCATTTCGTTCGAATTCATGCTCCGATTGTAATTTGAATTTCGTTTCAGTACTTTTATGCTTCAAAGTGGAATTTTATAGACGTTTTCGTTTTACATAAAATTTGGTGTACATTTTATTATAAATACGATATCACAGTTACTGTCATGGAGCTAAAATTTACATTTTTAAAGCTATTCCTACGTATTTCGGAACATATTTTGAGCTTTTATGTGATATTTTATTTTTCTTTATTACCTATTTTTAGGGTTGTAATTAAAAAGTAATAATTTCAAAATTAAAAAAATATATTAACCCTAAAGGTGACGAGACTAGAAAAGCGTTATGTGATATTGTACTTACTGTAGCATGATGCTCTTAAAAGGGCGTTATAAGCTTAGCAGTAGGTAGGTATGCTTGTTTGTCACCCATTTAACATTAGAAAAAACAAAATAACACTAAAATACTTCTGTAATATCTTACATACTTACTACGCAAATGTCAGTCGTATTTATAAATTTTTTCATAGCTTGCTTGAAAGCTCTCAAATAACATTTAAACAAGTCCAATTTTAGAAGTGCGATTGTATAATTTGTATTTTGTGTTACTTGTATCCTTGTTTCTCTTTAATTTGTCCTTCCTTGGTGTTTATAATGAAACAATAACAGCGAGAGTTTTCTTAGCCAGCCAATTACGAAGCAAAAAGGTGCGATCGTTCCATGAAAGCTTATTAAAAATTGAGCTTTTTGCATAATAACATGTTACTGACTGGAATAAAAAAAGGTTTTGCATTTTAAAAAGGATTAGTGTTATATTTTTTAGGGTTCCTTAACAAAGGATCCGTCCGTCCCTTTGTCACCAGGCTGTATCTCAGGAACGGTCTATATATCTGTTGATTGTTGATGCAGTAACTACAAATATTAGAAACTAAAAAACAATAAATATTTAAGAATAATAGCTCGAAACCCCTTCGTGTTTGTATCCAACTCGCACTTGTCCCGTTAGTTATTGGCAATTAGATACGTCTGCAACGCTTTTATGAATAACAAATTTAGTTTGACCTAAACTAAAAGTTGTCAAAGTTTAAAATGACGTCCTTTTACAAAATAAATTTACTAAAACCGTATTTGCATTTAATATCAGTAGTTATTTTGTAATAAGTAGGATAAGTTAGTATATTCGTAAGTTATGTAAGCCCACCAATTTTTGACCGATGGAATATAAGCCATTATTAAATTAGGTAGATATAACTATTTAGGTAAACAGTACGAAAGTAAATGAGAAAAATAAACATAGAAATAATGCTAGTAATATAACAAAGAAATAATGCTAGTAATACTATCAAAAGCCTGAAAAGAATAAATTTTCATGAGATATCGTTTATTATGAGAGAGAGAGTACAAATTCTCGGCGACTTATTTTCAGATCTTGTAATTTTGCGTTCGCCGATGAGACATTGATTTTCAATCTCACAAACTTTTTCACTTGGCTTACTTAAATAGTCGTAAGGCTCGTAAGATAATCTTGAGGAAACGGAAACGGACCCCACTGCCCCCTATTTACCGCCTACGGTCGTTTCAGAGCGAGTTCTGCGCTTGACAACTTCTTAAATAGGTTTTCAGATTTCAGTCTCCAAAGTACAGGTACTTTTATATTTTATTATTTTCTAAATGATTTACGGTATTTCTTTTAAATATATTTCTTAAAATACAGTAACGTAATAATTTTAAGTTTTTCCTTGTATAAGATACATTTATAAATTTACTTCTTCTTCTTCTCCAGCCCATTTACGTCCCACTGTTGGGCACGGGCCTCCTCCACTTTGGGAGGGATTATGGTCTACTGTGCCGCGCTGACCAGGCGTGTTGGCACAGGGTTTATTTTCGAGTATTCCGTCTCTCACAGAAGATGTTATCTGTGTGCAATATCCCTTAGCTAACTTTTACAGCACCCTGGGGAGGAAATGGGGTGGTGACACTTGTATTCTTAATCCGTCACCACACGAATAAATTTACTAATGCTCACTAATTACAGTCGTAAATTGTCATACAAAAATATCTAGCGCCCAGATAATTCTGCAAAATATGTACGTGTGGATAAAGAATACAAGTGTCACCACATCATTTTTTCCTTGGGGTGCTGTTTATGACATCTTAGCAATATTTTATCCAAATAATGTAACTATTGTTTTGTGAGAGATGAAAAACTCGATATTAAACCCTCAGCTAACATGTCTGGTTAGCATACCTTGTTAAGAGGGCACGATACCAAATTATGCTCCATTCAAAAATACGGGTATCGTACTTCCCTTTTTTCTTCGCGAAAGTTAAACCGATTTTAATTGTTTCTACGCTATATTATAGATGAAGAGTATATCTATGCTTCTGTCACTTTCTTTTTTTCAATACATAATAACTAAAAGAAATATGACCATCCGAAAATCCCGTTTTTTTTCGGTTTTCTTTAGGTAAAGTTGCAGCGTCTATCACACATATTTGGTAACGTTTTACCAAAAAAGAAAGCGATACAAGCATAGATATAGTCTTCATCTATAATATAGCGTAAAAACAATCAAAATCGGTTTAACTTTCGCGAAGAAAAAAGGGGACTACGAAATGTCTTTTTTCAAAGAATTTGTAGGTAAAATCTGCTTCAGCTATATTTGTCCCTTTTAGCACGGTGTTCGGGAAAGCAATACCTAAGGCAAATACCTAAATTAGGAGTACAGTACCCTCTTAACTAAATACTATACCGAATTGAAAGAGGCCCGTGCCCAACCGTGGGACATTAAGGAGAAGAATATCCAACATATTATAGCTATATCTACCCGGGTCCCCTTCATTATCTGACCATAATCTCTTCTAAAGTGGAGGAGGCCCATGGCAAGCAGTGGGACGATAATAAGCTGGAGAGAGATACTTTTCCGTGGTATCATTCAGCGTTTTTCAAGCTACTTACCGTCCGCCATATCTTTTATATAAAATTCACGTGTCACAGTGTTAGTTACCGTACTCCTCCGAAACGGCTTGACCGATTCTTCTCAAATTTTACATACATATTCAGTAGGTCTGAGAATCGGCCAACATCTATTTTTCAAACTTTTTTTTTTGTATTGCAGAACAACGTTTGCCGGGTCAGCTAGTTATTTATATAACACAACTCACATGGAAATAGCACATAACACTAAACAGCGTACTCCTGAGACCGACCGCTCATAAAACTCAACACATAGTGACAGATGAAATACATACACCTCGTTATAGTGTTTAGGGACCTAGTGTCATCTACAGAACTTAAATTATTGCTCTATAATATCTTATAATGCTTATACTTATTATTATTATAGCAGTAAAATAGTACCCATTTGTATAAAATACAAGGTGACATGTTGCTGCTAATTCTGCTTGTACACACATCAATGTGTTGTCGAAACATAAATATAGAAGTTAATAACGCAATTTAGTAATAAGACTTTTATAACAGGCAAGATATTGTTGTACTTACATAATCAACTAATGCAGTGATTAAAGCTCTAGTTATTACAAACCTATAAAATAAAGTTGTAATTTTGTATGTATGTCCTCTGTGAGTTTATATCTTCAAAATTGTGTAATGGATTTTCATAGAGTTTTTTTTAATATGATAGTAATTCAAAAGGGTGGTTTTAGCTATGTTAGGATTTGAGTCATATATTAACCTTAACCGATGGTATGGAAAAAAAATATTTGGACTTATCATAAGCACATAATTTTCCCTAAAAAAATCATGATTATTAACAATACCTACATTTAAAATTCCGGGCCATTTGAAGGTTTCTTGAATTAAAAAATTCTGAAGTGGTAGGTATACGTAAATTAAAGAGAAAATAAAAATTGCAATATGTTTATTCACAATAAAATTTAGCAAATTATAAATAGATTTAAGAAGTAAAGAAATATTATGAGAAAGTTATTTAATACATACCTATTCAAGGGTTAAATATTAAAACTGCATTAAGACGATACCAAAATAGCTTCGTGCATTTTTCTATGTACGAAGTTTTCATTGTTTCTTTAGATTGAATGGCTAGAGCTCTAATTTTTAAGTATATGTTTTTTCAATATATGATCTAGGATCGCATTAACTCAGAAACGCGATTGAAAAAAGTTTTCTCGATAGAAAATCTTGGCGAAACAACCTCTCAAATTTTTTATTTTTTTCATTTGTCGGTCTATTATCGCGTATTAACTAATGAAATAACTTTAAAAACATAAGTAACTATTATATATAGAAACACGTAAATCAGAATTAAAATATATTTAGTAGATTTTGAGTAAATAGGAAAAGTATCCCTAATTTTTCATTTTCTGTACCTACTGGCTGTGTTAATATGTACGTGGCGGCGATGATATACGATAATATTGATGTAGGCCCTTAAAGTTAGTGAATAGCAGATGGCAACGATAGGTTGTGCTCAAATAATATACAAGGGAGAATGCTTTACCAAAAATTGGCAACACATTAAGATTGGGTTCGCCCAATTCATACGTAGGCGAGTCCAATTAAAATATGCTGTTATTGGTTACTTACCCATGAAATGTGATCCCGTCCTGCTTGTTAACAGAACCAGAAGCATTTTTACACGTGGGAACAACACAAGAGGGCATAATTATGTCATAAACGGAACTCACATGACAGGTCTTGACACGTTACTAGCCATTATGCGACTATGACGTACTCACGAAGCGTATGCCGCGTCGGCATGTCTTATGGGGTGCCAATGCAACGATCTGTCACTACTTCTGCTGTGTGTATAACATATTTTTCGTAGATTTGTTCACACAAGTATTGGAGATGCCTCAAGTGTAACTGTGTTACCCATCGACGCGATATCTAGAGTCACTCAATTTATTTATAATCTACGTATTTTTCTCATATTTTACAAATGTTGCTATTGGACGCGGACTTCCTTCACTTCGAAAGACTATTTCATCCTCAGTTTTCTGTCTTCTGTGCCCTGAGTCGGGTATTTAAACGGTGTCACAACTGTACCATTATTGTACCATTATGGTGCAATTGTAAAGTTTTTGGTAGTCTACTATTATTGTGTCGTCATAACGACTTCATCATTGACTTACAAAGTCAAAGTCACATAAATTGCTAGTCTCGTACACAACTGCTTCACAATTGCAATTCAATGACTGAAATGTTTCGGTAGTCTGCTATTTTGAATTTGACAGTAATATTTTTAAATTGTCCTGTGTCGACAGATTGCCATAAATAAAAAATAGATACCTAGATAGAAATATTAGAAATTGTTCTTTGTAATTTATTGCAATTTACTAATCTCCTAAACTTCACATTGCTATTTATACTAATAAATAGTATGTACAAATATATCTAAACGAAGTCTAGCATGATTAAATGTTTAAATTTATTAGTAGTTTTTCGAAAATCACGTCAACTAACGCATTTTTTAAAAACGGCAACACATACATACCATTCTAACACAATTCATAGATAAAAGAGACCGAAAATTCAATGCATAGATAAAAGAGATCGACAATTCTATTACCATTGAACGACCGTTATGACGGCATATAGCAGACTACGGATATTTGACTTCAATTGCAACGGTATCGTGCCGGTATTGTGCCGGTATGACAATTGTTCCAAAATAGTAGACTTGAGCACCTGTTCTTACTCTTAGAGGATGATATCTGTTATACTATCCGTTGGGTGATAATAGAATGACGTCACTTGTATTATTAATCCTCCACGCGGTGATTATTAAAATCTATAAAGTATACAAGACGCAATTATTTCTAGTTGTGTATTCATTTTAGTTCTTTTAGGTCTGTGTTTTATTAAGCAGAACAAACATTTAGATGACTATTCTAGGTCGTTGTACTTATTTATAATCCACAAGGGGTTACTGCCATTTTATTGTAAAATAAGTGGCTTCTATACCAGAATTAGGACACTAAAACTACATCTATTATTAATATAATTTGCCGAGACACAACAGAGATTTGATATTTGAATTATCTGGAATAAAATAATAAATATATTGTAGTAATTTGCCGTATTTTATTCCATAGAGAATTTATTGGATAAGATTGTAGCTACTTTGCAAATATTACATGTCTGAATTAAAATGATAATCTTAACATAAGATAAAATTATAATACCTGTCTGTATTTTAGACATGTTAAGAGGGTACTGTACTCCTAATTTAGGTATTTGCCTTAGGTATTGCTTCTTGAGGAGTCATGAGTAGGTCTAACTTCTGGTGCCCGCTTATCGTTGAATTTTGGGACTTGTATATAAATCTCCTTTCACGATGTTTGTCCGCGATGGATTCTTAAACTACTTAACCGATTTTAAATTAAATTGGCACACCGTGAGCAGTCTGGTCCAACTTGAGAGATAGGATAGCTTACATTTCAATTTATGGTCGTAATATTATTATTATTTTATTGCAAATTATTTGTTTGTATTATATAGCAAAACAACGTTTGCCGGGTCAGCTAATTATTTTATAATATTGTATTTAAGTATATAAACTTAGTTTTGGTTGCTATATTGTATACTACCTCTATAATAATTAAAAACTTTAGTCTAAGATAAAATTATGTATGTTTTACCTTTATATAGTTTTAAATTTTCTTTATATTATATGCGCGACTCATCTGTTTAAATAAAACTACTTTTTACGGATTTAGACGCGTATATTTGTTTTAAATTTTGGTCCGACGTTTCGGAGACTTTGCAGTCACCATGGTCACGGGTGAGACTGAGCTGTAAAGTGTCTTGTACGAGCAGTTATTACAGGGTTTACCCACATTCGATTTTAATTTTACATAGACCATAAAGATAGACTTTTACCTATATACTATACTATATACTATATCATATTACGTTCTGCTCAGACTACATAAAATTAATAACATTATTTTAGTTTCTAAATACATTAACAAAATTATAAAAAATAGAGGAGCGAAACGGAGGATCAAGATTCACTGAAAACTCCCTTCACTTTTTCTTACTGAATACCACTGCAGCTCAGTCTCACCCGTGACCATGGTGACTGCAAAGTCTCCGAAACGTCGGGCCAAAATTTGAAACAAATATACGCGTCTAAATCCGTAAAAAGTAGTTTTATTTAATACTGAATATATTTTTAAATAATTGCATTGTCATCGGTCCTTGATATGCATGAAAAATTTCAAATCAATCTGACTATTGCAAGTGGGTGAAATCGCGTTCAAAGAAACCGTTACATAGATTAATACATTGATAGATACATACCGAACTTATAAAAGTGTGTTAATATAAAAAGATGAACATTACATTCTTGTAATAGTTGAGTTTTTAGAATCTTGTTTTGCTTAACTGTAATATAAATTTACTAATACTACCTGGCGAACCAGATAGTATTAGGTCTAATTCAAAAGCAAATTAATATTTGTTATTTTATTACTAAAAATGGAAAATAATGTTGAACAAATTACTTTAATCAAAGGAATATAGTCAGTAGTAAATTAAGCACCAGTTTGTGTACGAGTGTTATTATGGGTATTTGGTCTGATATACTTCATTGACCAGCCTGGCCGGATATTATGCGTGTACATGATACATTATGAATGTAAGTTTCATTTCTTCCCCAAGGTGAGTATGAGTATGAGTGATAAGTGAGCTACAAGCAGATTTCATCCTCTGTGAGAGACGGAAAACTCGAAATTAAACTTTGGTTATCTTGTTTTGGCTGTATGAATAGAGTGAATTAGCTACAGAATTGAAGTAGACCTGTGCCTAATGTGGAACGTTATTGTACTGAGAAGAAGACCAGACTGCTATAGGATTTATATTCAAAATTTCTATCTGTTAATCTTTTAACTTTATTAAACTCATCGAAATGTAAAAGAAAATACGAAGTAAAAAGCAAATAGTTCTCTAACGAACTGAGTTCTTAGTTTTCTTGCATTGCTACTAGCGGATAGAAATGTGGCTCTCAAGTGAAAGTCTAAGAGTCATTCAGTTCGAGTTACAGAAGTGAATACTTTATGGGAAGAAATTCTCTAGATTACGTGTAGTTTTTACTATTTTTAATATAAAATATTTTTGTCAGTAAGTAAAAACTTATCAAAAGGGTAAAATAGGGTTCCGTATCAAAAGGTAAACATAACCCTTTAACTGAGACTTAGCTGTCCGTCACTAGTCTGTATCTCAGGAACCGTAGAAGTGGAGACTTGAAATTTTCCCAGATGAAGTGATGCTGTAACCAAAAAATTTAATACTAAATAATAGATTATAATAAATATTAAAAGAAGCTCCCACCGAACCAACTTGTTCTACAAAATTAATTAAGTTAGTGCGATACTTATTCCGATTTGTGAGGTCTAGATAGTTCAGAGTGCGACTTTATTCTCCATCAGATGTGTACTTACTTTATAACCTCGTATAACCCTGCATTTTCCAAAAATATCAACATTACCAAATAGAAGGCAATGATTTTAATAACGTATACTATTACGTGGGTCATAATTCATTTTCGCATTAGGAGGGTTTACAAGCGAGGTTCTAAGAGAGGGGGTGGGGGGGGGTTATGTTTGACCCATATCCAGCATCCCTTGTTGCTGGTCATGCGGTTGTTAACGGTACTGGTAGTTCCTCGACAGCCTACTTTATAGTTGATCTACATTAACCCTCGGGGTTCACGGAATGTTTTAAAAGGTTATATTGTAACTAAATGATGAATTACGTATTAGATTTGTGGTCATTTACAAGAACAGAGAAATAACTATTAATTCATGAAGAAAATTGGGTTATATGCTAGCTAAATATCACTCAAAAACAATTGTCCTGTGCAGGAATTTAATTCATGATCCATGTACTCCGGGACCGTCAAAATATAACCCGATAACATTGCCGATAACTGTATTGCTTTACTTGAAATGTAAATTATCGTAAAGTCTTGATGACATTATCTCTCTCTCACTCAGTCTACATTCCAGCCATTCTCTTATTATGATGGAATCAACTTTCTTAGATGTGTGGTAGTTTCTTGTTACGTTAATATAACATCCAAAATATTTTATAAATTTTAGCAATAATTTCATTAGACTTATTTTGTGAGCAACTAACGTCATCTACTACAATACGCTAGTCATTGTTCTCACCTCAATGAAACAACTTAATTATAAATAATCCAGTACGAGAGACCCCGGGAGAAGACACGAGACATTCTTGTTTAAATATATCAAGTAACTTTGATTAAATACAACAAGTACAAACTTATAATAACATAACACATTACTAAGTTTGTTCAAATTGTTGTGGAGTCACAACTATTATACTGATTCATGAAAATATTAACATTGTGGCTGTTAAACTGTGGTATTTCAAATTAATGTACAATACTAACTGTGCTCTGCAAACTCACTTCCCTGTAATTTTTAGACGACTGAGGGCTAGTCTAATTACGTATGGGTAAAGTTTACATATTTTTCGCAAATCTATTTATGTTATTTGTTTCGTAGGCGAGCTTTAAGAAGATACTAAATGTAAGATATAAAATAGAAGATTTAAAAGCTCCCATACGTGAACTTGAAATTCTATCACATTAATATTCCCTTTATAAAGGCGCTTAATGCGTGTTATGTAGCAACTGTACGGTTCGTAGAACACGTAGCATTTCGTAGCGAAGCGTAACGTAGCACTTACGAAATCATCTACACGACAACGCGGGGTCGATGCACGACGTTTTTAGCGTACGCAAAGGGTAAAAACGGGACCTTATTACTGAGACTTCGCTGTCCGTCCGTCCGTCTGTCACCAGGCTGTATCTCAAGAACGGTGATAGCTAGACAGTTGAAATTTTCACAGATGATGTATTTCTATTGCCGCTATAACAACAAATACTAAAAATAAAATAAAATAAATATTTAAGGGGGGCTCCCATACAACAAACATGATTTTTTTACCGTTTCTTGCTCGATACTAATAACGTTGCCTTATGTTGCATATATAATGGTACGGAACCCTTCGTGCGCGAGTCCGACTCGCACTTGACCAATTTTATTTCCTATGAGGAACGACGCACCAGTCGAATAATACTGATTCGGGCCTCGCTAACTCAATCTTTTACGTATTACAAGTCCCCTCCTTGCTAATACTTTCTAATTTATGAGCGCGTTTAACATTCTTCGTGACATACTAATATAACCCTGAGAATGTACAAAAATCATTTCTTGCTCATAACACGATTGAATATTCCGTCTAGAAATCGCTATCGGTTTAAAAACGAACGCTAAAACGGATCGCATAAATTTGCATGACAAACGCGTGCCGTACCGGGGGACATTACTTTTTTAAGAAAAATATGACGACCTTCCCCGATGGAGTTTCCAGGTCTATTTCCATAAATAATAAATAACGATCGAGGACCGAGCAAAAAGTATTCCGTGATATTTATTCTGTTCGCGAATTTTTATCCACTTATCGAAGGTTTTTGTGACGTTTAAAGGAATTGTCGCTTAGACTACCGGCGACTGACGGCTGCCTTAACATAAAGGTATTTACTACGTACAAGATTTAATCTTTGTTTATAGAGAGCGTTTTTAAGTGTTTGCGATACATTGCATTGTATAGAAAATAAGGTAACATGTTTATTACTATGAAAGTATTGAATGTCCGACTATAAAAGTATGAAATAAAATTGCCATGAGCAATAAACCTACTAAGATTTATGATAACTGAATAATGTTAGATACATTTAGACAGAACATTCTGTTTAAGTGGTACCTATATAATCAGTTAGGTGCAATTAATTGTTTTTATTAAAAACTTTAGAATATTTATTTACAACAAAATACTTAGTTAGGTACAGTTAATGGTTTGATCATATTCCTTCACAATAATTATGATGCCGACCTTTGTATTAAACATAAACATAAAGTTAGATATATTTATGTTTATGCCTAGCATTAATATTTGAATTTACCACCTAATTATAAACATGTTTATGTACCACTTATCACAACAATAACTTAAAGACTATCTTTAGTAAATCATATTGAGTGATAACCCTATTTCATTACTCTGTTACAAAACGAAATGAAAATTAAAAAGAATACAAATGATCTAAACTGTCCCGGTTCAGTCCTATCATAGGGCTGTCACAAAAAATGTAGATTCCTTTCGCTTTCAGTTATTGAGTTTCTGATTCCACTTGATCCAGTAGGGAGGGAGACAGCTTTTGTTATCAACAGGAAATTAACTAACAAGCCATTCAATTATATTAAACGTTATGATGAAAGAAAGTTAAAGTTGTTCTTTCAAAGTCTTGTCATTTGAAGTTTGTTTATTTGTAATTTACTTCGCTTATAATATAAACACGTAATACTGAGCTAAACTCAATTTGGTCTTATTTATAATGACTTATCGGAGGTTTAAACAATAAATTTTATCGTAGAGATAATAAACATTTTATCGTAAAAAGACTGTTAAGAATAACAATTTTTGACAATTTTAGCGAACCGATTTTAACGAACTTTTAAACCTCCGATAAGTCATTATGAATAAGACCATAAATGTATGGGTACGAGAGTAATTGTTAATTAAAAAAAAAATTCAACGGACTTCATGTGCTTTTGAAATTTGAGAGCTTTCCTTGATTTCTCAGAAGATAACCATCAGATCCTGAACTCACGGGAACCACCAGCTTTCAAATAAAAAAAAAGAATGAATAAAATCGCTTCGCCCAGTTAAAAGTTAAATAAATAAATAAGGCCTTTATTACATTTAAATTTGGTTTTAGGTATTAATTTTGGATGATATAAAAATAAAGTTGGTTGCGTTAGACACCGGTTTCTTGATTGTCTTGCTTTCCAGCATAGGCCTCCCCAAGAGTTCTCCATAACAATCTATCATATGCTTTTCTTGTCCAGTTAAAAGTTATGAGGTAGCAAATATAAAAAAAAAATATGATACAGACGAATTCAGTATCTCCTCCTTTTTTGAAATCGGTTAAAAAGTTATTAACTGGGCGGTATTTTATTAAATTTAAGTCTGATAATAGCTTATTTTATTATTATAATTTTTTTTTTTCGATAAATTCAATGATCTTTATCGTATTAAGCGAGAAAAAACGATAAGAAATAAATAGATACCACAGTAGGCGTTTTTATCACTAAAAACAATGACCTCCAGACAACCTTCAGACGGATTAATTGTTCAAAAGTATGGTTGCTTGTGACGTAAAAAAGAAATATAATTAAAAAATCTAATCGATATAGACATCCACAAAAAACTATAGAATAGATATAGAGTTTAAAGAGAAATGAAAGGTCTAAATAATAGTATTAAGAATATAAGAAGTGTTGTTTACAATAATTATTTCATTGTAAAATGTATTTAAGATAAATGTACTGAAAGCAAGGCCAAGCTGGCGTCAAAAAAGCTCGGTGTACTGAACAAGGCAAGGCGGTACTTCACCTCGGGACAAAGACTCACCTTATACAAGGCGCAGGTCCGGCCCATATGGAGTACTGCTGCCATCTTCAATACCAGCTTCATCATCTCAATACCAGCTTGTGCCATTTGACTCGATCCAAAGACGCGCTGCGAGAATTGTTGACGATTCCGATGTGACAAGTAATCGAACCGTTAAGTCTGAGGAGAGACTTTGCCTCACTTTGCGTGTTTTATCGCCTGTATAATGGGATGTGTTCTGAAGAATTATTTGAAATGGTGCCCACGGCTTCTTTTAATAATCGCACCTCTCGCCATCGGCAGCGAGTTCATTCTCACACTTTAGAACCGATTCCATCGCGTAATGTGTGGTTTCAGCGAAACTTCATCACGCGCGCGATCAGATTGTGGAATGAACGTCCTGCCGTGGTTTTTCCACAGGACTACAGCATGGGACTCTTCAAAAAGGGCGTGAAAAGGTTCTTACAGGGTGTGCGACGCGAGAGCGACACTCCTGGTGTTGCAAACATCCGTAGGCTACGGTAACTGCTTACCATCAGGCGGGCCGTATGCTTGATCGTCACCCGTTAGTAGTATAAAAAAATGTGTTAAACTCTGGCCAGTAAACGTACAGATCTTGCCTCATTAATTTAATCTCAATAATGACCTCTTGACCGCCCTAGGACGAAGGTCGATATTTTAAATTAAGAGCCATAATGGAACAAATTAATCTTAAACCGAAATCATAATAGAAAACAATATTTAGTGTAAGTAATTTAATTTTATACAGTATGGCTTAAAACTTAAATGGTTAAATATCTAGCCATCATTTCAAGTCAAAGAATCCAAGGTTAAGCATAGCTATTTTAT
This sequence comes from Orgyia antiqua, assembly GCA_916999025.1. Taxonomy (NCBI): domain Eukaryota; kingdom Metazoa; phylum Arthropoda; class Insecta; order Lepidoptera; family Erebidae; genus Orgyia; species Orgyia antiqua. The sequence goes on from OU779862.1 coordinate 20,432,901, forward strand.
TAAATAAAAGATTTATGTACTGCGTCATCATAGAGTTGGTCAGTGTTCATACATTACTCACCTTGAACAAAGCAATTACATTGAACTGTGACTATTTCTAGTCCTGTATTTATCGACTGCAGTAGAGGCACTCCACATCCATCGTTTAATCACGTCCACATGTGATTCACCATCAAAGCTTACCCTCAATTATACAGGCAAATTGAACCGCGACAGTCTCTAATATACAACGGTCTCTATTGCAGTTCGAGGCAAAAAGAAAAAGTTAAAAGGGATTGTGTTTTGCCAAAATGTACGGGGAATTGCTCTATGGAAATTTACTGCGACCTCTGAAATACGATAAACTTGTACTGGAGCTGGATTTTTTAAATTGCTTCGTTGAATTTTAGGAGATTAAGAGATTTTGTAATTATTAGACTGTGTAACAAAAGATTATCTTTTTTTTGTGATAGTTAATCGGATTATATTTTTTTAATAGCGGGTTTGATTCGGTAATACATCTCCAGTCTATAGGCACATTGTTAATTAAAAATCTATGTGCACTACCATTTTTGCTTTATTCTTCAGAAACGTGAAGTCAGATTTTAAATTAAAAAGCTTTTATTAGCTTCTCTCGTATCTATCTATCACCTGTCTATAAAATATATAGAGAGTTGAGTTAAGTATGTATGTATTCATCTATGTAACGGAATATATTACTGTAATTTACAACCACTTTCAGTAGTCGGATGGATCTGATATTTTGCACAAATATTAGGACTGATGACAATGCAACAATTTCAAAAATATCCAGATGTTTCATAAGAACTAGCGAACTAGATGAATATACAAAAATGAGAACTATGATCGAAATCGAACACAACAAAAGAATACCATACACGCATAAAAGCTCACACTAACAGCCTCGCTACGGATCTATGTAAACCTATAAATTATAGAAGGCTCAAGAGATAATTAAATGGGATGTCCTACAGTAGACGCTCTAACCTAATCAGAGACAATTCGTCGCTGGAGGAACTGTTCTCAAACGTCATTTATATCCTTCCACAAATCTGCTAAGGGCTTGTCTAGCCGATCGCAAGATTAAAAAAAATAAAAAAATATTGGATTTTTAAGCCCGTTTTTATAGTTTTTAAACCAAGTAAATTATTGATTTAATTTCCATTATTTCTTAATATAATTTGTGCTTGTATATTATACGAATCTGTAATAACTAGAAACACAATCGGTACAGAACAAATCACTCCATTGATTTAACGTCCTTCTCAAAAATAATATAACCAGAGACAGGGTATTAAACATTGAGATAAACACCACGGTCACTGGGTTTTAACTTTTCCTAAAACTATGCTAATGCAGACAGTCTTGTTCTCATTTAACTTGCTAATGCGGTCGTAGGATCGTACCGGCTGTCCGGTTGTCCAGCTATCCGGACCACAATGTACCCGGACAATGGTTGTTTTATAAACTAATCATTTTGAAAATTGTTTAATTAACTTGTATTAAATTGTGGTGTATGCTTCTAAACTAGAAGAATCGTTGTTTATCGAATTTTGATACACTTACAATTATTGAATCATGAACATAATGCAATCTAGTTCCAACATAAACTACCTATGCCCAGTTAAAAATGGCAGGTTAATATTTATTATTTATTGTCTGTTTCGTACAAAAACCAAAAACTCATATAAGGTCACATCGCTATCCGATTGTTTGTTTGTCAAATATTATTGTAAGTATGTACATACGAAAGCATAAACTTGGCACTCATCACTTAAATAATTTTCCTGAAACGCCTGTAACCATAGACTCAGAAGACATTAGCATTATTAATAAGCCACATAGCGATTGATTTAGGAAAATATCAAGTAAATACAAAATGAGTAATGAAAATAATTTAGATGCAAACCATCAAACTAATATTTTTCTAAAAATCTATTTTCACATCGTACGTCAGGTAGATAGATGAAAAATGAACGCTTTTTCATTTTCTTAATCTAGATAAAACTTGTCGCTAATATTAATAGTCATTATTCTTTGAAACATTTTTTGTCTTTTAAAATAAACCCGAGAATTACTTGGGGTTTATAATGTAAATTTATTCCATCAAGTCGGGCGTTTTAATAAAAAAAGTCAAGTGAAAAGCGAGTAGATTTGAAATTATGGTTCCGTAAGTAAATTGTTTTAAAATAATAGTAAAATTATGGAAAAACCAATTGATTGGAAGTTGAACTACATTTTATCTGCACATGCAAAATACATGAACGGAATGATCCTTTTGTAGGACATCACTGGTGAGACGAGCAAAATGGGGACCTAACTTTCCCCCATGGAGCGGGCTCCACTTAAATATGCTCACCTTTGCCGGGTCATGGTAAGGCCAGAGGCACCACCAACGCACCCAGTATCTTAGAGTATTTTGTAGAATATGTCTATCTTGGATGTCTTTTCCAAACGTTTCCTCTTACATATACCATGTTTATATTAACTTTAGTTAATCGTCTAGCTTCTAATCATGACAAAACTACCTACGGATAGTTTTACTTACAACTTAATTCCTTAAAATGTTGCGAAAAATAGTATAACATATGGACAATAAAACAGAAACCTAACTTATCCTGTGAGCTTTCTTTACAGACAAACATAAATATAGACTGGTAAGATTATCTCTCCCAAAGTGGAGGAAGCCCACGCTTAACAGTGGGACGTTAATGGCCTGGAGACAGAAAGAGAGAGAGAGAGAGAGAGTAAGAGAGAGAGAGTAAGAATAAAAGGGTTCGCGTTGGTACGGACTCCTAAAAAGCTTAAGCTACAAATATTGCATCTTAAAATCACGATAAATGTTTGAAGTTGAACCGTCCAGTATTATTGTTAATTTTTCTCGAGATTTCAACTTGACGTGGTTTTTGTAAGTTTATTGAACATTTACAAGAGTTTTACATCTTGTTTTTGTAAGAGGCTGACAAAAGAAATGAATTCGCTTTCATTTCTTGTACTTTAGAATAAATGATTCGTACTGGGTTTTGTAAAACCTTTTAAAATTTATTTCATTATCACTTTGTGGTTGTATTTTTGGTGTAATTTTAATTTTAAACATTGAATGACGTATGTATCTCTTGCGGAGTTAGCGTAAAAAGTATTAAGGTTTGATTTCCATACGGGATAATTTATTTGTGACATATACAATTATTGTAAGTATCATCAAGTACTGTGAAGCTAAAAACAGGTGTGCCTCGTAGTTTCAATTGTTTAATTACTAGAAGACCCCATATTAACGATTAGAAAAATAGACTAGTGCAGATAGCTTCAAAAATATTTAAAAATTAAAAAAATTATAGTAGGATGAAACCCATTAGAAAAGGAGGAGAATATTATAAAAATGTAAGGAAAAATAATTTACGGGCGATCTGAGGTCGGGAAGGGGATGGGGGGGGCTGGGTTTAAGGGTAAAATATGGTTTTTCTCGATTTCCGGCAAAACTAATAGTCCTATGGAAAAAAGTCAAACTTCATAGAAATCGATATAGACTTTTCAAAGGAGCTAGGTAACAAACAACGTAATACGAGAATTTTTTAGATAAGATACTTAATATCATGTGTAATTTTAATGTCTTCATAATACAGCTTCTTTAAGCTTTTATGTCGCACATTAATAATGACGTCACATCCTCTTAATGCATTTTATGTGAACAGGCGTTGTCAATTACGTCATATCCGTATGTGTTACATAAATAAATGTGTTTGCGACTTTATATTGCTTTCTGAGAAATGTAATTAAAAATTTTTTTCTTTGTAGTAATTTTTATGCGATTTCGAATAAATGGATGTATTTTTGGTACACATTTTATATAGGAATTTTCTTAACATATTACGTTGATTCTACTATTTCTATACTCTATTATCGTCTGTTATAATTAATAGATGCATCATTAATAGATGCATGCATGTGAAAATGTGGAAGGAAAAAAGTCTAGAGGTCTTCCTCTAGACTTTTTTCCTAAGAATAGATGGATGGACTGTGTGAAAGAGGACATGAAAGAAAGAGGAGTTAACACAGACATGACGACTAATAGAAGACTATGGAAGAAAAAGCCATGTTGCGCCGACCCCAAATAATGAGATAAGGGCAGAATGATAATGAAGAGGTGCATGTATGTGACGTAATAGGAATTGTTTAGCAATTACAAAACTAATGTCTTTATTTTTACTGATTCGAAACGTGGGGTTATATAGGACTTAATGTTAGATGTGGTAAGAATCCTATGTGGCAGCATTTCTTTGCCATATTCGCTTATAATTGAAAACAGTAATACTTAGCAATGAGTTTCGCTTATAATGAGGTCTGTTGGTAGTCACATGAGGTCGCCTCCCTCACGATATTATCCATTATCGCGGACACTTAATGCAAATTAACGAGCCATGAACTGTCGAGTATTATTATAACGTCACACAAACCAACCTTAAGGTTTTGTTTACTTGGACATTTTCCGACCAACTAATTATATTTAATTGTGCTTATTAGGCTCTATTTGATGTGGCTGTTTTAGATTTGTTTATGCCTGTTTAATGATATTGTACCGTAAAGTTGATATTTAAAGTCTCTCATCTAATCAAATGTATTTAATGTCAAGTAAGGTAATCCCTACGGGATAAAATCCGAAATACGGAGATTCGTAGAAAAACGGGCGTGTCTGGCAATTAATAATAATATTTGCAGGGTAATTATATTTTGAAAAACACATTTCTAGCAAAAATTTAAAATCAGAATACTATGAAGATACTACAGTAACAGTGTGATATTCATTCCCTAAGCGTCAGATACCAGTTTCTTAGATGACAGTGTCAGCACTTTATTCTGTCATCTGGCTCTACTAGTTTAGATAAATTTATCGTTTCCTCTTAGAATAGAAATATGCCTCTTTTTCTCTTTACCTGTATTTCTGTTCTTCGCAGACATTATAAAATGTTATGCATTTCATACCGTAATTACTAACGTGGTGAGGTTGTGAAATGGTTTATTTTTTAATAGGTACCTAGCTTGAGGCTCGCAATTTAATTAATTTGATTTGTAGCCGCGAGGACGGACGTCCTTATTTATATTTTGGTAAAACATACACGGTGAAATAGTAATTCTTTCTTTTTAATATTTTACTGTTACGTAATTGTCGCTATTATTTATAATTTAGAATAAAAATTTTACTTTTTACGAAGACAATTTAGTGTCACTTGAAACTTGTTGTTCAATTCGTCCGCTGTTTCGCACTTGTCTAGGCATTGGAAGCGATTTTGAAGTTCGAGCTGAAAGCTTTCGTGGTTTTCGTACTCGACAGGTGTAGGACGTACTGTAGACCTCATCAGTCGGGACCGCTCGGCTTTGACACGAATATTCGATGTGCCTCGTATCATTCGGTGATAGCTCCCGGTGTTCACCCTATTGATCACTGAGACATCACTCAATACTTGCCGTTTGTCCGACAAGTTGAAGTCTATTTCGTTCGGTATCGAACAATTAGGGCTTATCCAGGTCCATTTCCTTTGTTGTGGTTTTTTGAAGAAGGAATTCATCATGAAGAGAATTTCCTTCTCCAAAAAATCAGCCAACTTCTGCCCCCTCTGGTTTCTCTGCCCGAATCCGAATTGCCCCACTCTCAGCTCACCGCCTTTTCCTTTGATTAGTTTCGCGTTAAAGTCTCCCATAACCACATTGAAGTGACTTTTGGACGAGTGGATGGCTTTCGAGATGTCCTCGTAGAGAGCCTCCACCTCATCGTCGGGGTGCGCCGAGGTCGGTGCGTAGACCTGGATAACCTTCAAGGAATACCGTTTGGTGATTCTGAGTATCAGGTACGCTACCCGACTCGACACACTCTCAATCCTCTCCACGTTGGCTACGAGAGACTTGCGGACGATAAACCCGACACCATCCTGCGAGAAGTCATCGCCTTCCCGGTGGTAGAGTAAGTTTCCAGACCGGAGTGTTATCGTGTCCTCCCCCTCTCTTCGGACTTCTGACAACCCAACAATGTCCCACCGAATCTTGCTCAGTTCCTGTTCCAGCTCGTTGATCTTCTCGTCGGTCCTGAGTGTGCGGATGTTGTGTGTTACCAGGGCCAGGGTCTGTTTGGGTTGGTGGCCGGATCTCTGCCGGAAATTCTTTGCACCCCCTACCCCGTCAATACCGGGCCCGCCACCGTTAGCCAACGGAATAGCGGGGCTGCCGTGACTGAGGCCATTTGTTTTGGTGTGCGCCATCATGGGGGGTATTTGCTATAATCGCCACGCTTGGCAGGCCGGTTGGCGATCGCAGTAGGTGTTATGATACACAGGAGAACGCTGCTGCCCGTTCTTTTGGTGCTCTCTTAGTCGCCTTTTACGACACCCACGGGAAGAGATGGGGAGGTGCAAATATTCTATGCCGGCACCCCACGGCTCTCCTAATACTAAGCCTTACAACTAAGTAAATAGCCAGAACAAATTCCATATTTCCTAAACAAACTTCATATCCCAAGAATGCAATAATAATTTGCTTCTCAAATATCAGACGCTCATAAATCTGCTAGGGGTTAACTAACATGAGGTTGGACGTTACAAAGCTCGCCAATTATGGCGCATAGCAAATTGCTCTCTCAGACGGTACGAGTTCGACTCCCATGCGACGATGTGTGAATGTCGACGCTATGTAATTATACACTACATTCTAGTACGAAATTGTACTGGTTTAGTAAATCACATTTGACGCATTTCATTATTTGAATCTTTAGACTGTATTTATTAAGATTTTTTTTAAATTTGTTTTCAACGTATAGTTATATAATATACTCCAAAGAAGAAATAAAGTCTTGATTGTTATAATACTTATGTAAGAACTCAGTTTTTAAAATACTCTAAGTTATGTATAAGTAAGTAATTTCAAAGGTTTTCTTTTAATTTAATAACTTGAAATATAAACCGCTTTACTGAGCAACGGACTAAAACGTATTTATAATTAATTAATTCTAGGGCTTTATTAAAGAAAAATGAAAACATTTTGATGTAGACTTTACCTCGAACAAATTACAATTTATGTGAGAAATTTTTGTTAGAAGTGGATCCCGACGGGACGCCGAGACCTACGCACACCGCGCGCCGTACTGAAGGAAAACATTTTAAATGTCGAACTAAATATTTGTGTTGCAATTTTTCTGGAATGTTCTTACATCTTGAAATAGTCACATTGAAACTGAATCATAGTGTACGTTGAAAAGGAAAACATATAAGTATATAAGTACTCTTAGAGCTTAATTTTAATAATGTAAACAAACACAAAAAATTTGTTTAACCTTCAGGGATCAAATAAATATATTTTACAAGAATACGGATCAACCGAATTGGCCTTTGATTGGCCGCATGTAGTTATTATTTTACTTACGCATAACTCGAAACAATTTGTGTTTTTATAAATATTTGTACTGCTGAAATACGTCTTCTCTATAAAAAGTCAACTTGAAAATAAAAAATAAATTGAATTTACTTTTTGTGTTTCAGTGTCTTAACGAAAATGACACACGATATGGTTAAAATCGCAGATTTACTGGATAGTATGTCTATGGCTGCATCACTTACGTGGTTCACAGCTGCATAAATATCTATGTGTGCGTGTTTCCATGCCTATTTCTAATATAGGCTATATTATGTCACATTGTGAAACATTATAAGTCTGTGAAGTACGATTTAGCCAAGCTAAATTTACTTGTCTTTAAGATTGAACGCGTACCTACTATCTGGTAAATCTGTGGTTAAATATCCGCAGCTGTAAATACATTTAGAATAAGGAAGATACAATGATACAATTTAATAAAATGCCTCTCCGTGTGGTGACGGATTAAGAATACAAGTGTCACCACCCCATCTCCTCCCAATGCTGTAAAACTCACCTAAGGGATATTGCACACAGATAACATCCTCTGTGAGAGACGGAAAACTCCAAAATAAACCCTGTGCCAACACGCCTGGTCAGCGCGGCATAGTAGACCATAATCCCTCCCAAAGTGGAGGAGGCCCGTGCCCAACAGTGGGACGTAAATGGGCTGGAGAAGGAGAAGAAAAAAATGCCTTAATGTATGTATGTATGTATGTTTCTCTCGTATAATACGAGGCCTCATTAAGCGCTAATGATATGTTGTAATGGGTCAGCTAAAGTATCAAGTTTTATCTTGTCTTATTTGCCTGTTTGTTTGCTTTTGTTCAAATATTATGTTACAACAATTCACTGTTTGCTCAACTTCATAAAGTAAAGTTAGAGTAGAGTCTTTGTATAACAGACATAAAAATAGATTTAATAATTTCGTATGGATCTGTGTACGGATTTTTGAGTTTTTATTGCTGATATGTGTTTTTTTTTGTATTTTTTATTATAGTGTCAAGAGATATACATCATCTGTGAATTTCATCACTCTAACTACCACTGTTGCTGAATTACAGCTTATACAGCCTAGTGCAGACGGACGGGCAGCCAAGTATCACTAATAGAATCCCGTTTTACCCTTTGGTACAGAACCCTAAAACGGACAGCCCAGAAAACGTCAACTATATATTGGGATATCAATTACTGCGAAGACTGATGACTGACAAGCCTCGTGATTGAGTCGTTCATGTAACGGACTGCCGATCAAGAGGTCGCGGGTTTGATTCCCGCTCGGGACAATCATTTGTGTGATTTTTATAATGGTAATACAAATGTTTGTACTGCGGCTTGGGGTTTTTATGTATTATGAGTATGTATTTACAAAAGAAAAGTAGTATATATATTCTATCCGTATTCTGGTACCGATAACACAAGCATATAAGCTTAGCTTGGGACCAGAGGACGTTGTGTGAAATGCCCGTGAATATTTATTTATTTATTTATATTTACTGATGTATAGAAATTAATATCGCAATGTTTCATAAGCGTGTTACTACTTACCAAGAAATATAAAACAAGTAAGACGGTGTTAGTATCTTTGTTATTATTATATACGGGAAGTGGGAGAGGACATTTTCATTTGAAATAAGCTCCGTGGCTTTTATCTAAATTAAATTCTAGATAAAAAGAATATCGCTCACTAATTTATGACTTTTTTTGTACCTATAATTATAACTAGATCTTAGATTTATAAATATAAAGAATTTTTTTTTGTATTTACATAGCTAGTACTTACTACTAGTTACTTGTCGAATAGACTTAAGTTTATTCAAAAACACATTGTATAATATTAGTAATATACAGGACGCTCCAAAAGCATACTTTAAATAAGTCTCATAATTTTAGACTTACAAGGTGTTGCCCGCAACTCATACAAAAAAGCCATCCTCTTAAGGGCCTACATCAATATTATCGTCGACATATACATATTAACACAGCTAGTAGGTATAGAGAATGAAGAATTAGGGATATTTTTTTTGTTTACTCAAAATCTACTAAATATATTTTAATTCTGATTTACGTGTTTCTATATATAATAGTTACTTATGTTTTTAAAGTTATTTCATTAGTTAATACGCAATAATAGACCGACAAATGAAAAAAATAAAAAATTAGAAAGGTTGTTTCGCTAAGATTTTCTATCGAGAAAACTTTTTCAACCTAGATCATTTATTGAAAAAACATATACTTAAAAATTAGAGCTCTAGCCATTCAATCTAAAGAAACAATGAAAACTTCGTACGTAGAAAAATGCACGAAGCTATTTTGGTATCCTCTTAAACCAATCTACCTATAATAAACACTGCATCAAAATCCTTTGCGTAGTTTGAAAGACATAAGCTCACATAATATGGACATACATACAAAAATAACGAGTTTGCTTAATAATAAGTGAAGATTATAAGAAGATAATTAATTATGCTTTTGTTAGGATAGTTAAAAATGAGTATATCTATTATATCCGTAATTTTATACCAATAAAAAGGCATTATTATTTATGTTACCAATAGAAAACAATGGTTATTTAAAGAATGTAATAAATTTTAAGTTTTCTAAATGAAGCGTCTGTTCTTCTAAGACTTTAAGTGTTAAAGTTATGAATACCCTCAAAGTACCCGGTGGTACTACGTAGCGGTCCGGATATTCAATATTATTATAACATTTCCTAACCGGATATCTTGAGTAGTGCAACACAGCACTCACTATTACACACTGATTCAATTTGCTAACTTGGATTCCAAGAAGTTTCTAGAAACTATGTTTCAAATCTACTCAAATCATAATAGTTTGAAATAGTTCTGGTTTTAATTTAGAAGGAGTGTTTCTAAGTATTAGACAAATAACTAGCTGTGGCTTCGTTTATTTAGATTGATACAGCAACTGTAGCTATTATTAAATGGTAATATTATGTATGTATTTGGGAAATTCCTGTTTTAATTTGGTAACTAACACGTAACAGATAATGTTTACAAAAACCTTACGAAAATAAGTCCAATGATACTATAAAATACATTCAATGAATGATTGTCCGTGTATTAACGGATTAAGAATACAAGTGTCACCACCCCCTTTTCCTCCCGAGGGTGCTATAAGTGCCAGGCAGTGGTCCTTTGTGAGAGACGGAAACCTCGAAAATAAACCCTGTGTCAACACACCTGATAGGTGCGGTGCAGTAGACCATAATCCCTCCCACAGTTGAGGGGGCCCGTGCCCAACAGTGGGACGTAAATTGGCTGGAAAAGATGGAATCATTGTTTTAAAGATAAACATTTTTATTAATTTTGAGCAGTTGCGAACACGCAACAAATATGGAAAAACACTAACAAATATAACAATATTTGTTAGTGTTTTTCCATATTTGTGTCTTCCTTTATACCTACGTTTTAAAGTAGGACAAAAATTGCCTTTTGAGATTAGATTACCTTGGCCTACTACGAATGTAGGTTAACATTTGTGTCCATACACGATGGTGATTGGAACGTGTACAGCAAAAACTTTTTATATGAATTAAAAAAACTCGTACGAACTGAAACAAAATTGCGTTTCATTTCCATTCCGCGGTCCCTCGAACAAGTTTTGTATTCAATAGAACTAATTATTATACGTATCACATACGCAGTGTTCGTAGTTTAAACTATACACATGAATTGGTTTCTTTATAATAAAGGAATATGCATTTCTTTTGTTATGTAAATATTCATAAAAATTTGTATACTTATTATATTTTCATATTCATGGACATTTCACACAACGTCCTCTGGTCCCAAGCTAAGCTGTATATGCTAGTGTTATGGGTACCAGAATACGGATATAATACATAAACTACTTTTCTTTTGTAAATACATACTTATAATACTTATTAAACACCCTAACGCAGTACAAACATTTGTATGACAATTAAAAACATCACACAAATAATTGTACTCACCGGGAATCGAACCCGAGACCTCGTGAACGGCATTCCGTTATGTGAACCACTACACCACGAGGCCCGTCAAAATATAAGTAAGCAAATACTGAAAATAAAAATTTCATAAATTCACGACTGGATTCTTAAATCAAAATACTAAGACAACCCAACTTTTCATAGTGGCACCAACTAAATTGATGTAACAAATCATAAAATAAATAATGACAAAGCGATATTTGCTAAATACAAAGAGAAATCGGGTCGTATCCGTTATCCATCAATCTTAATATCGGTGGGCCATATTTTTCTTCGTTCACAGGCTGGGCCGGTGTCAATCAATTTGATAGACTACTGATAATATTGTAGGAAACTGATATGGCTAAGTCACACCACCTCTACTGAAAACACTACGAGTCTTGGTTAACACTAAATATATTTTGCTTTAAGCAGTAACCTTTCGTAATCTAGATTTTAAAGAAACAATACCATCGTTAGTGAAATGTATTTCAAAGCTTTTTTATTTAATATCCTTATAAATATGCAAACATCGATATTAAATATGAAATATTCAGATTATAGGCATACTAGCTCCTTCGCATGCAGATAATAGCTTTAATCCAAAACAAAACTGCATTTTTTCTTTATAAAACCAACAAACACAAATTTTAACATTATTAAATAATAAATATTAATAAAACTATGACTTGACATGAATGCGTCTTTCCATTAACTTTTCTTACTTTTATCTTTTCTTACTTCTAACTTTTCTTGAAATTCTCTCTAACATTACATTAACCTCACAGCGTATTTCCTTTGTAAAGTGTGACGTCATCCGCAGACACAATACCATTGTCTTTTACACTGAGACGTCTATTGAGAGGCTGCCATCGGGCGAGACCGAACAAAACAATAAATAATCACCTTTCCACTGCAACTGATTATTCCAAATGCAGTTGATGATTGGTGAATTCAGTTGAGTGATTGCATCATTGTGGCTTGATTTGTTTGTGATATAAATCTTAAAATGTCTAATATGACTCAAACTCACGAAAATTTCAATACGAAAATTGTTTGTGATAGTAAAATTCATAATCATATTCACACTGCCATAGCTATAGGCTATTCTTTTTTGCTATTTCTGTTTGTATTTATAGTTTTGTTTATTGTTATAAAATATAAAACTAATTAATTGAATTTCCTACGTTGTGAGTATTTTCTAAAGAACACAAAAAAAACTATATTTTTCAGGGCCACTATTTTGTAGTATTTTTATTGTTCATATTCAAACTCGACACAGGTAATCTTACCCAAATATTGCACTTGACATTAAAAGGTCCAAAAACCCAAAATAAAATGTCAAACACTCGAAAAAAATTACTGTATACTTTAGATGGATACATTTAGAGTACAGTTATTAAGTACTTGAAGTATAAAGCACATATACAAAAAGCTTACAAATATGAGCAGTGAAGTGGCTGTGAGTGGCGCATTGTCCCTACATCGATGGCTGCCTCTTCAGATTCAACGGCCTCTTGCCCTCAAAACCCGCTTTGTATGGTGTACGTTGGGAAAATATCGCAAGCGACTCATTTCATAATCTTGACATAATACTCTTAGAATTAATATTATTGTCTGTGTCTGCCTGATGTGTGAGGACAAAAATAACATGGTTTAAAATCGAAAAACAGGGTTGATTAAACGTCGATGCTCTAAATTCTTGCGTTATTATCGGTTTTTGATAAATATTATAGATATTATTGATAACAAAAAATATAAATGTGCCAAATTCAAGTGATTGTGACATTTCAAGAGACTGTGAAATTTAGTGTAGTCTGGACATGTAGGTTAATAGATAAACAGATACCTACACATTAAATAAGTAGATACTAACGAAGCTAATAGTGTTTAAATAAAATATCTGGCTCCTATTTAGGGAAATACATCCGTACATTTGGAAAAAAGGACAAATAAGCGTACCTACTGCACAAATGCAAGATACGCACAAAAAACAACTCTTCCTTGACATTCAAGCAATAAAATATTGCATTCACCTTTCATATGCACTTGACCTAATAATTGCGCTTGGTTCTTGCGCCCTCTTACAATAAGCGAGCAAGTGGTGCGTGTTGTATCGCCGCGCGCCGTGCGTGCCGAGCGCTCTATACTTGCGAGTGTCCCCCACATGCCGGTAACTCAAGTACCGACTAATAAAGTACTTTAAATGCTTATTTCTAAGATAGAGATGTTTCATGTGGGCCAGATCACATTCTAGATTGTGGAATATTATTGCTTTTATGATATACGGGCGTAGGTTTAATAATAATTTGGTATAGTAGTTATATTTCCTTGAGACAAATTCTGATAATGTTATTTGTATCATTTTTGTATTGATATCCGTTAAAATTATTGCTCATAGGCACTCATATTATTATTTAAGTAAGTTAATATATATAATTAACTGATATTATAAATTATGAAATTATTACTAATTACTGGCAAAATACTCACTCAAGCTACTTGGCTACACAACACTAAGTTGCACAATCGAATGTTTTGTAGCCAAATATCTTTATTAGGACTTGCCTATTGTCACTTCAGCATGTTATCCCTGTAGACTATGTTGGATACACCTTTTCACCCATAGAACGCCGTGTTTCAAATTTAGTCCTTAAAAAAACACCATGCATAGTGCTTTCTGTAGCACACTGCGTGAGTTTGAGTTTTGTAGTGAGACTGACATTTAAAGTTCACGTTGCAGCTATGACGAAGTGATAGCACCTAAATTAAAGCTTAATTAAAATATAAAATCAGGCCATATTTATTATGATAGTACTTTTCTACAAACCAATTAACAGTCACTTTAGTGTAAGCCTCGGTTCCCTCTACGATGTGTTGATTAACGAACCAAAGTGTCTAATTACCGCCGATCGCAAAGTTTTCAAGCGATAATTCATTACCGGTATTACCTATATTACCGGTATTACGTTACGTTACCGGTATCGCAAAGGATTAACGCCCTCAGCTGATACGTTGATCATGCTCTTTTATAAGGTGCTATGATAAACAATGTTTTTAGTAATATGTTTATTTTTGGGCTTTTGTGTGACACAGATTTACATACATACATCATCCTTTCTCCATCCAATGCTAAATATAAATCTTCTTAAATATATATATTTATGGACATTTCACACAACGTCCTCTGGCCCCAAACTAAGCTTATATGCTTGTGTTATGGGTAAAAAAACATGCATATTAAAGCTCTTATATCTGACAGCTAACTGCAATAGTGTTGCCCAAATGCAAGAACAAGACGAGACTTAGCCAGTCTTGGTCTTGGTCTTGCGCCAATACACCTGGTCTTGGTCTTGGTCTTGGTCTTGCGCTCCCAGTCTTGGTCTTGGTCTTGGTCTTGCAGCAAGAGTCTTGCAAGTCTTGCAATTACCTATTAGACTATTGCTATTTATTAAAGTTTACTTTAGATCTTAGAAAAACGTATTAGAATTGGAACATTGTGAGCTTGAATTAACATAGCCATAGTAAAGAACAATCAGATTAATAAATGTCTGAAGATTTGATGAGAAATTCGAAAAATTAACTGCCACATGGTGATCAACTGAGCTATATGCCGTTTTCCATGGGAGTAACTGTTTCTTAATAAACATTTACGCTTTATAAGCTTACATGTGCTAAAAATTAACTATTAAATTACTTTTTTTATAGTACATTTCCTTGCTTTTTACCGCGCCGCCTCGGCACGTGCTGGCTCTAAAATAATTTTTGTCATTACCTAGGTACCTATAATACTGTAAAAGGGTTGTGCTCATGCACTTTAGCTATGCCCACATACATATCGATATTATGGTAATTCGATACAATAGAATACACTTAATATTTGTATCGGTAAAAACAATACTATGTGTTAATTATGTGCTATCAAATTCATATATTAACCTACAATTTATTACGAAACTTCTCCTGAAATCGTATCTTAGCTACAACCATATTGTGTTTGCAATTTGAGTAACTATTACTAGAATGTAAAAAAGTTTATCGGATTTCAATGGAATGAAATAAGTTTATAAGAAAATGTTACAACGAATAATTATAAGCCAATATGAATAATATTTGTTGTGGACAGACCATGTTTTACAATACGATGTTTATTAAATAAACACCAGCGATACGATACGACGATCACTTTATCGTATGATCTAGTATTTTACCCCGTTCGCGTTGTATTGATTTGATACAATAAAAATAATAAAATACCGATACATAATAGAGATGACCCATCTCTATGTACACGTGTCTTCATGTCGGTTATTCCCCGACTATCGGAGCGGCGCGGGCGGCACATTGACATCAAAGGAAGTCGGTTTCTTTTGACAAAGGTGTCGCTCTTTACAAAGGACTCAAGTAGCCAATCAAGTAATACAATTGGTTGACGTATTTCAAATATTAACCAATCACGATTCGTCAAAAGTGATTAAATTATTTAGAGTGGACAGTCGCATATGTGACTTTTTTACCTAACATAATTTTATGAAAAATTATAAGTATCATCGTTAATATGCCAATATCTTCGCTCCCCTCGTCACATTTTGCTAGTAGTTGACACTTAACTTTTCCTCAATTCACGTTCGTCATCTTCGACATGCAATTATTCATTATTTTTTCGGTAATATTACTCCTCAAAAAAACTCGCTCATTTTTATATTCTTCTCGCTTTTCTTCCATCAACATCCAACAAAATTTTCTTCACCATCATGGAAAAATTTTAAACAATTTTCCTCACAGAGGCAATGAGCAGTTAGGCATATTACGTTAATCTCTATTACGGGACATGATCACTATTAGGTCAAATAAAGTTCATAAAAACAGCTGATTAGGGTTGTGCAACGTAAAAATTTTGCAAAAACTTACATCATCAAAAATCGTATTAAATTATAATGCAAGTTAATTTCTAACTTCACGTAGTCATTACTGATGACCTAAAGAATGCTTGGTTTCAAGCATAACACAGGAGTTTTGTTTCACGTTGTATAAGTGCTTGAGTTTCACGAATTAGATCGACTATAATTTGGTCTTCAAAATGTAGGTGCCGGGTAACCAAAGAAATCGTTCATGTCGTAAACTTTTATTGTCTTGTGTTTATTTAATTTACGTGTTTTTATTAAAATATTAGTAAATTACTATAAAATAAACATACTCAAACACTTTTATAATTAAAATACGTATTATAAAAACAAAATTGCGAATCTGATCGACCTTTTGTTAGAGCAGGCGCCTGGACGCTAGACGTGAATTTGATTGTTTTTTTTTTATTAATTTAATTAATTATTAATATATGCATATCAAAAGAAACGGCAATAAGCCTAGTTTCACGGGAACATATGTTGCTGGTAAAATAACTAGTATTCCTTGCATAAAATTAGGATTAAAAATTAAGTTTTTTATACAGTTTTGATACAGTTTATTGCGTCTTATAGAATTCCTAAGCGTACCTGTACACCGAACTGTTATACCTAACTACTCCGTGAAATAGCGCTAAGTCCTAGCTGCAAGACGCAAGAGTCTTGCCGGATTAGTCTTGTTCTTGCTCAAGTCTTGCACGGTCAGTCTTGGTCTTGGTCTTGCTAAAAATACGCGGTCTTGTTCTTGGTCTTGGTCTTGCAAAAATGCAAGAACAAGACCAAGACTGCAAGACCAAGACTGAATTTGGGCAACACTAAACTGCAATCATTTTTAGAATGGTGTCCAGCTTGTATGAGGCAGCCTTATACCGTATTGCTTATAAATTAATTTGCCGGCCTTTTAAATTAATTTCTGTTTTAAGTATTCCTTAACACTAAATGCAAGTGGCGCAGAACCACGCATTGTGTAGTGTAGTGAGGAATGCGTATATTCAGCAGAAAAAATTTGTAAAAATGAAAGTAGCCATCTAATAAAAGTAAAGTAACAAGCTAGTATAAAATAAACATAAGCCTGTAGAGCAAAAGTTTTTAATGAATTCTCTCGGTATGTTTTAAAAGCGAGTCATGATGGAAGTGCATATAATTGCGGTTATACATTTGACATGCATATGCGAACTAAATAGGCTCTCGGAACTAATACAACTAATGTATGAGCCGGAATTATGTGGCGCAGTTTGCATTCATTCTGTTGGACAATAGTTTTTGTTATTCTTGCATTTGTTTATGTTTTTGTTTTTTGTAGAGTTCCTTAAAAAAGCAAATATTTTACAATAATTTTCTTTATTTTTGTTAGATTGAATTAAGATCTAGCTTTGTATTTTCAGATAGGTATTTGATACTTTATTTGTACGCTATAACAATTTTATCTTAGTATCCGTCTACCTAATTGAACGTTTTCCTTTTATTTCTTACAATTTTGGTATTTAGACTAAACAAACATTATTTATTCTGCAATAACACCAGTCTTTCACAACACGTACACAGAAAACTAACTTTAAAATATTTCTTTAATTTTTATTAAGTATATTTTTTAAAAGCAAGTTACTAATTGGTGGGCGCACACGGAGTATCCACAAGACGCCAGTAAAGACAATATTAATAACTAAATTACGAAGCGTAATCAATTTCGTTGCGAACAAAGTGATGTCCATTAATTATTTACTCGGAAAATTGTGATATAAAACAGGATAAACTGTGGTTTGTTTATAGCGATTATAAATATTAATTATAAAGAAATAATCGCTCTGCAGTTGCTTCTTTGTTCTTTGCGCTATTTGTGGATACCGCTTGATATAGATTACCATCGACTAGGGTTCTGTACAGATTTAATATTAACTCTAACATCTTACTATCTAACTTGTGCATGTTTTTCTCTTGTAATTGCGTCAAGGTATTAAGTTGATACTAAATCACTTGAAAAACTGAGGCCGTAATGAGAAAGTATAAAAACGTTTAAAATGCGTTAATGTTAGAAAACCATTTAAATTAGTTTTTGCTTACTTTTAACAAATTATTAAGTAAAGTAATTTATTAATTTTGCAATTGACATGTTATGCTTTTACTTAATAAATTAAATTATGGTGGAAAAAGTGACAAATTCCCGCTTGCGGTAATCACTTTTTCCACCATAATTAAATTTATTAAATTATTAAGTATTTACGCATTAGTATTATAACTTAGTGTATCAAAAGCAATTAATAACACGGTCGTAGCTACGGAATACTTAGAATCTTTTAGCTTCGCACTTGATTGGCTTTGTATTTATTAATTATGTATTTCGCAATAATTACGTCTATTTTCCTCTCATCGTTCACGGAAATTCTATTTCGGTACAAAATTATAAAATACTAATGAAGATGAATGTAGGCTGATCGCTGCTAAATTACGGGGTGTCTCATCTGGACCGCGTTTCCTTACCTGCTCCTACCATTTTTGACAGATCGGTTAATATCGTAATATTTCACTCTTAAACAATCGCAGTATATCTTGATTGATTACACTCCTACGAAGGTAACTTCCTAATTAATTACGTAATATGATTTTACTTCTCATAATACAGTGATTTGTAACAGTGAGCTAGATACAATGTTGTTTTTGTAAATCTTCAATTAAGAACAAAAATACGTTGTTACAACTGTTTTAACTACAGGTTAGAGGACCTGTATTAAATTGACAGTAGTGATTTGGACTAGCTTATTATATTACTTTCATTATTGTATGTTGTCACTGAATTTTCAAACTATTAATGTGTTTTATCCATATGGTTTATTTATAATGACTTATCGGAAGTTTAAATAATAAAATAATCGAAGAGATAATAAACATTTTAGCGTAAAAAGACTATTACGAATAACAATTGTTGACAATTTTAGCGAACCAATTTTAGCGAACTTTTAAACCTCCGATAAGTGATTATGAATAAGACCAATAGCAGGTACAGTTTATAACAATAAAGTTGTGTTTTACAGTGGGCATGCAATGTATGGTAGGTATACGTGATTTAAGCTGTGACCGAGTGTGACCGAGTTATCGGTCAACAAAGCGGCACTCGTCGTTAATTAAAATCGCGTCGCGTTGAGCCACACAGCCCATTTGGTAATTGAAATCCGTGAAGATATGGGGCTCGTTTGTTATCCCATTTTGTGAATGGTTTAGCTGACGTTTTGTTTGATTACGAAAAATCCTTAGTCAAATATATTTATTGAGGATATTTTTGATATCGTTTATCGTGGATTTATATTTAATTAAAGACACACGCCAATAGCCACAACTTTAGCAATGCACAACATTTTATAAAATTATATTTAAGGGCCTACATCAATATTATCGTATATCATCGCCGACACGTACATATTAACACAGCCAGTAGGCACAGAAAATGAAGAATTAGGGATACTTTTCCTATTTACTCAAAATCTACTAAATATATTTTAATTCTGATTTACGTGTTTCTATACATAATAGTTACTTATGTTTTTAAAGTTATTTCATTTGTTAATACGCGACAATAGATCGACAAATGAAAAAAATAAAAAATAAGAGAGGTTGTTTCGCTATGATTTTCTATCGAGAAAAGTTTTTTCAATCGCGTTTCTGAGTTTATGCGATCCTAGATTTTATATTGAAAAAAACATATGCTTAAAAATTTGAGCTCTAGCCATTCAATCTAAAGAAAAAATGAAAACTTCGTACGTAGAAAAATGCACGAAGCTATTTTGGTATCCTCTTAAAAATGATACATTTTATACAATTTCTTACCTACTTTTTCACAATCCAAAGGTTGAATCCTACTTAGTATTTATCTAAGGTGTTTGTTGCCTCTTTGCTTTTCACCTGTGAATCCTTGTTAGGGTTCCGTACCCAAAGGGTAAAAACGGGACCCTGTTACTGAGACATCGCTGTCCGTCCGTCCGTCTGTCACCAGGCTGTATCTCAAGAACGGTGATAGCTAGAGAGTTGAAATTTTCACAGATGATGTATTTCTATTGCCGCTATAACAACAAATACTAAAAATAAAATAAAATAAATATTTAAGGGGGGCTCCCATACAACAAACATGATTTTTTTACCGTTTCTTGCTCGATACTAATAACGTTGCCTTATGTTGCATAGATAATGGTACGGAACCCTTCGTGCGCGAGTCCGACTCGCACTTGACCAATTTTTTTTTATACAGACATGATGTGTATAAATCCCCGAAGAGTAATTTATAATTACTATTAGTATTTACACCTTGCAAACGTCGCATCTATCTATCTTTATGTATCGGATATAAGCCACTAGAGACCTTCCCAACACATCTATAAACTATGGTCTTGGAGAGATAGTTGACACAGTTTATTTAACAGACGTCTACTAAAATAAGTATTTTATTAGAGTTGTGTTATTACTATTGCAATGTTTGCGAAGCTTGAAATTTTTAACAAAACATAGCAAAACACTCAACCAGAACATAATGCACCAAATAAATGCACGAAGCTACCAAGCGCTGTGTACCCCTGCTCTCAAATCTCGAGTCGTACGGGACTCGAGCCGTTCGAGATTCGAGCGCGCACACACTCAGGCACAATGGACTGTTCCAATTATCGAGAATCTCGAGTTACGTCTAAACGTTCTGTGTGCACGATATTATTGTGTTCGGTTTATTTCGATTGCTTTCTCAGTGGAAATATTGAAATTTGCAAAGAGTTTCAAAAGAACATTTTAAAAAATTTACATTGTTACGTATTGTAGAAATAATTACTTTTCTGTCATTTTTTGTTACTAGGACAGTAAAATTACGACCAGAATTGTGAGGTTGACGTATGCAAGCCATATTATCATTGATATAGGAATAAAGCATATTATCTGTTAGAGAAAACTGTCACTATTCCGCTTACTTTAGTTTGTACAAAAATATGTTAAATAGGTTTAATAGAATGCGTTTGAATTGACATTCAAACGCATTTTAATAAACCAATGTATCATCTGTACAAAACGCAAATAGCTGTTTTGAATATTAACCATCCTCCGAATATTCAGTACCTATATTGAATTGTCTAACCGGTGGTAGGGAAAAAAAATTTGGACATGTCATAAGCACATAATTTTCCGGAAAAATTGTGTCTACTTGATTAAATGATTTTTAGGGTTCCGTACCCAAAGGGTAAAAACGGGACCCTATTACTGAGACTTCGCTGTCCGTCCGTCCGTCCGTCTGTCACCAGGCTGTATCTCAAGAACGGCGATAGCTAGAGAGTTGAAATTTTCACAGATGATGTATTTCTATTGCCGCTATAACAACAAATACTAAAAATAAATAAAATATATATTTAAGGGGGGCTCCCATACAACAAACATGATTTTTTTACCGTTTCTTGCTCGATACCAATAACGTTGCCTTATGTTGCATAGATAATGGTACGGAACCCTTCGTGCGCGAGTCCGACTCGCACTTGGCCAATTTTTTCATTTCATTTTCATAAACGGAGTACTACACTTGTCTAGATTGGTATCGACCTAAGCAACTAACCACACCGTTGTCTCTCAATTACACTGAAAGCCAAACTTCTCTATAATTACTGGTATAATATTAGAGGCATCGAGGTCAATTATTGGAGCTCACCAGTCAGTGCTGCAAATGGCCTGGATTTATAATGCAGTGGCGGGACTTACGCGGCCTATAATCTACGTAACGCCAACAATTATTGGTCCTATAATTAAAAGCTACTGGCTCTGATTGTTAATTGTTACTGTACTGGTGCATAATTTGGTACTACTGGCGTAACACTCGCTAATGACATTGGATGATAAGTTAACTCGTGCAGATTTATAATAAACTATTACTATGCTTAATTTTACTCATTTTTACATTTTTTTTAAATCGCACCATTTATTTATTTATTTATTTATTTAATTACATGCAAGCTTACAGTAAAACCAAAACACTAGCATTACAATTCAGAATATCACATGTAGAACATAATTCGACAATTATTGTATTATTTATTGTATTAAGCATGTGAGATGTACAGGACATATCACCAGTCTTCTGCACTTCCCTTACACTCTGGGCAACCGCTGCCTTGCTCTCTCAATATTCCTTCAAACATTCATTGGAAAAGTACATTGCATCTAACAAACAATCATAAACATGAATATCCACCATTCCATGAACCATGATGTTGTATAGCCTTCCTTGACAAATGTACTATCCAATACTGAAAGAATTTTTCAAATCGGACCAGTGCAAGTGGTTTCTGAGACTAGCGCGTTTAAACAAACAAACAAACAAACACTTCAGATTTATAATATTAGTATAGGCTTACACTAGATATTTGTAATGTTTTCTGAATGTTAAGATATTATCTTCTAATATATAAAATTCACGTGTCACAGTGTTAGTTACCGTACTCCTCCGAAACGGCTTCACCGATTCTTCTCAAATTTTACATACATATTCAGTAGGTCTGAGAATCGGCCAACATCTATTTTTCAAACCTTTTTTTTCTTTTTTTTTTAGTGTGACAAAACAACGTTTGCCGGGTCAGCTAGTCTTATATATAAAATTCACGTGTCACAGTGTTAGTTACCGTACTCTTCCGAAACGGCTTGACCGATTTTTATGAAATTTTGCATACATATTCAGTAGGTCTGAGAATCGGCCAACATCTATTATTCAAAACTTTTTTTTTTTAGTTTGGCAAAACAACGTTTGCCGGGTCAGCTAGTAGAGATATAGAATTTATAAAATTATGGTGATGATTAGGGCTTAATTGGAGTAAGACTTATTGACATTAAAACATTAAATTTTCTTTAAATATTCTTTTTTGTTCATATACCAATATATTATTAATGTAGGTAATGCTTAGTATCTATTAGTACATAGAATTAGTATATTGAATTAATAGTACATTGAAATACTTGTAAACATGTAACCAAAAACAAAATAAAACAATTCCTTAGCGGTCGAAGTAAAGGAAAATGTGTAAGCCTAGTTAAGAGTTGGCCATTAAAAATTAATTTATCTGAAAGAGTAATGTGATGTGGGGCGACAACCCTGTCGCCTCATTAGGGGTACAAATTCGGTGATCGTTCACTCTCGAGGCACAAGCAAGGGGTATCGCGTCATGTTGATCGATTGTGAGGTTCGTGAGAAAGATTGAAACTTATGTCGAGCCACGGGTAAATTCTTATCGTAATGAACAACATTATTGATTTTCTTTACTTAATTTTATTCTTTGTCAGCGGGATGTTCAGAGATTTATCAAGTTTTTTTTAGATATTGAAAGTAACTTTTTTGCTTTTTGAACCTGTTAAAATTTGGAGTAACCTATTAGTTGCACATCTCGTTGGAGTAATAGGTATGTACCTATTACTCCAACGAGATGTTCAGGTTAAGGCTAGGCAGTGTTCTATTCAAATAATTTATTCAAAATTACCATAACACTTCTAATATTGGTGTTATTTTCGGCTTTTACTACAGTCTTACATGGACTAGTTTAACAAAAAAGAACATATTAAGTAGCAATTGCCTACTAGAGATGATAAGTTCTCCATTCGTAAGAATTATATATTTTATTCAGTTACCAATATAATATAGGAATGCCTAGCGCCATTGAGCTTGGATGAAAAAAGAAACAATTGTTATATATCATTACATAAAAATAACTCTACTTAACTGTATTCATTCAGCTTGAAACTTAAATGTTGTGAGACAATAGGAAAGTAGCTTCTGTCCTTGTTAATTTTAAATGAATATACAAAGCTATTTGATGTGATTGTTATAATTCTATTTTGATAGCCCTACAGTGTAGTGAAGTTATAAACCGGAGCCCAGTACTACGTTCTCGTTATCGGAACAAAACTGCGATGCAAACCCACTCGAATACTATTCTTGTTACCTCTAAAAATACTCAACATTTCGATTTCGCATAGATTAAGAGAAATACGAATGTAAATACATTTTATACAAAATTCATGTTCACGAAGAAATTTAGATTAAATAAAAATCATTCTTAAACTAATTACATACTGAGGAAAATTTTCATATTTTTTCCTGCGTAGAACAAGAAACTTGGGTTACAAACACTAGTAATTATGCTTTATTACGTGTATAATATTTTATTTATTGTACTCGTAGTTCTTATGCAAGGCAGATTATTTAGAAAAATCTGTATACAATCTTTCTTACAGAAAAACTCAATTTCGAATTAAAGACATTTTTGTGTGTATGCGAACTAAATATTAACGTAGACAATGGATTTATAATTCACGAGCAAGTTCGTAGAAACTTAAAGACAGACTAAACAGATGCCGGCGACATAATTAATAACCTAGGTGTACAAAGCCTGGTCTGCAAGCGAGCCTGGCACACAATAGCTTCGCACAAGATTACAATGAATAGAGTCCACATAGACGAAACCCACGAGATAATGCAAGTACATATAATTGAAGGGAAGGATTCCAGTGACCCGAATGTGAGTTTAAATTACGGCGTCTGTTGAAAGGGGAGTGATTTATTCGTCACCTGTGTACCTTAATTTATTCTTTTTGGACAGCGAGTATTTGTCGAAGCTTTTAGACGACTTTTATAAAATATTGCGTACAAGAAATTCAGGACTAATAAATTTGAAGAAATTAAATGAAAATTATGATTTGTATTTTGGACACATTATCGACAGAATCATAACAATAAGCTCATAAAATAATGAAACCAGCATCACTATCAACCAAAAAATACCGTGAAACCATAAACTACATCAGTCGTATTTCGACATCTTCCATTCTCAACTTTTCCGGCTTCACGTAATTCTGAAGTTTGTAGCAACTTCCTAAAACTCTGAGTTTTATCATCCGAGTCTCTTCTCAAGTTCAAAACGTAACAATTTCTATACGTGATTCTCACAAGAGTTTGTGTATAATTCTGCAAATGTTCTGTGTCTCGAGTTAGCGAAGTCCCGACGCTCCGAACTTGCCTCTACTTCCGTATCTCGTTATCATACTAATGGACTCGTGGGGAGTGTACATTATTGTATTGTTGCTGCCCTAGGGATCCTTTACTGTTTCCACAAATATAACTATACCACTGTATTAACTGCATTGTACATATTATTATATGGGTTAGGATATATCCTTAGTTCTGTTGCTTGATTATATTAAACCTTTTTCTTCGTAGTGCGGTTAATTTTACCGACCAGCTGAAATCGATTCGAGGCCCGTTGGTTGAAACATCGAACTTTGATTTAAACACAAGAAAAGTTGACTACTTCCCAATACTTCCCATTTACCCGTAATTTAATATTTGGCTTGGGCCTTCTTTACAATCTGAGTAGTGACTGCAAAAGTTACGACAACAAGTATATTCTCAATTCATCACCACGAAGAAAATGAATGAAAATTTAAAATATCTTCTCTTATTTGTTTCAGCTGGTGTCAGAACAGTGGACGTCCAGGCAGTAGAGGGCATGGTGGCACAGTTCCCCTGTGACCTTGGTACTGCCAACGATAAGGTTTACATGGTGTTCTGGTTCAGAGACGACGCCGGTATACCATTGTACAGGTAAGTAATCTTAACTTATGTTTAAGATAAAATAAAAGAATATTTTTAATGCATTTCAACAACATAACCGATTCCTAATATAGTAATGATATCTGTGATATAAAAAATGTTTAAATATTAAGTACAATTAATTAATAATAACTTTTGTGACTTACAAAAGTTGGAGTCAGTATCGCAAACACTGAAAGTTTTCAACAATATTTTATTCACGCCTTTAAGTCTATGACGAAGGGTGCAACTTTACGTCTCAAGACAGAACTCCTCTTGGTAAGAAACAAGCGCTTTGTAGAACAATAATTAATTCATGGCGTGTCGCAGAGCACCAACACACTCTATACTACACTAACCACGAGAACTTACCTCTCAAATTAAACATTATTAATAAAACACAATCATTTTGAATATTCCAAGTGAATAAATAAAAACTTGTTTCTAAAATAATTGATTATAGCATTTACAAATAGGTATAATTGAACTTAACCGTATAGGTATTAATTTTAAAGTCTTGTCATTACATGATTGGGCAAGATTTTATACTTAAAAGCTTCTTGTTCCGGATACATTTTTAAAGGAACGTTCAACCAGGGTAACACTGAATAGATCTATAACAGAACTCTAGTTGAGTCCACTTACTTAATTGAAGTAATATTACAATAATAAAATATTTACAGCAAAATATAAAGCTTAAAATATACCAATAAAAATCACCTTTCATGAAAAGCAACAAGCCTAAATAATGACGTGGATGATTCCATTAAATAATAAAGTAAATGAGTGCGATATAAAACGCAATATTAAAAATAAATGAGCTAATACGACCCTATCACTGTAAACACACTTTTAAGCCGCCTTTCAGAGGACCCTTTTAATTTATTCTACTTTGAAATATTTCATTCGCGTAACGAGCTTATTGTCTACTTTATGATACCATATTTCCTGTATTTATAAAAGTTAGCTCGGTATTAAGAGTCACGAGGCTCGGTGAGGTGTAGTCTCCTGTTCATTAGGGCCCGTGTATTTATATAATTAAAGCTCACAATAAGGCAAGAGCCACCCGACTGTGGGTGGAGCGGCCCGGGGACACCGGACAACTTTTCGAATTAATTAAAAACAAGGCGTAGAAACACGTCATCACCTCTGGAAAATCGCGGCTAACCATCCCGTTCCTATCGGTCCTCACATCTACAAAAGGTCCGGCTAAACTTTAATACGCTTTAAAAGTTCCCGAATATTTCACTGTTTTAGCCACTTAAGACAAATTGCTTCACCAATTTTAGGGGTTATTTTTTTCTTGCGCGCGAACTCGTCCCGTCCCGTAATTTCACCGTTCGTTGGTTCATTTCTGGAGGCGAATTTTGGCGTTTTTTCAACGAGTCGAGGCGTTGGAGCGATTGTTTATGTACTCGAAGTTACAAGCCCGGGAAGTTTGCCGTGCGCTCGATTGCACATCAAGCGTCAATGAGAACAATATATTTCTTTAGAAAAATTAAGGTTGTGTGTCATTTGCTTAACTCATAGCTTTATTTAATAGGTGATCTTTTGGTGTTATTTATTGGGAGTGCTACTCCGCCTATAGCGCCTTATGGTGTAGAACTAAAACATCCTCTTTTTAATTTATTCTTTGGAGCATAGACCACAACCCTGTTAGACCAATTTGTATAAGATGTTAAAATTATCAACACAAGCAGTTATTGTACATCAAGCAATTGTTTGGCCTGTGTGGTCATCAATCCAATATATTCTAAATGTCTGCTAAATAAATTATACAAATTTGATCTACAAAAAACTGTTATCTATGCAAAGTCAAATTACATTATTCTACTGGGTATACGTATTACGAGTAGGTCATTTATCGATTGCTGTTTGATCTAATCGCACTGATCGTGGTCTCGGTTGACCTTTTGATATCCATTATGTTCAGTCATTAGTTACGTAAAATAGAATCCATGATATTGTTGCTACCAATATCGATCTATCTGATACACTTACCTCTTACTACCAACTAAAGGTAGCTAATGGCGTTGTGTGACAAAGATGAATGTGTCACATCAACCACATATTGGACGTACACATTGAAACTATTGATTTGTGAGCGACAGTGATCACGATACATACGATAATTTATATTATTCTCATTTTTGCATGAAATCAATTGAATTAATTTTACCGAATTTAATTCGAGATTTGTTGATACAACTATGTATTTTATTCTAGTAATAATATATAATTATAGGTTAGCATTTCTATTTTTCCTTCTCAGTTATTTTTGCGTTTGCCTAAACCATAATCCATAACAAGCTTATTTACGTCAATATTATGAGAGTGGACATGTATTTTTAAGGTTTGGTACTAAAAAATTGTTACGGTCCCTATTACCGAGAGCTCACTGTCTGTCCTTCCGTCCGGCTGCCCATCGGTTTATCACCAGGCTGCGGCTGTATCAACGGTGATAGCTAGAGAGCTGAAAATTTCACAGTTAGTGGATATCAGTTGATGCTACAGCAACGAGTTATTCGGTGTTATTTAAGTTCAGTATGACGAATATATTATGATAATAACGATACGGAACCATACGTGTGTCCAACTCACACTTGACCAGTTTTTTTTATTAATATAATATTTTGTATTCTCAAATACTTGCGCGACTCATTCGTTTATATAAAGCTACTATTTACGGAATTAGTCGCTTGTATTTAATATATTTTGTATTGTATTTTTAATCAATGTACACATATAGACTAGGTACATATATCTTAAAATTTACAGTCTCTCCGGCGTCCATTATTAAGCGACAAGTGCCACTTGTTATCGATTTCTGCCTACACTATGGCGCGTAGCTCCGTGATCACGTAGGTGTGAGAATTTAATGAGTTAAGGGCCTACATCAATATTATCGTATATCATCGCCGACACGTACATATTAATACAGCCAGTAGGCACAGAAAATGAAGAATTAGGGATGCTTTTCCTATTTACTCAAAATCTACTAAATATATTTTAATTCTGATTTACGTGTTTCTATATATAATAGTTACTTATGTTTTTAAAGTTATTTCATTATTTAATACGCGATAATAGACCGACAAATGAAAAAAATAAAAAATTTGAGAGGTTGTTTCGCCAAGATTTTCTATCGAGAAAACTTTTTTCAATCGCGTAACTGAGTTGATGCGATCCTAGATCATATATTGAAAAAACATATACTTAAAAATTAGAGCTCTAGCCATTCAATCTAAAGAAACAATGAAAACTTCGTACATAGAAAAATGCACGAAGCTATTTTGGTATCGTCTTATGAGAATTATATTCATATTATGTTTTATTATGTTTAACTTTCATTTCATCATCTTCTAACATAATTTTTCTTCTTTATTGAGGTTTTATTAATCACGACTTATGTTTATTATGTATGTTTTAGAATTTCAAAGAATTTTATAAAAAAAATATCCTTATGTCCCGTAACTTTGAAACTGTTTTACATTTTTAAGAATTATAACTAAAATTTATCTAATAAATAAATAAAAGAAACATGAAATCCGTCCAGCCGTCTAGCAATGGTGCTACATAGATAACAAAAAGATTTTTCAGACACTTTTCAGTCAGAAAATGTTGGTATACCTCGTAACAACTGATCACAGCTCAGTCCCACTGGTCACACATGGTGATTGAAAAGTCTCCAAAACGTCAGAATAAAGTAAAATGAAATAAACGCGCCAAAAACTTGTGTCTTATTTAAACCAATGGGTAGCACAAATAATAAAGAACATACATTCATTAAACTTACAAAACCTTTTTATCTCTTAAATGGTAAATACTTTAAACCGAATAATACAACAAGAATTTAGTTAAAACTCTTGACCTGATTCACCATCTTATCTCAATGTTTTAAAACATTAAGCTAATCTTAAGAGAACACACGAAAGCTCTCTAATGTTGCTACGTTTTGTTAATGCATGCGCCGCACATTTTGTGGTTTAACACATCATAAAAAGCTTTTAGAACGCTACGCTCTTTAAAATTACAAATATTTTAGGTAACATACAAAGAACTAGACTTTATAATAAATAAGTTAAAAATATTAAAACAGGGGTTAAGATTTTTCGAACCTGGATTGCCGTACGACTATATGCGGCGGAGCCCTTTACAACCAATATCTACAACCAATTAAAGGTAGATCTGTTATTTATCTGTGGTATATTGCCAATATGTTAATAGCTGTGACAGGGACATTGTCGGGTGCATCTTGAGGTTGAATCTTGAGGCAGTCAAAATAATTTTATGTCGAGATCATCAGAAAGTAAAGCAATTGATCTTTTATATAAAATGTTGTCTAACAATTAAGTATTGATATCGTTTATTATATATAATAACTTCCACATTTCCGTTATTTTATCCAACAACATATCATAATGTTATTAAGTGCTGGATGTATCGAGTATGTGCCGGAAGTTCTACCGAGTGGCGTGTTTCCTTAGGGCTCCATTTATTTTACTTGTCTTATAATTATCTATATAATTTGGCTAATATTTATTATACTTTGGTATTTTCTAGGTCTTTAATAATGTTGTGCTACTAATATATCGATTCGTTCCTAAATTCTATTCTAACCCAACAAATGCATTTAACGATATAACTTTACAAAACGTTGTGTTTGTGGTGAAGGAGTTTGTGTCTATACAGAGTTCCTATCTCATTTCCTTCCCAGGTTCAAGGTGACCATTAGTGTAAAATCTATACAAATATTATAAAACTGAAGAGATTGTTTGATTGAACGCGCTAATCTTAGGAACTACTGGTTAAATTGAAAAATTCTTTTTGTGTTGAATAGTCCATTTATCGAGAAAGGTTTGAGGTTATATAACATCACGCTGCGACCAATAGCGAGCGAGCGAAGCATTGGTGAAAAATGTAGCAAGAACATGGAGAATTCTCTAAATTCCATGCGTACGAGGTCGCAGACAACAGCTGGTATCTGATAAACCGATTATAGAAAATTTAGATATGTTTGATATTGAACATTTT
Source organism: Orgyia antiqua (assembly GCA_916999025.1). Lineage (NCBI taxonomy): Eukaryota > Metazoa > Arthropoda > Insecta > Lepidoptera > Erebidae > Orgyia > Orgyia antiqua. Next base: position 20,463,793 of record OU779862.1, read on the forward strand.
CTGGGCAAAAATCAGAGTTAACGTTTAACGAGACGCATTCCCATAGATTTAGTATAATCTGCGGATAACGAAGTCACAATAATGATCAAAAGACATCATAGAATTGGCTCATGAAAATGGCCTAAACAAATAAATAGACATTTCATACAACGCATTTTAACCAAAAGTTAAGCAATAATGTTTGTTTAGGAACTAGGTCAAGAAATATCCAAACGCGGTATAAAATACCTATCTTTTTTTAACATAGAAATAGGTAACTTTCAGAGTAAATATAAATTTGGAACCTAACGTCAATAAATAATAAATCTATTTATTTTTAAAATATAACATAACGACTATGCTGTTGCTAATGGATAGACATCAACATTCACCTTACAACTATGGTCCAGCCAGTTCATCAATTGCAACTAAACGTATTAGTCCCAAGGGGAAGTCTCCTTCGAGACACATAACTGCATTATTGGCTTTAAATTAAACAGTTACCAAGTAGCTAATTAAGTCTCTTGTCGATAACTCAGCATCTAATGTCGTTACCTACCGAAGCGCTTCGGTTGAATCTCGAACACTGCGTGGCATACATTTTGCTAGCCAGTTAAGATCGCAGTTTGGTATGTTTAAACAAATTCGACAAAATTTCTTTCATAATTGCGAAGTACAAGTGCGCCTTGTTCTTATTTAATCTGAACTATTATTCTAAGTATGAAAGGGCTATCAATGGAAATTAAACTTTATATTTCCCGCGGAGTAGACCCGGTGATTACATATCGATAGTGTTTATTATTCAGATCAGATATCTCATAGACTGAGGCATAATCTCCTTTGTATCACATAACATTATCAGCTTTGAATTAAACAGTTGCTAAGTAGCTAATTATGTCTATTGTCAATAACGCAGTACCTAATGTTATTTAGCTTGCGAAGCACTTCGATAGCAATCCGAACACTGCGCAGCATACCTCGAGCCATTCAATATGACGACATCTCGACTGGCATGTTTGAACAAATTTAATAACTTTCCTTCACATATTTGCTATATTTTGTAGCATGATTTTGTACCTATTATATTTTTACCTACCTATTAAATATTTCTGTAAAATATATGTTAGCAGAATTTGTCGGTGTATTATTTGTTAATTTTATGATTTTAACTCAGCTAAGCTCAAGCTTTGATTAGAGCTTACTAATGACCGTTTTCAATAACTAATCTAAGATTACGCATACATTGTTATCCTGATTAGTAAAATGTTATTTACTATCTGCAGCACACGTTTTCATAGAAGTCGCTATCTGTCAGTAGCACTGAAGAGAAAGTAAGAGCAAAATCTCAGATAACTCTATTATTATGTTTATTTTAATCTTGATGTATATAATCTAGAATAATAAATAAATTAATAATTAATATTCATGGACATTTCACACAACATCCTCTGTTGCTAAGCTATGCTAAGCTTTTATGCTTGTGTTATGGGTATCATAATACGGATATACTACATAAACTACTTTTCGTAATGCATAGTAAACACATATTCAAAGGTATCTATTTTCCAGGCTATACTTAGATATTGATTATTAGCTACAAGTTTTGAATTAGTTTCATCGTTATAAAGTACGAGTATGTACGTATGCACCTTAGTTTCACTCCACTCTATAGTAATCCGAGCTATTGTTCTCAGAATAAAAGGGACTTCCAAGGTATTTAACTGTTCAGACTTTAATTGAAAATTTTCCTCACATTTGGTAATAATAGAGAGGTAATGCTATTGTGGCGATATTGAGTTATATTATCAATGATTTTATTGAAACTATGTTAAACGGTAACATTTAGAATATTATAAATTAATTTTTAAATCAAGGAACCGATGTTTGATCTACTTCCAGCCTAAATATAGCAAATAACTTATTTTATTTATGCTATTAAATTCATAAATACATACCTACTTTTTCAATTAACTAGGTAAAAATTTGTTCATCATACTAAATAATTCTTTAATCGAACTCGCTCAGCAGGCAGTATATAGCAAAAACCTCCATGGCCGCTGTCAAGTTGTATTATAATTTGTTGCAGGTATTATCCGAATGTAACTTCCATTTTAACAGTTTAACAACTAGACATAGGCAGAATCCCAGCTAATTTAAAATATTCCCGTCCAGTACAAAGTTTAATTGGAAAACGCGACTCACTTCGGAATTAAAACAGGGCGAGGAACTTGTTCCTATATCTATGTTTGTAAGTTAGGTGATAGCTTAAAACCACAGATCATCCCATATAGATTCCGCACATAAGGCGGTAACGCACACCGAACAAATGTGCTAACGAGCATATCTATGACAAACATAAACTTGATCTTTGAGAACTTGGTGTGTGATTTTGCTACGATCAATATAAATGTATTGTTCCATACCTCGCAACCACAAACTTTGGGGTGTTTAGTCGTTAACAATATCTCGTACTGTTCTATCTATAGTAGGTGATCTATGTTTAAAACGTATCACGACTTATGTATCCTCACGGTGCGGTAATGTTGCTATTTTAATTAACATTTCGTTTTATACTCGTTGTTGTTTGTTTGTATCGTTGTGTACGGGAATCCGAAAAAGTAATTTTAACTATTTCTGTCGCGGGATTAAAACGTACTTCATGGCATACTATTATTAACTTGTCGTAGCTAAATTAGTTTATTGTATTATCTTTCTAAATGTCAAACTTATTTTAGGGAATTTTATGTTGTAAGATTTTTTTATATTTTAACTTTCTCTATTTATCGTCATTCATTGCAGCTGTAGTTACACTTCGTCTTAATAGAATCACCAGCTCTGATGTTTTGTACAAGAAACTAGCTGTTATGTAGCCGCAACTTCGTCCGTGTGGAATATAATTAATAAAAATATTCGAAAAACGAAAAATATTAAATAAGGATATACATACGGAAATTCAATTTACAAAAAAATACAAAGTTCGAAAAAGAGCGCTAAGACAAGCTAATGACGTACAGCTACTTAAACCGCGTACGTATGGGAAGAAAAATATATTGTTTGAAGGTGCAGCTATGTACAACAAATTACCTAATATGATAAAAAATGCAAAATCTTTGTTTACTTTTAAAAAACACCTTAAACTGCATGTAATGAATAGCATGAGCGTACCTCAATGATTACCGCTTCTAGTTGTTCTTACTCTGTGTAATGGTTAATTGTGTTGTGGCTTATTTAGAATCAGATGTGGGTAGATGTGAATAGTTTGTGATTGTTGTAAGTATTGTATACATTCTGTGCGCTATTATTATGTTAAAAATTTTACAATTGTAAAACTTTCTCATGTAAGTGAATTGTAATTCTTATGGGAAATAAATATATATCTCAAACCTCAAAAATATTCATAACAAATTAAAATTATACAAAAAGCCATCCTCGTGAACCACGCTATCTATAAAAAAGGCATTAAAATCGGGTGCGATGTTTCTAAGATATGAACTCACATAGGAACATACAAAAATAGCGACTTTGTTTCATAATAAGTAAGGATACGAATTACGAATGTACTGCATTCCCAAGATACTTGTTAAATATAAAAATATATTTAAGGATCTCGCATCATGTCATCTAATTTGATTGTTATAAGGGAGCCACGTTCAATCACCGAACTGCGTCAGCAATCAGGAATGAGGAAATAATTAAGGTTGTCCAATTAAACCACTGTATTTTGAACTTGCTGGTTGATCTTCCACTAAGTATCACACTGGCGTCTTTATTTGAACTATTCACACTACAATGATAGCGTAGTGTACGATTGATGTACACTTGAAAAATTACAAATATCTTATTTAAATACCAACTAATGAAATAAGAATAGCGAGATTCAACAATGTCAATCAACGCCATCAATCTAGCGGCCATATTATTCACATTGTTCGTAAACAAACCCCTTAAATTTGTAATATTCTGGTTTATAGTATTTGTTGTTATGTTATAACAGATATCAGAGAATTCAATTTTTCGCGGATGATGTATTCATCTGCGAAAAATTGAACTCTCTATCTATAACCATTCCAGAGATACAGTTTGGTGACAAACGTATGGGCAAAAGGTTAATAAGTCTGTAATAGAGTCCTGATTTACCTTTTGGTACGGAACCCCAAAAATTAACTTTCTTAAAATATATCGATAGTTGCGGTGTACCCGATAATTGAATGTACACAGACCGACAATAATTCTGTTATTTAAACGGGTCTGAAACCTAAATGGTATATAAATGGTGGGTCACTGTATCACTGTTTCATTTGTTAACATTACTACAACTTTAATCGTATTTACCACTGTTCTAATAACTATAGGAATTAATTGAAGTATCAAATTTGTTTGATGGATTAAAAATGCAAATGTCATCCATTACCACCAAAAACTTAACTTCAGTTTTTTGTAGAGGTATGCTATAGGCTACCTCTCCTCCTCCTCTTGTATCTTGTATTCCTCGAGGTTGAGGATCGTGACCACTCTTTTGCAAGATCTTCGCTTTCACGATGTTACGCCATCTGTTTCTATCTCTGGCGGTGTGTAAGGCGTTGTGCTCAGTAAAATCGAGAGCCGTGCGGATCTGATCAGACCACCGCATTAGGCTACCTATACAATCTACTTTTTCTTCTTATATTATAGTAAATACCATAACCTATCAACACCAACATCCATATAACAAATCAAGAACAGTAATAATAATGTGAAATTACATTAAGTAGGTTGCCAAAGAAATAACAGATTTTTTGTATGTTTCTGGATCACAACAATATTTATTCTATCTTTGTTCTTACTTCATTTAATTCTAATTTATAAATAACTTGTAAATGAGTTTAGCTTTAAATGATAACAATATTGTTGAGTGTTTCTGTTTAATCTTTTGTTATTTTCTAACTTTAAAATCGATATTAACAGTTCTTCTGTGTTCTTATCAATTGTTCAATTTGTTGTTTCGACACAGTTTCGAAGCAGATTGTTTGTAAAACAAACTCAAAGATAGACTTAACTGGGAATTTTATAGTAAATATATTTCTTAGAAGGTTGGTCTAGATGCGAAACGATATATTTTTTATGTTAGGTGTGTAATAAGTGATGATTAACGCAATTCGATAATGCAATGACGCACGGTTCGATTTCGAGTTACACAATATCGTGTGATAATATCGTAGCCGGTTTTAAGTAAATGTGTTTCAAAAATAAATTTTATGTAAATAAAAACAAAAATGTGGTGTCGTGTGACACCAGGTAGGAACGAAGTTCCTTCGGCTAATGTAGAATCGACACAATTTGCAAAAAAATTTGTGCTCAATTTTATGTCGGTTTTCTTGGTTTTTCTCTTAAATTTTGCTGATTCGTTTTTATTTAAGTACAGGAAAGTATTTAGGGAATTTCATCAATTCAATCAATTCAATCACCGTTGGGCTGAGGCCTTGGAGGGTAAGGGTGAGGCCCTTGCTTTTAGTCTTGACATCGCAAAGGCATTTGATCGGGTCTGGCACGGGGCACTTCTTTCGAAGTTACCATCCTACGGGATCCCCGAGGGACTCTGCAAGTGGATCGCTAGCTATCTTGACAGTCGGAGCATCAAAGTCGTCGCGGATGGCTGCAGCTCTGACATGAAGACTGTTAATGCTGGTGTTCCACAAGGCTCGGTGCTCTCCCCTACGCTATTAATTCTGCATATCAATGATTTGCGCTCCATCGAGAGCATTCATTGCTATGCAGATGATAGCACCGGTGATGCACGGTATTCCGGCCCGCTGAACGACCCTCAGAATACATTAATGGAAAGGCGGTTGCAACTTGTGTCGGAAATTGGGTGCTCTCCGGAGCGGGCCTCCGAATTGGGAAAACTTAATTTAGTTAAGTTTAACCCTGCCAAGACACAAGTTTGTGCATTCACTGCGAAGAGGGACGCTTTTGTCATAGCGCCTCAGTTCCAAGGAGTATCTCTTCCAATTTCTGAAAGTATTGGAATCCTCGGCGTCGAAATCTCCAGCAAAGTGCAATTTGGGAGTCATTTGGAGAACAAGACTAAGCTAGCAAGCAAAAAATTGGGCGTCCTTAATAGAGCTAAGCGATACTTCACGTCTAGCCAGAGATTGATGCTCTATAAAGCGCAAATACGCCTACACATGGAGTATTGCTCTCACCTCTGGGTAGGCGCACCAAAATATCAGCTCGACCCACTTTACTCCCTACAAAGACGTGCTGCACGTATCGTCGATGATTCTAATATTACAGACAATCTGGAATCGTTGGAGCAGCGGAGAGATTTCGGATCCCTCTGCGTGTTATACCGATTGTTCCACGGGGAGTGCTCTGAGGAGCTGTTTGCCTGGTGCCATCGTCACCCTTCTATCAACGCACCACTCGATACCGCAGCAAAGTTCACCCCTATTACATGGGAGCGTACACTTGTGGCACTGTGCACTTCCAGCGGTCGTTCTTCCACGTACCTGTCAACTCTGGAACGAACTACCTGCTGTGGTATTTCCCGAACGCTATGACATGTCCCACTTCAAGCGAGGTCTGCGGAAAATCAATTTCCCAAGGTAGGCAGCGACTTGGCTGCCTTTGATGTTGCCGAGTCCATGAGCGACGGATAGCACTTACCATCAGGTGGGCCGTTGGCTGGTCTGCCATACCAGTGACAATTAAAAAAAAATTCAGTATTTTACGAAATAATAAATTACGTAAAAAAAAATCGTAATTTAAATTATCAATTAAAATAACAAAATATGTCTCTTTATTTTTGTTTGACAACATAAAATTACATAGAAATAGAAATAATTACAAAAAAAGTTTATTATTATTATAAGTAATTGTTATTAATCAGTCTCGTCATTAAGAAGAACGAAAAGAAAGAAGGAGAAAGAGAAAGATATTATACACTACTCGCTTGTGTATACGACTGTCGCGCCTGTGCACGTCTCATTTAACGGTTTTATTCCACGGACTTTTACTTACGGTTTTCCCTATCTCCTCCAAGCCTGCCGTAAGGAACTTCGTTCCAATAAATAAATTAAAATAAAATATTGGCTAGATATTATTTTCTTTTTCTTTCTTTCTTTAAATATCGCACAAGTTTATTACACAGCAATACGAGCTATTATATTTTCCAACACACCACTTGCATGCAAACTACATGCATAAGTTAAGAAAATATGGGTAGGTATAATAATATGACCAGCCATCATGATTGAAGACGTAAATTTTTTAGCATATCTCCATACTTTTGAAAGAGAAAATCAAAATTGTCCATCTAATTCACCAACATTGTTCGAGTACGCTTTAGTAGTTTTGGCGTTTGTGGTTTTAATATAGGTATTGTGTTGAAATAATTGGCAACAGTACAGCTGTTATCTATAGACATCTGTAGCCGGAAGTAACGGAAACGAGCGGCGAGTGCCGATAATGGCGGCATTTCGACGGCGGATACCGCGTGTGCCCGCCCAGCGTTTGTGAAGGAAACGTCAACTTTGTCACTAATGACACTCGCACTTGACCGATTATCTTTATAGGATTTGCCTTGATACTATTACATATTATATAAAGCTTTTAGAGATAGTATGATTTTTGCAATTTTTTGTTATAATTGGATTTTCGGGCTTCGTAATCTGCTCATATCATTCAACTCTTTTATTCACCCTGTGTCTACATATATTTATGGTACGTAGATTTTTTTTTCTTTTACCCCCTACAGATGACTGTGTCATTGGTTAAAGCGATACGGATTTGTTTTAGACATTTAATAGAACCTAACTTAAAATATCAGTACAATTTATTACAATTAAAATCTTACTACCTACGTGTGGGTAGTTTTCTATTTCTTGGATAGCATATTCATGGCAACCCTACTAAGTTTTTGGCCCAAATATTCGAACCCTGGCATCAAAATGACAGGGTACGCTGGGTGTGTTACCATAATGTACCTCGGATATAACGTTCTAGATAGACTGGATTCCTTGCTAATGTCGTGTCCGTTACCCAAGGTTCATCGCCACCGATGAAATATGGCACACAATTTTGCTCCAAACCAAAGTAATTTAAACACGAGTGATTTATGTAAGTAGGCGGCGATAAGGCTTTCATTCAAGTCTATGTTTATGTTTGAGGTTTGAACGGTGCTCCTATGAATAAAGATTAAAGATATAAAATGTTCAAAATATATTTGAGGAGGCAGAAAGCTTCGCCGGCGTGTTTTTATTAAGCTTACACTTGTTTACAGACTTTGATTCTCTGTTCGATTGAATTTATGTGTATATTTTGAAGTTTATTTTGTTTATACCTTCGTGCACTTTGAAATTTTTGACAGGCGAAAAAGTTTGAACATATCTCTTTTACTCTGGGGTTCTACTTATTTTTTATAATAATTTATTCTTACAACTCATACTGTGTTACTTATTTACATTAGGTTAGGTTAGTAATTCAACGTAGTAGTTCAACCAATTAAAATACCAAAACAAAATATAGATTGAAGTAATGTCTCCATTTGGTTCATTCTCAGCACTGATTTTCATCTTATCGTAAGCTCTGAAGTAAATCTTTAATGACTAGTATTAGTACGTTAAGCTTATAAGGCTGGTATTAAGACATTAAGCTGTCAAAGGTCATCGAAGACAAGTAAGCTGGTACAAATCTCAGCTCTGGTAATAACTGGTAATGAACATTCAGAACGCGTGCCTCGGAATATGAACAAGAAATTACTATCAAAATTCCTTCGTAGAACTTCAACTTTATTAGCGGAGTAATAAAACTTTATGAGTGTCTCATTTCCACTAAGGCTCCCCCATCTTGATTCCAACTTATCGAAAATCAATTTAGTAATATAATATTTGAGAAATTTTCACATACAACGGAAGTGATAGTACAAACATGGTATGATATTTTGTATCTACATTCTTAAATTGTAAGAATAGAAAAGTACTATAATAAACCTATTGACGGACGTCTTACAAAAACAACCAGAAGGTCCCAATCTAAGCTTAGCGTTTGTGAAAAGTGTACCAGATTACGAATAATACATACATAGATTGCATTCTTTTTTAAATACAGAGACAGAAATCACTTCATTTCTACAAAACATTTTTTTACAAATAATTGTCCTGGGTGGAGATCGAATCAGCGTTTTCATTTATCAAAGCCTAAAATAAACCGTCAGTTTTACCAATTTTGATATTATTAAATGTAAGAACGGTCTCTAAAAATCCTGCTAAACGAAAAACTCTTTTATTTGCTCTCATCGCAGAGAGTAGGAAAAGTTTATTTAATTATATAGTAAATAAACTATGAGATTCATAAGCATTCTCAATCACTTCGAGTAAAATCTAAACGAGTTTTAAGATTAAAATCCGACGGATTCAAGTGAAGACTCATTAAAGTAGTTGTCTGTTATACCCAGTAACTGTCAGCGGCGAGATGGTTCTACCCAAGTTACGAGAGGTGCTTCGAGAGGCTCCTCGAGACTCTTCACAATGGTTGGAAATTCCCAACTCTGTTTTGTACCTACCGACTGTTTCTTAGTTTTGAAGAGATCCACTTAGTTACGAAACGAATTAATATTACATTTAAATTTAAAGCTAATTTGCCATAATAATTGTGAGTTGCATTTTAAAAAGATTCGTTTATTTTTAACGTTTGAATGGTGAGGTATTGGATAAATATTTTATTTAAAAGTAAAGGAACCGTTTACTCTTTATTCACGAAAATTTTAATCGCTTTTATACCTCCATAATTAAAAATTCGTTAAAATCTGCAGGCCTTGTTTATTTACGATATTGATAACATCAAAGCTTTTGGATATCATTAAAATTTATTCTTTTTCGTAGAGCCCTTCAACAACCATTATCTTAAAGTTGAATATAAATCTCAGATGTAATTCAACCCATAAGAAATGGCGTTAACGGCCCGCCTCCGTTTCTACAGATTCCCATAGCCGATAACATAATCCCTATTGTGCTGCACGTTACTTAACTAGAAGGTCACATAGAACTGGGCCATGCTATAAATTAGTCCTGATCTTGGATTATGAAGCTCAAAATTTATCCGGAAAGTTTTAGCCATTGGATTGGTCCGCCTAAATCTCTAGCAAGGAGACACTTTTGTGGATTAATCTGACCATTAATTTAGGGACAGTTTTCAAAGATATTTCATTACATGGTACACGTATTATCGGATCATTTCGCTGGATTCAGTACATTGTGTGAGGATAGTTATCGATGATATTAAGTTGGCTCGCTTTCAACCCCTAACATATCTGAAATATTGTATTTTAAAAACTGTGTATCAGATAAATGGCTGCAAATAAAATGCGTCATCATTTTAGGGACTTTCATTGTTGTGTAATCCAATAATCGCTGTTGATATTTTGTGAAGCGTTTACTTTTTATTTATTTGCACTTTATTTGAACCGGTTTTGTGCAGGAAAAGATATTTTATTGTAATATTTCTTTAGCCACAAATGAGACAAAAATATACGATGTTCCATAAACACATATACATGTATATTCATTTTTCCAAAACTACACCATCATATTGTTAATTAGAAATGATTTTTTTTTATATATTCCCTTTAAATACTCATAGGCAAATAGATTCATTTGATTTTAATAGTGATAGTAATAAATATAGCACTAATGCCGTTTGATTTCAACCTATTGCAATTTTGTTATTCAAATAAATAAATCGTACATATCTCTATAAATACCCAATTATCATCATAATTATTGTTTATTTGAACATACATAACATACATACTAAATATTAGCCCTCAATGTTTTAGTACCTGAACGCGCCAAAAAGGCAGTTTCCTTTTTACAACACCGTTTTATGAGTTAAAAGAAGGAAAAACTATTTCAGCATTGAGAAATAGATTTTCCTAACAAAAGAGTATAATAAACGGCTAGTGTGAGATGTTATCACGATGTCCCCTGAGAATAAAAATATTCCCGCCATAATTCTTTGATGAAGGCTCATGTGTGAAACAGTTAGACCCCATCAGTGTGTCGCCGCTTATCGGAACAATGTCCACTGTGCGTCACAATGATTAACGATCTGCTAACTTAGACAAAGTCGCCATTGGACCGCACAATGCCCAACGGGTATAAAAATATATATTACGGTGTGTTCTTGCCACTATTGTAGTTTGTCTGGCTTTTGTTCGTCGTTTTATCAAACTGGCCGCTTGGTTATGTTACAAATGTTCACAGCTATATTATGACCAATGTCAGGCATGTATGCAACATATATTACATTGCGTATATTTTTAAAAAAAGTCCTTTGTATTCTGTATCATATTTTAAATACATTGTGCATGTGATATCAACTTAAGTAGAAGTAGAAAGTAGTAGTTTATATCTTGAAAAATTTCATATGGCTGTCTGTTGAAAATTTGAATGGGTTTTGAGTTTGATTCTCTTTTAGTCGTCTTGTATTATGGAAGACTTTATCTATGTAGTAAGTGTACCTATTTATTGATAGACTGATTCAGAAACTTAAAACCATACCTAGCTTCATTATAAAAACATAACTGGCATTCCAAATAGTTTTCCCTGACTAACATGTACAATAGAAGTTTGTGACGTCACAAAATGAACTATAACATGATATTTTTCGATAGTAGCCACAGGTTCCGTACATATTCAACTCGGCAGGTTTGTTTAACTTCTAACTTTTGACTGCGATGAAAACTGAAACTATATAAATAGAAGGTTTGCACTCATTTAATGAAGTTGAACAACTGAACTAGAGTTATGAGTTTTGAAACGAGTAAAATATTGTAATTGTTATTTGTTGCAGTTATTGTACAATAAGTAATTTTTATATGCTTTTTTTGTCTCTTTCTGCCAAAGCTGCTAATTTTATTCTTATTTTATGTTTACTTTAGTAAGTCTTTGAATAGCATATAATTTTTTTATATCCCCATGACATATCAGTCAAGAAGGATTTCTCCAGTAAGAATGCAGGTGATACAACGGGACACAGCAAGTGAAGTAATAAATATTTATGCATCGTTGTGTAATGAGCTAATACAGGATACTAATATAGACACGAAAATTATAGTTTTAATAATTAAAGTATTCTTCCGTTTCTATCCGTCGACAACAAAAAACAACCCGTCAAGTGCGAGTCGGACCATATAATTTTTTTTTATTTTTTTTAATTCACAAAATCCACAGCTCTTAAATATTACATAATTTTGAAAACCATTATTCACGTTAAACTTACAGCCAATTACGAATTTACAATTTATTTATTAAACTTTTGCAGTTGTCAGATTGATATAAAATTAATAAATTTGAAAAATAACATAATTCCTAGCAATTTGTTAGTTAAAAATTAATAAAATTAAATTAATTTAAATAATAATTTAAATAATAACCCAAATAATAGGATAAGAGCAGCAGAACCATGATATTTTTTGTTGCAGCATCAACTAATATACCTTAACTGTGAAATTTTAATCATCTAGCTATCACTGTGCCAGAGATACAGCCTGGTGACAGACGGATGGATGGAAGGCGAAGTCTCAGTAATAGGATCCTGTGTTACCTTTTGGTACGGAACCCTAATAAATGAAATCAGTCAAAAATAAGTTTTATTTATCAGAAGTTATTTACCCTATAAATCATTCATATCTAATCTACAAAATCCTAAGTAAATTGAAATGTAAAGAATTAAGCTTAACCCAATGACCTAAATAAACATACACCAATTATTGTGTTTTTCTGACTTCACATACAAAATTACTGAACCGAAGCCTTTGATTTTTTACACAAATTAAATGTTTGTAAACTTTCGTTTTAAACAAGGTTTTAATATCTGCTAATATTTTTTCTGTCCTGTGGTGATATATGTTTACGCTTATTTGAGATCAAAGATAAGATAGTAAGATAAGTAAGTAAGATAGTTAATTCATTAGAGTCAAAAGCTTAATATAACTAAGAAAATATCATTAACATTATCCAAGTGTGTTATTGACACATAAATACTAACGTTTTATGTTTACTATAAATATGTATGTATAGTTGTACCATGAGAAATGGTCAGAATGTTTACGATTTTTATTTTCTTCTTTTTAAAACAAAGTCTTAGAAGCCAAACCTTGATTTTAGAAAAGGTTCACATTATTGTAGAATTACTAAAGGCTTCTACGGAATCGCGTTCAATAAATAACTTAACTTATAAATACAAAAATACCAATATAACCGAGCATTAATAAATCGTTCGGCTAATAGCTATTGATTCGTGACCAAATAAAACGATAGCATTTATATAATGATATACGTCTACAAATAGAATAAATAACCTCTTTAATTGTATTGTAACTTGAGTTACGGAAAAAATGTAAGTTCTTTATGAATAATGACTGATATTATCATTTAGATTTTAGACCATAATGTCTGTGTGATGGCTGGTACGCATGCCACCACTCCATTTTCATCCATGGTGCTATGCTTTTAAGGCTAAATCTGAGAAGATTTATAGAGAGTACTAAACTCAAAATGGAAACATATTGTTCCATACCGGAAGAGATTTATCTCGTGATGGAGAAAATAATAAACTGTAAAATTATTCAACATTTATTTAGTAACATTTGCGTAAAGGAATAGTAATCAAACATTGTGCCAAATTATGCATTAAAAAAATCTTCTTGGACTTCAAGGAATCCTTTACATGTACTATTGAAATTTATATTTAACAACAAAAAAAGAAAAATTATAATAATAAATAACTTTTTTTTAAATTGTTATCATAGTTCGGAGTTTTAGTTGTCTCACCAAAATAAATAAAGCAGACAAACTTGTATTAATAAACATTATGAAATTTTTTAGCCTGCAATAAATTTGTAAGTGAATCATTTTATCAAGAAATTATTTACAACGATTGATAGACATTTTACTTAAGTTGAATGTGTCAATAGAATAAGTGGTATTCAAAATACAGGCTATGCCTAGTTTGGATGCCAAGGATTAATAGGTATTATAGGTTCCTCTTATTAATAGTTAAGTTCTATCTTTTAAGTAAATAAGATTGTATTTACCTGTTTTTGTAACTTTGTAAATACTTAAATAAATAAAAATAAAATAAAAATAAAATTTTGGTAAAGTAATAAAACCATAGATACTTAAGACCATAGATACTGTGAGAAAATTTCGTAGCTCTAGCTAGAAGCAATATCTACTAAAAAAACAGCGTAGTAAGTCAATATTTCTGTATGAAGCATTTTTTGTTATGGTGCCCTCTTAAGTACCTACCTTATTTTCTTAATATTGTTGAGGTAGCAACGTAAATAATTTCCCCTATAACCTGCGGGTTGGTGTTAGTTATCCTGTAATAATCATGTAATGATAATAATTCGAACTTTTAATAACCTTAAGGATTTAAAAACATAGATAAAACTATCACTATCATCAAAACTATCACCTGTATTGGTTATTTAAGTAATTAAATAAGATGTTGATCAACTATCAATTATATTAATCTAAAAATGAAAATTTTCAGGACATGAAAGAATATTTCCGAACTCAGTCGTAAGTACTATTTCTAGAGCTATCCAAATGTAAAAATATGAAAACACATTTTATTATTGTTCCATTCACGTACAGAATACAAAGTGAAAACCGTTTGATAGATATGGAAATGTTATTCTATTTAACCGTCCATTTTGTGAGCGACGAGTAGCGGCTGTCCCACGAGGTCTCATAATTCAATGAGACCACCTCGACAACACTGTGTAGCTCTCAAACTATCCAGGATTCTACAACAAACTAAGTTAACATCTATTTGTCCTCTGATCTTGTATACAGCTTTAACACTATTTATTTTTGAATAAATCTTTATAAATAGAATTGATATCTTTGACTTTACATTCAAGATTCATTTATAATATAATATATTCATTTAGTTTTCAATATTGTTAAGAAGATAACTGATAAATTAAATAAAACTTGTCAGTCCATTACTATCTCACTACTAGGTGCTTGTCTCCCTCAATTCAGTCAGGTGTTTATTCAACTTAAACGTTGGCTTATTTTCCACTTTTTCTTCCCGTACAGAGGATGTTATCACTCTATAAGCTCTTAGTGACTCTTACAGCACCACAAAGAAAAAAAAAATTTGTCAAGTGCAAGTCGGACTCGCGCACGAAGGGTTCCGTACTATTATCTATGCAACATAAGGCAACGTTATTAGTATCGAGCAGTAACGGTAAAAAAATCATGTTTGTTGTATGGGAGCCCCCCTTAAATATTTATTTTATTTTATTTTAAGTATTTGTTGTTATAGCGGCAATAGAAATACATCATCTGTGAAAATTTCAACTGTCTAGCTATCACCGTTCTTGAGATACAGCCTGGTGACAGACGGACGGACGGACGGACGGACGGACAGCGAAGTCTCAGTAATAGGGTCCCGTTTTTACCCTTTGGGTACGGAACCCTAAAAAAGCCGCACTTGTATTGTTAACCCGTACAGAAAAAAAACATCTATCTACTAATTATTCTAAATTAACAGAATAATTAACCGTCTTCACATCTCTTCATTATCTTATTTACTTGCTCATATGCTTCCAATTATATTATTGAACGTGTATTAACTTCATTTTAGACGATATTTGGTACACCGTACACCGGGTACTTTCGTTTCGGGGTTTCTGTCTTTCATTTAGTTGCTTTCACAAGCTTCTAAACGATGTTTTAGACTTATGACTTCATGTTTCATGAACTACAGTTCTGAATTATTAAACAACTGTTTTTTTTTAAATAGCTAAATAATTACTTTAAATGTAAGATATTAACAATACGTAGATGTTGTAGTATTACGCATAATATTAGTTGCATGTAGCATCATGTTATAAAGCTAAGTAAGTTATAATTAATACAAAATTCCCAGTTCTGTAAACATTAGTAGCGCAGTAACAACATCCCCTGTGATTAGAGGGTGGGTGTTAGTTAACCCGTAATCATGATAATTGTGTTAGTGACTGATTAATAAACCGGTTTGTACCAGTTTCATGTTTTTAGAGCGGATATTAACAATCAACAGTGTTTAGTTATTAAAGCCAGCGTATGTGTAATTAAAAGCAATATTGATTGTTGTAAACAAACACAATTAAATCAGTTTTAATAACATCTATAGGACGATTATGTTCAGGAATTAATTAATATTGTATTTGTAAGTACATAGCGTTTACTATACCGACTTTACTTTAAATTGAAAGACTGTCAGTATAACTTGTCATGCCTAAATATGAAAAAAATCTACTACAATTTCTTAGAAACCACATGAGAGGACTAACTGTTGCAGCTAGTCTGTTGAGGATAAGCCCAAAACTATTCCCTTAATGAATTTTGGAAATTTGTGATTCCAATAAAAGTAATGATATATATGAATGATTACAATTATACTAAAATTATCCAACTAGTGTTTTCGATAACTAATCAGATTGATCTAATAACAATACAAAACTCTACCATTTCATTGATAACAAAATGATAAACATTCTAAAGTACAAAGCGCTATCTACAGGTTAAAAGACAAATAAAAAAGAGAACATGTTTTTGTTGCTACATCATAATGTTAACTGACACCAATGAGCGCTTATCACACTTAGCTATAACAATACGGTAAATACTAGCGTCTGCACACACAGCAAAAAATCAAAATGCTTTATTAACTAGTACTAACGCCTTTTAAAATGATTAACGTTATTGCTCTCAGTTTAAACATTTCATCTTATTTAGACTTTGCCTAAAATGTCGCCTATAAACAGCTTGTGTGATCGAATCCATCATTCTTCTTTTAACCTTCTCAAATAAAATAATACTCTCAAATTTTTAACAAAACAAATGCATCCAAATTAATCAATTATTTTAATCGATTATTTATGATTTTCCCAAAGCATAGCTAGATAAATATGGTATTTGTACTAATCACTACTTAAAAACCGCGCCGGTCAGTATGAACAGTCGTAATGAAAACGTTTTTAAAAACGCCATCGCTGATTCGACGCTTATGCGAAGGACTAAGTCAAAGTGCAATAAGCACTTCGCTTTAGAAACAATAATAAAAATGATATAACATGTAATGTACACAACGAGTTGTGTTTGACTGTCGCCTTTCCGGCCGACGATGGTCGCGTTTGGGTGCACCATAACTCATATTTCCAAGTGACGGGAGCTATTGTGGCGATTGTACTTTTTCGTTATTCTGCCTCCAAACATGATTGTTTAAAATCACAGAGCGTGTGCTTCCTGATAAGATTTATGTACTGTTTCTGACACTTAATTTCGTTCCCGTTCGCTACTTGATGTTGCTACTCTATATGGTTTTTTCACTTCATTCTTTGTATTACCAATGTACACCAGCTTTACTAAGGTTGGATTAGGCAGAGGTCTTCGTTTTTTCGTTCGTTTTGAGAAAAGTGAATAAATAATTGTGATATTTTTCCGGCGGTTTCAATCTTCAGCTTGTTGAATTATTGATAATGGTGCTGGTTTTGATGTTTAACAATCACTAAAGTGATTCTATACCTAAATGTTTTCTCTTATTGAACGGAACCATCTTTTTCTTGAGAAATACCTTCCTTTTGAACATAGATTATAATATTTAAGTCTTAAAGTAATTATTTTATAAAATGTTCATATTTATTTTAACTAATATAGTGCTAATTTATTTCCTGAATAACAAATTCAAAGAAATCTTAATAATTTAAATTCTTGAATAACTACAATTAATTGTAAACTCTAGTTTTTATTTACTAAATATTATACCATTAAAAATATAATGAATATTTCTTTATGACAGTCAGTTTAAAAAGCTATATTTCGACGCCCTAATTAATTAATTACAATAACATACGCTATATTTGCCACTAGAATGTTAGAATATTTTTTTCTAACTTTTAAGTTATACTTCTTTTGTAGTGTTAGGGAGTAATTATGTTTTTTCACGCGCGTGTTATATCACAAAAAAAGCTACATCATGTGTAATGTCTATAACCAGTTACAAACATGCAATTACCGAACGATAACCAACGAAGTAAAACTTCTTATGTACACTTTCGTCACACACACACACACACATAGAGAGAGAGAGAGAGAGACACGCACACACTCATACGCATATGATATTTATATCTATATTATCCTTTTATACTGGCAGCAGTTAAAACTTCTGGGCATAACTAACACAAATAGATAAATGTTATATTTTAATGATAATCCAGCGTCACATATAGCACACAGATGCCGAGGTATTCACTCCCATTGTATGATAGTAATTAAATTGTGGAAGAATTCGGGATTAGCATCTCGTATCTTATGAAGATTACCCCTCGCATCCCTCGAGCCAAGGGGTGCAGGGCTCAGGGACACGTCCCATCCACCCTTTCCTAATTAATTTAATTAGCAGCCGTGTTGTATTTAACAGGAGGAAGTAAGATTTCATGATAATAAAGATTTATTTACCTACAGGTAGTGTATGTGATCCTTTTGAACATGTACTCATTTTATATTAGGTATATCTAATACTGTATTACGTTTTTACAAAATTTTTATAATTAATGACACTTTAATAAAAATTATCACACTACTCATTGATGTCCCACAACAGTGGTAACTAATATAATATATTATTATAGACCACTAACAAAATAACTTAAAAAAAAAAACAATTTTACTGACACTAAAACAATTACTTATACAAGAATATTATTACAAACTAAAAATTACAGAATAACGTCCGCACGGTATGACGGTTCGCGAAAGAATGAGCACCAATGCTTGATTGTTCGCCTTTTTATATTGTGCAATAGAAGTGGGGTAGAATAATATCCAACACGGCTTCTCCTGACACATCTGGCGTCTCGACAGATTCATCGTCAGAAGGTCAAGTCATGAAGGGCATGTCTGGTAGTTGTGATGGGCCTGGGTGCTGGATATCGGGCTGCAGAGTCACTGCTTGTCTCGTTTCGTGGTTGGACGTTGCTGTGCAATCATGGGGGTCAAGGGGTATTGCAACCTGTGGCTGGTCTAAATCATTATCAACATCATCATCATTGCTCATAGCTGCGGAGAAGACAAAGAAAAACGGTCATTAATAAAATATTTCTAAGATTTCAGTAGGGCTTACTTTAACATGATTAGTTAGGTTGTTAGTACAACAAAATTTAATTATAGCTAGATTGAACTTTATTAAGTTTTCGACCATTAGCCATACCATACCACATCAACCATTATTACCATAAGCTCAGAGGTAAGCCACCAGTCACTATAAAATAAAAAATAATAACCCAAACCAACATGCTAAAAAATATTACACTGTGTGCGCACATCACACAGTGACTGGTCGGTTTGCAAAGCCGACCAGCTTCCATGGCCAGAAAAGACACTGTCTCCAAAGACCTGTCTCAACGCCTCAAGGGCCACACAG
Source organism: Orgyia antiqua (assembly GCA_916999025.1). NCBI lineage: Eukaryota > Metazoa > Arthropoda > Insecta > Lepidoptera > Erebidae > Orgyia > Orgyia antiqua. Next base: position 20,483,236 of record OU779862.1, read on the forward strand.
TACTGCCTCAAGGGCCACAAGGTACGCATACCTTCAAAGAAGGAGGAGCACGACTCACAAGTCCACTCGCCTCCCCACGACACCATGAACCCGACAGCTGCTTGGTCATTACCAAAAGAGCCAGCCGTTATTACTAGTACGTACACATTACGTAAGCAGCACAAACTTTCATTCTCTGTGGTAAGGCATACACCTTACTCAGTCACAGCCTGAGCGCTGGAACCAAACAGAAGGCGTTGCTCATACCGACTTTGTGGCCGCATTCACAGCAGTGCGTTTGTCACCGCACGCACGAGTTCAACTGGCTAGTCAAAGACCAACACACCACAATTATTCACATCGGAATCTAGGAAGCAAAATGATAGAATCAGTGTACTTTGTAACAAAGAGTATGTTATACATAACACACAATATAATCAAGTAAATAAGCTGATAACAACAAGTACTTTCATTTAATATCCATATTGCAGGACATCATAAAAACAATCAGTCTACTACTTCAAGCAGATTTAAAATGATGTCACAGATTCAACTATTCGTTGTCAACCTGTCATCCACGCCAAACGTGTGTACATAATTTCAGCTCCATCTGTTGAAGATAACTACTGTAAAATCATTTAAGATTTTACCCCAACTTGTACACACACTGCGTTGCAAGATAAATAAAGATCTGTAACATGTTATGAAGACATTAATAATAATCACTTTGTCTACATTTTGTAAACACAGAAAAACCAACTCAAAATTGTTTCACATTTGTAGGTACCGGTACATTTAGTAACATCACGACGTTAATGCTCGGCCTCGCCTGACCATAAATCACTCAAATATTAAATTTTACAATACTCGCCACGTCATAAATTAGGCTTACTAGAACTCATTATTTGTATCAGTTTTTCGTTTTGTATATTACTGCTTGAACATGACCTGTAAGGTTACCAAATACAAAAACCATCGACCTTCATCAAACAATTCTATCGACATTTTCCGTTGGAATTAAATGACATAATATTCTGCTCCTTAGCATTACTACACACATTTCATAAGTACGGCATTAATTCAGATTGTAGACTTTAGATCTATAGAGAATAATTTAATTAAGTCGTCAGTTATGCATATAAGAGGTTAGCATTAGTAGCGACGCTCAGATATAGGAATTGGTAATGCCAGAAATCACAATAGCTGGTGTCAAGTCGTCTTTAAGACTTTGCTCAGTAGGTAATTTTAATAAGGACTTGCGCGCATAGCGTAAGTGGAGAACTTATCAGACTGTACTCATTACGTCATAAAAAATATTCCAATATCAACAGAACGCAGGCAGAGTTATCTACCTCTTGACACCACGTGTCAACGTCATGGATACTTGGATCAAAATCAGAAACAAAATAATAGTTTGATCTCACCGGGAATGTTATCATGGTCTCCAAGAAGCGTTCAGCAACGCTCTTGGCGTTGCTTTCAGACGGCAACGGGGTTATAGAAGGCTCTCGCCCCGTGTTGCCACGCGCTGCGCCTCGGCGGGTTGTGGAGGGCCCCGCGTCTGATGACGTCGTGTCTGATCCGTTTACTGTACAACCAGACCAGACTCTTGTAGTCGAATCGTGTCACAGGTCATTCCTGCGCGTTCGCTCCTCTAAATCTTGAAGTCTCCTCAAGATCTCGTCGAGCTTGTTAGGTGGCGAAGAAGATCGTGCAGGACGTCTCTCTTTCCTTCTACTATTGGAAGGCATCGTATCACCTTTATACTTAAAACAGTTGGTTAACACGTTTACCCACACGTTTAACACGAATCACTTTTAAATCAGAAAAATCACTTAAATCAGAAAAAATCACGGTTAGAATATCAGAGCAGATTAGGTGTCCATAGCCACCAGATTATCAGACAACCGTTCGGCCGTCCTCTATCTCGTTATTTCTCTACTTGCCTCACGATTTGGAAAGCTAACTTCCATAGAAACATAATTATTGCTGTGAATTATACTCACAATCACAGCCACGTTGGCCGTTGGAAATACTACGCGATCGACGTCGTGGAGAACTTTCTCCACTCGAATCATCAGATCGGCAGTGTCTATCATGCCGTGAGTGAGAGCGGCTTGATCGTTCCATTTATAACAAAAATGTAACGTAACACTGGTTCACTAAGTTTGTAGAAGTTCAAAAACTTTTCACTAAAAAATATCACTACCCACACACGTATTTTGAATGAATAAAAATTTTGTCAGGACACTAGTGGAAGTGTTTTCTTTATCCCACGCCTGATATTATAGACCACTAACAAAATAACTTAAAAAAAAAAAACAATTTTACTGACACTAAAACAATTACTTATACAAGAATATTATTACAAACTAAAAATTACAGAATAACGTCCGCACGGTATGACGGTTCGCGAAAGAATGAGCACCAATGCTTGATTGTTCGCCTTTTTATATTGTGCAATAGAAGTGGGGTAGAATAATATCCAACAATATAATATATTCATGGACATTTCACACAACGTCCTCTGGTCCCAAGCTAAGCTTATTATTAGCTATATTTTTATTATTTTTATTATTATTAGCTTTTGACGGGCTTCGTGGTGGAGTGGTTTATGTAATGGACTGCCGATCACGAGGTCGCGGGTTCGATTCCCGCTTGGGACAATCATTTGTGTGATATCCATAAATGTCATACAAATGTTTGTACTGCGTCTGGGTGTTTACTATGTATTATAAGTATGTATTTACAAAAGAAAAGTAGTTTATGTATTATATCCGTATTCTGGTACCCATAACACAAGCATATAAGCTTAGCTTGGGGCCAGAGGACGTTGTGTAAAATGTCCGTGAATATTTATTTATTTATTTATATTTATTATGCTTGTGTTATGGGTACCAGAATACGGATATAATACATAAACTATTTTTCTTTTGTAAATACATACTTATAATACATAGAAAACACCCAGACGTAGTACAAACATTTGTATGCCATTTATGAATATCACATAAGCGGGAATCGAACCCGCAAATAAAACGAAGTATTTAGGTTTAGATTTTATATCTTAGCATTGGCGCTTTATAGTCTCTGCTTGCCCTTAAGTGAAAAATCGTAAATATGTCATGGATTAATAGTTTTTACTTTTATCATAGTACTATCATTAAGACCTGTAGAATGACACAGTTTTGATAAGTGTAGCTTTCTCCTTAGAAGAGTTTGAATATAACCCTAGTAGATTGTGACGCATATTGTGATGTGATTGTAATATTTCCTACATTTTGAACAGAACATATTGAATAATTAATTAATGGCAATATCCTACTAAGCTTGGTTTAATTAAATACTGAAAACAGGTATTCATAACACCTAGATACCCATAATGAATTTATAATGTATTTCATATTTGCATGAAATGTACGTCATAGCAGCCACAAGTATAATCACTTACACATCAAATATATTTGCTATATATTATCAGACAAGAGTCGCGATTAAAATTTATAGCAAGGAAAATTGTTGCCTTATTTTTTGGCAACACAACATTCATTATTACGCCGTAATATATGGGGCTACAAATGCTTTACGATGTAAAATTACGATGCAGAGCCAGAAGTATAATATATATGCCTTCGTGCGTTTTATCCGGCCATTGAACGAATCCAAGTGAGGGCATGTACCTCGGAACGTTTGCAATACTCCACAATTTAGGCGAGCTGGTGCTATGAACCAAGGTTCGCATGTCCGAAGCGAGTTAGGCACGCCCAACTAACTTGTAACTGTTTAAAATGGCCGTGTTGAACATTTGCAAAGTACTGTTACCGACGAGTGCCATTAGACGCAATCTACGACCCCTCGCTTTAGAAATTAATGAAGTCACATACCGTCATTTAGTTTTAAAAGAAAACTATATTTTGAGTAAAGCATATAGCTACCAACTATGTAATTACCGTCCCACTAAGGGAACACGTTCATGCAAACTTATATTTTATATTAGCATGTTCGACAGACTAGAGCTATATTTTTCACAAAAAATTGAAATCGCAGCGAGTCGGGAAAACATTGAAACGGAAGTTCTTGATCGAGTTCAGTCGAAAGTAAAAAGTAAATTTAAGTTATCTCGTGCGCGAACGGATTAAAGATTGAAAAAATAAAATGTGTTCTGCACTCGTAATAACACTGTTTCTTTCCAGCAACGTAGCATTTTGAAACAATTAGAGTTTTTCAACAGTGAATTTAATAAATCTGGTGCAGCTTTCGTTCCCTGGCGCCTAATAGGTGTGCAATTTAGCTGTAATTTGTTGCGTTATACTGTGGGCTGTGCAGTGGCGGCTTTTGACGAAGGAGCAGTTATTAGAGGCGTGCCAAGGTTTCAATTACGTTGCGTCATTTGTTACCTAAGGACTATTTCACATATAAGTTTAAGATTTACTGAAAATTTTAAGTTAGACATAATTATTAATACACATAACTAAAACAGAGTTTGTACCAAATTAGAACACCTGGTAGTATGACCTGTTCCTAGCAGATCCTTAAAACTAGGAGCTGACGTCTTGAATTACTGAGGGAGATATTTCTCTCCGTCTACTATCATCGCATTGTTGAACGGAAAGTGAATAACGGGAAGGTATTCGGTTTAGTATACCACAGATCTCTCGTGTTGATAGGGTATAGTTTTAACCTGATCATGATGTTATCCAGTTCTTTAATCCATTAGCCATGACACAAATCTTCTTAATCCATCGCTACATTAAAGTATCATACGATATCGTACAAACACATTGAGCTCAATTTGCTAAAGAACAACTAAAATGTCTTTGAATATTTACTGTTGTAATTTAAGGGTTACATAATATATCTTGCGAAACAATAACCGTAATGGTGGCTATTTGGACCAGGGCTCAAATATTTCGTATAATATTGTCAAAATTCAAAACTTTTTACCGCCTGAGCGGACCAAAATTGCTTCGTGAAGGTAGATTGTGTAGACGCTCTGTATATGAAATGTAACGTTATTGTGTGAAATAAAAGGCCATCAAGTATCTTTATGGTAAGTTTATGATGAATTCAACACCCGGAGGAAATGCCACAGATTTTTCTGTTTTGTTTAGGTATATAATTTTTTAAGGGAATATAAAAAAAAACCTAAACTCCTGTACTTGTTCGTGTGTCAAACTCAAATTTTGCCATGTGCTTTATATTAAATCAATTTAGTATTTTAATAGTTAATTGCTATAACGTAAGCCATGTTGGGAATTGTCTGGACTTATTTCCTACTTTTCAAAGTTAGTTAAAAAAAAATTTGTGTTATGTTAATTAATACTTATTTAAAAGTCTGAATAATTTACAATAAATAAAATATTAATACCTGAGTGAGAATCAAACTAGCAACCAAAAAATCTCAGCATTCCATACCTTCACCTCACCTCCAGGCCTGTATTATAAAATTTTTACTTATTACAAAACAAAGTCGCTATTTTTGTATGTATATCCCTTGTGAGCTTATTATCTTCAAAACTACACTACGGATTTTGATGCGGCTTTTAACAGATATATTGGTTCAAGAGGACGGCTTTTATCCTCTCAACTGGCACTTGACCTTGATTTATAAGGATAATTTGTTAAGATGTGGTTTCTAAATTCCACGCCTACGAACTTGCGGGCAATACGAAGATGAAATTGTTAAAATACAATAACGTAACTGAAACATATTGTTAATCTCAGAACAAAGGCAAATTCATTGAATATTTAATATGTATTATATTACCTAAACATAATATCATAATATTCATACATTATGTAAACAAACGTAAATTGAAAATATTCATAGTAACAAATATTATATTCAGAGTTTATGAATAAATTACGTTAAATTGAATATGTATTATTATAGTGTAATATATTTTATCTATTCAACTGTTAAATAATTAAATTGTGTTTATATTTTGAAGATAAATATATTGCGGTTAAGTTGTTAAGATCGTAATTGATCGTTGGATGTAAGTGACATATGATTGTGCATTATAGATGTTATGGTTTTCTATGGAAAAACCTTTGTCATAGCAATAGATTGCTTTCCCAATAATAAGACATTTGGATTGATAGACGAGCCTCGTGGTCGAGTGGTTTATGTAACTGACTGCCGCCGTTCACGAGGTCGCGGGTTCGATTCCCGCTCGGACATTCATTTGTGTGATATTTATAATTGTCATACAAATGTTTGTACTGCGTCTGGGTGTTTCTATGTATTATAAGTATGTATTTACAAAAGAAAAGTAGTATATGTATTCTATCCGTGTTCTGGTGCCCATAACACAAGCATGTAAGCTTAGCTTGAGATCAGAGTCAGAGGACGATGTGTGCATGTCCATGAATATTTATTTATTTAGTTATTATTGATAGAATCACCCTGTTTATAAAAAAAAAAGGGAAATGATAAAATTTACTTTCATAAAATTATTAAAAATGCGGTAAATCAATAACACTTTTAAATGAAATTATTTACTGTAATTACATTACCAAAATAAAAACAATACATAGGTTTGCGCTGTTTATGTAAAAAAAACTATTTAAACATTCTACCATTAAATATTGATCTAATTTCAACCCTAGACAACTACTGGACACTATTAAAATTCTATAATCTTTACCAAAATACACTGTACTAACCAAATCCACAACGTAAGTAACATTATAACTAAAATGTTCATATAAAATGGCTAATAATACGTGTATCCATTAATATGGGGACACACAAAACCGCGTCTGCTTAGCACATCCATTAGTCGTAATTGCAGTGTCCCGGGCCTCGCGAGCCACGTGCCCCGACCACGTGCCCGACCGCGCAAGCCAATTAATGAAATTTCGTACCGCTGCCATAGAGATAATAGGTACACTCAGGATAACAGGAGTGAGGATCACATACTAAACGTTTGGAGCACTCGTTTTATGTAAATAGCAAGATTCTACTAGTCACATAAACTATTTTATGTATTTTGTATTGTAAAACCAGAATCATGGTAGAAATAATTTATTAGTGCCAAGTCAGCTACTGAAACCTTGTGTATATCAATTTATACATACTCTTGATCAGTCTTTCTCCACTACTAGACCAAAAGAATGTTACAACACGCGGTCATTGTAATTTAGCGGCATATTTATTACCTATGACTTACAATTATCGCTTAAAATAAAAGATGGTTGAATGTTATTTCTCGTTTCCACGATTCTTTAAGTCACATTTTCACGGGAACGTGTCGGTTTATTCCTGAGTACGCAATCCATCGGTGCTAGTATAAACTAGTTCCGTGACCGCTGGGACAATGTTGACATTAGTTGGTTGTCATGTAAGTGCCTTGATCGATGTTGTTTTAAAAGTGTAGTTTAGTTTTAACCTATTTATCAATGGTTATTAAACTTTGAGATAATTTATAGCATCATGTCGTAATTAGTAGTGTGATGTTCAGTCTGGGCTATTACTGTGTGATAAACATACGTAGTTCTGTCAGGGTCATTTACAGCATATGGGGTTTTCTATTGTCATTTTATTATAGCTTTCAGATATTTTATTAGTAATAATAATAATCATGCCTTGTCTGATCCTTACGTGAACTAAATTTGTGTAATAAAATTAGGAATTATAACCAATATTATAAACATGTAGCTATCTACATATTTTTGAGCTATAAAAAATTCTACTTCCACAAACTTCATAATAGTATAGTCAACAACCTTATGGTCTTAAATAAAATATGAATCCACAAAAGTAACAATTACAATCACCACTTTGAAACACGCCCTAATTTCATAATTACATCAATCGTAAACACATTTTACATAATTCAAGAAACCATAAAAACCGGACTCATCCATCATTTATTTCCATTTAACGATCATCGATCAATAAATATCGTCCGTAAAGATTTATGTACAAGCCACAATTGCTCATGAATAATGTGAAATTAAAACTCTATTTGTTTTCTTCGATATTGGTCGTGCCGTTAGACGGAACAGAACGATTGAGTACCATCATTAATCATAGTGGCCTTTTTGGGTCACTTACAAACTCAATATTGAATTATAACCATTTATTTATTTAAGAATAGATTATGTATTTTGTCAGTTTATTGATAGATTAAGAATATAAATGGTGCCTTACCAGTTTCTTCCGTCCTATAAGATGATGTTGATCTGTTAGATAACATAGACATCTTCTGCAAGAAACAGGTCACAGTCTCTATGATAGAGTTGTGCGCTCCATGGCTCTATATGGGGGCACATATGGGCAAGGGAGGCCCTCAGCGCCGAAATCGGCGCTCTGATTCTAATATAATTGATACTATTGAGTATAGTATAGTATACTTGATTCTATATTGATAAAAGACCAAAATGATACTCCCTCTCTGACCTCTTGTTGTTTAACCCTACTGGAAAGTCTAATAGACCGATAAAGTTTAGTGTTCTTAGCTTCTTGATATACTTAGCATTGGAATTATAAACATCACTGGTGGCGAATATATGCTGTATTTTATCATAACAATATATATTAAATGATTCATTAATAATATGGTGTAAATCTAGTTATAAATAAGGTAATTATCGTAAATCAATATTATAGTTAATAGGATTACAAACTGTCCATTACTTGAGCGCCGAGTAAGACCGAGTTCACACTCGAATATAAGCCGATTGAAAATGATACTTATACAACTAACTATATAGGTATACGTAGTGTTGCTATGATCAACGGAAAATTAACATTCTATGTCCTAATAGTTATTACAAAAGTAAATATTTGTAAGAATGTATGTTTGGATGTCTAAATGTAATTATGTTTGTTGCTCTTTCTCACTAAAACGACTCATTAAATTTGATTGAGACTGCAGATATACAGATCACGCTAAAAGTCAAGTAGCGAGGCTCTAACTATAAACTCGAGTTAAAACGCAAGCAGAAACTAGTTGAAATATATTTCTTATATGATAAACTAGATGTGTCCCACAGTGTCGCACGCGGGAATAATTTTATGAATAATAAATCAAAAATGTTAAACGGCAAAAGGCAAGATTTAAAGGAGTCTGTATCCATCCATCCATCAACCTTTCTCAGTCCACTGCTGGACATAGGCCTCCCCCATAGAACGCCACAACGTGCGGTCTTGCGCTAACTGCATCCAGCGGCCCCCGGCGTATTTGACGATATCGTCGGTCCACCTTGTTGGGGGCCGCCCCACGCTGCGTCGTCCGGTTCGTGGTCGCCACTCGAGGACCTTCCGTCCCCAACGATCATCAGATCGTCGAGCGATGTGGCCTGCCCATTGCCACTTCAGCGTGCTAACTCTTCGGGCTATGTCGTACACACCAGTCCTTCTACGGATCTCCGCATTCCGGATCTTATCACGGAGGATCAAAGGAGTCTGTATGTTAACTTAGAATTCCAATTCGAAAAAGCGAAATCAAAATTTACGTTATACTATTTAAAAATGAAAAGAATAAAAAAAAGAATAATATACAATAACAAGTTAGATCCGGAGAATAGGGGCATAACATTCGGCCCGAAAAAAACTGCTACAAAAGTTAATAAGTCAAACAGTGGTGGAAAAAGTGATCACCGCAAGCGGGACTTGAACCCACGACCTCGGAATACCGTTCCGTAGCTCTGCCAACTGAGCTTATTGCGATCGTGCTAACAGTAACCAATTAGACCACCACAATCCTCACTCGATTGATTTTTACATCATATTTTGACGTACAACGCTATCTATCGAGAATGTTTTGCATCAATCTCGACCAGCCACCTAGTATTCTTTACAGAATACACCAATTCACCACAATTTGATTTATTAAGTAAAAGCATAGCAAGCCAATTGCAAAATTAATAACTTTGCTACAAAAGTGCTTGTTAACACGTTAATAATATAAAAAGGACAATTAAATAACAAAGGATAATCCATTACGTTCCCTCTTATTTTAATCCTCCGATAATCCGATCACGAGGTCTCGGGTTCGATTCCCGGTCAGGACAATCATTTGTGTGATGTTTTTAATTGTCATACAAATGTTTGTACTGCGTCTGGGTGTTTACTATGTATAATAAGTATGTATTTACAAAAGAAAAGTAGTATATGTATTCTATCCGTATTCTGGTACCCATAACACAAGCATATAAGCTTAGCTTGGGACCAGAGGACGTTGTGTGAAATGTCCATGAGTATTTATGAGTATGAGTATCTTATTTTAATCATCAGAACAAATATCAAATATTTATTTTCTTCTTATCAGCTTTGGTATCGCCATATTTATTTTACGATTTATATATTTTTTTACAACGAGATTTAATACGAGATCGGACTTTATGTCGGCTTTGTAAAACCAATATATTAAAAAATAACGTTTATTTTTAATATCATTTTTAATAGTAAGTACAAAGCGTGTAAGTACAAAGATTTAACTTATAGTTAAGTTTCTAAATTTAAAAAGTCTAGAGCATACATGGGTGATATTTGAGAGTAATCTTACTAATAATGAGGCCAAAACTGTATCTAACTTAATGAAAACAACTATGGTACAACAATAATAATGAAACAACTGTTTTAAATAATTTATTGGCTATTTTGTTGTATAGTATTAATAATACGAATGACGAGAATAAAAAGAAGAATAAAGAGAATGACGAGGCCATAAAATAATGGTGTTGTTAAATAACAAATGAACAATTCAAAACAAAGCCCCATTACATATTAGTACAATGGACAGCCATGGCAAAACAAACTAACCACCAACTTTTGTTCATGAATAAGATATAAGACAAGATGAGGACGTGGACTAATTATAGCAAAGATATATTTACTATGAGATGAATAAACCAGAGCTATAAAAAGAAACCGGCTAAGTAAGAGTTACACTCGTACACAAAAGGTTCCGTATAAAATGAGCATGTATTATATATGTCATGATATCATGCCCACAATCACATCACTAAGGGCCGATTTTTCAATCCCCAGATAAACAGTCAGGTAGTACTTATTAGATAGATAACAAAATATTGCATTTTTCAATCGTCAGATAGGCACGATCTGGTCAATAACAGCCCTAACTGAGGAATGAATCTATCTACCTCTTGGACCGGCAGATAAACGTTTATTCAATAGATACAACTAGATTCCTTTATTGAAAGTATTAATATTTCATTGTAAATAATAATATTGTATAAATTCTGTATTGTAAATAATAGTTTTTAGTAATATTAAACAAAACTACTTTTCATGGATTTAGACGCAAATCTTTATTTGTAAATCCGTGAAAAGTGGTTTTGTTTAAACGGATGAGTCTTGCGCGACTCATCCGTTTAAACGTGTTAGAAAATATTAGTTTATTTTATTTTATTAATTATTTACTGAAACCTCTCCTGAGTTGATCCTATCTTTCCAAATTAAACGTTAAAATTTTATAAAACAATTCTTTTCCTAATTTTTTATATGGTAAAAGTTAATGTCAAAAAGAGAAAAAAAGATTCCAATATATTATTATAATAGCAAAATAATAACAAATCACTGACAATAAATGAAACTAACCTACAAAATCACCACACGAGAAAGAGAAAGTTAACAAATTTTATTTATCCATAAACGTCAAATAAACGAGTGTCAACACATTTGCTATCCTCTTTTATCACACAGTACACCATACGCGTGTCTCGCTTCCACAATATTGCAGTGAAGTTGGCAACATAAAAGTCACAGAAACTATTCGCTTGTTAGTTAGCCATTGAAAAATGCAACAATTTTATTTGTCCTTTTATCAATCAGATAAGTTAATTCTCTTGTTAGTTATTCATTCAGTTATTCGATGATTGAAAAATCGGCCCTAAGACTCACAAAATATTTGCTCTATACGAGAGTATTAATTGTATCCTGATTTTTAGTATTTCTTGCAATAATGGCAACAGAATTACATGATCTGTGAAAACTTCAACTATGTAGCTATCAGTGATCATAAGATACAGGATCCTGTTAGACGGAAGAATTGACGGACAGCAGTCTCAGTAATATAGCGCCTTTTACATTTAGATATAGTATTGTTTGAGTAACATTTAGTATGCAATCCCAAAATGAGACAATAGTAACACAAAGAGTAGTAAGATAATAAAAATTTCACGAAGAATAAAAGCTATCAAGGACCTTTTCTTTCGAAGTTATTTAACAGCGATTGAAAAATATTACAAAATTTTAGAACTGTCGCGACCAAAATAGAAGTTTTAACAGCTTGGCTGCGGGCGGCCGCTACGAAAACATTTTAAACAATAATTACACTCAGAAGGTATTTTCTACATTTGTTCAAGATATTGTTCTGATGTAACTAACTCGTCTCAATCTTGGATATCTTCATTACTTTAATATTTAACTGCTAATAAGTAATTTAAAGTGAAACTTACAAAATGTTTATATCTAGGATTAGAGTTATAAAAGGAAGGATATATTTGTGTAGTACATTTTTACATCCTCTCATCCTGTCATCTTTTTATCGACGAAACAGGATGAGAAAGGTGCAGGAACTTGCATTGTGGTGCAAATCTAAAGTAATATAGGTCTACGAATGGATTGCAACAGATGATGAATAATGATGATCATATTTCTACAAGTTTTTTTGTAGTTTCATTATTGGTAAAGCTTGTAATCAAATCCCACAAGCAAAATCAAAGCTAATTAAAACAAACTTCCACTATTCCAAACAGTAAATTACAAAAATGTGTTGCTATTTCCATCAGTAGCAGTGATTAGTACGTCAAAACAATTAGCTGTCACCACAAACTAATTTAATAAAATTGTGTAAAATCATTGTAAAAGACTTGTGCTAATTTGTAAATATCGTGCGAGTGATGGAGGCGGCACGTTCACTAATGGACTCATTTGAAACGACTTGTGTCTAAAGGTCGTTCCAACATTTGGTAGTACCACGCGATATAACACTAACTTTGTAACAATTACACCTAGCTGGGTGATGCCATGCCCTTTTTATATAACTTAGAAAAATATTAGAAACTTAAAAGTAAATTTATTTTAAAAATCAAACGCTAATACATGTTGTTTAATACTACGCAAACCACTAAAAATCTTTATCAAAATATATGTTATAAGGACAATAATTAAAGTAATTACAGCCATAAGAGCAATAAAACCGGCATCTTGTCCACTAAATAACTTCTTGAGAGCATCCAACGCCATAAAAGTGCGTTTAATTACACTTTACTGACACATAACTACCATTATTAACACTAAGAAGCTCATACAGATAAACGAGACATTCATCTACCGAGTCAATTATTTGAGACAACTTCTTCACTAGTACAAACTACATTGTCTGTTCGCCAACAGTAACAAGAGCTCAGATGTTCACAGAACGAGCAATGTGGTTTGTTTAAAACAATACAGTAGTTGAGAGACATTTGGAGTACCTAGCGCTAGCGTCTTTACAAGGCTCTCGCATTTACGTCTCTAACAAATGCAGTGGTTGTTTATATGTGAAACATACACTACGTGTTTTCCCTTGTGACTAGTCATAGTGCTAAACATAAAAAACGCAATGTGTAATGCGTTTTACTTAATTTGAAACATTTCACTGGGTTTTTAGTAAATGCTTTCGAGGAAGCTCTTGTGTTTCACTAGCTTTTATGTACGGATCCTAAAACTCTGCATAATACTCTTAAATATACCCTCACTAGTTTGAAAGTTTTAACATTATTTAGTTGAATATAGTGTTTCGTAGAAAATTTTAATGACTCAGTACGTTCGTTAATTAAGCAGTTACATTATAAGTCTCTACAATTTATTTATAAGTTTCTGTTTTAAATTTGTATTCATACATCGTTATAATATTTATACATTTGGCCTTTATTGCAAGAATGTAAACAGAAATTCAAATGAAGACTTCTATGAATACACAATGTACTTGGAATAAGTCGAGACAATTTGCCTGAAGAAAGGTTCATAAGTTATTGAAAAGCTACTTGGAAATTTTATATCGGCAGCTGTCCCCGGAGACCAGTTCCATTGTCTAATATTTGTGATGACCTATTTATTAATTTTATTATATCAATGTATAAACTACGTATTACAGTTTGCTTATAAATAGAAAAGAATTGTGGCGAATTAATTTATAGACATCCCATTTCGTTTTCGTTCATATTTTGCCATTTACTCGCTTAATTATTAAGAGTTCAATGTTTCTTTAGATTGAATGGCTAGAGCTCTAATTTTTAAATATATGTTTTTTCAATATATAATCTAGGATCGCATAAACTCAGAAACGCGATTGAAAAAAGTTTTCTCGATAGAAAATCTTAGCGAAACAACCTCTCTCATTTTTTATTTTTTTCATTTGTCGGTCTATTATCGCGTATTAACTAATGAAATAACTTTAAAAACATAAGTAACTATTATATATAGAAACACGTAAATCAGAATTAAAATATATTTAGTAGATTTTGAGTAAACAAAAAAAAAAAGCTGTGTTAATAATATATGTACATGTCGACGATAATATTGATGTAGGCCCTTAAGCGACGATAAATTAATCAAATTCTACCTTAGGGATTTAAGCTTAAGATTACCTAATTATTAATTTAGGTGTTTCTATGTATTATAAGTATGTATTTACAAAAGAAAAGTAGTTTATGTATTCTATCCGTATTCTGGTACCCATAACACAAGCATAATAAGCTTAGCTTGGGACCAGAGGACGTTGTGTGAAATGTCTGTGAATATTTATTATTTATTTATTATTATTAATACATTTTCTATCCTACCCTATTCTATCCTATTCTAGATTATGAGCTGATAAATACAGTTAAAGTGCAAGTACTAAAGAATTAGCTGATAGTGACATCTCAAGTGAGAGAACACAGAACGTTTGACAAACGGTTTCCATGTCCGCCCCAGAGCCCGCCATTGTCTTTGAATATGAACAGAGCTTTATTCAACCCTTAACTTCCTCGGGAGTAGCGCTTTAAGAAGACGTACTACTAACTTTTAAGAACTATATCATTTTCTAAGGAATCAGTGTATGATAATCAGCAGAAAATATCTTCTGCTGATTATCATACGATACGAGAAAGACAAAAGAAAAAGACATTCTGATCTCATCGGTGATGTGATTTTAAAGATTTAAGCCAGCACTTAAGCCCCGGAGGAAGGGCTAGAGAGAATAGAGCAAGACATCTTGTAGACTAATCTAAGCTATACTTTAATTTCTACGTACACGTAGAGATCCATATAGACCACTAGAGCGAGACTAGTGGAGCTTGTCTAATAGACTATAGTAATACTCTAGCTAGGGTAATTTCGGTAATGGGTAAACGTCGTAGATAGCACTATAACTTATAAATTATCATTGTATTTTATTGTTATTGAATTATTTAGGATGGTGTTCGTAATGGTTCAACAAATTGTTAAGTTATCAATACTGATATTAATATGTAAGACTCACCTTTTGTTCACTGCTCGTTTGTTAGGCAAATCTCGCAGCTCCTTGCAGCTGCAGAAAATTTTGTAACTGACACCAAGTATTCGGGTTATATAGGAATAGCTTAGCATGCACATACTGAGGCCATTGTGTCACTGTTTTTCAATACACAACGCTTGACCAATGTCTATGTTACGTTTCTAAGAATATGGCATTGGCCGACATGAATTAAATCACGTGTTGTATACTAGCGGGGTCCGCATACGTCAGTGTCAACATGTCAGGAGTGTCAAATCAATCAAGTCACCTTGGTGTTGACCATAGACTATAGTTTATTTTGATGCACTTTAAGAATTCAATTATAAAGGTAATTATATTTGTCATGAATATGTCTCCTTTTCTTTTATTTTACGGATTGTTTGTTATCCTTATTATATTATCCTAAGTGTACGTATGTTGTTTTTATTGTTGTTAGGTTACCTAGTTGTTTATTTGAAGTATGTTGTGCATTGTCATAAAATTATAAATAATGCTGATGTCTAATGTCACTAGTTAACACGGTCCAGCGGAAGATCAGTGCTGGTTTTATACCAGCGTTAGCTGAGCTGGGTCCGATTTTTAGCATGTACTTCTTTATATATTTATACATTTATTATTCTTTATATTATTATAGACTTCGCTCATATAAAAATCACATTGTTTTAGTCATAAGTTCATGTTAAAAATAAAACTTATTTTCTTTCTTTCTTTCTTTCGCTATGAGAGTCGCTCTGCGTTATTTTAATCTTTCGTGTACGAGGCCTATTACAATCGTCGTGCATGTATGACCATATGTATGAGTGTAAATAAAGGAAATGTATTTATAGACAGCATCTATCTATCTATCTACTGTCTATCTCTATTGGGAAAAATGAGTTAGAAAAACCGATAAGATATATATTTTAGAAGTAACATATAATCCTAATGAGCAAAAAATCAATTCATTTGTTATACAAATAAGCAGATAATATCACAGTTTCTGTACACAGATGTGTTCTATACAGCTGTGTGTGTGTTTGTTTGTATGTAAACATAGTAAAGCTAACATGGCGGAAACACGGCACGTCACGCGACACTGTTCTAGTACGTTAATTAATAGTGAAATATCATAATGCCGTGTGGATAACTAACAATAGGGCTTGCAAACTATACGATTTATTACAGTATTTTTCTGATTCAATAGAGCTGGTCTATGGCTAAATTTCTTTTACTCTAAATCTTTTTTATATACTACAAGGATGACAAACAAGCATACGGCTCGCCTGATGGTATGCGATTACCGTAGCCTATGGACGCTTACAACACCAGAGGTATTACACGCGCGTTGCCAACCCTGTAGGAACCTTTTGACGCCCTTTTTGAAGAGCCCCATGCTGTAGTCCTGTGGGAAAACCATGGCAGGGAGTTCATTCCACAACCTGATCGTACGTGGAATAAAGTTGCGCTGGAACCGTACAGTACGGGATGGTAACGGTTCTAGGGTGTGACAATAAACTCGCTGCCGATGGCGAGAGGTGCGATGGTAAAAGGTGGCCGTTGGCACCATGTCAAATAATTCTTCAGAACACATCCCGTTATACAAACGATAGAAAACACACAGTAAAAAACAATAAATCATACATAAAACGACGTTAAAATTATTTTAGCATGAGGAAGAATATTGTCTGATATAGGGGGCCATTTAAATCAGATACTCTGCTAAAAGTAGCAGCTTATATCTTATAACAATAAAACTAATACGATGAATATGTCAAGTGGAATGAGAGTAACTAAGGTTTGTTGGAGAAACACTATGTCGTTCTTGTTGGTATCTGACGTATTGTTACGAATACACAAAACACAAAGGAGCTAGCGCCATCTAGCAGCAACTAGTAAAACCAATTAAAGAACCGAGCAGAGTGAAACCCCTATTAGATACTAGATGGCGTTAGAGGAACTACCGTACATTCGCGAACTTTCTAGAAACATTCATTCCGGGCGATCACGTTCGCGCACAGTCGGGAACATTCTGGAATGGTCTGGAACTCGTCTCGGCGCATATAAATAGCGGCAGGGAGGCGAGCCCGGGCAGTTCAGTTCGAGCTACGATTTTCGACATCCAATCCTAACCCGGTAACTCGTTCTTCCACTACGTCGACATCTTTTCGAAGCTTAATCACCGTGTTACTAACATCATTTATAGCACAAATCACTTTTTCTTGTGACTCTTGCAAAGCGCCGAGCTTGCGTTCTTGTGACTCTTGCAAAGCGCCGAGCTTGCGTTCTTGTGACTCGAACTTGCGTTCTATCAGTTCAATTAAACTTCCTAATTGAAGTTCTACTTGAGGAACTGACGCTACGGTGCCGCTGGTGGGCGTGGCTTGTCTAGTGGGCGTGGCCTGTGTGGTGGGTGTGGCAAGGTGGGCGGATCCAGTGGGCGGAGCTTGTCTAGTGGGCGTGGCCGGTGTGGTGGGCGGGGCGGGCGTGGCAAGGTGGGCGGGGCCAGTGGGCGGGGCTTGAGTCAGAGTAGGCGGAGCCTGGGCCTGGGTGGGCGGATCCCGGTGGGCGTGGTCGGTGGGCGTGGCATGGTGGGCGTGGCCTGTGGGCGGGTCTAAGGGGGCGTGGTCGGTGGGCGGGGCCTGGTAGGTGGGGCCAGTGGGCGGGGCTTGGTCCACAGCGGGCGTGGCCTCCGCAGCTCGTTGTGCCCTTGTCCTGACGCCCTCGAAGTCCTCTCTCGGAGTCAATGGCATCTCCAAACCTCACTTCCGACACCAGTTGTTACGTGTTAGGGTTCGAAGGATTTGGAGAGAAAGACCTGCTGACTCTTTTGAAGACTTTATTCACTAGCACTAGTTACACACTAAGCACTAGGTCCAAACACTAAGCACTAGGTCCAAACACTAAGCACTAACAATGTCCTAGATCGTAGCCAAGTTGTAGGTTTCACTGGTATCACTCTTGATCACTTGTTTTCGCTCTCGAAGTCGCCTTTATCGTAGCTCGAACTGAACTGCCCGGGCTCGCCTCCCTGCCGCTATTTATATGCGCCGAGACGAGTTCCAGACCATTCCAGAATGTTCCCGACTGTGCGCGAACGTGATCGCCCGGAATGAATGTTTCTAGAAAGTTCGCGAATGTACGGTAGTTCCTCTAACGCCATCTAGTATCTAATAGGGGTTTCACTCTGCTCGGTTCTTTAATTGGTTTTACTAGTTGCTGCTAGATGGCGCTAGCTCCTTTGTGTTTTGTGTATTCGTAACAGTATTTTTAAAGTAATTTCTTTATTACAGTCCCAAAAATATCAGAAATCTGACATTTGCTTTAAACCTTTAAATATAATATTTTTCAAATTTGACAACCCTATCCTACATGATGTGAAGCGCTGCGGGGTATTACGGGAAGGGTCGGGGAGTTGGTTCTGCGAAGTGAGCTTTAGACCGCCAGCAACAGATTGTTGCACAACAATGTTTAGACGAATTTTAGCCGCGTACTAATGAAATTCACTCACGACCGAATTTGAACAGGAAAAGGCAATGTACTATTATTATATTACTAATGTAATATTTATTCATCCATGTGGAATTGAGAGTACAGACGTCACAAGCCCATTTCTACCCCAGGATGGCGTGCTGTGAGAGATGTAAAACTCTAATCTAAATCATTTGCCAACGCGCCTAGTGGCCTAAGTTGATCAATTAATACTCTCCCAAAGTAGAGGAGGCATGTGTCTAATAATGGGAAATTTTCAACACTCAAGTCAAACAATTATATAAATTTTCATTTAGTAAGAGTATAAGGCACCCGTGGCATAAGAAAACATTTAACACCTAGGTGGCTAGTGTACACATAACATAGGTCATAAACGCGCTGGTAACTTCGGACAGACAATAAACACATCTATATATACGTTCATAAGTTCCATTTAATAAATGTGTTGATGGTTTACGATCCATACGTGTTGTGTAAATGATGATTCACGACCAATAACCACTAGAGTGTGTCCTAAACTTACTGCAAGCCCGCTAGATGGCACTGTGACGTAAAATACGAACAAACGTACAATCAAATCCTCCCTCTTTATAATATTAGTACAGACTAACATTAATTAACGATTCGTGTTGCAAAGAACAATCAAAAACTAGATTGGATTCTTTAATGTTTCAATACAAAAGATAATGCTACAATAACAAATTTAATTCTATATTTGTGCGCGAAAAAGTAATCTTGATATTGCTAACATTTTATACTCGCGTTTCTCTCAGGACTGAAAATTGTTTAATATTTGAAAATATCTCATTTATTTACTTATTGCTCTTGTTTCGTCTTCGGTGAACAAAATACTTTTATATTATTATTTATGTGAACGTTATTGCTACTTAATGTATTTGATGAGAGTATCTAGTGGTTTATTTACTTATACGATTTTATTACGAGCATCTTTAAAAGGAGTAAGTGGAAGTAGGTATTTTAGTACCATTTTTGTTAATAATATTTTAACGAAACCATACTAGTTTATTAATTAACTTAACAAAGGAGTAGGCTCTATGTTTAGCTGTATTTTTTTTCTATGTATGGCTATCGATTTTCAAATTTCTTTTTTCTAATTACTTTATGGTATTAGTCATTTTAAATCATGCTTATATGTATTCATGTAATGGAAAATTATTTAAGTGCGATTTAATGTATTTATAAGTATAGTTTTCAAAATATTAGTTTTCATCGTGCGAATACCTTTATGTAAACTGCAATTCTATTAAATTTCAAACTTCATCGTCCACGGAATTTACATGGAAACTGATACAAATCCAACCGCTTTCATTTCACATAATATAACTAACAGTTTATTTGTTAATACTTGATAGTAACATGTAGATATTAAATCCGAGATCAAAATATGTAAAGATGTAAAGCATGCAACAATGAGAATTTTTGTAATTATTCATTGAACTCTGCGACTCCACGTATCTATGATCCGTCGGCGTGAATGAAGTAAAATATTTCCATGATAGATCAGCGACCCTCTGTGACATTTCATGCGCGCTCATATTCCGGATCGTTCTCAGAAATTCAATTCCCTGAATACAGAACGATTGATTTTACGACAAAACCGGAATGATCAAACCAAGCCAAAGCTTCTACGATGCGTACACAACAAAAAAATACAGCGCAATCGATCCGTAAAAAAAGGGAAAAAACTCTGTAGCTTACGCAATAAAACGCTCGCTAATACCAAAACTGGCACAATAATAATAATTTGCATGTGAAGAAAATGCCCTACCTAAGCGAATTTATTCTCTTTTCGACGGGAAAGTGGGAAATTCACACGGCTTCGAGGTCGCAACGACCCGGCCCCGACAACTCGCCTTTTATTACAAACGCCAACGAACTAGTAAAAACTCAGTTCGATTTTATTTTTGGACAATAATGTCAACGAATACAGATGTTATATTTGATGCTGGAAAGTTTTCCTTTCGTTGGTCGAAATAAATACGTGTTTTGTAAACATGAAACGAGTTGGATTTGTTCTTTCGACATGTTTCTTGTTGATTTAATGTTGAAATGATAACTAAACAACATTCCACATGTTTACTTAGCTTTGTAGCCAGACCGTTAGTTTGTTGTCATTCATATTGATAAGCATAACATTAAAACATTCGTAATGAAAATATTATGTTGTCAAATATATACTTTGTGGCTTATGTCGGCGCTTACTAACAATATTTTTTCAATAAAAATTTGATATTTCTCGAAAGTGGATCACTTTTATGGTTTAATTTGTTTACGTATTAGGATTTAGCTACTATATTAACATTTTGGCCGAAAGTATGAAAGATAGTTCGAGTGCTCCGTCTAGCATATAACATATTATCCCATAACTGAATCTATCTTTAAAAATAAAATAACCCGATAATCTTTAAGATTTTACAAAAAAATATTGAATAATATATGTATAAGTCCGTTGAAAGCATTGTCTGAATATTTTGATTATGCAACATATTTTGAATTGAAACAGAAATCCAGTAGATATGGCGGCAGTTGTTACAGGTTCCAATAAACGAGTTGGTGTAATATGTGTGTCTCCTTCATATCTGGGGCGCGTTTTCTTCACACATCGTTGTTCTCTCGCGTTATACTTTCAATTTCCACAATGATTCAGCTGCTGCCTTTATTTCCTCGCCTTGTGAACTCCCTATTTCTGAAACTATTTTTTACGCTCTTTGTCGCCGTGTTTTTGCTGAATGTCACGAGATTACATTTCTATTTTCACCACCATATTTTGGAACACAAAATAATAACGTAATGCTACTCGTCACACTCGATAGATTAGTTTTGTAACTTGTGTAATATACAGAACAAGTAAAGTGTTACATATATGTTGCAAGTTTTTGTCTTTGACTACAAAAATTATAATTGTAGTGAGGTAACGAATGTACAACATACGCATACATTATTTCGCTTAAGTATCACACGTTTACTCCTATGTAAGGGGTAACAACGCTATCTACGAGTATACATACACAAGTGCGTGCTCAGTGTACGTGGTGCAGGTTGCATCCTTGTATCGACGTTATAATTGCTTGTGACGTTCTCATTACCTTCACATCGTTATGTAGAAGTTCATATTAATTTTGGTGTTGTACTCATATTATTGGTATACTGTTCGACGATTTGTATTACGTTTTCTTTTGATTTTGATAGCATGTTTGTCATTCGCTCTATTGTATCTATATTAGAACTGCATTTAAGGTATTGTTTCACTCTTCTATGACATTAGTGCGACGATTTATAAATAATTAACATATATGTAACAACCCCGTTTCTTCCCATAGATACTATAAAAGACGGCTAAGAATAAATTTAATATCAGTTTCTGAGAGACGAAAAATTCAAAACGAGCTCTAGGTACACCACCATGTCTGGTCAATGTAGCATTAATAGTAAACTGGAAATTCACTCTCGATACAGAGAAAGGAAAGTAGTTTTAAAATATAGGTATGTCAAAAATTAACAACCCTGTCGGGTATTGTTAGCTTTATTTAAAAATAGCAGCCATTAATAAAACTTAATTTAATAATGGAAATAAATTGAAAACAGAGCTACATTCACTCACTATTATTATAATTCTCAAGCAATTTTCAGAGAACGTTGAAAATGAATTTGTCTTTCTCCTACACGACAGTCAAAATGGCACTCGGCTAAATGAAAATGTAATGACGCTTCAAACGAGTCTCGCCTACTAACTTGTTGCCATAATAAATAGGTAAGCTTACTGTGACGACTCATGGACGCCTCTCAGCTCATGCTAATATATAATATCCATCTTGTTTTTCACTTTTCACAAATACGAGATGTGATGTCTATGATACATATTTTAGTACCTTATATGTCACGTCTAGATTAGGATTGCACCTACGCAAATTGTCATGCGACACAAAACGGCCTTGTGGAAACGATTTAAAAATTAAGTAAAGGAGAATGTCATCTATATTAAGACCGTCTTTAAACATTAATTTATGTATAAGAAGTTTATAATAAATAGTAAATAAATGTCTAAGTTAGCTGACACGTAGGTATACTAATAATGATTTGTACATCATCATCATGGTGTTTAAAATGGGCTCGTGAATTCAATTTCTATTTAATTTGTATAATGTAATAACCACAAAACATCGATATATATGAGCTATAAATCGATGTCATTGATACAAAGACATTTATTCACGTCGACATAAAAAGTACAAAATAAGGTTCATAAAAGAGCCCTCGTTATTATCGAATCACGAGTTCAGTCAAAGATTTACAAAAAAGATGAATAGATAATTTTCTACATTTTCTTTAAAAAAATATATAAAATTAAATGTCATTATGTGAATTGTTGAACTATTTGTTGAAATGTACAAAGTAAGTTTTTTTATTAGTTAGTTCAAAGTTATCTGCTCGGTGGTGCCGTCGCAAAAGAATACAACAAAGACTATAATGAACCCATTCAAACGCAATGACGATAAAATGGGATTGCTATTTTTGTTTAAATATCTTGCCATTGAACGTACAAAGTGCAGCTTCGGGGCAAAAACTACATTTTCATTTAGAATAAGTTTTTAATTGCAAGAGTGCAAAAAGAACATTAGATTGCTATCTTAACAGAATCTTGTACACTTTTAATTACTGAATATAAAAATGGCAAGACACCACTTCTTGAAGGTGATGATAGAGATAGCTCCTAGACAGTCGAGACGAGACAGTAAAAGGCAAGACAAGAGACAGTAACTTCAAAAATAAACTCTGTCAATACCCTTGGTCAGTAGGGTATAGGAAAACTCGAAGCACATCATTAAAACATGGGCTAAAATAAAAGAGAAACAAACCTGAATAAATAAACCCACACATCAATAATTGATAGTAGGTATGTTTACAATGGGTAATCAAATCAGTTCATTGTAAACTTCATACTTATTTATACGTGTAATGAGCACAGCTAACTTACCTATAGGTATGTGATGTACCTATTATAGTAATCATTTACAAAAAATTATATTATTAACACTGTAACGATTATAATTAAATTAATCACTAGAATATGCTAATTGTGCAGCAACACGAGTAAGTAACAAAGGACTTGAATCGCTATTAACTTTCTGATATTACGAATGTATAATATAATTGGACCCGCAGTTATAACATCTAAAATTTAGACAAAAGATATAAAATATCTCCCGTTAAAGGGTCCAAGGACGGGCAACACTAAAATGTACAACGGTGGTACGAAAAGGGTGAAATAGGAGGGAGGTCTATTCAAAAACTTTCGCTCAATTACACGCGCGAGACTTTAGTTTAATACTGAGTTTGTGTAATAAGATTAGGCGTAATGCGATTAGGTTTATTACATGGCGTTTCGTTTAGCGCCCCCTATTGTAAATGTGGGCAGATAATAATCTGTTTGACGGTCATAATTTGAGAGTGGGACTTGAACATAATGTGTGAGTAAAAATAACACGTTCTCACGTAATTTGTAAATAATTGCGCAATTGTACCTTTACGAGCGTCGTTTATTACTTTGAGAGGGTACATTGTTGTCCAGATTTTCTCTGAATAAAAATAATTTATTTTATAGATGGTTCTATTTAAGGTAGGTACTAAAGAAGAATACAATTTAATTTATCATCGCATTCGACAATTTTCACACTGAGAATTTTTTTATTCAAGATATTTATTTATTAACTATTTTAAAGTATCAACAGAGTTAATTTATGATAGAAATCTGGATAACATATGTGAATGAAAATCTGTTTTTGGTTTCAAAATGTAGTGACACCAACTACATAATAATATTATATTTATCATAAAAATGACGAAATGACATGAAACGACAGCACACAATTAGTTATTGCTGAAATTAGTTTACTGTCTCTACAATTAACTTGTTCATAATAATTAATTTTGTCAGTAACAAATTGTCAGCCTATATAAGTTTAGCGACTAATTCCATGACTAACTGTTACCAACAAGATATCCTCGATATTATTTACCGATCTAGGTACGGAACTAACTAAATGACTTTAATAGGTATAAAGAAACTTTAGTGTACTGTACAGTGTCGTGATGTGCAACTATAATACTAAACTATTGAAACGTTTCGCGTGAAACAGCCACAGTTCTCATAAATAGAACAGAGCTTAACTGCCACATTCCTACTGAATGCATACAATTTAAAATTTAACTATTGTTAAGTGAAGTATGTTTTGCAACTCTTTATATTTCTGTGTTCTACTTTACTTTTAAGCGTTTCTTCACTGGAAGATTAGCTTTTGTCCCATATTTTTATTACATTACCTAATTTCTTTATATCATGATAACAAATACAATAAGAGAATGAACTAAAACTGAAACTATGTTTTATGAAGTGTCACACGTTTACAACCCATATTCTTTAATTCGGCACTCAATATTTCCCATTTTGTGAAAACATTTCAAAATGTCAATGAAAATACTAATTGGCCTCGATTTATGACCGGGTCTCACACAGTATACTACTAAATAAACTTTACCAAATTGGAGTAAGAGGTATTTTGGTATGAGTGCTTCTGTTCATATTTTAAAAATCGGAAACAATACGTGGAGATCGACCACCACAGTGTAGAAACTGGTCAAATCACTCAAGTAAAATCTGAGGAACTTCAAGTGTCCATGTCAATACCGCAAAGTAGTGTTCGTGGATGTTTATTGTTTATTTTTTATTTTTTTTATATTAATGGACATTTCACACAACGTCCTCTGGTCCCAAGCTAAGCTTATATGCTTGTGTTATGGGTACCAGAATACGGATAGAATACATATACTACTTTTTTTTTTGTAAATACATACTTATAATATATAGAAACACCCATTGTTCTTAATTTACATCAACGATTTGCCCAAGGAAATAAATGCCGATGATATATCCGTAGTAATTCCATATAATAATAGCTCTAACTTAAACACAGACATTGATGAAAATATATTGAAATTAATAAATTGGCTAAAAGATCAAAATTTTGAAATAAATTTCTCTAAAACCAAAATCATGCAGTATAGACCATACCAAAAACGTCAACTTATGATAAACTATTCGTATGACAATACAAATCTGGAATGCGTTGATGAATTTAAACTATTAGGCCTGGTAATAGACACACATATGAACTGGAAAGCACATATACAAAGCTTATGTAATAAATTGTCAAGTTTTATAATTATGCTTTGAAAGAATTAAAAAGGTCAACAGACTTACAAACGGCTATGTCAGCCTATTACGCGTACGCATATTCATGGATGAACTATGGTATCGTACTTTGGGGTAACAGAGTAAATGTCGCCCGACTTTTTATCTTACAAAAAAGATGTATTCGCATTCTAGCTAATATTAAACAAGACGAAAGTTGTAAACCGTATTTTAAGAAGTTTAAGATCCTTACTCTTACAAGTATGTATATTTTAGAAATAAGTCAATTTGTCAGAAAACATATGTCTATGTTTCCCTTAGCCAAAGACCAACGGCCTTTCATCAACGTAATCTTCGCTTCCATAATAAACTGGCTATACCTATATCTAAGCTTTTTTTTATACATACTAGTTCATACATGATGTGCATTAAAATATATAATAAAATCCCAGAGTATATAAAAAATGTAATTAAGGAAAATAGTTCTAAGAGAATTCTACAGAGATAGGTACTTATTAAGCAAATGTCATTATAATATTAACGAATTTTTAAATGATAAAATGTCCTAGTTATAGATTTATATATTGTTGATTAGTTTTGTATTTAATTTTTATTTTATCTTTAGTTATTTTTTGTTGTTTAATAGTTATTTAGTTCACAAAGATTTTGTAGTAAACATAGTAGACATACTATTATGTAATAAACTAAAATTTAAAAAAAAAATATTAAAAGTTTAATATCTATGTAGTTCTAAACACTTGTTGCTGTGCCCTAGCAGGGTTCATGTTTGGTACTGTAAATATTTTATTACACCTTGTAAATCACCACATGAATGCAATGAATAAATGATTACGATTATGATTTGCTTACATATTCAAATAGATTACAATAGATTACAACATTGGCATTGCTGTGCCTGTGACATCATTTATACTACGCTTCTGCTGGCCATAGCGTGATATTATGTAGCTTATATGCTGCCTCAATAAACTGGGCTATATAACACAAACAGATTTCTTCAATACCAACTAGTAGCTTAGTTTATAACAAACAAACATTTGTCAGTTACAGTTTTATTATATAGATACGCAGTTCAATACGCAGTGCAATTAAACAAATGCCCTTAGCCCTTTCTTATCTGGTCATCCATCATCTATATCATTAAGAGTTTACGATTTAATCCCATTAGCGGGCACAGTGGGACAAAGGGCCAGGGCTGACACACCTACCTTCCTAAACGAACAAACAAAAATTACAACAAAGTTTTTGTACCTGCTAAAGTTTTTATCTTTGTAATTGTTTTAATTGTGATTTACAGTTGTTTACAGTTTAGCTTTATCCTGCTGTTTATACACGCAACTGAAACTAACAATTTTTTTGGGAGAATTCTTATAATACGATATTTTTGTGTAATGCTTTAACAGATTACCGGATTCTAAATTTTAACACATGGTATGTGCTTATAATTCGCCTAATTTTTATTGAAAAAGATTTTTTTCGGTTAAGTATTTGGTTTTTTTTAAAATCTAAATCTAATTTGTTATTGTTTCATCAAGAGAATGCTTAATGCAGTATGAATACTGTGAAATATTTGTGGCTGAAATCAGATTGATACCATTATACTTAACAGAAAAATATGTTGTTTTTAAACAAACAATCAAGTGCTTTATTTTTATGCGAACATCTAAAAATAGAAACTTATACCTTTTCCTATTTTTTCTACAAATAAATAGGAATTATGTGATCAATATAATTCCCTAACTACGTTGTTATCCTAGCCTAATCGTGTAGAAGTAATGCTATAAATGGGTAAAGGTTACGAGATTTATCTCGAGATAAGTATACTTATCCGTAGATAGAATCTGAAAATATAAATATATTCATCGAACAACTCACCGCTTAATATCTCGTGTTTCCTGTCAAAGCAATCTTGGTACTATATATAACGTCACTACCCACTGTTTTGCCCCCATATTTTCTCTTCCTCTCATCCCAATAACAAGACGGAAAACAACAAACTTGAAACTGATGTTACGCTTGATCAAATTGTCAATAAGTTTGTTTGTGGTGAGTTCTTGTAATTACAGACATAACTGAAGAGTTTAATTGGAAATTTTGGTCGACAGAGCTGTAAAAGTTACTTCATTTCATTAGTTTTCTAGAATTATCATGCCATTTTTACGATACATTTTACGTATATATTTTGCAACTACCTGATTTAATAGTATATCTAGCAATGTTCACTGTAGTTAAACATTTTATGAAAAAAAAAAC
This sequence comes from Orgyia antiqua, assembly GCA_916999025.1. Classification (NCBI taxonomy): domain Eukaryota; kingdom Metazoa; phylum Arthropoda; class Insecta; order Lepidoptera; family Erebidae; genus Orgyia; species Orgyia antiqua. The sequence continues at coordinate 20,511,664 of OU779862.1, forward strand.
GAAGAGATAAAGCGGTAAAGATATAAAAAGACTCCTAATTTTATAACTCGTCACTAACGCCGTCTCGTAAGTCTATTTGAGTTGATTATCCCATGGTATACATGGCTTCACAATATATATATGAAAATTTATTGTACATTCATAATAATATTCATTACTTTAAAAAGAAGAGCGACTACCATTTCTTCGTCTCTTCACTCAAATGTCTCGGAGTTGATAGCGTTGCACGTCGGGTCGCACGGTTCCCTAAAAAATGGTCGAGCTGTGCGGGGCTGATGTGTGGGTTATACTCGTGAACGGGTGCCTTCTGCTGGGACTGGTCGATTTGCTCCAATAAGGCTTTTATTTTTATTATTAAGATAGTTTAAGTTAGTCGTGATTGTACTGATCGGCATCATTCTCACACCCCTGATACAACTATGTATAATATTATTGAAAAAAAAATTAAAAGAAATGAAGAGAATAGAAAAAAAAATTATCCATGGAGTTTCTTGTCTGTTCTTCTCCATAGGATTCGCGTTTAGAACAGACACCTAGTTTTTGACGTTTCAAAAGAGCTTGTAAAACTTGCCAACTTGAAATAAAAAATTTTGACTTTGACCATAATGTTAACACGACAAATAAGCACTATAATGTAAGGCATGTTACTCGTCTCCACAAAATAAATAACTCTTTCATGGGGCATGGTATACGTTTTTATACTCCCTAATGAAGTGAAAGAATTTACTGTCATCTTGGCAACCTCCTATACAATAAGCTAAATGCGAAGCTTCACTTCTATCCACTAACCAAATCCCCATGTAAAAAGACACTATCATCGTTTCTCAAAACTCTTACATATAATGACACTGAAAAATGGCTCAAACAGATCATCTAACTGCTTAATCATAATGAAATCAAACCACATGGAAAATATTGAATTGTTTATTATTAACACATATATGTACAGACTTATACATAAAATATATAAACATCATTTTGTAGATACGGCTTTAGCCGCCTTAATTTCCATAACCTCTCAATACTCTCAACCATCTAACAATACCACATACTCATTCACTCACACTTCCATACACTCTCAAACACACACTCTTCACTCGTGGACAACTTACTCATACACAAACTTTTTCATACAGTTGCAATGCCTGCACTACACTTACCCTTATGTCATGTACTCTCTGCGTTATTTTTCTTTATTTTTTGTTTCCTTATATGTTTATTAGCTTATGTACATACCTTGAATGTACCTCAGGAAATTGTTAAAAATTATTTTTAATCACTTACTATATCACTACGGAGTGGGCACTGGTAACCTGTAATACAGGTTTTTAAATAAGCCCATAATAGGCACCAGTTCTCATAATGTTGATATATTTTGTGAATACTTTTTGTTTGTTCCTTTATGCATGTACCTTTATCTACATTGTGTGAGAAATAAATCATTTATTATTTAAATTATTTAAATTAAATAAATCTAAGTTTAAAAAAATTATAAAATCTAAACTATGTAAAAAGGTCTATTATTAAATTTTAGACTATGTTAATGACAATAAAATCTAGGAGTAAATTGTTAGAGAGCAACACATACCTATTATAATTGTAATTTATTTATATTTTACGAACTATAATATTAATTATAAAATATAAATTATTATGACGTGTTGATAGTGACTGGCGAACTCATCGTGAGTTCGCCAGTTCATCTCAGCGGATTGAAAGTCCTAAATCGGTGGTAGGGAAAAAAATTGAATTTATCATAGGAGCTTATTTTTTTGGCAAAAAGAAAATATGCCTACAATAATAAATGATTTTTGATTTTGGTAACAGTATTTTTCCGAAATTTAAATTTGCTGAGTATGGGTCAATCTCTGCTGCAAGCTATCTTAGTACAAAATTTTTGTTGATGCCTGTTTAGCATTTTAAGCTTAGTTTTATATACACTCTCACATAGATAGAAAGTTACATATTTATACACAACGTATTTATTTTATCTATTCAGATCTTCAAACACAGTAGTTGTTTTAAATATGTTAAAAATAACTGCCCCATGAACAAAAAACATAACAAAATACCTAAACACATAAAAAAGTCGTATTTTCACTAGTCAGTAACTATAAAAACAATGCAAGCACAGATATGGAGCTTTTATAGCTTAATATAGAATGTAATATCAATTTCAAGAGAATAAAGTGCTTGTGTGAGTGTCATAGTGAAACCGTCATTGTGAAATTTACTTTTATATGGTCGGGTTTACACAAAATAATATTATATATATTTTTTCATAATATAGTGGCGTTTATGGAACAGTGACACGCATTTTGGGAAACATAAGTATATACGTTTGTCCTTAGTGAAATTGTCGCGGATTCTATTCACAAGACAGTTGTTAGTGTGATATTTTGTTAATAAATATGTATTTTTTTGTAGGTTTCATTAATAAATATAAAAATTTATGTGTAACTATCATCACCAATATTAGGGGAAAATAAATAAGTAAATATAAATATGTATGGACATTCATGAACGTCCTCAGGTCCCAAGCTAAGCTTATATGCTTGTATTATGGGAAAAGAAAGGAAAAGAACAACTTGTGGATTTACATTCTCACTAGGTGTCGCCCGCGACTGCGTTCACATGGAATTTACAAAATTTTCCTCGTGCAACATTTTTCACTGATGCATCGCTCCTATTGGCCGCACCGTGATGTTATACAGCCTATGGCCTTTTTCGATAAATGTATGCAACACTGAAATAATTTTTCAAATGGGACCAGTGGTTCCTGAGATTTAGGCGTTCAAACAAACAAACTCTTCAGCGTCATAATATTAGAGATAAAAATCTTATTTACATTAATAATAAAATATTTGCTGTACGTAGTTGCACATTGAAAAATAAAGATTTTAAATACGAGCAAATATACTGTAGTACAATATTAAATATCCGGCGCTCTAAAGTATTTTAATGTAAATTAAAAACACGATGCAAAGTTACCTTAAAAGATACGGATATTGTGGAAACTAGTCTCCATAACTTAGTTTCAAAAGAATATGAAGTAGTTCGCGGTATAGTTATGAAATATTTTGCTTTTAAGAAAGTAAATGGAATTATGTAAAATGTTAGAGAATTTGTTGGACGAAGTTGGGACGTATTTAAAATGCTTTCTGGGATAATATACATACTGTAACATAAGGCTTTTAAGTTTTAAAAGAGGTTCGTTTGATAGATCTTCGGAGGTACTTAAAATAGCTCTCACAATGAAGACGTTACATAACCATAAACTTCGATTAAAGAACTACTGTGAGGAGAGTTAGAACAGAAAAAATATGGATGATCAATATACAATATATGATGATCTTTCTGACCCTAAAAAACTAAACTGTGAAAAACTAAACCCTAGCAAATGGTAAAAAAAACATCCACTTGAACCACTGTATCTATTACATAAACCCCATCAAAATCCGTTGCTCAGTTTTTAAGATATAAACTCACATACATATACATCGGGTCATGGTAAAGCTCAAGGCACCATCATGGCTCAGCAGGGCAGGAGGCGATAAGGAAAAAAAAACATACATAATATACATACAAAAATAACAACTTTATTTCATAAATAATGTAACATGGCATAATTATGAATGTCTTTTTTTTAGACATGTAAATAAAATTACAGATACATAAATTTTTAACAAACGAATCTCATCAGTTTACTTTAAGGGTCGTATCATCCCAAATAATACTCGAGGTCGGAATAGAATCTAAGATCAAATTATATTTAATGTTTATTTTTCTTTGCAGGTAATTACAGTACAGAGTGAGGAGTAAGAGCTTATTAAAGTTAATGTTTATACGAACAGAGTAGAGTTTTCTATAGTAATTTCAGATGACCAGCCGTGTCTGCTTAACTCTTTACAAACAAAACGTTCATTCCTCCCTTGCGGAAGGGACTGTAACTGATGAATAAGACAAAGAATATAGGAATTACACAGAAAAAAACTAGTGAAATATATATATATATATATATAGAAAAGAGTATATTAAATACAGTTACACAAATTAATACAGCTGTTGGCCGCGACTTCGTATGCGTGAAATTTAGAAAATGTTTCCCTTTTTGCAGCCTAATGCCTTTCTCGATAAATGTAATATCCAACACTAAAAGAAGTTTTCAAATTGGACCAGTTCAAACAAATGCATGCTCTTGGCATCAAGAAATCAATTATATCTCCCATTGAGCTCGAGGAAATTCTATATTTCCACAAAGCTTAGTAATTGACGGTCAAACGTTAAAAGGTTACTAAAATAACGAAGGCTCGTTACGAGACGTAGGCAGCTAAGATGTTTTACATTACGCCCAGATCCCAGTTAATGGCGTCAAATCCTTGCTCTCAATATATTATACATTTTATATTAAGGTTTCGCCTTTTACACTTATTTTTATACAAGCCTTATAAGATAATCGATGAGCAAAAGTACCTACTTTTACATTTACGGAAATTATACACGACGTCCTCACGCCCCAAACAAAGCCCCAAAAAATCTTTCGATATATAATTAGATTTGTAATCATGTGGTTATATGAAAAACAACCGTACACATATATTTTTTTAATTAGTTACATTAAATAAAAGGGGTCAAGTATGATCGGATGTATAAATAGCAAACTTGCCCGGAATTCCCCTTATCACATACTATTGGTGCAGTGTTCGTAGCATACTCTACGTTATGATACGTGTGAGGCTACATTAGGACAGGTCTCTATTAGCGCAAGTCATAAAGTCAGTTTATAGTGTCTATATAGCGCCAACATTCTGATTTATAAGGGACACGCGCGCCTCCAGCCTAACGACCGTTATGTAACGTAGCACCGCTACGAACCGTAGCAACGCTACGATCTGTAGACCCTTCACCCGATAAAAATTATAATAAAATAATTTGATACTAATAGTTTAATAGGAGCATTGATAAGAATTTGACTATAATTTGTATGAAATCCTAATAGTTTGACGTATATTAATGTCCACGATCTCGTGGCGAGGTGGTTTAATGTCGGGCTATGTGTTCGAATTCCACACACCGCTATCAATTTATATTTATGTTCTGTAATAACTGTTTAGAGAAAATATAATTAACTATTAAAATATTAATAAGTTTTTAAAAATAATCTTAATAATCTACAATGATATTATATTAATATACAAAACACAAATTGGTGAAGCGAAAAATAAAACTTGGCGAAACTAAAAATATATATTATGCATCAAAAAATTCATCCGCATTGATGTCCTTAGACAACGTAGCCAGAAGATAATTAAAGAAAATTATATCATTGATTAATGGCATTTTAATTATTTAATAGTTTAAACGAATCGTATTCACAAAAAAATAGTTTTGCGTCTAATCCATTAGTCTAATCCATAGTTCGAGCTTGAAACATAAATAAATTAAGATACGCTAGTTGTTTAATAATATTCATATAAAGTAAAAACCTCCCTTTGAATTAATATACAACCGTAGCTAGTTACTTTTCAAATCACGCTCAAATCCCTCGACGCATATTAGCATGATCCGAGTGACGCGGTGACGTCATAACTACCGCAATTCCCCCTCCCCCCGCAAGACCCCTGTACCCCTTCTCAAGCCCCCTTTTCCGAGATATCGGGACTATTTGTTGCATTCCGTATTTCTGTTTTGTTCTTTATCACACGGTTAGAAGACTGTCGACTTAACTTGGATGAAAAATTGCTTACGCCTCGTTCAACAGAGTTTTCTTTCTTTAGTATTATTTATTTCTTTAGAAATGTTTGTTTTTTTATACATTTCAACTTGTAAATAGTATTGAAAGGTTACTTAGATGATAACATTAGGTAAGTGGAAATGTTTTCTCTTATCTCATAAATGCATATATTGTCAAAAGTTCCAAAGAACTCTCGCAATGATTCCTTATCATCATACTATCACGCTTTCTTACCACGGAGACAGGATAAAGCTAAGGAGTAGCATCTGCTACGATCTGAACACACTAAAATCTAGCAATCTAATCAAACTATCTAGCAATTAATTTTATATTTATTACTTTTTTTAAATTTCTGTTTAAGCATAAAATGAAATAGAGTGCTGACAAATGGCATTATTTTTAAAACTTACTCTTACAAGAATGCTAGTACCTACTCATAATATTACACGTTTGAGAAAGTTTGCGAATAAGCTAGCGTATGTTTGTCGAGTATTTTACATTTGGCGAGTCGTAAAACATGTCTCTAGCAACACCCATATTGGATAGGTATTTTAGTGTTCATATTTGTTAGTGCCTGTAAAACTGAATTACAAGTAGGAAGTTTGAGTGGCATCTTCCACTCATGCCTGAATTTATAGAGGACATTTTGTAAAGTGGGTTGAACAACTGCATGGTAACGACATTGACTTTCCGTTGGTAAAATACATTAGAAGGAATTTTTTTTATATTTAGTGTCACATATTTTTTTAGATAATTAACTACTAAGCATTTAGCAATGAAAAAAAAACGTAACCGAGTTAGATTAAAAGATCGCGCTGGTAGATATGGATAACCAACCTGACAAACAAAATGTCCCTCTAGGCACAAAAGTATTATAACCCAGAAAATGCATTTTTTATATTTTGTAAATAAAAATTACGCTAGCCCTTTTTTTGACAGTGTCATTAATAAATAAACAGCTTTATATTTAATATTATAGTTTTTATACGGCACAGGCTGTAACGTAAAGAAAATAAAACGTGCTTAGACAGTTTCTAAAACATTAATGTATCCCATTTTAACATTAGTATGTAAATGTAAGATTAAACTTATATCATGCCATCGTCCTATACATTAGGCTTCGCCAGACTTTAGAACATCCCAAAGGTGTTGTATAAAAGTTAATACGAGCAGGAGACAGTAACGACCGCGTCGTAAAGGGCTCAGCTACACATCTTATACCCACATTTTAAACGTGTGTAATTAACAAATATAAAAATGCTATTTAGCTTTTTACCGACAGTCCTTTAGTTTTATTTCTTAAAAATACACAAATTTACTAAACAAAAAATGTAGGTAAAAATAAATAAGTTTTTAAAGATGTTGTAGCCTTTTATGCATGTAAAATAATTTAAAAGTACGCAGACATATTTATGATAACAAGCAGGTAAAAAAATGTGTTATAACCGAAGATGAAAGAAAAAATAATACTTGTAAGATCTTCCCGTAATAATTGTATGCATGGGTTTCCGTGATGCCTTGCAAATTGTCTTGAGATATTGTTATTGGATGGTAAATAAAACTTTATATTACATACTATAGAGTAAACCAATTTATTTATTTTAAACGGTAGTATTTTAATATGTATGTATGTATGCTCAAACATACTAATTCCATTTACTCTGAATATAAATAGGAACTTTGCGTTGACATTATAGTAACAATCCGTTGTTATTATATATACTAAATCTATGGGTATTGCATACAAGTTTATTGTTTTACTACCTCAAGATCTCGAACGTAAAAAGTTCATTAAAAAAAAGCTGTAAGAAAAATGTGGAAGGAAAAGAAACACTTTACTAAGAACATACATAGAGTAGTTTATACCGCTGCTCGTTGAACTTTTTGGTGTAAATCTCTCGAACACGGATCGTAGCACAACTCTAGTTAGATCTATGAAACGTAGAGTCAGGCACGTCACAGACGTGACTGTCCCTATTTTTCCTCATAAGCCGCTTGAATACTAAAACGAAACGTTTGCCTTGTATGCTTAGTAATAAATTCATGTATTTTGCATTGTTAAAAATTTGTGAAATAACAAAATAAAATTTCAATACAAAATTTCGAATTGATAAATCTATTCATACATTCATAAAGGCTTTTGCATTTAGGATAACAGTATTAGTGACAGCAGTTACCTGACTATCTATTATGGATAATAGCAAATATTTGTGATTTTACTTGCGTTTATAGAAGCTGCCCCACTCGAAGTATGACTAGGCATTATTGTATTATAAAATCATAAAATTCATTATTATTCATCTAGTAACTTTGCTTGATTCTTATCATTCTAATAGTAATTAATGAATTTAAACGGCAGTGATTAACCATACAACTAAATAAATAACTACTTGGTTAAATGAATAAAACTTTAAAATTTCTCAATTAAAAACACGTACAAATTGTCGAGCTCACATTAATCATAAGTGGTGTCACGCGAAGAGGTCGCTTTACATCACCCCGGTTAGCAGCGCTCTGTGCCTACTCTAGCAGTATAATTACTCTATGATTTTATTACACACATTTAATGAATGAATATTTACACGATAACCGCATTACTTTATATAATTAGTATTTTATGTAAATATTAAAGTTTGCTTAGTAAATTAACGTAGTTATTGCACATTTACTTAAAAGTGCAAATAATGTTAAAAAAATATCGAATGGTTAAATGTTTGAATTAAAATGCGCTATTAACATCGTCATTGTATATATTTTATGAAATACATTAGTGATTTGAACAAAACTATCACGTTATCTGAAAAAAATAAGTATTTAAGGCGCTCTAGATGTATGATTTTTAGTTATTAATAGACCTAACTACGAATAAGATAACTTGCTGTTAGCGTGACTGTTTTGAGAAATTTAACAGTCAACTTAGCTAAGCTGTTTCTGTATCACATGTAGTTGACTAACTACATGTGATACAGAAACAATAACTGCAATGTGTTAGCCATAATTACTTAAGAACAATACGAAGAAGAAGCACTTCTGAGACATTTAAATTATAACAATATGATGTGTTGACTATATCATGACCATAGTTGAGACGAACAATATAATTTACCAAACAACAATGAAAGACACTCGCCCTTTGTATTTGCTGTGAGAGGGTGCCACTTGTGTGATAGATACGTAATGGATGAAATGACACCCCCCTCTCTGATTGGTCCGGTGTCTGATTGTGAGCGATCCAGTGTTTGACGTTTCTTGCTAACGTTGCTTGACCCAAATATCGCAATACAAGCTTGGCTATACAAAATAATAATAATAAATGACAGACAATAAGAGTCTATCATAATTAAGATATTTCCCCTCTAGCATCTCTAGCGTCCAATGAAACCTTCTGTGAATGAATTCATGGAGTCTATTTCATATTATATCTATACAAGTGACTATATCTTAAATTAATTAATTTCATTATCTTTGCCATAATCTAAAAAATATTAAATTTGAGAACACGTTGTATTTATGAAATACGACCAGTACTGAGATGTCTAGTTATCAGATTCTTTCTGTAACTCACGTGTTAGTGCTGCCACCTATTGGCCTGTTGTTATATATAACAACCGTTAGGTATCTTAGACCATCAAAATATGTTTGTAAAGTCGTTGTGGTAATTTAGAATGTTAGTACAAGGTTATCTCTGCAATTACACAAATACAGTTAAGAACTTAAAGTCTAGACCACAATCATAGTTTAAAGCTGAATCTAATATTATCTAAAGTATTATTAAAGTGGAGCCATCAACATAATTATATTCATAAATATTTTTCTGAATGGTTTATACCGTATTCTATACAGTCTTTGTTAAATAAAGCCAAAAACATTATTATTTTTCTAAATCAATTAAAATCCTTTGATTAGCTAAAACCCTATATATAAAAATTCTTTTCCTTTCTTTAGCAGTTGCTATTAAACCAAATAATGTATAGCTACGTTATGTATACAGACCCTGGCTTATGTTGCCAATTTCCTCATACAAAGAGGAAATATGGTATTATTTTTCCGTGTCCAAATATTTTTAGGATAGGAAGATAAACATATGGTACCCTTATAATGAGTGTGTTATTTTAAAGATACTGGCGATTGCTGTAATTTTATGAAAGCAGCTGAACCTACAAATTCATATAAACCATAATTCTTCAATACTTTTTTAATGATCTTCTATCGTATCTGTATGTTTAATTTACGCGTATAAATAATTCTGCTGAGTTTCTTATGCTAGTTCTTCTCAATAGAATACATCTCCTGAACAGGCTGTAGTTATCGGAGAAACTTTTAGAGGTTTCAGAAAAAAATATCAAACCGTGGCGACTTGAATAAATTATTGATTTTTGTTCGATTTTATCTCATTTGCGATAAATTTAAGAATTTCATAATGGGTTTTGAGGACCGAAAGCACCCAGATAGTATTCTAACTTTTGTTTCCGACACAAGAACCAGTTTTAAGTCCGAATCAAGCCTTTTGAGCTGCTGACAAAATTTAAAGCACTATTAGACAATGTGTAGTGATGTTTATTGTAACTTAGTTACTGAATGTTCCTCGTGGCAGAATTAAGTGAATTTATAATGATATGTAATTAATGTTGAAACGAACAACAAGTTCATATACAGATAAATAGCTTATCTAATATTATTTATACTCAATATTATAAAGCTGAAGAGTTTGTTGGTTTGAATGCACTAATCTCAGCAACTACTGGTCCAATTTGAAGAAAATCACAGTTTTGGATAGTACATTTATCGTGGAAGACTATAAGGCTATAACATCCTGCTGCGACCAATGGAAGCGAACCATCAGTAAAAAAAAAATTCCAAAAACTTTGCGTACAAACTCGCGGACAGCAGCAAGTGTTTTATATAATAGTACAGTTTCCAAAAATAAACTTCATTAAATTATGTTTGTAAACTTCCATTTGTATATTTATTACATAATATTATGTTACAGAACAAAAGTTAACGCCTGTGTAGTTCGCTTCACTCGGCCAGAGTACATCACAACAAATAGGCATAAAAACATGGAACCACGAACAACAATAGCATTTTTCTCGCAATAACAATAACTCAGTTCTAATCATGTGTAATACAATGTTCGTTGTACATTAATGGTATTATACAAACAAATTTAACAACACTGCATGAATAACGCGCAATGGTCACGCCATGAAACGAACTTTCGACATTGTGCTAAGATTATCGTTTTGCCCAACAGATTTACGATCCCTAATTGATTAATTATTGCCTCGAGAGGTCAGTGAATGGGGTTATTCTTGAGTTCTGTTTCTAAATACTTAAACAGTAAACGGTTGGGGTGAATTTATCTGATATTAACGCGCTTTTAGTTCAATGTTTTTATTGACTCATTTTTGTTTAAGTTTGTTTTTCTTTTACTTTCAAAATGTTAAACTTCTTTGGATCACAAAAGTCGTCCTATTGCTACAGGATATTTGGTCTTCTATAACTCTGTCAAGGAATGTTGATATATGCTCAAACTTTGTACCTACCGTCTCGCAAAACTCTCAAATTTAAAAGGCACATGATATTTTTTAAATTTGCTCATTTATTAAGAAAAGAAAAGACCCCGATTACAAAGTCAAGAAGGTTGAGAAATACTATAGAAAATTAAAAATTTTGAATTTAATAGCAGCTTTTCAGTTTCAGCGAATTTGAAATAGTTCATATACTTATGATACTTGAACAAGTTTTCAAAGATATTCTCTTAGAAGTATATAGTTACATGAAGGGAAATATTCATAAAGATAATATTTATGTAAATTTTTCTTCATTTTCCTATATTATCGATGGAATAATAAACTGTTACAACTAAAAATCACAACGTAAGTAATAAACAGAAGTAAACACAATATATCTGCGGGTAACATTAAGCCAACGCCTTAACTAAATACCCATTACGTAATCGCAATGTGGCCGTGACCTCACTTCTTAACTGATTACGAGACATTCACTTGATTACTCCGCACAGAATAACATACACTAACATCAACTTTAATTGTTACTATTCAGATAAACGTATCGTTAACTATACCTATTATTGGGTTCAGCTTCTTGTACGAAGTCTATCTTGTATTAAAATTACCTAGTGACTGTAATACAAATATATTTTCAATCACAAGCAATGATTTTTGAAATATATTTTTTTGTAATAGCGTTTACAAGTATTGAAAATTTGCAAAAAATCTAAATATGGCATATATATGGACAAACGAAAGGTCACAGAAAACTCAGCAATAGGGTCCTATTGTCTAAGGCTACAAAATCTATTTTGCGTTTGAAACGTCTTACTCTGAAATATGTACACTTTGTTTGCTCTACTTAATTTTTTTGTAATCAATATGGGTTGCAATGCACACGTCACTTTATTGAAAAATTAATATACTGAATGCATTGCTTCGTATGCATCTACTCAAGTTATCTATCCTGAACAAATATCCAACAAGCTGACAGGAAGGTATAACCCAGTTTAGCTAGATTTGTTCCAACCAGTTTGCATCGCCCGCTTCGTGTGCGCATAACAAAGAAACTGCCTCGAATGCAGCTACTATAGAAACTCGCTACAGTCTCGATGTATTGTCGCTATTGTATCTGGTTAGTCATTTCGGTGAGATATTTTAGGTGTTCTTTTTTGACGTTGTTTGTGAAATTTTAATGAAGTTTTTCTGTACGAATGGGTTTTTATCGTTGAATACTTATGACACGGGATTAGCCTTAATCGTATGGTTATATATATATACATACTTTATGCCTATTTATTGTTTGTTGATTGCTTTTTATTTTTCGCCTTCTGCCCTACCGAGCCATAGTGAGCCTTCAGCCTCACCATAGCGTATGGTGGTGGATTAGAGGCACACATGTCAGCTCTTGATTACCATACAAAGAAAATTGTTTAGGTACTACAACTTTAAATATTGTTTTAAAAAAAATTGCAGCTTAATTTTCTTACCTATGTAGTTGCCAACTAAAGTTAATGCACAGTTATTAAATAGTCTTATATTAATAACAAACAAACAACGAGGCACTTTATGGTAATTGATAATATTAGGTTTGTATTCCAATAGCCATACTAAACTAACTACTGATCTATTTAAACGTAGTAAGAATATCTCTGTCACAATATATACGTTTATAACCTCACGGCAACGTAACTGAAAATGTAACATAATTTATTAAAACAACAGCGTGACCTTGCCATCATGTTAACATGTATATTTTAGTAAGTTGCTCAATCACAAACTTGAAATCCGCCGACGAAACTTCTGTTAGCTTAGGCCAATGTTATGTTTAGTAATGTCAACAAGACTTGAATAATGAATTCATACATTAAACTATGCGACAGAGTTATACTCAAGTGATAATAGAGTGAGAACGAGTGGTTCTCACTTGGTTATCACTCTATTGTAGTAGAGTGTATTCTTAGTTGTTTGTCGGACAGTTTTGCGATGTCGCCTCCACAATCTGATCATTTTGAACGAATCAGTCTAGTGAAGTTTTGTATTCTAAGCGTGGGCTTTACTAAATCTAACTGTATTTTGTTGTGCTGCATTTGGAATATGGAAATGTATCCTATTTTATAGTACTATTTTATACAACGTATAAAATGAAATATGACGGACAGATAGTGTGTTCATTTTTATGAACAGTTACAAAAAGAACTCGCGCTGTTTAGATTTATACTTTCATAACATATTTATGTATTTCTTTATTTCATCGTAATTATTTTTATTATTTTAGGATTAAGTGATTTCATATAAATATATCATTTGGTTCGCTGTACTAGGTTTACTTCATATCATTTTCACAGTCAAAACATTTCACAAAATCACGAATAAAAAAGTAAGTTTATTTTTCACCTACACAATTTTATCACAAAACTGTATATAAAACCTTCACACATTCTTCAATTACTTAAGTGTAGATACATGTGTTAGGTATACATTTTAAAATAAACATTTAAGATAATAAAAATATAACACATAATATACGGAAACATGAAATACTAGACGCATAATTTTATAAATTAATCATAATTACATTTAATCATTTCAGTAGAGAGCGCGGCGCCTGTGCGACAAACGACGGTGAATTTTAATTAGCTCGCATTAAACAAAGGTACAATTAATTTTAGGGAACACATACGATACCCACACAACGCGTCTGTTAGTGCGTAGTAGCGACGTGTAGGGTGACATAAATGTGATGCATCCGTGAGATAATCCGGTTGTAATCAGCTGGATGCACACGAGCGCTCCCAGCGCGCCTCTATGCATCGATACACTTCTAGTTGTCACGCGACCACTGATTCGTTTAGAAATCAATGATTTTATTATAGCATCATGACATTTTGTCCATCCAGTTTGGTTTAGAAGTAGCTGGTGCCCGCGACTTCATACGGGTGAAATTTTGTAAATTTTCCTCAAATTTTCACTGATGATTCGCTCTTTTTAGTCACAGTGTGATGTTATATACCCTATAGCCTTCGTCGATAAATTTACTATCCATCATTGAAAGAACTTTTTAAATCGAACCAGTAGTTGCTGAGATTATCGCGTTCAAACATACAAACAAAATTTTAAGCTTTATTTATTTACAATTGATAAACATGTATTACATTTTGCCTTTAATATATACGTAGGTTATACATATATTGCATACTTAGAAATATCAATTAATAGAAAAATAATCCATTTATCTATCTATCTAATCCAGGTCGTAATCCTGGTCGGATCAACAGTGACAAAACTAAGCAAAGAGATATTAATTTAATAATTTGTTAATATTCACTTAGAAGGTACATATAATGTTTGTCTCACAACTTCGCCTCCGTGAACCTTATAACAATTTGTTTGAACTTCCACCGAACAAACAAACTTTCGCGTTTTAATATTTGTATTATTTCTTACCAACTTGTATCAAAATCAACAATGCGGTGAGGAAAGTCTTGTGGTCCTTCAACTATTTTAATATCGTAAATAGTTTGGTTTTGAATCTTTCAAGAAACCAGCATTTTAATATATTTTTTTAGAAGAAATACTAACGTTTTTACTGAATATATAAAATATGAATATCCTATTATGTGAAATAATAGTATTATAGTATTTGTGTGTATTGAAAAGTACCGAACATACAAAGAGGCAAAGTTAAAACAGTCAACAAGTACGAAGATCATAAAGTTGCTTAATAAGAAAATATTTGTTGATTAGTTAGAGTAGCACGATATTTTTAACAAGCTGACAAAAGTTACGAACAAACTTACATACATTTTTAGAATATCATTTTGTTCAGACAGTCCTAATTTGATAACTTTAATGTTAGTAGAATGCTTCTACTGTTTTCAAACTCAAAATATAATTTAGTTTTGTATGGCACATATTGCTCTATAGTAGTTCCATGTCAATTCAGTTGCAGGGGTTAATACATTTCAGTAGCAGCAATGTCTATTTTCACCTGGTTATTTAGTTTTCATAAATTTATGATTCACCTCGTACCCTCTTTCTGAATTAGACTCTTGATTTTAACTTTGTGGAGACGTGATCAAATTGATTTCTTTTAGTTAATTTTAATCTTTACTTTCTGCATAGTAAACGAGTTATGCGGCATTATTAATTTCTAATTTTGCATAAGTTGAAAAACATTGTACTCGTGCGAAATATCAGACGCATGATTTAATTTGCCAAATACATAATTATGCCTTATTCCAATTAAATAGAGAATGAGTCGTTTGTTTGTGAAACGACGCTGAAGCTTAATTAGCTCGCATTAAACAAAGGTTCAAATAATTTTTGAACACATACAATACCGACACAACGCGTCTGTTAGTGCGTAGTAGCGACGTGTAGGGTGACATAAATGTGATGCATCCGTGAGATAATACGGTTGTAATCAGTTGGATGCACACGAGCGCTACCAGCGCGCCTCTATGCATTGATATACTTCTAGTAGTCACGCGACCACTGATTCGTTTAGAAATCAATGCTTTCATTAAAACGCTATGATGTTTTGTTTACTGATTTTTATGTTGAAACGCACCTGTAATAGCTTTGTTTAACTGTAAACATATTTTTATAGAAATCACAGAACCCAGGAGCAGAAACTAATATACTTTGTAAGTTTTAAATTCTCAAAATTCTCATAGCGTTTAGCTTTTCTATGTTTTCTAGTTTGTTAAATAAGTTTTTATATAATGGCAATGTTAATTACTTTTAACCTTTTAGAACTATTTTGCAAACATAATAGTTAAAACTTTTATAGGTACATGTTATATACATATTTATGGAATAATATGCTAATATTTAGTTATTCTGTTTGTTTCTGAACTTAGCCCTCATGATCCTTATAACAGTTTCCTCAAACATACACAGAACAAACAAACTTTACCTATATAATATTTGTGTTATTCCTCTCGAACACAAGTTGTAAAGAAATAACACAAATATATTAGTACAAACATGGCACAAACCAACATAAACAATGCGGCGAGATGCACTTGATAATTATTAGTTGATTATATTCATAATCATATTTTATATTACTTTTTCTAATGGTGAAAAAAAATCACCAAGCAACGTCCATGGAGCGCAGTGTAGTTTTCAACGAGGTAGATGCAAATGGTGCACGACCACCAGCAGTGGTATTCAGTACAAAAAAGTGAAGTGAATTTTCGGTGAATCTTGATCACGTGACAGCGCTCCTCCAATAAAAACGAGGAGCGCTGTCACGTGATCAAGATTCACCGAAAATTCACTTCACTTTTTCTTACTGAATACCACTGCAGTAACGGGTAAAGATTGAAAAATAGATTTCTTTTAATTGAGGTCACTATTTTGCTTTCAATTTTATATGTATATCAGCTTAATTTACTCCTCTCGAATACATCAATGTCCGACAGATTTTAGTAGTTGATTGTTACCCTGTTATAAGATGTTCTTATTTTAAATTGAACAATGTACTCCATCACGAATTCAAAGTGCAAATAACCGTCAGTCAGTTTATTTGTTCGTTTGAAACAAGTACAATGAAGTAGGTTAATACCACTCCGGTGTTGAGGATAAGCAATACTCTTCACTTGAAATGTTCAAATGGTGAATGCTTTACCTTGAGTACGCTTTCAACAATTTATTATGTTTTAACACAATTAGTTCTGCTACAATGTATTAGTAAATTCTAATTAATTACACTATCCTACCTACTTGTATTTACACCACATCAATTTCAGGCGTAGAAAATACTTTTATTATTTTCATTAATTCGCCAAAAGAATTGTCAGAAATCCTAAAATTATGTCCCCTTTAATTAAATTCTAAATGTAATATTAATGTATTAAATAAATCATTGATGATCTGCGTTAGTGTTATCAGTCCCACGACCCTCAAGTGTAATTGTCGACGCTTGGTTACAAGTGATTTGTGTGATCACTATTCAATGGGGTGGTCGGTGGTGGCCACGTCGATTGGGGGCTATTTCATACATAATTTAACACTACGTGAGTGGATTGGAGAGAAGAGATGAGCGGTCTGGGTTATAGGTTGAAATATGAGATCAATGCGTCGGTGTTATGAGGTACCTACTTATACACTCGTAGTTGTAGATCATGGTTTATGTGTTCTATAAATGATATTTCCTGTTGGAATTTTATATTAATACGAAACCAATTGTATCCTCTCTTATTTATTCACCTATCCAATGAACATTTTTCTTAGCAATATAGTTCATTTAGATATTAAAAAGATTTCCTAATGCTAGATTACACGATATCATCTAGTTGCACTTAGAACTTGGGCTATAAGTAGGTACTATGACGAACATACCAAGATGACGTTTGTGTTCAATTAGGACTTTGAAATCGCAAGTGTTTTGTAGCAGTGTTTTTTATTCCTAAATCCTAATCCTTTAAATACACTACTTTGAATAACGATTAAGGCATTTCAGTAAGAACACTGCGCTCAGTAAACTAACAATTGTGTTAATAATCGTCACTTCAAATAACACGTTACTATTTCTTGAGATAAAATTAATTTCAACTCGATCAATTTCTATTGTAATCTTATCTTTGTTATATGAGCTTGAGTCAAAGCAAACTCGATAAGATTCTGAATTGAAATTGAGGTAATAATTACAATATTCTTCTTTATTCTCGATCGTTATTTCAACTATGGTATGAGTAATATCATGTTGCCTGCAAGTTATCGCCTTTTAAAAACCGTATTTTCCATATCTTATGAACGTAACAGCCTACGATAATGACTAATCATTAGAACCATTGTAGTTACTTCTAGCTACTTTGAGTGACAATATAATTTTAAATTTCCGTGACAAGCATGTAAAAAACTGGCCAAATACGGGTGGAATTCGAACACGAAGGTTTTCCTACATTATTATTGTCGAGCATTACACTTAGAAAGTAAGTAAGTAAGTAATAAAAATTGGTCCAGTGCGAGTCGGACTCGCGCACGAAGGGTTCCGTACCATTATCTATGCAACATAAGGCACGTTATTAATAATTGAGCAAACAACACACACAATACTTAATTAATCACGTTTGTTGTATGAGAGCAAGAAACGGTAAAAAAATCATTTTTGTTGTATGGGAGCCCCCCTTAAATATTTATTTTATTTTTAGTATTTGTTGTTATAGCGGCAATAGAAATACATCATCTGTGAAAATTTCAACTCTCTAGCTATCACCGTTCTTGAGATACAGCCTGGTGACAGACGGACGGACGGACGGACAGCGATGTCTCAGTAATAGGGTCCCGTTTTTACCCTTTGGGTACGGAACCCTAAAAATGTCGTAGATAAGAACAGTTTGTATAACGAGTCGCCACTCCGTATGTCTCGCTCCACACAACATCACGTGTTTGCTGATTGTTAAGACTCACGACCAACTGTTATTTGTTCACATGCTGCTTGCGCTAATGAATCCACCTTTATTATGTCCTTACTAGAATTCAGCCTTAGATTACACGCCACCGACAGTATTATACTAGACTTTAGTACAACGTACGAGTTTTAATACCAAACTCTGGCTTGTCCTAAACTGAAAAGACAAAGAAATGAAATAAGAGTCATTTAATCACGGAGACACATTTTTTTGACGAAAATTATGTAGGTGCTTATAACAAATCCAAAAATGTTTCCTTACCACCATAAAAATAACCCTCAAATACTTCTTTCTTTTGTAGCAACTTTACGGGTATCTAGAATAGACAAACATTCGTCTTTAGTTACCTATAGACATACAAACCACAAAGCATAACCTTGTTTTTCTATCGGAGAAATTCTTTCTCGGAAATCTCTATATACAAAAATCAGTTATCCAGGAACTGGTAATGTATGACAAGCACATTAGCTCTAACAATACCCGTGTAGTATTTTTTCCAGAAATGTATTGTCCGGCACAGACGGATTAAGTTTTAACACATCCAATACGCGATACGGACGTTCGCAATGTCAACAGAATTTCAACAGAGCGAACTCAAAATGCTTTGTCGGCAATACTATAAGAGCATTGTGTTGCACCCGACTGCATTGAAATGTGCCTCTAAACCGAACAACCGCTACGTAAAATGCACATCACTTCACACGTTCGGATTATATAACAGATTGATAGATGCTAGCTTATCTATTAATATTATTATTTATACGCTTTGATTGTTTGTTAGCTGGCTCGACTGTTCGCTGAGATTTGTTGAATTTATTGCACACATCTATTACGAGATTTCAATTCGTATTTGCCTGAAAAATTGTTGTAGAAGAATTTATATCTATTACGTAAGTTCTATCTCCGATTTTACCGTACCTGTACGTACTTTTTTCTGATACTCTACGGTTAGGGTCACGTGTTAGGTATATATTTCAGCAACTGTAAAAACAATAAAAAAAGATCGAAGAAGAAGGTATCATGGTAAAATATGCAAATTTTCTTTGTAATTTGCAACTTTTAATAACTTTTATTTGTTGACTGATAGGTTTTTTTTTACCGAACAAATAATATTTTAAGTAATGTTATATAACGATATCTACGGGGGAGACCCGGTATCCTGAAATACAGGCCCAAAGCCTAGTTTAGGTACTGAGACTAGTACATGCGAGTGTAACTTTATTGTGCTGTTCATGTACACCATAATTTATTATGTAGTATTGTGGTGAGAAATAAAGTATTATCTTATTAAAGAAGAATAGAATACAATGTTAAAAACAAATTTATTAGCAGACAAATCTATAATATATTGTGATACATAGATCACGGCTGTCCAAAACCAAAACTTAGCAAGTACATTTGAGTAAATTTTTCAGAAAAAGCTTTTTCATTTTGTTATCAACAAGTACGAAGTGCACTTGCTAGGTTTATATCTCTGATTCTATTTAAGATAGAAATACAGTTGTTTTTGCATTAGACGCAGTAAAAATGGGAAATATTGGATTAAAAATATTGGTGTATTCTATGTTTAGGTATCATGTGTACATAATATGTATGTGTATGTACGTATATGTGTATTGTAATATTGCTCTAGTGCTAGTTCCACCGTCCGATAGTTTTTTTTAAGTGGGTTTATTTAATGTAAATGCTTAAGACATGAATAACTGTTATTGGCTTATATATTTGTAACACTGACTTTTATAATGTATTGTAACATGCTGTTGTTATTCTTATGAAATAAATAAATAAATAAATAAATAAAAACAATTTAAAAAAAATTCTCGTAGCTAGGTTTTGGTTTTGGATAGCCGATCAGTTCACGATACTCGTTTAACATTGTATTTTGTAAACAATAGTTACTCGTTTCCAATTGTTATTCTGAACAAGTTCACGAGAACTCAACATTAGTTGTTTGTTTATCTGTATTCAAGAAACTATCAATGCTATTCTACTGAAAATACTACTGTAGTTTCATTATTGGAACAATTTACTGCACTTTTAAAGACATTTTTTCTTTAAAAGAGAATAAAATACATTAAATTATGACTCTACATCGTTATGAAAAGGTACCAGCATTCTTATGCCTTAACAAATTGCTTTGCTATGCAGAAATTAAGCAGATATACGCCAAGGGTCAAGCGACTCTATATTTTTGCCTCCAATCTATACTAGACATTATAAAGTTGCAAGTATTTTGTTTATTTGAAAGGCTAATCTCAGGAACCATTGCATTTGAAAATATTTCTGAATTGGCATTGTTCATATTTTTTAAAACTCTTAATTCAAAAACCATTTCGGGGAATAGAGTTTCTGATCATGATCCATTAGTTTTTTTCGGAAAATTTGCTATATTAACGATTATTTTTACAAAAAGCAAATGATCTCTATTTGCCCTTGAAATGAAGAACGTAAAATATTAAGACGTTCTGAGGGATATACTGCTCTGTTATGGAGTTGAAATCGGTCTATTATATCAACTTGGCAACTTTGAAAAGATGTATTGCAATCTTTCTTAAGTCTATCAGGAAAAATCAATACACAGATTGCGTACAACGATGACGTCACAACATTTAAAATAATATCTTTCAGTATTTTTTAAAAATTCTATATAATGAATATTTCAATAATATTGAAATTAGTTGCTTAAAATAGTCTATATTTTCTAATAAAAATATAAAAACAGCAGGTGAAAAATTATCAACAATGCCAATTCTATCTAAATAAACTAGTATTTTTTTTTCCGCCGCATCGCGTCTAGGCTTCTCTGTACTAGCTCTCACCGTCTAGCAGCAGCCGAAAGCCACTACACAGCAACCAAGTCCTGACTCACTGCGGACTTAGCGGATTACAAGCCCCGACTCACTGAGGACTTCACCGCAACAACTACGTCCCGGCTCACCGTGGACACTTCAGTTCCGACTCACTGGAACTCGCACTTCAGTTCCGACTCACTGGAACTATACAATTTATATTATATTACTCTATTCTTCCTATTCACAACTCATATAGTAATCGTAGATCATTCATGATAGATATTCAAGTAATGCAGTTTGATTGTACTTGTTAATATTCCCTTAGGATGTCAGTATTCCAAAGCAATGTTGTAGTGTTGTTTATACCTTCTATACCAGTTAATTCACTATTATACTTGTGGTGTGAATTGTGAAACTGTGAAATACAATAACTAGTATTTGTATTTAAAACATATTACGTCATTCAATATGGCAGCGGTCCTCAGACTTGATTCAATTAGTGATATGACACTAATTGGTTATTAACTAATCTTGTTACAAATAAATAGCTCTATTATGTCACGTATGTTTGACATTTTACGCACATAATGTACACAATAAATATTTATTTATTGACAAACCTATCATTATGAGGCAATGTACGTACGGTCACTCTTTCACGCAAAATCTACTAAATGAGTACAAGCGAAGTTCTACGAGTTTAAAGTAAAGCTAATGTATAAGAAATAACATCTAAGATATTAATATTATCATCACGATAACGTATAAAGAGTGGTGCAGTAACCAAAACCAACCATCTCTACCAAATTTTATAATAATTAAAACGTATATAACGTTTTAAATTTATAATTATTAATTTATTTACGACGAATAACACTAAAACTAATGTATCATGTTCAATGTTTCAATGTAAGTACAATGTATGGTAGCGCCATCTACGTCGGACGAAGGAGATAATGTTTAATTCAGTTCACATCGCTAATATCGGTGTAATAGCTTCGATCCTGAGGCGATCACTTAAACAATACGTACGATACTACAATGTGTGATGTGCTTACAATAACAACATCATTATAATAATGTCATTAACTATATATATAATCTGCAATGTTTGCTGTTTTATATGTTTGTTCACAGTGTACCATAAGTACAGTAAATAGTTGTTAACATAGTTGTAGGTACATGCAAAGCGCTTAGTTTGGCCTGAATTACTAATAATAATCCAAAAATACGCTAAAAAACCGTTTATCATATCAATTCTTTACAAGTCTTTTATTTTAGTTTAATATTTTATTCACTAAAATGTGTGTCGTTGCATATCGTCTGTACGACTGCACTAATGTGGATACATATCTCGTTATTTATTACATATCTTATTATCAAGATTTTTATGTGGAAAAATGGAATATTCATAAAAAATTGTTCCGAAAAAAGTTCGCTATGCCAGCTAGCATGCGATATATTATAATAATTGTTATAAGTTTGCTACATAGCAACATTATGTATCCGACCAAATATTATGTTGGTACCGTAATTGATGACATTTTATTTCCATCTCGTGTAAATAAATACTAATTACACAGAGAATATAGCGACACAAACAAACATTAATATTTATGTAAATATCAATTAACATATTAAAAGGAGCTCGTATATGATGCAGCCTACATAAATCTAGGGGGCGGAAGTGAGTCAGGCTATGTATCATAGAGGATGTCAGCCGCGGGCCTTGGGGCCATACACCATGTCGCTTTTAAATTATATCACTAACTACATACAATGTTGTACGTCACATCACTTTATTTATATGTTAACAGAACTTTATACCATAAATATTGTTATCATAACATCGTAATGGAAAACATTTGAATTTAAATAAAAACATCTATTATTCTCAATTCCGTGTGGTCAGAAAATAAGAATGCAAGTTTAATTACCCCATTTCTTTCCTAGATAGAGAGCTATAAACGCCAGTTAAGGGATAAAATAATCACATAACATTTTCTGTGAAAGAACATCTGGTGCGGGACTTCAGTGGCAAAAGCAGGCCAGAATACGCCGAATAGGAGGCGCAGATCCACCATTGTGACTTTTATAGGTTGGCTGACTTGCTTCACTAGAATGTTATTCTATGTCTACACTTAAATTAAGATGAAACGAAGCACAAAACCTAATTTACAAAAAGATTTTTAATAGTTAATCAAAGTCAATTATCTCTGTAATGAGCAATTTTAACATCTTTTATTTACACACGGTTAGTTTTACTGTGGAATTATTTTGCTACGACGACGCAGCATATGCTACAGATTTCGTAGCGGCGTAGTTATATTTATATCGTATAGAGGTTGTTTCATTATATTATGTGCGAATCATTTATTGTAGTCACAAAGTAATTTGTAACATCAGACGTGCTATTAACTTAGTCAATGTTGCGTGATGTTATGATACGAGAACTAGTCGTTCTTGCAAATACCTATTTGTTATAATCTATAATAAACTTTTAGTGGTTCTAGATAATGGCAACAACGTACTTGTATAGATAGTCAGGTAGTTAGCTTCTTTTAAACAGGGATATGGCTTAATTATTGTTATTTTTAGTAAAACAATAAAGTCCAATAATTTGTAGATAAGAATAAAAAAAACGCATAATGTTGTAGAATTTTTTTATCAAAAATGTAACTTTAACGTTAATAGTATACTTAGTAAAGTAAAGAATACTATACTCAATGTAGTTAGTTATAGAATATTTGTAGATTATTGCCAATTTAATTTGCGTGATAAAAGAATGCCATAATAATATGAATCAATGTATTCGTTACGAGTGAAACCTTTACGATTATTTGTGAACAAATAAATCTGTTTGTAAATCGCTGATATATTTCATTTCACAATTATCATTGATCACGCTATCAACTGATGGTAGTGTTGTAAACATTGATTGATTTGGTTAATTTATAAACAATGATGTTTATAAATTAACCAAATCAATCAATCAATGTAAAGGCAAATATGATGATGACATCATATTTGCCTTTAGCCTTTATTAGCCCTACAATTAGGATTTGGTTATATTATATAGGTGAATAAGAGAACCAGAAGGTCAGGTATGTTAAATGTCAAATAGAAATTGAAAATACTATTATTATGCTTCATAATACAGTTAGCTGACATAATCCAGACAGAAGTCAAACTAAAATAGATTAGTATAGGTACCGGCACGAGTCTTGAGCGATGGTCTTTACCTGCGCAGAAGTGAATTATTTGGATTTAGGAGGTAGGAGGTGAAGCGCGGGAGCGGTTGAATCAAATTATCGTATGTGATTGGCCTGCTGCGCGTCGCGTCATTTCTGCCACTCGTGATTCGTTCTCTGTGCTAGATGCACTTTCCTTACGACTACGAGTACACTTCAAGACAATTAAATTGATACATAAAAATTTTTGAACTAAAGCTTTTGAAATTTAAATTTTTGGATTTGTTTTTTTATTGACGGGCCTCGTGGCGTAGCGGCTATGTAGCCGACTTACGATCGCGAGGTCACGAGTTCGATTCCCGTACAGGACAATTATTTGTGTGACGAACACAGATATTTGTACTGCGTCTGGGTGTTTTCTATCTATTATAAGTATATATTTACAAAAGCAAAGTAGTATATGTATTATATCCGTAATCTGGTATCCATATCACAAGTATCATTACGCTTAGTTTGGAACCAGCGTACGTGTGAACTGTCTGTAAATATTTATATATTCTTAATTAGAAACAATTATTATCCCAAAAATGATCACATGAAACGGTCACATGATATAAGACTTGTGGCCAAAATACGTACTATATGAGTCCCACGCGTGAGAGTTCGTTGAAGCGGCAGACCTTGACATAGATCCACCAAGTTATTTTTTTATTTTTAACTTCGGGCTTGTATATAGGGAGAGTGCAAATAAAAATTATGTGACTGTAATTATATACCTATCTTAAATCCATTGTTTACGGTTTATGATTATACAATGAGTTTTAATTACTATTCCTACTTCTTTAACACAAAGAATAATTCTTTCTTAATATTTATTTCAATAATACTAAGGTAACCGATTATAAAGATACAAATACCAGCAGGTTGTTCACGCGGTGTGTCCCCCAGATAAGAGACAACTAGAATAAAATATAAGCAGGTTCTATTTCTGAGTCAGAAGTGGGCTTACCTAACTTTACAAATACATTGTCCTGTATTTCTTTATATTATATTTATTTTATTATTTATTTCTTATTCCCTTATATAATGCAATACTTTGCGAATTGGTGGTTCATTTTTCGCTCTTTATATACAAATTATTGGCACTACATTTGACAGCAAAGTTTAATAGTTATTTATTCTATTCAACGTTTGTTCTTTCTACAAATAAAAAAGTTATGAGTTTATGGCATTGTTCGCTTAGAATATTTTAACTTCAAAGTATAAGAGATGAATAAAATCACAAATGATAAACGTTATTGATTGTAGCGACAATTATTGTTAGCGTGTTGTGATGTTGTATCATTGTCTCACGACAATCGACAACCGTCGCCAACAGAGGGCGACACACATTGTGTGTTCCATGAACTCACGGGTACAAAGGTGTGTCCACATTGAAGTATATACTACCTGCTGCAAATCGCGGTGTACAATGGGCAATCTTTAGGAATTCGAGAAGTAAACATTGCGCTTGATTTTTTTAGGAAAGTTGTTCTAAGAATATTTTAATTTTTTTTGGCACAGAAACTAATGAAGGCCTACTTTAAATAGAGAAAAATCTGCTGCATAGATAAGAAACTTGAAACGAAACTTTGGATTATCCCACCGGTTAAACGTAGACTATAATTAACTCTTAAAAACTGCTAATATAATAATAATATCCCACCGGTTAAACGTAGACTATAATTAACTCTTAAAAACTGCTAATATACCTATGAATAAAACAGCAAGATATAACTATGCAAATATTAAAATATAACCTAAATACTAATGTTTAAAAAAGTAGGGATATTCAGATCCGTCTAAGTGTCACGCAGTCACGTTACCTACACCAATGTAGACGTGCCTTTATATTTGATATATCGTAACCGTTCGTATGGAAAATCGTAACATACACATGTGATAACAATACGTGTTCACAATGTGATGTGACACTTGAAATAACATAAGTTATTATGTCAAACGAGCTCATTGTGAATATGTTTGATGAATAAATAAGAATATAATATTTAGATTTAATCATCAATGCATTGGGAAAGGAAGTATAATTTATTTTTCTACCTATTTGTTTAAGATTTTGATAAGTGTATTGATAGAACAAGGTACTATAAGTTTAACATAATATTGTTGAGATACTACGAAACTGTTGTATACAAGCGACAGCCCATATTAAGATTCTTAGAGAGCTCTTGACTAGCATTGATTGTGCGTATTTATGTGCAGAGCTCTTCATATTGTGAAATATACATGTCATATTTCTGTCATAGGGACAATAATTGGATCAATTGTGGGAAAACCTGCGCAAATAACATAATACTGCGACTGTCACAAAAATTTAAAGTAAAGTTGCACACACACAATACATAAAACTTCCGAACTTAAAGAGACTTATGTTTAATCATGAGACGTCAATGGGCTTAAAAAGTTAGGAGATATCAAATTTGAAGAATTAAGAACAATATCGTAATATACCCTTTACGGATTAGAAATTGATTTCATTATCCTAATTAAAAACGTAATGTAATATTCTGTTTCTTATCCCTCATGTGTTTTTTCGTAAAATAAAACAGATTATACTTCAATTTGTTTACAAACCACAAGATATATTCAGAGTTGGAATTAGGAGACGTAAAGTTACGAGCTACAGTTGATGACATGTCGTAACAACAAGTAATACTTACCAACGTTAAATAAATACTTTCATCAAGAGACACAAAAACTTGGCACAAATATCACTTTCATGTGGAGACAGGTTTGTTTGTTACACTCAAATAACTCGTACATATAATTTATGATATGACGTCACGAAGCAAGAACATTTTAAAGAAACCCATTTTATTCATTCATATAGTACACTTACTTTAACATCACAATACTCAGAGGTAAAACACAAAACTGACAGAGCAGTTTGTGCAAATTAAGAGTTTGTATGTATTGTGTTTCTTCGCGTTAAACCAATTGATCCGATTCTGAAGAAATTTTGTAAGGAGGTCACTGATACCCTGGATACGGGTTTACTTTTGTTCCTTGAAACTAAAAACAATAGAGAGGTGAGTGAAACAACAATAAATTGATATTAAAATAAGGCAGTGCTGTGCACAAACATTCTATTTACAAAACACTTATTGCTTAGTCTTGCCTACTCCCATGGATAATTTTCAGATATCTATGCACTGTGTAGTAACAGTAGGTACGTACGAAAGAATTATCAAAAAAACTAATATCTCTGGAGACAAAAGACTACTATGTATGAAACTACGTGTAAGGAATGTGCTTAAGAAGCAAATACTTTGCGACATATTGTCTGCTATCTCATAATTCGTTATATATAATAGATTTATATGTTTTAAGCTTTCAGTATATTTTCGAACAACATTGCAGTAAAAAATTTGGTTATCATTAGCACGGCCACAATAGCTTAATCGGTAGAGCGACGGTACGGTATTCCGAGGGCGTGGCGCGTGGGTTCAATGCGGTGATCATTTTTAGGGTTCCGTACCCAAAGGGTAAAAACGGGACCCTATTACTCCGTCCGTCCGTCCGTCTGTCACCAGGCTGTATCTCAAGAACGGTGATAGCTAGACAGTTGAAATTTTCACAGATGATGTATTTCTATTGTCGCTATAACAACAAACATGTTTTTTTTACCGTTTCTTGCTCGATACTAATAACGTTGCCTTATGTTGCATAGATAATGGTACGGAACCCTTCGTCCGCGAGTCCGACTCGCACTTGACCAATTTTTGAAAACTTTTGTCTGTTTGTCAACACATATGTACAACACTTTTAAATATACATGCTATACGTAAACATTGTAGACAACTCAAGGTATTACTTAGCCTTTGTTTCATTGCAATCGGTCCACTCAATCAAGTTATATTTACATAATACGTAATTTCTCAATTCGGATACTTGCAACGCCATCTAGCGGCTAATGAATACGGCTCGAGAATATGGACAGGAATACCTAAGGCAAATACCTAAATTAGTAGTACAGTACCCTCTTAAACCGCATTTTGTTTAATTTAGGAGTTGAAACACGTTGATATAATGATCAATCAATATTCCATGAAGTTATACGACCAAGTATAAATAGAATAGAGAGAAAGAGAAAGAGAAAAAGAGAGAACAAAGAGAATCAAATAAAATTTTCTAATACAGAGTTGACCCTGACTAGAATAATTTAACATTTTTTAAAACTTCATTATATTAATATCACACAAAAAATTTTAATCTTAATATCTCTTACATAGTGTTAGAAAAAGCAAAAGTATAAAATTAAATTCACAACAAATTTTAAATTTCAAACTGGTCTGCATTATCTGTGTAAGTAAGAAACGAGAGAGGGTTGCCGACGCGTATCGGCCGCAGCAAAGCCTTCAGGATAATGTCGCTATTATATTTATTATTGTTCTGAATCACCGGAGAGAAAACAAGGAGATTTCCTTCAGAAACAACGAAATTACATTTAAATTAAAAAGTAATGACTGAGCAACAAAAGCTCTGAATTCAACGGAGAATCAAATTTTAAACAAATATTAATTACTTTTACTGTCAGTTGCATCTTTTTAGCTTATAAATAAATACATAGAATTATAGCTTCGCTTAGAACCAGAATTAGCTGCATAAATAACTTATACTATATTTTCTAAAACAGGTGCACTACATATAGCTATGTTGGTCACATAAGAAGTGTCCTGCATAGCAGTCGAATACACGGCGATAATATACTATTTTTAACACTCTCCGTAAATAATATACATAATATAAAATATACTTCTTACGACTTTATCTGCTGAGAAAAACTCAGTGATGCTCTTATATACACTGTAATGATAATGCGTTTCTGACATTTTAATAGACGCTTTAACATTTATGTGTGTGCCTTATTGTAATGCCATCTAGTGGATAGTTATGTTGCTGTATCATATTGTAGAAAATATAATGTACAAAGAATATAAGTGTCACCTACCATGCATGTCTTGGACGCGGGGGTGGTAAGAACCGACCGAGGGAATCACGTCACATGACACCTGCGCAGTCAGCCAGGCGACCGCGAGTAAGAATCAGCCATCATTACAACATGACCATCATGTTGCGCGCACCCCCAAAAACGGAAATAATGGACAGGACGATGATGACGATTGCATTGTAACAATATTATTACACAATACACCCATCCATATATTTAGTCTAATTTCTTCCTCTACATTATTATTTCAGCATCTATTACTTAATTTACTTAACTCAAATTAATAATCTCACCTCCCGTGTACGAAAGCTCATACATATTTTCAAAAAATTAAGATACTCTGCAGATAAAAATACAATTAAAATGGTTTACTACTCACTCTGTCAGTCAGTTGTCTCGTACTGCATCACTGTATGGGGTGGTGCAGGTAAAACAGTTTTCCTACAACTAGAACGGGTGCAGAGAGCTGTATTGAAGGTGATGAGTTTTAAGCCATTTCGGTACCCAACTACCCAGCTATATATCGACTGCAAAGTCCTCACTGTTCGCAAGCTCTTTGTGCTCCAAACAGCTTTGCGTAAACACAACACCTTACCCTATGACTCCAGCGTATTGGTTGGTCGTCGATTGTATAGCGTGTGCCCAACTAATACCTTCCGAAGTTCTCTTGCAAAGCGACATTATTCTGTTATCGCTGGTCATTTATACAATATGATAAATAAATACTGTGGAATTTATATACTAACAAAATATAAATGTAAAACAAAAGTCCTAGAGTGGCTGCTGGAACAAGACTATGAACAAATTGAAAATTTATTAAAAATCACTCCTATATAAAACTAAATTCATAAATTACAGTAAACATACACACACACACATACACACACACACACATACACACACACACACACATACACCCACATACACCCACTCATTCATATCAAATACACCCATGTTTATAACATTTGTCTATAATTTGACTAAAATAATATTATTGTAAACATACACAGGACATGTTTTAATGTTGTATCTGTTTAACTAGTATACATATTATATTACCTTTTAAATTGTTACGTTTGAGGTACTGGTACCCATAACACAAGTTAAATCTTACCATGGGTACCAAAGCCAATTTAGTATAGTTGCTGTATAACTCATGTAAACTATATGTTCTTGCTTTATACTATTTGCATGTAATAATATTAAATAAATAAATTAATATTAAGTAAATAAATTGTAAACCAGTTTAATTGTACAAATAAAATAGAATCAATAAACCTTTAAATGATTAAACTTGTGCTGTTTATACAGGCACTATTAACAGAATATTGAATTCCCAGTAACCAAGTTTTCGCATTTCCCAGAGGGAAGTGAAACCGCAGTACTAATTCTGTATTAATACTGCGTACTAATGTCGTTTGTTTCAATACACAGGTCCCTGAAGCTCTGAGGATAAAAAGAATACAGATAGCAATACTTTGTACTGTTCTGACATTTTGAAATATGTATTTGTTGGTACTTCTAAAAAAGACATTTAGGTAATTTACCGGTAATTACAATATAATATAGAGTATAATAAAATTATATAAAGCAAAAAAAATTGTGCTTACGTAAACTTTCGTGCTTGATTTTTAGGGTTCGGTACCCAAAGGGTAAAAACGGGACCCTATTACTGAGACTTCGCTGTCCGTCCGTCCGTCCGTCCGTCCGTCCGTCCGTCTGTCACCAGGCTGTATCTCAAGAACGGTGATAGCTAGACAGTTGAAATTTTCACAGATGATGTATTTCTATTGCCGCTATAACAACAAATACTAAAAATAAAATAAAATAAATATTTAAGGGGGGCTCCCATACAACAAACATGATTTTTTTACCGTTTCTTGCTGGATACTAATAACGTTGCCTTATATTGCATAGATAATGGTACGGAACCCTTCGTGCGCGAGTCCGACTCGCACTTGACCAATTATTGCAAGTTCAAGCCTAAAACATTATAATTATTAGTGTGATTAACACGGACATTTCCATTGTGTCTGGTTGTTTCCTAGTTTTCACCAAATATTACTAGTACAAACTACGTTAATAAAAGCGTATTTTAAAAAAATGCATTATATTTATAATTTTATCCGTATCTAATTTGTTCCCATACTACAAGTGTTAAACGGGATTTTAGATCAGCGAACGTTGAAAAATAAAATATTCTGTAAAACGTAATAAAATCTAGCAAAACGAATGAAATATACACTTACATTAATTTATTAATATTTTGCGATTGACTCGCTATGCTTTTTACTAAACAAACTAAATTATAATGGAAGAAATGATAACCATAAGCGGGACTTGAACCCGCGACCTCGGAATGCCGTTCCGCATTGAGATGATTGTAGTGGAAAATTTGGTAAACATTTGCGTGGACCATAATAGCTCAGTTGGGAGAGCGACGGAACGGCATTCCGAGGTCGAGGGTTCAAGTCCCGCTTATGGTTATTATTTTTTCCATTATAATTTAGTTTGTTTAGTAAATATACACTTAGTTCAAAAACTAAAAACACGCTTGAAAATCCTGAATATTTATTTAAATTATTGCATTGATTGCCATCGGTCCATGATATATGTGCAAAATTCCAGATCAATCCGACTACTGCAAGTGAGTGAAAATCACTTTCAAAGATCCCGTTACATAGATTAATACATTGATAAATACATACCGAACTTATATAAGCGAAAACGTGGAACTCCATTTATAGGTGGTGTTCTGATTGTTAGCGCAAGTTCAGAAGTGCTACCTAAGTGAAGGGGTCGAGTCGTCTGACAGAGAGGTGATGCACACCACGTGTCTGGAATATTGATGAGGATGTCTTGTCTGTTGTCACTCAATGAACATGTAGTTGCAACTACATGTAGTGACTGTCGTCATGACAATATGTGGGGATTGAAGATTGAGAAGTATTGCCTGTTATATTGCATAGAGACATTGTTCGCTGATTGAAAATACATGATCCAAGAATTTTTCTCACTATTTATATTATTTATAGTAGAATATTAACCGTTTATGTATAAAGATTGACTATGATTGAAAGTCGTATTATTAGTCGTTGGAGGGAGAGAGTGCTTCTCATTTTATCTTAAGGAAATACTTTAATACTAACTCTCTTCTAGCTGAATAACCGTTCCATATAATGCTGAATCCATGGAAATAATATAACTGTGTTATATCACAGTTTAAAAAGCAAACAATTTGAATAAAAATAATTACAAGGTAGCACAAAAATAAACACAAATAAAACGCACACGTCGCGCCTCTCGTTACCTTTTGCAATATTTTTCTTTTCCCTTATGAATTTTCCGCGTAAGCGATTACACATTAAAATCACGGAACATGTGAGTTTGTATGATTAATGTCGACCGGCGACACTTCATACTGGCGTGTTTATTATAATATTTGTGAACATAATGCGTCCACTGGACACACTGATATATGTGCACAATATTACATAAATATTATATAAGCCGGGTGATTACTGAAATGAAATGAAATATAAAATCATTTAATCAAGTAGACACAATTTTTCAGAAAAATTATGTGCTTATGACATGTCCAATTTTTTTTCCCTACCACCGGTTTAGGACGCAATCTGCTAAGAAGAACCGGCGTAAGAAACTCGGCAGAGCTTTTAATCAAACCAATTTTTTTTAAATTAAATGTCAAATTAAATTAATTAAAATGTTAAATTAAATGTTTAAATTATACTTACAATGCTAATAAAACTTTACAATATAGAATATGTTTGCTCCAGAGCAACTTACTCCCAAGCTTTATCATGTTTAATATAATCAGAAATTTTATAATACGCCTTTTTACATAATTTAGTTTTAATGAAATTTTTAAATTTACAATTATTAAATTCTCTTACATCAATAGGGAGTTTATTATAAAATCCTTATAATACTAACCTTATAATACTGATCACATCCGGTTAACTGTTCTCTGACTTTTAAAAAGATTTCTTAACCGTACAATTGTTTTTGTTCATCACACTAGTAGTGAAATATGTCCATGTCAATATATCAACTAGGAGTATTATTACTATTACCAAAAGTAAGGTATTTCATACATAGGTTTGCAAGGTTCAATGCTTACTACATACAATTTCTATGTGACATTAACCTACAAATAATTCCACAATATCGAAAAGACATAAATGATATTATACTCGTATTTTATCCATAGTCTGGAGCTTAGTTTAGTAAGCTTAGTATTAACCTTTAGGACTTTGTTTGAAAGTCAGTAATATTCATTTTATTTTTGTTTTATGGGGAAATAACGTCAAAGATAAACGTAATAAATGTAAAAAATTCACGCACCTGTTATCTTTACAATTTATTGTATCATAATCTTATAACCGGTGCGGCGGGTGATTTGCACAAACCAATACATTTTTCTTAATTTCACGGTACCCAAGTTTCTTACAAGACTCTTCATATTTTCCCCTTTTGTTGCCGAAAGTGGGTTATATAACCTCATTCAATAATATTGAAATGAAATAGATATGTTATTCAGGGTTATATTTTATCAATAGTATAGCAACTATTGATAAAATATAACCCAAGGTTAAAAAATTCAAGGCATTCTCGTGATGGCACCTAATTTCCTGAAATTTGATTAGAAGTTCAATCACAATAATCAAGGGAGTGAGAAACAAATAAAATTGTTTCGTATGAAATATTTAGGAATCTCGCAAAACTTAAATTTTCACGAATGATTCCTGTTAAATAAAAAGATTACTAAGATAAAATTGGTCAAGTGCGAGTCGGACTCGCGCACGAAAGGTTCCGTACCATTATCTATGCAACATAAGGCACGTTATTAATAAATGAGCAAACAACACACACAATAATTATACTTAATTAATCACGTTTGTTGTATGAGAGCAAGAAACGGTAAAAAAATTATGTTTGTTGTATGGGAGCCCCCCTTAAATATTTATTTTATTTTATTTTTAGTATTTGTTGTTATAGCGGCAATAGAAATACATCATCTGTGAAAATTTCAACTCTCTAGCTATCGCCGTTCTTGAGATACAGCCTGGTGACAGACGGACGGACGGATGGACGGACGGACAGCGAAGTCTCAGTAATAGGGTCCCGTTTTTACCCTTTGGGTACGGAACCCTAAAAAACTAACTCTGTCTAGCCGTGACATATATTTTTTGCAAATAACTCTAAATATATTTGTTCACATAGTTCACAATTTAGTATTGTTGCATTTCATTAATTGTTTCTGTTAAAACTTTATCAAAATATATCAACATACACAATATTCATTTCAATCAGCGTAAAAGTTTTCCGTTTCGAAACTAAACCTAGCAATCAAAAGTACTAAAATTGGGACAAATAAAATAGCAAATCGTTTAATCTGTTGCAAACTATGACCGCAATAAAATAAAATGTCTACGCTGTGTGTTCGGCTGAATAATGAAGCACAGCTGGGCGTTTTAAAAATATTTATTTATTTATTTATTGATTCTTTATTGTACACCATACATATTATCTTAAAATTAACTTATACTAAAAAAAAATCAAGTACAATGGGCGGCCTTATCGCTTAAAGCGATTTCTTCCAGGCAACCTGAGCATGGATATTATTAAGGAGTAAGTGGTAGCTGTAGGTGCACCTTTACACCTAATATACACTACTAAATATTATACTAACAATAAACATACACATATACTTTTTATATACACATACACACAATTACACACAAAATATTTGCATTTGAAGTTCATTTGTTCACAAACAAACAGACAAGTTGCAAAGATAATGTAAAAGGCAAGATAGCAAGATGTAAAAGGCATAGCATGTCAAATGCAAAAATTAATAAATTAAGTTGCAAAGAATTTAGAAATATGTCAATTCAAAGTATCCGCTTGATATGTTAAATAATTTTCTTTTGTATAAAATTGGACCATAGTATGTAAATACAATCAAATGGTTTTTATAAGAATATAATATCGGTAGAGGCATATTTTTGTCAAAAGCAGGCTGGCGGCTATAAACCGCATTGCCTGCTGCACGCCTCACGCCGCACGACTACGACGACCAATGATCGATGATGACTGTTCTAGATATACATCATGAGTTTTCACCATTCATGCCAACAGATATCTGACAGTATTAACTGAATAATATTTTAACTAAAGATTAATGGATGCGTTCGTTATAGGACATTTCCAAAGGAAATGTGCAAATTTATAAATGTATGAGACATTTATAAATTTGCACATTTCCTTTGGAAATTGAAGATAAATGTCATCATCCCATTTTCACTCTATGGCGGAGTGGTGGCTGTATCCTGTCCGTCTTAATCGTTACTTTCATAATTTATGTACACTTGTGTCCCTTGTAGCCTTAGCTAATAAACTAATAATTCGGCTATTAATGTAATCAATCTTTAAATTATTGAGATATGAAAAGCTCTGGGTCATATTCTATATATACATACTTAGTGTGGTATATTCCTAATACGTAAATGTCGATCATGAAAAGACACGACTCGTTTCAGTAATATTTTAATTATTCCGTAATATTATTTAAATCTCTTTTGAGAAATAAAGTTCACAGGATCTATAGAAACTAATGAGATTCCAAGTATATTTAATATGTCGAAGAGTTCCGAGAATGAACAAATTTTCAACTTACATCTAGCAATATACGTTCATACATTTGTGAACAAAGAATTTGTTATTAACAACCTTATAAAAACTCATATTTACTTTGTTCAGGGGAAATATTTTTTATCCTCATTCATAAAGAGTTATGTTACTTATGTTACTAAAACTTACGCTTTATGGAAAACTTAAACTTAACTACAGAAATATACGGGTCAAGTTCAAGTTTTTTTTTGGGTTTCTCAATCAAATTAAGAAATATTGTTTCTGTTATATTATTTTTACATAGAACGTGCCGTATTTTTTTAATGAAATGTTAACCTCACTTTGTTGGTTGTCAGCATCAATATATCACACGTTATCTTGACTTGTCTTATACAAGGGACATGGTGACGAGACATGTCTCACAGAAACTTTATTGATGGACATAGTACGCGCAGTGCGACACTTGTGAGTTTTTTAACGTGAAAGATTCCACAGTTATATTCTACGTTGAAAATTATTAATTGTTTGTTTGTTTGTTCACTTTACAGCGTTAGTCCTATCAAATGTTCCGAACAAATAAATCATCGTGAAAAATGGTGCTTTTGTTTTTCGATTCGTACAAATCTTCACGCGTCACTAACTTTCAACGTTATGAAAATAACTTCAAATAAATCGTATATTTTTGTGCGGCATATATTTTCATCTTTTACAAAGATTTTTTACTTTTTTTTATTTTTAATAGTCGTAGATTATATCATTGTTTTATTCAGAAGTGTTTTTAAGGCTAAAAACAAATAATACTAGGATTTTATTCGTCCATTTATTATTTAAATTTACTTGGCAAAACATCTTATAAAAATAAATAATTGGTCAAGTGCGAGTCGTACTCGCGCACGAAGGGTTCCGTACCATTATCTATGCAACATAAGGCAACGTGATTAGTATCGAGCAAGAAACGGTAAAAAAATCATGTTTGTTGTATGGGAGCCCCCCTTAAATATTTATTTTATTTTATTTTTAGTATTTGTTGTTATAGCGGCAATAGAAATACATCATCTGTGAAAATTTCAACTGTCTAGCTATCACCGTTCTTGAGATACAGCCTGGTGACAGACGGACGGACGGACGGACAGCGAAGTCTCAGTAATAGGGTCCCGTTTTTACCCTTTGGGTACGGAACCCTAACAATGAAATGAAACAATGAACAGTAGGTCAAAAATAATGAACAATCCCCATTGGGGATTGTTCATTATTTTTGACCTACTGTTTTTATATTCTTTTCAGAAAATATAGACTATTTTAAGCAACTAATTTCAATATTATTGAAATATTCACTAAACAGATTTTTTTAAAAATTCTTGAAGATATTACTTTAAATGTTGTGACGTCATCGTTTTACGCAATCTGTGTATAGACTTTTCTTGATAGACTTAATACAGATTGCACTTTATCTTTTCAAAGTTGACAAGTTGATATAATAGACCAATTTCAACTCCACTTCAGAGTAGTATATGCCTAAAAACGTCTTAATATTTTAAGTCCTTCATTTCAAGGGCAAATAGAGATCATTTGCTTTTTTGAAAAAATAATCGTTAACATAGCAAAGTTTCCGAAAAAAACTAATGGATCATGATCAGAAACTCTATTCCCCGAAATGGTTTTCGAATTAAGAGTTTTAAAAAAATATGAACAATGCCCATTGTATTATATTTTCCGAAGCTGAAAAAGTATCAGTATTGGGAATATTGGAATATCAGGTTCATATTATTTATTAGCAATTATATCAATATTTGCTTTATAAATTAAATTGTAGTGGAAAGAGTGGTCATCGCAAGTGGGACTTGAACCCACGACCTCGGAACACCGTTCTGTCGCTCTGCCAAATGAGCTATTGGGGTCGTGCTAACAGTAACTAATTTCGCCACTACAATTTTACTCGATTGAGCCTACATCGCATTTGATGTACATGTAAAAGCATAGCAAGTCAATTGCAAAATTAATAAATTACTTTAATATTTGCTTTCTTATCATCCTGTTATTTAATATCT
Organism: Orgyia antiqua; assembly: GCA_916999025.1. Taxonomy (NCBI): domain Eukaryota; kingdom Metazoa; phylum Arthropoda; class Insecta; order Lepidoptera; family Erebidae; genus Orgyia; species Orgyia antiqua. The sequence goes on from OU779862.1 coordinate 20,550,031, forward strand.
CTATGTATAATACAGTACCTCAATTATGTAATAATCTATATTGTTAATAATGTTACATTAAACAGAAATTCTTGCATAAAATAATGAGATAACGTTGTATTTTAGTTTCACAACAAAATTTTTTGATGTTTAAGTTTGAATTTAGTTTAAATTTTAATTTTAAACTTTTTGATTAACAATTTTCTAACTCTATAATAACAGAATTCTCTAATGATCTGTCTAACAAACATTTATCAAAACTGTTTTTTGTAACCAATATTTGAAAATATATTTTCGTCTATAATGTATAATGGTATATGGTGCTGTTAATATCAGCTAAAATAATATAAAACCCTATAACTTCTTATGCGTCAGAAAAATGTGAAAGTCGCATAATTATCCCGCAAGGTATATCAATAGAATTGTGGATCTCGTGCACAGAAGTTTACTACAAACTATATCATGGAGATATGTTAAACAAGAGAAGGATGACTGCCTAAACGTGTATTGACGCACAACTGTATTGACAAAAACCGATTTTTCATCAATTCGGATCAAAAAACTACGTAGATTGAGTTCTCATTTATTTAGTACCTACTAAGTTAGATATTTTTTGGTATTTATGTTAATTGATTGGTCTGTTTGTTTCAGTTTCGACGTGCGTGGTAAGCCACTATCAGAGGCTCGTCACTGGTCAGCGCCCGAAGTGTTCGGTCCACGCGCCCACTTCGCCACATCACCCGCGCCCGCAGCACTGCTGGTGCGTGACGTGAAGCGGCGTGATGAAGGAGTCTACCGCTGCAGGGTCGATTTCAGGAACACGCAGACCACCAGCTTCAGATACAATCTCACTGTCGTAGGTTAGTATACACTCAATCATGTTGTCTTAACCACATTTATTATAAACCTATAACTTAATTCGTTATTCATAAATTTTAAATGTCTAAAGATATTTTCTTGTAACTTACTCTTTTATGATTTTCTACCCTATTTATGCTTAGTACCGCTCCCTGGCATCTTGCACACGACTACGACTTTCCTTTAAATATGTCAAAAACAACCTGGTACATACCGGGGGCCCAAGTCTGCTATTACTGTTGTTGTGGTTGTTTTCAGATAATACACACACTCTTAGGTGCTTTTACGACACTTATCGTCCATATAAACCTTACAGGTAGGTTTTATTTAAATAAATAAGCGGTAGAAGAGATAGAGACTATAGTATATTATGTACATACCAATTTTTCCTGAGTTGAATTTCTGACCGACTCTACAACCTTACATAGATTGAACAGATCAAATGAATGTTTAATAGACGTGCATTACGTCTGTGTACACCTCAGAGTAGCAGCGCAATTCGCTACAGTATTGGTCGGTAGATGTACGAGGTCGACAACACCTCGCCAGTAAGACGTACCTGACTTATGGCTCAGTCCATACTAGGGTTTATTGCCACCACTAATGTATTGTGTGATAGTTGTTCTAATGATCCACAAATAACTTATGGGGGATTAATGACGTTCTGTGTTAGAGAAGGCTGTTCTAAATAATGTCAGCTTACTAACAAAATTTATAGTTAAATGGAAGCACTGTTCTACATTTCATGGCTACTGATTTAAACGTTTAAAAGTTTTAAAACGTTGTTGAAAACGTATAATTTAATTATTTTTAGTAGCTATAACAAATTATGATATTGCTGTTCTTTTCTCAACAAATCAAAAACTGAATATCCACAACAGCCCAATTGATCATGGGCAAGGTAATGATTTTCTGAAGCTATCGACTTAATTCTTCTTCTAAAAAGGACCCTTTCTACTTCTTTGTAATTCATATGACTTAAATATGTCGTATCTTAATAACCCGTTGAATATAAGTGTCATACAAGTCAATCTATTATTATACCTACTATGTTCCTCCAGGCTTTTGTCCTGACAAAGTTAACATGTTTCCATTTCCTTCCAATCAGTTAAGTTTTCGTACGTTAACATAACGCAAGTTAAATTGAAAATTTCATATCAAAATTTTACGTTTGACACTGTTAAATAATGACAGTTTCAAATCTAAATAATCAAAGTCTTTATTTTTTCGTAACCATATATGTATACTTTATCAAATAGCAAATATCAAAGCATATTTACAAATATTTTCACATTTATATTAAATATTATGTAAGATAAAGGAATATCATGGAGGACGCTTTTATTGTTCATGCTTTGGAAATGAATTTCAAAGTTAATTTGGACATTTTCTCAAATATATTAAGGTTCTGAATTTATTTCAAGCGTAAGACAAACACGTGTATTTCATACATATTATTAGTAACTGTAAGAATTACTACTGTACATAAACATTTTAGCTTTGAACTTTATAATTTGTTTTTATCAACATATATAGTACTATATTTACGGTAAATATATACAAAGAAACAAAAATTGAAATGAGATGAAATGAAAATCATTTAATAAGGTAGTCAAATTTTTTTTAGAAAAATCATGTGCTTATGACATCTCCAATTATTTTTCCCTACCACCGGTTTAGGACGCAATCTGCTGAGAAGAATCGGCGTAAGAAACTCAGCAGAGCTTTTAATATCAATATTTTTTTTAATTAAATATCAATTATACTTACAATGCTAATAAAACGTTACAATATAGAATATGTATTGCTCTCGAGCAACCTACTCCCAAGCTTTATTATCTTTAATATAATCAGAAATTTTACATAATTTAGTATTAATGAATTTTTCTTATATCAATAGGGAGTTTATTATAAAATCGTATACAATGACCCATGAAAGAGTTACATATTTTATTGTGTAAGAGTTACATATTATGAGACGGGTTACATGCATTACAAGATTGTGTTTATGCCTTGTATTAACATTATGGTGGTCGCTTTTTTTGTAAAATTATGAATATTTATTTGAATTAACATTATGACAGTGATAGTTTCCTGTACAAGGCAAATATTTAATATATTTCATTGATCACAGACATAGTAACACATGTGGAGACTTAATCGCAACACTTTATTATATATATGCTTACAAGATTTATACACTTACAAAAGTACGTTAGCAAAAGGTTTCAAAAGTTATTTAATAAAAATGTATCCATTACCAATAAACGAGAAAAAATAAATTACTTTGTTATTTTTACAACTATAGATATGAGGTTATTGAACGGAAGACATCGACCTCAATACCTCAACATTAGGATTTAATTAGTAACTTGAGTATTCCTGGCTGTGAGAAGACATCATTATTGTGACAATTTCATAAGCCGCTACAATGAATACCAATTATTGAAGAGAATATAGACCAAGAAAGTGAACTCTAAGACTACGATAATGATCCACAAAACATGTGTAGACAGACAGTAGGTACTGTTAGTTCCAGTAACACTTAAACAGTTAACAAAGAACAAAACATACTAGCTCTCTTTTACGGTTACCATACAAAATAAAACAAAATTAAGCATATCCAAAACTTAAGACATTAAATCTTCGACTTTTACTTTTTATAAAGCCAGGAATAGAGAACTATTCCTGGCTTTAAAAAAAGTACAACAAGAAGAACAACGGAAGTAGTTGGTCACGATGAATAACTTGTCCAACGACTGGCTAGCGCTGGTAATTGACATGACTGGGATTTGGATCCAAGATCTTTGATTCAGAAAGCTGCCTTGTTATCTACCACAATGTCTTATCCTTACTTATATATAAAAGTGAAAGTGAGTTTGTTTGTTTGTTCGTTTGTGACGTTTTCACGCAAAATCTACCGAATGGAATTGCACAAAAATTTGTATAGAGATAATTTATAGTCCTGGAAGTAACATAGGCTATATTATTTCGCTAAAAACTCTGTGCGAGACAAAAAATGAAAACCTTTGTGAAATATGATATAAAATGATAGAACCGCCATTTTTGTTATTTTACAGTTGTCATAGCAACCCATAGAATTCGTTATCTTGTAATTTTTTATTTGGCCAAGAAGGTTTTAATCCCAGACTGACACATGCGATTTTGCGCGGTAACTTGGAATAGAAACTCCTTGTGTGGTACTTAAATTCAAAACTTTGACAGACAGAAAGAAGAGTTGCAGTATTGAAGTAATGTTTTCTTAAAATATGATTTCCGTTTCAATCATCTATACTCATATTATAAAGCTGAAGAGTTTGTTTGTTCGGTTGTTTGTTTGTTTGATTGTTTGTTTGTTCGATTGTTTGTGTGTTTAAACGCGCTAATCTCGGGAACCTCTGGTCCGATTTAAAAAATTCTTTCAGTGTTGGATACTCCATTTAGCGAGGAAGGCTATAGGCTATATAACATCACGCTATTTTAGATATTTAAGTTAAGTATCAATTAAACTTAGTTTTTATTTTGGTTTGTATTTCGATATCAATTTGAGTCGTGATTTTGGTATCGTAGTTTTGGTTTTCTTAAATATCGTTTTTAGTCTCAATTGTTGATTCATGTAATCTGCATCGATTGCTATTGATTTCAGTATCGAATTAAGTATTATTTTAAGTTCTCATTTCAGTTTATATTTTAGTTTCATTTCAAATTTGATTTGGCCACTAATGCGTGCGAAGCCGCGGGCAGAAGCTAGTAAACAATATAACTTACAAGTGAGACTCCATCAATTGTCACGTAACAGCCGTCAGAAAGCAGCTCTGATGTGACCTTCACAAATGTCATGTAAATGCTAATAGTGCCATGTTCGCTCTGAAGGTGAGAGGTTCAAGAAAAATGTCAGATCACAATACATAACAACTTTTATTTCAATATAGAGAGAACTGTAGATTAATTTTATGCTTAAGGGCCTACATCAATATTATCGTCGACATGTACCTAATAACACAGCTAGTAGGTATAGAAAATGAAGAATTAGGGATATTTTTTGTTTACTCAAAATCTATCTCTACTACATTAAATTTAATTCCGGTTTACGTGTTTCTATATATAATAGTTACTTATGTTTTTAAAGTTATTTCATTAGTTAATACGCGATAATAGACCGATAAATGAAAAAAATAAAAAATGAGAGAGGTTGTTTCGCTAAGATTTTCTATCGAGAAAACTTTTTTCAATCGCGTTTCTGAGTTTATGCGATCCTAGATTATATATTGAAAAAACATATACTTAAAAATTAGATCTCTAGCCATTCAATCTAAAGAAAAAATGAAAACTTCGTACGTAGAAAAATGCACGAAGGTATTTTGGTATCCTCTTAATTTTATTTTAAAAATTCTGTATAGTTCTGAACTACAATTAAACAAGACAATACAAGACTGTAATGGCATACTTAGATATTATTTAAAAATATTTTAGGAGTTCAAATCCTACAGTATTACTTACTTCATTATCGTACTCATGGCAGTCATTTATTTATTACAAAGAGTCGGAAACTAATAAAACGTTTAGTAACTCAAGTTTTATTGTTATCAAATGCAAAAATATTCACGTTAAAAACAATTTTCTCAAGATAGTATGTAATTATAATCAGATGAGTGTTGTCCCCCGCATTCAGATAACGGCTATTTTCCACACCAATGACACTTGGTACGCCCTGAGCTTACCCAAACATCTTACAATGTCCTCTTGACAAACAATTATGTAGATTTTATACACTTTTATACACTCTTAGAGTACTATCAGCCGTTTAAGTATCAACGTGGAAGTAACGGATACTTCAGAATTACTACTTTCATAAAGAATTCATTTATTTAAACTGAAATGAAACAATTAAGAGGCTCACCGTGCGCTCCGATTAAATCTAATATAATTTTTAAAATAAATATACAGCGAAGTAACTGGTTTAATGAAGAGAGTACAATTCTTAATTTTATTAACAACAGCCTATGGCTCATTACGTAATTATTATAATGAAACAACCATTTTTATTATTTGAATACCTTTAATCTACATAATAATTTAATTGCAGTTAAAAAGTAACAGTAACCCTTGCTGATTTTACATATTTTTTTTATTTATACACAAAAAAGCTTTATAACTAACTTTTTCATAAACGCCTAGGATTTCATACTGTAAACATTTCAGACTATTGTCGGATACCAACACCATAAGATTGTGTTAAACGTTTAAACCGGATTTAGACCTGATCTATTTCATAATTTTAAATCCAGACCATAATATGAAAACGATCAACTTAAGAGAGGTCATTCTGGAAAGTAAACGATCTTTGCCCAGCAAGTTGTGTTTTAGCTGACTCGATATATCTATGACAAGCGTTAAAATCAAAGTACCGTAGTATTTGGGTTCCTGGTCAAGCAATGAATCGAATAGAACCGTATGATATCGTTAACTATAATGAGCGTGAAATGTGTGATCCCGGTAGAGTTTATGTAATTGCGTCGAATATTGCTAACATTAATTGGATCGTACCCTCCTGAGGCGTGCCCAATGTGCCCAATGTGCCCATCCTCCCTATTATTACAATCGAGTTTAGTGCGCGATTCTCCTCGATATCGAAAAGCTATTTTACGTTTCTATAGCTTTTTTAGTACCACTTCAGAGTGAAAAAAATGAACTCGTCGTAGATTTTATTACTGAACCGAGCGGTTCCTTGTTATTTCACTTAGATATAAAACACATGCGTACATTAATATGTTTTATTGGGCTTTAATAAAAGCTACATAAACCTTTTACTCAATTATAAAATTACATTTATGTACTTACTGGATAATTCAAGAAAGTTCTTAGCTTGAACAAAAAGAAAGGATTTCTAAGTAGATAATTTTTGTATATAATAAATTATCTTGACAGATCTAACTAGCGTCTGAAGAGCAATAATTTAAGCGACTAGACACTAATACACAAATAATAGCATAGTATAAAGTAACACGAGTAAGAAAATGAAGCTTATTAACAATGAAATAAGAACGTATTTCATACCTCTTTATCGTGTTAATAACGTTCTAGAACATTCTATTCAATTATATGATCAGGAACAAAATGTACGTGTGATACAATATAAAGAACAGAAAAGTGTAGTATACGTCCTTAAATGTGTATAGGGTATTAGGTTTGTTGGTAGCTTTGTGAGAGACGTGTTAGCTCGTAGTATTGCCGCTCCACTGGCCCCTGTTAGACACAAAGCTACTCATATAGCTCGCTATCGATAGCCAGCGCCTATTTCACGGCAACTTTACCAGGCTTGTTTGTACGAGAGAGACTGGACCGTACCCCCTTCTTCGCTCCCAAAACGTGTTACATTCGTTATTGAACACGATCGTCTCACAATTGAGTTTTAAAGTTTAAATCACTTTGTGAAAGAGTCTTATCTCTCAGGTCACAATCTAATTATTGACTGTTGTCTTTCGATTACCCTCTAACGTTGTTCAACGATCTCGAATTAATTTCAATGCAGATTATACCACTTTTAGTTATTACTTTAAAATGAATTTCAAATATAACGAATACCTTCTTGTTTAATTTGTATCTTATGTACATAACGACTTTGTTGCTTTTTCATTTAATCTTATAACAAAGGAAGCTAAAATATACACAAGTTTGAAAGGGAATTTGCGGTTGTCACTCGTTGATCCTCAATATATATATTTTATCCAGGATTCAAATAAAAATGTATGCAAGCTGACATCAGTTTGTGTGTCCAGAGTCGCCGGTTCGCTTAGTATTAGAGGCTAAAGTTAGATTGAACGAGGCCACTGTGTCCAATGTAAAACCCAATTGGGCTTTGATGCTCTAAACGACGCCGACCGAAATAACCCACCAGCGCGGCAATATGTACACGCCCTACGGTACCTTCCGGCTGAAGTATTTCGAGCCTTATATCATTAAATTAGAGACTTTGTTGATGTATTGTTGTATGGTTGTATAGAGGTAGGCTCGATGCTAATCGGACGGAGCTGTTGCCGATCACCTGCCGTTGTATTGAACTGATTAATTGCTATTGGTTCCGGCGGCTCTCACACGATATTGTTTTATGTTTGATTTAATTTTATTAATTTACGCTGTTAAATGTACGCAATGTATATCCAGATTAATTAATGCAGGTACTAACACATTAGGTACTAAATTTTATCAATATAATAAGTCATCATTATGTTACTTTGGTTTTGCTATTTTGTTTTAGGCCTAATTTTATTACGTAACTTAGTAGACTGATATATTGCTTTGCCAGAGATTTTATTAAATTATCATTCAGGTTCTTCCGTAAATATTTATTTATTTTTTATTTATTAATTTAAGTTCACCAACAATTGTTAACATTGGATAAAGTAAAAATTACAATCCAATACATTTACTTTTTATGCGATGTTATGACCGGAACTCGTTTATTGTGTTTATTTTACGCAAGGAATATTTTTAACTATCATACATTTACAATTAATAAAGTATAATAACATCTTAACACATTATACAAAAACATTGTTTTCATAAATATTCTCTATCTCATCCACAAAAGAAGAAATCTTTTCATATTCCTTCATGTTTGTTTACTTACGTCTAAATCGATTTTGTTTAATCTGACGGAAGTGTGTGGTTGTGTGAGTGGCGTTGAACCGCACAAAGCCTTCTTAGGGCAGCTTACACATGGATTGTGGAGCCCTCTGGCTTTAAGCTACGATAGAGACACACACGTAGCTAACGAGCCGACATTACTTTCCTAAATAATTCTGATCAATAATGTGATTTATAGATCACTGAATCAAAATACTATTCTTTATAAACTATAATACGAACATAAATCTTAATACTTATATTGTGTTGTAAGTGTGATTGTAGCCTCCTATACTGTTACACCGATTTGGACAACAATTAGTTAATAAATAAAACCACACACTGGCAATCCACACACAGACTAAAATCAACGCTAAGTAACAATTTACACTCTTATTCATAATGACTTATCGGAGGTTTAAAGCTCGCGAAAATTATCAAAACTTGTTATTCATAATAGTCTTTTTACGGTAAAACGTTTATTATCTCCCCGATAAAATCTCCGTATAAGCCTCCGATAATTCATTATGAATAAGACCGTTAATGATTTACTAGTAGGTATATAAAGCGTACTTTTAAGTGTACCGCCTCAGATAATGTACTGTAGGTGCTTATAATACTACTTCTAACGCTAAGTTATTGTTGCAGTGCCTCCAGAGAAGCCGGTGGTTGTGGATCGTTGGGGGCGCGTCATTAACACCACCACACTGGGACCCCACGAGGAGGGGGACGACGTACTCCTCACGTGCAGAGTACTCGGAGGTAAGGACGTTTTTCTACTTATCATCGCTTAGTGTTAACAAGCCACGGACGATCCCAAAGTTGAGCACTGGGCTCCTCGAACACGTGGCGGAAGATTTGAATTTTGTTTACTGGTCTATATCGCCAAAGATTTACAGAAAGGTTAAGTTTTTCAATTTTTTTCCTCTCTGGTAAAGGTGTTTGGTAAAAACATTCTTATTTGTCCTCCTAGCTGACTGTCACGATTTTGAAATATATTTTTTAATCCATCAACACACAAAACGTACCATTCAGATGCTTACAGATGTTACCAATGTGTGTTCTGTACAGAGACTCATTCACCTTGGAAACATGATTAATTTAATTTTCAATAGAATTCTATTGATTCGTTTAAAAATACAATCTTGTATCTAATTTACCTCACAATTCCAGTATCATTTATTTCAAGGTAATTCGTATTCCCACAACATAATGACAAATCTGTGATATAAAAACAATCAAATTATATGAGATAGAGTATTCCATTACGAAATAAGATTGTGTACGACGGGATTGCATTGTTTATTATATTAATTAATTTGGAAGGTTTAAGACGAGGTGTTCGTTGAGCCCGAGGTGGCAGTTTCAATCAGTTCGTATTTCCAAATTTACTCAGATCTAATAAATTATGATACACAATGGATTAGCCTGATGAATTAATGTATCTGAGGCTACGAGTGCCGCTATGAATTTGTAATAAATTACCTCTCGAGAGCAGGTGGGCTCCACTTTAAAATAATAAGTACTTATTACGATTGTGGAACGATTGCAACATGGAATTTGTTTACTTTTAATATTGGTAATCGACAAAAAATACAAAATCAAAACTTAACTACATGTAAAAATCTGTGTTGTACAATGGACACAGTCAACATAAGTGGAATATGTTTATTTTTAAATTTTAACTATTATTTATTTTTATTCTTTTTGGTTTTATTCCGAAATTAATTTTAATAGTCATAAGCTATACAGAAACGTAAATTATTAAACCTTTGATTAAAAATAAACCAAACTAGATACAAAAAGAACTGGTTTCATCATCATCATCGTGGCGCGAAAAAAGGTCCACGACGTATTTTGCTGAAACTTTTGTTTAAAATTATTAAGGATCACTTAGATTACTTAAAACATAACATTTGTCCTAGATATCACGTTGCAAACTTTGCTAAACTTTGAATCTATATAAGTTATAGAATCATTTCAAAGTATTAGTAGTTTGAGAGGTCGTGTTGGTGCGAACTAATTACCCTCGTCTGTGAGCTGCTGACCTCCAAACTCAGCTCCAATTAGCAACTTTAGATATGTGTAACATGAGATTAAATGTTATTAGCCATATTACCTAATATTAATAATATGTATTCATTATGTTTATTTATAATAACTCAAACTTTTCAATGTCTATTCGATCTTCGACGTTAAGTAGACAATCTACTTAAAGATCAAGATGCTTAACTAAAATGATTACGAATACTATTTCAAATTAATCTAACATTTTAAATCTGAAAATAATGTTTCAAAATTCAGACATAGATAATTTTGTTGTAAATTGGAACCCTATAATTTTGATTGAAGCAAAAAACACTTAATTAGAAAATCAGTATAAAAAATAACTAATCCTGAAAATCTTGAAATTATCTCTACGATGGCTTAAAATCGTTCTTTTTACGTCACAGCGGATACTGCAAGTTTGATATGGTTATCTAAGTTATGTATAGTGTAAGCTTGAAAGAATTGAGGAGTTGAAGTCTTGACGTTGGAGTTGTTTGCAGTTCGGCGGCGGACAGAGGAACGCTTTTATCGTGGGCGCAGTGCCGAGGTACGATCGGTGACCTGGTTTACACAAATGCACATATAAAAATTACGATATCTTTTCACGGCATATCAAAATTTCCCATTTTAGAAAGAAATTCTGTAGTAACATTATAAAATTAAATTAAATTTCATATAATATTGTATTGTGTATAGAATTAGTTTGTCGTATTTACTCATGTACGAGTACATTTCTCATACTCCGATCTCGTTGTTTTGTCAAGTTCCTCCATAGAAACTTTAGTATCCTTTTAGAGTGAAAGGAGTAGCTTTCAAACAAAATTTTGTCCTTGCAAAGTTGCTACTGTAATTTACGCCAGTACAAATTTTAACTTTACACAAAGTACAATCCGGTGGAGTGGAGTATTGTTTACAAAATATAATCTGTCAGTTATGATTAAAAACCTAATAAGCGATTCTACTTTACTCAAAATTAATCTTCTGAAGCGATAAATAGATAATGAATTCAAAAAGATTATAATACTTTATCGATAAAAAGCCATTTGATATGAAAAGGAGATGTAAACCCGATAGCTTTGGTCTGGATAGGTATAGTGGCACAATTTTTCAAGAAATCTAGAGAGACATTGATAGTGAGTCGTTGACGTTCCAGATTCATAAAGCAGTTTGCTGGACAATGCCTGTATGTATAGTCTGTCTCTCTCCTCCACTCCGGACCAACCGACTGCAACCAATCTCGTTGGAGTACGTCCTGCCTCTGCGTCTCGCGTCTGCCTCTTTTAGGCTTAACAGTGTTCTATCTAAACGCTATTTAACAGTAAAATAGCAAATATTTCCATAAATTAATATCCTTGTACTGGCGTTTTTCTGCATGATGTAAGTTTAAAATTGAAACACATTATAGCTGTCGACAATATTTTAACTTCAGTATTAACCATTAACATTTCCACGTATCACACAGTGTAGAGTGCACTGGGGATTACTTTGGTACCCCTTGGCGCGACTGCAGACATAGAAACCCTTTTAGCTGGTGAAACACGACTGCGTGAATAGAGCACACTGGTGTATGGAGGGGGGGGGGGGGGGCTGGCAACTTGTCGTACGTTCAGATCAAACGTTTAAACGATTCCCGACTTTTTATGTTTATTTTTCCAGTAAGTGGGCAATTATTTTAAGAGAAAAGTTTTTGCACTTTTAGGAAAAAATGTTAAACTAATATACCTAGTAGTCAAGTATCTTGAATACTTGACTACTAGGTATATGTTTCATTAATACTTGCGGTCTAATTTAAAATCACTTAACTACTATATAAAGTTATATGTGGTCATAACACAACAACATGTGGCGTCGATGAATATATGAAATGTATTTTATAAGCATTTATATTTGTTTAAATAAAATTTTTGTTCAATATTTTATTTGTTATTTGAGTATTAAATTTGTTAATGAACATTAAATATATCACAAAGTTAAAATTACAGAATCCCAATGAAAATGGATTTCAAAGATTACTGTTGGTACATACCGCCACCAAATGAAATTTGAATTGACGGGAGGCCACCGCATTTGCATAATCGAGAAATTGATTGAAGCGTACTCGCTGAAAATACGGACGAGAGAAAAAATATATATTCAATTGCTGTGAATGTAGATGCCTCCTAATGGAGAGACTTTGTTTCCGAGCAGGGCTTTCTGGCTGTGCCTGCCTGTTGCGTCCATACTGTTATCATGTTCCCGTTTAAAGTTAACGAAATTTTAACAAGTTAGGTACATTTTTAGAAGCAAAGTACACTAAATAATTAAATCATTATTACAGTATATTAAAAACACACAAAGGCACAAGATTGTAGCGATATAATATCTCCGGTACTAAACAAAATATTTGTTTCGTAATAAGAAATTAATCAAGCAAACCAAATAAACCGCAGTATTACTCCAAGAAAGATTGGAACTGTAGCAAATTAATAAATATTGAGGAGCAGAGAACGAGGTGCAGTTTGTCCAACAAACACCGAAATCCAATATAAAGAAGTGACAACGTTGTTTATCAACGGGAAAAACAAGCGAAACAATAAGCCTTGCGGAAGCTTACCCGACGACTTTTGATTTAGAAAAGCGAGCGTTGGAGCGAACGATAAATTAGGCCGAGGCCCACACAATAGCCCTCCTGACCCCGTTCTGCAATTATGAAAAGGTGGATTGGAAACTAGATCAATTTCGTGCAGACTGTGTGAGGAATAGCTAGTGGGAGGCTCATGCTTCGTATTACTATGAGTTGAGAGGCAACTCATACGCAATAAGGACACTCGACTATCTCTAGTCAAATGATTATCTTAAACCTCTGGACATTCACGTAGCCAGTGCTATATAGCATCAAAGGAATACAAAGCATCTCATTTAATTTAATCATCATTTTAGTTCTCATTTCTCACAATATACATGAATAGATTCAAAACTGTGTCCTGCTAGATACAATTTAGTACACAAATCCAGATTAAATCCATTGACATTTCAAATTAGATTTTCGTAGTACCCGAGACGCGAACTAATTCAATTTGGGGAAAGTGGATCCTTGGACATTGGAGCGCTGTGTCCGAGTCGGAACAAAAGCGCACACACTGCGCCGAATAAACAAGTAAATAGACAACAAAGGGATAGTCTGAAAGAGAATCTAACTACAAAAATATATTTAAGTAGATACGAACGTACCTATGAAAACATTGGAAATTGCGTTTGCTATTGTAATCGTTATGTTTTCGTTTCGGTTAACGAGCGCGTCTAAGTTACCTCGTTTCATTTTAAATGTACCTACAAATGTTTAGTAGCTCTCGGATAAAGTTAACATTTTTGTTTGCCAAAAGAAATGCTGTTATTGTGTTGTAATCTCATGGCAATTGTCATGTTCTGACTGCAGGTTAGCTCACTCTAATTATGTAGTCGTTCAATCTCATTCATTCTTTAAAGATGGGATGTTTTACATTTCTTGATTTCAATGCTTACTTAAGATATTTTATATAAAAAAAACAGTTGAAGTTCAAATTTTGATGATGTTTTGAAAACTCTTTGAAATATATAAATTGGTGTGATTTAAAATCATGTTTTAACTATGAATGTTTACCCACAGGTCGTCCAGAGCCATCAGTTCGATGGCTTGTAAACGGTGTGCTAGTGGATGAGGAGTATGAACACAATACTGGTGACGTAATCGAGAACAGACTCCTGTGGCCCGCCATACGAAGAGCTGACTACGCGGCCGTGTTCACTTGTCAAGCCACCAACTCACACCTGGTACCGCCCAAGGAACTGTCGCTTGTGTTAGACATGTTCTGTAAGTATATTCTAAATTTATGTGTAATATTTAGATCGTTCATTCAATATAGAATAAGGCCTTTCTTTACATATGACATACAGTAATTTGACGGTCAATAATTTAAGCTAGCCATTTCATAAAAGGCTTTCCGTAGGTATTGGATTCCTAAGTCTACTTTATCAGGTCCAACATGGCGTAGATGGGCGCCAGCTATTCTGAATCATCACATGATATCCGAACTCTAATGTAATCTACTTAAATTTACCAATTTAACTTAGTCTAGTATTATTTAGATTAAAACAAAATTCATAAAACATTTTCTCACACGCTGCGGTTACGTCGTCGCGCTTTCAATAAAGCCTCAGTATTAAGGTGACGGCCAGTCGCGACAAATAATCAATATATAATAAGTAATAAGGAGGCAGGCGCGAGTAACACTACACTCTACTCACATGACTCGCTCATTCTATTGCATATCATAGCATTAGTTAAACAGGAATAAAGGTTTCATTTACTATAGTTTTCAAATTTATGATCACGCTCGTTGCCTTGTGGGGTAGATAGAACAAAAAATACACATTTATAAAACTTTTCAACCGAGTAGTTTTAGAGGGAAAATTTAATTCAACTACAATCAAAATAAATACATATTAAAACCTTTTGTATACGCTCACCAGATATGGCATGACCAATCCTTACTAATAGCATGATTATGAAAACAACTATATCTGTTTGTTTGTTACTCTTTTACGCACAAACTACTGAACCGATTTAAATAAAATTTGGTACACAGATATTTTTCAGTATAAAAAAGACATTTTCTGACAAGAATCAAAGATGGACAGATTCTGTGAAAGGGGATATGAAAGTGGGAGAAGTCAAAACACAGAAATTCTACCAGATGAAAGATTAAGAAAGAATTAGACGAGATGTTGTGTGACCTCTAGTAATAAGATAAGGGCAAGGCAATGATGACAAAGTTACTGACCTCTGAAAATGTTTTCAGCAGAGGTTGGACAAATATTGATTACAGACAATATGAACTATTATTATTGTGCGTTATTTGAACCAAGTTATTTGTTGCTTTTGAACCAATCACTTGATTGCAATATACTTTAAATTATTACAAAGAATCTTTTATTATTAGAATTTGATAAGAGCGAAAATTGAATTTGAAATATCTATGATTATTCAGCACAAGTATTTCAATCGTGTCATTAATTTCACAGTGAGGCCGTTAACAGTTGAGATCAAGAAGCCATCAGAATTGAGTGAAGGTGGTGTGCTGACAGCCGAGCGAAGGTACGAGGTGGCTTGTGAGTCAGCTGGCAGTCGTCCACCCGCTCTCATCACGTGGTACAAGGGCAAGCGACAACTCAAGAGAATCACTGTAAGTACTTTATACATTTCAATTACGAACGATTTTTGTTCCTAAACTAGCTGTTGGGCACAACTTCTTATGCGTTTAATTTGGAAAATAGAAAACTTTAACAAATTACTCAAAAAGCCATCCTCTTGAACCAAGCTATTTAATAAAAAACCGTATCAAAATCCGTTGCGTAATTTTGAAGATTAAAGCTCACTTATGGATATACGTGGGACATACATATGTACAAAACTGACAACTGTGTTTTATAACAAGTAAAAATTCTATTCAGTTATATCATTTCTCTATGTGATGTCTACATATAATACGTAATGATGTTGTTTATTTCTTTTAAAATATGCAAGTTATCACAAATAACTCGTACAAGAATTATTTAACCAAGGAATTGCTAATTTCAACAAGTCAAATGAAAAATATCTGAGCTTATTTATTATTTATCTCAGATCGTATAGAGTTCGCATCGTATAGAGAGCATCGACTGTGGTTAATGGTCAACTGATGAGTGAAAGCGGCGCATGTTCTACTATTCTACTATATCCTTCTATGCAATGTTGAGATTAAGACTGCAAAGTCAGTGAATGAAATGGAATGGAATTAATAAAATAATAGGCATATAAAATATAATAGGCTGCGCTCTATTTTAAACATAGAACATAGAAGAATAGTTTGCTCATCAAGCAAAAAAATATTATTATGTCTTCGGATGTAATATTACTTCCCTATAATTTGTTTTTCTAAGCGCCACTGTATCGTTTGTGTCATTATCTTCGTGTATCTTCGTGTGTGTTCTCAAATAATAATTTATGTTTTTACAAGTGTAATGTATGATGTTCACATTTAAAGAATTCTTAACGGTTAGATCTAATATCCGAATCAATGATCCGCGACATGTTTGCGTTATACAAAAATAACAATTCAAATAAACGGTACAATGCTCCTCCGCTTGCGGCTTACAATGTTATATATTGTCGTAATAATAAAATATCTATGTAAATAAATACTTATACATATTTGAGAACTTTATATAAATTCCTTTGTCTAGCTGGCCCGGCAAACGTTGTTTTGCCAGACCAAAAAAAAAGTAAAAAAAAAAATTTTAAAAAATAAAAATACTATAAACCTCACGGAGCCCGAGACCTTTCCAACGAATGCAAAACCGTGGAAATCGGTCCGTGCGTTCTGGAGTTATAGCGTCAGGAAGGAAAACCCGACTTATTTTTATATAGTAGATGTCATTTATAAGAGTCTAATGTGTAGCGCTTACAAGCTTGTATAAGTAAAATAAAACCAAGAATTATGTTTAAATTATAGCTGTTGATACTCTAAAGGTAGTACAGTAAAGTACTGTAAAACTTGTTCTTTACATTAATTTATAATAATAATTTAAAACACATTTAATTAATTTGTTATATTTTTTATAATAAAGAAAAACTATTTTACAATCATTTTTTAACATCCTCTCTTCATGTCCTTTTTCACATCCAATTCTATTCTTTTTATTTTCAAATTTTAAATTTTTTATTCCTTTTTTTAAAAACAAATCTTAAGTGGCCTGTATCAATGTATAGGTTATATTCAATGATCACAACCTTTACATTCTCCCCCCCTTAGAGGATAAAAAAAAAATTTTTTTCCAAAAAAAAAAAAAAATTTTTTTTTTTTAAGTTACAAAATACTGGACACCCTACCTAAGGTTGGAAAGCATGATAACAAACTAGAATGAACCAGATTAGATCCAGCTAGGACCTAGCTTTTCGAAGCAATACATTTCGAAAAACTTGAAAAGCAAAAAACCAACCAAAAATTGCCTTTCTAATCTTAGTTATCCGAACCACACTAAGTACTATGCCCTTATATCATATCACTCTTTTCATAAAATATTAAACTACTTCATCTTTAAAATTGATTTATCTAATAATAAACAAGAGTGATAAGGCATTCTTAAAACTATCATACCAAGACACAAAGCATATATCATCAACAATCAATCAGAAAAATGTCCATCACCAAACAATTAATGCTCTTATAAAAACTATCGAGCTTCAATTATGAGGTCAGCATCAAAGATCCGAAAGATATGCTAATTTAACAGCTTTCCAGCTTAATGAGAAAATTTACATAAGAAACCATTATAATTGACAGAATCCAGAGATTATCAAATTAAAATTTAAAGTATGCTCAGATAATACTCAACCTTCTTTTCAATTATTTAGGTATAATTTCTACTAAGTAATTCTGAATGCTCGGGAATGACCAATTTATTCCACATTTAGAATTCCTTCTCGTGAGATAAATTTACCAACCATTCTTCTACCACAAGTAACGTTTTAAATAATCAATCATTCTATTATCTAAGTAATTATAAACTATTCGCTAATCATTATTATCTAATTATTACCCAATAAATAAAATAAAAATATTATCAGCAACCTCTCACTATAATACAACTTCTTTCAATTTTCAACCTTTCACATTTCTCTCCTAATGAACAAATACTTTACTCTAGCACCTACTTTCCTAAATCCTATCTTATGAGTTCTATCTCTAAAATGCGTGATATCCCAAAACAGGATTCCATGACAAATAGCCTATGGCCTTACCATGTTGCATTCAAAGATATTACCCGTTGATACGACTCATCCAACTAACTCTACCAAGCCACTACCTTCGACATTATAACTCAATACAACCCATTATTATACCTATTAATCGCTCTACCTTAATACTATAATCATAATCTAGTACGAGATACTCACTATCCAATTACTATGTTAATATATTTATCTCACATTTTTAACTAAACATTCAAAATATAAATATGAAAAAAATAATTAAATTTTTGATGTGGTTCCTTTTCACTGCATCTTTCTTATGTACAAATTTGCTGACGTCATTATGAAGTCTCGCCGATCCCGAACAATATGAAACACACCAAAATAAAACAATATTAATAAATTATAATTATCACTATATATATAACCTTAATCTAATCGAATCACTAAACCAATTTACATCATTATGCAAATAAATATTGCGAACATTCTTGGTAATTTACTTCTTGGAACTCTTCCCTTAGTCTATCAAATACCTCCTGCACGCTTTTGCACGTGTCTTTAATGCCCCGGAAGAAAAGTAAGGCGTTACCCCTTAAAAATGAGGGCAATAGTGATAATTTTTCTTCTTCAGACGAGCATCTCTTGAAAGTTATTAAAGCGTAAAACATTTCTTCGAATTCATCTAGGCACTCCTGTGCGCAACCACCGAAAGTTATCGTGGCTAGTTCCATCTTAGTTATAAATAATTTATAAAAATATAATAAAAAGATACGGCTACTTCTCTGATAATAAATATTTATCCTGTGTCGACCCTTTGCTCGTCAACACATCCCTGGGCGTAGGAGCTGGTTTACCAATCGGGCCGCTATACCCGGCGCGCCTCCACGATTTGTAAAACTTCTTCTTTACATTAATTTATAATAATAATTTAAAACACATTTAATTAATTTGTTATATTTTTTATAATAAAGAAAAACTATTTTACAATCATTTTTTAACATCCTCTCTTCATGTCCTTTTTCACATCCAATTCTATTCTTTTTATTTTCAAATTTTAAATTTTTATTCCTTTTTTTAAAAACAAATCTTAAGTGGCCTGTATCATTGTATAGGTTATATTCAATGATCACAACCTTTACAGTACCTTACTAACACTATACGAACTAGTCGTGATAGTATGTATGATATGTATATACGAACTTAATTGTTCCACACAACTAAATAACAGTTTTATTGAATGCAATGAAGTTAAAAGTTGTATGTATGTGTGAATCTTTATGTGTGTATACATAACAAGTGTCGATATATATAAACTAAAGCGTCACAAAGCTAATTATCGATTCTAAAACAGAGTAAGTCAGGACACAATTTAAAATGTGCATTTTGTATTAAGTAATAAAGGTTTTCTCTGTTCCCCACAGAGCAGAGCATTGCACAATTAGCAACAGAATATAAAAACTGTGTAACACGCTCCAAAGATTATTCTTAATTATTTTTAACTAAACATTGATTAAAAGTACAGAGTCAAGCCAGGTAGCCTCTAAGCACAACATAAATCACTCGACAAGAAAGTTTGTGTTCACAAGTGGCTCATGGCAGGCGCCGGACTAATTGGCCGGGAGAGTAATCCCGGCTAATTTACGTCCAGCATAACTAATAGAGCCTCCAATAAATATCTCGGCCACCGACTTCCGGTCAGCTTGGAAAGAAAATGCCAAGCGCAAAAAGTGCAATTAACTGGCACTGCTCGAGACTACTGCAGCTGAATATTGTTCAATTTGCATACTGACCCACATATATTTGGATGTTGTCGTTAAAGAAGAAGAAAGAAAACGAAGCAAATAAAAATACCTTAAAATATATTTTTAGAATTTAGATTTATCTGTCTTGTTATTATTTCTCAATTTCCTTCTTCTTGATGTAGGAGTTAGCTGTAAAGAAATCTTAGCAGACGAAACTATTGTATCGACACATCTGGTTATCTTCATGTAGTAAACTACATAGTTACCCTCCATAATTATTTCAAGTACAATTTAATGTTATTAGTTTGGTATTTCAATATCTGAGCCAACAACGTAACAAACACCAGTTGTGACATACATACTTACCCATTACAGTTTAGAACTAGCACTAGTACTGGGATAGTTTCAAAATAAAACTATATTGAAACTATCGTATTCTCCATTAATAGTGAAATATAGAGGAGATATGATCTGATGAAGTGAGCGTAATGGTGCATGCGGCGACAGGCTTGCTTTAAATCTCTCTGTTCGTGAGTAACAGGCCTGACCGTACGGGCACACCGCCGGACAACCGGACGACCGGACAGACGGCGTCTTTACGAGCCGCAGCGGTAATTACCCGCTATGATAGACGCTGCCTTCAGCTGGCTTCGCTCCAAACACTAACCGGTGCCAACCCATCATACATCGGCTTGGTTTTTGGTGAACACGCACTTAGTGCTTACTTTAAGATTGAGTTCTATAATAAATGTAGTTCTACTAATATAGTTCACATTCATATACATAATTTATTAATATTATATCTTAAATAAAATTTAAGTCTAGGGTTATGATATTTAGAATTGTAATAGATACAATAAAAAAATATAAAAAATATTATAATGATAGACTTCCCATTCGTGATCCAAATAGTCACATTCAAGACTAGTTTGTGCGCCATAGTCTTATCTAGATATAACAATGAACCCTTCACTTAATACCTACTTGTATATTCAAGCGATCGTATGAAAATGAGCCATCAAAGTGTGCCTACAAGCGTCCTTAATACCTGGCAACGGTGCACCATCTTCATGCTCCTCTATTCAAATAGGATCGAATAAAAGTTTTATCGTATCGATTATCGATTCCGCTGCGTCACGTGACGTTCACTGCACCAAACTTGGCACGGTGCCAAAGTTCTTCGATGCATCGTTATAATAATCGAGTGCAGTATTCATGATTACCACCACCTCGTTGTATTGTCTACAATTTAATTACATCATTATTGTACCGCTATTAGTTGTAGAGTACACTGCGCACTGGTTGAACGTAACACTATCACTTGTTCTGATTAATCTCTATATATACTCGTATATATAAATCCTCTGTACGTGTGTTTGTAATTGAACTTCTCCTAAACGGCTGGACCGATTTTGATGAAATTTGTTGTGTGTATTCAAGGGGGTTCGAGGATGGTTTAGATTCACAATTGGCTGGACCGATTTTGATGAAATCTTTTGTTGTTGATTTTTACACAGAATTGTATGGCAAAACAACGTTTGCCGGGAGAGCTAGTTATTATATAGTAGACTAGATGGTCCCGGCAAACGTTGTTTTGCCACAAAAATGTCAGGTGTGGACCACTCTTAACATTTAGGGGGATGAAAAATAGATGTTGTCCGATTCTCAGACCTAACGGTTATGTACACAAAATTTCACGAAAATCGGTAAAACCAGTTCGTAGGAGTATAATTACAAACACCGTGACAGGAGAATTTTACATATTAGATGGACTTAAGTAACTGTTATTGGAAATTTCATTAATAGAGTATTAAGATAGTGATATATTTCAACTTTGAAATATTCTTCTAGAAATAGATTAAATTTGTATTACCTTTGACACTTATATCTAAACATACGAAATGTAATTATGTATTGGTCAGCACACATAATCTAATTTTGCTGACTGAAAATTGAACCTTCAATCACCTGCAGCGAATTTATACAATACCCAGTTCATCACGGTTTTAAGATTAAATATGAAAAGAGTAAATAACTGTTTATGAATATTAACTGGTAAGAGTTGTGAGTCGTGATTTGAAGACGAGTTCCTGACAACGGTCCCTTCCAAGAACTCGTACATGGAATAAAACTTTGAAGAAATTCTACTTCGCATTTCTTTTAAAAAAGAACTTAACAGACAAGCTACTGAAAGACATGTTGATATTTCGGAGAAATTTCAAATCTAATAATTATCAAAAATGAAACGTCTTGAGTTCTGAAATTATATTTCTTATCTAAAATAAAGTAGGTATAATTATTAGCTCATCGATCATTAAGTGACGTCAGATTTAATGAAATAAAACTCAAACGTGGTTAGTTTTGTAAAACTTTTATTTAAAAAACTAAAAGTAAGTTCGAAAATATTAACTAAAATATAAAAATTTCATCCTAATTTATTGCAACAATACAAAAGTCTGTTGATTGTAGTGTCAGTGGGTGAGTGTGTGAGCTCACTTAGTATGCGACTTAGGTTCGGTTCCGCTCCGGCCGCTAAGATCGCGCTCGTTAAATCTGGCTGCGAGGCGCACATTCACTGCATCCAAATGTTGCCTACTCCGTATGAGTTTAGTTGCTTATAATATATCATTTATTGTTAAATATTTCATGTTTATTTATTCAATTGAACAGAATATATGTATACACGAACACACCGTCACGCTTATTTCCCGTGGGGGTAAATTGAAACAATAGAGTGCTTCAAGTAACGATAATTATGCAATATTTCAATCAATTTTATTTGCTAAATATTATTTGTATAAATATTTTTTTGAAAGCAATTTTAACAAAATACTAGATCTATGTAAATAACATGCTTTATATTGTTAGGTACCTTCTCATTGTTTGAAGAACTGCTTGCCTTATTTAATACAGACAGGTTATACAAATAATAATAATATGTAATAATAAATACCTATTCATGGACCCAAGCTAAGCTCATATGCTTGTGTCATGGGTATCAGAATACGGATAGAATATGTATTCAGAATACGGATAAAAAGAAAAGTAGTATATGTATGTATGTACATATACTACTTTTCTTTTGTAAATACATACTTATAATATACATAGAAACACCCAGACGCAGTACAAACATTTGTATGACAATTAGAAAAATCACACAAATTATTGTCCCGAGCGGGAATCGAACCCGCGACCTCTTGATCGGCAGTTCGTTACATGAACCATTCAACCACGA
Source organism: Orgyia antiqua (assembly GCA_916999025.1). Taxonomy (NCBI): domain Eukaryota; kingdom Metazoa; phylum Arthropoda; class Insecta; order Lepidoptera; family Erebidae; genus Orgyia; species Orgyia antiqua. The sequence continues at coordinate 20,573,276 of OU779862.1, forward strand.
GGCAAATGTGTTAGTAATTAAATAAATACGAGAAAATAATAGACACAAGTCACTGACATGATGTATGTCAAATCAATCAAATCATTATTACAATACCTACTAACACAGTTCCTCCATAATACTTTACAAAGTTAACACTAACTTAATTATTTATTTAATTGGGATTATTCATAATTTTTGACCTGCTGTTTTTATATTTTTTTTATAAAATATAGACTATTTTAAGCAACTAATTTCAATATTATTGAAATATTCACTATATTAAAAAAAATTTTTAATACTTAAAGATATTATTTTAAACGTTGTGACGTCATCGTTGTACGCAATCTGTGTATTGCTTTTTCCTGATAGACTTAAGACAGATTGTAATACATGTTTTCAAAGTTGCCAAGTTTATATAATAGACCAATTTCAACTCCACCACAGAGAGTAGTTTAACCCTAAAAACGCCTTAATATTTTAAGTCCTTCATTTCAAGGGCAAATAGAGATCATTTGGTTTTTGGAAAAATAATCGTTAATATAGCAAATTTTCCGAAAAAAGCTAATGGATCATGATCAGAAACTCTATTCCACGAAATGGTTTTCGAATTAAGAGTTTAAAAAAATATGAACAATGCCAATGCAGGAATTCAATAGTAACACCACGAGTAACACATTCATTCAATATCAAACAATATTATTATACAGAGCCAGTGTACTGTTTGTAATGTGACCGTAATGAATAATGAATGATAATACAAAGCGAGCTCACAGTAGGTACAACAGCTAGCGCCCTCTGTGCTATTATACAGCTGTTCATTTAAACAATGCTTCACAGTTTATTGAAGCGCTGCATTATTATAGGGCTTTTTGTTAAACCACATGCGGCTAGTACTGGCCAATTTAATAAAGCGCTTGATTACTTTCAAACAGTTTGCTACAATTATTATTAAGAGGATACCAAAATTCTTCGTGCATTTTTCTACGTACGAAGTTTTCATTGTTTCTTTAGATTGAATGGCTAGAGCTCTAATTTTTAAGTATATGTTTTTTCCATATATAATCTAGGATCGCATAAACTCAGAAACGCGATTGAAAAAAGTTTTCTCGATAGAAAATCTTAGCGAAACAACCTCTCTCATTTTTTATTTTTTTCATTTGTCGGTCTATTATCGCGTATTAACTAATGAAATAACTTTAAAAACATAAGTAACTATTACATATAGAAACACGTAAATCAGAATTAAAATATATTTAGTAGATTTTGAGTAAACAAAAAAAATAGCCCTAATTCTTCATTTTCTATACCTACTAGCTGTGTTAATATGTACATGTCGACGATAATATTGATGTAGGCCCTTAACTATTTGTATATAAAATCATGCTACAATTATATTCTCTTTACAGTAAACAATTGATAATCCAACAATTAAATTTAATTTCTACGGTAAGATTTTATCCTTGTCGGAGAAGGACTTTTAAATTACTTCAAGGCGGTGTGATACTTTAATTTGAAGAGGTACGGAGCATGCATTTTTTTCAGCTTCGCACTTAGCCATATTTTATGGCTCTTTTAATTATTCCTCCCATATAATATTTGTATTATCTACTTACAAAATATTATTAAAATATTGGTATATTTTCCAAAAGACTAAACGTAAATTAACCCGCTTTGAGTAAATAGAATAGAACTATATAGTATAAAAATATTTCACAGTAGGTATATTGATACATCGTGAAAAGCGACCTTTGGAAAATTTATACCATTTATCATCATTTTAGTAAAATAAAACATTTGCACAAAGTATCGTTGTTCACACAGGTTTACAGTAATCAAATTGTTTTAATTAAAATGTACGACTTGTTCAACAAAATAAAGAGTGTAGTCTGGTTATTATACAAACGTGGTATAATTAAACAGCTCCACTCAACTACAGACGTTTTTCTGATAAATTGATCGTAATTGGAAGCATCTAGTCTGGGACCTTAATTAGCATTTATAACACAAAGGCAGTAATAGCTTTTATTATTCTCAAAATAATAACACCCTCTATGATTGTAGAGAAATAAATGAAAAATAAATATTTACAAAGTAAGCTTAAGAGGATACCAAAATAGCTTCGTGCATTTTTCTATGTACGAAGTTTTCATTGTTTCTTTAGATTGAGTGGCTAGAGCTCTAATTTTTAAGTATATGTTTTTTCAATATATGATCTAGGATCGCATGAACTCAGAAACGCGATTGAAAAAAGTTTTCTCGATAGAAAATCTTGGCGAAACAACCTTTTTTTCATCTGTCGGTCTATTATCGCGTATTAACTAATGAAATAACTTTAAAAACATAGGTAACTATTATGTATAGAAACACGTGGATCAGAATTAAAATATAATTAGTAGATTTTGAGTAAATAGGAAAAGTATCCCTAATTCTTCATTTTCTGTGCCTACTGGCTGTGTTAATATGTACGTGTCGGCGATGATATACGATAATATTGATGTAGGCCCTTAATGCTTGTTCTTACAAATACACATCCCAATAAAAAAATCTAAATAAATATAGACTACGTGACAAGTTTTATATTAAAAGTCTAGTGTCAACTAGTTGACAATCTCTTACAAAACGGCTTGCCCGGTTTTAATGAAATTTAAAGAAATAGAATGTAATTTGTCATACTTATTGATCGTAGGATTAACTTTTACAGTAATTAGGCAAATGAAACTGGGGTGCAGGATTAATAAAGCTATGATTACAGATTATTTTTAGCGTAGTCAATAAGTTTAGGAAGTTTTTCGAAGTGAGCTGACTGTATGGGCGGACAGTATTGGGGTAGTGTTGGCTCTGCGCCAAGGTTCAGATAATTATCCCGTATTAATCTCTCAGCCAAATAGCTCGGGGCGGCTATAAAAAACAAGTGATAACGTTAAATCGCACATCGCTCCCTGTATCGTTCACCAAACAAAATGTACAAAAAGAAAGAAAAATTTTTAACGAAAGCAAATATAGCAGGGTTAGTGATTAGTATTATGTATAGTGTTGAGTAACTACTTTCTTTTATAACCACTTTTACTAGAGAATATAGAGAACCATTAGCTACGAGCTAAACAAAGCGTGGTTCGTGGTCTAGTGGTGCATATAACGGACTGCCGTTCACGAGGTCTGGGGTTCGATTTCAACACGGGACAATTATTTGTGTGATATTTAATAAAACAAACATTTGTATGACAAATGTGTGTACAACGTCTGGGTGGTTTGTATGTATTATAAGTATGTATTTACAAAAAAAGTATAATATATGTCGTAGTAACATAATAGAGAATGAATTTGCTATGGTTTACTATCAGTCTACAAATTGTAGAAACTATCTTTAAGATGTTCATACATCAATCTGACATTCTCTTTCACACATAAAAGGTTCCACAGCAGGTCTCCAACCAAATCCCCTATAACCTGCGCCTCTACCACCAAGATAATGATGTTCACACAAAACATCACCTTTCTATCGTCACTTTACACTTTCTCACAAATACACAGTTTATAATTATACACTCGCGATTATGACCGGTATAAACTCTTTATCACTACTGTGAGTGAGCAACTAGTCGGGCAGAGATTCGCCCTGTCTAACGTCTCAAACTATACTGACTGTTAGCTCTGCGGCTGTCTCGTATTTAAACTCATTGCAAAGTGGGGACGTGGTGGGGTAATCACGTGTTACGACTTGTCTACAATTCTTTACGTTAACGAATTATACGTTTATATTTATTTATTTTAATTGTCGCTCCGTCGTATATATGTTGTATATCTGTATCTGGTACTCGTAACACAAGCATATTTGTATGCTTGTGTTACGAGTACCAGATACTTACATTATAGCTTACATTGGGGACGGAGGACATTGTGTGAAATGTCCATAAAAATAAAAATAAATACTTCCTGGACCTCATTTGTATTCCTAAATCTAGTTGTTTAAGCTCAGCTGTTTCAAGTCTTATTTAAATTTTTCAATCTGAATTATAAATGTTGGCTAATATTTATAGTCGAGTAAAAAATAGGTAAAGTATAGTAATATATAATGTTACTTAGGTATGTTATGTAATTCCTTGTGGTGTGCAATAAAACACATTCATTCATTCATTCATTCACTTAAACTCTTTGTCTGTTTATTTGTGCATTAAAATTTGATAGTGTTGTTACATAATTTTTTATATACTATTACAACAAATTTTCATAAAAAAAATTAATGAACTGTCGTCGGTCTTTGAACCTTTGTGGATTATATTTCCTATATGTATTTTTTTTTATAAAATTTGATAAACGAGTTCGTGTAAAAATAAAAGACTTTCCACGTTTTAAGCGACTGAACCAACGAATCACGCCACGAACCACATTAATATAATATCGAATAAACCTGTCAAACTACTGAAGTGACATTAATAAAATGCATCAACGACACAGACAGACATTAGTACACTTCTAAAAACTCTATTACTTTTACTGAGAGACAGATATTGAAATAATCGTATCTTATATTTCTGTTTTATTTTTGAAGTGAAAACTTCTTTAGCGGCGTTGAGCACTTTTTCTGTAATGGGTATAAAATCTTAAACTCGCGTCAGGACACGTGACCTGATCGAAAAAGAGTAAGACGGATGGAGAGTAGACAGCTATCCCCTCTCTACGGCGCGGCGAAAATGTATGCCTGGGCCTACTGTTTCGTTTAGGCAGCGCAGGGCGCTTGCGCGAATGTTCGTGTATGTTACAGCGTGCCACGCGCATCCATGGATGGTGACAGCTGATGGCTCGACCGTCTGTGTAGTGATCACATTGTTGTGTATTCGTAAAATTCGTGAATGTAAAGTGCTTAACGTTAATAATCAAGTTTTCACTTCTGCCGGCACTCCCGGAGTGCATTTTTTATTTTCTTAAAAAGCGAGGGAGGGAAGTGCAAATAACATTAACCGTATATAATGAAGACTTTCACTACATTAATTTGCAATACTCTCACAAAATATCACATATTTACGTGTTTTCCTGTAAATGGGTCATCCTCTTGGGAAGTCAGCAACGAATGACTTTCATAAGGTAAATACGGAACCCGCAAATTATTGTTCTGAAGCAGGTTACTGTGTGTCCATTGATAAGGTTGGATATTCTCAAGAGACGTGCGAATTTTATGCTCTAATGTGATATTGAGCATATCATAGCAGTAGGATTTTATTGTTGTAGGTGTAAAAAGCCAGGCTATTATCTTGTAATGGAAAAATGTTCTTTCGTGGATTTTTACGAAATCATCACAGGATTATGTCTATAATAATTAGTTATTTGTCGTAGTCACAAACGTTCTCTTTAATAGGTTTTCACAAATAATTTCATACTATTAGAATTCAAACTACACGTAGTCCCTAGTACGTATTGCTGCAAGCCCTCAACTCGTGGCGATTATTCATAAAACCAATTTAGATAAGGGAGCTGCCAATATTTCTAAACGTTGGTGCAGCGCCCTCTCGTAACGAATATTGTTTCTGTGTTATAACTTACAATACGTGTATTGTAATGTTTATAAAATAATATCTAATAACGTACCAATTAATTTGAAATATTTTACATTTCTCTTTCTTATTTAAGCACGATTTAAACTACTAGAAACTAGAAAATCCGTCACCGGTTTCGCATGGATTATATTATATATTGATAAAAGTTACTGTTTGTAGGTAAAATTTTATTACCTTCACATTGTTTCTATTTAGATACTTATCAATTTTTTTGAAAAATTAAGAAATATCTTATGTACACCAAAGATAGAATAGCTACCCGATGGTGAAAGATTTTTTAAGAAGCATTTCAATTAAACAATCAAATATATTTTTTTTTTTAATATTATCATAGATTAGTAAAACATTGCTATGTACTAACTAGCTGTTGCCCGCGCCTTCGTTCGCGTGAAATTTTGTATGACGGGGCAATAACAAACTTAAAGTAGGTTTTCCTGAACGAATATCCCGGGATAAATTGTAGCTTATACTTTAAGTTAGATCTCTACTAACATATCACTGAAAACGGTGTTCAATTCTGCGTAGTAGTTCTGGCGTGATGCGCGTACAAACATACAGACAGACAGACAAAAATTTTATAAACCGGTGTTTTGTATTCTATTATACGTATATATAGATCCAATGCTTTCATCATTACTTATATTCAAAGTACAGACATCAACTTTTTAGATTTTAATTAAATGGATATAGATAAAAAAATACAAGGTACGCGCGTAAAACATAACCATTCCTTGCAAATGTTTAATTTCATGTCGAGTTATAACCATTTAATGAGTTATTTAGGTACATAATAAATATCACGTGTTGTCCGGTGTCTGATGTCCGGACACTACGGTAATGACTCATATCGTCATATCATTATATCATTACATGTCTCCACGTCCCATATAATTAAAGGTATCGTTTTAATAATTTAATAATTGCTGTAATTATAACTTTTGTTCTCATTAAACACAAAACTTAATATTGGTACCAATTCTACGCGCACAACTAAACTTAACTAAAAAATGAAATTTTATTGTGTCAATAACACAATTCCGTAATGTTAACGATTCTTTCTTGTTAGCAAATCTGTTTATTATAGATTAACAATTGTAATTAATATTAAATTACACAACAAAACAACCATATAATCAATATACAGTAATAGTTGTTTTAATTTTTTAGTTAATTTAAGTTTAGTTGTGGACGTAGAATCGACACCATTGTGTAGTCTGTGGTGAACACACATGTGCTTCGGAACATTTTACATGTTGAAAAATGTATTCAAGTCATTTCTAGTCACAGCCCTTTTCCACACATAGTCTACTATGGCTAATTGACCAGGTATACTGGCATAAGTTACTTTTAGATTTCTTTTATGATGAATATATTATTTAAATAAAACTACTTTTTACGGATTTAGACGCGTATACTTGTTTTAAATTTTGGCCCGACGTTTCGAAAACTTTGCAGTCATCATGGTCACGGGTGAGTCTCACCCATGACCATGGTAACTGCAAAGTGAGTCGCGCAAGTGTTAGAGAATATATTATTTATAATAGGTACCAAGTGTCTCGTAAAATGAACCTAACATATTAAGCACGATTATTTGTAATACGACTAAATATTAATTAAATATTGTTATTTATTCTTACGATTGTAGTTATTGCTACTTTAAAATTTATAAGCTACGTTATTAAATTATATTTTTATCAACTTTACATATTCTATATAACTCGTCACCCGAAATAACGGCAAAAATAGTTGTTTTATATGAAAATTAAAGTATAAAGGTATAAATAATTTAGTTCAAGTGTCAACTGTTCACCACGATGCGGCGGCTCCTCTAACAACAGCACATCGCAGTACTAATGATACCCAACACGCGGCTTATATTGTCATCTTGTAACTTTGATCTTTGTTCTGTAACACAGTTTGGAACGAACAAAAGAATAATGTTTTTGTTAAAATCAGATAAAGCTTTTCAAGATATCAAATAATATTACTATTTTACTATAAAAAATATTACTATTTTTATGTTTGAGTTGATTGATTGGTCTCTATTTTTATCTGTATCAATCGAATCAGACGTAAAAATAGTAATATTTTCTTTAAAAAATATTATGCTTAACGTAACATATAACCTTAAGTTTTAATTCAATGATATTTTAGTGCATTTTCTGAAAAGATTTTCTATAGTAATATTTTTTGTTTTTTACCATCGGAAAGAAGAGATTGCAACGAACAGAAAGCATACCAACTTTTTGAAAAAAGCTGATATTTTGACAGGTGAATTTCCGATTGAAAATTAGGGTACTTTTTCGGTATTAATTCAAAATAAGGTGAAAAAATAAATATTTCTAATCAAATAAATTACAGCGTATTAAGGATATAAAAAGGTAAGTTTTCACCAAATTTCGTGAATAAAAAAACATTTTTGTAAAAGAAAAAAATCAAAAATCATAAACTTGGTTTTTTGAATTTTTCACATAAATTTTGAGGTTATGTGAATAAAGTGTGAATACAAAAGTTTTAGATCTTTTTATTACCTACAACTTTGCCTTTCGACTTTTTTCCATAGGACTATTAGTTTTGACGGAAATCGAGAAAAACCATTTTTGCCCGTCCGTACCGAGATCGCCCGTAAATTATTTTTCCTTTCATTTTTATAATATTCTCCTCCTTTTCTAATGGGTTACATCCTACTATAATTTTTTTTTTGTTTTAAAAATTATCGTCACTGGTCTATTAGTCATACCAACTTAGTCACTTCATATCAACGCATATTGTAATTAATAGCAATTACTATATTTAATCATTTTGATTTGACGTGTGTCGTAAGCTTTTTTGTAAAAACATATTATATATTGCATTTATTAATGGTATATTTAGGTATGTGGCTAATAATAGCCGTGAACACTTTTCAATTTGCAAGCTGTTATACTCAGCCTTCGAACTGTTAATATTGTTACAAAATAATGTAATGATTGTACCTGCTTGCTCTACTAGACCATAGAGCCATCTGTCTTACTATGTAAGTTGTATTAATAAATAGTCTATTGAACGATTTCACTGCGTTTATACTTATAGGTTATGGGCCCAGAACTTATTTTGTCTTCAAACTCAATAGAGTTAATAACAAATATATTATCTGGTTATCATATTGTTGAAGGTCGATATGAGGCCATCTCTTAACTCAACATGTCAACTTCTGAATTAATTTTATTGCTGTGTAGGTCCGCGTAGCAGTTCTACGAACGGCGTAGCACCCGCGTTCGCTCTCACCCTACGTCCGCCTGTTATACTTAAGAATAATGCAGAGATTGTGAAATGTTTCATGAACATGAAAGAACCTCTTCCCAGTAAGATGTTACGTTATTCAGTGGTTCAACGTTTTATTTATATCGTTGTAGACTGTGAAGACGTCTTGCCCAGCCTTGGGCCGTGGCGCAACACCGTTGTCTCTGATACGACGCCCGTGTTGCTCACTATTTGCTTTTTTCTGTCGTCGTGAATATAGTTTTTTTGTTGTTAAACTATTTATTTTATATTTTTTTACATAGTCGTTTTTAATACCATTTCTGTTTTCTGCTTTGTCTGACAAATATAATTACAAATAAGAACATATTTTCTAAATTGTTATATTTGTCTTACATCCTGCAACATGATACATAATAAGTATGAGATTTTTCATGTAGTATGTACAATCGAACACAAAATTATTTCAAACGGCTAACGATACTTTGAACTCTGACATCATTTCTTTTGATAACCCTTCAAACGTCGTAATTCTCCGCATTAAGGGCTCTAGAACCTATAAAGAGACACTGCTACGCATTGATTAGAAGTACGTTTTATTTCCGTTTTAGCTGGACAGTCGGTAGAGCGTGACATTGAGTCGGACAGATAAAAAGTTGGCAAGCCATTGTGTGAGTGGCACCTGTACTGTTTGATATAAGCATTTGAACAATAATTGTTTAAGTGAACCGTTATATAAAATATTTGCGGTTCAATTGGTCCTGCTCGAGTTCAGACGAGATTTTGCTTTCATCTATTGAAAACTGATAGACGGCTACTGGTATGAACTAATATTCTTATTTCTATAAATAAAACTTATTTTAAGCACAGTTCCAATATTTTTAGCTTTCTTAACTAATCTGACGCCGCCAATCTTCACAGCACAACAAATGAAACTAGATACTAAAAAGTTTTTGAAAAATTACAAGTGTCTGATTTTTTATATAGAATTATTATTTAGAATACTAATTTGACAATAAACATAATTTTATTGATAATCCCATTATTATATCCACATGTATAAAATTCAAAATGAGTATTCATATAATGTAAACAGGAGGATTATACAAATAATAATATATATCATCACGGAGGAATTATTTGTGTGTTGTTCGTTTCACACTTCAACAAAAAGTGTGGGCGCTCGTTTTCCTGTAGGTTTGTTGTTAAACGAGCGAGCTTTATCGCGGAGGCATCCATCAAGGCGGCGCTGTGCCACTATAAAAACAAACGAAGGGCGGAAAAAGCGCGTGAAATAAGCCAAGGACTTGACGACGAAACACCGGGGAGACTCCCAGATCACAACAGATATCATAAACATTATATACTTTAATATTAATGGAGTATACGATATTTGGTTTTTTATGATTGATGGATATTTGCAGATGTTCTGACATAATGATTAGAAGTAAAACACAATTATAGCAACACTAACAACACTTACTGGCTTATTATTCCCACTTTAGATAACTTTAAGTTATTCACGCGTGTGAAAAATTTTAATATTTTTGTATTGCCAGTTCATTATTCATTCATACACATATTATTATGCTTTTAATTCTAACTAATATACTTTTAATGAAACGATTAGTAGTACCAAGAAGTTTAATTGCTTATGTATAATCAATAGAGTGAACCCACTTATAAACGCTCATTGTATTTTATAACAATATCGGGTTTTCTTTGATATAAGAATTATATGGTGCTATTTGATAATATTTTGTAACTGTGATTACAGGTAAACTAAATCGATTCATGAGGCTACGGATTCGATTTATGTGTGGGACAAAAAGTAATATCTTATGATAGTACGAAAGAAATAACTTAATTTATGATCAAGACAGAGCAAAATTTCCGTGAATATTGTAATGTTACATAAATTTATCGTATTGGCGACGCTTGTTTATATTCAGTTTTATCTTCCACATTCGAAGTTCTTATCAATAACTCTCTAGAAATTGTTAATTTCATCGTAAGTTTCACAGCCTATTATAACAAAAGTCGTCAACGTCGTCGGGGCGCAATCTACACCCGTGTGAAATGTCCAACTTTTGTGACACTTGTCGAACATCTGACAACCAGCACTCGATACATATTAACATATCGATGTGGTAGACAAGCGTTATGATCAATACGTATCGATAACATTGAATAAAGGCAAACTTCACACAAGTGTCGCAAACAGATACATATGGGACACGTGAATAAAAACTCAATACATCTACTGATTACATTAGAACAATAACAATACTGATGGATACATCGCAATATCATTGAAATGATACATACGGAACAAGTTTACCACTCCTGTACCTCTGTTTTATTGTATTAACTTTGTATAGTTATACATATAATATATGGTACTGAGGGAATTTAGTTTTCCAAACAATGGTGCCGATTCTGAGCGTACAACTAAACTTAACTTAACTAAAAAATTAAAATTGACAGCGTCATTATCATAATGCGGCAATGTTTACTGAACTTTCTTATTATTAAAACTGTGTATTAAAGACTAACGATTTTAATTAATATAAATGTGTACAACGAAATAGCAAGTAATAGCTATATTGACACTAACAATTTTAATTTTTTAGTTAAGTTAAGTTTAGTCGGGTACCTAATTGGTACCATTATTATATCTAGGTCATCTGCCATTGTTTAAAAATCTTTATAATTTTGTAGCCGTATAAAAAGCATATAACATTAAAACTTTACCCAATTAAGATTTTAATTAAGCTTGTAAATGTTTTTGTTAAAACTAAAATTAGAACTAAAATTGTATACCTACTCTAACGAATTCGAATTAACTGTTTAAGACATTTTTACTTAACTGGAAAGTCTTCACGAATAGTGTTTTACCAAATGTTATATATTTTACTTCGTTTTCTCACAAACTAACTTTATTTAACGAATTTCATTTCATAAATAAATACAGCATTGCTCTTCTACAACTTAAATTTATGTTCAATGTATCTCATTTTCTCTCACCGCAGGTCACCAATCGTAGCCAAAACAAGTAAAATTTTAAATATAACTGAAGATTGATAAATGGTAAATTGCTCACCCAAAATATATACATAGATAAAGAATATGAACGTCATCATTTAGTTACGTAAAGATAAATATTGAATACAAGTAAAGTGTTCGAGAGTTAAACGCTCCTTATCTTCGCTCACAAAATGTAATCCCTTTGAATGTTTCTGCGAACTTACTAATGCCTCCTTTGGCGGCGCACTTAAGTGCTACAAACTTGACTTACTTACCTATATACAATTATATATAAACTTATATTATCTTGATTTATAGTACAAGGATTATATTTTATGTTTGTGCTTCCTCTTTGGCTTAAAAATATCGCAAAGCCTCCTCAGTAGACTACACTATTCTATGTTCATTATAAATGATCGTTTAAGGTAAAGCTCTCTCGCATAAGACATAATATCATTAATATGAAAACAGGTCAAGTTAAATAGGTGATCATGATTATCAACCACCCGATAATAAGGTCTTTAGATTTTGAAGTCCAGTGCAGCTAGCTATCTTTACTGAGGTTATATGTAACAGCAGTTTTTGGATCTCTTCTAATAAGACCGGATGGAGGTAACTATGATATATTTGTTTGCTACGTTCATGACGAGACTTTGGAATAACACACATTTCTAGCGAACACTTGAAATATGTTTTGCCTCTTTTGGTTACGTTTTATTATTGCTCTGTATCTACTGTGGGCCAATACAACAAATATAATTAACTAGCTGTTGAAATTTAGAAAATGTTCCCTATTTTTGCAACATTTTTCACTACTGCTTCGCTCCTATTGGTCGCAGCGTGATCCTATACAGCCTATAGTTTTCTCGATAAATGTACTATCCAAAACTGAAAGAAATTTTCAAATCGGACCCGTGGTTCCCGAAATTAGAGCGTTCAAACAAACAAACAAACTCTTCAGCTTTATAATATGAGTATAGATGAAAATATAACGTGAAAGCTATATCTATAGATTCTATTCGTATTATATTATATATCTATTATGTTAAGTTGCCTTTTAAATTATACACGAACAAAACGCAGGAAGCACTTATAATAATGAGAACGATAGGTACATTTATATCGATAGTACTATGTAGGCCGCTGTGTGGCGCCACTAGCGCTACTGGGAGCCTCCACGCTTATTACGTATGCCGTTGTTGGCTAACATACAATGAATTCTATACAAAAATAAGATTTTAAAATTATATTATTACTAGCTTTTGACCGCGGCTTCGCACGCATTAGTGGCCGAATCAAATTTGAAATCAAACGTAAAACAAAATCTTAAATTCATAGATACTAAATTCGATACTGAAATTCATAGCAAAATCTACATCAATTAACAAGCGACATAGCAAACTATGTAAGTATATCTACTAATATCAAAGTTAAATACGATACCAAAATGACAACTAAAATTTATATAAAAAAAAAACAAAACAATGCAATAAAAATTGACGTAGTATAGAATATAATTATACTTAACTATTCCAACCTCTTTAATTAAGAAAGCATCACAATTTAAAAAAAATTGTTGGAACTAAATAGGACACACAAGGAGTTTCTATTCCGAACTACCGCGTAAATCGCATGTGTCAGTCTGGGATTAAAACCTTCTTGGCCAAATTAAAAAAAAATACCTACAAGTCGACGGATTCGCTATGGCAACTCGACTGTCCAAAACCAAGACCTAGCAAAGGACATTTTTTTTAATTCGTTTTTTAAACCAATATTTTCCATGTTTTTACTGCGTCTAATGCAAAAACAACTGTATTTCTATCTTAAATAGAATCAGAGATATAAACATGTATAAACCTAACAAGTGCACTTGTACAGAATTGATTACAAAATGAAAAAGCTTCTCCAGAAAAATTTACTCAAATGTACTTGCTAGATTTTGGTTTTGGACAGCCGAACTGTAAAAAAACAAACTGGCGAACTATTATTTTATACCATATTTCATAAACATTTGCGTTTATTATCTCGTACAGAGTTTTTAGTGAAATAATATATAGCCTATTTTAATTCCAGGACTATAAATGATCTCTACACCAATTTTCGTGCAATTCCATTCGGTAGATTTTACGTGAAAACGTCACAAACAAACTCACTTTCACTTTTATATATAAGTAAGGATTTCACTCGCTCATCATTCTTGTATACACAAAGTTGATAGCATAACTTAAGAAAAATAGATTTTTATAAAAGTTCCCGGCTTGTTAATATGTCTGTTACATAATACGAAGCTGCATGTTGGCATATAGAATATTCTTAAATATTCTGTCTCTTCATTCTTGGCTGATTATAACAGTAACCATGTGAATAAAAGACCTATTTACATCTTTGTAGCAGTTCAGACAAAGTAAATAATGATGTAGAAATTTATCTATCTTCACTCGTAATTCTTCTAAAATCTCAAAAATCTTTAATATTCTAAAAGATAATCAATAATAGTACTGCAACACGAGCAACAGCTCGTTCAATATTATTCAGATATTTCCTATGTGTCGATAGAATAGTTTTGATATGTGTAACACTAGTTTTCTGTCTATTTTCATAAACCGTAAGTTATTTAATTATGAACAAAATGAATGTACCTTCCTAATATCTGTGAGGTGGAAGTAACTCGCTTAAAATAACCTTCGCTCGATTTAAGCTCAATATTATCCAAGAATATCGCAGTCCCCAGCGGACCGAGCGGCTCTCAAACTGAATGACGGCAAACCTTGAAATAAATTAAATTTCAAAATCCTAGTAGAAATATTTTAAAAGTAATAAAAATAATTGTTTTTCCTAAATGTAACTGCTGTTGTTGTTCTAGATAATAATCGTTAGTATATACTTAAAATATTTATATTGTAATTTGTCTGTATATGTATTGTCTTTGATTTCAATTACTTTTCATCACACTATCTAAGTAATCGGTTCAATTATTTTTTTAAATTTAAATATGAATTGCTTATGAAATATTATGTAAGTTTCAACATATACAACACCTGCATGATATTTTATTTTTCCTACCCAGATTCCGATAGTATAAATATTAATAACAAATTGTTTGAATTTTGAACGCTTATCGATCAAATCTTATAATTAACGAGAACGATGGATTACAGGATATCATAAAACCAGTGCGTTTAATAGGAATTAGGAACCACAACCACTAACATCAATTGATATAAGATAAAATTTGTAGCAATAATCTCTTTGACATCCCACGATAAATCTTTAACTTATAATTTATAATAAAGTTAATTTAGCTTTAATTATTCATTTATTATTTATACAAAGTGTTTAAATAGATATTCTTTGTTCTTTCAATGTCCTTTGATATTCATAATATTACGAGATTAATTTATAATTTTAATGATATAGAAACATGAATATAATCTCTGTTATTTATCTAACGGACATCAGTAACGGTACTGGCTCAAGTTAAATACAAATATGTAAATAATAAACAGTTCATTGCTACGGATATTAATGTTGGATTACAAATAAATACGTTATTTGTATTACTTATTAATATTTACTGCAATAGAAGTATAATACTGCGGTAAATATTATTAAAAAATATTTGATGAACGCGATGGTATTTTTTCACGCATACACCTTATTTTTTGTGAATTTTTCCAATAATATCTAATTAGTTTTTTAATAGAATACTTCAAGGATCTAAAGTGAAATGTAACATTCATATTTAAACTTTTGTTAATTTTATTGACATCAAATACACAAGCTAATATTTTCAAAAGTAAATCCGCAGGCAAGGCTAAATATTCAAAAATGCATTTGACTTGAAAGTAAGTTGAATGAAGATATGTATTTTCTATATTATTGTTTTTCTAATTTCATGTATTTATTAATCTGTGATCACAAGGAGTAGATACATTTAAGCTATTACAATTTTGCATTAATGTCTGGGTGTTTACTATGTATTATAAGTATGTATTTACAAAAGAAAAGTAGTTTATTTATTATATCCGTATTCTGGTAGCCATAACACAAGCATATATATAAGCTTAGCTTGGTACCAAAGGACGTTGTGTGAAATGTCCATGAATATTATTATTATTTTATTTATGTATGTATGGTATGTATATCGGAGGCAATCACTCACATACATTATGGTAATAGATGAGGGGGAATCCCCGCGAGATACAGCCACTTCGTTCTCGATATTAACAGTGGCTGTGTATGTGTGTGTGTGTGTGCCACTAACTGATCGATAACGAACGTACACTTAAATGTTATTAGTTTTATACTTACCTACTACATAGTCTTTTAAGTGTAAGTCCATATGACTAGTTCACAATCACTGTAAAGCTATTCTATCACTTGAGTTCTATATTAAACTATTAGTTTGAAGTCAAAACATTCATTTAAGTACTTTTGTAAATTTTTTGGATCACACAAATTAACCTATCTTACAGCTGTGTATCTAATTTACTAACGCTAGAAATATGAATATTTTCATTTTCAGCAGTTGCTTCTCAATTTATTCTGTCATTGAGTAAAAATATTTGTCTAACATTTATATTATCTAAAACTGATACAAAATACAAACTTAAAGATTCAAAACAAGTTGGTATACCGTGAGAAACAGTCTATCCCATGAAGTAAAATAAACTGTATATTGAGAGTACGATATAAAAACCTGTTCGGTTGGAGGTGGGCGCTGGGCGCTGGGCACTGGGCAGGCGGGACACGCCAATTTATCGCTACATCGGTCGTCCCGCGCCTCCCCCGGGAACGATTCACTCCTGTTTTAATTTCCCTCGTATTTCCCCTTGAATACAAAAACCACTTTTCATAATATTTTCTTTTATTTCAACCATACAGCGCTGTGAGAATTTAATTGAATTATAATCGCAATGACCACGTATGTACGTGTTCATGACAACCGACCGTATTATTACAAATATTATGTGTAATTATTTGTAATAAATACAATCACACTAAGGTTATAATGTACTTGACAACTTTATTTGATATTTAATTATAGTTTTGTTATATTTACATAAACTTGTAGCTATATTAGCTAAATTTATGATAATTAAGCCCGTGCTTAGTTTATTATTGCTAACACTACTTATGAACAAGCCAA
The DNA here is from genome assembly GCA_916999025.1 of Orgyia antiqua. Lineage (NCBI taxonomy): Eukaryota > Metazoa > Arthropoda > Insecta > Lepidoptera > Erebidae > Orgyia > Orgyia antiqua. The sequence continues at coordinate 20,590,226 of OU779862.1, forward strand.
AACCCTGGTGGGGTAAGCAGCAAGATTGAAGTACCAGGAGCTTCTCATTACATTTATTTATTTCTCTTCTTTAATATTCGCTGACCATACGCGTTTAACTTAACACTAATTTCCAATTTTACCACAAATAATACTAAGTAGCTATACAATGTTATCGTTTAAATCCTTTTCTCGATTGAAACAAACTGACGTTGCAGTTCTCTAAGTTGAGTGCACATTTTGACAACAAACAGAACATCGCAAACAAGCGCTCACTCAAAGCATAACGTTTGTGTACACTACATTATGTAGGTATACTACTTTGATTGTACATTTTAAAGACAATTCATGCACCACCAGATTAAACACTGTCAACATAATACTACAACATGTACAAATAACAATAGTTCTTAAGACAAAATATTTAGTAGTGTCCGACCGAAAGTTTGGTTTTGGTTTCGGCCGGAAAACCAGTTTCGGTCAGACACTAATATTTAGTCTTTTAATCATATCAATATAATTATATTATTTTGTGTGATCAACAAAGTTTACCGAGTTGTAGGTCTATGACAAAATAAATTAAGAAAATATATGTAAATACTGATCCACATGTATCCTTTCTCTCCCTACAGTTTTATTTTAAAATAGCACTCAGTGTAAAAGTAAATTCCAAGTAAAAGCAGTGTAAAGCCAATATAGTCAGTCAGGTGGTGGCGGTACGCACCAGTTCATTTCAACTGTATTTACATTAGATGTTTTTTTTATTTTTTTTATTCTCTTGAACATGTGCCGCGAATGTTTCAGTCTGGATTTTGATTTGGAGAAAATTATATTTTATCCTTAATATGAAGGGAATTATAAATAAGTGTCACAAGTAATTTGTCAATCGATACGTAGAGATCTGAAGTTTTGATAGACTTTTTGTACTCCCATGAATATGAGTCAAACCGCAAAATATAACAAATATGTTTTCTAAACATTGCAATATATGTATTTGCGTTTTACTTTTGAATTTTAAGAAGCTTCGCTACATCGTTCATCATACAAGGACTTAATTGAAATGTAAATAATAATGTAAAATGACCATAATTTATCAAAATTATTAACGTACCATAAAGTTAAAACTTTACCTGATTTTCACACTATAAAATTTAAAATTAAATGTGATTAATAAGACAAATTCATTGAATATTAAATTTTGAGTTATGTCCTCAGGCTAACATAATACATGAACCTATATTAATTAAATTCAGAATAAACAAGTATATATTATATACAATTCATGATCTATGAATCTATATGAATAGAGCGTTATTTACACAGCTAATTAATAATTGTAACATCAACGAAACGAGTTAATTAATGTAAACAAATATTCAAAGGTTCATACCTAACGTTTTTATTTTAGATATTATATTATGAATTTCGAACGTACTACCATTATCATACGACATTTTAACAATATAATATTCGTTATATACATGGTTATTTTACTAATATGGCGGCATTAATATTATATCGAGGAAGAATATAACCTCTTTTTATCTCCTTTCTCTTTTAAATTTTGTATCTATTCTACTATTGTAACAGATGCTACATGTATGTACAATATGTACATAGCTGATTGTATGCACAAAGTCTTACAATCCTCGTAGTAATATTTTAAGTCTTGTATGATGTCGGTGTGTGGCTCTCTTTGTCTATGTTGATACTAAAATAAAGGACATCTTTACTTTAATAAATACCATGTACAAGGCTATACTATGTGCTACCTTAAGGGCCTACATCAATATTATCGTCGACATGTACATATTAACACAGCTGGTAGGTATAGAAAATGAAGAATTAGGGATTTCTTTTTGTTTACTCAAAATCTACTAAATATATTTTAATTCTGATTTACGTGTTTCTATATATAATAGTTACTTATGTTTTTAAAGTTATTTCATTAGTTAATACGCGATAATAGACCGACAAATGAAAAAAAATAAAAAATGAGAGAGGTTGTTTCGCTAAGATTTTCTATCGAGAAAACTTTTTTCAATCGCGTTTCTGAGTTAATGCGATACTAGATCATATATTGAAAAAACATATACTTAAAAATTAGAGCTCTAGCCATTCAATCTAACGAAACAATGAAAACTTCGTACGTAGAAAAATGCACGAAGCTATTTTGGTATCCTCTTAATATTATAATATAAAACATGCTTAATACCAAGCACCTATAACTAACCGACCCAGGTCCCCCCACCTCGCCTACCTCGCCGCGTTCTGTCGCCAGCTCTATTCTATTTCAAGTTAGTTGGCGCGCTCCAAACTTGCTCGCTTTTAAGCCGGTACTGGCTTGGCTTTAGGAAATTTACTAGTTTGAGCTATATTAGAGTGCTATACAAGGATAAGTACCTGCGCTAAACTGCTGAACTTGTTAACAGGATTTCAAAGGTTTAGTATTTGGATGCAGTTTAATTAAGTACAGAAGTAAATCAGGATTTGTTTTTACACAATTCGGTCACATTTATTATTAAATAACATTTTGTAACTATTTGTTTCATTACCGATATGATACGGCTTGGTAAGTTAAATAGGTTAAGATGTTAAATGACCAGTTTAATGACAAATATCCGACAGACTATATATAATGTTGTAATACTATATTTGTTGTTCCACTTCTCCGCACTGGAACCGCAAAACAAAAAACTTGGTAAACTTCAGAGAAGTGTTAATTATTTTAACAAAAGTTGGGTTTATTTAAATTTCTCGGGAGGTTTACAACAGAGCGGTGGTTGCGGTTACAACTGAAATGTTTGATCTCAGTAACACTTGGTAACAAAACATTCTAAATATATATACATCATATTGTAACATCACGCCCGCGCCTCACTGTCACCATCGAATTAATGTAAGTACCTACTCAGGTATAACTCTTCATTTGTATCATAATAATACATTTTACATACATAATAAATTCTTAAAGTAAGGTATTGTACATAGAGACCTTATCACTAGTGTGATTTCTCCCAGGCAACCTTAGGAATGTATAAAAATGTCTAGGATAGATAGCGCGATAGTTTGTGGTATTTCAGGAAGAAAAGAATAATTATAATTATAGAGTCCAGTAAGTGTGCCTATTATGTTTGCACGGAGAATTAATATCTGAACATAAATGAGTAGTCACATCGCTCGATAAACTAACAACCATCTTGTGAAACCTTTAGCTGCACCATAAAGTGTTCAACTATAACACTAATATCATGCTGTGTTTTGACACGTTTATGTAGATAATTGCCTAAAATATCATCCTAGCTTACTAACAACTAAATGTCTAACTAAACCAACCAGGTACAATGCGACTAGCTACTACAGAAACATATTTAATTGAAAATGGCGTGAAATCTATCGTGTGCACTCTCCAAACTTTCCCCACACAAGTTTGTCTAACTTCATATACTTCTAATTGCAAAATTCAAATTGTGCTTAAACCGAGTTGATTACGAGTGTCGCCGTGCAATTTGGACATTCCTCGCGTCCTCCGAGCTGAGTGCTGGCGAGCGGCCAGCGCGCACCACTGCATTAACCAACTCCACTACTTCTTTCAACATAATCTGATTCCCAACATTGTTATTAGCCAAGCTCAGTGGATACTTGTTAAGTGTAACGAGCACTGTCCCCGCACCAATCGTCCAGGTTCAATTTCGAGGCGTGATCTCACACTGATTAGCCTTCACTTAAACTTATTTCGAGAAGTTTCTAGCGTGTTGCACACTCTCAGTAATCTTATTTCTGTTAGTTGTTAAAATAAAGTGGTTGCTATTTCTCTCTTCTACGAATACGTATTTTCAAATTAGTGTTTTAAAGAGGTTTCTCTTTGAGATAAAGCATTTAAGTTTCCTGCGCGAGACTGAGGCAATAAATTTCTCATGTTGTGCTTTTAATAATATATGGAGTGGATGCAATGAGAACATTCTACAAGTACAAGTACGAGTGTCGGACCAACTTGTTTAGTTTTAATAATTAATGTATTACTCGGCCCGGCGTACGTGACACTCACTATTTGTTAAAAAAAGATATTCATACAACATAAATATGATGGCGTTACTCTTTGAGAGGCATATTATATTATCTTCAACATTATGTGTGAACGGGGAAAAGTATTAATTTTGTATGTCAAGTGAGACAAATGATATGAAAACAGCAGCTGTAGAAACTACCGTAGAGACCGATACTTGTGAAGCCTCTACACGTATTTTCATTTTTTTAAATAATATACATGACTAGCTGGCCCGGCAAACGTTGTTTTGCAATACCAAAAAAAAAGTAAAAAAAAAAAAAAATTTACTATAAACCTCACGGAGCCCGAGACCTTTCCAACGAATGCAAAACCGTGGAAATCGGTCCGTGCGTTCTGGAGTTATAGCGTCAGGAAGGAAAACCCGACTTATTTTGATATAGTAGATATATAAATCTTAAACTAATCTAAACTAGTAATTACATAAAAGTAATATACATAGTTATTATTAGTAATTCTTCACAACACAAGCCTTATTGCTTAGTTCGGGACCCGAGTACCGTGGTGTAAAATGTCGTTGAACGTTTGTTTACTGATTATATATTTATTGTGTAAGGCAGTGATCGGGTTCCTTTCAAAACATTTGTGTTCGTCTTATATTATATTGGTCTGAGCCTTTTTACAAAACAGCCGCGCCCCAAATGTTTCCACAAACCAATATTTATTGAAATCAAACCAAAATTGTTTTCTTTCCTGTTTACTTTCTTCTAGTTTTTTATATAGTCGGCGGCTGCGGCGCGCTGTATCTCGCGAGATAACACGACTGCTACACTTTTAATAAAAATATTTCTCGTTATTTATTTTTTGTTGTAATTTATTTTTTCTTTGATTTAACCATTGGTACAATGCAATAACCGAATAATTATAAAGGTCTTGTTTTATTACGATGCTAATATTCACTTCGAAATAAATTATGATATCTGTACTAATACGCGAACGCGCTAATCTCAGGAACCACTGATAGATTTGAAAAATATCCCGCTACGACCATTAGAAGCGAAGCAGTAGTTAAAAATGTTGCAAAAACGGGGAATATTTTCTAAATTCCACGCGGACGGAGTCGAGGGCAACAGCTAGTGTTAAAAGATAAGTGGAACGGTTATGTATATCATTATTAATCGACTATGTTAATATCCTCATTCCATTTGAAAATGTTATGTGAATAAGTAACGTACTAGTCTGCACACCTAACTGGCCCTAAAATGGTATCCAGTTTTATAATCTAAGTAATAAGTGCTCTAAGTTCTCTTGGAATAAAAACTTAAAATGGCAATCTATTTGTCTGATACTCACAGAAAAGTAGCGATTGTCTATTTATTGTGATACAAGTCAGTACATTTTGGCAAACAAATCAAGTAGAGTGCACTGTAAATAAAATACTATCTAGGAAATGCACTCGCTATAAAAATATCTGCTAAGCGGTTGTCCAAAGCGCAGTTTAAAGTCTATTGTCACGGGAGTGGTAGTGGCGAGCGCGCAATCTAATGACTACAAGAAATTTAATATTTTAAGCTAAGCAGTATAGTGGTAGAGACTGTCCGTATGACTCCCCTATTTGCAAACAGAAATTCCGTAAGCAGCGTTAACCAGTCTGCGGCTCTCAACCACACGTTGTCATACATTTGAATCATAGAAATCCAAATACTAATTAATTTAATTAGGTATTAAATATGTATGTGTCTTGTTAATTAAATTTTCAAAGTAATTCTAATAATTAAGTATTGTAATGTACTGTATATACTTATTTATGAATGTTACTCACATACACGTCTCTTATATATAATTCAAGTAATTCTGCGATGGAATACTCGTCGCGTCTAAATTAATTGTGACAGAATGATCCAGTAATCTTACCAACATTAAATTACTAACATGGATTAAATATACCTACTGTATTATTGATACCTACATATTATAAGCGTGATGCTTAGAATATTGCTAGAGGGGTACACACGGACGTGTATTTATGATGAAATTCCTTTGATTTTTAACACGCTTTTATAAGTTCGGTATGTATCTATCAATGTATTAATCTATGTAACGGAATCTTTCAACGCGATTTTCATCCATTTGCAATAGTCGGATTGATTTGAAATTTTGCATACATGTTAAGGACCAATGACAATGCAATTATTTAAAAAGATATTCAGGATTTACAAGCGTGTTTTTTAGTTTTTAAACTAAGTAAATTATTTTATAGCTAGACTAGGCATTAACTACACCCTACCTGTGAAGACGGCTTGTACGTTCTCAGAAGTAGTCAGAGTACTAGCCGCTCACACCTGGACGACCCACAAGATTATATGATTTAGTTATTTGACAGTATTTTAAACGAAAATTAAGTTTTGAAAGAAAATATCCTGGTTATTATAGTTAAAAACTTTTGTTAAATGTGTTTAAATACCTACTCACAATTAAACAAATATATAGATAAATAGACATCAAAGTGACCACAAAGTGTTCTTTTCTTGGAACCCGAAAATCACAAAAATTACTTTCGTAATATTAAGTAATGTTTACATTATGTAAATTGTTCCCGGTCACCCTTATAATGGCGCGCCCACATTAATTCAACACACATTACTTATAAGCTACCAAATAATTTAATAACAGCCGCTAATTATATTCATAATTATGTTTGTGTGTGTAAATGATACCAACAATATTGCATTATTAGATTATTGCTTATTATTTTGGTTCCTGTGTGTGTATGTGTGTGCGTGTGTGTGCGTGTGTGTGTGCCGAGCTAATGAGTGACTTAAAGTAATTTATCAATTTTTGCATTTGACATGCTATGCTTTTACTTAACAAATGAAATTATGGTGGAAAAAGTGAAATGCCGCAAGTGCGACTTGCGACACGACCTCGGAATACCGTTCCGAAGCTCTTCTAACTGAGCTTATTGCGGTCTACTTGCAACACTTCAAAAATAACTATATAACATGTACGTATATATATAGTATATATATACGTATATATATAGTATATATAGTAATATGTACGTAAAAATATATAAACTCATACGAGTGACAGATATGGTGGTTAATTTGAAGTGTTGCAAGTAGAGCGCAATAAGCTCAGTTGGAAGAGCTTCGGAACGGTATTCCGAGGTCGTGGGTTCAAGTCCCACTTGCGGCATTTCACTTTTTCCACCATAATTTGATTTATTAATGAGTGACTTGTTTAATTCAAGTACATTATGTTACAAGTGAACGAATATGAATAACAACACCACTTACTTACGTATTCAAGGTAATGTTTTGTGTTGAAATTAATCAGTTTTCTATGACATATTATATATTACTAAAGCTTATTTTTATTAACTTAGTAATTAATTTGTGATACGTAATTAAAATCAAATAATAACTACACATAAAATATATTTATCAATTATAATAGAATGATTTTGGTTAAATGGTTAAAATTAATCGATTGTATTCAAACAATTTTAAATATCAAGTTATATTTTTTTAACGTTTGTGCCCACAATCTACATGTTTATAGTATCTGGTACAAACCCGTTCGTTCGTTGACATTTTAATACTTGTACTGATTTAATGGTAATACGTTTACGTCTGAAATAATGAAGTTTCAGCTCATTACTGTCCGAAAACATTCAATTTTAATTGATTAACATCTGAAGCAATTGATGTTTAATTTTCAGGTTATGTTTTATAATTAATATCTTGAATGTACTCATTAAAATGACATTTACGTAGATTTTCTCTCTCTCATCTCCATAGATTTAGTATATATAATAACCCTCCTAGGTTTAATGGTCATAGATTGAATGGAGTGACGCAGCGGGCCGCAGTACCGTCCCAGTACTGGAGTGGAGTACATCACCGACCGGTACACGGACGGTGATAGGGAGCTCTCGTTAGGGTTGTCTCTATCACATCTAACATTTCTTACATTCTAGCCTAAAATAGACTACTAATCTATTAATAATCTCGGGAATAAAATATTGTAATATCATTTTAGTTGAATTAGTACGTAAACATCTAAATGCTACCTATTTGCCTATTTGTCTATTTATAAAATTGTGACAATATTTTATACAATTGACTAAAATAATAATAACATAATAAATAATAAATATTCATGGACATTTCACACAACGTTCTCTGGTCCCAAGCTAAGCTCAATGCTTGTGTTATGGGTACCAGAATACGGATAGAATACATATACTACTTTTCTTTTGTAAATACATACTTATAATACATAGAAACACCCAGACGCAGTACAAACATTTGTATGGCGATTAGAAAAATCACACAAATGATTGTCCCGAGCGGGAATCGAACCCGCGACCTCTTGATCTGCAGTCCGTTACCAGAACCACTACACCACGAGGCCCGTCAAAATACTACCCAATATATTAATAAATATACTACTAATAATACTATTATACTACTACTACTACTACTAAATATAATACTAAGAATAAAAATATTACCCAATATATTTGTAACTAGCTATATTACAATTATTACCTAATATAACTGGGTATGTAATATGCCTGATAAATAATAGTTGCGATAAGCATAGTATATTTAAAAAATATTATATCACAAAAACAAAGAAGCACAATATCACAGGTAATGTATAAATCCTGAATATATTCATAATACCGTGAACATGCGTCGCCATATCATTGTGTAACATACATAGTCAGTTACATAGAGCGTGTTGTGAACAAGCTTTATACAAACAACGTGGTGTGTGACAACCCTACACCCTGCTCTCCGGTCGGACGGACACACTGCTCTCACTACTAATTAAAACTCTGATATTTATAGTGAACAGTCCCACGGAGCTGTCAACTGACACTCTCTGTATATTTTCTACAGTTATATTGTTTAATTAGGATGGAACAAAAGGCCTATTTATACTTTACGGGCGCACTCGAGATTTCTTCATTTGTTGGAACACTCAAGTACTAAAGCTAACATTCACGGCGGCTACACGACGGATTGCCGCTATATTTCGCTAGTATACTCAAATCAGAATTATGGCCAACTAGTTTAATTTATTTTAACTGTAATTATATTAATATAACCTCCATCAATTTGTAAAACAAAAATAAGACGAGGCTAGCACTATTAAGTATACCGATCTGGTCGTCCTCTTTACACCTAGGTTTAATCTATACTAATATTATAAAGCTGAAGAGTTTGTTTGTTTGAACGGTCTAATCTCAGGATCCGCTGGTCCGATTTGAAAAATTCTTTCACTGTTGGAGAGTACGTTTATCGAGGAAGGCTATAGGCTATATAACATCACGCTGCGTTAAATAGGAACGAAGCATTGGTGAAGAATGTTGCAAACACGGGAATTTTTTTCTAAATTCCATGCGTACGCAGTGACGGGCATCAGCTATTAATAGATAAAATAAAAAGACTTGGTCTCTCTCTCTCTCTCTTTCCCTCCCGATCATTGCGTTTGACGCATTTATTGTCATCCAGACAAGTTTACATGTAACTATTCGCAGACCGACACGTCGTCCTACAGGCAGGATAGTGCATAGTATACTTAAATCTGGCAGTTACAGTTTGCACCGGCATCATTTAATTACGTCCGTGTTGGGTTGGTTTTTGTTGGGTGCAGTGCGACTGTCCTCTATTATATTCTTTAACACAACTGTTTGGTTTAATCTGACTTCTGCTGCAATACTAGAGGTAATATTTCTTTGTTTGTATTAATGCACATTTGCGTTAAAGTATAAAATGAAAGCATTTTATAAAAGTGTTCAGTTTAATGTTGAAATAATATAGATACGTTATTTAACATGGCGTTATTTATGTAGAAGAATATTTGTTTCGCTTTATTCGTAGAATATGGATCATACCACATACTTGTACTGTGGCACTGGTTGTTAAATATAACATAGCAATGCCGCTATCTAATACGTTACAAGAAACAGTTTACGTATTCTTGACCCAAAACAGTACACTTTGCGTAATCTACCTGCATTTGATAGAATATTTCAATTCAAAGCATGTACATACATGTTGTATGTATGTGCAATAAGTCCGCTAATGGACCGTAGAACCGGCTGTGGAGTGTCCTCGGCAGGATAGCCCTCCTCACTCCTCAGAGCTACGTAACGAGCGTGAACTGACGCGATGCAGTACACCACAGACTAATAATTATAATATACACTCACATAACTCTTATTTTTCATAACCATGTCATAGAATTTACTGATTTTTAACAGAATTCTTGCGTTATTTCATATATTCACGGAAAGCTACTAAATTGTACTGCAAGCAATTTTATATGTAATACTAGCTGTCCCGGCAAACGTTGTTTTGCCATACTAAAAAAAAGGTTTGAAAAATAGATGTTGGCCGATTCTCAGACCTACTGAATATGCATGTAAAATTTCATAAAAATCGATGAAGCCGTTTCGGAGGAGTACGGTAACTAACATTGTGACATTGAAATTTTATATATTAGATAATAAATATAACCGTGTTAGCTAATAATTTTATAGTATCGCATAACGCATCTCTTAAAATATTGCAAACTTTTTATTCTTTTCATTGTTATAATCTTAGTTTATCGCATACATCATGTTATTATCAATGTGTTCTTGTTATATATTTTTATATCTCTATGATATTAGACCACTTCCTTTGAGAGAAATTTAAATTTCGAATAAGATGAATACACAATCATAATTAATACGTATACCTACTGCTATTTATTAGTCTGTGATATAGAGGCTGTTACATTAACCAGTCTATTTACACGTGTGTCTACGTGACGATGTGATACACTGCACTCACCGGACCGATAGACAGACGACTCTACTGCCAGTAGTACTAGTACTTGGACGAACATTTGCACAGACGATGACCATATATTACCTCGAAAAGCTTCACTTAACTTACGGACACAATTTTGTAGAGATAATTTAACAAACCGTTCAAATACTATGTAGAGTTAATACCAACTTTATTTCGATTACAAAATTTATTGAGTGTACAAATGTTAAATGAGCAGTTTCTAAATGCAATAATAGCAATAGTAGCTATTATACAATTGAACATTGTATAAGAAGAGAAAAACTATTATAATATTAACAATAAATAACAGAATTAAACAAAGTTTTGGTATAGCATATATGAGCCATCTCATCTTCAATGCAGAAGTTTATCCGCCTTATTACAAAACGTGGACTAAGTTTAAGCCACAGTTTAAGCCTGGTTTTTAAACACTTCAATTGCGCATTTCAAGCAGATTTTTCTCAAATCCTAGATCTAACAACGACCTTAGTCTTAAACCGACGCCAAACTAGTGTCAGAGTGGGTCTAACTATCCAATTCCTCGTAAATAAATTTTGTTAAACCTGGGTTTAACGTTGAGCCGCGTTTTGTAATAAGGGGGTATAAGTTCAGTACAGGTGTTATTAAATTATGAATCTAAAATAATATGTAAGTATTCTTATGTTATTAAAAGTTATCAATCGATAAGCTAACAATTTTTAATGATATCGAGTAGCTGCAACTAAGCACATATAACTAACACTAAGCTCTTTGACACAAGAAACTGATAAATAAATAAACAAATAATAAATATTCATGGACATTTCACACAGCGTCCTCTGGTCCCAAGCTAAGCTTATATGCTTGTGTTATGGGTACCAGAATACGAATAGAATACATATACTACTTTTCTTTTGTAAATACATACTTATAATACATATAAACACCCAGACGCAGTACAAACATTTGTATGACAAATATAAACATCACACAAAGTATTGTCCTGACCGGGAATCGAACCCGAGACCTCCTGATCGGCAGTCCGTTACATGAACCACTAGACCACGAAGCCCGTCATGTCATGATGCAAGTGATATGATGAGGACTTAACTACATGATACGTGATATAAATCATGTTAAAAACACGTATTAAGAGTAGGTATTGTCTGTATAGCATTAATACTATTAATAATTTTGCATTTCATGTTAACATTTGTATTTTCGGGGAAAAAAATATCGAAAACGAATACATTTTATACCAAAGGTAATCGAACTTACTGTTACTAACAAAAAGTAGCATTACTACCAACTACCCCAACTTGAGGAGTTGCAGCACCTTCTCTTGTATCAAACTTCTATCCAAATATCAACTGAAGCATAGGTACATTAACTGAGATTAAACTATTTTAATTAAAGTTCCACAGATTAATTATACGTCATGGTTAGTAACATTACACGTCACAGATCACTCACTCATTTTATAATTGATATTATAAGCTCCACAACTGAACAGAATGGCGTCTCTATCAAAATAATAATTCCAATAACGTTCTACAAGGTAATAATGTTTTATGGTCCATATAGTTCCAGTCTCCGCCGACAGATGTGGCTTCAACTGAGGTTCAGAACTCGTTAATTTTGTTCACGTGACGATGAATTTGACGAACTGAAATTTATGGCAAACGTGCTTGATTCGTTTTAGAGAATTGCCAAGTGTGCTTGATTTAATATCGGTGTACCTGCGCGACTAAGCACTGTTTGCACTTTTTAGCTAAATCTTACTTATTGGGTCTACATATAAATGTTCGAAAAGAAAACTTTATAATGAGAGAATAAAATAAGGAAATATAAACGATAATGTTATGTGAACTGTTAGCACGAATATATCAAATATATTATTTTACCAATTTATGTCTGTACAGGAAGTTATCATAAATTAACTTGGCCAATATTCTTAATACCTTTACCGTGACCACATTGAACAAGGTAGCCCATTAATACAAACAATTCAGTTTTAAGTACCACGGAGGCTGCCACGGTTCCCTATACTATATAGCGTGGAGGCTCAACGAGTCCTAATTTAATTATATTTATTTCCGAGTACCCAGTCTTAATGAAAACGCGCGCAATTTCCAGCGGCCAGATAAAATGAAGCACCTTCGTGCATAATTTAAAACGCAATAAATCGCAATGAAATGCGGCTAATTAGACAATAAAAGTGAGAGAGTGAGCGCGCCCGGAGACCTGACGGACGACAGTTCCGAGCGCCCTGACTACAAGCTCTTTGCGGTGTTTTATAAAGCTTTAAAAGCTGTTCTTTCTAAAGCCCTTCTTTCTTAAATCATAGATCTGTTACAAAAGTTCACAAGTAGAAACTAAGAGAGCTATACATACATACAAACTTGTGATAAAACATTAGTAATTGAACTTTAGATTACGAATTTCATTACCACATACGTAAGAAATTTTCTTTGAGTGATATTCCAAACAGTGATAGAACAGATATTCACTATTTAAAGTGCGTATGAAATAAAATATGAAGCAAATTCTTAACAAAATGAAAATGTTCAAAAGATTCTCAGACATACTTAATGAAGCATTCATTAAGTATGTCTGAGAACCTACACTGTATACCTGTACTACACAGCAAGTATTTTAACCCGAACCTTATTAACTGTACAATTACTCAGCAATGTTATGTAACTCGAGAGCAAAAACCTTTGAAAAAACTAAGAATATCCATGTTTGATCTCGTTAAGTAAAAACTTTTCAAACTGATAAAAGTAAGTGATTATCAGACGATGCTCTCAACACTCGCGCTACTTACAACCGTGTTTTATAAAACTTTTTAATATTTATGTTAAGATTTTTTGTTAAGATCCATTTACTTATATTTAAAATAAGTTTTACAAAAGTAAGTTTCTTACAATGTATATTTCAGAATGTTATGTCGGTTATTTAGTTTGATGAGCACCGCAATTATTTCGTACATATATATAAGTTAAGGTTTATTATAAAGGTTTATTTGTTCTGTAGAAGTAACTGGGAAGTAAAAATATTTTATCAATTTCTTAAAAACATTTGCTTCTCTTTGTTAAAAAAACATATATGTCGTAGGAGACTTGATTAAAATGCTTTACTTAAGGATTTTTAGTTTTAACTTAGGTTCCAGTGAAGTGGGTCCTTAAATGGTGTCAATGGTGAGTAATTCCTTTATCTGATGAGTTCGAATGGTGACCCGTTGAATATTCATAAAAGGCGCCTTCCAAACCAGCTACACGTGTCGTAAGCCACGGATCGATCTCATCGTAATAGAATGTTGTAGTTAACGTAGTTAGCTTATTCAGTATTACAGGGTGTTTGGATTTGAGACTACCCTGGCAATAATTACAGGTGATGTCTACGGTGATTTTCTCCGATATCAGAAGTGGGATCGAATAGTCGTTATTCGATTTTGTTTTGAAATAAAAAAAAAAAACTAGAACAGTAAAATTAAACGTAACCGGCGTTTTAGTAAAAATTTAAAGATTTCGCAAGGTTTCTTTTTGGTAAAAAATTGCTTTGATTACATTAACAACCCAAGACTGATAATAACAAGTTATAGGTAATTAGTTAATTACCCTAAAACATTGTAACTACGTAACATAAATTAAATGACAATGATTTGTTAGTAATTTAATAAATCTACAGTGTTCACTTGCTAAATTTATCTCGTGTATCAATCAATAAGTAATAGTATAATCGTTTTACTTGATTGCGAACAGAAATATAGTGTGGCTTTATGAACATTCAACACTTCGTTTTAAAGTGTTCGGTTCCCTTTTTATAAAGTTGGTACATGATTTTCGCTTATTTATTTATAAGCGTACTTGATAACTGAAAATAAAAGTTTTAAAGAAAAACAAAGATTTAGTCTCCGCCGTGTAATAATGTGTTTTTACATATTCTAACGCGTTATTAAAGTTTGTTATTTGTGACTGGCAAATAATATCGCAAGAAACTTTCACCTAGATGAGAGGTAGTGAGAAAATCTAAATCATGGTTAACTAAATACTCAAGATTAGACCAACATGTAGTTACATGTAGAAGATAGAGTTGTGATAAAAAGAGATTGACAAAATATGCGTTTAAAATTTTAAATCCTTAGACAGCGAAAGAAAGTTTAAGAAATCTATATACGTGCCAGTCGTTTCAGAATTACTGTTTCGAAAAATCTATTTACCATTATGATCTCGACTGTGCTATTGACGTATGCAGACGTCCTGTAAGTCGTTAATAATATTGCCAACGCAACTTATTGTAGTGTACCTATAATATGCGGTTAAATTCGTCCTTTCTAAAATATCTAGCTACAAATACGAATACGAACCTGACGGTGCTATTGACGTATGGAGACGTCTAGCAACCATTAATAATTATTAACATCACTTTTTGTGGTGTATAATGAGTTTTTGAAATCTTTAACTTACTGACGTGTGAGACGTCTAGTGAGGCAGTAATAATATTAACCACACGCTTTATTGTGGCTTACTTATAATCAGTTCGTGAAATCTTCTTTTTAAAACATTTACTTACAAATATGATTTTGATAACGCAGAGACGTCTTGTAAACTATTAATAACATTAACCACACGTTTTATTGTGGTTTACCAATAACATGTTTCTAAAATTTTCATAGAGATGTCCAGTATAGCAGGTTCATCTTATTACAAATATTTAATTCCAAAATGCCTTTAATGCCCATACAATACTTCAGTTGTATTTTGATTTAAATGTATGCGACTAATATTATTGGTCTATCCAGGCTGAAAAAAATAATCACTAGCAATCTGCAACTGTTTCGCGTGGTTCTCATTGTAAATGAAGTCTACCGTTTGTTTTTAACTTTATTACTTTCCGTTTATTCGCGCATACGACCCTTATTACAAATTATCGAGGCGACAGGAGATCACCTCTGAGTATTCACGAGCATAACTTTTGACCTTATTTACTTGAACAAGAATCTGTTGTAGTGGATTGACTATAGCAGATCTACATACCGTAACAAATTATCTACCTCTTAAATTTTAATTTCCGAGCGTTTTTGGTGTACAGAGACGTTCAGTGAACTATTTATAGTATTAACAACGCAGTTTACCGTGGTGTATCCACGAGTAAACTAATTATTATTATTAAAAGAGCTGTTGGCGCGTGGAGCGTTACAGTAAGCCAAAAATAAAAGATGCTATTGGCGTGTGGAGCCGACCAATAAGCCAAAAAAAAAAAAATGAAAATAAATCAATAAATAAAAGATGCTATATTGGCGTGTGGAGCCGACCAATATAAGCCACTATAATTATCCTATCCTGAAAGAATAATGGTCCCCTGTGTACGACGGCGAACAGGACCGCCTATGGCACAGCATCAACCTATCCTTTTATTCCTAGGGCCCTTGCCTACGCGGCAACGTCGACCTTTCCCTTACCTATCCTTCCCAAACCCTTTATCCTTCCTAAATCCTTAATCCTTTCTATCCTTAAGACGCTATACGCATAAATATACCACGTTACGATACTATGCACCAACGGTTACTATTCACGATTTAGGTGTTTAGTAGCAACAGCTAAAAGAGTTATGTAGGCTTAACTTCTACTTGAGCTACAAGTAGGAGGTAAAGTAACAGTGTTTATTCGTATGCCAGTACGAAAATTCTAAATTCAACTTTTTATTCACTGATAGTTTAATCATTAGCATTTAAACTAAATTAGAAAATCATTCCTTTACTGTTGAATCCGTCTAGATCAGCAGGATAGGCCAAACGGAAACCCTTCTATTTTGTTTCAAGTAAATAGGGAACACACGAGGACGTGTGCCTTTGCAGAATGGCCGTGTGACAGTTAAGAAAAAGAAAACAAAGTAAAGAAAGGAAAAGAAAAGAAAGAAAAAGAAAAGAAAGAAAAAAAAAAGAAAGAAAGAAAAAGAAAAAAAAAATTTTTTTTTAATGTATTTGCCAACGTAGCTAAAAATCTTTTTCTGAGTAGTTTACGATTAATTAGCTAAATTCTAAATAATTCGTTATCAAATTACAGCCGAGTGGTTGTCTTTATGAAAACACAATTTTAATGTGTAGTGGATTTGATGATTAGAAACCATCTATTGAATGCTACAATTATATTGGCTCGATAAGTCGATACGAACCCACTACAACTTAAAGTTCATTAGCAAAAATGCGAAAAACCTGACAACTAGAGCAGTCAGTATTATACAGGTCGTTACGCTGCCCAGTTCTATAACTTAAACAATTAGAATATCCTCCAAAGTGTTATTGCTTAGTGTGTATTTGTGAGAACGTGCAAAGTAACGATAATGCGGAATTAATGTAACTGACCGAGTGTGAATGTTGAATTATTGTGGAAATTGTTGTAACTGACCGAGTGTATGGAAAAATCTTAGTTGTGGATTTCTTTATTTTGCGACTTTATATTGGGTCAGAATTAGCCGAGCGGAAAAAATTAGTTCTATTGCAGATTTACACACGGGGACGCGTGTATTCGCAGAATGGCCGTGTCGTAGGAGACTTGATTAAAATGCTTTACTTAAGGATTTTTAGTTTTAACTTAGGTTCCAGTGAAGTGGGTCCTTAAATGGTGTCAATGGTGAGTAATTCCTTTATCTGATGAGTTCGAATGGTGACCCGTTGAATATTCATAAAAGGCGCCTTCCAAACCAGCTACACGTGTCGTAAGCCACGGATCGATCTCATCGTAATAGAATGTTGTAGTTAACGTAGTTAGCTTATTCAGTATTACAGGGTGTTTGGATTTGAGACTACCCTGGCAATAATTACAGGTGATGTCTACGGTGATTTTCTCCGATATATATAAAGTTTTTTCTAGTTCTTTTTCCTTAAAAACTATGAAATGCAAGTAGTTTTTAAACTACTTCACTGCAGATTGTATTTGTGGTAAATACGACAGTGCGCGACGAGCAGGGAGGGGAGGGGGGGGATACAGTGGAACCTCGGCTCCTAGCCAACAGACGTTATAGAACGAAATACAAAAACGTATGGAAAAACAATAAAACGAACTGTTTATGTATTTTGAACTAACACGTCAGGTATTTATTATAATTATTTTAACATAATTGACACACTCGAAAACATTGTACGACACTGTATGAAACGATATAAACACATACATAATAATAAATGTTTCCATCCATCAATTCTCAGTCCACTGCTGGACATAGACCTCCCCCATAGAACACCACAACGTGCGGTCTTGCGCTAACTGCATCCAGCGGCCCCCGGCGTATTTGACGAAATCGTCGGTCCACCTTGTTGGGGGCCGCCCCACGCTGCGTCGTCCGGTTCGTGGTCGCCACTCGAGGACCTTCCGTCCCCAACGGTCATCAGATCGTCGAGAATAAATGTTAATATTCAATAAATAATATACATTGTCTTTTTTTTGGAAAATTTCATGTAAAATTTTAAAAAATGTATACATAAGACTTATATATACTTAGTTATATAAAAAATGGCGACCCCACTGTAGTTACGCATTTGAAAATTGAGTCTACGAACCTAAGTACGAAACTACAAACAAAGACGCGTTAAAAAAAATCCTCCTATGTATGTGAACGTAAAGGTATTCACAAGATACTTTTTGCTTGACCTTTGACTCTTTTATAGTTAATACAAATGTAATATAAGGCTATAGTAGGGCTGAGCGCAGACTGTGGCGCGGCGCGAGCCACTCATAAACAGTGCCCTCACGCGGCTGTTCTTTGCAACTTTCAATAAAACAACACTCAAACCAAGTTTCATTTGTAAATTATTACTTTTTTACATATTTTTTATGTCATAAGTATTTAATGTGAAAGTGAAGAGTTTATTAAAAGTGTCTCGCACATATCGTAACAATACATTGCGCTGGAATTACGTAGTATTTTGTTATTTAACTTTTCATAATATATTTCTGTTCACAACACGTAGCAAAGTTCTATAGAATGTAGCTAAAATCCGTGATAAAGAAGATAATCAGGACAGTTTAATTAGTGAAACTACAAAAGTTAATCAATTGAACAAGTGGATGGACGAAGTTAATGCTGTCGCCGTGAACTTCGTCCTTAAAACAGATTTAATTCTGATTCTGATCGATCTGTATATTATCTATCATTTATAATCGAAGCTTAGGTGAAGCCGAAATGGAGATATTCTTGTCATGAGTATACAGATTAATTAGTTTTATCAAGACGCCACCCACCTATGCTCAAGAACGTAGATTGATGGATTCCTCACATCCGTCCACATGTGACATGTAATCAACGTGTTCTCGTACACGCGGACATCACACAACAAACACCCGGACAATTTTAAAATGCAATTACCGCCCGGAAACGTCGCTAATTAAACTGAGATATACGTTAATGGCCGCCCATAGCAGGGGACCGCTCACTCTTCACCAGCCATCCCCCCGCTCATTGGGTCAAAGCTGACCGAAGTCCAACTTCAATTTGAAATGACATTATGTACCTTCTCAACATTTTTTGTAGCGAACAATTTCTTATCAGAGTTAGTTGCAATATCTAATTAACGATCTCCAGGTTTTGATATGGATAGTCAAAGGTTTTTGTAAACATGATTTGAGTGTTAAAGAAGCATCGCCAAAGTAAAGAGTGGTACATATTTTTTTATTTTGTCTTACTCATGAATTTCACTATTTAGCGCTGGATTAACTACTTGTAAAAAAAAGATGAAACGACTTTTTCTATTGGATTTATTGACGGGCAAGAGTCGTAAAATTTATTGAAGCTATAACGAACGGTTTGCTGCGTACAGTTGGCGAGCTAACTACATGTCTCCCACGTTACTATCATCACATACATTATATTGGATAGTCATTGAACTGTTTACGAGCTCATCAAAACATTTTATTTGATGGAAGTGCTTTCTAAATCTCACAGTGCACATTATCTTATTTTCTACTTCACTTTTTTCAAACTATTTCAGCCACTATTTCATCTTACTCACAGTTAACGTAATTATTAATGGTCTTATTCATACTGACTTATCGGAGTTTTAAAAGTTCGCTAAAAACGGTTCGCGAAAATTGTCAAAACATAATAAATCAAATTATGGTGGAAAAAAGCATAGCATGTCAATTGCAAAATTAATAAATTACTTTTGTCAAAACTTGTTATTCATAATAGTCTTTTTACGATAAAACGTTTTTTATATCTCCGATAAAATCTCCGTTTAAACCTCCGATAATTCATTATGAATAAGACCATAAATATTTTAAACATTTGTTATTTGGCATCATAAATCTATACTAATACTAGCTGACCCGGCAAACGTGGTTTTGCCATACAAATATCAGTGGATCTTTTGAAAAATAGATGTTGGCCGATTCTCAGACCTACTGAATACGCATATAAAATTTCATAAAGATAGATAAGACCGATTCGTCTAGCCGTTTCGGAGGAGTACGGTAACTAACACTGTGACACGTGAATTTTATATATTAGAAGAATAATAAAACTGGAGAGTATGCTTGTTTTTTGTACGCGTTAATTTCTGGAAGTACTGTTTCAATTTGAAAAATTCTTTTTGTGTTCGATAATTCATTTATTACATACCATTACGCTGTGACCAATACGAGTGAAATATTAGTGAAAAATTTTTCAAAAACAAAGAAAATGTTCTAAATTTCACGCGTACGAAGTCGCGGTCAACAGCTAGTTAGTTATATAACAGGTACCTACTGTATATCCTATAATTATTAAGGTTTCATGCTACAACAAGATATTAGTCGAATGTTTTGTGCTAAAGTAGCGACTACACAATGAACAGAGCGGCTCCACAATAATATCGCGTTACTCACGATAATTAACGAATGATATACGTAATTGCGGTGGAGGCTTTATTTTCTACTCTTTGTTTTCTTTAAATTCTGCCGGCTGTTCTGTATTACAATAAAATAATCTAAATTTTCTTATAACAATATGTAATACACGCGTCTAAATCCGTAAAAAGTAGTTTTATTTAAACGAATGAGTCGCGCAAGTGTTAGAGGTTAATATTATGTTTATAGCAAAAATATTATCAGTTTAAATATTACACTGCGTTATCAGATGTCAAAACTTCGATTACCTTATATCCGATAATGCAGTTTTAAATATATAACTTTCCCTGAGTTTATGCTGGTTATTTCATAAATATTTTGTCTTATTTTCTGGAAAATAAAATGATTAAAACTATTTCTTGTGGCCGCACATGAATTGCAAGAATTCTATCCTAACTCGTTGAGTGCAGATTGTGTGTGAGACTGGTCTCTACTTTAAGAGGATACCAAAATAGCTTCGTGCATTTTTCGACGTACGAATTTTTTAATTTTTTCTTTAGATTGAATGGCTAGAGCTCTAATATTTAAGTATATGTTTTTTCAATATATGTATAATCTAGAATCGCATAAACTCAGAAACGCGATAGAAAAAAGTTTTCTCGATAGAAAATCTTAGCGAAACAACCTCTCTCATTTTTTTATTTTTATCATTTGTCGGTCTATTATCGCGTATTAACTAATGAAATAACTTTCAAAAGATAAGTTACTATTATATATAGAAACACGTAAACCGGAATTAAAATTTATTTAGTAGATTTTGAGTAAACAAAAAAAATATCCCTAATTCTTCATTTTCTATACCTACTAGCTGTGTTAATAGGTACATGTCGATGATAATATTGATGTAGGCCCTTAAGCTCTGTATGAGCGAGGCGCACAACTCTATAACCAGCTCGAGTGTATGTTAGATTTAGTATTAACTTAAGATTTCATTGAAGGCTGACCAATAATACATTACTTTAATATTATTAGATAACAGCTTGTATTTAAGTATTATTAAAATGTTAACCGTTTGTTATCGATTTTATCCATTACTAAGGATTTTTCTACGTTAGAAAGTTGTTGTGTAAACAGAATTACATTGAATTCAATAAATTCCCTATATATCATATATTAGAAGTCATTTTGTGGGAGATACACGATGATTTCAAATGTAACTAACAGTTGTATTAATTAGATAGTACCAGTTTATTACACATTTTTTTATTATGCCTGAGGGTCATGTTTGCTTGTGATAGTACAAAGATGAAAGTGCGGGCGTTCAGTTCATTGAAATATAACATATAACAATACATAAACAATATTTAGCTGTGCAAAATTTGTAATAAATACGAATATATTAGAACATACTTATTTATAAATAAAACTTTCATTAAAAGCTATATATGGAACTGCTTCTTAATTAGGATCACCCATGTTTTGTTTTATTTACAAATATGTTTCTGCAAAACTGTATGTTAAATAAATTCGGTTTTATATTCGTACTATGTATATTATTAATTTTTCCTAAAGCAAAAATATAATGTGTTACTATAGACTCTCTATAAACACTTATGTAAAGAATCTTATCTTATCTATGAGAGACAATTTAATTCAGTACAACCAACAAATAGAGAACGATTAACAATGTCCCTTACATAAAGGAAACTACGACTCAGTACTAACTTCAAAGGTTACTTCAATAAAAGAACACACTCGGCATTAATACACTCTACCTGCTCTCAATATAATAATGTTTAGAAAAGTAAGTTCGTGACATGAAGGACAATAAAATACCATATTTTGCGTTCGAGGAAACCATGTCACAAGTCACCTGCGCACTTGTCTTACCCGAGGAGAGTTGACGTCAGGCAAAAGCGGCTGCTAGTAAAAATGTTTCCTACCACTTGTAATAAGCAGATATACTGCGCATAGACATACTCCAAATAATTAATTCAATATTGGAGTTTTTAATTACAGTTTGAAAATTCTGATGTAAAATAATTACACATTAATAAATAGTTTAGCTGATTAGCTAATTACCTGAGGATGTAAAGAAAATACGCGCGTGAGACATATCAAGATGAACTTATACTTAATTCAACTGTATATTGTCGCTCATCTCTGTTCAAACATCGCGCTCTAACAAACCGCGTAGACACAATATGTTGGTACTCAGTACAGTACAGTACAGTGTACCAACACAACACAAGACGCACAACACGAACATGTTCTAATTGAATATGAACAAAAGTTGTGTTCAGTCGACGTGTGCGCGGTACTTTGTTCAATCTTTTGTTGTGTGGTGATGGTGCGTGCTCATTACACGCTCCGAGCACAATTAAGTTGAACAATTGAATCTGAATTATAACAAATCTTTTAGTTCATACGTTTGTTTCACGAATAATTAAGTTTTGTGAAGGCACAATGATATATTTAACAGCGATAATCATAAATAAAATATTATAAACATGGTGCCCTGCTCATTATATATATATACTAGTTGACCCGGCAAACGTTGTTTTGCCATACTAAAAATAAAAATAAAAGGTTTGAAAAATAGATGTTGGCTGATTCTCAGATCTACTGAATATGTATGCAAAATTTGAGAAGAATCGGTCAAGCCGTTTCGGAGGAGTACGGTAACTAACACTGTGACACGTGAATTTTATATATAAGATTAGCTGACCCGGCAAACGTAGTTTTGCCATACTAAAAAAAAAAGTTTGAAAAATAGATGTTGGCCGATTCTCAGACCTACTGAATATGTATGCAAAATTTGAGAAGAATCGGTCAAGCCGTTTCGGAGGAGTACGGTAACTAACACTGTGACACGTGAATTTTATATATAAGACTAGTTGACCCGGCAAACGTTGTTTTGCCATACAAAAAAAAAACCAAAAAGGTTTGAAAAATAGATGTTGGCCGATTCTCAGACCTACTGAATATGTATGTAAAATTTGAGAAGAATCGGTCAAGGCGTTTCGGAGGAGTACGGTAACTAACACTGTGACACGTGAATTTTATATATTAGATATATATATAGTGCATCATAAAAACCCGTTAAATTGAAGGCCACTATAAAGAATTGACACTAACCTCAGTCCATAATATATTATAATAGTGCGACATACATGATTGTAGTGTCACTAAGATGATGTACATAATAGTGTTAGCACGTAACAAAGCTATCATAACACTCGAGTGATTGTCAACGACGTGAGCTAACACTCATCCACGGCGCGGTACAGTGTACACAGTGTGTGGGTGTTTGTTCACTTGTGTGTGTGTGTGTGTAATTATTAGCTAGATACACAGTCGATAATTAAATTAGGATAAAACATGGAGCTTAATGCTACATTATGTAGAAGTAGAACATAATAAACCTATAGTAATAAAGTAATAGACACATTTACATGCCTTCAAGTGTTTTTCTCGTACGGGTAGGCAGATATCATAACGCGTCTGATATTGCACACGATCTAATTACAAATTCATGTAAAAAGTAACTTAACAATTATTAGTTTAGATGCGAAATATGAATGCGAAGTAAAACTTTTATAAAACTTCAATAATATCGAAACAGAATATTTTAGTTTCAATATGAATTCCAACGAAACTTTGCTATAACAATAAACAGACATTATTACTAGTCGGTTGTAACCTACCCTCATTAAATTACAGACACCATTCTCTTACCAATTGTTCTAAGTAAGTGTCTCATAAAGGTAAGGAAAAATACAGAATTATTGTTGTCGTTATATCGTGCAGCGAGGACGGAGCGCGTTAGGTGTAACGAGTAACGAGCGCCGCTACGATTTATCTCTCTCACGTGATCGCGCCGCTACGCTGCTACGCGGGACTACGACGTAGACGTGCTACGGGACGATGGCCGAACGTGCCCTTCTTGTTGAATATTAGAAGTATACTACTTGAATATACATATAAAATTTCATAAGAATCGGTCAAGCCGTTTCGGACGAGTATGGGAACGAACATTGTGACACGAGAATTTGATGTATTACGAGTAGATATTCTAAAGTATGTGTCTTAAGGGCCTACATCAATATCATCGCCGACACGTACATATTAACACAGCCAGTAGGCACAGAAAATGAAGAATTAGGGATACTTTTCCTATTTACTCAAAATCTACTAAATATATTTTAATTCTGATCCACGTGTTTCTATACATAATAGTTACCTATGTTTTTAAAGTTATTTCATTAGTTAATACGCGATAATAGACCGACAAATGAAAAAAATTAAAAATTTGAGAGGTTGTTTCGCCAAGATTTTCTATCGAGAAAAATTTTTCCAATCGCGTTTCTGAGTTTATGCGATCCTAGATCATTGAAAAAACATATACTTAAAAATTAGAGCTCTAGCCATTCAATCTAAAGAAACAATGAAAACTTCGTACGTAGAAAAATGCACGAAGCTATTTTGGTATCCTCTTAATAGATATAGTGTAATACTTATAAATTTACATTCGTTTAGTATGTTAATCCGCTTTACAACTATAAGTTAGTATAAGTTAAAAAGTGGTGTCTACACACAGACACTACCTTTCAATTTGTAAACAAACATTCATCATAATATTATTAAAATATAGGAACAGATCGCAATTTATATTTTAATAACGTGACGGAAAAATACAACAACATATCATTTTGTCTTTTATTTATTTTGTTTAATCAATTTTTATAAACAAAAATGAGTGGTAATTAAAATGCTCAAATTTGTCTAAATAATAATTTTATTTTCGTTCTGGGTAAGTACGGTAAACGTATAATGATTACTATTACTCACTAATGAGGTGTTATCTATGCGTCATGAGTTCAAAGCCGTGATTGCCTGATAAACTAACCAATAAAATCGCACAAAGGATCTAACAGTTAGAAAGAATAATTATTTTCTATGAGACAAGTAAAACTCGACACTAATCTAATATATGAAACAACTGATTAACTTATAGTAGATCAGATACAATCGGGAGCTGTCAAATCAACAATAATTAGAAAATGATATTAAAATAATATTTGTATGTAAAATTATTATTTATTATAATTTTATTATTATACTGCAAATTATTTATACTTATTCATATGAAACTATACTCTAAGTGGACTTAATGTTCTTGAGGTAATAATAAAGATCTATAAACATAAACATATGTTGTCACCAGGAGGAGTTACGTGACAACCTGACAGTGAGCGTGATGAGCTTCGTCCCAACCCTGGACGACGACACCAAGCTGATCGTGTGCCGCGCTGAGAACCCCAACGTGACCACGCTGCTCATTGAGACCACGTGGACCATCAGCGTCGTCTGTTAGTCTCACGTCTACCTATATTACTACTTGCCATAATTCAGAATACTTTGCGCTTTTAACGCACTTACGAGTATCATAATCTAATTCTATCAACAGTTACTGTAAGAAAGAAAAAATGAGATAATAATGTTTTTCAAGAGACGTTAGACTCGCGATATAGCGCGATACACTTCTACTTAGCTTTTAGTAAATTAGCTCTAGAATTAATTGTCGTATTGTTTACAATATTGTCAGACCCCCCGGTGGTCCGGCTGCGACTGGGCAGCTCCCTGGCGGCGGGAGACATCAAGGAGGGAGACGACGTGTACTTCGAGTGCCACGTGAGAGCCAACCCTCCAGCCAGGAAACTGTCCTGGTTACATGATGTGAGTACCTACTAGTTATAGCCATCAAATATACTAATTGGAATTAATTAATTCCCAGACTTCTGCTAGCACTCTTCACAGGTTTCTACAATATTAACAATGTTAACAAAGCCAATATTAAAAAGTCTACATGACACTTTGTGAACATCAATGTTTGTTACTCTTTCTCGCAATATCTCATTAAACTACTCCACACGTGTTATTAACTACAACTACTTACAACTATAAAATTATAGAATTGAGTGATGTATAAAATATAGGAATTATATGCCTTCATTAACAAAATGTAATGACATTAAAATAAATTGAAATTGTTACGAAAATGTTGTTACAATTTGTGTTTGTTTTACAAATATAATAATAAATACTAATCTAATACCAATCCCATTTTTTATATTGATTAAACATGTTGAATATATGAAGGCGATAACACATTGATCGTTTGTAAAAAGGTTGTGCTGTCGTTTAACGAAACAATGTAATTACAAATTAATCGAACGTCAATGATAATATAAACAATGTGCCGTGTCCTGTGACCAGTGGAGTGCTCTCACAGCGCTCAGTCCCACATAAAAGGGGGCGCGCTTTGTGATGTCGCTTTTATTTTAATCAGCAGTTCACAGACGAACCGGTACGTGGTTTTGGGGTTTCGTGATGAACAGAACCCTTTATAACATACTTTTAATGTCCATATATCTACTTAATAAGGTTTTCTTGATTATTTGGGGGAACCTCAAGTCGAATTTAAATAAATCTTTTATTACAGCAAAATCATATCAACTTTGAATACTGGCTATTTACTATAAAGTCAGAGTTGTGAGGCAAGAAGCAAGGTCTAATAGTTCTAAAATAGGGATACAAAACACCTGTGACAATTATGTAAAGTAAACTTTTTTAAATCATAAATGTTTTTTTGTTTAGACCTACTGAACTTTCAGAGTGTGAGTGTGGCCACGCTATTAACTGGTTTGTTTCTCTTGTCACCCTTACAGCGCTGCAGCGGTGATCAGTCGCGCGCTGTTACACGAACCAGACACGCGCCGCTGAGCGACTTTATTCTTTTTTATATTTTGATATCGAAACACGAGTTCGTTACCCACGACCTCGAAGTACGATTACATCTCAAGTTTCAGTTGTGTTATAAATCTTTCAATTTACATAACTCACTTCCTTATTACAGCTTCTATCTGTACGTCTGTTGTATCAGGAATCTGTACGCAAATAACATGAGTTAGTTCAGTGGAGCGCAAGCAGTCGAGTTAAGCATCATGAGAGTGAACTATCCAGGCTTCACAGCGAGCGGTTTTGGCTAGTTCTACGTGCTTTCTTACTTACAACGTGCGACGACTTACAAGCTTAGATCCACTAGAAGAATATTTCACGATATTACAGAATTAATGCATCTGTCTGCTTGTAATAAAATAAAAACCCACTTGTCTCATATGCTGACGGTGTACACCTACAGGTAGAGTCATTGACACAAAAGTTTTAAATATAAAATTTGCTTAAGTTTTTGTAATAACTAATTAAAATAATATTTTTTTAAATCAAGCTTACAAAAAGCTTTAATTAAATACCCATCCGTTCTTCAGACTGGGCACGTTGTTAGAACAATATTATAGTGAACTGCAAATATATCACGCTGAATGCATTTTATACGGTATATCAGAAGAATATTGAAAACAAATATGATTTAAAATTGCATTCACCAACAGGCGCCCATTGTCGGTGGTGACGAGTGTCACGTGACATTATATGTGTGAGAGAGACAGTGGCGTCTCATTGTTTCACGTGCGATTGTTTTTGACAAATGGCGACGTGTCCGCCGCGGGAATTAAAACTGTGATAATTTACAGCAGCCATTTGTGATATCCACAGCGACGAACACCACATATAAATATTTTGATCGGAACACGCAATATGGTGAAATGTAGGTATCTGTCAACAGTGATTATTATTATTTAAATTTTTATACCTTACTTTACTGGAATAGCCCTTCCTTATGACCTAGAGGTAATAATAATAGCGACACAAGAATCAATATAATGACATTAGGTGGTATCGTAGGGTGCTTATAACCTTTATAGTACCATGTCATACCACGAGTAGAATATAAACAAGATTATACCAACATGATAATCTTATATATAAAATTCACGTGTCACAGTGTTAGTTACCGTACTCCTCCGAAAGGGCTCGACCGATTTTCCTGAAATTTTGTGTACATATCCTCTAGGTCTGAGAATCGGCCAACATCTATTTTTCAAACCATTTTTTTTTTTTAGTATGGCAAAACAACGTTTGCCGGGTCAGCTAGTAATATATATAACTAAACGAGCTATTATTAAAAGTATATTTATGTATCAAAAAAAGAATTTGAATCATCGTTAATACAAAAGCAAACTACGTTGACATCAGGGGCGTGCGCTCCATAAAGGCAGAAAAGCAGTGCTTTACTTGCCATTCACAGATATTTTAATAAAACGTTTGTATGTTTTAGATGACTTTATTCATTTATTTACTATTAATTAAACAAAATATTATAACTTAAAAACGCCTAATAATTCATAAATAGCACCAATATGTGCTTGCAAATTGGTGCTTTTTGCCAGGCGTTTGGCGAAGGAATAATATTGGTCAGACGGACGAAAGTAAGCTCGACACCTACGCCTACCATGAGTTCATATGTGTGTAGAAATTTTGGTGTCCGTGCACAGTTTACAAACGCACACAGGCTTGCATATTGAAGACGCCTTGTACCGAGTCTCCTGCGGCATGCTTTGGTGATCGGACGATTCCGCGAGTATTCGGCGTTCGTTCGTTGCCTTCGGATTATCCGAATAAAAATAAAATGTAGGAAGTCTAATAAATCACGTAATTTTTGTTTAGTAAGGTTTTATCTATGTAAATAGTCCGACGGAGGCCATTTTATTTTTTCATGTGATTCATTGAACTGTTTAATATTGAGTTTCTATAATTTAATAATTGTATGGATTTTCGTTTGTTGATTTTAAAATGTTATTTGATTGTGAAATGTGTGTTGATAGTGTGTGTTTGTTAAAAATTAAAAATAACAAGTTCTCACAATTGTCATTCAGTGAAAAGATTCTGTGTACCCGAGTTACGACAACTAAGCCAGCAAAAAGGTAATGTAACTCGAAAATTTCATGTTAAAAGTTATGAAACGTATGTACATACGTACATGTACGTATGTATGTACGTACGTAGTTATTGTTTAGTAATTCTAGTACAGTGTGGACTGATTCGGGATATTCAGATTTAAATTTGTTCTGTTGGCATGGTTTCCGACTTAGAGATCCGTCGCGTGGCTATGCTTAAAATCTATAAAAGAAAAAGTTTTTGTGACTGAGTACTGCGACGCATACCTAGTGTCATATTCCTGTGCACGCCACTGGTTGACATCAATAGGACTAACTAAAATTTTATTATAGTTATAGGATAGATAAAACTTGTGGGAGAAAGTGAATTATAATATAAGAATCATTGCATAGAATTAATTTCACAAAACACGAGCTCTATGTGTGTCTATAAACCATTATTTGTGAGACAAACACTTGTTGTGTAGAACAAATGTATTAGACAAGTGTTCGGTCCACGTGCCTGGTATCATAAAACGCAGTTAATCTTTATTCATCTGAACAATTCAATCAAACGTTGAGAGCTGCCCTCCTTCAGTGGTTCACAATAACAATTTGATAAAACGAGGCCGCCAGTTTACTGCTAAGTACCAATAACAAAGGCTCTACAATATCAAACAGGATGACGATCACACCACTCGTCAATCAACGAGACGAATATTAAAATTGTGAGGAGGCGCCATCTGGACACGATATTAACATTCCGTGATGATAGCGCCGCGCCGCCAGGGGGCGCCACTCTGAGAACAGCTCTAGATGTTGCGCAACTATATATATAATGATTGTGCAACCAACATATTGTTGGCATATTAAATGTTGTGAGATTACATCTTACATGTCGGGTTAAAAATAGTTCTAAAACTTTATATACCAACTGTCATGAACAATAAACCTGATGCTTTGAACACATTACATTATCAAACTTCGAGTTACTGTTTCGTATATTTATAGCTTTAATAAATACAGGCAACATCACTATGACACAATACAACGAGTACATGGAGACAGATAATATTAGTATCACGACGTGCATTAGTATGGTCTCAGTAATGAAATCATAAAGAAACTGTCTCGCTACTTGTGTTTGTCTGTCTGTGTGCACTCCTGTCTCGCTCCTATGTTATGTATGAGTGAGGATATAGAGGCAGCCCTCAACATCACCAAGTCACCGATCACGTGTCACTATAATAAGACGCAGCATCCATTTCACTGTTAAGCCATCATAAATTTGAGAGAAATTTATATATATTATTATAATGTGAACAATTAGTCAGAACTGTTCGGTAGACGTGGAGCGAAGCGATGACTTATACAGACCGCTTAGCGGGCAGCTACCGACCCGCCGCGCGCCGCCTCCTTCATCATCTATCATACTTGATTGTGTAAGATACAGCGCAGATCGCTCTCACACAATCACTTTATTCTCATCATTATAATAATTATTAATATCTGCGTTTAGTCGCAGAGACAGTACCGCCACGGTCTACATGTACTGACTGTAGCTGTACAATCACGCTTCGAAGGAGCTGTGGTGTTTAGTATTTTATTAAGCATTAACTGAATATTTTATAATGTTAATTGACATCCCTATGGGCTGACGTCATATTATTTTCATATCCATTAGACCACTAACGGTTTTATATTTAACCTGTAAGGTCACAAACTCGTAGCGTCGTATCGTCATAGACCGTCATTCGTGTTTTGTTGAAGCTGACGCACCACTGAGACTTGTTGGTGCTGATCAAGTTGTCTCTCACAAACAGAACTTGTCACAAAGTGATCCTCACAACACTTTGTATTGTCACTTCAATAATAACTTATGAATATGATGTGGTCCACGAGGGCTCCCTCTGACGGACAGCGGTTGTATTGAACAACTTTGTATTAAATGTTTCGTATTTAATTTAACACAAGTATTGCTTTGTATCGTAAACTAGTCGTAATACTAAATATTGTTTGACAGTTACACTTTATTGTACTGGGCTGGGGCATAATTACGTCTAAGCTTGTCTTATTAGTTGTTTATTTTCAATAATATATGAAAAAATCTTTATAATGCCTGAAAATGCCATATATTTTTGATTAATCACCACTATCCAAAGACAATAATACTAACTACAAGCTCCTCGTCGGCTCGCGACTCTAAATAAATTGTGTTTATAACGCATGTCTGTTGAAAAACTTTTCAAGTTGGTACTGAACTGTATGTCTCTATAACTATCACTGTGAGAGGTGAGAGTGTTCTTACAACATAAAACCTAGTACAGAGGTCGCACCCGGCGCACTACACACGTGTACTATCATTATTAACATAGGGTTGTCACCACTACACAAAACTAAACATCATTATTAAAATTTAGATTTTTTTTTTTACTTTGATGTGTAATATGTGTGTTTCTTAATATAATGTCATTGTGTGATATCATTTATGTTAATTTTCTTTTCTTTCTCAACTTTTCACTTTGCTCTGCTAGACGTAGGCCTCCTGTCAGCGCAGATGTGTATTAGCCATATTAAATAAAGTTTATTTATTATACTTTAATTATGAATAGCTTTTTAAGAAATATTCACATAATTTTGTGAACCCCTCACCAGGCGACCATAAATAAGCAGTAGTTAGTGAGTTGACCGGCGCACACTCGACACCTTCCATTACAACACAACTCGATACCTGCTCACTGGCTCTGCTCGCCTGGTACCTCACTATTACTTCTTTATGTATACAACTAATGTTTGCACTTTACATAAAATAAAACTGTCCGATAGTGTAACGTATATATACAGAGACATACATCATTATATTAGACCAATTTATTGGTAACAGATACTTTGTACGTTATCTTGAAATACTTAGTGACGTGGTATCCACTGTCTCTCACTAACTAATACTCATATTGAATCCAACAAGAGGAAGTATCGTCACCTCTCACTCTCACCACGACTACAATTAAACACTGTTATCAGGTGGAGACTACCTTTTTTATTCGTTAATGCCAGTTATTTGGAGAGGGTGTGGGGGCGTGAGAGGGGGGTGCTACCTCCCGTGATGATCGTGGAGATTGTGCTCGAATGTAACTCTCTCTCTGATAATGGACGCGGCTGATTGAATCAGTCGTGTTCCATTCATGCGAGATGGGTACTTAGATCAAGAGTTTTAACACAAGTTAGTATCTACAACACAACGAGACACGCTACCACAACCACGGAACCTTGTACATACGCTCTATTATTTTAACAAAGTTACCGTAGTAGTGAAGAGATTCATTTATTTAGAAATATTTAACTACTTATGCAAATATAACTAAACAAATGAAATCACCGCGAGTTGGTGTAGTTGGGCGTTTAACCGTGCTCATAGAAAATTATTAAATTGCTTTTATTTTTAAAATTAGTCAAAATATTATTTTAACAAATAGCTTGTAACAACTTTTAGCTACGGTTAGTTGAAGCAGTCGTCAGTTGAGAGTATCAGGAGCCGCCTCGTATAGTACCCACGAGAGGTAATGTTATATCATCGTGTCACCACATCTAGTAATATTTCAGTTTAAAGCTCTAGAAAATATAACAATTTAGATTGAAATAATGATTATTGAATATATTGTAAGAGCTTTAATGTTGTTTCATTATGAGGCGTCAGCTGGATCATTCACGTGCGGTGTTAGGTTCAACTCGGTGCATGAACAATAGAGCTCATTAAACTGTGCATTGTGACTGCCTCCAGGATACCCTCACGACACAATCAGCGCGGGGGCGGGGCACACTCTATAATGAGAGTACACGTACAGGGATTAATAATAATTAAACAAGTCAGAGACGCTTTGTTTAAGCCTGGAAATTGTCTAGAACCGACTGTACACGTAAATTTTACGGCATTTGTAATTTAAGATGTCATTTATAATTTCTAATATCTATTACCAAAAATACAAGCCCCATTTTACTAAAATGAAATAATAAATCCAAATTTTTTAAATTTTATATCGTTATATCAAAAATATAACCAATATTATTAACATTCACAACGTCAGCTTTTCTTAAACTAGGCACTAAGCTTAGTTACATAAGCTGTGTTCGGCGCATGTCTAATACAAATCGATAGACATCACACATACTTGTAAGCCTTACTAAATCTCACGTCACAACAGCTCCAACATATTCAAATATCACACGAGTACTTCATATTGTTACGAACACACAAAACACAAAGGAGCTAGCGCCATCTAGCAGCAACTAGTAAAACCAATTAAAGAACCGAACAGAGTGAAACCCCTATTAGATACTAGATGGCGTTAGAGGAACTACCGAAGTTTCCAGAAACATGCGTTCCGGGCGATCACGTTCGCGCACAGTCGGGAACATTCTGGAATGGTCTGAAACTCGTCTCGGCGCATATAAATAGCGGCAGGGAGGCGAGCCCGAGCAGTTCATTTCGAGCTACGATCGAAGCGACTTCGAGAGCGAAAACAAGTGATCAAGAGTGATACCAGTGAAACCTACAACTTGGCTACGATCTAGGACATTGTTAGTGCTTAGTGTTTGGACCTAGTGCTTAGTGTTTGGACCTAGTGCTTAGTGTGTAACTAGTGCTAGTGAATAAAGTCTTCTAAAAGAGTCAGCAGGTCTTTCTCTCCAAATCCTTCGAACCCTAGCACGTAACAACTGGTGTCAGAAGTGGGATTTGGAGATGCCATTGACTCCGAGAGAGGACTTCGAGGGCGTCAGGACAAGGGCACAACGAGCTGCGGAGGCCACGCCCGCTGTGGACCAAGCCCCGCCCACTGGCCCCACCTACCATGCCACGCCCACCGACCACGCCCATCGGGCTCCGCCCACCCAGGCCCAGGCTCCGCCTACTCAGACTCAAGCCACGCCCACTGGCTCCGCCCACCTTGCCACGCCCACTAGACAAGCTCCGCCCACTGGCTCCGCCCACCTTGCCACGCCCACCACACAGGCCACGCCCACTAGACAAGCCACGCCCACCAGCAGCACCGTAGTGTCAGTTCCTCAAGTAGCACTTCAATTAGGAAGTTTAATTGAACTGATAGAACACAAGCTCGGCGCTTTGCAAGAGTCACAAGAACGCAAGTTCGGCGCTTTGCAGGAGTCACAAGAACGCAAGCTCGGCGCTTTGCAAGAGTCACAAGAACGCAAACTCGGCGCTTTGCAAGAATCACAAGAAAAAGTGCTTTGTGCTATAAATGATGTCAGTAACACGGTGAATAAGCTTCGAAAAGATGTCGACGTAGTGGAAGAACGAGTTACCGGGTTAGGATTGGATGTCGAAAATGTGAAAACCGGCCTCATTGAACTACAGAAGAAAGTAGTGCGCCTTGAAACCACGGGAGTTGCGATCTCTAGTGGAACTAACGGAGTGGCACAAGGACCAAGAGTGAAAGTTCCGCCATACGACGGCACTACTTCCTGGAACGCTTATCGTCAGCAATTCCAGACGGTTGCCACTGCCAACGGATGGACGGAAGAACAATGCTTGACCGCTCTCACTGTTGCGCTAAGAGGGCAAGCTTTGTCAGTCCTGGAAGCACTGCCACATACAGGAAATGGGTTCCAAGACCTGATGGAGGCACTTGAATCCAGATACGGGGAGCGACACCTGGAGCACGTGTTCCGTGCCCAACTGCGTGACAGAGTCCAACGCTCAGGAGAAGGACTACAACAATGGGCGTTGGAAATTGAAAAACTCGTCAGGAAGGCACACCCAGGAGCCGACACCAAGATGGTAGACACGAATATTGTTCAAGCATTTGTCGACGGAATCAAAGACCTGGAGGTCAGAGCTGCAGTGAGGCTTCGTCACCATACCTCGCTAAAGGAAGCATTGGCGCATGCTTTGGAGGTCGAGGCTGTTCGTTATGACATACGGCATACCCATAAGATCCGCGAGGTCTTTGAGGAAGTCAAGGAGGTTAAGGCCCCTACGAAGAAAAGTTCTGGAGCTATGTGCTACAAGTGCGGCGAGAGGGGCCATCTTCAGCTCAACTGCCCGCAGAAGGAAACCCAAGATGGCAAGGATGAAAAGAATCGAGGAACAAATAGAGGTGCTGAAGAAGCAGGGGGCTTTGTCCCTTGCCCGGGATCAGGGAAACGAATAAAAGCCAGGACTAAGGGGCGAGTGCTGGCTGACGCGGAGGGAGCCCCGATAACTGTTATCTCCCAGGCATGCAGCGGGAATAGTCTTACGATTCAGGGGACTATTAACGGGACGGATTGCAAAATGACTCTGGACACAGGAGCCTCTAGAACAATAGTGAACCCAAATCTGGTAAATAACGCAACGGGACACAAGAGGAGAATTAACTGTCGGCTACTTACTGCCTCCGGTCAGCCAATACCCGTCCTGGGAGAAACGTCAGTTACGATGTATGTAGGGGGGTCCTCATACTCTCATAACGTAATCGTGGCTGAGATTGTGGATGATTGCATCTTGGGTTTGGATTTCATGAAGAAACACAACTGCAGAATTAATGTCGCTGAAGGAGTTTTCAAGTGTGGTGAAGAAGAAATCTTCATTCTTGGAGGCGCCTGCGGGAAAGTCACATGTGTAAAGAAGGTCATCATACCTGGACGAGCGGAAGCTCAGGTACTGGTGGAACTGCCGCCAGCTGGAAAGAAAAAGTCAAACAGATGCGTGTTGATCGAAGACACACCTACCAAGACATCGTCACAAAAACTGATGACGGCGAGAACCCTTGTTAGTGGAAGCAGAAACGCTGTGGTCAGGGTTTTGAATCTTGGTGATCGCGAGATCTGCTTGAACAAAGGTGATGTCATCGGAAAGTGCGAGGAAGTTGTCTGGATGAAAAAGTGTAGTTCGATGACAGGCGCAGACTCAGCAAACAGCAATAACTACGGCTTAGTGACTAAGCTACTCGATGACTGTAAGAGTAATCTGACTTATTCGCAGAGCATGAAAGCTAAGAAGTTTTTGCAGCGCTACGCGAATATCTTCTCCAGTCAAGAAGGGGACCTTGGAAGAACGTCGATGGTTCAGCACAGGATAGATACCGGAAGCGAGAGACCAATTCGTCAACGAGCAAGACGGATACCAATTGCAAAGGAAAAAGAAGTTGAAGGCCTTTTGGAGGACATGAGAAGGAATAAGATTATTGAAACGTCTACAAGTCCGTGGTGCTCACCTGTTGTATTAGTGAAGAAGAAAGATGGTAGCACGAGATTTTGTGTGGACTATAGGCGTCTCAATGATGTGACTAAGAAGGACAGTTACCCTTTACCACGAATCGACGACACTTTAGATACCCTGAGTGGCATGAAATGGTTCTCGACCCTAGACCTGAAATCTGGCTACTGGCAGGTGGAAATTCATCCAAAAGACAAGGAGAAGACAGCTTTCTCGACCGGTAAAGGTTTATGGCAATTTAACGTCATGCCCTTCGGATTGTGCAACGCACCTGCCACCTTTGAGCGACTCATGGAGTGTGTACTGGCAGGCTTAGTTGGAGAGGCTTGCTTAGTCTACTTGGATGACGTCATCATTGTCGGCCGCGACTTCGAGGACCATTTGCGAAACTTGGAACGAGTTTTCGCCAAAATAGAGGGAGCCAAATTAAAGTTGAACCCGGAAAAGTGTCGTTTATTCAGGAGCAAGGTCAACTATCTTGGCCATATTATCTCCAGTGATGGAATCCAGACAGACCCGGAGAAACTGGAAGCAGTTCAAAAATGGCCTACCCCTAAGGACAAAACCGAAGTGCGGGCATTCCTCGGCCTATGCTCATACTACAGGCGTTTTGTTAAGGGATTCGCAGAGATAGCCAAGCCATTACATCGGCTGACAGAAGATAAACGACAATTTAGTTGGGATGAGACTTGTGAAGATTCTTTTCAGAAACTGAAGAAACATCTGTGTGAAACACCAATCCTGGGGTATCCACAAACTGAAGGTCAGTTTATAGTTGACACGGATGCAAGCAACACGGCCATTGGAGGGGTGTTATCTCAAAAACAGGGTGAAAGAGAAGTTGTTATTGCATATTTCAGCAAATCTTTATCCAAGCCAGAGAGAAACTACTGTGTGACAAGACGAGAACTCTTCGCTGTTGTAAA
This sequence comes from Orgyia antiqua, assembly GCA_916999025.1. Taxonomy (NCBI): domain Eukaryota; kingdom Metazoa; phylum Arthropoda; class Insecta; order Lepidoptera; family Erebidae; genus Orgyia; species Orgyia antiqua. The sequence continues at coordinate 20,627,847 of OU779862.1, forward strand.
GACGCTACAACATTTCAACAAATATCTCATCGGCAGACAGTTTTTACTACGAACTGACCACGCAGCCTTGAAGTGGCTACTGCAATTCAAGAACCCAGAAGGTCAAGTAGCTCGATGGATTGAACAGCTCCAGGAGTATGACTTCAAGACGGAACACCGCAGCGGAAAGACACATGGGAATGCCGACGCACTCTCACGAAGGCTGTGTTCGGAGGACTGCAAACATTGTGTCAAGCAGGAATGCAATGAAGAAACATTAAAACTAACGAGAACAGATCCTTTGAGTCTCTGGGAGAATGATGCTATGAGGGAGGCTCAAGAAAAAGATGACGACCTTCGGCACATCATCACATGGAAGAAACGGGGTGACGTAAAACCAATATGGAGTGAGGTTGCACCCACTGGCGCTGTCACTAAGGCGTACTGGGCGCAATGGGACAGTGTGATACTCCAAAACGGAATACTCTACCGGAAATGGGAGAAGACTAACGGCAGAGAGTTCCATCTTCAGATAATTGTCCCAAGAACGAGAGTACCAGATGTTCTCCGTGAAATACATGATGGCGTATCAGGAGGTCATCTAGGTGTCAAGAGGACGTTAACAAAAGTGCGAGAACGATTCTACTGGTTGCATTGTCGAGATGATGTACAGGATTGGTGCCGCAAATGTACTACTTGCGCTGCTGTGAAAGGACCACAGACAAGGAGCCGTGGGAACCTGCGGTTGTATAACGTCGGTGCACCGTGGGAACGAATTGCAGTTGACGTAGCGGGGCCATTTCCTGTAACGGATTCGGGAAACAAGTATTTTATGGTCGTCATTGACTACTTCACCAAATGGCCCGAAGTGTTCGCCATACCAAACCAAGAAGCCACAACAGTCGCTTCTAAGTTAGTCGAAGAAGTTATATGTCGCTTTGGTGTGCCTCTGGAAATCCATTCTGATCAGGGCAGGAACTTCGAATCGCAGGTGTTCCAGGAAGTGTGCAGAATTTTGGGCATGCATAAGACGAGGACCACCGCGTACCATCCGCAGTCTGATGGAATGGTTGAGAGATTTAACCAGACCCTTGAGAGGCATTTGGCGAAATTGGTAGATGACAAACAAAAGGATTGGGACAAGTATATACCACTCTTCCTTCTGTCTTACCGAACCGCCGAGCATGAGAGCATAAAAGCTACCCCGGCGTATGTCAATTTCGGTAGAGAACTACGAATACCAGTAGACCTATTGACAGGAGGGTCACCGGAGGAACCAAAGACTGTACAAGACTATGTCTGCGATTTAAGGGAAAAGATGCGCTATATACACGCCTTGGTTCGGGAAAATGGGTTACAGTCAAGTGAGAACATGAAAACCAGATACGACCGGAAATCGAACACGAGCGGCTACGAGGAAGGGTCACTGGTGTGGCTGCATAACCCAACTCGCCGGAAAGGGAAATCTCCAAAGTTGCAGAACCAGTGGGACGGTCCATACAAAGTGGTTACCCGACTGAATGATGTGACCTATAGGATTCAAAAGCAACCAAGAGGGACATTCAAAGTGGTACACATAGACCGTCTGGCGCGCTACCATGGTAGTAACAACGATGCTCGGGACGAGCATCTCTAAGAGGGGAGTAGTGTTACGAACACACAAAACACAAAGGAGCTAGCGCCATCTAGCAGCAACTAGTAAAACCAATTAAAGAACCGAACAGAGTGAAACCCCTATTAGATACTAGATGGCGTTAGAGGAACTACCGAAGTTTCCAGAAACATGCGTTCCGGGCGATCACGTTCGCGCACAGTCGGGAACATTCTGGAATGGTCTGAAACTCGTCTCGGCGCATATAAATAGCGGCAGGGAGGCGAGCCCGAGCAGTTCATTTCGAGCTACGATCGAAGCGACTTCGAGAGCGAAAACAAGTGATCAAGAGTGATACCAGTGAAACCTACAACTTGGCTACGATCTAGGACATTGTTAGTGCTTAGTGTTTGGACCTAGTGCTTAGTGTTTGGACCTAGTGCTTAGTGTGTAACTAGTGCTAGTGAATAAAGTCTTCTAAAAGAGTCAGCAGGTCTTTCTCTCCAAATCCTTCGAACCCTAGCACGTAACAATATATTGGTAGATACGTACTGCGTGTGACTTCTTCACCTAATGTTATAGTTTAGTAGGTACCAGTTATGTGTGACGTCATCAATCATGAGGCGGGATCTACCTGTAACTTGTGTGCGTCCAAGTCGCAACTTTACTTTGTCTAAGTTTTCCCATTTAAAAGATGTGGCGTACCACGCACCACCCAGCCTCGTACGTAACAGAATGGAAATTAATTAGTGAGTTCGTGTGAGGCGTGTGTAACACAACCTTATTTCCATGTGGTTAAACTAACATTAACTACTAACAATAACGCTACGGCGCGCGGCGTAGCACTAGCGCTACAGCTACGGCGAACGTAGGCGGTATTGTTTAGTTAAACAGATTATAGGTTCGTTTACCACCCGGAATATGTATTTGTAATAAACACCATATGTAGTGTAATGGCTTCGATTCGACCCTATGCCTAATCATTTTTGAAATTTCCTATATCTACTAGTAATTACTTGGACACTGCGCCCGTGAAGGGGGTAGAGATGCCCCTCCGCCGCACCATTTACTGTCAAGCTTACCCAGATGCTGAACGCTTGCTCAACGCTGGCTCCAATTAGTGGCTGGCCATTAGTTAGTTAAAAGAGAGGACACAAAGGAGCTTATACTAATGACCATTTGTCCGTCGAGTGGTTTGGATGTTAAATTACGCTCCAAGGCCGCACAAACAGGCTAAACGAAATAACCATAGGACGGCTTGAGATTTAGGCCAATATAATTAGCATATAGCTTTCCTGTAGTGTGCTAGGCAGTAGCTTTCCTGTGTATATTAAGCGGTATTAGTACCGTGGAGCATTTCGTGGATTCGCCACGAGGCCGCACTAAGCGCGTGCCAAGATTAATTACTGCTGTTACAGCGTACTACATTTATACATATTATTCTCACCAAGTTGCGTACCTAATCGGTACATTGAGAGCACGAGACAAGAGTCTCAAGATTCTTAGACCCACAGCCAAGGTTAGGCGACCTTAGGACGTCAATGTGGCCGCTAACTGTATTAGATGTTTTACACAACTAAACAAAGGGGTCTCCGAACCCGAATAGGTAGGGTCTTCCAGCAAGTAATACGTACACAACTCTTCACACATACTGGAGACTCATCTCCATTACGGTATGGCTACTTCAAGTTGCAGGTTAATGCCAATCGAGCCTGATTCCTCCACTAGCGCCGGAATAGCATAGCAGACGGAAAGTTATAATAAATAACATCAATTAACTCCACTGACACGAGCTACACATAACGGTTAGCTCCAGTCCGGGCCCAAGGCTCCGTGTACCTTAAGAGTACAACCAGGTATGGCTATGAACGCTCAAGGGCTAGGACAGGACACAACTCTTATGTTTCAGGATTCAATAGCATGCTTACGGCAGTAATAACTGTGAGTGCCAAACTAATATCCCGCTATCCTATACCTAAAGTACGAGGACACCTTTGCGTATACAAAATAAATACACCTACAACAATTAAGCGATGCACTGTCACAATCGACTAGTTAAGTTTGTTCACTGGTCACAAATCATAATAATGCCTACGGGGGACCGTTACCGGCCATGTCGTGCGTTAGTCGGTCAGTTCCATAATTGTATGAATAATAAATAAATAAATAATAATAATAAAGCTACGCTCTACCTATAACTACTCCATCATTATTTGCCTGAGGGCTTAATTTAAACTAAATATATGTTATAAAGGTACTCACCGGATTGTAAGTTAATATTAACTATATTTCTTACTCTACACCGCCTACGTCATCTCGCCGCGCTCTCCTTTTCTCTCCGTCCCGTCTTATCACTCACTCGCGTACCCGTCACTCTCACTATTCGCGATACTCCCCATCTCCCGCTCAAGGCTACCAATCCGTCCCGCGACGCAAAACCAACTCCCCATCTTACGCGTGCGCACACGCAGCCCTCTCTCGTCGAAATCCTCCTCCATCCCTATGGCCACGCCTACTATTTCGGGTCTTCTAGTACCATGTTTCCGGGATCCGACATGTATACGGAGAGACATCAAGCATAAGTAAATCCATACAGAATATAATATTTAATGGGCCACGGTGAAACCATTACAGTATATAATTTAAATATTATATCCGCTTTAGTTGCCCACAGCTCAAAAATATTTTCAGGTTAGACTACTGCTACTGAAAATAAAATTATGGTCAATGTACGTTACGATAAATTTTCAAAGTTTATTATAATAAGCGGCAAAACTTATGAGAATACGAGAGGAGTACCCCTCCCTCTCCATTGACAATTCACAAAGCTAAAGTTATGTTATGTGTTTTTCATCATCGCCAAGCAACCTGTAGTAGTAATTTAAGGCAGCCAATGAAATATCTCTTTTAATTCACCTCTGTGTTCGACAAAACAACAACCACGATAAATACAACAACCAATTCACAAGCAGCCGTCAATAGTATAATATAGTATTATATTATAAATTTTAGGCTCAGTTTAAAACATTATGAATAGTAATTTCAAAGCTCTATTTTCAATAGGCTTTTTTTCACAATTTAGTCATCTAAAATAAGTACACACAATACAAATACAGTATAACATAATAACTGGCTGTGTTACCTGCAGTGAATCAGTTTTAAAGAAAAAAATACAAACTGTCAATAAGGCCGGTAACAAAATAGTGTCTTCTAACTCGACGCTAAGTGTTTGATAAAATAAAAACTGTAGTAATATTTATCCAAAGTTGACGGGCGCTTTACCTGAAATATAAGTAACCTATGTTTAGAATGTATAAATAATATATCGTACATCAAATTTCGATGAAAACTGTTCGGCCGTTTAAACGTGAAGGAGTTAACAAATAAACACGCGCACATTTCGCTGTGCGTGTATATGTAACAGGACTCCAACAAAATACTTTTTTTACATTTCTTAATAAATATGAAGTAGATGTGCTACACAGATATTATATCCCATTGATTGCGGCCATTATCCCTTGGGCCCTTATAACTATGCCACTAAATATACAGTATCAGGGACAGACTCAGCGAGCCGGATTACATTTGAATGTAATTTAATGTGATGTTATGAGACTATCAGGATTACATGTAGTTGAAGAGAGGGATAAACATTCAATTATATTCAATATATATTATGTTATGTACGTAAGTATAAGGGCCGTGTTACAAAACTTTTATGTTGCAACATGATATTAATAAAAAGTTAAACAAAATAATTTAATATCTTATCCAAAGTCACAAAACGTTTCTGCAAAATCTCTGCAACTACTCTCTTAGTATTTTTAAATCCTTTTAACAAATGTTTTAAGCCTCAGTAGCCATCATAGTCTTAATTTAACATACTAAACAAACATTCGCAGTTTCATTTTTATGTAATTCTGGCAGGGGTCGCTGTTATCACGTACATATAGATTATATTATCATTTGCCTTTATTGCTCCAAAAATCTACTTTATTATCTTAAGCAAAGTCATAACACAGAATTTCACAAAAATGATAGTATTTAGTTATATTTATAGCACAAGAGTTTTTGGAAAACAAAAAAACATAATCAGTCCTCGAGAACGTAACGAGTACCTTTGTCCGGTGGAGTGGCACCTTTTGTACAGACGACGCGGTAATGGGGGACCCTTTGTGTTATAATATATTCTAGTAATTGTACCCCCCCCCTCACCCCACTCTCCGGACTATCACCCCCTTGATGAGGAACGTTACCTCATCAAAACATTATATTATTTTTGTTGGATCAGTCAGTCAGAACATATAATGTTGTTGTTCCAGGAGCGCCCCCTGTCGCACAACGCGTCAGCTCGTGTGTTCCACAGCAACCAGAGCCTGGTGCTGCAGAAGGTGACGCGCGCCTCCAGCGGACGGTACGCCTGCTCCGCGCTCAACGCTGAGGGAGAGACCGTCTCCAACGAGCTGCACTTCCGCGTTAAATGTATGTTACATGTACCAATCACTAGATAACTTGCGTGTTGACATCGCAACACTTAACCAGATAAACCAAATACATTTTCTTATCAGAAAGTCTAATACTTACCAGATAAGCTCGTCCGAATGTAAATTGATGTATGTTTTGTTAAAAATGCGGTTCACGTCACACCCAATACATGTATGTGGGGATCATGTTGTTGTCAAACAGCATGTTATAGCAGTGGACACATTGTAGTGTTCTACACAGAGTGAAGTGTTAGAGGATCTCTTGAGGACGCGACAATTTCATACAATATTCAGGCGCTACTCGCGTTCGAATCAAACAGAATTATGCAAGAGTTTAACTTGAAATTCTACGTGAATGTTGTGAACTAGCTGACAGTGGACGACACGATGCCTGGAGACTAGAACACATGCACACATATACATTATTTAATGAAATAAAAACAGTTGTATCACTATTTATAATTTAAACACAAGCAAAAACCGTATCTATTTAGTCAGATATAATGTTATTAGAAAAGATCCTTCGAGTGCAACTAATATAAATTTTGTTATATATATATTTCGAATATTTACAAAGTCTTTTTACTTATGCCAAATAAACAAGCGAAGCCTTTTAGTTACAGTCCACGCATTTGTTCGTAACTCAAGCAACCACAGGCAGCGAGCGCCTCACGACAAACTTAATACAATACTGCTCCATAAATTAGAATGTGGTGACAAGTGGGCGATTGGGCGTGAACTTGATGACATTTCGGTACTAAGGAGAAGTTAAAGGACGGAGGAGCTCAACTTTGGAGCTCAATAGAAGTCGATCGTAGGCGGACTCATTACGTCAACTCTCAGCTCGCTCTCAACAATCGGCAGCTCTCACAGACAATAAACCTACTGAGACGAACTATAATTGCTGAAAGCTTAATTAATCATCGCGTCGTGTGCGCATGCAATCTATCAAATGCACCAATCATTGCTGGATTCGGCAGAACAAGCCAATTAAATTAAAGAAACGTGCTTAACTGGTGTTACTCTTGATATGTTAACGATTTGACTCCTCGAATGAAAACAATTTCACACAACAAATAAAATCCTTTCATCTATAAGCATTCATTTTAGATAACAATATGTATACTATACTTAACTACTATACTATACTATACTATACTATACTATACTATACTATACTATACTATACTATACTATACTATACTATACTATACTATACTATACTATACTATACTATACTATACTATACTATACTATACTATACTATACTATACTATACTATACTATACTATACTATACTATACTATACTATACTATACTATACTATACTATACTATACTATACTATACTATACTATACTATACTATACTATACTATACTATAATATACTTTACTATACTTAATAACTTAACACTTGTTCTTTTAAAACAAACTGTATTTTAATTACCCGCTGTCAATGTATACTTTCTCTTTTATGACAAAAGCATTTCATATAATTTTGTGTACGTGTATATCTGTTTTACAACAAATAAGCTGTATCGCTCGAAACTTACAGACACGTGTGAAACCACATAAAATAACTAGTTATTCACATATTTTTATACTTTCATTGTGTGTTAAATAATAATATATGACGGAGCGACAATTAAAATAAACAAATGTAATCGTATGATTTTTTAACGTAAAGAATCATAGACACGTCCTAACACGTGTTCTAACCTCTACCTTGTCTACTACCCCACCTCGTAGTGACTATAAATACGAGACAGCCACAGAGCTAATAGTCAGTATCGTTTGAGACGTTAGACAGGGCGAATCTCTGCGCGACTTGTTGCTCACTCACGGTAGTGATAAAGAGTTTATACCGGTCATAATCGCGAGTGTATAATTATAAAGTGTGTATTTGTGAGAAAGTGTAAAGTGACGATAGAAAGGTGATGTTTTGTGTGAACATCATTATCTTGGTGGTAGAGGCGCAGGTTATAGGGGATTTGGTTGGAGACCTGCTGTGGAACCTTTTATGTATGTATGAACATCTAAGACACTTACTACAATTTGTAGACCGATTATAAACCATAGCAATTCCATTCTGTAATAAGTTACTCCGACATATATAAATTAAATAATATATCGCTGGTGTAGGCTGCACGTTATTGTCGCCATTTATACAAAACTTTCCGCTAATTGTATTTTACCCAACGTTTGACTTAATACTTTTTGAAAGGAAGGACCAGGCCTCTAATAACTCTTTGTTTTTCCTTTCAGATTAAAAAATGCTTTGTGGCTTTTTTGCGTGATGTTTAGTTGTAAAACATGATATACAATATACTGAATTATTTTTTATTTTATTTATTTATTTTATATTTTTGTTCAAATGAGTGTCTGTTCTATATTATGTATGAAGAAGCTTATTTCCGACACGGTGACGTTAACATGATATCTCGATTAAGTTTTGACTTTGTGTATTCAAGAATATTTAGGGTCTGATTACCTAATAATATCTGCAATAATTTTTGTAATTAAAAAGCCCTAAAATTTTATTACAAACAATTCAAATATATTTTTAACTTATTTCCTCGCTGGGTCCCCAAACAAAATTTTTCGCCTTTTGACTTTTTAACAAGGCGTAACTTGACTTTTCTTGAACTCACTTGTATGAGTTACTCTGTTATGGAGCCCTCACCCTGCGAGTCAAGTAATGAAGGTGTGAGCGTGATGCGGTCCCGATGTCACGTGGTGTGTACCGCACTCTATCAGCTCGGATTAGACGGACATGATTAAACTCATCTCGACCTTCACTATACTAACATTTATACAGAAATAATGTGTGTGTCTCTGTTATATACACACATTGTATGGTTTAATTATAATTAATGGAAAGAACTGTTTTCAAATATGACTACATGCAATTTTAGTCCAATTTAGTTTTAGAAATTGTCTAATTATACATTATGATAAATAGATATTACGTAAAGAAACTTAAAAAATACTTTAATTCAAAAAGTAAAGTAAATGTAGCTTGACGGATTAGAATCAATACGAAATGAAAGGTCTCGTCTACGTAAGATCCAGACAAGCGTAGTACCTACTACACTAAATAACATGCAGACTTATTACTCGAACGGTACTTGTTGTCTATTTTGTCCATTGCAGGCGCAGGTGAGACTCGACTCGGCTCGTTGTTCTAAATCGTCCATCTGTTCTGTAGACTCCTTCATCCCCCCCCCCTCACTCCTCCTTCATCTCTCCCTTACCCCCCGATAAACACGCCCCTGTAATGGATGTCGATCTATTTTACCAATGGTAAGATATGGCTCTGACAAAATAAGAAGGGAATTTTTAATGGCGAACATAACAGCGAGTAATGGCGCTATAAATTTTCTGTTTCGGAGAAAAAAATATGTTTTGTAATGAAGTTGTTGTTATTGGTCGTGTGTTGAAGCACTTCACGACTCTATCTCATTACATGCTGTGTTTTACTACTGATGTGTGATACCTACTCTATGTTATGTGGCAGAATACGTTATTTCTACTATAAGAATATAATGAGTAGGTACAGTCTGCATTCGTTCCCCTGGTTAATACGGCTTCTATAGTTGGATGTATGACCTCAGTGAGACAACTTCGAAGAGAGATTAAATATAGGGATAAATTTTTTTTTAATCTTTATTACAGTATACACTCCGAGAAATACACAGTGCATCCAACATCTCAGTAAAATCTTATAAATAAAATTCACGTGTCACATTGTTAGTTACCGTACTCCTGCGAAACGGCTTGACCGATTCTTATGAAATTTTACATGCATATTCAGTAGGTCTGAGAATCGGCCAACATCTATTTTTCAAACTTTTTTTTTTAGTACCTATGGCAAAACAACGTTTGCCGGGTCAGCTAGTAAAGATATATAAATATATTATTATAATAATATTATACAAATTGTATAGCTAAAACAGGTGCAACATTGAAATAGTAGTCAAGATGACACCTACATTATTAGTCTGTGAATAGAAGTGTCAGCAGGTCCGTTATAAAGCGTCCCGACGCTCCTCACATAATTACCGGTGACCTCTCCTCGTGGCGACGCGACCTTCGCCCGCAAACCTTGACACACAGCTTTCTTTACCTCCACCCTGTACCCTGCACCGTGTACCCTGTATCCTGTACTCCGTACCCTGTACGCACCGCTACCTACATTGTCCAGTACAGTACATAACCACAATGTTGTAGTGTGTCACTATTGTTGTCAATAAATTAGTATTGCCTTAATATTAAATATTATTTACTTGAATTTTCAGTAAATATCAATATTAAGACCCATAGCACACGGCGTATTTTAAACGCGCAGACGACGCGCGTATACGTGGTTTAAACGAGATTTGATCGCAACCTTGTAACCTAAGCACACGGGGCGATTGTAAAACGCGCCTCTACTGCGCGTATACGCGCAGGTACAGCTGTACAGACGCGCTGTAGTCACGCGTAGCTTTTGCGTTTGAAGAGAGTAGGGTAGGTAAAAGTGAATAAAACGACAATTTATATTACCCTAAAAGTAGTAGACAGCAGACAAACAATAAACTTAAAAAAAATTACCATTAGCAAACAAAAAAATCTATGAATTTTGCTACTTTCAGAGTCATCATCAATTTATTTAAATTATTCAATTTTTATTATCATTTTCAATGTAGCTTTCTTTTCTTAGTAAGAGTCACATTCTGCTCTTCCTCACTGTCACTGCTTATTTCCATAATTGAATTTAATTAAATTGAGCAGGAAGTTGAAAAATATCGAAATTAAACAACTCCTTCGAAGTCTTAGTTTGAAATATTTTTTTTAGGTTAAGAGGATACCAAAATAGCGTCGTGCATTTTTCTATGTACGAAGTTTTCATTGTTTCTTTAGATTGAATCGCTAGAGCTCTAATTTTTAAGTATATGTTTTTTCGATATATGATCTAGGATCGCATGAACTCAGAAACGCGATTGAAAAAAGTTTTCTCGATAGAAAATCTTGGCGAAACAACCTCTCTAATTTTTAATTTTTTTCATTTGTCGGTCATGAAATAACTTTAAAAACATAGGTAACTATTATTTATAGAAACACGTGGATCAGAATTAAAATATATTTAGTAGATTTTGAGTAAATAGGAAAAGTATCCCTAATTCTTCATTTTCTGTGCCTACTGGCTGTGTAATATGTACGTGTCGGCGATGATATTGATGTAGGCCCTTAAGATTCACTTTTACGGCAAGACGTTTCATTTTACACAGTCACATGACTCATGTGACATGAGTCACAGTTCTATAGAATGGACACTTTGTTTTTAAAATGAATGGCGCGACGTATTGAGTGGCGAGGCGAGTGTGTGTTAGTATGAAACGGAACATTTATTAACTTTTTTTAGCGAAAGTAAAGGAATTTATGCCCATTCAGTCTATTTTGCAAATTTGAACAATTTTGATAGAAAATACGTAGATTCTGGGACTAAAGTTCGTAGGTTTGCAGGAAAGGCTTAAAATACGTAGATCTACGTAAAAAGACGTAGAGTTGGCAACCCTGATCCCAGCCCCCCTCTGCCCGTACCCCGCTCCTTTGTACGCGCGTTTGTTTCGCTTCAAATGCGCGTATACGCGCTTCATGCGCGCGTTTCTATTATCAATGCAAACGCAACAATCAGCGTTTACGGCGCCGAAGACGCGCGTTTCTGAAACGCGCGTTTAAAATACGCCGTGTGCTATGGGCCTAATCGATACAATTTTTTTTTTCCTACATTATAGTAATATTGAATAATATTATTATTTTGTCAAGTATTTTACGTACATGAAGATAAACAGTAGCAGTAGTGATGTACCGCTCCGTCTCTTATCTACATTAATGAGAAGATTGAGAGGTTGTGTTGTAAGATTTGTAACATCACTTAGTATGAGGACGCCTCCGCTATTTATTAGTGTTAGATAACTGGCTCGGCCCGGCCGGCGCGATGCTCCAACAATTGATCGCGTTAGATAAAACTACAGACACAATCTGGGACTTTGTTATCTGAAACTAGTTAGTAGTAATGATGTTCGCCTCACATTTGTTTCACTCAATTAAATCTGTGTTTGGAGAATACGACCCACTGTATTAACTTACATTTGATATTTCGTGTTTGCTGTGTTTTATATTTCTGTGTAAAACTTTCCTTTGTTGTTCGTTTATCATCGCTAATAATTAAATCGTTTATTATGTCTAATTTAATATTTTCTAACACTTGCGCGACTCATCTGTTTAAATAAAACTACTTTTTACGGATTTAGACGCGTATATTTGTTTTAAATTTTGGCCCGACGTTTCGGAGACTTTGCAGTCACCGAAACGTCGGGCCAAAATTTAAAACAAATATACGCGTCTAAATCCAAAAAAGTATGTCTAATTTAGTTTCCCATCCTTATTCATGTTTGTGTGTAATCCTCATTTAGTTTATTTATATCGATTTTTGGATATTGGTTTCTCTAAAGATCGGCGCTACAGGCGCTTCCTCACTCACTTGCCTGCACTCAGCAAGTTGCTAGAATTTTAAATACTAGTTCTAATTCTCTGCTTTTAAAATTACGTAAGCAGCAAACAGTAAGCAGTTAATCGTCTGGTTCTACGTAGAGCGAGTGGATCTATACCTCCTGTAAACTTTTTTTTTTACGGACATTTCACACAACGTCCTCTGATTTATATGGCTTATATGCTTGTGTTATGGGTACCAGAATACGGATATACTACATAAACTACTTTTTTTTTGTAAATACATACTTATAATACATAGAAAACACCCAGACGCAGTACAAACATTTGTATGACATTTATGGATATCACACAAATGATTGTCCCAAGCGGAAATCGAACCCGCGACCTCATGATTGGCAGTCCATTACATAAACCACTCCACCACGAAGCCCGTCTAACATATCTACGTCTAACTTGCATATCCTTTACTTATTATAAAACAAAGTAGTCATTTTTTGTATGTATGTCCCTGTGTGAGCTTATATCTTCAAAAATATGTAGCGGAATTTGATACGGTTTCTTTTAATAGATAGAGTGATTCAAGAGAATGGCTTTTTTTTGTAAACACCTGTTACGTTGCGAATGTTTGTAATGTGATCATGTTGTGTGTAGACGCTCCCTCGTGTCGTGGCGGCGGCGGTGGCGGCGGCGTAGCGGTGGTGGGCGCGGGTCGTGGCGAGGCGGTGGTGATAGTGTGCGAGGTGGACGCGTACCCGCCGGCCGCCGTCTTCAAGTGGAAGTTCAACAACTCGGGGGAGACGCTCGACGTGGCGGCGGACAGGTACACCTCCAACGGGAGCGCCTCCAGCCTGCGGTACACGCCAGTCGCGGACCTGGACTACGGGACGCTCTCCTGCTCCGCCTCCAACGAGGTGGGCTCCCAGCTCGCACCCTGTGTCTTCCAGATGGTCGTCGCCGGTGAGTCTGTCGTATTCGTTCGCCCGTTTACCATGAAGTATACTAGTTGTGCTCACCTGCACGGATCTCCTCAGGTAAGCCTCACGCGCCGCGCAACTGTTCCCTGTGGAACCAGACCAGCGAATCGGTGGAGGTGTCGTGTGTGGCGGCCTTCGACGGAGGTCTACCGCAGCGGTTCCTGCTGCAGGTGTACTCCGCTGATGATGACCACGCCTCGCCCAGGTGATACCTACGTGCCTTCACAATGTGGAGTCATCGGGAGTTGACTGTCACCTGATATCTCGTAGATATACAAATCTCGTCGTGTACATCCAATATAGATGTGGTAGTTTCACATTGCGTACGAGTCACGCACAACAAACTGACGACATACTAAATAATAATTATGTTGTTAGTTTGTTGAAAGTAAATCTTAACTAAGCTTTTGGGAATATGCTCAATTTTACTGGCGACAGAGGGTGTAGGTAGTGTGTACTTTCCACATTTTTTAATTTTTCGCCCCAAATATGATAGCTTTAAGGCGCGTCCCATCTATAAAAACTATTTGCTAATAATTAATATGAAGAGTCAGTTATGCAGTGTGATATTATGCATCAGCAGTGATACGAGGTCACATCACGCGGTTCCTGTTGCCTCTAATGTTAAAGAGATCGCGTCGAGTGAAGGTCGCGACCTCGTATTGTTTGTATTATTACAGAATTATTTTATATTTCCGTGAACATGCGTCGGCTGAACTCAACTAATGTGTATCGACATTGTTATGTGTGTGGAGACGTGCCCTCACATATATCCTTACTTATATATAAAAGTGAATGTGAGTTTGTTTATTTGTTTGTGACGTTTTCACGCAAAATGTACCGAATGGAATCACACGAAAATTGGTATAGATTATAATTTATAGTCCTGGAAGTCAAATAGGCTTTATATTATTTCGCTAAAAACTCTGTGCGAGTTAGTAAACGCAAATGTTTGTGAAATACGGTATAAAAGTTCGGCCATTTTGTTATTTTTGCAGTAGTCATAGCAACTCATAGAATCTGTCGACTTATAGATTTTTTTTTTGATTGGCCAAGAAGATTTTAATCCCAGACTGACAGGTGATCTACGGGGTAGCTCGGAATAAAAACTCTTTGTGTGATACTTAATTTAAGCTATTTTTTTTAATTGAGATTCTTTCCTAATTAAATTCATTTTATTTCATATACATAGTAATTTATTAGGAATGTTGATTGATGAAAATAAAATTTTGCTATGGATTTCACGATCGATGTTAGTATCTATTAATTTCAGTTCAGATTTCAGTTTTTATTTTAGATTTGATTTCAAATTCGATTCGGCCACTAATGCGTGCGAAGCCGCGGGCAGAAGCTAGTTGTATTATATTAATATTAGGGTGAGATCCTCCGGGAAAATAATACAGACGATGTCTACCTATAACAATGAGCGGTACATACATACATACATACTACACGCTACTGTTTGTAATGTTTATTGTATGTTTTTATTACAGACCATCTTATAATGCTATAACGTAACTCAAATATACTTTTATTTTTATTTAGTATATTTTGACAATTATATCTTTAGTTATTTTATAGCAAAGTCGTTATTTTTGTATGTATATGTATGTGAGCTTAAATCTTCAAAACTACGCAACAGATTTTGAAGCGATTTTTTCTAATCGATAAAGTGGTCCAGGAGAATGGCTTTTTTGTATAATATATTAAGATTTGGTGTATTTTGGGGGAAGGGGTTCAATAACTACAAACGTGGGTGAAACACTGGGTTGTAGCTAGTAGACAATAAATCCGACACAAGGTCAGTAGTTTTATAAATCGGTAACATTCTGATTGGAGATACTTCAAAGCCATAGCAGCTATTAAAATGTCCTACAATATTTTATTAAAAATCGAAATTTTATTAAATGTAGATCGTTGAACAAAAAATTACTTAAAATTCAATATTTATTAGTATCGAGTGTTTGTAATTACTGAGTTTTAAGTATTTTCCAATAAATTGTAACAAATGACACCCTCTGTCGGCCATTAGTGACAATAACGTGGCGCTTTCACATAAAAAATGTTTGTACATAACACTTGTATTAGATCGTTACTGTTTGTTATGTATTACCCACACGCGCACGTGTCCCTGTATATGACTGTAATTACAATTATATAATAAATATACATACTAATGTTCAACATTCTAGACGAAGTGATCTAGTTTTAAGTTTCACTACAAGCTGTAATCTTGTTGAAAGAAATACGATCACTAATTTCTTTTTAATTGTAATATTTGTTAATAATTTCTTTAAAGAGCTTCCAATTCTCCCTGTAACAGTAACTCATACATAAGGTACAGTTCCGATACATTATATTATTTGTATGTATAGTATGTATGTCAGTATAACATGGCGCCGCGCCCTAATGAGCGTCAAGCAGATAATGCGCTCTGTCCTCAACAAAAACATGGACAAATTAAAAGTTTGACAAGCGGCTCGTGTTATTATACCCTCGTTATTTATATTAATTGTGACATGTTACATTATATAAAACATCACAACAACTTTAGTACGCGTCGCCTCCTCCTAAATAGATAATGGTTGTTAACAAATCAAATTAACGTTGAAAAAGTGATAACAATGAGTTGGGTGGACTCGTTCACGTAACTGGTGGCTGAATGGCTTTCGAGTTTATTACTGTACATCCGTCGAGTTCATGACTTAACATAATAAAATAAATAAATAAAAATAAAATAAAAATAAAAAAGCCTTTATTATTTCATGCATTTCTCAATTATTACAATTCATTTTTATATATATATTTATGTATTATTTAAAAGATCAACAATTCATTAAAATTTAAATTTATTATATTACTATTATTTATTACATTTAATTAGTATGTAGTCAAACGTCATCATTTAGTAAGTCGTAAGTAGTATTACGTCATCATTAGTCATTACCGAAAAATTTTCATAGCTTACATATGTGATGGAATTTAAAATATGATTGTGCATGCATGAACCCTCTTTAGGTGAAGGCCTCCTCCAGTGATTTCCATTTTTGTCTGTCTTTTGCTGTTGTTAACCATTTTGTTCCTGCTATCTTCTTTATATCATCTTCCCACCTCGTATACGGTCTGCCTATGTTTCTTATACCTTTAGGGCCACTCCAAGTGGTCACCGTAGATGTCCATCTCTTGTCCTCTAGACGTGCTATATGTCCAGCCCATCTAAGCCCTTGACTTTTTAGAAAAGTTTAGTGCATCTATTGCGTTTGTAATGGTTCTTATTTTGGTATGTCTGATTTTTTGTATTTTTTTAATGCTTAACATGCTGCGCTCCATGCTTCTTTGGCATGTTAGTATTTTGTTCTTGATTTTCTTAGTAAATTTCCATGACTGGCACGCATATGTCAAACATGGAAGAATACAAGAATCCATCACTTTCTTTTTCAATGTGACAGGTATTTCCTGTTTTAGTATTTCTTTATACATCTAAAATTTATTCCATGATAGTCTTGTTCTTCGTTCTACTTCAAGGTAGTTGTTATCGTATCTAAAGCTAATTTGTTTTCCGAGGTATATATAATTGTCAACATATTCTAGGCTCACTTTATCAATCTTTATATTTTTCCTTACACTATTTGTCATTACTTTTGTTTTTGACAGATTTATCTCTAAGCCCACTCTTTTGCTACCTATGTTTAGTGTATTTATCATGTATTGCAATTCCTCAACTGTTTCTGAAAACAGTACCAGATCGTCGGCAAATCTTAAATGGCTGAGGTGGTTTCCCTTTATATTTAGGCCGCATGATTTCCATTCAAGTCCACTAAAGATGTATTCCAGCACTGAAATAAATAATTTAGGGGACAAAGGGTCCCCTTGTCTCACACCTCTACACACTGGGAAACTTGTACCAGTTGTTTCTAGTTTAACTTTACTTGTGCTATTATAATATATGTTTTTTATTACTTGTATATATTCATCCTCTACTCCTTGTGCTTTTAAGGCCTCCCAGATGCTAGCATGTTGTATAGTATCGAAAGCCTTCTGGTAGTCGATGTAACATATATAAAGAGGACGATTACTTTCTTGATATTTTTCAATAATAAGCTCCAGTGTGTGTATGTGGTCCAAAGTTGAATAACCCTTTCTGAAACCAGCTTGCTCTATTGGTTGTCCTTTGTCCAAACTTTTACTTAGTCTATGTTCTATAATTGATGAAAAAAGCTTGTAAATAACTGGTAGTAGACTAATTGGTCTGTAATTACCAATATCTTTTGGATCCCCCTTTTTATATATGAGAATTATTTCAGACTTTGACCATTGTTTAGGTGTTGTTTTGAACTCCAAAATCATGTTAAACAATGTTGTAAGTGGATTTGCTAGTATACTGCAGCCATACTTTATAACCTCATTTGTGATGTTGTCAGAGCCAGGGCTCTTCTCTAATTTAAGTTTTTTTATTGTTTGTATAACCTCTATCTCATCTATTGGCTTTATCATTTCATTATTGTTTCCAAGCTGGGTGAGTTCATTCATATTTGTTTCAGCCTTCTGTTCGTCATGATATAAGTTCTGGTAATAGTCTGTAGCAACTTTAATAATGTCTCTGCGCTTGAGAGATATCTTGTCTGCCTGTTTTAAACCTTCTATCCAAGTTTTACTGGTTTGTAGTATTTTGAATGCTTTTTTGAGGTTTGTACCATGCTCCAGGCTTTTTTTTGGGTGGACTCGTTCACGTAACTGGTGGCTGAATGGCTTTCGAGTTTATTACTGTACATCCGTCGAGTTCATGACTTAACATAATTCATAGTAATTATTTTTCTACTTTAAATTGTGTTCCTTAAAAATCCGTAGCAGTTTGCCTACCACGTAAATACGTAATAGATTATGAAAGTTTCAGGAGCTTACTGTAATAGCGCATGTTACCATGACGATGGAAACTTTTACCTAAACTACGTGTACCTACACCGGGGAAAAGTGATTCAAGTAGTATTAAATATAACAAGACAAAACGTATGAACTCCTAAAGTTGTCTAATAAATAATTTTATAAATTTGGTTTATAATAGACTTTTAACGATGATGAGTGAGGTGTGGACACCACTTCCGTCACCCCTGGACCCTTGTCAATGTATCTGACGTGTGCTGCACTCTCATCATTTACATTTATTGGATACCTTTGTCAATATATTTGCTCTCCTGAATGCACTAAATCGTCATCAAGTTGTCTGACACTCTAAATATTGCAAAATGCTATTAGTAATTTATGACGATAGTCCAAGTTATTTAATTAATAATTAGATTTTCGAAACAAAATGCTGCATTTTTATTAATTGCTTTTAGCAATTTAGATATGTTTCAGTATTCCTCTGTCAGCAGTTTTCATTTGAGTTACTTGTTTCTCGTAAAACATAATGAGTATATGTTGCTTATATTTATAATCACGTGATAGGTATTATAATATAAGTGATGGTACTCGTAGTGAGGTCACAACACATTGCTGTCGTTATCAGAATCAACATGAGCTCGGAGGAGCCGGTGTGGACGGTGCGCGGTCTGGAGAGCGACGTGAGGTTCAGGGTGGAGGCGGTCGCCTTCAACAGTAAGGGACGATCACCTCCCGCCACCATACACGACCTGCTGCTCAGAGACCCTGAGAAGAGAACAGGTAACAACACTAACAACTATACTAGCTTGATCACATGCTTCATTTCATTCATTTAATTAACAATAACATTTATACATTTCTGTAGTATAGTTTAGCCTCCGTAAATAATTTTATTATTATTTGGTACTGCAAGATCTAAGTGCATATTTAAATATTAAATACATATATATCTCGTAAAATGTGAGAGTCAAACTTTCAATTGTTACGATAACTACACACATTCAAGCTCTATTAGTGTACTTTCAATATATTCAACAAGTAAACATTGTATATGAACTTAAGTTTAAGCAACACTTAGGTAGAGTCGTTACATACTCTCTGTGTGTGGTACATCTGAGTGGATGGTTCTAGAACACTGCGATCGATCGACGCTCAAGTAGGATACAGTTAGTGCAACCTCAGCATAATGCTATTTTAATTAAAGATTATCTCTTCGAATTATAGTACTAGCGCCATCTCATCTATATCAGTCTCAGAGCCAGCCAGTAGACTAGCTTCTCCATGTAGATACCATAATGTTCTTGTAAATTATACATTATAGTAATTAATGATTTGTAACATTTCAGTTAAACGTTTAAATAATTGCACGCGGGTTCTGTATAGATCTATAAAATTTACCATAGGAACTTTGAACAATCATGTAGGTGAATCATAATCATTATTCTTTGTGACATCTAACGAACAAAAACTATAACAAACATTTACAATTCATTTATTATTTGGAAAAGTTCATAATTGATCATCGGCTCAATATATTTATTTTCTCATGAAGATCATTGAAGGAAGCATCCGTGAAATATTAGTGAACTAGTTGTAAGTGAAGATCCAGTGAACACACAAACTGATGTGGAGAACGTCACGTGAGGCAACGTGGCGCTGTACTCCTCTAATATATACACAACAACAACCATTATGTATTTCCGACTATCATTGTGACTCAGGGCTACTCTTGTCATCGTTTATGTATCTTTCACAAGCTTTTGTTACACAAGGAATAATACGAGAAGCTTAAATACTTACATCAAAATGTATTAAACAGTTGAGTGATAAAGGGAACAATTACAATATGCGGTGTATTAACATAATCACTTCACCAATATAAATAATATATAAATAACTTGATGTGATATTACCTCAGTACCTACAGCCCACCCGTTGTTTGATTTGTAATACAAAATTTTTCTTTGATTACCAACATTTTGTGGCACCAAGTTGACTCTATTTGAATTATACAATAGCTACCTATATTACGTTTATTTTTACCGTGAGTTAGTCAAGTTATACTGAAGCTCTTAATGTGTTATCTTATATGAAGCGTGTGCAATCAGCTGATAATGAAATTACAAGTAGACAAACAGCTCGTGTACACTGTGACACGTGATCACACAACTGTGTATGTTATACACTAGCAACACACTGTCTGTAGTGTATCGATATATTAATCCCTCGTCTCATACATATTTGAGAGGCTTTAACTAGATAATACCAACATAATTAACTAATACACACACAATATCTATTTGATTATTACCATGCTTGTGTATTATAAGAAGATAGTGATAAAAACAAAGTGATATTTACTTACACTGCTTTTTACAAATTAATATTATAATAAAATTCTTGTACTTATTTGTTATCATATTTGTTTCACATGCTAACTATATTAGTTCGTACAATTGACGTACATTGGACATGTTACAACAATATCGCTCCATGTTATTATTATAAAGATCTATGCATCACATAAAATAATAAATGTATTGCGTGAGTGTAATGTACTGTTTTATTGCATTGTTATACATGATTACATAGGTAGGTACATATAATAAGTTCTATGTTTCAAACAGGTTTTAGCCAAAATATAATAAGTCTAAATATATAAGTTACTTATTGTTAAATCGTTCATTCGTTGGTTGTAATTTCAAAATTGTATAATTATAGTTCTTCTTGAATATTCAAATAATTGTGCAAGTCTTTGTGAAAGCTTAATGAAAGAAACCAATTATTTGACATTTTGATGACAATGGAACGAGCTGGAACAATTAATTGTACTGAGAGGTAATCACTGACTACTGTACACAATCACGTCGAACTGTAACACAAGTGTAATGGACGCAAATAATTATATGTATACAATCATATAGACTATACTCACACTCTGTGTATTTAATAAATATCAATGAAACAGAGATCCTGTGCCTCTACCACCAGGTAATATGAACAATGCAGCAATACAGCGCACCACCAGTTAACCAATAAGTACTGAGAACGGATTACTTCCACACGTCAATTTACTTCCCACAATGTTTCTGTTTCAATAAATAACTTCTAGATCGACAGATGTACGATGTTTAAAAACAGAAATATGTAAATAAATTGTAGGATTTGTCGCGTAAATCAGATTTTACTGGATTATTGCGTTCAATGTACGGAGTTGGATCTAAATGTTGCCTCACACATATCGTATTTATGTGATTAGCGTTCAGGAAGCGCTCGGCCATTTGTTAGGTGAAGGTTCATACCACGTGACATTGTACTCTGGCGCTCTACGCCGCTGCTTCATAGAGCCAAGTACCTACCATCAGATATGCTGTGATATAGTCTACTGCCAGCGACTACTTGTAAATCAATCGCGAGTAATCATTTACTACATGTAATAAATTTTGATATTGTCGGCAAGCAGTGTGCACGCTGTATGTTAGACCGCGGCTCTACTCGTAACATCAATACGCGATATTTTGCTCAGCTCCTCGTATTAATTACGTAGCGGAAAAACAATAACTCATTGATAAAGTTGTGAATAAGTATTATTGGTTATGTGTCCTCTCAGTCGCGTACATGATTTACAGACAGTTTCGTACCGTTCACATATTTTCAAACATTTCCTGATGAATTGTGAACGCATCTCTTAACAGTGACTAACTTAAGATCTACATAAATAATTTCTACTCGCACCTACTGTAGTACTATCCGACTCATAAAATGAATCGATTACACAAATATAATTATATATTTTGTTTTTAATAAATATCAATTTATGATATACCTATAGACATCTAAGATGCGTAAACACATAATATGTTTCAATCACAGCAAGTTAAATAATTACCTCGAATATAATATAGGGGTGTTACCTACCCAATTACTGAGGTCTAGGTAGTTTTTCTAACTGATAGAGTAGTATACGATGTTACAGTATCAATCATGTAAACACCACCACTTACAACATTCACATGAATTTCAATGTATAATCAAGCTCCTGAATTAATTTGTGATTTAACACATCCGAGGCGAGCTCCTCGACTACAACAAGTAGGGAGCTGCTCCGCGGGAATACATTAACGTCACAACTTTAATAATTAATAGCGAGCCCTCGAACATCTCATATATATTTATATTAATAACATGTTTAATGTGAACATTCACATTGTCTGTTATGTTGGACGTGATCTCCTACCGCTCGTCACCAAGCTCGCTACTTGAACATTTGACTGCTTTGAGCCACAATAAGTTTTTCTTTAACTAGAATGTTATTTGTAGTGTATTCCATAGTCATTCTTGAGTCGTACTCATTTTAATTAGGTCCTGTTTAATAGTGTTTGTGAGTCCCTCTGTGAGCGACCTACAGACAAACCTCTCAAAAACTTGTTCTGTTCAAAGTAGCCCCCCCCCCCCTCGCTCCAAGCGCGGCGTGATAGTGCCTACCACCAAGTTAAATACGTCTCGAATAGATTTTAGTTTTGAAATGACTTGAAACTTGAGCACATAACTGACATTCTTTGAAATAGTTTATTAAAATTGTTTTCATTAAACTCGTCGTTGAAATTATATGTATAACACTGTCGTCGATGTGTTTAGGTACATTTATTATCCCACTACTAAGGCCATGTTCAGATGACAACATTTAGACGCTCGTTTTCAAATCGCGCGACTTGATCGTAGTATTTCCATACAACCGATCACATGAGCGCGCGTTAGCGAGCGTTGACGCGGCGCTCAGAGAAACATTCTCTAGACGCAGGCGATCGTGCGTTGACGCGCGCTTTGACATCTGTGTAACATCTGTATTCTGCTGGTTCCAAATTCTTTAAATAATTTTCTGAATCTATGAATTTCACGACACACATTGTTGCTGTAGTGTTCGAGCAACATCAATATAGGTCTGTGTTCTCTTTGCTGGTGAAAGTAAACCATTTACTTTCTTCTTATTAACACGCTTTTATTAGCTCCGTTTGTATCTACCTATGTATGTACATGTACTACTCTAAGTCTGAATCTTTGAAAGCGACTTTCAGATAAATCTTACTTCTGTAAGTGGGTGCACTTACAGAAGTCGGATTGATCTGAAATTCGCACACATATTAGGAACCATTAGGATCAAATGACAGTGAAATATGTATTTCAATCGTGGTGTTTGTTCGTTGTGCACTGACTAGCTGTGTGTGTGTGCATAGCGTCTGCAGCGAGTGTGGGTGTGGGCGGCGCGGTGCTGGCGGCGGGCGGCGCGGCGCTGGCGGCGGCGCTGTGCGCGGGCGGCGCGCTGCTGACGGCCCGGCGGCGCCGCGCTGCGCCCGCCAAGCAGCCGCCCGCGCACCACCACAACAAGCTGCCTGAACACGACGACGCTGAACCTGACCTCATACCCAACAACTACTGTGAGTACTTCACAATGTACTGTACTCACCGTCTAGTCTAGTGATCGCCTCCGACTTACACTTTCATTTATTAAAGAAATGAATACTATAATAGCTTACCGTTTAATAAACAATTGTTGAGTATCCACACAAAGTTAGCAATATTGAACGACGCCGTTAGGGGGCGCCTGTGTGCGGTGTGCTCACTCGAGTGAAGCCTGATCAACAAACATGTTTGTATATTGTGTGAGCAACACAAGCCAAGCCGCTTTCTTGTATAATTACTTACACACTTTGAGCTGCCTCTGCCTATTAGTTTTGTTAACAATTTTACTATAATATGTTATTTATTGATCATCTGTAAATATTAAACCTCTCGGTGAACAGTGTTTATCAACAAATGATGTCAAAGAGAGACAACACGCTTGTAACTAATTCCTGTTCTCACGTCTGATGACGATCATGGAGACAATATTTATACTCTCGTTATGTAGCATCTCTACGTGTACGACGTGATTAGACGTGAAAACATTCGATTGTTTGTTTGTTTTAAATTAATAAACTCTGAAACTACTAAACCGATAAAAAAAAATTAATTTATTCATTTCAGAAACCAAGTGTTAGACAAATAGATTGACATCACATATTATGTATAAAGCTGTAACTCTATTGTCGCATCAGGTCACCTGTCAGGAATCACACAAAAAATATATTACTTTGCTACTGGCGACCTTAATGACATCCTCTGACCTTAATTAAATCTTCGCCTACTGCTAGTTCAGTGAACGCTCTGGTACATAATATACCTACATCTACTCATTTCTTGGATCCATGTGTTATTTTGATTATTGAGTATGTTGTAGTCGACCGAACCTTGTTGGTACCATGTACACTTAGAAATATACCTGTTACAAAATTGTTTATATCACAGGCTATGTTAATATCAATTCTGTGTAATATGAACGTTCCTTTTTTATAAAGAGTTAGGTAAACAGGATATTTTCTTTCAATTATTTATTAAAAACTTTAAAACATACCAAAGTGAAAGTAATTAAATCTACATTATGTGTAGTTATATATTAATAGTTTCGTTTGGTATATTTTACGGAAAATCAAAGATAGTTAACGTCCGCGTCAAGTATGTTATGTATAAGTCCATGTTGGTGACAGTGGTAGCGCTAGTGGTGCGCTGAAAATATTCATGGCAATTTAAATAATCCAGGGCATCCTCGGGGCCAGACGGGGCGCTACGGGGCGCCTGGGCGGGGCGAGCTGGGGCGCCCTTGCGCGGGCGAAATGTCTCGATGTGCACCAATTATTAATTGTTGTGTGATGAGTTACGTTCTCCTTCGTCTTTGTACGTCGCCGTCGCTCGTGATTAATCTGATTTTTTTCTCTAATTGATAAATTTGTGAACCGACGTAATTTATGTGAGGATTGACCTTGTGACTGATACACAATATTATTATGATGCTTAGAATTCTATTTGTGCACAGACAGCGTTCCAGCTTGAGATGTATGAGTGAACACTGCGCTGTTCACTAATCATCTATTATTAAAATAACAATAAAAATATATTTTAATGATAAACCAGTCTTAATTGTCATATGTTGAATTCGTCGAAGCGTGTCCACGGCTCGCGGTGTAGTCAGTTTTGACGTTGGTTGTTATCAAGGGGTGAATTCCCTCATGTATATTTGTGTATATATGTACTTAGGCTTGACATTAAGATTGTATCGAAAGTTTTATCTCCTGCCATGATACTGTATAATAATAAGAAACTACCATAATGTAATGTAATAGTGTGGGCAATAACGACACATAGTTCGAACTTTCATATCTAAGTATTTGTATATGACATAAGCGTCGGGTCTCGTGCGTGATAGTTATGTTGTATGTTGCAGGCGAGGCGGCGAGTGGGCCTGGTCGTCCCGTGTCGTCCCCAGTACGTCCCGCTGTGGCCCCGGCACGTCCCGCTGTGGCCCCGCTCTCCACGCCCGTACGTACTATTAGTAATATTAGAAAAATATTTAAAAATAACATCGATCGGAGTTAATGGTAAATAAATAAAAAATAATAAATAATAAATATTCATGGACATTTCACACAACGTCCTCTGGTCCCAAGCTAAGCTTGGCAAGCAAAAAATGTCTAGTAGACATGGATTGATTTTTGGGAAATTATTTATAATTATTAAGGGAAGTCTTAGTAATAGGGTCCTATTTTACTTTCGGCACAAGTTGGACTCGCACACGAAGGGTCCGTACCGTTATTATCATAATATATTCGTCACACCAACCCTTAAATAATACCAAGTAACGGCCCCCAAAACAATGGAATAAGGATAGCATAACGATGATTTTTTGTATTTATTGTTGTAGCATCAACAATATTTATATTTATTATTGCTATATCTCTCCATCTATTATCCTTTATTGCTCGTTTAAAGTAATAAGATATATCAGATACATATTTTTAAAATAAAATAATAAAATCGCCACAGTTACATAGCCAAACATAAGTTAGAACAAAATACATAATATTTTACCCCGCTGTATCTAAACCGGAAAATTTAAGCGTTATGTATCGAAAATGATAGATATTGAAATATAGATACATAATTACATACATTACATGCTTCTTTATTTGTATAAATACACAATATAAAATGATTGTAACGATCCAGGCGTGTAACGGGCCGGGCGCCTCGTGGACGTGGGGCCCCGAGTCGGCAGGCACCCCGGGCGCACTGGGGACCCCGGGAGCGCTGGGCCGCAGCACGTCCGCCACGCTGCGCGCCGCCGACCTCAACGTGGACGCCATCAAGGAAAAGCTGCTCGACCACCGGATCCCGGAGTCGTGCGTCTAGTCGCGCCACGCTTGCACTCACACCACACCCTTACCGTGCTCTCTTTAAACTAATAACTATCACAAGATACGCTCACAACGAGCGCGACATGAAGCAACACTGTTATACAAGTATGAAGGTTCGTGTTCGAGGTGTGGTGCCACTGTAAGATATGCGTTGTCCTAATTGTAAATGTTGTAGTTAGAATGATTGCGTCGTCGGTGACGTCACTCACTGATTGTTCACCACTCTCAGTACTTAGTTATTCTCATCGCGTACAGACTGTCTGATTCAATTGAACTATGTGGACATTATTTTAAAGTATGTTACCTACCAACACATTTTCTATTAGTTAACCAAACGATAATACTGTGTAAGTGTGGATATTGTAATATTAAATGTTCACACGCGTTATATTACTTGAGTTGGGGTATGTTTATTCGACAGTAAAGACAAATCTCCTGGGTAGTAACAGTTACAAGTAGGTTTATGTTATGATTCTTTGAGCCATATAGTCTGTGCGTCGCTCGGTGCAGTTCCATATCTAAATAGAGATGATTGTAATTATTTTATTTCATGTGATTGTAAATAGTAGAGTGTAAGCGACTGAGTCTTTGCCACTTTTTTACATGTCTACGAAACTAGAATAATTATACCAGTTAATTATACTATAGGTAAATCTATTAATCGTTATCTGTAAAAATCTAATTTAATGTAAATAATGTTTGTACTTGCTCCTAAGATTTTAACGTCGAGTTAAGCGCGCAGTGGGCGCAGTGGGGCGCCACCCTAATGTACATATACTAACGATGTGACGCGACTCTCCCTTCCACTCCGATAGTTATATTAATGTTAATAATGTGACCACCAACATACAACACATCATATAATGTACTATGTATATATATAGACGAGTGTGTCTTGTACGTCTCGTTCTCCTCAAACACAATCACTTCACTACTTATATAATATTAGTTTAGTTTATTTTAGTAGCAATTGTTCTGTGAGCTCAGTAGATTGTGCAGTGTGGTGGTGACATATCATAATAACCAACACATAATAACTTGGTGACAGTTGTCAACAAGTTACATCTACTTTTAACACTCACATAATATCATAATTGATGTTCTTTATTCTATTACTACCACCACCTCATCCCAAATCATTCCCAGGGTGCAGTAAAAGTGAGCTAAGGGATATTTTACATCCTCTGTGAGAGACGGAAAACTGGAAAGTAAACTCTATACCAACACACCTGGTCGGCGCGGCACAGTAGATCATAATGTCTCCCAAAGTGGAAAAGGTCTGTGCCCAACAGTGTGGGTGTTAAGTTAACAGGCTGAAGAGAGATTCTATTACTGTTGAATATAACGTACACAAGTACACATATCTCGATTGTTTCTATCCAGTGTGGTGATGACATATCACTGTAACCCACACATATCATGACATATCAAAGATCTTTGTTTACATATCATTATAACCTCTAAATATCAGTAGGTACATAGTTATGTACATAACGTATAGAGGTGTTGTGTGTTTGTGGAGTGAGATACATGTGTGGTGCAGACACGGACAGACTGACACCCTCTCTGTATATACGAGCTGTAGGAAGCTGTTAGTTGTAAGTGGGTGGGCCGGGCCGGTCACACTCATCTGTTAATATAAACAACTCGAACAGTTCGCCCCACGTTACTGTTGATATTATTTATTTTGAACGAGATTAAAAGTTGTCTTGGAAGTAACACCTGTGTTTATTTAACCTCTCACATACTCTTAGTCTTTACTTACCTATAATATATTGTATATAATACGGTGGCAGTACGTACAGGCGCCCATCTCGTGATCTACAATAATATAGGTCATATTATATCAAAGTTGATAACACCTCCAGCAGACAGAGAACAATTGCAAAACTAAATCTATTGCTGTATCATATAATCATATATTCCTACTTAGCCATCGTAATGTAGGGAAAATAATAGAGTAAATAATTAAATATTTAATAGTAAATAAATAATAGAGTAAATATTCTGTAACTATTGTAGTTGACACATACATTGATGAACTGAGATCAAGAAGAACTTACCATACGTATTAATTGATAAGATAACTTCGATATATAACTTCTTTATTAAATAAATAGCTGCAAATGAAACGAGCATGAAACCCTACTTGTCATTTAATATAGACAAATATGCCATCGTCCATATATCGCACATACATAATATATAGTAACAGATATAATAATATGGATAAGTCAAAGGGTACAATTTATTACTAATATTTTATAATGATAGTGTATTAAATGCCCAGTTGCAGCGTGTCTCTTTTGATCTGATATCTTTATTGAACATGGAACTGGAGGTGCACTTATCACTTTAAACATTATTAATAAGAGTCATCTTTAAAGAGCCTGAAACCCTCGCAGGAGTTCTATGTATAACTTTGTACAAATGATAATAATAAATAAGGATTAATATCAAGGAGGGATTTAACAAGAACACGCTGGAATCGGATTATAATTAAAGAGAGCTCAGAGAGTACGTTCCGGAGGATTATCTTATATACAACATACCAACAACATCAACAAACAATGTGACTGTTTAGTTAACGTTTACTTTGTTAATATTTATATACAAACAACATTCATATCATAGCGTTATGTTAACTTCATGATGATACACTGATATCGGTGATGTGATACAATCCTGTACCTATAGGTATAATTTACATAACCTTTATGTAATTACTTGTTAAATGCTATAATATTGTGATAGGTTATCACACATATCTCTTCTTTACTTTATGAATGTTTAGAGGTAAACAATCTACATTTTCGTTATCTCACAATCCAAAACATTATTTTTAAACGGAGAGAGATAGTTACAATCCACGCCATCTACTAGTGAGTAGAGAAAGCAGTACGTGATTCAGTAACTCTGTCGTACACATGTGAGTTGTCTACTGCAACTGATAGATAGCTCTATATGATATCTTGTTACTGTTCAAATGTAGAAATAATTCAGCTAACTAATGTCCTAGGGTGTATCAGGGACCACAACTACAACGATATTAAACCTATACTATAAGTATCTACTGTTATAGACATACATATCTATCTATATATGGAGAAGACCGGTGTTTAACAGTAGGAGAATCATAATAAAAATAACTACACACAAGAGCACTGATTTAAATAATAATATTTGTATATTTACTTACAAACATAAAGTGTATTAGTTACAGACAAGCAGAAAATATATAAAATATCTATGAATAAATAAAATCTAATAATCATTCTAACAATAATTATAAAGGTAAGTGTATACATGAAGTTTTATTATAACATTGAAGTAGTGTGACGTATATTGTTGATAATATAGTCTCGTGGTGGTGTCTAGTAGACCTCCACGCTCTCCTGATGATGCACGGTGTCCTGACGGAACATCTCCACGTCAGCCTGACTGTCCGCGTGGATCACCCTGGCGCGGCCCTCCTGGGACAATAACACTAGTGTACCTCATGCTACTGTCACCTTACATACTTATAACTATCCTACATAATATCAACTGTTACACAAGAAACATTTGAATTTAACTAACTATACCCTGTGACTCCACCTACTACTGTAGGTACCTTATTGTATATGAAATGATTCAAAGATCTTCAACTGTACGAGGACGCACTGATCAGACGGACGACTGGTAGAGATACACCCTGGCGGAGGGAGGTGGAGGCCGTACCTTGGGGTGCATCAGTATGAAGGGCAGCTCCGCGACCAGCTCGCCGCTGAGCGCGCCCAGGTACAACTTCACCTTGGCGCTGTAGCTCACCACTATACCGAACGCGTCGCGCTGCTCGGGCTCCAGCAACCTGACACATCATCTCACCATACAGACAACAGTAGGTACCTTATTTCAGAATTATTACTTTGTTACCGTTTGTGACGCTCATTTAATAATACTTAGTTTTATATAAAGTGTGATTGTCCGTTGGTTCAGTACTTATCGATATATGATTATTTACAGCGTGGTGGAGGCCAGGGTGGTGTCAGCGCTCTTCAGTTGTCCGTCGAGCGCGATGCCACGTTTGTCTCTGTTGGTGGTGAGGGAGGGCGTCAGGTGCAGCACCTTCTGTAGACTGGACCCTGGCTGCAGGGGACACCCGTCCCTGGGTCACAGACAGACATCACGTTATACTCTACCATATATTAGTGGACAGCACGTCGGTGTGTCTGACTGACTGACTGTGTCTCGAGGCTGGCCACTATGTTCCGGTACTGTCCGCTCTGGAACAGCACCACGTCTACTCCCTGCTGGATGCACGCCTTGATCTTCTTCACCACCTTGTTGCTATGGTTACGCACGCACATGTTCAAGGACACCGTCTCACCGTGGATGTACAGCTGATAAATAAACAAATAAATTTAGGACATTTCACACAACGTCCTCTGGTCCCAAAGTAAGCTATATTTCTATGCTTGTATTATGGGTACCAGATACGGATAAACTACATATACTACTTTTCTTTTGTAAATACATACTTAAAATACATAGAAAACACCCAGACGCAGTACAAACATTTGTATGACATTTATGGATATCACACAAATAATTGTCCCAAGCGGGAATCGAACCCGCGACCTCGTGAACGGCAGTCCATTACCTACATGAACCACTGCGCCACGAAGCCCGTCAAAATCACAAATACAAACAGATTATCATTCAATTTTATAAAGTTACTTACATCAGTACTAATATAATAGCTGAAGAGTTTGTTTATTTGCTTGAACACGCTAATCTCAGGAATCACACATCGTACATTTAGCGAGGAAGGCTATATAACTTCACGCTACGACCGATAGGAGTACAGCATCAGTGAAAAATGTTGCAGAAATAGGCAAAATGTACCACCA
The DNA here is from genome assembly GCA_916999025.1 of Orgyia antiqua. Taxonomy (NCBI): domain Eukaryota; kingdom Metazoa; phylum Arthropoda; class Insecta; order Lepidoptera; family Erebidae; genus Orgyia; species Orgyia antiqua. Next base: position 20,659,434 of record OU779862.1, read on the forward strand.
ATACCCAGTTTATTTGTACATAGCAACATACTGTACGAGTGTCGTGTACCTGTTTGTCTAGGGTGAGCTCCAGCTCCAGTTGTCCGGGAGACAGCACGAAGTCCTTCCTGACGACGGTGCAGGGCTGGGGGCCCGCCTTGGCCGGAGCGAACTGGACCTTGCGTATACCCAGGGCCACCGTGCTCCTGCCACAACACAACCGATCAACTAGTCGCAGTACAGACCCTGACTCTCCCCCAGGAGGTGGTGTACCTGCGGTGTGAGCGGTCTATCTCGGAGTCTCCCACGAATATCTTGACGTAGTACTGCACCCCGCACGGCTCGCCCTCGTCCTCCAGCCCCGGCTGCAGCGTCACGGAGCCGGGTGCACCCGCCGGCACCGATAGGCGGAAGGGGACCGCCTCCGCGCCCAGCTTCTTGATGAGACGCTCCTTCATGTGAACAGATATATACGTCAATACGGACTGAACAGTGAGGTGAGGCCAGGAGTCAGGCCGAGCTACAGACCTGCGTGCGGGTCAGCTCGTAGGGACGCTTGTCGGGCGGGGGGTAGATCTGGTCGGAGGCGAGGAACAGCTCCTTGTAGAAGTTGAGTCCCATCACCTCGTCCGCCTCGCGCCCGTACCTGAAGGTGCACACCACCTGACCGAACACCTTGCGGCCCCGCACGTACTCCTCGTCCAGCAGCACCACGCCGTCTGAGGACCAGCCTCCATTACACACTCTGATACCAGCACCACTAGCTGGTGATCAGCTCACTCAATACAATATATAGTTATTTAATCAACGTGATGTGAAAACATAATATCCCTCATCGTGTTGTTTTAACTTAGAGATGAGTTTATTTGTAATTTAAGTATGTAAAATAACTCAGTATCTAAGTGGTTTCATGCTTAGGTGTATTTACCCTAGGGCCATAAGGGCCATGGCTCGAGGCGGCCAGTCTGAGAAGGGCGGCGAAAGCCTTTACGTTTAAAACTTTGCTCTATCTCTATTAATTTAGAGGGCAGCTACTTGAATTGGCCCGGGGAGTCAAATCGCTAATTTTTAAAATACGATTCTGGTTTCGTCATTTTATTACTCGTTTTAATAAAGTTGATCATGGCTGTTGACAGACAGAAGTGTGTCCTGTGACTGTGGTGACCTGTGAAGGTATCATGACGACCAACCTATCGGTTCCACGAAGGAGATGTGATCCACAAAGTCCCTCTTGCCCATGTACAGCGTCACCTTGCCGTTGGGCGCGCACTTCTTGAACACTTTGAAGTTGTACACCATCTTGTGACTGAGTGACCAGTGAGCACACACTACAGATAGAGGCAGTGATCACAGACTGATCGCTGCTGCAGTACTGGTCGCGTTGGAGGCTCGTATTCACTTTATATAGAGGATTACAGTGCGGCGGCTTCTGATCCACTATAATCTTATTTAGTTCATTAGTGAACCACGTGACCGACGCTCCTCATCGGCTGTGTACCTACTTGTATGTACTGTGTTTGTTCGTGAACATCAACAGAGACCTGCCGGATATAATATAACAATACCTATAGTGAACTAAACGGATGACTAATCTTATAACTGTTTAGTAACAATTCTGTTAAAACAATAATTTGATAAAGATATACCTGAATTATTGTGGTGTTAAAAAATGGAATGAGTTGACCAATAATAAGTAAATGTAAAGGATTTTGAAAATTGTAACGTCATTAATATAGAATTAGCGCTAATGAGGATTTATTAATTAATGCAAAGATTATTTAACAGATAAAGTAATAGTAACTAGGTTAAAACATGTTTTATGAATAATTTAATATTGGTGGATATTTCACACTTGATGTTCTTTGATCCCAAGATTTGATCTTATTTCTACTAACAATACCTATCACAATACGAATATAGGTACTATATTTTTTGTGTACTTACCATACCTACTCATAAAGTTATAACACACAGACGCAACACAAATATTTGTGTGACAAATGTAAATAAACAGGCTTCACAAAACTGATCTTTATTATAAACTAGCTACGCCCCGCGGTGTTACCCGCGGTAAAAAGGATAAAAAATAAGTTCATTTTCTATTTCATTTTTCATTGGAAAGTTTTATGAAAATCCATCCAGTAGTCTTTACGTGAAAGCATAATAAACATCCTTACATAACCAAACATTGGAGTAGGGATAGTAGACCGAGGAAACGTTCGCGTTGCTTAGCCAACAGTTTAAGTATTTTATTTTATAGCGCTTAATTCTTTTTTCGTCATATCTCCTAAGATATTCATTTAAATTGCATGCAGTAAAGAGGAGTTATAATCTATATTAATTGCGTAAGCTAACTAAACTATTTAATTTGATATTACTAGCTTGTCATCATGTCTCATCCAATATACAGTAAACCCCAACAAATTGTGCGAAAAAAGCCATCCTCTTGAATCATTCTATCTATTAAAAAAAACCGCATCAAGCTCCGTTGCGGTTTTCTGAAGATATAAGCTCACATAGGGACATACATACATAAATTACGACTTTGTTTTATAAGAAGTAAAGATAAAGATATATCGGCGTTTGTTTTAATTCTATCAAACTAATATTAAAATAATTGTAATGTTTTGTTGTGATAGTTATTTTAGTTTAGTTATTGTTCGTAGACAAAACTATTAGTACTACAAGTTGATCATTGTTCTCTGATGGGAATATTTCTATTTTATTATTAGTGTTACGTAGAGTTGAATACGTACAAGTGTTAACACTGAACTGAATATTAACTCGCTGTGTCTATATTTGACAACTAATCAATATTGTTACAACGATTCATAATTACGCACTTGTCTAGTAGCTGAGAGGGTAAGCAGGACTCATTATTAATATCTCGTCATATTTATTGTTATAGGTACAATATTTAACTTTAGTTAGAAAAGAGACATGACATACATCTTGGTAGATATAAGAATATGATAATTGTATCTAATGTCATGTGTGTGTTTAATGAAATATACTACATACAAACATAATATATTAGGTTTGAGAATTATTATAATTACCAGTTGTCCCGGCGAACTTCGTACCGTCAATTAAAGTTGTCTATACTTTCTGATTATCTAAACAATTTTTATCATCATCATCATAATATCAAGCCTTTTTCCCATGGGAGTAGGCAGAGACTATAGAGCGCCATCTGTTACGATCCAAACATACTTCTTTGGCTTCATCCACACTCATACATCTGGTCATACATGCCCGACGCTTGTAAGTGTTACGCACTTGCCCCTTTTGGAGTATACCGGCGATGACATAAGAGTATATTTTTTTCGGCGTCCTCTAACAGCATTTCCACTTACCGCCGCCGTGTATATGCCTTTCGTTAATCGTCTATCGTCCATACTTTCCACATGACCAAACCACATGACTAAACATACTTTTCTTCACCTTAGTCACTATATTCTCTTTCAGATCACAACGTTCTCTTACAACTTCATTTCTTAATATATCTTTTAAAGTCACATCACACATACTTCTCAAAGAGCGCATCTCTATAGCATTTACTCTACTTTCGTGCTTCTTCTGCCACACCCAACATTCGCTTCCATACACAGGCGACGATACCATTGTGGATCGTCATTCGAGCCTTTTCAGTAATCGCTTATCTAGCCACAACAGCATGCAAGGCACCAATCAGTTTATTTCCCGCTAACATCCTTCTTTTCACATCAGTATCAACCTTACCGCCTCTTGTAAAAACACTTCCCAAATGCACACACAGACAACCACTCATCTTTGTAAAAGACCATAACTTTCGTCTTGCTTACGTTTAATCTAAATGTGTCATTCATTCTAGTTACCATATCTTGCAGTTCTTCCGGAGATGGTGCAAGTACAACTTGATCATCCACGTAACGAAGATACTGAATAGGCAACTCACCTATAACCAATCGATCATCATTCTCTCTCAAATCTTCCAGGCATTTATCTAATATCTATGTATAGAATAAACAGCCATGGTGTCGCTACACATCCCTGTCTCACACCCTTAAAGATGCTGAACCAGTCCGTGTATTCTCCATTTATCCTGACACAGGCTTTGGAATCCCTTCGAAGAGATTTCAGTGCCTACACCAAGCGCCCGCCAACTTCATACATAGATAGTGTCGATCACAATTCATCTCTCCACACACTTTCGTGTGCCTTCTCCAAGTTTTAGAAAGTATAGTATACTTTATTGAGTTTGGCCAGATGTTTTTTTCGGCTATACGCCTTAGGGAGAAAATCTGATCTACAGATCCCATTCCTTTTCTGAATCCTGCTTGTACATCCCATAATTTTTGATCCGTCATACCTACTCATCACTCTATTAATTAATACCTAAAGAATCAAAAGACCATAAACTAAAATAAGATTAATAATAATCCTCATTTACTGATGCTTACATCTGTCCTTTGTTTATGGTACCTAATTATGATAAAATAACGATTGTCAAAAAAATGTCAATATGTTTTAATAGACCAAGATCCGAGGGGTGAATCCTTTGACTTATTTTTTTTTTTAAATAAATACTCATGGACATTTCACACAACATCCTCTGGTCCCAAGCTAAGCTTATGTGCTTGTGTTATGGGTACCAGAATACGGATAGAATACATATTATACTACTTTTCTTTTGTAAGTACATACTTATAATACATGGAAACATCTAGACGCAGTAGAAACATTTGTATGACAATTAGAAAAATCACACAAATGATTGTCCCGAGCGGGAATCGAACCAGCGACCTCTTTATCGGCAGTCTGTTACATGAACCACTCAACCACGAGGCTCAGCTCGTATTTTGTCAACAATGAAATATATTGAATATACCTTATTCCAGTCCCCCTAGCCCTACCTGTGTATATAACATGTGCGTAACTCTAGCCTGTGTACATAACATAATTGTAGAAATACCTGTAACTCTGTCCCGCCGGTTGTAATTAATACAAAAAAATATTACGTCAATTTCAGCAATTAAAAATTATAAAGTTAGTAATATTTTTACCAAACTTTAGCATAAAATTGCTGAAAAACGGCCGACGGCATAGAGCTGCGGGTATGTTTGTCATGATATTGCGTACAAAGACTATCTTATCCAATACATTTGATAGCTAAGGAAATAAGTCAAATGATTCACTCCTAGGATCTTAGTCTACAATTTTAGTTAATCAATTTTCTACATTAATAAAATCTAAAATACGCTGTTATCTGAACATTTAGGATATATGTTGTCGATTCAAAATGCTTATTTTAATACGCTGTTTAATTTGAGAAAGGTGTTTACCCTAGGTATCAACAGGATGAAATGAGTTTGACAGTTATGAAACCTGAACATTTTGTATGGGAAAACTATTTTTATTTTATTTCATGTTATTTGTAATTTTTCAATGTTTTATCCCCATCAATTTTCAGCCAAATCAGTTCGGCCGATCTTGAGTTATAATTATAAGTGTTCCCACTAACACAACTTTCTTTTATATATTGCACAGATATATTGTAAAGGTCGTGATTATTGAGTATAACCTATTCAATGATACAGGCCACATATGGTTTATTTTTAAGAAAAGTAGTAAAATTTTTCAGAAAGGAACAGAAAAAGAAAAAGGATTGGGGATTTGAGAGGACATGGAAGATGATGAAAAAATAGATATTGTGAAACAAATATGAATTTAAAAAGAATACAATTATTTATAAAGCCTTAAATGTTTTTATTTTGTAAATGTAACAAGTCCTAGAAGGGAAATAAATTAATTGTTCTGCAAGAAGAAGGTTTACGTGAAGCAGAGGCTTCACAATATTTAAATTATAGAGTGAAGGTTTATAATAATAGATATTATGATGTTTTATATTATTTTTTTGATAATAATAAACCTGTTTATAATATGATAGTCACAGATGATAGTCACATAAATTGTTTTGTTCTATATACTTGCTGTGTGTTAACTAATAACATTAGAGTAGAGCTGGTCGAGTCTCCCACTCCCAGTACCACGTGTACTCCGCTAGTGACGTCATCATCACAGCGGCGTGGTGGTGGTGGTGTGTGCGGTCACTGACCCATCCCAACCCCCCCCCACCCCGCTGCGCGCGCGCACCTCCACCACTCACTAGAGCGCGGCGACGCGACCAACAACACCTTGTGTATCAGTATAACATGGAGCGATACTACTTACTTACACTACTGTAATAATATTAATATTTGAATGTATCATAACAAATATAACAACATGTTAGTGTTAGTGAATGTTTGGTGTTGTGTTGTTGTTGTGTGACGTCATCAGAGAGTAGCGCCGCCTCCAACTGTAGGTACTGTGTACACACACACAGGTTAGTTGAACACAATCATATTAGTTGCACAGTTTATATAATAGAAAGTACAATTCACATTGAGGTCAAGTCTGATGCCACCAAAACTTAATATAACTTAACTAAAATGAAAAATATAGTCTATTTTGATCAAATTATATATTTAATTGTACATATTGATATTAATTACAATAGTTAGTCTACAACACACAGCTCTTAAAATATGAATATTCTGTCAATATTGACGAATTGTGTCATTAATACTATCAATATTACAGTAATTTTTTATTTAAATCTAATTGGCATTGTTCATTTTTTTTTAAACCTATAATTCGAAAACCATTTCGGGGAATAGAGTTTCTGATTATTTTTCAAAAAAAGCAAATGGCCTTTGTTTGCCCTCGAAATGAAGGACTTACAATTTTTAGCGTACCTACCTAAAGACACGCAAGGCTTTTTTAAAAAAAAAACAATATATTTGAACTTGTATAGACGTCCACTAATAATTATACACACAGAAGATTAAACAATTATCATATTCACACACAAGTATTAAAAATGTAGAGTTTATAAAAATTAAACAAATATAACAAACAAGACCACAACAACACAAATATATAAACACTGTTAAATATAATGAACACGTGACACACACATTGACAGCAAGTGTACAACACATCTACATATACTTACCTATTGTACAGTGTAATATTGTTGTATTGTTTATAATAATACTAAGTGTTACAATATAACAAACAACACATCACCCCATTGTGTACGCAGTTACAAACACTTATAATAAAGCTTTAATCAATAATACCAATAAATAAATTTATTATTTATTATAATAATTATTCAATCAAGTCTCGCTAATATTTCTTTAAAACTATACACTTACACTATTGAGAATACAAAAACATTATGTTTGTATTTTATGTGATGTATGTTAATAATCTTTTTATGTATAAAATTCACGTGTCACAGTGCTAGTTACCGAAACGGCTTGATCGATTTTTATGAAATTTTACATGCATGTTCAGTAGGTCTGAGAATCGGCCAACATCTATTTAACAAACCTTTTTTTGTATGGCAAAACAACGTTTGCCGGGTCAGCTAGTAATATATAATGTTTATCACTTTAAGAATATTTAATCGTGATCATTTACATTATAATGATGAGAACATACTCGTTGATGAACTACCATCAGAACATGATGACACAGTGATCATCATCACATACATCTTGTAGCCACACTCCAGTACCGATCTCTATCTTAAGAAGTGCAATAAATTTGTAACATTATTACCCTAGTTTATGCTTAGCTACTTAAGGACCAATTTAAACATTTACGGTCTTATTCATAATGACTTATCGGAGCTTTATACGGAGATTTTATCGTAAACGTTTTAGCGTAAAAAGACCATTATGGATAACAAGTTTTGACAATTTTCGCAAACCTATTTTAGCGAACTTTTAAACCTCCGATAAGTCATTATGAATACGGCGGTTATTTTTTTGTCTAACATTTCGTTCTCACACTTTTATCATTATTAGTTACGAATTTATTGCTGTTATGGACATGTGTTTGACAACCTCAAGTAGCGCGTCCTTTGAACAAAACGGGATCGCTACTTTTCTTGTAGAACGTATGATTAGTGATAAGTTAGTCTTAGTTTGGTCTTGGTCGAGAATAAACGTCTTACGAACTATCATGTGGAGCTATATTACAACACGCACCTTCACCTCACTACCTCTCTACAAACCTCCACAATCTACTTCACACCATTACTTCAGAAAGCCTCTGTTCAGCAGCTAACGAACAGGTTCATGGATGATCTCACATAATACCTAACAACAAATCAAAGGTTGTATCAATAAGCCCATTAATATGATACACTTGTATCAACCACAATAACTAGTTTTCATAGTAGTTATTATATATTTGACTAGAGTTCGTGTTTGTATAAATTCTATAGTAATTATATCTAGTTTGTGAATTAGGTAAGTGATGTACGTAGGTACATATCAAATCAAATCAAATCAAATCTTTATTTTGCATAATACAGGTATGTACATTGTGTTTTACAGATAAATATATTAAGTACCACTGTATTATACCGTCACAGCGGTGTGCAAAAATTACATAGAAATAAATATTTTATAAAACTAGTATTTAGTAAAATTAAAAAAAAAATTAATAAATATTACTAATCATTGATGTCATAATAATAATAATAATTCCATATTAACAACTTTTGCATTATTTCTCATTCTCAAAATGGGTGTAGGAATGGCGGCCGTGGTACAAAAGAGCTTCTCCTCATTGACATGGCCATTTGCCAGCAGGTCCGCCGCAAACGTAAAAGTCTGTCGACGTGTTGGATAGACTATAAGAAGGCGTTCGATTCTGTGCCACATACATGGCTTATTAGGGTGCTTGAGTTGTATAAAGTAAATACAACTCTACGTACCTTTTTAGAGTCGTGTATGGGGCAATGGAGAACGGTTCTTTGCTATCCGGGGCGTCGGCAGACCCAGCGTTACGGTGACCCAATCCCGATCAGACGGGGAATATTTCAGGGCGATAGTCTCAGCCCGCTGTGGTTTTGTCTGGCACTGAACCCTCTCAGCACGTTGTTGGAGAGTTCAGGGCTAGGCTATAAGTTGCGTAGGGGTGGCCAGGTGATATCCCATCTGCTTTACATGGATGACCTGAAACTGTTTGCGCCTAACCAGCAGAAGCTGATGGAATTGCTAAAGGTAACAGAATCCTTTAGTAATTCCATCGGGATGGGGTTCGGCGTAGATAAGTGTGCGGTCATGCATGTTAAGCAGGGTGGGATAGTGGAGTCTGAATCAACACAGCTTTCGGATTCCACTCAACTTCGTTCACTCCTTGCAACTGATACGTATAAATACTTGGGTATGTCGCAGGGGTTAGGCATCAACGATGCGGATGTGAAACAATCATTGCGGGAGCGGTTTTTTGGTCGCCTGAAGAAAGTACTTAATAGTCTTTTGTCGGGCGGCAATAAGGTCCGCGCCTGCAATGGTTGGGTCATGCCACTCCTGATGTACTCTTTCGGCATACTCAAGTGGACGCAGACTGAGCTAGACGCCCTGGACCGTAGAGTTAGGACACTTCTGACTGCATCACGAATGCATCACCCGCGCTCATCAGTGATGAGATTGTACATCCCGCGGAAGTGTGGGGGGCGTGGTTTTCTAAATGCCAAAGCCCTACACAACCGTGAGGTGTACAGTCTCAGGGAATATTTTCTCCATAGTAGTGTGGGTATGCATTGTGATGTGGTTACTGTGGACTCGGGATTTACCCCCTTATCTCTGGCAAAAAGGAACTGGCACAGACCTGTAGTACTCGGTACGGCCGAGCGCAGGGACATTTGGCAGAGCAAGGAGCTTCACGGTAGGTTCTACAAAGCCCTCCACGGGCCAGATGTAGACCTACTTGCTTCCGTGGCCTGGCTACGTTTCGGTAATCTCTTTGGAGAAACCGAGGGTTTTGTCTGTGCAATTGCTGATGAAGTTGTCAAGACGAACAACTATCGGAAGTATATCCTGAGGGATGGCACTGTAGATATATGCAGAGCCTGCCATCGACCTGGTGAATCCCTCAGGCATATTATTTCGGGTTGTTCTCGTCTTGCCAACGGAGAGTATTTGCATAGACACAACCTAGTAGCCAGGATAATCCATCAGCAACTTGCTGTGCTAAATGGTCTTGTAGACTTTGCTGTCCCGTACTACAGGTATGTTCCAGAACCAGTTCTTCATAATGGCCATGTCACATTGTATTGGGATCGATCTATCATCACTGACAGGACTATTGTTGCCAATAAGCCTGACATTGTGGTGATAGATCGATCAGCGCGCCGCGTGACGATTGTCGATGTCACCATCCCACATGACGAGAATCTCGTGAAAGCTGAAAAGGAAAAACAAGTTAAATACTTGGACTTAACTCGCGAGATTGTCGATATGTGGGATGTGGACTCGGCGATCGTCGTGCCGATAGTTGTATCAGTCAACGGTCTTATAGCAAAGAGCCTAGACAAGCACCTAGAAAAGCTCGCGTTAGGTAGCTGGATCAAAGGTCTGATGCAGAAGGCAGTTCTTCTTGACACGGCACGTATTGTGAGGAGGTTCCTGTCTCTGGAGCCCTAACCACCGGTAGCTTGGACCTTGTTCCCGATGCCAGTGGAGCTCTGTTTTTTGTATTTTTAAAAGATTATTGTGTGGATGTTATTTATGTTATTTTATTTATTTTGAATTATTTAGTTGTGTTAAATATTTGTTTTTAGTTTAGTTTTTCTTATGCGTGAATGTGTTTTTATAGTAATCTTTTAAAAATGTAATTAATAAGATGATGAATAAATAAAGAAAAATAATAATTCTAGTCATAATTAAAATACATGCATTTGTGTGTGTCAAGAACAATAACAAAATTTATAAATGTACATTGTACATGCAGTAAGTATAATTGATTACTAATACAGCAATTGTTATTCTAAATACAACTTATTTTAATTCACCATTAAAGTAATCATCCACAGAGTAAAAACATTTTTTTAATAACAAAGATTTTAATTTATTTTTCAAAGTTCTAAAGTTATAAATTTCTAAAATGGCCTTTGGTAAGTGATTGTAAATTTTCTGAGCCATACATAATACACTTTTGTTGAATAACGATGTTTTATGCTCAGGTATACTTAATTCTAGGTTCCTCCTTTTGCTCTTGAGATTAGTAAATAGATCTAAGCTCTTTCGAACGAAAATTATCATTTCAAAATTATATATAGCTGGCAAAGGAAGCAATTTAATTTTTTTAAACAGTGGTTGACAGCTCTCAGTTGATTTAATGTTGCACAATGCCCGAACACATCTCTTTTGAGCACACTCTAAACGCATTTAGTCTATTAGTAGAATTGCCCCAGAACAAAACGCCATATCTCAAAATAGGAAAAACATACCCATGATACGCTGTTAACAGAGCTGATAGATTTACTGTTTTCCTGAGCATGTGTAAGGCGTAAGAATATGTGTTAAGCCTAGAGCATAAGGTTTCCACATGGTGTTTCCAATTTAGATTACTATCTATATTTAAGCCTAAAAATTTTGTTACGTTAATTTCGTCAATATTTTGGTCGAGACATCGAACATCCATAGAGGTCAATTTATTTACTCGATTTCTAAAAGTCATAGAATTAGTTTTGTTAATGTTAATTTTTAAATTATTCTTTGTTAGCCAAGATGTCACATTTTTTAACGTCATGTTAATTTCGCGCTCCATATGTTGCTGGTCCAAACCCGTAAATATAACTGTACTGTACTTACATACACTTTAGTACAACTATAAAAGAGACACTATAATAGAAGACGTACAACGTCGTTAGCTTATTATTCAGTGTTAAGCCGGTTTACCAAACAATTACTTACACAGTTTGTAATCATGTTGTGTTCTAACTAATAAACTGTAATCGTTATACATAACACGTTTAGTAGTTTATTGTGGTGATTCATTCGTTGTTATTGAACAGTCAACAGAAATTATATGTAATAATAGTTGTAGAATATGATGATGTCTGTCTGTCACTAAGACACCGTGTGCACTACTGTTACAGAAAGGTGAGAGGAGGGTGGAATATAGCGCGGGGCAGACAGCGCGACAGATAGCGGGGCAGACAGTGCGGCAGACAGCGGGGCAGACAGCGCGACAGACAGCGCTAGTGACATGGGCAGCAGTGGTGGCACGCTCGACCCGCCCGCTCTCAACACGCTCGGTACGTGAACTATATAGTTCACTACAATAGTTAATTTGCAAACGTTAATCGTAACGCCATCTATTGGTCGTGTATTTATATCAATTACATGTTGTACTAATTCGTACCCCATGACATGAAGTGATCGTGGCGTGGTGGTACATCCAGATATTGTGTACAGGAGCGGGCGCTGTGGAGCTGCGCGAGGACGTGCCTCTGAAGCGCGCGGGGGGCGTGGGGGGCGTGGTGGGGCGCGCGGGGGGCGCCTGGTGCGGGGGCGGCGCGCTGGTGGGGGGCGCGCGCCTGGTGCCGGGCGCATTCGGCGTTTTGTCGGCGTGCATCACCGTGGCGCTAGTGGCGCAGGTGTACGTGGGAGACTACCAGGTGGTGCCGCACGGCGCCGTCTCGTCTGGCGCGGCGCTGTGCTCGCGCGCCGCCACGGACGTCCTGAAGGCGGGGGGCGGCGCGCTGGACGCAAGCACCGCCGCCGCGCTCTGCCTCGCCGTCGTGGCGCCGCACCGCACCTCGCTCGACGCGTGAGTCCTTAATCAGTCAGGACCTGCGCCTGGTGCTGTTGCTGTCATCACACGAGCTCACTGACATGTTACAGGAGCGGCGCGCTGCTCTACTGGCAGTACCGCGAGGCGCGCACGCAGCAGCCCGTGCTCTACGAGTGGGGGCCGCCGGGGGACGCGCCCAGGGCGCAGCCCGCCGGGAAGCGCCCCCCGCGCTTGCTGGCTGCGCTGGCGCACCTGCACGCGAAGCTGGGTGCACTGCCGTGGTCGCGCGTGCTGCAGCCCGCCGTGCAGCTCGCCAGGTACATGTGTTGCCGTGCTACCGGTAAACTATCTGCAGTGTATCTACCGATTACACGATACCCTAGATACTTACTAGACAGGACTGGTAGTCCATCCCGGCTTCGCACAGGTAACATAGTTTACTAAACCTTCTGTTTGATGATGCTTCGATGATACTTTTATTAGGTGCTCAGATAATTACCTGTTGTAACCGCATAACTTTGAAACGAAAAGCTCGATTACAAAAATTCAAAGTGTTATTTACATGTACACAATGACTCTTAATCAATAACTAATTTTAATGAATGAGGAATAACATCCTGATATCAAAATCACGGTTACTCTGTACCACCCACATTTGAACTCTCAATATAGCAGATAGATGTATTGTATGCCATCGCGGAGTTTATTATAAACAATCACTAGTAGTACTACTTATTTTGTAACGGGATGCAAACAAATATATTAGAAGATATATGTTTTTGCTAACTTGGAATACATTATTCCCTTTTAAAATATAATGTACATAATATGTTGTCCTTCGAGCCGGATCTAAACTAAGGTCATATGGACGACAACTCCGCTCCATATTTTGACTAAACGGTTGCAATTGATTTAGTATTTTTTTTCGAGATTTCATTTTTTAATTTTGCTATAAAGAGAGACATAAGATTGTACGTGTTCCAGTGGCGGGTTCCCAGTGTCGGAGGGTCTGGCGCTGGCGGCGAGTGCGAGGGGCCGCCCCCTGGTGGCGGGGGACAACACCACCTCGCCGGAGCTCGCCCTCTACCTCGGCTCGTTGTTGAGCAACACTAGCGCCGGTCAGTGAGTGTGCCTGGTACTAGAGTCCTGTACACTTGAGCTACTGTGTGCTGTACTGTAGTGTTGCGTGTCCACAGAGCTGTGGTCGTCGTGGAGTGGTGGTGTAGTGGTGCGCGTCTCTAGTCCGGCGCGCGTGGTGGCGGGGGGGTGGCGCGTGGTGGCGGGGGGGCCGGGGGGCGCGGGGGCCGCACGCGTGCTGCGTGACGCGCTCGACCCGCCCCCACACACGCCACTCACAGCACAAGACAGGTGACTACACTAGTGTACCTGTACTGTACCGTACCGTACCGAACTGTACCGTACTGTAGTGTACCTACTAATCACTGTGTGTGTGTGCAGGGTGGTGGCGGGGCTGCAACGCGAGGTGACGGGGGGCGCCCCCCTGATGGCGGGGGGCGGGGTCGCCACGGGACTGGCCGCCGTCGACCGGAGAGACAACTACCTCGCACTTGTCACGTCGGTATCCTTATGCTTACTTTATATTATAAATGAAAGTGAGTTTGTTTGTTTGTTCGTTTGTGACGTTTTCACGCAAAATCTACCGAATGGAATTGGACGAAAATTTGTATAGAGATAATTTATAGTCCTGGAAGTAAAATAGGTTATATATTATTTCGCTAAAAACTTTTTATAAGACAGAAAATGAAAATATTTGTGAAATATGGTATAAAATAATAGAACCGCCATTTCTGTTATTTTACAGTTGTCATAGCAACCCATATAATCCGTCAACTTATAGGTTTTTATTTTTTAATTTGGCCTTAATCCCAGACTAACACATGCTATTTACGCGGTAGCTTGGAATAGAAACTCCTTGTGTGGTACTACAACCTACTTAGATCCGCATTTTTTTGTTTATTAGCGCCTTCATAATTAATAAATCTATGCCACGTCGATTTTTTTAATTTTAACAGAAAGAAGAGTTGCAGTATTCAATTAATAGTTTGTTACAGTTTTAATTTTGCCTTTGATTTCCGTTCTCCTTATCCCTACTATAATATTATAAATGCGAAAGTAACTCTGTCTGTCTGTCTGTTACGCTTTCCCGTTTAAACCTCTCAACCGATTTTGATGAAATTTGGTACAGACAATCTTTAGACCCTGATAAAGGACATAAACTACCTTTTATTGAAACAAAAAATTCCAAATTTCACGCGGACGGAGTCGCGGGCAGCAGCTACTAGTTTATATTTCATGTTCTACATAAGTTGCATTACAACTTTTTTTTTCTTTAATTTTAGTCAATGGGACTTAGTTGTGGTTTGCTTTTTAATACCAATTTTGATTTCAAAGCCGATTCAGCTACTAATGCGTGCGAAGCCACGGGGAGAAGCTAGTACACTATAAGTATAATAAATAATAGGCTCACATAGAGCTTAGGCTCGCATACGGACACCACTTATTAATACGTAATGTAAAATTTCTTCTTCTTTACTTAATATAAAACAAATTCATTATTTTTGTATGTATGTTCCTATGTGTGTGAGCTTATATCATCACAACTACGCAACTGATTTTGAGCCCTTTTTGTTTAGATAGTGCTTCAAGAGGATGTCATTTTGTATAATTTATTCAGGGGTCTGTCGGTCCCGTTCGGGTCGGGCCCCGTGGTGGAGGGTCCCGCGGGGGCCTGGCTGCGGGACGAGCCCGCCGCCCCGGTGGACGTGGCCCCCGCCTTCATCTACAACTCCCAAGTATGCGGGTCGCGCTACGTGCTGGGCGCCGAGTCGTGGCTGGCGCTGGCGCAGGCGGGTGCAGCGCTGGCCGTGGGGGGCGCCCCCAGCGCGGTGGAGGGCACACGCCTCACCGCACTGCCGGGGGGCGCTCCCCCGCCGCTCAACTCGTCGTACTGCGCCGCCGTGAACGTGGTGCTGCAGCGGGGGGACGCGCTCTCCTCGCACGCCGACAGTCGCGGCGGGGGGCTCGCCTCCAGGTTCTAGTGACGAAGAGGAGCTCAGCTCACTGGCTGCACGTCTTACAAGAGACCACTTTACATAACAATGCAATATGTTTATACAACTAGTCCTGTTAACTATATATATGTACATAACTAAATATTATAATTATTTATGAACTAGTATATTAATTAATGGTGCTTTTTAATATTGCATCTATCCATCCACAGATAGTATATAATATATATCTAATATATAAAATTCACGTGTCACAGTGTTAGTTACCGTACTCCTCCGAAACGGCTTGACCGATTCTTCTCAAATTTTGCATACATATTCAGTAGGTCTGAGAATCGGCCAACATCTATTTTTCAAACTTTTTTTTTAATATGGCAAAACAACGTTTGCCGGGTCAGCTAGTATATATATATATATTTATATATATCATACACATGAAGTCCATACTTCCATTTCACAAATAAAATAAATGATAATAAATAAATAATAAATAATAAATATTCACAGACATTTCACACAACGTCCTCTGGTTGGGACCAGAGGACGTGGACAAGGAGGACGCAAGGACATGGAAGCTTATATGCTTGTGTTATGGGTACCAGAATACGGATATAATACATAAACTACTTTTCTTTTGTAAATACATACTTATAATACATAGTAAACACCCAGACGCAGTACAAACATTTGTATGACAATTAAAAACATCACACAAATGATTGTCCTGACCGGGAATCGAACCCGAGACCCCATGATCGGCAGTCCGTTATATGAACCACTACACCACGAGGCCCGTCGAATAAATAACTATCGTTGACAGGTCGTCATATAAAATAATCTTAACTCGATGTTACTGACGATTGACGTTTCAACTCAATGGTACTAAGCTAAAACTATTCACTTGAACACCTAATATACAGCTATTCGTTGGGCATGTTAAAGAGCGAGACACTATGTTAAAGCTTGTGGATATTAAAAGGGATAGAAATATGTATCTTTGTCATGGTGACCGGTTTCCTTGTTCGGATAGCTATCAAAATGCATTTTTGGATATTAGCTTTTACGATGGCATTAAGTTTTTGGTTAGGTACTCCTTAGACTGGATTATCATCACTGATGCTCATCATCATCATCACAGGTAAGCCTAATGAATGAACAGAACTAGCTAGGTACACATTAGTGTACCTAGCTAGTTCTGTGTATTAATTTTGATGATGATATATATCTTCTTATATATAAAATTCACGTGTCACAGTGTTAGTTACCGTACTCCTCCGAAACGGCTTGACCGATTTTTATGAAATTTTACATGCGTATTCAGTAGGTCTGAGAATCGGCCAACATCTATTTTTCATACCTTTTTTTTAGTATGGCAAAACAACGTTTGCCGGGTCAGCTAGTCTTATATATAAAATTCACGTGTCACAGTGTTAGTTACCGTACTCTTCCGAAACGGCTTGACCGATTCTTCTCAAATTTTGCATACGTATTCAGTAGGTCTGAGAATCGGCCAACATCTATTTTTCAAAATTTTTTTTTTTTAGTATGGCAAAACAACGTTTGCCGGGTCAGCTAGTATATATATATAAGATATACATAATGGTAAACAGCAATGTAACAAGATATAACTGGTCAAGTACGAGTTGGGCCTACACACTAGGGGTTCCGACCGTTACGAGGTCCGAATAACATGATATACACCCTGGTGACAGACGGATGGACGGTCAGTGAAGTCTCGGTAATGCGTAATACCGTACTCGTAATACCCTAAATATCATATTTAGGGTACGGAACCCTAATTATGATATTTCTATAGTTAAGTATTTGTGATAAATAAAATATAAAAAAACACCTTCTTGCTTCACTTCACAATGTTCTCAGAGGAAATTCCTTGAGTTTCTTTTTATATGCGGATGTTGTTAAGTTTTATGAGTTCGACCAACATTCATTTATATTTTATAATATGTAATTTAGAAAGGTTGTGACGTTGCGCACACACACACGGGCTACCTGTCTATACACGGTGGGTGTATCTCTCTCACGTAACAATAAATAATGATATCGTAGAGTACACGCACTGGAGGTGGAGGTCCCGACAGGTTATAGAAAATCAAAAATGATGAATGATTTTAGGAAATAAAAGACAATCAAAATCTGTTTCCCTTACAGAAATGATGTTATGTAGTGTACATAATATTATAGCTTCCTGGTTGTTCATATATAGTTGTTATTAGAGCTGTAACAGTAATATAGTTACTATCTGAGATAATGTTAGTGTTCAGTGTCGCCCATTCATGATATACACAACACACAAATTAACATTATTTTCCTGAATTTCAAAGTTGACTTTCTTGTTATTTTCTAGAAGGTCAAGGTCATTTAATTATTTAGAGACAGGAGGTTCGTTCAGAAACTTCAACAGTTGTTCGTGTAGAACAGGGCTGTCCAAACTATACACCTTCGCGGGCTAATTAAATTTCATACAAAAGCTGGAGGGCCAGAAAAATATTTTCAGTTGTCAAGTAAATATAATACAGGGTAATTTTGTCTTTCTATGTTTATTGATTTTTCGTTAATTTATCTTTAACAATAGTATCGTAGTCTTTAAAATGCGTGTCGCGGGCCGCATGAAAACAAGCCTTTGTTTGGACAGCCCTGGTGTCGAAGATTGTGGGGAAGCCTGGTGTAGGGTCTCGTAATATGGAGACTAGTGGCTGCAACGTGATGATGGAGCCACCACAGCATGAGCACAGACCTGTAGATACTTGCACGTATCGGTATGATGTTGTTGTGTGAATGTGAACTCCTCTCAACGGAACTTTATTTTTAAGTGTTTAATTTTTTCAGAGGTTCATATTATTAATATTTTATGATACGTAAGTATGGCAATTATCAAGTTCTCAGAACTAACTAATTATTTTACCCGTCGCGTCGTACACTTGTAGGTTAAGAGCCGGGTTAACATCCACTTTCATAGTGCTAATTACCAGGTGAGACTATGAAACGTACCTTTATTTTATGAAAACTTACGTATATTCACATCTGTGCTCACTTACCTATCAAGGTGTTCATCAATTTACATATTTATTTTTATTACTTGACTCATAACATACGAGAATGTTTTTCGCAAGCAAGATAGTATCGATGTATTCCTAGCTAAATTGTTTCCCAATAAATACGACGTTTTATTAAAACAGTTTAGATATCTACCTCTACTGTGTAGTATACAGGGTGACTTTGCAAGGTGTTGCCAAATTTTTAGGAGCTACTCTGAATCAGTAACTTAATCGATTTACGTAAAGAAAAAAACAATTTTTTTTTTCATTTTAATTATTCCTATCCGCTGTTTAAAAATAGTACGCGTGGACAATTTACTTCATTCATAGAAAAATACGCACGCACGTCACGATAGTTTCGCAAAGGTTAAACTGCAAGTGTAGTAGTGATTATGGTGCGCGAAAATAAGCCTTATGCTTAACAACATAAGGTTCGGGAACCCGCGCAAACGAGGGGTAGGAGAAGGGGGAGAAACGGCCGCGCCTGCCGGACGGCTCTTTTGGAATCAGTAGTGACCGTGACCTAATTGCGTAAGCGCATGCCGCTCTTATCGTGCGCGGCTCCTATTGTATCGCGTGTGCAGTTGAGTGTTGTTGTGATTTGTGACACCAATCATGGCGCATAATTATTCACATGCCGAACGATATGAGATGGTGCGTTGCTACATACTTAGTGGAGAAAGTTTACGTGGTGCGCAAAGACTTTACCGTAGTGATAGTTTACCCCGTTTACAATGTCGAGGAATCACCTCGACTGTACCTTCCAGGGCCATAATTTTAGCTGCGAATCAAAATTAAATAAATAAATAAACATTTATGGACATTACACACAACGTCCTCTGGTCCCAAGCTAAGCTTATTATGCTTGTGTTATGGATCCCAGAATACGGATAGAATACATAAACTACTTTTCTTTTGTAAATACATACTTATTATACATACTAAACACCCAGACGCAGAAAAAACATTTGTTTGACATATAAAAACACCACACAAATGAATGTCCGAGGCGGGAATCGAACCCGCGACCTCGTGAACGGCAGTCCGTTATATGAACCACTAGACCACGAAACCCGTCGTTTTATTATAATTTACTGGATTTCGGACAATTCACCACTCCTTCACAAGCAATTGGTGGCGGTGGTCATAATCAAATTCCACCAACACTTGACGATACAGTAATTGAATTTTTTGAGCAAAATCCGTGTGCTAGCACACGCGAGGCAGCGCGACGTTTTAACGTGGCCCAATACTACGTTTGGAAGCTTTATAATTCAAATAATTATCACCCATACCATTACCAACGCGTGCAGGACTTACACGACGGTGATGGTCCCGCCCGAATACGTTTTTGTGAGTGGTTACTTACGAACAATAACATACTGTGGACGGACGAAGCATTGTTTATGCGCGTTGGAATTTACAACAGTAAAAATGAACATTATTGGGCTCTAAGTAATCCTCATATTATCAAAAGTAGTTACCACCAAGTCCGGTTTAGTGTTAATGTTTGGGCCGGCATTATCGGAAATGTGATTGTAGGAGCAGTGTTTATTGAAGGGTCATTGACCGGTGGCGTGTTGATGAAATTGCACCGTATGTGCACTGCATAAGAACTTGTTGGCGCGCTTGTCGTTATGTGGTCTGCATAAGGTCGTTTTTGGCTCTGATCTCTGATGAATGACGGCTCACGCGGTGTCTCTTTGTTGAGTTACTTTTAAGGACATTTTGAATAGTTTTTTTTTAAATACTACGGTTACAAATATAATACAAAGTATTTTAGTATTGTTCTATAGAGCTTATTTAAAAAATTTGGCAACACCTTGCAAAGTCACCCTGTATTTAGGATAATATGTAGTAAAGTGTTACGAGAATGCAAATATAGAAATATAATGGTTAATATTAAACTAAATATAAATATAGGTGTACACTTTACGCTAGGCAAATTTTATTTCGTTTCATACAAATGTAGATCTCGTCTGGTTTTAAGCACCGTGTAGATCGGTGTCAGGCCGGCTCTTAACCTAATTTAAATGACTATAATTTTGTTGGTTATAAACTGTGATGATTGTTTTATATAAATGCTGTGAGAGGTAAACGAACCACTCACCGTACAAGTAGACACTTCACAAGTACATATAGCCGGGTATATACCTAATATAAATGTATACATATATATAATTGTATTTTTTGTGCGTCTGTATTTAGCTGCTATTTATTAGTTCTGTACCACTTAATTATATAAAGTGTTAATGTGAATATTATTATGATTACTTTTAATGCGTTAATTAAACTTCATTATGTATAATATTATATTGCACACGTCATGTATAACGTGGAGCTGAGCACGGCCGCGCCGGCGCCGTGGTCAACGTACTCTGTTCCCATTACGAGCGTAGCATTTTTGAAAGATTTGATTGGTGCAGTTTTAAATAAATACATAGTAGAATTTCCTTAACACGCACCTAAAAGAATAACAAAAATAAATAATTATGTAACTTGTTTCACACGTTTAGTTTCCGTTACGACTGCCATTTATATCACTGTAATTATTAGGTCATGCCACCTGCTCACTTTACCAAAGAAAGTGGATTTGGTGTACCTACAGGAGTATCTACCGGTAGAAATATGTTACCTAGAATACGGAAACGTTCACAGCGTAACGCAAAATTTGTGACTAGGTCACTTTGTTTATATTCGTATGTAGCCGTACGAGATATAGTACAACGAGAGCTGCTCCTCAACTACGTGGGTACACTACCGTGGCGCAGAGTGACCATGGAGGAGTAGCTTCACTTCATCCTTATATATAAAAGTGAAAGTGAGTTTGTTTGTTTGTGACATTTTCACGCCAAATCTACCGAATAGAATCACACGAATATTGGTATAGAGATAATTTTATAGTCCTGGACTAGCCTATTTCACAGGCTATATAATTATTTTGCTAATAACTCTGTACGAGATAATAAACGCATTTTTTTGTGAAATACGGTATAAAATAATAGTTCGGCCATTTTGTTATTTTTACAGTAGTCATAGCAAATGTGTGATATTTATAATTGTCATATAAATGTTTGTACTGCGTCTGGGTGTTTCTATGTATTATCTCTTATATATAAAATTCACGTGTCACAGTGTTAGTTACCGTACTCCTCCGAAACGGCTTGACCGATTTTTATGAAATTTTCCATGCGTATTCAGTAGGTCTGAGAATCGGCGAACATCTATTTTTCAAAACTTTTTTTTTTTAGTGTGGCAAAACAACGTTTGCCGGGACAGCTAGTCTTATATATAAAATTCACGTGTCACAGTGTTAGTTACCGTACTCCTCTGAAACGGCTTGACCGATTCTTCTCAAATTTTACATACATATTCAGTAGGTCTGAGAATCGGCCAACATCTATTTTTCAAACTTTTTTTTTTAGTATGGCAAAGCAACGTTTGCCGGGACAGCTAGTAATTTATAAGTATGTATTTTCGAAAGAAAAGTAGTATAGTATGTATTCATTGTATTCTATCCGTATTCTGGTAGCCATATCACGAGCGTGTAAGCTTAGCTTGGGACCAGAGGACGTTGTGTAAATGTCCCTGAACATAATACAAACATACCTCTTATTCCCTACGTTACTTTATATCCCGGAAAACTATAAAGTTCTCGTGGGATAAATTAACCGAGCACACCCAGATGGCGGAGGTGTTGTATTAGAAGCTGTTAATGCTTTCTTAACGGCCTCGATTTCCATATTTTTTTACTGACATCATAGAAGAAGGTTACGTGTTTTACGTACATGTATATTGTTAACAGAATTTTTCTTTTATAATTTTTATTTCATAATCCTAACGCACGTAGATCAATCATTTTTCTGTCTACTGTTGGACATAGACGAATGCGTTAAATCGTGTGCCGATTGTACCCAACGTGAAATAATTAAATAACCATATCAATTTTAACGAATGACGGCAGAGAGACAAAAGTGATGTAACAGCGCCCTCTACTGGGATTTCATCCTTTTAAGCGGCAGAGCGACCTGCTCAAGAGGGCACGATACCAAATTATGCTCCATACAAAAATATGGGTACTTCCCTTTTTTCTTCGCGGAAGTTAAACCGATTTTAATTGTTTCTACACTATATTATAGATGAAGAGCATATCTATGCTTCTGAAACTTTCTTTTTTTCAATACATTATAACTAAAATAAATATAACCATACGAAAATCCTGTTTTTTTCGGTTTTCTTTAGGTAAAGTTGCAGCGTCTATCACACATATTTGGTAACGTTTCACCAAAAAAGAAAGTGATACAAGCATAGATATAGTCTTCATCTATAATATAGCGTAAAAACAATCAATTTTCATCATTTAATTTTCGCGAAGAAAAAAGGGAAGTACGAAACGTTTTTTTTTCAAAGAATTTGTAGGTAAAATCTGCTTCAGCTATATTTGTCCTTTTTAGCACGGTGCTCGGAAATAGGGATAGCAATACCTAAGGCAAATACCTAAATTAGGAGTACAGTACCCTCTTAACGATCTCGGAACATTGTTGTGTTGCAGCCGACCGCGGCGTCAGCGACCAGGACCACGTTCACAACTACAATGTTTCTTTATTTCTTATTTGAGTCAACATCTCGCATTAGTTAGAGCTCACACGCACACACACTGGTGTGTTCACATATCATGTAGAGAGCTCAGAGTCCTGGTTGTATAGAACACGTCGGCAGCTGTATATTACTTAATACATACATATTGAACGAGTATCATCATGAATAATTAATTAGTTTTATTAATTAATATACATATAATATATGTAGGTATATTTATATATATACACGTATGTTGTTTGTTAGAGGGAGGTCGCACACGTGACCTCGTCCACTAATGGGCGGCAATTTTCGTTTTTATATATTTTTTATTAGTTCCAGCTAATACAGAGATAGGAACAAGTGGTAGTTGTACATGTTGGTCTATCTATGTATACCGCATTTCCTAATGAATTACCCAGTACACATGATATTACAAGTCAGTTAGTTTGTGTGTTTGTTATTATGAACATGTTGTATAATAGTTTGTCCGGGTCTAGTTACCTGTATGTAACTTATACCTACGTGTAAATTAGGTGTACAGGTTCATAGATGTAGCCAGCCAGGGGACGGACCCTCTGCGGTTCATAAACAAACAAACAAAAATTGAGAAAAAAGACACCGGAATATAAAATAAAAAAAAGAATCACGGGTTCTGTACCGTCATTATCACAATATACAGGATGTCCCAGAAATCAACGTCAAGCCGAAAACGAATGACGGGCCAAGGGATGGTGGTTCTCAGAAAAATAGGAAAAAATTTTTTTTACCAGCACTACATATTATAGCCATTAAAAAAAAAAACGTGAAAATCAACACCTTGTTATGATTTTTCAAGTACTATGACTACAAAATATTACTTAGCTTAATTATTTTGGGGGGGATTTGTTACTGAATAATGCTAGTATAAATTACAATTCAAAATTTGAACACAACTATCTCGGTTTTAGAGGAAATATCCCTAGTTTGCCCAAACATGTACTCAAAATTATTACATCGTTCAACTTTAACTAGCTGTGCTGAAAAAAAAATGTACTGCGCTATTTCGGCACGTGGCATTAAAAAATAGCGCATTTAGTGGGCTTTCTAAAATGCTATAACACTTACTACATTTTTTCCAAATTATGGTTTTTTTTTCTAAAACAAATGATTGATTTATTTTTTGTTTTGCTTACTTGCTAATGGCATGTTGGTTTTCTTTAAAGCTTACATAAATTAAAGTAAGACAGCACAAGTTTGGGTGAAACAGATAGTGACGCCACTTCAACGTGTGAGAGTGAAAGAGATAGCAAGCCTAAACATCATCAATAGCACAAGTTAGAGTGAAACAGATAGAGACGCCACTTCAATGTGTTAGTGAGAGTGTGAGTGAAAGAGATAGCAAGCCTTGAGTCATGATTTAGAATGAAACGGATAGAGGCCACGAGTGAAAAAGATAGGAAGACCGCATCATCTGCGCCCGAATTGCAATACTTCAGTACGTTACGTTCTTTCGTTTACTGCGCATCTTTCTGTTTTCGTACTTCCTCACTTTGGCTTGCTTATTGGACTTGATTACGTGCTACTTGGCTTTGATTTGTGATTTGACCGTCTGTGACGAACTTGGCTTTCTTTTGGACTATCGTTATCGCTGATCGTGTGATTTTGTGTATTCTGTGATCGCCACCATGCCGCTTCGATACACAGCACGGGAGTATGCAAACATGCATCTCATTTATGGAGAATGCAGGTGCAACGCTAATGCTGCAGCTCGACTCTATCGTGAGAGATACCCCAATTCTGAGCGTCATCCAGATCATAGAGTGTTTGTTAATCTGCACCGATCACTCTTAGAAGGCCGATTTCCTAATCAAATGGTTAGCACAGGAAGACCCAGCATTCCATACGAGGAACAAGTTCTAGAAGCAGTCGCAGAAGACCCGAGTGTCTCAGTACGTGGACTTGGGGCAAGCATAGGAGTGCCTAAGAGTATACAGGAAAACAGGAAACCGAGTACAATGGGTGTAAATGGAGTACAATGGGGAATACAGGAAAACGAGCTCCACCCGTACCATGTGCAACGAGTTCAATCTTTGTCGCCTCGAGATTATCCTGCAAGGATTGTGTTTTGTGAAACGATGTTACAAAGACACCGAGAAGACCCCCACTTCCTGGATAAAGTACTCTGGACGGATGAGTCAACTTTTAAAAAGATGGATACTTAAATCTACATAATGTGCATGAGTGGCACGTGGAAAACCCACATTTAATGAGAGAAGATCGGTCACAATATCGCTTCAAAATAAACATGTGGACCGGTATACTGAACGGTAGAATTATTGGACCTTTCGAACTCCCAGGCACCTTTACCAGTGAGGCTTACTTAGACTTTTTACAAAATCATCTACCAGGCTTATTGGAAGACGTGCCACTCAACATTTACACAGGTATGTGGCTCCAACAAGATGGCTGCCCTGCGCACTATGCTCGCTCAGTAAGGGAATTCCTGAATCACGAAGTATAGATAGAAGGAGTCCGAACGTAATGTTGGACGAATGGTCTCAATTTAAGGGACAGATTTTTTGCCGGTAGAGCGCGCCATTTTTCAAGGAGTACTCGTTTGAATTCTTACGCGGGAAATTTTATTGCTATTGACACCTGTGGAAAAAAATATTCTGAGAATTATAATAATATAAATAAAATAATATTATGTATTTAATTAAATTAAATTCAACATTCACGAGCCAGTGCGTGTTTACATGTAATAATAATAATAGCATCGGTACGCCCTGAACACTTGCGCAGCCAGTGGCAGAAAATAGAACTATGATCTGGGTTTATTATTGTGTACACGAAATATTATGGAAAAGCCTATACCGTTCGGACTCCTTCTATCTATACTTCGTGTCCTGAATGAAGAATATCCGAATAGGTGGATCGGTCGGTCTGGTACGATCTCGTGGCCCGCCCGATCACCAGACTTAAACCCCATTGATTTTTTTTACTGGGGAGCTGTGAAGGATCAAGTTTACTCTAAGCCCATCGCAAACGTCGATGAACTGCGTCAAAGAATTGCGGGGGCCGCTGAATACATAAATTCAAGAAGTTTCGCTCGCAAAATAAAGCGTTCGTTTTTAAAGAGATGTAGGGCCTGCATTGAAGTTGAAGGGAAACAATTGTAAAAAGTATTGTAAAAAAATTAAATAAACTGTTGCATTGAATTTTTGAATTTTTATTTTAAACTTAACACATAATGATTCACAACGACCAAAGGTATGGTTTATTAATAAATTAGGTATCTGCCCTATTCACAATAACTTCGCAAAACAGTGTCATTAGTATTTTTTTATCCGACTCCTAAAAATGGGGGAAGGGAAACTAGATGCCATTACCAAATTTTTTTTGAGTAAAACAAAAACCATAATCCGAGTAGTTTTAAAAAAAAAAATACCGTAATTAGGATAAAATGTAGTAAGTGTTATAGCATTTTAGAAAGCCCACTAAATGCGCCATCTTTTAATGCCATGTGCCGAAATAGTATAGTACATTTTTTTTCAGCACAGATAGTTTAATTAGAATGATGTAATAATTTGAGTACATGTTTGGGCAAATTAGGGATAAATATCCCTAATTTGCCCAAACATGTACTCTACATCTTGGTTTCAGAGGAAATCCTCTGAAACCAAGATAGTTGTGTTCAAATTTTGAATTGTAATTTATACTAACATTATTCAGTAACAAATCCCCCCCAAAATAATTAAGCTAAGTAACATTTTGTAGTCATAGTACTTGAAAAATCATAACAAGGTGTTGATTTTCACGTTTTTTTTTAAATGGCTATAATATGTAGAGTGCTGGTAAAAAAAAAAATTTCCTATTTTTCTGAGAACCACCATCCCTTGGCCCGTCATCCGTTTTCGGCTTGACGTTGATTTCTGGGACACCCTGTATATATAGTGCGCTATGTGATACAATTACTCTGTAAATGTCACCGCTACAGTGACAGTCTGCCTGGTGTCACCAGGTGACATACTGACGGTGAACTCTCGCTGCACCTGACCTGTGTGTTGTCACGAGTGTTGGTCCTGACTGTTGGTACACTGATACTCGCCACATACACCTACTGATCACAGCAGACTGGCCGCTTCACTCACCTCGTACCTGGCACCTGGCACCACGTACCTGGCACCTGGCACCTCGCACCTCACACCTCGTACCTCGCACTTCGTCGGTTCCTCTCGTCCGTCGTTCGCAACGTATAATATATTAGTTAGTAACACAACAAAGAGCTATAACAATATCAACAAGTAACACGACGACATGTGTAACACTTGTATTACAAACATACAACCAGACGACAGAACCGATCACATATAGATATACCTAAACGTCATGTTGTACATTGTGTATGTACCTCGTAGTATCACAGGAGAGTATCGCTCGAGCTATTTTAGTTTCACACCGACATGTTTGTCACTAGAAATATACTCAGATATAAATATATTAAATATCCGTACGTATCTATATACCTACAACAATAGTACGCTCACAGTACAACATGGCGCCTCGGCCTCGTGTCCAGCGCTGGGACTGGTACCTCCACGAGCTCCGCCTATCCTTTGTGTACCACGACTCCAGTGACCAGATCGAGTGAGTGACGCAACGTGACAAAAGTAGTACAACAATAATACAAGTGTATTGTACAACACTAGGAGAACAATATACGAGTAACGCCGCGCTCTGAATTATGTATCTAATGTTTCATCTTTTATATGTAGGTAGGTACGCGCGTTTGTTTTTATCATAAATATATTTAAATATTATAGTTGAAAAATCTTTCAATGTTGAATCGTTACGAGAAATAAATAACAAAATAATGACTCTAGTTCATGTTAGTTTTAGATACAAGCACTACCTACCAGCAGTACTGGCTAACAGTGAACACAACTATATATAGGTGCGTCACTCTATCAATAATATAATTATATTGTTTCATTGTATACCGAGTGGCTTGAGTTATACATAATGTATTGTGTCGTATTTTCACATCATATACAATAAGTAGTTTGTTGTGTTGTGTTCATAGATAATACATATAAAATTAAATTGTAGTGGAAAACACCGCAAGCGGGACTTGCGGTTCAAGTCCCGCTTGCGGTGATCACTTTCTCCAATACAATTTATTTTATTAAGACGATACCAAAATAGCTTCGTGCATTTTTCTATGTACGAAATTTTCATTGTTTCTTTAGATTGAATGGCTAGAGCTCTAATTTTTAAGTATATGTTTTTTCAATATATGATCTAGGATCGCATCAACTCAGAAACGCGATTGAAAAAAGTTTTCTCGATAGAAAATCTTGGCGAAACAACCTCTCAAATTTTTTATTTTTTTCATTTGTCGGTCTATTATCGCGTATTAACTAATGAAATAACTTTAAAAACATAAGTAACTATTATATATAGAAACACGTAAATCAGAATTAAAATATATTTAGTAGATTTTGAGTAAATAGGAAAAGTATCCCTAATTCTTCATTTTCTGTGCCTACTGGCTGTGTTAATATGTACGTGTCGGCGATGATATACGATAATATTGATGTAGGCCCTTAAGTAAAAGCATAGCAAGTCCACACAGTGCGTTGCGTGTTGGCGACGCGTATAATACAATAACGCTGAGCTGCTCCCACGAGCACTGCCACTTCGCGTTACTTCGTTGAGGTATCACAGCGCGACGACCTCTTCGTGTCGGGGCCTGGAGTTGAGTGGAGAGAGAGAGAGAGAGAGAGAGAGAGCTGTATCAAGTAGCGTGGAGTGGAGGCAGCGCGTCGTCTCTGCACTACCACTATCGCCTACACGCAGACACACCTCACATTATATTTTCTGTTTAAATGTAGCGTCACCAGTACAGCAGCAGTACACCAGTACAGCAGCAGTACACCAGTACAGCAGCAGGCGAGCCTGACACAACCTGTCCACTCCACAACTGTTACTTGTAGAGCGCGTCTCTCGTTATCAGCGTGTTATCGTGATGTGTGCAGGTCGTGATGCGTGTTATCAGCTGTCCTCTCGTACGTCATCACGTTATATCTAGTGAGTACTGAGTGTGTCCACTGTCGACTGTTTGTTATATCTCCGTAGATTAACTCCAGTAGTCTAACTACGTAGTGCGGCTCCGTCTGTTTAATGTTACCACGGGGCACACCTAGTGCTTGTACACAATTATATAACTATGCAACGTAAAAACTAAGTAACAATTGTGAAGCAGGCTGCTGGTGAGGCCTGCACCACGACTCGGGCTCGAGGGGCCCCAGCCTCACTGATGCGAAACACAAACTAAACGCTGTCTCGAGATCGAGCGAGAGAGCAGAGCTAAATTCGAGTTCATTGGCAGAATTCGTAAGCGGCTATATAGCTATCCCTCTGGGAGCCGTGCCTGGCTGCCCAGGAAAACTTCTGTCAGTCGTCCCTACCACCACTACGGAAGCCAGATGTTAACTTGGTCCACAGCGCAAAGGATAAAGCAGATCTACTGGCCACTCTTTTGCCTAGGTTGGGTTGCTAGCTTTTTATCTAACAGAAGCTTAAAGCCGTCGTCGACGGAAGCTGCTCTAAGCAGTTTAAGATAAAGCTGGCGTCCCGCAAGGCTCCGTACGTCCCCAGCGTTGTTTTTGCTGCATATCTATGATAAATATAGGAAAATATTATATAGATGAAATGTTGACAATTGACGGCATTCATTGTTATGCAGACGACGGCACCGAGGCACTTTCTACGCGGGTCAAATGAATATCTCTCGTTCCGTTGTTGAGGAGGGTCGAAGTAAACTTGTGTTGGAAACCGAGAATATTCTGGAACGAGTCCGAGTGGGGTCGACTAAACTTTCATCCATCAGCCACTCTCCGTTCACTGTTAGACATAGGCCTCCCCAAAAGAACGCTAGAAAGCGCGGTCCTGTGCCACTTGCATACAATGTCTCCTCGCAACCTTGACAATATCGTCACTCCACCTTGTCGGGAGCCGCCCAACGCTGCGTCGTCCGGTACGTGGTCGCCACTCTAGAATTTTTCTTCCCCAACGATCATCAGTCCTACGAGCGATGTGGCCTGCCCATTGCCACTTCAGCGTGGTCACTAACACAGGATTGCGCGTTTACCGCATGGAAAGCTCCATTCCCAGTAGCACCTAAGTAAACTAAAAAGTAAGTAGCAACTGCACAACATATCTCTTACTATCTCGAAAGACATCGGGACCTGGGAGTCGACACCTCCAGTGAAGTCCAAGTCCGTACTCATTTGGAGAGCAAGGCCAAGTCTGCATCTAAAAATAGCTCGGTGTACTTAACAAAGCAAAGGCGTACTTCAGCTCGGGGCGACTTCACCTTCACAAGGCGCAGCTCCAGCACCATATGGAGTACTGCTGCCATCTTTGGGCGGGTGCACCACAATACCAGCTTGGACCATTTGACACGATCCAAAGACGCGCTGTGAGAATCGTTGACGATCCCGATGTGACAGGTGATATTGAACCGTTAAGTATAAGGAGAGACTTTGCCTCCCTTTGGGTGTTTTGTCGCCTGTTTGTGCTTTGAGGAATTATTCGAAATGCTGTCGATAGCGAGAGGTGCGGTCGTGAGAGCTATCATGACTTTCAACAGGCTTTAGCAAAAAGGCACGACGTAGACCCTTATTCCACGGTCTGTTCTGTCATCTGTGTAAGAAGAGCCCAGCGGGACCCCCGGCGAGGCCCCCGGCTACTCAGAATAGTTGTCGTAACTGAACAGACAAAGGTGACAATTTGCTTAGGTACAAGTTCAGAGTATTTACTATATAGACAGACATACAGGCTCGTTACTTGTTCTACTTGCCCACGCCTCAACTTACATTTAAGTGTAACTAATATCAAAGTGTGCGCCCGCATCATAAAAATATCGTAGTTTTGGGCGACATGAATTGTAACAACATGTATGTGCCGCTTGTACCCAGTGTTCACTGATCACTTCTCATATAATATAGAGGACGGTACACTCCACTCGTGTACACCATCTCACCAATCAGAAGAACACTTGCACTAACTTGTTGAGTGCTGTGTGGGGATGATACGTGGTGCAGCGTGGGGGGCGGGGGGGTCACGGGGGCAGGGTACACGGGGGCAGGTTGCGGGGGCGCGCGGCGCCAGTAGCGAGCGAGTGAGGCAGGCGCGCACACGTCGCGGCGCGCCCACACTCATACTGCGCGTACACTCGCTCACAGCGGACCGGGGCCGCTACCTAGTGCGCTATTTATAGTGCAGCCAACTAGTGCGCTACTTATAGTGCAGCCAACTAGTGCGCTACTTATAGTGCAGCCAACGAGTGCGCTACTTATAGTGCAGCCAACTAGTGCGCTACTTATAGTGCAGCCAACTAGTGCGCTACTTATAGTGCAGCCAACTAGTGCGCTACTTATAGTGCAGCCAACTAGTGCGCTACTTATAGTGCAGCTCGCGACTGTCTGCACATAGAGGGAGGGATCAGAGAGGCGCTATGCCCGACGCACGCCACCACGCTGCATCATGTAAATACTCTAGTATATTGATGATAACAACAGTCAGTAACAAGTGACACACACACATACAAAATAATATTAATAGCTAGTATTGTAGATGTACGAGTTGACCTTGTTGATCGTCACAACTACGTACCTACCGACTATCTCTAAATATATTAAAATGTGTCGTAAACAAATAGTTGAACTACAACACTGATCAGTTCACATATCTCTACATGATCCAAGTACTTCTACTTACCTACTGTACAACGTAGACATTAATATTAGAAGATCGAGCACAGACGAGCAAACACTTACTTGTAATTGGCTTTTTGTTTCTTAGTGTTGAAATTCTATTATGTATGAATAGCTGTAAGTCTTCCATGCTTTATAAATAAATCTAATATATAAAATTCACGTGTCACAGTGTTAGTTACCGTACTCCTCCGAAACGGCTAGACCGATTTTTATGAAATTTTACATGCATATTCAGTAGGTCTGAGAATCGGCCAACATCTATTTTCAAACCTTTTTTTATCATATGGCAAAACAACGTTTGCCGGGACAGCTCGTAAATAAATAAATTTAGTTTTATTTTACGTTGAAACGACATTAAAAACTTTTTCTTAAAAAGTGTAATATTTTTTAAAACCTACTTATACAGGGGGTCCCAAAAGTCGACGTCAAGCCGAAATCAATAGGCAATAGAAATACATCATCTGTGAAAATTACAACTGTCTAGCTATCACCGTTCTTGAGATACAGCCTGGTGACAGACGGACGGACGGACGGAAGGACAGCGAAGTCTCAGTAATAGGGTCCCGTTTTTACCCTTTGGGTACGGAACCCTAAAAACAGTTCCGTTTCAATCGCAACATTTATTACAAAAGATGTTCAAACTGTTTTCCTTCAGTTACAATACAAGCACATCTCCTTAAAAAAGATCATGATATCAGACATTTATAGTCATTCATGAAAAACCTTTGACCTTCAATATCTTAAGATGTGAACACGATAGCACTTTTGACTTTTGAGACATTATGTACAACGACAAAACCAAGGTTTATACCAATTTGCAGCTTTGTTATCTTTTCCCAAGTTAAACCCCTAATAATACTAAGAGAATTAACAAATCTAGCAATTAGTTGTATCCAACGTATTTATATTTTTTGGCTTGCCACGATCGACTAGACTACCAGTCGCGATCGACCTGTTGGGCAAATTATAATCACCCCCTGGTATATAGCCTACCTACGTAGTGCTCTCATACAGGAAACTACTCTAAAACTTGTAATTTGTTATGACAGGGGACTGCTCTCACTCGCACTCGCACTCGCCGCCGCACTCGCACTCGCCGCCACACTCGCACTCCACGACGCACTCGCGCACCAACGTATGTACAACGTGATATTTATTTATATATAAACACATGTACAATATAGTGTTGACTGCGCGTAAACAAATTATATTTTGTAGATAATTGGTGATCGTTTATTTAATTGTTGCTTCAAAATTATTTAGCATTCATCCGTGAGGACCTGTAATTGGCTTGCTTAGCTCATGTATATGTCTATTGTCATTACAAAGCGAAGCAGAAGCAAGCTGTCCGTGTGGTGACGGACTAAGAATATAAGTGTCACCACGTCATCTCCTTCTAAAGCCTGTAAAAGGGCTGTAAAAGCCAGCTAGTTAAATTTTACACAGATGACATCCTCTGTGAGAGACGGAAAACTCGAAAGTAAACCCTGTGCCAACACGCCTCGTCAGCGCGGCACAGTAGACCACAATCCCTTCCAAAGAGGAGGAGGCCTGTGCCCAACAGTGGGACGTTAATCGGCTGGAGAGAGAGAGATTACAAAGCAGCTGGTCTTCCTTAAAATGAAATAAAATAGAATTTTGTTTAAGAAATAATAAGCAAACTGTTAGCGATAATGAAGCCACGTTCACACGCGTGTAGAGTGCGGCGGCGCGCGCTCCGTGCCGCTCGTGGTGGTGACGGCGGAGCGGCCGGGCGGCGGCGAGGCGAGCGCGCTGCACCTCTTGCTGGACGCGGCGCTGGCGGCGCGCGGGCTCGCCGTGCGCCGCCTGGAGCCACCCCCGCAGTGCTCGCTCGGCGCCGGCGCCACGCCCGAGTGCACGAGCGCCGTGCTACGTTCGTTGGCGACCGGGCGCGCGGCGGCGGCCCTACTGGCGCTAGGCGCGGCGCGGCCGCCGCACGTGCTGGCGCTGCGCGACGCCGCCCTTGAGGAGCTAGGGGATGTGGCGCCCCCCGCGCGCCTGGTGTGCGCCGCGCGCGCGCCCGCCACCAGCCTCACAGACTTCGAGGACGAGGCGCTGGCGGCGCGCTACCGCCCGCCCGCCGACCTGCTGCGGTGAGACTGGCTTCTATTATTTGTACTTATCGATGAATACTCTCCTTACCATAATGTTCGTTTTATTATCATATCAATATCAAAATCAGTACGAATATTAACTAGTAGTAGTATGTTAATTGTGTATCTCGTGTTGATTGTGCCTCATTGAGCTCACATCACACCTCAGTACTGACAATAATAGACAGACACAGAAGGGCTCGCTGAAAGAACTCTTTCAACGTTCAAATAGTCATTAATTTCTAAATTTATTATATTTCTAGATTATGCTAGATACTCGTTTGGATACTGTAGTACCCAGGACGTGTGAGTGGGACCAAGTAAATGTTATCAGTTCTATATTCAAGACGTACATGACGTTGTGTGACAACGACCAAACATGAACGAGTCCGCCCCGCGCCAGTGCGTATACACTAAGAGTGACCGCCCGCCAGGTGTCCCGCCTCCAACGTGAGCGCGTACGAGTGGCGGCCCGCGTGGTGCGGCGCGGCGCAGTGCGGCGACCTGCTCACCAGCTCCGAGAGCGAGGCGCGCGAGCTGGGCGCCGTGGTGCGGCGCCACCGGCTGCGGCTCGGAGTGCGCGCCATGGGGGCCTGCGCGCCGCGCACCGCGCCGCCCCTCGTCTGTACCAGGGACGGGATCCTGTCCGCCTGGGGGCTGCGCTCGCTCGCCGTGCCGCCCTGCACCGCCGAGCCCTGCGCCTTCGACCCCGTGCGCCTCGTCAAGGTGGTCAACGCGCGCGCACTCGCGCACTCGCCTAGCGCCACCGCCGTGCTCGGCCGCGTGGCGCTCACCGGCGCCGAGCTGGCGGCACTGCGCTCAGGCACCACGTCGGCCGCCGCTCTGGCAGACCGGCACCGCGCGCACTGGGCCGGCGCCGCCGAGGCCCGCGTCGCTGTCATGGTGACCGCGCGCTCCTCGCGCCACGCCTACGACGGCGCCGCGCTGCGTGCCGCCGCCGCGCTCGCCGAAGAGGACGCGCCACGCGACGAGAGCACCGATTTCAAGGTGGAAGTGCTCGACGACGGCTGCGCCGCGACGCGTGCCTTCAAGTACCTGGTGGACGCGCCGGGCGCCGAGTGGGGCGCGCTGTCGGCGGTGGCGGGCCCGGCGTGTGGCGCCGCTTTCGCCGACGTGGCGCGGCAAGGCCCCGCGCTGCGCCTGCCCGCGCTCGCATACACGCCGCAGGCGCCGGCGCCGGGCGCGCCTCTCACGCTGCTGGCGGCTGGCGACGCGCGCCAGTACGCGAGCGCCTGGGCGGCACTGGCCACGCACCTGCGCTGGCGCCGCGTGAGCGTGCTGAGCGAGCTGGCGACGCGCGCCACGCTGCCGCTGGCCGCGCTCGGTATGGACGTGCTGCTGCACGTGGAGCTGCCGGCGGAGGGCGACGACCTCGACCTCCACCTCATTGATCGGGTAATAACCTCGCGTATATATATAATCATACTAGCTTCTGCCCGCGGCTTTGCACGCATTATAGCTCAGTCATTTAGTATTTTTACCAAAAATTGTTAATTTTATAGATTTTGATATGCTCTTTCCAAATTTCAACTTTGCCACCTCGTATGATGCCCGTTTGCGCCGCCATATTGAAAAAATGGCGCCCAAAATCAGTTTTTTTGATAATAACTCCTTTCAAACGCATTTTAGAGGAAAACATATCTACACAAAATAAAAGTAGAGGAAATTTCCTACAATTATGTCATAGTCTTTTTTTCTCAAAAATCAATAGTTTCTGCGCCGTAAACCATTATACATCCACACCAACGTGTATTATTTACTTTAATTATACGAAGGTTAAATAAAACTACTTTTTACGGATTTAGACGCGTATATTTGTTTTAATTTTAGCCCGACGTTTCCGCTCCTTTTTAGCCCGAAAGTTAATAATAAATAATTTTCTTTGACTCCCCTTGAGTTTTCTTGCTAGATCTTTCTCAAGTGGGACGCGTTATCTAATATACTACCACCAGATCGGAATCTGGTGGTAGTATATTAGATAAAATAATAAAAACTAAATAATTAAAATAAATACTAATACTTATCTATAATTTCAAATAAAAATTAACAATTTTTCTTTTTATATAAACTAATTTAAATCTTAAACCAAAAATCCTTTTTAAAGTTTCTTGTTATTATGTAAATAATATTGTATTTAATTATTATAAACTTAGTTTTGCTTGCTATATTGTAACTACCTCTATAATAATTAAAACTTTAGTCTATGATAAAATTATGTATGTTTTACCTTATATAAATTAAAAATTTTCTTTATATTGTTACAATTTGTTAATGTATTTTTAGAAACTAAAATAATGTTATTTATTTTATGTAGTCTGAGCACAATGTAATATGATATAGTTTATGGTATCTTTAAAAGTCTATCTTTAGGTCAATGTAAAATTAAAATCGAATGTGGGTAAACCCTGTAATAACTGATCGTAGAAGACACATTACAGCTGTCTCACCCGTGACCATGGTGACTGCAAAGTCTCCGAAACGTCGAGCTAAAATTAAAACAAATATACGCGTCTAAATCCGTAAAAAGTAGTTTTGTGTATGCAAATGAGTCGCGCAAGTGTTAGAAAATATTATATACGAAGGTTAAATATTGTTCCATAGAATGAAAACCCAGCTAACTATAGTCTGTCATGTCTCCGCAGGTATAAAGGAATGCGTCCCTTCTGTGTCAAGCCTCTTCTTCCCCTTTTAAGAAACATCTGGACCCAGCTGCTGAGCTCAATAGAAATATTTAGTCTGGGTCATCAGTATACGTTTATCATTTCACAGTGTCGTTTGCATTTGTAGAGCCATGGCTTCTTATGAAGTAAACTGCTTTATTTGTGGTGATATACTGCAAGAAACTGAAGTTATTGAAGTGAAGGAAAAAGGATCGGAAACTTTTCTTAGAAGGGAAAGAAGGGGCTTGACACAGAAGGGACGCATTCCTTTATACCTGCGAAGACGTGACAGCCTATAGTTAGGTGGGTTTTCATTCTATGGAACAATATTTAACCTTCGTTTAATTAAAGTAAATAATACACGTTGGTGTGGATGTATAATGGTTTACGGCGCTTGTACGCAGAAACTATTGATTTTAGGGAAAAAAAGATTATGACATAATTGTAGGTCTGTACTCTACTTTTATTTTGTGTAGACATTTTTTGTTACGTCCAACCTGGCGTTTTAATTTGATAATAGGTTAATAGTGGAAGCGTGATATGTCTCAGGCTCAAACGGGACGAACATATTACTGCAGTACACAGCACTAATACTAAATGTCTATAATAATGAAATGTACCTTGTCATCATCTTCAATACAATCTTCACGGTGTCAAGCCTCAGGTACAAATCTAATTAACATCAAACTACAATTGGCCAACTATAACGTCTAATGCTAACTGACTATACTTAGCTGATGTTGTAGGCTGGAGACACGAGTAGGTCCTTGAATTCTTCAAATGGCCGTGTTCGGCGTGATTCAAGCAATGAATTTACACCATCACATATACGACTACACTTAGTAGTTCGTAAAACAATTCAATTTTGTATGAATACACACACCAAAGACAATTGTTTTTGTACACAATGAATTTACGTTAACACGTGGGCGACGCACTTTTTTAGCGCTCAATAAGGCCGAACGTGAACAATACAACGCGACGTGAGTTCGCTTCCGTGGTAATTATCGACTGACTCCGCGCGTGCAGCGCCCCGGCGCATTTTCAACGTCATCGATAGTGATGCGACAACTACTTTAGAGATGTCCGTGCGCATACTTAATATGATAGTTTAATAATAGTTTGGTTCACAACAGGAGTTATTATCAAAAACCTGATTTTGGGCGCCATTTTTTCAATATGGCGGCGCAAACGGGCAACATACGAGGTGGCAAAGTTGAAATTTGGAAAGAGCACAACAAAATCTATAAAATTACCAATTTTCAAAACTCCCGGAAAACTTTCCAGGCAACCCTTTATTTTTCCGACCAAATGACTGAATTAGTTGCCACATCGAATTCGAAATAACTATACCTATCATAACAATTCCAACCAGGAGCGTAGCGTGCCTATGTGGGGCCCCGTATAAATATTTATTTGGGGGCCCCTATGAAGGGTAAAGATTTCTCACAAAAGAATAAAAATCTGTGCATAAAATTTCTGAAATAATAAAAACTTTGGAAAGTTATTATTAATTTTTGCTTACGCACGTCGGAGGCCCCCTTATAATAATAATAATAATAAATCTCTTTATTCAAGTTACCAGGACTCATTTTAGCCCTTAGCCCGGGGGCCCCATATAATTGATACGGCTGATACGGCGGTAGCTACGCCCCTTATTCCAACCTCATTAATTAGGAAAGCATCTGAACTAAAAAAAATAAGTATGTAGTTACCACACAAGGAGTTTCTACTCCGTCTGGGATTAAAACCTTGGCTACATAAAAAAAATACCTATAAGTAATAATAAATACAGTTAAAACAGTACCCATCGTTCTTTCTTCCACAGGAGTCATACCACACACTCTACACACAAGCC
Organism: Orgyia antiqua; assembly: GCA_916999025.1. NCBI lineage: Eukaryota > Metazoa > Arthropoda > Insecta > Lepidoptera > Erebidae > Orgyia > Orgyia antiqua. Next base: position 20,698,124 of record OU779862.1, read on the forward strand.
TGAAACTGTTAGACATTCACTCACTCACATACATCATTCTACAGAAAGCAGTCATTCTTAACACATGTAGGATTGTTAGGAAATTTTTATCAATTGACTAAAACCGGCTTTTGTGCTTGGCTATGGCCCGCACAAAAGCTTAGATATTACCCCAAAATAAAAAGGGAGAAACAAAAATGTTTTAAAAAATAATAATAATAATAAATTTTATTGAATAAAATACAATGAACATCTCAAAAACAATTTAACAATATGTAACTCTAAGATAAAAACATTACTTAACATAGCCACTAGCATCTAAACTAGGCCGAGCCTGTATCTTAGATGCCAGTTTCTCCTAGGTTTGAAACAAGTCTTATGTGCATCTAATGACTAAAATTACATACGCTAAAAGTACAAAGTATTTTTACAAGTCCCTAATCTAATTTATTTATAACGAAGATAATTAATTAATTTAATCTCAAGCATGGGCTTGAGATTAAATTAATTAATTATCTTCGTTATACGAGTATGTATAGAAAAATAGAAAAATATTTCGTGATATGTATAGAAAAATGTTCTTGCATGGGCAAGAACATTTTTCTATACATATTAATAGTTATTTAAAATTAGACTTACATACAAGGTATGTTTTCCAATATTAGGTTATATGTTGTTAACTGGTTACATTCGGATCTCCACCATATTAAAAAGTTTAAGCACTTCAGAAAGTGACAAATAGTAGACTGTTTATGATTTTTATGATTTCATGATATTAACAAATATAAGTCGATCGATTCTTTAAGTTGCTATGACAAGTGTAAAATAAGAAAATGGCTGAACTATTATTTTATACCATATTTCACAAACAGTTGGGTTTATTATCTCGTACAGAGTGCATGAGCCAACAGCACACACATGCAATAAACTGCACATCAGCACATTTATATTACATTTTCCCCACAATACAGTTACACTTCAGTACTCAGTTAGCAGTCGTTGCAATCATACGCGAACATCACTCATAGTCGTCATACACAGTTAACACTATTAGCAGTACTCACATAATAACCATCATCTATACTTACTAATATTATAAAGCGAAAGAGTTTGTTTGTTTGTTTGTTTTGTTTAAACGCGGCGTCGGCGTATGGTCGTTACTCTGCTCAAATCCCGACGTACGTATCGGTGCTGAGTGGGTGTTTATAGGCGTCGGCGTCGGTATCGGCATCGGCGTCGGCGTCGGCGTCGGTATCGGCATCGGCGTCGGCGTCGGCTTCGGCGTATGGTCGTCGCGCTGCTCAAATCCCGACGTATCGGTGCTGAGTTGATTTTAATAGGCGTCGGTGTGGGCGTATGGTCGTTACGCTGCTTAAATCCCGACGTATCGACGCTGAGTTAGTTTTTATAGGCATCGGCGTCGACGTATGGTCGTTATGCTGCTTAAATCCCGACGTATCGACGCTGAGTTGGTTTTTATAGGCGTCGGCGTATGGTCGTTACACTGATCAAATCCCGACGTATCGGTGCTGAGTTGGTTTTAATAGGTGTCGGCGTCGACGTATAGTTGTTACGCTGCTTAAATCCCGACGTATCGACGCTAAGTTGTTTTTTATAGGCGCCGGCGTCGGCGTCGACATCGGCGTCAGCGTCAGTTTTTAGTAAGTTTTTAGCAAATCTTTCATGTGAAGTGGTAATAAATTACAAGTTTTTTGGATTTTTAACCGCACTATGTAGGCTTGGTTATGCCAAATTTCAAGTCTCTGGGATAGTGGGAACTTTTGATTCCCGAAAGTTGAAAATACTCAAAAATGGCTGTAATTCGGTTGTATCTTCTGAATGCGTAGATCTAAATTATTGATTGTATCTTTTGTAGCAAGGGACCGCATAGATCAACATTTGGTATAAGTTTCAAATTGATACCTACAGCCGTTGCCGAGTAAAAAAAAGTTTTACGGGCGGATAGACAGACAGACGGACACCGTAGTGAGACTATAAGGGTTTGTACGAAGCCCTAAAAAGGTAAAACTCTGAGATATCATTTACTAAAATGACACTGGGGCTATGTGTGTTACTTCTTTATAATTGTGCAAAAAAAGAAAACCAAACGGACGATTTGTTAATTAGCTGTAAAATAGCGTTATTGTTAGTTCATTTAATTTTTCGTTTCTGAATTCCACGCGTACGAAGTCGCGGGCACAGCTAGTTATTAATATAGTTTAATAAACAGCATCTTTCATCCAGGCTATATTACAGTGTTATTGTTTTACAAATCCTACGTGTGTACCATTCACTCAGCGGTGCTCACGTAACAGAACATCATTCTATAGAAGGTGTGTGGTGTATGCGACTCACTCAATGCGCATACATCTTCTTGGAATTCTGAGATCACTCAACAACTTGGACGTCTAAGACCATACACAGAGTTTTTAGCTAAATAATATATAAGCTATTTTACTTCCAGGACTATAAATTATCTTTATACCAACTTTCGTGCAGTGGTTTCGTGTAGTACAGTAGTAGGTACAGTACTCTGTTCTGGTCAGGGCTAACGGGGTAGGTAAGTCGTTTGTCGCATTCCATAACCTCCCTATAAGCTCATATTATTATAGTGTGTCCCGACACGCTCTAATAATGAGGCGAACGTACAGTGGGCGCGGCGCAGCGCCGAGCTGAACGCGCGCGTTTTGCTCGTGAGCGTTGAGGACGCGCGGGCCGTGCGAGCCGCGCTGTGTACGGGCCTGGCGCGGGGCCTGAGGGCCACCGCCGGGGCCGTCTGGCTGCTGCCCGCCACCCTGCCCGCCGACTGGCTGCGGCTCCAGCCCACCGATACGCACGGCTGCAGTGAGACCGAGCTGAGCGCCGCCGCGACGGGACACCTGAGCGTGGCGCCCGCGTGGTTCGCACACTGGGACGCTGGCGCCACGCCCGAGCGCAACGCGTGGGCCGCGCGCTGGACGGCGCGCTGCGGTGAGTGCGGCACCGCCCCCGCACACGCCGCGGCGCTGTACGACACGCTGCGCCTGTGGCTGGGCGCACTACGCCGCCTCCTGCGCGCGCAGCCCGCCGCGCTCGACGACCTGCACTGCAACGCCACCGTGTGGGCGCTCGTGCGAGACGCCACCGCCCCCGGCTACACCGGACTCACGGGCGCCTTCCGCTGGCTGCGCGCCGGCGACGGGGTCGCGCGAGACGACGCGCTCGTGCTGCAGCAGTGGCTCGACGGCGAGCAGCGCGCCGCGGCCGAGTGGCGCGAGGGTGCCGGCCTGACCACACCGCGCCTGCGCTGGCTGACGGCGGACGGCACGGCGCCCGACGACGGCGCCGAACGCTGTCCACTGCAGCCCCTCGCCGAGCTGTTGCACTCGGAGTGCCGCACGGCCTTCGTCGCGCTGGGCTCGACCCTGCTGGTGCTGGTGGCGGCCGCGCTCGGCGGGGCCGCCTACCGATACAAGAGGCGCGCCGAGCGCGACTACTGGCGGCGACTGGCCGCGCTCGGGCTGCGCGACCTGGCACCGAAGCCCGGCGGCCTGGACCGATGGGAGGTGCCGCGCGAGCGCGTCGTCATCAACCGCAAGCTGGGCACGGGCGCTTTCGGCACCGTGTACGGCGGACACGCGCTGGTCGGCGAGGGCCGCGGCTGGGTGGCGGTCGCCGTGAAGACGCTCAAGGCGGGCGCCAATACCGAGGAGAAGCTGGATTTCCTCTCGGAGGCGGAGGCCATGAAGCGGCTCGAGCACAAGAACGTGGTGCGACTGCTGGGCGTAGTGACAAGGACGGAGCCGGTGTGCACGGTGATGGAGTTCATGCTGTACGCCGATCTCAAGAACTACCTGCTGGCGCGGCGCCACCTGGCGGCGGGACCGGCGCCCGGGGCCCCCTCGGGGCCGGAGCGCGGCGAGGTGAGCGCGCCTCGCCTGACGCGCCTGGCGCTGGACGCGGCGCGCGCGCTGTCGTACTTGGCGCAGCAGCGCTACGTGCACCGCGACGTGGCGGCGCGCAACTGCCTGGTGAGCGCGGCGCGCGTGCTCAAGCTGGCCGACTTCGGCATGGCGCGGCGCCTCTCCGACTCGGACTACTACCGCTTCAGCCGGCGCGGCCTGCTGCCCGTCCGCTGGATGGCGCCCGAGTCGCTCGCGCTCGGCCTCTTCTCGCCCGCCTCCGACGTGTGGTCCTACGGCGTGCTGCTCTACGAGATCGTCACGTTCGGCGCGCTGCCCTTCCAGGGCCTCGCCAACTCCGAGGTGCTGGCGCGCGTCAAGGCGGGCCACACGCTCGACTTGCCGCCGGGGATCAATCCGCAACTGTTAGTATCTCTACTCGTTCGTTACATAATTATGTTTGTTGACACTTCACGTCGGGAAGTGAACGTAGCGTGTGACGGTGCAGGGCGGGGCTGATGAAGCTGTGCTGGTCGCGCGAGCAGAGGGCGCGGCCGGGCGCGGCGGAGCTGGCTGCGTTCCTGGCGGAGTGGCCGCGCCTGCTGGCGCCGTGCCTCGACGTGCCGCTGGACGCGCTGGCGCTGGACCCTGAGCGAGATGCACCGCCCCCATGGCGGGCCCCGCGCGGCGCCTGGGCCCGCGTGGGGGCCCAGCGTCGCTCGTTGGACGCGCCCGCCTCGGCCGCCACGGACACCACGGAGCTGAGCGACGCGGCGCCGCCCGCCGAGACGGACGCCTTCCTGGCGTGACGTCACACCTCCCGCTAGTTCCGCTACATTCCGACTATTTATTGTTCTAGTCAACACACTGGTATTCTGTATTTGTGTTTGTTTTACGTGTTGTAAATTATTTATTTTAAACGTTATGTTGTAATATTATGATGAATGACTTGAAACTTATGAAGACATTAATGTTCCTAAGCTGTTAATATAAGTACATATTGTATGAAGTAATCGTTGTTTTATTTATAATAAACACCAGTGCGTGGTACGTACGTATCTAACAACACAACATCCCTGATCAGTTCCTTTTCCAAATTTTCCGTTCGTTCCTTTGTTGTATACCCTGGTATTACCCTAATTTTTATTTTAAAATGGCAAAAGTTAAATCCGATGCCAAAAAAAAAAAAACACAACACTGACTGTCATATTAAACGGCATAGCGAGAAAGAGACAGATATATCTGTCGGTGACGTCATAAATGTTGATTGATGTTGAGATACATCTCGGTATAATAATGTGGTCTTCTTTCCTTTTTATAATGAAATGAAATTATTAATTTCTTGAAATCTGCATTTACTTTGTTTAGAAAAACCGGTCAGGTACGAGTTGGACTCGCACACTGAGGGTTTCGAATCTACTATTTGTCTTATTCATGTTGACTTATCGGAGGTTTAAAAGTTCACTAAAATAGGTTCGCGAAAATTGTCAAAACTTGTTATTCAATGGTTATTCATCAACGGTTGGTGATGTGGTCCTTGTCAAGGAAGACGATTTACCTCCAAGTCGTTGGATGTTAGGGCGCGTCTTAGAAAAACATTCAGGAGTAGATGAGGTCACCCGCGTAGTCACATTGCGCACAAAATCAAATACCATCAAGAGACCAACCAACAAATTATGTATTTTACCCATAAGAGATTAAAGGGCAAAAAATTTAATCAAATTCATGAATAATTCCTTATAATAAATGTATTTCCTTTTTTAATTATTTTTTGTTATAAGTAATCAGTAATAAGTTATGAATAATTCAATGTAATAATTTTATCCTATTTTTTTTTACTCATAGTTCATTATAATTTATGTACCTATAGACATGATTTTGAATAATCATAATCATTATTTACGGTCCGTTTTAATATTGTTGCATGAAACTGTTTAAATTGTGATAATTGATTGTGGTAATGTCGATTGAACTTATATTTTATTTTTCATAGAAAATTTTTTTAATTGATGTAAATTTGTAAATTATAATAAATTTTATTATTTAATATTATTTTTGTTCTATTTTTATGTACAAATTACTGTTACAAATTATTGTTATATTTCATAGATATATGTATAAGCAAGGGTGTAACTTAAGGTTAAAGCATTAGTCAGATAAATCAACATAGTATTTCATTTAATTTTAAGAATTTTGTAAGCGAGAGTTTAGTATAAATGCTTCGCTTTAATATTAATGGGAAGGACATCCTGCCACTAAATGTCCTTGGTGGTCGGTATGTCTAAGAACAGTGTCGTTAAATATTTACTCGATAGATGGCGTTGACTGACAATGCTAAATCGCGATATCGTTAGAGTACAAACTGGTAAATAAATGTTAAGTTTGCAATTTTTCAGATATATTTACTTGTACGCTACACAGAAGTTGTAGTGCATTTAGTACAATAAAGGAGCTGTGTGTGATAGTTGTTGTAAGATCAACCAGCTGAACAAGTTGTTTCATTGCAGCAGTGGTTTCATTGAACAACCCTGGTATTCCTCATCCCTAATCAGTATCACCGACGCTGTTCGGTGATTAATCAATTGTATTTGAATAGCAGGTACATAAGGCATGCAAAAACATAATAAATACTATAAAAACAAATCAAAATTGGTGCACAAAAATTCTTGACTAGGTCATGAAAAACACTCGGCGTATCAGCAGTTTTAGGAATATATAGAAACGATTGTTCTCCTTACCTATATAAGCTAATATTATATCAAATATATGGAGTCGCAATAAACGCCATGCAAGTCCGGACGTATTTCATTTTATCCTCTAACCAACCACACGTCATATAACCCTAAAGTGGTGACCCCGACGTGATTTATCATATTAGAGAGGATTATTTTTTTAAAGTACCTAATACCGGACAAAGAAATTGTTTAACAACATGGAGAAACCTGAACAGCTTGTTGCCAATCAAAGTACAGTTCAAGCTCATCTTTTTTATTTGAAATACCACATAAATTTTGCAAGAAAATATTTAAGTGACAACATTTGGCTGTTCCGTTTGAAACAGCAATATTATTTGAATTTAAACATAGCCTATTGTAAGGAGGAGTCACCAAAAAAAGTGCTTGCACTCGAATCAGAAACACTATTGCTAGTTTGCGTGGATACTTCTGTGAGATGTGTCTGAAGACATTCATTTACATCAGTTTGTGAACAAACATTTTAAAAGATTTTAGGTAAACTTAACTTAGATGTGTAACTTAAAAAATCATACCTATACTTAAGGCGCAGAATTTCCCTATGCAATAGTCTACTCACATACAAATTCCTGAAATATCGCGATGTAGTTGGTTTTTCAATGTGGTGGGTGGTAGATACATTTTAGCTGCATTAATATTATTGTGTGTACAAAAACCATTAATCTATTAGAAGTTTGTGTCACTGCCAGCTCACAAAATAAAATCCTTTATTTGTGTCGTTCTATTAATACGTAAGTGAAATAAAACTTACTTTTACAAACTTCTTAGTAGATGCTATGGAAAAGAAGTTACAAGTTGATTTAGTGTATAGCGATTTTGCTAAAGTATTTGATAAAATAAATCATGATCTGCTCATAGAAAAGCTATGGGCTTTTGGTATACAGGGTGATCTTCTCCGGTGGATAGATTTGATAATACAGTCGACTCTTGTTAATTCAAACCTGCGATAATTCGAACCTCTCTATAATTCAAAGTTATCACGAGTTCCCTACAAAATCTCTTTATATTTCGAACTAAATCAATACATTTTTATGCACTTGGTAATTCGTACGAAAATATCATTGCTATATAACAAAACCACGCGTTAATTCAAAGTCATCGGCGTCCAACACTCGACAATTCAAAGTTGCAGAGAGAAAAAGGCGGAATGATTGTTACATATAACAGAGTTCAAAAGATTAATTATTTCACATTATAAATATTTATGTACGTACATGTATGGACACGATTGTACCTCTAAACTTTTGTCATTGTTATAGAATATGTAGCAGTTAACAAATAATAATTGATCAACACTTAATAATTCAAAGTTTTATTTATTTTCTCTCACAAATTTCGAACCATTTGATATTTCAAACACTCGTCAATTCGTAATATTTTAAGCGTCCCTAGAGTTTCGAATAACCGAGAGTCGACTGTAATTGAACTTAGTATTTGTATTGGTTTGTGTTATTTTGGTATTGTATTTAACTTTGATTTTAGTTGATATACATAGTATTTTGTATCAATTGTAGATTGACGTAAATTTTGCTATAGATTTCAGTGTTGATTTTAGTATCTATTAATTTCAGTTTTTACTTTAGGTTTTATTTCAAATTCGATTCGGCCTCCAATGCGTGCGAAGCCGCGGGCAGAAGCTAGTTTAATTATATAGGTAATGCTTTATTCTAAACTGTCTCGATAGATGGCGTTGAACGCAAATATAAGATTTTGATCTTGGACATTGTGTGTTAGTACCTACCACCTACAGGCTTCATATAGTAACGGAGATACACTCAGGCGAGGAGTGGCACACTCCATGTAAACAAACACACATTCAACACTAATATCATTTATTTATAATACAACAATATACAAGTTGGCGACAGACAGACAGACAGACAGACACACAATATATTATAATCATTTGATATAAACAACTAATTTCACTAATATTATACATTAGAAGAACGATCTCTCTGTCTCTATACAATACAAACACGATGATGACGTCTATCAACTCGTAACAATAATATTATGAGTTCCTCTCATCATTACACCCGCGACTTCGTACGCGTGGATTTTAGAAAAAAATCCCCGTATTTGCAATATTAATCACTGACGCTCCGCTCCTAATGGTCGCAGCGTGATGTTATATAGCTTATACCCCTCCTCTATAGCCGTACTATCCAACACTGAACTACGCAGCAGCTCCAGAGATTAGCGCGTTCAAACAAACACTTCAGCTTCATAATATTAAGTATAGATTTATGTAAGTATATAATTATAGAAAAGCTTACGCGAATCGCATTACGCATTAAACAAACAAACAATTAGCTGACGATAGTATGTGGCAAAGTGTGAGTGTGTCACGTCGCTCAGCACCTACAACACACAACATCACGTTATGAACATGCTTTTATTAGCTCGGTGCGTATCTATCTATCAATATTAAAGTTCACTCGAGCAGTCGGATTGATCAGATAATTCACACATCAAGGAACTACGACAATGTTATAATGTGAAATTATATTCTAAAATTTCAAGTTTTTTTTTATTTTTTGATCCAAGAAAATGTCTGGTACTTGTAAATGTAACACGTCGGTGTCTCACTCCGCTCGAGCTGATGATGACAGGTGAACGGAATGTTTGACGGTAACGAGCACCGCGTGGAGCCAGTTCAGTACCTGGGCGGCGCGAACGCGTGCCCGGGCGGCGGCTGCGCGTAGAGCGCGGGGTGGGGCCCGGGATGCGGGCCGGGGTGGGGCCCCGTGTGGGGCCGCGGGTCCCTCATCAGCTCGTGGTAGAGGTTGAGCGCGTCCACCAGGTCCGCGCTGAGCTGCGTGAGGCGCGCGTGCCTCCTGTCGGCCCGCTCGAGCGCCGCGTCCACGAGCTCGCCCATGGCGAGTGCGCGCGCTTCGGCCCGCGCCAGCGCCTCCTCGGCGAGCGGTGCGCCCGCCTCACGCGGGTCCGCCTCGTGCAGTAGCGCCAGCGCCGCGTCCATGGCCGCCTCGTCGATGACGGCGGGCGCCTCCTCCGCGGCGGCGGGCGCGGTGCCGGGCGCGGCGGGCTGCTGGTCGCGGGCGCGCGGCTCGCTCAGCTCGGCGGTCACGAAGTTGGCGGGGAACAGTCCCTCGCCGCGCTCGTTGTACCCCTTCCACCAGTTGGGGTCGCTCGAGTCGGTCACGTGGACTGGAACACACGTGTTCAATACATAGACTAATACGTTGATAGCTACAACGTACTACTACGTACCGAGCAGCGTGGAACACTTACAGCTACATAATAGAATGTTAACATTAAATAACATAAAGCCAATCACAAGTGTTCACCTATCCGCGACTCCGTACGCGTCCTCCTCTCCAGCCCATTTACGTCCCACTGTTGGGCACGGGCCTCCCCCACTTTGGGAGGGATTGTGGTCTACTGTACCACGCTGACCAGGCGTCTTGGCACAGGGTTTATTTTCGAGTTTTCCGTCTCTCACAGTGGATGTTATCAGTGTGCGATATCCCTTAGCTGACTTTTACAGCACCCTGGGGAGGAGATGGGGTGGTGAGACTTGTATTCTTAATTCGTCACCACACGGAGAATTTACGTGTCTGTTACGTGTATACGTGTGTGTTCAGTTATTCGATGATTGAAAAATCGGCCCTTAGTTAAGTTTAGTTGTGCACGTAGAATTGTACGTACCTATCTCTCCCGCGAGGAAGGTGAGCTCGTTGTCCTCGGCCGCCTCGAAGTCGTAGAGCGCGCGCACCTCGCGGGCCGGCGCCGCCTCGGGCGCCTCCACGCGCGGGTACAGCGCCGAGGTTGGCGCCGCGCCGCCCGCCTCCAACCCCGCATCGCGCAGCGACAGCGAGATGGCGCGCGCCAGCTCTTCCTGCTCGCGACTAGCGGCGGCCGCGGCGGAGGAGGAGGCGGGCTCGAGGCGGCGCGGGGGCCCCGTCTCGCCCGCCTCCTGGCGCAGCTTGGCGTGCAGCGAGGGGATCAGGTCGAGCTGCGGGTCGTCGCGGAACTCGCCCTCGGCCCACTTGCGCAGCAGCGCACGAAGCCGGGCCGCCACCTGGGGCTGCGCGCGCGCCAGCAAACGGCGGAACTCTTGCTCGAAATCGCGCGAGGCCACCTCCAGGTGGAAGGCGCGGCCGCAGTTGGCCACGCAGGCGTCGAGCAGCGTGGCGGCGTGTACCTGCACGTGCGGGTCGTGGTGGCCCAGGCGACGCAGCACGGCACGCAGACAGTCGCGCGAGGCCCCGGCCGAGGCCCCCGCGCGGTCGCAGATCTCCATGATGAGGCCCCACTCCTCGCTGGTGCTCGTCTCGCTCGTCGCGCGCTCTGCATATAACAACTAATGTTGAAGTGTTGTTCCAATTGTAAATTAAAAGTTTACTTTAAAATCCGCTAGATCACGTTAATATAAATTTACGCAGGCTAGTGATTATGATATTGTATGTCTGAGTTCATGGCGTATCAATACTCAACCAGCTCCACAGCACATCATCCATACCATCATCACTCGAACCACATCACCAACATAATAGTACCGTTTCTACGTTGACAACTAAACAACACTCTCTCACTCTCTTCCTCCAGCCCATTTACATTCCACAGGGAAGGATTATGGTCTACTGTGTCGCGCTGACGAGGCGTGTTGGCACAGGGTTTATTTTCGAGTTTTCCGTCTCTCACAGAGAATCTTATCTGTGTAAAATATACCTAGCTGGCTTTTACAGCACCCTTGGGAGACATGGGATGTTGACACTTGTATTATTAATCTGTCACCACACGGAAACAACGAAAAAATGATAATTGATAGTGTCAATACTCAATTTTGCAATGTTAACAGAACTTTTTTATTAGAGAATCTGTGTATTATTGCCTAATTGTGTTATTGTAATTTGCACAATGAAATACACCACAGCTGTTTTCATTTTTTAGTTAAGTTTAATGGTGCACATAGAATTAGTACTGTAGGGACACATTGTATGAATTCATTGTTTGCAAGTAGACGTAATGTCAACAGGTCTACGAATGCATAGAGACCATTGTGCTAGCCACCCAAGTTATTATAAACAAATATATTTATTACAGTATGTATGGTCCTATTGTTTACTCGACGCCTAATTTATTGTATACAAATATATTATGTATGAATTCATTGTATGCAACACTCGGCGTATCAGCAGTTTTAGGAATATAAAGAAACGATTGTTCTCCTTACCTATATAAGCTAATATTATATTAAATATATGGAGTCGCAAAAAAACGCCATTCAAGTCCGGACGTATTTCATTTTATCCTCTAACCGACGCACACGACATTTACACCTAAAGTGGTGAACCCGACGTGATTTATTGTGTTAGAGAGGATTTTTTTTAAAAGTAATACCGGACAAAGAAATTGATTAACAACATGGAGAAACCTGAAGTTCTTGTTGCCAGTCTTATTAGCAACAATGGAGACAGCGCCCTAGCAGCCATAACCGTATCTTCACGGATTGCGGAGTTCTGGGTGGACCAAACGCGACTCCGGTTCATCCAGTTTGAAGCCGTTATCGAAAACCAGAGGGTCTGTGACGAAGCAAAATTGAATCTCGTCGTCACTAAACAACCGCCTTATAGTTTGCGACAGACAGACAGGTATGCAATTTTTAATAGACACTGGGGCTAATTTATCAGTGATTCCTGTGTATAAAAATAGTTTGTGTGATCGTATCGATAAAAAGTGGAAATATAACTTGTGCACAGCAAACGGAATTTTAACTAATTAACTTATATTTATATGTGCTTATAATTTACTACAAATATTCAACACAAAAGTGGTAGTGATAATGTTATCGCGAACACTCGCGTGCCGAGACCCTTATTTGTCCGTCAACACTCGAATTTGAAGATAGCAATAGCGCAACGGTCGGACAAAGAACTAACGAAGTTGTTAGCTGATAAGAACGATAGTTTATGATTCAAGCGCAATGTTTTGCCAGATGCTTATAGTGAGCTTACGTGTGAGTTTTTTTTACGAATAGTGTTAGGCCTTATTTACCTACGGAGTTTAGGAAAAAGGCATTTCACTCTGTATATGATTTATCTCACCCAGGAATACGAGCTACTACAAAATGAGTTGCGTCCAAGTACTTTTGGCCGAATATGAATGTAGACGTTAGGAATTGGACCAAAACCTAATAATTCCATATTCCCATTCAATGCCTAAGTTCGAAGGTTATTCAACACACAGTGTCGGGACTAGGACAATTTGAGGCGTGTGACCGGTTTAAACGAACATATCCACGCTGACAATGTTGGACCGCTTACGACTGCGGCTAGTAGTCATAGATACTGACTTACGGTGATAGATGGGGCAACTGGTTGACCTGACGCTTTTGAATTAAAAGATATCAGTACCGTAACAGCAGCCAAGAAGAAGAAATCTAAGAATGTATTACCTAGTGATAAGCCCTTAAGCCGTACCACGGGCAGTGGGAGATTTACTCTTTGGAGAGATTGGTCAAACGACCGATAAGATTTTTACTTTAGCTTATCTTATATTATTGTGACTAGTTTGTTAAGTGTGTTCTATGTTTATGTATCATATTAATTATGCTTTATTGGTTTTAAATACTTAACTGTATCAGTAAGGTAAAATAAAACTATATGTATTCAATGACTTAGATTATATTTTTTTTCTATATCATAAATATGGTAATTAGTACGGATTTATTGCGAAATGAATTTTCCGCTTATTTAGTAAACACTGTTTTAATTATTTTTGCCTTATATACATTTTACGTATTGTCCGAGTTTACTGTTTGTTTTATTGTTTGGTTATATTATAAGTATACATTGTATTGTCATTTTTATTTTGTGTTTTTAATGTAATTTAAAGTGCATTTCTTTTAAGGGGGAGGCTACTGTAGGAACACATTGTATGAATTCTTTGTTTGCAAGTAGACGTAATGTCAACAGGTCTACGAATACATAGAGACCATTGTGCTAGCCACCTTAGCCACCTAAGTTAATATAAACAAATATATTTATTACAGTATGTATGGTCCTATTGTTTGCTCGACGCCTAATTTATTGTATACAAATATATTATGTATGAATTCATTGTATGCAACACTCAGCGTATCAGCAGTTTTAGGAATATAAAGAAACGATTGTTCTCCTTACCTATATAAGCTAATATTATATTAAATACTAGCTGATGCCCGCTACTCCGTACGCGTGGACTTTTAGATCCTCATATATTTTGTCACCGTTTAAACCTTTCCTGGACTTTCACGAATATTTCAAGACCAAAATCACAAAAATCGCCCGAGCCGTTCTCGAGTTTTAGCGAGACTAACGAACAGCAATTGATTTTTATATATAAGAAGATATGGAGTCGCAAATAAACGCCATTCAAGTCCGGACGTATTTCATTTTATCCTCTAACCGACGCACACGACATTTACACCTAAAGTACCAACGTCCCTCATAGTCACATATTTTTCCAGCTGCCTTCAAATTCTTAAGCAATTTTAAAAAAAAGCATTTGGCATTACGGCGTCGTGTATAATAATTTTATCTCGTGAAGTATTCTTTATGAAATAAGCCAGATGGAATTAGGACGGATTAAAAATACAAATCCTATACAACATATTTCCTCCCCCACACAGGTGGTCTTCTGTGGAAACACACCTGGTCAGCACAGTATGGTAGGCTATAATCCTTCCCAAACTGGAGCAGACCCAAGCCCAACAGTGAGATACATAGTAGAAAGTATAATTATACAGTGCACTACCTTTTTATGTATTCATTGGAAAACAAAGTTATTTCTGTGTGTATTTGTGTCTCAGCTTAAATCTTTAAAACTAAAGAATTTTGGTGTTGTTTTTTAAGCTATTGCATAGCTTCTATCGCGGGCTTTGAGCGTGGAGACCGAATCCAGAAATTCCGTAACGAAAAATAACCTAACAACCCCCGCTACTGCGCATGCGTAATCCCCTACTTCGCCCCGCAATTTATTTCATCATGTTCACCAAGGGTAAACGCCTTCCTCAAATTAAACAGCGTATTAAAATAAGGATTTTGAATCAACAATATATATCCTAAGTGTTCAGTTAACTGCGTAGTTTAGATTTCAATAATGTAAAATAATGTCAGAACTAAAATTGTAGACCAAGATCCTAGGAATGAATCATTCGACTTATTTTCTCAGCGATGAAATGTATTGAATAAGTATGTATTAAAAGGGTTAATTAAATGATATTCTCCTTGGTGCACCTTACAGTATAATGTACGCAGCATCATTGTAAAAATAACTGCAGCTCTGTAACGTCTGCCGTTTTTCAGCAACTACTAACTAAGGTTTGGTAAAAATATTACTAATTTTTTGATTTGTAAGCGCTAAAATTGACGTAATTATGTTATGTACAAAGACTACCTTTTCCAATATATTTCATTGTTGACAAAATAAGTCAAAGGCTTTACCCCTCGGATCTTGCTCTATTTTTTTTTTTAGTTGTGGCTAATCAGGCTCTATCCACCTAGTATCACTGCGGCCAGATTGATCTATTGTGATCGCCACTTTCTATAGTTCTTGGTCTAAGCCCGTTGCCATAAAGAAATCTAGGATTGTCTTGGCTCCAAGAAGTTTGATCTCTTCCGGGTGCATGACATGCTTTCCCAGAAGGGAGCAGCGTGTGCGCATCACTGAGGGGCAGTCGGTGACAATGTGAATAGGTGTTGCCTCCTCCAATTGGCAGAGTCTGCACATCCCTATGTCACTCAGCCCCACTGTCCACGCATGCTAGTTTAAACAACAGTGTCCAGTAAGGATTCTTACTAGCATTCGCAGATTATTCCTGCTTAATGCCAGGGCTTCTGAAGCAGCCTTTCAGTTAAAGGGTCTTATGAGAGCCTTGGAGTGTCTCAATCCGGGGTTTCCAGAGTTGAATGGTTGAGCGAAGGCAGTCTGCTTTAAGGGTCAGCCTAGCCAGACTTTTGGGTATTCCACAAAAGGGTTCGGGACCAAACTGTACGCTTTTAGCTCCTGCCCGCGCTAGTACGTCGGCTTTTACATTGCCTTCAATCCCAGCATGTGGTGGGACCCACCGTAAAATTACTCTGTTTTTTGCACCTCGAGTATTTAATAGTTTACTGCAGTTCATGACCAACTTTGAGTTACGAGTAAGAACTTCAGAAGGCCAGGAGAGCTGCCTGGCTATTTGAATGCATGTAAATTGTATGATTGAGGTAGTTGCTTTGCAGATTAGCTTCTATGCTCTATTAAAACAGATTGACAATCGCTATTTTATCATTTTTTTTATTTTATTTTTTTAATTCAGATTTTGGAAACAATTTTGAAATTTGAATTAATATTTATTTATTTTATAATTACCATAAACAATGGACAGATGTAAGCATCAGTAAATAAGGATTATTAATCTCATTTTAGTTTCTGGTCTTTTTTTTTTTTTGAGTTGTGGCTAATCAGGCTATACCCGCCTAGTATCACTGCGACCAGATTGATCTATTGTGATCGCCACTTTCTATAGTTCTTGGTCCAAGCCCGTTGCCATGAAGAACTCCAGGATTGTTTTGGCTCCAAGAAGTTTGATCTCTTCCGGGTGCATGACATGCTTTCCCAGAAGGGAGCATCGTGTGCACATCACTACGGGGCAGTCAGTGAGAATGTGAATAGGTGTTTCCTCCTCCGTTTGGCAGAGTCTGCACATCCCATTGTCACCCAGCCCCACTGTCCGCGCATGCTTGTTTAAACAACAGTGTCCAGTAAGTATTCTTACTAGCATTCGCAGATTGTTCCTGCTTAATGCCAGGGCTTCTGAAGCAGCCTTTAGGTTAAAGGGTCTTATAAGAGCCTTGGAGTGTTTCATTCCGGAGTACTGTCTCCAGAGTTGAATAGTTGAGCGAAGGCAGTCTGCTTTAAGGGTTAGCCTGGCTAGACTTTTGGGTATTCCACAAAAGGGTTCAGGACCAGACTGTACGCTTTTAGCTCCTACCCGTGCTAGCTCGTCGGCTTTTTCATTGCCTTCGATCCCAGCATGTCCTGGGACCCACCGTAAAATTACTCTGTTTTTTGCACCCAGAGTATTTAATAGTTGTCTGCAGTTCATGACCAACTTCGAGCTACAAACTTCAGAAGATAAGGCCAGGAGAGCTGCCTGACTATCCGAATGTTATGGTCTTTAGATTCTTGCATAAATAAAATAAATAAATAATTATAATTGCATAAGTTGATGAAAAATGCTATGCAATAGCTTTACCGCGGCAGTCCCCAAATGCCACATGTCTTTTTTTTTTAATAGATTTGTGGTGATACGATTAATAATTTCATTTAACTTTTTTCAACAATTATCATATGATTGATTTCATTATTTATGTTCTCTGAGCCCTACACTAGGGAAATCTGTCACTTAAGGCACAACCTCAAGATTCCACAGGAAGGTTGGAAACTTTTCTCATGATCCACCCAAACTATATAATTTGTTGAGGCTTGCTTTCTAAATCCAATACGTACGAAGTTGCTGGCACCAATAAGTTTCATAATAAATTTAATAAAACATTGTTATGCCTACAATAGTTTGTACTACATTCTCAGCAGACATTAGGAGTCAACGAAACATATTGTGTGTTGTTAATTAACAGTTGAACTGAGGTAAACGTGTTATGTACTATTATCTTAGTCTTTATTCATAACGACTCCTAATAAATTATGACCCTGAATTTAGCAGACAGCAGACAAAATGAAATTTCAGATAGGGATATCTATAGCAAAATAAGGTTTTCCAAGTTTACGAAATAGGAAAATTGTTTGTCGTTGACATACCTACCGGTGATAATAAACAAATTAAGACGATACCAAAATAGCTTCGTGCATTTTTCTATGTACGAAGTTTTCATTGTTTCTTTAGATTGAATGGCTAGAGCTCTAATTTTTAAGTATATGTTTTTTCAATATATGATCTAGGATCGCATAAACTCAGAAACACGATTGAAAAAAGTTTTCTCGATAGAAAATCTTGGCTTATGTTAGCAACTTGATACTACAAACTGTTTGTAACTTAAAACTTATTGATTTGTTGTTTTAGGGAGTGATTTATATTGGGTTCTATCCCCGGGTGAGGTACACTTTATATTTTTGTTTATTCAGTTCATCGTTCGTAAGTGCGTTTAGCGGCTACTTACTCTCATTAGGATCGAGTGAACTTTCACAGGGGAATTACGTTTGTTTTGTTAACTTTAATCCTGTTACTTACATTAATGAAAAAATAATATTTCATTTCATTTGATTTTATTTCATTTCATTTCATTTCATTAATGGATGCAAAGGTAGAAACATTCCGCTGACACACATGTTTTTCACAATGAATATTATATATCTCTCTAGCAGTTACACGGCATTCTTTGAAAATATTTACCGGAGACGGTAATAAAGATTTTATTATTCCAAATAATTAAAATAATTGCTTAGCTATAGCGCCATAAAGACCTCACAATTAATGGGCTTAACACAAGGGAATAAGCGAGTAATAATTGTCCATATTTAAAACGAGAATGTTTTATAGTCAATGCAAATCTATAACAATGTTTATTGGTTACACAGGTGTGGTTATATATGATAACATTGACGCAGCAATTTAAAACTAGTTTTTATTTCAGCACTATAAACTAAGATATCGTCAAAGTAAACACAAGTTATAGCGCTATGTTGAGATGATCGCCGCAGTTTAGCTTTAAGAGGATACCAAAATAGCTTCGTGCATTTTTCTACGTACGAAGTTTTCATTGTTTCTTTAGATTGAATGGCTAGAGCTCCAATTTTTAAGTATATGTTTTTTCAATATATGATCTAGGATCGCATAAACTCAGAAACGCGATTGAAAAAAGTTTTCTCGATAGAAAATCTTAGCGAAACAACCTCTCAAAATTTTTATTTTTTTCATTTGTCGGTCTATTATCGCGTATTAACTAATGAAATAACTTTAAAAACATAAGTAACTATTATTTAAAGAAACACGTAAATCAGAATTAAAATATATTTAGTAGATTTTGAGTAAATAGGAAAAGTATCCCTAATTCTTCATTTTCTGTGCCTACTGGCTGTGTTAATATGTACGTGTCGGCGATGATATACGATAATATTGATGTAGGCCCTTAATAAAAAAAAATTTAATTTTTTGACTTTTTTTATTTTTAAAATTTTTTTTTAGTTAATTTATTTGAATAAAAAAAAAGTCATGTCTTCGTTTTTAAAAAATCTAAAGGTGACAGTTTTTTGATTTTGATTTAGATTATTTTTAGCTTCGATATCCCACTTCAAAGTTTCAAAAGAAATCTAAAACTAAGGATATCTTACGATCCGACTAATAAATTCAAAATCAAAAAAATATCACCTTTAGATCTTTTAAAGACCAAGAGATGACCATTTTTTTTTTCTTTTTTTCGCTGATATATGTTCCAGAATGCTCTGAGCCAAAATTAAAAAACTAACTAAAATCACCTTTTCTAAATCCAAAAATAAACAAAATTTCAAAGTTTCAGAATTTTAAAACAATTAGCGCCACGGTGAGAGCTTCCCAAAATGTTGATTTTTTTGTAAAAAATTTTTTATAACTCAAAAAAAAAATTTGTTCATTATCACCTGTAGAAATGTCAACGACAAACAATTTTTCAATTTCGTAAACTTGGAAAACCTTATTTTGCTATAGATATTCCTATCTGAAATTTATTTTGTCTGCTGTCTGCTAAATTCAGGGTCATAATAAATTAGTCATCCAGTGTTTGCATGCGTGATAGCGCCCATGAATCACTCACATTACACACATCAAAACAAAACTGTTAAGTACAATTTACTAATAAAATCATGGGACATGTTTGTGAAATAATAAACTAGATAGAAAACAATAATTAGGTACAATGAAAACTTACCGACATCTTGGTCAAAGGGTGAAGAATTACTGAAAATACCCATATCTAAGTGATAATGCAAACATCAAGCAATAAGCAGTTGGGATATTAGACCCAAAACCAAATATTTTAAACAAATTAAATTATTTATTAAAAATTAATAAATATCTAAAAATTTTAGATAACTCCACTCAAAGGTTCCACATATACACAAAGAACATTATTATGATTATCACACACAGATTACTTAGAGAACTACCAAAGAGTAAAATAATATAGATTAGATATAACTACGTTCTGGGCCCTGAGTCGGGTATTTCAACGGTGTCACAACTGTACCATTATTGTACCATTATGGTGCAATAGTAAAGTTTTTGGTAGTCTACTATTAATGTGTCGTCATAACGACTTCATCATTGTCTTACAATTGTCAAAGTGACATAAATTGCTAGTCTCGTACACAACTGCTTCACGATTGCAATTCAATGACTGAAATGTTTCGGTAGTCTGCTATTTTGAATTTGACAGTAATATTTTTAAATTGTCCTGTGTCGACAGATTGCCATAAATAAAAAATAGATAGATAGAAATATTAGAAATTGTTCTTTGTAATTTATTGCAATTTACTAATCTCCTAAACTTCACATTGCTTTTTATACTAATAAATAGTATGTACAAATATATTTAAACGAAGTCTAGCATGATTAAATGTTTAAATTTATTAATAGTTTTTCGAAAATCACTTCAACTAACGCATTTTTTAAAAACGGCAACACATACATACCATTCTAACACAATCCATAGATAAAAGAGACCGAAAATTCAATGCATAGATAAAAGAGATCGACAATTCTATTACCATTGAAAGACCGTTATGACGGCATATAGCAGACTACGGATATTTGACTTCAATTGCAACGGTATCGTGCCGGTATTGTGCCGGTATGACAATTGTTCCAAAATAGTGGACTCGAGCACCTGGTGCTCAAGTCCACTATTTTGGAACAATTGCAACACTTGTTGCAATTGAAGTCAAATATCCGTAGTCCGCTATATGCCGTCATAACGGTCTTTCAATGGTAATAGAATTGTCGATCTCTTTTATCTATGCATTGAATTTTCGGTCTCTTTTATCTATGGATTGTGTTAGAATGGTATGTTCTCTTTTATCTATGGATTGTGTTAGAATGGTATGTATGTGTTGCGTTTTTAAAAAATGCGTTAGTTGAAGTGATTTTCGAAAAACTACTTAATAAATTTAAACATTTAATCATGCTAGACTTCGTTTAAATATATTTGTACATACTTTTTATTAGTATAAAAAGCAATGTGAAGTTTAGGAGATTAGTAAATTGCAATAAATTACAAAGAACAATTTCTAATATTTCTATCTATCTATTTTTTATTTATGGCAATCTGTCGACACAGGACAATTTAAAAATATTACTGTCAAATTCAAAATAGCAGACTACCGAAACATTTCAGTCATTGAATTGCAATTGTGAAGCAGTTGTGTACGAGACTAGCAATTTATGACAATTGTAAGACAATGATGAAGTCGTTATGACGACACATTAATAGTAGACTACCAAAAACTTTACTATTGCACCATAATGGTACAATAATGGTACAGTTGTGACACCGTTGAAATACCCGACTCAGGGCCCAGATAAGTAACTGGGGATCATAGGTACAATTTGAACCGTATACCAACATCCTCATAAGTACTATTGATCGAACATGACAGTCCTCGTTCATAGACTAATGGGTAAATTGTTTTAAAATAAGTAATACGTCATTACTCTGTGGTGCTAGTAAAAAGTACTAGGTACTAGGTACCCACCCACCCCACCCACTTAGCATTATTCGATTTTCATGAATGTTATTAAATAAAACCACAAATTGCAAGAAATTGCTTTATTTTTATTGTAAATGGCATATGCCTTCAAATACATTTAAAAAATACGAGAGAATAAAACATTATTTGAACTAGTATAGATGAAAAAAGCGCGGGAAACTTCAATTCGGGCGGTCGTGTTTTGGTGTTTCGTGTTTTTAAAATTTAATATTTCGGTTTCAGGATCTTGTTTCACTTAATATTTTTGTTGTATAGTGTGTATACCTAGTCTTCGTAGTTGTAGTACATCTCTTAGGTAAGTGATAGATTGTAAGTTTATTTTTATGACAATATGGATCCACCAATAGATCCCGGTGGGACAATTGGTGAAGTCGCACATTACGTCACAATTTCGAACAATGATACTACTGCCGATACAGATAGTTCGGTAAGCCTAGGACATGTTTCAAAACGTAAACGATTGTCAGCTCGTCTCTCAATGTGCAAACATTGTAATAAAAGGAGGCGAAAAAATGGCGCCAAAAGAGAGACCGATTGTGTATGCGGCCAAGAAATGGACATTTGCAATACCGAAACCCCGGTTCTCAACCCTGTAAATATTTTACCAAATTCTCAAACAAATTCTACTGAGATCCCTTCACAGTCACCAGCATCTGTAGCACGATTACTATATAACGATTCAGATATTGCTCCTTTCGCTGTGCACATTCAGAAAGAATTTGAAGCTAATGATAATACCTACGTTAATATTGTTACTTTCGGGCGCTTCTTAAAAAGAAATTCTTATAAAAACATAGTGAACGGAAGCCTCAAAAAAATACTTAGAAATAAGATGTCCATTGAATTTTCTAATTATAATGATGCCAATTTGTTCATTAATAGTTCACAATTAAAAAGTGAAAAATATAAAGCTTTCACACCATCATTTTCCGTCACCCGTATGGGCGTCGTAAAAGGCGTCCCCGTAGAATGGACAGACACTGAAGTGCTAGAGAATATATCAGTTCCCACTGGATCTGGTCCAGTTATTAAGTTAAGACGGATTAAAAGAAAAGTAACAACAGATAATAATGTAAATTATGTAAATACACAAACAGTTATTCTTACCTTTGACGGCCAAATCTTACCTAAACGCATATACATGTGTTACACTGCCCTTTCTGTCGAGTTATATATTTATCCCACAATACAATGCTACAATTGTTGTAGGTTTGGCCATGTTAAAAACTTATGTAGATCAAAGCCTAGGTGTTTCAAGTGTGGTCAAGGTCATACTGGGGACTCCTGCACTGAGCCAGAAGATTCGTTAGTATGCTGTTTATGTAAAGGTTCCCATGAGGCCATAAGCAAAAAGTGTCTTGAGTATGAAAGGCAAAGAGCAATTAAGGACTCCATGGCTAAGTGCTGCATTTCATATGCCGAAGCATGTAAAAAACACCCTACTATTACAAGACATTCTTATGCAGAGGCTTTAATGTTTTCTCAAAATACACCACACACCTTACCTTCACCACACCCAACACAAAATACAGTAAAGATTAACCAAAATAAAACATCATCATACACTAAAACAGTATTTATTAAACCTCACTCTCCAAAGCCATCTGCCTCCAAGGGCTATGATCAAAAAGCTCATCAAGAGCTTGTCAAAGGTTACAATAATCCTCTACCTAACAATGGATGTGCTCTTATTGAAAAGTTAGATTTAGCGAACACACCAGTAAAAGATTTAATTATGGCTCTATTACATTCTTTGTCACAAGTTGATTTTGTTTCACCGTCCAACGCTGCTTCATCTGTAGAGACAGTTGTAAATAATGTAAATAAAAATGGATTGTGCAGCCAAGGTGGTACAATGCAATTGTCGCAGCATAATTCCTAAGAAATCTGAAATTTTTTCTATTATTAATAAGTATAAACCTTATATTATAAGTCTTCAAGAGACATGGCTTAAACCGGATTCCTTATTTAAGGTTCCGGGTTATGCCTGTCTCAGAGAAGACCGTTCGGATGGGTATGGTGGTGTTGCATTATTAATTCAACACCCTCATTCCTATTCTTATATCCCTATTCCGGCTCATAATAGAGATTTCTCTATTATAGCAGCCACTGTAAATAATATTTGTTTTGTTTCTGTATATATTCCTAGACCTAGTTCTGATATTTTTATTGAAATTGTAAATATTTTATCCCTTCTTCCTAAACCTTTTGTGCTAATGGGTGATTTAAACTCTCAACATCCATGTTGGGGTGGACACTCTAACATCTACGGCTCTTCTATTCTTAATTTAGTGGACATATATGATCTATGTATTCTTAACACTGGCTCTGCAACTCGGCGCACATCGCCTAGTGAAAGAGTTAGTGCCCCAGACTTAACCTTATGTTCTTCGAAGCTTGCCTCTACTTTAACTTGGGAAGTACTTACTTCAACATACGGGAGTGACCATTTTCCTGTAATGATTACCTTTCCTTTCAATAATAAATTATCATAAAATCGTCAGCCGCGTTTTAAATACAGATTAAATAATGTAGACTGGTCTGCATATAGAGAACGTTTAGATTCTACACTGGGTAACCTTCCTGAAATCACTGTAGACAACGAGCAGTCCTGTGCTGATGCCTTTTCGAAAGCCCTAACTGACACCGCCGATACACTTTTTCCAATAAAAAAAGCACCTGAAAACAGGGCCCTGAGTCGGGTATTTCAACGGTGTCACAACTGTACCATTATTGTACCATTATGGTGCAATAGTAAAGTTTTTGGTAGTCTACTATTAATGTGTCGTCATAACGACTTCATCATTGTCTTACAATTGTCAAAGTGACATAAATTGCTAGTCTCGTACACAACTGCTTCACAATTGCAATTCAATGACTGAAATGTTTCGGTAGTCTGCTATTTTGAATTTGACAGTAATATTTTTAAATTGTCCTGTGTCGACAGATTGCCATAAATAAAAAATAGATAGATAGAAATATTAAAAATTGTTCTTTGTAATTTATTGCAATTTACTAATCTCCTAAACTTCACATTGCTTTTTATACTAATAAATAGTATGTACAAATATATTTAAACGAAGTCTAGCATGATTAAATGTTTAAATTTATTAGTAGTTTTTCGAAAATCACTTCAACTAACGCATTTTTTAAAAACAGCAACACATACATACCATTCTAACACAATCCATAGATAAAAGAGACCGAAAATTCAATGCATAGATAAAAGAGATCGACAATTCTATTACCATTGAAAGACCGTTATGACGGCATATAGCAGACTACGGATATTTGACTTCAATTGCAACGGTATCGTGCCGGTATTGTGCCGGTATGACAATTGTTCCAAAATAGTGGACTTGAGCACCAGATTAAGATCCCCTCCATGGTGGGACAAAGAATGCACAGATGCCATAAAGCATAGAAAAAAAATGGAGGTGCTTTACAGTCAAAATTCTACCGAAGAAAATTTTGACACATTAAAGTTATTTCAGATACACGCAAATTGTTTAAAAGAAAGAAATTTGAAAGCTGGCGATCTTTTTGTTTAAATATTTCTCCTGATGTTCCGTTGACGGAAGTGTGGAGCAATATTAGAAGATTTAGATCAGCCTTTACAGATAGCGTTTCTAAATGTCTTCCTCATTCTATAAATAACCAATTTCTTGATAAACTGTGCCCGCCATATGTCCCAGAAAACTCTGATCCTCAACATTTTCCTCTATTTCCTTCTATATCACACACTGATCATATTTCTGGTTGCTTTACTTTTGAGGAACTTAAAGGAGTTTTATCCAAACTAAAGGATTCGTCACCTGGGATAGATGGAATACCATACTCTTTCCTTAAAAACCTAAGTGAGTCCTATTTAATGTACTTTTTAAACCTTATTAACTCAATTATGATAAGTGGTAATATTCCTCTATCTTGGAAATCTCAGATTGTTTTACCAATTCTGAAACCAAACAAATCTTCTAGCGACGCAAACTCTTATCGTCCTATTGCTCTGTCCTCGGTAGTCTTAAAAATTGCTGAACATTTAGTGAAAAATCGATTGGAGTGGTATATAGAGCACAATAGGCTACTGAGTGACTCTCAGTATGGCTTTAGAAGAGGAAAGAGCACAATTGACAACATCAGCATTTTAGTAACTGACATCAGATTGGCTTTCTCTGAGAACAAATCAGGTGCTCAAGTCCACTATTTTGGAACAATTGTCATACCGGCACAATACCGGCACGATACCGTTGCAATTGAAGTCAAATATCCGTAGTCTGCTATATGCCGTCATACCGGTCTTTCAATGGTAATAGAATTGTCGATCTCTTTTATCTATGCATTGAATTTTCGGTCTCTTTTATCTATGGATTGTGTTAGAATGGTATGTATGTGTTGCCGTTTTTAAAAAATGCGTTAGTTGAAGTGATTTTCGAAAAACTACTAATAAATTTAAACATTTAATCATGCTAGACTTCGTTTAAATATATTTGTACATACTATTTATTAGTATAAAAAGCAATGTGAAGTTTAGGAGATTAGTAAATTGCAATAAATTACAAAGAACAATTTCTAATATTTCTATCTATCTATTTTTTATTTATGGCAATCTGTCGACACAGGACAATTTAAAAATATTACTGTCAAATTCAAAATAGCAGACTACCGAAACATTTCAGTCATTGAATTGCAATTGTGAAGCAGTTGTGTACGAGACTAGCAATTTATGTCACTTTGACAATTGTAAGACAATGATGAAGTCGTTATGACGACACATTAATAGTAGACTACCAAAAAGTTTACTATTGCACCATAATGGTGCAATAATGGTACAGTTGTGACACCGTTGAAATACCCGACTCAGGGCCCTGGTGCTCAAGTCCACTATTTTGGAACAATTGTCATACCGGCACAATACCGGCACGATACCGTTGCAATTGAAGTCAAATATCCGTAGTCTGCTATATGCCGTAATAACGGTCTTTCAATGGTAATAGAATTGTCGATCTCTTTTATCTATGCATTGAATTTTCGGTCTCTTTTATCTATGGATTGTGTTAGAATGGTATGTATGTGTTGCCGTTTTTAAAAAATGCGTTAGTTGAAGTGATTTTCGAAAAACTACTAATAAATTTAAACATTTAATCATGCTAGACTTCGTTTAAATATATTTGTACATACTATTTATTAGTATAAAAAGCAATGTAAAGTTTAGGAGATTAGTAAATTGCAATAAATTACAAAGAACAATTTCTAATATTTCTATCTATCTATTTTTTATTTATGGCAATCTGTCGACACAGGACAATTTAAAAATATTACTGTCAAATTCAAAATAGCAGACTACCGAAACATTTCAGTCATTGAATTGCAATTGTGAAGCAGTTGTGTACGAGACTAGCAATTTATGTCACTTTGACAATTGTAAGACAATGATGAAGTCGTTATGACGACACATTATTAGTAGACTACCAAAAACTTTACTATTGCACCATAATGGTACAATAATGGTACAGTTGTGACACCGTTGAAATACCCGACTCAGGGCCCTGTTGTTGCGTCATTTTTAGACGTCAATTCAGCCTACGACAATGTTATATTATCTATTCTCAAAAATAAACTGGATATTTTGAACATTCCTACAATTCTTTCAAATTTCATATTGAATATTTTATATGAGAGACATATTTACCTGGATTTCAGTGGAGAATGTAGATACGTATGGAAAGGTTTGCCCCAGGGGTCTGTAATTAGTCCTATATTATACAATATCTACACTTGTGATCTAGAATCTAGCTTAAACAATAAGGCAAGGGTACTCCAATATGCAGATGACCTTCTTTTGTATATATCTGACTATTCTGTTAATAACGCATGTTCTTCTTTAACCTCCTCCCTTAATCTACTTCATGGCTGGCTCAATGACAATGGTCTTGAGTTATCTCCATCTAAAAGCACAGTTGTCCTTTTTTCACGAATGAGTTTTCCTCCTCCAGTATTTGTATATTACAATGAAAACCACCTTCCCGTAGAATCTTCTGTAAAATTTTTAGGCGTAGTTTTAGATAGTAAATTAACCGGTGTACCTCACTGTGACTATATTGTCGCTAAATGCGAAAAGCGTTTAAATATTTTACGATGTCTGTCAGGAGTTTGGTGGGGTGCCCATCCATTTTGTCTGAAGTTACTTTATAATGCCCTCATAAGAAGTATTTTAGATTATGGTACCTTCTTGTTAGAACCGGGTAATAAAACAGCTTTTAAAAAACTAGATATTATTCAGGCTAAAGCTTTGAGGATTGTACTGGGAGCTATGAAATCTAGCCCCATTATTGCTCTGCAAGTTGAGTCTGTAGATCCACCGCTTTCACTACGACGGCAATATATTTGCGATAGATATTTATTCCGGGCGTTACAATTTTCAAAACATCCGTTACACTCACAACTTCCACTTCTCCTTGACTACACGAACTCCGATGGTTATTGGACTCATAAGTCTCCACCACGCCTTATCGAAAGCTATAAGAGATTTTTAGCTCTGAAAGCTCCGATATATAAAACAGTGTCATATCCACTTTTTAGAAATAGTTACGAATCTTTAGTTTACTCCCCAGATATATTTCTCAATACAGGACTGCAGAAAAATGAATGTGGCATAAAATTTTCATTCAATAGTATTTTGAGTAAAAAATGCAATAACTGGCATTACATCTATACTGATGCCTCAAAACATTCCACCTTAGGCATAGTGGGCATTGGGGTATACCACCAACAATACAATATAGTCCAGAAAGTCAAGATGCCACCAGAGTGTTCAGTTTTTACGGGTGAATGCTTTGCCATTTATAAAGCTATAGAGTATATTAAATTATTAAAATTATATAAATGTGTAATTTTCTCAGATTCCAAGAGCGCCTTGCAGGCTATTGGAAGCGCTCCTTTTTGTAAATCGTCTATCCATCCGGTAGTTATGTTAATCAGGCAACTTCTTTTTGATTGTGCACAATGTGAAATTGAAGTCTGTTTTACATGGATTCCTGGGCACAGCAATATCTTAGGTAATGCTAGAGCCGACACACTTGCTGCTGAGGCTGTTCACTGTGGTGACATAACGCCATTTTTAAATTTCTCTCAAGACATTGTTAATCTTGCAGCAGATTTCCTACGGAGGTCCTGGGGTTCTTCTTGGAAGGATAACAGCATCTCCCAAGGAAAATACTATAAAGTGATTCAACCCGAAATTCCGTTAAAACCGTGGTTCTATAAATTTTATTTTGAAAAAACTTATACTAGCTGTCTCATTCGCATGCGATTGGGACATGCGGCTTACCCTACTCATCTGGCACGACTACGTATTATTGATTGTGATACATGTGATTGTGGTGAATCAGACGCTGATTTAAATCACATTTTCTTTTCTTGCTCCTTTCATGACCATGAACAATTCCTTCAGTCGTTACTATCAATTGGTGTTCCTTTTCCTACTTCTGTTCCTGTACTATTATCCTCTAAAGACTTTAAAATATATAGTTGTATTGTAGTTTTTATGTCTATAAATAATATTCGTTTATGATATGTAAATATTTATTTTAATACTATTTAAAACCTGATCCTGTCCAATTTTATTTCCTAATACAAAATTCCGATATCGTTTCCTTTTTATTATTTACTATAAGTTTCTCCGTTTTGTCTTTGGCAATGCGCAAATAGCGTCTAGCCATTTAAAAAAAAAAAAAAAAAAAAGAAAAAAAAAACTAGTATAGATCTACAATTAATTTATGATCGGATAAAAGTTGAATATTTTAAAATTATTACAAAATTTTAAAATTATAGTTAAATTAAATTACATTAAGTAAGAAATAGCTTTTTTTCTACTTCTATAATTGCAAATGATGATTTTAAACACTACAAAATTGCTGAAATAACAAAATTATTAACTGAGGTGATCTTTATGTTCTCGTGTAAAGTTTATTTAGTACCTACCTATTTGTTATTATAAAATTTGTTAGAATTTAGAATTTATGTACTGAAGTTTTGTGCCCTCAGAAATATGTCCAATAACATTCTTTGACTACGATAAATTGAAATAGCCCTTATTTAGAGACAATACAAAACTTTCTTTCAATCTTTTATAATTTGGATATAATGCCGAAGTTCACTAAATTATAAGTATTAACTACTTCGGCATTATATCTAAATTATAAAAGACATAATTCACAACTTAAAGTTGTATATGTCCTGTCCATTGTCACCAAAATGTTGACCAAAGGAACTACTTCCATCAGCAAGCTATGCATTAAACATGTCCTTTGAAGAAATGTGTCTTCTCTGTTGTTTTACCCTCCCAGATAACGTGGTATAAATACATTTTTGTTAAGCTATCTGAAACAAAAAAGAACATTAAAACATAGCAGGTGAGGTTTTTAAAGTCATTCCAATTTTTGTTTAGATATAGATTTAATTTATATAGATACCAAATTCGTTCCCACTACATTTTGCAATTACTTACAGTTTTATTACAATAAACAATAACTTTTAACAAGAACTAATATTTACTTTTGTGTTTTAAGGTTATAAAAAGGTAAACAGGTTTATGTTTTTCGAAAGTGTTTGGATTAAACGGCTATTGTTTAAAACACAGCTAATACATCTGCAATTAAAAAATACTTACGTTAGTATTACGTAGACACAAAGTATTACGAAATATATGCTTTTTAGGGTTCCGTACCCAAAGGGTAAAAACGGGCGGGACCCTATTACTGAATACTGAGACTTCGCTGTCCGCCCGTCCGTCCGTCCGTTCGTCCGTCCGTCCGTCCGTCCGTCTGTCTGTCACCAGGCTGTATCTCAAGAACGGTGATAGCTAGACAGTTGAAATTTTCACAGATGATGTATTTCTATTGCCGCTATAACAACAAATACTAAAAATAAAATAAAATAAATATTTAAGGGGGCTCCCATACAACAAACATGATTTTTTTACCGTTTCTTGCTCGATACAAATAACGTTGACAGGTAGACGCTTTAACTATTCACAGAATATTTGGTTCTATAACGTCCCTTATGTTGCAATGATAATGGTACGGAACCCTTCGTGCGCGAGTCCGACTCGCACTTGATTTTTTAGTTGAAGACATTAAGAAAAATAAATGACAAAGAGCCTATTTAGTAGCCTTACTAACTCTTTCTTTCATATTTTTGTTTCTTTACATTATATAGTGACAATATCTTCAAAGAAAAAAGGATAATTCACTCCATCTGACAACTTATAAAACTAAATATATAAATTATTATAATGTTGATGATTATTTAGATTAGAACAGTTACTGTTTTCAATTGGAAAAAGTTTCATTGTGTTTATTTAGCCAAAACTACCTAGATGTTAAGAGAAATTTGCGATATAGGCAACAATTCATACACATACATCTTTACGTTATTTCTACTGGTGGTTACTGTTATGCAAAGATGCGTACAAGAGCTATTATGGCCAATTAGATCCATATGAAGCAGTTATAGTTCAATTGAAGGGTCGTTCTGGAATCGTTAATACCACTATCCATCACGATAAAAATCTCCCCAAATACAAGTCAAGGAAGAGAGGAGGCGTATTGGCGTATGTTACATACAGATTGAATTGAAAACTTATCTTTCTGGGGCCCAAAACCGATATCAGCTGGTTGCTGGTTGGTTAATATTTTACATTGATAAACATACATAATAATACAGGGTGTGGCGTAATTAATGGATAAGCCTGTGCCTGTGGATAAGCCTCCTACTGCGCTATACGAATATGTATATTTTTAATTAATCCTATGTATGGTCTTGAAAAAAATGGCATAAGTCATGTTTTTCATAAAATGACTACTTTCACTAACCAATTATGCTACTGTTGCCACAATTTTCAAAAATTTTGCATTCTGTTTTTTTTATAAAACAGCTTAAGAGGTGAGCTATTGAAAGCAATAAAGAATTCCCTATTCGTAATACAAATTTTGGGAAAAAATACATGAGATATCAAAAAAGTGTTATTGATTATTCAATTTGTTGACTTTGTACATCGTCTAGCTTAAAAAATCTTTATGGGAGTTGATTTGCCCAATATCTTAAAAACATGCTTGTTTTATGCAGTTTCCGAAATGGTATAATACTTATTACATTTCACGAGGTTTTAAAAAAAAACGACAGTTGTAAAAAAATACCCTAATTTTCTTTAACAGAATTATTAATTTATCTTAAACATGTCTTTGTAAACAGTTTGAATGGACCCTTTTTTGTGTGCTCCGGAGCAGGTAGTCATTCACAATGGACCCTTTTTTGGGTGCTCGGGAGCAGGTAGTCATCCACCATGAATAGGGTAAGCAGATAACGACTCTAAGTCAACTACTTGTGGTTGTTTATCGCACGGCAAATCCAGACGGTTAGTCTTATCATAAGACAGAGACAAAGCATTTTGATGTCAGGTAAATAACAGTTGTGCGACAGAGATAGATTTTTATTATTCTCACAAACAACAAAACAGCTTTTGAACTTGTTTAACAAAGTTAGTGCTCTTTTGACTATCGTCTCTTGCGCACATATCGTTTGCTCTATCGTGTTTGTTATTGTGACGTGAATTTGGCTTATGTACTACGGACTCTGTTTTTGCTATACGAATTGGACAGTTGTGATATTATCGACGACTTCTACATATCCCTGGACTACTGATCATGCCGCGTCATACGTACACTCCTCAAGAGTATGCAAATATGCATCTTATTTACGGCCTGTGTAACTGCAATGCAAATGAAGCTGCACGCGAATATCGTCGAAGATACCCCGATTTGCGACACCCAGACTACCGGGTGTTTACACGTGTGCACATCGCTTTTAGCGAAGGGCGAATGCCTGGTACCGGTGTTGGTGGTGCTTCGGAAGGCAGACCTCGACGACATCGTGATGACGAAGTTCTAGAAGCTGTGCGTGCTAATCCAGAGTTATCAATTCGTGAGTTAAGTAGAGGAACCGGTGTAGATACGCGTACTGTGGGCAGAATTCTGCACAGGCATGAGCTTCACCCGTATCACTATCAAAGGGTGCAAACACTAATGACACGAGACTATGAGCCTAGAGTCCAATTTTGTCGCGTCATGTTGCGAAAAATACGCGAAGATTCGGCGTTTTTTGACAAAATACTGTGGAGCGATGAGTCATCATGTAAAAGAAATGGCTACGTCAACATGCACAATCTTCATAGTTGGCAGGCAACCAATCCGAGAAACATAAGGCAAGACCGAGCTCAAGTCCAGTTTAAAGTGAACCTTTGGACAGGAATTTTAAATGGACAAATAGTTGGGCCCGTCGAACTATCCGAGACACTAACAGGTCCCAATTATTTAAATTTTCTGCAAAATACGTTGCCGGAACTATTACAAAGTTTAAATGTGCCAGAAAACTACTGGTTACAAAATGATGGTTGTCCCGCTCACTACGCACGAATTGTACGGAACTACCTCAATGATGAGTACAATGAGAGGTGGATAGGTCGTTTGGGTCCCATTTTGTGGCCACCAAGGTCCCCTGATTTGAACCCTCTAGACTTTTTTTACTGGGGGTGTTTAAAAGAAAAAGTGTATAAAAAAGAAATAGCATCCCTGGAACAACTAAAGGCCCTGATTTTTGAAGCCGCTGATGAAATCAAGAGCTCCGGCTTCATCCGACGCCTAAAGCGGTCATTTATCCGTCGATGCAGGGCCTGCATAGCCGCAGGTAGCCGCCATTTCGAACATTTTTTGTAAAATAAAATTTATGTAGTGTTTGCATCTTTAGAATAAAAAAAATAAAATAAGTTGTTATTTTTTTTCAACGACTAACATTCCCACTGGTAAACTCAGACAGATAAGTTAAAATACCACTGACAGTTTGTTTAAGTTAACAGTATTAATTTGATTAATTAAATCACAATAAGAACATTTTTTTACGAGTGTCATTTGGTTCTTTAATATCACATCAAACTTAATAAGTATTATAATAAGTATTATACCATTTCGGAAACTGCATAAAACAAGCATGTTTTTAAGATATTGGGCAAATCAACTCCCATAAAGATTTTTTAAGCTAGACGATGTACAAAGTCAACAAATTGAAAAATCAATAACCCTTTTTTGATATTTCATGCATAATTTTCAAAAAATTTGTATTACGAATAGGGAATTCTTTATTGCTTGCAATAATTCAACTCTTAAGCTGTATTATAAAAAAAACAGAAAGCAAAACTTTTGAAAATTGTGGCAACAGTAGCAGAATTGGTTAGTGAAAGTAGTCATTTTATGAAAAACATGACTTATGCCATTTTTTTCAAGACCATACATAGGATTAATTAAAAATATACATATTCGTATAGCGCAGTAGGAGGCTTATCCACAGGCACAGGCTTATCCATTAATTACGCCACACCCTGTATATATGAATTAGTATAAGTCAATATAATCCATTTTGTGATCTTTCGTATTTCATTATTCTCCTTGCATTAAATTTCAAAAAGTTATTTTTAAAATTTGATCGAATATTTTTATTTTAAATATCGTCGGTATAATTGAAGAACTAAATAACTCAAAATTTCATGTTTCGAGATAATCGCGATTTAGTGTTTTTTTGACACTTTTTTTGACATTATTAAGAAATGGAGAACAATTTTACTGTCGGAAATTTTATATGCTCTAGGCATGTCTGCTGACGATTATATGCTTAATCAAACCAATTCCTTTCATTAACCAAAAAAATATTAAAAATCAAAAACCAATTATCTAGTTCTGCCACACCAAGATTTTTGTAAATGTATCGTACTGTACCATAGTTAGCTAACTTTGAGTAGTAGTTATTCAGTTCTTCCACACATTAGATGAATGTAAATACTCAAAATTGGGTCAACAAGTACACTTATTGACTTCTGAACCTAAAGAAATATTCAACCACGAACGTTATGCACTTTAGTAAATGTTAATTGGCATAATTTTATCACTGATTATTGATTTCACATGAAATAAAAATACCAAGGTTGGAAGTAGTAACATCGTTTGTTTAAAAAACCTATCAAGAGCAAGATATACACGCACACTTAGGGTTTTGTACCTACTAAATCGAAAAACACAATTCTCTGTCTCTTCAGCCCATTAATGTCCCTCTGTTGGGCACGGGGCTCCTCCACTTTGGGACGTATCATGGTCTACTGTGTCGCCCTAACCAAGGGTATTGGCACAGGCTTTATTTTCGACTTTCCGTCTCTCACAGAGGATAATATCTGTGTACAATGTTCCTTCGCTCGCTTTTACTGTACTGTGGGTAGGAAATGGGGAAAATGGGACTCTTATATTCTTAATTCGTTACCACACGGACAACACAATTAAGTGCATCAAAATGAGCAGTGAATTAAGCTTCACTAACTTTATCTTGTAATTGAAATATAGGATATCGCGTCCATATCTGCTACTCATAGTTTGGTATTGGTATAAACTATTTTTTCGTATTATGTGATAGCCAATTACCATTTTTAGACATTTTCCTGTATTAACATTACAACAGGAAGAGGTGAAAGCGAAATAGTTATTGAGAGAGCGTTACTTGGGCGTATTAAGAAGGTTTTAAATAGCCTTTTGACGGGTGGCATCATGGTTTCAATTTCTGGCTATTCCTTTGGTGTAATCGAAGGGTATCACTAAATTATAACTAGGCTTAACTAAATAACTCAATTTAGCTCATTTATTTCATACTAAAGTGATCAGAAGTCCTACAGGTTTGCATTTTTTATAGAGTTATTCATTTTTTCTAATAACATTTAAGAGTTAATTTAAAGATATTCATTTCTTCCACTAAAACACGAAAATGGCTTTATTTTTGGATTGAGTTAAGACATGAGAATGTAATTACTAAATTATAACTAGGGTTAACTAAATAACTCAATTTAGCTAATTTATTTCATACTCAAGTGATCAGAAGTCACAGGTTTGCATTTTTTATAGAGTTATTCATTTTTTCTAATAACATTTAGAGTTAATTTAAAGATATTCATTTCTTCCACCAAAACACGAAAAAAGGCTTTATTTTTGGATTGAGTTAAGATATGAGAATGTTTGTTAGATCAAAAGATGCGGCACATTTTGGGCTTCACGAAAATGGTAAAAGCTCAATTTAGCCAAAATTATTTAGTTCTTCAATTATACCGACGATATGTATCTGGGATTTTTAAAAATCATGGATTTAATTAAAGTCGTAGTCTAAAAAAACAGGGATTATCTTCCCGATAACACCTCATATCTTACACGCATACACTGACGGTGCTGGTGATGAATTTTTGTAATTGAATTTAGGAAATGTATTGGCAGCTGTCTGTATGCCAATTTTAAAAACGGCGATGTCACCAGCGTAATAACAATACTATTCTGTACATGTGGTAACTAAGGTAAACATAAAGTAGTTCTCAAAGTTTTCTGTCAGAGGATTTCCCCTCGTTGAGATAACGTCATTTGTGATTATAATTTGACTTGAACAACAATGAAGACTTTAAAATAAAAAAATAAAAAATAGAAATAGCTATGTGAAGACAACATAATAATTTACAAGACGCCTGTGTCTCTGCTATTTTAACATCAAAATTCTCAAATGTTCTTTACATGTTGGATCCATGTTTTCATGTAGACATACTAAAAGATTACATAGTATTTCCTTGCTGTAGACGTACTCAATGAATAACAGAATTGCATCAAAGGATAGAGAAATATTTAACAACAAAATTATACCACTTCATTTTACTTTTGTCTGAAACTTTACATGAAAGTAATTAGAACCACTTCAGAAGGCTTTGACGATGTTCATATTTTTACGTCATTTTTAGGGTTCCGTACCCAAAGGGTAAAAACGGGACCCTATTACTGAGACTTCGCTGTCCGTCCGTCCGTCCGTCCGTCCGTCCGTCTGTCACCAGGCTGTATCTCAAGAACGGTGATAGCTAGAGAGTTGAAATTTTCACAGATGATGTATTTCTATTGCCGCTATAACAACAAATACTAAAAATAAAATAAAATAAATATTTAAGGGGGGCTCCCATACAACAAACATGATTTTTAGGGTTCCGTACCCAGTATCTCAAGAACGGTGATAGCTAGACAGTTGAAATTTTCACAGATGATGTATTTCTATTGCCGCTATAACAACAAATACTAAAAATAAAATAAAATAAATATTTAAGGGGGGCTCCCATACAACAAACATGATTTTTAGGGTTCCGTACCCAGTATCTCAAGAACGGTGATAGCTAGACAGTTGAAATTTTCACAGATGATGTATTTCTATTGTCGCTATAACAACAAATACTAAAAATAAAATAAAATAAATATTTAAGGGGGGCTCCCATACAACAAACATGATTTTTTTACCGTTTCTTGCTCGATACTAATAACGTTGCCTTATGTTGCATAGATAATGGTACGGAACCCTTCGTGCGCGAGTCCGACTCGCACTTGACCAATTATTTAGTTTGAGAATCATAAGTGCTTCTACATGAAAGGGACCAAAATACGACATCAACCGATGTGCGACTGTGACAGAATAATACACTCGAACATTTATCATAGAGCGGCTCGTTGTTCTGGTACAAGTAAATGTTGTAGTCTATACTCAATACTCACCTTAATACTATTGCATGTTGTTAAGCTATCGATAGTTTAAAACAATCGATACTATCGATAGTATCGATACTATCGATAGTTTGTTATTAACAAACTGCAATACTATCGATAGTTTCGATACTATCGATAGTTTGTTAATGAGGAACTGCAATACTATCGATAGTATCGATAGTATTGTACTCATTCGATAGTATTGCCTTATTCTGTGCAGTGTGACCAGATTCAGTATTTTAATACTTTTTCAGTATATTTCAGCGATTTTTCCGAACATCAGTATATTTTCAGGTATATTGCTGGCAGTCAGTATTTTTGGGTATATTTTGGTTGAAGTTATGGCAGCACCGTAGTGAGTGATCGTCTTTGCGACAATGTTTGCGGAATTCCCCGAAACGCGAACATTGGGGACTTTCCCGGATTTCGTTTATACTTATACATGTTATCTATGAGCAAAGATGAGTAAGTTACAGATATGACAAGAAAGACGGCCAGTGCCGGCGTTGTAGTATTGTAATACTACATATACAATTATCAATCAATACATAGTATTAATCAGACTTGCAGAATGTATGTTCGCCTAAAACTTTACAGCTGCTGGACCGATTTTAATGCGGTTTGCACTATTAGATAGAGCGTAATTTCCAGATTGCATACATTCAAATTCGTTGTGTTTCATGAATATCAGTCTACCCAGACGAATTTGGGACGGGCCGCTAGTTTATCTATAATTTTTAAAACAACGTCTAGTTTTTAAGTTTTCAATTGCATAAATAGGTAGTAGTTAAACTTAAAAGATACTTTATTACTAGTATCAAATCGTTTAATACGGTTCAAGTGAAATGATGGTCTCTTCTGCATTCGACTTAATCTTTGAGGACTTTCTTTCGATAATTCGGGAATTTCCCCAAAATAGGTGATGTTTTTGTCATCATATAAATAGAACGCGATTATTGTTGTTTTTATTTACTTAGTTGCATTCATCCGGACAGCATGTCTAGTTTTCAGCAAAGTTATTTAGCTAAGTGGGAACAAATTCCGGAATTTTCTTCGTGGCTTTCACGTTATAAAGATGACGAATTCACCGCATTTTGAAAAGCATGCAATGCGAAACTGCAAAGTAGATTAGCGTCTATAAAACAGCATGCACATGCAAGCTGAGCTGCGTTTATGCAGTTTTCTGTCGGAACACAACATCTCATTTAGAGCCATGGACCATCTTAGTGATGTTCTAGTGAAGTATTTTACCGATTCCGATATTGCGAAAGAATTTTCCTGCAAGAGAACCAAAGCAGCCGCTATAACTTATAATGTTTTAGGACCCAATTTCGAAAAAGATATGATTGAAGACATACTTGGTACTGCATCTCCTTCAGGTAAACCAGTATATTCAATTATAATCGATGAGAGTACAGATGTTGCAACAGTCAAAGTATTGGCAATAGTAGTTAAATACTTCTCTGAAACTAAATGTACTGTACAAACCAAATTCCTTGATTTAGTTGATTTAAGTGGTGAAACCGCAGGTCATTTATTTAATTCGTTGTCATCAAAATTATCCGAATTAGGTTTAGAAATAAAAGACGTAATAGGATTCGCTGCTGATACTACGAATGTGATGTTTGGTCAACATTCTGGCATTGTTGCAAAAATTAAAGAAGTAAACCCAAAGTGCTTTTTCATAAAATGTGTTTGTCACTCTGCAGCATTAAGTGTTAGCCAGGCCTGTAAAATACTGCCTAGAAATTTAGAACAAATAGTAAAAGAAGTATATGGATATTTTTCTCAAAGCAGCAAGCGTCAAAGAGAATTTGCTGAGTTCCAAAATTTCACAGACACTGAAAATCACAGAATTTTGCTTCATTACGACATAAGGTGGCTTTCACTTCATGCCTGTATTAGTAGAATAATGGAGCAGTGGAGGGCATTGCAATTGTTCTTTCAAGACCAATACTTGAGTGATCGCAATATGTCATCAGAATTTTTATTTAATTCTTTTACCACTGATATAAACAAATTGTACTTTTACTTTTTGGACTACATTTTGCCGATTGTAAACAAATTTAACATAATTTTTCAAGGCGATTATCCGTGCATTGAT
Source organism: Orgyia antiqua (assembly GCA_916999025.1). Lineage (NCBI taxonomy): Eukaryota > Metazoa > Arthropoda > Insecta > Lepidoptera > Erebidae > Orgyia > Orgyia antiqua. Next base: position 20,737,236 of record OU779862.1, read on the forward strand.
AGACTGTATGATGATGCATCTAGTATGTACTTGTCGATTTTGGGTTGCTTCATGAAAGCTAATTACATCAAACGTACGGACAATGTATTTACGTTAGACCCAAAGTCTAATGTAAATTATTTGCCATTGAAAGATATCGCTTGCCCGCAAGAATACTGTATTAACTCAAAATTTGGCGCTAACTGAGTTAATGATACAGTTCAGTATATATACAGTAATATTTGAATTATAAACTTTAATCGCTTCTCCTGAAAATATACGTTTTTTGAGTTAATACAGTATTCTTGCGGGCAAGCGATATGTACTTAGGTATTCAAGTAGGCCAAGAATTAATCAAACACAGGGACAATGTAAACATGAAAGAACAGATTGCTGAGTTTTTCAGAAGGTGCCAATAATTTTTAATTGAGTTGAGCACGCAATTGAAATCACGTTTGCCTTTTGAAAATCCAGTTTTTCGAGAACTGAAATTTCTTGATCCACACACTGCCGTGCATAAAGAATTTCGCAGTTTACGAAATGTGATAGAAACTTTCCCATGCGAAGTACAGCCAGAACAAATGCAGTTAATTGACGAAGAATATAGAACCCTAAAGTTTGATCGCGAAGTAAGTGATTTGTTACAATCTTCCAGCACTCGTGGCTCACCCATCTCGTGTGAACAATTTTGGGTGGAAGTTGGGAAAATTTCTAACAGTGATGGCATGTTAAAATACAAAAATATAACTAGTTTTAGTAAATCTCTTCTATGTATACTGGTGTCGAATGCTGCATGCGAGCGCATATTTTCACAGATAAATTTAATAAAAACGGACCAAAGAAACAGGTTTATAAACAAAAATGTGTCAGCTATTTTAAAAACAAAGCAAGGTGTTAAGGATGAAGGAGGTTGTGTAAATTTTAATCCTTCGAAAAGGATGTTAAAATATAACTCTAACATTTATTGTGAGTATGAATAAATAAAACGTGTTAAGAAAATCAGTATTTTTATTGGTATATCTGTCCTATGTAAGTCGGTATTTTTCAGTATTTTTATGAGGTGCCTCGGTATTTTCGTAAAATTTAATCTGGTCACACTGATTCTGTGCTATCGATACTATCGACAATCGACATGTAGTGTAGTCTGTGATCAAAATAACCAAATAAATGAATCTAAATTCTAAATTTCTAATTCTAATTATTGTAAATAACGAAATGAAATCTACGGAATGGAATAAAAATAAATAATAATATTGTTTTAGTTTTTCCGAACAAATAAAAGACACTGTTCATGCTTGTTTATCAGTGGTATTACTATAATGGAACAAAAAAATATAGTTAAGTTTTGTAAAAGTTTAGGTTGTTGTGATGCATGCAGTATTCGTTACTTGGGACTGAAAAATCCGACTTCATACGAAAATGTTCACCAATTTGTTCTTAAAGTAAGGACTAATTTCTGATGTTTTAGAGCTTACAGGCTTATTGTATATTTACTGTGAAAAAATTGCAAATAACCTCGAAAAGACATTAACTTTTAAATTTTTATGAAGCAAGTTTCATCTTAGTTAATAGTGTTGTTGCAGGTCTAAGAACTGTTTTATTCAACGGTTAATGGTTTTACTAAAATTAGAGAACGGTCCTCACTAGTTGGAGACAGGGTCATGTGTTGGAGTCCGATTGTGGTCGGAATACGATTCTATCATGTTAATTATGTTTCTCTCGCTACAGTTCCAATCCAATTATTATAGACATAAAACAGCAATTTTAAGATACAATTTCCTTTTTTTTTAATACAATAATTATCTTTTAGAAAACCATGTCGCCTTATGAAGTCTTGTGTAATATTATTATCTTATAAACGTCTATAAACTCGGTAACCGTTGATATGTAATAAAATACTAATTAGTAAAAAATATTTTCAGCACTTGGATTCAGAGGTAGGTGAAGAGCACCACTCGAACACAAATGGTACCAATGGACAGAGGGTGTGCGAGCGAGAGGACGAGCCGTGCGCCAAGAGAGCGCGTCGTGAGGACGTGTGTGTCAGCTGTCTGGGCGTGCTGCAGGAGCACACCTGGCCACAGGCCGTGGACATGGTGCAGCACGAGCTCCACAGGAAGAGGTCTATATAACTATGTATCTATAGCTTTAGCTGGCTAGACCCAGGTCCAGCCGCACTTCAGCTTTTAGCCGTGACATATACAGTACAGTAATGTTCTCTGTGATGTCATTTGTGTGTGAACATTCAATTCAAATTCATTTGTGTAGTGTTACTTGTCAGTATAGTAGAGACTCGCGTGCCGCAGGTACAGCTGCGAGAGTGTGGCGTGCGCGCTATCCTCGCCCATAGCAGTGCTGCTGAGGGAGCGCGCCGTTGCTCTGCTGCTGGAGGAGGCCTACCCGCAGTACCGGCCCGACGAGCTGCTACCGCTCAAGGAGGCCTGGAAGTGGACCTTCGGTCGGAGCCTCGCCGCCGCGCTCGACAAGCGGCTCGAGCCGGGCGACGTGGCGCCTCTCCTGCTGACCCTCACCCTCGAGTACCCCGACGAGCCCGCCGAGCTGGAGCTGGTGCGCGCGCTCAAGCCGGCGCACTTCGCCGAGCGCGGCCTCCAGCGGCGCCGCTTCGCCGTCGAGTTCACGCGGCGCTCCGTCGAGCAGGCGCTTGACGGCGTCACGGCGGCGGCGATCCGCGCGGCCGGCTGGGAGCGGCCCCCGTGCGGCGTCGCGCCCGCGCGCCCCGTCGCCGTGACGGCGGTACGCGCGCCGCTGTACCTGGCTGGGCGCTACGTGAAGCTGAGCCGCGAGCTGCCGCAGACTCCGTGGGTGGTCGGCGGGCGGCGCGTGATGCCCTCCTCCGTGCAGGAGACGATCGTCGGGCCGCTTGGCGCGCTGTACGGGCTCGACGAGGACGAGGCGGCCTCGCGCCTCAAGATGGTGGCGGCGGGCCGCGAGGACGTGGACGTGCGCTGCCTCGGCACCGGCCGACCCTTCGCCGTGGAGATCGGCGACGCGCGGCGCGAGCCCTCGCCCGCCGATCTGGAGGCGGCGTGCGTGCAGATCAACGCGGGCGGCGCGGTGCTCGTGCGCCGGCTGGTGGCGGTGCCGCGTGACGCGCTGGCGCTGCTGAAGCGCGGCGAGAGCGACAAGACCAAGACGTACGAGGCGCTGTGCGTGAAGCTGAGCGGGCCCGTCACCGAGGCGGAGCTGGCTCGCCTGGCCGCGTATCGCAACACGCCGGCGGAGAGCGAGGCGCGCGTGCGGCTGCTGCAACGCACGCCGCTGCGCGTGTTGCACCGGCGCACGCTGCTGTCGCGCGCGCGGCACCTGTACAGCGTGGAGGCGCGCGCGGTGGAGGGGCGGCCCGCGCTGTTCGTGGTGCGTGTGGTGGCGGAGGCGGGCACCTACGTGAAGGAGTGGGCGCACGGGGAGCTGCGCCGCACCGCGCCTTCGCTGGGGGACGCGCTCGGTGCGCCTGCTGACATACTGGCGCTGGACGTGGCGCACGTCGACCTGCCCTGGCCACCGCCACCCACATAATAAACAGTACCACGCGTTACTTCAAATATTGATGTAATTAGAGCAAGATTTACACTTATAAATATAGTAAATAAAATGTTAAAATAATTTAAAAATCTAGTTTTAAACCGACGAATCCAACTCGGCTGGGCAGCGCTCGGGAAGCTTAGGCACATCTTCTCGTCCAATATTCCGCAGTGGAATTAAAAATATTGGAATATTGGATAACACACACTTTGTTCCATAGAATGAAAACCCAGCTAACTTTATTCTGTCATGTCTCTGCAGGTATAAAGGAATGCGTCCCTTCTGTGTCAAGCCTCTTCTTCCCTTTCTAAGAAACATCTGGACCCAGCTGCTGAGCTCAATAGAAATATTTAGTCTGGGTCATCAGTATACGTTTATCATTTGCCATGGCTTCTTATGAAGTAAACTGCTTTATTTGTGGTGATATACTGCAAGAAAGTGAAGTTATTGAAGTGAAGGAAAAAGGATTGGTAACTTTTCTTAGAAGGGGAAGAAGGGACTTGACACAGAAGGGACGCATTCCTTTATACCTGCGGATAACACACACTGGTCATAGACCTTCGTCTATGACCAGTGTGTGTTACCAGCGATGACATACGGAACAGAGACGTGGTCCTTAAATGTCGGCCTCGTAAATAAGCTCAAGGTTGCACCACGTGCTATGGTGGTTGGACCGAGTTGAGAACGCCGTCTCGCAGGGGGGGGGGGGTCGTTGTTGGCAGTGTCTCTTGACATTGCTAACGCTTTCAACACCCTCCCCTGGGCGACAATTGAGGAGGCCCTGAGGTACCACAAAGTTCCGTGGTACCTCCTGGCGGACTACTTTACGGACCGGGCCATTTTCTACCCGGCCCGGGATCGTGTAGTCCGCTGGGACATGTCGTGCGGTGTTCCACAGGGGTCGGTGCTGGGCCCACTCCTGTGGAACATTGGATTTGACTGGGTCCTGCGCGGTGCCAATCTTCGGGGAGTCGGCGTCATATGTTACGCCGATGATACCCTGGTCACCGCGCGGGGCTCCAATTTTCGAGATGCCGGTGTCCTCGCCACGGCGGGCACCGCGCAGGTGGTGAGCTGCATCAGAGCCCTCGGGCTCGAAGTGGCCCTAGAGAAGTCCGAGGCCCTATTCTTTCATGGGCCTCGGGCTAAGCTCCCCCGCGACTACAATATTGTAGTGGGAGGGGCCTCCATCGCTGTCGGCTCCAGGATGAAATACCTGGGGCTGACACTGAATGATGGAGGTTCGGCGAGCATTTCCGTGCGCTGGCGCCGAAGCTGGTGGGTGGCTCCCGAATTGCGGGGGGGGCCGGTAGTGTTGGCCACCGCCTCTACGACGCGGTGGTGCGCTCGAAGGCGCTCTACGGAGCGCCCATCTGGGCGGCTGCGGCCCTCAGCGCCGAGAACTCCACGCTGCTGCGGCGAGCGCAGCGTGTGATGGCGCAGAGGGCCGCTCGAGCGTACCACACCGTGTCGCTGGAGGCGGCATGTGTGATAGCCGGAAGCCTCCCCTGGGACCTCGAGGCTGGGGTCCTGGCGGGGGTTCACCGAAGGAGGGCCCTGATGCGGCAAGATGGAGTGGAGCCCGCCCCCGACGAGGTAGCTCGCTGGAGAGGCGAATTTCGCGACGACCTCTTCTTCGCGGCTTCTCACGGCCGTGCGCCCGGTATTGCGTCAGTGGGTCGAGGCGCCGCATAGGGTGCCGACCTACCATTTGACCTAGCTCCTCACAGGTCACGGCTGCTTTGCCAAGTACCTGTGGGAGCTGGTGGGAGTAGAGTCGGCGCTACAGAGTCAGGTTCGAGAAAATTAGCTTTTGTATGGTTTGTTTTAAAATATATTTTTCACACATCCTCCATACGGTCCATACGGAGGGGTGCTGGGGTTGCTCATGGCGGAGCAACGTCTAGAAAGTAGCACTAAACCCAATGACGTATGGATGACAGTGGCGAGTAGGAGCCGCCACTCTAATTAAAGCTCTGACCCGGGAAGACCAATCTCGTCAGCCTTGGACGGCAGTTGGTCTAGGAGAAGGTACTCCAATATAAAACCAAACGTGCTGCCTTGCACGGAGGTGTTGGCTCACCAAAGGCTAGGTCGCTTACCCGATACGTAAGCCATAAAAATGAAAGCAGGATCCGAAAACACAATTCCCCAGGAAGGTACCAGCAACGCTGGAGAATCCTTCTCCGAGAAGAGCCCACAGGGCAACTCAGACAGCCCCACCGTATCTGGGGGGGGGGCAAAATTTTGCTTACCCAAAAGACAACACAAAATCAAAATGAACAGCACAAAAAGATAATGACTCAGCAAGTTCTCCATAGAAGCTTTTTCGTTAATAGATCTCGGACTCAATCACTAAGTGATGATCCGCCTTATAAACCACAACAAATAGAACTCCTCAAAAGTCCTGATTTAACTACACCTGGTGAATCAGAAGCTCAATGGAAAGAAGTGAAGGAAAGAAAGCGCCCAAGAGAAAGCCCAGACCATAAAAACGGCCAAGCACAAAAACAGACCAAACTTAATAACTACTGGCTTAGCCAACCAGTTCCAACATCAAATAGATTCGAGGAACTGAACGCATTTGACTCTGGTGACGATAATTCTTCTCAAAAAAAAGAGATAAAGAGAATCCCTAAACCACCTCCAATTTTGTTGATATGGTTGAAAATCTTCGACCGCTAAAACAACTGTTGGAAGAACATGCCTCAGGCAATTATGAGATAAAGGTTCTGAACAATAATAGAGTAAAAATTCAAACCTTGACACCGGATGCTTTTAAAGAGGCGGTAAAGCAACTAGAAGGCAAAAAAACTGAGTTTTACACCTACAAACCCAAGCAAGAACGCCCTTTTAAGGTTGTCCTAAAAAATATCCATCCCTCTTGACGTCGACGAAATTGACCACGCCCTGAAAGAACTTGGTCACGTTACAGTTAATATATGGAACATAAAGCAGCAAAAAACTAAAAAACCACTACCTATGTTTATTGTCGAATTACTTCCATAAGATAACAACAAAGACATTTACCAGATTACAAGTCTATTACATCTTCGCATAAAAGTTGAACCACCAAGACCAACACGCAGTATACCCCAATGTGCAAATTGTCAAAATTATGGACACACAAAGACATACTGTCGACGGTCACCGAAATGCATTAAATGCGCTGGTAATCATTTGTCTGTGAACTGTACACGAAAAGAACGTTCTGACTTAGTCAAATGTGTCCTATGTGGAGGCAACCATCCAGCCAACTATAAAGGATGCACTGTATATAAAGACCTACAAAAACAAACATTTCCACCACTCCGTTACAAAAACACTGATCATCAGATTAAGACCAAAGATATAGAGGACCCTGTGAAACATACAGTCACAAATAATACGGATAAAAAGACTTATAAAGAAGCCCTGTTGAACAAAAAACATGATATACACCAGTCACATAGTTTAAATGAACAATCAAGGGATATGAAACAACTAATGGAGATGTTCCAACAAATGATAAACCAAATGGGGATACTAACAAATCTACTCACAAATTTAATGTCAATGATATCTAAAAATTCAACCAGCTCAAACTAGTCCTATGGAATGCCAATGGCTTACCACAACACTTCAATGAAGTTAAACTTTTTCTTGAAACAAAAGACGTAGACATCCTACTAGTAACAGAAACTCATTTTACTAGGCTAACTTACTTTAATATTCCAAAATATAAATTATATTACACCTTGCATCCAGATGGAACAGCGCACGGTGGCACGGCTATCCTAATCAAACAGAAACTAAAGCACTATGGAGCAACTCCCTACTGCACTGATAAAATACAAGCTACTAATGTAGTAGTTTCTGATTCTAAGGGAGATGTAACATTATCCGCTGTATACATGCCTCCCAAACACAATATGAAAGTTGAAGATTACCGTACCTTTTTTAAAACCTTAGGACACCGTTTTATTGCTGGTGGTGATTACAACGCGAAGCACACAATATGGGGCTCTCGATTAACCACATCAAAAGGACGCCAATTACTGCAAGCCACCAGCAGGTTACAGCTTTCACTAAATTCAACAGGCGAACCAACATATTGGCCCGCGGATATCAATAAAAAACCCGACCTCATAGACTTTTATATAAGCAAAGGAATACCCCGATCATCAATAAAATGCATTTCTTGTTTTGAGTTGTCCTCAGATCATTCACCCGTCATTGCGCTAGTAGGCACCGACGTTATGAGTGTCAAAGGCAGTTGCAAGTTACATACTGAAAGAACAAATTGGCCTTTGTTTCGTGACCTTGTTGACTTGTCTCTAGACTGCAAAATACCGCTCAAAACGGATGAAAACATCACTGACGGCATCGAGTACTTTAACAAAACCATACAAAAAATTGGTCAAGTGCGAGTCGGACTCGCGCACGAAGGGTTCCGTACCATTATCTATGCAACATAAGGCAACGTTATTAGTATCGAGCAAGAAACGGTAAAAAAATCATGTTTGTTGTATGGGAGCCCCCTTAAATATTTATTTTATTTTATTTTTAGTATTTGTTGTTATAGCGGCAATAGAAATACATCATCTGTGAAAATTTCAACTGTCTAGCTATCACCGTGCTTGAGATACTGCGTACGGAACCCTAAAAATCATGTTTGTTGTATGGGAGCCCCCCTTAAATATTTATTTTATTTTATTTTTAGTATTTGTTGTTATAGCGGCAATAGAAATACATCATCTGTGAAAATTTCAACTGTCTAGCTATCACTGTTCTTGAGATACTGGGTACGGAACCCTAAAAATCATATTTGTTGTATGGGAGCCCCCCTTAAATATTTATTTTATTTTAATACAGCCTGGTGACAGACGGACGGACGGACGGACAGCGAAGTCTCAGTAATAGGGTCCCGTTTTTACCCTTTGGGTACGGAACCCTAAAAGCAGCGTGGAGCGCAACTCCACTGCAAATTCATAAGCATAAGCAAATCCATTCCTTGCCTAAATATATTCTTGAGCTGGTAAATTCTAAACGCAGGGCCAGAAAAAAGTGGCATGAAACCAAATATTCATTACATAAAACAATATATGTATAACAGGTTATCAAACAAACTAAAATATGCCCTGAAATGTAATAGAAATGCAGCAATGGAAACTTATCTAAGGAATCTTGATACTTCCCAGGCCACAGATTACTCCCTCTGGAAAGCTGTTAGAAAATGTAAGCAACCAGTAAATCACAGTTCCCCTATTATGCAAGCGGATGGTACTTGGGCTAAAAGCGACGATGTAAAAGCAAACGTATTTGCTCAACACCTGGCAAACGTTTTTATGCCAAATATTGACCAGGGTTCTAGCAAAACCGGCTTAATACAATCAACACTTGATCAACCACACCAACTGGACAGACCTATTGAATACACAACAAAACAGGAAGTGATAAATGTTATTAAAAAGCTTGACACTCACAAGGCACCCGGATATGATTTAATCACGGCTAAGATCTTGCGCGAATTACCAGATGTCGGCTTTGCGTTACTTACTTACATCTATAACGCGTGTTTACGCAGAAACTTTGTCCCACCACAGTGGAAAGTCGCTGAAGTAATAGTCATCCATAAGCCAGGTAAAGTCCCGACTGATGTCAAATCTTACCGACCAATCAGCCTTCTCCCGATACCTTCCAAGATTCTGGAAATACTTTTGCTTAGACGTCTTACTCCCGTAACAACTGCCAAAAATCTTATCCCTGACCACCAGTTCGGGTTCAGAAAAGCCCATAGCACAATAGAGCAAGTACATAGACTGGTTGAAAAAATTAATCACACTTTTGAACGGAAGCTGCTCTGTTCAGCTGCTTTCTTGGACATCTCGCAGGCTTTCGACCGCGTTTGGCATGATGGTCTTCTGTACAAGATTCATAAAAATCTACCAATAAATTACTATCTTTTTATCAAGTCCTATCTTACCAACAGACACTTCTATGTAAAATGTGGCGACAGTACAACAAAGCTACACCAAATAGAGGCTGGTGTTCCCCAGGGTAGCGTGATGGGACCTATGCTTTACCTTATATACACATCTGACTTGCCGAATAGAGAAGACGTTATGACTGGAACATTTGCTGATGACACAGCAGTATTGGCCGTTGACGAAACTGCCGATGGCGCATCAGCTAAATTGCAACAAAGCCTGGATGACATTTCAGACTGGTTGAAGGATTGGCGCATAAAGGCTAATGAATCGAAGTCGGTGCATGTCACATTTACTTTGAGGAGAGATACTTGCCCCGAGGTGGAACTAAATCAGATCAAGTTACCCCAGGCAGATGAAGTTCGTTATTTGGGTGTACATTTGGACAGACGATTAACGTGGAAAAAACATATAACCACTAAACGAAAATCACTAGACTTGCAGCTTGGTAAACTATACTGGCTCATGGGTAAAAAATCCCAAGTTACGCTTGAGAATAAGATCCTTCTGTACAAGTGCATACTCAAACCGGTTTGGACTTATGGCCTGCAACTATGGGGAACTGCATCCACATCAAACACAGAAATACTACAACGCTTCCAATCAAAAACTCTACGTATGATTACTGGAGCACCATGGTATGTTACAAACAGACACTTACATCATGATCTGAACATCAAAACTGTTAGAGAAGTTATCAAGGACTCATTACAATCATATACTGAGAGAATACAAAAGCATCCTAACAGACTGGCCAGAGGATTGATGGAGACACAACCAAACCAAACGTTCAAGAGATTGAAGCGGCATGCTCCACAGGACATCCTTTAAGACAAGAATGACAAGGAATTATCATGGGCATATTGATGGATATTGCGCCATGCACGCCATAGTTGATGCAAATACTTAACATCCAGCTAAATGTCAAAACGACAGCTTGCAGGAGAAGAAGAGTTAAAAAAAAAAAAACACATCCTCTATTCTTTATCAATGGATAACATAGATGATTTCATATCGAGTCGATGGTTTGACTTTGAGAACATCGACACATATCATCGACACATCTGGTGCTCAAGTCCACTATTTTGGAACAATTGTCATACCGGCACAATACCGGCACGATACCGTTGCAATTGAAGTCAAATATCCGTAGTCTGCTATATGCCGTCTTAGACAAAGTTTTGTCTAAGCCTCCTCTATATTTTACCCGTTCTTCGGAGTTTCCGTTCTGATACGTAGTGTTAGGTTAGTAGTATATCTATTCTGTGGTGTCGGTTGTTGAAAGTAGTTCGCGAAGAACTTATTTCGTTCGTTTAGTTATATTAATCAATTCAGTTTAAGCTTCAATGTGGCACAAATACAATACCGTGTAAACTACTACAAAACAGCAGCCGTTCCATTGAATACCTGCCTGTAATGATAGGTAAGAAAAAAAACCATAATATTGAGTACCTACATTTATATCTCGAAGATAGGTGCGGTGCTCGATGGAAAACTAGTTTTATTCTACTTAAAGTTTGCTAGCCAAGCAATTAACTACCTATATCTAATGTTATTGATTACTTTAGTAAATTTTAGGGTTCGATACCAATAAGTATAACGAGACCTTGTCACTGGGACTTTGTTGTCTGTCTATCCCCAGGCTGTATCTCTGAAACGATGATAGCTAGAGCTAAAAAAATTTACTGTTTATTTATATCACTTGATGCTATAACAACAAATATATACTCATTATCATCATCATCTTGCCCATTTATCGGTATGATATTATTGAGTGAGATGGAACCCTGTGTGTGAATTCTTGTTTAGTTTTATTTGCATAATGTTATATTGTTAATAGGAGTTAAGCAATCATTGGTGTTCCGTATTAATGAACATACAATGGTGTCGATTCTGTGTCCACGGACTTAACTAAATTTTAGTTAAGTCCTTTCAAACGTCACTTTCTTATTCTATAAAACACCAACTAAACTTATATTAAGTTTGACAGCATTAAAAGAAGTCAATCTATACAATTTAGTGAAAATGCTATTCTGGTGTACATCATAAATGTCAAAAATTCACTTATTTTAGTGAGTTCTCGACTTATTTAGTCTTAATGTAAATATGTCCAGACTTAAATTCACTTAATTTTATCATGGCTTTTTGAACATTAAAAGTTGATTGTCTGATTAAATATTGAATAATAAATATTTGTTAACAAATAAAAAACGATTAAACTTTAAAATTATACTTGATAAATTAAATATTAGCGCCAAAATTGAGGTTTAAACAAAGCGCGAAGAACAGACAAATCACAGTCAAGTGCGGAGATTCGTAGAACTAATTATTTAGGTATTTCTTTGTTTTTTTTTTTTTTTTTTTTGGTTGTAGCGGCTATTCAGGCTATATTACGCCTAGTATCACTGCGACCAGATTGATCTATTGTGATCGCCACTTTTTACAGTTCTCGGTCCAAGCCTGTTGCCATAAAGAACTCCAGGATCTTTTTGGCTCCGAGAAGTTTAGTCTCTTCTGGGTGCATGGTGTAATTGCCCAGAGAGGAACATCGCATGTGCATCACTGAAGGGCAATCAGTGAGAATGTGAATGGGCGTTTCCTCCGCCAAATGACAGAGTCTACACGTCCCATTGTCAATCAGCCCTATTGTCTGCGCATGCTTATTAAGGCAGCAATGCCCAGTAAGTATTCTTACTAGCATTCGCAGATTGTTCCTACTTAATGCCAGAGCTTCAGAAGCAGCCTTTAAATTAAAGGGTCTTATGAGAGCTTTGGACTGTCTCAATCCGGGATTTGTTCTCCAGAGTTGAATTGTTGAGCGCATGCAGTCTGCCTTCAGGGTCAGTCTGGCCAGGCTTTTGGGTATTCCACAAAAAGGTTCAGGACCAAACCGAACGCCTTTAGCTCCTGCCCGCGCTAATTCGTCGGCTTTTTCATTGCCTTCGATCCCAGCATGTCCTGGGACCCAACGTAATATTACTCTGTTTTTTACACCCAGAGTATTTAATAGTTGCCTGCAGTTCATGACCAACTTCGAGCTAATAGCATCCGAAGACAAGGCCAAGAGAGCCGCCTGGCTATCAGAGTGTATGTAGATTGTATGATTGAGGTAGTTACTTTGCAGATTAGCTACTGCACATTCAATGATGGCGTACACTTCTGCTTGAAATATAGATGCGTATGTTCCTAGGTTCACACTGAGCGCCCTCTTGGGAACTTCACCATATATTCCGCAACCTACCTCCATTCCGGACTTGGAGCCATCAGTGAACCACTTCAGGCTTCCTGGTTCCCATTTTATTTGACTGTTTAACCAGTCTTCCCTAGCGGGTAATTCGACAGAATAAGATTTCTGTGAACAGTGTGTAAGGGGTAAGGCATCGGTGGGCATCCCTAGCACATAGATATCGTTTAGTGTATCCCTTAGTGCGTTAAGGGATTTCGAGAGCCAGTTTCCTTTTCTATCGCCCGAGATTCTATACATGCTGGACTTCGCCTCCATCCTCAGATGAAGGTGTAGGGGCGGTAAGTTCAGTATAGCTTCTAGGGCGGTTGTTGGAGAGGTTGACATGGCTCCAGTAGCGATAATACAAGCAGTTCTTTGCAGGCTGCTGAGTTTTGTTATTATTGTTTTCTGTGTCGTTTTTCTACACCATACCACCGAGGCATAAGATACCATCGGTCTTACTATGGATGTGTAGAGCCACAGGGCCATTTTGGGTTTTAGTCCCCATCTGTTCCCTGCTAGCCGACAGCAGATAGCCAGTGCTGCCTTTGCTTTCTGGAGAGTGGCAGTCACATGTATGTTCCAGGTAAGTTTCTGGTCTAATGTAACCCCTAGATACTTAACCTCGGAGGAGAACGGAATAGTTTTTCCATTTCTTTGTTTACTTAATTTTTGTCAAAATAGTTTTGTAATTTACATACATAATATAATATGTATTTTTACTTAGCCTTAGAATTCCAAGTCATCATGTAAGTATAAGTAAGCATGTAAGTATACAAGTTATCACAAAAATATTATAATGTTAAATATGTACAAAGTGAACGATTTTGAGGTTAAAGGCGTCTAATGATAAATAAAACTTTTTTCCAGGTCATGCAGGGGAAAATAAATGTCCAGTTGGTGGCCTAATGGAAAATTGTGGTCCAGTACCAGTAGTATAAATGCAGTTGCTACCAATTATAATAAGTGAACCACAGGAAAAATCTTTAGAAATCTTTGGAACCATAGTTTGGAACATTGAAACTAGTGATAAAAAATGTGTGTTTGTGTGTGTCTGCTATATGTGTGTGTGTAAGTTATGTAAAAATCATTAAATAGTAGAAATAATAATTGTACATACTTATTAAATAATATTTATAGCCAGTGTTAAAACTATACTTACCAAATGGTGCTACTTGAACTGTGATACATAGTAAGGTTTAAAACAGTTTGTCTCTAGAACAGTGAGCTATATTTCTTATCAGTAGGTTTCTAGATTTATTATTAAAAATAAATAATGAAGAAATGATTAGAATCAGCCAAGCCTTACTTATAAAACATTCAGATTTATTTAGTTAAACATGTATTTAAACAAATATTGCATTTTTATTTGTATAATAAGTAAGTATTAACCACTAGCAGGCTTAGCTAAGTTACAAATAAAAAGAGAAATAAAATATATAATTTATTGGAATTCTTAACATTCTATTAATCTAAATATGTTTGTAAGAATTAATGGATATATTATGTTGCCCATAAGCAAAAACTTATGAAAAGACTATGACGAAATTGCTGTTGTTTAATACGTTCAGTGCGGCTAACGCTTATGCGCGTTTTTCTGATCTTCACCAAGTGCGGGCCGACGCGTATACGCGTCCATACAAAAAAAAAATTTGTAGGCAAGCAGGGTGCGCCGCACCTGTGTGTTTATACCGTGTATTCTGGGTGTCTATTGTTTCGAAGTGGTCGTAAAATGTGGTATTGTAAAGGAGACTACACACTAGTCAGGTTTCTGCTACGAATATTGCAGGGGGGGGGGGGGGGACGGCGGCGGCGACGACAACAATAAATAAATAAATAAATATTCATGGACATTTCACACAACGTCTTCTGGTCCCAAGCTAAGCTTATATGCTTGTGTTATGGGTACCAGAATACGGATATAATACATAAACTACTTTTCTTTTGTAAATACATACTTATAATACATAGTAAACACCCAGACGCAGTACAAACATTTGTATGACAATTAAAAACATCACACAAATGATTGTCCTGACCGGGAATCGAACCCGAGACCTCGTGAACGGCAGTCCGTTATATGAACCACTAGACCACGAGGCCCGTCCTAATAATAATAATAATAACCTAATTTAGTACAATAGATTATTGAAATAATTTTATTATGACTCGCTCTTTTAACTAAAGTAATAGGTAGTTTTAGTCTATTTATAAATGGTGTCTATTACGAGGCGGGCGAAGAGTCGTAAATTAAAAAAAAATTAAGAATAAAAGGGCTTTCGGGAGAAGGTACCTTTACTATTACTGTTTTATTAAGGTATAACTTACTATTTTAACAAAACCGAACGAAGATATATTATGGCGTAAACTTCACAAAGTCTCTTACAAATAAACACTAGTGTGGAAGCACCTTTATCCATCCAACACCTTTATATGACACGTAATTGTTATATGACAGTCATAAAACTCGAAAGTTACCGAACGCACATAAGCGTCGGCCGCACTGCGGGAAGGTAAAAGACAACGCGCTATAGCGTCCAGCCGCACTACGCGAGTTTTCTATGAACGCATATAAGCGTTCTTAGCACTACGCGAAAAATTTTTTGAACGCACATGCGCGTTTTCAGCACTGGGCGAATGACTCTTTTATTAGCATTGGCTATAAATTCGCAAATTATTCAGCATTGAACGCGTTAACTTATAGATCAGAATACTTATCACATACAACTACATACTAAACATAACACACTTATATATGTTACAAATAAAAGTAGAAATAAATTATTAGGTTCATTTAATATCTCTTGCAGAATAATACACCACATGGTATCACTAATTTTTATAAAAACAGATTGTCATGTTTAGGTACATAAATACACTTTGGCTTTTGTTATTGTTATCTTGATATGGTGTTTCCGTGATCAATTTAAGGTATATGAGAATTAAATATGTGCTTATAAACATATTTTTCCTTAGTTGCTGTAATATACTAAACATCTATTAAGTAAATAATTTACGAATTTAATTGTTTGTTTTTGTATAAAGTAATAATTATAGGATATAGGATAGGCATACCACAGAGTAAAAGTAGCGCTAATCGCTCCACAGATAACCTAAAAGATTTGATGCTCGCTATGCTCATATTTAAGATGAGAAATTCAATGAAATTAGGCCGCCAACTAATTAAATCATTAATAAATGTTCATAATAATGATGCAGAAATAGTTGCAAATATTTATAAATAACTATATTTCTGAAATAACGTTTGAAAAGGAATTTTATATTAGTTATTTTTTTATTCATTCATTCATTCGTTCACTTTAAAAGGCATTTTTGTCTGTTAGTGGGCAGCTTTAAATGATCATGTCAAAGTCGATTTAGTCCTGTCAACACGAAGTATAGATACAAGTCCGAACGTAATGTTGAACGAATGGTCTCAATTTAAGGGACAGATTTTTGCCGGTAGAGTGCGCCATTTTTCAAGAAGTACTCGTTTGAACTATTGACACTTGTGGAAAAAAATATTCTGAGAAACGTGGATATAAATATAAGTTTTAGGAAATTTTTCGAGCGCTTTAAACCCAACAATACAGAGAAGGTCAAGAGATATTCTGATATTCTATACTAGCATCGGTACATCCTGAATACTTGCGCAGCCAGTGGCAGAAAATAGAACTATGATCTGGGTTGATTATTGTGTACACGAAATATTATGGAAAAGCCTATACCGTTCGGACTCCTTGTATCTATACTTCGTGCCTGTCAACTAAAATTTTAAGTTTAATTCACGAAGTATGTTTAATTTCTGATTGAAACAGAATCCCCCTTATTACAAAACGCGGCTCAACGTTAAACCCAGGTTTAACAAAATTTATTTACGAGGAATTGGATAGTTAGACCCGCTCTGACACTAGTTTGGCGTCGGTTTAAGACTAAGGTCGTTGTTAGATCTAGGATTTGAGAAAAATCTGCTTGAAATGCGCAATTGAAGTGTTTAAAAACCAGGCTTAAACTGTGGCTTAAACTTAGTCCACGTTTTGTAATAAGGCGGATTAGGTTTAGCACTTAACCAAACTAAATATAGTTTATTTATAGTTAAGTTTAGTCAAGTTGAACTTGCACTGGAATCGACACCATTATGATTTTATTATTTTCACTTAGTGTTGAGAATTCTCAGGATTAGCATTACAAGTGTCCATTTTGCTTTCATCTACTGTATGTATTCTGGTTTTTAGTATTTATTGTTATAACATCAACAGATATACATAGTTTGTGATAAGCTAATTATTTCAGTTGACATTCAGAGCACTGGGCAGAAATCACATAGCGTCAACGCCCGCGAGGGCCATCGCAATGCTTTAATTATTTCAGTTATATATAATTAGTGGTATTTGGTGGTAAACAAATGGATAGACACCGGAATCTCAGTAACAGAGATCCGTTTTCCGGTTTGGTGGGAAACCCTTAAAAATGAAATAGGTATATACGGTATGACGGGCTTCGTGGTCTAGTGGTTCATATAACGGACTGCCGATCACGAGGTCGCGGGTTCGATTCCCGCCTCGGACATTCATTTGTGTGGTGTTTTTATATGTCAAACAAATGTTTGTTCTGCGTCTGGGTGTTTAGTATGTATAATAAGTATGTATTTACAAAAGAAAAGTAGTTTATGTATTCTATACGTATTCTGGGATCCATAACACAAGCATAATAAGCTTAGCTTGGGACCAGAGGACGTTGTGTGTAATGTCCATAAATATTTATTTATTTATATTTATTTATATATTTATTTTTCTCGCAACAACTTTTCTTTCTTATGTCTAGGGAAAAAATATACATTATTTCACCAAAATGTCTGAAGAGTTTTGCCGTCTTTAGCAGGCACCGACAATCTCTGTGATCACTGCCGAAAAAAGCTCTCTGTGAAAAAAGCCGGTCAAGTACAAGTTGGACCCTAACACTGAGGGTTTCGTATCTACTATTGGTCTTATTCATATTGACTTATCGGAGGTTTAAAAGTTCGCTAAAATCGATTCGCGAAAATTGTCAAAATTGTCTTGTTATTCATAATAGTCTTTTTACGCTAAAACGTATATTATGTCTCCGATAAAGTCTCCGTTTAAACCTCCGATAAGTCATGAATATGTAGATTGAAAAGCGTAGATAAATTAAAAGCTACAGTTAATTTTGACTATTTTTGACGTTGTAAATGTGGTGGGTGGCGGATACATTTTAGCTGCATTAATATTATTGTGTTTACAAAAACCATTAATCTATTGGAAGTTCGTGTCACTGCCAGTGCCAGCTCACAAAATAAAATCCTATAATTGCGTAGTTCTATTAATACGTAAGTGCCATAAAACTTGCATAAAGCTTAATACGTTCAGTGCGGCTAACGCTTATGCGCGTTTTTCTGATCTTCACGAAGTGCGGACCGACGCGTATACGCGTCCATACAAAAAAAAATCTGTAGGCAAGCGGGGTGCGCCGCACCTGTGCGTTTATTGCGTGTATTCTGGGTGTCTATTGTTTCGAAGCGGTCGTAAAATGTGGAATTGTAAAGGAGACTACACACTAGTCAGGTTTCTGCTACGAATCTTGCAGGGGGGGGGGACGGCGGCGGCGACGACAACAATAACCTAATTTAGTACAATAGATTATTGAAATAATTTTATTATGACTCGCTCTTTTAGCTAAAGTAATAGGTAGTTTTAGTCTATTTATAAATGGTGTCTATAACGAGGCGGGCGAAAAGTCGTAAATTAAAAAAATTAAGAATAAAAGGGCTTTCGGGAGAAGGTACCTTTACTATTACTGTTTTATTAAGGTATAACTTACTATTTTAACAAAACCGAACGAAGATATATTATGGCGTAAACTTCACAAAATCTCTTACAAATAAACACTAGTGTGGAAGCACCTTTATCCATCCAACACCTTTATATGACCCGTAATTGTTATATGACAGTCATAAAACTCGAAAGTTACCGAACGCACATAAACGTCGGCCGCACTGCGGGAAGGTAAAAGATAACGCGCTATAGCGTCCAGCCGCACTACACGAGTTTTCTATGAACGCACATAAGCGTTCATAGCACTACGCGAAAAATTTTTTGAACGCACTATTCAGCACTGGGCGAATGACTCTTTTATTAGCATTGGCTATAAATTCGCAAATTATTCAGCATTGAACGCGTTAAAACGCAGTACAATTACCTACTAATTACACAATGAACATTTTAATAGCGAGAATTTAAATCAATTAGCGCCATCTACATACGAAATATATATTTTGACTTTACTTGAAGTAATGTTACATTACAGACGAAAATATTTATTCTTTGAACATGAAATCCCATATTACGTAAATGTATTTTTTATCTTAATAATAACAATTAATTGATTAACAATTTAATAGCACTTTAGTTCCAAAATCCTACGTATAATAAAATTTTAGTAAACGAAAGTGGAAAATGGGCATACGAAGTCTTGACCATCTGATTATTATCATTCATGTTTAAATGTTATAATTAAAACAAATTTAGTATTCCTGTATCTTTTATTTTTATAAAACAGCAAATTTAATGCAATATCGTTAGAACAAGTTTCGGAAATGCAAGCGCTATGTTGTGATTGTTACGTGTTAGATGGCGCTTTTACAAACTTCATGTTACGATCCTGGAAAAATATGACCTTTGGAAAAATAATGTTTTCGCGTAATGTTGTAAAAGTTATGAAATTTAAAGTTTTCAGATTTTTCCCAGTATGACCAGTATCTAGTCTAACTCTGAGCCAAATTTCAAATCTCTAGGTAGAGTAACGGTAGTAGGCCCTGAATTGCGGCAAAAACTACTCAAATGTCGCTAGTGTGCACCTCATTTTTTATTGCTTAGACAAATCAGGTTGATTATATTTTTTGAAGTAAGGGACTGGGTTGATACCTTCAGCCGTTGCTGAGTAAAAAAGGTTTGACAGGGACAGACAGACACTGGAGTGAGACTATAAGGGTTTGTACGAAACCCTAAAAACTGCATAAATAAAATAAATAAATAATTGCATAAGTTGATAAAAAATGCTATGCAATAGCTTTACCGCGGCAGTCTCCGAGTGTCACGTCTTCGGTTCGGGCCTAACGCGTGCAAAGCCGCAGGCAGAGCCTAGTAGAAAAGTAAGGCTTGAAAGGCTCGCTCGCTCGTGAAGCGCCTACAGGTTCAGTTTACTGGTTCCAGGCGGCGACATGCAGCCCGCCGACACGCTCACCAGTGCGCAGCGAGCGCGCGCGGAGAGGCAGCGGCTCAGGGCGCGCGCGCTGCGGGACGCGCAACTCGTGCGGCGCGGCCCCGCCACGTGAGTGTCCCGCCAGTCCGCCCGCCGCCTAGCGTGCCGCCCGCCCGCACTCACCCTCCTCTCGCCGCAGGGAGGCGCCCCAAACCGGCGGCGGGTTCCTGCCCGAGGAGCGCGCCGCCTCGCCGCCGCCCGCCGCCCCGCCGCGCGCGCCCGTGCTGGACCCGGCGGAGCGGCCGCGCTGCCTCGAGTGCGGGCGCGCCTTCGCCCACTCGCACCTGCTGGACGCGTTCGAGCACCCGGTGTGCGACGCGTGCCGCGACGACGCGGGCGCGCACGCGCTGGTGACGCGCAGCGAGGCGCGAGCGCACTTCCTGCTGCAGGAGTGCGACCTGGACGCGCGCGAGCCGCCGCTGCGCTGCGTGCGGCGACGCAACCCGCACGGCGCGCGCTTCCAGGACATGCGCCTGTACCTGCGCGCCCAAGTGGAGGCGCGTGCGCTGCTCGTGTGGGGCTCGCCAGAGGCGCTGGAGGAGGAGCGCGCGCGCCGCGACGCCGCGCGTGCCCGCTCCCAGCACCGCCAGACGGCGCGGCGCCTGCGCGCGCTGCGCCTGGACGTGCGCTCGTCGCTGTTCGCGGGCGCGCGCTCGTCGCACCAGCACCAGTACGGCGAGGAGCGGCACGACGCGCTCAGCGACACGTACTCGCGCGCGTGCTCGTCGTGCCCGCACGTGCTCACCTACGAGAAGATGTGACGTCACGTCCGCCTTTGTCTAAATGTCGTTCGTTTGGAACGCGATTACTATTATTATTAATAGCCCGTCGTGTCGTGTCGCCCTCGAGTCAAAATTCAGCACGCAAGTGTGGACTTGGATGGACAAGCGAAATTTATACTGATACGTACGTACTTTTGACCACGGCTTCCCATGCTTTAGTTGCCGAATCATATTTAAAATCCAAACCAAACTTAATTATAATAGAACTCTAAATGAAAAGAATGCTACAATAGTTACTGAATACAATTTTTTACCACCAGAGCTTTACCAATAAAATGGCGCCATCTATGGACGGTCACCGGAAACTACATTAGAGTTACGGTCCCGTAGGTACCCAAATGCAAACGTTTTCAACATAAATTGATGCACGTACTATACATGTCAATATTTTATGATAACTAATTATACTATAAATATCTAATTTGTAATTTGAACTTTATTTAAAATAAGTTTACCTTAGTGAATTTATTGTTATATTCAAATATGAATGTATGTAATTAACGATCCTGAAATTAATAATAAAGCAAAAATCAAGTTAAATTTACATTAGACACTTTTATTGATCATATCGCGAATTACGAAAAATGGCGCGAGAACAGGAGCATCACAATAACTAGAACATGTTTGTTACTCACTCGAAACAAACTCGAGCTCCACATCATCACACTACACTGTACTGTACTTACACTATTTCATTCAGCCAAAGAATAAAGTGGATATGATATGCCTCAAATCCCGAGATTTATTTAAAAGAGCAGAATAAAATCCCGTGATTTTTTAAATAAAATTGGATAGCGATTAGAAGCAAAAGTATTCGCTCGTATTTATAAAAAAATGGTCAAGTGCGAGTCGGACTCGCGCACGAAGGGTTCCGTACCATTATCTATGCAACATAAGGCAACGTTATTAGTATCGAGCAAGAAACGGTAAAAAAATCATGTTTGTTGTATGGGAGCCCCCCTTAAGAGGATACCAAAATAGCTTCGTGCATTTTTCTATGTACGAAGATTTCATTGTTTCTTTAGATTGAATGGCTAGAGCTCTAATTTTTAAGTATATGTTTTTTCAATATATTATCTAGGATCGCATAAACTCAGCAACGCGATTGAAAAAAGTTTTCTCGATAGAAAATCTTGGCGAAACAACCTCTCAATATTTTATTTTTTTCATTTGTCGGTCTATTATCGCCTATTAACTAATGAAATAACTTTAAAAACGTAAGTAACTATCATATATAGAAACACGTATATCAGAATTAAAATATATTTAGTAGATTTTGAGTAAATAGGAAAAGTATCCCTAATTCTTCATTTTCTGTGCCTACTGGCTGTGTTAATATGTATGTGTCGGCGATGATATACGATAATATTGATGTAGGCCCTTAAATATTTATTTTATTTTATTTTTAGTATTTATTATAGCGGCAATAGAAATACATCATCTGTGAAAATTTCAACTGTCTAGCTATCACCGTTCTTCAGATACAGCCTGGTGACAGACGGACGGACGGACAGCGAAGTCTCAGTAATAGGGTCCCGTTTTTACCCTTTGGGTACGGAACCCTAAAAAGGCGAATTTGTTTGCGCATGAATTATTGTACATGTCGTCGCACGTCTCGCCTCTTATCATTCGCCATCGACAGGTTCTCACACTTCAGATCCGATATCATCCCGTGCTGTAAGTGAAATGAACTCTCTGTCGTGATTTTCCCACGGGACAACAACATGGGGCTCTTCAAAAAGGGCGGTCAAGTTTGTTACTGAGTCGCAGTCGGGCTGACACCTCTACCAATTATATAATAAGTATAATAAGAACCAGTGAATATGATGCACTCACCAACAATTTATTAGTATGTTATGAACATTTCACACAACGTCCTCTCGACACAAGCTAAGTATGGTTGCGTCATGGGTACCAGAATACAGATATATTACGTAAACTACTTTTAAAACTTTGTAAACACATGCCTATATCACAGTAAACACCCAGACGCGGTAGAAACATTTGTATGACAATCATAATTGTCACACAAATGATTGTTACGCGAGGATCTAACCCGCGACAGGAACGGCAGTTCGTTACATAAACAAGGCCTGGCAATAATAAAATATGGCGTCTTGACATTAATGTTGCTAGTTGACATATGATTCTGATTAGTAATTTGGTGGACTCCATGAAGCCACTATATTATTATTGGTTGCAACAAGTCACACTCTTCTTTGAGTGATTCACATATTCCACCAACTACTGTCTACTTACCTCAATGTGGTTCCTTAAACACTTTCCAACTGGATGACTATCTACTATATAAAAATAAGTCGGGTTTTCCTTCCTGACGCTATAACTCCAGAACGCACGGACCGATTTCCACGATTTCGCATTCGTTGGAAAGGTCTCGGGCTCCGTGAGGTTTATAGCTCATTTTTATTAAATTTTTTTTACTTTTTTTTTGGTATGGCAAAACAACGTTTGCCGGGCCAGCTAGTTAACAATATAAAAGTGTAACCTTCTGTGGTATATCTGTTCTGATGCACTCTCAATTGTTATATTATATCTGATGACAGTATTTTCACTCGCACACACTCATAATAAATTAATGATGAAGTCATGACATTAAACACTATACTAATGACGCCGTCACAAACAACAAGTTTGTAGAGATTTCTCTAATATAATGTGTGGACACTCGCCAGTGGTTCCATCCCTCTACAAGTAGGTGCAGGGTTACATTACTCAAGTACTGTACCAATGTATTGTACGCACTCAATTTACATTCATTTTATTTAAGGTTCTATCAAATTTATTATTAATTGTGTCTATAAATATATACTTACTTTTATAAACTACATAATAAAGTGTTTACACTTAAAATAATCACACACATTTTAGAATTAAAAAAATGTATATATATGTATATACATATGTAGGTAGACACACACAGTGGGTGTGCTCAACTTGTTTAGTCCATCAAAGCAACCCAGTGGAAACATAATGAAATCATCAAATGCACTTTCATTAACATATTTTTACAATTCTTAAGTATTAAATAAATGTTAAATCTAGAACAACATCAAACTTTAGACAGATTTTAAATCCTCCGGTAGATCATTCTTGGGATGCTTATTCTCAAAGTGTTGCTTGTAGGTCTTGGGGTCCGGCATCTGAGCCTGTAACAAACAAACAGACAACACTTGTACACTCCTGCCTGCTGCTAGTGCCTGTACACTAACACTCTGTGTACTGTTCTCTGTTTACAGTTCACAAGCAACATGTAGTGAGGAGTACACTCACACATAGACACTTGACATGTTTACAGATCATGTATATCTGTTGATGCTACAACAATTAATATTTTGTACTTCCTTACGAAAATGGCTCATTGAAGAGGACTTTATTCGGTCTATGATTTTCTGAAAAATATGGTAAAAAAACTCATTTATATAACTTTACAGCATGTACCTACCGATTAACTGATCTACTTTCATATGAATCTTACTAAATATTAGTATTTATGTATTATTCCTATTTTTCTGAGAACCACCATCCCTTGGCCCGTCATCCGTTTTCGGCTTGACGTTGATTTCTGGGACACCTTGTATATAAAATTCACGTGTCACAGTGTTAGTTACCGTACTCCTCCGAAACGGCTTGACCGATTTTTATGAAATTTTACATGCGTATTCAGTAGGTCTGAGAATCGGCCAACATCTATTTTTCAAACCTTTTTTTTTGTACCTATGGCAAAACAACGTTTGCCGTGACAGCTAGTATATATATATAATACATATAAGTAAAATTGTGTGTGTAGTGTATGTATTTATTACACGCTTTATATTAGCTTCACTTGTATGTTTGTTTGTATGTTTGTAACTGACTCCTTTGGACGCTATTTTGACCCACTTTAAAGGGTCAGATTCTATTCAAATTTTGCACACCTGTCAAAGACCGATGACAATGCAATAATTCGATTAATACGTTCAGTGCGGCTAACGCTTATGCGCGTTTTTCTGATCTTCACCAAGTGCGGGCCGACGCGTATACGCGTCCATACAAAAAAAAATCTGTAGGCAAGCGGGGTGCGCCGCACCTGTGCGTTTATAGCGTGTATTCTGGGTGTCTATTGTTTCGAAGCGGTCGTAAAATGTGGAATTGTAAAGGAGACTACACACTAGTCAGGTTCGAATCTTGCAGGGGGGGGGGACGGCGGCGGCGACGACAACAATAACCTAATTTAGTACAATAGATTATTGAAATAATTTTATTATGACTCGCTCTTTTAACTAAACTAATAGGTAGTTTTAGTCTATTTATAAATGGTGTCGATTACGAGGCGGGCGAAAAGTCGTAAATTAAAAAAAATTAAGAATAAAAGGGCTTTCGGGAGAATGTACCTTTACTATTACTGTTTTATTAAGGTATAACTTACTATTTTAACAAAACCGAACGAAGATATATTATGGCGTAAACATCACAAAATCTCTTACAAATAAACACTAGTGTGGAAGCACCTTTATCCATCCAACACCTTTATATGACCCGTAATTGTTATATGACAGTCATAAAACTCGAAAGTTACCGAACGCACATAAGCGTCGGCCGCACTGCGGGAAGGTAAAAGACAACGCGCTATAGCGTCCAGCCGCACTACGCGAGTTTTCTTTGAACGCATATAAGCGTTCTTAGCACTACGCGAAAAATTTTTTGAACGCACATACGCGTTTTCAGCACTGGGCGAATGACTCTTTTTTTAGCATTGGCTATAAATTCGCAAATTATTCAGCATTGAACGCGTTAAATAAAGCGTGTTTTTTAGTTTTTTTTAAACTATTTGAGATTATATTGTATTAGCTATTAGTACTTTCACTTATTACACGCTTTATATTAGCTTCACTTGTATGTTTGTTTGTATGTTTGTAACCGACTCCTTTGGACGCTATTTTGACCCACTTTAAACGGTCAGATTCTATTCAAATTTTGCACACCTGTCAAAGACTGATGACAATGCAATAATTCGATTAAATAAAGCGTGTTTTTTAGTTTTTTTAAACTAGGTATTATTTTTGGCATATATTTAGCATAATATTAGTACACCACAAGTTACCTATTCAGCCGAGACTGTCAAGTCTATTCTACGGTTGTCTGGAAGAGATTGCAGCTCGCGATAAGACCGCCCTTTGTACCTATTATTAAGTCTAGTAAGAAAGTTCTGTAAATTAATATGGTGTGCAATAAAGAGTATTTTATTTTATTGTTATTTATTTCTGTGATAATCTGAACTGTTTTAAGGCATAATGAAATTGATTTTAATGACAATGTAATTGTGTTGACGTCTTATATTGGCAATTCTTGATTTATTTTTAGAATATTATTACAATAATCGTAATATAAAATATTAGCACACCATTGTAATGGTAAATATGTGAACTAGAAATAGTATTCTTGTTTTGTGAACCATATTTCCGCAAATAAATGAACTGAACTGTAAAAAATACTAAAATGCAGAATAAAAAATTTGCTCAGCTGAAATACTAAAAAACACTTGAAAATTTTTATTATTGTATTGTCATCAGTTCTTAATATGTTTGCAAAATTTCATATCAATCTAACCACTGCAATTGGATGAAAATCACTTCTAAAGATTTCGTTACATTGATTAATATAATATTGTTATCTATGTAGCAAAGTAATAAAAGTGTGTTAATAAATATTTAAGGGGATGATAGCCTCAGATGACATAGTTATGTTGGAGAACATGTACTGTGTGTAAGTTCATCTCATATTTGACTAGATATAATAAATAATAAATAAATATTCATGGACATTTCACACAACGTCCTCTGGTCCCAAGCTAAGCTTCTATGCTTGTGTTATGGGTACCAGAATATGGATATAATACATAAACTACTTTTCTTTTGTAAATACATACGTATAATACATAGTAAAAACCCAGACACAGTACAAACATTTGTATGACATTTATGGATATCACACAAATGATTGTCCCAACCGGGAATCAAATCGATATTAATGAATATTGTGTGATTAATATAAATGCTACCATTCAGTAGGAACATACAGAAACAATTGAGCTTAATGTCTATTTATTAGTATTGTGAGTAGTGTCACCTTGCAGACAGCACACACGTGCACCAGGGCCTTCTGTGCAGCCTTCTTCTGGTCGGTAGCGCTGTGGCCCTGCTGCTTCTTCATCTTAGAAGCTTTCTCAGCAGCCTTGGCCTGTGACTGGATTTTTTGTTGTCCACGAGCCATCCTTTACAATGTTACAAGTACGTAATTAATTACCAACTAAACAAATATAATACATATGTAAAGTAATGAATCTACAACAAGACAATCACTGGGTGATCACACCACATATTGATATTTACAGCTCTGTTGAGTATTGCAATCAACCACTCGTTACTTTAATTATATAGATGCATATTACTCAATAAATTAACATAAGGTACACAAACTCAAGCTGTTTATGAAACTTATGACGAATGGTGGCTGGCACACAGCACAATATCATGTCGTGTCATTTATTACAACTAAAGATAGTTTTCTGAACCTTGTTGGTACATACCTGTCTAAAGTTAAAGTGAAACGAAATAAATAGATTGTTGCTTCTAGTCTAGCACGAGGAGGATATTGTTTGTTAATAATTAGCACCAACGTCAACAACGACCACGCAATAAGTAACAACAGTTATTTTGTAAGCTTGGAAAGGCCGATCCCAACGCCAACAATTTTATTAAATCGATCAGAATGGATGATTGGCGGATAATAATTTATTTGAATTTGTTATGTTCGATGGATTTCCTCGCTTGCCTATTGCTTGGGTTGATGGATGAATGATGACACAGAATAGATAGAAGAATGATGATGACAGCCACAGATTACATATAGAACTTTTTTTTTCTATTTTGGCATCGTTTTACTTTTGCCATATTAAAAAATTAGGGGAGGAATAAAATTATTTAAAAAAGGACCGGAAAATTTGGAAAAGGAATGTAATCTGGAGAGTACATACTAAACAATATAATATTAGGTGTTATCTAAGCTAGTTTTCCAATTGCAGAGCATTATGCGACTCAGTGCCACACAATGCTGAACTATGCTGACGCTTAATTGGAACATGAATTAGTTTTCAAATGCACCAGCAGAGTGCGCTAAGTTCTGTGTTGAAAAAAAAAAATACTAAAATAAAATTGTATTCACATTTATAAGTGTGGAATATAAAAAAAGTCATTGTTTGTACCTTCATCCATACTTAAACTTTTTTTTTAAACACAGCTTGAATTAACTTTGATTATTTCCAGAGAACTCCGACGAAACGAAAGCCTTAAACATTTTTTTAACAATAAATAATATTACTAACTATAATATATAAATAAAATTTCAATCAATGCCAATTTAAAGAAAAAATACTTGTTAATTTTCTGTCGCTGAAGTTGGTATGGATTGCACGCATCACTTTTGAGAGTGCTCGATTGTGCGATGAGTTGCTGTAGTTGGAACACTCAACGTTGAGGATTGTGCCGCATAATGCGCTCTTGTGCTGTAATTGGAAAACGGGGTATTTCTCAAAGTAGTTCTCTTTCTCTTATTCTCTAACAGTAATGCCAACTCCGGGGTTTTCCCCCCAAATTTACGGGGAAAAATACCGGGATTTTTTTAGGGGGTGAAATTTTTAAATTTTCTTAACTTTGATCCGTCGTTTGGGGAGTTTTGTTTTGAATTTAGTGGTTTTTGAAATTGCTTAAGGGGGAAAGTTTTCAAACAGTTGGCAACACTGCAGGCCTAATATATAGTAATCTGTGCAACACTGTTCTCTAAGTAATCACTAATCTGCTGTGGTCTATTTGAAAACATAACCTTACTTAATCACAAAGAGTATAATAATATAGATATAACAAGAGGGGCTGGTCTATGCCTAAACGTGCATGTATGGAAAGTGTTGCCGCGCGGCGACGGTTCCGAAAAACTTTTTTGACATTTAGGGACGTACCTATAGCTATATTTATTTTTTATAGAGGTATCATTAGTTTACTTGCAAAACTCACTAAATATTTTTAGATAATTCCGAGCTTTTATAACAATACATAATAAAGGCAAAAATTGTGAATATTATATTATATTTAAAATTTAATTCATGGAATAACATGTAAACTGAGATATTACATTTTATTCTATGGATTGAATTGTGAATTTAATATTTACAATTGTTGCCTTTATTATGTATTATTATGATAACAGCTCAACATCATCTTAAAATATTTGGTGAGCTTTACAAGTAAACTAATGATACGTACCTTATGTCATGTATAGTTTCGAAAAATTAATGTTCAACAACTCCACATAATCTGAAGAATGCTTTATTAATTTATATTATACAATACAAATAATTAATATCACATCTTTATCTGATGATTAGGAGCTTTCTTCTTCTGGTAAGCGAAAGTATTATCTGAAAATAAATAGTAAACAAGTTAATTTCATAAATAACAGACTTATAATGAAAGTGAAAGTGGGTGTTTCTTTGTGACATTTTCATAATAAGTGAAATTAAATGAAATTGCCTGATACTTGGTGATGAAATTGGGTAGTAACACTAGTATTCTTAATCAGACACCACACAATTCTTCTAAACATTAACAACATTTTTTTCAAATACTGGTACCAACTCCACATCCACAACTAAACTAAACTTAACTAAATAATTAAAATCGTTAGTCTATATTACACAGTTTTCATTATAACAAAGATAAGATTGCATTGCCGAATTATGATAATGACGCTATCAATTTTCATTTTTAGTTAAGCTAAGTTTAGTTATGTGCATAGAATCGATACCATTGTCTAATTTGTAAAGATCCAATTAATGTTGTATTAATGCTGTAAATTGTTTACCTACATTATATGTCATCACTGATGTAGTTTTGTACTCTGATAAACCTGGCGATGGCTCTTTTTATGACATCATGTGAAGTTCTAACTTGTCCACAATCCCAGACAAGATCGCTAAACACCTGTAATACATTTCAATTTTAATATAAGTAAATACTGTAAATTTTGCAGTGCAGGTGAACCTTAGTATTAACGTACTGCAACAATTTTCATGACATTTGATATGCAGGAAGTCTCAAGTTTTAAATCAATCTAGCTCAGTTTTAGATATTACAAATTTAAATATTTATATACAAATGTTGTTTTTTCAGTGAAAATTAATAAAAATCAATTATAATCTCGTCTAAATATCCACCACTAATGAGACCATTATCCACCAATAACCCAGTAAATTCTTAGTAACTTTTTCTTATAGTACAATAAAATAGGCTGTCAGTAATACTAGAGCTAATTTTGATAGACGAAATATTTTACCTTTCGAAAGAAAAGTTTCTACTTACAATTTAATAACCATCCACCTGCCCTTATCCCATTATTTATATACTCGAATACATATTATATCTTGAATACACACTCAAAATAGTGAACAAACACATAGGTAATCTTTTGCCGCTGTATATTTCCTTTTATCCTATTAGTCCTTTCTCCAACCAGCAAATAAGAAAGGATGTTTTGAGGATATGGAAACCCCCTGAGTCGATATACGAATACAAACTGAAAATAAGACAAAACGTTAATAAGTATAAGAATAATCACAACTATATTGCTTGATTAGTTTATCCACTGCACATTTAAAGCACCACAAACAAAACTTACCTAAAGCATCACAAACTTTTGTTTCTACGATGTTCAACCATTGCGAAGATAAGCAAGTAAAGTTAATTTATTGGGTAACTAACGAAACTAATAAGGAAACAAATTTTAATTAGAGTAAATTTGACAAATTTAACTTAAGTTTTATATTTGATATGAATCAATAATTAACAAATAAAATAAAATCAGCAACGTTTCGAATTTGTAAACCGCCATAACTGTCAAACTTGAAGTTTAAATTGACTTAGGGATGTGAAAAAAAAATCGATTATTAAAAAAATCTATTAAAAATCGATTATTTTTTAGATAAATTCGATTTTTTACGCGTTTATTTTTATTTCAAATAATCGATTTTTTTTATAATCATGGCAAAATATAATGGCTGTTGCTAGTCGTCCGGTTATACGGACGACTAATATTCAATATTTGTCCGGTTATCGGATGAATAAAATATATTAATCGTCCGGTTATCCGATTAATAAAATATTTTGATCGTTTACTTTATTATTTGTACTAATTACGTTTCATATAACTTTAGAAATTAAATAAAATGAAGGTTTTCGAAAAAAAAAAGAAAATCCCTAACCTAACCTTCACTTGGTTAGCTTCGAGATCTAATAACTCCGCATTTTTTTCTTTTTGCTCCTTAGTCCTCCTTAGTAGTGTAATCTTCAGCTCCGTGGACAGTGTCGAAAAAGATTTTCACTTTTTTCACGAAAAAAATTCTTAGTTATAAATTTAATAATAAAAAAATAATAATATCCGTATGAATATACTCATTCAAAAAAAAAGCCGTACAATTAGTCAAATCCACGATTGACGGACGATTTTTTACCGGACGACTAGACACATCGAAATATAATATCGATTTTTTATTTGCAACCCCCGGTATAAAGTCTGGTTTTCAGACCCGGTACCTAGGCCTGGAACGCGAACTTATCTTTTATTGATCTATACAAGTATACACATATCATTAATCTATGGCGAACTGCCACCCTCCATAAGTTTATATTAACGTCATCTCTGCGTCTATGACGGCATTAAGGCATTTCTTTTGTACTTTTGAATTATTATAGATGTTTTATTTAACAATACATTCACCAGATAGTAGCCGATTCTCAGACCTACTGAATATGCATACAAAATTTCATAAGAATCGGTCAAGACGTTTCGGAAGAGTATGGGAATGACAAGAGAATTTTATATACATATTAGGTTATTTAAAAACTTTATTTTATGTTGGTTATATTATAAGATCCTACTATTTCTGTTGCTTGTTTTTAATTACTCGTAATAAACCAATTGATATATTTTTCTTATATTTCTTTATCATCACAGAAAGTTACATTGTTCACCCTCTATCCAGGACTTCTAGTTCCATTGAAGATTATTTGATTATGCCAAAGAAGTACATCAAGAGTGGCATAATCCAGCAATATTGATTAGAGTATTAATTTCTTTGCGCTTACAGGGTGCAAAAAATTCTAGGTCATCTTTTCAGCCCATTAAAGTTGGGCGCACTGTTGGGCACGGGGGGGGCTCTTTCACTTGGGAGGGTTAATGGTCTAGTATATCCCTGAGCTGGCTCTTACAGGTACCCTGGAGAAAAATGGGGTGGTGACACTTGTATTCTTAGTCCATCACCACACGGACGATAGGTTTAAGCTCATTTATTGAAAAAATAATTATTAAGATTTTAAGTTGGCGTTTATATATAAATTAAATAGCAACTTTAAAAAAAATCGGTTAATAAAAAAAATCGATTATTTTTTAAGAAAAATCAATTTTTAGATTTTTGATTTATTTGGCCCATAAAAAATCGATTAAATAAAAATCGATTTTTTAGGTCCAATGTCACATCCCTAAAATTGACAACTGACAAATATGACAAGAAAGATGGCAGCGAATCATAGATAAATGAATGAAAAACAGCTACAGAGTACTAAAAAAAAACCATACGTGAGCCTGGCAATAATCCGTTAGTCAGTGGGTTGCACAAGAGATAAAAAAAAAACCAACATGATGACGTCATCCAAAATGACGGGCAAAAATAGTACAGCAACTACGACAGATGGCACTACGGTGACGAAAATATAGGCTTGTTCTAAGCGAACCGCCCCTGCTTAATCACCTTATTATTGAGATAAACTACCTACTTACATTTCCCTAAAAATAGAAATTTTACATTAAATCATTGGTTATTTGATTTCGAAGTGATTTCAAATTTTTGCATCAAACATTAGAAATAAATTAAAATCTCTACGAAGTTCCACTCATTTACCTAGTGTAAATATGAAATTTATGAATTAAATAAATTAATGTAAACTGTGAATGTAAATATGAATTGAACAGTATCATTTGACTAAAGAAAGTTCGAAAATTGTGCAGCCCGTCATTCTTTCGGAAGCAAGTTTTTAAAAATAATTTCGACAGAGGTGGGTAATCAGTGTGACCAGATTAAATTTTACGAAAATACCGAGGCACCTCAAAAAAATACTGAAATATACCGACTTACATAGGACAGATATACCAATAAAAATACTGATTTTCTTAACACGTTTTATTTATTCATACTCACAATAAATGTTAGAGTTATATTTTAACATCCTTTTCGAAGGATTAAAATTTACACAACCTCCTTCATCCTTAACACCTTGCTTTGTTTTTAAAATAGCTGACACATTTTTGTTTATAAACCTGTTTCTTTGGTGCGTTTTTATTAAATTTATCTGTGAAAATATGCGCTCGCATGCAGCATTCGACACCGGTATACATAGAAGACATTTACTAAAACTAGTTATATTTTTGTATTTTAACATGCCATCACTGTTAGAAATTTTCCCAACTTCCACCCAAAATTGTTCACACGAGATGGGTGAGCCAGTGCTGGAAGATTGTAACAAATCACTTACTTCGCGATCAAACTTTAGGGTTCTATATTCTTCGTCAATTAACTGCATTTGTTCTGGCTGTACTTCGCATGGGAAAGTTTCTATCACATTTCGTAAACTGCGAAATTCTTTATGCACGGCAGTGTGTGGGTCAAGAAATTTCAGTTCTCGAAAAACTGGATTTTCAAAAGGCAAACGTGATTTCAATTGCGTGCTCAACTCAATTAAAAATGATTGGCACCTTCTGAAAAACTCAGCAATCTGTTCTTTCATGTTTACATTGTCCCTGTGTTTGATTAATTCTTGGCCTACTTGAATACCTAAGTACATATCTTTCAATGGCAAATAATTTACATTAGACTTTGGGTCTAACGTAAATACATTGTCCGTACGTTTGATGTAATTAGCTTTCATGAAGCAACCCAAAATCGACAAGTACATACTAGATGCATCATCATACAGTCTATCAATGCACGGATAATCGCCTTGAAAAATTATGTTAAATTTGTTTACAATCGGCAAAATGTAGTCCAAAAAGTAAAAGTACAATTTGTTTATATCAGTGGTAAAAGAATTAAATAAAAATTCTGATGACATATTGCGATCACTCAAGTATTGGTCTTGAAAGAACAATTGCAATGCCCTCCACTGCTCAATTATTCTACTAATACAGGCATGAAGTGAAAGCCACCTTATGTCGTAATGACGCAAAATTCTGTGATTTTCAGTGTCTGTGAAATTTTGGAACTCAGCAAATTCTCTTTGACGCTTGCTGCTTTGAGAAAAATATCCATATACTTCTTTTACTATTTGTTCTAAATTTCTAGGCAGTATTTTACAGGCCTGGCTAACACTTAATGCTGCAGAGTGACAAACACATTTTATGAAAAAGCACTTTGGGTTTACTTCTTTAATTTTTGCAACAATGCCAGAATGTTGACCAAACATCACATTCGTAGTATCAGCAGCGAATCCTATTACGTCTTTTATTTCTAAACCTAATTCGGATAATTTTGATGACAACGAATTAAATAAATGACCTGCGGTTTCACCACTTAAATCAACTAAATCAAGGAATTTGGTTTGTACAGTACATTTAGTTTCAGAGAAGTATTTAACTACTATTGCCAATACTTTGACTGTTGCAACATCTGTACTCTCATCGATTATAATTGAATATACTGGTTTACCTGAAGGAGATGCAGTACCAAGTATGTCTTCAATCATATCTTTTTCGAAATTGGGTCCTAAAACATTATAAGTTATAGCGGCTGCTTTGGTTCTCTTGCAGGAAAATTCTTTCGCAATATCGGAATCGGTAAAACACTTCACTAGAACATCACTAAGATGGTCCATAGCTCTAAATGAGATGTTGTGTTCCGACAGAAAACTGCATAAACGCAGCTCAACTTTCTTGACTTCGTCTTTCAGTGGGGCCTTTTTGAAAAATGTGTCAACCTGAAAATTTAAAAAATACTTGGTTGCTTAGTTTTTTTTATAACAGCGCCGCATTTCATAGCTGTTACCTAACTGATTTTGAGAAACAAAACTAGGATGATTAACTTTAAATTAAAATATGTATATCCAAACTCCTTGAACTAGGTAAGTAAAGCGAGTTATGCTTACCTTTGACTGTCCTTTATATTTTATCAAGTTCGATTTCTGCTTTTCAGTATGTGCATGCTGTTTTATAGACGCTAATCTACTTTGCAGTTTCGCATTGCATGCTTTGCAAAATGCGGTGAATTTGTCATCTTTATAACGTGAAAGCCACGAAGAAAATTCCGGAAGTTGTTCCCACTTAGCTAAATAACTTTGCTGAAAACTAGACATGCTATCCGGATGAATGCAACTAAGTAAATAAAAACAACAATAATCGCGTTCTTTTTATATGATGACAAAAACATCACCTATTTTGGGGAAATTCCCGAATTATCGAAAGAAAGTCCTCAAAGATTAAGTCGAATGCAGAAGAGACAATCATTTCACTTGAACCGTATTAGACGATTTGATACTAGTAATAAAGTATCTTTTAAGTTTAACTACTACCTACCTGAAAATTATAGATAAACTAGCGGCCCGTCCCAAATTCGTCCGAGTAGACTGATATTCATGAAACACAACGAATTTGAATGTATGCAATCTGGAAATTACGCTCTTTCTAATAGTGCAAACCGCATTAAAATCGGTCCAGCAGTTGTAAAGTTTTAGGCGAACATACATTCTGCAAGTCTGATTAATACTATGTATTGATTGATAATTGTATATGTAGTATTACAATACTACAACGCCGGCACTGGCCGTCTTTCTTGTCATATCTGTAACTTACTCATCTTTGCTCATAGATAACATGTATAAGTATAAACTATATCCGGGAAAGTCCTCAATGTTCGCGTTTCGGGGAATTCCGCAAACATTGTCGCAAAGACGATCACTCACTACGGTGTTGCCATAACTTCAACCAAAATATACCCAAAAATACTGACTGCCAGCAATATACCTGAAAATATACTGATGTTCGGAAAAATCGCTGAAATATACTGTAAAAGTATTAAAATACTGAATCTGGTCACACTGTGGGTAATGCAGCATTTGAGCCGTTTATGTCGGCTTCCGTCGACGGCACGGAATTCGATTCGTGTAAACAGTTCCCTAAATGGAGCCAAACAGGAGAGTCCTCTTCGGCGACTTCTGGACGATGCGAGTAGTTTCGGTGAGGCGGAAACGGCAGCAGTGGAGCCAGAGCTGCGCTGGGCCACGCAGCCATATGCGGCGCGCGTGACTGGTGAGCGCCCTACCGCCGAGCGCGCGCAGCCCGACTCAGGCACGGTGCTGCTGTTCCCGGGACATGGCGCGCACTTCGTCGGCATGGGCCAGCGCGTGCTGCACGTGCCGGCCGCCAGGGACCTCTACGAGTTCGCGTCTAGTGTAGTCGGGTAAAGTATATTTCAATTTCCTTTTTAGCTCAAACATAGACCCCAACTTAGACTAACATTAATTAGTCGCTTATTTTATTTTTCAATAATTCATAGACATTTACTGCTAATATACAGAAATAATACTACTGGAAGATGATCTTCCTTTAATGTTGTTTTGTAGTTATGTTCCAGCCTTGTTAGATCTACCAAAGATCTATCGAAGCTGGAAAGCTCAAATCCTTTGGTAGAAATTATTATTCATCTCCTTTTATTCCTGCAACCTCTCTCTCTGTGACATTTAGGAGCGTGTTATCTGTTTCTCAGCAATCATGGTGTGCATGGTACAATATCTATTTAATTTGTGACAGAGCATTTTTTTATGGAGCCTGTGTTTTGAGCCTTACACATGTGTGGTTTGGCTTCATTTCCATTAAACTTTGCTAGTCTGTTTGTATGTTTCTCTATTCTTCTTATGTAGGAATGTATAGAGTATGTAATGACTTCTCTAATAGTTTTAACATTTAAGTCATGGTGTAGTTGCTTATTTGTAATGTACCATGGAGCTCCAGTTGTCATGCATAGAATCTTTGACTAAAATTGATGCAAGATCTCTTATGTTAGAAGTAGATGCGGTTGCCCATAGTTGCAGACAATTAAATAGCTCCAAACTAGTTTGAGACGCACACTTATACAGAAAGAGTTTGTTTTCCGGTGTGACCTGAGATTGTTACCAATTACCCAGAATAGTTTTGTAAGCTGTAAATGAAGCTATTTACGTTTAGAAGTTTCTTTATTCTTTATTGTACACAGTGATACATAATTGGCATTGTTCATATATTTTTTAAACTCTCAATTCGAAAACGATTTTGGGGAATAGAGTTTCTGATCATGATCCACCAGTTTTTTCGGAAAATTTGCTATATTAGCTATTATTTTTCCAAAAAAGCAAATGATTACTATTTGCCCTTGAAATAAAGTACTTAAATTGTTAAGGCGTTCTTAGGGATATACTACTCTGGGGTGGAGTTGAAATTGGTCTAATATATCAACATGGCAACTTTGAAAAGACGTATTGCAATCTGTTTGGAGTGTATCAGGAAAAGGCAACACAAAGACTGCGTACAACGATGACAACACAACATTTAAAATAATATCTTTAAGTATTTTTTAAAAATTCTATATAGTGAATATTTCAATAATATTGAAATTAGTTGCTTAAAATAGTCGTTGTGTGATTTTTCTAATTATCATACAAATGTTTGTAATGCGTCTGGGTGTTCCTATGTGTTATAAGTATGTATTTACAAAAAAAAGTAGTACATATATGTATTCTTTCCGTATTCTGGTACCCATAACACAAGCATATAAGCTTAGCTTGGGACCAGAGGACGTTGTGTGAAATGTCCATGAATATTTATTATTATTTATTAATTTATCGCATATTTAATGTATGCCTGCTAAGAGAACGAAATTCAAAAACGATTCTAACGAACAAAGACGAAAATGATATTACTTTCCTCTGGTCTCATGACATGCCCATACCAGGACATGCTCATCTATCTTCTTAGTCTATATCTATATATATAATAAATCTGTAGAAAAATAATTTTTGTACATTGAATATATTTACAAAAAAATTCGTCAGATGTTTAAAGGATAACCGACAGAACCCATTTTCAGCATTTTTGAAATTTTGGTCTGTTTGTCTGTGCACACATCACGTTAAATGTACAACACTTATGAAAATAAATGTTATACGTAAAAATTGTACATAACTCAAGGTAAAAGTCACAAAGTTAATAACAAGTTTTCAGTTATAGAATTATGATAGACATGAAAGAAGAAAAGAAGTGTGAACATATAAATAGAGTACAGGTTAAAAGATAGTTACATACCACTTTAAAAGGGCGACAGATCAGATCCATTGAATTACATGCCTATCGCTATAACCTCCCTCCTCTCGAAGGTGATGGAACGAATAATCAACAGCCAACTATTGAGGCACCTAGAAGAACACGATCTGTTGAGTGACCGTCAGTACGGCTTTCGCCACGGTCGCTCTACGGGTGACCTTTTGTGTGCCTCACAAACCGATGATGGGCGACAGCCATCGAGAGTCAAGGTGAGGCCTTGGCAGTCAGCCTGGATATAGCGAAGGCGTTCGATCGGGTCTGGCACCGGAGTCTTCTCACGAAGTTGCCATCTTACGGACTCCCCGAGGGATTATGCGAATGGGTTGCCAGCTTTTTATCTAGCAGAAGCATTAAGGCCGTCGTTGACGGGAACTGCTCTGAACGATATATGATAAATGCCGGTGTCCCGCAAGGCTCCGTGTTGTCCCCAACGCTGTTCTTACTGCATATCAATGACATGCTGTCCATTGACGGAATTCATTGCTATGCAGACGACAGCACCGGGGACTCGTTCCATACGGGCCACGCCAATATCCCTCGTTCCACTGTTGAGGAAAGTAGAAGTAAACTTGTGTCGGAAATCGATCAAATCCTAGCTAGGGTATCGGATTGGGGTCGACTAAATTTAGTCCACTTTAACCCAAACAAGACACAAGTTTGCGCGTTCACCGCTAAGAAAGCCCCATTTGCTGTAATACCTCAATTCCAGAACACATCCCTCACCATCTCAGATCACATCGGGATCCTCGGTGTCGACATCTCCAGTGACGTCCAGTTCCGATGTCATCTGGAAGAAAAGGCCAAGCTGGCATCTAAAAAACTGGGTGTACTTAATAAAGCAAAGCGGTACTTCTCGTCGGGGCAAAGACTCACCTTGTATAAGGCGCAGGTCCGGCCCCATATGGAGTACTGCTGTCATCTTTGGGTGGGTGCACCACAATACCAGCTTGGGCCCTTTGACTCGCTCCAAAGATGTGCTGTGAGAATTGTCGACGATCCCATGATCACAGGTGATGTGGAACCCTCGAGTCTGAGGAGAGACTTTGCCTCCCTGTGTGTTTTTTATCGCCTGTATAACGGGATGTGTTCTGAAGAATTATTTGACATGGTGCCCACGGCCTCCTTCTATCATCGCACCTCTCGCCATCGGCAGCGAGTTCATTGTCACACCCTAGAACCGTTACCATCCCGTACTGTACGGTTCGAGCGCCACTTTATCTCACGTACGATCAGGTTGTGGAATGAACTCCCTGCCATGGTTTTCCCACAGGACTACAGCATGGGGCTCTTCAAAAAGGGCGTCAAAAGGTTCCTACAGGGTCGGCAACGCGCGGGTGGTACCTCTGGTGTTGCAAGCGTCCATAGGCTACGGTAATCGCTTACCATCAGGCGAGCCGTATGCTTGTTTGTCACCCTAGTCGTATAAAAAAAAAAAAGTATAAATACAGTACCTATATATGCTGATATAGGTAATTAGCTACTGAAAGAAAGCTGAGCATAAACATCTTCTAGCCGACGAAACGCTGACGCAATATGGATCGATATTGCGCTGTTTGCATAGCCCGTTGTACGTTCTGATAGCTCTCACTATACAACTATTCTGCCTATAATTTGACCTCACATGTGTTAAATTTAATGGAGTGTTGTAGCAGGTATGTTTGCTCGGAATGTTAAATAATATTTTACTCAGCAATTCGGCACTGTCAATTTCCTTATTCATTATCTTAGAAATGAACATATTATAATAGTCATTGTTTCATCACAATCCGTCCACTCAATCAACAGATATTTACATAATACGAAATTTCTCAATTTGCTTACTTGCAACGCCATCTAGCGGTTTAAAAAGAATAAAGAAATTGATTGGGTTTATAAAAAAAATCTATCCACGCGGACCGAGTCGTGGGCACAGCTAGTAATTACTATTCTCGAAATACCGAGATTCAATCGACCGAATAACATAAAGTCCGACTTATTGATAATTGGAAACATCAACAAAATATTTTGTTTTGAATTTTGATGTTGTGATTAATTAATAATACCGGGGATTTGCAGCATGCAAACAAACAACATGCAAGCAGTCACCAAATGTTGTGGTACAGCATGTTGACCTTTAGTTTATTCCTCTCTCTCTCTCTTCCTCCTCAACCCATTAACATCCCACTGTTGTGCACTGGCCTCCTCCACTTTAAGAGGGATTATGGTCTACTGTGCCGCGCTGACCAAGCGTGTTGTCTCAGGATATAGTTTCAAGTTTTCCGACTCTCACAGTGGACGTTAACTGCTTATATTGTCTATTAGCTGGCTCTTACAGCACCCTTAGAAAGAAATAGGGTGGTGACACTTGTATTCTTAATCCGTCACCACTGTCCTGGGCCATGTCATGCCAT
This sequence comes from Orgyia antiqua, assembly GCA_916999025.1. Lineage (NCBI taxonomy): Eukaryota > Metazoa > Arthropoda > Insecta > Lepidoptera > Erebidae > Orgyia > Orgyia antiqua. The sequence continues at coordinate 20,777,848 of OU779862.1, forward strand.
GACATGTCCTGGGCGAATGAGGCCCGTGCGACTCATTCACATTTGTTCACGTACGATACAACCAATTTGAGCCACTTAGATTTGGTTACATTCAGTTTTGTGTGATACATTCAGTGGTGAGAGCTATCGTGACATTCAATAGGCTTCGTAAAGAGCACAACATAACCTGACTATATGAACCGACACAGGTGGGACGTGCGCCGCGTCTGCCTGGAGGGGCCCAGCGCCGAGCTAGCGCGCCGCGCGCACACCGCTCTGCTCGTCACGGCGCTAGCGGCGCTCGAGCGGGCGCGAGACGAGCGACCCGGCGCGCTTGACATAGTGCGCGCCGCCGCCGGCTTCTCACTCGGCGAGCTCGGTGCGCTCGTGTTCGCGGGCGCTCTGGACCTGGAGCGCGCGCTTCGCCTCGCCGAGCTGCGAGCGGCCGCCGAGAACGCGGCGGCGGCCGAGCGGAACGGCGCAGCGCTGGCGCTGTGGCTAGCGCCCGACGCCGAGCTGTCGCACGCGATGCTGCGCGCGCGTGAGCACGCCGCGGCCCGTGGCGTGACGGCGCCCGTGTGCCAGGTGTCGCACTATCTGCGGCCCGGGCACAAGGTGGTGGCGGGTGACGAGGAGGCGCTGCGCTTCCTGGAGCGCGAGGGTGGCAAGTTTGGCGTACGACGCGCGGAACGGCTGCAGGCGAGCGCGGCGCACACGGCGCTGATGGCGCGCGCGGCGGAGGCGGTGCGCGAGGCGCTGCGCAGCGTGGAAGTTCGCGCGCCGCGCGTGGCCGTGTGGAGCGGCACGGAGGCGCGCCAGTACCGGGACGCGAGCGACGTGCGGCGCGTGCTGGCCCGCCAGGTGGCGCGGCCGCTGCGCTGGGAGCAGACGCTGCATGCGCTGTACGCGCGGCGACGCGGCGTCCAATTCCCTCTGACGCTGACGCTGGGCCCGGGCGCGGCGCTGCGCCGCACTCTGCGTCACGTGAACGCGCGCGCCTGGGACAGCTCGGTGCTGGTGGACGTGTAGTCGACCCTTGTTGTTGTTGTTGTGATCAGAAACAATCCCTCCACACGTTATTTTGTTGTCGGTATAAAGTGTTATAGACATTATGTAACATGATAATGTTATACTTGCTTGTGTGTTACATTCAGTGTTTTCAAATAAACCCTCGTTTTCAACGTCGTCGCCTCTTTATTTAGTTCTCTCCAGTTCACCAATGTCCCACTGTTGGGCACGGACCTCCCCCACTATTGCTGACATACAGTTTGTTTCACGGTTTTCGTCTCGCACACATCGCTACGTGCGCAACTAAACTTAACTAGAAAATGAAAACACCTGATGTATTGTGATTAGTTGGCTATTAAGTCACTGTTGATGACCGTAATGGAACATTTAATGTATCTACTACCCTTCCAAATATGCTGTAAAGACAGATCATTATGATGACTTCTTCAAAACCCTCGGACAGCGCTTTGTAGTAGGTGGAGGTGGTGATTGGAATGCGAAGCATGTCCACTGGTCTTCTCGACCTACCAGCACACGGGAAAGAGAACTCAAAAAATCAATAGATAGGAATAAATTTACAACTATATCAACGACTGAACCGACTAATTGGCCTACTGATCGAAACCGTCTTCCTGACGTAATAGACTTTTTCATTGCTAAGGGTCTATCGAGACTTTCTCATAAAGTAGAAGAATGTCTGGACTCACACACGAATCATGTTCCAGTCATTTTAAATCTTGGCTGTTCTAAACGTGGAACATAAAACAAAGTTTTATAACAAACGCACCGACTGGAGTTGATTTCGGGAATTGGTACAGGAAAAATTGGACTTGAAAACTGACCTTAAGAGCGAACTAGACATAGATAACGCCCTACATATATTTACAGCAGTAATCCAGGAAAGTTGTTGGTTGTCCACAACCGAAATCAGCCCTCATCCACCTCAAAGTAAAGTATATTCTGATACATATACTGAGACAGAAGATACTTGAAAAAAGAAGACTCCGACGTGTGTGGCTACTAGTAGACGCCCGGATGACAAAAAGATGTTAAACACAGCTGTTCGAGAACTTAAGTCACTTATTAAGGATGCCAATAATGCCGTCCTAGATGGTTTAACAGCCACAAAGTCTATCAACTACTCTTTATGGAAGGCCTGTAAAAACATTGCTAAACCACTAAGTCAAAAACCACCTCTGCGTGAACCTGGTGGCCAGTTTTGTTACTCGGTATTTTGAGAATAGTAAATATGAAAGTCAGGAATATTGAAGTTTCGGAATTATGACATTCGTAATTGTGACTTTATCAGAAGGGAAACTTAGAAGAACGGGTAAATTATAGAGGAGGGGTTCTTGTTCTTGTTCTTGTTTGATGGCTTCTTTAGAAGCGACTTATCGTAGTGTTTTAGAGGAGGTGTATTTTGCATTCTGACAACTGTCATTTGACTGTCATTTGATTGTCATTTGACTGCTCAACTGTCAACCTTCTGTCAACTGAGTACAGCCGTAATAATTATGCCATGTTAGATATTAACCACATCACTGCCCGGAATCTTAGAAGAAACCATAGACAACTATTTTGTGACAGCGGACGTCAGAGGAAATTTGAGGAAACTTAGGTTTTGAAAGGCGTCATGTCTGTCCATGACATTAATTTTAGTGTTGCCATTGTTCAGCATAGACTAATATGTTCTAAACTTTCTGTGATAGGTTTTAAGAGCACAGATTTGATCCATGATTCAAATTTGTAAGTACATATGCGGCGGCCACAAACCGGGAGACGAGGATTGATAGTAGCCTTGGAACCACCTCTGGTTCATAGGGCTCCTCCAAAGAACTAACCTCTCAAACTAAACTAAATTCATTCATCAAATTAAATTCTCCAAAAAATCTAATTATAAAAGGGGTGACGATTTTTGTCTTTGTTTCATACATTGTGATGATTTATTTGGGGTCTTGGGATTGAAGGAGTGCAAACGGCGCAGGGTCTCGAAGTTCGGCGTTTCTTTAAGGAGCCCTATGTGATGTAGTGGAAGAATAAGAGCTTTTTAGAGAACTTTTGTTTCTTTATTCTTTCTGTGACTGTCGCCGTTTGTCAACTTGTCACCTGTGTCGTCACATGGTTGTCACCATTGTATAATTTGCCCTTATTTTAATTAGCAATTTTTTACATTTTATTTGTATTAATTATAATTTTAGTTATAAGTTGAATGTATCAGGAGTATATACTGCGAGCATATCTTCTCTCATCGAAACTGCAATATTCCGTATATGTTTTATCATGAAGATGACATGCTGTATTCCTAAATGCAAAAGCAAGCGAAAGAATGTGGCTCTGCATCAATTTCCGATTCGAGAAACAGTCACCAAGAAGTGTATTTAGAGTATTGACTCTGCTCTTTTGAAGGGCCTTTCGGAAGATCAAGTAAGATCGTCATATGTGTGTAACAAACACTTTGAACTACGATTTGTTACGACGCTGGCAATTCTCATATTCTACTATATTCTTAAAAGAGGAAATTGAGACTGACGCATTTGCTACTAGTTATGAATCTCAAGGCCCATCGGCTATTCAGGGTGTCAGTTAGTACCCGGGTTTTCTGCTTTAATTTAATTTATTAAGTCAGCTAGGTAATTTTAAAGTTAACAATTTACTGTTGTAAATTCTGTTTCTGTTTCTGTTGTCCGTATAGTGAAGAATGCAAGTCTCGCCACCCCTTTTTGTTCCTAGGGTGCTGTAAAAGTTAGCTAAGGAATATTGTACACATATAACATCCTCTGTCAGAGACGAAAATTTATTGTACGTTATAAAAAATAAAATTGTTATTTTAAATAATCGTCCGCCATTTGTTAACACGAGGCATAAGCACAATCTTGTAATGCATGTAACTCGACTATGTTAATGATAATAAAATAAATCTTTGGAGTAAGTAGTTCTGGGGCAATACATATTGTTTAGTTTTTAAAAGTACGAGTATATTGGCTTGCTCTGACCTTGATAATAAGTGTACCTATATAATATTTATATGTATAAGTGTATTTTCGTAGATATGTTCATTCTGTTTTGTCATTTACAATAAAATTATTCGGTAACCACATAGTTGTAATTTTATTTTTGCTTCTAAATAATTATCTATTGTGTAAAATATGTGGCTACATAGCTATAACATGTGGTCTAAGCATGTGGTTAATATCTAACATGGCTTAATTATTACGGCTGTACTCAGTTGACAGAAGGTTGACAGTTGAGCAGTCAAATGACAATCAAATGACAGTCAAATGACAGTTGTCAGAATGCAAAATACCCCTCCTCTATAATTTACCCGTTCTTCTAAGTTTCCCTTCTGATACGTAGTATCTTCTATCTATTCTGTGAACCACATGCTTAGACCACATCTTATAGCTATGTAGCCACATATTTTACACAATAGATAATTATTTAGATGCAAAAATAAAATTACAACTATGTGGTTACCGAATTATTTTATTGTAAATGACAAAACAGAATGAACATATCTACGAAAATACACTTATAAATATAAATATTATATAGGTACACTTATTATCAAGGTCAGAGCAAGCCAATATACTTTTAAAAACTAAACAATATGTATTGCCCCAGAACTACTTACTCCAAAGATTTATTTTATTATCATTAACATAGTCGAGTTACATGCATTACAAGATTGTGCTTATGCCTCGTGTTAACAAATGGCGGACGATTATTTAAAATAACAATTTTATTTTTTATAACGTACAATAAATTTTCGTTTCTGACAGAGGATGTTATATGTGTACAATATTCCTTAGCTAACTTTTACAGCACCCTAGGAACAAAATGGGGTGGCGACACTTGCATTCTTCACTATACGGACAACAGAAACAGAAAGAGAATTTACAACACTAAATTGTTAACTTTAAAATTACCTAGCTGACTTAATAAATTAAATTAAAGCAGAAAACCCGGGTACTAACTGACACCCTGAATAGCCGATGGGCCTTGAGATTCATAACTAGTAGCAAATGCGTCAGTCTCAATTTCCTCTTTTAAGAATATAGTAGAATATGAGAATTGCCAGCGTCGTAACAAATCGTAGTTCAAAGTGTTTGTTACACACATATGACGATCTTACTTGATCTTCCGAAAGGCCCTTCAAAAGAGCAGAGTCAATACTCTAAATACACTTCTTGGTGACTGTTTCTCGAATCGGAAATTGGTGCAGAGCCACATTCTTTCGCTTGCTTTTGCATTTAGGAATACAGCATGTCGTCTTCATGATAAAACATATACGGAATATTGCAGTTTTGATGAGAGAAGATATGCTCGCAGAATATACTCCTGATACATTCAACTTATAACTAAAATTATAATTAAAACAAATAAGATGTAAAAAATTGCTAATTAAAATAAGGGCAAATTATACAATGGTGACAACCATGTGACGACACAGGTGACAAGTTGACAAACGGCGACAGTCACAGAAAGAATAAAGAAATAAAAGTTCTCTAAAAAGCTCTTATTCTTCCACTACATCACATAGGGCTCCTTAAAAAAACGCCGAACTTCGAGACCCTGCGCCGTTTGCACTCCTTCAATCCCAAGACCCCAAATAAATCATCACAATGTATGAAACAAAGACAAAAATCGTCACCCCTATTATAATTAGATTTTTTGGAGAATTTAATTTGATGAATGAATTTAGTTTAGTTTGAGAGGTTAGTTCTTTGGAGGAGCCCTATGAACCAGAGGTGGTTCCAAGGCTACTATCAATCCTCGTCTCCCGGTTTGTGGCCGCCGCATATGTACTTACAAATTTGAATCATGGATCAAATCTGTGCTCTTAAAACCTATCACAGAAAGTTTAGAACATATTAGTCTGTGCTGAACAATGGCAACACTAAAATTAATGTCATGGACAGACATGACGCCTTTCAAAACCTAACTTTCCTCAAATTTCCTCTGACGTCCGCTGTCACAAAATAGTTGTCTATGGTTTCTTCTAAGATTCCGGGCAGTGGTTTTTTGTCTATGTAGTGTACAACACACAATACAGTTACACTTCTACTACAGTTTGTGAGTCAGGGGCGCTCTATTTCTGGTGCCACACTTGAGACAGGTGCGGCCCTAGCAGATTGGCCGCCCCGGGCCATGGCCCCCTCGGCCCTAGGGTAAAAACGCCTTCAATGTAAAGGATTTTAGGTTCAATGTAATTGTTCAAGGAGAAAGAAAATCAACAATTATTATATTTATTAATAATATATTACAATAAATACACGAGTTATTTATTTATTTATTTATTTATTTATTTATTTATTTATTAGGAAAACTTACAGCTAGATTTAACAATCAATAAGTTAATATAGTGTAAGAAGGCCAATTAAAAGTTTCCACAGATACATAGATCGAATACATTATTACATACAAATCGGTAGAGGTCTAAACTAATATTAAATTATGTAATAATAAGATAAGGCACTACTTGAAGAAACAATCACTTAAGATATTTTTCATTTTTCTTTCACTAGTGTAAAAAATGTCGATATCAGTGTCCTGACAGGCCGCATTGTACATGTAACTCGCGCGAATCCTATACGCGTTCTGTCTGTAGTTACTTCTAACTAAGGGAATATGAAGTAATTTAGGATGACGCAGAGCAGCTCGTGGCGAATATAAACCAAATTTACTAACGAGGGCTGGTGTGTCAACACGACCATTAAATAATTTAAATAGGAAAGACAGATCCGAGATATTTCTTCTCTCATAAAGAGGAAGAATGTGAAATTTTTTACATCGCTGCAGATATGTGTCAAGATATATTCCAGAACGAAACTGAATGTACCTCATAAATTTGCGTTGAATGCTTTCTATTCGGTTAATATATACTTTGTACTGGGGATTCCAGACTTGGGACGCGTACTCAAGGTTACTACGAACCAGGGAACAATACAAGATTTTAATAGTTTTAATATCTTTAAACTCCGCAGACATTCTGATGACGAAACCTAGTGCCTTTGAGGCCTTCTTGACAATTTTGTCAACGTGTGTGTCAAAGATAAGTTTGGAGTCAAAAGTAACTCCGAGGTCTTTAATAGTGGTGACCCGAGTAACTGTTGAGTCCAACAATGAATAATTATAGTTAACGAAAGTGGGTTTACGAGTAAAAGAGGAGACATAACACTTTGCTACATTCAATTGTAGTTTATTATTACTGCAATAAATTTCAAATCGATTGAGATCATCCTGTAACAGATGAGCATCGCCTTCAGTAGATATCTGTTTTATTATTTTCATATCATCCGCGTACAGTAAAAAGTTCGAATGTTTGAAACAGGTGTCAATATCATTAATGAAAATATTAAATAATAGAGGCCCCAACAACGAACCCTGAGGAACTCCCGAAGGCACGTGCGTGGCTCTAGAGGCATAACCATTTAACACAACAGTTTGACATCTGCCCTCGACATATGACTTAAACCATCGGAAGAGATCGCCCCGAATACCCATTGATAAAAGTTTCTTCATTAAGATGAAGTGATCAATGCGATCAAAACATTTCATATAGTCAGTGTAGATGACATCTACTTGTGACCGTTGCGACATAGCCTCCGATAGAAAGTCGCTGCAGATAACTAAGTTAGATGTTGTCGATCGACCTTTGATAAAACCGTGCTGTTGTTCGATAAAATTGTGTTTCAAAGCAGAATAAACCTGATGATAGACTATCTTCTCTAAGATCTTAGCAAATATGCAGAGTTTGGAAATTGGTCTATAATTTTTAACATTACTTTTAGATCCATTTTTGTGTATCGGAGTTATGTATGCTGACTTCCAGATTTCAGGCATTATACCTACATCAAATGATCGCCTGTACAATATTGACAGGGGTAAAGTAAGGCTTCTAGCGCAGTTTGCCACAAGAATGGGTGAAATACCATCTGGCCCCGCAGATTTATTTAGTTTGATGTTTTTAAGCGTGTTATAAAGATCATTTTGACATATTTCGATCGTTGAGATATCGGCTACGATATCTACCGACCCTTCATAATGTTGCTGCAAGTTATACAAGGTGTTCTGTCGCTCATGAAACCCTACCGATTGTTCGAGACTGGTGGTAGCTTCCAGAAAATTTGAGTGAAAATAATCACTAAACATGTTGCAAATTTCAGTACCGTTGTCCGACGACATCTGCTCATATTGAAGGACTGCTGGATAAGAATTAGATTGTTTTCTGGATTTGATGTAGCTCCAAAAAGCTCGTGGATCCCTAACTATGTTAGTTTCTATTTTAGCTAGGTAGTCGCAGTACATATTGCGCTCTAAATCTTTTCCACGCTGACGCAACACTTTAAACGACTGATGGTCAGAATGATTACCATATTTTTTGAATTTAGCATGAAATTTTGATTTTTCTTTAATAACCTTTATCAATGAGCTTTTGTACCAAGGAGGATATTTAGAAGGGCTGTTAGCGATCTTAGATGGTATGTATATCCGTTGGAGGCTATAAATTACCTCATAAAAATATTTAACTGCGTCCTCAATCGGTCGAGACAGCAGTTCTCGTTGCCAGTCCACTCGAGATATTTCTTCGTTAATAGAAATATAATCAGCCAAATTGTAAAGGTACTTAGAAAAGGGACGCGCATTTAAACTAAGCATTTCAGGGCAGTCTGCAGTAACACACAGGGCTCTGTGATGCCTATCCTCAGGTACGAGGGGCTTATCCGAACAAGATATGGTAATTAAACAATTTGATAGCACTAAATCCAGGATTCTATTATTGTCGTTTGAGTGATAGTTGTATTGCAGAAGATTAGACAGATTAAGGTTGTCTATAAAATTTATTTGAGCAGTCCCGAGCAAATTTGTTGGATATAATGAAGAGCCGTCCTCACTGGGATGCCAAATTATATTAGGTTGATTAAAATCGCCCATCACTACAAATCTATCAAATGGTCGCTGAAGTATGATATCTGTGAGTTTATTTGAAAAATTATCTAATTGAGTAATTGCAGAGTTACCTAGGTTTTGATTGCATATATAGACAACACAAATATGCATACTATATGACATCCTAGGATTCTTAGTTTGTACTTTCAATGTGACCCATAGATCCTCAGCAGACGAGCACCAATCACCACGACTTTCAGCCACCAAATCCCGCCTAACTGCAATTAAAACACCACCCCCCATACTTTGATTGGTATTATCATAATCACGGTCCCGTCTCCATACGAGGTAGTTGTCATTAAATAACTCAGAGTCAGATATACCATCGGTCAACCACGTTTCCGTCAAACAAATAATATCAAACACATCTAGGCACAAATTTCTGTAAAAAGAAGACGTTTTGGTTCGTAGTCCCCTCACATTCTGATAATAAAAGTTAAGGGACGCCATTGGAGAAAAACAGAAAACTTAGTAGTATATTAAACATTACAGCAAAAAAAGGAGGCACACTCATATCACGAAAATAAATATTGCACACAAAGCGGTGAGAACAAGAAAAAAGTGTACAAGTTAGGCTTATAGTTATGCATAAATTTTGTTCAATACTGTTGCAACGGACAGTATTTAAAAGAATAAGTAACATACGAGTAATTGACATATTGGTTATCGCTAATTCAAAATTATCGTTAAGGCTTAGTAAATAAGGTTTAATACTGCAATAGTATATATAAATAAACCGGTTAAGATCAAGCGATAAGAGAACAAAAGGCCAGGTGTCAGTAATTGAATAGAAAAGATTATAAGCAATGTTTCTCAAACTTTCTAAAATTATGTTAGCGTACGACCTACCAGAACACTGAAACGACACTATTAATATAAAAACTTCCTTAAATCCTGTTCCGCCTTTATGTGATATTTCGGAGAAGTGAGATTCTTCCTTATAAATATTTTACACGCTTTGACCCATACAAATTCAAAGCCACGTTCTTTGGCATGGGCTTTTACTTTGTTTAGTAAAATTTTATTACTGAGCGTTAGGTGATCGTTCACATAGATCCTATTTTCACCAGGCAGACCTATATCACTGGCCTTCAATGACTTATATTTTTTCGCAGCCGCTACGAAGTCGTTCTTGATGTAGTTGTTATGTAAAGAACAAATTATGTTTTTGTTAACATTATCGTTGCGCGTAGGCACTCTTGCAATATAGTTGATCTGTTCTGAGGGAATATTATAATCAATTTCAGTTCCAATTTTTGAAAGAATAGTTAGCAAGTTTTCATTAGTAGATACTGGGACTCCTTTAATCTCAATATTGTTGATACGAGACCTCTGTTCAGCCTCACAGTGTTGGCTTTCGAGCTTAAGGACACGTTCACGTAATGCAGGTATTTCTTCTGACGTTTTCTTTAGTGCGTCGACTTCTTGACTCAAATTAATGACCTCCGAAGATAGGCTATCGACTTTCTCACTGCAATACTCCAAAGAAGATTTGATATCCAAGAATTCATTTCTCATAGCTGTAAGATCGACTAGTTCGTTTTGGATTGCCTTGACACTCTCCACTAATGCTGGCAGTGCCTCCATTTGAGCTGATAAGCGCTTAAGTTCAGTCATGATAGCATCAGAATCAACTCCAGAAGACTTCAACGAGGATGTACTAGGGCTGTTGACCGTTGAAGATTTACATTTGCTACATTTCCATGTAGCCTTCCGCTCTCCAAGTTTCCTCATGATCCTATATTTAATTATAAATAGCTGAGAACACGTTTATCTTACAATACACTGTACATCTTACCAAGTAACTAAACAACTAGAGGAGAGGAGCGAGTGGGAGGGCAGTGGGCGGCTAGTGTGGAGGCTACAGGTTGAGCGGGTTGTCGGTGGGCTGCCCGCCTGCCGCCGCCACGTCGGCGCCCAGCGCGGCCAGGCGCGCGTGCTGCCGCAGCGTGCGCGCGTCGCGCGTGGCGGCCAGCGCGCGCGGCATGCGCGTGACGCACTCCTCGGCCCACGCCTCGGCTAGGCGCAGCTCGTGCGGCGCCGCGCCCAGCCGCAGGCGCGCCGCTCGGGAGGCGCGCGCCAGCACGCACGCCGCCGTGTACGCGTCCACGGCGGACGACGCCAGGCAGTTGAGCAGCTGCTGCTGGTCCACCACGCCGCGCCCGTGCCGCACCAGGGCCGCCTCCACGCACCGGCCGTGCTCCGCCACCAGCTTGCCCAGTTCGGCGCCGAGCGGGCGCAGCTCGGGCGCCAGCTGCGGCGCCAGGTCGGGCCCGCGCGCCAGCCCGACGGCCGCGGAGGCGCGTCGCCCCGCCTCGCTGAAGATGAGGCCGAGGTGCGCCGTGGGGTTCTTGAAGGCGCGTTGCAGCTCGCGCAGGTGCCCGCCCGCGAACTGGATGCCGGTGAGCGCGACGAACAGCCGCAGGATGTCGTTGGTGCCCTCGAAGATGCGGAAGATGCGCAGGTCGCGCAGCACGCGCTCCAGCCCGGTCGCCTTCATGAAACCCATGCCGCCGAGGATCTGGATCGCCTCGTCGACGACCGCCCAGGCCGAGTCCGAGGCGAAAACCTTGGAGATGGCCGCCTCGAGGTGGTAGTCCTGCGCGCCGGAGTCCATGTTGCCGCTGACCATGTAGGCGAGCGACTCGGTCGCGTACTGTAGCATGGCCATGCGCGCCAGCTTGTCGCGCACTCCGTCGAACTCTGCGAGGCGCTTGCCGAACTGCACGCGCGTGGCGGCGTGCTCGGCGGCCTGGCGCAGTGCGGCGCGCTGCGTGCCCGCCAGCGCGGCCGCCATGCCGAACCGTCCATTGTTCAGTATGTTCATGGCCACCTTGAACCCGTTGCCGACTCCGCCCAGCACGTTCTCGACGGGCACCTTCACGTCCTCGTAGTACACCTCGGTGGTGTTGGAGCACTTGATGCCCATCTTGTCCTCGGGGGGTCCCGACGTCACGCCGCCGAACGCTCGCTCCACGATGAACGCGGTCACCTGTATACATAGAACACTTCTATGTACTAAACGTTGTACCAAATATCTCATACTGTCTGCCGTTCAGAGGTCGCGGGTTTAATATTGAAAAAAGGGGTGACACACTTTTTTGCAATATCTCGGAAACTAACTATCTAACTGCTCGAAAATAAGTAAACGATGACGATAAAGTGATAAATAAATTTTATATTATAAAAATATCTTGTTTTGCTGACCCTACCAAAATTTGAATTGACAGCTATGACGTCACAAGATGGCGCGGGGTTATCCTATTCTCACTTGAACAAATTAATTGTGATATTTATTCTGAACTGATATAAACCAAGAGGGAGGTTGAGGACAGTTCAAACATTATTCATGGATAAAATGATAATATATTGTCTAAGGTAGTCCTTGTACGTAGCATCATTGTAAAAATACCCGCAACTGGTTCCGACGGCCGTTTTTAAACAATGTGATAGTAAAAATATTACTAAGTTTTTTTTTCTTTTTAAGCGCTCAGAAAATACTCATAAAAATGTATACAGGGTGTCCCAGAAATCAACGTTAAGCCGAAAACGGATGACTGGCCAAGGGATGGTGGTTCTCAGAAAAATAGGAAAAAATTTTTTTACCAGCACTCTACATATTATAGCCATTTAAAAAAAAACGTGAAAATCAACACCTTGTTATGATTTTTCAAGTACTATGACTACAAAATGTTACTAAGCTTAATTATTTTGGGGGTATTTGTTACTGAATAATGCTAGTATAAATTGCAATTCAAAATTTGAACACAACTATCTCGGTTTTAGAGGAAATATCCCTAATTTGCCCAAACATGTACTCAAAATTATTACATCGTTCAACTTTAGCTGTGCTGAAAAAAAAATGTACTGCGCTATTTCGGCACGTGGCATTAAAATGGCGCATTTAGTGGGCTTTCTAAAATGCTATAACACTTACTACATTTTATCCTAATTATGGTTTTTTTTTTCTAAAACAAATGATTGATTTATTTTTGGTTTTGCTTACTTGCTAATGGCATGTTGGTTTTCTTTAAAGATTACATAAATTAAAGTAAGACAGCACAAGTTTGGGTGAAACAGATAGTGACGCCACTTCAACGTGTGAGAGTGAAAGAGATAGCAAGCCTGAGCATCATCAATAGCACAAGTTAGAGTGAAACAGATAGAGACGCCACTTCAATGTGTTAGTGAGAGTGTGAGTGAAAGAGATAGCAAGCCTTGAGTCATGAGTTAGAATGAAACGGATAGAGGCCACGAGTGAAAAAGATAGGAAGACCGCATCATCTGCGCCCGAATTGCAATACTTCAGTACGTTACGTTCTTTCGTTTACTGCGCATCTTTCTGTATTCGTTCGTGTCGTTTTCGTACTTCCTCACTTTGGCTTGATTATTGGACTTGATTACGTGCTACTTGGATTTGATTTGTGATTTGACCGTCTGTGACGAACTTGGCTTTCTTTTGGACTATCGTTATCGCTGATCGTGTGATTTTGTATATTCTGTGATCGCCACCATGCCGCTTCGATACACAGCACGGGAGTATGCAAACATGCATCTCATTTATGGAGAATGCAGGTGCAACGCTAATGCTGCAGCTCGACTCTATCGTGATACCCCAATTCCGAGCGTCATCCGGATCATAGTGTTTGTTAATCTGCACCGATCACTCTTAGAAGGCCGATTTCCTAATCAAATGGTTAGCACAGGAAGACCCAGCATTCCATACGAGGAACAAGTTCTAGCAGCAGTCGCAGAAGACCCGAGTGTCTCAGTACGTGGACTTGGGGCAAGCATAGGAGTGCCTAAGAGTATAGCACACCGGATTTTACAGGAAAACGAGCTCCACCCGTACCATGTGCAACGAGTTCAATCTTTGTCGCCTCGAGATTATCCTGCAAGGATTGTGTTTTGTGAAACGATGTTACAAAGACACCGAGAAGACCCCCACTTCCTGGATAAAGTACTCTGGACGGATGAGTCAACTTTTAAAAAAGATGGATACTTAAATCTACATAATGTGCATGAGTGGCACGTGGAAAACCCACATTTAATGAGAGAAGATCGGTCACAATATCGCTTCAAAATAAACATGTGCACCGGTATACTGAACGGTAGAATTATTGGACCTTTCGAACTCCCAGGCACCTTAACCAGAAATTTAGGCTTACTTAGACTTTTTACAAAATCATCTACCAGGCTTATTGGAAGACGTGCCACTCAACATTTACACAGGTATGTCGCTCCAACAAGATGGCTGCCCTGCGCACTATGCTCGCTCAGTAAGGGAATTCCTGAATGAAGAATATCCGAATAGGTGGATCGGTCGGTCTGGTACGATCTCGTGGCCCGCCCGATCACCAGACTTAAACCCCATTTATTTTTTTTACTGGGGAGCTGTGAAGGATCAAGTTTACTCTAAGCCCATCGCAAACGTCGATGAACTGCGTCAAAGAATTGCGGGGGCCGCTGAATACATAAATTCAAGAAGTTTCGCTCGCAAAATAAAGCATTCGTTTTTAAAGAGATGTAGGGCCTGCATTGAAGTTGAAGGGAAACAATTTGAACATGTATTGTAAAAAAATTAAATAAACTGTTGCATTGAATTTTTGAATTTTTATTTTAAACTTAACACATAATGATTCACAACGACCAAAGGTATGGTTTATTAATAAATTAGGTATCTGCCCTATTCACAATAACTTCGCAAAACAGTGTCACTAGTATTTTTTTACCCGACTCCTAAAAATGGGGGAAGGGAAACTAGATGCATTTACCAAATTTTTTTTGAGTAAAACAAAAACCATAAATCCGAGTTGTTTTTAAAAAAAAATACCATAATTTGGATAAAATATAGTAAGTGTTATAGCATTTTAGAAAGCCCACTAAATGCGCCATCTTTTAATGCCATGTGCCGAAATAGTGTAGTACATTTTTTTTCAGCACAGATAGTTTAATTAGAATGATGTAATAATTTTGAGTACATGTTTGGGCAAATTAGGGATATTTCCTCTGAAACCAAGATAGTTGTGTTCAAATTTTGAATTGTAATTTATACTAACATTATTCAGTAACAAATCCCCCCCCAAAATAATTAAGCTAAGTAACATTTTGTAGTCATAGTACTTGAAAAATCATAACAAGGTGTTGATTTTCACGATTTTTTTAAATGGCTATAATATGTAGTGCTGGTAAAAAAAATTTTTTCCTATTTTTCTGAGAACCACCATCCCTTGGCCCGTCATCCGTTTTCGGCTTGACGTTGATTTCTGGGACACCCTGTATATAGGATTCATCCCTCAGGTCTCGGTCTATTAGTATAATTAAGAAGAAATATTTGATTGTTAGTTTGAAATGATTTGGCTCTAAAACTATTTAAGTAATTATAAATATTGTTATAAATAAGTATTAGTGTATAGAAACCTTATCGACGGTCTTTCCGTCCTTCTCGACGGGCGTCTGCGCGAACACGGTCATGATCTCGGCGATACCACCGTTGCTGATCCAGATCTTGGAGCCGTTAAGCACGAAGTGCTTCCCGTCGGGCGCAAGCACCGCGCGCGTCTTGATGGAGCCCGCGTCCGAGCCGGACGAGGGCTCCGTCAGGCAGAAGGCGGCGTACTCTCCGCCCGTGACGCGCGGCAGGTAGTGCGCCTTCTGCGCCTCCGTGCCGAACAGGAGGATGCCCTTGAAGCCGATAGACTGGTGTGCGCCCAGCGTGATGCCCACGCCCAGGTCGTGCGCGCCCACCACCTCCACGAGGCGCGCGTACTGCGTGTTGTTGAGCGCCAGGCCGCCGAACTCGGCCGGCACCTGCAGCCCGAAGGCGCCCAGCTGCCACAGGCCCGCTGCCGTGGCCTCTTCCACGCGCGACTCCTTGTCATTCTTTGCGGGGTCGTTTACCTCCTGGAAGAACTTCTCGACGGGCGGCGCGAGCTCCTGGAGCATCTGGCGCTGGTCCTCGGAGAGAGGCTCAGGGTAGGGAAACACCTGCGCGGGCTCCAGCTCGCCGCGGAACAAGTTCATCACGAACGAGCCACTCTGGCGTGCGCTGGACGCCCGGCGCCGCGCGCTGCAACCATACGATACGAGCTGATATAACAACCACCATCCGTGTTCTGTACTAGAATAGTACCCTTGAGAATATTCATTAAATTCACACCAACTTGTTATATGTTTAACGACTAACTACTAAAAACGGGAACACCAAAATATTTTTTTTCGAATTTTGAAATTCCTATTTTCAAAAGTCCGAATTTCATAATACCTACCGAACAGTTTAATGTCTATTAATAAAAACAACGAAATTTATTTTACCGAAAGTCGTAAATGCGATTTGTTACTTTTCCGATTTTCATATGTCCGAAGAGTCAATTGCTCGAAGAGTTCTCGTTCTGAAAGACGACATTCCGATTTTCAATAATTCGAATTTAAACTAAAGGTCAACCTGTGGTGCCACAAAATTTTCTTAGTGAAACGAATCGCTACAAAACTGACTTCACGTAGTCCTGTTTGTCCTACCCTAGAATGCAATTTAAGCTCGCGTAAGCACGGAGACGTGGCGCGGCCTTAAATCGTCTGCGACAAGATAAGCTCGCGTAGGGCCTCTAAAACCCCGTAGCACCGGAGTCGTGACAGGAACAATGTTTGCGGCATCTTGCATGCCAGGGCCCCAAGTCCGGTAAATGAATTGTGTCACAATGACAGCTCAATGGCACCATAGTGGTGCCATAATGGCGGAATTTTATCAAATTTGGTAGTCTACTATTACTTTTTGTCATAATGACGCCATAATGGCGTCAGTGACTGACCATTATAACAACATTGTAATAACAGAATTACCAGACTTGGCCACCTGCTAGCATGTTGAATGCCTGCTAGCGTGTGGCATGCCTGCTCGCATCTTGCATGCCCGTTCTCCAAATCCAGTTTCAGTTTATTTATTGGGTTCCAAAATGTATACAATGACTGTTTAAATTAAATATTTAAGATACAATTATGAACCCTGTCGGGCACAGCAATTTAGAATAGAAGAGAGGAAGAGTGACAGCGCGACAACTTTATCATCTTTTAGTAAGTAGATATATTACTAGAAATTGCAATTATACACAATTATATAGATTACTAGCTGACCCGGCAAACGTTGTGTTGCCATACTAAAAAAAAAGTTTGAAAAATATTGAATACGCATGTAAAATTTCATAAAAATCGGTCAAGCCGTTTCGGAGGAGTACGGTAACTAACGCTGTGACACGTGAATTTTATATATAAGATTGATACATTTATGTCTGATTGATTAAATGTTAATATTTTTAAGTTATGTTAATCATACGTTCCTAAATATAAATCCCCTGTATTATTGATGAATCATTAACCTAATCGAAATGATTCGTCAATAATTTTCGTTTCGAATTATAAATAAGTCGGACTTTTTGTTATTCGGTCTATTGAATCTCGGTATTTTGGGAATAGTAAATATAAATGTTACGAATATTGAAGTTTAAGAATTATGAAAATTGGGGTAATGATACATTGGAATTGTTACTGTAGAATTTGGACCATTCGGAATTATGAAAAACAGTATTTTGAAATTAGTTTTTGTGTCTTTCGGAATAAACTTTCATAGTCTTATTCATAATGACTTATCGGAGGTTTAAGCGGAGATTTTATCGGAGAGATAATAAACGTTTTAGCGTAAAAAGACTATTATGAATAACAAGTTTTGACAATTTTAGCAAACTTTTAAACCTCCGATAAGTCATTTTGAATAAGACCGTAAGTATTTATGTGGTGTAGCCACTAAAAGCTAATACTCGTCTAGGGCCACATTTATTTCATTCAAAAGCTTTTTTTAACTAAAAGCACTAATTATTTAAAAAATAAACCTGTTATGAGCGAGATAAAGTTGCACACTTAGGGTTCCATGCCTCCTAGAACTATAAACATAATTAATTACAGCCAAATAGGCAATTAATTAACCTTGAACTATGTCACCAACTTAATTTTGTAGTTGAAATATATGGAATCACCTACATTTCAGCTACTTCATAAGTTGGTATTAGGCTAGCCGCACACACTAAATAATATTGTCAATAAAGTACGTATTGTCAATAATATTGTGTGTGTGCGCGGTGTATTGCGGTATTGTTCAATAATAATAAATATTCATGGACATTTCACACAACGTCCTCTGGTCCCAAGCTAAGCTTATATGCTTGTGTTATGGGTACCAGAATACGGATATAATACATAAACTACTTTTCTTTTGTAAATACATACTTATAATACATAGTAAACACCTAGACGCAGAATAAACATTTGTATGATAGTTAAAAACATCACACAAATGATTGTCCTGACCGGGAATCGAACCCGAGACCTTGTGAACGGCAGTCCAGAATAATATTGTAGATTATCCAGAAATTCTGATTTTGTCACGTCAATATCGGGGGGAGGCAGGGGTATTGTCAATCATATTGACGTGTGCGGGCGCGCGGCAATATTTTAGTTCAGGAAAAGATTTCAAGGCAGGCGGACGTTCGTGTTATTTGTTCAAAATGGAAGACGAAAACAGTATCCAAAGCGAAAATATTGTTGATACTGTTGATGATAGTAGGTACCCTTACGAAAAAACACTATTTGTCAGTGTTTATTCAAACATGGGAAACTTAACCAGAATTATGGAATACATCCTGCAAAGCATATCGCGATACAGTTAAGAAAAATAATGCGCTTGATAAGTTGCTCGATATTTATAAAAAATCAAACCAAAAAGTACAAGAGAAGACGTAAAGAAAAAATTTAATTCCCTACGAACACGAGCTGCTATCTTTCATTCGTATGTAATTTTTAAAATCATTTTCTTCTGTTACTCGTAGTTCATTTATTAGATTAAAGTGATTTAACTACGCTTTTTTCTCATCCAGTCCTTAATCCATCGTTTCCTTCTTTATTGCCTTTTTTTAGTTAGTAAGATTAATGCAATACTCAATGCAACGACTTTTTTCTTTCTTTCCATTATGTTAAACGTGCGTACATGATTCTAGCTGCGGAGTGACTGAGTCAGATTGTACCATGAAAAATTGTCAATAATATTGTTTAGTGTGCGGGGATCATTTTATTGATGAAGATTTTGACAATCTTGCATTGACAATATTATTGAGTGTGTGCGGCTAGCTTTAGACCTAACAATTTTTTCCTACAATGCAATGTGTTAATAAACTACAAGTATTTTATTTCTTATATGAGCACTATATAGGCTTGTTCCATGACAAATTTTATAATGATTTTATTCTTAATAACGTACGTTTAAAAGTTCGCTAAAATCGGTTCGCGCTAATTGTCAAAAATTGTTATATAAAATAGTCTTTTTACGCTAAAACGTTTATTATTTCTCCGATAAAATCTCCGTTTAAACGTCCGATAAGTCATTATAAATAAGACCATAGTCTCTAGGCCAAAGGAAGTAACCTATAGGTTTTGATTCCCTAGCGTAAGTCAAACAAATGGCCGTAATTCTGTTATATCATCTGAATGTGTCAATATAAAATGTTGAGTATTTTTGCAGCAAAGGACTGCATAGATCTACATTTGGTATGAGTTTTAAGTTGATACCTTTAGCCATTGCAGAGTTTAAAAAGTTTGACAGAGGGACAGATTCACACTGACCAACAGACGGACAGGGCCCCGAGTCGGGTATTTCAATGGTGTCACAATTGTACCTCAATGGTACCATTATGGTGCAATTGTAAAGTTTTTGGTAGTCTACTATTAATGTCTTGTCATAGTGGTGCCATTACGACTTCATCATTGACTTACAATTGTGAAAGTGACATAAATTGCTAGTCTCGTACACAATTGCTTCATTTTCTTCAGTATTGAGATAGCTCTCCGCAAACACGGAGTAGACTCTCTACTCATCCACTGGATACTGAACATGCTCCGAAACAGGGTCATAAGACTCAATAGGGAGGACAAGATGGGAGCACTGGTCGTCAAAGGATGTCCACAGGGAGGAGTTCTCTCACCTTTGCTTTGGAACCTGGTAATCAATGACCTAATTACTGAACTGAACTCAAGACACTTTTACACTATAGGTTATGCCGACGACATAACCATCTTAACCGTCGGAAACCAAGCTTCAGCAATCTGTGACACTATGCATAGGGCACTACACATAGTAGAGAAATGGTGCAAGGAAAACAAACTATCAGTAAATCCCAACAAGACACAACTGGTAATGTTTACAAACAAACGAAACATAGGCAACTATCACCTTCCGAAAATATTCGGAACTACACTCCAACTCACAAATGAGGTAAAGTATCTCGGAGTCATCCTAGATAATAAACTCAACTGGAGCAAGCACATCGACCAGAAGATAAACAGCGCAAGCGTGGTACTGTGGCAATGCCGTAGGATGGCAGGTAAGCGCTGGGGGCTATCCCCGAAAATCCTGCTATGGCTATATACCACTGTCGTCCGTCCAATGGTAAGTTATGGCTCTGTGGTCTGGTGGACCAGGACGAAACAAAAGACTTGCTGGGCCAAACTACAGAGCCTACAAAGACTTGCCTGCTGCGCAGTTACAGGGAGCATGAGAACAGCACCGACAGCTGCCCTCGAGGTTATGCTTAACATCCCTCCTTTACATCTGTTCATACAACAAGAAGCAGCACTAGCGGCGCTGAGACTCAAACATCTAAAACTTGTCAAAGTTCAAAGTTCAAACAGGTAAAACACTCAAGTATTTTAGCGGATGCATGGAAAGATACACCGCTGATTGAGGCAGTAACGGATAAGATAGAAAATATCTTTGTCTTCGATAAGAAGTACAGAATCCATCTTACAGAAGATGAAGATGCCAACGTCATGCAGCACGAGCTAAGTATATATACAGACGGATCCAAAACTAGCTCGGGCACAGGCAGCGGCATTTTCTCGGAAGACCTAAATATACACCTATCCATGTCACTGGGTATGTATAATACAGTATTCCAGGGGGATGCATGGGCATACTCCAGGCTGCAAATGCAGTGGCCGCTAGAGGGGTAACAGGACAAAAAATCCGCATCCTCTCCGATAGTAGAGCGGCCCTACAAGCGCTAAATAACAAGGTAATAACGTCAAGTTTAATTTACGAATGCCACCTAGCCTTAAATAAGGTAGGCTGTCAGGCAAACGACATCACCCTGCAATGGATAAAAGGACACAGTGGAATACGAGGAAATGATGCAGCTGATGAACTAGCAAAGAGGGGATCGGAATTGAGACCAATAGGACCAGAACCGATCATTCTTCTCCCCAGCAGCTGGTTCAGAAAGCAAATGTGTCAACGCACTGACAAACTACACAACGACCTCTGGAACAGCCTGGAGGAATGCAGACAAGCCCAACTGGCGCTTCCAAGAGTTAATCGTCGGTTCACAAGAGCACTACTACAGCTAAGCAGATCTCAGATGCGTCTCATAACTGGCGCATTGACAGGTCATGGCAATTTTAACAGACACCTTTTTAACCTATGTATCACGGACAGCCCCCTGTGCAGGGCATGCATGGAGGCTGAGGAGACAGCCGCTCACGTGCTGCTAGATTGCAGCGGAGTGGCAATTTACCGGGCGAACTACCTGGGATCACCGGGTAGCCTCCGGGAGGTCTTCGGCGACGTCAAGAAGCTGGGGAACTTCCTGGTGGAGCTGGGATGGCTGGAGTAACCAGCCCACGACCCTCCATCACACAAAATAGGCGCACTTAAGTCGTCGATTTGTGGACACCGCCAAGAAGAAGTCGGTATGACAATTGTTCCAAAATAGTAGACTTGACCACCAGACGCACAATAGTGAGACTAGTAAGTGTTTTTATTGTACGAAACCCTAAAATGGATGGTCTAATAGAAGTAGAGAGAACAAATTAAAAAATACTAAATATTTCAAAAAATCTTTTTCCAAAATGTACAAAATATAATTATAAAAATAACAAGCAAGCAGTAGAAGACAGCGATGGTGGAGTTGTACTGCTACTAGTGGAGTTGCACTACTACTAGTGGAGTTGTACTGCTACTAGTGGAGTTGTACTGCTACTAGTGGAGTTGTACTGCTACTAGTGGAGTTGTACTGCTACTAGTGGAGTTGTACTGCTACTAGTGGAGTTGTACTGCTACTAGTGGAGTTGTACTGCTACTAGTGGAGTTGTACTGCTACTAGTGGAGTTGTACTGCTACTAGTGGAGTTGTACTACTACTAGTGGAGTTGTTCTGCTACTAGTGGAGTTGTACTGCTACTAGTGGAGTTGTACTACTACTAGTGGAGTTGTACTGCTACTTGTGGAGTTGTACTACTCCATACTCACAGGGAGGAGCTGGTCTCATCTTAGTGCTACCCACATTGTATCTTACAATGCCTGTCATCTGCCTTATGTTATCTATTTGTTCTGAAACAGTCATGTGAACTACACTTGGTATTAACAACAGACAAAACTACACCTTATTTTTCATTATAGAATATTTGTGGTATATTTTTGGTATTGTGACATTACTTTTTATCCATTTGAAGGCTTTGGCAATTAAGGATGATTATAAATGTGAAAGATCTTTCGTTTAAAACTTATGATGGGTATAATAATAGTCCACAATAATGCTACCAGTGTAAATCTAGGATAAATAATTACTACTACTATAATATAGAAACACATGAAGCCTGGTAACAGATCATAAGATACAACTGTTCTATATTGTTGGGTGGCCAGTACCTCCTGCACACACACACACAATCATTAGTTTGTGTGAGTAACACATATTGTACAGCTTGTCACTGTTTTTGTATAACTTAACATCGAGATTAGAGTTCCTTGACAACATGTTAATATTTATTTTTATACAGCAACCTCATTATTATTAGGTTAAAAAAGTTACCGTGAATTTAGCAGACAGCAGACAAAATGAAATTTCAGATAGGGATATCTATAGCAAAATTAAGTTCTCCAAGTTTACGAAATTGGATAATTGTTTGTCGTTGACATGATAAAAAACAAAATTTTTTTTGAGTTATAAAAAAATTTTCTACAAATAAATTTTATTTTGGGAAGCCCTCTCCGTGGTGTCCATTGTTTTAAAAATGAAACTTTGAAATTTTGTTTATTTTTGGGTTTAGAAAAGGTTTTTTTTAGTTAGTTTTTTTTATTTTGGCTTAGAGCATTCTGGAACATATTTCTGCAAAAAAAAAAAAAGAAAATGGTCATCTCTTGGTCCTTAAAAATCGGAAGATATCGTTAATTTTAGATTTCTTTTGAAATTTTGAAGTCTGCTAAATTCAGGGTCATTAAAAAAAATTACTGTGTAATAATGTTGCTGATAATTCAAGCTTTTGTTGGAATTATATGTAGGTATAGATACAATGATACCATATAACATCGACCTGCTTGTAATTTTGTTAGAATGTCTATTATTGAGAGCAGTACAAAGTCCAAGGTAAGAGTGGACTATGGACTACGTACAATATCGAGGCAGCTCGGCGCACTTGTTCTATTTGTTGTTGTAGCAATTTATTACCTGTATAAAGGGATTGACTTCCCTGCTATGCGATTAACACACGAAATGAACTTTGCACTTTTCATTTTGCTTAATTTATTATAATTAAAAACAGAATATCTCTCAATCTACACGTCGACGAGGTCACTTAATACTTTTTATACAAGTTTATAAAAAAAAAAGACCCACTTTGCACTATTACTTTTTTTAGCTTTATCGATTATGAACTAACAAGAGACTTTATTACTTTCGATTCGAAAAACTAAATTTAACTAAATTTCTAATTAAATTGCACAGAATAATAAATAATAAAATCTTATTCTATAAAGTAGAAGTACTCAGTATTTATCATAGAGTACGAGTGTCAGACCTGTCAATTCTTAGGGATGTTGGAAACGCAAAAGAATATCGGTATATCGATATTTATAAAAATATCGTTATTAGCATCTATAGATCAATTGAAAAATGTCGATGTATCGGTAAAATATGAAAATTGGTTAAGTACGGGTAGGTATTTAACATTAAGGGTTTTGTATATAGGTCCGTACTCCATAATCATCATCATCGTTATGAAATCACACCATTGTCCTATCAGAGTAGGCACAGACTAAAGAGCACCATCTGTTACGATGTGTATTCCCATACATTCAACATAATCGCATTGTCAATAGCACATCATCAAAATCACTTTAAATTATGGACTTAGATGATTTAAGCCTTAGATTTAGCTTGAAATTGACAGACAGAGTTGCCAACTTACAAACCAATAGGAGTATCTTAAAAAACCTGAAATCGAGAGTCAACCAAAAACAATATAAGGCATAAAATATAATCAAAAAATAGTTAGTACAAAGGAAGTACTTTGAATGTTTATCGGACTGAAAAAAATATTGTTATTTATACCCTTTCAATACTTGAAATTTATATCGATACATCAATATATTTGCATATTAAATATCGATATATCGAAAAAATTATATCGATATCTTTTTTTAACAAGCCTATCACTTATGCTCTGATAATAGTTCCAGGGCCCTGAGTCGGGTATTTCAACGGTGTCACAACTGTACCATTATTGTACCATTATGGTGCAATAGTAAAGTTTTTGGTAGTCTACTATTAATGTGTCGTCATAACGACTTCATCATTGTCTTACAATTGTCAAAGTGACATAAATTGCTAGTCTCGTACACAACTGCTTCACAATTGCAATTCAATGACTGAAATGTTTCGGTAGTCTGCTATTTTGAATTTGACAGTAATATTTTTAAATTGTCCTGTGTCGACAGATTGCCATAAATAAAAAATAGATAGATAGAAATATTAGAAATTGTTCTTTGTAATTTATTGCAATTTACTAATCTCCTAAACTTCACATTGCTTTTTATACTAATAAATAGTATGTACAAATATATTTAAACGAAGTCTAGCATGATTAAATGTTTAAATTTATTAGTAGTTTTTCGAAAATCACTTCAACTAACGCATTTTTTAAAAACGGCAACACATACATACCATTCTAACACAATCCATAGATAAAAGAGACCGAAAATTCAATGCATAGATAAAAGAGATCGACAATTCTATTACCATTGAAAGACAGTTATGACGGCATATAGCAGACTACGGATATTTGACTTCAATTGCAACGGTATCGTGCCGGTATTGTGCCGGTATGACAATTGTTCCAAAATAGTGGACTTGAGCACCAGTGCTGTCAATTGGTCACTGATAATAAGTTTTCTGGCATTATTAATTTATTTTTAACCCTTTTTTCTTTTATTTTTTATTTATTTACCCATATTTTTATCATGTTAGGTTTTGTTATGTATATTTTCCAATTAAAAAATGAATTATTGTTTGTTGTTTCGTTATCAATATTGTACATAACCTATTACCTGGTGGAAGCGGTCAAGGTAACGATTATGTCTGTTATCAGATTGGATAGTAAGAGGGTGTAACAAGTGCGCCAGCTGAACTATCTCATATAATGATATAATGACAGAAGCCAGTGTTGATATGCGGCGAGGGTGAGTTCCGGCGCCGGTTGGAGCAGGATGTGCCGCTGTTGAGCGAGCGCTACTGGCCCACGCCGTGGTGCGTGGAGGCGCGCCTGCAGACTGTGCTGGGCTCTGTGCTGCGCTCCAGGCTGCTGCCGCCGGTCGACTACCAGCGGTACATACATACCTACATTAACTGCAACCAACATACAAGCACAGTTCTCCAACCATTTCGGTTTTTACTAGGAAAATTATCTGGTTGGAGAACAGGTGATCAGTACTCAGAGACATAATCATGTCTGGTTAGTCAGAATATGGTTCTGTTAAGACTTTTGCTCAGTGCAGTTCACTTTCAAATGTAGACATGAAAGCTATTTTTAAGATACAATTTGTATACTTTTATAAATTACATTAAATGGTAATAAATATTGTGTCATATAAACAAAGTTAAATTATCAACGAAACAAATCTAACTACTTAATATTGGAGTTAAAGTAGAAAGTTGTTAATAAACCAGAAACACTATTCTTTCGTTAAAAATAAGGTTTTTGACCCACAAGAATCAGTGCCTATATCATAATTGGGTGGTTGATTTTCTTTTGTAAATTATTTACGTTGTATTGATTTGTTGGCTACACAACAATTCGCAATTTGACAGTATTTTCATATTTATTTTGTATTGTACCAGCTTTTTGTACTACTAAGGTGGCAAACAAGGTTACAGCCCGCCTTATGTTAGCAGTTCATGGATGTTTGCAACACATGGTGGCGATCGAACATCGTCGACACAACACCATCTCTTTATTGAAGTGTCCCAGGCTGTAGTTAATGGAAATTTCAATAGAATCATACAGTATGAGATGGCATTTCTATGTGGTGAAGATGTAAACTTGTGTCTTATTAGAATAATTTTTTTTTTTTTTTTTATCTTGCAATCGGTTCTCCAAACCATTAGCAGATTGCTTCAGTGTGTGAATGCGTGGACCATTCCTCCAGTGAGGAATCTACCACATATTCTTATTTGGCTGATCCATTTTTCTTCTTTAGCCAGTCCCATATGTGGCTGCGTTTGAGACGCTTTACTGACATTGGTTCTGTCAAAGCAGAGGCCAGAATGTTTTCATGGATGCCTATACGATCTCTGTAAGTATTTATTCTGTGTTCTATTTCTTGTCTGACAGTATTAATTTGCAAGTGTTCATGCAGTTCAGATGTTCTAATGAACTATGGAGCATTGGTTATGGCTCTGAGCACTTTGTTTTGGTATCGTTGCAGAATCTCAACGTTCGAGTTCTTAGCTGCACCCCAGAGTTCAATACCGTAAGTCCAGACAGGTTTTAGTGCTGCCTTATATATGAGTAATTTATTTTCTAATGTCACATTTGAAGATCTACCTAAGAGCCAATATAGATTCCTAAAAAGGATATTGAGCTCATCACGTTTTTTCTCAATATGAAATCTCCAGTTCTGTTTTTTATCCAGATGTATACCAAGATATTTAGCTGTTTGTTTGTGTGGTAGTGTGTCTGACCCTAGTCTCACTGCTGCGCAATCTTCCTTCCTCAGCGTAAACATTACGTGTATAGATTTCATTTCACTAGCACGAATTTGCCATTTCCTCATCCAGTTGTCCAGCTTGTTCAGTTGGATTTGTAATGTTGATGAGGCCGTTCTGCTGTCACTGCTGTTACAGAGGACCGCTGTATCATCAGCAAAGGTTGCAGTTAGGACTTGTTCTGTTGTTGGTATATCAGCCGTGTACAGAAGGTTGGACCCAATACTGAGCCCTGCGGTACACCAGCCTTTATTGGGTAAAGCTTAGAATGAGAGTCCATTACTCTGACACGAAAAACTCTCCC
Source organism: Orgyia antiqua (assembly GCA_916999025.1). NCBI lineage: Eukaryota > Metazoa > Arthropoda > Insecta > Lepidoptera > Erebidae > Orgyia > Orgyia antiqua. Next base: position 20,805,165 of record OU779862.1, read on the forward strand.
CACCAGATATGATTTGAAGAGCACATAAAAAGAATGCGGTAGGTGATTTTTAATTTTAAATAATAAGCCATTATGCCAGACTTTATCGAACGCCTGTTGTATATCCAGAAACGCAGCCGAGTAGTATTCCTTGCGCTCTAGCGCTTCTCTAATTGTATGTGCAACTCTGTGCACCTGCTCTATGGTCGAGTGTCCGGCTCTAAATCCAAACTGATGTAGGATAATTTTGCAAGCTCTAAGTGCACCTTTTAGTCGTTGTGCAATTACTTTTTCCAACAATTTTGACATAATCGGCAAGAGACTTATAGGCCTATATGATGATACTAGGTTGAGTGGTTTTCCGGGTTTTAGCACCATTACATTATCGGAAATCTTCCGTATAGTGGGGAAAAACCCAGTTCTCAATATTGCATTGAATAATTGCGTTAGAAAGACTTGAATTTGCTTTTCTTGTGAGCTGCCGTAAGACTTCAGCTGTTATCAAGCAGTAACCTGGAGCCTTATTTAAGTCTAAGCTTCTAATGGTTCTCCACACTTCTCGAGGCGTGCAGTACCGCAGTGGGGGGCTCAATTGGAAGTCTGTCATCAGACTATTCTGTACTTCATGCTGAATGCTCAGTTTCCATATCTCCTGCATTCGGAGTAAATACATCCGCCAAATAGGTGCCGAAGGCCTCTGCACGCTCATTATCTGTTTTAGCGCATTTATGATCGGCAATTTTTATTGGTTATTTTGTAACTTGCGGTACAGCTTTAGATTGTTTTACGGCTTTCCAAAGTGAATATTCATTCCGCATTAGTGGATTCAAGTTTTCTAGCCTATGTCTGAGTGTATCGTTTTCCAAGTCTCTCAAAAAGATTCTAAGATCTGCAGCTGCCTTATTGAATACTCTTTTATCAGAAGGGTGGCGACTGTTGTGCCACACTCTTCTTAGTCGCCTTTTCTCCAGAACCCTTTCTCTTATTTCTTTAGGGATGCCTTCACTACTACTCTTTGGTGTGGGAGCTGGTGTACATTTCCGTGCTGCGGCCTGTATAAGATTTGTGATGTTTACAGCGGCAGCCTCAATGTCATCACTTGATTTAAGAGATACCTTCAGATCGAGATTTGCATCTATGATAGACTGAAACTTTGTCCAGTCTGTTTTTCTATTATACAGATTTTCCTTGACAAGTCTTTCTATCACTGTAGTGCTTATAGTGGATATAATAGGCGTATGGTCAGAACTGCAGATAGCCGTTCTGACCATACGCCTATTATATTATATATACGCCTTTCAGCTGCCAAATACTTGTTGGAGAGTCCCTTATACACAAAGAAGTCCAATAGGTCCGGCAGTTTGTTGACATCGGTTGGCCGGTATGATGGTTTACCTGTGCTTAGTATATGCAATTTATTCTTTTCAATACTTTTCTGCAGTTCGCGACCTCTCGGCAAGGTTAGTTGTGAACCCCAACACACATTCTTGGAGTTCCAATCTCCTCCACACATGAATCTTTGTCCAAGTGTCTTAAAGTTATTTGTGAAGCAGTCTTCCTTTAGACTATGTTTTGGTGGACAATAAAGTGCAGAAAGGATTATAGAGCTCTGAGAGTCATGCACCATAATTGAGGTTGCTTGTATTTTCTCTGTTTTATACAGCATCTGGCATTACAGTATGTTTGATGTGTTTCTTTATTATGGTCGCAATCCCTGCGTGAGCAGTTCCATCGGGATGATATGTGGAATAGGTATAATATTCTTTCAAGCTAAATATATGATTTGCAGTTAAATGGGCTTCTGAGACCAGAAGCACATCAATGTCGTGCAGTTTAAGGAATAATTCAACCTCATATTTATGTTTCACCAACCCGTTTATGTTCCATGTAGCCACTCTAAAAATGCCCATCTTATCGAACAAGTTTGATAATGACGGTATTTAGTAATGTCATCATTGTTGACATTTGATCCAATAATTTATCTAGCTTTTCAGCTTGTTTTGTGAGCAAGGCTTCCAATTTGGTTTGACTTGTGATTTCAGCATAGGTTGGTCTATCTACTCTATCAGGAGAACATAATTTGGTAATATTCATCTAATGTAGTTTGTTATAGAATTTGTTTTCTGATTGTATGTTAAGTGGTGCGCTAGATGTAATTTTGGGTACAAATTTGTTTCTGGTTTTTCTATCTACGATTTCTTTATAAACAGCACAGCCTTTATAGTTAGCAGGGTGTGAGCCTTCACAAAGGGCCAAGTGCGCCCTTGCTGGTGTACTCCGGTCCTTCTTTGGACAATCAGAAGTTTTGTGAGACTGTGCGCATTTTACGCACCTGTACGGTCTCATACAGTAGTTCTTGGAGTGTCCGTATTGTTGGCAACGTTGACATTGTGGTATAGAGTTTCTCTGTCTCGGCTCTTCAATAACTACTGTCTGATGATATATTGTTCTAATTGTTTTAACTGAGTTATTATTCTCACTGGGAACCAGATTTACGAAGAAGGTCGATGTCGGCTTTTTCTCTGGACTAAATTTAACATTAATGATCTCTCCGTGAACCTTGTTACCCGTTTTTTCTATTTCATCTATAATGTAACTATGAGGTGTAGAATGGTGTAGGTTCCTTATAACTAGTCTGTAGCAACTCTGATCTTTCAGGTTAAATGTATGGCCAATGAGACCTTTTACACGGACTAAAGTAATAGCTTTTTTATAGCTTTCAACATCCAGACAATTTATTCTAAGCTGATTCCTATTAACAATTTTTGACTTAAAGTCATCTTGTTGAATAACGGTATTTAAGAGCTTTGCTTTAATTTATTAATATCCTCAACGCCATATAAAATAATTGGTGGTGGTTTACTTGGAGCCTTCTGCTTAGTCTCAACGATGTCTTCTGTGAGATCTATTGGTAACCCACTGTATCTGTTGGAAGTTTTGACTGCCTCAGGTGAGGGCGTTTGAGATGGCTTCTGTCGTTTGTTACTTCTGACGGTAGTAATCCTTTGCCATTCAGGAGGGCTTGGTGTATAACAATGTGCAGAGCTTTGTTGCTTAGGATCTTGTACAGATTTTGGTGTATCTGTAGTGCACTTGGTGTTTGTAAGCGGCGAATTGCCCAATGATTGTGTTTTAGGTCTGGGACTAAACAAGCTAAGATGGAAAGCTTGCTGTATAAATTTTTTACTGCCAGTCGCATTTACTACTATGGAAGCCTGGGTGCTTACCCCCATAGTGTCTTCGGTTACCAATTTCACACCCTCCAGCCCGGATACCGGAGGGCGCCGGGTGTTAGCCGAATGGCATGACAAAACATCACTCTCATTATTAGACATCTCATCAAAATTATTTTGGGAGTAAAATTCACAGCACTTTCCCAAGGTACTGCCTCCACGCTTTTAGAGGGTATTTAGTGCCTCTTGGCCAGTGGGCGACCATTGTGTACAGGATACTAGCTGCCGCCTGTGATTCGGCGTGGTTGCTCGTTTAGCACCACCCGGGGGGCACGTATAGGGTGGGCCTTGGATAAGGTGGTAAGATCCTATGGACGCGAGCAACTCCACCCCCCGAATTAAAATGGACTAACTTTAGTGGTCCCCAATTAAATTTGCACCGATTTAGCTCAACATCGGAAAGAGGGATATTTTCACAGTCCATGTATCCATGCGTGAGGCACAACAGAAGGTCACCCGTTAAACGACGAACATACTTACATATTATATAGGAATTATACTAAGTATATTTTATGTGGTAATTATATGTTTATAATCTTCTAATAAATCGGTAGGATCTAATAAATCGGTTGAGCCATTTCGGAAAACAACGTTTGCCAGGTCAGCTAGCAATTTTATATATTTTACATAATTACACATACACTATACAATACATACATATACATAAATAAATTGGGTCGATTTTGGTGATTTTGATCTTGAAATATTCGTGAAAGTCCAGGGAAGGTTAAAACGGTGACAAAATATATATAGGGATTTAAAATTGCACGCGTACGGAGTAGCGGGCAGCAGCTAGTTTATTATAAATATTGGCACCTTCAAATTCTATATTCTTTGCCTCCTGTAACAAACAAGAAACTGTAAAGTAAGTTTGCTGCAGGCAGGTGGTCCGGCTGGCGGACGGCGGTCAGCTCGCGCTGGACTGGGTGGAGGCGGGTGACGCGGCGGACGAGACGCGCGGCGTGCTGCTGGTGCTGCCCGGCCTGACGGGCGGCGCGCACGCAGACTACGTGCGATGCGTGGCGGCGGCGGCGCGGCAGCTGCGGGCGCGCTGCGTGGTCTACAACAACCGCGGGCTGGGCGGCCTGCCGCTGAGCACGCCGCGCCTCTACTGCGCGCTCAGCCACGCCGACCTGGCGGAGGCGGTGCTGGCCGTGCGGGCCCGCGCCCCGACCGGCCCGCTGCTGGCCGTGGGCGTGTCGCTGGGCGGGCTCATCCTGGGCCACTACCTGGCCGAGCACGGCGAACGCGCGCTCGTGCACGCCGCCATCCTCATCTCGGCGCCGCTTGACGTCATCAAAGGTGCGCTCCTTCACATTATTATATAGTGAAGGCAGAAAGCTCTGAATACTCCAGTAAAATTGACGTGGCTACAGCCGTAAATATCCATTTCGTGAGTGCGATTACCGCGTGTAATACTTCTGAAAAATAAACGCATACCTACATAAACTGTGAATCAGCTCTTTAGCGATCACTGTTCGGATCGACGGACAGCAAAGTCTCAGTAAGGTAAGTAAGGGTCGCGTTGGTTGGTACGGAACCCTAAAAACCAAGAAATAGAAGTCAAAACGATTTAAAGAAGTAAAAATCCAAAAAAGTAAACAAAGTGCTATCGTTAAGAGGGCACGACACCAAACTATCCATACAAAAATATGGACATCGAAGTCCCCTGTTTTCTTCGTGGATATTGCCTTCAGAGAAACGAATTTTTTTCTTAGAATCTTGGTATTATACGAGTATATCTATGCTTCAATTACATTCCTTTTGTCAAAACATAATAAAATTAATAACTAAAAGAAATATGACGTTCCAAAATCGTCTTTTTTTTTAAGAATTTGTAGGTAAAATCTGCCTCAACTGTGTCCCTTTCAGCGCGGCTTTCCCTTTTAGGTATTGCTATCCCTATTCCCGAGCACCGTGCTGAAAGGGACATATATAGCTGAAGCAGATTTTACCTACAAATTCTTTGAAAAAAAGACGTTTCGTAGTCCCCTTTTTTCTTCGCGAAAGTTAAACCGATTTTGATTGTTATACGCTATGTTATAGATGAAGATTATATCTATGCTTGTATCACTTTCTTTTTTGGTAAAACGTTACCAAATATGTGTGATTGACGCTGCAACTTTACCTAAAGAAAACCGAAAAAAAAACGGGATTTTCGCATGCTCATATTTCTTTTAGTTATTATGTATTGAAAAAAAGAAAGTGACAGAAGCATAGATATACTCTTCATCTATAATATAGCGTATATAATAGTATATATAAGTATAGAAACAATTAAAATCGGTTTAACTTTCGCGAAGAAAAAAGGGAAGTATGATACCCATATTTTTGTATGGAGCATAATTTGGTATCGTGCCCTCTTAAGACTCTCGGGATCTCGGGTCTTCTGTTCCGTTAGCACGCCCTTTTATCCACTCGATCACAGTAATCGGCGGCGAAATTATGTATTCTATTCTAATGAAAATACCTATAGGAATTTTTCAATGTTCAAAAACACCGACAAACAGACATTTTTCGAATCGTTTTATCGCCCCCAAAATTCTCTGCATACCAAATTTGAAGACAATCGTTAGAGCCGTTTACGAGAACCCAAATAAATAACTTAAAAAAAATAGATCCGTGCGGAGCTTCTTGTGTAACGTGGAGTGCGCGTGCGCAGGGTCCGAGTGTATAGAGCGGTCCCCGCTGAACGCGCCGCTGTCCCTGCACATGGCGCGTCAGCTACGCAAGACGGTGCGCGCGCACGGCCTGCCCGCCAGCGTGGAGCGAGCGCGCACGCTGCGACAGTTCGACGAGGCCTTCACCGCCGGGCACTTCGGGTTCAGCTCCGTGGAGCAGTACTACCGCGCGGCCTCGCTCCGGCCCAAGCTGTGCGCGATGCGGCGCCCCGTGCTGTGCCTGTGCGCGGCGGACGATCCCTTCCAGCCGCACAGCGCACTGCCCTACAGCGAGGCGCGCTCCTCCCGCCACGTGGCGCTGTGCGTCACCGCGCGCGGGGGGCACATCGGGTTCATGGAGGGCTGGTGGCCGGGGGGCGCCCCCCACACCCACTACCTCGCCAGACTCACGCACCAGTACTTCGAGGCGCTGCTACGCCCTCTACCTGGAGACGCCGCTCACTAAACAACGATACTATCTTAAGGCTATCAAATGATGAAGGTCCGTCCGAGAACATCACATGTGCTGTGAACTCAGCTTCTTTGTTACCCGGTCCAGTTATAGTACGAGTCTAACTTGACTAGCTTTCATCGTTACCGAGATGAAGCAGACTGTGACAGACGAACGGAATGTACACGTACAAATAAATTAGATTAAATACTATCAATTTACGTATAAATATAAGATTTAAGCAGCTTTAACTAACATTAGATTTTGACCAATACATTTGAATCCTGACCCCCGGCTACAGCCGTGCGTGTCTGTTGTGATTTTATTTTAGTATCGATTTTTTAATTTTGAAATCGATTAGAGTTTCAGTATTGATTTCAGCATTCCTTTCAGTATCAAATGTAGTTTTATTTTCATATCGATATATCGATGGACGATTTTAACTTTGATGTACTTTACTACCAATTATACCTAATTATTATTTTGGTATCGGTTTTAATATCGATTTTAGTTGTGAACTCGATTCGGCCTCTAACGCGTACAAGCCGTGAGCAAAATCTTTTAATGAATGGCTCACATTATACCAACAATTGTTGCATTTCATATATTATTATTAACATTAGTATTAACAGGGTGGTCCGTTTGAGCGGAATGTGTTACAGAGAACACAATGTGATCAAGTACTGATTAGATACAGATCCGACAACTGGGGAACATTACTTGTATTGTAATAAGTAATGTTAACCAACTCTAGGGTCCTGTACTATATAATTATGTACCTATAATATCATAAAGAAGAAACATTTGATTGTTTCTTGTTTATATTAAATAAACTTTAATCATTATTTAATGGTCTTATTCATAATGACTTATCGGAGGTTTAAAAGTTCGCTAAAATAGGTTCGCGAAAATTGTCAAAACTTGTTATTCATAATGGTCTTTTTACGCTAAAACGTTTATTTATTATCTCTCCGTTGAAACCTCCGATAAGTCATTATGAATAAGACCTTTACTCTATAAGTTATATTTTAGTTATATAATAATAATGATTTAAATTTTTAAACATGAACAAATTAATTGATTAATTGCAATGTTATTATTTAGTGCGTTTTTAAAGTTATTTGTGAAGGATTACTAGTAAAATATATATTAACATTTTTTATTAACAAATCCAATAAAGTAGAAACAATGATTAGAACGCATCGTGTTGCAGCTTGTAATATTGTTGTACCGACGATGATGATGATGATGATGATGGGACTATCTTGTAATAACGCCATCTATCGACACGTAGTAATCTTAATTATTTTTTTCGGCATTGTGTAATTTATGAGAAGTAAAAAGAGTAATAAGTCAAGTGTGAAATTATTTGAATAATCTTTAAGTATTTGGATAGAACCATTTTATACGAGACTTATATATTTATAAAATATCTACAAGTAGTTAAATCCGTAAAAAGTGGTTTTATTGAAATAATTGAGTTGTGCAAGTATTAGACGATATAATATTTATAAATATTAATTGTTTAATGTAATAGATAGGATCAGTTGAGTGACACTCAATTACGAGCACCTTGCAAACATTGTGTATCCAGTGCATGCAACATGCAAACATTATATAGCTTTAATATGAGCCTAATATTAGAGAAGTTATATTATATATATTATGATATATTGTCATAAAGTGATATAGAGAGTGATACATTGTTGTTATATGTACTTGTGTTGGACTCGGGTCCAGACTAGCTCTACATATCGACGATTGTTTATATTGTATGAGGTGTGTCCATCACTATGTGTACGAGTACCAGGGGCCAAGTCTGCTATTGAATGTTGTCACTATGGTAGTTCAATGACACCATTATGGCGCCATATTGGCATCATTTGTGACAAAAAATTTACAGTAGACTACCAAACTTGATAAAATTCGCTAATATGCAATCAAGAAATGCAATAACTGATTGCTTAGTGGCTAATTTTATCCAGTTTGGTAGTGTACTGTTATTTTTTTGTGGTTATAATGGTGTCATTGAACTATCATTGTGACAACATTCAATAGCAGACTTGGCGCCCAGTACATGTAGTAATTATGTGATGTGACTCGCTCATAGCGACATGTTGTACACAGCGTGTACTAGTGTGTGTGTGTGGGTGTGTCCAGATACAAGTGCCTCAGTGTGTGTGTGTTATTGTTAAACACAACAAGTTGTTAGTTTATATTATAATAATGTTATGTTATTGTTACAAGTTTATTGTTGGTGATTGCGCCTCGTTATCTTTATAGTTATATTTTATACACAGCATGTAGGGTAACTGATGTAGTTATTGGCACTTCAAGCAGGTTACATTTTATACCGGGAACTTTATTATTTGTTTATTAATGTTGATGGTTATTAATGTAAACACGGATATCTAATCTAAAATAAAACTACTGCATCACGGAAAAAATATTGTTTATTATTAATTTCTTATTAAAACTATGTTAAACTCAGAACTAGATGAATGTACAGTTATTGGCATTATAAACTAAGCACAATGATTGGTATCTAATTTGAATAATCTTATAAAAGAAGTTAAGACATTTGTACCAATTTTAAAAAACACAACTAGTTTAGTTTAGGTAGGTACTTAATATAACTTAAACTAAAAAAATTAGACGCGTTTTACCTGAAATAAAACGCATATTAAACTACTTACCTTATTAGAAGCTTAATATAATGAGATAGGCATATCCGTTTCCGTTGTGTTTTACCTCTCTTTCTAACATATATATTCCGTCTCTTTCGCACATTCCTCTCCTTCTACCTAGCGCAGTGGTGGTGGGCACTTGATAACGCCAGCCGCCATATTTGCCATTGCGTCGAATTATACTTACCAGGCAGCGGTAAAAAATAAGCTTCTAATAAGGTAAGTAGTTTAATATGCGTTTTATTTCAGGTAAAACGCGTCTATTAAACAACTTGACCGTTATTAGAAGCTTAATATAATGAGACCTGTTTGTTATCGCCTGGTGGAAGAGCCAATGTGATATAATAAAGATTAATAAATGAAATGTGCGAAAATTAAATCAACTTTTATTTAATTTAAAAACTAATTGCTCAATATTGCAAGTTAAACAAAAATAAAATATAGCAAATTACATATTTATGCCATGAAATGAAATGTTAAAACATAATTCAAGATTAAATCAAAAATGTATGACAAAAATATCATCATTGTACTGGATTAAATAAAGAAGTAAGAGACGAACGATTAGCGGTCGTAATAATCTGCCGAAGATAGAATCTTTGAAAGGTATTCGCCGATTTCCAATTACCTCTAGCTAGGATGTCGTCGAGAGGAAAATTGTCTACAAAGTTTTTAGAGGCTACTGCGGAACGTGCGCTACCTGGAGTTGCTGTTATACCAGCCTCTCTCATGACAGTTTTGATCCAACCCGCAATCACAGTGCGAGATGCAGGTTTGGGTGCCCCACGTATGGTTACAAATAAATTTGATGAACCAGAATTTCGACGTCTTTCATTTAACATATCAATTGTTTTATTAATCCAGTAAATAGGATCCAAGTTCTGCTTTTCAGCATTAATTAAAAATTTCCATCCCGACTGCCTAAAGTTGCTACAATCGGTTTTAGACCCAAATAGAGGCCAAAAAAGAATGTGGTCATTGCCAATAACGAGATGCTCGTTACTGACATCTAATAAGGTCAGATCATGGATTCTACGACCAGAACATAATATTAATAATGTGGCTGTATGCCGAACCGTCTGAAACATATTACTGCTGTCTACAGAATAATTACATAAATACTCGGCAAGTGTATCTATATCCCAAATAGGAGGTTTGGTTGGTTTTGGGTTTTTTAAGGATATAGATTTTAACATATGTTTAACCAGAATATCTTCACTTAATTTATGCGATAATTCTGTATTGCATAATGTAGATATTACTGATTTATGAAGTAGAATAGTATTATAAGATAAATTAAATTTTAGGTGTAGGTCTGCTAAGAATTGAGCCAACTGAGCGCCGCTAGGAGAAACCGGACTTATCTTATGATGCTTAGTCCATGACAACCAGCGGTTCCAGGCTACCTTATAAGTTTTCCACGTTGAATTTCGCCAGGAAGATTTTAGTAAGGATATCTGATTACAGTCCCATGACTTTACTGCCTCTGACCACCCACACACTTCCAAACCTCCAGTACCATGTCCTGTACTTTTGGTGGTGGTATTCCTGTCCTCGTGTCTATTAGATACCTCTTCAGATTCGTCAGCGTGAATGGAGCTGCAATAGATCGGGATTTGAGGTCTGCTCGCCAGAAAACCTTCTTCCAGCGAGGTACTACAATAAGATAAACTCCCGTTGCCTGATTTAGGTGCTTTAGGACTCGAGGAATCAGAAAGGGCGGTGGAAACACCCACGCCATTGGAAAATTCCACGGCACGCTGAATGCATCGTGAATCAAGGCGCCTGTATCGCTTACGTCTAAGGTCGCGTAGTTGGATACTACTCGTGCTGTTTTGGACGCTAATAGGTCGATCACGGGAGTCCCCATTTTCCTGAAAATCAGTTCTATGCAGTTCGGAAGTAAATGCCATTCCGGAGGCATGCGATATCTGGACAGGCAATCCGCGTGGATGTTGAATTTCCCCGGAATGTAATGAATTTGGAACTGAATTTGATATTCGTCCAGAATATTCAGAACTTGACGGACTAGATTTGCGAGCGATTGAGATTTGGTTCCCCCTTCGTTGCGGAGATACGCTACCGCCGACCGATTGTCGGACTGAATCAAAATTGAGCTGCGTGACATGCTCGGCGCCTGTACTTCCAGGACCTTCAATATGGTTAACAGCTCCTTGGTGTTGCAGTGTAACGACTGTTCCTGTTTGCTCCAATTTCCCGATAATTGGTAGTTGTCGAGACGAGCTCCCCACGCTATATCGGAGGCATCGGTTGTCAGAAAATGTGTTGGTGGCGTCACATGTAATGGTGTTGAAAGGTGACAACTCTGTTGCCACCATTTTAATTCCTCTATTACCCTGGAGGGCAGTCGGTGTCTGATTGATGGTGCAAACTTCCGCAGGGAATTGAGAAACCATAGTATGATTCGGTGATTCAATCACATGTTTTATTAAAACGTCCCGATTTTGATGTACCAGGAGAAAATCGTCCAAATATACGATAATCCGCACATCTTTCTCGCGAAGAGTTTGTGCTATCCAATTTGTGAGACATGCAAACACCTTCGGCGCTGTGCTTAGACCGAACGGTAGGCAGGTCATTTCGAGCAGTTCGTCTTTGTAAATTAGACGAAGGAATCGTCTGTGCGAGTGTGCTACAGGAAGATTGAAATAAGCCTGTGATAACACTGCCTTGCACATCCAATCCTGAGGCTGTAGAAAGTCTGGGACCCGGTGCATGTTTATTAGTCGAAACCGGTCCGTCTGCACAAATTGATTTAGTAACCTGAGGTTGAAAACGGGACGAGTGACCCATCGCTCTTTGGTACGAGGAACAGAGGCGAGATGAAGCTCGGGGATACGGGCACTGCCTGTAAAACGCCTTGATGTTTCAATTGATGAATGATTGCAGACATTTGTCTCTATTCTAGCGTGCGATGATGATCGCTTTTTAAATTTGGCGTTATCATCGGTGGTTTCCGATAGAAGGGTATGCGGTACCCTGATATTATTTTTAAGATGAAATCTGGAGCACCCATAACCGTCCATTGATGGAGGTATTGTGCTAGACGTCCCGCTTGAAACGACTGCGAGTCATTGTCTTGGCCTTTTGTTACTCTTATTGTAAGTTGGTGAAAAGGATCGCTTTTGACCGTGTTGGCCTGGTTGCCTTGTTCCCGAGTTGCGAGCTCGAAAGGAACCACCTCTATTATTCGCTCTGTGAGAACGTTCTTGGTTAGAATTATTGCGCCCTTTCGAAGAGACATGACATTGGTGACCACCCTGCGAGGGTTGGTTTTGATAGTAATGCCTGTGAGCAGTAGAAGCAGGTTCACAGCAGTGTCCCTGAGTAGCACGCGATGGTACTCCATAATGTGAGGCTTGCCCCTGCGAGGGGAACCGTTTTGAACTGGCAGGTTTTGCCCGCGAAGTATTACCGCTGTTAAGCTGCTTGATAGGCCAGAGAACCTTACGAACGCCGCCTGCTTTTTCCAAGGCAGTTGTAAGTGCGTCACAGTTAAAAATATGAGTGTTTGAAGGGGGTATTCTATTCAAAGAAGCTTTAACCAGTGGGTCACGAACGCTTTTGAGAACTCCGTCTCTTCTCATTTCAATTGTTTCAGCTCTGTGTCCGCAAACCATCTGGAGCAAGTCTGCAGAGACCTTATGAAAGTCGCCTTTTAGAAAAAGTTCCTCTATTTTAATGTTAATATTGTCAAGGGACGCCTCAGGACTCGTAGCCCACAATAATAGATTGCGTAAACTGTCAATAAAAACCTCTTTTTGCTTTAGAATTCCAAACGTAATAGCCGCGAATGCTTTATCAGAATAAGCGAGATGACGTATATTGTCATACGCTTTTAGTTCTTCGTTTACATCCAGATCAATGAAACCTGGTGAAAAGTTATATAGTTTTTGTGTCTCCGCATACCGAACGTTTGACCACGCACTGTTGTCAAAATGTTGGATATCATTTAACCTTTTTAAATATTCCTCTGGCGTTTGCGGTACCGCCGGCTCTTTAAGTTTAGTCTCAATATCAAAGGTTAAATTTGGCATGACTACCGTATTTAAATTATTATTTACGGAAGAGGGAACTACCCTCAAACCGTCCACGCCGCATTCGTCATAAAGATCACGACTTACATCTGAGATATATGACACATTATCGTTGAGGTAATCTCTATTATCGCGGGAAGCTAATTGTTGCTTTAATTCACCCACTTGCTTAATTAACCTTTTAAAAAGGCGACGATCTTTCTTTTGTTTTCTACACCGACGGCGTTTCGTTTTCTTTTTCTTAGAATCTTGCGAAGATTCTGAAGAACTAGCTGAATCAGACGAACTTGAGCTACTACTGTTCGATACTGGATTAGTGTTTAAATATTTTACGCCCGAGGTGCTAGCGATCGGTTCGTTATATTGAATAATTTCATTTTGATTATCCATTATTACTATCCTAAAAGGAAGAACGATTCCAATTATAAAAAAAATTCAGTCATGCGTGGTTTTCTAGATTGAACGTGAAAAATAACATGACATCGACTGTAAGGCGATTAAAATAAAAAATTATAACACAAATATGAGGGTAGTTTCAAACAGAGGTACAGTATAAAATTAAACAGTAACGAACGGTACAAACCGTTAATAATATAAGTAAAAGGATAATTACTTGTGCAACTCACGTGTACGTAAATGTTTCACTGTACTATATTTAAGTAGGTAAATTTTTTACCTCTATATTTTTAGACTAATAAATCATAAAATAAACTCGTTTTGAAAAAACCAAGTAGTATTCTGAAGCACAAGTTATCACAACGGAAATTTTCAAGCCAATGGCAAATATGGCGGCTGGCGTTATCAAGTGCCCACCACCACTGCGCTAGGTGGAAGGAGAGGAATGTGCGAAAGAGACGGAATATATATGTTAGAAAGAGAGGTAAAACACAACGGAAACGGATATGCCTATCTCATTATATTAAGCTTCTAATAACGGTCAAGTTGTTTAATAAATGTATTATATTAATTCGGCACAGATATTGCACTTACTTATTTTAAAAACTGTGTATACTAAAGATTTTCACTAATGTGCACAACGAAATTGCCAATTATTGAAAATACATTATAGATGTTATTACACGCTTTATATTAGCTTCACTTGTATGTTTGTTTGTATGTTTGTTTGTATGTTTGTATGTTTGTAACCGACTCCTTTGGACGCTATTTTGACCCACTTTAAACGGTCAGATTCTATTCAAATTTTGCACACCTGTCAAAGACCGATGACAATGCAATAATTCGATTAAATAAAGCGTGGGTTTAGTTTTTTTAAACTATTATTTTTTGGTTATGTTTAGTTGTGCGTGTAGAATTGGTAATGAAGATTAACATTATGGGAATTTCATTTAGTTAATACTTTATTAATGGTCAAAGTTACGGCCAATACATTTACTGAATTTTCATTTCTATCTTTTTATTATTAAACAATGTTTGTATGGTTTCAAGTAACTTTTAGTAGGTACTTGATTCAGTTTCGATTTAATTTCAACGCGTCGATTTCGTTCATCAGTTAGTCCAAAAGCTATCTACATTTTAAAGTTCAGTCGAAGTAGGTTCAGCTGTTCTACATATTATGTATAGTTTAAAACATACCAATAGAGGGACAGACAAGTTTAAAAATTCTCTCTGTTCTAGTCCACAAAGGTCCCACTGCTGGGCCTTCACTGTTGTGATGTGTCCCGGTGTGGTGTGGTGAGTGCTCGCAGCAGGCGCGCGGCTCCGAGCAGCCGGCCGGGGGCGGAGCGAGAGTCGCGCGCCTCCGCCACCAGCCGGGCCAGCGCCGCGCTGTGGGCCAGCACCGCGCCCACCGACCGACCCTCCACCCACTCCCCCCACTCCTCCTCCTCCTCCTCCCCCCACTGCTCCAGTAGCGCGCACACATCTGTATAATAAAATATATTCTACATGGGAACCCCTTTCAAATCCCTCCAGTTTGACGGTGGACCTGCTAAAAATCTATCACATATATCATGTACATTATACAACTCGCGGACCACCACACTATTGTAAACTGTTTCTCACTAACTTTTATAAATTCTTGAAAGGAAATCAAATTTCACAAGCGATAAAATGAAACAAGTACCGTGCGAGTGCGCGGCGTCTACGCGCGTGTGGTTCCTCCAGGCATGCGCGTGCAGCTGCTCCCGGAGCCGCTTTATACCGCACGACTCGGCGAAGGGCTCCCGGGGGCCCGGCGGGGGGCCCGCCTCCTCCCCGAGCACCACCAGCAGGGCCCGTGCCCCCGCCGCCCAGGCCTCCAGCGCATCTCCCCCCGCGCCCCGCACCACCACGGCGCGTTCCACCTCCCCGCGCCCCCACCACGCGCCCGCCGCGCGCGCACCACGCTCGCACACCGCCACGCCCTCCTCACACTACACACAATGTACATGTTCATGTTTAACTTCTACTTTTTGATTATTGTTAGCATCACAATCATTGTACTTAATTCAAGGTGCCAACAACTGTGCCTGGATCATAATTATTGTTCATTTACCTAGTTTACAGTTAAACATTAGTCTAATGATAATAAACAAAATATTTTTTTCATGATACAGACTACTGTTGTACACACGAATATATAAACTGAAATAAAACTATTTATTTTTATATTACTGTAGTTTCCCAATATGAAGTCAAACCTGTTTGAAGTGCCAATCAATACATCAGTTACCCTAAATCTTAGAAAACAGATACATGTAAAAAAATGCTATACTTTCGCTAAAATCGGGGAAAGTTCCAGGTCTTGACCTTATAACTGCTGAAGGTTGAGGTACTAACACCTCTTTTGGAGAAAATTTGGACTACTGAAGAACTACCAGATGATTGGAGTAAGGGTCTCTTAATTCCTATCTCAAAAAAGGCGACCTGAGCCTGTGCAGCAATTGGAGAGGAATCACTCTGCTTTCTATGCCATCAAAAGTCCTCTGCAGGGTGATTCTGAACAGATTATCTAAAGCAGTTGAACCACTTATCCGAAGAGAACAGAAAGGCTTTAGGTCAAACCGTTCATGCACGAACCAAATTAACACATTACGCATCATCGTAGATTAGATCAGAACAGCAACGTGAGACGTTTCTCACATTCTTGATTTCGAAAAAGGCTTTCCCACACAGTCCGATGGTCCAGTATTTGGTTCAGACTGGACGAGATTACTGTTCCACCGAAGATACGAGACATCCTGAAAGCAATCTACAGGAACTACTCCTGCATAGTAGAACATACAATATACTTTATTGCACACCAATAATACAGAATTTTACAAATTATATACAGACAATTAATGTAGAATCGGCGGTCTTATCGCTGTCAGCAATCTCTTCCAGACATCCTGCATGGACATGTCGATTGGATAGACGGTGTTGTGGTGTGTAAATATAAACAAATACATACTAATAAATGTGTATAAAACATAATATAAATACATACATATATACATAATATCTGTGTAACTACTTAAATATATTAGGTTATTCGGAAAGTTATTTCGTTTTTTCCCGACAGAGGATTTAATTGTATTCTTTTGCAATCAACTTCACATTTAAGCCATATAATTTTTATATGCTTTGAGAGCTCATATAGCAAGGCTTGTGTGAAAAATTCCAATTAATTCTACGCAGTAGTTTTTAGTTAGTGCCCTTTTAAATATGGAGAGCGATAAGCAGCATTTTCGACACATCTTACTGTTTTACTACAGAAAGGGTAAAAATGCTGTTCAATCCAGAAAGAAATTGACTGATGTGTATGGAGAAGGTGTGTTGATAGTACGAAAAAATAAAGTATTTGTTTATTATACGAAAACTGTCTTTCATTTCCACGACAAAAAACGAAATGACCTTCCGAACAACCCAATAGTATAGAGAAAGTAAATAAGTTAAAAACTAGTGGTGAAATATTCAATCACCATTCTTTTGAAAATAGACACTAAATAAACTAAATTATAATGGAAAAAATGAAATTTAGTTTATTTAGTAAAAGCATAGCGAGTCAATCGCAAAATATTAATATATTAATGTAGAAATACATGTACAGCCATTACTTCGGTCCAATTGTGTTCTGTAAAGAACGCTAACTGATCGATTGATGGAGTTGGTGCAAACCGCTCAATAGATGTCGTTGTACGAAAAAACATCGCACGATGTTAAAACTCGCATTGAGATGATTGTAGTGGAAAATTTGGTAAACAAATGCGTGGACCATAATAGCTCAGATGGGAGAGCGACGGAACGGCATTCCGAGGTCGCGGGTTCAAGTCCCGCTTATGGTTATCATTTTTTCCATTATAATTTAGTTTATTTAGTAAAAGCATAGCGAGTCAATCGCAAAATATTAATATATTAATAGACACTAATTCAGTCTTTCTTATTGATAGTGGCAGTTGGTTCCAGAGGCGCGCTGCCTGCACAGTGAAGGACTTGTCGAAAAGGGATCTCCAGTTGCAGATTTTCTGATGATCTCAGGGACTTCGAATGTGCATCGCGTAGAAACCTAAACCGTTCTTTAAGATAAGTGGGGGAACAAGGATTAAAAAGTATACTATAAAGTAAGAAAAGAATATGAGTATTCCGTCGAAGTCGTATTGGACACTTGAGCTTGGTGCGAAATTCGGAAACGTGGTCATATTTGCGTAAACCAGATATAAAGCTAATACAGAAGTTTTGGAGCCCCTCAAGTTTATCAAGTTGCTCATGGGCCAGATCAAGATAGCTAACGTCGGCATAGTCGAGTAGGGAAAGAAGAAGTGATTGTGCAAGAGCATTTTAGTGGTGGTTGGCAAGAAATTACGTAATCTTCTCAGAGATCCTGCTGACGCAAACAAGTTACGACTAACTTCTTGAATCTGAGGTCCCCAAGATCCATCCATCAGCCTCTATCAGTCCACTGTTGGACATAGGCCTCCCCCATAGAACGCCACAAGGCGCGGTCCTGTGCCGCCTGCATCCAATGTCTCCCCGCGACCTTGATGATATCGTCGCTCCACTTTGTCGGGGGCCGCC
This sequence comes from Orgyia antiqua, assembly GCA_916999025.1. Taxonomy (NCBI): domain Eukaryota; kingdom Metazoa; phylum Arthropoda; class Insecta; order Lepidoptera; family Erebidae; genus Orgyia; species Orgyia antiqua. The sequence goes on from OU779862.1 coordinate 20,823,228, forward strand.
CAACGTTGCGTCGTCCGGTACGTGGTCGCCACTCTAGGACTTTTCTTCCCCAACGATCGTCAGTCCTACGAGCGATGTGGCCTGCCGCCCATTGCCACTTCAGCGTGCTAACCTTTCGGGCTATGTCGGACACGCCAGTTCTGCTACGGAACCCCGTATTTCGGATTTTATCCCGTAGGGAAATACCAAGCATAGCCCTCTCCATAGCACGCTATGCAACCTTGAGCTTATTTACGAGGCCGACATTTAAAGACTACGTCTCTGTTCCGTATGTCATCGCTGGCAACACACACTGGTCATAGACCTTCGTCTTCAGGCACTGCGGAAATTTGGACGAGAAGATATGTCTAAGCTTCCCGAACGCTGCCCAGCCGAGTTGGATTCGTCGGTTGACCTCTTTCTCGAAGTTGGATTTGCCTAGCTGGACTGTTTGTCCTAGGTAGACGTAGTGGTCGACAACTTCGAGAATCGCATTCCCAACAGATACTGGTGCCGGAGTGACATGGACATTGAACATAACCTTGGTTTTATCCATGTTCATCCTTAAACCGACCTGTTGGGAAACACTGCTGAGGTCATTGAGCATTGTGCTAAGGTTCTCCAGGGATTCTGCCATGACCACGATATCATCTGCAAATCGAAGGTGAGTGATGTATTCGCCGTTGATGTTGATGCCGAGTCCGGCCCAATCAAGGAGCTTGAAGATGTCTTCCAATGCAGCGGTGAATAGTTTCGGGGAAATTACGTCACCCTGTCTGACACCCTTATGCAGTGGAATCGGTCTTGTGCTCCCATCCTGCATTCGGACTGACATGGTGGCGTTTCTATACAAACACTTCAGCGCTTCAATTTGGCACCGCTGGAGGGACTGCCGCACCGCCCAAGTCTCGACTGAATCGAAGGCCTTCTCATAGTCCACATACGCTAGACAGAGAGGCCGATTATACTCCTCAGTCTTCTGTATAATCTGGCGCAGCGTATGTATGTGGTCTATGGTACTAAAGCCTTTTCGGAAACCGGCTTGTTCGGGAGGCTGGAAGTCGTCGAACTTGCGCGAGAGTCGATTTGTAATGACTCTCGAAAACAACTTATAGACGTGGCTCAAGAGCGAGATAGGTCGATAGTTTTTCAAGCGGATTTTATCGCCCTTCTTGAAAAACAACACCACCACGCTCCTGGTCCACGCCTCTGGAACAATGCGCCCGAGGATGACAGAATCGAACAGCTTCTGAAGGGCCACAAGGACCGGCTTGCCGCCCGCCTTCAGGAGTGCTTTACTGTTTTTAAGCTGCTTGAGAGCCATTCTGATCTCGTACAGGGTGACGTCCGGGATGGTATAGTGCCGGGTTAGTTTGGATCGTGGATCTTGGACCAAGCCGACAACAGGAGTTTGGGATGACTTGTACAACTGTCCATAGAACTGCTCGACCTCACTCAAGATCTCATCTTTGGAAGAAACAACAGTGCCGTTGTCGGTCTTCAGTCTGGTTAGCTGGCTTCGCCCAACAGAAAGATCTTTTGCGAACACTTTGGAGCCTTGGTTCCGCTCTATCGCCTCTTTAATACGCTTGGTATTGTAGAGGCGAATATCGCGTCGCACAGATTTCGAGATCTGTCTGTTTAGCTGCCTCAGCCTAGACCAGGAGGCTGGAGACTGCACCGTCATTTCTCTCCGCCGTTCCATGAGCTCGAGAGTGTGGTCAGAGAGTTTACTGGTTCTAGAAGCACGGCGGGTCCTGAAGAATTTCGACCCAACCATGTGCACAGTTTCCACAAACTTGTTGTTCATATCGTCCGCTGTTTCGCACTCGTCTAGGCATTGGAAGCGGTTGTGTAGTTCGAGCTGAAAGCTTTCGGGGTTTTCGTACTCGGCAGGTGTAGGACATACTGTAGACTTCATCAGTCGGGACCGCTCGGCTTTGACACGAATATTCAATGTGCCTCGAACCATTCGGTGATCGCTCCCGGTTTTCACCATGTTGATCACTGAGACATCATTGAATATTTGCCGTTTGTCCGACAAGATGAAATCTATTTCATTTCCTTTGTTGTGGTTTTTTTGAAGAAGGAATTCATCATGAAGAGATTTTCCTTCTCCAAAAAATCAGCCAACTTCTGCCCCCTCTGGTTTCTCTGCCCGAATCCGAATTGCCCCACTCTCAGCTCAACGTCTTTCCCTTTGCCTAGTTTCGCGTTAAAGTCGCCCATACACAGTGAAGTGATTTTTAGACGAGTGGATGGCTTTCGAGATGTCTTCGTAGAGAGCCTCCACCTCATCGTCGGGGTGTGGCGAAGTCGGTGCGTAGACCTGGATAACCTTCAAGGAATACCGTTTGGTTATTCTGAGTATCAGGTACGCTACCCGACTCGACACACTCTCAATCCTCTCCACGTTGGTTACGAGAGACTTGCGGACGATAAACCCGACACCACCCTGCGACAAGTCGTCGCCTTCCCGGTGGTAGAGCAAGTTTCCAGACCGGAGGGTTATCGTGTCCTCCCCCTCTCTTCGGACTTCTGACAACCCTACAATGTCCCACCGAATCTTGCTCAGTTCCTCTTCCAGCTCGGCGATCTTCTCGTCGGTCCTGAGTGTGCGGATGTTGTGTGTTACCAGGGCCAGGGTCTGTTTGGGTTGGTGGCCGGATCTCTGCCGGAGATTCTTCGCACCCCCCTACCCCGCCGTTACCGGGCCCGCCACCGTGAGCCAACAGAATAGCGGGGCCGCCGTGACTGGGGGGCCACTGGTATGTTGTGCGCCATCATGTGGGGGGTATTTGCCATAATCGCCACGCTTGGCAGGCGGGTTGGCGATCGCAGTAGATATTATAATACTCAGGAGAACGCTGCTGCCCGTTCTCCTGGTGCTCCCTTAGTCGCCTTTTACGACACCCAGACCATTATGTTTATATGACCATTATGTGTAAATTCCATCTCTTGTAAACTACTCTCTTCCTACCACCTCTACGCCGACGATTTGCAGATTTACACACAATCTCCTTTAGAAACACTGCTCGAACCTATCAACAAAATTAATAAAGATTTGACCCACATAACTGAATGGAGCAAATCTCACGGCATTTATCTAAATACGTTAAAAAGCCAGGTCGTTATTATAGGTAGTTCTAGGATTAATTTATTCGCCATCTATTGAGCGGTTTGCACCAACTCCATCTCCATTGATGGAGTTGGTGCAAACCGCTCAATAGACGGCGTTGTACGAAAAAACATCGCACGATGTTAAAACTCGCATTGAGATGATTGTAGTGGAAAATTTGGTAAACATTTGCGTGGACCATAATAGCTCAGTTGGGAGAGCGACGGAACGGCATTTCGAAGTCGCGGGTTCAAGTCCCGCTAATGGTTATCCTTTTTTTCATTATAATTTAGTTTATTTAGTAAAAGCATAGCGAGTCAATCGCAAAATATTAATAAATTAATCCTAGAACTACCTATAATAACGACCTGGCTTTTTAACGTATTTAGATAAATGCCGTGAGATTTGCTCCATTCAGTTATGTGGGTCAAATCTTTATTAATTTTGTTGATAGGTTCGAACAGTGTTTCTAAAGGAGATTGTGTGTAAATCTGCAAATCGTCGGCGTAGAGGTGGTAGGAAGAGAGTAGTTTACAAGAGATGGAATTTACACATAATGGTCATATAAACATAATGGTCTTATGACCGAAGTTGTGATGTGGCTGTGTATTCGGGTTTCAGGCAAGGCTGTGTACTTTCTCCTCTCCTTTTTTTTTAGTTTCAATAGAACAACAAACGACGGGGTATAGAGTGGGGGTTGTTTAAGCAACTAGACAGCCTAGACTATGCTGATGACAGTGATGACCTGTGTCTGCTAAGTCACAAACACGTCGATTTGCAATCTAAATTGAATGATCTGGAGCGGGAGGCATTGTGTGACGGGCTGAAGCTCAACGCGTGCAAGACCCAGGAAGTGCGCATTGAATGAAGGAACTCATCACTATTGTTACTAGGCTCTTATTGAGCGTGTGAGGAGGGTCACTTACCTTGTGTCGGATTCCGGGGGGACCGAAGAGGACATTGCTTCAAGAATAGCCAAAGCTAGTGCAACCTTTGCATAGTTACGAACCCTAAGGTAGTCTAGGAAATTGACCAGAAGAATAAAGATAAAAATCTTTCGCTCAAACGTCAAGTCGGTGTTGCTGTATGTATGTGAGACGTGGAGGGTTACCAAAAATATCACACACACAGTTCAAGTCTGCTTAGGACAGATACTCGGAGTTTTCTGGCCTAATAAGATCTCTAATGAAAACTTAGGGGAACTCCCTCATGAAACACGGATCGATCATCAGATGAATGAATGGAAGTGGATTGGACACACTCTCAGAAGAGATCCGGACCACATTTCTAGAGAAGCGCTAGAATGGTCCCTACAAGGCAAGAGAAAATGTGGCCGTCCTAAACACACATGGAGGCGCTCCGTGGCAGCGAAGTTCAAATCAAATCAAAATTAATTTATTGTAGAGTTGAAGACAATCAGATTGACATGGACTGAAACTAAACGCGTGGCCCAAGATAGACGGATATGGAGAAGTACTGTGGACGCCCTCTGCCCCACCTGGGGAACATAGGACATAAAGAAGAAATGACATGTAAAATGTTTTTGTAAATTTTTTTATATAATATTAAATTAAAATTAAAAAAATACTCCAACACAAAATGTAATATCTGTTTAAAGCCTGTAATGTACCAGCGAGTGAGGCAGTGTGTTGTGTACCGACCTCTTGTTGTGTGAGGTATATGATGTGTGCCTCCACCTGGTGGTGCTGCTGGGTGTCTGCGTGCTGCTGCACCCTCACGTCCGCTCGGTAGTACTTGTTGAGGAGGCGCCACACGCGGATCACGCCCGCCGCCTGCTCGTACTCACAGCTCACATCGTTGTCTATCAGCTCTGTACAACATACAATATGTTAATGAACATGTTTTTTAGATATGGGTTTTATCATGTAGTAACAATGTCATTTAGGATTAGTTAATGAGATTAATTGGTGTGACATCGCATTCGTTCGACTGACAACACCTGTTTGTATTCTGCTTCTTCTTTTCTTCTTATAAAACAAAGTCCTAAATTTTGTATGTATGTCCCTATGTGAGCTTATATCTTCAATAATTAAAAATAGTTTAAAAAAACTAAAAAACACGCTTTATTTAATCGAATTATTGTATTGTCATCGGTCTTTGACAGGTGTGCAAAATTTGAATAGAATCTGACCGTTTAAAGTGGGTCAAAATAGCGTCCAAAGGAGTCGGTTACAAACATACAAACAAACAAACATACAAACAAACATACAAGTGAAGCTAATATAAAGCGTGTAAAAATACGCAACGGATCTTGATGCGGTTGTTTTTAATAGATAGAATGGTTCAAGTGGATGGCTTTTTTTGCATAATTTATTGGGATTTGCTGTATATTAGATGAGATATGATTAAATTTGCTGAGGAATTCGGAAGCGCGCGAACTTTAAATGAAAACGCTGCCTTATCTATGTGAGGTGCAACAAAGTAATGTATGGAAGAATTGTTCATAACCTATAGTTCTTCTAAAAAGTCCAGAGTATTTCAAACCCCAACTTGTCAGTGACCACGAATGGTTTTAAGAACACTGCCAAGAGAAGAATGAATGTAGATTGCCGTGAGCAATCCGTAAGTAGTGTAACAGTGTGTGGGGTGCGGTGTAATTTGTAGGAGTACTGTATAGTGTACTACGTACAGAGTTAAAGATTGAAGAATGTAAGTAGTGTCTAATAAAAATTGAAAGAGCCTAATAATGATTTGAGAGCCTAATGAAATATCAAAAATAATTACCTATTTGTGCAAATATTAATTTAGAATTTAGAGAATTAATTTAAGAGTGAATTTAAGAATTTAGAAGGTTCTTTTAGTTGGGCGCCAAACTGGGAACTGAAGTCTAAGACATTCATAACATTTTTGAACCTTCATCACATTATTTTCATCTTTGTAGTTGTCGAAAATATTACCTATATTTTTTGATTTTTGATTTTTGACAATCAACAAAATGCGTAACTAAGACTATAATTAAACTAAAATCTATGATACTTGACTAAAAAGGTTGGTTCTACTTTCTCAATTCTTTTAATTATTTAAATTAGCTTTGTATTAAACGAACTTTTACATATTTCGATATTGATAAACTTTAATCATGGCTAGGCTAATTAAGTACGCCTATCTTAATAAACTTGAACTTGAATATGAGGTGACTATCAGAGCTGAAAAACCAGCTGATACCTTAGCCGCTCTTAAGGAACAGATGACAAAACTCTGTCATGTCCTCCCTGAAGATATAAAGTCCTCTCCTTTTCCCCTTAAACTCGACCTTCCACAAGCAGAATCGACTCTTAAATACATTGAAGATAGGATTTCTTCTCTAGAATCTGACAAAAGCGGTTCAAAGAAACTCGAAGCTTTCGTGAACCATCTTTATCATCGACTTGAACGTATCGCTGCTGTTCCTCCATTTGTAGAAATATGCTCTAACTTAAGATCCCGCTTCTTTGTAATACAAAAAAGATTTGAGACTGCGAGAGCATATGTCTATCTATTAAGAAAAACCTGCTGTACCCATAATAACGCCAAAAAAATTATCAAATTCAATAGGGTTTTTTCGAACGCTATTTATGTGTATATAGTAATACTTTTTATCAATTTAAATACTTTAGTTAGCTTACGCATTGAATATAGATTATGTATAACTGCTTTTTACAGCATGCAATTTAAATGAATATCTTAGGAGATATGACGAAAAAAGAATTACGCGCGGCAAAATAAAATATTAAACTGTTGGCTGAGCAACGCGAACGTTTCCTCTGTCTCCTGTCCATACTCCCAATGTTTTGATGTTTGCTTAATGTTGGATGTATGAATGTAAGGATGTTTGAGGTTCTTTCACGTAAAGACTGCTGGATGGATTTTCATGAATCTTTCCAATAATATAGCATACAGGTCGTTACGCCGTAATCCCCGACGTATCGGTATTGAGTTGGTCTTTATAGGCGTCGGCGTATGGTGGTTACGCTGCTCAAATCCCGACGTATCGGTGCTGAGTTGGTTTTTATAGGCGTCAGCGTATGGTCGTTACGCTACTCAAATCCCGACGTATCGGCGCTGAGTTGGTGTTTATAGGCGTCAGCGTCGCCATCGGCATCGGTGACGGCGTCGGCGTTGGCGTATGGTCGTTACGCTGCTCAAATCTCGACGTACGTATCGGTGCTGAGTTGGTATTTATAGGCGTCGGCGTATGGTCGTAACGCTGCTCAAATCCCGACGTACGTATCGGTGCTGAGTGGGTGTTTATAGGCGTTGGCGTCAGCATCGGCATCGGCTAGAAAGGGCCGCATCTACGTACGCAAAGCTGATGGCCTGCAAGCATATCACATACGGACAAACGAAGATATACTCGTACCACGAACATTCGAAATAAGTGACGTATGAGGTATCCTCACGTCTATAGTATACAAACTGCTCGTGGTCTAGTGGTTAATTTAATGGACTTACGTTGGTGGAATTGTTGTTTATATTTATTGTAATCGTTTGCCATATAAAATATGTAGAAATATTTGTGTTGTCTGGGTGTTTCCTATGAATTGTGCGTGTGTTTTTGTAAAAATAGTAAAACTACATATTTATATCTGGTCTGGCCAATGGAAGTCGTGTGAAATGTCCATAAATATTAATAGTGAAGGTTGTCTTTTTTGCACAGAATCCTAAACATATATACCTACTGTGTTACTACCAGTGGTGTTTTATGTTTTGATTATTGCCCACTGAATGTAGGTATTTATTCTTCAATTTCTTATCTTACATATTACGTATATATAAAAAAAACACATTATTATAAATATATTTTATGTTTACATTATTAATTGTGTCTGGTTTGTTTTTTAATTGTGTACATTAAGTAAGCCATACACGCTACGGTCTACCGTAGAGGTCATCTGTGCAGCTATGCCTGTGCAGGTCAACCGAACATTGGTAGCGTGTCTGGGGACATTCCGGTGTACCGGAGCGGTCTTCAGTTCTTTTTGCGATGGCATCGAATGAGGACGATGACGCGCTGGCATTGCTAGGCCTTGCTTTAATTTTGAAGATAAAAGATACAAAAACAGTGAAAAGGAAGCGAAAAAAGTGGTGTAAGCATTGGTTATTGAAAAGGAAAACATATAGTCATGTTAATTTATTGAATGAATTAAAATTTGAACCAGAAGATTTTAAAAACTATCTCCGAATGGACGAGAAAACATACCTTAAAGAAAAGGAAGAAAGAAAGAAACACTAGAAAACAACTGACGCGACCTGCGCAGGCGACCAGAGTGCACGCACACACGCAAAGGTACACCGTACGGCGTCACTCGAAAGAATTGATTTTCGATCTTGCGCCGGTCGCCTACGCAGGCTCAAAAAACTGCACAGGTCTATTCCCCACACACATTCCGGTCTACCTGCGCAGGCATACTTGCTCAGGTGGACCTTTCCGGCAGACCGTAGCGTGTATGGCCGGCATTATATTGTTCACGGGTTTGTTGTGGGTTAAATGCGTGATGTCCTCCAAATACGGCCCAACGGAAGACCAGCGCTGGTTTTTAACCAGCATTATGCATTGTAATATTTCAAATCAAATTCATTTATTTGTGTTCATAGGTCTACATGATGGTATAAATTACAATTTAAGTTCTATTGTCCTGCCACAATATGGCGTACTATATAATAATAAAACTTTTTTTTTTTTTTGAGTAGCGGCTATTCAGGCTATATTACGCCTAGTATCACTACGACCAGATTGATCTAATGTGATCGCCACTTTTTACAGTTCTCGGTCCAAGCCTGTTGCCATAAAGAACTCCAGGATCTTTTTGGCTCCGAGAAGTTTAGTCTCTTCTGGGTGCATGGTGTAATTGCCCAGAGAGGAACATCGCATGTGCATCACTGAAGGGCAATCAGTGAGAATGTGAATGGGCGTTTCCTCCGCCAAATGACAGAGTCTACACAACAATAGGACACACAGACCTATTGTCTGCGCATGCTTATTAAGGCAGCAATGCCCAGTAAGTATTCTTACTAGCATTCGCAGATTGTTCCTACTTAATGCCAGAGCTTCAGAAGCAGCCTTTAAATTAAAGGGTCTTATGAGAGCCTTGGACTGTCTCAATCCGGGATTTGTTCTCCAGAGTTGAATTGTTGAGCGCATGCAGTCTGCCTTCAGGGTCAGTCTGGCCAGGCTTTTGGGTATTCCACAAAAGGGTTCAGGACCAAACTGAACGCCTTTAGCTCCTGCCCGCGCTAATTCGTCGGCTTTTTCATTGCTTTCGATCCCAGCATGTCCTGGGACCCAACGTAATATTACTCTGTTTTTTACACCCAGAGTATTTAATACACTCGCGTGCAACCGAATCGACTCACCCATACAAAATAGACAAAAAGTGTGTTATAATTTAAAAAAATAAAAAAGTAAACATAATGTATATATTTTTTTTTTAAACTTATTCTTTTAGCTTTAAATTGACACATTTACTGTTTTAATCCAATCACCACTTTAAAAAATATCGTGATATGAACCGTAAGTCCGTAAAATTTACTCCTTGCAGTACTAACGTGTTGCGCTATGCAGCCCCCTATATAAACCCACGTAAGCAACACACCCTTATCAGGAACGCTCGGACAGCAGCCGAAGTTACATCTTCGTTCCAAGCGCACGGGCCCATTCGTGGCGAACACACACGGCCTCCACACACGCTCCGCCGCCCACGAACGCGTCCGCCAGCGGTCTTCGGATCCACACGTTGCTGTGCCTTGCTCTGGGTCCCGGTCTGCCACCAGCGGCAAGCCCCGGGGCCGGGGTCGGGTGCACCCAGCGTGCCGAGATCGTTGTCCGGGCCGCGCTCGCTGCTCTCCGGCACATCTGCTTCCCTGAAGAACCACCATTGCTACTCGAAGAACGTTCGCAACCGAACATTCGTCGCTGAACTTTTGTTCCCCCGGCATCGTTGCGGTCGAGCTCATTACAGCTCCCACAACTTGCGCGACTCCGAACGCTTCAAGACTCCGCTACCAACGGTCGTTTTTTTTTTTTTTTTTTTTCGTAGGAATGCTTTTTACGCACTTACCCCCCGACTGCAGGGGCAGCCGAAGGACGTCGTGTTGGACTCCCGGGGAGTAAAATTTCTCTCGACCCAGCCTACCAACTAAACCTACGGTGTCCTCCTCGCCCGTTGCCGGGCCGTGGTAGTCACTCAGGTATGACCACGACCCGACACGGGGGGCCCCCTAGCGGTGGGGGCTCACTGCGACGGGGTGGGCAACGTGCCCCCCCGTCGGACGGTCACCCCTCGCCCGAACACTAGGCGAGGGGTCGTCCGCCACATTGGGCGCGACGGGTCCCCTGACCCGTCGCGCGTGGCCTCCTCGTGGGCCGGGGCCACCGGCTATTGCGCGCCGACGACCCCTACCCGCGGCCCTGCGGGGGGGCAATGTTAGGCCCGCGCGTTCGCGCTCCCGCAGGGCCTCTCTCTAGGCCGCCATCACCTCGGACGCAAACGAGGCGACGGCGGCCCAACACTCTCTGCTGCCGGCCATCGAGGCGATGACGGCCGGCAGACCAACGGTCGAGTTAGGTCGTTTAGAGTTAGGTCGTTGGGACCACCAAATCATCTGCGCCCGTCCTTCGGCTCCGGACTCACGCACCGCTGGGCCCAGCTTCGGATTCCGGTCTGCCACCAGCGGCAAGCCCCGGGGTCCGGGTTGAGCGCACTCGGTGTGCCGGGGCCGTGGCGAACCATGGCCCCGGCACACCGAGTGCGCCGAGTGCGCTTTGGATCCCGGTCTGCCACCAGCGGCAAGCCCCGGGGTCCGGGCTGAGCGCACTCGGTGTACCGGGACCGCTGTACGGCTCGCGCACGTCTACATTTCCACCTCAAGTCGCCGCCGGACTAGCTCGCTACAGCTACCACAACTTGCGCGACGTCGCCGACATCGGACTTTTTTTCACATTGTCTGATTCGAAGATGAACTAGGATGCCGCCACCCAAGCCTCCAACCAAGCCTTCCCCCCGGCCACTGTCTAAGACAATAGCCCGGGGCACCACCAAACCAACCGTCGAGAAGATCATTCAAACCTTCGCAACCGTCGGCCAAGCCTCCCTTTCCAACCGAGGGAGCCAGCCCAAGGATCGCCCTACTCCGCCGCACTCCGACGCAGGAGAGGAGAGGTTCTACTCCCCTCCGCCGACCCCCGTCCAACGGAGGGGCGAATTAGAAGAAGCGGCCTTTTCATCGCCGCCCTTATACGCCGTTGCATCCCCGATGCCACCAAGGGACCCTCGCATCCGTGACACAAGTCCGGGGGCGAACCCAGCCACCGGCTCGCTACATTACGCCTCGCCGCGCTTCAAAAAATATACATATCTTACTATATCTTTTATTCTTTTACAACATATTACACCATTTAGCAGTTTTGTATAGGTGAGTCGATTCGGTTGCACGCGAGTGTAGTTGCCTGCAGTTCATGACCAACTTCGAGCTAATAGCATCCGAAGACAAGGCCAAGAGAGCCGCCTGGCTATCAGAGTGTATATAGATTGTATGATTGAGGTAGTTACTTTGCAGATTAGCTACTGCACATTCAATGATGGTGTACACTTCTGCTTGAAATATAGATGAGTATGTTCCTAGGTTCACACTGAGCGCCCTCTTGGGAACTTCACCATATATTCCGCATCCTACCTCCATTCCGGACTTGGAGCCATCAGTGAACCACTTCAGGCTTCCTGGTTCCCATTCTATTTGACTGTTTAACCAGTCTTCCCTAGCGGGTAATTCGACAGAATAAGATTTCTGTGAACAGTGTGTAATAAAATACTTACATAAAATACTGATCCTAATAATGTTCTAAAATCAAATTCCGTCAATTATACAATGTCAAATTAAATAGAAAAAAATTAATGTTATAAAATGTCAATTGATTATATCAGTCAAAAATTGTTCAATTGAATAATATCAATATTTATACTATTTATTATGTTTCAGTGTTTATGTGTAATTGTGTACCTTTTCATTACCTTTTTATATTAATTTCTTTACTTTTGTAGTTGAGTAGTTACAAATAAAATATTTTTCTTTCTAATTTATGAGCAACAGAAAAATTATTATCTTATTAATTATACATTTATAATTAAATTGTTAATTCTAAGTTGCTGCAGGCCCATATCCAGGAAGGGTACACTTCTCAGCGATTTATCCATTAAACTAAAGTAGTTATGTACAAACCTGAAATTATTTCCTTTGCTGCAGAGTCATTTGCTGCACTTACTACTATGATAGGTAAATCGTCCATTGCAGCGAGTGTACTACCTACTTCTTTAAAGTGATTACTTACTCAACGACATTATTTCAAGAATATAGAATACGATAATTTAACAATATTATGTACGTGTTTTTTACTAATATTTACAATTGATCAAAGCGACATTGATTTTTTTTTGGTGACTGACACGTCTTGACACAGAATAGATAGAAGATACTGTGACTGACTACCACAGACTAGGCTTGTTGAAAGAATATCGATATATCAATTTTACTTTTTCGATATATCGGCGATATTTTATTTGTTATATATCGATATAAAATTTCAAGTATCGAATTGGTATACAAATCGATATTTTTTTTAAGACCGATAACCAAGTAGGTATCTACTTTCTATGTAGGTATTCCGTATTCCATCATCATCATCATAAAATCATATTCCTATAGGGTTAGGCAGAGACTTTAAATAGCGTATACTCCATCTGTAATGATGCGTATTCCATATTATAATACTTAATACATTAGACAAAATCACATTGTCACTCAACGGATGGACAGTTGAAATCTACGGTTGAAATTGACAGACATAATTACCAACATAAAAACCAACATAAGTATAAAATAAAATAACCAAACAGCAACTGTGTAACTTCGTATATTTTCTCTTATTACAATACCTTGAGACTATCTTATTTTAATATAAACACTATGTAGATACTTATACTACTGTGACTATGACTATTATCTAGGATATTATAATTCGATAAAAAACAATGTCGACTGAGCCTGCCGGCCAGGGCCCTGAGTCGGGTATTTCAACGGTGTCACAACTGTACCATTATTGTACCATTATGGTGCAATAGTAAAGTTTTTGGTAGTCTACTATTAATGTGTCGTCATAACAACTTCATCATTGTCTTACAATTGTCAAAGTGACATAAATTGCTAGTCTCGTACACAACTGCTTCACAATTGCAATTCAATGACTGAAATGTTTCGGTAGTCTGCTATTTTGAATTTGACAGTAATATTTTTAAATTGTCCTGTGTCGACAGATTGCCATAAATAAAAAATAGATAGATAGAAATATTAGAAATTGTTCTTTGTAATTTATTGCAATTTACTAATCTCCTAAACTTCACATTGCTTTTTATACTAATAAATAGTATGTACAAATATATTTAAACGAAGTCTAGCATGATTAAATGTTTAAATTTATTAGTAGTTTTTCGAAAATCACTTCAACTAACGCATTTTTTAAAAACGGCAACACATACATACCATTCTAACACAATCCATAGATAAAAGAGACCGAAAATTCAATGCATAGATAAAAGAGATCGACAATTCTATTACCATTGAAAGACCGTTATGACGGCATATAGCAGACTACGGATATTTGACTTCAATTGCAACGGTATCGTGCCGGTATTGTGCCGGTATGACAATTGTTCCAAAATAGTGGACTTGAGCACCTGTGTATTTGTGTATGTGTCTAATGTGTCTATCAGTGTTGCCAGAAGGTTACATTTTTTACATTTTACGTAACTTTTGATCAGTTCATGTAACATGTATGTAAGAAACAATTTTAGTTAGATTTAAGTAACTTCTCAAGAATTACAAAAGAGGTAAAAATGAAAAAAAAATCTTGAAAAATTAAAATATTCTTATCTAAATTTATTTAATGAAAACAAAAACTACCGCAAAAAATTAAAAAGGTTATAATTATATTGATAAATATAATTTTTTTTAAATTATTGTGTACAAGAAAAAATAAAATAATAATAATTTTTGATCTGCGAGCTGAAAATTACATGAGCGTGAATGTAGCAGACATCAGAAAAATTTAAAACTACAAATAAATAGAGTAAATAATTTAAAAAATAATATTTATAAAAAATGCATTTATTAATTTGAAAATTTTTTAAATGCGCATTTAAAAAAAATCTTTTATTAATTATTTACTCTATTTGTAAATAATTATAAATTTGGCTGATGGCTGTTACATTCACACTCATAAAATTACCACTACGTAAGTTTTAGTTTAAAAATGTAACTTTTCATGGATGCCAACGTAACTTTCGACCAAATCACTCTGGCAACACTGGTGTCTATGCGTGTGTAATGTATTGTAATCGGTACGATGACGATAAATGAAAATATTATTCGTGATAGAATGTTTTAAAGCATATCAATATAGTACACCTGTAGGTTATGTTTTTTTAAGTTGTTATCAGATAGTGAGGTGCCGGTTTAACAAAATGGATAATATAAAATCGTGGACGGCTGAGGACGAGGCTATCATCGCGACGAACACTGATGCGACAGAATGTAAGCGATGCGCAGTGGAGCTGGGCTACTGGAAGGATGACTACATCAATTACTTTGCTCGGCACAGTGATCGTAAGGCGCCGGAGATTAATCGTGGATATTATGCGCGAGTTAAGGCCATGGAGATGTTTATCAATCAATTTCTGGAGGTAGGTCTGCTCACTGTTGTATGCTGATTGTTGGTATAGGAGCTGGCTGATGTAGTTGTGTGGTTGCAGCGCTGTGGCAGCAAGTGTCAGATCATCAACCTGGGCTGTGGCTACGACACCCTATACTGGAGGCTCAAGGACACAACACAAGCCGTTGCCAACTTCATAGAACTGGACTTCCCGACTGTCACTGCTAAGAAGTGTCACATTATAAAGAGGAACAAACAACTCTTGGAGAAAATAACCAATGAAGGTAAGTGATTAATGTTAGTGGCAAGCTGACACATTGTGTCTATCAATATTAATAGAAATAAATATAAATATAAATAAATATTCATGGACATTTCACACAACGTCCTCTGGTCCCAAGCTAAGCTTTATATGCTTGTGTTATGGGTACCAGAATACGGATATAATACATATACTACTTTTCTTTTGTAAATACATACTTATAATACATAGTAAACACCCAGACGCAGTACAAACATTAGTATGACAATTAAAAACATCACACAAATATTTGTCCTGACCGGGAATCGAACCCGAGACCTCGTGATCGGCAGTCCGTTATATGAACCACTAGACCACGAGGCCCATCATAGAAAGAAAGAAAGAAAGTAATATTTATTATGCCTCCAAGGCGGAACACAATAAAACATGAAATTTTTATATATAAACAAACAAAAATTAGGAACTAAAACTAAACTTAACTTATTACGTTCAGTGCGGCTAACGCTTATGCGCGTTTTTCTGATCTTCACCAAGTGCGGGCCGACGCGTATACGCGTCCATACAAAAAAAAAATTTGTAGGCAAGCAGGGTGCGCCGCACCTGTGTGTTTATACCGTGTATTCTGGGTGTCTATTGTTTCGAAGTGGTCGTAAAATGTGGTATTGTAAAGGAGACTACACACTAGTCAGGTTTCTGCTACGAATATTGCAGGGGGGGGGGGGGGGGACGGCGGCGGCGACGACGATAAAAAATTATAAAAAAAGGGCTTTCGGGAGAAGGTACCTTTACTATTACTGTTTTAT
Source organism: Orgyia antiqua (assembly GCA_916999025.1). Lineage (NCBI taxonomy): Eukaryota > Metazoa > Arthropoda > Insecta > Lepidoptera > Erebidae > Orgyia > Orgyia antiqua. The sequence goes on from OU779862.1 coordinate 20,839,091, forward strand.
TAAGGTATAACTTACTATTTTAACAAAACCGAACGAAGATATATTATGGCGTAAACTTCACAAAGTCTCTTACAAATAAACACTAGTGTGGAAGCACCTTTATCCATCCAACACCTTTATATGACCCGTAATTGTTATATGACAGTCATAAAACTCGAAAGTTACCGAACGCACATAAGCGTCGGCCGCACTGCGGGAAGGTAAAAGACAACGCGCTATAGCGTCCAGCCGCACTACGCGAGTTTTCTATGAATGCATATAAGCGTTCTTAGCACTACGCGAAAAATTTTTTGAACGCACATACGCGTTTTCAGCACTGGGCGAATGACTCTTTTATTAGCATTGGCTATAAATTCGCAAATTATTCAGCATTGAACGCGTTATACTATTACATATAGACGTGTGGCAGATTAATGTGTCCCACCCATGTAGGAATAAAAGGTCCGTTACTCGGCAACAGTTGTGATGTCGGTAAGGAATCACAATGCCGATATTCTGCAACATCCTTATCTAGAGCAGGTGACGCACCTTTTCAGGGTTTAACACTAACATTATATGTAAACATTAATTTGTAAGTTCCACAATAAAATTAAATAAAAAATTAAGTTAAATTAATCAAATAAAAATAGTCCAAAATTAAATTAAAAATATGAGAAAATAATTTTGTTTTCTATAGAATTGGCAATTATAACATTATGCATTTATAACATTAATTAGTGCAAACTGATTATTCACTCAATCACTGGCATCCGACAACAACATTGCTACATTAAAATACTAATCGTTAAAAATACAAATAGCAACTTAAACCAGCTGGTAACGCAAGTAACTCGAAAAAGGAACGATGAAGAGTCCCTACTAGACCAGTTGTTATGTAACGATGACTCATTAATCAATGACATACAGTATTACCCACCAATTGGTAAAAGTGATCACCTGCTCATTATAGCGACTATACAAATAATTGGCTCCAATGACGGGAATGTTCTCAATGAACCCCATTATGACTTTCATAACGCCAATTATGAAAGCGTAGAAAAATTTCTCTCAGAATCTATTAACATTAACAGTGGTACCCCTAATGATATGTGGCTCGACTTAAAGAAGGGAATACATAAGTCAATTGAAGAATTCATACCCAAGAAATGTAAAGTTAAATCCAGACGATACTACAAACCATGGATAAATAAGGAGATACTAAAACTAACTAAACAAAAGAAAGAATTGTGGCGATTGTACAGAATCGGAAAAACTGACAGTATGTATAAGGAATATAGAACCGTCAACAACAAGATTCTCCAACTCACTAGAGCTAGAAGAGCGCAGTTTGAGTCTAACATTATTGATACAGGACCTAAATCTTTTTACGGATACATTAGACAACAATTAAGCTCCAAAGTTAGCATTCCATCAGTCTTGAGAAATGACGCAAATGAGATAATAGTGGACCCACTCCGAATTGCAGAGTCGTTCAGCGATCAGTTTGAGCGCAGCTTTGTCAAAGAACCTGATGGCCCGATACCAACTGTAAACACGCCTAGAACTGAGGCGTCAATTGATACCGTCAACATCTCCGAGGAAAAAGTTCGGAAGGCTATACTGACTTTCGACGACACTACCGCTACGGGACCTGATGGTATACCTTCTATACTACTAAAGAAGTGTCTTCCAGCACTCGTAGAAAACATTACCAAAATAATGAATACTTCGCTGGAAACTGGACGAGTGCCTACCGACTGGAAGGTCGCCACTGTTGTACCCATTTATAAAAGAGGAAATAAGTTATCAGCCGCCAACTATAGACCCATAAGTCTGACAAGTGTATTATCCAAATGCCTGGAAAAGATTATAGCTGAGGAACTAAGAGAATTTCTGACTCGAGAACATATACTCCTAGATGAACAACATGGCTTTGTTCCCAAGCGTTCAGTAACAACCAATCTGCTCATGTGTGTTGATGAGTGGATAAGAAATGATGACAAAGGACATCCTACAGACGTAGTTTATCTTGACTATGAAAAGGCATTTGACCGTGTGCCGCTAAGACGTCTGTTATGCAAGTTAGAACATCTTGGCATACGCGGAAAAATATTATCCTGGATAAGTGACTTCTTATCAGATAAAACATTCTGTGTACGAATTGGAAAAACACTATCTACAGCTCGTCCCGTACTTAGTGGTGTGCCCCAGGGATTGGTACTTGGACCACTGATCTTTATCCTTTACTTGACAGATCTCAAACACACACTACAGTTACCATTCTCACTGTTCGCTGACGATACTAAGTTCTTTGGGAACCCATGTATACAGTCCCGACATATTCAAGAAGACTTAAATGCCATTTTCAACTGGACCAAAAAATGGTTACTATCATTGAATACCACAAAGTGCACCATATTACACATAGGTAAAAAGAACCCCCATACGAAGTATTACCTTGGGCATGAGCAACTAACATCGGTAGATACGCAGAAAGATCTAGGTGTCACTATATGTAAGAACTTAAAGTGGGAAACTCACATCAGTGGCATTGTAAAAAAAGCAAACTCTATGTTGTACCTAGTGAGGAAAGCATTCAAGTGTCTTACTCCAAGAACACTACTAAAACTATACAAAACATACATAAGACCAATATTGGAGTATGCTTATGTGATATGGGACCCTTACTTCAAGAAAGACATAACACTTTTGGAGAATGTACAGAGAAGGGCCACAAAGATGGTTGGCACATTAAAGAACAAGTCCTATGACCAACGCCTTATTGCTCTTGGTCTCACTTCTCTTAAAAGGCGTAGGCGGAGGGGAAATCTTATTGAGACATACAAAATACTCTCAGGGTTCTACAAAGTTTCTGGAATAGACGGTTTATACACTTTCAATAACAACAAACGCCTGCGAGGGCACTCGCTGAAGCTGTGGAGGGTCTCTGCAAAGAAAAACCCCTTAAAATATTTTCTGCCAAACCGAGTGATCACAGATTGGAACAAACTCCCTGAAAGTGTGATTAAGGCACCTACTTTGAACTGTTTCAAGAATAGACTAGACAAATTCTTTAAATCTTCGTGATACACACGCATCAGCATAAAGCTGCTAGTGTGATTGCAATATAATAATAATAAAATAACAATATATCATCGGTATAATGGAAGAACTAAATAACTCACATTTTGGCTCAATTGAGCTTTTACCATTTTCGTGAAGCCTAAAATGTGCCGCATCTTATGATCTAACAAACATTCTCATATCTTAACTCAATCCAAAATAAAGCCTTTTTTCCTGTTTTAGTGGAAGAAATGAATATCTTTAAATTAACTCTAAATGTTATTAGAAAAAATGAATAACTCTATAAAAAATGCAAACCTGTGACTTCTGATCACTTGAGTATGAAATAAATTAGCTAAATTGTGTTATTTAGTTAAGCCTAGTTATAATATAGTGATACCCTTCGATTAAACCAAAGGAATATCCAGAAACTGAAACCATGATGCCACCCGTCAAAAGGCTATTTAAAACCTTCTTAATACGCCCAAGTTACGCTCTCTCAATAACTGTTTCGCTTTCCTCTCTTCCTGTTGTAATACAGGAAAAAGTCTAAAAATGGTAATTGGCTATCACATAATACGAAAAAAGTAGTTTATACCAATACCAAACTATGAGTAGCAGATATGGGGGCGTTTTCCTATATTTCAACTACAAGATTAAGTTAGTGAAGCTTAATTCACTGGTCATTTTGATGCACTTAATTGTGCTGTCAGTGTGGTAACGAATTAAGAATATAAGTGTCCCATTTTCCTACCCACAGTACAGTAAAAGCGAGCGAAGGAACATTGTACACAGATATTATCTCAATATACAGCAAACCCCAACAAATTATTCAAAAAAAGCCATCCTCTTGAACCATTCTATCTATTAAAAAAACCGCATCTAAATCCGTTGCGTATTTTTGAAGATATAAGCTCACATAGGGACATACATACAAAAATTTCGACTTTGTTTTATAAGAAGTAAAGATGGATAGAAGACCGAGGAAACGTTCGCGTTGCTCGGCCAACAGTTTAACTATTTAATTTCGTCGCGCGTAATTCTTTTTTCGTCATATCTCCTAAGATATTCATTTAAATTGCATGCTGTAAAAAGCAGTTATAATCTATATTAAACGTGTAAGCTAACTAAGGTATTTAATTTGATAAAAATGATTACTATATACACATAAATAGCTTTTGAAAACACCCTATTGAATTTGATAATTTTTGCGACATTATTATGGGTACAGCGGGTTTCTCTTAAAAGATAGACATATGCCCTCGCGGACTTTTTTGAAGAACTATAGGTAACAAACAATTCCTCCATACATTAGTTTGTTGTAGCTCACATAGATAAGGCAGCGTTTTCATTTATAGCTCGCACGCGTCCGAGTTTCTCGGCAAATTTAATCATATCTCATCCAATATACAGCAAACCCCAACAAATTATTCAAAAAAGCCATCCTCTTGAACTTGGATTTAGATGCGGTTTTTTTAGTAGATAGAATATCTATTAAAAAAACCGCATCTAAATACGTTGCGTATTTTTGAAGATATAAGCTCACATAGGGAAATACATACAAAAATTACAACTTTGTTTTATAAGAAGTAAAGATAAAGGTAAGACTGACTGGTTTGTTTGGAGTTTCTTGCCTGTTCTTCTCTATAGAATTCGCGTTTGGAACCGACACCTAGTTTCTGACGTTTCAAAAGAGCTTGTAAAACATGCCAACTTGAAATAAAAAATTTTTACTTTGACTTTGGTTAAATAATCTGAACAAGTAAGGCGCTTTTAATAAAACTAGATTTAAACCAATTTATCATTTTCATTTCCAAATAAAACTGAACGTGATTCCCGCGGGAGTGGCAGTAGTCCCCCCAGATGACAGTGATCAAGACGAGCGTGGTGTACTGTTGCAGACGGCGAGGTGGCGCTGCAGGCGGGCGATTTGCACGCGGACGGGTACCACCTGGTGGGGTGCGACCTGCGCTGCGCCGCGGAGGTGAGCCGCAAGCTGGCGGCGGCGGGCGCGCGGCCCGAGGCGCCCACGCTGCTGCTGGCCGAGTGCGTGCTGGTGTACCTGCGCCAGGACGCGGCCGACGCGCTGCTGCGCTCGCTGGCCGCCGCCTTCCCGCAGTGCGCGCTGCTGCAGTACGAGCAGTGCAACCTGCACGACCGCTTCGGCGACGTGATGCTGCGCAACCTGGCGGCGCGCGGCTGCGTGCTGGGCGGCGCGCCGGCGAGCGGCCCGCCCGCCGAGCACGCGGCGCGCCTGGCCTCGCTCGGCTTCGAGCGGGCCCGCTCCTGGGACATGGGGGCCGTGTGGCGCGCGCTGCCCGACGACGACCGCGCGCGCGCACATTCGCTCGAGATGTTGGACGAGGACGAGCTGCTGCAGCAGCTGCACGCGCACTACGCGCTCAGCCTGGCCACGCGGGGCCCACTGCTGGCCGACATGGACCTGCACGCCTAGACCCTATCTAACCAGCTGTTCATCTACTACTTTTATGTTTTTATTACTAAGTGTTGAATAATTATTTATGCTATTAAATAAATATTGTATAATACAAATACTTGTTTTATAGTACCCTTAAATAATCCTGTCTTATAAACAGAGGTAATACTAGTGAAGAAAGAAAGAAATCGCGTCTTAATAAAAATTGTGGTGGTTATAAAAGATCCATTTCCTAAAAATCTGCTACCATTCGGGACAATCTATTACTAACCGACTTAAAAAATGGAGGAAGTTAATTTTTAATTTTTTTTGTGTTTATTATGTATTATAATATAAGTATGTAATGTATGTATATATTTACAAAAGTTAGCACAGGCTAACTTGACTTGTCCTCAATTTTAAACGCCAACCCACCTGGTACTTCTGTGTGTTTAACGTGTTTTATTTTCATTAAAATATTAATAAAAATCATTTAAAAACATTTTTTATTTAGTCCCAATTTTCCAACATAAACAGATACGTAACTAAATATCGACGTAGGAAAACGTATTTGCTGTAAGCACCAAAAAATAGAATTTTTTTTGCGTCGATTGGTCTGGGTCTCGTATTTCTGCGATGAAAAAAAAATCACTTACGCCGTAAATTTTTTGATTACACTAGAGACTTCCACGCTGTAAGTCTACTAAAAACCAGTGTTTAAATGGATGTGTTGTTTACGACATTCTTGCGGTCAGCAAAACAATTTTGTAACAAAAGCTTACGCTACTTACTACGTTTATAAAATCGTACTTTATTAACTACTAGCTGTTGCCAGCGACTCCGTACGCGTGGAATTTAGAAAAGTTTCATGAAAGTCTATCCATACATCCAATATTAACCAAATATCCAAACATTAGAGTAGGCATGGATAGAAGACCGAGGAAACGTTCGCGTTTCTCAGCCAACAGTTTAAGTATTTTATATTGTCGCGCGTAATTCTTTTTTCGTCATATCTCCTAAGATATTAATTTAAGTTGCATGCTGTAACAAGCAGTTATAATCTATATTAATTGCGTAAGCTATAGCTTTTGAAAACACCCTATTGAATTTAATAATTTTTTTGACATTATTATGGGTCCAGCGGGTTTCCCTTAAAAGATAGACATATGCCCTCGCGGACTTTTTTGAAGAACTATAGGTAACAAACAATTCCTCCATACATTATTTTGTTGTACCTCACATAGATAAGGCAGCGTTTTCATTTATAGCTCGCGCGCGTCCGAATTTCTCGGCAAATTTAATCATATCTCTTCCAAAATACAGCAAACCCCAATAAATTATACAAAAAAGCCATCCTCTTGAACCATTCTATCTATTAAAAAAAACCGCATCAAAATCCGTTGCGTATTTTTGAAGATATAAGGTCACATAGGGACATACATACAAAAATTACGACTTTGTTTTATAAGAAGTCATGTACTACAAATAATTGGCATTTATTTTGAAAATAACCTACCAGAGACCGATGAAGAAGATTGAACATTATTAGCTCCTTAATCTAAGGCCAAACCAACGCGTTCAACTCGCGTCCGCGGTGGCGACCAATTGTTGCGAACATATTTGTACAACACGCTTATATACGAGTAAGTTCAGTGTGTATCTACCAATGCATAAATCTATGTAACGGAGTCTTTGAAAGTGAATTTCACCCACTTGCAGTAGTCGGATTGATCTGAAATTTTGTACAACTAACATGGACCAATGACAATCCAATAATTAAAAAAAATATTCAGGATACTCAAACGTGTTTCTAGTTTTTTGAAATAAGTAGGTTATTTATGTTAATGTCAAGGTAACAAATGAATTTTTTAAATAATTTTACAATTAAATTCAGTAACCTTCCTTACTGCCTTTTATTCGTATAAAAATATTTCCACTTCACACATTTAAAACAATCTCATCAATGCCAGGCAATTCTGCGCTATAGCTTACATCTAATTAGCTTTACCTAAAAAGCGATGAATGCCATTTACGACATTTTAAAGGTCTAGACAAAAAGTAGATATTTTGGTGCCATAGTAACATCATTATGGTTTCAGCATTTTAAACGTCTGTAAAAAGAAACTGGTTTGCTGTAATCTCCATTATTTCTAAAAGTAATTAACTTGGAAGGACATCTTTATAGCTAACGTGAAGGCAAAAAAAAAAAAAATACGTTTTTAAAATCGTGCTCCTACTACTTATAGTTTCGGAAAAATGATTTTTTTTCTCATTTTTGGAAAGTTTTTGGGCTCTGGTGAACATTTCATGTTTTGGTGCTTACAGCAAATACGTTTTCCTGCGTCGATATATTACAAAATACTTTCCAAACACGAACGCAACTGGCGCGTTGGTGGCAATGCCCAATAGAATTTATTCATCAGTGCCACCAACGCACAGGGTTCGTTTGCAATTTTTCGCTATCTTCTACATATTTTTATGTAATTTACTTGTAGAAAACGCAATTATCGTAAGTTGTATAACCTAAATCAAGAAAAACATTATCTAAATGGCATCTAGGTGTAGTTTTGAAAAATGTGGTGGCAATGAATGGGTTAAATATTGTTCCATAGAATGAAAACCCAGCTAACTATAATCTGTCATGTCACCGCAGGTATAAAGGAATGCGTCCCTTCTGTGTCAAGCCCCTTCTAAGAAACATCTGGACCCAGCTGAGTTCAATTCAATAGAAATATTTAGTCTAGTCATCAGTATACGTTTATCATTTCAGTGTCGTTTGCATATCTATATTTATATGTATATCATATCTATATTTTTTTCGACCAAATGATTGTATTATGTCCCTTTCTTGCTATATTAATTTGCCGTTTATGGCCGTCTTGATACGGTTACGGATATTTTATATTTTCGGTTATGGAGTTCCATAACATCCCTAGTAGAGATATATCACTTGTCGGTCCAACAAGTGATCCCTGCGAGACAATAATTAGGTAACTATTGAATCTGAACATTGTAATATGTTGAATTATCGAAATAACATTAGACACAAGTAGATTGTTAGATTTTATTTCATAAACAATAATGATGTTAGTTTATAACGAAAGTTTTAACATAAATATACCAACCACAAGTTGTGGATCAATCGCGAGCTAAAACAATGTTTATATTATTTAACTGTTTGTATCATTTAGAGCACGAAGCTTCTAGATGTAAACGTGGTAACACAAATATGATAGGTGTTGTGGTGAGACACGCGTCAGACGTGCGGCAGGCAGGCGGCGACGTCGCGGCGCAGCTTGTGGCGCGCGTCAGACGTGCGGCAGGCAGGCGGCGACGGCGCGGCGCAGCTTGTGGCGCGCGTAAGACGTGCGGCAGGCAGGCTGCGACGGCGCGGCGCAGCTTGTGGCGCGCGTCAGACGTGCGGCAGGCAGGCGGCGACGGCGCGGCGCAGCTTATGGCGCGCGTCAGACGTGCGGCAGGCAGGCGGCGACGGCGCGGCGCAGCTTGTGGCGCGCGTAAGACGTGCGGCAGGCAGGCTGCGACGGCGCGGCGCAGCTTGTGGCGCGCGTCAGACGTGCGGCAGGCAGGCGGCGACGGCGCGGCGCAGCTTATGGCGCGCGTCAGACGTGCGGTAGGCAGGCGGCGACGGCGCGGCGCAGCTTGTGGCGCGCGTCAGACGTGCGGCAGGCAGGCGGCGATGGCGCGGCGCAGCTTGTGGCGCAGCGGCGCGGCGCCCTCGCAGAACACGTGTGTGTGGTGCCGCTCCAGGTGCAGCAGCGTGTCGTGTCGCGGCAGGTGCACGATGCAGCCGTCGGCGCCCCGCTCCACGCGCGCGCCTGCCACGCCCTCGCGCGCCAGCCCAGCCACCAGCGCCTCCACGTCGGGCGCGCCCAGCTCCAGGAGCGGCGCCGACCGACCCTCCGCCTCCTCCAGTTCCAGGCGGGAATCGCGCACGCGCAGCGCCGCCGCCACGGGCGCCACGCGCAGCCCGGGCCGCAGCTCGCGCGGCGTCAGGCGCCCGGCCAGCGCAGCGCTGAGGGTGGCGCGCGCTGCGCGGCTGCGCACGCCCAGCTTGCGAGCGGCGCCGCGGCGCACCACGACGGTGGGCACGTCGGCGCCGAGCCCGGGGCGCGCGTACTGCTCGGGCAGCGCCAGCTCGCGGGGCCGCAGCTCGCGCACCAGCTTGCCGGCCTGCGAGTAGTTGAGCGACGTGTCGATGGGACAGTGGAACGCCTTCATGTTGAGCGGCTGGAAGGGAGCTAGCGCGTCCAGGTGCGGGAAGTCCGGCTCGGTGAAGATGACGGCGTGCGCCGGGTTGGAGGCCCACAGCTCCAGCAGGTGCACGGCCGCCCCGAAGCGCAGCGACGGGTGTCCGGCGAACACGACGCAGGGCTGCCGGAAGTCGCCCAGCGCGTCGTCGTGCAGCGTGCGCGCGTGGCGCAGGCGGCCGGCGCGCGCGAGGGCGGCGTGCGGGAAGGGCTCGTCGGGGAGGTAGACGCGCGCCTGCTTGCCCGCCGAGACCCACTCGGCCAGGATGTTGCTGTAGGCCAGCGAGGAGTCCGCCACCACCGAGATGACGTAGAGCGGCACGTGCGACAGGCCCGCGCCGTCCAGGTGCGCCGACAGGCACTCCAGCAGGTCGTAGAGCACGCCGCTCGGGTACACGGGGCACAGCACGCAGCCGGCGGCGCGCAGCGTGGCGGCCGCGTGCACGCACAGGTCGCCCAGCATGTGGTCCGGGTTGTGCGCCGGGGTCTGCGTGAGCGCGGCCAGCACCAGCACGTCGGCCCCGCGCAGCGCCGCCTGGTTGATAGGGCGCGGGTGCGTCGTCAGCGTGCTGGACCCGCTCACGTAGGCCACCTTCTCGTGCGCGGACCGCAGCACCCAGTTGGCCGAGCCCAGACAGAAGCCCGAGCTGACCGGCGTGGCGTGCAGCGCGCCGTACAGGTCGACGCGCTCGTCGTAGCCCACGACGCGCACGCGGGCCAGCGCCCGCTCCACAGCCTCGCGCGCAAAGAGGCGGCGCCAGGCGCGCGGCCGGGCCGCCAGCGCCAGGGGGGCGGGCAGCACGTGTAGCAGCTCCTTCCAGCGACGCGCCGCGCCCGCGCCGCCCTCCGCGCCCGCCACCCAGTCGGCCAACTCCTCAAGGTAGAAGCGGCCCACTTGCAGCGTGGGCTCGGTGGCGTACACCTGGCCGCGGAAGCCCGTGTCCTCGGTGACGAAAGGCAGCGCCAGCATGCACGTGTAGTTAGAGATGAGGATCACGTCCAACTGGGAGTAGTCCACCACCTTGTCCAGCGGTGGACAGAACTCGGGCACGCTGTCCACGAACACGCGTCCGCAGCACTCCTTCAGCTCCTGAACACAATGCACTTGTCAGATTACATATCAACTGTGTTAATAATACATTCATGTAGATTTATTTTTTTAACTAACATTCCGTCTTGGCTTTGCACTATCAACATTAATTACTTCAAAACAATTGTAACCTATGTCTAAAACAATACTATGGTTCCTGATGATAAAAATATAGTTTTATAGATTTAATTCAAACCAACAGTCTTGTTAGTAAGGTGTTTTTAGATATTTGTCCAAGGCTTTTACTATGATGGAATTAATGACTTACCATACTATATCGGGAATGATCATGAGATTGTTTTGTTTGCGGATGATACTTTCTTGACTTTTAAAATTAATAGACAAATGCTTAAGTATGATGAAGTAAACAGTGCACTCTCAAAACTTGTACAATGGTTTAATGTTAATAAATTATTATTAAACTCTAAGAAAACTAAAATATTAAAATTTTCTATCCCAAATGTTACCAAAGTAAAGAACATTTGAGTGGAGCAAGATTGGAACCAGTACAATCAACTGTTTTTACACGCTTTGTAGTAGCTTCACTTGTATGTTTGTAACCGACTCCTTTGGACGCTATTTTGACCCACTTTAAACGGTCAGATTCTATTCAAATTTTGCACACCTGTCAAAGACCCATGACAATGCAATAATTCGATTAAAATATCCGATTATCCTGGTTAGATTCACCAGGAATCATTAATCTCTTTCCGGATCCTTTGCATGAGAGTAAGAGAGAGGGCTAGTACGTGAACTACGCATGCGCGCATTTCCAGAGAAACTCTTTTTTCAATTTTTTTGTTGGGTTTTCTATATAAAGCGTGTTTTTTAGTTTTTTTAAACTATTATTTTTTTAGGAATAACTATCGATTCAAAACAAAGAGTGGTCTTTTTGAATAAAAAAGGATGGAATAACTGTATACAAGAACCAATGCTTATAAAACATTACAATATACAAAATGTATTGCTCCAGAGGAAACTACTCCCAAGCTTTATCATCTTTAACATAGTCAGTGAGGAAAGATGAATAAGGAATGATTATGCCAGATAGTTCTTTTAGTTTACGGTTTATACATAGTTTTTTTTTCACATGTATGAAGCCAAGGCCAACAGTTAGTTGTAAATAATGCCATAGAATCATAAAGATCATAGTAGATATCGATAACTAAGCAAAATAACATATTTTCAATAATTCTACCAATGATCCATACACAGTGTTCTATGATGAATACACAATGGTAATAACAGTACAGGTCCAACTTGTACTTGGTCACATTTATATTCTAAGGAAGTTTAACCATAGTTAGCATAGTACAACAACTAGTGGAGTATACAGTACCCCCTCAAGCAGCGGGTCGTTAAGGTGCGGCGGCGTGTAGGTGGGCAGCGAGGCGAGGCGCGCGCTCGGGACGGGCGGCAGCGGCAGGAAGTTGAGCAGCGAGTGTGCCGACAGGCCGCAGTCCAACATTATCAGCAACTCCTTGAACGACAGCACGAAGCACGGCTTGGCCGCGTCACTGCTCAAGCAGTACTGCAACAGAACCACTCACCAATAATTTACACTCTTACTTCTCAGAATATTATTCCCAAGACAAAAATTACTCACCAGTTTCATGTTTTTGTTTACACTTAACCTATCTGTAAGATATTTGTACGACAAACATTATAATGAACGTGTCTAATAGTTTTACGTTTTCGGATATTCATACATTAATAAAGTAATTTATTTTAACCGTTATCAATATACATATAAAAACATCTATGCTGTGCTATTGATAATAATCAGTATTCAGTACCTACTTAATCACAGACACAGACTTTAAATAGGTAGGTACCTACCTATAGTGCCGCCAACTTATCTGTAGAATGTAGCGATGGCGCCACGATCGACAAGTGTTGCCACAGAAATTATCAACTTTGGCCACCTTTAACTTTTAATACTCGTAAGCATACCTTTTACCGTCCCTGTTGCTCGCTATCACAGATATAAGATATATTATATAGGTTTATGAATGATAAAGAGAAAGGGCTCGACTAAACGGTAAGGATTTTCAGCCATTTGGCCTTGGAATAGTTAAAGAATACGAGTATGTAACTTTTTAAATAATTATTTATATTTACTAATTTTTAAAATATGTATTACATGTTAAATAAAAATAACTTTATTTATTTTGTAATAATTTTCGTTTTACTGAAAACCTTTCATGCAGTAATTATGGTCTAAGGCAGCCGAAGTATGTGCAATAATACCATAACTGTGGTCCAGTGGATATACTCCACTAATTTCTTCAAAATCTGAATCACTGTCACTATCAGTGTCGGAGTCACTGTCTAAATGAACTATAAACGGCTGATCTAAATATACGTCTTTTCGTCTATATTCTTCTTCAATTTTGTTCACATGTGCACAATATTTTTGCCATTCTGAAGCATCAATGGAACTGAACGCTTCAGTTATTAATTGTTGCATACTTTGATTTTTGTGCTCTATGTTAACTGCTGCCACTTTCCTTTTCATTGAACTCCATATCATCTCAATAGGATTAAGGTCGCAATGATACGCTGGCAGTCGTAAGCATTTGTGGCCATGTTGTGCTAATATACTATCAATCTCATACACAGGATCAGGTTTATTTCGTTTGACAATCTCCAGCAACTGTGGTTTGGTCAATTCTGACGAGAAATCGAGGCGTTTATCAGTTAACCACTTTATAATTTCAGGTTTGTTAGTGTTGGTAGTTGGTGTTTTATTAAATCGAATGCTGTGATAGGGAGCGTTGTCCATTATTATCAGAGACGGTTCTTCAAGATTGGGGAGTAATTTTTCAGTTAACCACTTTTTGAAATTTGTGTTGTTCATTTCGTCGTGATAGTCCCCGCTTTTTGTATTTGACTTAAATACAAGATTTGCGTTTTGGACAAACCCCATTTTTCCACCTGCATGAACAATAATAAAACGTTGGCCCTTAGACACAGGTTCTAGAACGCCATCTGTTTCTTGACTTTGCCAACATTTATTACTGGTATGTGATGAATGTATATACGTCTCATCCAAGTATATTACTGGCCGAGGATTACCTGATAGTGAGTTTTGTTTTAATTCTTGTAAATATTTAGCTCTCCACGCCGAAATATCATTACGCTCGGTTAAAACCTTGCGATTGCTTTGTGTTTTTCGGTAATGAAACCCAATTTTACGCAACAATTTGCGAAGTGTTTCCCTGCCACCTTTGAAATTTATTTCATCTCTCAGTACCGTAAGTAGCTTATTTATAGTAGGCAATTCCTTTTTCAACGCATAAAATTCATGTACTTTTCGCCTGATTACCCCTTGATCAAAACTGTCCACGTCTATTTTGCCACATGTCCTTCGTCTCGACTTTCCTGGTGTGGTTATTCTGGTACCCGTTTCTGCAGCCGTTTCGCCTTCTTGTACAATTTTATAAATTGTTGAAAGACCAATACCTAAAACAGAAATAAAGTTGTCATTAAATAAATAAAAATTTAGAAAGTCAGCGTGTAATGAAAAGCGTCATTTTTTAAATTCATGAATCATAATATTTAAATAAAATATTTCTGATATAATTGAACCCTAAAGAATTGTATCCCGAATTATGAGTGCTTTCGAGAAAGTGGTAACCTAATTTCACATAGGCCAAGTCGCAAGCAATAACTAGTTATTTATTATTGTGACAATGTCGTTACTTAATAAATAAATAATTTATACTAATATATATCGTAAATAATGTATAGCGATTCATGAAATAATAATCTGGTAACACTGACCTGTAGCGGCAGCAATGCGTTTGTATACATGAACAAATGGTATTATTGGGGCTGTTTGCTCCTTTTCTGCATCAAAGAATGATTTCATTTTGATAATCATTTTTCGTACGTCACTTTTGATTGCTTTCGGCATGATTTTCACACAAAATACTTGCAAATTAAAAAGAAAAACTAGAACCCTCGAACGAACACCCGACTACAACGACTGACAACAACAAAATTACGTTTTCAAAATGGCGTCAGTAGTTCCACTTTTAGCCGTTCTACAGATAAGTTGGTGGCACTATAATTAAGTTGTTTTGAATATAGTTGCACAGACTACTGCTCTACTAGGGATGTGAAAAAAAAAACGATTATGAAAAAAAGCGATTTTTTACGCGATTTTTTTATTTCAAATAATCGATTTTTAATCGATTTTTTTATAATAATTGAATAAATTAATACTGATTTTTATTTGCAACCCCCGATAAAAAGTCTGGTTTTCACCCGGTGCCTAGGCCTGGAACACGAACTTATCTTTTATTAATCTATACAAGTATACACATATCATTAATCTATGGCGAACTGCCTATAAATACACCCTCCATAAATTTATATTAACGCCATCTCAGCCCATTAAAGTTGGGCACACTGTTGGGCACGGGGCTCTTTCACTTGGGAGGGTTTATGGTCGAGTATATCCCTCAGTTGGCTCTTACAGGTAGCCTGGGGAAAAAATGGGGTGGTGACACTTGTATTCTTAGCCCATCACCACACGGACAATAGGTCTAGGTCAGGTGTGGCCAACTTTAATGCACACAAGATCTACTTTTTGGAACGAAGTTCCATAAGGCAGGCTTGGAGGAGATAGGGATTTTACTGCGCGACCGAACTGAAAAAAATGTGATAGTAAAACCGTAAGAAAAACGGCATGGAATAAAATCGTTAAATGAGACGTGCGCAGACGCGACGGTCGTATACACAAGCGAGTAGTCTATACTTGGAGGAGGTAGGGATTTTGCTGCGCGACCGAACTGAAAAAATGTGATAGTAAAACCGTAAGAACGCGCGACTGTCGTATACACATGCGAGTAGTGTTTAATACCTTTCTCTTTCACCTTCTTTTTTTTTTTTGCAAATTGTGTTGCAAATTCTACATTAGCCGAAGGAACTTCGTTCCTACCTGGTGTCGCACGACACCACATTTTAATTTATCATTTTAAAATTGAGTCGCGATCGACCTATTTCTTAGGTAAGAAGGCGGATTTTTATGAAATGTGCTTTTATACCGCCGTGCACTCTTGCGAGTTCCACCAACATACATGAAAATTATATAAGTTTGTCCAGGGGTATTCAAAATAACTAAATGTGGTCACGCTGAACGTCTCCGTACTCGAAGCATGAGCTGCGTACATGTTCATTCCTGTATCAAGTACTAGAAACATTTGGCATTTAATTCGTTCCCTCATGGAACTTGCGAGACCAAACTTGGTCACGCGATCGACCGGTTGATCGCGATCGACTTGTTGGCCACTCCTGATCTAGGTTATTTATTGACAAAATAATATTTAAGATTTTAAGTTGGCGTTTATATTTGAATTAAATAGCAACTTAAAAAAATCGATTACATACTAAAAAACGATTTTTTTTTTAGAAAAATCGATTATTTAATTTTCGTTTTTTTTTTCTGCGAAAAACGATTTACAGACTACTTAAAGAGCTGAATGCACAGACTGACTACAGTCTGTCAAGTATAAGTTGGCGCGTGGCAAAAAAGAGAACTAATTTTGACAGTTCACAGTTGCTTGTGTCATTGTGTCGGGTACACGGTAAGAATTGCTAGTTCAATGTTTTATATATTACCCCAAACTTAGGGGTAAAATTATGGAGGGTAGAGGTAAGGAGAATCATCTGCTCATGAAAAAGTGTCCGTTGAAATGCATTAAATTAGGGTGGCGCCACATTAGCATCAGAGTAAACTTTAAAGGAAGCGCCAAATACCAACTTCCGCAATCAATAAACGTACTATTCACAGTTCAGAAAATAAAATCACTTTAGCTACACGTTTTCTCATAATAATTCTTTAAGGTTATATTTACTGCATTATTTTGTAATACGCAAGTAGTTGACATTTTCAATAAGTAACTACTTTAGTCGACAATAAAATTATTTTTTTTTAACTCGGCGTACTTCAATTCGTTTACAATTGCTACATTCATACCATACCCTGTGTCATCACCAGCGCCATTCTGGAAGGTTTTTGAACTGTTTTTTTTTTACTGACAGCTGGACACTTTTTTCAATTTTCTACCATAAGAGATGACTCTACTTACCTCTACCCTCCATAGGTAAAATGTATATGGTTGCCATAGAAACTCGATGTGAGTTGGTGTCATAGAAATGTTTTCTCTATAGTCATAAATATGAATATTGTAATTCAAGGTAGTTTATATTCTGTAAAGATTTTCACAAACATGGGGTTTAGTGGGTAGTCCGGATTTCACTAGGCCGGGAGCCCTACACGAAACTGTCTCGGCTACTCCGTATCAGGGATGTATTCAGTCTTTCAAATATTTACGCGTACGAAGTCGCGGGCAACAGCTAGTGTAATATATGTTATATGTTAATCTAATATATAAAATTCACGTGTCACAGTGTTAGTTACCGTACTCCTCCGAAACGGCTTGACCGATTCTTCTCAAATTTTGCATACGTATTCAGTAGGTCTGAGAATCGGCCAAAATCTATTTTACAAACTTTTTTTTTAGTATGGCAAAACAACGTTTGCCGGGTCAGCTAGTTATATATAATAATATGTCAAGAAATATTTTGTTAGGCAGATGTAGGGAATATAAAATAAACGTGGCGATACCCAAAGCGTAGGACCCTCGCTCAAACGCCAACTTATACTTGACAGACTGTACATAAAGAACTTACGTCGTACCACAAATTACTTAGAGTCTACTGAATGATGTGCACAACCCTAGGATGATGAATAAGTAATATACTAATGGCCTTATTCATAATGACTTATCGGAGGTTTAAAAGTTCACTAAAATCCGTTCGCGAAAATTGTCAAAACTTGTTATTCATAATAGTCTTTTTACGATAAAACGTTTATTATCTCTGTGATAAAATCTCCGTTTAAACCTCCGATAAGTCATTATGAATAAGGCCATAAGTCTATGGTACAACCTTGATATCGTTGTCAAAATCACGACCCTAGATCATCGAATATTATTCTATGGTCGTAGTGTCATTTTAGTATTATGCGTACCTACGTGACGTTTCGACATTTGTTCCTGATTGGCTGGCAATTCAATCATCGTCATCATAACTTCACGCCTTTTCCCCATGGGGGTAGGCAGAGACTATAGAGCGCCACCTGCTACGATCCAAAGATACTTCCTTGGCTTCATTCACACTCATACATCTGGTCATACATGCTCGACGGTTGTAAGTGCTACGCACTTGCCCCTTTTGCAGTATCCCGGCGATGACATCGGAGTATATTTTTCTCGGGCCTCCTCTCCCAGCATTTCCACTTACCTCTGCCGTGTATATGGCTTTCGTTAATCGTCTCTCATCCATCCTCTCCACATGACCAAACCACCTAAGCATAATTTTCTCCACCTTAGTCACTACATCCTCTTTCAGACCGCAACGTTCTCTTATAACTTCATTTCTAAATCTATCTTTCAAAGTCACATCATACCATAGATCCAAGTACAACATGAACATACATACTTCTCAAAGAGCGCACCTCTACAGCATTTATTCTACTTTCGTGCTTCTTCTGCCACACCCAACATTCGCTTCCATACATAAGCGTAGGTAACAACACGCCATTGTGGATCGCCATTCGAGACCTTTCAGTAATCGCTTGGTTAGCCACAATAGCATGCAAGGCACCATTCAGCTTAAATTCCGCTAACACCCTTCTTTCCACATCAGCATCAACCTTACCATCTCTTGTAAAGACACTTCCCAAATAAACAAATTCTTGTACCTGTTCCACACTTTCATCATCTATTTTAATATTATACGCAGACATACACTCTTCTTTTTCAAACACCATAACTTTCGTCTTGTTTACGTTTACTTTCATTCCTTTTAGTCTAAATTCAAAATTAAATTGGCAAAAATTTTGTGAAGTTCTGGAATTCTGTAAAAAAACGTAATTATAAGCAAAGTTTGCCTGTATCTGTGGATGGCTTGCAGGATGCGGGTGAGATTGCCAATATGTTCGCTAGAAAATTCAAACCGATACCAGAGCTTGTTACTGTAGACCCATCTGACGGGACATTCGCCAGTGGATCGGATTTACTAATTGAGGATCAATTAGTATGTAGCCACACTCCAGTACCGATCTCTATCTTAAGAGCTGCAATAAATTTGTAACATTATTACCCTAGTTTATGCATAGCCACTTGAAGGACCAATTTTAAATTTAGTTTTTTGTCTAATATTTTGTTCTCACACTTTTATCAATATTAGTTACGAATTTATTGCTGCTATGGACATGTGTTCGACAACCTCAAGTAGCGCGTCCTTTAAATAAAACGGGATCGCTACTTTTCTTGTAGAACGTAAGATTAGTAATAAGTTAGTCATAGTTTGGTCTTGGTCGAGAATAAACGTCTTACGAATATCATGTGGAGTTATATTACAACACGCACTGTTATAACCCTGCCTTTGTTCTAGAATCCAATAACTGTAAGCAAATATTAATTGCTGACTCGTATATATGAATACCATATATACGAGCCCACAAGCTCTCTCGAGTTAGTCTGCAGTAATCTCTCTCGTGCGCTTGGCCTAATTTCTATGTATTAAAAAGTGTTTAAATATAATAAAGTGTTAATAAAGAAAATATCTTTTTTAAAAACCAATTCTCAAAGGCCCGCGTAACATTAATGGTGGCAGCGGTGGGATCGAAAATCCCCAGTGCTTTTAATAAAATAAAAACCGTGAAGTGCAGACTCAATATAATATACGAGAGATCTTATACTAAATCTATTGTTTTCAAGAAAATAAAAGTGAAGAAATACCATAAGTGTTCATCCACAAAGTGCTAAAAAGTGCATCGTATTCGATATCAAGTTCCAAAATCATATTCTTATTTCTCTTAGAAAGAAATCCTAATATCCTACGTGCTAAGTGAATATTCTGTGCTGCGTAATCTTCGAAACAAGTGAAGCAAACTTACAAATCCCGGCCTTGATAACACGCCGGATTACCAAGAACCTATACCAGCGTCGCGTCGCGTCGCGCCGTTTCCTGTAGCAGCCTTATCGCATCGAAGAATGCGATCTCCGCTCGAGCCTCGCCTTATCGTCATCGCCTTGTTAACTTTGTAAGTCCTTGGTCATTCTATTACGAACTATTAATACTGTTATAACATTGTTCTATCAACAACTTTGAATTTATTCCAGCTAATCTTAAAGTGTAAACCATCGTGATTGTTCCTGTAATACTTTTTGTTTCATCCTATCGTGTCGTTTGTGTTTAATACATAAATAAATTATAAATAAATAAAGTAACAAAATGCCTAAATCTGTCAAAGATGACGAAAAGCTCCACCTCTACGTGGAAGGATCTAATGTTAGCGACAAATGTCTTTCACCCGCCGTTTCGTTACCAGATTCGAAACCAAACAAATCAAAATTAACTCCGATTGATTTTCCTCAACTCGATCTTAATATTCTTTTAAAATTCATAAAACCGTACAGCGGAAACCGAGAAACGCTCAACTCGTTCATCGTAAATTGCAACAACGCTTACGATCTCGCGACCGAGATACAAAAACCTATTTTGTTTAAATATATCCTTTGTCAATTAGAAGGCAAAGCGGAAACCGCTTGCGCTATAAAAGATTTTAACTCATGGGAACAATTGAAAGAATTCCTAAAAACACAATTTAGTGAGAGGAAACACTACTCTCATCTCCTTACTGAACTACAAGAGAGCAAACAATCAAACGCGGAAAATGTATCCCAATACGCGCTTCGTATCGAAACCTGTTTATCTCAGCTCCTCACAGAAATCTCTTTGTCCAACACTAAATTAAAGGAACTCCCTGGTCGTACCGCAGCTATGGAAGACTTAGCACTCCATCATTTCCTTATGGGATTAACTCCTCGTATTTCGAATATCGTCAGGTGCCGCTCACCCAAAAATCTTAACGAAGCTGTTAATATGGCCATATCAGAAGAGCGTATACAAGAAAGCATGTATAAACGTAATCAGAGCCCAGTGACCCATCCGCCCAAGGCCAAACCAATTAACCGAGATAACCAATCAAGACCTTGGCGCAAACCACTCGTTTCCTCCTCAACATTCTCTCAACAACAAAATCAGTCTACGGACAGTTATTGCAGATACTGCAAAACTCCGGGTCACGACATCCGAGACTGTAAGAAACGCGAATACAATAATAATCGCTATCCTAAAAATACATATTCTAAACCTAATAATTTTAACTCGATTCCTGAACCAACCAACGTAAACTTCGCGACCGAATCTCCACACGATGATGGAGGCTATGATGAAGTAGATGAATCTGAAACAAATTTAAACTAGCACACGTCTCGATGGGGTGTCGCACGAGACGCACGTCAAAAGACGACGCCACAACCACTGTATCCTCTGTATCCACTGAATCTGAAACGAGGCAAATTACACGACAGGGTAACCAGCCCCAAATAGGAAATTTCCTCGCTACTCCAAGAACCACTGTATCCTCTGTATCCACTGAATCTGAAACGAGACAAATTACACGACAGGGTAACCAGCCCCAAATAGGAAATTCCCTCGTTACTCCAAGAATCGCTGTATCCTCTGTATCCACTGAATCGGTAACAAGAAGAATTACACGCCAGGGTAACCAGCCCCAAATAGGAAATTCCCTTGTTAACCCTAAAATCACTGAATCCGATAAAATATCAAAAATCCGCACAGTATTCGAAATAAATATTGATGCCAATAAAAGATCGTTACCACATATCGTTTTAAAAACGCCTCTATCCAATTCTCCATTAAGTTTCCTCGTCGACTCCGGCTCTGCCATATGCCTGCTTAAACAAAGCTCAATAGATAAACAACCAGTTTTAATAAAAGAATCGGTAAATCTAAAAGGAATAGATCCTGGGAATCAACTGACCCCAACAGTAGGACACTTTATGTTAAATCTCAAATTTCGCAATCAGCCTACGCTAGCTCATAAATTTCACGTAATTCAAAGTATCAACTTACCTTATGACGGTATAATCGGCTCTGATTTCCTAACAACCTTCGGCTGTAATGTCGATTACAATAAAGATATGCTAAATATAGGCCAAATTTCAATTAAATTACAATTCATAGACCCTTTTTACGTGGTTCCGCCCCGTTCTGAGACAGTTATAGAATCGACGGTAGAAAATCCGGAAGTAGTAGAAGGACTAATCCTTGATCAGCATATCTCCAAAGAAGTTCTCATCGCCAACTGTATCGCGTCAGTAAAAAAGAATAATCGCATTAATATCACTATCGTAAATACATCCGAAAAGCCAGTCACGATCAACTCAAACCTCAAACTTAAACTCGAAGCTACTGATATAAAAGTACTAACAACCCCTGTTAAATTAAATTACGAACATAATGTTACTAATAGAACTGAGGAAGTATTGAAACTACTAAGAGTAGATCACCTGAACGAAGAAGAGAAATCAGAACTCTTCCAAGCCTGTTCCGAATACTCAGACATCTTTCACCTTCCAACCGAGAACCTGACATGCACCGACGCAATACAACATGAAATTCGGACAATTCCTTCCGCACCTATCCATACTAAATCCTATCGATTCCCAGAATGCCATAAAACAGAAGTCGAATCCCAAATCAATAAGATGTTAAACGAAGGTATCATAGAACCCTCTGTCTCTCCCTGGTCATCACCGATATGGATAGTACCTAAAAAATTAGACGCGTCCGGTCAACGGAAATGGAGAGTCGTAATCGACTACCGTAAACTAAATGATATCAGCATCGGGGAAGTATACCCCATTCCTCAAATATCCGAAATATTAGATCAATTAGGCAAGAGCAAATACTTCTCTACGCTAGACCTCGCATCCGGTTTCCATCAAGTGAAAATTTCTAAAGCTGACGCAGAGAAAACTGCATTTTCCGTACCGCAGGGTCATTTCCAATTCAACCGGATGCCGTTCGGCCTCAAAAAAGCGCCTTCCACCTTCCAAAAATTAATGAATACATGTCTCACAGGCCTCTCAGGTTCTCGCTGCTTTGTATATTTAGATGACATTGTCCTTTACGCATTTGACCTTGAAATAGCCATACGAAACCTCAAAGAGGTATTCGAAAGAATAAGGAAATTCAATCTCAAACTCCAGCCAGAGAAATGCGAATTTCTTCGTAAAGAATTCACCTACCTAGGCCACATCATCACACAAGATGGCGTTAAACCTAATCCTGAAAAGGTCAAAGCTGTAACCATGTATCCTATCCCGAAATCTGCTAAAGACATCAAATCCTTCTTAGGCCTGGTATCTTATTATAGAAGTTTCATCCCCGATTTCTCAAAACTCGCTAAGTCACTAACTTCGCTCCTAAAGAAAGATACCCCTTTCGATTGGACGAACGAACAACAACTCGGTTTCGAAATGCTGAAAAAGAAATTGGTCGAAGCACCAGTACTCGCTTATCCTGATTTTAACTTACCATTCCTACTCACCTGTGATGCCTCTAGTTACGCCATATCCGCCATTCTGTCTCAAGGCATCATTGGGCAAGACCGCCCAATCGCATACGCTTCTCGAACATTGAATAAAGCCGAGTCTAATTACAGCGTCACTGAAAAAGAATGTCTAGCAATTATCTTTGGAACCAAAACATTCCGACCATATATTTATGGGCGTCGTTTTACTATTGTAACAGACCATAAGCCGTTACAATGGCTCTTCAACTGCAAAGACCCAGGCTCGCGACTCGTCCGCTGGCGCCTGAAACTCGAGGAATTCGATTATGATATCCAATACAAAAAGGGAAAGATAAATGCCAACGCCGACGCCCTATCACGCTTCCCTGTAAATCCTATCCTACCAGAAGAGAATCCTAACACTGTCGAAACCAACACTCTACAAAACCAAGTAAACTCTGATCCCAATCTAGTATATAATGACGATAGAGACCTAATGGATCTATTGATCTCACCACCTTCCTTTAACCTGGACGACATTAACTTAGATGAAACTTACCTTGCACCTCCAGAAACCAACGAACCTGAAAATGCCCCTGCGGAAAATCCAACGATATCACCAACATCCAGCAATCCTGAAAATTCAAATTCAATACCAGAATCAAATGAAATTAACTTACCTTCAGAAGTACCTGAAGTCGAAGATAGCTTACAAAACGACGACGACTACAGCTCGTTCTTAAAGTCAACCGCAGATAAAAGTAAAATGTTCAATACTGTAATTATCGAACACAACGAACATCTCCTAAAAACTTCCTGTAAAATCATCCTAATCCCGACGTCAATCGACCTCGACGAATCTAATCCCTATGTTCACGAAATCCTAGACAATCAACAAAATAAAGACGATATCTTAAATACGGAAAAGCAACTACACTCCTTTCAGAAAATCGTTTCAAATAATAAAACATACTATCTTCTGTTTACCAAAGTACACCACTTTGATGAAACATCTTACCCCGAAATATACAAAACCCTTAAACAAGTTAGAAACGAAATAATTGTTACAGAAGACGCTAACGAATTAGCTATTTCTGACTTTAAAAATCCTTTTGAGAAACTCTCGATTGTCAAAATTTACAATATTCTCGATTATCTTTTTCATAACACGTTAATAAAAATTAATATATATCACAATAACATCTCTTATCCCTCACCTACTGAGGTTAAGAAAGTCCTACACGATAATCACGATATCCCAATCGCAGGTCATCTAGGTTCTACTCGAATGTATCATAGAATAAAAGAATCCTACTATTGGAAGGGTATGAGAAACGACATCGAAACCTACGTGAAGAAGTGTCAATCATGCCAAGAAAATAAAGCCTTAAGGAAAGTTAACCGTAGCCCTATGCAAATAACAAGCACATCAACTGCACCTTGTCAAAGAATCTCTATAGATGTGGTCGGCCCCCTTCCGGAAGCCGGACCAGCTAAATTAAAATATATATTAACAATTCAAGATGACCTCACAAAGTTTTCCACGGCGTACCCCCTGAGGAGTACGACTGCCGAAGAAACTAGCGAGTGCTTAGTACACTTCATATCCGTTTTTGGAATTCCACAAATGATACTCAGCGATCAAGGTACAAACTTTACGGCAGAACTCTTTAAGAGCACTTGCTCATTCCTTAAAATTAAGCAGCTATGGTCCTCACCATACCATCCTCAAACCCAAGGTGCGTTAGAGAGAAGCCATTCCACTCTAAAAGAATATCTCAAATCTTACGTAAACTTAGACCAAACTAACTGGCCTCGCTACGTATACACTGCTATGTTAGCATATAATACTTCAGTCCATTCAACCACCAAGTACACCCCGTACGAATTAATGTTTGGACATAAACCTTATCTCCCAAATTCCGTCTACAATGAAAATGCCAACGTAACTTATCCCGAATATGTTAAAATGCTCCAACATCGACTCAAATACTCACGTGATAAAGCTCTAGAAAATATACACCAATCAAAAGTAAATTCAAAAAATTATTATGACACTCGTACTCGCGCAACGCGATACAAAGTTGGAGATTACGTATACTTAAGAAATCACCTTAGACTACGCAAAGCTCTATCACCTGTATGGAAAGGTCCCTACAAGGTGGTAAAAATACACGGTAACAATACCCTGTCTTTACTCGTCAACCGACGTCACGTGAGACATCACTACGACGAGGTTAAGCTAGCTAGCATAGATATAACTTAGGATAAGTCACCATATATTCATAGAATAAGTATAGAATTAATTAATAGAATAGGAAAACAACAGGTTGGTTAGATACTCATGAATTTTATAATTATTTACAGTTTTGCCACAAAAAGCCAAGCAAACCATGTCCAACCAATCACCGCCAGCACGGGTCTACATTTTGACCATCTCGGGGTCTTAAAAATAGATCGTAGCCAACTAAGTGTATTAATGCCATTAGATATTTCAAAATTTAATACCCATATAAATAACATTGAAATTGCTCTATCTACATCCAAACAGCTGTTTGAACAAACACCTGCAATAGATGAATCAGCCCCACAACACATGTTAGAACCCCTAATCGCTCGACACCTAGATCTGAAAAAGGAATTTACATCTATCTCTTACCTGCTTGAAATCCGGTCTAAGCGTAGTCCCTGGATTGGAGGAATAGGCACTGTAATGAAAACAATTTTCGGTACCCTGGATGAAGACGATGCCGTTAAATATAACGAAGCTATTGATTCACTCCAAAATAACCATATTAAACTCGCTACCCTTATGAAAGAAAACATTTTAGTAACAACATCTATTATTACCTTCTACAACGACACGCTACGGAAGATCCAAAGTAACGAAGATACTATGTTCATGGCCATCGACAACCTTTCGACAAGCTTAAAAAACTTGACGGATTCAGTTAATGACCTCCGTATAGCAACATATGTTAGTATTATTCTAGATAGACTTTCTACATCCATATTTACCCTGTCAGCACAACTACAAGATATTACTAATGCAATTTTGTTTAGTAGTCAAAATATTCTACACCCAGCTATAATAACACCCTTACAATTATATCGTGAACTTGCCGATAGCCATCGACATTTATCTACTAATTTAGAATTACCTGTACCTTTAGAATTAAGCAACATGCACAACCTGTTAAATGTTTCAAAATTAGTATGTTATTATTTAGATAATAAGATTACATTTGTACTGCAAATACCGTTAGTATCTGTAAACGAATTTACATTATTTCATGTGTTAGCCTTACCAGTCCCACACACACCTGAGAAACCTGATTCATTTAGTCTTATAATACCAAATGTTAAATATATAGCAATGACCAAGGACAAAACACAATACTGTACCCTACAAGACCTAAATAAGTGCCGTATAATAACAACCGGATCATACATCTGTGAAATAACAAACGTTTTTACTAGTGAAGCTAAACCCACATGTGAAAGTGAAATAATCTCTAAAATTATCAGTGAAGTGCCAAAACAGTGCAAAACCACAACAGTGTACGGAAAATTAGATATATGGAAACCATTAAATAACAATAGATGGCTCTTTGTTCAATCCGAACCTAGCAAAGTTTCATTAGATTGTTTGAGCTCCAAAACCACTGAAATTAATGTATTAGGTACAGGGATACTAACCATGCCCGATGATTGTACAGGATTCTGTAAAAGTACTATTCTCATTCCGCATAACAATTTACTTAATATAACCACAATAGTAATAACATCTGATTTCAGCCTAATTAACGACCCCTGTTGTAATATAGATAAAATTGCTAAAATTAAGGAAAATGCGCCCCCTGTTCACTTACAAGAGTTTGATTTAGACGAAATTAAAACAAATAAAGATTTACTTTTAAATTCAATTGATGAGATTAATAAAATAATAGAAACCCCTCACATTGTGAAATATGGGACGCATTACTCTATTTTAAGTTTATGTATTCTAATCATTGTAATCTCTTTCTTATTATATAAATTTTATAAACATAAAACCGAAAGCAAACGAGAAGATTACGTAGTTTCCCACAGCCGCACGATATCTAATCTTAATGTTTTTCAAATAGAAACTTCTAATGAAAATGAGAACTCTTCTCATGATTCAGACTCAGAAAGCAGTAATGAACTTTAGAGTCATCAACCCTAAAGTTCATTCTTATCGGGGGAGGTGTTATAACCCTGCCTTTGTTCTAGAATCCAATAACTGTAAGCAAATATTAATTGCTGACTCGTATATATGAATACCATATATACGAGCCCACAAGCTCTCTCGAGTTAGTCTGCAGTAATCTCTCTCGTGCGCTTGGCCTAATTTCTATGTATTAAAAAGTGTTTAAATATAATAAAGTGTTAATAAAGAAAATATCTTTTTTAAAAACCAATTCTCAAAGGCCCGCGTAACAGCACCTTCACCTCACTACCTCTCCACAAACCTCCACAAGTAAATCTACTGAGACTAGCTGAGATAGTCTTCACACCAGAGGATGTGATTAAAGCAATTAAACAGATGGGGCGTGGCAAATCACCCGGGCATGATTGTTTAATTTTGTTTGATGTGTATTGAGCACATTGAGTGCGCGGGCGAGAGCCTTTGCTTTAAATTGTGCTCCTTGTACAATTTGTGTATCAAATACTCCTACTTACCGCATGATTTAATGAAATCAGTGGTTGTGCCAGTGGTTAAAAACAAAACTGGTGATCTCAGTTCTGCAGGCAACTATAGGCCTATCTCTCTCGGGACATTTCGGGCATTTTCGCAGATCCTCCTTCAGTGCCATGAGAGTACAATACAATGACGTGTTCCGCATCCTAATCCGCGTTATTGTAGTGCGTCGAACTAGTTCGACGAAGCGCGAGTGCCTGACTTTTTAGGGTTCCGTACCCAAAGAGTAAAAACGGGACCCTATTACGGAGACTTCGCTGTCCGTCCGTCCGTCCGTCCGTCCTTCCGTCCGTCCGTCCGTCCGTCCTTCCGTCCGTCCGTCCGTCCGTCCGTCCGTCTGTCACCAGGCTGTATCTCAAGAACGGTGATAGCTAGACAGTTGAAATTTTCACAGATTATGTATTTCTATTGCCGCTATAACAACAAATACTAAAAATAAAATAAAATAAATATTTAAGGGGGGCTCCCATACAACAAACATGATTTTTTTACCGTTTCTTGCTCGATACTAATAACGTTGCCTTATGTTGCATAGATAATGGTACGGAACCCTTCGTGCGCGAGTCCGACTCGCACTTGTTTTATTTGCTGTGGTGAGGGTTCGTATTGCATCTTTCTGGGATGCGGTGCGATCATCTCACAACAGCATTTTACAAGCCATATGTGAGGACTATACATGTCCTATTGCCAAGTATTGGATGACAATGCACCGGGTTGCTAACCGGAAATAATTACTTAAACATTATTTTATAATTAAACTAGCTGACCCGGCAAACGTTGTTTTGCCATACTAAAAAAAAAGTTTGAAAAATAGATGTTGGCCGATTCTCAGACCTACTGAATATGTATACAAAATTTGAGAAGAATCGGTCAAGCCGTTTCGAAGGAGTACGGTAACTAACACTGTGACACGTGAATTTTATATACAGTGTAAACTCTTTATAACGAAACTCGAGGGACTGAGCATTTTTTGTCGTTATAGAGAGTTATCGTTATATGGAGTGAACAAAAAAAACCAAATTAATAAGAATTTTTAATACAAGAATTTATAATTGTATGTATGTCTTAGATAATAAATGCTTATACATATAAATTATTGTTTACACATATAGTCTGATAATTTCGTCTGACGATTTTTGCTATGCCAGTACTTGTTTTGTATTATTTTATGTATCCTATTCATATCTAGATATGTGGTGGAATCGTCTTGATTAAACAACAAAAAATTTTCTACCAACTTAGCGGCATCTAGGGCTTGTTGAATTGTTGGTGGTGATTCGGCTTTGTCCACTTGATCGTCTTCTTCATCTTGATTATCGGGTGTTTCCTGACTTTTTGACACTAAATCAACAATTTGTTCATCTGTAAGTGTACCAGTTGTGGCTACATCCTCATCTATATCTTCGTACGATTGTAGATCTTCGTTAAAATTGTTTGGTACGTTGAACTGGCTTATCCATTCACTCAGTGGTAGATTGTCTTCACTGTTAAATTGATTCGTTTCTTGGCTACTACATAATCCAGCATGTCGAAAAGAATGTTGGATAGTGGCCGCTGTTACCTCTTGCCAGGCTTTTGATATGAAGTTCACTGCTTGTAGCATGTTGATCGAGACCTTGCCGTCAGTTTCTATCATATCCATCAACATTTTCCGTCTATAGTGGCCCTTTAGGGATTTAATTACACTCTGATCCATTGGTTGTAAAATACTGGTTGTATTAGCTGGGAAAAATGCTAACTCTATGTTTCGAAGATTAGATATGATTGGGTGAGCAGGACAATTGTCTACTAGAAGCAAGATTTTCCGTGATTTTAATTCAGCATCCCATTTTCTCACTTCCTCTTCAAAAATCTGCGATGTCATCCAAGCTGACTTGTTTGCTTTGTACGTAACTGGCAACTGTTTTATGTTCTTGAAACACCGAGGGTTTTTCGATTTGCCTATAACTAAAAGCTTTCTTTTTTCTGTGCCACTCATATTGGCAGCCACTAGAACTGTAATGCGCTCTTTAGACAGTTTTCCTCCAACACATTTTTCCCCTTTGAATTTTAAAGTTTTGTCGGGAGTCAACTTGAAAAAAAGGCCAGTTTCATCTGCATTAAAAATGTCTTCTGGTGAGTATTTCATCTTTAAATTAGGCCACACTGTACTAATCCAATTGTTAGTCACATTCATATCGACATCCCGCGCCTCTCCGTTCATTTTACCGTACGTAATTTGATGACGGTGCTTAAATTTTCCGAGCCAACCTTCAGATGCTTTAAAGTCAATTATGCCAAGTTGGTTGGCAAACTTTTCAGCCTTAGCTTTTACAATTGGCCCCGAGATGGGTACATTATTCTGGCGCTGATTGTTAAACCACGACAACATTGCCTGATCTAAGTCTTCGAATTTTGGCTTTCTTAATTTTTTAGACAAGTTTCCTTCCAGCGCCGCCTGTTGAATTGTTTTTTGGTTTTTCCAAATGGTAGCAACAGTGGATTGACTTAGTTCAAAACGCCTTCCAACGTCACTTTTCTTTTCTCCCTTTTCAATCGCACGTATCACACAAATTTTTTCGTCAACACTAATCGCTTTCCGTTTACTGGCCATGTTAACAGTTTCAAAGTAGGTTTACGACTGATAATACGATAGGTACCCAGTATGCTTGGTCGAAGACCATCACTTCCGAGAAAACAATGCGTCATACTGCACGTGTACAAGGCAATTAAGGATAACAAAAGCTAGACCGACCTCGGATGTTTCGGAGCTTCAAAGTCTTTTGTTACCTGATAACATAACATAAACAATAATATCGATAATAAACCATCACTTCCGAGAAAACAATGCGTCATACTGCACGTGTACAAGGCAATTAAGGATAACAAAAGCTAGACCGACCTCGGATGTTTCGGAGCTTCAAAGTCTTTTGTTACCTGATAACATAACATAAACAATAATACCGATAATAAATATTTACTGTCTACAAATATGAACACATTTCTTCGTAATAGAGAATGGCGTATCGCTATAAAGAGTGTTTCAATAAGTGAGTTTTAACGCAAACCAACCAACTTGGGCTCACTCCAACGTTATAGGGAGTTTATCGTTATAAAGGATAACGTTATAAAGAGTTTACACTGTATTAGATTTTACACATTGTCTACAGGCCCGTGTCACTAAGTTTGGCAAAATTCGGCCCTAGTCGAGTCCGCCACACACATTATAATGAGATTCTATTGTATTTTTTTGTAATGTTACCAAATTGCTATTGCCAGAATTTGTATGTTATGGGACTTGTGCCTTAATAAAGAAATTTTGTTGTTGTTGTTGTTGTAAATTTTTTGTTGTTTTTTTATTTGTCCCAAAATATTTAAAATATGATAATAAAATTATAGTTGAGGCGACCCCATTAAGTTATTAGAAAATACTTGTGTTGGGGTCGTCTCGCACTTCCCTTAAATTTAACTATAAATAGAGACAAATGACAAAAGTAGACAAATATAAAATAATAATAAAGATTTTGCATGCACTTTAAATTAAATGTATTTGTCAACATACTGTGTGTACCTGATGGGTGTATTTGTATGTTTGTGTGTGTATGTGTGTCTGTTTCTAAGTGTTATATAAAATGTACCTCGCGCGGTAGCGCTTAGCTTAACATAATCTGACCAGAATGTTTTCCGCTTCTTCGTACGTCAGAGTACTTAGCCACTTACTTATAATAAAATTATTTTACAGTTTTTTGAGACCTTAGGGTGAAAGTTTAATAAAGAGTTTATTTTATTATAGACAAAGGATGATTGTGTACGATATTCCCGTTGAGCAAACGTCGAAAAAATTCTTGGGGAAGAGGATACAATGTCTTTGCGCCTGTGGTCGTTACTAGATGGTTTAAAGGGAAGAGTTTTGTGAAGGTATAGCGTCATGTTTAAATAATATAATTTCCTTACCTACACTTAAAAGTTTACTTAGTTTATACCGACTGTTGAGTACCTAAATGGTTTAAAGTACATTACTTTTAATAGTGACCGCTGGGCTCTCTCCAGCTCAAGTAATTTAGTCTTGCTTGCACCACCCCAAACCGGTATACAATATATATGTTATCAGACTGTGCCAGCAATATATTATTATTATGATAACAGACTGTGTTATATTCTGTGTTTTTAAATAAACATGCATGAAAGTGTGTGTGTGTGTCTGTGTATGTGTGTGTGTGTGAAGGCTTTATAGATACCTATGACATTAGCAAACAACTCTCTGTCTCGTCATAGCTGAGAGATTTGAGCCATTTAATAACCTCACGTTTGAGTTGTTTGGACGATAGTGGGTATATATCAAGAATTTTGTTGACTTTGTTGTAAAGGTAAGGGCCTTAAAAAGTAAGAAAGTAAATTTTATTTTTTATATATATAGCCTCTAGCCCGTGCTCGTGCTTGAGAACTATGTTTAGAAAGTTGAGACGTGGTTCTCTTAGGCATTTTCGAAAGTTTAAAAAAAATGTTAATAGCGTGTAATATTCTAGCTCAGAAAAGAACTGTTGCTTAGCCCTGAAAAGAACTGTTGTTTAGCTCTGAGAAGAACTTTTGCGTAGAGTGTAGTTTTAAGAACGAAATCTCAAAAAAATCGCTCGAAAATTTTTATACTTCGCGCACGACGACGGCTGCGTAAGGAGCATAAGCCGCGCGGGTACCTTGCTCATAGATCTAAACTCCCATCCCGCACGCCGCATTTTTAAATAAAAAGATGGTTGTTGTGCATCACTCGACATAGATAGGTATAGTGCGTCGGGAACTTTTTTGTAGATATTTATAAGATCTACAATTAATTAGAACATTTTATGGTTCTATCTTTTATAGTTTAGGCAGCGTGCGCAAAATAAGTAACTTTTCTGGTTGATTTTTTACACCTTGTGTCCAAAAACCCAAATATTTTAGGAAACCCTATGTTTTCCAAAATAAAATTAATGTAGCCTATGTTACTCGCGGATAATATAGCTTTTGAATGGTGAAAGAATTTTTTAAAACGGCCCATTAGTTTTTGAGCCTATTTATTACAACAAAACAAACAAAGTTTTCCTCTTTATAATATTAAGTATAGATTATTTATTATGAATATTGAATAATGCTAAGCGGGTGGGTACTACTGGGTACTGGTACTACTATTTCCCCAGTTACTTATCTGGCCCTCAAGTCACGTATTTCAATGGTGTCACAATGGTAGTTTTCCAATCATAGCACAAGAGCGCATTTTGCGGCATAATGCTCAACGTTGAATGTTTCAACTACAGCAACGCTTCGCACAATCGAGCACTCTCAAAAGTAATGTTTTTGCGTGATGTGTGCAATCGATACCAACTCAGTAACAGAAAATTAACAAGAATTTTTTTTTAGTTGGCATTGATTCAAATTTTATTTATATAAATATTATCGGTAGTAATATTATTTATTGTTAAAAAAAAATTTAAGGCTTTCGTTTCGAGTTTTCTGAAAATAATCAAAGTTAATTCAAGCTGTGTTAAAAAAATAAATATAAGTATGGATGAAGGTACAAACAATGACTTTTTTTATATTCCACACATAAAATGTGAATACAATTTTATTGTAGTATTTTTTTTTTCAACACTGAACTTAGCGTACTCTGCTGGTGCATTTGAAAACTAATTCACGTTCCAATTAAGCGTCAGCATAGTTCAGCATTGTGCGCCACTGAGTCGCATTATGCTCTGTAATTGGAAAACTACCAATGACACATTATAACCTCAAAAAATTAACAATAGACTACCAAAATTGATAAAATTCGCCACTAAGCAATCAGTTATTGCATTTTTTTGCAATAACACTAAATAACTAATTGTTTAGTGGCGAATTTTATCAAGTTTGGCAGTCTATTGTAAATTTTTTGAGGTTATAATGTGTCATTGTGACACCCA
Organism: Orgyia antiqua; assembly: GCA_916999025.1. Taxonomy (NCBI): domain Eukaryota; kingdom Metazoa; phylum Arthropoda; class Insecta; order Lepidoptera; family Erebidae; genus Orgyia; species Orgyia antiqua. Next base: position 20,873,005 of record OU779862.1, read on the forward strand.
CGAAGTATAGATACGAGGAGTCCGAACGGTATAGGCTTTTCCATAATATTTCGTGTACACAATAATAAACCCAGATCATAGTTCTATTTTCTGCCACTGGCTGCGCAAGTATTCAGGACGTACCGATGCTATTATAGAATATCAGAATATCTCTTGACCTTCTCTGTATTGTTGGGTTTAAAGCACTCGAAAAATTTCAAAAAAATTCCTAAAACTTATATTTAACTCCACGTTTCTCAGAATATTTTTTTCCACAGGTGTCAATAGTTCAAACGAGTACTTCTTGAAAAATAGCGCACTCTACCGTCAAAAAATCTGTCCCTTAAATTGAGACCATTCGTTCAACATTACGTTCGGACTCCTTGTATCTATACTTCGTGGTGACACCATTGAAATACGCGACTACGTACGTAAGTTCTCTTAAGTAATCTGTGGTCAAAATGACGGCGTTGCCGTTCCGTCAAAGTTAGTTCCACAAATCGCCGTGGGATTTGATAAAAGCACGGGTTTTATGGAAAGAACTCTAGCTATTTACTGTAGGCACATTTTTATCCGTGTTCCAAAAAAAGGTAGTGGTTAAGATAGTAATAATGTTCGGTTGTATATTTTTTTTTCTATGTATGTTCACCGATTTCCCCGTCAATTGTAGGCCGATTTTCAAAATCCTTTTTTTTTAGGTCGGTCAGGATCTGATGGTTATTTCTATTTATATAAATCGCGGGTAAGCTTTAAGGGCCTACATCAATATTATCGTCGACATGTACATATTAACCATTAACCAATTACATACATTAATACAATTACATATTAACCAACCAAATTTATTATTTTACTCTTTGATATTAACACAGCTAGTAGGTATAGAAAATGAAGAATTAGGGATATTTTTTTTGTTTACTCAAAATCTACTAAATATGTTTTAATTCTGATTTACGTATTTCTATATAAATAATAGTTACTTATGTTTTTAAAGTTATTTCATTAGTTAATACGCGATAATAGACCGACAAATGAAAAAAATAAAAAATTAGAGAGGTTGTTTCGCTAATATTTTCTATCGAGAAAACTTTTTTCAATCGCGTTTCTGAGTTTATGCGATCCTAGATCATATATTGAAGAAACATATACTTAAACATTAATGCTCTAGCCATTCAATCTAAAGAAACAATGAAAACTTCGTACGTAGAAAAATGCACGAAGCTATTTTGGTATCCTCTTAAAGGCATATACACGATCATCTCACATATTGTGTATCTAAGTCAGGATCTGAATGTGATATCCTGAAAATCGAGGGAAAACCTTAAATTTCAAAGACGTACAATGTTTTTTCACTAGGTATTTATTTATTGTCACGAGTTCTATTCCCGGGGGAAGCAAAGACTTCTTCTAGTATAAAACAATTTCAAACCACCTAGGTTAGGTGGAGGACCCCGGGGGCCTGAACCGCCATAAATCAGGGCACTACTTGTACTGGCCTACTACTCATTGTATTGTAATATGTACTTAATAAATTAACTGCGTAATTTATTGAGTTAATAAATTATATCACACAAAAACGAAACGCTTTTAAACAAAAAATAACGCACTATTATGTAAAAAATAACCAAACTACACGAATTTTATATTCTACTAAAGTTATATGTAAACAACATTTAACTATAATATCATCAGTTGAGTGCAATATGTTTATCACGTTGGAGTGGTCGCGGTCGGTTCAGTAGTGTGTGTAACCACCTTTAGTTCATAGACAATATAGAGGCACGCCACCGACACTGAGGAGCGAGCTGACACTCGGATCATTTGAAGGTAGGAGAGCAGTGGAGCAGGTCGAGTACTCAGTACATCCAGCATCACCAGCCAACACCATGAGCCCGCGCATCATGACGCGCCAGGAGGTGGAGGCGCACAACGGAGAGCGTAGCGCCTACATCATCATAGACAACGTGGTGTACGACTTGACTCCGTTCCTGGAAGACCATCCTGGAGGCGCGCAGGTGCTGCTTGAGAACGCGGGCCGCGACGCGACAAAGTGCTTCCGAGACGTGGGGCACAGCGAGCTGGCGCGCGACCTTCGCCAGACCCTCGCCGTGGCCGAGGTGCCGGAGGAGGAGCGCCGCCCGGTGGAGCCCTGGCCGGTCTACGTGCACCCGGAGGACGAGCCTGTGTCTCTGCGCTCTGAGCTCAGCTTCTGGGCCACGCCCATGTTGTTCATGAGCCTGGCCGTCTCCTTGTACCTCTACCTGTTCGAGTAGAGAGTGCGTCTACCCTCGCCCGCCTCTCTACTGGAGGACTAGCCTCCTGCGGGCGACGCGGCGCTGTCACCAGACATCTGCCCCTTCATATCTAATATTTTATCATTTTATTAATTGTGTGTGTCTTGATACTGTTGTATGTTAATATACAACATAATTTTATTGTGAAATAAATAATTCATTGAACAATGTTGTTTTATTGTAGAGTCCTGAATATACTCAATAAGAAACATTGCCACTTGCCACTATTACTGGGTTATGTGCTAAGTGACCTATCAAGTAGTCAGTCAGTCAGTAGGTGATACATTAACATTATGTGTTAACATGAACTCGTAACATACTCAATTCAACTATTGTTATAACGAGTACTCTGACATTACCCACTTTATTAATATATTTAAATAGAAACATTTTAAACTTTATAATTATAGTTTAGCATAATAATTTAGAAGTCAGTTCTTGTATTAAATTACAAAAGCAATGAAAATTAACTCGACATTTTTAGGGTTCCGTACCCAAAGGGTAACAACGGGACCCTATTACTGAGACTTCGCTGTCCGTCCGTCCGTCCGTCCGACCGTCCGTCCGTCCGTCCGTCCGACCGTCCGTCCGTCCGTCTGTCACCAGGCTGTATCTCAAGAACGGTGATAGCTAGACAGTTGAAATTTTCACAGATGATGTATTTCTATTGCCGCTATAACAACAAATACTAAAAATAAAATAAAATAAATATTTAAGGGGGGCTCCCATACAACAAACATGATTTTTTTACCGTTTCTTGCTCGATAATAATAACGTTGCCTTATGTTGCATAGATAATGGTACGGAACCCTTCGTGCGCGAGTCCGACTCGCACTTGGCCAATTTTTTTTGAAGTGAAATCGTTACTGCAAATTGAGCTACCTACTATACGTTTCAACTGAGAATAGGATTGGCTATGACCTTTAGTTGTCAAAACTGATTAGAATAGTACTGTCAGCAACGAAACTTTATTTACGTATCAATAATATTTTTTTTTCTTTTACCTAAACTCAGTAATTTGAAGCTGAAAACGTCAAATTATTTAGTAATAATAGTTATAATATCATTAAAAAGAAATTCTTTTAATAATTTCATTGTTGGATACTATGATATTAAGTTGAACTGCCAACCGCCATTTTGTTGTTGTTTGTGTGCCTTGTTGAGTAAATAAATTATAAGGCATTTTATTTTAACTTATGTTAGTTCAGTGGTTGTTTCCCGTTAAAAAAAAAAATTGTTGTTATTTCTCGGTGTTTTTGTTTGTTAGTGTGGTTATTTCGAACTATTCGTTATATGTTGCAGTTTTTTATTGTATTTGTCTCGCTAATCGCTTGAAAATTAGTAAACGATAACGACAAAATGATAGATAAATTAAATTATAAAAATGTCTTATTTTGCTGACCCTACCAAAATTGTTCAAATTGACAACGATGACGTTCCAACATGACGCAGAGACAATTTTATTCTCATTTGAACGGCATAGTACATCATTTTAACAATAAGCAGGTAACAAGTATTCTACTAAGTAAGGGTAGACAGAATAACACGACCGATGATGGACAATATGAACCAAACTCAATATGTAGGTAGGTTAGACTGCTGTATGAGCCAGCTCACGCATCCGTGATCTGCATATATCATCATATATGCAGATAAAATCCTCTGTGAGATATGGAAAAGTCGAAACTAAACCCAATGCCAAAAGGCGTAGTAGCGCGGGCGGCGGCGAGTAAGAACCCTGCTGCAGTGACACGTTGAGCTGAAATCACCATTTTTAAAATTTCGTACCAAAACGGCGCGGCGTGGTGGGCGCGTTCAAAGTTATAAGCTCGTCGTAACGTAATATATGTATGATCCCTTATATCATGGATGCGCGGTCTGATCAAAATACAAATAAACATAACAATTAGACGTTGAGTAAACAAGTTTTTATTTATTTGACATAATAAAACTTGTAGGTATTGTCAGATTATTGTTATAATGGTAAGATGGCGCCAGAGCGCCTGGTATATTCCAGCTAATAGCAATTGCCGTGTAACCCAGACGCCTTTCGCAGATCAACTATTCCATTATCACGCTTCATTTTTAGGGTTTCAAAGGAAAATATAAAACGAAACCCTGTTACTGAGAACGCTGTCCGTCCGTTTGGCACAAGGCTGTATCTCATAAATTGTAGTCACTAAAGTGAGTTGAAATGATGACAGTGTGCTGTAAGAGCTAAGTGATAATATACGCAGACGATACACTCTGTGAGAGATGGAAAACTTGAAAGTAAACCTACGTGTTCACCGCGGCCGCGGCACAGTAGACCACAACATATTATTATTGTGATGTCAATAGCACGGAACTGTTAATGTACAAGTCCAACACGTACTTGGCGGATTGTATTTGTATCCTTATAAAGTAGATTATAAACTATATCAGTGTCTACTAACACAACTAAACCTAATTATATATGAAAACATTGGCGTATTTTGGCGTATTTTGATTAATTGGCTATTTCATTATACAATTTTTTTATCATTAAAAGCGTTAGTTTATATTATATTATACAGTTTTTCTAATGCTTCTATCTTATCTTTCTATGTTTTTCATGAGCCTTTGAAAATTGAGAGTTTTCCTCAGTTTCTGAGGAGATAACCGTCAGATCCTGACCTGGTGTTAATGGGATCACATGGGAACCACAAGCCTTCAAATAAAAAAAAAATTATCAAAAACACTTCGCTCAATTAAATATGAGTTTATGAGGAAAAACGTATAAAAAATAAAAATAGAAAAAACATGCAGTTGAATTGCGAACCTGCTCCTATTTTCGAAGTCGGTCAAAAAGTTCTGTTAACATTGCCGAATTGTGCTATAGACACTACCTATCGATTTTTATTGTTAAGTTTATATGTGCACGTAGAATTGGTACCATTGTTAGGTATTTAATTTGTGCACACACAGTTATATTTCGGTACAAACAACGGTGTTTATGTTACGTACCTAGACAATATAATATACAAGACATTCTACAACGCACAACTATACATACTTGTATTTAAATAATGTTATACATATGTATACAATACACAAACATATTATTATAATATTGATCTGTCCGTTCCGTTTGTTATTGATCCGTATTGTCCGTATTGATTATTATATAAATAATGTTGTTCACGCAAATATATACATAATTATATAGGTACATATTACAATGCACACTGTGATGACGACAGCGGAGCGATGAAGCGGGTAGCGGGCGGCGGTGGTAGCCGCGCGCGGCGAGCGGCGAGTTTTGCGATAATGACTAACACGACATCTATTGTACGAATCACACACATTTGTAATTTATGAATAAACATTTTTGCATCAAAGTTAATAAAGAAGTTAATTGAATTTACCTGCCCTAAAAGCCTAAACAAAATCTGGTCCTTCGAGCCGGATCATCATTACGTAGCACCAGGATCGGCGCTTCACAGCGGTCAGGTTTATCAATCCTTCTTTATATTTCCTTTTCCACAGTTCATTTGTGCTAACACTGTGTTTTTTCTTTCGTGTACACCCGTATAGCTAGCTACATTTATCGCGCGATTTGTTCGTTGTTTCTAGAACGCTCGACGCTCGAGAGCCGTACGTACTTACTACCCGTTTAACTTGATTCGTTTCCCACATTTCACACAAAATGACTAAAAAGCGGTATTCACTCGTAGATACTGAAAATCAAGAGGATATTATTCGGGATTTAGTTAAAAGACGTTCGGTAATTAAGGGTAAATTCACACTGTTCACAAAGTATGTTAAGACTTTAGATAATTTACAGTTATCTGAATCCGATAAAATCGAATTAAAGGAACGTTTTCATAATTCTAAATTATTACTAGACCAATTTTCTAAAATTCAAGATGACTTAGAGTTAGTTGTATCAGATAGCCAAATAGAAAAAGAGCTAATCGAGAGAGAAACATTTGAAAACCAATATTACGCGATCGTGGCCAAGTGTAAAAGTATTTTAAGCGAATTAATGGGTCAATCAACATCAAATAAAAAATCGATAGTAAAATTGCCTACAATTTCTTTGCCAACCTTTGATGGTGGGTATGATCAATGGCTCGAGTTTCGCGACACTTTTTTATCTGTTATTCACAATTGTAATGATTTAGACAATATTCAAAAATTTCATTATTTACGTTCAGTTTTAACAGGAAACGCACTTCAAGTAATAAAATCTTTAGAATTCTCTTCGGATAACTATTTAACGGCATGGGATTTGCTTGAGAATAGGTATAACAATAACCGTTTGTTAGTGCATAACCATTGTAAAGCGTTGTTTAATGCGCAGTCGGTTAATAAGGAATCGGCCACACAAATACGAAAATTAATCGACACGATCTTGAGAAATATGCGCGCTCTCAAAACGTTAGGCGAGCCTACAGATACGTGGGATACTCTAATTTCCTATATTATTGTCACAAAATTAGATGCTTCCACAGAACGCGAGTGGGAGCTATATAAAAGTACACTTATACACGGCAATGATAAAATATCTTTATCCGATTTAATTAAATTTCTTAAAGACAGAGCCGATGTATTAGAAACTATTCAAAACACACAAGTTAAACACGTAGATACAAACAACAAGAAGGTACCGTCAAATCAACAAAAATACACACACAGTTACGCTACTACACAAAAGGTAATTCATAATAATAAACCGTCAAATTCGTTACAATCAAACACAACAAAAATTAACTCATGCATTTTGTGCCAAGCGAATCATCCACTTTATGCATGTGATACGTTTCTCGGTTCATCTATCGGAGATAGAATAAAAATTGCTACTGATAAAAACCTGTGTAGCAACTGTTTGCGGCCCGGGCACGCGGTTAAAGACTGTTGGTCAGGGCCGTGCAAGCAATGTAATCAAAAACACAATAGTTTATTACACGAAAATGATAACACCAGTGCATTAATATCTTCGGTTGTCTCACATAAATCACAAATATCGCCCCAACGTGGCGCATTTAATCACAGCAAAGACACACATATAAAACAAACCGCATCCCACCAAAGTAGTACGCTTTATTACGATCAACACGTTTTATTATCTACGGCTTTAGTGGAGATCGCGGATATAAGCAATAATTATATTGTGGTACGGGCGCTTTTAGATAACGGAAGTCAACACAGTTTCATATCACACTCATTATGCAAACGCATTAACCTTCCAATGATACAGTCCACTGTGCAAATAACCGGAGTAGGAAACTGCGTTACGCAGTCCACACAATCTTGCAAAGTTCACATAAAGTCTAAAACTAATTCATATAGCACACACATTAATTGTTTAGTTTTAGATCGCATTACCGCTCAATTGCCTTCATTAGGTAGTAATCATAATATTTATTTACCTGATAACGTCCAATTGGCTGATCCTGAATTCTATCTATCAAATCAAATCGAGTTATTAATAGGCGCAGATAAATTTTGGGAATTTCTCAACGAGGGCCTTATTCGTTTACCTCATGGTCCATATTTGCAGAACACGAAATTAGGATGGCTCATTTCAGGAACTGTTAACTACTCTAATTCTCATATTAAACGAGTTCAATGCAATTTAACACTTGACACGCAACTAAAACAGTTCTGGGAACTTGAAGAAATTATTCCTATCAAAAAGTTAACAGTTATTTAAAGAAACAACCTTACGGGATGAAAATACGGGCCGTTTTTCCGTGCGCATACCTTTAAGCGAACCAGTGGACACACTGGGTGACTCGTTTACTACTGCCGAGAATCGCTTTCGTTCGCTCGAGAGTAAACTAATACAAAATTCACAATTTAAAAAAATGTATACTGAATTTATGAATGAGTACTTAGGTTTGGGGCACATGAGTCGCATCTATGATTATGGTTTATCGTGTTATTTTTTACCACATCACGGCATTTTTCGCGAGCATAGTACGACCACCAAACTAAGGGTAGTGTTTGACGCGAGCGCTAAAACAACATCGGGTAAATCCTTAAACGACATACAGTTCGTTGGCCCAGTATTACAAAACGATTTAATGTCAATTTTATTACGATTTCGACAGTTTAAATACGTGGCTTGCGCAGACATCGAAAAAATGTATCGGCAAATTGAAATACATCCTGATCAACGTAAACTTCAATTAATTCTGTGGCGTGAAAAAGAGACTGACACACTCGGTGTGTACCGGCTTAATACAGTAACGTACGGTACCGCTTCCGCGCCTTATTTAAGTATTCGTTGTCTCAAACAACTTGCATTAGAATGCTCAGATGACGTCATAGCACAAGTCATTAAGGACGATTTCTATGTCGACGATCTAATAACCGGCCATGACGATTTAAATACATTATTGCAGATTTGCGATCAAGTAGACAAGGTGTTAATATCGGGATGCTTTAACTTAAGAAAATGGATTTTTAATTCACACAATTCGCAACCTCAATCTCCGTTTAAAGAATTGTCATTATGCGAAAAGTTACACACAAAAACTTTAGGATTATGGTGGATGCACGATTCTGATGAATTATATTATACCACAAAATATAATCAGGACGTCGCTAACACAACGAAGCGCGCAATTCTTTCAACCATATCCCAAATATTTGATCCATTAGGACTATTGTCACCAACCACGGTCATTGCTAAAATAATATTACAGAAGTTATGGCTTTCAAAGGTTGGCTGGGACGATCTCGTACCTCATAATATTTTAATTGAGTGGCAAAATTTTGTTAGTAAATTAAATTATTTAGAGTGTTTACGTATTCAACGTTATGTAAGATGTGATAATGCACAACAAACAGAACTACATATTTTTACCGACGCATCGCAAGATGCCTATGGTGCATGCGCTTATGTACGAACTGTTACAAATAATTCACAAGTAACCGTATGTTTATTATGCGCTAAAAGTAAAGTGGCGCCATTAAAGCCAATTAGTATCCCGCGATTAGAACTTTGTGGCGCTCTTTTAGGCGCAAAGATGTATAATAAAATAATAAATTCATTACGATTGGTATTTGATAAAATTTATTTCTGGTCTGACTCCACTATAGTTTTAGGATGGCTTCGGATGTCTCCCGCATTATTAAAAACGTTTGTACAAACTAGAATTATGGAAATAAATGAAATGACGGGTGACTCAGTATGGTTACATGTATCGGGTAAACAAAACCCAGCTGATTTGGTATCGCGCGGCGTTCACCTCGACTTATTACACGTCTCAGAGTTGTGGTGGCACGGTCCAAGCTTCTTACATGAATTTAAATTAAATTTCGTAAATAATAATAATGTTATTAGTAATTGTGATGCATTACCAGAATTAAAACCAGTAAAAGTAGCTATGGTAATTCATAAGCAATCAGACTGTTTTCCATTCGAACGCTTTTCATCATATAATCTTTTAATACGTTCTACTTCATATATTTTACGCTTTATAAATAACTGTCGTATTAAAACAAAATCACAGCGTAGTGTAGGACCACTATCACTTGACGAATTAAATAATTCTATCACATGTTTAACACGTATATCGCAACAACAATCATTTCCGCAGGTTTATATTGATTTAAAACACAATAAATTGAATAAATGTTCGAGTAATTTATCTAGTTTAAATATATTTATGGATCAACACGGTTTAATTAGAATCGGTGGTCGCCTAAAGAACTCTAACTCGTTTACATACGAAAAGAAACATCCTTTGTTATTGTGTTCGAAACATATATTCACTCGCCTTATCTTTAGACATCAACATCACAATTTATTACACGCTGGACCACAGCTGTTATTAGCTTCGATCAGAGATAGCTGGTGGCCACTTAGAGGACGTAATCTAGCTAGACAAACGGTTCGCACGTGCGTTAAGTGTAACCGTATGAACGCTAAATCATTACAAATTAAAATGGTTAACTTACCTAACGAGAGAATCGAAGAGGGGTATCCGTTTTTGCGTTGTGGAGTAGATTACGGCGGGCCTTTGCTCATTTTAAACCGCAAAGGCAGAGGCGCAAAATTGGAAAAATGTTATATCTGTTTATTCGTATGTTTTACTACGCGCGCAATACATTTAGAATTGGTCACGAGTCTTACTTCTGAGGCGTACCTATTGGCATTAAAACGATTCATTTCCCGACGGGGTAAACCTCTTGAAATGTTTTCCGATAACGGAAAAACATTTGTAGGCGCTGCAAAAGAATTTTCTAAATTTTTAAACAATAGTAAACAAGATATAATTAATTACTCTTCAAATCAATCAATAAAATTCTCATTCATCCCCCCCTATTCACCGCATTTTGGTGGTTTGTGGGAAGCGGGCATCAAGTCATGTAAGTTCCATTTACGTCGCGTCGTACGAGTAGGTAACGCTAACCTCACGTATGAGGAATTAAGTACAGTGTTGGCACAGATTGAAGCTGTTCTTAACTCACGACCTATGACCCCTTTATCCATGGATCCAAACGACTTACTTCCACTTACTCCTGCCCATTTTTTGATAGGCCGACCGCTCACCGCGCCTGCCTGTCAAGACATTACCACACTGGCTACACAAAGACTTCCTCGCTACGATCGCATAGAACAAATGCGGCAACACTTTTGGAAGCGATGGTCCAAAGAATATATCTCGGAACTTCAAATAATTGGTCAAGTGCGAGTCGGACTCGCGCACGAAGGGTTCCGTACCATTATCTATGCAACATAAGGCAACGTTATTAGTATCGAGCAAGAAACGGTAAAAAAATCATGTTTGTTGTATGGGAGCCCCCCTTAAATATTTATTTTATTTTATTTTTAGTATTTGTTGTTATAGCGGCAATAGAAATACATCATCTGTGAAAATTTCAACTGTCTAGCTATCACCGTTCTTGAGATACTGCGTACGGAACCCTAAAAATCATGTTTGTTGTATGGGAGCCCCCCTTAAATATTTATTTTATTTTATTTTTAGTATTTGTTGTAATAGCGGCAATAGAAATACATCATCTGTGAAAATTTCAACTGTCTAGCTATCACCGTTCTTGAGATACTGGGTATGGAACCCTAAAAATCATGTTTGTTGTATGGGAGCCCCCCTTAAATATTTATTTTATTTTGTTTTTAGTATTTGTTGTTATAGCGGCAATAGAAATACATCATCTGTGAAAATTTCAACTCTCTAGCTATCACCGTTCTTGAGATACAGCCTGGTGACAGACGGACGGACGGACGGACGGACGGACGGACGGACGGACGGACGGACGGACAGCGAAGTCTCAGTAATAGGGTCCCGTTTTTACCCTTTGGGTACGGAACCCTAAAAAGAACCAAATGGCAGACAAATAAGGATACCATAACTCCAAACACGCTGGTATTAATAAAAGAAGACAATTTATCCCCGTTGAAGTGGCGGCTGGGCCGCGTAATAAATACTTACACCGGCAGCGACGATCTTTCACGCGTTGCAAAAATCAAGACAGAATCTGGAGAAATTACAAGGACATTCTCACGCATATGTCCACTCTATCTTCCTGAATAAGAAATATACATATATATTTACACCAGCCGGAATCGAACCTGCTGCATCTTCTCTACGCGTCAAGGTTGGAGCTGGATGCTTCCAAGGCCGGGGGCATGTTCACGCAAATATATACATAATTATATAGGTACATATTACAATGCACACTGTGATGACGACAGCGGAGCGATGAAGCGGGTAGCGGGCGGCGGTGGTAGCCGCGCGCGGTTAGCGGCGAGTTTTGCGATAATGACTAACACGACATCTATTGTACGAATCACACACATTTGTAATTTATGAATAAACATTTTTGCATCAAAGTTAATAAAGAAGTTAATTGAATTTACCTGCCCTAAAAGCCTAAACAAATGTTAATGTCATAATTTATTCGTCATATTCCCGACCCAATTTAAAGGCATAAGGGCAGAAGAATGGTGATTATGAGCATTTGTTGTTATAGCATAAACTGACATACTTGAAATGAAGTTTTCAATTCTCTGGTTATCACCGTTCCCGAGATACAGCCTGGTGACAGACGGACTGACGGACAGCGAGATCTTAATAACTAATAGCTCCTCTCTGCCCTGCCGGGCCATGATGGTGCCTTGAGCTTTACCATGACCCGGCGAGGGGTGGCCCCGCTAACCGAGGCCCGACTCGGCGGGGGGAGCAATATGTCCTCCCGTCGCGTGGCCGAGTGCCACATTTGCCGCGGCGGGTCTCTGAATACCGACCCGCCACGAAAAGATCTTCGAGAGTGGCCGCCGGCTCTTGGTCGTCGACGACCCCCGCCGGGGCCCTGCGGGGTGGCAAAATAGCATTAGGGTCCTGTTTTACCCTTTGTTACGGAATCTTATAAAGAAAATTGGAAGGAGATCACGAAATTATAATTTATGTTTAATATTATACCTAATTACCCATTGCGTAATTAGGTATAATATACTGTGCTATACATACAATCTATGAGGGTATTATTTCTTTAATCGGTGATTTGAATTACCTACAATATAAAATAATCATAAACCACAAAACGCTCTGGCGACCGAGCATTGGCGGTATAACCATACACCTAGTTGGGCAACCAACTAGAAGAGGCTACAGCGAGCCTAGTGACCTAAATAGTCACTAAAAGGTCTGGAGAAGTAGGAGTAGAATAATAATGGAAGCGAAGTTAAAAAACAATCTACCCCAGGAGGGTACCAGTGCAACTGGAGAATCCCTCTCCGAGTCTGACGGGCAGCCCCACCGTATCTGGGGGGGGGGGGGTGCACAATTTCCCCAACATCGATCGAAGACAAACAGATACAAAGTAAACAACCTGCGCAACAAAATAAAAAATATATTCAGCAAGCCTTTCATCCAGCCCTGTTTGAACCAAGGCCTAGAAGCGCATCGACAGGAAACATTTCATTAGCTACCAGCAAAAAGAACACCTCCCACCCTCCTCAAAAAGATAGAGAAGACACTGAACTACCTGAGTGGCAAAAAGCACCAGTTAATAGAAATAAAAAAAGGAAAATTTCAAATATGCAGTCTCCAGACAAGATAACAACATCAAATAGCTTTACTGGATTGCCCATAATGGAAAAAGAACAAGAAAATAGTCAAACAATAGGAAAAAAGCTCAGTAAACCTCCTCCAATCATACTATATGGAATTGAGGATGTAAACAAACTCACTGAATTTCTGGAAACTGTTGCTGAAAGATCATCATTTAACTATAAACTAGTAAACAGAAACCAGCTCAGAATCTTATGCGATGAAGTCTCAGTCTACAAAAGTCTAGTTTCAGCCATTAGAGAAAAAGGGCTTATTGGCCATACCTTCAATAGAAAGGAGTAAAGAAACTACAGACTTGTGATCAAAAACCTGCATTACACAACACCCCACGAAGCCATTAAAGACGCGTTCGAAAATCGGGCAACACAGTAGTTGGGGAAATCATCAACGCTAGATATGGGCCTAATAAAAATCCAACTTCAACCTACTTTGTTAATTTGAAAGTTGGTCCTCAAAATAAAGCTGCACATCAAATCAGATATATCTTTCATCAACTGGTGACAATAGAAATCCCTAAGAAAAGAACATCAATAAATATAGATAAAATCAATAATATCACAGTGCCAAAGATGCCAGCAGTATGGACACACTAAAAATTACTGCATGAGGCCATATCGCTGCTTGAAATGTGCAGAGTCACATCTAACCAAGAACTGTCCAAAAGTGGACCGTAGCACTCCAGCAACATGTGCTCTCAGCTTTGGACTACACCCATCCAACTACAAAGGGTGCGAAGTATATAAAGAAATACTAGCTAGAAAATCGCTAAAAAGGATATCCTTGCCTACTAGAAATCTTGCAGCCATACCTCGCCCAACTTCTAACAAAACTGACAATGCATTAAAACGTAACAATAATTTATATAGTGAAGTTGCTAAAACCAAACTCCCTGTGAATGTCATTAACCCACCCACCTCACAAGAAGAATATGAACAGTTACCTCACAACAGAATAGAAGAAATTTTTATAAAACAATCCCAGAAAATAGACATCATCTTACAACAAATGAGCAACATGTTGGGGCTCTTAACAACAATTGTGAACAAATTATCACAGAGCTAAAATTAAAAATAGCTACCTGGAACACTAACGGACTAGCACCTAACAAAAGTGAAGTCGAGATCCTACTAAAAACACACGGCCTGGATATCCTGCTCATATCTGAAACTCATCTCACATGTAACAGCCACATACATATCAAGAACTATAACGTACGAGTATATACAACAAACCATCCGGATGGTACTGCACACGGAGGCACAGTCGTTCTGATAAGATCTTCCATAGAGCACTTTGAGCTTCCCCAATTTAGAACTGAACACATCCAGGCCACATCAGTATGTATCCAGGACAGAAATGGACAGTTTAATGTCTCAGCAGTATATTGCCCCCAAAAGCACAAAATAACAGAAGAACAGTTCACCGAGTACACCATCAGCCTTGGTCCTCGCTTTATAGCTGGCGGTGACTGGAACTCGAAGCATGTGCATTGGGGCTCTAGACTGATTACTACCAGAGGTAGAGCACTTAAAAACTGCATCGACAAGAACCACCTAAAAACTATAGCCACATTAGAACCAACACACTGGCCTACGGATCCAATGAAATTGCCTGATATATTAGATTTCTTCATAATGAAGGGTCTAACTCGTCTCTTTTATCAAGTCGAGAGCTGCCTGGATGGTTCGTCAAATCATATACCAGTTATATTGTCTAACAGTGTGACTGTTCAGAATTGCCATAGAAATCCAAAAATTCACAACCGCCAAACAAACTGGGACCTGTTTAGGAAAACTTTATCAAAATCAATTAACTTACGTCTGCCCCTAAAGACTGAGAATGAAATAGATAGCGCAACCCTTAACTTTACACAAGCGGTTCAGATGGCATGCTGGGAGAGCACGGAAATAAAAACTGAAACAAATCCAAGACAAATTCCTGTACCTTCTGAAATAAGACAAATGATTATGGAAAAGAGGAGACTGCGTCGAGTATGGCACACCAGCCGACACCTCGATGACAAGGGAACCTTTAATAATTATACTAAAGTACTAAAACAAACCATAAAAGAACATGAAAACACTACTATTGAAGAAAACCTATAGTTAATTAGTTACCACGCCGAATGATGATCCCTATGACGTTTCAACTGACAGTTGTATTAGGTAGTATTAGAGCGAAACAATTTCGATAAAATACTGTATTTTTAGGCAAATGTCATGTCATTCAGCCAGGTCATTCAACATAATAAGCAATATTTATTTATTTTGAAAAAAAGACTACGCGCATTGATGGACATAAAACACTAGATAAAAAAGTAACGGCCTTATTATATTTTATTTTACTATACTTTAATTTTTATTCAAATTGCATAATTTAAAGAATTTAAAATTCTTTTTGAATTGACTCAGATTTTAAAAATCCGATTGACCCTGTATCAGATTCAGATTGATATAAATAAAATACAAACTCAAAGCATTTGTTTTATTTTTCCAACAAATTATCGATATTTTGTTTATCGATGTGTCCCTTCTTAGTCGATAACAGCTTGACGACGTAACTTTTGCAGCAAGTACCATGTACATTTGCATTGAGTTTTTTTCTATTATTTCCGAACATTACGTAATCATTTCTTAATATTCATTTTTATAATTTACAATTGTACACAATTATGATTTTTTCGACTTTTTAATGGACCTCTAAAGGATTTCATGTGATAGGACGTCAGTACAACGTTAAGCGCTAACGAACTGTCATAGGGATCATCATTCGGCGTGCGGAGTATAACCGCCACTGCCTCGACGGACTTTTCTCTCTGGAAAGCATTTAAAAACATTGATCAGCCGAAGAATCCGAAACTTCCACTCCGGATGGATGGAAACACTTGGGCTAGGTCCAAACAGGAAAAGGCCAATGCATTTGCAGCACATCTCTCGAAAGTGTTTGTACCGAATGAACCCAAACCAGACTCAGTAGAAACAGACATAGACGAAGTCCTCCAACGTGACTACCAGCTAGACCTACCTCTAAAGACAGTTACACCAAAGGAAGTAACCAGAACAATCAAAAAACTTGATAATAATAAGACACCAGGTTTTGATCTGATCGACAAGAAGGTCCTAACAGAATTACCAAAAAAGGCAATAGTTTATCTGACCAGTCTATTCAATTGCAGCATCAGAATAGGTCACTTCCCAGCTCTTTGGAAGGTTTCACAAATCATTATGATCCCTAAACTTGGAAAACCACCACATGAAGTGACGTCTTACAGACCAATAAGTTTGCTCCGAATAGTGTCGAAGGTCTTTGAAAAGATACTTAGATACTACTCCGAAGATTATCACAGGCAATGCACGAAAACTGTGTCACACCAGACCATCAATTCGGCTTTAGACCAAAACACGCTGCGGTTGAGTAAATACATAGAGTGTGCAGATACATCAGCTGCAGTCTGGAGCGAAGGGAGTATTGTGCCTCTGCATTCTTGGACGTGCAGCAGGCTTTCGATAGGGTCTGGCACAAGGGACTCCTTTATAAAGCCAAATTGCTTTTGCCACACACATTCCATCAACTCATAAAGTCTTACCTTGCAGACAGGATCTTTCAAGTAAGGGAAGCTGATTGTACATCTGGATTCTACAACATACTAGCCGGAGTGCCACAGGGCTCCGTGCTTGGCCCAGTTCTTTACACAGTATTTACTGCAGACTTACCGCAAACACCAGGGGTCACCATTGCAACTTATGCAGATGACACCGCAATTTTGACATCTAACAAGGACCCAATACAGGCTTCTTCTATCTTGCAACGAAGCCTCAATGATATAAATGCATGGTTGGAAAAATGGAAAAAAGTCACATTCACACTGCGCAGAGAAACATGTCCCCAAATCAACCTAGGTGATAGAGATCTTCCTCAAAGCGATAATGTCAGATACCTGGGCTTACATCTAGATCGCCGCTTGACCTGGAGCAAGCACATTGAAGCCAAGAGGAATGAGGTTAACCTTAAATACAGAGGCCTATATTGGTTATTAGGCAGAAATTCAAAATTATCCATCGATAACAAGCTACTTGTTTATAAAACCAGCATTAAATCAGTCTGGGCCTACGGCATTCAGTTATGGGGTGCTACCTGTGCCTCAAACATAAATAAAATCCAAAGAACTCAGAACTACATACTTAAACACTCCCTGGTTCATAAGGAATTCTGAGGTTCACATAAATCTAAAAATGCCTACAGTACGTGAGGAAATAACGGCATATGCAAAGAAGTATAAAGCTAGACTGGATGACCACCCTAACCAGCTAGCTATACAACTTACACTACCAGACTGCTTCACTCGACTGAAGCGGCGTAAAACTCTGGATCTGGGCAATATACAATAAGCCACTATATTAATATAGGTGTATTCCCAATGGGGTATACGCCTACCCGTAAATAAGAATAAAACACATCTGCTCATAGTCAGAGGACTGATCGCACGATATTAAAACAAAAAAAAAATTATTAACCACAAAAGTAAACCCACACGTAGGCTTTCTTTGCACGTTGTAAATCTATACTTATAATAAATCTGTAGAGAGGTCAATTCTGTACATGAAATATATTTTCAAAATAACTATCAGGGGGTGATTAGTGATCGACACTGATGCCAAAAATGCAATCAGTATAATTTTGTCTGTCTGTCTGTCTGTCTGTCTGTCCGTCTGTATGTTCCTTATAGAAAAAAAAACTACTCGACGGATTTTAACGAAACTTGGTACAATTATTCTTCATGCTCCTGGGCAGGTTATAGTATACTTTTCATCACGCTACAATCAATAGGAGCAGAGTAGTGAAGGGAAATGTTGGGAAAACGGGAGACGGTGCTCCATTTTTTAAGCTTTCGTCGCGTGTGCAGCCTTAATGGTTAAAGTTACATAGAAATCATGTATGACGGAAATATTCTACATAAAATTGTCTAAATAATATCCCGAAACAGCACATATCTACATTTTATGGTTGACTCACAATAACACGTGTAACTCCTGATAGCTTAGCAGTTCGTTCATTCTGATTATATTTGTTTACTCTTACGTTTATAATACTCTTACTCAAGCAGTAGTTAAAAATGTTGCAAAAACGGGGAAAATTTCCTAAATTTTACGCGGACGGAGTCGAGGGCAACAGCTAGTATCTAAATATTAACACTCTAAATATCGTCACAACTATGCCGCTTGCACTCTGCGGCTTCCTATGTTAGGTAGGAAGTAGGTCCGGGAGCCAGTGACAGATTTTCACGACCAAGTCCCTCCCAATCAAAAATTCGAGAAATGCATGAGTGACTAATACTATGAACACTCGCGACCGTCAGCTGCGACTCCGTGGGTGGGTTGGGCAGTGTCAGCCTCCCAAACATGGAGAAAAAAACCTAGTATGACTAATGAGGAATTATTTATTTTAAAACAATTTATCTATTAGCCTATGAACAAGAACTGTCATACTCGCTTAGTAGTACTTAAGAGGGCTCGATACCAAATTATGCTCCATACAAAAATATGGGTATCGTACTCCTCATTTTTCTTTGCGAAAGTTAAACCGATTTTGATTGTTTTTACGCTATATTATAGATAAAGAGTATATCTATGCTTCTATCACTTTCTTTTTTGGTAAACCTTACCAAATATGTGTGATAGTCGCTGCAACTTTACGTAACAACGTCTTCTGGTCCCTAGCTAAGCTTATATGCTTGTGTTATGGGTACCAGAATACGGATATACAGGCTGTCCAGTGGCAGATTTCAATGTTTAGAACATTGTAAAAAAAACTACAGCTCTAACATAAAAAGGTTTATTGTAAATTGTAGAACACATATGCGGATCTTATTTTTTAAAAACAACGTTCTCTAAATGGTGGCCATCAACTGTAACGCACTCTTCGACTCTAGCACGCATATTCTCAAAAACGCGTTTACATAGAGACGGAGGAATCTTGCTGACTTCGGTGCGTATATTTTCTTTAAGTTTTTCGACAGTGCCCGGATTGCTTTTGTATACAACAGATTTTAGGTATCCCCATAAAAAAAGTTACACGGGCTTAAATCTGGTGATCTAGGTGGCCACGTTATGGTACCGTTTCGGGATATGTTTTTTTCTTTAAATAACTGTCGTACTGCATTCATAGTCACATTAGCAGTATGAGCTGTGGCCCCATCCTGCTGAAACCATGTGTTTCGGTTGAAAGATGGATTGTTGTGTAGCTCTAGCCAAAAATAATCGTTTAAAATCTGGGTATACCTCTCCGAATTTACGGTTACAGTTTGACCACGTTCATTTAAAAAAAAATAAGGGTCTATTATCGCAGATGTCAACATAGCACACTAGACTGTTACTTTAGGCTTATGTAAAGGCTCGTGATGCAGCTGTCTTGGGTTATGGATATCCTAGTAACGAAAATTTTGCTTATTTACATATCCTCCGATGTGAAAGTGCGCTTCGTCACTAAAGAATATGTTGCCCATCCGAGTATCCGTACGAAATCTCGACAACAAAACCTCCGCATAAGTTTTTACAAAACCTCCGACCGGTTCAGGGCTTTTAATCCGCTGAGAAGAACCGGCGTAAGAAACTCAGCAGATATCGTTATCTTTTGTCATATTAATCTTTTTTTTAAAATAATTATTACAATAGTTCTTACAATTTATATAAATTACAATTATAATATTACTAGCTGACCCGGCAAACGTTGTTTTGCCATACAAATTATGTCAGGGGTAGACAAACAATTTGCAATAAAATAATATTACGACTATAAATTGAAATGCAAGCTATCCTATCTTTCAAGTTGGGTCGAAATGCACACGGTATGCTAATTTAATTTAAAATCGGTTAAGTAGTTTAGGAATCCATCGCGGACAAACATCGTGACAGGAGATTTATATATATAACTAGCTGACCCGGCAAACGTTGTTTTGCCATACTAAAAAAAAAAGGTTTGAAAAATAGATGTTGGCCGATTCTCAGACCTACTGAATACGCATGTAAAATTTCATAAAAATCGGTCAAGCCGTTTCGGAGGAGTACGGTAACTAACACTGTGACACGTGAATTTTATATATTAGAAGATGTGTTGCTCTGGAACAATTTACTCCCAAGCTTTAATGTCATTAACATAGTCTGAAATTTTATAATACGCCTTTTTACATACGAGTTTAGATTTTACAAATTTTTTAAACTTAGATTTATTTAATTCTTTCACATCATTATGGAGTTTGTTATAAAAACGTATACCATGCCACATGAAAGAGTCACTTATTTTGTGGAAACGAGTAACATGCATTACAAGATTGTGCTTATTTCTCGTGTTAAACTTGGCTTCGAACTTGGTGTTCGAGCTTGGTGCGGAAGTTTTCTAGTACAGCTTGAACAGCTTCCGGCTCGTATTTGTAACACGGTAGCATCTGTTCGACGAGACCATATTTCAGGGCGAGCGACTGTGCGACAAGTGATAATCGCCAGATGTTCGCTGTACCGCCCCACAGGATGCCCGTGACGAACCCTGTGATAGAACCGTCCGAGCTCATTTGTTTACCTAGTGTATGTGTGACCACTTAGCTGTACATTGTTTACATATTGATCAATTTGATCTGGATGGTGTCCGATTGTTTGACCAAAAGTCATTTGGCAAAACTACACTTGACAAACAATATTTGCCAAAACAATGAATTTATTGATCATTTTACCACTGATCATTTTACAAATGTTTCATTTTGCCAAATGATCAACACTTAAATTTCCATTTTATAATTTCCATTACTTTACAAAACTAACATTTGGCAACTGAGTTATCCGATAAATCTACTATTGGTCTATAAATTTGGTATTTTTGTTAAAATGACCATCTTTTGCTTATTTTTTTGCAAAGCCACTGCTCTGGATTTTCCTAAAAAGAAAATACTGTAATATTAATTGATATATTTTATTATTTAAAATGAAAAAAATGATATTTTACATTATTTGCGTAATAATTACTTACTAACCTACCTGTCTTTGGAGATATATATCTCTTTTTTTTTTCGTAGGAATGCTTTTTACGCATTTACCCCCCGACTGTAGGGGCAGCCGGAGGACGTCGTGTGGGACTCCCGGGGAGAAATTCTCGACCCAGCCTACCCACTAAACTATTCGGTGTTCTCGTCGCCCGTTGCCGGGCCGTGGTAGTTACTCAGGTATTACCACGACCCGACACGGGGGGCCCCCTAGTGGTGGGAGCTCACTGCAACAGGGTGGGCAACGTGCCCCCAGTGGCGTGCACATGAATTTGACTCAGGGTAGGCGGTGCTGTACTCAGTCACAAAAACTTTTTCTTTTATAGATTTTTAGCATAGCGACGGATCTCTAAGTCGGAAACCATGCCAACAGAACAAATTTAAATCTGAATATCCCGAATCAGTCCACACTGTACTAGAATTACTAAACAATAACTACGTACGTACATACATACGTACATGTACGTATGTACATACGTTTCATAACTTTTAACATGAAATTTTCGAGTTACAATACCTTTTTGCTGGCTTAGTTGTCGTAACTCGGGTACACAGAATCTTTTTACTGAAAGACATTTGTGAGAACTTGTTATTTTTAATTTTTAACAAACACACACTATCAACACACATTTCACAATCAAATAACATTTTAAAATCAACAAACGAAAATCCATACAATTATTAAATTATAGAAACTCAATATTAAACAGTTCAATGAATCACATGAAAAAATAAAATAGCCTCCGTCGAACCAAAATATTTCTGCTATTTAAATGCATACGTGATTTATTAGACTTCCGACTATTATATTTATTCGGATTATAAGTAACGAACGAACATTGCCGAATACTCGCGGTAACATCCGATCGCCAAAGCAGGCCGCAGGATTTACAGTGCAAATCGTCTTGGATATGCAAGCCTGTGTGGGTTTGCGAACTGTGCACGGACACCAAAATTTCTATACACATATGAACTCATGGCAGGCGGGCGGCGTCGAGCTTGCTACGCTAATATTATTCCTTCGCCAAACGCCTGGCAAAAAGCAATTTGCAAGCACATATTGGTGCTATTTATGAATTATTAGGCGTTTTTAAGTTATAATATTTTGTTTAATTAATAGTAAATAAATGAATAAAGTCATCTAAAACATACGAACGTTTTATTAAAATATCTGTGAATGGCAAGTAAAGCAGTGCTTTTCTGCCTTAATGGAGCGCACGCCCATGCGTGCCCCCCGTCGGCCGCTCTCGCCGGAACACTCGGCGAGAGGTCGTCCGCCACGTAGGCGCGACAGGTCCCCTGACCCGTCACGCGTGGCCTCCTCGTGCGCCGGCGACCCCTACCCGCGGCCCTTGTGGTAGTGTGTCACCCGAGCGTTCTGCTCCCGCAGGGCTTCTCTCTTGGCCGCCATCACCTCGGACTCAAACGAGGCGACGGCGGCCCAACACTCTCTGCTGCCGGCCATCGAGGCGATGACGGCCGGCAGCGACAAATTAACGCCTATTGCGCCAGTGAGCCCGGTGCGCTGAGCGGACCAGGCCGTGCACACGGCAAGTGTGTGCTCGGCCGTGTCCACGGCTCCGGACGCAAACTTTTGCAGTCGGGCGCCGACTCAACCCCCACCAGCTCCCACAGGTACTTGGCAAAGCAGCCGTGACCTGTGAGAAGCTGGGTCAGATGATAGGTCGGCACCCTGTGCGGCGCCTCGACCCACTGACGCAATACCGAGCGCACGGCCGTGAGAAACCGCGCGCTCACCCTACTGTTTTCTAATTTATCTGCCCACCCACAACCCACAAGAGGTTCTCGCGAAATTCGCCTCTCCAGCGAGCGACCTCATCGGGGGCGGGCTCTATTCCATCTTGCCGCATCAGGGCCCTCCTTCGGTGAACCCCGCCGGGACCCCAGCCTCGAGGTCCCAGGGGAGGCTCCCGGCTATCACACATGCCGCCTCCAGCGACACGGTGTGGTACGCTCGAGCGGCCCTCTGCGCCATCACACGCTGCGCGCGATATATCTCTTTTATTAGATTGGGTTAGGTTAGGTTAGAATTATAACCCCAAACGCACGAGCCGAGCGAACAAAGCGAGCGTGCCGCGGCAGCGGCCGGCGAGTGCCAGAAACGACTTTTCATGGCATTGGCATTTCTCCTTTTATTAATGATTCATGATGATAATGATACAAACAAAACAACTTAATTTACGAAACACATCATTTGGTGAAATGACAAAAAGGTCAATTAACATTTGAATACTTAACACATTTGTCAAGCTCATTTAAGAAAGGATCATTTGCTAAGTAAGTTTTTGTAAGATGATACTTTTGTCAAGTGTATTGATTGTGAAATGATCATTTGGTGAAACGTTGTTTGTCAAATGATCATTTGTCAATAACTTTTTGGTCAATCATTAGGGAACCGATCTGGATAGATAAGGTAGATACTTTAAATCTTCCACTGGACATTCAGCCAGCAGTCACTTTTATTTGATTGTTCCTCACAACTGTTTGAATCGCTTGATCGACAATGTGTAGTATGACGTCATAGTTCACGTTCATACTGTCGCTGTTTCACAATATTTGCTTTTCTAACTTTTTCTTGCGTCACGCGTCGATATCACAGAATACCTGTTGGGTAGTTAATTAGCTACTACGACCGACAGACTTAACAGTTATCTCGCACTCTGTTATCGTTTGTGAGAGCCACAGAACAAGCCAATACGTTAACATACTATTTAATTATTATGGTGCTAGTTTCAATTTCAAAGTGTATGATATGAATTATAGAATGTCGGTGTTTGATGGCGCAAGTCATTATGATGCGATAGTAATTTTTTTTATATACGTATGTTCACAAATCATAGATATTAATAAGCGTGATAAGCAATAAAATATGAGGAGGAGGGCTGGGAGGCTGCGGGGCGAGGGCAATGAGGAGGGAGGGAGGTGGAGGCGGTGTGTTATCTGTGTGCGCGTGCGGCGTGTCCGTACTCAGAGTCAGTAGTATAGCGCGGTGTGGTGCGCACAGTCATGTCCGGTCAGCTGTTCACTCGCGCTGAGGTGGCGCAGCGCCGCGGCCCCACCCAGGCGCTCTTCATCATAGACAATGTGGTGTATGACGTCACTCCCTTCCTCGACGAGCATCCTGGCGGACACGAGGTGCTCGTCGACGAGGTCGGAAAGGACGCCACCGAGCACTTCGACGACATCGGTCACAGCCTCGACGCCAAGGACTACATGAAGAAGTTCGTTGTGGGCGAGCTCGTGGAGGCGGACCGCGTCGAGTCCAAGAAGCGGCAGGTCAGCTGGGAGGAGACCAAGACGGACGGGGACGAGGTCACCTTCATGAACTCGTGGAAGTTCCCGGTTGTACTCGGGCTGGTCGTCACGCTGCTCTACTCGTACTTCTTCGGGTAGCGCTGCACGCTGCCGTGTACCAGCTCACGTCTTCAGTCAAGTGTATAGTAGAGTGAGTGTGTGAGTGTTACAATATTGTGTTGTGTATTGTTTATGTTTGTTGTGTTGTGTACAGTGATGGGCGAGTGAACCCCACAAGGTCGCCAGTCCGCGCACTACGCACACACTCCCTCTCCTCATTCATACAACACGTTACAATAAACATGACGTGACTAACTGAAAGTGACTGTGTTACATATATTATACGACGTCACATATTACGATCATTTCACATAATAAACACATCATGTGTGCTTGTGTATTATGATTATGTTACATAAGAACAGATTAATTAGCACAGAGTAATGCGTTATATCTATATCTATGTAGTGGTCTGTGATGTTTACACAGATTCACGCGTGTTGTTAGTAGGTCTAACTTATACCTAAATACTAATTAAGTATACAAAATATTGGTTGTGCAATAATTATTGTATACAAACTAATGTTGTAATAATATTTTATATGACGAGATAGAATCAAATACATATTTAATTGTTATGTTTTTTAAAATATATTTTTAAATAAAAATGTTTGTGATTGTTTCTATTACCTGTCTACGTTAAAATGAAGATACCTAAATTGAAATATTTTCATCTGTTATAAATCAACGTAGATGTAAGTAGGTATCTAAATGTATCATATAAATAACAACCTTAGAGTATGCATGTATGTAGTGGCTATCATAGTCAGTACCTGGTCCTGGTGGACAGTTGGATGTGATAGTCTCGAGTACTTGTTCCACAAATTTTCTCAGTCTTCAAAAAAATGGTTCATGTAGGTACCAGACTGCTCTTCATGATATCGCGGGTTCGATACCCGTACAGGACATTAATTTATGTGACAGTAAATAATTACTATAAACCGTTGTAGTTAAGAGGATACCAAAATAGCTTCGTGCATTTTTCTAGGTACGAAGTTTTCATTGTTTCTTTAGATTGAAAGGTGTAAGGTTGTGTATAGGAGACAAATGAAACGCTCAAAGTTCAATGATACACTGACTATATTTTAGAGACTACATGCTTATTATATACCTTACAACTACTACATCACACCTCCCCTGTTAATAAAAAAAATAATAATTGTACACAGTTATTATTTTGTATACCTAGTTACTTACTAAATAAAGTTTGATTACATTTGATTACATATTATTATAATACTAAACAAGATAAAATAATTGTAATAATACATATTATTATTTAAGGATCTTATTTAAGTCTACAAGACATCATAAGATGATATAATGAAAAAAAAAATGTTTACAAACTTAGACACTTTTATAAAGCTTAGTTCTATTCTTATGTGTAACGTATTCTTTATTATTTTTCAATATTTTTACATTACAATCTAGGTCATCAATTACTATATAAGGTCCTAAATATATTGGATCCATTTTATTATCAGAAGTATTTCTTAATAATAATAAATCACCCTTTTTAAAATACACTGGGTTTATATTGTTATCATAATCATTCTTTCTTTTAACTTTATTTTTAATTAAGTTGTCACGTGCATCTTTTTGTGCTAATTGGAGTCTATATTTTAGTTCGAGAGCATAGTTGTCGTGAACATATAAGGGATCTACGATATGACCTTCTAAATTTGCGGGCAACACACAACGTTTACCAAAAACTAATTCATGCGGTGTGTACTTGGTCTCCGTATGTACTGTATTGTTATATGAAAAACACCAATATGGCAACCAGGTACTCCACGCAGCCGTGTGATTGTTACAACTTATTCTAAGATACGCACCCATTGCTTTGTGGTTATTTTCCAGAGCTCCTATACTCTCGTGATGGTAAGCTGTAGAGGAAGTTTGAGTGATTCTTAAGATTTGGCATATTTCGTTCATAATACTTGAAATAAATTCTGACCCACGGTCTGTCGCTATTTCTCGGGGTATACCATATCTTAAGATAAAATTATCAACGAATGCTCGCGCTACACTTACCGTGTCTTTGTTGTGTAATGGATACGCCTCTGTGAATTTTGATAGCTCGCATTGCAAAGTCAATATGTATTTATAATTATATATGTCCTGTGGTAACGGTCCGACTATGTCTAAATAAACCTTCTCTAATGCTGAATTTGCAGTCGTTGTGACTTTCATAGGCTGCTTAATGTGTGTGGAATATTTCTGTTTCTTACATTGTTCACACTTCGACACAAAATCGATAACATCCTTTTCAAGACATGGCCAGAAATAATACTTTTTGATATTATTTGTCATTCGCCTAATACCTGCGTGGCCACTAGTGGGCAATAGGTGGAAATCATTTAATATTACACGCCTATTATCTAAATTATCTATTCTCTGAACATTACTCACTACACAAATACGTGGTCCGGACCACTTTTCATAACTCTTTATTTCATTTATAAGCCCACTGATAAAATCATTATTATTATCATTTCTTAATATGCATAGCTCATTTATCGATATCTTTTTACATAAACATAACAAGTCTCTCACCAATACGGCTCGCGTGATCGGAGATCGAGATATTGTTTGTATATAAATTATTGATTTACTGGGCACATATATAAAATATTTAAATTTTTCTACGCTTATTCCACTTTTTATTAAATTATTTTCCTGCCTTGGGTTTATTAACGAAAGTTCGGTAATATTCCTCGGTTTTTTAATTATTTCCACCACTCTTGGTTGATCAGGCCTCGAGTGTGTGTCTATATTATCCACCGACGGATTATTATCGCTCTTACTACTATCCATGTTTAATTGACGCAATTGCGCTCTAGTCATTACACTAATAATATGCTCATTCATTGATTTTAATTCCTCAGATGTTAGTGTTATTCGCGATAAAGCATCTGCCACTGAATTTGACTGTCCCTTTATATACTCAATTGTATAATTAAATTCTTCTAATTGCAATCTAAATTTCAATAATCTACTAGAAGGATCTCGCATGGAAAACAAATAAACTAGAGGTCGATGGTCAGTCTGTATCTTGAACCGTTTTCCGTATAAATAAGGTCGAAAATACTTAACACTCCAAACGATTGCTAAGAGTTCCTTTTCAATGGTAGGGTAATTAATTTCGGCTTTATTTAAACCACGACTAGCATAAGCTACTGGCCGTCCATCTCCATTACACAATACAGAACCTATCGCTGTACCTGATGCGTCTGTTTGTAATATAAACTCATTGTTTTCTGAAAAGTTTGGATATTGCAATACTGGCGGGTTTATCAAGGCTGATTTTAACATCTGAAACGAATGTTCGCATTCCTTTGTCCACACAAATTTAACATTTTTACAGCCTAATTTGTTCAAGGGAAATGCAAGTTTGGCAAAATTCCTAATGAATTTTCTATAATAGTTAGCGAAAGCTACAAAACGCTTCAATTGGTCCGCATTTTGTGGCTTTGGGTAATTATCTACAATTTTAATTTTTTCTGGGTCTGGTAAGATTCCTGTACCTGACACTATATGTCCTAAATAAAGAACCTCTTTTTGTAGAAATAAACACTTAGCAGGGTTTAATTTTAAATTTACTTTTCGCAACCTAGTAAAGACATCCATCAAATTTTGATTATGTATAGATAAATTTCTTCCTATTACGATCAGATCATCCTGATAAATGAGACATTTATCGTAGTTAAGACCTGACATTGCTATTGTCATCATTCTGCTAAAACTATTGGGACTAGATTTTAACCCCATCGGCATTCGAGTCATTTGATATTGATTTTTACCTGTAGTGAATGCCGTACATGGTCTACAACTTTCCTGTAATTTAATCTGAAAAAATCCTTGAAATAAGTCTAAATGAGTAAAGTACATTGCTCCCGATAATGAGTCAAGTATTTCACTAATGTTGGGAAGAGGAAATTTATCATCCTGTATACTATTGTTTAGCTTTCTATAGTCAATAACGACACGCCACTTTGCAACTCCATTTTCATCACGTTTTTTCGGAACGAGTAACAATGGACTGGACCATGCACTTTGAGATGGTTCAATTATTCCATCGTTTAACATATTTTCAATTTGGTTATCTAATTCTGGTTTTTGAGCATAAGGCAAACGATAAGATTTTGTGTAAATAGGTGTGGTATGTGTTTTCAAGTCAATGGTCTGTTCATATATGGGCGTAGTAGATAATTTATCACCTGGCAAATGAAAAATGTCGGGAAATTTAGCGCAAATGTTTTCTATCGACTTTTGTTCTTCAATGTTCAACCCTTTCAAATTTAATAAATTAAATAAGGTTTTAACCCTTTCCGAATCAATCGCAGTTTTATTAAACTGACAAATAAAATAATTATTTAAATTACTAGTGTTTACCTGAAAATAATTTAGTCTAACGTTTTCATCCCTAGTGTTTAAGATACGAATAGGTATTTTCCCGTTTATTGGTTTGTTTATACTGCTTGCCAAAAATACACCCTCACATAATTGCTGATTTGACACTACACACTCTTGTTTTGAGTTTGTTTCAATAAAATGTATTGACTCGCTACGTGCTGGTACCGTTAAATAACATGTGTTATGATTTGTAAAATAATTATCAAAGGATATAGTAACTAACTCGGACTCATCAGTAAACAATTGCAATGTATTGATTTCAAAATTTAAAATGGCTCTATAAAACGATAAAAAATCTTGACCTAATATACCGTCCGTCTTACATGGTAAATCCTTAAATACAACGAATTTATGATGGAATTTATACTCGTTATAATTGAGTGTTAAATTTACACAACCTTCTGAAAGTACATTACCACCTATTCCTTTCACACTAACTCTCTCTATATGGTAAGGAATTTGTAAACGATTCAAACATTCTAGCTTCACTCCCGATATGGATGCGCCGGTATCAATTAGCCAGCTATGATTATGATTGCAAATCTCAAGTGATACTTTGTTTAAATTGTTACACGATAAGATGACATCATTCACGAAAAAAATGATTTAGTGATTCATTAGTTGATGTCTCTGTTGCTACCTGTCTATTTCCAGTCATGAAATTCATATTTCGTTGTAACGCGATGCCTCGATTGCGGTTACCACGTGGGAATCCATTAGATTCACGAAAGTTATTGTTATAATTACCGCGAAAATATTTATTACTAAATTTATGAGGTACCTGGGGCCGATGACCTCGTTGCTGGTAACCTTGGTGCCCACTTCTTGCAGCAAAATTACGCTGTCCTCGATAACCTCGCTGGGCTCTCTTAGTCTGATAAAACGAATGTTTATACGTACCTATCATCTCTGCTGAACCGCTTGGACCAGGTGTCTCCTCATCTTGGGCCGTCTGGATAGCTTCTGTTAAAGAAGAACAGTTACGCGAGGCAATAATTGTGCTTAGGCGCCGATCTCGCAAACCATCAGCGAATCGCTTAATTGCTAACTTTTCATTCATAGGTTTTAATAATGCATACTTGGCTGAATCACTTTCGGCTTGCGATATCGTCAAATTCACAAAGAGTTCTGAAATTTCTTTGCCGTAATCTGTAACTGTTTTATTATATTGTTTACAGTTTTGCAATTTAGTTTGAATAGATATGTAGCTTTTTTGTGGCAACAATAGTTTACGCATATCCTTTATAAGCTCATCGACAGTTTCATATTTTGATGATAATAATAATTTTGCACGCTGGGATAGCCTGTTTTTCAAAACAAACTGAATAAGCTTAATTTTACATCCTGGTTTGTCTAAAACTGAATCGTAATATTCAATACTCTCAATAAGTTGCTTGGTATTGTCAGAACTATCGTCCATAACGGGCAAAAGATGTAACGCCGTTTTAATTTCGAATATGTCTGCCATGGTTTGTAACGAAAGCTCGCCCTCTCTTGTATCACTACACCAACAAATTATCTCTGAATATAGTTTATCAAATTCCTCACAAATCCTAGTAATTAATAAAATCTCCGAATTCGTAAAATGTCTTAAGTTTTCTTTATAAATTTTAACAAATTGGTTATATTTTAATAGACTACTGTTAGCCTCTTTTCTTTTAATGTCCAAAATCTTGCCGTGTCGACGGCTGGGACCTATTTTTATTAAGTAACTTCTTATTACTCTTAATTCGTTTAATATTACGTTTAAATCCTCAGCCATACCACGTTAGTGAACTAATTAACAGTGGACTTTATTTATACTACATAATTTAACTAATTAATACCCGAAGATGCACATGATACTTTTTTTTTTTTTTTTTTTTAACCATATATATTATTTACTCACAACACATATAGAACCTTGGACCTATCACATCACATCACTACCGTAAGATATTTGCACTGAGCCGACACCGCTGCTTGCCCAACGTTAGAATACGCACCTCGAAGATATCACAAGCTACACGTCGATTACCTCGGCCATGCCAACCTGCAGCACAGGATCCTTGTTTGCCTGGTGTCGTCGCAGGATACTGGAATAACGCCTCAATGTGATTTCATCTATGCGACGCTGTATTATCTTTTTATGGCAACGGTTATACAGCTTGTATACAATAATCACCACCCCAAGTGTCAAAATGGTACATATAACCACGAGAATTGTGTTCGTGATTTCTTGCTGACGGGTATGGGCCGTGTTACTACCGACTCCGGCGCTCTGGGCAATCACTACTTCTTCCTTCGAACTAGAACCACCCATTTTTCTCGTAAATGTTCCTAGACGACGTAACTATAAAATACGTTTTATTGAACGGGGACCTGATCACTCTTTGTTTCATTTTAAAGTCCGTAGTAATTTTCCACCAATTGTTTTAAAATACCGTTTCCATATTAGGAGTACACGCGCGCGCGGATCGCTTAGGTTACAGGCAGGGTCGCCATGTAAGGTTGTGTATAGGAGACAAATGAAACGCTCAAAGTTCAATGATACACTGACTATATTTTAGAGACTACATGCTTATTATATACCTTACAACTACTACATCACAAAGGCTAGAGCTCTAATTTTTAAGTATATGTTTTTTCAATATATAATCTAGGATCGCATAAACTCAGAAACGCGATAGAAAAAAGTTTTCTCGATAGAAAATCTTAGCGAAAATACCTCTCTCATTTCTTATTTTTTTCATTTGTCGGTCTATTATCGCGTATTAACTAATAAAATAACTTTAAAAACATAAGTAACTATTATATATAGAAACACGTAAATCAGAATTAAAATATATTTAGTAGATTATGAGTAAATAGGAAAAGTATCCCTAATTCTTCATTTTCTGTGCCTACTGGCTGTGTTAATATGTACGTGTCGGCGATGATATACGATAATATTGATGTAGGCCCTTAAGTAGTTCTAATGAGATTTAATTTATTTATCTCATATTTATAATAGTTATAGCACGTGCATATTTACGTTATATATTTAGATATTAAAAGCTGATGGATCATTGATCACAGTCGGTGACATGAGTGTCTTAAAACGCGTGTATTATGTTAATATAACACTAGGTTATGTTCACTATTTCCCATCTTTATAGTAACTGCTCAGCTCCTTGACTTTTAGTGTTGTTAACCTATGTTCAGATCGTGTTCAGATATTTATTTAAACTACTAGCTGCTGCCCGCCATTTCGTATGTATTGACATTTAGTATTGTTTCCTCGCTTTTCGAAACAGTTTTCACTGATGCTTCGCTCCTATTGGACGCAGCGTGATGTTATATTTAACCTTCCTCGATCAAATCGGACCAGGTAGCGGTTCCTGAGATTAGCACTTATAAACAAACCTTCAGCTATATATATAATAACATGTATTACTATGTATGTTAAGTTTACAGTCCACGGCTGGACATGGGTAGTGACATGATGTAAAGGAGTCCTGAACGAAAACCATCTAGAACATTATCAATAAGTATATAGTTATATTGATCTGTGAGGTGTGAGTATCAAGCCTCGAGTACTACTCTCGAATGTTCTGTAGAAGTAGACGAGGTTAGTGTACTAGCTGTCACTAGCTGTCACTAGCTGTCACTAGGTGTACAACTAACTAGTTGTTTATGGTGATGATGATGTGTATTTTAGTCCGTCATCACACGGACAAGAATATATATTGTCTGTCATCATATCACTGTTGTTCGTCTAATTCCTCGTAACATGATGACTTGCAGCACACTTATGTTGGACTTCAATCTGATTTAAAAACTGTGTATGTGTGTGTGTGCAGTAGATTATTAGATATAATGTTTAATATAACAATGAAATAACAGATAATTTAAATATCATTAAATCATTTTGATTAGATTAATGTATATATGTATAGTGCACACGAAGATAACAACACAATATTATTGAAA
Source organism: Orgyia antiqua (assembly GCA_916999025.1). NCBI lineage: Eukaryota > Metazoa > Arthropoda > Insecta > Lepidoptera > Erebidae > Orgyia > Orgyia antiqua. The sequence goes on from OU779862.1 coordinate 20,906,118, forward strand.
GTGTTCAACATAAATATAACAAGATCCGTGTGACAGTGACTACTTGACAGATATAGCAGATAGAGTGACTATGGCTACATCACTCACAGACATGATGCCAAGTAATTGTCTATGTGTACGTAAAATACGTTCAATGTATGTCTATGATACATGCTGTAAGTTGTGCGTGGTCTTCGTTTCCGAATGAAATACTGGTTTTATTGCTTGTATACTTTGCGACGTTGGTAGTTTGCCTTAACTACTATGTAACTACAGACCAACTATACTATAGAATAACCGCATCTTATTAGACCATCAAGTACGATAGCCAAGCCAAAGTAACGTGTGTTCTATGTTGAACGCGAATGCACTATCTGGTAAACCTGTGACCAGTGACAATGTTAAGACAGTGTAGTGTAGGTTACATGTTATTAATATAATATAGTTACATAATGATAGTATGTGTTGTATTGTCACAATGTCATGTTGTTGTTAGCGGTCACTCACAATACATTAGAGACGCTCCGAGTGATGTGATGTGACTAACTCTTCGTCTATAATGTGATGTGATATAACTCCTCGTCTATAATGTGATGTGATATAACTCCTCGTCTATAATGTTACACATGAGCGTCAGTGACAGTGACGTGTGTGACACCTAGTGTAACACGCTGTACACTAACACAATACTAATTAAACAGTTCAGGTCCACGTGTCATTATATTACTTGTATTATGTACTCAACATAAGGAAGAACACGTTCTAACTAAACGAACATTGCTATTAAGGGCCTACATCAATATTATCGTATATCATCGCCGACACGTACATATTAACACAGCCAGTAGGCACAGAAAATGAAGAATTAGGGATACTTTTCCTATTTACTCAAAATCTACTAAATATATTTTAATTCTGATTTACGTGTTTCTATATATAATAGTTACTTATGTTTTTAAAGTTATTTCATTAGTTAATACGCGATAATAGACCGACAAATGAAAAAAATTAAAATTTTGAGAGGTTGTTTCGCCAAGATTTTCTATCGAGAAAACTTTTTTCAATCGTGTTTCTGAGTTGATGCGATCCTAGATCATATATTGAAAAAACATATACTTAAAAATTAGAGCTCTAGCCATTCAATCTAAAGAAACAATGAAAACTTCGTACATAGAAAAATGCACGAAGCTATTTTGGTATCGTCTTAATAGATCCGGTCAAAGTGCGACTCTAAACTAGTTTACGTTTATTCTGCGGTTGTACTATAGATAGATATATTTAATTAATAATATTGTTTACTATGATTCGCCCTGGCTTCACTTCGGTAACACATACGGAACAGTATTTAATAACAAAATTATGATACTTTAAAACTTCCCGACGCGAATGGTGAAATATCTAATATATAAAATTCACGTGTCACAGTGTTAGTTACCGTACTCCTCCGAAACGGCTTGACCGATTCTTCTCAAATTTTACATACATATTCAGTAGGTCTGAGAATCGGCCAACATCTATTTTTCAAACTTTTTTTTTTTACTATGGCAAAACAACGTTTGCCGGGTCAGCTAGTCTAATATATATAATTCACGTGTCACAGTGTTAGTTACCGTACTCCTCCGAAACGGCTAGACAGATTTTTATGAAATTTTACATGCGTATTCAGTAGGTCTGAGAATCGGCCAACATCTATTTTTCAAACTTTTTTTTAGCATGGCAAAACAACGTTTGCCGGGTCAGCTAGTAATATATATGTTTTTAAATTAGTTAACAACTGGACCTCAGTTGTAAACTAATTCCACAGACTAGTTCAATGAAAACAAACAATCAAATATTTCTTTTTTATAATATTAGTTTAAATATAGCTATCTCGTCTCCTGTTTCTGCCAATACACAACCTTAGCGCAAAACGTGCAGCGCTAGCCTAGCAACTGGATTGTCTCGTATTTGTATCCAGGTTGTGATATTCGTCACAACACAATAATTTACTAACAGTCGTCTAAAGTATAGCTCAAGTACAACAATGTGTACACTTCCGTCTGTTTGTTCAAGGTGATATAGGTACGTTTTTATGAAGCCTTATAAATTAAGTCTGTATAAAAAGGAATAGAGAAGAAGTAACATTAGATAAATTACTAATGTCCGTAGTATAACTTGAAGACTGGTTTACTTTCAAAGTGTAACAAGTGTCATATTAGGTATCTAATTATCTATTTCTATTGTATCTAGCATGAAAATTGAGACGCATATCATTAAGTACCAACATGTCCCACAGCATAAACAACAACTATTTGGTGAAAGTTGTTGTTTATGTAAATATTGTTGGAATTTAATGTGTTTGTAGAAATCACTCCCCCCCCCCCCCTTACCAACAATTAACCTCTTTTAGTTTTATTTCGTCGATTGTTTGTATATTAAAATAGTTAATTTGTTTAGTTTAAGAACATATACGAACATAACGCAAGTAATAGCATATTATTATTATTTATTAACTTTGAAACCTCCTTGCACAACAAGTAAGTACCTACTTACAATGGAGCCAATTTTGCTCGCGTAACTGTACGTAAGTAAAACATAAGTATTGCTAGATCATTATTTTCTTCTTCAATAATGTGCAATAAAACGATTTTAATAAATATAAACGTGTTCACCGTAGTATGGTGTTAAACTATAATACACTATAATCGGTTGTATTATAGTCAAGTTTAGTTTCGTTTTTGTACAGCGGAAGTGGTGCCGATACATATAAAGTAATATGTATAACAATAACGTGAGTGCTAACAACACTCACTGTATCACCTCATTATTTGTCTATACATATATTATGTTGATACAATATTTGTTATCACTTGATGATAATCTGTCAATATAAATTATTGAAACGTAGCTCGTAGGTACGTGTACATAATATTATTTATTTATTGTTATAATTTTCCTGTTAGCAACTCCGTTCACTAACTTCGATTAGGCATCTCAGCCTATAAACATTGGAGCCTGGGTGTTATCCTTAAAGCAGATATTTTAATGTGCTAATACATTTATATCAAAATACAATTATATACATATCAGATACCTGTTAGAAAGGCTAATTAACTAATGAGACTATTCTTTAGTTTCGTTGTTTATTTTATTATGTTGATGCTCGTCTCAAAGTCCACGTAGCTCACTCACAATCATAATTATTAATTCTGTTCTTTGAACACTACGTCGATTACGTAAACAGACTCAGTATTTTCAGTAAACATTAAATATAGTTAAAGCGATCGCTAAATTTTTTATCACCTTCCTGATAACTAGTTTGTGAGGCGCTGTCATCATGGCGGTGCACTGCGACTAAGGTTGACACCATCTAAATTGCTGACGTTGAATGAACACACCAATATTACCGGACATTTAGACGAAAAATGGAGGTAAACTCGGACTAGACTAGTAATTGACTAATTTAGCAATTCTGGGATCGTTGGTTCAAACCCCGTTTGCGGTTATTACTTTTCCACCATAATTTAATTTATAATAGTACTAGCTGTTGCCCGCGACTCCGTACGCGTGGAATTTAGGAAAGTTTCATGAAAATCCATCCAGTAGTCTTTACGTTCATTCATTTCGTAATCATTAACCAAACATCCAAATATTAGAGTATGGATAGAAGACCGAGGAAACGTGTTGCTCGGCCAACAGTTTAAGTATTTTATTTTGTCGCGTGTAATTCTTTTTTTGTCATATCTCCTAATAATGGGTCTTTGTCTGTGGCGGCCATTTTGTTTTGGCGGGATCTTTCAAATCAATTTTTTCTTATTCAGTCACTGATGCCAAATCACCATGGCGAGTTACACGGTTGAGCAGCATGTGCAAATGATAAAACTGTATTATCAAAATGAGTGTTCGTTAGTGCAAACGTTGCGCGCATTGCGCCCGTTTTATGGCAGACGCGGTGGCCCTTCAAAGTCTACTCTCCAACGATTGGTGACTAAATTTGAGACGACCGGTTCGGTAAACAACCAACCAACACCTTTACGTCAAAGGAACGCCATATCGGCCGAGAACATCGCTGCTGTACGTGAGAGTGTTCAGGAGACTCCAGGCAGTCGATTTTTCGCCGTGCACAAGAAATCGGCCTTTCGCAAACTTCAACTTGGAGAATTTTGCGTCGGGACTTGGGTCTGGATCCGTAGAAGATTCAACTGACCCAAGAGCTCAAAGTTAATGACCATAGACAACGCCGTGTGTTCGCTGAATGGGCTTCGGAACGCTTGGAAGAGGACCCCGATTTTGGCCGAAAAATAATCTTTAGCGACGAGGCACATTTTTGGATGAATGGTTTTGTTAATAAGCAAAATTGCCGTATATGGGATGACCACAACCCATATGAGGTTCACCAGGTGGCAATGCATCCACAAAAACTTACTGTTTGGTGCGGATTTTGGTCTGGCGGCGTCATTAGTCCGTACTTCTTCGAAAACGACGTTGGCGAGGCCATCACCGTCAACGGCGAACGCTACAGATCAATGATCAATAATTTCTTTTGGCTTAAATTGAACAATATGGACGTGAACAATATGTGGTTCCAGCAAAATGGCGCTACTTGCCACACAGCGAACGACACAATCGACATTCTGCATGAACGGTTTAAGGGTAGGGTTATCTCTCGCAGAGGTGACGTGAATTGGCCACCAAGATCCTGTGATTTGACTCCGCTAGACTTTTTCTTGTGGGGTTTTCTGAAGTCGCAGGTCTATGCCAATAAACCGCATTTGACCGTTGCCCTGAAAGCGAACATAACGCAAGCCATCACGCAAATTCAGCCGGATCTATGCAGCAGAGTCATTAAAAATTGGACCTCTAGGATTCGTGCCACCATACGAAGCCGCGGCGGACATATGAACGATGTCATATTCCATCCATAATGGCATAAACGAGCCATTCAAATAAAAATAAAATTTCGTTAATATCTCACACACATCGTGTTTTATTCAATTTTAACATCGACCCGTCCTTGTTGAAAGACCCTGTATATTCATTTAAATTGCATGCTGTAAAAAGCAGTTATAATCTATATTAAACGTGTAAGCTAACTAAGGTATTTAATTTGATAAAAAAGATTACTATATACACATAAATAGCTTTTGAAAACACCCTAATTGAATTTGATAATTTTTGCGACATTATTATGGGTACAGCGGGATTCCCTTAAAAGATAGACATAATGCCCTCGCGGACTTTTTTGAAGAAGAAGGTAACAAACAATTCCTCCATAAATTAGTTTGTTGTACCTCACATAGATAAGGCAGCGTTTTCATTTATAGCTCGCACGCGTGCTAGTTTCTCGGCAAATTTAATCATATCTCATCCAATATACAGCAAACCCCAACAAATTATGCAAAAAAGCCATCCTCTTGAACCATTCTATCTATTAAAAAAATCCGTTGCGTATTTTTATAGATATAAGCTCACATAGGGACATACATACAAAAATTACGACTTTGTTTTATAAGAAGTAAAGATATTAAATTTTCGCAGTTGAATTCTTGTTTGTTGTCCCTCCTTACGGTAAAAGCTCAGATATCCTCCGGACGCTGATCATACAAACTAGGATAAATCTGTAGAATCTCGTACGGAAGTGTCGTGTCGTACACACACACACACACACGCACCAGGTGTGGCGGAGGTGCAGCCTCACATAATTATCGTGATCATGATAACACCAGCTCTTCTCTGTTATGAATATGAAGAAAGACCCTGTCTTGTATATGAGTTATACCTATATTAAGTACGTACAAGTAACGAAATATTAACAACAAACAAGTATTGAACAATCAGGCTGAGTGAAGGTTCTTACAATTCACCATGATCAGTGTTGAATTATCAACATAACTTATTGTAAGTAGATATATTATTTATTATATGTATATTTATTGTTTGTGAACTCTCTGAGTACGATGTTCTGTTTAATTTTACAATAGATTCAAGCTGTAATTCAGTTCCAACAGCTGGTGTGATGATGCCTCCCCCTCCACCTCCTCCTCTCAAGGGAAATCACGAACATCCTGAGAGCTATCACCCTGACAGCGTGTAGGTAGGTACACCGCGCACTCAGACAGGTCTACCTTCAGCCGTACATCATGTCATCATAATATTACATTACGTTGTTATACGCCACACAGACAGTGACTAATATTACTATTAGCATCTATTAGGTTATCATCATTGACTACGAACAAAACCGAGATAATAATACAGCTACCTAATTGACATTACCATATAGATTGGTATTGCGACTCAAATGAAATGTTTTCGATGTTTTAAACCATACAAGTAGAAACACCTGTTAATAGTTCTAGCCCATAACAAATAGATAAGACTTTTATAATGCTACTAGCCTCTTGCCCGCAGCTTCGCACGCATTAGTGGCCGCATCGAATTTGAAATCAAACTTAAGTAAAAATTGAAATCTGAACTTAGAGAAACAGATACTAAAATCGATACTGAAATCCACAGCAAAATTTGCAACAATATTGATTGTTGCAAATTTTGCGATTGTTGAATCGATACAAAATAGACTATGAATATCTACTAAAATCAAAATTAAATACGATACCAAAACGACAACTACAATTGATATCGAAATACAAATCAAAACAAATACCTACTAAGTTCAATGGTTGATAAAATTGTAAAATAATATTAATTCAATACGGCAATAATTAAAAAAAAAATCGACGTAGTATTGAATATAAACACATAACTATTCCAACTTCTTTAATTAGGATAGCATCTGAATGTAAAAAAAAGTACCTCACAAGGAGTTTCTATTCCGTCTGGGATTAAAACCTTGGCCAAAATAACTATAAGACGACGGATTCTTTAAGTTGCAATGACAACTGTAAAATAACAAAATAACTGAACTATTATAATATACCATATTTCACAAACATTTGCGTTTTTTGTCTCGTACAGTGTTTTAAGCGAAATAATATATAGCCTATGTTGCATTCAACCTGGTGTTTATTTTTTTTGTTAGTGGAAGCGTGATTATTCTCCAGGTCCAACACGAACGAACATGAGCTGCGATTCACAGCGTTAACAAGAATTTTAGTATTCTAGACTTACCCCCGTCTTCGTCTCTTCAATCTTCACCGTGTCAACCCTAGCTATAACTTAATTAACAACTACAAACATTGGCCAATATTAAATAGAAGGATAATCAAGTTTACTCAGTTTATTCCAGGGAGACAATACGGGCTCCTGATGTCATCAAATGAACTTGCTGGCTCGACTCAAGCTTGAATTTTCACCAATAGTCCCAATACAATTACGCTATCACAAATATCAACTCGTCAAATAGTTCAATTTGTATTAAATAGTATTAAATATAGACACACAAAATTAACTAGTTTTTATAATACACTTATGTCGCTCAACAAGGCGAAATTTCGCGCCGACAGTAATTCACAGTTTAATTTTCAATTGTAATTATCGATTCACACGACAAGGATAATTAGTTTTATCAACAATCAATTTACTGGTAACAATTTTAACACTTAAAACAGTTGCAAAAAACGTTTCAAATCGCATTCAAATCGCGGTGTACTTTGCTTACAAGGTGTGTTTTACGACTATATGCGCGCGGGGTACGAACGCGCGTCGGCGGCGACCCGAGCCACGAGGACAGATGCACCGGTCAATTCTCAACGTCATCGATAGTGAAGTTCGGTTCATAACAGCCTATTTTACTTCCAGGACTATAAATTATCTCTATACCAATTTTCGTGCAATTCCATTCGGTAGATTTTGCGTGAAAACGTCACAAACAAACAAACTCACTTTCACTTTTATATGTAAGTAAGGATGAGATGAAGAGCTTCTATTTATATACGGCCGCTTTCTATATTCAATCTCAATCCCTATTTTACTATCCGAGATTGATATTTGAAACCATTTCTACCTTTTACTATTTCAATATCTAATCGATGGATCGATATGCCCATCCTTTTTTTCAATCGATCTTTTGGAGGACGGATTGATAAATAAAGATCAGTGTTTGTACCAAAGTGACAGGTATGAGCTTTCTATATGCGATCTCTGAGTTTGACAGATCGATTTCTGAGCGGAATCTATCTTTATTTACAATCCCCCAAATTTGGCCGTTAAATGTAAGAAAACGTAAAAAAACATGCAAATGGAAATATTTACGAGTGATGATAGTGATCTTGAAGTACTAATGGAGTTATCGGATTGGGATAGTAGCGACAGTGAACAAGAGAGAACTGTATCTTCGAAAACGTTTCGGCGAATAAACTTCCTAGCAAGTTTAACTGACACTGAGTTTACATTCAGATTCAGGATAAACAAAGCAACAGTTGAGATGGTTTTAAATGAAATAATGCCATTTTTTTATGAAATAAAGCCATTTATGCCATGTTTTCTAAATTTCAATTATAAACGCTTTTTTTTTTGATATACTTAAATCCAATGAGATTTACAATATCAAAAATGTTAGACCTAAACTAGTACCTATCATAACAAGTTGATTATGAAGGAAGGTTAGTGATTATTGATTACGTACCTAACAATATTGCATTTTTTTTTTGGGAAAAATGGTGTGCCACCATTACATCAACTTTTGTTAACACTTAGATTTTATGCTTTGGGGACTATGTTAAATTCAGTAGCTGACTTTGCTGGAGTGTCCTTGTCATCAGCATGTAGAATGTTGAAGGAGGATAGGATGTAGAAAAAATAATAGTCGAACATAGAACATGTTCGACTATTATTTTTTCTATGTACATTCACCAATTTCTCTGTCAATTATGGACTGATTTACAAAATTCATTTTTCATTAGAAAGAGTAAAGTGTACTCTTTCTAATAAAAAATGAATTTTGTAAATGAGCGACAAGTCAGGATCTGATGGTGACATCCCGTGAAATCGAGTGAGACCCTTCACATATTATCTTACAACCATTCCTATACCAACTATCATAATAAATAAGTAAAAATAAAACAACTTTTCTAAAAATTATGATTATTCTTTTATATTTATATGAGAAACTACAAATAAAATACTGTATGAAAACATAGATCTTAATACATATTAAAATATTTAAAAACTAAATTTAAAAACACATTTATAAAATACATCAATTAAAATACAAAATAAAACTTAGACTTATTATATACAACTAGTCCTCCCCCTTAAGTTTCCTTATCTCTAATTATAACTTTTCATTTTCTAATAGTATATTATCCATTTTCCTCTCTATGTACATTATTGTACATTCTTTTGGTATTGAAATATTCAACCATAGCCTTCTTGCCTTGCGTCCCTCATCTGGTTTTGGATGTTTTTGTTTGAAACCTGTTGAACATAGATATTGAATCTTTAAAACTAGTCATTTATTTATACTTTTAACACATGCATAATAATGAAGAACCGACATGCATGGGGGGAAGCTAGTATAAAAAGAAATACCAATATAATCATAAATTGTTTCCTCCTTCGAAAGAGGTTTCGTTTTATTCTAAAAATAAAATGTATGTTAGAAGCAAATTATATTTACATGTAAAAATGTAGAAAATGAATGGCGCGAAATCTAGTAAGTAGTTACGTATTTAACCACACAAAACTATAAATTTGAAGTAGGTACATAAAGATTATAAATATAATATGATTAACTTACTGGTAGTGGCTCCATTTTTAGCTATACAGACAATAACACTACATAAAACTCCAAAGTTAAACAAACTAGGACTAAGTCAAAGAGTAAAATAATATAGATATAAAACTACTAAGTTTACTAAGTTTCAAGTTAAATGTTTTTGTTATTTGTCAAACACCACGCCATATGGTCATAACGTGTTCCGTTTCATTTCAGCCATTTCACGTTCGTCGATTACAAAGTGAGCGGAACAGGCGGAACTATTTTAGTTTTTAACTTGTTAAAGTGTATTTATAATATTAATTTCCAGGAAATGTAGTATGAACAAACAAAAAAAATATTTTGATATAATAATCACTTTTTTAAGAATCAATGAACACATTATTTTTACTTAACTTGCGTAAACCAAAACGTGTAAGAGGGTCGAAATTTATGACCGATCCCTTTTTTTTCATGTTATTTTAAGAGAGATAGACATATAGAAATACCGATTCGGCATCGATCGGTCGATTGTTTAAAATCTGGATCAAAAACAATTTTAGATTTACGATCGAATATAGAAAGCGGCCGATAATAATCATTATAGTAATAGCGATCAGCAGAGCACAATCTCTGCCTATCCACATAACAAATAAGTGTGTGTATTATAAATTCTTTATTTCTCAAAATACAAGATTTTTAGTAGTACAGTACAGCTGTTTACAAAAACTGTTTGTGAATATTACAAAAATATTTTCATAAGTACAGAGATGCGAGTGCGGTCCTGCATTACCTAACTAGGCTAAGAATTTAGCCTGTGCTTAGGATACAGTCCCTGACCCCCTATGATTGGACGTGCACTAGGCACATATTGAATACGTATTGTGTAAGCAGTACCACCAGGCCCCGCCCACCGACCACGCCCCCTTAGACCCGCCCACTGGCCACGCCCACCATGCCACGCCCACCGACCACGCCCATCGGGCTCCGCCCATCCAGGCCCAGGCTCCGCCTACTCAGACTCAAGCCACGCCCACTGGCTCCGCCCACCTTGCCACGCCCACCACACCGGCCACGTCCACTAGACAAGCCACGCCCACCAGCGGCACCGTAGCGTCAGTTCCTCAAGTAGCACTTCAATTAGGAAGTTTAATTGAACTGATAGAACGCAAGTTCGGCGCTTTGCAGGAGTCACAAGAACGCAAGCTCAGCGCTTTGCAAGAGTCACAAGAACGCAAGTTCGAGTCACAAGAACGCAAGCTCGGCGCTTTGCAAGAATCACAAGAACGCAAGCTCGGCGCTTTGCAAGAGTCACAAGAACGCAAGCTCGGCGCTTTGCAAGAATCACAAGAAAAAGTGCTTTGTGCTATAAATGATGTCAGTAACACGGTGATTAAGCTTCGAAAAGATGTCGACGTAGTGGAAGAACGAGTTACCGGTTTAGGATTGGATGTCGAAAATGTGAAAACCGGCCTCATTGAACTACAGAAGAAAGTGGTGCGCCTTGAAACCACGGGAGTTGCGATCTCTAGTGGAACTATCGAAGTGGCACAAGGACCAAGAGTGAAAGTTCCGCCATACGACGGCACTACTTCCTGGAACGCTTATCGTCAGCAATTCCAGACGGTTGCTACTGCTAACGGATGGACGGAAGAACAATGCTTGACCGCTCTCACTGTTGCGCTCAGAGGGCAAGCTTTGTCGGTCCTGGAAGCACTGCCACATACAGGAAATGGGTTCCAAGACCTGATGGAGGCACTTGAATCCAGATACGGGGAGCGACACCTGGAGCACGTGTTCCGTGCCCAACTGCGTGACAGAGTCCAACGCTCAGGAGAAGGACTACAACAATGGGCGTTGGAAATTGAAAAACTCGTCAGAAAGGCACACCCAGGAGCCGACACCAAGATGGTAGACACGAATATTGTTCAAGCATTTGTCGACGGAATCAAAGACCTGGAGGTCAGAACTGCAGTGAGGCTTCGTCACCATACCTCGCTAAAAGAAGCATTGGCGCATGCTTTGGAGGTCGAGGCTGTTCGTTATGACATACGGCATACCCATAAGATCCGCGAGGTCTCTGAGGAAGTTAAGGAGGTTAAGGCCCCTACGAAGAAAAGTTCTGGAGCCACGTGCTACAAGTGTGGCGAGAGGGGCCATCTTCAGCTCAACTGCCCGCAGAAGGAAACCCAGATGGCAAGGATGAAAAGAATCGAGGAACAAATAGAGGTGCTGAAGAAGCAGGGGGCTTTGTCCCTTGCCCGGGATCAGGGAAACGAATAAAAGCCAGGACTAAGGGGCGAGTGCTAGCTGACGCGGAGGGAGCCCCGATAACTGTTATCTCCCAGGCATACAGCGGGAATAGTCTTGCGATTCAGGGGACTATTAACGGGACGGATTGCAAAATGACCCTGGACACAGGAGCCTCTAGAACAATAGTGAACCCAAATCTGGTAAAAACCGCAACGGGACACAAGAGGAGAATTAACTGTCGGCTTCTTACTGCCTCCGGTCAGCCAATACCCGTCCTGGGAGAAACGTCAGTTACGATGTATGTAGAGGGGTCCTCATACTCTCATAACGACAATTTAGTTGGGATGAGACTTGTGAAGATTCTTTTCAGAAACTGAAGAAACATCTGTGTGAAACACCAATCCTGGGGTATCCACAAACTGAAGGTCAGTTTATAGTTGACACGGATGCAAGCAACACGGCCATTGGAGGGGTGTTATCTCAAAAACAGGGTGAAAGAGAAGTTGCTATCGCATATTTCAGCAAATCTTTATCCAAGCCAGAGAGAAACTACTGTGTGACAAGACGAGAACTCTTGGCTGTTGTAAAGACGCTACAACATTTCAACAAATATCTCATCGGCAGACAGTTTTTACTACGAACTGACCACGCAGCCTTGAAGTGGCTATTGCAATTCAAGAACCCAGAAGGTCAAGTAGCTCGATGGATTGAACAGCTCCAGGAGTATGACTTCAAGACGGAACACCGCAGCGGAAAGACACATGGGAATGCCGACGCACTCTCACGAAGGCCGTGTTCGGAGGACTGCAAACATTGTGTTAAGCAGGAATGCAATGAAGAAACATTAAAACTAACGAGAACAGATCCTTTGAGTCTCTGGGAGAATGATGCTATGAGGGAGGCTCAAGAAAAAGATGACGACCTTCGGCACATCATCACATGGAAGAAACGGGGTGACGTAAAACCAATATGGAGTGAGGTTGCACCCACTGGCGCTGTCACTAAGGCGTACTGGGCGCAATGGGACAGTCTGATACTCCAAAACGGAATACTCTACCGGAAATGGGAGAAGACTAACGGCAGAGAGTTCCATCTTCAGATAGTTGTCCCAAGAACGAGAGTACCAGATGTTCTCCGTGAAATACATGATGGCGTATCAGGAGGTCATCTAGGTGTCAAGAGGACGTTAACAAAAGTGAGAGAACGATTCTACTGGTTGCATTGTCGAGACGATGTACAGGATTGGTGCCGCAAATGTACTACTTGCGCTGCTGTAAAAGGACCACAGACCAGGAGCCGTGGGAACCTGCGGCTGTATAACGTCGGTGCACCGTGGGAACGAATTGCAGTTGACGTAGCTGGGCCATTTCCTGTAACGGATTCGGGAAACAAGTATTTGATGGTCGTCATTGACTACTTCACCAAATGGCCCGAAGTGTTCGCCATACCAAACCAAGAAGCCACAACAGTCGCTTCCAAGTTAGTCGAAGAAGTGATAGGTCGCTTTGGTGTGCCTCTGGAAATCCATTCTGATCAGGGCAGGAACTTCAAATCGCAGGTGTTCCAGGAAGTGTGCAGAATTTTGGGCATGCATAAGACGAGGACCACCGCGTACCATCCGCAGTCTGATGGAATAGTTGAGAGATTTAACCAGACCCTTGAGAGGCATTTGGCGAAATTGGTAGATGACAAACAAAAGGATTGGGACAAGTATATACCACTCTTCCTTCTGTCTTACCGAACCGCCGAGCATGAGAGCATAAAAGCTACCCCGGCGTATGTCAATTTCGGTAGAGAGCTACGAATACCAGTAGACCTATTGACAGGAGGGTCACCGGAGGGACCAAAGACTGTACAAGACTATGTCTGCGATTTAAGGGAAAAGATGCGCTATATACACGCCTTGGTTCGGGAAAATGGGTTACAGTCAAGTGAGAACATGAAAACCAGATACGACCGGAAATCGAATTCGAGCGGCTTCGAGGAAGGGTCACTGGTGTGGCTGCATAACCCAACTCGCCGGAAAGGGAAATCTCCAAAGTTGCAGAACAAGTGGGACGGTCCATACAAAGTGGTTACCCGACTGAATGATGTGACCTATAGGATTCAAAAGCAACCAAGAGGGACATTCAAAGTGGTACACATAGACCGTCTGGCGCGTTACCATGGTAGTAACACTAGATGCTCGGGACGAGCATCTCTAAGAGGGGAGTAGTGTTACGAACACACAAAACACAAAGGAGCTAGCGCCATCTAGCAGCAACTAGTAAAACCAATTAAAGAACCGAACAGAGTGAAACCCCTATTAGATACTAGATGGCGTTAGAGGAACTATCGTACATGCGCGAACTTTCTAGAAACATTCGTTCCGGGCGATCACGTTCGCGCACAGTCGGGAACATTCTGGAATAGTATATGTATTATAAGTATGTATTTACAAAAGAAAAGTAGTTTATGTATTATATCCGTATTCTGGAACCCATAACACAAGCATATAAGCTTAGCTTGGGACCAGAGGACGTTGTGTGAAATGTCCATGAATATTTATTTATTTATTTTATTTATAGTCTGGAACTCGTCTCGGCGCATATAAATAGCGGCAGGGAGGCGAGCCCGGGCAGTTCAGTTAGAGCTACGATCGAGGCGACTTCGAGAGCGAAAACAAGTGATCAAGAGTGATACCAGTGAAACCTACGACTTGGCTACGATCTAGGACATTGTTAGTGCTTAGTGTTTGGACCTAGTGCTTAGTGTGTAACTAGTGCTAGTGAATAGTCTTCTAAAAGAGTCAGCAGGTCTTTCTCTCCAAATCCTTCGAACCCTAACACGTAACAATACATATACATTGTAGATTAAATAAGATCATGCAGCATGCAGTGAAGAACAAAGGTGTGTGTAATAGTTTGAGTTTTTTGTATGATTGTAAGTAGATGGTAGATGGATCAACATGCAACATTGTTATTGTTATAAGACATATAATGAGGTGTCACGATCTCTGTGGTATGTACTGATCAGACTGGACTACTCCAACAAGGATTATTGTTTGTATTAAGTTTTATATTATTAAAACTATACAACAGAGACATCACGGTCGGTGTGAAATAAAAAGAACATTTATTTCAATATTAAATATTTAATTTAAAAACAAACTTACTCTGTGTATGTTATACATATATTTATATAGTTTTATGTTTGACATACATATTTATCTTATTATAATACAAGTGAAACTGTTCACCTTCTACATAATATATTATATTATTAATTTAGTGTAAAACTTACCGTAACTATTTAATATTTACAAAATTCTGTACAAAAACATGTCACATTAAATATTTGTATTATACAATTAGCTATTATATAACATTAGCTATACTTAATTAAATGCTTATGATGACGTCACAAAGAACATTAACATATAAAACTAAGTATTGCACTCGGTTTCGTCTGTTAGTTATCATTTTGTTATTACATTTGTTTACTTGTAGTTATTGATACAAGTTTTATTATTTGTGTGGCGGATGCTGTATCCTATCTACTTAACACAAGAGAAGACCCTGAGATGAGATAATAAATTACATACTATAATAATCAATAAGACTGGCCAATAAGACTGGCTTTGTTCATTATTCGTTTCCTATCCAATCAATCATAATGTGGAATGCACTTCCCTCTGAGATAAGACTGTTGAATAACCGAGACACCTTTAAGAGAAGAGTCAAGGAGCTTTTACTTCAAAAATTGGCTGTGTCATCAATGTAATATCACTTAGACGTATTTATATAAGTATACATTATTATTTTTAAGGCATACAAACAGTTATAACATACACACATAATATGTATTATATATGTATGTTTATTATTTAAATTCTATGTATGTTATATTATGTATCTATGTAGGTATTTGCATGTAAGTTTATTTGAATCTGTTAGTTGTAATGAATAATGTAAACTAAGCAGAATTTTGTTATTTTAATAGTTAAAATATACACCCACCACTTTATTTTTTCTGCACTGCCCAAGGTTGACTGGAAGAGAATGCCTTAGGCATTAAGTCCGCCTGTACTACCTTTTGTGTATATAAAGTTAAATAAATAAATAAATAAAATAAATAAATAATCTGCACTATGAACATAGAATGTTTACCTATTAACAAATGTGACATTCAAGTGAACATGTTGCCAAGAGAATTATGTTACGAAATATCAAAGGTTTTGATGGACGATTATTTTTATTTTTCTATTAAAAAGTAATCGTGAGTTTATGAATTTATAATAATGAGTTAATTCTTACACACACACACACACATACACACACGCACACACACGAGCATAAAGTTATCATGTTTATTGTTGAGCGACATAACTCATTCACACTTAACCAACTTAATGTTGCATATAACACTCACAAAGTATTTGTTAACTCACTGTATAAATATGCGAGAGAGAAAGGGCAGCCAGACATACTGGGGCCGTAACGCGTTACGTAACGAGGCGGTTTACCAACCTATATGAAGTTATTACTGTATAACCCAGTATGTATGTACTAACAAATCTCGGATAAAATCAAAGCTGTAAGCTCACGCTCACGTTGTCTTATTTAAAACGAAAATGCCTTTCCGCTAACGAATTATTATCTATGTGTGTCTTTGATACATACATGCCACAGGTTCAATAAATAAATAAAACAGGACATCTTTTCCCAATGACACACTAGTTTTATAGCTTGTGAAAGTGATGTAAGAGTCACTTCATTATCTGGTAAATGTGTGTAGGTACATTGTTCAATACCCAGTAATTATATATGATTTATATTTGTTACATCACAATAATAATAATAAATAATAATAATAAATATTCACAGACATTTCACACAACGTCCTCTGCTCCCAAGCTAAGCTTATATGCTTGTGTTATGGGTACCAGAATACGGATATAATACATAAACTACTTTTCTTTTGTAAATACATACATACTTATAATACATAGTAAACACCCAGACGCAGTACAAACATTTGTATTACAATTAAAAACATCACACAAATGATTGTCCTGACCGGGAATCGAACCCGAGACCCCATGATCGGCAGTCCGTTATATGAACCACTACACCACGAGGCCCGTCAAATAATAACAATATTCTAGTATAGTCACGATATGCGCGACTAAAATATAATTATCATTGTTGATAATAATTAATAAATACATAAAACATAATAGCTCATCTTACGTTGTAGATAGATGTATGAAATATAATCTAGATCAGAGTTTCCCAAACATTTATAGACCAACTTAACATTTGTAAAAATTTTATGCCTATCAAATTTAATTTTTAAATTTACAAAAATTTTTGTTCCCTTAAGATATATAAATAAAAGTAAATATAATATAAAGTCGTATCGAGTTTATTTTCAAATTGCAATGTGGGGAGTAGGCTCCACGTCGAGGAACTATCTATATCTAGATATATCTGTCTATATCTAGATATAATAAAATTATAGACTAACATGATGAGTCCTGTATTACAAATTAGTTGTATGAAAATGTTATAGGGACAATCAGACTGTAGACAAATGAACAAACAAACTCAAATGACACTATGACTTGTTCAAATGTTCATATTCCATGGTTAACAAACGTTTAATGTAATATATATGAATTAAAATAAGAAATTATTTGATAATCACCCGTATAAGACAGAGCAGTACATAGTTAGGATATTAATTGAACTAAAATATTTAATAGAAGATACATTAAATCAAATTAGGTATAATATATATAGATAGACAGGCTTCCTGGTCTAGTGGATCATATGTTCGAGTCCCGCTCGGGAGAATCAGTTGTGTGATATTTATAATTGTCATACAAATGTTTGCGTTTAGGTGTTTCTATGTATTATAAGTATGTATTTACAAAAGATAAGTAGTTTATGTATTATATCCGTATTCTGGTACCCATAACATAAGCATATAAGCTTAGCTTGGGACCAGAGGACGTTATGCAAAATGTCCATGAATATAACAATTTTTATACTAAACTACTTACGGTCTTAATTATAATGACTTATCGGAGGTTTAAATGGAGATTTTATCGAAGAGATAATAAACGTTTTATCGTAAAAAGACTATTACGAATAACAAGTTTTGACAATTTTCGCGAACCTATTTTAGCGAACTTTTAAACCTCCGATAAGTCATTATGAATAAGACCGTTAATGTTTTAATTTGAAAATTCAGATGCCGAAAACTCTTTTTATATCCTAATTACTCGTAATATTTACGATTTCAATTTAAAATTAACTAAATAAAATTAATTTAATAATAGAATATATAAATTCAATTTAATTTACAAAATCCTTGTAGAAATATTAACAAGTTGTGTGTTATATTGTTACAACAATAACGAACATGTTCATGTATCTATCTGTAGTACGTACCTACATGTTGTGATCAACCGTTATCTTACAGTTTTTAAATTATTATACACATCAATATTAAGGTTTTAGAGAACATAATAATATAATGTCTGTAATCAATATTCACGTGATTCTACATTCACGACTGTGCCAGCCACTTTAGTTTCACGCAATACAAGGAGGAACACAAACATGTTGCGAGCTGATAGTAGCTAGTACTATAGTAGGTAGTAGATGAACATTGTACAATATATTAAATAAAGATGTAACAACGTATTTATATCATAAAGAACCTAGTTATGTTCAAACTTATATATAACTCGAATTACATTTCGTTTTGACAATAACAATATTATTATTATTTTCGTGTTTTAAAATACCACAATACTTATATAATACATTATAATATGATCGACGTTATTTATATTTACACGTTGTAGCAATTAACGTTATCGTTATAAAGAGTTTAATTATCTTAGATATATTATGTTTGGTTGCTGTCAATAGATGAACCTCATGTTTGATGTCGCTGCTACAGCTAGTAGTGAGATCAACGTGAGTGTTCTGTGTGTAAGGCACCCCTTATAGAAATATCCATACAGAACCACTAGTTAGTTGCGCTACACACTGATCATATGATAGCTCCGGAATTTATGATAATTTGAAACACTTTGTTGTTCTGTTTCTTATTGTTTCATGTTACGTTTATTGTGCAAAGAATAAAAGGGAAAATTAAATTTTCAACGTGATTGCTTTATTATAATCAATATAAATATATGGAAATACTTCGTAGTTAGAACGTAATTAGTTGTGATGACGGTGGCCACGAAAATTCTAGGGCGGTTTAGTTACTAACAATATGTTAGTGTCGCCTGGCGTGTGCCCTCGGCAATCAGTTGCATATATCAACTAAGTATAGGTACTTTTTTAAAAGGCGCATCAAATTCCGGGGCTTCGAGACATGAGTAATGTAGAGCTGAATGTCGGACAGAACGACAATGGATCACAGTTACTTGACGTTAATTCATAAACATATTACTCTACTTGTATTCATAGAAATGTTAAGTTACTTACAGTATCTTAGTTATGTCTAGATAATACTAAATTTATTTGAAGCGTTGTTACGAGGGCTCGCGCACGAGCCGCGCGGGCGCTCATCAGCTGTGGATCAGCGCGCGCAGCAGCGCGTCGTGCAGCGCGCGCAGAGCCAGCAGCGCGGCCATGCAGCGCGCGCTGCTCGACGCGCCCGCAGACCCCGTCTGCATCGCCGCAGGACGTTCACCTGGAATAGAGCAACGGTATTCATCAGAACAAACACATAACTGGTGACAAAAATTTTATAAATGATAGTGATGAAAAGTCATATTTTAAGAGTGACTAGACGAATAATTAGTGACAATATATACACTCAGCAAATTGTTTACAAGTTCATCACAGAAGATAAGAAAATGGTGAAATTATAACGCGACGAGTAGGAGCTTTTAATGAAGCGAGTCATCAAATTCGAAAAATGCCAAATTAGCAAAATTTGTTTTCTCGCTGTTGTTTAACATAGCTTGATGAACTCACTTTTACGATTTAAAACTAATTTGATGAAATAAAATATAACATTCCTGTCGTGTGGAATAATCACCATTAAGTACGTGAACCCTGACGGAGGCGACCTCTGCGTTAGAGGGAGAGCACGAGTAGCGGCCGGAGTCGGGCGGCGCCGCGTCCTGCACCAGCAGGTACGAGGTGGTGGCGGCCCCCTTCTCCGTCACCACGGACACGCCGCCGCGCGAACCGTCGTACGATATTACCTGCTTCACGCACACACATAACATGCACACACATACACCTTATCAATATACACACAACTTAACAATATTATGATACCATCGACTCGCTTCACTCCACTGTTGGACGAACGACTACACAAAAAGTGGATAAATGTTTTAACAATATGGTGACACGAGTTGAATAGGTAAATACCTTTAGGTTTCTATCTATTATTATAAGTATGTATCTATCTATGTATTATAAGTATGTATTTACAAAAGAAAAGTAGTATATGTATTATATCCGTATTCTGGTACCCATAACACAAGCATATAAGCTTAGCTTGGGACCAGAGGACGTTGTGTGAAATGTCTATGATATTTATTTATTTATTATTATTATAAGTATGTAAGCATTTACAAAAGAAAAGTAGTATATGTATTCTATCCGTATTCTGGTACCCATAATGCCAGCAATATAAGCTTAGCTTGGGACGTTGTTGTGTGAAATGTCCATGAATATTTATGTAGATAATATCTATGATAGGCAAAAAACTTTCTGTCAATCTGCCTGGACAGTGCAACATCATAGACCAATTACGTTCCTAATACGAGTGAGAAAAGATAATTGTTTGTTTTGTTATTTTAATCAAATAATAATATTATATTCAAAGTACAGACCCGCCCGCTTTGTTTCAACATTCGTATAAGAAATAAAAAGAATCCATGTTTCAATACGAGTAAGTAATTCCATATGTTGCCATGGTAACATCCTGGTTACTTACAACGTGATCATATTTAGATGAGTACAGGAAGACACTCCCCGGAGATTGTCTAATACATACTATCTACCGAGTAACAAATCAAAAGAGGAAAATTTTCTTATCTCGGGATATGACTCAATATATTATTTATCTACTAGTTCAATTTTGAAGAGCAATAAAGATTTTATCCAATTTATACGGAGGTCTGGAGTGCGGCCAGCTTGTCATACCTATATATTAAGAATTCTTTCCGTACATCGGGCGCAACTCCAGTATTCCTTTTATAAATTGTATTTTCGACATATTAGAGTACTATTACATGATAAACTAGTGAGTAACTGTAACACGGGACGATAATGACTCGTGATATGATATGACGGGTCTATTGTGCTGTACTGTTAGTATACAAAAAGCCTCGTACAAAGAAGCCTGTAGTTAGTTGAATAGGTCCATACCTATTTCACGATATTGAATTGATGGAAACCATTGCTAATGTTATTCATATATTACTTCCTAATGAATAAACTGGTCTAAATGAAAGACAATAAAGAACCTAATAATTACTTTTGTTTAGTTAGTTAAATGTATAAGTGTAAAGTAGTATAAAGTGGTATAATTACTTTGTGCGGGCTCACCTCGTCCTCGTGGTACCAGAAGATGTAGGCGGGCGGCTCGGGGCTGAACTGAACCAGGCACGTCAGGTTGATGGTGGAGCCTACGTCCACGTGCAGGTCGGGCCCGCCCAGGATGCGGGCGCTGGGAACTGAAAACAACTACTATTAACTTAATATGTACGATGTTGATATATATGAACCAACGGCCTCAGCTTCAAATGTAGCTCAAAATATTTACAAATATTTGTACATAAATAGAAAATGGCTGTTTCAAAAAGGATTTGGTGTCATGATGTGCAGGCCAGATGTTATTATTATTGTAAACAATGAGCGTACTTAGTACGTTGAAGAGAAGTAAACACGCAAACTAATAAAAAATAAATATTCACGGACATTTCACACAACGTCCTCTGGTCCCAAGTTAAGCTTATATGCTTGTGTTATGGGTACCAGAATACGGATATAGTACATATAGTACTTTTTCTTTTGTAAATACATACTTTTAATACATAGAAACACCCAGATGCAGAACAAACATTTCTATGACATTTATAAACATGACACAAATGATTGTTCGAGGCGGGATTCGAACCCGCGACCTCGCGAACGCCAGTCCGTTACATAAACCACTCGACCACAAGGCTCGTCTCTTAGACGTTAAATCGTTTAATCAAACAACACACACAATGTGAAGAATTAAGTTATTTATTATCTCTATAAATAAGTAAGTGATGTGATGTGATGTGATGGTACCAAACATAAACTATTATTAATACAATACATGCATATGTTATGAGTATTGTCGTAGAAGAGTCGATAGAGATTTTAATTTAACGAAGTCACGTTGTATGGAGAAACCTATCACTAGCCGCCTATATTTTATACATTATTGTGTTTCAGCTAGACTATCTATTAAATATCCCTCATTATCTAGCATCACAGATCTATTAAGAATTGTGTGAATATTTCGTTTGCTAATATTCATATATGTATAATTTACGTAGATTTACGTAATAAATGTAAGTAGATGATATTATTAGCATTATAATCCAACAGTTGAAACACCATAACTCTATGAACTTAAATCTTATGAATGTATGTAAATAAGTAGTGTGTGATTTATTCTATGAGTGGTAGAGCACTAGCGTTGTAACATTATCATTACAATGTGACAGTATGTCTGTATGTACATACATTGATCTCACCCACAGCGAGACCTCACCGAGATGAATTGACTTGATAGTCACATTACACTGTAATAAAATGACAATCAAGTGCGTGCAGTGAGTCCTGAGGATCACGATTACGTCAGGTCTCGCCTTGAACTCTCTCATCATAATTGTTTAATTGAGATGTTGTTTTGCAATAACAAATAATGGAAACTGCTCATAAGACTGTGGCGACTGTGTTATTTATTGATTTAGACTTGTATACCTACAAGACATTTTACATAAACTGATATAGTACAATGAGAGATCTTATTACTAACAGTGATCAGACAACCTCTGGTTTGACATAAAAGAGGATTAGACACAATAATGCTAAACCTTTATAATTATTATGTTCAATACATTCTCCGGCTTACCACAGTTTTGCTCCACACAACTATGTCTAAAGAAATACAAGTATCTAATAAGTTGTCTGAATGAATACGAACAGAGAGTATTGTTCTGAAATAAAACGTGAGATATGAACAGTGAGAGAATGAGTGGTTGACGTTCACTCAATACGAACCAATTTAGTGGAGAACCCTTTACTACCACATTTATATAACAACTATTCATCCTTTCTTACATATGGGGAGATGTTTATGAGTTATACTGAAAGTCAGATAGAAATTTAACCGCTTTTGGAACTAGGTGGTCTACATCGAACTTGACTATAAAACTTGTTTTTTTTTCCATTTTATATTGAATGAAGCTTTTGTATAGGTATGGTATGAAAGTATAACAGGATTAATATATATATGGTGTTCTACAAACATAAATAACTGCGGATTATTAAATACATTTAATTGCATGTCGGCTTTGATTTAATTATTAATGGTCTTATTCATAATGATTTATCGGAGGTTTAAAAGTTCGTTAAAATCGGTTCGCTAAAATTATCAAAACTTGTTATTCATAATAATCTCTTTACGCTAAAACGTTTATTATCTCACCGATAAAATCTCCGTTTAAACCTTCAAGGCACGATTGATATATTTTCTCGTATGGCACGTTCACATTTTAACTTTTAAAATTGTAAAAGTAATAGCACAGTATGTGCGCTCCGCCTGACCTCCAGCCAACAGTTAAAGCTCGGGCTCACCGTACACACACAACAACTTGTAATTAACTATATCCAGGGTACAGCTAAGTGATACTGCTGACCTCATTCAACATGAATCATACAAGGAGCAACCATGAGAGGTGACACGGGCATTCTATATTATAACAGATATTACCGCCGCGGGTGACAGTAGAGTTGCCTGCACAGCACAACCTCGTGACTATACAGTATTAGTTTAAACAATGAATTGGGAAAAAGATATCTATCTATACTTATACAGCTGAAGAGTTTGTTTGTTTGTTTGTTTGTTTGAACGCGCTAATCTTAAGTACCACTGGGCCGATTTGAAAAATTCTTTCAGTGTTAGATAGGGCATTTATCGAGGAAGGCTTTAGACTATATAACATAACGCTACAACCAGTAGAAGCGAAGCAGTAGTTAAAATTGTTGCATAAACGGGGAAAATTTTCTAAATTCCACGCGGATGGAGTCGCGGCCAAAAGCTAGTGTATTTATATATGTGATTTTGATGCTTCCTCTCAGAACCCTCACATACATAAATTACGAAAGTCACTCTAAGAGATAGTTCTGTACTACCTACGTATACTAAACTATACACACTACCGCACGGAGAGCTCTCAAACTTTCGGTATGTGTAAAATAGTAGACATTCCTGACGTGTTGGTGTAACCCGTGAGGTAGTTGTCTGGGCATATAATATGTATATTAATGTACACCATGTCATACAGAATTCTTTTATTATGTTTACTTTAACCCTCCCGAACTCTATATTTACTGTATCAAACCTTTATTAAAACAAAATGAAATATTTGTGTAACGAACAATGTTTGCTATGAAACTGATTCACAGAGTATGTGTGCTATGTTATTCATTTTTCAATATGAATTGTTAAACTCGACCCAACGAATATTCAATAATGCACGTACAATCTCTTGATAGTGAGACTCGCCTATGGAACACACTTCTAGGTACATATTGTAGACAATATACGTACGAACGTATTACGCACAAGTTTAATTTGCAACGTTTCAACATTTAATTTATATAATATTATCACGACATACTTTCATAACTGATTCCAAACAAACATTGTTCAAATGTACAACTCAATATCCAAACTCGAGAGTAAAATCTGACATTTTAAAATTCCAAACGAACAAAAGTACAAGCTGCTGGCGTCGCGCGGGAACAAACAGTTTCAAACTTCTATTCCATTTAAAATATTTGAATAACGTGAAACAGAGCTCAGGGAACAATCAACCAACAATGTGATTTGTTCATCTTTTTAGGGTTCCGTGCTAAAAGGTGGACCGGGACGCTTTGCTGAGACTTCGTGGTCCATCTGTATGCTCGGAATGGTGATAGCTAGAGAGTTGAAGTTTTCGCAGATGATGCATATCTGTTGATGCTATAACAACAAATATTAAAAACTAGAAAGCAAAAATTGTTAAGCGGTCTCCCATACAAAAAAGTTTTTAGTGTAACTTGATGATACACAAGATGACAACATTATGATGGTATGACGAATATACGGAACGCTTCGTGTGTGTATCCAACTCCTACTTGGCCGGTTATATAATTCTTTTTCAAATACGAATGTCTAAACTTGTAATAAAATTGTCCATGTGACACAGAGAGTATCAGAACATGAATGGAGTGTTACTGTGATTATTACATAATGTTCTCTCCGTAGAGAAATCACGTCAATAAACTTTCTGTATGTGACCCGTAACTTTACAATATTATTATTTTCTGTATTAAGTCATATTTATTCTGGAATATTGTAACTAAGCAACACTGATAAAATAAGTGTATAATGAAATTTAACATACATTACATTACATTTATATAATAAAGCTGAAGAGTTGGTTGTTTTGTTTGTTTGTTTGAACGCGCTAATCTCAGGAACTAAGACAATGGAAAAAATTATTTTTGTTGTATAGTCCATTTATTAAAAAAAGGCTATATAACATTACGACCAATAGGAAGGAAGGAATAGTAAAAAATGTTGCAAAAACGAATAAAATTTTCTAAATTCCACGCGCATAAAGTCGTTTGAAACAACTAGTTGTAATTATAAAAATAATAATTTATGTTATCGCACAAAGTATGAGTGAGAGTGTGAGTGTGGTCAATAATGAAGTGAAACTAGTATATTTGTGTGCTACAGCTAACACTCAGGAACTTCACACAACGAGTGTAGAGCCACCTCGCGTCCGGTCGGACTCGTCCCACATACAGTTCGATGCTCCACAACTATTCTTTCTCTATTGTCAAGAAATAGATCACATTCCTGTACTCTGTTGAAGATCAGCGAAGTTGTTAACTAATCGGAGTCGGATTATTATTGAACCAAGTTAACATTTTGTATTCGGAATTTATACTCAAATTATATTTGTTTTGTTTGTGGTTTAGAAAAAATAGGTAAACTAATTGTAATGGAATAATTATGAATAACTGGGTACTAACTAGTGTAGTTAAGTGTAGCACATTTCTGTATGACATAAGTGAACAGTGACAGAATATACTCGTAAGTATACACATCAAATATGATGAGCATCACAATGAAGTGCTGATAATAGGTCTACATGTACCTAAATCATTAGGTATGTTTACATGACAGCTGTTTTTATATAATTCTCTACATTTTACTTTTAAGGCACAATTAAAGCCGTAATGATATTTCTATGTACGAGTCTATGTTATATGTCTCTAATAAAATAAATACAAGTAAATAGAGTAATAAGTTATTTAATGAACATAATAATACATGTCTGTTGTAGTTAACGTGGGATCAGTAGTTCCACAGACACCAACAATGAACCCGCAGCACTCCACACACGAGGTAGAGTCTGATCAAACGACGCGGACGTGCAACCTGTCGCCCGGTCACAGGAGTGTGGTACTGACAGCGCTATAGGAAAGTTTAATTAATAGTTCACAGAGTGTTTGTGTGTTTCGGAGAATTCACATCAATCCGCTGAGAAATTGTTTCACGTGAACAGATCTATCTAAACATGGTAACAATATGAGCATGTGTGCCTTGTATACTGTGCAGAAGTAACATGCCACTTTTATTACCATACTCGTATATAAATCAAACAACTTCGTCTGTAAACAACTTACTGTGTTGTTCTGCTGAAGTTGGCATTAACAAACAAATAAATTGTAAGAGTACAGATCTCGCAGACTTACAGGTTTGGCTCGCTTCAGGGTATACTCAATATATAAACACTTGAGCTCATTTGAAATGTTGTACGTAATCGATTTACATCTTGTTTGCAAGAAAAATATTTTAATGCCCCGTAAAAATTAATTATATAACATAACGCACAAATTTATTGATATTTTCAGTGTTAGTAAACAAAAATGTGCACAACACAATAAATAGCCATTTAAGCAAAATACGAAGTAGTTGTTTTAATGTCTAGTTTGTAAGTACTTCCAAAAGCTCGGTATTGTAAAGGTCGTGATCATGGAATATAACTTATTCAATGATACAGGCCACATATGGTTTATTTTTAAAAAAGTAATAGAAATTTTGAGAAAGGAATGAGAGAAAAAAAGGTTTGGGGGATAGGAGTTCATAGGAGAGGACATGGATTTAGATGATAGAATAATTGATTATTTAAAACGTTTCTTGTTGTAGAAGAATGGTTGGTAAATTTATTTCACGAGAAGGAATTCTAAATGTGGAATAAATCGGTCATTCCCGAACATTCAGGATTACTTAGTAGAAATTATACCTAAATAATTGAAAAGAAAGTTGAGTATTATCTTGGCATACTTTAAATTTAAATTTGATAATCTCTGGGTTCTATCAATTATAATGGTTCCTTATGTAAATCTTTGCAGTAAGTTGGACAACTGACAAATTAGCATATCTATCGGATCTATAGTGCTGACCTCATAATTGAAGCTCGATAGTTCTTATAAGGGCATTAATTATTTGGTGATGACGATTTTTCTGATTGATTGTTGATGATATCTGCTTTGTGTCTTGGTGTTATAATTTTATGGATGCCTTAACACTCTTGTTTACTATTGGATAAAGCAATTTTAATGATGAATTAATTTAATATTTTATGAAAAGAGTGATATGCTGTAAGGTCATCGTAGTTAGTGTGGTTCGGGTGACCAAGATTAGAAATGCAATTTTTGGTTGGTTTTTTGCTTTTCAAGTTTTTCGAAATGTATTGCTTCGAAAAGCTAGGTCCTAGCTGGATCTAATCTGGTTCATCCTAGTTTGTATTATGCTTTCCAACCTTAGGTAGGGTGTCCAGTAAAAAAAAAATTTTTGTTTTAAGAAAAAAAAAATTTTTTTATCCTCTAAGGGGGGAGAATGTAAAGGTCAGGTGTAAAAGGAGATTGTAAAGATATTGTGAAGCAAATATGAATTTAAAAAGAATACAATTATTTATAAAGCCTTAAATATTTTTATTTTGTAAATGTAACAAGTCCCAGAAGGGAAATAAATGAATTGTTCTGCAAGAAGAAGGTTTATGTGAAGAAGAGGCTTCACAGTATCTATCATTGTGTGAGCTACATTGAGTGATAGTAAGTAGACAGACACAAACAAATAACGAGGACGTGGCTTATCTGAAACACATATCAACAGTTATCATCGTGTTATATACAAGTGAGAGACCGCTCAGCTCAGTGACACACACTTTAGAAAACATACAAAGTAATACGGTCTTTTTTGTAACATTTTTTAAGCGTATTTTTTCTAGTATTTTATTTATACTGGGCTTAATGGTATTTTTACAAAAAAAGCCATATTAGTATAGAAAAATATGATCTTACGTACAACATTGAACTGAGTGCAATATAGTCGTGGAGCTACGGAAATGTATTAGGCGTGCGCTCAGTGGTCGGACTGTTATTGATGTGGTCACTTTACTGTGCTCAGTTCATTTATCACGCACATTTCTTATATCGTACGATCACTGATAATGTTATATCGCTCATGATGGTAAAAAATGTTGCTCATTCACTCGAAGATTAATCACACGTGCGATAAAACGAACTCAATAAAAACCTATCACTTAATGGTAAATGTGTTAACGATGGTATCAATTTTATTATACGGACATAACTAAACTTAACTAAACTAAAATATGAAAACAATTATGGCGTATTTTGATTAATTAGCTATTTCGTTCTGGACGTTTATATTAATTAAAATCTTTAGTCTATATAAACAGTTTTTATAATAAAAAAGTTCTGTTAACATTTCCAAATTGTGTTATTGGCACTAACAAAATTTATTTTATAGTTAAGTTGTGCACGTAGAATCGGTACCTATATGTTACAAAATACATACATATGAGCTAGCTTATCATCGTATTGCATTCATATAATATTATGTTATATTAGAGCTTCAGATGATGAATAAAATTCATTAGTTCAAAGCAAACCTGACCTAGTGAACGTCCTCGTCAAAGGACTCTACAAAACCCATTGATTCCGGGATTGTGTAAAATATTAAAATTGTCAGGTTACTAATAATTAAGTACACATTTGTTAAGTGTGATCATCATCGTGAATACAATATTCTGGAGTCCAAGTATCTCTTTATTCTTTTGTCTGAATTATAAGCTCGTGTTAGTCTAGCGCCAGTAAATAAACTAACTTGTGATGAGACGCAAACTACTTTAAACGTACAGCTTATGCGTGAGCTCCTATATGTGTGTGTGTGTCCCACGTTGAACAGTATGTGGTTAGATCGTGGCAAGTATGTATATGTTGTATTTCTAAGTTAGTTTCTCAAGTAACTCCGCACTGCGTACAAATAATAAACTCCAAACAAGTGTTTCTAATAAACACACGGACGTTGTATTGAGACCAACTGTTTGAATGACCATTAACGAACCACTTTTCATATGTTTTCTACCGTAACATGTTCTGATATGAATTTATATTTACTTCACCTTGCTAATAGTGTTAGTGAAAGGAAAAGTTACAGAGTTTGTTTTTCGATGAAAGTAAAATATATAAGTTTCCAAAGATTTTCTACATCAAGTATTTATGTAGATATATGTTAAACACACTATATTAGTTTGGTATTAAAATTGTTGTATACGTACACTCATTTTAAGCACATACAATAATAAGCAAATAGTACATTACGATATTAGTGCGTAAAGATGGTTAAAACATGCGAGGCGGAACTTCAGCCCGAGCCGAAGGCGACGGCGTAATTGAGCCGAGCATGTTATAATCAATACGCACGTATATCGTACGACGTTTTTTAACACATTTGCGAGGAAACAGAAAAAAAACATTAAATAAACTCAATCTGTGAATGCACACTGTTGCTTTCCCGCCATTTTAACAGCGCGCTAGCGCTGCCTACTGACTGGCGCCGCGCGGCGGTTAGTTCGAAATTTGAATAGCAACAGCGCGCTGCTCGAGCCGCACGGCTCTAGCAGCGCGCTGTTGCTATTCAAATTTGGTGGCGATCAGTTCCATATTTGAAATGGCAAATAATACTGTTATGAAATTTGTATGGACTATAACTTAACTATTTGCTTTGGTAACACACGCGTTTTTTATGACCCGCTTTACATATTTAAAACCGGTGGAATTACATCAGCTTTACGAGCAAGGGTGTTAAAAAGTATATAATATATGTGTTCACATATGAACAAATTGAGTACGATCACAGACTCAAGTGGGTACCTATTACGTTTAATAATTAAACTATCATGTATTATGTTACGTAGTGACACTAACTTTCATATAATTCAGTTCGTTGTAGAAAAGTTAATAATTACATGTTGTGAATTATATTTAATTAAATAAAACTCTTCAGAGATGCTGTTATCTGTAGCTATGACATTAATCGGATAAGCTCAGATTTGTGTAAGATTGAAGAGCTCTTCCCGTTGTATAGGGAATGAATAATTAAACTGAACTAAGTCAACTGTTACTGCGCTTAATCGTTTTGAAAGTGAGTTAGACAAAAATGTTTTAACAACGATAATACTGAAAAACCGGAAACCGCCTTCATGTGCCTTTGAAATTTAAGGACTTTTCTTGATTTTTCAGGAGATAAACGTCAGATCCTGACCTGGTGCCAATGAGACCACACGGGAACCACCAGCTTTCAAATAAAAAAAGAATCATTAATATCGCTTCACCCAGTTAAAAGTTATGAGGTAACAAACATACAAACATTAAAACTTGATATTTATATTGAAATATTGATTTAATATAGAGAATAATAAAACCAAAATTTATGTTTATACTACAAAATCCTGTAATTTAAGATGGCGTCTTAAATATTCGAAGCGTTTTTGAAAATGTCAAGTTAAATTGTAAAATAAATAGTTGTAACAGAATAATGTGAAATATTGTCGGCGGGTGTCGCACTTCACATTCAAAACGAGGCGATACGACGAGCGCTGTGATCGTGCCACAGATATTTCAACATTACTTTGTATTAATTATTCTATCAAATTATGCAAAATATTGAACTGAACATATCGGTAGCTTAACTTATGGAATACCTTCCAGCAATGTACGTGACTGATATGTAACTACCTATGTACATATTATAAAATGAAATAGATCTTTTTGAAAGAAAACATATATGAATTTGACAGTAGTACCAATTCTACGTGCACAACTAACGTGCACAACAAAACTTAACTAAAACATGACGTTACAGACGACTCTTCTTGTTGTATCAAGTATTAATTAATTATTATTATCTACGAAAACTTTTGAATTTGTATAAAGTAATAAATAATGAAAACAAAATAAATAACGAAATGAAAATAAACTTTTGTTATTATATGAAACTGTATCATCAAGTAACTCGTAAACAACAAGCAGATTAGTTTTGTGTTAAATATTGTATAGGTCGGTTAAAGTTATTTTAGTGAACTCAACACAATTAAACTAGTTTGTTACAACATAATACTTTACAACAACAAGGATCAGTAGTTACCTACTTCCTGATCAAGTTGTGACGTCACAAACAATACCAGTACGTAATGATAAGACACGAGTACATCAGTCTCTACACAACATTAACTGTACAACCTGAGTTATACAAAACAATATAGATATGTTCTGTAGGTATGTTGTTATCAATACAAGGTAACGTTGTTAGTAGCGAGCGCACGCACGCCACACTCGTTAGTCACAGCACACAATATACAACGAACCTTTAACTTGATCAGAGAACATTCGCTGATAGATGTCACCACAATCTGTGAGACAGAACATACTGTTTACTATATTTATACACACACTAGCTGCCCCGGCAAACGTTGTTTTGCCATAGAATTCTGTATAAAATAAAATTTCATCAAAATCGGTCCAGCCAATTTGTAGCCTATGTGTTATTCTGATGTATAAGCTATATTGTGGTAAAGTTTCATTCAAATCCATTCAGTAGTTTTTACGTGAAAGAGTAACAAACATCCATACATACATCCATACTTACAAACTTTCGCCTTTATAATATTAGTAGGGTACACGCGTCTCTGTACCAACTACATCATCATCACTATACTTCCTTATAAACATTTCTGATTTTATCTCGTTTCTATTCAGTTTTGATTCTATCTAAGACGCAAACAAGCTGACTAACAGGTAGACAGACAGGCATTATGTAACATTCACGTGAACACGGGTGAAATGGAATGTTGATTAGAGCGAAACAGTGGAGCGCGTACCACTAATCTTACAAAGCTTCAGTAGCGAGAGACGGAGCCTTCCTTCCTATACTGTACTCCACTACTAGATCGGGACCGGGTAGAAGTGGACAACATCATTAATAAAATAAATTGACGTTATTATTATTATTATTAATAAAAATAAATATTCATAGACATTTCACACAACGTCCTCTGGTCCCAAGCTAAGCTTATTATGCTTGTGTTATGGGTACCAGAATACGGATATAATACATAAACTACTTTTCTTTTTGTAAATACATACTTATAATACATAGAAAACACCCAAACGTAGTACAAACATTTGTATGACATTTGTGGATATCACACAAATGATTGTCCCAAGCGGGAATCGAACCCGCGACCGCGTGAGCGGCAGTCCAGTACATGAACCACTACGCCACGAAGCCCGTCATTTCAAGCGCATTTCAAACGTTTATAGTAATTTTGTGATTATCCTACATGGAGTGTTGATAATATTAATTCAAATTCTATTTGTACTGACCGACGACGTGCAGAGTGACGAAGAATGAGCTGACCGGCTGCGTGGAGAGCTGGCACTCGTAGACGCCGGCGTCCCGCTGCTGCGGCCACTTGATGTGCAACGTCCAGTCGTCCGAGTGCGGCGAGTGCGTCGCCTGGAACCTCTGGTCCGACGTGTACGTGTAGCCGCCCACCGTCAGGATGTGCAGGTCGCGGTGACGGATCCACGACACCTGACAAACAAACAATATTTGACGAACAGATCGATACTTTTGAGTACCAGTGATTGGTACTAAGTACATCGGTTACCCTAAAACTAATCGTGTGTGTAAGCAATTTCTGTTATACCCGGGAAATTGAAAAGCGACTACTCCGAGCGCTCTTTATTGAATGAAGTTCAAAGAGCGGTACGTAGGCGGTCTACGTGCTCGTAACGATGTGCTACGAGGCGCTACGCGGCCTATATTAGATGTATTATTCTTCGCCATTAATATGCGTTGGTGGTTGTTTTAGGCACGGTGCCCATTGGAATGCAAATCATCTCTCTCTATGAAAATTGCGAAACGGCTCTTTATTACTCATTCCTTTTATTTACTGCTGACATGTTCAACTCCGGCTTAGCCTCTTTGATTATCTGGAGCGTGCTCGAACTCAACCTGTTTCATTTACTTAATTTACTCGTCAATTTCTTTTACAAAATATTTTTTTACAGAAACTCTTCTATAATGAAACAACATTTTGCTCGTTTCATTCATTTGTAAAGCTGTAACCGTCGACCGAATTCCTCTTTGGAATTGAATGAGTCATCTTTCTCACAAATATAGTTATTTACAATAATCACGATGTTATGGAAGTAGAAGATGATAGTTTACCATTATCTCTCAGTCAGGTGTTTTATTATAAAAGGCAGTTATCTAACTGTCTATACAGGAAATCCGCTTACAGCTTAATAACTGTTAATAAACTACTTTAATATTAGCGATGGCGAGGGTCGCACCAGCTCCTCGCTATGTCGTCTATGCTGAGACCGCGGGGTAGAGATTTACTTATGCGATGTTTGAGGATAGTTTCTATAAGTTTAAACCAGTGACTTTGGAAACATCACTACGGAACAAAATATATGTGTATACTCTCAAACTATATACATTTAACTTACCAAATAATAATAGATACATTTCTCAAATTCCAAAATTCTCAAATTATCACAATCATTCGCATTTTTAAGTTATAAATGTATCCAATCTTGTGGAATTCATAAGTTCATTTTTAAAAAATAAAATATAGCATATGTTGAGTGGGTACAGTGTGGCTACATGACAGTGAAAGACTTATTTAAATGAGCCGCTACATCAGCCGCCTATAAATTGAATACAAACTAACAAACAATCAAAGATTTTCTTTATAATATATACACCACAGAAGTACAGACAAGTTCTATAGATTGCCTGCTATGAAGGTACACAAACATACAAAATTTGTCAAACCGTAAAATGAATTGTGTAGAATTATAATATTTTGT
This sequence comes from Orgyia antiqua, assembly GCA_916999025.1. Classification (NCBI taxonomy): domain Eukaryota; kingdom Metazoa; phylum Arthropoda; class Insecta; order Lepidoptera; family Erebidae; genus Orgyia; species Orgyia antiqua. Next base: position 20,940,522 of record OU779862.1, read on the forward strand.
AATATCTGAAAAAAACACGAACCAGCACACCAACCACCGCGGCCGGCGCCCGAGGGATTGTTTCAACGAACAGATAAACTTTGTCGATTAAAACTTTTTAAAACATTTTAAATTTTCAATTCCGTAGAGTTTAGGATTATTTAAAATATGAAAAAAAGAGGCAAACAAAATTGTTAGCAATATTACAAGGCCAAAGTACTCGTAAACACCTTACGTACAGAAACTTCTTACCGAGTTTAGACACTTTCAAATTAATGAGTTAAAGAAAATGGAGTATAATATTGTGTACAGCCACTTTTTATATAAAACTAGCTGTCCCGGCGAACTTCGTACCGCCAATTAAAGTTGTTTATACTTTCCGATTATCTAAACATTCTTTATCATCATCATCATCATCATAACATCATGCCTTTTTCCCATGGCGGTAGGCAGAGACTATAGAGCGCCATCTGCTACGATCCAAACATACTTACTTGGCTTCATCCACACCCTTGCATCTGGTCATAACTACTTGCACGACGATTGTAAGTGCTACGCACTTGCCCCTTTTGGAATTTACTGGCGATGACATCGGAGTTTATTTTTCTGGGGCATCCTCTCCCAGCATTTCCACTTACCTCCGCCGTGTATGAATACCTTTCGTTAATCGTCTATCGTCCATCCTCTCCACATGACCAAACCACCAAAGCATATTTTTCTCCACCTTAGTCACTACATCCTCCTTCAGACCGCAACGTTCTCTTATAACCTCATTTCTTAATCTATCCTTCAAAGTCACACCACATTCCTTCTCAAACAGCGCATCTCTACAGCATTTACCCTACTTTAGTGCTTCTTCTGCTACACCCAACATTCGCTTCCATACATAAGCGTGGGTAACAATATGCCATTGTGGATCACCATTCAAGCCTTTTCAGTAATCGCTTGGCTAGCCACAATAACATGCAAGACACTATTCAGTTTATTTAGAACCTTCTTCGTTGTAAAAACACTTCCCAAATAAACAAATTCTTGTGTCTATTCCACACTTTAAAAATAAAAATTCAAAAATTTATTTATTTTATTATCTCAAAATTCTTACATTTAGAAAAAAATGTGTTGCAGGAGCCATCATCTATCATTTATTACTTTCATAATCTATGTTAATATTACACACAGACATATACTTCTCTTTGTAAAGCACCAACTTTAACATAACTTTCGCCTTACTTATATTTACTTTCATTCCTGTTAATCTAAATTCTTCATTCGTTCTAGTTACCATATCTTGCAGTTCCTCCGGAGATGGTGCAAGTAGAACTCGATCATCCACGTAAAGAAGAAACTTTATAAGCAACTCACCCATAACCAATCCATCATCATTCTCTCTCAAATCTACCAGACAACTATCTATGTATAGATTAAACAGCCATGGTGACGCTATACATCCCTGTCTCATACCCCTAGAGATGCTGAACCAGTCCGTGTGTGCTCCATTTATCGCTATCATACGCTTTCTCCAAGTCTATGAAAGCGCAGTGGACTTTCTTGTAATGTAGATGTTTTTTCGGCTATATACCTTAGGGAGAAGACCTGATCCACACATCCCATATCCTTCCTGAATCCTGCCTGTACATCCCATAATTTTTGATCTGTCATAATCATCACCCTATTAATCAATACCTTAGCATACAATTTGCCTACAACACTCAACAGGCTATTTTGGTGGTGGTTTTAGCATTCCTGCTGTGTTTAATATGTGTTGAAGACACGGTCGTGTACCAAATGACTGTAAGGGAAAAGGCTCACGGCAAAAATCTAAAGACCACAAACTAAAATAAGATTAATAATCCTTATTTACGATAAAATAGCGATTGTCAATCAAATGTCAATATCTGTTTTAATAGACCAAGATCCGAGCCCTTTGACTTATTTTTTCAGTAATGGAATATATTGGATAAGGTAGTCTTTGTACATAAAATAACTGTAGAAATACCCGCAACTTTGTCTCGCCGGTTGTTATTAATACAAAAAATTATTACGTCAAGTAATTTATTAATTTTTGCAATTGACTTGATGTGCTTTTACTTAATAAATTAAATTGTAGTCGAAAAAGTGTTCGGAATCCCGTTCCGTAGATCTGCTAACTGAGCTTATTGCGGTCGTGCTAACAGTAGTCCCGCTTGTGGTGGTTACTTTTTCCACTACAATTTAATTTATTAAGTAAAATTATTACGTCAATTTGAGCAATTAAGAATAAAAAAGTTATTAATATTTTTACCAAACTTTAGCATAAAATTGCTGAAAAACGTCCGATGGCACAGAGCCGCGGGTATTTTTGCCATGATTTTTTTTATTTCATTTAAAGGGCTTGGTCGCTTTGCGACCATATGGCCCCAAAATATATCGACTATATTTGCCATGATGCTGCGTACAAAGACTATCTTATCCAACACATTTTATCGCTGAGAAAATAAGTCAAATGATTCACCCCTAGGATCTTGGTCTACAATTTTAGTTCTTACAATTTTGTACGTTAATAAAATCTAAAATACGTTCTTATCTGAGCATTTAGAATATATGTTGTCGATTCAAAATGCTTATTTTAATACGCTGTTTAATTTGAGAAAGGTGTTTACCCTAGGCACAGAAGTACCCTAGGTATCAACAGGATGAAATAAGTTTGACAGTTACGAAACCTGAACATTTTGTATGGGAAAAATAATTTTCTTTTATTTCATGTTATTTGTAAATTTTTCAATGTTTTAAGCATACGTTTTAAGTATCCTACGGCCTTTCTTAGGTCCTAAGCTACTTCCCCATCAATTTTCAGTCAAATCAGTTGGGCCGATCTTGAGTTATAAGTGTTCCCACCACAGGTACCCACTAACACAACTTTCTTTTGTATATAGATAGATTGAGTTTGAATCTTATTAACATGTTGTGAAGCTTCCAGAAAGGACACAAGTCACAGAACACAAGTGTCTCTAAAAATAAAATCTATATGACAGTTCCCACAGTCTGGCAGCAACAGATAAAGTTAGTTGATATAACCGTGTGGAACCTCTCGTCACTGTGTTGGTTCTCTCCGCGTATCTCTAATCTAAACCGTTTACATTGGTCGTCTAAGTTTGTGTTGTGATATCGGTAAATGTGGGAATGTACTAGACACATATTGGTTTAGTATAAATAGTGACCACAGAAGATAGTAACGTAGAAATAATTATGACTTGTAACTATTAAACTTGACCACTATCTAGTTGAACTATTCTTACAATACGAGTCAACAACTTTTTTATATTAAGTACTTAATAAACTAAATGTTATAAAACTCACATAAAATTGAATCGTTAGAGTTAAAGTCACATAAAATTGAATCGTTAGAGCAGAGTAGAACAGCGCTCAACGAAAGTACCTGATAACACTTTATAAGTTATTGCTTAATACTTATACAGTAGTTGTAATAACTTAACACAAATACTTGTATCTGTTTGTTGTTTGTAATGTATCTCGTCACGTCACGGTTGTTAGTACACGCGAACTAAACACAAACTGTTGACAACAACACGCTGTGACGTCACAGGCTCACTGCTCACCGTGTTGAGTGACTGGAGAGTGATTGATCAACCAGCAGGCTTGTGACGATCTCACATGTGTGTGTAACTACGTGTAAAACATTAATGTTATACTTGTAGATAGGTTTTCCTAGCTTTAAAGTAAAACAAATATTTTAATTATAGCTAACGATTAGTTAATTTCAGGTCTAGTTAAAAGCAATTCATCCATCCATCAGCCTCTCTCCGTACACTGTTGGACATAGGCCTCCCCCATAGAACGCACGCGTGGCCTTGTGCCGCTTGTATCCAATGTCTTCCCGCGACCTTGACGACATCGTCGCTCCACCTTGTCGGTGGCCGCCCAACGCTGCGCCGCGCCGTCCGGTACGTGGTTGCCACTCTAGGACTTTTCTTCCCCAACGATCGTCAGTCCTACGAGCGATGTGGCCTGCCCATTGCCACTTCAGCGTGCTAACCTTAAAAACAATATTGTCTTGTATTATTTTGAACTTATGTAACTACTTACATGTACGGGTTAATGTAACTCAGTAGTGCATCTTTTGTAGTTATTTTTCAGACACGAATTCGTTTTCGGATATAAACAAGAGTGCTACTTTGTTTCATAAAGATCCAGTAAAAATGTTACAAATAAAATACAAATTGTCAAAAGATGCTTTTAAAATTGTAATAATTTTTATCTTAGTCAAAAGAAAGTTCAGCTTACATTTATAAAACATCTACAACGTCTTTTTAAAATCATTTCCTTTTGTTTCTCAGAAAAGTTACTCTGTTAATTGTCTCCGGGAAATATTTCAATGTAAATAGTATAATTTTAAATGGGTACAAGCGTCTGACAAAGTACTCTCTCTTAGTTCTCACTTAATAAGGTGTTTCTTTTTTAGCCTTAATGAACATAGTATCACATTTATTGTGACAAAATCTTAATAAACATATTAACTCACTTACTGTAATTTCATGACACATTACGGAAGTTAAAGTAGAAGTATGTTAAGTATTTTCTTGGAATATTTTGTCTCGACGTGGCATTATTTTCTTACATAAGTTAACTAGTTCCGATAGACATATAAATATATTTAAAAGTCAACAACGCATAGATTCAAATACGACATGTTCACCGTAGCGTTCTATAAGGACTATTCAACAAATAAATAGTTTACATACTAATTTACACGTAGATGCAAGCTACTACGAGGTGCTACGAACTACTGTGATGAGCTCTTGCTATGTAAATAACTACAGACTGTGAATATGATTTAATTAAAACTAACATGTATTTGTATATTCGCACGTATTTTAAGTAGTGAAGACGAATGCATTTAAGTGATTAGTTAAATAAAGGAAGACAATAAACACCCATTCCATAGCTGTTGTTAAGAACGAGTTGCATTCTCACAACCAGGGTGCTGTGCCCTCATTATCTTTATCTTTACTTATTTATTACGTAATTATAATTTGAGTTTCTATAAAAAGTGAACTAACATTTTTCCGTATCATGACTTATGTAAATAAAATGGCGGCCCCGGTCCAGCTTCACATATAAATTAAACGAGCGACGCGATTGTGATGCAAATTGTGTGACTTTACAGTCCTCACTGTCTACTCTGTACTCTTGTAGTCTAAACAATACACAGATTTTACACTTTGATCTTAGCCAAAAGGCCGAGAAGCGATAACACACATATTTTACAAGTTACTTTAAGGTAAGCACTTTAGAGATAATGGCCTCTTATATCTGTTACATCACCTTACTGTGTCTGATAGTTTGTTTGATGTATTTCGTATTTTCAATATTATTATGATATGGTAGTTTTCTTATTCTTAAGGATATATTGCCTTATTGACTCCTATTATATCTATAAGAGTATAATGTATTTACGAAGTAAAAGTATCTTTACTTATCATAAAATAAAGTCGCTATTGTTGTATGTATGTCCCTATGTAAGCTTATATCTTCAAAACTATGCAACGGATTTTTATGTGTTTCTTTTAATACATAGCGTGGTTCAACAGCCAAAAAGGCAAAAGGTTTCTGAATTCCGTGCGTACGAAGTTGCGGGCAACAGCTAGTAACAGACAGTTGCACAAAAATAACGTAAAAGCAATTTAGGAAAGAAAGAAATATAAACTTGATTGTTACAAAGAATCACCAAAATCACCCAAACTTTACTGATTTGTACAAAAAATATCAGAGTCGTCATACTACTTAATGTATATATACATTGAGTTTTTCACCAGATTGTGCGTGTAGGAATTACGTAGCGGTCGTTTACCCGGCTGTGACGCCTCTCGCAATATCCTTGAAAGCCTTTTTATCCGAGCTATGAGCCCGGCGGACCACGACCATGTGATAAATAATTCTTTACGTCATTTTATACTTGAGTAAACACAAGAAACCTAGGATTTATAACAAATATCTTGTACTGATTTTGACCAAAAATATTTCACTAGGTTCGATCAAGTGTGACATGATTCAAATACTTATCCTGTAAAATACTCGTAGTTATATTACAAAAATGTTCTTCTAATAAGTGCTCATATTGTGTTTGCATAATTTTGTAAATAATTTTAGTCGCACATACAGATATAACGAAGTTGTTTAATTATATTTTCTGTACATAAAGAGCGACCCTGCTGAGTACGAGGTCACGTGACAGATAAAGAATGTAACATTCACAGTATTAAATAAAGCAAGCTCATCACATCAACAATGTGTCACCAGGAGGCGGCAAGGTGCTCTCTCTCTCTCTCTTATATACGTACATAAGAACACGGACTATATATTATTATATGAGAGACGATTTGTTGTACACTCACAATACATTCCTGTTTCATACGAATATCTGAATAATTTAACATGGGACACAATGTTAATATATGTATATATGTGCGTGTTCACACTACAAAGTGGAAGAGGTGTAATTTGTTTATTTGTACGGTTGTTATCGGTTAGCTGGTGAATTAAATACTAGGAAGGAATAATAGGAACAGTACGATATGAAGCTTCACATGTGGAGAGGTACAACTGTTCTGGTCTAACATCTACAGCTAACAGCAGAGGAGTGTGTGACATGTGACGAATATAGTATCACCAACAAATGAAGAGTACATACACTTGGCCGCAGCAAGGCTCGTCATTGTAAAAAAATCCGTTTTAGCCACAACATTTCTAAATATCAAGTATCAAATATTAACTCCTCTTAGCACTTTTAGAAATGGATTCGCTTCTTCCAAAGTTCTTGAGTAGTTTTGCTTTAAGAAGCTACAAAGCTGAGGTAGGCAGATACACAGACGGAAAAGGAAATGTTATCATCAAACAACGACACGATACGTAAACAACACCATTTACAATAATATTCACACTTCACAGAGTACATCACAGATTACCTCCATAGTTATATTATGTATGTTGTACGCCGTGCGCGGGCGCAAGAAAACTTAGACCCATAGCACACGGCGTATTTTAAACGCGCAGACGACGCGCGTATACGTGGTTTAAACGAGATTTGATCGCAACCTTGTAACCTAAGCACACGGGGCGATTGTAAAACGCGCCTCTACTGCGCGTATACGCGCAGGTACAGCTGTACAAACGCGCTGTAGTCACGCGTAGCTTTTGCGTTTGAAGAGAGTAGGGTAGGTAAAAGTGAATAAAACGACAATTTATATTACCCTAAAAGTAGTAGACAGCAGACAAACAATAAACTTAAAAAAAATTACCATTAGCAAACAAAAAAATCTATGAATTTTGCTACTTTCAGAGTCATCATCAATTTATTTAAATTATTCAATTTTTATTATCATTTTCAATGTAGCTTTCTTTTTTTAGTAAGAGTCACATTCTGCTCTTCCTCACTGTCACTGCTTATTTCCATAATTGAATTTAATTAAATTGAGCAGGAAGTTGAAAAATATCGAAATTAAACAACTCCTTCGAAGTCTTAGTTTGAAATATTTTTTTTAGGTTAAGAGGATACCAAAATAGCTTCGTGCATTTTTCTATGTACGAAGTTTTCATTGTTTCTTTAGATTGAATGGCTAGAGCTCTAATTTTTAAGTATATGTTTTTTCAATATATGATCTAGGATCGCATGAACTCAGAAACGCGATTGAAAAAAGTTTTCTCGATAGAAAATCTTGGCGAAACAACCTCTCTAATTTTTTATTTTTTTCATTTGTCGATCTATTATCGCGTATTTTTTTTTTTTTTTTTTTTTTTTTGTTCTCCGCTTTGCCCTACCGGGCCATGATGGTGCCTTGAGCTTTACCATGACCCGGTAAGGGATGGTCCCGTTAATCGGGGCCCGACCTGATGAGGGGAGCATTGGTCCCCCCTGTCGCGTTTGCTGCGGCGGGTCTCTGGATGCCAACCCGCCGCGCACGACCACCTCTTAGGGGAGGGCCGCCGGCTATTGCGCGCCGACGACCCCTACCCGGGGCCCTGCGGGGTGGCAAAGTTTCGCCAGCGCGTTCTCGCTCCCGCAGGGCCTCCCTCTTTGCCGCCATCACCTCCCCAGCGAAGGAGGCGACAGCGGCCCAACACTGTTCGCTCTCAGCCATAAGCGAAACGATGGCTGAGAGCGACAAGTCCTCACCCAGCACACCAACTAGTTCGGCGCGCTGGGCATCCCAGGCCGTGCACACGGCGAGGGTGTGCTCCGCCGTGTCCACGGCCCCACTTCTACAATTACAGCACTCGGGATCCGGCTCGATACCAACCAGCTCCCACAGGTACTTGGCGAAACAGCCATGACCCGTAAGGAGCTGGGTGAGATGATACGTCGGATCCCGGTGCCTCGCCTCGACCCAGTCCCTGAGGACCGGGCGGACCGCCTCGGCAAGCCGCCTGCTCGCAGAGGGGTTCTCCAACCTCTCCGCCCATCGTCGGAAGAGATCGTCACGCAATTCACTCCTCCAGCGAACGATCTCTTCCGCGAGGGGCTCTATTGTCTCCTGCCGCATCAGGGCCCTCCGGCGGTAGATCTCCGCTAGGACCTCGCCTTCGAGGTCCCACGGGAGGCTGCCCGCAATTATACAAGCCGCCTCGTAAGAGACGGTGCGGTACGCTCTGGAAGCCCTCTGCGCCATGACCCGCTGCGGACGTCGCAACAGGGTCATGTTCTCGGTGCTGAGGGCCTCCCTCGCCCATATGGGTGCTCCATATAATGCCATGGAGCGCACCACGCCGTCGTAGAGGCGGCGACCGACTCGGCCCGCCCCCCCACAATTAGGGAGCAGCCTCGCGAGCATCCCCGCGCACCTTAGCAACTTGGGACCCAGCGCGCGGAAATGCTCGTTGAACCTCCACCGACTGTCGAGCACGAGCCCAAGATATTTCATCGTGCCTTTGACAGCGATGGAGGCGCCACCCACCGCAATTGAGTACCCGGAGGGGGGCCTCGTCCGAGGACCGTGGAAGAACATGGCCTCGGACTTCTCGAGGGCAACCTCCAGGCCGAGGGCCCTGATGCGGCGAATTACGTGGGCCGTGCCAGCAGTGGCCAGCACACCCGCGTCTCTAAAAGTGGGGCCCCGCGCGGTCACCAGGGTGTCATCAGCGTAACAAATCACGTGGACACCCGGGAGATTGGCACCGCGCAGAGCCCAATCAAATCCGATGTTCCACAGGAGAGGGCCTAGAACCGACCCCTGTGGAACACCGCACGACATATCCCGGCGGACCACGCGGTCCCGGGTCGGATATTCGATGACCCGGTCCACGAAGTAGTCCGCCAGGATGCGTCTGAGGTAAGACGGAACGTTGTGGTACCTCAGCGCCTCCTTAATAGTGGACTAGGGGATGGTGTTGAAGGCGTTCGCGATGTCTAGCGACACCGCCAACAACACCTCCCCCCGGGAAACTGCATTTTCGACGCCGTCCCTAAGTCGCGAGATCGCGTCGAGGGTCGATCTCCCGCGGCGAAAGCCGAACTGGCCGTCGCCCAGGTTTGGGCCCACCCCCTCCAGGTGCTCGACGAGACGCGCAGCGAGCACGCGCTCGAAGAGTTTACACGCCTCATCGAGCAGAACGATGGGGCGGTAGGCCGACGGCAAGTCGGCGGGACGCCCATGCTTCCGGATCAGCACAAGCCTCCCTCTCTTCCAGCGCCGCGGGAACCTGCCAGATTCAAGGCAGGCTGACATAAGGGACAGTGTCTCCTCCTCGAGAACCGGCAGCGCGCGGGCAAGGGCTCGCCCAGGGATTCCATCCGGGCCCGGGGCGCGATGCTTCTCTGCGAGTTTGAAAATCGCAACCCCTAACTCGGCCTCGGACACGGGCGGCACGACATCGCTTGGTGCCGGTCCATCATCCAGAACGGGCGCCACCATTCTGGGTGGCACCCATTCTTCTCTACTTGGGAATAGGGAGCTGACCACCATTTCTAGCAGGAGTGGCTCGAGCGTCCGCGTCAGCGGGGGCGCCCACGGTCGAAGCTTCTGCGTCACGACCTTGTATGGGCGCCCCCATGGGTCTCTATTAAGCTCCTCGAGCCACTCCCGCCAGGCCTCCTGTTTGGCGGCTTTGACCGCGGAGGTGAAGGCTCTGCGAGCAGCCCGGTATGCGGTGAGCAATTCTTCTTCGTGGGCGAGATTCCTATTAGCCCTCCGGCGGCTGCGGGTGCACTTGCGGAGCGCCAACTGGCACTCGGCACGGAGACCGGCAAGGTGCGGTCTCCACCAGTACATCTGCTTCCGCGGGAGGGCTGGTCCCGCCCGGCTCATTGCCGCATCGCAGACGCGAGAGAGCTTTCCACAAAACCGCTCACATCTCGCGTCCACGTCTAGGCCGCTGTCAGCATTATGACCACCTCCGGCGATCCACCTTTCAACAATTGTCGCCTCGGTGGCCAGCTCCGGGTCCAGGGTGGACAACTTCCACCGTGGACCCTCCTCCGGTAAGGGACGGTCCAGCGCGACGGCTGGGGCATCCGTGGGGGATGGGACCAGGTCAAACCGTATATATCTGTGGTCTGATAGGGTCTCCATCCCCTCTTCGACCCGCCACCGCCTCGCTCGGCGGGCCAAGGCGGGGCTCACGAACGACAGGTCGACGATCGACCCGCCGTTGTGCCGAACACATGTCTGGACCGTCCCTTGATTCAGGAGGACTAGTCCCGTGGACACCGCCCACTCCTGCAAGGTCTCACCCCTGGCATTGCTCGCCGGGGATCCCCAAGCCTGGGATTTAGCATTGAAGTCCCCGGCGACGACCACAGGGGTGGGGTGTATCTCTGCGACGAGGTCGCCGACTTCAGCAAGAAGCCGTTCGAAGTCGGCGAGCTGTCTGTTAGGCGAGAAGTACACCCCGATCACTGCAACGTCGCCCAGCGACGCAAGAACACATCCGCGCCCTCTCAGCACCCTGCTGAAGGGGGGGAAGCCACCGTCGCGTCGCCAGGCGACGATAGCCACCGAGTCGTCGCGATCCCCGGCCCAGTCGTTCCTGGGACGCACTCTGTACGGCTCGGCGACTATGGCTACGTCGATTTGCCACTGCGCGGCCGTCTGCATCAGCATATCTTGAGCGGCCGCGCAATGGTTGACGTTCGCCTGCAGGATTGAAACCGTAGGAGCCATCTAATTGGTGGCGGTGTCCATCGCTTCTTCGGCAGCAGGCAGAGCTACTGCACTAGCCACGGCGGGGGGTCTAGGAGTGCCCCCACCCGACTTGTTTTTCGCCTTCGATTCGGCGCTGGCCAGCGCGGGACACTTTTTGTGTCCAAGACGGTGGCCGGCGTTGCTACCCTGCGTCAGGCATACCGCGCAGGCATAATCCGCCGCGCAGGTGGCCGCTTTGTGTCCGGGCTGTCCGCACCGGGCAGTGCACTGCGGTCCGTCTCGCAGCGGCACTGCACCCCCAGATGCCCCGGCACCAGACAACGGAAGCACCGCTGGGGCCGTGCATCCAGAAGCATGGCCCGGGCAGTGGACCAGCCGATTTTAAGCCGGCCGGCCGTGATCTTCTTGGCCGCCAGGACCGGGCACTTCACCCAGACAGTGCCCTGGCGGCCGGGTGGGCGGTTAATGGTGCCCACCTTTACCAACTCGAGGGGGCAGCCCCCCACGTTCGCCACCTGCGCGGCAACTGCTTGACTAGTGGTCGCGTCCCCTAAGCCGGAGATGCGCATTTCAGCGCACTGCTCCGGTCTGGAGACGCGAGCCACGGATCCGACGATCTCACGTAATTTAGAGGCGAGATCGTCGGCCTTCTTTGATTTGTCCGCGCCAGAGACCTCCATGACACGCCCACCAGTGCGGGCTGTGCGGAAGCGCACTCCATTGATGCCCAAGGCCGTGAGATCGATAGCCCCTTCGGCCTTGGACATCACTTCAGCGTATGTCGCCCCAGAGTTTTGGGGCAGCGTGACGACAACCGCTGCCGTCTTTGGGGTGCGCAGCCGGCGGGCATGTTTCGCCTTCTTCTTTTGTTTGGCCGCCACTGGAGCAGGCACTGCAACGGGAGTTAGGCCAGCAGGCCGGGGCGCCCTCTCTTTCCGCGCTACGACATTCCATGCCTCCCTTAGTGGAACGGGGAGTTTTGATGGTCGCGATGGATCTGCGGGTTGTGCTGCAGTGGACGCTGCGGCACTGTTGGCTGGCGCCTTGCGGGCCGCTTCAGCCTCGCGGGCTGCAAGACTCTTACCGGAGTTCTTTTTGTTCTTTTTAGTTTTCTTCCCCTTAGCCCCTGCAGACGACGTCGCATCGGGGGGGGGGAGAGAGGGATTTCAAAGGCTCTCCAGCAGGAGTATTGACACGTGCTGAGGAAGACGAGGCGAGAATAGCAGCCGGGAAGGCTTTACGCGTATCCGTCGCCAGTGATGGACGCAGCCGCGGCTCCGGTAGGAGCCGATCTCTGATTCCTTCGAACCGGGAGTCAATCATGAACATGATTTCCTCCCGGCTTGTTGCAGCGGCAGCAGCGTCGGCCTTATCTTTAGCCTCTTGCCGGGCACGGAGCTCAGCAATCTCTTTGCGGAGGAGCTTCATCTCCTCCAGCTCCTTGGCTGCTGCGAATCGCTGAGATACTCCAGTGATTTTCTTGAGCACTTCCTGAATTTCGGCTACGTGGCACTCAGTTGGAGTCTCCAGACAGACTAACGAGTTTATCAGTGCGACTGATGCTTCTATAGTGCTCTCGAATTCCTCCCTGCTGCACGTGGCCTCCACTGCTTCTTCCTGGGCCAGATTTTCTTTCGAGCCAGTAAGCGTCACCGCTGACCGGGGCCGAAGGTTCACTTTCTGAGTAACAACTTCGGCCGCTAGCTCTTCCTCTGCCTGGAGTTGGAGATCTCTTTCCTTCTGGGCTTTTAGTTGCGCCTTTGCCCTTGCCAGTCCAACATAAGCCCCTGTTGTTGGAGGTCGACCGCGTCCCCGTTTGGGCGGCGCAAAGGTTTTGGGTGGCTCCTCTTGCGCGTCTGCCGGCCGTTTTCGCCAGTAGCTATTGGCCGGGGAGCTCGCTCGTGAGCGCTCTTCGTCCATAGAGATAGCGCTGAAACCATCGGATTCAGATAGCCGCAGCGATTTCTCTGGGTCAGTCCGCGAGGCCGTTACTCTCGGCACCCGCTGTCTCTCTGGTTGCTCAGTCAAATTCCGGGCCTTGGTCCGAGTTGAAATCCGGGCCGAAGACCGGGTCGATGTATGGCTCTTGGAAGCACTAGCTGTGTCACTCCCAGAGGACCGAGAGGATCGACTCCTATCCTCATTATTCCTATTCTTCTCCATCTCTTCCTCGCTAGAGGATTCGCTCAACGTTATGCTATCGGTTGTCCGTTTAGTGTCGCCATGGTCGTTTTTTGTTTTGGTTGCTCTAGTCGATTTAGTGTTTGTTGTTTTTTTTAGAAAATCCATATTAAGTCCCACGAGTGTGGGGGTAAGGGTGGTCCACGTCAGCAGAGCCCCCTGTACTGACGCAAGCCTATTTACTTAGGAAACCCTCTCGGAGGTCGGCCTGTTTCCGAGGGTTTTAACATCTTTACTGATGGGTGTTAGCGACTTTTCCTTGTCTCGGGCCCCCCTATCCCAGTCGGCATGCCGCTAGACATGATCAACGACACGCGTCGACTGAGACAGGTTGCCCGGCGTTGTCCCCTCGTGGACATCTCCCTGAGCACGAGTGAAACGCATTCAAGAGGACCGCCGCGCCGCGGAATACTCCCGCAAACTACCACGTCCAAAGACCACTGCCCATAAAGGGCCCTCAAGGGAGAGCATAGCTCTCGCGCCGGATCGGCGCCCAACGCCAAATTTTACTACCCCGCTCACCAGTCAGCTCTGCTGACCAGAGTAGTACCGGGAGTAGGGTGTCGTACGACTTGCGGTACTTGCAACAATACCGCCGCGGTCCTCGAAGGTCCGCCATCCCACGACCCACACTCGGGGTCCGCTGGCGGGACATCGGTCAACTTCGACACACACTCCTCACATTAAGGGAGAGAGTGTGTCTGGAAGTCGTCCAGGGTGCACCAGGCCCACGGTTCCCCAGACTCGGGAAACGGTAGACCTATCGGGGAGGTTTCCCACCGTGGCACCTTCATGCGCGCGTTTCTATTATCAATGCAAACGCAACAATCAGCGTTTACGGCGCCGAAGACGCGCGTTCCTGAAACGCGCGTTTAAAATACGCCGTGTGCTATGGGCCTTATACATCGGTATGTGTCAAGAAATCCACTTTATATCATTTCGTATATACTTATTTTACACTTCGTTACATATTTAACTAACTGCGCATATTTTTTCTGAACGCTACAATATTAATGTTAACACAGTGTAGTGTTATCTCGCAGGCCTCGCCTCGCCCGTTGTGTATAGAGTAGAGACTGTTACACTCCACTATTGTTAAATCTTTAAAACTGTACTTAACCCTTTATATTATTATGAAAAATAAATCATCTCTTTGCAACTAGATAAGCTTTGAAATTGTGTCTTTTTCACGTTGTCAGTATAATAAATGTTCCCGAGAGTGAATTCAGATGGAACATTGTAGACTCACACAAGTGTGTAGGTACATGTACTACAGTGTGTTCACGTTAGATATAGTAGATTTATAAATATAATTAATAATATAGTAGCAACTATATGTTACTTGTACATACATACAAGAGTGTGTGTGTGTCGACAGTTTGTAAGGAGTCCTTCCAGATCACTCGTTTGTTAATAATAATAGTGAAACATTTCACTAATATCTAATGTAACATTAATCATAACTATTTAAACTTACAGACGGCCAACTCATGTGATATATACACTGGATTATCAACTTTGACACAATAAATATAGACGTCGCTATCGTAAGATATCTCACTCAATTCTCTGTTTACGTTTCAGGTAAGGCTATATATAATACTAGGCTTATGCAATCAGTCCGCAGATTGGTTTGAGGAAATATGGTTTCATCTTCGTTGTGTCATGATTTATTTTGCCATGAGGCATGGATATGATTAATAATTATTATCAGAATATGAGTTGAGCTTGTATAGCGCACCCCGGGTAGTTTAGGATGCGGAGACTAACAGACAGACAAACACCCTCCACACCGCTACCATCATAAATATTACCTATGATACAGATACAGACAATTTATTATACAGATAATTATAATAGCAACTGTATTTTACTAAAGTCATATGATTATATTTTATTTTTACTTTAATACTAGCTGAAACTAACTATCGTGTGAGCTACAATGTGTTGATGACCTCTATGCATACATTTAAATATCATTATGAAGGTAATTATGTAAGTAAATTAACGTGGTACTAATTAATAACAACAAAGATGAAATGTGAACGTTACCTTAATACGTACACGCACTTGAATCAGACGTGTTCATACGTCCTGTTTAAATAACATATCTCTTATAACGTGGCTAAAATATAAACATGTTCCGGATAAAACATACCTATACTCTATAACGCTACACTAAATTGATTAAAATTTAAAGTAATTTTATAAGAATAAAATAAATATAAAAATCTTTACCAATACAGTAGCTATCTACTCAACACAGTTTTTAAAACCTTATCTAAAGTGTACATGTAATATTGTTATTTGTAATATTATTCTGTTTAAAGCTTAAAGTTACATAAGGCTTACACCTAAGGTAACAATATTTATATACACATAATTTAAACTTTATTATGAGTGCGTTAAGAGCAACAACACGAATCGTCAGTAAAAGTCTCCGCTGTGAAATGACGTCGCGCGAGGACCCGCATCAAAGTATTTAATACTCCCCCGACTTGCGGCTGTCTTAATGAAAAACTGACAAAGACTTTCGAGGGTTTGAGATTTGGGGGGCAACGCGAGTAAAGAGGCGAGAGGGGGGTACACTAAGCTTTCTCATTTCGTCCGTGACAATGAGGAACTCGCGCCTGTTTATGATGTTTATGTCGCGGGAAAAATAAACTTTTTAACTTGTACCATTAGTTGGTCGGGGCGGGCGGGAGACACCACAGACCTTCATATAGTTTACACAGGGAGCGCTACACCAACATACAAGAACGTGATCATTTGTAATTTAATCTTTTGCTCGAGACATTGTTCAACTTTTATTTTACGTAACTTTTCCAATACGTCTCTCTACGTAATCTGTTCAATTTCGTGTTCAATCGATTACGATAAATTCAATTGCTCGCGATTGCCACGTTTTTATTCTCCTAAAAAGGTGGCAATTAATGAAGAAATAAAATCTTTATGATACAGACAGATATTAATTCTAGCACATGTGAGTTAACGTTAAGATTACTTAATGAATATTATATGTATAGTTAATAACTATCCCAGTATCGCAGATGGCAGCACTTAGCCCATCGAGACACCTCACGAGGTGGGACCGCAGCCACACTGCTGCATGTTGCGGTTATATTGTTAACCGCTAATCACTACCTACATAGCACACACCACATTTTATACATTACATTGACATTTTACTGTTTATTGAAATAAATAGCGTTCTAAATTTGTTAGTGGGTCCACGTGGTGGCCACGCGCGTGTCACATCTCTGATGAAGCAAACGTCTAAAGGCTCCAATTAGTAATGTCTTACTTCGCTCCCTTGTAGTATCAAAAATGAGAAATTAATCATCATCATCATCATAACATCACGCCTTTTTCCCATGGGGGTAGGCAGAGACTATAGAGCGCCATTTGCTACGATCCAAACATACTTTTCTTTACGATACAATTGACATGATTTTGAAAATAGTGTCAGTTTAAAAAACAAATTAAAAAATGTTCTAAAAACATGGCTTTTAAATAAAGACTACACGGAGACTGAACTATTGTTGGAAGGGATTGACAGATGATAATAAGTACCTACCCACATAGTATAAATCCTATCTTAAATCCAATCATTCCAGAAATCTATATACATTCAAACACTCACTCACTTGCACACATACACACTCACTCACCACGGACATTGTAGCCTTACTAACTTCAAATTATAAGTGTAACTCTATATTAATTTTAATCTATTTCTGTGTATCTAATTGCAATATTGATTTATCTTATGAATTATAGTACTTACTTTGTCTCCCATAATACAGATCACTCTAGTTTGGGAGACAGAAGATTACTTACTTGTCTTGTTTCTGACGACATAATGTTTGTTAATATTGTAAAATTTACGATTGTTGTTTAATAAACTTTATTTATTATTATTATTATTATTTATTATATTACTTTCTTGGCTTCATCCTCACTCATACATCTTGTCATACATGCCCGACGGTTGTAAGTGCTACGCACTTGCCCCTTTTGCAGTATCCCGGCGTATATTTTTCTGGGGCGTCCTCTCCCAGCATATCCACTTACCTCCGCCGTGTAAATACCTTTCGTTAATCGTCTCTCATCCATCCTCTCCACATGACCAAACCACCTAAGCATACTTTTCTCCACCTTAGTCACTACATCCTCTTTCAGACCACAACGTTCTCTTATAACTTCATTCTACAAATTAACTAAAAAAAAAATATAAGTAAACAGATTTTTAAATAATATTATAATCAGTACAAAGCACTTTATTTAACAGCTCATGTCATTACACAAAGAGCTCGAGTCATCCCCCCCCTCGTCTCCTCACAATGTTAATGTGGCGACTTAAATGCTTTCAAATAATTCATAAATCATTTCTTATATAATATTGTCGTATATTATTATCCATGTTAGCTATATACGAGGTGTCATTGTCGTAGGTACAATAGAATAGATGAACTATGATCACTACTACCGTTAACATATTACTTGTATGTAAACTTATATCTGTCACAAATATCAAAACTCTTGAGACGATGTTTATCATTATAATAAGCATGAAAAAATAAGAAATGATAAAAAAAATAAAAAATAAACATGTATACAGAGTTGCTGTAACCTCCAGCGAAATCTTCCACCCTCCATCTCGTCTAACAAATATTATACACAACACAACATGTATTTGAATTTACAATAAATGTCAGTGTATTGTTACGTGCTACGCGCATGCGCACTACGAACGAATAAATTATAATTTTATGAACATTATTAATATCTGAAACTAAAATAAATCACGCAACACAAGGAATGTTCTCGTGTGCGATGTATTTATACGTAATAATAAAAAAACGTGTTATTTGAACAATAGCAGTAATTCATAGTTGCTAGCACTAAAACAATAACAAAACGAGCCGATTGTTATTTTACATGAAATAAAGCATAGTAAAGTGTTAAGTGAAGTATTTTGAATTGCTTAGACGTGATAATATTGTCAGCATCATTCATGATTTTTTAATTACAAATTTTGATTTGAAACATATTCACAGTTAAATATTTTACAGAGACAGATTAACTAATACTTTGTCTGTCGCTGCTCTGTAACTGTTCTACACAAAGCGTAGACGTTGGCTACGTTAATAGATACGACGCGACGTACAGACATACATTAGTAATACGCTTCTATGATAATATTCCAATATTACACATTAACAGTCGTGTCGTCTTGTAGAACAAATAACTGCTAAATAAACTGTGTCTTCAAAATTAGTTTATTAGTTGTACTTTATATACTGAAGTACGAAGTACCTAATGATGAAAATGATAAGTTATAATGAGGTCAGCCCCCAGGCGAGTGAAAGTTCAAGACAAATGTAAAAAATAAATAAAATGTTGATACTTGTGACTGTTCATCATACAATTTAGACTAAAAACTCGGTTCTTTTTATGAAAAGAATCGAGTTAAAAATATTCCAATCGCCGAAAAATAAGAATCTGTTATAACAAGAAATGAAATGTATGTAACAGGAAAACTTATAAACTTAAATACAAAATTATTTTCGTTGTAAGGATATTTCTCTGGAGTAGACAACTTAGCTACCTTCTCGGGCCCTGAGGCTAAATATTTATTGTGAGATGTTCAATTAAATAAATATTTGATTAATAATAAATAACTGGGAAATATCAACAGTACACACAAACAGATACAATATTGACTTTGTTGTACAAAAAGACAAGTAAACAAGGTACTTACTAAAATATATATAAGTTATCTCTACTAATAATTTTGTTATATTTTTTATACAACACATAATTACCTAAACGTTGCCGTGTATTTAATTAATTAATTAAATGTATAAGGTCTCAAACATGGCAGGCAGGCACACTAGTGAGGATCAATAATGTAAACAGGCGACAGTGAGAGCTTAACAAAAATAATTGGTCAAGTGCGAGTCGGACTCGCGCACGAAGGGTTCCGTACCATTATCTATGCAACATAAGGCAACGTTATTATATAGTATCGAGCAAGAAACGGTAAAAAAATCATGTTTGTTGTATGGGAGCCCCCCTTAAATATTTATTTTATTTTATTTTTAGTATTTGTTGTTATAGCAGCAATAGAAATACATCATCTGTGAAAATTTCAACTGTCTAGCTATCACCGTTCTTGAGATACTGGGAACGGAACCCTAAAAATCATGTTTGTTGTATGGGAGCCCCCCTTAAATATTTATTTTATTTTATTTTTAGTATTTGTTGTTATAGCGGCAATAGAAATACATCATCTGTGAAAATTTCAACTCTCTAGCTATCACCGTTCTTGAGATACAGCCTGGTGACAGACGGACGGACGGACGGACGGACGGACGGACGGACAGCGAAGTCTCAGTAATAGGGTCCCGTTTTTACCCTTTGGGTACGGAACCCTAAAAATACCGAGTTAAAATACATGGCGTCTGATATGTCTCTTAGTACCATGATGAGAGTGTACTAATTAGACCTTTCATTCATTCACCGTTCTATTGAAACATGTTGTTACCTATCATGTTATGAATGGTGTAGAGATTGTCTTTGAAATAAGAATGGTTCCTTAAATATAACGTCTTTTGATACTGTAACATAATGACAAGACATAATGACAAGATTTTATTTTGTTTATTATTACAAGCAAATGGCTCTACATTTTCAGTGTGTAATGAGAGATAAGAAAATTAATATAAAGATGTTTTAATATTAATTGAGTATACACAATAAACTTTTTTATTAATTAGCCCGAATAAGTAGTACAATTTCAAAATTCTTTGTTAACAAGAAATCTTTGGCAAAAAACATTAAAGGTGACTAAGATTTTTAAAAAATAAATGTTATAATATCGCCAAGTGATCATCACATCACTTGATGTGTTCTATCTCTCTCCTGTCTACGTGATGTATGTGGTAGTATGAGCGCGTCACATTGTCGACGTCACTATTATCGTGAAGCTATTAGTCCCCCGCGGCGAGTGAGCGCGACTCTTTGTTTTTTATATACATAATTAAATAAATATTCATGGCCATTTTACACAACATCCTCTGGTCCCAAGCTAAGCTTATTACGCTTGAGTTATGGGTACCAGAATACGGATATAATACATATACTACTTTTCTTTTGTAAATACATACTTTTTAATACATAGTAAACACCCAGACGCAGGACAAATATTTGTATGAAAATTAATCGGGAATCGGGAATCGAACCCGAGACCTTGTGAACGGCAGTCCGTTATCTGAATCACTAGACCACGAGGCCCGTCGATAATGTTGGGCCTACTAGCTGTGAAGGTTCCGTATATAACTGGTTTTTATGATTGAAAAGTAAAAATCATGTTGTCATTTTTACCTGCTCATGGTATTTAAATGTTTTGGTTTGATTTGATACAACTAAAAAGTAACATTAATAAAAAAAATTGCGTCTCTAGAGTAAAATTTTCCATATGAACATATTGAATCTTAAAGTATAGATACGTTTCGCACTTGACTTGAGTTTTTTATCAGTTTCACATGAAAGTTTTAGTTGATATGTGGTTGTTCCCCCCCGAGGTATACTCAACTATCACTCCTACATTATACATGGAACGTTTTTACTGTCAATAACAATATATCAGGATGTTTCTACTGAGAACTGATGTTAGATATATTGTTGATATCAATGTTATGAGTGTTTAAATTTGATTGTTGTTTAATTTGTAATTAAACATAGCGCAAGTAAGAGAGATACAGTAGTGACGCGAGACATCGTCCGCACCGTGTCGCCAGCCACTCGACAAATACACTCGAGCATTTCAAAGTGAATTCCTGATTTCACACCTCGGATTTCTTTGGGCGTATTTCATAAAATAAAAATTCCATTTGGGAAATGAAATTCAAACTACCGTTTTGGATGCGCCACGCAAATAAAATAGTAAATTGTGAATACCAAAGTAAAATGTAGAGCCCCGCGGTGATTCCATTAAACTGAATAAAGACACCACACGACGCGTTAGTTTTGTGTTTTATTGTAAACGAAGACTTCGATTACGTACACGGTTGAAGCTACAAATTAAGTTCTAATTGTAGCTTTGCTTTTATAGAAATTTACAGCTATATATTACATATAGGTTTTATTTATTTATTTATTTAACACTTTAATGCTATTACATGCATAGGCGGGATTAATGCCTAAGGCATTTTCTACCAGCCAACCATAGGGTGGTGCAGAATTAAAGGAGGCAGGTGTCAATACAGAGCTGAGGAGAAAATAAAAATGAAAGTTACAGTTTTTATTTATTATAAAATGGATAGGGGTATAGACATACTCGTAGATATATTGAAGTAATGATTTACATGATACATACATACAAATATACACATTACAATGTTACTTAATAAATACCACACGTACAACGTTAACCAAATATGACATTATCAAATGAAAAATTAACAAGTCAGTAGACTCTAAGGATCAGTTATAGACGTAGTTATGCGTGAGAATGGGATGATAAACGTCTATAATGCTCTCGCAACTTACGCTTGAAGGTGTTACGGCTTTCGCACATCCTGATTTCCAACGGAAGAGCGTTCCAAAATATAATGGGCTGGACAAAGAAAGAAGAGTGGACAAGTTTCGAGCTATGAGAGGGACAACTAAGTAAAAGGTTATGACATGATCGAAGATTTCTGTCATGAGTCAAGCATAGATAATGAAAATGTGAAGAGAGATACGAAGGAGCGTTAGGAGAGTGTAGAATAGTGAAGAGAGTGGTCAGCGCACGCATTTCGCGTCGCTGTCGTATAGGTAGCCATGCTAGCTTATTGCGGAAATGTGACACATGGTCATATTTACGGAGATTAAAAACGAATCGAATGCAATTGTTGAGAAGTCGGTCAAGTTTATTGAACAGATCTGCATTCATATATATATCATCATAGATAGCAAACATCACTATAATCAATAACAGGCAGAACCAATGATTGCACAAGCGCTGCTTTGGTTTTATATTATTTATTATTTTTATATGTTTTTGGTTTTATATTACGCAGAAAAAACGTATTTCCCCCACGTTAACATAAAAAGAATTAGAATATCTCAAAATCTTTACTTCGAACAAAAAATCCAATAAGCTCTTTTTCGTGCTCGCCTTATAACGTAAATTAAACTTTTAGGTTTAGTTCTCTGATATGTCGGTCAATCAGTGAGTTCGTCAGTCAGTCAGATTATTTATCTATAGATTATATTAACATTATGGATATATTAAACGTTTAAAGGGGATTATATTCTGTTTGTGTGTTGTTTTTTATGCGTATACATACTTAAATTTAACAACCAATGGTTCAGTCATCGAATGTAAATATTGTTATGAGAGCTTTTATCTTTATATGTCGTATAGAGACATATATGTATTGTGTTATCGTTAACATGAACTGACATATAGCGAGTGTGTTGTTTGGTAATATATTTTCTCCGATAATCCTCACAATTCTTGTTGCTATTCTGTTTTATATGAATGGACTAGCACGAAGTCTTGTTCCACTGTCTAGTGTTTGATTAATTTTCAACCTTCAACATTAATAATCAATTTACAATATTCAATAGTAGAAATACATCCTTATATTATTTTAATACACAGTTACATACAACAAATAGAAACACTACTAACTTGAGAGTATAGTCAATTTAAGGGTTTATGTAAAACTCAATGAGTAATGTGCGACATTAATAACATAACAGACAGTGGTCCTTAACAATAATATATTGAACTATTAGTGTTTGAGTAAATAATTGATATTATAATATTTAATAGAGGCTTTTAATTTTACAATCATGCTGTACTAGTGTGTATGTTGTGTTTGTCTACACTATAACCGTAACGTTATAATGTTGTATTTTAAATAAAATACAATAAACATCACCACAATGAAATAACAATAAATGTCACCATTAATTAAGACTTTTTTGAACTTTTTCAACGAGCCATCATTAAGCGCCGCTTCGTCGACGAACTGTCATTTTCAGATAAAAATAAAAATTGTGACACTTTCGAGCGTCAGCTGGTTGTGTTTTTTTTTATGAATAATTACAATATTTTCTTAATTGTTTAAAAAATGATTGTGCGACGAGATATTTAAATCTTTAAACAGATATTCTGTTTACATATAAATTTGAATATTTTTCACAACTAAACTAAAACGTTAATTATGTTAACAGAGTCATCAACACAGTTTAGGAGGTATCTACAATTTCATAATAAAAAAAACGATATAATGGGTCAATTTCCCGACAGCATTTTTTTTGCGGCGTGAGTGAAATCGGTAGTGTGGAACTTTATTTTACAGTTCTCATATTTTTTTTAGATAAAAGAAGTCATTACCTACATGAGGCATTCAGTATTTTCTAATTATAATTGCAGCTCTTTGTTAAAATAAATTTTGAAGGTAAAATTTCATCATCACGGTGGCTGTCCTGAACACACTTATCAATGAATTTTCCCTCGTACAACAAATACTATTTGTTATTTAGGCATATGGCTATTTTTATTAAATTGATGGATATTGATAGCATTGCCACAACGCAGTTTTATCAAATTATCTACATAGATTAATAGCTGGTAAGTACAAATGTACTTGTCCTAGAAAATCCTTTAATTTAATTTCGGTGACCAAAATTTCATCGAACATATTTTTGCCTAGGACAACACTAGCCTCTCCCCCCGCGCTTTAAACTTGCGGAGAAGTGCCGCCTAATGTTTGTATATAGGAGACGTGCGCTGCGTGCCTGCGTGTTCCCGCCAAATACGTAAGTGTATCATATCGGTGACATGCGGCAAATTTCTGTTAATTTCAGTATAGAGGGATAACGTTTCTTAGTTAGGTTTGGATTATTTTCTTGGTAATTATATTTCTAAGAAGATAGTTTATTTCTGAGACATCATCAATACTATACGTACGTGACATAATGCAATTTATTTAAAAGGCCTAGTTTATTAATTTCACTGGACTAGCTACTTCATTTCATTGGCTAATTTATTAATTTCTGTGGATTTGAGTTTCATTTCGGTAACATAAAAGTTTTAAGTTGTTATATCTCCTAAGTTTATTAAGGTATTTTGAGGGCCTTCATAGCTTACATTATCAATACCAAGAAGTACACTAACACACTGTTTAAATTTTGTTAAACTTAATAATGAGAAAGTCAACCGAAATGAATCAAAAATACGGTCTTGTTGAAATTCACCCTAATATAGAATACCGTTTTCAATTCATATAAAAGTGTAGGTACATCTTAATAACTATCAAACTAAAATACAAACAGAATTAGATTATGTCTTGTGTACCTAAACAGCCAGCATTAGGAACATTTCCTGTGTCGCATATCGCACTGTCCAGCTTAGCTTGAAGCTACGTGTTGCGGTGACAACCATTCTACAATCCATCCCCCCCTTACTACACCTCCCCCCCGCACATGTCTTAGACTAAGACAATATTACAACGAACATTGGCACAATTTATAGTAAGTATTGTAATGTTGTCTGCTAACAATATGATTTAGGATCGAGTAAGTGGTACATGTATAGCTGTTGATATTATTTACTTTATATAAATCATTGAATTAGTTGATAACAAAATTATCTTTATTACGTTTACCAAGCATCGATGATCCCTAGTCACTATGTAGCTGTAGTAAACCTTTCAATCAAATATAAACCACGTATACGAGAGTTGAGACATGATGTCTGTCTGTCGCACGTCAAATCATCACTGAACCTGACATTGAACATTTCACATTGATGTTATCGTTCAGTACACGAGACGTGAGACGTGGTGCACTCACACTAATAGAGCGTATGTGTGTGTGTGTGTGTGTGTGTGTGTGTGTGTCACTACATGTCGGAAACACATGTATTGTAGTGGATAGTGACCCAAACAAATAATATCTACTATATAAAAATAATTCGGATTTTCCTTCCTGACGCTATAACTCCAGAACGCACAAACCGATTTCCTCGGTTTTGCATTCGTTGGAAAGGTCTCGGGCTCCGTGAGGTTTATAGTTGATTATTTTGTTAATTTTTTTTTTCTTTTTTTTTGGTATGGCAAAACAACGTTTGCCGGGCCAGCTAGTTTGATATATATTTTATATTTATAGGTACACATTTAACGTCAAATTGATTTCACTCGCAATAAATGATATTAATGAACAGGTAAATAGTTTATATTGTAAGTAGAGATGGTTGCAATATTCACAATGATGGCAGGCTCACAACAGGGCGGCAGGTGGCGCTGCGGGACGCTTGGTACTCGCCACGACCACGTCTCAGATAACATCAATTACTTGAGGATATCTCTGGAGATAACAGTTTTGTTTCTATTCTTTGTAATACTTCGATGAGTTCTCTCTTTGATTTTATATCTTATTTATTTATTTTTAAAATGGATGTCTGACTTATAATCTATATCTGCTAAAGTAATTAGGGGAATATCAAATGTTATGTATTTAAAATAAATATGAAAGTAATATTACTTATAAATAATAATTTGCGAAGCTAGCGACAATCCTGTGCCAATAATAAATAATTACAGACTACCGACTCTTATATGTGTGACTCGTATTATATGAGTAATTCTACATAAAAAATACACAGAGTCATATAACTGATTTCACAATATCATACGGTGAAGTAAATACGATTTAAAATCAAGTGTTGTGATGTTGGAGGGTGAACACTGAACACGCCGCCCGCCGAAACACTGGAGACTAATAACAACTATTTAGTTGTGAGTCACAGTGGCGCGCTCTGTGGGGTACTGACGCCTTTAAACAAGATACGTATTATATTTAACTAATAATTAGAATTCTACAACTTCACTTTGTGTTAAGATTATAAGAAATGTAACCTATTTCATTATAATATAGATGTATTCATTTAACCTCGGTCCCAAAACCAAGTTCTAAAGTTTCACAAAAAAGTACAATTTATAACAACAGTTTACCGTATTGTATGTGGAAGGCACGACAGTTTCACCGTTTGTCTTTATAAAGTGAGATAAACAAATTGTAAACTTGACAATTTGTTATTTGTTGTACTTATTGACTCCTACTTGTTAACTAATAAACCAATATTGTGATGCGGACTATAACTATTGTTTATTTTGCAAGTTATTTAGTATGGTCACAGATATACTATCTTTGGTAGCAGAAATGTTTGTAAAACGTCAGATTAAATATTAAGTAAAATATACGCGTCTGTATTCGTAAGTATTATGTCATAATGTAGTTTTATTTAAACAAAAGATCACTAGTTTCAAACATTAAATAAAATATAAAAAGAAATGGCAAATATTTCATGTCATAACTAAAAGTATTTTAAGTATTTAAATTTCCAAAACAATTATGCATTATATATCGTAATATGTAACACATCAGCGGCCGTATTATGAGCTCTTATTCCCAGGCCGTTTACGCCGTGAATGGAACTGCCCGGCAAATTCGTAATATGAACATAACTCCCAGCCATCCAGTTCGCTAAAACAGTCATAGATTAATATGTTAATAGAGAAGGTACAACTAAAAGTTTAAACTTTTACTAACTAAAATTTTTCAACTAAATGTTTTATGTTTACCATAATACATAATTTAGTCAGGCAGTGTACGGCTTGCCTGGAACTTGCATGATTTTTAAAAAGCTCATAATACGCCCGCAGGTTTAAGACAAGTCCGTTGTAGTACAAGTCTAGTGTTGGAATGTATGAACCAGGTCGCAGCTCTCTCTCTGCGCGTTATCGATTGTGTGCGCGCGCAACACTACACCACACTAAGAGTGGCTGACTCCTCATAATACATCGCTGTTCTCACAATGACACTACTCCACGGAGCTGATAGTGAACGCGCAGTGTATAGTGATCAAAGTGTACAACATTAGACAACGAGAGATGTACCGCGACTATGTGAGGATGGCGGACGGCGGCGCCGGTATTAAACGTAATAATGTCAAGTTAGCATGTGTGCCGGGCATCATTTACCTAAAGAACCAATGTTTAAAATATCGATTATTTGACTAATTATGTTCACAAATGGGTCTATTTAACTATCAAACTAAGTTCAACGATGACTGAGTAGATTGCGTTAAAACTTTACATTCTCATACTGTTCATAACTCGAGTTGTCTGTGCCACATGACGTCTACTCTTAAATGGTTGACTTACAATACAATATCTATTTAATAAAAATATATTTTTTTAAACATTGAATAAAACGTTATCTCATCACAAATTAGTTCAAGTTGACGTTTTTTATCCTTTTGTGTCCCAGAATTCTCCAAATAGAGTCTCGATAATTTTATGTTTTTCTATTAAAGTAAATGAATGTATTTTTTTACTTTGTAGGAATAACACGATCAAATATAGCAAATTAAATAATAAAAATAATTCAAGTTTCGACTATAAACATAAACTACCCTCTACGTCGTAGACGGTCTACGAAATATTATTTAAATAAGAGTCACGTCATCTAAAGATAGATATCGTATGTCTGTTATCTGGAAAACACACACACACACACACTTATCTTTTTTAATTTTATGTATTTTTCTAATATGTTAAATACTTAACGTAAGTATCTACTACGATGAGTGTTAAATCTATAAATATATATTGATGGACATTTCACGAAATATTGCCTGCGACTTCGTACGTGTGGAATTTAGAAAATTTGCCGCGTTTTTGCAACATTTTTAAGCTATTGCATAGCTTCTACCGCGGGCCTTGAGCGTTGAGATTGCACAAAATTCGAAATTTAAATTGATTGATAATCGCTATTTTATCATAATTACCATAAACAATGGACAGATGTAAGCATCAGTAAAAAAGGATTATTTATCTTATTTTAGTTTATGGTATTTAGATTCTTGCATAAATAAAACAAATTAATAATTATAATTATCTTTTTTTTTTATTATCTTCCCTTTATTTCTAAAGTGCTTGAGTCTTGTGTCTACCAACAGCTGTCGAAATTCATACACGGTAACAACTTCTTAAGTCCATATCAATCTGGGTTTAGAGCGGGTCATAGCACAGTCTCAGCACTTCTTAAAGTATCTGGTGATATCAGGCAGGGTATTGAAAATACTTTGGTTACTGTTCTGGTGCTTATTGACTTCTCTAACGCCTTCAATGTAGTTGACCATGACATCCTTTTAGCTATTTTATCTAATTTCAACATTTCATCGGGTGCGCTAAGCTGGTTTGCTTCATACCTTCGGGGGCGTCAGCAATCTGTCCGGGTTGATGATAGATCGTCTGAATGGTGTAATTTACAGGCTGGTGTCCCGCAAGGAGGGAAACTTTCTCCTCTTCTCTTCTCTCTTTTTATCAATTTCTTAACACCTGAGCTTGGCTGTGCGTATCATTTGTACGCTGATGATCTGCAGATTTATACTCAGTCCAGGGTGGAGAACCTGTCAACTGCTATTGATGATGTAAACCGAGACTTAAAAGCTCTACAGAATTGGGCGTCTAGGTTTGGCCTGGCAGTAAACCCAACAAAATGCCAAGCCCTTGTTTTGGGTAGCCCGTTTATGATACGTAAACTTAACTCAAAAGTATTACCCTCTATTACTTACAATGGATCAGTAATTCCCATCAATACCGACGTCAAAAACCTAGGGTTACATATGGACTCTACACTGGAATGGCGAACACAAATTACGAAGATCTCACAAAAGGTTACGGGGACGCTTCGTGCCTTTTATCGGCTAAGGAATTTTTTGCCTGTAGCAGCCAAGACAGCGCTTGTGCAAACTTTAATTTT
Organism: Orgyia antiqua; assembly: GCA_916999025.1. Lineage (NCBI taxonomy): Eukaryota > Metazoa > Arthropoda > Insecta > Lepidoptera > Erebidae > Orgyia > Orgyia antiqua. The sequence goes on from OU779862.1 coordinate 20,969,648, forward strand.
TCCCATCATCGATTATGCTGATGTGTGTTACCTCGACCTGAATGCAGATCTGCTCAATAAACTTGACCGTCTTCTCAACAATTGCATTCGATTCGTTTTTAATCTGCGCAAGTACGATCACGTGTCAACTTTTCGATCCCGTCTGAATTGGCTGCCAATACGTCAACGACGCAGTCTACATGCTTTAACCACCTTGTTCACCATTTTGAAAAGCACGGATTCTCCAGCGTACCTAAAGTGTCATTTTCAGTTTATCCAACCGACGCTTGATCGTAATTTGCGGTCGTCTCGTAATCTTCTTCTGTCTTGTCCGGTTCATACTTCTAGTCTTGTGCACTCTTCTTTCTTTGTCCAATCTATCCTCTTTTGGAATGCCCTCCCTCTTGAAATTAGGATGGCTAAAACCAAAGCAGCTTTTAAAGCCAAATTGCGTCGTCACTATATTATGCTATTGGCAGAGTCAAACCGCTAGTTTTATTTCCTCACTGTGACAAATATTATGTATAAGTAGATATTTTATGTATGTTTATATAATAAAACTTATTTGTGTAAGTTTAAATAGATTATGATTATTAGATTTACTTAGATAAAATTGCGTAATATTAATTGTTTAAATTAGTAGGATCCCTTTTTTTATTGTATTTTTGACCCACACTCCTTTATCTCTGCACTGCCATGTGGTTGGCTGGTAGATAATGCCTAGGGCATTAAGTCCGCCATTGTACCTTTTTGTGCATAAAGTGTTTATAAATAAATAAATAAATAAAATAAATAATTGCATAAGTTGATAAAAAATACTATGCATATAGCTTTACCACGGCCGTCTCCGAGAGACACACGCCTTTTTTTACTGATGCTTCGCTCCTATTTATTGCAGTGTGATTTTATCTATCTATAGCCTTCCTCGTAGTAGGGGAGCCCAAGAGGGGATTTCGGGATTTACTAAAGCGCGTCAGATTAATATACAGGAGGATACCTTGTACCCGGTTAAGTACCTCAACCAAACTCGAGCCTCCTATATAAGGCCGCCCGTGAAGTATACAGGATCAGATTAGTAAAAAAAATTTGACCATCAGAAATTCTCGAGCAGGTCAGATTAAGGTAAGGTGAGTTTATTATATCCTAAAAAGCGTATATTCCACTAATCTGACAATTTGAGAGTGACGTAAAGAAAGGGGAGGGCAGCAAAGTTGTAAAAAAAATTGGTCAAGTGCGAGTCGGACTCGCGCACGAAGGGTTCCGTACCATTATCTATGCAACATAAGGCAACGTTATTAGTATCGAGCAAGAAACGGTAAAAAAATCATGTTTGTTGTATAAATATTTATTTTATTTTATTTTTAGTATTTGTTGTTATAGCGGCAATAGAAATACATCATCTGTGAAAATTTCAACTCTCTAGCTATCACCGTTCTTGAGATACAGCCTGGTGACAGACGGACGGACGGACGGACGGACGGACAGACGGACGGACAGCGAAGTCTCAGTAATAGGGTCCCGTTTTTACCCTTTGGGTACGGAACCCTAAAAAACCTCATCTCGATATTCTCGAGCGTACCTAATTTTTATTTTATTTTGAAGGAAATAATTCAAGGATAACGAAAAATATATAATCTGACGATTTCCGCAAGCCGAAATAATAAAAATTCGTCGATAAAGTTAAATACGTGCAGCTGCGTGATGCCTATATTTCTTTCGCAGCGTTTCTATTCCTCTCTCACTCTTTCTCTATCTATTGCTCCACTGATGAAGATGATAATTAATTTATCAATTAATTATAAAATATTAAATCTTTAAAACATTTTTTTAAATTATTTTTTATAAATACAAGTATTTTACATACTTAAAAAGCATAAACTTATTAATTTGCATGCTATTTCCTGAGCTTTTCAATTAAGACGATACCAAAATAACTTCGTGCATTTTTCTACGTACGAAGTTTTCATTGTTTCTTTAGATTGAATGGCTAGAGCTCTAATTTTTAAGTATATGTTTTTTCAATATATGATCTAGGATCGCATCAACTCAGAAACACGATTGAAAAAAGTTTTCTCGATAGAAAATCTTGGCAAAACAACCTCTCAAAATTTTTATTTTTTTCATTTGTCGGTCTATTATCGCGTATTAACTAATGAAATAACTTTAAAAACATAAGTAACTATTATATATAGAAACACGTAAATCAGAATTAAAATATATTTAGTAGATTTTGAGTAGATAGGAAAAGTATCCCTAATTCTTCATTTTCTGTGCCTACTGGCTGTGTTAATATGTACGTGTCGGCGATGATATACGATAATATTGATGTAGGCCCTTAATTAGGTTCAAGTATTTAAAAAAAAAATTTTTTTTTTAAATAAAACTACTTTTTACGGATTTAGACGCGTATATTTGTTTTAAATTTTAGCCCGACGTTTCGGAGACTTTGCAGTCACCATGGTCACGGGTGAGACCTCACCCGTGTTGTCTCACCCGTGACCATGGTGACTGCAGTCTGCACTGCAGCAAGTGTTAGAAAATTTTTTTTTGTCAGATCAGGCGAATCCCTCTAGATAATCGTCAGATTATGAGACGGCACGTTTAGAACATAAAGATGAACCATAAGTATCTTAATCTGACGCGCTTGAGTATTTCAAAATGGCGAATTTTTTTGCATATTATAAAAATGGCCGTGAGTTTGCGTCACATCGAAATCGTCAGATTAGTGAATGGAAGCTTTTTTTTTGGTGTACTTAACACTCGCTTAGAAAATCTGACGCGCTCGATTTTTTTTTTTTAAATTTTTTTTTTTCATTTTCAACCCTTATATGCAACTACCCGCATCCTGCAAACGATCAGATTAACATACGTAGATTATTAAAAATACGTACGGCATTGATGCTATCAATATCTGACGCGCTCGAGAATGTCCATTGCACAGTATTTTTTTACATATTTAAAAATCTATAGCCGCTTTCCCCACCGATAAAAGTGAAAAATCACATAACATTTTTTTCTTCTTATCATCTAAGCTTTGCAACTCAATAGGTCTCTATGACGCTCGAGTAAATCCCCATTTAGCATCGTGAAAGAATTTTTCAAATCAGACCAGGTGTAGCAGTGGTTCCTGAGATTAGCGCGTTCAAACAAACAAACAAACTCTTCAGCTTTACAATATTAGTATAGATTGAACATTTGGATCCTGTAATACAGTATCTACTAGCACGGGATCCCAGAGTTATGTAAGCAACAACTGTAATATTATTTGAAAAATAAAATAATTATGTTAAAATTATGTTATTTGGAATATTAACATCCTTATTAAAATTAAAGAAGTATTTTGACTAATAACAAATCTCTGAAATACTTGTTGGTTGCAATAAAACTTACGTTAGTTTTCAATACGTATTTCAGAAAACTGTTCACCACTCGATGTTTGTCTAAAACTTGGAGAGTTCCGCTGAAGCTGAGCGAGGACAAACTGCGGCGCACAACTTTACTACAATTCCAATATTTCCATTGATATTCCAACAGATTTTCAATTGCTACTAATTGCATTTGTTGCATTTGAAAGTCTAACAGCTTTGATTTGATTTAGAGTTTGATTGCCTCAGTTTGTTAAGACGATTATTAAAGTAATTCGGGGTTATTAGCAAGTTTATAAATAAACTAGAAAGGAATCAAATTACAAAAAGAGTTATGTTAATGTATGCACAACTGCACATATTAAGTTATGCACTAAACCATAACATAATTATCTATTTATTTAATAGAATATTATAAGGTCGTTGTGATATTTACTTATGTATTATGATGAGAATATACATTGTACATATCTAACGAAGTATATCATAGTGACGCAGTACCACCGCGCCTTCGTCTCAGCCTCAACTGAGAGCGAGGTACCAACACGTGAGGAGGAGGTGGTTCACTATCACGTCGCCATTATTCTAGTGTGGGATTATCATGGGAATGACGTAATACATTTAGAATTTTTTCAATTTGTGTTTATAAAAAGTTTAAAGTGAATCTTACACATAATATGATAAGCTTTTACGATTACCGACATCTATAGTCACTTTAGGAAAGTATAATTATATATGTAAATAAATTTATAGCAACTATTGCAAGCCACTTTGAACAAAACCATTAGTCAACAAATTAATAAATGTCGGAATATTCTCGCAATTTATAAATAAATAAATAAATAAATAAATATTCATGGAAATTTTCACACAACGTTCTCTGGTCCCAAGCTAAGCTGATATGCTTGTGTTATGGGTACCAGAATACGAATATACTACATATACTTACTACTTTTCTTTTGTAAATAAAAAAAATGATAATAATATAATATAATTTATAAATTGATACAAACAGCAATTCAGTGAGTAGACGGAAGTGTTCCAAACTTAGTATCAAGTTATTGTTATTAGGTACACAAACTGATGTTGTACGAGGCAGCACTCCGCCGCGCGGCGCTACTCGTACAGACTGTACTTGCAGCACTTGACAAGTTTTAATTGAAAGTTTTTGTTAAATAGTTTGATCAAATAAAAACTGAAGTTTACCAGGTCAAGTAACTTGACGAAGTTGCTCCTACAATTATATTTCCGAAAGACAACAAGGAATCTGTATACCGAGTTCAATAATAATATGACAACAGTGTGGTGTGTGAGAATGGCACTCATACCAAAGTTGTATTATTAATGCTAGAGATGTGCCGACTACCACTTTGACCAACTAGCCGACTAGTCGGCTGCAAAGAGGCCGAGTAGTCGGCCGACTACCGATTAGTCGGCTAGGCCGATCTCGGTTTCGGGGATTTCCGTACGACTTCGTCGGAACCTGTTTATGCGTGTTTTATTTACTTCGCTAAAGTCGCTAATATAATAACAATAACTTCGCTAATAAAATAAGTTCATCTTTGCTTACGTGCAGGTCATAGTGCCTTAGAAACATTCGTGTTCAAAATATTGAATGTTTATTTTTTAATTTGTTGGTAATAAAAAAATACCTACTTTTTTAATTTATTAAAAGTTAATAGATGTTTTTTTAAGTTAAGAATTTAAAAATAATGGTGGAAAAAGTGATTTCCGCAAGCGGGACTTGAACCTACGACCTCGGAATATCGTTCCGCAGCTCTGCCAACTGAGCTTATTGCGTTCGTGCTTTCAGTAATCAAATTAGGCCACTACAATCGTCACTCGATTGAGTTTGTATAGTAATTTTACGTACAGCACCATCTATCGAGAATGTTTAGCAACAACCTCGTGCAGCCACCTAGTATTCTTTACAGAATACAATTGGGTTGAAAATACGAGAAAATACGAATAAATCACGAGACTTTCATTACTAAAGTAATTTTACTTAATAATTTAAATTATGGTGGAAAAAATAAGTAATAAGTAAAAGCATGTCAATTGCAAAATTAATAAATTACTTTAGATATTATTTTGTTTGTTATTTAATACCAATTTTAAGAAGGTACCAATTTTGTTTTGTGGATGTTATAGATATGTCTTCTCATGTCTTCTTTTAAGCCAATATTTTTTAGAAAATTATTATAACGAAGAAAAGATTGGTTTGCTTTTCTTGTCGAAATGTGTAAGATTGATTATAAAATACAAATAATAATGAATAATAAAGGTTTTATTTCATTTCGGTTCCCCTGATATAGTACATATTATTGAGAAATACATATAAAGTAAAAGGCCGACCAGTCGGCGTTTTGTTGCCGACTAGTCACCGCCTACTCACCGACTACAAAAGCGGCCGAATAGTCGGCTTAATGGACTAGTCGGCGACTAGTCGGCACATCTCTTTATTATCTATTAGTAAGACAGACGATGCGGGCATTTTCATTTCATTCGGTTCATTGCTGTGTAAAATCAGTATTTTTAGTACAGAAGCTTTATTAGCCCAGAGTTGCTACTTAATAATTTTTAAACATTTTCATTAGTCTTAAGTTTAAAGTCGAGAAAAGTGTTATTTTCCGTTAGAAGCGTAGAAGCCGTCAGTAATGTTTACGTTTTTATACATTCCTAAAAATATGTAAACGTGTGTAACATATTTGTAGTTTATATTTTACTACACAATAGTTTTATAAATATTGCTTAAAAATAAAACAAATATTCTATAAATACTAGCTTCAAATATTGGAATATTTTGAACAGAAAATAACTTAACGAGGATAACCCGTTTGCAACAGCTGTAGTGTTCTATTAACTTATAGCAAATAACAGTTGCTAGAGAAATAAACAGAAAATAAACAGTTTACTTTAATTTTATTTCGTTTTCAACGACATTTTGCTCTTGCAGTATAATTTAAATTGTTTAAATTGAAAACAACAGTAGGTACTGCTGGCAACACCATTATATACGGGCACATATAATAATACTGACGCTAACAATAGGTATATACGTACAAGTGTGTGACAGTGCAGGATAGATAGACATACAAGCAATATTAATATAATGTGTTTAAAACTATATGAGGATTGTAATGAGGACTGAGTAATTTCAATCAAATACACGCGTCTAAATCTGTTAAAAGTAGTTTTATTTAAACAAATGAGTCGCGCGAGAATATTATGACTTAATAATATTTTAATAATGTCCCATAATGTACCTACAAACTGATGTGTAACAATATAATTATTATCGGCTACTTTCACGACAATCACAACTTAAGAGGATACCAAAATAGCTTCGTGCATTTTTCTACGTACGAAGTTTTCATTGTTTCTTTAGATTGAATGGCTAGAGCTCTAATTTTTAAGTATATGTTTTTTCAATATATGATCTAGGATCGCATAAACTCAGAAACGCGATTGAAAAAAGTTTTCTCGATAGAAAATCTTTAAAAACATAAGTAACTATTATATATAGAAACACGCCAATCAGAATTAAAATATATTTAGTAGATTTTGAGTAAATAGGAAAAGTATCCCTAATTCTTCATTTTTTGTGCCTACTGGCTGTGTTAATATGTACGTGTCGGCGATGATATACGATAATATTGATGTAGGCCCTTAAGTCTTTCGTACTAAGGAAATACATTGATCTAATATTTTGCGGTACATTTTTTGATGGAAGTTTCTCATTTTTCTGTGACTGCGTTCATTTAGGTAATGTTGCATGTTTTATAATTATTGTAAAAGTACCTTAAAGTTGTTGCCCTTAGGTATGTACATACGCGTAAGCTCGGGAGCCTTCAGTTTTGGCCTACGCACGAAAAGACAATGTGCATGTGCATTTACACACACAACTATGGCTCGCCCGCTTTCGTGAGATAAAACATCTGTACCCATAATAATGTCAAAAAAATTATCTAATTCAATAGGCAGTTTTCAAAAGATATTTATGTGTATATAGTAATATTTTTTATCAAATTAAATAGCTTAGTTAACTTACGCAATTAATATAGATTATAACTGCTCCGTACAGCATGCAATTTAAATGAATATCTTAGGAGATATGACGAAAAAAGAATTACGCGCTATAAAATAAAATACTTAAACTGTTGGCTAAGCACCGCGAACGTTTGCTCGGTCTTCTTCGTCTTCGGTCGTCTTCATACTCCAATCTTTGGATATGTAAGGATGTTTAATGTGCTTTCACGTAAAGACTACTGGATGGATTTTCATAAAACTTTCCAATGAAAAATGAAATATAAAATGAACTGAATGAACCGCCGGGCACAGCTAGTTATGAAGAAGACCATAAGTCTATGATTATAATGTCATCACGCTATTTTGATAGAACCAACATAAAGAACACAACACTTATATTTATCAATACTTTTTAAAAATCTTTTAACTAAACTGTGTGTACACTGGAGCACAAGTAACATCAACATAATAGATAAAAATGCTATTTTGTATAACATTCATCATAATAATAAACAAATTGAAAAGAAGAGGAAGTCTCCATCTATAGAAATTTAAGGAAATTTATTTGTGAGTGTAACACTAATACCTAAAGTAAATAATCCAACTTGCATTTGCTTTATTACTTAGTAGTTTTATCTCAGCATATATTTTTTCCATCTCAGATATATAAATTATATTTCTCATATTCAGTTGATAATATATTCTGTGTGCGGGATCACTTCCAATACAATAAAAGTGACAAAGAATTGAGTGCAGTGTCACTCCGCACCCGCCACACCACGCACTGACTGTACCACTCCAGTGAATAGGGCTGTCACCAAGGAAGACATACACTTATCTGTTTGTGAAGTACTACAATGTAATATGTTCCGCGACTCAAAACATGAAACTGTTCGTTTTAGGGCAATTATTGTGACTGTAATTGCTACGATTAAAATATATTAATGCTTAAAAATAAAGATCGATACAAATTTTAAAATGCAAATGAAACAAGATGAAAAAACAAACGACAAAGTTTATACTGATTCAATCACGACCTCGTATCACATACTTTAAGTTAAACTTTTAATTGATTATTGGATGGATATCCACAAAATTAGTGCCTTTGTTAAATACAATTAATATTATTTCCGCAATTATTTCAAACATTTAAATGGAGTTACTTTGTGAAAAATTAAAAACTAAAACTTAACCTAAAGTTTTATTTTTTTATACTTATAAAAATAATTGATGTAGCAACCTTAGTTTTGGTCTCACTATATTCTCATAGCAAAAATACATTTAACAAAGAAAATATTATATCAGTATAGAGCTGCAAGGTACAACTATCATTTGTGAGCGGTAGTGTAGTGTGATACCTAGTGCTATATATCATGTTATTACTTTATATTACATTTCTTGTGTAGTTCTGTTGCGTAACTAAATGTTGATATTTGTATATTTATTTCAGTTTTTATTAAATAAGATTAATGTTTCTTTCAGACAGTTATTGGTTTATATAACAGGCAAAGTTATGAAAACTATTACTTATTGCGTTTGAACGTTATACCAAGTTTATTGAAAAAAGTTTTAAAAATATCTTAGTTTAGATGATTGATTATTGTTTTTTGCCCGCCACTTCGTAAGCGTGCTATTTAGAAAACTTTCCCTGTTTTTGCAACATTTTTACTGATGCTTCGCTCCTACTAGTCGTAGGTTAATATTTTATAGCCTTCATCTATAAATGTACTATACAACACTGAAGGAATTTTTCTAATGGGACCAGTTGTTCCTGAGATTAGCGCGTTCAAACAAACAAACTCTTTAACTTTATAATATTAGTATTGATGAAAAAATACAATATGAATAGGAGCAGTTTACTCTCGAGATATGAAGTGTGCATCAGCGCTATTGATTTATAGGTCGCATTATGACTAGCTGTGGTTGAGGGTAACAGATAAGAACTATATTCGGTTCATCATAGTAAGTAACAGATCACAACCATACAACTATACAATAATAAATACACTTGAGAAATGGACTGAAAAGTTAAAGTTTTGTATTTAAACGCACTAAACAAACTCGTTAATGTGTGTAGTATAAGAGAATGTTAACCTTATATAAATTTAACTACAGGCTGTAGAATCCACACGTATTGTGGCACGTAGATGCGGTCGGGTAGAAGTATCTCACTCGACATTAGTTGGTTAAAGCACTTTCAATATTAATTGTGCCCATCATTACTACATATTGATACTATGGTATATGGATGTTATTACGGTTTACTTGTAAGATATTTAAATAATACGGATAATAACCAAATGGCAAACTAATGGGTGAACTTATAATAACTTATAATTGATTATTATCAAAATATTTCTAATGTCAGTAGGTCAAATATCAAAACAACGTACTATAATATCACTGCTGAGAGAAGACATGCAACAAAGAGTGAGTGACCTCAACTAGTCAGATACGATCAACAAACAATACTTTTATAACATCTCACACAGCGATTTGGAGTTACACACAGAGATCAAATAACAAACAACACACACTACTGTCGACACACCCACACACATACACTTTACATACGACTTGTATTTTATTACTTATCTCATATATTTATATCAAAGAAAAGTACATCAAACCAGCGCGGCAGGGTCTAATAAAATTAATATTGGCAGGAAGAAAATTGTCAGAATTAGTATTTTCGAACACCACTGAGATTTATAAGGAGGAGCTACCTTAACGCTGTATTTACATAAGTTTGTTTATGTAATTCAGCAGCACTTTGTAAGTCTCCGTGTTGAGAAGCGCCTGTCTAAATTCTTCTAACAACATTAGCGCTCATTAATTTGCTAGAACAAATTATAATGGACCCTCTGCGAGCCGTGTATGAAAATTATGTCGTGTCATTCACCGTTTACCTACCATTGTAATAAGTCAATATAAATCAATTAATTGTACACTTATTGGCTGGTTTCATTTTTTATTTCCATTGCCTGAGATTCCTGAACATGGTCCATCGTGTCGGATATTTGGATTTGGATTGAAAATCAAGCGATAAAAGGATTTACTGTGGAAAATAAGGATTTCTGCATAAGCACTGTGCGTAGTAGGGGTCATGTGAAGGTCGATGACCCGGAGTGTTAGCGTGCAATATTAATTATTTTGTGCTAATTGTCTTTATTTTCACCCAGCACTCAGGTAATATAGTCAAATAGTGTTAACAAATTATTTAAAGGTCAGTACCATTATATTTTCGTAATTTTGTGTCTAATTATAGTGTCTTATCAAACTCACTAGTGGTTTTAATATGTATTTTTTTGGTTTACGAGATTATATTGTTACCATTTAATTAATTCGTTGTTGTATTTAACGTAATTATTTCAAATTGACTCGTCAAACCAGTAAAATTTTGGAGTTGTAAGTGTTAAAGACACCGAAAACTTAGGTATTATTTTGTGCCTGTTATATTAGACTTCATAAAAGCTATTATAATTACATATGTGCATGTTAAATTAAACATTTAATAAAAGTTAATTTGTAAAAGTTGCATTGATTACAATCGTGTTATCTATACATTTATAGTCATACCTACATTATTAAAATTAATCGACTATTAGTGCAACTAGGTAAAATTAATAGTTTATGGTGTTTATTAGTATATAACTTTTGCTTTGTATAACGTTCCAGGTTGATCTGACACCTGTGATCCCAGAATGTCCGAAGAAAAGGAATTAATTAAAAAGCGAGGCAGTTATAAGGGACGTGTAACTGCATTTTCTACGTTTCTTAATGGGTTAGATGTGTCTTCATTAAGTTCCACTGATGTCTCCGAATTGCAAATTCGTATTGGTAAGATTAAGTCTGTCTTTGAAATGTATGACGAGGTACAATTGAAAATTGAATGCCTAAGTGATAGTTTGGATCACATTTCCGAAAGGGATGAGTTCGAATCATTCTATTATAAGTTACTCGCAAGAGCGCAAGAAATTGTGAATAATTATTCTACGTCTAAAGACAAAAAAAGTGTGAGTAGTTTTTATAATAACCACAAACTTGTCAAATTACCTACCATTAAGTTACCAATTTTTAGTGGATCATACGAAAATTGGTTGGAGTTTCATGATACGTTTACCAGCCTTATTCATTCGAATAGTGATATAGAAGACATTAATAAATTCCACTATTTAAGAACCTCGTTACAAGGCTCGGCCGCTGTTGTTATACAGTCTATACAGTTTTGTGCTAAAAATTATGAAGCTGCGTGGAAGTTATTATGCGATAGGTTTGACAGCAAGCGGTTGCTCATTCATAACCATGTTTCATCTATATTTAATATCGAACCGATAACGAAAGAATCCTCTGTTAGTTTGAAGCGACTTATCGATAATTTAAATAAAAATTTACTCGCATTAGAATCCTTAGGAGAACCTATCAAACACTGGGACACTCTTGTGATTTATATTGTCGCTAAAAAGTTAGATTCGCGAACTTTTCGTGAGTGGGAGGAACATAAGGATCGACTAACTAAGAATGAAAGCATCACTTTAGATTGTTTCAATTCTTTTCTAAGAAACCGTGCTGATTTAATCGAGACCATAGAAGTATCACGAACATTAAATCACAGTCAAATTGATTCGACAAGTAAACAAAATGTCAAACACAAAACTATGGTGTATGTACAAGATAATTCACGTTCTAGTCAAGCCGTTAGGGTCTGTCCTATGTGTAAAAGTCACGAACACAGTCTTAGTTCTTGCTCACAATTTTTATCTCTGAACAATGAGTCACGATTTAAATTAATGCCATCATTTAAAATCTGTTTTAATTGCTTTAGTAGTGGACACTTTGCTAACCATTGCAAAAGGCAAGGATGTAAGGTATGCAAACGTAAACACAATACGATTATACATGTCACTTATATAGCGTCTAAGAAGACAGATTCGGTTTCGAGTGGTGCCCCGCTGAGACAAACAGGTAATAGTAATATTGATTCGTCGAATATTAATCGCACCGCTTTGACGTGCGTTCCTCAACCTAACCTGACGTTGTCTGCGAGTGTAGATCGCGCGCATTACGGCCGCAACGCGAGCGCAAATACTACTGACACCAGTAATACTTGTCGTGAAGTTTTGCTATCTACAGCGTTAGTAAAGTTATACGATGCTAATAATTGCGAGCACATCGCACGCGCTGTGTTGGATAGCGGCAGTACGGCTTGCTTGATTACCGAGGAAATGTTTAAGAGATTAAGTTTGCCTACAGTAAATATAAACGAATCTGTTCTCGGCATTAATAATGGTTTAACAAAAATACAGCACATGTGTAACCTACGTATTAAATCAATGAATGAGCAGTTTACAAGCAAAATTCGATGTTTTATTTTACCCACTATTACAGATTTTGTCCCAAGTGGAAATATAGACTTATCAAGACTTGATATTTCTTCGGATATAGTTTTAGCGGACCCCACCTTTCACTCACCTGGTAAGGTTGATTTACTTATTGGCGCAGATTTGTTCTGGGATGTCTTACAGACAAAAAAAATTAAGTTAGGTGATGGTAAGCCATTATTGTTTGAAACTAAGCTAGGCTGGTTAGTTTCCGGCCCTGTTAACAGTCATATGTCAGTGCCGTCAAATCGTATCAAATGTAATTTGTTACATGATTCCTTTGCATCTTCTAATTATGATGACCTTCAAACCCAAGTCATGCGGTTTTGGCTGCTCGAAGAAGTTAGCCCTAAGTCATCATCTTATTATTCTAAAGAAGAAAATTTATGTGAGGAACATTTTGTTAAAAACACCGTTCGTTTACAAAACGGGCGATTCTGTGTTAGAATACCATTAAAGGAAAGTTCTAAGGTCTTGGGAGATTCTTATCAACGCGCTAAGCATTGTTTTCTTTCTTTGGAGCGCAGAAATAAATCAAAACCCATGTTGGATAGTTTATATAAGGAATTTATGTTGGAATATAATTCACTCGGTCACATGTCAGAATGTGCGGGTTTAGATCTAGATAATTTACATTTTATCCCACATCACGGTATTTTACGCGAAAGCAGTACAACTACTAAGCTTAGAGCTGTCTTTAATGCCAGTAGTCCAACTACCACTGGAGTTTCACTGAATGATATCCAAATGGTAGGACCTCAAATTCAGAATGATTTGCTATCTATTCTCATTCGTTATAGGCAACATAGATACGTTTTGGCTGCTGACGTGGAAAAAATGTACCGTCAGATTATTGTACATTCTGATGATCGTCATTTACAAAATATTTTGTGGCGTTTTAATTCCACTGATCAACTAAAGGTGTTTCAGTTAAACACCATAACCTACGGAACCGCAAGTGCTCCTTATCTTGCTACTAGGTGCCTAATGCAAATAGGCCTAGATTGTTCTGATCCGAAAATTGCTGAAATAATAATTAATGATTTTTATGTAGACGACCTACTGACAGGTGGAACCAACATAGATGAAATGCTACATATTCGTGAAAGGGTTATTAACGCTCTTGCCGCTGCCCATATGCCACTACGGAAGTGGAAATCAAACGATCCGCGGCTGGCTAGCGGAGGTACACAAACGTCGTTGAACCTCAATATCGGAACTACTGAACCGAGCAAAACTTTAGGTCTCAGTTGGTTAACAGCATCAGATCAATTGTGTTTCCCGATAAATAATTCAATAGGTATTAGTAATTCAAAGCGCGGCATGCTTTCAGTAATTGCTCAAATCTTTGATCCCCTAGGTCTTTTAGCACCGTGTGTCATTCGTATGAAAATACTTTTACAAAGGTTATGGTTAGAGAAGGTATCCTGGGATGATCAGTTGTCACCAGAGGTTTGTAAGCTCTGGTCAGACATAGTTGTTAGTTTACCGGTATTAAATAATATTAGGATACCACGTTGTGTTCTTCATGATAACAGTCAATTAATTGAACTACATATTTTTACTGATGCTTCCGAGCGCGCTTTTGGCAGTTGTGTTTACGTACGCAGTATTAGTGATAATGGTGAATGTTTAGTTAGATTATTATTTGCAAAAAGTCGCGTTGCTCCCATAAAGCCTACGACCATTCCGAGACTGGAGCTATGTGGAGCATTAGTCGGAGTGCGACTTTATGAAAAGGCTGTTAGTTCCCTTCGACTTACAATTAATAATGTTGTATTCTGGACCGATTCAACCATAGTATTAGGTTGGCTAAGAATGTTACCTAGCAAGTTACAGCCATTTGTACGGAATCGAGTCGCAGAAATATTAGAAAAAACGCAAAATTATTCGTGGAGGCATATCCCCACTGCTACTAACCCGGCTGACTATATAACACGCGGAGTAGACTTTAAATTATTTCAGTCTCTTGATAGTTGGTGGTCAGGACCGGCTTTTTTGAAGCAAGATGAGTCTCATTGGCCAGCAAACATCCAAATTACAAAAGTGTTACCAGAATTAAGACATGTTTCATTACAGACAGGTGTTATAGCGACTGATCACATAAAAGTTTCATTTATCGATTATAATCGTTTTTCAAATTTATCACGTTTGAAACGCTGCATAGCTTATTTATTAAGGTTTGTGAATCGCTGCAAAGGGTTATCAATAACCGAAGACCATTTGACATCTCTTGAGTTGCAGAACGCATTAAATGTGATTATTAAAAATTCTCAGGCGCAATCATTTCCTGAATATAAAATTCTATTAAATGAACAACCCTTGCCTAAAAAGAGCCCACTACTCAAGTTTAATGTTTTCTTGGACGAAAATAATGTAATGCGTGTTGGTGGTCGATTATCAAATGCCGACTTTAGTTATGATAAAAAACACCCTATTTTAATACAGTCCACACATCGTTTTACACAATTGTTATTTAATTTTGAACATTTAAATTTAATGCATGCAGGTCCTCAATTATTGTTAGCCACTATACGTGAAAGGTATTGGCCTATAGGAGGTCGTAATTTAGCAAAGAAATGTCTTCATAATTGTGTACGTTGTAATCGTATGAAGGGGCAAGTAGTAGCACCTCAAATGGGCAACTTGCCCCACGATCGTCTAGTGCCAGGTTATCCTTTTAGTAATGTAGGTATAGACTACGCAGGGCCTATAGCAGCTATTAGTAGACAAGGGCGTGGGTCTCGTGTTATAAAAGTCTACATTGCTGTTTTCATATGCTTCGCTACAAAGGCAATTCACCTGGAGCTGGTAGGTGATTTGACGAGTCAAAGTTACATTGCTGCATTACATCGATTTATTTCGCGGCGAGGTAAGCCGCAGAATATTTATTCGGACAACGGAACGTCATTTGTAGGCGCGTATAATGATTTATCCAAGTTTCTTAAAACTAATTGCAATTCGTTGGCAGAAGGTGTGGCTAATGAAGGAATAAACTTTCATTTTATACCAGCTTATGCACCCCATTTCGGAGGACTCTGGGAGGCAGGTGTAAAGTCAACAAAACACCATTTAGTTCGAGTGCTGGGAAATTGTCACCTCACTTATGAGGAACTTTATACTACTCTAGTACAAATTGAAGCAATCTTGAATTCGCGCCCGCTCACTCCAATTTCCTCAGACCCTGAAGACTTGACCCCTATCACACCTGGACACTTTCTCATCGGAAGACCGCTTGCTGCTTTACCAGACAGAAGCTACGAAGATTGTTCTTATAATCACCTAAGGCGCTTCCAACGCATCCAGCAACTTCGTGAGCACTTTTGGAGACGGTGGAGCCAAGAGTATGTCGTGGAATTGCAGCATCGAACCAAGTGGCGAACTAGCAATCATCCCCTTAAATTAAATGCTCTCGTCAATCTCAAGGATGACAATTTACCGCCCCTTAAATGGCGGTTGGGTCGTATTGTCGCACTACATCCTGGTTCAGACGGCGTTACCAGAGTTGCTGATGTAAAAACAAGCAGCGGAATATTAAAACGAGCTTTTAACAAGATTTGTCCACTACCTGAGGTCTCACCATAATTTTATAGGGTTGGAAGCAACGCTCCCAACGCCCGGGGGCATGTTGAGAAGCGCCTGTCTAAATTCTTCTAACAACATTAGCGCTCATTAATTTGCTAGAACAAATTATAATGGACCCTCTGCGAGCCGTGTATGAAAATTATGTCGTGTCATTCACCGTTTACCTACCATTGTAATAAGTCAATATAAATCAATTAATTGTACACTTATTGGCTGGTTTCACTTTTTATTTCCATTGCCTGAGATTCCTGAACACTCCGCTGATACTTAACTGGTTATCATTTGTTTATTAGTGTGAGTGAGTGAACGCGGGAGATATCTACTGGAAGTGTTGTGAACCCACAATATTAATGTAGCGGTCACTGAACTGGTAAAAGGTATAAAGGTACACACAGATAAATATCGCGATGTTTTGTTCAAACTTTACCGTTTCATTGAGTTTCATATCTCGGTTGTAGTGAGTGGACATCACAATATTGTTAATCTTTCTAAGTTATAGTATAAAGATAAGGGTTGTATATACATGTCATGATGATATGTAATAGATATTATAAAGATTTCACATATAAAGTTCTAGACTAAACATTGTGCGAGCCTCCACTGTTACAATAATCAACTGTGAAAATATTAGTGTTATTCAATATGGTGAAGCCATTTTGAACTTACATGTAGTGTTAGACAAACATACAGCCATACACGTAATACAAAAATATTCTGTGCAGTCAAAATATAATTCCATAGATATTTCTATGAAACCGCACTCGAAATTGCAATAATACTTTAATGTTAAAGGCCACAAACACTGTATAAGTACAAAACCTCCAAATAACGTCTATTAATAAAGATTATCGCACAAATACCACAAAATTTCCTTCTTGTTCGTAGTTACAAGGTCGACGTAGTACTGGAACCTATTATAGTTTTATACATATGAACACATTTTCAGCCACTTCTCGTGTTATGACACTTCTTGCCGGTTATATGTGCGAACAACGCGTGACCAGTCTGCCAATGTGCTGTAAACAGATAATACCTTCCCAAGTGATAATGACCGTGACTACTCCTAAAGCTGTCAGATTTATTTTGTAGATTATTACGTTTACATACTAACCAAAAGGTTTGCTTATACTAGGTCTGTATTAGCTTTCACTTTATTAATGTAATGTCCTAAACAGTCAGTATTGTAATCCATTTATTTCAAACACTTGATTGGATTAAATCACTCAACTATTGAACGTAACAAATCGTGTTGTGGAACAAAATATATTTAATAAATAATATTTTGTTTCTTTAGCTATTCAATAAATGGCTCGCACTTGTTTTATGAAACAATCGTCTATGGTTATGAGAACGCGACCTCTCACACAAGAACTAACCTCACTCAGTCAAAGTTATGGAGAACAGTTCGAGTGATATAAACACCGTCATTTATTGTATATCAGTTCAGTTTATTTATGTAAATCAAAACCAAGGAATCGATCCCACAATGTTTCAGTTTAAAAGTGATTAGTGACTGCCTTCATGTCACCACGGTAACCAGCAATTAGCGACCCATGGATATAGGAATAATTAGATCAAAGATCGAGATTGTACTATTGTTTGAAAAATAAATCTTGGTGAAGTCGTTTATATATCTTATATATAAAATTCACGTGTCACAGTGTTAGTTACCGTACTCCTCCGAAACGGCTAGACCGATTCTTATGAAATTTTGTATGCACATTCAGTAGGTCTGAGAATCGGCTAACATCTATTTTTCAAACTTTTTTTTTAAGTATTGCAAAACAACGTTTGCCGGGTCAGCTAGTCTTATATATAAAATTCACGTGTCACAGTGTTAGTTACCGTACTCCTCCGAAACGACTTGACCGATTTTTATGAAATTTTCCATGCGTATTCAGTAGGTCTGAGAATCGGCCAACATCTATTTTTCAAACATTTTTTTTTAGTATGGTGAAACAACGTTTGCCGGGTCAGCTAGTTATGATATATATTTCCACATCCAGCTGGTTGCTTTCATCGACAGATTTTTGTCATTATGTACGAAAAACAGTAAGCTGCGTATTAACTTCCATATTGACCTACATACAGTAGGTATTACACGTTCCTTCCAAGACAAATTGTTCTTAAAATCATTTATCAAAATCACCTGAGCAGTTCAAGTATATAGACAAATGTCATATAAATAAAACATTAATTCACTTGATCCATGTTTACTTTACGTTTGAACAATGAAATAATAAAACACTTTAAAGACTGACTCAGTTCACGATAAAAGCGCGGGAATTATTCTGGATTCTAAATGTTACATTCTAGGAATATTTGTTTATTTATATTTTATTGTTCATCATTGTGATTAAATCGACATTAAAAATATAATTGTAAAAGATAGAACACGTATAATGAGCGGTCTAATCGCTTATACCTATCAATATTTTGGTATGGTTAGCTTTTTTGTTCATTAAATGAATCAGAGGACCAGCAGTAGGTTATTTGGTGTACGTTATACCTACGCTATTATCATAAATTCTTACAGCACAAATAAAAATAGTAGGAAGATTTTCTTAATCCGTCACCAATATACACGCTGCTAATATTAATAGGTACAGTCTACAGTCAACCAAACTGTATCAAAATGAAACTAATGTTGTATTTGAAAATTTTTAGCTTTATAAGTCATAACAATGACTCTCCTTGCTCTCTCACTGTAAAGATAACCTTCCAAAATCCATTAACAGTACAATAACGTAATCTGAACAGTATTATTTGATTACAAATGTCTGCGCAATAATAGATACCGACTGTTATTTCACAAGTAATAGCTTCTAATCACAATTTAAATGCAAATAAGGGTATCTACCTACTGTAAAATGTGTCCTTTATTTAAATGTATCTATTACCTGATTGATATCGCTACCGTGAGCTGAGTAATATCACATCAATATGTTAGATATATAAGGTCACTATTGGATTGTATCTCGCTCATTTGTCGATAGAGGGAGACACGCGGTGAAACATCGTTAATCACACTGACATATAAATTGATTTTATGTGTAGCTGTGGCAATGTGAATTAAAATAATATTTTATATACTGTGTGGTACGTTACAATAATTGCAAGAAATGATATGGTACACTTTATACTTGTTGATTGTTGTGTATACAATGTAGTTGTTGTTAATGATATTACGCTGTGCCAATTATTATTATGTTTCACTCTATCGTTCTATTATATTTGTACTTAGTTATGTATATATGTATGTGTCTATCTTATGTATGTAATTATGTATAAGTTTAAGTATTCATTTATATTATTATAGTAACTTATGTAGTTTTTCATACTATTAGTACACCACTTATAACTAATCTTTAATCTTAAAATTCCATCCCAAGGTTGTCTGTAAGCGATCACAAATAGTGATAAGACCGCCTTTTGTACCATAAAAAACTGATAACACTGTTAATCTTTTGTAAATTTTTGGTGTAAAATAAAGAGTATTGATTTGATTTGATTTGATATTACAGTTTTAGTGAACTAATTTTTAAATTATATTTTCTTTTATTTTGATTAAATATAAACTTGAAAAACAAACTTCTTTAATTTTTAAATATCTTAGAGAACTTGTATCCGGAACAGAATCACAATGATTAATGTGCGTGTGTACAAACACAACATACCATACATATTGATTGCCACTTCACAGATATAATTACATAACTTGTAAACAGTTCACTTGTTATTGATGTAACATGAATGTAACTCATATAATATGTCACGTAGTTGTAAGTCAACACTGTTGACAACCCGACGTACTGAGAGCAGTAGAGTAGTGGGTCTACATGCAGCTCTATGTACCACTGAACGTTTACATGATAGATTGAGTCTAAGAGCTTACACTCACATCACTTGATTGTATGGAGCGGCTCCTCGCAATACCCGCATTGTGTGCTTTATTCAATATCATTGTTCTCAGAACTTGAACATATTTAGTTGATTCTAACTATTGTCATGTAAACTGTAAACCGATAAATTAACCCTAGGATTCATGACACAGTATTAAGTTTATCATTATTTAAAAGAAATAAATATAATACAATACCATAAGTTAAGGGAAACGTGTAAAATGATCACTAAACTCTGGTAGAGCACCAAGACAGGTGACGACGTAGTCACGTTTATATATCTATATTAATAACTGTTAAAATATATTTTAATAATTAAACAATGTACAATAAACCAAACATAAAACACGGACGCGTCTGACTTTAATTATTATTAATTACACGGTAATAGGTATGTATAATTTACATATTAGATGTACTTGTAATTAATGTAAAAGTTAAGGGCCTACATCAATATTATCGTCGACATGTACCTATTAACACAGCTAGTAGGTATAGAAAATGAAGAATTAGGGATATTTTTTTTGTTTACTCAAAATCTACAAAATATATTTTAATTCCGGTTTACGTGTTTCTATATATAATAGTTACTTATGTTTTGAAAGTTATTTTATTAGTTAATACGCGACAATAGACCGACAAATGAAAAAAATATAAAATAAGAGAGGTTGTTTCGCTAAGATTTTCTATCGAGAAAACTTTTTTCAATCGCGTTTCTGAGATTATGCAATCCTAGATTATATATTGAAAAAACATATACTTAAAAATTAGAGCTCTAGCCATTCAATCTAAAGAAAAAATGAAAACTTCGTACGTAGAAAAATGCACGAAGCTATTTTGGTATCCTCTTAACTAAAAGAAATATAGGTAAATAATATTGTTATCTCATTATTTAGAGTTCGGTTATAAGGATTTTTTTTTATTGTCTAAGTATTTTCTTCTCCTTAATCAACGAATAAAACAGTTTGTATCCTAAACTAGTAAGTAGGCTATATCTAAACATACCAGCAGTGGTATTCAGTAAGAATAAGTGAAGTGAATTTTCGGTGAATCTTGAACACGTGACAGCGCTCCTCAAAAAAAATAGAGGAGCGCTGTCACGTGATCAAGATTCACCGAAAATTCACTTCACTTTTTTTACTGAATACCACTGCTGATTATATTTTAATATAATACGATGTTCTTACAACAAGATTGCTAATGATTAGTTACGTAACAACAATTAACAACACTAATGTGTGTTCATCCATCATTAAGTTTGTTCTTTACTTGTTATTAATTATATTTTTAGTTGAGCCAAAGTTAACAAACACATATTAATGATATTTAACTGTACTGATGCACACAATATCTGTACAAGATGTATGTATGTGTGTCAGGTACAGTAAAACCCACCAAGTTATACTGTCATCAATTGTAATACATATATTATGTATATTAGTCTGCAGGAGACTCAGTCGCGGGGCTCGTTCATGATTTTACCCTCGTTACTGTGATTATGTTGTACCTATATTTGTAATTTTAATAAAATCGTTTCAAAAATAACTTTACATCATAAATAATTTTAATTTGGAAAAGAGATTCTTAGCTTCGAACTTCTAATAAATCATTTTTTCAAATGTCTATATCTATATAATCTTTTTCTACTTTGAGATATGATCGTACTTCTTGTTTGTAAACTACAAAGGAATTGATATAATTTAATTTAGTATCGTGTCCTCACAGTCGCACAACATAATGTTGAGAAACTTACCGGAACAACAACGTGGACTTGTGAAAGTTTTCATATTATGTGACTTAGGTTGTACATCACAATACTAGTTGATATTTTATATGTTTACTATGGCTATAAGTGGATATTACTGGCTTTATACCTTTACGTTATTGTAAAATCCTCCTTAATGAGTGTAGTAACAAAATACCGTGGCTCTCCATTCGCCTAAAATGTTCAGTAAATAAATTAAATGAGTGTCGTCGAGCTTCAGAGAAAAATATGATTCAATTATGTACAAAGTAATTGGATAAAAATACTTGATGGATATTTGAACTCAAATATTTTGATACCAACGAAGAGAATTTTCGGGAGGGATTTGTTCAACATATTGTTGGTTTCAAAAAAAAAAAAACCTATAGAAATCTAATCACGCTAGAACGCTGCCGATTTATTATTATACACAGTAACATATACCTAACTCAACTTTATGATATTATTATACGCTGTAATTAAGGTAAGTACATATATTTCTACAGATTATTGTAATATTGTGTGTTAGTTGCTGAAAATATGGTATAAAGTAAACTAGTTAATGTGATCATAAATAATATATTAGATAACCATCGACGTACGTTATAATTATAATGTTCACTCACTGCATAGTTCACTGAACTAGTTCAATACGATCATTCACTGTACTTAAGTAATACGCATCAAATAAATGATTTTAAAACTCTTAACGATACCATTGTACCTATTAATACTTCAATATAATATATTACATAGAGTGTGTCTATAGATAGGTATATATATCGAAACCATAATAATAATATACAAACTTATACAAACTAAATAAATACTTCGACCACCACCTAAAGAAACTTGCGTTGAACGGTTGGATCAAGGGCCTGGTGCAGAAGGCGGCCCTCCTCGGCACGGCACGCATTGTGAGGAGGTTCCTTTCTCTGGGGCCCTAACCACCGGTGTCTTGGTCCCTGTACCCGACACCGATGGGCCTCCGCGTAATTTTATATTTTTAAATGTATGTATTTTTATTTTGTAATTTTATATTTAAAAATGTAATTTTATAATGAGTTTAAATAAAGAATACTGAAATACAAACTAAACTTTATCACACAAGTTCCGAATAAGCGTCTCGTCATATGTAAGGACTCGTGATAATTCAGTGACGTCACACACACAAGAGCAGCATCTTTACGTGATCACTTACACTTGACCGCACACACACAATGGTACAATGGTACTAGCTCTATAGTGAGTCACACAAGCGTACACATCAATACGATATTAGCTATTGTGTCACTTAGAAGGGTTCGATACTTCCTGTTAAATAGGTCAACGAAATCAAATACCTAACCTATAGGGTTAACCCTTTGAATATTAATCTAAGGTAAAGTACATTTGATACGCGTTTTTATACATACTGATAATGTTAGCTATTGTGTTTGTATACATATATACCGTCCACCACATATTGAAGGGTAGCAATAGAAATTGGACCTATTTGTCGTTTCTTCATATTTCTCGACTTCTAAAACATTATTTATATTATAGCAGAATAAACGTGATTTCTTCTATAAAGAAGTGTTATTTTTCGAACTGAACAACTATAGCAATGAAATTCATACGTAATCAGATCCATGCGCCGACTAGCTCGTGGGTGGTGCTACATTAAATATCCAGGAGGATAGAGCGGGCGCGAGACGGACGATAATGGAATATTCAGCGAGGAGTGAGCGTGACTCTGTACTACTCACCCCTTTCTCTCGCGTAACCATATAATGTATGGTAAATATGATTTATAAGAACAAGATAAAAACGTGATGTGAATGATTCATCTCTGTACGTTCAAAGCTTAAGCTTTTAGTGACTGCTTTACTGTCACCGATCTTTAATTTATCATGGGTATACATCTAGGCGTATAGTTTTACCTGATATTGTAGAAATGGTTTACTGATATTGTCAAACTGAGTCTACAAAATATATGAAGCCATTTGACGTCCACTGTGATGAAGGGTTAGTGAAGGTTTTATGAAATCTTGATCGTAACTAACGCTATATCGTACAGTTACCGCAAGGTTTTCCAAATCAGTTGTTAGCGTACACTTTGAAACTAGCAGATTATTTTAAGGAAATAATAATAATAAATAAATATTCATGGACATTTCACACAACGTCCTCTGGTCTTGAGCTAAGCTTATATGCTTGTGTTATGGGTACCAGAATACGGATAGAATACATATACTACTTTTCTTTTGTAAATACATACTTATAATACATAGTAAACACCCAGACGCAGTACAAACATTTGTATGGCAATTAAAAACATCACACAAATATAAAATTCCCGTGTCACAGTGTTAGTTACCGTACTCCTCCGAAACGGCTTGACCGTTTTTTATGAAATTTTACATGCGTATTCAGTAGGTCTGAGAATCGGTCAACATCTATTTTTCAACCTTTTTTTTGTATGGCAAAACAACATTTGCCGGGACAACTAGTTTTAATATAATTTTGGCACAAATTCACCACAGATTTCTATGTCTATACTAATATTATAAAGTTGTAGAGTTTGTTTGAATGCGCTAATCTCAGGAACCAGTGCAGTAGTTCGATTTGAAAAATTCTTAATGTACCGTAGTATGTTTGTTGAGGAAGGCTATAGAGTTTATAACATCACGCTGCTTGCCTGATTTAAAATTGCAATAAACAAGCACGTAACATTGTCATGCTAGTCATTTATTGTAAATGATATATTCAAAAGATACTAAACAATGAAGCTACAGGCAACATGTATTTATTCATATTAACATATCAATAGTTTGCAGAAATTTGTTCCGTCATGTTAAAATTATTGAATAAAATAAATTGGTACTAGAAAATTCTGTTGTTAAAATTGAAGAACATAATAAATATGTACATCCACATCATCCAAATATTATTTCATTGATCGTAGCTAACACAATATGTTATTTCAAATCATTTAATGTATTAATTAAGCGATAAAAACAATTTAGAAAACCTCAAATATTTCTAATGAAAATGTTTCTCATTAGATAAGACATCAAGTGATGACAGAACCGCTTCGTGGTTCAGTGAACATAACTATTCCTTTAATTAATATCAAAATTGATTCTGAGTTATATTCAGATGTTGGATAAATTACTAAAAGATAGCCAATCTTGATCTGTGAATTTAATTAATGTTATCACTGGTGGGGGATCTCAATAGACCTTTTACGTATTGGAAATTGATTACTTTATTCAATTTTATTCTATATAAATTTTTATGAATTTATTTCAAATCACAGAGTGATTATTTTAACATGAATTTCTTAGTTTCGTGTGTATATATCAATGTATCTATGTAACAGAATCTTTGAAAGCGTATTAAGCGTATTTCATCTACTTACAGTAGTCGGATTGATCTGAAATTTTGCACACATCTTCTTCTTCTCCTTCCCATTTACGTCCCACTGTTGGGCACGGGCCTCCTCCACTTTGGGAGGTATTATGGTCTACTGTGCCGTGCTGACCAGGCGTGTTGGTACAGGGTTTCTTTTCGAGTTTTCCGTTTCTCATGGAAGATGTTATCTGTGTGCCATATCCCTTACAGCACCCTTGGGAGGAGATGGGGTGGTGACACTTGTATTCTTAATCCGTCACCACACGGAGGTAGTTGTTGCACATGTATTAAGGACCAATGACAGTGGCGTGCGCTCAATACAAGCTGATAGGCACTGCTTTACTTGCCATTCACAGATATTTTAATAAAACGTTCGTATGTTTTAGATGACTTTATTCATTTATTTACTATTAATTAAACAAAATATTATAACTTAAAAACGCCTACCTAATAATTCATAAATAGCACCAATATGTGCTTGCAAATTGTTTTTTGCCAGGCGTTTGGCGAAGGAATAATATTGGTCGGACGAACGCGTCGGACAAGCTCCACGCCGCCCGCCTGCCATGAGTTCATATGTGTGTAGAAATTTTGGTCTCCGTGCACAGTTCGCAAACGCACACAGGCTTACATATCCAAGACGATTTATACTGAAAATCCTGCCGCCTGCTTTCGCGATCGGATGTTATCGCGAGTATTCGGCAATGTTCGTTCGTTACTTATAATCCGAATAAATATAGTCGGAATCGGAAGTCTAATAAATCACGTATGCATTTTTGTTTAGTAAGGTTTTATTTATTTAAATAGCAGAAATATTTTGGTTCGACGGAGGCCATTTTATTTTTTCGTGTGATTCAATGAACTGTTTAATATTGAGTTTCTTTAATTTAATAATTGTATGGATTTTCGTTTGTTGATTTTAAAATGTTATTTGATTGTGAAATGTGTGTTGATAGTGTGTGTTTGTTAAAAATTAAAAATAACAAGTTCTCACAATTGTCGTTCGGTGAAAAAATTCAAATTGTGTCTATAGGTAGATGTATACCCGAGTTACAACTTAATCAACAAAAGGGTAACGTAACTAGAAAATTTCATGTTAAAAGTTATGAAACGTATAACTGGCTATGTGGTTGTGTACACACGAATAAATTATTTTGTTTCCCTTGCATATTGTTTAGTAATTCTAGTACAGTGTGGACTGATTTGGGATATTCAGATTTAAATAATTTCCATTCCGCGACAAAGAAGCATGACCATACAGAAAAAGATCTGGAGGCCTGCTTAAAATTAAATACTTTTGGTAAATCTCGTATCGAAACGAGTATCAACAGTCAGTTACGATTAGATATACCGACATCTATGGACAAATTGCGTTATTTTTTGCGTCTATAAGTTGTGTAATAGATAGCTGATGAATTACTTCACAATCCATAATCACTAGATGGCAGTTTTTATCTTCAGTCCACTTTACGCTTTGTGTTTAGTAAACAAGTGGTTTCGAAGTTCCAGCGGATTGTCGTAAGTAGTTTAGTTTTATTTATGAGTTCATAGATTATTAATATTATTATACATCAAGATAAACTAGATGATTTGTGCTTTATAATTAAGTATACATATAGCATACATATCACAGTTTTAAGAGTAAAATCGAGTTATATTTTGAATTGTTATGTTTTCTCCTCTGTCCTCTTCTGTTCTCATTTTTAATACTTTAAAATAAATTTTCAGATCTTAAAAAATAGATAGATTTCATCTGTAGTCTTCTAGTAATTTTTCGTAGTATTTGTCTTCACTCTAGGTATTATAGATAAGATGCTATAAAGGTTTTTTGTTACAACATGCGAGCGCGGTACCGATCGAATCAGCGCCACGCTATTTTTTTGCACATATTTATATGTTAAAATGTATGAAATGTTAAAAGTTATGAAACGTATGTACATACGTACATGTACGTATGTATGTACGTACGTAGTTATTGTTTAGTAATTCTAGTACAGTGTGGACTGATTCGGGATATTCAGATTTAAATTTGTTCTGTTGGCATGGTTTCCGACTTAGAGATCCGTCGCGTGGCTATGCTAAAAATCTATAAAAGAAAAAGTTTTTGTGACTGCCTACCCTACGTTAAATACCAGTGCACGCCGCTGACCAATGACAATGTAATAATGTAAGAAACGGATTCAAGATTTTCAAGCGTGTTTTTTAGTTTTTGCGATAAGCTAATTTTAAGAAATTTATGTGTATTTATGTTTTTATGTAAGTGTAAAGAACACATAGCAAAAGTTCTTATAATGCTTGTAATCGTATGTTAAAAGTTTGCAAAAACTTTCGGTTGGAATTTATTTATAAACTTTATGAGGTCATCGTTATTTATTAATTTTCATATACATATTTGAGCACATATGGAGACAATATTAACCCTGTAGCAGGTGAGATTATATTACTAGTCCCAGCACCTTCACTAACATTAAATAAACCCTTCTCTTGTAGAATAGCCTTCATAACAACCGACATATATGCTATACATGTATCAATCAGCGGCGTGCACTGGTATTTAACTTAGGGTAGGCAGTCACAAAAACTTTTTCTTTTATAGATTTTTAGCATAGCCACGCGTCGGATCTCTAAGTCGGAAACCATGCCAACAGAACAAATTTAAATCTGAATATCCCGAATCAGTCCACACTGTACTAGAATTACTAAACAATAACTACGTACGTACATACATACGTACATGTACGTATGTACATACGTTTCATAACTTTTAACATGAAATTTTCGAGTTACATTGGTGCCTATTCTATGTGCAGACCTAAACTTAACTTAACTAAAAAATGAAAATTGATAGCGTCAATAACACAATTCGGCAATGTTAACAGAACTTTTTTTATATAAAAACTGTTTATTATAGACTAACGATTTTAATTAATATAAATGTGTGCAAAAAAATAGCAAAACATTTAAGATACAGCAATAGCTGTTTTCATTTTTTAGTTAAGTTAAGTTTAATTCTGCACATATAATAGGCACCATTACCTACCTTTTTGCTGGCTTAGTTGTTGAACTTGTTATTTTTAATTTTTAACAAACACACACTATCAACACACATTTCACAATCAAATAACATTTTAAAATCAACAAACGAAAATCCATACAATTATTAAATTAAAGAAACTCAATATTAAACAGTTCAATGAATCACACGAAAAAATAAAATGGCCTCCGTCAAACCAAAATATTTCTGCTATTTAAATAAATAAAACCTTACTAAACAAAAATGCATACGTGATTTATTAGACTTCCGACTACTAAATTTATTCGGATTATAATAGGTAACGAACGAACGCCGAATACTCGCGGAAACTTCCGATCGCCAAAGCATGCGGCATGACGTGCAGTACAAGGCGTCTTCAATATGCAAGCCTGTGTGCGTTTGCGAACTGTGCACGGACACCAAAATTTCTACACACATATGAACTCATGGCAGGCGGGCGGCGTCGAGCTTGTCCTACGCTAATATTATTCCTTCGCCAAACGCCTGGCAAAAAGCAATTTGCAAGCACATATTGGTGCTATTTATGAATTATTAGGCGTTTTTAAGTTATAATATTTTGTTTAATTAATAGTAAATAAATGAATAAAGTCATCTAAAACATACGAACGTTTTATTAAAATATCTGTGAATGGCAAGTAAAGCACTGCTTTTCTGCTTTTATAGAGCGCACGCCCATGGTATCAATATAGATACTGCGATTTAACCTTTGACATTACTGCGATGAATACATCTTTAGTTTAAGATAAATGAAAAACTTTAATAAAGAAAGATGGCAGGGATCACAACTGGCTACAGAATCAAATACTGACGATATTACATCAGGCAGTGATGAAATAATTCAGCGGTGAGTGAGTGAATGTTATATCGTTGTGCTTGGTCCCGCTTTGAGAAAACTCATCCGTTGCATAGGTAATGGTACCAATTCTCCGTGCACAACTAAACTTAAATTAACAAAAAATTGAAATTGATAGCGTCTATAACGTAATTTGACTATGTTAAGTAAACATTCTTGTTATAAAAACTGTGTGTTACATATTATTGATTTCAATTAAAATATTTGTACACTGCGAATTAGCCAATTAATCAAAATACGCCATAGTTGTTTTAATTTTTTAGTTACGTTTAGTTTAGTAGTGAACGTAGAATTGGTACTATTATTGTGCATTGTACTTGGGAGTGTAGAAGCTAGAAGTAATGCTGTAAAGATTAGTATAATGAACTAATAAGCTTAGCAGAATCTTGTCAGAGTTAATGTAATACTCGGATATTCTCCTCGTGTCTGTGTGTCACACAGCTAAACGTGATTACGAGAGAAAAGTGTAGTAAAAGTGTGTCTAATTGGCGGCCATTACGTAGAGGGTGAGACGAGCACTTTACTGCTCTCATTGTACTTATCTAATTTTATTGTGGTACTTACTATGAATGCATAGCTTCACTGATATATGTTTAATGTAACAGTTCTTTCAGTTGCGTATAGAATTTTTGGTACTAATCTGCTCACGTCTTTGCCGAATTATTGAAAGTTAATAAAGAGTTCTACAATAATATAAATATTAGTAATATTAAAAAAAAATTGAAGTTAAGGATAAATAGAAGGTATATACTTTCTAATCATACAAAATAGTCCTCTAGAATTAAGGAACATAATTCAGTTGAAATCTGTGTCGATTGTTATCACAATTATTTATGTTAATGTAAGCTTGTTTACTTTGTACTATATTATTAACAGTTTACATAACTAACATTGCAAATAAAAGATAATTACCAATTAAAGTTTTAATTATACTCTTTTGTATATTCCAAAATAACCATTTTTGTATTTATTACGTGTAATGAAATGGTTGAGTTTTAAACTAGATTACAAAGTTATAATTATGAAGCGCGGCGCTTGACCTTTCATATTAATTGGTTTATTACATGATTGTTGATACTTTACATTGTGGAAATGTATTTATCAAGTAATTTTCTACTCAAATTATTACTATTTCATATTATATGACATTTTTCGTCTATACGTTAGTAATAGAACTGCTGGGTGTTATTAGATAACTGCGGTGTTGAGTAAATCTATTAACGATATGAGACATATAAATTAAAAGTCTGTATATAAAGAACGTGTGCCCTGTAGTTTGTCGGCACAGTGTTTATACATAGTTACTGTAACGACATTAAATATCGACAAGATTACATCAGACGGTACTGTAATATTCAGTGACCAGCGCGGTGGCTACACCACGCTGTACTACGCTCAGTCTCAATGCGTTCGTGTAATGATTGGTGAAAGCTCCTTGCTCTATTTATAACATTTTAAACAACAATATTATTTTATCCTACAGGAAAATGATTAAGATGAATAAGAGCCACATCCGTGACACATTTCAGTTCAGATTATTCATTTGAATTATTATCTCTATTTTTCCTTTATAATGTTTTCAAGAACTTAAGAAAGCTAGGATATCTTCAAATTAAATGAGAAGCTTTTTATGTTTAAAACCTTAGTGGACTTCTGTTACACTTAATCTAATAGTGGGCCATTCTCTGTATGTGCCTGTGTCAGAACAAACATGATTAGAGACGTAAGAGAGGATTGCTATTGTAGCTGTTGTTGTTGTTATTACTCTTACGTACTCATTTACTACTGTTATTGTATTTTTTTTGTTGTTATCTATCAGACTAAGCTGTAAAATGTCCTCCTAATTATGTTTTTGCTGTAGTATGATGTTTTAAATTAGCTATGTGCCATTATAAACTGCCTCCCTCCAGGTACAACATAGAGTTTTCTTTCAAAGTGGTGAACATCGAGTTTGTTATAGCTAACAAAAGTAGTATCGTCTTGACACCTCAACACATCACATGAACTGGCTATAAAATCAGATCCTTGTTGGTGTCACCACTCAACATTTACAATGAGACGCTGAATGTAACACAATGATACATGGCGCCCTCTATAAGTTCTGTGAACGTCACACACTCGGTACTTAATTACGTGAAAAGAAAATTCTACGGAATGTATGACTAGTTCCGCGTTACCTTTTAGGGACGATTTAAGATAGTGGAACTTTTGAATATCGGAAATATCTTTAGAATTGTGAACTAGGGAGGTAAATGTGTCTCTGAACTCCAGCCAGTGCTCATACGATCCATCAAATGTAGGCATGGAAATTGTCGGTAGTTTAACAGAGTTTATGTGATTGCTATTATGACTATGACACGACTTGGAGCAGTCAGTAACCTCTTCAGCATTAAGCATAAATTCAGCACGAGATATTAAACTATAATAATTATCTTCAAAAAGTTCTCGTTGGCTTAATTGTTCCTCTAACTCACTATCAGAAATCTTTTCTTCTATTTTAGTTTGTATGTCATTAAATTCAGAAAATAAGCTAGTACATCCCTGAATTCTCAACTTTAAATCAATGCGCTTTTGATTAGAAAAATATTGATCAACACTTAACGATTCTAAATAATTATTAAATCTGGTAAGCCTGCCCTTAATGATACCACGTTTCCTAACCAAATCACGAACTACCTCATTACTTTCTATGCTTAGAAAAATAGGAGATTTATCACGAGATTTAGCGGATTCAATAGACATTTTGGTGGTCAGTGGAAAGAGGAGTACTCACGGTTTCTTGATCGTCAGTTCAACCACACTGCACTGATGCTAGCAACGTCACCAGGTTGTAATTGACTGGAAATCGCGTTATTCCGAGAATACGATGCAACAATACACTGAAATTGAGAACAGACACAATACAGCACAAATAGAACAGGAGGTGATGGAAAAGAGCAAGGATTGGCCTCACCGATATGCGTGTAATTTTCGATAAAACGCCAACAAAACTTCAGTTCCAATGCGCGCTTAGCCTCCGTTTGTATGTTTAGCTGCTTATTTCCTCAAAACTCGTCCAAATATATGCGATTTTCTGCGTTTTCTTCTTCAACCGCCACTTTCAAAAGATTAACGGTCCAGAGGTCGCTAGTCGACTTTGTTCGATTATTTGGCGTAGAAGGTCCAAATGTAGTGGCAGCGGTGAAGGGTTGAAGAACGCCAGATGTTGATGAGAAAGGTGATGAGTTTTGAGGGTGATAATTGTAATTAAAAGATGCGTTAGGTTTGCTATCAAAATTGCAAGTATATTTCTTGATCGATTTTAAATATGTACAGCGCTCAAGGAAAGAGGGTGTGTGAACAATAATTCTTAGAACTAAAAATAACCAATCGCGGCCGATTGAACGGTATCAAAGAACGGTATGTTCTTGATTGTTTTATTTGTGTTACGCTAGATGTCGCTACCCATTTCTTATGTGCGTAGTAGGAAGTCTAAACATAGTTAACATAATGTATCAGTTTTGTTATGTAATTTAGCGGACTTATTATGCTAAGATCGATTTTGTTTTTTTTTGTATTTTAATATAACTACACATCATTCATTTTGTTAAGGTACTCTAAAGATTTGTACTGATAGGGCGATATAGTAGCAAAGCGACCATGCCCTTTAAACAAAATAAAAAAGAAATTATGTATCAGTGACTTACGTATTGTGTGTCTTGTGTTTGATACAACGTTGTATTGTAGTCACAAACACGTCTCATTATAATAAAATTAAATATTCGTAGTACAATTATTTTTCAGCTTTATTATCTAGTTCTGATTATTAATGCAATATGTTTATTATGAACATTGCTCCCTATGTTTTATTCTTTGAGGAATGTTTTTGACTTCAGGTTATAATGCATAATGCCTTAACTCAATCAGCAGCCGTAGAGTCCAAGTAAAGAGGCGTGAGAAAAAGTTGAGCAAGTATTTATTTTTGTTGGATACCTTCTATAACTTTATATTACAAGAGATATATTTTATAATAGTCGCTAAATGCCAAATCAACAGCTGAGTAAGTCTTGTTCCTGTTAAACAATAAACAAACAATCTACTAATTCATATCTGTGATCTGTTACATTGAAATATAATTTCTTTATCATCAAGTTTCAGTGAGGACGGAGTAGCACCTCCTCCGCTTGTTCAATGAAATTACGTATTCCCTTTGAGATTGTAGATAGAGGTTATGTTAATGGACGAAAACGTCTATATTGTAATTTCTGTTCGGTAGAGATTCAAAGATTAGTTTGTTTATACTATGAAAAATAATAATTAGTACTGTGTACGAACTATTTGAATAAATGTTTATCCGCTAGGTGGCGCTGATTGGCGTGTGTAAGTGTTGTAGTGTGCTGGTTCAAATAATGGCTCTAGTGTGATACTTAGTGAAAGATCAACCAGCAAGTTCATAATACAGTGGTTTTATTTAACAACTCTGGTATCCCACTTTTGATAACCGATGCGGTTATGTAATTGTTCAACTACCAATAAGTTATTAAATTTCTTCGTAGCACTCTGTTGCCTAAGGCATGTAGGCTTGGGCATGTGTAATTCTAATGTACCTTTGAACTAATAAACGCAATTAGAGTATGAACATCCTCGTGATAAGAAGTTTATACTTACAACGCCTTAAACAAATACACGGACAAAAATATACGGATATATATTCTCTGTACTTTTTACGTGAGTTAAATAAGTAAATAATTGGTGGATAGAACATGTAACACGGTCCCAGTGTAATGTACAGGTCAACCACTATGTATTATAATAACAAAGCTCGCATGTTTGCTTGTGACGTTTATAAATAGAGTCATTTGATATAAACGTATGGGAGGAGTTAATTGTTAATATTTGGCTGAGCGCCCAGCGCCCGCTAACACTGATTTATGTAACTAACTTATTATTTAAGTATATGTAATATTGTAACAAAACAGCAAGTTTAGTGATATTATTCGATAATTGTAAGTAACATCTTCAGATCATGCAAATTCTTTTTTTGGGAGTTCTTCAGTAAATAATATTTCAGAAATGGTTAATGTGACTAGTATAGAGTTTACATGAGTTAACTTAACATGGAGGAGTACTTTGATGCCTAGCTTTTGTATATAATATTAATTTATTTTATAGGTACTGTACATATTTTGTTTTTATGTATTAATTTTTAATTGTATATTGTTAATTACTATTACAAATACGTGAATAAAAATAACACGAGTTACGTATAATATTGTAATATATTATACATGTCTTATTTTTATGTATATGTTAATACTGATACTCGTCTGCATATCTTTATGAAAACATAAGGATTAAATAGTAGGCTACCAATTTATTTCTCAATTTATATAGTTAGTACTAACTTATTCATTAGAGAAATAACTACAATTAAATAAATAAATAAATAATAAAAAATAATAATAACAGTCATCCCATAGACTATACATTAGACAGTGTATAGCCACCATACATAGACTATACATAAAAAGGTTACGATTTTTCATCAAGTTACGGACGTTTTTTGCCGGCTAGGGTACCCCTCCGCAACGCGCCATAAGGAACTTCGTTCCAATAATAATTATGAGTGAAGTGAACGTTAGAACGTGTACAATAAGCTTCACATAAAGAATAACTTAACAACTTTAGTGATCAAACGTGTTACGATAGAGAGCAAAGAGCTCGCTATCGTAACACGATACTGAACTGAAACTGAATTATTACCTTAAGTCGTCGTCTGTGAGTAAAAAACTCGCAGACGACGACTAAAGGTAATTCAGTTTCAGTTCAGTTAGGTTTTTCATGTTTTGATTAGAAGCAAACACATGTCATGTAACTTATAACCCTCCGGAAAAAAAATTAAGTTATGAAAAGGCACATTCAATATCAGTTTAAAAAAAATTTGCTCACTGTTGATATGTCGCGAATTCTGTAAATCTATAGATAGTTTGTTTCTTTGATCGCGCTAACCTCAGTAACCACCGCGCTGGTCAGATTTCAAAAATTCTTTCAATGTTGGATGGTAAATTTATTAAAGAAGGCTATGGGATATATAACATCATGCTACGGCCGGAATATACCTATATTTTGATGAAAATATTGAATGCAACTAATATTTTCAGTTAAATTTCGTAACCATGTAGAGGTAAACAAACTCGTAGATTCAATTAAACGTCCGGCCACAGACTGGTATTACGTTAGCGAGATAGTCCAGGTTTAGAGTAATGTCTGCGGTGTACGAACAACGCTCCTATATTTAGAGAGGACACAAAGCTGCCAGGCTTACACAGATTACGTCGGTATTTCGATAGTAAATAAACTCGACAGATTGAATATTCGATAAAAGCCCACTACCGCGTTACTTTGTTTATGTGAAATCGCTTTTTTACATACAATAAGAAGAAGAATACAAAGATATCCTTGGTTTTCTATAAAGATTATACCAATTATCTGGAATGTGAAAGATCGATGGTCACCGATGGTGACAAAAAGAAGAGACCTCGAACTTCAAGTTAACACTCACGCCACTTGAGTTATTTGATTATAACACGAAACACGACAAACTTCATAAGTAGCCTATATATCTATCGTGTAAGCTATCTTAGTACCAAAATGCTTTTAAATCTGTTGTGCCGTTTCAACGTAAAGGAGTTACAAACACGTACACAGACATGCAAACATTCGCTTTTGTATGTATTTATTAGTTGGATAAATGACTTATATTTCTGATATATCTATGGACTAATCGATATGAGCATAATTTTGTTAAAAATTGTGTCTACGTCATTAATTGCTTTTCATTTCCAATAATACCTATTTCTCATATAATATAATAACTAACTGTATGCCACACATAATTAATTCAACTGAAACATAAAACAATATGGATAAAATAACAATAAACAACGTTAGTAACAACACACGCACCATTAACAATTAAATGTGATTACGACACGTGGAGTTTATATGTATGTCCCGCATCAGTCACGACGTGTGGTCACACTCACTACCAACATTCAATAGATAATGGGCTCGTAAATTATACGTGAGAATTATTAAATATTTATTACAATACTGATTTATGATATTAATCTTCAAGTTGCTTTTAAATATAGAATTGTTGATTGTTATTCTTTAATTATGAACATTATTTTTACAGAAAAGCAAGGGTGCCAATCTGTTTGTATAAAGTTTTAGTAAATAAAGTTGATTTTGAGAGATTTGAAACACAAATGGCGGGAAATAAGGAATGAGGGTGTGTAAGGAGACGTGAGGGTGGAGGTGAGTTCGTAAACTGGATTATATGAACATTATTTTATATTGCGTACTTAATTGTTATTGTTGGAAGCCTGTTAAAGCGAAATTCTCTAATCAAGTGATCAAGATGGCGTATGGTTGACTGGAGACGTTGCAATATTAATTAATGTTTTGTTTTGTTTGAAGAAAAAATACATTTTTAAATTATCTGTCAATAATTTTAAGCATTAATAAATAAATTTTAGTTCTAAAATAACTTATAACATTATTTGAATGTGAAACATTTTATGGAAATTTTATCTATTACAAAATATAAAATATATTATCTAAAACAAATGGTATGTATTACATGTGAGAGCCGCCTCCGGCATTCAGCACAATCATTTGTATCATTTATGTTTATATATTTCTATTTCTTCCTGATTTACTCATAACCTGATATAATATATATTATGATATCAGCCGATCTAAGTTTTAAAAAGTTTTAAAATTTAATAAGTTGAAAAACCCTCAACTTTAACAAATGTGGCAGTTACAATCACTGCAGTAGTCACAGTTCAACTTTATGCACAAGTTTAACAACAAGGGAATTAAAAGTTTGAAGGCGAACTCACCTCCACAGAAATAATATAACAGTTTATATCCACACAGGTCCCATGATCACGGTATAACTTTACAAATGTAGTAAAAAAAAAACAAAACGAATAACTTTATTCGTATAAAGGAATTTTTCGCATTTAATTCAGCATATAGACTAAAATATTTATTAAATTTTTAGGGGTCATATGGTAGATAGATAGATAGATATATTTATTTGCTAAAACACGTGTGGACATACAAACAATAAATGTAAACAATAGAATGCATGCAAAGTGTTACATTATTTCAAGTTCAAACATGTTTTTCCATTCAAATGACGTGCTAATGTCGGTTAATTAATGCAATTTTTAAATGAGATTAGTAAAAACAAAATCGGAATTTAACAATTATATATAGAATTAATTATTACATAAGAATTAATTAAAATAACTAGCTGTCCCGGCAAACGTTGTTTTACCATACAATTCTGTGTAATTATCATCAACAAAAAATTTCATCAAAATCGGTCCAGCCGTTTAGGAGGAGTTCAATTACAAACACACGTACAGAAGATTTATATATATATAAATATAATAGGTACAGCAGCGTGATATAACTATGATGTCTTAAAGATTAAAATAATGTCAATTAAATTAAATTTCAAATTATTTCAATTCGGGATCTGAGAGGAATTCGGTGACACTTGTTTTCAATATTTATGTTTCAAGGTCTCCAGTTTTTAGGAAGCGTGTTAAATAATAGAGGAGCCATGGTTAGCATGTTTCCCTTCTATAAAATTAGGCTAAGTAAATATTTATGGTAGACGCCACTGACGGCTCCCTGTTTGCGCCACATAAAATGATTTTTGACATACATGTGTGTTAGTCAGTACCACATAACCATGAAGTTTGTTTAAACTATTGATATCAATCATTAGTTCTAGTAATAGGTTCTAGTCAAAATTGGTTTTACAGTGATTGGTACAAGTTAGATTGTGGCACAATCTACTAATATCGTGACGAGGTGCAGTTACATTACGTCACCACGAGTTCAGTGATGAGTTGATACAGAGCTCACGGTGAGTCGGTGAGCTGAACACAGACAGACAGTGCCACACAACATATCAACTAATAATATAACTCACGACATGTCGCGTGATAACTTACACTTAACTACGTGTGTGCTTCATTTGTTCATAACAACTTTATATAAATTGTTTTTCAAACTTCTTTGATGTGTTTAACAAATCAAAGAAAAAACTAAATGTTTTCTTTATTTCTTTTCCTGTCACGCTCCACGTTCAACTAAAGTACGCCACACGACTCGCCTTGTGACGTCACACAACTATTACCAGTTTCAATTCAGTTTGTTTGTCACAGTTGACACACTTCACGCGCAGTACTCCCGTTGTTTCATAATAAAGTTTCGTTTGTGATTTTTAACATTCGGACTATGAGGTTAGAGGCTATTACAATAAGCTCGTTAGTTAAACTTCTCTCGACCGTCACACATCTCTTTGTGTGGATGACAGAGAGGTAACTACATGTTACCAAACAACGATATAAATGTTAGAAAATATAACGATATAAAAGTATTATATTGTCGGCCTGATATTTCTTACAATTTTTGCAGAGTATTTATTTACTGCCTATTGTTATTAGATTTTTAGAAAGTCTATAATAAACAACAGTAACACAAAATTAATGATTTATTAACTAGTTAGAGACGTCTAGCCGTTAAGTGTGTCACATCGCGTGATTTAAAACTGTAGTCCGAGTGACAAAGCATCCATCTTGTGTTGTTGACAGTAACGTCCACAGCAGTGACGTGTCTTGTGTAGTCGAGGAGCCCATTCATTTGGTTTTAGTTTTTAACTGTTTAAGGTCTTTGACTGTTAACATTTTTTGAGGCTAGAACTTCATTGAATTAAATTTATGAACCAATTTTAATATTTATGTATATATATTATATATTTTCAAGGACACAGCACATATTTAAAAACATAGTAAGTACGAACGCTAATACCTAATAACTCATTAGCGCATTCCCGTCGTTACACAAACACGTTACGTTTAATTACTTTATATTATTAGTGAACGTTGAGTCGACACTGAAATAATAATATCGTACTTGAGGAGGTGTAACATGTTATAGCTCATATTTATGGTTCACAGGACGACATGTTATGTGCTAATAAAGTATGGCTTCTAGAATAACTAACTCCGTTATAATTATTATTCCAAGTTATGTAGAGCTCGAAATGTTTTCTGCGAAGATAGTTATTTGTAAATAAGATATGTAAAGACCATAATTTTTCAAATCGGACCAGTGGTTGTTGTTAGGTCAGGAACCACCTGAGATTAGCGCGTTCAAACCAACAAACAAACTCTGCAGCTTTATAAGATTAGTATAGATATACAGAAGTGGTCACCGCTAATACTTTTTATGATGATATACTACGTAAGTATATCATCATCCACCTCCTCGACTATTTGTGGTGAAGCGTGACATAAACGAGAGCTAATTCCGGACTCTTAAAACTATTTATAATGTATCTACTAAGAAGCGGATCTCTCTCTAGCAAGTCTAGGAGCTAGGTTAATGAAATACATTCGTAACAACTTTTAAAATATTTTCGAATTCTACACGTAGTAGAAATTAAATTTCAAGAATAGTACCTTATAATAGAAAGTTAAATATTACGGTCGTCACAAACTGCTCCTCTGTAAACTATACGTGACATAATTGGAACGAAGTTCCTTACGGCAGGCTAGGAGGATTTTGCTGCTAACGATAACTGATACCGCTAACGTTTAGATTATCTTTATCTTAGTCAAAAGTTTTGTTATACGACGCATTATTTGTAAACTTATTGTAGAAATATTTATTAACTTAATAATTTAATTAGCTTTATTATCATAATCATTTAGGAATAATGTTCTAGAGCTCAAATTGTATGGCAAATGACAAGCTTTTAAAAAGCAAATCTTATTACAACTACGCAATTTCAAATATGTGTCTGACATATAATGTATTATCTATTTCTGAGACTATTAGTTTGTCTAGTTACATAATGTGTGCATGTGCAGTGCAAATGTTATTTACGATAACAATTGTTATGATATTCCGTAAAAGAAAGGTAGGAACACACATTGTACCACTCTAAAGTATGTATAAACATTTGAAGCATTTGTTAGTATTTCTTTATTATATTTCTTAAAGACAATTATGGCGAAACAAATATTTATTGTATGGTACTTAATATGTTGAGTAATTTATTCAGTTGAAAATGTATTGTTATGTAAAACGAAGCAAAACAATGAAAATGCGAAACAAAAATAATTAAATTACCTCATCATTTATAATTGTAAACAAAAGAATTAAGCTCCATGTTGTTTCATATTAGAATGTAAAGAGGATTGATTGTTTAACATAAATATTTAACAAATTGTTTCATGTTGTTTGTTTGTACAAAGATGAAGTGAAACAATTCACAACATTGTTGTTACAAAGAGCACAACAACTATGTACAACAAGTTTAGTATAACTATTTGTTAACAACGTCACTGTTGAGTGGTGTTAGATACCTACTAGACCTACTCATTACTTAGTAAAAGCACTTAAAACATGTTCTATCTTTCTTATTTTTGTCCTTGATATAATCTACACTATTATTATAAAGAGTAAAGATTATAATGTATTTTTGTTTGAAAAGATTATGCACCAAAGTACTTCACTGATTAAAATAAAATTCTTTCACAATCGCGATGCTATGCTATCGCAGGTGAAGATATGCTTTATATTTTCGTATTACGAGTTAATGATAAAAGCTAAATTTGGATATAAGTTTTAAATAACCTAGCCCAATTTTACTAATGTAACCTAATTATGATTTCATGATTTCAGTAGTGGATATGTTATTGTAACAAACACTGAAATTAGGTACCGATTCTTATCGTACGCTAACATCTATACAATCATATCAAGTGAGTTTAAATAGTAATACTACTAGTAGTTTAGATAGCATGGGGTACAGTTCTGTACAAAACTTTGTTAATAAAACAATCGTTAATCTTATGTTTTAATTACTTTTTAATGGTGGTTTAATCAAAGTTTAACCTGGTCTAGATACGGGCCCTGTCCAGTTTTATGTGCTCTACAGAATTTAGAATAGTAATATTGAATTTTGTGTTACAAAATATGATTTTTTTGCCACGTTATAGCATAAAATATAGTTAGCATAAAACTAATACTATGTAATGTGTTGTATTGGATAGATATGTATTATTTATTGGTTTAACCAACTTAAAACAATAAGTGCACCGTCCATTCAATAGATGGCGATATAAGTTACACTTGTCGTATGTAAGATATTACAGAAAAATTAATCAGTATGAATGAAGGTAGCGGGTTTAAACCTAAGTAATTATACAAAGATAAAGATATAAACTTAATTAAAACAAAAACATGTGTAAATATCCATTACCGAGTCACATCCGGTGTTCTCGTCACGCGAACACAAACAACATCTAGATAACAAATAAACAACGAATACATTAAACAAAACTAATTGTAGTTTAAAACTCTTATTAGGAAATGTTTTCGTGTCTAGTGACAGTAAAGTTGGGGGACCGGGACCTACTTGACGTGAACGGAGACAGCACCGCGGCACATTACTAGCTGACGAGTCATCTAGCCGAGCTTTATTTATTACACAGAATTTAAAAGTAAAGTTAGCGACGTTAGTGCTGTGTAAAGTAATCAGGCACACTAAGGAAAAAGGTAATTACTGGAAATAGTGCCATTCGTAGAATAAAGTTATGCTAAATTTATACTAACGATATCAATTAAGATAATGTTATGATTGTACTTGATATTAGCATTTTAGGTATACCTAAACACTATCAACTAAGTCACTGCACTTTTGTCTCAAACCACCATAATCTTAAACAAAAATTAGTTTAAAAAAATATATCGACATCTGTTAGAAAAGGCATTCCATCTTTTTGATTAGGAGTTGGAACGCTTTCTAAAACAGAAAATCTAAAATACTCCTGACACAAATACGCCAGAAAACAATCAGAAATTGTATTTTGAAACTGTCGACTGTTAACATCTAGTAGTCAAGTAAACTGATTAATTATTTGATGGTAAATCAACACGAACAACCCATTCACAAACAGTGTGGGTTAGCATCATCTATTAGCAACAAATTAACGCGACTCGTACTGTTCGTGGCGCATTTACATTCATCTAGACGTAGACATAGTACGTAAACACACGTTCACTTCCATGACTAAAACCAGTAGATACTTCATTATTATAATTACGAATAAAAAACCTACTACATTGAGAATATGTAATTTATTACAGTGATATTTATACAGCAAATGTCAACAACAAAGTATATGTTTGCTGTATAAATAATACTTTAATCAAAATTACACATATTTTGTAGTATTTTTATTATTTATGCGTGTTACACAACAACGTAATAAATCAAAGATATATTTCCTCAAGTATGTAGCACACTCGTGTAGAACACGAGGTGCCCCACTTGTGTGGACCCCTTCCTCACTTTTGAGTGACACGATAAAAGTTTCCTTGTAAATACATAATATGCGACACAAAGATATCGTGTTAATACAGAAATATTACCTATATGTTATAATTATTATGAATGATAACAGAGACAAACGCTTTCTGTTGTCAAGGTAATATTTAATTAGGGTAATTAAGGGTTTCCAATAACAAAAATTATCCACGTCAACCTTTCTAACATTGTACAGCATTTTGAATATCGCTCCATTGCAAAATGTTTTTCATCAACCTCTCGATCACTTTCATTCGAGTAAGCTGACGAGTATAATCGATTGCCCTCGCGAGTGATTATCTCTCATCATATATCGATGTGAGTACACTCACACTCCCCTATTAACACTCGGGTGTTGTACATTATGTGAACGATACAATATTATACGAGTACCTATCGAAAAGATATGTTTTGAATATTAACTTTTTTGTATCTAATATTCAATGTAATACTTTTGATCGTGTTATGTCTAACTCAAAGTCACTAATAAGGTCAGCAACATCGTTGACAATAAAATAAATAATATAATGTTTTTAACATAAACACAAAATATTGTTTAATTTTAATTGTGTAATTTGAAAAGTATTTATATTATAGAGAGTATACAAGAGGAAAAATACAAAAATTATGTTTGTTGCCGGTGTAGTGGGCCGACGCTTGTTAGCTGAGGGTTTTAATGATTTAAATTTCGCTGAGTCCACAAAAATGTCGGTAACGAGCCGTCCTTTGTGTAACGTTGCTGTCCACAGATTATGTCGACAATGGATTACAAACTAAGCTATTCTGGACATTTCAAAATGTAGGTACCGTCAGAAAAAGCCCAATAACACAAGTACTTGAACTATCTCATTCTTTATATTTATCTGCGTAGCACCGTAGCACATGGTTACGCGCGTAGTGCTGGTTGAAGTCCCGGGTACTTAGGTTTAGTAATGAGTCAATTATATAACAGGCCATTTGTTTATATAACTACGCATTATGTACAAACTATTATGTTCTATTTTCACACGTCAGCAACGTTCAGTACAGAACTTTCCACTCCGCTTGCGGTCATACATCATGTCGCATGCCATCTAGTTTATTTACCTTACAAATAACGTAAATGCTATAACCTTTTAGAAATACATTATAATTTCTTTTACCTCTTACGACATTAAAAACATGCAACCTATATGTTTGTCATAGTTATTGTGTGATGGCAATATTATAACTCATTATAATGATAGATTTATTCATAATACTACTACTAACTACTTTTTTCATTTTGTTGCAGCCAATTATGTCATGTATTCGTATCGAAATAGTCCAGTCGTGTCACGCTTTACCCAGCCAGGTGAAGCTACACTAATAATCCCCCTACTCTGAGTAATAAGGAGCTTACAGTAGCTAGTGTAACCGATATACACACACACATTCAAATATGAGATAAACATGAAACACATAAAACATTTAGATAAGTTAAATAACTCCCGTCGACCTTGTACTTTAGCACGTGTTCAAACGATCATCATATATTTTTACCGACAAAGAAATAAAATTACGTGGAGGATATTGTTGAGGGGAGGCGCGGGGTAGCACAGCGGGAGAGGGGGCAAGGGGAGGAGTTACCTTTTATTTTTACCAGCCCTTTACTTTTTATTAGTGCGTGTCGCTTTATAGGTACGTATTTGCGTGTGTCCGATATCTGCCCGCTCAGTAAAGCTTACAGCCTGAAATTGCTAAAATTATTTTGCTTAAATAAAAATATTTTCCCTTGATGTTTCAACGGGTAATCTACATAGGATATTCTTGGTGTTTTTACATTATACAAAGACTATAGTCTCGTACTGTCCTTGGTATACCTTTGTGGAAAAGCTGGTTTTTATGATTTGAGCTAAAAATGTTTCAAATAGTATAGAAAGGTATATCCTACAGTATGATCTTTTATTGGAATTTTAG
Source organism: Orgyia antiqua (assembly GCA_916999025.1). Lineage (NCBI taxonomy): Eukaryota > Metazoa > Arthropoda > Insecta > Lepidoptera > Erebidae > Orgyia > Orgyia antiqua. Next base: position 21,014,322 of record OU779862.1, read on the forward strand.
TTAAAATATGTAAGTAAAATTTATTCAGATATCTTTTATATAAAAACCGATTCAAGGCATCGTCTATGTTACTGTTTGTTTTTGTATCACGTTAAAAGTGTAAACACGATGAGGTCAATTTTGTTGCCTCAAAAACTTAACCCAACTTAACTACGAGTAAAAAGAATACAACTATGGTGTAATTTGATTAATCGGCTATTTAGTTGTACACTTTTATATTAATTTTAGTCTATAATACACTGATTCTATAATCCGTTGAGTTATTATCATTGACGGGCTTCGTGGCGTAGTGGTTCATGTACTGGACTGCCGTTCACAAGGTCGCGGGTTCGATTCCCGCTTGGGACAATCATTTGTGTGATATTCATAAATATCATACAAATGTTTGTACTACGTCTGGGTGTTTTACTACATACTTATAATACATATATTATAAGTATGTATTTACAAAAGAAAAGTAGTTTATGTATTATATTCGTATTCTGGTACCCATAACACAAGCTTAATAAGCTTAGCTTGGGACCAGAGGACGTTGTGTGAAATGTCCATGAATATTTATATTTATTTATATTTATATTTATCATTGCTGAATTGTGTTATTGACACATTCAGTTTTGATTTTTTAATTAAGTTTGTTTGGGCAAGTAGCATCGGTACCAACACCTACATTTTAACTTTATTGTCTAGAAACACTATTTTAGTATCGATCTAAATGCGATGTTTAAGCGCAGCCATATTAGTACAAGTTAATATCTAATGAATAAACATTAGACGCTCTGAGTGTGGTGCGTGCTGTGAGCCTGCGACTCAAGCAACTCTAGATGTGATTTTGCGGAACTCATAAGAGCGCTTTCGATTGCTGCCGATGACTAGTGTTGAATAACTTTAGGTAAAAAATGTCAAACAAAAAAACATCTAATTTGCTGTATGATTGTCAACTTTTGGGTAAATACTAAGTAACCGTAAAATAAGAAATACTTTCGTTGGTAAAAATTTTTTTTTTCATTGATTCCCTAAGATTTAGTCTAAATTCCCCGAGAGCTCAGTGTCAACCTTAAGCTGTACTGCATATTGTATAGAGGGTAGGCTTGAGCCTAAGATCTGACTGCTAGTATGTAAATGAAGCGATCGCATATAAATGATAGCTATCACGCAGCTCGCCGCCGCTCATTATAAACTTAAAGATACCAGGCGGCTCTCTGACGTGAATCTCAACTGAGATTTCTACTGTATGTTTTGTCTCATATTTTCTGGTCTATCTCAGTGATAAAATTAATTCAATTAGGGTAGTTAAACACCAAGATTTTGTGAAATTTTACAGCAGGCTTGATATCTTTAGTTTAATGTTTAATTTCTAAAAAGATCTTAAAGCGTTATGGTTATTAAAGTACAACTGTAACTTCTAATAGTGATTGTATAGGCATCGCAATAGTATACGTTAAATATTCAATGCCAACACTCCAATCTCTTACTTTTGTACAAAAACCTTTTTTTAATATCGCGACAATAACAACAAATATTTGTGTTATTGTATTGATTTTCCGATTTTAGACCTATTAAAGCGATAGAAGCGGTTGTAGCACTAACTGAATAGAAATTTTATAGTCGTGTTTACAGATAAAACAAGAAATAAAACTTTATTCTATGACATGACAAACATACGTGTAGGTATTTAGATTTCTTATTTATATATTTCAGTATAAAAAACTCTAAAAGGATTTTTCTCATCTATAAAAAAACTTGCACGTCATCTTAAATTTTGTGAATGAGAGACAATGATATCGATCATCTCATTCTTTGTAAGAGAGTCGTAAACCATATCTTGATGGCTATAAATCGTTTAGTTTGTCGCGATCGAGAGAACAAATTAGTTAATACATACTTTGAACATAAATATTATCGCTTCCACATACTTTTTATATTTGTGTGTAACATTCTCTCAGATAATATCTATTACATATATATTTGTGTTTATGTTCACATTGTACAACTGTTCATTGTACTCATTGTGTGGGTAAACGTTTCAACGTTTCAACGTAACAACCACAATACCTTTTCTTTCACGGTTACTGATTTCGATTATGGCTGTGTCCGGCTTTAACCACGGTGAGGTGGTTCGAAACGAGTTTTGTTTTGGTTTAGTTATAAAACTACGTTATTTAAGGATAGTAATATAGATATTAATTACGTCTAAATACACAGCTAAGTATTTTTCGTGTTTTATTTTGATTCAATTAATGCATAGTTCGGTGGTCATTTTGTGAATGGTTGCTGACATAGCTGTTTATAAAGTTCGCTTATCATAAACAGTGAAAGATGAATTTTGTGCGTAGATAAATAATATATAATTGATACAAATGCGTCCGACCGGAAATATAATGATGAATATTTGTGTACCCCGAGTAAGAAATGAAAGGGTTGAGCTCACACGTAGTCGCAGTTAAGTAAACATTTACCATTGTTCTTGGTGAAAATATTGTGTTATATACAAAGATATACATTTTGCCTTAGAATAGAAAGTGTAACATGGCACCCTGTGCAATATCACATAGAGACACCACATACTACAACATATAAAGGTCAAAACGCATCGTGCATTAACGAGTTAACTCACACAAGTGTAGCTCTAATATATGTATTTTGTACATAAAAGGGGACCGAAGTTTAATAGACTGTGTAATGGAGCCGTGACGATTATATTAAGCGAGTTGGTTTTATTTATAGCCGCTATGTAATCTTGAAATTTAAATATTTTAACACTTAACTGTTTAAAGTTCTGAATTGTATGTTTTAACCAATGTGGTTATTACAAATACAAAACAATTACGATTGTTTTTCTTTGTAAAAACGTATTTTTTTTACCTTGGTAGCAATTATATTTATGAATGGAACTGTGATGAAAATAATTTCAATATCGTTATAACTAAGCTATCGTTAATTCGTACCGGAAGTCGGGCAAATTTAACAAACGCTTAACTGTACAAATTATGAAATAGGTTCCGGTATAGGTTTTAGTATCAGTAATAGTAAGAATACTTACGAAAGAAGTACCTATACTAATAAAAAAAATGTAATGCTAACTGCGGTAAGTATAACTACTACATTTGAAAATATTTGCACAAAAACTAACATCAGTTTGTCGCTAATATAATGCATGTATATGCATTTTACTTTATTTTTCAACAAAAACGTCTCAACCAACATACATTCATAACGACAGTTGTACACGAACGATTATATCGTGTTTAGTAACAGTTAGAGCTTGTTAGTTGTTTACTTGAGTTGTGTGTCACACGACAGACGTCTGACGCCATGAGATGTAGCTTCAAAGTGATTCACTTGCATATATTTCAGTCTTTGTTATTGTCGATGAGGTGACTCGAATTGTGTTGGATCCACACTTGCGATATGTACAGTATCTTGATTATAACCTGAGTTTATCCATTCATATTTAAGCTACACTTTTATTTATGAGGATACCAAAATAGCTTCGGGCATTTTTCTACGTACGAAGTTTTCATTTTTTCTTTAGATTGAATGGCTAGAGCTCTAATTTTTAAGTATATGTTTTTTCAATATATGATCTAGGATCGCATAAACTCAGAAACGCGATTAAAAAAAAGTTTTCTCGATAGAAAATCTTAGCGAAACAACCTCTCTTATTTTTTATTTTTTTCATTTGTCGGTCTATTATCGCGTATTAACTAATGAAATAACTTTAAAAACATAAGTAACTATTATATATAGAAACACGTAAATCAGAATTAAAATATATTTAGTAGAAAATTTTGTGTAAACAAAAAAAATATCCGTAATTCTTCATTTTCTATACCTACTAGCTGTGTTAATATGTACATGTCGACGATAATATTGATGTAGGCCCTTAACATTAAATGAAGTGCATTCATCTGCCTAAACTTTGCTATAAATAACATTATAATGTAGCTGAATCTTTGCATAGTGAAACTTTGCAAAGATTCAGCTACATTATATTGTATTATGCATGAAATAAAAAAGTATATATTAAAAGTGAACTAAGTATTAATTAAAGACACTTAGCTTTATTTTAGTTAGCAACTTATTATATTAGTGCACATTGCTACACTTATCGTGAACTACATTATAACCGCACGATGTGCAGTACACTTCACCACCAAGTTGTATGAACAGATAAGTAATATTACATACTAAGATTTGCATAATGTTAATTACATCTAAACACGAAATCGCTAGTAGTAAGGGTCCATAATTTTATATAACAAAAACGACAATGTTTGTTTTGCTCTAATCGTCATAAATTAATCTCATTCAATAAAGTTATGAGACAATTTAATCTGCAGCCAACTACTCAACTGAGCTTACAATAATTGTTGAACACAACAAACCAACTAGTCGTCATTATAAGCTGTGATCCAACTTCACAACAGTGATCCAGCGCTGAACTCTTCATGCTCACTACTAACTAACTGACAAACTACTGTCATAACTATAGCTCACTGTGGTGACAATTAACGAACAGATCTACATAAACGTTAGTCAGTTTTAACAACACAAAAATAGAGTTCAATATGAGAATTATATAATAATTTGTTTTAAATTGGATTTTCATAGCGACATCTTAATAATTGACAGGAAAAAATCCGTTTTTAAAAAAGTTTTGAGCTATAATCAAAAGTTATATTAAATTCAGATTTGTGAACGAGATAAAAAGAATATTATAAAGTTGGTTCTGTTTAATGTCTAGCTTGTTATTAAGCTCAGCTGTCTTTTGTATTAAAATCTATTTTACAAGCTGTAAAATAGATTTTAATAAAAGAAAATAGGTTTTAGTAAAAGCTTATCAAATTACGTGAAGCATGCAAGTTGCTGGGTATAGGATTTACGATGTGACCGTAGCACGTTCAACACGCTATGACGTCACACGTCCACGTACCCTCACACAGAGAGGCTCACTGTTTATATACGAACACAGTTTTATATCATCATAAAGTTGATGCAATTAAACTGTATGTACGTAACGTGAACATGACGTCACACACAGATAACACACACTAGAACATCCTCCTCTACAGATCACATCTCACTGATAATCGTCTCACACTTGACATGTGAATGCGGGTCTTACCTGCAACAACAAATAATGAAATTTAAAATACATTTTAATTAGAAACTTTACGAGTCGGAAACGCGAGTGCATTATTTAGAGAAACTGTGAGCTGGTGTATTTTATATGTTTTGGCAAGTCTCCCACCTACAACTGCTGAACTCACGGATAAACTATCATCAGTTAAATTACATAGTGGAACAAATGATTTAGATTTGATTTGTAAGTAATTTAAACAGTTACGTCTTCCAATAAGTTTATATAAAAGTGAAGTGATCAGAGTAATACACAATGTAATAACGTGATTGTGCACAATTGTGATAAGAGTTATATCTAAATAACTAAACTTATAAACTATAAAAATACTGACATCAATAATAATTAAAAAAATAATTACTTATAAAGAAATTTTAACGGTAAGAGTAATTGAGAGTAGAAATAGATTAATTTACTTTGTACTGAAATATTTCTAAGAAAACTAATAATAATTACAACTGATTTTGAGAAGGCATCCGATTGTATGATTGTATTCTCCATGTGGTGACGGATTAAGAATACAAGTGTCACCACCCCATCTCCTCCCAAGGGTGCTGTAAAAGTCAGCTAAGGGATATTGCACACAGATAACATCCTCTGTGAGAGACCGAAAACTCGCAAATAAACCCTATGCCAACACGCCTGGTCAGCGCGGCACAGTAGACCATAATCCCTCCCAAACTGGAGGAGGCCCGTGCCCAACAGTGGGACGTAAATGGGCTGGAGAGAGAACACAGTGAACAACACCCAATAACAGCTACGTTAGTAAACTGATGCATAGAATGGGCATTGTTCATATTTTTTTAAAACTCTTAATTCGAAAACCATTTCCGGGAATAGAGTTTCTGATCATGATCCATTAGTTTTTTTTGGAAAATTTGCTATATTAACGATTATTTTTCCAAAAAAGCAAATGATCTCTATTTGCCCTTGAAATGAAGGACTTAAAATGTTAAGGCGTTTTTAGGGATATACTACTCTGAAGTGGAGTTGAAATTGGTCTATTATATCAACTTGTCAACTTTGAAAAGATAAAGTGCAATCTGTATTAAGTCTATCAAGAAAAGTATATACACAGATTGCGTAAAACGATGACGTCACAACATTTAAAGTAATATCTTCAAGAATTTTTTAAAAATTCTGGATAGTGAATATTTCAATAATATTGAAATTAGTTGCTTAAAATAGTCTATATTTTCTTAAAAGAATATAAAAACAGTAGGTCAAAAATTATGAACAATCCCAATTGTTATTGACCTACGACTATAGTATTAGTAAGAGTAATTTCACAATATATAGTAGTGTGTATTGTTATTCTCTTAAAAGGTTCTCATTATATAGTAGTATTCTATATACATTATGTAATAAGTACATTACAGAGAGGAGAAGCACATAATCATTAAACGTATTATTTGTGAAGTCAGTAAAGAGACCGCACGCTATAAAACGTATAGTATAAACCTTTGTTCTGTTGGTCGGTAGAGGGCGGGCGGTGCGCTCGACCACATCACATCTACTCTATATAGGAAGTTTCATTACAGTTTTAACTTTATGAAGCGAAATTCTTTGTAACTGCGTCACTATTTACCTATTTTATATTGTTGTTTTTGAGGATCAGATTAACTGCCTGAAAACGCACTTTTAATGTCTGTTTTCGGGTATTTAAAAATATCACAATGTTGTATTTGTACAATTATTAAATACTAGCTGGCCCGTCAAACGTTGCTTTGCCATACCAAAAAAAAGTAAAAAAAAAATAAAAAAAAAAGAACTATAAACCTCACGGAGCCCGAGACCTTTCCAACGAATGCAAAACCGTGGAAATCGGTTCGTGCGTTCTGGAGTTATAGCGTCAGGAAGGAAAGCCCGACTTATTTTTATATAGTAGATTAAGATTGCAAACACATAACACACAAAGTTGTGTTTAGCACTAAATAAAATTAACTCCAGTCATCACGTCATATTTGTACAAATGGCGTCACAATAATATGTTGGTGAGACAAGCGTAATACGTGCGTGTCTATGCGTTACAAATGTTGATAGGTATAATGAAAGTACCTAGTGTATAATTTTAAAATCTTTGTTAACCTTCGAGTGAGTTTTACGTGTGGACAGCCATTTTTTTTTTTAAATATTCACGGACATTTCACACAGCGTCCTCTGGTCCCAAGCTAAGCTTATATGCTTGTGTTATGGGTACTAGAATACGGATAGAATACATATACTACTTTTCTTTTATAAATACATACTTATAATACATAGAACACCCAGACGCAGTACAAACATTTGTATGACAATTAGAAAAATCACACAAATGATTGTCCCGAGCGGGAATCGAACCCGCGACCTCTTGATCGGCAGTCCGTTACATAAACCACTCAACCACGAGGCTCGTCAAATAACAATGAGCATGATCGTATATAAGTAAAATAACCTTTTATAAAATTATATGTTAACAAAATTCTCGTTGCAGTAATATGAGTGTAGCCATAATCATTGTATTCGTTTAATAATTATATAAAGCTATTAATCGTTACTGTGATATTAACAGAAATTCTATGAGACCGTCATTAAATTAACTCGGTGCAGTTCTAGGAAATAATTACATGAAAATGGTTAGTGCAGTCTATTAGGTTACTAGTCCAGTCAAATTACGGCTGAGAATGGGAAAAATAATCACTAAAATACCTAGTTTGGGAATTATGAAGGATCGATCGGGGGGTGTATTCTGAGCTTATATTCCAATTTGAGGGAATCTAGGGAAGTCAGCTCAAGGTCATTTCGATGAAAACGCGTTTAATTCGATATCTCGAGAACGGTTAGTGTTAGGCAAAAATTTGTAGAGACCTTTTCTCTTTTAAATTAAATTTACTAACTTTTTTATCCGAAACTTTTTTTTTATCATCAATATTTTTCAATTTATTGCTTCTGATAGGCAAAAATTTTACTTTTTTTCCTCCTTTTTTTTATTTTTCGCCATTTTCTCCCCAACCGTTCAATTTTAATAAATTTTACCAGAATATGAAAGTGTTGCTCTTTTAATTATGAACAACTTTATATATAAACTTTTTTCTGTAATGCCAATACCTTCGGAGTTATATATTACTTTACCGAGCGAAATCCGTGCCACTGTCGCAATATCATCGACATCAGTGGGTATTTAGTATTTGAAAGAAATATTAAAGTATTCCATGATCATTTATTAGCCAACTTACCTGTATCAAAAGGTGAATCGATTAAACTATTAAAAAATTGAACTTCATTTAAATATTAAATATTGTAATAATTGAAATATCATTTAAATATTGTACTTTTTCAATTTGGGTATTTTTTATTCCATTCAATGGGATAATAATGTGAATAAGGATTAGAAAAAGAAGTAAACGAATAATTGAAACTGTTTCACACATTTATTGATAAAAAAATAGGTCATAAAATTGGTAAAATTAAGTACGCGAGGTCGATGGAAGTGAATCGTCAATATTAAAGGCCCTGACGGTATCGGGGCATACGTCGTCCTCGTCCATTGCGTCAAAAATATCATCGTTGACAACATTGGCGATATTAGAACAATAGTTCTCTTGGCAATTAGTGCAAATTACTGAGCAAAACAGGCCGGCCTTTCTACATCCGCACGCTTTGCCGCAGTTGGTTTTGCATTTGCACGCAATCGATCTAAGCAAACCTTCCGGAGCTGGTTTCAGTGACATCAGTATCGGCTCCAATCCACGGGGGGTGTGACGCCAGCCCCACTCCTCGGGTTCCAGATAATTTTCGAGCCAGTATTGTATTTGGTAGTAACACCTCAACGAGTGAAAAAATGCGGCATCGGAGGTAGGAGGAAGGGATTCCAATTTAACGCGTTCAATGCTGAATAATTTGCGAATTTATAGCCAATGCTAATAAAAGAGTCATTCGCCCAGTGCTGAAAACGCGTATGTGCGTTCAAAAAATTTTTCGCGTAGTGCTAAGAACGCTTATAAGCGTTCATAGAAAACTCGCGTAGTGCGGCTGGACGCTATAGCGCGTTGTCTTTTACCTTCCCGCAGTGCGGCCGACGCTTATGTGCGTTCGGTAACTTTCGAGTTTTATGGCTGTCATATAACAATTACGGGTCATATAAAGGTGTTGGATGGATAAAGGTGCTTCCACACTAGTGTTTATTTGTAAGAGATTTTGTGAAGTTTACGCCATAATATACCTTCGTTCGGTTTTGTTAAAATAGTAAGTGATACCTTAATAAAACAGTAATAGTAAAGGTACCTTCTCCCGAAAGCCCTTTTATTCTTAATTTTTTTTATTTACGACACTTCGCCCGCCTCGTAATAGACACCATTTATAAATAGACTAAAACTACCTATTACTTTAGTTAAAAGAGCGAGTCATAATAAAATTATTTCAATAATCTATTGTACTAAATTAGGTTATTGTAGACGGGCTTCGTGGCGTAGTGGTTCATGTACTGGACTGCCGTTCACAAGGTCGCGGGTTCGATTCCCGCTTGGGACAATTATTTGTGTGATATTCATAAATGTCATACAAATGTTTGTACTACGTCTGGGTGTTTTCTATGTATTTTAAGTATGTATTTACAAAAGAAAAGTAGTATATGTATTATATCCGTATTCTGGTACCCATAACACAAGCATAATAAGCTTAGCTTGGGACCAGAGGACGATGTGTGAAATGTCCATGAATATATATTTATTGTTGTCGTCGCCGCCGCCCCCCCCCCCTGCAAGATTCGTAGCAGAAACCTGACTAGTGTGTAGTCTCCTTTACAATTCCACATTTTACGACCGCTTCGAAACAATAGACACCCAGAATACACGCTATAAACGCACAGGTGCGGCGCACCCCGCTTGCCTACAGATTTTTTTTTGTATGGACGCGTATACGCGTCGGCCCGCACTTGGTGAAGATCAGAAAAACGCGCATAAGCGTTAGCCGCACTGAACGTATTAAGCTCACTTTTACTTCCCTTTAGTAACCGTTGTCCTACGGAATCTATTTTTGGCGGGGTCGGGGCCCGCCAAAAATAGATTCCGTAGGACAACGGTTACTCCAGGTATACGAGAGTCGAGGAACAGATGTCCCTTACCCACACTAATGCACGCGACAGTGTGTCTGTGAATACGCGTCGCGACAGTGGCACGGATTTCGCTCGGTAAAGTAATATATAACTCCGAAGGTATTGGCATTACAGAAAAAAGTTTATATATAAAGTTGTTCATAATTAAAAGAGCAACACTTTCATATTCTGGTAAAATTTAATAAAATTGAACGGTTGGGGAGAAAATGGCGAAAAATAAAAAAAGGAGGAAAAAAAGTACAATTTTTGCCTATCAGAAGCAATAAATTGAAAAATATTGATGATAAAAAAAAAGTTTCGGATAAAAAAGTTAGTAAATTTAATTTAAAAGAGAAAAGGTCTCTACAATTTTTTGCCTAACACTAACCGTTCTCGAGATATCGAATTAAACGCGTTTTCATCGAAATGACCTTGAGCTGACCTCCCTAGATTCCCTCAAATTGGAATATAAGCTCAGAATACACCCCCCGATCGATCCTTCATAATTCCCAAACTAGGTATTTTAGTGATTATTTCTTTCGGTAATTTGACTGGACTATACGGAGAGATCGTTCCTTAATAAATTGTAGATCAAATTTATCCCAACTCGAAGGTTGTATAATCGCTAGTCAATATTAACTGTGTACTATTGTAAGTTATACAAGTTTAGGAGCAATCAATAGCTTAAAATAATATATTTCTAATATTATTCAACTCAATCTCACTACAAACTGTTTCAAGGAAATTTTAATTATTTAATCTAAAGTACATGACCAAGTTAAACTTACTTGTTACTGTTACGAACATTCTATGAAAATCCATTTTCAGTATTATATAGTTAATTATTTTTCAATGTTCTTTATTCGCATGGTCGAGTGGCGTAAATATTGTTGTTTTACTTCGGTTAAACAAACATAAATGTTCCATATAGCTGCAATTATCACCGAAATATAACTTATTTCATCACTTGACTTGTTTTGTTGTAAAAGCCTTTTAACAATATTTCTTTTTATATTTGTTTTTGTCATTACTTAGCTTCAATTTGCAGTGAAAATTTAAATGTATTATTGTAGTAATACCAACTAGTATGTAGGAAGTAGACGGAGGGGTAGGTACCTACCTATACCATTATTTTAAATAAATAATCATGTACAGTATAGAGTAGTGCTATAATGCGTTTACCGTGTACTTAGAGTGAAGAGGCGCTGCTACAGTTGACCTCGCTATGTGTACAACACTTAATGTTACAAGCTCGGTTATAATGATCATCTGTATATAATATGTTTTTATTGATGTGTGTTTAAAAAAACCATAGACTAATAACTCTATTGAGATTACTAAAGTAATTTATTAATTTTTGCATTTGACATGCTATGCTTTTTACTTAATAAATCAAATTATGGTGGAAAAAGTGAAATTCCGCAAGCACGTAAAAATATATAAACTCATTCGAGTAACAAGTGTGGTGGTCAATTTGAGATGTTGCAAGTAGACCGCAATAAGCTCAGTTGGAAGAGCTTCGGAACGGTATTCCGAGGTCGTGGGTTCAAGTCCTGCTTGCGGCATTTCACTTTTTCCACCATAATTTGATTTATCTATTGAGATTAATTAATTGACTTCGCGTGAAGTTTTACATTCCTAGTCCGTGGTATCAGTTATAAGCCAAAGGAAGAAAGAAATATTATTATTACTCCATATATAAAAAAAGGTTAGACCGTTTATCTGTTTGGTTTCCAATTATATGGCTTTGTATATATCTACAATAAAACTAGTACGTATTTACATAAAGAGCAGGCAGGGAACATGTACTAAGTCCCTATAGATATAGGCTTACCCTTCCAGTAAATACAGAGTCAATGTTAGTATAATCCTAAACTAGTTACAAAGATTTTACTTAGAACAAACTTAGGAGCCTGCTTTCAAAGTAGAACAAAGGAAATTCAGCGAATACTTCAAGTTTTATAAAATCAAATACTTATTTAGTGAGTGAAAAGCCAAAGTCACAGAGAATTAATAAATATCAAAGAAATTACTCATCAAATAACACAAAAAGTATATTGTAACTGAGAATGGAATTTGTATAATAATGAAGTTATAATTGAATATAATTAACACAGAGCGTTATATACACTCATCAAATAACACAAAAAGTATATTGTAACTGAGAATGGAATTTGTATAATAATGAAGTAATAATTGAATATACGTTAACACAGAGCGTTATATACGTGTTTGTTTTTCATAATTGCTAAATATCTGTTGAATGCGGCAACACGATTTTATATTTACATAAAAAACCATTTCGTCGTGAAAACTCTTTGTAACATTTACTGAAGGTTATCGTTGTTCGGTCACGCTTCAATATAATATTAATCTAATTTAAGATAAGCTTCAGTAACGGAACATCGTTTCAATCAGGAAGATAACATTTTTATCTAGAACGTGAATAGAACTTCTAAAATATAAAGTTATGATAACTTAAGATGTTTACAGTTCAGATATAAAATTTCGACAAATAATTCAAAATATTATATCAACGTGTTGGTTTATAGAAATAAAGTGTACTTATTGTAGGTACTTAAAAATATCATTGTTTAGATAAAAAATTGTTTATAATGTATAGATTTGAGTAACCAAAAATATTCTTTGAACAGATTTGTGGTACGAGCCAGGTGTATGCCCTTATTTGAAACCAATAAACGTGGCACCATCCACGTGTCTCATATTTTACTTTAATATCGTACGCACTGTTCACTCGACTGAAAATATATCGAGCAATAACTGGCATCGAACAAACACGATATATGTTTGTAGAAAAAGAGTTTTCAGATAAATAAATCTTTTCGATGAACATCTCTACGTGTAATTGCTGTGATTTACGAGTTATAAAATGGGTATGGAAAAGTTATTTCCGTTTATTAAATTTATTTTAGACGGAAGTTTAAAATGATAACGCTCTTATAGATTCAGGCACTCAAATTTCGCATTACTGACAGTGTATACAAAGTAATTTCACAAGTTAAGAAACAAGATAACCTAGTCCCGAACTAGGCATATTCTTGATTTATCGAAACAATCAAATGAAACATAATCCAAACTAACTGCTTAACATGCAAGTTTTGAATAGTCTTCAATTCCAAACAACTTTTGAATACAAAAAGCTGTTTGAAGCCACCGCGGAGTGATCACTAACAAGTTAACAAAGTCCTCCCCCCCTCCGTGTATTAACCTATCTGAAAGTCATATAACACAGAGACTGTCCTTGGCTTAAAAGAAAACAACGTTTTCAACGCCATGCGATTATTAGACGCAACATATTTTATAGAATTATTCATTTACGTTAGCATAAGGGATTTAATGTGAAACACGTCGGCAGGTACGTGTTATATATATAACAAAGCTGAAAGTGTACATGTACGTCGGAGATATGAGCACTGAAAGTGTAGATATATTCCTAAACGACGGCATAATATTATGTAGGTCACGTACATGATAATATATTGTTACAATGGTAAATAACATCTACAGACAAGCTCACACTGGCGATCCGTGTTTCCTCAGAATGAATAAAAATATAATAATTATATAATCTAATATCTAATACTAATATATAAAATTCACGTGTCACAGTGTTAGTTACCGTACTCCTCCGAAACGGCTTGACCGATTCTTCTCAAATTTTGCATACATATTATTATGCAGTAGGTCTGAGAATCGGCCAACATCTATTTTTCAAACTTTTTTTTTTAGTATGGCAGAAGAACGTTTGCCGGGTCAGCTAGTTTACTTATATAAGGTGTAAATAAATCAACTTGTCAAATTTTGTGAGGTTAGTTGGTATCGAAAAATAAACACGCTAAAAATAAACTAAAAAATTTTTGAGCAATTTCATTTTTTCACGAAATAAAAGGATTTCATCAAATATTTTTATGCGTATCTTACCTACAAAATAATGTAGGTACTATGCCGTTCAGTCTCACTCGTCGGCAGTCGCTTGCGCCGACCGACGCCGCACAGCGAGTGTATTGTGGTACAGTGCGCATAACATTTACGCGTAATGTAAATCATTACAAATCTTCAAAACGGTAACGTTTTTCTTAACTTTTTCACCGCGATTATTCATGATAATTATATTATTCAAAACAACTCCTAAAAATATGACAAGTTAATTTTTTGACACCTTGTATAATTTACTTAAACCTTTGTCTGTTACAGAGATTCCCGATCATTTGCGATATTTCCTTAACAGAAGAAACGGAAACACAAACAAGTATGCGATTAACTTCAAGCTTCAAATGTATAAAGGCACAAAATTCATAATACCTATAATTCACCTGAAAATTAATAGCTTTAATTTTTAAATTAATAGCTTTAATAGCTTTTCTAACATTTGCGCGACGCGTATATTTGTTTTAAATTTTAGAATAACTGGCATTTTCTGTGTTGTTATTGTGAATTCATGAATACATTTATTTTATTATTATTATTATTAAAAAATCCCTACTTATATTTTTTTTTTTTTTTTTTCTCTTTATTTTTAATGGGGGCTTATGATTATAACATAATATGTCAGCCCCATCATAACTTAAACTAATGTATCTACAAACTTAAACCTATGTACATAAATAATAAGAATCAACTATAAAATATCAATAATCACATATGAAAAAACAAAAACAAAATATTATTTGTGTCAAAATCAACAACGTTGTTTTTGATAAAGCTCATACAGTAGCTTTGCTTCCTCAGATGTAGGATTAGCCAAAACACTTTGTACTACACCAACATCCATAAGAATTAAATTTAAATCAACTAAAATTTTTTCTCTACAGTTATGATTTTTGACACATTCCATCAAAACATGTTGTACGTCTTCTACACGGTTACATACTTCACAGTTTGGTGAATCAGATATACGCATCAAATATTTGAACTTGTTTGATGGAATATGCCCAGAACGCAACCTATGTAATAATGTCACATATTTATTTTCTAATTTCATATTATCAAACCAGGGCCAACGATGAGGCTGACTCTGCATTGTTTTGTACCAAATGCCTTTACTGCTGGAGCTTTCGTCAAAAGACTCTTTCCATACATTATAGCACATATGTTTAGCTACGTATAACATCTCAGTGTAGTTAGGTGTTATATGCAGACTCTCTCCTTCAGTGATCGCTAACTTTGCTAGCCGGTCAGCCTCTTCGTTGCCCCTTAGTCCTATGTGTGATGGAACCCATTGCAATCTTAAAGTTTTATTTGAGCTCATTTGTAAGATCTCTCTCAATACATCATAGGCTACCGATACACCTCTGAGCCCAGAGACGCATCGAGCCAAATGATATAATGATGATTTGCTATCTGTAAAGACAACAAAATTTTGACCACTAATCCTGTTTACATGTTTAACTGCCTCCAAGATTGCAATGAGTTCCATCGTCATTATTGATACTACAGATTGAGTCCTGTACAATCCCACATGGTTTTCATTGACATAAACAAATGCCGACCCTTGCCCAATATCGTTTTTAGAGCCATCTGTATAGAACTTTTGCCATCCATCATATTTTACATTTAACACATTTAAGACATCAGATTTTAAGGAATTAATGTCATAACTGGCTTTCGGTTTTTGAATACAATCTAAATCGAATTGGACTACTTCATCTAATCTAATTTTAGATAACCATATATCTAAGGAAAACATTAATAAAGGATAATTAGTCTGGATTTCATGTGACTTTGTTTCATTATGTGCTGTTAAAAGTAATGGTTTTCTTTTATTTTGCCAATACGAACAGTTGGGGTGTGAGTTCATTTCATTCAACATATTAATGACATCATTATTTGTCCAGGACCTAGTTTTAATGCAATGTTTATATGCGAGGTATAACCTTCGTACATAAAGTGGAGGAATACATAACTCACTCTCCATAGTATATATGGGAGTGTTTTTAATAAAGCCACCAATAGTTCTTAAAGCCTGGTTTTGAATTCTATCTAATTTAACTAGGTGTGTCTTTGCACAGTTACCATACAGAAAACAACCATAGTCTATCCTGCTTCTTATCAATGATAAATAAAGTTTACGTAAGTGTTTATTATGGACACCCCAACTGGCTCCTGCTAGAACTTTTAGTAAGTTAAGAAATTTAGACGTTTTTTGTATTATTTTACTAATGTGTTTGCCCCACAAAAGAGATCTATCTAACCACATGCCCAGGTATTTAATGTAATCTACAGAAGTTATAGCATTATTATTAACGGTCAAATTTACTTGTTTTCTTATGCGGCCTCTGCTGAAAATACATATGTTGGACTTAGTTGCCGATAGATTTAAACCAAGTTCATTTAGAATATTAACCATCGAATTTAGTGCACTTTGTAAACTCAACTCACAGTAGTAAAGGTCTTTATGGCTTATATAAAAAACAAAATCATCTGCATATTGGGTAATAAATATGTCCTTAATTTTTTGACATATAGTAGCAGTAGCTATATTAAAAAGTAAAGGTGACAAAGGGTCACCCTGAGCAAGTCCTTTACTAGCAGATCTTGTAAAATCAATTTGCAAATCTGAGGAATTTCTGATCATCAACTGCCTATTAGTCAAATAGGACCACAAATATGCACATATACTTTTACCAACTTTTAGATCATCTAGGATAGTAATCATCTTGTCAATACATATATTATTATATGCATCCTCTACGTCCAAAAAACATGCAACTGTAGGATTTTTTTTTGATAGGCCTAATTGTATGTGAGCAACGAGCCTAGATAGGCTGTCTAAGCAGGAATGTACTTTTCTAAAACCAGTAGTCTGTGGTGATAATATTTCTTGTTTTTCTATGTACCACTCAATTCTTTTGTTTAACATATTGTGAAATATCTTACACAAGCATGAGATCAAAGATATTGGCCACAGTTTCGGCTCTAAATCTGGATTACTTACTGCTTTTTTTATTGGAACTACTAAAATATGTCGCCATTGAGAAGGTACATAGCAATTCTGAAGTATAGCATTATATATCTTAATTAAAAAGTTAAAGCCACAATCAGGTAAATTAAAAATCATAGAATATGTTATTCCATCGCTACCAGGCGCAGTATCTTTCTTTTTCATACATATTTTTAACTCTTGTAAAGTAAATGGTGACTCAAGTAATTCATTTGAAAACTTTAGAGTAGGTGGTAAGTTTATGACTGTATCTGGAGTAAGTGAGTGTAATAATTCTTTTAGTTTT
This sequence comes from Orgyia antiqua, assembly GCA_916999025.1. Lineage (NCBI taxonomy): Eukaryota > Metazoa > Arthropoda > Insecta > Lepidoptera > Erebidae > Orgyia > Orgyia antiqua. Next base: position 21,031,780 of record OU779862.1, read on the forward strand.
TGCTCTGAAGGCATAGAGTTCGGTTGATAACGACCTTTGATCCAACCCATTTTGCGCCACATCTCAGACACTGAAGTACATTCATCTATGCTATTACAAAATTTTTGCCAACTATTCTTTTTAGAGTTTCTTATTAATTCACGCGCAGCTGATACTTTATTTTGATAAATAGTTAGATTATCTGGGGTTGGATTTCTCCTAAACTTTTTTAGTGCTAATCTGCGTTCCGCTATTGCAGCTGACAGAGTAGGGTTCCACCATTGTTTTGGTTTAAACTTGTCTTGGGGATTATTACAAATTTTTGTAAAAGTAATATTTTTGTATGCCGAAATATTTAATTGATTTTCAAAATAATTATACATATCTTGAACATTACTGTTAGAAAAACTATCACTATTCCACTGAGACAATGGAACTTCTAAATTTTCTTTATACTGCCTCCAATTAGCTTGCTTAAAATTTCGTTGCTTTTTGATATATACATAACTTTGAAAATCAAATCTAACTTTAATAACAAGATGATCACTACCTAGACTTTCATTGAGTACCTGCCAATCCGTCTTTAAAGCCAGATCAGAGGAAATAAATGTAATATCTGGAGTAGTACTTTGAAGAACACCGTCTACTAGTTTAATACGCGTGGCTGCTCCATTATTGATACTGATAAAACTATTATCTAAAGATGCATCAAAAATGTGGGTACCTCTGGTATCTGTCTTATAAGACCAATTGGTATGGTGACCGTTAAAGTCGCCCAAAATTATAGATTTTCGTGTCACTTGAGAAAAAACATTGTCCCAATCTGATAGTGTAGTTCGTGTAGATGGTGGACAATAGATGCAAATAAGGTCCTCTAAAATATTACAATTGAAAATTTTTACGTGTATTGTTTCTATACTACAATTACGCAAAGTTATAGGACATACCTGGGTACGAATAGAATTATGAATAATAACTGCGACTCCTCCATAAGAGTCAGCCCTGTCCCTCCTATAAATGTTATAACCATTTATTTTAACTGTATCCTCTAAGTTAAGCCATGTCTCACATATTACCGCGATATGAATGTTTTCCCTATTCAGTAATAATTCAAAATCTATTAATTTCGGTTTTAAACTTTGACAATTCCATTGTACTATATTTAGCTTAATGTCTTTATTGCATCTATCCATTAAAAATTTTTAAAATATTACATACGTTTTCTGCAGTTAAAGTTCTTAATACAAATACCTTAAATTCTTCAAGAATAATCTTACAAATGGCTGTAATCTTGTTCTCAAAATTGTCTTCTGCTAGTAAAATTCTTTTTATCTTGCTTATTAATAACCTGAAATCAAATTTTTTATTACGTTTATTCTCTTGACTCTCCTTTTTATTATCGCACGACGGGTTTTCATATGTACTTTCTTCATGTTCTGATGTAATATCTTCTTCAAAATTTGTTTTCCTCTTCTTACTTTTGCCTACTCTATAGCTGTTTCTTGACTGTGATGTTTGGTTTGTAGTAAATACTTGTTCGCTTGTTACATCTGATTCTAATATATCTTCTTGCACGTTTACTGATTTTTTAAGAACATTACTGTAGCTATTGTTAGAGTTTGTATACCGAGTTGTTCTTATCACATCCTCTGTAGGTACTTTTCTTTGTGTATAGTAAATTTCTAGAGCATTTCTATAGTTAACGTTTTTCTCACTCACAATGTATCTAACTTCTTTCTCTTTCAAATAATAAGGACATGTTCTATCTAATGCTATATGTGCCCCTTTGCAGTTTGGACATTTAAACGTTGTTATGTCACAGTTTTCATGATTACTGGCACATTTTGGACATACAGTCTTCTTGGACGGGCAAAAATTTCTACTATGACCATACTGCCAGCACAAGGAACATTGAGAAACAGGAAAAATGTACTTCTCTACTTTAAATCTGCATCCATACGCTAATACATACTCTGGCGGACATGGATTCGAGAATGATAATCGCACCGTCTCGCTGTCTACCCATTTACCATCTCCGTCTCTCCTTTTTAAGCGTTTAACTGTATTTATTTCTATATCACTGATTAGGTTTATTGCAAATTCTTTTTCATCAATTTCTAAGTCCACGCCCTTGATAACTCCATATGATAAAATATTTTGATGAGTGTATTGTGTTCTAATATCTAAATCCTTCATTTTCTGGCTGGTAAGTAATTTTTCTGCTTCTTGTTTCTCGCTAATCTGAATCAAAACTCTAAACTGGCCTTTATACTTTATTCTTGTCACGCCTTTAATTTTTTCATTGCATAATAATTGTGCTAAAGCCATCAGTTTAGGCAGTGCCTGTATTGATGTTAGACATACTTCAAAATTGCAATTTTCACTACTTTCTCCTGCAATCATACTCACATTTTGTACATCCATCGAGTCACTTCTAATCAATCGTTTAGGCCTTCGTCTGATAACAGTTACGAAACCATCTTCACTACTATCTTCTTCTCGTTCTCTTTTTTCTTTATTCTTTTTCAAACTTACGCTACCGCGATAGACATTACTACCTGACATAATTTCTAACTCACTTTCACATTCTTTGATAATTTCAGAATCACTTTTATGTATATCTTCCTCTTCTAGAATATTTTCATTCATTATCAAAAACTGAGGGTACTTTTAAATAAATGTATACGGAGTTGCTAACCAGTGACCGAAATACGTGCGCTCGCCGCTGCGACGCGTGCGCCAATGCCCTACTTATATCAATATTATAAATGCGAAAGTAACTCTGTCTGTCTGTTACGCTTTCCCGCTTAAACCTCTCAACCGATTTTGATGAAATTTGGCACAGACAATCTCTAGACCCTGAGAAAGGACATAGGCTTTATTGCGATAAAAAAATTCAAAATTCCACGCGGACGGTGTCGCGGGCAACGGCTAGTTTCTTATATATAGTAAAACAAATACACGCGTCTAAATCCGTAAAAGTAGCTTTATTCTTATCTGTGTTCCCAATACAACTAGAACACAGATCAGAGGCTCTTTTCGGTCGTATTACTATATCACATAATCAAGCTATATACAATATGCCATAACATCAGCATTAAACAAAGGACATTACATGTAAAGGTAGTTCAGTTACGATACTCTATTGAACTCTATTCTATGAATAAATTACAGGAAGGTACTATATAAAAGGTAATCCGCTATTAACTGTTTCACTTCTTGAATCAAATTGCGTAATCAAATAGAGAAAAAGTCGAAACGGTAGATTGAATTTGAGCAATGAATCCTGAACAAACGCAAATAAAAACGATGCTTTGTAAGATAATAACAAATATATACAATGGTTGGCCACATACATCTTTACTTATTACAAAACAAAGTCATTATTTTTATATGTATGTCCCTATGTTAGCTTACATCTTCAAAACTACGCAACGGATTTTGATGTGGTGTGTGGTTTTTCTGTAATAGATAGAGAGGTTCAAGAGAATAATTTAAGGTTTGGTACACATTGGTCTCAACGCGGGTGAAACTGCGGGCATTAGCTAGTAAACACAATACACGTAATTGACGTAATATAATAATTCTGTCAAATGAATTTTAGTATATATTATAATTTTTGAGATGGAAAACTTTAATATGCCTACGAAAGTAGTAGCGCTTTATTTATAAAAAAAATCTCTGTAGCAGATAACAAGTATAATTAATTTATTACTTGTTAAATTTATATTATATTATTTTATATATCAGACACAGCGTCTTAATAATTGAATATAAAGTGAAACAAGATAATAAATGATCTAAGAGTAAAGTAAATGAACGTTGAAAACATAATTAATTGATGATTCATTTTATAAAGACTTTGAGTGAGTTAGATAATCTAATATATAAAATTCACGTGTCACAGTGTTAGTTACCGTACTCCTCCGAAACGGCTCGACCGATTTTCCTGAAATTTTGTGTACATATCCTCTAGGTCTGAGAATCGGCCAACATCTATTTTTCAAACCATTTTTTTTTAGTATGGCAAAACAACGTTTGCCGGGTCAGCTAGTAATATGTATATTCTATTCATACTTTTTTGATAAAAAAGGTAAGACAATGAATCATAAGCTAATAATTAAGGTTTACTAGATGTAGGCATAGCTCTTAAACTAGAGATCCAATACTGTATCTCTTTCTAATGTATAAAATATTATACCTTACATTAGCGATACAAAAATTGGAGATTTTAGTCCGGAATATCGACTCAACAACATTGTACTTCAAGTAAGAGCTTTCGTCAAAATGATTAGAGTATTCGACGTTTGATATTGTTACGTTTCCACGTAATTTGTTCAATTTTGTAAAAAACATACATCCCGTTTTAGTTAAGGGCCTACATCAATATTATCGTCGACATGTACATATTAACACAGCTAGTAGGTATAGAAAATGAAGAATTTGGGATATTTTTTTTGTTTACTCAAAATCTACTAAATATATTTTAATTCTGATTTACGTGTTTCTATATATAATAGTTACTTATGTTCTGAAAGTTATTTCATTAGATAATACGCGATAATAGACCGACAAATGAAAAAAATAAGAAATGAGAGAGGTATTTTCGCTAAGATTTTCTATCGAGAAAACTTTTTTCAATCGCGTTTCTGAGTTTATGCGATCCTAGATTATATATTGAAAAAACATATACTTAAAAATTAGAGCTCTAGCCATTCAATCTAAAGAAACAATGAAAACTTCGTACGTAGAAAAATGCACGAAGCTATTTTGGTATCCTCATAAATCTCTTAGTGGTATTTTAATAGATATACCTACTATACTATACTTCTGATATTCTTGAGAACTCATAAGCGTGATGTTAGTATATTAATAAAATACTTCCTATATTGGATATAATTTAAAACTCAGCTAGTGTAAGTAGAAGGGCTGATCAACATAAAATGCTAACGGTTTTTTTACAATTAATAGCTGATTGTGCTGATAAAAACTCTAAATGCAAAACGTAAACATTTCCTTTTCGTTAATATCGAAGTTATTTAAACGGTACGTAAAAAGCAACCTATTTAAATAAAATTACTCTATCGAGAGGTGAACTCTACTAAATTATTTGACACAAGTATGTTAAACAATTCCATTTTAGCTGAATTTGAAGATCCCCAACATTGAATGGTCGATACTTACACGCATCAACGGAACCTCTCGTTACACATATTAAATAAGGAAGATGTCACTCAAGTGTGGAAATGAGCCAACCAGGGTTCATTATAGAACTTCATGTAAATGACCTTACCTTACCTTTGGCCTACATAGATGAAGTTTTAAAATAGGCACATAAATAGTTTAAGATTTTACGTGCAAATCACTATTAGATAAGTTTTTGAGTTTTTCATTTAACAGAATCAGTTTTATCTCATTCTGAAACGCTTTCAATTATATTCAATGCGTACCTATATATGATCTGAATTTTGCTTTTTCGGTAAGACTTTTAGTCGGATTTAAATCTATTTGTATTAAACTAGAATATTAATAACGACTTGTACAATTTTAACGTGAGTGTAACGATGATTACAAGCTAGAACGATGCCAAACATTGTCTTACATCTTTTACGACGATCAATAAAACTTCACTTAGAATCAGGTAAATTCTAGAACAAACACAATAGTAATAGTTCTTATCTCATCATCATCATCATCGTCAGTACTTATATCATTATATTTAGTTTGATTTAGCTGTTTTTAATTGTTGACAAAGCAGCTACACTCCGTGTTCCGTAAACGTACCCACCCATATAACACAAATCATTAAGTCCTTGTACCTTGTCCGCCGTTGTAAATTTTTTGCGCATGAAGTGTTTATAAATAAATAAATAAAAATAACAAACTTTTAATACTAACATCCTCAGGTTTTACCTTCTAAAAGGCGGAACTTTCAATAAAATATTTCTTACAGTGTAAAAAAAAACTAGTTTGAAAACCTTTAGGTTCTCAGCTTCTGTAGTTTCTAAAGTAAATGTGTTAGTTTCCTCCTATCTATACATATAATAATAATTGTCAAGTGCGAGTCGGACTCGCGCACGAAGGGTTCCGTACCATTATCTATGCAACATAGGGCAACGTTATTAGTATCGAGCAAGAAACGGTACAAAAATCATGTTTGTTGTATGGGAGCCCCCCTTAAATATTTATTTTATTTTATTTTTAGTATTTGTTGTTATAGCGGCAATAGAAATACATCATCTGTGAAAATTTCAACTGTCTAGCTATCACCGTTCTTGAGATACTGGGTACGGAACCCTAAAAATCATGTTTGTTGTATGGGAGCCCCCCTTAAATATTTATTTTATTTTATTTTTAGTATTTGTTGTTATAGCGGCAATAGAAATACATCATCTGTGAAAATTTCAACTCTCTAGCTATCACCGTTCTTGAGATACAGCCTGGTGACAGACGGACGGACGGACGGCGAAGTCTCAGTAATAGGGTCCCGTTTTTACCCTTTGGGTACGGAACCCTAAAAATGTATAAAATATTTTTTTAAATCTAGATATATAGAAGGTACTAAACTTGGCGGCACTTACATTCGACATTTATTTTTTTCGAGATAAATACAACGCTATATCTTTGATTGGTCATATACGAGTAGACATAAACTCTAAATAAACTAGTATGCAGGAGCAACATTGTTTAGTTCTTGTCTAAGTCGGTTATTTAATGGAATTAGTCGTAGAATGTATGTAGCACTGATTTAATACAATAAGTGAGTACAGTCAACAAGACAAGTTGCTACTTCGTAGCTCCTTGTGCACTAACTGTTGGTATTACTTGCACCTCTATCAGCTGTTTGCCTCAGCTCTAAGAAATTGATTGTGAGTAAAATAGACTACATTTATTGTTGTATCAGTGCAACAATAGGCAACATCCACATGTACAATTATTTATTTTCTGTTCTGTTCTATTAATTCTAAATCTTTCGTCCGATTTGACATTATGTCTTCGATTGACGATCAATTTCTAGGCAATAATTGTGAGAATATACACTTAACACAACATTTGTATATATCTAAGCTATATAACAGTTGATGATAAATAATAATTATGTATACATCATAAGTAATCAGACTAATCAGTTGTTGCCCTAAGCGTATACTTAAGACAACAACCGACTAAAACCTTCGACCCGTTAACTTATTATACGTAGCTACTATATTATGAGTATGCTCTCTGATCTCTATAGATACATTCATCCTAAGTAAACAATAGTTGAATGCAGACATTGATCTAGTAACTTTACAATAAATTGAACAAACTAAACAACTCAACACAGTGTAAGTATTACAAAACAGCTTTGTCATACACATGTTATAAGTACATAACACTATGCGCAGTGCATGTACATAATGAAATGAATTCAAATGAAAAACCTTCTCACAGAAGATATTCTCTGCTTAATTATATCTTAGCTGGTTAATACAATCTTTGGAAAACACCACTTTATTAAATACCCATTACAAAATTTTTTATTTAATCCAATAATTACACCCGTTACTAAAATTAACACTTTAAAACATTAGATGAAACTGTGTCAACAGTCATACAATAACTTATCTTAGTTCGTTTCCTCTGTTAGGAAGAAGTCTCATCCCAAGAGTACTTAAGAGGTGTTGAAATGAAATATGACTTTACAAATAACAAACGCTATAACATTTATTTTAAACATGTTGCAGTTTCTGTAGAGGCGCGGCCGCGGCCGCTGTGGCGCGTAAATAACGTGGGCAGCGCGAGCGTGGCGTGATTATCACCGGACACAGGGTTACCACGTCAGTATATAATAAAAATAAATAAATGAAACTGTCCACTACAGTAAACAATGCCATGCTACATTAATTATTTATTAAAATAAATAACTTATTTATCTGATTCTATTCCATGTAGATTATAATTCAATTTGTGACAACCCTACCTAGAGGCCACTTTATGTCAGTCTACAACAGGACGATGAATGCAATATTGCAGCTCAACAATGATAAATTGTGCGCTAAACAGAAATGGCGCATGCAATGTTCCATAACGCGATGTTCATGTCGAAGATCCTTATCAAACATAAAACTTTAACATCAGCTCAACCAACTTTATAAAAACTATTTTATTTTAAAACGAGTTTTCACCGAATCATTTTATAATATTTAAAAGTTTCACGCCAGAGCTCTAACTAGTTTATGGCCGGTTTTATTGAATTTTAACCCGGTCAATGGTATCTAAAGTTCGGAGGCAGTTTATCAAAGTACTATTAAAGAGGGCTATAAGCGTTCAAGGGTGTGAAATGTTTCATAAATTTAATTCAACGAGCCGTCGTCAAATGAACAGCTAAACCAATCGTGTATAACTTAAGTCTCGCGTAAGCCTTTCTAAGAGGTTTACCATATATTAATGTCAAGAGCCTTCTACGAAACAGAAATACCTTGCTAGGCATCATGTGTACAGAACTTATTATATTATGCAATATATGGATTGCTAATCTGGTGGCATTATTCTCCGCTACGTTAGCTTCTCCTCTCTTCCCGAGTGTAAACCGCCCTGATGTCAATTCAAATGATATATTTGCGAGTAAGTCCGCCTTTCTCTTTGTTAGCAGTAAATTTATCGCATTGTAGGTGTAGATATTATTATGCTCCCACTGGGACCTACGTGTCTCAACCACGAACACACTCAGACTCACGTGAAAACAAAAACCTAATTCCGTCTGGACAATATTTTATGTGTTACAGAATAATATGAGGCGGATTTATGTCACGTCGTCGAGGGATTGGTGCTGTGTCCTGGGTTATATTATTATGATTCGCTGTTCAGTTCCTTCTATTATTTTCTTTATATATATTTCCTTCTATTATTATCTCATACTAGATCACTGTACTGTTCTGACGCCATTTTGAAGTTAAGTCTCATTCCATGTATTAAAATAAATGACTGAAAGAAACCTTTAAAGACAGTGTAATTAGTTTTCGTTAAACATTTGCTTCAAAATGTTGATTCTTATGAGGGCTATTTATCCTGGCATCACACTAATCCCACCCGTTAATAAACAAAGCTCAATATTATTATCCTTTATACAATTCCAAAAAATATTGCGCAGCGTAAAATTAATTTGTTAAATCTCCATTTGTTTGGGACAGCCATTTTAATTGGTTTCCTCATCGTTTTGTTGTTGAGCTGTAAGGAGCGGTGCCTCATAACAATAAGTATATTATAGTATTGGACTATTAGGTCTCTCACACTAATCCTATTAGGAGAGCCAAGAAAAATATTAAGCACAGCTTAAAACTAGTCGCTTATAATTGGTATGTTGTTGTATATATTTTGTAAAAACCTTTCTTAGCAATTTAGTTTTAAAATTTTACTATTTCACACGTTTTACATCTAATTATTTTTATACCAAGTACCGTAAAATATATGGAAACAATGCAAAATGAAATTTTGCCCCATTATTTGTTAACGTTGCATGACTTTGGCACTACTAAACAGCTTCAATAATACACTGCATTTTAGTTTTCGTACGTATTTCACAAAACATCGCCTCGAACAATTTATTTTAAAGTTTGTCATCACTCTTTGTTACAAAAGGGAGACATTTTTAAATTGTTTTTACATCTTGAATTTGGCAATCAGAAAAAGGAGTGTAATCAAAATGTTAGCTAACTAAGCATTCACCAGTTTTAATTGCTGTTTGAGTGATATCAAATTTCAAACAATGTTTAATTTAAATTTAAGATCTTAATTAAAAACTCCATAAAAGAGTTTCCATGGCGAAAAATAAACAAGGAACTTTGTTGATATAAATGTTTTGTTTTTAATAAATACGAGTGTATGGCACTTGTTACACATTTTAATAACTTACCGATTATATGACCAATCAGAAAAAACACATGAAACCAGATCATAACCTGGGAGTAGGTAACAAAAAAGGAAAAGTACAAATCTAATTTCAAAATGTTTGTACACATTAAACATTCCATCATTGGGACACTTTGGCATGAATAAATAATCACTCTGTACCGAAGTTTGTCACAACTTGCCTTGTCAACCATAATCCACATTTGAGTTAGTTGCCAGTAGCCCGGGCACACGAGGAAGTCACCTGGGACATACCTTCGTGCTGCGACAGATTGTCTATTTATTAACTCAACAGGAATTGAATTCATCATTGTTATGTAGACAACCAAAATGTTTTATCAAATATTTTGTCTTAAAAGATATGTTCAGATAAGCGAGGCGGTGCTAATTAACGTCTCACAATCGCGCATACACCCACACAAACATGTGTAGGTATGTACTCGTGTGTACATAGGTACACACTTATATGTATTGTATACCAGCATAAAGATATACGGGCTGGAAGTTGGGAAAGTCATTAAGATTTCACTCAAAGAGATCAACAAAAACATAAGTAGATAGAGAAAGGACCGAGTGAACGATCTCATAATATTAAGAACATTTGTGAGTAAGGGTTTTATAAAGTTAATGGATGAAAACAATTGAAGGTATTAGTTTGTTGTAGTTCTAACCCGAATTAGTATATTTCCTAATTCTAACCATGTTATAATTGACACTGACACTTTTATATTATATTATTCACCAGTTTTTTGGACTGTCATAATTCTTATATTTATCATATAAAAGTGTTTATCAATAAAACTAATACCATGTTTAATTTTGGGGTCTCGTACAGAAAGGGTAACCAACTGGTTCCTACTAGTAACATTTATATGTAATATTGTGTAAACACTATTGAAAACTCTTTGAAAACATTTTATAAATATTATGTAGAAAATAAATGTATTCGTAAACCTGATGTAATGTCTTATTTAGCATAATTGATTGATGTATCTCTTGAGAAGTAATCTGTTGTTTATTGTGGTATCTTGTTTTAAGAACTGTATAATAGTAATAAATTGAATTATGGTGGAAAAAGTGATTGCCGCAAGCGGGACTTGAACCCACGACCTCGGAATACCGTTCCGAAGCTCTTTCCAACTGAGCTTATTGCGGTCGTGCTTGTAGCATTCAAATTTACCACCACAATCGTCACTCGATTGAGTTTATATCGTATTTCTACGTACGTACGTACGCTTGTCAATTGCAAAATCAATAAATTACTTTAATATGTAATAGTATTAGATCAAGGAATCTTTCATTAATATAGAAATAGTATATAGGAAAGTGTTAAACCACAATAGTAGTGGGTGGGTACTGTGGGTAGCTAAGTTGAAAGATGTCTTTAGCACTTAGAATGATTGAAAGAATGGGTATATTAACACATAAACTGCTACCACTAATATAAACTAATTCTTCTTTATATTAGCAATACTTAACCGTTTTCATAAATATTTTAATTAATCACAGCTAATAGTTGTCAGAGGCAGCATCACAAAATGTACATCGAGTGTTCGTCCGCAATACTCTTATGTCCACTAATAGCGCTTTATCACATGTGATGGCTGGCTTTAAATATCATTAATTAAACATGTCTGTAGTATTTTCAATGAGCAGTTCTATCAAATGAAATCATTATGAAAATGCTTTGTAATTTTATTAAGTTCACTATATATAACTATAGCTCACCCGGCAAACGTTGTTTTGCCATACAAATGTCAGGGTAGACAAATAATTTGCAATAAAATAAAATAAAATCTCTCAAGTTGGACCAGACTGCTCACGGTGTGCCAATTTAATTTAAAATCGGTTAAGTAGTTTAGGAATCCATCACGGACAAACATCGTGACAGGAGATTTATATATATAAAGATTATTATTTATTTTAGATGAATATAGACACAAAAAGCAACTTGGTGTAGAGTTTTACAGTATATCTACGTATCGTATGTTTCCGAACTAAGTCTCTTTTGTATTTCCATACATTATGATATTTGTTTAATTATATTAACCGGTATTTAAAAATACTAGTTTTTAAATTATACATATATAGTCTTCTACTAAATTAATCCTAACTTAAAGTCGAAATAGATTCGGAGCCTAACTTATATTTTGTAGAAATTGTACCTACTGTATTACCTACATTAGTTTTGTATTTTTACATTAAAATTATAATTTTTATTACAATAATCAGAGAAATAGAGCACACATTACACATTATGATTGTTAACAGGAGACATTGGCTTGTGTCCAAGTATCTACATTCACCTGAACACTTGTGTGGTACATAAACGTAACTTGCAGCTGTCTCTACTGATATATGGTTATGATAACGTTACCTGAACTCATAACAATCATACATATTGAATTTTTTTTCATCAATGAACGTTTTCATTTCGAAAACAGTAGTATTGTTAGAGGAAAAACACGCTAGTCAATAGACTAACAAGGTTGAAAACATTGACGATATACCCTGATATTTTCTAACACTTGCGCGACTCATTTGTTTAAATAAAACTACTTTTTACGGATTTAGACGCGTGTATTTGTTTTAAATTTTGGCCCGACGTTTCGGAGACCTTGTAGTCACCATTACAGCGCAGTCACCCCCGTGACCATGGTGACTGTAAAGTCTCTGAAACGTCGGGCTAAAATTTAAAACCAATACCTATACGCGTCTAAATCCGTAAAAAGTAGTTTTATTAAATTTCCCCTGATTTTCCGATGTTTTTATTATCGACGAGTTTATTTTAAGAGGTTGTCATAACATCATCTTTTTGTTTTACTAAACTAAATATCCAATGCTAATTCAATAACAAAATCCATTTGAAACAAATTATTACTTATACATTATCACGGAGAATTACACATTCGCTACATATTCAATGGCAGTACAAACATTAGATATTGGTATCACATTAGGTGCATGCAGCATGCACTAGTGGTCTCACAGACGTGGTACTATCACGTTATATATAGCACCAATAAACTAACAATGGCTCACAATAAAACTCAGTAAATCCGGCACACGACCACTTTATTGTCGACCATGTCTGTTGAACGTGCAGCTTGTTTCATGCTGCTACAGTTGCAGTACAATATTTATGAGAAACATTAATTCCAATATATACATTTTCCTCTGAAAAAGATGTTTTACATTACACACATACAAAAGTACTATAAATACTTGCTTGAGTAAAAACTTATACAATTAAATCTGGATTCGCTCTCAGATATAATATACAGATAATTTGTCAGATTTTTGCTCGTTGCTACGATATGGAAGTTCTCATGTACGTTTAAAGCGTATTTCACGCTATATTTCACAATAAAGCTTTTAATTAATAATCACCTGAACAACTAATAATGATAGAAGTTTGTGAGCACAACTCTACGATTACACGCAACTTGGAGTGTTACGTTCTTTGATGTTACGATTAGTTAGCGTACATAGCACTCCAATAGCTATCAATTAATTTAATTAACAGACAGAGATACGATAGGAAATAGTTTTAAAAGTGAACGTGCTCTTTATGTATAAAGTAACAGCCAACATCACTTTATTGTATGTAATGTTGAACTTTTACACAGTAATCACTAGTTTTATACTGTTAGATATTGCAACTCATATTAATAACTACTAATGAACGAATGCACATGTATTCAGTTAAAAGCGTGTCTCATTACCGTCCATTTACTAATACATGGCCTCTATGAGTAGAATATAAAGAACAAATTGATTCTGAACGATAGCATACTGAAATTTGCAGCCAGAGATGGAAGCAATGGCAGCTATTTATGGTAATACTTTTTAGTACTGTACTCTGGAGTAGTGCATGTATCTCTGTATTCATTTTGCTTCAATATCTTGTATTAAGATGAGGTAACAGATCACGGGTTTTATTCAGATGTATTCCTTGAAATTTTAAAACTAACTGAATGGGTTCTTACAAAATGGCACCAAGATTGTTATTTTTGTAAAGGTTATTTTAAGTTGCATTTCATTCTAGTGTTTAGTTCGCTACTGGTGCAGTATTGTTATAAATGTTATATTCCTTTGTGCAGCAGTTGCACGGTTTGTACTGCACTTTACAGATGGGTTTTATAGCTTTTAATTCAAGAAACAGGAATAGGTGAAATGTTTTCAAAACTAAGTTTTAAAATTTAAGAACAATTTTGATGATTTAAAAAAGGTTGTTTTTAATTATATTACATTGTTGCATCTAAAGTAACGTGTGTGGAAAACGTCGTATGTATTTAATAATAGCGGCTGTGTATTTACTTCTAACTAAGTTCGTTTGTGGTTAAAGTTAAAGTATGTTCCGAACGGGAATACCAACTTTTCTAGCTTTTTATTCATTTAAAATGTAGTAAAAGTATAATAAAAAAAAAAAAAAAAAAAAAGCCTTTATTTGATCCTGCTACATTTCATCTTAATTTAGGTACTATCTATAACACATAGTTACATTTATTAGCAAGGTCCCCAGGTTGGGTAAAGGCCTCCTCCAACGATGTCCACTTCTCTCTATCCTGAGCTGTTTGTTCCTATACTATAACGTCGTATTTTGTTTCTTGTATTGCTTCCTCTAGTTCTAGTAGGCGTTCGTATGACGATAAGGATTTAGTATTGTAAGTTGCTATGTGTAAATATTGTGGTTTTTCTTTGTTTCTGTTCTTAGCCTTTGTGGCGTCTATTTTTGGAGGGTTATGGTCGTACTCTTCCACGGTGACCGGCCGGATTGGAAGATTATATTTGTTGTTTCTTGTTTTTATTTGTGTGTTTGTTTGTTCTGTGCCGGAAAAAAGTATAATTGTGATAAAATAAAAACATTTTACTTAATCTTAGAAATATTAGCGCCAGGTGGAAAAAATCTTACAACCATTACAAACACAGCGTTATTCCTACACTAGGACAGAATTTAATAAAGAAAGTAGTAGTAGCAGAAGTAAATAAATATTCATGGACATTTCACACAACGTCCTCTGGTCCCAAGCTAAGCTTATTATGCTTGTGTTGTGTGTACCAGAATACGGATTGTTCGCGCATTCAATGCAGCATACCGGCTTCGGGGGTGACAAGAGTTCCGGGGGGAGGAGGACCGACCGTTGCATCGTCGTCGTCGGTTGTCGGCACACTCGCCAGTGTGAAATAATGAATACCGAGCTATATACGCACATTGTACTCGCACGTAATAAACGCCTTGTATTTTAATTATCATTTTTTATTAACCCTAATGTTCGTATATCGAACATTAATTGGCGACCGTGACAAAATATCGGACTTCTAAATAATTCGGAAGAAATTTTTAACGGAAAACCAAGATTGGAAAGGATTGCTGCCTATGCTGCCTACACTCTCTTAGCTGTGGAGAAGATTGCTGCTTATGCTGCCTACGCTCTCTTTGATGTGGAGAATATTGCCAAGCTAAGCTGGGCATCTGCGAACTCATGCTACAGGAAGTTGGCGTATCCTTTTCACTATTTCTTACCTTTCCTCTTCAATTTGTGTGCAGCTTAGCGCTCCGAAAGTGTTAAAGTAGTATCTTGCTATTGCGTACTATTATTCTATTTAAACTTCACTTCGGCTATTGCGATATTAAGCATTTTTTCACAAATATTTTTCCGTTACTTTCAAAGTTCAAACTTCTTGGGTGGTAACTATATAAATACCTACCTAGTGCTAAATTATTTGCTTTATTTTGCATTCTATAATCTTGCGATCGATAAAAAGATCTTTTTTTAGTGTATGCTTGTATAAGCACATTAGCTATTTATAATAAGCTTTGCCCGGTTTTTAAAACCTGCTTACTTTAACGGTTTTTCCCTTTATAAAAAGTTTACCCTCAAACTTATAAAAAAATATATATAAAATTTTATTTTATTCTTAATTATTATATTTATTTGCCAGACTTATACACCAGCTACTTTTCTGCCAACCCTTACGCCGCGTCGAGGAGCGTGCAGGTGGCACCTTAAGGCGGTGACGCGACGCGACGGCTGGACTCGTCTTCCGTTCGTCGTAACGGTTTGGACATTTTTTATAGGTATTCCTACTTAATTCATTGCTTCTTAATTTATTTTCTTTGACCATGGCTGAAGACGCGTTAAAGACTTTACAAAAGAAACGTAGCATAATTAAGGGGAGATTAACTAAGTTTAAAGATTATTTAAGCCTTATGTGCCAAATTAGTTCAGATAAAATAACTAGTGTTCAAATTAAGGAGTTGTCTATGAGGGTCGACAAATTCCAAGAATTGTTTTCAGATTTTAATAGTTTACAATCTGAAATAGAATTAGTCTTTTTAAATGAGGATGAACAATTAGCAGAGAGGGAATCTATCGAATCTCAATTTTTTTCTCTTCTCTCCAAGGCTCAAGAATTAATCGAATGTGCAAATTCAGATAAAAAGTCGGTATTTAACGAATGTGTTTCTTCACATTGTTCACACGCTAATTCACATTCTATTAATGCTATTAAATTGCCTACTATAGAATTACCGAAGTTTGATGGAAATCATTTAAAATGGTTAGAATATAGGGATATTTTTGATTCTCTTGTAAACACTAATGATTCTATTCCACTTATTAATAAATTTCACTATTTGAGATCTAGTTTGGAAGGGGGCGCTTCTGTCGTAATTAGGTCGATTGAGTTTACCGCTGATAATTATAAAAATGCATGGCAAACTTTATGTCAAAGGTATGATAATAAAACCCTTCTAATCAACAATCACCTTAAGTCGTTATTAAATTTTGACGCTATGACAAAGGAATCTTTTAAATCATTGCGGTACATAATTGATCATATTTCTAAAAATTTAAGGTCCTTACACACACTAGGTCTACCTACTGAGCAGTGGGATGTTTTAGTAATATTTATTGTCTCGACAAAGTTAGATTCTAACACGAGTGCAAAGTGGGAAGAATATAAAAATAATTTAAAACAATTACCTACATTAGAAGAATTTTATTCGTTTGTACGCAGTCGCGCAGATGTACTGGAGACTACGCATTATAATAAATTCGATAGGCAGGATAATAAATCAAATTATCATAATAAATTAGTAAAATCATTTATTACCGCTTCGAACACAACTAAAATTAGGGATTGTTTTATATGTAATCAAGGACATCTTGTACATGAATGTCCTAAGTTTAAGTCGATGAGCTGCGATCTAAGAATACGTGAGGTTTCTCGATTAAAATTGTGCACGAAATGTTTACGTAAAGGTCATAATTATGACCAATGTCGTTTAAAAGGTTCATGTCAAATTTGTAAAAGCAAACATAACACCTTGCTTCATAAGACTGAGAATAGCTCAGCGCAATCGGATAGTCTCGCTACGTTGAGCGTCCCAGATGTTTCAGTGCCCGTAGTCTTATCAGCTGTGACTATGACTCATACGTTACTGTGCACCGCGCAGGTTGAACTATGCAATACTTTTAATAATAAGCGAGTTATTGCTCGTGCGTTATTGGATACGGGAAGCCAATCGTGTTTTTTAACGGAGAATATGCGTAATAGATTAGGTTTAAGTTTATGTACAAATAAAGTAAATGTGTGCGGTTTAAATAATACTAAGACAAATATATTGGGAAGTTGTGATTTAGTTTTAAAGTCATGTTTGTCTTCCTTTTCTAAAGAAATCACGTGTTTAATAGTGCCAAATATAACCGGAACTGTGCCTAGTGTCGAATTAAATATAAATAATTTAGATATTCCGGATAATATTCAGCTTGCCGATCCTTCTTTCTTTCGGCCTTCTAGTATAGATATTTTACTGGGCGGTGAGATATTTTGGAACATTATTGGTACTAAACAAATCAAATTGGGACGCAACTCGCCTACATTACAGGATTCTGAACTGGGATGGTTGATTGCCGGACCGGTAGGTATTGGTCTACCACGAAATAGATTAGATACTTGTTGTTACTTTAATCGATTCTCCAGGTTAGATAATCTGTTAGTGAAGTTTTGGAATATTGAAGAACTACAATCTGAGACAAAAACATTAACGTTGGAGGAGACATTTTGCGAGGATCATTTTTTAAATAATACAACTCGTATGCCAGATGGTAGATTTTGTGTTAAAATGCCGCTAAAAGAACCTGAGACTTCTCTTGGTAATTCATATAATATGGCTAAGAAACGTGTTATATCTTTATTAAATAAGTTAAATGGAAATCATCAAATAAAGGAATTGTATTTTGATTTTATTGATGAGTATAGACAATTAGGTCATTTAAGTGAGGTGGAGATCCCGGATCGCGGGAACTTTCTGCCACATCACTGTGTCATCCGAAAGAACAGTGAGACTACAAGATTAAGGGTTGTCTTCGATGCCTCGGCAAAGACATCATCAGGTAAATCCCTGAACGATTTACAAGCTGTAGGCCCCGTTATTCAAAGCGACTTGTTATCGATTTTGCTTCGTTTTCGTATGCATAAGTTTGTACTTTTGGGTGATATTGAGAAGATGTACAGACAAATCTACTTACATCCTTCTCAACGTCATCTCCAATTAATTTTATGGCCGGAGACGCCAGGTTGTACAGAGTATGATATTAATAATCAAATAAACATATTACAATTAAATACATTAACTTATGGGATGGCATCTGCGCCTTTCCTGAGCACTAGGTGTCTTTCACAATTAGCAAACGAATGTAGTGATGAAATTATATCTAGTATTTTGAGGTATGATTTTTATATAGACGATTTAAATACAGGTGGTAATTCTATAAATGAAATAAAATATATTTATCAAAACATTAAAAATATCTTAAATTCAGCTTGTTTTCCTCTAAGAAAAATTAGGACTAATTGTTTACAGGCATTTGAGGACCATTGTGATAGCACAATCTGTGACTCAGTAAATTTAACTAAAGAGTCCAGTGTGTTAGGTTTATTGTATTGTCCAAAAATGGATATTATTTGGTTTCCAACAAATGTCTTGGAACCGCCTTCACAAATTACCAAAAGAACTGTTATTTCCACAATTTCTACAATTTTTGACCCTTTAGGTTTACTTTGTGCCTGTATTATAAAACCAAAAATATTTTTACAACAATTATGGGTAGCTAAGTTAACTTGGGACGAACCTATGCCAACTAATCTGGTCAATATATGGTTAAAATTCATTAATGATTTACATTTTCTTTCAAATATAAAAATCACAAGACGGGTTCTTTGGGATGATCCAGTCTCAACTGAACTACATTGTTTTGTTGATGCGTCACAGCAGGCATATGCCGCATGTGTTTATTTACGCTCAATTAATAAAAATAAAAAGGTTACTGTTAAACTTCTATGTGCTAAGACTAGGGTGTCACCATTAAAACCTACAACTATACCGAGATTAGAGTTGTTAGGCGCTTTTCTGGGTGCAAGATTGGCTCATAAGGTTATTCAAGCGTTACGATTTGAAATTAATTCTAAAATATTATGGACTGATTCATCTGTAGTTTTGGGATGGTTGAAAACGGATGTTAGAAATCTCAAGACTTTCGTGTGTAATAGAGTAAATGAAATTAATGAACTGACATGTGACTTTCAATTTAGACATGTACCAACCACTATGAACCCAGCTGATCTGGCTTCGCGGGGTGTCGATCCTCAAGATCTTGTTTCGTCTAGCTTGTGGTGGGAAGGTCCTGCCTTTCTGCAGACAGAGCAGTCCAGCTGGCAGCAGCATTCACACGTGGTCAATAATTTACCAGAGGTAAAGGTACATACTCTACTGTCGCAGGATCACAGTTGTGATAATAATTCAATTATTGATTTTAATAGATTTTCTAATTTTATTAAATTAAATAGAATGTTTGCTTACGTACTACGTTTCTTAAATAATTGTAAATCAAGTAATCAAAAATATTCGGGTCCTTTAAATTGCGATGAATTAAATAATTCATTAGTTGCATTAATAAAGCTTTGCCAATTAGATTCTTTTCAAAATGAAATTAAAATGCTTAATCGAGGTGTACAATTGCCTAAGAAATCTAAGTTATTACCGTTAACGCCTTTTATAGATAGTTATGGTGTAGTTCGAGTAGGAGGTCGTTTAGAAAATTCTAATTATGAATACGACAAGAAACACCCTATAATATTAGACTCTAAGCATATTTTAACAAAATTAATCATGAGAAATGAGCATATTAGGTTATTTCACGGCGGTCAACAATTACTCTTAGCCTCAGTCCGCGATAAGTACTGGCCTATCGGAGGCAGATGTTTGGCGCGTAGGATAGTGAAGCGATGCGTCACCTGTGCAAGGCTTCGCGCTAAGTCAGTGCAACCAATCATGGGACACTTACCTGAGGCGCGAACTAATCCCACTTTTCCTTTTCACTCGTGTGGGGTTGACTTCGCCGGACCCTTTATGATTAGCAGTCGTAAGGGTCGAGGTAACAAAATAAGTAAATGCTATTTATGTCTGTTTGTCTGTCTTAGCACTAAAGCAGTCCACTTAGAACTAGTGAGTGACTTGAGTACCCAATCATTTATTTTGTGTTTACGACGCTTTGTTGCACGCAGAGGTAAACCTCATGAAATCTATTGCGACAACGGGAGAAATTTCGTAGGTGCCAGCAATGAATTGGGTCGGGTGCTTAAGTCCAGCCGTCAGTCGGTTTATGATTACGCTAGTAATGAGGGAATAAAGTTTGTTTTTAGCCCCGCATACTCCCCACATTTCGGAGGAATATTCGAGGCTGGTATTAAGTCTTCTAAATTTCACTTAAAACGTATAGCGGGAAACGCTGCTTTGACGTTTGAGGAGCTAGCGACGCTGTTTGCACAAATTGAAGCTATTCTAAATTCACGCCCGCTGACTCCTCTCTCGTCCAATGTTACTGATCCATCTCCACTGACCCCAGGCCACTTCTTAATTGGGAGACCACTTATGTCTATCCCAACGCAGCCAGTCAACGTGTCCAGACCCACCAGATACGAGCTCATCGAGAAGATCAGGCAAGACTTCTGGGAGAGGTGGCGTCGTGAGTACATCTCAGAGCTGCAACAGCGCGCCAAGTGGCGCACCCCGCAGCTACCGCTCGCCTGTGGCGATGTGGTCGTCCTCAAGGAGGACAACTTGCCGCCTTTGCAATGGAGGCTAGGGCGTGTCAGTCGTCTGTACCCAGGCATAGACGGCATCAGCAGAGTGGCTGATGTAACTACTTCGTCGGGCACTCTTCGAAGAGCAATCAACAAGTTGTGTCCCTTGCCAACAACGGAGCCCAGCCGTGATGAAGAGGAGGGAGCCACCAGACCTGTTTCCACGATCACTACTTTCCTTGAAAGCTATAGCTTTCAACGTCCCGGAGGATGTTCGCGCATTCAATGCAGCATACCGGCTTCGGGGGTGACAAGAGTTCCGGGGGGAGGAGGACCGACCGTTGCATCGTCGTCGTCGGTTGTCGGCACACTCGCCAGTGTGAAATAATGAATACCGAGCTATATACGCACATTGTACTCGCACGTAATAAACGCCTTGTATTTTAATTATCATTTTTTATTAACCCTAATGTTCGTATATCGAACACGGATAGAATACATATACTACTTTTCTTTTGTAAATACATACTTATAATACATAGAAACACCAAGACGCAGTACAAACATTTATATGACAATTAGAAAAATCACACAAATGATTGTCCCGAGCGGGAATCGAACCCGCGACCTCTTGATCGGCAGTCCGTTACATAAACCATTCAACCACAAGGCTCGTCATTTGCAGGCTTTAGAATTTAATTAGCGTACTATCGCTTAGAATCATAATTTTATCCCACTGCACAGTGGTATAAATAGCCATCAAACTTAATTTACTTATATTTTTGGTTAACACCAAGACTGATCTAATTGACGTTGATTGATGATTGACAATTCAAAGATATAACAGTGAGTGTTTGATCAAAGTGGAGTTCTTCCTACAAAGAGCTGTCACTAACTGACGAACATTCTTTGTTGGATAAGATATTATTATTAGCGACTTACTTCCAATCTTCTTCAATCTTAATCCTTAATATTTAAGGATAAAGTTACATTTCAAATGAAACTGCGTAAGGGATTTATGTATTACATGATAAAAGTATTTTGGTATTATTATGAATTGAATGAGAATAATCGTTGACCTCCAGCTATTGTATGTAATCATATCTATGTGATCCTTTTTAGGGTTCCGTACCCAAAGGGTAAAAACGGGACCCTATTACTGAGACATCGCTGTCCGTCCGTCCGTCCGTCCGTCTGTCACCAGGCTGTATCTCAAGAACGGTGATAGCTAGACAGTTGAAATTTTCACAGATGATGTATTTCTATTGCCGCTATAACAACAAACACTAAAAATAAAATAAAATAAAGATTTAAGGGGGGCTCCCATACAACAAACATGATTTTTTTCGTTTCTTGCTCGATACTAATAACGTTGCCTTATGTTGCATAGATAATGGTACGGAACCCTTCGTGCGCGAGTCCGACTCGCACTTGACCAATTTTATTATATTGCTTGATCGGATTAAAATTCACACAGTGTTATAGGTGGAAATTTTGGAATAAGATCCGAGACTGGCTCTTATTGAATATTGATTAAATAACTGATAATTATAATTAGTGTTCACTGAATAATAATTAGATACCATTTATAATATGTTAATGATCATACAACTATTGTATAGTTAGTAATATAACGTTCTATTGAACTAATATTCATACGTTTAAATGAAAACCACAGTTGAAACATTATAATATATGAAATATATTTCTACAATATGTTTCTCTTTATCGTAATAATTTGATCGTATATTCGAGTCGCTTATGTTGAAATTATATTAATATTAATGCACAAACAGAGAGGCGGTCCATTCCACAAAAAATATGAAATTCTAACAAAGCCGCAAATTCGAGTTATTTTGAAATTGATGCTATTAAAATTGAGTTGTCATGGAAACGGCAATTTCGCTATTCTCTATTATATTATATCGGTATTCTCGGAAAATTAGTAGGGCGCCGAGTTATTTAATAAATTTGTTCTATTACGATTCGTCACAAGAGTTTCAGGCGGGCTAACGTTTTCGAACTAAACTAGTATCGTTAATACGCTTCGTCAATTAGATCATTGGTCCAGAATATAGATTTAAAAAAACAAACATCTCAAATATATTTCAATTGAACTTCAATAAGATTCAAATATTGGTAGGTAATTGAAAATACCTTCTTTGAGTACGACTTTAGACAAAGAAAATGCTGTAACACAATCTTGGGTAACTTTACAAATATTATGTAGGTATATGCCCTTCGACATATGTTTTAATTTTTACACGCGTTGAAAACAAATAATATACTGGGGCTTTTTATTCACAATATATTGAATGTTATACTAACTATGACATAACTGTATCGCTCGTTAACCCATCAGAATTGACGATACCTCGATAGACACGTGACCCACTTGTGAAGAGCTCAGCTCGTTGTTGACCGCCGAGGAGGGTCACACCACACTTGACACAATCTACCACATTCATACTGTTACGAACACACAAAACACAAAGGAGCTGGCGCCATCTAGCAGCAACCAGTAAAACCACTTAAAGAACCGAACAGAGTGAAACCCCTTTTCAATACTAGATGGCGTTAGAGGAACTACCGTTCATGCGCGAACTTTCCAGAAACATTCGTTCCGGGCGATCACGTTCGCGCACAGTCGGGAACTTTCTGAAATGGTCTGGAACTCGTCTCGGCGCATATAAATAGCGGCAGGGAGGCGAGCCCGGGCAGTTCAGTTTGAGCTACGATCGAGGCGACTTCGAGAGCGAAAACAAGTGATCAAGAGTGATACCAGTGAAACCTACGACTTGGCTACCACCTAGGACATTGTTAGTGCTTAGTGTTTGGACTAGTGCTAGTGAATAAAGTCTTCAAAAAGAGTCAGCAGGTCTTTCTCTCCAAATCCTTCGAACCCTAACACGTAACAATACTAATATTGGACGAGAACAAGATGTTCCTCGGATAGTAAAAGCTTTTAGCTGTTATTTACAAATATTTAGTAAAGGGTCTTGGCCTTATGAAAGTTGGAAGTAAAGATTGCATAATTCATTAAGTCCACACCAGATGTCACTATCTATCCAGTTGTTTCTAAGAGAAAACAAAAGAACTCTCTAAATATTCTTCAAAATAAAATATTACAATAAAATTGGAAACAAAGCAACACGAGACCTTTTATTTTAGGGAAAATAAAAGCGGAACCTTTTCATAAATTATAGGACGAGGATTTTGAAGATAAAAAGATACGTATTAAGATATTTCAAATAATAATGAGAAGGTGACCTTCGTCAGAAGGTGAGCTACGATAACGTAGCTCACCAATATTATTATTGTTTTCTTTTTAATTTTATCAACTGCTACTGTGTAAGTGAAATAAAAGCATTCATTTATAATTTGTAAAGCTTTATTCTTTACATTAATTTATAATAATAATTTAACACACATTTAATTAATTTGTTATATTTTTTATAATAAAGAAAAACTATTTTACAATCATTTTTCAAAATCCTCTCTTCATGTCCTCTCTACATGTCCATTCTTTTCTTTTTTTATTTTCAAATTTTAAATTTTTTTATTCCTTTTTTTTTAAAAACAAATCTTAAGTGGCCTGTATCATTGTATAGGTTATATTCAATGATCACAACCTTTACATAAAATGAATGCTTTTATTTCACTTACACAGTAGCAGTTGATAAAATTAAAAAGAAAACAAATACGTTATAAAATTAAAACAATAAATATTAAAATGGTTCAAATAAAAATAATTGAGGATGACAATATTGTTATTTCTAAAAGCAAGCAGATAATAAATACGAGCAAATATTTTACAAAATATCAAAAGATTTCTTTTATTCATCAACCTCACTCTGGTCATAACTGGATATGTCCGTTCTGAAAAAGTGATTGATCCAGTTATTTTTTTCATTATTCCAACCACTAAGCCTACGATGCAAAAACAGTACGTCGGGTAAATATAAAATCAAATGTTATAGATGAGTCATCAAGTACAATAGACAAAGGAAATACATTATCTGGGAGGTAGAGTGAAATGAGAACAGGGGAGGTACAGTGGTACGGGGTGTACCACTGTACCTCACTCACTCTGAAAAATCTATTGAAAGGTAGAAGCAGGCGCCTCGAACAATGACAATGAGAGCGTCTACTACGAAGTGTACGATTAAGTTAAATGAACCGAGATAAACGACAAATATATCACTTAGTGAAAAGTTATAAATGAATTGCTTTAATGATGTCCTTGTAAAGTCGTCTCTGATTGTTTACAATCACGTTACATAAGACTGTTTTGAATATTTATTAGTAGCTATGAACAGCAATATTGAAACAATTAAGCGTTATGTTGGAGTTGCTGTAGGAACAATGAAATATGTTTCAGAGAACAAATAGATATTGAAACAAAGCTGTTAAACAAGCATTTGACATATTTAAGTAAATTTGCCATATTTAGTACTTAAATTTTCTTCTAAATACTTGTAATGATTTAAATAGAATAGATCCGTATAAGAATATTCAATTGACTTAGATATTTTTAGATTCCAAGATAATTCTTGATAAACCACGACATAAATTCATTGGAATAGTAATCTATTCCAATGAATTTATGTCGTGGTATAAAAGCATTTGTATTACGGCATGTCTAAGTCGCTTACCGCTCAGCGTGTGAAAATGGAATCATTGCTATGTGCCTATACATTTACGTCACATCTCCATAATGTTGTAGATCAGCACAGTATACAAAGTAGACAACATTACCTAAGATATTGTCAACAGCTTTTGTCTTTACGAGTCCGCTGAGGCTGAAACACATTGTGAGACGAGGCGCTGCGGGGACCTCAATGTTACACTTTTACCGAATTTTTACTAAAAAATCTTTTGGGATAAGAAAAATATTGTATTACATATTTACACTTTGTACACATTCGTGAATTTAAAACTGTAAGGATGGTGCGTTAGTTAAAAGCTATTCGTGTAATACTCACGCGTTCGGAATTAGGTTGAGTCATAGTAGTTATTCAATATTCATACAGCGAAGAATAATGTCTTAAATCCTGAGATTGGATAAAGGACAATCCATAACAAATTCTAGGAATATTTATTAATTTCCATATTAATTTCAACATTTCGATTTAAGTATATAAGTAATTCTGTCTTGACCACAAGACAGAATCAGCGTTATTAGGGTTTAGGGATTAGGGTTATTACCAAATAACCCGACATATAGATGAGCAGACGCATAATATATTTTCTTCTTTCGTTTCTGCACTGTTTATTAGCCAATAAAAATATATTTCAGATATTTTCAAACCATAAAATCAGTTACGCGCTATGAGTTATTCAACACTTTGTTGATTTACGGAAGCGTCTATCACTATGTAATACTATGTATATAATATATAGCGACAGTGAATCGCTCCGAGGATATAATATGTCATGTTATGTTACAACACGCGAGTTGAATATCACAGGGAATGTTAGAACAACATGTCCCCCCCCCTCTCTCTGGGTTACATTAGACTGCCTCAGTTTTCTTTTCGCACAATGTATCATATCTGATACATTACAAATCAATCAACACTCTATAAATCACACGAGTACGTTACTTAGCGTTTCAATATAATTTATACAACATAGTTATACTATGATTTAAGTGATATTACGTTACTTGATAACAGAGTACTACAACACACAGCCCGTGCATTACACAATACAATACAATAACAATAATTTCTATGAACACAAACAAAGCCCGTATAAATACGTACGGAGAGTGACCTATATTGGTAAATTTAAGGAACATAACTGTACATTTATCTAAATTGTTCACAGTATATTATTGTGAGAAATATGTGAATATCTTTATTTACTTTTCGTTATTTAATTTCCGGAAATGAAACATTATTTCTACAAACTTAAACAGAAGCTCGTTCCTTAATATTGAACAGCATACAATTAAAACATGTATCGCGTAGAGGGTCGAGGTCGCGGTCGCACCACAGACCGCGATAACGCGCCTCTAACTCGTTCATTGTTTACTTTTATCTGTAGGGATTGTTTCATGTGAACACTTTTATTGATTGTTGTGTGTAACAATACAAGTAGACGTACACTCGCGGTACACACTCATGCTATACACGTCCAGCTCTGATAATAAGATGGGCTGAAAACTTGAACTAGGGTTGTCAAAATACATTATATGTTAATATTCCATCTATAAATGGTAGAAAAAACCATTCATAGTAGGTTTCTATAATAAAATATAAGTACATCAAATGCGTGTTAGTTTATATTCACAGTTCTGCATGTGTCTTCCCAGTTGAGATGAAAGGAAACAATTTAAAAGTCTAGCAGACTTCAAAATTTTGCTGTTTAAAACGAACATTGCTCGTTCTTGTTACACACAAACATCGTAGTTGACATAAAACTATAATATAGTATTATCAGTCCGTGAGTGTCAACCCTAGCGACGTGTATTATACATTCAATCATTACAAAGAACTGTAAAGCACGCTGCGGCCCTCTACACTGTGTCCGGACGGGTGGCAGCGTTCCTTAACTCATCTCGGTTGTATTAGGTATTGGTTCCAACCCCGATAATCCAATAATAAAACATTATGGACCTATAAAATATCTCTCTCTCCGTCTCTCTCAAATTATAAAACAATGTAAAGAAACTTGCTCAATTAGATAATGAAATTGTCACAAGAAATAATATTTTAGGTTGATATCAGAATATCAAAACCTATACATGTGTAGTGTAGAATCACTATAGAATAAATCCAATGTTTGATTGATCTATTGATACAAGAATATTGTTATATTGAAATGTGACGAAGGTTCCGTACACCGTCACACGTCCACGCGTTTATATACGACACTTACCTATTATATATGGTACTTAACACTCAACATATTACGCGTAGTATCAATACTATCATTACGACAAATACCCAATTTAATTAAATTTTTATTCTATAAAGATTCCGCAAAGTATTTCTTTAATCTCTGATAGACAGATAAATCCTTTGTACTTGAACAAAAATACATTTAGAAAGAGCTGTAAATATATTGCTAATAATAAAACTACACTTACCTGTTTAGGTATAGCTTATTTGAAATTAACTGAAGTTTTCTGTTTTAATTACTGCTAAGACTATAAAAAGGTTATTTTTTTATACGCCGCACCTTTGACGTATGAAATATGTTAATACGTTGTGTAAAGCAAAAACCGTTGAAAAGATTTTAAAATATAAATTATGTTCCCAAGATAGTGTTAATGTTGAGTAAATGAGTAATATGATGTAAACTGATGGTTATCATGAAGGCTGCGTTCAAAGGGAGTGATTGATGGTACAGCCTCACAGAAAACACTGACTCACTGTTGTCTGTCGGTTTCACTTGCACCCTTTTCATGATTTAAAAGGGCTCCTGCTTATTTTGGCGAAAACATTGCAAATTTTACAACGTCATATCTGAAGGTTATTACTTTATATTTTTTAATGTTCGTAGCTGATAGCAACAATTTTAATAGTCTGTTTCCACTGAACGCCGTGTTCAGTCCAAATAGCTTAAACTCTTAAGAATGATTGGTCAATATTTATTCTGATTATTTCCTAGGTATATTTTGACACATCTACCTACAAGTCAATGTAACTTTAATTTAGTAATAGAAGTTATTATTATGTCATTAAAAAATATAACCAGCTAAGTACGAATTGGACTCCAGGAAAAATGGTTCCGTACCCTAGGTACATGACTGTACGTATCATGTCGTCTAAGGTTAAATGAAAACGATTGATTGTATGGTTTCGTATTGACGTAGCAGCAACAAAAATACGTCATCTCTCAATAATTCAATAATCTAGCTATCAGACACCTAGATTTAGACTTTTCAAGAGATGTTGTTAATCTTGCCGATGCTCTAAAAATCTTTGAGTTTGAATTTATCATCGTTTAAGAAATATAGCCAGGTGATAGAGCTCATAGGGAATATCAGCTCAAAAGGGACCTTCTGATACAGTACCCTAATAAATAAGAATTAAAACATTTTTAAAATGTTTTCTGAAGATAAACTTTCGCCTAATTGAGATATTGTAGTCCAATTTCATTCAGTACGAATCAAATTTCTGATGGCTATCAATGTCCGACAGACAAACATGAAGTTAATTACTTTCAAAACATCTTTGGCGTAAAGTAAATAAGATGTTAATATTTTAATGTGAGTCTGAGGACAGGACGGTAGCTATTAAATGTACTTTGACCGTCACTGCCTAGCTACGTAATAAATACGATACAAACAGATTTATATTTATTAAAAATAGATAATTATGTCGGGGAATATTAATATTCTCTGTCCTTCAATGGAGATTAGATTTCAGGAATCCTTACTTAAAATGTATTAGGTAATGAAGCACCAAGCATCATCCATTTCTTTAACGCTACATGGTATTTAAGGTTATTTATTTTAAGTGATTTTGAGATTTTTAAAGTAAAAGAATAACCAGACCAACTTATTTAGTGCAAACTTAAATATCATACATTCGTTTAGATATCTATAAACCAATTAAATGGTGTATAAAATAGGTAATTATTTTTGTTTCATCGTATATATATATGACTATTTATGATGATATAGATAGATCTAAATGTACAGACGGCATATTTAAGTCTTATGTTCTACGGTAAAGTAACCGATATCTCCGTTGATGTTTGAATAATGAATTCTAGCCTATATCTTATCTGTGAATGTTCGACGGAACCCGCATCAGTACGTCTGATAAGCTGTAGATTTATTACCATTATTCGAACGGGTATTAGAATTTTAACGGTGACTAGATGTATAACAAACAACTAATTGCATGATCACAGAATTCGATCGAAATGGCAGGAAGAAAAAAAGAGGTTATTTGCCTTTAAAATAGGAAAACTCCTTACCTTATTCTTAATTGTATAAAATTATCTTGTTCCATGTACCTCAGTTTGTATTTACATCACACACAAATCAAGCTAACGTAAAAACAAAATTGAATTATAATAGACGCGGAATAATAAGAGAATGTGAGAGATAAAACCATTATGTGTTAAAACTTGTGAACTACGCATACATATATCACAACACAAGATTAATTGGAGCTAATTTTATAGTAAATACTAAAACTATTACATTACGTAATTTTACACATTTAGTAAAAAATAACACACATCGGACTATTCTTTGAAAATAAAATGTTTACTATAAAGTAGAGTAGTTAGTAGTCGGCCAGTCTACTTACACCCCATCGCACAAAAATTACGCTTCGTTTTGGACCACATGGTCTAAGTCTAAATATATACCTGATATTTCTATGATTAAAATAAATGAAAGCATTCAACATAATTATTACAAGAACAACTATTATTTACGCCAATTATAGGGTAACATGAAACTGAAATTACCCAAAGATATGTGGAGCATGGCAAATATCTTCAAGTCGAAGTAATATAGGGAAACACTTGCACAAACAAACAAACAAACAGTTGTGTAGTCACTACAAACAAACTTCAACAAACAAAAGTTACTGAAAGTGATATACATACACATTAAGCCCTTAACGCAAATATTAGTTTAATGGTAGGGCTCGTGTTGCTAATTGAGGCACGCTTTGTTTCATTCAGAAAATAAATTTTAGGATTTTTTAAACGGAAAGAGGCGTCAATTCGACGGGGTGCCCCGTCGCAGTGAGCCCCCGTAGATAGGGGTCACCCCTAGTCGGGTCATGGTAATACCTGAGTGACTACCGTGGCCCAGCTAAGGGTGAGGAGGAACACCGTGCGGTTTAGTGGGTAGTCCGGCAGTATAGGCCGGGATTCCCACACGAAGTCCGAAGGTCGCCCCCGCAACCGGAAAATCAAATTGCGTAAAAGCATTCCCCACGTTAAAAAAACAAAAACTGAATTCAAAAAAAGGAGGAGGTTCTCACTTCGACTGTATGTTATTTTATTTTTTTGTTACCTCAAAATTTTTAACTGTGCGAAGTGATTTTAATGATTCTAAATGATAAAAAAACTACTCATTTGTATATAAGTTAGTCTACATGGTCATAGATTAGTAATATAAGAGTTATTTCCGCCCTCTGGGTGCCGTAGCTCAGGGATTATAATATAAATAAATAACATCCTCTAGGAGAGTTCAAAATCAAACTGTATCTATGTTAAAATATGTATCTGGTCAGCACGGTATTGCAAACTAAACTTCCCTTCGTAGTGGAAGAAGGCTCGCGACCAACAGTGGGACATTAATATGCTGGGAACAAAGAAATTGATGTCATGTTAACCTTGCACTGCGTCAATTTTCTACTACATTATTCATGAGAATGAAGTACACCTACGAGTGCGTATGGTAAAAATACACAAAATAATATAAACAAGACAAATAGTTATTGATACAGTAAATAAAAACCAATTGCTATATTTTATAAATAAAATATTCTGATAGTTTCATATATATGCATGCAGTTTCATTTTATTAAAACGAAATAAAATAAATATAGTCCGACCTTTTTTCATAAAGCTTATTGTTCTATCATATTGAAATGTGTAGAATATTGAGCAGTATCAGTTTACAATTTATTTGTAAAATATTTTGTTGATTGATACAGTAAAAAGCCAGTCAAGTGCGAAGCAATTTCGTGCGCAGACGATTTCGTTTCTCTCCTTCTTTCTATACGGGTTTATGCTAAATTCTTTATTCTAGAGTACTGAGAAGTTACTCCAAAGAAAGTTTTTTTTATTTTAACTATTAAGTATTAATGGATGCTAAAGTGATGATACAATGTAGCCGAATACTGGAGTGAGACTATAATAGATATTCTTGTACAGAACCCTAATAACGAAAGTGGCTAATACAATTATAACATTATCAATATAAATTGTCTCTAAGTCTTTGTTATTAGTCAGGTATTCAGTTAGTGATAGTACCACTATTAATTATTTGTTTATCTAAACGACGTCATTTGTTTCACATTGCAGAAAGTTAGACATTTTAAATGTGAGCCATTTGTAATCATAATCATTTCAACCAACATTTGAAATCACAATACTTAATATTCACAGATAAATGTTGAATAACATTTTTTGGTTTGAAATATGAACACATTAACATTGTAATCACACAGATAATACTTAGGAAGTACTGAATGTATATGATTTGTGTTCTATTCATATTTTGATGTTAATAAATATATCGAAATATAATAAAAAACACGTGTCATCAATCCGAGAGCATGTGCTGTATGTAATTTTATAGCTGAACTGAGATGAGCTTGAAGCTAAACTTTGTATACATTACTACGTATATATCACACTGTTTAAGCCGTTTATGTTTTTGTTTCATACAACAACAAAAATGAAAGATAAAAATGTAGTATTTTGTCTGCAGTCTATTATTTGGTATATAAGAATGTTCTGGTTCACATAAAATTATCACAAGTGGTAATATAAGTTCGAGTAAAGTACGAGTGATAATTCACTGATAGTGGCTCCTACACCTACACACTTGTTATATACTTGTGGGAGAGACCTTACCAGCCTCTGTACAATAATTCTTTAACATCTGACTAACAATATTTCACAGTACTTGAGACCGTTCATAAGATAGTGCATAAACTAAAGATACTTTGAATCGCATTATTTGGTGATATAAGGTACATACTTACGATCTTAACAACAGAATTAACTTTTAGAAGTAAATAATATATTTTTATTGGATCTTTTCATGCAATCGAACAAATCACATATGAGTCTATTTGAAAGATCCTATTCTCTCTATTAGTTGCTGCACACTTTGGACTCTATCAAAGAATATTCATGTGTCAGAATGTCCTTTTTTGTTTGCTTCGAGTCCTTCGTAGAAAATTAAATCTAAAAAATATTTTGGTTATTGTTAAATATTGATATTTTAGTGTTATGTTTTATTTTTCTATTTATATATTTAGTTAACGTAACAGTTACATTAACAAATACATAGTAAAGGTGCACTGGAGTACACTACTCACATATAGGACGCGTCAACGACGACGAAGAAATGTCATTGACTTTGATATCGCTACGTTTTATTGTTATTGGGGGATTGGAAAATGTTATTGGAACAGTTGAACCGACATTATGACAGTTAGTTGGAACAAACCATCATTCTATATGCTCAAACCTCATAGTAACTTGCAGGATTTTGTTTTCGCCTTAATTTCTCTTATTGTTCCACAAAGAGTATATAAAAGTGGAATAAAAATCCAACAAATATGGCTGATTAGATTAGAATATTAAACCCGCTGTTTGGATTCCACAGTCCGCCCAAAAAGTAGACATTACGAGTGGATACTTGTAGGAACAGATAACAGCTATCTGTCTGAGTATTATCCTTGCATCATACATATTTATGTTTTATAAATCCCAACCAAAAGGTTCGTGTAACATCATGGAGCTGACGAATTGTTTTGTTACCACGTAGGTACATCTAAGATATGTTGACTAACCGTAGTTGTGTTTTGCAATTTATGGACAAATACAAAGTTCTAAAAGTCTTTTATTTCAAATATACTTACAAGATGAGCAAGTACCTACTAAAAAAAAAATATAATAAATAAAAATAATAATCGTATCAAAATAAAAATAATACAGATAATATCGAATATTGAAAAAATATCACACAATTTTTTTTTTAATGATATTAGAAAAATATTTGAATACATACCACGGTACTAGTTACACTAACATAAACAACAAACTACTTTAATATACATTTTGGGAACACCCTAAAATTACGAAAAACTTTATTTCGAATTTTGAAATCCCGATTTTCAAAAATCCGAATTTCATGATACCGAAAAACTGTAATGTCTATTATTCAAAATCACGAAAAATATTTTACCGAAAGTCATAAATCCGATTTGTTATTTTTCCGATTTTCATTTGTCTAAAGAGTCAAATGCTCGAAGAGTTCTCGTTCCGAAAAACGATATTCCGATTTTCGATACGTCGAATAGACTAAAGTTCAAGATGTTGTGCCACAAAATTTTGCGTCTGAAACGAATCGCTGCAAAACCGACTTCACGTAGTCTTGTTTGCCCTACACTAGAGTGCAATTTAAGCCCGCGTAGGCATGGAGGGCTGGGGCGGCACGCGGGCTGAGGAGCAGGTGGTTTGAAGGCCCGCCGCTGAAGCTGAGGCTGACCGGCATAGCCGGCCAACACGCCGAAGCAGCAGCGGTGTTCCTTCAAATCATCTGCGACGAGATAAGTGTTCCTTCAAATCATCTGCGACGAGATAAGCTCGCGTGGGCCCGCCCAAAGCACGTAGCGCCGGAGCCGTGACAGAACCAATGCTTGCTGCCTGCTTGCATCTTGCATGCCTGCTTGTATTTTGCATGCCTGCCTGCATGTTGCATGCCTGCTTGCATGTTGCATGCCTCCTTGCATGTTACACGCTTGCTTGAATGTTGCATGCTTGCTTGAATGTTGCATGCTTGCTTGCATGTTACATGCCACATGCTTGTTTGCATGCTGTAAATCCTCTATATTATTGATGAATCGCTTCGGTCAGGTTAAAGGTAAACAAAATATTTTCATTCAAAACAAAATATTTCATTCATGTTTCGAATTATCAATAAGTCGGAATTTCTGTTATTCGGCCTATTGAATTTCGGGATTTTGAGAATAGTAATTATGAACGTTTGGAATTTAGAATTTTCGGTATTATGAAAATTACATGATGGATACATCGGAATTGTTATATTCTGAAATTTGTACCAATCGGAATTATGACAATCGGTATTATGAAATTCGTATTTGTGACTTTCAGAATAAAGTTTTTCGTCTTTATGTAGTGTACCCTATACATTTTTTTAAGAAAAATCTTTATTCTTACCCCCGGGTCGCGCTACTCGTTCAACTGTCAACATTCCATCAAGTGAGAGCGAGCGAGGGTTAATCTTGTGCACCAGCTGTTTCATAAAGACAGAGTAATGTAAATTCCGCGGCAACAATTTATCCCTAAATAAGAGTTCTTTAAAGTCCGTGAGAACCTTTCCCGAGTACAGAGAGCCAATTACATAATACCACCCTCTCAGTTAATGATGTGATTATGTTCACCGTACCAGTCTTTTTGTAGCTAGTGTTATGCGCCGCAATTAACTCGCTCGGTGTGGAACAGCCGGGAGGAACGCTTTGCTAAAATTAAAAAAAGCTGTAACTCTGTGAAGCTATAAAATAATGCTTCAAGTAAAATTTTTATTAATTACAGCAAATAAAAGTACAGTACATTTATTTTTTTCTGGGAAGTTTATTAAATATAAATTGATATGTAGAATCAAATTATAGTGGAAAAAGTGAATTGCCGCAAGCGGGACTTGAACCCACGACCTCGGAATACCGTTACGTAGCTCTGCCAACTGAGCTTATTGCGGTCGTGCTTGCAACATTCAAATTAACCACCACATTTGTCACTCGATTGAGTTTATATATTTTTACGCATACATAGCATGTCAATTGCAAAATTAATAAATTACTTTGTTATGTAGAAATTTGGAATAAAGTTTTTTTTTATTAATGGCGATGTTAATTTAGTAACTTTGCCTCGAATTGATAAAAGCACACAGCCTTAAGTGTCAGGTTATTTTTATGTTACACAATGTAAGCGGCAGCACCCGGACACCCACAACGCGGGTATGATGAAAGAAAGCCTCTCTCTGTGAACAAAAGGGTCACCCTTTGATCTCCTATAGCTACCACAACGTTAATACATACACTACAGATAAGTCTGTCTAGGATTAGACCTCTAAACTGAACTTAGTTAATGAACTTTTCACGACGGCTCATTTATTTCGACGCTTGTGTAGTTGGTAAAGTATTCATCATTTAAGGAAACACGTTTAACTTCAACTTTCTGTCTAAGTTTGAGTCTTTCGTAAAACAAATTCTAATGAATATCAAAACGCTAAAGTCCCTGTAGGAAAATTTTTGAACGTCACGTTCTAATATATTGGAACAATAGCATGATTTTTACTAATGATTGTAATTTTACCATCATGTGTAGCAAATGTTCCACTTCGATCAAATACTTTTTGTAGCTTTATAAAATTATTGTAAGTAGATTTAAATTTAAAATATTTATAAAACTCAGTTTTGGTGACCATTTAAATTAAATTAATTAAGGGAAATGTTTTATACGCGCAGTCATTTTTATTTTTTAATCAACCTGATCATGCACATTTTTCATTTGCTATTGTATTTTTAACAACAATGACTGGCGTGAGTGTACCTATTAATGTTTTTATACACACAAATAGAACATTTAGAATGAATAGAACGTTAATGACCGTCTGTGATAATGATTGTTACCATTATATTAATATATATTAGAATGAATATTACTTACACTAGACACCATTCTAGTCTAGACACAAGTGGCATACACGAGCGCCGCCCTATTGTCCACTAATTGTACTGTACGTGATTAATACTCACAATATTAGAAATAAAAGCGAAGAAAATACATAAATAACCACCCTCCAATGATATATTTCTTAGTTTCCTGAAACAATTAATCACAATTTCGTCGTGAGGTCACAATTATATTATTCAAATGACACTTAGTTAAGGCTCGTAATTAGTGAGGCGATATATTAATTTATAAATGTTTCGTTATGAATAATTCAATTAACTAGTGGCTCCGCGGAGAGACGTGGGGAGGTGTCGTGATATCATACTTTAAGTGAAAAGAAATAGTCTATTCTCTGATTTGTTGCTGATAGTGAGCAGAGAGGTTTGTTTGTTTAAACGCGCTAATCTCAGGAACCACTGGGCCGATTTGAAATATTCTTTCAGTGTTAGATAGGGCATTTATCTAGGAAGGCTTTAGGCTATATAACATCACACTGCGACGAGTAGGAGCGAAGCAGTAGTGAAAAATGTTGCATTAAAGGGGGAAATTTTCTAAATTGCGAAATTGCGATAATTGGACGGAGTCGCGGGCAACAGCTAGTTTTTAAATAAAATAACTAACATCAATATTATACTTAACATTTATCTCTGGGGAACACCTTCCTAGAACTTGTTGCTTGTCTGCTTGGAGTGTGATTATAGATCTTTTTTTTTTAAATAAGTAAAATAAGTTTCAGTAATAATTGATCATTGTGGTGATCTCTTTTACTATTCTATTCAGAAAACATCTTTGTATCTTCTAGTAATTGTTTATCCAGAGATAAAATAATACCTCTTAAATTAACGTCATACAAACACAACATGGTAAAGGTCAGTTTCACGCACCAACATTAGAACAATCTCGCGCTGAATAAATACAATAATCCCTTCGATCCGTGTAAACCCTGAGGGTCGGCAAACACATCGATTATATTGAGACAACATTATAAGGGAGTTATGCCGCTTGAATTTATGTAACGAATTAGAATATTCGATCTATTGGTTCCCAACTACATATTATGAAAAGTAAGCAAAAGCGTTGAATAAGAATATTCTCTCCAAATCATCTGATAGGGTGTAAATTGCAACAAAACATTCACAGGAGCACAATTGCTGCCACGAAGCAATCATTTCGTTATTTGGTCGGAAACGTTAACATTATTCAGATTATATATTATTTAATCAATGTCCATGATTGTTTAGTTTACGATAGAACATTTAGAGCACTGGACTGCACTGTTTTAAACTAATAAGTTGATAACCTTTTTACTACCAATCTATATTCAAAACTTGTTCACAAATGAAATCGTTAATATCAAACTGTGCGTTTCTGTACCAGCCTTGCTCTTTATTGTGAGGGAGAGTTTTTAGTTTATAGCTGCCTACAATCAACAGCTCTTCAAGTCGAATTTCAATTATAATGGTTGGTACTTTATGTTTGTTTGTTTTTACCCCGAGGGCTTGATAATTTGTGTTCCAAAACTTTAATTTACATAACTGCCGGGTTGATCTAACTTCGAGATATTCCCTTAATGTTAACTTATAAATTGAAATGGTTTACGACTGGAAATTACTTCGTTTTACGAGGATGATAATAAAACAAAATTTATGTTAAACACTCAAACAGTACCGTGCGTACCTGACAGACAAATTTTTCTGCCGTAGTTACTACCCAGAAATAATAACAATATTTTTTATGTTATGATATAATGATGAAGGTACCTTTACATACTCCTAAAATACGAATTATGTCTTTTACCTACCAATGTTAAGATAATTGAGAGAAATCTATTTCATTGCGGAAACCAGAATTTTAACATTGAGAAACTTTGGTATATCTACTTAGATAAAGAAGCATAAAAGAGAAATATGAACTTAAATAAATACTTTATATTCAACAACACCGAAAGATTTCGTGTTTTCTCAGCTGAAGTAGATACTTCTGCATTTTTTAAAGTATTCCAGAACGTTCGAGTCTAGTTTCAATTTCCTATCGAGATAAAGACTCTCTGTGAACTAATAAATTGCGAGAAGCGGGAACGTTCCTTCAGGAAATGGTAGTTTGAGATCAAATGCGCAGAATGTGGGAAAACTACAAGCAGTTTCGTCTTCATCGTCTTAGCGTCTGCAAATTAGTTAGTGAACTATTTCATTTAGTAAATGGCACACAATATATGTGTGTGTGGAGTGGTCCGCATACTGACAACAGACTGACCACATAACCATCACATTACTACAAACAAACCTCTAACTACACAACAAGTTATGCGAAGTACGAGTATTTTTGCTGTTAGACAAACCCTAATAATGGTATGTGGGTTTTGACACAATTTTATAAGCAGGCCTAAGCTTTATGGTGTCTTTTGTGATCAGCTATTACATACCCACGCTTGATATCTAAAATTCTTTTCCGTGATCCTTGCTATTAATTGATGAAATTTTACTCCGACTATTTTAGAAACTACTTTTTATTCAATTTTGGAGTTATTATGTTAAGATCTGACTACTTTCCTGTTGCTGACGTTGTTTGTAGTTTTAAATAAAGTATCACTATGAATGTATGTGCATGGTCCTTGTCACATTTCTAGACTTAATAGTGATGAAAAGTAACCTTTTAGTTTAAATTCCATACACATTACTAGGTTTAGGAATAAATAGGTTAAGATTAACTAAAGTATCAAACTTAATTTACTTCCAAAATAGTTAGACTTCAATAAATATACAACAATAAATAAATGAACAACAAAGTGATCAACTATCTAACAAGAACTTTACAATCGCAAAGGAATAGACTTAAATGGAATAGTAACTTATTTCTGTAATAAAATCATCAAAATTTTGTTGATGCGCGTATATAATAAGTAGAAAGAATAATGTAACCAAATCGGTCTAGCTAAATTACTCTCCTTAATAGTAAACGTTATCTTTATTGTTTCTTATTAGCTCTCCTCTCGATCTGTTAAAGTTTAAAGACAATTGTAATTACATCCAATTTAGCATTTAGTTTTGAGCTTTTATGACCAAGTAAAAACAATAGAGCTGGTAGATGGCGCAGAAAAATAAAATAATCGTCTGACGGTTCTATATAAGTCACAAAGGTATCGTCTCTTAGGTATAATGTGGCGAGAGCGGAAGTAGACGCGCGAGTGAGACGACAGGAAGACGCAGCACTATTATCTACAGTAATTAGTTGCAGCAACCATCTGTGACGTCACACACATTCCACCAGAGAGAATTGTGGCATATTTTGAGAAAACTTTGTATGGTAAGGCTTTTTACTCAAATAATAATTAATAATGACGAAATTTGCTTTCTACTGAATCATACGTATATTTACGGATGCAGGATACATTTGAAGCGACAACGATAACGACGCGGCGATGGTACAGGATGACACAGACACACAGATAAACATGTTTTTTACATTATGTAGGCAATTAAATATTGGTACCAATTCTGTTCGCACAACTAAACTTAACTAAAAAATAAAAACAACTATTGCTGTATTTTGATTATTTGGCTATTTTGTTGTACACATTTGATTTAATTAAATCGTTAGTCTATTATATGTAGGTTTTCTAATAAAAAAGTTGTGGTAACATTGCCGAATTGTGTTATTGACACAATTAATTTAAGTTTTTTCGTTAAGTTTAGTTATGCACGTAGAATTGGTACCATTGTCGGAGTTTTAAAATGAACATATTCTAAACAGCGGAAGCGGACGTAACAAATTTTCAAGTTTAATTTTTCTTTTGTAAGTTTAATGAGAAGCCGCAGAAAGAAAAGTTGTATTCATTTCTGTTCATTGTTATTGTATTTTATAAATAATATCTCCCCGCGGCGTGGCGTGCGCTGTGCTAGATACATGTATAAGTTTAGATACCTTCCAGGTACAACTCTAGCTAAGGCGGAAACAGTATTGTTGGATGTTTAGTGTAAGTATGATTTGATGATACATACCGTTCTGTTGCCGAGGTTGTGTACGCGACAGCTGAGGTAGGCAGCCTTACCGACGAGCGCGGTCACGTTGCGCGGAGTGGCCGCGTCGAAGGAGGGTGCCACTCGCGCGCCGCCGCCGCCCAGAGAGTTCACTGACCCCGCGCCGCCCGCCACGTCACTCATACCTACACAATACAACATACAACATTCAGCTCTCTAGAGAAACATCAAGGATAACTTAAAACAAGTCTCAGATCAGAACCAAGAGCGCCTAGCTCTACATTACAGATTTCCTTCAAGTTAACTATTTATATTAGTCATGTGTGTAAAATTATTAAATAAATAAATATAAATAAGAAAAAGTTGATAGTAGTAATTAGGTGGAATCATAAACTATACACTAATTGCAAATATAAAGTAATGATAGTAAAGTTAAAGCACAACAATACATTTGTGTTAGCCTTGATAACAAGGTACATGGTACGTCACACGAAAACTTCATTCCATTGAGCATATAAACAAAACGTTCAATATTCAGTGTGTTTGTTATGATGAGGATTAGGATGTCGTCGTGGCCTCTTGTTTCAGACAAAGGGCATCTCCAATGCTTTAATTAAATAAAATATGATCAGCATTGTTTCAATTGTATTTATTTTATTATTAATAATGGACTTAGATAAGATCTCATGCAATTGTCTTGAAAGACAATTAAGCGTTAAGATATTATCCCCACATTTTCGTTTCTTTAAATTAAGTATTTCATCGAAATAATCAAGTGCCTCAATCTTTACCGAGACACAAGAATTTAGATGTGGATCCAGATTCTCTTATTTGTTAGGAATCTACAACCAATATAAATACTTACATTTTTTATATCAATAAAGTAATTCTCAAAATACTTAAATAGGATTCTCAAATTGTCAAAATATTTATAGGCTAGTGACAGAAATAACTCATCACAGATAACTAATGCGATGATCTAGCAAAGACGCTTTTGATTTAAAAAAACATACAATATTTGCTACCAAGGTTACTTGTTTTAATTAAATAGTGATTTTTCTGCGGCGACACATTAACGTAGCTAATCAATCTCAAGCATCGACCAAAAAAATATCGCTTGTCTCATTAACTTAATCAATATACCATCGAGCGCAGAGTGATGGATGTTGCTCTTATCAACACTACTGTGTATAAGAACTGTTACGTTAAAGAATTAGAGCCCTTTTACACAACTCATAAGGCATATAAATCGAAACAAAAGTTTATATTACCCACAAGTACCGAATGAAACTTTGATGCTAAACTTTCACCCTTATGTTAAGTTCTGTAAGGAAGAAAATTGTTGTAATGTATCGAAGCGTGTAACAGATTGCGACCACAGATGAGACAATGAGGATGACAGAGTGACCAATTACAATGTTTGTGACAATTAATTTATTTGCTTAAACAATGGTAAGTAATTCGGCTCGGCCTTGACATAATTTCTACGTAAATATAGCGTCGATAAACGACATTCACTGTGAGGAAATGCGGGGCTCAGTTATAATAGTACAAGTCATTCACTTTAACTTTAAGCAATTTAAACTTGTTGTTGTGAACACGTTCATGAAGGATGCTCTAAGATATAATGATCTTGACTTTAAGGTAAGTAATGTAAACTTTTCCGTCTTATACATGCAGCTGTTAAATTGAATTCTTTTAAGAAATTTGTATCATGTTCTTCTTGTTGCAATGTTTCGCCTAGTGTAGTTATTACGAAACTCTGTTGATCTTAAACATAATACTATATTTTTTTCACTTATAACAGAAGTTTTACTATTTTCATGCATACACATCATAGCATGCTAATACTCCATAATTTATCGTCTCACACTCCACTAAGCATTACAGTAAAAATAACTTGTAAATACAGAGGGCGTGAACTTAGCGCAGCGCTTGTTTTCGTCATTAGCGATGAACATATACATAAATAAGTTGAATTGCAGACAGACAGTGCACAAAAAACAGTGTATAAAATAGTTAGGTGATTATTTATTATAGGCAACACATTACGAGTTGAAATAAATATATTTTTCAGGCAAATTACCTAGTGAAATTATTTTATGAAATTATTTTTACGAGTATTGCTATCGGCTGTTTGGCTATTTTTACTACAGATGTCTAAAAACTGTGCTACGACCGTAAAAGATGTTGCTGTAAATAACCGTATGATCAGGTGTTTCTTTATCGTCCTATGCTTGTATTTTATTATGTTCCCTGTAATAAATACCGAGTAAATATTGTGCGTGTTTAACTGCTATTAATATTAAAGGAAAAATAACGCTATTTGCTTTATTGGAAATCAAACGTTAGATACCGTAACCAATCGTACCACGCAACAGCATTAGTGAAGTAAAAAATGAAATGCAAATATTAATTAACAACATTTTAACGATTTTTCTTAGTAACATGTTTTAGTACTAACAGATGCAGGCATTGCTATGCCTGCAAACGGTCCAAGTTAAAGTTTCATGTATTTTACCACCTTAGAAAACACGCTTAGTTTGCACTTAAGAATTTGATTTTGGGTTTGATTTATACATCAAAGAAAGATTACATGAGTGAACCTATATGAAGTCAAGGAAGTGTGTTTAGACCGTATCAGGTGGAAAAAGGTGGACGTGTATGCAAAAAAAAATGGTATGACGATATCAAAAACATCTTGATCAGTAAAAACTCGCCCGTCCACAAATGTCAGTCGTATGTTTTCAGGTAGGTAGTGGTCTGTTACAGTTTATGTTAGCAACTTGATACTACAAACTGTTTGTAACTTAAAACTTGTTGATTTGTTGTTTTAGGGAGTGATTTATATTGGGTTCTATCCCCGGGTGAGGTACACTTTATATTTTTGTTTATTCAGTTCATCGTTCGTAAGTGCGTTTAGCGGCTACTTACTCTCATTAGGGTCGAGTGAACTTTCACAGGGGAATTACGTTTGTTTTGTTAACTTTAATCCTGTTACATTAATGAAAAAATAATATTTCATTTCATTTCATTTCATTTCATTAATGGATGCAAAGGTAGAAACATTCCGCTGACACACATGTTTTTCACAATGAATATTATATATCTCTCTAGCAGTTACACGGCATTCTTTGAAAATATTTACCGGAGACGGGAATAAAGATTTTAAATGCCACGCCATAAAGACCTCACAATTAATGGGCTTAACACAAGGGAATAAGCGAGTAATAATTGTCCATATTTAAAACGAGAATGTGATATAGTCAATGCAAATCTATAACAATGTTTATTGGTTATACACAGGTGTGGTTATATATGATAACATTGACGCAGCAATTTAAAACTAGTTTTTATTTTAGCACTATAAACTAAGATATCGTCAAAGTCAAACACAAGTTATAGCGCTATGTTGAGATGATCGCCGCAGTTTAGATTTAAGACGGTACGATACCAAATTATGCTCCATACAAAAGTATGGGTATTGTACTTCCGTTTTTTCTTCGCGAAAGTTAAACCGATTTTGATAGTTTTTGTTATATTATAGGTAAAGAGTATATCTATGCTTCTATCACTTTCTTTTTTTTCAAAACATAACAACTAAAAGAAATATAACGATCCGAAAAACCCACTTTTTTCGGTTTTCTTTAGATAAAGTTGCAGCGTCTATCACACAAATTTGGTAAAGTTTTACCACAAAAGAAAGTGATAGAAGCATAGATATATTCTTTATCTATATTATAACGCAAAAACTATTAAAGTCTGTTAAAATTTCGCGAAAAAAAACGGAAGTCCGAAACGTCTTTTTTCAAAGAATTTGTAGGTAAAATCCGCTTCATCTATATTTGTCCCTTTCAGCGCGTCGCTCGGAAATAGGGATAGCAATACCTAAGGCATTTGCCTTAGGTATTGCTATCCCAAGGTACTGTACTCCTCATTTAGGTATTTACCTAAATGAGGAGTACAGTACCCTCTTAATATCGTGCGGTGCGGAGATGACTATCACCCTCCTCCTCTTACCCCCACAGCATCTAGCACTTATCTATGCTTTAACTCGGGCGTTGAGTGCAATCTACGAATAGTTGGTTATAGGTACAGATATGCGTATATAAGTGTATAGGATATAGGTATATTGTTGTTCGTATGAGAGTTTATCATCAGATTCTTCTTCCTGTGCTATCCTATCTTAGAAAGTGTTACATATTGTTATCATAGACTGTTTGACAAACTATAAGCTTAGATTCAACATTACACTAAAATAAAATTTTATTGATACCCAAAAAGTACCTTCATACATAACATTTCGACTGAGTACT
The DNA here is from genome assembly GCA_916999025.1 of Orgyia antiqua. Taxonomy (NCBI): domain Eukaryota; kingdom Metazoa; phylum Arthropoda; class Insecta; order Lepidoptera; family Erebidae; genus Orgyia; species Orgyia antiqua. The sequence continues at coordinate 21,076,451 of OU779862.1, forward strand.
AGCTTAGTACCTATCCCATGTGTTTAAAGATAATTGTTTATTTACAATTTGTTGACGTCATGTATTTTAAATTTGTTAAAGTCATTCTATGATTAGTTTGTTCTAAATCTCATATTAATCCTGACAAACAACCTAAGCATTAAGGCTGTGACTGAGTACGTTATTTGTAGCACACAACATTACTTGTAGACAGATTGTCTCGACGTGTGTGTGTGTATGTTCTGCCACATCTGCAGATAATACTTGTTTTATGAGTTCTCAGCTAAGTTGTAGTTCAACATATTACACAGAATACCAATATATATTGCTATGTATGCAACCATATATATTCAGATTAAAACTTAGTAATCTACGATATATCACTTCAGACTTTGACTTTATACGTGCCTCAAAGTTGGAATTAGAATTTTTTTTTATATTGTATGTACATTTCACACAACGTCCTCTGGTCCCAAGCTAAGCTTATTATGCTTGTGTTATGGGTATCAGAATACGGATGTAATACATAAACTTTTATGTAAATACTTACTTATAATAAACACCCAGACGCAGTACAAACATTTGTATGACATTATAAATATCACACAAATGATTGTCCCGAGTGGGAATCGAACCCGCGACCTTGTGAACGGCAATCCGTTACCTGAACCACTAGACCACGAGACCCGTCAAATTATATTATTAATGACGTATTATATACAAGACTGACAAGTTATGTTTGTCCGTTAGTCTATTTCAGTACAAACAACGACACTGAATTCAGACAGACAGGTTTAGATACTCTCAAACTGTGCTGGAATGAGGTTCTGACCTAGAACACGTCTGTGATACATATTTGAAAAGCTAGGAATAAGCGTGATCGTGTTTGTATCCAAAAATATATTAGGCATCGTTACTGGAAGTTTACATAGCACACGGAGTTACTGGAATATTTCTCAAACTAACTAAACAATTTCCAGTGTGAGCCTACACAGTAGCACGTTAGTGTAGTACCGTAGAATAGTTGACTAATTAGTTGAACAAGACAAAGCTCACACAACTGTGTTGTTAAGACAAAAGACATAACTTTCAGAGGTTACTGTAGATATAAAGGATGTCTCGTTGCTGTATCAATGGTTCCAACCGCATTCTGTGAATTGTTTAGATGCGATAGCTCACGGAATTAAGAATGTCACTAGAAATTGTAGGAACTGCAATCATTTAGATCAATGAAATGCCATCGTCTCTAGATCTATGTCATACGTAAAATTATACGCTTTTAAAATTATTAAAGTTTTGGTACAGTAATAAAAAAATGCATTCGTTGAAATCTATGATTTGTCGGATACAAACGAGCAGCGGCTCAAGTCTGCTATTCAATGTTCAGTGAAAGTTCAGTGAAAGTTCAATTGAATGGTATCATTTGTGACAAAAAATTAACAATAGACTACCAAACTTGATAAAATTCGCTAATAAGCAATCAAAAATACAATAACTTATTGCTTAGTGACAAATTTTATCAACTTTGGTAGTCTACTGTTAATTTTTTGAGATTATAATGGTGTCACTGAGCGATCATTGTGACACAATTCATTAGTAGACTTGGGCGCCAGTATGGATGAATGAAAATAAGGTATCTATTTTATATTGGGTGTTTACTATGTATTATAAGTATGTATTTACAAAAAAAAGTAGTATATGCATTATATCCGTATTCTGGTACCCATAACACAAGCATAATAAGCTTAACTTGGGACCAGAGGACGTTGTGTGAAATGTCCATGAATATTTATTTATTTATATTTATATTTAAAAACTTCTTACAAAATAATATAAATTTGAAAACTACTCCTAACTCTACTATATAAGTTTAACTCTACTTTTTCGCTATAATTTTAATGAAATTTGGACCAAAAAGTTCAAGAGTCTCAGAAAGGCCAAAATTTGTGTGATACTTATTTATAAATATCATACAAATGTTTGTACTGCGTCTGGATATTTTTTATGTCTTATAAGAATGTACTTACAAAAGAAAAGTAGCTTATGTAGTATATCCGTATTCTAGTAACCATAGCACAAGCATATAAGCTTAGCTTGGGACCAGAGGACGTTGTGTGAAATGTTCATGAATATTTGAAAAAAAGGCCTTAGACTACTTGGTTAGCATATAAATATATTATTATAATTCCAAATTTCACACTCATTGGCATCACTTAGATTCACTTAAAACGAAATTAAACAACATTTATTGTGGCTGTGATATCTCCAAGATATTGTCATTGTTGTGAGTTGCGTCTACAGAACGTGTTTAACACGATACCAAAATAGCTTCGTGCATTTTTCTACGTACGAAGTTTTCATTGTTTCTTTAGATTGAATGGCTAGAGCTCTAATTTATAAGTATATGTTTTTTCAATATATGATCTAGGATCGCATAAACTCAGAAACACGATTGAAAAAGTTTTCTCGATAGAAAATCTTAGCGAAACAACCTCTCTAATTTTTTATTTTTTTACATTTGTCGGTCTATTATCGCGTATTAACTAATGAAATAACTTTAAAAACATAAGTAACTATTATATATAGAAACACGTAAATCAGAATTAAAATATATTTAGTAGATTTTGAGTAAATAGGAAAAGTATCCCTAATTCTTCATTTTCTGTGCCTACTGGCTGTGTTAATATGTACGTGTCGGCGATGATATACGATAATATTGATGTAGGCCCTTAATATGAATTATTAACGAGGCGCCCTCTACATGCTCGTACACGCACTAAGTCCAACGATTTTATTTGGTCACATAAAATAAGTGAGCGGCGACACTTGAATATAAGATCGATTCTCGTGTGTTGAATACACTAGTGATAAGCTTGACTGCAGTTATTATGTATCATCATAGATATTATGTATGAACGTACGTAGTACATATAGTATAACCGTATGTATGTCTGTAGCATTATAAAAAAAAATTGTATCTTGACCGACAGATATAAAAAAAATTGTTGTATACACAAGTACATTGTATTAACACAAATAACTATTCCCCTCTTCCACTTACTAAGTTATTTTCAGTTACCTCAAGCATGCTAAGAACGATGTGAGTGACAATGAATAATGTGTGAGAAGCTGTAATAGTTCTGTTATGTGAGACAGGTAATGAGTCTTACATAGCCCTCCCTCTCACACATAAAATAAAGCGATTCTCAGAGCGCATCCTGAAGAAACTTCATTATAAAGTCGTATGTTTGGAATAATGTTAATGTATTCACAGTATAAACTTTATGATCTCTTTACTTACTGTTTCATCTTAACTTAAAATTGCATGGTACATCATCAAACTCGTTTATTCAGACGGGATAGGTAGACGCATATTGGTATTTATAATTCTAATGGAAAAAAAACTTTGGTGAGTAGAATCTTTTTTGTAAATAATAATGTTTGAAACAAGAAAGTAACTCGAAAGTGTTCCCGCGCTGTTAAAATGTCAGATTGGAAATAAATAAAAGAAGACTAGTTTGTAACAAAAGTGAATAATAACTAGCAACAAATACTAGGTGCTGGTTTTAAGAGACAAGTATAAGTTAGTTAGCAGTAATCAACAACAATGGCAACTAAGTTAACTAAACAAGACTTAACAACGTGTAGTACGTAGTGAGAGATATGTGGCGCATTTGCACTGACTGTATTCAACATTTATATTAGTTAATTCAATAGTGAAATATATAAAAAGTTTAAAATACTAAATACTACTAATAACATCTGGAGTCTTTAATTGTGAAGCAAGACATTTTCATGTAATGATTAGTGCCCTACTCGGAGATTGGGACTGTGTAGATCTTGTGCAGCGCTAGTAGTTCAAATAACTAATCGATTGTTTAAATTTTAAATATATAAATTTCACATAATCTATAACCTTATGTAACAACAAACAAGTCCTACTGGTTTAATAAAATAAAAGTAACTTGAAACAATAATAAATAAATTTTGAAGCAAAAGTGTCAAACAAATTACATAGTATCTCTTATCTACGTGTTTTCAAACAAAATTTATGAAAAATAATCCGTTATAGCGCGGCCGAATCTAGAGTCACAACCAATTTACCATTTCGAAGTGTTTAGTGAATATAAATACTGAAATTTTAATTAATTGTTTTTTTGGTTCTAAAATATATTCAACTCGTGACTGGATATTTATTAATGCAATACTCATATCAGACGCAGTACATTACGGACGACAGGTTGTAATTAATATAACGCGTAGTAATCACACGGCGTCATATAGATAGATAGATAGATTTGTTGATGACTAATTGTTAATTAACTAATGCACTGTAATGTAACACTTGACTGGACACTACAGTCAGGTAATTATCTACATGTATAGTTATTGTAAGTTTATGCCACTTTGTAGGTACTACGTCTAGGCTTTATTTTGCTTTTTCTATCAGGTTAATACCGTCCTGCTATTTACTAGGCACGGGCCTCTTTAAAAATGAATATTTATGTACATTTCAAATTACGTCCTCAGCGGGCGTTTTATGAGCTTTTTAAAAATCATGCAAGTTCCAGGCCAGCCGTACACTGCCTGGCTAAATTACGTATTAAGGCAGATATAAAACATTTAATAGAATATTTTTAGTTAGTACTTAAACTTTTAGTTGTACCTTCTCTATAAAGATATCAATCTATGACTGGTTTAGCGAACTGACTGGCTGGGAGTAATGTACATATTGCGAATTTGGCAGGCAGTTCAATTCACAGCGTAAGCTGCCTGGAAATAAGAGATCATAATACGACAGCTGGTTCCAAGATAAGCTTATTTGCTTGAGTTATGTGTATCAGAAAACGGGTTTAATAATTATGTGGTATTTATACCTTTTTATTAGGCCTACTGCACAACATGGGGTTTAGTTTCGATTTTTTTATGTTTCACAGGTGATATTATATTGCTTATCCTTTAGCTGGACTTATAGCACCTTGTGGGGGAAATGGAGTGGTGACTCTTGTATTCTTAATCCGTCACCATACGAACTACCTATGTATTAATGCTTGTGTAAGCTGTTAAGCTTTCAACATTAACTATCTTATTAGTTATATGTTATCTATAATAATATCGGGTGTGTACATTGTATAAAGTTTATTTATTTAACCTATTGAGATTAATTAGTTCAGGTTAGTTATGTTTTTGAAAGATTTTGAAACTTATTATATTTTGTAAATGAAATTTCTTAGGTACGACAAAAATGTTAACATACAGTCCAAACACTCGGAAACCTGAATGCGTATAGCTTCCTTATACATAAATCTCAAATAATGCATAAATCTCAAAGGCTTAAAACTGGAGACATTTAAATATTTTTCTTGTGCATACATTACTCAGTTAACTAATTCATTTGTAAATATGAGGAATAGCTTGATGTTACTGCTGTAGCAATCAGTTGTGAGCACAGTAATAATTGTGCACAGTTAATGTATTCCTGTGATTTATGTTAAGTGACGATGTTCAATCCGGAAATTGAATGGAATGGAACGATTACTACAGAGTTTGCAGCTCAAGTTAATGTCGGGTACAGAGTTCACGTTAGTTGGGTTCAAATTGTAATTGTTTGTGAACTACATTCGTTTACGAAAACAATTTGTAACATTCGGATTTCTCTGATTCAATTCGATAACATCTGAACAAGATTGCTTTATTGTTCCCAAGACGATGGTAGGCACTGCATTGAACGATACTCCTTAATAGAAAATAATATAAGAAGACTAGTATACTTCACAACCTTAAATATTAAGAATGATTAGTACATACAAAAATTGAACATATTATACATAAGAAAGATTTTAATTTGACTAAAACAAAATAAATAATTATTATACAAAAAGTTTTGTAATAAATGGTGAAACATACAAATATATATACTAGGAGTAGGTGATCACGATATACAGAACCTGACCCTTGGTTTTTGTTTGTTGATCATCAATGTTGTGTTAATGTGTTGCCTCATCAGTGAGTTGTTGTAACTTGACGCGTGAATATCCGACAACTAATACATGCGATTTGAAATTATGCCTCACTCATTTACTAAAAGAGTTATTTTGAATTTATAGGTGGCACATTGAAAAGGCTCTAATTTATATCCGCTTTAACACAATCCCATATATGCAATAAACGTTCAAACAGGCTCCGACCTACTTCAACACACACCCCCCACCCCCCACTAGACTTACCTCCCCCCCGCCCCAGTCTCAACACTCGTTATGAGAGGTTTGTTCTCGTTGCGTCAGATGTTAATATTTCTGTTAATTTTACTTTCCCGTGCCTACGAAAGTTTCAAATGATTGAAATGTGAACAAACAACCTTACACCAGAGAGTATACAACGTTCATTAACTAATGTCTTGTTGTTAACTGCCCACTGACGTGGAAATAAAATCTCATTGGTTAAACGAGCCGGGTTCTGTTCAGCCTTCACCTGATTGTTCATTCTATTTCACGGTGTACCGATATTATTAATAAACTATGACGATGCCATCATCGTCCCCTCGTCCACTGGCCCATGATCATACTAAATTATTTTCTTTTTATCGGCATTTAAAACATTAAATATTACTAATAATTTTATATAAGTATAACATCGTTTTTTGTGAATAGTTTCTTTTTATTTCTTGACTAGTAATATGTCTGGGCTTTAAATTCTACAGCTAGTATTTTTTTTTATGTTTCTATTTTCTGATTAAATTTACATGTTTTGAAGATACATACTTAAATATTATATTGTGTAAAAAAACCCAATGAAAAACGAACTAGATAATGGGGGCGGGCAAACTAGATATATAATATATACATAATTATGTGCTTAAAATGCCTATAGCTTCTAAATTAGTCATCAATAACCTTTAGTTAACTCGTGATACATCCATGATAATTATTTACAGTTAATCTTTGCCCTCAATTTTTATTAAATCAATACAATATTCACAGTACTGGCAGGTACAAACACTCTTCTCAATGATGTATTCTGTGTTGAGGAAAATATTAGACACTTGAGCTGAGTAAACACTGACACAGAACTTTTTGGAAGGTTTTCTTCACAAACTTATTTCAATTTTAAGTTGCCAGCATTAGCGAACACTTAAGTCGTAAATTGAATCAGTAATTTATTATCTGTTCGTTACTAATTACCTCGTGCTTGTGACATAAATCACGGCACTTATTATTGGCCCCTACTTCTAAGCTTGGCTGTTCCAATTTTTATCTCGAAAAACAAGTACTGTCACTTGACACTAACACGAACTTACAGAGATGTTTATTGAATTCACGGCGATTTTCTTTAAGTAACTTTTCATTAAATATTGGTCTGTTTGAAACAATTTATTATTTATGTCATATTAGCATTTATCTGGTACCCATAATACAAGCATAGAAATATAGCTTACTCTGGGACCAGAGGACGTTGTGTGAAATGTCTTGAATTTTTATTTATTTATTTTTATTTATTTATTTATGTTATTTAAGTAAGAGATTTTTTTTTATGTCAAGGTTATCCTTACTTTACTGAAAACAATCTTATTGGCATTGTGTAATATACGAATATGAAATATTAAAGCAATAATATTTAATTCGGCTGCAGAGTGTCGCCATCACAATTATTGTAATTATAAATTTCATAAAGCTATTAACTTGACAAATTTATTATACCCGAATGTGGTTTAATATGTCGACGGCGTTTAATGTTAATGTAACCCGCAGAATAACACAAAGATGTAATCAAAATTTCAAACTTTGTGTCCGTTAGTAGTCGTGATAAGATTTCATAGCTGTTTTAACTAGCTTTCTACAATTATACATAGCGCTACGTACTCAGCATTATTGAATAGATAGTTTTGTGATAGCCTCAATATAGGTTAGTTAGTTCTCACATAGAGGTATCATTAGTGAATAGGCTCCATTCTAAGACACTATTACAGACCTTTATAGAGAGATGAGGTGAGGTGAATGATGTACCTACTGATGTGTTAGAATTTTATTCACATATTTTAGAGAAACGCAAAGTATGTAATTTTATTTGTTTAATAAATACGAAACTAACTACCTTTGTTGTTACAAATGTATGTTTATATTCGTTATAATATAACGCTTATCATAGTTGAAACTATGTAACGATCATTTGAGGTTAAACGGTTCACAACCTTAAGAATAGGGAGGAACTTGATTGTAAAAACATCAATAAGCTACCAAACGAAACTGTTAGATTAGCACATATATGTATGTACGTATATTCTGCTTACCTCTATGAGAAAAATGGAATCAGATAAAGGAATTACTCACCATTGACACCATTTCAGGACCCACTTCACAATCTTGGAACCTAAGTTAAAACTAAAAATCCATAAGTAAACTATTTTAAGCAAGTCTCCTACGACACGGCCATTCTGCGAATACACACGTCCCTATCAGAAAAATGGAATGTGTATTTAAATAAAGCCGATATGATATGTCAGTCCAAACTGTTTTTAAATATAGATTATTTATATTTTCGTACTCGCCCACTAACTTTCAATCCTATTTCCATCGTTTCGATAATGTTTACTAAATAATGTTTCTGGCCCACGTATTAAAGGCTTATATTCATTATTTTTAATTTACATCTACCCAATTACTTACAATTGCGAAGCCAAGATAGATCCAGTGATGTACCTAGCGAACGTAATAATTACTTAAACCGTTGAGTAATAAGTAACAAGTAAATATAGGAATGAGCTTTTAAGGGCCTGCATCAATATTATCGTGCATTTTTCTACGTACAAAGTTTTCATTTTTTCTTTATATTGAATAGCTAGAGCTCTAATTTTTAAGTATATGTTTTTTCAATATATAATCTAGGATCGCATAAACTCAGAAATGCGATTGAAAAAAGTTTTCTCGATAGAAAAACTTAGCGAAATAACCTCTCTCATTTTTTATTTTTTGTCATTTGTCGGTCTATTATCGCGTATTAACTAATGAAATAACTTTCAAAACATAAGCAACTATTATATATAGAAACACGTAAATCAGAATTAAAATATATTTAGTAGATTTTGAGTAAATAGGAAAAGTATCCCTAATTCTTCATTTTCTGTGCCTACTGGCTGTGTTAATATGTACGTGTCGGCGATGATATACGATAATATTGATGTAGGCCCTTAATGCGAAGACATAGATATACACGTGGCAAACACATAAGAGAAACCCTCACAGACCAGGGGGCGAAGTCTGCTATAACAATGTGGTCACAATGATCAGTCACTAATGGCGAATTTCATCGTCACTGAGAGATTTCGAATTTTCGAGTAATTAATTGTAATTGTATTTTTACCTCGACGATTTAAACGAAACAGGAAATTATTTTTAAGGAAAAAATAGTTATACTATTTACATCATAGAAACAGTGTAGGAATCAACGCCATTATTGAAATTGTTACATTAACGCTACTATTTTCTTCATAAAAAATTTCATTCCCTGAATTTTAACGCAGATTTTTCTTTATTTTCATTAATTTTCTTATGGTTCGTGTTTTTAAGTGTTGTCGAGTTTAATTAAATAGCAAAATGAAAATGGTTAGTTATATATATTTGCTTGTAAACTTGGTAATCAGGATAAGATGACTTGGACCGTCTAATTAACTATCCAAGCTTAAAAAGCGAAGAATTTTTCATTGAATATTCATATTTATTAAGCGTATATATGTATATGTCGTAGGAGACTTGCTTAAAATAGCTTACTTAAGGATTTTTAGTTTTAACTTACGTTCCAAGATTGTGAAGTGGGTCCTGAAATAGTGTCAATGGTGAGTAATTCCTTTATCTGATGAGTTTGAATGGTAACCCGTTGAATATTCATAAAAGGATCCTTCCAAACAAGTTACACTTGTCGTAAGCCAGGGATCAATCTCATCGTAGTTAATAGAATGTTGTTGTTGCGTCCAACCTGGCGTTTTGATTTGATAATAGGTTAAAAAGTGGAAGCGTGATACGTCTCAGGTTCAAACGGAACGAACATATGACTGCAATACACAGCGCTAATACTAAATGTTTATAATGATGAAATTTACCTTGTCATCCTTTTATACAATCTTCACGGTGTCAAGCCCTGGGTACAATCTAATTAACATTAAACTACAATTGGCCAATATAACGTCTAATGCTAACAGACTATACTTAACTGAATGCAGGCTGGAGACACGGGTACTTGAATTCTTCAAATGACCGAGTTCGGCGTGATTCAAGCAATGAATTTTTACTAATTACACAAGGGGCCATAGACGACTACAATGATTAGTTCGTAAAACAATTCAATTTTATATGATTATACAACACAGATAACTAGTTTTGTACACAATGAATTTATATTAACACGTAGGCGACGCACTTTTTTGGCGCTCAAAAGGGCCAAACGTAAACAATACAAACGACGTGAGTTCACTCTCAATCGTAATTATCGACTGGCGCGTCATCGATAGTGATGTTAGAACTACTTAGAGATGTCCGTGCGCAGACTTAATACGATAGTTTAACAATAGTTTGGTTCATAACAGTTGTAGTTAAAGTAGTTAGCTTATTCAGTATTATAGGCTGTTTGGATTAGAGACTATCCTGGCAATAATTACAGGTGATTTCTATGACATTTTTATGATATATACAATTGTTGAATAGAACTTTTGATCAATAATTTCCTATTTCCTTTCCTGCAACCCTTTTTATTACGTTTATAGAGATTATTTTAAAGATGTTGTGAAGACCACCATCCCAAATAAACCAAGCTGTGGTATTTTTAGGGTGCTCTTATAAAATGAACCTGGATTTTTAAAATTGATGTATGGCTTAAGAGAACTTATGAGTCAATATCAAATACCGATATATATATAAACCAATCCAGCTTTAAAATTAGAGGAGGCATGTAGAGAATCTAACCTGCCTCCTGAGACTTTAAAGTTGGATCACTCCTTGGCTCTACTCAGTACAGAACCGAATTTTAAGTTGATTTTATCGCGATTATTCATAAAACGCGACGGGTCGCAGAAGGGCTGATTTCTCCTTCCCATAAAGAAATGCTTTTCAATTTAAACAGAGATCGCGTGGTAAGGAAAGGTTAGAGATAAAACAATTTTTAGCTGGTTGAGCATCAACTCTGAGTTTTATTAGTCAGTTCAGAGTGGTCCTCGACCTAATATCAACATGAAACCTCTTATCGTTGGAGTGTTCTGTCGTTACGATGAATAAAACCAGTGAATATGTAACAGTGAGTAATATTTGTTCCCTTTATGTATGTGTAGATATTATTATATTCACATATGATGACGTAGCGGACACACTCTACAACCGGAACATAATAAAGTGTATGAACAATTCGTCCGCAACATAAAAGTAAACTCTCTGTAATAAACTAATATGATGTCAAAGGTTTTCCGTAATTTTGTAAACAAACGTGCGCCTTTTTCCGTGAAATGTTATTTTAAGGGCTCCTATTATACAGTAAAGTTGAAAAACTTTAAGCAGTATTATATTTAGATTTATATAGATGGACTTTATATAAACAGTTGGACAACTCTTGTTTTGTAAGTACGGTATAGTACGCGTCACGTAAAGAGAACGCTGTAAGAAAGTGGTAGGGGCGTCTTTGCGCATGGGTACACTCTCGCACGAAAGTTATCTGCCTATTATTTTATTTTTGAACTAGGCTTTCGCTGGCGAGTCGTGGCTTGGTACCTACATATTTGTTATTCTTAATAGGTATTACATAGAAAACTGATAAATCGCCTATGTGCAGCTTGACCGCCAGCGTTCTTTTTACATGACGCGACCTATACTAAAAGTGTTAATAATTTATTATTTGGTTCAGAAATGTTTAAGAAATTATCATATTATTTTTGCCATTCAAAGTTGACCTGAATTATGGTGAACTATAAGTTGTTTCATCTAGAACAATGATAACCATTTCTAATGAGGGGTGTAACAAGGGCTTACGGGATTTGTGTCTTCTAAAGCCATGATTCATCCAAATGTCTGGAGGTTTTCGAAGTAAATAACTCTTGCTGGATTACCACTACAGGGTACCAGTATATTATACATACCAGATGTGAGGAGGTGCGCGAGCGTCAGCACGAGGAGGGGGGCGGCGAGGGGGGCGTGCATGGCCACCCCCCACCACCACGCACGCACGCACACGCACGCACACACACGCACACACACGCACACTACACCATAACACCTGGAACAATAACAGTACTGTCAGATAAAACTGCCGGGTGTGTATAAATTTGTCAACACTCATTTGAATACCAAATAAATAAATAAAACTACTTTTTACGTCACTGCAAAGTCTCCGAAACGTCAGGCCAAAATTTAAAACAAATGCACGCGTCTTAATCCGTTAAAAGTAGTTTTATTTAAACGAATGAGTCTCGCAAGTGTTAGAAAATATTACCAAATAAATAGTGGTCTATAGTACTCTTTGAAAAGTGTAACTTTGAACCACCGATCACCTCTGATAGATAACGTACGCAAGGCGATCAACGCCCACCGACCACAATGCGTTATTTTCACATATGTAATGTATAACTTCAAATATATATTTAACTCGGCGAGTAATTTTGCTACGCTCAATGAAAATGCATTATTCTATATCGTTATTATGCTCTATTTGAGGTGATCTGTGCTTTAAGCACATGAGAACATATGTCTGAGAGTTGCCATAATTAAGTGCTACAACGAACGTAAAAATGAAGGAAGCTTCATATCTAATGAGAAATTAGTCTCGTATTATCAATCGCGTAACTCCAGTAGGTAGACAAATGTATAGAAAAATACTAAACTTGACCTTTCACACTTATTCAAATACCATCGGTCCAGTGTGAACGGTCGAGTGTGAACGGTTAAAATAGTGTTTTTCTATACATTTTGGCATGTTCCGTCAGATATAAACCTTCGCTTATGCTTAATTAATTGGCCATCCTATCATCTTAGTAGTAGTACATAAGTTAATAATTTAGTTAATTTCCTAGTATTAGTTTAGTTTCATCTCAAGCTTCATTAGTAATGTCTGTGGTAATGTGAAAAAACTCATAGGACCGTATTACATAGAGATGCAGAACAAATCGATATGTGAAATCAAATTATGGTGGAAAAAGTGAAATGCCGCAAGCGGGACTTGAACCCACGACCTCGGAATACCGTTCCGTAGCTCTTCCAACTGAGCTTATTGCGGTCTACTTGCAACATCTCAAATTGACCACCACACTTGTTACTCGAATGAGTTTTATATATTTTTACGGACAGCGCCATCTATCAAGATTGCTTTACACCATCTCGACCAACACTTGAGTATTCTTTACTTTTTTTTTATTTCACTTTTCCACCATAATTTGATTTATTAAGTAAAAAGCATAGCATATCAAATGCAAAAATTAATAAATTACGATATGTGAAAGTTTCCGAATGACTCGCCAGCTACTAAACAATGTGGAGCGAGTAAAGTTACGTGCACAAGTTATACGAACAACAACTAATGTATGTTGTGACTAACGTGTTCGACTAAATGACTCAAGTTTTAGTTCGTTATGATATTTGTGGGATATTCCGTGAATTATTACTAACACATTACTGACAGTACACACGTATGGTTCAACACTTGATTTATTCGTAAAATAGGTACCAATTCTACATGCACAGTAATATAATTCGGCAACGTTAATTCAACGTTCTTATTATGAAAACTTTTTAATGACTATCGCATTTAAGTATAATATACTTAAATTCGATATTGTACGTGTCCAACGAAATAGCTAATTAGTCAAAATATACCATTGTAGGTTTTTAAGTTGAGTTATGTTTAGTTTTTGACGCATCAGAATTAGCCGCAATGTTCTTGCCACAACATTGAGGCCAATTCTGATGCGTCAACACGTTCTTTTACACTCACTGATATTGAGTAGGTACATTAATTAATAATAATGTAGATCCATTAGCCATTTTAATATAAGATATAAATGCGCTAACATAAACTTATAGGTATAAAGTTGTTATTGAAATTACTAAACTCATAATATTATTTACGTAAGATATTTTAACATTCAAACATAGTAATAACTTGTAATAACTTTTTATTTAACTCTCAAGAAAGCTTTTAATTTTATAAAGCTAAGACTATAAGGATTTCTTTAACAAACATTCGATCATTGCTGAAAATAATTGGCATTTTATGAATTAAGTAATTTTGAATGTGTACTGTTATGCGCTTTTGTACAGACTCCTATGATTTTTTTTCTGTAGTATACACTACAGAAAAAACACCATAGTAGAACACCATAGTAAAATTAGAAGTCGCTAATACTAGCGACTTCTAATTTTACTATGGTGTGTTTAATCAGTATGTAACCTCTGTGGTTTAAGCAATAGAGGTTAGAGCTTAGTTTTATGGTTAAAGTATTATTTGAAATTGAAATTTAACGGCCCAGCGGAAGACCAGCGCTGGTCTTAACCAGCAATCAAGCTGAGCTGTGGCCGATTTGTGGCGGACACACTTGTTTTATTTTCGTAGTATATAGCTGCTTTTTCTTATCTCCTTTTATTTCATCTTATTTTACCTGCTTGCTATTGTTATTCTCTTTGTTTTGTTATCGTTTCGTGTTCGTTGCAAATAAATTTATTTTCTTTCTTTCTTCTTTCAAATGTCACGAATGAAATGTGTATAAAAATTTATCGAAATATTAAGAAATATTGTTTGTTTAAAAGCAAATGTGAATATTCTTTAACGGAAATAAAAAACAGTAAATATTGTTTCTTTATATTTAAAGCAACACAATACCGTTGTTTTATTTCTATTGTAAAAATATATGATTATAAGTACCTATATAAGTTATATATAAGAAATGTTACATCTATTTAAGTAGTATTGTAATAAGTAACAGTTTCTCTCAATCAATCATCAATCAACTGACAGCTACCTTGCTGACTAGTTAAATATCTACTTAAGTTATCTTTTATAAAAAAGATGATGTGTATTATTGTGTATAACAGTCATCTATATTTACCACGAACAATCAACACTTCGTTCTTTTTATTCACGGAACGGGACTTTGATTAAACAATTTCGTTGTTGTGCTCCCAAAATAAAGTTTTTAATCTTCGGATGTACAGGATATGACGTCACAACGGATCGGGGCTAAACAAAGAGTCGGAAACCGATTTCTTTTTTTTAATAGCTACACAGTTCAAAACATCGGATGGGTTTCACATTGTTTGACTTAGATATACCTGTCAATAGCATTCACGTTTACGTTATCATCATTCTCCTAACCATATCCCATTATTTGAGGTTATAAGTTTTATTTTTATTTATTAAACTTCCTTTAAACCATAAGCGGACATAAGTCCGCTTATGGTTTAGATAGTATAGTATATAGTAGATAATAATAATATATAGTAGATAATGCCCTAGGTAATAATGCCTAGGGCATTATCTACGAGCCAGCATTCAGGTGCATACTGAAGTTTTATATTTATAATGAATATACATATACTTTACCGCTATCACCAAACTAATTAATATTATTAAATTAAAATATTCGTTTTCGTTAAATATAATGTCATTGCTCAACGTTCCCTTAGCAGTAAAATCTCAGTTCGGATCCAGTGTAAAATGATAAGGGTTTCAAAATTAACAATTTTAATTTAATTAATAAGTTATAATTGTGTTTAATTATTATCACCATGATTGTGTCTTTTTATACTGTGATGTCGTATTCACATAACATGGTCATAAATTTGTGTTTAGACTTAATTACTAAAAGTAAAGTTTAAAGAAAAAAATTTAAGAGTATTTAAACTAATTTAATTTATAATCATAGGACAGATATTTTACTTTCTATTGTTAGCCATGTTGGTTAGATTACAACGTTACTGAGTGACTCGTAGAAGATACAAGAAATAATAATATTTACGGTATGTAATGAACCGTGTGTTGTACCAGAAAAGCACTCGATAAATAAATATTCAGGAGATTTCACACAACGTCCTCTGGTCCCAAGGTAAGCTATATTTCTATGCTTGTATTATGGGTACCAGAATACGGATAGACTACATATACTACTTTTTTTTTGTAAATACATACTTATAATACATAGAAAACACCCAATCATCATAAAATACAATCATCTCTTTCATCTTTTTATTGTTGACCCGTTTCCTCGCAGATCTTTACTTATCTACCTATGTTCAAACTTTACTCTCAAAAATGTTTTGATGCTCCATTACCAATTATGATCTGTTCTCCGAAGAGAAAGTTTCACCAAATATCCTCAGAACTTTACGCGTCTAATGGACAACATATTGAACATGGGAGTAAGACGTGCTGGGCTGTTAATGGGAAAACTCATGCAATTTCGAGTTTTTAATGATTTTGTTCACTTTGGTGCTAAAAATCTGAACAATTTTACCAATTTTTGTAAAGAGTGTGACTATAATTCGTCGCGTAGGATGACGAGCTGATGATGAAAATAAACTAGACTTCAGTACCTACTTATATTGCTTTTAATTTATTGATAAATAAACGATAAATGTTATTACTAAAATGTGTGTAAATTGTAGCGTTAGAAAATTGTAATAAATTATCAAACATTAATGAAAGTATTCAGTAGTAGTTAGTAAGAGTGTTAATGGTAGCCCATTACTATCGACACCCGTCGACATTCTACTTGTAATATATCGCGGTCATTGACGACCCGTTATCTGATGTCGGACCCGGTCAGATTATAATTTAAAAGTTCTATATCCCTACGCCCTTTGTGATTGCTACGACCAGATCAAATAATTTTAGAACGTTTGTAGATTAGATAATAAAGTTTATTAAATGGATCTCTTTAAAATTAACAAATTGCAATATTTACAAGTATGCAAATTAACAATTCAGTTCACTCTTATTACAACATAGCGCAGGTTCTAAACCCTTTCGCATACTTCCGAAATAAAGAAGCAGTATGACCTCAAGTGTTGGTGATCTTTGGTGTTAAAATTTTATCTCGCCAAAACAAATAAATTATTAAAAAACTATATCTAACTATATTATGTGAGAGAAGTAATACTCGAAATAAAGTCATATGCCAACTCGCCTGGTCAGTATGACATAAGTAAAGCTGA
Source organism: Orgyia antiqua (assembly GCA_916999025.1). NCBI lineage: Eukaryota > Metazoa > Arthropoda > Insecta > Lepidoptera > Erebidae > Orgyia > Orgyia antiqua. Next base: position 21,093,604 of record OU779862.1, read on the forward strand.
TATCCTTCCGAAGTGGCGGAGACTTTGAGAGGGATTATGGCCTACCATGCTGCGCTGATCAAGCGTATTGGCACAAGCTTGCACAGTTGTATATTGGTCCTTAAGGGCACTGCAGAGACAAAAGGAGCTAGAATCTTTATTTTCTTCATTTATTTTGCGACTTCAAACTGAGCAAAGAATCTTTGTCCAAGTTGTTGACACCGTCAGATAAAAAGATATCAGAAAAACTTTGTCTCTTAAATTTTCATAAACGTTTATGATTGATCTCTTTCTATCGTAATTAAAAAATTTTTAACTCGATCACGAACGCGCCATTGAACACGGAGTAGGTCTATTCAGTGACAGTCTATTCAGTGACAGTCTCTCTCTCACATTAATATCCTCTGAAACCATGTTCAAGTGATGACTAAATACATAAATAATTTCCCTAAGACAATAACTATTATGTTTATAATTCTATCAATCATCCCGAACAGGCTATCCCCATAGAGAGCAAAGCGTAATAAACTCGGCAAAGAGATATTTTTTGTTACTTTCTTCTTACTCAGAAATGTTCTAATATATATTTCGACGATTTAGGTTTGATGTGAGTAATATTTTGTTATTGATGCGTAGTCTGTCTAGTAATGTCAAAACACTGTCTATATGTGACAAGTTACGAGGAAGTCACATCTCAGTGTCTTAGAATTTTGTGTCTACAAAACATTTTGATTGGCACATTTGGGGGCGGCTACCCATTGCAGGAATTGCTGACGTCACTAGTTTTCTTTTATTAGGCTAGGTAAGATTTTTTCCAGCTCGAAATTGGCTATGATTTAAACAAGGGTATGGCGGTTCTTAGGTAAGATAAGCCACACGCATTTATTCTAAATGAGATGCAATTTGACTGCAGTTGTATTAATTTATAATATAAAATTTTTTATTAACTATTTCAATACTCTTTGAAATGAAGTCATGTCTTCGTTTCGCTGTCTATTTATATTTTTCTTAGTACTAAAGAAGTATTATTGTAGTCCCTTAAAATTACTTGACAGAAATATTTTTGGTAAGACGTTAGAACCTTACTAATGTTGTTAAATATTTAATTTAAATACTCTCTTTACCTTCTGTAAAAATGGCAAAAATTTCGCTTCAGTAATACTTAGTATTCGCTACACCTTCTCTTGGCCAAATTAGTTACAATAATTTCTTGATTTTAATTCCAATAAAATCAGAGCAAATTGAAATCTGGAAAACTTTGCCGTCAATTGGAAGAAGCAGTTCACCAAGTAGCTTATAAAATTAAGGCAGTTCATAAAGCAATAAGAGTAGCGACAAGCGGAGCTTTCAAAGCGAAGTAAATTTTATTCAGTATGATTTAGAGTTAAATTACTATCGTATATTTTATGATTATTTATTTGCGCGCTTTTGATACTGGAATTTTCCTGTTTATTTGTTATTCGCGGTGATTCTACTTGCGTTGTTTTACCCTCATTGGGTTCGTGCATACACGCTGAGAGAGTAATATTTTCTGTATTATGCAGTTAGATGGTAGGTGATGGATTATCTAATAAACTGTAAGCTAAACCGTCTGAGAAATGTAAATAATAACTAAAACTCTCTCGGTAATCTGCTAGTAGATTAGACTCCCTTTTGGTTTTCCAGTTGATATTTTAATGAAGCTATGCATGAGAAGTAAAACTGTCATAAACGATAGCCGGGGTTGTAAAGTGCTCATAAAGTGGACTGCGCATAAACATAATATTGCTTCCGGGTAGTTATATACAATTGTAGTCATAAAATTTTTACGATTTACGAGTTTTTATTTCACTGGAATATTAGTTTCACATAACCAGGCACAATTATGTTATGTTTTGACCTGCTTTGCAGAATTATGTTGCGGTAGATTTCTTGTGTCATTTTAGGCTTTCTATTTCTAAAGATTTCAAAAGATAAGTTTCAAGATCCTGAAGTAATATAAGAATTACTTTTACTAAAAATTTACTAATATTATGAGTGCATGTGCAGTAGATATTTTACTATTAGTGCAAGTTGGGTGATGTTTTGTAACTTACAGAGAAATGTGAAAACATTTTATCTATAGTTGATCAAAGGTAGTCTTTAAGCCAATAAAATAAAATATAGTTTAACTTTGTCATAAAAACAAAAGAATGTTAATGAGAGGTTAGGGATGGTTGTAGGTGCGCTGTACCTCACCTCGCTCTCAGGTTATCTGATCCTCTGTAAGAGATAAGTCACAAACAAACTCCGCCATTATAATACCAAACTTATTTAACTTTTCCTTATTCATTTGAATGTTAATTTGTGAAATTTGTTTAAAATGTATATTATAAAACTAAGGTTTTTAAAAATTAAACCTGTTTTAATTATAACTATATAAAAAACATTGGCACTTTTCTCATATTTGCGAAACTTAGTGCTTTGAATTGAAAATGCTATACGGATTAAGTAAATTTAACACTATTCCAGTTGCAGTTCCAGTCCATTATCGGGGCTATTGCTGGTTAGGTATACGCATATTGTATGCTATGCCTTACTTAACAAATCAAATTATGGTGGAAAAAATTTACTGCTGCAAGCGGGACTCGAACCCACGACCTCGGAATACCATTCCGAAGCTCTTTCCAACTGAGCTTATTGCGGTCGTGCTAGCAACATTCAATTTAACCACCACATTTGTCACTCGACTGAGTTTATATATTTTTTCCATCAGTCAATTTTTTCGACCATAATTTGATTTGTTATATAATTTTAGATATATAGAAATGGATGATATCTACTAGTGGTTATTTCTATTAGCTATAATGAAACGTGAAAGCTATTGATACTAAAATACATTTATTAAAACCACATTAACCATAAACACAGATAAGATACACACACTGATAGAACATCACCTAACATTTATCTAATAATTAGTTATCGATTATCGTTCAACTAGTTCATTATTAATGGCATTATAATATTTAACCAACGCGAATGAAGAATTATTGCGATTATTCATTACTTAATAGTTTTCAAAAATATTTAGAGCTAACTAAGTTCGCATGAATGAAAAAATATTTAGAAAAAATCTGCAGAACAATCAGTCCAAATGACAATGAGAGAGCACCTCCATTTTAAATTATCAGTAGAATATATAGCTAGTATATAGACCAACACATCGTAGAGCAACAAGCAACGGAACCAACAACGAACAATTCAGTGTTAATGTTAATTGTTGTGTCGCTCCGCTCTGCTGTGGTATTTCCTGCAATTTGAGTGAACTGCTGAAGTCGCGTACACTAAACATAATATAGGTCATACAATGATCATAAATAGCTACCTATATTTCTAATTGGTTTACGTTAGGCAATTTTCTGGTTATAGCTAACTAGTTTTTATCATTTAGTGAGTCACAGAATGACTGTATTTATTTATTTGCTCATTGCGTACACATAATATAACAAAAATACATTACGTACGCTCCAATTATTGTACAAAGTTTACTTTCTCCTCATTAACTTACGTCGTAACATCTAAATATATTAGTTTTTTTCATCACATTTCAGAGAGCGCAGCTCGCTGTGACAAAATGAACACACAATAATTAGGAACATAACTCAGCTGTGAAACGGACGGACGGAATACCGACACAGATTAATATAACACTAACAAGTAAATGAGATTATAAGGACGAGTTCACATTGGGCAACTATGGTCTTCATTACTTTAATGTACCTATAATTTTAGAACATTTCCACAAGTCGTGGCATGTGAGGCGATTGTAACAAATTTACTACTATAGGTATAGTTAGCGAATATCAAACAAGCTTGAAGACTTAACATTGAAGCTTTAAGTTAAATAAGCTTAAATTAAACCACCCTTTACTAGATTATACAAACCTTTTACTGTTTTTAAGATTTGAGTTTAAATAACTTAATATTGAGTTTAAATAACTTAATAAACATTGGTTGGTGTTGTTATCATTCCATATACGACAATAAATAATACTAACTTACAGTTTCACAGTTGCTTTGATAATCGACGCTACATAGAAAAGATGCCAATACCCAGATGGTGAATGTTCAAGCTGTAATGTATTATTAAGTATTCAGAGAATCACATCTCTGAATTCAACCACACGATCTTAAAATAACGAAGGAGACGATTAACAACAGTGGCGGGCTCGTTTGTTCCGCACAATCACTACATTTAGTCGCACGCGCATTTTAATTGCTATATAAATACACTCATGTACGTAAGCGAGTGACATCGTTCGCTCGGGATTGGAAATAAACTTTGAGAACACGACGTCATACAGCCACAAACATGAACATGTAAATAACATAATTATTCACAGACTAAGATTAGGCAGATTAATTATTGTGACAACAAACTTAAAACAGTTAAACGTTTTCACTCGAATAACACTGCTTGACTAAAACTGCTAAAATACATAGTGAATATAGCGGTAACATAATAATAAGGATTTTGTGATAGGAGATTTAAAAGTACTTGTTTGATTAAAAGTTATTAGCTAGGTATGGCATAAATATTTTATTATTATAGAGGAAGAATGTTTCCTTTGATTAGCGTTAAGTTAAACTAATATAAAAAATAGCTTGAATGAATTTGAGTATCTTGCTACTCTACATTGCGATTCTACTTCGAATGTTCTGAATAGCGAATCCCCATAATACTCTTAGACAAAGAAAAGCAAATTGACAAAGTGGTCCTATTCCTGATCATAGTTAGTAAATTTGATTTTCCCTTATAGTGCTATTAAAACTATGTCAATTTAACTATACACAATAAGTGAAACAATTCTTTGAACACGTTTGTGTAATACTAAAGAAAATAAAACTGACTTTATACTTAGTAAGAACAAATCTTTACGAAATATATTTCCGGGAGCAGTAATCCCGCAAAACATGTTATTCCATAAAGATTTGTTAACTATTTCCTTATACATACGTACATAATGTAGATATAGATTGAATAAAGGACATGGAGTTTGCTAAGGACCAATTAATTGGATAAGCCACACATTGGATACATCATGACACCTATATATATAGCGACCTATTTAAATACAATGAATAAGAAGATTAATAATCATTAAGACAATTAATTATTTGAAATCATTCTGAACACCACAGCATGATTCGTAAAACAAATGCTCTAGACGTGGCACTCGATACTTACAAAAATAACATACATGTTTTTTTACAAAAGTCACCTTTATTACGCAGCAATAAGGTCAAAAGAATACGAAATGAGAGCAAAGGTAATAAAGACACAGAGTAGTGACGCTCACAACGACAGTTATTACTCTGTGCTCTGTTGTCAAGTGTACATATTATGAGTATTTTGGCAAGCGTATTTTGGTTGCCATTTGCTACATTTACATTCTTTTATGGGGCAACCCTACAGATTTTATAACTTTTGTAAAAAAACAAAGTTAGCTTTTGTTTTATCTACACTTTAAATGCCTGCAGTACAAGCACAGTGAACAACCAATTAATCAAAATACACCATTGTTGGTTTCCTTTTAATTAAGTTATGTTAACTTTTTGACGTATCAGAATAAAATTGACCTAATTGTTGAAACAAAACATAATGTACCTACCTACCTAACTATAATAAGGAAGTGGCTCTTTTAATTTTACTCATTAAGTAAATGGATTTTAAAGCTTAAGCTCCAAGCATCTTATCCTACAATACTTTTACAATAATCTTATCTTAATTTTCTACTAATACAATAATCCTTATCTTCTCTTCTTATACCATCATAACAAAGGTTGATATCGGAGATCTGAATAAAGCTTTGAATTGTTGCTGGAAGCAAGAGTCATGTTTGCATTTAGTTCAGTATTTCATATAATCTAAAACTTTTGAATCCGATCAAAAAATGTAAAACTGAATCGATGATTCGTGATGCACTTGTATAAAATATCAAGATCAATCAATCAATCGATCGATCAATGTTCTGGGGGCTCTATTAGTTCTATAACTATATATACCGATAGGTGAATGATTTTAAAACGGCGCAGATCACAGCCGGTCCTTGCTTATTATATTATTATATGGCATTTCAATATCAACTGAAAATTGTGATTTAAATAGTCTATAAACATTTTTTTTTGTATGCATACTGAAAATTATTACATTTATCATCAGATGGTCAGGCTCTTTATGAAAAAGAATGTACACGAACAGCGATCAACTAAACAAATGAAACATTTTATAACCCTGGGACACAAACAGCGTTACCGTCGTTATTGTATAATGAAAACTCGTTATAAACTTATTTTGTACCTACATTGTTGTCTGTCACCGGCACTATCGTAAACTGTGAATTATATATTCACAGCTACATTTTTAAACTGGGTACTATAAAATTAACAGAACAAACTAGATACTAACTTTTATTTATGTAAATAATATACAAGTAGATACTTAAATAGCTACGCAACGTTATCTACTAAGTAACTATGAAATATCCCAATAATACTAATACTGTCCTGTAAGTTGTTACAGATATAATCAAAATAATATTCACAAAAATTTCAAACAACATCATAAATATTGCTAACCGCAGTCCTAGTTATCAAATCTATAGCTAACTATATAAATAGATATAATAACTATATTATGATAACTTCATAAATATTGTACATGATTTACACTCAATTGAATAAAAATTGATTTTTAAGTTATTGTACATACAAATGAGTTCATGTCAGTGTCAGTTTAGATAAACTGATTTTTCATTGAGGAGACAACACGGTACAGAACAAATTCATTTCAATTTATCTCTAAGAACTCAAAATATACTCGTATTTTAAATAATCTACCTATACACATGAAAGTTGACTGTTATAAACATCGGACACAACCCACACGTTGATATTGACATGTTCATGTACTCGTAAAGAATACTCATAACAATACAAACAGACGTCTACAACATAAATAATATAGTATAGTACTAGTAGAGTCAGATAACCTTGAGCTACAGAGACACAGCTACATACAGCCTCCATATTAACTAAAATGATATTGTATTCATTGGTGCTACACAAAACAAAGAGGGCGGTTCTCTACAATTTATAACCGGCACGATATAAAAGTACTCCTTTTGTGAGTGTGGCCCTTACAAATAACCCGTCTACGTTTTATGAAATAAATATTAAGCCCATAATTTGTTAATATTACCGGGACTATAATTACGTTAATAACTTAAAAAAGCACAATACCTTTGCTCCCGACGTTTCGACCGAGTTGCATCGATCGTGGTCACGGGTCAAAAAGTAGAGAGAGACCAAACGGATAATAGCTGAAAGAGTCTAGGAACATATCACAGCTGTTAAGAACCGGCAAGTCAACAAATCAGCTATAGCGGAGCATTTATTGGAGGCAGGAGCCAATCATTGGATCGAACTACACCAACCTCGAGTCCTATCTACTGAACGTCACTACTTTCCCAGAATGGTACGTGAGGCAGTTGAGATAAAGAAATACAAAAATTTCAACCGAGAAGATGGATATCGACTTTCACTGACATGGGGGCCTGTCATCAGTAAATGCATCCGTTATCAGGACGGTACTAGCCAGAAGAAGAGTGACGCAGTTATTGTTGTGTGTCGAAGTACAGACTATGAACATTTACATGTGCAAGACCAGGAGAGGGTAGTTCGCGAAACCCGCGCCTCCCGGAGACGTCGCTAGCAAAACTCCAGTCGACCCGTGACCACGATCGATGCAACTCGGTCGAAACGTCGGGAGCAAAGGTATAGTTTGTCTTTTTAGGTTATTATCGTGATTATAGTCCCGGTAATATTAACAAATTATGAGTTCAAATCGCGTAAGTTTAAAATTAATAAATATTAAGCCGCTGGAGGTGAGACTCAGAGTAATAAACAGTTGGACAAGAAATGGTTAACGATCTATTACTTACTAACGTATAAGCTTAACTGTGAGATTAAAATAAGACTTCATACGGAAGGTATTTTGCTAAGAACTAACAACAAATACCATAGACCTTAAAGTTGAGTACATAGGTGATGTGGATAGTTTTGATGTTGAAAAGTGTTACAAGCTGTCAAGATGATTCACTGGTTACACTAGGTCATTGAACTTTGTGTCGTCATAGTTTCTACTAATAAATATAACAATGGCTGATCGCCAATTTTCAGACAGAGACCAATGATCGAACGAATATAATTTGCTATTCCTAAGGAAATGTGCGAAATAGTTTGTTACATAAATATTTATTTGCAATTTAAACAATTTGACATAACATTTCTTTTTTGCAATAGCTTGTCGACATTTTGCACATCGGTGGTACTTGAGTATCAATCGTCATAACTATTACTGGTATAGGCAATTACATAATTACATGTAATATTCATAATAAAAATTAATGAAATAAACCTATACATATATTTATAGCTTTATTATCGCAATCAGCATTCTCTATAGAGCCTACTCGCCCTAAATTGATAGAAAAGTTTTCTAATAAACGTTTGAGTTTCTTTTGTTTAAGTTTTTAAAACTTAGTGACGCGAGCACAGGAGGGCTCGTCTGAATTCCAAACTAGAATGTTATCAGAACGCGTTTCACGAGCTCACCGTCATTCAGCACGTTTGTTATCCCATTGTTGAACATTTCATTGACTAAAATAATAGAAAAGATTTAATTTCCTGTCCTCCACGTGAATTATTATTTTATTCCGACCTAACTACCTTCACTGATAAATATTCAGTGAATACGGACCGGTCATATTTATTTGAGATCCTTTAACTGAAATATCGCTGATCTCAAAGCGGCCGCGTACCACGGATGTTTAAATTAACGTTCTGTAAATATTCAATATTATTATGTACTTCTCATTGGTACTTTTTTGATCTTATATACAATTTTTTATTTCATAAAGGGAGGAATATTAAATGAGTATGTACAGTTTCACACATAATATCTATACATAGAATATGAAAAAGGACAGACGTTTTACATGAAACTCGCGAACCTAGAATATTATATACGATTTATGATATTTGCATAGTACGATTTGAATTTATTATTTGATAGCTACATTCTATAAATGTCCAAAACTAAGGGATTTTTTTCTTACAAAAATACTATTTTTATGGACCAATAAACCATACCGGTTATCATTTTGTTTAGTTTAATCTGATCAGCTTCAAACACCGAAACGTTAGAGTAACCAGACCAATAAAGTCTATTTTAAAGCTCCTAATAACGATGAAACTTAAAATAACTTACAAAGAACTGAAAAAATATTCTGAAAGGAATCTCAGGAAAGACGTGTAGATAGAGATTATGGACACAATAAGTTGGTGTTAGGCGCGAGCCCCGGGCCGCTTGTACAAAAAGTTAAATAAAAACGTGAGACGGTGACAAATAAGTGCCGGGGCAGAGATGGTGGAGCGTCATTGGTCGGTATAAGAGAGGAGGGGGGGAGGCAGAAATGTGCCCGCACAAGAATTTATCGCGTCCGCAACCTCACTGAGAGCCTACAAGGACACCGGGCCACGAATATCACTTTTACTGTTATTTGTGTCAAGTCTGTCAAAGGGTACACAAATGTAATTAGAACACATAAAAATGCTACTTCTTAAATAAAAGTAGTTTATAATTTTATTCTAAACAAAGTTAGATACGTTACTTATTCCGTGGCTCATGTAAATTATTGTTATATCGTTATAAATATATTGCCAACATGTGAATATTTTTTATGTTTATTTGTGCCATAAAACTTGAATCAGTTTTCAGTAAGAAAAATAAAGGTAAGAGAGAGCGAGCGACCTACTCGTAGCTATGTTTTCTAATCTTAGCGTGATGTAGCACTCGTAGTTTGTTTATAGCAGCGTAGCAGAAGCTACGCTTAGCTACGAACCTAACCTTAGAAAAAACATGATATTTATTAAGGGCTTCTGGTTTGTATATTATTCAAAATTTATTATTCACAATTATATGTCACAATTATATGGAACCTAAAAGCTATATTAATAAATTTTAAATATGTTGGTTCAAAATATCAATATATTAATTCTTTAAAAAAGTACTAATAACTAAAAAGTAAGTAGTATAAAAATTTATGTAAGCATATTCTAACTTTTTAATTGTTATTTTAAAATTGTATTTAATATTATTAAAGATGAACCCACCTAACAGTTAAAGTGATATTACTTTAATCCGATATTTGTCTTCTTTACTTGTTTTTCTTAACTTGGATAATCCCAACATAAGACGTTTGTACCTAAATATAAACTTACAACTTAATGTTTCATAATGATACATTTAGTATGGGGAACCCTCTCACTGTATCTTATAATATATTGAGAGGAGCGTGTCCTAGTGTCCTACAATGCTTCAATAATGCAACACACAACACAACCTCAGGATGTAATCTTATTTATTGCGAGCAGGTAACAACAAAGCTTCAGTACTGTTCAACAATAGGTTGAATATTTTATAAAAGTATCTAAGTAGAGTCTGATCCAGTGCATTCCTATCTAAAAAAGTGGTTGCTAGAATAGTAAATACATGTGCCTACTATAATGTTTAATCATTTAAATATGAAAATCATATAAACCCTATGGTCTAATTCAACTACTGATAACTTACATTTCTTACAACTACGTAGCGACAATGCAAATTATTCTGAATTGTACCTCACGGACATATTATTAACTGTATAAAGCATTATCGTCGCATTTATATTAAACTAGATGTTGCCCGCGACTCCGTTCGCGTGGAATTTGGAATTTTTTTTATCCCAATAAAAGGTAGCCTATGTCATTTCTCAGGGTCTAAAGATTGTTGTGCCAAATTTCATCAAAATCGGTTGAGAGGTTTAAGCAGGAAAGCGTAACAGACAGTCAGAGTTACTTTCGCTTTTGTAATATTACTAGCTGTTACACGCGACTTCGTACGCGTGAAATTTAGAAATTAAACCTTAATAAACCGAAGTTTACTATGACAATCGATAGATGGCGTTGTACCGTTTTTTTTAAATCGCACTATGGTTTGGTTACACACATTAACACTTAAGCTTGTCAAGATTTTTAGATTTTAATTCCGATTTTCGCATTTATAAATTAGTAAGGATAGTAGGGATATCCCCAAAACACACAAGACTTGTGTGGTCATTATTAATAAGACTTATAATAGAGAAAATAAAATCGAAGATATATCTTATGTAAATTTTAAGGTCACTATAATTTACGAGTAGGTACAACTAGTCTAGACAAGTGACTTTTATCTATATAGGAAACATCTAGTCATAACATTATATATACTAACTTAGCTGAAATCACAAACATGTGCGACTACAGGTAGAAAGATTAATCGATTTATTAGTCACAATTAATACAACAATTAACTTCGAACCAAATTTTTCGTTTGTATACATTAAGTATAAGACATAGCTGACACAGCCTCGTACCGGTTTGTTTTTTATAACGTTAAGTTGTTTATAAGAGACACGCTGCTGAAATTAGGCAAAATAATGGTAGCTATTTAACAAGACAGTGTCTGGGATCTGACAAGTGCGGCACGCAGCCGTACCAGTTACCACTCGCCGATTGACACAGTTAATATACTGATTATTTTTATTCATCAACATATTAAACATTTGAAATTAAAATTTGCACGAGGATTGTGTTTAATTTGGGTCATGGAAAGTATCTTTTTAAGACATCAACATATTAAATGCCAATCTAATAGATTGGCATTTAATATGTTTGTTTGTGTAAACTTTATCGATTGCTAATAATGGATAGATTGAATCTATCCATTATTAGCAATCGATAAAGTTTCCATGTACGAGTTATTATATTAAACGAGAGCAATGAATGGTAATAGTTTTGAAATTAAACCATTTAGATGTAAATAACGTGTAACGTACTGTACACACATATTAATTATCGACTATAAATATTATTCACAACAAAAATGTCTAAGATAAAACAGCTTATATCTTAATGACATTCATTTTATTTACCTATAAAGAGTATTTCTTTATCTTATTCTTCAGAAATATTCATATTTGTAATAACATTTCTTTATCTAAACGCACCCTTCACTATACATGACTATAAGGAACAAGATTACGTTGCCGAAGCAGCCTAGATCCTGAGCTCTATCCTTATCACAATGTAAGCCTTCTTGGGACAATAACGCTCTATTGCAGTATCCGGGACGCGAATATTATGTACGTACCTATGTAGAGATGGAACTGTATGTCGATAACAATCCACTGTGATGTTAATAATGTCAATTTGCTTATATTTGAATTCATTTATTACGTTCTGCTGACCATTATTGCAGTATAGATATTGCATTAATAATGATTTCATAAAAAATCTATTCTGTTTGGTATTAAATAAGGTAGTTTGATAGAGGCCTACTCAAACTAACATTTTGTTACATTTCCTCGGTGGCATATCAATCAATGATTATATTTCTAGGTTAGATTAACTGGTCAAGTTATTCTGTTATATATTCTTATTTTTTTAAACCTTTACAAATGAATTCCGTAAACAAATGGCCAATTAATAAAGCTTACATGACTACCTTACTTGTACATTTACCCATCCTATAAGGAAATGACCACAAATTACACAACACACACACATGCACAAACACACACTTATACTAACTTAATAGTGATACACAATGTCACGTACATAAAGTATCGTCTAGCCAGTAGTGTATGTAAGGCGGAGTGCACATGAACGTTGTCTGTGCGGACGGCGGGCGCTCACTGCCGGAGAGGGCGCCCTCAGCGAGCCCCCTCCCCCCGCCGCGCCGCCCTCACCCTGCCCGCACCCTCCAGCCTGGGAACACTCTCTAGTCTGAACTCAACGTGTAATACATTAAAAATTACGTTACAAGTACACTCTAGAATACATCAATGACCAGTACAACCTGCGGCTACATTAATTTGTATTATCCATGTTTTATTTAATATTTGTAAATATAACAAACGTTATTCGACAAACATATTTCGACGGGCCTCGTGGTCTAGTGGTTTAGGTAACGGACTACCGTTCAAGAGGTCGCGGGTTCGATTCCCGCTCGGGACAGTCATTTGTGTGATATTTATAATTGGCATACAAATGTTTGTCCTGCGTCTGGGTGTTTACTATGTATTATATCCGTATTCTGGTACCCATAACACAAGCATAATAAGCTTAGCTTGGGACCAGAGGACGTTGTGTGAAATGTCCATGAGTATTTATTTATTTATTATTATAACATCAAAAACAAATTGCGATATATTTTAATAAATCAGATATATATACATTTTGTATTCTCCAAACAAAGTTTCAGAATAATTATAATATAGCCGTCCTATTTCGTAAATAAAAAGCTCAAAGCTCGAGCGTCCCCACTTTAAAATAATGTTTTCAATAAGATTTCATTACGTTTTTCTTTTAACACCTACTTAGATGAAAAACTTTGGTGAAAATGAATTGTAAGCCGCAGACGTATAAAAATTCAATTAGCCTTTTTGCTTACTGTAAAAATAAATGAATAAGAAAAACGATCTGCTTTACTTGGGAAGCTTTTACTTTGCTTTTATTTGGGAAGCTATCCTTCTTATGGTTTTCAGTAAGTCCACGACTGAAACAGCTTGGAATACCTATTATCGATAAGGTGAAAATAAAGCTCCCAAGTTAATTTATTTTATTTATTTATAAATTTATGCACACAGTACAGAACATTATGTAACAACATTGGACAAGAAATCCGCAATATTAATGTATATGTATACATATCTTCCTATTTACAGTTTTTGTTAAGTGGGTACTGTACTCCTCATTTAGGTATTTGCCTTAGGTATTGCTATCCCTATTTCCGAGCGCCGCGCTGAAAGGGACAAATATAGATGAAGCGGATTTTACCTACAAATTCTTTGAAAAAAGACGTTTCGTACTTCCGTTTTTTTTTCGCGAATGTTAAACCGATTTTAATAGTTTTTTCGTTATATTATAGATAAAGTGTATATCTATGCTTCTATCACTTTCTTTTGTGGTAAAACTTTACCAAATTTGTGTGATAGACGCTGCAACTTTATCTAAAGAAAACCGAAAAAAGTGGGTTTTTCGGATAGTCATATTTCTTTTAGTTATTATGTTTTAAAAAAAGAAAGTGATAGAAGCATAGATATACTCTTTATCTATAATATGACGAAAAAACTAATAAAATCGGTTTAACTTTCGCGAAGAAAAAGCGGAGGTGCGATACCCATACTTTTGTATGGATCATAATTTGGTATTGTGCCGTCTTAATTATGGCTAGGACAACATTTTGTTCTAACTGTTGAATATGGGTTACCATATTATATTAAGAACCAGAAAATGCAACGGTTATTATACAATACTAGCTGGCCCGGCAAACGTTGTTTTGCCATACCAAAAAAAAGTAAAAAAAAAAATGAACTATAAACCTCACGGAGCCCGAGACCTTTCCAACGAATGCAAAACTGTGGAAATCGGTTCGTGCGTTCTGGAGTTATAGCGTCAGGAAGGAAAATCCGACTTATTTTTATATAGTAGATCTTTATCTTTACTTCTTATAAAACAAAGTGGTAATTTTTGTATGTATGTCCCTATGTGAGCTTATATCTTTAAAAATACGCACCGGATCTTGATGCGGTTTTTTTAATAGATATATGGTTCAAGAGGATGGCTTTTTTGCATAATTTGTTGGGGTTTGCTGTATATTGGATGAGATATGATTAAACTTGCCGAGAAACTAGCACGCGTGCGAGCTATAAATGAAAACGCTGCCTTATCTATGTGAGGTACAACAAACTAATTTATGGAGGAATCGTTTGTTACCTATAGTTCTTCAAAAAAGTCCGCGAGGGCATATGTCTATCTTTTAAGGGAAACCCGCTGTACCCATAATAATGTCGCAAAAATTATCAAATTCAATAAGGGTGTTTTCAAAAGCTATTTATGTGTATATAGCAATCTTTTTTATCAAATTAAATACCTTAGTTAGCTTACACGTTTAATATAGATTATAACTGCTTTCTACAGCATGCAATTTAAATGAATATCTTAGGAGATATGACGAAAAAAGAATTACGCGCGACAAAATAAAATACTTAAACTGTTGGCCGAGTAACGCGAACGTTTCCTCGGTCTTCATATTACATACTCTAATATTTGGATGTTTGGTTAATGATTACGAAATGAATGAACGTAAAGACTACTGGATGGATTTTCATGAAACTTTCCTAAATTCCACGCGTACGGAGTCGCGGGAAACAGCTAGTTAGGTATAAATAAAAGGTTCAAACGTAACGGAGATGAGCCACATCGGGCGTTAAGTCGAGACGAGAACAGTCTTTCATATGTAATTAGTCGTGACCACTGCAACAGCTAACTAGAACAGACTCGTTTGTCAGTAATAGAAACTATGCTATGTTGTTAGTGCATGATTTTCCATGTTTAATTAGCCATGACTCACTAACAATCATGTAAGCATAAATTGCTTACATGATTGTTAGTGAGTAGTAGAATTGAAATAAGATTAAAGTAATTTATTAATTTTGCAATTGACATACTATGCTTTTTACTTAATAAATCAAATTATGGTGAAAAAAGTGAAATGTCCCGCTTGCGGCAATTCACTTTTTCCACCATACTTTGATTTATTATGAAATAAGATTTTTATAAAAATTTAAAAATATTCTTATCACATAGAGCTTATACGAGTACATACCTGCCTAAGTAAATAAAACTTTACGTGTGCTTACAATCGACTACACAACAATATTTACATAAAAGTGCAACAAAGTTTTAAAATAAAAAAAAAACAATGCAGTGAATTTTATATAAACTTTACTGAGATTGTTTTAAAACCTAGTTCAAGACATGAAGAAAATCTTAGTGATTTAACTAAAGCGTAATGGAAATTACTTTTGTTAATCAGAAGACGTCGTCGGCAGATAACTTTATTTAAATTAAAACTGTTTCGTTTTTTTTTTAATAAATTTTATTTAGCATTATTTTGAAGGCTGGAGCCTGTTACTTAGGTGGTTTTAGTTTGATATTACTTATATAACTTTTTTTGTGAAAAGGTTTTAGTAAAAGATACTTTACTTAGTGACTATAAATCCCACGAAGTGCCAGGCTATTATAGTTGGTAGTCAACATAGCTTGACCAGGCTTGAAACTTTATATGTTCCACCGGTCACATTTGACGGCTCAACAATTAAATTTAGTCCTACAGTTAAAGACCTTGGATTGATTGTCGACGGTAGTCTTAACTGGCAAGCTGAAATAACAAGCGTCTGTCAAAAACTTACCAACACCCTTCGTGCGCTTTATCGATTAAAGAACTTTCTCCCTTATAAGACCAAAGTGATACTTGTGCAAACCTTAATCTTTCCCTTAATAGACTATGGTGACCTGTGTTACTACGACCTGAATGCAGAGCTTCTCAATAAATTAGATCGTCTTCTTATTAACTGCGTTCATTTCGTTTTTAGCCTTCGCAAGTATGGCCATGTGTCTACTTATCGCTCTCAATTGAAGTGACTTCCCATACGTCTTCGTCATGACCTACGTGCTCTCACTATGCTATTCTCAATTCTGATGTCTCCCTCTCCTCCTTTATACTTCTCCTCTTACTTTCAATTTCTTCATACTACACACGACAGACACCTTCGCTCGACCAATAATCGTTTGCTTCACTGTCCACCCAATAAGACTGGCTTTGTTCATTATTCGTTTCCTATCCAATCAATCATAATGTGGAATGCACTTCACTCTGAGATAAGACTGTTGAATAACCGAGACACCTTTAAGACAAGAGTCAAGGAGCTTTTACTTCAAAAATTGGCTGTGTCATCAATGTAGTATCACTTAGACGTATTTATTTATGTATACATTATTATTTTTAAGGCATACAAACAGTTATAACATACACACTTAATATGTATTATACATATATGTATGTTTATTATTTAAATACTATGTATGTTATATTATGTATCTATGTAGTTATTTGCATGTAGTTTATTTGAATCTGTTAGTTGTAATGAATATGTAAACTAAGCACAAATTTTTTACTTAATTTTTTCTGCACAGCCCAAGGTTGACTGGAAGAGAATGTCTTAGGCATTAAGTCCGCCTGTATACTACCTTTTGTGTATATAAAGTTAAATAAATAAAATAAATAAAAAATAAAAGAAAAATATTATTTATAGCACATTCAACTGGCCAAAATCAGTATGTTCGAGCGGCAATTAAAAAGAAAAATATCATCTAGAAAATCAAAATTTTGAATTTAGAACCGGTTATTCTTTTTTTTTACGAATGTTCATTTTTGGGTTCTCTCTTTTCTTTTCATGGCGCCAATTTGTGTTAAATTTTGTTAAACATCACATGAGAGGTACCACAATGATATGAATATCTATACAATTTATTGTTCTATGGACCAAATTATTGATTTTCTATAAGGTATTTTTATATTATCACAGCTTTTGTTTTAAAATACCTAAAAATTGGCAATCAATATGTTTGTTAAAAGTAGTTGATAATCTAGAGCCATTTTAAATTTGAAACAAAAACGTCTTGCAATAATTATGATAGTTACGCTTAGCCAATAACGTGCGGTGCATTTTTTTAACAAATCAAATTACAGCAGTAAAGTTATTAGCACTCACTACCTCGGAGTACTGCCCCATGCATATCTAAAAAAGTCTTTCATACGTATGCATGCCTATGATTTTCGTATACTGCATATATTTTCAAGTTTATCTTTGGACATCCTAACGTTGTAATAATGTTTACTGCCTCATTTTTGGGGTTCCGTGGCTGTTACTGTCCATCCATTCGTCTGTCAACAGGCTGTCTCTGGAACGGCGATAGCTAGAGAGCTGAAAATTTCACAGTTTACATAAATTATATCAGTTGAAGCTATAACAACAAATCTTCATCATTATAATTCACCTGCCCTTATCCCGTCTTTTAGGGTTCGCAATATATTGATTATATGTAATATGATATACCGGTATCGAATCTTTCGTGTCCAACTCGTACTTGACTGGTTTTAACAGAGTTTTTATAAAATAATATATTTTTCATACAATACTTTGTTAGCGTAACCTCAGAATATATATTAGTAGTACCAGTGATACATACATAATGTAAGAGATACAGATATATAAGTAGTAATATAGTTGTAATCACGTACGTATCTTTTGATGAGTAATTGAACAAGTTATGATAGGTGTAGGTACGTAGCTGTAGTTTGTTTGCTCCTACGTAACAGGATTACGTACGACCTTCGCTTCGACTCTGATCTACTAATATTTGATTAGGTATTATGTTAGTGTATTACATATTTTAGAGAGATATTCTCGGCACTGAAGTTATACAACTATCTTATTTTATATTTTCATTCGATTATGTCACTATGGTTATATTGTAAATATGTATTTAAGTGAAGTTGGGGCACAAAAACCTAATGGGACTGAAATTTAAAAATGCATGCAGTTATTTATGCATAGCACTCTTTATTGCCAAAACGCTTTATTTTTTTTTAATCATGGTATACCAGCTGACTGTTTTTCAAGTTTCACAGTCAATGTGATTACTTACTTAAAGAAAGAAAAATATTTTAAATAACTTCAAAACGAATTATTTTGTAAGTTTTAATAAATAGTCGCAAGTAGTTGTAGTGAGGGTTCGTGTTAATCTCATCACGTGGGTCGTCAGTTGGTAACTTAACAGTAATCCTTAATAACAATAGATATGATGTTCAGGTAACGTTCATACGAGAATTATGTTAGTAACGGTTAAATGTTTGTAAAGTAATATGTATTATAACGGACTAAGGAAGTAATCACAGCACTTCAGACTATCCCTTTTAAGGATACGTAAGTGATAATTTACTTGAAATTAACATAGTATGTTGATACTTAAATATAAATAGTAGTGTCTAGTTCTTTTTGACATTTTAAGTGCGCAATGCTTAGGCAGTTTTTGATGATTTAATAATGAGCTCCAATGACGGTAAATTTATCGCAACGTTAATATTAAAATATAACTTCATATTGTGTATCCATTTAAAGATTTTTTAGGGAAAGGTGATTAATTCCTCACTCGCCATTTAGAGAACCCAGTCATCCACTTGGAGATTTACTAATTTTACTTCGGTTACTTTACCTCAATCCAAAACGTATTTTGATTTTAATCTTAGCTAAAATTAATCACGATTTTTGATAGAAATTGCATGGAAAAGATTCCCACTGTATGTTATGATTTACGAAATATTGAAACTTACTTTGCATCATAAATTCAATTTGCACGACTAGGATGGCAGCTTAGACTATTTTAAATAATGAAGATTGTCAGAGTTGCGTCCGAACAAATGGCGACGTTGAAAAGACTTACGAGTACTTTAAACTGCAGCGGCGTCCAAGAAAGCATCCAAGATTATACTAAATGACGTTTTTAAGTTTCAATTTACACAACGAATATTGTAATTCCTTTCAAACGTAATTTAAATAATAATAATTGCTTGCGTGAATGAAATATAGTTATTTCCAGATTTAGTATATTATCCTGACAAAATTATGTAAGTAGCTAGCACCAATCAAAACAGCATGTTATGATAACATTTATTTTACTATTATCTTTGTCCATCCATCCATGCATCAGCCTTTTTTCGTCCACTCACGCAGCAACGCTCGACCTTGTGTCGCTTGCGCCCAAAGATAGTACATATGAATATAAAATTAGCAAACACTTTAATTTAGTTTAAGATTTTGCTATGTAGGTAATTGGAGTAACAAGTATATATTTACTTATTCAGAGACATTTATTATTTACTTGTGATTGAATCAGTAAGTACTGAGTACGTCTCGGTTGAGCAATTAACGTTAGTAGAAAGGAAAATAAGGCCAGATAATTATGTGCCTCTACTTTTAATAAAAGCTTAAGAGGATACCAAAATAGCTTCGTGCATTTTTCTACGTACGAAGTTTTCATTTTTTTTCTAGATTGAATGGCTAGAGCTTTAATTTTTAAGTATATGTTTTTTCAATATATAATCTAGGATCGCATAAACTCAGAAACGCGATTGAAAAAAGTTTTCTCGATAGAAAATCTTAGCGAAACAACCTCTCTCATTTTTTATTTTTTTCATTTGTCCGTCTATTTTCGCGTATTAACCAATGAAATAACTTTCAAAACATAAGTAACTATTATATATAGAAACACGTAAACCGGAATTAAAAAATATTTAGTAGATTTTGAGTAAACAAAAAAAATATCCCTAATTCTTCATTTTCTATACCTACTAGCTGTGTTAATAGGTACATGTCGACGATAGTATTGATGTAGGCCCTTAAGTGGTGTGGGACCAATCTTTGTAGATAGGCTGACGGAAACATAAACAAAAGGTTAGCTAACTAACTATTGTATTGTAATCATTGTACTTCAACGGATCCTCTGAAGTATGAAAAGTTCAATAAGTCTTAAATAAAACCGTCAAGTGGAATTATTAATTTGTTATTCAATGAAGCGGAAATTGTATATCAAACGAAATAAAGTAACACTTCACTGGACTTTACTAGCAATAAACGAGCAAATTTGTCAATATCTGTTAAGATATAATTACATAGTTCACTTGTTAGTATTTGTTAGTCCACTTGTTTCATTGGAAATAGATATAAAAATGTTCAGATTGTAAGTATTTCACCAGTAATAGTAGCATACTATTTTTTTTCTCAGTATATAAATATAGGAAATACAATACATATGAACACAAGACTCCCCCACAACGTAAGGGTATATGTTGTGCTATATCACGCAAACTAGGTGGAGGCACGTACAGTCTATAGGTAAATTGTAATAGTTATAAACCCAGCAAGCCTCTTGAACGGAAGAACTCTTCGAACAATCACTGATAGCCTATTAACAATACGTCTACAGTTCAACGATGCACAAAATCGCGATGTTTTATTGTTTCACTTTAACGGCGAACTTTGTGCACTCATTAATTACCTTTTTAAAACAGATAAGCTCGCTATTTATTCAGAAAGTGTAGATAAGGCAAACATTTATTGTAAAACTTCGAACAACAGTTTGAAATTATTGTATTTTATTATGTTAATTTGTTGTGATACCTCAGAAACATATAAATAATGTAGACAGAGAGAAATCAACAAGATTTGTTTTTCGATATGGATACCAAGAAGAATTAATTAATTATTTTAATTATTAATTAGCCATGTTCCTTGTAAGTATTCATATTCTTTTCTTACATAAATATCATTACACCTCTACTAACTTTATGTCTAGAAATAATTACGCAGTTAAAACAAAAATACAGGAAAAAATTGCAACCAATATGGTGGAGTGATAGAGTGCCATGTTCTCTACAGGAAATGGAACTGCCGACTGACTTCTGATACACCTCATTGTATAAATACTTGTTGAGAAGCGCCTGTCTAAATTCTTCTAACAACATTAGCGCTCATTAATTTGCTAGAACAATTTATAATGGACCCTCTGCGAGCCGTGTATAAAAAATTATGTCGTGTCATTCACCGTTTACCTACCATTGTAATAAGTCAATATAAATCAATTAATTGTACACTTATTGGCTGGTTTCATTTTTTATTTCCATTGCCTGAGATTCCTGAACATGGTCCATCGTGTCGGATATTTGGATTTGGATTGAAAATCAAGCAATAAAAGGATTTACTGTGGAAAATAAGGATTTCTGCATAAGCACTGTGCGTAGTAGGGGTCATGTGAAGGTCGATGACCCGGAGTGTTAGCGTGCAATATTAATTATTTTGTGCTAATTGTCTTTATTTTCACCCAGCACTCAGGTAATATAGTCAAATAGTGTTAACAAATTATTTAAAGGTCAGTACCATTATATTTTCGTAATTTTGTGTCTAATTATAGTGTCTTATCAAACTCACTAGTTGTTTTAATATGTATTTTTTTGGTTTACGAGATTATATTGTTACCATTTAATTAATTCGTTGTTGTATTTAACGTAATTAATTCAAATTGACTCGTCAAACCAGTAAAATTTTGGAGTTGTAAGTGTTAAAGACACCGAAAGTTTAGGTATTATTTTGTGCCTGTTAAATTAGACTTCATAAAAGCTATTATAATTATGTGCATGTTAAATTAAACATTTAATAAAAGTTAATTTGTAAAAGTTGCATTGATTACAATCGTGTTATCTATACATTTATAGTCATACCTACATTATTAAAATTAATCGACTATTAGTGCAACTAGGTAAAATTAATAGTTTATGGTGTTTATTAGTTTATAACTTTTGCTTTGTATAACGTTCCAGGTTGATCTGACACCTGTATCCCAGAATGTCCGAAGAAAAGGAATTAATTAAAAAGCGAGGCAGTTATAAGGGACGTGTAACTGCATTTTCTACGTTTCTTAATGGGTTAGATGTGTCTTCATTAAGTTCCACTGATGTCTCCGAATTGCAAATTCGTATTGGTAAGATTAAGTCTGTCTTTGAAATGTATGACGAGGTACAATTGAAAATTGAATGCCTAAGTGATAGTTTGGATCACATTTCCGAAAGGGATGAGTTCGAATCATTCTATTATAAGTTACTCGCAAGAGCGCAAGAAATTGTGAATAATTATTCTACGTCTAAAGACAAAAAAAGTGTGAGTAGTTTTTATAATAACCACAAACTTGTCAAATTACCTACCATTAAGTTACCAATTTTTAGTGGATCATACGAAAATTGGTTGGAGTTTCATGATACGTTTACCAGCCTTATTCATTCGAATAGTGATATAGAAGACATTAATAAATTCCACTATTTAAGAACCTCGTTACAAGGCTCGGCCGCTGTTGTTATACAGTCTATACAGTTTTGTGCTAAAAATTATGAAGCTGCGTGGAAGTTATTATGCGATAGGTTTGACAGCAAGCGGTTGCTCATTCATAACCATGTTTCATCTATATTTAATATCGAACCGATAACGAAAGAATCCTCTGTTAGTTTGAAGCGACTTATCGATAATTTAAATAAAAATTTACTCGCATTAGAATCCTTAGGAGAACCTATCAAACACTGGGACACTCTTGTGATTTATATTGTTGCTAAAAAGTTAGATTCGCGAACTTTTCGTGAGTGGGAGGAACATAAGGATCGACTAACTAAGAATGAAAGCATCACTTTAGATTGTTTCAATTCTTTTCTAAGAAACCGTGCTGATTTAATCGAGACCATAGAAGTATCACGAACATTAAATCACAGTCAAATTGATTCGACAAGTAAACAAAATGTCAAACACAAAACTATGGTGTATGTACAAGATAATTCACGTTCTAGTCAAG
This sequence comes from Orgyia antiqua, assembly GCA_916999025.1. Taxonomy (NCBI): domain Eukaryota; kingdom Metazoa; phylum Arthropoda; class Insecta; order Lepidoptera; family Erebidae; genus Orgyia; species Orgyia antiqua. The sequence goes on from OU779862.1 coordinate 21,116,983, forward strand.
CCGTTAGGGTCTGTCCTATGTGTAAAAGTCACGAACACAGTCTTAGTTCTTGCTCACAATTTTTATCTCTGAACAATGAGTCACGATTTAAATTAATGCCATCATTTAAAATCTGTTTTAATTGCTTTAGTAGTGGACACTTTGCTAACCATTGCAAAAGGCAAGGATGTAAGGTATGCAAACGTAAACACAATACGATTATACATGTCACTGATATAGCGTCTAAGAAGACAGATTCGGTTTCGAGTGGTGCCCCGCTGAGACAAACAGGTAATGGTGATATTGATTCGTCGAATATTAATCGCACCGCTTTGACGTGCGTTCCTCAACCTAACCTGACGTTGTCTGCGAGTGTAGATCGCGCGCATTACGGCCGCAACGCGAGCGCAAACACTACTGACACCAGTAATACTTGTCGTGAAGTTTTGCTATCTACAGCGTTAGTAAAGTTATACGATGCTAATAATTGCGAGCACATCGCACGCGCTGTGTTGGATAGCGGCAGTACGGCTTGCTTGATTACCGAGGAAATGTTTAAGAGATTAAGTTTGCCTACAGTAAATATAAACGAATCTGTTCTCGGCATTAATAATGGTTTAACAAAAATACAGCACATGTGTAACCTACGTATTAAATCAATGAATGAGCAGTTTACAAGCAAAATTCGATGTTTTATTTTACCCACTATTACAGATTTTGTCCCAAGTGGAAATATAGACTTATCAAGACTTAATATTTCTTCGGATATAGTTTTAGCGGACCCCACCTTTCACTCACCTGGTAAGGTTGATTTACTTATTGGCGCAGATTTGTTCTGGGATGTCTTACAGACAAAAAAAATTAAGTTAGGTGATGGTAAGCCATTATTGTTTGAAACTAAGCTAGGCTGGTTAGTTTCCGGCCCTGTTAACAGTCATATGTCAGTGCCGTCAAATCGTATCAAATGTAATTTGTTACATGATTCCTTTGCATCTTCTAATTATGATGACCTTCAAACCCAAGTCATGCGGTTTTGGCAGCTCGAAGAAGTTAGCCCTAAGTCATCATCTTATTATTCTAAAGAAGAAAATTTATGTGAGGAACATTTTGTTAAAAACACCGTTCGTTTACAAAACGGGCGATTCTGTGTTAGAATACCATTAAAGGAAAGTTCTAAGGTCTTGGGAGATTCTTATCAACGCGCTAAGCATTGTTTTCTTTCTTTGGAGCGCAGAAATGAATCAAAACCCATGTTGGATAGTTTATATAAGGAATTTATGTTGGAATATAATTCACTCGGTCACATGTCAGAATGTGCGGGTTTAGATCTAGATAATTTACATTTTATCCCACATCACGCTATTTTACGCGAAAGCAGTACAACTACTAAGCTTAGAGCTGTCTTAAATGCCAGTAGTCCAACTACCACTGGAGTTTCACTGAATGATATCCAAATGGTAGGACCTCAAATTCAGAATGATTTGCTATCTATTCTCATTCGTTATAGGCAACATAGATACGTTTTGGCTGCTGACGTGGAAAAAATGTACCGTCAGATTATTGTACATTCTGATGATCGTCATTTACAAAATATTTTGTGGCGTTTTAATTCCACTGATCAACTAAAGGTGTTTCAGTTAAACACCATAACCTACGGAACCGCAAGTGCTCCTTATCTTGCTACTAGGTGCCTAATTCAAATAGGCCTAGATTGTTCTGATCCGAAAATTGCTGAAATAATAATTAATGATTTTTATGTAGACGACCTACTGACAGGTGGAACCAACATAGATGAAATGCTACATATTCGTGAAAGGGTTACTAACGCTCTTGCCGCTGCCCATATGCCACTACGGAAGTGGAAATCAAACGATCCGCGGCTGGCTAGCGGAGGTACACAAACGTCGTTGAACCTCAATATCGGAACTACTGAACCGAGCAAAACTTTAGGTCTCAGTTGGTTAACAGCATCAGATCAATTGTGTTTCCCGATAAATAATTCAATAGGTATTAGTAATTCAAAGCGCGGCATGCTTTCAGTAATTGCTCAAATCTTTGATCCCCTAGGTCTTTTAGCACCGTGTGTCATTCGTATGAAAATACTTTTACAAAGGTTATGGTTAGAGAAGGTATCCTGGGATGATCAGTTGTCACCAGAGGTTTGTAAGCTCTGGTCAGACATAGTTGTTAGTTTACCGGTATTAAATAATATTAGGATACCACGTTGTGTTCTTCATGATAACAGTCAATTAATTGAACTACATATTTTTACTGATGCTTCCGAGCGCGCTTTTGGCAGTTGTGTTTACGTACGCAGTATTAGTGATAATGGTGAATGTTTAGTTAGATTATTATTTGCAAAAAGTCGCGTTGCTCCCATAAAGCCTACGACCATTCCGAGACTGGAGCTATGTGGAGCATTAGTCGGAGTGCGACTTTATGAAAAGGCTGTTAGTTCCCTTCGACTTACAATTAATAATGTTGTATTCTGGACCGATTCAACCATAGTATTAGGTTGGCTAAGAATGTTACCTAGCAAGTTACAGCCATTTGTACGGAATCGAGTCGCAGAAATATTAGAAAAAACGCAAAATTATTCGTGGAGGCATATCCCCACTGCTACTAACCCGGCTGACTATATAACACGCGGAGTAGACTTTAAATTATTTCAGTCTCTTGATAGTTGGTGGTCAGGACCGGCTTTTTTGAAGCAAGATGAGTCTCATTGGCCAGCAAACATCCAAATTACAAAAGTGTTACCAGAATTAAGACATGTTTCATTACAGACAGGTGTTATAGCGACTGATCACATAAAAGTTTCATTTATCGATTATAATCGTTTTTCAAATTTATCACGTTTGAAACGCTGCATAGCTTATTTATTAAGGTTTGTGAATCGCTGCAAAGGGTTATCAATAACCGAAGACCATTTGACATCTCTTGAGTTGCAGAACGCATTAAATGTGATTATTAAAAATTCTCAGGCGCAATCATTTCCTGAATATAAAATTCTATTAAATGAACAACCCTTGCCTAAAAAGAGCCCACTACTCAAGTTTAATGTTTTCTTAGACGAAAATAATGTAATGCGTGTTGGTGGTCGATTATCAAATGCCGACTTTAGTTATGATAAAAAACACCCTATTTTAATACAGTCCACACATCGTTTTACACAATTGTTATTTCATTTTGAACATTTAAATTTAATGCATGCAGGTCCTCAATTATTGTTAGCCACTATACGTGAAAGGTATTGGCCTATAGGAGGTCGTAATTTAGCAAAGAAATGTCTTCATAATTGTGTACGTTGTAATCGTATGAAGGGGCAAGTAGTAGCACCTCAAATGGGCAACTTGCCCCACGATCGTCTAGTGCCAGGTTATCCTTTTAGTAATGTAGGTATAGACTACGCAGGGCCTATAGCAGCTATTAGTAGACAAGGGCGTGGGTCTCGTGTTATAAAAGTCTACATTGCTGTTTTCATATGCTTCGCTACAAAGGCAATTCACCTGGAGCTGGTAGGTGATTTGACGAGTCAAAGTTACATTGCTGCATTACATCGATTTATTTCGCGGCGAGGTAAGCCGCAGAATATTTATTCGGACAACGGAACGTCATTTGTAGGCGCGTATAATGATTTATCCAAGTTTCTTAAAACTAATTGCAATTCGTTGGCAGAAGGTGTGGCTAATGAAGGAATAAACTTTCATTTTATACCAGCTTATGCACCCCATTTCGGAGGACTCTGGGAGGCAGGTGTAAAGTCAACAAAACACCATTTAGTTCGAGTGCTGGGAAATTGTCACCTCACTTATGAGGAACTTTATACTACTCTAGTACAAATTGAAGCAATCTTGAATTCGCGCCCGCTCACTCCAATTTCCTCAGACCCTGAAGACTTGACCCCTATCACACCTGGACACTTTCTCATCGGAAGACCGCTTGCTGCTTTACCAGACAGAAGCTACGAAGATTGTTCTTATAATCACCTAAGGCGCTTCCAACGCATCCAGCAACTTCGTGAGCACTTTTGGAGACGGTGGAGCCAAGAGTATGTCGTGGAATTGCAGCATCGAACCAAGTGGCGAACTAGCAATCATCCCCTTAAATTAAATGCTCTCGTCATTCTCAAGGATGACAATTTACCGCCCCTTAAATGGCGGTTGGGTCGTATTGTCGCACTACATCCTGGTTCAGACGGCGTTACCAGAGTTGCTGATGTAAAAACAAGCAGCGGAATATTAAAACGAGCTTTTAACAAGATTTGTCCACTACCTGAGGTCTCACCATAATTTTATAGGGTTGGAAGCAACGCTCCCAACGCCCGGGGGCATGTTGAGAAGCGCCTGTCTAAATTCTTCTAACAACATTAGCGCTCATTAATTTGCTAGAACAATTTATAATGGACCCTCTGCGAGCCGTGTATAAAAAATTATGTCGTGTCATTCACCGTTTACCTACCATTGTAATAAGTCAATATAAATCAATTAATTGTACACTTATTGGCTGGTTTCATTTTTTATTTCCATTGCCTGAGATTCCTGAACAATACTTACTAATTATTTGGTAACTAATGCACATTGAATATTTGTTGTTGGTGTTGTCTAGTTGTACAAAATTTAGTTTTTTATTTACCAGCGGGCTTCGTGGTGTAGTTGAGATTAATATCGACTTTAGTGTGTAAAATTCTATAAATTCATTTTCAGTGACTTTTTTATTCAGACGTCGGAAACTTAATACACGCAAAATAATTAGTTAATTTTATCAAGGTACAGTATTCGCAAAGTATATATAATATTATGTGAATAATTAGAAAGAAAGAAAGAAAGAAAAAACATTTATTGCTGTGAAATCAGACACAAAATACATAAAACAGGTTTATACATCCCAGATCCCTTCAGCAGCAATAGGTCCCATTAGTGATCAGGTCACGCCCAGACCAATCTCATGATCGGTAGGAGGATTCCCGCGTTGATTACACGAAGCCTGGAGTGCCCGCCATTACTTTACGGAGGACGGACGCGCTGAGGCGAGTTCAATCAGCGCTCTTATTGACAACCTATCGCAACTTTATTACTGATTTATTATATGTATAGATTTCGCTGTTGGTAACAGAAACAGCTACCTACTTGGATATTGATTCTATTTTGAACAGTATTATTTATAAAAAATATTTCTGGTTTATATAATAATTAACTAGCTGTTCGTTTGCGTGGAATTCACAAGCCAAACCTTAACAAATAAGCCATCCTCGTAAACCACTCTATCATTTAAAAAAACGCATCAAAATCCGTTTTCCGTTTGATATTGCGTAGTTTTAAAGATATAAGCTCACATGGGGACATATATACAATATTTTTGTTTCGACTTAGTTTTATAATAAGTAAAGATGATTACTAGAGATCACCCGATGCTCAAAAGGGACTGTTATTCATACAATTATTAGTGCATAATGTCTCCAGTAAAATATTGACAATAAATTCACAGAATACGTAAGTTAATTCTTGATACCATATAGAGGCAAGTTTTATTAGTGTTAAGTTCTCAAAGTTAGGTCATAAAGCGCAGTCACACTTAGCATATTTTCTTGCTCACATTATGAAATCTTCACATATAAAGTTAGGTACTTATTCACTAACGACAATTTTACGTAAATCGTTTATATGCAGATTTAACTCTTATTTAACATGACAACAACAATTTCTAGAAACCTTTTAGTAATTTGCAAATACACTCTATTATGGTGACGAATTTTATTTCATTTTATAACAACAAAACCAGATAATGACTCAATTAGGAAAAAAATGTTAATAAAATTCTTAATTACATGTCAAGTTTAATGGCTCTGGCTACACAATGAGAATTGATAGTGCTTCTTTAATATACCTACCTGCAAGTCCATTGGTATACAGACAAATAAATTATGGATAGACTATTTCGAATTTAAAACGATGAAATCAGTTAAAAGGGATTAAAACTCATTTGCATTTAAAACAACACTTATCTGTGTATTTCGTCGAGATTGTATAGTGTCCTTAATTATTCAGCTTCCGAGTCAACATTTTAAATAAATTGGATTTTTCTTGGACTAATATTTGTTTTTATTTCACTTTCACTGTGCGCTTATTTATTAACAAGGCTGCTTTTTATTAGGGTTCCGTACCCAAAGGGTAAAAACGGAAACCCTATTACTGAGACTTCGCTGTCCGTCCGTCCGTCCGTCTGTCACCAGGCTGTATCTCAAGAACGGTGATAGCTAGACAGTTGAAATTTTCACAGATGATGTATTTCTATTGCCGCTATAACAACAAATACTAAAAATAAAATAAAATAAATATTTAAGGGGGGCTCCCATACAAAAAACTGATTTTTTTACCGTTTCTTGCTCGATACTAATAACGTTGCCTTATGTTGCATAGATAATGGTACGGAACCCTTCGTGCGCGAGTCCCACTCGCACTTGACCAATTTTTATTTAATAAGGTTTTAAATTTACATTCCAAAGGGTTTTGGCAAATATACCGAAGGTGTGGAAAACGATCGCCAGCTCGTAAACTTGATATATTACACGCGATGGGCGTTATCTAGTTCAGTCCGTTTACCTGGTGATGAACTAGCGAACTTATCAGATTAAAAAAGAGTAATGGTTGTAGTGCAGGATAGCGCTCAATTAATTGCAAAGTTAAACCGTTTAATATTTTGTGCATTTAATATAGTTAGTGTTAAAAAAATGATTTCGCTACAGTAACTAGAAATGCTTTTATTTTTTGTACACTTAAGAGGGCAAGATACCAAACTATGCTCTGTACAAAAGTATGGGCATCGTTCCCTGTTTTCTTCGTGGATATTGCCTCCAGAGGAATAAATATTTTCACAGTATCTAGTTCTTATATATCTATGCTTCTATAACTTTCTTTTCTTCAAAAGATAATAACTAAAATTAATATGACCATCCAAAAATCCCGTTCTTTTCGGGTTTCTTTAGACGAAGTTGCAGCGTCAATCACACAAATTTGGTAAGGTTTTACCGAAAAAGAAAGTGATAGAAGCATAGATATATTTTTCATCTATAAAAAAAATTAAACTTGATTTAATATTCGCGATGCAAAAGGCGGACTACAAAACGGGAATAGGAATAGCAATACCTAAGGCAAATACCTAAATTAGAACTGTAAAGCCCTCTTAAATAATGTATTTTGTTGTCTATAAATTTGATGATATCACAAATCTTTTCTTCTGTTTTTAGTAAACGCTGTAATTAACTAACAAAGTATGAAATGAATTATAACATTACCATTTAAAGTTAATTTACAAAGTTAAATAATGATTTGTAAAGTTTATAAAATATCAAACAATTGTTCTAATTAATAACGATTAATTTGATACTGAACTCGTTATAACATCATTCACAAAGAAATGAGCACAAAAAATAAATTTTATTCCCGGAAAATAATAAATGAAATATGAGCCTCAGTTAATACAATTATTGCAAACAATTTATTTGTTACTAGAGACTGTAACTTACCAGTCAAAGATTAATGAGGTACATGTACACAAATAGCATTTTATTACAAGGAAAAAGACTTGTTGTCCATTACAGTTGACCTTTTCTAGTTTTCTATGTAAATAGAAGGCAAATTATTGCTTCCAGTATGATCAAAAATTGAGTTTCCTTGACATGTTCACATCGTGTGTGTGTGTGGGTGATATTATGTAGAAGTAAACAACCATTATATTTTGGTAAGTTTCAATGTAACTTTGGGACCCGAACACTGAATAGTTTAATTAAATTTAATAATGAAGGTGCTTCTCGTACGCCTTTCTTCTGCAAAAAAAATATTTGTACCTATAGGTAAAAATAAATATCATATTATATTTAATTTTGTTATTTTATTCAAAAGATATATTATGCATTATCAACTAAATTACTTATGCTTGAGCGCGTTAAATGAAGGTGCTTGCGCCCGAGCTCAGATCGTTGCCCTGCCTGGAGACACGCCGCGTCGCCACACCTTGAATTTTTAATGAGCTGAGCTCACATCACACCACTATGTATGTAGGGAGGGCAAGGTTAACATAATATTTACTCTACAGATGTGCCTACTACTAACTTTAACCAGCAGAGAGCTTGTTTTATTTCTGAGATAGAAAATGTTCGCATTTGCGGTTGCTTGGTAGTAGAATAAAAATATTGGAGATGAAATCAAAAAACACGGGAGGTCATAAAAAGAAAGGTATTTAGAAAAAGGTGAATAGAAGATTTCAAAAACCTGGTTCTTTTGTGAAACTCTAGTGCGAGGCAGATGCTCCCATCCCACGTGTGCCCTGGACTAGGCTTGGTTATTTTTACTGTAATTGAAGTAGTTTTGTTTTTGATGTATTATGTTGTCGGCGCTCACTAAATTAAATTGCTTCTATTATAAAACAAAAAAAAAAACCATAAAAAAATCAAATGAATTACGGAAATTGAATCCTCTGCTGTTCAGTTCGCCAACCTGTAAACTTGTTTTTTAACGAACGACACCTAATTCTCTGTGGGCATTCATAGCTGAGATATACGTAAGCACTTTTCCGATACCCCACAAATATATATATAAAAGTGTACGAAGGAAGTTAGTGTTCATCCTCTACGTGACCTAATTAGAACTAACTTTATACTGATGTAGTAAAATGTACTTGAAATGAATACTTATGTACTTACGCGATATATTTTATTTTTATTTATTTTTATTTATTTATTTGGTTCACCTACAGTTGTTACAATAATACATAAACAAGTGGTAAAAACATAATAACTTAGCTAAATGCACAACCAATTACAGATGAACACCACATGCACAATAATGTATGTCAACAAAAAAATATACAAGAATAATCAAATAGCAACAAAATAGAAATCAAACAAAATAATAACACTTACAAAGAACACACTTCATGTTATAATTTAATATTAGTGTGAGCCAGCTTGACAAAGTTACGGAGTCCGACGGAAAAAATATCGGTTGGACCTATAAATTGATTAAGTACTCTACTGAGTCTAGGTACTGGAGAGTTGTATCCGAGCACAGTTTTACGAAATGGAGGCATAAGTAGGTTAATAGGCTTGCGAGGAGTGTTATATGGTACTTTGAAACTTAAGCTACTCAATAAAGAGATAACTAGATATACAAGTTTAGTGTGCGTTAGAGTGTCCTTTATATTCCCTATATAAACGATTTCTAAAGTTTCATATTCATCATATATCTCATGTTGGTTGCTCCACAGCACTGGACTGAAGACTGGTTTAGTTGTATAAAATTCATGATTGGAGTGTAATAAAATTTTGTCGATAACATTATAATTAGGTATATTTTAAATACTAAATGATTTAAAATCACAATATAAAATTACTTATTAAATACATATTTACAGGAATAAAACAATATAATGTTTAATATTTTAACATATTTGGAGAGACCATATGTATCTGGGTATGTCACCAAGCCATCGCTAGGCTAGGCTCCAGTACTGTGAACCTTCACATGCGGTGTCACTCATCAGCCATCAAACCTGAAATCAAAAACATTTCTTAAATATTGTTCTGCTTCATTAGATGGTGTGTGTGAGTACGATTATTTCAAATAAAAAAGGTTTGACTAATAATGACCATGGCAAGGAATGTTAATAACGTGTCGCATCGACCCAAGCTATATACTTAAAACAAGGACTAGAAGAGAAAGTAACATAATTTTTTTTTTGTTTTCAGCATATAAACGTTTTACTTTTCAGTCTGTTAATCTTATCCCTAATGTATTATCTCGGACTGACGTGGTGACAAACAACAACGCTTCGTGCTGTCGCCATCTGCCGCTTACTACGTGGTATGAACAAGGAGGTGTAATACTTTCAATAACTATGAGTGTTGCAGTCTGAAGAAACTGACCTCTGATATCGAATGTCTTGCGACCGGCGTGTTGAGACTAGCTGGCTATTATATACTGGCTATATCAACATTCACCTGCGAACATAAGGTAAAATGTGTTTATTACTTGCATGCAAATACTAGTACCATAATATCACTAATGAATGTAACATGTGGCTGGAAGACAAAATTTTATTTTAAGACTAAAAACGTTTGTTTTACATTTAATTAATTATAACTATGAAATATTCCCAAAAAATCTTAATATTATTAAATATAGTGTTGAATTTACTTATGTATAAAGGTGTAAACAAAGTGATTACTCAGCGTAGAGGCAGAGCGGCCCCGTCGCTGTGCGCGCTCATCAGCTGTGGAGCAGCGCGCGCAGCAGCGCGTCGTGCAGCACGCGCAGCGCCAGCAGCGCGGCTATGCTGCGCGCGCTGCTCGACGCTCCCGCAGACCCTGTCTGCATCGCCGCAGGACATTCACTTACAGATAAGGAGAAGAAAGGTAAGTCGACACTTTACATGAAATTGTAGTGTATATGATATTATGGTATATCTGACCGTGCAGCACGTGCACCCTGACGGAGGCCACCTCCGCGCTGGAGGGAGCGCACGAGTAGCGGCCCGAGTCAGAGGGCGCGGCGAGCTGCACCAGCAGGGATGAGCTGGTGAGGGCGCCGCGTGACGTCACCACGGACACGCCGCCGCGACCTGCCTCGCCAGAGATCATCCTCGTGGTACCAGAAGATGTAGGCGGGCGGCTCGGGGCTGAACTGTACCAGGTGTTGTAGTTCCCTTACCTGTTAGGGTAATTTTGTCTTCTGTATTGTACTTTTGCTTATTAAAACTCGTTATAAACTTAAACATCTTTTATTTATCCATTACACATCCATTTCAGTACAAGCATGATAACCAGAGAGAGCATACATAGAGGAGTACCATAGACTAATAATTTATCACTATTACAACATCCCCCCTCGATTGAAAGTTTACCAATTTGAAATCGCTTTAACACTAAACAAAACATTCACTTATTCTATAGATCAATTAATCAAATGACAACCATTATAATAGGTACTATTACATAAACATATTAGCAGTTCACACATTACTTCAGTAGGCATCTTTAAATCAATTTTAAATGCTTTTTAATTACACTTAATCTTTCACTAGTTACAGACTTAGTAAATATATCAGATAGGTTTTTCTCAGTACATACATATTGCACTTCAATACACTTTTTCAAAATTAAGTCTTTTATGAAATGATATTTAATGTCTATATGTTTTGCACGTTTACTATTTTCCACAGATTTAGATATTTGAATTGCACCTCTATTGTCCATAAACAAAATACACTTTATATCACTTTTTAAATATAATAAATCACATGCACTTGTAGCTGCTGCTATATATTCAGCTTCTAATGTAGATAATGCTACACATGTCTGTTTTCTTGATAACCATGCAGTAACATTTCCATTGTATAGTGTAACTGATCCAGTAACACTTTTCCTGTTCGTAGTGTTTCCTGCCCAATCTGCATCTGAGTATGTTTCTAGTATTTCCTTATCTGTTTTAGTATATAATAATCCTTCACTTTCTGTTCCTTTTAAGTATCTTAACACTCTTTTTGCTTGTATCCAAGTAGATTGTGTTGGCTTGTCTAAGTACTGGCTTAAGTATGAGGTTGCATAAGAGATGTCAGGTCTAGTAAATGATGACACAAACATCAAACTACCAACTAATTGTCTATACGGTATATTTTCTAGAATTGGTTCATTTTCTTCCGTTTGAAATCCTTTTATCATAGGTGTAGATGTAGTTTTACAATCTAACATTCCAAACTTTTCTAACATTTTTGTTATTTGTCTTTTCTGTGTAATTTTTAGTGAATCTTTTGATCGTTCAATCTCCATTCCAAGGAAAGTCTTGGGTTCTCCAAAGTTCTTTACTTTAAATTCCTTTTCTAAATGTCTTATCACATTCTCTAAATTGTTATCTGGTCCTGTCAAAATAATATCATCGACATAGATTACTAGCCAAACTTTTATGTCTTTTCCTATATATAGACAAGTATCATGTTGTGATCTTGTAAATCCAATTGTCTCCACATATTCATTAAATCTCTGATTCCAACATTTTGGACTTTCTCTTAATCCATATAAGCCTCTAAGTAGTTTTAATGTTTTATTTTTATTCACTTTTACTCCTTCAGGTGGTTTTATATATATTTCTGATTCTATTTTTCCATTTAGGAATGCTGTGGGTACATCCAGCTGTCTTAATTTCCAGCCTTTTGTGATTGCATGAGCAAGTAATGTTCTCACTGTAGATATTCTTGCTACAGGGGCGTAATTCTTTCCAAAATCTTCTTCTTCTTTTAATTGAAAGCCTCTTACGACCAATCTTGCCTTTCTTTGTCCATTATCTTTTGTCTTAAAAATCCATTTAGTATCTATTGCTTTTCTGTCTTTAGGTAAATCTGTTTCTATCCATGTATTCATTATCTTTAGTGCTTCTAACTCAATATTTATGGCTTCTTTCCATCCATTTTTAGCTTTTATAGCTTCTTCATAACTTGTAGGATCCTCCATTTCATTAATTAAGCAGAATGCTTCGTGAAGCTCATAGTCACTGTACTTTGTAGGTTGTCTTATTCTTCTTCCTCTGCTTGAAATTTTTTCTTCTTTATTTGTTAAATTCTCTGTATCTTCTTGTATTACATCTGAAACTGTATCTTCTATGTCTTTTACTGAATCTTTTTCCTCTTCTTCTTGATAGTAGTTATTAAACTTTCTTTCTTTATTTTCTACAGTATATTTTATATTACTTTCATCAAATCTTACATCTCTTGTGTAGATTACAATATCCTTCTTTGGGTCCCATACCTTGTACCCTGTTCTCCCATATCCAACCATCCTAACTGGTGATGCTCTATTATCTAGTTTATCTTCTTTTGGTAGAGTTATCATCCACCCTTTACTGCCAAATATTACTAATTTGTCTATCATCATTGGTTTTCCATATAGTTTAGCAGGTATTTTATTGTTCACAGCTCTTGAAGGACTTCTATTAATCAAAAACGTTGCAGTCAAAACTGCTTCTCCCCATAAGTATCTTGGTAATTCTGATTCATCTAGCATAGCTCTCGCTTTATCATAAATAGTTCTATTCATTCTTTCACTTTTGCCGTTTGATTGTGGAGAGTATGGTAATGTATATTCTATACGAATTCCTTTCCTTTCACAGAATCTTTTAAATTTATCTGAAGAGTACTCGCCTCCATTATTGCATCGCAATCTTTTTACTCTGACTTCTTTTTCAGTCTCTAAGAGATTTATATACTTTATTAAATTATCTGCTACTTCAGACTTATGAGTTAACAAGTATGTTTGGGTAAAATGCGTGTAATCATCTATTATTGTTTGAAAGTATCTATATCCTTCTTTAGTAGGAGTCCTGGAGGGTCCGGCTACATCGGAATGAATTAAATCTCCTATTTGTCTTGACTGAGGTTTATTTATAGTTCTAAATGGTAATCTTGTACCTTTATTCTTCATACATGTCTCACACAATTTATTAGTATATGGCAACTTTAAAATTGCCAATCCTTTTCTATTTAAATGGCCAAGTCTTTTGTGCCAAATATCTTCATCTTCCATTTTATTAGTGTACTTACAGGATTCAATATAATCTGGTAATCTTAGTTTTAGTACATATAATTTCCCTACTTTGGTACCTATGTAGGTATAATTTTTTCCATTACTTATGAAAACTTTTTCATTTCTAAACATCACCATTTTTCCTTTATTGACAAGACTACTTACAGATAATAGGTTATGTTCTATTTCTGGTACTATATAACTTTCTAATACTATTTTTATGTTTTTATACATTAAATTAAGATATCCTTTCTTTTTGGCTTCAAGTATTGATCCATTTGCAATCCTAATTTTTATTGGTTCCCTCAGATCACTTATATCTGTCATATACTTTATGTATTTGTCTTGGACAAAGTTGTGTGTTGCCCCGGAGTCGACAACAAATATCACATCGTTTTCAATCTCTGAACTCAGTTGAGAGCTAATTTTATCATTTTTAATCACAAATATTTGTTCTTCTGTTTCTTCGGCTACTGTAGCTCTCATGCCTCCTCTTTTATAATTATTTCCTCTGTAATTATTACCTCTGGTGCCTTTAAATCCTCTCTTTGACTCATGATTATATTCTTTTCTCTCTTTACATTGGTAAGCTTTGTGTCCTTGTTTCTGACACTTGAAACAGATCAAGAAACTACTTTCTGTTGTTTCTTGTCTTTCAACGGTACTTGTTATTTTTAGTTCTGCATCCAACAGCCTTGATTTGACAAAATCAAGTGTTAATTCTCTGTCATCACTCATTGTCTCTAATGTGGTAATAACTGTGTCATACTTTTTAGGTAGTGTTAACAACAAATGGCATACCTTATCAGTTTGTTCTATTTTTGTACCTGTGGCTTCCAGTTCCGCCATTATAGTATCAAATCTTAGGAAGTGATCCTGCAGTTTTTCTTCTTCACATTTTAGTGTGATTAACTTTTTCCTTAAATAAAGTTTATTAAAAACACTTTTTCTCTGGAACACATTTTCTAGTTGTTTGATCATATCCTTTGCGGTTGTACATTTCTTTATTATTTCCAGGTTTCGATCTGCGACACATTGTACTATAACCAATTTCGCCTTGGCGTCTTTTTCAACTTGTGTTTTGTCCTTGTCATTAAAATCTTGCAGTATTTCTGCTAAACCTTTTTCCTGAAGTAACGTAAGTAATCGAAACTTCCAATTGGAGAAATTTGATCCATCTTCTAAACTTGGAATTACAAACGTAGCGGTCGCCATTTTGCTTGTTCAGTGTGCCGTGCCGGCCTTCACTTTTTGCTACTTTTTGGCCGAAATTTACTCAACCACGCTCTGCTGTTGTAGTTCCCTTACCTGTTAGGGTAATTTTGTCTTCTGTATTGTACTTTTGCTTATTAAAACTCGTTATAAACTTAAACATCTTTTATTTATCCATTACACATCCATTTCAGTACAAGCATGATAACCAGAGAGAGCATACATAGAGGAGTACCATAGACTAATAATTTATCACTATTACAACACCAGGCACGTCAGGTTGATGGTGGAGCCTACGTCCACGTGCAGGTCGGGCCCGCCCAGGATGCGGGCGCTGGGAACTGAACACAACACTTGTATTACAATGAGAGAGTTCGTCTGTGTATAGCACAGTATCTCTTGCCTACTGTATGACCTTGCGCGAGGAATTTACGTGATTTAGCTGTTCGCGGGTCACATTTAGCAGCAATTAAATCACAACTAAGACAACCCTTCCAGAAGCATATTGTGACATTGCATTCCTTACAAAATGTTAATTCACAAAGCTCATAAATATGACAGAAATGTTTTTAAAAACTTCCAAATCTTTATAATAAAGTACACAAGTTATAAATACATAATTGTTATTCGCGAATCTTCCCGTTGAGTAAGACGAGGCGCGAGTCATAATCCGTCGCCATCTTGATTAGTTCGTTTTACAATGACAGCGCTTTACGAGCAACACTTACTTTGTTCACGACCTTAATGATGCGAGCCATGTACAACTAACTTTACATGATATGCCAAGCTGTTAGATACTAACTTAAACCATTTTTTTTACGTGTTCATATTTTATGCTACGTAAGTATTCTTTTAAACCTGTGCTTCATCTTCGTCACTGGTGATTACTATCTTATTATGAATATAACCGCGATATAGTTTAGAGATAGAGCATACATTCAAGAGTAAAGATCGATATTTAATATTCGCGGGGATAAAGCTTAGTATCGCAACTTATTAGTTAAATTACCAAACGTCTAGTTCTCAGTACAGCCGCGAGCTCACAATATGTAAACATACAACATTAATTGGAGTTGCAATGAGGTACCTAATATTGAGAGACTAGCTTATATATATATAGCGTATATAAGTAATATGCTGGCTGATATAATATTTAGAGATAATAGATACCTAACTAATATTGTGTAAGTATGTATAAGCACTCTTCAGACTAAATGAGAAACTGCCTGAGCTACATATCTACTTTACTCATTTAGTGTTAAGATATATCACTCTTTTCTAATTATCATGCTTAGGTATATTAGTACGGTACGTATCTATCAATGTATTGATATGTGTAACAGAATCTTTGTATGTGATTTCACCCACTTGCAGTAGTCAGAGCAATCTAAAATTTTGCACACAATTACAATGCATAAATAAAAAAAAATCTGGATATTCAAGACTGTTTTTCTTTTTTGAACTAAGAATAAATCATATAAATAATAAATCTTTACAAATCATGTACAGTGTTGTATTAAAACAATTACTGGAAAGAGCAAACATAATATAATTTTCTGGTCCAAGAAGTAACCATAGCAATCAATTTGTCTGTGAATACAAACTGTCCCTTGTACATTATCTAAATATATTATTTTTTAAACGTTTAGTGAACGCATAATTTATTTCGTAAAATTGCGACTCCAATATTCAATTGCAAATAAATATATTTGTTTTAATTTTTATGAAATCTCTCATAATTAAGATAGCGTCTATTGAAATATGATGTAGTCTGAAAATAATTAAGTGTCAGAGGCAGCGATTAGTATAGCAAATAAGTTTATTGTTTGGTTGTGTTGAAAATTGTTAAATATTCCTTTTGTTATATTGCTCTATAGGACTATAATTCTTGTATGATACTTTTTTCAATACAATAAGATCCTGAGACCAACTATAAAATGGTAAAAATCAGTAATATTTTGAAACAAAAGAATCCAATAATTTTAATTTCTATTTGATTCTTTTTTATGCATCTTAGCATCTTATATTAATGTTAGGGGTTAAACAAGTAGTTAATGACAATGTATATATAACACGTAATATTTTACTTACAATAAAAATAATTGTACCGTCTTCCTAAATCACCCAATTTTCATAAAATATTTAAATGCATTGTGTAAATATAATAAAATTTTAGTTCTATTTAGTTTAACTTTACATTATTGTGGCTGTAACACATTTAGCATGTCACAAACAGAAGGTGCTAGTAAAAGTTTGTAATAATACAGTTTGTATAAATGTTGAATAGAAGTTTTCAACTTGATTGAATGTAATTATAATAACAAAAATTAGAGTTAGAATAGCATGACCTTAATATTATATTCATGTCTATGTGATTATAAGATTACGCTTGAATGTAATCAAATCTGTTGTTACTATAAATGTGTGTAGTATATGAGGCAATAAATAGTTCTCATTAACTCAAACCATTCTGTTCCCATACGTGCAGTTGGCATATTAGATAATTACTCATTATGCGCTTGAATAATCGCGTCACACACAATACAGTCCAATTTATAATGCATAGGTACAAATAAACACAAATTAAATGTGTGATTGTGATATTTTATCACGGAAAAGAAAAAAAAATTATGGTGACCGTGGCAATATTCATGTCTTGGCTTAAGTTAGTGACCCTTGATGGTTTGTTGTAAGGATGTAGCAAAACAAAATAATGATCGATTTCAGTGATCGAATGCAGATCATAGGTGTATAAAACACGGCTTTTATATTAGTTGAACGTGTACGTACGTTACTAACTAATGTTGAATAATATGTAAACGACTCAATGATTACTGAGAACCATCCATTTGTAAAATCTAAATATGTATATTCAAACATGGTTCAGTAAGAACCGTTGTACACATTGCACATTAGATCAATGTCGTGAAATAAATGAACGCTGGCTTTGTATCACATCTAGATCGATGCTCCATAACTATTTTTCGCTTTTTGTTATCTTGCAAGATCAATAATGCTGTTATTGCAAACTCCAAATTTTAAAATATAGGTAATTGCTCAGTTATTGAATAAATATTTACAACGACACTTGTTCCTTATAAGCACATGAAATCAAAACTGATAGTTCAAAAACTAAAAAACACGCTTGAAAATCCTGAATATCTTTTTAAATAATTGCATTATCATCGGTTCTTTATATGTATGCAAAATTTCAAATTAATCCGACTATCGCAAGTGGGTGAAAATCGCCTTGAAACATTTCGTTACATAGATTAATACATTGATAGATACATACCGAACTTATAAATTAAAGCGTGTTAAAAATAAAAATCAAAACTCCATGCAAATGTAAAAATTATTCCACAATAACGGTAATAGGTGTTTGTTAAACGGTGGTTAAACGGGCCATTTTAGCACAGCAGATACTAGCGAGCACACTGTAATATTGCTACTACATCACAATTAACCTCTCTTGGCATCCTAGGATACTCATTATTACGTGCTACAAGCTCCAAGTTGCACTTTGAACCTTAACACTTTGAGGTGTAAATAATATTGCGCTGCAAACTGTGTGAGTGGGTCAAGCATGGTGAGTTCTGCTAATTCTAGTAATTAAATCTGGTGACCGTAAGAACCAGGTAAAGTGGGTTTTCTTTATGAGCTATTCCATCACTCCTGCATCGTCTTACTGACATGTATTGAGGAGACATGAATAGTTCATAACTTTCATATTGAGGTTGCTTTAATTGTGGTTTATTTGACATAAACCTATAATTTTACTAAACATTTCGATCGTAAAAAGGCATGGTCTACGTCAAGATTCATTATTACTTTACTACTATAGTGAGCAAATTCGCAACGTTATACAGAAAGTAATGTTTCTTAACTGATCAACAATAAATTTGTGGTGGTATGTATGTAGTTTCCAATTTATATGATTCCAGTAACAGCACACATATTCTTGCTATGGCAGTTTAATATAATATTAGGGTTTACAAATACCACATTGTAAAAATAAATCCCGAGAATTGATGTCACGTGACACGGGGTTAGGAAACGTCCCAACCCGCGTCGGAAATCAAATAAAGCGCTTCAACACGAGCACTCAGCGCTTTGCTGCTGTTAGCGCGCTACTCACACGTTTTGGAAGCACTTATGAATTATCCCGCACTAGGTTTATGTAGGGCACCGCGCTACGTAGCGCTTGCATCAAATTGCCATATACGACTATACGACGTCATATTACGTGAATCACTTTTGCGTGTGACATTGCACAATCGTATTACTTCTATACATTACCTACAATAACAGTCGGATACATTAAATACATACTATCACGTATTGTATTGAACTGTGCATGAGAGCGTGTGGGTACAAACGGGACGCATTAAATGATCAATAAATACTTTCATACAAAACATAACCAACCACATTACGATCGCATGTTGTCAGAAATTGAAATTTTAGCGAATAGGAAAATGTGGTTATTGTAATGAAGAAGAGTATAATGCTCCATTGTTTTTGCTCAAATATAAGAACATTGTCCTTTCATTTGTATGTGTTTTGCTATAAGTAATTTGTTTAGAATTTTACCGTAATTTGTCAAATCCGTGGTATGATTAAATACTTCAACTGGTACTCGCCCATCATATAACATTAGTGTAGCTAACCTCCTTTTGCGTCCATTACACATTTGATTTTTGTTTCGATATTATAAATTTTAGTTTAACGTATATTTTTCGATTTAATTTTCATTGCAGTTGCAGTCTTAGTTTCCAATTCAATTTCTTTCGGTAGCTAATAATATTAAATACTGAATACTATTACGTTCTGGCGGTCTATAAATACATTCTTTACGTAGAAATATTATCCAATGTATTGTGTGTAACATGTGCAAGTATTGTAGAGATTGTTTCACGTATCTATATAATATATACTCGTATATGTATATATAAGGTACAGTTCGTTGTGTTATTTATGTGAGGGTGCTTCCCTCTACACGCCGTGTCCTCCGACCACATGTTGTTAAATCGTCACTAACAGATTAACAATATCACTTAGTGGATTACTCGATAACAGTTCCTTATTGATAGGTTACGTTATTCAGTTTTGTGGAACTCGTGAGTTAACTGTAAAGGATGTGCCTTTCAAACTGCTTGTTCCTCACAAACACTAGTAATTGTTAATAATAATAATTCAACGGTCCTATGCCTATAAATGATCTGGTTTTCTTTAACTGAACACAAGAATGGATAATGCCGATGCCGTAACAATTGTATTTTAATTGTAAAAAAGATATACAAGCAGGACGGATGTACGATGTGTTGCCAGTAATTTTGCAAATAAACATTAAAAGTAACTACTATGAATATTATATGTTTCTATAGAGAAACAGATTACTGATTTCCTAATAGTATGAAATCAGTAATCTATGATTTATTATACAACCAATGATAACCATACCTTTTTGTTTTGAGAATGGTTTTAACTTATAAATAGATTTTCCAAATATTTCTTAGAAAAAAAATTTCAGAGCCATGTTACATTTACAACTTTGCTTCATATCACACATAAACTAAACGTGTAAATAAAATAAGTGTTTGTGTCCTATATCCTGTGTAGACGTAACTAACTACGTTTATTGGCACTATACTCGTATAATATAAAACAAACAACTTCGTCTCTGCAGCATCTCACGTTGCTTCGCTGAGGTTGGCATTAAAAACACATAAATTGTAAAAGTACAGAACTCGCAAAATGAGGATTTACCTACGTGTTTGCTAGTTAATAGTTATGACTCACAAGTTTGGTTGGTTTTACAAAATAAAAGAATGTAGATAAAACTATATAAGTATCTGGATAACTTAAAGAAGATGATCGGTTGCTTAAGTAATGGATTAACAGGAAAAATGTTTAATAAAATAATTACATTCGCGAAGATTATTTAAAAAGACAGTCCTTCAAAATTTTTATTTTTAAATTCTAGTTATGTGATAAATACAAATTATAGTTTTGAGTAAAATAACATGAGAATAAAACATATAAGAACTATTGCAATTGATTCATGAAATTATTTATTTAAGCTTTTTGAATTGACTCGTAACAGTACGCGGAAATTAATTGTAACTTTGTGCGACTATAATTTCACATTTAGTTAATTTCCCAACAGAGAAATAATCGTTATCATAGATAGCAACAGCCAGGCGCAGATCTACATTATATTTGTAGGTGATGCTTAGCATTACTAAAGAATATGTAAATGATATCCTTTAATTTTATTGTCTGAAGTTCTTAGCAATATTGTTTACCCCTTTTGTTCAAATTTTAAATAGTTTTTCTCACCTGATTCATGCAGACATTTGCTTGTCTGTTCTTTTGAGACATGATAGTATTTTAGTAGGTGGTTATATGTATATGTATCTATATGTTAGTGTTAGATTTTTTTTGTGTAGATAACAGTTTTTCCACTCTGCTCTGCTACAGATCGAGTGAGAGGACTTTGTACTTTTTGTGTGTCTAATATTTGCCTGTCGTGTACTAGTACTGCTTTATATGCAGAAAATGTGTGTGCATTCACGTTCATCTTATAATTATGTTGGTTTTGCTTTTAAATTCCAACGATGATAGACGAGGGGGCGGTCGCGTCGTTCAACATTCACCACTCTCTCCACCACACACAAAGAATAAAGAACTGTGGGCACTAACACTTCAGGCAGCGTAATAATGCATTATACTTTAAATTATCGTAAAATTTGAGTAGAGATAAAAATACGTTTGTATTTATCCAACTGAAACGTTTTGTTTTACTTTAAATATCCCATTAATACGACTATATTTTATAGGTTACCAACAATATACGTAAAACTGTACTAGGTTATTGCTGTTAACAGATGTTGGAAAATCATCGGTGATTCTCAATTGAGGTGTATAGATACTTACATTGTTTAATAAGTTGCTTAGAAAAAAGTTGTCTGTTTATGTGGATATAGTTCGTACAAACGTTAAGAGCAATACTAGGTTTAAAACAAACTATCGCAATCTGTATTTGAAATCGAGGATATGTAACTTATTGAGTTTACAACAACGTGGTTTGCTCGACACAAACAAACACACACGTCTCGTCAACGACAATCATAAGTCTCACATTCTCTTTGATGTCTCTAACTTCACGCACTGTACGTAAGTGAATATGTACAGTAATTATATTAGTGTGTAATATGTTATAAGCTTCGAACAACATAACAAAATAATTATATTTTCTTTGGAGTTTCATAACTTTATTATCAACTGACTTTGAAAATATTTAATGTATAAATTTGATGTGTTTCACGAGATATATTAAAACAGCTCTCAAGTGAGTTGTGTTATTAAATTAGAAAATTTACTTCGAAGAAATAATTTAATACTTCGGTATTTATCAAGCGTAATACGAATTAAAATAATAAATAATAATAATAAATATTCATGGACATTTCACACAACGTCCTCTGGTCCCAAGCTAAGCTTATACGCTTGTGTTATGGTTACCAGAATACGGATATAATACATAAACTACTTTTCTTTTGTAAATACATACTTATAATACATAGTAAACACCCATATATAATTAGATGTTATGACGTAACTACACGAAGAACTAGACTGAAACTCAGCTTAAATAATTCCCAAATACGTCTAGTTCATCCCCACCCTGCTATCTGATAGATGTAGAGTGAGCTCGTCGCTATCATTGTATGACCTACATTAAGTGATAGGAAGTAGAATGACACAAACCAGATAACGAGGACATAACTTATCTGAAACACATAAAAAAAGTTTTCATCATCTTATATAGAAGTTAGAGTAGCTAAGTAGGAGCTTAAAAAACTAGGTAAATTTCTCGAATATTCTTAGAATTAATTCCTAGGTTATGTTGATTCTTTACTACACATGTGTTCTATATGTTACGTAAAATACACTTCAATTAGAATTAATGTGGCTTGAATTTAATATGATAAACTGTAAATAATAAACGTGAGTGAATAATAAAGAATCTTGTGAAAATTACTTGAATATCAAAAGACTTTTCCACGGAAGTATTTATTTAAAAGGTTGCCTGGCATTAATCGGATAAGCTCAGATTTGTGTAAGATTGAAGAGCTCTTTCTGTTGTATTGGGAATAAATAATTAAACGAGAGTCAACTGTTGCTGCCCTAAATCGTTTCAAGGTTCTTATGAAACGATTTGCGCGTTAATCTAAAAAAATCACTCTCTCTCTCTCTAAAGATAACGTAAATAAGAACAAAATCTTCAAAGTTACAATCGGCGATAAGCAAGACCGCATATACCAGATAGTGTAGTGGGGTTCAATCACGAAGACACGTTACTTTAGCCTGGCTAAATCGTACTTCATAAAATAATAATGTTTCATATGACATATAGCCTGTATCATAGACATACATAGATATATATTTAACGCACGAGGATGGATGAGGGACGAGTAACGAAAGGCATATACACGGCGGAGGTAAGTGGAAAAACAGGTTGATGTTGTTAGTAGCGAGCGCACACACGCCACACTCGTTAGTCACAGCATACAATATACAACGAACCTTTAACTTGATCAGAGAACATTCGCTGATAGATGTCACCACAATCTGTGAGACAGAACATACTGTTACTATATGTACCACACGGCACAGCACGAACTTCACTAATATAATCACCACACTCCCTATCTACATCTCTGTGACTTATAAAACCCTCTTGGGTTTCGTTTCAACCTCAAGTTCACTCTTCTTTTCGCTCCCTTACACACTTTCATTCCAATTCCGATCCCTACTATATTCAATACTACTGCATACTTTATTATCAAAATCTTCTGCAAGATGTACTCGAAATGTTTTCACAATAGCAGAAACATAAACGTGTATTTATGTTTACTATTTCAATATGACAATATGAACATAAAAATACCGCTACAAATTACCCAACAGAGCAATATCGATGCTACAACAATAAAATGGAACGTATCTACGTTTACAAATATATAACACGTTCTGTTCGTGAATATTGTGTAAATGTTATATTATATTAAGTATTCAAGTGAATACAGGGCTACTAATGTATACCTACTATTATAGGGCGAAAAAAGCGTTGAATATTAACGATTAGACTTTGTGACGTCACAATAGCGCTGAAAGAGATTTCGAGGTAAGTCTAACCATAATTCTTATCGTATCGTTTACGTCTGCCACGTTAATAATAATTTCATAAGCAGAGTACTAAGCAGAAATAATTATATTTTGTAAAATATAATTATTTGTACTTGGTATACTGACCGACGACGTGCAGAGTGACGAAGAATGAGCTGACCGGCTGCGTGGAGAGCTGGCACTCGTAGACGCCGGCGTCCCGCTGCTGCGGCCACTTGATGTTCAACGTCCAGTCGTCCGAGTGCGGCGAGTGCGTCGCCTGGAACCTCTGGTCCGACGTGTACGAGTAGCCGCCCACCGTCAGGATGTGCAGGTCGCGGTGACGGATCCACGACATCTGACAAACAGACAATATTTGTGTGACAGAAAACGAACTTCGAACATCGAGCTTTTATCACACATAAATTGGATCACGATTCATGTTCACGTTTTTTGTCGAAGTTCAAATTTTAGCCTATATTTCAATGTCGATTTTAGACCGGTTTGGCCACTAACGCGCGTAGAGCAGCGAGCAAAAACTAGTTTCTGTGACAATAAAATACGTTAACTTTGCTTACGGTCTAATAATTAAATTACCATATTTATATTTACATCTATATGAATATCTGTGGATAAATTAATATTTCAACTTTAATGAATAAACAATAATTGTTTAACTTTAAGTAAGTTAATTAATTATTATTCCATTATTGAAGGAAAGGGTCCGAAAAGTTTACTTAAAAAGTTACAGGAGTGACGTGGGCATTAGCGTTACCTCGTCACTCGCCGGGTCGATACTTCTGTGTACGGGTCACGTCATCCCACGTAATTAGACAGGATTGCAAGATAGACTAAGGGTTAATTATTTATTGATTATTATCAATAGACCTTTGGCGTTACCGAAGTTGCAGTACATACCTACTAGCTGTGTTGAATTTTTTCATTATTAAATATTTTAATGGAAACAAAAGAATTTTTTATCCAAATTTTTCATTGTTATTTGTAAATAACGAGGAAAAGTCGACTTAAATTATTAACTTTATCAAAAGCTTACTTAAATTCCTGTGAACCGACAAAGATGAAAACGTTCAAAATGATTATAATTTTAAGGAAACTGTGGGGTTATTAAAGTACTCGTAGATACGCAAAGTTCAATAATTGACCGCGTATTTGAGGGGGCGTGTTTAACTCTACCGATTAGCAATAACAACTCACGTTCAGCGCTGAGTGTGGGAGCAGTGTTGGGCTTCAAACCTACGCACTGTTGTCTCTACTTTTGATTCGAAATATTTCCAAATAATAATATTTCTAATTTACATTCGGCTTATGTACACATGAAATTAATATCATCAAACGACCATTTCCACCCTTTATCTGTGGGTTTTCTTTATTTTACACACGTACAATTTTATGAATAATGTGAAATTTAATCAAAGCTACTTAATACTATGTGTTAGGTAAATAGAAATAACATGCTGTGTAATTTTAAATGTGATTATATTTTAAATAAAATACAACACTTTGCATTGTAAAAAATGCCATTGACAATTGGCTGTGTTACATGTT
Source organism: Orgyia antiqua (assembly GCA_916999025.1). Lineage (NCBI taxonomy): Eukaryota > Metazoa > Arthropoda > Insecta > Lepidoptera > Erebidae > Orgyia > Orgyia antiqua. Next base: position 21,142,484 of record OU779862.1, read on the forward strand.
GAATGGAAACGGAAAAAAGTGTCAGTGTTGACACACTTAAAATTAGGCAATAATAGTTGCCATAGTGAACTTAATTATTAATACAATTAGTTATCGATTTTAATCGATCACTTTTATGTTTATTTATTAAACATAAGTTGGGCCGGGCCAAAACCATATATATATTAACATAATAACAAACTTATTATAACATACATACTTAATACAAGAAAACCATCTTCAAGTATAAATACATTCAAAAACAGAAATATGCTTAGTTAAGTAGTCTCTAGCCCTACGACAAAGTCTTGGGATCGGCTAACCACTAGGGACTACTCAACTGTTCATCAGAAACAGTATTATTAAGTGGTAATAAACTTAACTTTCTAAATGACCTTAAATATGTTTTATTATTTGGCATCTTTATTTCAGCCACCCTGACCCTACCATCTGGTCCAGGGATAACCCTTACAACTCTAGCCATGGGCCATGTTAATGGAGGTGTATTGTCATTGCGTACAATGACAAGGTCCCCTTCTTTTAAGTTAGGATGACTTTGTAGCCACTTTGGTCTACTTTGTAACTGTGTGAGATAATCACGTGACCAGACATTCCAAAAGTCCTGTTTAATTTTGGTTAAGATATTCCAAAATTTTAATCTATTGATATTTTTATCAGAAAGGTCAGTTTCAGGGTAACTTGACAATGCATTTCCTATGAGGAAGTGGCCAGCCGTTAAATATTCATAACTGGAAACATCCGAACTTATAGGAAGAAGGGGTCGTGAATTTAACACAGCTTCAATTTCTGTAACCACTGTATACAAAGCTTCAAAGGTTAAGGCAATGTTGCCAACAATTCTCTTCAGGTGAAATTTAAAACTTTTAACCCCGGCTTCCCATAAGCCTCCAAACTCTGGTAGAATGGCAATCTCTGATGGGACATTAAACTCTGTATCAGCCAGAAAAACATTTTCAGGAATCCTAATATTGCTAATATCAATAGGATTCTGAGGCAAAACAGTTGTGATAGAATCTACAACATGGCACTTCACTTCAAACTTAACATTGTAAATTGAGGAAGGTAACATTATGTTGGCACATTCATTGGCTTTATTATTATTATTACCAAGTCCAATAATATTTACATGAAAAGGTACAGTCTTTAATTTTAATTGATTAACAAGAGATCGCTTTATTATAGATGCTTGGCTCCCACTATCGAGTAGGGCCTTAACAAAAATTTTACAACCATTTTTATCAATCAGTTTTATACGTATAGTAGGTAACAAAACATTGATATTATTATTGTTAGAATGCAACACAGTATTGACTGGTGTTTCAGGTTGTTTATCTTGATGCAAGAGAGTATTATGGGACTCTTTGCACATTCTACATTTAAATGTATATTTGCAGACATCCAAGTGGTGCCTTAGGCAAGTTGTACATAAGTTATTATCTGTCACAAACTTCAATCTGTCTATAATTGGAGACATTTTAAATTTTGGACAGGCAAATAAGAGATGATTATTTTTACAGAATAAGCAAGTGATTTGTTTTTGGTTTTGTTTTGAAACAACATTGGAAACTTTATGATTAAAACTATTAGCCTTTTGTTTAACATTATTATTACCATCATGGAAATTACTATTAGGGGGAGGACTGTCCTCCAAAGCTATTGCTCGCTTTTCTAAAAATGACAGAAATTCAGACATTGTGGGTAAATCATCAGGAGAGTTTCTATCCAAATGATAAGCTCTGTTTGTATAACAGTCTAGTTTCCTTGAAAAAATAGAAATTAACAACATGTCCCATTTGTCTGTGGGTTGTTCTAAATTTTTTAAAGCATATAGTTGTTGGCGAATACATGACACAAAAGACCTTATAGAAGATGCAGTACCTTTTTGCATTTGAGGTAACTCTAGCAACTGATTAATATGATTACATATAAGCCTTGCCTTATTATCAAACCGGTTTTTTAGTAACAACAATGCCTCTGCATAGGACTCATTAACAATAGGCAAGTTAATTATTACAGCCAGAGCATCTCCTGTCAAATACTTTCTCAAATAACACAATTTTTGTACATTAGACAAAGAACTATTTCTCTCAATGACAGCATTGAACAAATCCATGAAAGGTTGGTAGTTAGTGAAATCTTTTCCATCAAATGAGGAAATCTCAATATTTGGGAGCTTTGAAACTGAACTGTTTGAACAATGTAAATTACTCTTACCCTTTATGGATTCTTTCAGTTTAGCTAACACTACAAAATACTTGTTTTCAATTTCAGTAACATTCTCTGAATCTGTGCTGTCAAGCATTGAAATTTCTAGGTTAACGTCCTCATATTCTTTAAAAGTACTCACTAATTTGTCCAGTCTAGCCTGAAGCACCTCACCGCCGGCTGAGGAAAACTCAGAACCATTTACAAAGGTTTCGATACGTGTCACTGTACTTTTTAATTGGCCGCGCTTAGTTCGCCAACGTTTTAGTTCCTCACCCATGATTTTGCTTTCTGTAGCCGATAAAAACAAAAACCGCACGTATTCCAGCGTGAGTCGCCTATAGAGGGACGCACTTACGCACTAAACTTAATTGCTTGCACAAATAAACCGCACTAAAAACAACCAAAACCCGCACTTTGGTTATGTTATTGTTTACGTTACGATGTGACTGACGAAACGATGACAGTTGACATTGACAGTGACAATACGCAGTGCTGCCAACTTAACACGACGAAAACAGCGCTGTCATTGCTGCCAACTTAACACGATGAAATCAGCGTTGTCATTGCTGCCAACACAACGAACTATTTATTTCAATATGGCGATTCTAAAATATTTTTCGTATGGACGAAATTGATGCTCGAAGAATCGACCAAATCCACTAGATTAATGATCTGATCTCGTCGAAAAGAGGCTGGGAAACTCGTACATAGGACGAATTGCACCAAACCCACACGATGAACAGCCGTTTGCCGCGAAATCGCGACTCCCCTCAACAAAATGGCAGCAGGACGCTCTTTTACAACGAGCGCCGCGCAACCCGGTATATAGACCGAAATTTGTAGTAAACTGCACCGCCGAGACACAAGGCCCGGGCACCTCGTATTATAGGACGAAGAGCACCAGGGCAAATTTCTATACGCCTTAACGTCGACCGTGGCTTGCATAGCAAGCTAAGAACGGATCACACGCGAGCACTGAATTTAAATATAACTGATTCAACCACGTACTATTGAGTACTTATCGAAGGACCACAACAGCATGTTAGGTAAATAGAAATAACATGCTGTGTGAATTTAAATGTGATTATATTTTAAATAAAATACAACAATTCAATTCAATTCTTCTTTTAATGGCCCATATGTGACTATCTTAGGACTAGTCACTTTCCGCCAGTGTTTTGTATTAACTTCAGACAAGAACATGCTAGTATCATGATCTATGGAGAGAAAACAATATTTGGCCGAAACAAGTGAAAAAGTTAAATAATAAACTGATAACTGATTATTCTTAGAAAAATTAATAGATAAAAATAAAAACATACATTAACAAATAAGAAATGTTAAATATATACAAGTATTATAGGAATTAAATACATAAATATGAATGTAACATAATACTCATTTTATATAATGTGTCTAATTATTACAATTTAATTTTATGTTTTTTAATATAGTTGCAAAGTATGGAATTTATTTCAAATGAAAAAATAAAAGATAAGAGAAATTTAAAGGAGACAGGACGCGGGATATTGTTAGGGATTAAATCATAAAGTGATTGTTGTACAAGTGAGCAATTGAAAAAAATATGATCAGCTGAACCTTCATCTAAGCCACATTCGCAGAGTGAGTTATCCTTTATCCTAAGTTTAGCCAGATGGGAAGGAGTACAAGAGTGACCCAATCGGAGACGGCAGATTACAGAAGTTACGCGTTTACTAGCCTTACGAAATTTAAAAAACCATGGCTTTGCAGGTATCTCGGATTGGACATCACCATAGTACTTGGCTTTTGTTTGTTTAATTGACATCCAATACCGATTCCAGGATTTCTGGAGCGTAGATTTAGGAAGTAGGCACAAATCATGAGAAAAAATTTTGAAATGTTCTAACGAGCCAATTTGGGATGCAGATTTAGCACAAGAGTCAACCGATTCATTACCGGATATTCCTGAGTGACCAGGTATCCACGCTAAAACGACAAGGATGTTGGAGACATGGCATTCATAAAGAGCCTGTCTAATCTGAAAAACTAGGGGAAATTTAGATTTGGAATAAAAGGGATTAGAAAGGATGGCTTGCAGACAGCTTTTAGAGTCAGTGAATATGATTGAATTATTAAGGTTATGTGATTTAACGAAAAGGATGGCTTCCAAGATAGCCAAAGTTTCTCCTGTGAAAACCGAAGCGATAGGCGGACATTTAAAACTCAAACAGATGCCAGTGAAAGGAATCCAAACAGCGGCACCAACATCACTAGTCGCGGATTGTTTAGAGGCGTCTGTGTAAATTTTATTCCAACCTTGAAAACGAGTTTGTACAATATCCAAAAACATAGCATTAGCATTAAATGATGATTTTTCAACTCCTAAATCAAGAATAACGTTAGGTTGAAAAACGAGAGATTCATATGGAGAAGAAAAAAGAGGGTTTAAGGGGAATTGAACAATTTGATAGGGTAATTTAGAATACCTGATAAAACTGAGAAGAATGCAGGGGATTTTGTCGGGATCAGATGATTGATAAAGATTAACAAGGACGCTCAATTTATGAAGAAGGGGATGACTAGAATTTTGTACAAGTTTAAACATAAATCTGTCAGAAAGAAATTGCCTTCGTAAATTTAAAGGGGGGTCCCCACATTCAATCTGCATAGCAGCAATTGGCGAAGATTTCATGGCGCCGATAATAACCCTAAGAGATTTAGACTGTATTTTAGAAAGTTTATTCAATGCAGATTTGTGACAGAGGTTAAGTAAGAAGCATCCATAGTCCATTTGACTGCGGATTATTGCATTATATAATAATTTCTGTGAATAAGGGTGAGAGCCCCACCATACTCCGGACAAAGCCCGAAGGATGTTGAGGTTCCTCTCACACTTATTCGCTACATAATCAAAATGAAGGGCACCCGACATTTTACTGTCAAGATAAAGGCCTAAAAATTTTGTACTATTGTGTTGAGGAATTTTTTCTCCATTTAAAATCACATCTATCACGGGAATTGACCGCTTTTTCGTGAATATCACGACAGAACTTTTAGAGGGAGACAAGCATAAACCATGGTCCACAAGCCAGTGACTGAGATAACCTAAAGCTGAATTTAATCTATTTGTTGCGCTCGGAATGTTATCAACCTTTACATACAGTGCAATATCATCAGCATATTGAAGGACACCACAAAAACAATTAACAGTTAGTTCTAAGTCATACGTGTACAGGCTATACAGCAGAGGGCTAAGAACTGAACCTTGTGGTAAACCACGCCATACTGTTTTAGGGGATAGAAGTTGCTGGTTAAATTTTATGACAATCGAACGTTCAGCTAAAATGTTAAAAATAAAACGAACAAGTTTTACAGGAATACCTAACCGAATAAGCTTGCTTCTAAGCACCGGTAAAAGAACGTTATCATAAGCAGCTACCACATCCAGGAAGACTCCTACCAGGTAACACTTTTCTTTAAAGGCTGCATAAATGTCAGAAGTTAAAATAGCCAAATTGTCACTAGTGCTCATACTTTTTCTAAATCCAAATTGACTACTTGCTAAAATAGATTTATTTTCTACTAGCCATTCCAGGCGCAATTTAATGAGGTGCTCGGTTATTTTACAGAGAACAGATGACAATGCAATGGGTCTCCAGCTAGAAGAAGAAGCTGGGTCCTTACCTGGTTTCAAAATAGGGACTATTATTTGAGTCTTCCACTGGTTTGGGATGACACCATAGTCGAAGAAGTGATTGACAAGCTCGAGAAACGATTCTTTTGTATGGGAAGAAGATTTAGTGATAAATGAATACGGAATGCCATCTATACCAGGGGACGAGTCTTTTAGTTTATCTAAAACGAGAGATAGTTCATCAAAAGAAAACGGACCATCAAAGATATTAGAAGAATGAAGAAAAGAAAGAGGAGAAGAAAGTGAGTCCAAGGAAGGTACACAGGGAGGGGCTAGCTTATCTGAAAAAGCTTCTAAACAAGACAGGGAGATGTTGTATGGAGAATCCAGAGAATTCATGGATCCACGAAAGCGTCTGATTTGTGACCAAACTATGGCAGATGGGGTTTTGGGAGCAAGGGACTTACAGAACGCTTGCCAACCAAGCCGTTTCTTTTTCCTAACCAACCTTTTAAATTGCGCAGCAGCTTTTTGATATTTTATAAAATTTTCAGTGGTCATTGCCGAATTATACATTCTCTCAGCTGCTTTGCGGGCAGCAATAGCGTCTGAGCATTCGGAATCCCACCAGGGTGAGGAAATTCTGAAGTTTTTGAAAGGTTTTTTAGAGGGAATATGGAGATCAGCAGCTGATAGAATAGATTTAACAAATAAATTATATAGGCTTAGTGGATCACTGTTTGAGGAGTCTGCAAAAGATGATTGAATTTTATTATCAAGGGACAGAGAGTATGACTTCCAGTCAGCAGATGACAGTTTGTATTTCTGCAAAGGGCTGGGGTTGGAAAAAGGGATAGGCCTGATAGAAATAGAGGAAGAAATGGGATAGTGATCACTGCCAAACGTAGATGATAATATACTCCACGAGAAAATAGAAACCAAGGAGGAAGAACAAAGAGTTAGGTCGACTGCACTCATAGGATTTTGAGATGGATATACTCGACGAGTAGGGGAACCGTTATTCATCACACACACGTCAACCTCATCAAATACATCCAAAAGTGATAAACCAAAAAAATCTGAGTGACTAGAACCCCACATAGTATGATGGGCATTAAAGTCACCCATTACAACCATGGGATGGGGAACGGAGGAAAGTAATGAAAGAATATCTGCAATAAGACAAGAGTTAGGGCGTGGAATATATAGAGAAACGAAAGAAATGTCATGCAATCTGACACCAACAATATTGATATCAGGAGGATGAGAGGGGAAAGTGATTAAAGAGAAGGGAAGGGAGCGCTTTATAAACAAAGCGCAACCTGCATACCCATCGGCTCTGTCATCCCGCAGACAGCAGAAGCCAGGGACCCTGAACCGAGAACCTGGCCTCAACCATGTCTCCGAGATGGCAATCAGGCATGGGTGGAATTTTGAAATCAAATGAACCAGCTCGTGCTTCTTACGAAACACGCTCTGGGAGTTCCATTGAAGAAGACTTATCTTGTCCATCCGTGGAAGGGAAAAAAGTGAATTGGGAAAGTTTAGAGGCGACGTTGGACGGTAAACTATGTGGATTAGTAATAATAAAGTCAATGAGAAGAGAAAGAAGAGATTCTAATGAGTTGACAGGATGAGAATTAGACTGAGGAGTGCTACAAAGGGCACTACCATTAGGTAAGTGATATGATGGAGAGGCGATTATATTATTATGTGCAATTTTGTCGTATGATTTACCTAATGGACTTTTAGGGCGTAATGGAGATGAGATTACCTTTGTGTACGAGCGGGTGGAAGTGGAAGGTGAATGATTTTTATGGCCTGAAACTGGATGAGAATTTTGATTGACTGGAGGAGCTTCCTGAGTGGCTAGCGCATATGACCTTGTGACGCGAGGAATTTGCAACAGAGCTTCTTGATATGAAATACTACTTTGAGCCATTACAACTTTAATGGCCCTCTGCCTCTCAAACTCTGGACATTTGTTGCTCGTAGCAAAGTGACATCCGGAACAGTGGAGACACGTTGCCATATTTTCTGGAATATCACAATTTTCACCGGCATGATCCTTTGAGCACCGAAAACATCTAGGCTTCGAACGGCACTTAAGCTTAGTATGCCCAAATCTGCAGCACGAATTGCACTGTATGGTCGGGAAATGATAAAGTTCCACACGAAGTGAAGTGAAATAAGAGAAAATTTTGGAAGGAAGAATTTGTCCTCTAAATGTCAACACAACAGTCTGAGTTGGGACCCAGGATGGGTTGCCATGCTCAATGATCTTCCTGTTTAAACGTCTGGCTTTTAATATCTTACCGACACCACAGGGTAATTCTAAAGATTCGACGAATTCTGTCATCGACAACTCAGTGGGCACATTGCGAACCAGGCCCATCCGAGTAACATTATATGTTGGAATAGTAGCCACATATTTATAGGTCGCGAGAATAGGAAGGGAAACAAATGAATTGGCATCCTCAGCTGTGCTAAACTGAACCGCAATTTTGTTTCTACCTAATTTTTTTAAACCGTCACGGCAAACGTTTTTGACATCATGTGTTTTAAGAAACTGCCCAAATCTGATAGGTTTAAAGGAGTTTGAAATCAGTTCAGACTCAGATCTGGAAACATGCACGATAAAAGGTCCAGCATCTGATTTCAAATAAGCTAGCCCACCGACAATCAATGACGGGTCATTATAGATTGTATCAATTGATGCCGCCGCTAGCTCCGGAGACGTAATAGTTTTTTTTAAAACTGGGGCCTGAGAACTAGGCTCAAGACGGCGCTTAGTACTTACGTTAGCCTCGCGCTTGGGGTCAGGCGGATCTGGTGGTCTCGGAGGATCCTCCTCCATGGTTAATAATTTTGTGGTGACCAGACGATTTAATAAACTAAACACAATATTTACTAATAAATATACAAAATAATGACTAATAAATAAGATAAATAAGAATAATCAAGTTAAAATTAAAATATTTTTGAAAATTCCCGCTGACAAGATCAATCGCTATCCGTCAAGTCCCCACTTTAATTCCAAAACTTGCAGCCATTAGACAGATAACTCTAAAATACAACACTTTGCATTGTAAAAAATGCCATTGACAATTGGCTGTGTTACATGTTGAATGGAAACGGAAAAAAGTGTCAGTGTTGACACACTTAAAATTAGGCAATAATAGTTGCCATAGTGAACTTAATTATTAATACAATTAGTTATCGATTTTAATCGATCACTTTTATGTTTATTTATTAAACACTATGCGTATAAACTTATTATATTCTAACATATGAGTTAATCTGATCTATAAGCAACATAAATTCAAAGCTGCATTAAAATCCGATCAATTGTTCTTGTGTGAAAAGTTACCTACATCCTAAAATTCATCCAGACATCCGTCAGACACCCATCAAACATATAAGACATTGATTAAGTAGCACACGAATATCATTAGTGAGGGATGATGTAGTAATATTCAAATCCTGATATCTACATGAGTCCAGGGCGAGGGTCGCGCGAGCTCGTCGGTCGCTAAGTCGTCTGAGCTGAGACCGCTGGGTAGAGATTTACTTATGCGATGTTTTAGGCTAGTTTCTATCAGTTTAGACAAGTAACTGTGGAAACTTCAAAATATAATAAATATTCCCTTTTTGTGTATTAATGTTCAATATCAACTGTTCGATATATCCTTAAAATATTATAAGACGAAAGAGGTACAAACTATTGAATATAATCAGATACCTGATAACAATTTATACAGTGTCACTAAGATCCACATTCGAAGTGAAAATGAAATCGTTTTACTGCGTAAGTTGTAGTATTAATAAAATAATTGGTCAAGTGCGAGTCGGACTCGCGCACGAAGGGTTCCGTACCATTATCTATGCAACATAAGGCAACGTTATTAGTATCGAGCAAGAAACGGTAAAAAAATCATGTTTGTTGTATGGGAGCCCCCCTTAAATATTTATTTTATTTTACTTTTACTATTTGTTGTTATAGCGGCAATAGAAATACATCATCTGTGAAAATTTCAACTGTCTAGCTATCACCGTTCTTGAGATACTGGGTACGGAACCCTAAAAATCATGTTTGTTGTATGGGAGCCCCCCTTAAATATTTATTTTATTTTATTTTTAGTATTTGTTGTTATAGCGGCAATAGAAATACATCATCTGTGAAAATTTCAACTCTCTAGCTATCACCGTTCTTGAGATACAGCCTGGTGACAGACGGACGGACGGACGGACGGACGGACGGACAGCGAAGTCTCAGTAATAGGGTCCCGTTTTTACCCTTTGGGTACGGAACCCTAAAAAATAATTTCAAGAGACCACGCTTGATGAGATTAAGTCTTTAATAGTCTAAAATATGGTATTTATCACGAAATATGCGTATAATATATTAATAATAATATATTAATACAATAGTTTCGTTGATTGTTGCTGCACGCAATACAGTAAAACTATTCACGACAATAGTGTGAAGTGACAAGCTGGTTGGTACGTTGAGTATGATTGATCAAGCAGTGGGCTTTGTTACGATGTCGACATACACGTTTGTGTGAAACTAACTACTATCGTAGCCTTATATATAACGCGGAAAGCTTTTAATTACAACTTTTCAACTCAGTGGAAATATTATGTTACAATGTTGTGATGTTTTATCACAAAACTACAAGACAAATACAGATAATGGATGTGTAATATAGAGTCTCTATAAGTGAGGTCATCTAAGTATTCTGTGGGTATATTAGTGAATAGTTCACTACTTCATTTTCCCGTAGTCGTCTATAAACAGCTGCTACGAATGCACTACGGATGTGCTACGAACTATTACGATGAGGTCTTGCTATGTAATTTAATCAAGTAAATCTGTTTTAACATAAACTCATTAACATTTTTTTGCATCACGTCCTATAATGTGAGTAAAATTGTGGCTTACAACGGTCCAGCTTCACAGATAAATTAAACGAGAGCGGCGCGATTGTAATGCAAATTGTGTGAGTTTATAGACCTCACTGTCTACTCTGTACTCTTGTAGCCGAAACAACAGATTATAGGAGGTATGCAGTTAAACGCCACTTATGTGTGTATTTTTGTATGTATTTACCAACTACATACTTGTGAAATACATTGTGAATTGATAATTTAATTATTTAAATACTTAAGAATTTATCTAATAAAACTGAATTCAGCAGACTTGTTCTTTTCATGACCAGAACCTAACATCTTTACATTAACAAACCATAGCAAGAGTATTTTAGCATGCATTTAGCACTAGACTGCGGCATAAAAATATAAAAAGAATAAAGTAAAATAAAGTTAAAATTATAAAATGCATTATTACAAATATGATTTCTTTATTTAATTTGTTCACAAGTTCGCATTTATCTTTATGTAGGAATTACTTTGCGGTCATTTATCCGGCTATGACGTCACTCGCAAAAACCTTGAAAGCCTTTTTATCCGAGCACTGTGCCCGGTGGACCACGGTAATGTGATAAATAATTCTTTACGTCATTTTATACTTGAGCTAACACAAGGAACCTAGGATTTATATAAAATGTAATGTTTTTGACAAAACATGATTCACTAGTTTCGACCAAGTGTGTTAACTGTAAGGATATACAAAATAAAGAATGCTCATAGTTAATAAACAAGTATGGAGGTGACGCGGCCCTGTGCTCGGTAATATATATCTTCTAAACACGAGAGCAACTGATACGTATATGGGAAACGATTTGTTGTACACTCACAATACATTTCTCTTACAAACGAATATGTGAATAATTTAACATGGGAACAAGATAAATGCCTTTTTGTAGAATGACATTACAAAGTTAAAGGGATGTCATTTATTCCTTAGTGCGAGTGTACTCATCTGATGGGTCATTTATCTCGATAATTATAAAAGAAACACATCAAGTATATGTACGCGCATAACTTGCGATCGTTACCATCACAAGATTTTTTTTCTGTGTTTTGTTGTCAGAGTATGTTTTTATAAAAAAAATTATTCGATACCTACGAAGTTTGCCGGTTCACTTAGTATAGTATAAATATAATAAGGCCGGCTGCACACGCTGTTAAAAAACATCAATGACCTAAGTGACCTACTTGTGCAATGGCATGTAGTATCGCATGAAACCTCACCTGGACACGCCGGGAACGTGCTGTGTTGCTCGCTGACAGGCGTGTACAGAACGAGAGTCCATAGATACTCGTAAACACGTAGACTCTCGCTACCTTATTGATTTGTCGGACGTAGTAGACGCTCAGTACCTAGACTACATGATGTTAGGCACGGTTAGGTTTGTGCAGCGATGGTGTAGGGCGGCGCGACGGTTAGGGCGGCGGTGTGGCGCTGAATTCGGGCAGCGCGATAGTTAGAGCGACGCGGCGCTGGACTCAGGCAGCGCTAGGGCGGCGCGACGATAGCCACGTGGTGAGGAGGGAGTCAACTCGCCATTGTACTATAAACGCTTGGTGACCATATAAATTGACCAATTAATACACACATACATATTTCCAAACACCTATTTAATTGTTCTAATAAAAATTTATAAAGTTATACCGTTATGTTCTTAGTTATCTATAACAAGCGATCTGTTTAGTTACTGAAAATACTCACATAAAAATATATACATTCATATAAAAATAATTCATGTAAAAAATACCCTATTTACGAGTGATACTGTGTTACTGTTTATATAAAACAATAAAAATAGAGAAACACTTTGTATTTACAGTGCATTCAAATATTAATCTCAGGAGAGTTTTCATCATTTTAATTTAAAAAAAACATAATAAATCAAATCGTGGTGAAAAAAGGGATCACTTTTTCCACCACAATTTGATTTTTTAAGTAAGAGCATAGCAAGTCAATTGCAAAATTAATAAATTACTATAAAAACATAATACTCTTCATTTAATTTTATAAGATGCACAATTTTCCAAAAGGTTACTACAATATTTATATAAACATGGCGGAGGTAAGACTCACAGGCCTCCATTGTTGTGTATACAGAGTAGAGACTGTTACACAAGACTATTGTTATATCTTTTAAACTGAACTTAACCCTTTGACTGCGCGACGACAATACATGTTATATAATTAACATGGTTTATTTTTTATATTCAGTTGAGCAAGAGAGTAGATTCGAGCAATGAACTTTACGTTTAATAATAAAACTATTTTATTTACATTCAGTGACCAGTTTTCTCTAAATATGACTTGGCTACGTTTACAACTGTTATATTTCTGTACCATTAAGAAAATAAATGATTGAGATAATTTATGGAATGCATCGCTCGCAGGGTGCTCTCAAAACGGTTTCCGGGTCGTGGCCACTTTATACGATGATAAATGTCTAGTACATATGAATAACATGAAAAATTTGCTATCCTAGACGGTTTGAAACGAGTACTTCCTTTTGCTTTCAATGTCAGGGTTTTGGAACTAATATTAAGGGTAAAAATATGTACATAAAGGTGATCTATTTGATTCTTTACTAGCCGTGCATTGTTGTTATCTAATGTAAGTTCATAATGTCCTTGCAACAGATCTCAGAGATCTGTCTTTGCAGCAACCATATTAAAACACGTGATGGCGATTGTATTTATATTCATAGTGTGTGTTCACTGGGACACGATCTATTAACTCGGGTTTAGTGGTACACGAGTCGGTGATATCTCTCACTTAATATCTAATGGATACTGTCACGTATAGATAATGTTATGTGTATAGGTTGTCACGTTCGCGGAGGTCACACAGCCTTTTTGTAGACAAAAGTTAACAAGATTAATCAGACGAGATATCATTCATACGACTACGCAGGTTGCGATAGTGAAATTATATAATAATAATAATATATATGTCGGCGCAACCATAACAATTAGTCTAGAGAACCTAGAATAATTAAGTTAAACCATTTCATTGTTCCAATATTAATTTATAAACCACAAAGTTGATTACTTTAGGGTTTATTACGATGTAAAAATAACGTCATTGTAAATTCAATACTTAACCTAAAAACTTACGAACACGTGCAGGTACGACCGAATGACATGCACGTGCGCCGGCACTATAAATACCGCCGCACGGTGGGCAATCGAGGCAGTTACACTCGAGCCGCCGTACAGTACGGACCTTTCTTGGGCGAATCTCTGCCCGACTTGTTGCTCACTCACAGTAGTGATAAAGAGTTTATTCCGGTCATAATCGCGAGTGTATAATTATAAAGTGTGTATTTGTGAGAAAGTGTAAAGTGACGATTGAGAGGTGACGTTTTGTGTGAACATCATCTTGGTGGTAGAGGCGCAGGTTATAGGGGATTTGGTTGGAGACCTGCTGTGGAACCTTTTATGTGTGAAAGAGAATGTCAGATTGATGTATGAACATCTTAAAGACAGTGTCTACTAATTGTAGACTGATTTTAAAACATGGCAATTCCATCCTCATCTATGTTACTCCAACATCAGAAGTGGGATAAAAAACCCGAGAGGCGGCCCCTGCGACTAACTCAATAAGTGTAAAACGTTTAAATTGTTAAAATCAAAAGTAAAGATATCGTGCAATTTTGTCGTCGTAATAATAAATAGTAGGATGTGCGCATAACCGCGTTCCTACCAATAATTAAAAGTAGTTAAAAACGTGTCTCCACAAGTGAGTAAAATTTATTACTTTCAAATAGTCGTCATAGTAAGCTAAGGTGATATTTAAAGCAGCAACTTGTGGCTATGGAACCACGTCATCATACTCGGTAAGCAGTATCATTCTTCTATTAAATAAGAGAGAAAGATAAAACAAAAGTCATTTGCAATAATAAGCTGTGGTGCAGTAAAAATACCAAAATTCGACATGAAATTTCATATTGTTATGACATTTCATATGCCTAGTTCATCTTTGTAATAAGAAAATAAAACGTCTTGTAACAAAGCTAAGTTTATTGTAAAATTGCGCAATACACAGATTTAATAGACACTTTTTATATTGCTTTGATTATCTTCAAAGTAAGATTGATAAAAACAAGCCACAAGTACTTACCCCATGTTATAACTGCGTAAATTAAAACGTATTCACAATGCTTTTTCACTTCACTTATCTCTTTCCATAAAACTACTCAATTTGTTTAAAATTTATCACAAAACACTTAATTGATAGATCACCACATATTCAGTACACTCATTATAAAAAAAAAAAACAATGTTCTCTAGTTATCTTTTAAAAACTGAATAAGTTTCACAATAATACCACGTAATTTTATCGCTTAGATGCGCTTCGTTTGTAATCAACGTTTTCACTACCGGTTGCTACACTACCGAAATGAACTTTATAATAATATGATTTTGTTGAACTACCGTCATTAATTTTGACTTGGTAGAAAAGTTAACAATTGTGATGAAATCGATAGATTTTGTATTCGACAATTACACACACATTGTAAAATGATAAACAAAGTTGAGAATTTCATCTTGATAACGAAGACATTATCGTAACTAGAATATAGTGCAGTTTTCAATCCTTATAGATAACGTTTTGATTTATTTTAATTTTATCATCGTGACATCGTTCGAATAAGAGTCGAGTCGATTAGTAATAGCCAATTAAATCAATATGTTTGGAACAAGTTAAAAATCGCTTCAACCTTAAACATTTTTCTTTTTGAAAGAAATTGGAATAGATTGATTAAAATTTACAGTCGACGATTTCATAACAAATCCACATAATCCATTTCTTTAAAATCTACGGTCAGTTATTTAAAAATAGTTCTTAAATCAAATAAGGAACTAATAGACGGTGATTTCCGGTGTGTGATTAATATTTTTACCTCTATACAAATAATGAAGTCAGTGTTGACAACTTTTAGTGATAGCAATTTTATCGAAAATATTAAAGTGATAAAAAAAAACAAACAAAAAAAAAAGCAATACAAGAAATTCTTAAGCTAATAATTTTAATAATGGATGTTAAGAGTTCTTAACAATCAAAATCACGAATCAAATAGTTTTGATGCGCTCCTGAGTCTTCTGACTATATCTTTGAGGATATAAGCGTTAAATTGTTGTGTTGTATCTGACATCGTTTTGGTCAGATTCATTTTATCTGCTCGTATTAGCTTTTTCTTATCCTATTGATCTTTAGAGCCTCTGGGGCCACGGTCATAATGATAAGGCCCAGACCCCAGCATCGACCTTCCTCACTCTCCGAGAACCTCCGAGATTCATTCATTCATTTCATTTACTATTATGTTACCCCGATATCAGTACACAGTTACATCTCTGTAATAATAATCTACGAGAACAAAATATCTGGAGAGTGGTACCTCTGAGCTAAACCATGTGTTACCCTTGAGCTAACCACGGATCCATGATGCATCCACATGTGAACCATGAGATACCGTTGGGACGCCTTGTGGAGCCATGAGTGCACACGTACACACCACAGATACTAAATGAATAAGTCAGTACATTGGAGATGTCTTTGTGTACTGTCCTAACAATAACCCTTTCAAAATGAGCAACATAAGTTGCTTACAGATGTACTACTCAAAAGGAGTTATTTCTCTTCTTTCAGGTCAACGAGAATCGACGAGATCCAACGAAAAGCTACGAGAACCTCCGAGAACTCTACGAGAACCTTCGAAATCCTTTCATTATAATCTCCGAGAACCTAATAACCTTACTATACTTATTAACCTCACAATTACATCTCTGTAATAATAATCTACGAGAACAAAATATCTGGAGAGTGGTACCTCTGAGCTAAACCATGTGTTACCCTTGAGCTAACCACGGATCCTTAATGCATCCCCATCCATGAGATACCGTTGGGACGCCTTGTGGAGCCATGAGTGCACACGTACACACCACAGATACTAAATGAATAAGTCAGTACATTGGAGATGTCTTTGTGTACTGTCCTAATAATAACCCTTTCAAAATGAGCAACATGGGTTGCTTACAGATACCGATCTCAGAGAAAACTCTTAATTTCAGATAACACACATCACATCGCAGCCAGGTGCAGAGCGCGCACCGCCTGTCAGAATGGCCGTGTCGGCGCAACCATAACAATTAGTCTAGAGAACCTAGAATAATTAAGTTAAACCATTTCATTGTTCCAATATTAATTTATAAACCACAAAGTTGATTACTTTAGGGTTTATTACGATGTAAAAATAACGTCATTGTAAATTCAATACTTAACCTAAAAACTTACGAACACGTGCAGGTACGACCGAATGACATGCACGTGCGCCGGCACTATAAATACCGCCGCACGGTGGGCAATCGAGGCAGTTACACTCGAGCCGCCGTACAGTACGGACCTTTCTTGGGCGAATCTCTGCCCGACTAGTTGCTCACTCACAGTAGTGATAAAGAGTTTATTCCGGTCATAATCGCGAGTGTATAATTATAAAGTGTGTATTTGTGAGAAAGTGTAAAGTGACGATTGAGAGGTGACGTTTTGTGTGAACATCATCTTGGTGGTAGAGGCGCAGGTTATAGGGGATTTGGTTGGAGACCTGCTGTGGAACCTTTTATGTGTGAAAGAGAATGTCAGATTGATGTATGAACATCTTAAAGACAGTGTCTACTAATTGTAGACTGATTTTAAAACATGGCAATTCCATCCTCATCTATGTTACTCCAACATATATTTTATTTCTATGAGTGCTTTTTACGTACTTTTAATCATCAAGTATTCACAAAATAATAAAGGATATTATAGCATAGCTTTTGAATCTGCGTTTTTTCACTTAGTAAGTATGAAAGATGTTCCCAAGAGTGAATCCACGTGGAAAATTGTAGACAAGTGTGACACTGTGATGTCACAAGCGTGTACATGTACTACAGTACATGTACTACGTGTAGTACATAGTAGTGTGTGTACACTACTATAAATATAGAAACACGTTCAGCAGCAAGTATATCTTAAATACCTACATTCTACTTGTGAAACATTTCACTAATATCTAATGTTTATCATTAATCATAACTATTTGAACTAACAGACGGTCAACTCATACTCAATATTATATAGACGTCATATGGTCTTTATCTTCTAATTATTATTATCAAAATGAACTCAAATTTTATTTAATAAAATTCATTCGAATATAACTGAAACTAACTACTGTGTGGTCTACAATGTGTTTATTTTACTTATTCTGTGCAATACATTTAAATATCATTATAATAATAATAATAATAATAATAATACACAATGATTACGAGGGCCAGAGCCAGATTAGGACTTCCAGCACAAGATCCAACCCCGGACTCGCCGCCCCGCTCCATTACGCCACCATCGCAAGCTACGCGAGCATCGTCGTGTGCGTCGAGTGGAAGCAGCGAGTATTTTTCCCCGCGAACGTCGCCGTCGCCTGTACGTCGGAGGGGAAGAGGCCGGCCCCCGGCTTGCTTGGGACCCCGTAGCGCATCGGCTACGAATAGGGTCCTCGCTGCCGGTGGTAATGTGCAGCGCATGAAATGGACATCGAACATTAATGAAAATGTCATGCGCGCATATTTTGGGGCAACAGAGGGGGGAACTAACCTCACTGCGTACCGTAATCGTATGCTTCTTCTGTTCCAGGGTCTTGAACCAACTGTCAACGTTTCGGCTATCGGATCAGGTGCGGGCCATTCAGCGTTGTCACATGTTAGATGACGCCGTGCTTGATCGGATACGTGCTGAATTCTTGATAAGCGATATCACCCCAATATCAGTGCAAACAGGAGTAAGAACTGATACAGTGCATGTATTGCCTGTTCATTCGTCTTGCGCAGATCAGGGCATAGGTATTACTTATCGGGATAACCAATACAAAGAGGAGGTAAGGAGTGTTTTGGAATATGCGATTAGTGAGTACAGATACATGCCTATTGATATTAGGCCACGCCTACCGCGGTTACCCATGCATAGAAAGAATGTAGCGCTAGTTGGTGTTATTGACTCACTTTTGTCTAGTTATTTTGATACAAGTGATAACCTGGGCGATACACATTCGATACTATATTGTGCGGCGTTTGCGACTTGTCGCATAGCAGGACAAAAACCTCTTGAAAAATATGCTGCTATGCGACAGCGGTGTAAACCAGCCTGGCAGATTAGGATCGAGTGTCGTATCGCCGAGGCGAGAGTACTTATCGGTAAACTTAACTGTTTCAAGATGGGCAATAATAGACCGAGGGTGATGCGCTATGTTAGGCAGGCCTTTTTAGGTACTGATGTTAGACCTTATGATTATGCTGTCCGTGCCACTGAGCGTATCGACTTCTTCAAGCAGAAGATTTTTGCATGGGCTAACCGAATTCGTAGGTATAAAAAACGCACGGATCGGTACCAAGTTAATCGCATATTTCAAAACAACCAAAAGTCAGTTTATAGAAACTGGGAACGCCCTCAATCTAATGTGAGCGACATGCAGTTGCCGGATGCTGAGACCACGAAAGAGTTTTGGAGCAGCATCTGGTCGGTGCCTGTTGTTCACAGTGAGGACGACTGGATAGGGGATGTTGGACGAGCATGTGAGAGTATTCAACCAATGGAAAGTATCTTAATAGAAAGCCAAGACGTGGCGTGTGCAGTCCGTTCTTTATCAAATTGGAAATCTCCAGGGCCGGACGGACTGCACAACTTTTGGTTGAAGTGGCTGCGTAGCTCACATGTTCGTCTGGCGTCTCAATTTCAGTCGGCTTTAGAGTTTGGGACGTTGCCGGAATTTATGACGACTGGCACAACACATTTGCTCCACAAATCAGGTAGTACCACGAATCCAAGTAATTATAGACCAATAACCTGTTTGTCATCAATTTATAAACTTCTTACATCTATTCTGAGAACCAAAATAGCTAGACATGTAGAGTTAAATTCAATTATGTCCGTCTCTCAGAATGGGTGTAAGAGTGGCGGACGTGGTACTAAGGAGCTCCTCCTAATAGATATGACCATTTGCAAACATATTCACCGTAGGCAGAGGGATTTGGAGACATGTTGGATAGACTATAAAAAAGCCTATGATTCTGTGCCACATACATGGCTTATAAGGGTATTGGAGTTGTACAAAGTTGATGCGACACTGTGTACCTTTTTAAAGGCATGTATGAGGCAGTGGAAAACAACTTTATGCTATCCTGCATGTCGCCAGATTCCTTTGTACGGTGAGCCTATAAGGATTAAGCGGGGTATCTTTCAAGGTGACAGTCTGAGTCCCCTTTGGTTCTGCCTAGCTCTTAACCCCCTTAGTACTCTACTAGAGGGTTCAGGGCTAGGTTGCAGGCTTCGAAGGGGTGGGCGGTTGATTTCACACCTGTTTTACATGGATGATCTAAAGCTGTTTGCTCACACCAGACCACAGATGATAGATTTATTAAAGATCACTGAATGCTTTAGTGCATCTATCAAATTGGAGTTTGGTGTGGATAAATGTGCTGTCATGCATGTAAAACGAGGACGTGTTATAGAATCTGAGGGAATTCAGCTTTCAGATTCTCTACATTTCCGATCACTTCTCGAAACCAATACCTACAAATACTTGGGTATGTCACAGGCCTTGTGCATCAATGAAGTGGACATGAAACAATCGTTGCGGGAGCGTTTCTTTGGCCGCCTGAAAAAAGTACTAAACAGTCTTTTATCGGGTGGTAACAGGGTGCGGGCTTTCAACGGTTGGGTCATGCCACTTCTAATGTACTCCTTTGGCATACTCAAGTGGACTCAGACTGAACTTGAAACTATAGATAGAAAAGTTCGTGTTCTCTTGACTACGTATCGAATGCATCATCCGCGTTCTTCAGTAATGAGGTTGTATATCCCTCGAAAATGTGGAGGCCGAGGCTTTTTAAATGCTAAGACTTTACATAATCGGGAGATATGCAACCTCAGAGAATATTTTATTCACGCTGTTACGGACATGCATCGAGACGTGGTTACGACAGACTTCGGTCTCACCCCGTTAACCTTGGCTAAGAAAAACTGGCGCATGCCTGCGGTACTTAGCACTAGGGACCGCCTGGAGGTATGGCAGAGCAAGGAGCTTCATGGAAGATTCTATCGGGCCCTACACGGGCCCGACGTTGACTTATTGGCTTCCGTGACCTGGCTACGATTCGGTGACCTCTTTGGGGAAACCGAAGGTTTTGTTTGTGCAATTACTGACGAAGTTATCATGACGAACAACTACCGGAAATATATTCTGAAGGATGGCACTGTTGACATTTGTCGTGCTTGTCACCAGCCAGGGGAGTCCCTCAGACATATTGTTTCCGGATGTTCGCGTCTAGCTAACGGCGAGTACTTGCACAGGCATAACCTTGTGGCCAGGATTATCCATCAGCAGCTTGCTCTGCGATACGGCCTTGTGGATTCCGTGGCGCCGTACTACAGGTATGTACCTGAGCCGGTTCTAGCAAGTGGTCGTATCACTTTGTATTGGGATCGATCTATCATCACGGACAGGACTATTGTTGCTAATAGACCTGATATCGTGGTGGTAGATCGATCAGCGCGCCGCGCAATGATACTCGATGTCACCATCCCTCATGACGAGAACCTCGTGAAGGCAGAGAAAGATAAACAAATGAAATATCTGGACTTAGCTCACGAGATTGTCGACATGTGGGATGTAGACTCGGCGATCATTGTACCGATAGTCATATCAGTCAATGGACTAATAGCCAAGAGCCTCGACCAACATCTAGAGAGGCTCGCGTTAGGCAGTTGGGTCAAGGGTCTGATGCAGAAGGCAGTCGTCCTCGATACGGCTCGCATAGTGAGGAGGTTCCTGTCTCTGGATCCCTGACCGCCGGCAGCTTGGTCCCTGTACCCGATGCCGGTGGTGCACTATTTTTTATATATTTTTTTAAAAAGGTTATAATGTGTGCATATTTTTATTAAGTGTGTATATTGTATTTATAGTGTGTTTATTGTGTTTTTTTAATTTGAATGAGTGTTGTTTTTATAATCTTTTTTAAAAAAATATGTAAATAATAAGAGAATAAATGAATGAGAAAATAATAATATATTTATTTGATTTTTCTTCCACAAAGGTTACAATAAATCAAGTACAATAATACATACAAGCTAGTACGGTACAATTCCTTTGTGGGAGACTGGCATCTGAACTAGGATTACCTGTCATACAGATTACCAGGCCCCCATTCATCAACTAACAGTATGTTACTGAGTAGTGATAACAATCCAATGTTGAAGAGAAAAATAAAAAGTTTAGATACTACTAAGCTAAGATACAATACCTATAATTATATTTGCATGCAGGTGTCAGTAGTTGTGGTTGTGTGTATTATGAAGGTAACGTGGTACTAATTTATAACAACAAAGGGCAAATAAACAAACACGCACTCGGCTCAGACGTACGCTCATACATCAAGATCAAATAACTTATGAAAATGTGGTAAAAATATAAATAAATCCATTACAATGATAAATACGTTAGAACTAATTCTAGTTTTTATTTCAATCTCGTCCAATGTTATAAACACTTATACAACGGGCTCGATTTTTTTGGTCACGCGCCCGTAAAAAGTAAATATTATAATAATTATGAAATGTTAAGATACATTAAGTTGTGATACATAGACAATCTGTCTCTTCATATAGCTGACAGAAATATGGTGGTAACACGTAGGTATGTTAAATTACACTATCAATCGAAAAAAAAAGAGAAAAGGTCGTGGGTTCAAGTCCCGATGGCAGTGATTTTTCCACCACAATTTGATTTATTAAAAGCATAGCAAGTTAATTGCAAAATTAATAAATTACTTTAGTTACCACATACTTCGAAGATTAATCAAGCATAAATCTACGTAACAGCAACAACTTTTATATACACATAATTCAAACTTTATTATGAGTGCGTTGAAAGTAACAACATGAATCGTCAGTACAATGCTTCGCTGTGAAATGACGTCGCGTGAGGACCCGCATCAAAGTATTTAAATACTCCCCCGACTTGCGGCTGTCTTAATGAAAAACTGACAAACACCTTCTAGGGTTTGAGATTTGGAGAGAAACGCGAGTGAGAGGCGAGGAGGGAACACTAAACTTCCTCGGACGAAATGAGGAAGTTCACGCCTGTTTATGATGTTTATATCTCGGAAAATGTAAGTTTTTTAACTTGTACCATTACTTTGACTGCAGGAGACTCCAAGGATCTTTGTTTTTTAACATGTAGTTCTCTACTAACAAGTCCCACACTCGTTTAAACTACATTAATTTTAAGTGATAAAATATTTTATTTATGACTACAATATTTTGACTGTCAGCTGTTAAAACAAGCTGTTTAAACAAGTTAAAACCGATGCAGAAACTTGTTGTATAGCTTTACACTGAAGAAACGGCAACTCGAGTTAAACACCTTTACGAGAATTTAGTGACCTTAGAGAGAGGAATAATTGGTCAAGTGCGAGTCGGACTCGCGCACGAAGGGTTCCGTACCATTATCTATGCAACATAAGGCAACGTTATTAGTATCGAGCAAGAAACGGTAAAAAAATCATGTTTGTTGTATGGGAGCCCCCCTTAAATATTTATTTTATTTTATTTTTAGTATTTGTTGTTATAGCGGCAATAGAAATACATCATCTGTGAAAATTTCAACTGTCTAGCTATCACCGTTCTTGAGATACTGCGTACGGAACCCTAAAAATCATGTTTGTTGTATGGGAGCCCCCCTTAAATATTTATTTTATTTTATTTTTAGTATTTGTTGTTATAGCGGCAATAGAAATACATCATCTGTGAAAATTTCAACTCTCTAGCTATCACCGTTCTTGAGATACAGCCTGGTGACAGACGGACGGACGGACGGACGGACGGACGGACAGCGAAGTCTCAGTAATAGGGTCCCGTTTTTACCCTTTGGGTACGGAACCCTAAAAAGCACTTCTACCCATCTTTGTCGAGAACTTATCTTACATTAGGACGAACCAGAAGTCTCAGGATCTTCTCTTTTCTTAAGAAAATGATGGGCGAATGTTAAAATAAAAACTAAAAACTAACCTTATGTTCCTTGACATATTCTAGTCAATTATTTAATTATGATTTAAATTACTTATTTGCACACACATGTCTACATAAAATAATCATCATAGGAAAAAAATACGATGAATGTTTTTGTACCAGAGACTTATAAACTTTTATTTTACGTAACTTTTCCAATACTTCTCCGTTCATTGCGTAATCTGTTCAATTTCATGTTCAATCGCTGGTGATAAATTCAAGAAATCGAGCTGATTGCCAGTTTTTATGAGATTTAAAAAACTTTGAAATATTTCACGTATTACCTACTGGTTATATTCTTCATAAATAAATAACTCTTCAGTTAATGTAACAGTGTTATGGGTAAACTTGTTTTCTTACATTTAAACAATAGGTGTAGTAATTTTAAGTCACAATCTTGTTGGAGTATATTGATATTGTCATTCCTTGATTCAGATATAAACTTCAAGTTTAGTTAATTGCAATTGAAGACTGGGACTGCATGTATATTATTATTTAAATTTATGGCTGGTAAAAATTCTAGTGTTAATGTTTTTAATATCGGTATGGCACAGCAGCCGCAGTGGAGCAGTGAGCTCGAGTATATTGTGGTTTTTGCTTTGTCTAGGTGTGACGTTACTAACATTCTCTGAATATGTTGGAGTGACGTGGTCAAAGGAGAAATTTAATGTGCAGTATATTTTAATATAAATGTGCGGTGCGCATATATTTAGTACGTGTTGGCTACAAAGGGACAGAAAATACATAAAGTGCCTCAGATATTGACGCTGAACAACCACAGCACAGTTAATCAAGCATTGTACAGCATGTGAATGAACTTTAGAGTAATTTAGTGAAAGTTGTTTGTTCAATATGTAATATCTTCAGTCCCACAAGTGAAGCGTTCATACAAGGTACCGTCCAAAACCTATACAATATATACACTATGTTTGTCTATTCCCTTGAGGTGAGCGCCTCTTACAACTATATAGTTGTAGGCATCGGTTAACTATGCACTGTGGTTATAATGTTGACCGCTTATCCATAACACACACCTACACCTACATAACACACACGCAATCACAGCAATAAGACAATATATTATATATATACAACTAGCTGACCCGGCAAACGTTGTTTTGCCATACTAAAAAAAACCAAAAAGGTTTGAAAAATAGATGTTGGCCGATTCTCAGACCTACTGAATATGTATGTAAAATTTGAGAAGAATCGGTCAAGGAGTACGGTAACTAACACTGTGACACGTGAATTTTATATATTAGATATATATACAGCAATATGACATATTGACGAGCCTCGTGGTTGCGTGGTTCATGTAACGGACTGCCGATCAAGAGGTCGCTGGTTCGATTCCCGCTCGGTACAATCATTTGTGTGATTTTTCTAATTGTCATACAAATGTTTGTACTGCGTCTGGGTGTTTCTATGTATTCTAAGTATGTGTTTACAAAAGAAAAGTAGTTTAAGTATTCTATCCGTATTCTGGTACCCATAACACAAGCATATAAGCTTAGCTTGGGACCAGAGGACGTTGTGTGAAATGTTCATGAATATGTATGTATGTATGTATGTATATATGTATTGTATATATGAACTGAAATAATGAAAATTCAATAAGTAACATATAATAAAGTAGAACGTCGATAATTTAGTGAATATATTTTCGTAAGATAATTTCATTGTTTAAGTAATCAATAAGTAGGTACGAAGCGCTTTCAGAATTTGTGATTGTTACATCGAAAACGTCTTAGTGTGCGTACATGTCGACGAGGAAATTACGTTAGGAAACTCTTATTCGTGCTCGAAATACGACCTATTTTTAGATGTCAGTTTATTTTTTAAAGGCAAAGTTAGTATCTAAATAAAACACAGCTGCTAGGTTATTCAACGATTTAGGTTTTCTACGCCGCACTACTCCAGCATCGATATTATAAATTTATAGTCGTAAAAAGTTTAAACAAGTTTTATATCAATATCCAACTTGATTGCAATAAAGTTGTTTTTATAATTATTGATGATATCATCATTCTCCTGCCCTAATCCCGTTATTAAGGGTCGGTGAAAATGACTACTTGTTCATGTTGCAATGTGATTTGGCTGATTTTACGACCGGCCATCTGCCTGACTTTAACCTTCATTATTATTGATATAAAATGTAAGTAGTAGATGCTATCTACGAAAAGTGTAGCTACGATTTGTAGCATAATATATATATAGCTATAAAAATGTGAAATATTATTTCAAAATATCTAACATATTTTATTATCTAATTGTTACATAATAAACATGTACACAGAGTTGCTGTAACCTCCAGAGAAATCTTTCACCCTCCATCTCGTCTAACAAATATTATACACAACACAACATGTATTACACACGGATTTAAATTTACAATAAATTTCAGTGTAATATTTGATTCAGTCAAATATTAAACTAAAATTTATTGTTTCTTTTATAACTAAGACTAAATATTTATTTAGTCTTAGTTATAAAAGAAAAAGTTTGAAAGTTAACTCATTTTAATAAAAAAATAAACATTTATTACATTGCTAACAATAATGTTGTAATTCTTAAATAAAGCAATAATTACTTTCCACAAAATGATCATCGACGAACTATGAATGTGTGATCGATTGTTTAAAAGAGTATAGTAATATATCGTTATAAGAGTCATCACTATTAGACGTAAGACAATATCTCCCCCAAGCATGCCCCCGAGTCAACGCGACACTTTGTTTTTTCTCTCAATATATACATACATGAAGGATATGAAAGTTTTAGTTGATATGTGGTTGTTCCCCCGAGGTAGACTCAACTATCGCTCCTACATTGTATATGGAACGATTTTACTGTCAATAACAATATATCAGGATGTTTCTACTGAGAACTGATGTTAGATATATTGTTGATATCAATGTTTTAAGTGTAAGATAGTTTTCAATGTTGCTGACGTTTCGTTATTGACATAACGTTGGCAAAAAAAATTATAGCTTGTTTAAAGTTTGGTTGATGTTTAATTTGTACTTAACGTATGCATGTGTGGTGTGTATTTTATAGTAGCTATGTTTATATAAATAAAATTTACCTAAATAAGAGGAAGCTACGATTTATTCGCTGCAAGCTATACAGTAGTGACGCGAGACATCGTCCGCACCGTGTCGCCAGCCACTCGACAAATACACTCGAGCATTTCAAAGTGAATTCCTGATTTCACACCTAGAATTTCTTTGGGCGTATTTCACAAAATAAAAATTCCATTTGGGAAAAGAAATTCAAACTACCGTTTTAGATGCGCCACGCAAATAAAATTGTAAATTGTGAACACCAAAGTAAAATGTAGAGGTCCGCGGTGATTCCACTAAACTGAATAAAGTAATGACACGACGCGATAGTTTTGTGTTTTATTGTAAACGAAGACTTCGATTACGTACACGGTTGTATCTACAAATTAACTTCAAATTAGAGAATATTAAGTTCAAATCGTTGATTTGTTCAAAATATTCACACAATTTTTACTTGCGATTTAAGTTTAGTTACATATTATGTCATGACTTCATTCATCGATAGGGACATTTTACTACGCGATGTGATTTGCTGTTGAGTGGTCATTATTTATCTTTAAATATCTAACCATTATGATTAACATAAGCAGTTACATTTTTACCTATTGTTCAATATTATAATAATATGAATGAAGATATTTTTCTAATATTTTATAGATCGCTGTCATATTTCATAAATTGATATAAATAAAGTTTAATCTTTTGTATTTAAGGTGTAATTTGAACTGAGAATCTATGCAGAAGGTTTTGGGTAACGATATTATCGATAACCGATAAACACCGGCAGCGATTATATAAATTAGTTTGCTAGGGTATTTTAAGTTGAGTTGGCAGGAAGTACCGCGGTTGTTCTCGAAGGAGCGCCCTAATACACCTAGTAGAGCTATATTGTCGATTATGTTCATTGAATTTTACACTAGAATAATAATATTATTATTATCTATATCTTCTTTCGGTTTTATTTTTCTTTTTGTGTAGCATTTATTTAAATTAAACATATTTTAACATGGATGTATTCGTTTAATGTTAGCCGATACAAGTTCTAAAGTTTCACATAAAAAGTTAAATAAGATAACAGTAAAATGTGTTGTACGTCGGAGGCTCGACAGTTTCACCGTTTGTCTTTATAAAGTGAGATAAAGAAGTTGTAAACTTGGCAACTTATTATTTGTTGTACTCAATTGACTCCTACTTGTTAACTAATAAACTAATATTGTGATACGGACAATAACTATTGTTTATTTTACAAGGTGTTTTAGTTGAAAAATACAAAAATCTGTGTGAAATATCGTGATATTTAAAAAAAAAATTGGGCGGCGTTAGTTATGTATGTGAAGATCTAAATATAAATATGTCTCGATATCAAATATGATAATTATTTGTTACTGAGTACCCGTTGTTCGTTGATCCTTGACACACTTGCTGAAAACACATTTCTGTGTTTAGAACAAAGTCTGTGTGTGAAATATTGTATGAATAGGAGGTAAACATTCGCGAAGTGTCGTTACTTCGAGCTCCTAATTTACTTGCGAAACTATCAGTATTACTTTTCTAAATATTTCACTCTTTACATTCGGAATTAATGTTTTTAGTGGGTATTATAATAAACTCTGCGTTAGTGAAATTTTTATTAACTTCTTTACATAACAGTGGCTCTATGATTTCGTCGTGTCTTTCGATTCCACAAACTATTTGTTAATATTGTATATTGGAACCAATACGCCAACATCAATGATTGGTGTCCGTTTGTCGTTTTAATTATGCATAGTGATATTCATCCGCGCTGTGTTATTTCCCGACGGACCGACTGTTGCTGGTGAAGGATTATGTGCTGTGTCATAAACCATTCATCGAGTTTATAGCCGACAACAAATTGAGTGACGGCACACCTATAGACTATACTTTTTATCAATAATTCTGTTTCTTAATGTACTCGAACTTTGATTAGAAACTTTTGAGTTAACAAAAATTGCGTTCTCTATACTAATATTGTAAAGCTGAACCGTTTGTTTGTTTGTTAGTTTGATTGAATGCGCTATTCTCAGGAACCGCGGGTCAGATTTGAAAAATTATTTCATTGTTGGATAGCACATTTAATTTTATCAATAGGCATATAACATCACGCTACGACCAAGAGGAGCGAAGCTGTAGTGAAAAATATTGCAAAAACGGTAAAAATTTCCTAAATTCCACGCGTACGGAGTCGCGGGCAACAGTTAATAATTAATAATTATATACTAAATATTTAAATATATACTGTAGTAAAAGTGTGTAGGTATAACACAAATAAATTGACACACTCTATACAGAGTGATCTCTGAGGTTTATCTCATGCTTTGTTGCCGGGTTGTTTCAAAAATAATTTCAGTATAGTTCTTAGTAAGCATAATTATAGTTAATACATTAATTCCTTAATAAATCAAATTGTAGTGGTAACATAAATTCCTATTTTTAGGCATTAAAATAACAATCTATGATCACCTTGGTAGTGGTGGTATTTTTAGGCATTAAAATAACAATCTATTATCACCTTGAGCAGTTGTATAAATAACATTGTGCTTGCTAGTAGAAACTTATTGTGAGAAGTATGACCGTGACCGTGAGTGAGACATGAACCTATAATATAATATGTGATGTACACCATACTATCACTAAACCTTGCAGACAACCTATTACTGCCAAACCCTTATGTCGTTAGCCAAGCCTCTCTACACGAAAACTTTACCTATCAGATAAAAGTTTACGCATTTTTATATATACGTATAAACATATAGTGACTCCAACATTATTTTATAACGTTACATAAAAATATATGATTACCATAATATATATGATCATTAAATATATGATTACTCGATTTTATTGTAAATTTATGTCTTGTAGTATGGAACACATATCTTTAAATTGTATTTGTGTCCGTCGTCCAATAAGCATATAATGTTTTTCACCATTATCGTATTTATTATCAAAACAATTTTTATTTGTCATAAAAAAAACAGGTGTTCTTGCATTCATTATTTTACACTAAATAGCTACTGTAAATCGTAATATGTAAAACATCAGGTTTAAGACAAGTCCGTTGTAGTACAAGTCTAGTGTTGGAATGTATGAACCAGCTCGCAGCTGTCTCTCTGCGTCTTATCGATTGTCGGCGCGCGCAACACTACACCCCACTGAAGGCACCGATACATCGCTGGTCTCACACTGATACTACTCCACGGACCTGGTAGAAGACGCGCAATGTATACTATCATAGTAGTGTTGATTGAGTCTCACAACTCTCAGATCAGCGAACGAGAGATGTAGAGCGATTGTTTGCGGAAAAGCGGACACCAGTGCCAAATGGAAATAATACCAATTTGAATGTAAGACAAGCATTCGATTTACATCTGAAACCAATGCTCAATATCGATTACTTGGTACTTGTGCTCAAGCGATGTCACTTGAATATATGGATCGGAAGAGTCAAAGGAGATAGAGTTAAGCGTTTCTAGGAAATTGAACACCTCACTGAAAGTTTTATTCCAAAAAAATAACTCTTTAAGCTTAGAATAATTGTACCTAATATTAAAGGTACAACATGTTTTATAACGTATACGCACTCATTAAAATAAATTTTATTCATGTAAGTCGTAATCATATCATTATGGCTGTGATTAATGAAAATTTCTGACTTGCTGCTGTTTTTCTAATTGTCTCATTTTAAATATTATTTTCCCGATTAAGCTAATAATCTTAATATATATATTTCTTGTGTGCGTGTGTATGTGACTGAACTCCTCCTAAACGACTGGACCGATTTTGATGAAATTTGTTGTGTGTATTCAGGGGGGTCTGAGGATGGTTTAGATTCACAATTGGCTGGACCGATTTTGATGAAATTTTTTTTACACAGAATTGTATGGCAAAACAACGTTTGCCGGCGCAGCTAGTCTAATAATAATTAGAATGTTACATAAATAAATTACAAAATTCTACTACCTACGTTTGACCTTCCCCCGTAATGGGAGTATAATTAGTTAACTTTACCGTGACGAAGAGCCGGTCAAAGTACTAAATTAGAAGATTAAAAGTTTTTAGTAAATTAACTAAACCTACTGTTATCTCTCTTCAATCATCCAAGGATCCTTGCACACCGGCTTCTTGGTATTGGTTTTACACCACATCAATGATATGCTGTCAATGAGTGACGAAATTGTTTTGATGACAGTATTAGAGACACGTTCTACACGAGCTACGCAAATAATACTCGGTCTACTGTTTAAAAAGAATTAATGTAGGGGGAATCAAAGGTGGAGGAAGGCTGACGAAACGATGAATTAATTGTGTAGAGAAGAGCATGTGAAAGAAAGAGAAGTAAATACAGAAATGACGTGAAAGTCCGTTTCTTCAAGTAATTTGTTAAATAGTCAAAAATTTATAAACTTCGAAAAATCATCTCTTATAGTCTGTTTTACCTATTGAAAAATCAGCTTGTCAATGGACGGTACCGGACCAAACTTTGATGAAAGTTGTTGGTATTACACAAACTGATGTTCTATGAGAGGTCCACTCCAACGCGCAGCGGTGCTCGGTGCACTCACAGCACTTGACAAGTTTTAATTAAATAACTTTTGTAGGAGGAGTTTCTTGTGAATGCAATTTATGCATATTTTACCAAATAAAAACTGAAACGGAAAAGGTAAGCAAAGTTGACCAAGATGGTTCTGAAATTACTTTCAAGATATCGAGGACTCTATGGTTGAATAAATAGGAATAGATGTGTGAGTAAAGTTTCATTAGGTACATTTTGCTTGTGTGTGTTGTGATTGAATCATACACTAATAATAAAGTTGTAGTTCAGTAACAATACAACAGAATGTGTGAGGAATAGTTTTAAATGTTGTTGAAATCTTAATTAAATTCTATAATGAAGTTTCGCTAGCTAGCTGTTAGTGTTGCTACTTACTTGATATTTTTAATCATAATAAGGTCACAGCTTCAAGTGTTTTTATTTGTTAAGAGTCCTAAAAGAGTCTCTCCGTAAAAAACCTGTTACACACGTACAATATCGTTAAGACTTTATTTCCTTTATTACGCTTTTTGAAAATTAGTATATACCTAAACTCTCTCTCCAGCCCATTTACGTCCCACTGTTGGGCACGGGCCTCCTTCACTTTTGGAGGGATTATGGTCTACTGTACCGTGCTGACCAGGCGTAGTGGCACGGGGTTTATTTTCGAGTTTTCCATCTCTCACAGAAGATGTTATCTATGTGCAATATCCCTTAGCTGACTTTTACAGCACCCTTGGGAGGAGATGGGGTGGTGACACTTGTATTCTCAATCCGTTACCACACGGACTATACCTAAACAAACTCCCCAATTTCGGTAAATTTTTTTTCAGAATAAAATATTTTACTTGTAACAACCCTAGCGGCTTTCTATAGCTGCTGTAGTGTTAATACATAGTTGTTTACTTGTAGCAATTAACAGTTGGTACAGAAATAAAAGGTAATAACAACCAGTTTATTTAACTTTATTCGTCTACCTCATCTCCCCTCCTTTCGCTCCTACAACTATATTAATTTATTTTAAATGTAAACAGCAGTACAGTAATTATGTTTGGCACTTTTAAGGATTCATTCGTATTTATAATATGATTAAATATGCCATGATGTATGAAACTGATTAATAACAATATATTGTTAACCGCCACGTCACAACATTATCTATTTGACGGGCCTCGTGGTGGAGTGGTTCATATAACGGACTGCCGATCATGAGGTCTCGGGTTCGATTCCCGGTCAGGACAATCATTTGTGTGATGTTTATAATTGTTATACAAATGTTTGTACTGCGTCTGGGTGTTTATTATGTATTATAAGTATGTATTTACAAAAGAAAAGTAGTATATGTATTATATCCGTATTCTGGTACTCATAACACAAGCATATAAGCTTAGCTTGGGACCAGAGGACGTTGTGTGAAATGTCCATGAATATTTATTTATTTATTTATTAAGTAGTTGCAACACGCGACACATGAACATTATAAAAGTGTTAAATTAGTTGCATGGTGACACAACATTACACGATAATTCATTATATACCTATTCAACAGTTTTAATTATTCATAAGTACAATCAAACATTACAACACATTAAACTTTTTGTACTGAGGAAATTCAACGACTTGCCTACTATCTAATATATAAAATTCTTCTGTCACGGTGTTTGTAATTATACTTCTCCAAAATGGCTCGAAATTTTGTGTACATATCGGTTAGGTCTGAGAATCGGACAACGTCTTTTTTTTATCTCCCTAAGTGGTAAGGGTCCCCCCCCCCTACCCTGAAATTTGTATGGCAAAACAACGTTTGCCGGGTCAGCTAGTCATCACGATAAAAATTACTTTTATTGGTAGGGGATCGCTCATTAATTATTTATTCAATTTTGTTTGCTTCTTCACAATTATTTTAAGCATATCTTAATGTTGCTGCCCTTCCTTAAATAAATCGGTTGTTATTATCGAATGACCGATGCCATTAACATATGTCCTTTGTCTCCAATCTCGCTGTTCAAAATGTAAACGTTGATTGTTCATTAGCTGTATTCAGTGTTGTTTTATGTCGCTACCCGGAATAACTGCGCAACCCTTAAGGTTAATCTTTACGTGCAAATAAAACGAAATAATAAAAGAGTACCACCTTAAATAAATGTGGAGCGAAGGACGAACGTAAAAGGGCATTCATACGTCAGTGAGTGGGTGTCGATCGAGTTAGTCGTTTTATAGGCCAACGTTTTGCTGATACAGAATTAAATGAGTAAGCATTATGTACCTATGTAGTCGTATGAGGTCCAAACAAAACTCGTTTAGCTACAGTGATGTCAAGTTAAATTGAAAACACAGAGTCAAACAATATCACCACATTGTATTACTACGACAAGACTCACATAAACTTAAAGAACTTAGACGAGCTCCGTATAAGGTTGAACCAGTGAATATAAATGTTGTTGTTTATATTGACTTACATGATATTCAACATTTACTAAAGTAATATTATCAATTACATCATCATCAAAAAGTATTACCGATTAAATCATTCATTTAAAATTAAAATAAAGTAATTTATTAATTTTGCATTTGACATGCTGTACTTTTACTTATTAGATTAAATTATAGTGGAAAAAGTGATCACCGCACGTGGGACTTGAACCCACGACCTCAGAATACCATTCCGTCGCTCTACCGACTGAGCTATTGCGGCCGTGCCAACAGTAACCAATTTCTCCACTACAATGTTACTCGAATTAGTCTACATCGCATTTTGATGTAAAATAAAGTTCCTGTAACATTCTTCTTTCAAAATATAAATCTTCTAATATATAAAATTCACGTGTCACAGTGTTAGTTACCGTACTCCTCCGAAACGGCTCGACCGATTTTCCTGAAATTTTGTGTATATATCCTCTAGGTCTGAGAATCGGCCAACATCTATTTTTCAAACCTTTTTTTTTACTATGGCAAAACAACGTTTGCCGGGACAGCTAGTTGTTATTACATACCAAGTAATCGAACAATGACAATACTACAAGTGACTGCTGTCAGATAGAATATGAAATTCATATTACTTTCGCAGTCTATTTAGATTATCATAATAGCTACGGGGAAAGCTATATCTTAATATGACTTTAACAAAACATCGCGATCTCTACATTACAACCAAATATGAAATTTCTGTAACTTGATCATCAAGAGCCATAAGATAACGTCAATTATAGAAGAAAATCACACAGATGAAATAACAAACAACATACACTACTGTCGACTCACACACACACACACAAACACTGCACATATGACTCATATACGATTACTTATCTCCTATATCAATGTCGACTAATAAAATTAATTTTAGCAGAAAGAAAATTGTCAGAATTAGTATTTTCGAACACCACTGAGATTTATAAGGAGGAGCTACTTTAACGTCATATTAACATAAGTTTGTTTATTTCAGCAGCACTTTGTAACTCTCCGCGACGGCTGCTCTTTAAGTCGTTATCATCGGTTTATTTGGGACAAAGAGCCATCTACTGGAAATTATTTGAACCTACGTTATTCTAAAATACTTAATATTAAAATGCACATAGCAAAATAGTCACGAATAGAATGATATCGCGGTATTTTGTCAACTATTTTAACAATTTTTGTTAGCCTTTTACATAATAATATGAAAAGAGTACAATATAAGATTCACAAAGATACAGTCTGTTACCATACATAATAATGTTCTATTTTATTACTCATTGTGCGAGTGTCAACTGTCGCAATTAGTAACTGTAATGTAACAATCAGGAGCTAGTTAAAAGTTGTGTGTTTGTTTGTTGTTGTTTGTACGAGAGTCGTTTAAAACTAGCACCTGACCGGAAATTCATTCCGGACATGACCGGACACTAGTGTGACGTCACTCATAATAATAATAAAGCTAGTTCCCGAGCTCGTGTTACAAACACTCACTAACAATTATAAAACTGTCACACATCCACAATGTAAATGAACATAATGAAGGAACAGTGACACAGCTCTAACTGTATCGTGTGTGAATGTATTGCTTTGTATCATTTATCAAAATCACTTCAGCAGTTCAAGTATAAAGACAAATGTCATTTTAATAAAACATTAATTCACTTGATCCATGTTTACTTTACTTTTGAACAATGAAATAACAAAACACTTTGAGCTGAGCCTGTTCAACAATACACACGTGGATTTGACTGGTTTATTTGAGTTATAATAATGTTCTGAATCAATGTTATACTGTCAAGTGTTCAAAACAAACTAGATGTTACGACAAGTTATAACTATCTCGATTGTAACTGCGTGCTGGAAAACTGTTACAATTGTGTAATTACTTGAATACGAGTGTTACTTCAGAAGTAACAGCTTCTAATCACATTTTGAACGCAAATAAAGGTACCTATTATAAAATGTGTCCTTTATTTAAATGTATCTGTTACCTGAGTGACATCACATCAGTGAGTTGTGTATTATCACATCAATGGTCACAGACTGTCCACCATCTGTCCACTCGTCACTCAACGATAATATTGGATTGTACCTCATTCATTTGTCGATAGCGGGAGACATGCGATGAAAAATCGTTAATCACTCATATACATAAATATACTCCAATTTTAAATCACTCATCTTTACTTATAATAAATCTGTAGAGAGGTCAATTCTGTACATGAAATATATTTTCAAAATAACTATCAGGGAGTGATCGATACTGACGCCAAAAATGCAATCAGTAAATATTTTGTCTGTCTGTCTGTCTGTCCGTCTGTATTTTCCTTATAGAAACAAAAACTACTCGACGGATTTTAACGAAACTTGGTACAATTATTCTTCATACTCCTGGGCAGTTTATAGTATACTTTTCATCACGCTACAATCAATAGGAGCAAAGTAATGAAGGGAAATGTTGGGAAAACGGGAAAAGGTGCTCCATTTTTTAAGCTTCCGTCGCGTGTGCAGCCTTAATGGTTAAAGTTACATAGAAATCATGTATGACGGAAATATTCTACATAAAATTGTCTAAAAAATATCCCGAAACAGCACATATCGATATTTTATGGTTGACTCACAATAACACGTGTAACTCCTGATAGCTTAGCAGTTCGTTCATTCTGATTATATTTGTTTACTCTTACGTTTATAATACTCTCACTCAAGCAGTAGTTAAAAATGTTGCAAAAACGGGGAAAATTTCCTAAATTCTATGCGGACGGAGTCGAGGGCAAGAGCTAGTATACAATATACATATACTCCAAATTTATTTTGTTTTATAGGGCCTGTCCACTAGGTAACGGAAAATAATTAAAAGTATTATAAATTGATCTTGATCATCTAAAATATAATAATTTTAAAAATATTCTTTTATACGCAGATTATACGTAGGAATATTTTTAAAATAAAATAAATTGCTTACAATAAAATATCAAATGCGTTCTTCTGTCAAAAAAATGTGTAAGATGAAAAATAAACTTTCCATATTAACTGCGTAAGCGAGAACAGAACTTGTAGCCGGAACAGAATCACAATAATTAATGTGCGATGTACAAACACAACATTCCAACATATTGCCACGTCACCAATATAATTACATAACTTGTAAACAGTTCACTTGTTTTTGATGTAACATGAATGTAACTCATATATATGTCACATAGTTGTATGTCATCACTGTTGACAACCCGGCAACGTACTAAAGCAGGTAGGTAAATATGATCTGTGCACCGTCAATGGGTACATGAAGACCCAACTTATAGCTTACACAACCTTATACTAACAACGCTAAGCTATACTTACAGCCCGGATCTTTGTAAGACGCATTATTTTTCTGAGAGTAGATTTAATCCTCAAGGCTCAGCCTGTTAACTAATTATGGTAGTTAAAAAAGTTCATAGCAACATATAGCTGATTGATAGATAAGAAAACTGATCATAATTTCTTCATATTATGTTGTGCAATCACAACACTAAACAATTTCTGTAGTGTGTTTAGAATAGTTATCTTTGACTAATATATTGTTCTTATAGTTCGATAGCCAGTAAATGTTAACACTTACTTTTGTACCTTTATTTATAACTTTTCCAATATATATACTTGCCAAACTATATAATCCTCAACAAAAAATTTATTTGCAATTTCAAGTTCAAAATTATAACATTAATTTTTGATGGCGAAGACTTAACACCATCCGACTGTAATTAATTATTAAGCAATTTATAATTTGTGTTAGTATTTATTAAGCATTTATTTTGAACAAGCTGTTGCCCGCGAATTGGTTCACGTGGATTTTAGAAACCAACATTAAACATAATATTATACAAAAAACATCCTCTTGAACTACCTAATCATTTGAAACAAAAGCCCATAAAAATCCATTGCGTATTTTTGAAGATCTAAGCTCACATATAGAGATACATACAAAAATAAAAACTTTATTTTATAATAAGTAAAGATATTTTTTTCGCAATATTATTGAAGTAAATTAACGTACTTACTGTATAAACGCAATATGTATAATTTTATGTAAACATAATTATGTTTATTCTACGAGTTTATTGTCTAAGGTTTGATTTTGGTAGATGTAACAGAATGTTTTGTATTCCATCGCAATTTGTCTTTTAAACTATACAACCGATATATTACATCAAACTACACGTGATATATCTCCCCATAAAAGATGTTCTTGCAACAAGATTACTAATGATTAGTTACGTAACAACAATTAACAACAATAATGTGTGTTCATCCATCATTAAGTTTGTTCTTTACTTGTTATTAATTAGATTTTTGGTTGAGCCAAAGTTAACAAACATAAAATACCTGTACATGAGTCGTGTGTGTGTGTGTGTCAGGTAACAACACCAAGTTATGTTGTCATCAATTATTATATATTAGTCTGCACGAGACTCACTCGCGGGACTCGTTCTGCTTGATATTTTATTACTCTTGTCGCAGAGATTATGTTGTATATTTGTGACTTTAATAATAAAATCTACACGCACAACAGTGTATAGGAATTTACTCTTCTTAATACCTAAATAAATCGACTTGTGAAAACAAATCCTCAGCTTTGAAGTTTCAGTAAGTTCACAACTTCACAAATCCTTATAAGAAACAGAAGTTTCACAAACAATACAAATCTGACAGCAGTACGCCTTGTGTAAGAACTACAAAAGATTTGATTGACCAGAACACGTACGTGAGTTTGTAAGAGTTTTCATATTATCTGGTGTATAAGTAATAATATAATATTAGTATTTTTGTAATCACAAACTCTATAAACAAATTACACATGACATGGTCTTCTCTGTAGCCTGGGAACACATTCGGTACTAAACTTGTTTCTGAATAACTTGCAATTTTCACACAGTAGCGAAACATTACAGACGCTGAATATATAGTGAGATTACGTAGCGTTACTTGTTATATATTATGATATGTATTTCCAAAATATTAAAAAAATCAAGCTATTTTTCTGTTCATTTAATTGCTTGCATAAGCTCTTTATTACCATAATGAGTGTAGTAACAAAATACCGTGGCTCTCCATTTGCCTAAAATGTTCAGTAAATAAATTAAATGAGTGTCGTCGAGCTTCAGAGAAAAATATGATTCAATTATGTACAAAGTAATTGGATAAAAATACTTGATGGATATTTGAACTCAAATATTTTTATACCAACGAAGAGTATCTTCTTTTGGGAACCGACATTGTTTAGTATAATATATTCTTGGTACCTATAGTACAACAATAGTACCTATAACTGATAGACTAGCACTCGACGTGACAAATATCTATTCAGATGTTGGTGTTAACTTTTATCAAACCTAAGTTGCCCATATATAAATAAGCGTCATGGGGAGGAGTAATGCAGAACACACGTCACCACAAGTGGCTAGACAAATAAACAAACATATAAAACCTGTCTACGAAGTAAAGGAGTGCTTTGATACTGAGACTTATTTACGCCATGGGGACATACCGGCTATTTGCATACAGAGCTCCCGGACTGAGGATGACGTAATTTAAAACGAGATGCACAATTCTTATACTACTTGCAAAAACTACAGTTTATGTGTTAACTAATCCGTTATTTTATTCAATATTTTTAACTCGATATTTTGAATCTTTTGAAAGAAAAACGGCTAACTATGTATAAATACTGTATTGTCTTTGTGTCAATTATTCTGAGCATTTACCTTAATTTTTTAGCAATATTAAGATCTTTTGCTATTATTTAGAGACTGCGACCAAATTAAGTCTATTTACTATATTTAAGAAAATGTATACTGTATGTAGTGTTCTAGCTAACATTGTGAGTATATTTCTACAAATTAACTTAAACAGTGCTTGCTGAAAATATAGCACAAAGTAAACCAGGTAGTTAACGTGAACATAAATAAATTAGATAACCATCGACGTACGTTACAATTAAAATATTCACTCACTTCATAGTTCACTGAACTAGTTCAATACGATCATTCACTGTACTTAAGTAATACGCATCAAATAAATGATTACAAAGCTTTAACCAACATTGTATTAATACTTAACTATAATATCTATTACATAACATAGTGTGTGTATCTATAAATAGGTATATTATATTAAAACCACATAGAAACGTTTAATACAGATGTAAGTCAATTACAGAAATCTCACCGAGTGGTAGGACATGGACACGTGGTATCTTGATGACGTCATGCTCATAAGAGCGACGACTTTACGTCATCATTTCCTCTTGAGCGACTGAACACACACGACAATAAAATTCAATGTGTGTTTTGTTTACACACACACACACACATACTTCAGAGTACACAACGATACGGTTATAACTATTGTAGCACTTAGAAGGGTTGAGTGAAGGTTTTAATGCCTCCTGTTAAATAGGTCAGTGAAATCAAACGCCGTAATCCCTTGAATATTAATTTAATACAAAAGGAAAAGTACTTTATATACATACACTAGCTAATGCCCGCGGATTCTCCCGTGTCTATAGTTATTGAGCGCCCCCCCCCCCCTACCCCTATTATATATCAGATCTCAATAAATTATCTTAATAAAAGCCATCCTCGTGAACCACGCTGTTTATTAAAAAATCCTCATTAAAATCCGTTGCGTGGTTTTGAAGTTATAAGCTCACATAGGGACATACATACAAAAATCACGACTTTTTTATAATAAGTAAAGACATAGAATACATTCATCAATATATGACGTAAATAACCATACAGAATTAGTGCAAGGCAACGCATTTGTTTAAATCAACATTTCTCAGATTTTTTGCTATAAAGCGCTATAGCATAATTATTAAGTTAAGAACGAACGTTAACGTGCTTATATTAAGTTAAGAACAGAGTGAACGTAATTTCACTGTAATTACATACATGTGGTCGCTTGCACCGTTCAATATCAACAAAGTTACAGCGACCCAGGGCGCGGGCGCCGGTAATGGAATATTCAGCGGCGATAGAGTGTCACCTAACACGACTCGCAGCGTCTCTACGAGAGGTAAAAAAACAACGTATTCTATACTGATGTTATAAAGATGATAAATTTGTTTGTTAGAACGCGCTGATCTCAGCAACCACTGGTCCGATTTGAAAACTTCTTTTAGTGTCAGATAGTACATTTATCGAGGAAGGCTATAGGGTATATAACATTACAGTTTAAAATTATCAACATAATTATTCGGTGAATAAAACCCGAATCAAATACATTACTGACATAAAATTGTCATGTTAGTTATTTATTGTAAATGCATTCAAATCAATTATACCTATAAACAAGCTGGAGGCAATGTATCTGTTAGTCTAACATATCAGCTATTTGTTTCAATTGATTCTATCATGTTAAAGTCATATTGTCAGACGGGCCTAGTGGTGTAGTGGTTCTGGTAACGGACTGCCGATCAAGAGGTCGCGGGTTCGATTCCCGCTCGGGACAATCATTTGTGTGATTTTTGTAATTGTCATACAAATGTTTGTACTGCGTCTGGGTGTTTCTATGTATGATAAGTATGTATTTACAAAAAAAAAGTAGTATATGTATTCTATCCGTATTCTGGTACCCATAACACAAGCATATAAGCTTAGCTTGGGACCAGAGGTCGTTGTGTGAAATGTCCATGAATATTTATTTATTTATTTATTTATATTGAATAAAATAAAATATTGTCCAAATTGAACAAAACAAGTGAATTACATGGACGTTATTTGACCGTAGTATAGCATAGCAAAGTAAAGTTTTTTTCTAATAACTACATGGGTACCTATTGCATACCTTAGAAAACCTCAAATTTATCGAATTGAAACATTTCTCATTAGATACAGACATCGAATTATGTTACAACCGCTCGTTAGCACAGCAAACATAACCATTCCTTTAATTAATATCAAAATTAATTCTGAGTTATATTCAGATGTTGGCCAAATTACTAAAAGATAGCCAATCTTGATCTGTGAATTTAATTAATGTCATCACTGGTGAGGGACTTCAATAGAGCTTTTTCATATTGGAAATTGATCACTTCATTCCATCATTTAGACGAATTTATTTCAAATGAAATTACCTAGAATATTTGATATTATTACAAAAGTTAATTAGACTGCTATTTTTAATTTGGTTCTTACTTAGCACATGGCTGTCTGACAATTATATATAAGTCCATAATATTATATGTTTAGTAGTGGTTCCGTGTGTAATTAAACATTAGGTTTCCTTACCATTGCTTTAAATAAAATAATATCGTTCGGATCCACGATGGGGCGAGCAAACCACATGGACAATATTAATTTTAATGTAATTTTTTTTTTCCAATTTTGTATAAAACATGATATTATTATAATGATATTAACGTTTTAACTATAATACTTTTATGTGCAAAACTACATACATGAATGATATTGAATACGACCCAGCCAATACGACCATATAAGGAAAGGTTTAGTGAATATTGGAGAGAGGCACCAGTCTCTCTCCAATATTCACTAAACCTTTCCTTGCAAAATTGCCTCCGTTATAAACGAGATGTGACCAATACATGTATCAATATATATATAGATCGTGGCTAAAACTGTAACTATGGAGCAATGAATATACCTCTAGTATAAGATGGCAGCACTTACAAATATACTTATTAGACATAAAGATCATAATGTAATCTGAACAAATTAGCCCCCAATGGCGGCTTATTTAACTAATAAACGAGAAGTATTCAGATACTTCTCGTTTCGTCTCATTCTGTATATTTAATATTTATTCAATATTTAATGCTGTAGTACAGCATTAAATATTGACGACAAGACATAAAATCCTCAGTAATGAAATGCTACACCACGATTGCTCAAAACCAGTATTATACACAATAATATTTTATTCTTTAGGAAAATGATTTGTAATTTTAAGTCACTTCCGTATTATAAAATTTTATGTCCGAATTTTCAAGTGAGCAAGTTACATGTCCTCGTCTCCAAGTTTAAAATTCAAAACATTTATAACATTTTCCAGAGCTTAATAATATTCCGAAAAACAAAAACGTTTTTTATGTTTAACACCTTAGTGTAATGTTGTTACACTTAATATAATAGTGGACCATTTCCTATGTGTTCCTGTGTCAGAACAAAACATGATTAGAGACGTAAGAGAGGATTGTTATTGTAGCTATTGTACTAATGTAGCTATAATGTAAGACACAGCGGTTATCTTAGTAGTGCTATAGTATGCTTTTATTTCTAAGATTCTTGCTCTAAAAAGATATTCGAAAATGTAGAGCTTTTTTAATACTCGTCTTCAAAGTACTATTTTTGTACAACACAAATTAAAGAACAACCGGATACACATCATTGAAGTATTAAAGGATGTCTAATAATATGACACATAAGTATATATTTAGTCGGGGTATCATCAATCATAACATTATTTATTCAAAGCAGTACATAACCACGCACTGATAGCTTATTAATTTGAAAGCATTTAGGCGTCAACGAAAGAATAATATATGCGTCTTCGTAATAATTTAATGATGTGTTTACGCAAGGAAATTACCACAGACGTGGCAGTAACTTATAGGAGTTTATGTAATTAACTGATAATTACTTCATCACTTTACAGTCTTTGTGCTTATATGATACGTATTGAAGGTCAATAGTTTCTTTCAGAAATGGATAATTTTGACTTTCATCTTTACGAATATTTTAATTTGGTAAATAATAAAACTCTAATTATGAAAGTAAATGACCATATTGGTTAAGAATGAGCTATAACAGTTTAATTAACAGGTACAACTACAGCTCCTATGGTAAATATTATATTTTTCGAGTTACTAAGCTATTACTCTTATAGATTTTATTACAGAATGTACAAAAAAGCTCTTACAAAGGGGAAATTGCAACTAGTCCAAGGTTTGAGTAATTCACGGCTCGTTGCATCACATCGAGGAGTAAAGCTCTCGGAACTTACAAGGAAGTCGCTTTGAAGCCTGCTGGCACAATGGACTTAATTGTTTTTTTTTATGTGGTAGTATACTGCACATTGTTGTTATATAGATGCAAAATATCCGATGTTCCGACG
Source organism: Orgyia antiqua (assembly GCA_916999025.1). Classification (NCBI taxonomy): domain Eukaryota; kingdom Metazoa; phylum Arthropoda; class Insecta; order Lepidoptera; family Erebidae; genus Orgyia; species Orgyia antiqua. Next base: position 21,186,529 of record OU779862.1, read on the forward strand.
AAAAATGGGCTTTACCTTGCGCTCCTAGCTTAATAGTTTCCATTTGATTTAGATGTTTCATTTCATTATGATTTGGTATTACTGAAAAAACGACAGACATAATATTATTATGTGTAATAAAGGAACACACAACATTATAGACTTATCTCGCGATCACGCGATAACGATAATGTACTATTACTGTAATGCTCATTACTAATTATTTTTGTATATTTCTTTTATCCTTTTTTAAACCATTATAATACACGAGATAAAATAACAATATCGTACAGACATAATATCATACGCTCGTAGTATAAACAAACTTCAATTGACATATCTTATACAGTCTCGTCATATGAGGATACCAAAATAGCTTCGTGCATTTTTCTACGTACGAAGTTTTCATTTTGTCTTTAGATTGAATGGCTAGAGCTCTAATTTTTAAGTATATGTTTTATCAATATATAATCTAGGATCGCATAAACTCAGAAACGCGATTGAAAAGTTTTCTCGATAGAAAATCTTAGCGAAACAACCGCTCTCATTTTTAATTTTTTTTTCATTTGTCGGTCTATTATCGCGTATTGACTAATGAAATAACTTTAAAAACATAAGTAACTATTATATATAGAAACGCGTAAACCGGAATTAAAATATATTTAGTAGATTTTGAGTAAACTGAAAAAATATCCCTAATTCTTCATTTTCTATACCTACTAGCTGTGTTAATAGGTACATGTCGACGATAATATTGATGCCAGTTCATGTGATGTAATGAGGTTTAAGGGCCTACCCTTAAACCTCATTACATCACATGAACTGGCTATAAAATCAGATCTTTGTTGGTATCACCCCTCAACATATACAATGAGACGCTGAATGTAACACAATGATACATGGCGCCCTCTATTAGTTCTGTGAACGTCACACACTCGGTACTTAATTACCATGTAGTTAACATAATGTATCAGTGACTTACGTATTGTGTGTCTTTTGTGTTTAATACAACGTTATATTGTAGTCACAAACATGTCTCATTATTATGTAATTAAATTATTTATGCAAACACTATAACATCTATGGACGAAGCTCAATGCTTTAATATAATATAATTATGGTGCTTCTTTACAAATATTCTTATTGAAGCCACAATGTTTTTTGAAATCTATCAACAAGTTAGATTTAAATAAAAAATATTAATCAATATTTATTGTTTAAGAACAAGTTATACCGCTAAATAGAACTTCTCCAGTCTCCATACTAGGATTCCCTGTATTGTGGAGACTAGTCTCTTTCATCTGACAATAACACGTATTAACTTAACTTACAATAGGTAAGAGGGTAACAATTACAATAGCTTTAAGGGAAAACAATTAGATTAATATGGTGTAAACCACAAGTATAAATAAAATAAAAAGTCATAAAAAAATATAAATAAAAAGTAGTGTGCCTCAGGCACACTACTTTTTATTTTGTATGAAATTATACGTTCCACGCTTTTATTCGACGATAAGTTTTAACTTATTAAACTAATTTATTTGTTACTCTGTTTCTAATACCGACTGATTAAGCCTTGTTCCTGTTTATTATAGACAAATTTTGTATTATATTCATATCTGTGATCTGTTACATTGAAATATAATTCCTTTATCATCAAGTTTCAGTGAGCAGGGAGTAGTACCTCCGCCGCTTGTTCAATGAAATTACGTATTCCCTTTGAGATTGTAGATAGAGGTTATGTTAAGAGGGTACTGTACTCCTCATTTAGGTATTTGCCTTAGGTATTGCTATCCCTATTTCCGAGCGCCGCGCTGAAAGGGACAAAATATATAGATGAAGCGGATTTTACCTACCAATTTTTTTTCACGAAAGTTAAACTGATTTTAATAGTTTTTGCGTTATATTATAGATAAACAGTATATCTATGCTTCTATCACTTTTTTTGTGGTAAAACTTTACCAAATTTGTGTGATAGACGCTGCAACTTTATCTAAAGAAAACCGAAAGAAGTGGGTTTTTCGGATCGTCATATTTCTTTTAGTTATTATGTTTTGAAAAAAAGAAAGTGATAGAAGCATAGATATAATCTTTATCTATAATATAACGAGAAAACTATTAAAATCGGTTTAACTTTCGCGAAGAAAAAACGGAAGTACTATAACGGAAGTACTGTAATATAAAATCTGTTATTGAAACTGAAATTAATAAAATGTCGTAATATAAGAGATTACTTTTACAGTAAAGCAGGGGTGCCAAACTGTTTCCACAAAGTTTTAGCTAATTAAGTTGGTACTGTGAGATGTGGGTACCACTGGAGGGAAATAAGGGTTCGACGCGTGTACCGGGGAACAGAGCCTTGAGGGTGGGGGTGAGTTCGTAAACTGGATTATATGAACATTATTTCATATTGCGTACTTAATTGTTATTGTTGGAAGCCTGTTGAAGCGAAATTCTCTAATCAAGTAATCAAGGCTGTTGTTAGTTAACTGACACCGTTTACTTAGTAATGGGTTTTGATTTTTTTTTATGGGAACTGTGCCATATCTTCAATGTGTACACGTTAAATAGCTGATAGAAGTCAAGATCAAGACAAGATGTTTATAGTATGTGAGTATTAAGGAAAAGATCTTTGGGAATTCAACCTTTACGAGAGAAAGGGTGGGAAAATTTGTATGCATGTTGTATACTCAACATTGAGACACGAACATCTGTGTTTTAGCCGAGGAAGTTGCGGGCAAAAGTTTATTTTTGTGTAATTACATATTATGTTAACAACGGTATCTTTAAATTATTAAATAACAAAGTCGTTATTTTTGTATGTATGTCCCTATGTGAGCTTATATCTACGAAATCTACGCAACGAATTAGGATGCGGACTTTTAAAATGATGGAGTGGATTAAAACATGGCTTTTTTGTATTATTTGCTAGGATATTTTTTCTAAATTGCATGCGAATGAAGTTGCGGACAACTGCTAATATTATGAAATATCATGAATTGAATAAATGTCTGTAAAATAAGTTGTGGAAGTTTAAATTAAAATAATTCTGTACATTTTATCTAAAACAAATGGTATGTATTGTTGTAACTAATGATAGCTAATGTCGGTGGCGGCTCTCACATGATTGTATCATTTAGGTTTCATCTCTTAATGTTTTTGTATTGCATGTTTTAACAAATAATTTGTGACAGAGGATAACAACAAATTAGTTGCCATTCTTAGTTGTAATGATAAAACTGCTCATTTTATTAAAGGCCTTGCTTTACAATTCTAACGGATATTCACGAGAAAGAGGTAATTAGATAGAACCAATACTTATGTAGTAGTAATAAGTATGTAGTACACAATATATTAGTTTGAACTGTTATTTATAAATGAAATAAACAGAATATTGAAGGTTTGTAATATCGATTGGTGAAAGCAGTTTACACAGTAGATTGTAAATCACAATTAATGGTTTTTTCTACATTTAAAGAAACAAGTATTGTCGGTAAATATAATATTTTTATAGTTCGTGTGTACAATATTATCGTTTGTAGTTATTGTGTGTATAAAGAGCCGTCAATCGTCACAATACAGCTTTAATCTGAGAATCACAAGTTAACAACATAGAGCGTGGCCCACGTCATATTTTCTAACTAAAGTACGTAACACCACTCGCCTTGTGACGTCACAAAACTATTACCAGTTTCAATTCAGTTTGTTTGTCACCGTTGACACACTTCACGTACAGAACTGTCATTGTTTTCATAATAATGTTGCGTTTGTGATTTTTAACATTCGGACTGTGAGGTGGTATGTATTACAATATATACACTAGTAATTTTAATTTCTCCCATTTTAACAATCATCGCCTCATTTTGTACGCCCCACGGAATGACGAAGGAATATATTGCCCTGTAATCTGTGCCCTTAATATATGATATTAAGGGTACAGATTAAAGGATATTCAACTGTCTTATTGCTTTAGCATGATTCAGTTTGCTCTATGTTAAATATTTGTAGAAGACGAGCCGCTAAGTGTGTCACATTGCATCGTTACAAACTGTTGTCCAAGTGACGGAACATCAATCTTAAGTCGCTGACAAGCGACAGGGAACGTTTACAACAGTGACATAATGTTATGTAGTCGAGGAGCTCATGAATTTTTATATTTCTAACTAGCTGGCCCGGCAAACGTTGTTTTGCCATACCAAAAAAAGTAAAAAAAATAAATAAAAAAAAAATGAACTATAAACCTCACGGAGACCGAGACCTTTCCAACGAATGCAAAACCGTGGAAATCGGTTCGTGCGTTCCGGAGTTATAGCGTCAGGAAGGAAAACCCGACTTATTTTTATATAGTAGATTATTTAAAGTTAGCCTAGTTAGTTTTAGTAAATACATGTCGTAAAAAAGAAAATACCTTTTATCGTAATTTCAAATTTAATTATTGCTTTTATTTATAAAAAAGCAGGAACTGTACTTATTAAACTATCTACTAATTATATTATTGTATTCTGGTATCCATAACACAAGCATATAAGCTTAGCTTGGGACCAGAGGACGTTGTGTGAAATGTCCATGAATATAGTCACACCATATCACATTCACGCTAAGACGCGCAACATGTCCCTCTGTTAACCTAGGCCCTGACACACTGCCCCAAACTTCTTGCGTTAAATATCTTGGTTTCCACCTCGACCGAAGGATGACGTGGAGACGCCACTTAAGAGCAAAGCGCAATGAAGTGAATCTAAGGTTCAAAAACTTACTCTGGCTCCTTGGCAGGCAGAGTGCATTATCTCTGTCCAATAAACTAAAGGTCTACTGCTCCATCATAAAACCAATCTGGACATACGGAATCCAACTGTGGTCATCAGCCAGCAAGTCTAACATTATGTGCCTACAGAGAGCACAGAACAACATCTTAAGGACCCTCTCATCGGCTCCCTGGTTCACTTGTAATTCGGAAATCCACGAGTACCTAGAAATCCCAATTATCACGGAAGAAGCAAAAAAGTACTCAGCCAACTACAGGACTCGCTTAGCAACTCATCCCAACCCGTTATCGAGTGTGCTCTTGGAGCCGAACCCGATCAGACGACTTAAGAGAGCCGATGTGCTAAGTCATTAGAGCGGGTAGAGCAGTGGCTCTATCTCGCGTAACCCCACTTCCCTTTGCAACTCACCTGATTATAGTCTAGGTAGACTGATAGCAGGTATAGAAGAAAAAAAAAAAAAAAAAATTACCTACACACATATTATTTTAAAGAATTTTTTTTTATACAATGCAAACTTTAAAAAGTAATGGCAAACTCAATGTTAAAGATCTGTAGACTGTATTATAATATATATTATGATACATAACATAACTAATGCGGTACGTATCCTAATCATAACTCATTAGCACATTCCCGACGTTACACAAACACGTTATGTTTAATTACTTTATATTATTAGTGAACGTTGAGTCGACACTGAATTGTTAATATCGTACTTGAGGAGGTGTAACATGTTATATCTCATATTTATGATTCGTGTTATGTGGTAAGTTATAAAATGATTCGGACGATTTATTTAAACATCATTCCATCTAAATAATGGAGAAGACTGTAATTGCGAACATATTCGCGAAATAAGATATATATTTAATCTAAGCAATGATTGTATACATTATGGAACGCAATAAATAAACTAAACTTAACTAAGATCATGTTTGACACAATGTGTAATATGTGTATGTATATTTATGTGTGAGTATGTATTTCTATGTACTTAGGTGTATAAGTATGTGACTTTATTTACGTCTGCTTCCTCGACTATATTTCATAGTAAAATGAGTTATGTATGATCGAGTTATGCTATCGGAACTATTCGGAACTGGGCTCTACTTTGATCACACCAGATGATAAGTGTTTGAAAAACGTCTCCACATTCATTCACACTTGGGCAAGAAGATTGAACTGACTTAAGCTCGTTATCGATATTTTGTTATTAATCGACGGTACTAAAGACAAACAAATCTAAAATTTGGTCTTTACTTGCATTTCAAAAACCTACTGGCTATATTTTTCTATTAAAAATCTGTGACTAGAGATAGTAAATTTTAACGATAAGCGGGGATAACAATTTGTCCGTAATTGTAGATTGGTTATTAAAAATAGCCTTTAATGTTCATCGTGTAAAGTTAATACATGAAACTGTAATTAAGATAATATTTTCTAGCACTTGCGCGACTCATTTATACATATAAAACCACTTTTCACGGGTATAGACGCGTATATTTGTTTAAGTTTTAGCCTGTCCTATCAGTCCCACCTGAGACCAGGGTGATTGAAAGTCCTCGCAACGTAAGGCTATCAAGACAATAATATTTTAGATATCATAATAGGTACTTTTATTTTTAAAAAAGGGCCGTTGCTTGCGAAAAATTGTATAGTTTAAAAATGTTGAAATGAAAAAGTAATTTTATCGAAAAAAGCATATTATTATAATAATCATTCATTCCCAAGCAAATACATAAATTATCCACTTCAATCGAAATAATAATGTACCATATTTTGAATATCGATTGCAATTGATGCTCGACATTTCGCAAAATGTCGCCCATCAACCTCTCGATCACTTTCATTCGAGTAAGCTCACGAGTATAATCGATTGACCTAGCGAGTAATTATCTCTCATCATAAATCGATATGAGTACACTCGCGCTCCCCTACTAACACTCTGATGTTGTTCATTGTGTGAACGATACATCATACGAATATCAAAATTTTCTAATCTCATTATTCTTATTAAAAAATTTTTTTGTATGTATACAAAATGAAGTTGTGTTATTGGAAACACTTAATACTCAAAATCGACTGGAAATTGGTTAAGAGGTGGCTTAGGACCATATAGGAATAGGACATAGGATACTTTAAACATTAACAAACTATTTTTCCAACACAAAATGTTCAGGTTACATAACAGTCAAACTTTCATCCTGTTAATACCTATGGTAAACGCCCTCCTCCAATTAAACAGCGTAGTTAAATCTATACTTATAATATTGTAAAGCGGAAGAGTTTGTTTGTTTAAACGCGCTAATCTCAGGAAGTACTAGTCCGAATTGAAAAATTCTTTTTTTGTTGGTTAGTTCATTTATAAGGAAAGGCTTTAGGCTATATAAAATCACGCTGCGATCAATAGTAGCGGAGCAGTAGTTAAAAATGTTACAAAAACGGGGAAATTTTCGTATTTCGTACGCGTACTGAGTCGCGGGCAACACCTAGTAAGATAATAATGTATTGTTTAGGTAGAAATTTTAAAAATTCTAATATTTTTGTGCTACCATTAAATAGATAACTAGCTAATTTCGTCAACAAACCATAATTGTAATCATACCTTTTGCGTAGACAATGAAATCAGTATTTAGAGAAGCAAAAAGTAAAGAACCAAAATTGTGTTTCTTATGTTAGTGATGTGTGCGTGTGTATGTGTGTGTGTCTAGTGGGCGGTCGGTTGTTATCGAAGGTTTAATGATTTAAATTTCGCTGAGTCCACAAAAATGTCGGTAACGAGCCGTCCTTTGTGTAACGTTGCTGTCTACAGATTATGTCGACAATGGATTACAAAACCAAACTAAGCCATTTTATTTGTATAAAAAGTTTATTTTTTATTATAAAAGTCTAGGTACTGTTAGAACGGTGTTATCGTAGCGTTTACGTAGCTCCGTAGACATTGGCGTAGCTCAATGGAGTTGATGACATCAAACAACGTGTTTTTTGAATTGATGTGTTTTAAAGCATGAGAGTTTGTATGATGTGTATGATACATTCAAATCAAGGCTAAAACCTATAAAGCATTTAGATAAGTTAACTAACTTTACAACATCTTGCCAACATCGTACTTTAGCACATGTTCAACAAATAAAATTGACAAAGAAATAAAATTACGTGGAGGGAATTGTAGAGGGGGGGAGGCATTACGGGAGTCCCTCTCCCGAAGGATTTACCTTTTATTTTTACCAGCTCTTTATATTAGTGCGTGTCGCTTTGTACTTATTTGCGTGTGTCCGACATCTACCCGCCACGATAAACTCATTGTCGATTTCAGAAATGCGAAATATTTTCTTTTACATATAAATTTTTTCTTGATGTTTCAGTGACTAATTTGCAAAAAATATTTACGTATATTCTGATTTTATACTGACAGAAAATAACAGAAGCTTTAAAATAATTAAAATAAGAACACCACATAACTCGTTTTTTTAACCCATTTCCTGTATTTGTTTTGTAATAAAAACCTTCCAAAGGGTTCAACTCTCATATAGCAAACTATTGAAAAAGAAAGACAACGATATTATCTCATTCTGTGTAAGAGAGTCGTAAACCAAATCTTGATGGTTACAAATCATTTAGGTTGTCGCGATCGAGAGAACAAATTAGTTAATACATACTTTGAACATAAATATTATCGCTTCCACATTCTTTTTATATTTGTGTGTAACATTCTCTCAGATAATATCTATTACATATATATTTGTGTTTATGTTCACATTGTACTACGCTGCTCATTGTACTTATTGTGTGCGTAAACGTTTCAACGATTACTACCGCAATATCTTTTCTTTCACGGTTACTGATTTAGGTTATGGATTTGTCCGGATTTTGGTCAAATGGCATAAAAAATGGAATAAAATTTCAACTATGAGCTACATTATTTTCTGATATGATCTTATAAATGAAGTCTAAGGGCCTTCTATGGTACTAGTGTTTTAAAGCGCCTCTTATATTAGCTTTGTATAGGTGGTACCATACAGCCGGATACCTTCATTTGCGTCAGAAATTTCTTAATATATTTACTATATATTGTCTTAATATATTTACTATATATTGTCTTAATATATTTACTATATATTGTCTTAATATATTTACTATATTATTAAGTCAAGGTTTAATTCTGCATTCACTGTTCTACGATAAAACTGTTCTACGATATTACTATTAAGTACTAGCTGGCCCGGCAAACGTTGTTTTGCCATACCAAAAAAAAGTAAAAAAAAAAATTTAAAAAAAATGAACTATAAACCTCACGGAACCCGAGACCTTTCCAACGAATGCAAAACCGTGGAAATCGGTTCGTGCGTTCTGGAGTTACAGCGTCAGGAAGGAAAATCCGACTTATTTTTATATAGTAGAGATGAAGGGAAAATATTGTGTACAATGAACGATAACGATGAACATTGCAGTATTATAAAAATAAAAATACTGAGCTAAAGCTTGGTATTCACGTTTAGGTTGTGTTTTTTATGAAACACTAGCTGTGCCTCGCGGTGTTACTCGCGGTAAAAAGGAAAAAAAATCAGGCAGTAAAAGGTACTTTTAGGACACCACTTCTTATCCCACGGGAATCTTGCATTCTTTCGGGACAAAAGTAGCCTGTATGTTATTCTGATGTATAATCTACATTATAGTAAAGTTTCATTAAAATTAATTCATAAGTTTTTGTATGAAAGAGTAACAAACATCCAAACATTCATACTCACAAACTTTCACATTTGTATTACTAATAGAATTATATTGTTATAACTCTATGTATTTAAAACTTAGGAAATGTTTAAGCTCAGTGTTTATACATTTTCATTTCTTAAGTTTTCGTAACGATATATACAATTCTCATTGGGAGCATACAGAGAACAATCTTGATGAAAATATATTATTTGATTACACGCACACGTTGTAATGGAACATTAAAATTGGAGGAAATATGAAATTAAAATAAATATTAATTTGTTTTCTTATCTCGGAAGATGTTTACTGATGAAATTTGTTTTATTTATGACAAAAGTAAGTTATACAAGTGTGAGACTCTCTCTGCTCTGTGGATATTCTATATCTCTAGCACAGAATTATTGTATATTTTTCATCCTATATTCCGGGTTGTTAATTTTTTCGTTTGAATTATGTTACTGTTTCACAAAGAGTTCAGTTAGATCTCATTTCTTTTTTCTTTATGTTAAAGCCAAGTTGCCTTATAACATTTATGTTATTGTTGGAATACAATTTACAATAATACCTACTTTCTTCTGTTGGTATTAGAATTGCAGAATTACTGCAGCTTGTTATAATGAAAATATTATTCCATGCATATAAATGCACTTAACTTTATTTTTAAATAAAAACGTCTCAAACAACATATATGTTCCTAACGACAGTTGTACACGAACGTTGGTATCGTGTTTAGTAACAGTTAGAGCATGTTAGTTGTCGGGCGACAGGAGCTGGAGTCATTGACTATGTGATTCGCTTGAACATTATACTGATATGTTGGTGCAGTCCCTATGCCATCCACTTATGGTCCTGCTTAACGAAAAGATTTCCGCACATTCCCGATGGCAGATCAAATCAAGTTGCAGCCCTTATCGCATAAAAGATACATTTGTAACGAATTTATAAAGTAAGTCACAATGATAATGATCTGATTGGTCTAAAGTTTAAACCTACTTGATTTATTTTATCGTAATATGGTTATAAATCTATTTAATCTGTAGCTTAAAATTATCGTTGAACAACAATACAACAAACCAACTAGTAGTCATTATAAGCTGTGATCCAACTTCACTACATTAATCCAGCGCTGAACTCGTCACTCTCACTACTAACTAACTGACAAACTACTGTGACAACTATAGCTTACTGTGGTCATAATTAATGAACAGATCTATACATACATTAGTCAGTCTTAATGTTACAGAAATACATTTCATAGTTATTGAGAAAATTTATTTATTTAATTTCGTAACTTGACCTAGGAAAATAAAAATAGTTTATTTAAAAAAAACTGCCTTTTATGTGAGGCAATTCGCTGTGTTGAAATATATTTTACAAGCTGTAATAAGGTTACGTAGTGCATGCTAACAATTGCTACGATTTATGATAGGAACACGGCACGATCAACAAACACGCCGTGACGTCACGCGTTCCTTTAGCGTCACGCAAAACACTCGCTTTTTACAACTTACCTACCTTATTTATAGCATCATAAAGGTGAAGCAATTAAACTGTATGTACGTAATGTGAACATGACGTGGTTCACTAACAAATGTCACACACAGATAACACACACTAGAACATCCTCCTCTACAGCTCACATCTCACTGATAATCGTCTCACTCTTGACATGTGAACGCGGGTCTTACCTGCAAAAACAAATAAGGTTTAAAAGTTATTTTATTTATTAACTTTAAGAATCTAAGAAAAAATACAGGGTAACATTGCGTTGGTTCATGATATTCCTCTTGGCAAGTTTCCCACATACAGACATAAAATAGGTAATTTATTTGATCGGCATCATTATTTTAAGTGAGACTAGCTATGGCCCGCGACTTCCTACGCGTGGTATTTAAAAAAACATCCCCGTTTTTGTAACACTTTTCAGCCATGTTTCGCTGCTATTGGTCACAGCGCGATGTTATATAGCCTATAGCCTTCCTTCAGGCTATGTCGGATACGCCGGTTCTCCTACGGATCTCCGTATTTCGGATTTTATCCCGTAAGGAAATACCGAGCATAGCCCTCGTCATAGCACGCTGTGCAACCTTGAGCTTAGAGGCCGACATTTAAAGACCACGTCTCTGTTCCGTATGTTATAGCTGGTAACACACACTGGTCATAGACCTTCGTCTTTAGGCACTGCAGAATATTGGACGTGAAGATATGGCTAAGCTTCCCAAACGCTGCCCAGCCGAAATGGATTCGTCAGTTAACCTCTTTCTTAAAGTTGGATTTGCCCAACTGGACTGTTTGTGTTAATACCTACTAACATAATATCATTTTGCTATCTCTGCGTATTATGTTGATATTAAAGAAATAATTTTACATTAATTTTACAATAGTTAGAAGACATTTTATATTATGTTCATTGATGAAACTCACAATACAAAGAAATAAATATTAAAGACATTCGTTCTAATGAATGAATATAACGTTCATTAACAAATAACAAAAGCATTTCATACTGTACCAACTGTGAATGGAATTTTTAATTTAACACCGAGACAATTGAATGTAACATACGTTTAATCAAAGCTTTACGTTTGCTTTTTACAATTGCTAAAAATCTGTTGAATGCGGCAACACGATTTTATATTTACATAAAAAACCATTTCATCGTGAAAACTCTTTGTAACATTTACTGAAGGTTATCGTTGTTCGGTCACGCTTCAATATAATATTAATCAAATTTAAGATAAGCTTCAGTAACGGAACATCATTTCAATCAGGATCATATCATTTTAATCTAGAACGAGCTGAGAATTTCGTTTGTGGTATAAAGAAAAAGTAATGATCCAGGTGGTCTAATAAGTTTTAAGACACCTTTCCGAAAAGATCTACATAAATCAATACCTGTATCTTATGCATAGAATACTATTATATTGTTACGAACACACAAAGCACAAAGGAGCTAGCGCCATCTAGCAGCAACCAGTAAAACCACTTAAAGAACCGAACAGAGTGAAACCCCTTTTCAATACTAGATGGCGTTAGAGGAACTACCGTACATGCGCGAACTTTCCAGAAACATTCGTTCCGGGCAGTCACGTTCGCGCACAGTCGGGAATATTCTGCAATGGTCTGGAACTCGTCTCGGCCCATATAAATAGCGGCAAGGAGGCGAGCCCGGGCAGTTCAGTTTGAGCTACGATCGAGGCGACTTCAAGAGCGAATACAAGTGATCAAGAGTGATACAAGTAGAACAAGAAACCTACGACTTGGCTACGACCTAGGACATTGTTAGTGCTTAGTGTTTGGACCTAGTGCTTAGTGTGTACCTAGTGCTTGTGAATAAAGTCTTAAAAAAGAGTCAGCAGGTCTTTCTCTCCAAATCCTTCGAACCCTAACACGTAACAATATTCTATGAAAAACAAAGAGTTATTTAATAGGTTCAAATAAATGCTATAGATAAAACTAGAGATAATAAATATTTTATTAATAATACTTATTGTTTAGCTTATAAAAATAATAAAAATGCTATTCCTAAGATAAATTAAGACGTTTGAATAAACATTTTACTATAACCTATGCAGCACCTACAAATACTGTAGCTAACAGAGCTTGACTAAATAATTATTTTTCTATTTAACCTATACTTAACATCGATCACATAAAGATCATTTTAACAAAACTTTGTTCACTCAGAGTGAGATGTATATTTACTTATATCTTTGTTTGTGCCAGAGTTTCTTCATTATTTGAGTTTCGTAGCGATATTTTGCATCAGCTTACTAAATCAACAACATCAACGAAGTTTACAATCACTAAGTCTAACAGAAGAAACAGGAAGATAAACAAACGAACGATTAACTTGAGCCTAAAACAAACGTTAAATACATATATTGTAATCATTATGTGTTATTTTTTATCTATGTTCCTAACACGACTTGAGTAAATTGCGAGTAGTTGCCGAAAACTTCCCATGGAACTCAAATTCACTTAAAACCTCGGTATCAAAATATTTATAAATATCAATCATACATACACAACATCAATTCAATCTTTTAACTAAATAATAAAATAAGGTATATTCCTATGCTTGTATTATATTTAATAAAATCTTGATGAATACTAAGTATATGTATAAATTAATTAAAAGAACATTAAAATAGATAATATGAGACAGGCTCACGGCTCTACTTATTCTTAGTATAATATATCAAACACAGGGTCTTAATAACTGAATATAAAGTAAAATAAGATAATAAATGATCTGAGCGTAAAGTAAATGAACGTTGAAAACATAATTAATTAATGATTAATTATTAAGACTTTGAGTAGGTTTTTATTGAGGGATAAGAACAGAGAACTGCTGGTAATTAGACATAAATTTTATTATTGCACAGAAGTAATATTTTTTTGTAAACTATATATTTAGGAGGCCTCTAAACAAGTGTTTCAATATTCTCCGGCGTTGACCCTAAAAATAAGCATAATATTTGTAGTTCTGACCATGGTAAAATATTAGCTGTCATCTAGTGATCAGCATCAGCAGGCGACGACTAACAATATCATGCAAATTTGTTGGCTGAAAACCTTTATAATATACTGCACTTATAACAGTCATAGAACAACTTTATTCAAATAATATAAGTATACATATAGCTGTATTATATTTTAGCTCATGCAATCATAATTGTAAGATATTATGTTGTTAGTATTTCCAAAATAATACGACAACAAAACATGCCGCCAGAGCTATCGATCAGATCATTATTGTTAATAGCACCATCAAATACATTCCTTCCTGTTCACTTTTCCTTATCGATGGCTGCATTGCAAAGGCATTCGGTTAAAATGATAATTTATGGTCACAATAATAAGCCACATGCCGTGCATTGGGTTGACGACTGTTTGTCAGAATAAACAGTAATGTTGAGCAGAAGAACTACTAGAAAGTAGGCGCAATCGAATTTATTAATATTGTTGCATGAAAAAATACCAAACAATTATACACTCTTCAAAACTTATCCAGCAATGAATTCCATAGTTAACAGAATAACAGATGAACTTGGTGAAAATTCTAAATTCGCATCGTGAAAATATTGCAGTTAAATTAATATCAAAGCCGAAATATACAACATAATCTGAACAAAATATACAAGCTATTTCAAATAAAATTCCTCCATCGAGAGAAGTGAACTCTACTAAATTATTTGACACAAGTATGTTAAACAATTCCATTTTAGCTGAATTTTGAAGATCCCTAACATTGAATGGTCGGTACTTACACGCATCAACGGACAGAACCTCTCGTTACACATATTGAATAAGGAAGATGTCACTCAAGTGTGGAAATGAGCCCACCAGGGTTTATAATAGAACTTCGTGCAAATGAGCTTACCTTACATAATTTGACCTATCTACTACTACGTAGATGAGATTACTGGAATATAAGTAGTTTAATATTTCAAGTCTTCAAGTTTACCATTTTACAGGATCAGCTTTTTCACATTCTGTAGCTTTCAATTATTTTCAATGCGTATTTATTCCGGATCATGGCCCAGTTATTTAATTTTATGGCCTGATGTACTCAAGTATAGTAATACCTATAGTCTGATTTCAATTTTTCTTGCATTAAACTATGATTCTATGACTAACAACGTATTCAATTAACTGTGACTGTAAAGATGGATATACCTATGACCACGGAATAGAAAAAACAAGTGGAAGTGCGAAGTAGGCGTGGCACGCGTGTCACAATTAAGCACTGTTGCGCTTATTTGATCTCCAGTCGCACAAGTACTTACTAAGTCGTATTCAGACTGTTCTAGCGTTGCCAGTGGCGGATTTACCAGCAGGCTGAGTAGGCTGGAGCCTAGGGCGGCAAATTTTAAGGGGCGGCAAATTTAGTTCATCAATTTTTTATTTCGGTTTACAAATTTCGAAAATTGGAGAGAAATTAAAATATTTAACAATAATCAGTTTTGGAGTGCAAGAATAATAGTAGGAGAAGATATCTTAAAAATGTAGATATTTCGCACCATCGGTAAGTACAATAATATTATTTGATTCTAATAAAATTTTATTTGATAGCAATTTACTAATAATTTAATTCAACGTCTCGTTAAAATCAACCTTATGTCATTTAGATAAAGTTTATTTTACATTGATTATATTCATTATTTCGTTCTCTAAAGTTTTTCGCTACTCAATTAGTGATGTACTTAGGTCAGATATTGATTTTATCGATAAATGCCGATATAAGAAAATTAGTAATTTACTATTTATTTTATTTATTTATTTATTTATTTCAAGCTTTATATACACAATTTTGTATAAAGGCGGACTTAATGCCTGAGGCATTCTCTACCAGTCAACCTTCAGGTGGTGCAGAGATATATAGAAGTGGGTGTGTATTAAAAAGGTCTGAGTAAAGCGTAAAATACGAAATACAAAAAATATATGTATAGACAAATAAGGTGTTAAACTCAGCAACTAATACAGAAATGAATAAAATTACACATAAATATACTACCAATATATAAAATACTACATATACATAAATAGATATAATAGGCAATACACATACATAAGTCCAATAGATAATACACATACATAAATAATAATGAAAAAGGTGGCAACTATTATTGGGATAATTCGGCCACTTTCAGTAATAGATACTGTTTTAATCTTTTTTTGAACGTCTGTCGGTTATTTAGCATCCTGATCTCGGAGGGCAACGCATTCCAGAGAATTGAAGATTGTACGGGGAAGGAGGAATGTACAAAACCGGTCCTATTGGGAGGAACAAGAAGCAGACGGTTGTTAAGAGAACGAAGATTTCTATCGTGACTAGAGTAAAGATATTGAAAGTTTGAAGTAAGGTAGAGTATTTATAGAGTATTATTTATTATTTATTTATATTATATTATTTATTATATTATATATTTATAGAGTATTATTTATTATATATTTATTATGTTTTTATAGAGTATTATTTATTTTATAGAGTATTTATATAGAGTATTTATTTATAGGTATTTTATTATGTAACTTTACAATATGAAGGTTTAAAGGTAAGGCATTTCGTTTTTTGCCAATATTTAATAAACTATTAATATTTAAGAAATTTCAAAAAAAGATTCTCAAAGAGGAGGAAATTTCCAATAAAAAACTCCTATCTCCCGGAACTCTATCTCCATTATTTATAAATTTAATTTAACGCTGAAAATAGGTCTGCGCGTGACATTTTTAGGATGCGCGCGTGGCGTCAAAAGCGAGTACGGCACATTAATTAATTTATTTAAGGTATTTAATATTTTTTTTTAAATTTGAAAAAATTATGGTGTGTTCTGAACACTATAATTAATTTATTCCCGTTGGAAATTTTACTTAAAGTTAATTTTTCAACAAGTTAAACAATTTTATTGTTAACTAACGAAATTTTCTCGAGAGTATCGAGCTTCATTCATGCTGAACAAAAAAAATACAACACTTGTAAGAGTTCCGAGAACAATTTATGTCGTAAACAACGGTTTTGTGAAACTCGAGCCACCGGGCGATAACGGTACTGCCATAAAAAAAACAATGGGCGCCGGGGTACCTGTCAAGACCCCCCGCCGGGCGATCAAGCGGATAAGCTTAGCTTGGGACCAGAGGACGTTGTGTGAAATGTCCACGAATATTTATATTTATTTATATCTTTTCTTAGGTCTTCGTTTAGACTTGTTCTTTCCACACTTATTCATATAACTCTCCTAATGATATTAGTTTCATCTCATTACATGATCACACCAGGACAGCCGCTCACTCTTCAATTTTTCCTTCGCTGGCATCACCTTTAGATTTTCTCTATTAAATTAATTTCTTACTTTATCCTTTCGCACGACTACAATATACTTAGTTTTAACAAAATCCATGACTTCATGACTAAGAATACCAACACACATTGATATAGTCTTCATATATAAACAGTGTCTACTGCAAGTCGGTTGTATATTGAAATCAGACGTGGTAGGTATGTAGCACTAATTGTGAGTACAGTCCACAAGACAAGCTACTAACTCGTTAGCTCCTTGTACACTAATTGTTGTACACATGCACCTACTACCTGTCTGTCTAACCATTCATTTTAAATGCATATATGTTGGGAAATATTTCGTATCATTGCAACCATATAGCTATATATATATATATCTTTGATATTTGCTTGTTACAGCCACAGGTTACAGCAATCATTAAGTCAAAATAATATTTATACACAGATTTACCAAATAGAATAGACTGTTTTTGGCTACATCACTAACTCCGCTTAAAGCCATATAAATAAAAAGCTATGTGTGCGTGCGTATATGACACATTACTAGTCTATGAAGTAGAAATCCGAGTGGTGACGGATTAAGAATACAAGTGTCACCACTCCATCTCCTCCCAAAGGTGCTGTAAAAGTCAGCTAAGGGATATTGTAGAGACATGAGAACCTCTGTGAGAGACAGAAAACTCGAAATAAACCCTGTGCCAACACGCCTGGTCAGCGCGGTACAGTAGACTATAATCCCTCCCAAAGTGGAGGAGGCCCGTGCCCAACAGTGGGACATAAATGGGCTGGAGAGAGAGAGAAGTAGAATTTAGCCAAGCTAAATTTACGAGACCTCAAGCGTGACCGCTTATCCACTGAAGGTAACCTGTGTATTTTTATTGATTTCAAATATCACCTTTTATTAACTCAGAATGTGCCCATTGTACATGTTCAATAATAATTCATAAACAAGTTCATTTAAGTTTCTAGTGGTGCTGTCATCAAGATAATAGAAAAATGGAAACAGATCTGTTATTATAGGTGCCTAGTATCTATTATACATAGGTAGGTACACACTACCGTAGAATAAAATAGATAGAAAAAAAAACAAATACAAAAAAGAAAACAAATACAAAGATAAAAAATAAAAATATAATAAAAAAATAAAAAGAATGAAAAAAGAAAACAAATACGATGCAATTAAATAAAGACCTACAAACAACTGAATCCAATAAACTTTTATTATGTAACTAGCTGTTGCCCTTGACTCCGTCCGCGTAGAACTTAGGAAATTTTACTGAAACTACTGCTTGAGTGAGAGTATTATAAACGTAAGAGTAAACAAATATAATCAAAATGCTCCGAACTGCTAAGCTATCAGGAGTTACACGTGTTATTGTGAGTCAACCATAAAATATAGATACGTCCTGTTTGGGGATATTTTTTAGACAATTTTATGTAGAATATTTCCGTCATACATGATTTCTATGTAACTTTAACCATTAAGGCTGCACACGCGACGGAAGCTTAAAAAATGGAGCAATTATTCCCGTTTTCCCAACATTTCCCTTCACTGCTCTGCTCCTATTTATTGTAGCGTGATGAAAAGTATACTATAACCTGCCCAGGAGTATGAAGAATAATTGTAACAAGTTTCGTTAAAATCCGTCGAGTAGTTTTTGTTTCTATAAGGAACATAGAAACGGACAGACAGACAGACAGACAGACAGACAAAAAATTTACTGATTGCATTTTTGGCATCAGTATCGATCACTAATCACCCCCTGATAGTTATTTTGAAAATATATTTCATGTACAGAATTGACCTCTCTACAGATTTATTATAAGTATAGATATATAAAATTCTCGTGTCACAATGTTCGTTCCCATACTCCTCCAAAACGGCTTGACCGATTGTTATGAATTTTTTTTACCTATTCATTAAGTCTGAGAATCGGCTTCTATCTATTTTTCAAACCTCTAAGTGCTATGGAGTGTTCAGTTCAGTGTTCACCCCTGACATTTGCATGGCCAAACAACGTTTACCGGGTCAGGTCAGCCAGCACTTTATGAAATTTAAAAATACAAGTTGAACCATCATTCCTTCACGAACTAATAGTTCAACACAAAAATTTCATCAATTTCAGAATAGAATAATTATTTAGAAATGGTGAAACATGGTAATTTAACAAGTAATTGATTTTAATATACAGTTATCAAAGTGTGATAACGATGCCTTGAATATAAATCGAACAGCGACATCTATTGGGCAGTAGACATAACATATCTAACATAACAAACTACCAGTTGTTTAAAGAATATAGATAATGAAAATAGATTTAAGAAAACTCTTCAAAACCATCTATTATGTAAAAGTTATTGTAGTGTTAATGATTTTCAGATGATAAATAACTAGATTAATTTAATTTTAAAATATTTTTAATAAACTTGCTAATAATATGAATAGATACAATAAGATAAAATAGGTAATATACTTTAGTTAATGTATAAAAATATAATTAAGAACATGTCATATTAAACATGTACAATAAATATTAAGTTATATATGTTGTTGTGCTCTAGCAGGGTTCATTTTTGCTACTCTTGCTACTTGCTTGTAAAATATTTTAATATCTTGTAAACAACATGATTGCAATGAATAAATGATTATGATTATTATGATTCATATTATTCTTCAGCCTACAGCTTCTTTCGCCTAAACAAAAATTTTCAAAATACATACAGCGCTCAGAAAGACTCTAGCCTACTTCTGGACTAGACCTATAGACTTTAGCTTTCACCTTTTATTAAAACAGGTTTAGGATTTGTTACGTAATATGCATCTCTATCACTCAACTAGACAAATTTGGATATAACATTTCTATTAGACAGATTCACACGCACACACACACACACACAGCTCTAACAGATACTTTATGAGCTTTTCATAAGCTACGCCATATTATATACAACTTACATAGAATGTATTAAAACTGTTTGCGTTTTTAAGCTTTAATCGATTGTCTGTCACACCGCTAGACATCGACTGAGAAACAAGGATATAACAATTATATGATGAAAAATACTAAATTCTGACAAGTTGCGAGCGATATATACGGTCTTAGTGCAAAGATGCAACACACTGCCAATTAAGATGCGTACACAGATGTAGCAAATAGTGTGTCTACGTCATCACTCACATGGTTCAAAGTCATAAAAATGTCTATCTGTGCGCGAAATATGAATCTATGTGCGTCTCTGATACAGGCTATATGTCATAATATAAAACATTACACATGTGGTCAATCTGTGGATTCTACTGATTTATTTAAATAATCAAATAAACTGTGGCATTTAGTCTGATCACAGTAAAAGCATACCTTCTAAACGACCTTGTAAAATACGAAAGAATATTTATATAATTAGGTACTAAATTGATTAATTATCATAACCAGTTATATTCGTTAGTGACAATTAACAAATCTAGATCGCGACCACTTCAAGCTAATCTGCAGCAGGATAATGAAGGCAAAATTGCAGCTCGACGATGATACATTATGCACTAAATAGAAACGGTTCATGTCGAAGATCCTTATCAAACATAAAACCGTAACATCAACTCTACTAACTTTATAAAAACTATTTTATTTTAAAACGAGTTTCAAAATCATTCAGTTTAAAAATCATTTTATAATATTTAAAAGTTTCACGCCAGAGCTCTAACTAGTTTATTGAATTTTAACCCGGTCAATGGTATCTTAAGTTCGGAGGCAGTTTATCAAAGTACTATTAGAGAGGGCTATAAGCGTTTAAGGGTGTGAAATGTTTCATAAAATGTAATTCAACGAGCCGTCGCGCGTCATCAAATGAACAGCTAAACCAATCGTGTATAACTTAAATATCGCGTAAGCCTTTATAAGAGGTTTCTCTCTCTCTCTCTCCAGCCCATTTACATCCCACTGTTGGGCACTGGCCTCCCCCACTTTGGCAGGGATTATGGTCTACTCTACTGTGCCGCGCTGACCAAGCGTGTCGGCACAGGGTTTCTTTTCGAGTTTTCCGTCTCTCACAGATCTGTGTTCAATATCCTTTTGCTTTGACTTTTACAGCACCCTTGGGAGGAGATGGGGTGGTGACACTTGTATTCTTAATCCGTCACCACACGAAGGTAAGAGGTACCTAAGAGGTTTATCATATATTAATGTCAAAAACCCTCTATGAAACGGAAATTCCACGCTCGGTACGATTCATAAAGAGCTTGATAATTATTGAAGAACACTATTATAATTATACTTACCGCAATTTACCCTACAGTAAATCCATTCAATTGTAAATTCAACAAGCTAAACGAAATTGAAGCTCCATCTGTTGGCAGTGCGATATAACGCCCTCATATCTTTTCAAATAACATAAAATGTAGGTATAATATTTGTTAGGCAATCCAACTTATTTTCTTTGTTGCCAGTAAAGTCGCGTTATAGTTAGGTATAGACAATATGTTTCCACTGGGACCTACGTGTATAACTACGACCACTGTTAGACCCACCTAAAATGAAAACCTAATTCTAGCGGGACGATATTTTATGTGCTACAGAATAATATGCGGCAGAGCAGCAGTTGTATCACGTCGTCGCGGCGTCGGGGGATTGGCGCCGCGTCTCTTGTAATATTCTTATGATTACTTACTTAATTGTAACATTGTGGTAAACTAATTCTATTGGAGTCATGACTAATTCCTCGTAGTATACAGCTATTATTTAAAACAATCTAATACCTATTGAAAGATTAGTTATACTGAATCTATGAAGTTTCTTGATCGAAAATAAAGTATGTATAATAAAAACTAAAGATATGAACAGAAGCAACAACAAACTCTAAACTGGTACTTGACCTTGACCTATAATTTTCTTATAATGAAAAAAAGACAAACAATTTGATGTTATCATCAAAATGAAGAAAGATAAAACGAAGTGTAAGTAATACATGAACACATCTAACTTATCTCCAAATAAAAAAATAATACTTCAAGGACATATTCGGGAACGTTAACTTCAAATTGTAATGTAGTTTTTCCTAAAGAAATGCTTGGTGCTGAAGAAAGTACTGTGATGATTGTAAGTAAGTACCTCAGTGACCCCATATTAAAACAACCGAACCCCGAAAGCAAACGAACACCATAACTAACATAACACAAATGCCTAAACGATTCCAAAAAATATTGCGCAGCGTAAAATTAATTTGTTAAATCTCCTTTTGTTTGGGTCATCGCTTTTAATTGGTTTTCTCATCGTTTTGTTGTTGAGCTGTAAGGAGCGGTGCCTCACAGAAATAAAAACAAAGTATTTTACAATTAGGTCTATCATACTAATCCTATTAGGAGAGCTAAGAAGAAGATTAAATAGCAAATAGTTTGAAGATAATACCTCAAAAATCTTACCTTATATAATTTCACAAGAATCTGTCGTTTACTAGCTATAAACATGAAATACCAGATGCTTATCTAATACATACAACGTTAATATTGGTATGTGATGATAAAACGAAAACCATTAAAACTGGTTTAGAACTATTATTTGTTCATGTGCATAAATCAAATAATACAACACTTTGAATTGCATTTTGTAAGCTTTATGCTTGTACTATCTGTCTACGTGACTATCCCAAGAGATATGGTTCAAACAAAGCAAAACCTAAATAAAATAGTACCTGCAGTACACTGCGCTATATTAAAATTCAAATACTTTTCTAACTCTACTCCAACTGAATTCTTGTAGGTACTGTTCACTGGGTATTCATAAAATTTTACCTCGTACAAGTTAAAGTTGATCATCTCAATCCCTACTACAAACATTGAAGAATTTTCTGTTTATGTATCTCACGTTTAATAACTTCAAAAGACTGTAATCACAACACAACTTCGCAAATACTAGTTTTAATCGCAGTATGAATGATTCAAACGAATTTGAATATTTATTTATTTAAACAGGTATCTTAGCACTAATACACTACAATATTTGTTTAATTGGCACACACAAGTAAAACTGATAATAAAAAGAAGTGTGTCACGACCAGAACCCTAGCTAAGTTAAATAAATAACTTGTGTTAAGGGTGCTGGTGCCACCGGATTATGGATTATTATACCAATTATGTGGCACACCGGACATTTATATGACTTGCCAAAAATGTAAATTCTAAGCACAAATGAATAGCACTATACACTTATTGGAATGTTAGTATGAACTTAATTTATGTTAGACTTAAGTTAACAATGATCAAGTGAACAAATAATAATAATGAAAACATGAAGCTAAGATTATGTACGTTATGGTGAAGTGTGTGTGTGTGTGTGTGTGTGTGAATTTGTGTGGATGTGATTATTTGTTGTTTGCAATTAGTTACTGATAATATAAATTATGGGATTTTGAAACTATGAATGATTTTATGTTAAGATCTGAATTAAAGCTCTTATATAGCTGGATGTTTGCTCCAATACATTCTTCTTATCAGGAAATACTTTAACTTTATTACATAGTTTCACGTATTATCAATTTGTAAACAAATATTACAAATAGATTAGGTCATCTTCACGATATAAACTTTAAGATACACTGTCTGACTGTATTTCATCCTAACAGTCTTCATGTACAAGGCGCAAGTGTTAATTACACAGCTAATATACTCGTAATACACAAAAATCGCGTGAAACTATGTTCTTATTCATAATGACTTATCGGAGTTTAAATGTTCGCTAAAATTGTCAAAAATTGTTATTCATAATAGTCTTTTTATAATAAAATGTATCTCTCCGATAAAGTTATTGTTTAAACCTCCGATAAGTCATTATGAATAAGAACACATGTCCATAGCGATAGAAGGACTCCAACGGCAAAATACAAATCATTTTGCAAAATGCTTGGACACATGTCATTAAATATTCCATCATTGGGACACTTTGACATGAATTAATAAGTACTTCGTACCAAAGTTAATCTCAACTTGTACTTGTCCACCGTAATCTACATTTGACATTCATTGAAGTAAGTTTCGAGTCGCGCCGGGACACTGGCGTAGGCCGCTTGAGACATACCTTTCTCAGATTGATAACTGTTAGTTAACCCGTAAATTTGGAAATTGACAAACATAAGCTAGTTTTAACGTGGTGTTTAACAATCTTCCATTGAAACTCTGTGTGTCTAGTCCATAAAATGTTTACTATTGGGCCGTCTCCATCCGACAAGATATTTGGTCTAATAATTATGTGGCACTAATCAGTAGTATTGGTATAGGGTTTAGTTTTAACTTTTTTGTCTCCCACTGATGAAGTTATCTACTTAAATAATCTCTTAGCTAGCTCTTGCTGCATCTAAGAGAAGAAATTGGTGATGACTCTCGTATTCTATTATATGAATAATGCCACATCCATTATCTTTGTGGTTGTACACATAGGTACATACACATTACATAATATATGTGTAATGAATATCCACCTATGTATACAAAGATATGCGGGCTGGAAGTTAGGAAAGTCATTAAGATTTCACTCAAAGAGATCAACAAAAACATAAGTAGATAAAGAAAAGTCCGAGTCAACGTTCTCATAATGTTAAGAACATTTGTGAGTAAAAGTTGTGAAGATTTTGGAAGAAAATAATTTAACGTTTTATTGTTTTTTTTTTCGTTTCCTATGATACTTATGTTGCTTTTGTTTGTATGTAAACAAATATTATTTGCTTACCGAGGTGTGTATCTAATACATGTATACTATTTTAATATGGCTCATTTTTAGCACTTCGTATGAAAACTACTAACAAAAAACAATGGTTTAATTAAATAAATAAACGCGTATTGAAAGCTCTTACCTAGTCTTGGGTAACATGTTTACAAATAAGCGCACGTATCAAAAGTTGACGTTAAGTTTTGCTGTTTACTTGAATTCTCTACCTACGTGATCCTGTAGGATTTGATAAATTGGTGAAAGACTCCAAAAGAAAACAATAAATTGAAAAATCGCTATAAAAGCAGTGTTATTTGGTTTACGCAATCTATATTGCCAATGGTTAGTTTGATCGCTGAAAAATCGCAACCAAAAGTAATATGATAATATCCGTAGATTCACCAGTACATGAGCACTATGAAATGCGGTTAGTAATGGAGGTACCGGCCTAGCATTGCAGCTATTCATTGTGATAGAAATTTCTTTAGGAGCATGCTCTAGATAACTTAAAAATCTTACATTCAAGATAACAAACCTTAGATTTTATTCAGACATATTCGTTGAAATTTTTAAACTAACTGAGCAATTTCTTAAGAAATTTCCAAGAAGGCAGTTATTATTTGTTGTGTAAGAGATGCTGTTGAGTCGCATTTCATTCTAGTGTTTAGTTTGCTACTGGTGCATTTTACGAGTATATTCCCTTATGCTCCAATAGCAGGGTATCTTTATAATATGTTCTGCAGTTTTAGAGTGTATTTTACAGTTTTAAATATTGTAAGAAAACAAAAATTATCTTTTACAAACTAACTATTTTAAGAACAAAGTTGGAGCTTTCTTAATATGGACTATAAATTTACTTTTACAACTTTTACACTTATTTTAAAATATTCTCCCCATATTCTCTATTTAAAGTCAAAGTGAAGGAATGCACGTATCAACACGTATAATAATATGTTTACATATCAGTATCAGCCAAACGGCTGTAATAATCCTGATAGATCTTAGTCATTTGAAAAATAAATAAATAAATAAATAAATAAATATTCATGGACATTTCACACAGCGTCCTCTGGTCCCAAGCTAAGCTTATATGCTTGTGTTATGGGTACCAGAATACGGATAGAATACATATACTACTTTTCTTTTGTAAATACATACTTATAATACATAGAAACACCCAGACGCAGTACAAAATAATAATGATTATTATAAATAGCAATAATAATGATTATTCTGACACAGTGTCTTAGTTGGAAGTGCAACGGAACGGTATTCTGAGGTCGTGGATCGCCGTGATTCTTTGTTGGATAAGATATATTTATTAGTACCGACGAGTGAGGACCCATTCAAATGTTAATGTGCAAAAATATGGCATCGGTGGTGCACAGAATATTAACTTAAAATATTTATTCGAGTTCAATGCGATCCTGCATAGATCCATCTAATTACATGTCAATAATGCAGTTTAGATCTCGATGATTCAAAGAGTTTGTTTCAAGTAAAAATAGTGTCTTATTATTTTCCAAATTAAAATTAACATACAAAATTTACGTAAAAGGTGTATTTAAATTCGGCCAAAATCTGTAAGCAAATTAGGGCACGTTTTTAGTTATTTTAGAAGAAAGGAGGAAAAAATGTAAAGTAAGATTGCTCGATAAATCCATGGAAGGTGATTGTCAGTGGGCTCACGTCCCGAGCCTCACTAATTAAGGGACCAGGGACACTGCCATCACTTCATACTTACGACTACTTTTGTGAACAAGTGGGTCACCGGGGTTTCATACAATGCTGAAGGGTTATCTCCACGGTTGTGTTAATCACACACAATAGTGGCATAAAGTAAAGCAACTGTACAATGTATGCCATATTTTTAAGACATTTTATTCAGATTTAGGAGAGGTAGATAGCCATCCAGCTTCGCAGATCTAACTGGTGGCTGAATAATAAACGCATTTCAATTGGTGTTCTACAATTTTCAAAAGATATACGTGCAGTTTAAATTATTTTATTTTATTTTGTAGACGCGAACACTTTCTACTTTCTGTAAGTATACTATTTTGAAAAATGTTATACTTAATATAACATTTTTTTACAATTTCATACATACATCAAAATTATGCACATAAGAATTGGGTAATGCATTTCCATAAAATGTAAATTGGGTAGCCCTTTAATCAGTGTCTATAGACACGTGACCCACTTGTGAAGAGCTCAGCTCATTGTTGACCTCCGAGGAGGGTCACACCACACTTGACACAATGTACCACATTCATACTAATATTTGACGAGAATAAGAATATAATGGGTAAAGGTATAGTTTGATTTCTTGCTGATAATAACCATTGCATAATTCATTATTAAAGTTACTCTACAGTACTACACTAAATGTCACTTCCTATCCAGTTAATTCAAAAACAAAAGAACCCTCTAAATATTCTTCGAAATAAAATATTACAATAAAATTGGAAACAAAGCAACACGAGACCTTTTATTTTAGGGAAAATAAAAGCGGAACCTTTTCATAAATTATAGGACGAGGATTTTGAAGATAAAAAGATACGTATTAAGATATTTCAAATAATAATGAGAAGGTGACCTTCGTCAGAAGGTGAGCTACAGTACAAAATGAAAGCTTTAGTACAAAAGTTGACAAATTACAAAGAAAAGAAACACGCATTGAAGTAGAACTAACAGGTACATAAAGTGATCAATAAATTATCTATTTAGTAAGAAAACGTTATTTAGAAAAATTTACTTTCATTAGTAGTAATCAATCATTCATCATAAGTCAATTTTTTTAGGGTTCCGTACCCAAAGGGTAAAAACGGGACCCTATTACTGAGACTTCGCTGTCCGTCCGTCCGTCCGTCCGTCTGTCACCAGGCTGTATCTCAAGAACGGTGATAGCTAGAGAGTTGAAATTTTCACAGATGATGTATTTCTATTGCCGCTATAACAACAAATACTAAAAATAAAATAAAATAAATATTTAAGGGGGGCTCCCATACAACAAACATGATTTTTTTACCGTTTCTTGCTCGATACTAATAACGTTGCCTTATGTTGCATAGATAATGGTACGGAACCCTTCGTGCGCGAGTCCGACTCGCACTTGACCAATTTTTTTCAAATTCAAATATTCATTTCATATTAGGTGTGCTACATGATGGTACAATACATAGAAAGTGCTTTAGACTTAGGCCTTTTACAGGCATAGCAATGTTAGTAGGTATATATGTTATTTATTAGTTTGGGATGGATTTAGGAATAAAAAAAAACATTGTCAATATCCGGATCTGTAATTAATAGATGGAGCATTAATGCCATATTTAAAATGCTAAAGAAAGCACGTAGTGGAACTATGTCAGAACGGCACATAGAGAGTCGAGGTTGCGGTCAGTCACAAACCGCGATAACGAGTCTTAAACCCATTCATTGTTTACTTTTATCTGTAGGGATTGTTTCATGTGAACACTTTTATTGATTGTTGTGTGTAACAGTACGAGTACCTAGATGTTCACCTGCGTTACACACTGATGCTATCCACGTCCAGCTCTGATAATGAAGTGGCCCGAAAATCTTGCACTAGGGTTGTTGGGACATGTTGATACATAATTTTATATAGTATACTCTGTTAGAACAGATAAACCTATCTATTTTCATGTGATATAAAACAATTCTAACGTAAGAAATTAAGACATCGTGTCGTAAAAATAAGAAGTGCGACTTACCTTTCAGATAATGTCAACTGCAGATATTAATGAGACAAAAAATACTATTATTAATCTATGAGTGTGAACCCTAGCGAGGTCTTATTGTACATTCAATGTTCACAGCTATAGCCGCGCGCCTTCACCCGCCCAGTGGAGATGAGAGGACGTGCGTCGCTCCTCAACTCATCTCGTTTGTATTACGTATTGGTTCCGACCGCGATAATAAAACATCCTCCACTTCAATACAGGGATATATCAAATTATACCAAAATATTTGGAAACTAGTTCAATTTAATAAACAAACAGTGGCATAAACTTTTACTTGTTTCGTTTTACTTTATATCACAGTTTCTTTTATCATTTTCACATTTAAATGTTACTCTTAATTTTAATAGCGCAGTCATTCATATTGCATCTGGGTGTTTTCTATCTAATATAAAATATTACTTCCAAAAAAGCTATAAGTGCTTATTTATTTATCGAACCAGACACCATGTTAATGTTCATAAAGCTTAGATGAAATAATATGTATTTTGTTATAGGCGATGATAGTTGTTATAATTAAAGCTTCAAACGAAAAGCAGAATGATTCTGAAACGCTATTTGTGTATAAACCGTAACACAAGCCTGATGAAATCTTATTCAGTATGAA
Organism: Orgyia antiqua; assembly: GCA_916999025.1. Lineage (NCBI taxonomy): Eukaryota > Metazoa > Arthropoda > Insecta > Lepidoptera > Erebidae > Orgyia > Orgyia antiqua. The sequence continues at coordinate 21,215,850 of OU779862.1, forward strand.
TCAAAGTTCTGATTACTACGAGTATCAATGGTCGACAGATTAATACCTATAAAATTAATTTAATTTCAAAACATCTTTGAAGTAAAGTAAATAAGATATTAATCTTTTGATGCGAGTCTCTGGAGAGGACGGTAGCCATTAGTTTTGCTTTGACCGTCACTACCAAGCTACGTAATGGATACTATATTAAACTAATTCCACATTTTTTTTTTACTTTTAATTGTTGGTGAATTTGCTAAGTATTTTTATAAATATTAGTTTTTAAGTCACTTATTAGAGATTTAAGAAAACTTAAAAAAAATATAATAGACTAGCTGTACCCCGCGGCTTTAGCCACACGTGGAATTTAGAAAATTTTCCCCGTTTTAACAATATTTTTCACTGATCCTTGAGTCTTGATAAATATATTTTTACTTTTACTTTTATTTTATATTTACTTTTACTTTTACTTTTATATAGCCTTCCTCTGTAAATGTACTTCTTCTCCTTCTTATCCAGCCCATTTACGTCCTACTGCTGGGGGGCACTGGCCTCTCACAGAGGATGTTGTCTGTGTGCAATATCCCTTAGCTGACTTTTACAGCACCCTTGGGAGGAGATGGAGTGTACACTTGTATTCTGAATCTGTCACCACACGGAACTAACGTAAGTGTACTATCCAACACTAACAGAAGTTTTCAAATTGGACCAATGTGCAATGGTTTCTGAGATTAGTTCGTTAAAATAAACTGTTAACCTTTATAATATTAGTATAGATAGTACAGTTAAAGAAGCTTTTCATATTTTATTGGAATGCCTCAAAGCCTTATTGTAAGTGCTTAATAATTCTCGCTGGTGCTTCAATAATAAATTCTAGCCTATATCTCATCGCAACGTTCTAAAGAATCTGTTCATCTGATAAACTTGAAGATTTATTACCGTTGTTGGCAAGGACACAATTTTAACATATTTTGAATGTTGAACAACATCCTCAGCCTGTGACTTTCGTTCTTGTAATTTTATTTAAGTCAGATAAATGTAAAAAAGTAGGTTTACGTTTATAAGTATCGTTTTAGGATTTGAATAGATGTACAATTGAAATCATCGCTGTTTGATCACCTTTCGCTTAAAAACTTTGCAAATACATTTCAGTACAGGGCTCGTACATCTATATTAGAATTATTGTTTTGACCTTGATAAGACGACGACGAAGACCGCTACTCTACTTTCATCGCCGTTCCCCTGTCACATAAACAACGCAGGGTGAAGAAACAACAAAATTGAATTATAAGAAGCGAAATAATACGATAATGTGAAAGATAAAAGCATTATGTTATGAAACTTGTGAACAACGCGTACATATATCACAACACAAGTTTAGTTGAAGCTTTTAGTAAACATAAACACTGCTACTTTTACATTAACACTATTAGTATTTTTTAATATTAGTTGTTGTTATACCTACAGGAGAAGGCCCTTGCCCAACTGTGGGACGTTTAATGGCTAAAGAAGGGAAGGGATATTTGTTGCACTCTACTTTGTATTATTTTCAAGATACTAAAGTCTATTTAAAATCGTTACGTTAATATTTGTTTCAGTTATAGGGAACATGAAATTGAAATTACCCAAAGATATAATAATATATAGAGCAAGGCAAATGTCTTAAAATAAATAGACAAGCTATTATATATACACACTATACACTACAAACAAACTTCCACAAACAGTTATAAGAGACCTTAAGGGTGTGTTATTGAAAGTGATAAACAAACATATAAAGTGATATATAGACATATAAAGCCCATAAGGCAAATATTAGTTAAAGGTTAGGTAATGGGTTCTGCTAATTGAGGTATGTACCGTCTATAACAAAATTTCACAGAACATATTTGGCAAATACAAGTTAGCTCTATTTTAACCACGCAATACTGTTGTCGAGCGATATTATATTTACCGACTTTTGAGCTTATGTTTAATATTTTGAAGTTTCATAAACATTTGCCACTTTATAAAATAATATTATAATTAAAATGAAATAAAATATTTCATAAAACTTATTGTTTTATCGTACTGAAATATGTTCAATATTGAGTCGTATATCAGTTTACATTTTATTTGTACAATATTTTTGTTGATTGGTACAATAAATTCAATCAAGTGGGAAGTATTCTCGCATTTTGAGGGTTTCATATCTATTAAATATTTTCTTTAAAATAAAGTGTAACTCTGTTGATTTGAAATATACTATATTGATACTAGCTGACCCGGCAAACGTTGTTTTGACATACTAAAAAAAAGGTTTGAAAAATAGCCGATTGTTGGCCGATTCTCAGAGCTACTGAATATGTATGTAAAATTTGAGAAGAATCGGTCAAGCCGTTTCGGAGGAGTACGGTAACTAACACTATGACACGTGAATTTTATATATTAGATAAAACAAACTTAATTTGTAGTTGAATTAATAATTTATTAGTTACATCCTACACTATAGGTATATACATAATAGGTTTTCAGCTACATATCTGATAGTCTTGACTTGCCTTAAGGGAAAATATATAATTTATTGTTAGTTAGTAACTACATACTTATAGATGGTTTTAAAAGACATCAAATAAATAATTTAATGCATAATAGCTTGAGTTAAAAAAAAATTGATTTTGTTAAGAAAACAGTGTTAGAGACTAGACTAGACTAAACTCAGAGCTTTACATAAATATAGTGAGACTAAGGATTCTTTTTAATTTCTTAACCCTAAAATGTAAGCGGGTTGTAAATACTATTACTCACAATATAGTGATTAGTCAATCATTTAGTGAGCGATATTTCTCTCTAATACTTATCTATACAAACGAACAGTAATTTATATAAATGTCGTCATTTAGACAGTTTAAATACGAAACATTAATAACAATAATAACTTTAAGCACAATTTTAATCATGATTATATCCACATTGATAAACGTACAATAGAATATCATATTTGGGTTATCTATGCTAATATTACGAAGCTAAAGAGTTTGTTTGTTTGAACGCGATAATCTCAGGAACCACTGGTTTGAGTTGAATAATTATTTTTATGTTGGATAGTCTATTTACCGTCGAGCATATAACATCATACTGCGATCAATAGAAGCGAAGCATTTGTGAAAAATATTGCACAAATGGAGAAATCTTTCTAAAGTCCACGCGTATGGAGTCGCAGGCAACACCTTGTTCTACATGTAGTAGATTCAATAATTTACTAATAATATCACATATACCTATACAGCTTTTCCAATACGTATAATAACAACAATATTCTTTATTGAAAGTTGAGTCTCTTTATAATACTACAAACAAATAATACAAACTACTGCGGATTTTGATAATCATTTAGATTCTTACGCCGGTTTTTCTCAGCAGATTGCGTCCTGAACCGGTAGCAGGGGAAAAAATTGGACATGTCTAATAGCACATAATTTTTTAAATGATTTTTTTTAAATGATTTTCATTTCATTTCCTTTGTGAAATTTAAAGTACTTTTCGCGATAACGATATTATGATTTCAAATTTTAAACTGGGCATTTAAATATCCCGATATCAGCTCTGCCTTGATGAGCATATAAATGACTATTTAAATAATACGTGACTATTTAAAATTCCAAAAAATAGTCTACATAAAATTTCATTAACAAAGGCGTCAAACGATACCTATATACTAAACGCATATACCCTCGGGTCGCGCTTCTCACTCAACTGTCAACATTCCATCAAAAGAGAGCGAGCGAGGGTTAATGTTGTGCACCAGCTGTTTGATAAAGACAGAGTAATGTGAATTCCGCGGCAACAATTTATCCCTAAATAAGAGTTCCTCAAAGTCCGTGAGAACCTTTCCCGAGTACAAATAGCCAATTACATAATACCACCCTCTCAGTTAATGATGTGATTATGTTCACCGTACAGTTACCAGTATGTATTTTCGTGGCAGCTACGAGTTTGTACGCTGTTACAATGAAATTCTCTCGGTATAAGATAGGTCTAAAGAATATTATTAAATTTTACAGATTAAGTATGTGTCGGATCATCGATGATCTTAATATTATAATTTTTTTGATCCCCAGAGTGTATTCTTTAAGTTTTTTGTATCTGTCATTGACTCAAATTTTTAACTCGACAAGAAAACAAAAATACACTTAACACCATATAACTTCTCACAGTTATTCCATTATTTCTCATCTATGTCATATTTCTAATGAACATTAAATTTTATTATCCTGACTTCAACTAAAATATTACATAGGTGAAGGTAGAGATTAGTATCCAAGTTTTTGTGTAATGTGAGTGGCGAGCTTACACAACATTAAGCTAGAGGCCTGTCTATCCACTAGATAAAGGAACAAAAGGGTCGCTATTTGACCTCGTAGAGCTACCACAGGCTTCCAGGAACACAACCATAATACTTGAACTACTGTTAAGTATGTCTAGGATTAGACCTCTAAACTGAGCTTAACAAATGAACTATTCACGATGGCTCATTTGATTCGACGCTTGTGTTTAAAACGTATTCTTTTATTAGAAAATAATCTAATTATGTTTGAATTTTTTTTAATCTAACTACTTATTGCATCTATGTAGAGGCTTCGAAAAGTAAACATTGAAAAATTAAAAAGGATTGTGTACCGAATATGTTTTCTGTGAAAACTATGTATACAATATGACTAACAAAACTGTACATTAGGTATTATAGTTTGTGAACAACTGACATTTAAGACAGTGTCGTGCTACTGTTTATTAATTGTAACTATATATGATTTAGATAGATACCATCCAGATCCAAGAAAGAAAAGCAAAGAAAAATAAATATAAATAACGACCTCCCATTAATATATTTCTTAGTTTCCTGAAACAATTTATCACAATTTCGTCGTGAGGTCATAAATTATATTATTCAAATGACACTTAGTTAAGGCTCGTAATTAGTGAGGCAATATATTAATTTATAAATGTTTCGTTATGAATAATTCAATTAACTAGTGGTTCCGGGGAGAGACGTGGGGTGGTGTCGTGATATCATACTTTAAGTGAAACAATCGGTTTATACAAGTTATTTTTGCCCAATATGGATAAATTTAAATGGAAGTTTTTGGAAATATTTATTTGATGGTATGATTAAAATTTATATAGAGAATATTAAAATAAATAAATAAATAAATAAATATTCATGGACATTTCACACAACGTCTTCTGGTCCCAAGCTAAGATTATATGCTTGTGTTATGGGTACCAGAATACGGAAAATATATGTCAGTATATTTTATCTTGGATCAAAGGTGTTTAAAGACGTGAAGTGATACAAAATTAATAACAGTTGCAAGTGCAATAAAAAAAAATAAAGCATTTGGTTATGTCATTGAAATACTATATTCCAAAACAGATACCAAATTAAAAATCTGATATGAAACTTTACTATCCAATATAGTATTGTTGTTCTCGAGGGAGTATGGAGTATTTTCAAGTACAGAAATGTACCTTCTGGGAACAACCTAAAACTTTTCACGCTTAACTATTTACGTGCTGTGTAAACACGCGGATGTTATTCCGTTTTCTTAAATTGATAGGGACATTAATTTACTAAGCAATATTTTTATAGTAACTACAGGAACTAAGTTTGGAAATAAATTGTATTGACATTTTATAAAAATTTCACTTCATTTTTTAACTGATTAGAAACACACAGTCGTTGTTTGATAGTTAATAATTCTCAAAAATATTTGTCATTTAACTGTCTGTAAATTCATTCCCGCATTTGAAATAAAATATATTTTCGTTACATACAATAAATATCCATGACATGCGACCATTAGTCAGTATGCAATCGAACATCAGAAATGTGAATTTATTGAATCATAGTACTATAACAAAATATTGTAAATTTTCAATACAATGTCTTAATGTCAATACCGTTCGTATTATAAACAACACAAATATATTTACGTTAATTCTATATAATATACCTACTAATGGAAACTAATTACCACTACTGTATCATACATACACAATATACGAGTAGTTCTGGCACAAACATTAGAACAAGCTCGCGCTGAACAAATACAATAATCCCTTTGATCCGTGTAAGCCCTGAGGGTCAGCAGAACCATCGATAATATTAAAACAACATTAATAAGGGAGTTATGCCACTTGAATTTATGTAACGAATCTTGTCCTATATATTTTATTTATCAACACGGCGATATTTTTGAAGTGGCGGTCACTAAACAAGTTAATTACCATAATATATAACATATTATTGTACTGTTTTGTAGCGTACCTATAATAGAAAAAACTAGGTCTAATGTGAATAAATGCTAAGGTAAATATAAAATTAGGTCATTTGTTAAGATGTCAGCTATAAGAAAGTATTGTGCCTGTTTGGTGGACTAGGTAAAAACATAAATTAATCATCAATACTCCATTATCGTAGTTAATCAATATCACTTGTTTACTTTATGACCAGAAAAAGGCATTGGAATATCAAACTAATGAGCCAATACCTTTTTTACTACCAATTTACTTTCGAAATTTAACTGATTACCTTTGAAATCGTAACTAGCTAACTTCGTTTTGCTGTACCAGCTTGAATCTTTATTGTGAGGGAGAGTTTTTAGTTTATAGCTACCTACAATCAACAGCTCTTCAAGTCGAATTTCAATTATAATGGTTCGTACTTTATGTTTGTTTGTTTTTACCCCGAGGGCTTGATAATTTGTGTTACATAACTTTAATTTACATAACTGCCGGGTTAATTAAGCTTCGAGATATTCCCTTAATGTTAACTTATAAATTGAAATGGTTTACAACTGGAAATTAATTCATTTTACGAGGATGGTAATAAAACAAAATTTATGCTAAACACTCAAACAGTACCGTGCGTACCTGACAGACAAAGTTATCTTTGCTACCGGAGTTTGTTGGCATTTAGACAAATAATCTTAAAAATTCTTAAATGAATAACTAAGAACTGTGAAAATTGCCAGATTACTTCTGGGTTCTGTAGGTAAATTGAAGAGGTATAGACCTTATAGCCGCGAGCGATTTTATTCAAGCATATTGAATCTTAAACTTACATATCACTACAAGACAAAAGATATTTATAGAAAGATAGATGTTCTACTTAAAACTTTTAAAAACAGAAAATAGTGCCACTGCCAATGTTGCTATGAACCTAAATCTTTATTTTAAAAAATCGGAAAATGTTCGAATGCCTGTACAATCAAAGTACCTACTCGTACTTCTGCTCTTTCAAAATGTTCTAGAATGTTCGAGTCTAGTTGCAATTTCCTATTGAGATAGACGTGCTTTCATTGAGACCGTTCCATTCGGAAATATAAAGATAAGATTATTCTAGGTTCAGTTTGTTATATAAGTGATCAATCTTTTGGAATATTATTTCTATTGTATGGCAATAATAATAACGAGTGAGAGAATTCCCTTTTTATAAGTCAATTAATGAGCAATGTCGCTTGTGATGCTTAGAATTCGATGAAATACATCCACTTGGGTAACAAGAAGAAGAATTTATCAAAAAATAAATACAGTAAAACTGATGGATGAGCAGAAATATTTAAATATCGTTTGACTATATAGCAGTTACAAACGCATTATCAACGTAACCGGGGCGGAAGAAGCGCGCGAGTGAGGCGGCAGGAAGACGGTGCACTATTATCTAGAGTAATTACTTGCAGCCGCTGTTATATATTATGGAGTATAATGTACATGTGAGAGTGTCTTCTAAGACCACAAATTGTCACATATTTCATGTGACAATTTGTGGTCTTAGAAGAGGTAAAGCTTTAACAATAATGACACTTTTGCTCGCAGAGTCGTGTACTCATATTTACCTAGTACACAAAAATATAAATAATTTCTTTGAAAGTTATGAATATGAGTTTATAATAATGTTATGATACACGTTTCCGTGTATGTAGTAACTTACGATTCATGGGCCACTTGTCACATTTTGCAATCTAAAAAGTATAAATAAAGATTAAGTAATTGCATAAACAGATCAATAATGTCATTCGGTATTTTACAGTGATATAAGCGATAGCGATGATACCGTGTTAGATCAGATGTAGTACATAGTACATACCGTTCTGTTGCCGAGGTTGTCTACGCGACAGCTGCTGCGGTAGGCAGCCTTACCGACGAGCGCGGTCACGTTGCGCGGAGTGGCCGCGTCGAAGGAGGGCGCCACTCGCGCGCCGCCGCCACCCAGAGAGTCCACTGACCCCGCGCCGCCCGCCACGTCACTCATACCTACACAATACAACATTCAGCTCTCTAGAGACATATCAAGGATAACTTAGAACATGGACCAGTACCGAGAGCGCCCAAAAAGTATAGATTCGATTACTCACGAAGTCATAGACGAATTAGACGGGTTATTTATGAATGCAAGGAAATCTCAGACATTTTAATGTAATATTACTAATAAAATATATAAAGAATAGCAAAATAGCCAAGGAATCGTATTCACATTGTTCTGAGTCTACATAAGATAACAAAAACTGCGCGGCGCAGTTAAAATAGCACGAGTCATTCACTTTAACTGTGAGCAATTTAAACTTGTAGTTTAAACAAGTCCATGAATGACGCTCTAAGATGTAAGGATCTTGACTTTAGCGTAAGTAATTTAAAATTTTTTAAACAAAAGTTGTAGGTACTGTATGTAAAAGTTAAATTGCCTTCTTTTGATACTTGCTCTATCAGCTACATAAGATGAATCAGGAATAACGATACTGTAATAAAACTATGTACCTATATATTTGTCTACTAACACATACAGTTAACACTCCATAACTTATTGTTAATGCGGTAAGACAAAAGACAGACCCTCCACTAAGTGTTATAATGTGTAAATAGCATTACAGTAAAAATAACTTGTAAATACGGAGGGCGTAAACTTGCGCTGGCGTCGCCTGCATTCCTCATTAGCGACACACAAACACGGTAAACAAGTTTAAGTGCAGACAGGCAGAGAACAGAATTATTCCGAGGAGGCAGTGCTATTTAAACTAGGCAATTGATTAACCAATAAAATAACTGTTTTTGTGAAGTTATAATAAATAAAATAGATACCCTTTTCATTTTAAATAGACGTGAGTTTTATAAAAGTAGGTGCCGAGGCCGCCTTGTGATCGATCAACTCGCCCGTCCACTAATGCCAACTGTATCTACACTCTGTTACAGTTTATGTTAGCAACTTGATACTACAAACTGCTTGTAACTTAAAACTTGTTGATTAGTTGTTATAGGGAGTGATTTATATTGGGTTCTATCCCCGGGCGAGGTACACTTTATATTTTTGATTATTCAGTTCATCGTTTGTGAATGTGTTTAGCGGCTACTTACTCTCATTAGGGTCGAGTGAACTTTCAGACGGGAATTACGTTTGTTATTCTTGATTTTAAACTTGTTGCATTAGTGATAACTTAACAAAAGTTCAAATCAATGTTGATATGTGTAAAATAAATCCCTACCCAGTGATACCGAGACGCATTATGTTTTACGGGACCCTTATATCGGATGTGCCCATTTTTTTTCTATGCGCACGTTCTAAAAAGGGTCCTGTACAACATAGTGATACATGATCAAATATACTAACAACTGCACAAACTGCGATATAACGTTGAAGTAAACACAACTTATGGCTGCTTTAATAACGTTAACGTTATAACCACAGTTTAGCTTTAATATCCTGTCATGCGGAGATGACTGCCAAGTCTAACCCTTCTGCTATACACACAGCCTCTAACACTTATCTTTGTTCTAACTCGATCGTTGAGTGCAATCTCCGAATAGTTGAAATCTTCAGATATGCTCTCTATCGTCGGTAGCTGCATTTGATATCTGTAGTTATTTAGAGTTGGCTATTAGTATACATGTTAATGTGTTTACTATATTATAAATACTATCAGGTGTTGTATTTGCTATAACTTGCATAAATATTAATAACTATCATAATGTCATATTACCGTCTTAGACTTAAACGCAACAGAGCTGAAAACATCAACGTTAAAATCATAATATATAATAATAATATGACATGTAAGAATCTCTTATGAATAAATGAGTTATGAGTTAATATTTCGATGAAAATCAAACAATAATATAAAGTATCTTCATGATGACGCATTCTGTCTTAAGCCATTGAGACTTTCTTAATCTGTAGTAAATCCTAATAAACAAACATAATATCAAGATAGCTGAGACTGAGAACAAACACAACTTGTTGACAGATTGTTCAGACTTAAATAAGTGTTTGTGTGGCGTTACGCTGAAGCTGCAGACATATTTTATGAGTTCACCACGACTAAGTTGAGGTTAAATTCGTAACCAAAATACCTATATTGTAGGTACCAAATATAGTATATATAGATGCAAGCTAAGTAATCAACGATTTAATAATATACCAGCTAAGACTTTGGCAGTAAAATGTTCATCAAAATTTATTTATTTTACTGTTTATAGTTTGTTTTGGTTGTATATTTGGACGCTGCATCCTTTGAAACACATTTTTTCATTTAAAGATTTAATAGTTATGTTCTTGTAACTATATATTACACAGCGTTAAATAATGTTACCACTTATATCAAGACACAATTTCTCTAACACTAAGCAGTTGTATGTTTTTGTAACACAATTCAAGATATATATTTCTTTCTAAGACAAGTCGTGTTTGTCCGTGAGACTATTTCAGTACAAACAACGACACTGAATTCATACAGACAGGTTTAGATGCTCTCAAACTGTGCTGGAATGAGGTTCTGACCTAGAACACGTCTGTGATACATATTTGAGAAGCCAAGAAGTGTTTGTGTTTAAAGTATGTTTAGGAAACAAATTAGTTTGAGCGTTCTCTTGAATAAGAACGATTTTAATAATATATTCGATTTACAAATGTCAATTATTGAAAATTTGGTAACATAGTCTCAAGTAACTTAAAATCAATTAACAATGAAGATTATTTCTTTTGCCTCGTTATTTAGAGATGTCACTTATATACACAGTTACTAATATTATTCTCAAACCAACTAACTAAAACAATTTGCACTGAAAGCCTACACAGTAGTACATTATCATAGTTTGGGAGAATAGTTAGCTATTAATTCGGCAAGACAAAGCTCAGAAAACACAGTTGTTAGGACAAAAGACATAACTTTCAACCGTTACTCTAGATACAGATTCTCTCGTTTGCTGTATCCGTGGCCCAACCAAATTCCACGAATTGTTTAGATGCGAAGATTTACAGAGAATCTGACTTGCAATTGTGGCGCTATAATTGGAGGAATTTTATTCACTCAAGTTAAACAATATTTCTAACGAATGATAATGAATAGAATTTAGTAATGCGAATAATTGTGGTATGAAAAGTACAAGTTTTACATTCCAACATATTAATGATCCAAAAATACTTGATACGAAAACAGAAATGTGTATTTTCCTGTTAGTATGCGAGTGAGGCGAGTGAAATCTCTGTAATGCAGGATCTTTTCATAAATAAACACACGTACATTGTGTGACATTTCCTCGATATTGAGCTGCAGCTAACCTTATAAAATGTGCACATGAATTATTTACACAACGTCGAGTTACGTACTAGTATTATACCTACTTATCTAATATTTATAATCTCTCTTGAACTCTTAAAACAAATGGGCCATCTTGTCTGTAAAAGTGTAGTGTCTCAATGGTCGAGTTGTATATGTACAGTTATTTAGATTGATTGCAAGATTTATGTGCTTTGATACATGTGACTGGCTAAGAGTATACAATCATATTTGTCTAGTTGTACCATTTTCACATCGCGCCAAAACTTTTTGTAAAGTGGTGAACGAATACTGGCTGAATATCGATTGCTTCATAGCATAAAGTAGTGTGCCTCTAGTCTCAGAGGCAGTGCACACAAATTTAGACAAATAAGCACACTTTAATCGAGAATTTTCTCTCATTAGTCGATAACAAAAGTAAATAAGTCTACTTTCAAACAATTCGTAAAGTTCTTAAAAGAAATACTTTAACAATATACATTTGTTCAAGCTAAGTGTCAAACAAATCACACAGTGTCACTTTGCTAAGTGCTATTGAACGAGATTTGTAAAAAGTGTCGATTATACAGTCAATATTGTGTCACAACTAAAATATTTAATCACAACTTTCTTCCACTACTTTATGATTTAAATGTAAGAAAATTTGGTAATTCTAAATAACTGAAATCTCTGCATCTTGAAATTTATTTCGATGCCCAAGTGGAGCCACCCCACCATGTCTAGCTATACAGGTCATCTAAGAAAAAGATATTTAAACTCCCTTATATTCTAACGTATTTGATAATTATTTTTAGCTAATTATTTTCAGTGATTGTGCCTCTATTTTATCAAATGACTTGATATGTTAATACTCTCCAGTAACATTTTATCTGAAAATAATTCAAAATTTAATTATATGCTTAAAATAAATGAATAAAGTAAAACAAAATGTGTCTACGTTAAAAAAATGCTTTTCATAATCATATAGGTATTTCTTATACATTTTGTTAGATGAGCAAGCTTTCTACTGCTATGGAGAGTTAATAATACTGCTGTAACATTCTGTGAGAGGAGTTATGAATGGTGGCCACAGTAATAATTGTGCACAGTTAATGTGTTTCGATGATTTATGTTAAGTGACGATGTTCGATCCGGAAATTGGATGGGACCACGATTATATTAGAACGACGCAGTGCGCATCTATAGTTAATTTAACTCTAATTAGTTAATTTTAGAGCACTAGTCAATACTTATTTATGGTACAGTAGTTACGTTACTTTGGTATAAAATACTAATACGTGATGATCAAACCTATTTAAGAATCCTACGCAATTAAATTTACACATTTAAAGTTCACATCGGAGACTAATTTTACTTTTTTTTAAGCACGCCAACCTCCAGTAAGATTAAAACTTATTCAAGGTCCGACTCGTGTCACTCGTCTATACATTTAGTAAAACATTCTGCGTTAAGAGGATACCAAAATAGCTTCGTGCATTTTTCTATGTACGAAGTTTTCATTGTTTCTTTAGATTGAATGGCTAGAGCTCTAATTTTTAAGTATATGTTTTTTCAATATATGATCTAGGACCGCATGAACTCAGAAACGCGATTGAAAAAAGTTTTCTCGATAGAAAATCTTGGCGAAGCAACCTCTCAAATTTTTTATTTTTTTCATTTGTCGGTCTATTATCGCGTATTAACTAATGAAATAACTTTAAAAACATAGGTAACTATTATGTATAGAAACACGTGGATCAGAATTAAAATATACATATTTAGTAGATTTTGAGTAAATAGGAAAAGTATCCCTAATTCTTCATTTTCTGTGCCTACTGGCTGCGTTAATATGTACGTGTCGGCGATGATATACGATAATATTGATGTAGGCCCTTAATTAAATGTCACAAAGTCCTCAATTAATTAGTTAGTTGACATTGAGGCCGATTCTAATGTGTGAAAAATAATAATTAATAATTCTAGTTCAATTAATAAATGTATCTTAGTTCAATTCAAAATAACGTCAAACTGTTGTGCATATTGATACATAAACTGGAGGCGTTAACCTGCAAGTGATATCAAAGAGTGTGTATCGTTCTAAGTGTGGTGGGTGCAACCAAACGGTGTGTGACGTCACTCACAGACACTCTCTCTTATACGGGAGAGTAAACAACAATTCTGTGACGACGACAAACTGAATGCGTTTATTTGTATTCTTTACTCTAAAGCATAGAAGGGGTGGGCGGTTTTAAAGTTATAGTATCTCTGTCGTTAAAATATTAGAACACCCTTTTTAATCTATGTAAATTTGATAAAACATAACATAACATCACGCCTTTTTCGCATGGGGGTAGGCAGAGACTATAGAGCGCCATCTGCTACGATCCAAACATACTTTCTGGCTGTAAATGTGCTATGTCGTAATAATTATGATTCTATCAAATCTTGCTAATATTGCAATACGCTAATTCTATTAGTTTAATTTAGCTATCTAAATTAGATTAGAGAAATAACTCAAAACAGTATTTGTTACAAAAATCATAGCAATAGTTTGAACTGAACCGATTTCATTGCCCAATTATTTATTTGAGAAGAAAATTTCCGTCATACAACATAATTACAATACGCGTGAAATATGTAAGACTTGCAAAAAAGTTAAAGGTATAATGATGAAAGTGACAAATACAAATATACCTACTTTGGGAGTAGGCAATTACAAAATTCAAGCCACCAGAACCCAACCCGTGGTTTTGTTTGTTAAATTACACCATTAAGTGTTAATGTGTCATCAGCGAATTGTTGTAACTTGTGCGTTGTGTGTCCTCCCCTGGGGTGGAGGAGAAATATTGGGTTAGTAACATGACCACGTCATTATTAAGTAGCACACTGTGTACCCTCTAGTCCGCTTAATATTTAAAAATTAACCTTTTGTCAATCCTGGAATTACAACGTAGTACTTTGTATTGACATTTGCAATAAGAGTTACTTAAATTTATAGGTGGCACATTGAAAAGGCTCTAATTTATATCCGCTGTATCACAATCCCATATATGCAATAAACGTTCAAACAGGCTCCGACCTACTTCAGCACCCCCCCCCCCCCCACCCCGCACTACACCTACCTCCCCCCGCCCCTCTCTCAACACTCGTTATGAGAGGTTTGTTCACGTTGCGTCAGATGTTAATATTTCTGTTAATTTTACTATCCCGTGCCTACAAAAATTTCAAATGATTGAAGTGTGAACAAACAACCTTACACCAGAGGGTATACAACGTTCATTAACTAACCTCTTGTTGATAACTGCCCACTGACGTGGAAATAAAACCTCATTTATTTAATTGACTTCATTTTGAAACTTTTAAATATATGTATGTGCATAATAAAATAACTATGAAAATATTTAAATTGAGTGTTAAACCCCCAGAAATTTAATCAAAAAACACGAAACCTATCTGAAACCTATTTAATTACCCTAAAAACTTATTTACGAAGCCCAATTCATCCTCTGTGAAAATATTCTACAATCGAACTTATTGAACACTAACCTAGAGATTAGATCCGAGTTTTTTTCACACACTTTGCTAGTGTTGTGATTATCAGCTTTGGTCTGCACCTTAGCCGTGATTTAATTCACATGGGTAGTTAAAATAAATATACCTAAATTTACTTCGGTCAGTAATAATTTATTTGTGGAATGTCTCGGTCGTAATAACTATTTGCTCTTAGTACTTGTACCAAGCGAGCTCCGCGGAGAATATTCCAAAATTTCATAAAGCTATTATCTTGATTTAAACGATAATTTGTACGTAAATGTGGCTTCATATTATGGCCATGGTATTTAATGTTAGTGTGTCTCGCAGTACAATAACATGACGGTGTTATACAATTTTGAAACTTTGAGTCCATTAGAGTCATAATGAGATTTCGTGGCTGTTTTATGTAATAGAGGTTTACAATTTTAGTAGCACTTCGTAGCCAGCGTCTATCTGTTTTGATTGTACCTTCAATTTCTTTGTAAATACATGTTGAATAGATAGTTTTGTGATAGCCTCAATATAGGTTAGTTAGTTCACACATAGAGGTATCATTAGTGAATAGGCTCCATTCTAAGACACTATTACAGACCTTTATAGAGTAAAGAAGTGAGGTGAATGCCTACTGATTTCTAAGTCTGTTTTCTTTTTTCCAAAATAAAAATGTCCAACTGCTTTTTTATCGGAGATGTGGCATAATTTGTCCATAAAATCTTACTCTTAACAAATTTAATGTAACATAAAATGAATGTAAGTAAACTATAAAAATAGCCTTTATACATCTTCATCGGCATGAAAATAATTACAAAACTTAACAGTTTTGTCACTCAACGTTAATAATAAATACCTACGTAACGATTACTTGTAGTTAAATTGTCAACTATTTGAGGTTAGAAGGAAATTTCTACTATCTCTGAACTTGTATATAAGATCTGTCCCTGTATAAGATCTGGTTATTATGAACAGCTTACAGCTTCTATTTATATTCCTTATCATACTAACTATCAATAACTGAATACTGTAACTGTGTTTACAAAAGTAATTGATTGCAATGTATTTCGCATTTATTGCAATTTATTTTATACCTACCTTCTGGTACTTCTGTGGCACCAATGACAGCATTGGTGCCACAGAAGTACCAGAAGGTAGGTTGGCGTTTAAAATTGAGGACAAGTCAAGTTAGCCTGGGCTAACTTGAATTCATGGTCTAAAATGATATGGAACTTTAAAATAAGTGACATACCGTGATGACATTAATTTTTGCTTAATTTTTGCAATCTGCAAACGTCACTTTTGAACACACTGATACAAGTATGGCATTTAAAATCAAGATCTGTGTTAATACACCATATTTAATTGACACCATTGTCAGTTTGTAGTGTGAACGCCGCTACGAACAAAAAAATAAAAATAAAGAAATGCTCAGTCTTTGGGTGTTCTAGTGTATCAGAATAATTAAAAAATGCCACAACATAGGATTTCACAAGTAATTTTAACTCAAATAATTCTTTTTCACATAAAAACACGATTTATTAATTTAATGACAATCATGTTTTGACGGACGTCAATAATGTTGCCCCAGGTAATCGGGCAACTTCACGTTGTACTTCACGCACACATAAATATTTTTTTGACGTCAAGCCGAGTCATTGATTTAGCCGTAGATGCACTGTCTTGTATGTCTATGATTGGTGCCATTTTTGTTGATTGTATTAGATAAGTAGAGTCTCACAATTACGGGCGAGTGTCGAAGGTACAATACCATGGTCGATAGAGGGAGTCACTGTATATTTGTCCCCGGGGCATACACTTGAGTGACTTTGTACGCACAACTGAG
This sequence comes from Orgyia antiqua, assembly GCA_916999025.1. NCBI lineage: Eukaryota > Metazoa > Arthropoda > Insecta > Lepidoptera > Erebidae > Orgyia > Orgyia antiqua. The sequence continues at coordinate 21,232,767 of OU779862.1, forward strand.
AGGTTTCGAAATTTTGAGGACACTTTACCTCACCGCTACAAACAACGAAGTGTTTCAAAGAAAAGAAATTAATTATGCTCGCAAGTTTTTGACTATTGTGTACTGCAAACATCTGATATCATTGGTCGTATGATGTACCTACATGTCCGCATTGGCGTAATTTTTCGTATTTTTAAATCACACAAATATTTATGAATTGAATTTTTTGTGAGTTTCGGTTAATTTAAATATAGTACAGAAAGAAGGTGACAGAATTGCTATTTGTTATTGTAAACCTGAATGCGTCTCGAAACCTGTATCTACATCATCGACCCCCAAACCTATGTGTGTGGTATATTTAAAATGAAACAACATGTCTTGCACACATGTAAGGCTGTAACGCCCCATAAAATTATTCTGAATAAATACTCATTTCGCTAAGGAACATCGCATATAATATTGTTCTGAATATTATTTTCTTCAATGAACATCACCTCTTATTTTAATAAATTTGTTGTACTTTATTTCTTGAATTTAATTAAATCGCAATATAAAATGTTGGATTACTAATTTCTTTTTCCGAGCACTATTTAGTATAATATTTGCTTGTGAACTCGCTAATCACTATGAAACGACTCAGACTGCCTAATTAATTCTCCTGGTTTAAAAATCTGAAAATTCTGCAAAAGATTCTTTACACACACACACACATTTCTTATCACTGCTATAATATTATATTTATGTATGTGTATGTAGTATATTATAAGAAAGTATCAATATATATTCTGTATCGTATTGTATGTATGTAGGTAGTAGTATGTATTTATATGTTGCTAGATAATAAGAATGTTAGTTTTTAAGCTAGTAATTTTGTTGTGCACTGATATGCCCATATTCCTCAATTTTCTCCATCATTGTGGTTTGCTGGAAGAAAATTCATTATTGAATTAAACTCGCCTTTGTACATGTTGTTTCTTTTATGTCTGTAATTTTTTTCTGTTTTGCTTTGTATTGCACATACAATAAAGAATAAATAAAAGATTCTTAATGAAAAATAATATTTTTAGTAAGTGTGTCTATCTAAAGAGAGCATCGATGTGACTATTTACTAATTAAATTACATGATACTAACATTATATTACAATACTTTGCCAATGATTGAATTAATTTTATCATTCACCGTACTATCCAACCACATCACTGAGCTGCACTGAGGCTGTGACCGTTTCTGAAGATCCCAACTTTTTACGATTGGGTAAATTTTATGGCGTTTATTCATAAAGAGGACGCGAAGTATCCCTCTATGAAATGCAATTCAATATCAACAGAGATCGTCCTTTCTATCACGCGGTAAGGAAAGTTTATAGATAAAACCATTACAGCCGGTTGAACATCGACTCCGCGTTTTATTGGCAATTTTGGAGCGGTCCATGACGAAATTTTACATAAAACCCCTTATCGCTTGTTTCGTAGTTACGATGAATAAAACCAATGAAAATAAAAAGATGAGTATATTTTGTTCCCTTTATTAATGTGTAGATATATTGACGTGTGCTGAGGTAGAGGACACTCTCTACAACCGGAACATAATAAATTGTATGAACAATTTGCCCGCAACATAAAAGTAAACTCTCTTTAAATAATATGATTATGTCAAAGGTTTACCGCCATTTTGTAAAAGGTCACGATTGTCGTGCGTGAAATTGTAATAGGTAAGTAAGTAGAGGTGGTTGTCAGATTTTTAAGATACCTTCTCAAATATGTACCTACTCTTATATTGGTTAGAAAAGTAACAAATTGGATGACAAGTGTCTTTTCGAGTTCAAAATCTAAATATAACTAAAATTTTAATTTTTTTCTTTATTATGGAAGAAGGCTCATGTGTTTCTGTAAACTATCAAAACAAAATGGTGTCAATATTATACATACCAGATGTGAGGAGTTACGCGAGCGTCAGCACGAGGAGGGGGGCGGCGTGGGGGGCGCCACCCCCCACCACCACGCACGCACGCGCACGCACGGTCACACACGCACACTACACCATCACACCTGGATCCTGGAACAATCATTGTTATTATAAATCGTCACATACCATATAACTAAATAGAAAACAACCATGATGTACGCTATTAAGTTTCTATTAAGAGGATACCAAAATAGCTTCGTGCATTTTTCTATGTACGAAGTTTTCATTGTTTCTTTAGATTGAATGGCTAGAGCTCTAATTTTTAAGTATATGTTTTTTCAATATATGATCTAGGATCGCATAAACTCAGAAACGCGATTGAAAAAAGTTTTCTCGATAGAAAATCTTGGCGAAACAACCTCTCAAATTTTTTATTTTTTTCATTTGTTGGTCTATTATCGCGTATTAACTAATGAAATAACTTTAAAAACATAAGTAACTATTATATATAGAAACACGTAAATCAGAATTAAAATATATTTAGTAGATTTTGAGTAAATAGGAAAAGTATCCCTAATTCTTCATTTTCTGTGCCTACTGGCTGTGTTAATATGTACGTGTCGGCGATGATATACGATAATATTGATGTAGGCCCTTAATTAAAATAGTTTGTAAAGACATTTTGAACTGAAAAAAAAAAAAATTAACACTATCAAATTGTGTTACAGATATCATAGACCGAGATCCGAGAGGTGACAGTCTTGATTTACTACCAATAGGCATTCATCTCATTCATTATTTTATTTATTCATAGTGAAATATTACTTTGAAAGTCAAAATCTCTTTCTACATTATTTCTTACATTATAATTATTATACTCTTTCTACATTATAATTTTTATTGATGATATATCCGTATGTTTTCAAAACTCTTATTTATTAAGCTTTGCAGACGACATGAAGATATTCAAGGAGATCAAAAGTCAGGACGACGTCGCCAAACTCCAATTGGATCTAGTTAAACTTACTTTTAGCATTATGTCCGCCATTGTACTATGTATTTTGTGTAAAAAATATAAAAATAAAATAAAAAAATAAATAAATTAGATGAATATTGTATGTTAAATAAACTCGACTTAAATCCCACTAAATATTTGGTAGTAAGCTACTCACGTAAGAAACTTCCCATTACCTCGACTTACTTTTTAAAAAACCAAACTTTGACAAGGGAGTCCGTTACTAGCGACCTTGGAGTTATTGATGACTCTAAATTGATGTTTGATAGGCATATTGATCGTATCGTCAACAGGGCCTAGAGGGCGCTGGGGTTTTTAAAGAGAAGTACTATTTCGTTCACGAGGATAAAATCACTAAAAATAATTTAATGTGCACTGGTCCGTAGTGTCCTTGAGTACGCATCTCAGATTTGGAACCCGTGCTATGACAAATATATCGATCGTATTGAGCAAATCCAAGAAAGATTTGTTAGGTTTTTATGTCATAAATTTAAAATCCCATATAAATCTAAGAACTACTTAAAACACTGTAAACGATTCCACCTACTCCCGCTATCTACTAGACGAGAAATAGCTGATATTACATATTTACACAAAATTGCAACGAGTCAAATAAACTGCCCTGAATTACCCTGGGTATAACCCATCTATTTTTACTCCACTTGCAAGTACTAATTATAGACAAAACTCCTATTTGTGCAGAGCGAGCAGAAGCTTTAACAGACTTAGTAAGGAGCAGGACCTTGATTTAGACATTTTCTACACAAGTGTGGCATCGGCTAGACGGCAACTAGGCAAACGGCTTTTTGAATGATTTTGACTTATACATGCTATCACTTTGTACCATTGGGACTATTGCAATGTTAAATTCATGTACTTCCTATTAGCAACTGTATACTGTTAACTATTCGTGGAAACCTGTAATTGGCTGTATGTTTTGTATTAAGTAATTCTTAGTTCTGTATCTTAAGCTGTTAGTTTTCCAAATAAATAAATAAATACAGCTAGTTTTCCGTATGAAACCTTATGTATTATGAAAATATTAAATTTCTCGAACAAAAACACTCTTATTATTAGATTTCAAAATTCTTCAAATTAAATATAGCTACTCGTAAGTATTAATAATTGGTCAAGTGCGAGTCGGACTCGCGCACGAAGGGTTCCGTACCATTATCTATGCAACATAAGGCAACGTTATTAGTATCGAGCAAGAAACGGTAAAAAAATCATGTTTGTTGTATGGGAGCCCCCCTTAAATATTTATTTTATTTTATTTTTAGTATTTGTTGTTATAGCGGCAATAGAAATACATCATCTGTGAAAATTTCAACTGTCTAGCTATCACCGTTCTTGAGATACTGGGTGCGGAACCCTAAAAATCATGTTTGTTGTATGGGAGCCCCCCTTAAATATTTATTTTATTTTATTTTTAGTATTTGTTGTTATAGCGGCAATAGAAATACATCATCTGTGAAAATTTCAACTCTCTAGCTATCACCGTTCTTGAGATACAGCCTGGTGACAGACGGACGGACGGACGGACGGACGGACGGACGGACAGCGAAGTCTCAGTAATAGGGTCCCGTTTTTACCCTTTGGGTACGGAACCCTAAAAATGGGTATTTCATTCAAGCAGAATAAAGTCTAAGAGCTATTTTTGATTTTAATTAGTAAACATTAAAGTTTCTCAAGAAAGCCTTTTACATTTGCATCATTCAAGTTTTAATTGTAAAAAGAGAAAAATCGTTAGCTTTTACAAACGCGCATTTATTTACATTTATTACTGAGTTAAAACAATTAGCCTTGAGATAATTTCTTTCTAAACGTAATTCGTTACAAGTCCAATCACATTATTTACATTTTTAGAGTTCTGTATAAAAGTCCTTTATAGTATTACAGACTTTTACGCCTGACTTGTTTATCAAAATTTATTTACAATGTTATCTTATACTAAACTATTAAAATCATATAAATTTTCGGAATCGTGCCTGAAATTTTCCTATATGTGATGACCGGCTGTAGAATCGATGTAGGTACTTGAAATATAAGTACAATGATAAACTTGATATCACGGCTGTTAGCAAAATACTGATTTTTAATTCAAATATGCAATCTTTTGAGGATGATGATAGAATATATCCCTATATTTTTCACAAACAATCTCAATGTTATGTCGTCTATCCAAAAGGACGGGACTTTGATTAAATATTTCGCTGCGCTCTCCTAAAATAATATTTTAATCTTCGGATGCCACAGTGCAGGATATGACATCACAACGGATCAAGGATAAAAAGACTTTGAAAATAAATCTTTTCTTTTTCTGGCTTTGTGGGTTTTCATATACCTACGCAAAGTCCTTCTTTATTTCCTTTTACGTAATGATGACATAATTTTTTAAAAATAAAATTTACATGTCCAGTTAAATAATATGGTATGACCGCTATAACGTCTTTTAGTTATTATGCGAATCAATCATACTATTCATTCTATCATCGTGCTACTGTTTTTCACAATACGCTTAATCCTGCCAACAAACATTTTGTTTTATGGACTTTTCCTTAATCACCAACGTTTAAGCATCTTTAGATATTTGACAAGATTATAAAAAAGTGTTATTTAATCCCCATTACTATTGACACGTTCCGTAGGTCACTGAACACCCACAATTAGATCTGAGGGTCATCTACGAGGATCTAAGCATCAAAATCGTTTTGAATTACAATGTCAAAGTATCTACAAAGTCTTATATAACAAGATTTTAAGCAACATTGTTCTTTTATTTTAACCTATACAAGAACCATATTTTTATAAGCTTTTATCCTGTACAGTAAAATATCGTCATAAATATTTATATTTTACGAAAATGGCGCAACACACTTCGCCTCAGTAATTTATACTAAGTATATTTACGCGCCGCATTCTCTTAACTAAACTTTGGTACAATATCAAATTCATAACCTAAAAGTTACAAATCAAACATGAAATCACTTCTTAAACTTAATTTCGACAAAATTAGGACCAAATGAATTTCGGACAGACTTAACACAAAATTCAAACGTACATTTCGTCAGTTAGCTCATAAAAATGAAATAATGTACATAGTAATAAGAGAAGCGATGAGCGAAGCGGTTTGAGGATTGCTGTTTGCAGATTATACCTATATTCATATTAACATAACTCTCTTTACTGTGTCACAAAAATTTGTCCCTATTAAACATCTTTTAAATTCTGATTAAAATTAAAGTAGCATTCCTTTATTAATTACCAGTTATTCTGTGTTAATTACATAACTATTATAATTCTGTTATTTCAATAGTATAATCATAACATTTTTACATTTAATACTGCAAATCTGTCCTTAGACCATAATATTTTTATCGCCTTCAACCTTTTATACCCTTCAACATATCTTTTTTTTTTCGTTAGTACCTCTGAAAGAGCACATTAATAATCATTGGTCACGTTCATAATTGAACCTGGTTTGTTAATCTGGTAGTAAATCAGACTCCCTTGTGGTTTTCCTGTTGATATTTTAACGAAGTTCTGCACGAGAAATAAAACTACCATAAACGATATCTGAGGTTGTAAAGCGACCATAAAGGTGGACTACACGTCAGTATTATATTGCTTCCGTGTATATACAAATATAAATCATTAAAATTTTATGACTACGAGCTTTGCCTGCCCAAGAAAAGCATTTTAGTTTGCATTAATTGGTATAGAGTCTTTTTACGTTACAATAAAATTATACTTGTGTTCTAACCGTTTGTAATAATTTACAGTAAAGCGCGACTCTATGTAAGCCTAGAGGTATTTTTATGTTATCTTGACAGATAATAATTTATTAAAATATAAGTAAGTAAGTATTACGTATTAAGTAAGTATTACCAAGTCTATGATTAAAACACATGTAAATATAAATAAGACGCATCGAAAGAATTAATAATGTTATAAGTGTACCATACAGACTCGAACGGACGTTGTTATATATGTACCTATTTATTGTATGTATTTCAAATAGTAAAAATATTTTGGTCAATACGAAAACACTGTTACAAATCAAATCTATAGGTTGCTTCACGTCAGAACTTTGTACAACCTTTACACGAACATAGCTCAAACGGAGAAATATGAAATATTTCTCGATATTGAAAGATCTGAAACAAAATTTACTGTACCTGCTGTAATTTTTTGGTTACAACTTACCTTAAAATCATGAATTAATGTAATTAAAACTCTGTACAAAGTTCTTAAACAACAACAATCTAAGATCAATGAATATAAAATGAAGTTTAATTTCAAATTTGACACTAACAGTAAATAATGTTAATGAGAGGTTAGGGATGGTTGTAGGTGCGCTGTACCTCACCTCGCTCTCAGGTTATCTGATCCTCTGTAAGAGATAAGTCACAAACAAACTCCGCCATTATAATAACAAACTTATTTAACTTTTCGTTGTTCATTTGAATGTTAATTTGAGAAATTTGTTCACGGTGAACACGTAAATCTTGAGACCCACTTCATAAAACGAAAGCTGTAAACTGAACAAGTTTCATATTGTGTTTGTTTATTCTTTTAAAAGAAAATATCTCGACATTTTCTGCTTAGTTTGAATTTTTACAAAAATAGGTACGAACTAGTCGGATTAAATTAATTCAGCCCTTTTCTGTTAATATTTCAGCCTATAGTTATTTACATCCCTGACAATTAAAACAGTACCTAGTTTATGAATTATTATAATATGTATAATATGTAGGACGAAACATTGAAAGTAATAGCACAACGATTAAAACCACATTGACCACAAACAGAGCTGACACACACGCACACGCATACATTTAGCTGACACACATTGATAGAACAACCTAACATTTATCTAATAAATAATTAGCTACCGATTATCGTTCAACTAGCACATTATTAATGGCAGCATTTTAACATTCAATTCACGCAAATGCAGAACTATTTCGCTTATGCAAAACCTAATTACTCTGCAGAAATATAACTGTGTTAAATGAAAATAAGACAATCACACTCACAAGTGTTAAAAATCTAATATTGCTCAGTTACGAACTTGCTTCTTTTGTTTTGAATTTCAGGAAAGATTTAAGAGCGGACTCGAGGTATGGTCCCTTAGGTGTTTATTGTTTATGCGTATTCCCTATACAACACGTCTATACGGATATAGGGTCACACCTTTACACACCACAGGCTGCTTTTATGACAACTAAACAAAAAATTTTTGTTTTATTATGAAAAGCAAATACTTATTTTTACTGTTTAATAAAAGGCTGTTGCTAGTCGTCCGGTTATACGGACGACTAATATTCAATATTTGTCCGGTTATCGGATGAATAAAATATATTAATCGTCCGGTTATCAGATTAATAAAATATTTTAATCGTTTACTTTATTATTTGTACTAATTACGTTTCATATAACTTTAGAAATTAAACAAAATGAAGGTTTTCGAAAAAAAAAAAAACCCTAACCTAACCTTCACTCGGTTAGCTTCGAGATCTAATAACTCCGCATTTTTCTTTTTGTGTAATCTTCAGCTCCGTGGACAGTGTCGAAAAAGATTTTCACTTTTTTCACGAAAAAAATTCTTAGTTATAAATTTAATAATAAAAAATAATAATATCGGTATAAATATACTCATTCAAAAAAAAAAAGCCGTACAAATAGTCAAATCCACGATTGACGGACGATTTTTTACCGGACGACTAGACACATCGTTAATAAAACAGTACTACATACTTGATTATAAAGTACTCGTAATAACGAATACTTTATAATCAAGTATGTAGTTAGACAGAGAAACACAAAAGCGTAACTTAATTTATATATAGTCAATGGACAAAATCAATGGACAACATCTGCAGAATATATAGTCCGTACGACAATGAGTGAGCAACTTCATAATTATCAATAGAATATTTCACTAGGACAGCAACGCATCGTAGAGCAACAAGCAACGGAACCAACAACGAACAATTCAGTGTTAAGGGCCTACATCAATATTAACGTCAACATGTACCTATTAACACGTTAGTAGGTATAGAAAATGAAGAATTAGGGATATTTTTTTTGTTTACTCAAAATCTACTAAATATATTTTAATTCTGATTTACGTGTTTCTATATATAATAGTTACTTATGTTTTGAAAGTTATTTCATTAGTTAATACGCGATAATAGACCGACAAATGACAAAAAATAAAAAATGAGAGAGGTTATTCGCTAAGTTTTTCTATCGAGAAAACTTTTTTCAATCGCGTTTCTGAGTTTATGCGATCCTAGATTATATATTGAAAAAACATATACTTAAAAATTAGAGCTCTAGCCATTCAATATAAAGAAAAAATGAAAACTTTGTACGTAGAAAAATGCACGATAATATTGATGCAGGCCCTTAATGTTAATTGATGTGTCGCTTCGCTCTGCTGTGGTATTTCCTGCAATTTGAATGAACTGCTGAGATCGCGTACACCAAACATAATATAGGTCATACAATGGTAATGTATTAGATGTTGTTTGTTTGTGATTTAATGTTATTGTTTGTGTTTGTATGTGTTCTTCCAGTAGATATTTGTGTGATATATAATATGTAATTTTATGATCAAAATACATTTTGAAAGTACACCGAAGTCTGATCACAGAGGATTCGTTACATGTTAGTCCTACTATTCACCGTAATGGCTGAAATCATGATATTTCGGAATAAACACAAACTCACATTTGACGGGTAAATACAATTGATTGATTTACCCTTGGTTGTGTATTTACAGAGCTTTACAGGTACTTTGATTGTCTATTTCACATTCAAGAGATGCTTATATCAAGATAGTAGATGTTCTGGCCGTGATGTAGTGTGAGGTATTCAGCCGTATTCATAGAATCACATCTCTGAATTCAACCACATGATCTTAAAATAACAAAGGAGACGATTAACAACAGTGGCGGGTTCGTTTATTTTGCGTAATCACATAATTTAGTCGCACTCGCACTGTTCTACTGTGCACTTTAATTGCTATACAAATAGACTAGCTGTTGCCCGCAACTTCGTACGCGTGGAATTTAGATAACAAATGATATATATAAACCACTAACGCAGCACACACAACGGAAGAATATGGATAATTCTCCCCGTCTTTGCAACATTTTTCACTAATGTTTCGCTTCTATTTGTCGCAACGTGATGTTATGATAATTTGTTCTCCGAAAACATGATGCTATTTACTTGTATTAGGATATTGTGTAATAGATCAATAATATGTATCGTAAAATCTTATAGTCTCGAATATGAATGAAAACGAAAACAATATACCACTTGAAGTCACACAGAACAACAAACCATGAAGCAACTCTTTGTAGAACACAATTCCCAAAACAAAATCTATATCAGCGCTATCACTGTACTCAATACAAAGATTTTCATGACGTACATGTTGTATATAAAGTCACCTTTATTATGTAGCAATAAGGTCAAGAGAATATGAAACTGGCACAGAGTAGTGAGGCTCACAACTTCAGTTACTCTATGCTTTATGAAGCCTCTCTCTCTATGAACAATAAAATGAAAATGATGCTAAAATACAAATGCGCATTTAAAATCTTTTGTTTTTGTAATTGCAAAACGGAAAATATTCTTTATTGCTATATTTGAAAAGACAATAGTTGTTGTGAGAGTAACACTAATGTAATATTATATCATTAAAACATTTTAATAAGTTATCATATTTGTATGATTTGATATGTCTGTCTGTCTGTCTACTGCGCTTTGTGAAACGCCTCCGAAAATTTACAAATACAAATTATATGCAAAGCTATCTAGTTACAAGGATAGCGGTGAACTAAATAACTAATGGCTATTTTATAACCCTGGGACACAAACAGTGTTACCGTCGTCAGTGTATAATGTAAGCTCGTTATAAACTTATATTGTACCAACATTGTTGTCTGTCATCAGGTACTCATCTACATTTTTAAACTGGTTACTTTAAATGTAATACATACTGAACCAGTTCTATGTTCACATATTCTACATAAGCCACACACGTACGTTGATGTTGACATGTTCATGTACTCGTAAAGAATACTCATAACAATACAAACAGACGTCTACAACATCAATAATATAGTATAGTACTAGTAGAGTCAGATAACCTTGAGCTACAGAGACACAGCTACATACAGCCTCCATATTAACTAAACTCATATTGTATTCATTGGTGCTATACGAAACAAAGAGGGCGGTTCTCTACAATTTATAACCGGCACGATATAAAGGTACTCCTTTTGTGAGTGTTGCCCTTACAAATAACCCGTCTACGTTTTTATGAAATAAATAATAAACCTGTGGAGGTGAAACTTAGAGTAATAAAAATTACACAAAAGGTACTAGAAATACCTAAAGAACTCATAGTTAACAAATACTTGTGCGGTACATTTATATTCGAGGTGTATTATTCATAGAGTATTTTATGTTTAATTCTGAATTCACTTTCAGTTAGTAGTGATTATGGTTAGTTTTGATGTTGACAAGTGTTACAATCTGTCACGATGATGAATTCACTGTAACTTCACTGGTTACATTAGGTCATTAAACTGTGTATCGTCATAGTTTCTTTTTACTAATAAATATAACAATGGCTGATAGCCAATTTGCAGACAGAGATCAATGATAGAGAGTTAATAACTTAATAATGCCAAGAAGCACAAAATGATCTTCAAAATAATTTTGATTTTGAACAAAGATCTAAATTAATTTCTAGGCGACTGGCCTCGTGTCAAGTGGTTCATGTAACGGACTGCCGTTCATAAGGTCGCGGGTTCGACTCCCGCACGGGACAATAATTTGTGTCATCTTATAAATTGTCATACAAATATGTACATAATATATGTATTATAAGTATGTATTTTTAAAAGAAAAGTAGTTGATGTATCATATTCGTAGTCTGGTATCCATAACACAAGCATATACGCTTAGCTTGGAACCAAAGGACGTTCTGTGAAATTTCCATAAACATAAAAAAATTATGAATGTTGCTCAAATGGCCAATCTGCAGCACTACGTCTTGTAAGCATAGATCTAAAAATTTTAACGTAGTACGCGTACATGTAGCTTTCTGATGCGTAGCAGAACCTACGCTGTAGTACTACAAACAATACATGAGTATTTTAAATTCAAAGTGATTCTAAGTGCTTTAAATTGCCTCTAATCAAACAAATAAATTTAAAGTCAGTTCGAAACCCAGCTATACAAAATCTCTTTAAGCAATTCTATGGAATAAAAGTTATTAAGTGACTTATGTATGAAATGATGTTGTCGATGTAAAATTGACCTTGATACGTAAATATAAATGTACTATTTACACTTTTGTAATAAGTAATAATACATTTATTATGAGGAACCCTGTCACTGTATCTTGTAATATATTTAGAGGAGCGTGTCCTAGTGTCGTACAACGTTTCAATAATGCACCACACAACACGACCTCAGGATGAAATCTTATTACGAGCAGGTAACAACAAAACTTCAGTACTGTTCAACAATAGGTTGCATATTTTATAGAAATACTAGCTGATTTCTGTTACTCCGTACCCGTGGAATATTAGATCCCCATATATTTTGTCACGGACTAAACCTTCCCTGGACTTTCACGAATATTTCAAGACCAAAATCACAAAAATCGGATCAGCTGTTCTCGAGCTTTAGCGAGGCGAGATTAACGAACAGTAATTTATTTTTATATATTATAAGATTTAGGAGTATGGTGAATCATTGCCTTATAGAGACTGTTCCTGTCTTTATTACTTGTAAAAATATTTAAACAACTCCAATACTAATCGGCTGTAGAATATTTTACTTTCCACGTGTACAAATCGTCATAACTGACATGACTGACCTATGTAGTCATTTCTGTTTATTGAACAACTATGATGTTACAATGTGGCATGTAATCATGCACTGCATTGTTTTGTTTTCTACAGAGTATTGTAAACATTTAATGCATTGTAAAGCTTAATCTACTGTCTATCTGAATAAATCTAACCATCCTTTATGGATATTATATTGCCACTGATAGCAACTCTCTTTCACACACACATTCACACGCACAGACACTTAAGCAATCAAAATATTGTGTAGCAATGACACGTACATAAAGTATCGTCAATACAGTAGTGTATGTAAGGCGGAGTGCACATCCACGTTGTCTGTGCGGACGGCGGACGCTCACTGCCGGAGAGGGCGCCCTCAGCGAGATCGATGATCGACGATGTGATGACCGTTGGGGACGGAAGGTCCTCGAGTGGCGACCACGAACTGGACGACGCAGCGTAGGGCGGCCCCCAACAAGGTGGACCGACGATATCGTCAAATACGCCGGGGGCCGCTGGATGCAGTTACCGCAAGACCGCGCGTTGTGGCGTTCTACGGGGGAGGCCTATGTCAGTGCACTGAGAAAGGTTGATGGATGGATGGATGGAGCATTCTAAGCATCAAAAATAAAATTACTGTGCATTTCACTAAATTAAGTACCTATATAAGTATAATAATTTTATATTCTACTAGCTGTCCCGGCAAACGTTGTTTTGCCATACTAAAAAAAAGGCTTGAAAAATAGATGTTGGCCGATTCTCAGACCTACTGAATACGCATGTAAAATTTCATAAAAATCGGTCAAGCCGTTTTGGAGGAGTACGATAACTAACACTGTGACACGGGAATTTTATATATTAGAAAGATGATCTTTTCAACATAAATGTGGGTATCCCAATTAGTAAAAAAAAAGCTCCACGCTCGAGTGTTTCCAATAAAATGTTAGTTTCAGTAAAAGTCCTGATATTTTTTGTTAACACCTACTTAGTGAGCATATACTTGAAAAACTTTAGTGAAAATAAATCATTGAAAAGCCGCAGACGTGTAGATATTCATTTATTTATTTTGGAGATTTAACTATCGCAAGATTTTAAGATTTCATTACAGTACATATTTGAGAATTTCTTCAGTCGTAATATTTAAAATATCAAAATTTAAAAGTAGTATCATCTACTAATAGAGGTTATCAGTAACCTCTATTAGTAGATGATACTACTTTTAAATTTTAAATTTTATAGTCTTTTTTATGGCTAGTATCAGTACTAGCCATAAAAAAAGACTATAAATTTTGAAATTTAGAATTTAGAACAGTAACTAGTCGCTCCTGTGTTATTTGTGTTGTGTTTTGTTTTCTTTTTCTCATTTTACGGCTGGCATTAATGCTGTTTTAATTTAAATCATAATGTCATAACGATTTGTGTAAGTTGTGATATTTGAATGCTGTAAAGAAATTTTATTTCATGTAAGTGCTATTTTTAACTGAATATTTTACTTTTTTTCTCATCATGGCGTAATTTGCCCAATTACTAAGCCGGGACTTGATGCTAGAAATTTTTTTTTGAAGTCACGATTTTATTTTGACAAAAATATCTATCGTACAAATAATAACATACCGATATATTAACTAATAATGTAATTTTAAGTTTCTAAGAAAATTATTTTATCATTCAAAACATTTTCATAAGCAAGCAAATTATATCAGTACTGTACGTGTGGTGACGGGCTAAGAATACAAGTGTCACCACCCCATTTCCATTCCAGGGTGCTATAAGAGCCAGCTTAGGGATATTATACACAGGTAAAATTCTCTGTAAGGGACGGAAACTTGGAAACAAACCCTCTGCAAACAAGTCTGGTCAGGGCGGCATAGATCAAAATCACGCCCACAGCGGAGGAGGCCGTGCCCAACAGTGGGAGCTGGTGCTAGAGCTCATTAGCACTTTTATTATTAACCCGTCAGTACACGGACAATACTGACAAAATATGCCAGCTTATGAAAATGATTTGAATGATAAAATAATTTTCTTAGAAAAACACTTTAAATTACATAATTAGTTAGGACTCTATGTGATTGGATTATTTCAGTACTTTTCTAAATTCTTATTATTACTTGTATGCACATAACCAAGCTGTTACTTGCGTTTAAAACAGTGGTAAAAGTTACCGAAGTTAATAGTAATTCTACTTACTATCTGTTTAAAATAGTTACTAAGAAATGGTTAAATAAATAGGCAACTTGTTATTACATTATTTAGTTAGTTACTGTCTAACGAGCTCAAATCAAAACAGCTTTTCCTCAGAGATAATTAATCAAATGATTGTAACATAAGACTTATTTTGTACAATTATTGCATTTAACAGTTTATTTGAAATATTACATTACCTTTCAAAAAATTTATTTGAACATTGTTAATTGCTTTTCTTTTTAAAGTTACAAGAACGTTTTAATATCAAAGTATATAATAATATTCTGTCGTTTCTCTTTATATTAGCTTTGTTAATTTGACATACCAATTTTAGAAATACGTAATTAAAACTGTATAATGATTGTAATACAGCTTCAAAATACAATGAGTAATTAAAAAAAAAGTTTATCTGACTACATGTGCCTTTGAAATTTGAGGGTTTTCCTCGATTTCTGAGGAGATAACCGTCAGATCCTGACCTGGTGCCAATGCTGCAATGGGAACACACGAGGACCACCAGCTTTCGAATAAAAATAGAATTATTAAAATCGCTTCAACCAGTTAAAAGTTATGAAGTAACAAACATAAAAATAAAATTAAAACCCTCCTCCTTTTTTGAAGTCGGTTAAAAAGACGTGTAATTTTAACTGTTAACATTTCATTTTATTTATATATATTTTGTTGTCATAAACATGAAAGCGGTTGAAATATTTTCTTAGATCAACCAAAAAAGGCTACTTAGATCTTTCTGCATTATCTAGTGAAGTGAAATTCATCTTCATTCTTCCACTCTATTCTCTGCCATATACAAATCAAACTATCTTTCTATAAGCTTATTCACAACATTCAATATTTAAGTAACAGTTTTCTATCTGCTTATAATTGAAATCAAAATACAAACCGCCCTCCTGAACGTAGGAACTCCTCGATGCATTGCTGATAGATTATCAGCTACACAACTTATAATGTAGGTAACACTCCCACTATTCAACGCTGAAAAGATAGGTTGGTTTTAAAAATGTTTAAAAACGAAAGAAAACTTTAAACTAAAACTCAGCTGAAACACTTTTATATTGCTTAATTAATCAATATTTGGTTCAGAAAAATTATCTTTTTCCAGTGTGATTTTAATTAGAATTTATTTTGGAATATACATAGAAATAACGACGGCAGGGATAATTTTTTAAGTATTTTTGTTACGATATTATCCTGATAGAATGTTGAACACTATTAAGCTTTTTATTGTGAATTCACTCACAATTACAATACTATTGCCTAGAAATAAGCTAAACACAAACTACAATCCACAATTTAGGCAGCCAATATTGTAGAGCGCCATGTTTACTGTGGGAAATGGAATTTCCGACTTACTTCCGGTACACGTCATGGTGTAAATACGAGCTAATTATTGTTAAATAGCACATTGAATATTTATTGCTGGTTACTTCTGGATGTTATGAATAACAATTTATTTTTAATTATTTGATTATATAAAACTGCAAATCAAGTAGCTAATATCGTTTAAGTTACGGCACATGATATTAATTTATGGTTATGTTAATAGGTTAAAAACTGTCTATACCTTTCCTAAAAACTGACAAAACAGAAAAAGAAAATTTCAAAATACATAAGTGAATTCTTGATTCAATATGGGAGTAAGTTTTTAATTATGTGAAGTTCTCAAAGTTAGGTCATAAAGCGCAGCTACACTTTGCATATTTTCTTGTACACATTATGATCTCTTCACAAATGAAGTACCTATTCTGTATTCACTAACGAGGATTTTAAGCAAAGATTTTGTTTAAATAAATGTGTAATTAAAGTGTATTTGTTTTAAATTTTTAGTTTCGGAGACTTTGTTCTTGCGTCAGAATGTATTTACAATATATAAAAAATTCTCTAACTAAAATAAATAAAATTAAAACATGGAGTGACGCATTGGAAAACCATAATCCTACTAATATTATAAATGTGAAAGTTTGTATGGATTTTTGGATGTTTGTTACTCTTTCACACAAAAATTAATAAATGAATTTTAATGAAACTTTACAATAATGTAGCTTTTTATCCCGAAAGTATGCAAGGTTCCCGTGGGATAGTAAAAAATGAACAGATTTTTTATTCTTATTATCGCGGGTAACACCGTAGGGCATAGCTAGTATATGTAATTTGTCTGATTTTGTATGATTGCTTTGTGTATAAGGCATTAGTTTTATAAACTGTAATGTTGTACATTTAAATAAATAAATCAAAAGATTTAGGCACAAATTATAAAAAAAAAATTATGTATGTATTTTAATGTTATTTCTCTTCGAAGCTTTAAATTTTCTACTTCATTGTCAATATTTTTCAACTTTTGACAATTTGAGTCGTTGCCGTGCACATTCTCATTAGGCCGACATTGTGTTGCCGAGTTTAAAGCGAAAAAATCAGTAAATAATGGATTAAAACTCGTTTGCAATGAAAAATTACACGTATCTGTGTTTTTCGTCGAGATTGTGTAATGTGCATAATTATTCTTTCGAGTAAACATTTTAAATAAATTGGATTTTTCTTCGTCTTGATCAACTATTTGTTTTTATTTCGCTTTCACTGTGCACTTATTTGTCCAAAAGGCTGCTTTTTATTTCATAAAATTTGAAATCGGCAAACAAATTCAACATCTTTTTTTTTAGAATTTCACAATATAATTATATCTATCTAGATACTTTTTAATAATTTATTATTAACTATACTCAATATTATGCTAGGATATGCATATATAGTATATTTTTTCTGTTTCATCAATTCTGAATATTTCCGCGATCGTGTTTATGTGTCTGTTGGTGTTTATGTGCATTATAAAACCTATGAAATACCTATAAAATCATCTAGGTTCTACTAGAATCCTTTTGGATTCTGGTACAACTGTTGAAGAAAGGCACTTTTCATTATCCTTTTGGTCTTGACGGTACGCACCACCTGCAACTATAAGTGAGACACGTCGCGGGTATATGTACTCCGATAGGTCTTATAATATTGGATGAGGGACACAACTAACCTGAACTTTCTTGAATAACGATAAAACTCCTATTGAATAGCAATGTTGCGGATATATAACAGCTATGGCCTCTACATTATGAGTGGCTTCTACCATGTAAGCATCAGTATCGTTTTATTGTATCGACGTATCTCAAAGTTGCTTATTTATTCCAAAGAATCACCTAAAAATACTGCTTGTAGTCTAATTATTGTGTAATAGTAAATCTTAAAACATTTCGCCTTGTACAAGTGCATTCGGCTTTTATTAATTCTTATACAATTTTAAATTGTTTTATGATCAATTGATTTATTAGTTATGCATCTTCGTGTTCTTTCTAATTCGATGATCAATTGATTTAAAGGTTTAGTTGTGGATCAGACCAAAGTACTGTCCGTAAAATCAAATTATCGAGTTGTACAGCTCCAAAGAGAAGTACGCAAACTCAAGTGTCTTTTTAGCATAAAGCTAATATTCATCTTAGTCGGTGAATAACCACGTAAAACTTTTAGTTGTGGATCAGACCAAAGTACTGTCCGTAAAACTAAATTATCGAGTAGTAAATCTCTAAAGAGAAATACGCAACGTCCAGCATTAAACGGAGAAGGGTTAATGGATGATGAATAAACTCCTAGTTGCATGATAGTATCAGCTTGTTAACAAATGAAATAATCTCATCCAGTCAATAAGGGAGAAAAGCGTAACGGTATGTTTAAGTAACAAAAACAATACTGAACTCTGACCTTTAAAATTGTTTAAAAGTTTGCTACTTACTGACTTAGTTAAGTCAGACCAAAAAACATCATAATAATATATCAACCGCATGTATATAACAAAACTGAATAACATCATGTATTTCCTTTTTGCATAAAATTTCATGAATTTGTATAGTTCAAAATATTGGTTAACTGCAAGTATCCCCCTTAACATAAGTGTGTTGTACCCCCTTAACTAAAATGTGTTGTCACCCCTTAACATATTTGTGTTGTATTGTACCCCCTTAACTGAAGTCTGTTATCACGCCATAATAAAAGTGTGTCGCCTTAACACATAATTTTATTTATTTGCGGGTAGTATAAAATAACCAACGTTATTAGTGACCTACTTTTTGGTACAGATGTAGGTAGGATATCTGTCTTATAAATTGATAACAATGTAATACATTACAATTATTATTGTAATATATTATTAATTAATACATTAATGTTTTTGTGCAAGAGTCAACATTATTGTATTTTATCACGGGATATGTGACAATATGTGATAACCGGATAAAAATAAATGTTTGAAAACTAACCTCTTGCAAAGTTGAAAACTTTTGCTCCATAATAATATTAAATTCCTTACTAAAATAGCCGTTTGCTTGGAATAATAATTCATAATTGCCGTCTTCATTATGATAATATTAAAAATCACAATATATCTGAAAAAATTAATACACTGAGACGACAGAACGTGCGAACTTGGCGAGCACTAAAACGCGAATGAAGATAGGGTAGATGGCATGGATAGGGTAGATACTTATGACATTGATTTGCTTTTTGTTTTAGGCTCAAATATAGTGCGACTTTGCGAGTATGAAGAATGCATACTACAAGTTGTTAATAAATTATCGAGAAAGGATTTCCGAAATATAATTGTTGTTATTAGTTCATGTTTGGAAAAAGCATTTTGCAACTAAAACATGATTAAAATTTTAGGCAATTTAGTTGAGTAAGAAAATGACAAAGAATAGCTGTGACTGTTATAGCTTTTTCTGTATAACATATCGAATTATTATTCAATAAATAATGCTTATTGTCTGTATAAATTTAAACCTCAGATATAAGTAAGCACTTTTCTGATATCCCACAAACATATATATATAAAAGTGTACGAAGGAAGTTAGTGTTCATCCTCTACGTGACCTAATTAGAACTAACTTTATATTGATGTAGAAAAATGTACTTAAAATGATTACTTATATACCTACACGATATAAAAGTTTAGTGTGTGTTAGAGTATACACCTTCAAACTGATGTACTTAATATTCATTGTGATTGTGCTTTATTGCTGTACACTAAACATTCAAGACACTAAACGATAACATATAAACGGGTTGACTGACTGACTGACTGAATTAAATACACCCGTACATATAAAAACCAGAACTGTCTATATAGAGACAGATTGAGAATATAAAATTAAATGGTGTCACAATCAAACTCACTTCTTTCTACCAGTGCTTTAAGAGTCAGTTAGTAAATCTAAGCTAAACTTTTGCGAAAGATGGAAACTCACATTTCTAGATAGAAACCTTCTCGCTATAGAGAAGTCTCATATTTGGCAATAGTTTAACAGTAATCATATTATATTTCTATTTATCCCGTTTACCTTAGAGTGAGAATTTTATTTATAATACAACTGTCAATACAACTGCTAAACTATAATGTACTTTTCGTAGTGACAGTAAACTCCACCTTCTGCTAGCCTACTTAGCGAACAAACCCCACTACTGTCACAAGTTCAGTGCTTATTAATAAATAGCGTCACCACCCCATCTCCTCCCAAGGGTGCTGTAAAAGTTAGCTAAGGGATATTGCACACAGATACCACCCTCTGTGAGAGACGGAAATTTCGAAAATAAACCCTGTGACAACACGCCTGGTCAGCGCGGCACAGTAGACCATAATCCCTCCCAAAGTGGAGGAGGCCCGTGCCCAACAGTGGGATGTAAATGGGCTGGAGAAGAAGAAGAAGATAACTAGCGGCTCCTCCCGACTTTGTTCGTGTGGATTTAGAAATTTTCCCCGTGTTTGTGAAATTTTTCATTAATGCTTCGCTCCCATTGGTCGCAGTGTGATGTTATATAGCTTATAACTTTCTTCATTAAATGGACTATCCAACACAAAAAGATTTTTTTATTCAAATCAGCAGATCCTGAGATTAGTGCGTTCTAACAAATAAACAAAATGTTTGAAGTTTCACGCTTTCTCTGGCCACCTTGCTTCTCATTCACCTGGTTCAGTTCCATTAGTTATGGTTGTGGTCAATAAAAGTCTTTTGATAACATTATAATTATATTTTCTTTACTTAATTAATCACAATATAAAATTACATATTTACATATATACAGAAATAAAACGAAATTTATATTTTAAAAAGTTTGGAGGCCAACTGCAGTCGGGTACAGGGACCAAGCCACCGGCTCTCGACGCTTCGTAGCCAGAAACCTCATGATGCAGAAATGACAACTTGTATCAAACCTGAAATTAAAAAAGTGTTTTAATATTTTCTATAGATGTAGAAAAAAGTGGAGGAGGATGATTTTTATGTTTCACGTTGGACATAACATGTCTAAGTTGATATTATAACCTTATTTCTCAGACCTTGAACACTCCGGTTTGGAAATTTAATGCATAAAACCAGTGGTAGTTTATAATGTTCTAAATTAGGCTGTCAAAGCTGGTTGTTTGTAATTTCACCATACAGAAAATATTAACGGTTTGTGCTACCTTCTCACAATCGAAGTATTTAGAACCAACCTGTCATGACAAGCATCCTGTGACCAGCGCCTTGGAAGTATCAGACCCTCGCCTGTCAGCGTCCACCTGCAAATATATAAATAAACTAGCTGACCCGGCAAACGTTGTTTTGCTATACTAAAAAAAAAAAGTTTTGAAATATAGATGTTGGCCGATTCTCAGACCTACTGAATACGTATGCAAAATTTGAGAAGAATCGATCAAGCCGTTTCGGAGGAGTACGGTAACTAACACTGTGACACGTGAATTTTATATATAAGATGATGTTCAGTGCACACACTGACTGTACAATCTAGCTAGTAAAACTGTGCTTATGGTCAAAAAGAAAAAAATAAATCATGTATTTGTTTCAGGAAAAAGTTCTGAGTACTTTTTCCTGAAATACATACATGATACATAAATTTTACAAAATACTTTGATAAAATATGTTGATAGCTAATATTGGTTAAGATTCATAATGAGTTATATCTGAAGCTACGTGGCACTTAGATTAAATTCTTACATCCTGGTCTACCTCTTATTGCGGGAGTCAATACGGTTGAATTATGATGAGTTTACTATTGAATTTCACCTATAATAAAGGATTGATTTACTTATGTATAGAGGTATAAACAAAGTGATTATTCAGCGTAGAGGCAGAGCGGCCTCGTCGCTGTGCGCGCTCATCAGCTGTGGAGCAGCGCGCGCAGCAGCGCGTCGTGCAGCGCGCGCAGAGCCAGCAGCGCGGCCATGCAGCGCGCGCTGCTCGACGCGCCCGCAGATCCCGTCTGCATCGCGGCAGGACGTTCACCTACAGACAAGGAGAAGAAAGGTAAGTCGACACTTTACATGAAATTGTAGTGTATATGATAGTATGGTATATCTGACCGTGCAGCACGTGCACCCTGACGGAGGCCACCTCCGCGCTGGAGGGAGCGCAAGAGTAGCGGCCCGAGTCAGAGGGTGCGGCGAGCTGCACCAGCAGGGACGAGCTGGTGAGGGCGCCGCGTGACGTCACCACGGACACGCCGCCGCGACCTGCCTCGCCAGAGATCACCTCGTCCTCGTGGTACCAGAAGATGTAGGCGGGCGGCTCGGGGCTGAACTGAACCAGGCACGTCAGGTTGATGGTGGAGCCTACGTCCACGTGCAGGTCGGGCCCGCCCAGGATGCGAGCGCTGGGAACTGAAAACAACACTTGTATTACAATGAGAGAATTCGTCTGTGTATAGCACAGTATCTCTTGCCTGCTGTATGACCTTGCGCGAGGAATTTACGTGATTTAGCTGTTAGCGGGCCACATTAAACAGCAATTAAATCACAATGAAGACAACCCTTCAATAGGCTTATTGTTGCAGCGCCATTCCTCCAAAACACTCTTAGAAGGTCAGGTTTAATGTCAATTCATATGAAGCTATTATCATTTGAATAACTGAATATATAATATATTTGTGTTCGAGGATTGTGTTAAGGTTCAAGTTTTATTTCCTAGAATTCAGATCTATATGATAGAGTGCCTCTACTTACAACACTAATAGTCTTATTCATAATGACTTATCGGAGGTTTAAAAGTTCGCTAAAATAGGTTCGCTAAAATTGTCAAAACTTGTTATTCATAATAGTCTTATTACCACTACTAAAAGATATTCGTTGTAACAAGCTACTTGCACTTATGTAAACGTAACGTTGCCTTCATTGTAACTAAAAGAAATATTTGGAAACAAAGTCAACACGATTTACATTTTTCGTGACTAGGTTCGTAATACTTCACACGTTTCGTTCAGAACATCGTTTGTCATATAGTATCATCACAAAAGCCACCTCACAGGTTATATAAACATGTGGAAATATGTCGTAATCGTAGTCATAATTAGAAAGTTTGTTAGCAAAAGTTTGTGAAATTATAATATTTTCTAACACTTGCGCGACTCATTTGTTTAAATAAAACTACTTTTACGGATTTAGACGCGTATTTTTGTTTTAAATTTTGGTTAGTCAGCCAGTCTCACCCGTGACCATGGTGACTGCAAAGTCTCCGAAACGTCTTAAATTTCACTAATTTAAATAAAACTGCTTTTTACGGATTTATACTCTTAAATCCGTAAAAAGCAGTTGTTTTCTTATAAAAATTTTGAAAGTCGTTCATTCGAACGACTTTCTATTTTTATAAGAAACCATACATGACATTGCATGTAACTGTCTTAATGTAAAGTAGGTACTTAAGTCATAAAATCATGAGTGTTATTCGCGAATCTTCCCGTTGAGTAAGACGAGGCCCGAGTCATAATCCGTCGCCATCTTGATTAGTTCGTTTTACAATGGCAGCGCTTTACGAGCAACACTTACTTTGTTCACGAACTTAATGATGCGAGCTTGATGTACTACAACAAATAACTTTACTGGTATAAACTAAACATTCACAATAAAAGACCGCAATAAAAAAAAATACAGGCAGTCATGGGGACTGCCGATAGAAGTGAAAACTATTAGCATTAGCATGTTGATGTCGCGAACCTATAAGTTTTTTCCCTCCAAAAACGCCCAAAGCGCCTAAAGAAGTTTTCACTTTTCTAAAATTTCTTACTTTAATATTCTATTTTCTTACTTTTATATACTTTATTATTATTATTATTTTTTTATTATTTTATATTATACGTAGTTGATATATCTTTTATAATTAGACAAAAATATCTTTGTGAATAATTATGACAAGAGACATAGGCAATAGCTTTTAAGTTTTAGTCACTAAGTTTTAGGAAAGTAATGCATTAAATAAATAAAAAATTTAGTTACAAACTAATTTCAAAATATTTTTGAATATTGTTTTGAATATTGAATTTAAAACACATTAAGACATAATTATATACCACCACATAATTTTCATTTACCGTAGCACTTTGCTACGTGGTCTGTAATGCCTGCTACATACTATGTGTTTCAATTGATTTGCACAGATTTATCTATAGCATATACTACAAATCGCAAACTATCGGAGATGTATAGAGATAGTTGTAACGTTCAATTTATCTGCACAAACCAATCACTACACGATATAATCTGTACTCGTGTACCAAGTATTAATTAGGACGTAATTAATTTTGAGGGCGACCACGACTATGACATTCAAAACAGTCAGCAGCCAGACTATTTTATATACAACTAGGCGTATGTTTGTCGTCCGTGTGGTGACGGTTTAAGAATACAAGTGTCACCGTCCCTTTTCCTCTCCAGAGTGCAGTAAAAGTCAGCTAAGGGTTATTGTGAACAGATAACATCCTCTGTGAAAGACGGAGAATTTGAAAACAAACCCTGTGCCAACGCGCCTAAGCAGCGTGGCGCAGTAGACCATAATTCCTCCCAAAGTTAGTAGGACCGTGCCCAACAGTGGGACGTAAATAAGCTGTAGAAAGAAAGAAAAAAGTCGTATGTTTTAAGCACAAATGGGCTATATAATAATAGGTTAAGCTTTTGAATTATGCTAGTTTCTCAATATATTCTGAGTCAAAACTAGCAGCTCATCGCAACTCCAATTAATTTTGTATGTTTACATGTTGTGAGCCGGCGGCTGTACTGAGAACTAGACGTATGTTCAATTAATAAAGCTGTGGTACGTAGCTTCAACCTCACGTATGAAGCATAATATTTGTCTTAACGTACACTCTATTAGTAATGTCTCATATATATTCATAATTACACCGAAATCGATTGGCTGCTAAAATGTGGCCATTGAAAATTAACATAATATTAAATATTTGGAATCATTATATTATCAAATTTTGTGTTTAACATTTTAAATAAACGATAAACAGTGTAAAAATAACCGTAGGTACAGTGTTATAATATAACAATTACAAGAAAGACCAAACAAAGCTCAAGAATAGATTATAATAATCAATTTGTCTGTGAACACAAACTGTCTCTTATTATACTCTTATTACAGTATCTCAATTACGTTTACTGAACGCGTATTACATTTCGTTGAATTTTGTCTAATATTCAATTATAAATAATTATATATTATAATGTTTATTTTCTTTTTTACGAAATCTCTAATTTCTAATTACGTGCCTATACCCGGGACAGACGATACTCTTTCAAATTTTCTATTACTTTCAACATTTCGTACTTTGTCCATTTGATTCTAGTCACTCCACACATCCATCTCAACATTCTCATCTCTACCATATGCAACCTATTTTTATCCTTCTTAACGACCCAGCATTCACTTCCATACAATAGGTACAGGTCTAATGGCCGTTTAAACACGATGCAGTCTAAAATCAAAATACGAGTCAAATAATTTGTCCGTCATTAAAAGCATTATTTTTCAAAGCTTAACGCAATAACAGAAGTCCCACCACATTATGTAATACATCGCAAACATGCCGTCAACATTTACGTCAAAACTCGAGTCTTGGCCCACGTTGGAAATCTAAAAAAGCGCTGCAACACGAGCACCCAGCGCTTTGCTGCTGTTAGCGCGCTACTTACACGTTTTGGAAGCACTTATGAAATATTCCGCATTATGTTTATGTAGGGCACCGTACTACGTAGAGCTTCTACTAAATTGTCTTTTTTCACGAGTAGTTTCCGCTACATATTTCTAACATGATTTTCATAATATCTGCTAGAGAATTTTAAAGAAAATGTACATTTATATTTTGTTCCGTGTTATAACTTTATCTTCACTTTAAACTACCTACTACAGCTTTTTTAAGATTTACGTTTTGCAATAAAACAGTTCTCGTGACGTCGCGCATTATATCATCAGCGGTAGGTGGAGTTTGCTCTCACTCATCATTACATCCGAATTGATCGATGCTTTGGATCATGCGAAGAGCTAACGAGTGCGCATTACGAAAAGCTAACCCCTAGCAAAAAGTGCTAATAAATAATCAAGGACATAAATAAAGTTGCAATAACATGAAAATATACAACAGCTGCTTATTGCTATCGCCATTAAAGCTATATACGCTCCCCTAGTGTGAACGGCGAAATAAAAATAATATCCAATAGATATGATATGGAGGCAAAATGCAATAACAAATCATTCATAAAACAATAACACGGCAGTTACGTGCGGAACATTTGCGTGTGACAAGACACATCCATACGTTTAATAACAGTATTGGTCGGATACATATTATTACATGCATTATAGTACAAGCCTAGTCAGCGGTACGGTCTGAACATATTCAATAAACAAATTGTCATACAAAACATATTCAACCCCATTGTGATCGTCTGCTTTCGGAAATTGAAATTTTGCAAATAGGAAAATGTGGTTATGACTATAATAATACAATAATGCTTCATTTGCCTTTACCAAAATGTTCTTTCATGTTCTATCCTTTTCATACATAACTTTCTTTTATGTTTTGATGTTTTACAATAAACTATATACTTAGAAAAGAGATTTAGGTCCAGTGAAAACTATTTCTATATATTTTATTCTGATTTGTTGATCTTGCGTACCGAAACAAAATAAATGCTATTTGTTACAAATTTACTATCTTTTATTGAAAATATTTTCTACAGTTTATTATTTCTACAATCGTTATAAGATTAATCTAAGCCTAAACACATTACGTAGCGTTAGCGGCGCGAATGTATTGAGTACGCTCGCAGATGTGAGCACAACCACATTAACTCTGTCGATTCAATGGTTCGAGGATTTAAATTTACGTGGTTGGAGCGTGGGACCTAATCTTGTAGTTGAATTTACATCCAAACACTTCGTCATCACTCTGGTTGTGCAATTCCAAATTTGTAACGACTAAATACTTTTATTCCTGGATTTACCGCAGTTGGGGTGCAAATCGCTTTTTATGGAAGATCATTATTTGTAAAAGGAAAACTCTTTTACATGATAATAAATATGGCTTGCGTTACGAATAAAGTTCAACATACAAAACATATCAAGTTATTAGATTGACGGGACCTCACCTTTGACGGGACGTTCAACTTTTCATAACAAAATTATTTTTTATTGATGTCCTTTGATGTAACAAAAATGTTGATAATTTAGATGTATCTACTAAATAAAATACAGGAAATAAATTAGTAGAGAAAAACAGCAATGTAGCGGCCACAGATTCAATATATTCAATTAAATATATATTTTTTAATGTAACCAACATTATTTTAAAACTCGAATCTTTGAATTAAATATTTTGACTTGCAACGATTTTTTTATGACTAGAGATTTACAAATACCGTTACGGTGTTGCTTTACTATGGTTGTCGTTATTAACAAATTAATAAAAAAGCAACAATATCTCGCAGAACAGAGTCTTACCTCTGTGTTAATCAGTTAATAGATATGACTCACAGGTTTGGTTAGATTTACTAATTAAACAGCTATTAAAACGTCCAATTGAAACTCAATTGAGATGTATGTTTTCCAAGTAATATGGAGACGGGAAAAAGCCAAAAACAATAATTAATGTTCGTTTCAAATTATCTCAATATTACAAGTATTATAGTATAGCATAAATAAAGTAGTAGGGTCGAGTGAACCGCCCGCACCGTCTGATGCTGACTAATGGCGACTATAATATGTTAGAGGGAGCCGCTCTCAGCGTGCCCACGATCGTTATCAGACTTTACTAGTTTTACTCTGTTTTAGCACCTAACTTAAATAATTTCTTTCATAAATAAATTCCTAGTTTCCCTATCTAACTTTAAAGAATTTTAAATATAATATTTTCAATATTTTAAATATTTAAAACCTCTAAAATGTAAGGTCCAGAATAAAACACGAAACAGTAGAACAGATTGCAATTATTCCATGAAATTATTTATTTACGCTATTTGAATTGCCTCGTAATACGCGGAAATTAATTAAAACTTTGTGCGACTATAATTTCACGTTTAGTTAATTTCCCAACAGAGAAATAATCGTTCTCATAGTAACAGCCAGGCTCATAACTTTTCTATAAATAATAAAAAATTGTAGATGATGAAGCTAGCATTACTAAAAAATATGTAAGTGATATCAATTATCAGGCTTTAAAGGAGGACAAGAATTATTGTATGTCAGTCACACCACCTGTCGCACCATGAGCGGTATAGCAGTGAGCCCCCATAGATAGGGGGCCACCTCTGGCCGGGTCATGACAATACCCGAGTGACTACCATGGCCCGGCTAAGGACGAGGAGGAACACCGCGCGGTTTAGTGAGTAGTCCGGCAGTATAGGCCGGGAGTCTCACACGAAGAGCGGTACCTATCACTGCCACGACCATTTTTCGTTTAGACACCCCCACTTTTATATCATACAACGCTGTGTTAGCCGCGCGTTCTTCTAAGAATCGAATGGTGTCCGAATGACGCGTTTAAACTTTACTTAGATTTGGTAAGAGTTTAAAGTTTTATCTTTGTTTACGTAATTCGTTTCCCATTATATTAAAGTGTGATGGGTTTCGGAAAAACACTTAGACATGAACACATAAACTCTTCAACGATACCTCCTCCACAGCTCGTCCCTCCTCACATTCACTTTGATGTACTTAAGTGAATACGCACTGAAATTATCACATAATGAGTACAAGCACTGAACGGTACGACAAACATCCTTTCTTCAAAGTTTCTTAATTTTATTATCCGTCTGATAATACTTTGTACTTTGAAATTTATTTAAGGCAAAGTTTGATGTATATTACGAGATTTATTAGAAACAGCCGTCAAGTGAATTATGTTGTGAAATTAGAAAATTAACATCATAATAATAATTTAATACTTCGCAAAATTCATAATGAGGATAGAAATGTTACATAACGTAACAACGAAGAACCTTCTTGAAATCAACTTAACTAATGCGTTTACGATCTTTCTGTAATAGCAGTACCCTCTAGGCAGCCAAGAACTGGGCTTGAGTGTTGTGTGACCTACATTAAATCGTAGGAATGAGAGCCACAAAAACCGGACATAAGTCTTCTGAAAGCTAGATAAAAAGTTCTTGTCGGCAGTACATTGCACTTGAAGTAGCGACGCGCTTAACTTTAACACATTTTGTATGATAACTGTTCACACATGAACATACACACTGACGGTATATCTCAGATTTTATATAGTGATAATTACATTTCCTTATTTCAATATTATTAGGAATACATCACGTAGTCATCTCTAGTATCGTATTATAATTTTTTTATTATCTAGCTTAGGACTATGGGGCTTTTAATAATTTTAGTGGTTATTTAAATTACTTTATAAACATATTTCTAATCATAAATTACAAAAAATGTGGTGTCGTGGGACACCAGGTAGGAACGAAGTTCCTTCGGCTAATGTAGAATCGACACAATTTGCAGAAAAAGAAAGAAAGAGAAAGGTATTATACACTACTCGTCTGTGTATGCGACTGTTGCGCCTGCGCACATCTCATTTAACGGTTTTTTTTCACGCATTTTTCTTACGGTTTTACTATCACATTTTTTTCTGTTCGGTCACGCAGCGAAATCCCTATCCCCTCCAAGCCTGCCGTAAGGAACTTCGTTCCAATATTTACAGTTTTTATAAGTCTCAATACATTTTTCTCGTGAAAGTAGGTACGGTTAAAATCGATCCAGCCAACCATACAACAAAATGTATTTGCTTTTAAGTGCAAATGCCTTGCAAACATACAGTTCCATTGAGTATTATGAAAGCATTGTTATTTAGAAATTACGAATAGAAATATAATTTTTTGCAATTGACTTGCTATGCTTTTACTTAACAAACTAAATTATAGTTGAAAAAATGATCACCATGAGCGGGACCTGAACCCACGACCTCGTAATACCGTTCCGTTGCTCTCCCAACTGAGCTATCATGGTTAGCTATCATAAGCTAAATTCGGTCTAATTGTGTTCTGTAAAAAACACTAAACGATCGATTGATCGAGCTGGTGCAAACCTCTCAATAGATGGTGTTGTACGAAAAACATTGAAGCGATGTTTAACTGACATTGAGAAGATTGTAGTGGAAGATTTGGTAAACATGTGCAGGAACTATAATAGCTCAGTTGGGAGAACAACGGAACGGTATTCCGAGGTCGTGGGTTTCAGTCCCGCTCATGGTGATCATTTTTTTACTATAATTTAGTTTATTTAGAAACTTAAATCTCATTTATTTGTATAAATTAAAATGATAACACAAAAATAAACAAAATATACCCTTACCACAGATTTATAAAGATTACATGCAACATTGAACTGAGTGCAATATAGTCGGGGAGCTACGGAAATGTATTAGGCGTGCGCTCAGTGGTCGGACTGTTATTGATGTGTTCACTTTACTGTGCTCAGTTCATTTATCACGCACATTTCTTATATCGTACGATCACTGATAATGTTATATCGCTCATGATGGCAATTTAAAAAATATATTAATTTACTCTTATGAAGATTGATCACACATTTTGATAAAGCGAGCTCAATAAAAACATGTAGCTTAATTATATACGTATTTCATAAACGTAATAAAAAGTTATATTGAGCTAGCTTATGATCACTACACAGATCAAGATTTTGTGGAACACAAACAACCAAATCACTCACTTTAATAACTGAATACACAATACACATGCATAAGTTCTTATCCATGTCACAGAACGCAAGGGTACCTACTCACGCGCTTACGTAACACAGTTCGGAACATTATGCGTTTATCGCAAAAAAAAGCCCGGAGTTTCCAACAAAATTCAAAATCCATGGATTATATTATATTTTTACAAGACAGTCAGTCTTGTAAAAATATTGGACTTTGACTCTGATTTCTATCGTCCAAAAACCATTGGCTAACGATATGCTTTTAAAACTATTCGACTAAATCTTAGCATTGTAGGTATCTCACTGGGATATAATCTGTTTTAGTGCTGTTTCAATTAGATAACTCGTGTTACTCACACAAGCGTTCATAGGAGGTAACTTTGCAAACTTTGAGCTAATTCACGCGTGTTCTGAGGTTATAACGATAATCTATAAATATATCTATATTATTTATTTATTTAAAACTTTTTGCACATACAAAATAGTGTACAATGGCGGGCTTAACGCCAATGGCATTCTCTACCAGCCAACCATCAGTGGTGCAGAGATAATAAGAGGCAGGTGCTAATTTATCACTGAGAGGTGAAGTTTTTACCTTACAATAATAATAATATTACTTAAACTATAATAAATAAATATAATTTACATACATAAACAGATAATATAAACATACTTAGTAATAATACATATATTATACTACATATACCTATATAACCAATGAAACAGTGAGGAATTACTCAATGAGTAGTATTATCTATCTTCACTGCGTAAAGCTAATAAGTGAAAAACGAATTCTATTATAAATAGAAATCATGGACGCCGCATTCGGACCAACTATTTGCATGGCTATTAACAAACCACTTTTCATGTCTTCCCACCGTGAAAATCTTCGAAATGAAGAATTTTATAAAAATTTTGTGTTATAGGAATTTCTCATCCTGTTCTTTTTAAATAAATCATTAAATAAGTTTACAAATATATGCTGCCCTGGGTATTTAATTTAATTAACAATACAAATATACTCAGAGTAATGTAAGCAAACTAAGAACGCCTCTAGGGATGTGCCTGAAAGTGTACGTACTAAGTTGTATTGATCCTCCACTACTTAAGCAATCAACTATTAAGTTATTTAAACACTAACGGTCTTATTCATAATGACTTATCGGAGGTTTATACGGAGATTTTATCGGAGAGATAATAAACGTTTTAGCGTAAAAAGACCATTATCAATAACAAGTTTTGACAATTTTCGCGAACCTATTTTAGCGAACTTTTAAACCTCCGATAAGTCATTATGAATAAGGCGGTAAGTTTACAAATATCTTACATTAATCTAAGTAATGAACTCCCCGGTATTAAACTGCAATTACTGTGAATTTTATTTAGATAAGTCTCTTCCACTAGAACATTTATATGAAACCGCTGACATTAATCGGATAAGCTCAGATTTGTGTAAGATTGAAGAGCTCTTTCTGTTGTATTGGGAATGAATAATTAAACGAGAGAGTCAACTGTTGCTGCCCTAAATCGTTTTAAAAGTGAGTGACACAAAAATGTTTAAAAGCAATTACACAGCAATTGTAGGGATTTTTCAGATTTTATTTATTGGTATAAATTTTAGAAATGATTTACGACAAAAGAAAGAAAGCGGCAGTTCGCAGCTTGTAGCCTAGAGTTAGTGTAAGCCTCGCTTGAACATGTATCCATGTCATCTCTAACTGATACAAACTACTTATTATTTTTTCAAATTGTAGCAATACAAGGTAATATTGTTAGTATCGCACACATGACAAACTCGTTAGTCACAGCACACAATTTACAACGAACCTTTAACTTGATCAGAGAACATTCGCTGATAGATGTCACCACAATCTGTGAGACAGAACATACTGTTACTATAATATACGTTTACATTCATGAACGTCACTATGGCGCAAATATTTTGGTTTAATATCGAGACTATAAAAATAACAATACAAAATACCGAACAACAGGCCAATATCGGAGCTTCAACAATAAAATATAAAGTTTCTATAATACGTTTACATATGTGTATGAAGATTGTCTGTACGTGTGATATTGAATACGTAGGTTCAGAATAAGCTAGAAAATATTTTGAAAATAACAACATACACAATATGCCTGGAGTAGCGTGGTACTTCATAATCATAACTAAAGCTTTTATTGCGGCCTTACAACATACAATAAGAATTAATTTACAAATTTGTGATAACATAAGAGAGAATGTATATAATATGCCCAGATTTTTTTTTTACTATATACAAACAGATTTCTTATTTTGCCTAAGTACCATCGCCATTGATATGCCTAATAATACTCGTAAGTGTAGAAGCGGAGCACGTCTAACGTCACACTGTTTTACATTTGCGATAAATGATGCCATTTATTCCAGGATTAAACGCTCCAAAAAACTGTGTTTAAATATTCCGTGACGACTACTCGCTATTTAAATTCACAAAGCATTCTCATGTAGCGCTCGTTAGTTAAAATTATTTGCAGTATGTAATGCGCTGTATATTATATTTTTTTTTGTATCTGCATGTGCCTACACTATATACCTGATATGAAGTTACGAGAAGTTTATATTAACGAGAGTTGGCACTCGTAGGTGTATAATGTAGGTAGGGTGGGTACTGACCGACGACGTGCAGAGTGACGAAGAATGAGCTGACCGGCTGCGTGGAGAGCTGGCACTCGTAGACGCCGGCGTCCCGCTGCTGCGGCCACTTGATGTGCAGCGTCCAGTCGTCCGAGTGCGGCGAGTGCGTCGCCTGGAACCTCTGGTCCGACGTGTACGTGTAGCCGCCCACCGTCAGGATGTGCAGGTCGCGGTGACGGATCCACGACACCTGACAAACAAACAAATAAACAACATTTAAACATCGAGCTTTTACTACAATACGCTTAAAACTGAATCGCGATCTTTCTGAACGCTTTTTAAAAAGTTCAAAAAGGAGCGCGTAGCAGCTCTACGCACGTAACTAATTACTACGAGGCTCTACGTGTTTTTTCTATAATAATATGTATTTTTTGGCTTATGCGTCAGTTGCTGTATAAGGCACGGTGCCCATTCAAATGCAAATCAGCTGTCTTTATAAAAATTGCGAGAAATCTCTTTATTACGCGTTCCACTTATTTACTGTCGGCATATTCAGCTCCGGTTTAGTCTCTTTAATTATCTGGAGCGCGTTACTTAACCTCCTTTTTTACTTAATTTACTAATTGGAATTTCTTATACGTTTGAAGCTAAATTATTGTTTTATGTTTATTTATTGGAATTAAGCTGAACTGTGTATTGAGTACATTTTTGGAAAATTTAATTAAAATCACAATTTTTTTTATGTCTAATGGTCATAATATACCTATAAAAATGACTGTGTATTATTGTATAATATGTATATATTATTCACGTCCAAAGGCGATGACTAAATGACTGCCCCAAGCATGTACAGGAATCTTACAATATCTCGTAATATTTAAAAATTTATTGATGAATTATTTAGTGTTTTATAAATTCCTAGAACTTGCGTGAACTTTTGAACATAAAAAAGTATCTTAATTGCTTTTTATTGTCCGACATGTTAAAGTCAATCATACAGACTAGGGATGCTCGACATTCGCGATGGCGAATATACATCGATCAATGTCGATATAAATATCGATCACTGAGATCGATTAAAGTAGATCTTTTTAATGTTCCAAATACATAGAAAATAAATGTCTTATTTCATACCTGATACTTTAATATTGCTATAAAAATAATTATAAACACAGATTTAAAAAAAAATATGATTTTTTTAGAAATTATTGCATCGGGTTACTATTCGAAACGATTTAAAAATCGATTTTTTAATAAGTAATCGCCATCGACGCCATCCCTAAACGTCACGTCAGACTATCAGATGTCGTTTGCTTTTCGTTGACTTTTGTTTTATTATTTTTGGAGTACCTAATTGTGTGTGCTCGCCTGCCTATTGAACACTCGTTACTCGACACGGACTTGAACTGCAATCAATTCATCATGCAATGCGTAAACTGCGGTGTTGCCACGCAAAGACTGCGGCGGCATATCACCTCTTCATTGCCTGCTGTTCTACTTATTATCTTAGCACGATGGTTAACAATTGAGGTAAGTATATCCAGGAATCATTCTAGAACTAATAAATATAAGAAACATGGAATAAAAGTTTTGTTAACTGATGTTCGTTTATTTGGCCATACAATGGTGTGCATAATATGTGGTCGTTCTGTGAGAAGTATACGATGCCATGTAGTGGAAAGATACGACCCCATGTTGCAGAATTTGCCCATGTCACATCAAGCTTTTCATCAGGTAAATAAAAAATCGTTTTCAAACACAGTGAGTCCTTTCATAACATAATACATGGCCACCCGGTAGCATGGTTCATCTTCCTCTTTAGAGATCAAGTTTCTCGGCCTATAAATAGTCAGAGCTGTCTCTAACCTCTCTCTGAATGTCATATTGAGCTAACATCCGATCAGAATGATTTGAGAGTGACGAAAGATAGAATACAATTGTATAGGTGTTTATAGAATCACTTGGGTAATAAAAACAAGTCCTAAGTCTTAAGTTGTTCCTCTGGACACTTATGGGCTGATTTCTATAAGATTGGCTGCTATTCTTTGCAATATTTTTGTTTGTTTATTATATGTTTGTATTTAATTCCTACATTGTTTAATTTTTGCTTGCTGTAGTGTAATAAATAATAATATTAAATATTCCGGGACATTTCACACAACATCCTTTGGTCCCTAAGTTTATATGCTTGTGTTATGGGTCCCAGAATACGGATATAATACATATACTACTTTTTTTTGTAAATACATACTTATAATACATAGAAACACCCTAAACCACCTAATGTAAGTGGACATTTATATCTCCTTATATTTCAGTATAATAATGACCTTAAATTCACTTTTTAGGCTATGAATTCTGCATGTCATCCCTGTTGGATGAGATATCAAAGGCAGATAAACTAAGATCAAAAACGGGTAAATCTGCCTGGAGCTGCACCTGAACCACAAGCCGGACCTGAACCAGCACCTAGACCAATGCCAGAACCGGAATTAAACCTACCTAATTAACACAATATCAGCTCCGGCTTCATTTTTGGATAATGTTCTTGTTAGACTGGCTGTATGAATAAATAAGTAAAGAAATAGCATTTTTATTTTCCTTTATTTCAACACCTTTACCACAGAGCACGAGGTCCTGGGTCTGATACTCTGGTCGGGCAGTGTTATTGAGTTTGTTCATGACTTGAACTTGGTTGTTATCAGGAAAGTATGATTTATTAATCACCACATATTAATTAAGTTCCCCAGAGTGTTTGTCTGTACAGATCTATCAACAAACAGATTATGATCAGATTATCACTAGTAGGTAGATTGATTCAATATAGTTATAGTTTATGTAATGGACTGCCAATCACGAGGTCGCGGGTTCGATCCCGCTTTGGACAATCATTTGTGTGATATCCATAAATGTCATACAAGTGTTTGTAGTGCGTCTGGGTGTTTTCTATGTATTTACCAAAGAAAAGTATATGTATTCTATCCGTATTCTGGTACCCATAACGCAAGCATAATAAGCTTAGCTTGGGACCAGAGGACGTTGTGTGAAATGTCCGTGAATATTTATTTATTTAATAATATAAAAATACAATTATTACTATTTTATAGCAGATACATTCAAACGCCTACGTAAAAGTTCATTGCAATGACATTTGTTTGAAGGTTTTGTACCTATTGACGTAGGAGTTAATCCATTTTATTTTCAGGATTGCAAAATTATAACAAGTTCCTGGAACTTTTTTTATATAAAATACTAATATTCAGCCATTCAGTGTTATATACTGCTAGGTGCCATGTTTGTACATTGCTGGGGCAGTCGTCCATACTTTATTTAGTCATCTCCTTTGATATGAAACAATATTTGTTCAGTAGCCCGCATAAACCAAGCTAATTAACTTAATTTCAATGTTGTCGGAAAGACGTGGGTGTTGCATGACGTCATCACTCGTCCGGTTGTTAGTTAGAAATGTGTTTGTATGTGTGTATGTTTGTATTGCTCACATGGGCCCACGTAATGCGATACTTGTGGGAGTCGAGTTGATCGTAGGCTTGCAATAATATTCATTCATGGACATTTCACACAACGTAATATTATAACGTAACTTAACATAATGTACAATAACAACCTTGCTACATGTTGTGGTGTCTGCAACACTATACACCTTTGATTCAATTATTTAGTTAATACAATTCCATAATATTAAATAGGTAACGATTTTAATTAATATAGTGTATAAAACGTCATAACTCTTAAAACAAAATACACTATAGGTACTTGGTCTTAGATTAATTAGTTTAGATTTTGACGCAACGGAATTGGTGCCATTGTTATTTGCCTTCAATAAATTTTAAAATTAATAATTGCGGATTTCATAATTCAAATTTTGAAGATAATTTATTTAAAACACAAAAGAATTTCTCGACCGAAATTCTTCATTCTTAATTGCAAATAACGAGAAAAAGTCGACTTTAATTATCAACTTTTTCAAAGGCTTGCTTAAATGCCTGCGATCCGTACAAAGATAAAAGTTCAAAATAATTATAATTTTGAAGAACTCTCCAATATATAAAGTGGATAGGGTGGCCGCGAGGTGTGCGAGTGGACTTTCCGATCGACTTGATCGAATCGATGTAAGGGAAACGCGACGTGCCACTACGTTGGGTGACCCATCATATTAGTGCCAATTTTTGTTTCCAAAAGGATATGAGAATTCATTTATGTCAGCCACACCGCTGCATGCACCCACGCTACCAAGTATTTCGACTAAAAACGCCCACAAACAACAAGCTACACAAAATATAGTTGGGAAAACACTTCTATACATACATATAATAAAGCTGTAGAAAAAAAATTTTGGTACATTTATAAAATTTTCAAATAAAATACAGTCAAAAGACAACCAACAGAACCCACTTCCAGCATTTTTGAAATTTTTGTCTTCATGCTTTCAAAAGCATCACGTAAAATGTACAACACTTATAAATATAAATGTTGTACGAAAAGTTGTACAGCTAGTTATTAAATATAACTCACACAAATATAAAAAGTGGTAGTAATAATAATTATGATACCTAACATGAAATGAATTCCAACAACCAACAGGTTTTCGATAACTTCAAAGTCCCACTACACATACACACCCACTATAACATTACGAAAGTGAATGAACAATCCACAAATCTCATATCCCAGGGGTGTGGGCGGTATTATTCAAATCCTGATATCTACATGAGTCGCGCGAGGGTCGCGCGAGCTCGTCGCTAAGTCGTCTGAGCTGAGACCGCGGAGAGATTTACTTATGCGATGTTTGCGGATAGTTTCTATAAGTTTAGACAAGTGGCTTTAGTAGTTTAAAGAACTTTACTAAGCATTCTAAGTAGCTATTATTTTGTTTTTTTTTTAAATATTGAAGTAAACAAAGAACTTAATCTATGTAAAT
Organism: Orgyia antiqua; assembly: GCA_916999025.1. Lineage (NCBI taxonomy): Eukaryota > Metazoa > Arthropoda > Insecta > Lepidoptera > Erebidae > Orgyia > Orgyia antiqua. The sequence continues at coordinate 21,271,352 of OU779862.1, forward strand.
ACATTGAGTTTTTCACCACAATGTGCGTGTAGGAATTACGTAGCGGTCGTTTACCCGGCTGTGACGCCTCTCGCAATATCCTTGAAAGACTTTTTATCCGAGCGCTGAGCCCGGCGGACCACAACCATGTGATAAATAATTCTTTACGTCATTTTATACTTGAGCTAACACAAGGAAACCTAGGATTTATAACAAATATGTTGTACTGATTTTGACAAAGCATATAGTTTACTAGTTTTGATTGAGTGACTAAAGTCATCAAGATACAAATCTTACTTAAAAAATTGGAAAGATAAATGAAAACGAAACTATGCTTCTAATATCTCTTAAAGTTTTGTTCCGCGGACCTCTATTGTTGTAAAAATAGATCCTTTTACATTCTTTGTAGTTTTTCTTTTAAACTGTACAATAAGCCTTTGACTGCACGACTACAATACATATTGTATAAACAACATGGTTTATTTTTTTAATAAAATACTTGGGCACTTGATTCCATTTCACCTGATGGTAAGCGGCCATGGAATCTTTCTTTCTAATTCGAGCAATCGACTACATTCGAGTTATTTACAGAGTGCACCTCGCGCGAGTGCTCCAAAACGATGTGACGAAATAAATAATGTCGAAATACTTTATTTCTATCTTCTATATAAAGATATATATTTTTTTTAGTTTTAGTTACTGGGCGTTAAGTTTCTCACTTAACACCTTAAAGTGTTGTAAAGTTAACATTTTTAGAAACATCTCTCCAATAAACGAGACATTATTATTTTTGCTGTTATGATTTTCATCGTTCCTTCCTTTGCAAAAAATATGTCTGTTGATTTATTATCCATAGAAAGATACGTGATATTAACATTATTATTCATAGTGTGTGTTCACTTGGACACGATCTATTAACTCGTGTTAAGTCTTACACAAGTCGGCGGTGATATCTCTCACTGTATGTGATAGATAATAATAAATAATAATAATAAATATTCATGGACATTTCACACAACGTCCTCTGGTCCCAAGCTAAGCTTATATGCTTGTGTTATGGGTACCAGAATACGGATAGAATACATATACTACTTTTCTTTTGTAAATACATACTTATAATACATAGAAACACCCAGACGCAGTACAAACATTTGTATGACAATTAGAAAAATCACACAAATGATTGTCCCGAGCGGGAATCGAACCCGCGACCTCTTGATCGGCAGTCCGTTACCAGAACCACTACACCACGAGGCCCGTCATTGATCTTACATTAGTATGTAATACTATCACAGATAAGTTGTGTATATAGGTTACGAAGACTTTTTGTTTTTGTTGTTTTTATTTAGAATATATACAAGATTAATTGGACGAGACACCGATCATACAAGTTCATATATCTACGTGTGCTATGTACATATATTGACAACATATAATTCATCATATAAGCATCTTAGTTGATAGCATGAAAAGTAAGGTGACAGAAAAATGTTTAATTGACATGAATAATTAGGTAATAACAACGCGAGATAACATGACAATTTAGGAATATAACTTTTTATTGTATATTATTTGAAAATAAATCATCCCCTTTTCAAGAAACTGCGTCTCTGTTAGTGTAGAGAGCATAAAAGGTGCTTTCAAGAGCGAATCCACGTGGAAAATTGCAGACAGGTGCGACACTGTGACGTCACAAGTGTGGAAAACTGGAAATGTACTTTAGTGTACTTTAAGTGTGTGTGTGTGTCACGATATACCAGTGTGAGTATAAGTTTTACGAAAAAAATTTTCACCGAAACGTTATTCACTTTCGCCAAGTAAAATATTAAAGCATTAATAGCAATAAGATAGTAGCAACTATATCTTAAACATCTTACTTGTGTATGTGTGTGTAGACAGTCTATAAGGAGCTCATTCATGTAAACTTCCAGATCACTCGTTTGTTAATAATAATAGTGAAACATTTCACTAATATCTAATGTATAACATTAATCATAACTATTTAAACTTACAGACGGTCAACTCATACACCACTGTGATATATACACTGGATTATCAACTTTAACGCAATAAATATAGACGTCACTATCGTAAGATATCTCACTTAATTCTCTGTTTACGTTTCAGGTAAGGCATTTACTAGGCTTATACAATCGCCCTACAGTCTGTGAAGGAAATTTGGTCTTTACCATCGGCTTGTCAGCATTGATATTACGATAAGACGGGTACATGATTAATTATTATTATTAAAATAGAGTAGAGCTAAAATGGGGAGCTAACAGTTATAGCGGAGACAGGGGGCGGGGGTGGGGGGTGATTTAACGACGAACGGTCCATTACATTAACGCAGCTATTTTGAAATAAATTAGGCTGTTATCATTTATTTGACCTGTGACTGCTATTTGGTCGAAATAAGAAGCTCAAAACATTCTTTTAAAAGTCATAAAATAAGCCCAAAACTAACGAACGTTGTAATATAACTAACTAACGGATTAATCTTTAATTAAAAATTTGTTTCTTTCCTTATAACATACTTTTTCTGTAACTATGAAATGGAAAGTGCATCTGTATACATCGGTCTGTTAATACCCATATCCTATATCAACTAAAACCTTCTTGACTATAACCTTCAAAACTATTCGATATTTACATATTACACCATGTTTGCACATTATTAACAATTAAATTACCTGATAGTACCTATAGCACGTGCTTTGCCTACGAGTACTCATGTTACTGAGCGAATAACACTCCAATTCTTTCGGCTAATGCTATAATCCTACTGCTAAAGTACCTACAAATTCTACACTACGCTCCACTAAGCGGGAAAACTAATATATCGCTTCTTAAATAGTTATATTACGTAACGGTATTGGGAAATAGTACAAAATTATTTTGTCGACATGAAAATTAATTACAATTATTATAAGTGGTTTAAAGCCAAAAGGTACCATATAGACTTTATCAAGCGTACACTTAAGTAATAGTAACAACTTTCGTACGCACTTAATTTAAACTTTATTATGAGTACGTTAAGAGCAACAACACGAATCGTCAGTAAAAGTCTCCGCTGTGAAATGACATCGCGCGAGGACCCGCATCAAAGTATTTAATACTCCCCCGACTTGCGGCTGTCTTAATGAAAAACTGACAAACACCTTCGAGGGTTTGAGATTTGGGAAGCAGCGCGAGTGAGAGGCGAGAGGGGGGTACACTAAGCTTTCTCATTTCGTCCGCGACAATGAGGAACTCGCGCCTGTTTATGATGTTTATGTCGTGGGAAAAATAAACTTTTTAACTTGTACCATTAGTTGGTCGGGGCGGGCGGGAGACACCACAGACCTTCATATAGTTTACACAGGGAGCGCTACACCAACATACAAGAACGTGATCATTTGTAATTTAATCTTTTGCTCGAGACATTGTTCAACTTTTATTTTACGTAACTTTTCCAATACGTCTCTCTACGTAATCTGTTCAATTTCATGTTCAATCAATTGCGATAAATTCAAGAACTGGAGCTGATTGCCAGGATTTTATGAGAATAAAGAAACTTAGAATTATTTGACGCAGACACTGATTACATTTACCGTGTTATTTTAACACACATATGACACATATTTTCATGGGACATTTCCGGGACCTCTCAGTTTTATTATTCTTTAAGTTTTATAAATAGGCTTCTACTATAACAGGGATACTTTTCAGTTGCATTTCTCTCAACAGATTATATGGGTATTAATACGTCAAAAACATATAAACTAATTTTATGTGCATTAATAATTAATTTCTCAACGTCATCATATTTGCTAGCTAATTGTAGAAACTAGAGTTATATTTATGTGCTGTAAAATTGAAATGTTCTTTATAACTACTGAGTTAAAGTAAAAAAAATTTTGATAAATCTTTAAACGAATAATATTATAATCAGTACAAAGCACTTTATTTAACAGCTCAGCACACAAAGAGCTCGAGTCACCTCCCCCCCCCCCTCGCCTCCTTCTCACAGACCAGATTTTCTTCAAAGTAAATTAAAATGCTTTCAAATAATATAGATAACATCGTTTAAGCTTTTTTTTAAAGTTCTCTGCTATTTATAGGCGAAGTTCAGTCGTTAAGCAATATACAGTTATTATTGTTTCAATAGCATGTGCACCTAACCATGTTTCAGTAAAATCATAATTACTGCGAAACGTCGCAATCCAGAAATATGAGAATTGATATATAGAACGAAATATTGTTCATATTTTATAATCTAACTGTTATATAATTAAGATGTGTACAGAGCTCGTGCAGCCTCCAGAGAAATCTTCCACGCTACATCGCGTCTAACAAATATTACAAAACAACACAACACGTATTACACACGGATTTGAATGTATAACCCGGTGTTGATTCCTGCGTCGCGTTTATATTAAATTAGAATTTATGAACATAAATTACGTCTAGAACTAAAATTAATCCCGAGGAATGTTCTCGCGTACCATGTATTAGACCTTTGTTGACAAAATAAACCCAGTTTATGTAGGTATTTATGAGTTATTAGTAAGTACATAAACAAAACCCTATTTATTTACAAGAAATCTTTAAAAAAACCCTTTGACACAAAAAGTCTTTTAAATATTTGAATTCTTTAAAAATCATGAAATTTTTGTAATAATTGTTTATAATAAAAGTGAATACATGTATGTCAGGATTAAAAATAATAAAGTGATATTAAATAGTAGGTAATAATAAAAATGTTTTTGTCCGGTCAAAGCGACTACGCAAAACTTTGTTCTTATAATATTATTAGTTAGTACCAAAGCAGTCTGTTTACTGTCAATGCCCCCCTCCCTTCATCCCTTAAGCTTAGTACTTTTTGGATGATATTCAAATAAGTATATATTTGATAAATAATGAACGAAGACAACATTGAGATCACAAAAATTACAAACATAGAAATATTCTAACAAAACTCCAGTAAATAACTTAGATATCAGCATGACAGACAGATCCAATATTGACTTTGTTGTACAAAAAGACAAGTAAACAAGGTACTTGCTAAAATATATTGAAGTTTATCTATTATTATATAAAGACATGTCTTATTGGAAGTCAACATCTTATAGGTACAAGCTCTATAATATATATCTTATATATAAAATTCACGTGTCACAGTGTTAGTTACCGTACTCCTCCGAAACGGCTTGACCGATTTTAATAAAATTTTACATGCGTATTCAGTTGGTCTGAGAATCGGCCAACATCTATTTTTCAAACCTTTTTTTTTAGTATGGCAAAACAACGTTTGCCGGGACAGCTAGTCTTATATATAAATTTCACGTGTCACAGTGTTAGTTACCGTACTCCTCCAAAACGGCTTGACCGATTCTTCTCAAATTTTACATACATATTCAGTATGTCTGAGAATCGGCCAACATCGATTTTTCAAACTTTTTTTTTTGTATGGCAAAACAACGTTTGCCGGGTCAGCTAGTATATTATACATATATATTTTATATATATATATATAATATATATATTATTAAATAAAAGTGTAATTCATACAATATCGTTTCTCTACGCATACATACCTATACCCAAAAGGGACGTAGACATGTCTACCCTTTTGGGTATTGGGTATTGTGTATTGTAATTATACAATAACAATATACGAATAGAATGATCACGCACGTGTCTCGAAGAAAAATACATTAATTCTATAGAAGAACTTAAAAGAAAATCTTTACACTACAGAAACGTAAAATTCGAGTATCTCTGTTTCAACGTTCTATTGAAACATGTTGTTACCTATCATGTTATGAATGATGTAGAGACTGTCTTTGAAATATGAATAGTTCCTTAAATATGACGTCTTTTGATACTGTATACATATTGCTACCAATATTATGTGTCTTTTCTTCATAGCTTTTTAACGACTCTACATTTTCAGTGTTTTTCTAAAATCAAGACCTTTTTTAACTGGATTTAACAAAATCTTTGTTTATACTGTTATATACTTAATCTGTACTAATCTCTGTAATCATGAGAGAAATTTTGTAAAATATACACAAGCCTTGCAAAACGAGAAGCAATTATAAAGAAAAAATAGTTTATTTCCACAAGTGTAATCGAAGCAATGAGCAGTTCTATCTCTCTCCTGTCTACGTGATGTATGTGGTAGTATGAGCGCGTCACATTGTCGACGTCACACTATTATCGTGAAGCTATTAGTCCCCCGCGCCGAGAGAGCGCGACTCTTTGTTTTTAGGGTTCCGTACCCAAAGGGTAAAAACGGGACCCTATTACTGAGACTTCGCTGTCCGTCCGTCCGTCCGTCTGTCACCAGGCTGTATCTCAAGAACGGTGATAGCTAGAGAGTTGAAATTTTCACAGATGATGTATTTCTATTGCCGCTATAACAACAAATACTAAAAATAAAATAAAATAAATATTTAAGGGGGGCTCCCATACAACAAACATAATTTTTTTACCGTTTCTTGCTCGATACTAATAACGTTGCCTTATGTTGCATATATAATGGTACGGAACCCTTCGTGCGTGAGTCCGACTCGCACTTGACCATTTTTTTATATAATGTTGGGCCTACTAGCTAAGAGGGTTCTATACACATCTGGTTATACTTAAAATTACGTACAGTTTCCTACGTCTAAGCTCACTGTACTGTATTTACTATTATAAAAATGTTTTTACCAAAAAAACGTCAATAAATCCCGTCTTCGACTAATCAAATGCTTTTCATCTTTTGTTATAACACACTGTAAAACCAAAAACTGTACAACCGTCATTTGTAAAAAATGATACACAAAACCTTCAATGCATAATTCCCTATTGAATCTTAACGTATAAGTCCGCTTCACGCTTGTCACATTTTTTCTATCGGTTTTATATGGATAAGTTTTAGTTGATATGTAGTTGGTCCCTGTGGGACATCCCCATTCAACTATCACTGCTATATTGTATGTGGAGCGTTTTTATTGAGGACGGAACAGGATGTTCCCACTGAGAAGTAATATTAGCTATATTGCTCTAGCATCAATGTCGCCAATAAATGTTGTATTTGCCGCGTAGACGTCATGAGACCGAAAAGTAATGAGACTTGGGTTTAATTTTTGAGTGTTTTAGTTTACCTTTTGCTTGTCTTATATATAAAGTTTGTAGTAAGTAATATGTTCTTAAAACGTTAGCTGAAATTTCAATTTTATTTTACAGTAACATTAAATGGATAAATATAATATTAACAAGAACTATATGTCATTCGTTGGAAGCCAAACAGTAGAGACCGTCCGCCGCACTGCCAGCCACTCGATAAATACACTCGAGCATTTCAAACTGAATTCCTGATTTCACACCTCGGATTTCTTTGGACGTATTTCACAAAATAAAAATCTACTTCACAAACAAAATTCAAACTGCAGTTTAGGATGCGCCGCGCGAATAAAATTGAAAATTGTAGTAACCAAAGTAAAATGTAAAGCCCCGCAGTGATTCCACAAAAGTGGATAAACGCCACGAATAGTTTTATATTTTTTTAGTAAACGCAGCCTTCGTTTACGTTGGCGAATGGTTGTATCTACAAATTAAGTTCCATTTGTCGCTTCGTTCTTCTGGGCTGCGATTTTTTATGTTGTTTTTGTACATTCTAATATTACGCCTATTATATAAATAAATATTATGCTATGAACTTTACTAAAATTTGTAAACAGTTGAGTCTTACAGCACGTTGTATTTTCTATTCCATCATCATGTAGATACATATACCCGTATAACTTATTCTTACATATCATTACAGATACATCGAATGTTTATAGCTGAATATACGCCACACCACACCACGCCAATTTGTGTTGTTTTTATGTGTATACTTATATTTAACAACGGTTCAGTCATCGAATGTAAATATTGTTATGAGAGCTTTTATCTTTATGTGGTACAGAGACAGATATATATACATGTGTGTTATGTTGTCGTTAACATGAACTGATATACGTACCTATAGCTAGTGTGTTGTTTGTTATATTTTCTCCGATAATCTTAATTCCTGTTACTTTTCAAAAATGGGTGAGCATTACAAGCGAATTTGTAAATTGGTTAGTTTTGAAAACGACTGCTAATTTATAACCCATTCATATCTCTTGCATTACTATTTTGACTAAAGATTCATTAAAATATGGTTCCTGTCGAATAATGACGAAAGTTGAGTCACTTCCTTTTTAAAACTACTACACTTATATTTACACTTTAAATAATTGAAATAATTAAAAGAAATATACGCGTTTTAATAATAAAAAGTATTTTTGTTTGTATCCAACAACTTATCCGTAATTTGTAAAGGAACTTGTTTCTTAGCTAAGATACAAAATACATCAGTAACTTGACGAAAGTAGGTCATGAGTTTGATGGTAGAGCTACTGCGCCACGGTCACTTTACTACGTGATGTGATTCCATATTGAACGCTCGTATTCATATTACTATTGGATGTTCAATTATTGTGATGATCTGATGCACTTATTTTGTAGGTTCTTATATTATTTATATATAATTACTAGCTGACCCGGCAAACGTTGTTTTGCCATACTAAAAAAAAAAGAAAAAAAAGGTTTGAAAAATAGATGTTGGCCGATTCTCAGACCTACTGAATACGCATGTAAAATTTCATAAAAATCGTTCAAGCCGTTTCGGAGGAGTACGGTAACTAACACTGTGACACGGGAATTTTATATGTTAGATTGAATAACTGAAAGAAAATTCATGAAAATAGTGAAGACATTATAACTTATGCGTATTGCTAAATAAATTGCATTGTAGAAGGGGAGACAAACATACCATAAAATTACAGACAGCGCTCTTCAAAGCACTATATTAAAAAGTAAAAATTTGGTTATAAAGAAAACGAAGAAAATGTAAATGTTCGATACATATTAACAATGTAGTCTAACGTAACATTGTTATCTTTCACATAAAATAAACTAGAGTAGTAGGTACTCGTAGTTTCAAACATACAACGAAAGTTTTTATAGAACTTAACTAAGCATCATTAAGCGCCACTTCGTCGACAAAATGTCATTAATATCAACTTAAAACAAAAATTGTGACACTTTCCATCGTCAGCTGTTTTTTCTATGAATAAAATTAAAATGTTTCCTAAACTAACAAATGATTGCAAGAATAAATTTTGATGTTCTTTAAAATATTTATAGCATATTTTTTGATCTCATATTATTTATTGTATTTTAATTGCAATAAACAGCTATTAATTAGTTTACTCTCTCGGGCTCAGCAGCAGTAAGTGAATTTCCCAGGTCACATATCACATTGTGCGGCTAAGCCAGTAGGTACGTGTTGCGGCGACAACCCTTCTCTGACATTTCCCCACTACACCACACTGCACCCCGCTCACGTCATAGAGCAATTTATAGTTCGTATTGTAATATTGCTATGTCTACACCAATACAATTTGGCTTTGAGATAAATAAAAGCCTATGATTAGGCTTTTATTTACCTTTTTAGCTATATTAATTTATGTTACTTACGAAAATCAAAATTACCACCACTTTTAACTGAGAATATTAAAGACATCATAGATCAAACTCAACAACCAACTCAATTAAATTAGTAGGCTTATTTAAAAAAAAATTTTTAATTTATTTCATTGAACCTCAATAATAAATAGAATGATAATAATACTGCCTATTTATGGCAGTACGCACTTGAACTTTGAGGTTATAAACTTTATGTAAAACCAGTACGAGAGAAACGAGATAATCTCAGCACCAGGGGGCGGCACTAGTCTCTGATAGCAACATTGCTTTAAAAGCCGCGGTATTTTACGATAATCACGTATCTAAGTCGCGCCCTCACTACCACTTGTATGAGTCGTTCTGTTAAATCTTTACTGTATTAACACAGCTAATGTCTTGTAAGATAGTTCACAGATATGTACCGTTTTATGACTAGTGAAATAAAGTTAAAAGTTTCAAGGCATATGTCCCATAACTTTTTAACAGAGATATTTTCTTATATTCTCGATACAATACTTAACTAACTGCAAGGAACAGTGTTAACTTCGTGACTGCATCAGAGTCACTTTATCATCACCAGCTTGCATTTTATATTTGAAAATAAATGTATAATTTACTACTCCTTAAATCTTAAAATCTCTAAATCTAAATCTTAATCTACAAAAGATATCCTCTTTTAAGCAAATTAAGCTGAAAAATTTAGTTAGCGTTAACCTATAGACTTGGACGGCAATTTATTAGTAAAGGTAGATATTTTAAGTTACGTCGGCAGAATGTACCGGGGCTAAGCTCTCGAAGGAGCGCCGTAATACACTTTAGTGGAGCGACGTTTTCGATTATGTTCATTGAATTTTACACTAGAATAATATTACGTAGGAAGAACAAAGAAAATGAACAATGAACACTTCCTTGTTGACATAACAAGAATATTACATACCTTTTTATAATATAAATGGCATTTTTGAAACATATATCGATGCTATGTGATCATTAAAAGGAAAGTGGTAGCCAAATAATAAAAAGTGCCACTTCCGCTAAAACGTTATGATAAAATTTCTATAAGCAGATGTGACTAGAAAATAAAAATAACATTAAAAACGTTATTTGTGAGCGAAATCTAGAAAATAGAACACTATGCTAACTTAGTTAGGACTTTATTCCTATAGTTATGTCACGTCACGTGCGAAGTACCGCTGTGCGTGCGTAATGGTGTCGCAGATACGTTAGAAACTTTTGAATTTACGTACATAATAATACATAACTTTTATATCGACTCAAACTGCTCACAAAAATATTATTTTAATATTTCATTATGTTTTCAAATACAAATCTTCAATCTTTGTGTCGTTCTTAAAGACTGCTGCTTTTTACTTATTATTTTTATATAGAACTAACGTTTTCGTTTAGCACAGTAAAGATACAGTAAGCCTATAAGTTGCATAAAATTCTTAGGAAATTTATTCAAACCTTAACACAAAAAAATCCATATTTGATGTTTAACGACGCGTGTAAGTTATACACACGCATCAGTGTACAGTCACGTTCACAGAGGCCGCCACATTACTCCACCACTTCGCTAGCAATTTACATACTCATAAAGTGTTTAGTCATGGATTTACATGCGTTATATTCAAATATTACTTGTCCCTCTTTTACATAAAGATCTGAGTACTGCGTGTTTTCTATGTAGTGTTCTAACATATAGTTTGATAAATTGTCAAGCAAGTACAGTAAGTCAATACACACGTTAGTCAACGTTTGTTTCAGCTGTGGTGCACGAGTTGACATAACCCTCTATGTAGGTACATACCGACCGTTTATTGTTAGTACTGTTACATAGTAACATTACTGGTGATAAATCACCTCACGGCTACCTAACTGTCTCAGAGATAATCTACTGTTTCACAGTTTATATCGAGACATACTAGCACTTCATACTTATTGTAATTATAAAATTGCCAGAACCAACACAAAATTATTTGAGAACGTCTGTGTTAGAACAGCTATAAGACTTGACATAAGTGGTTTAAAATTTCCAGCCTTATGTGTCCAGATTTGTTAGTTAAAATCCCAATAAAGTAAGACCTGTAACTCTGTAATTTTGCCATAAAGCCATAAAATGAAATGTTATGGTTACACAATTTCATACACACAGCTGAATCACAGCTTTGAAATCAAGTGTAGTGAAGTTATGAGGTCAAACATGCAGTTGGCTGGCTGCCAAAATCAGTGGTTTGAAATAAAACTACGTATTTGATTATTATGCGATGGAACTAGTGATGGGGACAATTATAACCTTTAAAATATACATAGATACTAATATTATTTATTCTTAATTAGCTGTTGCCCGCTACTTCACACGCGTGGAAGATAGACACTAAAGCTAAACAAATTATACCAAAATGTCATCCTCATGAACCACTCTATCTAATAATAAAAACCGCAGCAAAATCCGTAGTGTAGTTTTGAAATGTATAAGCTCAACATTTTTCAACACTGCTTCGCTTCTACTGGTCGTAGCGTGATGTTATATAGCCTTAAGCCTTTCTCGATAAATGTCCTAACTAACACTGAAAGAATTTTTCAAATCGGCCCAGTGGTTCCTGAAATTAACGCGTTCAAACAAACAAACAAACAAACAGACTCTTCCGCTTTATAATATTAGTATAGATAAATAAAGATTAATAATAAAACTATTTCGACGGGCTTCGTGGTGGAGTGGTTTATGTAACGGACTGCCGATCACGAGGTCTCGGGTTCGATTCCCGGTCACGACAATCATTTGTGTGATATCCATAAATGTCATACAAATGTTTGTACTGCGTCTGGGTGTTTACTATGTATTATATGTATGTATTTACAAAAGAAAAGTAGTTTATGTATTATATCCGTATTCTGGTACACATAACACAAGCATATAAGCTTAGCTTGGGACCAGAGGACGTTGTGTGAAATGTCCATGAATATTTATTTATTTATTATTTATTTTATTATACATATAAAATATAGACGTTTAATTACGGTCGTAGAGCCAAGTATCTAAAGTTTGACATAAAAAGTAAAATAGGATAACCACAACAAAATGTCGGAGGCTTAAGAATTTTACCGTTTGTCTTTATAAAGTGAAACAAAGAAGTTATAAACTCGGGAATTTGTTATTTCCTCTACTCATTGGCTGCTACTTGTTAACTAATAAAGTAATATGGTGTTACGGATAAATATTGTTTATTTTATCAGGCATAATTATATATCAGCATGTATGACCAGATGTTTGAGTGTGGATGAAGCAAAGGAAGTATGCTTCGATCGTAGCAGATGGCGCTCTATAGTCTCTGCCTACCCCCATGGGAAATAGGCGTGATGTTATGATGATGATGATGATAATTATATATGAAATATGTTTAGTTATTACGGCACTCTTAACCACTCGGCTATGTTAACGTATATGAAATATCATAAAATTAACACTCTTTAAAAAGTGTTTTACTCAATCGATGTCAATTAAGAGACAATGGATTTTATTTTTGAAAGTATGAAAAGTATTCGTTATTGAGTTATCCTTGACACACTTGCTGAGTTTTATCACAATCTTGTGTTTAAAACAAATTCTGTGTTCATATTGAGTTATATATTGTATGTTTAGCGGTGTTTTTGTTACTTGGGTCTCAGGAATCGAAGGTAAACAATCGCAAAGTAGCATAGCTTCATGCTCCTGATACACTTTAGATAATGATTTAATCTGCTGGAGGCGAAAATGGAAATTCGGCTTTCATAAATATTTAACTTTATAATGGTGCCAAATCTATGTGCACAACTAAATTAACTAAAAAATTAAAATTGATAGGAAGTGTCAATAAGTATAGTTGAGTTTGGTGGTGAATAAATGTATGTTGTGTATGGTTTTATGTTATTTATGCCATTGTTAGTAATATTTCTATCGATTGACCACGAATCATAGAAAAAAATGTGTAACTGTAATGACTGCAAAAAATTCACTGGTGCTCAAGTCTACTATGTTAGAACAATTGTCATACCGGCACAATACCGGCACGATACCGTTGCAATTGAAGTCAAATATCCGTAGTCTGCTATATGCCGTCATAACGGTAGTTCAATGGTAATAGAATTGTCGATCTCTTTTATCTATGCATTGAATTTTCGGTCTCTTTTATCTATGAATTGTGTTAGAATGATATGTATGTGTTGCCGTTTTTAAAAAATGTGTTAGTTGAAGTGATTTTCGAAAAATTACTAATAAATTTAAACATTTAATCATGCTAGACTTCGTTTAGATATATTTGTACATACTATTTATTAGTATAAAAAGCAATGTGAAGTTTAGGAGATTAGTAAATTGCAATAAATTACAAAGAACAATTTCTAATATTTCTATCTATCTATTTTTTATTTATGGCAATCTGTCGACACAGGACAATTTAAAAATATTACTGTCAAATTCAAAATAGCAGACTACCGAAACATTTCACTCATTGAATTGCAATTGTGAAGCAGTTGTGTACGAGACTAGCAATTTATGTCACTTTGACAATTGTAAGTCAATGATGAAGTCGTTATGACGACACAATAATAGTAGACTACCAAAAACTTTACAATTGCACCATAATGGTACAATAATGGTACAGTTGTGACACCGTTGAAATACCCGACTCAGGGCCCTGATATGTAAAATCACCCACATCGGATATGTCAACCTCGCTATATATCTGTAAAGTATTGAGATGTTTCTAAATTTGAAGAGTCAACTAGAATTTTCCTTTTAGAATTTTGTAGTGTATATAGTTTAATTAAAATTATTTTTTATATTTTATATGGCAACAATACACAGGCATACTGTTGTAAAATAAAATATTGAAAAATAATTCTGGTTTTAATTACCTACTAAACACAGTGTCATTCATCGGCACCGCGTTATCTCCACGCGGGCTGAATGAGGCTACCATAATGGATTAATGTCCTGTATCATAAAAATTTTTAACACAAAACACTACTCAGTCTGTACTAAAACTAGATTAAGTTTTAAGATCACCAATATTATTATTACTAAAGGTGTTTCTAGCCCTAGAACTTCAAGATATTTCGTAAAAATTCACAAAACAAAACAACATTAAATATCTCATAGATATGCTTAGGATAGGGACCCTTAATGTAAATATCTGAGTCTCTCGATAAGGAATTTATGAAATTCTTTTTTATTTATTCAAATAGTTATAATTTGTATTTTTACAAAATAAAGCCAGATTAAAAGCAAAGTATGCTAAAATAATGCAAATGGGAGATGTATTAAACCTAAAATGCAATTCTATAAGGGCCATTAGTAATGTACAGTACAGTAAGTATAACACTTTGCTGGTAAAAAAAACATCCTTAGATAGACATACTATACTTGCGTGTTTGAAAACTAAACTTGTTTCACGCGGATCTACCTTTATGGGTTAAAGCCTAGACGATATACACTCTACTAGACCGTGGAGCCGAACTAATAAATCCAAACTCATATATCGTTCAAGAACATTCTTTATACGAAAAGTTCTTACTTAAAGTTTTATGTATCGTGAAAAGAAACCTACAAGGTTGAAAAAAAAATCAACGATGGCTTATATTTTCTTAGTATACATATTATATAAATATCATATCATGTAGCATAAATGACACAGTTTCGAATATAACAAAATGCGAACATAAAACTCCTGAGGTATCTCGTATTAATCAAATAACAAGTGGTATAAAATATATGCCAATGATACAAAGTACCGCTTCCTCACAACACGCGCTGTGTCAATGTTACGATCATGAGATGGGTGTGTGTGTGTGTGTGTATCTACAGTAACGTACACATAAACATAACACGCAGCCACTCGAACATTATTCAATAATGTAACATAAAAATATATGACGTTACTCGATTTTATTTCTTTTATATATTTTTATATTTTCCTTTACCGGCTTTGGTGAGGTTGTAAATTTATATGTTACACTACTGAAATATATAAACTATTTGCAGTTATTGCGAATGGCCATATAAGAACATGACGTTAGTACCTATTGTTTTATCACGTAAACATGTTTACTTATACAGTACAGGGCAAAGAATGTAAAAGACATCAGCGATGGTTTCTTAACTTTTTTGTTTTTATTTTAACTTGAGATATTGATATATTGATATTGAGATTATATTATATTAATATTTAAGAAAGATCTTCATTTATTCTAAGATGAGTTAATGTTTAATACAGTTGAAAAATGTACTATTAGTAATCGTTATTTCTAAAACCTATAAATAAATATTCATGGACATTTCACACAACGTCCTCTGGTCCCAAGCTAAGCTTATATGCTTGTGTTATGGGTACCAGACTACGGATATACTACATATACTACTGTTCTTTTGTAAATACATACTTATAATACATAGAAACACCCCGACGCAGAACAAATATTTTATATTACGTGTTTGTTCGCCAAAACTTGCAATAAAACTTTGACTATAAATTGTGACATTGACAGGTCCAGGTCGAGTTGTGGCCACTTTTGTAGACACAAGTCTAGTGTTGGACTGTATGTGGCAGGTCGCAGCTCTCGCTCTGCGCGTTATCGATTGTGTGCGCGCGCAACACTACACCACACTAAGACTGGCTGACTCCTCATAATACATCGCTGTTCTCACACTGACACTACTCCACGTAGCTGATAGTGAACACGCAGTGTACAGTGATCAAAGTGTACAAGATTAGAAATCGAGAGATGTACAGCGACTGTGTGAGGATGGCGGACGATTGGCTGTGTGAAATGAAATATCAAGATTATATGAAGACGGGCACCCGATTCGTATCGAAAATTAGTATTTTAAATATCCATTTTTTCCACTAGTTATGCCCTCATATAGCTCCTCTTAACTATCTTGAAAGTCTGACTAGTAATTGAATTAGGTATTTGTAGAAAATCTAATCACTCCAATAAAGTGTTAAATTTTATGACCACATTTACATTACTTGGTGATGTGGGAGATGGGATTTCTATTCGAATATTATGATCGAAATGTGTCCATCTCTGAAAAAAAATTGTTTAATCGTCATTTGAGAAACGTATATTATTATTTCGTATGTGTGATATACAAATGGCAATAGAACAGAACTATGTAGTTTGTACAAGACTCCACATGTTGTGTACTGCAGCAAATTGAAACATTAATTGAGTAATTGAGACAGTCTAGGGCTTGGGCAACATCGTCAACACTCCTCCGACTTAATAAACACATAGTATCGATTTAAACTTACAATATAATAATATGGTTTGGAGTGTTCACTACACAATATACCTCATTTTGGTCACAACGGTGATGAGGCTTAGGATTATTAAAATTTATAGCTTACATTTTATACGTGAATGTATTTAAAGTAACTAAACTTGCCTACTGTAATAAAATTGGTCAAGTGCGAGTCGGACTCGCGCACGAAGGGTCCCGTACCATTATCTATGCAACATAAGGCAACGTTATTAGTATCGAGCAAGAAACGGTAAAAAAATCATGTTTGTTGTATGGGAGCCCCCCTTAAATCTTTATTTTATTTTATTTTTAGAATTTGTTGTTATAGCGGCAATAGAAATACATCATCTGTGAAAATTTCAACTGTCTAGCTATCACCGTTCTTGAGATACAGCCTGGTGACAGACGGACGGACGGACGGACGGACAGCGAAGTCTCAGTAATAGGGTCCCGTTTTTACCCTTTGGGTACGGAACCCTAAAAATCAATGTGACTCGAAACACGTAGTTTTTATTTTGTATTCAGAGATTCTTATTATTTAGGTAAAAAAAAATCCAGGTGTGTACGTGCACAAGAATTTAAAGAATACTTTCAATACTTGCCTTGATATATCGATGATAAGATACAATAACCTGCTCTTCACCAGTTTCACCACTTGCTTCACTTACCTAAAACAATAATACAAAATACATACAATAACTTCTAAGATAGTTTCAGCTACGACATATAATTGCTCTCTACGGCGTAGACGGTCTACGAATTTTTATGATAACCTACGATAATTTTTAGAAGGAAATGCTATCGAATATTACGAAAAGCTGTACACAGAGCGATAGAATACATATCTATGATTTTGTATCCCCAGGATCGAGGACAAACTGGGACAAGTCCGTATATTAATTTTATTTTATTTTATTTTATTTTACAATTAATGGAAAACTTACAGCTAAATACTTATATAGAAAAACAAAATAGTAAAAATATGGCCAATTAAAAGTTTTCACAAATATATAGGTAGAATTCTGCATATTATTAAATTCATTCTAATTATTGTATTATAAAAATTATGTCAAAGGATATATTATGTATATAAAAACTATGAAAAAATTACAGTGATAAAATATAAATTAAATAGAAACAAAAAAACAACAATAACAAATAATACAAACAAATCAATCGCGACCATCCTCAAAGAAAATACAGCTCAAAACTTTCTTAAGCCTTGCAACACTGGTGTTGAAAATATCGATGTCTACATCCCGGCACACCTCGTTAAACATACGACCAACTCTAATTAAATATGTGTTCTGGCGATAATTAGTACTTGCCGCAGGTACGTGTAAAATGTTATGCCTACGCCGGAAAGTAGTCGGTGCGCACAATCCTATTTTGTTCACCATCTCTGTTACATCAATAGATCCGTTTATTAAATTGATCAAAAATGATATATCAGCAATTCTGCGTCTTTCATGCAGGGGAAGTAAGTGAAACTTCCTACATCGCGTTTCATAGTTTGATAAGTAGCAATTTGTGCGAAATTGTAGATACCTTACAAATTTTCTCTGTATACCCTCAATACGATTTAGGTAGATATCATATCGAGGGTTCCATACTTGAGAAGCGTATTCTAGGTGACTCCGTACCAAAGAGCAATATAAAATTTTTATTGTCTTAATGCTTCTGAAATCAGCCGCTATTCGACAAATGAATCCGAGAGACTGTGTAGCTTTTTTTACTATTGATTCAATATGAGCTTCAAAAATTAATTTAGCGTCAAATATAACGCCTAGATCTCTTATCTGATTAACTCTGTCAATGGTAGAATTCTTAAAAGAATAGGCTTGCAGAATTGGGTCAGGTTTACGTGAGTAGGAACACACGTAGCACTTCGATACATTCAGATCTAGCCTATTGAGCGTACAGTATGCTTGAAATCGTTCGAGATCTTCTTGTAATAGACACGTATCATTAACGTGCTTTATCGGCTTCATGATTTTTAAGTCGTCAGCGTACAGCAGAATTTTAGAATGAAGGAAGCAAGAGCCAACGTCATTAATAAAGATGTTGAATAGTAGAGGTCCCAACAACGATCCCTGAGGAACACCTGAAGGAACCCTATATGATCTGGACCTGTAACCATTCAACACTACAATCTGACACCTATTGTCGACGTATGAAGAGAACCATCTGTAAAGGTTCCCTTTTATTCCCATATGCATCAATTTGCTCAGGAGCGTTTTATGATGAATACGGTCGAAACATTTACTGTAGTCGGTGTAAACCACGTCCACTTGGGAGCCATTGGCCATGTGCTGCGACAAAAAGTCACTACAAAGGACCAAGTTCGTTGTAGTGGACCGTCCTGATAGAAAACCGTGTTGATATTCACCAAAATCTGCTTTAAGTGTGGTATAAACTTGTTTGTGCACAATTTTCTCTAAAATTTTGGCGAATATACACAATTTTGAGATGGGTCTATAGTTTTCAACCAGGCCCTTCGGTCCTTTTTTATATATGGGTGTTATGTAGGCAGACTTCCAGATGGCTGGCATCAGCCCACCACGTACAGAGCAATCGAATAATATGGTGAGAGGAACGGCTAAACTACTGGCGCAGTTCCTTATTAAAATCGGTGGTATATCGTCCGGGCCAGATGACTTATACAGGTCGACTTGTTCAAGTAGTCGCAAGACTTCGCATTCACATATCTCAATTGAACCAATATGAGTGTTTGAGTTATACGGGTGACTTGGTTCCGCAGTCGTGGCAAATGAAAGATCACGTCCCGTGTCTTCCATAGAGAAATTTGAGTAAAAGTAGTCACCGAACATATTGCAGATGTCGTCACCGTTACCAGACACACGCTGCCCGAACTGCAGAGTTGAAGGATACGAGCCAGCTCGTCTTCTGGACTTGACATAACTCCAGAAAGTTCGTGGATTTTCACGAATACTGGTTTCGATTTTAGACATGTAATCGTTAAAAAATGTTATCTCTAAGTCTTTGATTCGTTGCCTTAACATTACAAACGAGTGATAATCTGAGACATTATTATATTTCTTAAATTTACGGTGGTATTTATGTTTTTCTTTAATAACCTTGATCAAGGGAGTTTTATACCATGGAGGATATTTAGACTGAGGAGTTGTTATTTTAAATGGTATATATGTATCGCGTAATCTATTAAGTTGTTCATAAAAGAACTTTAAAGCATCCTCAAGCTGTCTAATCTCAAGTTCATGCCGCCAGTCAATCCGATCCAACTCAGCCCTCATTGCGTCAAAGTCTCCCTGATGGTATAAGAATTTCGTGTATGGGCGAATGGATAGGGTATGTATTTGAACAAAGTTAGCAGAGATACACAGAGCTCTGTGATGAAGGTCTTCAGTCACCAAGGGATCGTCACATGTGGAGACAGATACATCGTCATTGGATAAAACAAGATCTAATATCCTATTATTAATGTTCGTGCAGCTGTTGTATTGCTGCAGGCTGCAAATGTTAAGGTTATCAATAAAATTTGACTGAACCGGACCCTGTAGATTAGTGGGGTTTAAGGTAATAGCATCTTCGGAGGGAAACCAAATTATGTTGGGTTGATTAAAGTCACCCAAAATAACATATTTGTCGGTTGGGTAAGATAAAACTTTGTCCAATAAACTGTTAGAAAAGTGGTTTAGTTGGACTGACTGCGGGTTCCCAAGGTTTTGGTTACAGATGTAAACTACACATATATGCATCTTGTAGGACACCCGAGGAGTTCTGCATTGCAGAGTGAGTGTTACCCAGAGATCCTCGGCAGATGAACACCAGTCGTCACGATTGTTGGCAATCAGTTCTTTTCTGACCGCTATTAAGACACCTCCTCCCATGACCTGATTAGTACTGATGTAGTCCCTATCTCGTCTCCATACCACGTATCTATCGTCAAATAATTCACAATTGGAAATGCCGTCAATTAACCAAGTTTCGGTTAAGCAAATAATGTCATAAGTATTTATACATATATTTCTATAGAAAACACCTGTCTTGGTACGTAGTCCCCGAACATTTTGATAATAAATATTAATATGCGCCATCATAAATCGTTACAGATGTTAGCATGTATATAAAATAAAGGTAGGTATCTATAACGTAAGGCATAAAAACAGCAGTTAATAAATGCACATGCATCACAATGATTATGCAAAATGCGACTATGTCAACATACAAATAAATTACATAAAAGAAAAAGCTAATCGCGTTTTTAAAATAAGAGGCAGAATTACTAGGAATCAAAAAATTAATTCTTATATGCAAGCGAAATGGATCGTTAACGTTATTGTATGACAGTTTAAAGTTGATATCGATTAAAAAATATGCAAGGCGGTATTTATAAAGAGATAAGCGAACAAAAGGTAGGCGATAAAGCAATGAATGGAGTAAATAAGTACCTGTGGTTCTCAAACTTAAAAGGTCAGTGCAGTACGGAGATGTGTCGAGATGCAGAATCGACCTTAGGAAAAATACTTCTTCAGATCCTTATCCGATTTAATATTAATTTGTGGAGAAGTGTGGTTTTTTCGAATGAAGATTTTGCATCCCATTACCCAGACGTACTCGTAATTATATTCTTTCGCGCGGGCTTTAGTTTTATTTCGTAGAATTTTGTTGTCCAGTGTTAAGTGGTCGTTTATATAGACTCTGTTTTCGCCGCTTAGGCCAATATCACTGACCTTTAGTGCCCTATGTTTTCTCGCAGCCGCAATGAAATCGCTCTTTAAGTAGCTATTATGAACAGCACATATGATGTTTTTGTGATCTTTGTCACCGCGCATGGGCACCCTCGCAATGTAATTGATCTGGTCCTTGGCGATATGGCATCCAATCACTTGTCCTATCTTTGACATTATGTTGAATAGGTTCTCCGAGTTTGACATTGGAACACCCTTAATTTCAATGTTGTTCATGCGGGATCGTTGTTCATTATCTCGACATAGTGTTTCTAGTCTGTCAACACGATCCCTCAACTGCGACACCTCTTCCTTCGTCTTTTTCATTGCAATCAGTTCAGATTCAATACTAGTAATTTTTGTAGTTAACGAGTCAATTGAGTCGTGCATAAACGTGATCGATTCTTTCATATCAGAAACTTCCGACTTGATCAACTTGAATTCGGTGAGTTCCCGTTGAATAGCATTAACAGTGTCGATCAGAGCAGGCAGCGCCTCCATTTGGGTTGACAGCCTCTTCAGTTCCGAGAGTATATTATCTGCGTCTATTGGAGAAACCTTGAGAGTGTTGGTGCGTGGACTTGATGTGGCTAGTGATTTGCAACCGCTACATTTCCATGTCGATTTCCTGTCACCCAACTTTCTCCATCCCCCCTCTGTGATACCCGCGCAAGGAAAGTCATATTGACCTTCGCACACAGTACAGGTCACACCATCTCTGGCCTCAGACTTGCAGGATTTACAAGTAAACATTGTACGCTGTGCAAAAACTTTGAGAAACACCGAACTTGTGTTGCGCGCGTGGTAGGGGCGGACGACAGGTTAATGACCTTACCGCTCAGCTGTTCAAAAGTAGCCGTTGAGATATTTTCAAATCGTATTTGCGGTGAAACTACTCGTCGTATCCTGGATCCGATGGTATTACTTCGTAGGTATTGTAACAGGCTATACGGTGGTGTAAAGTTTATAGCGCTAAGCCGCGATTAATCACTACTTTGGGCTTATAACCGCAGATAGATAAAGATATCGTGTTGGTCGTGAGCGAGTCTACGACGGTACTGATAATGTTGTACACAACGCTCGTCTGAACTAATCACCGCTACGTTATACGCGGTTTAAAGGTACAACATGTTTTATAACGTATACGCACTCATTAATATAAATTTTATTCATGTAAGTCGTAATCGTGCCGTGGCCGGGATAAAATTAAAAGTTTTGAGCGTAGTTGCTGCTGTGTACTGTGTCTTTATAAATATCTTATTTTTATTAACAGATTCAAAGCGAAATTCAATAAGAAATCATTTACAGCATTGCACTTATAAATAAATTATCCAGCGTGTAAACTTCCTCCGTAATGTGACTATAAATAATTAGTTGATTTTACAGTTATTACTCACAAAATTATATTAATATCGGTAAAATATTTTGCAATGTAACTGCATCTGTCCTTATTAAATGGTGGTAATGAGCGAGAATTTTATACTCGTAATTGGCAGTTCACTACATGACCAACCAGACCACGAGACCCGTTGATCTTCTTTAGTTATCTTAAGATCTTGATCTAACAATTACAAATTAAGAAAGTAATACAATTTAATATCAACAAAATCAATCAGTTAAACATAGTTGGTTGCTAGATCTATGTATCTACTTTAGTTTTCAATACCTCTGATAAGAAACGGTTAGTCAATGGATATTTGTCTAAAACTTGCAGTCTCGTTAAAGCCGAGCGGGGACAAACTGCGGCGCACAACTTTACTTCATCATTGATATTCCCTCAGACTTTTAATTGCTACTAATTGCATTTATTATATTTTGAAAGTCTATCAGTTTAGATTTGATTTAAACTTTGATTGCTTCAGTTTATTACGATGGTTATTAATTTATCAAAGTAATAACGCAATTAACGGGTTCATTTAAAGATTATGGAGGTAAATAGATTCATTAATTAAATTGTTTGATAAAAAGACTGATTAGGTAATTAAAGTTGGAAATATTAAAATTAAAGGATTTTATATAATTTAATTTACTGTATGTGCCTACATAGTAAATTAGTCATAAACATACTCTCGTGATCCTTACACAAAACTGTTGCATTTACTTTTCGAAGTCTACGATAAAAAATTCCATAATACTATAACGTATGCAATTATCAACTGACTGCACTATTTCCCTAGTCTTCATTTAAACAGTTTACAAATGATTGACGTTTAGATCTCGCATAAAAAAATAAATAAAATTTAAAGCTATGACAAAATAAGAGATCATAATTTTATTTACTTGCATATAATTTAAGTAGATAAAAATATAAACATTATATCACCACGCAGTATGGTGCTACGTCTCAAACGTTTGTCGCCACAGTGTCGCTCATGTCGTCGTTTGTTTAAATCACCCATTTAGATTAATTTGGTGACATAAAGATAACATTAGAGCGTCGGCTGAGAGCGTCTGTGGTGCGACATTAGAGCTGTGCGCGGCCGGACTTGAGGGAGCGGCGCCTCACTCAATAATAATATGTTTCCACTTGATGAGCTACAGCACCATGACTCGCCACTATTCAGTTCAACTGTTATGACGTCATTCTGTTTTGACTGTGATTCTTTTTTATTATTATTGCTAAACTTTTGTAAAAGTGAGTTGCGTATATCTTTGATAATATTTACAAATAATGAACAAATAATGAGCAACTGTTAAAAGTCAACTGCCGGTGAAATCATTTGTCAAAAAATTTATAAATGTCGGAATATTCTCGCAATTTATAATTAGTTGTTTCGATACAAACAGCAATTCAGTGAGTAGACGGAAGTGTTCCAAACTTAGTATCAAGTTATTGTTATTACACAAACTGATGTTGTACGAGGCAGCACTCCGCCGCGCGGAGGTACTCGTAGACTGTACTTGCAGCACTTGCTGAGATTTAATTAAATAAGTATTTGTGCGGTGAAGTTCTTGTGAATTCAATTTATGGAAATATTCGTAGTTTGAGCAAATAACAACTAAAGGGTTCTAAATAAGCAAAATTAGTCTCGATTATTTATTTGACACACTTCAGCTACAAAATTATTTTTTTAAAATAACGCAACAAATCTATTCGATTCGATGTCTTTGAGTAAAAGTGTTTATTGAATGTTTCATAAAACTATATTATTTGCATGGTTTCTCGGTGAATATATCAGTAGTTATTATGTAGGCACCGATATCATTAAGATATTTCATCCTTTGTCTCCAGGCTCGTTGTTGTAGTCGTTGTGAATGTAAACGTTGATTGTTCATTTACAGTATTCAGTGTTATTTTATGACGCTACCCGGAATAACTGCGCAACTCTTAAGGTTAATCTTTACGTGCAAATAAAACGAAATAATAAAAGAGTACCACCTTGAATAAATGTGGAGCGAAGGACGAACGTAAAATGATCAGTGTGTGTGTGTGTGTGTGTGTGTGTGGCTGGATAGAATTAGTTTATGGGCTGACAATCTACTGATACAAAATTAAATCAATTAATTTAACGGTTGTATTGTGGATTTCACACACAAATATGTGTTAGATTTGCACAATAACACGAAACTCGGTCAAAGTGCTGTAAAGTTAAATGTAAAACACAAAAGTCACGTAATATCTGTTCTCGTCCATAGGATTAGCGTAGGGAACAAACACCTATCTTCTGACGTTGTTTTAAAAAGAGCTTGTCAAAGATCAAAATTTAAATTAAAAAGTTTGACTTATGACTTTGAGTAAATTGTATACTACTATTGCACGTCTCTGTTAATATAATTTAAAACTTAAGGAATGTAGATGATATTCTGAAGCAAATTTTATTAGATACATTTCTCACACGTTTTTGAAACTGAAAGAAGTATGTCTTACCGAACCATAATGCTTGTAGAGTGTTCGGTTATGGATATTTTATAAGTCACTGTATATTATGTACAACGTTATTTTGATAGAATCTCGGTAAAGAATGACAGCACTTAAGTTTAACGATTATTATGAACCGTTTAACCTAACCGTATATACTCAGGAAGCAAGATCAAGTTAATATTTTGTTTATAGCGCTACTTTATACACGAGTAAACTCATTTATTTAAAATATAATCTTTTTCCCATGACATCGTCCTTTCATAAGTCGACGTTCAAAATGACAGAATTTTTAAGAATGCTTAAGTTTTTCTTTTCTTTCCGAAAAAGTTATGAACATCATAAAATATATATTAATATTAAATAAAATATTATAAACCTGAAGAGTTTGTTTGTTTGTTTGAACGCGCTAATCTCAGGAACCACCGCACTGGTAGGATTTAAAATTTGTTTTCAATATTGGATAGTACATTTATGGAGGAAGGCTATGGGCTTTAGAAAATCACGCTGCGAAGTATTAGTGTAAAATATAAGCAAGAACGGGGGAAAGTAAGAAAATCAGCTAACATCAAATAAAGTTTGTTCCAGTTGCAATCAAGTGTTAGTGAACCCTAATTGATAGACTGCATGTTAATAATCATAATGAGAACAATGCAACAAGCAGTTATTGAAGTGACCTAACCTAACTAACATATTATGACGACCGTCATTGTTAACTGTAATGGATACGGCATTTTTGATTTACATTTCAAAAAGAACAAACAGCTTTCTCTAAAAACTTAGCACGTAAAACTGACATTAAACAGCAACCTGACAATTTATTAATTTTTGCATTTGACATGCAAACAACAACATGATTTATTAAGAAACCTGACAACTTTAACTCAAGCATTAATTTGAAACCAGATGGTTTAGTTAGTAGTTAGACGGATATCCGTGTGGTGACGGATTAAGAATACAAGTGTCACCACTCCATCTCCTCCCAAGGGTGCTGTAAAAGTCAGCTAAGGGATATTGCACACAGATAATATCTTCTGTGAGAGACAGAAAACTCGAAAGAAACCCTGTGCCAACACGTCTGGTCAGCGCAGGACAGTAGACCATAATTCCTTCCAAACTGGAGGAGCAACAGTGCCCAACAGTGGGACGTAAATGGGCTGGAGAAGAAGAAGAAGAAGGTTTAGTTAGAAATTTTGCTCATGTTGTACTTCTTACTTAGGTATTTTTTAATTTGGTATGTAACTTAAGAGATAAAACTAAATTTGGTCTATCACAGTAAGTAACAGAACACAACCATACAACATTACAATAATAAAACATTTGGGAAATGGAGTGAAAAGTTAAAGTGCTGCGTTTAACTTATTAGGTACATTATATGTAGGCGCAAGCGAAAATTAACCTTATTTGTGTAATAGTGAAGGTTTTAACGTCCGCACATAGTATTGCTGGTAGCGGTCGCCAGAGGCAGCTCACTTTACATTAGAAAGGCGAAGGGCTTTTTTATATTAATTGCGTCCGCCATTAACTAATGATACTATGGTATACGGATATTATTAGGGTTTACTTGTAAGTTATTGAAAAATACTGATAATTATTAAAGTTTACAACAAAGTCGAATATAGTATAGGTATAAATATGTAATATCATAACTGCGTACATTGAGATAAATAGAATTGTGAATGTATACTATAATTTTATAAAGCTGAAAAGTTTGTTTGTTTCTTTCTTTCAACGCGCTGATCTCAGAAACTGCTGGTCCGATTTGAAAAATTCTTTCAGTGTTGAATAGTACATTTATTGAGGTAGACTTCCTCAATCATCTGTAAAAAAAAGTTGCGAAAACGGGGTAAATTTTCAAGTCTCCACGCGGGCAACAGCTAGTCGATTTATAAATTGTACAAATGAGTGAGTTGCTGCAACCATTCAGAGATACACCTTCATCATTTACATCTCACATATCGATCTGAAATTAGTGCCAAAGAAAAACTAATAAGTCAGACTTGTTGGCACACAAATATTTCACACGCGATAAGGATTTTACGACCAACGTATCTCTTATATCAATATCAAAAGCAAATCAATATTACGCCTCTTAATAAAGTTATTATTAGCACGAACGAAAATAGCAGTTGTTTTCCAAATGTCATAAGAGCTATTTTTGCAACGTATTTACATAAGTTTGTTTATGTAATTTCTCAGCACTTTGTAACTCTCCACTTATACTTAACTGGTTATCATTTGTTTATTAGTGTGAGTGAGTGAACGCGTGAGACATCTACTGGAAGTATTGTGAACCCACAATATGAATGTAGCGGTCACTGAACTGGTAAAAGGTATAAAGGTACACACAGATAAATATCGCGGTGTTTGTTCAAACTTTACCGTTTCATTGAATTTCATATCTCGGTTGTAGTGAGTGGACATCACAATATTGTTAAGCCTTTCATCTATCTATACTATTATTATAGAGCTGAAGACTTCGTTTGTTCGTATGTTTTAACGCGTTAATCTCAGGAACAACTGCACTGGTCCGATTTGTAAAATCATTGCAGTGTTATATAGTAGATTCCGCTTCATAATGTTAGTACAGATTTATCAAGGAAGGCTAACGTTACGACCAATAAGAATGGAGCGTCAGAGAAAAATGTCGCAAAAACGGGGAAAAATTCGAAATTTTAAGACTATATTTAAGTAAGTTTTAATAAAGAGCAAATGTTACCTAAATAGTTCTAGATTATAGTCATTGTCCAAGCCTCAAATATAGCAATTATTAGCTGTGAAACAGGATTTAATTATAAATTTTTGTGCTCGATGCTCGAGAAACGTTTAAAACTAGCACCTGACCGGACAATAGGCCCGCAAGTGACCTGACAGTGGTGTCCGGCCACTGTCAGTAGAATAACACTGAATCTGTATACTAATATCCGCCAGTGTGTCCACTAATCATTAAACTATAACAATAAAGCTAGTTCCCAAGCTCGTGTTACAAACACTCACTAACAACTATAAAACCGTCACATTCACAATGTAATTAAACATCAATGAATGAATAGTTCCACAGTTTCAACAGTTCCAACCTAGTTTGAATAAATTGCTTTTAAAGTGCCTTCATAGTTAGAACAGACTATAGAAGTAATTAATTTATGTTATTTCTGTCATGTTTTTAGGAAATAGTGAGTTTTACCACTTTACAACTACTTTTTAAGTAATACATTTTTATATAATAAAAATACAGAACTTTCGAATATTCAAAGAAATTTGAATGTAGAATAATTTTCAAGAAATAGGGTCGCTTAAAGGCTACAGTCCAAAAAAAATACAACAGCTCTTTACGTTAAACATAAGTTTTCGGCTTTAAACGGGGGAAACAAGGCTTCTACTTTCTAAAGTAAAATATAATATTAGAAAACCCTTTGAAAAACATAATCCGAGAATATAATAATACTTAAACACAAAAGCCCGCAAACACTGTAAAAGTGCAAAACCTCCAAATAACGTCTATTTATAAAGATTATCACACAAATACCACAAAATAGGCTTCAATTTCATGTCCGACGTAGTGCTGGTGGACATTACAGTTTTTACACACACTCACACAAAAATGGCCGCTCCTCGTGTAATGACAGTTTTTGCACTTCCAGTGTAAAGATTAGGTGTGTGTGTGTGTTCGTACGTGCGTGAGCCGCGTACGAATGTTGCGTGAACAAAGATAATGCGCTTTAAATGGATTTGACCACGACTAACTACTATTACAGCTTTGATAACTTTTCTTGTATTGTACTTATACTAGCTTTAACTTGGTATAATAATAATATGTACCAGTTCTAAGTTAGAATGGATAACAACACTTCATACTTTTTGGTACAAGTATTTTTATTTGTTAATATTTTAAAATAATAATGATGCCGTTTTTATTCATAAAATAATGTTTTCTATTTTTCAAACCCTTCTTAATTTGTCGGAATCTCACGTTTAGATTGCTCTTTGTATGGTCTTAGACGTCCAAGTTGATGAGTGATCTCCGAGTCCAAGAAGATGTATGCGCGTTGAGTGAGTCGCACACACTGACACACCATACACCTTGTATTGAATGATGTTGTGTTACGTGAGCACCGCTGAGTGAATGGTACACACGTAGGTTTTGTAAAATAATAACACTGTAATATAGTCTGGGTGAAAGATGCTGTTTATTTGATTACATTAATAATGATGGTTATTATAGATGTAAGTGAATTGAGTACTGCTACCAGTGTCAACTGTTTACGACGACTAAATGTAATATAAATGTGCTGATGAGCAGTTTAAGCCATGTGTGTGCTGTTGGCTCATACACTCTTTGTCTGAAATATATGAGATTAGAATGAAAATTTAACTTAACCTTAGCATATACCATTTGTTCATAACACTCGAGTGAATCAAATCACAAAACTATTGAACAAAATGAGTTGTGTTACGGAACAAATAAAGTTCACAAACAAAACAAACTTATGCTACAAAATATCAATAAAATAGCTCGCATTTATTTTGTAAAGTCGTTGGCAGCAGCTGTATTTTTTAGTAACTTTGTTATATTATTATCTCTCCTGTCTTTCTGCGTATTCCATTTTACATTAAATTAGAAGAGTAATAGCATTGACTACCTACTCTATTTCTCTGCTTTTTAGCTGTAAACTCAAATTAAGAAGACCAATATCCTGTACACTGTAAATGGACCATTAACCTTTAATAATGGTACAATTACGTAATCTTAAACGTAATATTTGATTGCAAATGGCAAATTCAATAATGAATATCGTGTGCTATTTCGTCTCCATTTCACAATTTAAATGCAAATAAAAGCACTTTAAAATCTGTTATACATACGTACGTGGCTATTACATTTATTTATCTCTATGAATTGCACTAATACCTCGTCTGTGCGACGAATATTAGCACATTGTGACAGATATGGAAGGTCGAGGACTGTCAACTCAACGATTAACAAAAACGATTCGATTGCGGCTCGCTCATTTGTCGATGGGAGGTGATGCGATGAAAGCTCGTTAACCACTGTCACATAATAATAAATTGATTTATTTTGTATCAAAATCGTTATGTATTTTTTTACTTTAGTAATTTTATGGCAGTGTCATAAATACAAGTAAAATTACAAAGAAAAAGCAGTGATTGAACATTTTGTAGTCCATAAAATACTATTTTTGCACTCACAACCTCTTTCATTACATTCGGTGCGCGATAATTTATTAAAATTCCTTACAAAAATCCTTGTTATAATATAATTTAATTTCTAAATTTAATAAAACAATTTACGATAGCAAAGATTTAACACCGTCGCGTCCAACGTTAATTAATTATCCGACAATTTGTAATTCATATTAAAATTTATTAAGGTGGAATTTAGCAATCTGAAATTCAGAATAATATTTTATGTCTCAATATATTAATTAGACTCCATAATTTAAGAGTAAATCCATGTATTGTACAGGATAATCCACGAATTAGGAAAGTTTTATCTAAACTAACTACCTGAAGTTATAGCACACCTGGTTTATATTCTTCTGATGTTCTTACAACAATATTACTAATGATTAGTTACGTAACAACAATTAACAACACTAATGTGTGTTCATCCATCATTAAGTTTGTTCTTTACTTGTTATTAATTATATTTTTAGTTGAGCCAAAGTTAACAAACGCATATTAATGATATTTAAGTGTACTGATGTACATAAAATACATGTACATAAGGCGTGTGTGTGTGTGTGTGTTTCAGGTAACAACACCAAGTTATGTTGTCATAATTTTAAAATTTAAATTAGTCTGCACGAGACTCACTCGAGAGACTCGTTCATGATTTCATATTTTATTATCCTTGAAACTGTATTCGATTCGAATAATAACGTCAGCGGATTAACTTCGCGTTTTTAAATATAAGCATTTCTATATTAACTTTTATAAACATAAGCAGGTAGAGTTGTTACGTGTTGTTATTAAGAATAAGAATAAGAAAACATTTATTTTCAAATACATGAGTTATCAATTTGTGGAATGTAACATAATGTAGCTTAATCATGTTTTACCAAATGGGTGTGCAAATTTATAGTCCAGGAGCTGGATAACAGTTCCTGCTTTAATAAAACTAAAAATATCATGCAACTTAAAATTATCAAATTAAATAAAAAATTAGTATGTAAAGTTATTAGACACAAACAAAAAAATAACAATAAAATAAATATAAATACACAAAAAGAAAAGAAAAAAAAATTATTGCTATTATGTTGACGATTGACCAATACTCACTGATACTATTGAAGTTTTTAAATTTACGATTT
This sequence comes from Orgyia antiqua, assembly GCA_916999025.1. Classification (NCBI taxonomy): domain Eukaryota; kingdom Metazoa; phylum Arthropoda; class Insecta; order Lepidoptera; family Erebidae; genus Orgyia; species Orgyia antiqua. The sequence continues at coordinate 21,303,044 of OU779862.1, forward strand.
GTGAAAACAGTTTTTCTCTCAAAAAAAAACATTACAAACACTGGTTATTAAGTTATTAAGATATTTAAATTTCATGTCCATTTCTACAAAATCAGTTGCTTGCATAAGCATTTATTTTGCCCTAATGAAGATAGCAAGAAAATGGCTCCCCCTGTTTACTTAAAATATTTCATAAATAAACAAAATGAGTGTCGTCGGAAATCCAATGAAAAAATATGATTCAATTATGTAGGAAGTAATTTGATAAAAAATATTTAATGGATCTTTAAACTCAAATATTTACATACCAATAAAGAGTATTTTAACGGCCGATATTTTTAACATACTGTTATTTATACAACAATTTATTATTGTGTAGATGACAAACACGATATTTATAACAATAGTGAGGGAAATGATAAATATCTCAATGAGTGCAAGAGATAATTACTTGCATGCACGACTGACGGCGTTTAACAAACTTGTGCATTCAAACAAGCGTCACAGTAGTGTTCCAGCAGAGTGAAGCATCACAAACAAACAAATCTGTGTAAGTCGTACATATCTGCTTTATAGTGACACTTAATTACCTGACGAGAACACCGACCACCGCTAGGGGGCCCACACATTGAGGGTGACGTCATTGTTAACGAGACGAGATTTTGCTAATGGCGTTCACTTGCAAAAACTACTGCACAATGTAGCATGTATGTGACAGTATGTGGAATGAATATTATGTTTTCCTTACTTCGCAACTAAGATTTTTTTTTGTTGTTTTATTTCTTTGGAAATATGAATATTTATATAGTTTATAGTTTTTTGATATTACTCGATGCTTATTAAAAATATTTACGAATATTTATCTTACAAATGATAATTTTTAGCTGAATAATGTTCTCTTTTATGATTTGAGTTTACGTCTACATACAACTACTATACAAAACAGATTTGTTAATAAAATATGTGTATTTCTTTTTTGTTTCTCTCAATCTAATGGTTGTCTGGAAGAGATCGCTTTGCGCGACAAAAACCACCAATTTTACATAGAATGTATTACTTAAGTTCCCTGTTTTATTGTGTACAATAAACAGTTTTTATATTTATTTTTATCAGAAAGTATAAATTCCATTACGCACGTCCCTCTACTGATTACGCGCGATGAAATTAATACTCGTTTCCAAAAAGTAGAGTAAACATTTCTACTTTACACGCTTCAATTAAGATTCCAACTAACAATTTAAGTATGTTTCTATTATTGACATTATAAAGAACCGGCTAAAAATATAATAAAAAGTAAACTATGTAGTTAACGTGAACATAAATATATTAGATAACCATCGACGTACGTTACAATTATAATGTTCACTCACTTCACAGTTCACTGAACTAGTTCAATAGGACACAATCTATACACGCGTAATACATACAAAATAAATAATTTCAAAGCGAAAATAAGCCACTATCATGTGGATTATATGAATACCATTCACATAGGTATAAGTACAGTAGGTCCCGATTGACATGGAAATAACATACTTACATACTACCTGCGGCATCTGAATATTACGGAGTACCTAACTAAAAACATCTCATCCCCTATTGTTTAAACCAAGAACTGCAAATAGCCAGCTGACTGATCTACAATTTATAACAGGTATACTTCATGTCGAATAGTTTTCCTTATATTCTAGAAAGGGTTCACCAATATTGACAACCTTTTGTCAAATTGTCCATATAAAATGTATGGAGCCATTCGAAGTCCACTGAAATGTAGGACGAGGGTCCGAAATCTTGATAATATCCAACGTTTTCATACTAAATCTACATCGTGAAGGTACCGCAAGCCCTCGCTCCTCTTACACACTTTCAAACAAGGAGATTATTATTTCATCCTGTTAAGGAAATGGCTGAGAAAATTAATTTAGATGTTCTCCTCGCGGTGCACAAATTTATTGCGGGTTTTGGGGTGAATGAAGAGAATGTTTACTATGTTTTATCTAAACGTTTTTGGAAAAAGTAGATCAGGAATTGTCGCAATAAAGATATTCTTTTCATTAAGACGTTTTGTGTTATAGCTTTCGTAGCTTTTTTGTCGGGGAAAATGTGTATATGCAAATTAAGAGTGCTATATATCACAGCGTCATGATGGAATAATGTAAAACTTTAATGTACTCGAAACTGTGGCCCTAACTTTGCGGATGTCATGTTAAAATTACATTGTTTAAAATAAATCAATACTAGGAGAATTTCCTGTCGAAATTTGAAATACTTCCTACTGAAAGTTATTGACCCATCACACAACTCTTTGATAGCAGAGCGAGCATTCTCTTAATTAATATCAAAATTAATTGTGAGTTATTTTAGATGTTGGACAAATTAATTTACGATAACCAATCTTAATCTGTGAATTTAATTAATGTAATCACTGGTATATAGAATAATAGATAATAATAGATCTTTTTCATATTGGAAATTGATCATTTCATTGTAACTTAGTAATTAAGACGAATTTAATTAAATCACTTTCACTATCACTTTGTTTTATTGTAATTTTGTTTTTGAGCTCTACTCAGATTACAAAATGGAAATACTATTTAATTAGTCTATATATATAATCACTATTGGAGTAAATAATAACTTGTTTCTTATTGAAATATTATTATTATCATGACAGTTTTATGTACATGCAAATGCAGGAATTGTACAAAGTACCTATGCATTGTAATTTACAAGCTGTTGCCTGCAACTTCGAACGAGTGGAATTTGGAAAGCTTAAGGTATTATACAAAGAAGCCATCCTCTTGAACCACTCTATCATTTAAAAAAGCCGCATCAAAATCTGTTGCATACTTTCAAGATATGGATGTATTTATTAACAAAATTACTTTCTTACACTTACACCGAATATACTTATATTTAACACGTCTAAGAACGATACTGAACATGGTACAGGTGAAAGCAATTTCCTCTTCCCAGGCCTTTAACCAATATTAACTAAACCTTTGCTTCCAAAGTAGCCTTTCCTACAATAGAACTGAGTCATTTATCAATTTTGCGAGCGGGGATAAACCTGTGCTAATATAGCAATGGATATCGTGGAAGTTGGCAGCACTTACAACTATGAGTATGTTACATAGCACAAATTGAGAAAGACCGTAATTTAATTAGAAGAAAGTGGCAGACGTCGGGACGATCTGACATAGGATCGTAATGAAATATTCAGCGGTAAGTGAGAATATACGATTTTCTGTACTTGGCACAAACAACAAACTGATATTGCTTTATTGATAAGATACTCGGCTCTGTAATAAAGCAAAGTTGTATATTTGTTGTATTTGTTTTACAAACAGCTTTTACGAACTATTCTTAAACCTTGTTTTCAACCCTATCAGCTATCCAGCTTGCAAAGGATTAGTAAAAATGTGTAAGAATTCTAATCAGATCTATTTATTAGAGCTAATACCATTAATAAATATTAGTTTAATACAATTAGTATAAATTTTGTGTAATACTCGGCCATACTTGCTTGTAAGAGAGCTAAATGTGATTATCAGAGAAAAAGCGAAATAAAAGTGTAACTCTAGTTGTCGGCCATTAGCCAGACGATCCAACGTACTTCGCTCCTGTAATTGTATTTATTTCGTCGTGTACCAGAAATGCGCAGCGTTTCTAAGACATGACATAACTTTTAGGAAGCAGCGATAATTATATTTAAAATGGTTTTCTTTTATTTTTATGTATTTTTCTTTGCAGATTTAGGTAACAAATTTTACTAAATCAAACCGCTTATATTATTTATGAGATGCTTTTTAATTTTTAGCCTAATTTATTTATATACCATGTCAGCTAAAAGCACACTTCAGTTAAAATGCGTGTCGATTCTTATCACAATTATTTATGGTAACATTAACTTGTTTATTTTGTATTATATTTTGAGCAATTTACCTAAAACAGAGTAGAATATAAAGGAAAATTACCAGTTAAACTTTTAATTATACCCTGTTGTATATCCCAAAATAAATACTTGTGTATTTATTACGTATAATGAAATGGTTGAGTTTTAAACCAGTGAGTGGTACAAGGTTATAATTACTCTAAGCTTGACCTTTCAAGTTTATGAGCGTATGACATGATTGTTGCTACTTAAGATTGTGATATATTGCACTTATCAAGTAATTTTCTGCTCAACAAAATGCCATGCAGCAGAAAACGTGACAATGTTTAGTCTGTGTTCACATTATAGTTGGTTTAAACAGCTGCACGACAGCTAATACTAAAATGTACGAAAGGTATAATTTTAAAAAGCGACGTCCACTTTAGCCTTATTACTTGAACTGCAAGAGGGTTATGTTTTTGTCAATTATCCATAACAATTGTTCATTATACAACGAATTGTAGCAGATTGTGATAGTTTTAGATCATATAATTTACCTTGCTACTGCGATTATCTTAAAATGTAAAAATAATATATTAATAATAATAATATAATATTATAGTAAATATAATTTTATATTCTTAAAACATGTTAAAGATTCATATTGCATTCTTCTTCAGAACTGGATAGCACAGTAATTAATTTTTAGATTAATAACATCAAGGGACAAAACACATTGATCGAAACGTTTTTCATTATATAAATTAGGGATATAAATAAATAATAATTTGATTATTATAACAAAATTACTTTGGTCGTTACACCACTACTAACAGCATTAAACATCGACTAAGTTACATTGGACGATAATAAACTATTCAGTGAGCATCGACCACCACTCACCATACTTCACTACGCTTCAATCCTTTCCTGATCACCTCATACATCGTCCGGTTAATGCCTCGTGAATTTTCACCAACTATTTAATGTGGGAACTGTCAGTAAGTGCCTCACTGTGTCTTATCTACATTATACAGTGCACATATAGTGCGCTTTACCGAACCTACCGAAATGACCATGTACTTTATAGTTTGGGAACGGTTCCTTAATTTCGGTAACATTTTGTCGAATTATTTATAAAAAATATACGCTGTTATTGCTTATTCGCTATCAATATATAGCTATATACTTGTTCATTATATAAAATATATGACGATGAAAGTCAGTCAGAAATGTAAAGTCAAAAAACAATATTTTTAACAAATTTACATTTCGGAATACATCTTGAACTCGTTCTCTTGATACGGTAATTATAACTAGACTAATTAATCTGCAATAAAATAATTAAGGACATAAAAGAGATACTTCTTTGTAATAATATATCAGTAAATCAGGTTACATTATTCAAGTAAACTAGTCATTATTATTAGTCCTTGTCTTTGCCTTGAAGTGTCACATTAATAACATCGTAAAGAATTAAAGGAAACTCCGAAATTATCATAACAAAAGAAAAGCTTTTTGTGTTGTATGTAAAAACCTTAGTTAGTGTAATGTTGTTACACTTAATCTAATAGTGGACCATTTCCTGTATGTTTCTGTGTCAGAACAAACATGATTAGAGACGTAAGAGAGGATTGTTATTGTAGCTATTGTACTAATTTCGTGTATATTACGTTACATACACAGTTTCAGTAATGTTATTGTATTTTTTGTGCTAACTCCTGAAAAAATAAATAGACAATATTGGTATTTTTAAAATTTTCTTTATCCTATTCCTATCATTTTTGTATATATTAATTTACTAATCGGTAGTCTGAACGAACCTTAAAATAATATCAGCAAAAGTTTGTATCTGAGTTTATATTGGAAAAATAAAATTACAACTTCATTTCTTAAAGTATTCAAGTATTACGACCCTTTTTGATTTTACCACTGTTTTAAAACCAAAAGGGTTGGGCTTTTACAGAGGGGAAGTTACAACTAGTTCAAGGCTAGATCTCACGGTTCGTTGCATAACAATGACAGGACGCCAAGCTCTTAGGGGTGGTGAAACTTACAAGGGAGTGAAATAATCGTGTGCAAACACAATAAATATTCAAGTTTTCGTCTTGCGTGATTTTGTTCAATTTTCTTCATAAATAAATTAATAAAAAAGTATTGTGGGCCGAATTCTTTATCACAATAATCTAATTCACTAGTTAAGTCTTGTTCCTGTTAAACAATAAACAAACATTCTACTAATTCATATCTGTGATCACATTACATCACAATACTTACAATAGTTACATTGAAATATAATTTCTTTATCATCAAGTTTCAGTGAGGAGGGAGTAGTACCTCCTCCGCTTGTTCAATGAAATTACGTATTCCCTTTGAGATTGTAGATAGAGGTTATGTTAATAGAATAAAACTGTCTATAATACAATTTATATTTAGTAGACAGTGAATATAATCAATAAATAGTTAATAGTTAATAGATATATAATATAGCTTACTCTAAATTTGTAAAACATAGATTTGTGTTTTTTAAATTTAGAACTAAAATGTCGTTTGAGAAACATGGTAACACCTAGTAGGTATTAACGTTCTGTGGCCAGACACTAGTATTACACATAATGTTTCTATTTGGGTCTTCATAGGTTAAATAGGCACATATTTACTTAATTCTGGATGGGATGTCGAACTATCCTTGATAAAGTTACTGTCTTATTAAGTTACTGTCTTATTGTGTCTTATTGTTGTCTTAAAGTTACTGTCTTATTGTGGTCTTTATAAATAAAAGCTTTTGATGTAAACGAATGGGAGGAATTAGTTATTAATATTTGGCTCATTGCCGACATACAACGATATAAATAACTTATTTAGTGTGTAATATTTTAACAAAACAGTGAGTGATATTTCAAATGCAATGATTTCTCTTGATTGCCTAAATATCGTGTCGCAAATGTCCTACCTCTTGTTCTAACGGTCACTAGAGCTTTGTTACAATACATAACAACTAACTTATTGTGTCTTATTGTTGTCTTAAAGTTACTGTCTTATTGTGGTCTTTATAAATAAAAGCTTTTGATGTAAACGAATGGGAGGAATTTGTTATTAATATTTGGCTCATTGCCGACATACAACGATATAAATAACTTATTTAGTGTGTAATATTTTAACAAAACAGTGAGTGATATTTCAAATGCAATGATTTCTCTTGATTGCCTAAATATCGTGTCGCAAATGTCCTACCTCTTGTTCTAACGGTCACTAGAGCTTTGTTACATTACATAACAACTAAATCCACTTAATCCGTATGGTGATGGAATAAGAATACAAATGTCAACACCCCATTTCTTCCCCATGGTGCTGTAAATGTTATGCGACATTATAAACAGATATTCAACTTCTGTGAGAGGCGGAAAACTTGAAACTAAACCATATGACAACACGACTTGGTAAAGCGGCATAGTAGAGCAAACATTCTCACTAATGCAGGAGGATAAAGACCGACAGTAGAACGGTAATAGAGAGAAATCTATAAAAGTAATATCGTTGCTTAACTTAATGTTACATAGAAATTTTTCTGTTATTTCTTAAATGAATAAATAAATTACAGTTAGCTCTAACTTATTCATTTGAGAAATAACAGCAATTAAAAAGTTATAATATTTACGAGGCCAGTGAACAGTAGAACGCCTTCGATAAGCTCCACATAAAGAATAACTTGGCAACTTTAACGATTAAATGTGTTACGATAGAGGGCTCGTTATTCACCGACTGCTACTTTAAGAATTTTCATCCCTTCCAGTTCAGCTTCTGATATTTTGATTAGAAACACACAGGTATATAAATTATTGTTACTGTTATTACAAATAACAGAAACGCGTGCCGCGACGCAGCGTGATGTTATAGAGCGTCTCTAGATAATTGAATTTTCCAATATCGAACGAATTTTTCAAATTGAACGAGTGATTGCAGTGGTTCCTGAGATAAGCGGGTTCAAACAAACAAACTCTTCACCCTTATAATATTACTAACTGTATCGATACTAAAAATTTATATATTTGGAGTTAAATTTCTATGTGGTTTCAAGGTAAACAAACTCATAGATTAAATTAAACGTCCGGCCACAAACTGTAATCGTGTTAGTGAGATAGGCCAGGTCTATAGTAATGTCTGCGGTGGACGAACACAGCTCCTATATTCGACAGATACTAAAGCTGACAAGCTTACACAGATTAGTCAAGTTGTGTACAAACTTGACAGATGGAATGTTAGATAAGGGCAAAGATTTCAAAGAGTGAGTTTGACCAATTGAAATAATTAGAAGAAAATTATCAAATACTAGCCGTTACCCGAGACTCCGTCCGCATGGAATATGGAAATATTTCCCTGTTTTTGCTACAGACGAACCTCGTGGTTGAGTGGTTCATGTAACGGACTGCCGATCAAGAGGTCGCGGGTTCGATTCCCGCTCAGGACAATCATTATGTGATTTTTCTAATTGTCATACAAATGTTTGTATGTATTATAAGTATGTATTTACAAAAGAAAAGTAGTATACGTATTCTATCCGTATTCTGGTACCCATAACACAAGCATATAAGCTTAGCTTGGGACCAGAGGACGTTGTGTGAATTGTATTTTACTACTGCTTCGCTCCTATCGGTCACAGCGTGATTTTTTATACCCTATCTATAGGCTTCTTCGATAAATGGACTATTCAACACTGAAAGATTTTTTTATTCTCAAATACTTTTAATGTTTCCTTTTATATGGCAAAAACAAACAAAGACTATAATTATATATAATTCAACAAAAACATATTTCAAAAACATTTTTCCTGTGTAATTATTAAAACAATAAGCCACGTTAGTCAGTAGTAGTAACAACACTAACTGAATGAAACACGATTCCGACGTGAAATTTATTTACAATCAAAACTGCTTAAAAACAGCACTTCAGTACTAACACTTTTAGTTTATGTAGTAGTTCAACATCAAGGGAATAAAAAGTTTGAAGGAGACTTCGCTTTGCCCGAAATAATATATTGGTTTATATCCACACAGGTCCCACTGCGTCGTTGAAACTTTATAAATGTTTTGAAACGTTATTTATAGGGCAAAATCGGTAATGAAGTTATTCAACTTAGTAAAACCTTAAAGATCTATCCAATTAAGCACTAATATCGCGCCGAGGTGCAGTTACATTACGTCACCACGGTTCAGTGATGAGTTGATACAGAGCTCACGGTGAGTCGGTGAGCTGAACACAGACAGACAGTGCCACACAACATATACAACTAATAATATAACTCACGACATATCGCGTGATATCTTACAGTTAACTACGTGTGTACTTCATTTATTCATAACAACTTCATATAAATTGTTTTTTAAGCTCGATTCTCAATATTAGCTATCTGGTGAGTCTTGGCCAAAAACCGATACTGCCATTTATATTTTCGGACTGCTTTCTCTAGACAACAACAATTTCCTTAGTTTAAAAACTAAAAAGCACACTTGAAAATTGTGAAGATTTTTTAAACTATTACACTGTCGGTTCTACTTAAGTGTGCTACTTTTAAAGAAAGAGTAAGGGGATGTAACTTTAAAAAACTAATACATTGATAGATAATATGTACCGAGCTAACAAGCCTGTTAAAAAGCTCCTGTAATATTTTATAGGTATAATATATAGTTATGGTATAAACAAGTAGTGTGGTTGAGCAATAGTATCTACGATAACTATAACAGTGACAGTAGCGATACTCTTTCGTTACTACTCGAACATAGAACAACAGCGTGTGGATGTGTGATGGCCGCAATTTACACCAATTTCGATAGCTCTGCAGTTTTGTGTTAAACTACGCTGAATACATGCAATTACACTTCCTTACAGTGATATGTCTAGAGGATATAGTATATATGTAAATAAATGAAAAATAAATATTTATGGCAATTTTACACAACGTCCTCTGGTGCCAAGCGAAGCTTATGTGCTTGTGATATAGGTACCAGAATACGGTTATACTACTTTTCTTTTGTAAATACATGCTTATAGTAATGTAAAGGTCGTGATCATTGAATATAACCTATTCAGTGATACAGACCACATAAATGGTTTATTTTTTAAAAAGTAATGAAAATTTTAAAAAAGGAATGAGAAAAAGAAAAGATTAGAGAGGACATGGATGATGAAAAAATAGACATTGTGAAACAAATATGAATTTAAAAAGAATACAATAATTTATAAAGCCTTAAATGTTTTTATTTTGTAAATGTAACAAGTCCTAGAAGGGAAATAAATGAATTGTTCTGCAAGAAGAAGATTTATGTGAAGCAGAGGCCTCACAATTTTCACAATTAGAAAAAGTCTGTAGAACATTTCTTCAAAATCATCCAGGCACTCCTGTGCGCAACCGCTGAAATTTATCGTGGCTAGTTCCATCTTCGTTTTAATAAATAGGGTATATTCAATGATCACGACCTTTACAGTACATAGAAACACATAAACGCAGTACAGACATTTATACGACAATTATAAAGTTCACACAAATGATTTTCCCGTGCGGAAATCAAACACGAGACCACGTGAACTGCAGGCTGTTATATGAACCACTAGACCACGAAACCCGTTGATGTAGTTAAAATAAGACGTACATAGCACATACATATACTTAAGAAACCTAAATTGATAAAATTAGCAACGTCTTAAATAAATCCGCCATAAAAATAGTTGTGTAGAGGAAAACAAAATGATTGCGTCCTAAAGACGAGTAGCGACGCGACGGAGTAGAAGTGAAGCTTTTAGAATCGAAACGAGATTCGTCTAAATGACAGGCAAGGTCGTCGGTCGAGATTTAACTTAATGGTTCCCGGGAAAGAGAAAAATGTTACGATATTTTTTGTTTCCTCGAACATATCGCAGCTTTATACCTACATAACGTAATATATCACTGTTGTGTGAGATTTTCCTTAAAGATTTGACTTAATGTAAGAATATGAAGTTATTAAAAGATTGATTTATTAGGTAAAAGGACAGCAATTGTTAAAATTAATAAATTAATGTAGCTTGATAATATCGGAAATATGACACTTCAAAAATGCTAGAATCTTCAAAAATTGCCTTCATTTTTATAGCATATTTCACACCAAATATATATACAACGTACTTTTTTGGAGATTTAAGCTCATATAGGGACATAGAAAAATAATTAATTTGTTTTATAATTTGTAAAGACTAATAATGGCACTTGCAGACGTGATTAGCTCGTAACATGTTACAGCTCCTGAAATACGATAGCGACTCAACGTTCACTAATAATATAACGTAACGTGTTTAGATAACGTGGGTAATGTGGTAACGAATTTTGATTAGAATAATATACACATATTATTATTAAATTTTTTTTTTCCTCCTGTTTTATATTAAAAGTGTATTTAATTTTAAAATTATTGTAATATACACACTGTATATTTCCAAAGTAAGTACAAGTTAGTTCACAGTAAAGTCCGTCAAGTTTATTAGAGTTAGAAGCTTTGTAAGGAAACAAAAATAATTGAATTTTCTCAATATTTATAATTTCAAAACAAAAGTATTAAGCTCCATGTTGTTTCATACTAGAATGTAAAGAGGATTGATTGTTTAACATAAATATTTAACAAATTGTTTGATGTTGTTTGTTTGTACAAAGATGAAGTAAAACAATTCACAACATTGTTGTTACAAAGAGCACAACAACTACGTACAACAAGTTTAGTATAACTATTTGTTAACAACGTCACTGTTGAGTGGTGCTATATACCTACTAGACCTACTCATTACCTGAAAACAAGACTTGTTGTTTGTTTCTATCTACTCTATATTAATATATTGTAGTACATACTTAAGAGTAATACATTTTTAAGAGTGTTCCAATGTTTTAGAAGAACAGAAACGTCTCTTAATGTCTCTTACTCAACATAGAAAATTATAAAAAAGCAAAAGCGCTGCTAAATATGTGGAACGATTACATAGCGTGGAAACGCTCACAGATATAAAGTAAACGTTTCAAGGGAAATGCGGAAGAATGTGGTTTGAAACGTTTCCCACAAACGATTATTACTTAAGTCTGGGGATGGTTATGTTTGTTACAAAAGTTAAAATACATTACGACGTCGAATGCGTAAATTCTAATTTTATTCTGTGTTAGTGACTGATTATAATCAATACTAATATTAGACAGCCGAAGAGTTTGTTCGTTTGGTCCTTTTCTTTTGTCCGAAACAAAAAAAATCTTTCAGTTTTGTATAGTACATTTATCGAGGAAGGCTAAAGCCTATATAACTACACGCTGCGACAAATAGGAGTGGAGCTAAAGTAAAAAATGTTGCAAAACAGTAGTAAATAATAAATGCAATATTTATCTTCGTGTTCATTAATTCTTCTTAATTACATCAACAATTTTTAAGTAAAATTACTTATATTGTAAGATATATAGAAAGATATGAACTTAATTAAAACAAAAACATGTGTAAGTATCCATTACCGAGTCACATCCGGTGTTCTCGTCACGCGAACACTAACGACATCTAGATAACAAATAAACAACGAATATATGAAACAAAACTACTAATTGTAGTGTAAAACTTGTGCAAAACGTGCACATGGAAAAATTCTTTGTAAATATTACTAAATTACGCATACCCCTGACCTTTAAAATAATACATTCATTAAGGGCCTACATCAATGTTATCGTATATCATCGCCGACACGTACATATTAACACAGCCAGTAGGCACAGAAAATGAAGAATTAGGGATATTTTTCCTATTTACTCAAAATCTACTAAATATATTTTAATTCTGATTTACGTGTTTCTATATATAATAGTTACTTATGTTTTTAAAGGTATTTCATAAGTTAATACGCGATAATTGACCGATAAATGAAAAAAATAAAAAATTAGAGAGGTTGTTTCGCTAAGATTTTCTATCGAGAAAACTTTTTGCAATCGCGTTTCTGAGTTTATGCGATCCTAGATTATATATTGAAAAAACATATACTTAAAAATTAGAGCTCTAGCTATTCAATCTAAAGAAACAATGAAAACTTCGTACATAGAAAAATGCACGAAGCTATTTTGGTATCCTCTTAAAGACATGATTCCAATCTTTTTAAAAAACCTTTTACATATTCTACGTATTTTATCATATAATTTATACACTACAACTTGTACAATGTACCGAATTTTGAATATCGCTCCATTGCAAATTGTCGAGCATCAACCTCTCGATCACTTTCATTCGAATAAGCTGACGAGTATAATCGATTGACCTCGCGAGTGATTATCTCTCATCATATATCGATGTGAGTATACTCGCGCTCCCCTATTAACACTCGGATGTTGTTCATTGTGTGAACGATACAATATTACATCGTACGATTATCTAGCATAAAGCGATGTTTTGAATATAAATGTTTTTGAATTTGATTTTTAATACCTTTCGTTGAATATTTGGTTTAACTAGGTCTTCCTTTCATGTGGTTTCTGTCTGTAGAGGGTCTTATTTTCTGCTATCACATACGACCCGAGCTTAATGTTATAGTTTTATTTCATATAACAGATAACGAATCTGTTATTAGTATAAAATATAGGTAATCAAAATAGGTAACAAAGCACTTAAACATAAGAAACAGTTAATACAAGCTCAGCAATCGGAAGAATATAAAAATTTTGTTTGTGATGTTAATGTGTCTAGTGGGCGGTCGGTTGTTATCGAAGGTTTAATGATTCAAATGTCGCTGAGTCCACAAAAATGTCGGTAACGAGCCGTCCTTTGTGTAACGTCGCTGTCCACAGATTAGGTCGACAATGGATTACAAATTAAGCCATTTTGAAAAAAAAATTACCATTGCATCTTTAAAAATGACTTACTGCATGTACAGTTTTAGAAATATATGCACAATTTATAGTGTTTATACGAATCAATAAATTTAGTGAACCCACAGTTTGAGCTGCTTTTCGTAGAACACGTAGCACATAATCATATACAGAAATCGTATTGATGGTTTGCTACCGTAGCGACTTCGTAGCACCGTAGCCAAAAATTTTACTTAATATGAAACAAAGTAGTAAAATGTATTTTGATGCGGTTTTTTCAAAAGGTAGAGCAGTTCTAGAGCCTGGTTTTTTCATAATATAATTTTTTAGGGTTTGTTTTGCAAAATTCACGCATACGAAGTAGCGGGCAACAACTAGTATTACATAAATATCGCAGTGAATAAGACACTGTAATACTCATTTGCCTAAATAGACAAAAACGAATGAATGGTATTATAACCTAGTGTCTTTATACACTATTTACAGATAACATAAAACTTACGAATTGAGATCATGTAATGTGACGAGGTTAAAGATGATAATTATAATGTTTCTGTAAAACAATTGGCATTGTTCATAATATTTAACATGCTGTTTTAAAATTTTTTTTTGAAAAAATGACTATTAAAACCAACTTAAAAATACTTAAAGATATTATTTTAAATGTTGTGACCTCATCGTTGTACGCAATCTATGTATTGACTTTTCCTGATAGACTTAAAACCGATTGTAACACATCTTTTCAAAGTTGCCAAGTTGATATAATAGACCAATTTCAACTCCACCACAGAGTAGTATATCCCTAAGAACGCCTTAATATTTTAAGTCCTTCATTTCAAGGGCAAATAGAGATCATTTGCTTTTTTGGAAAAATAATCGTTAATATAGCAAATTTTCCGAAAAAAAACTAATGGGTCATGATCAGAAACTCTATTCCCCTAAATGGTTTTTGAATTAAGAGTTTAAAAAAAATATGAACAATGCTAATTGTTTTTATACCTCTGTCCATTATAGTCCGCATCGCATCACTGTATGGTAATATTTATTACCTACAAACTGCAAACCTAACTTCTATTTTCACATATCAGCAGTATTTACTCGTAGTACAGCGCTATCCACTCCGCTTCTAGTCATACATCACATGTCACACGCCTGTTAGTTTATTTACCCTATGAACAACATAAAATACTGTAAAATCTTTTGAAAACATATTCTCAGTTCTTTTACGATATTAAGGGCCTACGTCAATATTATCGTCGACATGTACATATTAACACAGCTAGTAGGTATAGAAAATGAAGAATTAGGGAAATTTTTTTGTTTACTCAAAATCTACTAAATATATTTTAATTCTGATTTACGTGTTTCTATATATAATAGTTACTTATGTTTTTAAAGTTATTTCATTAGTATGCGATAATAGACCAACAAATGAAAAAAATAAAAAATGAGAGAGGTTGTTTCGCTAAGATTTTCTATCGAGAAAACTTTTTTCAATCGCGTTTCTGAGTTTATGCGATCCTAGATCATATATTGAAAAAACATATACTGAAAAATTAGAGCTCTAGCCATTCAATCTAAAGAAACAATGAAAACTTCGTACGTAGAAAAATGCACGAAGCTATTTTGGTATCTTCTTAAAAGCAAAATATGTAAGTACGTACTGCGCTGACCAGATATACGTAATAGACTACAGAATACTCTACAACTAGTATAGTACGAAATCTCTTACACATCACTGACAAGCACTGATTGTTTACATATCACTCTATTGCACAAATCTTTCAATTTCTTACAACAATGACAAGTATTATACTTTTTCTGTCATTGTTCTCGCTGTTTTCATATTTTCATAGTTACAACTAAGTTTTTGTTAAATTAATTTATTAATTTTGCAAATGACTTACTATGTTTTTACTTAATAAATCTAATTGTGGTGGAAAAAGTGATCACCGCAAGCGGGACTTGAACCCAAGACCTCGGTATACCGTTCCGTAGCTCTGCCAACTAAGCTTATTGCGGTCGTGCTAACAGTAACCAATTAGACCACCACAATCGTCACTCGATTGAGTTTACATCGCATTTTTGACGTATTAAGTTAAGTTATATTTATTAACTTTTAGTTTTTTATATTTATTTTACTATGTATGCTTTGTACTAAAAGCAGAAGAAGAAGAAGCAGCAGAAAGACATCATAGAATCAAAAATGTATGGACACACAAATTTAAATATGACATAAACATGAAACACATAAAACATTTAGATAAGGTATCTAACTCTCGTCGACCTTGTATTTTTAGCACGTGTTCAAACGATCATAATATATTTTTACCGACAAAGAAATAAAATTACGTGGCGGGAATTGTAGAGGGGGGCGCGGGGCAGGCGAGGGTGAGAGGGGGAGGATTTACCTTTTATTTTCACCACCTCTTTACTTTATTTTAGTGCGTGTCGCTTTGTACTTATTTGCGTGTGTCCGATATCTACCCGCCACGGTAAGCTCACTGCTTGGGATTCCTAGAAATATTTCTGAAATGCGAAATATTTTACCTTGATATTTCAGTGGCTAATATATAAAATATATTCATAGGTATTCATTCACTAACATTCTTGGAGAATTTTACGAGAAAGCTGTTTTCTTTTTTCTTGAAAAAGCAATAACGTCTGCATCATTATTGAAACATAAGAGGTTTTAATATGTAGCGAAACAATTTGGCTCGCGAAATAATTCTCTTATATTTTATAATATATTCTTTAATTTGGTCCGTTGATGGATTATGTGAATAAAAAGAATATTACATATTAGTTACTATTAGACATTCAAAAGATGTATATTTTTAAAGCAATGTAATGTATCATTAAAGTAATAACCTGAATTATGGTTTTGACTTTAAAAAAACATACCAAAAGCTTTATTTCCAAAATTTTAATGGGTGCAGATACAGATATACACAGTCATCATATCTATATTGGTTATGGCTACCATTGAAAAACCATCAAGAAAACTTGTTCTGTTAATTTCTAATGAATAAACATCGAATCATTAAACGCGCGCTGTGAGCCTGTGACTGCAGTAAACGTCGCGTTGGTATAACTTCGTAGAAGTCTTAGAAAAGCTCCGATTCGTGCCAACAACCGAAGAGCGCAACGTTACGTAGCTAATTAAGAAAAGCACCAAGTATGTATAAATAATTATGTATATGAGAAAATGTGATTACTTCCATTAGTAAATTCCATTTCATCCAGATTGAACCATTGATATTGTAGTTTGAAAATTTGCTAACACAAATACAGAATCTTCTAATATAATCTACGTCATTAAGCTTTATCTATTAGTTTAAGAGGGCACGATACCAAATTATGCTGCATATAAAAATATGGGCATCGTATTCCCCTTTTTTCTACAAGTTCTTTGAAAAAAAGACGTTTCGTAGTTCCCTTTTTTCTTCGCGAAAGTTAAACCGATTTTACCTGTTTTTACGCTATATTATAGACGAAGAGTATATCTTAAGGTAAAATCTGCTGCAACTATGTTTGTCCCTTTCAGCACGGCGCTCGGGAAAAGGGATAGCAATACCTAAGGCAAATACCTAAATTAGGAGTATAGTACCCCCTTAAGTATGAGAAACGCTAGTATAAGAGAAAAGAAATAGCATCAAATCCCTGAAGATTTAGTCTAAATTTCCCGAGAGCTCAGTGTCAATCTTAAGCTGTACAGCATATTGTATAGAGGGTAGGCTTGAGCTTAGGATCTGACTGCTAGTATGTAAATGAACCGGTCGCATATAAATGATAGCTATCACGCAGCTCGCTGCCGCTCATTATAAACTTAAAGATACCAGGCGGCTCTCTGACGTGAACCTCAGCTGAGATTTCAACTGTATGTTTTGTCTCATATTTTCTGGACTATCTTAGTGATAAAATTAATTCAATTACGGTTGTTATCCACAAAGGAACTTCGTTCCTTTAGCATAATATTTAATTAATTCTTATCATCTTATCTTTATATAACTAGAAAATTAACAAGGTTACCTAATTACGTAAGATTTTTTCACTAAAACATTCACAACATTCACTGGTGCTAATGCTTTAGTGAAAAAATCTTATCGAGCAATCTTATCGTGCAATGAATAATTATATAGTAATAATAAGTAAACCATATTTGTGTCTATCATATACCGTAATAATTTTTTAGCTTACGAAGAAATTGAAGTATGTTTGGATTGTTGAAGATGGCGCTCTATAGCCTCTGCCTACCCCCAAGAGAAAAAAGCGTGATGTTATGATGATGATGATAAATAAATTTAACTTCTAACTTAGATAACTACTTAAAAGGCTTCTTTGATTGCCCTACAAACGATAATAATGTTGCTTTTTTCGAATTTAAAGCTACTGAAGTGATAAAATTGTTATTTAACATGTTTGTACGGTTGTAGCGCTAACACGATACAATTTTTATAGTCTTGTTTACAGATTCAACAACAAATAAAACTTTATTCTATGACAAACATACGTACATAGAGTATTAGTCTTTCGATTTGCTAAAAGTATTTTGCTCTCATTGTATAATAAAACTTGCACTTTAATAGTAAATTTAGTCAAAGAGATATCATCTCGCTGGCTGTGACAAGAATCCTGAAGCAAATCTCGACGGTTATAAATCGTTTAGCCGCTTACACATACTTTTTGTATTTGTGTATAACATTCTCTCAGATAATATCTAGTATATATATATTTGTGTTTATGTTCACATTGTACTACGCTGGTTATTGTGGTTAAACGTTTAGTAATACAGTGAATTTTTCTTTTACTGTTACTAATTCTCGTTGTAGACGAATCCTTAAATCTAAAAAGTCTTGTCCTAAAGTCTTAAACTGGTAAGGTTAGTCACCACACCAGCCTAAGCACCTTACCTTACATACCCAATGTAAAGTAAAATCATAAGTAAAATGAAACGAGATGAAAAAAAAATGGTCAAGTGCGAGTCGGACTCGCGCACGAAGGGTTCCGTACCATTATCTATGCTACATAAGGCAACGTTATTAGTATCGAGCAAGAAACGGTAAAAAAATCATGTTTGTTGTATGGGAGCCCCCCTCAAATATTTATTTTATTTTATTTTTAGTCTTTGTTGTTATAGCGGCAATAGAAATGCATCATCTGTGAAAATTTCAACTGTCTAGCTATCACCGTTCTTGAGATACAGCCTGGTGACAGACGGACGGACGGACGGACGGACAGCGAAGTCTCAGTAATAGGGTCCTGTTTTTACCCTTTGGGTACGGAACCCTAAAAATGTTATTACATACATATACATATAACTTAGTAAGTGCACATGTTACATGGACGATCGTATTTCACTGACATGTGGTATATTATGAGATGAGTTATGATGATGTTAGAATACCACGTACCACGTATTGGTTCAATCAATGCTAGAAGTAGCCAGTTGTTCTACCTTCGTTGCAAAAATAATACGAAACCACATACCTACTACAACAATAATAAAGGGTAAAACGCATCGTGCATTAACTCACACAAGTATAGCTCTAATATATTTTGTACATAAAAGGGGACCGAAGTTTAATAGACTGTGTAATGGAGCCCTGACGATTATATTAAGCAAGTTGGTTTTATTTATAGCCACTGTGTATTTAACATTTCACTACCTATCTAAAACCTAGATCATAGATTACAAATAAATAAAAATTAAACTGGGGCTGTTCACCAAAAATATTTCGGTTTTGTTTATTATAGATTATACCGAAAATATAATTACATTGTAATGATGACTGACAATACGAATTAAACTGTCAAATTCAGTTCAAAATAGATCTTAGGTTGTTTACTGAAATACAAATTATACTCAAAACAGAATTATTTGAATTAGTACTTATTTTTTTACACTAAATATATATTTTATTTATTGATAACATAATATGTACAAATTTGTAAAAAAAACTACTGACAAGAATACTGAATTCTGTTTTATTTATTTCCCTTGGAAGTTCTTACCTTTGTAAATGAAGTTTCAAATACACAAAAGTTTTGTGTTTTATTGGCGTTTCCACTTTCAATAGTTCGAAGGTATGAAGTCGAACAAACTGAAGGGATATTAAACTGTATAGTTTTCCGTATAGTGTCAGTGAGCCGAGACCCAGTGAATCCACTGAGATATTTTTTGCGTTCCCAAATTCCCAACTATTCGCTTTTGTGTCGCATTTGTTGTGTAATAATGCCTTTTAGTGTGAACTATCTCAGTATTTTCATCATCATCACCAAAACAATAATCACTCGATCAAACGTATAATCGCTGCAACATTTGAATTTACAATTTTTTGTTTCTTTATGCAGTTAGCGTGTTGTTGATTTTATGTTAGTTTTAATTTGACTGTAAAATACAAAAAGGCTTCAACTATCACACATATATATCAGCAGCTCTGCACAAAACTTTGAATCATTTTAATATACAGTCTCCGTAATTTGTCTACTTCAAAATATATGTGACACCAGATGCCAGTTAGAGTCCTTGACGAAGTGATTCACCAGAATCACATGACTTGTTTATTGCTTTAAATATACTAAAACCTTTTAGAATTCAACATAAAACTAACGTCTAGACACATAGATATTGCGTTAGCAACTTATTATATTAGTGCACATTGCTGCACATAACGTCAGTAATGGCTGTACTTATCGTGAACTACATTATAACCGCACGATGTTAAATGCAGTTCACCACCAAGTTATGTGAACAGGCGGGGGGGCAAAGTGCCACCAGAGCGCTCGCGCTCCCGCAGGGCCTCCCTCTTTGCCACCATCACCTCCCGAGAAAAGGAGGCGACGGCGGCCCAACACTGTTCGCTCTCGGCCATAGACGAAACCACGACCGAGACCGACAAGTCCTAACCCAGCACGCTGACCAGTTAAACGCGCTGGGCGTCCCAGGCCGTGCATACGGCAAGGGTGTGCTCTGCCGTATCCACGGCCCCACTTCCACAGTTGCGGCAAGCGGGATCCGACTCAATACCCACCACACAGATAAATAATATTACATACTAGGATTTGCATAATGTTAACTACATCTAAACACGCAATCACTAGTAGTTTTTTTTTTTAACATTGTATTTTTATTAAGTCATCTCATTTATCTAAAATTAGTCTGAGAGTAAGTTCACTGTCAGACTAATTCCAGTTTTGACAGCCCACATAACTTTTGAGTTTTATTTTAATCGAATAAGATATTTATACCTTAAGAATTGGATTCAAATTGGTACACTAGATTAAAATAAAATAAATTTGTAAAGTTTTATCTCATTCTAGTTTGAAAACCTAATAAAATATTTAATAATTCTTTAAACTCAATGCACTTAATATACTTATTGTTGTATATATAGTAAAAAAGTTTTGAAACTTGCACTAGTCAAACAGTAATTTAACAAAAACCCGAGCTTATTGCCAGCCCAAACTTTCAGTTAAAATCAATTTACAAGTTGTAAATAAAAAGTTAGGTATTACGTGAAGCATGCAAGTTGCTGTGTATACGATTTACGATGTGACCGTAGCACGTTCAACACGCTATGACGTCACGTGTCCACGTACCCTCACACGGAGAGGCTCTCTGTTTATATATAAAGTTGATGCAATTAAACGTAACGTGAACATGACGTCACACAAAGATAACACACACTAGAACATCCTCCTCTACAGCTCACATCTCACTGATAATCGTCTCACACTTGACATGTGAATGCGGGTCTTACCTGCAACAACAAATAACGAAATTTAAAATCATTTTATTTAAAAACTTTACGAGTCGGAAACGTGGTTGCATTTATCTTACGGGTAAGTTGTTTTATTTTATTATTTTTGGCAAGTGTTCCACCTAGAGTTGCTAGTTTTATCGACTAAATAGTATATGGCTAATTTTATACTGGAACAAACAGGTTCTTTCGATTTTATATCATACCTACTCAGAAAAACATTTATTTATTCTGTGATTATATTTCAATATCACATATATGAAAAGTTATTCCACACCTTCCTAGACACCATTTAATTCGAATATACAAAAAAATTAAAAAGTTTTAAGAAACAGCAAATTAATTATTTAGTCATATTTAGATAAATTATTCATTTAAAAAAATATAATTTGATTGTATAATTAAATTTAGGTTTCTTTCGTAAATCCTGGGAATGTCAACTTTGTGACTCAAAATATTTATATATTTTCTATATAGTAAATTGTTCTTCATATTAAAATTTAATGTATAAATTAATATCAAATTAAACCTTCCATTTACGAAGCGATAAAGCTTTTCGTGGTATTATCGTGATCAATAGTAAGTAATAAATACAATGCAGCAAGAAGCGTAATCATTGTACGCATTATTTGTAGAGTCAGTAAGTAACCGCAACCTATATAATGTAGGTATATAAAACCTTTGTTCTTTTGTAAGGTAAAGGGGGCGGGGCGGTACGCTCAAACATGTGAGATATAGTTTATATAGAAAGCATTTCCATTTATTTTAACCTTATACGAAGTTCTTTTTAACGTTGACTGTAGGAACATAATTGATAGGTATATGTAATCATAGCTGTTGTCCACCACATGGTACGCGTGATATTTAGAAAATTTTCTCAGTTTTTGCATAACTTTTCATTGCTGCTTCACTTCTATTGATCGCAGCGTGATGTTATATAGATTATAGCCATCTTCGATAAATGTACTATCAACAGTGAAATAATTTTTAAAATCGGACCAGTGCAGTGGTTCAAACAAACAAACTCTATAGCTTTTTCTTCTTCTTTCTTAAGAGGATACCAAAATAGCTTCGTGCATTTTTCTACGTACGAAGTTTTCATTGTTTCTTTAGATTGAATGGCTAGAGCTCTAATTTTTAAGTATATGTTTTTTCAATATATAATCTAGGATCGCATAAACTCAGAAACGCGATTGAAAAAAGTTTTCTCGATAGAAAATCTTAGCGAAACAACCTCTCTCATTTCTTATTTTTTTCATTTGTCGGTCTATTATCGAGTATAAACTAATGAAATAACTTTAAAAACATAAGTAACTATTATATATAGAAACACGTAAATCAGAATTAAAATATATTTAGTAGATTTTGAGTAAATAGGAAAAGTATCCCTAATTCTTCATTTTCTGTGCCTACTGGTTGTGTTAATATGTACGTGTCGGCGATGATATACGATAATATTGATGTAGGCCCTTAATACTTACTCGCAAATATTGCATTCACGTTCAGATGTACATAATTTTGCTCTATCACACATTATAATGTCTAATGTGACTGTTCTCTTTTAGAGTATCGAAATGTGAACTAATTATCTATTTAAATTATTCATCATCTAATCAATTAATGTCCATTAAAAGTATCACCTTTCTTCCTTATCACCGATCAGAACGCTATTCATATAATGGTATCTGCTATAAATGGAGCCAAGGAAGTATGTATAGCTCGACGTAGTTGGCCCTCTATGGTTTTTGACGTTAAATCATCACTCATAATATTAATATAACTGCATATAACTGGTTAACATAATATTTTATAACACTTGCACGACTCATTTGTTTAAATAAAACTACTTTTTACGGATTAGGCGCGTATATTTGTTTAAATTTTTGGCCCGATGTTTCGGAGACTTTGCAGTCACCATGGTCACGGCTGAGATTGTATATAATTCTATAAGCAGACGATGTATGTATTATCAGAGCAATCAATAGTTATTTTAAATTAATACAGTTCCAATATTAATATTATTATAAACTCAATCTTACAACAAACTGTTTCATGGAAATATTAATTAATTATATCAAAGTGTAAGACGAAGTTTAACTTAATTGTTAGTGTTACGAACATTCTATGAAAATCCATTTTCGGTATTATTAAGATTGAATTTTTTTTTTCGAATTTCAGCATTGAAACTATATAAAAATATGTAAAGTTCAAAATATGATTCTTTACTTGTGTGAGTGTTATCATATACACTAGGGTTACACATATGCACATGCTTTAAAGTACTAGGTATTACAATATATTTAGTGCAAGCAAAACAGTAGGCATTTTAGTCCCGTATTTAAGTAACAATGAGAAATTGAGTTAGAAAAAGAAATATTGCCACTTAAATTGTATTACAAACAAAGAAACCCACAAAAACTGCTACTGTTTTACGACCCATGTTCTGTATGTGCGCAAATCTCGCAGAGTCATAATTAAAAAACCTTAATAAATATTTACCTAATAAAAATGTAATCCCTCCAACCCGTCTGCGGTTACCATTTATTACACGAATGTATTCTGTTTGTTTTGCGCCGTCAGCCGACGGTATATTTTATCGTCAGGTATATTTTAACAAAGCCCTTTCCTTTTTCTCATTGTTAAAGAAATTTTAAGCTGTTGTGTTTAAATGAAAACGAGGAAACTTAAAATTAATCTGTTTTGTCCGTTCAACATCAATTTTACATAAACGAAAAAACACAAACACGATTTTTATAAATCCTATCAGGTATGGGTAAAGGAGTATAGATATGTCCACCTTGAAAATAACATTACGAGTTTTCCAGCTAAACTTGCGTAGATTACCTATCAGTAATTATGTATTGTATCCGTATTCTGGTACCCATAACACAAGCATATAAGCTTAGCTTGGGACCAGAGGACGTTGTGTGAAATGTCCATGAATATTTATTTATATATATATTTGTCACTTGAATATATTTTAACAAAGAAACCTTGCATAATCAATGGTTGCCTGATAGAGAATGTCCTAGGCATTAAGTCCGCCATTGTACAACTTAATTTTTGTGCATAAAGTTTAATAAATAAATAAAAATAACCACTTTAGTTTATATTTATGACATAAGTGACATTATATGACTCTAAGTAAACATGGCGTAGTTACTGCATTGAAGCAGTAAGAACTACATCGCTACTGTAAATACATGAACCGATACATTAGTGAAGTGCTGTAATATGTTTACTGTGTAGTGTGTGTATGTGTACCTACAGCAAGCTTGCTTACAGCATCAGTTGTACTTGTGCTTGTATTAGCACACACCACATTACCTATATATACAAACACAGACCATAGTTTAATAATTCAATCGAGTTGCAATTAATTTCACAAGCTTCGTGTATAATAGTTAGTTTATAAAATAATTTCCTCAGTTCAAAAACTAAAAAACACGCTTGCAAATCCTGACTTTAACTTTAATTTATTGCATTGTCATCGGTGCTTAATATCTGTGCAAAATTTTAGATCAATCCGAATATTACAAATGGGTGAAAATCACTTTCAAAGATTCCGTTACATAGATTAATACATTGATAGATACGTTCCGAACTAATACAAGCGTGTTAATGAGGCGTACCAATGAAGCGAAGAAAGATTATTACTATTATCAGAAACGTACTCTATACAAAAAATAAAATGTTAACATTTCTTTTATCACACACATAACTAAAGAGTAGAGAACGAGAATAAATAGCTATTCATTTCTCAGATAAAACCATTATGGTTATACTTTTACTACTTACAGGTAGTGCCAATAATCTTTGGGTAACTTACCCTTGTAAATACAACGTCAATGTTAGCACAATACTAAACTAGTTACAAAGATAAAGAGTAAATACTTAGTAAATGTTGGTAAATGTTAATGGTTTTGTAAATGGTTTTGAGATTTTCCAAAGAACTGAATGTACTTAATTCAGAGATACTTTCAGTTCCAAGAAATGAATTATATTATTATGTTTTTCTTCTACATGATGTTCACAAGCCAATTTCACTTAAAATTTTGGACACAATGGAGTTAATATCTTATTTAAAACCTAAAAATCCAACATAATATACGTTAACACAGAGCGATATATACGTGTTTGTTTTTCATAATTGCTAAAAATCTGTCGAATGCGGCAACACGATTTTATATTGACATAAAAAACCATTTCATCGTGAAAACTCTTTGTAACATTTACTGAAGGTTATCGTTGTTCGGTCACGCTTCAATATAATATTAATCAAATTTAAGATAAGCTTCAGTAAAGGAACACCATTTTAATCAGGAAGATATTATTTTTATCTCGAACGAGCTGTGAAGCGCTCCTAAAATATAAAGTTACGGTGCATATTTTTTATAAAATCATTCTATAAATAATAAAATTTATAGCATGTAGCGTTGTACATCAAATGCGATTAAGACTCAATCGAGTAACATTGTAGTGGAGAAAGTGGTTACTGTTAGCAATAGCTCAGATAGCAGAGCGACGGAAGGGTATTCCGAGGTCGTGGATTCAAGTGGTTCGGTTGGGGTGATCATTTTTTCCACTATAATTTTAATTGATTAAATTTATAGAAGTTTATGTCAGTGCGTTGATAATAATATTATCAACACAATTATAAGAAGAAAATATCAGGAACTATGTATATTTGCTAGGTTCAAATTAAAAAAACTGAAAAATTGTGATGCTCCTAGAGTTTGTTGTTACTGTACCCAGGTGTATGCCCTTATTTCAAACCAATAAACGTGGCACCATCCACGTGTCTCATATTTTACTTTAATATCGTGCGGCACTGTTCACTCGACTGAAAATATATCAAGCAATAATTGGCATCGAACAAACACGATATAAAATAGAAAATTATCGTTTTACAGATAAATAAACCTTTTCAGTGAAAATATTATCTTATGATTGGTTTAATTCACCAGATATAAAATAAGTTTTGAAAAGTTATTACGATTGCTACGCAGCGATTATTTTGGGAGCAGTCAGGATATCATTTAAAAATTTGATTATGTCAAACGAGATAGTAGTTACGCGAGGTAGAGGTATAATGAAAATCGGTTTATAAAATGAAGCAAAGAATTGTAGACTTTTTGAATCAAATGACAAATTAAAACAACAGTCGATTTTATTAATAAATTGTCAATTAAATTTTAAAATATTCTTTTAAATACATACTTCTTGTATGAAAACCTTGTTTGAAAATGTAAACAATTTCTTAAGTTTCAGTGAATAAGAAAAAGGAAGAAAATCTAATCTCAACCTAGCTATTTTCTTAATATTTCAAAACAAACAAACCAAATAAAATCCAAACTAACTGCTTAACATACGCGCTCAGAATATCCTTCAAGTCCAAACAACTTGTGAAAACACATAAAGCTGTGTGGAGCCGCCGCGGAGCGATCACTAACAAGATAACAAAGTTCCTATCCCTCCTCCTCCCCCCTAAAATAATCCTCGCTGAAAGTCACCTAACAAAGAGAATTTCGTAACTTAAAATAAAACCCTTTAGAAAAGCCACGCGATTAAGATACACAACACATTTTATGGAAATCATTGCGTTAAAATAATATAATCATTTACGTTAGCATAAGGGATTTAATGTGAAACACGTCGGCAGGTACGTGTTGTATATATAACAGAGCTGAGAGTGTATATATACGTCGGAGATATGAGCACTGAAAGTGTAGATATATTCCTAAACGACGGCTTAATATTATGTAGGTCATGTACATGATATATTGTTACAATGGTAAATAACATCTACACACAAGCTCACACTGGCGATTTAAGCTTTGTTTGAAATATATATTGTATATTTACTTTGTCTGTTCCAGAGTTTCTACATCGTTTGAGTTTCTTAACATGGTAGCGATATATCAGTTTACAAAATCAATAACATCAACCAAGTCTACAGTCTCTAACAGAAGAAACAGCAAGATCAACAAGCAAGCGATTAACTTCAAGCCAAAGTATAAACGTGAAAATAAAACTAAGGATTTAGACGCGTGTATTTGTTTTATACTTTATCTGATCGTAATAAACACTTTCTTACATTTCAGTCTTCCCGTGACCATTAGTGTGTGATCACAAGTGTTAGAGAATCCTTGCTAATAAAATATTGTGAAAACGAGATGATGATGATGACACAAGAAAAATTTTGACGAGCTTAAATGTTAATGTGTTAACTAAAATATAGCGCGCCATCTATCGAGCGGTATAGTAAACTTCTCTTTGTTAAGGTTTTATTTTACGCGTACGAAGTCGCGGGCAACAGCTAGTATTATATAAACGTTAAATTCATATATCTATTACGCTTTATTTCGTATATTTATTATTTTCGTAAAATTCAATTTCTATGCTGCATCTCCATCTGCGTTATATCATAATATGTAGCGATAAATATAGCTATAGTATGATATTATTAATTTTATTATTGGCCTTAGACGCAACTGTACGCCCATAATCTACTAGTGCGATCATTATAACAGAGCTAAAAATCTATCTTGTATTGCAAGACAGATTTTCAGCTCTCCTTTAATATCAAACACAGCGTCTTACTGATTGAGTATAAAGTAAAATAAGATAATAAATTATCTAGGCGTAAAGTAAATGAACGTTGAAACAATTAATTGATGAGATATTATGACACAATGACATATCTAAGAGGCCAGAGAATATATAATTAGTATTAGGTAAATAAATAAAGACTGTCCTTGCTTGTAATAATAACATAGATATTAAGTAACATGTAATACTAACAAATGATGGATCACTAGTTATCGGAATAAATGATTTTATTTATTTACTAGCTGATGCCCGCAACTCCGTACGCGTGGAATTTTAGATACCTACCTATATATTTTGTTTAAACCTTTTAAACCTTCCCTGGACTTTCACGAATATTTCAAGACCAAAATCACCAAAATCGGCCCAGCCTTTCTCGAGTTTTAGCGAGACTAACGAACAGCAATTGATTTTTATATATAAGACTAGCTGATGCCCGCTACTCCGTACGCGTGGAATTTTAGATCCCTATATATTTGGACCGTTTAAACCTTCCCTGGACTTTTACGAATATTTTAAGACCAAAATCACCAAAATCGGCCCAGACGTTCTCGAGTTTTAGCGAGACTAACGAACAGCAATTGATTTTTATATATAAGATTAATGACGGGCCTCGTGGTGTAGTGGTTCTGGTAACGGACTGCCGATCAAGAGGTCGCGGGTTTGATTCCCGCTCGGAACAATCATTTGTGTGATTTTTCTAATTATCATACAAATGTTTGTACTGCGTCTGGGTGTTCCTATGTATTATAAGTATGTATTTACAAAAAAAAAGTAGTATATGTATTCTATCCGTATTCTGGTACCCATAACACAAGCATATAAGCTTAGCTTGGGACCAGAGGACGTTGTGTGAAATGTCCATTAATATTTATTTATTATTTATTTATTTATTTATTATTTATTATAAAGACTGAGTAGGTTTTTATTGAGAGATAAGAACAGAGAGCTGCTAAATATATATTAGTGCTATTGGTTTCTTATTAAAAGTGTAGTTTATAATATAATAAGATAAATATTAGAATTAGGATGAGATGTTGTGTTTTAGTTCTATAAACTACAAATTTTTTAAATTCATGTTTATGGGTAAAAATCATACTTTTAACAACTGAAGCATAGTATGCTTCAGTTGTTAAAAGTATGATTTGAAATGATGATTTGAAAAGTATGATTTGATGCTTAAAGTATTTAAGCGAAGGCTTTCGTAATTATCAGTTCGTAAATGACTGTTATGTATGTGCATGTCAACGACAGTGAGGATAGTCAAAATTATGAAATTCTATTATTTAAACTGTATGTATTTATTGCCTGTCTGCCTACTTCCTTGCTTGATTTGTTTTAATTTCTGTAATAATTTACCATATTTAGACTCCTGGATTTAATTAATAAAATTATTAACGCGATATGGTTCTATTTAGGTCTAAATAAACAAGCTGCTTATAAACCCCTAGTCTCGTTAATCACTAGTCCACTGAGTATAATCACGACCAGTTCACACGACATGACACAATTATTATTTATATTTTAAATAATAATAATAATAATAATAATATAAAAAAATATAATATAATAAAATAATAATAATAATAATACTAAAATAAACTGAATTTATGAAGCCTACTTTAGTCTTTACGGTCTTCTAGTTTATTAGGAGATATATTTTTAATTACAACGTTAAAGTTTATTTCAGTAGAAATAATAAAATAAACCT
Source organism: Orgyia antiqua (assembly GCA_916999025.1). Lineage (NCBI taxonomy): Eukaryota > Metazoa > Arthropoda > Insecta > Lepidoptera > Erebidae > Orgyia > Orgyia antiqua. The sequence goes on from OU779862.1 coordinate 21,332,830, forward strand.
ACTTTGTATTCAAATATTAGCTTTTAGACCCAAATAAAAGTTTTGAGCCAGCGATAAAACAAAAAACACATTAAATAGTAGTAGTTGGGTTAAATAGATAAGACGCAACGCTTGTCTAATGTTAGAATATAGCAACGTTGTTTAGTTCTAATCTAAGCCTGTTGTGTAATGAAATTATAGGCCGTATGTATGCAACACTGATTGATAGAACAGTAGTATCTATTCTGTAGTACAGTCAACAAGACAAGCTGTTAACTCGTTAGCTCCTTGTACACTATCTGTTGGTAAACTTATACCTCTACGATCGGTCTATCAGACAGAACTATAATATAATTCTACCTATATGTACGTTTTTAGGGTTCCGTACCCAAAGGGTAAAAACGGGACCCTATTACTGAGACTTCGCTGTCCGTCCGTCCGTCCGTCCGTCCGTCCGTCCGTCCGTCCGTCCGTCCGTCTGTCACCAGGCTGTATCTCAAGAACGGTGATAGCTAGACAGTTGAAATTTTCACAGATGATGTATGTCTATTGCCGCTATAACAACAAATACTAAAAATAAAATAAAATAAATATTTAAGGGGGGCTCCCATACAACAAACATGATTTTTTTACCGTTTCTTGCTCGATACTAATAACGTTGCCTTATGTTGCATAGATAATGGTACGGAACTCTTCGTGCGCGAGTCCGACTCGCACTTGGCCAATTTTTTTGTGCCATTAACGATAACAAATTGTGCGCTAAATAAAAACGGTGTATGCAAAGTTCTAGTAATGTTTATGTCGGAGATTCTTATCACACATAAAACCATAACATCAGCTCAACCAACTTTGTAAAAACTATTTTATTGTGAAACGAGTTTTTAACCAACCATTATATAATTTTTAAAAGTTTCACGCCACTCGTTTAACTAGTTTATGGGCGGTTTTATTGAATTTTAACCCGGTCAATGGTATCTAAAGTTTGGAGGCAGTTCATCAAAGTACTATTAGACAGGGCTATAAGCGTTAAAGGGTGTGAAATGTTTCATAAATGTAATTCAACGAGCCGTCGTCAAATGAACAGCTAAACCAATCGTGTATAACTTAAGTCTCGCGTAAGCCTTTCTAAGAGGTTTATCATATATTACTGTTTATGTTTATAACTCTACTGAACTGCAGATCCTTCCTGGCTGCCTAGCTGTAATGTATAAGGAGCTTATTAATTAGTTACTGAACCATATCATACAGCATCATAAATTACCATAATACATATGTATTAGACAAATAGAATATAAACGTAGTTGCACAAAATATCCTACTGGAGCATAATCTGGTGATTTCTCCCCTCTTCCCGATTGCAAAACCGCCCTGATATCACTTCAAATGATATATTTACGAGTAAGTCCACCTTTATTCTTTGTTAGCAATAAATTTATAGCGTTGTAGGTGTAGATATACTTCCACTGGGACCTACGTGTCTCAACCACGAACACACTCAGACTCACGTGAAAATAAAAGCCTAATTCAGTCTGGACGATATTTTATATGTTACAGAATAATATGAGGCGGATCTATGTCACGTCGTCGAGGGATTGGTGCTGTGTCCTGGGTTATATTACTATGATTGCTTGCTTAGTTCGTTCGGTTCATTTCTTGTAACTTCGCTGTGAAAAATAAATTTTGTACTATTGACGCCAAGTCTCATTATTTGTAGTGAGTTGAAAATTGTCCATTTATGAAACATACACAGATAATTTGTTTATCTACATGTAAATTACTTAATTTTAAAAAGTTTTCTTCTCTGTACAAATGTGTGGTTCCCAAGACAGAGGATAGTAGTATTACAATTGGTAATTAACAGAAAAACACTGAAATGAGCTCACATTAAACCAAATAAATTCGGTAGCGTGTGCGCTTCCACGACAAGTGTAACCGAATGTCGTTCACAAGGATGATACGTGCTTAAGACAGAGATATTTATTAAAAGTAGTATAATATTAAGTCTGTGCCGGTCAAATCTGGGAACCATAATATAAAAATATAATTTATAGCTTAATATAGAACTAGAAGATATGTTGAAAAAATGTCCGTTAATATAATGTTAGAAAGCACAAAATATATTGTATAAATAAAAAGTACGAATAACATAAAGCTCAATATTCGAGAACAATCGTCCTCAACCTTCAATAGAATTAATCCCAAACAATTCCAAAAAAATATTGCGCAGCGTAAAATTAATTTGTTAAATCTCCTTTTGTTTGAGTCATCGCTTTTAATTGATTTTCTCATCGTTTTGTTGTTGCGCTGTAAGGAGCGGTGCCTCATAACAGTAAGTACATATTAGGTCTCTCCCACTAATCCTATTAGGAGAATTAAGAAGAAGATTAAGCACATAGCTTAAAACAAATCGCTTATAATAGGTATGTTATTTTATGTCATGTTTTGTTAAAATATTTCTTAGCAATTTACTTTTATCATTTTAGTTTTGCATACGTATTTTAAAAACTAAAACATCTAATTATTTTTATACTTAGTACCGTAAAATATACGAAAACAAAGCAAAATCAAATTTTGAATCAGTACTATCTTAATACTGATTCAAAATTTGATCAAACAATACTATTATGTTTGATCCATAACGATTCAAATTATAATCTAATATATATAATTCACGTGTCACAGTGTTAGTTACCGTACTCCTCCGAAACGGATTGACCGATTTTTATGAAATTTTACATGGGTATTCAGTAGGTCTGAGAATCGGCCAACATCTATTTTTAAAATCCTTTTTTTTTATTATGGTAAAACAATGTTTGCCGGGTCAGCTAGTCTAATATATAAAATTCACGTGTCACAGTGTTAGTTATCGTACTCCTCCGAAACGGCTTGACCGATTGTTCTTAAATTTTACATACATATTCAGTAGGTTTGAGAATCGGCCAACATTTATTTTTCAAACCTTTTTGGTTTTTTTTTTTGTATGGCAAAACAACGTTTGCCGGGTCAGCTAGTTTTATATATTTGTTCGAATTTTGAACACATTGTTTAAAGTACCTGACTGTCTCCAGAGGTAATGATATTTATAATCAAAGTGACTCGATGTATAACAAAAATAAAGCAGTATACTGCAGTACACTACACTTCATTAAAATTTATATTCTTGTGCAACTCTATTTCCAAGTGAAATCTTGCTAAACTACTACTCACTATAAATTCACATAACTTTACATTTCAAACTAGTTAAATTTTATCTCCTAAATCCCTACACAATAAAAGATTTTAATACTATTTGTGTATCTCGCATGTACCAATTACAAAAGGGATTGTGACCACAACATTGTCTAACTAACCAATTACCAGTTTTAATTGCTGTCCGAGTGATACAAAATTTCAAACTCAAATGGTTTTATTTCAAGGCCTTAATTAAAAGCTCGTTTACAATTTCAGAAACTAAACAAAATTATGAACAAAATAAAAAGAAAATCTAATGATTTTATTCCTTTCTGTTTTTAGAGTTTCATACATAAAAGCAAGAATTAGTGTTTGTCCAAAATACTACCATTTTGTACCATTTTGTTTTGACACGTATGATCCACTCGCACATAAACGCAAAACCTATGGGTTCCTTTCCATTAGGACAAAAATTCCATACTGAGCTTCAGTATGGAATTTTTATCAAAAATGTTCCATGACCAAAAAAAAAATCTGGCGGCGCAAAAACAAAATTAAATATGCTAAAATTATAGCAAATGACACTATCTTTTAGCTGATTTAATTTGGCAAACGATGTACCAAACACGAATATTATTAACATTATGAGAGCGTTGACTCAATGCTTTCTCTATCTACTTATGTTATTGTTGATCTTGTGAAATCTTAAGAGGGTACTGTACTCCTCATTTAGGTATTTGCCTTAGGTATTGCTATCCCTATTTCCGAGCGCCGCGCTGAAAGGGACAAATATAAATGAAGCGGATTTTACCTACAACTTTATCTAAAGAAAACCGAAAATAGTGGGTTTTTCGGATCGTCATTTCTTTTAGTTATTATATTTTGAAAAAAACGAAAGTAACAGAAGCATAGATATACTCTTTATCTATAATATAACGCAAAAACTATTAAAATCGGTTTAACTTTCGCGAAGAAAAAACGGAAGTACGAGACCCATACTTTTGTATGGAGCATAATTTGGTATCGTACCGTCTTAATTACTTTCGGAACATTCTGCCCGCATATCTTTGTGCGTATATACAGACATAATCCTGTGGGGATTAAAGTAAGTTTGTTAGACGTTAATTAGTACCGCCCCTATTAGAAAAGTAAGGTGAACTAATCTATCTTTTGTCTTAGTAATATATGTATAATGATTTTAAACTATGTTGAGAAATACTGCTGCTCGATTCAATAATGATGAAGTCAGTGACTGGAGGATCAACAGTAACCAATCTGACGAGTAGGTCTCAGGCGGCCTCCTTCTGTGTCCCGGCGCGGCTTGGAACTTACTTCAATGAATATCAAATGTGGATTATGGTTGACAAGGCAAGTTGTGACAAACTACGGTAAAAAGTGATTATTAATTCATGTTAAGAGGATACCAAAATAGCTTCGTGCATTTTTCTATGTACGAAGTTTTCATTGTTTCTTTAGATTGAATGGATAGAGCTCTAATTTTTAAGTATATGTTTTTTCAATATATGATCTAGGATCGCATGAACTCAGAAACGCGATTGAAAAAAGTTTTCTCGATAGAAAATCTTGGCGAAAGAACCTCCCAAATTTTTTATTTTTTTCATTTGTCGGTCTATTATCGCGTATTAACTAATGAAATAACTTTAAAAACATAGGTAACTATTATGTATAGAAACACGTGGATCAGAATTAAAATATATTTAGTAGATTTTGAGTAAATAGGAAAAGTATCCCTAATTCTTCATTTTCTGTGCCTACTGGCTGTGTTAATATATACGTGTCGGCGATGATATACGATCATATTGATGTAGGCCCTTAAACTATCCCAACGATGGAATTTTGAATGTATTCTAGCATTTTAGTTCTAGCATATTCTCTTATTTTACAGATACAGATATCTAATGGAAAGGAACCCATAGGTTTTGCGTTTATGTGCTAGTGGATCATACGTGTCAAAACAAAATGGTACAAAATGGTAGTATTTTGGACAAACACTAATTCTTGCTTTTATGTATGAAACTCTAAAAACAGAAAGGAATAAAATCATTAGATTTTCTTTTTATTTTGTTCATCATTTTGTTTAGCTTCTGAAATTGTAAACGAGCTTTTAATTAAGGCCTTGAAATGAAACCATTTGAGTTTGAAATTTTGTATCACTCGGTTAATTAAAACTGGTAATTGGTTAGTTAGACAATGTTGTGGTCACAATCCCTTTTGTAATTGGTACATGCGAGATACACAAATAGTATTAAAATCTTTTATTGTGTAGGGATTTAGGAGATAAACTTTAACTAGTTTGAAATGTAAAGTTATGTGAATTTATAGTGAGTAGTAGTTTAGCAAGATTTCACTTGGAAATAGAGTTGCACAAGAATATAAATTTTAATGAAGTGTAGTGTACTGCAGTATACTGCTTTATTTTTGTTATACATCGAGTCACTTTGATTATAAATATCATTACCTCTGAAGACAGTCAGGTACTTTAAACAATGTGTTCAAAATTCGAACAAATATATAAAACTAGCTGACCCGGCAAACGTTGTTTTGCCATACTAAAAAAAAAAAGTTAGTAAAATAGATGTTGGCCGATTCTCAGACCTACTAAATATGCATGTAAAACCCAATAAATAAAAAAAAATGCCGTTACACGCTTTTAAAGCTCAGTATGGAATTTTACAAAATTACAATATTACAAAATTAAATATGCTAAAGCTATAGCAAATTACACTATCTTTTAGCTGATTTAATTTGGCAAACGATGTACCCAACAGCCTGTATAACATTACGTGGTGACGAATACGAGCGCAGCATTAGTAAAAAATGTTGCAAAAACGGTGAAAATTATTCATATTCTTGTTCTTTTCCGTTGAGGTCTGAATACCACGCGGGGTTTTTCAATTAAACTAATATATAGGTACCTATATACTATGATACATATCGTACCATACCATTTTATATTCCCTTCACGGCACCTTTTTAGGACCTCGTACCAAAAAGGGAACCTTACTAATATTTCGCCGTCCGCGTCAGTCTGTATAACGTTGTGTAAATACTAATGAAAGCTCTTAGATAAGGTTTGATAAATGTTTGTGGAAAATAAATGGGCTCGTGTGAACGTAGATATAAAAGAACAACTGACGTAAATCTTATTCGACTTAATTGATTGATCTTTCTCTTGTGAAACAATCCGTTGCTTAGTTTGGTATTTATTTTATAAATAAAATATCCAATATCACCACGTTACCAAATTACATATATCTATTCTATTCTTAAATATAAAAATCAATTGCTATTCATTAGTCTCGCTAAAAATCGAGAACGGCTGGGCCGATTTTGGTGATTTTGGTCTTGAAATATACGTGTAAGTCCAGGAAAGGTTTAAACGGCAAAATTGACAAAATATATGGAGATCTAAAATTCCACGCGTACTACTCCGTAGCGGGCATCAGCTAGTCTTATTTATAAAAATCAATTGCTGTTCGTTAGTCTCGCTAAAACTCGAGAACGGCTGGGCCGATTTTGGTGATTTTAGTCTTGAAATATTCGTGAAAGTCCAGGGAAGGTTTAAACGGTGACAAAATATACGGGAATAAAAAATTCCACGCGTACGGAGTAGCGGGCATCAGCTAGTCTTCTTATATATAAAAATCAATTGCTGTTCGTTAGTCTCGCTAAAACTCGAGAACGGCTGGGCCGATTTTGGTGATTTTGGTCTTGAAATATTCGTGAAAGTCCAGGGAAGGTTTATACGGTGACAAAATATATGGGAATTTAAAATTCCACGCGTACGGAGTAGCGGGCATCAGCTAGTCAAACATAAATGTATTTTATTGAGACAGTTACGAAATATTCAAACATCAGATCGTATTGGTATCACATTAGGTGCATGTGCTAGTGGTCTCACAGACGTGGTACTATCACGTTATATATGGCACCAATAAACTAAGAATGGCTCACAATAAAACTCAGTAAATCCGGCACACGACCACTTTATTGTCGACCATGTACGAGTATATTGAACGTGCAGCTTGTCTCGACCATAGTTTTGAGCATTAATTTGTGCAAGTTTTGCTTTGCCTAGTAACATAGCATGTTTGATAAAAAGATAAACAATTTTTTTAAAGACTTCATAGGCATTACAAACAAAACCTATTTATTTATTAATAAGATAATTGTTTAAAAAGTTTAATATTATAAATTGAAATTGGTGTACAATTTATCGCGATATGTTCAATTTAAATTTGTAAAGCGTTTTTCACGCTATATTTCACAATAAAGCTATTAATTAATAATCACCTGCTGAACAACTAATAATGATAGAAGTTTGTGAGCACAACTCTACGATTACACGCAACTTGGAGTGTAATGTTCTTTGATGTTACGATTAGTTAGCGTAACAGTTTAAAACTAGATAATTATGTTTTCTGTAAACTTTGTAACTCCTTTGAAGTTAAACTAATAATTACTATTCGTTTTATGAATATTATAACGAACTAGCTGTAGCCCGCGACTCCGTCCGCGTGGAATTTAAACAATTTTCTCCGTTTTCGCAACATTTTTGACTACTGCTTCGCTTCTACTAATCATAGCGCGATGTTGTATAGCCTAAAGCCTTTCTCGATAAATGCCCTATCTAACACTGAAAGAATTTTTCAAATTGGCCCATTGGTTCCTGAGATTAGCGCGTTCAAGCTTTATAATATCTATACTCCTATAATGTCTATACCCCTATCCATTTTATAATAAATAAAAACTGTAACTTTCATTTTCCTATTAATTATTATTATTATGTTTTTTCTCCTCAGCTCTGTATTGACACCTGCCTCCTTTAATTCTGCACCACCCTATGGTTGGCTGGTAGAAATTTGATTTGTAAAGTTCACATAACATTAGATACAATCCGTATCTTTTATAACCAACTATCATTCTTTTGAAAATAATTGTAACACAACAAATTAATTTGAACAACAGACCGAGATACGATGGAAAATAGTTTAGAACGAGAACGTACTGTTTATATCCAAGTTAAAACCAACATCCAACTCATTTCATTGTTCATAGCTTTGAACTTTCATAAAGCATCAGCCAATTGGATATTTGTATCGATATGCCGCTGGATCTTGTATAATGCAGATCATTTTAAAATAAATGCTAACGTGTTTTCAATACAGTTTATTTCACTATCACAGCTTTACCGTGTCTTTATCGCTATGGAGTAGAATATAAGGAACGAATTGATTACGACCGATAGCACTTTCAAGTTTGTAGTCAACAACGAACGTTCCAGGTCGCTATTTCACCTATTTATGATAAAATTTCTTTAGTATGCTCTGGAGCAGCGCAGGTATTTCTGTATTCACTTTATTTTAAATTAAAGTCTTACATTAAGATGAGGTAACAGATCACGGGTTTTATTCAGAAGCATTCCTTGCAAATTTAAAACCAACTGAATGGTTTCTTACAAAATGGCACTAACTGCCGCACTCACTGCCGCACTCAGAGACATTTAATGGTTACTTAAGGAGCTCTTTAGTAGTGATTTAAAAAAGTTTTAACTTAACTTTTACTTTTTTAAATCAATACTAAAGAGCTCCCTAAGTAACCATTAAATGTCTCTGAGTGCGGCAGCAAGATTGTTATTTTTGTAAAGGCTATTTTAAGTTGCATTTCATCCTAGTGTTTAGTTCGCTACTGGTGCAGTATTGTTATAAATGTTATATTCCTTTGTGCAGCAGTTGCAAGGTTTGTACTGCACTTTACAGATGGGTTTTATAGCTTTGAGTATTGTCGGTGAAAAAGAATTACGAAAACTAACAATAACGTTGGATCTTTCTTTACATTAACTACAAAATGTTCGCAAAAACTTATTGTTATAATTTTACTTAAATTGTTCTTTTTAGGGTTTCGTACAAATCCTTATAGTCTCACTACACCTTATAGTCAGCAACGGCTGAAGGTATCAACTTGAAACTCATACGATATGTAGATCTATGCAGACCCTTGCTGAAAAAAATACAGTCAACCTTTTACATCTACGTATTTAAAAGATATAGCGGATTGCGATGTATTTTAAGAGTTTTCGACTTATTCTAGGGAATCAAAATTCACAGGTTACTTCCCGTTGCCCTAGGGACTTGAAATTTGGCATAGACCAAGTCTATATAGTGCTGATATAGGGAAAAATCCAAAAATATGTAATTTTTATCACATCACAAGAAAAGTGTGCGAGTTTACCTCACTCTCGACAGGCTATTTATAAATATATTAACCAATTTACTCTACATTTCATAATCACACCGAAGAGTTTTCACTACAGAAGGAGTAATACTTACATGAGTTTGTGTCCGCAAATTCCTTTACTTGTTAATTTTTCTAGCTGAGGCTGCGAAACTACATAGCAGCTTCCAAATAGCTATATCTATATAGCTATATAGATAGCCATTTGATAAGTTTTTTAAGGAATACCTATACTGCGTATATCTTATTTCATCCAGCAAATATTTGCTCAGAGTTGAAAAGATCCTTCGATCAATTGCACAGTGGTATAATATTACTACCGACCAGTCGACGAGACTTGTCATATATCATAGCACATTTTTATCCCTTTCGCATTTTAGCATTCGTGATGACGTGGCAACAGTGCTTGATTCACTTTATCACTTGCTTTGTAATTTTGTGATGTTACACAGTTCTATAAAAGATAGGCCTATTAGATCCGCGCTTGGAGTTAACTCCAAGGCATAGAGTTAGGATATAGATCTAGACTCAACACTCGGTACAACGAATCCGGCCTGCTGCTTTTTAGGGTTCCGTACCCAAAGGGTAAAAACGGGACCCTATTACTGAGACTTCGCTGTCCGTCCGTCCGTCCGTCCGTCCGTCCGTCCGTCCGTCCGTCCGTCCGTCCGTCCGTCCGTCCGTCCGTCTGTCACCAGGCTGTATCTCAAGAACGGTGATAGCTAGAGAGTTGAAATTTTCACAGATGATGTATTTCTATTGCCGCTATAACAACAAATACTAAAAATAAAATAAAATAAATATTTAAGGGGGGCTCCCATACAACAAACATGATTTTTAGGGTTCCGTACGCAGTATCTCAAGAACGGTGATAGCTAGACAGTTGAAATTTTCACAGATGATGTATTTCTATTGCCGCTATAACAACAAATACTAAAAATAAAATAAAATAAATATTTAAGGGGGGCTCCCATACAACAAACATGATTTTTTTACCGTTTCTTGCTCGATACTAATAACGTTTTTTTTTTTTTTTTTTTTTTTAACGTAGGAATGCTTTTTACGCACTTACCCTCCGGCCGCAGGGGCAGCCTTCGGACGTCGTGTTGGACTCCCGGGGAGAAATCTCGACCCAGCCTACCAACTAAACCTACGGTGTTCTCCTCACCCGTTGCCGGGCCACGGTAGTCACTCAGGTATTACCGCGACCCGACACGGGGTGGCCCCCTAACGGTGGGGGCTCACTGTGACAGGGGTGAGCGGCGTGCCCACCCCCGTCGGACCGTCACCCCTCGCCCGAACACGGGGCGAGAGGTCGTCCGCCACCCTAGCGACAGGCCCCCTGGCCTGCCGCGTATGGCCACGCGGGCCAGGGCCGCCGGCAATTGTGCGCCGACGACCCCTACCCGCGGCCCTGCGGGGGGGCAATGTTGCGCCCGAGCGCTCACGCTCCCGCAGGGCTTCTCTCTTCGCCGCCATCACCTCGGATGCAAACGAGGCGACGGCGGCCCAACACTCTTTGCTGCCGGCCATCGAAGCGATGACGGCCGGCAGCGACAAATTACCGCCGATTGCGCCAGTGAGCCTGGCGCGCTGGACAGCCCAGGCCGCGCACACGACCAACGTGTGCTCGGCCGTGTCCACGGCTCCAGACGAGCAGCTCTTGCAACCGGGTGCGGCCTCGATGCCCACCAGCTCCCACAGGTACTTGGCGAAGCAGCCGTGACCCGTGAGGAGCTGGGTTAGATGGTATGTAGGCACCCGGTGCGGCGCCTCGACCCACTGACGCAAGACGGGGCGCACGGCGGAAAGTAGCCGCGCGCCCGACGACACAGATGCCAACTTGTCCGCCCACCTCCCGAAGAGGTCGTCGCGAAATTCGCCTCTCCAGCGAGCGACCTCCTCGAGGGCGGGCTCAATTCTCGCCTCAGTGCGCATCAGAGCCCTCTTTCGGTAAACCCCCGCCTGGACCTCAGCTTCGAGGTCCCAGGGGAGGCTCCCGGCAACAACACAAGCCGCCTCCAGTGACACCGTGTGGTACGCCCGTGCGGCCCTCTGCGCCATCACACGCTGCGCACGACGCAGCAGCGTGGAGTTCTCGGCGCTGAGAGCCGCGGCCGCCCAAATGGGCGCTCCGTAGAGCGCCTTCGAGCGCACCACCGTGTCGTAGAGGCGACGACCGACACAACCGGCCCCCCCGCTATTCGGGAGCAACCGGGCGAGCATTCCGGCGCACGCCACTAGCTTCGGCGCCAGCGCCCGGAAGTGCTCGCCGAACCTCCACCGACTGTCCAGAACCAGTCCCAGATATTTTATTTTATTTCCGACAGTGATGGAGGCCCCTCCCACTACAATACTGTAGTCTCGGGGGGGCCTCGCCCGAGGCCCGTGGAAGAAGAGGGCCTCGGACTTCTCGAGGGCAACTTCGAGCCCGAGGGCCCTGATGCGTCTTACTATGTGCGCGGTGCCTGCAGTAGCCAGGACACCGGCGTCACGAAAAGAAGGGCCCTGCGCGGTCACCAGGGTGTCGTCGGCGTAACAAATGACGCCGACTCCCCGAAGATTGGCACCGCGCAGGACCCAATCAAACCCGATGTTCCACAGGAGTGGGCCCAGCACCGACCCCTGCGGAACACCACACGACATGTCCCGGCGGACTACACGATCCCGGGCCGGGTAGAAGATGGCCCGGTCCGTAAAGTAGTCCGCCAGGACCCTCCTGAGGTACCACGGAACTTTGTGGTACCTCAGGGCCTCCTTAATTGTCGCCCAGGGGAGGGTGTTGAAAGCGTTAGCAATGTCAAGAGACACTGCCAACAACACCCCCCCCTGCGAAACCGCTTTCTCGACTCGGTCCCTCAGTCGGGACACGGCGTCAATCGTCGACCGCGCGCGGCGGAACCCGAACTGAACGTCGCTCAGGTCCGGGCCCACCGTCTCCAAGTGTCGGACGAGGCGCGCTGCGACGACCCTTTCAAAGGTCTTGCACGCCTCGTCGAGAAGGACAATCGGACGGTAGGCCGACGGAGAGTCGGGGGGTCGCCCGTGCTTCTGAAGCAGCACGAGCTTCCCCGTTTTCCACCGCCGCGGGACTCTGCCGGACGCCATGCACTCCGACATGAGGGACAGAACCTCCTCTTCCAGGACCGGCGTCACGCGGGCGAGAACCCGCCCAGGAACACCGTCCGGGCCCGGGGCGCGGTTCCTCTCTTTGAGTTTGAGGACCGCAACCCCCAACTCGGCCTCGGACACGGGCGGCACTTCCTCGCCCGCAGCCGGTCCCTCATCTCGTGTCGCCGCCGCCATCCTCGGCGGCGACCACTCTTCTCTCGCCGGGAAGAGCGAGCTGACCACCCTTTCAACGAAGAGTGGCTCGAGGGTTCTCGTCAGCGGGGGCGCCGCTGGACGGAGTTTCTGCATTACCGTCTTGTACGGGCGCCCCCATGGATCTCGATCCACGCTCTCGAGCCACTCCTGCCAACTCTCGGCTTTGGCGGCCTTGATGGCAGCGGTGAACGAATTTCTCGCAGCCCGGTACGCGGCGAGCAATACCTCCTCTTGGGCGAGGTCTCTATTGGCCCTCCTGCGACTGCGGGTGTACCGGCGCCGAGACATTTGGCACTCGGTGCGGAGGCCCTGAAGATGGGGCCTCCACCAGTACACCTGCTTGCGCGGAGGGGTCGGACCCGCCCGGATCATCGCCGCGTCGCAGACGCGAGAGAGCGCTCCAGAAAGCCGCTCGCATCTCGCGTCCACATCCAGGCCGCTCCCTATATTTACGCCATGGGTCCCATTGGGACCCGCGATCCACCGCTCCACTATAGCCGCCTCGGTGGCCAGCTCTGGGTCCAGGGTGTTAAGCCTCCACCGAGGACCCTCTCCCGGCAGGGGACGGTCCAGCTCGACGGCCGGGGCGTCCGTGGGGGATGGGACTAGGTCGAACCGGATGTATCGGTGGTCCGACAGCGTCTCCACCCCCTCCTCCACCCTCCACCGCCTCGCGCGGCGGGCCAGGGCGGGACTAGCAAACGACAGGTCGACAATTGACCCGCCCGTGTGCCGGACGCACGTTAAGACCGTCCCCGTGTTCAACAGCACCAATCCGGAGGACACCGCCCACTCCTCTAGGGTGTCACCCCCGGCATCGGTCGCCGGAGATCCCCACGACCGGGATTTGGCATTGAAATCTCCGGCGACCACCACAGGGGTGGGGTGCACTTCCGCCACGAGGCCGCCCACCTCAGTGAGAAGACGCTCGAACTCGGCGAGCGTCCTGTTGGGCGAGAAGTACACCCCGACTACTGCAACGTCGCCCAGCGACGCGAGTACGCACCCGTGGCCCCTTAACACCCTCTGAAAGGGACGGGGGGCAGCACGGCGCCGCCAAGCGACGATAGCCACCGAACCGTCCAGATCGCCCACCCAGTCATCACGGGCTTGGACGCGGTACGGCTCAGCGACTATGGCTACACTTACTTGCCACTGCGCAGCGGTCTGGAGAAGAAGATCCTGAGCCGCTGCGCAGTGATTAATATTCGCCTGCAGTATTGACACCCTGTTGGCCATTTAATTGGCGGCGGTGTCCATAGCCTCCGGGGCAGCACCAGGCTGAGGTGCTACCGAAGACGGGGCGGGGGGTTTAGGATTTACCCCGCCCGTCTTTCTAGTCGCTCTCGGTTTTTTGGCCATCGCCGGGCACTTTCTATGGCCCAGACGATGACCGGAGTCGGCGCCCTCCGACGCGCAGATTGCGCACGAGGGCTCCGCCGAACAGGCTGCCGCCTTGTGGCCCGGTTGCCCGCACCGGAAGCAGAGCGCACTGCGGTCCACTGCGCATGTGCACTGCACTCCAACGTGCCCCGGTACGAGGCAGCGGAAGCAACGCTGCGGCCGCGCGTCCAGAAGCGCGGCCCGGGCCGTCGACCAACCGATGGTGAGACGTCCACCATCGGTGACCTTTTTGGCCGCCGGGACAGGGCACTTGACCCAGACGGTCCCAGGGCGGCCAGGTGGGCGGGTGATGTTGCCCACCTTGACTAAATCGGGGCGGCAGCCCCCCACGTTAGCGACAGACGCGGCCACTAGATCGGCAGTGACCGCGTCTCCCAGACCGGAGATGCGCATCTCGGCGCACTGCTCCGGCCTGGACACTTTGGCGACGTCACCGATGACCTCGCGTATTTTGGTCGCGAGGTCATCGGCCTTTTTAGATTTTTCGGCCCCGGAGACTTCCAACACACGGCCCCCAGTCCGGGCCGTGCGGAATTTAACGCCAGTTATTCCCAAGGCGGAGAGCTGGATGGCGCCCTCGGCCTTGGCCATGACCTCGGCATAGGTCCGAGCACTACCCTGCGGCAGGGTCACGACCACCGCAGCCGTCTTGGGGGCGCGCAATTTGCGAGTGCGCTTCCCCTTCTTCTTATTCTGTTGTTGTTGTTGCTGTTGCGCCGGAGGAGCAGGCGCAGCAGCAGAATTCGTCGGCCGTGGCGCTCTTGGCTTTCGCGCCACGACGTTCCACGCCTCCTTCTGTTGTGTTTGAGGAGGCGGCGTCGGCTGGACGGTGGTGTTCGTCTTCACCGGCTGGACGGCGGTGGTCTTCTTCGCCGGCTGGGACGTAGGTCTTTCCTGAACAGCAGCAAGTGGAGCAGCCGTCTGTTGGCGGGCGGCCTGTGTTTCCTTGGCTGCCAGGGTCTTTTTGGGTCCTCTCTTCTTCTTCCCCGCGTCTTGCGTTGTAGCGGGGGCGGAGGGGAGCAGCTGTACCGGCTTAGGTGTTCGAAGAGCCGGAAAGTCTTCTTGGACGCTCGGAGCATGAGCGGGAGCGGTTTCTGTGCTCAACCTAGCTCTACGAGCGTCTGCCGCCAATGGAGGGCGGGTGCGCTGCTCCGGCAGGAGGCGGTCATTGATGCCAGCCATCCTGGCATCAATGAAAAACGCGATTTCTTCACGGGTCATGGACTGCGCTGCGACAGCTTGGGTCTGTGCCTGCAGCATCGTCCTGAGCTCGGCGACCTCGACACGGAGCGCATCTTCCTGTCGCTTGCGCTCTACGTTCTCGGCGCGCAGTATCTTGAGCTCCTCGCTCTCCTCGCGAAGCTCCGCCAGCTCCTTGAAGGAGTCGGCGAGGTCCGCCATGGCCGTCCGCACTAATGCCACATTCTGACACTTCATGCGGGAGGACTTCCGCGCCACCGTTGAGATCGCATCGAGCGCGGAGTCCACCACGCCGCGTAGCTCGTCGACCCCACGACGCCGCTTGGGGCCAGTTGCCGGCTGCCCTTCCTTCTTCTTGGTGAGGGACTCAAGCCTGTCCCTCTTGGCGGCCACTTCGTCGGAGAGTTCCTTTTCAGCCTGCAGCTCCATCTCGCGCTGGAGCTGCCGGCTGTGGTCTTCCTTCGCCTTAGCGAGCCCGACGTACTCGCCGGTGGTCGGCGGGCGCCCACGTCCCTTCTTCTTACTCTTCTCCGGCGATGTGGCTTCTTCCAGTGGCCTCTTTCGCCAGAAGCTCGCGTTGCTCGGGTTGCTGATGTTCGGCGAGCAGGAACGCGAGCGGTCATCGACCAACATGCAGCCGCTGCTGTCGTCCGACACGGACAGCCGCGGCGGCGCTCTCTCATCTAGACAGAGGCGGGTGAGTCTCACCCTCGCCTCACGGTGGCGGCGCTCCGATAGTGGAGACCGGAACAATCCAGCACCACCCACGTCACTCACTTCCCCTGCCTCCGAGGATACATCCGACAACAGGTCAGACAGATCTTCAACTTTACAAATATTAACGCCAGTTGGGTTCATTTGGGTATCACCGTCATTTATTTTAGTAATATTTTCGCCAGTTTTATCATTTTTCACTTCATCGTCAGTCCGTTTTGGATAGCCAGAGTCGTCGTTTTTGGTTTCGAGTTTGTTTTGGTTTTTAATAGTTTTCATTTTTATTCCCACGAGTATGGGGGTAAAACGGTCGACGCAAACAGAGCCCCCTGTACTTGCGCAACCCTACATACTTAGGCGAACCTTACGGAGGTCGGGCGGTATCCGTAGGATTTTTACAACTTGTCTGTTGGGTGTTATTGACTTTTCCTTGTCTCAGGCCGGCCGGTTAAGGCAAGCCCCCTGTCCCAGCCATCACGCCGCTAGACATGTTCAACGACACGCAACAGCTGGAACAGGTCGTCCGACGTTGCCCACATTAGGGGGCATCCCCCTGAACACGAGTTAACGCATCCAGGGGGACCGCCGCGCCGCGGGGTACTCCCGCCCACAACCACGTCCCCGAAGGGACCGCTTCCCCGAAGGGAGACGACAAAAGTGGAGCCTGAGCTCCCGAACCAAAAAGGACAAGGGAGTCAGAACTCCAGCACCGAAGAAGTCGGCGCTCGACGGTGCGACGCTAAAACGTCGCCGCCGGCCTAGCAGGCCAGCCATACGACGACCCCCCACAGACATAGGGGTCAGCTCGGCAGGACATCAGTCAACCCCCAAAAACCTACTCGGCACATTAGGGCCGAGAGTTGTTGAAGGCCGTCCAGGACGCACCGGACCCACGGCTTCCGGAAACGGGAAGCGGCGGGCCACACGGGGAGGTTTCCTGCCCTTAGCGCCCCGATACTAATAACGTTGCCTTATGTTGCATAGATAATGGTACGGAACCCTTCGTGCGCGAGTCCGACTCGCACTTGACCAATTATTACTTTTCATCACAACAAAATATCTCATTCAATTATTACGCTTACTTGTTACATGATACTGAAAATATTTAACAAAGCGGTAGGCTTTGTTAAATATTTTCAGTAGGTACGATGACGACCTATACATTGAGGATGTGCTGAAAGAGACAGTTCATTAGGGTTCCGTACCCAAAGGGTAAAAACGGGACCCTATTACTGAGACTTCGCTGTCCGTCCGTCCGTCCGTCCTCCGTCTGTCACCAGGTTGTATCTCAAGAACGGTGATAGCTAGACAGTTGAAATTTTCACAGATGATGTATTTCTATTGCCGCTCTAGCAACAAATACTAAAAATAAAATAATATAAATATTTAAGGGGGGCTCCCATACAACAAACATGATTTTTTTACCGTTTCTTGCTCAATAATAATAACGTTGACAGGTAGACGCTTTAACTATTCACAGAATATTTGGTTCTATAACGTGCCTAATGTTGCATAGATAATGGTACGGAACCCTTCGTGCGCGAGTCCGACTCGCACTTGACCAATTTTTTTATTTGAACACATTAAGAAAAATAAATGATTTAGTAGCCTTTCTAACTCTTTCTTTTTGAACGGGAGTAAAAGAGACAGCAAGGCTACTATTTTACTTTTAAACCATAAACAGGGCGGCCCTGCCTTGGAACAAATCTATGTTCCCGAGTTGTTACTCCGTATTTATAACCTTCTTGCTCCAACGTTGATCTAGTTGACATTGATTGATGATTGACAATTCAAAGATATAGCAGCGAGTGTTTGATCAAAGTGGAGTTCTTCCTTCAAAGAGCTGTCACTAACTGACGAACATTCTTTGTTGGATAAGATATTATTATTAGCGACTTACTTCCAATCTTCTTCAATCTTAATCCTTAATATTTGAGGATAAAGTTACATTTCAAATGAAACTACAACGGAAGGTATTTATCCATAAAATGCTACCTATATTATAAGTATTTTGGTATTATTGTGAATTGAATCAGAATAATCGTTGACCTCCGGCTATTGTTCGTGGTCATAAGTTTGATACTAGCTGTTGCCCGCGACTCCGTACGCGTGGAATTTAGATTTTTTCTCCCGTTTTTGCCACATTTTTTACTTGTTTTTCACTTCTATTGGTTGCAGCGTGATGTTATATAACCTACAGCCACCTACAGCCTTCCTCGATATATGTACTACTCAACCGTGATAGATTTTTTCAAATCGGGCTAGTGGTTCCTGAGATTAGCGCGGTTAAATTAATAAACAAATTCTCCATTTTTATAATGCCAGTATAGATTTTTCTCTTATTGCTTGTTCAGATTAAAATTTACTAAAAATAAATTAATATGTATGGAACTTGCGATAGTTAGGTTAGTTCTAACTATCGCAAGTTTCATACATACTAATTTACTAGGTCCTATTGAATATTGATTAGATAACTGAATATTAGTGTATAGTTTATTACAATAGTTAATTAAATTATGTTAATTATACAATACATACAATTAATATTTAGTTAGTAATATAACGCTCTTTTGAACTAATATTCATACATTTAAATGAAAACCACAGCTGGAACATTATAATATATGAAATATAATACAACAATATGTTTCTCTTTATCGTAATAATTTGATCGTATATTCGAGTCGCTCAAGTTGAAATTATTATAATATGAATCCCAAAACTAGGTGTAGATTGTACAGAATTATATGATTTTCTAAAAAGCTTATTCTTATATATATAATAATCAGAACTATTAAAATTTCTAAAGAACTAGAAATCCGTCCCGGCTTCGAACGGGTAACATAAAGTAATCTTTTCTTATTATAAAATTAAGTCATTATTTTTGTATGTATGTCCTTATGTGAGCTTATCTCTTTAAAACTACGCAACAGATTTTGATGGGATTTTTTTAATAGATAGAGTGGTTTAAGAGGATGGCTTTTTGTACAATTTGTTTAAGTTAAGTAAGTAACAACCGTCGGGCATGTATGACCAGATGTATGAGTGTGGAAGAAGACAAGGAAGTATGTTTGGATCGTAGCAGATGGCGCTCTATAGTCTCTGCCTACCCCCATGGGAAAAAGGCGTGATGATATGATGACAAAATTGTTTAAATTTGGTGTATATTTGAGAAGGGGGATCAATAACTTTAAAATGTGGGTGAAATGGCGGGCATTAGCTAGTAAAATATACAAATGCATGATTAGCTATAAAAAAAAAACAATTATATGTAGTGATCCAAAGCAACATAGTAACGTACAAAATAACATAGTGCAAAGTAGAATCGTTCAATAAATCTAGGGAAGGTATCGTTAGGCTTACGTGTCTGTGTCCGTGAATTAAGCGGCTCAAGGGGACACTGCCCAAAGTGCTGCCATCTCTCGATACTTACAAATACATTTGTAGAAAACTGGGTCACAGGGTTCAATACATAAATACTGAATGATTTATCCCACTGATAGTGTGATTAGTACGGCATATAGGTAAAAACGTTAAGTCAATCCATTTGGTAGACATTGTTTTCTTTCAAGCTTGTATTTTTTTTTAATATCCTGGTATGGGCATGTTATGAGACGAGAGGAAAGTAATGTCGTTAGGAGAGTTCTGAGTATAAATGTGGAAGGGAAAAGTCTAGAGGAAGACCTAAGAAAAGATGGATGGACTGTGTGAAAGAGGACATGAAAGAAAGAGGAGTTAACACAGACATGACGGCTAATAGAAGACTATGGAAGAAAAAGACATGTTGCGCCGACCCCAAATAATGGGATAAGGGCAGGAGAAGAAGGGTATTTTTTAGGGTTCCGTACCCAAAGGGTAAAAACGGGACCCTATTACTGAGACTTCGCTGTCCGTCCGTCCGTCCGTCCGTCCGTCCGTCCGTCCGTCCGTCCGTCCGTCCGTCTGTCACCAGGCTGTATCTCAAGAACGGTGATAGCTAGAGAGTTGAAATTTTCACAGATGATGTATTTCTATTGCCGCTATAACAACAAATACTAAAAATAAAATAAAATAAATATTTAAGGGGGGCTCCCATACAACAAACATGATTTTTAGGGTTCCGTACCCAGTATCTCAAGAACGGTGATAGCTAGACAGTTGAAATTTTCACAGATGATGTATTTCTATTGCCGCTATAACAACAAATACTAAAAATAAAATAAAATAAATATTTAAGGGGGGCTCCCATACAACAAACATGATTTTTTTACCGTTACTTGCTCGATACTAATAACGTTGCCTTATGTTGCATAGATAATGGTACGGAACCCTTCGTGCGCGAGTCCGACTCGCACTTGACCAATTATTTAAAGATAAAGCAATATAAGAACAAACAAGCGGGGCATGGGTCTAGCTTGTGCTTGAATAATAAAGATCTGAATTATTTAAATTGAACTTCAATAAGATTCAAATATTGGTAGGTAATTGAAAATACGAGTTCACTTTGAATTGAATTACATTCGGATGTCGTTCAATCTACTTTCTTTGGCCATACCGTTGTATAAAGGGAATGTTCTAATATAATCATAGGCAATTTTTCTACGATATTATTTTGCATTCCTAGATATATTTCTATTTATATACGCGTATTGAAATAACTGGTCAGCACGGACACGCACAAATAAGGTTTCGTACTATTATCATTATAATATATTCGTCATACCGACTCCAAATAACAGAACCTCAAATAATGGGACAGGATACTGATGATAATGACTATTTATTGTTGCAGTATCAACTGATATACAGCCTGGTGACAGACGGGCGGACAGACAGCAAAGTTTCAGTAACAGGATACCGTTTTATCTTTTGGTACGAAACCCTTAGAAAGAATTATCTATAGTTCATTTGATTACCATCTTTATAGTTTTACTAGCTGTTGCCCGCGACTTCGCCTGCGTGAAATATAGAAATCAAACGTTAACAAACAGAAGATTACTATACCACTGGATAGATGGCGTTGTACTCGTTTTTAAATCGCACTATGGTTTGGTTACACACATTAACACTTAATCACGTCAAAATTTTTGGTTATTATTCCGCTTTTCGCATTTAAAGATTAGTAAGGATGCACAATAGATTCACAATTAAAACATTGCGTATTTCACTACGTTTTACTCAGACTTTTTAGGGTTCCGAACCCAAAGGGTAAAAACGGGACCCTATTACTGAGACTTCGCTGTCCGTCCGTCCGTCCGTCCGTCCGTCCGTCCGTCTGTCACCAGGCTGTATCTCAAGAACGGTGATAGCTAGAGAGTTGAAATTTTCACAGATGATGTATTTCTATTGCCGCTATAACAACAAATACTAAAAATAAAATAAAATAAATATTTAAGGGGGGCTCCCATACAACAAACATGATTTTTAGGGTTCCGTACCCAGTATCTCAAGAACGGTGATAGCTAGACAGTTGAAATTTTCACAGATGATGTATTTCTATTGCCTCTATAACAACAAATACTAAAAATAAAATAAAATAAATATTTAAGGGGGGCTCCCATACAACAAACATGATTTTTTTACCGTTTCTTGCTCGATACTAATAACGTTGCCTTATGTTGCATAGATAATGGTACGGAACCCTTCGTGCGCGAGTCCGACTCGCACTTGACCAATTATTTAATACACACCCACTTCTATATATCTCTGTACCATCTGAAGGTTGGCTGGTAGAGAATGCCCAAGGCGTAAAGTCCGCTTTTATACCAAAAATTCTACGTTATATTAATAGGACATACTTTGGACTATAATGATAACACCTAAACATAAATGCAAGTCATTTATGGACACATTTTTAGAACTTCGTTCATATTAAATCATTCATTAATGTTAAAAATGGTAAAGTGAAAATCCTTTTCAAGGTTTGTTTCAGTCGTTATACCATCATAGTCGATAGACGCCTGACCTACTTGTGAAGAGCTCAGCTCGGTGTAATTACCGCGGACTGCGCTGAGGAGGGCCGCCTACTGAGGCTACTACAGACATCGTCTACGTTAGACCTGTACTGACACCGATATAGATACACTGATATGTAAGAAGATCAGCATTTTTATTGTAATATATAAAAAATGTCGCCACACTCACCACCAATCTAATATAAATATATTTTTAACAAAAACTAAAGAATTTCAAAATAATAATAATAAAGATGGAAACAGCAACACGAAAGCTTTTATTTTATGTAAAATAAAAGCGGAACCTTTGCATAAATTATAGGACGAGGATTTTGAAGATAAAAAGATACGTATTAAGATATTTCAAATAATAATGAGAAGGTGACCTTCGTCAGAAGGTGAGCTACAGTATATTAATGAAAGCTTTTATGTGACTTACGCAACAAAAGTTGATAAAATTAAAAATAAAAATAACACATTTTAAAGCAAAAATAATAAAAATAAAATGGTTCAATTATAAATAATTGAGGATGGCAATATTGTTATTTCTAAAAGCAAGCAGATAATAAATACGAGTAAATATTTCACAAAATATCGAAGGATTAATTTTATTCATCATCCTTACTCCGCTCCGGTCACAGCTTGACATAATTATCCTTAATTAAATGTGAAAAAGTGATTGATCCAGTTCCTTTTTGTTATTGTTCCAACCACTAAGCCTACGATGCAATAACAGTACGTCGGGTAAATATAAAATCAAATGTTTTAGATGAGTCATCAAGTACAATAGACAAAGGAAATACATTATCTGGGAGGTAGAGTGAAATGAGAACAGGGGAGGTACAGTGGTACACCCCCCTCACTCACTCTGAAAAATCTATTGAAAGGTAGAAGCAGGCGCCTCGAACAATGACAATGAGAGCGTCTACTGCGTGTGTACGATTAAGTTAAATGAACCGAGATAAACGACAAATATATCACCTAGTGAAATATTATATATGAATTGTTTTATAGATCTTCTGTTATAAATCCCTTTAAAATTGTTATAAGAAAATTATCTCAGATTACATCTATGAATTATTTGTGCATTAGTCTACTCATAGTTGCAGTAGCTAAAATAAATAGGCTTGACATAAACACGTTTAAACCCAAAAACTTTTTTAACATTTCCAATACGTATCTGCAGTATGGAAGCAATATTTTCCATACGCAAATTACGCAATAACTTGATAAATCAATACTATCTATGTTTAACATATCGAACTTACTACGACAATTTAGTTTTAATGCATGTAGGGAACATCAAGCTTTAGTGCCTCTCCAAAGGGACAGATAGATTTGTAATAACAATTTACATTCTACATATCCGACTTTTTCATCGAATTACATCGACCGGACCGTGTAATTTGATGGTAGGAACGGGCGTATTACCTCAAATAAAAATATCCTGTATGTCTTTACAATTATGCCAGTTCTCCATAATGTTGTAGATCAACACAGTATACCAAGTAGACAATATTACGTAAGATATTGTCAACAGCTTTTGTTGTAACGAGTCCGCTGAGGCTGAATCACATTGTGAGACAAGGCGCCGCGGGGACCTCAATGTCATACTTTTACTGAAATTCTACTAAAAAAACTTTCGGGTAAAAGTGAATCTTTGTATATGATACACTTGTTATACAGATAAAGTAACCAGTTTTTCAGTATGTAAAACAAACAAATAATTAAACAGTTGAACTTTAGATTATCTTTAGATCTTCTTTAGATCATCGTCTTTAGATATTAATGTCACCAACAGAAAGAGCACGTTCAACTTTGCTCCTACTTTTCAGAATGTATCTGTGGAATGCTCTGACCAAATAAATTTACTAGGTGTCGAATTATCCCCCAACCTGTCAAATTTGGGCTGGTGCTGCTAAATGCCATCTCTCAGCCTTGAACTCAATCGAGCAGCGTGCCAAGAGGATAATTAATGACACTGAACTTGTTGAGACGAAGTTGCAGAGCGTCGAGTGGCTAGCCTCTAGCCTCTAAGAAGAGACCAAATAATTCGCCCGTGTCCATTCCTTCAACGCACTACCAGATGAACGGGACGCATGCATTCTTATATTGTGGATCTCCTGCACGAAACAAACGTTTTGCATCGTCCTTTATTCCTTTAGTCACGGCATCAGGATGTGCGGGTACTCGCTGGAGCGTGGCTCTCTTGTGATCCATTGACGCTCACTGTTGTGTCTGCAATGCTGCATGACGTCCAACGTATAGTCAAACATGAGTCATGTGTATAGTTTTATGAAGCTTAATATTCCCTGAAACTTATAAAACACCTAACAAATTGGACATACGTTCCGTTTGTATCCTTAATGGGTGTAACGCCTCTATTATTTAGTATAAACAATATTTTACAGCAACTTCCTACATAAACTTTCTATAAAATGCTTAAAATTCTAGCAAAATATTTTATCAAAATTTTTAAATATTTGATTACTTAGAATTTTTTTTTATTGATGTTTCGTGTAGTAGTTAACGAATACATTTAACAATTCCAATACATTTAATAAGAGTAGATTAACAGATAACAAAGTACCTTATTAGTTCATTGTTGAAAAGAAATTGTTAGGTTTGTACATATGTACATTGTACATACCTATATAAATAAGGTCGGATCGTTAAGTTTCCTCAAAACCCTTCAGCACAAAGACTTCAGACTTAGTATAAAGGCTATGTGATATACCTACACTACCGTAGGGCCGCACTAAAGTAACTAAACCCTGTTTATACCTTTCCTTCGTTTTTCGTGATAAGATATAACACATGAATTATTATGTCTATCTTATAAATATATACAACAGACATTTTAATAGCCAATAAAAATATATTTGAGATATCTTGAAACCATAAAATCAGTTACGCACTATGATTTATTCAACACTTTGTTGATTTACTGAAGCGTCTATCACTATGTATAACTACGTATATAATATATAGCGTCAGTGAATCGCTCCGAGGATATAATATGTCGTGTTATGTTACAACACGCGAGTTGAATATCACAGGGGATGTTACAACAACATGCCCCCCCCCTGGGTTTCTCTTTCTGGGTTACATTAGTCTCTGGGTTTTTTTTTACACAATGCATTATTAACTATTATGTGTATGATACATTGCAAATCAATCAACACTCTATAAATTATCAGAACTTACCATATACGCCACAAAGGTACCAATTCTACGTGCACAACTAAACTTAAAAAACGAAAGTTGATAGTGTCAATATATCTATTATTTGCTATTTCGTTGTACTTATTTATCCTTATGTTAGTCTATAATACTTATGTTAGTCTATAGTTCAATTCAAATTGCCGAAGTTTGTTATTGACACTATGAATTTTCATTTTTAGTTAAGTTTAGTTTAGTTGTGCATGTAGAATCGGTACCAATATCGTTTAGTAGGTAAACGACGCTTCTTGTTTAATATTAAGTTAATAATAATAATTCTTGTTTAATTTTCTTATAAATATATTTTAATCACCATATTTTTAATGACAATATTCTAAAAACTGTAATGTGTAAATGATGCTAAGTTAATTGACAGAGTAACAACCACACACAGCCTCTGCTAACAATTTGGCTCAACACAAACAAGGGCCATGTAAATACAAGCGACCTATATAATGCAGTAACACGATATATTTATCTGATTGATTCACTGTGAGGGATATCGGGATAGGATATCTTTGTTTATACATTACATGAAATCTAAGATGTATTTTAGAGGCTTTGATTTACAAAATGGCATTTAATTATAAACTGTCAGATTAATGTTTTTTTTGTCATATTGATTTAGTCATAACAACACTATTATAAGACGATATAATATATTTTAGTGTCTGCCTGTAAGAGTTTTACGACTTGATAGATATTTATAATAAACCCACGTAGCACGTAGTCCTAAATTAAAAGTGAAACAATGATATCAATCAATACTAGGAATGAATATACGCGTGGAATGTTGAAAATTTTCCCCCTTTTTGGCAACATTTTATTCTCATGCTCCGCTCCCATTAGTTGCAGCGTAATGTTGTATAGCTTTCTTCGATAAATGTAGTATACAAGGCTGAAAAAATTTTTCAAATCGAACCTGTGATTACTGTGATGAAACAAACAAAACAAACTCTTACAACAACAACAAGCTTTATAATCCTTATCCTTACTATTTTATAAATGTGAAAACGAGATGATGATGATGACACAATAAAAATATTGACGAGCTTAAGTGTTAATGTGTGTAACGAAATCATAGCGCGATTTAAAAAATACTGTACAACCCCATCTATCGAGTAGAGTAGTAAACTTCTGTTTGTTAAGAGGGTACTGTACTCCTCATTTAGGTATTTGCCTTAGGTATTGCTATCCCTATTTCCGAGCACCGCTAGTCCCTTTGAGGCCCTTTAAGGGACAAATATAGATGAAGCGGATTTTACCTACAAATTCTTTGAAAAAAGACGTTTCGTGCCTTCGTTTTTTTTTCGCGATAGTTAATCCGATTTTAATAGTTTTTGCGTTATATTATAGGTAAAGAGTATATCTATGCTCCTATCACTTTCTTTTGTGGTAAAACTTTACCAAATTTGTGTGATAGACGCTGCAACTTTATCTAAAGAATACCGAAAAAAGTGCGTTTTTCGGATCGTCATATTTCTTTTAGTTATTATGTTTTGAAAAAAAGAAAATGATAGAAGCATATATATACTCTTTATCTATAATATAACGTAAAAACTATTAAAATCGGTTTAACTTTCGCTAAGAAAAAACGGAAGTACAATACCCATACTTTTGTATGGAGCATAATTTGGTATCGTACCGTCTTAAGGTTTGATTTCTTAATTTTACGCGTACGACGTCGCGGGCAACAGCTAGTATTTGTATAAATTTAAAATCAAACGCGTGCGTAGACCGCGGTCGCATCACAGACCGCGATAACGCGCCTCTAACTCGTTCATTGTTCACTTTTATCTGGATTGTTTCATGTGAACACTTTTATTGATTGTTGCGTGTAACAATACGAGTAGACGTACACCCGCGGTACACACTGATGCTATACACGTCCGGCTCTGATAATGAGGTGGACCAAAATTTCATACTAGGGTTGTCAAAGTGCATTTTATTCAAATTGAATTCCATAATATATCAATCTCTTGGTTTACGTTGGTCATTATTATTCTGAATGTAGCAAAGAATCATATAATAATCTATGGTAATAACTATAACATAATATCAGCTGTAAATATTATTTCCAATAAAGTGAGTTTCTCACATGTCTCTTAGTCCCATTTTAGGCTATAGATAAGAAACTTTTACTCACATTGCTTCATAATTTAAGCAGCCTATTTAAAACGTTCATCGTTCCTACTCGCACAGAATTAGTACTTCTATCTATACCTGTATAGTAACTACTACTAACTCTGTGCTATTTATCTACTATATATTTATATACTCATATATTATATACTCACTTTTATTAATAGTCCATGAGTGTGAACCCTAGCGAGGTCTTATTGTACATTCAATGTTCACAGCTACAGCCGCGCGCCTTCACCCGCCCAGTGGAGATGAGAGGACGTGCGTCGCTCCTCAACTCATCTCGTTTGTATTACGTATTGGTTCCGACCGCGATAATAAAACATCCTCCACTTCAATACAGGGATATATGAAATTATACAACAATTTACAGAAACTTGTTCAATTTGGTCCCGTAAAAGAAATGGCGGCATAAAGTTTTGCCTTTTTTTACATACACATATAATGTAAATAAATATTTTTAATTTAATATTTTTAACGTAACTCGTATTATTGTATCATAGTCTGATAATCTGTTTTGATAACATTCAGCAGCTTTTAAGCTAGACAAGTAATCATCACTACAATTTTCATTTTTATTTAGGTCGATTCTACATGACTTGAAATAAATACAAGAAAAGGGTTACTTTCTATTTCAATAGCCTTAACCACAAGTGAGCCTACTAAACTATACAATAAATCTAGTGTTTGATTGATCTATTGATACAAAAATATTGTTATATTGAAATGTGATGAGGGTTCCGTACACCGTCACACGTTCACGTGTTTATATACGTCACTTACATGACATACAATATTAATGTGCACTTACATTTATTTCAAGGAACTTAACATATTAAACATGATATTAATACTTACATACAATCACTACGACAATTTATCGGTTGAATAAAATTATTGCCTAGAAAATGCTACAATATATTTTAAAGATTTATGTAGTCAGAAACGCACCTTGTTGCATAATAATTACGACGAGCCTCGTGGTTGAGTGGTTTATGTAACGGACTGCCGATCACAAGGTCGCCGGTTCGATTCCCGTTCGGGACAATCATTTGTGTGATATTTATAATTGTCATACAGATGTTTGTACTGCACCTAGGTGTTTTCATGTATTATAAATATATATTTACACAATAAAAGTAGTTTATGTGTTCTATCCCTATTCTGGTACCCATTAAACAAGCATATAAGCTTAACTTGGGACCAGAGGACGTTGTGTGAAATGTCATAAATGTGAAACAACAGTCTTTACTTAATATAAAACAAAGTCGTTATTTTTGTATCCCTATGTGAGCTTATATCTGCAACTACGCAACGGATTCTGATGTGGTTATTTTTAAATGATAGAGTGGTTCATAGGGATGATTCTTTTGCATAATTTGTTAAAGTTTGCCTTGTAAATTACACGTGAACGAAGTTGGGGGCAATATCTAGTTTCATATAAGTCTTTAAGGAAAGAATTTTCTAAGTTTGTGTCTTATCGAAAATGAATTGTTTTTAGGGTTCCGTACCCAAAGGGTAAAAACGGGATCCTATTACTGAGACTTCGCTGTCCGTCCGTCTGTCCGTCCGTCTGTCCGTCCTTCCGTCTGTCACCAGGCTGTATCTCAAGAACGGTGATAGCTAGAGAGTTGAAATTTTCACAGATGATGTATTTCTATTGCCGCTATAACAACAAATAAAATAAAATAAATATTTAAGGGGGCTCCCATACAACAAACATGATATTTTTACCGTTTCTTGCTCTCATACAACAAACGTGATTAATTAAGTATTGTGTGTGTTGTTTGCTCATTTATTAATAACGTGCCTTATGTTGCATAGATAATGGTACGGAACCCTTCGTGCGCGAGTCCGACTCGCACTTGACCAATTTTATTTATATTTTATTTATTGTTAAGATTTAAAAAAATAAAACCTTTGATATACAAATTATTTTAATACTGATATTAAATATTTACGTAGCTTAAAGCAAAAACCGTTGCAAATATTTCGAAATATAAATTACTAGCTGACTCGGTAAACGTTGTTATGCCATACAAAAAAAAGGTTTGAAAAATAGATGTTGGCCGATTCTTAGACCTACTGAATATGTATGTAAAATTTGAGAAGAATTGGTCGAGCCGTTTCGGAGGAGTACGGTAACTAACACTGTGACACGTGAATTTTATATATAAGAAGATGTTCCCAAGGTAGTGTTAATGTTGAGTAAATGAGTGATATGATGTAAACTGATGGTTATCATGAAGGCTGCGATCAAAGGGAGTGATTGATGGTACAGCCTCATTGAAAACACTGACTCACTGTTGTCTGTCGGTTTCACTTGCACCCTTTTCATGTTTTAAAAGGGCTCCTGCTTATTTTGGCGAAAACATTACGAATTTTACAACGTCATATCTGAGGGTCATTACTTTATTATCTACTTACATAAATAGTAATAATAATTTTGAAAGTATATTTCTATTTACTTTCCGATATCTATTGTATGTCTATATTGTCTATAAACCATAGATAAATATTCTGATATTTTTTTAAATACGAAAACAAACAAAATGCTTTAAGTTGTGAAGTGTAATTTAAGCGTAAAGCTAAAATTTAAAACAAAATACACGCGTCTAAATCCGTAAAAAGCAGTTTTATTTGAGCGTTTTTTAAACTTAAAACATGATACTCTAATCAAAGCTTCCTCTCCAGCCCATTTACGTCCCACTGTTGGGCACGGGCCTCCTCCACTTTGGAGGGATTATGGTCTACTATGCCGCGCTGACCAGGCTAACAGAGGATGTTATCTGTGTACAATATCCCTTAGCTGACTTTTACAGCACCCTTGGGAGGAGATAAGGTGGTGACACTTGTATTCTTAATCCTTCACCACACGGAGGAATCAAAGCAAAGCAAAATCAAAGCTTATTTAATATGAATCAAAGTTCTGATTACTATCAATGGCCGACAGATGGGTCCCTATAAAGTTAATTTCACTTCAGGAGATCTTTGACGTAAAGTAAATAAGATGTTAATATTTTAATGTGAGCCTGTGGATAAGACGGTAGCTATTAGATGCGTTTTGACCGTCACTACCGAGCTACTTAATGGGTAGGTACGATATTAGCAGATTTTTATGTTAAAATTGTAGATGTCTTTGCCGAGTATACTAGCTTTTTGTGACGTATATTGGGTTTCGACTTTAGGAGTCTTTAATTAAATTAAAAATGTAATAAGTATGAAGGTAAAAATTACGAAATATCGAAAATATATTGCTATTTAATTCTTCAAGTCTGTTTAGGTAGTTTTATCGTGAAGTAACCGATATCTCCGTTGGTGTTTGAATAATGAATTGCCTATATGTTATCAGTGAGTGTTCGACAGAACCCGCATCAGTCCGTCTGATAAGCTGCAGATTTATTACCGTTATTGGAAAGGGTATTAGAATTTTAAATTGGTGTAGATGGAGAACAAGATTCGCACGGATTGCGAATCTTGTTCATCATCTACCTGAGATCAGCAGTATTCAATCGAAAATCCGGAAAAAATAATAAAGAAAAAATACTACTAGAACGGTCCTGACACCTAGTAAGACTATGCAAAGAATAACAACAAAATTGGACTATAATAGAAGCGAAATAATACGATAATATAAAAGAATTATGTTATGAAACTTGTGAACAACGCGTACATATATCACAACAGAAGTTTAGTTGAAGCTTTTAGTAAACATAAACACTGCTACTGTTACATTAACATAATTACAGTGAGTTTAACGGAAAAAAATAACGGAAATTGGAACATTCAATTACTTTTCATATGACAAACTTTGTAGTATAGTCGTAGAGTCTAACCATGTTACAAACCTTGCGCTTAGTTGTGGCCTAGATGATGTGAAGTAAGAAAACCGCGATTACTTATTTATTTAAGTGAGTTATGAAGTTATTTATTTTAAACTTACGCTATTTGAACTCATAATTTGTTAATATTACCGGGACCATGATGGGTTGACTACGATCAGTGACCACGTCAGCCCGTGACTACTATATGCAACTTGTTCGAAACATCGGGAGCGAAGGAATTAAACCTTTTTAACAGTATTATAGGCCCGGTTATGTTATCATATTATATATTATATGAAGTTATCATATTATATATTCAAAATGCAATAGTCTACTAGTGTTTGATTTATATTTGTGTTATTATTTGAGTATACGTAAATGTTATTGATTAAAGTATGCAAGCAAAATTATTTACACTAATTATAGATAACATGAAATTGAAATTATCTCAAGATATAATATAAAGAGCAAATTGAATATCTTAAAACAACCTTATAGTTGACACACAAATATATATAGGGCAATATTTGCACAAACTGGGTGTTGTGTATACACTACAAACAAACTTCAACAAACAAAGAGTTATAAGATACTTTAGGGAGTGTTATTGGAAGTGCTCATACACATTAAGTACATACACATAAAGCCCTTATGGGAAATGTTAACTACGAGAGTATGTATTGCTAATTGAGCCCTATATGTTACTGGGTATTGCCCGAGACTTCGTACGTACGGAATTTAGAAAATTTTCCTCGCTTTTATAACATTTTTTACTGATGCTTCGCTTCTATATAGAGACATATAGCGCCCTGTAGCCTTGCGCTTTTCTTCGTTAAATTTGCTATCCAAAACTGAAAGAATTTTTCAAATCGGACCCGTGGCATCTGAGATTAGCGCGTTCAAACAAACAAACTCTTCAGCTTTATATCTAAACGCCGCAGTTTCAAATGTTGTAGAAAAAGTCTCTATATTATAAATCTTTCACACTCCGTGATTTGGCAGAAAAGAATGTTCTGGTTCACATAAAGTTATCACAAGTGGTAATATAAGTTCGTGTGAAGTACGAAAGATAATTCACTGATAGTGGCTCCTACATACTGGTTATATACTTGTGAGAGAGAACCCACTGGACACTATCCAATAATTCTTTAATATCTGACAAACAATATTTTACATCACTTGAGACTTTGTGCCACATGATAGTACTTAAACTGAAGATATTATGGAATACATTAATTCTAGTTGTACATTGAATAGAAAGTTTAAGAACTCGACTTTGAAAATTATATTTGGTAATAAATAAATATTTCATTCGTGCTTTTCTATATTTGCATCGAATTGAACAAATCAGATAACTAAGCGTTCACTTGAAATATAATTGGATCGTAAATACTTTCTATTAGATCCTGCTGTCCATACTACGAGCAATCATTTTCATAATATAGGTAGTCGAACATTTTCTACATTTGCTAGTAGATCTTTGTAAAAGAAAGAAATCTATTCGTAGACCCAACGAATAAATTTCATGATTGCCGTTAAATAGATACGTGTCGAATATTAATGTTTTTGTATAATATTCTCAGTGAACATTTTGTAGATATTCGATCCCAATGGTAAGCTTTGTATTAATAGTTCCATTAACAAAGCGTAGTGGCACTCTCGAGCACATTTCTCAGATATTTAACTTATCAACGTTACGAGAAGATGCCGTTGACTTTGATATCGCTCTACGTTTTATTGTTACTAAGGGATATGAAAATGTTATTGGAATAGTTGAACCGACATTGTGACAGTTTATATTTAGTTTGTTACGACAAGCTTTGGTTCTACTGATTGCTGAATTATCACAAAAGTTTCGACAACAGTTATTTGTTTTCAACAGCATACATAAACACTTTGAAATAGGTTTAGCTGAACCAAAATAATTGTAACTGTAATGAAAAGAATGACATAAAAACTAACAATTCTCTTAATTAAAATAGAAAATCCGCTTATTTCCACAGTCCGCCCAACAAGTTTATGTGATGAGCTAACACTTGTACAGATAATAGCTATCTCACTTAGCACTGCATATTTATGTTTTTAGGTCTCAGTCAAAAAGTTTGTATATGTGAAGATGAGGGATTGTCTTGTTACCATATTATTTATTCGAAATTTTAGGACTTTGGTACGCAAATATTACCTATAATTTTATTACAATGTTGTTATTTGAATCTATTTGAAGAAAAATATTTTGTGACTATAAAAGTTCGTTTAGGTTAACAAAGGCATTCAAAAACTTTACACTAAACGTAAATACCTCCGGGTCGTGCTACTCACTCGTCTGTCAACATTCCATCAAGTTAGAGCGAGCGAGAGTTAATGTTGTGCACCAGCTGTTTGATAAAGACAGTGTAATGTAAATTCCGCGGCAAGAATTTATCCCTAAATAAGAGTTCCACAAAGTTCGTGAGAACCTTTCCCGAGTGCAAATAGCCAATTACATAACACCACCCTCTCAGTTAATGATGTGATTATGTTCACCGTAAAGTTACCAGTCTTTTTGTGGCAGCTACAATGAAATTGCTTGATGCAGGCCTGGGAAATATTTTACTAAAATGTAAAATGGACATGTGGAGGTGTTATATATAAATTGCAATCTACACTCTTTCATTGGTCAATGATGATAATTTCTAATACAATAAATATTATATACATAAATAACATACCAAACTCAACTTTTAATACAATATGGCTTAGTTACGCTAGAACTACTAAAACTATAGATTTTAAATCATCGGAAATTTATTTAGTTATTTTATATATATGCTTATAATACTGTAATGTTACAGCGATCCTATTTTTGTGTACCAGAATGTGTCTTACTCGGCACTAAGCTCCTATCACCCAGGCGGCCACAACGTTGTTGAAAATAGAACACGAGTCTCTCTCTGTGAACAAAAGGGTCGCCCTTTGATCTCATACAGCTACCACAAGCTTACAGTAACACAACCCTTATACATACACTACAGTTAAGTCTGTCTAGGATTAGATCTCTAAACCGAACTTAGTTAATGGACTTTTCACAACGGCTCATTTATTTCGACGCTTGTGTAATTGGAAAAGTATTCACCATTTAAGGAAACACGTTTAACGTCAACTTTCTGTCTAAGTTTGAGTCTTTCGTAAAACAAATTCTAATGAATATCAAAACTCTAAGGTTGCTGTTGGAAATTGTTTCTCTGAAGCGAAAAAATATTGCATTTTACAGGTTTTTCTTCTTTACAGGTCGCTAATGCCATTAGGAATGGACACTACTTAACATAGAACGCTCGTTTAGCTGTAGCCTAAATTTTGTAATTCAGTTTGGACAGTTTTAATAATATATATACGAGTATATCTATGCTAATATTATAAAGCTGAAGAGTGATTGTTCGTTAGAACGCGCTAATCTGGTCCGATTTGAAAAATTCTTTCAGTGCTGGTTAGTACATTTATCCTGGAAGGATGTAGGCAGTATATCATCACGCTGCGACTAATAGTAGTGAAGCATCAGTGAAAAATAGCACAAAAACGGGGACAATATTCATTGTCCCCGTTTTTGTGCTATTTTTCACTACTATATACACTATATACTATATATACTATATTATTCTTAACTAGCTGTTGCCCGCAAATTCATACGGATGGAATCATCCGTATGAATTTGCGGGCAACAACTAGTTTATGCGGATTGAAAGTCCTGAACCGGTGGTAGGGAAAAAAAATTTGGACATATCATAGGAGCTTATTTTTATGGTAAAAAGAAAATATGCCTACATGAAAAAATAAAATAAAAAAAACCGCTGACATCTAAAGTATATTAGACAGTTAGTTACTAGTGACTAAGGCAAGTGTATTTATTAATGTTTATATACATACAATAGAACATTTATAACGAACAGAACGTTAATGACTGTGTTTTGATCAGTATAAGTGTTAGAATACCTACACTCGGTACCACGCCAGTCTTGATACAACATTCTCCAACACCGCGCTATTGTCCAATAATTGTACTGTACGTGATTAATACTCACAATATTAGAAATAAAAGTAAAGAAAATACATAAATAACGACCCTCCATGAATATATTTCTTAGTTTCCTGAATCAATTTAGCACAATTTCGTCGTGAGGTCACAATTATATTATTCAAATGACACTCAGCTAACGCTCGTAATTAGTAAGGCGATATATTAATTTTAAAATGTTATGTTTCATAATGAATAATTTAATAACTAGCCGCCCCGTGGAGAGATTCGAGACAGTGACTCGATTTCACACCTTGAGCAGAACAATAGGATTTTATTAGTTACTATTGTCACAATTTTTGTTTTCGGTTTCATAACTTTATTAATAAAATTGTGGAGCTGAGTAGTTATGCATACAACTCGGATCGGATTGCATATTGTTCTGCATTGTTAGGCACGAAAGCACAATATCTATCTTGTAAATTTTAATTTAATTAATTGTATTATTAAGTTTATATTCAGTGCTCAAAAGCAAATTATGATTATAATAAAGAAACTCACTCCGATCTAGAAATATTTTCCAAATAAATTTTGGCAAATACTTTTTTATTTACGCACTTGAAATAAAAACATATTTTCGATACATACAATAAATATCAATGACAAGCGACCATTAGTCAGTATTCAATCGAACATCAGAAATGTGAATTTATTGAATCAATTTCTCAAATGTACAATACGTACCTATATATTTTATTTTATTTCGTAAATAACATACATCACATGTCGACCTTCGACAGACATTCCATGATATCACATATCACTATATGTACTCAGCGTCTGTCTGCCGTGATGTATAGTAAGTGACACTACATTTAGACCTTCAGGCTGCTAAAGTATTTGCTTACAATCACCTTCATAGATTTAATTTCTTAGGGCATTTTCACTTCTTACAATAAGATGGCCCCCAGTTAATTCGTTAGGGAGTTACAACTTTTATTTAAGTTCTCAATATTTTAAATTTTATAGCAAATAGCGCCACATCAAAGTAAAGAAAGCTTTTTAATTTGGTGAAATTTGATGAAAACATGTTTTCTAATCAATACCCATTGTTAAAATGTACTAGTGAAACACAGGGTCACACTAAATCCCACAGCAGATGGAATTGTGTGATTTTGGTTTGAAATTCTTAGTGTCTTATCATCATACACCAAATAAAACAATCTCATTGGCATGTTTTATTGGTAAACTCAAAATACTTAATCACAGCCATGTTACTAACACACAGCAGGGCTGCGTTTTGTTCTGGTATTAAAATCAGAACAAGCTCGCGCTGAACAAATACAATAATACCATCGATCCGTGTAATCCCCGAGGGTCGGCAGACCTATCGATTATATTACATGAACATTAATAAGGGAGTTATTCTATATAAATGTTGTTTTATGTGTTCAATCGTTTTTATGCCATACGTTATAATCCAGTTGTTTCGACAAAACGAAGTTTGCTATTTACAATTTATTTGTCAAACAGTTAAATTTTGAATAATAATTTGTAATAAAAATCGTAAATAACTTACTTAAAAACAGTTTGATAGTCCATAGAATACGTTTTGAAAATTGGTTATAAGTACTTACAACAACTATTTTTTGTTAAAGAGAAAAGCAGACAAGTAATAAAGGTTTCCAACTTATCTTAAAAACATGCGTTGGTGACAATTCCACATGCACAACTAAACTTAATTAAAAGTTGATAGTGTCAATAAAACAATTCGATAATGTTAACTGAACTTTCATAATATTATAAAAACTATGTATTTATAGGCTAACGATTTAATCAATTTAAATGTCCATCCATCCATCAACCTTTGTACCT
Source organism: Orgyia antiqua (assembly GCA_916999025.1). Taxonomy (NCBI): domain Eukaryota; kingdom Metazoa; phylum Arthropoda; class Insecta; order Lepidoptera; family Erebidae; genus Orgyia; species Orgyia antiqua. The sequence continues at coordinate 21,369,864 of OU779862.1, forward strand.
ATATAACGAAATTTCCACTTTTCATTTGATGTTTCCACATTAGTTAATTTAGGTAAAGTTTTTGACGCATCAGAATTGGCCTCACTGTACCTCAATTTTACAATCAAAGTCATACCAAATGCCCTTTATTAATTGTCTGCTCTTCTCTTTAATAAAAATAGTTATTGTAAGTACCTACTTATAACGTATTTTCTAAACGTATTGGACTATCAAACTGTTTTTAATAAGTTATTTACGATTTTTATTTCAAATTATTATTCAAAATTTAACTGTTTAACAAATAAATTGTAAATAGTAAACTTTGTTTTGTCGAAACAACTTGGCTCTTTATTATAAGGGTGTGTTTTTAGTTTATAGCTTCTTACAATCAACAGCCGCTCAAGTCGAATTTCAATTATAATGGTTCGTACTTTGTGTTTGTTTGTTTTTACCCCGAGGGCTTGATAATTTCCGTTCCAAAACTTTAATTTACATAACTGTCGGGTTGATTTAGCTTCGAGATATTCCCTTAAGACGATACCAAAATAGCTTCGTGCATTTTTCTATGTACGAAGTTTTCATTGTTTCTTTAGATTGAATAGCTAGAGCTCTAATTTTTAAGTATATGTTTTTTCAATATATGATCTAGGATCGCATCAACTCAGAAACACGATTGAAAAAAGTTTTCTCGATAGAAAATCTTGGCGAAACAACCTCTCAAAATTTTTATTTTTTTCATTTGTCGGTCTATTATCGCGTATTAACTAATGAAATAACTTTAAAAACATAAGTAACTATTATATATAGAAACACGTAAATCAGAATTAAAATATATTTAGTAGATTTTGAGTAAATAGGAAAAGTATCCCTAATTCTTCATTTTCTGTGCCTACTGGCTGTGTTAATATGTACGTGTCGGCGATGATATACGATAATATTGATGTAGGCCCTTAATGTTAACTTATAAATTGAAACGGTTTAGAGTAAGAACTAATTTGTCTATAAGGCACCTGCCACACACTAGAAGAACAAAATGTAATAACATGGAAAGCAGTTTTGGTTTCGTCATTAGTACGTCCTGGTTGCAAATTAGTCAGTGAACTATTTCATTTAGTAAATGGCACACAATACAGGGTGTCCCAAAAGTCAACGTCCAACCGAAAACCTAAGCTAGGCCTAGTTGTGGGGGCTCTCAAAAAAAAAGAAAAAAAAATCTATCTCATGTAGTTTCGAAATGACAGCCATTTTTCTTAAATTGACACCCTGTGACGAGTTTACGACTACTGGGGCTGCAAATGAGCTCTTTTGTAATTTTATTTTTGTGTGGAGTAGTCTTAAGTGATGCTCCTACAAATTCCAATTCATCATTTGCACACAACTTCATTGGAATTTCAGAAAATATCCGTTTTATACCGAACCATGACGTGAAAATGACTACATCACTAAACTTTGACAGTCTATACTGAAAAAAAAATCTACTATGCAATTTCGGCAAGTGCCCTTAAAAGTTGGCGCATTTAATGGGCTTTCCAAAATGGTATAATACTTACTAAATTATTTCTTAGACGACGAGAAAAAAAAAAATTAAGAAAGTCGATATTTAGCTTATTATTAGTTAGTCATAAAACTTTCTCAAAATTATTCTAATATCATCTAGGCGTTCTGTAAGGTGTAATTAAAGAAAGAGACGAAGAAAAGTTAGAGCGGGATAGTGACGCTACTAAAAGAAAGAGACGAAGAAATGTTAGAGCGGGACGGAGAGTGACGCTACTTGGTGTCAGTGAATCTTTCTACAATGTGTGAGCGAGACGAAATTGACATTTTGGCTAGTGTGGGTGAAACAGATAGCACGCTAATACAACAGCGTGGTATACGTACAATAATTCAGTACGTTTCGTGCCTTCGTTTACTGCGCATCTTTTTGTATTCGTTTGTATTTATTTCGTGCTTACAACCTTGGCTCTGTTTACTGGACTTGATTGCGTGTGACTTGGATTTGTTTTCGAACCGTTTCTGACGAACTTGGCTTTCTCCTGGACTGTTTTTGTAAGAAAATGCCTTTCTTGTACTCTGCAGAGGAATATGCAAACATGCACCTTATTTATGGGGAATGTAGGTGCAATGCTAGAGCTGCAGCTCGACTCTACCGTGAGAGATATCCGAATGCCGAGCGTCACCCAGATCATCGAGTTTTTGTAAATGTGCACCGTTTATTATCAGAAAATCAAATTCCTACTCGAGCTACTAGAGTGGGAAGAACCGTCGTGCCTTATGAAGAAGATGTCCTAAATGCAATTGCAGAGAACCGGAGTATCTCAGTACGTGGAATCGAGCAAAGTCTGGGGGTACCTAAAAGTACAGCACATCGGATACTGAAGAGAAACGAATTGCATCCGTACCACATGCAACGGGTACAAACTTTGCTACCCCGTGATTATCCTAGCAGGATTTTATTTTGTCAATCAATGCTCGAAAGGCACAGAGCAGATCCAGAATTCTTGCGTAAAATTCTTTGGACTGATGAATCGACCTTCAAAAAAGACGGATACATGAATTTGCATAATTTGCACGAGTGGCACGTCGAAAATCCACATTTGATGCGCGAAGATAGGTCACAGTACCGCTTTAAAATAAACATGTGGACTGGGATCTTAAATGGATCCATTATTGGGCCTTTTGAACTGCCAGAAAACCTCGATGGGGCAGCTTATTTGGACTTTTTACAACATCAGTTACCCAATTTGTTAGAAGACGTGCCACTTAGCATTTATCGAGACATGTGGTTCCAGCAAGATGGCTGTCCGGCACACTATGCGCGCCCAGTGAGAGAATTCCTTAATCAAGAATATCCAAATAGGTGGATTGGTCGATCCGGTCAGATCACGTGGCCCCCCCGTTCCCCGGATTTAAATCCTATTGATTTTTTTTATTGGGGAACGGTCAAAGAAATTGTTTACCAAAAACCAATTGAAAATTTAGAGGAACTAGAGCCCGCCAGATTACACGATCGTTTTTAAGAAGGTGTAGGGCGTGCATACGCGCTGATGGCAAGCAATTTGAACATTTGATATGATTTAAATAAACATTCGATTTTTAATAATTGACTTTTATTTAAACAATCCCAAAAATTCACCAAGTAGCGTCACTCTCCGTCCCGCTCTAACATTTCTTCGTCTCTTTCTTTTAGTAGCGTCACTATCCCGCTCTAACTTTTCTTCGTCTCTTTCTTTAATTACACCTTACAGAACGCCTAGATGATATTAGAATAATTTTGAGAAAGTTTTATGACTAACTAATAATAAGCTAAATATCGACTTTCTTAATTTTTTTTTTCTCGTCGTCTAAGAAATAATTTAGTAAGTATTATACCATTTTGGAAAGCCCATTAAATGCGCCAACTTTTAAGGGCACTTGCCGAAATTGCATAGTAGATTTTTTTTTCAGTACAGACTGTCAAAGTTTAGTGATGTAGTCATTTTCACGTCATGGTTCGGTATAAAACGGATATTTTCTGAAATTCCAATGAAGTTGTGTGCAAATGATGAATTGGAATTTGTAGGAGCATCACTTAAGACTACTCCACACAAAAATAAAATTATAAAAGAGCTCATTTGTAGCCCCAGTAGTCGTAAACTCGTCACAGGGTGTCAATTTAAGAAAAATGGCTGTCATTTCGAAACTACATGAGATAGATTTTTTTTTCTTTTTTTTTGAGAGCCCCCACAACTAGGCCTAGCTTGGGTTTTCGGTTGGACGTTGACTTTTGGGACACCCTGTATATTGTGTGTGTTGAGGGTAGAGTGGTCCGCGTACTGAAAACAGACACACACATAAACACCACATTACTACAAACAAACCTCTAACTACACAACAAGTTATGCGAAACAGTTGTTGTTACAAAATCGCTGCAAATGTATTTAAAAACGTAAGACAATCTAAAAGAGAAAAGTTATATGCAATTCACACATTATTTTAAAATATAAAAAAAAGATTATAAACCAAATATTACAAGTATTACACAAAACGCTATTTAGTCTTCTACACAACCGGATCGGGCCCCAAGTAATGTGGTCATCCCTCGCCGTGTTATGACTAGGCGCAAGACACTATACCATGGCCCCAGCCTAGTAGGGGCTGGGCGGTACACCAAAAAATCGGAGAAGCAACACTAAATTGGAGAGTTTTTATCTAAGTATACAAATGTCCTCAATTAGAGAAACTTTATTGTATGTTAGTTTTATGTAGTCGCTGAAACACAAATATACAATAGTATAAAGTGAATAGGTACAATAACTTATTTATTGCGCATAAACATAGCAACGGAAAATTCCACCTATTTTAATCTAAACCAATTTCGTTTCGATATAACAACAAACCTTACTCGAGATGTCATCTAATTAATTTTGAACCCTTTGTCATTCACCACTTAGAGATAAATAACAGTGTTGTAATCTGAGGGTGTAATTAAATCAGCAATGTCATGAATGTAATGAATGATATAACACGGAAAACACTCCCTTACAACGAGCCCTTCACTAACCTGTCAGGATGTGTTGCTGTTACTTGCGGAATATTCGCTAACTATATTATACCAAATATACTTGTAAATTTTACATCTTAATAATCTATGTAACGAGGGTGCACCTTTATAGGATTTATGATATTAAATTATATCAAGATCATTTAAGTGGCAATGGGGCTGATTGTGATCCGTTATGAACTTAACCTAAGTTAAAATGAAAACAACTATGGTGTAATTTAATTAATTAGCTTTTAATTAAGTTTAGTTGTTCAGGTATTAGGTTTTAGGTAATTAGTACCGTTATTTCTAGGTAGGTTTAGCATAGTCCTCGTCTTTTATAAGAGTTATAATGGTATATACACATGCGGATGTTCATCTCTTACACGTATTATTATACCCTTGTTCTATTTTTAAGCTGTGTTGTGTAACTTTGGAACTATGTCAACTGATCTATATCTATACTAATCTATACTAATACTAATACTAATAATAATACTAATACTATTACTAATACTAATTTTTTATAAAGCTGAAGAGTTTGTTAGTTTGTTTGTTGGTTTGTTTAAACGCGCTAATCTCAGGAACCACTAGGCCGATTTGAAAAATTCTTTCAGTGTTAGATAGGGCATTTATCGAGGAAGGCTATATAACATCACGCTACGACCAGTAGAAGCTAAGCAGTAGTGAAAAATGTTGAAAAAACGGGAAATTTTTTCTCAATTCCACGCGGACGGAGTCGCGGGCAACAGCTAGTTTTATATAATTTCATTAATACTTCTGGTCATTTATTGTAATGATACGTGATTATTTCAAATATGTAAACAACAAAAAAATAGATTAGAATACAGTTTTCTTCCGAATTGATATGATTTGTTCTCTTCTAAAGTACCCGAATGGAACTAAAGTTGTAAAGAAACATTTCTTTAAGCCCCAGAACTAAACAAAGAAAATCTTGTGAGCTCATATCTGAGATAAAATGGTCCAGGCATAAAAATAAATGTACCCTAAGTGAGTCATTTAGATTCAGATAACATGTGTCACAGTATAAACTTGATAATTTTACGGTAATTTTACTGCGGTAATGGTGTTCGTGACGTCACAAGTTCTATGTAATTCGGCAGCTCCAGATGTTACTGTGTAATAGCACTTTACATCACACACATTATATTATGGATTATAACCACAGAGGAGCTGCTAGACACATTAAAAGAATTTCGAATTTAAATATTGACAAAGACGTGATTACTATAATTATACACAAAAATTAATTTTAATAAGATTGAGGAACAAAGTGATCTACTATTTAATAAGTAATATACAACCACAAATGAATAGATATACACGGAATAGCAACTTTATGTCTCTATTATAATATTTAGTGATCTTATTTAAAATCGTCACAAAATCAAAATAGCTCTATTATATCTGAAGTGGTAATTCTTACTACCAGTAACCAGATTCATGAATGTCATAAAATGGACGCTTATAATAATATATTTTTCTAGGGAGGCTAGCTATAAGCCATTTTAATAGTGTTTAGTGGAGGATAAGATGAATACAATAGGAGCTGGTATATAGACAGGAATATATAAAAATAATCGTCTGACGGTTCTATATAAGTCACAGAGACATCGTCTCTTAGGTATAATGTGGCGAGTGAGACGACAGAAAGACGCAGCACTATTATCTACAGCAATTAGTTGCAGCAACCATCTGTGACGTCACACACATTGTAATATATTAATATGTGACATAACTGTGGCATTATTTCAAAAACCATTTGGTGGAGAGAAAAGGCTCCGTACCGTTTGACTCGTAGATTTTTTTATTTTACAAGCTGACCCGGCAAACGTTGTTTGGCCATGTAATTGTTATGGGTTGACAACCCTTATCACTTAGGGGTATTAGAAATAGATAGTAGAATAAATAGTATAAGAAATTGATAAATTTCATAAAAATCGGTCTAGCCGTCTCGTAGTAGTATGGTGTAACACGAGAATTTTATATATTAGATAAACAACAATCTTCGTCACTACACAGAAATTTTATTTATGCTTAAATAACTTTACCATGTTCAAAGCAGCGAATATATACGGATGTACACAAAAAGACATTAAACTTTGAACACCCTTCTTATTATATACCTGGTTAAATAAAGTCGGTAGTTATATTACGAGTAAAATGAACATCTTTTAAACAGCGGAAGCGGGCGTAACAAATTTTCAAGTTAATTTTTTTCCTTTGTAAGTTTAATGAGAAGCCGCAGAAAGAAAAGTTGTATTCATTTCCGTTCATTGTTATTGTATTTTATAAATAATATCTGGCGTGCTCTGTGTTAAGTACATGTACAAGTTTAGTTAACGAGTTTAGATACCTTCCAGGTACAACTCTGGCTAAGCCAGGAAGGATGTTGTTGGATTTTTAGTGTAAGTATGGTCAAATGTAGTACATACCGTTCTGTTGCCGAGGTTGTGTACGCGACAGCTGAGGTAGGCAGCCTTACCGACGAGCGCGGTCACGTTGCGCGGAGTGGCCGCGTCGAAAGAGGGCGCCACTCGCGCGCCGCTGCCGCCCAGAGAGTTCACTGACCCCGCGCCGCCCGCCACGTCGCTCATACCTACACAATACACAATACAACATTCAGATCTCTAGAGAAACATCAAGGATAACTTAGAACAAGCCTCAGGATCAGAGCTGAGAGCACCTCGCTCTATATTACAGATTCCCTCCAAGTCAACTACGAATATTAAGCAGCACTCTATCTAACATTGACAGAACTCCATCGCGCAGAACTTTAGATTATATGATAGAGCTGAATGAACACATTTACTCTATCTCGCAAAACTTTGATTTATGCCCAGAAATTGCTAAAATATTATAGTCTGTTGGATGATCTTGTTTTAAAATTATTTCCATTAAAATAGCAAAAGTACCTGTTATTGGACATCATTTTTTGTATTAATGCTATTAAAGGTCACATTTATTAGCTAAAAACAATTACAAATTTTGATAAACAGATAGATGGAGACACTCCTTTTTCCAATTCCTATTTGTTTGAAACCCGAATAACATCACATTAATAAAAACGCACTAGAACTTCATATTTTATGTTAAAGCTAGTGTTTTACATATTTTATACCTACCTTTTACTGGAGGCACCATCTACCGTCGTAATATTTGCTATAAAATTGGCATAAAAGGGAAAGAGTAATTTCAGGGCGATTTAACAAATAGTTATCTGAAGAAAACAAGTTTATGACTTTATTTGGTATGTGATACTCAAGACTAGCCGCAATCTCAACAGATATTAAACGGCCTATTCAATACTTAGTTAATGACATAACTTTCATATAAAAATGTAGGTAGTTATTTAAATTAACTCATCGTGTAATATCATTTTGCCCCAACTTTGACTAGTCAGAACTTTCATTAGTAATGGTATAACTAGGCTGCAATAACATACGCAATCCTATGTATACAGACAGATACGAATAAAACACACCAACACCATAGACTTATTAACGTTTCAGCGATTTAGTATGTAAGTTTATGGTGTTCTCACTACTCTATTCATACATTCAGATTGGAGAATAGCAATTTTATTGATAAAGTTAATAGAAAATAAATACATAAGAAAATTTCATTTCAAATGTTGACCTTGCATAGCATAACCGTATATTTGTGAATAAACTAACATATTTTATATTCTTTAACTCTTGCGCAACTCATTTGTTTAAAAATAATCACCGTTTATGCATTTAGATTTTAGTTCCACCCGTGATCAATGTGACTGTAAAGTCTCCGATACGTCGGGCTAAAATTTCAAACAAATATACGCCTCTTAATCCGTAAAAGGTGGTTTTATTTAAACAAAAACATTAACTTTAGTCATAAGTAGAAAACCAACAAAGAATTCATAAGAAAATATGATCACATCGAGTGCAAAACAAAACGTTGAATGTTGTTAAGATGAGGATTAGCGCGTCCTCTCTTGTGTTAAAGACAAAGGGCATCTCTCCTCGCTATTGTTGCTTAGATTTAATTAAATTATACATAAGTACACAGATGATCTTCTTTGTTTAAATTGTGTCTATATAAAAAATGTCGGATTTAGAAGCAATTGTCTTGTGTAATAAAGCGTTAAGATGTAATTGATTTTGGCATGTTCTCTTACACAATTCTAGTGATAAATAAAACTACTTTTTACGGATTTAAACGCATATATATTTGTTTAAAATTTTGGCCTGACGTTTCGGAGACTTTGCAGTCACCATCATCACGGGTGAGATATACGCGTCTAAATCCGTAAAAAGTAGTTTTATTTAAACAAATGAGTCGCGCAAGTGTTACAAAATATTAATTCTAGGGATTCCGCTTGCATTTGATGGTGTGTTCTTGATGAAGATCAACTACATGTAAACCAATAGCGAACTAAAATGTATACAAGCACATACACTGTTATAATTGTAGTAGTAATTTTGACGCAACTTAGTACCACGAGTTATGGAAAATCACTGAGCTTCAAACTAAACGGAAGTGATGTCGCTCGCTCTGTGAATGATTGATGTTTAAATTGTAAGGACAGTTAGTATTCTACTGCGCTATGAAACTATAAATCTAAACTAATTTGTGTAATTAATATAAAATGTAGTAAAATTCTATGAAAGAGTAGTTCAGGTAGATTTTTTTCTGCTGCTTAAATATTTTTATATAAATAAATCTCTAAAGTAATAACAGAGATTTATTTATATAAAAAGATTTTACGAGGACTCTCGCTCTCCAGCCTTTTACCGTCTCACTGTTAGGCACAGGCCTCCTCCACTTTGGAGGGATTTGGTCTCAGTAGACCAAATCAAATCGCACAGTTGCTGCGCTGACCTGGCGTGTTGGCACAAGGTTTATTTTCGAGGTTTTCGTCTCCCACACAAGATGTTATCTGTGTACAATATTCCCTAGCCGGGTATTACAGCACCCGGGGAAGGAAAACAGGTGATGACAGTAACATATTATTATGTTTCTTAATCCGTTTCTACACGGTCTTTTACGAGAACTAATTTATAATTACTACGAAACAGTAGTCATTCAGAATCTGTTCTCCATTATAAAATTCCGCAACTTCAACATAGAGCTAGTGTCTACGACACATTCACTCAGTTCATTCATCAAAAGTGCATTCAACTTTCATTCCAACATTTTTTCCATTCATTCATTCAATATTAACTAAAAATCACCGGCAATACATATAAAATTGTTAAAGGTCTAATTAAATCTAATTACTACAAATCTTTGTTTAATTTATCTTAAACAAAAGTGGCGACCGTGACAGGACCTGCAATATTGTCGGATCGAATCCAAATAGCCACTCACATTGTACCCGTATCAAGGGCACTTGAAGGACAGCGTCAACACCGGGTGAAGTCTATTATATCGCCGAGCCTGTGGACTGGCATCCTACTTCTACCTGCGTCAAGCAAGCTTACCTTCGCCGAGCCATTCCGGGAGCTGTGCTGAGACTAAGAAACTCCGATCGAGCAAAGGTCCAGAACGAGTTAGAGAAGTCACTAGCTACCTATGCACGCGCTGCTGCCTACGCCAGGGACTACTGGAGTTAGCTGCCTGTCTATATAAAGTGAGCTCGTTCCATTTTCCTAATCACATCAACCTAAATTAACATTGTGTTATCCTTTAGTTTGTGCATTTAGCGGGTTGGGTTTCTCGAAGTCAAGTGAAGTTCCTACATTTCTATTTGTGCATTTTTTTTCCTAACCATAATAATATTACCTATACTAGGTCTAAACAGGATAGGCACAGCACAAATTAGCCTAATTAATTTCACTCCAATCCATTAGACATACCGCCATCTTGATGCACAATTAACTTCGATTTAATAATTTTCTTACCTTTACTAAAAGGAAGCAGTTTTTATAGAACTATTCCACTATTATCTATTCTTTATTACCTTTAACACTAAATTAAACCTATAAATCACTTACATAGTTAAGATCTCCCGATTTTAAAAGTAAACTTACAAACCGTCAGTTTTGTCATACGAGTGATTAGTTATTGTTATCAGTATACTAAGACGCACGGAATTGATCTATTCCAGGGATCGTGAGGTGATAGTTATAACGCGGCTTCGCATGCGCATTGCTGTTACCTGACTGAGACGGTTCGCGGCGAGCCCCACCTGCATAGCTCATCGTTGCATGCAGTCTGCGCGGCCCGCTGGCATCAGCTGATCAACAAAGCGAGGAGCGTATCGTATGCTATTCATATATATACCTATTTCGTTATCTAATAACATCTGTTTGGGTTGGTTCATTACGAGTTTATTACAATGTCCGAACAGTTAAAGTTAAAGGAATTAATTAGCAAACGCGGTTCTATTAGAGGACGTGTAACGAAATTTAAATTAAGTCTCGATAGTTTAGCCTTATTAGAATCTATTTCAGAACTGGAAGTAAGTAAACTCGTGTTGAAGCTACCAAAAATTGAGGCATTATTCATTGAATTTGATGAGGTGCAGAATTTAATAGAAATTCACAACGTAGATAGTCAAAGTACCGAGTTAGTTACTAGAGATTTAATAGAAAGCGATTTCTACCATTGTATTGCGTTGGCTCAAAGTTTAATAAAAAATAATTCCATAGTTCAGGATGAACAGAATAGCTCTCAAAACAAATCTTCTATGGCTACGTGTCATCATAACGATCATAGTTGCAATGAGTTGGGTTTTAAATTACCGGTGATTAAAATCCCAAATTTCGACGGAACGTATTTTAAGTGGTTAGAATTTAAGGAAACATTTGTTTCGCTGGTTCACAATAATAATAAAATCGAAAGTATTCATAAATATCACTATTTACAATCATATCTTGACGGAGAAGCGGCTCGGGTGATCGCTAATTTGGAGGTTTCTCATAGTAATTATTCCGAAGCATGGAAACTATTATGCGAGCGTTACGACAATAAGCGTCAATTGATAAATAACCATCTTAAATCTTTATTCAATATTAGTTCCGTTCAAGAAAACGACAAGTCTCTAAGGTACGTGATTGACCACATTACAAAAAATTTACGCGCACTCAATTCGCTAGGGTTGCCTACTAACAAATGGGATGTTTTAGTTATATATATTATTGCAGGTAAATTAAGTTCTAATACATATTTCAAGTGGGAGGAACACAGGAATAGTTTGAGTGACATACCTTCGCTTAATGATTTCTTCAGTTTCCTTAAATGTCGCGCTGATGTATTGGAGACCGTTTATCGCCACAAACATGATAATCAAGATAATAAACAATAACAATTATCAAATAATCAATACAAACAGAATATTTCCAAGTCTTTTATGTCTGTACCAAACGAAAGCAACACTTCTACTTCTAAAATACCGGAATGTTTGTTCTGTAAAAATAACCATCGCATTTACGAGTGCCCCTCTTTTAAATCAAGCTCATTGGAGGATAGAATAGGTTTTGTATCTTCTAAAAAATTATGTGAAAATTGTTTGAGATTTGGTCATATCGCTAAACGTTGTCGTCTATCGGGTACATGTCGTCATTGTAAACTACGGCATAATTCGCTTCTTCATAAATCAGAAGAAAATGAAAACTCTAATTTAATTAATTCCGTCACTATGTCCTCAACATGCACTTCTGAAGTACTTTTGTGTACTGCTCGAGTAAAGGTTACCAACCCAGCCACCAACGAAACCATGACAGTGCGAGCTTTGCTCGACAGCGGGAGTCAGTCGACAATTATCACACAGGACGTAAAGCGCCATCTAAACCTGATTCCTCAGCCATCAGACACTACCATAGTAGGCATTGGTAACGCTAAATTAAAAATTAGCACAGAACGCTGTATTCTACGCATTCATTCCGAAACAAGTGCGTTTAACGTTACTGTTTCATGTTTAGTTTTGCCGCAAATTACCGGCAACTTACCTAAATCATATTTCGATTTAAAGAAATTAAATCTTGATGGATTTCAATTAGCAGATCCCACTTTAAATGAACCATCCCCTATAGATATTTTGATCGGCGCTGACTTATTTTGGGACATCATTAGTGCCCAGCAGCATTCGTTAGGACATGGTTATCCTAAGCTACAGGCATCAAAATTAGGATGGCTCGTTACGGGTTTATTGCCTTGTTATACTAAGAACAATATTAAGTCAGTCATGTGCAATTTTGTCCCAAATGATGACACTTCTATACATGACGAGTTGTCTAAATTTTGGGAACTTGAGAATTTTCCTCAGAAAAAGCCCCCCAGTAGCGAAGAAAAATTGTGTGAGCAACATTATCTCGCCAACACTACTCGCACTAGTAATGGTCAATTCTGTGTAGGGTTGCCACTTCGTGATAGCATAGATTGTCTAGGCAATTCCTACAATCTAGCCAAGAGGAGGTTTTTTAATCTGGAGGCTCGTTTCCGAAAACAACCACAATTAAAAATGCAATTCTGTCAATTTATAAACGAATACGAAGCATTAGGTCACCTATCCGAATCTCCGGAGTCTAGGCCATTAAATGCTTATTTCTTGCCCCACCACCCAGTAATACGGGAACAAAGCGAGTCGACTAAGTTACGCGTTGTTTTTGACGCCTCGGCTCGTACTTCTTCTGGTGTTTCTGTAAACAACTTACAAATGGTGGGACCAGTAGTGCAAGATCCACTGTTTAATATATTAGTTCGTTTTAGGCAACATACGTATGTATTGACAGGAGACATTGAGAAAATGTTTCGCTCAGTGCTTCTCAAAGAATCTGATCGTAATCTCCAACTAATACTGTGGCGTGATAGCGAGGATAAGGCTTTAAGAACTCTGCGTTTAAATACGGTTACTTACGGGTTCGCTAGTGCCTCTTTTCTTACCACTCGTTCTCTTTGGCAGATAGGTGAAGAGTGTTTAGATCAGAAGATCAAAACTATAATTCAAAATGATCTATATTGTGATGATCTACTCACCGGTGCAAGCAGTGAAGAGGAGTTACGATATATTCATCGTTCAGTTTCTTCCGAGTTGGCAAAGGGAAGTTTTCATCTGCGTAAATTTCGTTCCAACTTACGCGAGTTACTCGCAGACTCCGTTAATCTGGAAAGTGGTAATCTTATGATTAGTAACGCAACTAGTACGCTAGGTATAGGTTGGACGCCTTCTTGTGATGAACTTCACTTTCAGCATAATATCTCGGCCTCTGAAAATGTCACGAAGAGAAGTATACTTTCCTCAACATTTAAAATATTCGACCCTCTTGGTCTTCTATCTATTTTTACAATTAAACCTAAAATTATGTTGCAAGAACTATGGAGTCACAAAATTAATTGGGATGAACCTGTTCCTCCGGAAATAATGTCTTCTTGGTCTAAGTTTGCCACTAAGTCTTCATTTTTAACTTCTTTAAGGATCCCCAGGTGTGTTTTAATTGACAACTATTCTTCTGTGCAAATACATTGTTTTTGTGATGCATCGCAACGTGCCTACGGCAGCTGTATTTATTTGAGATCTGTTTCCACTAGCGGCACTATACAAGTTAGCCTAGTATGTGCGAAGTCACGGGTTGCACCTATTAAACCCACGACAATACCACGGCTCGAACTGTGCGCTGCCTTATTGGGAGCTCAACTGACTGCTACAGTTTTAGCCACATTACGTTGCCCTATTGAACGTCGAGTGTATTGGACAGACTCTAAAGTAGTATTAGGTTGGCTCAATTCTAATAAAACAAAAACGTTTGTTGCCCACAGGGTAGCTGCTATTAATGAGCTAACAAATTCGTCAGACTGGCGCTATGTTCCAACTTCTATTAACCCAGCTGATTTAGTCTCCCGTGGCATCGATCCAGATCAGGCAGATCTCTCTATATGGTGGAACGGTCCATCGTTTCTCTTAGAATCCGAAGAGTCTTGGCCCGCCCAGACTGTGAACTCTACAGAGTTGCCAGAACTAAAGAGTCATCACATTATGGAGGAGAATAGTGCATCTTCCATGGTAGATCTATCTGTAGATTTAGCAAAATTTTCAAATTTAACTACACTTATTCGTGTTCTGGCTAGGGTTTTAAGGTTCGCCAATAATTGTAGGTTACGTATAAAATCGGACAGATTACGAGGTCCACTTCAGGTTTCCGAGTTAGAAAACGCTCACAACGTCGCTATAAAGTTAGCCCAGAAAGATTCCTTTCCTATAGAATTAGGTCATTTACAAAAGGGTAAATCTTTAAATTCTAAAGCCACGCTCTCTTCTCTCAACCCATTTTTAGATGAAAATGGGATTTTGAGAGTCGGAGGGCGCATCGATTCTTCCAATTACCAATATGACAAACGTCATCCTATTTTGTTACATTCTAATCATTATTTAACAAAGCGCATGTTCAAACAGGAGCATCTACGCTTGTTGCACGCCGGTCCTCAGCATCTCCTGGCATCTATAAGGGAACGCTATTGGCCTATAGGGAGCAGGGCTCTAGCTAAGCGTGTAGCGCGCGAGTGCGTAACGTGTCGTCGTTTCAATGCTCGTACCATGGATAATATTATGGGAGACTTACCGGTGGATCGCGTTGAAGCTGACTTTCCTTTTTCCACAATAGGCACTGACTTTGCGGGTCCATTTCTTATTACGGACCGCAAGGGACGAGGGTGTAAAATAACTAAAAGTTACCTCTGCATTTTTGTTTGTTTCCGGTATAAATGCGTTCATTTAGAGTTAGTCAGTGACTTGACAATGGATGCATTTATACTCACACTTAAAAGGTTTATAGCTCGTAGGGGTAAACCAAAGGTCATCTACTGCGACAATGGTAGAAATTTTGTTGCAGCCGCAAGGGAAATAAATTCATTTCTAACGTCCAATAGCGACTCTATTATTGAATCTGCATCTCGCGAAGGCATTGAATTCCGCTTCTCACCAGCATACGCTCCTCACTTTGGTGGTCTGTGGGAAGCCGGGGTTAAATCCGCGAAGTTCCACTTATACCGAGTTCTTAAAAATGTTCACTTGACGTTCGAGGAACTGAGCTCGTTATTTGCTCAAATTGAGGCAATACTCAATAGCCGACCTTTATGCCCTTTAAGTCCTTCACCACAAGACCTATCTCCACTCACCCCGGGCCACTTTATTATTGGTAGGCCGCTGACGTCTTTGCCATCACCTTACCTGCTGGACTATAGCACAAACCGTCTTGACCGTTTTCAGCGATTAGAACAAGCTCGTCAGCACTTTTGGAAGCGGTGGTCTACAGAATACGTCGCGGAGCTCCAGCAGCGTACAAAGTGGAAGGTGCGGTGCCGAGAATTAAAGGTAGACGACCTAGTCCTAATCAAGGATGATAGGACTCCTCCACTATGCTGGCGCCTTGGAAGAGTTTCGAAGCTTTTTCCCGGCACTGATGGTGTGCCTCGAGTCGCCGACGTATCTACCTCACAAGGCATCATACGGAGAGCTATCAACAGATTTTGTCTGCTACCTTCACCAGATAACTACACCGATAATTGATCTTGAAAGCTTCGTCTATAGCTTTCAAGGCCCCCGAAGATGTCTACGACACATTCACTCAGTTCATTCATCAAAAGTGCATTCAACTTTCATTCCAACATTTTTTCCATTCATTCATTCAATATTAACTAAAAATCACCGGCAATACATATAAAATTGTTAAAGGTCTAATTAAATCTAATTACTACAAATCTTTGTTTAATTTATCTTAAACAGCTAGTTTTAGTAGAGGTACCTATGTCATCAAAATGTGATACAGTCTCTTTGTCGGTACACAATGTAGGTTATTGACAGATTCCAAGTTTCAATATTGATCAATTCTACTCAATAGAAGCGCTTTGAACGGTCCACATCTGTGCGCGCTTTGTTCATTACTAGTTCATAGCTAATCATCATTATTTGGTTAATTTGAATTGCGACACTCACATGATAACTGGTAATTAAAATACTCACTTCGGTAATCACAATATCGAACAAACATTTAATAGAAATAGAAAATCATTTATCCCGTAGACATATTTTTTAATCAACATTTTGGTCATATGAACTTCCCTTTTCCCCTACCACAGTTTATGACATTCAATCCTTTGAGAAAAACCAGCGTTAGAAACTCAGCAGAGTTTTTAAGCTATTGCATAGCTTCTATCGCGGGCCTTGAGCGTGGCGACCGAATTCAGAAATTCCGTAACGAAAAATAACCTAACACCCCCCGTTACTGCGCATGCGTAATCCCCCTCTTTGCCTCGCAATTTATTTCATCCTGTTGATACCAAACGGGTAAACGCCTTCCTCGAATTAAACAGCGTATTAAAATAAGGATTTTGAATCGACAACATATATCCTAAATGTTCAGATAACAGCGTATTTTAGATTTTAATAATGTAAAATAATGTCAGAACTGAAATTGTAGACCAAGATCCTAGGGGTGAATCATTCGACTTATTTTCTCAGCGATGAAATGTATTGAATAAGGTAGTCTTTGTACGCAGCCTCATTGTAAAAACAACTGCAGCTCTGTGCCATCGGCCGTTTTTCAGCAACTTTAACTTCTACAGCACCCTTGGGAGGAGATGGGGTGGTGACACTTGTATTCTTAATCCGTCACCACACGGAAATAGTTTTATTTGCAGCCGTTTAATTGAATTCTTTTGAGAAACATGCTATTTCTTTCTATTATTGCAACAATATGGAATACACTATACAAGCCACTACATTTTTTCTATAAGAGTAGTCAGTAAACTAAGAATAAAATAAATTGTTTTAGTCCGTCGCCATACGGACTATTAGGAACCTACTTATTGAAATTAAAACAAAAAACTTTACTATTTTTGTAAACAGTTAACACTCCATAATTTATCGTTAATACGGTAAGACAAAACACAGACACTCCACAATATGTAAATAGCATTAGTTAGAGTAAAAATATCCCGTAAACACAGAGGGCGTTAACTTGCGCCGGCGACGCCTGGAGTCGTCATTAGCGACGAACATCAGATCATCAGAGAACAGTTTATATATCAGACGAATGATTAATTGAATTAGACAAATCAAAAAATTTACATGTTTTGGGCGGTATAGTAACTGAAATACCTTTTTTATATTATTAACAGAAATCTACTATTATCTCATAAAGATTTTGTTAATTTGTTTGTTTGTAATAAGAATAACATAAAGTAAATTGGTGCCGATAGGTTCTACCTTCTGTGAATTCCTAAAATATGCAGTCGAATGTATGTGAAGTGTATATTTTGCAATTACCTATTACTATCGTTTTGCCTGTTCTAGATTTTAAACCAAGCGCTATTATTAATAAGAGAATTCTGTTTGCCTTTATTACAATTCAGATGGGAGTTCAGCCACAAGTCTAAGGAAGATAAGTTTCCTAACTATTTTCTTCATTAAAGATCAGTAACTGATCCGCCCACTTTAGAACCCCTCGTATGTTTCCACGTAGTTGTCTGTTACAGTTTATGTTAGCAACTTGATACTACAAACTGCTTGTAACTTAAAACTTGTTGATTTCTTGTTTTAGGGAGTGATTTATATTGGGTTCTATCCCCGGGCAAGGTACACTTTATATTTTTGTTTATTCAGTTCATCGTTCGTGAATGTGTTTAGCGGCTACTTACTCTCATTAGGGTCGGGTGAACTTTCACAGGGGAATTACGAGTACGTCTGCTATTCTTACTTTAATTCTGCTACATTAATGCCAGCAAAGATATCCTTTATAAGGTAAATACTTTAAAATATTATAATAGATTGAAGGCTTTATAAACACAGAAGTAAGTATAAGTAATAGGGCAGCAATTTTATACCCATGTTTTTTTCAACAAAGTAAACTAAGATTCCGTACGTTGAAGTAAACACAAGTTATTTCGCTATATGTTGAGATGATCGCCGCAGTTTAGCTTTAAGCCGTGCTGAGATTACTATCACCCATCTCCTCTCACCCCTCTCCCAGCCTCTAGCACTTATCTTTGGTTGAAGTCGTTCGTTGAGTGCAATCTACGAATAGTTGGTATCTTCAGTTATGCTCTCTAGCTTCAACGTGAGTATGAGATATGTGGGTATTAGGAGTTTGCTATTTCTATGTGTAGTATTGGTTCCATATTCTTTGTAAACAACAAGAATGTACAGTATGAGATGTGCTTAATTTAAGAATATTAAAAAATGAACAAATCATGTCAATTTAATATTAAGTTAATCCTAAAAAGCAAACTAGAGGGATCGATTTAGGAAACCCCTGAAGTGATTTTTTCTAGTATTTCTATAAATAAATATAATATTCTATAAAAAATATATTAAAAATGGCATATTTGCAATAAATATCCCGAAATAAATAAGCTAAAATTACTACATCAATTATGGAAACAAACTAAATCCCTGTATTTATAAGATTTGTTCAATATAACTTAGTGACTCAGGCACCGTTTGTACCTCGTCATATATTATGTGTTTATTTTTCACTAAATCTAATTTATCCGGTCTTTTCTTAATCTCTCGTAAATCCTGTCAAACAAACTGAGCAAGATAGAGACTAAGCATTACCACAGAATATAGACATTACTAAACACACAACTTGCAGACAGATTGTTTAGACTTGTGTGTGTGCGTAGGTTTGTTCTGCTACATCTGCAGATAACACTTGTTTTATGCGTTCAAAGCTAAGTTGTGGTTCTACATATTATACAGAATACCAATATAAATATATTACTGTATATGCAACCATGATATATTTAGATCAAAACTTAGCACTCTACGATATATATCACTTCAAACTTCGACGATAAACCCTACATAAGTTTGAGATTAGAACTTTCATCAATTAAATGGCGTAAAAACTTATTTCTAGTAAAAATATTTACTAAAACTGATCAAATATGGCAAAATGAAGATTTGATTAACTTTATTTTACATTAATTTATACATTTTTAGAGTTGACTTTTACATAATTAACTAACTTATAGTGGAAAAATGATCACTATGAGCGGGACTTGAACCCACGATCTCGGAATACCGTTCCGTCGCTCTACTGACTGAGCTGTCATGGGACCCGCACACGATAACCAAATCTTCCTCTACAATATTTCTCAATGTGTTGATGTTTAAGTCACATAAAGGAATATAAGTAGTGGAAGATTTAGTTATCTTTATTTTAATTTAAAACCTAAACTTATGCTAGTATTGTATGTAGGCGATATCTCAGTTTTTGCCCTATGGCATATAATTTTATTGCGAGAAATAATATCATGTAGTTATATAAATACGTACCGTTACGACTATTTCTCATGGGAGTAGGTAGAGACTAAAGAGTGCTTACTGTTACGATCTCAACACAGGTCTTTGGCTAACACGCCTTTAGCTAACGTGACATAATTAAGTAACCGCCTGTCTTTGTAAGGAAATACAAGATTTTTCCATAAAGACAGGTCTAGTTTGTCCGTGAGTCTATTTCAGTACAAACAACCACACTAAATTGATGCAGACAAGTTTAGATGCTCTCAAACTGTGCTGGAATGAGGTTCTGACCTAGAACACGTCTGTGATACATATTTCAAAAGCCAAGAATAAAAGCGATCGTCTTTGTATCAAGATATATATTTAAGTAACTTACAGCACAAAGATACCAGTTATATTATGATAGGTATAATACGTGACAACTACTTGAATATATTAATTTTGTTACAGTTGTATTTATAGACTTTATTTCGTGATTTAAATTTTCATTTTATTTTAATCCGTGAAATAGTTAGTATTTTTACGATTGATCCAATTTAAAAATAATATTTTGCTTAGTTTAAAAACTAATTAATAATTGCATTGTCATCGGTCCTTAATAAGCATGCAAAAGTTCAGATGAATCTGACTACTGCAAGTGGGTGAAAATAACTTTCAAAGATTCCGTTACATAGATTAATACATTGCCAGATACCTACCGAAGTAATATAAGCTTGTTAAAAAGCTCTTTTTGGTCTAGCAAGTTTTGTTAATGGCCGTCATGTTACTCTATCTATATCATGGCACCTACTGAGCATTCATCGAGACACAAACTCGTATAGAACCATAAACAATAAAGTGCCAATTTATCATCCAGTTCCGGGCAGAGCTGCATCGTTACTCGACGTCTATATAGCACACGGAGTTACTGGAATTGTTCTCAAACTAACTAAACAATTTTCAATGTGAGCCTACACAGTAGCACGTTAGCATAGTTACGTAGAATAGTTTACTAATTAGTTGAACAAGACAAAGCTCACACAACTGTGTTGTTAAGACAAAAGACATAACTTTCAGAGGTTACTCTAGGAATAAAGGATTGTCTAGTTTGCTGTATCAATGGTTCCTATTGCATTCCATAGACTGTTTAGAATAAGGCTTAATATCTGTCTAAAAATATTAAGTCGAATTATTTATTAAAATTATACTTTTTCATTATAGTAAATCATTGTAACTAGAGCAAGGCTAAAGTTTGAGTATGGTATGAAACAAGCTGGTATTTCCGGATTTAATATGAACAGAACTGTATATTTTCCTGTTAGTTTGTGAGTGAGGCGAGTGAAGCCTCTGTAATGCAGGATCTTTTCATAAATAAACACACGTACATTGTGTGACATTTCCTCGATATTGAGCTGCGGCTAACCTTATAAAATGTGCACATGAATTATTTACACAACGTCGAGTTACGTACTATATATCTAACATTTTTATTATTTCTTGTTAATGTTCAATAAGCCATATTAGATTGCTAGTTAAATGTTTCTCTGTTGCATAAAGCTTGATTGTAAGGGTCACATTGTGAAAATCTCGACCCCGGATTATATCTATAATGTGATAAATAAAACACAAAAATTGGTCAAGTGCGAGTCGGACTCGCGCACGAAGGGTTCCGTACCATTATCTATGCAACATAAGGCACGTTATTAATAAATGAGCAAACAACACACACAATACTTAATTAATCACGTTTGTTGTATGAGAGCAAGAAACGGTAAAAAAATCATGTTTGTTGTATGGGAGCCCCCCCTTAAATATTTATTTTATTTTATTTTTAGTATTTGTTGTTGTAGCGGCAATAGAAATACATCATCTGTGAAAATTTCAACTCTCTAGCTATCACCGTTCTTGAGATACAGCCTGGTGACAGACGGACGGACGGACGGACGGACAGCGAAGTCTCAGTAATAGGGTCCCGTTTTTACCCTTTGGGTACGGAACCTTAAAAACAGAGCTTGAAAAAAAGAAGTAAATATAGCTGCAGTTACCCCACTTCCACTTACAAAGCTATTTTCAGTTACCTCAAGCACGCTAAGAACGATGTGAGTTACAATTGAATGATGTGTGAGAAGCTGTTATAGTTCCGGTGTGTGAGAGAGACAAAAAGTTTTAAATATCGTCATCCCTCTCACATATAAATTTAAGCGACGTTTTAATTATTCACACCGCATCCTGAAGAAAATAACTTCATCACGAAGTCGCATGTTTGGAATAACTTTAATGTTAATGTATTCACAGTATAACTTTATGATCTCTTCACTTACAGTTTCATCTTAATTTGAAATTATATTACAAATAACGCATCTGTATCTTGATAGAGTGGATTAAGATAATTGCATTAAGAGGGCACGATACCAAATTATGCTCCATACAAAAATATGGGTATCGTACTTCCCTTTTTTATTTCGCGAAACTTAAACCGATTTTAATTGTTTCTACGCTATATTATAGATGAAGAGTATATCTATGCTTCGTCATTTTCTTTTTTTCAATACATAATAACTAAAAGAAATGTGACCGTCCGAAAATCCCGTTTTTTTCGGTTTTCTTTAGGTAAAGTTGCAGCGTCTACCACACATATTTGGTAACGATTTACCAAAAAAGAAAGTGATACAAGCATAGATGTACTCTTCATCTATAATATAGCGTAAAACAATTCAAATCGGTTTAACTTTCGCGAAGAAAAAAGGGGACTACGAAACGTCTTTTTCTCAAAGAATTTGTAGGTAAAATCTGTTTCAGCTATATTTGTCCCTTTCAGCACGGTGCTCAGGAATAGGGATAGCAATACCTAAGGCAAATACCTAAATTAGGAGTACAGTACCCTCTTAACACGATTGTTCTAATTGGCGCATTGCCTCGCTATAAATATTCTTTATGGGTGTATCAAGTATGTAATCGAAACAAATATAGAATAATCCGTTAGCTTTGTAGTTTTGGAATATATTTTCAAGATTTCTAAATCACACAATATCTTATGAAATATGAAAGTCTTGTGCAATTTAGAAATTCATATATGCGCTAAGTAGAATGGAAAATTATATAATTTATGATAAATACAATAAGTAAACTAGCTATAAATTCACTACACCATCTCCAAGTGTAGGTATGTTAGTTAGCAGTAAATAACATGAATGACAAATAAACAGTAGAGTCGGCACGTAGAGAGACGTGCGGTATACAGTTGGTAGCTACTTGTACGAGCACTAGGTACTGCTGGTTTCGTGTAGTGCATTAGTGTTAAATATAGAGTAATATTGTACGTGTAGCTGTACAACTACGTAATGTAAATGTAATCAACTTTTGACGAGCCTCGTGGTAGAGTGGTTTATGTAGCGGACTGCCAATCTAGAGGTCGCGGGTTCGATTCCTGCTCTGGACAATCATTTGTGTGATTTTTCTAACGGTCATACAAATGTTTGTAATGCGTCTGGGTGTTTCTATGTATTATAAGTATGTATTTACAAAAATAAAAATAGTATATGTATTCTATCCGCATTCTGGTACCCATAACACAAGCATATAAGTTTAGCTTGGGACTAGAGGACGTTGTGTGAAATGTCCATGAATATTTAATTATTTATTTATTTATAGACGCTGTAGTAGCTACAATATGTTATTGTAGCCTGGTGTATTTGCAGTTGAAAGTTATGAAGATTATAGTTATTAAAGTATACGTGTTTTTATTCAACGATATCGGTTATCGTCGAATAACAACAGGTATACCACTAGGTAGGTTTTACCACGATAATACGCCTAAAGTCATTAGAATTTTCAAATCGTAGTTACTTAAAGATGAATAAAGAAATTTATTTAACATTGGTACCGATTAAACGTGCATAACTAAAGTTAACTTAACTAAAAAATGAAAACTGATAATGTCAATAACACAATTCGGCAACGTTAACAGAAGTTTTTATTAGAAAATCTGTGTTTTATAGACTAACGATTGTATTATTAAAAATGTGCAAAACGATAGCCAATCAATCAAAATTTGCCATAGGTGTTTTCATTTTTAGGGTTCCGTACCCAAAGGGTAAAAACGGGACCCTATTACTGAGACTTCGCTGTCCGTCCGTCCGTCCGTCCGTCCGTCCGTCCGTCCGTCCGTCCGTCCGTCCGTCTGTCACCAGGCTGTATCTCAAGAACGGTGATAGCTAGACAGTTGAAATTTTTACAGATGATGTATTTCTATTGCCGCTATAACAACAAATACTAAAAATAAAATAAAATAAATATTTAAGGGGGGCTCCCATACAACAAACATGATTTTTTTACCGTTTCTTGCTCGATACTAATAACTTTGCCTTATGTTGCATAGATAATGGTACGGAACCCTTCGTGCGCGAGTCCAACTCGCACTTGACCAATTTTTTTAGTTAGGTACATAGAAATGATACCATTATCTAGTTTATGAAGTAAAAATAGCGATGAAACATTTTCATTGAAAAAGTGTGTTTATACAGGGTGTCCCAAAATTCAACGTCAAGCCGAAATCGCATGATGGGTAAGGTCATAACAGTTATCAGAAAAATATAAAAAAAAAATTATGTCTAGTATATTTAAAATTATAGCAAAAAACATTTTATTCGGGAAAATGTACACCCTGTAACAGTTTTTACCTTCGTGTTGCTACAAATCTTTACTTTTTGCCATTTTTTTTTACTTATTTCATCCTGAATAGTGCTTCTGTAACTTGTAACCTTAAAATCTGAGCTAACTGGTCCAGCTTGAAAGAAGATGTCATGTTTTGCAGAACCACGTTTTGAAAATCAGTTTTTAGCTCTACTTTAACTGACGGTCCTGAAAAAAAATTATACCACGCAAGTCTGGCAAGTAACTTTAAAAATTAGCGCATTTAATAAGGATTCTAGAGCGGTATAACACTTATAATATTATTTCTTAGATCGGGTACAAAATATGTATATTTTTTCAAGGAAAGTCGGTTTTGAATAATTTCTTTGACTTTACTAAAAGTGATTCTAGTGAACTCAAAGCGTTCCTTAAGACCATTGCGTGGTTTAAATGAGACGGAGTGAGACATTCCATAAGGTGTGAGCGAGACAGGTAGTGACGCTATCGAAACAGAGACAGAGAAAGTATTTTTATGAAGTGTGAGCGAGACAGATAGTGACGCCGCATTTTGGTATTGGCATACGCAATACAAAACAGTATGCTTAGTACGCCACTCTCTTTCGTTTACTACGCATCTTTTCGTATTCGATCGTGTTATTTTGTGTACTAACTACTTTTGGCTTCGTTTATTGGACTTGTTTGCTTGTGATTTGGATTTGGACAATATCGACCTTCGCTTTCTACTGGACTAACGTGTGATTGTGTATTGGCACTATGGCTGTGTACACCACAAAGGAATATGCCAACATGCACCTCATTTATGGGGAATGCAGATGTAATGCTAGTGCTGCCTCAAGACTCTACCGCCAGAGATACCCAAATGCTGATCGTTATCCAGATCACAGAGTATTTACCAATGTACATCGTCTACTTTTCTCCGAGGGCCGACTTCCAAACCAAGTGCATGGTGAAGGAAGAATGTCATTACCTTACGAGGACGTTGTTCTTCAAGCAGTGGAAGAAGACCCAAGTACTTCGGTACGTACAATTGAGGCCAGCACAGGAGTTACTAAAAGTACAGTTCATCGAATATTGCAAAAAAATGAGCTCCACCCATATCATGTGCAGCGAGTACAAATTCTTTTACCTCGGGATTATGAGCCTCGGGTTGCGTTTTGTCAAACTATGATTCAAAAACACCGAGAAGATCCACGATTCTTGGAAAAAAATTTATGGTCGGACGAATCGACGTTTAAAAAATATGGATACATGAACTTACATAACTTACACGAGTGGCACGTAGAGAATCCAAACTTAATGAGAGAAGATAGATCACAGTATCGTTTTAAAGTCAACATGTGGACTGGGATTTTGAACGGAAGAGTCATAGGACCCTTTGAGTTACCAGAGGTCTTAAACGGTGAAATTTATTGGGTTTTTTAGTTAACCATTTAGCCAATTTACTCGAAGATGTGCCCCTGAATATTTTGAGAGAAATGTGGTTTCAACAAGATGGCTGCCCAGCGCACTATAGCCGCTCAGTTAGAGAACATCTAAATGAAGAATATCCGGGCAGATGGATAGGGCGATCTGGTACGATCTCGTGGCCAGCCCGCTCACCTCATTTGAATCCATTGGATTTTTTTTATTGGGGAGCAGTAAAAGAAAAGGTTTACTCAAAATCAATCGAAAATGAAGCTGAGCTCCGAGAGAGAATTACGGAGGCAGTTGATTTTGTCAATAATGGAAGATTCGCCCGTCTGATATCAAGATCTTTTTTAAGGAGATGTCGTGCTTGTATTGCAACTGAAGGAAAACAGTTTGAACATCTTTTGTAATAAATGTTGCGATTGAAACGGAACTGTTTTTTTATTATTTTTTACTACTAGGATCCTTATTTGCTTCTGTGACTCATAAGCGTCTCTATCTTTCTCTCTTACCCTCTATGGAATGACTCGTTCGAACAAGAATTTGAAATTTGAGGTCTTAAGGAACGCTTTGAGTTCACTAGAATCACTTTTAGTAAAGACTGACCCTACCATCTGGTCCAGGGATAACCCTTACAACTCTAGCCATGGGCCATGTTAATGGAGGTGTATTGTCATTGCGTACAATGACAAGGTCCCCTTCTTTTAAGTTAGGATGACTTGTAACTGTGTGAGATAATCACGTGACCAGACATTCCAAAAGTCCTGTTTAATTTTGGTTAAGATATTCCAAAATTTTAATCTATTGATATTTTTATCAGAAAGGTCAGTTTCAGGGTAACTTGACAATGCATTTCCTATGAGGAAGTGGCCAGCCGTTAAATATTCATAACTGGAAACATCCGAACTTATAGGAAGAAGGGGTCGTGAATTTAACACAGCTTCAATTTCTGTAACCACTGTATACAAAGCTTCAAAGGTTAAGGCAATGTTGCCAACAATTCTCTTCAGGTGAAATTTAAAACTTTTAACCCCGGCTTCCCATAAGCCTCCAAACTCTGGTGAATAGCTTGGTATAAATCTAAACTGAATATATTTAGGTATACAATAATTATCAATTGCATCAATGTGCTTTTTTGAAGTAAACAGATCATGTAAAGCTTTTAATTCGTTAGCTGCACCTTTAAAGGTTTTGGCATTATCACAAAATATTTTACTTGGCATTCCTCGTCTAGCAATAAATCGCTTAAGGCAAGCCAAAAATGCTTCAGTGGTTAAGTCGCTTACAAGTTCCATGTGGATGGCCTTAATTGAAAAACAAACAAATATAGCTACATAGCCTTTAGTCACTATAGGCCTTCTTAAGCGTGTAACTTTCACACTGAATGGTCCGCAGAAGTCAACACCTACCACTTGGAACGGTCTGGCAACAGAAAGTCTTTCAGGTGGCAGAGAGCCCATTAATTGGTTTACGGCTGCTGCTTTCATTCTAAAACATTTAACACACCTATTTACTACTTTCTTTACTTCTCTTATGCCATTAACAAGCCAAAAGCGTTGTGATAAAGAGCTAAGTACCAATTTGGCACCAGCATGTAATAATCTTAAATGTTCTTTGTGAATTAGAATAGTTGTCAAGTGACAAGACTTGGGTAATATGACTGGATGCTTTTTATCAAAGGGAATATCATTGGCATTTTGTAACCGACCACCTACCCTTAATATACCAGTCTTATCCAGGAAGGGGTGTAGTTTTGACAAACCTGACTTTACCGGCAAGGACCTATTTAGCCACTCCATCTCTTTAGAAAAATATTTATTTTGTGAGACGCGAATTATTACCAACAAGGCATTATGGAGCTCTTGTGGTGTCAATGACCCACTTTCTTTATCTTTCTTTAAACAATTATTACGAAATCGTAAAATATATGCTACTACTCTCTGCAGCTTTCCAACATCAGAAAATTTATTAAGAAAATCTAATTGGGGTAAGGTCACATTGGTCACTAATTCGTCCTCAAAAGATGAGGGAATGGGCAATTTTACATCACATATAGAGTGCTGAAAGTCCATATGAGACAGTTCCTTGGGACCATGCCACCATAGTTCATTTGATCTTAATTTGTGTGGATCACAGCCTCTAGAAAGTAAATCAGCAGGATTCTTACTTGAGCTAACATAAGACCACATTTTGTCTTCTGTCAGTGTTTTAATTTGATTGACCCTATTTATAATATATGAATTTGATTTTAAATTTGCTGACTTGATCCAAGCAAGTGTAATTTGAGAATCACTATACAAGTGAATAGAAAGTTTCGGTAATCTTGGTTTTAAAATATCCTGAACTTTATTTGCTAGCTGAGCAAGCAATAATGCACTGCTTAACTCTAACTTTGGTATTGTTACCGATTTGTTTAATGGAGCAACTCGTGACTTGGAGCATAACAAGTCAACAGAGACTGTCCCATTAGAATTAAAAATTCTTAAGAAGAGACAACAACCAAGAGCTTTCATGGAGGCATCACAGTAGCCTACAAGTTCCATGGCATCTACTGGATGTGATAAAACACACCTTGGAATAGAGAGAGTGCCCATTGAAATTAAATCATTTAAAAATTTATTCCATGTATTAATATAGTCTTGGGGCAGAACAGCATCCCAGTTAATATTAAGTGCCCATAGAGACTGCATGAACAGTTTAGCCACTACTACAATGGGACCTAAGAGACCAAGAGGGTCAAATATTTTACCAATAAAACTTAATATTGTTCTTTTAGTTTTTTGAGTGTCATCCATCATGGGACATTGAAACAACAAGGAATCTGTGAGTACATTGTACTTCAAACCAAGTGTTTTAATTATATTGTCTTTATTTAAGTCAATCTGTTCAAAATATTTTTTATTTTCAGGAATATTATGCAGAACATCTATAGAGTTTGAACACCATTTGTGTAAATTAAAATTCCCCAACTTCATTAGGTTCAGTAACTCCTCTTTCAGGAGATGTAACTGGTTTTTCGAATCCGCGCCACATATGACATCATCGACATATGTGTGTTGTCTAATAGCCTCTGCAGCTAAAGGGTACTTATCTTGGTACAAATGAGCTAGTTCTAACAAACATCTAGTACTCAAAAAAGTAGAAGTTTTAAGGCCATATGTAACTGTTTGCAATTGCAAGCAGTTGATTGGCTGACATGGGTCATCTCGCCACAATATATTCTGTAAAGGTCTGTAGTCTTCATTGATGAGACACATTCGAAACATTTTTTCAATATCACACATGAGTGTGTAACGATAAGTACGAAAGTAGATAAGTATGTCAAATAATTCACGTTGCACAATGGGACCGTTTAGCATTACATCATTAATTGATACACCTTTTTTAGATTTCATATTGCCAGAAAATACTATGCGTAACTTAGTGGTTTTGCTGCTTTCATTCGAGACAGCATGATGTGAAAGAAAATATACCGGACCATTACAAATGTCGTAGGCATTGACATCAACGACCTTAGCATGCCCTAGCGTGACATACTCATCTATAAACTTTTTATATTTTGAAAAATATTCTGGATCAGACTGAAATTTTTTCTCTAATACCAAAAATCTTTGTAAAGCAATTGAAAACGAATCTCCAATATTTAATTCATTCAAAGGGCAGTGTAAAGGAATATCAACTGAAAATTGATTATCAATATATTTTACTGAATTATTAAAACAGTCCTCTGCTCTTTGAAATTCCAAAGACTGAGTCTTTTTCTTCTCAGGCTCAGGCATTTTTTCAGACAACCAAAATTTTGCCATAATTTCTTCCAAATTATTTTCCTTGGTAATAAAATTAGAAGTCAAGTTAACATTTGAATCTGGAGCTTTAGCTTTACGAAAAGCTGCACCAGCTACAACATAGCCATACAATGTGTTCTGGAGAACTAATCCATTATTTAACTTTAAATGTCCATCAAGAAGCACTTTAAAATAGAAATCAGAACCTAGTAGAATGGCAATCTCTGATGGGACATTAAACTCTGTATCAGCCAGAAAAACATTTTCAGGAATCCTAATATTGCTAATATCAATAGGATTCTGAGGCAAAACAGTTGTGATAGAATCTACAACATGGCACTTCACTTCAAACTTAACATTGTAAATTGAGGAAGGTAACATTATGTTGGCACATTCATTGGCTTTATTATTATTATTACCAAGTCCAATAATATTTACATGAAAAGGTACAGTCTTTAATTTTAATTGATTAACAAGAGATCGCTTTATTATAGATGCTTGGCTCCCACTATCGAGTAGGGCCTTAACATAAATTTTACAACCATTTTTATCAATCAGTTTTATACGTATAGTAGGTAACAAAACATTGATATTATTATTGTTAGAATGCAACACAGTATTGACTGGTGTTTCAGGTTGTTTATCTTGATGCAAGAGAGTATTATGGGACTCTTTGCACATTCTACATTTAAATGTATATTTGCAGACATCCAAGTGGTGCCTTAGGCAAGTTGTACATAAGTTATTATCTGTCACAAACTTCAATCTGTCTATAATTGGAGACATTTTAAATTTTGGACAGGCAAATAAGAGATGATTATTTTTACAGAATAAGCAAGTGATTTGTTTTTGGTTTTGTTTTGAAACAACATTGGAAACTTTATGATTAAAACTATTAGCCTTTTGTTTAACATTATTATTACCATCATGGAAATTACTTTTAGGGGGAGGACTGTCCTCCAAAGCTATTGCTCGCTTTTCTAAAAATGACAGAAATTCAGACATTGTGGGTAAATTATCAGGAGAGTTTCTATCTAAATGATAAGCTCTGTTTGTATAACAGTCTAGTTTCCTTGAAAAAATAGAAATTAACAACATGTCCCATTTGTCTGTGGGTTGTTCTAAATTTTTTAAAGCATATAGTTGTTGGCGAATACATGACACAAAAGACCTTATAGAAGATGCAGTACCTTTTTGCATTTGAGGTAACTCTAGCAACTGATTAATATGATTACATATAAGCCTTGCCTTATTATCAAACCGGTTTTTTAGTAACAACAATGCCTCTGCATAGGACTCATTAACAATAGGCAAGTTAATTATTACAGCCAGAGCATCTCCTGTCAAATACTTTCTCAAATAACACAATTTTTGTACATTAGACAAAGAACTATTTCTCTCAATGACAGCATTGAACAAATCCATGAAAGGTTGGTAGTTAGTGAAATCTTTTCCATCAAATGAGGAAATCTCAATATTTGGGAGCTTTGAAACTGAACTGTTTGAACAATGTAAATTACTCTTACCCTTTATGGATTCTTTCAGTTTAGCTAACACTACAAAATACTTGTTTTCAATTTCAGTAACATTCTCTGAATCTGTGCTGTCAAGCATTGAAATTTCTAGGTTAACGTCCTCATATTCTTTAAAAGTACTCACTAATTTGTCCAGTCTAGCCTGAAGCACCTCACCGCCGGCTGAGGAAAACTCAGAACCATTTACAAAGGTTTCGATACGTGTCACTGTACTTTTTAATTGGCCGCGCTTAGTTCGCCAACGTTTTAGTTCCTCACCCATGATTTTGCTTTCTGTAGCCGATAAAAACAAAAACCGCACGTATTCCAGCGTGAGTCGCCTATAGAGGGACGCACTTACGCACTAAACTTAATTGCTTGCACAAATAAACCGCACTAAAAACAACCAAAACCCGCACTTTGGTTATGTTATTGTTTACGTTACGATGTGACTGACGAAACGATGACAGTTGACATTGACAGTGACAATACGCAGTGCTGCCAACTTAACACGACGAAAACAGCGCTGTCATTGCTGCCAACTTAACACGATGAAATCAGCGTTGTCATTGCTGCCAACACAACGAACTATTTATTTCAATATGGCGATTCTAAAATATTTTTCGTATGGACGAAATTGATGCTCGAAGAATCGACCAAATCCACTAGATTAATGATCTGATCTCGTCGAAAAGAGGCTGGGAAACTCGTACATAGGACGAATTGCACCAAACCCACACGATGAACAGCCGTTTGCCGCGAAATCGCGACTCCCCTCAACAAAATGGCAGCAGGACGCTCTTGTACAACGAGCGCCGCGCAACCCGGTATATAGACCGAAATTTGTAGTAAACTGCACCGCCGAGACACAAGGCCCGGGCACCTCGTATTATAGGACGAAGAGCACCAGGGCAAATTTCTAAACGCCTTAACGTCGACCGTGGCTTGCATAGCAAGCTAAGAACGGATCACACGCGAGCACTGAATTTAAATATAACTGATTCAACCACGTACTATTGAGTACTTATCGAAGGACCACAACAGCATGTTAGGTAAATAGAAATAACATGCTGTGTAATTTTAAATGTGATTATATTTTAAATAAAATACAACACTTTGCATTGTAAAAAATGCCATTGACAATTGGCTGTGTTACATGTTGAATGGAAACGGAAAAGGTGTCAGTGTTGACACACTTAAAATTAGGCAATAATAGTTGCCATAGTGAACTTAATTATTAATACAATTAGTTATCGATTTTAATCGATCACTTTTATGTTTATTTATTAAACAGCCGACTATCCTTGAAAAAATATTTTTTGTACCCGATCTAAGAAATAATTTTATAAGTGTTATACCGCTTTAGAATCCTTATTAAATGCGCTAATTTTTAAAGTTACTTGCCAGACTTGCGTGGTATAATTTTTTTTCGGGACCATCAGTTAAAGTAGAGCGAAAAACTGATTTTCAAAACGTGGTTCTGCAAAACATGACATCTTCTTTCAAGCTGGACCAGTTAGCTCAGATTTTAAGGTTACAAGTTACAGAAGCACTATTCAGGATGAAATAAGTAAAAAAAAAAATGGCAAAAAGTAAAGATTTGTAGCAACACGAAGGTAAAAACTGTTACAGAGTGTACATTTTCCCGAATAAAATGTTTTTTGCTATAATTTTAAATATACTGGACATAATTTTTTTTTATATTTTTCTGATAACTGTTATGACCTTACCCATCATGCGATTTCGGCTTGACGTTGAATTTTGGGACATCCTGTATAAGGTTATTTCTCTGCTTCAAAGTGGTAAATTATCGAACGGCGGACATGGTCAAAACAAAAAACTATATGATGCTGATATGGTAAAAACAGATAATGGGAAAATGATAAGTTGTAGAACAATACATCATGCAAATTAGTTACATAATATATGTATCAATCGCAGTACATTACGGACGACAGGTTGTAATTAATATAACGCGTAGTAATCACACGGCGTCATATAGATAGATAGATAGATTTGTTGATGACTAATTGTTAATTAACTAATGCACTGTAATGTAACACTTGACTGGACACTACAGAAAGATTAACGAGAATCTATACTTATAATAAATCTGTAGAGAGGTCAATTCTGTACATGAAATATATTTTCAAAATAACTATCAGTGGGTGATTAGTGATCGATACTGATGACAAAAATGCAATCAGTAAAATTTTTGTCTGTCTGTCCGTCTGTCCGTCTGTATGTTCCTTATAGAAACAAAAACTACTCGACGGATTTTAACGAAACTTGGTACAATTATTCTTCATACTCCTGGGCAGGTTATAGTATACTTTTCATCACGCTACAATCAATAGGAGCAGAGTAGTGAAGGGAAATGTTGGGAAAACGGGAAAAGGTGCTCCATTTTTAAGCTTCCGTCACGTGTGCAGCCTTAATGGTTAAAGTTACATAGAAATCATGTATGACGGAAATATTCTACATAAAATTGTCTAAAAAATATCCCGAAACAGCACATATCTATATTTTATGGTTGACTCACAATAACACGACACGTGTATCTGCTGATAGCTTAGCAGTTCGTTCATTCTGATTATATTTGCTTACTCTTACGTTTATAATACTCTCACTCAAGCAGTAGTCAAAAATGTTGCAAAAACGGGGAACATTTCCTAAATTCTACGCGGACGGAGTCGAGGGCAACAGCTAGTATGTAATATGAGAATAAGTAAATGAAAAACATTACAAAATTCCTTTTAGAGAATTGTTGTTGTTAAGTATTGTAGAAGAGTCTACATACTTATGTACAATAAATTTTAGCTCAGTATAGTCTAATAAAATCATCTGATATATCCTTATTTCATTTAATCCTGTATTGTATAACTGTTAAGCTCACAATATTAATTACCAATTAAGTAGGTGTTTATTATAGTAACATTGAATATAAACAATGATTATACTATATATATATATTAGTGTTAATTAATCTTGGTTAATGATTATCTACTATATAAAAATAAGTCGGATTTTCCTTCCTGACGCTATAACTCCAGAACGCACGAACTGACTTCCACGGTTTTGCATTCGTTGGAAAGGTCTCGGGCTCCGTGAGGTTTATAGAACATTTTTTTAATTTTTTTATTACTTTTTAATATATAAAATTTTTTGGTATGGCAAAACAACGTTTGCCGGGCCAGCTAGTACTATATATATTATTATATTAGTGTTAATTAATCTTGGTTAATTGTATCTAAGGCAGTAAAGCTTTGCTACAGGTTTTTAAAATTATCAGTAAATTAATAGATGTAGTGATAATAATTTTTCGAATAAAGAAGTGCGAAGTATGTAAATAAGTATTTGGTCTTTAATTAGTGACTATGTATGTTTAGCCCTAAAAAAAATGTTTTAGGAACTTAAGTTGTGTAAGGTTTCCTATTAAAAATTTTAATATCAATTTAATATCCTTCAAAATAACTATTCACACTAATATAAAAAATAAAACTAAATAAAATATTCATGGACATTTTTTCATAATATAAATAAATAATAAATAAATATTCATGGACATTTCACACAACGTCCTCTGGTCCCAAGCTAAGCTTATATGCTTGTGTTATGGGTACCAGAATACGGATATAATACATAAACTACTTTTCTTTTGTAAATACATACATAAATTATAATACATAGTAAACACCCAGACGCAGTACAAACATTTGTATGACATTTATGGATATCACACAAATGATTGTCCCAACCGGGAATCGAACCCGAGACCTGTGATCGGCAGTCCATTACATAAACCACTCCACCACGAAGCCCGTCAAAATGAATATGTACTCGTATTTATCAGCAACGTCATAGAAATCACCTGTATTTACAATCACAGCAGTCATCAATCTAAAGGCCTTCTAATACTGGACTTACAACATTCTATTAACCATGATGAGATCGATCCATGGCTTACGACACGTGTAACTGGTTTGGAAGGATCATTTACGAATATTCAACGGGTCACCATTCAATCTCGCCAACTAATTACAGTAAATAAACAAATTACTCACCATTGACACAATTAGAGGACTTACTTCATAATCTTGGAAGCTAAGCTAAAACTAAAAATCCTTAAGTAAACTATTTTAATCAAGTCTCCTACGACTTATACAAATACACATGTTTATATTTTCTACTTATATTATGGCTCATTTATATTGCCATAACCAGATTAAAAGCTCTCTAAAATTGGTACAAACACAATAATGCCGTAACATTCTGTGAGGGGGGTTATGAATGGTGGCCACAGTAATAATTGTGCACAGTTAATGTGTTCATATGATTTATGTTAAGTGACGATGTTCGATCCGGAAATTGGATGGGACCACGATTATATTAGAACGACGCAGTTTGCAGTTCCACATAATATATGGGTTGCAGAAGTTATTTTATTCGAGCTTAAATTAGCAGAGTCTAGCGATGACTTTATTTGTTTAAGAATCGAATTTGAAATTCGAATCTAATTGATAAAATTCGAGTTGCGTGACCTATACCGTAGGCTACTGGAACAAGCTCTTAATTAACTTCGTTCTAACAATGTGTCACTCTTTTTCCCATTGGAAACATATCCCATCCTACATAAATTAAAAATATACAAGTGTCTACCAAAAGGACTGAAACCTCAATTAATTTGTCGACACATTCAATTATCAAATAAAGGAAAATCAATGTGACAGTGTAATCCTGATCAACTCTGAGCTGTATAAACATAGATTTGAACCCACTGTTAAGATAATAATTCCAACAACTAACTATCTATATGATATGATTTTAGATAACACATGAGTATAATAAAACTATACGCATGTGTTATCTATAACTTATGTATTACTTCGCATAGCACTTAGCGTAGCGTTAGGTACTTTTTCTATGAGCCAACCATAAAATAACTTTAAAACTACAAACCTTAAGAGGATACCAAAATAGCTTCGTGCATTTTTCTATGTACGAAGTTTTCATTGTTTCCTTAGATTGAATGGCTAGAGCTCTAATTTTTAAGTATATGTTTTTTCAATATATGATCTAGGATCGCATGAACTCAGAAACGCGATTGAAAAAAGTTTTCTCGATAGAAAATCTTGGCGAAACTACCTCTCAAATTTGTTTTTTTTTTGTCGGTCTATTATCGCGTATTAACTAATGAAATAACTTTAAAAACATAGGTAACTATTATGTATAGAAACACGTGAATCAGAATTAAAATATATTTAGTAGATTTTGAGTAAATAGGAAAAGTATCCCTAATTCTTCATTTTCTGTGCCTACTGGCTGTGTTAATATGTACGTGTCGGCGATGATATACGATAATATTGATGTAGGCCCTTAAGCAGTTTTAAGGTAAATTCTATCTACATTGTGTTCATGTCCTCCAAAAACATTAAATCCTAATCCAGCCTTTACCTAACTTTGGCAATTATAAAATTTGATTGAAGCATGAGTTTTCTAACTACCTAAGATAGTTAGAAAACTCATGCTATTGTAATCCGCTTCAGTTAGAGTGTTAAAGATATTTTCAAAGTAAATACGGAACAGGTCGAAACCTCTCAGCAATGTTCTTTATCTGTTCAATTCTAAATAACGTCAAACTGTTGTGTATATTTGTGGTATATATTAGTAGTATACATAAAGTGGAGGCGTTAACCTGCAAGTGATATCAAAGAGTCTATATCGTTCTAAGAGTGGTGGGTGCAACTAAACGAGGTGTGACGTCACTCACAAACGCTCTCTCCTATACGGGTGAGTAAACAACAGTTCTGTGACGACGATAAACTGAACCCAAACGCTTATGTGTGGTCTAAAGCACGAGAGTTCAACGTTTTCTGTACTCACACTACCGTTGAGAAAGCCATAGCAGGATTTTTGTTGCTAAAGCTAAGTATGTAGAGTCTGGCAATCCGCAAAACCTTTCTATCACTAACTCTACCAGTTTGTTAAAGAAGTCTTAGTTAAGTTATTTACATTTATCCCACCCGCCACTGGTCCATAACTTAACATTCTCCGAGAAATAACTCAAAACAGTATTTGTTAGAAAAGTCACAGCACAAGTTTCATCTGAACCGATTTCGTTTCCCAACTATTTATTCTAGAAGATTTATAGACTGTACTTTATATTGCAACCCAATATGGTTTGATTCAAAGATAGTTCTTTTACAAACAAAACGATCAAAGCAAAAGCGACGGTTTGTAAAAATGACTTTGTTTTGATTTGAAACAGACAATCATGTATACTAAATTACTGAAACATATCAGACGAAACCATAGTGTGTGTGATAATGTTAAGAAAGAACAATGACAGACAACCCCAAAAAGTCTATGTCGAGTCCTTTAAAGAAATAACCACGAGTAATTGCAGATTAATTCAAAAAGTTTAATTATTTTCACACAGTGTGATATCATAGACAAGCGTAATTTAATTTTTAAACATAATACAAGAAGCAAGATATACAAGAAACATATTATTATAATATGCTTTAAATGTAGCCAGTATTTACACAAAAGTGGAATCAAAATTTTGGAATACACAGAATAGAAGTAGGTATTTGGCAATGATAACATACAGAACCTTTTTTTGGTTTTGTTTGTTGAATGAAACCATTAAGAGGGCACGATACCTAATTAAGCCATACAAAAATATGGGTATCGTACTTCCCTTTTTTCTTCGCGAAAGTTAAACCGATTTTAATTGTTTCTACGCTATATTATAGATGAAGAGTATATCTATGCTTCTATCACTTTCTTTTTTTCAATACATAATAACTAAAAGAAATATGACCATCCGAATATCCCGATTTTTTCGGTTTTCTTTAGGTAATGTTGCAGCGACTATCACACATATTTGGTAACGTTTTACCAAAAAAAAAAGTTATACAACCATAGATATACTCTTCATCCTTAAAATAGCATAAAAGCAATTAAAATCGGTTTAACTTTCGCGAAGAAAAAAGGGGAGTACGAAACGTCTTTTATTTTCAAATATTTTGTAGGTAAAATCTGTTTCAGCTATATTTGTCCCTTTCAGCACGGTGCTCGGGAATAGGGATAGCAATACCTAAGGCAAATACCTAAATTAGGAGTACAGTACCCTCTTAAGTGTTAATGTGGTATGTCATCAGCGAGTTGTTGTAACTTGGTGTGTGGTGTGTCCTCCCCGGGCTGGTAGCAAGGAGAGTACTTACATAATATAACACAACATATACAGAAACATGACCACAGAGCTACTGAGCTATTGTGACGTCAATATCAAGCAACTAATACATGAAACCATTTGAAATCGTGTATTACCTATTTTGATAATATATAAAGCGATATTCATAAAAATATTAACACTGAAATAGCAACATTGCGCTGAATATTACCATTTACCAAAAGAGTTATTTTAAATTTATAGGTGGCACATTGAAAAGGCTCTAATTTATATCCGCTGTAACACAATCCCATATATGCAATAAACGTTCAAACAGGCTCCGACCTACTTCAGCACAACCCCCCACCCCACTAGACCTCCCCCCGCCCCTCTCTCAACACTCGTTATGAGAGGTTTGTTCTCGTTGCGTCAGAAGTTAATATTTCTGTTAATTTTACTTTCCCGTGCCTACGAAAGTTTCAAATGATTGAAGTGTGAACAAACAACCTTACACCAGAGAGTATACAACGTTCATTAACTAACCTCTTGTTGTTAACTGCCCACTGACGTGGAAATAAAACCTCATTGGTTACCCGAGCCGGGTTCTGTTCAGCCTTCACCTGATTGTTCATTCTATTTCACGGTGTACCGATATTATCGTTGCCCGCGACTCCGTACGCGTAGAATTTAGAAAATTTTCACGTTTAGCAACATTTTTCACTACTGCTTCGCTCCTATTAGTTACAGCGTGATGTTATATAGCTTAGAGCCTTCCTTGATAAACTTGCTATCCAACACTGAAAGAATTTTTCAAATCGGAGCAGTGGTTTAGCCACTGGATTAGCGAGCTCAAACAAACAAACAAACAAACTCTTCAGATTTATATATTAGTACTAGCTGACCCGGCAAACGTTGTTTTATCATACTAAAAAAAAATTTGAAAAATAGATGTTGGCCGATTCTCAGACCTACTGAATATGTATGTAAAATTTGAGAAGAATCGGTCAAGCCGTTTCGGAGGAGTACGGTAACTAACACTGTGACACTTGAATTTTATATATTAGAAGATATAGAATATAGATAAACTATGACGATGCCAACATCGTCCCCCTGCCCACTGGCCAATGATCATACTGAACGATTTAATATTTATTGACAGATGTCACGGATAGTTAAATTAAGTTTTCAATAATGATTAAAGTTATACCTGAAACTTGCTTTGGTTTTTTGAAAAATTACACCACAAGAATGAAAAGTCTGACTGAATAAAAATATACTGCGCGGCACAGACGCTTTTTTTTCTATAAATAAAATGTAAAAAAATTGTTAATAGCGTGTAAATAAGTGTTGAAACAAATAACAAACGACAACTATTACAATATTTGCAAAATTCCTTGACATTTCAATATATTTATAGGCAGGACAGTTCACAACACGAAGCTTACAAAAACTCTGCTTAATTAGCCAAATTCACCCTCTGTGATGAGGAAAATATAGGCACTCGATCTGAGTTAACTCTGACGCAGAATTTTCTGGAAGAATTTCTTCACGAATTTATTTTAATTTGGAGTTTAGTGAACACTTAAGTCGTAAATTGAATCAGTAATTCATTATCTCTCCGTTACTAATTACTGCCGGTGATACAAGGCAAGGCAGTTGGAATTGTTTACAAACTAGGATGGTAAAATATTGATCTTGGAAAACAAATACAAGCGCATGACGTCAAACAAAAAGTTTAAGATTTAGGAGGTTTATTATCATTATTTAATACCACTATAGCGGCAAACAAACATACGTCACGCCCGATAGTAACTCAGCGATCCTTTGCCAATCAATTAACTGTTTTTTTTTAGGAAACCCATACTGTTGTCTTATGGGGAAATCTTAGCAGGTACTTAGGTCGCTTAACACCTTTAATCTTTAATTAAGTTATCTTATTTTATTCACCTTCATTTTTGATATTTAAATTTTGTATTTTAATCATTAAACAATGCTATGTATGCAACGATTCATGACTTACTTAACTTAATTCTTAGTTTCGATACAAGTAGCCATTTTAGTATGCAATTCTTCTCAATTGTTGTGGTTTAAATATGTTGAGAATGATTAAGCAGTTATTCTTAACGTTGATGTTTTCTATAGATTTAGTATTCAGAAATCAACACCATGTCATTGTATTTGCTAACACTTGCGCGACTTTTATCAAAATTAATTTTACAGATCGGCGAAGCATATCTTTTGTTTTGAATGCTACTCATCCCTTTCCGACCAAAATTTATTTCAGTTTAATTCATGCAAAGCTTTAAAATATTTCATTCACAATAATTCAGTTGTCGTATGACTCGGTCGCAATAACTATTTGCACTTAGTACTTGTACCAAGCGAGCTCCGTGGAGAATATTCCGAAATTTCATACAGCTATTATCTTGATTTAAACGATAATTTGTACGTAAATGTGGCTTCATATGGCCATGGTATTTAATGTTAGTGTGTCTCGCAGTACAATAACATGACAGTATTTTACTATTTTGAAACTTTGAGTCCATTAGACTCGTGATGAGATTTCGTGAATGTTTTATGTAATAGAAGTTTACAACTATGGATAACGCTACGCAGACGTCATTTACTTTGATCGTACCCTGAATTTCTATACCTAGAATAGATAGTTTTGTGATAGCCTCAATACAGGTTAGTTAGTTCTCACATAGAGGTATCATTAGTGAATAGGCTCCATTCTAAGGCACTATTACAGACCTCTATAGAGTGAAGTGAGATGAATGGTGTACCTGCTGTCTTATTAGAATTTAGTTTACTTATTCTAAAGGAAAGCAACATGTCTAACGTTATATATTAAAAAAAAAATTAATTTAACGGGTTTTGTCTAGTGATGTAACTGAAGTAACTTTAATAATAAGATCAAAATCTTTTAAACTTTTGTGATCTAAAATTATTATTAATGTAATGTAAAGGTATGTAGGTGTGTACAGACGCTTCACGTCTTTATCAGCTTTGTCACTTAACAAAATGATGTCTTTATAAAAATATATCGATTAGTTACAAAACTGTGACGTCATTAAATTTTGTCGTACAAACTACGTAAAGATAACTTGTGGTAACGTAGTTCAAAGCTATAAGAATTCAGAAATAGTAGAAGTTCGCCTATTACACAAATTTTAGAAAAATATTTACTATATTAAAATTTTAAATGTGTTTAAAGATCTTTATTTACCTTAGAACATTAATTTCCACTTAAAGAGTAGTATGGTACATATTGGTAGACAATGGTGCCGATTCTGAGCGCACAACTAAACTTAACTTATCTAAAAAATTAAAATTGACAGCGTCATTATCATAATGCGGCAATGTTTACTGAACTTTCTTATTATTAAAACTGTGTATTATAGACTAACGATTTTAATTAATATAAATGTGTACAACGAAATAGCAAGTAATAGCTATATT
Source organism: Orgyia antiqua (assembly GCA_916999025.1). Classification (NCBI taxonomy): domain Eukaryota; kingdom Metazoa; phylum Arthropoda; class Insecta; order Lepidoptera; family Erebidae; genus Orgyia; species Orgyia antiqua. Next base: position 21,411,583 of record OU779862.1, read on the forward strand.
GACACTACCAATTTTCATTTTTTAGTTAAGTTAAGTTTAGTTGTGTACCTAGAATTGGTACCATTATTTGCATTAGTTCTATTTTAAACTAAAAACATATTATTCTTGTTATTTTCATTGAAATGTTTATAAAAAATGTCACACAAGTTTAGAATTATTTTAACTAAATAGATTATTATTTTCCAAGACTAAGAAGTGGCTACTTACAAAGCTTCCACTTTTTATTTTGTCCTTCTAATCTGTCATTGAAACGACAAATAAACAAAGAGATAGATATACAACATAGACCCATAAAGACACGGGCGAGTGTCGAAGGTACAATGCAGTGGTCGGTAGAGGGAGCCACTGTATATTTGTCCCCGGGGCATACACTTGAGTGACTTTGTACGCACAACTGAGAGGTTACAAATTTTTGAGGACACTTTACCTCACCGCTACAAACAACGAAGTGTTTCAAAGAATGGAAATGAATTATGCTCGACACTCAGTCAAAGATGCAGAACTCTTTACTTATGATGTAATGCAAACGTCCAATATTGTTAATCCACTTGTGTTATGCAATCGTAATTTGACAATATTAAGCAAGCTCTCTCAGATTAGTATGTTTCAAAATCTCTCTCGTGTGCTTAGGCCTAATTTCTCTGTTACCAAATAAAAATATTATCTTTTTTTAAAAAACCTTTTTTTAAAGGCCCGCGATACAGTTATTGAGGTCGCTAACTGTTACTGTTAGCACATAATTGACTCTACTAAATTGATCGAATTGTCAAATATAAATTAACTAGCTGACTCGGCAAACGTTGTTTTGCCATACAAAAATCAGGGGTAAACAAATAATTTGCAATAAAATAAAATTGCGACTATAATTAAAGATCTAAGCTATCCTATCACTCAAGTTGGACCAGACTGCTCACGGTGTGCCAATTTAATTTAAAATCGGTTAAGTAGTTTAGGAATCCAACGCGGACAAACATCGTGACAGGAGATTTATATATCTTTACTTCTTATAAAACAAAGTCGTAATTTTTGTATGTATGTCCCTATGTGAGCTTATATCTTCAAAAATACGCAACGGATTTTGATGCGGTTTTTTTAATAGATAGAATGATTCAAGAGGATGGCTTTTTTGTATAATTTATTGGGGTTTGCTGTATATTGGATGAGATATGATTAAATTTGCCGAGAAAGTCGGACGCGCGTGAGCTATAAATGAAAACGCTGCCTTATCTATGTGAGGTACAATAAAATAATGTATGGAGGAATTGCTTGTTACCTATAGTTCTTCAAAAAAGTCCGCTGTACCCATAATAATGTCAAAAAAAAATATTAAATTCAATACGGTGTTTTCAAAAGCTGTGTATATAGTAATATGTTTTATCAAATTAAACAGCTTAATTAGCTTACGCAGCTAATATAGATTATAACTGCTCTTTACAGCATGCAATTTAAATGAATATCTTAGGAGATATGACGAAAAAAGAATTACGCGCGACAATATAAAATACTTAAACTGTTGGCCGAGCAACGCGAACGTTTCCTCGGTCTTCTATCCATACCTACTCCAATGTTTGGGTATTTGGTTAATGTTGGATGTATGGATAGATTTTCATGAATCTTTCCTAAATTCTACGCATACGGAGTCGCGGGCAACAGCTAGTATATAGATAAATCACGTCACAAATAACACGACTCATTTTTATTGCTTTATTTTAAACAATTCATCGTTTTAATATTTGTCTCAATTCATTTTAATATTTATATTTTCCTCGTAAGAAAATTCATTTTAATAATATCCACAAAGATTAGCATTAATTTTGTTGTGCTTTACATCTTAAATGCTGTCGAATATAATTAAATTACAACATGAAAATGGTGCAATATTAATTTTTCTGGCCAAGCACTATTTAGTAATTTATAAATTTGCTTGTAATCTCGGTAATCAGGATGAGATGATTCAGACCACCTAATTAACCATCGCAGCTTAAAAAAGTGAACATTTTAAGTATACGGGGAGCTCGGATGCAGTACGTTTTCAAAGGTCTTAATTAAAATGTTTTCTTGGTTTATTTGGACTGGTCTCTTCAAATAAACCTGACTATAGAATTGATATGTACTAGGAAAGTTTTATAAACATTTATGGTAAAAGATATCAATGTCTAGCATTATATAAAGTTTTAAATACTTATTAAGTTTTTTAGGTTTTTTTTTAGTTTTAGGCAAATTATTTATTCGTTTCGTTTCAGATCAGATCAGGATCGTAGCAGATGGCGCTCTATAGTCTCTGCCTATCCCAAAGGGACAAAGGCGTGATGTTATGATGATGGTGATAATGATGATTGTTTCGTTTCCATTGTTAATATATTTCTATTTAAAGAAGCTGAAATAATAGCCCAAAAATAGTTTGATAAGAAATTTATTACATACGCACTGAACTTAGAACAACAGGCTTTTCATTTAATAAACCTAGGGTCTTTTTTTCTGCCACTCCACGATGGCAAGAAGCAGTTTTATTTAGAACTAGCTGTTGCCCGCGACTTCGTCCGCGTGGAATTTAGAAAACTTTTCCCGTTTTTGCAACATTTTTCACTACTGCTTCGCTTCTTCTGGTCGTAGCGTGATGTTGTATAGCCTAAACTTTAGGCTTTAGGCCCTAAAGTCTTCCTCGATAAATGCCCTAACACTGAAAGAATTTTTCAAATCGGCCAGTGATTCCTGAGATACGCGCGTTCAAACAAACAAACAAACAAACAAGCAAACTCTTCCGCTTTATAATATTATTATAGATTATAGTTTATAAATCATTATGAGAAAATGACCGAATTTGGTCCTAAAATTAGAGCATGTTACCAAAAATGTAACCAATAAGGATAGAACGCCTAATAGATAACAAATTAAATATTTAATGTCGCTTTTACATAATAATATAAAGTGTAATCAAGAATGAAATTCTCTAAATAACAAAAGTTGACATTTTGTTGGTTAGTCCTAAATGAATAATAAAGTGAAAACAAATTATATCTTCAGTGTATTAGATTTGAATGTTTATAAACTAACAAAATCAATGAGCAAACATAATATCAAGTATACCTAATATAAACAAAATGTCGGGAGCGCTGTTTTGGCTCGCCACGTGTACAACAATGGCATTCAAAGTTAATGCGGTGAAACCCACAGAACATCCAAATCGATGTTTGTTTCAATTTACTGAAATATTTTATTTCAAGTAGAAGCCAAACGAGCCATCACAATGTCTGCTCCATAAAAATTTTATCTCACGTGCAAATAAGTTACACCTTACATAGGTTTTCGCAAAGACATGGGAGATAGGGGTCTTAAAAAAAAAGAGTCTTAATATTTCTGGTATGCAGGCGACACCCGAGGGATACATGTGTTGCATTGCAGTCGTCTACGGGCTACGGTGACGGCTTACCATCAGGATCAGGCCACGGTTTGCTATCCTCGTCTAAATTATATGTAATACGAGCTCCTATCAGTATTCTATGTATAAATGAAACTACTTTTAACGGATTTAGACGCGTGTATTTGTTTTAAATTTTAGCCCGACGTACTCGCGTCTAAATCAGTGGCGATCTTTGGGAAAAAAATAGTAAATAGCATAGAAATAACTTCAGTTGATTCGTAACTCGATCTACGATGTATAAAATTATATTGCAAAATTTTGCCAATGTAATTCAGTTGTATTTTATTGTCCGCTTTCCGGTATTATCCACCCGCCACGCAACCAAGCCGCCCTCGGGCTGCCCGGGTCTAAAGGTCCCAAATTTTTACGATTAGGCAAATTTTATCGCGTTTATTCATAAAGAGGATCCTAAGTGTCCCACTACGAAATGCTTTTCAATTTGAACAGAGATCGCGCGGTAAGGAAAGGTTAGAGATAAAACAATTTTTAGCTGGTTGAGCATCAACTCTGAGTTTTATTAGTCAGTTTAGAGCGGTCCTCGACCTAATATCAACATGAAACCTCTTATCGTTGGAGTGTTCTGTCGTTACGATGAATAAAACCAGTGAATATGTAACAGTGAGTAATATATTTTGTTCCCTTTATGTATGTGTAGATATATTGTCGTGTGATGAGGTAGAGGACACTCTACAACCGGAACATAATAAATTGTATGAACAATTCGTCCGCAACATAAAAGTAAACTCTCTGTAATAAAGTAATATGATATGTCAAAGGTTTTCCGTAATTTTGTAAACAAACGTGCGCCTTTTTCCGCGAAATGTTATTTTAAGGGCTTCTATTATACAGTAAAGTTGAGTACTTTGAATAACTTTTATTATTAAGGTTTTTATAGATGGACTTTATTTAAACAGTGAGTGGGACAAGTTTCTTTTTGGTACTAATGGTTTTAATTTATTAAAACCATTAGTACCAAAAAGAACTTTGAGTTGTTTCATTTAGAACAATGATAACCGTGTAACCAGGGCTGGCATCCATACGGGATTTACAGGATTTTTCCTAAATGAACGGGAGTGGTGTGTAAATAGTTCAACATCGGTTCAGCCCAAATGTTTGGAATTTTGCCAAGTTTATTTGGCATTGGCGATTTAGTTAATGGCAGCCCCATGTGGAAAGAACTAGTCCTATTGAATGAATACTGTAATGTAAGGTATATACGTACCGTGTGCGAGGAGTTGCGCGAGCGTCACCACGAGGAGGGGGGCGCGCATGTCGCTAGCGCGCACCCCGCGCACACACCATGCGGACACACCGCCCAGCACGCACACTAACACGAGCACGCACACACACGCATCACACCACGCACAACTACTAACACCTGAAACAAAAAGAAAAAGTTCTTTATATCAGACATAAAAAAATTAATAATGAAAAACAATACATTTACTTAAACTGTAACCATTTAACCAAAGTGGTATCGTATTGAGCTACCATGGTCAAAATACTAAAATTGACATAATTGTCAAATTTATGTTATATTTGCTATCAAAAAGAAACAAAAGAAGGTTCACTTAAGACTTAAAGATGCAGACAAATCGATAGTTGAAAGTTTCCGAATGACTCGCCAGCTACTAAACAGTATGGAGCGAGTAAAGTTACGTGTACGTGTAACTAATGTAACGTGTTCGACTAAATGACTCAAGTTTTAGTTCGTGATGATATTTGTGGGATATTCCGTGAAATATTACTAACACATTACTGACATATTACTGACAATTGTTATATTCTATATGAGTTGTTTCGGTAGATATGCGTTCTCTGCTCAAAGCATTAAACCAACTGCAGCAGTTACAAACGTTGTTTAAGCTGTTTTCCGTGACAAATATACTGCGTGTCGGTAGGCCGAGGTGATACACACTAACACCACGCAATTTCATTGACCACTACGCATGTCCCGCCGTAAATGGCGTCACACACACTAACAGACGACAGTGTCCGTAGGTACATAATGAGTATGAGCACTGCTCTCGTACCTTTTTAGCGAAGGTCGCCTTATGTTCAACTCCAATTGAAATTATGCTCTAAGGTTCTCTGTTAAGGGTTGTCCGTTTCCTTCCCCTTCACACGTACTCATTAATTTCCTATACCAAGACAAATAGACTCATTAGTTTTGTGCTTTATTTCGACATGTTTAACTAACTTTAATGAGGAACATTCCTGGTTGAACGTACTGACACTTGTTTAGAGAATCCCTAAGCTGCAATATAGCATTTATAAAACAACAAATATAAAAAATTGGTCAAGTGCGAGTTGGACTCGCGCACGAAGGGTTCCGTACCATTATCTATGCAACATAAGGCAACGTTATTAGTATCGAGCAAGAAACGGTAAAAAAATCATGTTTGTTGTATGGGAGCCCCCCTTAAATATTTATTTTATTTTATTTTTAGTATTTGTTGTTATAGCGGCAATAGAAATACATCATCTGTGAAAATTTCAACTGTCTAGCTATCACCGTTCTTGAGATACCGCCTGGTGACAGACGGACGGACGGACGGACGGACGGACGGACGGACGGACGGACAGCGAAGTCTCAGTAATAGGGTGCCGTTTTTACCCTTTGGGTACGGAACCCTAAAAAAGAAGTATTTCAAATCTAATCTATTTCTACACTAATATTATAAAGCTGAAGAGTTTCTTTGTTTGAACGCGCTAATCTCAGAAACAACTGGTCCGATTTGAAAAATTCTTTAAGTGTCGGATAGTACATTTATCGAGGAACGCTATAGGCTATATAACATTACGGTGCGACCAATAGGAGCGAAGAATCAGTGAAAAGTGTTCAAATGCGGAAAAGTTTTCTAAATTCGACGCGTCGGAGTCGCAAAGCTAGTGCAAGTATTCGTGGCGTCATATTTTATTATTTAAATGAAATATATTAAAGCTAGATTTAAAAAAATCCTTAAAAATGAAAAGTCTCTAGGAAAATATTAATTTGCAATAGAGAAGATATTAATTAAATTACAAAAATCAGAACATGAATTGCACAAAATATTTTTACATTAAATCAGAATAAAAACCAAGAGCTATTTTCGTTTCTAATTAGTAATTACTCAACATTAAAGAAGTACTCTAAAGAAAGCTTTTTTCATTAGTTTCATTAAAGTTTTAATTATAAAAGAGAACACTACACCGTTTGCTTCAGTAAACATTTATTAATTTTCATTTAATATGTAGGTATATATCGAAGTAAAAATTGGTCAAGTGCCAGTCGGACTCGCGCACGAAGGGTTCCGTACCATTATCTATGCAACATAAGGCAACGTTATTAGTATCGAGCAAGAAACGGTAAAAAAATCATGTTTGTTGTATGGGAGCCCCCCTTAAATATTTATTTTATTTTATTTTTAGTATTTGTTGTTATAGCGGCAATAGAAATACATCATCTGTGAAAATTTCAACTCTCTAGCTATCACCGTTCTTGAGATACAGACTGGTGACAGACGGACGGACGGACGGACGGACAGCGAAGTCTCAGTAATAGGGTCCCGTTTTTACCCTTTGGGTACGGAACCCTAAAAACTATTGGCATTTAATTAATTATTTTAATTTTCGAACACTGTTTTTATTCCAATTACAAATTAAAAATAATATGGAGGCACTTTAAATAATTTGCTTAGTTCAGAAACTAAAAATAACGCTTAAAAATCCAAAACATTTCTTTCAAATAATTTATTGCATTATCATCGTTTATTAATATGTCATTGTGTACAAATTTTAGATCAATTTGACCACTGTGTGGGTAAAAATTACGTTTAAAGATTCCGTTACATAGATTCAAACATTGATAGTTAGGTACCGAGGTAATAAAACCATGATTTTCAGGGTTATTCATCTTCGTTCGTTCCATTCACCGTTTCGTCTCCATCAAACAAACACCTTGAATCCACAGTACTGGACTGTGATTAAACAGATTTCGTTGCACTCCAAAAATAAAGTTATTTATCTTCGGATGTGCAGGATATGACGTCACAACGGATTGGGGCTAAAGAAAGAGTCGGAAACCGATTACTTTTTTAATTTTTATAGCTACATGGCTCAAAGCTTCGGATGTGGTTTTGGTTGTGTTTCGGTTTGTTTGACTTACATACGAATGGGTTCTACTAAGCCTGCTATTGCGTAATAAAGCATCTTTTTATATATAAACATAGGTACGTTAAGAAAGACATCAAACCTGAGTTCACAAGTATGTCTAATTATCTCTATGTACTACTACGTAAGTAAAAATCTCTCTCTCTCCCTCTCTCTCTTTCTCCAGCCCATTAAACGTCTCGCCGTATAGGCCATAGGCCTTATCCAGTTTGGAAAGGATAAAGGAACAGGCGTGTTGGCACAGGGTTTATTTTCAAGGTTTCCATCTCTCACAGAGGATGTACTGTACCTACTGTGTACAATATTCCTAAGCTGACTTTTACAGCACCCTGGGAGGGAAATTGGGGTTTTTTTTCGTCTTCTGCCCTGCCGGGCCATGATGTGCCTTGACCTTTGCCAGGACCCAGCGAGGGGTGGCCCTGCTAATCGGGGCCCGACCCGGCGGGGGAGCACTAGAACTGTCGCGTGGCAAATAGCCACATTTGCCGCGGCGATGGAAAAGGGGTGATGATACTTGTATTGTTAATCCGTCACCACACCGAAAAGCGAAACTTGAAAGTCTGTGTTCAAATTCACAAATGATTTTATATATGCCTAAATATTTCTGTATGCCGTTCGCTTATATTCCTAATTTACATAATTAAATCAGAACCTTGTTACTAAATATGTCACATTTAATATAAATTATTTTCATGAAATTTCCTTGTTTGATCTCTCACGGTGAAGGACTAATTTGGGTCCAACACATAATGATTAGGGTTTCTAAATTAACAATTTTAATATAATTTATATTATAATTATGTTTACTTTCATTTTGTACCGGCGTAAACTAATTAAAATTCATTTTACGGTAAAGATCTTAAGACGATACCAAAATAGCTTCGTGCATTTTTCTATGTACGAAGTTTTCATTGTTTCTTTAGATTGAATGGCTAGAGCTCTAATTTTTAAGGATATGTTTTTTCAATATATGATCTAGGATCGCATCAACTCAGAAACACGATTGAAAAAAGTTTTCTCGATAGAAAATCTTGGCGAAACAACCTCTAAAAATTTTTATTTTTTTCATTTGTCGGTCTATTATCGCGTATTAACTAATGAAATAACTTTAAAAACATAAGTAACTATTATATATAGAAACACGTAAATCAGAATTAAAATATATTTAGTAGATTTTGAGTAAATAGGAAAAGTATCCCTAATTCTTCATTTTCTGTGCCTACTGGCTGTGTTAATATGTACGTGTCGGCGATGATATACGATAATATTGATGTAGGCCCTTAAGCGTAGAAATCATCAACAATAAGAACGCGAATGGCAATAGTTTTCAGAGTTCCACACCGACCGTCTGTCACCAGGTTGTATCTTTGGAAAGGTGATACCTAGGAAGCTGAAAATTTTACAGTTTATTTATATTATTTGATCCTATAGCAACAAATACTCTTCATCACCATTCTCCTGCCTTTGTCCCGTTATTTGGGGTCGGAAACATGGTAAATATATTATGAAAATAACGGTAATGACCCTTCGTATACGAGTCCTGCATGTACTGGATTGTTTTTGTAAAGTTGCTATCATGCGGAGGAAAGTACAGAAACTAGTATAGCCAAAGCTACTTAATTCAATCACTTTAATATGCTGCATAATTTCAATATGCTTTTGAACCTGTTTACTTACTTTTCAATAAAATATAATTTTCTTTTTCACCTTTAACGCTTTTTGTTTTATGACTTTACTACTATTATTTGTTTTCCCTTCTTAGCTTTTACACCTTTCGTCTTATACGGTACTTACTCGTAGGTACGTATGTTCAAACTTTCCTCTCTAAATGCTTGTTGCTCCATTACCATTATTATGATCTGTTCTTCTCTAACCAAAGAAAAGTTTCTTAAAATTACTTAAATTTGTTCCATATCTAATGGACAACATATTGAACATAAGGTTCTGGGCTGTTAATGGGAAAACTCTTGCCATTTTGAGTTTTATACGATTTTGTTCACTTAGGTGTTAAAAATTCTTGCAGTTATTTGTTAAGAATATCCCGTTCCTCTCACGTATCTTTGTACATAATATACTTAAAGATTTTACAAATATTTGACGGAAAATTTTAAGTTTAGCGCCGTAACATGAATACCTATTAAATTTATCAATAGTTTTAAAATTAGCTTTTTTAAATTACCGGAACATATTCGGACGAGATTCGTGGTTGAGTGGTTTATGTAACGGACTGCCGATCACGAGGTCGCAGGTTCGATTCCCGCTCGGGACAATCATTTGTGTGATATTTATAAGTGTCATACAAATGTTTGTACTGCGTTTTTTTATGTACTGGGTGTTTTTATGTATTATAAGTAGGTATGTATTTACAAAAGAAAAGTAGAATATGTAGTCTATCCGTATTCTGGTACCCATAACACAAGCGTATAAGCTTAGCTTGGGACCAGAGGACGTTGTGTGAAATGTCCATGAATATTTATTTATTTATTTATTATTTATACTTTCACGCCTTGCTCCTAAAGTGGGCAAAGACTATAGAGCTCCATTTGCTACGATATAAACATACTTAGGATGGTTGTAAACGCTTCTCGACTGTAAGGGGCCATCATCAAAGAGATCAGAATTTGTCCCCTGGAGAGACCCCATTCAGTGCTACCACACACCTGATTATACCCTACATGTAGGTCACCTTTCATCATTTGTCTATTTTCCAATTTCTCTAGAAGACCATTAACTATTTTAGCTTTCAACAGAAGTTAATAAGAGAGTGTTAATCGTACCACATTACTATTGACACGCGTCGACCTTCTACTTGTAATATATCGCGGTCATTGACGAACCGCTCTCTGATGTCGGACCCGGCCAGATCGTATTTAAAAGTTCGACATCCCTAAAGCTTTTGTGATTACGAAAATCCTATCGTTAAATTTTGGACCGACCGCGCGACTGTTATTTAGTCAAATTTATATTTATATGGCATCACGCGACGAGAACGTGCTAATATTAGCTATATCTGTACAGTCGTTTTATAATATTAGGCTTCGAAAGAGACTTCGATAATGTTACAAAAGAATTTGCTGTACAAATCCGTGTAACAATAATTCGTACTATGAAAAACTAACAGATTATTGTAATTTCCTCAGATAAATTATATTATTATTAACATCGATACCTGCTGAAATTATACCTAGTTAGTTTAGCTTTTTTTGTAATGATTAACGATTATATACTGAGATTATATCATTTACAAGAAAAAGTATAAACAAGTAACAAAAAACTAAAACATAAATCACCAGTCTGAAATGACCCTAAGCGCACCACACAGATGATCTAAAAATAGACGCAAAGCAATGAATCTTTGTCCAAGTTGTCGACGCTCTGTGGAAGAAAGAAAAACTTTGTCTTTTAAACATTCATAAACGATAATGATTGATCATATTCTTTCCAAACTTTATTTTCCGCCTTAAATAATGGACCCTAAAAATGACAGACAATTTGATAACGACACATTTAATTTGAAGAAAGAAGATTGATTTTTTTTTATACAGACTCTTTAGCATTAAACATTAATGTAATTCTTAGCGACATTTATTGCTCTAATATACTTAAAATGTGTAGACATAAAAGTCACGTACACTATATAAGTAGATGAGAAGTGCTGACGTCACGGAGTAGTTTTATTTTATTAGGCTGAGGTTTGTTCAAGCCTGAAATTGGCACGCATTAAAGTAAGGATACGACGGCTCTAAGGTTGGATTAGCCTCACGCTCTCTTTATTGTTTTTTAGGGTTCCGTACCCAAAGGGTAAAAACGGGACCCTATTACTGAGACTTCGCTGTCCGTCCGTCCGTCCGTCCGTCCGTCCGTCCGTCCGTCCGTCCGTCCGTCCGTCTGTCACCAGGCTGTATCTCAAGAACGGTGATAGCTAGAGAGTTGAAATTTTCACAGATGATGTATTTCTATTGCCGCTATAACAACAAATACTAAAAATAAAATAAAATAAATATTTAATGGGGGCTCCCATACAACAAACATGATTTTTAGGGTTCCGTACCCAGTATCTCAAGAACGGTGATAGCTAGACAGTTGAAATTTTCACAGATGATGTATTTCTATTGCCGCTATAACAACAAATACTAAAAATAAAATAAAATAAATATTTAAGGGGGGCTCCCATACAACAAACATGATTTTTAGGGTTCCGTACGCAGTATCTCAAGAACGGTGATAGCTAGACAGTTGAAATTTTCACAGATGATGTATTTCTATTGCCGCTATAACAACAAATACTAAAAATAAAATAAAATAAATATTTAAGGGGGGCTCCCATACAACAAACATGATTTTTTTACCGTTTCTTGCTCGATACTAATAACGTTGCCTTATGTTGCATAGATAATGGTACGGAACCCTTCGTGCGCGAGTCCGACTCGCACTTGACCAATTTTTAAATTAGATGAGGTTTATATATTTTATGAATATTTAGACTGGAAGCATTAAAGTCTTGAGGTATGAATAGAAATTAACGGAATCTTCTTCTATTATTATTTGCCGACATAATTTATACTATATATAAACTTGAATTGGATCTAATATAGTGTTGCTAGTTGCTGTATTTAGTGGAATTATTTATAATTTCTTATGTAACAATATCTTTTTCGTATTTATACTTTCTTTTTACATTCACAACAGTTTCGTAAGCTTTTATCCTGTACAGTAAAATAAATATCATCATAAATATTAATACATAATTCACCAAAATGTTGCGACACACTTCGGTCCAGTAACATAAACTAAGTATAGGCTCTCCCTTACTTAAAATTTGGTGCAATATCAAATTCATAACGCAAAAGTTACAATTAAATTATGAAATCACTTCTTGATATTAAATTTCAACCAAATTAGGACCAAATGAAATCCGGACGCCACCCTAAATTCAAACGTACACTTCATCAATTAGCTCATAAAATTAAGACAATGTATATGGTGAGAAGTTAAGCGATGAGCGGAGCGATTTAACGATAACTATTTCCTGTCTATAAACGTCATATAATGTTAAGAAGAAAATTATAAAATACAACCATTATATTCGATATTTAGTTAGAAAAATTTTCGAAATTTACATCTAGTTATTGACTCTACATCATCTGTTAAAGCTCAGTAGGTTGCCCTATTTTGAAGTCAAGCTAAAGCCTTTCATAAATATCACATTTTTGGGACAAGGTTTTCAGTTTTGTTGTTGCTCAATTTACAGTCCAACTAACATAAATAAAAATTGGTCAAGTGCGAGTCGGACTCGCGCACGAAGGGTTCCGTACCATTATCTATGCAACATAAGGCAACGTTATTAGTATCGAGCAAGAAACGGTAAAAAAATCATGTTTGTTGTATGGGAGCCCCCCTTAAATATTTATTTTATTTTATTTTTAGTATTTGTTGTTATAGCGGCAATAGAAATACATCATCTGTGAAAATTTCAACTGTCTAGCTATCACCGTTCTTGAGATACTGCGTACGGAACCCTAAAAATCATGTTTGTTGTATGGGAGCCCCCCTTAAATATTTATTTTATTTTATATTTAGTATTTGTTGTTATAGCGGCAATAGAAATACATCATCTGTGAAAATTTCAACTGTCTAGCTATCACCGTTCTTGAGATACTGGGTACGGAACCCTAAAAATCATGTTTGTTGTATGGGAGCCCCCATTAAATATTTATTTTATTTTATTTTTAGTATTTGTTGTTATAGCGGCAATAGAAATACATCATCTGTGAAAATTTCAACTCTCTAGCTATCACCGTTCTTGAGATACAGCCTGGTGACAGACGGACGGACGGACGGACGGACGGACGGACGGACGGACGGACGGACGGACGGACAGCGAAGTCTCAGTAATAGGGTCCCGTTTTTACCCTTTGGGTACGGAACCCTAAAAACTAATATTTTAATTGTGTTTTGAAACTGGTTAATAATTTAGATTGGAGAGTTGTCACATATGTATTAAATAACATTTTAGTAATCCCCGGAATAGAATGACAATGTTCATTCAGAATCAAAACTCTCTCGTTCATCTTGAACCAGATCAGACTCCCTTGTGGTTTTCCTGTTGATATTTTAACGAAGTTCTGCACGAGAAATAAAACTACCATAAACGATATCCGAGGTTGTAAAGTGACCATAAAGTGGTCTACACGTCAGTTTTATATTGCTTCCGTGTATATACAAATATAAGTCATTAAAATTTTACGAAGAGCTTTAATTTGTTTGGAATATTTACAAACAGTCATAACCTACTGTCTTGCAAAACTATACTGTGTATAGGCATAATTTTATTGCTATTCAATAATAATTGGTCAAGTGCGAGTCGGACTCGCGCACGAAGGGTTCCGTACCATTATCTATGCAACATAAGGCAACGTTATTAGTATCGAGCAAGAAACGGTAAAAAAATCATGTTTGTTGTATGGGAGCCCCCCTTAAATATTTATTTTATTTTATTTTTAGTATTTGTTGTTATAGCGGCAATAGAAATACATCATCTGTGAAAATTTCAACTGTCTAGCTATCACCGTTCTTGAGATACTGCGTACGGAACCCTAAAAATCATGTTTGTTGTATGGGAGCCCCCCTTAAATATTTATTTTATTTTATTTTTAGTATTTGTTGTTATAGCGGCAATAGAAATACATCATCTGTGAAAATTTCAACTGTCTAGCTATCACCGTTCTTGAGATACTGGGTACGGAACCCTAAAAATCATGTTTGTTGTATGGGAGCCCCCCTTAAATATTTATTTTATTTTATTTTTAGTATTTGTTGTTATAGCGGCAATAGAAATACATCATCTGTGAAAATTTCAACTCTCTAGCTATCACCGTTCTTGAGATACAGCCTGGTGACAGACGGACGGACGGACGGACGGACGGACGGACGGACGGACGGACGGACGGACGGACAGCGAAGTCTCAGTAATAGGGTCCCGTTTTTACCCTTTGGGTACGGAACCCTAAAAACATATTTTAGAAACAGACTAATAATGTTGAAAATTACGACTAATACATACAAATATACTTAATTACACTAGCCGTAATATTTTTGTATATAGTCGTATCATTGAGTTTTACAATACAAACACATACATGCAAACACAATGTTAATTTAATATAAATGTTGCTTATGTTCTAATAAATATTACTTTTATTTTATTTTTATATAAACTTTATTGTGCGATGATAGAAGTCAAAAAAAAAGTTTTAATATTTTATCTGAAAAATCACAGCGATCAGGACATTTTTTAATTTGTACATTCAAGTGTTTTATGATTGTGTGAGTAATAAAATTACGACTATGTACAAAACATTTGACTTAGAACTTATCTAAAGGTAATTAAAACTCTGTACAAAGTTCTAAAACAACAATCTAAGACCAATGAATATAAAATGAAGTTTAATTTCAAATTTGACACTAACAGTAAAGAATGTTAATGAGAGGTTAGGGATGGTTGTAGGTGCGCTGTACCTCACCTCGCTCTCAGGTTATCTGATCCTCTGTAAGAGATAAGTCACAAACAAACTCCGTCGTTATAATAACAAACTTATTTAACTTTTCCTTATTCATTTGAATGTTAATTTGTGCTTATTTAGTGTAAATACATGAAATTAGACCCCGCTTAAAAATAAAAGCTGCATATTTTGTACGTTACAATCGTACCCTTTTTAGGGTTCCTTCTTCTTCTTCAGCCCATTTACGTCCCACTGTTGGGCACGGGCCTCCTCCACTTTGGGAGGGATTGTGGTCTACTGTGCCGCGCTGCCAAAGCGTGTTGGCAATGGGTTTATAGTCGAGTTTTCCGTCTCTCACAGAAGATGTTAGCTGTCTGCAATATCCCTTAGCTGACTTTTACTGCACCCTTGGGAGGAGATGGGGTTCCTAACCAAAAGGTAAAACGCGACCGTATTACTGAGACTTCGCTGTCCGTGTGTCCATCTGCCACGAGGCTGTATCTCAGGAACGGCTATAGCTGGAGAGTTGAAAATTTCACAGACAATATATTGCTGTTGATGCTATATCAATAAATACTAAAAACTAGAATGCAATAAATATTTAAACGGGCTCCCATAATGTATACAACTTGATGATACCCTTAGGCGACAAGATCATAACGTTATGACGAATATATTATGATAATAACGGTACGAAACTCCTCATGTGCGAGTCACAACTCGTACTTGACCGGGTTTATTATTTTCGTCCTCTAGGATTTCTACATAAAAAATAATGCTGTATTAAATAAGCAAATTGTGTTCATTAATATTATTACGTAGGCTTTATGTGAAAACTGTTGATACTAAAATACATTGTTTAAAACCACATTAACTACAAACAGTACAAACACAGATCACACACACACACATATAGTTGACACACACTGATAGAAAATCACCTAGCATTTATCTAATAATTAGTTATCGATTATCATTCAACTAGTTCATTATTAATAGTGGCGTTATAATAGTTGGTTGTACAAACACAAATGCAGAACTATTGTTACCATACAATCTAATTACTCTACAGAAATATTTGTGTTATAAATTAGTGTGGTTAATTACTCACCAATGGTAAAAATCAGTGAATTTTAGGATATAGTAATTATTTAAACCAAAAAAACCTTAAATATAATATTTTCTAACACTTGCGCGGCTCATTTGTTTAAATAAAAACACTTTTTCACGGATTTAGACGTGTGTATTTGTTTTAAATTGACGGGTGAGACTGAGCTGTTACCTAAACCTGAGCTGAGCTAAACTTTAAATATTATAAATAAAATTTTACTATCCTTTGTCGTTTAATTTCTATACTTAATTTTATATAGCTAAAGAGCTTGTTTATTAGAACGCGCTTATCTAAGGAACTGGTTTGAATTGAAAAATTCTTTTTGCGTTGGATATTTCATTTATCGAGGAAGGAACAAGGCTACAGAACATCACGCTGCGACAAATAGGAGCAAAGCATTAGTGAAAAATATTTGCAAATTTGGGGAAAATTTTCTTAATTCCACACGTACAAATTCACGAGTAACAGCTAGTAGTAAGATAAAATTTAAAATTGCTTATTTAAATACAAGTAGAACTAGTAGTAGAACATTCAACTGGAACTAAATAACTAAGATTTCTAGTGAAATGTGTTTAATATGAGTTGACAAGAAGCGTTGGAACGAATTCATATGCATAGTACCTATAATAAATCCACTTTATGACAAAATTATGCACAAGTTTGACTTTGTCTGACATTGAGAGTATAAGGGTTATGTGTTCTTGCTTGACCTATATACATTAATTTTATGTTGAGAGCGGAGGAGTAGTCATGTTAACGTTTCTTTTATACAATTATATGTATTTTCACAGCTATTTTTATGTTTATTATTAAAAATTGGAATAAAATACTAAAATATTTTTTTAAAGGAACTTTTAAGCGTGTTTGCTTTAAGTTCTTGGCTTGTAGCTTAAACAGTAGTCTTCCTTACTGAATTATTGTTATGCTTAGTCCAGGTACTTGTAATTGGTCATTAAATTTTAAATTTTCAAAGTATATTTTTATGTTGTAGAGTATGACTATTAAATATAAGCACTTTTTACGGATTTAGACGCGTGTATTTGTTTTAAATTTTAGCCCGACGTTTCGGAAACTTTGCAGCCACTATGGTCACGGGTGAGTGGGTCAGTCACAAATGAGTCGCGCAAGTGTTAGAAGGTATTATGTGACTTTTAAGTTAGGATTTTAAGGTTTTCTTTTCTTGCAAAAATAATTACTTAAGACGATACCAAAATAGCTTCGTGCATTTTTCTATGTACGAAATTTTCATTGTTTCTTTAGATTGAATGGCTAGAGCTCTAATTTTTAAGTATATGTTTTTTCAATATATGATCTAAGATCGCATAAACTCAGAAACGCGATTGAGAAAAGTTTTCTCGATAGAAAATCTTAGCGAAACAACCTCTCTAATTTTTTATTTTTTTCATTTGTCGGTCTATTATCGCGTATTAACTAATGAAATAACTTTAAAAACATAAGTGACTATTATATATAGAAACACGTAAATCAGAATTAAAATATATTTAGTAGATTTTGAGTAAATAGGAAAAGTATCCCTAATTCTTCATTTTCTGTGCCTACTGGCTGTGCTAATATGTACGTGTCGGCGATGATATACGATAATATTGATGTAGGCCCTTAATTAGTAGACCCGAGCGCTCACAACTCCATGAAGGAAAACAGAATAATTTTTGGCATCAAATAAATAATTATTGCAGACTTTTAATGAAAAACAAATGACTCTCTTTCTCTCCAGCCCATTAATATCCCACGGTCACGGGCCTCTTCCACTATGGGATTATCCATTATGGTCTACTGTGCCGCGCTGACCAGGCGTGTTGGCACAGGGTTTACTTTCGATTTTTCCGTCTCTCACAGAGGATATCATCTGTGTAAAATATCCCTTAGCTGGCTTTTGGCAGCACCCTGGGGAGGAGATGGGGTACACTTGTATTCTTAGTCCGTCAGCACACGGGCGTGTGGCGACGATAATAATTGTTTAATTGTCAGTAGTCTATAGATAGGTATAGAGATTATAAATCATAAGAGCATAACCAGATTTGTTTATAGTCGGTCGAAAACAGCCGCAAAACAATCAGTCTGCACGATAATAACCAAGTGACTCCACTTAAAATTAGCAACAGAATATTTCACTAGGACATCATACACATCGTAGAGCAACAAGCAACGGAACCAACGACGAACAATTCAGTGTTAATGTTAATTGTTGTGTCGCTCCGCTCTGCTGTGGTATTTCCTGCAATTTGAATGAACTGCTGAGGTCGCGTACACCAAACATAATAAAGGTCATACAATGATAATGTATTTGATGTTGTTTGTTGATGAGTTAATGTTATTGTTGGATCTTCCAGTAGATACGTGTGCAATATAAACATGTGCAACAATACTCAGAAATTTTAAGCCCGCTTTTATCTAGTAAACAAAGAAAAATATCGTTTAACAAAAGCTTGTTGCGCAAATGACGTGATTTATGTTTACCGAATGGCACAAAAATGATTAGTAAATGTTATTAAGTTCAATCTTAGAATAGAACATGAGAGTATTAACAATCCAGTATAAACAATTTGATGACAACAAGATGAATAGTATAAATAACTAAACCATACTAATCTTGACATTAAGTTACAGTTGTTTAAAAACTATGAAACTAACACACACACACACACACCTATTATATAATTTATTGGTTTGTTCAAAATATAACTCAACCACGAGAATGTTCTAACGCTCCAATTAATTCCTAGTGTTATTTATAAATCTGAATGTCTTGTAAGTATTTATGAATGTACAAAGTTATTTCCACCTCATTACCTTATGTCGCAACATCTAAATATATTAGTTTTTTTCATCAGATCTCAGAGAGCGCAGCTCACAGTGACAAAATGAACACAATAATTAGGAACATAAGTCAGCTGTAAGACGGACGGACGGAATACCGACACAGATTAATATAACACTAACAAGTAAATGAGAAAATAAGGACGAGTTCACACTTGACGATTGTGTTTTTTATATTTTTTTTCATATCATTATTCAGACACGAATTGGCAGCACCTAAGTGTACCCAAATAACCCCACCTATTCAATAAAATTTTAATCAGAAGTAGCATAAATCCATAAAAAAATGCAAAGTTAGAGTAGCCTCTTTTCATTTGCTAATATTCATGTTGACACTACAGTAGGTACCTACCTATTAGATCTTTGATTTCAGCGCGACTGATAATATTTTTGGTAAGTATACCTAATTATCATGTTCAGACCCACTCACAAACTCAATACTGTTAACGGATGAGTATGTAGGTATAGTAACTGATAGATTTCAACTACAAACATTACACCTTGACAGCTCTGTTATATATTTTCCATTCAAAAGATGCCAAAATCCAGATGGTGAATGTTCAAGCTGTGATATACTGTGCGGTATGCAAACAAACACATCGCTTAACCCAAACGCATGATCTTAAAATAAAGAAGGAGGCGATTAACAACAATGGCGGGCTCGTCTGTTCCGCATAATCACTTCATTTAGACGCAAGTAGCTTTAATTACTGCAGAAATAGACACACACACAAATATGCAAGTTGCACACTTACGCAAATATATGAGAGTGACACGTAAACCTCGTGAAATGACAAATAATTTTACAAAAAAATTCTACTTACAATATTTTGTTTGCTGATTTTTATAGATACTCAAGAAAGATTCTTAGATTTTCGAAGGTATTTAATAACAAAATATAGTTGAAATAAAAACCAAATTATGTTAAATTAAGATATACATTTTATAAACTACTATAATTTTGATTGTTAAACAGTGGTTAAACACAACAAATTTCAGTTGGACAATTGTGTTGTGATTTTCTAATAAACACTAAATGGGGTATGCTATCTCAATTGAAACATGGATAACTTAGTTAAATCGTCTCAGCAGGAAAGGCAGGTTAGTCGATTCTTATTACTGTCATGGTGGAAAATAGGAACATCACATCGGTAAAAAATAAATTACACAAACATTTCAAAAGTATTTCTGTCTTTAAATTGGTTAAAACAATGATACACAGAACAGTAAACAATCTAAACAATCAATTCCACTTGCTTCTTTGTAGAAGTTTTAAGAAAAATATCTCAATATACCGATACAATGAAATAACTCCTTTGAACACGTGTGTCGTTCTACTTGTAGTATAATTTCCGAGAAAATGTCAACTGGCTGAATATTTCAAGTGAACAAATCTTTATGAAATAATCTATTTCCTGGGAGCAAAATGTTATTTACATAAGAACATACACGTGTATTATTATACATACAACAAAGGAATAAGAGTTTCCGACTGTACTTCAATATTAATTAAGAATATGAAGAAAATGAAAACAATTCTATCATTTTATGTCACACAGAATACCCAACCATGAAGCAACTCTTTTTTTTTTTTTTTTTTTTTTTTTTTTTTTGTAGTTTTTGGCATCGTTTTACTTTTGCCATATGCAAAAATTAGGGAAGGAATTGTTATTGTACAACGAAAACGCAAAATTTGGAAAAGGAAAATCAGGAGAGTACAAAAGGAATAATAAACTAATTTATATAAATAATAAACAATTATATTTATACTTAGAGAATAAAAGAAAAAATAAAAATATTAAGATTAAATTGAATTTATATATTTACAATAATATATTATTATTTACAATAAAAGTAGCCAAGCAAAAGTAAATAGAAGGGTCTAAGGAAGAAAGAAGACTATTAATATTTGTCGGAAGCGGAACATGTAAGGCGATGAGGTCATTCAGGAGAGGAAGATGGTCATATAGGACACAACCGAAGAATAAATGGTTTACGTCTCCAAATTCACCACAACTACACAGTGGATCGGTTCGGATTTTCATTCTGGCTAAATGTGCTGGTACACAAGTGTGTCCTAATCTCATTCGTATAAGGACTGTGGTCGCCCTTTTATCAAGCTTTAGCTTAATAAACGCACGACCACAGAACCATGGTTTAATATTAATAACTGGTTGAATTGATTTATAGTGTTTGCCTTTTTGATTACCGGACTGTTCCCAGACGTCATCCCAAGAAGCCTTGAGATAAAGTCTGGGTAGCGCTGACAAATCGTGAGAGAAAATGTAGAAAGGAAAAATGTCACCACATTCCACAGCTTGGTTCGCTATTCGGTCTGCATGATCATTACCATGGATACCACAATGACTAGGTATCCATGCAAAACTAACATGATATCCAGCTTGAGCACAAGTAAATAATTTGTATCGTGCCTCAAAAATCAATGGGTAGTATTTTTTTAATTTAAATGGAAATTTTAAGAGAATTTGTAAAGCACTCATCGAATCAGAGAAAATAAGGCTTCTCTGTAATTTAAACAACAAAATATATTCCAAGGCCCTTACAATACCAAAACATTCTCCGGTGAAGACCGACGTTTCGCGAGGCAACTTAATTTTTTGTACGATGTCGAACTGCTTATGGTAGACGCCTACTCCAACTAAACCCGACTGCCCGTGTTTAGATGCATCAGTGTAAATCTGATGCCAACCACGCCATCGATCGTCAACAACAAAATTAAAATAGTTATTAGTATTTATATCGTTGCGGTTAATGTTAAGATCAAAATAAATAGTAGGTGATAAAATAAGACTCATATAATTATAATTATAAATAGCTAAACGTTCCGAAGATAAAACAGGGGCTGAAAGATTTTTAAATTTGATGTAACTATTTATTAGACAGGGAATGGCTTTATGTTTCCAGTAAGGAGATGTGGTTATGTAGTCAGCTAACTCCTGAATTCTATGCAAAAGTGGATGATGAGAATATTGACAGATACGAAAGAAGAATTTATCAGATAAAAATTGCCGCCTTAAATAAAGAGGTGGATCTCCACACTCAACCTGTAGAGCATTACAAGGACTAGTTTTCATTGCCCCCATTATAATCCGTAATGCTTTAAACTGTATCTTATCTAATTTTTTTATTGCCATGACGTTGCAAGGTTCTAATAAAAATGTCCCGTAGTCTAAACTACTCCTGATTACTGCATTGTATATTAATTTTAATGAAGAGGGATGTGCTCCCCACCACACACCCGAGAGACATCTCAACAAATTCAAATTTTTTTCGCACTTAGCGCTAACGTAATCACAGTGAGCATGCCCAGTCAATTTGCAATCTAAAACGACACCCAAAAATTTCGCATGGCTCTTCTCCGGAATGATAGTGTTGTTATAATAAATATTTACACGCGGTGGATTGCGTTGGCGGCTATATACAACTACTGTGCTTTTGGGTGCTGATAGTTCTAATCCATGCTCATCCAACCATGAGTTCAACGATTTTAGTGCTACGTTTAAATCATGTGAAGCTAAGGTTATAGACTTATTCTTAGCGTAAAAAAGTAGATCATCTGCGTATTGTACAATAGAAACTGATTCTCCAATAGATTTATCAAGATCATAAGTGTAGATATTATATAGGAGCGGACTCAAAACCGACCCCTGGGGTATGCCTTTCCATGAAATCCTTGTAGAATCAGTACCATTCAAGACAATTTTACGGCCTGAAAGAGTATTATTTATAAAATTAACGAGAAACAAGGGAATTTTAATTTTTATTAACTTTTTACACAAAACATCAATCAAGACATTGTCATAAGCGGATTTAATATCCAGAAACGCAGCAACTAACGACTCATCTTTAGAAAAAGATAATCGAATGTCAGTTAAAAATATACTAATATTGTCTAAAGAGCTTCTGCCCTTCCTAAAACCATTTTGGGAATCAGATAAAATATTATGATTTTCAATAAACCATTCAATTCTGTTTTTAACTAGATGTTCAACTACTTTTAATATTACTGGAGATAAACAAATGGGTCTATAAGATGAAACTTCGCTAGGGCTTTTAGATGGTTTTAAAAAGGGCAACACAGTTTGTGACTGCCATTCAGATGGAATGACACCTGTTAACATGACGTGATTAATAATAAAAAGGAAAAAATTTAATGCGTTATCGCCTAAGTGTGAGAAAAATGAATAAGGTATACCGTCCGCGCCTGGTGCAGTATCAGTTGTCACGGAAAGAACGCCTTTTAACTCGTCCAAATTAAAAGGCGCATCCAGGCCGTATGGGCATGTAGGTAATGTATGTAAAATAGGAGTGACAACTAACTCGGCGACGGGAACGGTTGCAGGAGCTAATAAATCCAAGAAGTTACTACGTAAGGAAGGAGCCATTGCTGCAAACGTGGAGTCGCTGACTCCAGCTCTGTAACGTTTTATGTTATTCCAAACAACAGACGCATTAGTATGAGGGGAGATGGATGAGCAGAAAGTCCTCCATCCATTAAGTTTCTTTGTTTTCAAGAATTGTTTAGTTTTTGAAATAATTTCTAAAAGGTAATTAAAGTTTTCTTCTGACATACTAGCATTGTATTTAATTTCTGCCTTTTTCCTTTCTTTTACAGCCATTGTACACTCATTGTCCCACCATGGTGGAGATGGCAACCTATTAGGTGCACCTTTCTTAATTGGAAAGGTTGCATTAGCAGCCTCAATCATTATGGAAGTTAATGTATTTGAACAAGTTAAAGTATCAGTGTGGCCTTGTGTTACTAATAACGAGAGCTTAGTTTCTACATATTTTTTATAGTCATCCCACTTTTCAGTTATAATCTTATGTTTCATGAATGATTGCAATTTAGGATTAAACTTAACTGTGAATTTTGATAAACTAAATTTTATGGGAAAATGATCGCTCCCAAACGATGAAGATAGGATGTGCCATGATATAGTTGAAGCTAAATTAGGTGATGTTATAGTTAAATCTATGGCACTAACATTCTCTGATGGGTTTGTGCGGCGATTTGGTGAGCTGTCATTTAAAATACATAAATTGTGAGCATCTATCAAGTCGAGCAGGTCATCTCCATAGCAGTTCGATATTGAGCTACCCCAAGATTGATGCTGGGCGTTGAAATCTCCCATAATAATTATGGGTTTTGGTAAAGAAGAAAAAATGTTATTCAAATCAAGGAAAATTTCATAAGAGGGTTTAGGTATATAAATAGATAAGAAACAGACTTTATTTATAATGCAGGCTACAATAGAAAAATTAGGGTAATGTGGAAGTTGAAGTTGGGAAAAGGATAAAGAGTTTTTAACTAAAAGAGCAGCTCCTCCATAGCCATCAGGCCTGTCATCCCTGAGGCAGGAGTAGCCAGCAATTTTAAAGGGGAAACCTGGCCTAAACCAGGTCTCTGCTAGAGCAAAGAGAAATGGATCATGTTCATTAATTAAATGTATAATATCAAATTTTTTATTGACTGCACTTCTGCAGTTCCATTGAAGTACTATGGACCTTTGATCCATAATGGTTGTTGAGAATCGAAATCGCTTCAGTAAGTTTAGCAGCGTTGGACGGTTCAATTATGTTGGATTTAATAGTACTATTTAACAAAGAGATTATATCAGAAATTGTGTGTATATCAGATGTTTGTATGTTTGGTGGGAAAGCACTACCATTTGGTTGTGAAGAGGAAGGTTGTCTAACAATACTTCGATGAGCTTGTTGGTCAAAACCTTTTACCAGTTTAGGAGGGTCACGTGGCTTTAAAAATGTTGTTTTTCTGTATGAGGTTTGATTAGGCTTATATTGTGTATTAGGATGAATGGGAAGGCTTTTAGTCTGGTCTTTTGGAGTAACTAGGATTTCAGCATATGACTTAGAAAGGGGTAAATGAAGTTTTGATGCCTCTGCATAAGAAATGCATTTCTCAGCCATAGAATACTTAATCTGTTTTTGCCTATTAAATTCTGGGCATACTCTATTGGTTGCAAAATGAACACCACCACATAAGCAACAGCAGACATGGTCATCATTCACATTACAACTATCTCCCGAGTGTTCACAGCCGCACTTAAAACAGCGTGGTTTTGACCGACACTGAAGTTTGGTGTGGCCAAACCGACAGCAATTATAACACTGAATGGTTGGATATGTGTATATTTGTACTGTAAGTGCAGTGTAACACATGAAAATCCTTTCTGGTAAAGTTTGTCCGTCAAAGGTTAAAACTACTGTTTGAGATGGTTGCCATGTAGCTTCTCCATTAACAATATGTTTAATATTTATTCGTCTGACTTTTAATATCTTACCACATCCATTTGGGAGACTGCAGCATTCTATAATATCATCGGGAGATAAATCTGTTGGGACTCCACGCACTACACCCATCCTAGACACTTGGTATGTTGGTATAAAGGCCTTGAAATTGTTTTCTTTTAATAAAGTATGATCAATAAAAACATTAGCATCTACAAAGTTATTAAAGGCTATTGAAAGTTTATTCCTACCTATTCTTTTCAAACTTCCATTTAAAATATTTCCCAAAGAATGACGTTTTAAGAATTTACCAAACATAATAGGGTGAAATGTGGTTCCATCGTTTGCTGAATCTATTTGTTTTTGCACATGTACTATATAAGGAGCAGAATCTGTCGAGTTGTATAATAATCTAGTAACTGGTGTTGGTGGCAAATTTGGAGCACTTGGAGCTACCTGAGGGGTAGGATCTATAACTTGATTGCTATCTGTAGTATCTGTGGCGTGTGACACCTCGCCTTGGGTTTTTTCAAGGCAATCACAGGATGGCCTAGAACCTGATGTATGTTTACTTTTTTTGTTACAATGTTTACACGTTTTGTGTAAACTCCTTCGTTTATGTCCTTTCTTAATCGAGGTATCAGTATCCATATCAGATTCTGAGTATATTGTGACATAGCTTCCCGCCATAGGAACTGTTCCTCCCGGATCTGGAGGCTCGTTCATTTTGAATAAAAATATATATAAAGACTTACCTAATATATGTTCAATACACTACTATAAACAATAAACTTAATCATACAATATATAAACAACTAAATGTACTTTACTGATCGATTACAATAATTTTAAAATTAATTGGATAAAAAAAACGCGACCGCCTCTTTCAAGCCTTCCCGCCTTTTTTCCAAAAGCAACTCTTTGTAGAACACAATTCCTAAAACAAAAGCTTTATCTGCGCCATGACGGTAGGTAGGTACTCAATACAGAGATTTTAATGACATACATGTTGTACCTAAAGTCACCTTTACTATGTAGCAATAAGGTCAAGAGAATACGCAACCATAACACTGGTAATAAAGCCGTATCAGAGTAGTGACGCTCACAACGTCAGTTATTACTCTGTGCTCTGTTCACTGTTGTCAAGTGCACATTATAATGCAATTTTTGGCAAGCGTGTACTTTTGCTTACGAGTGTTTGCAATTTGTCTACGTTTACATCCCTTTTAGGGCAGCCAAATAAAAATGGAAATAATAAAACAAATGTATTGTGGTTTAAAAAGCAACAGAATGTTTTCGTTTGAAAAGCCTGACAGACATGCGAATAATCATAAATAAAATATACTTAACAGTACCTAATATTAAGGATTTCACTTTTTCGTTTTTCACTCGGACGCACGAGATCCTAAAAATAACTGCAATATATAAACATTAAGTTATTTCGATCGTTGTCCCTTGTAATGTTCATTAAATAGATATTTTTATAAGGAAAACAAATAATACGGAAGTGGCGCTTTTATAATATCTCATTAAATCGATTTTATCCTCGGGCATAAGCTTCAGGGCTCTTTATTTACAATATTTAACCAACAATATTACTGTTATTTTCTTTATAAAACAGTCTAATGTTACTCCTTACTTATGTTTATTTTTTAAGCCTAAAAAATTGTCAATTGGCCGAATCGATACCGTGATTAAAATTGTCCCTAAACGTTGAGTTTGCATCCCTATTTCTAATTATACGATATACTTTATTATTATTCTCTACAACTTGCGCGATTCATTTGTTTATATTAAATAAAACTACTTTTTACGGATTTAGACGCGTGTATTTGTTTTAAATTTTAGCCCGACGTTTCGGAGACTTTGCAGTCATTTGCGGTGACATCCGTAAAAAGTAATTTTATTTATACGATATACTTATTATGATTTAAACTGCAGATTATACCAACTCATGGCGATGAACTAAATAACTAATGGCTCTTTTATAACCTTGGGACACACAAACAGTATTACCGTCGTTAATGTATAATGTAAGCTTGTTATAAACTTATATTGTATCAACAATGTTGTCTGTCACCGGGCACACTCATAAACTATGAATACGTAATAAAACTAATAAAATAGCAACATTTTTAAACTGACTACTTTTAGCTTAGTACTGACCAAAACAGATAGCAAAAGATCAGATATTCACTTGATTAAATGAAATAATATACAAGTATTAAACAATGTTCAAACTAGCCTTTAAAAACTATTTAACTCAATTTATCTCTAAGAACTTAAAATATACTCGTATTTTAAATAAAAAATAATAATAAACACATGAGAGTTGAGTGTTATAAACTGTAAGTTGAGTGTAAGCTTGTTATAAACTTATATTGTATCAACAATGTTGTCTGTCACCGGGCACACTCATAAACTATGAATACGTAATAAAACTAATAAAATAGCAATATTTTTAAACTGACTACTTTTAACTTAGTACTGACCAAAACAGATAGCAAATGATCAGATATTCACTTGATTAAATGAAATAATATACAAGTATTAAACAATGTTCAAACTAGCCTTTACAAACTATTTAACTCAATTTATCTCTAAGAACTTAAAATATACTCGTATTTTAAATAAAAAATAATAATAAACACATGAGAGTTGAGTGTTATAAACATCGGACACAACACACCACGTATTTGGTGTTGACATGTTCATGTACTCGTAAAGAATACTCATAACAATACAAACAGACGTCTACAACATAAATAATATAGTATAGTACTAGTACCGTCAGATAACCTTGAGCTACAGAGACACAGCTACATACAGCCTCCATATTAACTAAACTCATATTGTATTCATTGGTGCTACATGAAACAAAGAGGGCTCTGTGCATTTTATAAATGAGACGACACATAGCTCCTCCTTTGTTGGGGTTTCGTCAAAATCCTTATAGCCTCACTTCGGTGTAAGTCTGTCTGTATGTTCGTCCGTCAAACATTTTTTACTCAGCAACGGCTGAGGGTAACAACTTAAAACTCATACGATATGTAGATCTATGCATCTACGCATTTAAAAGATATAACCGAATACCGAATTACGACCATTTTCGACTTATGCTTCATCATCATCGTGCTTCGAATCAAAATTTTGTCTTATAGTCCATTGAAAAGTTACATTTGGGGTTGCGTTTCTTAGAGGACGCAATTTTATTTTTTTGATGTGTAGGGGGGGTAAGTGTAAAGCTAAAATCAAGTTTGTGGGGTCGCCACCCTTGTCCCACGGCCGCCATCTTGAAAATAGGGGTTGAAACGGTTTTTACGATATATCTCTTAAACTATTTATCTGATAAAAAAATTTTCTTAACGTTTTTTGTTGCAAATTAAATTCTCTATAACTTTGGTCCAGTAATTTTTTGTCGTAAAACTATAAATAAAAAAGTTATAAGTGAAAATGTTCAGAAATTCGAGAAAAAAATTTATATTTTTCGATATAACTTTTTTTTTTATCATTTTACGAAAGAACGATATCAGACCATTTTTGTAGATCGGTTTTTAAGGAACAACTTTTATATGCAACATTTTTTCATTAAGTCAATAGCTAAGGTTTTACAGCGCTCCGAAGTGAGTACTATTTTTCAGTACTCTTAACTATACATATTTTATACGTGGGTACTAATAATGTGTCATCAGTTATTAATTTATTTTTTTTATTTTGTTATTATAATTCTTTTAATTAGTAATTTTGCAATGTTATTAATAATTAATTATTGACTCTTTTCTGGATCAATCAATTACTTGGATCCTGAACCGTTTTGGCACAGATGAAGCAATTGTTCACAAAATCAAAGTCTGGCTCTGGAGCTTCTGAAACTGAAGATAAACTACTGGAGCTGCTGCTGCGACGACGAACAACATTATCAGTTCGATTGTCCACGTAATAACAATAACACGCAATATGTACAGTAACTTACATACTTACATTAACGTAAAAATTGTTCATTAACCTCATCATTTTTTGCTACAGCTCGGTCTAGTAAAGTTTTTACACCTTTTGCCTTCACAGTTCTTATTTTATTTTCACCTAAAGGTTTTTTACAAATAAAACAATCACTCATGATGGAATAATAGAAAAAGCACGCTTAAAAAGTCTAAATGCTAATAAAAAAAGAATAGTTTTCACTGCAGTTAAAATCGAGTCTAAAATCATTCGAAATCGTCTTCACAATTAAAAACAGAATAAAATACATCCGCGCGTAGAGAAATATGTAGCACAACTAAAAGATATAAGTTGAACGACAACTTCAACACAATATTCTCAGCTATTCGTACAGTAAGAGAGGTTAGAAATAATGATAATAATAATAGCAGCTGTTCTTTTGTTCCCTAATGGTCGCTTGGGTATTTTCTACCTGGACAGCATTCTCGGTAACGGCCGTCACATTTAAAATTATTTTAAAAAAAATTAATAACTGATGACACATTATTGGTACCCACGTATAAAATATGTATAGTTAAGAGTACTGAAAAATAGTACTCACTTCGGAGCGCTGTAAAACCTTAGCTATTGACTTAATGAAAAAATGTTGCATATAAAAGTTGTTCCTTAAAAACCGATCTACAAAAATGGTCTGATATCGTTCTTTCGTAAAATGATAAAAAAAAAGTTATATCGAAAAATATAAATTTTTTTCTCGAATTTCTGAACATTTTCACTTATAACTTTTTTATTTATAGTTTTACGACAAAAAATTACTGGACCAAAGTTATAGAGAATTTAATTTGCAACAAAAAACGTTAAGAAAATTTTTTTATCAGATAAATAGTTTAAGAGATATATCGTAAAAACCGTTTCAACCCCTATTTTCAAGATGGCGGCCGTGGGACAAGGGTGGCGACCCCACAAACTTGATTTTAGCTTTACACTTACCCCCCCTACACATCAAAAAAATAAAATTGCGTCCTCTAAGAAACGCAAGGTAAGGCCTAAAAAATGTAACATTTCAATGGACTATTAACAAATATCAGCTGTATATGAAAATATATTCTAAATTAAGTTATAAAGCAAAGTTATATAATTGTGGCTAATTATGTTTATCACGGGAGAGTTTCGGTTGAGGCTTGCAACAAGTATATGCGTATTAATAGACACGGTACATTACACTTTGTAATAATTCTTTGTCTATTTAGAAGAAAATATCCAACTAGGTTTTGATACATATTTAGATATCACCATATTATTCTATGACCTGTATCTATCTATACTAATAATATAAAGCGGAAGAGTTTGTTTGTTTGTTTGTTTAAACCCGCTTATCTCAGGAACCTCTGGTCCGATTTGAAAAATTCTTTCAGTGTTGGATAGTCCATTTAGCGAGGAAGGCTATAGGCTATATAACATCACGCTGCGACTAATAGGAGAGAAGCAGTAGTGAAAAATGTTGCAAAAACGGGGAAAAATTGCTAAATTCCACGAGTACGAAGTCGCGGGCAATTTTACATTTTTACTAATTTTTTAGTACACTGAATATTATTATCAAAAAAAATAGTCAGATGGTTAAAGGACAACCAACATAACCCATTTCCAGCATTTTTGAAATTTTTGTCTGTTTGTCTTTTTAGATGTTCGTCTGTGCACGCATCACGTAAAATTTACAACACTTATAAATACAAATGTTATACGTAAAAGTTTTACATAACTCAAGGTATTACTTAGTCTTTGTTTTATCGCAATCGGTCTACTCAATCAAGAGATATTTACATAATACGAAATTTCTCAATTTGTTTACTTGCAACGCCATCTAGCGGCTAAAAACAGAATCAAAAAATTGATAGAGTCGATCGAAAAAATAGTAAATAAGCCATTAAGGTTGCGCTGATTGAGCACTCAATCAGCGAACAAACTCAGCACCATTGTCTCCATAGTTTAAATAAAAATATAACATATAACATAAGAATATAATCGCAAATTGAAATTATTAATAATCAAGATTCCATTAAAGAAAGGAAGGTGACAATCGTTGCATTCACACGAGCTTTTAGAAGGATTCAAAGTTGCCAATAAATCATTACAAATTAACTTCATAAATACTTAAATGAGAAAGCTAATTATCCTGAATGTTGAAATCTCGCCTCCAAAATAAAATATATTAACTGACTCACGGCGCGGCGTCAATGGGATCCACTTCACTCAAGACATAAGTAGATATTCTTCGATTCAAATATACAATATAAATTTACCTGGGAAACGTTCCCTGATATTGGAATTCCGAATTCGAATATACCGTTTCACACAGGGACTGAAGAATATAGGCGGGAGCTGTATTGAATGTACAAAAAGATGTGGTACGAGTATGTACTATTTTAGTCTAAAGTCAGCGGATGTTATGTTTGATGTTTACCAGCAGCATCGTGCTTTGTAAATGCATTACAAAATCGGCAGTAAATAGTTTGGTTTTGACTTTTTTAACAGCATAAATAAAACATTTTTAATTTGTTAATCGGCCACGCATGCCATTTCAACTTTTTTTGTCAGCTACCTAGCTACCAATGAAGTTGGTTGAGAAACAAGATATTAAAAATATTACTAGTTAAATTCCTTCCAATAAAACCCAATATTCCAATTTCGATATTCATAAATCTAATATAGAAATTTGATAGCTACGCTTTCGCTGTTCTGCGATTTTTTATGTCTGTATGATAAAAATATTTTTTAACAAAACTATTTTTTACGGATTTTCATACATATTTTAGTTTTTATTTAGCCCAATGTTTTAACGAATTTAATCACCATGATCACTTATCAACCTTATGAGTTTGTTAGAAAATATTAAAAGTAGATAATTATTACAACATAAATACCAATCGCAAGTTATAAAATGATTAATTTAATAGATAATAATATACAGTGAGTTTAAAGAGTAGATACATGCTAAGAGTACATGTTGAATATATCTACTGAACGTTGACTAAAACATC
Organism: Orgyia antiqua; assembly: GCA_916999025.1. Taxonomy (NCBI): domain Eukaryota; kingdom Metazoa; phylum Arthropoda; class Insecta; order Lepidoptera; family Erebidae; genus Orgyia; species Orgyia antiqua. The sequence goes on from OU779862.1 coordinate 21,443,857, forward strand.
CGAAGTGCTCGGCCGCTTCAGATCAGCGTTATTTTGCATAAAAATTCTCAAATAAAACATGACCGGTCCGCATTCATTGAATATTCAGCATCAAAGCTATGCCGGATTAAAATAATAATTTACGTGGAGGACAGGAAATTAAATCTTTTCTATTGTTTTAGTCAACGAAACGTTGAACAATGGGAATGATAAAGAACGTACTCAATCACAGTTGGATCGTCAGTTTAACATTCAAACGGGCCCTCCACTTCGATGGATAAGTTTTGAAAAACTCAAACAAAAGAAACTCAAGCGTTTATTAGAAATTTTTCAATCCATGTTGGGGTACAAAATGGACATAGTTAAGTGGTGGTTTTGTCTAAATTGATTGAAATATAATGATAGATTTGCACGTGCTGGGATACTCAATATAGACTGACAGCTTAAATCGAAATCGCTGCCTAATCTTTTTAAATTAGTATTAAGCAAAATGTATACAAATACGTTTACGGCAAACGTTGTTCTGCCATTCTAAAAAAAAAAAAAATTGAAAAATAGATGTTGGCCGATTCTCAGACCTACTGAATATGTATGTAAAATTTTATAAAGATCGGTCTAGCCATTTCGGAGGAGTATGGTAACTAACACTGTGACACGTGAATTTTATATAAGTACTAGCTGTCCCGGCAAACGTTGTTTTGCCATACTAAAAAAAAAAAATATTGAAAAATAGATGTTAGCCGATTCTCAGACCTACTGAATGTGCATACAAAATTTCATAAGAATCAGTCTAGCCGTTTCGGAGGAGTACGGTAACTAACACTGTGACACGTGAATTTTATATATTAGATTAGATTAAGAGGATACCAAAATAGCTTCGTGCATTTTTCTATGTACGAAGTTTTCATTGTTTCTTTAGATTGAATGGCTAGAGCTCTAATTTTTAAGTATATGTTTTTTCAATATATTATCTAGGATCGCATAAACTCAGAAACGCGATTGAAAAAAGTTTTCTCGATAGAAAATCTTGGCGAAACAACCTCTCAAATTTTTTATTTTTTTCATTTGTCGGTCTATTATCGCGTATTAACTAATGAAATAACTTTAAAAACATAAGTAACTATCATATATAGAAACACGTAAATCAGAATTAAAATATATTTAGTAGATTTTGCGTAAATAGGAAAAGTATCCCTAATTCTTCATTTTCTGTGCCTACTGGCTGCGTTAATATGTACGTGTCGGCGATGATATACGATAATATTGATGTAGGCCCTTAAATGGATTTTCCTTTCAACACTCACCTCGCAACTACGGAATTATAAAACATAATTACACATATCAATAATCTTCGTATATTCATATAATTCTATAACAAACAATTTTTAATAGATACTAAGCCGAATAATATTCCAGAATATTTTGTTATAATTAAAGAAGTATACTTTGCTGCTAATATTTTTTGACCCGTGATTATGGGTAAATAAGACTATTATAAATACAAAAGTTAATGAATCCTGTGGTTTCATATATAATTTTTATTACTTTTTAAAAGAACGTTAAAGTACAGATAATATATTCTGAAAAGCATCTCGGGGTAGATGTGTAGAGAAAGATTATCGACGCAATAAGTTGGTGTTAGGCGCGAGGCTCGAGGCGCTTTTACAAAAAGTTAAATCAAAAACGTGAGACGGCGACAAACAAGTAAAGGGGCAGAGATGGAGTGTTGGGGGGGGGGGGGTGAAGAAGGGTGGTGGAATGCCAAGAAGTGTCCGCACTAGAATTTATTACGTCCGCAACGTGTTACGATTTATATTAAGTAAGTGGCACAAATACATTTTGCACTCGCCTTCAGGCAATACTTACTCGATTATAATGTAAGCTTATCATGTCTATAATAAATTAGCCAAAATACTTATACCTTAAATTATGATTAGGTACTTTAAGAACAATTGGATATTTCTTATGTAAAATAAACGGTAATTCTAACGACAACCGAAGGAACGCATTAAACCGACGACTTAACTCTATGTATGACATTAAATTGCGCATTTAGTGAGACTTTAACAGGCTTGACAAACTTTATCGTAACTAAACCAATAAACAAAATAGAGCGCAGTATACGTAGCCCTCTGCGTCGTAGCGTGCTCTACAACTTCTACGAGAATGCAATATTGTACCTATTCTGCTTAATCATAACAATATGCATAAGAAAAAAACCTACATAATAATTCGGTTCTCTATTACTAATTAATAATTTAGTCGGAAATTATTATATTAGTATAGGTAAGGACAATCCAGTAATTATAGTAGATACATTAATTTAAATGATATTGAATAACGTCTTCCAAGGATATTTATAAATTATTAATAATATAAAGTGTGTAAACAAACATAACACAAAAATATTTTTTTCTAAAATTCGCTCACATATAAACATACAAAAATCACGACTTTGTTTTATAATAAGCAAAGGTTTTACTTAAATTTATTAGAAACGCGGTCTATTCTACAGAGGCATATCAATTCCAAATAAAACAATAGATTTATGTGGAATTTACATTTCAATATTGAAACAAAGCAATGTTTATTTTATCAAGGTACATATTCATCACACAGACTTCTTTTGTAGGCAACCAATAAGCTAAGAGTATTGTGTGTTACTGGCAATCTCAACATGAACTTTTGCATCATTACCGATTAAGGGCCTACATCAATATCATCGCCGACACGTACATATTAACACAGCCAGTAGGCACAGAAAATGAAGAATTAGGGATACTTTTCCTATTTACTCAAAATCTACTAAATATATTTTAATTCTGATCCACGTGTTTCTATACATAATAGTTACCTATGTTTTTAAAGTTATTTCATTAGTTAATACGTGATAATAGACCGACAAATGAAAAAAATAAAAAATTTGAGAGGTTGTTTCGCCAAGATTTTCTATCGAGAAAACTTTTCAATCGCGTTTCTGAGTTAATGCGATCCTAGATCATATAATGAAAAAAACATATACTTAAAAATTAGAGCTCTAGCCATTCAATCTAAAGAAACAATGAAAACTTCGTACATAGAAAAATGCACGAAGCTATTTTGGTATCCTCTTAAAAAACAAAGTCATTATTTTTCTATGTATATCACTATGTGAGCTTATATCTTCCGAACCACGCAACTACTTTGATGCAGTTTATTTAATACATGGATTGGTTCAAGAGGAGGGTTCTTTTTGTATGACTTATTAGGGTTCGTTTTCGAAATTCTTCGCGTACGAAGTTGAGTGCAACAGCTAAAATAATTTATATAAACTTTCAACTTAATGTTTCATAATGATACATTTATTATCTGGAACCCTCTCACTGTATCTTATAATATATTGAGAGGAGCGTGTCCTAGTGTCGTAAAACGTTTCAATAATGCACCACACAACACGACCTCAGGATGAAATCTTATTTATTACGAGCAGGTAAATACAAAACTTCAGTACTGTTTTGTTTAACGATAGATTACATATTTTATAGAAATTTATGAAATCATGTCTTAGAAAGAGTCACGATTTAAATTACTGCTATTATTAAGTTAATTTCAAACACGCTGCTGAAATTAGGCAAAATAATGGTAGCTATTTAACAAGACAGTGTCTGGGATCTGACAAGTGCGGCACGCAGCCGTACCAGTTACCACTCGCCGATTGATACAGATAATATACTGATTAGTATACCTTTTAATCATAATTTATTATTTGACAGTAAAAATTAAACTTCCTATTGTGAATAATTTGCTTAGATTAAACTAAAGAACACACTTGAAAATCCTCAATATTTTTTTAAATTATTGCTTTGTTATCGATCACTTATTAAGTGTGCAAAATTTCCAACGTCTGCAAGTGTGTTCGTAGTGTTCGAACACTCTTCATAGGGCCGTCGGAATCTTTACCATAGGATTTGCCCAACTTGAAATTATAAATTAAATCTTATATATAAAATTCACGTGTCACAGTGTTAGTTACCGTACTCCTCCAAAACGGCTTGACCGATTTTTATGAAATTTTACATGCGTATTCAGTAGGTCTGAGAATCGGCTAACATCTATTTTTCAAACCTTTTTTTTATTTAGTATGGCAAAACAACGTTTGCCGGGACAGCTAGTAGTTTAATAAATGTTGATATTTAGAATGTAAGTAGGTATAATAAATATAACGATAATTTTATTTTAACAAATCAATTAATGTAGAATTTTTTTCCACGTTTTGAACCTACGACCCTGTAAATTCCTTTCCATTAAGGCACAGCAAATCAATTACAGCTGCGTGTAACAAAATGGTGACGATTTCGGTAATTATCATATCAAATTGTAAACAATTTACACAAAACGTAACTAATGATATCTCTACGCTTTCCTCGTGAACATAACTTGCATAAAAATCGATTCTGTGGTTTTTAAGCTTATTGTAAACAAACATATGTATAAACTACTGTAAGTTCTAACTAATGATCATACACGTATGAGTTTAATAAAGATTATTAAATTATTTTCTACTTTACCTATGTCGATCCCGCCTCTATAAAGTAAATGACTACAAATTATCACTGTAGACAGCTTTCACAAAACCATATGCATAATTTATTAGTAGAATACAAACATGCGTTGTACGTACATGAAATAAAGTATGTGTTGATGTCAAGGAAAGTTCGGGTGTAAACACTATACCTAACGCGGCGGACGGCGAGCGCAAACTGCCGGAGACGGCGCCCTGAGCTACACCCGCGCCCCTGGACATGAAAATCCCTTTCAGGCGCCACTCTCACTGAACTCAACGTTTAATAAATTAAAAATTATGTTACAAGTACATTCTTTAATTAATCAATGGACTACCTGCGGCTAAATTAATCTGTTTTACCTGTTTTAAATGTTGCTTGTGAAGATACAACGTTATTACACCACAACCGATTTGTGTTTATGATTTTTATACTTTATACTTGATACTTGTGGCGGTTTATAAATTACATGTTTTATTTGTATAACATTCAAAACAAATGCTTATTCACAAAATAAATTTAATTTAATGTACAGAAAATATAAAATATTCTTAGCATAAAATAATATTTTCAATAACAGACTTGATTAAAATTTTCTTTTAACACCTACTTAGCAAGTACTTTGTAAAACTTTGGTGAAAATGAATTGTAAGTAGCAAGCGTATAAAAATTCAATTGCCTTTTAGCTTACTGTAAAAATAAATTAATAAGAAATATGATCTGATTTACGAACGCCTTTTTAAATGTAACTTTGATCACGTCTTCTTAAACGCCAAATACTTTTGTTTTTAACAAAAAAATAGCGTTTTTTTCGATGGCTGCGGTATTTAAAATCAATTCTTTGTACGTCTTTGTACTTCAGAATAACGGATTTCACTTCCCATTACTATAAAGAACAACAATAAATTTCTAAAAGAGATTAAGTTTTAAATAAGTACCTTTATTTTATGTATATTAATATTATAAAGCTGAAGAGTTTGTTTATTTTAACACGCTAATCTCAGGAACTACTATTCTTTATTTATTTATTTATTATTGATAGGTCATTTATCGAGATAGGCTATAGCCTAAATAATATCACCAAGCGCGAACAATAATAGCGAAGCATAAATGAAAATTTTTACAAAACCTGAAGAAGAAGAAGTCAGAAGTCGCGGGCAACAGCTAGTAAGAAATATAGGAATACTATATTAGTACTACAACACGATAATATACTTATTTTCATAAAACTATATGTAAGATTTTATGCAGCGGTGTCCTGTTCTTCAACTTTTCTTTTAAAAATATTAAAAACTAAATAATTTTAATAAATTATGGACTTATTCATAATGACTTATCGGAGATTTAAAAGTTCGCTAAAATAGGTTCACGAAAATTGACAAAACTTGTTATTCATAATAGTCTTTTTACGCTAAAACGTTTATTATCTCTTTGATAAAATCTCCGTTGAAACCTCCGATAAGTCATTATGAATAAGACCGTAAGTATTTACGTTAGGTTACGGAGACTCATGAAATATGTTAAAACAATTTGGTTAGATAACTGATTACCGCCGATACTAATATACATATTACGTACCTACCTATGCCAATACTATACAAAAATGTTCATAGAAAAAACTATATTGAAACAGACTATAAAACTCAATCCAGTGTATTCCCAATGGAGCCGTTTGTATTCAAAGCTTTAGTAACACTATGTAACATATGTTGGCGTGTCTGGTTGTTGCGTGCTATTGAACTGTCACAGTCGGGCCCTCATCTATTAGTTTGTTTTTTATAGCTTCACACCTATGAGTCCCTGAAGAGATAAGTATAAATAAGTTGTAAATGAGAATCACGTTGCTTATCACATTTCCATAGGCAAAACTTTTCCAACTTCGGTTTTCTACAAATAGATTAAATAGAACGCATAACATTTTCGAATTATAGCTTTTTCCAAGTACATATTTTATTTGTGATTTAATAAGTTAATTGATAGAACTAAGTATATATATTATGTATTTAAAAAAATCCAAACAAAATACACCTTTCAATTGTTAAAAGAACGGTAAAAATTCAAAGTAAACAAAAAGTTCCGGTAACAAAACAACTGTTACACAAATGTCTGGTTCTCATTGCCTTTCTATTTAAATTTAATGAAAGGAGTAGGTACTAACAATTATATCAGACGCTTGTATTGTTGCGAGGGCTGTGAGCCGAGAGGTGTAAGTACACCTCATTAACATTTAATTGTCGCAATAAATCCACCACAGCACGCACCACCGACCCGGCCCCTCTGCCTCCCTCAGGGGAAGGGTGTAGTCACCTGCATACTGTTAAGAAAGTACCTCAAATTAACGGCTACCTTCGTAAACACAAAAACATTCCTAATTTCATGGTTGTATTTATACTGATAAATAATCTACTTAGTTTTAAAAGTAAAAAACACGCATAAATATCCTGAATATTTTTAAATGATTGCATTGTCATCAATAGGTACTCAATTCTATGCTACCTAATTACACAACGTTGACAGTTTATGTTGTCAGAGACATAAGTTTCTGTTGTCACATGTTGTCACAATCGTAGTAAACATGTAAACAATTATATTTTTACCTGATTCTATAAACAAAGCGTTTTTATGTGAAATTATGTGATTGTTTAAGAAAGGCATACGTAGAAACACAATAATCTTGGTGAGTCTACTCATATACAATTCAACTATTACGTGTATAATTAAAAATACAAGTGTGGTCATAGTGATACTTCAACATGCTATTCTAGTAATTCTGATCAAGGAATAGGGATTATTCTTTTAAATTATTGCATTGTCATCGGTCCTTGTTAGGTGTGCAAAATTTCAGGGCCCTGAGTCGGGTATTTCAACGGTGTCACAACTGTACCATTATTGTACCATTATGGTGCAATAGTAAAGTTTTTGGTAGTCTACTATTATTGTGTCGTCATAACGACTTCATCATTGACTTACAATTGTCAAAGTGACATAAATTGCTAGTCTCGTACACAACCATGAAGGTACAGATAAAAGTGGAGTCCAGACTCTGAATACCTACTTGAAGCAAAAATGATGTATGGCTATCTCGCTCACTGTGGTCAAACCCTTTCTTTCTAAGTAGGGTAACCTTTATTGTATTTCTTCCAGGACAAAACTTCAAGTAGTTGTGTTCCATATAGTGTCAACAAAATGTTCACTTCTAAGACCTAGCCCGTATAGATTTTATGTGTCGAGATACTTTATGTAATGTGCGTAAAAAAATACTCAAAAAACAAACTGTTTGTTATCGCGTGAAAGTTTGGATAATTCTAGTTTTTTAACAGTAACTGGAGGTTCGGTTGTTAAATTTATTATTCTTTTTACATTTATAAACACGTAAAATTTCCTAGTTCGTATGTACGATGTACCTATAGAATATTGGTGGGAAATAGATAATTACTAGAACAAAGGTGTAGTTCCTACGGCAATACGAAATTAATGAATGATTGTGAGATCTGCTTGAGATAAAATAATGATAATTTACCTTTATTTCAGACCTAAATACATGTTACAAAGATACAGAAAAATGATTCCAACGAATTGAGAACCTCCTTTTTTGAAGCCGGTTAAAAATAACAAGGTGTTAGTAATTTCTTAGTAAACAAAACAAGTTACACAATAAAATCTATTTGGCATACCTAAGTGGAAACATAACTTTTTGTGTAGGTAGCGTAAAAACGAAAAAGGGTTATTGTACTCATATTTTTAAACATGTACTGTTATTAAGGGACCAACCATGAAATCGCAAAAGATATATGTTTCATTAATTTTGCAGATTAATTAAACATTATGAATACATACTGGACAATAGTTTTTCCTAGATTTCTGGGTTAGCCAATGTATTTCTATTTATTAATGTCAGTTAAAGGGCAAATTCGGTCAATAATACTTCTGAAAAAAAAAATACGTTACGTTGATTAAAATTAGTTTGTCGGAAAATCTGTAGTTAATAGTCATTTTAACTGACAATATGAATGTGGTTAAAAGTCGCTGACGGAAGAACGGAGAATCAGTCAAAATCAATTTTTACGTATATTTCTGTCTACAGCGTTTAAAGGAACCTATCATGAATGGCATGACGGGAGCTAAAAACCTAACCCACCCTTGTCGGGTTGCCCTTGGCTCCCTGTGCCTTGTGTTCCACTACTTGGCGCTAGGCAAGTCAGTTAAAATTACATTTAAACAGCTATATTGGGTAAAATTAGTTTTCAATAATTTCAGTCAAAAGTACTACTGTCGAGAGCTTACAGTCTATTGAGTGGTTATAAGTTTTGACTGTGACATATATCATAGGGGGCTATAATAGGAACGATAATAAAGTTACAAAAAAAGGGCAAAAAAGAAACAACAGCACTTTCCAAATTAAAATCATTTAATAACTTTTCTTTTATACATGACTAAATATTATTGTTTTGTGTAATTTCTGTCTCTTACCACGTAAATCACTAATTATATTTTCTGTATGACTCTTTAAGTGTTAAAAAATGAATTTGCAATTTTCTTAATTAATACGCTTTCATGCAAATCATTGCAATAAATTGAGTCCGTGATGGGATGCTTAAACATTTCTTGCAACAGAGGAGTAAAATGTTGTGATACAACATTAATTAATTTGTTTTCTATATTGTTTTCTCTGAGTTGGCCCATCAGGAAGGATTACTTTCATAAATGCCAGAGCTAGGATTTGGTACACCCAGAGTAGCTACTTGCCCCATAGACTCTTCCTGTAATGAACTGTCTATCTGTCTATCTATATAAAATTATAATATATTTTACAAAATATAGCCTTTTGCCATATATTCGAACTACTACATTTCTGAAACATAATAATAATGTAAGGCTCTCATTAGGCAGTCGGATCGGGGGGGGGGCTGGTTCAGAAAGCAGCAATTATCTCTGGAGCCTTGAGCGCCGGTAGTTTGGAAAATGTTCCTGATACTGGTGGGGTATTTTTTTTCATACTAGTTTTTATATTCCTTATAAATTCAAATATTTAACATTGTATAACATGTGAGACAATTAAAGGAGTTTGTAAATAGATACTTGAAATTTTACCTTGCAAGGTGATACTGCTTCTTGATTTGTAATTATAGTAGGAACTGCTGTTTGTTTTAAAAAATCCTTGCACTTTCATAAAATTTCATTTTCAATGGTACAATGGATAACCATAATTTCCTCTGGGTACTATTTTTAGGAAATCTAAAAAAATAATATTGTAGGTAAGTATATTAATGTTGTAAATAATGTGAAATAAAAATTAAATGACTAAGCAAACATGTATAATTTAGTTCAGGTCCCACAGAAAGTCCTAGATATGTCCTCAGTATGGTCACACTATTTCAAAATTACTTCTTGTAAACAAGAAAGATAAAATTGCACTAAGTCCATGAAATTCAATGTAAGACTATTAGATCTTTACATCGTTATCAGTATAGTTAGTTAGAAGTATGCTGAAAACATTGTTTAATCATTTTATGAAGTATTTAATTGAAAATACAAAGAAATATGTTTGCAGTTATTCAATGCCAGAAATCACGATCTAAACACTTACGCGTGAAATTGTATATCACCTCCTGGACACCACGTACTACCGCAACCACGCACTACACAAGTTTGCACCATTTCTTTAATTATAAAAATAATTAGAGTCGAAAATTTGAAACGAAGCTGTGAACCGTAAAGTAAACAACCGACATATTGGCACAATTTTGTCGACAACTTGACATATGGTGACCAATGTTGCCAAATTACGAAATCCTTAGGAAATGGGGAAAATAATTCACTGATTCGTCAACCATGAAAAGCATCCGTGATCTACTATTTTATTATTTTTAATTTCATTCATCGTATTTCAACTAGTTATTTATAGTTACGATTAAACACTATCAAATGACAGTGTTTAACTTGTGATTTGATATGTGTGGTGACTCTTTTTAAGAATTTACTAGGAGATTTTAATAAGGAGATAGCAGTACTAAGGCCACACTAAAAAGAGAGGTCAGACCACAGAGAGTGAGATAGAGATACGTAGGTATTTGCCTCAAACCGATGTTCCAAGTATGGCCTCCTTTTTTTTATCTATATCTTCATGTACACAACTGCTTCACAATTGCAATTCAATGACTGAAATGTTTCGGTAGTCTGCTATTTTGAATTTGACAGTAATATTTTTAAATTGTCCTGTGTCGACAGATTGCCATAAATAAAAAATAGATAGATAGAAATATTAGAAATTGTTCTTTGTAATTTATTGCAATTTACTAATCTCCTAAACTTCACATTGCTTTTTATACTAATAAATAGTATGTACAAATATATCTAAACGAAGTCTAGCATGATTAAATGTTTAAATTTATTAGTAGTTTTTCGAAAATCACGTCAACTAACGCATTTTTTAAAAACGGCAACACATACATACCATTCTAACACAATTCATAGATAAAAGAGACCGAAAATTCAATGCATAGATAAAAGAGATCGACAATTCTATTACCATTGAACGACCGTTATGACGGCATATAGCAGACTACGGATATTTGACTTCAATTGCAACGGTATCGTGCCGGTATTGTGCCGGTATGACAATTGTTCCAAAATAGTAGACTTGAGCACCAGATCAATCCGTCTACTGCAAGTGGCTGAAAATCGCTTTCAAAGATTCCGTTACACAGATTAATACATTGATAGATACATACCAAACTTATAAAAGCGTGTTAATAATTAATACTTGCGGTTTCACCTGCTTGTATAGCTAATGCTTCGTTTCCAGGTTTTTAACCTGATATTGCTGCCGATTCTGAGCGCACAACTAAACTTAACTTAACTAAAAAATTAAAACTGATAGCGTCATTAACACAATTCGGCAATGTTTACTGAAGTTTCTTATTATTAAAACTGTGTATTATTGACTAACGATTTTAATTAATATAAATGTGCGCAACGAAATAGCAAGTAATAGCTATATTGACAATACCAATTTTCATTTTTTAGTTAAGTTAAGTTTAGTTGTGTACGCAGAATTGGTACCCTTAAGTGTTAAACTAATAAGCAATAAGCAACTGTAAAATTTTAAAACCTATTCAGTAGTTTTTGCTAGAAAGATTAACGAACATCTTCACATGATGAAAATCATAGATTCAAAAATAATTATCTTCAAACATTTCAACTCTCTGACAGGGAATCGAACCCTAGTTATTCGCTTAACATAGTTATTGTCTTGGCTATCAGCAAATTTAATTTTAAAGGTGAAATAAATAAATAAAAGACTTAATTTTATATAGTTATATTTATTAACATAGTGGGTATTATAAAAATGTTGAGAGAAATTAACACTAACACTACACTTTTGAGGTACCTTTGACTATTATAATCAGTCTCAAAAATCACTAAAGAACTCAATAATAAAGAGGCATTTTAAGATTTTTCCTTTGTAGATTTTTCCTCTGTAGATATTTCCTCGTTAGGTTTTTCTTGAATTGGTATCGTGCGCTCATTCAACGGCTCCGATCTAAAAGCCACTAAAACTAGCTTTCCTTTATCCAGATGACATTCAACACGTTCAGGAGGAAATCCTTCAGGTAACAGGAATCGCCTCTCGAAATGACTACGGGTCCAGCCGTCTTCTTTCTTTATCTCCTTTTTTCCTTCCACCATAATTTCATTGCCTACAGTTTTCACATTTATCTGTTCTGGAGAAAAATTTTGCACATCTAGATGAACTTCTACCTTTTTGCCGTCGATTTTTACTTCTGAATCCGAATAAACGCCTTCCACATAATCGTTGGGTGATGAAACAGATTTGATAAATTTCACCGGGTCTCTGAAGAAAGGATCTCTTGCAAACACAGCGAACGGATCTTCAAAAGCTCGAATGACAGGGTCCCGGGATACTACATTCCTCAAATGTCGAATCCAATACGGCATTAAAGACATTTTTGTTGATTATTTGTACTAATCTTTCACTAATTTTCTTCTCACAATCTTTCGAAAGCAAAACTTCAAATGATGTAAACAGCGCGCACCTCCGCTTTATATATCAACGCACTCTTGTTTCGAGTAGCTAAACGAATATTCTCGAAACTTCGAGTGAATTCCGGCCTAAATTTATTTTAGTGACATCTAGAACGCTGTTCGAGAACGTTCTAGAACCGTTATTACACTACAAGGCTAGCTTAAACAGCGACATCTATCGTCGAGTAGAAATCTCCCAAAATATAAAATTATAGAAAATTTAACTATAAAATAGTGCGAGTGGTACCTCTCATCTCTAATGTAATTATTATACGTAGAACAGTAATTTCAAAATTACATTTTTTTAAAATTTGATTTCAGCGGAAGAAATAGGACTGACATTTTTAGCGCCCTCTATTGGCGAAAAGACAAAAATATTACCCTCTTTTATGGCGGCACAGTAAATTATGTCTTATATGTATACCACGAAGTATAGATACAAGGAGTCCGAACGGTATAGGTTTTTCCATAATATTTCGTGTACACAATAATCAACCCAGATCATAGTTCTATTTTCTGCCACTGGCTGCGCAAGTATTCAGGATGTACCGATGCTAGTATAGAATATCAGAATATCTCTTGACCTTCTCTGTATTGTTGGGTTTAAAGCACTCGGAAAAATTTCCTAAAACTTATATTTATATCCACGTTTCTCAGAATATTTTTTTCCACAAGTGTCAATAGTTCAAACGAGTACTTCTTGAAAAATGGCGCACTCTACCGGCAAAAATCTGTCCCTTAAATTGAGACCATTCGTTCAACATTACGTTCGGACTCCTTGTATCTATACTTCGTGATGTATACAATGACGTATGTCGCATGATAGTGCAATCAAAATCACGAAGTATAGATAGAAGGAGTCCGAACGGTATAGGCTTTTCCATAATATTTCGTGTACACATTAATAAACCCAGACCATAGTTCTATTTTCTGCCACTGGCTGCGCAAGTGTTCAGGGCGTACCGATGCTATTATTATTATTACATGTAAACACGCGCTGGCTCGTGAATGTTGAATTTAATTTAATTAAATACATAATTCAAACGAGTACTCCTTGAAAAATGGCGCGCTCTACCGGCAAAAAATCTGTCCCTTAAATTGAGACCATTCGTTCAACATTACGTTCGGACTCCTTCTATCTATACTTCGTGAATCAAAATGATGAAATATTTTATAAGATCTCATAAAAATCTCAAAAATAAACAAACGAAAATGCGTAATTTAAATTCCGACAACGAAAACATTTTTAATCTTCTTCGTCATTGCTCAGTTGCTCACTGCTTCTCAAAATACAGGCTCAAGCCTAGTTTGAGAAGCAGGGAACCAAATAAACTTAATTTATTTATCTTGTTACACTTTGGTTACCTACACTGTAGAATGACAATTGTTCAAATTATGAAGTCAATAAAATTATTATCTTAAATGATGATTATCTATTCATTTGGATAGATAAATACCAAACTTAAAAAAGCGTGTTAAAAAGGATAACTAGAAAATCATCTGACTTGTAACTTAAGTTATCAATTAATAACTGAAATGAAAATGAAATGACGGTGATGAAGAAGGAATTTCTGCCTATTTGAGTGTTAAAAAGCGCCACGGCAGCCTAACACCGCTAGAGAACCTGCAGTAGATATACTCATTACTCATGACCACAAAGTAAATCTGGAACGACAAAATATGGACTGGATTTAAATACTTTCTATACAGATACCTAATTAAATGATTTACGAGTCTATACAGATAATAAAATTGCTAAAACTTTTCCTGTTCTTGTAACATTTTTCACTATTCCTCGTTAAATGTACTATCCAACACTGAAAGAATTTTAGAAATCGGACCAGTGAGTGGTTCCTGAGATTAGTACGTTTAAACAAACAAACAAACTCTTCAGCTTTATATTAGTATTAGTATAGAATTATAGAATATCAATATTTCAGTGGGGATAGGAACTTCAAAACACCCTGGCTGCCTCCATGCTAGGTACATAACTCCTCTAGACTGAAATAACCTAAAGTCTTTACCAACATCTTGGAATGGAATAGTTGACTAAATACTCAAACTCTTACTCAGATTCCTTCATGACTGAGAGGTAGATAGAACTGCTATTGTAGCAGTTCTATCTACCTACAATCAGTAAAGAGTCGAGTATTAAATCCTCAGTTGGTGACAGCAGGTATGCTGACGTGATGTCACCTTGACGTCAGGATAATAATTATATCCATTGATACCTACATTTAGGTGTTTGAGAGGTAGTGCGTCAATGGTACCAGTAACATCTAGTAATGTTTGTTGTATATATTAGCAGACAAAGTGTGGTGTGTGCATTAGGCAAACATACTAATAATAGATACTTAATAGTTGGATCGTTTGTATGAAATGCATTAGATTTAGAGATGGATTGATAACCAATATTGCAAAATATCCAGGAGTGGACAGTCAAACCTATGGAAAACAATTCCATTGATTTCCGTGATTTCCACAATACCGCCCCAGTATCGAATACAGAGATAAAAAGGGATAGATTGAAATTGGAATTGTATTTTAAAAGCTCCGTAAATTTCCTGGTTACATCCATTTTGTACCAGAAATCAAATTTAAATCTACTATAAAATTTGCTATTTCAAATCGGTTATCAAAGGGCATCCGTGAAAATTCAAAATATAATTTCGCATGTTTGTTTCATTTATTTGTAGCAATCATCAGTTCACGTTGTATTAACAACAACAATATAATATGTATCAATATTTATAACCAATAAATATTGATACTTATTATTAGGTATAGCAACGACGGATACTGAAAACTCGTATAAAATATGGTTGCACTAAGGTCTATAATTCAGTTCGCGAAGTTGAGTCACGGCTGATACTCGATCAAATTTAGCAAAAAATTTGCCATAAATTAAGAAAAATGCAGTGTACAACATTGATTGTGCTAGTTGTTTTAGTTTGCACGGTAACAATGGTAACATCATTACCTATGGAGTCTGGATTTATTGGTATGTAGCTGTGTCGGAATATAAATCGAGCCTCGACCGAATAAAAAGTATTAACGGCGAAGTTAAGAAATCTTTATATATGTATAAAAATCTCCTGTCACGATGTTTGTCCGCGATGGACTCCTAAACTACTGAACCGATTTTAAATTTGATTTGCACACCGTGTGCAATTCGACCCAACTTGAAAGATAGGATAGCTTACATTTAAATTTATAGTCGCAATATTATTTTATTGCAAATTATTTGTCTACTACTAACATTTGTATGGCAAAACAACGTTTGCCGGGTCAGCTAGTAAAGTTATAAACCGAGTATTCGCATTAAGAGGAATCCCTTAAGTTGTTCCTGAACTCAGTCACTCTTTAATACCTAGCTATTTATTCTAAACTACCTAATTAACAACCTACATCCTACATATTGGTACCAATTCTACGAACACAACTAAACTTAACTAAAAAATGAAAATTGATAGCCTCAATAACACAATTCAGCAACGTTAACAAAACTTTTATATTATAAAAACGGTTTATTATAGACTAATGATTTTAATTAATGTGTACAACAAAATAGCCAAATATTTAAGATACAGCAATAGCTGTTTTCATTTTTAGGGTTCCGTACCCAAAGGGTAAAAACGGGACCCTATTACTGAGACTTCGCTGTCCGTCCGTCCGTCCGTCCGTCTGTCACCAGGCTGTATCTCAAGAACGGTGATAGCTAGAGAGTTGAAATTTTCACAGATGATGTATTTCTATTGCCGCTATAACAACAAATACTAAAAATAAAATAAAATAAATATTTAAGGGGGGCTCCCATACGACAAACATGATTTTTTTACCGTTTCTTGCTCGATACTAATAACGTTGACAGGTAGACGCTTTAACTATGTGCCTTATGTTGCATAGATAATGGTACGAAACCCAACGTGCGCGAGTCCGACTCGCACTTGACCAATTTTTTTGTTAAGTCAAGTTTAGTTCTGCACATAGAATAGGCACCATTATATATAAACTTATCTAATTATTTCTATAGATGCAAAACATGAAGTAAAAAGTCATCGACACCACAGTTTAGGGAAGAGATTCATCAACCCCATGTTCGCATTTGGAGGTGGTGCCGACAGTGGATTAATTAAAATGAGGACTAAGAGAGGGTAAGTGGACCTGATTCATATAAAACTATAGAAGCAAACATTCACTTATTTACATTTTACCTCACTACGTCTAGATCTCCAGTGTCATAATTATTCCTTCTCAATAGATGAATTTCCTTTACGAGATGCCTGTTAAATAAGAATCAATAATTTTGTTTAATTTATCTTCTTTCATGATTAGATACATCTTCGAAAGTAAATATACAGATAGGTCATATCTAATGTATCGGTTTGTCTTCAGGGCTGATGACGAGTGTGAGAAGTTAGCACTGTGCAAGCTACATGCCAGGTCACGGCAGAATTTTATGTCAGCGTTTGAACTGTACTTTGTCAAGTGAGTATCAAATATTTATGAAACGGTCGAAGCCGGGATCTCTAGAGCTTACCATTTGAAATAGGGTATTTCCCTTTCAACGGAATATAGTTAGTTTCGACACAAAACATGAGACTTGACATCTGATTTAAGCCCCAAAACTCTACTGACATCAGGTTTTGCTCAAGATTCATGAAAAAAAAATGAAAAAAATATAGAGGAATTGAGAAGTCGGTTAATAACTACTATCACGGTAATATATTCGTAATTGATTGTTGCAGTAAACACAATGCCCAACTCTGGGACCACCAAGCCAGGAGTATTCAAGATTGTGAAACACGTTTTGGCGACTGCTACGATGAAGAATAACATTACTAATGTGATATGAAGCAAATATTTAATTTGCGTCCTCTCATTTCATTTAGACCGAATTTATTCGTTTCTATGCTGTTTGTAAATTTCTTGCCCAAGCCTAGTTGACTTTAATTGTACAATAATATGATATGTACAATAATATGATACCTACTTGAATGCTATCGATAACTACCAATGATAGAACTCACAGCATTTAATAAGTGCTGCATCTAAAATTGTTATTTTATTGAAATACATTAATAAAATTTATAAAAACCCTATATTGTTTAAATTATAAAGAACCTAATATTGTGCAAAAACGCAATATCGTAAATATAATGTAGCAGTCTCTGCCTACCCCTGTGGAAAAAAGTTGTGACAGTAAGACGATGATGACGACGAAATATCACAAAACTTTTTGCCACACCTGCGATTTGAACCAGAGAACGCTACAGGCGAATGCTGTGACATGTACATAGGTATATTTGTGAAAGTTGATTTAATAAATATGTATTAAATAAAAACACTAAATAACAATAAATCATTTTATTTCACCCACAAATACTGAAAATATTCACATTAAATTCAAATTAAATAAATTTACAACAAAATGCATAAGTTCATTCGATCTCAAACAAAATAACTTAATAATATACAACTGAGTCTATATAATTAGATATAATATTTTAAATTAATGATTTGAGAATTATTAAATATACGCAACAACGTTTTCATGTTTGGGAAACTCACAAAACTCCATGGTACCTAAATTTTATGTTAAATTATTTTATGAAAAGCCTGTGTATATAAACGGCAGAATCTTAACAACTGATAAAGTGATAACTAATCCCCATAGGTCGGATTTAGGTACAGTTATTTATGGACTTGAAACTTATTGGTATTGGTGCCAATTCTACGTGCACAACTAAACTTAACTAAAAATGAAAACAACTACTATTTTGTTGTGTACATTTTTAATAATTAAAATCTTTAGTACATAATATAGATATTTTCTAATAAAAAAGTTGTGTTAACATTGCCGAATAGTGCTATTGACACTATGAATTGTCATTTTTTAGGTAAGGTAAGTTTAGTTGTGCATGTAGAATCGGTACCATTGTTGATATTAAATGGATCTTTCCAGAAATTCAAAATTAGTTTACTTCATTAAGCAGGAAACTGTCCGCATTAACGCCATTAATATATTGTTTTGAAAATATACTTTTACTTCGAGACATATTTAAGTTATTCTTTCGGTGAATGAAATCAATGTAAGTACAATAATTAATATAATGTAACTAATTCTGAAATGATCACAAATATAATTTAGTCTAATCTATGACCATAATAGTGACTGCAATCGACAAAACGTTAACTTAAAAAAAACTCCATAGCAAAGTAAATAGTTTTAAAAATTCTATTTTGGTCAAGTCACGCGGAATAGTTTAGCTTTTTACTAAAATAAATAAATTCGTTTCATATGAATTTGTTCTTCCACTTATTTATAGTTTATACAAACATTGTCGATGTTCGCAATATAAAGAGTTTCACGTGCTTATATTTGCACGAATTATTTATATTAATTAGTATGTTTCTTACAATATTAGAAATATATATTTTGAGATGTTTACAGGAAATAACACTTGTGTATTAGATAAACTATCACTTGGCTACAAATTCAGCTATTGTTATTAGATAAAACATCACGCCTATTAGCTCTATGGTGGTAAACCGACTTTAATATAACAAAATTAAATAATGATATGGGCGTGGCTAAGAGAAGAAAGATTCTGTAATTTTTTTTTTATAAGTAAATAGTAATACATAGGAAATTCATATTCTTGTACCAATAGAACTAACTTTATGCTTAATTTAAGGCTAGATGATGTTTTATCGAATGTCTGTGATTATTTATTATTTCCCTTATACCAGTCCACTCTAAATATTGCCTATACAATAGAAAAGAATAATAAATAATAAATTATTATATAAGTTTGGTCTTCTTAGCTGGTCTCTTTGTAGGCTGTGTTAGTGATGCGACTATATGGTCGATGTCTGCGTGGGCTTTAGGCGGTTGGGGCGCAGCATGG
The DNA here is from genome assembly GCA_916999025.1 of Orgyia antiqua. Taxonomy (NCBI): domain Eukaryota; kingdom Metazoa; phylum Arthropoda; class Insecta; order Lepidoptera; family Erebidae; genus Orgyia; species Orgyia antiqua. The sequence continues at coordinate 21,463,334 of OU779862.1, forward strand.
GCCCTAGGGGCCCGCGGGGCTCGGGCCTGCGCTCGTGCTAAGGCCTGTGAGAGCGCGCCCATCACTTGATCCCGGTATAAGTATCCTAGTGCCAGTAGACCAAGAAGTGGCAACATTAGTAGAGATGATTGACGGACTTCTTGTTCACTTGATTTCACCTACAACAAATTAGACAAATAAGTTTGACGTTAAATTTCATTTATTTGATACATAATTTCATATTTGTAAGTAAATAAAATTTAGTTTCATATCAAAAGTGTGTTAGCAAAATTAATAGGTATCATTTATTAATGTAGGTAAGCATAAATAAATAATAATATTCATGGACATTTAATAAAACGTCCTCTGGTCCCAAGCTAAGCTTATATGCTTGCATAATTTTAACAATACAAAACATTGCTAAAAAATTTTTCAACTTATCACCAGTTCAGTGCATGCAATCTACGAAGAACTTCTTTCGTCATTTACATTTTGACATCAAACTAATATATTAATTGGAAAGTTTAAGACTGTACACATCTGATTAGTTACTTCTTGACTAAGTAACTAAACAAATAATTATAAAATAGAAACTTAAAACTATTTAAACCTAGTACAATAACAAACAACTCACCTTTGGTAAAAATTCAATAGTGAAATGTTTAAAATGTCCATCCGATGTGAAATAATATACTTCTTCACCATACGAATGTGTTACTTTACTTAAAGTTGAATCTAATTGTACTACATAAGTCTTATTGTCAGCTGGCAACCTGGGTAGTACATACATTAAACCCGGGTTTATATTCTGGTTGTAACCACTTGGGTCTAGTTTAGTTGAGAATATAGGAGTATGTGGTGTGTTCTCTAGCGCTAGTGTTAGTCGTAATGTTTTGTAATGATCTATATTAGGAGTATACACAAGTACGTTAGTGTCAGTAATCTGTTGTGGTTGTATTGCTATTAGACGAACGTTTTGTATGTCCTTGTTGTCTATGACCTGGAAAAAAAATGTTTATATCAATGATATATGTTTCAGGGGCGTCCATTAGTCACATATTTCTTTGTTGGGTTTGAGGTATGAGTTTTTTTTTATGGTATGTATTTATATGGTCTTATTCATAATGACTTATCGGAGGTTTAAAAGTTCGCTAAAATAGATTCGCGAAAATTGTCAAAACTTGTTATTCACAAAAGTCTTTTTACTCTAAAACATTTATTCTCTTCGATAAAATCTCCGTTTAAACCTTCGAGAAGTCATTATGAATAAGACTGTAAGTCTAATAATTATTCAATGTTAAGCAGATATGTTAGTATGGGAATGAGTTTTGAGATTTTCGTTTCTCATAGAGGACATTATTTGTTTAATATTCTTAAGTGGGGTTTTGCAGCACCATAAGGGAAGAAATATAGTGGTGACATTTTAATTCTTAATTTGATTCACTGAAAATCAATTGAGTATCTAGAACATACCTCTAATGTGGGCGGTGCTTTAGCTAACTTGAGTCCAGCCAGTTCAGGAGTGTTGGATTCTTTCAATTGTATGTTATATACACAGTTTGGCAATAGACCACGGATCCTGGAAAATATAAAACATTTATATAATTATAAAGTTAATAATTAGCTCTTGGGTAATTTGGATATAAATAATTTATATTAATTTTTAAAGTACATTATTTTTAACTAATATTGATTAATAACAATATTTATTTAAAAAAATAATACAATAACTTTTATATTTATCTACGAGTTATTTAGGGGCACACGGCCACACTAACGCGAACGTGGTGGGAGAGAGAACCCAATGTTCCTTCTGTTAAGTCGTGTCCTAAGTAAAGGGGTCGCCCTTGCTAGGGTAAGGTTTCAGACACCCTTATGGCTCGGTTGGGTAAAAAGAGCAAAAAAATACTTAGGTGGGCCATATGAAATGAAATAAAAAATCATTTAATCACGTAAACACTATTTTTCAGAAAAATTATGTGCTTAAGCGCAATACACATTGAGCCCGCCGGGCCGCCGACAAAGCCCGGCGACACAACCCGGCGGCCTGTATGAAAAGAATCGGCAACATGCGCCTGCGCGTGTTACCCGCCGACATGTTGGCGGCTTGGGTACGCCTGCGCTGTTGCCCGGCGACGCTCGACCTCTTTCATTTCTCCGTTTCTCATCTCAAGCCGCCGACATGCCGCCGACCAAATTTTCCGACTAAGTAAAGCCGCCAACTAGACCGCCGACAAAAAGTTGCCGACATATGTCGGCGGCCGGGCGGGCTCAATGTGTATTGCGCTTTATGACATGTCCAATTTTTTTCCCCTATTACTGGTACCCATATGTTTGTTTGTCACTCTTTTCCCTTGTTTTTACACATCTCTCGTATAGTGTAGTGAATTAGTAATGTTGTTATATACCTGAACAGTCCGTTACTATCAGTAGTGCCCTCCTCGGTGGCGCAGTGAGTGTGCGCCACAGATACAGCGCGTGGTACCGCCAGTACCAGCGCGCCGCTCCACCCCACACCGCCCAGCGACACCAGCGCGCCCACACACGACCACGCCACACGAACACCTCTGTAATATACATCAATAAGTTATATAGGAATTGATTGTGACACCACACCTTTCCCTCCCCTGGTAAGAGCCAGCCAGGGGATATCGTACACAGATAACATCCTATCAGAGATGGAATATTTGAAAATAAGCCCTGTACCTATACGCAGCTGTTCAACGCGATATAAGACCACAATCCCTCCCAAAGTGTAACAGGTATATACCCAACAGACCCAATAGTGGTACCTTAATGAGCTGGAGAGTGTAAATAATAGATATCATACGCACAATATTATTATAATCGTTACAATGGTAAACAAAACACAATTGAAAAATAAAAATACCTAAATGCAAATAAATAATGACTCAATATTATTCCTAATTAAACCTAACCAGATTATAATAAACTTTCGAAAATACTTTTGACACAATCTATAATAAAAATTACATTACGCCCAGTATCACTGCGACCAGATTGATCTATTGTGATCAAAAATAAAAAAAGATAAATTAACTACTATTTATTTTAATATTCTCTAACATCCTAAGTCTCACCTCTGAGTCGACTATGACTATGTTAAGGGCCTACATCAATATTATCGTATATCATCGCCGACACGTACATATTAACACAGCCAGTAGGCACAGAAAATGAAGAATTAGGGATACTTTTCCTATTTACTCAAAATCTACTAAATATATTTTAATTCTGATTTACGTGTTTCTATATATAATAGTTACTTATGTTTTTAAAGTTATTTCATTAGTTAATACGCGATAATGGACCGACAAATGAAAAAAAAAGATTAGAGAGGTTGTTTCGCTAAGATTTTCTATCGAGAAAACTTTTTTCAATCGTGTTTCTGAGTTTATGCGATCCTAGATCATATATTGAAAAAACATATACTTAAAAATTAGAGCTCTAACCATTCAATCTAAAGGAACAATGAAAACTTCGTACGTAGAAAAATGTACGAAGCTATTTTGGTATCCTCTTAACTACAAAGTCTCCGAAACTTCGGGCCAAAATTTAAAACAAATACACGCGTCTAAATTCGTAAAAAGTAGTTTTATTTACTATTTATTTTGTTCATATCACTTGCTCATAATATAATGGTTCCTTTTGCTCATAAAACTTGAAAATCATAAGGTTGATTTAACTGATAGTAGTTTAAATTATAGATACTAAGTTTTCAAGTGAAACAATGTGGCATAGATATTCCTATTCCTTCTTATAAAGTAAAATAACTTACTTCAATTCAACATGATGTGTGACTCCCTCTTCTAATGTGACAATATGATGTGGTGGTTGAAACCGGTATTCCTTCATGTTAGGCTTCACGTAATACTGTGCCGGAGACAGGGAACCGAACCTGAGACTACCGTCTGAACCACTCACTACGTTGCGACGATATGTACCACCGCTTACAGATACTAGTGCACCCTGGAAAATAATCGTAAATCGTACTATTCAACTGGAAAACACTATTACGAAATTTTATATTCATTGTTAAATAATTATTTAATTATTAATATAAAAATTTAAAAAAAAATCTGAACGATAACAAAATATTTTCGTAGATTTACTATAAAAATATTTTGTTACACACTATTGAATCAGTGACGCACAAATGCACGCGAAGCTATGAAAAACGATTTTTAAATTTTTATTCATTACTTATTTAGTAATTAGACATACACTTCTAAACTAAATAAATATGTAGGTAGTTGTAAAACTCGCACACAATAACTTAATTAATGATGTTTAATAAGTAATTATTACCTGCAATGGTGTACTATCAGCCAAGTCAGTCAACAGTACAGTGATCTCAGCTAGTTTGTGTGCCACTATGTCACCATTATCATCGGGAACACCAAACACATAAGAGTCTTTCTCAGCAGTGATTGTGTAACGTTTGGACGCGTCCAGGGGACCAAAACGATAAGCACCTTCCTCTGTGGTCACTTGGGTAAGTTTCACGTCATCTGGAATAATAATAAGAATGAATTTATATTTAACATTAAATCAAAATATATTTTGTTACAACAACTTCATACATTTTTTTTTTCGCCTTCCTCTATGAATGATTCAAAGGTGATAGAAGGTGAAAAACAGACAGTGTAACAGAAGAGCACATCACAGCCGAGCCCGAGTAAAGCATGAAAATGATGATGATTTTGTTAGAATTCATTCGACAGATTAAGAATGTGTTACCACTTAATTTCTTCTCCAGGTTAATGAAAAGCCTAAGTAATATTATAAGCAGATAATATTTGTCTGTAAGATATGCAAAACAAGGAAACTAAATCCTATGCCTACGCCTGGTCAGCATGGTAAAATAGACCAACAACTCTCAAAGGGCCTACGAGCGAGAGGCATAGACAATGGTTAAGGAAGACTTTAGTTCAAGCATGTTTCTTTTTACGAACATATGGAAAATTATGTAATTATATATAAGATTAAGGGCCTCGTTCACCATCTTCAAGTAAAGCGTTGATTAGTTACTTATCGATTAGCGTTAATTGTCAAGTAATAGTTATGAGTATCTTCTGTCAATTTCAATTTTTTAATCTTAAGATTACTGCTACTCGAACGTCGTGAACGTCGCACGTGTAGTTACTGGTGACTTTAACTAGCGATTAGTCTACTTGGCGCTTTACTTGAGAATGGTGAAAGAAGCCCTTAAAGAAATAAATCTTTATTTACAGTAATACAGGGTAACATACCAGCAGTAAGTGTAATGATGACGTCACTAACAGGCGGCACCAGTTTCCCCTGTAGAGTGAGCGCGTTGCGAGCTCGCAGCACGAGCGCGTCGAGCTGGCAACGTGCCGCGCCCACCAGCTGCGCTCGCGCCGGCCATACTAACAGGGACTGAGAGTCGGCTGACACCCAGGATACTTCACCCTGTATATCATATTAATTAACAATTATATACCTACAATATTCATGTACATAATTACGAATTTGTTTTATAATAAGTAAACACATAAAAGTATTGGTAAAGTATAAACGAGAATAAACATTTATTTTTACAATACAAACTATCAGTGAAACTCAATGTTTTTCTATTCACATAATTATACTCACATCAGCCATATAGAGTGTATGTTCGAACACATATCCGTTACCAGGTTGTTTGAGAGGTACCAGGGGACCAATATCCTTAGTATCATGTCCATCAGCTGCGATGTGCAGCACCAGGTCTGTGACAGGCTCTGGTGATGTCACCTTAATCACTACCGCGTGAGCTGTCGCCACTAGGTACACCATCTAGAAATTCAATATATTATTCTTTCATGAGCACTGTAGTTTAATTAGTTTTTTCTTTCAAACTCTAAATTGTTCAGAAATGATGCCACATTTTATTTTTTTTATAGAATTTGACATCAGCTGTCCAGAGGCGTAGGGTTGAACCCAGAAAGACCCCTGGCTACTATTTTGCTACGTTAAAAATAACCAAATAAGAATTAAAATAAAAACCTTTTATTATAATGGGTAGAAATGGCTATAAATCTGACATATTTGGTTCATATAAAAGGATGATTTTACTGTCTTTGTTCCATTACTCGTGATTACTCCTGATCACTTACATCACCCGGATATACATATTATCCAGTTAAAATATCTAATACATACATCAGGTGTCCCAGCTGTGGTATCAACTAATGCCTGATGAGGCTGGAACCGATGACATCCTCTAGGAGTGAGGGTGTAAGGCTCCGCATTAGGTACACATTGTTCACTGACACCAGCCTCTATGGAGATCACACCTTCTGAGTTCTTACTCTTGTATTCTACCTGTAACATACATATTACATTTGATTACATAATCTAGTTTTTTTATTTTATACTAACCATGCTCCACAGTTTCACTTGCATACTTACTTACTTACTTATTGACAAAATAAAATCATACTTATTGCTATTTTATTTGCAATTTCTGAATATTTTCCCACCTTTTCAACCTTTTATTTCAACTATCCGCTCAATTGTTGATTTTTAGAAGACAAAGATGTATTATCATCATAACATCACGCCTTTTTCCCATGGGGGTAGGCAGAGACTATAGAGCGCCATCGGCTACGATCCAAACATACTTGGCTGCATCCACACTCATACATCTGGTCATATAAAGATGTACTTCTGTGTAAACCTTAACTAAAAGAAAGACCAACTAGCGATGGTGACAGATACACTATCGTACACATGAATCAACCTGTTTTCGCATCAGATAATGCTAGGTCCTACTTAAACTTTAGATTAAACTTAACGCAAAAATTAAAAGAACATTACTATGTTCTTTTAAAACAACAATTAACGTGACACTAGCACAGCCAGTTTCTTTACAAATATTTTATATGACTAACCTCAACAGCATGTGTGGAATGAATCTTAAGAACATATCCGGTATGTTCGAATGTTGGTACGTCTGTATGGTCCTGTGTGACGGCCACATTGTGTCTGGTCTCAGCCCAACATAGTCGATTACTCTGTACTGATATCTCTACACTGCCGGGGAGAACCTCTTCAAATTTGTACTTGCCATCTGTAGAATACATTGCAGTTATTTATTAATATATTGTCAAAAAGTTATTTGGAAAAATACACTATCTTTAACATGTTTTCATAAGCTTATTACATATAATATGCTCATTGTGAGCATAAAAAGCGAAATATGTCAAACTACTGATACATACCAACAGCAACTGTAGAAACAGGTTGTCCAATATACCCCCCATCAGCTGACAACGGTCTCAAAGTGACCGGTATATTGGCACAGGCGGCAGCTTGTTTACATTGTATACGTCCACTCAACTTGCCCTTCAACTGAGAGAACTTAACACCATCCACTGGGGTGTTGCCTACTGATACTTTCTGTGTTAGCGGGTAGAATCTGAAAGATAAACAATCACCTTTTGTGGCATCAAAAATTAAATTAAGTCCTTTCTCGGGCTTTAAACAACCTGTGTACCAAATTTTATTAATATAGTTTAGATAGTACATCATACAAAGTGGTCAAAATAGGATTCTACCATAGAAACTTAAAAAGAAGTTTTATTTCATACATACTGCAATCCATCTCTCTGTTCCTGTTCAGAGACATCAACCTTCGCGGTATAGACTCCTGGAGGCAAGAAGGTGCACCATGAGCCGGCTTCTCCCACCATCACTTTGTAAGGTGGTCCTCCATCCTTGGCCAGTATGACATTACGACTGGTGGCTGGCGTGACTACACCACAGACCTTCCATCTTGAAGGACGAGCTGTCACAGTGGAGCGCGGTCCAGTCGGGGTGATTGATAACTGGATATCATCAAATTCACATTGTTCTGTGAAAATAAATATGTGATGATGGATAGCATAATCTCTTTATGATTGAAAACTCTATTTGATATAATGTTTAAGATTGTTTTATTAAGATTAGATACAGAACGCGTTTGAAGATTCCCCCACATTAGGTATAATCATCATACTATATTTTAGCAAAATTAGGGTAGTAATATTAACAAAGTGTGATTTACTGGGCGACAGCATGCTTTATATGTCAAATTATGTAATTATGTGTCTGCGACATCTACCTCATGGGGCAGAGGTAAATACGCAAATGAGAAGAAACTCGAGTGGCGACAGTTGATACAGCACCACACGTTGCGGCTTTCTATGGGGGAGGCCTATAACAAAATGGCTAATGATGTGTGCGTTATACTCGTGAACGGGTGCCTTCTGCTGGGACAGGTCGATTTGCTCCAACAAGGCTATTTTATTATTAAGTTAGTTTTAGTTAGTCGTGATAGTACTGATCGGCATCATTCTCATACCCCTGATACAATTATGTATAATATGGTTAAAAAAAAAAAAAAAGGAAATGAAAAAAAAATCCATGGAGTTTCTTGTCTGTTCTTCTCCATAGGATCCGCGTTTGGAACAGACACCTAGTTTCTGACGTTTCAAAAGCGCTTGTAAAACATGCCAACTTGAAATAAAATATTTTGACTTTGACTTTGACTTTGAATGGGTGGGTGGATTGATGGATGTATACAGTGACTTACCATGTTGAAATCCAAGACTGTAAGTGGCAGGCTGTAGTTTGGGCAGTGTGAACTTGCCAGAGGCGTCAGTTTTGCCGACAGCTTCACCGTCTAGTAGTACTCTTGTACCGGACATTCCTTTACCACCGATAGTACTTACCACTGTACCTACTACAGTGAAGCCTATTACCTACAAAATATACAAAGCAATTCTCGTATTACTTAAAAGATTTGTAGTGCCCGAAAAAAATTACGTGCACACTTTGCTACTGGACGATAGATTTTGGGATAATATTGTTATTTATATCCAACAACTTTCCTTAGCAGCTTGACTAACTCAACTAAATTTACAAGTTTTCTTTTAATAAAAAATTTATGAAAATCAAATATATCTCTCATTTCTTGAGGTTTATATTGGATCTATACATACAAACCAAAGCGAAGTATTAAAAGATTAAAACTTACCTCAAAAGCATTCTTGATGAATAGGCTGTCATGTCTGACAGTGAACGGTACAGTTTCTGGTCTCACATTGTAGCTGACAGCAACTTGTCCGGGAGGAGTGGCCAAAGCCAGAAGTTTGTACTCTCCAGCCGGCACCAAGCCAAAGCTGAACTCTCCATTGGCATCGGTGACAGTATGGCAAATTGGTGCATCCGGTACACCTTGGAGGAGAGCTGTCTTACAGCCTTCTACACGGAATTTAGGACTCTCCTAAAAATATTTGTATAAATTTAACACAACATCATCTGATTGCAGATTAAGCATTATTTCTTTAGTTGATATGTATTATTATGACACTAAACATCTAAACATAACAATATACCATTCCATTATTGAGGAAAACCGAATTTATGGGTTTAAAGAACTTAGCACTAAGTTTTTTCCATACTCACTTACCTCTTTAGAATATAACAGCACATACAATCCAGGAATTGGGCTACCAAATGAACTGACAGACCCGGCAACATCATAGCCCTTCACAGCCAACACACCTACAGGCAAGGCAGTGTTACCTTCTTTCACTTGGACTACTGCTTGAGATGGTTCTAACTTCCATCTGCAAAAATAATGATATAACATTTAATATAGCAAGCCATGGGTAGAGCATTAATGCAACTAGTTAACATTGGTATGCAACCTTTGCGGCAAAAAGTACGAGAACAATGCTCATATTCATTGTGTCAACACAAATACAAAAAATTGGTCAAGTGCGTGTGGGACTCGCGCACGAAGGGTTCCGTACCATTATCTATGCAACATAAGGCAACGTTATTAGTATCGAGCAAGAAACGGTAAAAAAAATCAGTTTTTTGTATGGGAGCCCCCCTTAAATATTTATTTTATTTTATTTTTAGTATTTGTTGTTATAGCGGCAATAGAAATACATCATCTGTGAAAATTTCAACTCTCTAGCTATCACCGTTCTTGAGATACAGCCTGGTGACAGACGGACGGACGGACGGACGGACAGAGAAGTCTCAGTAATAGGGTTTCCGTTTTTACCCTTTGGGTACGGAACCCTAAAAACGTGACATTTATCTTTAAGATAATGTCACCCACATTGAATAAACCCTGTTGTCTCTTAGTGTGACTGTAGTGATTGTGAACAGCGCAATCTTAGCATCCAATGAAATTACATTAGGTATAGTAATTGTGTGCATTACCACAGCACCCTACCAATCTGACAGTATATTTGACTAAGAAAACAGCTTGTACAACAACTCCTAGTGGTTTAATACTCAAAGGTAACATATCATTCATAAATCAATAATAATAATATGATAAGTTGAGCTTATCTTTGATCTTGGCAGTTTGCTAATTAAACAAGTCTAATTATGCTAATTGTATAAAATAGTAATAAATAAATAAATAAATAAATAAATAAATAAATAAATATTCATGGACATTTCACACAATCTTCAAGTAATGTTTTAATATGTAACAGTATGAATGTATATATTACATAATAGCGTTAAACTTATTCAAAGACTTTTTTCACTCTTCAATTTTAGAAAGTTAAGAGGTATAATTAAAATGAAACTATTATTATTAAATAACTTGTTATCAGCTGTAAAAACATGATAAAGATGTTGACCTAACTTCTTATGTTTTGGTGCAGCAATAAATATTAAAAATATTGGATGGTTTGGATTGAAGCTGTATTGACTATAGAGGTGCTCAAGAATCAAATTTGTTTGTTGACATTTACTTCACAAGGGTTGGTTATAATAATTACAATTCAAGTTAGCAGCTCTATACGTCCACAAGGTTTATAATAAAACACTCTGGCTGTGTGTTTTTACTCGAACTAGAAGGCAAAGCAAAAGCATATTTACCCTACTGCCATAGGTGCCATGGCCCGGGGCACCCGGCAAGAGAAGGGCAGCGAAAGCCTTTTAGTTTCACATTGTTCTGTCTCTATTAATTTATAGGGCGGCCGATTAAATTGGGCTGGGCCCTAATTTTCTAAATACGGCTCTGAGACATGGAGTCTACACATTAAAATATTTGGTTTTATGTATATACTAACCTAGGATGAGATGCCTTGACAGTATATTTCCCAGGGATAACAGGTGTGAAATGGAAGTCACCACCAAGTGTGGTAACAGTTTTTCTAACATCACCCTTATCATTTACTAATTGAACATTTATACCAGCAGGACCATGCGATTGGCCAGCCGTAATGACACGACCAGTTATACCAAAGCCGTTAAACGCAAAGTTGATATCATGACCTGAAGAACACTGGTCTGTAGTACCATCAACCGCTAGTTCAACTTGAGACGGTTCAAAGCTCCAGCCAGCAGGTGGGTGAACTTTTAATACATAATCTCCCTTCTCGTATAAGGGCAGAAAGTAATAACCATTTGTAGGAGCGCATTCCGTCTTTTCCTTAAGACTTCCTTCTTTGGTATACCTGAGTAAATAAATTTTATGAATGAAAGACAGACTTATTAAAATACACAAAAGACACCACGTAAATAATTATCGTAATTATGTTTTATCATGTTGATTCAGCAACAACCACGTAAATATAATTTAATTACATAAAGTAAAAGTTAAAAAATACTAAAAGTTAGGTTAACTTACAGACCAATCTCGATTTTAGAAAAATCTAAACTAACGTGACTTTTAACAAAGCCACCACAACCCAATATATCATTTGCTTCACATTTTGTACTTATTAAAAATAAATAAAATAGAAGAATCATATTTCGAAAATAATTTATCACCGCCATATTGTCAATTGTAATCTGTGAACCACAGAGTAATTATACCCCGTTTTCCAATCAGCGCACAATAGCGCATATTAAAGTGACCTATGTCTAAATAAGATGTTTAAAATTGTTTCACACTTGACCTAGTGAATCAATGATATTGATATGCGCTTTAATTTACGTATATATGGACCTAATTTTGATACTATTGCTGTGATGTAAGTGCAGAAAAATAATAAAACCTCCATCTTGATCGCCCCTACCATTTTTACCCTAACTTTTTTAAGCATCTCGTTTAAATTCGTTTAAAATTTTAAGCCGTTATTCCCATTTCTAATTTTCTACGCATTATGCGGCACAATACTCAACGTTGAGTGTTCCAATTACAGCATCGCATCGCACAATCGAGCACTCTCAAAAGTGATGCGTGCAATCCATACCAACTTCAGCGACAGAAAATTTATATTTTTTCTATAAATTGGCATTGATTGAAATTTTATTTATATATTATCGTTAGTAATATTAATTATTCTTAAAAAAAAATTTAAGTAAAACTATTTTTTACGGATTTAGACGCGTATATTTGTTTTAAATTTTTAAAAAATTTAAGGCTTTCTTTTCGTCGGAGTTTTCTGGAAATATTCAAAGTTAATTCAAGCTGTGTTAAAAAATAAATAGATGTAAGTATGGATGAAGGTATAAACAATGACTTTTTTTATATTCCACACATATTTTGTGAATACAATGTTTATTTTAGAATTTTTTTTTCAACACTGTACTTAGCGCACTCTGCTGGCGCATTTTAAAACTAATTCACGTTCCAATTAAGCGTCAGCATCGTGCGGCATTGTGCGGCACTGAGTCGCATTATGCTCTGCTGTGATGCTCTGCCATCGGAAAACGAGGAAGATGTCCCTAAGTCCATTTTCTTAGGTTACAGAAATGGCGGCGGTAAAGTTTTATGAAGTTTTTGAAACTATACCAAAATAATTTATGGTAAAAAAAATATAACTTGGATGTCTCTTTAATTTGAATGTTTTATAATATTAATTTAATGAATAAGAATATAGTAAAACGGTATAAATGGTTTGGCCTAAGTATCTTAGCTTTTGGACTTAGGGACTTTAAGGTGGACTTGGGGACTTTAAAGTGAACTTAGGGATTTGAATACATAAAATTTTAGACTTAGGGTGTATTCTTGAAACAAAATACGAAAGTTTTATTCTTTTAATCAGGACATTAGTCTTAAATCAACACTATTACAATCTTTTACTTTTCTCCTTACAGTCCTTACAAACTAATATGTTAACAACTCAAAATAGTGTAGTGTCAACTTTGTGACATTACGTTTACGATAGAAAATCATGGACTAAGGGGCTTTTAGACTACTTAGGGATTTTTGAACTGCAGTTACTGAACATAGGCTCAAAGGTGTTTGAAAAAATACATTTGGAAACCACTTACAAACGTTTTAAATATAGTAAACCGTAGACAACGACCAGGTTTTAGCAGCAGAGTTGATAGTGCATAAAATCCATACATATAATGTGAATACAATGTTTATTTTATAATTTTTTTTTAAACACTGAATTTAGCGCACTCTGCTGGCGCATTTTAAAACTAATTCACGTTCCAATTAAGCGTCAGCATTGTGCGGCACTGAGTTGCATTATGCTCTGCCATTGGAAAACGTTAGTACGATAATCTTTGCTACTACTGTAGTTAGTTTAACGGTAGCAGGTATAGTGCGTGTTTGATTTTTACATGATAATAAATACCGTACCTACACAATAAAATACTTTTCAAACCTGCTTATATTTTACCCTATGTCCTCTGCTCCTAAATCAAGCTTGTTGCTTTTGCTATGTGTAGTTATCAAGAAACTACAATATAATATTTTTATACTGCTTAAAAAAGATAGCAAATAAATAGGCGCTTTAGTTTGCAATATCCATGCAATAAAGAAACATTACACAAATAATTACTTTGCGATTTGCGCGGAAATCAAACCCAGTGGTCGAATCCGTGAACTCTTAATAAGTACACTAAACACCAGTGAAACATCACTGAATAAATACCTATTTAACTTAAAGTAAAGCTAGACCTAGTACATACTTGGATAAATGCAATGTCATGCTGAGGCGTAAAACATTAAAAGTAAAGGGTTGTATTGCTCTTATAAGGCTATCGCCCCAGGGCATAGCCTCAGGTCAAATAACTCTGGTGTCAAGCATGCATGATCCCCTGTCTTTACTTTCTCTCCAGCCTATTTACGTCCCACTGTTGGGCACGGGCCTCCTCTACTTTGGGAGGGATTATGATCTACTGTGCCGCTCTGACCAGGTGTGTTGGCACAGGGTTTATTTTTGAGTTTTCCATCTCTCACAGAGGATTTTATCTGTGTGCATTATCCCTTAGCTGACTTTTACAGCACCCTTGGGAGTATATGGGGTGGTGACACTTGTATTCTTAATCTGTCACCACACAGTGAAAATTTTCCTTTTTCTTTTGTCTTTACTGAACCTGATAGATTTTATTAGTAGCTTACTTAGACAAAGACCAAAGTAATTCTGTCTGCAAAGGTTCCAGACCCTATTTAGTAAGGAACCATAAATATGTTCAACTTGGTAATCAGATGTGTAGTTATTTTATTCATCACAATAACAATAGTTGTAAAAAAGAAGTGTATAGTGGAAAAAGAAATGTACAAATTATACAATGGTGAGATGTACACTTATAAGTATAGAACTTAATAGACATTACAATTTTAATAGGAAGTTCATGTTGCCACTGCAGTTTTGGTTTTATTCTGTATTGGAAGGAATAACTTAAATTCTGCTGGTAGTTCATCTTCTGAATACAGTCTATCAGAGAAATAAACCCTTCTAATTCTACAGTTGGCATGAATTTGTACTCTAAGTGTCTCAACATAATTAGTTCCGTAAGCTCTTCGTGTGAAGTCAGCTAAGTTAAACTGAATTTGATTCCATCCCTCGTCAAGACGCATTGGCATAGTACAGATGAATGGTTTGACTCTAGTAGTTGATTGGTAGTTACTTGCTCGAAATCGTCTCCTTACATTTTTATCATCCAAAACCTGAAATGTCATGATTTAAGGTTAGTTTTATAACCTCATTTATTTAACCTTCTGGAATATTCGAAATTTGTGAGATAGAATATTTTGATCGATATATTGCTTACCTGAACTTCGAAAGTAAAGTACTTTTTGAGATTTTTTATAATCATCACCAAGAATGGAAGTTTGATGCCGAGCGTCTTCTTTGGATCGGCGGGACAAGTAATGTACGTGGTGCTGACATTAGTGCCGACTATTTCTAGCACTAAACTTTGTATATCATTGTCCGTAATCCTTTTAATGTGTCCATTTCGGACCTTTTTGTCCCAAATTTGTAAAGGTTTACTGCCTATGCTGTAAAGAATTGACAGGAAGCCAGACTGAAAGGTGTTTTTGAACATGACGCTTTGGATGATATGTAGGATTATAAGCAAATAAACTCGAATATTCTCACATTTAACAAGATATTAACTACCAAGTTTGATCAATATTATTCACATTTATTGAGTTTTTGACAGATTGACAGTAAACACAAGAATTTTGAAAGTAGTGATTGGCCATGAGTTTTGTTATCAAAACGATCACCATAGCAACCAATTACAAAATAGTATCGTTCCAATACACGTTTTAGAGGTTTTAAAAACATGACCCTTAAGTTGCCCTGTACATACATCACTCATAACTCTACTTGAAAATACTTGTTCATGTTGTGTGGTTTTACAACAATACTAACGACTTTTTTTCTTTTGGAGAAACCGTACTAATTGGACTTCGATTATAATTATTTCTATATAAATCGGAGTGCATTTCTGAAATTGACAAAAATATTTTATCTGTGCATAGTGTGCATTTGTATTCTGTGGCATTCGTTCCTTGCGCTTGTCGTTGTCGCAGTAAAAAAAAACAAAAATCTAAAATTTCAAGCGGTGCTGAAGTGTTTGTGCTCCAACTGCTTTACATTTTTTTATTATTTGTATCGTACATTTTAAGTTTCTACTAAAATGTACTAGCCTGTTACTACTTCGTGTTTCTGGTTATGTATAATGGACGTTGTTATTAGTGCATCTGATTCTTGATTTTATAAATAGTGAACTAGCGGCAATGACGGAAATGTCGTCGAAGAGGTGAGTTTACCTAGGTACATTTTAAATAAATTTACGCACGCTTCTTGCGATGAAATTTCAAACCACCTTTAATTGTTTGCTGAATTATGTAACGGGTAATAACTGAGGCCTTTATTCCTGTCTTTCAGTCATGCATTTAAGACGCTTTATGTATCCTAATGTGATATTACAAGAATCTGAAGAAATAACCTGCTATCAAAATTCTAATGTTATTCTGCCCTAACACTTGTTTACTTCTGCCCTGACAAATGTCAGTACTTTTTAAACAGAGAATAACATCTGTTATTTTTGAACCACAGACAGTTAAAGTATCTATAGTATAGTAAAGTATAGTTATAACAATAAAAACTGTTTCACTTAGGTAAACACAACATAGGCACTACCCTAATGAAGCTTGCAAAGCTTTATTGGCATTTGTGTTTATTTTATTCATTACCATTACATATGGATGATTACTGTTCCAGTGATTATTTCAACTGAGTTTAGAGTTAGTCAATTATAAATAAGAGTATATTTAAGTCAATTAGTTGGTTTTAGTTGACTATTATAACATGGTCCATGTCGGCTGTCCAAAACCAAAACCTAGCAAGTACATTTAAGTCAATTTTTCAGGAGAAGCTTTTTAATTTTGCAATCAACGAACAAGAAGTGCTAGTTGCTAGGTTTATTAACGTTCATATCTCTGTTTCTATTTAAGATAGAAATACAGTTGTTTTTGCATTAGACGCAGTTAAAAAATGGAAAAATGTGAAAATGTCCCTTGCTAGGTTTTGGTTTTGGCCAGCCGATGTGGTAATCGATCAGTAATACTAAAAGCAAAAAAAGCAAGGTATGGAATATTGTACAAAAATAACATCTGTGAGAAACTGAAAGCTCACAAATAAACCCTGTGCCAACATGCTTGGTGAGTGCGGCACAGTTTTTTTTTTAACTATATTTCACGATATTACTATTATGTTTATGTTACATCAAAAAGATGTTATTTAAATAAAAAAAATTGATAAAACTACTTGGTACTGCTTTTTTTCGTTTAAAGTTCAAGTACTTTGGTGGTTTGTGGTTTCACTTTGAAAAAGTGTGGGAGAATATTATCATCTTCTTGTAGAGAACTTAATCATTTAAAGGGAATATAAAATAAAAAAATAACCATTTATTGAAATACCCACAAAATAAAAGACCTATACAGTACATAGTTTCTTGTATTATATCTCACATACAAAGGTCAAGACAGAGTCATAAATATTAGGATAAACATTACTGGTTTTTTGTGTACTATGTATTATTAGTATGTGTTTAAATTAGAAAAAAATAGTTTTGCTGATAGACAGTCATTAAAGAGTTCTAGTGAGGGTTTCTTTTTATATGGAACTAACCAACTTTTACACCGCAACATGGTCCCTGATGAGTAGATCCCCTAATAAAATGGGATAATAAGGTAGTAATAAGGTTCTAATCTTGGAGAGTATTTTTGTTCATTGTCAACATCATACTATCACGCCCTTTTCCCATGGGGGTAGGGTGCGATCTATCGAGTTTCTAACAACCTATTTATTAAAACGAAACAAACTATACACTCACAAAATGTCAACTAAATCAGGTTAGCTGTTTAATAGTGTACAAACCCTTATAGAGGAGAAATTGGGATTGCACCTAACCCCCACACTGACTGACCACCCCCGCTCTCCCCTGTATTCCCACTCTCCTTCCCATCCTCACTCTTAACACTACTATTACTATTCAAACTACCGTCCCGTCCCACCTGTGGGCATGAAAAATGGTACCACAAAAACAAATGGTGTAGTGGTACCAAAATATCATTCCATCCATCATATCTCCCATTCTATTGTTAACTATTCAAAGGCTCTATTAGGAACCACATTTATACATATAAACTGGCCTTTGCCCGCAATTTAGTACGCCTATATAAAAAAGCTATCCTCAATCTTATGTTTTTAATTTGTACGTCTATAATTAGACAGAACATGTTGAACCAATTTTCTTATATATCTACATCATATTGTACACATGTTATAACAAATAAATGATTCTTTCTTTCTTTCTATCTTTTAAAATGTGTGTCAAAGTCCCTTGCTTAGTCTTGATACACATACATACGAAAATAACCACTTTGTTTTATCATAAGTAAAGATAAAGAATGTTTATTCTTATTAGTTATTTATTTATTTACTGTCGACCATTAAACTTTAAAAATAGATTATAACTATTTGTTCTCCTTTGGTCACTTATATTTGTTCGTGATTGAGTCGTAAAATGTCGGAATGCGCTCGAGCTATAAAAGGACTCCGTCGCAACAATTACTGTACATACTGTTAGGTTTGAATCGTCTTTACTTTTATTAAAAGTAACTATGTATGTATGTAAGATGCAATTATATGATACTTATTCAAAATTCTTCAGAAATTATAATAAAATTGAGGTAACTAACTAAATAATGATTAGCAAACAGACAACTTTTATGACTCCTAAAAGCATTGACATAATCCCAAAGCGAGAATGGGTTTAATTTAAACCCTAACAGTCTTATTCATAATGACTTATCGGAGGTTTAAAAGTTCGCTAAAATCGGTTCGCGAAAATTGTCAAAACTTGTTATTCATAATAGTCTTTTTACGATAAAACGTTTATTATCTCTCCGATAAAATCTCCGTTTAAACCTCCGATAAGTTATTATGAATGTCTTATTCATATTGATTAATCTACAACCCTGGATTAGCCCATGGTATTGTGGGACACAGACACTTGAATTAGGCTTGACGCTATTTCTCCAGGATACTAGATTTCCGTCGAAAGTAACTATTTATATATGTATATGCTACGTATTTTTAAGAATTACGATACGACAGTAATTTATTATTAATATTAATTTTTTCGCGACTATTTCCTGAGCCGTGATTTTGGTAACTGAAAAGTAGACGAAACCTCAGTATCTAACTATATTTCGTAAGTTATTATAACTCGGATAGATCAGTTGTAATATGCATTATTAGTGATAGAACACGAAAGCTTAAAAATATACTTTTTATATCCACGTAATAAGCTGCTATGGCGGTGGCTTAAGAGGGTACTCCTCATTTAGGTATTTGCCTTAGGTATTGCTATCCCTATTTCCGAGCGCCGCGCTGAAAGGGACAAATATAGATGAAGCGGATTTTACCTACAAAATCTTTGAAAACAGACGTTTCGTACTTCCGTTTTTTTTCGAGAAAGTTAAACCGATATTAATAGTTTTTGCGTTATATTATAGATAAAGAGTATATCTATGCTTCTATCACTTTCTTTTATGGTAAAACTT
Source organism: Orgyia antiqua (assembly GCA_916999025.1). Classification (NCBI taxonomy): domain Eukaryota; kingdom Metazoa; phylum Arthropoda; class Insecta; order Lepidoptera; family Erebidae; genus Orgyia; species Orgyia antiqua. Next base: position 21,482,625 of record OU779862.1, read on the forward strand.
TACCAAATTTGTGTGATAGACGCTGCAACTTTATCTAAAGAAAACTGAAAAAAGTGGGTTTTTCGGATCGTCATATTTCTTTTAGTTGTTATGTTTTGAAAAAAAGAAAGAGATACAAGCATAGATATACTCTTCATCTATAATATAGCGTAAAACAATCAAAATCGGTTTAACTTTCGCGAAGAAAAAAGAGAAGTACGAAACGTCTTTTTTTTAAAGAATTTGTAGGTAAAATCTGCTTCAGCTATATTTTTCCCTTTCAGCACGGTGCTCGGGAATAGGGATAGTAATACCTAAGGCAAATACCTAAATTAGGAGTACAGTACCCTCTTAATAAGCTGCTATGGCGGTGGCTTTTGGAATACTTTGTAAACTAAGTGCTTACGAACTGGTTAATGAGCTACTTTCTCTCCTGAAGACCAGTTTTCCCATTTATATTCATAACAACAAATGATATTCCGAACTGTTTTTGCTTAGTGTATTTTTATTTGGTCGGAAAAGGAGTCAAAATGCCCTCGATTTTGTAGAGGTCGCCCAACTCATTGTCTGCGCGATGGTTTATTCTGCACATGATTTTTTCATTATTTAGTGGTACTTTTTTATAATAATTTTACCACTATAATTCATAGAAATCATTTTACCGTCTGGTTTTACCTAATTTATCCAATAAAACAGAAACAATACAACAGAACCTCGTGTACAGCAGACTGCATCGATGATTAAAATAGTTTTTAAAGCATAATAGTAGAAAGGGTTGAAGATGCACACGGCAAATGGTATGTAATAGCTTGAGTAGAAAATTGCATTAGCTAACTACATACAATAAGCTAAGGCATTTAAAGCTTTTCCAAAAAAAAAAACACGCAAAATTTTCAATCACGTAAACAATTTTTAATAGTTAGTAATCGCTGAGAGCCTTAATGGTATCGTCAATACCATATACCAATGCTGTCAATAGTTCGATTAGAACAGACTCGTGTTGGGAACACGTTAGATATGTTTTTTTTAATTTGCAAATTACAAAATGTTGTACAATGCCACTGCTGGTGAATTTCCACGCGGGAAACTTGCGTTACGCTTCTATTGTTCTCGGGTTTTTATGCACGAGCTATAATTTAAATTAAAAATTTATCGAATCCTCAGTTCCTGCTAATTTGAATGCCAGCAGACTGTTCATGAGTTCATTGAACAACGACCGACCAAATACGGAATGGTGATATTTATCTCCTGATGAATAAAATGTCTGTACCTAAAAACGATTTTGATATAAACAGATCCTTTATTAATGTACTTTGGTTTAATTATTGGTCACGGATTACGCATTAATCCATATACATATTCTTTTATTTTTTAAAAACTCACGACTATTATAACTGTAAATGGATTTTTGGATTCAAAGCATTTAATGGTTTGTTTCATTTCTAACTTGTGTGTTATAATACCAGGATAATTTGTGTAATCTTTCTATTAACTACATTGTGATACTACCATAATGTTAACACGAGAAATAAGCAGTCTTGTAATGCATTTTACTCGTCTCCACAAAATAAGTAACTCTTTCATGAGGCATGGTATACGTTTTTATAACAAACTCCCTAATGATGTGAAAGAATTAAATAAATCTAAGTTTAAAAAATTTGTAAAATCTAAACCATGTAAAAAGGCGTATTATAAAATTTCTGACTAGGGAAAAATTTTCGGACATATAATAGGAGCTTATTTTTTTTTTGGCTAAACGAGAATATGCCTACGTGAATAAATGATTTTTGATTTGATTTTGATTTTTGATTAACTTATGTGTCAGCCAAATATCAAAATATTTGGCTGACACATAAGTTATTTAAGGAAATCCCTCGGCAAAATCGATATTAGTTATGTTGCATACGGTTTGCCGCGTTCATGTCCAATTAAGCCAAGTTATTTGGTGTGCATTATTTATTGCATTGCGTATTGTCATCACTAATTTATTCTACATGACGTGACTCATGTATTCGAACGTCGGACATCGATGAGTTCGCCTCCGTAGCCTAGATAACTTGTACTTATGGTCCAATTTAATTAATGACTCGTCGAGTTTCTAGGTTAAATAATTGAATATAATTGGTTATAAAATAAATTTACTAAATTTTCTTATTATTATTTAAAACAAAATTTTATTAATGATATTTCATATGTGCTAATTTCGACATTTTCTTTTTCCAATATTGTTATTACATAAGACATTGTTATTATAAATATGACAAAATGAAAACTGCATGCATAATATATTTATAATCACTACCATTATTGTACGCCTAAATGGCAGGACAGTGAAACCTGTTTTAATTTGATCTCAACATCTTATGTAGGTACCTATTTGTCCACAATAAAAAATACTTTGACTTTGACTTTGAAAATATAATTGAATATATAGGTTAATTATAATTGAATATAAAATTAAATATAATTGAATATATAGGTTAAATAATATAATTGAACGACTCTAACTGCACTTTTGTGAAATACCAGATTTAAAGCGTTTATGTAATATTCGTATAACCTTTCATACAACACAGATTGAAGGGCATTACTCATGAAATAAGGCCAAAATATGTACCTATGTAACAAGTCAGTACTTAATGTACTCATAGAGTCTTCACTTATTATCACAGTATCTTAGCCCTTTTGTTTCCTAATTCTGGCACTACGTTATGGCAAATTCTTTTAGTTTTGTAGTTCCTTAAGAACCATGCTCAGACCATGTCAACAGAAAATAGAGCTAACTATTGTTAATTTTTGTTGTTGTCTATTCAACTGCTAAGTTCATAAACGGTAAAGAATCTAAAATGGTTATGATTACCTTCTTAAGGCGAAATGGTATATTCTACTTTCTGGACCGATCAATTAACTTTTTCGATTAGATTATTTGTTCATTATGTTTATTTCCATTCATCAAGTGCATTACGCTACCGGTGCTGACAAAACTGGTACACTTGCGTAGTTTGCAAAACGATACGCGTGGGGGTACTTAGGTATATCGAAAACTGGGATTATGAGCGGCTTTATTTGTTCGCTTTCTGGGTCGTCGGTCTTGGGTGACCCGTCTCGCTTCAACGAGAAAGTGACTGTCCGCATTTTCACGTAGCTAATAGACCTAATATTTCAACGATTAGTAATCATGCAGACTATTATTTTTATCTATGTCGGATATGATGGTTCACTTAATGACCCGGAGGACGAAGCCGGCGACAATTAAATAGTTAGACTATTTGTTCGCATTAACTTTGAACTTTGCAGTTACATTTATAGTAGCTTAATCAATCAATAAAATTAGCTCCATGTTAGCTGTTACGGTTAATTGCATCATTAGTTTCAAAGTCTGACTTTCATAGTTCATTGTCCGATCAGTTGATGGTGCAAAAAGACAAATAAGCGGAAACTAAAATATGTCATAAACGCTGCGACATCTTGGCATTCACATAAATAAACTCGTAGGGACACTAATTAGAACATTGTAGTTTACGTGCCAGAGGCATATTTCCGCGTTCTCTCAAAATTCAAAAGACTCAACTGGTATTCATATATAGCCACACAATAACGTCTTTTAAATAGTTTCACGGCCCGGTTCCAGCGTCACACATGTCAGGAAATAGGAGATGAAATATCAAAAGAACAAACATAAAATCCAAGAACTATGTAAATATAAACCCCATTATTGAGGCTCACAAACAAACGTGGGATTCTATGATCATAACATATCGTGTGAAGAAGGAAAACGGGCTCAGTAATTGTTGGCAATAATAATAGTAAATATTACGTTAATTCTAACTAATTAATGCTAACTGTATACCAATAAAAAGGTCACATGTCGATGTAACGAGCGAGATCCGTGTATTTATTTATAGAGAGACCAACACGCCGTTTTATTTATCTACAACCGCCCACACGGCTGAACATGTCGTCGCGACAAATATCTTTAAAAATGTAACATGATTTATGGGATTTCCTTTCTTAATGATCATGCTTTTAAGACTGAGAGCGAGAATGATTTGCCTTCGTTATACATACAACTAAGTTTGAGATGGCTTCAAGTCCCAAACACGCCATAAATGCTTTTGACAAAATGTTCAGCATATTTGGAGACACAAACTAAGTACGTATTTTCGCCACCCAGAGTTTTGGTCTCAAACAATCGAAGATCTATGAAAAACACAAATAGCATAAGCACCAGTCAACGTAATCCTCCTAATAGTTAGTCCTAGTAGTTAAAGTCATAATTAATAGGTATGTGATTTCGTCATAATTTATTGAGTCGGTAGCAACAAAGGTCAACTCACTAATGTTTAAAATCTAGTAAAATTTTACTCAGTTTGTAGGACTTTGTAGCAAGCAACTACATATTATTTTTTTAGTTAATTCATTAGCTCCATTATTACAATGGAGCTAATGAATTAAAATAAGCTCCATTAAAAAATAAGCTCCATTGTAATGAGCTGCGAACACATTAACTACGGTTGTTGTAGATAAACAAACCGCGTTGAATGACCTTTTTTTCTGTTGGATATAACATTCCAGTTAACTGTTCTGTTGCTGGTTGGATTCCTGTGAAACCCAGATTTATGCAAGTTGTCCTGTTTGCCCTCTCAGTGCAAGATTAGTTGAACTTGGAACGCCGTTGTTGTGATCCTTAAAAGCACAGACAGTCACGTAAAAGCTGTCACAGAGGACAGACGCGCTGTCGCCGTCCCCCACCGCTTCGGCCTGAAATACATGTGGTTATTTCTAGACTCAAGTTTTGCTAAACGTTTTTGTATTGTTGCGGACTTATGTAAACTGTTCGAAATGTATCTTTTGATGCTGGGATTTAGCTCAAGTTTATAGTTTGCGAAATCATACTGATATTTGGTGCTAAAACATCGTAGATAGCAAAATTTAACTTTATCTGGCGTCTATACCTACCATATGTAACCTCGTTTCTCCAATAGAAACGTTGTCTACTATTTATTCTGTAAGCAATGTTGGTGTATCGATGTTTAATACGAGTATATTGAGTGATGTTAATATACTTTGTATTTCAATGACTGTAGCTAGACATACGGTTTATTGTTTTCTATGTGTAATTTGAAATGCACCGCCATTAAGGTGATTATTTTTCTTTATACCTGAAAGTGTTTGCGGGAAGATTGAACTGTGGTAAAGATGCGAGTCCCTCATGGATAGTGAGGGTAGACTAGTGTTCTGGAAGAGTGGTATGTGGGAGGGGGGTGCCCCCACCCTCAATTGTAACACCTGTAAGAAACGACGTGCAGAAAGAATGAGCGCCAATGAACGCCAAGGGTAAGTGGTAACAATCACTGAAAGTGTACAAATTAATAATGAAATTTTATTACATTTTAAAGGAAATAACTTCCTGATTTTATTAAAATTATTCAATAGTTACCTATTTCAGATTTCTAAATGTATAATAAAGTTATTGCGATACAGTTCTTTGGATACTAATTGTAAGTCAATGATATAGCGCACAATGAACTGTGTGGATAGCAAACGCACCAAACAGTCTACGAGCTGGCGTTCTTGTCGAGTTTATTATTGGAATCGAAAATAAACTAAACAACTACGTCCCTATACGATAATATTTTAGAGTTCGTTCCCAAGTTATTAATGCATTTTGTTATTACAGTAGACTTGGATATAAAATTCAAGTAGAGTATCGACGAAAAAGGAACTACAGTAAAAAAACAATTTGTTGTGTTGAACTTTGGATTAGATGATGATGTGATGTTGGTTTTTTTGTTTTGTTTCGGATTATTCTAATTGGTATTAGCTTTGAATTCATTTTATAAACTTCTTAGACGTTAATCTGCATAATTTGTAGCAGCACTTAAGTCTTAAATCCTTAGAGATTATTCTCTACAATTAAATGAAGTTCCTCGAAATATCTTAACTGCCTGTTCGTACACAAATAGATAGTTATTTTCACAGCATTGTGAGTTTATTTTCGCTTTGTTGTATAAAAGGGTAAATAATATTTGCATGAATCACTTCGTTCCTGTTGTAAATAGGCTCCGATTGGATGAAAGCAAAACCAGTTTTCCTTATGCGCTGTGGCGTTAATTTTTAATATTGCAAGTAGGTAGTGTTTATGGATGTGTTGTCTATGTTGTATTTGTATATTATTGTTAATGAAACAATGGAACAAAGAATCGAAATATTCGATTTAATTTCTTTCTTGTGACTTTCTGTTTGAGCAGAGGGACACACAAGAAAATTACCTGGCTTTCTGCTCGCAAGGGTAAGCAGAGAACCAGGAAATCTCTTCTCAGTTGCTCACACAAGTCTTGGCTTGGAGACTCTTATCGCCACTTTGCTTTTAAGAGTCAAGTTTTCGGTTTTGTTACTATTATCGCTATTTCTGTGGTTTAAATGGCCCCTGGCTACGTATTTTTTCTTTAAAATCGCGTATTTGTTATATTAGTCTTTCACGGAACTTTCTTTTAAAACCATCTGTATTCTCTGTACCATTGCTATCATTTTGAAATAGTTTTAAACCACGTTTACATCCATGTATAACTGTATAACCTAAACATACCTACATTATATATTTTTAAAATGTTTCTGTAATATACCGAGCATATCCCAACATATGCATAGAATTAACCTACAAATGTCAACTATCTAACACGTGTGGTACTCTTTGTATGCACATGTTTACGTACCGCGGTATTATCTCCACCGACCGCGACGAGCCGTAACATCAATAATATTGTACCAGATTAAACATTGAACATCCATCATCATTATTCGATGTTTTTTATCTCTAAAAAAACTTAAACAGGACTTTAGAAGGAATATTTTAGGTATCATAAGTACTTATATGAAGGATTTGGAACATTATGCATATTTTGGAATTCTGTGCAAAAACATCCCTTAAAATGTAATTATACCATTCATTGATAAAAAGCGTGAGCCCAAAAATGTGTCCCAGTAGAACACCAAAATTGATAGCTTTTCTCTTTCTTTATTGATTTTAAATTAATAGGTAAATCAGAGCTTAAATAACCATTTAAGCACTATTTAACCAACTAACAGCATCAACATATTCGATACAAATGTTTCCGGTCTTCATGGCATATCGGTATTGTAGCAGACTCTTGTTAACGAGGTCGCGGGTTTGATCCCCACCAGGCAACCAGTAAGGCATAAGTTGTTACTACAAAAATATACATATATACACTCACTCCCGTTTTTCATTTAAGTCCTGGATATAATTTGCTGCTATTTTATTCATGTGTTTTTGTAATTATGTCTTGTCCCATTTTATATCTCAAAATTATTTTAAAATGTATATGCCTACTGTGTAATGCAAATATTGTTTCGTGTTTGTATTGATTCTTATTATTATAAATTAACGAATTTATTATTTATTTATTTATTTTATTTATTCTTTGTAAGTGATAACCTTAGTTACTACCGTAACACGGTTTTATTGAGTCTCATCTGTTATCCACAGCAATAAAAGTGTACATAAAATAAACAAATTCAATTTATCTATACATTTGTGACAATATATTACATCTTACGCCCCGTTGTGAATGGCAACATACAATCTAATTGTAACCATTATGATTGTATCAAATACTGAAAGTGATAGTTCCGTTTGTTATATGGAGTGTTTTGTCTGTTTAGTATCTGGAAATAAAATTTGAGGAGTCTCACCTGTCTCTCAGGTCGTACCTTGGACAATTTCTATGTGAGGAACCTAGATATGCGTTTGTTGTGATCTGGCTGTTTATATTGTTGTTTTTACTAGAACATAATGGTTCTCTACTTGCCTACTAGTCCTACTACAGCAGGAATGAAAGCTTTCCTATCTCTCCTCTGTTTTTAAGTCTATTAAAAATTTTACCTTCCTAGAAGTTAAAAAGATATTAAAATTATTTTATGTAGGTCCTACAAGGCACTTTTCACATGCCCACATAATTTTATTTCAGTACAGCTAAGTACAGGTAAATGCCTTGGTTCCGTTTTAATCTTCTATCAAATACTTTTATAGTATGTTTTTTCAGTAGAGACTATTTTATATATTTTACGATACTGCAGTGGTACAATTTTGATTAGTTTTTCATGTTTAATGCAATTCAAGATTATGTGATTGCTGCATGTAAATACGTTGATAGAATTATATTTTTCCTTTGGCCTCGAACTTGCCATGATACTATGATAAAATATTGCTTTTCAACATGATGATAAACGCGAGTACCATGGGATTAGATTTATATGCGACACTTGTTCTTCACAGAAATCTTGACACTAAGCTAGAATACTAGCGGAAGTTATCTGTTTAGAACAAATGCTCTCGAACTTTTTTGGACACTGAAACTTTTTGTAAAACTAAACATTTCACGGAAGGATTTGGAGCGTCTGCGGAGCACGCTTTGTGTATTGATATTTCAGAACATAATTTAGTAGATGTTTAGAACAATGAGAGACCTTCATCAGTATATCTAGTATTACTCGTAGTAGATTAGAAGCAAAAAATGTTTGTACAAAGCAAAAAATTATTGTCATCGAAAACATAACAAAAGGACAATCTGAAAATTTTAATATTCCTCAATTTTATGTAATTTTAAATTCCTGTTTCTTCGTAACAAGGCGCGTTACGATATTTCCATAAATGTTCCATCATTTTCCCTTTATGTAACTTTTACACTCTTAGGGAATCCCTATTTTATATAATACAACATTATCTGTACCAGTAATATTGTATTTATTAACACACTTGTATTAGCTCTGTACGTATCTATCGACGTATTAATCAGATTAATCTATGTAACGAAATATTGAAAAGTGATTTAGATTTGCAGTAGTCGGATGGATCTGAAATTTTGCACGCCTATTAAGGACCGATGAAAATTTATTAATTGCAAGCAAATATATTTAGGATTTTCAAAAGCGTTTCTTAGTTTTTGAAAATATTCTTAGTGTCTCTGACGTACAGAATTCCATTGAACATAACACGGAAATCAAACCTGAGTCTTGACCTATGCCATTAATAGTCTTTTCTGTGTACATGAACAACATTTGCGTGTTATGAACATACAGATTTATGTTCACATCTCAGTCTATCCGAATTTACGAGCGATATTCGTTATATCTATACTATCTACATATACTAATCTATACTTATATAAATATAAAGTTGAAGTGTTTGTTTGTTTGTTTGAACGCGCTAATCTCAGGAACTACTGATCCGAATTAAAAAAATCTTTTTGTGTTGGATAGATAATTTATCGAGGAAGGCTATAGGCTATATAACATCACGCTGCAGCCAATAGGAACGAAGCATTAGTGAAAAATTTTGCAAAAACGGGCATACTTTTCTAAATTCCACGCGTGCGGAGTCGCGGGCAACAGCTAGTTTAGGTTATAAAACAGGGCAATATAATAGGCTCATAAAATATTAGTAATCTTTAGAATGATAATAGTCTGTATATTTTTATTTAAGCATATTAGTTCGTTATCAACTAGTCAATATTGTCACGAGACTTCCTCTATCTGGATCAAGGATGTGTAATACAAGCGGCGAAAAAGAGACATGCTGATGTATTAGTTACGTACGACTTGTCACGGTTGTAACCACGATTTAGTTACCTACTAGTAAATCAAATTATAGTGAAAAAGTGAAATGCCGCAAGTGGGACTTTGATTTCACTTTTTCCACCATAATTTGATTTATTAAGTTACTTTACCTACTAGTGTTACGATTCTTAAGATGTTATTTAATAGAAATACCTACATACATAGGTCTTCATACAATTGGAAGAGACTATAGAGCGACATCTGCTACGATAATCATACTTTCTTGGCTTCATTTATTATCATACATCTGATCATACATGCATGTCGGGTGCAATTGCTAAGTCCCTGATCTAAACAAAACTATCTTTTTCTCAGCCAACCTCTCCCAGACACACCGCGGTACAAAAAATAAAGTATTTGTTTCAGTATGAGGCTCAGTTAAGTACTATTTTCGACATTTCCTGGCAATGAAAATTTACAAGATCTTGTTGAAAAATGTTTGTACAATGTCTGTGAATATTTATATTAATTGATATAAGCAATCATTGAGTAGGTACTCGAAATGGCTTTATACCAGGAAACCGTACAATAATAGCACATAATATTTTGTAACGTATTAAATGCACATAATAATTAAGTATACATATTTAATTTAAAATTATCTTGAATTTAAATGTTATTATTTAAATTTATAAAATGGTATTCCCATAAAAACAAAAGTCGAGTTATTATGAAGTAATATTTTTACACGCTTTATATTAGCTTCACTTGTATGTTTGTTTGTATGTTTGTATGTTTGTAACCGACTCCTTTGGACGCTATTTTGACCCACTTTAAATGGTCAGATTCTATTCAAATTTTGCACACCTGTCAAAGACCGATGACAATGCAATAATTCGATTAAAATATCCGATTATCCTGGTTAGATTCGCCAGGATTCATTAATCTCTTTCCGGATCCTTTGCATGAGAGTAAGAGAGAGGGCTAGTACGCGAACTACGCATGCGCGCATTTCCAGAGAAACTCTTTTTTCTATTTTTTAGTTGGGTTTTCTATATAAAGCGTGTTTTTTAGTTTTTTTAAACTATTATTTATTAGTTAGTAGGTACTTTAGTACCTACATAATAATGAAATACCTCTCGACCGCTTGAAGTCTAGAGTTTACTAGGTTTCATTTAATGCAAAAAGCACTTAATAGCGACGGCATTATTCTACTTCGAGCACGTATTCAGAATCTCAAATAAGTGTTATTGATAATAGATAAACTACCATAAAATTTTATACCCAAGATGATTCGAACCCGAGATTTCAAGATTTACAAGCCGCGAATTTCTGCCACCGTAAATAGCGAAAATATTTTTGTGATAAAGGTTTCACAACTGATTAATCTTATGAGATAAAAGTTTTAACTAAACTAAAATCGTTACATCCAAAAGCATTGTTTCAAATTGAATAAACAAAAGAGTTTATTGAACTGAAATTATTATTTCAATAGCGTAACTCTATAACTACATAAACTTGCTTGTTAACAATGATAGGGACAGTTGATAGTGATATCGAGCTTTTATCAAGTGGGGTGTAACCCCTCCCACGAGTCGACAAACATGTGATAAGTTAAGACTAATTATTATACCGAGAAATATACATACATAACAACTCGCTAGATCCTTTAGGTTTAGGTCCTTTAGATCAGGGTTCGAAATACTTTGGCAATAGAAGAACCAAATATCACTAAAGAAATGTTAAGAAGTGCTATCATGTCTGGCAACAGTAAAATATTTTTAAAATTCTTCTGCTCCTCTTAATCGAATCTTGCGTTTCAATTAAAGAATCGCCTATTCGTTATTCGGCTCGATTCCAAACTAACAAATGCTCCAGCACTCCTTTAGAGTCGATAGGAATGAATGTGTGTAACGTAATGTATGTGATGTAATGTGATGCAATGTGATGTAAAATATAATGCAATTAATTTCTTGTTGCAGTGAGCTGAAGAAGCTCTCAGAAGAAAGCTTGACGCGGCAGCCTGAGGAGGTGTTTGACATTATCTGCAAGTTAGGCGAAGGTTCATATGGAAGTGTATACAAGGTAAACAATAATATGAATTTAAACACTCCCGATTCCAGACCACTTTAACATCAAAGTTCTACATATTACTCGTATTATCGTTAAATGTAGTTTTATCGTTTGTTGATGTATGTAGGTTTATCCGATGTTCTAGATTTTATACCATCTATTTAAAAAAGTGATCTAACAATATAAGACCGTTTGCGTATTACTTCCAGGCGTTACACAAAGAGAGCGGACAAGTGCTCGCCATCAAGCAAGTGCCGGTAGATACCGACCTACAGGAGATCATCAAGGAGATCTCCATAATGCAACAGTGTGACAGTCCTTACGTTGTCAAGTATTATGGCAGCTATTTTAAAAATACTGACTTGTGGGTAAGTTCTACTATTTAAGCTTAAGCAGCATAAAAGAAGCTTTTTTAAGTTTACCTGTCTGCCTAATATTTTTTGTTTATGTCCTCCCAACGTTTATATATTTGTCTAAATATTCTTTGTTAAAAAAAGAATGTATTTAAGATTCAATTGTGAATAATTTGCAAAACTATTTTATTTTATTACCACTTTCTACCTATACCATATAGGTAGAAAGTGGTAATAAAATAAAATAGTTTATACCGCGAGCCCTTGAATGCTACGTAAAAGTTCTAAATATTTACTAAATTGCCAATGTTATGTCGTCTGTACTTTTCAATATCATAAGAGCGTTATCTAACATGGATTTTAATTAATTGAGTGTTCAGACGGACTCCAGACGTAGGTTTTATGAGGACTTACTTCATAAAGCCGTCCGATCAATATACCTGCTAACAGCTCAGTAATATGGTTTACGTCTAAGCACCTAGCCAGTACATTTATTTCAGTACGTACATTTTACGACTTGGCCTTTGAAATTATGTTTGTGTCTATAGAGAGTTGCGGTTTTTGCTATAGTTTTCTTCTTAGTATAGAATAGGTACTTATTTCTCTTAACATGTTCTTTATTTATTTATTTATTTATTTATTTATTACATCAACTGCTCATTGCACTTACAGTCACCCAAGACGTGCAATGAACTATTATTTATTACATAATTATAAGAATATTATATATTTAAAAACATTTTACAGTGGTTAAAAAATGTATTAAATGTGTCGAAAAAAATATCGACTTGCTGATGCTGGGTAATCAGAGTGTTGAGCATTGCCACGACACGATTAGTAGGAGCGTGCTCAGCCTCGCAGGTTCGGACCGCTGCCGACGCAAACAGGGGGCGCGAGCGCAGGCGCGCGTACTGGCGCGGCGCGTACAGGGCGCAGCGACTTAGCGCATCAGGGTTATTTATTTTGTTGTGCAACAGCAAATAATAATGTATCATGAGAGCACATTTACGCCTTGATTCGAGTGTGTCAATACCTACCATGCCCGAGACGAATAACGATGGATATAAATAGGGATAATATCCGTACAATTTTTGATACAGGTACCTAACAAATTTACGTTGAACCCGTTCAATCATTAAGGTGTACTTCTTCTCGTGCGGATTCCAAACTACTGAGTTAAATTCTAAGATGCTCCGAACGAAGGAGAAGTACAGTACTATGATAGCACTTCTGTCCTGAAATCTTGACGACTGCCTCATAACAAATCCAAGAGATCTGAATCCCTTGCTACATATAGCTGTGATATGAGCGTTGAAGGTCAGCGCTGTATCCATGGTTAAACCTAAATCACGTATTTGTGCAGTTCGCTCTAAGGGTTCTGCACCAAGATTATAACTATGTAGATAGGGTGATCTTGAGCGAGTGTATGTAACTATTTTGCATTTAGTTGCATTAAATTGAAGCTGATTACGCACACTCCATGCCAACACATTATTGATATCACGCTGAAACGTTTGACAGTCGTCTACACCTCGTATCCCCAAGAACAGCTTCAAGTCGTCAGCGAACATGAGACAACGAGCTGCACTGACGACATCCGGCAAATCATTTACCATTATCAGGAATAAGGTAGGCCCGAGGACACTGCCTTGACTCACACCAGAACGGGTTTCATACGAATCTGACTGATATTGAGATAGCTGTACATACTGCGTGCGATTTGTAAAGTAACTAGTAAACAGTTTTAACAGACTGGGAGCAAATCCTGCTTCTGAGCACTTTTTTAGTAAGATATCGTTATGGACTCGATCAAATGCTTTTTTAAAATCGAAGTATGCCGCGTCAACCTGACTATTCAACTCCAATTCGGCTACTGAATAGTCGACAAAATTAATTAAATTTGTGGCAGTGGATCGTCCGGCTCTAAATCCATGCTGACACTCGCTCAACCGTGAGTCAATCTGCCTCGTTATGTGCCGACTGAGTATGGATTCAAAGATCTTGCCGAGTGTCGACAGTACAGCAATGGGTCTGTAATTAGTCACCTGAGACCTGGAGCCATCCTTGGGGACAGGTGTCACACGTGACACTTTCCAAGCATGGGGATACGTACATGTTCTCAAGGCTAAATTTACAATGTGTAAGAGAGGTTTCTCAAGTACTGACGAGCAGTCTTTAATTAAATATGGTGGTATACCATCTGGTCCGGTGGAAGATCTAGGTCTTAGATCTTTAATCGCCTGTGAAAGATCAGTAGGGCCAATATTGTTAATAGTAACCTGATTAGAGCAAAGGGAGCTATGACTTTCGCTAAATGAGGTATCAACACTTAAAATGGGCTGCTCTGACAAAAAAACTGATTGGAAATATTCTGCAAAAGCGTTAGCAGCTTCTAAGCCTGACACAGATCTATTTTGGTACAGAAATTCAGTACTTGAGTCTCGAGGACCCTGTTGATTCTTTATAAAGTCCCAGAAAGTCTTTGGGTTCTTTTTAATGTCCTGTTCCGTTCTTCTAATAAAGTCCGAGTAAGCATATCTTATTAATTCTTTAGCACGCTGCCTATAATATTTAAACATTTCTAAATTATATTCTATATTTGATATTCTAAATTTTTTCAGGTGATAATGTTTATGTTTTATGCAATTAATTATATCCGATGTGTACCATTTGGGGTAAATATACTTGCTAGGGTTCGTAAAGTTCTTACGATTAAATTAGTTCTTAGACAAGTTATCCAGTACAGGATTACAGATAATTACTGACATACTTAATAATACGGAGACCGCAGTTTCTAAATGTTTCTACCCTAATTGTAGGTTTACTTTCTGGTTATGAAATAATTTTTACAAACTTTTTATTCGATAAATTGGTTTTTAATATCAATTATCTTCTAAAAGTCACTATGTTTCTGTTGAGCTAACGAAACATACCATAATTACAGATAGTAATGGAATATTGTGGCGCGGGTTCCGTGTCAGATATAATGAGGTTACGTAAGAAGACTTTATCTGAGGACGAAATAGCGACTATATTATGTGACACGCTGAAGGGACTCGAGTACCTCCACAGAAGACGGAAGATACACAGAGATATTAAAGCTGGTAACATTTTGCTTAACACGGAGGGACACGCTAAGTTAGCGGACTTTGGTGTTGCCGGACAATTGACGGTAAGTTGACACAAACATGAGATATGTAGCTAGGGATTTTTGTGTCTATAAATAACTCTGTATCCGTATATATAAATAATCCGTAAATTAGAGGGCTCCACACGTCTTTAGGAAAAACTGAAAACCTTTTTGGAACTACCACGATAATAACACAAACAGATATAACGTTTAACGTAAGTTTGACTGTAACATATAAATAACCTTCCAATCTTATTAGACAAATATTTATTGTGAGATGTACTTTTTGTGCGTGAATAGTGGAATGTAAATGACGAATGCCGAAGAAAAAATGGATGGATTGTGTGAAAGAGGATTTGGCAGAATAAATTAATACAAATACGACGTCAACAGACGAGTAATAGAATAATAGCGAACATAATCTGTTTGATGAATAAATAAAATAAAAATACACTCTTTCCAGCCCATTAACGGTCCCACTGTTGGACAAGGGCCTTCTCCACTTTGAGACGTATTTAGGGTTTATTTTCGGGTTTTCCGTCTCTTACAGACTGAAATATTAATTGCATTATAATGTTTATTTATAGGATACGATGGCAAAACGAAACACAGTGATAGGCACTCCATTTTGGATGGCGCCAGAAGTAATACAAGAGATAGGCTACGACTGTGTGGCTGATATATGGTCACTTGGCATCACCGCATTGGAGATGGCTGAGGGGAAACCACCATATGGAGACATACATCCCATGAGGGCGATATTCATGATACCTACTAAACCACCACCTTCGTTCAGGTTAGTTTCTTTATGACTGTGTAGTCTAGTCTAGTGTGTGTGTCTCTTGTGTTATATTATATTTAGCCTATTTCATAAAAATTGAGTTCTGTTTACTTGTCAAGGTTTTTTTATTTTTAACAGACTTAAAAAATGGAGGAGGTTCTCAATTCGTTCTTAAAACTTTTAACTGAGCGAACCGATTTTAATGATTCTTTTTTTATTTGAAAGCTGGTGGTTTCCGTGTAGTCCTCTTGGCACCAGGTCACGATCAGATGGTTATCTCCTAAGAAATTGAGGAAAACCGTATAAAGTCGGTTAATGTTTTTAGGGTTCCGTACCCAAAGGGTAAAAACGGGACCCTATTACTGAGACTTCGCTGTCCGTCCGTCCGTCCGTCCGTCTGTCACCAGGCTGTATCTCAAGAACGGTGATAGCTAGACAGTTGAAATTTTCACAGATGATGTATTTCTATTGCCGCTATAACAACAAATACTAAAAATAAAATAAAATAAATATTTAAGGGGGGCTCCCATACAACAAACATGATTTTTTTACCGTTTCTTGCTCGATACTAATAACGTTGCCTTATGTTGCATAGATAATGGTACGGAACCCTTCGTGCGCGAATCCGACTCGCACTTGACCAATTTTTATTTTTTTAAAAACATACTCAATTAAATTTTCGAAATTCCAGGCATACAAAGTTGCAGGCAACAGTTAGTTTCTAAGTAAAAAAAAATAAGGGAACCATTTTTTTATGTACTTTGTATTGTATCGTAAGTTATGTAAGTACTAGATTAATAAATCGAAAGGTTGATGAGGATGAGGTTTTTAATTCGGTTGCAACATGAAAGAAAAACAATGTTGTTGCAAGCTCTACCTCTCTCCAGCCCATTTACGTCCCACTATTGGGCACGGGCCTCCTCCACTTTGGGAGGGATTATGGTCTACTGTGCCGCGCTGACCAGGCGAGTTGACACAGGGTTTATTTTCGAGTTTTTTGTTACTCACAGAGGATGTTATCTGTGTGCAATATCCCTTAGCTGACTTTTACAGCACCCTTGGGAGGAGATGGGGTGATGACACTTGTATTTATTCTTAATCCGTCACCACACGTACCTAACATCGAAGCAACATTATGAAATTTGGTGACAATTAATATGAGCTTTGTACCATTACAGAGAGCCAGATCAGTGGTCCCCCGAGTTCATAGACTTTGTCAGTCAGTGTCTGGTCAAGAACCCACAGGAGAGAGCCACAGCTGAGTTTCTATTGACACACGAGTTTATTGGTATGATTAAAATAATATTTTGTCTTCAATTAAGTTCTCAAATCTTAATAAAATTTTCATGTAGGTACCTATAATAAAGAATTTGGTGCAGTCAGTCTTAAGTTTTATATTTGTGGGTAAAAATGTAGGTGCTTGATTGAAATTATAATGATAATTATAATTTCAATCAAGTACCTACAATTTTTAAAATAAATAAATAAATATTCATGGACATTTCACACAACGTCCTCTGCTCCCAAACTAAACTTATATGTTTGTGTTATGGGTATCAGAATATGGATAAACTACTTATCTTTTGTAAATACATATTTATAATACATAGAAAACACCCAGACGCAGTACAAACATTTATATGAAATTTATAAATACCACGTAAATGATTGTCCCATGCGGAAATCGAACCCGCGATCTCGTGAACGACAGTCCTTTACATGAACCACTCGACCACGAAGCCCGTTTCAAATTATTTTTTTATTGTCAAAGAGAGTGTTAAAGTGAATGTATTTAATTTTGTAATAATTATTTTTAACACCCTTGCTTAGAGCTGATGTAATTCCACCGGTTTTAAATATATAAAGCGGGTCATAAAAATCGCGTGTGTTACCAAAGCAAATAGTTAAGTTATAGTCCATACAAATTTCATAACAGTATTATTTGCCATTTCAAATATGGAACTGATTGCCGCCGCACGACTCGAGCAGCGCGCTGTTGCTATTCAAATTTTGAACTAATCGCCGCGCGGTGCCAGTCAGAAGGCAGCGCTAGCGCGCTGTTAAAATGGCGAGAAAGCAGCAGTGTGCATTCACAGATTGAGTTTATTTAATGTTTTTTTTTCTGTTTCCTCGCAAATGTGTTAAAAAACGTCGTGCGATATACGTGCGTATTGGTTATAATATGCTCGGCTCAATTACGCCCTCGCCTTCGGCTCGGGCTGAAATTCCGCCTCGCATGTTATAGCCATCTTAACGTACTAATATTGTAATGTACTATTATTTTGTATGTTGTTAGGTAACGCGAAGCACGCCAGTATACTGAGCACCATGATAGCGGACGCGAGAGAAATACGCGAGACTCAAGCGTTCAGGAACGCGCACGTCACTAACAACGCCAAGACATTCCAAGCGGTATGTATACATTTAGTTATTGATGATTTATTTAATAGAACACTCCTCATGTGAAGGAGGCTCATGCCCAGCCGTGGGACGTTATTGGGTTAGGAAGACAAGGCTACGATCAATACTAATATTATAAAGCTGAAGAGTTCATTTGTTTGAACGCGCTAATCTCAGGAACTTCTGGGTCGGAAAAAAAATTCTTATTCGGTTAAATAGTAGGTACATTTAGCGAAAAAGGCTATAGGCTATATACTATCACGCTGTGACCAATAGGAGCTGTTAAAAATGTTACAAAAAGGGGAAACATTTCTAAATTCCAGATAGAGTCGCGGGCAACAACTAATTCTTAGACCGTAAAAGTCCCACTGCTGGACATGGGCTTCTTCGTCTAACACTATACTATTCTGATCAGGGAGAACTGTTAGTATAAGACAAGTATTCATTGTATTGATTCTTGTTCGTAGAAATGTTTGTATCAACTATAAATAATAGAATTATTGTAATGTTAGGGTGACGGTGGTTATGAAGAGGCTACCATGAAGCAGCGTACGGACGGTACCCTGGTGCCCACACGGGACGGTACAGCAGAACTGGCTGCCGACCTCGGCACCATGGTCATCAACGAACCTGATGCTGACCTGGCCACCATGAAACGTGAGTCAACGCTATTGGTACTACACGAACAGACTATTTAAAATAAATATGTAACTAGTCCGCCATCCTAAAGGTACCGCCATGTTGAATTTAGAATGACTTCACACAACTAACCATGCATCATAATCTAAATTAAACGAGTTTACTAAAAGAATAAATAAGAATAAATAATTAAGTTATAAAATTCTACTTTAATAAATAGTTTTATACTCGTTGACATATAAAATTACTATGGTTATTATTTTTAATAAACATAAATTGTTTTCCTATCACTGGTTCAGGATATGAAATGTGATATATGAAACTACGTAGAGCTCTTTTACTTTTGTTGTAAATGATTATAACATTAGTTATGTTGACAGGTCACGACACAGACCCGATGGACACGAACAGACCGAAGTATCGTCCTCTGTTCCTCGAGCACTTCGACAAGAAGGAGGTGAACCATCTAGACATGGGGGCCGCCGCCACTAACGGGACGCTCACATCACATCTCAGGCTCCCTATTAATGATCCTGTCAGGTAGAATAAAACAAGAGATAATCACCCTCATTTACTCCACCCCTTGTCCCTTATAGCACAAGACACAGCTAAGAGATAATGTAAGTTGATAACATCCGCTGTGAGAAACAGAATACTTGATAGTAAATCCTGTGCCAAGATGCCTGATCAATGATCCTCTAGGAGTGAAATGGGACCCATACCCAACAGTAGACCGTTAATGGGGTGGAAAGAAGAAATAGTATAGCGTTATGTGTACTTTCGATACATTACAACGCAAATCATTAAGTTGATTTTCCATATAAAGTGGTAGCATATTAGTAAGTGATGTTATTTGATTGTTTTAGTCTGGGTGCGGCGGGTGTAACGGACAGTTCTCTTCCGTCGAATGCCGCCCTCCAGCGCGCCATGGTGGAGGAGGGGAACTTTGAATTCGTAAGTCAACTGCACGTGGTCACTCTCCTCGCACTCAGCGACCACGCCCCTACCGGCCCCGCCCCCACTACGCGTAAGAGCTATGTCGTGACCACACACCCAGCATCCTGCCTACCGCTATACTCACTAATACTACTGGCTTTGTCTCCTTACTGATATTTTAAACGGTTCAATTAAACAAGCTGTATTTATTCGTCAGGACCACGCCTTTAAATCCCCGCCCACAAACCGTCTAAGACTAATGTCGTATTTTCATATCCTACCGCCCGCTATACCGACTAAAACTTTATGTTTAGCACTTGCTTGGCTCCTTACTCATTTAGCATTAAAAAAAAAATACCTGTTCGCGTTTTACGTTAACGCCCCCTTTAAGCCACACCCCCATTACTGGTAATACAAATTGTAGAATTCTTGTTATGTTAAGTATGTTACTTGTTTCTGATTCTATCTATCATATTAATTGTTACATCTTGTTGCTAAACGCTTTATATTCGTGACGAATTTTGTTGAAGTTATGTTGTGATACTAAAAAATACCTAAGTAACTAATATGTGTTGTGTTATGTGTAAATATTTTTAAGTTTATTTATTTTATAATAATCTTTAGGAAATATTATCATTTCTAAAGTAGAAACTACATGTTGTTTAGAAGTTTGTACTCTTTATTAGATGTTATTTGCTCAAATTATCTCTCAGTTGACTCTTTAAACATCCTACAAATTAAGATGACCAAAGGATATAGGTTTACTGAGATTCTATTATCAGTCTGTCCGTCTGTCAACAGGCTCTATTTCATGAACTGTGATAGCTAAGACAGTTAAAACGTTCACAGATATCGGTGCTATTGATTTAACAACAAACGTAAATAAAAATGAAAATTATATAAAGAGACATGCAACAAACATTTTTAGTACTTCGTGATTTTTGCATAGTGTTATGAACTTATGAGGAATACTGATAATGATGATAAATTACACTTCGTACACAAGATCAACTCGTAGTTGAACGATATTTTTATGTTTTTCATTTTATTATCTTACTAGCTGTTGCCCGCGACTTCGTACGCATGTAATTTAGAAACCAATCCTTAACAAACAGAAGTTTACTCTTTTGCTCAATAGATGGCGTTGTACGTTTTTTTAAATCGCGCTATCGTTTCGTTCCACACATTAACACTTATGCTCGTCAAAATTATTATTGTGTCATCATCCAGATTATTCCAGATTTCGTACTTATAAATTAGTAAGGAAGTAAGGATTACAAAATGTTCATAATAGGGGTGGGTCGTTAACAGATTTTCCGTTAACGAAACGTTAACGTTAATTGGAGTTCGTCAACTAGTTGACCAACTAGTTAATTTCAGCAACAAATTTGCTCGTAAAAAAAAAAAAAAAACTTACTACCAAGCCACGCTGACCAGACGTGTTGGCACCGGGTTTGTTTTTCCTTACCTGGTTTTTACAAAACCCTGGTAAAGAAATGGGGTGGTGACACCAGTATTTCGAGTTTTCCGTCTTTCACAGTTGATGTTATCTGTGTAGGTACAATATTCCTTAGCTGGTTTTTACAAAACCCTGGTAAAGAAATGGGGTGGTGACACCAGTATTCCAGTATTTCGAGTTTTCCGTCTTTCACAGTTGATGTTATCTGTGTAGGTACAATATTCCTAAGCTGGTTTTTACAAAACCCTGGTGAGGAAATGGGGTGGTGACACCAGTATTCCAGTATTTCGAGATTTCCGTCTTTCACAGTTGATGTTATCTGTGTAGGTACAAAATTCTTTACTTGTTTTTTACAAAACCCTGGTGAGGAAATGGGGTGGTGACACCAGTATTCCAGTATTTCAAGTTTTCCGTCTTTCACAGTTGATGTTATCTGTGTAGGTACAATATTCCTTAGCTGGTTTTTACAAAACCCTGGTAAAGAAATGGGGTGGTGACACCAGTATTCCAGTATTTCGAGTTTTCCGTCTTTCACAGTTGATGTTATCTGTGTAGGTACAATATTCCTAAGCTGGTTTTTACAAAACCCTGGTGAGGAAATGGGGTGGTGACACCAGTATTCCAGTATTTCGAGATTTCCGTCTTTCACAGTTGATGTTATCTGTGTAGGTACAAAATTCTTTACTTGTTTTTTACAAAACCCTGGTGAGGAAATGGGGTGGTGACACCAGTATTCCAGTATTTCAAGTTTTCCGTCTTTCACAGTTGATGTTATCTGTGTAGGTACAATATTCCTTACCTGGTTTTTACGAAACCCTGGTGAGGAAATGGGGTGGTGACACTAGAATTCCAGTATTTCGAGTTTTCCGTTTTTCACAGTTGATGTTATCTGTGTACAATATTCCTTAGCTGGTTTTTACAAAACCCTGGGAAGGAAATGGGGTGGTGACACCAGTATTTTGAGTTTTCCGTCTTTCACAGTTGATGTTATCTGTGTAGGTACAATATTCCTTAGCTGGTTTTTACAAAACCCTGGTAAGGAAATGGGGTGGTGACACCAGTATTCCAGTATTTCGAGTTTTCCGTCTTTCACAGTTGATGTTATCTGTGTAGTTACAATATTCTTTAGCTGGTTTTTACAAAACCCTGGTGAGGAAATGGGGTGGTGACACCAGTATTCCAGTATTTCGAGATTTCCGTCTTTCACAGTTGATGTTATCTGTGTAGGTACAATATTCCTCAGCTGGTTTTTACAAAACCCTGGTGAGGAAATGGGGTGGTGACACCAGTATTCCAGTATTTCGAGTTTTCCGTTTTTCACAGTTGATGTTATCTGTGTAAAATATTCCTTAGCTGGTTTTTACAAAACCCTGGGAAGGAAATGGGGTGGTGACACCAGTATTCTTAATCCGTCACCACACGGAGGGCTGTCAGGACTGTCTCGTTTTTAAGTTTTCCGTCTTTCACCTTTCACAGAAGATGTTATCTGTGTGCAATATTCCTTAGCTAACTTTTATAGCATCCTTGGGAGAAATGGGGTGGTGACACTTGTAATCTCAATGCGTCACCACACGGAGGAACAGTGATTCATAACATTATTATTTAGGAAAATATCTCTTAACTAAGTAATTTTAAAGTTCACTATTGTACCTATATCATAACAGTCGCTTACGATCTTTCGTTTTAAGAAGTATAATTTCTTTGAGAAAACATTGACAAGAAACGAACATTGAAAAAATTTAAACATTGAAAAAAACTGAACATTGAATTCAATGTTTAACTCTTAAACATTAAAAGAAACGACCATTGAAAAAAATTAAACATTGAAAAAAACTGAACATTGAAATCAATGTTTAACTCATAAACATTGAAAAAAACGAACATTGAAAAAAACTGAACATTGAATTCAATGACATCATTAAATTCAACTAGTTGATTCCGAAACGGTTAACCATTGAAACATTGACGAGAGGTCAACTAGTTGATCAACTAGTTCGTTAATTCAATGCTCATCGCTAGTTCATAATGATGTATAACAAACAATGTTATATGTTAACAGTTAAGGTACCTGCCAGTGAGTGACTTGGAAGCTCGTATGTCCACCCTGGACGCCGAGATGGAAGCTGAGATAGATCAACTACGTACCAGATACACACACAAGAGGCAACCCATACTTGATGCGATACATCTCAAACGTAAACGACAGCAAAACTTCTAGCCCTCAGAACATAAATGACTACAGGTTTACATTGATAATTATAATATTATAATTAAGTATTTTCTTATGAGATGTTATTGGATTTTATTAAACTCTTAAACTGTTTAAAATCAGCATACAGTCACTTGTGATCTTCATAATGTACAATATTCTGGGAGTATAAACAAAATGTTATATAGACTATAGATAGAAACCCAGCACTGACAAGAAGTAATAAATAGGTGTAGTGTCATTCTCTGTTAACATTACTAAAGAAAAAATACCAAATGCATATTGCTGCTTTAAAGCTAAAGGTGCCACATATTAAAATCACTTTTTTAGCAAAATAATGATTGGTAACATTTTGCAATTAGTGATTTTGACTTGTTGCACTTTTGTTTTAAAAAAGAGACATATAACCATTATTGAATAAAAAAAATGTGCATAACAATCATAAGTAATCATAACATGGTCGTATTTGTACAAAATTCTGACAATAGCTTTATGCACTATGTGACTTGTGTTAAAATAAATAAAACAACTTAGATGAAATAAATTCCTATGACATTTCATAATAAAATTATCTATGGTCGTCAAACTTTATCTCTAAGAAGACAAAAGTGGAGAACTTCAAAATAATGTTTTTCGAAGTTTCCAAGCCATAAATCTCCTTATTACACTAATGTTTATTGCGTTGGAGATAAATATGTTCTTATATTTTTAAAACTTCCTTTGAATGGTTTAAATCGATTATCCTATATCAGCATTTATATTCTACTACCAAATTAACTGTTTGTCGTAATTTATAAATAAGTATACTATTTCTTTTCTATAACCTGCACGATTTTTATTAAATCGTTAGCTTAGTTAGCTTACTAGAGATTTTCATCAAAATTTTATCTTGAAAGTTTCTATTAAAACTATGGTATACGAAATAACTTTTTTACTATAGTCCGTTTATATTTTGACGGCTTAAGTTTGCGTTTTTTATCGGTTGTTATTGGAATGCATTCGATTAAAATTCTGGGCCAATTAAAGTCATTGGTATTACAAAACACATAAACAGCACAGTTTTTACTGCCCAAATGTATTACATAAAATATTTACAGCAAATCTAATATATAAAATTCACGTGTCACAGTGTTAGTTACCGTACTCCTCCGAAACGGCTTGACCGATTCTTCTCAAATTTTGCATACATATTCAGTAGGTCTGAGAATCGGCCAACATCTATTTTTCAAACTTTTTTTTTATAATGGCAAAACAACGTTTGCCGGGTCAGCTAGTATCTTATAAATATATGCTAAGCTTCTCTTTAAAGTTAATTAAATAAAATGAGTTGGGTGCTTTTTGTTCGGGACGGTGCCAAAATTGTGACAGGACGTCACGTCGTCATGCCGTTTTGTATGTTCCTATTTTCATATAAAAACATCTATTGGGCCTAAATACTTTTTGAAAATTTTGTCTCTTCGATCGGCCAAATTAAGTGCCATTTAATAAAAATATGTTGTTTTGATATATTTGACTTGACTTGAAAATGTAACTTGAAATAAAAATTACATGGAGTGGTGATGTGACGCTTTGCAGATATGCCATATCTACATAATAAATGATTACTGTGATTATTACTTTATTAGATCTGAATAAAGAATAGTATTTCTTATTCAACTTATTTAATTTACATTGCATTGTGTGAACTCGCATAAATGAGGCTTAGTTTCAACGCCTATTACATAATTTCACAGGAATAATGACGCAACCCAAAGCAGACCAAATGTAGCAACCTTCTCAAGGCGGTGTAATCCGTCTTGTGAATTAAGTCTGTTTTAGTGTCTTGTAATCAATTACAAGACACTAATTTGCAATATCAATATAATAACTGTATTGGTGTCATAATAATGCTCACTGCAACGGTATCAATATTATTTCTTGCAATATTTAGATAACGTACGTTTAAAAAAATCCTTTAAGTCTATGTAATTTTTATTTTTAGTCAAAATATTCTATTGACAACGAAACGCCAATATGAACGCAGCCGCGGTGAAGTGTTAGTATAGCTTGTTAAATATATTGTTACGTAGCATAATGAAATAAGTGAACGTTAGCTTGATCAAACATATCCTTAGAAGCGGAATGGTTTAACGCAAATAATATAAATTTGCAAATACCTATAGTCGTCAAATGAACGATTCGTTACGATTTTGTATCATTTATACTTACAGCTGTTTATGGGATATTTTGTGTATAAATTTTCGATTAAATGCACTTTTTTTTAAAAACTCATACACATTTTCATTTGTTTAGTGTTTTTGTGTAATGATATATAAAAATGAAATATAATATGGTCTATACATATTTTGTATGTACATATTATCTAAAGCGACATAAATGAAAACTGTTAAAGTTCTTTTATTCGACGACTGTATCTGTGTGTTTTCTTTTCCATTAGTTTTGTAATAAAGTGACCTATGTCTAAATAAGATGTTTAAAATTGTTTCACACTTGACCTAGTGAATCAATGATAATGATATGCGCTTTAATTTACGTATTTTTGGATCTAATTTTGATACTATTGCTGTGATGTAAGTGCAGAAAAATAATAAAACCTCCATCTAGATCGCCCCTACCATTTTTGGATTTAAAAGTAATAAATGATCATAAAAACTATTGCACAAAGAGAACACACAGAGCCGACTTATAGACCACTGTGTTATAAATTCATGACAATATTATTTGTAGATATAATTAGAAGTTAATAAAACCATTAGTATGTGAGATGTTTATGTTACGTTTTGATGTATTACTTTCACACTATTCTATAATATAAGTTCCTTATGTTTTAGATCTCAGATATTATCTTGCGGAACGTATCACGTATACGTATATATTTTAATTAGATATATGTATGTATGTAATTCACTCAATTTGTACATTTAAATGACTTGTAGCGGGTTGTGAGATGAATTTAAAATGAGAAATAATTATACATAAAGTTACGTTATGAATTTTTCAATAGATATTGTTTAGTTTCAAGGTGTTGAATACGTCCTAAATACTAAGTGAAGTATCTGTAGAGGTGTTTATATGCGAATGTATAAATACTTACAATTTGTCGAAATTAAAATCGTAATAGAATATAACCAATGGATATGAAATTTAATCATTGTGCTCAATTAAAGTTTTGCGTGTTGGTTTACAATCGCGTTATCGTATGTCGAACGGTCCATTGTTAGTAACTAATATTTCTAACTATTTTACTTCAAAGTAAAAACGTGTTTTCTGAGAATTAAAAGTGAACGCCATACAAAAACATACAAATATTTTAATAGCAATAATTACAGCAATTAGAAATCATACGATCGAGCGAGCTCTTGAGTCAATTCCGCTAAAAGTGGGTTCCACCGCGACACAAAGATTTGAGTTACACAACATTTTATGAGTAGTTTTTAGCGTTTTATTAAAATACGCCCTTACCAACTGACAAACATTTATTTGAGATTAGATCTCAAGCTAGACATGCTCAGTTACATGTAACGATAAAGTTCCATTTAAATTTTCCAGATCTTTACAGCTTCGTTATTCCACATCACTGATGTAACACCTGAATCCCGATGTTACATTACAGATGATTCTTGCTCACCTTTATATACTGTTATACTCTCAATCTAATCTCGAAAACTGGTACAGACAAACTGTCACAGGTACGATCAAAAATATCAATGTATTCTGATAAAATTGTGTTTACAGCTATTCTTTTCTGTTTATTATCTATGCCTATAAGTTTACCTGGTAGAGATGTACCTATGGACATAATACATTTTAAGGCCTGACTCAATTTTTGTAGACATCACCGCGTGACTACCTTAGAAGTGATGTTCTCTTAGAAAGTTTCTAATGGCTTTATTCTGAAAACATTCTGTTGTTAATATTGGTTTCTTCCCTTCACTACAAATGAAAATCATTGATATTTTGGTTCATACTTACCTACGCATATTCGATTTTGATGATTTTTGAGTTTAGAATGAGATTATAATATTGCACTTATTACAAAAATTAGCTGAATTGACTAACCAACTCGTAGAATCAATATTGATTTTAAACATTTTCGTAGCTTTCTTTCTTGTTTAATAGGAAGGTATAGAATTCTTGGAATAGATATATACAACGTACTTGCCCGATTTCATTGTGGTATATTTTTGTTATCACAAATCATCTTAAGATACATTCGTAAATACTCCTCATAAGAGATTCACTATCACAATTTTTATGCATTTCTACTTGTAATATTGTAAACTAGTAAATATAATTAATCATTAGAATTAAAGTGTGATTCGTTAACTAGAAGCAACTGTGTAGAAATGTGTTTTGCACAATACTGTGTGATTTTGAATCTAATGTTTCTGCCAGGCTCATTTTAGATACAACAATTATTTCAAATAAGTAATATGTTCTCAACTTGAAGCCAAAACGTAAAAAAAATACAAATAAAATGTAGCGTAAATGTTGTATCTAAAGATCGGATTAAAAACTACGTAAATACGAAATCACACTGTACTATATTTACGTGGTCATTGACATCGATTTATTAAATTTACAAAAAGTTTGAAGTGCCATTAAATGTATAAAGAAGTCATAGTATTTTCGTACTACAAACAATAGATTGTAAATTAGATAACTATATGAACTTTTTGTCAATAAATTTAAGTAAAATGCGCTATGTATATTGTATGCCATTAAGGACAAATATTGCTAAACGAGGCGTGATGTTAGCTCTTAGTTTTTTTTTAAATAGTGGCACAACTCAAAATATTCATTGATCTATTAGTTATTACGGTTTAGTATGAAATTTACAAAAAACTGATTGACATTACAAATAATAAAGAACTGGAATATCTTTTAAAACTCTTCTATATTAAACATAATATTGCTTACATATTTTTTTACTACGCAGCTTCCGGTATTTTTCTATCTCGCTGTTATATTATTTCTCTTAGTTTTGTTTGGTTCTTATTTAAATAGAATAGTTTTTGAAGAGTTTTAAATCTATACTATTAGGTCAATGAAAATTATTATTATACGATACATTGCGCTCAGTACTTCATTCACACTAACCGATAAATTTTTAATAGGTAAGTCTATATTTATTGCAGTGAATTATGCTTCTGTTTGCTCTTTGTGCTTATGTTTCTAGGTAATTGTTTTTGAAAGAATTTTGATCCATAAGTAGGAAGAATAATAAATTGAGCAATATTATAATTATCTTTTTATCATCACAATATTTAAGATTTATTTTTTCTTTGCTGTATTTAAGGACAGTTATATTTTTGATTTATTCATATTGTTTTTATCACTTAAATTATATCTCGATGTATTATTTCTTTTTGGAAATTCTGGAAGAAATGTTTTTCTGTTACTACCGTGTAACCGGCCTATATTATATTTGAAATGTAATTGATATGTATTTGGAAATCAAATTCGTCTTTATAAAATGTACAGGGTAAAATTATATTATATTGTGCAAAATTAGTGCTTATTTTGCTTTCATTTTCATAAATAAACTAAATTAATTCGATTTTACTCAAAATTTGAATGTAATCGTACTAATTTTTTATAGTTATTCTTATAGTTCTAGGTTATAAATAGATGATAAGAGTGACAAGGATAGCAATATTTGCTTTTGTTGTTTACAAGATTATGTTGCTATCGTTAACATTCTCGTACAATGGTTTCTAATTGAAAATGTTCACAAATTCATACAATTTGGTGAATTAATATATATTTTGTGACATTTTGAATAAGGTGCATTATGTAAACAGTATAGAGTTGTTGAAGTGTGGTTCTGGTTTGTTGTTGAACAAATTCGTTGAACGTGTTTTTGAATTAGCTATTGTGAACATCACACTGTACCATAGAGGCATAGACTGATTTTATAAAACATCACAATTATATTTTTTAAGTTATATGGTCTCAATCTTTTGTTAGTTTATATTTTTTTAGTACAATTCTTTTTTATAAATTTGCGTAAAACTTACGCAGTATTCTTTTTTTTTTATGAACTACCTTCATAGCAGAAGGTAAAATGTCGTTATGTTATAGTGCAGTGTTCGCTAAGCTTTCGCCTTGTATTATAGTTGTAGAGTAATGACGGAAGTGCACTTTGTATTTCAGTAGCGTGTTGGACGAATGTTGAATAGCGCGTTATATTTTTGGACAACTCACACAAATAAAACAAAATAATTCATTATAAAAAACATGTGTTTTATTTCTTTTCTTTACCAACCATAGATGTCACTACATGTGACAATCCAGTTTATAAACATCAAATAATTTTAATACCTTCTAAATATTTACGCGAGGCATTTTAATAAATAAAACTACTTTTTAATAGATTCGTATTCAGATAAAAATCATATCTAATAAAATTATTAGTCATAAGTTACTGCAGCTTTACCCACTCGACTGAAAAATTCATTAAAAAGCATTTTTATTTATCAAATAACGTAACAATTTCTAATAATTTGACTAGTCATTTTGATATTTTCTAACACTTGCGCGACTCATTTGCTTAAATAAAACTACTTTTTACGGACTGCAAACCATGGTGACTGCAAAGTCTCCGAAACGTCGGGCTAAAATTTGAAGCAAATATACGCGTCTAAATCTGTAAAAAGTAGTTTTATTTAGTCATTTTGATTTATAAACCAATGTTTATTTCACAAGGATACTTAAAATACAATTAAATATCATTACTACGCGTTTCAAATGAGAATAGGATTGGCAATGACCTCTATCTGTCAAAATTGATTGAAAAAGTACAGTCAACAACGAAACCTTAATTGCGTAATAATAATGTATTTTTTGGTTTTATCTAATTTTACTTATTTTTAGAGAAAAAATGTCTTGAATTATCTATTTGTATATGTCATATTATTATTAAAAAAGAAATACTATTTTCTTTTATAATTTCGTTGTTGAAAACAATGATATTATAGTTAAGTGGCAACCTCTATTTTGTCATTGTTCGTGTTTTATCAAGAAAATGAGGCCTGCCTACGTTTTATTTTTTGATGCTGTTAGTTATGTGGTTGTTTTCCGTTAAATAAATAAATTTTGTTGTTATTTCTGATTGTTCTTGTTTGTTAGTGTTGGTATTTTGTACTTGTCATAATTTGTTATTGTTTTAATTGTATTTGTCTCGCTAACTGCTCTAAAATGAGTAAACGATGACGATAAAGTGATAAATTAGTTATATTATAAAAATATCTTTATTTGCAGACCCTATTAAAATTGTTCGAATTGACAGCTATGACGTCTCAAAATGGCGCGGGGTCAATCCTATTCTCATTTGAACGGCATAGTACCTACTTTTTGTCGGTGGGTAGGTTTCACTCACATTTTCGCGATTTGATTTCTTAAAAGCGTTGTTTCTTTTGAAATATGTATCTTTAGGAGATTATTTTTTATTGTTAAAGATTACAACATGATTTGATTTTTGCAACTGATTTCTTAAATGTGACCGCAAATTATATTCTTATGCGAATTTATTTTGTTAATGTTACAATATTTCGCATAAACTGAACTAAAATATTTTCCATTAAATAGACGTATCTCACTTTTAGTTTACAATTTTACATAAACACTATAGACTGATATTTTAGGCATATTCGAATATCTACTACTTACAACTAATAAATAAGTTTTGGTACTTTCTACGATAATTAATAATGTTAAGCCAACCATTACAAACTACAAGGAATTATCATATAGGAATGTTGCGAATACGCGTATTCGGAAGTATAAGTTATGTAACTCTCATTTTTAGTTGAAAAACTACAATTTACTAACTGACATTATTAATTAGACATTTTTAGGGTTTCCTATAAAAAGAAACCGCTACAGGATCACTTTAAACGTCCGTCTGTATATTTCTTTTCAATTATTTAAGTCCTTTAAATAGAAAAGAATAATGTCTAACCATTCATATTGCACTGAGAAGTTTCATTGTTAGGTTAGGTTAAAATAAGTGACTCTTTTCTAAACGAAGTAAAAAAAACTTACATTTCTATAAATTTCATTACAGGTATTTTCCACTCATGCGCGAAGCCAGGATTTGTTTAGGGGTAATTTGTAGGATTTTCGATAAAATATGAGGCCGAAATAAACGTAAAAAGCCTTATTGTTTCTATATTATATTTAGAATGCCATGGCCTGGTTATGACATAGCAGCTCGAACAGCTGTACAAGATTTGATTAAAATTTTCTCTGAAAAAGTCTTGTTGGGAGTAGATATTCTATTTTTCATAAAAATATCTTCAGCTAATTTGTGAATGTGAGTTTGTAATTAGTTAATCTCTACAATTACAATGTCTTTATCAGATATAAAAGTAAAATTTAAACAACCTCTACAAATAATAGATATGAAATAAAAGTAACATTTCATTTTATGACTAATAAATTAACAGAACACTTAAATATAATAAACTAGAACAGCCGCTATAAAAAATCACAGAAAAATAATAAAATACTGTAAATAGCCTTACAATTAGAGTAAATATTAGGCATGTGTTAGTGTCTCAGGATCATTTGACAGTAAAGAAAGCTGTCCAACACTGAAAATAAACAGAATTACTCATTATTATCGCGTGTATATGTGTAAAGTTTACGTATTATATCCGTATTCTGGTACCCATAACACAAGCATAATAAGCTTAGCTTGGGACCAGAGGACGTTGTGTGAAATGTCCATGAATATTTATTAAAATGAAAAAAAAAAACAAAAAAAAAGTAAGAGTAAAGTATTAAAACTGCACTCTCTCTCTCTCTCCAGCTCAACAACTTCCCTATATTGGCCATGGGCCTTCCCCACTGTAGGAGGGTGGTTTACTGCGTCGCGATGACCAGGCGTGTCGGCACAGGGTTTACTTTCAAAATTTCCGTCTCTCACAGAGGATGTTATCTGTGTACAATATTCTTTAGCCGGCTTTTACAGCACCCTGAGATAGAAATGGGGTGGTGATACTTGTATTCTTAATTGATTACCACACGGAAAAAACAGCACTCAATTAGGTACCTATCGTAATATTTATTTATTTGTTGTTACTACAACATCCTTAAACCTTCACGCACACATATTTCAAACAATTATACATAATGCTGAAATACCAAATCTTCAAGCATAATGTCAGGAGCCCTGACCTACTTGCGAATTAGCCTTTGTGCGTAATATTTTGTTACATGAAGGTCGCCGGTTTACAGGCGCGTCGGAGAAAGTCAAATGTGAGGCACTCTGAGGGGTGAGGGTAAGAACGAAGCCTATAACATCACTTTTAACTAACAGATTGATATATGTATATATGCTTGTGACATACCACAGAAATAATTTGCCTAAAAATAACTCGCTTGAAAATCCTAAATATCTTTTTAAATAATTGCATTGTCACT
This sequence comes from Orgyia antiqua, assembly GCA_916999025.1. Classification (NCBI taxonomy): domain Eukaryota; kingdom Metazoa; phylum Arthropoda; class Insecta; order Lepidoptera; family Erebidae; genus Orgyia; species Orgyia antiqua. The sequence goes on from OU779862.1 coordinate 21,515,592, forward strand.
GGCCTAATTGCATTTGTAGGTATGCAAAATTTCTAATCAATCCGACTATCGCAAGTGGGTGAAAATCGCGTTGAAACATTCCGTTACATAGATTAATACATTGATAGATACACACCGAACTTATTAAGCGTGTTAAAAATGATAGCGAGGTTTTTATTTTAGCAATCGTATTCCATGGCTATGGCTATATAAATCATATTTTTAGAAACTTTCTTACATTTTGCAGGTTTAAGTGGATCTTGCTGTATAATTACTTACTTAAATTATGTTTCTAATAACATAATACTAAAGGTGTAACTTCAAATATGGGCTGTTACGTTATTAAAAAGGGCCGTATATCAAAAAAGTTATGTCGAAAAACCCAAAGGTAATAAAAAATTTTTTATGCTTAGTACTTTTTGGGCCCCTTCAGCCCGTATTATCAATACGGCTATTATGATTAGCCCCTGATTTTAATAAAAGAAAATGAAAGACTTTGTACCAAAATTATAAGTGCAGAAAATCGCGAACAAATAACTAGTTATTCAAAAGATACAAGAAGAGGTACTTACGGTATTGCGCTGCGCTGATCAGTAACTCGTATATCTGTATAGGCCCTTTCCCTTTCAGTATAATCTCACAGATGAACACGTACACAACCCTGGTTATTTCGAACATTGAGTCCAACAACAGCCACGTGGTAATGTTGCGCATACCACTGCTGTTCATTACCACACAGCTATTCACAAACCCTATGCCGCTGGTCAGAATCATGAGACCAGATATGAAGTAATGGATACCTGTAGAACAATATTTAGTAGGTACAATCGACTAGCATATTTTGAAAACTCCATAACTATAAACAATACATTGAAAATAGTAAGAAAACCAGCCTTGGATTTAAATTAAAAAAATATTCATAGACATATCACACAACGTCCTCTGATTCCGAGCTAAGCTTATATGCTTGTGTTATGGGCACCAGAATACGGATAGAATACATAAGCTACCTTTCTTTTGTAAATACATACTTATAATACATAGAAAACACCCAGACGCAGTACAAACATTTGTATGACAAAAATCACACAAATGATTGTCCCGAGCGCGAATCGAAACAGCGACCTCGTGAACGGCAGTTCGTTTCATAAACCACTAGAATACTTATCGTTATAATAACTCCTATAAGCGCAACATCAAGTTAAACTGGTCATATGAAAATCACCCTCAAATATTTATTTCACCTATTCCGTAAAGTAATTTATGGATTTTGCAATAGACATGCTATGTCTTACTTAACAAATCAAATTATGGTGGAAAAAATTGACTGCCGCAAGCGGGACTTGAACCCACGACCTCGGAATAAGCTCAGTTGGAAAGAGCTTCGGAATGGTATTCCGAGGTCGTGGGTTGAAGTCCCGCTTGCGGCAGTCAATTTTTTCCACCATAATTTGATTTGTTAAGTAAATCACCTATTCCGTTTTTAACTTTGTTAAAGCGGCAACAGAAACACCTTTGCAAAAAATTTTATTGTCTGTCTAGCTATCATAGTTAATTTGATATAGCTTGGTGACAGAAGAACGGGCCGTAGAATCTTAGTGATAGGGTCCTGTAAGTCCAGTATGTAGAAATAAGTTAATCTACGATATCCTGCACAGACGGTCAGTATCTACATATAAACTAATATTATTTATGACCACTTGCCATATTCACTTCTCATGCTTTTTATTATGATAATTTGTCATGTGTCCTGCCTGAGTGACGGCATATAAGAGGTGTAAATAATTAATGTCTAATAATTCTTTTAAATATATTGTATTGATTGATTGGGTGGGCCTTTTTTGCGACTGGTTGGCACCTAGACGACAGACGTCGTCTAGGTGCATATAATTATACACATAATTATACCCTAGTCAGAAGACTCTGACTAGGGTATAATTATGTGTCTATGATGAGAAAGAAAAGTGTCTCCCTCCACTTTGGTAGAGTATTTGATCTACAATGCTGTTGCTGACCAGGCATGTTAACATAGAGTTTATATTCGAGGTTCCTTGGCTCACATGAAGAATAAGTGTTTGTTACTACAATTAGAAGTCCCTCTCTCTCTCCAGCCCCATTGAAAAGTGTAGGTACTGTGTCTGTAACTACTCTATTAAAGGAAGTATAAAATCAATGTTTACGAAATAATTTATTTACCTAAATTAGTTCCTTGTAATGCTTGCAAATAAAATAGTGCAGGGTGTAACAAACGGATCAACGACATCACAAATGCTGTGGCCGAAGATATCTGTGAAGAAGTAACAATAGCACTAATCATGGTAACTATACTGAGAACAAAGCATCTTTCCCTCTCACTTTTTTCTGAACTAATAGAGCTGGTTGAAAACTGCACCGTCCTAAATTTGGACTTTTTTTAAGAACTATCGTGTTAATGTAAAGTGGAAGTATTCCATAACAATTTTTCCCATTAATATCAAGGCAGTTTTATATTGAAAGGCAATTCATTTATGTCTCTATAAAATTTTAATACTAAGTGCAGGCGTTTATCACTTCTCGAGCCTGACTTTATGTGCATAGATTCTACAAATGTTTCAATTGACTTTATGTTTACAATTTCAACACAGAAACAAAGCCTATTAAAGCCAGTTTCATAATCAATAATCAAAATAAAATTCAGTTTCCTATATTTTCAAATAAATATTCCTTAAAATGTTACCTCTTTATTGTAAGAAAGTAGTACAGTTTACATACAAACAACTATATTAGTTTAATATTATCATAGCAAAGATATCACTGTTAATGTGTACGTAAGCTAGGTATTTAAAACAAATAATATACTAGCTATTATATAGATATTAGCCATTATAGTTGGTAATAATCTTAAACAAATAAAATATTTGCCTTAAATATCAAAGAAGATTTGAGCACCACATTTATTTATGTAGGAGGGTAAAATAGATGTTTTATTTTTATTTGTGTATATTAAGGCCTTAAAATGGGCGGCAATTTATAAACAACAAATAAAGAAAAAAAAACAAAGTATTCATGCTTGATGTCTTCAAAAAAATATCTTAACAAATTTATCAGTAGTAAATTTTAAATTTATGAATATGTTGTACGGTAAGGTACTATATTAATATATGTATTAATATTTATTTTTAAATACTTACAGAAAAAACAGCCGCAACAATACGCACGTACAACTTGAGATCCAACATCGGCATTGTTTTAGACTGTTTTGACATCGAGTCTACAATAATAAACACTTCTTACAATTTCAAGTCAATTAGATTATTTAGCCACTACAATAGAATTTTATTGTTATTGCAAGGCATTGAATCTAATTTTACCTTTTAAAATTTTATGTAGGTATATCTCGTATACTCAATGCAGTTTTCTTCAATTCCGTTTAAAATCAAATTCAAAATGTCGCTCATGTCGAAATTGGATGCCAATTATGCCAAACGACGCATGGCGTGTTGTCTACTCACTTAGCACAGATGTCGCCATAGTACCATAAAATGTTTGTTAAAAAATCACAAACATCCAGTCCCAATTCCTTGCTAATCTACTAATATTATAAACGTGACACTTTTTAGGAATTGGTGGATGCTTATGTGTTTATCACTCTTTTAAGCAGTAAAAGATTTTAAAAATTATAGGGAAAAGGAGGAAAATAATTAATAAATATAATATGGCTACCCTCACCAAAGATGTCAAGTACCTAATCACGAAGTATAGATAGAAGGCACGAAGTATAGATAGAAGGAGTCCGAACGTAATGTTGAACGAATGGTCTCAATTTAAGGGACAGATTTTTTGCCGGTAGAGCGCGCCATTTTTCAAGGAGTACTCGTTTGAATTCTATTATATTTATAAATAATATTATTATTTATTTATAAATAATATTATGTATTTAATTAAATGTATTTAATTAAATTAAATTCAACATTCACGAGCCAGCGCGTGTTTACATGTAATAATAATAATAGCATCGGTACGCCCTGAACACTTGCGCAGCCAGTGGCAGAAAATAGAACTATGATCTGGGTTTATTATTGTGTACACGAAATATTATGGAAAAGCCTATACCGTTCGGACTCCTTCTATCTATACTTCGTGGTCTCAATTTAAGGGACAGATTTTTTGCCGGTAGAGCGCGCCATTTTTCAAGGAGTACTCGTTTGAATTCTATTATATTTATAAATAATATTATTATTTATTTATAAATAATATTATGTATTTAATTAAATGTATTTAATTTAATTAAATTCAACATTCACGAGCCAGCGCGTGTTTACATGTAATAATAATAATAGCATCGGTACGCCCTGAACACTTGCGCAGCCAGTGGCAGAAAATAAAACTATGATGTGGGTTTATTATTGTGTACACGAAATATTATGGAAAAGCCTATACCGTTCGGACTCCTTCTATCTATACTTCGTGTACCTAATGAAAAATAAATGCCAAGTTTAAAAATTTGAATAGTTCTTATTGCCGTAAATCCGTAATCAATGATTTATTAAAACACGCCGTAATATAATTATTACAACAAATATTTTGATTATTCCCATGATTAAATAATCGAAAAAATATACCGGGTTAATTAATCAAAAAAAATAAAAGATTTAAAGCCTGTATGCAAATTTAATACTATGTAGACCGAAGTTGTATCACTGCTTCAATTAATTATGTGTAAATAATAATTAAGTGCTCCCTCTTAGTGAAAGATAAGAACTAAAATGAGTAAAATGCAATGCAAGTCCATTGTTAAAAGAAGTAGCTAAAAGTCACTAGATGTCACTTCTAGAAATAAATAAAAAGTTACTTACTAATAATTTTTTTTCTAATAATTTTTTCATAATACATATTTAATGAAATCAGCCTTGTTTGTTTGTGCTTGATTCTACTTGATACTAGGGGGCGCTAAGAGACGATCTCAGACTGAATGCAACTTTTTTAAAATGGGAGTCTATGGTCTGGGTCACAATAATATTATGATTTCCTTCGGCAATGAATCTGAGGTTTGTCGCTAAGACATAAATTCCCTCAAACGCACTACTTGCAAATTTCTTTCTTTATTTCAAAAGTGTCCTGAACCCGCGATCGCATAAAGGCCGGCCCGTTAGGTACATCACAACATGCACTGCGCCGCGACGCAAGGCCCGCCCATCCCTCAATTTTATTTATTAAAATACATTGAAAGGGATAAACTTATGAAAAGAGCATCCGCTAATCGAGTATAACAATGTATTTTGATCTCTCCATCACGAATATCACAATAAAAACGACTTATTTTTATGGCAACACACATCTGAAGAAATAGGATGGCGACATTAGATTTTCTGATTTTAACACAACAAGTCGTCGCATAATTAAAACGGACTTAAAAAGTTGTTAGGACCGCGTTGATACATTAATATTCATTTGCACATAATTATTTAAAGTATCCCTAGATGCAAATCGCTCGCATACGATTGTCGACAACCGTGAAGAAAGAAACGTACATTTTTAATTGCTACATTTCATTTCATATCAAAAGTGGTGACATCTGTGACAAATGTAAATTAATACTGATTGTAAGAGATTAATTTTTTTTTAGCTGCACCACTCTAAATCTATTATCGCGTATTAACTAATGAACTAACTTTAAAAACTTAAGTAACTATTATATATAGAAACACGTAAACCGGAATTAAAATATATTTAGTAGATTTTGAGTAAACAAAAAAATATCCCTAATTCTTCATTTTCTATACCTACTAGCTGTGTTAACAGGTACATGTCGACGATAATATTGATTTAGGCCCTTAAGAGCAGATGTACAATCTTCTTTTCGAGTTACTGTGAAATATAAAATAAGTATAGCTTTGGATAAGATTTCATGTAAGTCAGAACGTCAGCGAGCTTTCTAGTTTTCTTTGAGAACAATGAGGTCCAGGGCTGATATTGTTGTTAACGTTAGTATTAGGTAAATGCAACGTTACGCACTTGCTTGTATTTTAATTAAGTCACTTACTGCCGCACTCAGAGACATTTAATGGTTACTTAAGGAGCTCTTTAGTATTGATTTAAAAAAGTTTTAACTTAACTTTTACTTTTTTAAATCAATACTAAAGAGCTCCTTAAGTAACCATTAAATGTCTCTGAGTGCGGCAGTTAAACTAATAAGCCATTGGTAAACAATAATTAGCTGTTTTGAATTTAGAAATGTATAACTTTTGAATTTAGAACTCACATTTTGATGAGAAGGGGTGTTCGTATAATGCCGGGCACATGCTCAATCATTAGCTCCCATTCATCGAATAATCATTCGATTTGATTAAACAGATCCAATTCCCATTAATATAATTATAAATTTACGAGTTGTTGGCTGTTATAAATTCCATTTATTCCTCCATTGCATAAATGTCTGATTTATTATTTGGTTACAACTGGTATATTTATTGCTACAGTTATGACTATTTTTCATTAGGTTAAGTGAATACATTTTAATGGCTTTGGAAAATTAGGAACGTCATCGTGTGGTCCTTCAGAGGTAAATGACTAGACACTGTATTTGGGTTCACAGATTGTATTCTATTTTTCATTGCCCAGGCTAACGTGTCATTCTCTGTATTATTCATCTTTAAAACCACGTTGTTGTTGCTACGCTTAGAGAATGTAGCCAATTGCTACGCTCATTCGTTATACAAATATTTGTCTTAACTGAAATGGGACTGGCAACTGGGTTAGGTTACGACATTTCCGTCTCTTACGTTTTCCGTTCTTCCGTTTTTATCATATGACTTTTACAGAGTCTATGAGAGGTAAACCGACATTAATATTACGTAGGTATTCTTAATGCGTACAGTTGGAGGCACCGTTGCGTAAACCAGCTTAAGTATGATTATAGTATAGGTAATGTATTATTTGCAAATTAGACCTCTGTTTAGTAGCGTGTCGGTGATCACCCGTACGTACGTACGTAACTAAAATACTATTAGTCCATGAACAAAATCTAGCTATACTAATATTGTAAAGCTGAAGAGTTTGTTTGTTCATCACAGGAACTACTACTGGTTCGAATTGAAAAATTCTTTTTGTGTTGAATAGATAATTTATCGAGGAAGGCTATATAACAGCACGTTGCGACCAATAGGAGCGAATCACTAGTGAAAAATGTTGCAAAAACGGGGGAAACTTTTCTTCCACGCGTGTGAAGTCGCGAGCAACAGCTAGCAATATACAGTACTTAATATATTTTAATTTTTTTTTACTATATTTACTTAAGACTGACCACTCTATCAGATGAATTTCAATCAAGTGTATTGTATTACACAAAAAGCAATTATAGAGCACTTTGAACATTACCTATATCAACTGTTAGTGTTTTCTCTTAACACTTGTTTCAATAAAAGGTCACTTTGGTCATTCTTTTCGTTGCGTGACAGTGAAACGCAAAAGTATTGTTGGCTAAAGTATCATAAACTTTAATGCTTTGATGTTACAGTTGTTTGTTAAAGTAAGGGCCAATAAGTCGCCCCATTTCGGTAACTAATTGTTCCGCAATAAAACGGTATGGTCAGTTGGAACATAACAGGGGATGATACTATCTACTTTATTAAATAATAATGGCAGCTTTATTGTAACAGGTTTTGATACTGGCTTGTATTTTTTTTAATTTCTCTTGTAACCTTTGTACTTAGTTAATACCCATTGATGTTGTGGATTAGTACTGTTTGTTGTAGTATTTGATGCCTCACGACCTTAGAAGAAGTGTATCTTGTGTGTTAGTCTGTGTTTCGGTACCATCTTTGCTTATTATTAAACAAAGTCCTTATTTTTGTATTATTTGAGCTTCTCTCTTCAAATCTTCTTATCTTCAAAACTACGCAACAGATTTAAATGTGTTTTTTTTAGGTTCCAGAGGATGGTATTTTTGTATGATTTGTTACGAATTTTTTTTAATTTCTGAATTTTACGTGTACGAAGTTACGAAGTACAGCTAGTTACACAAATTTCCGAAACGTGTGTGTAAATTACTGCAGCTTTAGAAATGTTTGTTTGTTTAACTTGTTTATGATAATAGAAGACATTATTGAACAACATATCAATTGAAACCAGACAAATGCTGAATTTGATTAGAAAGGATCGTTCCAATAATTTGATGAAAATAATGTTTTATTTCATTTATATTTACAACAACTTTTTTCTAATCATACTAAGATTAAAGTTTGTTCTGGAATCTTCTATTAAAAAAAACGAATTGTCCTTATTACTTAACTATTTATCTGACAATAACAATATTCCGAATTGTCATATAAACACTAAAGGGTACTGAAAATTTTAGTAAGGATTCATTTTAAGAAAGGTGCTAGTATCAAGATTGTTGGGCGACAGTCGAATATGCGTTGTCCGAATATTGTCCACTACAAATAATATGATATCAATAATAAATGAATAACTAATAAAGATATAACTAGTGATGTCATATTCAAAATGTTTGTGAACATAATTCAGATGTTCAATGTGGCGAGTGACCACTCTAATTCAATTAACATAATGTTATCTGTCCGACTGGTTCAGATGTTTGTTCTAATATCTGTGTAATACATATGAGGGTTTTAATTCAATTCCTGGTAGGATAAAATAAGCCAATAAGGCTTTTTTGAAAGTAGCAGGAGACATATTAATAGAAATATTGATATAAAAAGTAAATTATTACTAATTCGATATCTATGGGACGCTTTTTAAAATGGGAAATCCAGGAAAAGCCGCATGGATGTCAGCCCTAGGTAGGAAAATAGGAGAATAGATCGATTAACCTCCTCCTACTCCCAGCCCATTAATTTCCCACTGTTGGGCACGGGAGGGATTATGGTCTACTTTGCCGCGCTGATGGAGGCCTAACCTTCAGATAAATATCTAAATTTCAAAATCGGGCACTATATAGAGCTTAATCTTATTAGCTCTTACAAATAAATAGTTTATCAATTAAAACAATCATGGAAATTTAAAAAAAAATCATTACGATTTGGGGTTGACACATTTGTTCACCAATTGCAACTTATTGAATTAACTGTCACGTCCTCTATGATCGATTATCAAACGATGAAACCAATTCGAAAATAGAATAATTCGATTAATTTATTACATCGATATCATCCATCACTAAAAATATTATTTTTTGCCATAATAAAAAAAAGGTTTCAAAAATAGATGTTCGCCGATTCTCAGACCTACTGAATACGCATGTTAAATTTCATAAAAATCGGTCAAGCCGTTTCGGAGGAGTACGGTAACTAACACTGTGACACGTGAATTTTATATATAAGACTAGCTGACCCGGCAAACGTTGTTTTGCCATACTAAAAAAAAAAGGTTTGAATAATAGATGTTGGCCGATTCTCAGACCTACTGAATGTGCATGTAAAATTTCATAAAAATCGGTCAAGCCGTTTCGGAGGAGTACGGTAACTAACACTGTGACACGTGAATTTTATATATAAGATGACCATCTATTACTTTAAATTTAAATTCCTTTGCCGGTATGATGGACTGGTACATTGATAATATAATTCTTTTGAAATAGTAGGTATTAAGCAAAAGGAAAAGATCGTGTCACAAAGGAATTGTCACCGATACTTGTGAACTTAACGATAATTAACAAACACAACGGCAATTAGATCTATAACAACTTAAGGTAAGTGCAAGATAACCAATATGTATTAATTACCTATAACACAAGCATATAAGCTTAGCTTGGAGAGGACTTAACAGAGGACGACGTTGTGTGAAATCTCCATGAATATTTATTTACTTAACTATAAAGAAAAATCTCGAGAAGAAAATTCATTACATCTTATATATAAAAATCAATTGCTGTTCGTTAGTCTCGCTAAAACTCGAGAACGGCTGGGCCGATTTTGGTGATTTTGGTATTGAAATAATCGTGAAAGTCTAGGGAAGGTTTAAACGGTGACAAAACATATGGGGATCCAAAATTCCACGCGTACGGAGTAGCGGGCATCAGCTAGTTACGAATATAAAACCCTAATCAGATTTGATGAAACTCTACTGTTAGACAACTTATTAGAATAACATTCATTTAACAGTCGGTCGCGCTGAAAGTCGGAGTAATTGTGGATGAATGTGTATTTTTATTTAAACGCTTTATATTCAAGAGTTATTTCACGTATTGCTTGCAGCGGTCCCATGGTGTAACGGTTAGCACTCTGGACTCTGAATCCAGCGATCCGAGTTCAAATCTCGGTGGGACCTTTTATTTTTTAATGCTATTATCTAAAAATTTTATCCAAGTATTTATAAAATTATTACAGTTTTTCACTGTCTTGTTGCCCATATGGTGGTTTGCACATATTAATTTAATTAGATGTAGCGTTTCAGAATAATGAAGGCATTATTATCATAATGCAATCTAAATCTTAAATTAATTCTATCTAAAGCTGAGATGTCTTTTTACATACATCTCATTAATATTTATTCAAATTAAGTTTAACACTCAGCACATAAAAACTAAATAAATAACAACTATTTACAAGTAGGCTTTTCAAAGTCCGTAATAAAAAAAAACTATAATCCATAAATGCATGATTCATTGTAAAGCCGTAGCCGACGCGCGCAATGCACGTGGCGCGCTTCTGGCACGCGACCGAGCGCGCGCTACATTTTTGTGTAATGAGCAAAAATAGTTAATTGGTCTTTGAAGCTATTGTTAGCGTAAAACGTAATCTGATCTAGTGCTTGTTCACCAGGATGAATAACATTGCCTGTGCCTGACTTTTTTAGGGTTCCGTACCCAAAGGGTAAAAACGGGACCCTATTACTGAGACTTCGCTGTCCGTCCGTCCGTCCGTCCGTCCGTCCGTCCGTCCGTCCGTCCGTCCGTCCGTCCGTCCGTCCGTCCGTCCGTCTGTCACCAGGCTGTATCTCAAGAACGGTGATAGCTAGAGAGTTGAAATTTTCACAGATGATGTATTTCTATTGCCGCTATAACAACAAATACTAAAAATAAAATAAAATAAATATTTAAGGGGGGCTCCCATACAACAAACATGATTTTTAGGGTTCCGTACCCAGTATCTCAAGAACGGTGATAGCTAGACAGTTGAAATTTTCACAGATGATGTATTTCTATTGCCGCTATAACAACAAATACTAAAAATAAAATAAAATAAATATTTAAGGGGGGCTCCCATACAACAAACATGATTTTTAGGGTTCCGTACGCAGTATCTCAAGAACGGTGATAGCTAGACAGTTGAAATTTTCACAGATGATGTATTTCTATTGCCGCTATAACAACAAATACTAAAAATAAAATAAAATAAATATTTAAGGGGGGCTCCCATACAACAAACATGATTTTTTTACCGTTTCTTGCTCGATACTAATAACGTTGCCTTATGTTGCATAGATAATGGTACGGAACCCTTCGTGCGCGAGTCCGACTCGCACTTGACCAATTATTTAAGTAGGTAGATCTAGGTTATTGATTTTTTTCGCTAATTACTCAATATTATCTGTGTTCTTTCTATGTCATGCAGTCATGTTATTTTTGTAATATTCACATATTATTATTAGTTTAGCACACTTAATTATTCACATAAAACTTTTGGTTAGAAACTCTCCGAAACTTCGGGGTACATATAAAACTAATATACGCTTGTAAATCATTGTGTTTATTTTTATTAGAATTACAAACTTGGCTGATCAATCGGTTTTCATCAAGTATTCAGCTAAAGTATGTCAAAATTGGGCACATGCCTCCCTCATTTCGGAAGAGTATTTTGCGGACACGCTGATCAAGCGTTACTGTCTCTTACAGGAGATGCTATCTGCTGTCAATATTGGTTTATACAAGATCAGTGAGCAATTTGGGCAACGACTGTACAACACCAATTGCATACGGATTTAAAGTCGTAGCTTTATTGAGATATAGTTACTTTATAAGCAAACAATTAATTGACTTGATTTGCGTCATTTCACTAAACATTATCACAATGATGCATCTTGTTTATAATTTTCACAACATTACGTCACACGTGTGGAACAATACAATGTGTTAAGTTGACGGGCACCTCGGAACTACTTTGTACAGCTTCCGATTGCTTCAGCGTAAATAGAAGCTATACAAACTAAGCCAAGGTTGTTTTATAACGCGTAACATAACTACAAGTTTTACACAATACGTTACCAAGCAAGTTGCTTGCAGTAATTTTTTGAAAATGTTAATCGGTTAATTATCTTAAGTAATTGCAATTAACTGCTAGAATAAAGCCTTAAATTATCTACCATTTTCCTTTAATTAACTACACTATAGAAATTACTACACGGGTTTCGTCTCTACAATAATTATTTATCGATTAGATCGAAATACATATTAGCAATCTTTATTTTAATTATTATAAAACAAAGTTGTTATTTTTGTTTGTATGTCCTTACGTGAGCTTATATCTTTAAAACTACGCAGTGAATTTTGATGCGGTTTTTCTTTAAAGATAGTGATTCAAGTGGATAGTTTTTTTGTACCATTTGTTGTTTTTTTTAGGGTTTGTTTTTTAAATGTCACGCGTCCGAAGTTACAGGCAATAGCTACTTATTACTATAAAAGCTATAATGTTGTGATTTTTTTTTACCTTTACACAGTTAAATTACGTCTGTTTTTCTCCACAGGATTCGCGTTTGAAACAGACACCTAGCTTCTGACGTTTTGAAAGAGCCTGTAAAACATGCCATCTTGTAATAAAAAAAAATTACTTTGACATTGGGTTTCCAGTTTCCACCATGTATCGCCTAATGCAAACAATTTCATTTCGTCAAAAACATTCTGTAATTTCATGAAGTACGTATGAACTATGATGTATGGCTGAAAATGAATGATGAAATGTAAAAAATTAAAAAAAATTACTCATAATATCAGAAGTCTCATTTTTCCCTTCCTTGACATGCAATCAGTTGAAAAGAACCGGCATAAGTAACTCAGCAGAGCTTGGCTTTTTTAGTCATAATTATTTTTTAATTATCTTTTATTGTAATTGAATAATTACAATAATAGTTGCAATGCTAATAATATTAACAAGTTAAAATATGTACATATTGCTCCAGAATAACTTGGCTTTCGGGTAATTTAAACTCTTTAAGAAATGTATAATAAATTAAACAGAATTGCGTGACCTTCTCCCATAGAGTTTTAGGTGTGTATATCCATCCATCTATCAGCCTTTCCCAGTCCACTGCTGGGCATAGGCCTCCAGCATGGTACATCACAACGCGTGGTCCGGCGCTAACTGCATCCAGCGGCCGCTGACACATTTGACGATATTGTCAGTCCACCTTGTTGGCGGCTGCCCCACGCTATATCGTTTTGTCGTGGTCTAGCTGTGTAGATGTCTCTAGGTCACCAATACTTGTCTAATCATCATGTATAGTATCTAATAACCATATTCATATAATCTCTGAATGTAGGTATATATGTCACACACATTGATCGGTTAATCATTGATTATCATACGTCGATAAACTTTTGATTTTAAAAACACAAAGAAGTACATTTTAAATCCTACAGCTTTCAAAATAAGGTATAACGTTCAACATCCCTTAATCAAGAGAAAAGGTCAATATAAAATAAACCGTTTTACATCTAGATAAAGTATATTATTGTATTGTGAGCGTTTATTAAGGGTGAGTTTATAAAGGGGTGTTTTGATATAAGCGTGGACACGCGACTCCCCCGCGTGGGAATGTCGCTCGTGCCGATTCTCACGTTGCCTGTTTGCTTATCATTTTTCCACAACAAACAAATATGAGTTTTGGTATTCAATTACATTTTGATTGAATTGCTTTCATTTGTAAATACAATGTTCAATTCAATTATAATTATGAAAGTAGGTATTCCGCAAAAGTAGATTGTTTATCGACAGCCCACTAGAGGGAGTGATTGGTCTTAGAAGTTAATTCTCTAATATTCTCTAACACTGGCGCGACTCATATGTTTGAATAAAACTACTTTTTGTCTGTCTCACCCGTGACCATGGTGAATACAAAGTCTCCGAAACGTCGGGCAAAATATAAAACAAATACACGCGTCTAAATCTGTAAAAAGTAGTTTTAGTTAATTTCAAATATTTACATGTTAATGAAGTCCTCTTTCTCAGGCTAAAAGGTAAGTCTCTACATAATATATCATCATAGTCACAATGATATTTTATATTGTAGGAGAGAAAAGATTTTTGAAAATTCCCCCATGGAAGCAAAAGGGCTGGATATTTGAAAATTCGACTATTTATAATATAAAGTTACAAAAACGTTAATAAAAGTTGACGAGCCTCGTGGTTGAGTGGTTCATATAACGGCAGTCCGTTATATGAACCACTCAACCACGATTGTTCAAGAGGTCGTGGGTTTGATTCCCGCTCGGGACAATCATTTGTGTGATTTTTCTAATTGTCACAAATGTTTGTACTGCGTCTGGGTGTTTATATGTATTATAAGTAGGTATTTACAAAAAAAAGTAGTATATGTATTCTATCCGTATTCTGGTACCTATAACACAAGCATATAAAGCTTAGCTTGGGACCGGAGAACGTTGTGTGAAATGACCATGTTTATTTATTTTAAAGTGTTTAGGTAAATGAAGTCGCGCGCAAAGGGCTAGTACAAAGTGCATATAAAGCAACCGGTACAAACATTTTGTTATAACCTGGAACTGAACGTTAAACCTCGTGCACAGAATCCAATATCATTTCTGACTAAGCGACTAGGTTTCCGTGTAGCGAATATGAAGGAGTAATATTGACTGTTTGTTCCGAAATATGGCAACCCTAAGATAAATACAATGCAGACATTGTTGTTACTGGGGGTGGTAGCCTTATCTCTGTACAGCAGTATTTACTTGGAACAAACTGAGTATGACATTCAGACTGCAATATCCTCGTAAAAACTCCCAGTGTAGAAGAACCGCATAGAAATTAGTTACAGACTGGTATTTCTTACTTTAATTCTTGAGAGAATGGT
This sequence comes from Orgyia antiqua, assembly GCA_916999025.1. Classification (NCBI taxonomy): domain Eukaryota; kingdom Metazoa; phylum Arthropoda; class Insecta; order Lepidoptera; family Erebidae; genus Orgyia; species Orgyia antiqua. The sequence continues at coordinate 21,530,592 of OU779862.1, forward strand.
CGTTCTATGATATTCGAATAAGGGAGGGTCGGTTTATGTACATTTCATTTGATAGATGGTGTATGAGGAAGGAATTTATTGTTATGCTCATAGCACTGTCGGTATTTTATAACATAGAATAGTGTTTAGAACTCATGGGTTCAATAACCAGTCAAGATAAACTTTTGCAATTTTTGTTCATCACATTTCACAAGAAGTGCACTAAATGCTGAGTTGCACAAAACAGAGTGTGGTCATCTAGTTATTTTCGTCGTGACATCATAATTTGCATGCACTTGACCACGCTTTAAATATGAAACCGCAGTAAGTAGCAACGTGGAGCTCAGATATTTAAAAATAAATTATCAATATCAGCGGCCGTATTATGAGCTTTTTAAAAATCATGCAAGTTCCATACAGGCCGTACACTGCCTGACTAAATTATGTATTATGGTAAACATAAAACATTTAGTTGAAAAATTTTAGTTAGTACTTAAACTTTTAGTTGTACCTTTTCTATAAACATATTAATCTATGACTGTTTTAGCGAACTGGATGGCTGGGAGTTATGTTCATATTACGAATTTGCCGGGCCGTTACATTCACGGCGTAAACGGCCTGGGAATAAGAGCTCATAATACAGCCGCAGAACCTTTTTACTATTCTTTCTCTCAGAATTCATTTTTACTATTCTGTTTCGACTGTCTTACAGAAGGATATTCTCTGCAAACATGATTTCACTGGTGGAATTATAGTCTGCATATCCATTAGCTGAAACTTAAAGCACCGCAGGGAAGACTCCTGACTCTTATATTTCTTATTACGGCATAGACAGGTATCAGTTCTTTAGATCTGTAAATATTATGACGTTACATTAGGAATGGTTAACAACCACTATGGTTTGTCGCGGTAATCTATGTATTTACTACAAAATGGCACAGAATGCTTTCACCTTAATGGTTAAAAAACATAGTGATTTTAAACACTAGGATATGTAGGTGCAACTACATGACATTTACTACTACCCATTACGATTACTACAATATACTTACTAAAATCTTCTAATAAAACGGAAAAATACAAAAGTTAAAGTTTTTTATTAGTTTAATAAAGTTTATTAAATAAAATTTGTTCTTATACAGAGTATATATATTACTACTAGCTGTTGCCGAGACTCCGTCCACGTGGAATTTGGAAAAAAAAATTTTTCGCAAAATAGGGTAGCCTATATCCTTTCTAAGGGTCTAAAGATTGTCTGTGCCAAATTTCATCAAAATCGGTTGAGAGGTTTAAGCGGGAAAGCGTAACAGACAGACAGACAGAGTTACTTTCGCATTTATAATATTAAGTAGGGAAGTAGGGATAAAATAAATGGAGCTGTCATAACGTGTGGAAAGTTCGTAATTGGCTTCGAACTTTATAAATCTATCACTTACATTAGCTGGCATACGTCATGGCGGTAACATTTTGATTTCATTACCATGATCAGTCAGATTTTGTTTATGATCTGTGTGGATTTTAAGACATTATTATAACCAGGTTCTTTGGAGGAGATTTCTTATTTTGAACTAGTAATGAAAAATACATCTTTCCTTTTCAATCATCGGGCTTTTGAAAATAACAAGTATGTACCAGATTTTCTATAAACAAAATATTGGCTTGGGTGAGAATCAACACCAACATTGTGCGCAAAGAAGCCAGTGTAACTAACTTCTGTGCCACAGGTCTAAGTATATTGTGTTCACTCCTCTTTGTATGCATTTGAAGTAATTCGAAAACATTAGAATTTACGCCGCCGGTACGTCTTATGAGATTTTATGGTCACAAATAACTAATTTTTGATATGATTAATAACTTTTGTTTTCCAATTATACGAACACAAATAAAGGTGGAAATTTTCTTGACAAACTATGTTGATTAACATTATTATTTGAGTATTTTCTATACTCAATGTATGTCATAAAAGAATCAAAACTGCTATCTTTTGCATAAACTTATTAGCAATGTACTCGTATAACAACACATGCAATACATTCGTAGGACTGAGGGAATCAAAACGAACTGAATCGATTTTATGAAGATATCACGCAACGAAAGGGTGTTCTTAATACAGTTGGTAGCGTGTTACTAACGTGTTACATGTTAGTTGTTCTTGTCTTTAATTTATGTAACGGAATAATTGAAAGAGAATTTTTACCCACTTGCAGTAGTCGGATTGATCTGAAATTTTACACATATAACAGGGACCGATGACGATATTTTATAATAATATTGAGTATTTTCAATCGTGTTTTTTAGTTTTTGAACTAAGAAAATTATTCTTCTTAAATAAATTCTTCAAATTATTCTTCTTAAATCTTATTCTTCTTAACTAGGAAACGGATTTCTTTCTTCTTTTTGGAGAACGGATGCTATATAATTCTCTGTTTACCCCCGCGGGAAAAGGTGTCACGATATGATGACAATGACAAGTGTACTTACATAGTTTACCACGCCGACGAAGCGTGCTGGTGTTTTCGTGTCGGTATTATTTTATCCCCCATTTTAACTTTTAATAGTAACCTATATTTTGTAATTGGTGTAACGCGGGTCAGGTTGATTGTACAAAATTTTATGGGTCACAGAATTGATTATGGGTCAGACACGTTAAAAAAGTTTTGTGATAAAAAGTAACGGTGTCGAATTGTGACTGTGTAGTTCTGCGGTGTATAAAACTACTTTATTTAATTTAATAAGAGATGAGGACCTTTCGCTATTTAATAACTTTATGTGAGAAAAAAAATACAGACGAATTAACCTTACCTTTCTAACCTCCTCGGTTAAAAAGGTAACCAATATAAATCTTTATAGCCATAAAAGGAGACGAAAACTGAAGAAAAGATGGCTGGAATGTGTGAAATATTTTTTTTAACGTAGAATTGATATTAAAGAAAAAGAAGTTGATGAGAAAGAATGTGACGGCTTATGGGAGAGCGTGAAAGAAAAAAATCCCGTGTGCACTGATACCAAATTATTTGGGACAAGGGCAGGAAGAAGGTCTGTTTGATATATTATACTTTTTCATATTTTTTGCTTACGGAGAGACAAAAGCAATTGTGTTTTGGTTAATACATATAATCTCATATAGATTTCAGTTTGCACAAAAAGAGAACTGGAATTGACTGGTACAATTGGATTTGAAACAAAGGCCATAGCTACTGGGGCAGTCAAATATCTACTATATAAAAATAAGTCGGGTATTCCTTCCTGACGCTATAACTCCAGAACGCACGAACCGATTTCCATGGTTTTGCATTCGTTGGAAAGGTCTCGGGCTCCGTGAGGTTTATAGTTCTTTTTTTTTTTAATTTTTTTTTTTAACTTCTTTTTGGTTTGGCAAAACAACGTTTGCCGGGCCAGCTAGTCATTAATATAATTAGGAGATAATTACATATGAAAGTGTGACAGATTAGTTACTTAACTTAACTTACAGATTAATACATTCTGTATACATTAACATATCCAATATAAATAACCCGGTTACGTTGTCCTTCGCAGCAGAGACGTTGACGTGTCTTCACAAATTAAAGAAATGTATATCTTTGTTACATGGATAAACGAGAAAAATATATTACAATTACTAGATGAGACATAAAATGAGTACAATAGCCGAGGGCAGTGTGTGATTGTTAGTTTACATGTGAGCGTGTGGATATGCTCTTTTGTCTGTACCTAATATGTACGTATTTGTGTTTCAAGATTTTTATGCTTGTTATATTTCAGCTTGGATTGAATAACATAAAGATATTTATTTTTCGTTTACTTTGAACCCAAAATGAAGACGTCTTTTTAGAAACTTGCCACATGCAGCAGTTTGAAGGAATATAGCAAGACTCTTAACGCAAACTACTTTTTGAGGAAAGTAATTTTAAAACCAGAATATCAAATAAGTCTTGTTAAAAAAATGATGAGCTCCCAAAGAGACCCTAAGTAAAATAAGCTTGTTGAAGCCTGCTTCAGCCGATTCCAGTAGCTATTATATCTATGTTATTAAGAAAACAGGCGGCAAACAGCGTGCCCGGTATCCATTTTCTCTCGTTTCTTATAGGTACACAAGTAGTGGACAGGGCACGTGTATCGAGCGGTGGTCAGATCTCGTTACGACAACGAGCACTATGACGACTATATTGCCATAACCTAACACTATTATTTTCATTTTTTTAGGGTTACGTACTTAAAGATAAAATGGGACTTTATTATTGAAACTTGACTGCCCATCCATCTGTCCGTCCTTCCCTCCGCGTGTCTATCCATTCGTGCGCCTAACACCAGGCTGTGTCTTATGAACGGTGATAGCCAGATAGTTGAAATTTAGAGAATGCAAGAAATATTTAAGGGAGCTCCCATACCACAAACCTTTTCAGTACAACTTGATGATACGCTTTAGGCAACATGGTAGACCTTTTGCAGGCATAGCAATGTTAGTTAGTTGCCTATGTGATGACAAAAAAATTAACATGCATTGCTATACCCGCAAATTTGTTATCGATATTGAAAACATCAGCAAGATGTCAAGCCACCACGCTCCTTTATTAATTAAAAGTGCGAAGCCAGACTGCTGTTGAAATCACTGGTTTAATCTAATTAAGGATTTGCCCCCCTAATGATATATTATAAAATGAAATAAAAATCGGATTGATTTTGTATATATTGAAAAATAAAGTTAAAAAGCCAGTTGTTGTTCTTATTCTATGAGTTAACTGTACCACACTGATCGAGTGTGTTGGCGACGTAGCCACAGTTTAGAGTCAAGATTTTATTCTCTCCTAAAATACATTTTCAGGTAATATTATCCTTAACTCTGGCAGCATTATACAACGTGTTTCAGAAAGGTGTAGTCATATTTGACCATCGTTCCATGGGCGGTGACTAGGCACTAAGCATGGATGAAATTACAAATACTAGTTATATTGTGACTTTTATGTGTTCATAAAAGTTTAATTAATTTATTAAATTAATAGATCTTCTTTAAATACAACACTATTATGAGGTCATCTTTTATCGTAAGGTGCAATCGCATTCAATAAGCCGTAAACATCTCATAATTGATGCGTTTCTGGTAGTTATTTAATAGTAGGCAATATACAAAAAAAACTTACCAACTGTATTTTTCTATGTGTAACTGTAATATTTATAATATTTAAGGCCTATCTAATGCAACTTTAAATTGTGACTACACCTTTCTGCAACACGTTGTATAATAGGATGGACACACAGAAACTTTTAAAGGCTGTTACGTCATTGTTGCAGGATTATGACGTAGCTATTTCGTAGTGGGTCTACGAGTCACGTGCTTTCTTTCCTGACGTTCTCTGCACGTGCTACGAATTGCTTTTCTTCGTAGCAGACTACTGCTACAGTTACTCTAGATCATCATACTCTAGGTCATAAATTACATTCATTGGTCATCAGTTATTTAAAAAAATACATGACTGTCGGCGAGGTAATAACATAATCTGCGGAATGATATTAGTCTATATATTTTGCTCTTTTTTCCTATTGAAAAGAATTAAAAATATTTTCAAATCACGCTTGTATCTTTTAATGACGTAGACATAGGCGGAATAGAGATAAGTGTATTGCCGGATAATTTTCTGACCCCAAAATTATCGAAATTTTTATAAAATAATTCTAAGTTGAAGAGGTCTGCATTAAACGACAAATGACGTCACGAAGGCATTTGATGTTCTTAAGTTATTTTGTTATTTCTCACTAGCTGTGCCCCGCGGTGTTACCCGTGATAAAAAGGATAAAAATCTGATCGTTTTTTATCATCCCACGAGAACATTGCATTCTTTTGGGTTAAAAACTAGCCTATATTATGTTATAAAGTTTCAATAAAATCCATTGAGTAGTTTTTGCGTGAAACAAACATTCAAACATCCATAGTGTTAGTATTCCGTACAAATGTACAACTAACTTTATCATTCAGTTTTTGAAAAAGTAATTTGTTTAGGGACCCTCTGAGGTATCTATTGAATAGGAAGAAGTTTGTCACTACATGTACCTAATAAAGGTGCTTGACACTAACATGTGAGGAATTATTGACATTTTACAGAAATAAATTCTCAAGCGTATTGTAGTTCTTTATATAATTTATATTTATTAATATTAAAAATATATTGATTTAATTAAAAGCTCTGCTGAGTTTCTTACGCCACGCAGGATCTTCTCAGCAGATTGCGTCCTGAACCGGTGGTAGGGGAAAAAATGTTTGGACCTGTCATAAGTATATAATTTCCTAAAATTACTAGCTGACCCGTCCAACGTTGTTTTGCCATACTAAAAAAAAAGAAAGGTTTGAAAAATAGATGTTGTCCGATTCTCAGACCTACTGAATATGCATGTAAAATGTCATAAAAATCGGTCAAGCCGTTTCGGAGGAGTACGGTAACTAACACTGTGACACGTGAATTTTATATATAAGATATGCAAACTTTATATGCAAAATTATGTAAACACTATGCCTACTTGATTAAATGATTTTTCATTTAAATAATAAATAAATAATAAATATTCATGGAAATTACACACAACGTCCTCTGGTCCCATGCTAAGCTTATTATGCTTGTGTTATGGGTACCTACCAGAATACGGATAATAAATACATAAACCATTTTCCTTTTGTAAATACATACTTATAATACATAGAAAACACCCAGACGTAGTACAAACATTGTATGACATTTATGGATATCACACAAATGATTGTCCCAAGCAGGAATCGAACCCGCGACCTTGTGAACGGCAGTCCATTACATGTACCACTACGCCATGACACCCGTCATTTCATTTCATTGTAGTGGTTTTTATAACTTTTGCTGAATGAAATTTCAACCTACGCTTTTCAATTATTGAGGAAAAATTTGCTACCCATAGTTACATTATTCCTATTTAGGCAATGATCTATATTCGTTTTTAAAATAAAATGCATCCTAATTTTACTGGGAATAATGTAGCTTATGTAGCTACCCGACAGTGAAAGAATTTTTTTTTATCGGACCAGTAGTTTAGCAGGCTATTCATTTCAAATTTAAACAAAAAAAAATTTTTACACGGAACTACAATAAATATGTGCTCATAGTAAGTAACAGCTGATATAAGCACATATATTTACCAAAACACTATTATCCATAATCTTATATCTATTTTTATATCAATATTCATTGTATTTTTCCATGAATCAGTTCATTATAGCAGAGTTGATATGGCATTTTCTTTTTGCGACTTTTATTGCACACATATTATTAACTAACTTCGTTCGTGTGGAGTTTAGAAACCCATTTTTAACAGTTTATACAAAAAAAAACCTCTTGAACCACACTGGTGCCAATTCCACATGCAAAACTAATCTTAACTTAACTAGAAAATAAAAACAACTATTGCTGTATTTTGTTTAATTGACTATTTTGTTGTGCATATTTATATTAATTAAAATCGTTATTCTAAAATACATACTTTTTAACACGCCTACAAGAACGTTTAGTTAACATTGACGAACTGTCTTATTAACGCTATCAAAATTCATTTTTTAGTATATTTAATTTAGTTGTGCAAGTAGAATCGGTATCTATTCAAGAAAACTACATCAAAATCCGTTGCGTAGTTTTTAAGATATAAGTTCACATAGGGACATACATACAGAAAAACTACTTTGTTTTACAATAAGTAAAGATAAGATTATTTGTAATATGATATACCTACTTAAATATTACAGTTTATTTTGAGGGTAAATGGTGCTAACCAATAACAAAATATTTTTTTTTTGCAAGATTTTAAATGATTAGTTACCACCTGAGCTTTGGGCGAGCTCCCAAACCTTTTAATACAAGAGATGTGACCTACATAGATATAATGTAATCGTGTATGATAATTAGCACGGCTAGTATCGAACCTTGGACGTGTCGTATCTACTTCGTGCCGGCTTAATTGACAACGGATTCAGTCGCTATATGACCCAATTTGTTCGGCAAGTGTTTATTTCAACATGTCCTTATACGTGTTAGTGGTAATTAGGCTGCCTTCTTCACAACCTTCAGCCTTCGTCAACAAACCAATGTGCTACTTGGTTTGATCTTGAATGGATCACAATAATACGAGAATTCTATTTATCGTTTTGTGATGTACCTGAATATTCCGTAAACTAAAACCACTCGAGTCCACGATTTCGACATGTTGTATATTTGTTTAAAATTTTCATTTCACCCATTACCATGGTAACCGAAAAGACTGCTAGCGTTAAAATTTTAAATACTCGCGGCTATATTTTAAATTTTAACGCTATCAGTCTTTACTTTCTACTTAGTTCAAAAACTAAAAAACACGCTTGAATATCCTGAATATTTTTTTTAATTATTGTATTTTCATCGGTCCTTGATATATGTGTAAAATTTCAGATACTGCAAGTGGGTTAAAATCACGTTCAAAGATTCCGTTATATAGATTAAAACATTGATAGATACATACTCAACTTATATAAGCGTGTTAAAAAGTAGTTTTATTTGAATAAATGTGTCGCGTAATTAACACTTAGAGATTAATATCTATACTAATATAATAAAGCTGAAGAGTTTGTTTGTTTGAACGCGCTAATATCAGGAACCACTAATACGATTAAAATTCTTTTCGTGTAGGATAGTACATTTACCAACGAAGGCTATGTAACATCATGCTGCGACTAATAGGACTGAAGCAGCAGTGAAAATGTTGCAGGAAAGAGGAAATTTTTTTAAATTCCACGCGTACTACGTTGCAGGCAACAGCTAGTGTAAAATTTAATATATTTAATAAATGAATAAATCTTTATTGTCACGTATAAAATGTTACATTTTGCTTAAAAACTACTGTGGATCCTGGTCTATTACAAGAACCATCATTTACATCCGTTTATTATCACCTTCCTCCTCAAACACAGGTTACATCGTAACATTCTTGTAGTTTTTTATATTTGAATATTGTGTATTTATTTATTTACCAACGTACTAAATAATGAAAACGAAGTGTGTTTAGATGGTAGCAGATGGCGCTCTATAGTGTCTGCCTTCTCCTATAAGAAAAAAGCGTAGTCATATTGCGACGAGCAATTTAAAATCCTTTACTTTAACATGATTTAATGGACTAATTTATGTAACTTTCCTTACGTCCGGTGTAGTATGCATACAGCTTGTTGAAACTGAAAACTTGTATTATGTAGTCCTTAAGTTAAGGAAACTTCCAAGCATCCAATGTGCGCACTTCAGCCGTCACATACAATGTTACACAATCACTCGACGGAACTATTAATTAATTACACAAATTAGAATCCTTAGTAAGAGCTGACCTCGTTTCCTAATAAAATTTTAGCAAATTTTCCAAGGATACATACATCTTACATAGTAGGTACATATTAGGTAAAGTTGCGTCAGCTTCAAGGCTAGTCTAAAACGCTACATCATGAGATTACGTGATTAAATTCTACCATCAATTAGATAAAAGAAGTCTCTCTCTCTCTCTCTCTCTCTCTCTCTCTCTCTGTCTCTAGCCTGTTAACGCCCCACTGTTGGGCACCGGCCTCACCCATTTTGGGAGGGATTATGGTCTATTAGCATTGGCTTTATTTAGTACATTGGATTAGATTAATAAATAAATTCTCAGTGTTTTGACGGATAACGAATACAAGTGTCACCACTCCATCTCCTCTCCAGAGTACTGTAAAAGCCAGCTAAGGGATCCTGTACACAGTACATCCTCTGTGAGAGACGGAAAACTAGAACATGAATCTATGTCAACACGCCTAGTATTATGTAAATTTTATACTAGTTTATGTAATGTATCCATATTTTGGTACCAACTATATAAATATTTTGATAACACAAGTACATTGGCTAGTGTTCTTTGAATGAATGTTTAAAGGATTTAATAGATTGCTGGTTTCATATCAGAGATTCATTGTTTACTATTCATCGTCCCATATACCTTACAGGGTAAGAAGAAAGAAGGATTTTTACATAAAAAGATCGACTCTTCGCAGTATATACTCTAAGGTACAATATCTTTGTGTCATTCTTGTAATCAGATATTTTGTTAAACACCAAAAGTTATAAAAGCTTATTTACTAGACTTGCAAAGTAAGTCACTGGCAAAATAAGTCCCTAATATCTTTTTTTTAATCCAGCCATTCATAAGCCTTTTTCCGTCCACTAGACTAGACATAAGCCAGCCCCGTGACAACACGCAGTCCTGCTTTGCTTGCATCCAGCTGCCTCTTGCGATATCGTAGCTCCAACTTGTAGGGGGCGAGGTTCCGTGGTCTCCTCTCGAGAAACTTCCTTCCGCAATGGTTGTCAGGTCTTTGATTAGGTGTTCTATTATGAAATATAGATTTATAGAATTAGTCATTTGTGTTTTTATGAAATGACGTTAAATGTGGTCATGTTCTCTTATAGTTGTGGTAAATGTACGTCATCTAAAACGATAAATATGAATGAAAGTGTTACACAAACAAGTTAATATGAATAATATATTTATCATAAATAAAGTTAAGCAATATTGATTTGTCCAAAATTTGAATGGGTCATGTTTTTATTTAAAAGCTTCAAATATGTTTAATGTGAATGAGTTAAAATATAATAAAACTTGTAACAGTAGGTAAATGTTATCATATAATAATTCTGCCTTTAAATATACATAGTAAAGTTTTATTGTTTTCATAACGTGATATTAAATTCCTTTATCTATATCAATTTTAGGTAGGTATGACAAATTCTTCAACCGACGACGCCCACACCAATTTGAAAACCCGACCTTTATCCCATCTTCACATGATCATGTATTTGTTTAAGCTTCATAATATAATTTAATTATCCTTATAATTATTAACCAGCCTTAAAAGGAAGTTCTCAATTCGTCTGTATTTTTTTTATGTTTGTTACGTCATAACTTTTAACTGTTGTAGCGATTTTAATGATTATTTTTCTATTTGAAAGCTGGTGCTTCCCGCGTGGTCCCATTGGCATCAGGTCAAGACCTGATGTTTATCTCCTAAGGAATAGAGGAAAATTTACAAATTTCAATTGCATACATTGTTTTCACATATATATCTAAATAATCAAACAATAGACTACCGAGATGGTCTCACTCATGTAGTCGGTTCAACATTTTTAAAAATAACCATTTATTAACATGTATTATAAATGCTGAAGTAATTCTGTCTGTCTGTCGGTCTGCCACGACAACAATTACTGAACTGTTTGAAAGAAATTTGATACACAGTCCAATGCCCGAGAAAAGAGATAAAGCGCTGCTGTGTGTCTAAATACTCCTTCTATAAAGGGTCAAGTGCGTAGCAGTTACAGCCTTTGGGCATATTTGGATCATAGCAGATGTCGCTTTAGTCTCTACCTACCCCCTCACAAGAGAAAGCCGTGATGGTATATGATGAACTTCTACTAAATAAAACACCTTTATTCTAAATAAAACTTCTTTATTAAGGAAAATAGTAGATTTAATATATTTTATGTTCCATACCAGAAAACGCAATGTATTTTAAGACTCGGTTAGTGTTCTTATAATCTATGTTAAGTACTTATAAAGAGGACCAAGGAGGGGTTTCTTCGAGGGTTAACTGCGAGATGGCTGTTCATAAAATTTTAGACATGAGACATCAGTGACTATGACCCCGATTCCAATGCACAACAGATTTAACTTTACCAAAATAAAAACTAAATTATGTTATGTTAACTCAGTGAATATGGAATCGGCACCTATGTCTTTCTTAATTGAAATTATAAAATATTCGCAAGTAATTCATGGATTCAAGTAATTTTCGATGTAGTTTTGCTTTTAAATCATTTTGTGAGATGCAGATTGGGTTCTGTACCTACTAGACTAAACAAAAATAGAATTATTTTAAAATAAAGCACTAATAATATAGAATTTTAAGAACTTTGAAAACATAAAAGTTCATATCGTCTTCATATCGTTTTAATTATACACTAGGTACCTGTATAATTAAATTACGCAACACTCTGTATAATCATAAGAATAATTTTAATTAATTTAGTTAGACGACGCGAAATGAAGCGTAATCTTATTATCTTCAGCTTATTGCCAATACGGCATTAATTGTTGTTCATCGGAGTTTTGTGGCTTATTCTTACTTGTAATAAGGCTGTTTCGTATTAAACCTACCTGAACAAAATAGGTGCAGAGGCCGCCCGCACTGACACCTGGTAGTCTAATATACAGAGAGACCTCAAGAAAGCCCAGTTACCCAAACAGAGAACCCAAGACCGTCTAACTTGGCACAGAAAAGTGAGGAGACCCGACCCCAAATAATGAGATGAAGGGTTTGATAAAGGAGAGGAGACCTAGCTAGTTTCATAGTTTTATTGTTAGTTTATTCTCAAATTACTCAGAACAAAACAATTTCATTATGTAAACGAAGCTATGAAGTTCCAACATTTAGCTACCTTAACAGCCGCAGATAATCTAAGTGTTATTGTTATGTCTGCTGTCTTCATTATAACGATAACTTATAGCTTTATGGTAAGTAGAACTATTATTTTATACCTATAGTGACACAAGTATTTTAATAACGTTACGAAGTTTATAAGTAACCAGTAAAATATGTGGTCATCAAACCTTAGCAAATTATACAAAAAAGGTATCCTCCTAAACCACGTTATCTATAAAAAAATTGGTCAAGTGCGAGTCGGACTCGTGCACGAAGGGTTCTGTACCATTATCTATGCAACATAAGGCACGTTATTAATAAATGAGCAAACAACACACACAATACTTAATTAATCACTTTTGTTGTATGAGAGCAAGAAACGGTAAAAAAATCATGTTTGTTGTATGGGAGCCCCCCTTAAACATTTATTTTATTTTATTTTTAGTATTTGTTGTTATAGCGGCAATAGAAATACATCATCTGTGAAAATTTCAACTCTCTAGCTATCAACGTTCTTAAGATACAGCCTGGTGACAGACGGACGGACGGACGGACGGACGGACAGCGAAGTCTCAGTAATAGGGTCCCGTTTTTACCCTCTGGGTACGGAACCCTAAAAACCGCATCAAAATGCGTTGCGTAGTTTCGAAGATATAAGCTCAAATAGGGACATACAAATGTAACGACTTTGTTATAATAAGTTTATAGATCATTATTTATTTATTTATATTGAAAATAGGAAAATCCTATATCAAAGTTAATTAAATAACATTGCAAACAATATTATTATTTATTCTACTAATATTTTTTATTCATGATACCTAAGAGCCTCATCTCTGTAAATTACTCTGTTTATAATTCAACGATTTGGTACATGTTATTGAAGGCAAATTGAGAAAATAAGTTCACAGGAATAATTTTAGAGGCTTTTTGTAGCTATTATAATATTTGTAAATGACTAAAAAGGTTATTTAAATTGTTTTTGTCTGATGTCAATGATCTTTATATCATTGGTTGATAATAGGATTTTTGCTTTACTTTTATATTATGTAATAACTGATTATCGGGTATTAACTTAACTGATTATAGGGTAAGAACTAAGGCAAATACCTAACTTGGGTTAATCCTCTCTTATGTATTATTCTCTAACAGCCCATGCTAACACCTTATTTATTTAAATAACACAATTTTTACATCGTTTCTTACAGTCGGTATCTACTGTCTTATGTTAGAAATGATAATTTGAAATGGTTTAGTCATTTTTGACACAGATTAAGCTATTGTTATCTTATATATAAAATTCACGTGTCACAGTGTTAGTTACCGTACTCCTCCGAAACGGCTTGACCGATTTTTATGAAATTTTACATGCACATTCAGTAGGTCTGAGAATCGACCAACATCTATTTTTCATAACTTTTTTTTAGTATGGCAAAACAACCTTTGCCGGGACAGCTAGTATGCTTATAAAAGTTAAGTCAAGTTAATCCGTCACCACACGGATATAAAGAAACTAGCTGTGCCCCGCGGTGTTACCGGTGTTGTTAAAAAGGATAAAAAGTCTGTTCGTTTTTTATTATCACACGCCTGCCTATAATATGTTATTCTGATGTATAAGCTACATTATTATAAAGTTTCATTAAAATCCATTCAGTAGTTTTAGAGTGAAAGAGTTACAAACATCCATACTTACAAACTTTCACATCTATTCATTCATTAGTAGGATATTACTTAAGATGAAATTAAGATCATCTTCCTTGAACAAAAACGAGGTCACAAAAATTTACCTGATAACACAGCTCACTATAATTATTGCAATAAGGAAATTATGTTCGTGACGTCAAAGTATTCCCTCGTGGAGGAAAATCTTGACTGATGGGTGTGATCATGACGTCATTTGTTTATAATGCTGATGCCAACATTTTTGACTGCTGCAGATTTCAAGTGGTACAAGTGTACTAAGGATAAAATATATACTTGCCATTGTCCGCGGCTTCGACTGTGTTTATAGTTACAGCCTCCCGTTTTGACTTCTGTTTAGGTGTTATAATGATCTGTAAAAACTTCCTCTTTCTCTCTCCAGCATAACATCCCATTGTTGGGCACGGGCCTCCTTGACTTTCGGAGGGATTGTGGTTTTCTGTATCACGCTGACCAGGCGTGAAGGCACAGAGTTTTTTTCCAGACACCCACTGTTAACTAAGTATACAACTTTAAATTTACATTTAAATCCAATCAGTCTTAAATATAATAAAATTGGTCAAGTGCGAGTCGGACTCGCGCACGAAGGGTTCCGTACCATTATCTATGCAACATAAGGCAACGTTATTAGCGTCGAGCAAGAAACGTTAAAAAAATCATGTTTGTTGTATGGGAGCCCCCCTTAAATATTTATTTTATTTTATTTTTAGTATTTGTTGTTATAGTGGCAATAGAAATACATCATCTGTGAAAATTTCAACTATCACCGTTCTTGAGATACAGCCTGGTGACAGACGGACGGACGGACGGACAGCGAAGTCTCAGTAATAGGGTCCCGTTTTTACCCTTTGGGTACGGAACCCTAAAAACTACTTTTTACGGATTTAGACGCGTATATTTGTTTATTTAACCGACGTTTCGGAGACTTTGCAGTCACCATGGTCACGGGTGAGACTTAAGTTTAGTCTCACCCGTGACCATGGTGACTGCAAAGTCTCCGAAACATCGGTCCAAAATTTAAAACAAATATACGCGTCTAAATCCGTAAAAAGTAGTTTTATTTAAACAGATGAGTCGCGCAAGTGTTAGAAAATATTATCCAATCAGTATAATATTCTCTAACACTTGCGCGACTCATTTGTTTAAATAAATCTACTTTTTACGGATTTAGACGCGTGTATTTGTTATAAATGTTGGCCAGACCTTTATATAAACCTCATAATTATAAACCTCAAATCCTCGCCAAGGAAAATCGATACCGACCCAGAATGATTTGCGACGGACACGTCGTAGAGGACACTTTATAGCTCAGTCTCACCCCCAAGGTGACTAAAAAGTCTCCGAAACGTCGGGCCAAAATTTAAAACCAATACGCGCGTTTAAATCCGTAAAAAGTAGTTATATTTATTCAATCAGTAGCTTTGTGAAAAAACAACTAACATCCGTCTATCCAGACATCCATACATTTTTGAAAGGTTTTACGTTTAAAATGAGTAGGATAACACATAGGCTATATAATATCAGCCAATAAGCAGCAGAAGGAGCAAGGCGGTAACTATTAAAAAATTCAACGGGCTTAAGCTAGTGTAACATAAATTGCTTCCCACTAAATATGAAACATAAGAACAGCCTTCGAATTAGTCCCGAAGGTATTCACGTCCAAGTACTCAAAGTATTTGGGTCAAGGTACCACCAGTACCTTACACCAGGTACAACTATTCATAATTTATACTGGACATTGTAAACGAAGGTCGATTATTACTTGAAAAACATTCTTATCATGTTATTATGTTTCGATAAACATTTTATATTAAATAACAAAGACTTATCCCAAATCTTGACCTGAATCTTCTTGATGTGACAATGAAAGCGAGGATGAAGTGTTCGCCTAGAATACGTAATATGTGTGCTAGCTGTTGCCCTGCGACTTCCTTCAAGAATCTCTATACACTTTTTTTTCACTAGGGCCACCCTAAAAATATAATTAATATTACTAAAGGAGCCTACATCTTTGTGTTGTTCTTTCATGCGAAATCTAATGAACCGATGTAAATGAAATTTGGTACACATATGGTAGAGATTTTGAAATAGAACATACAATGCTTTTAATGCGATGAAAGTGTAAAAAGTGATTGTAAGTGCCACACACAGGAAGACGCCGCCAACAGCTAATAATACAGAAGTATTTTAATTAAAAATTAAAGTAATACCTGTCTCGTATAACTAATTTAGCTTTGAGCGGCATTGCGTACAAATTAGATTTTAATTAAAAAAGTTACAATAAATTATAAGTTTCAGTATGAGGATGCCAAAAGGTAAAGATTAACGTTAACTTTTATATGAAAAGTTAGTCTATAATAAAATTACGACGAACGTAGCAAAACAACGTTTACGCATTGTAAGGGTGGTTGACCGAACTAGATATTCAGAGCCCAACCCTTAACTTATTTTGCGAACTCAATAAAAATATTTACAAACTATACTAAGAAAGTAAAAATTATACTAAAACTTTTACATTCAGTTATATCGATTTATTTCCACAATTCTCTGAAAATTATTGTTTGCCTAACATTGAGTATAATCTAGTTTTATGAATGCAGGGCCAATTTTAACACAATTTTTTTTTTTTGAAAATAATGAATAAGCTAATGAATGTTGTATAGTTAAGTAGATAAGAACTTGTAAAAAAGGAATGGAAGAAACCGATTATACAACAAAATATTTTTTTTAATATCGTCTAACATGTTATTTGAATCGTATGTTCCCCAATGTTTGGAGCGAAATGTTTGCAAAAATCATCATCATCATCATCATAACATCACGCCTTTTTCCAATGGGGGTAAGCAAAACCTATAGAGCGCCATCTGCTATAATCCAAACATACTTCCTTTGCTTCATCCACACTCATAGATCTGGTCATACATGCACGCGGTCCTTCGGGACGTCCTCTCACAGCGTTTACTATGTTTGCAAAAACAAATAAAAATAACTATGTATTTTTGTTACTTCTTAGTCTTATTATTCATCAAAACCCCACTATTGGGCACCGGCCTCTCCGTTAAAATATCTAGTCTACTTAAGTCACGCTGATCAAAAGTTTACGGTTTGGGCGTCTCTTACAGAAGATGTTATCTGTTTATTACCTAGCTGACTCTTGTAAGCAAATAAGATGGTAATACTTGTATCCTTAATCCTTAATCACACGGACAGACTAGACTTTAGTTACATTCAAACAATTTTTAATTTCACTAACAATTTTGGGAACAACGCACGTATGTTTACGTTCTAAAATTTAGTATGGTCAGTGTCCCTGAGAATGTGCACGTATAGCAATATTCTAACCTCGCTGCTTCAAACCTTTATCTTAATTTATAGAGGTTGAGAAAAACAAATATCCTGCACATTTTAGTTAAGTTATATGGATGACTGTCCGTGGTTAATCTTTCTCAGTAATGCTTTGTTGTTGGTAATTACTATTCTGTCTTTAAAATCGTAATTAATTAATTAAATAGCTTAAACGAGTAAAAAAAAAACACGAGTTCTAATGAATCTGATTTCTATTATCCGATTCTTATGAAATATTTTACAAGTATCAGATATTATAACAGTAGATACGGGTTGCTTTCCATTTAGTTAACACAGAGGGACTCTGCGTTACATTGTGAAACACTGCCAAACACTGTGTAAAAGTTTAAATGAAACAGCTAGTTGTCTCAAAATAACACTAGAGTGCATCAATATCGCAAAATTATGGGCGTTTTTAGGGTTCCGTACCCAAAGGGTAAAAACGGGACCCTATTACTGAGACTTCGCTGTCCGTCCGTCCGTCCGTCCGTCTGTCACCAGGCTGTATCTCAAGAACGGTGATAGCTAGAGAGTTGAAATTTTCACAGATGATGTATTTCTATTGCCGCTATAACAACAAATACTAAAAATAAAATAAAATAAATATTTAAGGGGGGCTCCCATACAACAAACATGATTTTTTTACCGTTTCTTGCTCGAAACTAATAACGTTGCCTTATGTTGCATAGATAATGGTACGGAACCCTTCGTGCGCGAGTCCGACTCGCACTTGTTTTACCGTTTCTTGCTCTCATACAACAAACGTGATTAATTAAGTATTGTGTGTGTTGTTTGCTCATTTATTAATAACGTGCCTTATGTTGCATAGATAATGGTACGGAACCCTTCGTGCGCGAGTCCGACTCGCACTTGACCAATTTATTTTACTTAAATGCAAGTTCCTTGACAAAGTCTTGGCTCAATAATTTATAAACATAACCTTCCAATAAGTTAAAGAACTTTGACAATTTGTGGGCAAATAAATAATTGTTTTGTAATAATACTACTTTTGTTTAATAATAATTATTTGAACCAACTATAATTTTAAAGTAAGTAATGTTCAATAAATTAAATATAAGCATTAAGAGGATACCAAAATAGCTTCGTGCATTTTTCTACGTACGAAGTTTTCATTGTTTCTTTAGATTGAATGGCTAGAGCTCTAATTTTTAAGTATATGTTTTTTCAATATATGATCTAGGATCGCATAAACTCAGAAACGTGATTGAAAAAAGTTTTCTCGGTAGAAAATTTTAGCGCAACAACCTCTCAAATTTTTTATTTTTTTTCATTTGTCGGTCTATTATCGCGTATTAACTAATGAAATAACTTTAAAAACATAAGTAACTAATATATATAGAAACACGTAAATCAGAATTAAAATATATTTAGTAGATTTTGAGTAAACAAAAAAAATATCCCTAATTCTTCATTTTCTATACTTACCTACTAGCTGTGTTAATATGTACATGTCGACGATAATATTGATGTAGGCCCTTAAATAGCCAAACCAAATATGTTTACTCACAAAACGCCACTTTTTCGAGTGTCGAACAGTGTACGGCTGTGTTCAACAGTGTCGTTGATGGAAAGCGCTTTATCGAGCACTGCGTTACACTGCGTCACTTTTTTTATTAATTGGAAATTAACCACGAATTTACTAAAAATTAGTATCATTATTAGTATAATTATTATCCACTAGCTGTGCCCCGCGGTGTTACCCGCGGTAAAAATGATAAAAAAATCTGTTCGTTATCCCACGAGAACATTGCATTCTTTCGGGATAAAAAGTAGCCTATATGTTATTCTGATGTATAAGCTACGTTATTGTAAAGTTTCATAAAAATTCATTCAGTAGTTTTTGTATGAAAGAGTAACAAATATACAAACATCCATACTACCAAACTTTCACATTATAGATTTAAAGCTTAGTTTAGGACTGGATGACGTTGTATGAAATATTAAAATTTAAAACGCAATAGACATTAAAACAATGCACAATAAACAGATTGTTATGTTTTAAATATACATATATATATTTTACATATCTACCTAAAATGCGATGTGGAGTGTTTTTAAGTTCTCTTGCTGCAAATCGTGGCCAAAATAATGGCAACAAAGGGTATTAAGTATCCTTGAAATGTTTTAATGTTGAAGAAAATGTACACTGAGTTAAATATTCTAAGAAATGCTCGCTCTAACGACTATTCTTCTAAATAAACATAAAAAAATATATGAACACATAAGAAGTCATGCGTCTCGGTTTTTTTTCGCGTAATCTTACGTCTCTACTACTTTTATTTATGGTGTCATAACTTTTTGTAAGAAAAATTGTTGAGAAAAATAAAATGTGTAAAAATTTATTTTATATTTCGAGCAATGAAATTTAATGAAACTTGAAAAACGTCAAACAATTCATAGATTAATTTACCAAAAAGCTACAATAGATAAATTAAATTTACAGTTTAGTTTTATTATAATTTCGTTCCCACTAATTGTATTAAATTGACAGCGGTTTTTTCGCAAAACTTACTACTACCCTTCAGAATCCATTTAGTTGATTGTATATTTCACCCTTTTTAATTTAATTACAGAGCAATCAAAAGTGCCTTATTCTATAAGTTTGATGCACGACCCGCGGTACGACTTTCCCTATAAAATTTGTACTCTGTGTACGGTGACTCGGTGAATTCACATTATTTTATTGAGGGAGCTTTATCTAGCCCTCGTTAGGGTATGATCGCGCGGGTGGAGGGGAAGAGGGGGCTGTGTTGTGTAGAAGAGCGCGCGACCCTCCAGACATTCCCTCACAGAGTGTTGGAGTGTAACTACGCTTGTTCGTTGAGCCAAGTCCGCTCGCACGCGACCTATCGTAAACAATTTGTATTGAAGATGGTTCTTACTGATTTCTTGACAGAAACTCGAAGGCGATGGTTGAAGGTAAGTTTTAGATAACTTTGAACTTAATTTATTATTTATTTTACGTACAGTTTTGTTAATTTTACATATCTTTCAATAATTTTTGTATCGTCAAAGATGACCCTTGCGTTTTGACAAAAGTTTAAATTACAATCAAGTCGTTTGCAATAGTTTTAATGCCGGTATAATTTCTTCAAGAATGTAGAGCAGTTTTTCATTGAATTTTTATTATTATTATGCACCATGTTTAATTGTCTTTAACATCGGACCTAGAGAAATAATAAGATGCGCAGTTTTTTTTCCAAACATCATTCTTGAATCAATTTACTAAACAATCTTAATATTTAGTATTGGTTATGACAGTATTTGTCTTTTCTACGAAATATTTTTGTTATTACTAAGTTTTATCGATTTTAAGAATAAAAAATTTTCAAAAGCATAATTCAGTTTTAATTAGAATCACAGGATGTTATGCTAAAATGCCCAAATACTCGAATCTTAGTCTTTACTCGGATCTTCATAAACGTACTAAGTAAATATTATTTAAATAACATAATTTGTAAACTGTTTGTAATTGTGTGTAGTGTTTACACTGTAATATGATTCAGTAACAATCGGTAATGTATGACGTATGTACAACTTATTGGTATGTTTTTATTGCTATCGGAATTAATTGAACTGAGAATAATGTTGAGTATTGTTTTTATAACATAGTAACGTTTACTATGTTAAATTATTTACGCTTATTTATTAATAACACGCTTATCTAAGTTCGGTATGTATCTATCAATGTATTAATCTGTGTAACGGAATCTTTGGAAGTGATTTTAACCCACTTGCAGTAGTCAGATTGATCAACAGTGTCAAATTTTGCACATATATCAAGGATCGATGACGATGCAATAATTTAAAATAATATTCAGGATTTTCAAGCGTGTTTTTTAGTTTTTGAACTAAGTAGATTATTATTATGTATGTTTAAGGGCCTACATCAATATTATCGTATATCATCGCCGACACGTACATATTAACACAGCCAGTAGGCACAGAAAATGAAGAATTAGGGATACTTTTCCTATTTACTCAAAATCTACTAAATATATTTTAATTCTGATACACGTGTTTCTATACATAATAGTTACCTATGTTTTTAAAGTTATTTCATTAGTTAATACGCGATAATAGATCGAAAAATGACAAAAATAAAAAATTAGAGAGGTTGTTTCGCCAAGATTTTCTATCGAGAAAACTTTTTTCAATCGCGTTTCTGAGTTCATGCGATCCTAGATCATATATTGAAAAAACATATACTTAAAAATTAGAGCTCTAGCCATTCAATCTAAAGAAACAATGAAAACTTCGTACATAGAAAAATGCACAAAGCAATTTTGGTATCCTCTTAATGTTAGGTACGATTCTTAGGTCGAGCACAGAGTGATAACGCCGGTACCAATTCCATGTTTCCAATATGTTATCCACAGATTTTATCTATCCATAATGGTTGCTACTAAAGACAGACAAATCTTAACTTTTGCCTTTACATGCATTTTAATAATATACTTTGACTGTAGATAAAAATATTTAACTGATAAACGGTTTGTATATCGATATATCGTTGACTTGTTATTGAAATTGACCGTAAGTTTATTTATTGTGAAGTTTTATGGATTGGCTTGTCCACATGATATCACATTCATTTTCATTTTGGACTTTACTTTCTCTTTAGAATACTGAAAGAGACAGCTTGTGGATACTGTTAGCAAATGGTATATTCTGCGAAAAACGAAATACTCAAAATTAAACTAATGGCAAACGTGTTGGCTTAGGTCCTACGCCAACAAGTTTGGACAGCGTGACAGTAGTAGGCCCATACTATGGAAAGTAGAGATAAAGAAAAGTATTAAACGCGCCAAAATTGCTTAAACGCGCCACAAGTTTTTGCGCCAAAACATACGTATTGATTGTCTCCGAAAGTCAAGGACTAATATGCCATTAGTTTTTCGGGACAGACACTCTGTGGTACTAAAAATAACATGATTTAGACAAAAACTTATACTTGACTTTAGGGTGATAAATAGTTCAATGCTAATGGTTTTTAATAATAAAGCCTTGTGTAGAGCTATAGTGACTCTAGCTTTAATTTGTAAGTTTATTTCCTTCTCAGAATGTTATGATAGACGTAGACATTTAAACTATGTATGTCTAGGGGTGCGATTGCCATTTTTATAAAATTTTAAAAGTTATATTTTTGTCTTATGCTGAAATCTTTCGCCAGCCCGTTAACAAGGCCTGTTGGACTTTCTCTATTTTCGGACGAATTAAGGTCTTCTATACCACGCTGATCAAGCGTAGCATAAGCATGGGCGGGCATAGGGTTTATATTCGAATTTTCCGTCTCTCACAGAAAGTGTTTTCTGTCACTTCAGTCGCCGGATTTTACAGCACCCAGGGAAAGAAAAGGGGTGGTGACACTTGTATATTTAATCCGTCGCCATACGGACATTACTAACAGCAAGCAAAACTTTAACATAAACTGGACTTATACTGTAATAACAAAACTTATTCAGACAGAGACATAAAATTATGAAAAATGTTTTACTTAAATAACGAAGATTTTTAACACAGTTGATCTTTTATATTGATATCAACACTGGGCATAGTGTGGCAACACCATGTCGCCGGCGCCTCACGTACACCACAGATAACTTATGTAGGTAAATACTAATTACGAACGAGATAATATGGAGGCCGGCGAACTAATGATTGAAACAACGTTTGCATAACTACACGTTATTGGTTTAGGACCAAATACGAGGCTGTGTAATCTCTTATCTGATTATATAATCTTTTATATTATTTACCTTGTATATATGTACGTACATAATCAATATTGTTGTCGACTTATGTTCGACAGAAAAATAAAATTTAAAAAAAATGAACTGTAAAGGTATCTTGATTTTTTAGAAAGGCATACCATTTTTGACATAAAAACAATTTTTTTGCTTATAGGGGCCCATCAGCGTCTCTCCGTCCACTGTTGGACCTAGGTCTCACGCCACAACGTGCTACCTAGTATATACCATTGGTATATAGTTGATCATTTCTGCTTTTTGTTCGTTAGAATTCAATTATTATTTGAGACGAATAATTGTTTCATGAATATAGATTGAGAACTGCGTCTTTTTATGTATTTATTTCTTTAATTTTCAAAGAATTAATTTATTCCTCAATATGTTTAAAACAATCAAAACTTTGTGAAGGTCAGACGGACCGCTCTTCAGATATTGATATTCTTTTAAATGAAGTGGCTCAATCCAATTAGCGTCAATAAAACGTTGCGAGGTATAAAGTGAGTCCTTTTTGAAGTACAATATTTTTACAGACTTTAGTGCTGTTGATATTTTCAGATAAAAAGTGTATAAAATGGTACACATAATTCACACAATTCTGTAATACTTGGAAGGAAGGAAAGTTTATAAGGAATCCCTCTTTCCTCCATTTGAAAAAAAAAACAAAATAGGGTAACTAGGCTTCTTACATAGATAGTATGCTTTACCATTCAAGATTAGGTATGGGATCAAGTGCAAACATGTTTTGTCTAAATAAAAAACTGGCTGGCCCGCTATGAGACATTAACAGATACGATCATCTGTGAAAGACGGAAAAACTAAACTCAACCCTATATGAAGCCACCTGATCAGTGCGGCATTGTACACCGTATAGCCTGTTTAAGCACTGGCCTTTAGGTCCAACAGTGGGCTGGGAAGAAATGATTAATTTTATGACTTTTTTCCCTTTAGTTAGTTTTGTCGAACTTTACTTTTTAGACAGTGTCTATAAACAACGATTTAAAGCACATTTTAGTCTTTCAGAACCTATATATTAAAGAAATTGCAAAAATAACTCTGTCAAGGAATAATATCATAATATCTTGTTTCCTTAAATAGAAATTAATGAACACAACCTGATATGAGTGTAATTTAATGATATAGGTACATAATATAGGTACAAACATGAGAAGTGCTCAACAATGAGTGAATTTGATAACAGAACCAAGTTATTGTTCGATATTACTAGAGCTAGCGTAACCATATTGAAAACATGTAGATATTCTTTACAAAAAATTGTTACTTTTGCTAAAATTACATACCGTATTGTAGTACTTATTGTGAGGATAATGTAATGGAAATGAGAGAATTTAAATAAAAGACTAATAATAAAATACCTAGTTTAAAAAAACTAAAAAACACGCTTTTTTATCGAATTATTGCATTGTTATCGGTCTTTGACAGGTGTGCAAAATTTGAATAGAATCTGACCGTTTAAAGTGAGTCAAAATAGCGTCCAAAGGAGTCGGTTACAAACATACAAACATACAAACAAACATACAAACAAACATACAAACAAACATACAAACAAACATACAAACAAACATACAAACAAACATACAAGTGAAGCTAATATAAAGCGTGTAAAAAGAGTCTTTTGGAACGAAGACGTATTCGGATTAAAATCGGGGCAGAATAATGAGTATAAGTATAACGGTCATATAACCATTCTATCCCTAGCCCATTTACGCCCCACTATTGGGCATAGGCCTCCAATATTTAGGAGGCTAAGCTCTACTATACCGCGTTGACCAGACGTGTTAGTGTTGTATTTATTTTCGAAATTTTCGTCTCTTACAGATGATGTTATCTGTGTATAACTAGGGTGCTGTAAAAGCCTTAGCTGACTTTTACAGCACAATAGGCATGGAATGGGTTGGTGACACTTGTGTTCTTAATCCTTTACCATACGGACAGTATATTATATACAAAACCATTACTTAAATGTTTAGTGCAAATAATTATGTTGCTACATAAAAAATACATGATTTTATGTTAAGAACTGAAATATGAACCAAATTTTCAATACATTTTACTCTTGTATTGTGTGTTATTTAATTTAACTAATCGAGCGGATTCTAACGAATAACCACAAACACTCTATAACAAGATTTTTATATTGCAAGTAAGACTATACCATAAAATATTGTTTATTTAGTTAACAGTTTCACTTGTAAAACCACAATTATTTCCTTATAAAAGCGGTATTACAGTCAGGCAGTCTGAGACATACAAGTACTTAGGTATATTTAATTATGAAGTTATAACAACTATTCCCGGGTTCAAAGTTGAGTAGGCATCGATTACAAATACACTATGTGTTATCTGTTTATGATTGATGCATTACTGCATCATGTGACTACATATTATATAATATATATATAGGAGTTAATGTACACTAAATAAACACCAGTAATTGATAGTGGACATTGTAATGTGTTTGTTATGATAAAATAATTCGTGGGAATGTTTTGTTAGATAAATTGTTTTGTAAATTGTAATGTAGGTTAGATATAAATGAAATAAATTTCTATGTGACTCTAATAACTTGGAGTTTTTGATTTATGCAGCGTAACATATTATATTCTTTTTAAATTATAAATTGTTTTAATATAATTAGAAATATCAACTTAAGACGATACCAAAATAGCTTCGTGCATTTTTCTATGTACGAAGTTTTCATTGTTTCTTTAGATTGAATGGCTAGAGCTCTAATTTTTAAGTATATGTTTTTTCAATATATGATCTAGGATCGCATCAACTCAGAAACACGATTGAAAAAAGTTTTCTCGATAGAAAATCTTGGCGAAACAACCTCTCAAAATTTTTATTTTTTTCATTTGTCGGTCTATTATCGCGTATTAACTAATGAAATAACTTTAAAAACATAAGTAACTATTATATATAGAAACACGTAAATCAGAATTAAAATATATTTAGTAGATTTTGAGTAAATAGGAAAAGTATCCCTAATTCTTCAAATTCTGTGCCTACTGGCTGTGTTAATATGTACGTGTCGGCGATGATATACGATAATATTGATGTAGGCCCTTAAAATCGTTACCTTACTTTTATTTCGTTTATTAAGTAACTTGGGGTCGCTATCACATGTCTTTTTCTTCTATAGTCTCCTATTAGACATCATATCTGTGTTAACTTCTCTTTCTTTCATATCCTCGTTCACATATTACATCTATATTTTTTTCACTCTTCCTCTATCCTTAGTTCTTCCACACTCATACCCAGAACAATTCTAACACTTTCCTCTCTTCTCATCACAGGACTATATCAGGATAATTTATCATTTTATATTCTTCTGTCACTGACATCACTTTTAAATGCCTAACAAACATTGCACATCCATCTTACCATACCTATCTCTTAAATTGCCTACGTATTTATACGTCAGTCAGTCAGTCAGCATACGTCAAAG
Organism: Orgyia antiqua; assembly: GCA_916999025.1. Taxonomy (NCBI): domain Eukaryota; kingdom Metazoa; phylum Arthropoda; class Insecta; order Lepidoptera; family Erebidae; genus Orgyia; species Orgyia antiqua. The sequence continues at coordinate 21,557,329 of OU779862.1, forward strand.
AAAAGTCTTTATTATAATTTTTATTTATTATAATATTTAGTATACCTAAATAAATATTAATACTTAAAATAAGTTTTGAGTTTGTTATTTCGGTAATGTAACTTTCAAAGTGTTGTAATGGCTTCCTTTCATGTGATTAACAGCTATCCAATAACTAATTATACAGTAGCCTAAAGTAGGTACATTGTGGCAAGATCAAACAGGCTAATGTAGCCCACAGGCTACAACAAACATGATCCTAAACCAACAGTTTAGTCGTCCAATATGGCCGTCCATTGTGTCATGGCACGCTTCAAATATTTTATTGCGTAATGAAATTCTGTATACATTTTAAGGTAAATTTACCTTGAAATATATTAAATAGATTCTTCTTTTACTCTAAATTTGGCTTCACCATTAGCGGCTTCTCTCTAATATTTGTATTCGCTGACCTGCTTGACCAAGCATAACTAACATTTAACTTTGAGCTTTTGTCTATCACTAGTCCGTGTGGTCACGGACCAAGAATACAAGTGTCAGCACCCCATCTCCTCCCCAGGGTGCTGTAAAAGTCGGCTAAGGCATATTTTACACAGATAACATCCTCTGTGAGAGACGGAAAACTCGAAAGTAAACCCTGTGCCAACATGCCTAGTACTCGCGGCACTGTAGACCATAATCCCTCCCAAATTGGAGGAGGCCCGTGACCAACAATGGGACGTTAATGGGCTGGAGAGAGAGTTTATCACTAAAGATATTAGCGTTACCGTTATTTCTAATACTTAGTCTACAGCAACTATGGAAATCGGTAAAGTTGTGACGTCTATAAGAATTGTCTTATGGACAAGAGAATATAACAAGGTTTAAGTCCCGCTTGCGGTAATCACTTTTTCCACCATAATTTGATTTATTAAGAATATAACAGTTTATAAAATTACCTATCTCATGCTTTTGACTACAATTTTCTGTTGGAAAATTTGTTAAATGTTCAATCTCAAACATCAATCAAAGCTGTAACTAATTGTATAAAATAATTAAATAATTATTGAATTCAAAATTTGTAAATACGTCACAAAACATGAATAATATGTTTACGTGTGTAGTATCAAATATTTTATCTTAAAACTAGCTTTTGCCCGCGACTTCGAACGAGTGGATTTTTTTAAAATTTACCGTTTTTGCAACATTTTTCACTGATGCTTCGCTCCTATTGGTCATAGCGCAATGTATATTACTATATTATTAGAAATAACCATCACCGAATAAAATTATTATAATAATTAGCGCAACAAACTTTCCATTCTTTCTTACTAATATATAAATTTCACGTGTCACAGTGTTAGTTACCGTACTCCTCCAAAACGGCTTGACCGATTCTTCTCAAATTTTGCATACATATTCAGTAGGTCTGAGAATCGGCCAACATCTATTTTTCAAACTTTTTTTTTAGTATGGCAAAACAACGTTTACCGGGGCAGCTAGTATTAGTATAGATATGATGATACTGCCAAACTTAAACACTTAGTTGAACTCATCATAGTGTATCTATAAAAGAAACTAGGTGTGAATAACCCTGTCTTGGCTTGTCTGGTTACTTGATGACTTGTCAGTTTATCAGTGTTCGTGAAAATATCATTACACTAATGGTGTACGGTAATTTGATAACTTTAACCATTATTCTATACAATATCAATGACCTATAACTTTACAGTAATGTAGTACATTTAGGCGTAGGTTAGAATAAAGAAAATAACACAAAATTAACTTTATGTAACACTAGCTGTTGCTCGCAACATCTTACGTGTGGAATTTTAAAAACAAACCCTAACAAATTATACAAAAAGCCATCTTTTTTAACCATTCTATCTATTATAAAAAACCGCAGTTTATAAAAATGTCGACTGTGTAGTTTGAAAAATATTTATTATTAAATTGTTTTCGTATTTTGAGTGGAGGAGCTTATATTATAAGCTTACATAGGGATTTACATTACATACAAAAAAAAAACAAATTTGTTTTTAATAAGTAAAGATAATTTCACAAGCAAATGTTCTTTTACAATCATTTATGTAGTTTTCTCTATATTTATCCGACTATAACGAAAGCTACTGCACCAGTAAAGTTGATAATTAAATTAATAAAAAAAATAATATAAATTAATTTGTTAGTTAAAGTATACTCGTAGAGAATAGCTTTTAATAACTACATAGTTCATATCAAAAATTAAATGTAAGAAACTAACAATGATAAAACTTTATTAAAATTTTTATTGATTTATTGAAAAAATGAAAAAGAGTCGTTATGTAAGACTGACTCTTATTTAATCTATTTTTTATATTCTAAGACGCTGTATTTTTCTTTGCAAAACCTCGGGTGTACAGAAAACTCAAGGCCTTCTTTATAAAATTAACGAATTCATTATTTTTCTTTGTTAAAATCAAAAAAATATAAAAGTCTTTATTAAAATTTCATTCCACTCAACATCCTCTGGTCCCAAGTTTTACTTATTGCTTGTGTTATAGATACCAGAATAAACACGTAGGAAGTATAATATCTGTTACTTACTACGTGTACTTTTGGACCAATTCAAAAAGATTACATTGCAATATAAATTCAGATGGATATCGAAAAGTCTACATTAGGCGTAAGAATAAGAGCACTTAAGCTAAGTATTAAACTTTTACGCAATCTGAGATTTAAGCAATGAAGGGAACATTTAAATAAAAATACATGTTACGTAATTTGTGGCACGTAAATACTTAAATATTTGAAGTTCATTTCACAATGGTAGGGTTTTAGAAGATTTGAAGCTGTAATGTTGATATTGTGAATTTCAGATTCTTGGTAATTTTAGTACATGTTTAAAATAATGTTTGTAGACTTTATGTTGTTAGTTTATGCATTAATAATGTCTGTTATTGCTAATGATAATTTTTAAGAGCTATTTTTTAAATTTGCAACTAACTTCACGTTGGTGAAAGGCTGTTAAACGAGCCTGATATCAATCCTTTGAAAGCATTTATGAAAGGGTTGTCAACTGATTGCCAATAAGAAAAAGTAAGTCTATTCATTTAGCCTATGTATGTATTTTATTGATCTTGTTTTATTGATACTTTCTTGTTGTACACCTATCTATCCTATAATATACCATTTCTCCATACACTCAAGGGTTTGCTGGTAGAAAACTCAGTATGAGTTAAGCTCTCCTTTGTGCACGTTTGTAACAATATTGTTTATGTTGCCTTAATTGTATGAGTGTACAATAAAGAATAAATGAAATGAAAAATTGCGTGTGCTTTATGGTGTCGGTTTTCCGTGATGACTTTTATAGTCCAGTAAAGTTTCTCATTAACTCACGTACAGAATTTTCAATTTCTACAAAAACTCCAACCCTTATCCCTCATAAGGGTTGAATTTAATTAACGGTCAATATACAGCGGTGACTTTCGTGTTTTAAAAATAACTACATATTATCAGAGTCAGAATATTGGGTGGCAGGTGGTATGTATGCGAACACGCCACAACCCCACGTTCCCACGCGGGGGTAGATACTGTCATACTTGTTAAGTACAACCACTCGTCTGTGACATCGCTACAATAATTACTGTTTTATTTATCCCTACGGTAGTTTTTATAATCTAGCCGTAGCAAAAAAAAATTTATATTAATCTATGTAATGGAATACTTAAAAATGATTTTCACTCAAATACAACATTGGGATTGATTTGAAATTTTGCACACATATCAAGGAGCGATCACAATACACAATTTCAAAAAGCACCCATGGTTTTGAAGTTTTTGACATAAGCAATTGCTATACACAAGAAGAATGAAGAAGCTTCCGTATCTATCACTTTATACTAATCTCTTTCATTTTATAGGGACTAGATAGATAGCATAGGGACTAGATAGGGACTGTGATATGGACTTAGTGCGATGTTATGCACAATTTTTTTTAATTTTCCGATTAATCTTAATTGATACGTGTTTATATTATTGAGTATAGCTTTATTTTTAAACAATATATGTATTGAGAATGTAACCTTATCAATGTATTTGCGAAGTTCCTTATAAAGGATTCCGTGGGCGGATACAAATTGAAGCAACGATTTCTAAAACAATTTCAATATACTTATCTTAGTAAAAGAAAGACAGGCTCTTACATTATTCTTATCGATTTATCTTGTCAGTTCATAAAGTATTTATATATTTAACTATATCTTACCGGCGACTTCGTACGCATGGGGTTTAGAAAAAAAAATAGTTTTTGTAACATTTTTCACTGATGCTTTGAACTCCTGTTAGTTGCTGTGTAATGTTATATAGCCTAAAACCTTCCGAAATAAATGTACTATCTAACACTGAAAGATTTTTTCAAATCGGACCAGAACAGTTCCTGAGATTAGCACGTTTAAACAAACAAACAAACAAACTTTTGAGCTTTATAATTAATTAGGAGAATTTCTATTATTTTTTCTTCTCGATGTTTACGCGTTTTCCTCAATTCTCCTTATTTATATATTGTTTATCGTCGTTTAACGTAATTGCTTGTGGTGACTTCGAAAAGGCCATTTCTCTTATAAGACTGTTAAGATCTTATCTTGTTAATAGTCGTAATCCTTAATAGACAAAAGTTATAGCTATGTTTAGGTATATTTTATGGTTATATAGGACACGAATATTTTGTAAAACTCATTTGTAGTAATGGTTCTTTCAAACTTAGTATTTTAAGTCTTAATATCATTTATTTCGTTTATTTATAAGTTTTAGTCTAACAAACAGGTAACAGTTAAAAAAAATTAAAAGCTTTTCTACCTAACCTATATATGTCAGAGTATGTTAGACTCAGCTATGTTATCAGATTTTGACTATAAAATGTTTTTAAAACCAAAATACGTGGTTACAACTTTCTAAAAGGAGTTATAGTAAGTTCTATTTTAGAGTAGTAGATATGGGATATTTATTTTTCAGTATTTGTTTCTAATAAAACCTTTAGTTCAATAAATCTATATAAAAATGTCTATGAAAACAACTTAAATAGGCAGGACACAGAATTGATCCTTTATGGAATTTTCGATCGATACCCTTAGAATCGCCCTGAAAGTCGCTATGAAAACAACGTCTATGATAAAATCAAACATAGTGGATATAGATCAGCTGATAGTGACCACACACTGGGTCAAGGTAAGTCTCTTATCTTGACAGCAATTTGCTTCACGCGTCACGTGGAATATTTATATTTTTATGGGTTTTGCCAGTGAACACTTTCGCATTGTATTTATAGCTGCCCCACACTGGATTTGAGTGGTAGTTACTCCCATTGCTATCTTTTCTTTACCAAATTCTATGGTATTTTTTTATTAATCAAGTACCAATAAATGCATCATTTTAAAATAAATTCGTCATCCGTATATTCAACACTTAACAAGTAGAAGATGTGTTAAAACATTAGAGAACGAATGGGCGAACCAGCGACCACTTTTATAACTTAATTGAATGTATTAACGGGCTAATCTCAGGAACCACTGTGCCGATTCTTTCAGTGCTAGACAGTAAATTTATCGAGAAGGCTATAGGATATATAACATCACGCTTTGACAAATAGGAGAAAAGCAATAGTGAAAATTGCAAAAACGGGAAAGAAGTTCGTAAATTCCTCGCGTACGGAGTCGCGGGCAACAGCTAGTTATTCAGCTATTAACATATAGGCTACAAGAACTGGGCGTTAGTAACATTATAACGAATAGTCAGACAGAGCTATCACAAGGTGGTTGAAAAGAGAGGATTTTGTCGAAAAACTATTAGCTATCAGAGCTAGAGTCATTAACACGGAACACGGTGTTCCGTGTTAATGACTCTAGCTCTGATAGCTAATAGTTTTTTTGATAGTTAATAGCCTTGAGGAACACCTCAAGGCTATAAATATATGTAATAATCCACCAATATGTGTATCTGTGCGTCATAGTATGTGATGTGTTCTTTTTATATCAAGATAATCAGTAGATTTCCCTCGTTAATCATCCTATTAGTATTACTGAATTTCTTTCCGTCATGTAATGTGTTTGTCTAGTTGACTTTCTGATTACTTCCTAGTTCATCCTGTGGTTACATTTGGTCATTAAGTTTACTTGTAATTGTTAGGTCTTTGATTGAATTTAAAGACCAAGTCCTGTGCTAGTAGATAGAGAAATTTATTAGAAATCTTAATGCTGTAAGATTCAATAGATGTAAAAAATTATGTTCGCACTCTAGAAACTTCTAACATTTTTTTGCCATATTGGGGTTTTTTTTAACAATTGGTGGGTGCATTGTATAAATTTACGTACTAAAATAAGTAAATGCTTGACTCGCCGGTCAGTCAGCAAATTAAATACGGATTCCTTGGGTTATGAGTGTTCCTAGCATGACTTTTCAAGTAACTACGAGTATAATTACCGGTATCATGTTTACTATTTCTCAATTTGTCTGCGAATAGTATGTACAAGTTACGAAAGTAACAAAGTGTGTTACTAAGCTAAACAAACACACAAGATAACGTTAAAAGTGAATTGTCTCCGAGTGACCCAGTGAGAGACTGGCTTGTTCTAATTATACTATCTGTTTGTCTGTTTGTTCAATATTACGAGACGTGGACTAAATCGCTTATTAATTTACGATCGTACTAAATACTTGAATTATCGCATTTGTATAACAAATGTATAATAAACTGGTGACCAAACATTTAGGTTAACGTATCAATAAGTCATATTAGAATTTTCTAATCTTAAACATCTTGTTTATCTTACAATTTTCAACCAAGAGTGACATTTTTTGATAAATTATTTTTTTAAATAAAACTAATTTTTATTATTTTTCTAAATACGTAAAAAGTAGCAATGCAGAGGACACTTTACAGCTCAGTTGCACCCGTGACCATGATATAAATATACGCGTCTAAAATGTCGAAATCCGTAAAGAAGAAAAAAAAAAAATTTTTTTGTAAAAACCTGGCAACACTATCATAGGTATCATAAAATGTTGATAAGCAAATCCTGTTAATATAACACGTTGCTAAAGCCTATACCACGACACGCGACCCTCAATATTATGGTCCGAGATGTAATAAGCACAATAGTTAGATATTACTACAAATGACGTGCGTTGTGTTATGTACATATTGTACTTACATAATGTATTGTATGTTATCTATGAACATAATTGACGTAATATCCCAGCAAGTCTCTGTACGCTCAAGTTAATCGTGACGTTGTATAGCTAATTCACCAATGGGCCGTAATGGAGGCACGCAACAGCGCGGATATTACCTATTAAATAATATTTTATATCATACGAGATAGATTTACAATACACGACCATTGATATAATAAAAATATATTTTTGTTATTTTTGTCGCATAATTTGTGAATTTTGAAATCATGTACTAATAAAATACATTTTCCAGTCGTACCATACAGTCGATAGCAATGCCACTTTAGAATTTTCTTCTCTTAAAAGATCGATATTGAGAATGGTAATGTATAGAATTAATTTAAAGATTCCTGCATTTTGTCGAAGATGTAAATCAGAGAAAATGGTAGAGTAACAAAATGTCTTCTTCCATCATTATAGAATTAGAACTTTAGAGCCTAATTATTGTAAAGTAACATCAAGCATACGTCAATCATAAAGTTTTTAAGCATATTTATCTACCGACTAATTACATTTTAAACAGAATTTGCTACAAAGATATTATTGAAAGAAAATTTGCTTTGCGTAAACACGTTTATATAAATTATTTCAGGCTTAACAAATTTGCCTAATATTAAATATATTGAGTAAATTTACCAAGGCTAAAGATCTTTTCATTAGATCTCATTTTCAGTATCAAATTACCCACTCAATCGAGTGTAACCTTCACCCCTTTTTCATAGCAAGTCTAATTATAAAATACTTCTTTGTCTCCAGGCCTTCAAGCTGTTCAAGCGGAACAAGAATCGCAAAAACACACGGAACAGAATTTCACCACAACTGTGCCGCTCGCCGTCTTACAGCGGAACTGTCGACGCGAGTAACGACATCGACATTCAACAGTATTGCGACTGCAGGACATCTCTCCCACCTTTGCACATCAACGATACTTATGAAAACAACTCTTACAACAGCAGCTTTAATAGCTATAACAGCTCAAGAGGTGATAGCCTTGAAAGTTACGGCACAAGTGAATCTAACAGTGGCAGGTCAGATTCTGCTTATGATTCGGCAAGATCCAGTCCAGCCGACACCAGAGTCTGTTACGCCACAGTAACATATTTCAACGTTAATGACAGCGAAGACAGTAGCAGTATTCGGACAGAATACACGTTGCTGGACGACGCCGAGGCTGAACAAGATCTTGAAGATTTAGACGAAGATGAACGAACTCAAAACATGATCAATGAAAGTATTGAACTTGTCAGTACATTATGAACTAATTCTAATCTAACATATTTAGGCAGCGTTGTACTCCCTAATGAAATTAATCAATACGTAATTATTGTGATTTCTTATTGAAAATGATTTTTTCAAATATTTATAACGTTTATGTAACGTTTTTTTCTCAAATATGGGTACGTATGTGATACATTTGATGCGTGAGTCCAGAATTACGAGTATGTTAGATTATAATATTCCACACCTGACTACTTTTAAATATTCGAATGCTGTAAATATTTGCTTTTTAAAATAACGATTTATAACTGTTAAGATATAGATTATCGTTTTGAGTAGCCTGAATATTGAAGATGTTACCTTTTACTGTACATTTGTAGTTTCTCAAAATTTTGTACTGATCTCGTAAAAAATACTATTTTAGTAACACGTATAAATTATTGAAATTTAAAAAATCTTAATGGCAGCTTAACTGACTGAAATACATAAACCTAAGTTGTAAATATTAACAAATTCAAAGAAACAGAACAGAATCGTTAAAGTCTAATAGACTTACAAGAACAAATATTTAATACTATGTCTACCAACATTGCTAAAATATTATCTTAAATAATATTAAAAATTTGCCGATTCGAAGATATTTAATCTTCCAATTGGCAAATTTTATCGGATTTTTTTTTGTTTCTGTAAACCTTATACCTTATTGCGCATTTACGCACGCATATACATAGAATTGAATTTTTTATACTTTAATCTACCTAAATCATTATTAAGTGCTCGAAGGTAATAAATAAGTTGCCTCAATTCTAACTAATATCTGAAACTAATTAAAAATAACTTTGCTTTAGTCTTGAGATTACTAATAAGTTATATCACAAGAGTGTCTTTGATCTGAACTTGTTAATTTGTTTCCCTCGAAGTACTTGTTTTGAAACTAGACAAACAATAAAGTAAAGAAGATGAGGTTTTATTCTACATTTCATTATGTTAACAGCTAAGGTTCTTTTTTTTCTTTTTGTAGCTAGGGTTGACAAATGACTAAATTCCTTTTTTTTTGGCTTTTGTATTGTACAATTTCGCCAACGTGACATGATTAAACTCCATCTGGTGTTTTGTAAAATTCAAATATCATTCTTAAGTACAGTGTCTCCTTATTCTTATGCAGATAAGCTTTATAATTTGATAATCAAGAGTAAATAGACACCTAAATAGTGTGATCAAAATCTGTAAAGTGGTTTCAGCATTATTTTGTGACAAACATACAAAATTCCCATATTTGTCGTATTCTATGTAAATAAAAAATTACGATTTGTAAATATTTTGAACATTAAGCCAGTGAAGATCAAGTGCAGTTATAGAAATATCATGGACATTCACGTGTACAAACAATACATGCTACACACGCTCACAGTCTACGCAATTCTATAACCTTGTAATGAAGCTTAGTCTATTTATCTCTCAGATTTACCAAAGTTAGTAGAATGTGATACTTTAAGATAATAATGTAGTTTTAATTTTTTTTAAGATTTTGTATTGTATTGAAGTTCTAATCGGTATAAATCAATATTGAATGTATGAGAGCGTATAAGATTTTAATTGCTTAGACTTTTTTGTATAATACAAAATATTTCTTAATTTTAATAATTCTAGGGTTGTCAGACGTAATTTTTTGTTAATGAACAACAAATAAGATATTTTATTCTGTTTTCGCCACTTCCTGTGACAGTTACATAATGTAATGAATTAATATTTAAAAAGAAATGTTACAACACCATGTTATAATATGTTTATGTATATCTACATAATATAAATTTTAAAAATGTATAAAACACATGCAATCATTTTATATTTTAATGTCTTCTACACTACAACTTGCAATTAAATGACATATTAATATACAATTTCAATATTAGTTTGACAACCCTAAAATGGATGTTGATCTCATTTGTAAATAGTAAAAACTATTTTAATGTCTATATACATACATATACGTATTTTATTAGCATTGACGCACGTTGATGTATAAAATTATCGAATACTTATATTACATTTAAATAAAATTAAAATTATAAATTATAATTTTTTTAAAACTAAGTTGTTTTATTACGTAATTAGATCTGTCCGATATGTTTACATTCGTGTCCACTTTTTATTAACATTATGATTTAATACATAAATTAACTTCTTACTCGGGCGACTTCTAATGACGGGCCTCGTGCTTGAGTGGTTCATGTTACGGACTGCCATTCACGAGGTCGCGGGTTCGATTCCCGGTAGGAACAATCGTTTGTGTGATATTTATAATACAAATGTTTGTATTGCGTCTATAAATATGTATTTATGAAAGAAAAGTAGTTTATGTATTATATCCGTATTCTGGTACCCATAATACAAGTATAAGATGACATCTCGAAGATTCGACCGGCTACCGCTGCGCTCTCAGTTTTTAATTATTATTAGTGGTAAAAGCACAAAAAACTAATATAAAAATAGTACTAAAAGAAAATTAAGGCTGTGTAATGATAATCAGTGAAGGTGTATTTGGTTTTTAATTATTAATATTGAAGTTATAAACGTATCATTCTATCAGTGATTTAACATAAACATTCTACAGCTGACCGGCGTGGGTGAGTCACAGACAATCTAGCATCTTTGTTACACTGCAGTAAAGCGGTATACTACTGCGCTATTCGCACCTTAACTATTTCGTTAAAGCGTTGAATGACGAATAAAGAATTTATTATCAACCCACTTTGGTCGACACATTATTTTGTTTTCGCCTTTTGCATAATTGCTTCAAATTGAAGAGCTGTTTATGTTATCACTATGAATACACAAAGTACTTTGGCTCCCGAAATGAGTGTCGGCATGAGTGGAAGTAGCTCAGCACCTGACTTGTCTGTACAAGGAGTAGACGAGGGTTCTATTAAATCACAAAGACAACAAAGAAAACGTAAAGATCGTACGCATGAAATTGATTATAAGGAGGACTTCACAGACTTTAAAAATAGCATGATGCAATTTTTAAATGATTTCGCTGATAGGCAGAATGTAAATCTAAAGCTATTACGCGATGAAATTGCAGATATGAAAAACGATATTAAAGAAATGAAATTAGTTACGCAAAATTTAACAACTAACTTTAATAAAATGGATAGTGAAATTAAAGAAATTAAATCCAATAATTTAGTCATCCAAAATAAATTACAGTTAATGGAAGACGATCTTTTGACTGTAAAAAACAAGCTAGTAAACTCATCCGCACAATCTGTTCCTGAAGCTAATGAAAAACTTATATCGGAACTTTATGACCGTTTGGAGCGGCAGAAACATATACTCGTGGCGGGTATACCGGAGCTTATTGATAAGAGTTCTAGTGTCAGACGTAAATATGACGATGACAAAGTCTTTGAAGTAATTTCCAATTTGTACGAAAACTGCCCTAAGCAAAATAAGTGTATGCGACTTGGCAAGTATCAGTCTGGAGGGAACCGACTGCTGAAGGTATATTTTGATAGCTCTGATGTCCCGAGGCAATTACTGAGAAATAAAAACAAACTGCCACAAAATATAAATATTTACGACGATCAAACCCCGGCTCAGCGCAAAGTAATAAAGAAATTAAAACAAGAACTACAACACCGCAAAGATCTTGGTGAACAAAACCTCATTATAAAATACATACGGGGAGTGCCTAAAATTGTTGAAGATAACTCTAATCCAAAAAACTGAATTATTATACATCTGGCAGTAGTACTCACGGCCAGATGAAAAGCGTTAAATTGCCTAAAGGAAGTAAAAGACAAATAAAATTCTACTATCAGAATGTTCGTGGCTTACGCTCTAAAACATCTATGGCAAGACGGAACTTACCTTTAATTGAAGCTGACATAGTGGCACTTACTGAGACCTTTCTTAATAGTTCTATCTACGACGGTGAACTTTTTTCTAGGGAATACACAGTGTTAAGAAAAGACCGTAGTGGAGACAAGGGTTGGGGAGGAGTGCTTTTGGCAGTGAGGAGCCCATACACTGCATCTGTGGTTACCGAAATACCTGAACTTACATCTGATAAAGAAATATTGTTCTCATTAATTAGTTATAAAAAAATTAAATTATTATGTTGTGTTGTGTACTTACCTCCTAATTATAAAGATAATGAATATCTTAGTGTTTTAACTTGTATTGAAAATGCTGTGTGTATGTTCCCTAATCTTGACTGTGTAATATTAGGAGATTTTAATCTAAGTTCATGTAGTGCAAATGTAAAAACACAGTTTAAATTATTTATGGAATTTTGTAATTGTAAACAATACAATAATGTACTAAACCAGCATGGCGGTATCTTGGACTTGGTGCTGAGCGGGCTTGATGAGCGGTCTTTAAGTGTGACTAGTAGCGATGAGGCCTTGGTACAGCCTGATGTATATCACCCCCCTCTTAGTATAAAGGTCGAATTATTTCAGAAGTCCCATAACGGACATTCGTCCCCATGCCCACCGCGACGCCATCTTTCCTCGGGTCCCAACTGGAATTTTCGCAGGGCAAACCTGTTCTCACTGTACGAAGCCTTGCTGGATCTCGATTGGGCAGATGTATGCGGCGAGCAAGATATTGATAGGGCTGTAGCTAGTTTCTATGATAAGCTCAATGGCTGCGTTAATGCTTATGTACCACTGAAATCATACAAAACATCGAAATATGCGTATCCTTCCTGGTATACCGCTGAAATTATTCGTAATATAAAATTTAAACACTATAATCACCTTAAATATAAAAAACATGGCAAACAATTTAATAAAGAACTTTTTAAATACTATAGAACACATGTAAAAACTTTAATACAAGAGGCATATGATAAATACATCAAAGGAGTAGAGTACAACATCTCCAGAAATCCTGTAAGCTTCTGGAATTTCGCGAAAGACAAAAAGGGACAAAGGCAAAGAAATTATAACTATGTGTACAATGATAAAAATATAGTTGGTGAAGAGGCTGCAGAGGCCTTCGCAACACATTTTAGCACTGTGTTTCAACAGGATGAACCAAATTTAAGCGTAGCATTAGCTCAAAAAACTAAGATTGCGGGGATAAGTACAGATGTTTCTTGTGTAGAAGTCAATACGGTGTCAGCTTTGGACTTAAAGTGTGCAGCACAGCGCCTCAGGGCACTCTCTGCAGCCGGGCCTGACGAAATACCCCCTTATCTTGTCAAGGATTGCTTATCGGCGCTGGAACGTCCCCTACTATACATCTACAATCTATCACTTGAACTGTCTGGATATCCCCAGCAGTGGAAGATATCTAGAGTTACGCCAGTGCCCAAATGTGGTAGTACCAATAGGGATGTAAAGACATACAGGCCAATAGCAGTACTCTCAGTGTTTGGAAGATTATTCGAAACTATAATCAATAATCAGATCAGAGCACAGCTCAAAGGACACTTAGCGGACCAGCAGCACGGATTTCGTACTGGTCGTTCTACTACTACAAGTCATATAAACTTTGTTGACCAGGCGACTTCTGTTATGGATTCAGGGGCTCAGATGGATACTGTTTACCTTGATCTGCAAAAGGCCTTCGACATGGTGGATAATGACATCCTACTCTCCAAAATGGCCTCTATTGGATTCACACCAAAGTTGTTGACATTTTTTGTATCTTACCTACAGCACAGAAAACAATATGTAAGGCTGTCAGGATTTGAATCTAGTAGTTACTGCACACGTTCAGGCGTGAGTCAGGGAAGTACGTTGGGACCCACTCAGTTCCTTATAATGATTAACGATCTTCCATCAGTTATAACAATAGCAAGCAGCCTACTTTTTGCAGATGATCTAAAGGTCTATCTCAAAATTGAGAGCGCTGATGATTGCAATACTCTACAAGGGGATTTAGATGCAATCATGACATGGAGTCAAAATAATCGATTGACATTCAATGTACAGAAGTGTAAGGTAATCACCTATACGAGATCGCGTGCGCCATTGAAATTTGATTATCAACTTGGCGGCGTTAGCCTGGAGCGCGTAAATCAAATACAGGACTTGGGCTTGTTATTGGATACCAGACTGGACTTTAGATCTCATGTAACATCAATATGTGAGAAAGCATATAAGATGCTGGGATTTGTAATGCGAATGTCATCGGCTTTCAGGGGCATAGACGCTCCAATGAGATTATATAAAGCTTACATCCGAAGTAGACTTGAGTACAATGCTGTAGTGTGGGATCCGCACGAAGCAAAGTATTGTTTAATGATCGAGCGCATCCAAAGAAAATTTGGCAGATTTGTTTTTAGAAAGAGGTACGGTTACTACCCATTTCTGTACCCTTCAATGTACGTCGCCGCAATGATAGGACTGGATACGCTGGATCTGCGACGTAAACAGCTACTTATGACGCATTACTGCAACCTGTTATGTAATAGGGTTGATAACCCTTCCACATTAGAGAGGCTGGGACTGGTGGCTGTTCCCAAGCGTTTTCTTGTGAATAGTGATGGTATGGCTGGCCTGCGTCGAAGAAGAAAGCTATTTGCTGATCCTCCGGGAGTGCGGACCAAACGTGGAATGGCGGCGCCAACGCCAAGGGCCATTGGGCTGTTAAATACGATGCTGGCTCGGCACCCTGATATTGATATCTTCCATGATGGCTTAGGCAAAATATGTAGGCTAATTTACACGTTTTTAAACAGTGTATGATATTTCATAGGTAAGACGATACAAAGATCTCTTGTTTGCACGGTGACCACTTGATATGTTGTAGATTTTCCCTAAATTCATGTTAATGATTGTTTGTTAGATGCACTGTACTTTTTCCAATGAATGTTTGAAGGAATATTGAGAGAGCAAGGCAGCGGTTGCCCAGAGTGTAAGGGAAGTGCAGAAGACTGGTGATATGTCCTGCACATCTCACATGCTTAATACAATAAATAATACAATTGTCGAATTATGTTCTACATGTGATATTCTGAATTGTAATGCTAGTGTTTTGGTTTTACTGTAAGCTTGCATGTAATTAAATAAATAAATAAATATAAATAAATAAATAAATAAGCTTAGCTTGGGACCAGGGGCCCAAGTCTGCTATTACAATGTTGTCATAATGATCAGTCACTGATTGCATAATGGCGAATTTTATCAAGTTTAGTATTATTTTTTTCTCATAAATGACTGTTGATGAATATTTATTTACTAGTGTATTTAAAGCAGTACGAGATAGTCAGATCTAATATTAACTCTGTGAGAACAATAGTATGAATTTTCCGCCGCAACCTAAATTAACCCTGTGTTCGGGTCAAAAACTAATTGAAACCAATCCTAATGCGTGCAATCTGGGACGCAGAGAGTCGTTGAATGCGGACGATATAGGACCTTATTTGGCGGAAGCTCGTGTCCGACAGTGGACAAAATTGAAGTTATAGGTTACAAGCATACGGCACGCCTGATGGTAAGCGATAACCGTAGCCTATGGACGCTTGCAACACCAGAGGTACCACCCGCGCGTTGCCGACCCTGTAGGAACCTTTTGACGCCCTTTTTGAAGAGCCCCATGCTGTAGTCCTGTGGGAAAACCATGGCAGGTAGTTCATTCCACAACCTGATCGTACGTGGGATAAAGTGGCGCTCGAACCATACAGTACGGGATGGTAACGGTTCTAGGGTGTGACAATGAACTCGCTGCCGATGGCGAGAGGTGCGATGATAGAAGGAGGCCGTGGGCACCATGTCAAATAATTCTTCAGAACACATCCCGTTATACAGGCGATAAAAAACACACAGGGAGGCAAAGTCTCTCCTCAGACTCAAGGGTTCCATATCACCTGTGATCATGGGACAAAACATGGTGATAAAACATGGTAAACAAATCCGAACAAAATTATTTTACGCCTCCAAGAGGACTCACAGTGACGGGAGAGCTAGCGAACGAGGAGGTATTGTAACGTATAACTTAGTTATCAAATATCTAAGCACGAAACGCTCCTCTACTCTCTTCAGAAAAAGGTTATGACCTCCTTAATCGCTTCTTAATCTGCCTTTGGGACCCTTGGCCTATAATCCTACAATTATTATGTTAGATTATGCATAATTGCTATAATCACAAGGATTTTCATATAATTACCGTTATACAATATTTAGATTAGAATGAAGTCAGTTTTGGCATTTATTAATACAGTTCTTGACGTTGTTAAGAATATGTTAATTTTAACATTAAACAAAATCAGGTCATATCAATATTTGATAAAGCATAAAGATACATAGTCATGTAAGTATAACAGGGCCTCTTACAAGTTTACAAATAAATCTAAATGACGACGTATCCCTTTTCAAGGTTCCGTACAATAAGTGAACTGTTATAGGATCAATGTAGTGTTCGTCTATCTATCCAAGCTTTATTATAAACATCTCGGTCACACATATAAAGAATTTATAACGTATACAATTAATACATAGGTAAGGAAGAAACTAAACCCCTGGTCAGCGCGACACAGTAGTTCAGTCCCTCACAATGTGCAGGAGGCCCGTCCCCAGTTGTGGGACGATAATAGGCTCGAGAGGATATGAAGTTATGTATTTCCTTAAAGAAATACTTGTTATATAAAATTCTGTTTACGTGTCAATGATGTCATAAGAAATTCACAATAAAGTGACTAGCAGTTCGTGTAGTTTCCTACTAGGAAAACTGCATGTAGGAATAACTAACTTCAAATACTAGGAGTGAGGATTTGATTCATGCTACAGCAAATATAAGAAAAGATTTCTACATGTACGCAACCCTAAATCTAAATAGCGATAGAACTCTCTCTCTACCAACCCAATAATGTCCCACTGTTAGGCCCAGACCTCCTCCATATTGGGAGGGATTATGCTCTACTGACCAGGCGTGTTGGTACAGGGTTTATTTTCTAGTTTGTTGTCCTTCACAGAGGATGAAATCTTCTTTGTCTAAGTATGCATGATAAATACTTTACATATGTGACCGACCGTTGTCTGTGTGGTGACGGATTAAGAATACAAGTGTCACCATGTCTTTTTCTTCCCAGAGTGCTGTAAAAGCCAGCTAAGGAATATTATACACAGATAACATACTCTGTTCAGAGATGGAAAACTCGAAAACAAATCATGTGCCAACACGCCTGGTCAGCTCGGCACAGTAGACCGTAGTCCACCCGTAGTCCCTCTCAAAGTGACGTTTATGGGCTAGAGAAAGAGAGAAAAAGTTGTGTGACCGAGATGTGTTTGAATACAAGTTAACGATACTGCCGATTGAGCCAAAACCAGTTTCCATTCAAGCCAGTTACTGTTCTTCATTCATTCATATTTAGGTGATTATCTCCATAATTCTGTAAACTTTTAGATATTCATAACAATTCCAGCTTCACTAATAAGTCCACTAAAAGTTTTGTCACAAAATATAATCCACAATACCTTAGTTTTTCACTTTATTGTGTTGTACTAACGTGTGCGTATTGAAAAGAAACTTGAAATACCTGTTTTTGGATTTAGTTGGTTTGCGCGTACTGTATTAATTTTTGCGTGCTTTTAGAGAGGATTGGACCCTCCCTAAAGCTATTGGCTTGTTTTTTTTTAATAACTCTAAAAATAAAACAAATATTTATAGATATTTTAGACAATTCATTCAGTCTCATACTAAGCATAATGCTTGTTTTGTTGGTTCGAGTAATATTCGTGTTCCTAACACAAATAATTTTGGTGAAAGAGGAATAGTTTTATTAATATGCTATTTTTATATAGGTACTTTTATATGTTGGTTTTCATATAATGAAATTTTGAATAGATTTGAGTTTAATTTAGTCGAGCTAATTTAATTAAGATGTAACAGACAATAAATGTGGAAAACATATTTTCTAGAATATTCTTCATTCAAACTCAGTTAATAATTCAAATTGTACGAATCTATATTAACCATTGTTTTAATAAATCATTGATATTAACTATAAAGTTTAAGAGTTTGTTTGTTTGTCTGTATGTTTGAAAACGCTAATCTCAGGTTTCAATTTAAAATTCTTATTGTGTTTGATAGTGCATTATTCGAGGAATGCTTTATGGGTACATAACATCACGCTGTGGCCAAAAGGAGCGAAGCATTATTGAAAATGTTGCTAAAACGGGGAAAGTAATTTAAAATAATACAAAATTGATTGTATTTGTCAAAGAGCTTTTATGGGTTATTATTTTTACATTATTTACCGAATATGAAATTAATTGTTTATACACTAATTTATTAATTTTTGCAATTAACTTGCTATGCTTTTACTAAATAAACTAAATTATAGTGGAACAAATTATAACCATAAGCGGGACTTGAACTCACGACCTCGGAATACCGTTCCGTTGCTCTCCCATCTGAGTCATCATGGTTCCCGCACATGTTTACGTATACGTATAACTTAGTTTATTTAGTAAAAGCATAGCAAGTCAATTGCAAAGTTTATACATTAATGTAGAAAAAAATGTACAGTCATTATCTCGGTCCAATTGTGTAACGAACACTAAACGATCGATTGATCGAAAAACATCAATGCGATGTTTAACTCACATTGAGAATAATTGTTTATAGTTATTATAGTTTTAATAAAAAGTAGATTAAAATATAATGTTTCTCTTTTTAATTTTTCATTATTGTTATTAAAGTCTCACATATCTTGTGAAATAATATACGTGTTTGAATGAGCACATGTCTAAGGTCAAACAGTCTAATAAATATTGCGTCGCACAAAAAGTACTGGTACTTTTATTTCAATATTTTCATTAAACCGAACGTGACACCTGACATCCCTTTGTTCAATATTGTGAGGTATTTCACTAGAAATCTCTTGAGACATAATTCAAAGAAAACACAATCTTAATAATTACAATATATTTCTGTAATGCCCCGGTACTTATGAAATTAGGTACTAGTTCGCGACTTCGTACTCCTGGAATTTTGATAATTTCCTTCCATTTTGTAACAGTTTTCAGTATTCTTTGCTTCTATTCGTCGCAGCGTGATGTTATATACTCGTAGCTTAGAGCCTAACTATCCAACACTATAAATAAATAAATATTCACGGACATTTCACACAACGTCCTCTGGTCCCAAGCTAAGCTTTATATACTTGTGTTATGGGTATCAGAATACGGATATACTACATATACTATATACTTTTCTTTTGTAAATACATACTTATAATACATAGAAACACCCAGACGCAGAACAAACATTTGTATGACATTTAAAAACATCACACAAATGATTGCCCCATGCGGGAATCGAACCCGCGACCACTTGATCGGCAGTCCGTTACATGAACCACTAGACCACGAAGCCCGCCACAGAAGGATTTTTTATAACTGAACAAAATGTATATTCATATATCTTCTGATTTACATAGTAATTAAAAAATCTTGTAGATTCTAAACGTGGACTGTGGTGATGTGTTAAGAATACAAATGGCACAATAATTAGATAAATTATCGAAATCTGACAAGATTAAGATTGCGAGAAATGGTAAATTCGGCACAATTCTCTTGCTACAGAATTTCAGTTATTCTCTTGTATTTATAAATGTCAGTTATCTTAAATAAATATAGTTTATAAATAAATATTTTATTTGTCGTTTAATTGGAAACAGAACATGAAAGTATTAGTTTTGCTTTTAACAAAATCTATTTTAAGTTCCAATTTGTAAAACCCACGTTCTTCCACGGAAATATAAACTTTACAACTGTCTTGATGTTTTATAATTAACTACATGTTGCCCGCGACTCCGTATGCGTGAAATTTAGAAAATTTTCTCAGTTTTTGAAACATTTTTCAATAATGCTTCGCTCCTAGTGGTTGCAGTGTGATGTTATTAGCCTATAGCCTTCCTCGATAAATGAATTATCCAACACAAAAGGTATTTTTCAATTCTAACTATTAGTTCCTGAGATTAGCGCGTTCAAACCAACAAACAAACTTCAGTTTAACAATATTAGTATAGATAAAACTACTTTTTACGGATTTAGACGCGTATATTTGTTTTAAATTTTGGCCCGACGTTTCGGTGACTGCAAAATTTAAAACAAATATACGCGTCTATATCCGTAAAAAGTAGTTTTATTTAAACAGATGAGTCGCGCAAGTGTTAGAAAATATAATATTAGTATAGATTAAATACTTACTATGCCTCTATATGATTGAGGGGTAAGCGGAGATGACTCGGAATATATTAAAAAAATCCCCCATTAAAAGAGGGATTGACAAAAATCTTTGCAATTTAGTAGATACTGAGTTAGTTCTATCGATAAACTTCAATTTCCTGTGACTTTTAAGAAACTCATACAGTTCAATGTATTAAGTTAGGAAGTGAAAGGAAGGCTACAGGGTATATGACATCACGCTGCAACCAATAAGAGTGAAGCATCAGTGAAAAATATTGCAAAAACGGGAAATCTTTTCTTAATTCCACGCGTAAGAAGTCATAGCCAACAGCTATCATTAACGTGGCTATGAAACTAAGGTTCAATAAAATTCGTGTGGTATTAAGTGATCAAAATTAATCTGCAAAATTTTCATTTAAAAGGATTTTGTGACAGTTGGTCATAAATGAAAATTTTGAAATTAAGAGGTCTTTACCAGTCTTCACATTCATAATACACATAATATAAGACAGGTTACATTCTGAACGTCCTTACTTAATATTGTTAGCTCCTTTTTAGGGTTCCGTACCCAAAGGGTAAAAACGGGACCCTATTACTGAGACTTCGCTGTCCGTCCGTCCGTCCGTCCGTCCGTCCGTCCGTCTGTCACCAGGCTGTATCTCAAGAACGGTGATAGCTAGAGAGTTGAAATTTTCACAGATGATGTATTTCTATTGCCGCTATAACAACAAATACTAAAAATAAAATAAAATAAATATTTAAGGGGGGCTCCCATACAACAAACATGATTTTCAGGGTTCCGTACCCAGTATCTCAAGAACGGTGATAGCTAGACAGTTGAAATTTTCACAGATGATGTATTTCTATTGCCGCTATAACAACAAATACTAAAAATAAAATAAAATAAATATTTAAGGGGGGCTCCCATACAACAAACATGATTTTTTTACCGTTTCTTGCTCGATACTAATAACGTTGCCTTATGTTGCATAGATAATGGTACGGAACCCTTCGTGCGCGAGTCCGACTCGCACTTGACCAATTATTTAACTCCACTAGCTGCTGCCCGCGACTCCGTACGCGTGGAATTTACAAAACTTTTCCCCGTTTTTGCAACATTTTTCACTTATGCTTTGCTTCTATTAGTCGCGGCGTGATGTTGTATAGCCTAAAGCCTTCCCCTATAAATGGACTATACAACAAAAAAGAATTTTTCTAATCGGACCAGTATTGCACTAGTTCCTGAGATTAGCGCGTTTAAACAAACAAACAAACTCTTCCGCTTTATAGTATTATAGAAGATTCATGTCAACTACCACGTCCGACCCTAGCGTGTCTCATATCTGTCACGAAGTTGTTGTTAACATTGCATTAACTAATGATGTGAGTTTGTAGATAACTATATTTGTTGAGTGCTCTTACTCAGTGCTTTATGTGCGTTTTTGAGGACATCCCAAGAACAGGGCAATATAATAGTTAATTTCTCCAATTGGTAATGGGAATCTAACTAAGTAGTACTTATTGCTATTTTTTCTCTTTCCCTGTAGATTGATACATAGTACTTTTTAGCAGAGGCGTATTTACCCTAGGGCCATAGGTACCATAGCTAAGGGCGGACATCCTGAAAGGGATCCATCGCATCATATCTCCATTAATTTATAGGGCGGTTAATGAAATTTGCCCGGAGTGTCAAATGGACAGCGGCTTTTGAGAAGTCTATTAGTGCTTCATTAGGATTTTTTTGTATAACTATACACATATATATATTTTTACATGGGGAATGCATTGACGCACTTCGCCTGTCCAGTTGAGGGGGCAACCTTCCGGCTTCGTGTGGGACTCCCGGCGGCGGCCAGACTACCCACTAAACCCCATCGTGTTTCTCCGCGCCCAGAAACCCGGACATAAGTCCCCAGACCTATCGCTTGTGGCCTACACGGATGGACGCCGCGCCGCCAGCACTGTATGTATAGCTATATTACGTAGCTAAATATTTACTTTTTCTAGGTGTTTACAAATTATTCAGAAGGAAATAAAGATTTTAAGTATTTTTATTTATTATTTATTTATTTATAATTTGAGAAACAAACTGTTCGTGATTGACAAACTAATTGTTTTTGTATTTTGTGCTTCTGTTTTCTAAGTTCTGTTAACTCAAATTATTTATTATAGCTAAAAACTAATTTAATCCTGACCTTTCAAAATATAATTAGTGACTTCAATTACTTTGAATTAGTTCTATAAATATTGTCTTTGGCTTTAATAAGCGGATCATCACAAGAAAAACACAATTTAAAGCTTCTAATTACGTTATTAGGATTACTATCTAAATGCAGGTTCTTTTTAATGGTCATGGATATTTTACACAACGTCCTTTGGTCCCAAACTAAGCTTATATGCTTGTGTTAACGCTTGTACCAGAATACGGTTAGAATACAAAAAACTACTTTCCTTTTGTAAATGCATACTTATAGTACATAGAAATCACCCAGACCACAGTATGTCTATGACCCAGACAAAGTACAGACATTTGTATGAGAATCATAAATATCACACAAATGATTGTCCTGAGCGGGAATGGAAACCGCGACCTCGTGAACGGCAGTCCGTTACGTGAACCATTACACCACGGAGCCCGTCAAATTGAGAAATTTTAATTTAAAATTAACTGATAATTAAGTAATTACCTATTGCGTCTAACTACAATATTGATAATGATATAAATATGATATTCTAATATATAAAATTCACGTGTCACAGTGTTAGTTACCGTACTCCTCCGAAACGGCTTGACTGATTCTTCTCAAATTTTGCATACATATTCAGTAGGTCTGAGAATCGGCCAACATCTATTTTTCAAACTTTTTTTTTTAGTATGGCAAAACAACGTTTGCCGGGTCAGCTAGTATGATATATAAATATGATATGAATGATATGAATAGTGATATTAACTTTGAAAACACTTTTGTTGCCTTTGTTTTCTATCTATAATCGGTACCTATATAACGGAATGTTTCTACGGAATTCAACATTGCAACCCCTATAAGAGTTCATTCATTTTGGAGAGTTGCCTCAGATAAAGGCTTTATTTTTTTATTTAGACTTTATGCACAAACAGAGTACAAAGACGGGCTTAATGCCTGAGGCATTATCTACCAGCCAACCGGTTTACAATAATTGAAAAGAAAAAATTAATTATTTGGAATACTTACTATCTAATCACTTGATGATGGTGTATCATAAAGAAGTCTTGATCAACATGACCTGCTGTGAGTTTGTTAAACTACATACTACTGAAATTAAACCTAATTTCTGCCTTTAACACTCTACAAATAAATAGAGGTAGTAACTTTTGCTTTTTTTAAGGGCCATGAAGTTATGTTAGAGATTTTGGACAATAGGTACATAAAGAGAATAAACACTATAACTAAAAAGTTATGAATGTAAAAAGCCACAAATCTAAGCTAAGGAGAACACACCTACTTACAAAAAAATAATGACACACGGCGCACACACGCGCATACAAAAACCTAGTTGTTTTTGCACCCTGCTTCTTCCTACGGAAGTATAGCGCGAAAGTGAAACAGGAGATATGAATTATGCGGGTTAGAGTGAGAGGTAAGTCGTGGGAACTACAAGGGTAGCGATATCCCATACGATCATTGAAGTGGGACATGTTTGACCCTCGCGTCGCTTCGGACATCTGGGTATAGAGAATTTTTACGCCACAGAGTAACACCTGTGCGATGTGTATCGTAATTTATGCGCGCCAAATGGCAGGTCGGTTAAAACAATAGACATTTTAATTACCCACCTGTGTTGTCGAAAAAAAAAAGACGGTAATGTTTGAAAATAATTTATTTTGATCTTTCTGTATTTACATGATATGTACAAAAATATACAGTTAAAATGTATTTAATTTTGTATATTAAAATAATTTTAGTACTATCTTTTAAAATTTACAGAATTAAAACACAAATAAATCACACATTTTATACAGTAGAGATGATTTGCTAATTAGAAAATAGTAGGCACACTGTTTATTTCAGAAAAAGTCTAAGAATATAGAGGTAGTGAGCCAAATATTTTTGATAAGGCTAATTGGCACAGGCGTGTATAGAATTCGATAAGCTTTCATAAAATTTTATCTTGTTATACCCAATATTTTTGTCGACATTGCTATTACCAAGCTCTCAATGAGAGACGGAAAACTCGAAAATAAACCCTGTGCCAACACGCCTGGTCACCGCGGCACAGTAGACCGTAATCCCTCCAAAGTGGAGAAGGCCCGTGCCCAAAAGTGGGACGTAAATGGGCTGGAGAGGAGATAGAAGTCCATCGGTCAATCAGTAGGTTAATTCAATCAACACACATTTAATCTTATTAGTAGAAAGTATACGTAATTTATTCAAGAAATAAATTATGTTCAAATTAACATTATTTTTTATTTCACAACCTTCAATTCCTTACTGAATACATACTAATTTGAAAACGTTATAGGTATTTTTTGCTGTACACATCAAAGCTATGATTCATTCAATACGTAACTTAATTCGACAACTTTAAAGCTTAGTTTTTGGTCCCAATATACATCTAAAGGCGTCCATAAACTTATAAAATATAATATATACCTATCACACAACACGTCTTTTGATAATTTTATTTTTAAACTCTGAGATCATATACAACAGGTTCATGTAGAGACAGAATATAACTTAGAGTTATATTATTTAATAAATTCGTTTAACATTAGGCGACGTCTGGTCTATAAATAGCGTTACACTATTTTCATGTCTAAAATACTTTATAAAATAACTAATGGTACCAATTTAATGAGCACAACTAAACTGAACTAAACTAACTAATGAAAACAACAGAACTGTAGTGTATTTTGATTAATTGGCTATTTCGTTGTGTACATTTTGTATTAATAACAACAACGTCATCATTTGACAATTGGGACAATCATTTGTGTGATTTTTATAATTGTCATACAAATTTTTATACTGCGTCTGGGTGTTCCTACGTATTTTATGTAAGTATTTACAAAAAAAAAGTAGTTTATATATTCTATCCGTATTCTGGTACCCATAACACAAGCATATAAACTTAGCTTGGAACCAGAGGACGTTGTGTGAAATGGCTATGAGTATTTATTTAATTAAAATCCTACGTCTATAATACACAGTTTTTATAATAAGAAAGTTCAATTTATAAATTATATTTTAAATAACACCACACTATATATTTTCATTTTTAGTTAAGTTCAGTTTAGCTGTGCCAATATCTGCCAACGTACAATATAACTACATAAATTTGGATTGATACTAACAATTTATACAATGCATGAAATATTCAATCTCTATCATGACAATATTTTTTTAGTTCAGTTAAATAATTACTAATAAGCCAACTCAGCACCCCACGGCCTGTAAGGCTTTGAGCTGTTCTGTGAATACTGATGATGAGGTGGATGGTGAGGGTAAGGTGTCGGGTAGTGAGGAGCTGGAGGTGCAGGGTGAGGTCCAGGAGGCCCAGGGGGTGCAGGTGGTGCGGGAGGATAATGGGGATAGCTTGGAGCGGCTGATAAAGGTGCAGCTATTGCTGTGGGAGTGACCACAGTCGTGGTGGCAGAAGTCACTGGTATATCTTGTCTTGGAGCCCCCAGGTCAGTATACCCATGCTGTGATTGAGGTACTGGTGTCGTAGGGTATTGAGGGTACCCCCAATTTGTAGATTTCGCTGCTAATTCTCTCTGAGCAGCGAAGCATTGTAAATGGCTCATCAGTCGTAGTCTTAGAGGATCTTGGATGTCAAGCCCTTCACAACTGACCAGGTATCTTGCAACTTCAGCAGCACATTCACGAAAACCTATGCAGTGGTAATCCATGGCATATCTTTGTGGGTCATATGCAAAGGTGTCCAGACCTGGAAAGATGAGACATAAAGGTTAATTATCATATTATAGTCATAATTTTTAGGATTAAAATAAATTCACAAGAGTTACATTAAACTTTTATTAGACTCAAAAGAATTATAAGCAATTCCAAATTCAGTGTTCTTATTTGAATACATTTTTCAACAAAATTGTGTCCTTAACAATAGTTATGAACTGCTGAATTGTGTTATATTACGAGACAATGCGTAAACGTAATGAAAACATAATAAAGTACCTACTTTATTTCATTCATAAACAACCCTCTGAATTATTCCCCTAAGAATTAGTAGAATAAGATGCCAATAGTTTACGTATAAGGGGGAAAGAGATGGATAGTAATTGTACTAGTAACGGTAACCCCAAGTTTCCGGTCGTCTTCCGCAAGGAAGCTTGGAGACTAAAGTAAGATGAGCTCTTAATCCCAAGGGTGCTATAAAACTTATGTTTAAAACGAGATGATTCATTGAAGAAGGCAGGGTTCTGAAAGTTTTGGTCATGTCAGTGTGCCACCGGGCCAGAGGTATAAAGGGTGCAAGAAAGCTATCTGTACGCCACAACTTTTTGTTGACAAACGGGTTTAATTTATTCTTTTAGTTTTTTGTATCTTTTGTAGTATTTTCTTTATTCAGGGATAAGAACTTGTATTAATTCTATCTGCGTGTACCCTGTCCTTCTAGATATAAAAATAATACCGTATTATTTACATTTGCGTGTCGCTAGACGCAAAGTTAAAGTTATTACGGAAGACATACATCTCATTAATTATAACTCACAAGGTCAGTCTGTTATTTTGTTCCATTTTATTAAGAATTACTATTGTTTAAAAATAGAATTTGCCTTGTCGTATTGTTGTATATATTATTATGTTTTATTTATAATTGCTCGATGGTGTTTACACATTGAAGCTTTTAGAGTCATTTAAAGTTTTATTAAATCAATTAAAATGTTTTACGATACGCCTGGTACAGGAACAAAGACCACATACCTACTAGTGAAGGCGGAATTAATAAATATACAAAGTATTTACTTTATGTAATCTTAATTTAATTATTAGAGGTTTTTAAATACCTAAAACAGTCATTTCGTCTTCGCTATTATAATGACCGTGGTGCAATTTCAAAATGAGATATAAAGTGACATAGAATTCCTTAGAAGGCACTAGTTACCTCCTTCCTTTCTATTTTTTAATTCCGCGCGCATACGCAGGTGTGGCAACCCTTTGCGTTAGATCGCTTCCGCTTGTCACCAGCACAATAGACGCGTGATTCGGGGCCACAAATGTAGATTTACCTTTTTATATCTTCTACATTAAGTAGTAATTGTAGGGTAGTATAAAGATAAGTTATAAGTAAGAACTTTATAGAGCGGAAAGTATTTTCGAACATTTTGAAATCATTTCCGGTTCTCATCATCATTAAAACTTAGATATAGATACCTACCTTAAACTAAATACATAGTTTTCACAGAATAGAACTTTGCCTTCATAACCCTATAGTAAAAGTTCCAGAATACTCTTTTCTGGAAAAGAGTGTAAATTTTCTGTTTTATGCTGGGGTTTCATATGCGTCTTAATGCGCAAATCATTATTACCGTAGATGCCAAACATTAACTAGTTGAATTCCTTTTTATTTCGTAGTGTGCCTGTATTTTAAGTTTTTAACGTATTTGACAGTAGCTGCTATCATTATTGATAACGCAGGTGAAGCTGTAGGACATTATGAAGATTTTGTACCAATAGCTTTAAATATTAAGACATGAGAAAAGTTTATAAGCTGTGTGTGAATTTAAATACTTTATAAATAAAATTCGCAATAATAATGTGTGATTTCATTGAGTGAACATAAGCTACAATTTGAAGGGAGGGTCCCATCCCTCTTGCTAATGGAGGGTGGGAGCGATTACACTAACTGTTCCCACGGTAAAACGAGATATTTACACTGATTCAATATCTACGCTAATCTTTACAGTATGTGAATATATTTAAGGGATTTCCATAACTTATAGTTTTTATTGGAAAGTAAGTGAACAATAACAATAAGTTGTAACTATTAATATAATAAGTTATAACTATTTTCAAAGTTAATTAAGTAAGGATCCATTCCCTACTTAATTAACTTTAAAAATAGTTACTTAAATAAATAGAATAGGAATTTAAATAAATTTAAAGAGATAATATTCTCTAAAACTTGCGTAACCTTTTCGTTTAATGAAATGAAATGAAATTTATTTGCTTCAAATATGGTTTACACAATATGTAGATGATTGATAGCACACAATTAGTTTCACATATTTCGTTGGGAATACCAATATGCAAATGTCATTATTAGTATCTAATAAAATTAAAGTTTAATTAGTTTATTCATGCATTAGTGAAATATTCAATAATATTATAAAAACATTTTCCAATAAGCCATTCTCTTAGTTTTGTTTTCATTTTCTTACTAGGTAGGTCTTTGATTGATTTTGGTAGTTTATTATAAATTTTAATCATCATAAAGTAACAATTTCTCTGAAACAATGTAGTTGAGCATCTGGGCATTTGTAGCCCTAAAGGGTCCCTATTTTTTATAACAGAGTTAGGCTTCTCACTAAATGTACTAAAATATGAACTATGATCTCTCACAAAACACACTGCTTGGAAAATATATAAACTGGTCAATGATAATATCTTAATTTTTTTTTTAAATGGCTTACATTACGTTAAAGGATAGATACCACAAATAGTTCTTATGGCTTTCTTTTGCGCTATGAAAGCTCTGTTAACATCTGTTGAGTTACCCCAAAGAAGAAGTCCATATCGCAAAACTGAATCTACATATCCATAATACGCAGTTAGAGCAGTACTTTGTCCCGAAATACGCCTTAGCGTTTTAAGAGCATAGATAAATTTATTAAGTTTTTTACAAATACTATCAATATGTAATTTCCAGTTACAGTTTTTGTCAATTGTTATGCCTAAAAATTTTACGTTGTCAGTTTTTTCAAATGTAGAATTGACTTATAATTACTGTAGTTACTAAATTGTATGTAATTGCTGTGTGGTCTTTGCTGTGTTTACTCTGAGATTATTAGCCTTCAACCACTCGGTAACTGATAAAATTTCTTTGTTTAAAAGGTCTTCATAGTCAATTAAGTTAGATTTTTTTGCAATCAAAAGTGATATGTCATCGGCAAACAGTACGCATTTCTGTTTCGTAATATTTGGCAGATCATTTATATAAATTTAATAAGAACAGTAATGGGCCTAATATACTCCCCTGTTGCACATCAAATTTATTACACTTAATTAAACCACTTTATACGGAATTAGATTAGACGCGTGTATTTGTTTTAAATTTTAGCCCAACGTTTTGAAGACTTTCAAGTGTCCTCTACGATCAGTTGATACACGATACTAACGATTAGAACTGATCATAGAGGACACTTTACAGTCTGTCTCACCCGTAACCATGATGACTGCAAAGTCTCCGAAACGTGGGGCTAAAATTTCAAATAAAGACACGCGCCTAAATTCGTAAAAAGTGGTTTTATTTAAATTAAAGAGTAGGTATACAACAACAAACTGACCATAGTCACAAAATTTCAACCAGGTGTGGAAATAAGGCAGACAATAAAATTGAATAATATATTTAAATTAAGAAGAACGATGCTTAATAAAACACCAAATACGTATATACTATGAAGAATATTAGGAAGATAGGAAGTAGTACTCAAGTCAAATAAGTATGTAAAAGACAGATTGACCCACAATGACAGTGTAGTCTGCGCAGGCGCATAACAAAAACATCGTATCATTAAACCACCTGGCGCCTACAAAAACTCAGGAAGCGATACCCGACCGATAACAGGACTGTGTCGATCTTGTTTTTTTTTTCACTCGCACGCTTGCTGCTGATAGAGATGGGGATATCGAAGGAGATTGATTTATATTATTGTACTGTGTGTGAAATTTATGATATTCAATATAATCAAGAAATTATGGAAATTAACAATAGGTTTATTAAAAACTGCTTTGACTTAATATAAAATTCATTTTAAGGGCCTACATCAATATTATCGTATATCATCGCCGACACGTACATATTAACACAGCCAGTAGGCACAGAAAATGAAGAATTAGGGATACTTTTCCTATTTACTCAAAATCTACTAAATATATTTTAATTCTGATTTACGTGTTTCTATATATGATAGTTACTTATGTTTTTAAAGTTATTTCATTAGTTAATACGCGATAATAGACCGACAAATGAAAAAAATAAAAAATTTGAGAGGTTATTTCGCCAAGATTTTCTATCGAGAAAACTTTTTCCAATCGCGTTTCTGAGTTTATGCGATCCTAGATAATATATTGAAAAAATATATACTTAAAAATTAGAGCTCTAGCCATTCAATCTAAAGAAACAATGAAAACTTCGTACATAGAAAAATGCACGAAGCTATTTTGGTATCGTCTTAAGGGCAGTAGACTCTATGCAGTGTGATGTTGTTATAGAAAACGAGAAAACGTAGGACCAAAATAATTTCGCCTTATCCAAGAATAGAATATTATATTATTATAGCTATTAAATTATATGTGTTTAAATTATTATTAACATTAGATTTTGAGCGAGAAGGTACATTGACTTAATAGTTTGAGACGTAATATTTGAACGCCCGCCCTCTAAACTCCGTAAATAGGCCTCGTAGACTGAACTGCGGCCGGAAACCGCTGACGATGCGGTTTTTCATACTTTGAACATTCGCTGCTATTGTGGTGACGTCATTTTAAAAGTTCAACTGGAAGAGCTAACCACTAATTGATAAATACCGCAATTCTGTTAAATTTCCTTCCGGTTAAGATGTGAAGTACCATACTTCCGGTTGCATTAATTTGTCAACGATTCGGTGACATTTGTGGTTACTTAGTATCATGCAGATATGGCAGTTAAACGCATTAAAAACTATCAGCGTTAAACTGAATTACGCATCAAGGAACTGCAGGCTAATTTTTTTCTGCCTTTCCTGAACAAACAATGGACAAATCCGTGTGAAAATGTCAGGATGAAATTTACTTCGTCACTGTCGTAAAGCAAATTAAATAATTAAGCGTATTATAAGATATTTTTTATAAATATTTTAATTAAATTCACATAAATTCCCACCACGAACCAATTCCAAAGACAAACGTAACCGCATCCACAGATTATATTTCCATTCTAATCTTTGAAGTATCATTTACAACGTACAGAAAAAAATATAGGGTCGGGTCCACCTGCCGCGGTCTATACTGCATGGACCCGGAAGTTGGGCGTGGGAAACTGAGAACACGGAAGGACAGTCCTCAAACACTTGATAAGGGATGTGATGTCACAGCCGATGTTGTTCTTATATTCAGTTTTATATATAAAGCTAGCAAAGATTTTATATTTTATTTATGTGTAGAAGAAAATAGTAAACAAATAGTTTTTATATCAATTTATTTTTATACTTAAAGTTAAAATTAAGATATTTTAGTTCAAAATTAAAAAATGCTAATGAAATAAAAAAAAATTGTACACTACGCACGATCTAAGTTTCTGCAAAAAGGCATTTCGTAAGTATATGCAACAAGTTTACAAATAACACTCCCTTTTTGTATCAAATATCCCTGTCTATAGCGGCTGAAATCACTGGAGCGGCGGGTGGGATAAAAATCCAAATAAACTTGATTATATTTGTATAAATGAGTCAGTCAATTATTACTGTGATGTTTGTGTCCAATAAGTACAGTAAAATGTATTTTTACGTACATACTAGAGGTCTCTTGATATCAGTTGGTAACACAATGCACAGGAAAAGCGAATCAAATATCAGACAAGTTTTGCTTTTTATTTCCAACGTTTTTTTGCAACTACGTAACGGAGCAGTCTTTATATTTGAAGGAATCGGAAACGATACAGGTTTTGTAACAATTAATCGCTAAATAACGGCAGCGCCCAATTATTTGAATTATATAGTTTTAATAGCAGTATTCGCAGTTTTTATTAAATATAAATTATTTTGTTTTATGTATTTTTATAGTTAAAAAGTAGCTGTACAAAATTTTTGTTAAAAAAACTTACATCGATATATTTAGCTACTTAGTTGAAGTTAAATCTTCGGTACTTAGGTTCTTAAATTCAACGTCTCAAGTGAAAATAAGAATGGCTCGAAGTTTGATTAACAGTTGATACTTTTAAGGATACTGTACTCGTAAATATACTCGTGAACGAGTGCCTTCTTCTGGGACTGGTCGATTTGCTCTGTTGGGGTAGCCCCTACATTCGTCATATACTGGTTCACATTGCACTTCCCTGCATCATCCTCACACCCCTTTTTCGTTGTAAAATATAAATTGAAT
Source organism: Orgyia antiqua (assembly GCA_916999025.1). NCBI lineage: Eukaryota > Metazoa > Arthropoda > Insecta > Lepidoptera > Erebidae > Orgyia > Orgyia antiqua. The sequence goes on from OU779862.1 coordinate 21,590,162, forward strand.
TAAAAAAAATAATAAAAAATACATATATTTAGTTTCTTGTCTGTTCTTCTACGTCGAATTCCCTCTAGGAACAGTCACCTAACTTCTGACTTTTTAAAAGTGTTTGTTTATCTTGCCTTTTTCCAGCCCTCTCACGTCCCGCCGTTGGGGACGAGCCTCTTTTACTTTGAGAGGGATTATGGTCTACTGTGCCGCGCTGACCAGGCGTGTCGGCACTGGGTTTGTTTTCGAGTTTTCCGTCTCTCACAGAGAATTTTATCTGTGTGCAACATCCCTCAGCTGACTTTTACAGCACCCTTGGGACGAGATGGGGTAGTGACATTTGTATTCTTAATCCGTCACCACACGGATATCCGTCACCACACGGAGATCTTGCCTATTTGAAATAAAGTTTTAAAAATCGGAGCCCAGGTGAAAGGGAACGGGCAAAAGGCTAGTTACCGAAAAAATAAATAAATTGCTACACCAACCTTTAGCATGTAACATCTTCAAATGATCAACAGTCAGTTGTAGTATTTCAGCTTTCTCTAACTTGGCGCTGCCTTGCTTCTCACACGCGGCAGGTACAAGTCTCTTCAGCTCAGTTAAGGAAGTATTGATGCGATCTCGTCTCTTCTTCTCTATCACTCCTCTGCGTCTCTTGCGTGTCATCAGCTGACATGAGTCACTCCCTGGAGATCTGGAAAGGTAAGATTAAGAGTTGTTACTACAAGATATATATAGTTTATTAGTGTAGAAAGCATTAAATGCTTCAAAAAAATTCCATGGAGTTTCCGTTCTTCTTCATAAAATTCACTTTTGGAGTTGATACCTAGCTTTTGACTTTTTTAAAAGAGCATGCTTAGTTTGCTTATTTGAAATACAAATATTTGACTTTGACTTTGAAATAAAGGACCCTGAATTCATTCCTATTGCTAATATTCCAAAATAGTCAAATTCATATTGTTTAACAAACACATCGTTTTACATATGGTTTTTATGAACACGCCTAAACATCCCAAAGGATAAGCAGAGTTGTTTAGTTTTTACATTGATAATTTTGATTTTATTTTATTGTGACAACGTAAGTTAAAAATATAGTCTAGAAGAGATTGCAATTTGTGATAAGACCACTATTTGCACAGGATATCTGAAATCTGTTATTTAAATAACATGTAATGTGTTATGGTGTACAATAAAGAGTAAATAAAATTTATTTTTTTCCTAAAATTAAATATAGAAGAAGAAAGAAAGAAAGAACAAGGAAAGACAAAAATGCTACCAATAGAGAAGTTGTAGAACCAAACTCTCTAAAAGTCGCTTTTTATTTTCTGAATGCTAGTTGTCAATGACCGTGCTCGGACATTTATATGTACACGTATCCACTTATATAATATGTAAGACTTGATACAACAAAGTTAAATACAGATAGATAAATGAACTGAGAGATTAGAAGATGAGTTATTGATCTTATATTTATTTACGTTATGACTTTTATATAGAAAATTATTATAGTTGACTATTTATGACTTGCTGGAGGAACACATTTTACTAAAGTATTTTTATGAAAATAGCAGTTTTTCTTATTAAGAAGAACAAATAGGAATCATTTCGTTCTGAAATCATTATTTGTTAAACCCTCAATAAAAAGATCTTGACGATTTCATATAAATAAATAAAGATTTATAAAATTGTGTCACTACTCCATTTATTAATTACAATTTATCTTTAAAACTAGACAGTAAAACTTGAAGTTAATTGATTGATTCAAATAATTTGTATACATCGTATATTCACGTAACATAATAAAATTAAGTTGTTTTTAATAGTTAACGTTTTATTGTTCTTCTATAACTGAAAAGATTCAAAAGAAAAAAAATAGCACGGCGTAATGATATTATTATGAACAATGATTCGTAGTCGTAGCTGTTGCTACGCACGTAGCTATATGTTGTTCAAACTCGTAGCGTCTCTATTATTGTTTCTCATTGTATAATATCTATTCTTGTTGGTATTTGGTATAATGTGAAAACTATATGATGTTTTTTTATGTTTTTAACATGTTAGTAAGCGCATAATAGTGGTTTTTACTAAACATAATGTCTTAGGTAGGTTTTTAATCTATTCAGACATTAATTTGTAAGATGAGTGCAGATATTTGCATTTCTTTTGGATATTTTCTGTGTATTGTATTTAATAAGTGTAATGATCACTTTCATATGTTTTATCTTTTGCTTTATTTCAACATTACCTACTAATCAATATCAAAATCACCAACGATATATATCAACTGTATATTGAGATAATTAATTATTAAATAAATTACGTAATAACATATTTTAATTTAGTTCTTTTAATTATTCGTTCCTACATTTAGAAACGACACAATGACGCAATATCAAACAGAATTTTATGAATATAATTTCCCGTAAAGGCAATATGGTTATACAGAATAAATAACGCTTTGCGAAGGCATTGCTAAGTATATTTGTAATTAATTCAACAATATTTTGGGAGTAGACTCTAAGAGAAATATGTAACATTTAGGTCACTATATGCTTAGAATAAATTCATTAAAATTAACGATTCTTTATGTACTGTTATGTTTTAAGAGCTGGTAGTCTCATTCTGGTTTTTAGATAAAAACTAGCTGACCCGGCAAACGTTGCTTTGCCATACTAAAAGGTTTGTAAAATAGATGTTGGCCGATTCTCAGAACTACTGAATATGCATGTAAAATTTCATAAAAATCGGTCAAGCCGTTTCGGAGGAGTACGGTAACTAACACTGTGACACGTGAATTTTATATAATAGATAAAGATTATTGAGTAGGGAACGATAAAGCGTCGATATACAATAGAATATATTGAAATTTCGGTGAACTATATCAAGCATCCAGATCAGTTGTTTCCAGGTTTATCATCAAATACGAGATGCTATCCGCAACTTCGTATTTTCCCCGTTTTGGTAACATTTTTCACTGATGCTTCGCTCTTATTTGTCACAGCGTGATCCTATAAATAGCCTGTAGCCTTATGGTCTTATTTCTAATGACTTATCGGAGGTTTAAAAGTTCGCTAAAATAGGTTCGCGAAAATTGTCAAAACTTATTGTTTATAATAGTCTTTCTACGATAAAACGTTTATTATCTCTCCGATAAAATCTCCGTTTAAAACTCCGATACGTAATTATGAATAAGGCAGTTACTTGATAATTGGATTATCTAACACAAAGTTTTTTTTTTAATTGGAATCAGTAGTTCCATGTCATTATTATGATATGCCATTTAATAGAGAATCTACTGTTTACGAATATTCTTGAATATTGAATAGTACTCACTGCGCATCTTTGGAGCTTTCTTCAGAAAACGCATCATCTTCACTCTCAGAATGCGTTCGTTTACTGCGTTGAGCAGGCGCAGGGGCTACGGGTGCTGGTGCTGGTGGGCCCCAACCGTAGCCCCATTGCGGACCTTGGCTCTGATGACCCGGTCCTGGCTGCTCCATATGTCTATGATGGTATTCCATTGTCAAAAACTTTACAAAATAACGCACTGATTTTTTTTTAGTTTTAGATGTTGCAACACTTAAATAGTTAGTTTATTTTTAATAATATATTTTAATTTCCTTTTATTTATAAACTGGCACTTTATTACAACAATACAGTGTTCTAAATTTAAATTGTTTTTTTAAATAAAAATGAAAACACTTTTGTTTAATATTTTCTTTTCTACAGTTTTTTAATTTTCCTTTTTTCAGTAACGTATGTATGTTTCCATGTCATGCGCAGACACGTGCGCACGCGTAGATCGACCGCCGCCGAGTGTGGCCGCGTGGCGACCCGTGTGCAGACGCCCTTAACACGCTGCACCCTATGACGATAGCGTTTTGTTTACAACCAACCCCTATGTACCATCAATACAATACAAATTCAACCCTACTACTTTAACAATAACAACTTACTAAACTGCAATGTAAATTGAAAAGAAAATTGATATTGCAATTCTTTTGCTGTTTTGTTGCAGGAATTTCAATTTTATTTCAAACTAAATTGAGTTGTATATAATACGTTTATATGTTGTTAAAAGTTATTAGTATTTATAAAATTCAGTGATAAAGGGCAGTTCTTTGAAAATGGACTTTTTTGGGTTCAATTAAAGTAGGTTATGTATTATGTGTTTTAGTTAGGGTGTATTACATAGTGCGTAGGGTTGTCACGTGGCCGGCGCGCGGTGGGAAACTATTCGTAATTAGGTAACGCAATTTATTCGCTCAATATTGGTGTGAATATGAGGGGGAAGTCCAAGATTCGAGCGTGGGACGAGGCAAGGATTAACTGCAGCTATTGTACTGTATTGGTAGTTAAGTGCAGGATTATAGGGTAGATGGAAAATTATGAGCGGAACAAGTTATTGCGATTTTCATAACGTTAAGTAGGGGAACTTTGTTATATACTAACTTATTGTTACTATACATATATGAGTGGCTATGAATGTTGCCATGGTTTAAGTATTGGTTGTCTCAAGTTTGATTCTCGGGTCTGGCAGTATTATTGACTTTTGCAACAAAATTATCAACAGTGGCTGGCTGTTCATTTTATTTTATGTGCCTATCCTTTCAGTGATCAGTAGTTACTATTATATAATTGTAATGCAATCAAGCTTAACGAATTTAAACAATAAGAGAATATTATTTCATATATTTTAATGACGTTATCTTTGCATAACCATTATACCTATCCTTTTTAGACTTTAAAGTTCGTTTCTTAATACTTATGTGTAAATAAGAATCTATTCGTCTTTGATTTGTAAAAAAAAAAAAAATGGTCAAGTGCGAGTCGGACTCGCGCACGAAGGGTTCCGTACCATTATCTATGCAACATAAGGCAACGTTATTAGTATCGAGCAAGAAACGGTAAAAAAATCATGTTTGTTGTATGGGAGCCCCCCTTAAATATTTATTTTATTTTATTTTTAGTATTTGTTGTTATAGCGGCAATAGAAATACATCATCTGTGATAATTTCAACTGTCTAGCTATCACCGTTCTTGAGATACTGCGTACGGAACCCTAAAAATCATGTTTGTTGTATGGGAGCCCCCCTTAAATATTTATTTTATTTTATTTTTAGTATTTGTTGTTATAGCGGCAATAGAAATACATCATCTGTGAAAATTTCAACTGTCTAGCTATCACCGTTCTTGAGATACTGGGTACGGAACCCTAAAAATCATGTTTGTTGTATGGGAGCCCCCCTTAAATATTTATTTTATTTTATTTTTAGTATTTGTTGTTATAGCGGCAATAGAAATACATAATCTGTGAAAATTTCAACTCTCTAGCTATCACCGTTCTTGAGATACAGCCTGGTGACAGACGGACGGACGGACGGACGGACGGACGGACGGACGGACGGACGGACGGACGGACGGACGGACGGACGGACGGACGGACAGCGAAGTCTCAGTAATAGGGTCCCGTTTTTACCCTTTGGGTACGGAACCCTAACAATTAAGGTTTAAGAATCAATAATTAATTATTAAAATTAAGAGGACAGATATCACAGTAGTGCGCTAATAGATTTTTAATGAGTGTGTTCCGATAGAGCGCGCGTGTTCGACCGATAATGCGTGAAGTGACGCACGTCCGGATGCACAGCCTGACGCCGGCCACACGCCGGACGCACGTCACACACACGAACTTGTATTGAGAGGAAATGCTGAGGTTTTAAGAGTTTAAAAAAGAAATATTCAGCCTTAACTGACTGACTTTTTCACTTTTACTTACGTTGTAAGTGGCAGTGAGAAGTGGACTTCTGTGCTTTTAAACTACTTGAAATAAAAGTAGATTATACCTTTGATTTGTTTTTTTATCATTTGAGTATCTGAACTTATTTAGAGACACATATTTATATTTGTTAATTTATTTATTTTCTCTCGACTTATGTATAATTTATTTTGTTAATGGAGTACATCGTATTTGGCGTATCTGTATGCCTAGATTAACAACTATATAAATAACAGTTATGAAGGACCTAAATTATAAAATAAATAAGTCACATTTACATATAAACCACCTTAGCATTTATAGAAAATCGACTGAAGTCAATATACTTCCATGCATACAGCAGTTTTTAATTTGATAAAAGAAACAGAACGATTCTTTTATTCGTTACTAGCTGTTGCCCGCGACTTCGTACGCGTGAAATTTATCAATTAAACCTTAACAAACATACGTTTACCATGAAAATCGATAGATGGCGTTGTACCGTTTTTTTTAAATCGCGCTATAAGTTCATTCGACACATTAACACTTAAGCTCGTCAAAATTTCTAGTGTCAGCAAGCAACTTGTTTTCACATCTATAAATTAGTTTGGATTTGAGGCTCGGAAAAGAAGGAAGTGGTTGTATTTATTGAATACTTGTAAGAAGGGTCACTACAGTTCATATAAGTAAGACTCATGAAAATTTGAAATACATAATTTATGTAACAGAATGCTTTACTGTGACTGTGATTACAAGTTACCCTCACGGTCGAGGACTCCATGTAGACGGGGTTCAGCCGTGACCTTGTGATGTCACAGCTATGGGATCGATGCACCCAGTTACACAACTGGGTGCGTCGATCCCATAGCTGTGCACTTTGATGAAAGCAATATTAAATATATTAAATACTTAGTGTTAATTAAAAGTAAAACTGGCTGTGCGTCGCAGTTTCACTTGTGTACTTAGTACTGGAGGGATACCCTCCATGTTCTAGAGTCAAAAATTGGTGTTGAACGATTCTAAAACCTATTTGATGTGCATACAAAATTTTATAAAAGTCGGTAGAAACATTTTGATGGAGATATTATCTATTAGATTTGAAATAAAATTATGTATAAATAACTTATCAAATATGGAAATATAAAGAAAAAAATGTTTAATTAAATTCTACCTAGTAAATGAAACGGATATATGAAACACCAAGCGTAGGAAATACACCTACGACCTACCACGAGAGCTCAATTAGTGGAACAATGGAAGCGTATTCCAAAGGGTAGCTTATAATAATCTATTAAGTTATCTATTCTTGCAGATACGATTCTAGCAGTATAATATAACTCCATCAAACTTTATAAACAAACTAAGGTAGAAGAGATGTCACACGATCAACTTTATATGAACTAAAACACGTGTAGAACTAATTATTAGCCAGTTAGGTGTAAACAAAGCATGTAGGTGGGCTGACGACAAACATCATAATAGGGTTGTCACAGAGACAGGTAAACCGCTAGAAGTTTGAATGTGGAATAGACCTTGATCCCGGGGTGAATCCTTTTGACTTATTTTCTCAGCGATGAAATGGTAATAAACCGATGAAATGAAATGTATTATACGTACCATCATTGTAAAAATACCCGTAACTCTGCCCCATCGGCGGTTTTTCAGCAATTTCATGCTAAAGTTTGGTAAAAATATGTCTACCTTTTTCTATTTCTAAGCGCTTACATTTAAGTAGGTATGTCATAGAAAATACTCATAAAATCAAAAAGAAAACATTTGATCGCTGAGAAATAAGTCTAACGATTCACCCTTGATCTAACATCTTAGTCTATAACTTATCGGTATTATTGAGCAGTCAGTAGCTTGATTCGTACTCGACTTTAACATAGATGGTGTCTATAGTCAAAGGCGTTACTAAACTTAATGATTATTAAGAACAAAGTTAATTTTTAATTACAATTATTTTAAAATACAATAAATTTTAAATTCTTTACATTTCGGTATGCTGTAAAAATAATTTGTATACCTGCTTTAAAAATAAAAACACGTTTCTCTCTCTCTCTCTCGCCTATTTGGCACTAGCCTCATCCACTTCCAGAGGTGTTTTTGTCTACCACGCCGCCTTTTCAGTCTGTCATAGATGATGTTATGTGCTTGCATTATCCCTTGGTTGGTTCTTACAGCATCCTGAAAAGTAAATAGGGGGGTGACTCTTGTATTTTTAAACCTAAACATGATTAAGTATTAGTTAATCCTGCAAAATAATATTTTCAAAGTGCAACGCACTAGATCTTTAGATCAGATTGAATGTAAATTATCTGATTAATAATAATTGTCTTTCTAAGCCGTATTACTATATGAAGCAATACTGAATATACTGCTTCAAAGATTTAATTGTAATAGAATTAAATTACTTTTGACTGTGAAAGTCCTTTAATATTCAAGATGATTAAGGCTTTTAATGAATTTTACCTTTATTCATTACTATAGTATGTTGTTTTAATCAGCTTATATTCTTAGCGACAAACTGCACAATATTTCAGAATATTAATAGACGTACTCGTATGCAATTATATAACGTGTTGCAGAAAGGTGTAGTCATAATTTAAAGTTGCATTAGATAGGCCTTAAATATTATAAATATTACAGTTACACATAGAAAAATACAGTTGGTAAGTTTTTTTTGTTTATTGTCTACTATTAAATAACTACCAGAAACGCATCAATTATGAGATATTTACGGTTTATTGAATGCGATTGAACCTTACGATAAAAGATGACCTCATAGTAGTGTTGTATTTAAAGAAGATCGATTAATTTAATAAATTAATTAAACTTTTATGAACACATAAAAGTCATGATATAACTAGTATTTGTAATTTCATCCATGCCTAGTGCCTAGTCACCGCCCATGTGTAACGATGGTCAAATATGACTACACCTTTCTGAAACACGTTGTATATTAAAGCATTAAATTTAATTAATATCGTCTTTTATGAATATCTTACAGACGCCGGCATCAATTCTACGTGCACAACTAATCATAACTAAAAAAAATTGGTCAAGTGCGAGTCGGACTCGCGCACGAAGGGTTCCGTACCATTATCTATGCAACATAAGGCAACGTTATTAGTATCGAGCAAGAAACGGTAAAAAAATCATGTTTGTTGTATGGGAGCCCCCCTTAAATATTTATTTTATTTTATTTTTAGTATTTGTTGTTATAGCGGCAATAGAAATACATCATCTGTGAAAATTTCAACTGTCTAGCTATCACCGTTCTTGAGATACAGCCTGGTGACAGACGGACGGACGGACGGACGGACAGCGAAGTCTCAGTAATAGGGTCCCGTTTTTACCCTTTGGGTACGGAACCCTAAAAATAAAAACAAATAGGTAGGTTGTATTTCTAATAATGGACTATTTCGCTATTTACATTCACAGTCATTAAAATTGTTATTCTATATTACACAGTTTTTATGATAAGAAAGTTTAGTTAACATTGCCGAATTGTGTTATTGACATAATCAAATTTCATTTTTTAGTTATATTTAGTTTAGTTATATTTAGTTTAGTTATATTTAGTTTAGTTATGGACGTAGAATGAATACCAATACCAATGTTAGACTTATATCTAGTAGTTTTATCGGAAAGGAAAAAATAAACATATAGGAAACTTACCAAAATGGTGGTGTAATTTCGTTGGTTGTTACTATAATGATCTTATTACTCTACAATTACCACTATACCTATAAAAAATAATAAGAAACATACTGACGAATTGAGAATCTCCTTCTTTTTTGAAGTCGGTTAATCAAACATCCAAAACCTAAAGGTTTAATTAAAAAAAAAACAAATTGAATTAAACAATAATTACAACAAATCGGTAATAATTAAAAAGTAGTTTTACACCACTCCTCCTCTCCAGCCCATTTACGTTCCACTGTTGGGCACGGGCCTCCTCCACTTCAAGAGGGATTATGGCCTACTGTGCCGCGCTGACCAGGCGTGTTGGCACAGGGTTTAGTTTCGAGTTTTCCGTCTCTCAAAGTAGATGTTTATTTATTTATTTATTATAAAACATTTACGATATCTTTACAGGAAATCCTAATACAATATTGCAAGTAATAAATAAAAATTTTATATAATAAAATTATTTACAATGCACCTTGGCGTGATTTCTGTGAATGTCGGCATGCTACATTGATAAATATCTAATTGCGAAGAAATTAAATTAATTAAATGTATCGCACTAACGCACGCGAGAGGGGCAAGTACTTAACTAAATTTGTTCGAAAATGTTAACAGCTTAAATTGTTCCTTAACTGGCTCTTACAGCACCCTGGGAAAGAAATGATGTGGTGACACTTGAATTCTTAATCCGTCACCACACAGATAGTTTTACAAACAAATATATATTTACATGTATTATATAAACAAAAAATTACAATCAACCGAAAATACATAAGATATAATTGTAATTGTACAAAGGCGGTCTTATCGCACAATGTTAATCACGTTAAAATGCGTGGGTTGACTCAATATAAAACCTCTTAAGAAGCACCCTACGTAGCGTTAAGTTGTAGAAAAATGAAAAATAAAAATGTAAATAACTTGCAGAGCAAATAAAAATATATCTTGTCTGCGAGACGATTTGGTAGCATCGCACTTATTTCAAGATATCATTAGGAATTCATGTAGCTTTCACGTAGGCTTTAAAATAATGTGCTACAAAATAAAATACATAAAACAAACAACCTTTGCTGTTGTTGTATGGCCATATTCATAATGACTTATTGGAGGTTTAAAAGTTCGCTAAAATCGGTTCGCGAATATTGTCAAGACTTGTTATTCCTAATAGTCTTTCTACGATAAAACGTTTATTATCTCTCCGATAAAATCTCCGTTTAAACCTCCGATAAGTCATTATGAATAAGACCATTAATGTTTATTTCTTGCCAGCTGACTCATGTTACTCTGCTTGCGTGAAAGAGTTTTAAAATAGGGATCAATATATTACGCCGTTTTTTTGAAAATGGGTCTTTATCTTCGTCTTCTTACTGTAGGGTACGGACCTTCTCCACTTTGGGAAAATTTTGATCTAATAAGCCGCGCTGGCCAGGCATGTTGGTATGGCGTTTACTTTTGAGTCTTCCGTCTCTATATCTGTCTGTTTGTCAATATATCTACCTAAATAATTAGGCATCTTACATTCAAACCATGAGTTTAGCTAGAATAAAGGTTTTAAAAATACATATTTACATTATTTCCTTCTTATTTATTGCTGTTTTTTTTCAAACCGGGAAAATTTCCTTAAGCATTATGACGACCGCGTTCAAAACACCACACACTTTTATTTTTTGCTAATTTATTGAGTGTGATTTTAACGTAAATTTTAAACACGCGATATTCCTAATAAACTCTCAGATTTTTCGTTAGTGAATATTTACGTGACCAGCCAATTAATTGAATGTAAACAAGGATTGGACGTAGGTAGGACAGATTGTCGATATCATAGCTAATAGGGTTTTCGCTCAATTTACGGTAAAAGGCTCGTAACATAATTACATGTCTCAATATAGTCAGGGGATGAAGGACTCGTTAGTTCAATCTTTGATAATATATCTTTACAAGGGCTAATGTAATTTATAGAGGGTTTATTTAAAGGTAAGGGCCTAAAGTGGAGCTTAATAATTTAGTTACAAAACTATAAATAGTTTGAATATAATATATAAAATGTAAGATTTGGTTTTTGTTTCATATTTTCTTTTAGATTTCTATTTCATTTAGTTTTATATTTTACTGAAAATCTTATAGTTTATAAATGTCATTGTAAGACACAACGAGGAGGTATTCACGCTATTTGTAGTAGATCAAAGGATGAAATATCTTTCCATTTCCATAGCTATGATCGTCGTACAGGTCTCAAAGAAGATTTTATCTGCTTTCTTAGCAGACAGCATTGTACAGCACATATGGCAGAATATGGAACATGGATTAAATAAAACACACGCTACTATTTTTAGACGGAATCAGAAAGCCCAAAATCACATTGAGGCATATTAATTACATTATATTATTATTTACTACACGTGTAATCCTTTTCAAACAGGCGGTATGTGTTTGTGTATTTTATACCAAAAGAATCAAATTCTTGAGAGCGTAACTGCGTAAACTCACCCATCGAAATGTTTTATAAGTTTTTTATAATTATTCCACAACAAAGGTACAATATCGCCATGTCACAAATCTGATCAGATTTACTCCAAGTTGTTATTGTTCTCATAATCCGTTTATATACCAAACTTATCTTTAGAACTTTGGAGTGTATTCGAGAGCGATGTGATAGAAAAGCTGTCGACTGTGAAATCTATGATAATGTTAAGTAAAATACTTGGTAAACGCGGCACGTATTCATTCACAAGTTAGTGTAAACGTTGAAAGATTATTATTCATAAGTTTTGATATGCATAGAAATTTAGTAAAACAGTTAGGTTTTGATAAGATTAATTGGTATATAAATAAGAATGTAACAATAACAAATGGTATTTTACTAAACGCTGTATAAATTATAGAACGCTCCTGTGTCGCTTGCATCCAATGACTCTACCTTTTTAGAGGTCCGATGCGTCGTTTGGCACGTTTGGTCCGTAATGAGTTATTCTGAGTATGATTTATATAATAAAACTAACTCCCTTCTCTCGATACACTCACTTACAAAAACCAAACTAAAGACTGTTTTAACGACATGGTTAAAGGGGTTAAACTACGAACAGACTGAAAATTTCCTCACCCCACTTAGGTAACACTTAGGTAACACGTAGGTTGTCAACCTAGATAGTAGGTGCACAAACTTACCTTATCTTTGCATACAACTACACACGTAAATTCACACACACACGCTCACACAACAAACACGCATAACCTCACTGACTTATATAAATCTTTACACTCTTCTGTTTTGTTACTCTGTTGAATGTATGTACAATGAAAATATATAAGAGGTGAGAGCCTGGTAATCTGTAAACCAGGTCTACCTACAACAGATACCAGTCTCTCACAAAATGAATCTCTGGCAATTGTTACTTTATATTTTGTATGTAAATGTTTGTGAGAGAAAATAAATAAAAAAGAAAATCCATTCTCTAAGTAGAATAACAGAATGATCTGTGCGTGAGTAGAGCCATTTTACTATCATTGCTTATGTTAATGATAAACATCATTCATATCACTTTCTAGGGTCACAAATGTGGTGTATCAGAACCTACTTCATCACCATCATCATCATAACATCACGCCTTTTTCCCATGGGGGTAGGCAGAGACTATAGAGCACCATCTGCTACGATCCAAACAGAACCTACTTAACAATAATTATGCCATAAAACACTAAAGAGCAAACAAACAAACGAGTCAAGTACGAGTTGGATATGAAATCTTCTGAATTGTTATTATCATAATATTCGCTACACCGGCCCCAAATATTATCAAATAATCGGGACAAGAGAATGGTCATTTATATTTGTTGTTGTACCATCAACTGATTTACACAAACTTTGAAATTTTCAGCTTCTCTTTCTCTCTCTTCTCTCTTTCAGCAGTCTTCTCTTCTCTTTCTCTAGCTATCACCGTTCCAGAGACAACAGGACCCCAAATAATAAATTTAGCAATAATAAATATTCATGGACATTTCACACAACATCCTCTGGTCCCAAGCTAAGCTTACTATGCTTGTGTTATGGGTACCAGAATACGGATATAATACATAAACTAATTTTCTTTTGTATACTTATAATACATAGTAAACACCCAGACGCAGGACAAACATTTGTATGACAATTATTAATATCACACAAATGATTGTCCCGAGCGGGAATCGAACCCGCGACTTCGTGAACGGCAGTCCGTTACCTGAACCACTTGACCACGAAGTCCGTCAGATATGTAAATAATGGAATACGGGTAAGATTATGATGATAGTGGTTAAGAGCTCTTATCTCTCAACTCCACAAACTTCTAATAATAGTGATAATTTTCTAGTACAACTAACAAAAGCCTTAGTCATTCTTATTGGGTCTTATACAACCTGAAATACATTTTGTAAAAAGTCAAGCCGTAAGGTCAAAGGGTGTTTTAATACCGAGTAATTACTACTAAGCCCTTGTAACTACCTGGTGGTAAAAGTAGTGGTATAATGTGACGTAATCATGACGTCAAACACTTTTATATTACCGCTCCGAATATGTAATTATTGTTTTTGAACTATATTCGGTAAAGGTTAAATCAGGTTATGATAATTTTTTTTTTAATCATGCCAAGTTTTTTTTCTTCTGTTTGTTGGACGAGCCAAGAAAGGAATATACCTATCCAATATAATTACAAGCATGTGAAAAAGGTTTAAAAATAATAAGAAAGATGGTTCACAAGATATAGTTTCTTTCCTCTCTCTGTCCAGCTCATTAACGTCCCACAGCTGGGCACAGGCCTCTTCTACTTCAGGAGGGGCTATCGTCAATTGTACAATTATTATTTTGTTTTTAAACTAGTTTCTCAGTTTTCCCGGTATTATTAAGAGAACACGGGCTCAAAGCCAAGTGTTTTCTTAAGTTTGAATAGAAGGTGCAATGCTATTATCCTGATCTAATTGAAGAAATTTGCGAACTATACGGCATGTGTTTAAAATCGACGCTTTTTGTAGAGTGAGATATGTATATTTTGAGAGATTGAATATGTCTAGGCTAATAGATAGATGTTTAGGGATAACACCCGTTGTAGAAACTACTATAGGAACAATTGTGACTCGCTCCATTTTCCAAATTCTTTTTATTTCTTCTTGTAGTTCTGTATATTTCCTAATCTTTTCACTTATTGTTGTCTGTAAATTGTTTGTATTAGGTACCGCAATGTCAATTATAAATGTATGTTTATTGGTCTTATCTACTAGAGTTATATCTGGTCTGTTGTTATATACGGTGTGATCGGTATGTATGGTGCGGTCATAGTACATTTTATGTAATAATTATTGTAGAATTGACCATATACTATTATTATTTATTATTATTGTTTATTGTCATTTCCGTCTCTAACAGTAGACATTAACTGCTTATATTGTCTCTTAGCTGGCTCTCCGCGCCAAATGTGGCTGCCGGTCACGACAACGCGACAGGGGGACCTAATGCTCCCCCAGTCAGGTCGGGTCCCGATTAACGGCGCCACCCTTTGCCGGTCATGGTAAATCTCAAGGAACCATCATGGCCCGGCAAGGCAGGAGGCGGAGAAGAAAAAAAAGTCCTGGGAATGAAATTGGGTGCTGACATTTGTATTCCGTAACCACACGGACAGTATATTTATATTACAGATTTATTCCTAGAGTAAATATTTTGTTTACTCTAGGAATATATCACACGAAACCTCAAAATAATGTTATCACCCCATTTATCCCCGAGGGCACTGTCACAGTCCGCTTGTAGTAAATATCAAGCAAATAATATAACAGTTCCCATAAGACTACACTGTGATGGCGCACCTACTCAAATCTCCATCATGTGGGCTACACAAAAGCCAGTATCACTATTGTTAGAAAAAAAATCAGAGCAAAAACTGTGGGAGCAACTTTTTCGACTCTGTAATCCGTAACCCGTTTTTTTGTGGGCGTGCAGACCATGAGACTTTTAAACAGGTGAATGTAATGTATTGTTACACAAATATTACAATTGACATGTAAAAAATATTGGTAAGAATATGATAGGCAAAACCAAAAACTATTCAAACGAGCTACTAAGTTTTAGTAGCGAAACGATCCATTTTGTTACTGCCGCGTCTTTAGCCATGGTCATTTAAGTAGGTATCTACTAATAATAATTATATGGTATTCTCAATAGAAGATCTACTTATTATTATTTTTTAACCGACATCAAAAGAGGTACGTCTTTTTTATTTTTTATGCTTGTCGTAACTTCTAACTAGGCAAAGCGATTTTAATAATTCTTTTTTAATTTAAAGCTGATGGTTCCCGTGTGGCACCAGGTTAGGATCTGACGGTTATCTCCTGAGAAATCGAGAATAACCTTCAAATTTCAAAGGCACATGAAGTCGGTAGAACCTTTTTTTTTTAAAATACTCAATTATTCTACGGTCAAAATGTACTCTTAATATAAGATCTGGCATTATTTGATGTTTATCGATAAAGATACTCCGTGGACATGTGTGAGATAAATCACATTTCGGACTTACCAACTAAAGCCAGGATGGCTGATTTTCTTGTTATCTTCATATGACCGGGGCCACAGAATCCCCTTCAAACTGCACAACCTTGGCATTGCGGATCCTAATGCACCAGTACGAGCAGGCCTTTCACTCCATTTGATCCCTCAAATAGATTGTAACATCATATCCGTCTCCGAGCAGTACGTCAAAAGAAAACGGAACAATATTGTTACAATCTTAAAATTCGCTTATAAAATTCCATTATTAGTTTAGACACAGAATACAGATTCTGATACTAGTTTAGATTAAATGAAAGAATACAATAAAATTACATCTATAACATTCTAACAGTCTATGATTTTCCTTATTTTATCAGATATTATTCAAGGTTGTCAGGAAACTTGGCTTCATTCCAGGGTGTTGTAAAATCTTTACGAATCTTTTGCCAAAAGATATGTGTGGTGTTCAAAGTAGCAATGATAATCCCAATTAGGATTTTGATAGTTACCTATTTCATATTTACCTACACATCTCCGCTATTTTTTTATTAGATTTGAGGATTAAACATGAATACCTACTACCATCTCTCTTATACTGTACTCTAAAGGTCAGAATTTTTGAAGCACTCCTTGATAAAGTTGGTTGTTATTAGTTCGTTTCTTACCTAATATAATCTTAAGGTTTTACGCTTAGTTTGAAACTAGATAATTGCATTATACATATTATACAAATATAGTACATAAATATTTTTTTAATACATTTTTATTTCACTAAGAAAGTAGTCAATTCCAATATATTCCAATTAAAGGAATAGAAAGATAAATATGTTCGGGTGTTAGTTAATTTCAGTAACGTGTAGGCTTCAGACAAGGTTCGTAGTAATTACGTATCTTAATACCCTCATCCGTTCTATCATGGCTGAACGCTGAAACAGATAGTCCTTTGCAACTCGTGCGGTAAATTAATGGAATAAAATGACCTTATTTTTATTCTGTATTTACGAGTAGAAGTAGACCTCGTTCTTGGATTAGAAAGATAGATCATTGAATCATTAAACAATTAAATAGATTTGTATAGTATAAGGCTGAATGAACATATCATCAAAAAAACTGGCCAAGTACTAGTTGGGCTCGAACACGACAGATTTGTTGTTGTCTAAAAAATACACCAGAATGGCTGTGCTGAAAAATTGTTTATGAAAATGATTTAGTCTCGTAAATGACCCTACTATATACAACGTGAAGCGGAAATACTATAGTATGCTTTCAATGCTACATTATTTAAGCCATGTACATTTGTATGATGACTATTAAATTTTAATAAATCAATAAAAAAAAAACAATTAAAGTATCTAAAGCGTTGTCTAAGAAAAGAAATTTAAAATAATATCTTTATATCTTTACATAAATCTTTATAAAATAATATCTTCATATAAATCTTCTGTACGTGTGTTTGTAATTGAACTCCTCCTAAACGGCTGGACCGATTTTGATGAAATTTTTTGTTGTTGATTTTTACACAGAATTGTATGGCAACAACGTTTGCCGGGACAACTAGTATTATATGTATGACAACCCTGACTATAAAGTTACACGATTCATCCAAAGTGATTAAATAATTTAGAGTGAACAGTGGCTTAAGGGCCTACATCAATATTATCGTCGACATGTACAGATTAACACAGCTAGTAGGTATAGAAAATGAAGAATTAGGGATATTTTTTTTGTTTACTCAAAATCTACTAAATATATTTTAATTCTGATTTACGTGTTTCTATATATAATAGTTACTTATGTTTTTAAAGTTTTTTCATTAGTTAATACGCGATAATAGACCGACAAATGAAAATATAAAAAATTAGAGAGGTTGTTTCGCTAAGATTTTCTATCGAGAAAACTTTTTTCAATCGCGTTTCTGAGTTTATGCGATCCTAGGTCATATATTGAAAAAACATATACTTAAAAATTAGAGCTCTAGCCATTCAATCTAAAGAAACAATGAAAACTTCGTACGTAGAAAAATGCACGAAGCTATTTTGGTATCCTCTTAAGCGACTTTTTTACCTAACATAATTTTATGCAAAATTATATCATCATTATTTGTCAATATCTTCCATCCCCTCGTCACATTTTACTTGTAGTTGCAACTTAATGCAAGTTCATTTCTAACTTCACGTAGACATTAGTGATGACCTAAAGAACGCCGAGTTTCAAGCATAAAATAGGAGATTTGTTTCACGTTGTATAAATGATTATGGCATTATATCTGTACGTAACTTTTTAGACATTGCATAACTTCCCGGTAGACCATCGCTTGTCCCCGCTACGTAGGTAGGTATGTATTTGCTTGGTTGATTCAAAATCAAAATCAAAAATCATTTATTCACGTAGGTATATTCTCTTTTTGCCAAAAAAAAATAAGGTTCAGGACTTTCAATCCGCTGAGAAGAACCGGCGTAAGAAACTCAGCAGATATCGTTATCTTTTGTCATATTAATTTTTTTTTTAAATAATCATTACAACGGTTCTTACAATTTATATAAATTACAATTATAATACAATAAAATTTATACGGATTTCAGTAAGGCATTTGATAAAATGTCTCACTCGATATTGATGCACAAGCTCTCTTGTTATGGCATTGCTGGCAGTCTTTTACACTGGTTCGGGTCTTACTTAACAAATCGTGAATTCTATGTTGTTTTAAATGGATTTAAATCCATGAGTCACGTTATATCGTCTGGCGCCCCCCAGGGCTCTCATCTTGCCCCTATATTATTTAATATCTTTGTAAATGATTTACCACACTGTTTTCGTTTCTCTGAATGTTATATGTATGCTGACGATCTAAAATTCGCTAGGAAAATTGAATCATCACGTGATGCTCCGCTATTGCAGGAAGACCTGAACCGACTTGTTGCATGGTGTAATGACAACAATATGCTATTGAATGCCAATAAATGTCACCATGTGAAGTTTACTAGACAAAATCACTGCCTTGAGTCCAACTATTTCATAAACGACGACAAGATTCAAGAAGTAGATCAAATTAAAGATCTTGGCGTAACGTACGACAAGAAAATGACTTTCATCCCGCATATAGAAAATATAACAAAGAAAGCATCAAAAATGGTAGGTTTTATAGTCAGAAATACCAAAGGTCTAAAAAATAGCAAGATAAAAATTCTTCTTTACAATAGTCTAGTCCGTAGTATAGTGGAGTACTGTTGCGTCGTATGGAGACCTCATTACGCGGTACACATGCTCCGAATTGAACGTGTCCAAAAGCGTTTTCTGTGGCATTTAGCTTTTTCCGAGTACCGTACAAAGCAACTAGCATCCTACAATAAAAGGATGCAATATTTTAACGTGACATCCTTATCAAAACGTAGAATAATCGCTGAAGCCATATATGGATATAAATTGATAAGAAATAGGATAGATTGCCCTCGTTTACTCTATCTCTTGAGATTTCGCATGCCATCGAGATATCCCCGATCTCGTATTACACCCCTATGCCCACCTCTTCGGAGAACTGTGCTTGGTTCAAATTCACCACTATGTAGAATATGCAGGGCTCTAAACAGTTGCTCAGATCTCACAGATATATACAGCGACAGTTTGCACAAATATTTAAAAGTGAACTATGAACTTAATAATGATAGGCTATGACTTACTGTTTCATTATTATTGTTGTTAAATTACTATTTCTATATAATATTATTTTATTTGAATTCTGTTGATTATTTTAGTATTTTATTGTATTATTTTATTGTATTTTAATTAATTGATTATTTTATTTTAAAATGGAGAAATGTTTTAATCTTTGTTTAAGGATTCATAGGTATAATAGGATTACACTTGACTACTGCATGTTGTCTTATCTGTTTAACATTTAATCTACATGATAGTTACCGCTAACTGTGCAAGCGGTGTTAATCTTTAATTAATTTGTTGTACCCGCTTTCTTCAAATAATGTTTTATAATTTGTAAATGTAATGTATAATGAATTGTTGATTAACCAATAAATAAATAAATAAATAAATAATAATATGTGTTGCTCTGGAACAATTTACTCCCAATTTTATTTTAGATTGTTATTTTAAGGCCTACCTTTATCTTCGTAAGCGCTTTGAGCTTTTCATTCAAAACGGTTTTATTATTGTTGTCCCAGTGCCGGAGGGATTTCGTTAAATGTTGAAATAGTGGATTGTTTGTTGACGTCAATGATTATAGTGCGGGTTCGCTCGTTTATAGTTATTTTTGTTTGGAGGAAAACACTTGAGTAGGCTTAAATAGACTTGGATAGATATCGGATATTCGAGAGTTGTTATTGTTTGTATAATTTTTGTTCTATTTTAGCGAAGGAGTAAGAGCTAAATATTTTACTGAACCGATTTTTTTAAAACAATATTGGTAAAATAACTTAATATATTTAAAAACATTTTAAACAAGTCCTTTGTCTTAAAACACATAAAGAGATTTACCAAACATATTTATTTTAAACATTACGAAGATTTTATCCAAGAACACCGAGCGTTGCTTCAAATCCCACAGATTTATTTTAAGCCCTGTGAGGCGCAACATCATAAAATAGAAAATGTTACGAGTTTTTCATATAGATATATATGGTATATGATCTTATTCATAATGACTTATCGGAGGTTTAAAAGTTCGCTAAAATCGGGTCGCGAAAATTGTGAAAACTTCTTATTTATAAGTCTTTTTACTCTAAAACGTTTATTATCTCTCCGATAAAATCTCCGTTTAAATCTCCGATAAATCATAATGAATAAGACCAATAAGAGATACGTTTGTTTTTGGACTACACCCCACACCCTGAACAGTTCAGGTTTAAGTCCAAATCAAAAAAGTGTTCAGGTTTTTAGAGTTTACTTATTACCTTATTACATAGGAAATGGATTAGTAGACCCGTGAGGAGCATTTTCTGATACTTTTTGGTATTCCAAAAAGTATCGAGACTCGAAAATATAACTATGGAAAACCTAATCTTTGATAAATAAATATGGTAGGTGGAGGGAAGCACCGTAAATATACTCCAAACGGCGTAGAAGCCACAGGTAGGTTCAACGTGAAGCACTCCCCGCGATATGTTTACTACAAGCGTCAAATATTTACAAAACAGACATTGATTCTGGTACGGACGGCAAAATAATGGAAAAATATTATAATCAGAGTTTTCGAACGAGTATGCAAAACTTGTGCAACGCAAAAGTGTAGGTTCTTACATGGTATGTGACAAATATTGATTCATAGGCGGTGGTCAATAGATCAATGTTTTGATATATCTAGTTTCACTAGATGGCATGGCAATGAAAATAAGCCAAATTGATTGATTACCAAAACTTTTTTAAAACTTTAGAAGCAAGATCAGCTTGCCAGCCTGTCGGACCTAAGGTTTCCGCTCCTCAAATGTTGTCTAACTTACCAAGTGTTTCGTGTAGGAGTATAAACAGAACATAGTAACTATGTTCTGTAAAAAGTTAAAATCAGCTAATCGACAACTGTTGTCGATTAGCTGATTTAAACTTTTGACTTAGAGTAGTGATTGAGAGGAACTGGTTTATGAGCCATTCAGTTAAATTTTTACCTTTATACCTATTTATCTCAACAAAAATAAAAGCTAGCTATACTAACAACGTCACGAGTTCATTAAACTTGGTATTGGTATCTAAATGAAAAGCTGTCATTAAATCCCAATGCAATTACATTAGTCAATAAACATTAACACTGAAGTAAACACAATTTATAATAGAAACCGCTATTTATTTGGCGTGTACTGTTACTACCATAATAACTTTACGTTATAGTACAACCGTGTTTAAAAGCAATAAGATCCAATATCGTTTGTTTTATGTAATTGTAAGTTTGTATGTGGGTTGTTTCCCGTGTGACCGCATAGGGAGGCTTAGTGGAGCCCACCGTGGGGTCGCACTCAACAAGTGATCAAATATGGAGTGTCTTTTTTAATTATTTTGCTTCTTGAATTGTAATGCGCCAATACTTTGTAAATTATTAATAAAATACAATTAATTTTTTGGCGTTCTCGGTACCAACTTGCGTTTAGGTACGTGGCCGCGAACTTGAGTTCCACAGGACAATTATTTTGTGATGATATTGAAAAATTCAATTTCAAAAAGAGATATATATTTTCATTACATATATAGGTTCACTCAGTTTAGTATTCATTAGAATGACTAACATTTGACAAACATTTTCATTAGAATTGAACCTGAAACAAGGAGTTTATATACCTATCTACTCTGTGCTGGGACGATCAGAAGCTAATACTTTTAGGGTACCTAAGTACTTCAATTTATTAAAACACCAATCAAGGTGAGACTAATTGACTTCTGCCTATCCTTTAATGTTATACAGGATTGATGACAGCACTTAACGCCCCCTAGTCCACGTGGCACGAGAGCGCGTCAAGTGCAATGCGCGTGCGATAGAGCCCGCTCCGCCATTCGCACGCGCAACTCGTCGGGGGAAGCGTGCGACCTATTGTTGGGGCGCACAGAATATAATTGATTATTGATACTTATAAAGGATATGATGCGTTGACACGGCTCACTTGTTGTATGTAATGTTGATTTTAATAATTTGGAAAAGCTAAATTGCGGTAAAGAGATTCCGTGATATTTTTATATCCAGAGTTTAACAATAGCATTCTTAATAAGTATAAAAGCTGTGTTTTATAGACTAACTAACGATTTTAGTTAAGAATGTACAACGAAATAGCAAATAATATATTATACACTGGTACCAATTCTACGTGCACAATTTAATTAAACCTAAAACATGAATATTAATAGTGTCAATAGGTAACACACAATTTAGTATAGGTGTCAATAACACAATACGGCACTGTTAATTGAACTTTTTATTCTATATACTGTGTATTAAAGACTTACGATTTTAATTAACATAAATGTGTACAACTAAATAGCCAATGATTTAGTTAAGTTTAGTCATGCACAATTGTTAGCAATAAAGCTTTACGGGATCGTCTAATTTTCACATGACTACATGGTTTTACTTTTCTTCCACAAGTGAGAGTATTTCGACTACTAACTACTTGTACCTAGCCTAGCTATCAGTGGGGTAACTGCAAGTTGGCAAGTTTGCAAAATGACAAGCGCAAGGGACCCCTCAGTCTCAAGTAGAATGCTCAGTCCCTACATTTATTAAAATACTAAATTATTTCACTGGTGCTGACAAAATGTTCAATACATACTTTGGTTCTGATTGAATGAATTTATTATATCGCCATCTACCTGAAAATAAAACTGTTTATTTGTAACACCATACTTGCATTTAGCGCTCTCTATTATTTTTCTTTTAAACTACCATCTCTTTCCAACCTATAAACATGTCAAAAGTATTGCTGACAACCATTAGATGGCGCTTACTTGAAATAAAAAAAATTGCCCTACATTAGATTTAGCGGTATAGGTCGCGTCATGTAAAAAGAACGCTGGCTGTCAAGCTGCGCATAGGCGATTTATCTGTCTATTTGGTGACACGAGGTAGGGCCCGGGGGGTGTGCGGGTGCTATGGATGTCGGACATGAAAAATATATCGTTGTATCGATATTTATAAAAATATCTTAATTAGAAAAGATATTCCAATTATTATTAAAAAGACATTTTTACTAGCCAAGTGCGAGTGGGAATCAAACACAAAGGGTTTCGTATATACCTAGTTCCTTATTCCATCATCATCATCAGTCACACCATTAAGAAGAAAGTTTAATGTTTGTAAATCCTTGTGGTGTGCAATAAAGCATATTCATTCATTCATTCATTCATCAGTCACACCACTTTCCCAAGGTAGGCAAGGAGTTTAAAGAGCGCGATCTGTTACGATGCGTATTCCGTTTGACATTCGAGATGATTACATTTTTAATAGCACGTCATCAAAATCACTGTAAATTATGGGCCTAGATGATCTTAGTCCATATCTCCAAGCGTTGACCTTATATTATAGAAGTCGGTCAACAGACGGACAGTTAAAATCTAAGGTTGAAATTGACAGACAGAGTGGCCAACTTAAATACTGCCATAAGTATCAAATTAAAAAGCATCAAATCAAGAGTCAACCAAAAAAAGCAATACAGACATATCGAAAAAATTATATCGATATAAATAGATATTTTTTCAACAACCCTAATTGGTGCGTCAGTTAGAAATACCATCGCGGACTAAAGTTTTAAAGTACGCACGAAGTATAGATACAAGGAGTCCGAACGGTATAGGCTTTTCCATAATATTTCGTGTACACAATCAACCCAGATCATAGTTCTATTTTCTGCCACTGGCTGCGCAAGTGTTCAGGACGTACCGATGCTAGTATAGAATATCAGAATATCTCTTGACCTTCTCTGTATTGTTGGGTTTAAAGCACTCGAAAAATTTCCTAAAACTTATATTTATATCCACGTTTCTCAGAATATTTTTTTCCACAAGTGTCAATAGTTCAAACGAGTACTTCTTGAAAAATGGCGCGCTCTACCGGCAAAAATCTGTCTCTTAAATTGAGACCATTCGTTCAACATTACGTTCGGACTCCTTGTATCTATACTTCGTGAAAGTACGAAACGTTATTTGACGTTTACTGTGTTGCTAGGTAATTACACTTTTAAAATAGTTATGTCCTCCAACCGTGATTAAACAAAAAACTATACGTAAATCTTTAGCAGAATTATATAATTTTGTAAATTAATTAAAGTTAACTATTTTTACGGATTCATACGACCATAGCAACCCTGTGTATTTCTGAGATATGCGCGTATATACATATAACTAATAACCTTTCTATAGTTCAGCATGGTGCTATGCTCGCCAGAATCATAGAACAGTGCAACGAGAATCAAATAATGACTAACCGTAACGACGTAACGCGTACGACTTCGCAGGCAATAGCTAAAACGACATTTCTGGTACTAACCGGGACAAAAAAGTTACGGTTGGCAACACTATTGCCAAGAATGTGGCAGCATTATTTTCAAGTTTGACATTAGAAACTGTCGAATAACATTTCAAATTCTGGGTAGAGAAGTTAGAAAAATGATTTATGGTGATTTATGAAGAGGGAAGCTGATAATAACGCAGTTAATTTATTTAAAACAGTGTATGAAACGGATCGCAGAGGCAACAAAATGTTCCGAGTCGACAGTGAGATGAATAGTAAAGAGTTCGAAAGATTCAGAATTTCTTAGTTTTCCGAACTCCCGGCAAAAATAAAAGAAAAAACCAAAACCAATAACAGACACTAACTAACATCATGATTTAATGGAAGTAGTTTCAATATTACTTTAATTTTATTTCTGGTAAACATTCTTTAATACATAATTTGAATTATGTATTAAAGAATGTGCTTTTAACATGTTTTTAATTAATTTTTTTTTTTAATAAATATTTATGGACATTTCACACAACGTCCTCTGGTCCCAAGCTAAGCTTATATGCTTGTGTTATGGGTACCAGAATACGGATAGAATACATAAACTACTTTTCTTTTGTAAATATATACTTATAATACATAGAAACACCCAGACGCAGTACAAACATTTGTATGACAATTATAAATATCACACAAATGATTGTCCCGAGTGGGATTCGAACCCGCGACCTCATGATCGGCAGTCCGTTACATGAACCACTCAACCACGATGCTCGTCTTTATATATTTTATCTAATATATTTTTCTATGTAACTAATAATAATAACAAAATTGTAGGTATAAGCCACGCAAATTGGTAATGCGCTGGAACCTTGTCAAATTAACGCCCTTGTGACGTCATCAGCAAAGAAAAAGTACAGCTAACAAAATGTAATATTCTCATCTATTAATAAAAGTTTATAAAGTTAATTTGATGTTTTTTTTTAAGTAAAACTAAATGTTTGAATAATGTTTAACTTTTAATCATCATCATCATCATTCATCACATTTTTGAAAATCTTAACTCTTCAACACCACTCATATAATCTACATCAGACTCTGAATTTTTATCCGAGTCTGATGTCTCGTCAGAATCAGTATCATTTCCCGTGTTAATAACAAATAACTCGTCACCAATCTAAAAAAAAAAACAACATTAAAAACGATCGTGGTAGGTATTAAAGCTAACGGGCAACGTTGCTAACGGTACTGACGTCACCAACATGGCCGCCAGGCGCATTACCAATTTCTGTGGCTTATACCAAGACACGATTCGCCAGCGAAAGCCTAATTCAAAAATAAAATAACTTTCGTGCGAAACTGTACCCATGCGCAAAGACGCCCCCACCACTTTCTTCCAGCGTTCTTTTTACGTGACGCGTACTATAACAATAAAAACTAAAGTAATTAATATAAAATATATTTTATTACTATATTTTACGTAATAATATTATACATAACCAATAATTAATATTTAACAAAATTGCATTGATTTATTTGTCATGACTAGATCTTGAGTCTGGGTCGGACGTCACGTCTCTTTGTTCATTAATCTCCAGTTCAAAGTCATCTACTGCCAACGGTGTATCTGAAAACAACAAACAAGAACTAAATGATGTGATAATGAAAATGCATTATTCTATACTCCGTAACCCGCTAAGTAAGAGAAGGCTCAATGCTCTCTATTGGGGATGATCTGTGGGAACGCCTTAGAGCTGCCGCCTGGTGCCTATTAAGCAGAACTTAATTAATAAAAAAATCTATTCATTACCGAGGTGGTCTAATGTGACTCCCATGGCCTTCCTAACAGCGGTGAGTGGAGCGACATGTTTAGGTGGTACCCTGGCCACCATACCGCGCAGACAGGACGCCACCTGGCGAGCTGTCTCACGTTCTGCACCACCAGGGCGAGCTACTAGCGATAAGTGCCATGGTGGGGGCGCTGATAATCTGAAAACAAACAATACTTAGTTAATAACGCCCGTAAAATAACTTGTGATCATACTTTTGGTGTTGATCTCTAACAAATTTGAATACCAGTCATGTATGAATAATCTAAATCAATGTTATAAATAAAAACCGATATAGTGCGAATGGAACTCGACACTATGGGTTCTGTATCTTTCTTAATGCAATGTATTTGTTATACCGATTTAAGCTAACAGGATGAGGGTAGATAAATAATGGTGGTGAGTATATGTTGTTACAGCATTAAATAATATAAATACACGGTGGTATATTCAGCTCTCTAGCTATCACCGTTCCAGAGATACAGCCTAAACGAATAAATAAATTCTTTATTATTGATTTTAAAATTACGCGATTTGTACTTATAATTTGTTAATATTACCGGGACTATAATCACGTTTATAACTTAAAAGGCACAATACCTTTTGATCCCGACGTTTCGACCGAGTTGCAACGATCGTGGTCACGGGTCGACTGGAGTTTTGCTAGCGACGTCTCCGGGAGGCGTGGGTTTCGCGAACTACTGTACATCGACACACAACACTAACTACGTCACTCTTCTTATGGCTAGTACCGTCCTGATAACGGATGCATTTATTGATGACAGGCCCCTTGTCAGTGAAAGTCGATATCCATCTTCTCGGTTGAAATTTTTGTATTTCTTTATCTCAACTGCTTCACGTACCATTCTGGGAAAGTAGTGACGCTCAGTAGATAAGGACACGAGGTCGGTGTAGTTCGATCCAATGATTGGCTCCTGCCTGCCTCCAATAAATGCTCCGCTATAGCTGAGTTGTTGACTTGCCGGTTCTTAACAGCTGTGATATGTTCCTTGACCCTTTCAGCTATTGTCCATTTGGTCTGTCCGATGTAGGAACTACCACAACTGCAATCCACCTTGTACACGCCAGGAGTTTGAAAAGGGATGACGTCCTTGGGGGCCCGCAGCTCCCTTACCACCTTGGAATACGGTGGAATACGGTACGAACAAAAGTTATTGTGTCTTTTAAGTTATTAACGTGATTATAGTCCCGGTAATATTAACAAATACTTTATTGTTTCCAAAAAGTTGTACAGTGTATACTTATGATCAAATAAACGGTTAGCACTGATATTACATTTCGGTTCGAATTCTGGTGATAGATAGACAGTCCTTTTTACATTTTGGTATGAAACCCTAGAATTTTATAAAAATAAAAAATAAGAAAAGTAACCTGTCTCTCTGTTCCTTCTCTAGTTTGGTGAGCAGTTCGTATGTATGTCTGAGGGCGCCACCTATGCCGTAGTCATGTTGCGAGGCCGCGATCTCGTCCTCCATATCGTTCAAGTACTCAATGTCGATCCCCAGCTCAGACAATGTGCGCAGTTGGTCTACATCTACTTTCACTTTAGTTATATCCTGTGATAAACAAAATTATGTTCTAAAATGAAATTTCTAGAAAAATCTGTTGTATTTTTTTTATAACTATGCTATTGTATATAACATAAAAATACTTTTAAAAGAGTTTATTTTAAGACTTGTTAGACTAAAATAGTTAATTATTTTTAGTTTTCAGTAAATGTCGAAATTTTTGGTGCCGACTGAAACGCACACAAACACGGTAACGTAATTACATTGGTCAGTACAAACACAAAAAATTCAAAATCGCCTCACACACACTAAGAAACGACAGTACACAATGAGTATGAGCATTGCTCACAAATCTTTTTAGTGGGCGTTGCCTTATAATATCAATGATAATATCAATGAATCCTGTGTTATGAATGCTCTAAGTCCACACATAATCAACTTACAAATTCATCCTTAGATGGTGTTTGTTCTTGTTTCTTATCGGGGAACATAGCCTCCATATCATATATCAGTGCCCATGGCGAGTCAGGTGCGAAACGAAGCAGTTCCTCATTACCCTGACCTGTTTCCGCAGCTGTGTAAAATAAATAAATACATAAATAACTATGGACATTTTTCATAACGTCCTCTGATCCCAAGCTAAGCCTATACGCTTGTGTTATGGGTACCAGAATACGAATATACTACATAAACTACTTTTCTTTTGTAAATACATACATGTATTATAATACATAGAAAACACCCAGATGCAGTACAAATATTTTGAATAACAAATGATTGTCGGGATTCAAACCCGCGATCTCGTAATCGACACAGTCCGGTACATAAACCACTCGACCACGAGTCCTGCTACAAAATGCAAGCATAAAATAGTTTTACTTATAAAGATACTAGTTTCAATTTATAAACAGCAAAACGTTCTATTTAAAAATAATAATACTTATTACTTACGTAATGTATGATACAATAAATGAGATTCCTCCTTAGTAAGAGTTGCGAATGTTCCGTCGTAAGATGGCGCGTATGAACTGAACGGACCGTAGTTTAAAGGTTTCACTCCCTTAGCAACGTTGCGACGATCCTCTCTAGGTGCTGGAAATAATAATTATGTTTAGTTATACGTGTAGAATTTCAGATCAATATGATACTTGCGGGTTATAATCACTAATATTTGTAAAAGTGGTGACGGATTAAGAATACATGTGTCACCGCCCCTTTTCCCCTTCCCAGAGTGCTGTAAAAGTCAGCTAAGGAATATGTCGATGGTCCCTAGGTAAAGTATCGAATTTAGAAAGTTACATTTTTTTGTTATTGCTGTTTTAAACTGTCAGTAGACTTAAGTTTATCATAGCGTTTACAAAATTTTGAAAAAGTCATTTAAGACGTGTTTTTACAGACGTATTTTATCGAAACGCAACAGTATTTTCGTCGTACAGCATCGAAAGTTAAGTTTAAATCGCTGTCTTGAAAAGTAACATTTTTCAATTTCTATACTTTACCTAGGGACCATCGATGTACACAACAAACGACACTAAGAGACAGAAAACTCGAAAATAAACTCTATGCCAACACGCCTGGTCAGCGCGGCACAGACCCCATAGCCATAACCCCTCCCAGGATGAAAAAGGACCTAAAAATGGGACTTTAATGAGCTGGAGAGAGGAGAGTTTAAAAACTAAATATAAACATTTTTCAAAATGGTGGATATTTCTTGTAACTGTTGCATTCTTCTTCACCTTAAACATGTGCAAACTATTGCAAGTATGTGAAAACCATTTTCAAACATAATCGCCAGATCGGCTGGATTGATTTATGATCAAACTTTTACTGGACAGCTGCTATTTGTACAGAGAATTACTAAAGCTATTTTGATTTTAAAAAAGGGTTCTGTGAAAATATTGAAATGCCTTGTTAAGGACTGATAATCTTGTCTTTATTGATCATAATATTTTGCCTAAGAGTCGCAGGATTACAGCAAGTGTTAGAAATAACTTACTATGTAAAGTTCCAGTGCCCTGTGTTAGTTTTCCAACATATCTTCCAAGTGTGGGGGGTTTATCATCTCCAGTACCCTCTACAGTGTTGGTGACCAGACATAGGGTTGTCTTCCCTTCTGTATCCATGCGAGGAAAAGCTGGAACAACAATAATATTTTAAATATGTGAAACATGGTTAGATTCATAGTCTGGCAAACATGAGCGACTTAAAGATTGGGCCAAGGATCTAACTTGACTATTTACCAAAAAATTACAGGCTACATTTTCTGTAGTAAATTAGCTGCTACCCGCAACCTCGTACGCCTGGTGTTTGGAATACTAACCTTAACAAAATGAAGAAAATGATGGAAAAATTGCGAACAAGTTGCCCAATAAAACTTCTCCTGATTACTAAAGTAATTTTGACGAGATGACGGGCTTCGTGGTGGAGTGGTTTATGTAATGGACTGCCAATCACGAGGTCGCGTCCATAAATGTCATACAAATGTTTGTACTGCATCTGGGTGTTTTCTATGTATTATAAGTATGTATTTACAAAAGAAAAGTAGTATATGTAGTCTATCCATATCTGTTTCCCATAATACAAGCATACAAATATAGCTTACTTTGGGACCCTCTGGTCCCAAAGTAAGCTATATTTCTATGCTGACGTTGTGTGAAATGTCCTGAATATTTATTATATTTATTATTTATTAATTTATTTTATTTTTATATTTCTTCTGATTATTAAATAGGTTTTATATTTTTGTATTGGACCATAAAAAACGTTTCTGTATGTTCTTGTGTGAGCTTAAATATTTAAAACTACTTAAATATTTAAGCTCACACAAGAACATACAGAAATAACAAATTTGTCAAGTAAAGATTCTCGGCTATATAAAGTGTATTATATTGAGCTTACCTTTCTTAGCAAGTCGTCTTCGATGTTGTTCTCTAGCCGCCTCCATTTGTATCTTAACACTATCACAATGAGTTTCCTGTCCTCCATCCGACGCTGCCTCGGCTTCTGAGCCACCGCTCTTTATCGGACTGCTTCCTTTCAACACCTTATGCTGTGACCAGTGTACAAGAGACCGTATAGGACATATAAATAGACAAACTTAGAGCGGTTGTTGAAAGTTCCAAAAAAGTCCTTCAATAAATATAGATCAAACATGGCGAGGTACAATGCTATTCATGCGAGCGGGCTATTAATACTTGTCTTAATTTCATAGGAATTTGGTGAAAAGACCAGACTAGAGTATCAATTTTAACAGTTAATTTCAAGAATTTTCTCAAGCGAAATCTTATGTATAGTCGTTTTTACTGCGTCAGTCAATTCGTTTGTTACAAAATAAACTAGTAGTTATGATTAAGTCGATTACGGCAAAGTGTATCAGTTTTTACGCAAGGATCTTACCACGTCTTCAAGTAAGATGTATTCCACGTCAACAAAAATGGTGAACAAAAATCTATTAACGCCGTGTTTTATTTACATGCCTTCGAAATAAAAAGAAACACAAACTAAAAAGTGCAATTCACATAATAAGGCGTATTTTCGCACAAAAACTTTCAACAATCGCACTCCAAGTACGTCATGCAGTTATTTCTCTCCATCCTAACTCCACGAGCACAATACATAATATGGGCCGATATATAAGCAAACTGAAAAATCGCTAAACCACTAATAATACACTTCTAGTTCCTATAAAATATCTATTATTAATATGGTCAAAGGATCACCTTTCTGCCGTACGTCCTAAGTGGCTGCGATGCAAAAAGGCAGTCATCAACATGTTTAGTTTTGCAATTTAATGTAAAGAAAAATTTTAATAAATCATCGTTTAAATTTCAGCAATTGGCGTACAAAATAAAAAAGTATAAAAAATATTTTATTGATGTATTGCAGTTGCATTTCAGATAAAACAAACGCTACTATAAAAACCGCTATAAAAATTGTGAAAAAACGAGCCGTTTTAATAGCCTAAAGCTAAAATCTAGAAAATACTTAAAATATTATTTTTCAAATCTTTAAAAGTGGTCCAAGTATAGTTCCTTGGGGAACTCCTTGACTAAACTGTTGACAAGTTGTGTACCTATTTGTTTTAGCACAACAAGCTAATGTAACATTGTAATTTATTTTTAATTTTTAAGCTGTTTTGATATTCATTGATTTTGTTTATATCTATTGTATTAAATTATTGTATTGTAATAAAAATTTCAAAAAATAAAATAATAACTTACAGTACAATGGTGTAATTTAAGTTATAACATTTGGTTCGGGACATTTACAGCCAAATAACAAATTCCTTTTGAGAGCAATGGCATGAACGCTTAATTTTTTGTTTTTAAGTACCTAGTTATACAGTTATGATATACTCAATCAAATGCTTAGATAAATTCTTTTTCAGTTTCCAGCTTACAATGTAAAAAAACCTGTTCTGGTAGAAATCACTCAACCAATTTAATTTTTTTGTTACTGTCATTGTTAACTTTCCTTTTCCTTATTCCATTGGCTTTCTAATGCTTGAAAATGTAGTGTACACTCATTATTTAAGTTTTAATTATATTCTGGGCTAGATTTTTAGTACAAAACAAATTTCAAAGGTGGATGCATGTTAGTAGACAACTTGTAGTAATTAGCAATGTCAATATAACAATGTATGCCACTGTACATAGGGATTTCAGAGCAGCCTATGGAAGTTAAGGTTTGTTATGCCTATTATTTTTGTGATCAACCATAAAAGAGGAAAAATTCATTCTACTTAACGTTTTACATGGTTAATTATAGCTTTTTTTTTCAATGTTGAATCTGTAAATTATTTAATCTTATAGAAGTATTTCATTTAACTGTCTAACATACGATCAAAAGCATTACTTACCACATCCATTTTCCCAATGTCAAATCCTAACTCCTTGATAGGTATCTCATACATATATGTCAGTATATTGCCTAAAGGCCGTAGTTTCTGTGGAGTGAGCTGTTTGAGGCC
The DNA here is from genome assembly GCA_916999025.1 of Orgyia antiqua. Taxonomy (NCBI): domain Eukaryota; kingdom Metazoa; phylum Arthropoda; class Insecta; order Lepidoptera; family Erebidae; genus Orgyia; species Orgyia antiqua. Next base: position 21,623,362 of record OU779862.1, read on the forward strand.
AGCGTGAAGTAGTCTACGGGCAGCCTTGTGGTATACTGTGCCTGCTTTGTTGTACTTCATTGCATTATTGCACATTAGTTTGAAGTCACTCTGTTGAAGATATCGATAAATTAATGATAGAAAAATATACAAAGAAATTATATTATGAGAAGATAAGAAATTATATATACATGAAACATTGGCTTATTATCTGTACTTATATTATAACACTGAAGTGTTTGTTTGTTTGAACGCACTAATCTCAGGAACCACTGGTCCAATTTGAAAAATTCTTTCTGTGTTGGATAGTACATTTATTTAGTAACGCTAAAAGCTATATAACATCACGCTGCAATCAATAGGAGGGAAGCATCAGTGGAAAATGTTGTAAGAACGGGGAAAATGATCTATATTCCATGCGTACACACTCGCGGGCAACAGCTAGTGTTTTATAATAATACTATTTAATTTAGTTTGTTTTAGTCTGTAGGAAGTTTATGTAAAAACCCTCATTTTAGGCCAATTTTAGGGTGTAGACCTAAAAATTGGCCAGTCAAAAGGCAAAACTAGACCATGATAGCAATTTAATACTCACAATAAAACAATTAAGAGATTTATATTCATTATCATCTATCTTCTGCTTCATGGTACAGAAGTCCATGGGTTTCCTGATGATGTTAGAGTATCCTGGTGCAAAGTTATCATTCACAGGCCATGCAAAATACTGATGAGGATCTCTCTTCTCAAGGTTGCGGAGTAACTGTTCTAAAAGACGCGATAGAGGACGACGTTTCTGACTTGCCTGGAATATAAAGGAAAAGATTAAAATTAATGCTCTGGTCATCATTACACTGCCTAGTGTTCATAGAACTGGTTTTTATGTATATATGTAACTTCTAACCTAGGATCTAAATAGTTACTTGTAAAGAATATTATAGTTTAAATTACAATGATAAGATATTATAAATACATAGTCCAGTTTTTTTTAGTATTTTATTCAGAAGCTATTGAAGAGACAACAAAAGAACACCGTACACTTCCTTATAACCACATCAGAATTATTACTAAATAACCAATTTATGAAAGCATGTTAAATTCTCTACATGGCTGTGCTAGCTTGACCAACCAAAAATGTTCACAGGTTTATTTAATTATATTTTAAAGTACCCAGTACTCATTCTTTAAAGGACCAAGAACAGAGCCTTGCAGAAGGACCATATATTATAAAGTGGTATTCAAGACCCGATTTTATTTATCTCAACAGTGTTCGATTTAATTTAAACAAGAAAAAAAACATACTGACGACAATATTAGACCCCATTATAAGCAATGAAAATGGTTTGTGATATACAAAAGTAATTTTCCTGAAAACCCTGTGATGCCAAGAGTTACTAGAAAAGCAGAAAGAATTCATACGAAGACTACAGCAATATTTTCAAATTGAGCTTGATTAAATATGGATTTTTGAAGAGCTTAGTGTGAGCACTACAAAACAGAATCAAAGCAGTTGAAGGCAACACAAAAGTTATGATCACTTTGACTGATGAAAGCTATGATAGTGAGTTTCTACTTTTAGTCACATTTCTCTTAAGCATTGCTTTTTACATGCAGGCTAAGTATATAAATACAAAATAGGACCATTACCATAGGCATAGTGCCTTAAAACAAACAAACGAAATGTCCAATTTGATTCTTCAACACTAAAAGAACTTACTTTGATCGAGATGATTTGACATTTGAAAGTATGCCATTTATAATGAAAATTTATATATGCTACATGAAGAGCTGAACTAGGGATAATTGATGAAAAGAAGTCTAAAACTGCTGGGAAGTGAAATGGGTGCAATGCAATACGTGCAAATGAAAATAACAAAATGTGAAGCGGTACAAAGAAAGCAGTACCTTTAGCACACAAGTGCGAGGTTCTCTATGAGAGGCAGGTGAGTTGGGTCCAGGGCTGAGCCGCCGAAGCAGCTTCTTTGCCAGGCCCTCATCATCAGTGTCGTCTTCATCTGATAATTTTATCTAAAACATTCCACTTTGTTGTATCTAACAAACAATTACTCTTGAATTAGCATTTTAGAACAAATTCTAAATTCTATACTGAAAGTGGGTCAAAATTTTAGAGCAGTTTATGTTCTTGTATCTTAATATAGTTAAAAAATTATAATTATATTAATTAGTCCAGAGTAAGGAAATAATGTGGTAGTAAATGTTATTTGGCCCCTAAATAACATTTTTCTTAGTACTGTATTCAAGCTGTACAGACGATACCAATGCCAGAGAGTGAAACCAATAATAAATAATAAACAATAATGAAGAATTGCTAAGTGTTGTTTAACTATTTTTTATATTCGTAATTGTTGACTGAGTTGTCAAACCATATCAACCTCGCGGCGTCTCCTTCTTCGCTTCGCTTTGATGGTTAGCTTATCATCCAGCTCTTTCACATCATCATTGGCAGAATGCTCCACATCACTTGCTTCTAACTCCTCTTCTGTGTAAAGAATTTAAGAAAATGACACGCTAAGGAAAGAAGGAAAGCAAAGCAATATCGATTACTCCCAAGTTTTACTTACTGCAACTTAGTTTCTCAATATCATCCATAGTTATTATTATGGAACACTTAGTACAGTATCAAAATAAATACATAACACAGTAAATAAGTAATTAGAACCACTAATAATTAACAGTAAATAACAAAAATAAAAATAATCGCAGAAACAACGCCGCAACGCCGAGTACGCTGCAGTGTTATATCTATATTATTATACTCTTTGGCTGGAGTAGTAGTACGCTGAAATCATAGACTAATGAAGTAATGAAAGTGCTGTCATAGTCAAATAGGATCTTTACCCCACAAACATTTTCAAGTGAACAATAAATTTTGGAATATTTTTGAAGTCTGATCTAATTCGAAGGCTTCAATACTATTTTCTTGTTTATTATATTTAATACTGACGAGAGCCACTCCATGCAGATAGCACAGGACTGTGCTTTGTGTTCCTTTGTGGAAGCCAATGTTCAGCAATGAACGGAAAAGAACGTGTGGTTGAATGGAATAAAATCTACGTAAAATACGGAATTCTCTATCTGTTTATAATTATAAGTCTAAGATTTTACGACTAAATAAGGTGTCAAACTACCAGATTATGTGGATAATCCACTAACAGGGCAACATTACTCAACTTGTTACAGACTAGATTGGGTAATGTAGAGTAAGCTAATGTAAACAACATAGCGATCATAGACTACTATAACTAGGTACTAAATGGTTCTATATAGATAGGTATACCCCGTTTTCCAATCAGCGCACAATAGCGCATTATGCGGCCCGCAGTCTGCGGCACAATGCTCAACGTTGAGTGTTCCAATTACAGCATCGCATCGCACAATCGAGCACTCTCAAAAGTGATGCGTGCAATTCATACCAACTTCAGCGACAGAATATTAACAAGTATTTTTTCTTTAAATTGGCATTGATTGAAATTTTATTTATATATTATCGTTAGTAATAATATTAATTGTTAAAAAAATTTAAGGCTTTCTTTTCGTCGGAGTTTTAAAAATAAATATAAGTATGGATGAAGGCAACGAGCAATGACATTTTTTAGGGTTCCGTACCCAAAGGGTAAAAAAGGGACCCTATTACTGAGACTTCGCTGTCCGTCCGTCCGTCCGTCCGTCCGTCCGTCCGTCCGTCCGTCCGTCCGTCCGTCCGTCCGTCCGTCCGTCCGTCCGTCCGTCCGTCCGTCCGTCCGTCTGTCACCAGGCTGTATCTCAAGAACGGTGATAGCTAGAGAGTTGAAATTTTCACAGATGATGTATTTCTATTGCCGCTATAACAACAAATACTAAAAATAAAATAAAATAAATATTTAAGGGGGGCTCCCATACAACAAACATGATTTTTAGAGTTCCGTACCCAGTATCTCAAGAACGGTGATAGCTAGACAGTTGAAATTTTCACAGATGATGTATTTCTATTGCCGCTATAACAGCAAATACTAAAAATAAAATAAAATAAATATTTAAGGGGGGCTCCCATACAACAAACATGATTTTTAGGGTTCCGTACCCAGTATCTCAAGAACGGTGATAGCTAGATAGTTGAAATTTTCACAGATGATGTATTTCTATTGCTGCTATTACAACAAATACTAAAAATAAAATAAAATAAATATTTAAGGGGGGCTCCCATACAACAAACATGATTTTTTTACCGTTTCTTGCTCGATACTAATAACGTTGCCTTATGTTGCATAGATAATGGTACGGAACCCTTCGTGCGCGAGTCCGACTCGCACTTGACCAATTATTTTAAATATACATTTAATGTGAATACAATTTTATTTTAGTATTTTTTTTAAACACTGAACTTAGCGCAATCTCCTGGTGCATTTGAAAACTAATTCACGTTCCAATTAATCGTCAGAATAGTTCAGCATTGTGCGCCACTGAGTCGCATTATGCTCTGCAATTGGAAAACCACGAAAAAGAGTATAATAATTATAATATACTTGGTAGGTAGGTACTTCAAAAGTTTAATTATGAGACTTCCTAAAAAATTCCTGCTTTGGAACTTATTTCCCGAAATCAACAAGGTATTAATTGATATTATTGTGTGATCTACTGGCACTATTTTACAACAATATACGTAGAGCAATCTGTAAATTATAGATAACTAGCTGCCCCGGCAAATGTTGTTTCGCCATACAATTTTGTGTAAAAACCAACAACAAAAAATTTCATCAAAATCGGTCCAGCCAATTGTGAATCTAAACCATCCTCAAACCCCCTTGAATACACTCAACAAATTTCATCAAAATCGGTCCAGCCGTTTAGGAGGAGTTCAATTACAAACACTCGTACAGAAGAAGATAGACAAATAGTAAATTCCCGTGTGGTATGAAATACATTTAATAAAGAGCCATTACGCAGGGTCCGCGCGGCACAGTAGTAGTAGGGGAGCCCAAGAGGGGATTTCGGGATTTACTAAAGCGCGACAGATTAATATACAGGAGGATACCTTGTACCCGGTTAAGTACCTCAACCAAACTCGAGCCTCTATATAAGGTCGCCCGTGAAGTATACAGGATCAGATTAGTAAAAAAAAATTGACCATCAGAAATTCTCGAGCAGGTCAGATTAAGGTAAGGTGAGTTAATTATATCCTCAAAAGCGTATTTTCCACTAATCTGACAATTTGAGAGTGACGTAAAGAAAGGGGAGGGCAGCAAAGTTAGAATCGTAATATACAAAACTTATAGGTAAACTGGTAGATAATATTTGAAAAGAGAAAGTATGTATAAGTTCTATTACGTATGTGTACCGATGTCATACAAGCTAGTACTATTTTAAATAGGAAATAATGTAATATACGAACTAGAAATAATTAAACTCTCTCTTTTATTGCTTCTCATATAAAATTTGGACTCCTTAATGATAAATTTCTGATAAGGCCTGATTATGTCTTTACCCTGATAAGATAACTTAAAAACACAGAGAAAACACAGCTTCCCGGTGCTCTGTTCTTATTGCCTATTTTACTCGACAAACTGCAGTAGAACAAGGGCCCAAGTCTGCTGTTACAATGTCATCACAATGATCAGTCACTGACGCCATTATGGGGCGAAAATGGCGTCATTTATGACAAATAATTGGTCAAGTGCGAGTCTGACTCGCGCACGAAGGGTTCCGTACCATTATCTATGCAACATAAGGCAACGTTATTAGTATCGAGCAAGAAACGGTAAAAAAATCATGTTTGTTGTATGGGAGCCCCCCTTAAATATTTATTTTATTTTATTTTTAGTATTTGTTGTTATAGCGGCAATAGAAATACATCATCTGTGAAAATTTCAACTGTCTAGCTATCACCGTTCTTGAGATACTGGGTAAGGAACCCTAAAAATCATGTTTGTTGTATGGGAGCCCCCCTTAAATATTTATTTTGTTTTATTTTTAGTATTTGTTGTTATAGCGGCAATAGAAATACATCATCTGTGAAAATTTCAACTCTCTAGCTATCACCGTTCTTGAGATACAGCCTGGTGACAGACGGACGGACGGACGGACGGACGGACAGCGAAGTCTCAGTAATAGGGTCCCGTTTTTACCCTTTGGGTACGGAACCCTAAAAACAAACTTCATAAAATTCGTAAATAAGCAATCAGTGACTGATCATTGTGACAAGGTTAATCCCCAGGTTAACATTGTATGGAAATGTAGAAACCACTCCACTACATACTACATGGTAGACACAGTACTGGGCATAATCCTATCAAGACACAAGAATATTCGTCTCAAAAGAAAATTAAGAAAACATACTCTACCATCAGATGGGCATTTTAACGTTTGGGCTCCCCCAAACATGCACATCTGATGGTAGAGAGAGAGTTACATTATACTCGTACATATCGACCTATCCGTAGAATAAAGTTACTTCTGCATAATCGTTACTTTACAGGAGAGCGATTTTAAATTTGCCAATCACACAATCAGCTATAACATTTTTCGTAATTCTTCTAGCAAATTGTTTTTTTTTTTCTTATCTATATAAAATACTATTTAGCATAGTTTTAAAACTACATAAAACTACAAAAAAAAAAACGATTTGGTAACTTATTCACAAGTAACCTTGTTCTTTGCATAGGTCGATATATAACTACGTATTTTTCCTAGATATATAGATGTGGACAGGAAATAGGATATATAGACGGGCTTCGTGGTGGAGTGGTTTATGTAACGGAATGCCGATCACGAGGTCGCGGGTTCGATTCCCGCTTGGGACAATCATTTGTGTGATAATATTTATAAATGTCATACAAATGTTTATACTGCGTCTGGGTGTTTCATCATATCTCCTAAGATATTCATTTAAATTGCATGCTGTAAAAAGCAGTTATAATCTATATTAGCTGCGTAAGCTAACTAAGCTGTTTAATTTGATAAAAAATATTACTATATGCACATAAATAGCTTTTGAAAACACCGTATTGAATTAAATATTTTTTTTGACATTATTATGGGTACAGCGGGTTTCCCTTAAAAGATAGACATATGCGGATATCGATATCGCATATGGATATCGCGGACTTTTTTGAAGAACTATAGGTAACAAACAATTCCTCCATACATTATTTTATTGTACCTCACAAAGATAAGGCAGCGTTTTCATTTATAGATCGCGCGCGTCCGACTTTCTCGGAAAATTTAATCATATCTCATCCAATATACAGCAAACCCCAATAAATTATACGAAAAAAGCCACCCTCTTGAATCATTCTATCTATTAAAAAAAACCGCATCAAAATCCGTTGCGTATTTTTGAAGATATAAGTTCACATAGGGACATACATACAAAAATTACGACTTTGTTTTATAAGAAGTAAAGATAAAGATAAAGATGTTTAAGAGGATACCAAAATAGCTTCGTGCATTTTTCTATGTACGAAGTTTTCATTGTTTCTTTAGATTGAATGGCTAGAGCTCTAATTTTTAAGTATATGTTTTTTCAATATATTGTATAGAAACGCGATTGAAAAAAGTTTTCTCGATAGAAAATCTTGGCGAAACAACCTCTCACATATTTTTATTTTTTTGTTTTGTCGGTCTATTATCGCGTATTAACTAATGAAATAACTTTAAAAACATAAGTAACTATTATATATAGAAACACGTAAATCAGAATTAAAATATATTTAGTAGATTTTGAGTAAATAGGAAAAGTATCCCTAATTCTTCATTTTCTGTGCCTACTGGCTGTGTTAATATGTACGTGTCGGCGATGATATACGATAATATTGATGTAGGCCCTTAATTGTGCATGTAGAATTGGCATGTTAGTGTCGATAGTAATGCAGTCATGAGCCCTCTGTAACTATCGTCAACCATTTCTCATCACAATTTCCTTATAGAGCGAGTCATTGTTTGCATAGAAAGTGTTAGATCATTGTGTGTTTATGTTATGAAATTATTTACCTACGTAACAAGTGTGTAAATAAAATATTTGGTTTTTGTAATCGCCATTGGTACCAATTCTAGGTTAACAACTAAATATAACTAAAAAATGAAAATTGATCAATAACACAATTGGGCAATGTTAACTGAAGCTTTTTATTGTAAAAACTGTGTATTTTCGACTAAAGATTATATTATAACACAAGAAAGTTGAGTTAACGTTGGCAAATTGTGTTATTACATAATCAATTTTCATTTTTTAGTTTAGGTACCTAAGTTAAGTTCTGCCCATGATAAAGAGTTCTGCATTAAGAATAGGTACCATTGAATAATAAGTACCTATAACAATCCACGTGGTGATGGTTCAAAATATAACTATGTCGCCATCCTGTATCCTACTGCTAGCTACCAGCACCTATAAGAGCTATAAGCTATAAGAGTTAGCTATAGTAAAATCTAACAGAACTATTGACCAGGACAGACTGAAAGTAAACACTATACTATACGTACGTACACGCCAAGTTGAGCATCGTTCCAGTAGTGCATGATTATGCAGATATTGTGGAGGAGGTCTTCATCCAACGACCATATTTATGAACTAAAGAGATCTGTTATTATTATATTATCTGTTATTTGATTCTGTCTCTCTCCAGCCTAATAACTTCCCACTGCTGGCTCAGGTCTCTTCCAGTTACGGAGAGATTACAGTCTGCTCTACGTTCAACCGTGCTGACCAGGCATGTTATCACAGGGTTTAATTTCCAGTTTTCCGTCTCACACAGAGGATGTTATCTGTGTATAATATCTCTTAGCTGGCTTTTACAGTAGCAACCCTGCGAACTCACAGGGGTGGTGACACTTGTATGTGTATCTTATCCGTCACCACACGGACGACTATATACCTACGGACGGATATCTACTTATTAGTTTAGATTCACCATGGTGAAGTAAAAGATGTTTATCTAAATAGTAAACGTAAACTATTGAAAACTTAGAGTTGTTTTAAAGAAATAGTGCAAAGCTATATCGAGCATTTCTAATAACCACAAATAACATAAAGCGCTGTTTATTTATATGAGTCGTGAATGTAGAGACAGTGCGGCGTTGAGTGCACGCGCACGAGCTATGATCGATAGCACCACGCTATCGGCACGGCGCGCGGCAGACAATTAATTTAGAAGTGTACCTATTTGTACCCGATAACACACTATAATACTGTGTTTGCTTCTTACTACTAAGGGAAGTCTACAATGAATACCTACTAACAAAATAGTACAAATATTTCGAGTTGAACATAATAATATATTATATTTTTGATAAATCAAAATTTATTACATAAAGATAAAAAAAAAACTAATTAAATTAGGAAAATGCCCAATCTAATTTGAAAACGGGTTAAAAGATAAAGAATAATAGAGCTTTAACGCAGCATTTTCTTTCAGCCTATCTTTTTACGTTATCTGGTGTTATAATAGGAAAGTACGTATAGTTAAAAGATACTTTACTGTGAATGGATTCGCTACAGATTTTCAGAAAAAGAAATCAACTGCTAGGTATACAATACATATCGACAATGCAATCTATCCAATATGTTCCAGAAATACGGCTTGGTGATAGGCGGAAGGAGAGTGAATTCTCAGCAATAGATACCCGTTTTACGTTTTGGTACGGATCGAAATGAGAGAAAAAGTGTAAATCGCCTCCGATTTACTAAAAAAATATTTTGTTAAATATCCTCGCATTTTACTTATCTTATAACCGAATAACAATAATTTTATTTCAAGGAAAAAAGTACCTATGTTTAAAATTAATGAATGCTCTCTCAAATGTAGTCTCGACCTAATCAAAACAACAGTTTGTTCAACAATTGCATTCTTCCGTGTGATCGGCTAATTAAATTGGCTGCAGCTGGCCAGCTAATAGGAAATCGCGGCACATAATTCTCAACTCACCGTCGAAATCCACCCACCGCTAAAACCTAACATCGATGTGTTCAGAGAGCTGCCGTGCGAACAATCTGACAGCACAGCTATCTTCAATTCATGGTTAAATCTTGTTTTATGAACAGATAAATTGTTTGTCCGATTAACTGCAATATACTTTATTGCTACCAAGGTTTACGTATCTGTAAAGTTAATCTATTTATTTATTTATTTAACAGATTTTACACAGAGTTACATTAGTTGATATGATCTGGAAAGCAGTATGGCCTATTTCTAAAAGAAAATTTCTTCCTATAGACCTGCCAGAGGAGATCCTGAAAAAAGATTATCCACGTGTGTGTGCTGTGTAGTGTAATATAGTTAATATATTTTTGTTGTAGAAGACTTTCTCTGCCGTATAGAAATATCTAATTAGAAAAGTATTAACGATAAAAAAACAAAGAAACTGTTTATTTTTAATCAATTTTAACACTAGGAGAATATTATTTCGTCTATATATTTTTTGGATTACTCAATCTCTGTCAATCACAAACTGATTTTAAATTATTGATTAAAATCATAGTCGTTTTGATTTCCTTTCATTTATTCTTTATTGTACACTTACGGTCTTATTCATAATGACTTATCGGAGGTTTAAAAGTTCGGTAAAATAGGTTCGCGAAAATTGTCAAAACTTGTTATTCATAATAGTCTTTTTACGCTAAAACGTTTATTATCTCTCCGATAAAATCTCCGTTTAAACCTCCGATAAGTCATTATGAATAAGACGGTTAAAATTTAGTATAACAAACATAATAAAAGTAGGCATAAATTTTCTAACACTTGCGCGACTCATCTGTTTAAATAAAACTACTTTTTACGGATTTAGACGCGTATATTTGTTTTAAATTTTGGCGAGGTGTGACTGACCCGTGTCTCACCCGTGACCATGGTGACTGCAAAGTCTCCGAAACGTCGGGCCAAAATTTAAAACAAATATAAGCGTCTAAATCCGTAAAAAGTAGTTTTATTTGGGCATAAATTTATAGGAACAATAATATATATAATAATATAAATATAATAGCACATAATATAATATAAATATAATAGCACAGAATAAAATAGTATACATAATTAGTCTTATATATTACGAAGATGATAATGTAAGGTTGTATATAATCTTGACTTAAAAATTTTAATAGTGTGATAGAGTACGTGACGATACCTAGGACGATATAGACGTGTGTAGAGGATCTGGCATTTGGGTAGACTCAATTATGGGTTTGAAATAATATTAATATACTCTTTTCTACGGTTGTTTTAGAACACAGAATATTTTAGAATAACAGAAATCAAGAAATCACGTAACAAACCTCGGCCTCTTTCTAACATAGAAACCGTTCTTCTTTGTAGGTGTCCTATTCATTGCAATTATTTTTTATAACCATTACGGGCGCATTGACTGAGACATTCCAAAGGTCTTAGGTTTGACCTCCACGTCGAGGAAATTTTTTTGATACTTGTGTGCCGAAAAATTATGAATTGATTCTCAGAATTTAGCGACGTGCCCTAGCAGTAGGCTTATTTATTGCGTGAGTCACGGTTATTTTATAAAAAGATATTTTATTCATATAACGTACATATATAGTTTATGTTTATGTATATGTTTAAGTATATAGTATATGTTTAGAAAATTTGCCCTTTTTAGCAATATTTTTCACAAAGGCTTTGTTCCTACAGGTTGCAGCGTGCTGCCTTCCTCGATAAATGTACTATCCAACACTGAAAGAATTTTTCATGACGGTCTGCGCGCGCATCGTAAAAAATTACTCTCATAGTTTTCCCATGACAATAAAGGAAGTACAACTTCTAAAAATTAAGGATATTTTATACCGCATGTTATAAAGAAGTGTGATTATTACACCTTGTACTGAAGACAGTAACCACTTAGGAATGACAGCGTCGGCAAAAATATTTAATACATGCATAATGATTGTTTTCAACACTTATTATGTTTAATTATTTAAAACTATATCCTCTATACATGATTGGAGTGGAAACAATTTTGTTCATTATGAGTAGTTAGTAAGCTGGTACTTAACTAATAACATCAATTACGTTGTAAATAAATGTAGTACTTTTTATATTTTTAGATATATTTTTACCTTAGAGTATTAAACCAACGGGAGCTGTTATTTGTATCTCTCTCTCAAGCCTATCAATTGTGTTCTTAACACTATTAATTTTCATTTTTTTTCGTGGAGTTTGTGCACATAGAATTGGTACCTACAATTTATTAGCTTATTATAAAAGAAGGTAGGCCTCCATACTTATCAGATTATTGTCATCAACTCCATTAGTTTGTTGTCCATACTATTGATTATTTAATGAAAAAATCTCATGAGTATTTAAAATATTCGATTGTATACGCAGTGCCAATTAGCAGGCGAGATGTTATGTGTGATCATGTGACGAACAATGAACAGCGACACTCACTGATTGTCGATAAAGGTGATAACTCTGCTGGCCCAACAAACCCGGCGATTCTCATTAATGTAGCTGCATTCAGTCTGTCTAATATTCAACACAAGCAAACGTCAACAACTCCTTGTAACGTCCAAAGAATAAAAGAAATACTCGGAACAATAATATTATATTTGAACTGACTTCAATAAAAGCATGCAAAGCATTTTTTATGTTTGTTACCTCAAAACTTTTTACTGTGCGAAGCGATGTTAATGATTCTTTTTTATTTAAAATTGGTGGTTCCCGTTTGGCACTGGTTCAGGATCTGATGGTAATCTCCTGAGAAATCGGGGAAACACCTCAAATTTCAAAGCCACATGAAGTCGTTTAAACTTTTTTTTTTAAATACTCAGTTTTCAGCAAACAGTTAAGAACGATATTGACCAAGTAATTATTATTTTAATGTGTAACTTATATCAATACTATATTACAAAGCTGAAGAGTTTGTTTGTTTGAACGCGTTAATCACAGGAACTGCTGATCCGATTTGAAAAATGGTCTGATTTGAAATATCGATAAACTAGATTACATGTTTACGTAATAATTTTGCGCCTTCATTTTATTGTGTGAATATTGTGACACAGAAACCCAAGGACCGGACATCTTGATGATGATGATATAACATTAATCAATTTATAAATTACCTTCTTTAATTAAATTTTATGTCTTAGATGTTGATATCGATTTTGACAATCTGAAAAATATAAATTCGTAAAGAAGCCATATAATTTTTGACTGGCTTCGTGGTCGAGTGGTTTATGTCACTGACTGCGGTTCGAGAGGTCGCGAGTTCGATTTCCGCTCGGGACAATCATTTGTGTGACATTTAGAACTATCGTACAAATATTTTGTACTGCGTCTGGGTGTTCCTGTGTTTTATAAGTATGTATTTCCAAAAAGGAAAGTAGTATATGTATTCTATCCGTATTCTGGTACCCATAACACAAATTTGCACCGTATCGTGCCCTTAACTCGAGATAATAATAAAAGTTGGGAAATGTTATAATATTTAATATTCGTGTGAGAGACCAATGAAAAAGATTTGCGTTTTAATTATTACGTGGCTGTAATTGTTATATTTGCGTGTTATACGCTATGAATTTATGAGATTACGACACTTGATTGATTGATATTAATTGTATCTATTGCAATTTAATATTACAATATGCACAAATCATGCCAGGGCGTTTGCCTAATTACTATGGCATAACAGTATTAGCCCTTTAGAGGGCATTCATTGTTTACATGCAACGTTAGTCCCTTTAAACTAGATATATTTGTTTGTTGCAGTATTATGTTGTCATAAATTTTTGTATAGACTCACAATAGCACAGGCTTAAACCTTAGTGGTTTTTTGTAGCTATTATGTAACAATATTGTATACTTACTTTAGAAAAATTAATAAATTAAAAAAAAATATATAAGCAAGTATTTTCTTATACATATATCTACGGTGACAAACAAACATATTGTTGGCTAAGAAGTTACCATAGCCTATAGACCTATTGATAAGTAATTCATATTTCTCAAATTACATTATTAAGAAAATGTCGTCACAACGTTCACAATTTTCTTTCTTACATCAACTAAGTACGCCTTTTTACACGCTTTATATTATAGCTTCACTTGTATGTTTGTTTGTATGTTTGTTTGTATGTTTGTAACCGACTCCTTTGGACGCTATTTTGACCCACTTTAAACGGTCAGATTCTATTCAAATTTTGCACACCTGTCAAAGACCGATGACAATGCAATAATTCGATTAAAATATCCGATTATCCTGGTTAGATTCGCCAGGATTCATTAATCTCTTTCCGGATCCTTTGCATGAGAGTAAGAGAGAGGGCTAGTACGCGAACTACGCATGCGCGCATTTCCAGAGAAACTCATTTTTCTATTTTTAGTTGGGTTTTCTAAAGCGTGTTTTTTAGTTGTTTTAAACTATTATTATTATTTATCTTAATTATAGCTCTAATAAATATCTACTTAAATAACAGTCATCCAGCTAGAGCTAACAAAGGACTTGAGGATTTGGCTTATTAACTTTAAACAACGAGGATATTTAGAAAAGTATCTAATTCATAATGTAGAACCGAAGTAACAAGATACCAGGCACACATAGCTCGTAGACGCGTTACATTCACAAAGTTCCAGCGGCATCTAACTATTTAATTCGGTCGTTTACGCGTACTGAAGATAATCGAGCCTTTGTTCGCGCGTTTTCATAAACATAATTGTACTGGCACGCAGAGGTATGGCTTTTGCTGAGAAATTTAGCCAATTAGCGCTTAGGCAAGGCCGTTAAGAATTCTAGCTTATAATGAAATTAAAAAAAAATCTTCTAGGAGTCAGGAGTCCCGAAGTTACATACATACATAACCATGGACAATTCACACAACGTCCTCTGGTCCCAATCTAAGCTTATATGCTTGTGTTATGGGTACCAGATTACAGATATACTACATAAACCACTTTTCTTTTGTAAATACATACTTATAATACATAGAAACACCCAGACGCAGTACAAACATTTGTATGATATTTATGAAAATCACAAAAATGCTCCGCACGGGATTGTCATTTGTGTGATTTTCAATTTGTGGTTGATCGAACCTGCAACATCGTGAACGGCAGTTCGTTACATGAACCACTTAACCACGCAACCCGTTAAAAGTTGTTTTCAAGTTGATATAATTATATTAAGTTATCAAGCAAAAGATGTAGTGATCAAATAGTTTCATAGTAATCTAGTAACACCTGTCCAAAAACTGATAACCAAATGTAGCAGGTGGTGTCTATAGCAGAGACAACTAAAGGCTTCTCAGCTTCGCTTAGTAAAAATTACATTCAACCAAAATTTTCACACGAAGTTGTTCCATTACTAGTAACCAACTTAGTAGAATTATTATTTACTATTATATAAACGTTTTAAATATAAAATATTTATATAATAAACACAAGGGCACACCATCTAGTTTTATAAGCAATTTCCTTTATAAGATAAAAATATTAATTAACGGAAGTTACGAAAATATGACGTAAATTATATAATTTTATAAATTACTGAGTAGGTATATAACTTAATATAAAATAGAACACATTAATATTTACAATTTAACACTACAAGATCAAATGATTGAGGTAAAATAATCATAAAAGTTGGAAAGCTAGAAAATCTATTACAACCAGAAGACCAGAAGACTGGTCTGTACTTGGCACAAAGGATAGCAATTGCTATCCAGCGTGGTAATGCGGCCAGCCTTCTGGGCACGTTGCCCATAGACATCGATGCGGAGGAGTTTTTTGATGCTTAAAATATACTTTAGTTTGCCTTTTCTTTTTTTTTATATAAATTTTTTTTGTAACCCTATTTTATGTTTTGTAAATAATAATATTGTACAATATTAATAATGAAACAAGTAATATAATATATATAGATAATAAGTAATATAATATATAATAATAGAATATATAGATTTAATACTAATTGCACTTTATCTTTTCAAAGTTGACAAGTTGATATGATAGACCAATTTCAACTCCACTTCAGAGTAATATGTCCCTAAAAACGCCTTAATATTTAAAGTCCTTCATTTCAAGGGCAAATAGAGATCATTTGCTTTTTTGGAAAAATAATCGATAATATAGCAAATTTTCCGAAAAAAACTAATGGATCATGATCGGAAACTCTATTCTCCGAAATGGATTTCGAAATAAGAGTTTAAAAAATATATGAACAATGCCCATTATTAAAATCGGTACAGTGGTTACTAAGATTAGCGCGTTCAATCAAACTTTTCAGGTTTACAACATGTATGTTCAATTCCACGAACTAAAGAAAACAAATCCAAATCTCGAATTTAGGCAAATTTTGGCATTAGCTGCATTTAATTTCGATGCTCAAAACGAAAAACCCTTACAAACGAAACCTTGGCTATTTCTGTGTTACGGGTTATAATATCCTGATTGCTAATATACGGGCTTTTAATACACTGTTACGGTCTCAAGAGGTTTTTCTATTAATTAAATTTATCGCCAGTTAAGTTATTATTAGATAAATATGTTACGTTATTCGCACAAACGCATCACACGCACGTAATTTAATTCTTCGAAAGTTACACAAGACATAACAATAGTTCCTGATGCATTGTAACTACATAGACTACTATTTTATGTGTATTAATAATGGTATATACTCGTAATGTGGTAAAACAGATACACTATAATATAAAACACAGTACAGTTGTGATGAACATGAAGATAGTCAAAGATTTTTTAATTCGACGGGCTTCGTGGTCTAGTGGTTCTGGTAACGGACTGCCGATCAAGAGGTCGCGGGTTCGATTCCCGCTCGGGACAATCATTTGTGTGATTTTTCTAATTGTCATACAAATGTTTGTACTGCGTCTGGGTGTTTCTATGTATTATAAGTATGTATTTACAAAAGAAAAGTAGTATATGTATTCTATCCGTATTCTGGTACCCATAACACAAGCGTATAAGCTTAGCTTGGGACCAGAGGACGTTGTGTGAAATGTCCATGAATATTTATTATTATGTTGTTATTTTTTTTTTATCTCGGCTAACCGGAAAGAAACTAATGGCACGGGCCTAAGCCAAGTGTACACTAGTTGAGTAACTCGGAAGTAGTCACATTATTTGTCGGATGAATTAGTGATGTATTTAATCGATTATTAGCTACTGGGTCATTGTTATTGTCTCCTTGTAGAAACTTTCTTACTATCCTACACGTGTTTAATATGGTTGCTTTTTGCATCAAATGAAAAGTGTTTGCTGGTAGGTCTAAAGCTAATAGAGATTGGTGCAGTAGTTTAGGTATGACTCCCGTAGTAGAGAGCACCACCGGTATAATTGTGACATTCTGTAGGTGCCAGAGGCGAGTAATTTCGTCTTTAAGTTCTGTATATTTAGTTAATTTTTCGCATATTGTAGTCTGTATGTTATGTGTGTTTGGTATGGCTATGTCTATTAAGTATCCTGTTTTGGTGGTTTTGTTAATGAGGGTTATGTCAGGTCTGTTGTAATGGATTGTTCTGTCAGTTAATATGGCTCGGTCAAAGTATAGTTTAGTGGTAGAGTTTTCTAGTACAGTTTCAGGTGTATATTTATAGTATGGTGTAATGGTATTGATGAGATTGTGTTTGTGTGCAATTTTTTGATGTATAATATTAGCTACTTGGTCGTGCCTATGTTTGTAGTCCGTCTGAGCTATTGATTTACACGCGCCTGTGATGTGTTGTATAGTTTCCGGGGAGCTGTTACATTTTCTACAGTAGTCAGCGGCTAGGTTCTTGATGATATGCTTACGATAATTTTTGGTTTCGATGACTTGATCCTGGATAGCGACCATAAAACCCTCTGTCTCTGGGAAAAGTTCACCTCTTATTAGCCATGCGTTCGATGCATCTTTATCGACATGTTCTAGGCATAAGTCTTGGCGGTGTCTACCATGAAGAGACTTTTGGTTCCATTCTGATATTTTTGTTCTGTCGTCAATAAGCTTCTCATTTTTCTGTTCTGCTGTATTTTCTAGATTTAATGGAGTGAATTTGCGATCTGTTTTGACTATAAGTTCGTGTAATATGGATGATTGAGCTTTAGAATAAAAATATTGCCGGAGTGTTGTAATTTGCTTGTTGTGTAAATTTAAAATGTCAATAAGACCTCTTCCTCCTTCTTTTCTAGGCAAAGTTAAGCGCTGCAAACATGATCTAGGATGATTTTTTCGGAACTTAGTCATAGTGGTATTGATTTTTCGTTGTAAATTCTTAATTTCGGTTTTGTTCCAGTTTATTACGCCAAAGGAGTAAGTAAGTAATGGGATGACAAATGTGTTTATGGCTTTAATTGTGTTTTTAGAATGTAACTGAGTTTTCAAAATTGTATTAAGTCGGTGTTGAAATTGTTGTGTTAGTTTCTGTTTCGTGTCTTTGTGGTGTATTAGTAGTGATTGATTGTAACCTAAATATTTATAAACATCGTGTTCGAATAACGGTGCTATAGTGTCTCCAGTGATTGTGGTGTAATCGTGTGTATAGGGTTTCCCAGCTTTAATGGAATTTATTTTACACTTCTCTATGCCGAATTCCATTTTTATATCTATACTAAACTTGTCTACAATATCAGCTAACTCTTCCAATTCCTTTTCAGTTGCAGCGTAAAGTTTAATGTCGTCCATATACAATAAATGATTTAACTTAGATTCTCTGATGTCAGTCTGTCTGTCTTGTCGGTGTCCTGAACTAAGTGGATATCCGAGAGCCGTGGCGTTTAATAGTTGGGAGAGCGGGTTCAGTGCAAGGCAAAACCAGAGCGGACTAAGTGCGTCTCCCTGAAATATCCCTCTTCGAATTTGAATTGGGTCTGTTTCTATTGTTTGATTTGTTGTAGTTACTCTAAGTACGGTTGACCATTTGACCATGACGGCTTTTAGAAATGTTATAATAGTGGGATGGATTTTGAAGATTTCTAACACTTTTACGAGCCAAGAGTGAGGGACAGAGTCATATGCTTTTTTATAATCGATATACATAGTAAACAGGTTAGATTTTGCTTTTTGGACTTGTTTTAGTATAACAGAATCGATTATTAACTGTTCTTTACATCCCTGACTGAACTTTCGGCATCCTTTTTGCTGTTCAACTAAAATTTTGTTTGTGTCTATATGATTATAAATAATTTCAGATATACATGATGTCATAATTTTATACAGTGACTGCAAACACGTAATGGGGCGATATTTACTTGGGTCTGATAGGTTTTTTGAGTCTTTCGGGATCATGTAAGTCGTGCCCATAGTTAAGTAAAAAGGGATAGTAGTAGGGTTTTCTATGAAATTATTGATGTATCTGTGTATGTGTGTGTGAATAGTTGAAAATTTTTTGTACCAAAAACTGTGTATATTGTCCGATCCAGGTGATTTCCAGTTATGTAAATTCCGGATAACTTTTTGAAATATGTCTGTAGGAATGAATTCATCTGTCATTGTTTGTAGATAATTATATGTATCTGTAGGTATCTGTTCAGCATCTATATTGTGTTGAACAGGTTTCTCCCATATACCGGCCCAAAAACTTTTTAACGCTTCCTGAGTTACAGGTTCTTGTAAATTACTATTGGAGTAGTTTTCTTGAGTGTTAGTGGTAGTATTTCTAATATTTCGGTAAAAAACTTTTTCATTCATTGTGAATTGATTATTCTGCTGTTTTCTTAATGTGCAATCTCTATACCTTTGTAATCTACCTGTTATAACGGCGAGTTTTTGTTTTAGTGTGTCTAGTACGTGTACAGTTTGTGTGTTTGGTTCTTCGTGTATTGTGTGAATCTTATATTGTTCAATAACTTTCTTTGTGTGTTTTATGATTCTTGTGCTTCTGTTTCCCTGTATATACTGTGTGACGCGGCCAATTTTCTTTCTTATATCCTTTAATTTAGTTTCTAGCCTTACTTCCCACTTTGGTTTATACTCTCGTTTGTTATTCATCTGTTGTGTATCTGTTCTAGTTTGTAGCGTTATTTTTGCACCATTCACTTTTGCTGCTGTCCAGGCAGCGCAGTATACGATAGTTTGAAATTTATTAAAATCAGTATCGCTATCAACGTTTTCTTTAAGGGTTATTTTATTAATGTAGTCTATTATTTTTGCGAGGTTTTTAGACGATTTCTGCTTTGGAATGTAGGCTCTCGAGGTTGGGTGAGTATTCATATAGTATTCGAATGCTTCCTGGAAAGTTTCATCTATTTGTGGGTGTCTGCCTGATACTATGGGTCCGGACGTTGTATGAATTCTGTCGACATCGTGTTCAGTGTTTTGATTTATATTTATATTGATGTTTAAGGATGGTGTTTCATTCAAATTAGTCTGTGTATTAATTATAGTATCACTTCTTATTTCTAATTCTTCCGCTATTTCCTGTTGTATCATATTTAATCTCTCTTTGCTGATGTATTGGTTGTTTATTATTGCTCTTCTCTGATCTGATATGCGCTGTTCGCTAAGATGTGCTAATGGTGGATAAGTCTGAGTTAAGTCGGTATGCATCAGTTTTCTGTACGCAGTCTCGTTGTTGCCTAAGTTGGTCGTACGGTAATATGAACGCATAATTGCCTCGTTGTGCTGATTAGTCCATTTCATACGAGTATTTGATGTATTTTGTGTAGTTTGATTCGTTATTTGTGTTTGTCGGTGTATTTCTGAATGTGCATGATGTACGATAGTATTTTGTGTTTGTGTTAGTTCTTGTTTGACCTGGTTAAATATCTGATCTATTGTGTTTTGTGATAGTAGTTTATTACGTATAATAGCTCTGCGTTGATCTCCTACTCTCTGTCTACTCACTTGCATATTAGGGTATTTTTCTATAAACTTTATGTGCAACGGTTCAAGATAATTTTTTGTATCGGTGTCTAAAGCAGTTAGTAAAAAGTAAGTACGCAGTATGAACTTATTCATATCATTTGTCCATCTTTTGCGTGAACCTGAGGTGGGTGCAAGCTCATTGTCAAAATTGACATCCTGCACAACACTATCAGGTATGCTACTTGATATGGTTGATGAATTTCTAGTCATATATGAAGGGCAAGTTGATGGAATGGATGAAAAAAGGGAATTGGTGTCGTCGTCTGAGAGATCGGCTGTAGTCTCGACGGTTTGTGTCGGCTCATGATAATCGGCTGTTGTAGATACATGAGTGACAGATGGTGAATTATGACGGTGGTATTCTGCAACAGATAATGGCTGGGCAGATGTCATAGATTGCGATACGGTGTCCCCCCCAGAATACGTGGGACAGCCCGAGCATGACTGCTCGGAGCGGGATTCTCCATTGTGGTTGACTCCGGTACCCGCCTGGGGTAATTTGTATCCACTTCTTAAACGCATCGCAGTTGTATACTATTGCTCCGTTGGTCTTTAGTAAGTCACTAGCTTTAAGCTGCTAAAGTCCGCCCCACACGTAGTCACAGATGTTCGGACTGGACGTGGAGTTAGGTTTGTGTGGGGCTTATTATTATTATTATTATTATTTTATTTTTTAATTGTAAAGGAAATTAACAACCGGCAGAAAGAAAAAGGTAATAAGTAAATGACTTTATAAAATACTAAAACACTTGACCGTCTTAGGTATTAATAAATTAAAATATAATATTAAATTAAAAAGTATTGATTAATTAAAAAATTAAACCAGTTACAAAACTTAGTTATAATTATAAACTTCATAAGTATTATATTCCGTGTGGTGATGGATTAGGAATACAAGTGTAACCACCCCATCTCCTCCCAAGGGTGCTGTAAAGGTCAGCTAAGGGATATTGCACACAGAAAACATCCTCTGTAAGAGACGGAAAACTCAAAAATAAAACCTGTGCCAACACGTCTGGTCAGCGCGGCACAATAGACCACAATTTCTTCCAAAGTGGAGGAAGCCTGTGCCCAACAGTGGGACGTTATTGGAGTGGAGAGAGTAGTAATATAAAATTAGCTACAACCATACTATTAACTTATAGTCTTCAAGATTTGAAATTTACGTAGAATGTAAATGAGAATATAACTTACTTAGCAGTAGAGAACAAGCTGGAACAAACTATGAAATTATTTGTTATATTTTGGGAGTCCTAATGTTGGTTTAAAAAGTACATAAATAATAATGTATTGCAACAAGTTAACGATATTGTATACAGCAAGAAAAGTATTAATTGGTATTGTGCAATGATACCGAGAATGATAACTTCAACCGAATGAGTTGAGAAATCGGCATTTCTGTATTTACTGGAAGGTTCATTGGGTCATTATAAGTGTGCTTCAAGTGATAACATATTGCTCTTTTATAAATAAATATTAACAGACATTTTATAAACTATCTTCTGGTCTTAAATTAAGCAAATCTTTGAAGTATGAGTAATATAGCTATAGTATGTTCTAGATTTCTGATATAATATTTTCTTGCTATGTGGGGACGACTGAATAATATTTATGTTCATAGACACTATTCTGCTACAGTACTTGTAGGAAATGTGACTGACCTAGGCTAAATATTTATAATGCTGAATTCGCCATTGGCAGCATTTTTTCAGAGAAACTGACAGTCGTCGAGGAAGAATTTTTACGAAGCGTAAGGCCTCCAATGAAGCGAAGCAATGGTATGTCAGATCATAGGCGGGACCAAGTTTTATGACTTTCTTCCGGGGAGAGTTATGCCCAGTTAGCGGGGAACTGCTGATGGATGAATTGTCACGCGAGACAGGGTTCTACTTTTATTTCTCATTTTATTTCAATTTTGTTTATAATCCAAATAATCTCTAATATATAAAATTCACGTGTCACAGTGTTAGTTACCGTACTCCTCTGAAACGGCTTTTTTATAAAATTTTACATGCGTATTCAGTAGGTCTGAGAATCGGCCAACATCTATTTTTCAAACCTTTTTTTTTAGTATGGAAAAACAACGTTTGCCGGGTCAGCTAGTAAAGTATACATTTTATAAGCTACTAGTAGGGTTATCACAATTCCATATTTAGACATAGCTTCTTTGGACAGATCGCCCGACTCACCACGTGGGTGTCAACTGTCATTATCAGGGTTGTCAAAGCATTGAATTGAACCTAATGAAAATAGTTTTTTAGTTTTTGACCTTCGATGTCGCTCTTGCATAAGGTACTGACCGAAATGGTAACACATGACTATATTTAGATCACAGGTTATTTCTTGGTAATGAACTATAATTTGGAATATATATATGTTATATTTCCATTTACTCTCTATTGAAGATCTGAAATTTGTAGCCTTTTTCTTTTGAGTGAAATATTATAAATCTTTACCAAGCAGACTAATGAAATATCAGGTAGAGCTATCATCAAATAGGGCGATAAATTGTTAAGAATCACGAGTCGTTGTACTTTTTCTTGTAGATAATGATTAGATGAATGATAGAAGAAGAAAACTAATCACAAATTAAATAAATAAATATTAAGAAAACAGACTTCTGTCTCTATAGGATAATGGTGTAGATCAGGATATGCTATGATATGATATATTTAGTGTTGAATCTAGGTTGGCATCATCGATCCCATAACTGTAAGTTCTAGTCCGGGTTATATTTAATAAACTAAATTATAGTGGAAAAAATGATCGCCATCACCGGGACTTAAACCCACAACCTCAGAATACGTTCTGTTCTGTTCTATTCCGAGGTCGTGGGTTCAAGTCCCACTCATGGTGATCTTTTATCCACTATAATTAAGTTATTAAATAAAGGATTGCAATTCAATTGCAAAAAATAATAAATTAATGCCGGGTTATATTTTTCTAATAGGATTCAAACTCACGAAAGTTGCAATAAGTACTAAAATAATTAAAAACATATTTTAAAACTTGCAGTTGTCAACCCTAATATTCGCGTATCTTGCGGAAATAGCGCTGGCTGACGCAATCGACTCCTGCGCCGGTATTTTAATAACGATAAGTTTGTGCCGGGCAATTAGTGGCACGAACCATCCCGGCAGATGACTGCCACGCTCAGATATCGATAGATATATGGTCTGTAAGCTACAACGATGGACTGTATTAAATATATTATATATTATGTTTCATAGAAATAAATGTTGTATATATCTAGCTTAGAGGTTAGCGAATTAGTTTGGCAATTTTTGTTTTATATATAACTAAATTGTTATAATATTGAACAATGTCGTTAGTCATAAATATACAAAAAAACTAATGTTTTTAAAAATCTATACTAATATCGTAAAGCAGAAGTGTTTATTTGATTGAACGCGCTAATTACATTACCAAAGGAACCGATTTACTGGTCCGATTTGAAAAATTCTTTCAGTTTCGGGTAGCACATTTATCAGGGAAGGCTATAGGCTATTATAACGTCACACTGTAACTAATAGGAGAAAAGCATCAATGAAAAATGTCGCAAAAACGAGAAATTTTTCTAAATTCCATGCGAATATTCAGTATATATACCTATAGGACAACATTAAAAAAAATTGTAAATAGTAATTGTAATTCTATGTTTATATGACACAAATAACCGTCTTTATTGGAAATCAAACCGGTATACAATACAATATTAATAACTATTTTATTATAATAGAAAAATGGCAGAGCCATGATAGGCAACAATGTATGAAACCCACACGACTCTACATATCAAGAACATTATCTATATATTAAATAATAACTATTACACTGTTGCTTATCCTTTCTAATCATAATATGCTAATATTGTCTTGTTGTATAACTGAATAACGGTATAAATATAAATAATTCTATTGAACTG
The DNA here is from genome assembly GCA_916999025.1 of Orgyia antiqua. Classification (NCBI taxonomy): domain Eukaryota; kingdom Metazoa; phylum Arthropoda; class Insecta; order Lepidoptera; family Erebidae; genus Orgyia; species Orgyia antiqua. Next base: position 21,648,056 of record OU779862.1, read on the forward strand.
CATTCCTAAGGTTACATTATCAGTTTTATCAGAATATACAATGATTTTACTGGTCAGCAGTTTTAAATCTAAGCATTTAAATTAGTAGGTATGTACATAGATATAAAAAAATAGAGTTGAATGTTTATACTTTATGCTCAAATGGGTAGTCCAAATTGTGATATAAATTATTAGGAATAGTAACTTCCTAAGCTAATGTTTGTGATTTTAAAATATATTTTCAGAGATGTTACCGTGCGCGATGAAATAAAAGCGACTCTACCTTGCTGTCGTGATGTCTATTTAACTATAAATTATAGTTTTATTTGAAGTTCTCCGTTCTTCTTCAGTAGGTATGCTCTGTTTCCCTTAGACGTCTCTTACAGAACTCATAACAGGTTATCTGGTGGAGAAAAGTGCATCCAACTAAACATGTTTTGGTATTGAATATAAAACAAGGAGTAAGGATTTGACAGTAATGTCATAGTTTAATGTTATATTATATTTTACAATCAGTAGGAATCAAGAATGTGCAGCTCATAGTGTGTGAGCTTAAAAGAAAGAAAGTGCTGCGGGGACTCCAAATAATTTGGGATAAGAACAGCAGTGGTATTCAGTAAGAAAAAGTGATGTGAATTTTCAGTGAATCTTGATCACGTGATAGCGCTCCTCCAATAAAAATAGAGGAGCGCTGTCACGTGATCACGATTCACCGAAAATTCACTTCACTTTTTCTTACTGAATACCACTACAGGAAAAATAAGACCAAGATAATTTTACAGTAAGATTCTAAGATTATCAGTGTCATATGCATATCATTATGGACTGTAAGTATGTATAATGATTGTAAATGTTTAATAAGAGTATGTGATCACGTTAGCGTGCGTGCAATTTCGATCTTTTTACATCGTTCGACGTTCGTTCGACGATCCCGACAACGGTATTGGAACAAAAACAGTTTCTCAGTTATGCGTGTCAGTAGAAATTGTGTTTACAACTGTACAACTTATTGATTATGATTAGAACTAAATAAACTGCTCTAATATTGCAGTTTTTAATATGTGAGCCAGTTTCTCTGCACAAATATTTCAAGCGTCAGAAAATATAGAGCAAGGGTTTAAGCATAATGCTTTTGAAGATATTGTGTGAGCTCCATTTACTCCCCCAGGTGCTGTAAGAGACAGCTAAAGGAATATACGTAGCTAGGTAACGGTACCGATTCAACGTGCACAATAAAATTTAACATAACTAAAAATGAAAATTGATAGTGTCAATAACACAATTAGGCAATGTTAAGGGCCTACATCAATATTATCGTCGATATGTACCTATTAACACAGCTAGTAGGTATAGAAAATGAAGAATTAGGGATATTTTTTTTCTTTACTCAAAATGTACTAAATATATTTTAATTCTGATTTAAATCTAAAGAAAAAATGAAAACTTCGTACGTAGAAAAATGTACGAAGCTATTTTGGTATCCTCTTAACAGAAGTTTTTTATTAGAAAATCTATATATTAATAGACTAACGATTTTAATTAATAACAATGTGCACTATAAAATACCTAATTAATCGAAATACGCCATAATATTTTTTTCTAATATCATCTATTTATTTATTTATTTACTTATTGGTAATAATTATTACAAGTCATTGATACAGGAATAAGGGCACATAATGTGTCCATTCTTATGTTACACATTATACAATTGTACATTTATTTGATTATAAAAACTATTATATTAACAATATAATATTATATTATTATTATATCGACTATTATAACATTATGGTAAATTGTTTCTATCCACTTATTATTAGTACTGTATCTACCTACGTCAAGTAAAAGGTAGTTTCATAAAATCTTGGTTTATGTCATATATGACATAAACCAAGATTTTATGAAACTACCTTTACAACTACTAAATATATTTTAGTTCTGATTTACGTGTTTCTATTGTATAATCGTTACTTATGTTTTTAAAGTTATTTCATTAGTTAATACGCGATAATAGACCGACAAATAAAAAAAAATGAAAAATTAGAGAGGTTGTTTCGCTAAGATTTTCTATCGAGAAAACTTTTTTCAATCGTGTTTCTGAGTTTATGCGATCCTAGATTATACATTGAAAAAACATATATTTAAAAATTAGAGCTCTAGCCATTCAATCTAAAGAAAAAATGAAAACTTCGTACGTAGAAAAATGCACGAAGCTATTTTGGTACCCTCTTAATATAAATATAGTATATTTCATATACATTTAATTGTTAACAATTATTCGAATATTAATCAAAGGTGTAATTGATGTGAACACCTGTATGTTGATAGTTCTGTGTATTAGATTAGACATAATCGTTACTTGAGTAAACAAGATTTCTAAATAACTGCACCTTCATTTACGTACCTACCTAAATTTATGTTATATACAACGTGTTGCAGAAAGGTGTAGTCATAATTTAAAGTTGCATTAGATAGGCCTTAAATATTATAAATATTAAAGTTACACATAGAAAAATACAGTAAGTTTTTTTTTGTTTATTGCCTACTATTAAATAACTACCAGAAACGCATCAATTATGAGATGTTTATGGTTTATTGAATGCGATTGAACCTTAGGATAAACGATGACCTCATAGTAGTGTTGTATTTAAAGAAGATCGATTAATGTAATAAATTAATTAAACTTTTAAGAACACATAAAAGTCTTAATATAACTAGTATTTGTAATTTCATCCATGCCTAGTGCCTAGACAAGCTGAATAGTTTGTTTTTTTATTTGAACGTGCTAACCTCAGGAACTACTGGTTTGATTTGAAAAATTCTTTTCGTGTTGGATAGTTCATTTATAAAAAAGATATATGTATATGCTTAAAAAAATCATAAAAATCTTGTTTTGGCTTTAGATGCCACGTAAATTGTTCAACACTATAAAAACCTCAAGCTGTTAGTAATTCCACGTAGCTTTAAGAATAGCTGTTCAGAAACTTTCGTTACTTTCTTAACAACAAACAAGTCAACAAGTTAGTAAAAGTCACTGTAATAGCCAAGTAGATGTCACATCTGCATCTGATAATGTTTTATATGCGTCTAGCACTCTTGCCGGAACAAACAAAACGCATATAAAATGCAACAAAACAAAATAAAATTCTTTTTTAAAATCCAAAGCGATTCTTTTAGTTCTAAGTGATCCCGTTGTCTTGTAAAACGTCTCAATACAAGCTGTGGCATAGATCACTTCTGTAATATTAATATAAATTTGGTATAACATACTACTTTCAACTTGATTCATGGTTTTCATCTTTCGTAAACAAATTACCTGTTCATAGTATGTTGCCCTCTCATTTTATTCCTGGGACGCAGTCAAAATCCGTTCAAGGAAAATATAAACGCATACTACGAGAGGCGGAAAGCTATAAACATAATCTATACTACTAACAAGTCCAGTTTACTGGCAAAGTTGATCAAGTATAGGTACTCTTGTTATAGAGTTCGAGTTAATACAAGCAAAACTTTGACGTATTTGGGCTAATAATTGAGTATTAAAAAAAAACGTTCTACTGACTTCATGTGCCTTTGAATTTTGACAGTTTTCCTTGATTTCTCAGGAGATAATCGTCAGATCCTGACCTGGTGCTAATGAAGCCACACGGAAATCACCAGCTGTGACGTGACTTTGACTTACGCATTTGTGACCTATATGTCTGTGAGACCGGGCATCACCCGCCATTTGCTTCGCCCGGTTAAAATTTATGAGGTAATAAAACTTAAGAAAAAAACCACACAGACGAATACCTCCTAAAAAAAACTTCCGTTTGAAGTCGGTTAAAAAGATAATATCCTGATGAGTTCATCAGTTTCTCTGCAATTTTCTCATATGACCTTCATGTTACAATGATCAGCATGCGACGGCACGTGTCCAGGATCTCTTCCATTTCCCCTATTTGATATGCATGATCGTTCAAGGACAACTCGTGCGCGGAATATAAGCACAAATTTGCACGTATCTCTGTGTGTTTTGCTTGCTTGTTTGTAAAGTAGGATGAAAAGAACGTATGCAAGTATTTGGATAATTTATTATTATAATTTTAATATGTTATAATAATTTGGAAAAACTAAAAAACTATGATATGTTACGTGCCCTAGTGTATTGTGATGTGGAAAACAGGTACAAATAAATAAAATGTTTACAAAAGAAGAAAAAAAAATGATTTCAGTGTATTTAGTAAGTTATCTTTAATTAGAAGGTAATAAGTAATTTTTTTGTAGTACTAATATTATTAGCTTCTTTGTTATTTAAAATTCACATACATTTTTTTACATAACTTACACATAAAAATACCCAGACATAATGTATGTAGAAATTGTTTTCCGCATCGGCGCGCAAAACTAAAGCCTACTTAGTTCAAAATGAGTTTTAAAGAAGTTTTCTTAGAGAGCGGTGCACATGCGTCAACCATAACCTAGGGTCCATACGTCTGCAGCGGCCACTTTCCCCGCCTTCGACAGAATCCAGATAACATCGACCATCTTCATTGATAACTTGCTGCTTCAAAGATTAGCAAATATAACCTAAAGTAGACGTGCAGATAGGTAGAATATAACACATCGCTTCATTATTAAATTATTCAAGTACCTCATAATAGTGTTTAATGAATTTAAAAATTAATGTGATTTTATTTTCTGGTATAATTAATGTACTGGTGGTTTAAATGTTGATCTTTTAAATTTTTTGAGTACAAGCATAAATTAAAAGTAACGTTATTTGTAGAAGGTGAAATAAATAGTGAATTATGTAGAAAGAAATGTCGTCTGTGTGGTGACAAACAAGTGTGACCACCCGTTTTCCACCCCTGATGTTGTAAAGGGCAGCTAAGGAATATTGTATATAAATAAAATACTCTGTGAGAGACGGAAAGCTAGAAAATAAACTATATGCATAGTACTCCACTCATTGAGGGATTATGGTATAATCCCTCAATGAGTGGAGGAGGCCTTTGCCAAAGACTGAAGAGAGAATAATTTCTTCGTATAATAGCGCCTGATCTAAAGTCTTTTATTACAGAACTACAAGTAGTAAATAGTATTTGAGGTCAACATCCATTGGATTTTGTAATTGTTATTTGTGTCATTAACCTACGCTTATACAATGACAAATGTTAACAAGCAAAACTCTTAGTCGACTATATTTTCAATAATATTTCAATACCGTTAATTAATCTAGAATCACCGTGAACATAACAATACATATTAAAATTGAAATGTAACAAACATCCGGGAAGATGACAAAATATTTAATTAAGTATATTTTTTTTGTGAATACGGTTCTGCGGAATTAATCTTTGAGATTGTAGCCGCGACCGCTTTCCACGGTGCGCTTGCGTCGGTAGAGGCCGACATAACGGCGCGACAACTGACGACGCGCGCACGACTCCTGCGCATATCTGACGCGTTAGAGCTGCATACCGACAACGTATAGAACTGCGCACGCGACGCGAGTGAAACACGCGAGTGACTTAACATCATACTGTGACTGTGCTTGTGCTTATTCCCAGCTATTTCATACTGTTGCCGGTTGCTTAACCGAGTTTACAGCAATTGGTCACCACGCGCCCAGGTAAGCAAGTCAATTCAAGGAAATATTCACCGGATTATCTGCTATTACTTATTGACTTTCTAATCGTATCTAAATAAAATTATGCTGATTTATACATTTTCTTAATCATACAGAAAGCATTTGTTTAGCCTCATTTTGTAACTTTTAGTACATTCGTTTGCTAAATTTTCTTTAATGTTATGCTGAGATAGATTTTGAGGTCAATCAATATTCCGCTCAATCGACAATAATAAAAATATCGACTGATGAAATTGTAGATATTTTTAATATTTTTAAATAATATGAGATATTTATTACTAAAAAAAAATAACCAGGAAAAGGTTTTAATATAGCCTCGGTACTGAAATAAAGTTTAAAATTAAAACGAAATTAACTTATAGTTATAGTGTAGGTGAGTTAACCTTGTTTCTTTTAAATATTTATCCGCATAATACTATCTACAAGGTCCACATAGTATTAGGTAAAAGTTATTATTATAATTCACAAGTCCGCAGTTTTTATTATTAACGTTTTCGCCAATTTTCCGCTTCGTTTACAAAACACGTGATATTAAAATAACTCTGAAATTAACATCACCAATTAACTTTCAAAGAATTAGGCAGATTTATCTCCAGATTTGTGTATTCGAAAGTTTGAGAATACATTTCTAAAAATATCTTTTATTTAAACAAAATAAGATTGCAGAAAGGTGCATAACTTCTAAACGGCTACATCAAATTGGATAATTTATTTTTCTGTGCTTCTTATTGCAAGTACAAGGTTTGTATATAAAAAAAACTAATGTTCAATAAAATAATATATATTTTCTCTTAATTATATACAGACCCTTTATTACCTTTATCCTTTATACCCCTTATTCATAATGACTTATCGGAGGTTTAAAGGTTCGCTAAAATAGGTTCGCGAAAATTGTCAAAACTTGTTATTCATAATGGCCTTTTACGCTAAAACGCTTATTAATCTCTCCGATAAAATCTCCGTATAAACCTCCGATAAGTCATTATGAATAAGACCGTAATACTCTATCTAGAGTTATATTCTTAAAAATGTTTTATATACTTAATATACGTATACTTAATATATTGATTAGAAATTGATACGATTGGTCAAAATTGTGTTAGAGTAGTGGAAGAGTTCCATAAACTGAGACCTTAGACTATGTTACGTATAGTAGTATATAGAGCCAGACAGTATCGGTGACTGTAAGTTTATGAAACTTCTAAACGTAGTCAGATATAATACTCAAAGTGCTTATGTATGTTACATGTCTTACAGCCCAATAAAATTCATGTTTTATCCCCTTAATTATAATTTTTATATTCTTTTTTTAAGTAATAAGTTTTTAAAATGCCTTAACATGTGCCCTAGTTACTGTTTTTTTTAATAAGTAAGTGTATGCATGATTTGTTGTTAACAATGGTCATCCGTGCCATCACTCCAAGGTCCCATTTAAAAATCAGCGTCAACTCCTGCTTGCGGTCAACAACTGCTGCTGCCGGCTTGACATTATGTTGAAATGGGACCTATTGCTACTAATCGGATATTATATTTTTTCTTTTACTTTTTAATAGTTTAACTTTTGGTTTGGTTAATAGCAATAAATGTTTCTTTCTTCTTTCTTTCTAATTAGAACGTGATTGAAAGCTATATGAAAAGATGACGATGAGGTTTTAAAAATTTTATTTCTGGTGAAATAAATTTACTTGTTATTTTTAACAAATTAAATAAAACAATAAAGTATTTACCACGACTGATAAATGAACCCACGACCCGAGAATGTTCTATTTTGTCTAGGCGTAAAAAATGTAATATAATAAAATATTTCACAAACCACATTATTGTTAGGTAAACATAGTGTGTACATATTTGGTGTATATCTATGATCTAATATATGCTAATATTCATAGCTATAAAACTATATTTGAATAATAAATTTAAAGTAGGGTCGAGTGTCCTTCTTCGACCAAGAATGCGTATAAATTTCGTAGTGCATTATGACTTAATTTTGATGTGTCTTTATTGAAATAGCGAATAATAAACTTAGATAGCAATGATACGAAAACGTTTTAAAAATACTAAAAGAGACTCCCAGTGTGAGTGACTCCCTAACTCACAATGTGAGTTTCTAACTTTTTCTGCTAGATGTTAACTTCTGCATAGGTACTTACGAGTGTATTCTAGTTGCAAATAAGAATTGAATTGCCGAAATGTATGTAATGTTATAGGTATAGTATGTATGCTTCTTCCTAATTTCATAACGACTCACTTTGGATAAATCCTTTCTTTGTGTTCGGTTAGTATCCTATGGTCTAGACAAGATGCGTATACTGGGAAAACGGATACCTATTAAACAAATAATAATATGGCTGTACGAATTTTGCCGCGTCCGTTATTAAAAAAAAATTGAATTTGACTTCAGAACACTACTTAGTCTAATTGTAAAACCTCATCAAATGACTTTCAAATGTACATTCAACATGTAAATCTCACAGTCAAATATTTGTTATAGCATCGCTTAGAGATCGAACCTTGGACCAGCTGTGTACACTCACTATGTAGGCTATTTGTTTGCAAACTATACAAATTTAACATTCACACTTTTATTTAAATACTAGCTGACCCGGCAAATGTCAGGGGTGGACTACCCTTACCACTTAGGGCTATGAAAAATAGATAATAGCCGATTCTCAGACCTACTGAATATACAAGTCAAACCGTTTCGGAGGACTATGGGAACGAACATTGCGACACGAGAATTTTATATATTAGAGATAATTCAATCATTACATAGGATACTAATCAGAAATGAAAAAAATCTTCGTGTGGTGACGGATTAAGAATACAATTGTCACCACCCCATCTCCTCCCAAGGGAGCTGTAAAAGTCAGCTAAGGGATATTGCACACAGATAACATCCTCTGTGAGAGACGAAAAACTCGACAATAAACCCTGTGCCAACACGCCTGGTCAGCGCGGCACAGTAGACCATAATCCCTCCCAAAGTGGAGGAGGCCCGTGCCCAACAGTGGGACGTAAATGGGCTGGAGAAGAAGAAGAAAACAAGCAGATTTACCGACTTCATGTGCCTTTGAAATTTGAGGGTTTTCCTCCATTTCTCAGGAGATTACCATCAGGGGCATCAGGTCCTGACCCGGGGTCCCAAGTCTGCTATTACAATGTTGTCATATATATGACCTATGGGACCACACGGCTTTCAAATAAAAAAAGTAATCATTAAAATCTCTTCGCCTAGTTATTAGATAACAAACATAAAAAATATACAGACGAATTGAGAACCTCTTAGTTTCAACACACAGTTTATCCATGAAGAAGAACGAAATGAGTGCCCTTCTCTAAACTTTAGAAATACCCGATTCCTCATCTCAAACAGCTTTTAGTACTTTTTAAGGTTTCGTACCAAAAAAGAAACCGTTATAGTCTCACTACGGTGTCCGACCGTCAAACTTTTTTTACTCAGCATCGGCTGAAGGCTGGAGGTATTAACTTGAAATTCATACCAAATGTATACGGTCCCTTGGTGCAAAAAATGCAACCAACCTTTTAGATCCATGCATTTAGAAGATAACCGAATCTCCAAAAATAGTCGTTATTTTCGGGCATTTTCATTCATTTGGAATCAAAATCTACAGGTTACTTCCCGTTACCCTGGAGACTTAAAATTTGGCGCGGACCAAGCCTATATTTTGAACTTTATACCACATCACACGAAAAAATTGTTTATACCACAGATAATATAATACTGATACAAATTCACGAAATAGCTGAAATGTAGGCAATTCCCTATATTTCAACAACAAAATTTAGTTGGTGAGTTGGTTTAAGCCTAAATTACTGATTATTTCAATGCAGTCACTTGAATTAATGAGTTACGCAAGAGAATATTTTGTATTGCAAATAGACAATATTGTAAGAATTTATAAATATACTGTTTCTTTGTATATTGTTATGACATTTTAATTATTGTATTACGAAACTTGTCAATCTAATATATAAAATTCACGTGTCACAGTGTTAGTTACCGTACTCCTCCGAAACGGCTGGACCGATTTTTATGAAATTTTACAAGCATATTCACTAGGTCCGAGAATCGGCCAACATCTATTTTTCAAACTTTTTTTTTTGGTATGGCAAAACAACGTTTGCCGGGACAGCTAGTAATTATATAAAATATGAAACACAATATGATATGCTACAAAATATTATACATAATATAATATTAACATATAGTAGGTGCTTACATCATATTTATTTGTCCACATCAATATGTATAATAATCTAAAAACCTATAAATATTATAATAGTTATTGACAGACACACAAGTCTAAACATTTCTTTGTAGATAGAAAACACGCAGTCATTTTGTACTCTCTGCGTGACAAATACAAACATAATACAAATAATTAAATAAATGTTTGTACTGCGTCTGGGTGTTTCTATGTATTATAAGTATGTATTTACAAAAAGATAAGTAGTATATGTATTCTATCCGTATTCTGGCACCCATAACACAAGCATAATAAGCTTAGCTTGGGACCAGAGGACGTTGTGTGAAATGTCCATTAATATTCATTTATTATATTTATATAAAAATTGTCCTGTGCAGTAGTAAAATTTTCAAACTCTTGAACTAACCGTGACACCAACCACAGAACCACAAGCCCAAAACATTAACTAGCCGTTGCCTGCAACCTCGTACGCGTGGAATATACGCGTGGAATAAAGTATATAAAAAAAACCTTAACAAATTATTGACGAGCCTTGTAGTCGAGTGGTTCATGTAACAGACTGCTGATCACGAGGTCTCGGGTTCGATTCCCGCTCGGGACAATCATTTGTGTGATATTTATAATAGTCATACAAATGATTGAACTGCGTCTGGTTGTTTCTATGTATTATAAGTATGTATTTACAAAAGAAAAGTAGTATATGTATTCTATCCGTTTTCTGGTACCCATAACACAAGAAAATAAGCTCAGCTTGGGACCAGAGGACGTTGTGTGCAAAGTCCGTGAATAAAAAAAATATATACAACAATATCCTCCTGAACCATTCTATCTATTGAAAAACTCCGCATCAATATCCGTTCCGTAGTTTTAAAAACATAAGCTCACATAGGGACATACATACAAATATAACAACTTTGTTTTATAATTTTTTAGTTTTGTTGTTATCATCAACAAAGTGAGACATCAAATAATAAACGAAATAATGAAGAGATAGGCAAGAAAGCGTAACGTATTGCTATTATACTCGTAAGATGTTTGCGTGCTTACTATGTTCCTCGTATTCAATGTTATACGTTAGTTATGGATACCACTGGTACTGGAAAAACTACGTTTACAAAATTCTTCGTTTCTATAATACTAGCTTTGTTATTACACAGGATATTTATATGTATTGCCACACCTTTAGTAACTTCGTTCGTATCTATCTATCTATGTATGTGATTTTCATCCTTCCAGTAGTGATTAATCTGAAATTTTGCACACATATTAAAGACGGTTATCAATGCAATATTTATAAAAAATAACTGGGATTGCCGCCTTTTTAGTTTTTAACATACTTTAGCAAATTTTTATACTTTTTAACGATTAAATTAGCAGGTGTGTGTAATTTAGTTTTACAGAAAAAATTTCAACGCCAAAATTCGTAACTACATTTATATTGATCACACCATTACACCTGCATTAAATTCAAATCTATGACAACCTGTATAATAGGCAGTTTAACTATAACCACATTATGTACATAAAACACAAAAAGAATTTAAAGGTAAAATATCTGAAAACGTGAGTGGTAAATTACTAGATACACCCAATTACCCAACCTGGATATGAACTGTGAACGAGCAGTATCCCTCTAAAACATACAGAGTTGCGGAAGTCAATGTGTTAAGTGGATGCACTGTTTTACGGTTCACTTAACTGTGCTGGTTCGTTAGCGAGGATATTTTAATTGCTACATAGCACAGATTAACAAGTTTATAAACATGTATAAATATATTAGGTATGGCTAAGGGAGTCAAAGATACATAAATAAATTAAACAAACAAACAACAAAGGCTATATAACATTACGCTGTGTCTAATAGAAGCGAAGAATTTGAAAAAAAAGTCGTGAAAAAGGGGAAAATTTCCCAAATTCGAATGTCCCGAGCAACAGCTAGTAATACGCTATTATTGGAGGTAATATAGGACTTACAAAAGTTTGTGAAAAAGCTGGAGACAATTGGCATTGTTCATATTTTTTTAAAACTCTTAATTCAAAAACCATTTCGGAGTATAGAGTTTCTGATCATGATCCATTAGTCTTTTTCGGAAAATTTGCTATATTATCGATTATTTTTCCAAAAAAGCAAATGATCTCTATTTGCCCTTGAAATGAAGGACTTAATAGTAATGCGTTCTCAGGGATATACTACTCTGTGGTGGAGTTGAAATTGGTCTGATGTATTGCAATCTGTCTTAAGTCTAACAGAAAAAGTCAATACACAGATTGCGTACAACGATGACGTCACAACATTTAAAATAATATCTTTAAGAATTTTAAAAAAATTCTATATAGGTAGTGAATATTTCAATAATATTTAAATTAGTTGCCTAAAATAGTCTATATTTTCTAAAAAACATATAAAAACAGAAGGTCAAATATTATGAACAATGCCAATTTAAAATATTTCTTAGCTACGCGGCTAGACAAGTTTTTAAATTAAGTAAGTTGGCAGTTGACAACCCTACTTTTAACATAAGTTTATTTACCGAATAAGCTATTATTCTCACCTTACAACAATACCGTGTCAACTCATGTCAATACTATACAAAAAGTGGCCATACATAATTCAATACATATCTACTAAATATGTAATACGAGTGAACAAACAATACATTTTTATGCGCTCGTTGCAAAAGTTTCTCGCAAACAATGGTAGACAGCCATCTTGCAATGACAATAACTCAGAGCATTAGTTCAATAGGAGTTGGTATTATGAAGCTAACCCCACTGAAAAACAACTAGTTTACCTCGCTCTTGACAGGTTTTTTTTCTTCTTCTTCTTCTTTTTCTTCTTATTTTTTCTTCTTTTCTTCTTTTGAGCTCAAAAGATCCGTGTTGCCTAGGAGCTGGATAGCAGTAAAATATGCAGAAGCACATGCGTATAGACTTCTGTGAATGTCAAAATATAATGTGTTTATAATTTTTTTAACCATGATTTACTACGTCGAATGGTTGTAAACACAGACTATTAATATAAATATTTAATAAAATATCGAATAGCGCAATGTTGACTTAACGCTCATGTTTCCGTCGATGACGTATAATTGTATAATATAAACACATAAGGCTGTATTTTAATTAGCTAAGTATTGTAGGAAATACACAGTAATATACCACTCGCTAATATTACTATGAATTATATTTAATACGTAAATTATTGTAATTTGAACCATAACACCTGATTATTTTTAGACGGAGTAAATAAATAAAGACGGACCGACAATAGAAACGCCATTACTACAATTAAGAAAGAAGCCATAGAAACAAATTATGCGTTCTGAAAATTACAGAAAAAAGTTAATTTAGTATCTTATTTATTGAATTCATTGCAAATTCGGATCAATTCCGTATTCTGGTATCCATAACACAAGCGTATTATTATAAGCTTAGCTCGGGACCAGAGGATGTTGTGGGAAGTGTCCGTGAATATTTATTTAGTAATTTTCATGACTACGTTTTAACTTATTTTTATCACATTCAGAATATCTTGGGTTTTGAAGTAAATGTACTTACAAACATATTTTACAATAGCCGTTTGGAACAATATTATAATTCTAGTCTAATTATTTCTTATTTGCTGATCTTGTGATCGTATGGTCACAAAAATCATATTAATAATAAATAATAAATATTATTAATAAATCATATTAAGCTAAGTATTCAATTATTTTTGATAGATAGGGCGATTGACGATGGTGTAGTATTTATTCGATGTTAGTTGAGCGGCATATTTGCTTCACAATTTTATTAAAGGTCAGACGTTCCGTCTTTATTTATTTAGTTTGTCTATGTTTATTACAGAAAATCAAGTTTTGTATCATTGGTTATATTATTAATAATATAGGTATGAATACTACTATTATTTATGATTAGTATAATGAATTGATTTTACTTAATAGTATCTGTAAAGTTAATTATAGTTATTAGTTGAGATAAATAATATTTCAAGTTTCAACAAAGGTTCTTTCAAGTTTTAGGTTTTGGTTCGACGCGTTGATAAGTATTTTCCCTGTTATGCAACGTTTTTCATTAATGCTTCGCTCTTATTGGTCACAGCGTGATGTTATATGGCATATAGCCTTCCTTAGTAAATGTACTACTCCATACTGAAAGAATTTTTCAAATTGAACCAGTGGTTCTTAAGATTTGCGCTTTGAAACCAACAAACAAACAAACTCTTCAGCTTTACATTATTAGTATAGATTGATAAATAACTCAAATTTTTAAACTAAGATGTATTGATAATGGTGTCGATTCTACAGCCACGACTAAACTTGACTTAACTAAAAAATGAAAACAACTATTGCTGTATATTGATTATTTGGCTGTTTTGTTGTTTAATTTTATATTCACTACAATCGTTAATCTATTAAACAGATTTGCTAACAAGAAAGAATCGTTAACATTACGGAATTGTGTTATTGATACAATCAAATTTCATTTTTTAGTTAAGTTTAGTTGTGCGCGTAGAATTGGTACCAATATGAGTAATATATTAAAAATATTTGTTATTTAGTAACACTTAAGTCCGGATAGAACGCAACCTCCATACTAAGCGATAGCCTTATGATGCGTTAGATTGCGGAAATAAATGTTAAGTTATTCTTATAAACAAAATACATATCAAAAGCTCCTAGACTTAGTACAATATTATATTACTAGGTTAAATGCACATATCAATGTTAGGTATCGCGTTTTATTAATTTAATTTCGAAAGGGAAAGGTACAAACGGGGCCACTGTAATTAATTTCTAAATAAAAAAGATATTAAACATATATTTCTATTACATAAGGAATACATACATCCATTGTAAGAAGTTCTTGAGGTGTTGTATATCACGGCATCCGGAAGCTACTAGGACCAAACTGGAGATTGATAAAACTCTAAAAGTAAAATTGGGCATCAAAAATTCGTCCGTATCGCAGTTGCCTACAAACCCACAACGTGCTCAAAAGACTGGCCTAAATGCCACGTTGTATAGCAATACTTAAACGAATTGCTAAACACTGGCCAACCGTTTGGTCACATGAAACGTTACCCAGTCTCTAAGAAAATAATAAATTTAAGTCATATAGTCATAAGCGGAAATATTGTTATATTTAGATAGCTGCATATCATGATAGCATTGCTCAGAATTTCCCTGCGTCACATTAGCAATAAGGTGTTTTGAAAACGAGAGTAAAAGAAACTGTCGTAAACCAAAATGGAAACATTAGCCGATGTGTCAGTGGAGTTTCGAAATTATTACTGTGGAAAGAAAGACTCTGGACAGTATTAACAGTCTATTGAAGCTTTTCTTTATAAATATATTTTCTCTGATGTGACGTAAAATAAGATACTTAAATAATTGTCTTGGTTGCACAGACGGTAGTTATAACTGAGGGCCCACAGAGCTCGCTACTAGACAGTATTGCAATAGTTTGTTGTAATATTAGTTAGGAAATAGTCATATTCACTAACAAAGTTATGTACTATTGTTAAAATATATGTCGTAATTCTATATATTTTCAAGGCTGTGATAAAGAAATTAAGGGATGCGTGTCAAGAACTGAAACAAAACATAGTTACTTATCTCATGAAATTTCGGAGTAATTTTAATTACATAAAATAGATATTCACGGTTCTTTCAGTAAACGTATCCTAGTCCCAAGCTAAGCTTATTAGTTGTGTTATGGCTATCAGAATATGGTTAATTTTGTTTGAATACATACCTATTTATAAATAGATTGAACATACCTATTACTAAATACTAGAAGACTATTTATGTGACCCGCATAAATAATAGTGGGAATCGACCAGTCTCTTGCATAAGTTACTGAACCACGAAATACGTGATAAAATGCTTAAGAGCCTACATCAATATTATCGTATATCATCGCCGCCACGTACATATTAACACAGCCAGTAGGCACAGAAAATGAAGAATTAGGGATACTTTTCCTATTTACTCAAAATCTACTAAATATATTTTAATTCTGATTTACGTGTTTCTATATATAATAGTTACTTATGTTTTTAAAGTTATTTCATTAGTTAATACGCGATAATAGACCGACAAATGAAAAAAATAAAAAATTTGAGAGGTTGTTTCGCCAAGATTTTCTATCGAGAAAACTTTTTTCAATCGCGTTTCTGAGTTGATGCGATCCTAGATCATATATTGAAAAAACATATACTTAAAAATTAGAGCTCTAGCCATTCAATCTAAAGAAACAATGAAAACTTCGTACATAGAAAAATGCACGAAGCTATTTTGGTATCGTCTTAAAAACCTATTTATATTTTACTAGTAGTTTTTTAGTGGTAATTTTCCCTGTTTTTGCAACATTTTTCATTACTGCTTCGCTCCTATTGGTCGCAGCGTGATCTTATAGAGCCTATAGCCTTCCTCAATGAATGTCCAAAGGACCAGTGGTTCTTGAAATTAGCGCGTTCAAACAAACAAAGGAACAAACTGTTCAGCTTTATAATATTAGTATAGATAAAATGCCTGTAATGTTTTACGGTCTTATTCATAATGACTTATCGGAGGTTTAAAAGTTCGCTAAAATCGGTTCGCGAAAATTGTCAAAACTTGTTATTCATGATAGTCTTTTTACGCTAAAATGTTTATTATCTCTCCGATAAAATCTCCGTTTAAACCTCCGATAAGTAATTATGAATAAGACCATAAGTGTATATAGGTACCTTCTATTGCTAAAATAAAGAAAGTTACCGTACGTCTAAATGCAGGAGAGTTTTATATTTAGTAGTGCGTGAATCAATTCAGTAAGTGGCGGCCGACGTCGGAGCACTGTTTCATAATTGCATAGAATGTATTTTAGTTTTATTTGTTTTATATAAGTATCTATTATTAAGCCTAATTTTATTACATAGCTCCGAGATAATGAGGCCTCTTGTTACGTTACATTATGCGTAATCAACCTATAATATTTAATAAAATATTAAGTTTATAAAAAAAAGCGTTGATAAACTAATTATTTCTTTTTTACGAATTGTAATTCAAATATTTAATTAGAAAATAAATATTTTTTGTCACTTTTAGGATACCAGATTGATATAGAATAGAAAATTTTGAATATTTTGAATTGATATAGACAGTTAACTTTGAGAAAAGAAATGTTCTCATAATATAAAAAATGGATGCCTGGAAATAAAGTATTTATTAGGAAAGCTTTACTATACAGTGTAAAACAAAGCTTCTCTTATAAATGCTGCCGAAGTATATGCGAAATCAAGAAAATTTTCCTGCGTTTGCAAATAACTTCAGCGTCAAGAAGCGGATGTAAAAATTTACTCTCTTTTACAGCCCTTTTTTTTCATACCAATAATGTGGCAAAGAAGCTTACGGCCTGCCTGATGGTAAGCAGTTACCGTATCCTATGGACGCTTGCAACATTAGAGGTGTCATTCGCGCGTCGCCAACCCTGCAGAAATCTTTTAATCCCTTTTTTGAAGAGCCTTATGCTGTAGTCCAATGGAAAAACTTCGGCAACTTCAACTTGTTTTTACTTCCATAGAAGCATGGCGTAATGTGGTGATGTATAAAAGATGTTTAGATTATTGAAACGATTTTCCTATGTCTTACTTTAACTGATTTTAGTTTTTGCTTTAACATCAATTTTGACTTAAGTTTAACTTTCACATATAGATTAGAAAGTAATAAAAAGTTATTGGATACGCAAAATGATCTGCAAAATGAAGAATTTAGTCTATTTTGTGTAAAATTGTAGGTTTCTCACGAGATGGTCGCGTGTGTACTACACGTTTAGCGGTTCTCCTTGACGCTGTTTTGAGTCATAACCTTCAAGCGGGATAATATAATGTGACATTAAGATGTAGCAACTGAAAATTAATATGAAATAATAAAAAAATATACTTAGACTAGATTCTGCCTGCGGCTTCGCATACATTAGTGGCTGAATCAAGTTTGAAAACGAATCTAAAATAAAAACTGAGATCGGAACTGAAATTAATACTAAAAATCTATACTGAAATCTATAGCAAGAACTACATCAATTAAACCCATAATCGATTATATCGATTATAGCGAAACAATATATAGCCTATGTTATTTCCAGGACTATAATATATCTCTATACCAATTTCATTCAGTAGGTTTTGCGTAAAAACGTCACCAACAAACAAACAAACAAACTCACTTTCACTTTTATATAGTAGTAAGGATTATATCTTAGCGGATTTTCATACGAATAAATGCTATTTGTAAGCATATATCACGGTATACCTCCAATACAAGAATTAGGTCATTGACCTTGAACAGGATGAAATGGCACATGTTTTGTAAGAAATATTTTGTGACAAAGTTTAGATACAAATTCTAGAAAACCTTTTGAATTACTTTATTAATAGTGTTAGTGATGTGTAGTGCTGTGTGTCAGTGCTACTTATAAAGAACACATGAACAAAGTGTCTTCCCCTTAATAGAGACAGTAAGATAGGTCTGGTGTTAATGGACACTTTCTGAAGTAATTATAGTTAGCAATTTAAGTGAGGATTAAATTACTCATTACTCTGATAGGCTAGATTGTAAAGTCTTTAAATAATCTGGGTAGCCTAGATTATTTAAATTTAAAAAAAAAATTGATTAAACTTTATATGGAGGATCACCAGAAATGAATATCAAATGACAGTCTATTTATTTTAACAAAATAAAAATATATAAAATTATACATACAATCTTTGTGACGGAATGTATGTATTGTAGTAACTAACATAAAACTATAGTAGGTACGTTTTTAAAAATGTCGATTTTTGTAAATTCACAAAAAGATATGAAACTTCTTTATTTCATTGTATACCTAATATTAAATCTGTCAAAAATATTGTATAACGTTATGATTTCGGTTGAGCTTCATGAACCGTGATCACAAGAGACCAGACGAAGCGTGTCTTTGTCATTTGGATAAGCAATCATTAGGCCTTACTGTTTGGACGTTTAGTGAAAACATTTGTGTGTTTATGTTGCAATAAAAATATGTAATTAGAATTGCCTGATTTATTTTATAATCACAATTTTATCTAAAATAAGTTGTAACCTTAAAATAATATTCAGTAACTGTAGGTTCTCACTTATTGAACTATTTTTTTACAATTAAATTGAAACGCACAGTATTTACATGACATAAGGCTAAAATGAGAATGAAATAGATTTTTTTTTGCAATGTTCATACATATTAATATTTATTATATTAATACTAATAGACTTAAACACGGTCATGGCGACATTTGTTCTCAATATAAATAACGTTTCTATACGGCATATCAGAAAAAAAAATTGATGTTCTAAATACATATACAAATACGAAGATTAGTACATAAACGTGCGCAAAAGTAACATTTTAATCCTAATTACCTAAACTCACGTAAGTATTAGGAAGAATGAAATTATTTTTTTATACTTTTTTATCTGTATTCTATGTTTTTTATATAATATTGACGGGCCTCGTGGTGTAGTGGTTCTGGTGACAGACTGCCGATCAAGATTTCGGGGGTCGATTCCCGCTCGGTATAATCATTTGTGTGATTTTTCTAATTGTCATACGAATGTTTGTACTGCGTCTGGGTGTTTCTATGTATTATAAGTATGTATTTACAAAAAAAAAGTAGTATATATGTATTCTATCCGTATTCTGGTACCCATAACACAAGCATATAAGCTTAGCTTGGGACCAGAGGACGTTGTGTGAAATGTCCATGAATATTTATTTATTTAATATTACTTCTAAAATTTATTGAAATTAAATAACAAAAAAAAATTAGCTATACATTTATGTATGCGTTGTTCGCTCTGTTGAAGAATCGCTCTCGCTTATGCTTTATTACATAAACAAATTACCGTCGCATGCGCACACCCGACTTGCATAACGCGATGAGCAGTTACAAGACTACGTACGAGTATGTACAGGGTTATCAATAAACAACATTATTTACTGACTTGATAACAATATACCTTCTTATCTATAAAGGGTAACATCAACAGATCTAATTTAACTAAATATACGTTAAGCAAATAGCTACGTACTTCTTCTTTAAGGGCACCGCAAACGGCATATTAATATAAATATATTAATATAACGAGAAAGAGGCAGATATATATTAATATGCCAAGATGTATCTATACTTATGACGTCACTTTTTGCTTATTACAAAACAAAATCGCTATTTTTGTATGTATGTCCTTATGTGAGCTTATACTATCTTTAAAATTACGCAACTGATTTTGATGCAGTTTTTTTGAAATGATAGTGTGGTATAATTCGTCAAGTATTCGTTTCTATATTCTACGCGTACGAATTTGCGCGCCATTGCTAGTTATAAATAATTTTTTTTTTAATAAAAAGACTAACAAACACGCTTGAAAATCCTAAATATAAAAAAAATGAAAAAGTGTGCAAAATTTCAGATCAATCAAACTACTACAATTGTGTGAAAATCACTTTTAAAGATTCCGTTGCATAGATTAATACATTCATAGATACCCATTGTACCGAGTCAAAAAAGCGTGTTAGTGTAAAGTGTTATTCTGCTTAATGTACCTACATGAACATGAGTTTAAAATATTATTTTTTAATATATTTAACGTTGATCTTGCGAGAAATACGGTACGGTTGACAACCCTAGTGTGCACTGTATGACTGTGTGTATGTTAGATGTGTCTTGGCCGCGATTCCATGGTCGTGATGTTGTCGCGCGTGGGAATAAACACTTGCAATTTGGTGATTGATCTCTCTCTGTAGACTGCATAGTGTAATAAAGCTTCATTCACGCTGCAAGGTTGTACACTATTGTTTTATTAATTGATATTATACTTAACGGTATAATGTACGTCTGACACTTATTTAAATCAAAGTTACTGAATTTTTCGAGGCTAGATTTGTTTTTACTGTGCGTTAAGAGACTAATGATGAAAGTAAATTTTTACGATCACACTGTGATTACAATCCGACACCATGAAGTAAGTATACACTTAGGATTTTCCGAATCTTTTGTGGTTCTTTCTTGAAATGAAATGAAATGAATATTTAATTTAATAAATATTGTTAATCACGTACTTTCTAAAACGTAATAGGTATTGTGTGATATCTACGCAAAGTTACTCAAGGGCTTTTGATGACTTACTGCCACAAAGAAAAGGCAACAACGAACAGAACAGAAAACTTAGGTAACTATTATGATATAATTTATACAAGCAAAAGTTAGGTAAAACAAAATTATCCAAAATTTGATTCTTAAAATGCCGAAAATTTTTCACAAATGCTAGGACAGCAAGCTAAATATACTATTTCAGTTACAGTTAGAATCTCTACAATATAACTATTTACTAGACAAGGGCAGTTAATATGAGCGCGAGAAAACCCACAGGAGCTAGCTATTATTTTGATAAAAAACATGGTCTTGGACAAGATTCACTTTCATCGGACAAGATATAGTGGCGCGACAGGCGACGACCGTCGTTGTAACCTCGCTAACTGCGTTATAATACAGTCACGACCATGCTAACTGTTCTCATTAAAGTATGTGCACTACATACAATAGTTAAGCGACTAAGATATATACGATATTTAAACGACATATAGAGTTTTTCAATGAATGAGCTTTATTTTACTTAAATTAGAGTTAACACAGGTGTTACATTATTAGTTACATGTCCATAGGCTATCTATTTAGCAACTTAAAGGCATGTGAAAAATTACAATATTAGACATAACCAGTCCAGTCACATAAATACATTAATTGTCATCATTTTTTGTTTTCGATATTGGGTGAAGTTACTGAAAGAGTTGAAATTGTATAATGTATTGGAATCACCTTTTAACAGGCATTGTATTAACATGGTTTATAGTCAGGCTTTTTTGAGCATATTTGTATCATCCAAACCCGTTTTGTGCATCGCCATGTCGCTAAAGGAATGATTAAAAAGAAAAATGTAGAGATTACCGATGGACCCGTTGTATATAGAAATACTAAATATTTTTCGAATTCACTAGAAAATGAAATGCGTGAAGAATGCCACCAAATGATAAACATTTGACCAACATTTTTTTTTAAATTCTGTGACAAAATTTTTCAAATGACATATAACACTACTTGTTATTTATTTATTGACTACTACACTAGAAACTTATAAAAGTTTGAACTAAATATCTTTCTAGCTTTATATAGCATATCTTTATATGTGTCATATTCTTAACTCCGACATAGTTGAGAATGAACGATCGATTCCGTTATTGTTTGAATCGACGATTAAGGCTAAAGTTTATGTTGGATATACACACAAACATACATTTACAACTTATTTATGTGAATGGAAGACTTCGCTAGTGAATCGTGACGTAACTAAATATTAAGTGCCTGTAAAAGACATGGTATGTGCTTAGTTATATTTTATATAGTGTTTTATTGCCGATATTACATGTTTACGATTATGTAGAATAAAGTACTGTTTGTTTGTTAGTTTGTTAATTTAAAGCATGTTATTATCTCTTCCTATACCTATTTTAGATGGTCTATAAAGACTAACAAAATATGTGTTATGGTCGTTGCGACTTTACCAAAAAAAAACGAAAAGACGGGATTTTCGGATGGAAATATTTCTTTTTATTTTTTATTGACTTTACAGTTACATTAACTTTACAGCTGAAATTTTGGCAGCACCTTACAACTTAACTACGAAACTAAGTTTGTAGCGCTTATGAGCTTTTTTAAGGGAAAAAAATTTTGTGGACTATGTATACGAACTAAAACACTTATCTTTGCATTGTTGTTTATTACAGGACGCAAAATATAATTGTGTCTATCTCATTTGCGTGGCGATGGAATTTAACTATCTTTAATTTTTAATATTTTTACCTGAATTTTTGACATTGACATAATTATATAGAAACTATAGGCTCAGCAGAAAGTTGATAATAATTCTCCGATAGATGTCGTAATAATGTACTATTATTTACTCATCAAATAAGTAGAAAGTTTGTGACTACAGGCGTGTCATCTATGTAATATGTAGTTACAGTGATGTGTTATCATTAGGGCATTTATTAGGGGATAGGTGGTCTAATGTGCCTCGTAGCGATGTTCATAGAGAAACTTAATTCTAATGGGAGAATTGCTTGAGACAAAGAATAATATAACTGTGACATAATACAAAAAAAGTGTATAAAATGTTTACAAATGTATATTAAGTTATTTTTTAAACATAAAAATTATTTTATCCCAGTTTTGGCAGAATGTAATTGATATTTTGCGATTGACTTGCTAACATACTATAATAACATATTTTTCCTTTACCGTCTCTTTACCAATGTTAGTAATAAATGATTTTAAATTTAAACAACTAGCTGAATCAACGAACTTCGTACTGTCATAATACAAGTTTAGTTAAAACCTTTGTTTTTTCTTCTAGTTTTCTTTAACTATGCAAACCTTGATATATCTACCTTGTCTGTTTCGGTATGATTGGAAGTTAAGCGCGAACATGACATTAGGGGAGTTTTATTTTACCCTATTGTGGACTTTGCTGTCCGTATGTCTGTCATCCGGCTGTGTCTCGAGAACAGTGATAGGTAGAGAGTAAAAAAAAGTCACAATTTGTGTATATCTGTTGATACTATTCAATTTCAACACTAAATCGCGCTATATATAAGTTTCTGCGTGCCTTCAACATAAACATACTAAATGTCCACGACACTGCACTCATTTCGCTTGCGTTACCTTATTTATTGTTGATACTAATGTAACACTATGTGTAAATTAGTTTTATATTAAAATTAGACATGTGGTGACGGATTAAGATTACATCTGTCGCCACCCCCATTTCATTCAGTGTTGTAAGACTATTGGGAAATGTACCTAAGCGTACATTTTCTGTGATAGACGAAAAAAACTTTATACTAAAAACGTCGTATGTACCATTTATGGTCTAAAGTTATATACGGTATATTATACCATTCGATTCTTAGTGGTAACTGCAGCTCTCACGAAGTTGAATAAAAAACGGGTGTGGCTAAGCCTAAAGCTTAAATTTGTTTTTACGGGTACATAACATAAACTGGTACATAACATAAACGTCTGGGTGTTTTCTATGTATTATAAGTATGTATTTACAAAAGAAAAGTAGTTTATGTATTATATCCGTATTCTGGTACCCATAACACAAGCATATAAGCTTAGCTTGGGACCAGAGGACGTTGTGTGAATTGTCCATGAATATTTATTATTATTAAACTACTTTTCTTTTATAAATACATAGTTACATACTTATAATACATAGGTAGTAAACACCTTATCCATTATCCACCACAAATATATCCTTATCCTCACTAATTCATAATTGCTTAAGTGTTGATGAGTGTAACGATACTATAGCGCGATTTAAAAATTTGTACAACGCCATCTATCGAGCGTTATAGTAAACTTTTCTTTATTAAGGTTTGATTTCTAAATTTCACGCGTGCGAAGTCGCGGGCAACAGCTAGTTGTTTATATTTATGTTTATTAATTACTACTTAATTTTACTCAATGTACGATTACTTAATAATTATGTTCTAAATACTTTGTAATTATGTTGTAATATGCAAATTGTGTGACTTTTTATATTAAATCACATACTTTGAGACTACAGTTACGACATACGACAGGGTTGACTATTGTACATAATATTTAATACTTAATTACATTGCTATATTTTAGAATTAACTTTTTATTAGATTTGAGTCGCATTGTTCAGATGTACACACTGTCATTCATGGATACGAGTTCGATTCCCGCTAAGAAGAATTATTTGTCTCATGAACACAGCCACCTACTTAAGTAGTTTATGCGTATTCTGGTACCCGTAACACAAGCATGTAAGCTTAGCTTGGGACCAGAGAACGTTGTGTGAAATGTCTATGAATATTAAATTATTTATATTTATACGTGTGTAATATGTGTGAATCCCTAAAAAGAGGTTTTTTTTAAAATATTAGTCAACCCTATCATCAGAGCGTAGACTATATATGGCATGGCTTTCTATAGTGACATAATATAGACACTAATTGTAGAACCAATGGGAAATTCACAACAGTGATGTTTCTCTTATTGTCACAACTATTCTAATTATATTGAACGTAACGTAAATATTTGTGTTATGTATTTACTTATTCTGTTATGTAATATTATGTTCAAGTTAACTGTGAAATCTTTACACTATTTTGTTGTTTGTGTGATGTGTTAAACCGATGTATATCCCATGTATAGCCATAACACAAGCATACAAGCTTAGCTTGGGACCAGAGGACGTTGTGTGAAATCTCTATGAATATTTATATAAAAATAACCAATATTTTTTATATAAATATTCATAGAGATTTCACACAACGTCCTCTGGTCCCAAGCTAAGCTTATATGCTTGTGTTATGGCTACCATAATACGGATAGACTACATATTATATATTGTGTTATACCTTATTACGAATAGAATACATACGTAAAATACATAGTATGTACCCAGACGCAGTAAAACATTTGTATGGTGTTAATTATAAATTGCACAAATAATTGTACCGTGCGGGATTCAAACCTAGTGGACGGTAGTCCGTTACATTCAGTTAAAAGTATAATATTTTACTACAGAATTAAAATTTTTATTTTAGTTTAGTAGCACACGTAGAATTGATACCATAATATTATTATCTATACTAATATTATAAAGCTGAAGAGTTTGTTTGTTTGAACGCGCTAATCTTAGACACTAATGGATAAAATTAAAAAAAAAATCGTGTTGGATAGTCCATTTATCGAGGAAGGCTATAAGATTGAAAACATCACGCTGCGACCAGTAGGAGCGAAGCATTAGTGGAAAATGTTGCAAAAACGGAGAAAATTTTTGTGAATTCCACGCGTACGAATTAGCGGACAACAGCTAGTGTTATTATATAAACGTACGTGTTTAGTAACATAAAGTTCAATAGCATACCATCACACACAATCACGTAATCATAACAAAGAAACAACGCGAGACAATCAATAAATAAAATGGCGTACATCAATAACAAATACTTCTTAATATTTTTTCTGCTGTCACAAATAGGCTTTACGCGCGATATCAAATGTTTACAGTACGCTGTTATTACGTAACAAAGTATTTTACAATTACAAGTCATAACCATACAGCGAGTTTTCTTGAGGCTGTTATTTTCCTAAGTCGAGACCTTTAATTCGAGAAAATTATGCGAATACGTAGGTACTGACGGGACATTTTCACGCTTCTAATAAAATTTCGAATTTAGAACGTTTATTATTTTTTTTTTTTAAGGTCTGTAATGGTTTTCTTTTTAAGTTTATGTGTTGCCAGTATGTACCTATAAAAATTCATACTATACATGGTTGTGTAGAATAGTTCGTCCCGCAGACTATACCATCTGTTGAGATTTCCCTTGGCTGAACTTGGTATTTTCTTAACCCATGATCGGAATATCTCGTATAATTATTTATAGACTTGATTATTACTATTCGGATGACATTAATATCATAACCAATTTATATTAATACATACCCATACCTACACAACATTTTATCTTAGTTTGAGATTAAGAACAGTCTGCTTTCATCTATGGTTTGCACCACACATGCTACCAAATTCTCCCACGGCAGCGAGAAATGGCGTAGTCTCACCTTGGGCGAGTGGCTGGCAACAATTGCCACAATTAGCCAATTGTTTTCGTAACCTGTTTGTTAGCGCTGGGAGCTACAGTTCCAGGTGTCGTTAGGGCTGACCGTTATCATCTGATTGTGAGGATATTACCTTAACTGGAAACATTGACTCGCTTTGTACGAGCACTTAAATGGAATCACTTGTAAAAATCCTTGCCAGTATACACCATTAACGGTTATCATGTTTTATGCTTTTGACACTATTATAATATAATCACTATGAAAGAAGAGATTACTTCGTACTTTGGTAGTAATTTGGTACGATTAAACAAAATTCATAATTACATGGTGACGTGAATACATACAAATTAATGACAATTCTTTCTCACGCGGCACAGTGGTATATAATCTCTCCCAAAGTGGAGGCCCGTGCCCAACAGTGGGACGTTGATGGGCTAAGGAGAGAGAGAGAGAGAGAGAGAATGACAATTCATTTAAAGTTTAAGGTTTTATTCTAATCAAAATAGGAAAAAAATCTTAAACCTAAATCTTAATCTTGTAAAGTTAATACTGAACGTTGGGTATTCTTACTGAAGGATGTTTTTAGATGCTCTATCTATAGTTTAAATATAATAAATATAGTTTAAATATAATATCTATAAATAGTTTAAATAAAATGCGCCCTCTAGGGCGCATTTTATTTGAACTAGATAGTAACTACAGGTGGTACATAAGGACAGGTGTCTCTAGAAAGCGACCATGTCTTACAAAAAAAACTACTAAAGAAAACATCCTGTTATAGTCTGGCAACCCTACACTTACTAATGTCCTTCTATATATGTAACGACGTCTAATTGCTAGTTGTATTGTGTCAATACCTTACAAACTTATCTAAACACTACATCACATTGTTAAAAATTGGTCAAGTGCGAGTCGGACTCGCGCACGACGGGTTCCGTACCATTATCTATGCAACATAAGGCAACGTTATTAGTATCGAGCAAGAAACGGTAAAAAAATCATGTTTGTTGTATGGGAGCCCCCCTTAAATATTTATTTTATTTTATTTTTAGTATTTGTTGTTATAGCGGCAATAGAAATACATCATCTGTGAAAATTTCAACTGTCTAGCTATCACCGTTCTTGAGATACAGCCTGGTGACAGACGGACGGACGGACGGACGGACGGACAGCGAAGTCTCAGTAATAGGGTCCCGTTTTTACCCTTTGGGTACGGAACCCTAAAAAAGAACAATCTATATAAATTACATCTTTAAAAAAGAAGTTCATAATTTAAATTTTAATTATTTTTTTTAAATTAAAAATGGTTAAGTCAGCAAAGGTAGAGGTCACATGAGAGTTAGAATCTAAAATCCACAGTGTGTAATTAGTTGTTTTTAAAATTTTATTTTTATATGAATATATTTCTTATTTCAATACGGTTAAAAATTTAAAAAATAAATTATTTTATATAGAGATATAAAGACTTGCATCAAACAAGTTTTTTCATGGTCTTGTTTGTTAATGATAAATTCATTGTTTATTTCACATGTAACATATCATTATCATGTTTTAAATTATATTTGTATTAAGAACAATAAATAATTCATAATCAAATTAAAGAGAAAATCCAATACAATTTTAAAGTCTACAGTCTGAATCCAATCACTTTAAAACGCTTATTTCCGGCCAGGAATTAGGCTGGCCACAAAAACATAAATACAGAAATCTAGCATATAATCTGTGCATTGTTTGAATTAATTGTTACCTACATCCGATATAACAATTATTTTAATTAGTAATATTTTAGGATACGCAATTAAATATTTAATTTAATTATGAGTATATCCTAACACGCTGTTTTAATCTAACTACAATGTAAATATGTTGATTGCTCTTATTTTTAGCTGCGTATATTGTTTGTCGGGTTATTAACAGAATAGTTACCTCACATATAGATGAAGCAACATCATAAATAGACTAAAAAGAATTTTTTCTTGAATAAAAATTTCTTTATAACTTTTAATATCTAACAGTTTATTTCATAATGGTCAATCCTTCTAAGGGTCAATGTTTAAGACTAGACTGAGATATCTCTGTCCGTCTGTCACCAGGCTGTATCTCTGAAAATTTTATGCCTACAAAGTTGTTTATTTTTATATATGATAGAAAAGTTTTTTATACAATACCTAAACTTTTCTTTTTGCCCTTATCCCAAGTTACTTGGGGTCAGTGCAGCTCGTTTTTGCATTCCAGCCTCTTCCATTAGCCGTCATATTCTCATCCACATTTTATATAATAACCAAATATGAATTAACATACAAAGATTATTTTTAAGTTACATAATCGACATGATCTCAACCAAACATATCAATTTCGTATTCGAGTTATTTTTACGTCTGAATCGATTACATACTGAGGTGTCAAATTTTTAAAATATTACATGCAATTATTTATTATGTAATCTATTTCATAGAAAGATTACTATAAACTAAAGAAAGCGAAATATCGATTAAAATTATTTTGTAACATACTAGCGATCTATTCCGATCTGGCATAATTCTCTCTCCAGCTCATCCAGTTGGACACGGTCCTCCCGCCATTTTGGGAGGAATTAAGGTCTATTGTGCCGTGCTGACCACATGTGTTGGTAAAGGCCTTTATTTTCGAGTTCTTCTCTCATACAAGATCTTATTTGTATACAATGTCCCTTAGCTGGCTTTTACAGTACCCTAGAAAGGCCCCCTTCCGTCACCATACAGACAATTTGGTTAATAAAAGTATTTACAAAAGTTTTTGTGGCTGCCGTAATTTCTTAAAATTTTTGATGGAAATAAAAACTATGCATTCTCGTACACAGGCCGATACGCATGCTAGTTGTCATGCATATTGGTGACGTGGAGCCATTATATTTTCACCTGCCATAGATGATTCTCCCTCTTACTCTCCTTTCTAAAAAAATCGGTTACTGAAATTCAACGTCATACATGTCGGCAACGCGAAGGCATAGGGTTTTTCACCACCCAAAAGACTTCTATTAGATAATAACTTAGTTTATGAAAATAGAAAACAATATAATAATCATCATATTCTGCATTACAATGTTGTTACATTGTTGTTAACTGCGTTACACTATGTTATTACAAGAATTACATATTTAAGAAATAGTTAAGTAAGAGATAGAGATGCACACTGACGGTTCCGTGCTAGTGGTAAATAAAGTATAAACCTACGATAAATTTAATTTAGTGCATAAGTATTTAGGTATTTGCCTGTTTATATCTTGGCTGTTTATTTAAATTATGTATATTTTTTAGGTTATATAGCTAGTATAGCTAGCTAAAAGCCGAGCTTTGTGAGGGCTCGCGCATGTTGATTTTTCTCTACATCTTTATAACTATCACAGGTAGTTAAAAAATAAGTAGTTTGTAGGTTTTAATTAATTCGCAAATGTGAAAATATGCTCGTACTTCAGCCGTTTTATTTATATGTTTTTGGTAATGACTTCCCTTTTTGTTCTGTTTCGTCTAAGTAAGTAAGCTAACTAGGGTTCTCTTGTTATACGGAACCTTAAAAACAGGAGCTCGTAAAACAGTTGACGTTAATCCATTTATAATTTTAAACTGCACATATCATCTGATAATATGACCACAATTTCCATGAATAAGTAAAACCAGAAGTGTATACTTATATTTGAAGGTTCATACAAAGAAATTAATATTAAATGTGCTTATTGTTGGAACAGGTTATGTAACAGTGAGGCTAGGAATGAAGATCTATTTACAACTTAATACCTTATCTTTATTATATTCTCAATCTTTTACTGCTTTTCTTATAATTTTATGACCACGGCGAAGAAAAAACAAGGGTATACTTAGCAAATATTTGAACATTTCATTGTAATCAGAATGTACATACCTCAATATGATTTACCATAGTGGAAAAATTATTCATATTACTTCATTTATTCATTTAATTTGGTTATATATGGTTTAGTTAGACGGGCTTCGTGGCGTTGTGGTTCATGTAATGGACTGCCGTTCACAAGGTCGCGGGTTCGATTCCCGCTTGGGACAATCATTTGTGTGATATCCATAAATGTCATACAAATGTTTGTACTACGTCTGGGTGTTTCTATGTATTATAAGTATGTATTTACAAAAGAAAAGTAGTTTATGTATTATATCCGTATTCTGGTACCCATAACACAAGCATAATAAGCTTAGCTTGGGACCAGAGGACGTTGTGTGAAATGTCCATGAATATATTTATTTATTTATTTTATTTATATACTACACAGCGGTCCTAGTTTTTTCTCGAAGCATGATGCGGCATTTTTACTAGCAATTCATAGAAATGAATTTATTGTTTCAAAAATTTTGCATAACTGAAAATGTTGGCGTGCATAACTTACAAAAGCTTACCTAAAACTATAATAGTTACTAACAAAAATTTTGTTTTCTGAACGAATGGGCGGATAAAATGCGCTGTATACGCATTATCTTTTTTTTTGGCTGTAGTTTTTATTATTTTGTTTAAAAACTTATTTTTAAATCTTTATTAATTTTTTTTCAGGTGCCATTATCTGTTAGGTGTGAGCACTGTAAGTACTTATATTATGATTCTAATTATATTAAAAAAGGATCAATTTAAAGAAGCGTTTCTAGGTAGAAAAGAGGATCTTTGAGCTCTGCTGTAAGTTTTCCGTATTTTCCGTCTTTCTTTAATTTATGCAATAACATTTTCATTTAATGCGATCATAAGTTGCCAGTATACAGAAATTTTACAAACATTTTCAATATTTCGTCTATTCTCAATACCAAGAATTGTCAAAGTCAGACTAACCTAAGCTTTTGTCCTAACTTACTTAACAATGTGCTACTGATAACAGCATTCTCTATTGAAAATTTATCAGGAGATAGAAATATCTTAATAATAAACAAGGATAAAAATCTATCCGTAATCATAGATAGGTAGGTAGTTTGGGTGCTAATGGTAAGAATTAATGCGGCTATTTTGCACATCTAACAAGTTCAATTATTACATTTAGAATTGTTTTACATAATATTCTTTACCAAAAACATTTTCTACTCTAGAAATGGATAGATTTTAAAATAAAAAGAATCTATTTTGTTGGAAAATCGTAAGTCGGGAGTGACTTTCCACTCATTAAGACATATCACAATGATTGACTGACTATGTTGTGTGTATGTATGTCACTGGTTATACAGATCAATGCACATCATTATACGTGTGATTGAGATCGGATATTTTCTTACTGTAGCATGTCTATTAAATTAATTACTAATACTCAGATAAAGAAGATAACGCCTCATAGATAATATATCAAATGGTTTAGATCTTAGAGCTACAAATAATTTGTTAATAGAAATATAAAAAATGTGTATACCCTATAACCTGCCCTCTTACCACCAAGATAATGATGTTCACACAAAACATCACCTTTCTATCGTCACTTTACACTTTCTCACAAATACACACTTTATAATTATACACTCGCGATTATGACCGGTATAAACTCTTTATCACTACTGTGAGTGAGCAACTAGTAGGGCAGAGATTCGCCCTCTCTAACGTCTCAAACGATACTGACTGTTAGCTCTGTGACTGTATCGTAATTATAGTCACTACGAGTTGGGGTAGTAGACAAGGTAGGGGAAAACACGTGTTAGGACTTGTCTACAATTCTTTACGTTAACGAATTATACGTTTATATTTGTTTATTTTAATTGTCACTCCGTCATATATGTATGTATTTCTTTGGTATACCAATAGAAAACAAATTTATGGTGAATAGCGGATTTTTATAGAAGATTAGAGTTTTGCCATAAGAAATACATGTATGTATCTTTATTAACAATGAGTTGCGTTACATAGTTAGATCCTAGTTTAATATATTGATCTACAATAAACAGATCCAGTGAGCAACATAAGTTTATAACAATTACATGTAAATAACAATTACTTGAACTTGGCTTGACACGCTACCACGTGTCTAGATATCCCTCATTGAGGTCAAATTAGGTGAGAAACTTAATCAAGATTTAGATTTCACACTTTTACACAAATAAAACATTTAGGTATAAACATTACCTAATTATTATGTATGAAATATCTTAACGACTGCACTCAAGGTCACCAGCTCAGTTTACACAGTTAACCGTTAATAAAATAATAACCTAGCCGAGCTAAAAGTACCGCAAGTATTTTATTTAAAAGTAAAAGCTTTTATGAATTTATTAATAAATTAATAAACCACTTCATAAAATGTAAGTAATTAGGTAAATAGAACATTATTTCCTTAGAAAGGGGCATTAAAAGTTCACATTTGTGGGTCCCAAATCAAACTTATGTTGTTTATTATGAGAATAATGACCTATTTTGTCGGGGTACCATAATTCTGGATCAGAAATTTTGGTTACCATAAGGAAACCAAAATTTAATCCTTTAGATGTCTAAAAAACTCCTGGATCGAGCATTTCACTGATGTAATCACCACTAGCCATAGAAAGGCGCAATATAATTAAATAAATCAATATTCATGGACATTTCACACAACGTCTTCTGGTCCCAAGCTTATATGTTTCTGTTATGGGTACCAGAATACGGATAGAATACATATACTACTTTTCTTTTGTAAATACATACTTATAATACATAGAAACACCCAGAAGCAGTACAAATATTTGTATGACAATTATAAATATCATACAAGTGATTGTCACGAGCGGGAATCGAACCCGTGACCTTATGATCAGCAGTCCGTTACATGAACCACTCAACCACGAAGCTCGTCAGCTCGCAATATATTGTAATACTGGAAAATACATAAATCAATAAGTGTACTGTTAACACAAGTTGATTACGTTAGAGTTTGTGCACCTGTTAATGCGCAGTGTCTCAGGTTCGCGACGGTAGATGTCGTTCAATTGAGCGTAGCATCAGTAATGGGGGGAAGGCGGTTGCTTCCGCTGACGACACAGATGCCGTTTTAATGGTCAAGCTCAGTGACCATCACTAATACAAGTACTTAAGGGTCGACGACCACTTCGCGATTATGTCTCATAAGATTTGAATGAGCATTTCAGGGTTGTCAAATAAAATATCTAATACATATATAAATTTTCTTGTCACAGTATTAGTTACCATACTCCTCTGAAACGGCTTGACCGTTAAATAAAACTACTTTTTACGGATTTAGATGCGTATATTTGTTTTAAATCCGTAAAAAATTGTTTTATTTAAACAAATGAGTTGCGCAAGGCTTGACTGATTTTTATGAATTTTTTTTGCATATTCATTAGGTCTGAAAATCGGCTACTATCTTTTTTTCATATCCCTTAGTGATAAGGGTTGACCACCTCGACATTTGTATGGCAAAACAGCGTTTGCCGGGCTAGCTAGTCAACATATGAATCTATGCTCCCAACTTACTCTAGGCCATCTCCATGCTAGGAAAAATGATGTGCTCACCACAGACTAACAAAAACCCATAAAAAAAGCACGCGTATAATGCGTGCATTTTATTAATTTTATTGTTGTTGCAATATTTCTTGCTTTCAGTGCATTACTATTAAAAGCTCATGGAACGGATTTTCATCATTACGAAGTTAGTTGTAGAAGGAGATCCATGTTGACGCCGTCACTATGAAGTTAGTTACAAACGTAATATAACGCGATGAATAAACGATTAATTAAAACTTTTTAATTGTGTACATAAATACACAAAGGTACACTTTTTATTTCAATTATTTATTTTTTAAATTGTTTGTTCACCTAATGCTTACAGCAATCCTTGTGCATTAATAAGCATAAAGTACATAGTATATAGTACATTATTGGTTATTTTATTAGGGTTCCGTACCCAAAGGGTAAAAACGGGACCCTATTACTGAGACTTCGCTGTCCGTCCGTCCGTCCGTCCGTCCGTCTGTCACCAGGCTGTATCTCAAGAACGGTGATAGCTAGAGAGTTGAAATTTTCACAGATGATGTATTTCTATTGCCGCTATAACAACAAATACTAAAACTAAAATAAAATAA
This sequence comes from Orgyia antiqua, assembly GCA_916999025.1. Taxonomy (NCBI): domain Eukaryota; kingdom Metazoa; phylum Arthropoda; class Insecta; order Lepidoptera; family Erebidae; genus Orgyia; species Orgyia antiqua. The sequence continues at coordinate 21,682,664 of OU779862.1, forward strand.
ATATTTAAGGGGGGCTCCCATACAACAAACATGTTTTTTTTACCGTTTCTTGCTCGATACTAATAACGTTGCCTTATGTTGCATAGATAATGGTACGGAACCCTTCGTGCGCGAGTCCGACTCGCACTTGACCAATTTTTTATTTTTGTAGCTTATTAAACAGATTGTAATGTTTTTATTATAAAAATCTAGAAATTAAAAACATGTACCAACCCTATTACACGACAATACACGAACACATTGAGGCTTCAATCGCGTTCTATTTGTGGTGATGGTGTTACAGTTTTGATATAAGTAGATTAACCTTTATCATTGTTGATTTCACTCACCTACATTTGTAAGAATGGAGTCGGAGGTCAAAGATCCTGTGTAACCTAAATGTGTGGGTGAAATTAGCTCTGAATTTGAGGTACCTATTGTGAAACACCATTTAATGTTATGAAATTACTAGCTTTGACCTGCGACTCCATCCGCGTGGAATTTAGAAAATTTTCCCCGTTTTTGCAACATTTTTCACTACTGCTTCGCTTCTAATAGTCGCAGCGTCATGTTATATAGCTTAAAGCCTTCCTCGATAAATGCCCCATCTAACACTGTAAGAATTTTTCACATGGGCACAGTGGTTCCTGAGATTAGCGCGTTTAAACAAACAAACAAACATTCAGCTTTATAGTTTTAGTATAGATTTTGACACCTATTAAGCTATAGTTTTTATTTCATTGTATTTTCTGTATGTAACAAAAGGATTGACACCTAAGAAATGGGCGGGGCGATAGAACAGAGTAGCTAATATTTATACACTGACAGCGCGAAATGTCAGTATTAGAGTTCTGTTTTTCCTTATTGTAAGGAACCGTAAAAAGGGCGTTATTAAAATGTGAATACCTTTCTTGTTTTAATATCCGTGTCTGAGTTCGAATCAATAACAAGCCATAGTTTTACTTAACTAGCTGTAATGCCATTCGTTGACCTCATTGTTTTTTATCAACTCGTGGTTTTGTTGTAGACGTGACTATCGTTATATTCTTGTGGTGATAACATTTTTGAAGCGTTTTGGATTAACAATAATGTTGCGCCTATAATGTTACCTAGATTTTAACGCAAATGTTGGTTTGTTCGTGTTCATGTCACTCTTTCTCATATTGGTAAGCATTTAATTTCATTTTGAGGAGGGAGGTGTGATGTCCCCTCTAATACTTTGTAATCTTAAGAGGATACCAAAATAGCTTCGTGCATTTTTCTACGTACGAAGTTTTCATTGTTTCTTTAGATTGAATGGCTAGAGCTCTAATTTTTAAGTATATGTTTTTTCAATATATGATCTAGGATCGCATAAACTCAGAAACGCGATTGATAAAAGTTTTCTCGATAGAAAATCTTAGCGAAACAATGGTGTCGATTCTACGTCCACAACTAAACTTAACTTAACTAAAAAATGAAAACAACTATTGCTGTATATTGATTATTTGGTAGTTTTGTTGTGTAATTTTATATTAATTACAATCGTTAATCTATAATAAACAGATTTGCTAACAATAAAGAATCGTTAACATTACGGAATTGTGTTATTGACACAATCAAATTTCATTTTTCAGTTAAGTTAAGTTTAGTTGTGCGCGTAGAATTGGTACCAAACTCTCTCATTTTAAATTTTTTTCATTTTTCGGTCTATTTTCGCGTATTAACTAATGAAATAACTTTAAAAACATAAGTAACTATTATATATAGAAACACGTAAATCAGAATTAAAATATATTTAGTAGATTTTGAGTAAACAAAAAAAAAATCCCTAATTCTTCATTTTCTATACCTACTAGCTGTGTTAATATGTACATGTCGACGATAATATTGATGTAGGCCCTTAAGGTATATACTTAAGCCTTAATATCAGTAAAATAAGTATAGTAAGTAAGTTTTATATTAGGTAAAACTGTGGCATGTTCTAGACTAACTTTTCTTTGCCTTGAATTAAACCTACATAGGAAAATTCTAGTTGGGAATCATTAATTATTAAGATACAGTTGCAAGAAGAATTTAAATTATATTCACCCTGGCAGTTTCTAAACATTTCGGCTATTCCTTTCTTTATTAACATATCCGATATAATGATAAGAAAGTAAATAAGCCAATTAAAAGATTTATTACCTACAAGTAAACAATCAAATCTTTTCACTTTATAATATTACGAGCTGTTGCTGTTGGTGTTGTCGCTGTTGGGAATTAAGAAAATAAAAAAAGCCTTACCAAATTATCCAAAAACTCCATCATGTTGAACAACTATATCTATAAAAAATACCGCATGAAAATTCGTTGCATAGTTTTGTAGATAGTTATATAATCTCACATAGCGACATACATACATACAAACATAACGATTTAGTTTTATAATAATTTGCATAATTCAAAAACTAAAAAACACGCTTTTATTAAGCGTGTTTTTTCTTAATATTTTTATAAATTATTGCATTGTCATCGGCCCTTAATAAGCATACAAGATTTCAGATCAATCCGACTACTATAAGTGCGTTAAATCACTTTGAGAGATTCCGTTACATAGATTAATACATTGATAGATACACACCGAACTAATATAAGCGTGTTAATAAGTAGAAATTATGTATTAGTTTACATAGGAGCTTAAAAAACCAATTTCCAAAAATAGAATGACATCATTTGTTTACATTATAATTCATATTATTTTAAATAGAGTATAGTGTTTTTGTATGCTACAGTATGTATGTATGTATGTATGTGTGTGTATTGTGCATGGATGCATAACCGCTAACTCCTCGGTCCCGCTCCATTTCCCTCACGCCTAGCTTGCACAAACTCGCGGACAATAGCTACGATATATATTCTACTATGAGACCCACTTGCTTACTGATCTCTATTGTTTATTATGTACTTAACATTCAAATATATATCTTACATATACTAAGCGTTGATTCTGCGGATAAATGAAACAAAATCCTTTGTGAAGTTCTCTACAAAAATAGAATGACAGAAGCAGAAGTGATCCTTTAAAAGCTCCTTATTTGTACGAAATATTAAAAAAAGTCCCTGCTTCCATCTCTCTCTCTCTCTCCAGCCCATTAACGTCTCCCTTTGGGAGGGATTATGGTCTACTCTGGCCCGGTGGCATAACGTTTACTTGCTGTAATATGTATAATTTTCCGTCTTTCACACCTCTGTGTCATCATTCTATGTTATATCCTCATATTATCTGTGTAATATCCATTAGCTGATTTTTACAGCATCCAGGGAAGGAAAAGGGTGGTAGCACTTGTATTCTTAATCCGTCACCACGCAGAAATTGCTTTCATGTAGTGTATTGCATATATTTTTGCAGCGCTACAAGATTATTAAGTTTCAGATTTAAGGTAACTTAGATAACCGACATTTGAGTAACCCCATGAGTCCTATCTTATGAGGTTACCCGAATGCCGAGAAACTTACAATTTAGGTATTTTCGTTTATTAGGTATTACTATATCTATTCTCTATTCTACTATACCTACATCTGTGCGCGATCAATTTGTGAACGTGTAGCACAAAATACAATTAAAATGTGCCTTTTTACTACTTGCGCAAAAAAGTTAATATTTCAACTAATTTAACAAAGTTAAACGCTATAATTTAAAAGTTATCTAAGTTTAATACTTTCCATTTTAATAATTACGATTGTAGTAGATAAAAATTATTATAGAATCTTAATTATTGATTGGAAAAGTGAAATTTATTTATTAATAGAAGATATTACAACCTACAACATACCATATAAGTACTTGTTGTATTATTAACTTAGAAAGTCACACGAAAGTGGTCTTATCAAATGGGAGTATGTGGTATAACTTTTGCCGTTTAGAAACTTGTTTTTAAACAATTATAGGTTTTATTTATGTTGTGACAAAGTCGATGGATGTTTTTATCAAGTGTTTTTGATAGTGTTGTATATAATTTTGATAGTGATAGTGGTTTGTGTCAGTCTATTTTCATAATATGATCCAGTTTTTATGATGTAATGTTAGCTATACTGGTTTTATACATTTAGCTAGTTCTAAGCACAGATATACAAAATTGTTGATTGACGTTTAAAATCGAGGACAAGTGACTTTAACCTGGCTTTAACTTTAACCTGTATCATAGACACACATAGATACATATTTCACGCACACGTAAATATGTAAGTGGCTTCAAGCCAATGAGTGATATAGCTACAGACACTACATGCGTTATATCTGTGGTTCTAAGTTGATCGAAGTATTATCAAAGGACGTTGTTCAGATTATCTATGAATATTTTAATATTGAGTAAAATAATATTAACAAAATGGTGCATAAATGCTCTATAAAGAATAAATAATAGGATTGTGACTTAATATCAAAGGCGATAAAAAATTTGTAAAGTCGCCTTACAAATCAATCAAACATAACCAATTATTCGCTAATACTGAGGGTTCCGTACTTAAAACTCTTACAAGACTAAACAAAAAAAATAATTTGATACACATAATAATATTTAAAAAAAATGAAAAGGAAAAGAAAGATCAAAGGAGTTTCTTGTCTGATCCTCTTCACAGTATTCACGTTGGGAACAAACACCTAGCTTCTGACGTTTTAATAGTAAAACATACCAATTTGAAATAAAATAATATGACTTTGACTTTGGCAAATAAATATAGTTTGTTACAAACTATATTTTTTTGTGTGTAATTTATTAACATTTGCAATTATTATTTTACTATGCTTTCACTTAATTATTAAAATTAAAGTGGAAAAAATGATAACCACGAGCAGAAGCGCTCGCGGGAAGCAAGCAGCAGGTACTAAACATTGGGAAACCTAAGGTCTCATAATATTTTTCTAGCTACTTCTTGTTTAGCACTGCTTGCTTCTTGCAAAATGACTTATGTATGTAGTAAGTAGAAAGTAAATAGTAACTTTTGATTCCCGTCCTTAAATAGTCGCAATAACTATTTTGGTGGATAAAACTTCTTTTTCTTCTTGTTATTTTGTGTAAGTTTACATTTACACAATGTAAGTTTAAGTGTAAAACTTCAGAGACTATTACAAGATACGAGAAAAAATATGTAGTATATTGCCAGACAAATGGATAAACAACAGTGAGAGGGTAATGGTTTTTTCTTATTTTTAAACGGCACCCTAGAAATCCCAACAAAAAAAGTTCGTGAAGTGTTTGGCCTTTATTCATTTAACATATAAAATGTTTAAAAGCATTCACTATGTTGATAATGAATGAACAAAATCAACAAGCATATATCACGTTGATGGTTAACCTCGCTTTAATGTTATATATAAATATTCATAGTGTTATACCACAGATCACCTACTATAGACAACGCATTACGAAATTTTTAAGACTAAACGCACCAATGTTGGAGGAAAACGCGGGCTGCGGGTCATAGAATAACCAACTGTTGCCCGCGACTAACTACGCGTGGTACTTACAAAATATTCCCTGTTTTTGCAACATTTCCACCAATACTTCGTTCTTATTGGTTGCAGCGTGATGTTATAGCCTATAACCTTCCTCAATAAATGCACTATCCTACACTGAAAGAATTTTTCTAATCGAACCAGTGGTTTCTGAGATTAGCGCGTTGTAACAAACAAACTCTTCAGCTTTATAATATTAATGTATATGCATTTTTATTGGTTGTAACAAAATCACGCGGAGTTCTCATATATTACCTATATTGGAGTAGCGCATACGTTCGGAAAGCGTTGTTAGGATTGCGTGCGGAATCTTTTTGGGATAATCTATGTGTTGTGACCTACTAAACAACCAGCACCATGGGATTCATAGTACATGTGGATAACATTTAGTATAAAATCAGTTTTACTTTTGTTAATTGAATCATCATTATAGTCACGCCTTTTTGCTATTGGGGTAGGCAGAGAATATAGAGCGTCATCTGCTACGATATAAACACACTTCCATGGCATTATTTACATATAGTATGGATAAACCAATGCTTAAGAGTGAAAACCTTAACACTACTAATTAGGTCAGAGTTTCTCGAGTGCCTCCTTCTGATAGAAACGATTGTTGAAAGGTAAGACTATACATAAATATAGCACTGTTAGTACTGTTACTTATACTTTAGTATACCTTACATTAATTGTCAATCATTATTATTATTATCATCTAACTGTTTCATTTAACAAAAGATGAATTAAACTTAGATAGAACTTTCGTTAGCATTAAAGGCAGTTATAACTAGTAGGAAAACAAAGAAAATCACGTAAGTAAAACATATATCTCTATTTCTCACCAGCTTATTACCGTCTCACTGTTGGGCCGGGGCTCCTCCACTTGGAAAGGATTATCATCTGCTATGCCGCGCTGACCAAGCGTGTTGGCACAGAATTTATTTTCGAGCTTTCCTCTCTCACAGAGGATGTTATCTGTGTACAATATTCTTTAGCTTTCTAGCTTCTTCCTTTTTTTCTTTTTCTTATTCTCAGCATTTTAGGAAGGAAAAGGGCTGATGACATTTGTATTTTTAATCCGTCACCACACGGACAGATTGGAAAATACACATAAGATAGTTTAATTTTTTTATCATAAAGATTTCATACAACTTCCTCTGGTCCCAAGCTAAGCTTATATGCTTGTGTTATCGGTACCAGAATACGGATAGAATACATATACTACTTTTCTTTTGTAAATACATATTTTTAATTATATTGTATAAGCACATTAAACACCCAGACGCAGTACAAAAATTTGTATGACATAAATATCACACAAATATTCCCGAGCGGGAATCGAACCCGCACGTCCTCGTGAATGGCAGTCCGTTACATGAAGCGTTAAACCACGATGCCTGTCAAAAGGTTAGTTATATTCTTAGTAAAACACTCATAAATTATGTGGTATTTGTAAGACGCTCGTGAAAAGTTCAATATGTACAATGTTTTATAACAACAACTCATAAATCTCTACATAAAATATGAAAGTTACGTGAAGTTTCACTTGGACATGAAAATCATATTGTCACCATGTTACTTTCTTTGTATTAATGGTGCTTTTACATAGAGCTTTACATTGACCATTACAGTTTATTCAAATATTCTTTGAATAAATCTTGAATAGGCATCATCATGGGACCACCTCTTTTGGGGGGGCAAGACATGAATGTAGAGACACTGTTGATAAAGTTTTTAACCGACTTCAAAAAAGGGGGAGGACCTCAATTCCTTTGTATGTTTTTTTATTTTTAATAACCTCATAGCTTTTAACTGAGCGAAGCGATTGTATGATTTTTTTCTTAAATTTAAAAGCTGGTAGTTTCCGTGTAGCCCATTGGCACCAGGTCAGGATCTGATGGTTATCTCCTGAGAAATCGAGGAAATCTCTCAAATATCAAAGGCACATCAGTTGAACCATTCGGAATTATGAAAATCGGTATTTTGTTTTTTTGTCTTTCTTTGTAACCCTCTACGGGTATAAGTACAGTCCCTTAATGTATGTCAGGGTTTGACAATGTACAAAGTCACATAAAATAATATTCCGTTCACTAACAAAATAACACGTGAAAGCACTAACCTACGTTATGTTAACATAATCTTACTTTCAAACAACAACACTTTAGGTAAACGTTGTTTTTAACAACTATTACATTACAATTTTCTCTGGTTGATATACAAATTGTTGAAGCTATTATGATACTGTGATTCACTTAAATATATTATCTATATTTAATAATATTTATATTATCTATATTTCATATACTTATATAAAATACTAGCTGACCCGGAAAACGTTGTTTTGCCACACAAATGTCAGGTATGAAATTTAGATAGTATCCGATTCTCAGACCTACTGAATATGCATATAAAATTTCATAAGAATCGGTCAAGCCGTTTCTGAGCAATATGGGAACGAATATTGTGACGCGAGAATTTTATATATTAAGTAAGTAGTGTATATTAAACAATTATTTTCCTTGAGACTTTCAGCATTTATTACAAAAAGCTGTCCACAATCAATAGAGAAATCAGGTAACGTAAACAGACCGACAGGCAGACGGACACCGAAATAAAGCTTAAAGCGTAGGAGGGTTTCTTTTATGGACGAAACCCTAAAAGCGATGAATAATTGATAATCTCCTTCTTTTGGCGTCGATTAAAAATAGAGTCTGAAAGACACTGAATTATTTCAGTCACAAAGTGACAAAATTATAATTCATAATTTGTTAATATTACCGGGACTATAATCACGTTAATAAATAGGCACAATATCTTAAAAAGGCACAATACCTTTGCTGCCGACGTTTCCCAACGAGTCCCGGTAATATTAAGAGGGTACTGTACTCCTCATTTAGGTATTTGCTTTAGGTATTGCTATCCCTATTTCCGAGCGCCGCGCTGAAAGGGACAAATATAGATGAAGCGGATTTTACCTACAAATTCTTTGGAAAAAGACGTTTCGTACTTCCGTTTTTTTTTTTCGCGAAAGTTAAACCGATTTTTTAGTTTTTGCGTTATATTATAGATAAAGAGTATATCTATGCTCCTATCACTTTCTTTTGTGGTAAAACTTTACCAAATTTGTGTGATAGACGCTGCAACTTTATTTAAAGAAAACCGAAAAATGTGGGTTTTTCGGATCGTCATATATCTTTTAGTTATTATGTTTGGAAAAAAAGAAAGTGATAGAAGCATAGGAATATTTAAAAATGAAAAAAAATAAGTATAAATTTATAAAATAATAATAATAATAAATATTCATGGACATTTCACACAATGTCCTCTGGTCCCAACCTAAGCTTATATGCTTGTGTTATGGGTAGCCGGATAGAATACATATACTACTTTTCTTTTGTAAATACATACATAAAATACATAGAAACACCCAGACGCAGTACAAACATTTGTATGACAATTAGAAAAATCACACAGATGATTGTCCCGAGCGGGAATCAAACCCGCGACCTCTTAATCGGCAGTCCGTTACATAAACCACTCAACCACGAGGCTCGTTGTTAAATATATACTGAGATATAATATATAGGTAATTCTACTATTATTTTAAAAACGTGAAATTGGATCTACGTATGTATGTTTGTTGCTCTTTCATGCAAAAACTACTAAATGGATATTAGAAAATAAATAAATTTTATATTAATTAAATATAATAAACGAATAAAAGTGTACATAATAATTTTAAGTAACTTCTTATTTACTATCCTAACATTTCCAAATACATATTATTTTATTTACACATAAAAATAAGAGTAAAATTAATAATATTGAGAAATTGCAAGAATTATTTGACTAAAGCGCATGTTGCATAAAGTTAAATGATTCGCGATCTTGTACCTTTTGCACATATCAATTCTCCGCAGCAGTGATCAAGTCAGTTATGGCTTCACCCCTGTACTAGTAGTTCTCGGATCTGAATTGCATTTGTACTTAACATTAAGTGGATTGTACATATTTGACAACCCTAGCCATAAAAACAACCTATTAAGGGACTAGAGGGGGGTCGTACAATATCCAACAATTATGTTTATTTTACCTTATCATAGTTAAACGAAAAAGAGATTTATATTCGTTCCAGTCGATAGTTGGTGACATAAATGTGAAGGTTTGGTCAACATTTCACGAAACACGCGCCGACAGCCGCGCCTGTGCTAAGTGCTAAAACAGGGTTGTCACAAAGTCACAAATAATTTATTTATTTATTTCCAGTAAGAGGCTAGTGCATCTATACTGCAACAGCTGCCTTCGCATTTGGATTGCACTTCCACTTAACATCAGGTGGACTGCAGTCATTTGCCCAACCCTAACTGTATAAAAAATTCATAACATAGGTATAGTTTTAAAAATAATTAATAGTAATTTATTTTTTAATTTAATTGTCCTCTTAGGTAAAATAATTTTTTTTCCTTTTCATGCTAGGTACATAAGAAATGTTGTCATTGATTCTTGAGGGCGTAAAAAAGGTCTAAGTTAGACATTATACTGTAATTACACTTTGCACACACACACACCAGCAGTTCCACTACACCAGTGGAACTGCTGGTGTGTGTGTGTGCTTTTCGGTTATCTTTGCCGCTTTCCTAGACGATTGGAATTTAAATGTAATAAATACCTTACTGTAATTAAATTTATTTCTGGTGTAGTATAAATAAATTTGTTTTCAATACCTTGTTATTGTTTGTGATAAAGTATAGTTTTTGTGACAACCCTAGCATAATTTCGTGACAAATAATCGAATGTTGACCGAATCATTTATCGAAAGTGTTAAATATTCATGTGTCAATAATCTATACTAACTCTTGGGTCACTGTTTGGTTAGGATTTCGTGAAATTATGGTACGTTCTATGAGTTAATATTTGTTAAACATATTACTTACCAAATATACCTTAGATAACTCTTGTATAGTCGGTAGAAAATGTCCTTTCGATGATGTATTGATGTTGATTAAACTAGTTGAAAAACAGTATCGTTCTATTGGGGTTTTCAAGATAAACCTCCTAAAAATACCGGTTGCTCGTCTCATCACATGATCATCACTAGACAGCCGTTTATTTCTTAAGTCAGTCAGTCATTTTCAATCAATCAATCAATCAATACTTCATTGGCATCACTTTCAGGATTATATTGGAGCAAATAGCTCTAATATAATCATTCTTTAATTTTATCTATTTGGGTGACCTGACACATCTGTCCAAACATAATCGTAACTCTATCGACTTTGAATCATTGCTTTTATATTTTTGCGTAACATCCCTCTTAAGTTAATCTTAACTCTATACGTATTAATATTTATAAAACTACGATATATTTAATAAATCATGGTTGTTGTCTAACCTAAGTTGTCATTCATCCTCTGTGGTCCTCAATCGTGAATGTGTAGATTGTCAGATAGAAAGCAGAGGCGCACCTATCTCTCGAGAAAGTCTTTATATCAGCCGGCGAACAACCGCGATTGTAATCATTATATCAATTACGTAACACATTAATATAATAGTCACTTTAATATTATTTTGTTTCTGAGTTAATAGACAACGTCCTCTTTGGTTAAAGTTAGCGTTTTATGTGAGTCCAGATTAAAAATACCTTTAATATAACATGTCTTCGATATGTTTTTGAAGATTTTGGTGCAACATTTAAGTTCGGTGTTCATTACACAATATAAAATAATAATTATCGTTAGTTTTAAGTAGTAAATTCATGATAATAACTCTTTGCATACCATAGGTTTTGAACGCAAGACCGCGGTATCACAAAGCGAATACTCAACACTAATAAATTATAAGTAAAAAATACTTAAATAATTTTTACTTTCATAATATTATATCTATTTCATCTGAGAGGTGAAAGCGTTGTAGTTTATGAGTCATCTTGGAAATTATACAAGTGATTTACATAATCCACTGTAACATATCAGACTTGCTTCTTATAGGCCTAATGATTTCAAAGTTTTATGTCTCGTAAATTATTATGAACATCATCTTACAGTGTTCCTTTATGTTATTTATGTAGCTTTTAATTATTACTATACGTAACAGCTTACATTACAAAAGAATATTAAAACAAGTTTTAATAGTTTTTCGTTGAATGGAAAATAAAACTCAATATCTTAAGAAGAAAATAAAAGTTCTTATACTTCTTAATTACTCTAAATTTTATTTTCTTAAAAAGAACGAACTGCCAATAGATTTTGAAACAAATAGCGCCTAAAAAGATCGAAGTGTGTTTTTTTTTTCTGATTCCACCCCTCTGAAAATGAAGCCCTTTGGACGTAACAAGAAACGTCACAGCTATTCTATAAAGAAAATAGTTAAATATCAATAAAGAATCAATGAGTCGTGTCAACAAAAACGTCTTTATGTTTACCGCGTAAAATTTAATAGTTTTTACTCCGACCATGTTAAATGTTTTTTTTCTCGTTGAGGTCATCCTTGTTCACGGTTCGCCAACCATTCATGGCTGTATGTATTGTTTACAATGCAACTAAGCGTGTTATACATTTAGTTAATACGTAGTACAATTAAAAAGAACTAATTTAGCCAGGAAACTTTTGAAACAAAATTGAACTTAACTTAATTTAATTTAATAACACGCTTAGTTGCATTGTAAACAAATTATTGTGTGATAAGGTATATTCTTACATAAAGCTAATTTGGAAATGATTTTTAAATGAATTAATTGGATGATTCACGAGTTGGTATTTCCTTTAAATTTCACTTTTTCGTTCCGGTCACCTGGCTAGGTCCAGTTTGGGCAGTGCGATTTTTATTCGCAAGTGAAGTCAAGCATGGCATAACTTTTACTGTTTAATTTTTCAGGTTATGTTTTCCAAATTACGTTTGTATAAAATGACTACCAATATACGTTTATAAAAAGGATTGTCACATGCTAAAGTCTCTTAATTTAAGTCGAGTCCTATTTGGCGACAAGGAATCACTATGCGCTTTCTATTTGTGACTTAATAAAATAAGTAAAAGTTAATCTGTTGCTATTAAACTTAATCTAAATATAAATAAATGTGGTAGAGTAAAGAATCATATAATAATATATGTATCTATTTAACTTAGTTGTACAGAATAGAAAAGTTAAGCTAGTTGTATAGAATAGGCAAAATTGTTTCATGTGTCAATTTGATTGATCTACAAATTATATTGCAAATCAAAAGAATGTAATAATTTTATGTAAACATACTGGTTGTACCTATACGCAACATAATTGTTACTATTAGTAATAAAGAAAGCGAGGATGCGTAATAATGAAGTAAGTGAAGTAAGTAATCATGTAATTGGCACGGTAAACGTAAGTGAAGGATTACCAATCGACAAGACATTAAGTACAATAAAAAAAAAACATTATTATTTATGATGCGGTTCGTTTATCACTGACACGTGTTTACGCGCGCACTTTAATTTAAATTTAGAATTCAACCAATAATTCATTCTTTTTTTTTAGTGTTGCTAGCTTCGTCTTTGTACAAACTACATTTTTTGTACCATTTCGAATAGCTTAGAAAGAAACATTACAAAATTTAATCGTTTTAATTGTTTAAAACTTCTAACATTGTTTTTGTCCCCTTTTATAACCTTGGAGGCTATAAAATAGTTATGGTGAACTGGCTTTACGGGTTATATCACGTATTTAATGCAGTCATGGTCGCTAAACAATTCTCGTCAGTGGCGTGATTTTATTTACTAAAATGTTTTTCTTTGGTAAGAAATAAATGTGTAATTTTGTATGTTTCATATTTGAATTAAAAGTTTTATAATACTTAACATCTTACAAAATATCTCTGATTTATTTAGTAAAGTAATATTTTGAAGCAAAATTTTGCTGCAGTACCTATCGCATTTCGTAATACCTAAGAAATCTCCAAGAGTAGAGGTGAGATTAGTACTAAGCTATCGCGTGTTAAATTCTAGAGCCTAGTCTAAAGTCTTATTGGCTACATATCAAGTGATATCCAATATCTAGCATTCTCAGTACTCTAACAATTCATTCATTTCATGATTTGGCCCAGCCTCATTTGGAGTCAAAATTCAGCGTATTTATTTCATATAGTTTGGCAACCTAGTCGTCCGAGCGTATGCCAAACTACATGAAATGAAAAAAATACCCTGGATTAGTGATAAATAAAATTGGTCAAGTGCGAGTCGGACTCGCGCACGAAGGGTTCCGTACCATTATCTATGAAACATAAGGCAACGTTATTAGTATCGAGCAAGAAACGGTAAAAAAATCATGTTTGTTGTATGGGAGCCCCCCTTAAATATTTATTTTATTTTATTTTTAGTATTTGTTGTTATAGCGGCAATAGAAATACATCATCTGTGAAAATTTCAACTCTCTAGCTATCACCGTTCTTGAGATACAGCCTGGTGACAGACGGACGGACGGACGGACGGACGGACGGACGGACGGACAGCGAAGTCTCAGTAATAGGGTCCCGTTTTTACCCTTTGGGTACGGAACCCTAAAAATGATGGCGATACCCCTTGTGTTCGTATTTAACTGTTTATAATAAATTATTATTGTTTTATTTTTGCGTAGACAAATACATGAAAATCATGATAGATAAGGCCGCTCTTCTTTGCTGTAAGTTTTTAACCGACTTCAATAAAAGTCAGAGGTTTCAATTCGTCTGTATTTTTTTATGTTCGTTACCTCATAACTTTTAATTGGGCAAAGCGATTTTAATATTTTTTTTTTATTTGCAAGCTGGTGCTTCCCGTGTGGTCCTATTGGCACCAGGTCAGTATCTGATGGTTATCTCCTAAGAAATGGAGAAAACCTCTCAAATTTTAAAGGCACACACATTGTTTTCACATATTATGTATCTAAATAATCTTATGAAATCGGTTCAACTTTTTATTTTTTATATATTCAATTATCCCATTTTATACTTACAATATCTTTGACAACTCTTAAAAATATTTTGTTCAGTATTGCTTGAGTCAGAAAATATTAAGTTGCAGCTTAATATTCTCTAACACTTACGCGACTCATTTGTTTAAGTAATACTACTTTTTGCTGATTTAGACAGATTTTAATTTTGGCTCGACGTTTCGGAGACTGCAGTCACCATGGTCACGGGTGAGACTGAGCTATAAAGAGTCCTCTACGATCAGTTATTACACCCACATTCGCTGCAATATGCTAGACACAAGTTAACAACTAACGGCCATATTTCACAACATTACGTTATTCACAGATAAAACAGAACCGTGCGAATGTTGCCAGTAGTGTCATAATATAATTTACTTTTTGTAACATACGGAATTATATTTTATTAGGGTTTCTAACAAAATGGAATGTTGATATTTGCATTCATTTCTCTGTGAACATGTTTAGGAAGAAACCAAAAATTTTATAATTTGGCTTTATCTGTTCTATCACGAAAAATACTTTAAATAACTAACTGACCCGGCAAACGTTGTTTTCCCATATAAATGTCAGGGGTGGACAACCCTTATCACTTACGGGTATAAAAAATAGATAGTAGCCGATTCTAAGACCTACTAAATATGCATATAAAATTTCTTAAAAATCGGTCTAGCCGTTTGGAGGAGTATGGTAACTAACACTGTGACACGAAAATTTTATATATTAGATTACAAGTTTTGATACTTGAGGCTTCGTAATGCAAGCAAAAAATTCTTTATCATGCAGGCCTTATTTTTGTACGGAACTCCAAAAATGATTCCAAATTTGATTTAGAAACTACAATACCACAGATAAACACACAAAGATATACAAAATGAAACATACTTATACAATTTCTGTTTTCTTCGAGGTTTAAAATTTCTCAGGTTTTTTAATTCAAATGACCAATTATCTTGAACTTATTATATGAACTAATCTTAACTATTTATAAATCGATGTTAGGAAAGTTTAACTTTACATATTATATATATTCATTATAAAAGTAGGTTGTACTATTAATTAACGATTATTATACGATTGATAAATTATTAAATGATTAATCGATTAAATACTAACAGTTTAAAAACTTAGTTGGCAATTATGTTGTTAATAAACGCTAACTGTGAAGAAATTTTATTTACATATTTGTGCTAGCCAGTTGACGGATAGCGTACAAAATGTTTACCACGCCTTCTCCTTCCCTGGGGCTGTAAAAGACAGCAAAGGAATATTGCACACAAATAACATCCTCTGTGAGAGACGGGAAACTCGAAAAAAATCCCTGTGCGAATACGCTTGATTAGCTTGGCACAGTAGGCCATAATCTGTCCCAAAGTGGAAGTTGATGTCCAACAGTAAACGTTAATGAGCTGGAGAGAGAGAGAGTACAAGCTCTGGTGTGTGCGATTCAATTCTCCTTTACGATAAAACATCATTCATAAATTAATAACCGTTCACTGTTAGACGTAGGCTTTATTCGATGATATTTCACCACAACACAGAACAGCCATGGGTGATGCTCAATAAACATGCCAAAAGAAATGCGAAATATGGCTGCCATCGCTGAAATATAATTAAAGGCAAAAATAAAAATGTGAAAATGACAAAAGTAAAAACGGTTGTTGGCAGACAACACAATATTCTGTGCTGTTTTTATCTAGGTTTTTATCCAATAACTCGTGGCTCCACCTAGTAGTGGGTTGTCAATATTATTTATCATTTGGTTCATAATCCCAACTCCGAACTTTGTGGCCTTTATGTTGCCTACCGATTGCCACTTTAAAACTAAATAATATCGTAAATTCAAAACTACATCTTGTTAAAATCTCAAGTAAATATAAATTTCCCGTCATTAATATTTTTACGAAATACTCGAGTACGAGTCATCTGAGGTGTGTACGAACAGGTTTGATTCCGATTGAGGTTATTTTTTGTGCTTGTAGTAAATGTAACTGGTTGATAAATTTAGTCATATTACTTAATATAGTTATGATATCCGGTCAAGTAAATGACTATACAAAGTAATAACTGCACCTATGTAACATGTCATTTGAATAAAACTTCAATTAATTTTTATTGTATCCTGGTTTTCAGTATTTGTTGTTATAGCATCAACAGGTATACTTCATCTGTGAAAATTTCAACTGTTATTAATAAAGCCTGGTGACAGAAGGTAGTATGATAACAGATGGACGGACGGACAGCAAAGCCTCAGTATTAGCTGGAAAGTTTCATAAACTACTAGAGTAGTACAGAAGTAATAAGCAGTCATCACCATTTTCCTGCCCTTATCCTATATAAGGGTTTGGAGTCTCTTTAATTGGTGTTATTTGGGGTCAGTATGACGAATATATTATCGTTATACGGAACCTTCCGGTGCAGGTCGTACTTCAGCGGTTTTATACTGCAGAAATCATTGTCTTAAAAAATAATTCCGCTTATAATAAATTGGAGTAAATACAATTTAGCATACAATAGCGTGTATCTGTCAAAGCAACACGTTCTCAATCACCTGTTTATTTATATTAGCTACTTAGTAGTCTGTGCGCGCTCGTGGGTTGTTGTATGTGAACCCTACTCTGTGCCAACAGGCTGTACGTTTTGTTGTCAGTGCTCTCCCACGCTACCGGAATAGACACCATACAAATGACCCATCAATTTTGCTATGTAAAATTTTACACCACTAATTTTATTGGCACTATTCACAGCTACCTTACTTTAAATCAAATGTCAAAAGTAGCCGCAAAAATTTTTGTTGGAAGAAACACCACGATTTATAATTTGCCCATTGACTAGGAATTAGCGCCGTGTGTAGTATTTTTTAGTTACGCTATCTTTGTTACGGAATTTTAATTTCGAATTTTGTGAATTTAGTCTCTACGCTCAAGGCCCGCGATAGAAGCTATGCAATAGCTTAAAATTTCACAGTTTTTGTATATCGGTAGACGCTATTAAAACGCCAAATACTCGTCATCATTATTATCTTGCTCTTATCCTGTTATATCGGTTTCAATTATTTGGGATCGATATGGCGAATATCCATCCATCCGGAACTCATAGAGGACCCTTCGTGTGCTAGTCCAACTCAAACTTGGCCGTTTTCTATTATATAATATTTTTTTTTAAATGTCTGATCTTTCCCTCCTAAGCCAACGATATTTAAATTGGTTTAGTAGGAACTCCAGTAATAAATAAGACCAAATGTAAAGACGCCATTTCTCAAAACACAAGTTTATCTTAAATATTTTTAAAAATATAAATTTTATTTCACTATCAATCATTCTTTTATCGTAATTTATAATTCTGATTAATAACATAAATATTAGAAAGTAATTATTGTTACGAAATATAAAATGGAAGGTGTAAAGTTGACTTGCGTTGACCGCGACCTCTATGCTCTAACGATTTTTTTTTTGTTGACACGTCACTTTCTCTATTCATTTGTTAAGGGCCTACATCAATATTATCGTATATCATCGCCGACACGTACATATTAACACAGCCAGTAGGCACAGAAAATGAAGAATTAGGGATACTTTTCCTATTTACTCAAAATCTACTAAATATATTTTAATTCTGATTTACGTGTTTCTATATATAATAGTTACTTATGTTTTTAAAGTTATTTCATTAGTTAATAAGCGATAATAGACCGACAAATGAAAAAACTAAAAAATTTTTAGAGGTTGTTTCGCTAAGATTTTCTATCGAGAAAACTTTTTTCAATCGCGTTTCTGGGTTTATGCTATCCTAGATCATATATTGAAAAAACATATACTTAAAAATTAGAGCTCTAGCCATTCAATCTAAAGAAACAATGAAATATTCGTACGTAGAAAATTGCACGAAGCTATTTTGGTATCCTCTTAAGATGTTTCTTATCAATTGAGAAGTACGTGCACCCATTGTGGCCAGTACGTGAGGTAGGCACAGGTAATACAAACATTCTATAGAAAGTTGTATTTTTTGATATTTAGGAGGTAGGAGGAGGTTCTCAATTCGTCTGTATGTTGTGTTTTTTTTTTATTTGTTATAACTTTTAACTAGGCGAAGCGATTTTGATGATTCTTTTTTCTTTGAAAGTTGGTGGTTACCATGTGTTCCCATTGGCACCAGATCAGGATCTCATGGTTATCACCTAAAAATCGAGAAAAACCCTTAAATTTCAAAGGCGCATAAAGTCGGTTCAACTTTTTTTCTAAATATTTTTATTATTAGAAATATGTATTTGCTAGGTGCTATTAAACCAGCAATAATAAAGTGCAAAACATATAACATTTTGTATTTATCCAATTAACAATTTATATAACAGTTATGTATGTAGGTAATCGGGGTCACTGATAGTTTGTTCGTTCATTTATCACATGAAAGACACGTGTAATGAGCAACTAATGGCTTGTCAGATTTAGTCTATAGTAATATTCAAACAAGTATTGTTTCGATTATAATCTATTGTTAGATTTGACGTGTTAATCTTACCACTGTTAAAAATGTAGTTGTAAGTGGCCGTACTCACGAGTTACTTATATGCTATAGATTTGTGTTTGACGGACTTTGTAGTTCAAGTAGATTCGCTTGACTTCTAGATAAAGAGGTCACGGGTTTGATTTCCATTGTTCAATTTCAATATTTTCGTTATGACCACAGATAATTTTATTTATTTTATTCAGATTGTCCTGAAACGAATAAAATCTATACAAAGAATATAGTCTTAGTATAATTTATTTGTTTACGCTCACAAATAAAGTATAAAATAATATAATAATAATTAATTTAATGTTAACATTTCTACATTGTTAGTATTAATTTAATGTTACTATATATCTACAATAATTACTAATTCAATCACATATTTATCAACATTATTAATTGTGCTATATCTGATTGTTTTCTTACAAAAAAAAGTAAATTTAAAAGAAAAAACAATTATACAAAAAAATATTACATCCATAATCTAACGCATATAGCATCAAATGCATTATGCTTAATTTAAGACAAGAAGAAGTTATAATAGATGTCCATAAATATACACTAAAAACCACGCTATTTGATCTAAAATAAATCTCATAAATACAAACAATTGACAATAAATAATATGACTAATCATAATTTAGGGTTAGTCAAAGTATTTTTTGTTAAATTACTCAGTTATTTGTTCCCAAGAATATAACAAGGTAATCTACTAACCTTATAATATTAATAGGTAAGTAATTTACTAAGATATTTCGTGAGAATGAGATCGTGATAAGATTATTATATGCGTTGATAGGTTATGTATATTGGCGAGACCACTCGCTGATAGCTCGTGGCACCGACAACGGATACAGATATCTATCTAAACATAAACACTGTTTAGTAATTTAATTGTGCATGCTGTTCAAATTATTAAAATAATAAGCTGCTTATATTTATATTTATTGTAAGCGAAGAAAACTTTTAACTAGATTGCTCGAGCGTCGCGTCGCTAAGAAACGGAATACTACCTTATGGATGTTCTTTGTACCATGTGAAATTTGGTTATACTTGCGCGATTAATAAAATAAAACTACTTATTACGAATTTGACACTTCACAGTTCAGCCCGACCCGTAACCATTGTGATTGAAAAGTCTCCGAAACGTCGGGCAATAATTTAAAACTATATAAAATATAAATAAATAAAGTATACGAGTCTAAATCCGTACAAAGCGGTTTTATCACAATTTTAGAAATCTAATGTCTAGATCAGTCTTGCGAATAGTAGGTATGTAAAACGTTTGTTAATATACCTACGTAAGTTAAAAGGTGCGCTACGATGCACAGTTAGTATGTATAGGTTCAAAAATTGAATTATTACTTTTTGTAGTCGTAGAACAAGTTTTTTTCGGTGCAGTTTTATAATCATTATGTATTACGTGTAATGATATATGGACATAAGTCTAAGGTCGATGTCCGATATAATCTCAGTTTTCACTTTCGATAAATTCGTCTGGACGTCGTTAGGGTTGGCAATAAATATTTTAAAAAAATACTTTTCTTTGATTGATTCTACTTAATATAATTATGATTGAAAAAGCTTTATTTATGACAAAGTCAAAGTCAACTTTTAGACGTAGACTTTGACTTTGACTCTACTTAATATTATTATGATTAAAAAGCTTCATTTATGATCATGTAGACCAATAGATCATACCTTATAAATGAGCGGAGTTTTGAACAAATGTAAAGTGAAACTCGTTTGACGTTTACCACTGTTAAAATGTTTCTTGGCTTTGTCTTTTGATAATGATTAGAAAATGAGCCACAGACCTTAGTTTTGTGTTCAATAAGATTATATCCGTGAATTAACTACATAAGTGGCAACCCTAAAGATTCGCAAGTGAATGAAGGAATGCTGCTAATTAATAATCCGAATGTTTGCTATCCGCACTTTCTATATACCTGTTCTCGTATCTTCCAATCTTATAATCTATAGGTACCTATCTACTAGCTATATCTATGAAATTCACTTAGGCTTTTTTATTTTTATTTACGAATATAAATGTAACAGATAGATTACAATAGATCAATCTGGTCGCAGTGATACTAAGCGTAATATATCCGCTACTCAAAAAAAAAATGTAACAGATAAGAACATAGACAGAAAAGAAATTAATAAACCTATAATTTTCTGTCTTAGTTTGAAAAAAAAAACATGCTTGCAAAACCTGATTTCATATGAAATGTAATGCAAATTCAGATTAACCCTAGTTTTGCAAGAGATTGTAAATTTTCTGTTTTTATTACATGAATACGTAGAAAAATACCAACAAAGGTGATAAAATCGTAATTTATTAATTTTGCAATTGACTTGCTATGATTTTACTTAATAAATTAAATTGTAGTTGAAAATCTGATCATGATAGATGGCGTTGCACATCAAAAATGCGATGTAGACTTAATCGAGGAACGTTGTGGTGGTCAAATTGGTTACTGTTAGCACGACCGCAATAAACTCAGTTGGCAGAGCTACGGAACGGTATTCCGAGGTCGTGGGTTCAAGTCCCGCTTGCGGTGATCACTTTTTCCATTAAAATTTTATTTCTTATGATAAAAGCGTATTAATAATAATTTCCTTACTTGAAAAGAAGAAAATAACACCCCGCTTCGATATTTCGAATATTTTTTAAGCCTACCTATTGCGTTGTGACGGACCTTAATATGTTTGAAAAATTTCAGATCAATCCGTTAGACTCCGTTACATAGATTTAATACATTGATAGATACGTAGCGAGCTAATAAAAGCGTGTTAAAAAGAAGAAGTTTGAAAATACAACAAATACAATGTACTTATGTAGTTAAGTTACAGAGAAGTTAAGTTAGCACCCAAAACATTTGATAGCTTATGTTGTAGCCAGTACGTGACGTAAGTGAAGCACTTGACCCGTGGTCTGTGGTAGCGTTAGTGCGTTACAAAACACTTTCGATACGCACAGCCGTTCATTGCTCACACAACATACAGTCACACCTTAACTGTTACGAAACATACATTCTTTAGATGAACCGGCGAAAAGTTTACTAGAAACCTATGCTTTTTATGTCACAGCGTGTTTGCAAAGCTGTCGCTGCATAAACGCGTTGTTTGACGTTATTTAGATAATGGTACCGATTTTATACGCTTAAACAAATCTAACTAATAAAGATGTTTGTGTCAATGATACCATTCTGGAATGTTAACTCAACTTACTTATTATAAAAAATATGATTTGTAGATTAACCTTTTAATTAATATAAATGTGCACAAGGAAATAACCAATACACCTTATTTATTTTAATTTTTCTACGTTTAATTGTGCACGGAGAATTTGTTGCTTTATTTAGAAAATAGCAGTACGTCGCAGTTTCACTTGCGTACTTCCTGAAACTCTTTTATTTCTTAGATTTATAAAAATAGATGTTGAATTAATATTAAAACTACCCGATTTGTACACAAAATTTGATAAAACTCGGTAGAGTCTTTCCGAAAGAATTTGATAGCATACACCGCGCTACTAGAATTTTATAGATTTTAATCGTAGTTGATACAAAATTCCCTAATGATTGACCAAAAAATTTTTGCAAATGATCATTTGACAACGTTTCGCCTAATAATTATTTTGCAAACAATACGCTTGAAAAAAGTATCATCTTACAAAAACTTACTTAGCAAATGATCCATTAGCAACGACTACACTTGACAAATCTGTTATGTGTTAGTATATGTCATTTGACCTTTTCTCATTTAACCAAATAATATGTTTCGTACATTATGTTGTTATAAATGTGTCATTATCATCATGCATCATTATTAATAGGAGAAATGCCCTAAAATGGTTTCTGGCATTCGCCGGCCGCTGCCGCGGCACGCTCGTTTTGCTCGCTCCGCTCGTGCGTTTGGGGTTAAAGTTCTAACCTAACCTAACCCATTCTAATAAAAGAGATATAGTATATCTCTAAAGACGAACGGTTTAATAAGTAATTATTTTGCAAATAATGTAAAATGTAATTTTTTTTCATTCTATCTATCTCAGTTTTTCATTCTATCTAACTCAGTTGCCAAATATTAGTTTTGTAAAATAATCATTTATTAAATGTAAATTTAAGTGTTGATCATTTGGCAAAATGAAACATTTGTAAAATGATCAGTAGTAAAATGATCAATAGGCGAATTCGCTGTTTTGTCAAACGTTGTTTGTCAAGTGTAGTTTTGCCAAATGGCCAAAGTCATTTGGCAAATACTTAACAGATGCCAAATGGCAAAAGTCATTTGGCAAATACTTAACAGATTTGCCAAATGACTTTTGGTCAAACAATCGGACACCTACAAAATCATATTCTTAGAAATAGGGAGATAATTTTATGATATATGTTACTTGGCAACTGTGCTAATGCAAATTTTCTATCGAGTAGGTATACCAAGCATGTTTAAATTTTAAACGTCCAAACAAATTAAGTCGAGAAACTAGAGTTTATAAATGTAGAGAGCAATATTTTTTCAAATTAAATACATTAACTTTTATAGACTAATGAAATGACTAATCGATAATTATAATCTTTTTTGTTACAGATATAAGTTGTGAATAGCGAAGTTTAAGAAATCGTCTCATTCTTCATCCAGTTGATCGACAAACTGTCTAATAAGGTAAACTTATCGTAAAGTCTGCTCACTTGTAAAATAAATCATCATAACACATTTTAAAACATACAGTCTCTGCCCTTATTTATGTTGGTTATAAATACAGTACAATATACACTGTAGGAGCCGCCCTCGCATTTGGATTGCACTTCCACTTAACATCAGGTGGACTGCAGTCATTTGACTAACCCTAACGAAAAAAAAACAATTTTACGAGGAATGTCGAGACATTTCTTATATTATTTTAATTCAATAACAAATTGTTATGAATAAGACGAAGTAGTAAGATAAACATGCGGCTAATATAAAAGTGGATGCGGTACTAGATAGCGCGGCACGAGGCCACATGCCGAGCCACCGGCCGGACGCTCCATCCGGACGGACACCGAACAGGTGCAGGTGATCAATTAACAAGGATCGATGGCTGAGATTACGCGCTGCGCGTGCGCCGGCTTTGCCAATTTTGTACTACGTGGCGTATTCCATAAACGACAGCGATTTATATTTTTCTAGATGATATCAGCTACGATGTCTTATATTGTATTTAATTTTGTAATAAAATGTAAGTTAATATCAACTAGTTTAGGGATGTCTTATAATAAGTCAATTTGCCTGTTTTTCTATAAATTGCTGTCACGATTACCTATTTATCAAAACATTTACATTTCTAAATACAGCAGTTATTGGGTAGGTGCAACAATCATTATAGTAAAAAAAAACTGTTATATCATTACCATAACAAAACCATATAAGCTTAGCTTGCGACCAGAAGACGTTGTGTGAAATGTCTATAAATATTATTATTTCAGTAAGAGTCCCAGAGTACAACACAGTTACTTGTGAGATATTTGTTAGGCTCTGTATTTTACAAGTTATTTTTCTTTACACAAAAGCTTTGAACAGAGCTAGTAATAGAAAAGCGTTGTAATTGTAAATAGCAAATCTCTTATAAATTATACCTCGCGCTATGTTACAGATATTCGCGGCCATTCCAATCAGTCGGTGAGCGGTACCGATCTTAGTTACCGATAGTGTTAAGAAGTACAGCTGGCTTCGGTTGTGGGAACGCGATACTCTGCATATTTCTGCTATTTCGCTAGCGAGATGAAGCCAGCTTAATTAATATGCATGCCGGAATGCGGGTCTTTGCAAATTGTATGGATTAGGTTACAAGGAGAAACTTGGGTTTTAATTAATTGCAAATTTAACACGCGAATTCAGTAGTAGTTCATTATAGTTTGGGGAACTATAGTTACTCTATCTGGTGACAGAACTACACCATAAATCGTACAGAAAATTATTGAGCTGTTTATTTTAATATGAATATAAAAAATTACAAATCATTTTGCTATAGGTATCTTTATCTTTATTTCTTTATCAAAAATTTATTTATTACGAGTAAGAAACAACACGAGTCATATATGTATTTCAAAATGTAAGTTGTATGAATGGTCGAAGTGGGTCTTACTTGGCTTAAATCAAACCGTGAAATGTGTTATTTGTAATTCCCAAGTATTGTGTAAGCTGCCATAACTATAGCAACACTGGTTACTGTATAATCTGTGGTAATTGGCGCGCATGCGCATTGCGACAAACTGATATGCCTTTTCCCGCCGCGAGCAGGCATTCCATAATTGACAATCGCTTTTTTCATTGACCATAAAATTGCAATTTTGTAATCTTTTGCGAAAATATGCCCATCATTCAACTGTACTGTGGATGTAATATACATGTATTTATAACAGATAGTTTTAGCTATAAAACTTCAAAAGCTACCTTTTGTTGTAATATTAAAAGGGCGTTAAAAATATTTCAAACTTATAATATAATCACGGGTGAAACCAGTCTCACCCGTGATTAGGATATGTGTTATTAGGATAAATTAGGGATGAGTGAGAGTATTATAGATGTAAGAGTAAACAAATATAATCAGAATGCTCCGAACTGCTAAGCTATCAGGAGTTACACGTGTTATTGTGAGATATATTTTTAAATAGTGTGTCAGCGATACATGTGTCAACCATAAAATATGCTGTTGCGAGATATTTCTTAGACAATTTTATGTAGAATATTTCCGTCATACATTTTTTCTATGTAACTTTAACCATTAAGGCTGCACACACGACGGAAGCTTAAAAAATGGAGTAACTTCTCCCGTTTTCCCAACATTTTCCTTCACTACTCTGCTCCTATTGATTGTAGCGTGATGAAAAGTATACTTTAACCTGCCCAGGAGTGTGAAGAATAATTGTACCAAGTTTCGTTAAAATCCATCGAGTAGTTTTTGTTTCTATAAGGAACATACAGACAGACAGACAAAAATTTTACTGATTACATTTTTGGCATCAGTATCGATCACTAATCATCCCCTGATAGTTATTTTGAAAATATATTTCATGTACAGAATTGACCTCTCTACAGATTTATTATAAGTATAGATTAAGAGGATACCAAAATAGCTTCGTGCATTTTTCTACGTACGAAGTTTTCATTGTTTCTTTAGATTGAATGGCTAGAACTCTAATTTTTAAGTATATGTTTTTTCAATATATGATCTAGGATCGCATAAACTCAGAAACGCGATTGAAAAAAGTTTTCTCGATAGAAAATCTTAGCGAAACAACCTCTCTAATTTTTTATTTTTTTCATTTGTCGGTCTATTATCGCGTATTAACTAATGAAATAACTTTAAAAACATAAGTAACTATTATATATAGAAACACGTAAATCAGAATTAAAATATATTTAGTAGATTTTGAGTAAACAAAAAAATATCCCTAATTCTTTATTTTCTATACCTACTAGCTGTGTTAATATGTACATGTAGACGATAATATTGATGTAGGCCCTTAATGAGTCGCGCAAGTGTTAGAAAATATTATGAAAATTTATTATCAAAATTTATTGAAATTTTAAGTGGCCTATATAAGGCGGCTATAATACAAGAAATAAGATGTTCTCAGATTCTCATGTTCAGTATCCCAAAATGGTTGAACCGGTTGGTCGTTCATAGTTCAAGAGACAATTAACAGCCTAAACCTATATTTTAGCAACGAAATTCTAAGGTACGAATATGTAGGTTACATAAATGTATTTACCTAAAGTTTTGATATAAGTACAATATTCCTTCTATCCATCAGTCTTTTTCCATCCACTGAAGTCGGTTAAAAATAGTTTGTATATGTAGTAGGCACAGTAGATGAAACGTTATTCGTTCCATATTTCGTAACTAATCTTTTGTAATAGCTTACATTCCTCTCAAATACATGAAAGCATTTGGAAACAATACTACAATCAGGATGTAAGGCCGCCCTTGAGTACAAATATAATTGCATAATGATCCACGCATTCAATACGCTATTAGCAAGTGCTGAACGTTGGCGAAGCGAATAAGGCCGAAGCTTAGCAGAAGTAGGATACCTGTAGGGTTGCCAGCACAACTTTTGAGAATTATCCTATTGTATAGTAATGTTTGGTATTCATTAGAAATTACAGACAAACTACTTGCGTAATTTAACAAACTTAATTTTATAATCAATTCAATTTGGTAACTAAATAAAAGGAATCTACCCGTTAATAATTAGCAAATTAAATAGGTACTAAGCGAAGAGATGCATTTTCTTTAGTCTTAACTCTCTATATTTTATATATATTATCATTCTTATAATTATTTCAATCAAACGTCACTATCGTGTTTAATAAGTTTAATAAAAAGGTTCAGTTTACATGAAATTAATATTATTTAAGTACTCAATTAATTGTCTTAAAAAAGATTATTGGAAAATCTGTAAATAAGGTGTTTTACCATCATGCCTTCTGATGAAGGTATACAGAGCCTTTTAATATGTATGTGTGTATATAATTCAAGATGTAGACAACCCTACTAGAGAGAAACAATAGAGGTGCGCCCAGTAACGAACAATACACTAGCGCCGGCGGCTAACTGACGCGAGTGGACGAACCCACGACGATCAAACTATTTTGAATAGATCACCGATTATGTGGACCGGCTTTACCAAAATAATATTTATGATTTATTAAGTATTCTTTAAAGCGATGTTCTAATATTGTAATTGTTGTAATTCTTCCAAGCGTGCTCTACAAGTCAGCGAATTCGTATACTTGCAGATACCCTTCTACCAAAACTCCTCACCGACATGCTGTACTTATAGTCGACCAATTATCTTCTTGATGCCACCCTTTATACTAGAATTTGGAAGAACATCGCGTTAATCTAATATCTTAGACAAATAATTTGTTTAAATTTATCTAATGTTGACTCTTATAGCATCCTTGTAGAAATCGGGTAGAGTCGTTCGTCACCGTAAAGTTACTCAATTAATTCGTTCATATCGAGCAAGTCTGCAAGTTTTAAGTTTTTTTTTAGGTTTTAAATTAATGCCACATTATAATTTGCACAAATGTGGGTATAAATTTATATTTTACTAGCATCCGAAGCGGCATCACTGAACGATATTCTGAAATAATGTTAACGAATATAGTTTAAATTGCCATATCAATAATTCTAAGGTGTGTGTCTCGTGAACTAGCTATTAGAGCATTTGGTAGACAATATGAAAGATGTTAGATAGTGGCTATTGTTGGTTGACTGCCGCACTCCACTCCACAGACCACACCGACAACATAGACGCATGAAGAACTACGCCTCCATGAAACAAAACATGGTATTGCGGATGGTAACAATCTGTCTGCCGTGAGTGGTCACTTTTGTATCATCATATTTTATTTATTTTCGATCGACTATAAACATTGTAATAATGCATAAGAACGCATCAAAAATAAAAAGTTAAACCATTACTATAATAAAAATAAATTATTTACTGCACCCATAGTAGCCTTCTCGCAATTAAAATATTATTAAAATATTATTCCTCTATGAAATAATATATTAGTTCCAAATTCTAAATGATATTTACATTTATCCTGTTAACAGAACTAGCATATAAATAAAATGGACAATGCAACATAGAGCTAGCTTTACAATAAACTAGACTCAACAATTTAAGAAATGACTGCATTATTTGTCTAGATCCTAAACAGTTTTACCTATATTATAGTATGTATTGCTATATATATTGCTATCATTTGACATCGGTAAACATGTTTAGATGCATGTAAGACGATAGTGGCGCTTCCTCCTCATAGTTGAGTGCGGCCACTCAAGTTACATCCCCGTGTTCCCGTCCACTCAGATGTCAGCGCGCTCCAGGAAACGTGAACAGGAAACTTTAAACCGTTGGACAACTACGACTTGTGATCTTAAGATTACATTAGACGTATTATATCAACGGTCTTGTGTAGCTTTTATGCAATCTTGTATGTAAAATTCTTGTTTCATTTCAACATCACATATTTTTACCGCCCTTCAGCATAGACCGGCACGGAACGAGTATTCTCTATAAATCCTTTGAAAACTGCTTGCACAGAATTACGAGCGCTGTACTTTTGGCCTTAGCGCGGTACCTCTCTCTCTATCCAGCCCATTTACGTCCCACTGTTGGGGACGGGCCTCCTCACCTTGGAGGGATTATGGTCTACTGTGCCGCGCCGATCAGGCGTGTTGGCACGGGGTTTATTTTCGAGGTTTCCGTCTCTCACAGAGGATGTTATCTGTGTGCAATATCCCTTAGCTGACTTTTACAGCACCCTTGGGAGGAAATGGAGTGGTGACATTTGCATTCTTAATCCGTCACCACAGGGCGGTACCTAATAATATGTAAATAAGAAATCGACATAAAAACTATCAGGTTTTTAATTTCTGTAGTAATCCCAAATAATCAGGGGTAAGAGAAGGAAGATGGAGAAGAACTGCAATAGTTACTGACTCATTCAATCGAGCTTTTAGTTAAAACTCGAACTACAAAGAGTCCTAAAGTCAAGTTAATCTGGTCATGTGGCTATAGCCCTACTGTGGGTGGCATTTTTAATAACCAACACTTGCATAGTCATGTATGTGTTAATTTTATCAATATTTAAATTCTCATCTTTCTTCACTCTACATAGAGCATACTTTAGCTTTTTTTGGTGTTCTTTTTAATTCTTTTTATTTATTATAGGGATGAGTATTCATTTTGAAACTTGTATCGAGTATTCAGGAATTATATTTTAATTATCGATTATATGTGAAAGGTTCTTATCCTATTGTGAGGTTTAATATTGAATTGAAAATTATTTGTACGTATATTGGTTTTTATTGTGATTTAATAATAGTATGAGGTGGTCAGATTTGTTTAAGACCACCTTGAAGTTATGTTCTCTGAAGTTATGTAGTAGCGTAATAATAACATGGTAATAACATGGTAGCGTGTCAATCTAAGTTCCGGTAACAGAACAGGCGAGCACTGCGAGCAGAATCGTGTGTAATATCACGCGAATTATTTGGCACGACTTTTGACCCCCTTATAACTGAAAAAGTATTTCACATAATAATTTTACAAAATTTTACCATTTTCATGCTCGACTATGTTTCTTTGCGTGTGTTTGTGTCGTTGTATAGCGCGTACAGTTTTAAATTTGTTTATTTTCTATCTGAAAGTAACTATTTCTTAAAGACACTTCTTCGGACTGCGGCTAGGTTATTATAAAATGGGTCGCATAAATTTTGGAAAATATTATGTCATAAATATTACGGTTTTGACTTTATTCGTCGCGGTAAAAATTATGGATATTTTAACTATTCAGCTTTTCTCTATATCCAAGAACAGATTCGTAAGTAAATAATTGCAGCAGTACAAATTGTGAATTCCCACGATACAGTCTTAATGGTGTATACAAAAGACGTGTTGTCCGTTCGTTTGTACACACATATATATGTGACATTTTAAAATAATTGCTTGAGGCTTTTTGTGATCTGTGAATATCTCATTGTTAAATAAAGCTCAACAATTACACTATACAAAGAATGTCAGTTTAATCACGCCAGGAGTTATTATTTAAAAACACGGTTTTGTTCGTAACAGACACTCACTACTTGGGTTCCGTAGATACTTACATAATATTAGTTGTATTAGCTGCTTACAAAATGTACTTATAGAATATTTTTAGTGATTTAATGACCTTCTTGACGTTATTTCTTCTTCTTTGACGGGCCTCGTGGTCTAGTGGTTCATATAACGGACTGCCGATCACGAGGTCTCGGGTTCGATTCCCGGTCAGGACAAATATTTGTGTGATGTTTATAATGGTCATACAAATGTTTGTACTGCGTCTGGGTGTTTACTATGTATTATAAGTATGTATTTCCAAAAAAAAAGTAGTATATGTATTCTATCCGTATTCTGGTACCCATAACACAAGCATATAAAGCTTAGTTTGGGACCAGAGGACGTTATGTGAAATGTCCATGAATATTTATTTATTTATTTTCTTGCTGGGACCTTTAGGTGAGTGGGATAGAACATCTGAAGAATAGGCAAACAACGTGATTTAGGATTGCCATAGGGACAATCCTACTTCGTGGTACATAAAGCGAAAAGAACGGTATTTCAATAGGAAGAATTATTAATCTGTTATTCCTTAAAAGTGGTTTTATTTCGCGTGAATGAGTCACACAAGTCTCACTATGAAGCATAGTCATATTAGTCATCCTTAACAAAGATTAACGATTTTCACTTCTGCGTTTAGTATCGACATTGTTGCCACTTTAGAACCATCCATTTATGCTTGCTAATTTTTTAGACTGTAACAGACGTGCCTGAATAGACTTCTCTAATTCTATCATCTCTTTCCGGATCATTTTTAATCACTTTTGCTATTTTTTATCATCTAACGAAACACCCACCATAGCACGTACTAGAAAAGCTAAGAGCTTTGTTACAAAGGCCAACATTTAAAGACAATTTTCAAGCAATTCTAAGGTTTATGTATTATAGGTTTTATAAGGAACCCTATTATGTAAAATAAAGTATAACAATTGTTTGGGAAAGACATTAGTGAGCCTGCGGAGGTCGTAGCGTGAGTATAATTGTAATACGTTGTTTTCAGATTGCACTTAAATTTTTAGGATTTCGCCTTGAGCTAATTGTATGCGTTTTAAAGCAATATTTGTATGTTCATTTCATAATGAGGTAGACAACTGCTTTTCTTTTTTTTTTATAACTAGCAGTTGCCCGCGACTTCGCACGCGTGCAATTTAGAAATTTTTCCCCGTTTTTGCTACATTTTTTACTGATGCTTTGCTCCTACTGGCCGCAGCGCTATGTTATATAGCCTGTAGCCTTCCTCAATAAATGAATTATCGAACACTGAAAATATTTTTCATATCGGACTGGTGAATTTTAGCGCGTTTACACGTTATTATTTTTGCCTTGCCAGTGAGAGATTTGGTGTGGTTAAGTATAATCGCTAAGTATTATTAAATATAACAATCTCCTAATATTGCTCAACCTGTGCACTGAACCCACGTCTCAGGAATGTGCCAACTCAGCGCGCGATAATGTGATGGATAATAACTATTATAATTTGAACTCTTTGTGTGAACTACCGAACTGTATCGAGATGAGAACAACGTTAAGGCGATGTATGATATTTATTTATTACTTATATTATTTTTATTTTGACAAGCCTAGTGGTCTAGTGGTTTTTTTCAGGCTCAATCACCGCACAGCTCAAGTGTTTGTGTGATATTTGTATTTTTCACATAAATATTTGTGCTGCGTCTGGGTGATTTCTATGTATTATAGGTATGTATTTAAAAGAGAAAAAAGGTGTGTAGTTTATCCATATTCTGGTAACCATAACACAAGCAAATGAGCTTAGCTTGGGACCAGAGGACGTTCTGTAAAATTTCTGTATTTATTTATTAATTTATTTATTAGTTCTGGCAGACAAACCTCGTTTAAACACAAGCTATTCCTGCAACAAGACGGTATTGTTATTTGGATTTTTATATGGTGGTTTTAAGTTTAAAGATTTCTCGCATACGCTATAAAGATAAGTTTGTACAGTATCTTAAGATACATGTGACAATATAAAGATAATTATTGCAAACTGATTGAAATCAAATTTTTTTTTTACGAAAAGATTAAACACAGTCGAGATAGTTTAAAGTACGCTTCCCCTTAAATTGAGAAGATGTTCCCACGATAGATCAAACGCGCCGATGACAAGACATAATGTACTGAGATACTTCACAATTTTGTTACTGAGCAGTCTTTTTAATTTGTTATTTCAAAGTATAATACAGAATACAGTGCTTACAAAATATAGGAATTTTATTTATAACTAGCTGTTACCCGCAACTTAATACGCGTGGACTTTAGACAATAATGGTCTTATTCATAATGACTTATCGGAGGTTTAAAACTTCGCTAAAATCGGTTCGCGAAAATTGTCAATTTTTGTTATTCATAATAGTCTTTTTACGATAAAATGTTTATTATCTCTCTGATAAAGTTATTGTTTAAACCTCCGATAAGTCATTATAAATCTAATATATAAAATTCACGTGTCACAGTGTTAGTTACCGTACTCCTACGAAACGGCTAGACCGATTTTTATGAAATTTTACATGCGTATTCAGTAGGTCTGAGAATCGGCTAACATCTATTTATCAAATCTTTTTTTTGTGTATGGCAAAACAACGTTTGTCGGGACAGCTAGTAAGATCATAAATCTTAATAAAGTATACAAAAAATCTATCCTCATGAACCATTCTATCTATTAAAAAAACTGCATCAATATTCATTGCGTATTTTTAAAGATAAAAGCTAACATAAATGGACATACATATAAAAATAACGACTTTGTTTAATAATAATTAATAAGTAAAGTAAAGATATACCTATTATCTGAATCCTCATATTTGAGATTAATTATTAAAACATAATTAATCAAAACAATAAAGTAATACATTGGTCATTTGCGAATAATTTATTTTAATAGAAAAACAAACACATGTAGGTAAGGGAATGTGAATAAAATGTAAATTAAAAATAACAGAAATAAGGTCAAGTTAGAGATATCCATATTAGTCAACATTGAATACGACTGAATCAGTATTGACACATCAGGTTGGCTTGTTGACCTATTAAGATCCTTATTTAGACAAATATATTCATGTAAATAGACTTTATTTGCCATTTTAGTCTGATTAGAATTCTGTATCGCAAATATGGTATGTTAATGCAATTATTTTATGTAGTTTTTGGTCATTGAAGAATTACTGCGTAAAGAACACCGCTAAAACTTTGATTTTATATTGAGGAATGATCCTTCACATTCTATTGGCTACATAAACGACTTATCTTGATTTTTGATAGAAGCCACTAAGACAAGTTATTTGGATTCGAGATGTTTATATCATTGACCAGACAGACACAGAAGATGTTAGTCTGCTTAAGTTTTTCCTGAACTAACATTCAAAACACTTTAAGATATACGTTACAGTCCGTGGTAATCTGATTATTCAAACAACGGTCCTTTATTATCTGACATATCACATGTCTATCACTGCTAATTGTGGAAACGAATTGTGGAAAATAATTGTGTTATATAATGTATATATTTATGTAGTCTAATAGTTTAGGTAGCTCTACTCACATTTTAATATTATAAAGCTAAAGAGTTTGTTTGTTTGAACGCGCTAATCTCAAAAACCACTCTTGTGATTTGAATAAATCTTTCAGTTTTAGATAAAACATTTATCAAGGAAGGCTATAAGCTATATAATATCACGCTACGATCAATAGGAGCGAAACATCAGCGAAAAATGTTGCAAAAACGGAGAAAATTTTATAAATTTCACGCGTACGAACGTACAACAGCTATACTAGTAGAGATATAAAAATTGGTCAAGTGCGAGTCGGACTCGCGCACGAAGGGTTCCGTACCATTATCTATGCAACATAAGGCAACGTTATTAGTATCGAGCAAGAAACGGTAAAAAAATCATGTTTGTTGTATGGGAGCCCCCCTTAAATATTTATTTTATTTTATTTTTAGTATTTGTTGTTATAGCGGTAATAAAAATACATCATCTGTGAAAATCTCAACTCTCCAGCTTCGCCGGGTCATGGTAAAGCTCAAGGCACCATCATGGCCCGGCAGGGTAGAGAGGAGAAAAAAAAAAAAGCTATCACCGTTCTTGAGATACAGCCTGGTGACAGACGGACGGACGGACAGCGAAGTCTCAGTAATAGGGTCCCGTTTTTACCCTTTGGGTACGGAACCCTAAAAACCGATAATTATACCGACACCGCCTTCAGAACGTTCATCAGATTACCGGGGGTGTAGTGTAATATTTGTACTGGTCAACCACCGGGACATAAAAATAATGTAATTTGTGTTTTTACATAATGATTATTGAAAAATGTGGTAAATGAGTTTGTTGCCAAATCTTCTAATGAAATTACGTCAGAACTGACCGCTTTAGGGTAATGTAATTGTTGTAATGATAGGGCGGCTGTACTTGCCTGCGGCGTGTGTGTATGGAACTTAAAATTTGTCTCTCTTTATTACTTTAAGTATGAAATTAAGTGTATTCGAATTACGACGGCTGAAATTTTACCTTACAAACTTTAGTTCTTGGATTTGAGTAGCATTTTCTTTTTAATGAGTGTTTTTGATACTCCTACTGTGTGGTTATTCTGCTTTGGTTATGTGTAGTATCTTACAATTATTGTATCCACTATCTGCTACATAAAATCGCAAATTTGATGCTTAATATGGGACGAAAAGGTATGTGAAACATCAGGCAAGAATTATTTACAAATTATTCAGTAAACTAGCTTATGCCCGCTATTTCATTCGCGTTTATAGTTGTTGAGCCCACCTTCCCAAAATATACATCTCTCTCCAGCCCATTAACGTCCCACTGTTGGGCACGGGCCTCCTCCATTTTGGGAGGGATTATGGTCTACTGTGCCGCGCTGACCAGGCGTCTTGGCATAGGGTTTACTTTCGTGTTTTCCGTCTCTCACAAAAGGTGTCATATGTGTAAAATATCCCTTAGCTGGCTTTTACAGCACCCTGGGAAGGAGATGGGGTGTTGACACTTGTATTCTTAGTCCGTCACCACACGGACAAAATATACACCAAACATTAACAAATTTTACAAAAAAATAACATCCTCTTAAACCACTCTATCTATTAAAAAACTGTATCAAAATCCGTTGCGTAATTTTAAAGATATAAGCTCACATGTGGACATACATACAAAAATAATGACTGTGTTTAATTTTATAATAAGTAAAGATTTGTAAATATGAGCTTTAAGATGATAATTGGAATCAAACGGGTTCCTAAACTGGTACTAATATGTCATATTCAATGCTAACAGTCCGGTTTTATTTGCGTATTACCAAACGTTGACCAATAAAGGTGTTGATATGACATTAAGCTTAATGTATTGCTTAATAATTTTTTTATTCTGTCAATATCTGAAATCGTTTTTCTCCGCAGCTCTTCGAAACCATATAGTAGCTATACTTTCCATTATATTATCATATAAACATTGCATTTTATGGAGACAAATTATGGAATACGTAAATAGGGAAAACTTTAGAAGATAAATATATAAGTAAGAGTTTGTGTAGTCTACTACTTCACTCCTATTGGTCGCAGCATGATGTTATATAGCCTATAGTCTTCCACAATAAATGGACACACAAAAATATTTTTTCAATACGAGCCAGTAGTTCCTGAAATTAGCGCGTTCAAACAAAAAAACTCATTAGTTTTATAATATTGTTATAGAAAAAACCTTCTTCAGTTGTGTGTTTAAAGAACTTTACTTCATAGCGTTACTTATGTTCAGTCTATCAGGTACCGAACTGAGTGCCCGTCTATCAACAACTTACTTTTTTAATCACCACAGGAAACCGTAAAATTGGAAAGCATTGAATAAAAAATCAGTTTCACCATCAAACCGTTTATAGCCGCACCTCTGTTGGTACCTAGTTGTCGACGTATATATACGGGTGTGTACACATTTCATACGAACAATACACCATTACGTGAACGATGAGCTAACGAGAAATTAAACATTGCATAATGAGAATATTCCCTGGTTTTTGTGAGGAGAAAATCTTACGTAAAATATGTGTAAAAACTTGCGAAATTTTATACCTTTTTTGTTAATTTTATTAATAAATTGCTGTTAAAATACTTTTACTATGTTTTCTTATATTGAACTAGATGTCCGCGTGGTGATGGATTAAGAATACAAGTAACTCCTCTCCAGGGTGCTGTAAAAGCCAGCTAAAGGATATTGAACATAGATATCATCCTCTGTGCGAGACGGAAATCTCGAAAATAAACCCTGTGCCTCAGTAGACCATAATCCCTCAGAAAGTGGAAGATGCCCGTTCCCAATAGTGGGACGATAATGGACTGGACAGAGACAAAGAGCTGTTGGCCGCGACATCGTACGCACGGGATTAGGAATCACGTATTATCCTATTAATAAGTAGCCTATGGATTTTCATAGTCAAACAAAGTTGCTTTCGCGTTTATAATATGGTTGATGATTATTATTTTCACGCAGATAAGACTTTTTCCGGGATTCTGTTAGCCTCGTTTGTATTAATAATGTTGTTAAAAGTAGTTTCAATAGGTACATGGTAAAGATACGAATTTCATGAACATATATGATCACAATTCAAATGGTTAAACCTGGATAAACTTTTAAAGCAAAACCAAATGAAAAGAAACATTACTACTTGTAATGGATGTCATTTACACAGCTCTATA
This sequence comes from Orgyia antiqua, assembly GCA_916999025.1. Taxonomy (NCBI): domain Eukaryota; kingdom Metazoa; phylum Arthropoda; class Insecta; order Lepidoptera; family Erebidae; genus Orgyia; species Orgyia antiqua. Next base: position 21,719,932 of record OU779862.1, read on the forward strand.
CACTTCACGTTGAGCACTATGTAAAGTAATTACGTATATTTCTTGCTCAGTGGCAATTCGATGGCACAATTACAGTTGACACTTTCATAATAAGTTTGCCGACCAGCATACCTCAGTATCATCGCAACCTCAAATTATGGCGGCATGCCGCTGTAATACCGCCTTTACTTTTTATCATAAACAACCTTTTATGTTTTTTTTATACCAGAGACAATAAAAGAATAAATCAGTCCTCATTTTACTATCATTACTTAGCCGCTCTATTTACGCCCGCTCCTTGTAATAAACGCTTTCAACATGTCTTCTCTTAGTGATATTTACACATTTTTCTTATGTTTTAAGACTTAATTAAGTAAATTAATATTGTAAGTTCAACAGAATTAATGTTTTGTTTTGTTAACGAGGGTAATTTTAACAATATAGTATGTTTAAAAGCACCGTCTGGAATCTTTGTGTCGGTATTTCGCTCCATGAGCATGCGTGATTTTCACTCGGTGTACTTGTTATATTAGCATGGTGCGTGATCATCTTTGAGCTAATTATAATGGACGAATGCTAGTATGTTTCATTTAAATCTATCAAGAGTTATTTTTCAGATGAATCTATTAGCCAAAATTGTATAGATACACTGTAACATCCAGGGTTTGTGCCAATTATTTAAATCCAAATATTAATTCACAGCGTCTTTAAAGACTGCGCTACGATGCGCGTTGATATCTTTTCATTACTCTAGACTAGTTGTGTACACATTTTGTTAATAGTTCCTATCTGTATAGAGCATAATTTTTGTGACTTTCTATACAATTATTTGTTACATTTAAATTAATTTCAAATATACGCATTAATAATCCTAATAAATTAACATGTTTATTGGTAAAACTTATAGTAAAAACCATTTTGACGTTTATTTATAATAGACAGAAAAACGTTGCATGAAACTCAGGTATAGAATGTACTGATTGTAACTAAGGTGATAATTGAGTTTAGCTACAATCAGTCAGCGATATCCCACGACACAACCTCAAGTGGTCCGCACACCTGCGCCTCTAGACCGTGAGGCCGTACGATCGTGACCTCTGGCTTAACAATGGCCGAGACGTCATTATGAAACCACTTGATAACACATATTAACATTCAGTTTATTTAATTCTGTTTAATTTGACATAAATCAGCATAATTAATATTTTAGAGGCGCTGTAGGTTAACAGTGGATATTATTTAAAACCTTCGTCAGTAAAGATCCAATGCATTTGACTTAACAAATGCCTATTTTATTTTAAGTTATATTTAAAATCATGTTTATACGTTCCTGAAAGAAAATATTAGATAGATTTAGATAATATTAAACAATATAAATATAATCTAGAAATCTAACCACTTTTTCTTACTGAATACCAATGCAGTTCTGAGCGACATATCGAGAGTGATAAAAGATGTTTATTTATTTATTTAAAATAATAATATTGTGGAATACAATATATGGGATACTGCTATGGTATGATGAGCAAATTAAAGTCCTAAATTAAATTCTTATGACATAGCTATGTATTTGATACATAATGCACCTCAGAAATAGATAACTTTGATTTTTTATTAAAAAAAGGAGGAGGTTCTCAATTCGTCTGTATGTTCCCTTACTTCATAACTTTTAACTGGGCGAAGCGATTTTAATGATTCTTTCTTTATTCGAAAGCTGGTGGTTCCCGTGTGGCTCCATTGGTAGTAAGTCAGGATCTGTTGGTTATCTCCTAAGAAATCGAGGAAAACCCTCAAATTTAAAAGGCACATGATGTCGGATTAACTTTTTTTTTAAATAATTAATATCCAATGTTTTGTATAGTTTAGAAGCATGTTTTCTACAGTAAAATTAATAGTTTTTCTAAATAAATATTAAGGTACAGACAATTAATGTCAACCACCTGCCGATAACCACTGACATCAGAATTCTAAGGCCATTCAATTACAATATTTCAATAAAGTGAATGTAGGTCATTAAAAGCGAAATCATTGCCCAAACAACTTGTATTAATGGAATCTTAACTGGTTTTCTGAATATTTACATGTACCCTCGTATTTAGTAGGGATGTCACGTAAAAACTATTTTAAAATATCAAAATTGATGTCATTATTTGATGCATTTAATATAGCGCACAAAATATTTTATTTTTGTGGTTTAAATTTTGTACCTGTATATTTTATCAAATGTATATAAAAAAAAGTAAACAAAATGAAATGAAATAAAATAAATTTAAATGTTTCTTGAACAATTTTTAATTTTCTCAACACAATAACTATTTTATGTAATAAATCTGAAATAGATACGTAAATCGCCCCAGCCTTTCTATTTCTAAAATTATCTGTTACAGAGTCGGTAAAAAGGCCAAATATTATTTAAAAACACGTATAAATAGTAATGTAGCAGGTATATTAAATTGATGTGTTTGTCCTGAAGTATGCTTCAGGGTTATTCGTGCCAACCCTAATAGATATGGTATCGGAAACAACTATTACTTATTCACGCACCTACGTATATTTATTATAATAATAATAACAAGTTTGTAATTAAGAGCCTACATCAATATTATCGTATATCATCGCCGCCACGTACATATTAACACAGCCAGTAGGCACAGAAAATGAAGAATTAGGGATACTTTTCCTATTTACTCAAAATCTACTAAATATATTTTAATTCTGATTTACGTGTTTCTATATATAATAGTTACTTATGTTTTTAAAGTTATTTCATTAGTTAATACGCGATAATAGACCGACAAATGAAAAAAATAAAAAATTCGAGAGGTTGTTTCGCCAAGATTTTCTATCGAGAAAACTTTTTTCAATCGCGTTTCTGAGTTGATGCGATCCTAGATCATATATTGAAAAAACATATACTTAAAAATTAGAGCTCTAGCCATTCAATCTAAAGAAACAATGAAAACTTCGTACATAGAAAAATGCACGAAGCTATTTTGGTATCGTCTTAATTGAGCCGCAGGCATCTTGTTAATTACAATATTACAAATAAAAACAATGTTTATTGCCATAATTTAAGAAATTAAATGTTTGAATTATTTGTAAAATATTTTTATATCTTTAATGTTCATTTATAATTTAGATTTCTTTTCATTCACATAACGTGCTATGGTCATCATCATCATCATCATCATCATCATCATCATCATCATCATAGCAACACGCCTTTTTCCCATGTGGGTAGGCAGAGACTAAAGAGCGCCATCTGCTACGATCCAAACATACTTCCTTGGCTTCATCCACACTCATACATCTGGTCACGTGCTATGGTACTAAATCAAATAATCCTTGTGCTAAGGCTACTAATTTTATTTCTTTAAACACGAATAATAAAATAAAAACACGAAAAACGTCTGGGTGTTTACTATGTATTATATGTATGTATTTACAAAAGAAAAGTAGTTTATGTATTCTATCCGTATTCTGGTACCCATAACACAAGCATATAAGCTTAGCTTGGGACCAGAGGACGTTGTGTGAAATGTCCATGAATATTTATTTATTTATTTCACCTTCACTGATATCTACTCTATTGCTAGTACAACTATTATAGAAGTACTATGTCCAAATAAGACACGATACACAGTCTTACTGTTGGGAGCAAATGTTGGGCGTGCCGCCACTGAACTGCAAGGCCGTCCACTTCACGAGCACTTGTCTCGTATTTTCCCACACATAGCCGGAATCGATCGCCCACTCACCTGCTCACTCATTATAAATATACCCGTTATGGATATAAACTGCATTGATTTGATTGAAATAGTTATAAAATCTTTATGGTAATTATAACTATCTATAACTAGCGTAAAAATTAACCTATTAATTTAAAACGAAGCCTAATAATAATGTCTTTTTAGGGTTTCATACAAAAAAGAAACCCCTTATAGTCTCATTACTATGGTTCGTCTGTCTGTCGGTCTGTCTGTCTGTCCGTCAAACTTTATTCACTCAGCAACGGCTGAAGGTATCAACTTCGAACTAAGCTACTTGCGGTCTTATTCATAATGAATTATCGGAGGTTTATATGGAGATTTTATCGGAGAGATAATAAACGTTTTAGCGTAAAAAGACTATTATGAATAACAAGTTTTGACAATTTTCGCGAACCTATTTTAGCGAACTTTTAAACCTCCGATTAGTCATTATGAATAAGACCATTACTGTTTAACGATTTTGTCGATGCCATTCTTGAATCTAATGCAGGTATCTACTATGTAGGTAACATACGTCCAGTTCAGACCAATAGTTGTAGACGTTTACCCAACGGTAGACATCATTTTACTAATTTCAGTGATTCTGGTACTCTTTGTGCAAATTTGGTGTTACGTAGGATTTCGAACTAACTAATTCGTACTTTTTTTGTTGCTCGCCACTTCGTACGCGTGCAATTTAGAATTATTTTTCCCGACTTAGCAATAATTTTTACTGATTCTTAACTCCTATTGGTCGCAACGTGGTATATAGCCTATAGCTGCCCTTTAGCTACTTTCCAACACTGAAAGAAATTTTCTAATTAAACCAGTGCCAGTGGTGTCTTAAATTAGCGCGCTCAAACAAAAAAACATTCTGTTTAACTTTATAATATTAGTATATATATAAAATATAGATAAAATGGATTTTTTTTATGTTTATTTTTTATGTTTATTTGCACATTAAGAGCATTGCAATAATCAAAAATTTCATTTGACTCTGATATTTAATTGAAAACAGACAGATGACTATCTTTAAGTAACTATTTATTAAGTATCAATAACGGACGTGTCCTATTAGCCTTTGTTTTGTTTACCTGTTTCTTTCTCACTATCGTTATTACAAAACTATTTGTTTCCACTGCTGTTTTCCTCAGTATTAGCCGTGACATTATCTGAACTATTGTGTAGTTACTCGGAAGTGTATTGTGTACTAATCACCTAAACTGTGATCTATTAGATTACATGCCCGAAACACCGTAACTTCGGATGCTGTAGCTTATAACAACACATAACGTTGAAGGGAAAATAACAGAAAAAGCTTGACGAAATCTTGATGAGTTAAAAATAGTTTTTTCAATCAATGTTATTTGGAACTAGATATTTAAAACTAACTAAAAACGCTTATCAGTCCTTAATATAAGTACACAATTTCAGATCAATCCGACCACTGTAAGATGGTGAAAATTATTTTGAAAGATTCCGTTGCATAGATTAATACTTAATACATTGACAGATGCGTACTAAGCTAATGAAGGCGTACTAAAAATATTATTTAGTAAAATAAAACTAAATTACGTGAAATAACCACGATAATGATGACAATACTTGTATAAACTTTGTTTTAACAACATCAACATAGAAGCGCTTAAGTTATTTATTTAACAACTAAATGCTAACGTAATTTAAACCAATGACATAGCTACACAAACAGATTCAAATACGAAATTATTTATATAAATAGATAAATTAAAACTAGATTAACCACACATAAATCGTGCTTAGCAAAAATACCAGTAAACAGTTTCATAACTTTACACCAAGGTCAACATATATTTACAAAACAATCTCATCTTAATCTCGATAGAATTCCAATCCCACTTCTGATTATTGACATTAAATCAAACAATAATGATTAATTGCATCTTTGTATTGTTACAGGTGGGTGGTCCATCGTCTAATTACTTCGAGAAATGCATTCACAGGTGAAGTTTTAATTACCGAACATAATAGACGCTTAATTGTTCAACTATTGGGAAATCATCTGTGTTAAGATTTATACATTACAAAATAATAGTAGAGATAGATATACTCAATTTAAGTAATATGATGGTGACACGAAAAGTAGCACCTAATTCATACAGTAGCTTAAATTTTGTTTCTTTGAGATCACCTAAGGTTTTATTCGATTGAAGGTTTAAGTAGCTTTTGATGTAATCCTCCTCAGGAAGATATTAAAGCGTTATTAAGAGATAAATGATTAATATACAGACAGAAGACGGATAATATAATTGATGAAACTAGAGTAGAACTATAGTAACCGTTATTTAATGAAATAATATAAATCGTAGTACCTACATGTATCAAAGTGTTTCGCAAGATATCTTTGTACTAATTATTTAAATTATTACTACTTACCATAAAACTGTTTGTTGTTCAGATATTTGAAGTATTTGTTAAACAATTTAGTTCACAAGTATCACACACTACTTACCTCTTATTAAATTGAGGCAATAAGTGCATGTTCTCAAAATTGTCTGAAATCCCCCAAAGCATACGAGACGTCTTTCATGTCACGCGAGACGAAATTTGCATTCCATTGACTTAGCTGGCGGCTCAAACGCATTATTAATAATTAATACGTCGGTCGTTGTACACGTAACGATTTGTATATTTAAGAATAAGTTTGAAATAGAGCTTATTTAAATATAAATTAATTGGAATGCCCTTCACCCCGTTTAACTAGTTATTAAATTTTACTCTCCCTCTCCTTTCCTTTACTCTCTCTATCTTCGGGCATATTTATTCTATAGACCTTATAATGATAGTTTATGTTTTGTTGCACATAATTAAGTATATCTAATATTTGTAGAAGTCACGTCTGTGAAATATTACAGGAACAGAATTTAAATTAAATACAACAAATACGATGTTTTAGCGTAATTTTCCATCCAGAGATCTGTGTGAAAATGCATACAAAGTTTTAAAAAGAGTAGAGGTTAGTTGGAGCTAAATTGAAAACATGCGTTTAAGAGGATACCAAAATAGCTTCGTGCATTTTTCTACGTACGAAGTTTTCATTTTTTCTTTAGATTGAATGGCTAGAGCTCTAATTTTTATGTATATGTTTTTTCAATATATAATCTAGGATCGCATAAACTCAGAAACGCGAATGAAAAAAGTTTTCTCGATAGAAAATCTTAGCGAAACAACCTCTCTAATATTTTATTTTTTTCATTTCTCGGTCTATTATCGCGTATTAACTAATGAAATAACTTTAAAAACATAGGTAACTATTATATATAGAAACACGTAAGCCGGAATTGAAATATATTTAGTAGATTTTGAGTAAACAAAAAGAAATCCCTAATTCTTCATTTTCTGTGCCTACTAGCTGTGTTAATATATACATGTCGACGATAATATTGATGTAGGCCCCAAGAATTATAATAAATATAAGTACAAGGTTTTGGTCTTAAAAACTCAAACAACGCCTATTAATCACATACATATATTTTTTTCTATGCTGAGTGGGCAGAAGGCTGTTTCGTTATGGACTATGCCACAAGACCTGTCATTGACCAAGTAGCGGAGATACATTTAGCCGGAGGAAATCAATTTGTATGCCTGATAATCTTTCGGAAATGAACTTTGGCTGTTAAACAACTTCTGTCAAGGTTAATGTGAAACAATGGATTGAGCTGGCCATTTTGACCGATTTGTTGGGCACGTTGATTGCCCTTTCAAAATGAACTTTCTTGAATGAAGTTATTGCAACATACTTAGCTGTAATTGCTTTACTGTATTGATCCCTATCTGATTTATTGATTTATACCTGTACTGAGTTTCGTATGAACTGTTTTAGACCTATTTTAAGCTTACACTTTCAGATTATGTTATATTTGCCGTAAAAATAATTGACTTAATATTCTGAGATTAAAAAAAGATATCAAATAACAGCTCATTATTTAATAAATGATTGCATAAAAATTTGTACGAAATAATGTCTTACTAATAGATCCACGTATACGATTAGTATTGGACCAACACATTTGATTGTATACCTTTTTCCCACCATTGTTTAAATTCTCGTTTAAGGACGTATGTATGTCGAAAAAAATCGCATGCTGCAATGCAAATAACATCATTGACCCTCAAAATATATATAAAACTAGTAACCTTATCATAGTCTAAAGGAGCCAAGGCAACATTTAATGGATACTAAACATATAGATTATGATTTTGTCGTAATTGCTGTATATTTCCTTATTATGTATCTATATATACGTCAATGATGTTTGTTTATTGATTTTCATCTTTTAAGTTCAATAAACGTTTTCCTATATCCTCTACTGTACGAGATTTTTAATCTAGAATAGGTTCTTGTCTGAGTTTTATGTTTATCACCTAAGCCTTAATGTGCTTATTATATCCCATAGCTGGTTCTTGCAACTGCTTGAGGTGAAAATTGGGCAGTGACTCTCGTATTACCCTAAACGCATGCCCCACTATAATTCCTATTTTAAAATAGTGTTGTGTATGTTGATTAGTCATAGTAATTACTTGACGGTTACTCCTACATGTTTTAGTTTAAGTCTGTCATAGTCTTCGAGTGCTTCTCAATCTAATTTATTATTACTGAGATCATTTATAACAGTTGCGCAACCATTCTTGACATTATTATAATTAATGTTGTGAGTGTATCCCGCGGCACTGTTATATTACTTCACTGGCGTGACGATAATTATTGGTTATGTTTAACTAATTGGTAATTAAAATGCTTGTTAGTATGACGATGTACAATAGTTGGCGTTTTATAAGCTTTCTAATCTCATGATAAATAAAAAAAGCTTAATCTTGTCATATATAGTTACTAAATGCGATCAGCGATATGTCATCTTTAGTTAACTTAAAACAAAGTCGTTGTTATTGTATGTATGTCTCTATGTGAGCTTATACATATCTTCGAAACGACGCAATGGACTTTAAAGCAGGTTTTTTAATAGATAGAGAAGTTTTTAAGAGGATTGTTCTTTCACATATTTTTTTAAGGTTTTGTCTATAATGGGGGTCAGTAAGAATAAATGTCGGTATTAGTTATTTATATTAATAAGTTATATATCTATACTAATATTATAAAGCAGAAGAGTTTGTTTGTTTGTTTAAACGCGCTAATCTCAGGAACCACTAGGCCGATTTGAAAAATTCTGTATTAGATAGGGCATTTATCGAGGTTGGCTTTAGGCTATATAACACTACGCTACGACCAGTAGAAGCGAAGCAGTAGTGAAAAATGTTGCAAAAACGGGGAAATTTTAACAGCTAGTTTCTAATAAGACAATATACTTTTTACTGTCGTTGTTTTATAGGTTTATATATATGTTTTCAGGTAAGTTATAATGAAACGCCCATTGTTATGGTTTCTATGCACGTCGTTTCCCTATATGCTCACGTATGGGACAATCTGTTTATGTTTAAGAGCAAATAGTTGACAAATAAACAAACATCGATAGAGGACAGTGTGTCACAGCGTGTTAGAGTTGACAATAACTAATAATTAACTTCAAAAGTTATTATTTAAAAAAAGTTTAAAGTGAATATTAAACGGATACGCGTTTCTATAAATTTTGATTTGGACTTTATCATTTCCATTCATTTTTCTACATTTGTTTTAGTTAGTTATATACATTCGTAGAGCTTTGCAGGTAGTTGAGCATAAACATAAAATATTAGTAAATTAAAATTAGCCGTGCTAGGCAATTTCATTTCTATATTGGTTAGGTTTTAATATTTATTTACTCAGCTAAAGTGTATTTAAATATAAATAAAATGTGTGAAAAAATTTTCTGGTAACAGTTAACATAGTGCCTTTCGGTATATTAAAACAACACGGAACTTAATTTTCTCCCGTTAATTTTTAACCAAATAATAGCTTTTTTTATTAAGGGCCTACGTCAATATTATCGTATATCATCGCCGACACGTACATATTAACACAGCCAGTAGGCACAGAAAATGAAGAATTAGGGATACTTTACTCAAAATCTACTAAATATATTTTAATTCTGATTTACGTGTTTCTATATATAATAGTTACTTATGTTTTTAAAGTTATTTCATTAGTTAATACGCGATAATAGACCGACAAATGAAAAAAATAAAAAATTAGAGAGGTTGTTTCGCTAAGATTTTCTATAGAGAAAACTTTTTTCAATCGCGTTTCTGAGTTTATGCGATCCTAGATCATATATTGAAAAAACATATACTTAAAAATTAGAGCTATAGCCATTCAATCTAAAGAAACAATGAAAACTTCGTACATAGAAAAATGCACGAAGCTATTTTGGTATCCTCTTAATGGGAAATCATCAAATGATACCTCTTGTTTGGGGCAAAAAGTAATTGACACTAGTCGTTTCTTTACGCCACAGCTCCTTTAGATAAAGTCTCCTTGACGTGCCGTTTATAGATCGAGGCTCGTTACTGACACGAGTGGAGTCCTGATTCATCATCATCATCACATCACGCCTTTTTTATGGGGGTAGGCCGAGAGTATAGAGCGCTATCTGCTACGATCCAAACATACTTCCTTGGCTTCATCCATTTGGTCCTAATGCAGTAACCCAATAATACCTACCTTGTGTTGGAGGTAGAGCCAAATAACTCACTACACTTTCGACTACGTGATGGACGAGACACGATCAATAGCAAGCTATTTAAATAATGCAAAGTTATGCCGTGAATTTCTCTTAAAATATTCGTGTTTAGGCCTATCCCTAACATTTATAGAGAAGACAAACAGCACACATGACCCAAAATTTCATCAAAACTGGTTTAGCAACGTGTGTTTGGTGGCCGGTACTTGGTAAACATAAGAGCTATTAACACGGCCCTAACCCTGTGACATACAAACGACAAACCAACGTGTTTATATGTAAATATTACTATTAGCGCATATTTATTGCCTTGAAAACAATTATGTCTATTTAAGATCACATTATAAAATGTTATAGCTTATAAGATACTTTATATCTGAAATTCCAGAGAGCTAAAAATTATGGCTCTTTAGAATTACATCTCTCGCATACCTAGTCAGTAATGATAACTACTTTGAGGTATTGAATTCGATTACCAGTCAGTGTCGCTTTATTTTGTAGGAAGATTTAAAACATTAGCAAAGCTTTAGAGGATTATCTATTTAAAAAATATATATAAACGTATGTTATAATATCCTTAACTAGGTACCATCCATATCATATTCTAAGCTTGACTTGGGATTATAGGATTTTTTGTGTTGTATGAATTTTCCGATAATTTTTAATATTTATCACAAATTTAATAATATTAAAAGCGTATTACCCGAAGAAGAACAACATATCACAGTTATAAATCAAACATTATGCTATTTAGGCGTTTTATACAAGAAATGCAGTGATGACATTTTTATACACAGTGGTTACTACACTAGAACTAACGTTTTGCAATTAAAAGTTTAGCAACCGAATAGTAAATAGATGAACAAAGTTTAATTTTGAGAGCGGTGCGCTTACGCTCTGATTGTCGTGTGCGAACCAGTTCACATGCACTTGCCTGCCTTTATATATATACATCATTGTACATTCAAACTACAGTAGAACAAGTCTGAAATATATTTAAAACTAGATATACTACTTTTTAGAACACATAAAAATGTACTTTGTTGAATAACCGCTGAAATTCTTCATCCAAAAGGATTTTTATTAATTAATTATTAACATTCAACATTGCACAAATGTCAATGTTAAAATTTCCTCAAATAAAACACTTACACGAAAAACTTAGATACGAACTTGGCCTTGATACACAGCAAAGATATCGATAAAATTAATTTTAATAGGTATAAAATCAGTACATTTTGCGGTTAATTATTGCCATTGATTTAACCAATATTTATTGTATTAACCAATGCCGTAAAACAAACAGTTATATTTATATTCTGTTAGATAATTTCAAAGCCGTTATATGCAGTGAAGGAGAACCAATCTGATATCTAGAGATGGTTTGCTTTACGTATTACCAATAGTCGTTGATGCATTACCCTCTTTAATTATATTTAAAAGCCAATCAGAGCAAATAACACCATACAAGATAATATGACTAGAACGAGTAAGTGAATTCTATACAAATTACCACTCTTAAGGTGGTAAAGTAAAGGCCAATATGAAACTGATATTAAAGAAAAGTTTTGATGTATTGATTGCCTACAAGACGCTACAGCACCAGTAGTAGGTTAACGATTATCAAGAAAATCTTTATTACCATCAAACCTTGTGCTCACAATAATGATCTAATTTGGTGCAGTCGATTGGAAGTCATGCGCGTTTAAGGAATTTAATTTTTATTTTTCCCATCTCTTTTATTTATTTATTTATTTTATTTATTTATCAAATTTTACACTTAGTAACATAAGTTGAAATAGGCATTAAGGCTTTAGTGTAGGGGTCTACATATTCCATAAAGAAATATCTGCCTGTAGACCCGCGAGAGGAGATCGTGAGAGAAGTATTAGGCATGGGTGTGTAGTGCAGGGTGCCAGAAGTAAAGTAAACTAATTATTAACTTAAAAATACAAATACTTAATACATAAATATACTTAAAGAGTAACATATACCTACATAATATACGTACATACACAATACTATACTAGCTGTAACAATACTTGATATATACAATACATGAGGGTGGCCCAAAAAGAACGAAATTTTTTTTTCGAGTCTCGTACCAAAATATGTAAGTTTATAATATTTTAAGAGACCCTCCAGACGACAAGTCAAAAAAAAATTTTAAGGGTCACTCCAAATTTTTTAACATTTGCAAAATAGTCAAAAATCTATTTTTTTTAAATTATTTTTCTCATTATTTTATTTTTTTCTACAAGAAAAATGATAAAGATCCTGAAAATCTCAAGTCGAAATTTTAATATTTAAAGGTAGCTCCAAATTTTTCAAGGTTTCCAAGACAAGTACTTTATATCTTTTCGAGCTACTTCTGAATATGAATATCAACGAACTTGATATTTTTTTTCTTGCGTTTGACATACCAAAGACACAATACATACATATAATAGTACATAAATATAAAAAGATCAGTTGAATAACACAACATGGTGACACAATTAGGAGACTGTCGTTAAGTAGTGTCGACGGGTCCTCAGTTTGAAAGTAGCGCGATCTCTCTCTTATTATTTACCCCATCTCTTACCAAGGGTGCTGTAAAAGTCAGCTAAGGGATATTGTACACAGATAACATCCTCTGTGAGAGACGGAAAACTCGAAAAAACCCTGTGCCAACACGCCTGGTCAACGCGGCACAGTAGACCATAATCGCTCCAAAGTGGAGGAGGCCCGTGGGACAGTGGGACTTAAATGGGCTGGAGAGGATTCATTGATTTTATACTTCTATCATTTACCTGTATATTGTTAGCCAACACAGACAACAGGTGCACAATCTTACATTGTATCGTGCTAAATGTGCGGTTAGTTTACTACTTGTGAGAGATTACAGCTGAACATACGTGAGATAGGTGTTCATTACAACACGGAAGTTAAGTTTTAATACAACCAATATATTGTTATAACTATTCTGATCATTTTATAGATGTTCATACAACTTTGAGCATTAAACCAATAAGGGTATTTACTGTTACAGAAGTGGTTTTCCCTATCAAATTTATTGCGAATATATATTTAATGCAAGGTCGGTGGGGCACAGAGTTAATTAGGTAACTCAATATAAAATGTCGAGTTTATGTTGTGTTACCTAATTACACATAGTAATAAACGACAACTCCGCACATTATGAGTGTAAGCATTACTTTCTCAGCTTTTTAGAAGGGAATTTTAGAATTTTTTATACTATTTGTGCTCAAAATAATATTCTTTAATATTGGTCATTTTTTATATTCTTTAATTTGGAATATATTTCGAGCATAATTAACTTGGTAGACCGCGATTCGCTAATAAAAAAATATAGTAAGGTAAAACACTTATTTTTTAGATTTTTTTTTCACTAGAACGTCCAAAAAATCTTTTAATTTATTCTTTTTTAAATGCCAAGTTTAATTAAGATTAAAATATAATTTTAATTATAAATAAATTAATAAAATAACAATAACCTAATTTCATATCATTAATCTAAAATGATTTCAAATACTGAAAAAAATTCACACATTTATCTGACAAATTGTAAGTTTGTTTCTCTCTATAATAAATAAAAATATACTTTTAATATAAAAACCTTGAAGTATGGAACAATACTTCATAATATCGTTAAATAGATTTTAAATGAATCAATAATCAGGAACATAATCTTCTTATATATAAAAATCAATTGCTGTTCGTTAGTCTCGCTAAAACTCGAGAACGGCCGGGCCGATTTTGGTGATTTTGGTCTTAAAATGTTCGTGAAAGTCCAGGGAAGGTTTAAACTGTGACAAAATATTTAGGGTTCTAAAATTCCACGCGTACGGAGTAGCGAGCATCAGCTAGTAATTAAAATAAATATAGAAAACAATAAAAAAACAACAGTCTGTATAACGACCGCATAACAAGGTACAGAGTAGCCGACTAACACTAAAGAACTGCAAGTTCAATCACCTACAATTTACGATCACTAATTATACGCTCTGAATGAGCACTGATCACATACAGGTGAGTTTTAACTTGCAGCCTGCTTACCATACTATATTCTGGAAGTTCTGAAATACCTTTCTTAATAGTAGAAGCTTTCAGTGAGAATCGAATCTATATATCTGTAAGTAATTGGTTAGTAGGTACAGGGATTTGTTATAGGGTTAAAATTTTTCGTTTTCGTTACGCGTTTATGTCCTGTGTTTAGAAAATTAATGATATTTCGGGGGAAGGAGGAGTTTGTGAACTCCTAGAACCCCTGACTATGGTCATAACCCAGGCTGAAACCATAAATTAATTGATATTTGACAAAAAAAACATAGAAGACCAAATCAACAAATTCTGTAGGGATAGGTTCTAATATTTCATAAATTGTGTTCATTTGTAATGAGGTAAAAACATTTGCGCAATATTTGAGCCTAATATTAATAGATAATTAATCTAATATATAAAATTCTCCTGTCACGGTGTTTGTAATCATACTCCTCCGAAATGGCTTGACCGATTTTCGTGAAATTTTGTGTACATATCCCTCAGGTCTGAGAATCGGACAACGTCTTTTTTTCATCCCCCTAAATGTTAATGGTGGTCCACCCCCGATGTATGGCAAAACAACGTTTGCCGGGTCAGCTATTATTAGTCTAAAAATATGGTATTCTAGTTTTTTTGTCAACTATGTAGTAACTGGCTATTACCTCATACGTGTGGCATTTAGTAACCAAATCTTTACAAATTATACAAAATAGCCATCCTATTCGTTCGTATCATTTCAAAAAACCGCAAAAATCTGTTGCGTAGTTTTAAGGATAAGTATAAGCTCACTTATGACATACTTTAAAAAATAGCGACTTTATTTCATAATAAATAAAAATGATTACAGAATATTTTTTCAATTAGCAAGTAAATTCAATATATTTTTTTTATTCTTACCACAAGATAATTTTACTATAACAAATAATGTAGTGTGAAGTTAGTCAATGAACCGAGGTGTGGCGACGCGCAGTCTACCAGACACAAATTACTTGTTTTTATTGCTCTTTATATTCGTAAATGATCGTCTCATCTCAGGGTGCCGCATACAATAAAACAACTCATTTTGAACATTTTCCTTAAACATTAAAGTAGGTTGTAACAGAAAAACTAAGCTGCCTGTAGTACTGTACTTTAAATAATTTGTAAGACAGTGCCAATTCTGTTTGCATGATTAAACTAAACTAAAATATACATTGAGAGTGACAATAACATAGTTCAGCTTATAGTAGACTTTACTTATTGAAAAAATGTTTAAATGTAGTATCACGATTTTATGTATAATTGTTTACGAGGTAATATTCTCGTAACAAAATATTACATAGTTGCTTTTAGTCAACAGTTAGTTAAGTTCTTGGCACAATATAATATAGGATTGTTGTTATCATACACATATTAAAAAAGCAATAGGCCGATTTTAACACATTACAGATATTTAAAAAAGTAAAGGTTCTATAATATTATCTCTACAGTGGCCAAATAACCATGTTTTTTAAGCCTGTGTGATATTAAAACCAACAAAACCTACCGAAGAAAATACTACTGCAGTAGTATAAGCGCGCCGTTTATCTATAGGTTTATCTATAGGATTTATATAAATAGGTACTCTATGTAGGCAGCTTAGACTCGTACTTGACCGGTTTATTGTAATTAACTACGTGATTTTTTTGCAAACTAAAAACAATTTACAAAATCTTAACATTCTATACACGCGAAAAGTCCTCTTTAACCACTCGTATCTATTAGTAAAAACTGTATAATAATCGGTTGAGTAATTTTCAAATTAATTGTAAATTTAAGCAGACAAACACGACAGAGTATTTAAAATTATGTAAGATTGTCCACAGTCTTTTAAAACAACTATTTAAATAACATAATTACAGTGTGTTGATCTGTTCGTGACATTCCTAAGTGGCGCATGGGAGCGACACTATCTCTAAGATGTTGAGATTTGCTCAAACCGCGGGAAGATCTGCGGAAGCTGGCACTGCTATAATTTTCCGCGTCCGTGCTTCAAGCGCAGATAACTGTGAATGAAATATAAAATGAACCCTACCGGATTATCTGGACTATTGTGGTGTTTACTTGTATAGGTTTTAATTGAATTTGTATTTTTTATTGTTTAGAAATAGTTTTGCTGGTACATAAAGCGTAGGTTTAACCTATATTAGTTAGGTACCGGCAAATCCCAATCTTATGTTTTAATGTATGTGAATCTTCGATCTTATCTAGTTTTACGAGAACATTGCCCAAATCACCTTCGAATTGTTCAAAGTGATTATATTTATGGAAAAAGCTCAATTAAGATGAGAATTATCATATTTAAATATAGATTACTTTAATTTTTGACTACGAAAATACATTTAAAGTCAAAACCGTTCTAGTAAAAAGGCCATGGCCGTGCAAGAAATGAGAGATAGACTACTTGTAATATTGTAAATAGTAGCACCGGTTAAAATCTTGTTACATTTAAGGAAATATCCGTTTTACTAATAATGACATCGTATCACTATCACCGAGTAGAAAATTATGGTGTTGCTTTAGCAAGATAGCCGACAAGATGTACATTAATTATATACTAACTAATGTACGTCTATTTACAGCTAGTCTAAGGTAATAAGGCTACAAGTTAACACTTATTTAAGCTGGGAAAGAGTTAAAATAGCTTTAGCTAAAGAAATTGAATTTACTTCTATAGATGTGAGCTTGATAAGAGTATTAAAAAATGTAATGGAAATAATAATAAAACTAAACATTTATGACAAATGCTACTAGATGTTTAAATTTAAATAAAAAGTGAAATGATTAAAAATTTGTTTAAATTTGAGAGACTTTCTTAGCTCTACATCAAGTCATTTGTCCGCCAGATCTATTAAACCATGTCTTTCAAAGATTTCATTATGATCTGATTCTACCTTCTATTTCAATGTTGCTACATAATTTATATTGTTTTTCTATAAAACATTATCAATCAAATGCTGTCCAGGTTCGCGTAAAAGACTACCAAAGAATATTACCTTATTTATAATGTTAGTGTTATTATTTATGCTACAATAGTATTAGAACAGCTGCCGTCGACACCTCGAATCTAACAGCAAGGCCGCTGCGTGCACTGCTCCTACGATAAATAACCGACATGCCGATACTGAGCCATTAATACTTATTTATAGCATTCCCGAGCTCTACCCGCCAACCACTAAATCATACCAGATAATTGTCCACAGATACATAGAGTAAGATTGGGAAAACAGAGGAGCTATTAGATATAAAATATAGATTTATGCCTACGACCTTCCTCCTTACTTGAAATACGCATAACATTTATGACCCTTCCTCCAAAATATGTTAAAGAAATATTTTATGAGTATGTATTTTTTATAACTTAAATATCTTTAAGTCTTCTTTAATTTACTCAGTCGTCAAAGTTATAGTGTCAAAAATAGGTTTGTATTACTAGTGTCCAGCATTGTATGGGGAAATATCACAATTTTGCCAGAATCAATGTTATTTCTAGCAGAAATACGTGCTGTTTATTCATAATTTTCAATCTATGCTTCCTGGGAAATACAAACCAATGACATAAAACAAACTATAATAGGAGCTACCGTGATATGCAACAAACTTTAATAACTATAATAGCTAGTCTATGAGCGAACAGTAAGGGATCATTTACTCTGAACTAAGTACTAATCTTGTAGTAAGAGGAAGGTTGAAAGGAAGCCATTGCTAAATAATTTTCCATCCAGGTGCACCGCTTAGATGTTACAGTTACTTAAAGGCTATACATTACTTGTATTATATTACGTGCTTTATACCTATAGCGTTCTAACTGTTTGGTGTGGTGAGAGATTAAGAATCCAATTTTCGCTCTAAGAGTTACACAGTTACGCCTTTTTCTAATAGGGATAAGTAAAGACAGAGCGTAATCTTCTCTTATCTTATACTTTATTGGCTTGATACATTCTTATACATCAAGACATACAAATAAGATGTTATGTACTTGACCCTTTTTCAAGGATTTTAACGCTGAGATAAGAGCAAGTCCTTTTTGAGGCATACCGTTCCGAAGCTCTTCCAACTGAGCTTATTATACGTAGAAATACGATATAAACTCAATCGAGTGACGATTGTGGTGGTTGGAAGAGCTTCGGAACGGTATTCCGAGGTTGTGGGTTCAAGTCGCGCTTGCGGCAATCACTTTTTCCCCCATAATTTAGTTTTATAATAATTAGGTATTACGGTACATGGATAACATCCTCTGTAAGAAACGGAATACTCGAAAATTAACCCTATGCTAATACGCCCGTTGAGCGCCACATAACAGACCATAATCAATCCAAAAGCGGATGCGGGTACTGCCCACCAGTGGGATGTTAATGTATAAATAAAGAAATATAAATAAATAAATATAAATATTCATGGACATTTCACATAACGTCCTGTGTCCCAAGCTAAGCTTATTATGCTTGTGTTATGGGTACCAGAATACGGATAGAATACATATACGGATAGAAGTCCTTTCTTTTAGTAGTATCTACATATTATAAAATGTTATGAAAAGGTTATGGAATGTTAAAAAAAGCTATATGCTCTTATAATACGATGACGATACGATACGATGGATAATGACGAGCCTAGTGGTTGAGTGGTTTATGTAACGGACTGCCAATCAAGAGGTCGCGGGTTCGATTCCCGCTCGGGACAATCATTTGTGTGATTTTTCTAACTGTCATACAAATGTTTGTACTGCGTCTGGGTGTTTCTATGTATTATAAGTATGTATTTACAAAAGAAAAGTAGTATATGTATTCTATCCGTATTCTGGTACCCATAACACAAGCATATAAGCTTAGCTTGGGACCAGAGGACGTTGTGTGAAATGTCCATGAATATTCATGAATATTTATTTAATACTGATGGTAGATTATCGCATAAAAAAAACTTACTGACCACTCACAAAGCCGGGTCGTTACATTGTACAGAATTACCATAATCAGAAGTACAGCCTCTAATGTTGTGTTTAATTGTTTATTTATAGTAATTTACTAACTAGTTCAATTAGTTAACATTGTTCTGTGTTCACAACAACCACTAAATATAACTGTACATTGCGTTTAGAACTGACCTACAGATTTAGTAGGTACTTTAGGGAATTATGTGGGAAATGGTACTTAGATGTTTATGAATGTACCTAGTAATATAAATATACAAAGAAATACATTGTAAAAAAGCTCGTGTAATTAATATTAAACCAAATATAAAATTGATGGGCTTCGTGGTGGAGTGGTTCATGTAACGGACTGCCGTGCAAGGGGTCGCGGGTTCGATTCCCGCTTGGGACAATCATTTGTGAGATATTCATAAATGTCATACATATGTCTGTACTACGTCTGGGTGTTTTCTATGTATTATAAGTATGCATTTACAAAAAGAAAAGTATAGTATATCCGTATTCTGCTACCCGTAACACAAGCGTATAAGCTTAGCCAAGCTAACCTTAGTACGTACAAGTATAAGCTTGACCAGAGGACGTTGTGTGAAATGTCCATGAATATTTATTCATTTATTTATTATTTAAAATATAATTTATCGAATTACTTTTTAACACGCTTTTATTAGTTTAGTACGTATCGTACGTAAAACGTTTTCAGTTTCTCCATGATACACATTCAAGACCCTTAAGGTTAGCGGAAAACTGTAGTTTAGCTATACCATTACACTCTACAACATTCTATGCTAAGTCCTTCACAGTAGAAGCAGCGCGTCTATGGAATTCTCTACCTGAGAACATAACGGCAGCAAAATCGGTAACTACCTTTAAGAAGTACCTGAAGGAATATTACTTGTCGTTGTTATCCAAATAGGTCACTATGTTAGTATATACAACGTGTTGCAGAAAGGTGTAGTCATAATTTAAAGTTGCATTAGATAGGCCTTAAATATTATAAATAATACAGTTACACATAGAAAAATACAGTTGGTAAGTTTTTTTTGTTTATTGACTACTATTAAATAACTACCAGAAACGCATCAATTGTGAGATGTTTACGGTTTATTGAATGCGATTGAGCCTTACGATAAAAGATGACCTCATAGTTGTGTTGTATTTAAAGAAGATCAATTAATTTAATAAATTAATTAAACTTTTATGAACACATAAAAGTCATAATATAACTAGTATTTGTAATTTCATCCATGCCTAGTAGTCCAGTCGTGGGAGCCAAAAAAAGATAGGTGCATGGATGTGGCTTGATGTACAGAACTTTTTTTTTCTAATTGGTCCGAAAAAATGTACAGAATCCGAAAATCAACCTGCTGCGTGGGGAAAATAATGGGAAGTTTGTTTAAATAAACGGAAACTGCAAAATGACTGATTTTGACTTGAAAAATCCAACAAAAAAAAAAAAAGGTTGAAAAAAAAAAAAAACAAAAAAAAAAAAAAAAAAAAAAACAGGCTTGCTTTTCAAGTTACAAGTCAAAATCAGTCATTTTGCAGTTTCCGTTTATTTAAACAAACTTCCCATTATTTTCTCCACGCAGCAGGTTGATTTTCGGATTCTGGACATTTTTTCGGACTAATTAGAAAAAAAAAATTCTGTACATCAAGCCACATCCATGTCATTATCTCCCACGACTGGACTATAGTGCCTAGTCACCGGCCATGTGTAACAATGGTCAAATATGACTACACCTTTCTGAAACACGTTGTATAGAGTTTATATGTGTATATTTTTTATGTATTTTGTATGTACGTGTCTTTATAGTTATTTAATTAATAACTAAAACCGCCTATTGTACTTATCTATACAATATTCTAAAATTGTATAATATTAAATACCTACTGTAATATTGTTAAGATGTACAATAAAGAGTATTCTATTCTATTCTACGTATCTATCAATGTGTTAATCTATGTAACGGAATCTTTTATAATAATTTTCACTCACTTGTAGTAATCGAATTGATCTGAATGTAAAAAAATATTTACGATTTTTAAGTGTGTTTATCAGTTTTTGAGATAATTACATTATTACGGATTTATTAATTAGGAAACTGTTCGTATTTTAAACTTATGAACACGACCAACTCCATACCTAACTATTAAAACAAAGTACATAACTATTTGTTAACTTACTGACTATACACTGTAAAAGTTTGATCTCCTGCATCAATAAATTCAATATTTAAAGGTCGTTACATATTTCTTCTAAACGTAAGAACACTTTAATTATCGGTGAAAGTTAATCTCACATGTTTAAAATACGTGAATTGCTTTCCTAAAGGATTTGTTTAAAACTGTAAAATATTGTTATTGCTCTAAGAGACGTACCATTAGTTTTTATTGGCGTATAATTATGTCTCTAGGAATAATATATAGGATTTCTGATGAGACAACGAATACACTGTGTATTTTTAAATCTTTGGGTAAGATTGAATCTTAGGAAATTACTGACATAGCTTTTAGAAGATTTACGAATAGGTTACTGTTGTTTGTTTAGTTAATTGTATAATTTGAAGACCATATAATATCAACATTATCCACATGATATAATTGGTCCGCCAGGATTGATTCCCGCTTAGAAACATTTATTTTTACTTGAATACATCTCTTCTCGTATGTTCTTTCTTAAATCAAAAGTAATTTCAATCCTGATTATATCTGTAATCTACGTGAATGTTATTGTTTTTGGATCAGGTTATTTGTCTGTGTATATTTACAATTTATTGTATATTTGTATTCCAGATGGGTGGTGTATAAAGCTGGCATGGGTCAGGCGGGCAGCACCGCTGGACCGCCTCAGCGCGGCCGTCGCGTCAACACGCTGTCGCACGACCCGCCCAGACTCGCGCCTAAGGTAATTACTGCCTTATTGCTTGTATACATATATTCTGTTGTATTGCCTTACTTATACATAATATTCTCATGAAAATGTTACAATGTACGCGTTTTAGAGTTCATAATTCATAATTCATTTATTGGCAAATATAGGTTTATAAAAGAAGTACAGGACGGGCCTCGTGGTGGAGTGGTTTATATAACGGACTGCCGATCATGAGGTCTCGGGTTCGATTCCCGGTCAGGACAATTATTTGTGTGATGTTTTTAATTGTCATACAATAGTTTGTACTGCGTCTGGGTTATGTATTATAAGTATGTATTTACAAAAGAAAAGTAGTTTATGTATTCTATCCGTATTCTGGTACCCATAACACAAGCATAATAAGCTTAGCTTGGGACCAGAAGACGTTGTGTAAAATGTCCATGAATATTTATTATTTATTTATTATTATTTAGAATTTTTGTTTCACCATATTTAGCCATTTGGCATGCAAATTACAATTCTTAGATACATAAAGGAGAATCATCACAAAAAATCATAATTAATCAAGCTGAATGTCATCAGTTATCAATTCATAGTCTGTATTCATAGTAATAAATCCAATGTCAATTATATCTAATAATAAAAATGAAATTTATACAACAATCATTAAATAAATCAATTGATAAATCACGCCATTACTGAAATAATCATCAAATACAGCACATAAATAAAAGAATATAAAAATTGGTCAAGTGCGAGTCGGACTCGCGCACGAAGGGTTCCGTACCATTATCTATGCAACATAAGGCAACGTTATTAGTATCGAGCAAGAAACGGTAAAAAAAATCAGTTTTTTGTATGGGAGCCCCCCTTAAATATTTATTTTATTTTATTTTTAGTATTTGTTGTTATAGCGGCAATAGAAATACATCATCTGTGAAAATTTCAACTCTCTAGCTATCACCGTTCTTGAGATACAGCCTGGTGACAGACGGACGGACGGACGGACGGACAGCGAAGTCTCAGTAATAGGGTTTCCGTTTTTACCCTTTGGGTACGGAACCCTAAAAATTGAGGTGTAAAAATTATGTAAATATTTATAAAATCTTTATATTTGATCCCCCAAATATTCCGCTAGTTCAGAGAAATAATTTTGGTTTCAATTTCATTTGATTTGTTTCAGCCAGAAAATAATCATATTAACGGAAAAATAATAAAAATGATCATTTTTCTTATTACCATGTTATGTTTTTTGTAGGTATTACCAACGTTATGCGAGTCCCCGCGGCTGCGCAGTACTGACAACGGCGCGATCCTGCACTCCGGCGGTACCATCAGCGGCAGAAGACCCACCACACACCACGATCATGTGCCGCATGGACATGTGGTATGTACCGCAAGTCTTTAATCCTATAAGACAATAGGGAAGCATATCTTGACAACGGTTTATAATAGACTAGTTCTCTTCTCGACTCATAAATATTCCGTCTATCACAACAAGAAATTGTTTGGTACCTATATTAGAACGCTAACCAATTGTGTTCTTATAGGATGTAATTTCGTGTTCTCCGTCTCTCGTATAAAATGTTAATCTGCCTATAATGTGTATCTTAGAGCTAATTTTGACATAATAAAGGTCTTTGATGAAATTTAATGGCAAAATAAAAACTATGTCAAAGAAATTTGTGGAGTTAGCGTTAATTTTGTTTATGGCAAATTTTAAAGAAGTGTAAATCCCAAGGTGTAGTCATTTAGCTTTATATCGGATCTAACTTTACTTAATTTAGATTAAATTTATAAGAATTTATCTAATGTTTCAGCACTCGAACGTGTTTCGCTCCCGTTCTACGGGCACGTCCAGTGAAGAAACTAGAGCGCGTGAAAGAGATCCACTGCATCGCTCACACACCAACTACGACCTCAGACACGATAGTAAGTTACGCTTTTATTTAAGTAAAAACAATGTTTTTAAATGTACTGATTTTAATGTACGAGTATAATATCAGAAAAGATTAAACATGTTTTATTAGAAATAAACCGTTTAAATGAGCTCTTATTAGTTATTAGTGTGTACTAAGGAAATTAATAATGGGAGGAAAAGAATTTTTGACTAAGTTAAGTTTACATTACCTAATTAAGAATTATTCAAATAAATCCTATCGTCATTTTGTTATTAAGATAAAAATACACTATATTAATTACAAATTCATATATTTCAGGCAGCAATAATGTTAACAAACGTTTTGGATCAGAACCAGATCTGCGAGTAGAAGAGGAACAGAAAACGAAAAATGGCAATAGACATTTTAGAAAAAAATATAGAGCACCCCCACCGCCTGCACACGAAGTAAGTCATTATTGTTAGTACCTAATATAATCTAAATTTTACTTCAACTTAATCTCACTAACATAAACTCGTCTTGTTTTAGAATTTCGATGGTTCATCGCCAGATTCCAGCGAAGGGAACGCGAGAGCTGAACCACAAAGGAAACTAAGACTCTTCAAAACGAGAAACGAAACCAAAAAACTGAACGGTCATGAAGGATATCAGTTTAGAAGTTCAGTCCACGAATGTAAGTCTCTTGATCCGAATGATCAATTCGAGAGACGATACAGGTCACCTTGTAAAGATAAAGAACAGCACTTAAAATATCCTGATGCCCAGGATATGATGCAGACGAATTCATCCCTGAAAAGAGAAGAAAGACTTTTGCAAACGAGAGATTATAGACAGAATAGAATCGATAGAACTAGTGGATGTCATGCAAAGACTTCCAAAAACGAAAACAGTGAAGCATGGAAAACTCCACTTTTAAATAGAAACTTTAGGTATTCTGAAAGATTCAAGAAAGATGAAAGTGAATTGCCGATATTAAGAAGAGAGAAAACCTTTGATGACAGTCTTGTCGCAAGTGAGAGGGACAGCGACTCTCTGAGAGCAGTTCATGAAACTAGAATGAAATCTATAGGGGACCAGCTAACAAACAACAAGCCCAGTCCTCTGACGGCAGTCAGCATGCCGTTGAGAAAATCTCTTCCTTCGCTATTAATGAAGAATAATGAAGAAAAAGATGAATTTCAAGCAGAATTGGAGAAAGCAACGAGTAGGATTAGGAATCAATTAGGGAATAGAATTAATGATAAAAATGCAACTAGTCAAGATAAAACGAATGAACCGAGAAGCCCAACGAAAATACCCAGCAAAGTCAAACAGTCTAGTCCATCGAACATTGTAAGCAAGCAGGACACCAAGGTAGCAGATAATAGGAAGGATAGGCCTGTAAGTCGTGTTGCAGAAGATAAGATCAAACAGACGAACGTAAAATCAAATCCAAAGATATTGGACCATAAACAAAGACTCGAAAACAGAAATAGCCGTCGGTTACCGGACAGAGGCCAGGCATCAGGGAAGGAATCAACACCTGAACATTCACCAACTAGGCTTCATGATAGCCTTATGAGGCCAAAGCCACAGGATAAGTAAGTATAAAAAGCATACATTAAATATTTTGTCAAAAAGTACATAACTAAGCATTTATTTAAAATTCAAATATTTTCAGGTTAAAGAAACAGTCTCCATCAAAACAATTTTATTTCGGCATGGCGGAGAACAAGAAAGGCAAGAGTAAAGAACATTTAAAAGACTTCCCAGGATTGGGTGCTCCCATCATAGAAGAGATCTCCAACTTCCACCTGATAGAGAAGAAACTGCTGAGTTATCAAGAGAACCATGAAGCGGATGCTGAGTTTAACAAGTTTAATGCTAAGTTAAAAGAGGAAACAAGGGTAAAAAATTGTAAGAAGTTATTTTATGGTTATTATCTTCCTGAATATGCTAGATCACGTTGTTAAGTGTCTAGTGTTTTATGTTGCGGTCTGAAAGAGGATGTAGTGACTAAGGTGGAAAAAAGTATGCTTAGGTGGTTTGGTCATGTGGAGAGGATGGATGAGAGACGCTTAACGAAAGGCATATATACGGCGGAGGTAAGTGGAAATGCTGGGAGAGGACGTCCGACGATTTTAAGTCCGAGAAAAATATACTCCGATGTCATCGCCGGCATACTCCAAAAGGGGCAAGTGCGTAGCACTTACAACCGTCGGGCATGTATGACCAGATGTATGAGTGTGGATGAAGCCAAGGAAGTATGTTTGGATCGTAGCAGATGGCGCTCTATAGTCTCTGCCTACCCCCATAGGAAAAAGGCGTGATGTTATGATGATGGTTCTTTAATTTCCATAGATGTAAAAACTTTTTTTCGAACTATACCAGGGTTAAAAATCAGACAGTAATCTTATCTCTTGTGCCCAACAGTACGATGACATTCGGCTGGAGAGAGATGTATAAATCTTAAATCCATCATAGTATACCATAACAATCACATTTCCTTTTCATATAAGTGATAGGCCTTGTATTCATCGTTTTCTTTCAAAGTCAAGAATGCCTTATAAAAGATAAAGGGTCGCCTGGTGATCTAAGTTATTTATTCTTCAGTATCATCGGAGTCAGCGTTATCATCAGAGGGTTCGGATGGGTCGTGGGACGCGCACTCACTAGGCATTGCTTTACGGTTGCGTCCCACGCTGCCCAAGAAGCAGCGAACAGTACCGCGGTTCTCACCACAAGCAGCATGGAGGCAGCTTGCTACTCTTGATGACCATCTAGCAGCAGGTATAAAATATGAAGCTAATTTTAAAGATTACGTTATGCTCAGAGCTTTATTTAGAAAAATAAACGTAATTTTATTTTTATATTTAATTTTAGAAACGCAACCTTTAGCGGTGGAAACAAAAATGTCAGGCAACATATCAGCAGAATCATCACCGAGGTCAGATCAGTCGGCTGACAAGTCTGGTGACTCTGGTATATCTGGCGACCATGCACATTCTGACCACAGAATAGACTCGCCTAGACGACACGTAAGTCATTTATAAAAACTCCACTCATCTACATCTCGGTGGTTCTGGTCGAGATTTTAGACATCATTCTTTTGTCTAAGCAACGACGAACACTGAAATATTTTTAAGCTAAAGTTATAGCTATTATTTTAGCGACATTGATTTTCTCACCAGTAACGCATTGAAACAACATCGAAATGATATTTATATACTGATTTTACGCTTCTAGCTTCTACACATATGATAGGACTAAAACAAAAAAGCTTTTATAATTTCTATAACTACATACTATAAAGAGTTTTACAGACCACAGTTGTCTAATAATGTAAGCATAAACTCAAATATAAAAATATAAGCTTGAACACAGGTCCAAAACGCAAATCCACCTACTTGGACACCTCAACAAGACCTTGGAGATAGTAGCTCTGAGGGTGCTGGTGCAGGGCTTACACTCCACTCAATGCATCCTGCAGGGAACGTGGCATCATACAGCCCTGCGACACAACCCTTCAGCTTATCCCTACCAAGAGAGAACCATGAGAGAGTGAGTAGTTATGGGTGTACGGCGGGATGTTAGGACAGATGTTGGTTTTGGAGTAATGATGATGGATGGTGGTGGGTCAGTTTGGTCACTAACATGTAGAATAGTTATAATGTTTTATGTTTCATCGAGGATAAATTGTCTCTGGTTTCTGGTTCGTCTATAATGCCTCCATTTTGTAAGTACCTAAATTGCATAGAGTACTTTAGGTAGAACGTGGACGTTGCTAAAAAACGCTACTTGGTACTAATCAGGATCTGAATCAAGCAAAAATGAGTAACAATGTTTCCAAATAAATAAATTAAGCTGATTTTAACAAAAATTCTTACACGTGCATGTCTTTTCTGACCTTGGAAATGTTGTTCTACTAATAGTTTTTTTTAATCTGAGTTATGAAAGGGGTTCTTATCCGACATGACAGCACATGTCAACCCCCTTCTACAAATAGTTGTTTTATGTGAGACTTTTTATTATTTTTAATTTTTGAAAATTAGATCTTGATAACCGATAAGCTTACAGATTGGTTGTTTAAACTCCGTTCTGTTTGTTTAAACTTTGTTTATGCTCTGTTCATGTCGACCTTGTAACAGGAATAAGTGCAAACTATGCATCACCATTCATCATCACATCGCAGTCATTATCACAGACTATACAGCCAATAGTTGGCCAGTGTTTTTTTTATTTATATATTGTGACTAACTCGCTAACATCACTAATCTAACCTAACGTCCCGCACTAGCTGACGAGGACTAAAGGTACTTACAGAATTTGGTTATGGTATTTGTTTGAATGTTTATTTAACCCAATAATAAAATTGCAACTAATTTATTAACTTAATTTACGTGGTAACACTTGCTACCACGGACGGCGGAGTGGTTAAACGTGTCACGTGTCACTCACGTACATAAAATATGAATTAACACATAACTGATTAAATTAAATTAAAGAGATAAATTTAAAAAGTGAATGTTCTTTATTTGAATTCCAAAATAATTTCGATGATTCAAATTAAGAATACAGGCAAAATACTACTTTTATATCAACAATGTAGTGTGCAATGAAATGCACAAGCGTTTATAATGAAAAAAAAAACAATGTCCGTCAAGTCCTTGTTACAAAAGATCAAATAACCGAAAAAAGTCTATGATTTAAAAATAACTGATTACAAACTAAACATAAATTCTTACAATTTTTTCTAAATACTTTTAAATTATATTTATTAATGTTTTTTTTTTGCTTTAACCTTTATTATTTTCTTATACTATTATTATTAAGATATAAATTAAAGTAATATTTCCAATACTGTCTTTAATCTTTTATATCGTTGCTTGCCTCTACCTAATATCCAAGTATTTATAGAAATACTTTTATGTAGTTTTATTTTTGCATGGTAGTTTATTTATTAGATAGTAGTATTCGTAGTATTTTATTCTAGTTTATGTAAACCGTATGCTTATTACAATTATTTATTATTATTTTGATTAAAACTAATTAATAACTTCACAATTCATATCCATGACTTCAACAAAATCTTATTTTTCTTAATTTTAATACAAGTTCTATAATTATTCACTTTTACATCCATGACTTCAATGTGTTCTAATTACAAAACATTAAAAAAAAAACTTCTTTTTAATTAATGAAAACAGTTTTTTTTTTCGTCTTCCTGAAATCTGAGTCAATTGTTTTCATTTAATAAAAGGTTATTGTAAATAAGCACCTTTACTCCTCATCAGCTGTTACTAGTTTCAGACACAACTAAACTTCTCGTAGTTTAAAGCTTTTTCGTGCTTCTATGAATGCTTCCAGGGTAAGCAGTACCAACAAGGTTTCAACAGCCTTCAGAAGCTTCGAAAATCGGTATCAGGGGCTTTAGGTGCTTTAGGCTCGAGAAGGTTTGATTTAGAACATGAACCAATGTTGCAAGAACAGGAACAGAATTGGTTTTTGACGAAATCAGCTCCAAACTCGTTGAGCAATAATTTGATGTTTCAACAGCCAGCGAGAGCTAAAGGTCCGGAAGAGGCGCCAATAAAGGAGGAGGAACTTCCAACTTTTGAGAAGGTAACAATTAAAAACATCACTAGTGTAAATGAAATTTTTGTCCGTCATTTCTCCCCCAGGGTTCTATAAGCCCAGCTAGGATATTATAAGCGCTTAATACAAACTGTGCGAGACCGAAAACTCGAAACTATATTCTCCTACAGCGTGGCATAAGTAGACTAAATACTCTTACCAAGTGGGGGAGGCCCATAGTCTAATAAGCAAATAAATATCTCCCATCAAAGTGCATATAGTCTTCTGCTTCCCACAAATATTTATTGGTAATGCAAAGGCTAAAATGACGACATGTTTTTTTATATAAATACTGGACAATATAATCCCATGCTATTATTCAGGAAGAGCCTTGTCCATGGAGACCAGGTGCATCATATCTATCTTGGAGCGGTCACGTGATGTACTTACCTCCTGCCACAGACCAACCGCTGTCCATGATGGGACCTATCGATAGACCTATCAGGTTAGTGCAATTCAGATATAGGTTATATATTGAAAAACCCACTAACATTCTTCGCTCAGTTTGAGACCAATACTGCCTCACTGGCAACATTTTCATGTTATATTTCCGTCAAAAGCTAGCGTTTACGTCGTTAAGGGCCTACATCAATATTATCGTCGACATGTACCTATTAACACAGCTAGTAGGTATAGAAAATAAAGAATTAGGGATATTTTTTTGTTTACTCAAAATCTACAAAATACGAGTATATGTTAATTCCGGTTTACGTGTTTCTATATACATATAATAGTTACTTATGTTTTGAAAGTTATTTCATTAGTTAATACGCGATAATAGACCGACAATTGACAAAAATAAAAAATGAGAGAGGCTGTTTCGCTAAGGTTTTCTATCGAGAAAACTTTTTTCAATCGCGTTTCTGAGTTTATGCGATCCTAGATTATATATTGAAAAAATATATACTTAAAAATTAGAGCTCTAGCAATCTAAAGAAAAAATTGGTCAAGTGCGAGTTGGACTCGCGCACGAAGGGTTCCGTACCATTATCTATGCAACATAAGGCAACGGTATTAGTATCGAGCAAGAAACGGTAAAAAAATCATGTTTGTTGTATGGGAGCCTCCCTTAAATATTTATTTTATTTTATTTTTAGTATTTGTTGTTATAGCGGCAATAGAAATACATCATCTGTGAAAATTTCAACTCTCTAGCTATCACCGTTCTTGAGATACAGCCTGGTGACAGACGGACGGACGGACGGACGGACGGACGGACGGACAGCGAAGTCTCAGTAATAGGGTCCCGTTTTTACCCTTTGGGTACGGAACCCTAAAAATGAAAACTTCGTACGTCTAAAAATGCACGAAGCTATTTTGGTATCCTCTTAATTCAAAATTCTTATGTAGGTTTTTTCTTGCTCTATTAATTACCTAATTATCTTTAATTTTAATGTTTATAATTATTTATTCAGGAGCAAATCCAGTGGTTGTCTGGAGGCCAGTGCCCGCGCGGCCCGGGCCGCTCGTAGTGCGCTCTGCTCAGAGATGAGAGAGAGGGAGCGGTCTGCATCTCCATCACCAGGTCTGGCACGAGCCATGCCTGCTACTGTTATGCCCTCTTCAGGGGTAAGTCCTAGTATTATAACACAGAAGTTTTCTAATCCCGAAAAGAAAGAAGCACAATCAGAAAGCAGATTTTTCCTAGAGCGTATACCTCGGAAAGTGTAGGGTGTTGTTACTTTATGTTTTTCGAGTCGCGGCCCTATCGTCTAGGTAGCTGGACGACCTTCCGCAGGTTCCAGAGTGGGACTAAATGCGTATGGCCGTGTATTATAAGAAGCTTATGTCTAGAAGTGAAATGCAATAGGGTGAGTGGGGCCGGCTAGTGCATAAGTCAACAAATGTAAATATCGCGCTTGGGAACGTGGCCGGCTGGAGGTTTAAGTTAGTCAATCTCGCGACGCTTTGTATATAGGACGTAATAAAGTAAAATATACGTAATTAAGTGTATAGAAGTCTTTCATTTATTCTCTGAACAAGACATTAATAATAATAGGTCCCAACAGGGTGACTTGATATTTAATTTATCATTTTATGTTATGGGTGACAGTATATTGAAAACCGAATGTGTTTAAATGTTGCAATGTTGTTTCCTGTACTATTGTATTTAAGCCAATTCTTTATTTATAATATTTTATCATAACTATAAAAAAAAACATGCATAATATATTATCACGTATTAATGTTTTATGTATACATTAAAATATTGTAATAGTTAATCGTAGCTAATCGATTATTTTACGTTCAAACATCACCTTGTTCTGAATTGTTTGTATCGAATGCGTTTATCGATTACTTACAAGTTTATTGTAAGTAATAGCATCGATCAATCATGATCAATGGTAATATTAAGAATCTATACATTATTAGTATGAAAAAGCTTATTTGATTTTTTCAAAACTAACCGCTATACTAACACGCCTGGTCAGCACGGTATAATAGGCCACAAATTCTCTTGAAGGCCCGTGCCCAACGTTTAGACGTTAAAGAGAGAGATAGTAAGTATTGCCAGTCACCGCATATTGCATTTATATTTTTTTCATTAAATTAAAGAGAATAAATAGGTTCAAGATTTCCGTCTCTCACAGAGGATTGTTATCTGTATACAATATTCGTTAGCTAGCTTTCATAGCACCCTGGGAAGTAAAAGGGGTGACGGTAGTCTAACCTGCCTAAATTGTATTTCATCGTTTAATAAGATATGGTATTCTCAATCAAGAGGCATAGCAGTTTTTGCAAACTACAAACGTCACCTTTGCAAGCTATAAAACAATTATGTCGTTGGAAACAAGACAAACTGTCGTATTATGAGCTCTTATTTCCAGGCAGCTTACGCCGTGAATTGAACTGCCTGCCAAATTCGCAATATGTACATAACTCCCAGCCAGTCAGTTCGCTAAACCAGTCATAGATTAATATCTTTATAGAGAAGGTACAACTAAAAGTTTAAGTACTAACTAAAAATTTTCAACTAAATGTTTTATATCTGCCATAATACGTAATTTAGCCAGGCAGTGTACGGCCGGCCTGGAACTTGCATGATTTTTAAAAAGCTCATAATACGCCCGCTGTTCTATTAGTGTAGGGTTTAGTTTAACCTTTGGCGTGTATTAAACACACACAGAACGTATCTCAGTTATCAGTACTAGCTGTTGCCCGCGACTTCGTACACGTGGAATTTAGAAAATTTTCCCCGTTTTTGAAACATTTTTTATTACTGCTTCGTTCTTATTGGTTGCAGCGTGCCTATAGCCTTCCTCGATAAATGAACTATCCAACACTGAATGATTTTTTCAAATCGAACCAATGGTTCCTGAGAATAGCGCGTTCAAACAAAAAAACAAATTCTTCAGCTTTATCATATTAGTACAGATAATAATATTTGACACACCATAAGGTAAATCTATGAATAAAACATGGTAATTTTTTTAAGTATTTATCTCAAATTCGATTTATGATAATTTTCTAGCGTGATGTTAACAATACATGTTCTAGTTATTGCTTGAGTCATCACACAAATGGGTGTGTTCTCATTCCCACTACGTATTCAATACAACACATCAATTGCTTCAAAGATTAACCTGTTTCTACGCCGCAAGTGTTGTGTATAAAACCACATCGGTGCCTCGTTAATGCTTTACAGATCTTTGGGTTTAGTCACACGCAGATTGTATGGACATTTCACTTAACAATCTTTGGTCTTAAACTAAACGAAATGACTGTTATTTGAAGCTGAACTACGAATATAATACAATATACAGAAAAAAATAATTACAAATATTTGTATTAGCTCGCGACTGCGAGCGCATTTAGAAAATTTTCTTCCTTTTTGCAACATTTTTCAATAACGCTTCGTTCCTATTGGTCGCGTCGTGATGTTATATAGCCTAAAGCCTTCCTCAATAAGTAGTTAGACTATCCAACACAAGAATTTTTCAATTCAAACATGTAGTTCCTGAGATTAGCACGTTTAAACAAATATACAAACAAACAAACTCGTCAGTTATAGAATTTTAGCCTATTGATTTGTTACTTTCACAACACTTCCTCTGTGTGGTGAGGGATTAAGAATACAAGTGTCACCACCCCATCTCCTACCAAGGTTACTGTAAAAGTCAGCTAAGGAATATTGCTTACAGATAACATTCTCTCACGGCACAGGAGACCATAATCCCTCCAAAGTGGAGGAGGCCCGTGCCCAACGGTGGGAAGTAAATGGGCTGGAGAGAGGAAGTTAATTCCACAAATAATTGACCTAAGTGGAAATAGAGCTCTTTAGTTCGCAAGGTAGTCTCATTACTCATACACTTTAAAGTCAATCAATTCTCAGACAACTTTTAACAAAACATAAGTACCTAAAACATACATAGAATTTTAACAAAAATTATACCAAAATTATGAGTGAAGCCACTGGGTCACCTATTTCATATCACCTGTCAATAGATTACTATCTAGGTATCGAGTGTTTGTAGTAGAACAAGAAGGTTATTGATCTATCAGATCACTATCGAACAATAGTGATTGTACGGAATTGTATGTAAATAGAGAACAGTAAGTTAGTATGCATATCTGCACATGAAGGCTTGTCTAACATACAATGTGTCACGGATTGCTCCTGTCCTGATTGACTGTCGTGATTATTAGCTTCAACTTCAATTTGTTTTTCGTCCTTAAATGATTGTATTTTCTCCTCACACACAATATCATCACGTTTACACAGCGGTACCAAATCTACATGCACAACTAAACGTAACTAAAAAATGAAAACAACCATGGCGTATTTTGATTAATTTGGCTATTTCGTTGTACACATTTTATTAATTAAAATGTCTATAATTAGTCTATTTCTAATAAAAAAGTTGTGTTAACATTACCGAATTGTGTTATTGACACTAGCAATTTTCCAGAACTACGGAGACTGTGAAACAAATACTTTTTCTTTCATCAACGCCATTTATGTGATCTAGTCAAATATTATTATTTTTAAATTAACTTAACATTACAAAACTAAACATATTTCCTGGAATATAAAACAGGTAAAAAGATTAACTTATAGCATGTGCGCATATATCCTCATAAAAATACTGGCACTAAAAATTTTAAATGTGTGAAAGCGAAAAGAATAAATAAAGATGTAATAATTCAATAACGAATTAAGCTCACCTGTGTACATTAGATTTACTTTATTTCAAATTTTGTAAGTGTGTTTTATGTGTACAATAAAGAATATGATGTACCTATAATAACAGAAATTGAATTAGATAAAATCCTTTTTGATGTTTGTCTACAGCGTAAAAGGGACCGATATGCAATCATTCAGGTTTATAACTTGGATAGTTCTATCAGTCAGTAAGCTGCTTCCATTATACCTATAGATAATATATCTAGATACAATTTACAACAAAAATTCAATAGAATCAAATGAACCGTTCAGAAAGCACGGCTTCTCAGCCAATTGCGAATAATCTGAGACCATGTTGAATACTAAATATGAAACTAGAGTGCTGACCGGTACAATGTTCTAAATACGTGTATATCTATACTTCTTTACTAATATTATAAATCTGAAGCTTATTGAACGCGCTAATCTCAGGATTTAAGGTCCGATTTAAAAATTTCTTTCAGTATTGGTCAGTACATTTATTGAGGAAGGCTATATAACGACTGCGACCAATAGGAGTGAAGTATCAGTGAAAAGTGTTGCAAAAACAGGGGAAGATTTCATCTAATATATAAAAATCCGAAATGGCTCGACCGATTTTCGTGAAATTTTGTGTACATATCCGTTAGGACTGGGAATCGGATAACATCTATTCTTCATCCCCCTAAATGTTAAGGGTGGTCCACCCCCGACACTTGTATGGCAAAACAACGTATAGTCAGCTATATTTCATAATATTGTGAGATAATAATGATCCAGGTCCAGTAATGGGCTCCACATAATAGCAAAGATAAAATACACGAAAACAGGAACAGATTTCTTACGGTCTTATGTGCTAAGGCAACCATAGGACTGAAAAAAGCTGTATGGAAAATCCCCGACAATGTGGACTAGGTACTAACCTGGCTAGGAACTAGTATTGCGCGAAGCCACTTTTATTATCTCTATAATTTTCTAGTAAATACTATAGATATACCAGTCTTACGCTATGGGTGGTATAACTCTCACGAAAAAACGAGCAAATTCCTTCGTAATGTAAATGAACTAATCGATTGGATTGCTGTATATGATTGGGCAGTTTGCAGGTCACATAGAGGTCAACGAAATAACTAGTTAATGAATAATTGATGCGAGTTTTAATTGGTTCCTCTGAGTAAATAATATTATAATACAGAATTATAGAAATTATTAAAGAACTTATTAAAGAAAATAAAGCTATATAATATTAACACACACCTATTCTTTATTCTTTATTGCACACATACAAAGCAAAACAGAAATAAATTACAGACATAAAAGAAACATCATGTACAAAGGCGAGCTTAATTCAATAAGGAATTTTCTTCCAGCAAACATCAATGATAGAGAAAATTGAGGAATATGGGCATATACAGTGCACAACAAAATTACTGGCTTAAAAACTAACATTCTTATTATCTAACAACATATAAATACATACATACCACTACCTACATACAATACGTTACAAAATATATATTAATACTTTCTTATAATATACTACCTATGTGTATGTTAACATTATATAACTTTAATTTCCTTTTTAAAGTTGGGTATGTAAACTGATTTCAATTGGTTATTATAACCAACATTAAAAAAGGACATTTCTCAATTCTTCTCTTTAGCTGGCTACATTTTACACTAAAAAACTTTACACATATAAAGTCTAATCCACAAATTAATAGCATGAGAAACTATAAGTTTACTAGTTCTTCGTTACTTTAGATTTATAAAGACAATCATCAATTGGTATTTGTCGTTTAAAGGTATCTGAATGTAAAAGGGTTTGCATAATTTAAATAAGTATTTTAGTAACCGTTCACAAACTGAGTTTATTACTTCCTTTTCTTAAAATATCAAAACAAATGA
The DNA here is from genome assembly GCA_916999025.1 of Orgyia antiqua. NCBI lineage: Eukaryota > Metazoa > Arthropoda > Insecta > Lepidoptera > Erebidae > Orgyia > Orgyia antiqua. The sequence continues at coordinate 21,756,742 of OU779862.1, forward strand.
AAACATTCTTTTTTGTTTCTAAACTAATCGTTTTTTTTTTGTTGACAGAAGGGTTTTTTTGACATAAAAATAAAGAGAAAGATTTATAGACACTATACCATCTCGCACCAAGAAATTTGCCAACTCATTTCTTTGTCACACTGCCAAGGTTTGGAATTCGCTCCCTGCTCCCTGCTGTTTTTTGACTCTTACGACATGGGGTTTTTCAAGCGAGGCGTGAAAAAGTATCTTGTGTTCCGGCAAGGTAAGGGCGGCTAGTACATTGACACTGTAATAGCCGTCCTGACATTTGGATTACACCCCACTTAAAATCAGGTGGAGTGTAGTCATTTGCCTACTCAAACTAAAAAAAAAAGAATGCAATGACAATCATCACATAAAGCCTACGCAATTTTTTATCTAATAAATTAATTGCATTCTCTAAATAAACAGTTACAAAAGATTAAATTCACAATTAACAGGTTATTAGTTAATAAAGTTATTATGATAAATTATTATTACTCTATAGGTTTAATTATATTATTAAGATATGTGAAAGCATAGAAATTGTTACAAACAAAATAAAATTATTGATTGCTTATTGGATGTTTGAATTAATGTATGACCCCGTGACATAGATGTGTGCTTAATGTTCCGTGTGATTAAGGATTTTATTCCAAAAACGTTCCCTTTTTTATGATTTATACCTACACTTTGTTGCGGTATATGATTTCAAACTCCTTCAAAGCAACTCAAGTTTTTTTTTTAATTTAAATAATCTAGTGTATCCAGATTATTCACAAAGATTACAATTTAGCCTGTCGGACTAATGAGTAATTTAGTTCTATCTTAAATTGCTAACTCTGATAATTACTTCAATAGGTGTCCATTAACACCTATCTTACTGTCTCTATTAAGGTTCATGTTTAAGTAACGGATTGGCGTTTATAAGGTACGGGTTCGGTTCCCGCACGTTATATTGTAAGTATATATTTACAAAAGAAATCTATATACTCATGTTATAAAACTGGAAAGCTTGTTTGATTGTTTGAACGCGCTAATCTCAGGAACTACTGTTACCATCCATCTAAAAACATATTCATGTGTTGGGTAGTATCGAGGAAGGCTTTATGCTATATAACACCACGCTGCAGCCAATAGGAGCGAAGCAGTAGTAAATAAGATTACAAAAGCGGAGAAATTTTTCTAAATTCCACGCGTATGAAGTCGCGGGCAACAGTTAGTATGTAATATGGTATACGTATCCATATTTTGGCATCACAACACAAGCAAATAGGTAAACTTAATATAAGACCACAGGACTTTGTATAAAAAGTCCATAAGCACAAAAACATGGGTGAAAATGGACATAGTTATAAACACGACAAGAAATATACATGTGTAGTTAATATAAATTTAATAAAACCCGAATATCTGAGCACGTTGGCCTTGTGTGACCTTCACAGGTCAATATGAAAATTCACCATTGAACTATGAACTTGATTTAGCACGCAGTTTATTATAGCTCGTTTATATTCGTCATATTATTTATAAGGTTGTATGACAACATAGCTTTATATTATTTTCTACCATTATTTTATGCTAATCATGTATTAATTTATTTAATTTAATGTTTATTCTATCCGAGGCTATGGCCGAGATCTTAAACTATATTCTGTATCAAAATCAAATTAGAAATGGTTAAAAAAGTTTAAAGTTAGAACATGACATGAGTTTTTTAATAATAATTCTTGATACGAGGAAATGCCGATACAATATGTACAAATAACCTAACCTAACCTATTAGATACAAGCAAACACTCACGGTTTTATTCGCGTTTATATGTACCTGCCTACTTACTTTACATTGCTCCTTAATTTTTTATTTATTTGACGTATAAGCTATGTTATGGTAAGTTCAGATTCACAACCACAAAATATACGAGAATACGACTGCGTGATTTGGCCTCCTTCGTGATTATAATTTCAGTGGTTTTCACTTTCGTTATTCATCTACAGCTACACCATAGCATTTAAAGAGCAGTCAACATGTTTATCTAGAAATTTTCATTACTCTTTCACGAACATACCTACGCCTATACTGTGCATAAGTAAAATTCATACATTTGCCTAACATCCGATATACATCTACTTACAAACTTTCACGTCTACATTATTAGTAAGAATTATTTAAACAAGGAAAACCTCATGACCTATATTTAAATATAAATAAAATTGGTCAGGTGCGAGTCGGACTCGCGCACGAAGGGTTCCGTACCATTATCTATGCAACATAAGGCAATGTTATTAGAATCGAGCAAGAAACGGTAAAAAAATCATGTTTGTTGTATGGGAGCCCCCCTTAAATATTTATTTTATTTTATTTTTAGTATTTGTTGTTATAGCGGCAATAGAAATACATCGTCTGTGAAAATTTCAACTCTCTAGCTATCACCGTTCTTGAGATACAGCCTGGTGACAGACGGACGGACGGACGGACGGACAGCGAAGTCTCAGTAATAGGGTCCCGTTTTTACCCTTTGGGTGCGGAACCCTAAAAAGACCTTTTAAAAGTATCTAAATTTTATTCATTTATAATGTTATTTTATAAAAACAAATTAACAATATAAAACTATATTAGCATATCATATGCATTAACGACCGATGACAATGTTCCGATATTAATTCTAACGTTTTGTTAGAAAAACAATAAAACTAGAATAAACAGTTAGACAAACTAATTTAAAGATTTGATCTGTTTTTACACTAAAAGAGAAAACAATGCCACATTCATTTCTACAAAAAATAATAATTCAAATGCTTAAAGTTACCATAAACTTCTATTATAAGTAGAGGAGCACAGATTTGGAGGCAACTCTGACTTCTAAAACCACTTTATTGAAATTGTTCTAGGTTTAAATCTAGAAAGATTTGCGATTGATCGCACGTCCTAGCAGGTTAGTAATTGTTTCGCCTTATTACAAACGTAACAAGAAACAAAAACAAACTATATATCCATGTTTATTTTTAATTCAAAGTAAATGAAGCCAGGGAAGCACATATAGATCGTAGAAGATAGCGCTCTGTAGTGTCTGCCTACCCCATGGGAAAAAGGCGTGATGTGATCATGATAATGACTTTCAATTTATTTATTGCACTTTTTAATATTATTGATGTATGAATGGTGAAGTTTCGTTGTTCTATCACGCAAAATATAGTTCAATTACACTTTGCTATAACCGGACATCTACCTTTTAAGCGAAGTGTAATAAGCACTGTTGATATGACGTTACATGCGCGCTGAGTGGGAGGATGCGCTAACACGCGTCGCGACGTCTGCGCATTAACGCGCACGTGGGATGCGCAGTAGCACCTGCTCTTTAGTTCCGCACAAACCTGCGATTAATCTCTCGAATTATTACTGTTCGTGTATTAAACGCTTCTACGTAAAAAGGTTAGTGATATTTACTATTAGAAATAAAGCTTAATTTGGGACCAAAGAACCTTGTGTAAAATGTCCATAATTAATTACTTATTTATTTTAAAAAATAATCTAATTTACAATAAAAATCAATGACATTTAAATCTATTAAAATACAAGAATAATATTGTTGATAATTATAAAAGTATCAAAACTATTTGCATAAATTATTATTTAATAAAATAGTTATGTATATTATTATTTTTTAATAACTGTATTATTTTTTTAATGTTATTATCAATTTGTCTCTACAATTTTATTATAAGAATCTTTAATAATAACTTAGATTAGTCACAAAGGAATTTAAAATATCATGTTAATTTGTATTTTACAGTTACAATTGAGTTCTTTAAAAAATATATTAAACAATTAAGTCATTATAAGATTTAATTATAAATTAGTATAAATAAAAGAGGTGATTACGTAGTAATAATAAACTATTACGGTCTTATTCATAATGACTTATCGGAGGTTTATACGGAGATTTTATCGGAGATATAATAAACGTTTTAGCGTAAAAAGACCATTATGAATAACAAGTTTTGACAATTTTCGCGAACCTATTTTAGAACTTTTAAGCCTCCGATAAGTCATTATGAATAAGGCGGTTAGGCGTTATGTAGACTTATTACTATGAAGATACGGGCAATAGCTAGTTTTAGCTATTTTGTCAGTATAATTATTTCAATGCTAAGTCATGCTAAGTCCTCCGTAGTTTCGCATTGGTAGAATTTTCTTTGGCGAAATTTTTACAGAGATTTTCTCTGACATTTTCTATAGTTATTACCTAAACTAAACAAATATATACGCCTTATACATCTATAACTTTATAGAGATTAGTAAAGTTAGTGAAAATCTCATGAAAACCCGTTAAGTACTTTTTAACGTGAACAAATAGAAAGACGTGGCCTGTAAAATTGTTTATAAATACATAATTACGTTTTAATTATTTTCGTTATGTAATTTTATGCTAACAAAAGTGAATGTATTTATAAATAAACATAATTGCAATCCAATTTCAATGCAACATAGAATAGGCATATACATAATGTAGATGCAAACATATTTATTATTACATTCGGATGCACACCACGGCTATCGGAAAACGATCATTAGATTTTCGATATTGAACTTTCCAAGGAAGTTAGACAACGTAGACTAGTTAACTAGGCACTACAATGAAATAAATTTTAGTGCTTATATTATGATGCCTTCGTATAACTTACAACTGACACAAGAGATTACTTTCTATTATGTGGATTTCATGTCAAGTTGATGTACTTATTAACCAACTTTTCAGTTTCCTTTCAGCCTTTGTCACAGAAAAGACTAAGTTATAAGGTTTTCATTTACGTGAAACAATATAACCATTGAAAAAACAAAGCCTTTTAACATATTTTTACTAGTTTGTTCTCGTCTATGTATGTATCAATCTTATACATCTAATGAAATCTTAAGTCGTTACTTTCACTTCCCTCATTATGTCGGATTAATCTGCCATTTTGTACACTTTTAAGAACGATAATAATGCAATAATTTAACATACCGAAAGCAAATAAGTTCAGCTTAGGATCAGAGAACCTTATGTGACATACCCATTGATATTAAAATTTGAAACATTAGGAAATTCTGGATTAGCTAACAATTTTTCAATAAAATAAACCTGAGTAAGTTAATAAAATAAAGCAGTTTAAGTACATGTATCTTTGAAAATCATATCATGATAATTACCATAATGAAAGCGAAGTGTAGTGAGTGTGTCTATCTAAACATCAACACTTCCACTTGTATATAATTAACAAACACTACGTAATACATTGTTTTAATAAAAAATAATAACTACATTACATTGAATGCTGAGGTAACAAGATTTGTATGAAAATCTTACTTATACACCACAAAGAGAGATAATACTTTACTTATTTGTACGGAGGCTTGTATAAAAAGGCTTTTGAATAAGACGCGCATATTTTTGTATTAAATATAGTCCAAAATTTTGAAGACTATTCAACCATCATGGTATGATTTGTAAGATGTCCTTTGTGATCAGTCGTCACGGTACAGGATTAACATTTTATATTTAAACTAGCTTTCACAAAGCCCGCCGTTTTACCCGTGTTTATAGCTATTGAGCGGCTAATAAAATATGCAAAAAATCATCCTCTTAAGGCATCTATTAAAAAAAACTGCAACAATAATATAAACTCACGTTGGGACATACAAACAAAGATAATATGACAGACTACACTACAAAAAAATATTTTACTATACTCTGCACGACATATAAATCCGTATTAAGTAGATACTTTTATTTAAATAAACTTTACAAAAAATGACGAATCCAAGATGAACTACATGAGGATTTTCCAAAGTCATATAAGTAGGTTTAAGGATAACTAATCACTACTTAACTAAATAGGCATAATGAATATTCAACTAATAATGAGTGAAGTAGGTTTGTTTATTTGCAATACATTGACAGACAGATACAAATGATGATACGGAATGCTCGGAGGCTGTCGTCCTTGTCATCTGTGAACATGATGTCATGGCGTTATCTGTTACCTACATAATACTATGTATTTCATACTGAACGTGTTTTATCTCCATACATATGCATAGGTAAAAGAAAAACCACGTTTTTTCCTTTTAACTGACCTACTAAATAACTATTTATGTAACTAACTAAAGCTTCACAGTAAAGCTTATATATTTTGTTCATACTCTACACTGCATCTGAACCCTTCTTAATAAGTAAAATCTTTCATTTAAATATAGTTTATAAAAGTTGGCAAGCCTTTTTTGAAGAGTTCGTATAAAAGACTAGCTACTTCCCTCAACTTCATACGCGTAAAATATAGAAAATAAAATCTTAACAAAATATAAAAAAGGCAAGCTCTTCAACCACTCTATTATTAAAGAAAACCGCATCGACACCTGTTGCGTAGCTTTAAAGATACGAGCATAAGCTTACCGAGAGACAGACTAGTACATACAAAAATAACTTAACTAATTATACAAAAAGCCATCCCTATTAAATCACTCTATCTTTAAAAAAAACCGCATCAAAATCCATTGCGTAATTTTGAAGATATAAGCGCACATAAAAACATAAATATATTAAGTAAAGATTTATCATAACACTAACGTAACATAAGCTATTAATAACATATACTTAGTGTTTGTTATTAAAATGAATGTATTTATTCATTTTTTCGTTGTCACATTACAATTAGTCATTGTCATAGCTGAATGAATACATTTTACATGTTGCGACAAGGTGGCATCACTCGCTATCACGTTTGGCAATCATATGTTACGGAAATCATTTACATAATGCAATTTATATACCTGTTCTTAATGTCATAGAAGTTAGGATTATCATATGAAATATACCTGTTATAGTCATTTATATTCATGAATTAGTAACATAGGTTAGTAGTTCATAATCAAATGAAATTCAAGAATCAAGGTTCTGAATGTGTATTGTGAATGTTATTTGTTTTTGTAAATTTCATTAGAGTTAATTTGTTGATCCTATGTCACAAAGTATAACCAGTTACTTTTTAAGCAATTACCTATTTACTTTATTTGTAATCCATTTAAAATAGTTTAGAAATTAAGTAATAAGCTAGAATTAAGTTAAAGTGATAGTACGAAGAACAGACCAATTAAAGCAATTTCTTATCGATTTTGGAAGAAGAGAAGTGTATCTAGACCTAATTCCATCATTATTATCATCACACCGTCACGCTTTTTCCCATAGGAGTAGGCCGAAACTATAGACTGACATCTGCCACGATCTAACACACACATCTGTTGGGCAGGGGCCTTCTTCACTTCGGAGGGATTATGGTCTACTGTGCCGTGTTGGCACAGGATTTATTTTCGAGTTTTCCGTCTCTCAAAGAGGTTGTTATCTGTGTCATGGGTGGTGACACTTGTATTCTTAATCCGTCATCACGCGGAGGAAATACACTTCATTGGCTTTATTTACTCTCCAATTATTTGAGTTTCGTCTATAGCTCAGTTTATAAGTACCAGCACAGTTGTCACCGAATTTTCGAATGTAAATTATGTAACAATAATTATCTTCATTGACTTTAATTTTAATTAGAGCACGTTTGTGTGTAGAATATATTTTATAACCGGGCACAGTTAAACTATTTTTATTATAAATCAAATTGATGTGGAAACATTTATATTTTATGTCTTTTTTATAACTGAATGAAGCCCACCAAGTTAGCATTGCGTAACCAGTGTTGCCCAACTCACAAAACTAGCACAAACAGGTGCAGCTCGTTACAACTGGCAACATTATTTAATTATTACTAATTTGTTAGCTTTTTCATCATTATTTCCCGACTTTATTCTAATCAGAAAGTATTAGCTTGGTACGGAACCCTAATTAAATCTGTGGCTAAATAAATTAAGCCTTTTTATACCATATCTAATACATAAAATTCTCGTGTCACAATGTTCGTTCCCATACTCCTCCGAAATAGCTTGACCGATTCTTATGAAATTTTATATGCATATTCAATAGGACAGAGAATCGGCTATTATCTATTTTTCATACGCCTAAGTGATAAGAGTTTTTCACCCCTAACATTTGTTTGCCGGGTCAGCTAGTTTCATGTAAAATAATAGTTACGTGTTGAGTAAAATCAATTAAATTGTGAAGTGTGAAGCACATTAGAACTGTTTTGTTGCGAAAAATTATAACGGAGTATTTTATTGTGAATCGTCACGCCACTGGAATACCTAGGTTAGCTGCAATCTATTAGAAACTGTTCTATATGACACATATACTTCTGTAATGCAGTCTAATAATCAGACCTTAACTTTGTTAATTATTAAAAAGATTTAGATATTACGAATTTAGAAATTATCTCCTTTCTTTTACCCTTTTTCACAAATACTTCACTCCTATTAGTCGCATGGTAATGTTATATTGTTTATAGCCTTCCTTGATAAATATACTTACCAACACAAAAAGAATTTTTCAATTCGTACCAATAGTTCTTGAGATTAGCACGTTCAAAATAACAAACTCTTCAGCTTTATAATTTAAAATAACGGTATGGAAACCTTCCAAACTCGAGCTTGACCAGTTTTTCCATTATTTCATTGTTATCAGTCCGCGATAAAAATGTAAAATTTTATTTTAATATAATATTTGGACCAGGATGTACGTATATAACGCGCAGTGATTCCGAATTTTGAATATTTCCTTGACAATTTTAACACTGCCAAGTATGTTAATGCGTACTTTAACTTATAATTATGATGCTGTTTTTATCACTTATCTTAAACACTTGTCAAAACAACACACAAAAATGATTTCATCATTTATTCAAATAAAAGATGACATACTACTTATTATATAATCACGCCTACATTTTGGTTTACCTATATAATTAAACAATATTAATGTTTTGCTTGATATATGATATGTGATATGATATTTATGTAATGCAGTTTTACCGTCGTAAATAAATACACATAAATGGACAACTGATTCAAGAACCATTCTTCTTCTAAACTACTTTTACACATCAATTAGTAACATTTTAAAAGAACAAAAATAAAGTAAGAAACGTTCAAAGGTTAGCCTTGTCGATAAATGCAATTTCTTGTAGGGGCAACCTAATATGAATATATAAGTGAGGGCTAAAATTTAATTTAACGCGTAATTTAACGTTTGCTGAGACTGTTCGTAATGGAAAGAAGTGGAGTAAGCCGAAAGAGAATGAGAAGTGGATACAAAGAAAACGTTTAAGAAATATGTTTATGGGAAATACAGGCAATGCTAATTTAAAATACAGTTCTTTTAAGGCAGCTGATAAGAAAATACCGCTATTTGTATTGAACGTGCACAAGGACGTTATTGAATCCGACATTGTGAATTATATTTATGATCTGACAAAAGAGAAAATTACATTATTAAAAATTAAAAGTAGAAGACCAAGAGGTTATAATTCTTATTAACAATAACACGTGTAACTCCTGATAGCTTAGCAGTTCGTTCATTCTGACTATATTGGTTTACTCTTACGTTTTTAATACTCTCACTCAAGCAGTAGTTAAAAATGTTGCAAAAACAGGAAAAATTTCCTAAATTCTACGCGGACGGAGTCGAGGGCAACAGCTAGTTATTATATTATATTATATTAAAATAAAGTACTTGAAAGTGTTTTCGTATTGATATTTTCGTGCGTTTGAGTCATATTAGTAATATTATGTATTACCGGTTTACACTCACTGTTATGTGATCGATGTCGCATCGGATATGCTCGAAACCTGGGTCGACATCATCGATCCCCATATATAATACTTGAAAGTATTACTTTACATTATTTATAAATTTATTTCTGCTTCAAAAACCACAGGCAGAAAAGTGCATTAATTTCATGTATTATAAAAGAAAGAAAGGAAAGAAAGATATTTGTTTCCACTAAAAATAGCAAGCACACAATTAACATTAACAAAAGAGAGAGAGAAAAATGCACAACAAAAAATACAAAAAGAGATAAAATCTTAAAAAATGAGATATGTTATTAGATGACGCTGCTGAACATATATTTAGCTACTTAATCTAAATAATAGGCAATAACATGCACATTCTATATCGTTCTGTTCAAACAGGTTATAATTTAGGTTAATACTATGTATATTATAATAAACAACATATAAAAGTATTCATTACCTTAATATGATATCCAATTCACGCAAGAATGTCACATAGGACCGTTACAACAGAAGTAAGCAGTGGAATTAAACACGTTGTAGATTTTAAAATACATGATTCTACTACTTATTAAAAAAGATTTGTGAATACAAACAATAAAGAACATTATACGTTGAACTGTTTTGTATAAAAAATTATATAAATTATGTTTTACTCCAGATATTACAATTAAATTTAAATCATCTACATGGCCTAAACTTAATCTTCGAAACCGTTTTCTACAAAGACTTTCTTATACACACTAAATACCTACATTAGCCATCCCATAGAATATTTACGTAAAGTGCTGTAGCTATAATTACAACGAATGTTTTGTTCTTTTCTAATTTCTAGATTTCATTATCCTTAGCTGACTCTGACGTGGAGTGCTCTATGTAAACAGGGACATGACATACTGCCACTTCTAAACGTATAGGTTTGCGATGAGTTATTTCAGGCGATTTAACTAACGCTACAAAAGAATTTACACTATATCTAATACTAGCTGACCCAGCAAACGTTGTTTTGCCATACAAATGTTAGGGGTAGACAAATAATTTGCAATAAAATAATATTGCGACTATAAATTTAAATGTAAGCTATCCTATCTTTCAAGTTGGGTCGAATTGCACACGGTGTGTAAATCAAATTCAAAATCGGTTCAGTAATTTAGGAGTCCATCGCGGACAAACATCGTGACAGGAGATTTATATATATAAAGACTAGCTGTCCCGGCAAACACTGTTTTGCCATACTAAAAAAAAAGGCTTGAAAAATAGATGTTGTCCGATTCTCAGACCTACTGAATACGCATGTAAAATTTCATAAAAATCGGTCAAGCCGTTTCGGAGGAGTACGGTAACTAACACTGTGACACGTGAATTTTATATATTAGATTAGTCTGTAATAACCTTAACACAGTAGATGCTACTATCCAATTTATTAACATTCACATCAGATAGCGGCTCATTCACACTAAGATGTTAAATAGATATAAATATTTGGTTAGAGCCACATAAACACATCATACATCACTTTATTTATGATCACTACGTTTTATTTCACACATTTTAGTTTATTAAGGGCACTACATTAATTAAGCACTACATTAATTACGTGAGAGATTTTTGTTGATTTTCTATTTTGGTGGTTATTTCTAATAAAATTTTGGATGTACAATAGCTGAGCAGTGTTCCAATTTTTCCGACGCTCGGGTTGCAAATATTTATGTTTCTATATGTAGTACCTGTTTTTGTTTTTTTTTTGTGTTTATTCCTAGTTTTATTGAAATGTAACTTGTAAATTGTTTTTGCCCTTATGTTGGAAAAATAAATGCTTTCTTTGTTACACTATAATTTACACTTACTATTTCTATTAATTATGTGATTTTTAGTGTAAACTAGCTATTGCCCGCAACTTCGTTCGCGCGGAACCTAACAACTAAACCTTAACGAATCATACAAAAAAGCCACCCTCTTGAATCACTCTATTATTTAGAAAAATCGCATCAAAATCCGTTGCGTAGTTTTAAAATTAATATAAGCTCACGTAAAAATACATACAAAAATAGCGACTTTATTAATATAGTCATGTAACAAATCTTTATTTTATTAGTCACTAGCTGTTACCCGCGACTCCGTCCGCGTGGAATTTGGAAAAAAATTTTTTCGCAATAAAAGGTAGCCCATGTCCTTTCTCAGGGTCTAAAGATTGTCTGTACCAAATTTTATCAAAATCGGTTGAGAGATTTAAGTGGGAAAGCGTAACAGACAGAGAGACAGAGTTACTTTCGCATTTATAATATTAGTAGGTATATAATAAATATTTACTTGTTATAGCAGTATAATAAGTGAAGATTTGTTTTTATCGCTACAATAATTATAAAAAGGTTATACTAGTGGTCTGTGACATTTTCCTGTTGGTTATTTTTTCAAAATCAAACGGAATCAATACAAAACATAAGCCGCAAAATTGTTGAAATTCAAGAATACCCTTTATTGTACTTATACAATGCTCATACACCAATCTATGCATAAGCTATTAGTAATTTTCTTAATTAAGGGCCTACATCAATATTATCGTATATCATCGCCGACACGTACATATTAACACAGCCAGTAGGCACAGAAAATGAAGAATTAGGGATACTTTTCCTATTTACTCAAAATCTACTAAATATATTTTAATTCTGATTTACGTGTTTCTTTATATAATAGTTACTTATGTTTTTAAAGTTATTTCATTAGTTAATACGCGATAATAGACAGACAAATGAAAAAATAAAAAATTTGAGAGGTTGTTTCGCTAAGATTTTCTATCGAGAAAACTTTTTTCAATCGCGTTTCTGAGTTTATGCGATCCTAGATCATATATTGAAAAAACATATACTTAAAAATTAGAGCTCTAGCCATTCAATCTAAAGAAACAATGAAAACTTCGTACATAGAAAAATGCACGAAGCTATTTTGGTATCCTCTTAAGAAATACTTCTTCAACAATAAATGCAGTTTATTATAATCTTTAAAAGATATTTACTACTGTTGTAAAATTATTCTTTCATATTTTGTTGTAAATCCTACAGTTACTTTAACGCGTTTCAATTAAAGTTTGAACGTTTAATTGTTAACAGTAACTTTATATGTAGTTTGATAGCTATTTAATTCGTCTCGGTGATAGCACCGGAACGTCGGGTAAGCGCTAGACATTATTAAATAACCGTTTATTGTACCTAACGGTCGATAGTTTGATCAGCTTGTGACATGCGTACTCACGTTGACGCTATTATAGTTTTCTACAGACATACAAAGTGATAAAAGATATATATTGAATATTTATCTACCTAAAACAAACTATTAGTTTTTTCTTTGTGCTTGAAAGTATGTCGCCTTGTTGCTTTCTAGGATTCGATTTCCCGCTCAGGGAGTAAGTAATGATATAGAAGCAATCTTTTAACATGTACAATGAATAAAGTGTTACCCGATTGCATCACAAAATATTAACAAAAAGACAAATATTATGTTTTAAGGAAAACCGTTATTAATTGTTTTTTTTTTCGAAACGTGAAACACTCCGATGGAAGTTTTTAATGTCATACAAAAGAAAAACATATTCTTGTAAATTTTTCACACAAAATACTGGGTAAATATCAGTAGGTATCTCTCAGTACAAATATTTCGACACAATATGTTCCGATGGCCGCCACACCTGAACATACATATTATTTACATACACGTTGATCAGCCGTGAAAACGACTACCGTACCATTTAAACGTTTAACAATTTTGTACTAATGTATTGAGAAATAATGTTTACAACAGCGTATATAACATGTGTTGTATTTTAAAAGTACCATGGGTTATGGCATAAGAAAATATCGTATCAATGCCCTATTTTCTTTTTTTGTGCTGGTTGCGGTTTCTACTGATCAGACCTTTGAAAAAGTACCTAAAAACAAAGAATTATGTATGTTTTTTATATGTGTTTTTATATGTGTTTTTATATGTGTTTTTATATGTGTTTTTATATGTGTTTCTATATGTTTTTTTAGTAGCGGCTCGTCAGGCTGTTACGCTTAGTATTACTGCGACCAGATTGATTTATTGGTATCGCCACTACCTATATGTTACTGTACACTAATATCCCAACAAGGATCAATTATCACGCTTCAGTCAAATCAATCCCTTGCAACATGCTGTAATAGCTAAAGTATGCGTTTGCTCTAACAGACAAACTCTACCAAATCTAAATAAACGATTTACCTACTAATATTTTAGGTTGGCATCGTGTAATTGCATAAAGAATTTTAAAGGAGGAATTGTGAAAGAGGTCCCTTGCCCTCCAAACTACTCTAAGTTTGACTTATGATGAGAAAATGTACAATTATTATCCAAAACCCAATTATCAATAACTCGTCTTCTCCTTTCTGTAACATCCGTTGGGAACAATTGTGGATTAATACAAACTAATTTAATACAAAAATCACGTATCATTAATTTTCAATTAATATTACTTACATTCATTGTAACAACAAAGAGTATTAAGAGGATACCAAAATAGCTTCGTGCATTTTTCTACGTACGAAGTTTTCATTTTTTCTTTAGATTGAATAGCTAGAGCTCTAATTTTTAAGTATATGTTTTTTCAATATAATAATCTAGGATCGCATAAACTCAGAAACGCGATTGAAAAAAGTTTTCTCGATAGAAATTCTTAGCGAACAAACTCTCTCATTTTTTATTTTTTTCATCTGTCGGTTTATAATCGCGTATTAACTAATGAAATAACTTTAAAAACATAAGTAACTATTATATATAGAAACACGTAAACCGGAATTAAAATATATTTAATAGATTTTGAGTAAACAAAAAAAATATCCCTAATTCTTCATTTTCTATACCTACTAGCTGTGTTAATAGGTACATGTCGACGATAATATTGATGTAGGCCCTTAACACGTATTATTATTATTTGTAACACTAAATAGTTACAAGGATGGTATGTGGCAGGACGCATCAAGGCCGCTCCTTTGTAGGCTGACAATGGATATCGACCTCAATGGCTGTGCGCCCTCTACGGCAATCGTTAAAATATTAATTAAAAAACCGTGCCAGCAGTTATAACCACTATGGAAAGGAATATGAAAAAAAAAAAATTTGCCTGTGGTTTTGACAATTTTACAGTAAGCAGTGATGTTCAAACCCCGATAGACGCGATTTATCTTAAACTGCAACTAAATATACTACAATACATATAAAACTTCTTTAATATTAAGACGGATACATTATCTAATATAGATATTTGTCTTAAAATTTTAGCCCGACGTATTGGAGACTTTGCAGTCACCATGGTCACGGGTGTGACTGAGCTGTAAAGTGTCCTCTACAATCACTTGTTACAGGGCTTGCCCACATTTGATTTAACCAAGGTGACTGAGACCGAAAGTCTCCAAAACGTCAAATGAGTCGCCCAAGTGTTAGAGAATATTTATACTACAGATATTATTT
Source organism: Orgyia antiqua (assembly GCA_916999025.1). Taxonomy (NCBI): domain Eukaryota; kingdom Metazoa; phylum Arthropoda; class Insecta; order Lepidoptera; family Erebidae; genus Orgyia; species Orgyia antiqua. The sequence goes on from OU779862.1 coordinate 21,771,935, forward strand.
TAAAATTAATAAATATATTTTACTACTAAAACAACTTCATCGGTATTTAGTTTAACAGTATTATGTTCAAAGACTGTTGCTAAATTTATAACAATAGCAAAAGTAGCGAAGACGTCAAAAACCAACATAGCGTGACCTCTGCGTTCTTATACAAAAGAAGACACGCGGAAACAATGTTAGGTCTAAGATTGTTGGTAAATATACCATTGTAACTACCGCATACGTATTTCGCAAGTTTTGTTTCAAATATGTGTATGTTACACATTGTCCCCATGTGTATCAACTTGAGTAACTTAATGGTTATTATCACACTATTGTTTGCAGTTATGTCAGTTAACAAATGTGGTGTTTGTAATACTGGTAACCCGAGTGCGGTAAAGTCTTTATTGCTTCCGTTGTTATAATACTTGCTTTGTAAGAAAGTCTTAGTTTCGTGAGGCAATCCTGTTATTTAAATGGCTGTTTGCGTGGTAAGTCTACTGTCGTCTTCTGTTCTGGAGATGTATCATGTAGGACTTAGTAGATTAGTCATTTCATAACAGCTTATATTTTCAGAACTAAGGCGATGGTTACTTTTAGTCATTGTACGATTATATCCCACTAAAGTCCGAAACGATATCGACAAGAAATGAAAATCGTGAGAAAATCTACCATACCTACAGGAATACTCATTATTAAAAGTTTCCTAGTCGATAAAGATTTTAGATTTTTATCTCTTTATTTCCCAACTTTTAACTTTTAACATTAATAAAGTTAATGGTCACAATTTAGAGCAAGTGAAATTAAATAACCACATTGTATTATAAAATCCAAATATCCATTTCATTGTAACTATTTAAAAAGTAAAAAAGCTGACAGTGAAAAAAGTAAGTTCAATAAAAAGCGACCTTAAAATATATTATTCCGGCATTAGAGATATATTTCTTTCTTGCAATAGTTCCGTGAAATAATATTATAATCTAAAAGATTCCCCTGTCTTCAGTAGTGGGATAAATTTACTGGAAATGTTTTTTTTAATTAATACATAAATATACGACAAGCGTTCTAGAATTGGATAGACAGATTTTTTTATCATAATAAGCTCTAACTCTCTTACAAAGGTGGGACCTATTTTATGTCTTAACTAGGTATTTATCTTTAACCATTTAGACGGAACTCTAAAATAGGTTTTTTAATACCGTTTAATATTTTCTAAATATGTAGACCTTGTATTATTTATAATTGTAAACTTTTTGTAGGGTTTTATAAAATATATGCAAATAATACTTCCTCATATATACGCTAATTTCAGATATTTCAAGTTAAGATTTTAATATATCTAGTTTTGGTACTTGTAAGTTAGTAAGTTCTCATGTCACATTGTCCCCAACAGGATTGACTGTTTATAAGCCACAAGAACCATGTCAAAAAGTGTACGCTTGAATTGCATATTAAAATCTAATGAGGCTTTCTTCTGATCAACATTTTGCTATCCGTATAAATTTACGACATTTTACATTACTATCATTTAATGCTTAACTATGCTGAATTAACATTTTGAAAACCAGGCATAGAGCTTAAAGTAATTTTTCAAATCGTACATAAAATAACAAAGACATACGGTCAGATACAAAGCAAATATATCTACGTAATATGGTATTTACACGCTGTATTAAACTTTATTTGGTTTCTCAACAACATATTTTAGTATATAATGCCCTTCAATGCCTTTAACAGAGTCACGGCAACCCATCACGCTGCAGAACAGCACATGTCACTAACACAGATGTATTTTGCGTGTCCAATCTTGATGCACGTGATGACATTTTAGTTCGCTCTCTTCTCCTCAAAGCTACAAGATTACAATCACTGTGTCGGATTAGAGGACTGTTGTTATGCTATTACACGTTTTCAATGTTTTTAAATTACAACAGATTTTGTTGTATATAAATGAGATACACGTAGCGCGCACTGATCGGTTCAAATGATAGCTGGGTTAAGTAAAGTTACCAGCCATTTATTGACTGCTGTTGAAAAAGCTAATCCTGAATAATAAATTAATAAATATTCATGGACATTTCAGACAACGTCCTCTGGTCCCAAGCTAAGCTTATATGCTTGTGTTATGGGTACCAGAATACGGATAGAATACATATACTACTTTTTTTTTGTAAATACATACTTATAATATATAGAAACACCCAGATGCAATACAAACATTTGTATGACAATTAGAAAAATCACACAAATTATTGTTCCGAGCGGGATCGAACCTGCGACTACTTGATCGGCAGTCCGTTACATAAACCACTCAACCACGAGTCTCGCTCTGAATAGTTCTTAGTTATCTACTAATTCTGTACTAGTGTGCTTAGAATTACAGTGTTAACGGTGTATAAAAGATAAAAAAGAGCTTGATTTTAACACTTAAAGACAAGGTTCTTTCATAACTTACACTACAGAATTACTTATTAAGAACTATTCAGGATTAGTTTATCCAAACAGCAATGTATGTATGTGTGCGTGTATTTCAGTCGATGTTAATGTAAGTTTTGTTTTTGAATTTTCTATTTCCTTTTGAAAAGGTTTTTGGTTTGCCCAATAACTAACTTTTACAATTAGGGTAATAGGGGTTAAGATTGTTTAATTGTATATGGTTTATTGGTTTGGTTTTACGGACATTGTCCCATTGTGTCATCATTTAAACAATACTATACTAAGCCGCCTAATTAGCAATATGTTACCTTTCCATTTAAAGAGAAAATCCGTGACAATACCCTACACAATTGCGACCTATATAGTAAATATACTGCTACATGACGAAATAATTGGTGAATATAATATATAGTAATAATATATAGAAAAAAAATATTCACAATATACAACCGAACCTATAACCTCCTTCTTTTTATTGAAGTCACATTAAGTAAAGAGACATTTAATAAATTAAATTATGGTGGAAAACGTGATTACCGCAAGCGGGACTTGAACCCATGACCTCGGGATACCGTTCCGTAGCTCTGCCAACTGAGCTTATTGCGGTCGTGCTTTCAGTAATCAAATTAGGCCACCATAAAAACGACAAACTAGCGTAAAAAACCTTACACATCGGCGCTACTGCTCATGCGTAGCATGCGCAGTAACGCCGTTTCGCTGTTCGCGCTGGTGACTCATGTCAGTTTTGGCGTTAGTTTTTATTTTATTGACATTTGATTGACAATCGCTATTTTATCATAATTACCATAAACAATGGACAGATGTAAGCATCAGTAAATAAAGATTATTAATCTTATTTTAGTTTATGGTATTTAGATTCTTGCATAAATAAAATAAATAAATAATTATAATTGCATAAGTTGATAAAAAATACTATGCAATAGCTTTACCGCGGCAGTCCCTGAGTGACACACGTTTTTTTTTTTAATTCGGTCAAAAATATACGCGATCAAATCCATTAAAAACTGTTTTTTAAATGCGTCAAATAAGTGTTGGAGGCATAGTGTGCATAATAAATGCACACATTTCTGTCGTTTCGAAAGCAGCACTTAACCATAAAAGTCAACAGTGATCTAAAAACACTCAGATGATTTGTTTTCAATGAACTAATATTTGTTAACAAACTTTGTATGAAATGGGGACAAAATCGCAATTAGTTAGCTCAGAAAGCAAATATTTTAAGTCGGAATTTTGGTTTGCAGTACGCAATCGAGGTGTTCTTGGTCAATTTGTGTTTAAGTAATGTTTGTTTGTATGCACGATTGATGGCACTGATGGTAAGCTGAAATAGGCTTATGGAGATCTACGTAACAGCCCACAGCAGCACAATCTACTATATTCTTTAGAAATACGGTTTTAATGACCAACTTTGTTGTTCATTCCACGTTCTATAAATCGATACCTTTATCAAAAATATTGTTTTTGGTGAAGAATTCATTTTTTGTGCACTTATTTATTTAGAAATCAATTTTAAAAAATAAAATAAAAGTTTATTTTCTAGAATATTATAATAAATGCAAACAGAAATTGAAATTAATGAAAATACTTGCCTGTAAAAGATTTATTTAACAACAAATTCTAAAATGGAATCTAATAATATATTCAAAATAGTGAAAGTATACAACGTGTTTATCTATTAAAAATGCAATCTTCTTATAAAAAGACCTTTATTTACTTGATAGAAATCTTAATGCGATATTTTGAAAATCAATTGCGGTACATTTTGACTGTTAACAATAGCATTATTTCGTAGTTGTTACGAACGAAAGTAAAAGCCAACATTAGTTTTGTGCTCCCAGCATCAACTAAATAATATTTGGAGCGTGTGAATTCCATTTTACATAGTGTTTTGTATATATTTGTGTTAATCACTTGTGTAATTAAACTTTGTGGTTTGAACACTCTTCCTTATTTCTATGCATGTTTATGCTAATTTTAAAGCATATTTTATTGTAATTGAACTAAAGTATGATAGTTATTGTTGCTTAAGGAATGGATGAAATGTAATCTTTGAAAGCGAGGTTAAGTAATCATTGGTGAAGTTATAGAAGGTGAAATCTTTACTTATTATAAAACAAAGTAGTATTTTTTATGACCGTTATTTGAGATTTATAACTACACATCGGATTATAATACGGCTTTTGAAATAGATATATTGATTCAAGAGCATGGTTTATATGTATAACTTGTCGTTGCCCACGACTTCGAACGCGAGGAATTTGGAAAATTTTCCCCGTTTCTGCAACATTTCGTTTAATTCGTTATTGCTTGGCTCCTATATGTTGCAGTGTGATGTTATAAAGCCTATAGCTTCGCTCGATAAATGTACTATCCAACGCTGAAAGAATTTTTAAAATCAGACCTTTGGTTCCTGAGATTAGCCCGTTCAAACAAACAAACAAACTTTCTAGCTTTATAATGTTAGTATAGATTAGTTAGGGTCTATTTTCTAAATTATTCACGTAAAAAATTGCGGGCAAAAACTAGTTCTGTTTAGTTTATTTTTAACAATAATTTGCTTAATACTCTAACATAATAATTACGAAAGGAAATTCGATTTTCTTTAACGTGTTCTCTAAAAACTATTTAAAGAATTTTAAAAACTCTATACAGTTTATATAATAGAAAAGACACAGGTTTGAAACTAAAACCACAGCACGTAGCTAGTTATAACCATGGATGGGAAACTGCGTTGAAAGCTTGTAATGAATAAATAATGCCTAGTCAGCTCATAAATGCCTCACAGGTACTCAAAACTTGGCAAGAGCTTCCTACATAACGGGATGGTATTAGATCTACTGTATCATCATGACTAGGCTTACAGTTCTAAGATTTAATAGATTTTAAAATTTTCAAAGTTTTCTACCGCGAAGACGTCTGCTTGGATTAACTTTAGAGTCATAGAATTACAAACCTGGCGCCTTTGCCGTTCTGACTCCGTACGTAAACAGTTGCAGATTTGGTATTTAATTTTATAAAGGTGCCTATACTAATATACACCTGTATCCAAATACCTATGCCGCAACTACACGCGTACAGTATTATTTGCTCCTCCTCTAGTAATTCGGCTTTTAGGTTTATCTAGTTATACTTTACTTCTTAAAACCAACTACTTACAACTTTCTTCTTATTTATATCCTTATCCCAAATTAACTAGGGTATTTTCTTCTATTAATGTAAAGTATACAAATAAATATATTCGAGTCAAAATTAAGATTTTACAACAAGATAGAAACGATTAGACCACACATAAATAAATCATAGCAAAGCCTAATTTAAGTATACTTATTGTAATCAACAAACATGTCTTATTAATATAAAATTATGTATAATTGGATGGTGTAATAATTATAATAGGAAGTTCACGTCATGTATTGAGGCTGGTTGTGTTGTGATGCGCTAATTTATAGATCAGTATCTAACGCAAGCTGCATCCTTTGCGCTTGCGCCACCGACCTTAATACGAACGCTTTGCTTACAAACTGTGGGAATTACACGGTGTTTTGTTAGTACACTGCTGTGAATATTTGTTATACATTGTATATCTATTATCACTGTGTAATAGCTCCAGATAATAATTTACGTACGTTAAGAATAAAGTTGGGCCAAGGATGCTTCCCTGTGGTACGCCCAGACTAGTAAATACCTCGATAAGAAATACAATGCCTAGATCTTAGTGATGCTCTTAAGATTCTTAAATCTCTCTTAATTTTAGTAGAAGACACATAGGTTACTAATTAATTACCTGTAATCAATCAGTTAATGATAATTAAATTGTAACGTGAGATCAAAATATAGATATTTTTAGCAATGTTTTTCAGTCCAATGTTATGAAATTCTGAAGGCATCTTTTCTTATTGTAAAATAAAGTCATTATTTTTTTATATATGTTCCTATGTGAGCTTATATCTTGAAAACTATGCGACGGATTTTAATGCGGTTTTTTTAAAAGGTAGAGTCATTCAAGAGGATAATGTCTTTTCTATAATTTGTTGAGGTTTATTGTTCATTGTGGAAGGAAGGGGTTCAATATACGCGAAAACGCGGTTGAAATTGCGAGCATTAGCTAGTACTTTTACTTCTACAGCGCTTAACGCGTTCAATGCTGAATAATTTGCGAATTTATAGCCAATGCTAATAAAAGAGTCTTTCGCCCAGTGCTGAAAACGCGTATGTGCGTTCAAAAAATTTTTCGCGTAGTGCTAAGAACGCTTATATGCGTTCATAGAAAACTCGCGTAGTGCGGCTGGACGCTATAGCGCGTTGTCTTTTACCTTCCCGCAGTGCGGCCGACGCTTATGTGCGTTCGGTAACTTTCGAGTTTTATGACTGTCATATAACAATTACGGGTCATATAAAGGTGTTGGATGGATAAAGGTGCTTCCACACTAGTGTTTATTTGTAAGAGATTTTGTGAAGTTTACGCCATAATATTTATCTTCGTTCGGTTTTGTTAAAATAGTAAGATATACCTTAATAAAACAGTAATAGTAAAGGTACCTTCTCCCGAAAGCCCTTTTATTCTTAATTTTTTTTAATTTACGACTTTTCGAACGCCTTTTAATAGACACCATTTATAAATAGACTAAAACTACCTATTACTTTAGTTAAAAGAGCGAGTCATAATAAAACTATTTCAATAATCTATTGTACTAAATTAGGTTATTGTTGTCGTCGCCGCCGCCGCCCCTCCCCCTGCAAGATTCGTAGCAGAAACCTGACTAGTGTGTAGTCTCCTTTACAATTCCACATTTTACGACCGCTTCGAAACAATAGACACCCAAAATACACACTATAAACGCACAGGTGCGGCGCACCCCGCTTGCCTACAGATTTTTTTTTGTATGGACGCGTATACGCGTCGGCCCGCACTTGGTGAAGATCAGAAAAACGCGCATAAGCGTTAGCCGCACTGAACGTATTAATTTATTTAAACACATTTTACGTTATTTGAAAATATACCCAGTTTGTGCCTATATATGTCATACGTCTTCCCGAAATTGTCCCCTACACAAGTAATTTGTGTTAATAACATTACTTTAAGCAGCGAACCGCTATCTGATTCAACAGATAGCGTTACGAAGCCCAGGTCACGCTGATAAACGGACACACGACTTACATAATGGGACCACTAACTCTCGTTAAAATATTTAACTACGTGAATGTGGTTGCGTTCAATTGGAATTAATTTTCTACAACGGTTTTGCGGTAAATATATTCAAGTATGCGGTTTGTGTTCGTTAAAATTGTTTAATATTATTACTAAATTATTTCATCATCTCGCTTGCACATCCCTGGAGGGATGGCAGAACTATTTCAGTACACATTCATAGCAGTATACATTCCATCAAAATGTAGATTAATACATTCCTAGTCATAGATTGTCCAGTTGTCTCGGCAGCTCTTAAAAGTATCCCTTTTTGTCTATGCCGAATTCAAACTTAAGAGTCTGAGTTAAGTAGAATCTGGAAAATATTTTTAACAGTATAAATGTATTTATTCCAGCGCTCATCAAATACACACGCAGGCAGTCGCGGTAAGAAGTTCACATTCCAGTCAACAGTTCGACAGATAGAGAGGCGGAAGATAGCTGAGAAGCTGTCCAAGGAAGCTGATCTGAAGGAGCAACAGAGACGAACAGAGCTGGAGGCCATGAGGAGGTATGCCCACATGATGTATGGTTAAACATTGGGATAATAGACATTTGTTATTGCCTCCAAATACATTTAAATGAAACTATGCATTCTAGCCCAATAGTTTTCTGGCAGGTAAAACGTTTGACACATTGCGAGGGTATTCATTTCCTTTTACAATCTGACTGAGTCTGTCTACTATCGTAGTGTTTACACTTACAGCAGCCATGAAAAGAAATGAGGTAGTGAAATTATAACGTACTAGCTGATGCCCGCGACTTCGTACGCGTAGAATTTTTCACTGATGCTTCGCTTAGTCGCAGTGTGATGTTATATAACCTATAGCTTTCCTTGATAAATGAACTATCCGACACTGAAAGAATTTATCAATACGAATCAGTAGTTCCTGAGATTACCACATACAATCAAACATATTCTAAAGCTTATAATAACATTCAGTATAGATTCGTAAAGTTATTTTCCTTTTAATTTCTCTGAAGTTCTTACTTAAATATCAACATAAATCATAAGCTTATTTTGTAACAGAGTTGAAGAGGAGTTCCAGAGGAAGCGCGCTCGCGAGAAGGCAAACATCAGACAGCAACTGCGGCTGGTGAGCAGTGGTGCCGTCAGCATGCCCACCACTCACTCACATCATAAGGTAACTCTATCAACAGTGATTTTACAACCAATATGTCTATGAGGACAACAGAATTTGAAAATGTCTGCCACAAATAATAATTACTATACATACAATAATAATTACTACTAGACATATGGACTAGGTATGCCTCATGGCATACCTAGTCCATATTTCTGGTACCTATCTAATACTGTGATATAGCGCAAATTTGAGTTTGGGTCGATAAGTTTATTTTAAATAAGTAATTTTTATGGACATTTCAGCTTAGCTGTTTGAAATAACAAATGCCTACAGAAAAATCATAACTTATTCAACACTTTATTTAAAGTATCATGAGTTGCACTAGCTTAATAAAGGTTAAAATCCCTAAAAATATTTCCAAGTCAAAGTCAAATTTTTTCAAGTTGGTATGTTTTCAAGCTCTTTTAAAACGTCAGAAGCTAGGGAGAAGAACAGACAAGAAACTCCATGGATTTTTTTGTATTCTTTTCTTTTCTATTTTTTCACTGCACCATCTATGCTTTATCTGTTCCATAACGAACGTGTTATCTTTGCTTTGTCTTTTGTATATGATGCTTAAGTCATCATTACTAAATCAATCATTGATGTAAAAAATCATTCCTAGAACTGAGATATTGTCAAACAATATTTTTCCCTGTTATTGCACCTTGAGTGATACCAAGGTGACACCAATAAAAACCTGAATAACGCAAAAAAAAAAACAATATAAATCACTATATAATTATACACATAATGAACATGTGATTTGTCCGTCTGTTACCAACACCTTGATTACAGCTAAATTGACATCGGACATTTATTGTGTGAACTGTGTATCAATGTCAAACTATTGTATATATGGGTAATATGTGTTTCTTAGTATTTTATATATGCTCAAATGTTAAGGCCAAAGTGCTTGCCTTTATTCCGGCTTCTACTTATATTCTGAATTTCTGTAAAAATCAGAATTAGGATAAAATAATTTATTTCAACAAAAAGTATCTATAAACGCGACCAACTGTGTTTGCTGTAGATCGGTTATTGTTTTTATGACACATATATGTATATAAAAATAGTTGCACGTTACTGTATTCTTCATTAATTAACAATGTAAGAGAGAAAATTGACTTCTGCAACACGGCAACACAGTCCTTGGTGGTGATGGTGAGAGAATTCGTATTCAGAAATTAATAAAACTACATCCGTGTTCTGATAGCCATAACACAAGTAGTACGCTTAATTAGGGACCATAGATCGAAGACTGTATGTAATATCAGTGAATATTTATTAATAATTGAATGTATATAGATGCGTGATGACCCAGACGGCTCATGTCGCGAGTCCCCGACCGTGGAGCGCGCCAGAGAGAACAGACAGCGACATAGTAACGCCTCCTCAGAGATTAGCAACAGAAGCAAAAGTTCCACACCGGTATGTTACTAACTTATTATCATTTCATTGTTATTAACAGAGACGTATATATACGCAAGAGCCATGAGGTCCACAGCCCAAGAGCAGCGCAAGCCTTCGTGTTTTATATTTTTCATCAAATTAAGTGACCTAGGCCACTTATTTTCAAAATACGCTACTGGTAATGTTTGGTGAGGTTTTTATAATCAAGTTATGCAATTTTAGGTTAATACAGTCAAATCCTTGTTGTTTCCTGCTACCTCCTAGTGACTAATTATATCAGAAAACAGTCCTTGAGTACTTATCTTAGAGTATAGAAAGAACCTATTACTCCAAGCTTATATTATTACTTGACATCATTTTCTATGAAAATGTTTGAATTCAGAAATTTGGACTTCACAAGGTTAACCCATGACTAATGCAATGCTATGCATTTCGCTACAAATTGTAAGATTTTTAAAAAACTATAATAAAATAATCTACTTTTAATAATAATAATAATAAATATTCATGGACATTTCACACAACGTCCTCTGGTCCCAAGCTAAGCTTATATGCTTGTGTTATGGGTACCAGAATACGGATAGAATACATGTACAACTTTTTCTTTTGTAAATACATACTTATAATACATAGAAACACATATAGATAATTAGAAAATTCACATAAATTATTGTCCCGAGCGGGAATCGAACCTGCGGCCTCTTATCGGCAGTCCGTTACATAAACCACTCAACCACGAGGCTCGTCAACTTAGTTCTAAAACTAAAAAAATTATTGGTCAATTGTGAGTCGGACTCGCGCACGAAGGGTTCCGTACCATTATCTATGCAACATAAGGCAACGTTATTAGTATCGAGCAAGAAACGGTAAAAAAATCATGTTTGTTGTATGGGAGCCCCCTTAAATTTTTATTTTATTTTTAGTATTTGTTGTTATACCGGCAATAGAAATACATCATCTGTGAAAATTTCAACTGTCTAGCTATCACCGTTCTTGAGATACAGCCTGGTGACAGACGGACGGACGGACGGACGGACAGCGAAGTCTCAGTAATAGGGTCCCGTTTTTACCCTTTGGGTACGGAACCCTAAAAATAGCTTGAAATTCCTGAATATTTTTTTTTATTATTAAAAATATGTGCAAAATTTCAGATCGATCCAACTACTGTAAGTGAGTGATAATCACTTTTAAAGATTTCGTTACATAGATTAATACATTGATAGATACATACCGAACTAATATAGGCGTATTAAAAAGCATTAGGTATTATGTCTTACTTACATTAATCAAGAAATTTCTAATTTATTATTCAGTAAAATTATAAAATATTTGAATGTAAAATAACACCTTACTTAAATTGACTCTATACGTTCATTAACTACATTTAGTTAATCTTCAATATGCATAGAAATATATAGCCCAAAGGCATAATATTATCTTATGATCACTGTAATACCTAAACTGGTTATAACCGGTTATAACTAGATATTAAATAACTTGAATATTCATTACATATCAGCTTAATAATGAATTTTAATGAATAACATAAATTTATCAGTTTAGAAAGGTTAACTTACATTTATATTCATAGCAGGCCCTATTAGTAGCGTAATTAACATTATTAGAAATTTGAGAATGTGTATAATAATATGATAAATAGATGTCACTAAAATATAGTGTGAATAAACTAACACCCAGAGTGATAGATATATAATAACGTTTGCCTAATTTATAAATGGCATCCTAGAAAGTAAAAGAATAGGTAGTTCTAAGAAGTTTTGAAAAGATTACATATTACATACTATAAACAAAATTGTTACTCAAATATATTCCTTACTAGTTGTAGCCAGAAAACGAACCTTATCAAATTAAACCAACTTTCCTCTTGAACCTAATGTACTCGTATCTCTTAACAACACGCAGTAAAATCAATTGCATAGATTTAAGCTTACATAGGGGCATACAGAAAATGCTATTTTGTTTTATAATAGAAGAGATAACCTTTTTAGTATGTGATATAAACCTTTGTAATTGAAAATATTTGATATCATGCTAAATGCTTGCCAAAATTGCTTGCTCCATGTGCTTTAAAGCTGCCCATTCATGTAAAATATGTATATAAAAGAATCCACGTTTGCATTTAGATCCGCAGCGTCGAGTTGTCTGAATGGAGGACGGATAGAGGCGCACGCGTGTATCGTGACTGGACGCCCACGCATACAAACGTACACGCACACGCTCATCCGCCCGCTTGTGCAAGGATGCCCATCGCTTCTCATGCCATTTATAACGGTAAGTTGCTTTACATAGCTTAGCATTAAATTATATAATTAATTAACCGTGAAAGTACAGGTTTTTATTTCAGAGGTTGTCATCGGTTATTGATAGATCACGTCAGCATATTCCAGTAGACAGCTGAACACAGGCCTTTTTCAAATCGCGCCACAATATGGTCCTTCTCCTATCGCATCCAGTCCCATTCTGTGACCTTCTTCAGATCATGAGTCCAGCCAGCAGGGGGGAGTCCTACCTTAGGCTTGTCGAGTCAGGTGTCCACTCCAGAACTCACCTGCTCCATCGGCCATCGGTTCTGCGGCAGATATGGGCAGCCTATTGCCACTTTAACGAGCTCGGTCATTGATAGATACGCAGCGAGCTCTTGATAGATACGTGTTCAACATTTCAGATCAATTAGACTATTAACAATGAAAATTAATTTTAAAGATTGCGTTATAACATAAAACATTAAGTTTTACGTCACTAAGTTAGAAAAGAAAATGTCCATGTTACTTAAAGGCACGTTATAATTATATGCGTCGCAGGGCCCGACCTCATTACAATTAGATCTAGTACATGGTCACCATAACACTCAAGTCATCTTGTACGGTAACTGAATAGCAATAGGGACGTGTTCCTATCATAGATAGTGTAATAAATATAGATAGAAAACTAATGCGATCACTGTGTCATACGCACACGCTATTAATGTTTAGGTGATACATAATTGTCAAATTCAAATATTATTTTTATCGATAATTGATCAGCCATGTCCCCGCCTCATGGGCATACAATATTCTTAAATAATCATAAATTCATTTAATTCCATTTTTTTTTATTGTTTTGATGACATGTTGCCAATACATTAAAAGCCGTAAAATAATACTTATCAGATGTTCAAGTAAACAGGTATCGGTGTTTGAAAATTATCTATCAAAGTATACTAAATACCACAGCCTTACTAAAATGTATTAGATATCCACTGCCTATAAGTAAAAGATGCTTCGTTCGTGAGAGAGAAACACATCCTGTTGTAGCGAACTCACTTTATTAACTTTATTCTTCTTTTCTTCTACTTTATTCCCTGCCTAATAGGATATCTATAATTGGACGCCAGCCTCTTCCACTTACTCTACGGGAGTATATTTTGTTTAGTTAACCACTCGCTGTAATTTATTTTGCTTTATAAAGAATTTACACATTATTAATTTTTTTTGCGAAGTGTAGTAGGTAATTACGTATGACTTTTACATTAGCCCTTTGACGGTTGGATTGGTTACTAAACTGTACCTAGGTGGAGCACATTCATTTGCCAATCATTATACCATAGTAGTCATTCCTGTCCTGCCTGCCTTCTTTCTTTTAAATATGCCTTTCGGAAGTGGAGGATCTATGCATGGTATCCTGGGTACAGCCTGGTGGTAATAGCTCCTTTTGATGTTTCCAGGTGGCGAGGCGGAGGCGTTTAGTGGTAGTCCCCGCTCGGACAACTACCGGTTGGAGTTCGCGCGTGGACGCAGCTCAGCGTCGCCGCGCACGCCGCGCGCACCGCGCCTACTGAGTGCTGCCAGGGAGCCTTCTACCTCCGGCTCGGACATGTCGCTTAGACAACCCATCAAGATCAGGTAATTACAATAATTTGTCATAACTCTTCAATGACCAGAATAAGATCTCTTAAAAATAGTCATAACAGCGATTTACTGGAGTTTATCTTAACATAAATATATTCGCAAGTATGTTTAGTAATATTCATAGCAGTCCTAAATATAGTTAACATTTTGGTATGAAATGGTGTCTCCAGATATTGTCTCCATTCTTTTTAGGATCACTTGCCAAAATGATAAAAAATTTAAAGCCCTAGAGTTTATGTACTAAGTACATAAAATATATTTATTATTTTAATTTACTACAATATATCAATTATGAGTTTTTGTATTTTGTTGTAATGTTTTTGTTGATACCAACTTGAAACTGAACTACAACTTTACTTGAAAATGACTAGGATTTTCTAAGTGCTCCTCGAATTCTATGAGTACCTAACCAAATATAAAAAAAGAAACTTAATACAAATGTACAGTTTTGCCGTTTGCTTGGTTTCCCTTTTGCATGAAATGTCCCAATGAAATGCAGAAGCATGTATGTAAGAAAAGTGCTTTAAATATTAAACAATTAAGTTTAAAACTAATAGATATTTAATTGAATTAAGAATATAATGCAGTTGATTGTATTTTAATGAATATTTTCCAAAGGTGGTGATGTGTCGGTGTAGCGCTAATAAAACTAACCGCCTTGCGCCTGCGCAGATAAGGTGAGTGCTTGCTTTATTCCTCGACTTCTCGAACATTCCTGTCAAAATAATTCAAATATAGTTCCATCGAAGTTATATTTTGGCTGAAACTACAATTAATGTAATTTACTATATCTCAAAAGGAAAAATGTATCTATTATATTAAAATATTTAATTTAGGCGTCAATATTCATTAATTTCTTAAAGGATTTTTCGCTGTTTGAAAGTAACCAAATAGTGTTTCAGTGATATTAAATAAAATAAGTAGAATTATTGACGATTTTTTTTTATTTTAAGAAATTTTATTCTGCCAAAATAAACTTTCCCTGACGATTTATTACCGCTCCCGCAACCCACAGAAAATCTTTAATGTAGTTTTAGTTTTTCCTTTAAATTCCATAATAATAATATCAAGCTGAACTTGCCTTCAGATGAGTAGTTTAACAAATGCATGTTATTGTACTTCTTGCCCAAGTAAAAAAGCTTATATCTAATCCTCCTACATAAGTTATCAAATACTAAACAAAGCTCAAGTCTTGGAAAACATTATTGCATCAAGAAACCATAGATATTTGTTATCGATTGTCTTGTAATTAGTATTTTTTATAAAATGTATGTTTAACCCTGCGTCTGCGCATCTACAGTGAACCAACAAAAGAGGAACCGGAAGAGCCCGCCATAGTACCAACATTACGTACAATGGGCGCACCACCCCGCACAGCATTAGTCACGAACTGATGTCATTTCACATCGAGACGTTGACGAGTAAGGATGGCTCACACATTGTTATCATAGTTTTATACTACTTTTTAAATTGTATTTTTGTAAAATTTTATTTATTTTATATCTTTTTACTGGGAGTTTTGTTACCTGATATTATTGGTTCTATCGATATATAATTCGATATTTTAGCTACAGTATAATTTCCTTTATTTGTAATTTTAAGTCAATATATACATTGACTTTGTACAATAAAATTACGTTCAGAATAACAAATTACAGTAGTGAATTTGTTTACCAAATTATAAAGGAAAGGCGAGTAATTGGATTGTATTGTGTGGAAAACGCTCGTGGCCGGAACAGGAGTGTTCTAACGATCTGAGTGTAGGCGCGTCACGCGAACACTACTGGGTTTATTTGGGTCGAGACTGTGTATTTATGGTGCTATTTTATTTACTTGAGCATTTCAGGCGACTCATAAAGGTCAAGTGGTTAAAAAGGGTTAATTGACTGCGATTTCATAAATTAAAGTCCTCATTTTTTATAGTTTATGGTAGAATATAAAATATATTTAAATGTTATTATATTGCATAAGGAAAAATGTGAGGATTTTTTATGAGTCGCAGGTTATTTGATTTGGTTCAACGTGAGTTTTCAAAGATGAATTAGAGGAATTTTACAAAAACTTCCTTTGGTAACCCGTTGATAGCTAGCTGCTTACCTAACATCACCCATTTTATAGAAATATCCTCAATTTAAATGCATTAAAGAACGTAGTAAAGTACATACTTTGTTCTCAAACATAAAAACACTACCATTGCTACTATACAATGTTTTAGTACCGTAACTACCCACAATCGATTTGATAGCTTAATATATTTTATGTCATAGATATTGGTAGTTTTCCAATTACAAGCATAATGCTACTCAGTGGCGCACAATGCTGAAGTATGCTGATGCTTAATTGGAACGTGAATTAGTTTTCAAATGCACCACCAGAGTGCGCTAAGTGTAGTGTTGAAAAAAAATACTAAAATAAAATTGTATTGACATTACAAGTGTGGAATATAAAAAAGGTCATTGTTTGTACCTTCATCCATACTTATATTTAATTTTTTAACACAGCTTGAATTAACTTTGATTATTTCCAGAAAACTCCGACGAAACGAAAGCCTTAAAAAATTTTTTTACAATAAATAATATTACTAACGATAATATATAAATAAAATTTCAATCAATGCCAACTTAAAGAAAAAACACTTGTTAATTTTCTGTCACTGAGTTGGTATGGATTGCACGCATCACTTTTGAGAGTGCTCGATTGTGCGATGCGTTGCTGTAGTTGGAACACTCAACGTTGAGCATTGTGCCGCATGATGCGCTCTTGTGCTGTAATTGGAAAACTACCATATTATGCATATATTTGTAAACATAATAACTCCGACGAGTGCTTTAAAGACAATTTAATAAATTAGGTGCATAGTAGTTATGAATAGATTTATTTTATATTAATTCTATTATTAAGTTTCCACAATTACTGTATATTGAGATTATGAAAATAATTATATAGAATATAATAATTGCAATAGCTGTCGTCTTCCACAGAAAGCTAAACTGAAGCTTTAATATGCCTAGATTTATTTTTAGACTTAACTTTTGTTATATTCTTCAAGAATTAAATAGAATATTTACATATCTATATGTTATATTTAGATAAATGATATGTGTATTCCTGAATAAAATATACAATTACGTGGTATCCACAGTACGAGATCGTTAAGTTTTTCTTAGAAGGACTCTTGTAAATTATATAAAAACCTACAATACAAATTGTTCTAGAAATACATGTAAAAATATCAACAAAACTGTGTAATATAATCCAATCGTCCATTATAGTAACTGTTTTATTTCTTTCGCATAATGGAGTTACATAGCATAGGTCAGCGCAACCTTCGGATTATACAACTAACAATACGTTTTAATCATAATATTGAATTTTTGTAGACAGGTCTATTTTTATATATGTCTATGCATCACATAATTGTGTTATGTCTATCGATATCTACGGTTTTAAACATTGATCTATCTATTTTACTAGATGTCTGTATAGGCTCACAATTATGTGAATTTCGACTCGGTAAAGAAAAAAGATTGAAATGAATTGTAAAGTTGTAATAATTCGCTCCAGTGTTTAATTACTCAAAAAACACAGAACAAATGCAAAATAGTACACACACATACATAGTTAACTAGTACATACTTTTCATACGTATATTAATTATAATAATTTATGCATTCTTTCTAGAAATAGTACGATAATTATATTAATATTTATTTAAATATTTCAATATTATTTAAATATTTTTTTCTATATATTTTTAGTCAGAATGTTAGTTATTATAATCCCAAGCCAATTCCTTTACAGAACATCTACATAAAATTTTAACGAATGACGTTACTGACATTTGGTTGGTTTTTGAGACGATCAATCATAATCCACAATAGCAAGTGGTGTACAAATGACCGGAGTACGCTGTGACCGGGTTAACCAAACAATAGCTATGCGACTTGTGAACTTGGATAGTAATCGATAAAGAAGTAACCACATAAAGAGTTTCAAAATAATGGCCTCGATAATTATAAACCCATGGTTAAAATAATAAAGCGTTTATGACTTGTTCAAATAAAGAAAATTTTCTTTCTAACGGTTATTTTTAATGGGATTTAAATTACAGAAACCATAGCTTAAACTACAATAATAAGTTAATATTATAGCTGGCTTTATTACTGAAAATTAGTAGTACTCGCCATACAGTTATTAAATAAGAAAATTTCTACTCTTTTTTCTTTTTTCCCTCTGGAAAAAAGGGTTAGAAATTTACTTTATTTAAATTATTTCCATAAGTACATATAAATAATATATTTTATTATTTGCTATATGTATAAAGTTAAATAAAATATGGATTTTATTTATTTGTTATATTTATAAATGTATGTTTTATATCTATAGGAAACTAATACGACTATTTTATAATAGTCAAAATCGCTCAAGTGTAATTTAATCTTAAACTTTTAATTCCATATTCAAAACAATCGATGAGATAATTTACTTTTATTTTTTATATTATTCGGACTTATTTATAAACATGGAAATCGAAATCTATCGTTTACAAAAAAGGTAGGTATTGTAAAGGTCGTGATCATTGAATATAACCTATTCAATGATACAGGCCACATATTGTTTATTTTTAAGAAAAGTAATAAAAATTTTAAGAAAGGAACAGAAAAAGAAAAAGAATAGGGGATTTGTGAGGACATTGAGGATGATGAAAAAATAGAGATTGTGAAACAAATATGAATTTAAAAAGAATACAATTATTTATAAAAATTGTGAAGCCTCTGCTTCACATAAACCTTCTTCTTGCGGAACAATTCATTTATTTCCCTTCTAGGACTTCTTACATTTACTAAATAAAAACATTTATGGCTTTATAAATAATTGTATTCTTTTATAATTCATATTTGTTTCATAATCTCTATTTTTTCGTCATCCTCAATGTCCTCTCAAATCCCCAATCCTTTTTCTTTTTCTGTTCCTTTCTTAAAAAATTTATTACTTTTCTTAAAAATAAACCATATGTGGCCTGTATCATTGAATAGGTTATATTCAATGATCACGACCTTTACAGTACCATGCGAGAAATTCAAAAATAGAATGTTACATTTTTTATCTACGTATAATTTTATTAATTGCGATTTTTTTATATAATGTAAATTTACCAAAAAGGAAATAATTATTATGGCTGGAACGCAAAGAGTCTCCATAGATTATAGTTATAATTATGTTGACTTATTACGCATTATTTTCTTCAATGTAATTACTATAGTTAAGAGCCTACATCAATATTATCGTATATCATCGCCGCCACGTACATATTAACACAGCCAGTAGGCACAGAAAATGAAGAATTAGGGATACTTTTCCTATTTACTCAAAATCTACTAAATATATTTTAATTCTGATTTACGTGTTTCTATATATAATAGTTACTTATGTTTTTAAAGTTATTTCATTAGTTAATACGCGATAATAGACCGACAAATGAAAAAAATAAAAAATTTGAGAGGTTGTTTCGCCAAGATTTTCTATCGAGAAAACTTTTTTCAATCGCGTTTCTGAGTTGATGCGATCCTAGATCATATATTGAAAAAACATATACTTAAAAATTAGAGCTCTAGCCATTCAATCTAAAGAAACAATGAAAACTTCGTACATAGAAAAATGCACGAAGCTATTTTGGTATCGTCTTAAGTACTGTTATGTAACTTAGATTTATATTTGTATATAACATGAACTAATGATCGCTGTATATAATATATTTTAAGAATGTTTATTACAAGTAAAACATTTTAATATAACAATCTTCTTTGTTTTATTATTTTCAAAACCCTCTGTTGGTGAGATCTTGTATGTTTGTGTGTGTTATACGTAGCCTTTGGTCGTAGCGTTGCCGCTGCTACAACGTCTACAAACACGTATTATGTAGTATGTATTGATAGACATGTCACACAAGTCCCAATGTTATAAACTCATTTCTATTTAATGGCAACACTCTAATCGAGTATACCAAAATTTTTTAAACTTATCTCTTTATCCTACGAATACAAAACACCAACACGCTTGACAGTATAAAATATAGATTAGTATAGTATATTTCGAGATCGAGAAGGTCCTTCCAATAAAATCATTTGTAAGCAAGCTATATGCATCAAAAATGGTTAAGGAAAGAGTGTTAGCTTGTACTATGGAATGTTCATAATATTATACAACAAAGGTGAAACATTCACCAACTTAAATGTCAGCGCAACATTTTAAACTATAGCGGCCATATCATACTGTAAGTTATATACATAGGTAGTCAATCTAACCGAAAATTAAAGTCAAAAGTGAAATAAGTCTAAAATCTGAAAAAGCGGTGTTAATTACTACAATATTGTAGAGTAGATAAAATACGCAGTAAACTAAAGAATAGACTTTAAAATCTGACTCTAGATTTGGTGGTTTTGAAGGATACTTTTAGGCAGAAAAATGCAAAAAACAAAAGGAAATCCTTGCAGTGATGTCCGATATTTCTTTTTCGGGCTCTATAGTGTCTATACTATACCGAGTATAACATTGTTTTGTAAGACCGATAATAAGTGGAAAATGAAGTAAATAAAACGAATGCTGATGCACAAAGAAAAGCTATATAGAGCCCTTACTACCTCGGCATTTCCTGGGTATTAAATATAATTTATGACATATAGCACCATGCTCGATCAGTCAATTACCGGTCAAAAACCCCTATGAGCTTCTTAAATTATAATAAAAACGTTAGAAAAATTAACGTGGTATACATTGCTGCTTCACTTCGAAGCGTATACTAAAACTTGAAACAAAAATTGCAATGTATTACTCACATAACAAAATGGTAGATTGACGCAGACATGCGCAGAACTTTTCATATAATATTTGTAAAAGTTTTCAGTTAAAGCCTTGCGTTCTGTGTTGTTGTACATTATTCTGTAGTTATTAAAAAACATAATAATTTGTACTTACCAGTTATTGTTAAAACTGTCATATAACACCTAAATTTGATTTTAAATATAAAAAGAACCATTAACTTAATTAATTTCAATTAAAAGTTTCGAATTCAACTATTACAAAAGGCGTAAAAAAATAATCAAGACTTTTCTAGTTATTCAGTTACATTAAGTTACTATTATTATATTCAAGTGTTTCACATTCTTTATTTTAATAATAAATTATCAAAATTGAGAAATATTTTAAACGACAGAAAACGGTAGACAGTAGCTACTATATTCAAGGAAGTTATCCCAAGCGTTGTTTGCGTCTAATTTTAACGGACCCTGTACATCCGTCTACGGTGGCCTTTGAGGATTTACCACTTGGTTCGGGCGGCTCAGCCGTCCCTAAACTAACACGGACAACATCTAGGCAGTGCATTGCGTGCTTACATCGAGCCAAGCTGTTGCCGGATATAGCAGAGCCGGTCTCGGCTCCACCGGTGTTGATACCAACGCCGGTGCCTGAAGTCGAACCACCATTACCGTCTCCAATAAGAGCTGAACCAAGAAAGATGACGGCAAAACCGGAGAGTGTTCACGAAGCACTAGAGGATAGGGATCCTAATAGCCTTAATCAACACGTGCAGGTAATTTTTTCTTTACTAATAAAACAAAATCCTTATTTCTGTATGTCCCTACGTGAGCTTATATCTTCAAAAACACGCAACGGATTTTGATGTGGTTTTTTTAATAGATTCAAGATAATATCTTTTTTGTATAATTCTATGAATCCTCATAATCCGTTGCGTATCTAGTTATAAAGTAAAAGCTCACATAGGGACATACATACAAAAATAATGACTTTGTTTTATAATAAGTCAAGATTCGTAGGAGTTGTAGACCTGCCGGATGCATAATTTCATAAGACCTGGTAAACGTAAGTTTTGAAAAAAAATTTGGGAAAAATAAATCTAAAATACATTCACAGAATATACTTTCGATTTAACTAGGTATGTATATATATATATTTATGCAATATTCAATATTAATTTTCTTTCATTGTATGGGATAGATATTTGTTGTTGAATTTTTTAACAATCAGCCTTGACAATATTGTATTTTCAAGTTATTTACGAGTATGTGTGAGTATGTTTGAACTGTCTCGGTGGCCTTGTGTTATAGTTTTGGATATTTATGCATTATTAGTGAGGTATTCTAAGCGTATGGATTGGGCGTTGTGTGGCATGTCACATGGGACATATCACACAACGCCCTCTAGTCCCAAGCACAGCTTGTGCAACGATAAAAAAATCAAATTAGATCTAATAACTTTCTAATACATACATAGAATACTTGTAAACACCTAAACTCCCATATCTGTGGTTATCGTACAAAATAATTATTATTGCCAACCTCGCCACTAGGCCCGCGACTGTTACGATATTCGTATGTGATATTTATAGTATCTACCATTCTGTAAAACTATTGTAATTCCCGTAAACTATTCATATATGACCTAAATGAAACTAGAATAGTTTACTTTAGCTATTTTCATAGTGTAATGTGTTTTGGAATTCTTCTTTGGGAAAGCTGTGTGGACGTTAATCGGATATTTGTGCTCCAGAAACGCGCTGTTAGAGCTATATATAACCTAGTCCCTCGGGATTCCCTAAGGGAGAAATTCAAGGACATAAATATCTTGACAGTCGCTTCACAATATATATATAAAATTTATTGTACATTCATATTAATATTCAGCACTTTAAAAAGAAAAGCGACTACCATAATGTTAACACGAGAAACAAGCACAATCTTGTAATGCATGTTACTCGTCTCCACAAAATAAGTAACTCTTTCATGGGGCATGGTATACGTTTTTATAACAAACTCCCTAATTATGTGAAAGAATTAAATAAATCTAAGTTTAAAAAATTTAAATAAAACTACTTTTTGCGGATTTAGACGCGTATATTTGTTGTAAATTTTGGCCCGACGTTTCGGAGACTGCAGTCACCATGGTCACGGGTGAGACTGAGCTGTAATGTGTCTTCTACGATCAGTTATTACAGGGTTTACCCACATTCGATTTTAATTTTACATTGACCATAAAGATAGACTTTTACTATAAACTATATCATATTAGATTGTGCTCAGACTACATAAAATCAATAACATTATTTTAGTTTCTAAAATACATTAACAAATTGTAACAATATAAAGAAAATTTTTAAATTATATAAGGTGAAACATACATAATTTTATCATAGACTAAAGTTTTAATTATTATAGAGGTAGTATACAATATAGCAAGCAAAACTAAGTTTATATCCTTAAATACAATATTATTTACATAATAACAAGAATTTTTAAATGATTATTATAATAACAAGAATTCTGAAATTACCATCAGATCCTGACCTAAGTGCGAACACGAGAAGCACTAGCTTTCAAATAAATTAAGAATAAATAAATTAAAATCGCTTCGCCCAGTTAAAAGTAATTAGGTAACAAGCGTCGAAAAATACAGGCGAATTGAGAAGCTCCTCATTTTTTTGAAATTGGTTAGAACCAAGTTCCTAATGATTCCATAACAATAAATACAGTCATGTTACTTTATCAAAAAAAGTTGTATGTAAAGTCAACCCCTGTAAACAGTCGTTATAAAACTAGAATTACATTTACATATCCACTTAAAGAAGCTTTTAATTATACACGTTTCGCAGTAAAAACACCGTAAGCAATATAAAAAGGGGTTTCTTTGTAATTCTAAAACAATTTATTCGTCAAAGGAAGTGCTTGATATGTCGTAGAGCCTTGACCAGTTTATGTAAATTGATGTCGACCGTAATAGTTATGACGCTAAACCAAACATTTTGATACCTACTTATTAAATCTACAACAAAATAATATAATATAATATTAATCTAATATTACAAAGCTTACAAACAAACAAACACACTCTTCGTTTGTTTGTTTGTTTATTCGTCTGAACGCACTAATCTCAGAGTAAAATCAGCAGGGAACATCTTCTGATTTTACTCTTACTTTCTCCTATGTGAGCGTAGTTCAAAACCAGATATTTTAATTTTTTGCAATTGTAATACATTTCTCATACATTCTCCGTATGGTGACGCTGTGACGGATTAAGAATACAAGTGTCACCACCCCATCTCCTCCTAAGGGTGCTGTAAAAGTCAGCTAAGGGATATTGCACACAGATAACATCCTCTGTGAGAGACGGAAAACTCGAAAAAAACCCTGTGTCAACACGCTTGGTTAACGCGGCGCAGTAGACCATAATCCCTCCAAAATGGAAGAGGCCCAACAGTGGGACGTAAATGGACTGGAGAGAGAGAGAGAGAGAATGGTGATCTGATTAATGTATGTCTCAGACCTAACTATAAGAATCAGGAAAGAGTTAGGTAATGTAAGCAAATACTATATGCTAAAAACGATAGCAAGGAGCAGTAGGCTCATTGTACATACATGTATTTATATGGTTAAGTAATGTTCTGATTTTACTCTTATTTCCTCCTATGTGGTCGTAATTCATTTCAGGCTTGTTTTTTGTAATTGAAATATATTTAGGTGCGTAAAGATAATTTATTTTTCTTTATATTAAGAAGCTTTTAGTCCTAACAAGACTATGCCAGCTCCATGTATGGTTAACATACACTTTATAAAACGAAGCTCGCATTTGACACATTTATTTCACCACAACGACAATGTCGAGACGTTTGCGTGACCACAGTTGACCACAGGTCGGTGCCTTCGTCTGTTTTACCTACCAACTAAATTAATTACGTCATGAGTTTATACCCATTAGGGTTACGAAGAACCCTGTGATTGAAACGATAAGAAATAATTAACAAGTGGCTACAAGTTTTCATTTTGTTCTGTATAGTGACGAATTTTTCTGTTGCCAGGTTAATGCTATTCTCATCATCACTCTCCCGCCCTTATCCCAATATTTGAGGCCGAGGCAACATGACATTTTGATCATGTTGCAGTGGATTTTGGTTTCGGTGGTTCTCTCAGTCGGTTTTTAAATACTGTAGTGTAAAGAATAAAAAGAATAAATAGACAATAGTTACTCTGAGCGATTTCAAATAAATATTGCTCATAATACCAGGGGCGTAGCGTGCCTTGGTGGGGCCCCGTATAAAAAAATATTTGGGGGCCCTTAAGAAGGGTAAAGTCTCTTACGAAAGAAAAATATGTGTGCATAAAATTAATAGATATATTTATTCATCAAAAAAGAAAATTCTTTTTTTCATTTCTTTTATTCATTTGTCATTTCTAAAATAATAAAAATATTTGGAAGAGTATAATTTATTAATTTTTGCTTACGCTTGTCGGGGGCCCCCATCGCCCAGGGGCCCCGTATAAGGGGCGGTAGCTACGCCCCTGCATAATACATTACTTTAGCTAATTAATAGGAGTTAGCTTATAATACAACTATTTGTTTCCCACAACTTTGTCCGCGTAGAGGCTAAAGACCAAACTCCAGCAATTTACTAAATTAAATTTAATTGCAAAAATTCATAAATTAATCCAGCAATTTATTTAAAAACAACCATCCTCTTCAATATCCATTGTGTAGTTTTATATATCTAAGCTCACATATGGACATACATACATAAATAACAACTTTATTTTATAATAAGTAAAGATTAGATACAATATTATATGTCTCTATTGCTACATAAACCTTGCCCGAATATCACCACCAGGCTAAGTACATCAAACCTGAATATAACATGGCACGATGACTTGGTAATTATTTCTGCACCACTCAAGGTTGACTGGCAAATAATGTTAGCACACAAATATGTAATAAGTTTTCAAATAAATAAACAATAAACATTTAACATAGTTACAATTAAAAAATAAGACGCTTAACATACATGGCGTCGTTGTTGAGTGAATTACATAAAGAAATAATACTCTACCAATGACTTTTTTATATTTTACAAGGAAATACACGGTAATACTGGGGATAATTAATACGTAATAATATTTTTATTATAATTGCAGTAATTCGTGACTGTATTTGTTAGTTATATTTTATAACATAAAAAGAGGTCAGGTTTATAGAACATATCGATAAGGGCCTACATCAATATTATCGTATATCATCGCCGACACGTACATATTAACACAGCCAGTAGGCACAGAAAATGAAGAATTAGGGATACTTTTCCTATTTACTCAAAATCTACTAAATATATTTTAATTCTGATTTACGTGTTTCTATATATAATAGTTACTTATGTTTTTAAAGTTATTTCATTAGTTAATACGCGATAATAGACTGACAAATGAAAAAAATAAAAAATTCGAGAGGTTGTTTCGCTAAGATTTTCTATCGAGAAAACTTTTTTCAATCGCGTTTCTGAGTTTATGCGATCCTAGATCATATATTGAAAAAACATATACTTAAAAATTAGAGCTCTAGCCATTCAATCTAAAGAAACAATGAAAACTTCGTACGTAGAAAAATGCACGAAGCTATTTTGGTATCCTCATAAGGTTAACTTATAGAGGTAAAATAATGTTTACTCAAAAACACCCGTGTTCTAGTACTCGAACGGGAAAGAATTCCATTACAATAAAATTATTTTATTTTTGTTGTATTCGGTTATTATACTGAACATTATGTATAGATATTAAAAACATGCTCAGTCTCTACATCTAATGCAAGTGCGATTACTAACAGTATTAGAATCAGCAATGCTGAAAAATGCTGCGTACGGATATTGCCTGTCACTCCATTGTCGAAGTGTATCCCATCGACTCTTAACCTTTTTATTGTTAGAGGCGCAAAAGTAAAGGCGCTAGTATAACAGTCAACCTGTCACATAGAGTCTTTTATCCACTTTTATCATAGCACGCGTATAAATTAGGGAACGAAATAGGGTCACCTATTAATTCGTCACCGTCAATTTTCTAATATAATAAATTTTTATCTTAATGAAGCTTAAGTCGTATTTTAAGTCCTAGATTTTCTTCTAATGGCATTGACACACTGACTCACGAATAATGACAAGGTTATACGGAATTGTTCTACATCCATATTAGAATGTATTTAGGTTCGATTCTATTATTGTTATGAACTCTATTATGATTGTTTAATATTTGATACAATCGTTATTAAGTAATATTTCATGAGGTGGTTATTTTTGCATTATGTATGACGTACAAATTTTATTGCTAACGAAACCAATTAATCGTAGATAAGAGGGTACTGTACTCCTAATTTAGGTATTTGCCTTAGGTATTGCTATCCCTATTCCCGAGCACCGTGCTGAAAGGGACAAATATAGCTGAAACAGATTTTACCTACAAATTCTTTGAAAAAAGACATTTCGTACTCCCCTTTTTCCTTCGCGAAAGTTAAACCGATTTTAATTGTTTTTACGCTATATTATAGATAAAGAGTATATCTATGCTTAAATCACTTTTTTTTTGTAAAACGTTACCAAATATGTGTGATAGTCGCTGCAACTTTACCTAAAGAAAACCGAAAAAACGGGATTTTCAGAGGGTCATATTTCTTTTAGTTATTACGTATAGAAAAAAAGAAAGTGACAGAAACATTAATATACTTTTTATGTATAATAAAGCGTAGAAACAATTAAAATCTGTTTAACTTTCGCGAAGAAAAAAGGGAAGTACAATACCCATATTTTTGTATGGAGCATAATTTGGTATCGTGCCCTCTTAAAGCAGTAGCAGATTAGATTATAGTTCCTACCTAGCTCCGGAAAAAAGTGTAAATTCTTGATATTTTTTTTTAAATTCTATCCTGACCTATTACTAGGGGCTTTCAACCATATGGACAATGGAAATGTCAACCCATGGAACATGGCATGTACGTAGTACTGCTAAAACAGTCTAAAACCAAACCTGTAGCGGCACGTCTACTTCATGAGGAATAAATAATATGAATTTTGAGTGTTTAGATATTTAAAATTAATTTAATTTATAATGCTACAGATAGTTTGGGACGACATAATAGGCGAACCAGAGGGCGCTCGTAGCCCGGAGTGCGCGTGGCGCGTCTCTCACGCGTGCTTTCGTCATGCTCGCAACTGGTGCTACACTGTGCTGGCTGTCATACTTGCACCACCTTGTGCTCTTTTACTAGGATGTGGTTTCGCCTGTTTAGCTTTTGAGGTGGGTATTTCCTTACACTCTACGCAGATATTTGCAACATCAAGATTATACCTAATAGGTCACTGCATGCCGCCTTTTATGCGAAGAAAAACCAGGCAAAAATCTTTTACTATTGGAAATCCCAAAAGAAAACAATAAAATAACACGCATTATATACATAAATATATGATTGATTAAATACCCTCTCGATATGGAGTAGATTCCTACCCCACACTGAACTAAAACTAATAGTAGCGTCATAATAATAGGGCTGCACAATTTTGTGCACACAAAAAAATAATATAATTATTTGTTCATGAAATAAAATTATTTGTTCATACAGCAAATCTGGTGTACGGCTCCATGCCTCCGCTGCGTAAAGATCTACTTCGCTTCACTACGCACCATGGTGCAGGCTTGCATGTCGGCGATAGTAGCGCCAGCTACCGACGCTTTGGGACACATCTGCAGGCACATTAGGATTAACTTTAGAAAAGATGCCCCAGAAGATAAAGATTTACTAGTTATTTAAAGATTTGGGTATATTTTTGTGTATGTAGAGTTATATACCTACAACATACCTAATTAGAATTTCTATTAGCTAAATAGGGTATAAAAAGCAGTTACCAGTTATGAGAAATGTGAAAAGTGTTTGTAATAGTGAAACCACCAATTAAATTAATATAGATACTAGCAAAATAAGAATGCCATGAGTGCCTTTAAGGAATATAACTAAAACTTTTAGTTTCACTAATACCTACTGTAAGTGCTTAGAGTAAGTTAAGTGCTTATTAGTGTATGTTTGCACGAATTAAAAATTTTGTAACCTGTGTACATTTAACTATAAACTTAAAAAATAATAATAAAACTGCACTAAACAAATAGTAAATTATTTCCTAAAATTATCAAAGAATTATTATGTTTTATTTGTTTACATCCCTTTAACACTAGGCAGAAGCAACTGGCTGAATACATTATTACCTTAGGAACAATTGTTTTTGGGAGCCGATTAATATACGATACGAAAAAAAAATGGCGCGGGAATTATTAAAAATTTTCAATTTCATTCATAGTTCCGGAAGAAAAAGTATTAAATATCTCTGATAATTTTTAATTAATTAGTCTTAATTTCAAAACAAATATGGAGAATCCGTCTTCTGATGCTCCTTCAACGTCGATGCAACAACCAACGACAAGTGATGGCAGTAATTTGAATTTAAATCAAAATGATAACCATTTTGTTATTGCTAGATGTCGCAGGTTAGTTTGTAGGCTGTGTTTTTGGGTTCAAAATCATATTTAGAATTCATATTTTAGTAACGCTTATAAAATATTGTTAGGAACACCACTGCTGAAGTAAACCCAAATATGAATAACCAGCAAGAAACAAGCGAAGATACGGAAACAGATGAGGTAATTTCTATTATGATTTCTATAAAATTTTCCGAAAGCAAATTATTTCTAAGTACTATTTTAATGAAAGTACTTTTCCGTATGGTAGCGGACGTAGGCTGCTATAAAAGCCAGCTAAATGATATTGTGCACAGACGACATCCTCTGGGAGAGACGGATATAGACCGTAATCCCTCCCAAAGTGGAGGAGGCCCGCGCCCAACAGTGGGACGTTAATGGGCTGGAGAGAGAGTTTAAAGTACCTCTTAATTAACTTTTTAATTTAAAGCTAGTTTATAAGTTTCATAACTTACAAGTCCTACAACATTACAAGCTTTCTTCTGGTCAAATAACTTATTGCTTTATACTTAAAAATTTCAATGTACGTGTAGAATGTACAACGTGTGCTGGCAGTGTATTGTCGTTCTGGAAGATTGGGAGCAGCATACTGTGAACTGCAGACTAGTGAGGTTAGTACATTATTAGGTACTTAGGGAAGCATACCATGGGCATCACCAGGGGTGAAGATCGATTCAGCAAGTATTCGAAATCAAAGTCAAAAAGCTTATTTAATAAATGTAATTTTGGCTTTTTTCTGACATCATGATCTTACCAGAAATCCATAATTAACATTCGATTCTATTTTACGCTGGAGAGCGTCAACCTCCTAATATATTGGTATGTTTTTTATGCATAAACTATTTTTGTAGTTTTATCAAAATATAATCAGTAGTAACCGTGTCAATGCAAACCAAAAATAAAGAATTTCCACTTGTTACGGATTAATTTGCGTATATTTGTTTAAAATTTTATTTTGACGTTATAAATCTGTAAAAAAGTGGTTGTATTTGAATAAACGAGTAGCGTAAGTGTTAGAGAATATCATGTAAAGAATTTTAATTTAAAACTGTCTGTTTTATGAATTGTTATCTACCAGTTATTCATTCTGGAAGAGATAGTAGATCGTCCGCCAGAATATCAAATATTCACAAGTTTATTCCGCCAAGTGGAACCTATATGCATTATACTAGAAGGCAAGAACCAGGGAGGGTTCCTGGATATTGTTAAGAAGACTGTCTTCCAAACGGAAGGTGACGGTGAAGACCGGTGTAAACTTGTGTTTCTATCATCAAAAGAATATAGTAAGTATTACAAACACAACAAATGATGAAGTGCGAAATAGAAACACAGAAACATAGAAAGTCCTTATTCAGTAGAGGAACGAACGTTAGAAGGAACGACACCGAAAAACTAGTAGACATCCATTTAAAATCCTTATCATTATCATACCTCACTTAGGGTAGCTAAATGATTGTAAGCGCAGCTAATATTCTAGCCACAGTTTTCTTTTGCTGTTTGCTTTATTACCTATTAATACCTATATATTATGAAATTCTTTTTAAAAACATCTATGTAATCAGTAACTTGTGGCTTTCCGTTTCAAAGGTTTTGAAGCTTGTAAGCGTCGAATATTCTGTCTATCATTACCTAACGAACCACCAAATTGCACAGACGAAGAAAGATCTCTGTACCTACGTACAGTTCTGGATTTTAGCCAAATTCAGAGTGTGCATGCCTTAGGAGCCTTGTTGCGATATTTAGACTTGAATTGGGCTAAGCTCAGTATGGAACTGCATGGGAAGCCGAATTTTCTTAGTCTCAAGATTATTTCACTGTAAGTGCTTGTATTAAAATTGAATAAATTTAAATAATTCCAATTTAATTTTTAATGTTTATGAATGTTATAATTTTCGCATTGGTGGAATATAGTTTTGCAAAGTTGCATCAATTATCAAGAATAATTTAAGCAATAGCTTGTACTATCTTCGAATTTAAGTCACCAGTCATATCGAAATAAAATTCTGAACAGGCTCAAAAGCTAAACACGATCAGAACTGTCACCGAACTGTTTCTGAATCAGCTGAATCGATTATTTTATTGATATACGGAAGGACATTGAGATACTTTTGTCTCTCAATGTCTATAATTAGAATTTTCGGTTTGTTCAGAGCGGATATAGTTAAAATAGATGAAGATACATACAAAGGTCTTCAGATATTCAGCGCAATGGCTCACCCGAGCGCTTTCAAACGAGGCACACGTGGTTCTAACAGAGAAGGACTTAGTCTGTTCCAAGTGTTTAGTAAATGTAGCTCCAAACTTGGACAAAGTAGAATGAGGTAAGTGGTTATTAACGTTTTAGCATTAAGAGCCCACTACAGTGTTAGCCAATCCATAATTTAGGTATTTGTGTTAGTTATTGATATTCCTCTTCCCGAGCGCTGCGTCGAAAGGGACAGCTACACTTCAGCCAGATTTTACCTAAGAAATCTTTGAAAAAAAAAGACGTTTCGTAGTCCGTTGTTTTCTTCGTGAAAAATACCTCTACAGATTTTAAAATTTTTACGTCATAATATAGATTCTGATGAAGAGTATATCTATGCTTATATTACATTTTTTTTAATAATTTAATTTACTTTATTTTTTAAATAGTTTAAATTTCATACGATATTTCTATGATAGAGTACTTCTGCAACATCCAACTAGTGATTTAGCAACATTGAAGAGCCGTCAAGATGTGATAGCATTCTTTATGCGACCACAGAATGATTCACTTACGAGAAACATTTGCTCATCACTGCGCTATATTAGAAATGTTAATGTAAGTCACAGACTTTCTGTGTGTTAATTAGAACATCCTTAATAAATTCCCTAAAATTTGATAAAAAATTAACTAAAAATTGCGAAGTGTTTATGTTTTCGCATTACTTTTATTTTTTGTGCTTGTTTCCAGGGTATATTAACAAAAATTAAAGCGTTATCTGCAAAATCTTATCAATGGAAGGCTTTATACAATGTGAGAATATTTATAGCCAATTTTCGTTTTGGTATTAAGTTTTTGAGAAAGTTCCATGATAATTTGCATAATTAACTTTCAGACGATATACAATGCAGTTTTGATTTGCGAGATGTGTGAAAATGCCGGATCTCAAAGTGAATTCCTTCAGAATCTCGCGTGTTTTGATAATGACAAACATTTTGAGGTAATAATAACAATCATATTCCTCCTCCTCATTTTAAAGTGATATTAAATGCCGTTGTCTTCAAATTTAGGCTTAAACTTTACTATATAGTCGTTTTTGTAATGGTAGAGCAAAAATTCACATTTTACAAAAAAATACAGTTTTTAACTGACGCCAAAATATTACAAGATTTGTTATTTCAAATATCATTCAAACTGAAGGAGCCAAAAGCGACTCGAGAGATATAGGTTAGCAACTGGTTTAAGATTCATTTGACGGTATCATAAAAAGCCTTACATAGCCTTACCTTTAAAGGAAATTAGCACTATTAGAGAATATACATTTCCTAGTTCAGTACATATCACATAAATCGACTTTAACATTTAAATGAATATTGACAGATGGCACTGTATATGAACAAGATAATAGACTTCGATTTATCCAAGTCTACAGGCAAGTTCACTGTTAAACCGGGAGTAGACCCTGAACTTGACAGAAGTAAGTTATATATATATGTTTTATATATGTAAGTTATATATAACTAGAGAGAAACTGTACCATTTTATGTTTTTCGTCAATAAATACCCCACTATTAGATAGACACAGACTTTTAATATACAGAGAGTAGACGAAAAGAATTTACTGTTGCTGTATGTCTATCCAACTTGCCCTTTTAGAGACACCACACCCGCAGAACTCTGTCCTTCTAAAAAGACTTGCAGTAAAAATATCAAACAGAACAGAAAACTATAGAAATATCAATTATCTACACCGCGTTTCGCCTCGTAAACGGGGAATTGTCATCCGTTGAGATGGAAAGACAACAATAGCCAATTCTTGATGTCGCCTCTTCTACACTAATTCAAATGTAATACTGTGGAAATTGATCTCTACAAAACTATTTCAACAATAAATATACAAATATATATATAAATATATATTTTCACGTTACCCAATGACTGTGATACGGAAGAATTTTTTGATGCCCAATTTTAAGCCCCCCCTTTAATTCTTGTTTTAGATTAAATATGTATTAAGTGTGTAATTAGGTTATAATAAATAAATTTATATATAAATCATTTGTGTACAATAAAACCATTTATAGAGAAACAAACTATGGCAAGTCTCCAAGGTCTAATGTCAGAGACCGCCAAGGTAGAGATGGAGCGTTTACCCACCTACATAGAAGAATGTAGTATGTTGTATATGCCTCATTTGGGTTATTTGTTAGGAGTCAAAATGTGGGCAGACAACTTAACTGCCAGTGACAAACAGTTACCGGACATGAAGTTTATTGTAAGCAAATTCAAATTCAAATATTTATTGCATACTAATTTTATTGTGTCACATGGTGGTACAATATATATAAAGTGCTTTAGACTTAGGCCTTTTACAGGCATAGCAATGTTAGTAGGTATATAATTATGTTAGTAGTTTGTTAGTTATATTTATTTAGTCATTAATTTATTTATTTTAGCAGAGTAATGCTTAAGTAGTCAATTTATTTAACATTAAAACAACAGAAATCATAGTGGTCTAGTACTTACATTCTAGAAACTCCCTAACAGAGTAGTAACAATGTTGGACCAGGTGGTGTATTAGCTTGTTTTTAAACGATTGGATGCAATCAGCATTCTTTATATTGTCTGGTAAATTATTAAATATTTTAACTGCCATATAATATGGACTTGTATTAAGCATTTTAATTCTTGAGGGTGGTAAGTATAACCTTGCTTTATGACGTGTGTTTCTATCGTGAGTATCCTCTACTTTCTTGAAGATATGTATGTTTTTAACAACAAACATACACATGTGAAGTATATATAATGAGGGCACTGTTAACAGTTTAAAATCAATAACTATCACTATTGCCCCACAGCATAATCCCATACCTTAGCCATGAGTACGCATAGGCATAATATGCTGATAAAGCAGTACGCTTATCAGTACATAGATTTATTTGAAAAAAGGCATAAGATAATTTTGATAATTTTGATTTGATGCACTTCATATTTTGTTACATGTTTTACATGTTACTTCTTTATGTTCATTTTACGAAAGTAGTATTGTAGTTGTTTACTTTACATTTAGTTTATGCTATAAACATTGTAGCTATATGCTTGACAAAACTAAATATAATGAAAATATCGTAGCTCCTTAATTATTGTGTTATTTTCTTATGGAAAAGATTGAGCAATCTGATTCTAAGCAGTTATGCTGCTTAATGTTTTACATGAATCTAAAATGAATAAATATATAGATACTGCTTTATGCTTGACATGATATACGTTTCAGTAGTATAGTAACACCATCGTAGCTATGTGTATTACGACTTAATAAGTAAAATGTAATATTTACCACAAATATCTTAACTGTTTGACATGATTTTTACGAATCTCTAACATTCATTTTACATTATTGTTAAATAAATGTTTATTTACACTTGTTAGTAGAAATTCATCACAGGTAAAAAAATTAAGTTCTATATTTAATCGTATTTGCTTTACAGTTTCAAAATAATGATTACATACATTATAAGAGCAAAGGATGTGAAGGTAAGTTATACGTATAATTAGTATGTAAATCTGACTACAAAAATGTTGTTATAGGTAATACATTGTATTAGTGTAAATATACACACCTGCTGCAACCTAATCAGCATCTTCCTATGGTTATTTTTTTCTCCTCTCTCTGCCCTACCGGGCCATGGTGGTGCCTTGAGCCTTACCACGACCCGGCAAGGGTGGCTCCCTTTCTTTACGGGGGGCTCAACGCTACGGGGGGATCGCTAGGTCCCCTGTCATGTCGTCCCGTCCAAATGTGGCCCTCCTGCCACGACTGATGCGGCGGGTCTCTGAACTGCGATCCGCCGTGCATGACCACCTCGTCGGGGGGGCGGCCAGCCACTGCGCGCCGACGACCCCTGCCCGGAGCCCTGTGGGGTGGCAAAGTGCCACCAGAGCGTTCGCGCTCCCGCAGGGCCGCCCTCTTTGCCGCCATCACCGCCCGAGCAAAGGATCAATCTTCCTATGGTTGGCTCATAATAAATAAATATTGTGTATGTCCAGAGCTAGACATGCTGATAGGTGACACGTACCCAGAGATAGTGGCTCACGAGACTCGCATCATGATGCGTCTCACAGCTCATATAATTCAACATCTTCACACGTTATCTTCACTTGTCAATATGTGCGCTGAACTTGATTGGTAAGGCATTTGATATATTATAAAATATTACTAGAACTTCTGAATATAATATACCCCAGTAGTGTTTTTCATATTTTATACCTTCAGTCTAATAGCAATGTCGAAAGTATCCAAAGAATTCAACTACGTTCGTCCGACTCTAACGACGGACAAGATAATAAGCGTGAAGCAGGGTAAACATCCCCTATACATGGTCACCTGTGATAACTTTGTACCTAATGATGTGGAGTCAAGTCAGGAAGCAGGCTATGTCAAGATATTGATCGGACCTAATTCTAGCGGCAAGTCTGTCTATATGAAGCAAACTGGTAAGTTTTGTCATGCAGTTAGCGAGTTTAATTTGCAACGAAATATTTACTTGATTTAAATCTAATATATAAAATTCACGTGTCACAGTGTTAGTTACCGTACTCCTCCGAAACGGCTTGACCGATTCTTCTCAAATTTTACATACATATTCAGTAGGTCTGAGAATCGGCCAACATCTATTTTCCAAACTTTTTTTTTTGTATGGCAAAACAACGTTCAAATTCACAAATTCGATTGTCACGATAATTTTACGTACGTTTACGTAGCCAAAAAACGAATTAACTATGAAGGGGCTGATTGACAAGTGTTAAGGAAAAAATTGGTCAAGTGCGAGTCGGACTCGCGCACGAAGGGTTCCGTACCATTATCTATGCAACATAAGGCAACGTTATTAGTATCGAGCAAGAAACGGTAAAAAAATCATGTTTGTTGTATGGGAGCCCCCCTTAAATATTTATTTTATTTTATTTTTAGTATTTGTTGTTATAGCGGCAATAGAAATACATCATCTGTGAAAATTTCAACTGTCTAGCTATCACCGTTCTTGAGATACTGGGTGCGGAACCCTAAAAATCATGTTTGTTGTATGGGAGCCCCCCTTAAATATTTATTTTATTTTATTTTTAGTATTTGTTGTTATAGCGGCAATAGAAATACATCATCTGTGAAAATTTCAACTCTCTAGCTATCACCGTTCTTGAGATACAGCCTGGTGACAGACGGACGGACGGACGGACGGACGGACGGACAGCGAAGTCTCAGTAATAGGGTCCCGTTTTTACCCTTTGGGTACGGAACCCTAAAAACGTTCTTATAATTTGCTAATACATATTACTGGGACTAATACCGTTAATTATTGTCAAAAAGGCTTAATAGCTTTAACGTCGTTGAAACGTCAGGAGGATACCAAAATAGCTTCGTGCATTTTTCTATGTACGAAGTTTTCATTGTTTCTTTAGATTGAATGGCTAGAGCTCTTTTCAATATATGATCTAGGATCGCATGAACTCAGAAACGCGATTGAAAAAAGTTTTCTCGATAGAAAATCTTGGCGAAACAACCTCTCAAATTTTTTATTTTTTCCATTTGTCGGTTTATTATCGCGTAATAACTAATGAAATAACTTTAAAAACATAGGTAACTATTATGTATAGAAACACGTGTATCAGAATTAAAATATATTTAGTAGATTTTGAGTAAATAGGAAAAGTATCCCTAATTCTTCATTTTCTGTGCCTACTGGCTGTGTTAATGTGTACGTGTCGGTGATGATATACGATAATATTGATGTAGGCCCTTAAACCTTTTTAACAATTATTAACGTTGTTATAGTCCCGGTAATATTAACAAATTGTGGGTTCTAATCGCGTAAGTTTAAAATCAACAAAAAAGTTCTAAAAAGAAGACTAAGAACCTGCCGCCTTGTTAGTTAAAGCGATAACCTGATTCGCGATTCCCTTGTCTTGGAGACGAATGGTCTTAGTCATAATGACTTATCGGAGGTTTAAAAGTTCGCGAAAATAGGTTCGCGAAAATTGTCAAAACTTGTTATTCATAATAGTCTTTTTACGCTAAAACGTTTATTATCTCTCAGATAAAATCTCCGTTTAAACTTCCGATAAGTCATTACGAATAAGACCGTAAAAGTATAGAACTGTTGTGGCGTTGTTTGACGAAGGTGTATGTCCAAAGACAGGCGAAACGAACTGATAAATGTTTTCATTCTAAATCATCTGCAATATGAAGGCAATAAGACATGTAATATATTATAATCCAGGTCTGATAGTGTACCTGGCTCATATCGGCAGCTTCGTGCCGGCAGAGTGCGCCACTATAGGCGTAGTACATCATATACACTCACGTATACACAGTACTGAGTGTATCGCCTCCAACATGTCCGCTTTCCTCATTGATTTGAAACAAGTACCAACTTTATTTGCATTAAATATTTCTATATATACTGATATTATAAATCCGCAGAGTTTAGTTGTTTAATCACGCTAATCTCAAGAACCACTGGTTCGATTTGAAAAATTATTTCAGTGTTGAATAGTACATTTATCAAGGAAGGCTTATAGGCTATAAAACAGCACGTTGCGAGGATCGAAGCATGAGTGAGAAATGTTGCAAAAATGGGAAAAGCAAAATTTTTATTCCACGCGTACGAAGTCGCGGGCAACAGACTTATCACGGCACGTTATCTATCATGTAAATTGCGAATAAATCATTAAAAAGTTGTAAAAAGAAAAGAAAACCAAGTTATCATAACACTAAATTAGTTTTCTCTACATCCTGGGGGCCAAATCTGCTATTCAATGTTGTCACATTGAATAGCAGATTTGATTGATTTGGTGGTGATGGCCCCCCTGATCACTTAGTTCTGGTTGTTTTATTCTAGATGTCACTAGCTCTACAAGAGTCAAGTTCCAATTCTTTGTTAATAGTAGATGAGTTCGGTAAAGGCACATCTGTAGTAGACGGTCAGGCATTGTTAGCGGCTTGTCTCAACACAATACTGTTCAGAGAGAACTGGCCACATGTATTACTTGCTACACATTACTTAAATATCAAACAATATCTTGTTGAATCACCTACCTTGAGGTTTCTGGTCAGTACATTGGGTTGCTTAACTTTTATTTATGAATAAATATTCATTAACAATTCACACAACGTCCTCCGGTCCCAAGCTAAGCTTATTTGCCTGTGTTATGGGTAGGTACTAGAATATGAACATGTTAGTGGCAGATCAAAGGTTTATTTAATAAAATTTGATTAAAAATCATTATCATCATCATTAGATTTTTAATTAAAACAATTAAGCTGATACGTTTTACTCTGATTGTTATGATTTGCCAATTTTCAAAAATTTTGCTAAATTACTTTGAAAATTATCAGGCAAATGTCTTAGGTACAATGAATTTTAATCCGTTTAATTCAAAGTATTTTTAGCCATTTATGCCTCCTGCCATTTCCAAGTGCCTATCCATCCA
The DNA here is from genome assembly GCA_916999025.1 of Orgyia antiqua. NCBI lineage: Eukaryota > Metazoa > Arthropoda > Insecta > Lepidoptera > Erebidae > Orgyia > Orgyia antiqua. The sequence goes on from OU779862.1 coordinate 21,811,030, forward strand.
TCCATCTGCCTTCCAAGTGCCTATAAATTCCTGTAATTCCAGCATTTCGAATACGTAATCGAAGAAGGTGAACCAATATTTCTATTCCGAGTGACAGAGGGCAGCGCTGATGCAAGTTACGCGCTACAAGTAGCTAGCGCCACAGGCTTGCCACTAAACACTGTCACTAGAGCTAAGGAAGTACTTCACTATGTTATGGTAAATATCACTAAATCAAACTGTTAAAAATACAACCCTTTTTGACAAACAGGTAAAAAAAAACAATTTATTTTCGTTCTTGGGTTTGATCGACACAATTTTTTTTTCATGTAGAAATCAAATCTACGACTACCTACTTAGACAAAACGCTATGAATGCCTGCTAAAACCAAGTCGAAAAATTTACTGTAGCTCAAGCAGTTGTAGTAACTTCGATGAAATTATATAGAGGTCACTGACCGCCTTAACATATTTATTTTATTTTATATTCATTTCTTAAAATGTATTATTCTCTTGAGATGGTGAGTCACACCATAGGATATATAAATATTCCTATTTCGCTATAATCATCTGTTTTAATCTTTCAGAACAACAAACTACCTCCAGTTAACAAGAGAACCGTCTCAAAACAGAACGCCCTCATACAATCAATAAAAAACAAACTTGCCACGGACGACATTTAATTACATTCAAATTTCTTATATCTAATGCTCGTTGCAACGGTGTTTAGTAACTTGTTCAAGCGCTAATCATTATTAGCTAATTACTTTCTTAAATCCTTAAAATCCTGTAGTTTCCGAAATGTTTGGATATAAAAAAAATACAGTACACGCGATTGCATAGTAGAAAGTAGTTTTATTTAAGTTTAGTAAGTAGTTTAATGAAACTCGCAACTGAACTGAGTTACTTACTCTCCCTTACTAGTCCCTCGCGACAGATCTTTCTAGAAGGCTTTCACCCACTTGCAATGGTCGGATTGATTTAAAATACACATTTTATGTACCGACAAAAAAGGTTTAATAAAAAAACAGGCTTTTTCATGTATACGTGTGTTCCAGTTTTTAAACTAAGCAAATTATTTGCAATACATAATCAGTAAGGGTCGCTACGAACCGACTGTTAACTAAACAATACAAGTGTTTAGTTACTCGTGCAAGTACTACACATCGTTTACAACGAACTTTCTGTTTAATGATATTCAGCACAGCGCTAACAATAACATTGTATAAAATTTTATATATCTATAATAAAAAATAAATTAATAACTACATATAAATATGTTATTTCATTGACACATATCTATTACATAGATTGTATATAAGCTAAAGCCGACGGAACAAAATAACTACCTATAAAACATTTTATTTATGTATAGTCTAGCCATATACAAATTTATTAATAGTTTTGGTTTTTATCTCAATTTAAATAATTTAAAAGCATAGGAATGTTAAAGTATAAAAAAGCGTTAACATTATATGAAAAAAATCATGCCACTTCTAGATCAAGTTTTAGAAATTAATCAAGAAGACATCTTAGGATTATTCTTGTCCAAAAGATTCTTAAAAAAGGTACATTTTAAAAAAGTTAACAGAACAACTATTTTATTAATTTAGTAAATCTCAATATAATGTTCAAAAAATATGGAAACCTCTTGGAACATTTTAGACTCTAATAGAATAGAAAAAATACACCATAAAGTTAAATTATACTGCACTTGAAATAGAAAGTAATATTATTGAATTCTTTATCGAACTTCACAGCAACAGCCTTAAAATTACTAAATTAAAAATAATTTGAGCTACAAGCTACAAGTTAACAAACAGAGAGACAGACCGCAACAGCGGTTTTAGGATTCCTTTTTTATGCGGAACCCTTATGGTAACTTTACATACAAAATTAAATTTTTCGCTGTTAAAATTCGTTTATATAACCTACATTAAAAATACAAAAGCTTTTGTCTTGGTGTCCGATATCAACTCTTGTGAAATACCGAAAAGGCTTAACTGATTTCAATGAAATTTTTTATGTAGTTATTGTAAGATTGCAAGCTTTTTTTACTATAGAGATGGCACCAATAACAACGGCAAGTGAAACCGTAGGGCGCATCTATGTTGACAAAATCATTTTCAAAGTCTATTAGCTACACAATATAAAATGATATGAATATTATGTCGTATAAGGATTTAAAATCTATTAGCTTTTCATTCTCAAATTTTCTCCAGCTAAAAAGCGAACAGCTGAAAAGCTAATAGCTAAAACTATTAGCTTTTCAGCTGTTCGCTTTTTAGCTGGAGAAATTTTGAGAATGAAAAAAAAAGTAATAAAATTCCGCCAGAGGCAGCACTAGTAGAGGGTATATAAACTCACATAAAATTCATAATGTCATGTGAAATTCAAATAACATTTCCATTTTTCCATTCTCCATTTTCCCTGGCTAGTATTAAAAAACAGTAAATACAATTTAATCAATAACTAGCGGCTATTTGTAAAACATAGGTATTTACAGCTACTGTCAGTCAGACCAATTTGAACTTGTGTCCTTACTTGTCAGTAAGTTACTGATGACTGCATTCTCTGCATTAAAAATTTGACAGGAGATATAAATATCTTAGAGATAATCGAGGATAGTCTATCCGTAATCGTAGATTGGTTATTGAAAATATCCGTTAATCAAACAACAAGACATATAGAGGCGCCACTATACAACATTTACCGCCACCTAGTACCAACATGTCTACAAAATTCAGAACAAATACATGTTCAAGAAAAGTAAACATAGCCGATAGTTATTAACAAAATAGACGAACAATTTTTATTTCACTTAGCTCTCTATTCGTTAATAAATACAAATATTTAGATTATATAATTTATTGATATTTTATAGTACTTTCGTGGTTCCCAAAGTTACAGATGTGCCCCCAAAAATATTATATAAATTAACTTAAACAAATATGGACGAATTTCATACAGCGCCACCTAGTGTTCATATTCAATAGATAGAAGATTATTTAACATTGAAATATATATTTTATTTCTTTAACAATTTTGGTAATTGCTGAGCAACTAAATTTATTTACATCACTTCGTGAAATTTTTATATAACGAGATAAGCCTAGAATATTCTACCTGATAAAAAGCATAGAATTATTTGGAAAAGCATTTAAGAACTTTTCCCTTCTTGTGTTAAGCAAAATAATAAAAAAACTAATATCTTAGAGAACCACTGTTTTATAATAATATAATTTTCTCATGTAAATTTACATTGATTTCATTTGTTGCATCAACTCTTCGAGAGACAACTCTGATGCCGCGACTGCGCCTCCTGTGCTTGATTCTGGTGTACTATTATCTACTGGTACAGTGTACGCCACCTGGAGTATAGATAAACTATTAATATTACTTGTGTAACAAATTAAGAATACCATTGTCGCCATCCCATTACTCTCCTAGCCCAGTTCTGGTTTAGGGATATTTTTTGTAGACAACATATTTAAAGAAAGATTATTCAGAAGTGTCTAAACCAATTTAATATGGATATTTTATATCGTGAAAAGTCCAATGTTCACATAGGCACGTCATATGCTAGGCAACTCTGTAGATTTACAGATAACAAGTAGTTTGTTTAGTAACTGTTTTTTGTGTATTTAGCCTTATTACTCCTCAAGTAATAAGGCTAAATACACAAAAAACAGTTTCAATAATAAATACCTGAACACCATCAACAAGTTGAAGATTCGATGTGTCTTCTTCTTGTGGAATATTCTCATCAACTAGACTGATACCTGTAACAACAACATAAAAACTTTGAGAAACACTGAGCAAGTTGTATAGGATATCACGCTTATAATAATGGTTTTAGTTCTTACGATAACATCTAGATGGCATTGGCATCGAATTAGAAGACGCTGTAATTTTATGACTGTACCGTCACATGTTTAATATCGCTTTCGTTTAATCTTTACTCTTTCAAAATTTTCAACACAAGTAACTGTGTAAAAATTTTCAACGCAAGTAACAGCGTAAAAATTTTCAACGCAAGTAACTGCGTAAAGCTATTGATGCACTTTTTTAATTACATGTGGTTCAAGAAGATAGCTTATTGTATAATTTGTTTATATTTGTTTCCAGACTCCACGCGTACGAACTTGTAGGCGACGGCTAGGCAATTAAATAAAAAAAATCCCCTAATTTTTGCAAAAATATTATAAAACTTACCCCATTCATTATCAGAATGTACAGGTGTCAAGTCCTCTGTTACTTCAGTAGCTATTTCTACTACAACAGGACGTGCCTTGTATTCAACTTGGCGTGCACGACAATAACTGTCATCACATTGAGGATTGGGCTGAAAATATATCATTGATATTATCAGTGTGATATATCCGCTCTTTGATTATTTAGATATATAAAAATTTAAAATTTGAGGGTTTTCCTAGATTTCTTAGGAGACAACCATCAGATCCTGACCTGGTGCCAATGGAATCACACAGGGGAAAGCATCAGCTTTCAAATAAAAAAGAATCAATAAAATCGCTTCGTCCAGTTAAAAGTTATAAGGTAATAAAGAGGTGTATGTAAATGAAACAAATTAATTGTGTTTAAATCATAGCAGATGGCGCTGTATAGACTTCGGTATTTACGTACTAAGCAGGTCAGTGTGGTATTGTATAATATTATTTTTGGTTTTTTTTTTCATCAAAATTACTATTTAATATGTAGTGACAAAACTGTAAAATTTAAAAAAAATGCAATACAATGTCAAAACACAACTATATGAAATAATTATATTATAGGCTTTTGACAGTTTTCTCAAACTAACATCTCAGTGCTGGCTGTAGCGACCTCTAGAGAAAAATAATTGTCACTACATAGTACAGCACAAAAAGGATAGATGGCTTGGAATGAAAAATGTGACGTCACAAGGGAAACTACATCGCACTTCCGATTATTGTTGCTACATAGCCTAGTGGGTGTATGTTGGTCGTTTTTCCAAAAAACATAATTTCATTTATTACAAATATTTTTTGGACTTTATTGATGTTTTTAAACTTTGTATATAAAAATAGAACAATAACAAATAATAAATTATCATATTACCTTCAATCCCATCATGGGAAAGAAATCCGTTAATGCACTATAACCCAAGTAATGGCTGACTGTACCAAACTCTAACAAATACTTCAATGTGTTTTGTACTGAAATAATACAACATTAATATTATTCACAAAACGGTCTACGTAACTTTAAAAAAAAAATCTGTCCTAACCATACTATAAAGCTGAAGAGTTTCTTTATTTGTTTGAACACGCTAATCTCAGGAACCAATGGTCCGATTTGAAAAATTCTTTCAGTTTTGGATAGTACATTTATCGAGGAAGGCTATAGGCGCTCGCACCGTTCCGTAGCTCTGCCAACAGAGCTTATTGCGGTTGTGCTAACAGTAATCAAATTAGACAACCACAATCGTCACTAGATTGAGTTTACATCGTATTTTGACGTACAATTTGGTTACTGTTAGCACGACCGTAATAAGCTTAGTTGAAAGAGCTATGGAACGGTATTCCGAGGTCGTGGGTTCTAGTCCCGCTTGCGGCGATCAACTTTTTCCACCACAATTTGATTTTTTAAGGCTAACATTAATATTTACGTATGTATTAGTTATATACCTAAGAATCCTGCAACAATACCCATGGTGGTAGGAAGACTAGCTGCACACACTCCTTCTCTCTTCAACGTCTTCTCATCTATCTTGGAAGCTACCACTAATGGAGGGGCACACTGGAAACATAATCACAATATATTATAAACTTTACAATGGTGCCAATTCTACGTGCACAACAAAACTAAAAATGAAAATTGATTTATTTGTTCTTTTTATAAGGTCTTCTAACAGTTGGTACAGAAGATACAAGCAATAACTTAAATTAATATTACTATATAGCTATACAGGGTGACTTTGCAAGGTGTTGCCAAATTTTTTAAATAAGCTCTATAGAACAATACTAAAATACGTCTTTGTAGTAACTATTTGTAAACGTAGTATTTTTCAAAAGTAAAACTATTTAAAATGTCCTTAAAAGTAACTCAACAAAGAGACACCGCGTGCGTTGTCATTCATCAGAGACCGGAGCCACAAACGACCTTATGCAGACCACATAACGACAAGCGCGCCAACAAGTTCTTATGCAGTGGACATACGGTGCAATTTCATCGACACGCCACCGGTCAATGACCGCTAACCCTTGCTTGCGCGGGCGCCCAAACCTTATGTTGTTAAGCATAAGGCTTATTTTCGCGCACCATAATCACTACTACACTTACAGTTTAACTTTTGCGAAACTATCGTGATGTGCGTGCGTATTTTTCTATGAATGAAGTAAATTATCCACGCGTACTATTTTTAAACAGCGGATAGGATTAATTAAAATGAAAAAATTTTTTTTGATGTTCTTTACGTAAATCGATTAAGTTACTGATTCAGAGTCGCTCCTAAAAATTTGGCAACACCTTGCAAAGTCACCCTGTATAATTATGTACAACTAATTGTAGGCAAACACAACAATTATTTGTGTGATATTTATATTTGTACTGCATCTGCGTGATTCTATGTATTATAAGTATTTATTTACAAAAGAAGAGTAGTTTATGTAGTATATCTGTATTCTGGTACCCATCTCTCTCTCCAGCCCATTTACGTCCCACTGTTGGGCACGAGCCTCCTCCACTTTGGGAGGAATTATGGTCTATTGTGTTTCGAGTTTTCCGTATCTCACAGAGGATGTTATCTGTGTGCAATATCCCTTAGCTGACTTTTACAGCACCCTTGGGAGGAGATGGAGTGGTGACACTTGTATTCTTAATCTGTCACCACACGAAAAATTCTGGTACCTACCCATAACACAAGCATAATAAGCTTAGCTTGGGACAAGAGAACGTTGTGTGAAATGTCCATGAATATTTATTTATTTAAATCTATTGAGATGATCTGTGCTATCCATTCATAAAACCATACAAATTTTAATGTTTATGTAGATACTCACAGCAAAACATGCAGTTTCCCCGGGAATAATGAACTGTATATGTCCAGAGACAGCATTCTCACTGACACCGGACTCGAACCACTTTTGATTGAGTTCGTTACACGCGGTATTGATCGCCATACGTGCCTCGAAGTTATCCACACATGATAGTACTATGTCTACTGGACCACCAGACAGACTGCCCGTTCTATGTACGGAAATCATAATTAAAGTTACACAAAATCTTTACTTATTATAAAATTTGCTGTTGCCCGCAACTTCGTACCTACGTATGGAATTTAGAAACAAAACCTTATCATACTATACAATAATAATCTACTTACTTAGTTCAAAAACTAAAAAACACGCTTGACAATCAAATTTTTTTTTAATTATTGCATTGTCATTGGTCCTTGTTAGGTGTGCAAAATTTGAGATCAATCCGACTACTGCAAGTGGGTGAAAATCACTTTCAAAGATTCCGTTACATAGATTAAGAGGGCTCGATACCAAATTATGCTACATACAAAAATATGGGTATCGTACTCCCCTTTTTTCTTCGCGAAAGTTTAACCGATTTTAATATTTTTACGCTATATTATAGATGAAGAGTATATCTATGCTTGTATCACTTTCTTTTTTTCAAAACATATTAACTAAAAGAAATATGACATTCCGAAAATCCCATTGTTTTCGGTTTTCTTTAGATAAAGTTGCAGCGTCTATCACACATATTTGGTAAGGTATTACCAAAAAAGAAAGTAATAGAAGCATAGATATACTCATCATCTATAATATAGCGGAAAAACAGTCAAAATCCGTTTAACTTTCACGAAGAAAAAAGGGGACTACAAAACGTCTTTTTTTCAAAGAATTTGTGTCTAAAATCTGCTTGAGCTATATTTGTCCCTTTCAGCGCGGCGCTCGGGAATAGGGATAGCAATATCTAAGGCAAATACCTAAATTAGGAGTACAGTACCCTCTTAATACATTGATAGATAACTACCGAACTTATATAAGCGTGTTAAAAAAGCCATCCTCTTAAACCACTCTATGCAATAAAAATAACCGCAACAAAATTCGTTTGAAGATATAAGCTCACATAGGGACATACACACAAAAATAACGACTTTTTCTATAATACATAAAGACAAAACTATAAAATCTCCAAAAATTTGTTTAGAAGAACACAAAATAAACGCGATTAATTCTAATATTATAAAAGTGAAGAGTTTGTTTGTTTGCTCGTTTGTTTGAACATTCTATTCTCAGGAACAATTGGTCCAATTTAAAAAATTCTTTCAGTGTTGGTCAGTACATTTATCAAGGACGACTACAGGTTATATAACATTACGCTGCGACCAATAAGAGCAAGGCATTAGTGAAAAATGTTTCAAAAACTGGGAAAATTTTCTAAATTTTTTACATACGGAGTCAGGGGCAACAGGGTAAGATTAAATAATGCAACTAACCTGATAGTATCACAGAACTTCTGAAAGTTATCAACTGTAGTGATATTATAATTGTAAGCATCAATATTAACATCAGGGTTAATGTTCTGTAAAGTGGAGGCAGCAGCGTCTACTTTACTAAGACCAGCCTGGTGTGGTTGGAAGAATAAACGGTTCATATTTGCTAACTCTACTTTGTCGTAATCAAACAGGATCAACTGTAACAAAATATACTAATGGTTATCATAATAATTTTTTTTGGGGAAGTGGTTTATCATTTTTTTTTTTACTCCTATCCACTTTTTACAGTTCTCGGTCCAAACCTGTTGCCATAAAGAACTCCAGGAACTTTTTTGAGAAGTTTGATCTCTTGCGGGTCCATGGTATAATTGCATAGAAAAGAGCATCTCATACGAATCACTGAAGCGCAATGGTTACCGTACAGTATTTAAAATTGATTCCAATTCTCCAGTTTGGAGTTATTTAGATGGCGTGTTTTGATAATTAGCATTAGCGGCCGTTTGATTTGGCGCTCTTTGCCCATTTTATATGGCGACCCATAATTTAATGGAGAAAATACCAGAATATTAAACATGAGGGCATGACATTCGTTTATTAGAACCTGTATGCTGGGCTGGAACTTCGTCTGATAAAATTGTTTCCAAAACTACCTACATTAATAAACCTTTTACTATTGTTTTTTATATGAAAGGATTTTTATTGTTGAGGATTACATTCTCTCATAATCTTTATTCCTATTTTTATTTATATCATAGAGACCAATTTCTTTTTGCAAAATCTATGAAATTTCTAAAAAATTGCTTCAGCTCATCCATAGATTACCAGAAAAAAAACAGTCAAATGTATGTATATGGAGTTAGCAGTTTGCAAACAGCATAAATTTACAGTAAAACATTTTTATTTAAACATTACAAAAACAAACTTTAATTCTAATTCTATTTAAAAAATAATTGTTAATTATATACCTTGCCAATGCCACATCGTGTGAGCATCTCGGCAGTAACACTTCCAACACCTCCCACTCCCACTACAGCAACAGACATGTCTCTGATCTTCTCATAGTTGTTCACTATACCCATTCTCTTGAGAGCCATCAGACGACTGAAAATTATTACTTATAGTCATTGATTGTTACACTAAACAAGTTCTCTCTCCCTCGCGTCAGCCTAGGCTGACACGAGGGACATTACTAGTAATATCCCACAGTTGGACCTCCTCTACATTTGAAGGGATTATGGTCTACTGTGTCACGCTGAACAGGCGTGTTGGCACAAAGTTTATTTTCGAGTTTTCCATCGCTCACAGAGGATGGTATCTGTGTACAATATTCCTTAGCTAGCTTTTATAGCACCCTGGGAAGGAAAAAAGTGGTGACTCATGTATTCTTAATCCGTCACCACTCAGAAAACTAAACAAGTATAATAATATGTTTATTTTATGTAGAATAGCTCAGTGCACCATAAACAATCAAGGCTTGACCAAATTTAACTTTTTATTTTAAGCAATATCTTCTTTGAAAATATATGAACAAGTCAAGACGGCCCTACATGCTTAGGGTATAGAATAGGTATTTACTCTAATCCTGCATGTTGGACCAGATGTATGAGCATAAATTAAGCCAAGGAAGTGTATTTAAATCATAATAATAGTACACAGAGCTCTATAGTCCCTGCCTACACTATAAGTAACAGGTGTGACGGGTTGTGTGTATGAACCTGTTTTATATTATTTTAAATCTTTTTAGAGAAGATGTACTTTTCATAGTCAGTCATTTAAAAAGTATACAGTTTACAGCTTTGTTCATAAAAATAAAAATAATAAAAAATTAAGGTCATAATGAACAATGAAATTTTTACAGGAAATAAAATAATAATGTTTTTATGTTAATTGAAAGTAGATTTATGTATTAAAGTTATTAACTGAATGAAATAAGTCAGTGATGTAATCTTTATAAAAGATTGTATGTTGCATATGGCAGACTTGAAGGCAAATATATTATAAGTCTTGTAGAGCACAGCTTTTTTATTTTTAGTGGATGCGTAACGAAATTATGGACAGAGATAATCTAATACAGAGATAGCCCTAAATTATCTTAGAATAATTAATTATTTTATGTACTTTGTATCATGATGTAAGTTATGCAAGTACTAGATTAATAAATCGAAAGGTTGATGAGGATGAGGTTTTTAATTCAGTTGCGATATGAAAGAAAAACAATGTTGTTGCAAGCTCTACCTCTCTCCAGCCCATTTACGTCCCACTTTTGGGCATGGGCCTACTCCACTTTAGGAGGGGTTTTGGTCTACTGTGCCAGGCGTATTGGCACAGTGTTTATTTTCAAGTTTTCTGTCTCTCACAGAAGATATTATCTGTGTGCAATTTGTTTATTCTTGTAGAATTTATGAATATGTTATGGTTTAGGACATGATTTTGACATTATTAAAGCTGTCGCACATAAGTACGTAGGCCTATTTAGGAATGAAAAGCATTTCTAAGTATTCACTTAGCATATTCTCATCAAATTATCTGTGACTACCTTCCATAAGTTAAAAAAAATACCTAATATACAGGTATAGTTTGCACAGACGTTCTAATTACAAAAAATGTTTGTAAAATTCTTTCGACAATAATTTATTTTGTGGGTATATATGGCTAACATATTGTACCTGATTTCAAGTCATTAAAAGTACTTAGTTCATATTTTCGGCATCAATTGGCTACAATAATATATAAGAATATTTACTAAAATATTTCTATACGGAGATATTGTTTAATTCAAAGAAAAATTAACTAAAACCTGTATGGATTAGAGTCGACGACTTCCGACGACATAACATCGATTTTTTGGCGAACTGGTCCTCCATTCCCTTGTACAGCAGCCAGTTGCGCTTCCAACTCCTTAACTTTCTTCTTTAATTCTTCAATTGTAGACATTTTTATAGATAATTACACTTTTTTTAATAAATAGATACACAAATTCTCGCACCGCAAACACTTGCTAAACTTGACTAAAGGGTTGCCAAGATAACAAAGTTCATACTCCCTAAAGTTTAGAGTTTAACACAATTTCATTTTGTGCTGAAATACAAACAAATATGTAGTAGGTATGTACTAGCTATTCTAAAAAATAAATTAAAATGCCTTATTGCGCCTAATATTCATTAAAGTTATAAAATCATTAAAAAAATAATTTTCTTATAAAATGGGAAAGTTTTCTGCGTGGCAACTTTTGTATCAAAAACTGTCAAAGTGACATTTAATGTCAAACACATGAAATGACATTCCAACCACGTCAATTTAATGCAAAACGTTTAGTTTTTACTCGCATTTATTATATAAATAAATAAATATTCACGGAAATTTCACACAACGTCCTCTGGTCCCGAGCTAAGCTTATATGCTTGTGTTATGGGTACCAGAATACGGATATACTAAATAAACTAAACTTTTCTTTTTGTAAATATATACTTTTTATACATAGAAAACACCCACGAAGTATAGATACAAGGAGTCCGAACGGTATAGGCTTTTCCATAATATTTCGTGTACACAATAATCAACCCAGATCATACTCGTAGTTCTATTTTCTGCCACTGGCTGCACAAGTATTCAGGACGTACCGATGCTAGTATAGAATATCAGAATATCTCTTGACCTTCTCTGTATTGTTGGGTTTAAAGCACTCGAAAAATTTCCTAAAACTTATATTTATATCCACGTTTCTCAGAAAATTTTTTCTCCACAAGTGTCAATAGTTCAAACGAGTACTTCATGAAAAATGGCGCGCTCTACCGGCAAAAATCTGTCCCGTAAATTGAGACCATTCGTTCAACATTACGTTCGGACTCCTTGTATCTATACTTCGTGAAAACACCTATAACCTTAACATAGATAAATAATATCGGTATTCTAAATTTTCCTAAATTTTATCCATATCCATCCAATACCTTTAGCGAAATGCTGAAATAGAAACCGTTGTTCTTTTTTGGTTATACCATTATACCTATCATATCAAATCACAAAAATTTTTATCTGTTATCTCAATAGCAACTTGTGCCACTGAAACCACTAAGGGTGACTAAAGGCCAGGACTCTAGAGACTTATTTTACCTAAATTACCTATGTACTAAATACTAATAATATTTATAGAGGAATTTAAACAAGATGATAGAAGATACAAGTTCAATTAGTTAACAATCAATTAAAATAACCGACACTTATGTAATGTTAATGACCTTGAATTCACAAAGCCGTAGTTACATTTACTTATTAAATATTCCATAGGTAATTGGTACCTACTCATTAATAAATGTTTCAATCAAGTTTTTTTTAATATTTATTCAACGTGGCAACGCCACAAGTTATTGAAAGAATGGTTGATTATTTTCTTTAGTAAGCTATTGCATTTTTACTGATCGGTTTAATATTAAATCGGATAATCGGTTTATTGGTAAATAGATACAATATAACATTTTCGCGTTCCTTGACCCTTATAACCATAGACACAGTATAATAAAGACATATAACCTCCCAACAAATTGTGAAACTCAATTATCATTACACTCTGAATCTACAGATGGCACTAAGCGTATCAAATCACATAATTTATCGTAATCAATAATCATTCATAATCTTACTACGTCACGTTGTATAGCGGTAGTACTAAAAAAAAATGGCAGATGGCACTATTTCATAATCTTGATAAATCAATTACGTAACTAGTTTTAAATTTACCTCAGATAATCTGAAAAATTGAAATGAACACAATTTTGTTTATCATAGAATAGTTTAATATGTTTATCATAGAATTTACAATTTTTTTATCATAAAAAGTAAAGATACGCGCCTTTTGCGGCTTAGAATACACATATAAATTTCGAACGATTTTTTAAGAGTGCCGTGGCGTATCGGGTAAAGCATATATATAGCAGGGCCACGAATGTTAATAGGTCTGGCGTTCAAATTAAAGTGGATTTTTGATAATGCGGTTTCACTTTTTGTATTTTTAAACACATAAATAAAGGCAATTTAGTTACTACAGTATATAGATTTATATCTTAGTTAATTAGTAAATACATTTATATCTTTCGCAAACTACAAACTTCATTTTTTTAAGCTTCTTATCAAGTACTTACCTACCAAGTTTGTCAAACTGGCAACGTTGCGCGTTACGTTACCGCGTTGTGTTTCATTCAATTCCTTAGCCTATCGCATCGTGAGGTTCTTGTACCTACATTTAATTTTGTAGTTGATTGTAGTATCGCCATCGCGACTAGCGACAGCACGATACATCGTACATACCTATGCGGCTTGTAATATTTTACATGTTTCGTGATTTTACTTTATATGTATAACGTATATTAAATACCTGTGTTTAAATAAATGGGATTTTGGATTTATGTATACTTATAAAATTTCTTTTTGTCGGTGTTTTCGTACTATGAAAATTTTCTGTTTAGCTAGAAAGCTGAAATTTTCAGTTTGCTTAGATCAGATGATACTACAACCACAAATACCTACTCAGACTCACCATCATCATCATCCTGCCCTTATCCCATTGTTTGGGGGTCCGCTATATGGTGTTATTTGTGGTTGGTGTCACGAATATATCATCATAATAACCGCACGGAACCGTTCGCGTGCATGTCCAACACGTACTTGACCGTACCAAAAGGTAAAATGGAACCCTATTACTGAGACTTACCTTATTAAGAATAATTTCACAAAAATCCATCGAGAGTTACGCTCGGTCAAGCAGATATTGGTACCAATTCTATGTGCACAACTAAACTTAACCAAAAATAAAAAAGCAACTATGCTGTATTTTGATTAATTGACTATTTTCTTATACACATTCACAGTAACTTAAATTGTTATTATATAATACACCGTTTTTATAATAAGAAAGTGTAGTTAACAGTACCGAATTGCAGAATTGTGTTATTGAAATAATCAATATTTATTTTTTAGTTAAGTTTAGTTTACTTGTGCATGTAGAATTGGTACCATTATATATTATTTTTATGTATGCCCAGCCACTTATAGATCAACTCATGGTAGACATTTTAACATTTTGTTTTTGCCTAACATTTCGCTCTCACACTTGTATCGATATTAGTTAAGAATTTATTGCTGAGGTTTGACAACTTCAAGTAGCGCGTCCCTTGAACATAACGGGATCGTTACCTTTCCTGCAGAATGTAAGATTAGACATATGTTAGTCTTAGTTTGGTCTTAGTCGTGAATAAACAGTGTTTACGTGAACACGCAATATCTCTTACTTCTAAATATACCCAAGGTACCACACCTAAAAATACGTTTCACTTTCTTTTTTTCAAAACATAATAACTAAAAGAAATATGACGATCCGGAAAACTTTTTTTTTCGGTTTTCTTTAGATAAAATTGCAGCGTCTATCACACAAATTTGGTAAAGTTTTACCACAAAAGAAAGTGATAGAAGCATAGATATATTCTTTGTCTATAATATGACGCAAAAACTATTAAAATCGGTTTAACTTTCGCGAAAAAAAAACGGAAGTACGAAACGTCTTTTTTCAAAGAATTTGTAGGTAAAATCCGCTTCATCTATATTTGTCCCTTTCAGCGCGGCGCTCGGAAATAGGGATAGCAATACCTAAGGCAAATACCTAAATGAGGAGTACAGTACCCTCTTAAAGACGATTGAAGACGAAACAATAAAACACGCAAAGCTGCTTTTGCTATGAACGTCGAACGGAACAACAACATTTAAAAATATACTTTCTTTATTGAGGCATAAGGTTGCTTTCATTCTGTTTGTTAACATTCTCAAAAACACCGATCACCGCGAAGGCGGCTTGTGTCAAAGGCCTCGACGATATCATATATCAACCATAACAACATACTTTATAGTCTAAGATCCGAACCTAAATCGACCTTCACCGAGCTGATAATAGAATAAAACTTATTTTATAATAAATTTAGTATCATAATATAACAACCTGTTAATAAATATTAAAGTACTTTGTTTCTTTTGATATTGTGAGTGACGTCAATAATCCTTTTTACTTTTCATCACAACAAAATATCTCATTCAATTATTACGCTTACTTGTTACATGATACTGAAAATATTTAACAAAGCGGTAGGCTTTGTTAAATATTTTCAGTAGGTACGATGACGACCTATACATTGAGGATGTGCTGAAAGAGACAGTTCATTAGGGTTCCGTACCCAAAGGGTAAAAACGGGACCCTATTACTGAGACTTCGCTGTCCGTCCGTCCGTCCGTCCTCCGTCTGTCACCAGGTTGTATCTCAAGAACGGTGATAGCTAGACAGTTGAAATTTTCACAGATGATGTATTTCTATTGCCGCTCTAGCAACAAATACTAAAAATAAAATAATATAAATATTTAAGGGGGGCTCCCATACAACAAACATGATTTTTTTACCGTTTCTTGCTCAATAATAATAACGTTGACAGGTAGACGCTTTAACTATTCACAGAATATTTGGTTCTATAACGTGCCTAATGTTGCATAGATAATGGTACGGAACCCTTCGTGCGCGAGTCCGACTCGCACTAGACCAATTTTTTTACATACATACATCGCCCAAAGCTAATATACTATTTGCGCACACGCACACACAGACACATACACGCACGTACGCACACACACACGCACACACACACGACAAATGTAATTTCTAAGAATACACTCGCTATTTGAACTTCATAACAAGCAACATCGTTTTTAGGGTTCCGTACCCAAAGGGTAAAAACGGGACCCTATTACTGAGACTTCGCTGTCCGTCCGTCCGTCCGTCCGTCCGTCCGTCCGTCTGTCACCAGGCTGTATCTCAAGAACGGTGATAGCTAGAGAGTTGAAATTTTCACAGATGATGTATTTCTATTGCCGCTATAACAACAAATACTAAAAATAAAATAAAATAAATATTTAAGGGGGGCTCCCATACAACAAACATGATTTTTTTACCGTTTCTTGCTCGATACTAATAACGTTGCCTTATGTTGCATAGATAATGGTACGGAACCCTTCGTGCGCAAGTCCGACTCGCACTTGACCAATTTGTTTGACGGACGGACAGCGAAGTCTCAGTAATAGGGTCCCGTTTTTACCCTTTGGGTATGGAACCCTAAAAACGTCGAAATCAAGTGGCGCATCACTATTTGTTTTAACAAGCTTGACCTTGAACCCAAATAAATACTACCTGTTTTTTAATAAACCAATTTGATGATTTTTATGAGATAATTTAGTTTGTAACTTTTTATCTTTTCAACCTTTTTTTGTTTTTTTTATAAAACTATAAATATATTATTGTTCTTAAAACTTACTAATATTTAATACCCTAAAATAATAATAATAGTTTTTGTAACACCAATCAATGATTTAAATATATTAAAATGCCATCTAGTTAAAAACTGTGTTAAAAATAACAAAGCGATCATTGAAGCGAATCATCTGCCATCTATCGCAAGAGGTTATTTTATCGTAAGAGGTTATTTGCATGTACTAATCAGTGGAAAATAATTATTATTGTATTTTTTCGTTGAATGTAACATATTAAATATGTATTAGACTTTTAATTTAAGTTAATTTTTTTCTGTCTAAACGTATCTTATTGCAACGTCCGTTTTATACAAGTTGTTACGCTAGTGAACAGCGCCACCTAGATTTAGCGTGCATTTTATGGCGAACATGCCAAAGTATGGGAATTGATAATCTTTATTAGTACTGTGTCTATGCTTATAACAACCCTATGCCGCATCGGTGGCTGAAATCCTAAAAAGTCTTATAAATACTCTAAATATTAGTTATATTAGTCACAAGCCTGTCCGTGTGACCTCTTTTCCTTCCTAGGGTGGAGGGTGGTGTTAATCCGTATTAGCTAAGTATTATTGCAGGCAGATAACATCCTCTGTGAGAGATGGAAAACTCGAAATAAACCCTGTGCTAAAACGTTTGGTCAGCGCCGCACTCTAAAGTGGAGTATTCCCCTGCCCAACAGTGGGACTATAATGGGCTGGAGAGAAATAGAGACAGTCACAAAGCAAATGATAATGCCCTATCTGTACCTACCCCGCAGTTTTACTTGCGGTGTACGCAGTAATAGTAGTACAGTTTACATGGAAAATCAAAATTCTTAGCAACGTTTACAGAATCTGGATTATGACAGATATTCCAGCACTAAAACAACTAAATTAACGAGGCTAACGAACAGCAATTGATTTTTATATACCTATATAATATTGAAGATAGTAGTAGTTAGTCATAAATATTCATTTTGGAATGCTGGTTTATCGGCAAATGATCTCTAGCGATGATAATAAATTTTTCATTTGAAAATATTAATATAGTGATGTAGGTATACTAAAATTTGAACACAACTGCCAAGGTAAAACAAGGCTAGTTATATAATGTCTAAAGATCAATCACGTTGACTGTACAAGAAAAGAATGTATTCAAAACTTTCCATTCCTCTATCAGCTTTTTCCATCCAACGCTGAACACAGATCTCTAAAAGCTGTAATGTTGTAGGTACATTAATTATGTGTAATAAATCTTATAAAACAAAGTCGTTATTTTTGTATCTCTATATCTATATCCCTCAGTGTGTTTAAGTTTTGAAAACTACGCAACGGATATTGATGCGGTTTTTTTAATAGATAGAGTGGACTGAATAAGAGGATGACTTTTTCGTAAATTCCACGCGTACGATGTTGCGGGTAACAGCTAGTAAATAAATAAAATAAACCACAAATATCAGTGTTGCACCGTGTGTATAGTACTCTTACACCCAACGTAAATTATGACGATATCATCATTATCATCACGCCTTTTTAGGCTGTAGGCTGAGATTAAACATACTTCCTTGGCTTCATCCACGCTCATACATCGGGTCATACATGCCCGATGGTGGTTGTAAATGCTACGCACTTGACCCTTTCATAGCTCTCCCGAGCTTATTTAATTAGATACGACCTTATCGCTAAAATACTACCTCTTCATTATACTTACATAATGGTACCAATTCTACGTCCACGACTAAACTTAACTAATAAATGAAAATTGATAGTATCAATAACACAATTCAGAAATGTTAACTGAACTTTCGTATTATAAAACCTGTGTATTAAAGACAAACGATTTTAATTATGATAAATATGTACAACGAAATAGCAAATATTCACAATCAACTTTCAGTTTTTTTCAAATGACACAATCAACTTTCAGTTTTTTAATTAAGTTAAGTTTAATTGTGCACGTAGAATCGGTACCAATGGAAATTTTGTTATTAATGTATATTGCTGTTAACTACTCATTACTAAAACCAAATAAATCGCTAATGATGACACAAGCTATATGAAATTCCCATTAAAATGCAGCCCATTCAAAGGCATCGTGGTGCCAGGGGTTGTAGATCTCATATCGATTCCTATTCAGAAAAATTTATTGGCTTGTCTACTGTTTTACATGGGTATAGGTATGTGAGATATATATGTCTAAGTAGGTATTCCAAGAAAAGTAAGTAATTCGTAACTTTAACAGATCACATTTCCCATGTTTAATTTAAGACACTAAATTATGTGAATAGAAACGTGAATATAATATAATATAATATAATATAATATAATATAATATAATATAATATAATATACGTATCTGAAATTCTTGAAAATAACTGTTTACTATAAATATCAGTTAGTTAAAACTATTAATAGTTTAGTTAATTAATTAATGAATTATTTTTTTAAACTGGATAATATAAATTACGCCTTATTCCTCATCTGTTCCTATCAAAACAAGGTTACTCAAGGACCCGCTCCTGCATCTTATTAATTTCCAAAACTAGGTTAGTATAATACAAAAATAACTTTAATACGGCAAAGCACGGCCAATATTACTGTAGCTGGGAAACTGAAAGTATGGTTGCTGGTTACTTTTACAAAAAACGAGCAAAAATTTTTGAAAACGAAAACCGTCCGTAATCTATATAAGTATCTTTATAGAGATAGAGCCTGTCACTGTCTACTTACGCTACGCACCACCCCTCATAGGTTGCCGCCCAGGGTCACAACCCTTTAGGCCTAAGGGTAAATACGCCACTGGATCAGAGGATGACAGATAATTATGTAGATATTTAAATAACTTTAAGCCTGTCAGCCAGCATAACTAAGCAAAACTTTGATTAACGCTGACCCATTAAGAGGATACCAAAATAGCTTCGTGCATTTTTCTATGTACGAAGTTTTCATTGTTTCTTTAGATTGAATGGCTAGAGCTCTAATTTTTAAGTATATGTTTTTTCAATATATGATCTAGGATCGCATAAACTCAGAAACGCGATTGACAAAAGTTTTCTCGATATAAAATCTTGGCGAAACTACCTCTCAAATTTTTTATTTTTTTCATTTGTCGGTCTATTATCGCGTATTAACTAATGAAATAACTTTAAAAACATAGGTAACTATTATGTATAGAAACACGTGGATCAGAATTAAAATATATTTAGTAGATTTTGAGTAAATAGGAAAAGTATCCCTAATTCTTCATTTTCTGTGCCTACTGGCTGTGTTAATATGTACGTGTCGGCGATGATATACGATAATATTGATGTAGGCCCTTAAAGTCAATTTGTATTAGCTTTGCGCAAGGCGATGAATGGTCTCCATTGTCGTATAGCAAACAGAGCCGAGTACAGTCCCTTGGGCTGAACGGTAAATGCCGGTGCGCGTGTTATCAAAATAAAAAAGTGTAATATCAAAAAAGAACACAATATTTTTTTTAATTATTGCTATGTGGTGAATTGTGAATTTCATTATTTATAAAAGGAAATACAAAAGGTATTTATCATTTTCAAACATTTTCGTTAATATTGCATTTGCTAATTAATGCCCGCAATGTGAACCACGTTGTAGTTACTGCTTGCTACTTGGTTTTAAGCGTGACTATTTATTCTGATGTTTATGCTATATAACTGCAAAGTTTTATTAAAATCTATAGTAGTTTTAGCGTGAAAGAGCAACAAACATTATAACGGAAAAATATTAGTAGGACCAGCTATGCTAGCTTTAATTCCAAATTTATGTAAAGTTAAATGCAAGTGAAATAGGTCTGTGGATATTAATTATTATTTATGGACATTTTCACACAACGTCTTGTGGTCCTAAAACTAAACTTACATGTGCTATGTGTTAAACGTACCTACTCTACCTTATCAACAAATAAATCTCCATCCTCTAAATAGCTAAAACAAAAATCACTAAATAAAGTCAAAGAAGCATGTTCAAAACTTAAAGTACGGGATCCGTAGGACATTTTTTTTACTTGATTACTATCAAGCTGATTTTCCGTGAGTAGCTTTATTATGACGAGACGCCCAATAATTTTCTATTCCAAAATCTCGATTGTGGTAGCTAACAGAGATAGCAATGATAAAATATCGTACTACCCGTAAAAAAAGACGTAAGTGAATTTGCCTCAAAAATTTCAAACAAACATTTCAAAAAAATCACTTACTGCTTTCTTCCAGTAATAGTACGATATTTTATCCTTGTTACCTCTGTTAGCTACCACAATCGAGATTTTGGAATCGGATCCCGTACTATTAGGGTAATAAGGCGCTCTATAGTCTCTACCTACCCCATGGAAAAAGGCGTGACTGTGTGTACATATGCCTAAAATTAGTCTTATAAAATGCTAAACCAATTATACATATTCAAATAAGTAACTATATTTAAAAACTTGTATAATAAAGTATGTATTTTAATAAAGTTACTAATGTTTTTCAAATTTCCTTGGACAGTAAAACTTGAATAATAGAGTTTGAACTCTGTTTTTACGTCTTTTATTCACATATTTAATAACTTTTATTGAATCAGTGACTAATGTTAATAATTAATTTACAAAAGAATTTGAATTTTTCGTCTAACTATAAGACACTTGGTTAGTTTTTAGGGTTCCGTACCCAAAGGGTAAAAACGGGACCCTATTACTGAGACTTCGCTGTCCGTCCGTCCGTCCGTCTGTCACCAGGCTGTATCTCAAGAACGGTGATAGCTAGACAGTTGAAATTTTCACAGATGATGCCTATGATTGATGATGATTCTATTGCCGCTATAACAACAAATACTAAAAATAAAATAAAATAAATATTTAATTTCCCATACAACAAACATGATTTTTTTACCGTTTCTTGCTCGATACTAATAACGTTGCCTTATGTTACATAGATAATGGTACGGAACCCTTCGTGCGCGAGTCCGACTCGCACTTGACCAATTTTTATTTTTATTTTCTTTTTTCATCAAAGTTTATATAAACTTAACTACCACACGTGTGACGTGCGTGTATAAGCTTTGTCAAGGTCAAAATTTATTTATATTGCACAATAATTCTAAACTTGTGTTTTTATAATCATACTAAAATGTCGGTTCCGGTGTAGGTAAGGTAAATATCTTATAATAATAAGTTCTAAAAATCTTTGATTTGTAACGATGTTGTGACTCTGAAAAGGTATTAATGGATTTGACGGGGTTTGTCCTAGTTTCTTTCCACCTATGAAGATTAATTGTTTACAAAAATTATTTCAATGTACAAACTCTTCATATGGAAGCCCGCAGTCGATAATTAGTTATTCTAAAACAATATTTATGTATGTATGTATGTATCTATGCTATGTCCCTATGTGAGCTTATATCTTCAAAACTACGCATCGAATATTGATGCGCTGTTTTTAACACGCTTATATTAGTTCGATAAGTATCTATTAAGTAAAGTTAAGTATCAATGTATTAATCTTTGAAAGTGATTTTAACACACTTGCAGTAGTCGGATTGGTCTAAAATTTTATACTTGTATATTAAGGACCGATGACAATGCAATAATTTAAAAAAAATATTCAGAAAAAACGAACGTTTTGAACTAAATAGATTATTAATTAGAGTTGCCACGAATAGTGATTTGGCCGAATACCGAATATTCGGCAACGCTGTCGGCCGAAGCGCCGAATATTCGGCACTAAGTACATGCTAATGTGTGTGAGAGTGGAGAAGAATACTGTAGCAAATGAGATGGATTTTTATTTGAAATGAATTCGCCTAGATCGGAAAGCTGATCCTTACAAGTGGTGGTCAGCAAATGAAAAACAATACCCAAATCTCTCGAAATTTGCTAAAGTTTATCTTTCTTCTCCCGGGAGTAGCGTGTGTAGTGAAAGGTTATTTTCTGAAGCTGGTATCATTTACGACGAAAAGCGTAATCGTTTGCTACCGTCAAATGCTGAAAAGCTTGTTTTTATCCATCACAACTTACCGCTGATGAATTTCACTTATTAAAGTATTGTAATTTGATAATAAATACAAATCTTGATTAATATGATGTGTGTTTTTTTCTATATAATAATAATAGGTACTATTATTATTATATAGAAAAAAAGACAAGGTAATAATAGGTACTATTCGGCCGAATACCGAATAGTAGCCGAATATTCGTGGCATGTCTATTATTAATAGATAGAGTGGTTATAGAGGATTGCTTTTTGTTTAATTAGTTTTTTTTAAATTTGTTTGTTAAATTCCACGCGTAGATACGAAGTTGCAGGCAGTGGATAAAATACGAAATGCGAAATATTTCCTTTACAATAACAAGATATTTATATTATATCTTATCAAATTTCGTTGATGTTCAATACAGTGGTTACTAAGCATAGGTACTTAAAAATACTCCACTGTAAAGAAGATAACAAATTTATTAAGAAACTCATTCATTCATATTTAGTACAATATTTTTATTCATACAAGTTTATCATCATCATACCATCACGCATTCTCGTGAGGGTAGGCAGAGACTATAGAGCGCCATCCGCTTCGATCCAAAGATATTTCCTTGGCCTCATCCACACTTATACATCTCATTATTATCAATTGTGCCAGAAAAATACATCTGTTTGTCTATCTTTGCTCGAGTACTAGTTCCACTCGCAAGCAAAGGGTTCCATAAGTACTGTTATTACCATTGAAAAATTGCCTTCAAATAACGGAATAAGAGTAGAAAAATGATGATAACAAATAAAATTTATGAAAACAAAATAGGTAAAATTTGGTACCATATTTTTCTAAAAACTCTCTAGCTATCACCGTTACGGATAAAGCCTGGTAATTGATGGATGGACGGACAGGCAGGTAGCGAAGTCTCAATAATTTGATCCCATGTTACAATTTGGTACCAAACCCTTAAATGGACAAAATTCGTTGGAAAACGTGACATCTTATTTTTTCGTATTTTGGGGAGATTCGAAGAAGCTACAAGGCACACTACTGCCTATGCTTATGATTTCTTAGAGCATTTTAACTGAAAATATAAACTTATTATGCAGGTAAGCAATATGCAGGCCGGTACATCAAGTACAGAGCGCACGCCGCTCGTGCAACCTACCTATATGTTCGAATCCAGCCTGTCCCGACGCTATCAGAAGAGGTTACACAACATGCAGTGTGCTTTGTGTGTCTTTATTATGTGAGTATACCATCAAATACCTTATTTATCATTTAAGTTAAAATAAATAAAAATAAAAAAGCTTTATTAAATTCCATACATGTCAATAATTATATAAATTCAAAATGTCAATATTGCTTCAATTTTTTAAAAGATATAATTTGGTCAATGTGTTCTGTCTCTCTTCTAGCAGTCTCCATGTATGGACCCCTCTCTGGTAAAAGCCTCCTCCAATGAATACCATTTGTCTTTATCTTGAGCTATTTCCAACTAGTTATTGTTCATTTAAGTTAAGACGATACCAAAATAGCTTCGTGCATTTTTCTATGTACGAAGTTTTCATTGTTTCTTTAGATTGAATGGCTAGAGCTCTAATTTTTAAGTATATGTTTTTTCAATATATATTCTAGGATCGCATCAACTCAGAAACGCGATTGAAAAAAGTTTTCTCGATAGAAAATCTTGGCGAAACAACCTCTCAATTTTTTTATTTTTTTCATTTGTCGGTCTATTATCGCTAATAACTAATGAAATAACTTTAAAAACATAAGTAACTATTATATATAGAAACACGTAAATCAGAATTAAAATATATTTAGTAGATTTTGAGTAAATAGGAAAAGCATCCCTAATTCTTCATTTTCTGTGCATATTGGCTGTGTTAATATGTACGTGTCGGCGATGATATACGATAATATTGATGTAGGCCCGCTAATTCATAGTGATCATAGGTCTCTCCAAAGCTCAAGCGGTCTTCTAGCTTTTGAATCCTGTTGCGATCCTGAGTATATATAATATGGTACATGATCCGTATAACATCACTTTACCTCTGTATGTAGTCTACTAGATATTGTCCGGAATTCTTACGCGTGTTACTTAGAAAATTTGTCTCGTTTTTGCAACATTTTTCATGCATCGCTCCTATTTATTAGTCGCAGCGTGATGTTATATAGCATAATAACCTTTCTCAATAAATATAATAACCAACACTAAGAATTTTTCAATAACATATTTAGCTTTATTGTAAAAACCCTTTCGGGTAGGTTACGAATCCCGGGTGGCCGCGTAAAATGGCTGTTTACCTAAGCGTAGTACAAAATAACTACAGAAATCTATTGCATCAACCTCATGGTGGTTATTGAAGCAAGTTATATAACACGGTTGATTTGTTCCGCCTAAAAGTCCCTGACACACAAGTTTTATTTTTATATGAATACAATTAAGTCAATATTTATTTATATACCAAAATTTGAATAAAACCATAACCTGTTTAATCTATATATACTATTACTAATGGTTATATACAGGGTGTGGCGTAAATGGTGGTCCAACGCTAAGGTGGTTATAGTTCAAGTATTCACCTATCATATAAAAAAAATTGGTCAAGTGCGAGTCGGACTCGCGCACGAAGGGTTCCGTACCATTATCTATGCAACATAAGGCAACGTTATTAGTATCGAGCAAGAAACGGTAAAAAAATCATGTTTGTTGTATGGGAGCCCCCCTTAAATATTTATTTTATTTTATTTTTAGTATTTGTTGTTATAGCGGCAATAGAAATACATCATCTGTGAAAATTTCAACTGTCTAGCTATCACCGTTCTTGAGATACAGCCTGGTGACAGACGGACGGACGGACGGACAGCGAAGTCTCAGTAATAAGGTCCCGTTTTTACCCTTTGGGTACGGAACCCTAAAAAATTAAGCATTTTTTGCCAATTTTTTGCCAATTTTTTTTTTTTTCAAAATAATGTCATTTGTCGAAGTTACATTCTCATTTATAAAATATTTATCGATTTTTTAAAAAAAAATAAAAAAAAATCATATTTCCGAAACCAATGGCTAAAAATGGTTAATTTTTTTTATATGATAGGTGAATACTTGAACTATAACCACCTTAGCGTTGGACCTCCATTTACGCCACAGCCTGTATATAACATAAAAAATAACTATACCTTTATCATTATCACAAGTGTTTACCCGCGGTTTGGTGAGTTCTAAACGTAATCGCTACACGTTCATGCGCCTCTTTAGAAAAGTTGTATTGCAACTATTGCAAACAAAATATCAATAAAAGATTCCAATTTATACTAATATTATAACGCTGTAGAGTTTGTTTGTTTGAACGCGCTAATCTCAGGAACCGCGTGGTCTGATTTGAAAAATTCTTTCAATGTTGGATAGTATAGTACCTACATATATTTATCAAGGAAGGCTATATAAAATTATGCTGTGACCTATAGGAGCGAAGCATCAGTGAAAAATGATGCTGATGATCTGTGCTGAACAATTATTTTAATAATCCAAACAAACAAACATAATTTTGTTTTAGATAGATTCTGTTATATCAAGGTCTAGTAACGCCATGTTTATTAAACTTAATGATGTTACTCAATGTCAGCCGGTAACCCTAACATAATTTTATACTCATAGAGCACTTATGATAATGTTAAAAATTTCAAGTTTTACAATATAAACTTCTGTACTTATTACAAATTCTCATATAAATTAGATTAATATTCATATAGGCTTTAAACTATTGGAATGTGTCTCGAAAAATGTGTCATTCTATGTATTATGTTAATATATTATAAAACACGATAGAACATTTTTAACGTATGTATTACTTTTTAATTCGTTACCTAGAACATTATTAAGTAGAAAAACTAGTTATATCTGAACTTTGTGATTACAAAATTACGCGTAATTATTTACCTACTACTACTACTTATATTTTTCTTACTTACACACTAAAAGAAGTAAAACTTCGAAAAAATTAGAACTTATTTGCTAAGCAAAAGCTGCTATCAAGTTAGACTGCCTGTCTACCGAGTCAGCAAAAGAAACACTTTTTATGGATTAAGACGCGTAAATTTGTTTTAAAATTCTAGCTAGACGTTTCGGAGACTTTTCAGTCACCGTGGTCACGAATGGACAGGGCACCATGTGGGTAAGCCCCGGAAGGCGACCTCCAAAACAAATATACGCGTCTATATCCGTTAAAAGTGGTTTTGTTTGAATGAATAGTCGCGCAAATGTTAATTAAGAGAGTCAATTCTACGTACTCAACTAAACTTAACCATTAAATGAATTTTGATAGTGTCGATAACACCAATCGGAAATATTAACTGAATTTTCTTTATATAAAAACCGTTTATAAATAACTAAAGATTTTGAGTACCTGCCCAAAGTAATTAAAATATACCAATAGGTAGTTGTTTTCATTTTTTAATCAAGTTTAGTTTGCATGTAAAATTGACACCATTATTACGACAAAAATAGTTTCAATAAAACAAATTGTCCTCAGAGCGATCTTAATAGTAGCACTACTGGTGACAATATCCTACAACCTGAGTCAAGACATGGATGATGATGATACAGACGATACCACAACTATATTACCAACAACATCAGATAACACCACATTAGAAATGCTTCCTCGAACAGCTGGACTTAAGTTGAGTTTGTTGGCTCTACCACCAACGTTACAACCACTTCTAAACAATAAATGGCCTCTGAAAGGTAATATTAAATTGAAACTGACTACTTTTTACAGATTGAGACGCATGTATTTTGTTTTAAATTTTAGCATGACGTTTCGGAAACTTTGCTATTAAAATACATGCTTCTAAATCCGTAAAAAGTAGTTTTATATAAACAAATAAGTCGCGCATGTGTTAGAGAATATTATAATATGAAATTGTTAAATTTGAAATCCGATCTAAAAATCATTACTTAATCTATTACATTCTATGCAGCCATACTTACTCAGTACTTTTCTCTCCTAATGCTTTTCCTGAAAACACCGGTTTAAGCAAAAATGTCTTTGATATTTTTTTGTCATAACTTTTTATGGAAATATGATTATTTATGAAAATAGAAGATATTCAGTCTTTTTCTAAGAAACAAATGTAAATAGTTAAAAACATATATTATGACCGCAAAAAATTCTCATAGAATGTTTTTGAAACCGACTCTACCAACAAAGACACAAACCAATATATATTTTATAATGCTTCTAAACTTTTCTAGAACGTGATCCTCCCAAATGGGCAGCTGCTCAACCCAGTAAGAAAGACATAGCATCAGCTGTCGCAAGTGGAAAAACTGCTCTTACTAAGTTACAGAAGATGGAAAAAATACGTAAACCTCTATCACATAACACACCAGCTATCAAGGCACAATGGGCTGTAGCTACATCGAAGGCTATGAAACCTGTAGCAGATGCAGCTTATGTTTTAGAAATGGCTACTAGAATATTGGCTAATGGGTAAGTCTTTTTAATATGTTTTCTCTAACCTAGAAATATTAAGATAATTTAAGTTTTCGTGTGTTAAAAGATTTCATAGCAGTCAACTGATTTTAATTCGAACTATTTATTTATATACCGGTTCTAGCAATGTTTCTTAGATTTATTAACAATCAGTTCAGTTTTATTTATTCACGTCTATGTATATGGGAGTGGAGGAATCGAATAGTTAGAGCGCCGAGATGACTGGATGATAAAAGTATATTCTTAGTAGAGTACTAAGGCATCGGTCTAAGGTTAGGTGGATCATACAGTTACTTATATCATTTCATATTATAGTATCGGGGATAAATATCTCTTGACTTATTGATAATAAATAAATATTCATGGACATTTCACACAACAAGCTAAGCTTATATGCTTTTGTTATAGGTACCAGAATACGGATAGAATACATATACTACTTTTTTTTGTAAATACATACATAATTAGGGTTCCGTACCCAAAGGGTAAAAACGGGACCCTATTACTGAGACTTCGCTGTCCGTCCGTCCGTCCGTCTGTCACCAGGCTGTATCTCAAGAACGGTGATAGCTAGACAGTTGAAATTTTCACAGATGATGTATTTCTATTGCCGCTATAACAACAAATACTAAAAATAAAATAAAATAAATATTTAACATACAACAAACATGATTTTTTTACCGTTTCTTGCTCGATACTAATAACGTTGCCTTATGTTGCATAGATAATGGTACGGAACCCTTCGTGCGCGAGTCCGACTCGCACTTGACCAATTATATATGTTGATGAAAGCTATTTAGAGATTGTGGTGTGAGTTAGAGGAAAATAAAATAAATCTAAACGTGTATAGTGTTTATTTGTGACTAACTTTTTAAGTAAGCTACACAATACACAATTCGCAGTATGATGACCTATTTATATTTATTGTGTGCCTACAGTTATTTAATTTACTTAATTGTTTTTTTTTAAATTACTTAATATTTTGATGCGAATTTTAACTAAACAACATAACAAAATGAAGTACTTCAAGTGAAGCTTATTGGGACAGCTACTTTAAAACCGTTACAATAAAACCGTACGAGTGAAAGATCACTGTATACTTATTTGTTTCTCTATGCCAATCATCCGGTCGCCTAGATATCTACAATTGGTTTCAATTCATAACCGCAGTCCTTTGCCCTGCGTCTACACATACACATTATAGTAACATCTAGGTATACGCTTAATATAATAGCCATAGTAGTAAAGTAGTGATAGGTCGATACATTAAATGTACTAGATAATTCAAAATCTAAATATTACTAGCTGACCCGGCAAACGTTGTTTTGCCATACTAAAAAAAATGGTTTGAAAAATAGATGTTGGCCGATTCTCAGACCTACTGAATATGCATGTAAAATTTAAGAAGAATCGGTCAAGCCGTTTCGGAGGAGTACGGTAACTAACACTGTGACACGTGAATTTTATATATAAGATTCACGTGTCACAGTGTTAGTTACCGTACTTCTCCGAAACGGTTTGACCGATTAGGTCTGAGAATCGGCCAACATCTATTTTTCAAACATTTTTTTCTTTTTTTTAGTATGGCAAAACAACGTTTGCCGGGTCAGCTAGTTTTATATATAAGATAAAGCTAAATAGTTTGTTTCGTTGATTGAACGCGCTAATCTCAGAACCCACCGGGCCGATTTGAAAAATTATTTCAGTGTTAGATGTAGATTTATCGAGGAAGGCTATATAACATCACGCTGCTGGGGAAAATTTTCTAAATTCTACTTGTACGAAGTCGCGGGTTTCAGCCAGTATAATAAAAGCACCTAAGAATTTGAGAGACATACGAGACTGATGGTGTATTAAAAATATTAAGTGTCACCACCCATTTTCCTTCCCAGGATGCCGTCAACGCCAGCTAATGTAATGAAAGGAAATGAAAAAATAACATGGAGTTTCTTATCTGTTCTTCTCCATAGGACTTGCGTTTGGAACAGACATCTAGTTTCTGACGTTTTAAAAGAGCTTGTAAAACATGCCAACTTGAAATAAAAAATTTTGACTTTAACTTTGACTTTGTACACAGATAACATCCTTTCTGAAAGGGAAACTTCAACAACAAACCCTGTGCTAACATGCCCTGTCAGCGCGGTATAGTAGACCATAATCCCTCCCAAAGTGGAGGATGCCCGTGCCTAATAGTGGCACGTTAATGGGCTGGAAAGAGAGAAAGAGGTAGTAAGTCATCATTCAATATGAACTATAACACCTCGGTAAAATCCATCGAGTAAGCAGTAATCATAAACAAGGATGAAACCCTGAACGACACCTACTAAGACATTACAATATCAATAAGTTAAATAATTTAATACATAACATGTAAATAATTATAAACTAAAACAACCTCTATATAAACAATGTCGTTAAAATATATGGTTTTTGAGATAATTTTGTATTATGTTAAGAACCGGTTTTTGATGTATTCAAGGCTGTTATAGACTTTTAGAACATATTTCTATCGAGTATTCTTGATTATGTTTCATATCATTTACTTTGTTTCATTCTAATTAGTGAATTAAGATAAAAGGCCTTAGATGTTTGTCAATAGTCATAGCTTTGATTATAATTCAGGAAAATTTTTGACGGGTTTCGTGGTTTTCTGTTTGTAAATCGTATTTTTATGGAAATAAAACCAACTTAAACTAAACTTTAAACCCATATGCTTTCTTGCAAATTATAGGAGCCGTTTTCAAGAAATTGAACTAAACGAGCCGTGCTTGTCGTATGATAAATGTCACGTCCTCCGTGGTATAAGTGGCTGAATCGCAAGCTCCGTATGATGAATCTGTCACATTCGATGTCCGAGTTAGAAGTCTGAATGGCATCTCTCATGGATGACGTAGGACTTTTAGAATTGGAGTGATACATAATAATGTTCTTAATCCATCAGAATATCCTTTATACGTGTGGAATAATTAAGTAAAAATATATAAAACTTAACAATTTAAACGTCACTCTAAAATATTTAATAGAGCCAAAACTAGTTATGGGTCGATAACCAGTTGATAACGAGTTAGGTTAGATTGTGTTCTATGATCAGGAAGTAGATTCATTCGGTATAATCATAAAATTACAATACCCAATGGGCCAATACAATTACCCAGGTCCTTTAACCAGGGTCTTATAGGCAATATGATCGATTATCGTTTTAACTGAAAAAAATATCTTAATAGTATGATAGTATTATGTCTTAAACACAGACATATCAGATGGTGGGTTTAAAATTAAGGAAAAATAACTTTAGCCTGGCTAAATCGTACCTCATAGAAAAATTTTGTTTCATATGAAGTATAGTCTGTATCATAGACACACATAGATACATATTTCACGCACACATAGATATGTAAGTGGCTTCAAGCCGATTGAGTGATGTAGCCATAGACACTACATCTGGTAAATCTGTGGTCTTAAGTTGTGTTCTTAATATAATGCCGCATAGTTGGCGAGTTATTATTCTCTTTTAAGTCAAAGTTAATTGCCCCTCTATTGAAGATGATCTATCTGATAACATGTATTTATTTTATCATCTTCTCAGGTAATAAAGATTCCATTATTAAGCTCTGACCTTCTCTACATTGGAAGTATTTCATGGACTACGCCAGCACTATTTTTAAAGCATAGTTTTTTTATAAGTACATTTTTAACGTACACATCGAACCCGTGATCTTGTAGACAGTAATTGGTTACACTATCACTACATCACGAGATTCACGAGAGTATCTCTAGCATCTAGTAGCCGACCGTTACAGCATTTAAAAAAGAACTTATTAAGCATATTGCCATATGTTAACACTACACTTAATCCATCAAATATTGATTAAATGAAATTAAAGTAGTGTTGTGTAAGAATTAGGCCAGTATATATTATATGTAACACAACACGTGGTATAAAACCACATGTAATATAATATCGACGTTGGTTTGGCTTCGCGACACTTCATTGGGCACGGGGTCGCTGTACCGAGATTGTCCTAAAACTAATATAGAGCTTAGCTGTTTATATATTAGTAGATAACTTAATAGATAATCTAATATACCGAACTTGTTGTGAAAACGGATGGGAAAGAGGATCCAGTAAGGAAGGAGGTGGTCACGTGTGGTGACGGATTAAGAATACAAGCGTCACGATCCCATTTTTTCCCAGGGTGCTGTAAGAATCGGCTAAGGGACAATATAAGCAGTTAACGACTACTGTGAGAGACGGAAACTCGAAAGTAAACCCTGTGGCAACACGCCTGGTCAGCGTGACACAGTATACCATAATTCCTTACAACGTGGAGGAGGCCTGAGACCAGCAGTGGTACGCTATTGGCCTGGAGAGGTCCTCCTCTCCAGGCCAATAGCGTACCACATAATTTATTCCTCTCCTCCTGGAGAGGAATAAATTATTAAGTATAGAAGAAAAAAGAAATAGAAAAATAAATATTATAATATTTGTTTACAGTACTGATGTATCACAAAACGAAGGTGGTATCGGTCAAGGTCCAGGTTTCAACGGTTCCTTCCCACTTCCCTCGTACTGTGAGAAGTCACCCACACCTTGTGCTGCCTCCAAGTACCGATCAATGGACGGGACTTGTAATAATCTGGTACATCCAGAGAGCTGGGGTGTTGCTATAACCCCATTTCGAAGAGTCTTACCTCCCGATTATGCTGATGGTAAATATTTTATTGGATAATTTTACTTAGCGTCCTTTGCTCCCACTATTACCGATTTTTTCCTAGTACTCTTTTAATTTGAGTCTTGTCGTGTCATTTCAGTTATTTAACTAAGCTTTTATTTCACTTTCTTTAGTTATCTATAAGTAATAACTAATAAAATAAATTTTTAGAGCGGCTAACGGCCTATTAAAATTTTTTTATCTACCCCTGATTCTGATTTCTCTGATTGCTGTCGAAGTCAGACTAATCTAATCTGTTGTCCTTACTTGCTTAACAATATACTATTGATGCCAGCATTTTCTATTGAAAATTTGACAGGAGATCGAATTATCGTACTGCTAAACGAGGATAACAATCTATCGGTAATCGTAGATAGGTTATTGAAAACGGCCGTTAGTGGGAATACAGAGCGACATTATTGCCTACTTACCTTTTTACTGAAACGTTGTATAATAGTTTGTAATGAATTCCAGGTATAGGTTTACCACGCGTAGGTGTAAATGGCACATCTCTGCCTAGTGCCCGTGACGTGAGCGTGACGGTCCATCGTCCGAGCTATGCACATGACTCCACGTTCACAGTGATGCTCGCCGTCTGGGGACAGTTCCTCGACCATGATATCACTGCCACTGCTATTAATAAAGGTATATTTTATTCAGCCCTTCATCCATTGAAAAATGCTTCCTCTAAAGAAGACAAAGCACAAACCTCGATAACAGACAAAATAAAGCTCCTTATAAACTTCACTTCTTATAAACTGGTACCGATTCTACGAGCACAACTATACTTAACTATCATCTACTACAGCTATCAGTAAATGTAACGAAATGTTCAAGTGAAATCAACATTTAAAGATTCCCTATTAATCTAGAGTCGAGGTACTAACCGATGGAATTAAGAAAAATCTTTCCTAGCATTCTGTTTTATCAAAAAAAATTGTTTTACAGAATTTTTTTTGCGTCTCTATAAGCATACTTAATAGTCGTGTCGACCCAAAAGCTTTGATTCATACATGCGCTATGTTTTCGTGCCAGCTGATTCTAAAAGGCTAACTACCTATCTCCAATTAATTGCTCATAGCGCAACTTTATGACGCGTCTACCTTATTGTCAGGTCTGAACGGCACAGCATTAGCTTGCTGTGATCCTACTCAGCCAGCACATCCAGCATGTTTCCCAGTGCCATTAGACGTGGAAGATCCCTTCTATCAGGACTACAACCTAACATGTATGGAGTTTGTAAGAGCAGCACCGGCCATCAGATGTAATTTTGGTAAGTGGATCTCTTGATTTTCTCAATTCGTGCCTCCTACAGCTGGAAATAGGGCTCCTTAATGGGAAAGTATTTGGTCCATTACCCTTTTGTACCGGGATTAATTCAAGTGTCTCGAAGAAGATCGTATTCTGCTTAGGTTTCCTTCATTTAAATATCTGTCTTATAGTAGCCCAAAGATCAGATATCTAAACTACGGGAATTAGCCCTTTTCCACATTGTATGTATAGGTTTTAATAGGTATATTAGGTTTTCCATAATATAATTTTCTATCTTCCAGTAGACCACAGATATTTTTAACACTAGAAAAAATCTCTCTAAAGTATCTGCAAAAAATCGATTGTGGTGTGATCGTGATGTAACTTTCGGAAAACCATTACATACAATGTAAAGAATATTATTGATCAAAATGAAAAATCTTTAACTCCCTTATGTCCCACTGTAGGGCACGGGCCTATTCCAAAACAAGAGGATTTTTGGCCTACAATACCGCCCTGACCAGGCCGTGTTGGCATTGAGTATTTCGTCCCTCACAGATGATGTTATCAACTTAAAAAGTCCAAACTAAAAGCTTATTTATTAACATTAAATTATGATGATTCCGAAAAACTTTGGGATCCCATGCACCATTGTTAAATCATTACACCGATATATATATATACAATATATATGTACACACGAGTATAATATTTATGACACGAACACCACACACACAAACATACACACATCATACATAAACACATTAATTTTAAATAGTAAATGAAATCTAAAATAGAATATTAAGTAGCAACACTGTATAGTAAAATATAGTAAAATTGTAAATGTTTCATAACGGACGAATACATCTTCTTGACTCCTATAACACAGGATTTCTTTCCTAGCTTAGGAGTCAATGGTCATATATATTACTCTGTTTATGTCTGTATCACCTTGTACTTAATTTAAGTGTATTGTAATTTGATGTGTGTTTGAAATAAATAAAAAAAAAAGCTTATAATATCCCTTTAGCTGGCTTTTACAGCACCCTGGGGAGGAGATAGGATGGTGACACTTGTATTCACAATCTGTCTCCGCACGAAGTAAGAAAATAAAATAATCCTTCAAACTTATTGAATGCTTCAGGACCTCGTGAACAATTCAATCAGGCGACAGCATATATTGACGCATCAGTAGTATACGGTAACTCAGTGAATAGGACGACTGATCTGAGAGAGAAGTCAGGTGGTGTTCTAAGGATGTTGAAGATAGGCACCAGGGAACTACTGCCCATGTCTATCAACCCTAATGATAGCTGCAACACAGCTGAGATGAATGCTAAGGGACGATATTGTTTTGAAACTGGTGAGTATATTATGTACTCTTGTTTGATTGGTAGATAGATAGATTGATTGATAGATAGATAGATTGAGTGATTGATAGATTGGTTAATAGATAGAATGATTGATTAATTGATAGATAGATTGATTGATAGATAGATTGATTAATAGGTAGATAGATTGATTGATTGATAGATAGATTGATTGATAGATAGAGTTATTGATTGGTAGATAGATTGGTTGATAGATAGATTGATTGATGGATAGGTAGATAGATTGATTGATTGATAGGTAGATTAATTGATAGATAGATAGATTTATCGATAGATAGATTGATTGATAGATATATTTATTGATAGATAGATTGATTGATAGATAGATTGGTTGATTGATTGATAGGTAGATTGATTGATTTGTATGATAGGTAGATTGATTGATTGATTGAGGTAACGTTAAAGTATAATATGCATGATGCAATTGATTTAAGTAAGGTAGTTGTTTTGGTTTTGACGGTGGTTACATATTGGTACCAATTCGACGTGCACAACTAAACTTATCTTAACTAAAAAATGAAAATTGATGCTGTTAATAACACAATCTGGCCTATGAGTCTGGATATGTTAATTGAACTTTCTTATTTTAAAAACTGTATTGTAGCGACACCTAGTGAACAATAGCTGTCACTACATAGTACAGCACAATAAAGATAGATGGCGTTAAATGTCAAAATGTGACGTCACAATGAATCCTTTATAGCGAAAGCATGATTTACATACGAGTTAAGATAGGTACAACATCTGATCATACAACAGCGGGGCGAAAGCCCTGGCCAGTGCTGATCACCTAGCTTGGTCGGAGAGTCCATTTGTGGTTGGAGGAGCCCGATCACCCACACTCCTCCACATGTATATTAGACTAACGATTTTTATTAATATAAATATGTACAATGAAATAGCCAATCATAACATCATGTTTACATTTTTTCGTTAGTTGTGCACCTTAGAATTGATACCATTTTCTTTGTTTCTGTTCTAACTATTATTGTCTCTGTACCAGGTGACGACCGGTCCAATGAGAATCTCCATTTAACTACGATGCACTTGATATGGGCTCGTCAACACAACAGAATTGCCAATAAACTGAGAGTGTTGAACCCTCAGTGGGATGACGACACCCTGTTCCAGGAGTCCAGGAAGATTGTTGGGGCTCAGATGCAGCACATCACTTATACGGAGCTGTTGCCTAATATACTTGGTAAGAATATTTATTGTCAGATTCAAGTTATACATTTACAAGTCATACATATACAAGTAATACATTTACAAGTCATATTTTCACAAGTCGTACATTTACAAGTCATACATGTACTAGTCATACATTTGTGCTTCTTTAAATAAATATAAATATTCATGGACATTTCACACAACGTCCTCTGGTCCCAAGCTAAGCTTATATGCTTGTGTTATGGGTACCAGAATACGGATATAATACATAAACTACTTTTCTTTTGTAAATACATACATATAATACATAATAAACACCCCGACGCAGTACAAACATTTATGGATGGACATTTATGGATATCACACAAATGATTGTCCTGACCGGGAATCGAACCCGAGACTTCGTGATCGGCAGTCCATTGCATAAACCACTCCACCACGAAGCCCGTACTAATATAGTAGTTGTGAAGACCAATTTAAGAGCTTTATTATATTTTGAAACTGTGTCCCGCGACTTTTTAAAGTTTACGCGTACGAGCGTAAAATTTAAAAAACCTAACAAATTATACAATAATAATAAGTATTTATGAAAAAAAGTTCAACCGACATTATGTGCCTTTGAAATTTGAGGGTTCTCCTCGATTTCTCAAGAGATAACCATCAGATCCTGACCTGGTGCAAATGGGACCACATGGAAACCAACAGCTTTCAAATAAAATAGAATGATTAAAATCGCTTCGCCCAATTAAAAGTTATGAGGTAACAAATATAAAAAAGCATACAGCCGAATTGAGAAACTCCTCCTTTTTTGAAGTCGGTTAAAAAAGCTATCATCTTGAACCACTCTATCTATTAAAGAAAACCGCATGAAAATCCGTCGTGTATTTTTAAAGATAATTATAAGCTCACATAGGGACTTGCACACTACAATTTATCAGGTTTATTATAATTAAATGTATGTATTATTCTCAGGTATGGATGTGATGTATGCATTAAACATCTCAGTTCAAGATGAGGGTCACTCCGATATGTATGACCCTAGTGTAGACCCCACTATCGCTAACCACTTCGCTGCAGCAGCCTTCAGGTTCGCCCACACTCTTCTACCTGTAAGTACGATATATTTCCTGAAGGAATAGGTCCATTACTCCTGAAAGAATAGGTATCCTACGTATTCCTACCTTTCTTCCTCTCCAGTCCATTATCCAAATCCATATCATACTCCTTACACCAAGCCCAAGTAACACCAAATAACGGGACTCTAAACAATGGGATAAGAGCAGGATAATATTAATTATTGGTATTTGTTATTGCAGCATCAACTGATGTAGACAAACTATGATATTTTCAGCTCTCTAACCAGAAGTGTGTTTACCCTAGGGCCATAGGGTCCATGGCCCGGGATGGACCAGCCTGAGAAGGGCGGCGAAAGTCTTCAAGTTTAAAATTTTGCTCCATCTCTATTAATTTATAGGGCAGCTAATTAAGTTGGCCCGGGGCGTCAAATTACATGGCCCGGGGAGCTCATTATGATAGCAGAGATTTGGCATTCTAATTTTTTTTATTTATTTCCTCCCAGGGTCTGATACATAATACAAACAAAGCCTTAGGTACTATCCAGTATGTACAGCTTCATCAGATGTTGTTCAACCCGTTCTCATTGTACGCGCCCCAGGGCTCCAAGGATGCCATGAGATCAGCCATGAATACACTCGTACATACTGTAGACCCTCATGTTACTACAGAGGTATGTATCTAGTTTTAATCATAGAGCATTTATCCAACAAGAGTTGACGACCCCCGCTGAAAAAGGTACGAGAACAATGATCACACTCATTGTGTACAAACACTGTCGTCTCTTACAGAAAAAATATTTTTGTGTTGGTTGGTCCATATACCGAGGAAGGTTTTAGGCTATAAAACATCATGCTGCAACCTATAGGAGGGAAGCAGTAGTAAAAAATGTTGCAGAACCGGGAAAAATTTCAAAATTCCACAGCATATGAAGTCGCCTGCATCACTTAGTATACCTACTTACTGAGTGATAACATAAATAAGGAAACATAACACAAGCATAGAAATATAGCTTACTTTGGGATCAGAGGACGTTGTGTGAAATGTCCTGAATATTTATTTATTTACTTAATAATTAACGCCATAATAAAGACAGTAAGAAAAGTGTTAATCGACACATTCTTAGTCAATATTCTATTTAGCAATTTAAGTTACTTTAAAATTACTGATTAGCCTTTGTAGGCTAGATTGTAAATAATATGATGGATTTGGACCTCAAGATCCAGATACATCATGGGAAGAAAAAAAAATCCTTAATAAGGTGATAGTCGATAAATACCAAGATTGGAAATGGCTAATCATAGACGAGATACACTTACTACACCTTTCAACTGAAAATAGGATTGCCAATGACCTTTAGTTGTCAAAAATGATTAGAAAAGTACTATCAGCAACGTAACTTTATTTGCGTAACAATAATGTTTTTTTTTTTAACTAAACTCAGTAATTTGAAGCGAAAAATGTCTTAAATTATTTAGTAATAATAGTTATAACATTATTAAAAAATTGGTCAAGTGCGAGTTGGACTCGCGCACGAAGGGTTCCGTACCATTATCTATGCAACATAAGGCAACGTTATTAGTATCGAGCAAGAAACGGTAAAAAAGTCATGTTTGTTGTATGGGAGCCCCCCTTAAATATTTATTTTATTTTATTTTTAGTATTTGTTGTTATAGCGGCAATAGAAATACATCATCTGTGAAAATTTCAACTGTCTAGCTATCACCGTTCTTGAGATACAGCCTGGTGACATACTATTTTCTTTCAATAATTTCGTTGTTGGATACTACGATATTATATTGAATTGCCAACCGCCATTTTGTTGTTGTTAGTGTTCCTTGTCGAGTATATGAATTATAAGGCATTTTATTTTAAATTTTGTTAATTACGTGGTTGATGCCCGTTAAAAAAAAAAAATTTGTTGTTATTTTTCATTGTTTTAGTTTATTACTGATGTTATTTTGAAGTTGTCGTTATTTGTTATTGTTTTTAATTGTATTTATCTCGCTAATTGCTCGAAAATTTGTAAACGATAACGACAAAGTGATAGATAAATTATATTAAGTATAAAAATGTCTTATTTTGCTGACCTTACCAAAATTGTTCAAATTGACAGCTATGACGTCGCAACATGGCGCGGGGTCAATCCTATTCTCATTTGAACCGCATAGTACTTACGTTTTTGTACATTTTTCCAGCTAAGCGAGCATCTATTTGAAAATCCCCAAGTGGCGAATATCTCAGCATCACCGAAGCCAGGACCTTGTGGCTTGGACCTGGTCTCACTAAACATCCAGCGTGGTCGTGATCATGGACTACCAGCTTACCCAGCGTGGAGGGAACACTGTGGACTATCCAGACCTAAGAGCTTTGATGATCTGAAGATGATCTTTGATGAATCCTCGTTTGGCAGAATTGATACTATTTACAAGTTAGTGGTTTAATATTTTCTCCCTCTCTCTCTCCAACCCATTCACGTCCCACTGTTGGGCACTGGCCTCCTCCATTTTAGAGGGATTATGGTCTACTGTGCAGCGCTGACCAGGCGTGTTGGCACAGGGTTTATTTTCAAGTTTTCCGTCTCTCACAGAATATGTTATCTGTGTGCAATATCGTTCAGCTGACGTTTACAGCACCCTTGGGAAGAGATGGGGTAGTGACACTTGTATTCTTAATCCGTCACCACACGGAGAATATAAAAACTTTTTTTATTTAATATAATGGACTTTAAACACAACGTTATTTGGTCTTAAATTAAGCTTATATGCTTGTGTTATGTGTACCAGAATACGGATAGAATACATAATCTACATATTTTGTAAATACATACTTATAATACATAGAAAACACCCAGACGCAGTACAAACATTTGTATGACAATTATAAATATCACACAAATGATTGTCCTGAGCAGGAATCGAACCTGCGACCTCGTGAAGGGCAGCCCGTTACATGAACCATGAGGTCCGTCAAAATTAAAAAACTTTACCAATATAATTTCATTTCAATGTTGCAAAACATTCTCGATAGATGGCGTTGTACGTCAAAATGCGATGTAAACTCAATCGAGTGACGATTGTGGTGGTCTAATTGGTTACTGTTAGCACGACCGCATTAAGCTCAGTTGGCAGAGCTACGGAACGGTATTCGGAGGTGGTGGGTTCATGTCCTATGATCACTTTTTCCACCACAATTTGATTTATTATGTAAAAGCATAGCAAGTCAATTGCAAAATTAATAAATTACTTTAATATAATTTCAGGTCAGTAGACGACATAGACTTATATACAGGAGCTTTAGCTGAGGATCCTAAAGGTAGACTGTTAGGACCAACCCTCACTTGTCTCGTAGCCGACCAGTTCCTACGTCTTAAGGTCGGAGACAGATACTGGTATGAAACTTCTGATACCACTACTGGATTTACTATTGGTGAGTTGAATATGATCATTATTGTGAATTATTTATAATTATAAAATTGAACTGAACTAAACAATTTAATGAATTTATAATATAGCACAACGCCATCTATGGACCAGTATAGTAAACTTCTGTTTGTTGAGGTTTGCTAGTATTTTAATATAT
The DNA here is from genome assembly GCA_916999025.1 of Orgyia antiqua. Lineage (NCBI taxonomy): Eukaryota > Metazoa > Arthropoda > Insecta > Lepidoptera > Erebidae > Orgyia > Orgyia antiqua. The sequence goes on from OU779862.1 coordinate 21,852,453, forward strand.
TATTTTATTAATGATAACTGTCCGTGTGGTGACGGATTAGGAATACAAGTGTCACCACCCCATCTCCTCCCAAGGGTGCTGTAAAAGTCAGCTGAGAGACGGAAAACTTGAAAATCAACCCTGCACCAACACTCCTGGTCAGCGCGGCACAGTAGACCGTAGTCCCTCTCAGGGTGGAGGAAGCTTGTGCCCAACAGTGGGACGTCACTGGACGTTGTTTTTGTTTATTGCAAGAGCATAATATTTATAAAAAAATAAACTTTTTTTACAGAACAACTAACAGAAATACGTAAAACAACATTAGCTGGTGTGATCTGCGCTAATGAAGACCTCCTCGATCAGGCACAGCCCAAAGTAATGGAAGCTGTCAGTCCCACTAATCCACTAGTGGACTGTATGGAAATATCACAACCTAGTTTCACACCTTGGCAACAATTAGATAATTGTTGCCAGGTATAAATATAACAAATAATCATGTAAAAAAAAATAAGTGATAAGTGTTACCAGGAGATTAAAAAACACAGTGCTGCCATTTGTAACAGAGAATGTAGCGAAAAAATAAAATGACGAGTATTACCAGGAGATTAATAATTTCTGCTCAAAACTGATAATTAATAAATAAAGGTATCATTATTAAGTTATTTCATCTTTAAAAATACGGCATTCCATAATTTCTGTTAAGATTCCACTGTCTTTGACTTTTTTGTCAGGTTAAGTTCAACGTTTTAAAAATACATAACGCTGATAACGCCATATAAAATCAAGTCAAAATATTCTGTTTTTCGAATTCTTAAATTACTCTAGACCACCCCTTTTCTATTCCTCTCTCATCATCATCCTCCTGCCCTTATCCCATTATTTGAGGCCGGCGCAACATGTCTTTTTCTTCCATAGTCTTCTGTTCGCCGTCATGTCTGTGTTAACTCCTCTTTCTTTCATGTCCTCTTTCACACAGTCCATCCATCTTTTCTTAGGTCTTCCTCTAGACTTTTTTACTTCCACATTTATACTCAGAACTCTCCTAATGACATTACTTTCTTCTCGTCTCATGACATGCCCACACCAGGACATCCGCTCATTCTTCAATTTTTCAGTCACTGGCATCAATTCCTCTCTATAAGACGTAAATATACGCGTATTCGTCCCTCGCAGACTTTATCTGGTCCTAGTCAGTCCTAACTTGTTCATTTAAAGGGTATTGTATCGTAGAAGGGATTTTATTTGTTAGGTAGTCCCTAGACCATTCCAAACAAGAATTCTATTTTAGTTCTCAACTTCAGTCATGGACGTAGCTAAGATTCAACGTAGGAAAGATTTTTAAATTCCCCATGTCACTTCCGGAGTGCCAAAATATTATTGTCATCTTATTCTTCTCCCACACAGACTTCTTTCTACAGCCAGTCAGTCAATCCATCTGCTTCTTTCTTTATTTGTATACCTACAAGAAGAATATTTTTATTTTATGCTGACGTCATATCGATTTGTGTGTGTGTTGTATTTAATGCGTCTCTCCATTATTAAAACTTGCCTATCTTGTATATTGTATAGTTAATTGGGTTTTTATAATGTGTTTGTTAATTAGATATAATTATATGTACCTATTGTAATATCATTATACATTTATACTAACTACATTAGATATTAATAGGTTTAAATGAATCGATGATTGCCAAACCATTTTTGTGTTTTATTTTGTTTATAAAAATTACTTTCATTTGGTTATGCTATCCTGACTAACAGTTAAAACATTGTCGATGTTCTTAAGCAGTAAATTGTTAAGAGGATACCAAAATAGCTTCGTGCATTTTTCTACGTACGAATTTTTCATTGTTTCTTTAGATTGAATAGCTCTAATTTTTAAGTTTATGTTTTTTCAATATATGATCTAGGATCGCAAAAACTCAGAAACGCGATTGAGAAAAGTTTTCTCGATAGAAAATCTTAGCGAAACAACCTCTCTAATTTTTTATTTTTTTCATTTGTCGGTCTATTATCGCGTATTAACTAATGAAATAACTTTAAAAACATAAGTAACTATTATATATAGAAACACGTAAATCAGAATTAAAATATATTTAGTACATTTTGAGTAAATAGGAAAAGTATCCCTAATTCTTCATTTTCTGTGCCTACTGGCTGTGTTAATATGTACGTGTCGGCGATGATATACGATAATATTGATGTAGGCCCTTAAGTATATTACCCTATTTAATTTATTTGATGCTGGAAGTCATGGCTGAGGATAAACTAATCTGAAATACATATTGCTAAATACAAATCGTTTAAAAATCACAAAGGACTCCCAATTTCTAACAAAATTGTTAAGAAAGATTTTGGATGAGACCAGTGTTTAGCTTAAAATAGCCAGAATAATACATAAACCAAAACCATTTTTATAGTTAGTAAGGCTTTGTATTTCGTACCTATTCACTAATATCAGTAATGTAACTCAAGCCTGTTGTAAGTAACGACATTTGGCCGTGAAATGTATTGATCTGCGCGTTCTTACAACATTACCCGCGCACCTACTCAACCATGCATTCAGCAATGTAAGATCGAGAAAAGGTTTTCAGATTAAAATAAACCAAACAAATAAATAAAAAGTACTTACATAAATATCTCTTTAAAAAATAATATAATAGCGAATTATCAGGCGCTTATAGACATGCGGTCTATAAGTGCCTGATAATTTAATTTAGCCACGCGCACAAACGTTATTGCCATGACACTAATTTTGCTAAAGGATTCTTAAAAGAAAGAAGATAATAAATTATATTAAATTTGGACTTTTGAAGTTAAATTTTTTTGGTGCGTGGAGAAAAATGGTTAAATTTGTGTTAGTGCGTTATAGAAAAATGATAAGAATACATATTTACGATGTGCACACTATCACATAAACCAATAACCAGAATTTAACTATTATTCTGTACTAGTAGGTAAATTTTAGAAATGTAACTTCTTGGATTTTGTAGGCAGGTAGCACAGCATGTTATTATGGTACTGGCTAGGTACATGCCCGTCTTCTTCACTAGGCACATGGGGGGCTGCCCAGTCTCTACTTCATATTTTTATAAAGCTTATGCCATAGGTTTTTATAACTTATGTCATGCATTATTTACTAATGTCCTCAGGGCCTCTAGTAGTTAGAAGACAGCCCTGGGTAATTATATAAATACACATACTGTAATGTTAGGTAATTTGTAAAGTATCTCTTAAATGCAATGGCGTAGCTAAGTAACCAAGGGCCCCGGGGCAAAATGAGGCCCCACTGCTGTGTAAACTAATTAGGTTTAACAAATAAAAAAAAATATGAAATTTACAAATACATACTTTAAAAATGCTAAGCTTTTATTTTGAAATTGGGAGAAATTTCCAAAAGTTCCATCAAGATTTCTGGTAAGGATTCGAAGGCCCTCTGAGCTTAAGAGTCCCGGGGCACTGCCTCGCCTAGCCCCTTAGCCCCTTGGTAGCTTCGCCACTGATTGAATGACTTATGATAGTTATCCTACTCATCTACTATACGAAATGGGAAAATGACATCTGTATTCAATGTCAGTCACCAGAACAATGCAAATATTAAAAAGTCCAGTGTGTCATTGCAACAATGTCGATTGTTTTGTTTATATTAACTGATTCAACTGTAAACAATGTGAATAAATTCATTAAATTAATATTCAATCAAGTAATTTAGATGTACAGACACGTCCTGGGTTCATGGGGTCCGAGTGCTCTTTACACGTTTACGTGGTCTTTTGCTCTTTTTTAAAGAATAGTCAACTGAACAGAAGACTGGTATTTTCTTGGCACAAAGGCTATCCAACAAGATAATGCGGCCAGTTTTTGATGCATAAAATATATTTTTAGTGGAAATGGGTCTGTAATTATTTAGACAGGTTTAGCGCCACTTTTATGTATGGGATGAATAACTGCTTTTTTTAGGGCCAACGAAAAGACACCTGCTTGCATACTAAAATTAAAGAGAAATGTAATGTGTGGTACTAGAGTTTCACAACAGCCTTTTAGGATTCTGGACGGAATGCCGTCCCAACCCACTGCACAATCATTGCGTAAACGTTGTATTATGGTGGCTACTTCCGGTTCATCTACATTAAGCATAGTAAGAGAGTTAGCTGGCGAAATATAAGTTCGGTTTACTGGACGGTTTGGAGGGCGAGGAAGCTTATCAGTTAAATTTTTGCCAACATTAGTAAAGTAGTGGCATACTTTATTTATAGAGGACTTGGCATCGTCACATATTTTTAGCAATTCAAGAGGGAGATTACGAGACACTTGGGTGTTGGTTATTTGTTTAATAGTTTTCCATAGTGATTTGGGGTTCTTACGGTTTATTTCAAGTTGATTATGTTCATAAGTGGTTTTTAATTTACGCAGTAGACTATTACAAAAATTTCTGTAACGGGTATAGGTTATTTTTAGAACTAGGTTGTCAGGATGTTTTTTAGATTTAATATGCATTCTGTCTCGATTCCTAATACATCTCAACATACCAGCAGTGATCCAAGGTTTAATAATAACTCTCTGACGTGGGACTTTAATTTGTATTGTATGTTTAGTTATTACCGATTGGATTGTTGTTATAAAGGTGTTCATACTCGTGTCGGGGGAATCTGAAGTGTATATTGCCGTAAAGTCGGTATTTTCTAGTTCAGATTTTATTTCATCATAGTGAATATTTGTGGTAAAACGGGGTTTTATTATTTTGGGGCCTATAATCGGGATTACCAATATCGTGGGATTATGATCAGTTATGTATGCTTCCAATACTAATGAAGTAGGTTCTAGAGTAGTTTTTAGGAGTATGTGATCATAGCATTTAGTTAATCGAGTGGGAAAGAGATGTGTTGGAATTAGTCCGTGGGATGCGTTTAGTAATAGGTAATCTAACGAGTGATGGTCTCTATTTGTTGGAATTATATCAACATTAAGGTCACCAATAAGTGCAATGTTTGGAAAATGTGATAATTTATGGTATAGAAAATCTAGGCTATCCAGAAAGTTATCAAAGTTTTAGTTCTTTTTAAATTTAATTTTTTTTATGTTTTTATTTTTAACCCATTTTATGCTTAGTTTAAATAGATATAAAATTATTTAATACATAACGGAAACACAATTTAGACATATAAGAAACAGGTACAACAAACATAAGGCTCATTTCAGTAACGTAAGATCTGCGTCCGAACTAAGTGGAGACCACAGTTAAAAGGGATAGTATATTGGCGTTCAATCTTGAAGACGCGTTTTAGCTCGGCTAAAATGCAACAATTTTATTAGTGTTTTTATCAATCAGATAAGTTAATCCTCTAGTTAGTTATTTGTTAAGTTATCCGAAGATTGAAAAATCGGCCTTAAATCGTATTATATGACGTATAGGCTGTATCAGACATACACATACATATTTATGTGGCTTCAAGCCGAGTCAGTGATGTAGCCATAGACACTATGTGGTTAATCAAAATCTCTGGTGGAATCTTGCATCTTGGAATACTGCTAAATAAATAAATCATCGCGTTGAACAAAAAAACCAACTAGATACTTTAGTGAATTTTTTTTTAAATATTATAGACAATTGACGATTTCTAGGTAGATTTAAGAATAATAGATACATATAATATTCTAATAAAACTTAGTTTGGTATGTATGTATGTATTATCAATTTATCACATAGGCAAAGTCTTACGACGCCTAATCATATTTTTACGGATAACTCGATGAGATTTTCAAATGAGTATGAATGAGTTTTCAAGACACTGGTTGATTGATGTAGATATTTGTTGCTAGTAAAAATTTCTTGTGACGTCTCTCTATATTTATAACTTTATCAATAATCTTTGATAAGGATAACCTTAATTTTATCTTATAATACGTGATAAGCCGGCTGTTACACAAATTGATACACAAAATATAATTGCCGCGCGAGCAATGCTGCGATTTCGATGAACAAGTATGTTTCTACCTAAGTTTCGGCACAGAATCAATATAGACACTGTTTTTGACAAAATATCTGTCTAAAACCCCTTGTAACAAATACTAGAGGTATTTGTTACAAGGGGTTTTAGACAGATATTTTGTTTTAGTTTGTTTTATTGATTATATCACGATGTAGGTATTCTGCCATTATGTAAGTTATTCATAAACGAGCATATTCGATGCAGCTCATAAAAAAAAACCATGTAGTTTCTTGTCTGTTCTTGTCCGTAGGATTTACGTAATGGAACAGATGCCTAGCTTCTGAATTTTAAAAATGCATGATAATATTGCCTATAGAAATAAAATTATTTGACTTTGATTACTTTACCTTTTGTTTGTTAGACACAGATTATTCAACAAACCAACTAGAAAAGAAAATATGCGTATTAAATTTCTTCCTGTCGTTATCTCGTCACTTCATTGTAATTTTGTGTGTTGGTCACACAGGTTATGTATATGTTGTAGTTGGCGTTACCCAGGTGTCTAGTATATTCCACTGTTTAACATGATTGATTAGACAAGGCGAGTACGTTATATATAAATAGTTAAGAATACATACAAAGTCTATATATTAATATATTCTACACATTATACAATTACCATACATAAGTTTTTAAGCAATATGGCATGTAATTTTACGTTGATTATTGTATTATGTACGTCTAATGGTTCAATAATAGCACGGACTTCATTTAAATTATTGTGTGTTTTAGAATTGCCGCCATTAGCCTTTCGTAAACCTTAGTTGACTCATTTAACAGCAATCAGAAGAAATAGATTGGTTTCAAGGCAAACATAAGCCTATCACTACATGTAAATCTACAACAACCTCTGATTATATTAGAGCTAAAATAGACAAACTAATATTGACCTAACGAGATACATAGGTCATTTTCATCAAGTTAATGTCTTTTTAACTGCCTGCTGTGGCTGCTGTATGTCCGGATAGCGAGCATGTCCAAAAACAAGCTGAATAAGAAGAGCAAAATAGACTTGCTGTTTGAAGAACCATTTACCTACCTCCTCTCTCTCTCTCTCTCTCTCCAGCTTATTAACGTTTCACTGTTGGGCACGAGTAACTTGTGGAGGGTTTATAATATACTATGCCGCGCTGACCAGGCGTGTTGGCATAGGGTTTCTTTTCAAGTATTCTATCTCTCTGGTTGTTCTCAGCGGATTGAATGTCCTGAACCAGTGGGTAGGAAAAAAAAAATTGGACTAGTTATAAGAGCATATTTTTTCTAGGTAAAAAAAGTTGGTGCCTACATGATTAAATGATTTTCTTTTTATTTCATACATTTCATTTCTCACTAAGGATTTAAGAGGATACCAAAATAGCTTCGTGCATTTTTCTATGTACGAAGTTTTCATTGTTTCTTTAGGTTGAATGGCTAGAGCTCTAATTTTTAAGTATATGCTTTTTCAATATATTATCTAGGATCGCATAAACTCAGAAACGCGATTGAAAAAAGTTTTCTCGATAGAAAATCTTGGCGAAATAACCTCTCAAATTTTTAATTTTTTTCATTTGTCGGTCTAATATCGCGTATTAACTAATGAAATAACTTTAAAAACATAAGTAACTATCATATATAGAAACACGTAAATCAGAATTAAAATATATTTAGTAGATTTTGAGTAAATAGGAAAAGTATCCCTAATTCTTCATTTTCTGTGCCTACTGGCTGTGTTAATATGTACGTGTCGGCGATGATATACGATAATATTGATGTAGGCCCTTAACCTGTGTACAATATTCCTTAGCTGGCTTTTACAGCACTCTAGGAAGGAAAAGGAATATTTGTAATCTTAAACCGTCATCACACGGAAAGCAACTGACTCCTTCAGGAAATTGTTATTTCGGGCTGTCTCGAGTTTATAAGTAATACTAGCTGTTGCCCGCGACTTCGTACGCGTGTAATTTATAAAACAAACCCTAACAAGTAATTTAAAAATGCCATCCACGAATCTGTCATTTATAAGAAACCGCATCAAAATCCGTTGAAGTTTTGAAGATATAAGCTCACATAGGGACATACATACAAAAATAAAGGCTTTGTTTTATAATAAGTAAAGATTACCACATGCTAAGATCTATGCAATATTCTATTACATTTAAGTTCTACAAGGAGGTCTTGAAGCATTACGTCATTACGTCATACAAAGTTCTGTAATAAACAAGCAGCTGTTAGGAACAGACACAGTTTGTAATATATACATGAAATGAGGTCGCTGGGCATATGTTTAGACCTTGCAACTTTAGCGATACCAAATTTAGTAGTTTTAATGTAAAGTATAAGGAAAAATTTAACAATTATTAAACTCCAATCAACACAATGTTATTTGGACGCATAATAATCTATAACCTGAATAAATTATCTCAAAGAGTTAGTTATCGCCTGAAATAATAAAAAGAAAACAGTGAAACAAGACGGGCCTCGTGGTCGAGTGGTTCATGTAACGGACTGCCGTTTACGAAGTCGCGGGTTCTATTCCCGCACATTACAATCATTTGTGTGATATTTAGAACTGTTATGCGAATGTTTGTATTGCGTCTGGATGTTTTCACTATATTAAAAGTATGTATTTACAAATATTATCATCGACGGGCCTCGTGGTGTAGTGGTTCTGGTAACGGACTGCCGATCAAGAGGTCGCGGGTTCGATTCCCGCTCGGGACAATTATTTGTGTGATTTTTCTAATTGTCATACAAATGTTTGTACTGCGTCTGGGTGTTTCTATGTATTATAGGTACGTATTTACAAAAAAAAAAAAAAGTAGTATATGTATTCTATCCGTATTCTGGTACCCATAACACAAGCATATAAGCTTAGCTTGGGACCAGAGGACGTTGTGTGAAATGTCCATGAATATTTATTTATTTATTTATTTATTATGTATTTTATCTATACTCTGGTACCCATAACACAAACATAATAAGCGTAGCTTGGGACCAGGGGACGGTGTGTGAAATAACCGTGAATATATTATTTAATTCTTTTCCCAGCATTATTTTTTAATTTATCGCAGAGCTAATAGAGCGCTTAAGAGGATAACCAAAATAGCTTCGTGCATTTTTCTATGTACGAAGTTTTCATTGTTTCTTTAGATTGAATGGCTAGAGCTCTAATTTTTAAATATATGTTTTTTTCAATATATGATCTAGGATCGCATAAACTCAGAAACGCGATTGAAAAAAGTTTTCTCGATAGAAAATCTTAGCGAAACAACCTCTCCAATTTTTTATTTTTTTCATTTGTCGGTCTATTATCGTGTATTAACTAATGAAATAACTTTAAAAACATAAGTAACTATTATATATAGAAACACGTAAATCAGAATTAAAATATATTTAGTAGATTTTGAGTAAATAGGAAAAGTATCCCTAATTCTTCATTTTCTGTGCCTACTGGCTGTGTTAATATGTACGTGTCGGCGATGATATACGATAATATTGATGTAGGCCCTTAATCAGTGATGTTTTGTTGGTAATACATGGTAATACTTAACGCAAGTACCTTGTGTGGCCATAACGGTGAAGACAAAAGCCATTTTATGGGCTGTAACATTGTGCGTTTGCCAATAATGTAACAAAGTAAAGACAGGTGTCGCCAAGGTCCTGGGAGTTTCGCACAGGACTTCTATGTTAACAAATGATGTCAGGATACAATGCGACCTTCATAAATAACAGGGCTAATGCTAATGTAACTGTTACGTAACTCATACTGTACTGTAGTATAATATAAATAATGATTATATTTGTGTGAGATATTTTGTAAGTTTGTACATAACATAGATCAGCCCAAATAGAAAGAGATTTTTGTTAATAACTAAATAAATAAATATTCACGGACATTTCACAAAACGTGCTCTGGTCCCAAGCACAGCTTATAATATGATTGTGTTATGGGTACCAGAATACGGATAGAATACATATACTAGGTACTTTTCTTTTGTAAATACATACTTATAATACATAGAAACACCCAGACGCAGTACAAACATTTGTATGACAATTAGAAAAATCACACAAATGATTGTCCCAAGCGGGAATCGAACCCGCGACCTCGTGATGGGCAGTCCGTTACACGAACCACTCCACCACGAAGCCCGTCATTAATAACAATAATAAATAACGCACTAATGAAAGGCGCGGGTTGCTGATTCAAAGTCAAATATTATCATTTTTTTTTAATGTTAGAAGCAGGTGTCTGTTCTAAAAATGAATCGTATGAAGAACAGACAAGAAACTCCATGTAGTACCGATTCTACATGCACAACCAAACTTAACTAAAAATGAAAATTAATATTGTCAATAACACAATTCGGCTAACAGAACTTTTTATTAGAAAATCTGTATATTATAAACTAACAATATTAATTAATAAAAATGTGCAAACGAAAAAGCCAATGAATCATAATACACTACCAGTTGGTTTCATTTTAATCTATGTAACGGAATCTTTGAAAGTGATTTTCATCCACTTGTAGTAGTCGGATTGATCTAGAATTTTGTACACATATTAGGGGCCGATGACAATGCAATAATGTAAAAAAATATTTAGAATTTCAAAGCGTGTTTTTTAGTTTATTCACTAAGCAAACTATTTTAGTTAAGCTTAGTTCTGCATGTAGAATTGGCACCATTATTATGCTCGTTAGCAGTGCAAATCTATATGAGGTGATCTATGATAAATACAGAGTTTTGCTAATAACACAAGGCCGCCGGCCTCCTACGGTCACCCATAATAATATAACAATGCTAATAGTTACTGATTCATTTTAGCGTACTCTTGTGTACTTAACAATAACCATGCTTCAAGATCCTTCCTTGTATCTTGGCGGGCCCCGTGGTGGAGTGGTTCGTGTAACGGAGTGCCATTCATGAGGTCTCGGGTTCGATTCCCGCTCGGAATAATCATTTGTGTGATATTTATAATTGTCATTCAAATGGTTGTACTGCTTCTGGGTGTTTCTATATATGTATTATAAGTTTGTATTTACAAAAGAAAAGTAGTACATATAATGTATTCTATCCATATTCTGGTATCCATAACACAAGCATATAAGCTTAGCTTGGGACGAGAGGACGTTGTGTGAAATGTCCATGAATATTTATTTATTTATCTTGTATCAAACCTATACTTAACTTTCATTAATATGGACATATGCCAATTCCATAATCTGCCCAGTCAATGACTATTCCGGTTACTTACATCTAACTACCTGTACCCTGCGACTTCGTACGAGTGGAATTTAGAAAACTTCCCCTGTTTTTACAATATTTTTCACGGATGCCTCACTCCTACTAGTTGCACCGTGATGTTATACAGGCTTGTACCCTTCTTCGATAAATGCACTATCCAAAACTGAAAGAATTTTTCAAATCAGAACAGTGGTTCTTGAGATTAGCGCGTTCAAACAAATAACTCAGCTTGACAATATTAGTACAGATGTTAAATTTGAAAATACTGTTTACATACAGAGAAAATACAGAGAGTACCAATGAAGAGTACAGAGAATTTTGCAGAATTCTCTGTACGAATCATTCCGAAAGAATAACTGACGAATCATTAAACCAGATATCGAATAGTGATAGGTACATATTATCATTTACATGCATTATTAAGAGGACACGAATTTTAAATTAAACATAATCCAGTTTACTGGAAAATAGTTTTAATTTCCATTAAAACTCCATTAACACAAACTTAAATAGCAGTTCTATTTTAATTCAGTTAACGTTTAGTTGGTACCAATTCTAGCTGCCCAACTAAACTTAACTAAAAAATGAAAACAATAATGGCGTATTTTGATTAATTGGCTATTAAGTCGTGCACATTCTTATTAATTAAAATCGTTAGTCTATAATATACAGATTTTCTAGTAAAAAAGTTTTGTTAACATTGCCGAATTGTGTTATTGAAACTATGAATTTTCATATACTTAAGTTTAGTTGTCCACGTAGAATCGGTACCATTGTCGATAGCAACAAGCACCTAGGTATGTGAAGTTTTTGTTATGCTTTGGTCTTGTCTGTGGGTGGTAAATACTGCTGGTTATAAAATAATAGGCTCTTTGCGTTAAGGGCCTACATCAATATTATCGTATATCATCGCCGACACGTACATATTAACACAGCCAGTAGGCACGGAAAATGAAGAATTAGGGATACTTTTCCTATTTACTCAAAATCTACTAAATATATTTTAATTCTGATTTACGTGTTTCTATACATAATAGTTACCTATGTTTTTAAAGTTATTTCATTAGTTAATACGCGATAATAGACCGACAAATGAAAAAAATAAAAAATTTGAGAGGTTGTTTCGCCAAGATTTTCTATCGAGAAAACTTTTTTCAATCGCGTTTCTGAGTTTATGCGATCCTAGATCATATATTGAAAAAACATATACTTAAAAATTAGAGCTCTAGCCATTCAATCTAAAGAAACAATGAAAACTTCGTACATAGAAAAATGCACGAAGCTATTTTGGTATCCTCTTAACGACGTTCTGCGACACTAGCGCTCTGGGTGGCGCGCCACGTAAGTAGCGGCAGGATGAGTTTGAATTTTATTGAAATAGTCTACTGATGAAGTGCGAATTAGAATAATGATTGTCTTGTAGGATTAAAACATTGGGCGCATTGAATTGAAAACTGGTTATTCTTATTACACTCAATGTCAAGTCCTAATGTATTGTACAGGATTGGACGAATGTCTTCTTCTAATTTATAGTGAAAAACATGACTCTTTGATAATCGAAATATCAAGAAACGAGGAGATTTTGAAAGAAACTATACCGAGATTAGTACATTTTATTTTAAAGTAATTTATTAATTTTGCAATTGACATGCTGTGCTTTTTACTTAATAAATCAAATTATGGTGGAAAAAGTGAATTGCCGCAAGCGGGACTTGAACCCACGACCTTGGAATACCGTTCCGAAGCTCTTCCAACTGAGCTTATTGCGGTCGTGCCTGCAACATTTCAAATTAACCACCACATTTGTCACTCGAATGAGTTTATATATTTTTTCGTCCTTCGAAAATTTGGAATTTAGTTAGTTTATTTTCTATGTAATAAGAACAGTGCATTTTGTAATAATTAATAAAGTAGGTAATGATTGATTACAGAATTTTTATTACGTTGTAAAAAAGTTATTTCACAAATACAGTTGTACATTTTGTCAATTACAAAATAAATTTAAATTAATAAATAAATTTAGTGATTGCCAGGTTTCAATCCTCCTTTAATATTGGTCGTTGTAAATTTACCATTACCGCACAATTTGATCTAGACGTGGTAAGAGTTCAGTCGGTACATTTCTCAAAATCTTATAAATTTTAATTAGTTGTATAGTACGCTCAACATGAATTCGCAAAGAAGCTATTATAAAAGTTTTATCAATTTCATCTTTTGTCAAATGACCCTCATATACTTTAGGAGGAGTAACTACAATTTCATTTCCATCTCCTGTTGTAATAGAGGGAAAACCTTTGTCATTTAAGACCTGATCACCGGATTCAATCAATTTCAAAATACCGCATTCATTAACAATAAAACTGTCGTGTGCTCGACCACCATAGCATTGTCATACGCAGGGCTGGGCAAAATACATGCTTTGTTGTAATTGAAATACAAATTACAAAATACTGCTTTTGCAAGTAATTGAAATACAAAATACTAATTACTTTTGAGTGGAGTAATTGAAATACAAATTACAAAATACAGTATTTTGGCTGTTTGTAATTGAAATACAAAATACAAATTACAAAATACATTTATACTATAATTTTTACCCAACTTTAAAAAACAGGAGGTTTAATGTTTGTTCACGAATAAATTTGACGTTTATCGATTTTAATGCTTCTTTTTTTGTTAGAAAGAAAATGTTTCAGAGGTGGTTCTATGATAGGAAAATTAGGTTTTCGTGATGGCAGTCCAGGGAATTAGATGGCAACTTTTAAAAATCATAGGGCACTGTTTGAGGTCGGTTTTTTGTTGTTAAAAGCTATGATATGAAAGAAGATAAATTTTGGAATATTAATATTTATGTAGGGATTATCTCTGAAAATATTGTCCGTGATGAAGTATTAAGAATACAAACGTCAGCACCCCCATCTTCCGCGAGCATGCGGCTCGCAAAGGCGGTCCACCTAGTCCTCGGGAGTGGGTCGAGGCGAGGCACCGACGGAGGATCTGACGTACCACCTCATCCAGATCCTCACGGGTCATGGCTGTTTCGCCAAGTACATGTGGGAGCTGGTTGGTAATGAGTTTGATCCTGAGTGCCGCGATTGTGGGAGTGGGGCCGTGGACACGGGGGAACACCCCCTTGCCGTGTGCACGGACTGGGACACCCAGCGTGTTGACCGTCGACGTTCTGGGCAAGGATTCGGCCAGGGAGGTGATAGCGGAAAAGAGGGAGTCCCTGCGGGAGCGCGAACACGCTGGAGAATCCTTGCTACCGTAATAAGCTCAGTTGGCAGAGCTACGTAACGGCTTTCCGAGGTCTTGGGTTCAAGTCCCGCTTGCAGTAATCACTTTTTCCACCACAATTTAATTTATTAAATATTTCGTGATTTTTAATAATAGACATTACAATGTTTCGGAATAAAGTTTTTCGGAATATTTCGGTGTTCCCGGGGTGGTGACATTTGTATTCTTAATCGGTAAACACACGGAGAACCAGCGTGAAAAACCACCATTCATAAATATTACCAGCCTTTAGCAGCATTACCTTCCACCAATCAGTACTTTCATCAAAAGCTACAATGGTTCCAAAATATTTTTTTAACTCGTTTAACTTACAGTAATATAGGTATTGATTTTACAATTAACTTCATATCTGTATATCAATTTACTGTAGTTACCCCAAACAGCGCAAAAATATAAGGCCCTATGAGATTATCCTATTTGTGGCAAACGATCATTTTCGGCACCGACATCAAACTAATGTTGGTAAAGTAAAATTTGATGGGCCACCGTTACCTCATTAACAGTTTGCGTTTTGTTAAACAATTTTGGCGCACAGCTTATATAACGGACTCTATAAGCAGACTCCAATAGATACTTTGGCTACATAAAGTGACGGTTGTACTTAAATGTATTTTAAAAATGTTTTTTGAAGCCTCAAGTAATTGAAATACTAATTACAAATTACTTCGACGTCTGGTAATTGAAATACAAATTACAAATTACATTTTGAGGCAGGAATTGAAATACAATTACAAAATACGTAATTGTATTTCAATTACGTATTTCAATTACATGTAATTGAAATACTGCCCAACCCTGAGTCATACGTCGCAGCGTCTCGACCCCAAATGGCTCAAAAACGTAAGTATTAAAATACTGCAACGGAAAATTGCAAAGAAATAATTTATTATCATAACAAACGGACACAATTTCCGTTGGCATCCATTACTAACGATAACAGTTATGTAGGGCATACAGTAATTACAATTATACTGCTATGTATCTATAAACTTCGATTATAGTCTGTTATAAATTGGAGCCTAAGTTCCTAGTAATAATATCACATTTCATCATATACTCGTGATGTTTGGATCTTAACAGATGGCACTCTATGGTATCTTCCTAATCCCTTCCTCGATAAATGTACTATCCAACTGTGTATCCAACACTAAAATAATTTTTCAAATTGGACCAGTGGTTCCTGAGATTAGCGCGTTCAAACAAACAATCTCTTTAGCTTTATAATAATTACTAGCTGTTGCCCGCGACTCCGTCCGCGTAGAATTTAGATTTTTTTTCCCGTTTTTGCAACATTTTTCACTACTGCTTCGCTTCTACTGGTCGTAGCGTGGATGTTATATAGCCTACCTCGATAAATGCCCTATCTAACACTGAAAGAATTTTTCAAATCGGCCCAGTGGTTCCCGAGATTAGCCCGTTTAAACAAACAAACAAACAAACTCTTCCGTAGATAGCAGTGCCCGCGACTACGTACGCGTGGAATTTAGAAACGAAAAATTAAATGAACTAACAATAACGCCATTGTACAGCTAAGTAATAAATCGTCCGTTTGGTTTTCTTTTTTTGCACAATTCTAAAGAAGTAACACACATGGCCCCAATGTCATTTTAGTAAATGATATCTCAGAGTTTTACCTTTTTAGGGCTTCGTACAAACCCTTTTAGTCTCACTACGGTGTCCGACTGTCTGTCTATCCTGAAGGTCTAGGCTGAAGGTATCAATTTGAAACTTATACCAAATGTAGATATATGCGGTGATTTGCTAAAAACTAGCGCCGACGCCGATGCCAATAGCGACGCCGACGCCTATGCCGACGCCGACACCTATAAAAACCAACTCAGTACCGATACGTCGGGATTTGAGCAGCGTAACGACCATACGCCGATGCCGACGCCGACACCTATAAAAATTGGTCAAGTGCGAGTCGGACTCGCGCACGAAGGGTTCCGTACCATTATCTACGCAACATAAGCCAACGTTATTAGTATCGAGCAAGAAACGGTAAAAAAATCATGTTTGTTGCATGGGAGCCCCCCTTAAATATTTATTTTATTTTATTTTTAGTATTTATTTGTTGTTATAGCGGCAATAGAAATACATCATCTGTGAAAATTTCAACTGTCTAGCTATCACCGTTCTTGAGATACAGCCTGGTGACAGACGGACCGACGGACGGACGGACGGACGGACGGACGGACAGCGAAGTCTCAGTAATAGGGTCCCGTTTTTACCCTTTGGGTACGGAACCCTAAAAACCAACTCAGCACCGATACGTCGGGATTTGAGCAGCGTAACGACCATACGCCGACGCCGAAGCCGACGCCGGCGCCTATAAAAACCAACTCAACACCGATACGTCGGGATTTGAGAAGCGTAACGACCATAAGCCGACGCCGACGCCGAAGTCGACGCCGGCGCCAATAAAAACCAACTCAACACCGATACGTCGGGATTTCAGCAGCGTAACGACTATACGCCGACGCCGAAGCCGACGCCGGCGCCTATAAAAACCAACTCAACACCGATACGTCGGGATTTGAGCAGCGTAACGACCATACGCCGACGCCGACGCTGATGCCGATGCCGACGCCGAATCCGACGCCTATAAACACCCACTCAGCACCGATACGTACGTCGGGATTTGAGCAGAGTAACGACCATACACCGACGCCGACGCCTATAAAAACCAACTCAGCACCGATACCTCGGGATTTGAGCGTCGTATCGACCATACGCCGACGCCGACGCCGTCACCGATGCCAATGGCGACGCCGACACCTATAAACACCAACTCAGCACCTATACGTCGGGATTTGAGCAGTGTAACGACCATACGCCGACGCCGACGCCTATAAAAACCAACTCAGCGTCGATACGTCGGGATTTAAGCAGCGTAACGACCATACGCCGACGCCGGCGCCTATAAAAATCAACTCAGCACCGTCACGTCGGGATTTGAGTAGTGTAACGTAACGACCATACGCCGACGTCTATAAAAACCAACTCAGCACCGATACGTCGGGATTTGAGCAGGGTAACGACCATACGCCGACGCCGACGCCTATGAAAACCAACTCAACACCGATACGTCGGGGATTGAGCAGCGTAACGACCTGTAAGCTATATTATTGGAAAGCTTCATGAAAATCCATCCAGCAGTCTTTACGTGAAAGAACCACAAACATCCTTACAAACATACATACAACATTATCCAAACATCAAAACATTGGAGTATGGATAGAAGACCGAGGAAACGTTCGCGTTGCTCAGCCAACAGTGTTTAAGTAATTTATTTTGCCGCGCGTAATACTTTTTCCGTCATATCTCCTAAGATATTCATTTAAATTGTATGCTGTAAAAAGCAGTTACAATCTATATTCAATGCGTAAGCTAACTAAGGTATTTAA
This sequence comes from Orgyia antiqua, assembly GCA_916999025.1. Taxonomy (NCBI): domain Eukaryota; kingdom Metazoa; phylum Arthropoda; class Insecta; order Lepidoptera; family Erebidae; genus Orgyia; species Orgyia antiqua. The sequence continues at coordinate 21,870,352 of OU779862.1, forward strand.
TTTGATAAAAAATGTTACCATATACACATAAATAGCTTTTGAAAACACCCTATTGAATTTGATAATTTTTTTGACGTTCTTATGGGTACAGCAGGTTTTCCTTAAAAGATAGACATATGGAGTCGCGGACTTATTTAAAGATCTATAGGTAACCAACCATTTCTCCATACATTATTTTGTTGTAACTCTAATGGATAAGGCAGCGTTTTCATTTAACGCTCGCGCGCGTGAATATTTTCCCCGTTTCTTGCAACATTTTACACTGATGCTTCGCTTCTATTCGTTGCAGCGTGATGTTATATAGCCTATAGCCTTCCTCGATAAATGTACTATCCAACACTGAAAGAATTTTTCAAATCGGACCAGCGGATCCTGAGATTACAGCGTTTAAACAAACAAACAAACAAACAAACAAACTCTTTCGCTTTTTAATATTAGTATTAGGGTATTAGTATAGTATAGATTAGCATACAATACATATCAAATGTAATTTCCTTATCTTCTAATTATCATAATTATTATGTAATTCTATGCTTCCTTCATTTTTTCACGGGCTTCGTGGCGTAGTGGTTCATGTACCGGACTGCCGTTCACAAGGTCGCGGGTTCGATTCCCGCTTGGGACAATCATTTGTGTGATATTCATAAATGTCATACAAATGTTTGTACTACGTCTGGGTGTTTTCTATGTATTATAAGTATGTATTTACAAAAGAAAAATAGTTTATGTAGTATATCCGTATTCTGGTACCCATAACACAAGCATATAAGCTTAGCTTGGGACCAGAGGACGTTGTGTGAAATGTCCATGAATATTTATTTATTTATTTTATTGATATTGTGATAAAAAATACTTATTCGATAACCATAAACTTAATTATTAATTACATTAAACATGTTTACTACAAGTCATTAATCTAGAAGTTTCTTTTCATATCAAAAAACACGTGCCACGTGAGATAATAGGATAACAAAATTATTATAAATACTACGGTCTTATTTTATATTATTATTATGTACCTAAATAAAGATAGGTACCTATCTATAATCTATTTATGTTGCAAGTTTTGGCGCGCATGTATGCCTAGGTATACGTGCGCGCGCGTTCTTCGCCATTGTAATTTGGCACATGTCAATAATGCACCAAAGCCAATTCATTCATTAGGGCAATTACCTCAGATATATGCATTTAATCTATCTTAATTATGTATGTAAGTACTTACATAAAACACTGTAAGAAATTCACGACAAGGTTTGTTTAAAAGAAAATTAAAAGGAAAGGAAGATCTTACATTTTGAAATCCCAAATAGAAATAGAAATACCTAAAGAAATTTTTATTTTTTTTCTCTTTTTTGGCATAGAAATATTAATAAGTTAAGAGGTTTGTCGGGTTAACCACAGGGGTCAATAGTCATTAAGGTAATAATAATACCTACATTTATATACTTACCACTGACATAGAATAACTAACTGCAATATTATTTACTTTATTCGCTGTTTTTATAAGGATAAGTAAAATGCAGACCACTAAGATAATATTGCAGTTTTCCTGGACAAATAAACGGCCCAAAGAACCTTTTGTGTGAGTACTTGTGCCGAGTTTTACATGTACCTGCTGTGGTGACTAATAGAAGATAAGTATTGTACATGAGAAAGGAGTCATAGTGCTAATCGACACATAAAAAAGGCAGGGTCAACAGACACAAAAAAAATCTTAATATTTTTATACCTATTTAAAATGCATAAGTTTTAATTAAGTATTTTGATTTATCTATATTATCTAACCTGCATGTCGTTGCAGTCGGAATCCGAATAACTAATTTTCCCGGTTACTAATTACTAGGCACCTTACATCTGCCTGCACTTTTTTGTAACTGTTAGGCAAAGACCTTCGCCAAACCGCTCAATTACACATAGACATATTATGTATGCCATCTGCCTGTAACGAATTCCCTATCACACTGACCAAGTCATCAAGTTTCACGCGGTGATGTGCTATCTTGATGAGAATCTTTTCAAATATGTACAAACCAGTGAGGTCAACACAGGACATCGGCTAATAAAAAATTCGTAAAATCACCGAAGCAGACAACCCATAAATAAAATAAATCAAATACGATATGTAGCCTAACACTTGGCAATAAAATGGTAAACAGAATTAATATTAACAATTTTGTAATTCTAATAATATAGTTTATCAAAAAACAATAGTTGTATTATTATCTCTTATCTCAATCTCTAATATTTGGTACACACCCGTGGCTCACAGATATCATTTATCTAACTACTTATATTATAATCCAAATAAAAATACAATGCTTTATATTACGTAACTTATATTATTCCACAGAGTGGTTTACAATTTCGCCGCATTACACCGAAGCTGGCGCGAAAGTGCCGCGTCGCGTGGTGTCGGTCACCAGTGTTACCAACTCGAATTTAATCGAGTAGGTAGATACAATTTCAAAAGTTGGTAGTTTCCAACCATCTTCAATTCGAAAAGTAGGTAGATCTACCAACTATAATTTCGAGTTTTACTCGTATATAAAATCCTACCCTAAGATGTGATACCTTTAATTTATTTTTTTTCGTAAAAAAGTAATCACTTTATCTATATTAGTAAAAAAATGAATATTAATTAAAAAATGGACAATATTCATAAAAAAATCAAAGCATATTATGGATTGAAGAGATCAATATAACATAATGTTCTTGAAAATGAGGGCCGGAAACTGAAATGCACTTTTCTGTTAAAAATTTTTTTTTATTAAAAAAAAAGTAGTTTAATTTTTGTTATTATACGAAAGTTATAAGAATTTGTTACCTTTAGTACTAGGTTTAATCCAACCTGCATATTCTGGTTCTTTTTCCCAGAATTTTGAATATTTTTGATCATAATGAATTTTTCTCAATTTTCGTGGAGGAGAATTTTCATCATTGTCACTTTCATTACTAATCATTTTATTTTTGAATGTTTAGATAGACTAATAGTACTAAAATACTTTATTCAATAACATTTAACGCTGCGCTTTATATATCAAAATACATAGTAAGTTCATGAGAGTATTGAAGTTAGTCATTAGTCGAAACTCGCAATAAATAAGCCGAGGTTTCTTATTGGCTGATGTATATCGATATATTTCAATTGTCAAGAACGCAAAAGCGCGCTGTTTTTAACTTATTGTGTGCATAAAAGAAAATTAAACAATATAAAAATAAAAAAATAAAATTAAAAATTTTTATAAACAAAAAGTTGGTAGATTTTCTTTATAAGGTAGTAGATTTGAGAAAAATCTTAAAAGTTGGTAGATCTACCTAAAAGTTGGTAGAGTTGGGAGCACTGTCGGTCACTGCCAGTCACTGGTCACGTTTCTTCAACACGTGGATAGTTTAAAGCCCGTGATAAATAAGGTAATTGCTGTGTTGTTACTTTCAGAGATTTCCTCAAAAATAGGGAAACTGGAATTACTAGCCTGCCTGCTAAGACCACACATATGAAGACAATTTCATCTACTATGTTCGTTCAAGGAAAATCCATGTATAAAAAAATACATCGCGCATCGGTTGTGAGACGAAAAACTCATAATTAAATCAAACACGAATAGGCCTTGCCAGCGGCGTGTTTTAGCTATATCTACAGAATAGTATAGACACATAAATTCCATGTACCATAAGCCACGACCGTTGCACAGTTTTAGATCTTACCTAAAACATTATAATTCAATTTTAAACTTCAAGAAAATAACACAGCTTAATAAGTAACATAAATTTCTTATAACTTCTAAAGAACAAATAAATAACCCTTGTATGATCTTTACAACAAACAAAATAACAAGTTTAAAATCAACATGTTGCATGTTGAATAAAAAACTCGGTCAGCATCATCTTTTGCTGAAGGTTTTATGAAATAAGTTTCTAACAATAACAAATTAACAACATGGGTGAAACAACACAATACTGGCAACTATAACATCTGTCTGGCCTGGCAATGGCATCTAGAAGGTTCGGCAAAGTTCGAGTCACTTCGAGTAACTTCGAATAACATCGGTTAATTCCGCTTGGGTCTCGACGCTATCTAGACGATTCCGCCGTTCTTGTAATGGAATAACATGATTTAAGAAAACTCGTCGTTCTACCGAATGCGGTACATACCGTTACATGTAAATTTACTAAATCAAATTGTTTGTTTGTTACTTTGTTAGTTTATATTTCTACATGTATTGTGTGATATGATATTATAATGCTACAAAATTATAGTTACGTAGGCAGTTAGACAGAAATTTTCAATTAGATTACTAACCTTATGTACTTAGCGTACTTACAGGAAAATTGTAATGAATGAAATGTAGAGGTGGAAAAGCCGCATTTAAGAAGTTTCATTTATATGATAAATGTTGTGCAAGCCTTCCAAATTTGGGCACAACTGTTTTTTCCCCTTTTGTTATTTAAATCTGATAAGTTATAATAAGTACGTAACTATAACATTGTTTAAATCTTAAATCATTTAATGACTAGAAATATTAAATAGATATCTAAGTACGAATTATATTACACAAACATACCACAGAATATTTACATACTTAATTATTTAGTCTGTGGCCATTAATTGTCATAGGTTTACATAATTTAAAAAAATACATAATGCGTTTCTTTATTAATTACATGGAAATTATCAGTAAATTAAAAAAAAACTCCAATTTCTTTTATTATAGCAAATATAGGTATTTATTGTCCTCCATCAGAGTAACACAATTACTAAGTTCTTAAATTTATACGCATATATTTTGTACATAAACTTGCTTTTATTTATAAACATTCAAATTAAATAACAATGGAACTAACAAAATAATTGTGTAAGCGTTCTTTCTAGAAATGTTGACCTAGTTACTTAAACACTATGAGTTTTCTTTGATGTTTTTAGGGTTCCGTACCCAAAGGGTAAAAACGGGACCCTATTACTGAGACTTCGCTGTCCGTCCGTCCGTCCGTCCGTCTGTCACCAGGCTGTATCTCAAGAACGGTGATAGCTAGACAGTTGAAATTTGTCACAGATGATGTATTTCTATTGCCGCTATAACAACAAATACTAAATATAAAATAAATATTTAAGGGGGGCTCCCATACAACAAACATGATTTTTTTACCGTTTCTTGCTCGATACTAATAACGTTGCCATAAGTTGCATAGATAATGGTACGGAACCCTTCGTGCGCGAGTCCGACTCGCACTTGACCAATTTTTTACATCTTTGTTTAGTGCCTACCTCTATACATATTAAGTATATTAAACACGAATAGACTGGAATTAGAATTTAATGTTGTGTTAAAATTTTCTTATTTAAGACATAGAGGCACCATGAGAATTTCCTCTCAAATAGATATAGAAAAAATGTAATCTTTGTCTGACACAGGATCAAAATATTCCCAGACATGTAAACCGTTAGAAGGATATCTTAATGCGATGAGTAAACGTGCCAAATTAGTGTTAAATGAATAATAAATATATTAGTAGCTAATGAGTATAAGAGTTCAGAGTACTGATCTGAATACACACTGGTACCAATTCTATATACCTACACAACTAAACTTAACTCAAAAAATGAAAACAATTATTGTGTAGTTTTATTAATTCGCTAATTCATTCTACACAATTATGTTAAATAAGTAAAATCTTTAAGTCTATTATTAATTATTATAAATATATATTATTCGGCTTACTTTTAAACGGCTTATATTATACGGGCTTCGTGGTGTAGTGGTTTATATTGCGGACTGCCGATCACGAGGTCACGGGTTCGATTCCCGCCTCGGACAATCATTTGTGTGATGTTTATAAATGTCATACAAATGTTTGTCCTGCGTCTGGGTGTTTCTATGTATTATAAGTATGTATTTACAAAAGAAAAGTAGTATATGTATTCTATCCGTATTCTGGTACCCATAACACAAGCATAATAAGCTTAGCTTGGAACCAGAGGACGTTGTGTGAAATGTCTGTGAATATTTATTTATTACTAGCTGTCCCGGCACACGTTGTTTTGCCATACTAAAAAAAAAGGTTTGAATAATAGATGTTGGCCGATTCTCAGACCTACTGAATATGCATGTAAAATTTCATAAAAATCGGTCAAGTCGTTTCGGAGGAGTACGGTAACTAACACGGGAATTTTATATATAATATTAATACACAGTTTTATAGTAAGAAAGTTCAATTATCATTGCTGAGTTACGTTATTGATTGACACAATCAAATTTTATTTTTAGTTATTATTAGTTGTGCTTATAGAATTGGTATCACTAGCATGTTTACACGAATTATGGCAATCTTAATAAATAGCACTAATATTATACCTAATTATATGCAAAGTTTGTCTATTCTAATATATAGAGAACATTTGATTTTTCTCTGAATGATGACTGATGAATGATGACTCTTGAAGTATTGTATTTTTAGAATTGTTTTATAATTCCAGTAATTTTTTTTAGGGGTGATTATACGCTACATTTTATTTTAAACGTAGTTAAACATCACAGCCTATTATGAGAAAATAAATTACGCTTTTAAGATCATTCACCTGCATAGTACATAAATTAACAGTGTAGTGACTTCCTGAAGTCAAATGCTCACAAAAATAAACAAATAAAATGACGCCATGACCTCAATGTATTTGTGGATTTTCTTGGCATTGCCCACAGACGTCACTTGCGCTATATTAAATGATCTGATGAAGATAAATGCATCTTTACCTACTAAAAAACCCAGATACTGTTATATAATTTCTCTGGGTTTTAGTATAGTTTCTGCCTATACACATGAGGAAAAAGCGTGAAGAATCCAGGATCATAATGGTTGGCAGTCTTAGTAGAGCAACTGATTTCTGCACACAGACGCAAGATCGTGTGGTTGATTTCTACTCTAGAAAAATATCTGTATGATAAAAACAGATATTTGTTTCCTGTCTAAATATACCAATGTTAATATCTATGAAATGTTTATTGAATTCTAAAATACATAAAAAGACTATCCTTGGGCGACTATCACAGACTGAGCGCTTCCGACGACATGTTGGCAGATACATAGAGTCGTTCATCTTTATTTACAATCACTTTGGGAATCGTGAAACTGGTTGGAGCCCATAAGAACTTGAAATATGAAACGGTCTGCACCAGTTTAAATGTGTTTAGTTTTACAAAGAGTTTGCTAAATCATTACCTACTATTATTAATATTTGAGTCAAGTTCCATAACATACAACAGTACAGGAGACACGTTTTAGTATAAGTTACTGATACATTAGCTCATAACAAATTGTACAGAACCATAATATTTAGGGTTCCGTGCCATTACTAGTACATAGTTTATGGGTCATGGTCATGACGTGTCGTGGGAAGCAAATTTTCATCATAAGCGAGTAAACAACCGTCTCTACAAGTCTCTCTCCTTATTACCCTATCAGAGAGCATTAACTTTCATCACTTACCCAATGACCTCTATGCCCCCTAGCATAGTCCTCTTAGCGAAATGTATGTCATCAATATTCCATTATTTACCATAAAAGTAAAATGATATCAATACAATAATGACGTAAATACAATTATGTACTTAGTTATTAATTTGATGCTGAATCTTCCGGCAATAAAATATAATAATACAAGATTAATACTAGTTAGGTAGGTACCTACTTGTATAATATTATATTCTGTGCATTTCTCCAGTGAATGCGGAGGCGGGGCGGGCGCCGCGTGTATTTTCGCTCGATGAACGTCACTAATCGGCCTCCGCATACGACGAACGTGCAGGGTCATGAAAAAATCTAGACATGAAGCGGAAATTAACACTGAACAAACTATGTTCAGTACTCAGAAGAAATTAATTGTAAGGTTTTTTCTAAAGGGTTAACTATCACAACTCTATGTTTCTAAACTACCCGTCCATTTTCTAGCAGGTTCTATTTTAGGATCAGTAAAAAAGAAGAGAAAATCTTTTACAGAATGTTCATGCAAAGTAATAGTAATAGTAATTTCTAGAACAGTCCAGTACATACGAGTTTGTTCGAGATCATTCGACAACATTCTAGAATGCTGAATGTGTCAGCACGTTCTGGAACTTGACTGGCAGAGAAAGTTTAGAAGTATCGTACGTAGACTTAGTCGTAGTATGTCGAACATAGAAGAATATAAATTACATAATATGGGATTGTTGTGAAATCAGTTATATTCCTGTAATATTCAGGAAAATTGTATTGCACTTTCGCTAAATTTCGTTGTGACAGCAACTTAGTATTTGTGGTACTTGGAAGTTTTACTTTCTAAAAATAGATTGTACAAGATAATAAAAATTGTAAGGAAGAAAACCTTTATAAAAGTAAATAAAGAAAAATGGGAGAGAAAGAATTTATTATTTCTAACAGCTTTTTTGTAAACCGATATGGTTTTAAATATATGATAGTATTGTGTTGACACCATTAAACAAAAACAAGAACAAGTTGTGTTGTCAACTCGCCACTCGCTCGTCTTATAGCCCTAATCAATCTCAAGGTCTATGGTGTTGGCCATGTCCAAAGAATACTGTATCACAGCTGTTAACACAAAAATTATACTTACTTTATACCTATCGCTCAATTTTAGATTCGAACTATGACTATTTTATCTAAACATTTTTTAATTTTTACAGATGTAAAAGCCCGTAGTCCGTACCTATATAGATAATTAAGCATAAAAATAACACGCTGTCTGCATTATTAGTATTTTTATTACTAGGCACCACTTAATAAATGGTGACATCAGAATTGCTTTGCCTTTTGTATTCGCTCAGCAGACAATTCATTTGCGTACCTATATGGCGCCTACGTTCAGTTTAGGTATTCAGCTCATTATCAGTTTATCTAACGCATTGTGTGCAAAAAATGTTAACAAAACAAGGAAGCTACAGTATACAACCAACACGAATGAAAATCCCCGACACTTACCTAGTCATTTACCAGATGTAGTATTTACCTACATACTTACGCTGGGCTCACGAGGACTACAATATTATAATTATTATATATCAATGGGCTTAATGTTAGTTATCAAAGGCGGTAAAGAATTCTTTTAAATTCAACTAAATTAAGCAAACAAAAACATTTATGTAAGTCGCGCAACTTCAAAAAACGTGAGAGACGGTTTTATAAGCAATTCGCGCACGTGGGTCGCCATCTAAACTTGACATTTACGTATTACGTAATCCACTAACTATTCATATGAATGGTTAAATCAAACACAGAAGTCAAATTTGTATTATTGTTTATTAATTATTTTTAACAGCAATTATAAGTGATAAGTTAATTAAATAGTCACTTTCACATCGCTACACAATATTCAAGCTTCACTACTCCAAATTTAACATCTAACTTTCAAATACAGTTACATAGCAATTGCTCATTCCAAGTTCCATTCGAAATCTTAAAACTTACAATTCCTGTCATTAGACTATTTACAGTAAAAATATTTACAACTTAATGAGAATTAAATACAAGTATTAATCAGTCTCTCGGTCCTCCATACTAAAACGTATGAAGAATTAACCAATCATTAATTTTGGCTAGCCATTCACACTGCAATTACATAATTAGGCAACATAAATGAGTTCTACAATAATTTTGTGATGTCCCATCGCTTGCTTTCAGCATATAAGCCAGATGGTTCTGACAGGAAATTCAGATTAAAGGCTTGACTATCAGAAAAAGACTTATTATACCTACTTAAATTACAATTTAAACTGCACTTGTGTTTGATAGAGCCATACCAAAGGCCTAAATGGTATGGCTCTCCCAGACAACTTTACTTATACTAGAGATCAGGTACTATCAGAACCAACTTAATTATACACTAAAATCTGTGCTAATGAGATATTCAGTCTATTTGTTAGTTGGGTAATGTATCCATAAGAATTTCTTTAACATTTGATGAGAGACGATCAGGGAACTTGATGTCAAATGCAACTAGTAGGTCTCCTTTTCTCGTGGGTTCTTTGGGTAAAGGTAATCCATAGCCTGGGAACCTCTTCACTGTATGTGGTTTCACAACCTCTGCTTGAAGGTTGACAGTAAGTTTCTCTCCAGCCATTGTAGGTACTTCTATTATTGTGCCACAGAGCGCCTGTAACAATGAACAACATATGATTTTTGCATGTTCCACAAGACAATAACATGACAGTAAGATTGCCTATTGATGACAAATTAGCACATGTTTGTTGAGTTGATAAATAATTACTCATCAAATTTTAATGTTTATGAAGAAAACAAAAATTCTAGAACAAGTACAATGAACTTCACACCCTTGAAGGTTACTGATACTTATTCTTATACAAATGTATAATAAACACTTAACAAAACAAACAGAAAACAATCATGAAGTAACTTGGAATAAATCCTTACCTGTTTTAATGAGACTTTGGCTGTATATCTGATGTCACTGCCTTCCCTCTTGAACAGTGGGTTAGGTTTATCTCTGATAATGAACACGATGTCTGCTGGTATCTTGTTGCGGCCCTGGTCACCTTCTTTCTGGAATGTGATCTTAGTGCCAGCCTTCCAGCCAGGTTTAACATGAATTGTCAACACTTTGTCCTCTTTTTTCGATGTGCCATCGGGTTGTACAACACGGCGCGAAATTTTCATCTTTTTGACACAACCACGAGCGATATCTTCCAGTGAAACGTACAAGTCGTGCTCAATAGGTGGGTCCTGGGTCTTTTCTTTTCTACTCGGCGATCCATGGAAATTGAAACTGTGGCTACGGAAAGCACCTCCGGGTCCGCCAGGTCTTGCAGTTCCCATTCCCATATTGGCAAACGGATCCATATCGACGTCCATGTCGCGGTCGAAGAACATAGTAGGGCCTCCACCTCCGCCATTCAGATCGAAGAATGCTTGGAACGGGCTCGCAGATCCGAAGAACTGAGCGAAGGTAGCCTTCGGGTCCCCGTGGAACGTGTACGTGAAGGACTGGCCACCACCTGGTCCATTGTGAGATCCCATTCCTCCTTTGAGACCTTCCTCGCCGAGTGCATCGTAGATCTCTCGTTTCTTCTTATCAGACAACACCTCGTAAGCTTCTGCCACTTCTTTAAACCTCTCCTCAGCACCAGGTGCCTTGTTCTTGTCCGGATGGTACTTCAATGCTAGCTTACGGTACGCTTTCTTAATTTCGTCGTCAGATGCACCTTTAGCTATTCCTAATATTTTGTAGTAATCTTTACCCATTTTGAAGACTTCTATATCCTAGAACAAAAGAAGATTCCCGTTAGCCAACGCGTTTGACACCATTTTTGGTGATGTAGAGCGATCATTCGCGCCACATTATAATCAACATTTCCAATCAAAAGAGACAGTAAAATTGATTTTTTTAAATATGGGCAATAATTATAAATATTTTTAAACACTTACCTAGTCAAAACAAGCTTATTTCAGAAGTCCAAGTAGTACTTTGCGAAATTTTAAAATAAACACACCACACTAACTTCACACCTCACAGTACAATATTCACGTTTGAATGAAACGCAGCGCCGTCGCTGCGCCAAAATATATACAATAAAACATCTAGAACGTTCTAGGGCCTTCACCCTCGGCGAAAACGAGACAAAAACAGGCCGTGTTTACCGTCCTAGCGTTGGTTAGAAAGAGATAAGAATAAATTTCACTATTCAGAAACGCAAGAAAGTTTAGAACGCGTCACATCACGTTCCGATTGAAACTGTTTTCATTGGCAAAAAATACTACCACGGTGACGTCGGATTTTGTTCTCATTGCGCTTAAGAATACAGAACAAAGTAAATTAAAGCTTTTTTCAGTTATATTTTAAAATCATTGTAAAAGAGGAATTTAAGTAAGGGGTGGTGTAGAGAGTAGGTACTTTGGAATAAGTGATACAAGTTCCAGAAAGAGTACAAATTATAATTTGTATGTCTGAATTTTTGCTCGACTGTCAATAAAGGACATGTTTTTAATATAATACATATTATGAAATTATTTCGTCTTTTTGCCTACTCCAGTGAAATGAAAAACAAATATAATGGGTTTCGGATATAATAAATTCATGGTTTCGGTAGTGAAATAATAACACAATAAAAAATTTTAGTTGATTTTATTGTGTTTGCAGTCTAGCGGTTTGGTTTTTTAATGATGTCTTATGTGCTTGTATGAAAAGAAATTAGCGAAGAAAGCGTGCGTCCATGGTCTAATATATACTATAGACACACAAGCATCCATCTTTGTACCTTCTACTCTTCTAAAATTCATTAAAAAAGATAACTGGTGATCATGAATTTTGTATGGAGTTACTCCCCGCCCCGTTTTCCAATCAGCGCACAATACTTCACATTCTTCACAATAGCGCATTATGCGGCACAATGCTCAACGTTGAGTGTTCCACCAATTACAGCATCGCATCGCACAATCGAGCACTCTCAAAAGTGATGCGTGCAATCCTTACCAACTTCAGCGACGGAAAATTAACAAGTATTTTTTCTTTAAATTGGCAATGATTGAAATTTTATTTATATATTATAGTTAGTAATATTATTTATTGTTAAAAAAAAATTAAGTCTTTCTTTTCGTCGGAGTTTTCTGGAAATATTCAAAGTTAATTTAAGCTGTGTTAAAAAATAAATAAATATATGTATGGATGAAGGTATAAACAATGACTTTTTTTATATTCCACACACTTAATGTGAATACAATGTTTATGTTAGAATTTTTTTTTTCAACACTGAACTTAGCGCACTCTGCTGGCGCATTTTAAAACTAATTCACGTTCCAATTAAGAGGATACCAAAATAGCTTCGTGCATTTTTCTACGTACGAAGTTTTCATTGTTTCTTTGATTGAATGGCTAGAGCTCTAATTTTTAAGTTTATGTTTCTTCAATATATGATCTAGGATCGCATAAACTCAGAAACGCGATTGAAAAAAGTTTTCTCGATCGAAAAGCTTAGCGAAACAACCACTCTCATTTTTTATTTTTTTCATTTGTCGGTCTATTGTCGCGTATTGACTAATGAAATAACTTTAAAAACATAAGTAACTATTTTATATAGAAATACGTAAATCAGAATTAAAATATATTTAGTAGATTTTGAGTAAATAAAAAAAATATCCCCAATTCTTCATTTTCTATACCTACTAGCTGTGTTAATATGTACATGTCGACGATAATATTGATGTAGGCCCTTAAGCGTCAGCATTGTGCGGCATTGTGCGGCACTGAGTCGCATTATGCTCTGCCATTGGAAAACGGGGAATGTTCGTAAATATTAAAATTATTAATTCTATGGTAGCATTCAAGTGGGAGTGTGAGTGGCTCACCGAGCGGGGCACTTTTTTTCAGCGGTGCCATCTCAATTTTTAATTCCGCAATATTAAATCATTGGTTCATATTTTCCGTTTTCCAATGGCAGAGCATAATGCGACTCAGTGCCGCACAATGCTGACGCTTAATTGGACCGTGAATTCGTTTTAAAATGCGCCAGCAGAGTGCGCTATTCCATGTTGAAAAAAAAAATTTAAAATAAACATTGTATTCACATTATATGTGTGGAATATAAAAAAAGTCATTGTTTAAACCTTCATCCATACTTATATTTATTTATTTTTTAACACAGCTTGAATTAACTTTGAATATTTCCAGAAAACTCTGACGTAAAGAAAGCCTTAATTTTTTTTAACAGTATATAATTTTAGTAACGATAATATATAAATAAAATTTCAATCAATGCCAATTTAAAGAAAAAATACTTGTTAATTTTCTGTCGCTGAAGTTGGTATGGATTGCACGCATCACTTTTAAGAGTGCTCGATTGTGCGATGCGATGCTGTAATTGGAACACTCAACGTTGAGCATTGTGCCGCATAATGCGCTATTGTGCGCTGATTAGAAAACGGGGATTATTTTAACTAGTTGGCATGGAGACTAGAAGTAAGGAGGAATATCTCAGTATATTAAAAAGTGTCCGCTGAAAGGCAGCAAATTAAGGTGGCGCCATAGTAGCTAGTGGAAGAATTTTAAAAAGAGCGCCAAATATTATTAGAAAGGAAAGAAAAACTTCCGCTTTGTTACAGCGCAGTTTTTTAAATTATTATATTATATAGACAAACATGACTATGAAATAAATTTATATTAATTATTATTATAATTATACGGTGTTTTTGAGTACCCCAAATATTTGTAAATAGCAAATAGAAGTATTAAAGAATTACCGCAACAGTAGCACACTTCACTCTGCTTATAACTGCTACATTTTTAACATTTTCACGTGATTTTCACTTGCTACACTAGCGCTATTTCGGTGAGTGTTATTTGCTGTTTACAAGTGGACACTTTTTGGACTGATCCCCCATACAAGATATTCCTCCTTTCTTCTAGTCTCCATGCTAGTTGGTAACAAACAACACTACACTACACTGATTTTTTGGCGACATTGATAAACTATTTACATCATTATCATCAAATAAATCATGGTATACTAAGACTAGGTATTCTTATTTTTAGTGACATAGTAGTTTTCTCCATGGTTTAATAAAATAAGGTATTCTCAATTCAAAGGACATAGTGGTTTCCTGAAACTACCGACATTATTTTTAAAAGCAAAAAGTAGGCATGTCTATGAGAAGATAATTACATTACGGTTTTCTCAGACTACAAATGACATTTTTAGAAGCAACACAACAGGTATGTATTTAGAAGAGAATTCCTGTTTTATTGGACTATGATTGTAATTTGTAAGATATGATCTAGTAGATCGATTTTTGGCATTGCAAAAGGCGGCTTGCTTAAACTAGTAAAATCTGCGTTAGTGTTGTTTATACTATACTAGCTGTTGCCCACGACCTCATAGGTACATGTGAAATTTAGAAAAAAAATCTCGTTTTTGCAACATTTTTCATTGCTGCCTCGATTCTATTGGTCACATCGTGATGTTATATAGCCTATAGCCTTCCTCGATAAGTGTATTATCCAACACTGAAAGAATTTTTCAAATCTGACCAGTAGCTTCTGAGATTATCGCGTTTAAACAAACATACAAACAAACCAAATCTTCAGCTTTATAATATTAAGTATAGATTGAGTTGAGCTAGTGTTCCTCCATATTTACACGAAGAATTGGGATCGATTATGGTCTACTGTACTGCGTTAACCAGCTGTGAAGCACAGGGCGTATTTTCGAGTTTTCCGTCTCCCACAGAGGAAGTTATCTGTGCTCTGCTGAGTTTCTTACGCCGGTTCTTCTCAGCAGATTACGTCCTGTACCGGTGGTAGGGAAAAAAAATTGGACATGTCATACGCACATAATTTTTCTGAAAAATTGTGTCTACTTGATTAAATGATTTTTCATTTCATTACAATACCTCTTAGCTGGATTTTACAGCACCCTGGAAAGGAAAAGTCAGCACATATTGTAGTGGTACGTAGGTAATTAATGATGATGGTTTTCCAATTACAGCACAAGAGCGCATTATGCGGCACAGTGCTCAACGTTGAGTGTTCCAACTACAGCAACGCTTCGCACAATCGAGCACTCTCAAAAGTGATGCGTGCAATCGAGCCAATCGATACCAACTTCAGTGACAGAAAATTAACAAGTATTTTTGCTTTAAATTGGCATTGATTGAAATTTTATTTATATATTATCGTTAGTAATATTATTTATTGTTAAAAAAAATTTTAAGGCTTTCGTTTCGTCGGAGTTTTCTGGAAATAATCAAAGCTAATTCAAGCTGTGTCAAAAAAAAAAAGTATGGATGAAGGTATAAACAATGACTTTTTTATATTCCACACTTATAATATGAATTTGAAAACTAATTCAGGTTCCAATTAAGCGGAAATTAGAGGTCAGTTTAACGTTGGCAATAAAAATACAGAGGATGCCTCTCTATTTTAGTTAGTTCGTCTTGTGGTCGGGTTACTGCCAGTAGTGCCAGTTGCCAGCTGTCATTGCTGTCTGTCAGTCTGTTCTGTTTGTTTCGGTTCGGGTATTTCGGGATTGAAGTTTTCCGAGTTTTGCATCTCTTGGTTTGCCCGAATATTTTGAAATAAAAAACATTAATTTAAATAAACGTTTATTTATCTTACAAGCCTTAAAAACAAAGCGTGCCGACAGCCTTTATAATCTATGTCATAATACTTTTCGTAAAAGTCCTGCACGAGTTCTTCTACCTGTAAACAATGATAGACGAATTATTACAAAACAATTGTGATTCGTGTGGAGAAATAGCACACGAGCCTTTTATAGAATGCGTTGAATGTGATAGTAATTTGTGTACCAAGTGTTTTGCGTCCGGAAAGGAAGTAGGCGCGCATAAAAATAACCACAAATATGCAGTACAGCGGTACGATTTCCAGTTATTTGATAGTTGCAATTGGTCGGCAAAGGAAGAATGTAAGTTACTTTCAGCTCTATCTACACACGGGTTCGGTAATTGGGAAGAGATCGCTAAAAGTGTCCATACCAGATCAAAATTAGAATGCCAGGAGCATTATAAAAAGTATTACATAGAAAATGTACAGTACAAGGATTTAAAACTATTACCAGAGACAGAGCAATCTTTGTTTCCAAAACCTGTGATACCTTATTTGTATAATACAGATGTAAGTACTAACCCACCTAGAAATAATAGTTCTGATCAACATTTAGCTGGGTACAATGCTCATAGATCTGAGTTTGAGTTCAGTTATGATCATAACGCTGAAACTATATTTAGTATAGAGGATAGTTATTCTGATGAGGAAGATGATGATTGTATGGAGTCACTGAAAGTATCTCTTGTCAATGCTTTGAATACAAGGCTTCGAGAAAGACGAAGGAGGTACAAAGTTATACAAAGGCATGGACTAATAATGCCGAATAAATTGATTTCATGGGTACAAAAGTTTGACTCTACAATAACAAGACAGAAGGCTGAAAAACTACTGTCATTCATGCAGTTCATGACAGGTATGCAGTATGATGCTTTCATGGAGTCTTTAAGTTTAGAATATGAACTGACACATAAAATGAACAGACTATTTGAATACCGAAAGAATGGTATAAGAACTCTTTATACAGCTCAGTTGTATAGACAATTAAAAAAAGAAAATGATGTAGTTATTAAGGAGCAGAAGTATGCAACGAGTGTTATGGCAAAGAAATTTGATAGCCAATCCCCAATAAAACATGTTCAAATGTTTGGCAAATCTCAAAATCAAATGTTGAAGTATAAAAAAACAGCTATGCCGTTGGAAATTGTTGATTTACCAGGATTCAATCAGTTATCGGAGTCTGAAAAAGTGCTATGTTCCAATTTAAGACTATTACCAGAGAATTACTTAGATATTAAGCAGCAGTTGATAGACCAGAACAGTAAAATGGGATTCCTTCGTTTGTTAGATGCACGGAGGACTGTCAAGATAGATGTTAATAAAACTAGAAAGATCTATGACTATTTACTGTATGAAGGGTTTATAAGTAAACCTGGTGTATAATTGTATTATTCTTACAACAGCTATTAAAAAGAAATGTTATTTTTATAAAAGTCTGACTAGGCATAGGCAAAATGTGAACAAGTTTCGCATAATTAATGTGATAAATAAAATTTTAAGTCATTAACTTAACTAATGTTTCAAACTTTAAATAAATGTGTGTGTGTTTCTTTCTTCTTTCTATTATGGTAGTATTGTTTTTTTTTATACGTTTAAACAAATTTCAAATTTGGATTATATAAAATTTTATCACTCATTTTAGCCTCACCTAAACCAAATGAGAAGCCATTACATGAGCTTGATGATAACCCACTAAGCCAGTGACTTGTCACAAGAGGGAAAAAACATGGTTCTATACATCTCATTCTAATTTCTAACTACACGAACAGCCGTATTCACAAACGTTACTGTGAGGTCTCATAGTAGGCATGGATGCACAGGGGTAGCAAAATCATTTCACAAACAATACTTAAGTGGTAAAGCACACTATGCGTTTGTTAAACTGAACGCATCGCTAAGTTTTGTCTATGAATACAAAGGCTCGACGAACGGAACGCACTGAGAAGTGTTACCCTTTGCACAGTGCATCAACACTTAAGTACTTACTTAAGTAAATATTGTTTGTGAATACGGGTGTATTTCCATTTCTTTATTTTCTCAATGACATCTCTTCTTTTACTTGAGTGAAAGTTAAATGAGCTTTTTTAAATGCATGCAAATTAATGCATGCATCATTTTATTACATAAAGATGTTGTAATATCAATGTTTTTTGCAAATAAATATTTTAGTACTTGTAAAACTGACGTTTGTATGAATGTCACATGAATACCATATTTAATTAGACCCTGAAATATGATTTAGCCAGGCTGAAGTTATGTGTCTTCAAGGTTGAATGCCAATGCGCAATCTGGTAAATTTGTGAGTGTTAGAGAGGGATATGTAAACTTATATTATAGCCTCAATATAAAAAAGACTATCATGGACTCGTGTATTCTTCCGAGCTTGACTTACGCTAGCCAAACATGGGTTTTCACGGAAAGAGTGAAAAACAAAATTTTGTCTTGCCAACACGCAATGGAAAGAAGCATTCTAAAACTAAGAAGAATACATAAAACTAGAAATGCCAATATTCGCAAAAGAACAAAATTAACGGATGCTTTGAGATACAGTTTAGGACAAAAATGGAAGTGGGCTGGGCATGTTGCTAGACTAAAAGATAAGCGATGGACATTTCAAGCTACCAAATGGCAAGGTCCAGTAGGCAAGAGAAGAGTGGGTAGACAGAAGAAAAGATGGACAGATGATATAGCTAACATAGCAGGAAGGGGCTGGATGTATGTAGCCAAAGATAGGGAAAAATGGAAAAATATGGAGGAGGCTTTTACCCAAGAAGGGGCCACATAAACAATAATTACCTATAAAGAAAAATACTAAATTATAATCAATCTGTAATGTAACCTGTTTGTTTTTTGTGGAAATAAAGCTCATTTATTATTATATTATTATGTAAACTTACTTTAAAACCAAATTTCTGATACAGAAATATGGCCGAATTCGTTGGAGATACGTGCAGTGTCACATCTTGACCCGTACATGTCTGAACATACAAATAATTTTAAGACTATCATAATAGGGTTTGCAAATAGCAGTACAAAATATTTTGAAAATAATCTTTATCGACAAGATGCCATTGTCTATGAATTATATATATACTAGCAGTTACCCGCAACTTCGTACGCGTGAAAAAAAAATTTTACGAAATCGAAATCCGTTGTGTAGTCTTGAAGATATAAGCTCACATAAGGACTTACATACAAAAAAACGACATATTATATATTATTTTAGGCAAGTAATGAAACACCACTATTTTATTTATTTATAATTAATACTTATATGTCCATGTGGTGACAGACTAAGAATACAAGTGTCACTACCCCATCTCCTCCCCAGGGTGCTGTAAAAGCCAGCGAAGGGATATTTGACGAGCCTCGTGGTCGAGTGGTTCATGTAACGGACTGCCGATCAAGAGGTCGTGGGTTCGATTCCCGCTCGGAACAATCATTTGTGTGATTTTTCTAATTGTCATACAAATGTTTGTACTGTGTCTGGGTGTCCCTATGTATTATAAGTATGTATTTACAAAAGAAAAGTAGTTTATGTATTATATCCGTATTCTGGTACCCATAACACAAGCGTATAAGCTTAGCTTGGGACCAGAGGACGTTGTGTGAAATATCCATGAATATTTATTTATTATTATTATTATTTTATACAGATGAAATCCTCTGTGAGAGACGGAAAACTCGAAAGTATACCCTGTGCTAACACGCCTGGTCAGCGCGGCACAGTAGATCATAATCCCTCCCAAAGTGGAGGCGGCCCGTGACCAACAGTGGGACGTTACTGGGCTGGAGAGAGAGAGATATAATAAATCTTTTGGAACAGATACCTAACTTGTTTTAATCATGCATATTATTAAATTTGACTATACCTGTAGCAGATGGTAAAGCATAAATGTTGCAATCTTAGCGTTCCTCCACTCCGGTCTGGTCAGTACAAATGATATATACGCCTCGTTATGTCTCACATCTGGCACTAAGAACGCACAGCCTATCACTAACTTCTTGTATGTCACCACACAACTGAACTCTGGATATTGTAAAGCCTCTGTTACTGAGAAAATAGACAAAATAATAGTTAGAACACTGAGAAAATAAAATAGGTATTCTGGGTGTTTCTATGTATTATAAGTAGGTATTTACGAAAGAAAAGTAGTAAGTATATGTATTATATTAGTATTCTGGTACCCATAACACAAACATATAAGCTTAGCTTGGGACCAGAGGACGTTGTGTGAAATGTCCATGAATTTTTATTTTATTTCTCACTATACTAACTATTTTATCTTCTCAGTGACCTAACCAAATAAATATAAAAAAATAAATATTCATGGACATTTCACACAACGTACTCTGGTCCCAAGATATTATGACTAAAATAATATACTTACAGTCTACTCCAGGCCAGAAGAACTGTGCACATAAGTTATTGACAGCAGCTATGTGTTGTGGACGTACATATGAATAGTCTATGGTACCTCTGGGAGGAGGGGAATAACCCTCTATATTTCTGTAGAAAAAAAAAGTATTAAAAATACATTAATTTACAGTAACAAACAGAAGTAATTATGGTACTTTAGTTTTAAATTTTGTGATTTCTTTCTATCCTGGACAATCTACTCACCGTGTATGAAGCCATCTTTTGTTTTTCCAAGCCTTCCCTAGAAAGAAAACCCTCTCCTAAACCAAATAACAGGTTCTTGGAGCACCTCTAGATAGGAATATAAAAGATGATAGCTATTATCGAATTTCAAGTTTACTTAATAAACTACTTACTTGTTAGTTTTCCTAAGCAGTTCATTGGTAACTTTGAGCCAAGTAGGCATAGAGTCAGCGTCCCTCCTGATGTAAGGTTTGAGCATAGCGCCTGAATACGACGAGCGGAAGGGCGCAGGTTCGATGTGCGACAGAAGCAAAGTACCATAGTTGGTACTCGCTATCGTACCGCATAAGGTATCTATTAAATACTGAAAAAAAAAGAATCAGGTGACACAAAGAAAACAGTTTTGAAAGCGGTAACATTTTTTTTATGTTCTTGGACATTTCACACAACGTCCTCTGGTCCCGAGCTAAGCTTATATGGTTGTATTATGGGTACCAGAATACGGACGGATAGACTAAATAATACTACTTTTCTTTTGCAAATACATAATAATATTTTAGTATGACATTTATAAATATCACACAAATAATTGCTCCGCGCGGTAATCGAATCCGCAGCCTTGTGAACGGCAATCCGTTACATGAACCACTCAACAACGAGGCCCGTCAAATCATAGCGACTTCTAAAACGACCACAACGCCACCTAGTTGTGCTACTTAAACCTAAAACTTAAACTTACCGATCTCTGGAACCTATCTAGTACTCTTTCAGTATTCATTGCAACCCTGGGATCCTCTGTCACGTATCCACCTAAGATCTTTACTTCCCTGAAAGTAGAAAATGTAACATTTTAAACAATAACCAATAGAATGAGAATCACAATTTTAGTTCGTACCCTTAACATAGGCGTATAAAGCTTAATTTAGGACCATGGGACGTATGAAATGTCCTTAAACATTAATCCTACTAATATTATAAATGTGAAAGTTTGTGAGTATGAATGTTTGTTACTCTCTCACGCAAAAACTACTGAATGGATTTTAATTTTAACTTTACAATTATGTAGCTTATACGTCAGAATAACACATAGGCTAAAATTTATAAGATATTGTGTGAATTGTATAAAAAGGGGTGAAGCCCCAGCCGAAAGGAATCAGTGAAAATGTTCCAAAAAGGGGGAAATTTGTCAAAATTCCATGCGTATGAAGTATGGGCATAAGGTTATTACGCCGTTTATTACGAAAAATTTTACGTTTACGTATTTATGACGCATTTGACCAGATCTTCCAGAAATTAAAATTACTAGTACAGCCTCCCTGTGGCGTCTCTAAGTTTGAACAAAAAAAAATATCAATAACTTACCTATCCAAATCAAATAAAGGCAAATGTTTATGTCGTTTCAATCTTCTCAATGCTAATTTAGCTTTCAATCTGTACAATTCTGACTTTCTATTCGGCTCTTTCACTTTAGGTATAAGATTTTCCACTTTCTTCAGCAGTTGTATTTCCTCATATTGAGACATTTCTACCACATCCGTTTCCGGTTTTGGCAAAGGGTCTTCCCATGGTAGATCTATGGAGTTTAGTTCGGTAGAAAAAAGGTTTTCACGACGCACTGGCTGTTCTTCTGTGGTGGTCTTCTTAGGTCTTTTCTCTAAGATTTTTTTAGTGTCATGGTCAATGTCATGATCGCTGCGTGAGTCCGAATCGTAATTTAACATTGATTGTTGAAAAGAGTTGATACTTGAAGAATCACTCTACAAATAAAAGAAAGAAAATAAATGTGGGAATATGCGACTAAGGGTGGGATTGTGTAAGAAAATGTGATATAGTGTGATTAAATGTGGGACTATGTGATAAAGTGTGGGACTGTGTGATTAAGGGTGGGACTGTGTGATTAAGTGTGGGACTGTGTGATTAAGTGTGGGATAGTGTTACAAAGTGTGGGATGGTGTGAGAAATTGTGGTATTATGTGTATATATAAGGAATGCAGTCAGAAAGCGTAGGATAGAATTTTGAATGTTAGTTTTTCTAAGTTAATCCATATGGGTTAGTAATTTGCATAATTAATTAGGTAAACACAAAATACTTACTTGTTGTTGTTGTTGATTGTTTGTAGCGTAATCAAATCCTTTGAACTCCATATGTGTGTTCCACGAGTATGTGCAGTCTTTAGGCAAGAGCGATGACATCTGGTCCTCAAAATTACTGTCCTCGCATGTCTCATTCCTTTAAATGTACAAAGAAATTTTAAAAGAATCTTATATAAAAAATTTTGTTATTTGTCCGTTTTGGGGAAGTTTGACCGATTTTTATTAAGAACGCAAATAAAACTGCGGGACACATCCAGTATTCATTATTTCAGATAATGTTATCCGCACTATGAGTAAAATTATCAGAAGTGGTTCTAATTCAGTTAAGTCTTAAACTAAAGTAAATAAAAGTAAAGTTAGTCACAAAAGAACATATCACGAGTATATTTCACTGCCTACCAAGATATTGTTTTCATACCTGCTATCAGAATCAAGTTGGTCATAGTATGATGTACTGGATATACCACTGAATTCATCAGAGTCCATTCTTCTCTTCTTGTATGGTATATCTTCTGAGACCGACACTCGCTGAGGACTGCCTTCTGTATTTATCAGATCTTTATAGCCTAAAATAGTATTAAGATATAATTATAATTATAATGTTGGATACATACAGTGAAAGAGTTGAAGAGTAACGGGTGATAAAATAGCTGTACGGTCACAGATGTACAGATCTTATGTGTCTATGATACAGGCTATATGCCATATGAAACGTCATTGTTATATAAAGCACGATATAGCCAGGGTAAAGTTTGTCCTCAATTTTAAACATCAACCCACCATCTGGTATATCTTTGGTCATAAACATATTCAAAAATTATATAATATTATTAACACAGGTATGAGGGCTCACAGAAGGCAAACAGAAGACTGGGGAAGAAAAAGACATGTTGCACCGACCCCAAATACTGGGATAAGGGCAGGAGAATGATATACATACCCATTTCAGTGACCTTCATAAGAAATAATGTTTTATCAATAGACACTTGATTCCGTGGACGTACTTTGGGCTTATCTCTTGCTATTTCTTGTACTGAAATAAAACATAAATCATGTGGAGTATTTTTCAACACATCATCATCATCATAACAACACGCCTTTTTCCCATGGGGGTAGGCAGAGACTATAGAGCGCCATCTGGTCCAACATACTTCCTTGGCTTCATACACACTCATACATCTGGTCACACATGCCCGACGGTTGTAAGTGCTACGCACTTGCCCCTTTTGGAGTATGCCGGCGATGACATCGGAGTATATTTTTCTCGGGCGTCCTTTCCCAGGATATACACAAAAGGCATATACATAAACGGCGGAGGTAAGTGGAAATCACTTACCTCCGCTGTATATGCCTTTTCAACACAAACAATTTCAAAAGGTTTCTTTAATTAATAGGTGTTGTGATTATAAGGAGAACTGCAGTATAAATTAAAAAAAAAAAGGTCAAGTGCGATTCGGACTCGCGCACGAAGGGTTCCGTACCATTATCTATGCAACATAAGGCAACGTTAATAGTATCGAGCAAGAAACGGTAAAAAAATCATGTTTGTTGTATGGGAGCCCCCCTTAAATATTTATTTTATTTTATTTTTAGTATTTGTTGTTATAGCGGCAATAGAAATACATCATCTGTGAAAATTTCAACTGTCTAGCTATCACCATTCTTGAGATACAGCCTGGTGACAGACGGACGGACGGACAGCGAAGTCTCAGTAATAGGGTCCCGTTTTTACCTAAAAACGCATAGTTGGCCATTAGTGGTATGAACACAAGCCATATTATTATGTTATCTTGCTTCTGATATTCATGTAATTGCACTTTGTTATCAGTAAACTTACAGTAGAACAGCATTGGCATAATGCTGGCATTAAATGAATTCTAACCATGTGCATAGCATGGCATGGGGATAGCCAGTTGGGGTTTGACGGTCCTTAAATGTTTATGTAATAGAAATTAGTACATATTCCGTACTGATCTTTCTTTACAAATCCTGTCAGTAGCGAGATAAACTCGCACACTTAGGGCTCCATATCTACTAGACTGAAAAACATAGTTAACTACAGCCAAATAATCCATCAATAGTTGAAATATAGGAAATAGAAACACGGCAGCTACTTCATAAGTTAGTCAATGGGGAGTATTTGAGGAGATTCTCTAGAGTAAGAATAAAAAATAGCCGTAACTTGGTCATATCTTTAATCTAAAATATTTGTTAATATGATGATCTAAAATATTGATTGTATTTTTTGCAGCAAGTGACCGCATAGATCCACATATTGTACGAGACGAACGGACAGACTAATAGACAGACGGATACCATAGTGAAACTATACATATAAGGGTGTCTTTTTGTACGAAACCCTAAAACTACTCCAACCAAGCCTTTTTGTACAATAAAGAATATTTTTATTTAGTCAATATAACACTTACTGATATGAGCAGCAACAGCAGGCGAAAAACTATGTAATAGTTTCCACCAGCCTGTCTCTCCAAGAACCACAGATCCTGACTGGAAGAACAGCTTGTTGTAGATAGATAGGACCCCAGCAATTGTACCCACCCAGTTCTTCTTTTGTTTACTAAAACATATTATTGTGTAAATCAAAGGTTGTTTGGTAATAAAATGACACTCTCTAAGTATTAATATTCAAATACCCTCATAAGTAATAATAAATTGTTTTTACCAAGACAATATTACATTAATTATTACTTCAAATGTACAATATATGCATAGTTAATTGTACAATCCTAGCAAACTTAACAAATTATAAGTTCAAATCATGTTGGTTTAAAAGTATTATTAATTTTTTGAGGGCCTTAGTTAAATTTATAATAAAACTAGTTATTGGCATCAATTCTATATGCATTACTAATTTGTGGTACTAACGTTTCTGAATATACAACATAAATATACTTTATTGATGTGCAGGCAGTCCTCGTACTTACGGCATGTTAGGTTCTCGAAATACGCGACGTGAATCGAAACGACGTAAGTCGATACATATTTTTTCATATGTTTACATGTAAGACTCGAGGTTAGGTTCCACACGGACTCAAAATTAAAAAAAAACTGCATTTACAAAAAATGATATACATACTTTATTATCAAAAGTAAGTTCTTCAAATAATTTATATGTACTTATGAAATTGCTAGTTATTTTTGGTATTTGTGTGTTACTAATTTTAATAATAATGATAAAAGTTTAATAATCAGAATATATAATGAGAAATAATAAATTAAACTATTAACTTAAAGAAGCTATCAATTCTAGATTGCTTTGCTTCTTTCTTCTTGCTATCATACAGGTCTTTGTAACATTGATATGCTGCACAAATTTTGTTATTAACATTAAAACTTCTCTCAATATTGGGATCATTTTCCCATTTTTTTTCAAGTGAATTCTCCTATGCCGGAAATCGAAACAATTGACGTATGTTTGAGAAATAGTGTCGAAACAATGTTCGACGTAACTTGAAACAACGTAAATCGAAACGATGTAAGTAGAGGACCGCCTGTAGTTTAAAGTTTTCCTTCATTCTCAGATGTTGCATATTATTAGGTATACTCTGTAAATGTAGTTTATTAAATGTTTTGTTGTGCTAAATCTGTTCAGAGAGGCAAATATAAAAATTTGAATCTCTCTCTTCCCAGACCAAAAACGTCCCACTGTTGGGCACATGCACCCTTTCACTTTAAAGGCAATATGGCCTCCTATGCCTTTAAAGTTTCAAATCCACATGGACAATCTTATATATAAAATTCACGTGTCAGTGTTTGTTACCGTACTCCACCGAAACGGCTTGACTGATTTTTATAAAATTTTACATGCATATTCCGTAGGTCTGAGAATCGGACAACATCTATTTTTCAAACCCCTCCCCCACTGACATTTGTACGGCAAAACCATGTTTGCCGGGTCAGCTAGTATTATATAAAAATTTGGATGTACTATTTAGTATTTAACCTACAAGAAACAGGCTCAAACAACTTACGCATGAGGACCAAACAGCAACTGCCAATGTCTATCAATAAATGCACAGATGTGTGTCTTGTAGTGGAAGTACCCATTGTTACTGATACCATATGAGTGCCAGTTTAAATGGTGTAATGATAAGTGGATTACATTTACCCTGGAAAACAAATTACAAACATTTTTAATATTATGTTACAGATGTTTCTATAGGCTGGATAATCTCAAGAATTAATTAGGTTTATTCAGTACATTTTCACAAAATAATCAATATTTATGTACAAGTGAAATTTATGATGTATCTTCTCTTTTTTATGAGTTTTATCTAAAATCATGTATTAAATCAGGCTTAGAAACAACAGATTACTAACCAAGGAAATTTGTTTCTTCGAAACATTTCTTTTTTAATAGGAGCACAGTCTTCGCAAGTAAAATCAAAGAACACATCACAGGAAAAGTCACCGGGTGTACCAGGTCTTCGGAGACAAGCCAAATGCACAAAACAAATGCAACTATCGCATATCAGACCCGGTCTATCCTGTTTGCTCTCTGCCTCATTGCAGTATTTACATGTAGTAGATATTGCACTAATATCAGCTTGAAGAATGCAAACCTCTCCAGGTTCGCCCTCCATAATAAATAATAAAAGCAAAATAAGAGGGAACCGATCGAATTATAAATAACAACAAAACGTTAAGATTTTAGGTTAGTTGTACTGTCACTTTGACGTTAATTTGTTTTGATTTGTTTTTTTTTTAATTTGTTATCAACAAGGTTACATTGTCATTTGAGCCATATACCATAGTCGTGGCTTAAGGGCCTACATCAATATTATCGTATATCATCGCCGACACGTACATATTAACACAGCCAGTAGAATTAGGGATACTTATCCTATTTACTCAAAATCCACTATATATTTTAATTTTGATTTACGTGTTTCTATATATGATAGTTAGAGTCTGTCAAGCGAGTCTAGTCCCATGAAAAAGGCGGCAAATTCAAAAATCTTTCAGGTGTCAACACTGATATAACACGCTAAAAACTTATTGATACTTGAATTTTTAATAAAAATAAACATATTTGAAATAAATAAAAAAAAAGGATTTCAATGTAAGTATTTATTTGTCACAATCAGAACTAAAATCAGAATCAAGAAATTCAATGCCTTCATATGAGAAATCACTGTCAGTATCATCATTACGCACAGAAATGATGAAAGGTTCCAACTCAGTTTCGGATATCCTGTCTTTTACTTTATATTTGTTTTCGACACTAATAGTGTGATCGCTGCATTTTTTCCAATCATTGGCTGTGACACTATTAAAACAGAATGTTTTTATAAGGTTCTCCATTTCATTACCTGGAATCCCTAAATTTTTGCTGGCTATTTTTCTTTTAGCCAAAATCCATATGAGTTCAATAGCGTTCAGGTCACAATGATCAGTGTCACAATGTCACAGTCATCCAAGGTGGCTGAAAAAAATGACAACAATCTTTATGGTAGTTTTCACTTAAAGATGCTCCAGTAAGTTTCAAGGTCATGAACACGACGTCTGGATCTAAACCAAAACGGAAATCGTGATCACATCACAGTAAAATAAAAAAAGTTAGACAATTGTGCTAAAAGTATCAACACGTTGTTGCCAACCTACCTGATGTTGAAACGATTTCATCCAAAAGTCGTCGTTTTTGCGATAACACGTCGTCAGATTCACTCTGTACACGATTATATTTATTAATCATTGTAAACAACAAGCTCCTGACACTACTTTTAATAGTTTTCGGCATTTTAACATTAAAAAACTCAACAAAAACCGGATTATTACGAGGTTTCAAGAGAATTTGTGACAATCTGTTTGACAGATCATAGTATTGCCATTATAAGAAATCAGTAAAAGGGTTGTGGACTCGACTCGCTTGACAGACTCTACTTATGTTTTTAAAGTTATTTCATTAGTTAATACGCGATAATAGACCGACAAATGAAAAAAATAAAAAATTTGAGAGGTTGTTTCGCCAAGATTTTCTATCGAGAAAACTTTTTTCAATCGCGTTTCTGAGTTTATGCGATCCTAGATAATATATTGAAAAAACATATACTTAAAAATTAGAGCTCTAGTCATTCAATCTAAAGAAACAATGAAAACTTCGTACATAGAAAAATGCACGAAGCTATTTTGGTATCCTCTTAAATATTTTTATTACAAAGAAGACCCGGTGATTATATATTATTATAGGTTACAATGGGGACAGTTTTAAAACATACACTTGCTATCGAATCAAAAGAAATGCTTGAGAAGTAAGAATATCAGCACTCTGCAGTAAGCCTTGAACATTAAATTAACAGAATTTGACGTAGTTAGAGGAGCTCAGACATCCACCTATCATTTTAATTTCTTTCCTATGACTCTCCCACTGATATTATGCTTTCATAAATAATAAAGAATAGAGAGAATAAAATATGGTATTGGTATCAGACTTAGCCAGCCGTGGATTTTTGTCTTAAATTACTTTCCTGCCTAAGCATATCAGGATTGTCTTTTTCGTTAGGTACAATAAAAAATAAATATGTTCTTATAATTTATTTTTGAATAATGGGTGATCGCGTGGTTGATAACTGGTCGCGAAACTGGTTGATCCATTTAGTGATATACTGCTTGTGGAAGTTTCTTGCCATCCTTACAGTTTCAGGGTCATTAGGACTGCTGGGCATCAAGTCAAGATGGTGAGCCGCATCCACTATTACTACAGCTCGTACTGTATCGCTTAGGTTGTCCAAAATACCACCTAAATAACATAAAATATATTAAACAAATTACTGGTTAATGTACTTAGCACCCAAAGGCATTTTGGATGAATTAGGTTACATAAATTTCACTGAATACCAAAGAACGACTCGGACATGTGGGTCACCTCTTTCGCAGTACAGGTAATTCCCCTAGGCTCAAGCATTTACTTTGCTTTTGTGCATAAGTTCGTGGGTTCCATTTGCATCCGGGAAAATTTGGTTGTTGATGTGATGAATATATATCTATTTAAATAATATATTTAAGGTATTTATCCTTATTTTTAAGAGTATATATTTTATATCGTTACTGTCTGGTCCACTTACCGCCAGTCCAAGGATCTCTCAGGCCGTTACTGAAAACAATGTTAGAAGCTCCCTGAAGCCTGTTTCCTCCGTACTGGAGTCTCGCCATAGTCTCACTAGGGTAGACTCCGTATTTCTTGTGGCAGTCCTCAGAGAACTGAGTGAAGTTCCATGGAGATGGTTCAAACATATCTGTCTTGCCGTTGGAGCACATGGGCATCACCATCTCTGTGCAAGCCTGGGTTAGATAGAAATGATTACATATGTGATTATGTAGTGTTGTCATCTAAATATCAAATTCCTAGAGATTTACCTGATAGTCCCAGCCGCCTGCATCTAAGTTACCATAGTTATCTCCAACCTTGTAGTCAATGCATTTGTTGGTCTTTTTGTAATTTGCAAATACGTCTAATACTTTTCCAATACCCTGAAATATAAAATCAAACAATCCTAAATAATGATCTCTGAACACACAACACTCAGCAGAGTAAGTGGAGAATAAATGACGACGTTCAAAACTGTTATACTCAATCGACAACGACGTAACACGGTCAGAAATTTATATTCATCTCTCGTTTTTTTCGCCATAGTTACTATAGGTTTAATTAAGTTTGTGTTAGGATAGACATTTAACCTAACCTCTAATAGTTTCTCTCCAGTTAATTGATCCTTTAAGTACTGACAGACAACTCTCACAGATTCTGCTGGCAATGGTAACAGGAAATCAGACGCAAACGGATAGTTCACCATCGCCAGGGTAGAATACATGGAGTTTAAGTAGTCCAGCAAAATATCTAGGTCTGTTGTATTTTTCACAGGACTGCACAAGTTCCAGTTTTTGTGGAGCCACTCGGAACCATTTGCATTCAACGAATAATTTCTGGAAATTGAGTTTAAAGATTAAATACATAACCAATTAATTTATTTCGTGTATGTAAATAAATAAATAAAAATAAATAAATAAATTATTATTAAATATATTATTTTAATCTTTTTACATATTTCATAATTTAATAATCTTCTTAAATCTCCGTAAAGTGCGACTAAAATAACTTCTAAATATTCATGAAGCTATGCTACGAAATATCATTTTCAAAGAGCTATTTATTCGAATGTCCATCTTATGCATATAAATTCTTCT
Organism: Orgyia antiqua; assembly: GCA_916999025.1. Classification (NCBI taxonomy): domain Eukaryota; kingdom Metazoa; phylum Arthropoda; class Insecta; order Lepidoptera; family Erebidae; genus Orgyia; species Orgyia antiqua. The sequence continues at coordinate 21,901,368 of OU779862.1, forward strand.
GTTGATTAAAGTATCGGTTAGGTCAAAATCACAGAACTATTTTCGATGCCATCGAACGAACATAGCTGATAGGATACTTTAGTCTGATGAATGGCACCATATAAATAATATTCCCCAATGTTGTTTCCATGTATCCTATAGCATTTTGTAAATCACATATCCCTGGAATAGAAGTTAGAAGCAGTACAATAAGCGTACCTTATGACGCTCCAAGAGTTTCTAATATTAACAGAGCAGTTGCCATTAACAGTTCTAAAGTTAGAAGTGACGAGTCTATTGTATATGTCGCAGTTAGCCATCCCTGGGAACATGTGGACAGGTGCAGACGCAGCTATCGCACCGCTCACGAGGTGTGGGTACTTCATGCGGAAGTATGCTGCCAACATTCCACCGTACGAACCTGCAGACACAAATAACATAACAGTTATTTTTATCCAAATCAGTTCTTCAAAAAGTATAACATATAAACTTTTTGGAACTACTACAATATTATTAAATAATATAATTAATAAGAATAAACACGCTTTCCGCTCACGCTTATGTGTGTCTAACAATTTATTTGGCTATGAAGACTATAATTTAGCCCATAACCTGTAATGTACAGTGTAAATTACAGGTTATGGGCAGGAATAATGTTTTTTCTTTCTTTAAGCTTATTTGGGGGATAAGGTTGTGGCACCTCTATTCTTTTTTTCTGCGCCTAGCTCAAATCTCATTAATGAAATCCTTCAATAGTATCAACCGCCTTGCATGTAAGAGTGTATGTTAAACGAAGAAGTATGATTTAGGTTGTAGCAGATAATGTTCCATGTTATGTATACCTCCAAACGCGATGACAGGGTAAGTGGGCTTGATGGTGTTACCCTGTAAGTGGTTGATCAAGTCAGCATAGTCCGCTAGTGCCTGCTCAGATGTCAAGTATCCAATGTGTTCGTTATCCATAGATTTGTTTCCGAAAGGCATGGATGCGCCATAGTATCTGGGGAGCAAACGAATGAATCTTGTAAAATGCAAGCCTCAGACGAAGCTTTTCAATGCAAGTTTTGAAATAATTACTGCCGAATGACAAGGGTGTTTTTGACGTGGGGAATGCATTTACGCACTTCGCCTTTCTGGTTGCGGGGGCAACCTTAGGATTTCGTATGGGACTCCCGGCCTACTGGTGCCGGACTACCTTAGCCGGGTCATGGTAGTCACTCAGTTATTACCATGGCCCGACCAGGGGATGACAAAGGTGTAACTCAAGGGGGCGGGAAAGTATTGTTTGTAGGTAGGGCTAGAGCTTTAAAGATAGAGAAAAAGGTACATCTATTTATACTTTTTTTTATCCACATAGCAACATGTCCTCCATCCCGTAGAAGTATTGGTAAGGGTTTAGCAATTGATTTAATGCCACAAGTACCTACCTGTGTTCAGCAAATACAATTTTGGCTCTATATTCAGGAGCTGTCTCCCATATGAACCCTGTGTGCTTCGCAAATTGTTCTATTTGACCCTAAAATGGAATTCAGATTATAGTCGTTTAATAAACTTTAACTATCAATAGGCTATACTAATATGATATGTACCTACACGCGTACGTTAAATTGTCATGTTATTATTACATATAATGATTTATCTACACAAATGTTTTATGCTGATGAGTTTGTTTGTTTGAACGCGCTAATCTAAAGAACTAATAGATCGAATTTAAAAAATATTTTTGTATTGGATAGTCCCTTTTTCGAGGAAGGCTATAGTTGATATAACATCACGCTGAAATTAATAGAAGGGAATCATCAGTGAAAAATGTACAAAAACGGGGAAAATTTACTACATTTCGCGCGTATGAAGCTAGTGGCATGATAAAATCGTTGCACGTAGCTATAATAAGCTTAGAACAATCTCCTCTTTCTATAACAGAAATACTGCGAACTGTGCAGGATATAACAATAACTAATTAGTCTCAGATACAACATACTATTTGACATCAATATCAATGTTTACAAAGTGATCGTGTAGATTGTGTTAAAAATGACCCGACGCGATGTCACGAGTCACTGTACTGTATGTACCCCTCATTATGCTCCAGTTTTAGTACAAAAAATGTAAACAATTTCGCAATACCGGAATATTATATTTGGTCGAGATTTGTGTTTAATTATTTGGGATTGAAAAGTGCAAGTTATTGATTAGTTTCCTATTTCATCTAAAGATTCTATTTTACAATTTCTTAAGATATACTTATCTTATGCAGATTTAAATCACTTTTCAAGAGACGGAAAGTTCTAGCATAGACACAGTAAAACTCTGTATCAATACAGTTAATCTGCGTGGTTATAGTCTTAGGATAAATCCTAATAAATGCTCTAAAGATGTAGGTACCTAGTATCCCAAATAAAAATAACAATTTTGAAACATTGATACCCACTGGTGACGCTTTTGTAGATAGCAATTTATGTACAACTAATACATTTTAACTATTTATTGACGTGATATAATCGCTCTAATATTATATTTAACGATCATAATTTTCTATGTAGTTAGGTAGGTACGGCGGTTACTCAAATTCCCGCAATTAAATATGAGTAACCGTCGTTACAACGGTTTTTTAAGCCATTTATGTTCATTACGTTGTGCTTGTACTTATAAATAAGAGATGTAATTATTATCAAAACCGTAGGGTAATGCCAAAGAAAGTACATGGAGTGCCCTGTTTGAATACAGGCTCAGACCTTGATTAAAAGCATTTGTAGTCAATTAACAAAATATTACTTTTTGTAGTCAATCCAAATAAAGTGACTAGTTGCAGTAATTAAGTTTCAACTTTGATTTTTAAGATTATTAATGAGCCAATTAACGAACTTACCTCATTACCAGTGTAGAAGAAGATAGGTCCGCTGGTATTTAACCAGTAGTCATTGTTTACCAAATATTTAATCTCAAATGTTTCATTTCTTTGAAAACTAAAATGATCTAATGGAACCGTGAACCATTTGGTTTCATATTTGTATTCAGCACTCACTAAACTAATAAGCACAGTTAAATATATTATGTGAAACATGTTGTGATAATCACACGGACACGTCCGTCCCCTCCGAATGCTTATGTGATAATGAATACATTTCAGTATTTAACTATCCGCTTATATTGCTTATGCAATGTACAGTTATTGACAAAAGTGCCATAATTTAATTTGCTGTCATCTCCCAAGCGCATTATCGAATTTGCAGCTCATTTAGCTTGGGAAAAGAAGTCTTCTTTTGACGTCGAAAGAAAAATTTCCATAACATTCCTTCTAGATTAGAGCCCTAGACTACAAAGGGTTTTAGGCTAAGTTCACATGTAACGCGCGTTAACGCGGCTCAACGCGCGTTCAAATTTATAAAGACTTCAGATGACAAGCGCTAACGCGCGTTGCGAGGAGCTCGTCAGTCTGTATCGATAGAGCTTACACAATGGACGTGGAAGATGCTATTATTTTGTGGTTATATTATAAAAAAAAATATGGTAGAAGAAAACGCACACATTGGGTTGGTCGGTTTAAAATTTTATTTTTGTAGGATTCTGAAGCTATATCCCAAATCGCTGACCTTTTCCTGACTTCGTCAATTAGTAAGTCGATGTCTATATCTGATTTACTAATTTTAAATAGAAAACCAAGTCACAAAAAAACATGCAATTGCACAATTGCAATGGAAGCGCGCGTTCATCTGAACAGACAACAGATGTCACATAGCTGTCAAAGCGAGCGTCAACGCGCGATCGCCTGCGTCTAGAGCAAAGAATATACTACTCTCTAACGAGTCTAGAGACTTTTTCTCTGAGCGCCGCGTCAACGCTCGTTGACACGCGTTAACGCGCGCTCATGTGATCGGTTGTATGTAAATACTACGATGTCAATTCAATTCAATTTTGATTTATGGCATTCTGCTGATTATGTTATCATCAATTACTGCCAGCGTCATGTATATTCTTTCTAAGTAGGGTAACCTTTATTGTATTTCTTCCAGGACAAAACTTCAAGTAGTTGTGTTCCATATAGTGTCAACAAAATGTTCACTTCTAAGACCTAGCCCGTATAGATTTTATATTTCGAGATACTTTATGTACTGTGCGTAAAAAAAATACTCAAAAAACAAACTGTTTGTTATCGCGTGAAAGTTTGGATAATTCTAGTTTTTTAACAGTAACTGGAGGTTCGGTTGTTAAATTTATTATTCTTTTTACATTTTTAAACACGTAAAATTTCCTAGTTCGTATGTACGATGTACCTATAGAATATTGGTGGGAAATAGATAATTACTAGAACAAAGGTGTAGTTCCTACGGCAATACGAAATTAATGAATGATTGTGAGATCTGCTTGAGATAAAATAATAATAATTTACCTTTATTTCAGACCTAAATACAGGTTACAAAGATACAGAAAAATGATTCCAACGAATTGAGAACCTCCTTTTTTGAAGCCGGTTAAAAATAACAAGGTGTTAGTAATTTCTTAGTAAACAAAACAAGTTACACAATAAAATCTATTTGGCATACCTAAGTGGAAACATAACTTTTTGTGTAGGTAGCGTAAAAACGAAAAAGGGTTATTGTACTCATATTTTTAAACATGTACTGTTATTAAGGGACCAACCATGAAATCGCAAAAGATATATGTTTCATTAATTTTGCAGATTAATTAAACATTATGAATACATACTGGACAATAGTTTTTCCTAGATTTCTGGGTTAGCCAATGTATTTCTATTTATTAATGTCAGTTAAAGGGCAAATTCGGTCAATAATACTTCTGAAAAAAAAAATACGTTACGTTGATTAAAATTAGTTTGTCGGAAAATCTGTAGTTAATAGTCATTTTAACTGACAATATGAATGTGGTTAAAAGTGGCTGACGGAAGAACGGAGAATCAGTCAAAATCAATTTTTACGTATATTTCTGTCTACAGCGTTTAAAGGAACCTATCATGAATGGCATGACGGGAGCTAAAAACCTAACCCACCCTTGTCGGGTTGCCCTTGGCTCCCTGTGCCTTGTGTTCCACTACTTGGCGCTAGGCAAGTCAGTTAAAATTACATTTAAACAGCTATATTGGGTAAAATTAGTTTTGAATAATTTCAGTCAAAAGTACTACTGTCGAGAGCTTCAGTCTATTGAGTGGTTATAAGTTTTGACTGTGACATATATCATAGGGGGCTATAATAGGAACGATAATAAAGTTACAAAAAAAGGGCAAAAAAGAAACAACAGCACTTTCCAAATTAAAATCATTTAATAACTTTTCTTTTATACATGACTAAATATTATTGTTTTGTGTAATTTCTGTCTCTTACCACGTAAATCACTAAGTATATTTTCTGTATGACTCTTTAAGTGTTAAAAAATGAATTTGCAATTTTCTTAATTAATACGCTTTCATGCAAATCATTGCAATAAATTGAGTCCGTGATGGGATGCTTAAACATTTCTTGCAACAGAGGAGTAAAATGTTGTGATACAACATTAATTAATTTGTTTTCTATATTGTTTTCTCTGAGTTGGCCCATCAGGAAGGATTACTTTCATAAATGCCAGAGCTAGGATTTGGTACACCCAGAGTAGCTACTTGCCCCATAGACTCTTCCTGTAATGAACTGTCTATCTGAAAATTATAATATATTTTACAAAATATAGCCTTTTGCCATATATTCGAACTACTACATTTCTGAAACATAATAATAATGTAAGGCTCTCATTAGGCAGTCGGATCGGGGGGGGGGGGCTGGTTCAGAAAGCAGCAATTATCTCTGGAGCCTTGAGCGCCGGTAGTTTGGAAAATGTTCCTGATACTGGTGGGGTATTTTTTTTCATACTAGTTTTTATATTCCTTATAAATTCAAATATTTAACATTGTATAACATGTGAGACAATTAAAGGAGTTTGTAAATAGATACTTGAAATTTTACCTTGCAAGGTGATACTGCTTCTTGATTTGTAATTATAGTAGGAACTGCTGTTTGTTTTAAAAAATCCTTGCACTTTCATAAAATTTCATTTTCAATGGTACAATGGATAACCATAATTTCCTCTGGGTACTATTTTTAGGAAATCTAAAAAAATAATATTGTAGGTAAGTATATTAATGTTGTAAATAATGTGAAATAAAAATTAAATGACTAAGCAAACATGTATAATTTAGTTCAGGTCCCACAGAAAGTCCTAGATATGTCCTCAGTATGGTCACACTATTTCAAAATTACTTCTTGTAAACAAGAAAAATAAAATTGCACTAAGTCCATGAAATTCAATGTAAGACTATTAGATCTTTACATCGTTATCAGTATAGTTAGTTAGAAGTATGCTGAAAACATTGTTTAATCATTTTATGAAGTATTTAATTGAAAATACAAAGAAATATGTTTGCAGTTATTCAATGCCAGAAATCACGATCTAAACACTTACGCGTGAAATTGTATATCACCTCCTGGACACCACGTACTACCGCAACCACGCACTACACAAGTTTGCACCATTTCTTTAATTATAAAAATAGTTAGAGTCGAAAATTTGAAACGAAGCTGTGAACCGTAAAGTAAACAACCGACATATTGGCACAATTTTGTCGACAACTTGACATATGGTGACCAATGTTGCCAAATTACGAAATCCTTAGGAAATGGGGAAAATAATTCACTGATTCGTCAACCATGAAAAGCATCCGTGATCTACTATTTTATTATTTTTAATTTCATTCATCGTATTTCAACTAGTTATTTATAGTTACGATTAAACACTATCAAATGACAGTGTTTAACTTGTGATTTGATATGTGTGGTGACTCTTTTTAAGAATTTACTAGGAGATTTTAATAAGGAGATAGCAGTACTAAGGCCACACTAAAAAGAGAGGTCAGACCACAGAGAGTGAGATAGAGATACGTAGGTATTTGCCTCAAACCGATGTTCCAAGTATGGCCTCCTTTTTTTTATCTATACCTTCATGGGTGTGACTAAATATAGTCGCGCGATTTGAAAACGCGCGTCAAAATGTTGTCATCTGAACATGGCCTTATTATGTTTTTTTTCCTGAAAGCTATGCCTAAATGCTGCATACAAAAAGTTTGTCGACAACTCTCAATAATACATAAAATATTTCGTGTAGAGGTTTACATAATAGTTATTTCTCATACGTCACTCTTCTGATTTATTTGATTCGTTAAAATCTCTTTCTTTTTACAGCTAATATCATTTTAAGTTTAAACACTTTTATAATATTTTCTAACACTTGGGCGACTCGTTTACTTAAATAAAACAATTTTTCCGGTTAAAATCGAAAGTAAATATATGCGTCTAAATCCGTGAAAAGTGGTTTTATTTTAAACACTTTTCTTATCGGGTGTCCAGAGCGCCGACATTATTATCTCAGCTCATATGACCCCTGCCCCGACCAATGTACATACCTACATACAAATATATAATAACATTATTATGTTGTTAAATAGCTTGCAATATACAAAAGAAAGAGATTATGTTATCGGGAGATATGTGAGACAGTGCATGAGGTCGGGTCATGGTTTGATTCCCATTAGACTTATTTTGCCACTACTACGTCTGGGTGCTTCTCTATGTCTTAAGATGTTAAAATATATATATACATACTACTAGCTGACCCGGCAAACGTTGTTTTGCCATACAAAAAAACAAAAAGGTTTGAAAAATAGATGTTGGCCGATTCTCAGACCTACTGAATATGTATGTAAAATTTGAGAAGAATCGGTCAAGCCGTTTCGGAGGAGTACGGTAACTAACACTGTGACACGTGAATTTTATATATTAGATATATATATATATATATGAAATCAAAGCAATATTAAAATCTTAATATATTTATTAATCAACATTAAAGATAATTTTATTGAATAAAGTATTTTTTCTTTTGGATAAAGATGTTTCTTCATTGAAACATTTTTATTTTGTTGTAAGAATGCACAGAGTTATCGTAATCATTGATTTTAACAGTGACCTTCTTCAATCTTTGTTTTATATAAACATACATTTAACAAACATTGTTATGTTACCTATGTAAGTAAGAGTAAGTATCCGTAGTATGCATACCACAGATACAGTAAGTTAATTACTTCGCAGGTTTTACAACTTTTATTATATTTCTATGTTATACAGTATTTTAGTTATATACTCACCTCACGGCACAATAAGTATTAGTTTGATTCTCTATGTATCTACCCATAAGTTATTAAGTTTATATTATCTAGTTAGTTGATAACTAGATACCTAATAAACTACACGTGACTACAGAGTTACATTAGCGGATATTAGATTACCTACAATTATTATAAATACAAAAGTAGCTTTGTCTGTCTGTCAGTCACAGTTAGACGCTGCAACTACTGAAACGATTTAAATAAAATCTGGTCCACAGTTGGACCGGAGCCTGAGAAACAGCATTGGCTACTTTATAATGCCAAAAAACGGGTAAATGTCACCCGTATGTATTTGTGAGCAACAAGCTAAGTACTTAAATATAAATTTTAGGGCTGTAGGTTGCACAGCGTGCTATGGAGAGGGCTATGCTCGGTATTTCCCTACGGGATAAAATCCGAAATACGGAGATCCGTAGGAGAACTGGCGTGTCCGACATAGCCCGAAAGGTTAGCACGCTGAAGTGGCATTGGGCAGGCCACATCGCTCGTAGGACTGACGATCGTTGGGGAAGAAAGTCCTACAGTGGCGACCACGTACCGGACGACGCAGCGTTGGGCGGCCCCCGACAAGGTGAAGCGACGATATCGTCAAGGTCGCGGGGAGACATTAGATGCAGGCGGCACAGGACCGCACATTGTGGCGTTCTATGGGGGAGGCTTATGTCCAACAGTGGACGGAGAGAGGCGGATGGATGGATGGAGGGCTGTAGGTAACCAAAATAATATCCGAGGTATATTTCAAGTTCATCATCTTAATTACAGGAAGCTGTGTAGGAGATGTGATCTTCTACATCCACCAGTCCAATCACCTCCATATTCTGCACGTGTTGTCTTTAGATGCTGTGATGATAGCGTCTCCAGCGTAGGAGTACGCACAAGAGAAGATCTCACCTTGATGCCCAGATAGTACCTGAGAATAAAATATATATCAAATAGTGTTTTATTTACTTGAGAATCTTGATGACGTAATGACACATTAAACAAATTTATTAAGGGCCTACATCAATATTATCGTATATCATCGCCGACACGTACATATTAACACAGCCAGTAGGCACAGAAAATGAAGAATTAGGGATACTTTTCCTATTTACTCAAAATCTACTAATTATATTTTAATTCTGATTTACGTGTTTCTATATATAATAGTTACTTATGTTTTTAAAGTTATTTCATTAGTTAATACGCGATAATAGACCGACAAATGAAAAAAATAAAAAATTTGAGAGGTTGTTTCGCTAAGATTTTCTATCGAGAAAACTTTTTCAATCGCGTTTCTGAGTTTATGCGATCCTAGATCATATATTGAAAAAACATATACTTAAAAATTAGAGCTCTAGCCATTCAATCTAAAGAAACAATGAAAACTTCGTACGTAGAAAAATGCACGAAGCTATTTTGGTATCCTCTTAATTTCCTTTTGTGGTTGCTCAACGATGGGAAAATCTCTTCCTATATTGAGGAGGCAAATGCCCGCTAATGACGTTTATTGCTTGAAAAGTCGTCTTTTTAAACAATAAATGACTGGAAAACAACTTATGCGTATACCTGTATACAGTTCCCAGTACTTGTGTTCCATACCCTGGCGCTCCTGTCTGCCGAAGCGGTCAGAAGACATCCGCCGGCGGGACTGAAGCAAACCTTGAACGAATATAACTTTAATGTAAGTTTAACTTTAAACCAAATTTTTTTACTTGAAAACACGTAAAATAACGTTGCAATCTTATTTTAAACTTGAGTTTAAAATAAGATTGCAACGTTATTTTACGTGTTTTCAAGTAAAAAAATTTGGTTTAAAGTTGAGAACTGGCATAGCAAAACTTTTACCAACTTCATAAGCATCCACTGCAATCCGCTGCACTGTTTTAAACTGCACTATTTAAGAGTGTATTAAAATTTTTAAACCTTGGACACTTCCTCTCGATGTCCCTTCATGACAGCAAGTTCCTTAAAGTCAGCCCGCACGTCGTAGATTCTGGCTGAACAGTCGCTGGAAGATGTTGCCATTCGCTTGCCGGCCCAGTCGAATGAGATGTCTAATACCTTTAGATAAATAATATACTTAATTAGACACAATTCCACAAAGAACTGTGAGAATATGTGTCATATTTTTCTTATTTTGCACAGTTTGAGACTGAGCTGTTATGTGTCTTCTACAATCAGTTATTACAGGGTTTACCCACATCCAATTTAATTTTACATTGACCATAAAGATAGACTTTTACCATAAACTATATTATATTATATTGTGCTCAGACAACATAAAATTATAACAATATTAATAACTATAACAATATTTAGTTTCTAAATATATAACAAAATTTTTAACAACATAAAGAAAATATAAATTATATTATTATAAAGGTAAAACATACATAATTTTATCTTAGACTAAAGTTTTTTAATTTTTGTAAAGTTTTTTATTTTTGTGGGTCGACCCTGTAATAACTGATTGTAGAAGACACATAACAGCTCAGTCTCACCCGTGACCATGGTGACTGCAAAGTCTCCGAAACGTCGGGCTAAAATTTAAAACAAATATACGCGTCTAAATCCGTAAAAAGTAGTTTTATTTAATCTGACTACCCCTTAAAATATGTAGGTGTTTTGTGTACGTATTTACTAACGCAATAAATTTATTATAGAACATATTATTTTACTACTTACATACACTTGAAATGAGATTAGAGGATTTTGTATGTGAGTGAAATGTAACCTAAACCTCATCAGTATGTCCAGCGACGGTGGCAAGACATGAGTTCTGTCGTGCGTCCCACAGCTTGGCGCTGCCATCCAGAGACGAAGAGCCTACCAGAGAGCTGTCCCAGTTGAACTGCACGTTGGAGATCTCACCGTCATGACCTCTCAATACTGACATCCGACTATAACAACCGTGAAATTAATCTGAATAATACAGTAACAAATAGGTATTTAATACGATACCAAAATAGCTTCGTGCATTTTTCTATGTACGAAGTTTTCATAGTTTCTTTAGATTGAATGGCTAGAGCTCTAATTTTTAAGTATATGTTTTTTCAATATATGATCTAGGATCGCATCAACTCAGAAACGCGATTGAAAAAAGTTTTCTCGATAGAAAATCTTGGCGAAACAACCTCTAAAATTTTTTATTTTTTTCATTTGTCGGTCTATTATCGCGTATTAACTAATGAAATAACTTTAAAAACATAAGTAACTATTATATATAGAAACACGTATATCAGAATTAAAATATATTTAGTAGATTTTGAGTAAATAGGAAAAATATCCCTAATTCTTCATTTTCTGTGCCTACTGGCTGTGTTAATATGTACGTGGCGGCGATGATATACGATAATATTGATGTAGGCCCTTAACAGCTCGCCTATTTTCGTGATAAAGATAAGTAAGTAGGTACTATTTATAATAAGCCATGGTCATAAGTAATTAATCTGCTCTTTGCTCTGTGTTATTTATTTTGTCCATTTAAAATTTCTTTTATATGAATATAGTATTCTATCAACCTTTTAATAAGCAAAACAATTTAACTTGACCACATAATATTTTCATCAGCAATATTTAGCTATACAAATATTTAAAAACTCCATCATATTTTGAACAGGCGCTATAGAATTTGAGCCATTATATTATTCCGCTTGAGTCAGCTACTTGCTGGAAAAAAGTACAGATAAACTCACTCTGGCAGTCTGGTATCCCACACAGATATAGTGCCGTCGAACGATCCAGTTATCATTCTAGAACCTTCATTCGGATCAAACTGCAGCGCGATCACTTCAGCTGTATGGCCAGAATATGTGTGAACCTCTTGACCTGAAATAAAAATAGGTAAGTATTAATATGCCTATGTACTTTAACTAAAATAGATGTAAAATCAACAAACCTAAGATTTTAACACTCACCTAGAATTTTTCCAAATTACAACGTCTTTGGCTTTTACAGTAAAATTTTATTGGGCCTTCGGGAATGACGATATATTAATAGATCAAGTTACAGACTAATGAGAAGAATTAAATAACCTTGAAATAGCAGAAAATAAACAGCTACCTAAAACACTTATTACCAGTACGGGCATCAAAGAGTTTAGCAGTGTGGTCCATAGACCCTGTAGCTACCAGATCACTCTTCACATTGAACTGAGCAGCTACCACCTCACCGCGGTGACCTTTCAGTGTTGTCAGACATTCACCAGTCTCTGGATCCCAGATCTTAGCTGATTTATCAAAAGAGCCAGTTAAAACGTAGTTACTGTAATAGATGAAACGGAGAATTTGAAGTTTATTTTTGGCTTTATCTACTTAGGTACTGATATTTGATACTGACCATGCTGGGAAATTGAATCCTACACAGTAAACAACGTTCTGGTGTCCAGATAAAGTCTTCAACTCTTTACCAGACTCTACATCCCATATCTTGCAGGTTCTATCATAGCTCCCTGAGAGACACCTATCAAAACGAACAACAAACAAAATGTGAAAACTACTTTTAAAGTCGGGCCTCGTGGTCGAGTGGTTTACGTAACGGACTGCCGTTCACGAGGTCGCGGGTTCGATTCCCGCTCGGGACAATCATTTGTGTGATCTTTATAAATGTCATACAAATGTCTGTTTTGCGTCTGGGTGTTTCTATGTATTATAAGTATGTATTTACGAAAGAAAAGTAGTTTATGTAGTATTTTGGTACCTATAAGTTATATATATATGCCTGTGTTATAGGCTATAACACAGGCATAAAAGCTTAGCTTGGGACCAAAAAAAAAAAGGTCGGCGAAAGCTGAATTCTTTCAGCTAATACGGGTTTGAAACCAATGAGATCCCAGTTACACAGCAGGTATCATACCGCAGGAAGGAGGAATAGAGACATTCTTGTTAAAAGTTTAAAACCAACTAACTTGTCTCCTATCTTATTGAATACAACGTTGGTGAGAGGCAGCACATGTGTCATCAGAGTCTTGTAGATGTAGAACCTCTTGCCAGTGGGGCCCTCGTGTTCGATGCGTTTCTTCAACATCTCCAGACATTGCTCCAACTGGCCACGGACGTCGTCTGTGATCAGGACCTCCTTGTTGTATAAACGATTGGCAATCTCTTTGATGTTGGAGCTGGAAAAAGACGATGAATTGAAGTAAAATCATTGATAAAATAATTTACTGAATGGAATCTATTAACCGAATGATAAAACGTAAATATGTATTTGGTCCGTGTTACTTTTCATGAGAAATCTAACAAATTGAAGATTTGTGTAACCTTTACTCTCCATGTGGATAGATACGGAATATAAATGTCACCAGTCCATTTTCGTCCCCAGGGTGCTGTGAGTGCAAGATAAGGGATAATATTATAAGTAGATAATATCCTCTGATCCAATACGTCTGATCAACGTGGCATAATAGAACAAATACCCTCCCGTACCTAGCAGTGGAACGTTCATAGACTGGGTAGCAAGGAAGTAACCAATCCTCCAGCCTTGCTTATCTTATATCTGCATATCTTCTTAACATCACTATACGTAAATATGTCATTAGATACTTTTCCAATGTAGAAAATAGCCCATCTTTTACACTTACTCGGCGTTTAGATCTAATAGGTCAATATCTTTGTTCTTCACGCCACCTTTCTGCTGATACTCCAGTATTAACCCCGGAGGGTGATACCTGAGGTGGAACTTCAGCAGCTTCATGGTAAACCACTCAGTGTTTAACGTGGAGCATTTTTATAAGGATTTTTTAATTAAAATAGTTAAAATTTGGTTACAAAACTAACAGTGTTTTGTCAATATTTTGTTGCCATTGGTTACCGTGGTTACCAATTACCATGGTGATTGTTTGTTGTTCTTTATAAATAAATCGAAAATAAGATGCGTGAAGAGATTTTAATAGAGGGCCATATGATAAAGGCAAGGAATATGAGAGCATACTCAGCGCATAATAAAAAACATACTTGTTCTGTTTTTATAAATTCTTTGTAAAATAATAAAAATAATTACTCCACTACACCGGCCGACTGTTGCCAACCTCGTCAGACTGCGTCCTGCCGCCTTTCGAGGCGAGGCAGTTTATTAAAATAAAATAAAATAAAAATAGCCTTTATTTCTACTACATGTTCTAATTACATAAATTATATAAGAAATATAGTTTGTTCGGTATGTAATATTACACATTTTCTTTGTTTTGTTTCTCTAAAATTATAATATTTAATGCTGCTAGGTACTGCTTTTTATTTTTCTATTGTTTTCCTTATCTTATGTTAACGTAATCCTATACATGTAGTAGTCGCCTCTGCGGCATAGGCCTCTCCTAAACCTTTCCATGTCTTCCTATCCCGAGCTGTCTGCATCCAGTTACGTCCACAAATTCGATGAAATACGTCTCTCCATCTCGTATTCGGTCTTCCTCTCTTTCTTTTTTTCTCTCTAGGTACCCATTCTGTCAATCTTTTTGTCCATCTGTTGTTATTCATCCTACAAACATGTCCTGCAAAATACCATTTGAGCAGTCTAACTCTCTTCTTTACATCAATAACTTTAGTTTTGTTCCTAATGATATAATTTTTAATTTTGTCTGACAGTTTTAATCCTAACATACTCCGCTCCATCTTGCGTTGGCAGACAGCAATCTTTTCTTCATCCTCTTTCCTTAGCGACCAAGTCTGACAACCATATGTTAGACATGGTAATATTGTTACATCGTATATCTTTTTCTTAATTTTTATGTTGATTGTTTTATTTTTCATTATTTCTCGAAGTCCCCAGTATTTCTTCCAAGCTACATTTATTCTTCTTTGTATTTCTTTTTCTGTGTTTTTCTCGAATGTTACTAGCTGCCCTAGATAGACGTACTCTTTCACATAATTAATTCTTTCTTGTGCTACTTCAATGTCTCTGTGCAATCCATTTGTTAAAATCTTTGTTTTTGTTGTGTTCATAAATAGACCCACTTTCTTGCTTTCTTTTGCCAAGTCGTTAACCATATTTTCTAGTTCTGTAGCACTTTCCGCAAATACTGCAATATCATCTGCGAAGCGTAGATGATTTAGTAGTTCACCGTCTATTCTTATTCCTTTTGTTTCCCAATCCAATCGTCTAAAAATGGATTCCAAAACAGCTGAAAAAATTTTTGGTGAGATTGGGTCTCCTTGTCTGACTCCTCTTTGAATGGGAAATGGCCTGCCTTCGCGTTCTAGGCGTATTGTTGAGTTGCATCTCGAATATATGTTGTATAATAAATTAATATATTTAGGGTTGACTCCTTGTTCTGTTAGTGAAGTCCATATGGCTTCGAAATACAATGAATCAAAGGCTTTTGTAAAATCTATAAAGCACATATATATATCTATCTTGTATTCTTTTACTTTCTCTATTAGTTGTGTTATAACCTGTATGTGATCTATAGTCGAGTATGTTTTACGGAAACCCGCTTGTTCACGGGGTTGGTTTTCATCGAGATTGTTTGTTATTCTATTTAATATTATTTTTGAGAAGATTTTATATATATTAGTCATGAGACTTATTGGTCTATAATTTCCAAGCTCGCTTCGGTCGCCTTTCTTATGCAGTAATATGATTGTTGATTCTGACCACTGTTTCGGTGTGGATTCCTGATTGAGGATATTATTAAAGACGGTTTGAAGGGGTTTGAGAATCGAAGAGGATAATAATTTGAGTACTTCATTAGCAATGTTGTCTTTCCCCGGAGTTTTGTCATTCTTTTGCGACTTTATTGCATGTTCTATTTCTGATTCGAGGATGCTTAATGGTTCTACGTCGTTGCTTGTTATATTATGTCTGTCTGAGGTCATAGAAATTGGTAGATGAGTTATACTTTCAGCAGCATAAAGGTTTTCATAAAATTTCGTAGCTTCGCATATCATGTCTGGGCGTCTAGATTTTACTGTTCCTTTTTTATTTTTTAGCTTTTCTGTCCAGGTTTTCGTTTCGTTTAGTTCTTTATAAGCCTTTCGAAGGGCACCTGTTTTGCTTACAAACGTTTCAAATGTTCCTTGCCTTATTATATTTTTTTGTTTTGTTATGTTTCTATTTATTACTTTACTTATGAGTGTTATTTGTTGTTTTATTTCTTTTGTTCTTTTCTTTTTATATAATTCTTGCCTTTGTATTAAAAGATCTTTAGTTTCTTCGGTGATATAGTTTCGACTGTTTTTCTTTTTCCGTGGAAGTTTAGTTAGGAGTTTTTGTATTTGCATTACTAAATTATCGTACTGATTTTGCACTTCTTGAGATGAATACACCGCCTCCATAAATTTGTTTTCCCAGTAATTGGTATTAAATTCTGATAGATGTGGTAGTTCTCGACAGTAGTTAGTAGGTTTAAATATTCTTCTTTTCAATTTCAAATCCAAGTATATTTCGCAACGTATCATCCTATGATCTGTATTAAAATTTAGGTTTTTAATTATATCAAATGTTTTAATAACTGATGGTTTGTTTGTTAGTATGTAATCAATCTCATTAAAATGCTGGCCGCTTGGTGACTGCCAAGTCCATTTCTTGTGTTTTTTTCTTGGAAATTTGCTATTAACGATGTAAAAATTATTTTCTAATATAAATTCGACTAGTTTTTGGCCATGTGGACTTCTTTTTCCATAAGCGTATTTCCCTATATTGTTTTCTTCGCCTTTTTGTGCACAGCCTATCTGTGCATTCCAGTCTCCTAGTAAAATGATATTTTTTGTGTGGACATAGTCTAAAGCTGTTTCTATAGTTTTATAAAAGAGATCTAAATCTTCATCTGTACAGGCTTCGGTAGGGGCGTATACTTGGACAATTGACGAAATCGAGTTGGAAGACGTTTGTATTTCCAATGTAGCTACGCGGTCTGAGAAGGTTTTAACACTTATTATATAGTTTTTCAGGTGCTTTTTGATTAAAAAACCTACTCCATTTCTTCCTTTCGTTGCAGGTGTATGAAATAAGATGTAATCGGAATATTCTGCTATTATTTCTATATCTCTTCTGGTCTCACATAAGCCAATTATATCCCATTTGATTGATTTAACTGCGTAATCCAATTCTTCTATTCTACTATCTGATAATAAAGTTCTTACATTAATGCTTGCTATAAAAATTGTTTGAGGTTTTTGTTCTTTATTTATATTTCTATTATTTGTTTGTATAATTTGAGTTTGTTTTTGATTTAGGAGGTAATGGTCTGACTTCTCCACGGAGACCAGCCGGCCTGGAGAAGGTGGAGGGTCTGGAGAGGCAGTATTTAGTTTTTTCGTGAAACTTCTACGTCGTTGGGTTGTGTTCGGTTTTCAAGATTTAACTGCGGTGGGCGTAAAAAACTAGTAATGTTCTGTGATTTGTTTTTTTTTTGTATTTGCTTTACTCTCTCGGTATCATTCTTTTCTGTTATTTCTATCACTCTTTCTTCTGGTGAGTCGGACATATGCCGTTTATTAATGTTTCTTTCGTTAGATGTGTAGGGCCCAGCGTCACGTGGAGTTAATGTCACGATTCTGTCATAGCGTAAGACTACCGGTTTTCCTGCCTCTCGTTCGCGTTTAAGATCTTCTTGTAATTCTTTTCGCTTCTGTAAGACACTAGGTGGAAAATCTTCTTTCAAGTACATATTTGTGCCATCAAGCCATTTCTTCTGTTTCATTATGTCTATTTTCCTGTGTGTTGTTGTTACTGTTAGAACAACGGGTCGAACCTTCCCAGATTTTTTCCCCATTCTGTTTACGTTTTCTATTTCCCATTTTTGACATGGTATTTTTAAATCATTATTTATTATGTCTAATATTATGTGTAGTAAGCCATCATATCCCTTTTCTTTCTCTTCGATTCCGAAAAAGTTTATTATGTATACTAAAATAATTAGAGACCGTGAGGCTCTACCAGATACTTTGGTTGCTTTCCAATTAATACAAAAAGTGACGCAGTGTAACGCAGTGCTCGATAAAGCGCTTTCCATCAACGACACTGTTGAACACAGCCGTACACTGTTCGACACTCGAAAAAGTGGTGTTTGACAGATGCTTAGCAAGAATTACCAACAAATAAGAGAAGAATTCTTTTCTCTCCTTATGAACAACTAATTATTGAACATTACTTACTTTAAAATTATATTTGGTTCAAATAATTATTATTAAACAAAAGTACTTAGTATTATTACAAAACAATTATTTATTTGCCCACATATTGTCAAAGTTCTTTAACTTATTGGAAGGTTATGTTTATAAATTATTGAGCCAAGACTTTGTCAAGGAACTTGCATTTAGGTAAAAAAACGCCCATAATTTTGCGATATTGATGCACTCTAGTGTTATTTTGAGACAACTAGGTGTTTCATTTAAACTTTTACACAGTGTTTGGCAGTGTTTCACAATGTAACGCAGAGTCCCTCTGTGTTAACTAAATGGAAAGCAACCTTTATAAATCGGTTTGTGCGTTATTGAATCGAGAAAGAGGGCTCCTCATAATTTGTATCTCAAGTAACTTTTGTATTGAATTCCAAAGCTAAGTATGTGTAGTTCCTGGTTCCAAGCTAAGCTTATATGCTTGTATTATGGGTACCAGATTACGGATAGAATACTTAAACTTTTTCTTTTACAAATACATACTTATGATACATAGAAACACCCACAGATCAAACATTTGTATAACATTAGAAATACTAAATTACCGGCTAACACTCACAGTTTTGGGATCGAAGATGTCGACCCAGGTTTCGAGCATATCCGATGCTCATCTTCAGGACGAGTGCGCAGCGGCGTCTGCGACCTTCCGGCGTGCACTGCGGGCGACAGCTTGAGCTCGTACAGCCCGCTGCGACAGTGCGGGGGGTGGAGGGTCTTGAGGTGGGGGGAGGTTTCTTTACTGCTGATGTTCACCGACCCAGGTGATGAGTGGTCGATGACACAAGGTGATATTATCTTGCTGTCGGCAATCACTACGTCCTGGTTAGCGCGAGTACCATCGCAAACACTGCTTACTGTGTCGCTCTCTAGATCAACCACTTTCAATTTTGAGGTCGCATTAAGAGCAGGTATCCAAGAAGGAGATAGCGTCCACCCAACATCTCTGTTCATGTTGGGATATCGACGAATTTCTATGGCCTCGCGTATTTTACGAGGTACCAGAAACTTTTCTGTTGCTAATACGGAGGCTTTGTCAAATCGGATGTAATGATTTATATCCGTGAGATGTGCGTGTTCCGCCAGAGCTGATACGTTCGTGTCATTGTTCTTAATGCACCTTAGGTCTTAGGAAGGTCGCAGACGCCGCTGCGCACTCGTCCTGAAGATGAGCATCGGATATGCTCGAAACCTGGGTCGACATCTTCGATCCCAAAACTGTGAGTGTTAGCCGGTAATATAGTATTTCTAATATGACTCAAAGTCACGAAAATTTCAATACGAAAATTGTATAACATTTATGAATATCACACAAATGATTGTCCCGAGCGGGAATCGAACCCGCGACCTCGTGATCGGCAGTCCGTTACATGAACCACTAGACCACGAAGCTCGTCAAACAGTTAACATCTACAATCTGTGTCTATTATAGTCTGAACATCAATCATTACATAGTGTAATACAGACAGCGTGCATCTTTCACAACAACTGATTTCAGCACATTTCAGTCTAGCACTTATGAAACTAGCTTCCGATTTATCAATATCGCATTAATTGTATGAAAAAAAAAATGTAAAATGTAGCCGCAATTTCGTCGATATTACAAGTAATAATAACTAACACCTTAATTGTGCACAAAACAATGCCTAGTGCGTATCGCTGTTGTAATAATTAACTTGGGTATTTTCCGAAGTTCCGACGGGTAGCAATACTTGTAATAGCAGTAGTCGCTGCTTGTGCTAGCGAACCATTACTGCAAATATATCGATTTACGCACATTAAAAGTACATAACTAATACCTAAGAAAGATACCTCACGTTGATTTAGTAGGTATGTCAAGATACGTTTCGGAAGGTGGGATTCAGATAAACAGGAATTAGGTACCTAGAGTACGGTAGAGCTATTTTAACCATTTTAATACTACAGTCAGTTAATCGTGTGGTGATGAATACAAGTGTCAACACCCTTTTTCCTTCTATGGGTGCTGTTAATGGGCTGGAGAGAGAAAGAGAGGGAATTAAAACTCATGTTTATGTCCATATAATCGGCTTGAACGTAATGTTGAATATCTTTATACAAGACACACACACACACACACACACACGAAGTATTAGTTCGTAAACAAAAGACAGGTGTCCTACATTCAACACACATGATGAAAAGCTGCCGAGACCTCTTTCAGAGCCAACGTACATATTTGAACACTGCAATATGCATTGCGGAATAGTTGTTTTTTTTTATAAAAATCTTGGATACTTCTCGATCATATTTCCTTACTGGCGTTAACTTTTTAAACAATAAGTAACTGAATAATGAAATACATTAAATGAAAAACTTAAAAATTCTCTTTGCCACCTCATCTTAACGATAACAAAATTAAATCTTACTCTAAGCACAAAGACGTTTTTAAAGACATTTTAGAATATAAGTGTCAAGTTGTAAAGCCAATTATGTTGCGCTAAATACTTAACATAACTAAAATAAAAACAACTGTGTTTGTAAATTTATGGGCATTTCGTTATACATTTACTTTAATTAAAATCGTTAATGTCTAGTATATCGTTATTATGACGGGCTTCGTGGCGTAGTGGTTTATGTACTGGACTGCCGTTCACAAGGTCGCGGGTTCGATTCCCGCTTGGGACAATCATTTGTGTGATATCCATAAATGTCATACAAATGTTTGTACTACGTCTGGGTGTTTTCTATGTATTATAAGTATGTATTTACAAAAGAAAAGTAGTATATGTATTATATCCGTATTCTGGTACCCATAACACAAGCATAATAAGCTTAGCTTGGGACCAGAGGACGTTGTGTAAAATGTCCATGATTATTTATTTATTATTTATTATAATAAGAAAATTTAGATAACATTGCTGAATTGTGTTACTGACACCTGACACTAACAATTTTATTATAATTTTTAGTTAAGTTTAGTTGTGTACGTAAAACTGGTATTTAAATTAAATTAATTATTCTTGTTAAGAGGATACCAAAATAGCTTCGTGCATTTTTCTATGTACGAAGTTTTCATTGTTTCTTTAGATTGAATGGCTAGAGCTCTAATTTTTAAGTATATGTTTTTTCAATATATTATCTAGGATCGCATAAACTCAGAAACGCGATTGAAAAAAGTTTTCTCGATAGAAAATCTTGGCGAAACAACCTCTAAAATTTTTTATTTTTTTTATTTGTCGGTCTATTATCGCGTATTAACTAATGAAATAACTTTAAAAACATAAGTAACTATCATATATAGAAACACGTAAATCAGAATTAAAATATATTTAGTAGATTTTGAGTAAATAGGAAAAGTATCCCTAATTCTTCATTTTCTGTGCCTACTGGCTGTGTTAATATGTACGTGTCGGCGATGATATACGATAATATTGATGTAGGCCCTTAATAATACAATCAGCCATCCATTACAATCAACAAAAAGTCTGTGATGTTTTCTCACGTATAAATGTTAGGCTTGATTCATTGTTGAGTAATATCCGGCGAGCAACCTGTTCTACGCGACCATAGCTTAGAACCGGTATTTGTGCAACTTTATCTGCAGATATTTGTAGAGATTTGTAAAAAAAAGAAACTAGGAGCACTTTCTTAAGCATCTGCCTGCTTTTCCGATATTTTTAGTAAGGAATTGAGTCCATAACGTACACAAATTTAACTAACTTGACGAATCATGAACACAAAAAGCACAGTTTTAGATACTTGTACAGTAAAATATAATTTAACCGACTGCAAAACATTGGGATGTGGAGTCTTCTCATTTAAAAATATATTTTGGACGTATTTAGAAACTTCTGTTCTTCTTTAAGAAAAAATGTAGGGGTCGACGAGATGATAAAAATTAAGGATTTTTTTTTAAATAAAACGTAGAATTCATCATGGTTTTTTTACCACTTTTCAATTAATTCTCTAACTAGTCAGAAGTTTATAGAGTTGTATATAGAATATTGAAGGGCAGTACACCACTATAAAATTATTAATTCGATATTGCGTTTAGTTACGGATATGTGCACAGAATTAATTAGTTTAGTCATATCTGGTTATTTTTGAGTGGTGGAGCGTAAACACACAATTTCCCTTTGATAGCGTCCGGTCAAGCAGGTTGTTTGGGTCTCTGACCGCTAGTCATACCTGTCCGGGAAACACCATGCTTCTAATCATAGTTCCATCCAATTGTGGTAATTTACCCCTTTTTTGAGGTAAAATTTACAGTTAGATACCCTAAGGTTAAATAAAATCTCCAATAAGAGCTGTTTATTAGTAAAAATAAAAATCCACAATAATAATAGGCGCCTATATACGAGTATTAAGTAGGATTTCTAAAATTAAGAATATTTTTATTGACCTAAATTGAAAAAGTAATTATTGTAGACATGAATTAAATAAACATTCTAAGCTATATAATTACTAATTAACGCTGATAACAAAGGTAGTTTAGTTAACACTCATAAACTTTTACGACTTTATTTCGTTATCAGTTTTGCTTTATTGAATTTAAGATTAGTTATAACAGAATAAACAATATTCAAGGTAGTACGCTTTCTTGAGGCTGGTATAACTAACATATTGCGCGCGCAGTCTGCCATTCGCCAGGTAAACGCGCGCACGTGAATGATTCCAAATTCAAAATTTGCCAATCTCGCGCACGTATTACTTTAACTTTCTTTTTTTTTTATTACGTCACAATCGTGTTACGTTTCGTAATTGCTGGTCGTTTTGACGCAACTTGTGCTTTTCTGTGTAGTGCGGTGTTTTTTTAAAGTTTTGTGACTGGTGTTTGCAGAAAATGGGATTTTGATATTTTAATTGACATCGAACAAAGCAGTAAGGATAATTTTTTTAAGAAAATGCCTTTAATTATAACTAAGTATTTACGGTTTTTCATAAATGTCAACAAAGATTTCCTTCACTCCTCTTTTCATAATAGAGATTGGTAAAACGTGTAAAAAAAAGTAGAGTATGGCTTCCTGTCTGGTTCTTTTTATATTTAATTTAAAAAATAGCTTTATAAATTTTTTATTTTTTTTCTTAACTTACGAGGTATTAAAGTGAAATTAAATTATTAAATTAAATTATTATTATTATTGACGGGCCTCGTGGTCTAGTGGTTCATATAACGGACTGCCGTTCACGAGGTCTCGGGTTCGATTCCCGGTCAGGACAAATATTTGTGTGATGTTTTTAATTGTCATACAAATGTTTGTACTGCGTCTGGGTGTTTACTATCTATTATAAGTATGTATTTACAAAAGAAAAGTAGTATATGTATTCTATCCGTAGTCTGGTACCCATAACACAAGCATATAAAGCTTAGCTTGGGACCAGAGGAGGTTGTGTGAAATGTCCAAGAATATTTATTTATTTAGTAAGTTCTCCGGTTGATTAGTCGTAATTTGAATAGTGAGAGCGCGATTTAACATTTTTATGGGTATAAGATTACTTCATTGGACTTTTGAATTTAAAGTTGTTTTATCATAAAAACAAAACTGAAAATACAGAAAATAATATTAGAAAATATAAGAATATGTGAGATATTTCCTAATAAAAAATTCGTAAAAAACTGTCTTGACTCTACACATAAACCTACATTAATTTTTAAATTCTTTTGCTTTTCCAATTGGATTGGCTATAGCGTGTTTTAAGTTTCATTTTCCATGTTTGTTTATGATATAATTAACAAAAATACAATTTAACGTAAATCTAAAGCTTGATTGTGGTCTCTCAAAGGCTGGGGGCTAACAAAGAGATCTGTCGGAACTCGAATTCTTGAGCACATAGTGTATGTGAACCACCGACGCAATACAAAGTCAAAGTTTGGTCACATTGGCACCAGGTCGGAATCGGATGGTTATCTCCTGAGGAAATCGAGGAAAACTCTCAAATTTCAAAGGCGCATGAAGTCGATTGAATTTGTTTTTAATTAACTACTCATTTTAGTTTGCTTGCAAGAATTCATTTAACTTTCTTCAAGATACGCTAAGATGTACAACTACTCATTGAATATAATTTGTTAGGGTTTTTAAATTCCACGTGCACGAAACAACAGTTTTCACAATTCACAGTATAGTGAAGTATTATTACTTTTAAATCATGAAAAGAAAATGAACCAATAAGATGCAAATACACACAAACCTACAAGCAACCGCAAGATATTTTTGGCTACTAACATTTATTTCGTAAACACAATAAACATAATATAACAATAAACAAGGTGAAGGGAGTCATAATATAAACAATTGTTAACAATTGATATTATCACTGTGTCAGTAAATAAACAACACTAAATAATTAGTCTCACACGAGAAATTTATTTATTTATATACAAAAGGTCTGCCCTACATATTGATTTCTTACAATGTTACGTTTGTATATCTTTATTAGCTGTTATTACTTCGTACGCGTTAGAATATAAACTATATTAATATTATAAAGCTGTAGAGTTTGTTTGTTTGTTTGAACACGCTAATCTCAGGAACCACTGCAGCACTGGTCCGATTTGAAAAATTCAATGTACTATCCAACACTGAAAGAATTTTTCTAATCAGAACAGTGGTTCCTGAGATTAGAGCGCTAATATTTTCTAAGGCATGTACATTGTACATAGTGATACAACCATCCTTCAAAGAGTGCAATATACAACATATACTTAGGACAATGTGCAATGTCCCATGGTTTACAACTAACAACGAAATACACCCAAATACAAATATGAGTACAATTACGCGAGACGTTGTGTGAACTGTTAAATGAAATACCAGAGGAGGCTTGAATGCCATCCCAAAAATTTCGCTATAAATCTACGCGATCGTAGCTATCACAAGTGCCTTAAAACGAAAGACATCATGTCATCCTAATTCATTAAGTATTTAAGTAACAAAACCTAAAACCTTTTTCTTTCATATCGTCAGTCCATCCATGTTTTCTTTGGTGTTCCTCTTTCTCCGGCCATCAACATTCATATTCGTAAACTTTTTGCATGTTCCATATTTAAAAATGCCACTAATGACATGAATCTATCACTTTTTTTTTATAACCTCCAAAATTATTAAAGTATCGTAACAAATTAAAACGTAATTCATTAATTAATTTCAGGACTCAAAATTACTTCTCTACTTTTTAAAGACAAAGCTGTTTTTTAAAGTTATACAAAAAATAATTATTGCCTGATTCAATCAATATCACGAATTTTATTTTAATTCGTTACACCGTCCCTTGTAAATATCTGAGGTAGCAAAAAAGAAAAAGCAGGTAGCAAGTTTTTAAAGTTTTTTTTTATTGACGCTAAGGCATGGTTGGCCGCGGCTTGAATTTTTTTTTTAATAAATGTAGAGTCATTGCTTTTTAATAAATATGTATAACACTCCGATGGAATAAAAAGGTATGTTTGGAAAGGAATATTTAAAAGGCCTTTAATAGAATTATTATATGTAAGGCTATATTTAATGGACCTGGTCATTAGTGACATAGAGTACAGAGCCGATAGTGTAATAAGCAATGTGGAAGTCAAATCAAAAGTTTACGATATCACGATTCATTATATACAAATTATATTATGTATATAATGAATCGTGTGACATGACATAATCTAATATATAAAATTCACGTGTCACAGTGTTAGTTAACGTACTCCTCCGAAACGGCTAGACCGATTCTTATGAAATTTTGTATGCACATTCAGCAGGTCTGAGAATCGGCTAACATCTATTTTTCAAACTTTTTTTTTTAGTATTGCAAAACAACGTTTGCCGGGACAGCTAGTATATATCTAATATATAAAATTCACGTGTCACAGTGTTAGTTACCGTACTCCTCCGAAACGGCTTGACCGATTCTTCTCAAATTTTACATACATATTCAGTAGGTCTGAGAATCGGCCAACATCTATTTTTCAAATCTTTAAATATTTTTTTTGGTATGGCAAAACAACGTTTGCCGGGTCAGCTAGTATATATATATAACACACAAATGACATAATATATTATACATATACATAACGAGATTAATGTTATAAGTTTAATAACATTAATCTCGTTTCGGTTCTCTGTCCATTTTTGATTTCGATGATTTCTTGCAGTTATTAAGCTTATTATATCCAAATATGCTAATAAGTTGCAATAACGAAATCTGACAACGAAAATCGTCAGTAATCCACGAATGCAAATAAACTATCGATATTAGATAATGTTTAAAATGTTTCTGATGTAGTTACAACTTTTTACTTTTTTTTACATCGGTTTAAAAAATAGAGATACTTATAGCCCATGTCATGCAAGTTATTCCCACAGAGCAGATTGCAATAAAGTCCTCGAATGAAATATCTATTTTTAAATTGATTTTTATTTGAAACCAGCGATCTCTTGAGAGTTGATATCCGACATACGTATTGGATACAATATCCTACCTTTATTATATAGAGCGGAGTTTCTTGTACTTATTGATACTTGACTCCTAATAAGATTTATATGTCACAAATACTTGATACAAATATGATAAAAATTATGTAACAAAATCATAGATCTACCAGATGTTAACGGTTAAAAAGTAACTTTAGCCTGGCAAAATCGTACTTCATTGAATAATGACGTTTCATATGACATAGCCTGTATCATAGACACACATAGATACATATATCACGCATACATGGATATGTAAGTGGCTTTGAGGTGACTGAACGAAATAGCTATAGACACTACATCTGGAATATCTGTGATGATATAGGTAAAAATACAGACAGATACGCCAAAGTAATATTCTAATCCTGAGTTTCCTTTACTCTTGAATCAGTACAGAATCTATTAATCCTATAATCAATTGTGTTGCACATTGTTATTTAAAAAGCATAGTAGTTATTCCATTATTATCTAACTTCGGGCGGGCTTCGTGGTGGAGTGGTTTATGTAATGGACTGCCGTTCACGAGGTCGCGAGATCGATTCCCGTTTAGGACAATCATTTGCGCGATATTTATAAATGTCATATAAATGTTTGTACTACGTCTGGGTATTTACTATGCATTATATGATGATGTATGTATTTAAAAAAGAAAAGTAACACAAGCATATAAGCTTAGCTTGGGACCAGAGGACGTTGTGTGAAATGTCCGTAAAAAAAACTTTACTGGTAAGACGATAGCTCAATGACGTTTGGATTCTTATTTGTCTTTTAAATAGATAAGAACGACCACCGACTATAGTTTGTGTTGTGGTTACCTGAGCAGGTAACAGGAACTAAAGGTTTAAAAAATAAGGAAGGTCTGGCTGTCGTGGGCTCTTGCTCTAGATGTCTCTCCAAAACAGGTGTCATAATTGTTTTAATGTCGAACACATGAACTTAATAACATTGTATAATGCAAGTTAACGACTTCTCGTTATATAAGAGTCATTTTTATTTATTTCTCGAATACTAATCAATATTCTAAACGTGACGTGGTTCGTATCAATTTGATAGGCGACGTGCATCGTTCACATATATTGTCGGAGTAAAATATACTCTCACTTACTGCCTTCATTTGGTATATTCATTTAATTGATGTTAAGCTTTTTATATATTTTATATATCTTTTTATTCATTTTGACGAATTTTGTGGTGGAGTGTTTCATGTAACGAACTGCTATTCACGAGGTCGCGGGTTCGATTCCCGCTTGGGACAATCATTTGTGTGATGTTTATAAACGTCATATAAATGTTTGTACTACGTCTGGGTGTTTACTATGCATTATATGATGATTACATGTATGTATTTACATAAAAAGTAGTAATTATATGTATGTAGTATATCCGTATTCTGGTACCCATAACACAAGCATAGAAATATGATGTATGATGAAGCTCAGGAAGTAACTATATTCGAATAGTAGCAGATGGCGCTTTATAGTCTCTGCCTGCCCCCCATGGGAAAAAGGCGTGATGTCATGATGACGATGAAGTATTTTAGAAGTAAAATTGTTGTATGTTAACGTAAATAAATATCGCATGATGTACATGTGTGTGTTGTAACACTCATCAATTCGTGATTTATCACTAATAACATACCCAGGCTATTTTAATGTATTTGACGTTATAATTATACTGTTAAGTGATACTTATACACATTCTAATACGTTAATAATGACATCTAATATTACGATAAAAGATTACTTTTAGTTAAATTATGCAATGTATGATGTAAATAGCGTGTACTGGTAGATACTATTCTATACAGAGAATGTGCTAACTGTTCTACTTTATGTATTTTAATTTAGAAATATTAGTTGTTTAATACTTATGTTACGTTTTTAGGGTTCCGTACCCAAAGGGTAAAAACGGGACCCTATTACTGAGACTTCGCTGTCCGTCCGTCCGTCCGTCCGTCCGTCTGTCACCAGGCTGTATCTCAAGAACGGTGATAGCTAGAGAGTTGAAATTTTCACAGATGATGTATTTCTATTGCCGCTATAACAACAAATACTAAAAATAAAATAAAATAAATATTTAAGGGGGGCTCCCATACAACAAGCATGATTTTTTTACCGTTTCTTGTTTTATTTCCTTCTGGAACTCCATCAAGGGTCGTATGATATATGCAATATTAAAAATCACGCTTAAATATTATCAACTTGATCTTGAAGTTTCCTTTAGATTCTCAGCAAGTGTACAAAATTTTAGACAAAGTTTTACTTTTTGAGTCACAATTACGTTCAAAGGTTTAATATAAAAATAATTTTAATAGTTGAAAAACTAAAAAACACGCTTGACAATCCTAAATATATTTTTAAATATGTAATTGCATTGTCTTCGGTACTTGATATGTATGCTAAATTTCAAATCAATCCGACTATTGCAAATGGGTGAAAATCGCGTTCAAAGATTCCGTTACATAGATTAATACATTGATAGATACATACCGTATATATAAAAGCGTGTAAAGCTGAAGAGTTTGTTTGTTTGAACGCGCTAATCTCAGAAACCACTGGTCCAATTCTTTTAGTAAATTAAATTCTTTTAGTGTTGGATAGTACATTTATCAAGGCATATTAGCCTATAGGCTATATATATATATATATATAACATCAAGCTACGACCAATAGGAGCGAAGCATCAGTAAAAAATGTTGTAAAATCGGAGAAAATTTTCTAAATTCTACGTGTACGAAGTCGCGGGTTACAGGTAGTACATAGATATCTAGGTCTAGGTGTTTTCTATGTATTATAAGTATGTATTTACAAAAGAAAAGTAGTATATGTAGTCTATACGTATTCTGGTACCCATAATACAAGCATAGAAATATAGCTTACTTTGGGACCAGAGGACGTTGTGTGAAATGTCCTGAATATTTATTTATTTATTTATTTATCTATGTACTAGATGTTGCCTATAGTATATACAAATACATCTATACGAAAGAAGTTAATAAAGACGTAGCAAAACATCGCCTATTTAGTTATCATGGAAGAATCATAATTTATTTAGATTTTCCGATTTTCATTATCTGTTATGTGTCTTAAAGCGTCCATAGCTTATAGTTTCTTTTTAAATTTTATAATAATATTTGCCTTAAAACAATGAGTTCATTATTATTTTAATACATGTGTTTGAAGACTTATTTCTTTGTATTTATTCAAGTGTATTTATGACATTATGCGACAGAAAGACGGCCGATCATTTTGAATCAATTGCCGACATAATCTTTTTTAATACAAAGTTTTTTTAAGTTTGTTATTAATCCTAATTCCTAATAATATTATTTATTAATATTATTTTTAGGCTACTTTTTATGCCGAAAGAATGCAATAGTAAAAAAACGAGCAGGTTTTTTTTTTACAGCTAGTAATAAATAAATTTGTAGTATTTGTTATGCTTGCTACACAACTAACGATATGTCGTAACGAGATTAATCTGTGCAGATAAATCGTACATTTCCAGTGTCTATGGCTCCGATAAATCTTCAACAACACGCAAATTATCTGCAATTATAAATAAATAATAAATATTTTGGACATTGTACATAACATCGTCTGATCCCAAAGCAAGCTATATTTCTATTTGTAAAGTAAAAAGACAAAGTCTGCAAATTAAGCTATATTTCTAGCTAGACATATACGAATACACTACACATATATTTTTTTTAAGGTTAAAGAAGAATTTTTATTTCTCAAAAGAACAATACTGTTCACTTATATGAGATAGGTAGTAAATTAAATTTATATCATTACATTTCGCCTGGAGGCAAAGCATGCAAGTACATTTATATACATATTACATCATTATATAAAACATAAATAACTAATTCGCCAGACAGGCAGTTAACAATAGTTTTATACAAATCAGCTTACAAAATTCGCTAAAAATACGGACTAATAAATATTAATACATTATATTTAATTGACGGGATTATTTTATCATTTACACTCAATCTGACATGGCAATTTTTTTTTGTAAATACATACTTATAATACATAGAAAACACCTAGACGCAGTAAAAATATTTGTATGACAATTATGAATAACACACAAGTTATTGTCGCATGCGGGAATCGAACCCGCGACCTCGCAGTCTGTCACATGCGCCACTAGACCACGATAGGCCGGTCAAAATAAAATATCGGTTTGCACAATTCCCTATATCACTACGATATAGCGTTTATGTGTAGCCTAAGAGGGTACTGTACTCCTAATTTAGGTATTTGCCTTAGGTATTGCTATCCCTATTTCCAAGCGCCGCGCTGAAAGGGACAAATATAGCTGAAGCAGATAATACCAACAAATTTTTTGAAAAAAAAAAGACGTTTCGTAGTCCCCATTTTTCTTCGCGAAAGTTAAATCTATTTTAATTGTTTTACGCTGTATTATAGAAAAAGATTATATCTATGCTTCTATCACTTTCTTTTTTTTGTAAAACCTTACCAAATATATTTGGTAAGGTTTTACAAAAAAAAGAAAGTGGGAAAAATGGGGACTTGTGATAGTCGCTGCAACTTTATCTAAAGAAAACCGAAATAAACGTGATTTTCGGATGGTGGCAAGTGATACAAGCATAGATATACCTACTCTTCATCTATAATATAGCGTAAAACAATTAAAATCGGTTTAACTTTCGCAAAGAAAAATGGGGAGTACGATACCCATAGTTTTGTATAGAGCATAATTTGGTATCGTGCCCTCTTAATTATGATATTTTACTGAATGCATATTATTACAAACATTTATTTCGATAGCTTTGACTTAGCTCTCATTTCTGTATGAAACCTCCAAAAATAGTATTAAATAAACGCAATACTTATTACCAATAAGGTAAGTACATTATATAATACAAAAGCGAAACCACATCAAATGGATTACAAAACAAACAAATCGTTTTTTGTTTACTTCTATTCCTACGCAATAAAAGTGCCAATTCTGATTACAGAGCTAAACTAAACTTAACTAAAACATGAATATTTAACGTGTCAAAAACACGATAAAACTTTGTAGTGTTAGCTAAACCTTCTTGTATATAATAATAATATAATTTATGTAATATAATATAATGGTGATTTAGTTTGGTAGAATAGTAATTTTAAATTAAAATACACCATAATAATCTTTATATATATAAATCTTCTGTACGTGTGTTTGTAATTGAACTCCTCCTAAACGGCTGGACCGATTTTGATAAAATTTGTTGTGTGTATTCAAGGGGGTTTGAGGATGGTTTAGATTCACAATTGGCTGGACCAATTTTGATGACATTTTTTGTTGTTAATTTTTACACAGAGTTGTATGGCAAAACAACGTTTGCCGGGGCAGCTAGTTACATTTAAGTTTGACTTAGATTTAGTTTATGCTGTAACAGAGTTGGTGCTAATATTACTTAATTCGGTTAAATACTAACATTATAATATTTATGATGTTATGAATTGTTTAAATATAATTGTTTATAATATAATCCATTCATTTCCTTTCAAGTTATTTGGGTCGTACATCTTCCGCATTCGTTTATGTAATGCATTCATTGTTAATGTTTGCTATTTGGCCGACAGGTGCAATATAGGCTCAATGTATTATGATTTAAATGTCTTCATATACTGTGTATTGGACGATAGTGCTGCCCTCCACTGAGAAGAGCTATTGTTTAGATTCCAGGGAGCTGCTGGATGCTAACGACAAGTGTAGGTTGTGCGTTTTCTACCTCAAAGCGGGTATATGTTGTATATTGTAGCGTTTTATTAGCATTATTACTAATTTATCAGTGCGAGATCCGGATGATGACACAGTAATAATTTTGACGAGCATAAGTGTTAATGTGTGGAACAAAATGATAGCGCGATTTAAAAAACGTACAACGCCATCTATTGAGCAGAAGAGTAAACTTCTGTTTGTTAAGGATTAATTTCTAAATTTCACGCGTACGTAGTCGCAGGCAACAGCTAGTTTAAGTATAATTGCCATTATTAAAAAAAAAAATTGATTTGATTAAAAGCTCTGCTGAGTTTCTAACGCCGGTTCTTCTCAGCAGATTGCGTCCTGAACCAGTGGTAGGGAAAAAAAGTTTGGACCTGTCATAAGAACATAACTAATTTTCTAAAAAAAAATTACGTCTACTTGATTAAATAATTTTTTATTTCATTACATTTATGTAACGATGGATAGCTAGGCTTTATGATACAGTTGCTGGATCTTATTAAAGCACAGGTCCCTTCAACTTCAGAAGGTTATTTTGTCTTACTACGCTAAGCAACCCAAAGATTAATAAGTTATTGTTGTTTTGTATCTTATTTTGTAAAGTGATGTAACAATAATTGGCTAAATATAAAATTTGACTAATCACTGAACTTGATTCATAAAATAGTTCAAGTAATATTTTGGTAACTTTATATACCTTGAATATTTCAAAATAGCTGGTCTATATATACGAATATTTACAATTTATTGACGGGCCTCGTGGCCAAGTGGTTCAGACAACGGACTGCCGTTCAAGAGGTTGCGGGTTGCGATTCCCGCTCAGGACAATCATTTGTGTGATATTTTTATTTGTCATACAAATGTTTGTACTGCGTCTGGGTGTTTCTACGTAGTTATTATAAGTATGTATTTACAAAAGAAAAGTAGTATAAATGTATTTTATCCGTATTCTGGTACCTATAACACAAGCATATAAGCTTAGCTTGGGACCAGAAGACGTTGTGTGAAATGTCCATGTTTATTTATTTATTATTATTATTAGCACGGTTAGTACCCCGTGTCAGTCAAGTAACGCATAGATAATTATTTGTTCTTTGATATGGAAAATTAAACGCAGTATGTCGTACGATAAAGAACATCCGCTATTATAGTAATTACAATATGTTAAACTGTTTTTATTGTCTATACATATACATATACTGCAAGAACTCAACTGTGACAACTTATATGGTGTGGAGTCTTTAAACTGAGCCCTGTTATGTCGTCATAGCATGAGTCATCATGGTGTTAAGTAGCACGCCTTTGTTATAGAAATCAGTTAAGAGGGCACGATACCAAATTATGCTCCATACAAAAATATGGGTATCGTATTTCCCTTTTTTCTTCGCGAAAGTTAAACCGATTTTAATTGTTTCTATGCTATATTATAGATGAAGAGTATAAATCTATGCTTCTGTGACTTTCTTTTTTTCAATACATAATAACTACAAGAAATATGACAATCCGAATATCCCGTTTTTATCGGTTTTCTTTAGGTAAAGTTGCAGCGTCTATCACACATATTTGGTAAAGTTTTACCAAAAAAAGTAATAAAAGCATAGATATACTTTTCATCTATAATATAGCGTAAAAACAATTAAAATTGGTTTAACTTTTGCGAGGAAAAAAGCGGAGTACGAAACGTCTTTTTTTCAAAGAATTTGTAGGTAAAATCTGTTTCAGCTATATTTGTCCCTTTCAGCACGGTGCTTGGAAATAGGGATAGCAATACCTAAGCAAATACCTAAATTAGGAGTACAGTACCCTCTTAAGTGCGATGTAGAGTTACAAGCTCAAAATTCCGTACCCTCTGTAGTTACTAAAAAGTGATTGAATCAAAACCGGCATACCTTTATTAAACTGCTTTCAGTAATCTTCAAACAGTTTTAGTTACATTCCAGTTATTATGCATTCACGTGATATGATAAGAAATCAAGAGCGTTGCCTGCGCCTTTGGACGCATGGAATATAGAAAACCTTCCCGTTTCTGCAACATTTTTTACTACTGCTTCGCTCCTATTGGTTGCAGTGTAACGTTATATAGTCTATAGCCCTCCTCGATATATGGACTATCTAACAAAAAAAGAATTTTTCAATTCGAAAAAGTAGTTCCTGAGATTAGCGTGTTCAAAGAAAAAACAAACATATTCTTCAGCTTTATAATAATTTATATCAGTAAAAGTATAGATTAGGTTAAGAGTTATGAGTTATGAGTCTTATGACCCAATTAGTTATGACTCCAAGATAGTGTTGTGAGGTTTATCTCAAGTTGCCTGAAAAAAGGTTGAATCACTTTATGATAATCAATAAATGACTCTATAAAACTTGAGAGAAAAAATTGGCAAAATGTTGATCTCCGCTGAAATAAGAACTAAGAAAACTGGGAAAAATAAAAGGTTTACATAATTTTTATGTTACAATATTTGAAGAAGATTAAAAAATCAAACACACATTGACGCTGGCAAATGCAATGTGAAGCCTCGCTCAAGTGAGGGAAAAAAATGTGACTCTATCTATCTAGTTACAAAACTATAAACTTTGAGGGGCTTCGTGGTCTAGTGGTTTATGTAACGGACTGCCGTTCACGAGGTCGTGAATTCGATTCCCGCACGGGACAACCATTTGTGTGATGTTTATAATGGTCATACAAATATTTGTTCTGTGTTTGAGTGTTTCTATATATTATAAGAATGTATTTACAAAAGAAAAGTAGTATAATGTAGTATACCCGTATTCTGGTACCCATAACACAAGCATATAAGCTTAGCTTGGGACCAAAGGACGTTGTGTGATATGTCCGTGAATATTAATTTTATTTTATTATTCAGGTAATAATAAAATAAAATACCTTACAATACCTAAAAGTCGTAAAATTTTACTTATTTTTTAAAAAGAGTTGCCAGTATCATGTTTGAACAAGCTACTAACACAATTCAGATTACTTTATGCAAATCATGC
Source organism: Orgyia antiqua (assembly GCA_916999025.1). NCBI lineage: Eukaryota > Metazoa > Arthropoda > Insecta > Lepidoptera > Erebidae > Orgyia > Orgyia antiqua. The sequence goes on from OU779862.1 coordinate 21,936,800, forward strand.
AGGATGCGGGAACACAAAATAATGTATATAAAGTATATTTACACGCCGCCGTGGACATGAATATTCACCGTGATGTCATTCTAAATATACTAAAACTATACACAAAGCTTTGGTGAAGTGTGGTTAATGAAGTAAAAATTATCAAATGTAAATTCTTCAACACTAATAAATTCACTTTTGAATTTTTTCTTTCTTTCATATCCCTTGTAACTTTGACATGTTGGTATAGGGTTAATTTTTAAATATTTCGTCTCTCACAGAAAATATTGTGTGCATAATATTCCTTAGCTGGATTATGCAGTACCCTGGAACGGAAAAGGGCTGGTGATACTTGTATTCTTAATCCGTCATCGCGTCACCACAAGTATTATGTGTATTTTAGCATCTTACAAATATACCTTGCTGTTAGGTTTTTATAACTTTGCAAATGGTAGTAGAGCCATTATTTAGAAGAGGCCTATGTATGTATGTTGGCTTGACCCAAAACATTTCGAATAAATTATATCGATGGCAATTTTAAAGCTTTAATATAGGTTCGTTTTCATTAAACATTGTGAAACAGATCGTTGTCCACTATTATATTTATGTAGGTACCATATATATACAACAGGTAACAAAACGTATTGTGTTTAACCACTGACATAGAACCAGTCGGCGTGTGACGTCATACATGAATGGCTACCAGCGACGCGTGCGCACCCATCATCTTACTTGGTTATAAATTAGGGTTGTCACGTTACAATAGATATATTAGGAATATTTTACTATCAATGTACTAGCCAGTAACCTTTCTTGCAACATTTTGAAGGTACTCATCCATCTAGCAGGGGGAACCCTACTTTACATTTACCAATTTGTATTCTTCACTTTAGAACTCGTCTATTAGTCTCGTCACCGAATAGCGAGCTAGCTCTACGAGCTATATAAATTACTTTGGTTCATTACGGACAACTACATTGCGGATTTTATCGCTCAAAGATGGACTAGTAAGTCGGTAGACTTGCCCTACTGTACGGCATATTGCGATATATATTATAAGTATTTATTAATGTAAGCATATTTTCATATATTGTATATGTTAATATATCGATATGTATCTATATTTTATGTCGTCGCTGACAGATATGTCTGTCTCCTTCTCGCTATATTAATATATCGTAATATATCGTTTTTGGCGCCCTTAAATGATCACAAATCGGCGCCGTATATCATGACTTGTAGAACACATTGTAGACTTATTCTCTCTATGCCTATTCCCAATTCTTCCTAATCATACGGAGTCTAGCTTCTGTTTGGTACAACCCTAATTATACGTCGATAGAACGCTATTCCCATGGTGTCTGTTGCATTGTGCCTATGTACGTGAAGTGATAAGCGATGAAACAATAGGTGCATTCAAGGCGAAGCATAAATATAAATAATAAATATAAGCACGTGCTCACAGTGTCGAAATTAATATTATAATGTTTATTACGAAATATTTACAGTAATAAAGAAACAGATTTTTATATTTAATTGCAATCAGTAGCTGTAATGACAAGTGCTTTTTAATATAATGTATTAATAAAAATATGTATTAATATCAATAGAAATTATTTGGCCGCTTGAAAGAACCTTCTCTATTTGTTCTTCTACTCCTCAGTAGGTATAGCTTTTACAACGAAATTATATATTACGTCATAACTTAATGACTAAATTAGATTTCTTTTTCCCAGATCATGATGGAATTATCTGGTGGTTGTGTGAACAAGGCTTACGAGAGCATCGACGATGGGTTCCAAACCATAGACCTGCGTAACGGCAGATACCACGAGGAACGCATCAGATCACAGGTAAATTATTTGATTAAGAAAGAAATATAAATATACAGTATTCGAACTCTTCTATGTGATTTTGATAGAAACATTTTCCCATTATCCCACTTGATAGAAAAATTTTGTGTTAAGACTTCTGGAGTGCTGGAAAAATGTTGCTTAGGAATGCCCTCACTAAGATGCCAATCATTATTACCATCACCACCGCAAAAAATTGTCACAGGGCGATAATAATTAAATAATAGGCAATCGTCATAATACCAAGCATAATTTGAGAGGCATCTATCTTTAGAAGTAGATAGGTAAAGGCAGAATGTTTCTCATAAGAAGTAAAAGTCTAAGAAAAACGACGTCTTTAGGTTTCATTCTCATGTAATTAGAAACTTAATAGAAAGTACTTACGTTAAATGTTTAGTAAGTGCCTCTCAACAGCTATTCCTAATTTCCCTCCAAAACCCATAAATATGGCGCGAATTTCATTATGTTCCAAATTCAAATTAAAGTCACGTCAGGTCCGCACGTGCGCAGTACTGCTACAGAGTACAGATTAAAAACTAGAGTGCTCTCGAGCTCAAGGAGGTTAAATTAATTTATTAGTGTCTAACTTCCCGTTTTAAATTAAGGGATCGGTTCAATGCTTAAATTATGTACTGAGTAATTGAACTGGAAGTAATTTGCAGGTAAATAATCCGCCAGATATATAAAGATATAGATTAAAATTCTAGACGCTCTTTTAATAGAAAATTATAACTTTATTGTCACATTTTTTAACTTTTTAAGGAAGTGGTGATTCTATAAGCAAACAGACTTCTCTTGGTTATTGATTTGTAGAGTTTAGTTGGTAATTGTATGAAAAATTAATCCAATTACGTTAGAAGTCCAATCCTTATACATTTAGGAATAATAGGGGATGTCCTTAGGTCATATTACAGGTTAATAGAGGGGTCTTCCGAGTATGACATTTTATGACAAGGGGTTTGTTTAATCGCCTGTCTAGAGATCCACATATTGAAAACATGTTACAAATAAATTATATGTATGAAAAAAAAGAAGATTCTTTGAGTAAATGTTAAAGATCTTGCCAGTAACCTGACAGAGAAAACGAAAAAATCATGAAAAAATAATTTTGATGACTTTCATTCCGCACAATACGTATAAAATATTCTTTTACATTATCAGCTCTATCTTAAAAGTTTTAAAGTACCTAAAATGGCAAAAAATAAAATGTGTACGATCAGAATAATTCTTAGAGTATGAATTTAACAAGCAAACACGTTTTGTAACGTAATACGCTTATCAATTTTAATCGTTATTATTAATATTGATATGCGTTCTGCTTTTTTCCCGTATACTATAATATCTTGTTCATAAACCGGTAGTCCTCAGCCTTCAGTAAAGTTCAGTATATCGCGAGGGCTCGTCCTTCCTACACAAATCGGCGACACAACGAGCCGTGCGCAGGAAACTTTTCACGAACATCCTTACGTCAAACTTTCATGAAATGGTTTGAATGTTTTTCAAAAAAAGAATTTGTACGCAGTGTTCGAAATGGTAATTTTTTTTAAGTGTGACTGGTTCTTTTTTTTATAATATATTGTCTATGCTTATTTTTTTTTTAATCTTTAGGTGAAAATGCTTAGCAAAGGTCAGTATTTCGATTTAGAATATTTAAATAATATAGGTTATTGGTTAACTAAAAAAAAACAGGAAAATAGCAAAATGAGAAAAGGTATTTAAAATACATAATTGGGTACGTATTTATAGTATCTAATAATTTTAATTGGATATCATGTTTTAACCGAGGCATTTGTAAAAAAATAAATAACAATTAACTACACATATTTGATAACTTAATAATTTTAAACAACATTGGGAATAACTAGATGTGTTGTTAAATATTATATAATTAGTTTAATTAATAAACCTGCCCATGGAATCTTAATTACTTTTTTGTTGATTGTAATTAAATATCGTCTATCATATTTTTATTTATAATAAAAACGTAATAAAATAAAAGTTTATACCGTTATATCTTCTCAATTGTCAATTTTTTTTTCAATTTACACATAGATACGGAGTTGAAGGATAAATTGGTTATATTATATATTACTTATATTTTATCTTCTGTTAAAACAGTCCAAATTAATTGTATTCTCTTTTATATCAAATTCTCGCGTCACAGTCTTTGTCACCATTATTCTCCGAAACCACTTGACTGATTTTTAAGAAATTTTGTATGTATATTCAATAGGTTTAACAATAAAATGTTGATTATTTTTATACACCTAGGACATAAGCGCAACTTTTTCCAGTAAATGCCCAAGTAATTCTTTAGGCTGTAGCTTTTTTTAAAACGCTTATATTAGTTCGGAACGTATCTATCAATTTATTAATATATGTAACGGAATCTTTGAAAGTAATTTAACACGTTAACTGCGTTACGCGATCTATCAGATCTCTTGCAGGACTTCTGAACTGTGCGTGGCGTATAATCGTGTTCTCTCAGTTCTTGCGGGAGGGTCTAACTTGTAAAGTTCTTTATGTATGAGTATGACAAATACACTTAATAATAATAATTTGTGTGTGTGTGTGTGTATGTAATTATTTGTTTTATTTTTATGTTCTTTTAAGTTACTTAGTTATGTTGTTACGATTGTTTTGTAATCTTTTTAAAAATGTAAAAAATAAGAAAATTAATAAATAAAGAGAATTATAATAATTTAATAATGATTGGGGTGTATTACAAGTTAAAAAATACGCCATAGCTTTACTTCATATACTAACACATATTTACTTCCTACATAAAGCTAAATTCAAGGACATCAAAAAAGAAATTGGAGATGGATTAGGTCCCTAACGCACAGAATTATAATTATTTTCATTCCTTGCGACAGGGGACATGTCGGTACTCGTGGAATCGTAGGCCTCGTAGACGCAAGAGAGGGAAGGTGGGCGGCGCGAGCGCAGCGTGACTCGTTTTAGTGTTGTTCTAGTATCGACGAGGGAGGTCGCGCACACGTTTTTGTTTTAGTACCCACCTATATACCGACTTGTTGACCATTTTTGATAAACAATGAGTGCTTAAAAAAAAAGTTTTTGCCATGATGCTGCGACTATCCAATACATTTTATCGCTGAGAAAATAAGTCAAATGATTCACCCCTAGGATCTTGGTCTACAATTTTCAGCTTCTAAAAAAACGGAACGCATTGTTACCATTTGCGCGCATTGCAACCAATCAATGTGCTTACAATGTATAACGAAAAACATTTTTCTTAAAAGATATAAAAATTTCAATCGATAACTGAGATATTACTTTATTCCCATCACTACATACTACACATATTGAACTATCTTCGGTTGCGGCAAGAGATACAATTGATATCAAATTTTTATTTTGAATTTGTAATTTAAATGTCATAATTGCGTGCGAACCTAGCAAAATATTAAGCAACAGGCTATCTTTTTTATTCTTTTTTTACCCACAAAAATTTTGAGTTAATTGTCATTGTTTTCTGGAAGATATAAAGTATTTTCAAAACTGTATTTTTAGGAGACTGATTAGGTCTCAAACGCAGGGAAGCGTAGGTTTCTTTAGAGATCTTTTCGGTCCCTATAGCACCAAATGAAGGTTCTTTAAAAATGATGACGCAGTTAAAGTGTTAAACTTACAGTAGTCCAATTGATTTGAAATTTTGCACATATTAAGTACTAATAATAACGTATTATTTTAAAAAATCGCGTGTTTTATAGTTTTTGAACTATGTAGATTACTCTACGTAAAATATACTTATTCTATTAATAAGTAAAGGTATTGCGTGTGAAGTGACGCTGACTTCTAAGACAACCTTGACTTTCGAGTTCAATTCGGTAAGTAAGTGACGTGAGTTCCGATTTTATTCAATTTAAAAAATAAAACGGTATATATATATTCTAATTTATACGCCTCTCTACTGTATTTAAAAACGGCATCAAAATCTGTTGCGTAGTTTAAAAGCTGTAAGCTCACATAGGGACATACATAAAAAAATTACGACTTTGTGGTATAATAGGTAAAAATGTAATGTTAGAAAAACAATTTTAATTAACGTAGGTAAATATGTTCAATGTATTAACCATTAAAACAAACTACACAATACTTGGATTAGTTTAAGTTCAGTTTAGTTCTTAGTGCAATAGAATTGCTGTCATTGGTACCAAATTCTACTCGCACAACTAGACTTAATTAAAAAATTAAAATTGATAATGTCTATAACACAATTCGGTAATGTTAACTGAACTTTATTATTATAAAACCTGTGTAATACAGATTAATGATTTGAATTAAATAAATTTGCACAAAAAAGAGCCATTTCATCAAAATACATCATAGTTGTTTTCAGTTTTTAGTTAAGTTTAATTGTGCGCCTAGAATTGGTACCATTGTCAAAATAAATCAAACATCTAGAATAATCCATTACAAATGACTGTGACCAATACAACATACAATTAAAAAGTAATAACTGATTTATATTGTAGTCTATGGTTTGACCTGGAGAACCTTGAGGTTGATGGTAACGACCTGAATGAAAGCCTTCTGATTACACGTAATTATGTTGTCAACTGTAGCATGTGATTTGTGTATTATTTCGCACTTATTAATTAAGCCTTTTATAAAAAAAAATGTTAGCTTGAGTCAGCAATTTCGTGCGCAAATGAAAAAAAAAATGTTAACACATTTTACAAACAGACCATCCTATTGACACACTTTACCTATTAAAAACCGCATCAAAATCTGTTGCGTGATTTTAAAGTCAGCTCACATAGGGACATACATACAAAAATAATGACTTTGTCCAATAAGTAAAAAATAAAAAAATTGGTCAAAGTCAAGTCATAAAAATACAAGTCCTTTTGAACAGTTACAGTAGTCTCCAAGTAGTTAGAGATCAGGATTCTATAAATTTTAAAATGAAGTGTCGGCCTTTAAATTTTAATGTGTTAAGATTAATAATACAAGCATCACCACTCTATTTCCTTCCGAGGGAGCTGTAAAAGTCAGTTACGGGATATTACAGAGACAACTCTGTGAAAGACAGAAAACTCGTAGTAAACCGTATACAAACACGCCTGATCAGCGCGACATAGTAGACTATATTCCCTCCTAAAGTGGAGGTGGCTCGTGCCCAACACTGAGACGTTAAGAGGGCACGATACCAAATTATGCTCCATACAAAAATATGGGTATCGTACTTCCCTTTTTTCTTCGCGAAATTAAACCGATTTTAATTGTTTCTACGCTATATTATAGATGAAGAGTATATCTATGCTTCTGTCACTTTCTTTTTTTCAATACACAATAACTAAAAGAAATATGAAAATCCCGATATTTTCGGTTTTCTTTAGGTAAAGTTGCAGCGTCTATTCAGCGTCACACATATTTGGTAACGTTTTACCAAAAAAAAAGTGATACAAGCATATATATATACTCTTCATTTATAATATAGCGTAAAAACAATTAAAATCGGTTTAACTTTCGCGAAGAAAAAAGGGGAGTACGAAACGTCTTTTTTTCAAAGAATTTGTAGGTAAAATCTGTTTCAGCTATATTTGTCCCTTTCATCACGGTGCTCGGGAATAGGGATAGCAATACCTAAGGCAAATACCTAAATTAGGAGTACAGTACGCTCTTAATGGGCCACTGTTGGATGGAATTTTAAAGTCTCTATACGCTATCCAAAGTAAATGCTGTATATTCTCGTTAATATCCAATAAAACCTTTCATTCTAAATCAAGTCCACTCATTCATAAGTATAGAATGCTCCCTTATATACACATTAAGTGCTTACAAAGTGCAGGATATGAGTTGTTGTGACACTCATTGTGGCTCTATGAATCTATTGTAAGCCACTACAGACCATTCAGGTGCACGTGACGAGCTTCAAAGGACACAGATTTACATCTTGTGTATAGAACTAACATCCTACCACGTTTTATATACCGTTTACCATGTATAATCTAGGGGGCCGTCTGCTAATTCTGCTTTTACAATCATATTGCAATGTTGTTATAATGGTCAGTCACTGACGCCATTATTGCGTCATTACGACAAAAAAGTAAATAAAATAATGAATATTCAGGACATTTTACACAACGTCCTCTGGTCCTAAAGTAAACTATATTTCTATGCTTGTATTATGGGTACCAGATACGGATAGACTACATATACTACTTTTTTTTTGTAAATACATACTTATAATACATAGAAAACACCCAGACGCAGTACAAACATTTATATGACATTTATGGATATCACACAAATGATTGTCCCAAGCGGGAATCGAACCCGCGACCTCGTGATCGGCAGTCCATTACATAAACCACTCCACCACGAAGCCCGTCAAAGTAGTAGTAGACTACCAAATTTGATAAAATTCCGCCATTATGGCATCATTATGGTGTCATAATATAATAATGGCGAAATTTTACCAAATTTGGTAGCCTACTATTTTTTTTTTCGTAATGACCCTATTATGGCACCATAATGGTGTCAGTGACTGACCATTGTAACAACATTGTAATATGATTGTAATAGCAGAATTAGCAGACTTGGGGCCCAGATGGTTTGACTTTTACCGATATTCGCAAGAGACTTCCTTGTAAATTTCAACAAAACTGAACTAATTAACTTATGTATTCGCCTAATTTATATAAAGCCAATACAAATTATGCACTTTTGAATTAATGGTACCGATTCTACGTGCACAACTTAACTAAAAAATGAAAATTGATCGTATCAATAACACAATTCGGCAATGTTAACAAAAATCTTTATTATAAAATCTGTGGATTATAGACTAACGATTTTAATTAACAAAAATGTACACAACGAAATAGCCAATTAATCAAAATACGCCATTGTTTTTTTTAGTTAAGTTTAGTTGTGTACGAGGAATTGGTACCATTATCTCCACAATTGTTGCAAATTGGTTAAAAAGCCGTCAGTGTGGTGACGGATTAAGAATACAAGCGTCACCACCCCATCTCCTCCCAAGGGTGCTGTGAAAGTCAGCTAAGGGATATTGCCCACACATAACATCTTCTGTGAGAGAAGGAAACTCTACACTACTCTAAAATAAACCCTGTGCCAACACGCCTGGTCAGCGCGGTACAGTAGACCATAATCCCTCCCAAAGTGGAGGAGGCCCGTGCCCAACAGTGGGACGTAAATGGGCTGGAGAAGGTTAAAAAGCCGTTTAGTAGTTTTAAAGATTCCAAATAAATATAGAGACACGATGATGGGTACTTAGTTTTGTAACATTATTATGAATAAAATGGGTTTCGCTGAAAGTTTTTATAAGAACACAAGAAAAATTTGATTTTCGATTAAAGAAAGTCTAAATGATCGGGAATCCAACCAGAGACATACTCGAATTTAACACTTCACAATTTAACACCTTACAGTCACTAATTTCATGTTAATTTAAATTTAGTATATCAAATGCCCTGTTGTTTTAGAGTAACTTACAGTTGGAATCAGGCAAAGAAATTAAGAAGAATATCATTGATTTAAGTTTTATAAATTGCAAGTCCATAACACATCTATATATATTACCAAGATTATGATTCAACCAGCAATTCTTGGCGATGTCGGAAACACCCACCGCGTCCTGTTTTATCTTCATATCTCATCTACATACTTTTTATTTGCTAAAGTGATACCAGTTAATACGATTTTTATACAATGTAAATATTATTTTGTTACAAAAATTCTTTTACGATATTTACGTGACCATTTAATGTTTAAATTAAACAACTTATACAAAGATATGTATTTAAATACGTGTTATATTTATCTCTACAATTATTGGCTGTAAAAACTAACTTCTACATCAACGAAATTAGTAAATACATGTGTAATAAGTAATAACATCTTTGCCACAAAGTAATTTATTAATTTTGCATATGACATGCTATGCTTTTACATAATAAATCAAATTGTGGTGGAAAAAGTTGATCACTGCAAGGGGGACTTGAACCCACGACCTCGGAATACCGTTCCGTAGCTCTGCCAACTGAGCTTATTGCGGTCGTGCTACTTTAATAATAAAAGTCGCGTCATTATTTTCAGCCCAATTGTATTCTGTAAAGAATACTAGGTGGCTGGGCGAGATTGTTGCAAAACATTCTCGATAGATGGCGTTGTACGTCAAAATACGATGTAAACTCAATCGAGTGACGATTGTGGTTGTCTAATTTGGTTACTGTTACCACGACCGCAATAAGCTCAGTTGGCAGAGCTACGGAACGGTATTCCGGGGTCGTTGGTTCAAGTCCCGCTTGCGGTGATCAACTTTTTCCACCACAATTTGATTTATTAAGTAAAGCATTGCCACAATTGTAAGGGGGATCAAAACCTAGAAACTATTTCTGTTTAACAATATTCGCCCATAACATCTTTGCAAGATTACTAAAACCTATGAAGTACTGGTAGTTTACAAAATATCAAATTAGTTAAATAACGTGGTAGTCATTGTTATGAGAATGCTTGAAAATATTCAAAATGGTATATAGGTAATGAGTTACTTCCGTGTCCAAGCTATAACTCAATTATAACTAAATTTAAAAGGTCTATAAATTTTAATATCTTTTTGAATACATATATATTGAAGTAGTACTTGAGTCGGAAACACCCACTCTCTACCATCTTATGATCTCTTTTGTTTCATTCAAACCTGAATGAGTCAATAGAATTAATTCGAGCATTAAATCTTTATACAAATACTTAGTGCTTGACATATTTATGGATAGGTAATGTCGTCGAATTGAGGAATCATTGATTCATTTAATATAGAGCTCATTTACAAACAACCGTGTTGTTTTCAACTTTAGCTAAAAAGATTGTGAAGTGAACTTTTTTGTTTGCAAAATTTTATTTTTCTTCTTTCTCTGCGCTTGAGCCTTTTTCATATAAAAGGGGTATTGTACTTTACATATACATAGATATATAAGAAAAAATAAAACAAGTCTTTATTATTTAAAAAAAACATTCTTCTTCTTTTTCTTCCTGCCCTTATCCCTTATCCATCTTTTCTTTTGACTTCCTCTCCTTTTCCGGCCATCAACATTCATATTCATCATCTTTTGCCTTAAATGCCCTTCATCACTCCTCATTTTCTCAAAAAAACATTTTTGGAAGCAAACTAAAATCATTTTTATTTTTTTCAGAAGCTGCAAAAATGGAATAATGGCTTGTATTTTGTTACTCTATCCCCACAATAAATGACACCGTGCCACTTAATAACATCGAAACCCCGAAAACTGAAATAAAATTTTATAAATTGTTGCAGTATCCTTCTTAACTAACTGATTCTTACTTATGTGTTGTTCAGACTGAACCCGACAGTGGAACATATTCCCGTCACACAATGCCTCATGAGGAGCGAGCTCTACGCTGCGGTTGGGGTATGTTCAGACCGCGATGGTTGCAGCGCTTCAGAACTGCTAAATGGGCTCTCTTCTGGTTATGCTGGGCGGGTGCTATACAGGGTGAGTTCAATGTTAAATTAACTCAGTTCAGAAATTATTACATTCAAGACATTTTTTAAGTGTGCGATCTAAAATAAGATTTTTTTTTAACTGTTTGTGTGACATTGTTGTAATTCTTAACACACCACACACGGCGTGTTAAGAAATACGACATACTTCGTTATGCGTTAATCGAGAAGAAATATGCAAAAAACTATTTTTTTCTACGCTACCTAGGCCAATAATTTCATAATACAGAAGTGGGTATTATTTAGATACAAATGAAAATATGATTGTCTCTATATCATGTACTAATGGTTGCACGCAACTTCGTACGCGTGGAAATTAGAAAATTTTCCAACATTTTTCGCTGATGATTCACTCCTATTAGTCGCAGTGTGATGTTATATAGCCTATCGCCTTACTCGATAAATGTACTATCCAACACTGAAAGAATTTTTCATTTTGAACCAGTAGTTCCTCAGATAAGGGCGTTCAAACAAACAAACTCTCAGTTCAGCTTTATGTATTAACTAGCTGTTGCCCTCGACTTCGTACGCGTGAAATTTAGAAATCAATCCTTAACAAACAGAAGTTTACTCTTCTGCTCAATAGATTCGAGAAGATTTCGCACTTATAAATTAGTAAAGATACAGAGTAATCACAGTATAGATAGTTTTTCTCGTAAAATATGTTGATATGCAAATGAAAATAATTATCATTATGATCTATATAAGTGAGTAAACAAGATGATCTAGATAGTGTGTGATGTTTAGAAAGCACACGAACATGTATCGTGAGAAATATACTTTCCACATGAAACTGTTTTCCGATATAGTTATGTAGGCGTGCACGATCAAAATGTGTGGTACTCTCATATTTAATTTGTATAAAACCCGTTACTGTTACCCGTAGACCCTGCTAGGTGGACCGATGACCAGAAGAAGATTGCATGGTCAAAATGCATATGGAAGGCGGAGGACCTGGTATTGAAAATCGGTTCGCGAAAATTGTCAAAACTTGTTATTCATGATAGTCTTTTTACGATAAAACGTTTATTATCTCTTCGATAAAATCTCCGTTAAAACCTCCGATAAGTCATTATGAATAAGACCAATATGTGTTTTATTTAAAAACATAACCAGTTTATACCTACGCTATAACTGCGAATAATTCTGTAAAAACGTCATTTCATTCATTGTTTTTCTGTTTTTATATTTTTACTAGCGTGAAATTTAAAAATCAAACCTTAAACAAACCAAAATTTACTATACCGCTGAATAAATGGCGTTGTACAGTTTTTTAATCGCGCTATAGTTTCGTTACACACATTAGCACTTAAGCTCGTCAAAATATTTATTGTATTGTTACCTATTTCTTACAATTGCAAATTAGTAAGGATTACTTCTTTGACTGTGTTATTATAAATATTTTTAATAAATCATGCAAGCAAGATGAACCTTTTACATTGTGAGCTCGTCACGCACACGGATATCATGTCGTAAAAATCGGTTGTGTTCTCAAGGTGAACTGAATATAGCAAATGTTGTCATGACTGCAATAACAAACAGCTATGTAAAACTGGTATCAAATTATTTTCAGTATTCCGTAAACATGAAGACACATATGGTCTGTATACATATTTAAGATAATACAAGTTCAAGGCTGTATTGCGGATTCCATTGCCGTATTAAAATTTGTTTGCTAACTGAAATTTTATCATTTGGAAACTGATATTTTCTTTATTCTGATGAATTAAAAATACAAATTTAAATATCCCATTTCTTCAACTATATCCCATTTTTTTCTTACTACGACCCCTTCATCTGACTTTTTAAAAGCGCGTGTATATCTTGCCTGCTTAAGAGGGTACTGTACTCCTCATTTAGGTATTTGCCTTAGGTATTGCTGTCCCTATTTCCGAGCGCCGCGCTGAAAGGGACAAATATAGATGAAGCGGATTTTACCTACAAATTCTTTGAAAAAAGACGTTTCGTACTTCCGTTTTTTTTTCGCGAAAGTTAAACCGATTTTAATAATTTTTGCGTCATATTATAGATAGAGAGTATATCTATGCTTCTATCACTTTCTTTTGTGGTAAAACTTTACCAAATTTGTGTGATAGTCGCTGCAACTTTATCTAAAGAAAACCAAAAAAACCTACCAAAGATGATGCAAAATACCTAAACGTCTTCTGTAATTTGTAAATATTTCATTCTTATTAACAATTTTGCTTGGGGAGAAACCACCTTAAAAATAATTAAGTGAAATTTTAAGTAAACAAAGGAAAAAAGTTTAGAAAAATAGGAATGCGTTCATTAATTAATAGAAACAATATCTCACAGTACAGACAGCGATTTGCACCCACGCGCAACTTAATAGAAATTGTCCCGGTTATAAACTTATAGCGATTTTTTTAGCTATGTAATTTAAAGGTGACCTTCCAGATTTTGCGACCGACTCGCGATCCGGTGATACTTTGCAGTAAAAACGCGATTGGGTCGCGATACCCGGTGGTTTTCGATCGTACATTGTGATATTATATATATATTATATTATAATTTGATGGGTTGCTGTCGCGTCAGGTGTACATCAGAAGGCTGCCTTTAGTACTGCATTGAATTTTACTGAACATGCAAAGTTCAAAGAAAACTCGAGAACGTTTTTAACTCTATCAATTCTTGAAATTTAATAATAGCTAGCACAACAAGTAGCCCCTCTCCAAAGCAATCATACATACCCCAAGGGTGCCTGGAAGAGACCGCAAACTGCGATAAAACCGCCTAGTAGTAACTATGTGAGTATTAACTATGTTTTTCTTTATTTTAATACATACCAAACGCCCAGACGCAGTACAAACATTTGTGTGACTTTAAATATCACACAAATTATTGTCCCGAGCGAGAATCGAACCCGCTACCTCGTGAACGGCAGCCCGTTATATAAATAGTACTGAGAGATGAGATGACAGTAATTTTTATATATTTAGTACCTTTTTTTCTCAAAATCTTCCCAAAGCGATATGAAAATTAAAACCTTCCCTCCTATCTTCAAAATAATTTTTGCAACTCGCAGGTCACTTATGATCTGTGTCGCACTTACTTTTATGCAAAACATCGAAACCCATTTCATGAGAAGAGGTTAAAAGCCAAGAAATGGTTACTGGAAGGGTTAATGTCGTTAGTTATGCGAATATCCACTTAACTTTCATTACATTTAGCGTGGTTATTGTGTGTTTATATTATCATCTTACTTACCTCATCCCATTTACTTCGTGTTAGAAATTGCTTTGATTTTTTTCTTGTACATACTTTTGTAAGATAGCTGTACCTTCCATCTTTGCGTGGGTTTGTAATAGTGCTGCTTATTTTTAAGTAGAAGTGGGCTTTATTCCTTTCTAAGGCAAATATTAAATATTATTCGACGGGCTTCGTGGTGGATGTGGTGGTGGAGTGGTTCATGTAACGTACTGCGGTTCACGAGGTCGCTGGTTCGATTCCCGTTCGGAACAATCATTTGTGTGATATTTATAATTGTCATACAAATGTTTGTCCTGCGTCTGGGTGTTTTGTTTACTATGTATTATAAGTATGTATTTACAAAAGAAAAGTAGTTTATATATTATATCCGTATTCTGGTACCCAAAATACAAGCATAGCTTAGCTTGGGACCAGAGAATGTTGCGTTGTGCGAAATGTCTATGAATGTCTATTTATTGTTAAAATTTTAAGCAAATTTGCTGTTAGGATGCCACCAAAATAGATTTTTGTTACGAAATTGAACTCAAACTAAAACCTAACTACTTAGTACCAAGTTAGGAAAAATTCAAAAAGAAATGTTTCAACCGGTAGCAAATATATTGACACACATGATTTAAATAAATTTTTTATTAACCTTTTTATACTTTTTATACTAAACTTTTTATACTGCCGATCGCGGTCTCTGGTTCGATTCCCGGTCAGGACAATCATTTGTGTGATATCCATAAATGTCATTCAAATGTTTGTACTGCGTCTGGGTGTTTACTATGTATTATAAGTATGTATTTACAAAAGAAAAGTAGTATATCCGTATTCTGGTACCTTGGGACCAGAGGACGTTGTGTGAAATGTCCATGAATATTTATTTATTTGTTTATTTATACTGCGCGGTAAATTTCGGTCCAGCGTGAGGAAAATATAAACAAACCAGTCCAGTTCGCCTGGCTGTACTTCTATGTAAAAGTTTGTAGTCATAAATCTACATTAAGTTTCGCGTGGTGGTGTACACTCGGAGAGTTATAGCTTCAGTCGAGCCAACAGGTGTACACGGTACATTATTGTAATACACAATACTACCTAAATAAATTTATTTCTCATGTTTTTTTTTTCAATTAAGGAATCGAAGAAAATCGGATGACAGTTTTTTTTATTTACTTTCAGATCACATAGTTTTGTAATTGTTCTTGTATTAGCTACATAGATTATATTAAAATATGTCAGTCTTGCTTAGTGTCTAAACTATAGTAGAGTAATGATAGAGTAGGTAATTATAAAAACACTCTTTAAAAAAGAATCGTTTTTTTTAAACCTGTGTTTTAAACTATAGATTTTTATTTTTGAAATTACATTTTTAGTACACTCTGAAATTGTTACAGACGTGAAATAACATGAATTATAGCCAATAAAAAAGTCAATAGTTTTTTTTTTTTAGTTAATTAATCCGGGTAAATGAAAGAAAGTATGTACATAATATATTTGTATTAGAGTTACAGTCTAGGCTCTAGAGACTCTAGAATTACAGGTATAACTAAAGAACTCTGGAGTCTAGAGCCTGGATTTAAAAAGTTTATTATTAATCAAGATAAATACTGATTATATGGCACACCCACACACTGATTTATTTGATAACACAGCCACAGGTGTTATTCAAATACGCTGTGTAATATAAATAATAAGAAAGCTAGACAAAACATTGTGTTGGGTGGCCATAAACTGTGTACGAAGTTTGTACAAGATGTCGGACAACAGGTGCGCTCACCGCGGTTCATTTAACTTTATACATTTTTATAGCTTCACGTCGAAAACTTTTAAACTTGAGCTAAAAATAGAGAATAAATTGACTTTTTTATTCTGAACGTTGATTAAACGACTTATAGAGATTTATTGGGAGGTTTCCTTTATTTTTAGATTTTTTTACTCGCATCTTCGTACGCGTGGGTTTAGAATCCGAACTTTAACAGATAAAACAAAAAAGCCAACCTATTGAACTGCTCTATCTACTAAAAAAAACTGCATTAAAATCCGTTCCGTAGTTTTGAAGATATAACTTCACATAGGGACAAAAATAACGAGCTTATTTTATAATAAGTAAAGATAAATATAATAAATAATAATAAATATTCATGGACATTTCACACAACGTCCTCTGGTCCCAAGCTAAGCTTTTTATGCTTGTGTTATGGGTACCAGAATACGGATATAATACATATACAACTTTTCTTTTGTAAATACATACTTATAATACATAGAAACACCCAGACGAAGTACAAACACTTGTATGATATTTATAAACATCACACAAATGATTGTCCTGACCGGGAATCGAACCCGAGACCTCGTGAACGGCAGTCCGTTATATGAACCACGAGACCACGAGGCCGTCAAAAAGATAAGCATTACATGCATGTGTTGGTAAAAGTAATCTACATAGTTATGAGAAGTCACACATTTACAAAGCCTTGTCTATGAAGTGTTACAGTTCGTAAAAGCATTTCTTCATTTTGTCTACGTCTACGTAAGTAAAAACACAGAGACTCAGCATTCATAGGGAACACATTTCGATAGGCAAGTTAGCACAGGATTGTATAAAATTCGATAAGCTTTCATATTTCATATGATTACCAGCATTATGAAGTTTGGTGTTAGGCCAGCTCTTAATGTACATACGGTATTTGTCAGGCGTATTGATAAAGACTTCTGTCTCTAGCAAAAGATGATATAACTCTCAATCCAAAATATAAAATGGGGTTTGACCATTTTTATTTTAATTCCTTCACCACATTAACAATTCTGTTAAACTATTCTAATAAACAAAGACAGGGCAAAATTCCCTCCACATCATCAGTTACCCAAATCTTAATAATGTAAGAATATTAATCAAAACTTTGTCGTACATCTTCACACGTAAATTAGTCCGAAACTTGCACAAGAAATTAATGGAAAAACTTTTGATAGAATAAATGACAGGACGGACCCTATTTTTAATATTGTATTTAGACAAGTTAATCCTTCGTTTTTATTCATTTAATAAGACCAGTATCTGTCATGTCTTGATTTATGATAAAATGGGGGAATATTTTTTAAATAGAATCAATTTCTTCTTGGTTTTATTATATACATACCTATAATATCGTGTAAAATATAAAATGTTTAAGTTATTGCCTGCCAAGTAACATATGAGAATAAAAAGGGTGTTTCGAAAATTTGGTACGATAATCACCTATCTGAAAATCTAGCTTTTCTTATAATTGTTTTTAGGAAATCTAGATAAAATAATAAAATGATTGATTTATTGAATTTTTTTGTCTTGAAATCTTAAGTAGCAATTTAATATTGTCAATTTGATTGCGATGAGAGAGTGTAGTGTTTTATAGATGTTGATATACTAAATTTCATTAATAATTTTCTTTAATAAAATTCCAAAGATTTATGATACTAAATGCCAATAATAGCTCCATGTTAACAAGATAAGTACAAGTCAAGCATAAGTTTAAGTGAACTTGAGTAATTTATCAGGCGACAGGTGTTGGCTAATTTAACGTTCAAACTTGGCAACAAACTTACAGGCATAACTCCAGAACTTCAACAGTTTTAGTGCAACTTTAGAATGTTTGAGCGCAACGATGGAATGCAATTGGTTATGAAAATAAATATTTGTATTATCGTTACTTACCTGTATGTATGATATATTCACAGGATATATTATTATTCTCATCTCTGGCTCATCAACCTCCACGTATGTACATATTTACGACTATCCCAGCATGGTGCTGGATACAGAATGACGTATATAGATATACTGCGCGCTTATGATCATACATGTGGGGCCTGAGACCAGAGAATAACAAGGAGTATGCTATCTGTCATTAGCTAGTAAGGTTCATAGAACCTTTTTGGTGTAATTATAATACACAAACACTACAGTATCAAGGCTAGGTATTTATAAGGTAGAGTAAGCAGCGACTTCTCTCACCCTCTCTCCACCACTGTTGGACATTTACCTCTTCCACTTTGGGAGAGATTACTGTATCGCACTGGCCAGACGTGTTGGCAGAGGGTTTATTTTCGAGTTTCCTGTCTCTCGCAGATAATGTTGTCTGTGTCCAATATCCCTTTGATTTCACGGTATCCTAGGGAAGAAAAGGGGTGGTGAAACTTGTATTCTTAATCCGTCCCAATGGACAAAAACTCGTAATCACTATGCCCCCGCTGCAATATACCACGCTATCGATACTAATATTATAAAGCTGAAGATTTTGTTTGTCTGTTAGTTTGAATGGGCTAATCTCAGAAACCCCAGGTCCGATTTAAAAAATCTTTCAGTTTTGGATAATACATTTATCGAGGAACGCTATATAACATCACGCTGCGACCAATAGACGCGAAGCATTAGCGCAATATGTTGCAAAAACGGAAAAACAATCCCAAAATCCAGGCGTTGTTAGTCGGCCAAGTCCAACGGCTAGTTACTACGTACTCGTATATATATTTAGTTATAAAAGAACTTCATTACGATATGACTTTTTTCACCCCATATATTCGTCCCCATAGCAATATGGCGGAACAACAGACACAAACAAAAGTCCTCTTAATTAAACAGTACAGATGTATGTCGATATTATTATTTGTTTAGTAAATTCATGCATATTGTCGGACAGCCAGGCGCCTTATCTGAACTAATTAGTAAGAATAACAAAACATATAAAACTATATATTTATTATGATATATTGCATAGGGTGTAATCAAAATTCATACATAGACAGCATTGCACCATAAGCTTTAAATAAAGCATATTCTTAACCGACTTCACAAAAAGGAGGAGGTTCTCAATTCTTCGGTATGTTTTTTTATGTTTGTTTACCTCAACTTTTAACTGGGCGAAGCGATTTTAATGATTCTTTTTTTATTTAAAAGCTGGTGGTTCTCGTGTGGCACCAGGTCAGGATCTGATGGTTATCTCCTGAGAAATCGAGGAAAACCCTCAAATTTTAATGGCACATGATGTCGATTGAACTTTTTTTTAAAAATACTTAATTATATTGCGATACGTAAATCATACCAAAATCAATCTATGGATATCGCCTGATGTGATATCGATTCAAATCAAACATAACAGACTTATAACATGTAACTTTATTCTGAAGAAAATAAGAATTGTTACAGTAGGAATGTTGTTACAGTAGGATTGTTACAGTAGGATTGTTACAGTAGGAAAACACTAATGTGATAAGTTACAAAGAACTTGTAAGTTTTCATGAAAGTTTTATTGCACCTACCTGTACTAATATTAATAGTAGTAATACTGTCATAGTTAAATTAAAATTATATTTGCATTATAGTATTTTGTTAAATATTAATATTGTGGTAAAGCTTTAGCAATCAGTAGAACAAAATATATAATTGGTTTGTTCAACAAACTGAGTAAATTGTAGTTAGTTGTATAGTCGATTGTATAAGACGAGTGCAATCGAGACCAGCGAACCGTGCCATGACAGTGGTACACTGAGAGCACATTATATTATATTTTAAAATAATTTGTTCAAAAACACGCTTGAAAATCCTGAATATAATTTTACATTATTGCATTGTTATCGGTTCTTAAAATTTCAGATCAATCTGACTATTCCAAGTGGATTAAAATCACTTTTAAAGATTCCGTTACATAGATTGATCAATTGATTGATAGATATATAAAATAAAGTATATAGTTTGTGTGTACTTATGTATAAAAATTATACTTCTTTGTTCAGCCTTCACATACCACGTTTACTGTAGAGTGATGGCGTGCGCGAGATTTTCCTACACTTGTTAGTTTATAGTGTCGTTTTTTGCGACAATGTGCGCATCGTATTTTACTCTCTATATTTTTCCTACGCCAAAAGAATAACCTATAACTTAAAAAATGTTAACAGTCAGATGGATTGATGTTAAAACATTTAGTTGGTGTCCGATTGTTTGACCAAAAGTCTTTTCGCAAAACTACACTTTACAAACAACGTTTGGTAAAACAATGAATTCGCCTATTGATCATTTTACTACTGATCATTTTACAAATGTTTCATTTTGCCAAATGATCAACACTTAAATTTACATTTTACAAATGATTACTTTACAAAACTAACATTTGGCAACTGAGTTATTAGATAAATCTACTATTGGTCTAAAAATTTGGTATTCTTGTTAAAATGACCATCTTTTGCATATTTTTTTTGTGAAAGCCACTGCTCTGGATTTTCCCTAAAAGAAAATACCATAAGTATTAATTGATATAATAGAATGAAAAAAAAATGATATTTTACATTATTTGCAAAATAATTACTTATTAACCCGTTCGTCTTTGGAGATATATTTATCAATTAGTATTAGATTGGGTTCGGTTAGGTAAGAACTTTAACCCCAAACTTTAACCAAGAACTTTAACCCAGAAGCGAATTTAGGCCCTTTCTCCCATTAATAATGATTCATGATGATAATAATACATTTAAAACAACTTAATTTACGAAACATAATAATCATTTGGTGAAATGAAAAATAGGTCAATAGACATTTGAATACTTAACACATTTGTCAAGTGTAGTGTTTGTTAATGGATCATTTGCTAAGTAAGCTTTTGTAAGATGATACTTTTGTCAAATGTATCGTTTGCCAAATGATCATTTGGTGAAACGTTGTTTGTGAAATGATCATTTGTCAATAATTTTTTGGTCAATCATTAGGGAACCATTTAGTTCGTTTTGGCCACTATAATATTAAACATAACTTCGTAATATATGTATGTATAGTTTGTTACGCGACGTTCAAGTTTCATGTTCTGATTTCAACTAAAGTAAGTCGAAAGTTAAACTGCACTCAATTTCATTACATACTCAAACTTAATACATAAATTAAATATTTATTAATTTACGCAGTACCTTCAACAGTTACTTATGGCATAGGGCTTTGAAAACTTAGTTAAGTTTATCATTTCTACAGCATTATTATATATAGATTAAAAGTTCGTGTTAAGCGCTATCAATATCATCATGGCTTGCTACATGTTTTCTCGTTATCGTGCTAAATTGTAATTAAATATTATTATTTTAGGTGATTATTAAATAATCTTCCACTCAGTATGCCACCATCTTAAATGCAGTGCGGTGTGTATTGGGTTGGCGACACAAACAGTTTAAAACGTCGGATACACGCCGGTGCGCACCGCATCATGGCTTTACCTAATAATTATTATACTTTATATGTTGCAATCAAAGCTATTGACCGAGCAATTTATTAGATTTTAAATATTACAGGGATTAATTAGAATTACTAGAATAAAATACTTTGCTTGACACTGGTACCGATTCTACGTGCACAACAAAACTAAACTTAACTAAAAAATTAAAATTTATAGTGTCAATAACACAACTTTCTATTTACAAAAACTTTAAACTTTTTACAAAAACTTTAAAACAAAATCTTTGTACAACGATATGGCAAATATTAGATATATTAATACAATCAGCTTAAATTGATAAGTTAAGTTTAGTTGTGCACGTGAAATCGGTACCAAACGTGATTCTAACACACGACAAATAAGTAATTGAAAAAAAAAACATTTTATTTTACTACATAACTATAATAACTTTCGTTGTTTTCCTATTATACTGTATCAGTAGATATCGAATCTTACAATTTTCTATTAAGTTTGATTTCGCTTGTATACTAACAGAGATTTTATCTTATATTTACAAAGCGCTTATCATCAGCGGTATACATCACTAGTCACCCGGGACCGGGACTGCGGGACAGTGCCGTTATTTTCCGGGATTTTCTCTTCCCTAATACCTACCAAAGACTTTACTACCAAACATTAGTTTGGATTCAAAATGAACATATTGCCGCGCTTTACGACATTTTTTTCTAGTTCTCATTTTCGTTAACAATATTTCTTTTTCGAAGTACTTTGTGAATTAACTTTGCCTCCTACCAACCAGGCATTTGATGTAGAATATACTCTAATACTGTACTTTGATATATGTAAACTAATTACAAGGAAATGAATAAATTATGCAAAAAAACTTACGAAGGTTTGAAGCAAAGAAGAAAGTGACTCTTTGTTAAAAAAAAGTACTTAATGAATGCAATTTTTTTTAATTATCATAACATATAAGTACTGACACATGCAAGGAGGTATCATAAATTTTGCAACGAATTGTCTATTAGATACCTACTACACAAATCGATAAACAATTTAGTCACTGATTCATAAAACTAGATTAACGCAATGTTCATAGATTAACAAATGTACAATCTCTCATAATTAAATTTTGCTTTAAAGCTCATACATCAATTATGAGTTAGAACAAAAATTACCATTATTCACGATGACGATGCGTTTATAAATTAAATCGATTAATCATCTGTTGTTAGCGGGTTCAATGCCTGTTTTGTGTAGCATTAGCGGACATTATAAAGGTGGGTGTATTATGAATAGAATAAAAAGGTTTTATTTAACATAATATTTTTGCGTTTACGTAATAAATGAAAAGAAAAATTTATTTTCCATATTTAATTATGTGATTACTTCCCAGGCAGATAATGGAAGAATATACATGTATACAAAGCTTAACTCACAGATTATGTAAACAAAGTTGAGAAAAATCTTCAAGGACCGGCGGTTAATAAATGTCTGGCCATGGCACATCCGCCAGATCCCGGTAGAAGGAGCAGTAGGCCCTAGAAGTGCTGGCTTGACGTTGTTAAGAATTACATGCATGACAATGGTCTCACAATCCTAGATACTGAAGGGCTTGTAAAGTGGAACATAAGAAGCAGAAAAATGGAGCCCAGGTTCTGAGGAACGACAGTTGAGGAAGCTACCGGGAAAACGCATAAACCATAACAACCCCTAACAACCCCTAACCCACCCAGGCAGAGGCCTATTTTGAAAATTAGCGCCCCGAGCCATTTTGATTTGACGTCTCGGGCCGCCCTGGGTCAATTTAATAAGCCGCCCTATGAAATAGACATAGAAGAAAAATTTTAACTTGAAGGCTTTCGCCGCCCAGGGCCATGAATCCTATGGCCCTAAAGTAAATACGCCTCTGCACCCAGGTCATGTTGCTAGACTCTCCTAATTTCGAAAAAACCAGTGCCAATACTATTGTTGGCCGCGACTCTACCGCAATGTTGGCCCAATATTACGCCAACTAGTTTCCAAATATTCTCGCAAATGATAAACATAATTAGCATAATAACGGTGTACGCTATTTAGTTGTTTTAAATACAACAAGAAACTTATTTTGACTCATGTTTATGTCATTCACCTTCATTAATCTTTAGACTATCCGACCGTAAAAGATTATTTATATATCTCTTAATTTTAGTTTTATAATCCCACTATTTTATTTAGGTTCTTGTCTCCTTAGTATATACATATAGAGGAAGTACTTCTACTATAATGGAAGAGTAATTGGTTTTGGCACGATGAAGATATTTTTGAAATAGCATAGAAAACTCAGCAGCGCTTTTCAGCTTTCCCAAAGCCAAAGTTATGTAAGCATTCCTGTGATTGCAATAAAGGCATCAAAAATTCAAAAAACATGCTTAAAAATTCTGAATATTATTTTACATTATTGTATTGCCATCGGTCCTTAATATGTGTGCAAAATTTGGTCCGACTACTGCAAGTAAGCATCGCTTTAAAAGATTTCATTACATAGGTTAATACGATGATAGATCCGTACCGAGCTAATAAGCGTGTTAATAAAAGCGTGTTTTGGGTTACAATAAAGTGCAGTGAGTGTATTCTTCCTTCTTCTCTCTTATAGCAAACAACATTTTGTTCTAAACTCCTATTTTCCGGAATCTATCATCTGTTTTAATTTTATTTTCCGTCAAAGAATGTTCCTAACTGCTATTAAGTGGGCTCAAAATTTAATAATGTTGGTGTATAACGATGCGATATTTTGTGTTAAACGTGACTGAGCATCAATGTGACGCATCTAAACGTTTTAGACCCATTGTTTGTGCGTACCCTCCGACTAAATTGCCGATATAATAAATTTTGGGCAGCATATTCTTCAAATAATTAAAGTTGGTGCAAAAATTTACATTTTGTGATGTCATGTTATTGACTGACGTAATGATACGGCAGTATTTCTGCCTGAACCTTGTTTTGTTAACATAATTAAGTGGAAAAGGTAAATAGTTTGTTTCTTGCGGAACTAAAGTCTAGCTGTCCATAAAACCACTGAAATAATTCAATGGATGATTTCCGAGTCACCGATTTAAATCGATAAGCCCAGCATAAGCCCATACTCATCGATTTATCTTACAAAAACATAATTTTACTAAAATGGTATCAAATCGTAATTCCACCATCGAATATTTTCAACGTTTTACCTTCGATTGTAATCAAAAAATGGGTAAAGTTAAAATTACTTGCGATTGATATCGGATAGCCTTGGTAACAAATATTAATGGCCAGCATAATATATATTGGAATAACAGGAAGTAATTACATATTAAATATCAACAGTCAAAAAGCTTTGTCCTACATAATTTGTAATTGTAAATTTATATCTAATGACTCATAATGATGATCTGATAAAATACTAAACTCTATGCCTAGCGCTGTATATAGTTAACGTTGGACAAATCTGATCAATATTCCACATATTTGAGCAAGCTAGTGAAGACTGCTTTTTCTTCGGACATCTCTGAATTGATCTCCGTCAGCTGCGGATCGATTTAAAACAATATTTTTTTGTTTTTTTCTATTAGTATTTTAAAGTTAATGTCCAACTTTTATAGGTGTATGCAATGATTTTCCAAGGTATATTTTGTAAAACTATGTTTGGGTGGCTTACAATAAAAATTTTATAATACTTATGGAAGGTTGCATCATCGCTACAAAGATCAGGACATTTTCGTCTTTGTATCTTTCCTGAAGTTATTATCGTTTTAAAAGTAATAAAATGAGAGAAGAGACATAGGAAACTTGTGCCTGATACTAATAATATACATGAAATCTTTACTCTTTCATGTTTTTTCGACTCCGAAAACACGGAATGTTTATTCAATAATTACAGATTCAATAAACACCCAGTCAAGTAAAAACTATGTCATTAGCTTAGCAAACAGTGAAGCATGACGGTTTGTTTATTGACTTGTATCACGTTAATCTGTCAGCACAGATTTATTAGACAGTGTCAATGGCTACATCACTCAGCCGGTTTAAAGCCAAGCATCTACTTATGTGTGCGTGAATACGTTCTATGTGTGTTTATGATACACACACACACACAGGTTAACTTTGAACCACATACCTACAGGTCTTCTCTTCCCAATGGAATACTTGTTTCATTGCTTATAAAAGTGACGTTTCTAGTTTGCAAAAACTACATATCACATGAATACCATATTTTATTAGATCCTGAAGTACGATGTTGTTGTCGGACGTCAGAAAGCTACAGAAGGGTGCTGCTGAAAATCAGCGTTGCAATGTAAAAATCGCAACACAAAAGCTGAGCAACGACCCTTTTCTTTTCCATGGGTCGGACACATCAGCTCTCTATATTTTATTTATTGTTTTATTTAATTTTTATTTTATGTTCAAAATTTTAAATTTTTATTACAGTTTCTTTTTTTTGTTTTAATACTGTTTATTATTTTTATTTACTGTTGTTTGTCTAGTTTTTTGGTTAATTTATTTCTTTTTTTTTATAAAATTTATTTTTGTTGTTTTCTTCTTGTATTATTATTAATTTTTTTTGTGTGCTTTCTTGTTTTAACGCTTTGTGTCCCCACGAGAGTGAAATAAATACTTTTCTTTCGTTCTTCTTCTTTCTATTTAGCTAGACTAAAGTTACGTAGCCTCAAGATTGAACGCGTATCCACAATCTGCTAAATCTGTGTCTGTCAGTATCATGTTTATACTACCGACATTTGCAACTGTCGTCTAGTCATGGGTAACGAAGCCTGAAAATTCTGTTAATTTATTTCATTAGTAACTTCCAACTAATCAGGTGACAGGAAGTTAGATGCTAGTTGTTATTTATGTTAGTTTTAACGTATCTGAAAAGCTTTTGCTTATGGATTTATGGATAGTTGAATAAGTAAACAATGGTACCAATTCTACGTGCACAACTAAACTAAACTTAAAATGAAAACAACTGTTGCTGTATTTTGATTAATTGGCTATTTCGTTATAGACATTTATATATTAACTAGCTGACCCGGCAAACGTTGTTTTGCCATACAAATGGCATTGTTTGAAAAATAGTTAGTAGCCGATTCTCAGACTACTGAATACGAATATCAAATTTGGTAAAAATCGGTAAAGCCGTTTCGGAGGAGTATGGTAAGTAACATTGTGACATGGAAATTTTATATATTAGAATAAAATTATTACGGTCTTATTCATAATGACTTATTTTATCGGAGAGGTAATAAACGTTTTAGTGTCAAAAGACCATTATGAATAACAAGTTTTGACAATTTTCGCGAACCGATTTTAGCTAACTTTTAAACCTCCGATAAGTCATTATGAATAAGCCGATTGGTCTATACACAGTTTTTATAGTAAAAAAACACGGTTGACATTCAAGAATTGTGTTAGTCACTTTCCATTTTTAGTTAAGT
Source organism: Orgyia antiqua (assembly GCA_916999025.1). NCBI lineage: Eukaryota > Metazoa > Arthropoda > Insecta > Lepidoptera > Erebidae > Orgyia > Orgyia antiqua. The sequence continues at coordinate 21,964,002 of OU779862.1, forward strand.
TTAGTTGTGTATGTAAAATCGTTACCATTCATAGAAGTTTTGCGAACGTCCCCGAGTCCCCAACGAAAAGAAATTCTTGTGCTACCTATCTATAACTGGGTACCAAAGTATGGTAAGACAACCTGGTTATAGTAATAACTTTTATATGTAATATATAGAGAATAAACAAAGTCAGTAGGCACACAGTTCTAGTTTATATTTCACTTGCTTTTCGATCTAATTTACGGGAACGTTTTTATAGACTTTTTAGTTTACACTAAAGTATAATATATCACACATTGATTCTCATATCGAGAATGTGCATAAAAATGTTTTAATTTTGTATTAGTTTGCCTTATAATAAAAATAGTTATGTCAGAAATAACCCAACTCGGTCTCTATTAAAGTTTCAATAGCTCACCAGTGTCCCGTTCAATCAGAGCATAAACCGATGGATGGACGGTACTGTATCGCCTAGAATAGAATACTTGAACGAGAATATAGACATAATTGATTATATTATGTGCAGTTATTTGTAGTTATTTTGGTAGTATTCAACGCTTCCTATGTATTATGTAGCATACAATCATCATCTTAACATCACGCCTTTTGCCATGGGGGTAGGCAGAGACTATAGAGCGCCATATGCTACGATCCAAACATACTTCCTTGGCTTCATACACATTCATACATGCCCGTAGCATAGAAATATAATATTTTCTTAGTTTTAGAGCTAATCACGCTTTTTTTATACTACAAGGGTGACAAACAAGCTTACGGCTCGCCTGATGGTAAGCGATTACCGTAGTAGACTATGGACGTTAGCAGCACCAGAAAGAAAATTCAAATTTGCTTGTGTAGAAAGAAAACAAATTAGTTCTTAGCGACAAGAAAGTCACAAAATTCGCAAGGAATCGAATCCACGATACACGATAGGTACATAAACTATATTTGCATAGGATTGGAAACGCACCAAGTCGACAATTTCTTCTTATTTTCATAAAGTTGGGTCCCACAGCTTTATTTAAGGTTGGTGAACGGTTAAAAGTGTGAAACCAAGACTTACTTATAAATTATTCTCTGATTTACGAAAATTAGACAAATAATGGATAGTGATTTAAATAAACTATGAAATTTTATCTCTCTATCTCTGACAGTTTTGGAGATACAACCTGGTGGACAGACGGATGGACAATGAAGTGTCAGGAATAAGTTTTCGTAGAAAATAGTAAAATTACTATTTTCTACGAAACCTTAAAAAACAAGCCAGTTTGGAGGAGTACGAAATCCAACAAAATGACATAATTTCAACTGAACATACGCTAAGTGCAAAGTTAAATTAATTATTCTTAAGAGGATACCAAAATAGCTTCGTGCATTTTTCTACGTACGAAGTTTTCATTGTTTCTTTAGATTGAATGGCTAGAGCTCTAATTTTAAGTATATGTTTTTTCAATATATGATTTAGGATCGCATAAACTCAGAAACGCGATTGAAAAAAGTTTTCTCGATAGAAAATCTTAGCGAAACAACCTCTCTAATTTTTTATTTTTTTCATTTGTCGGTCTATTATCGCGTATTAACTAATGAAATAACTTTAAAAACATAAGTAACTATTAATAGAAACACGTAAATCAGAATTAAAATATATTTAGTAGATTTTGTGTAAACAAAAAAATATCCCTAATTCTTCATTTTCTATACCTACTAGCTGTGTTAATATGTACATGTCGACGATAATATTGATGTAGACCCTTAACAATAAAATACATTATACTTGCGTATAGGGTAATTGTACCTATTATAAAGGGTCTTTTAACATAATTTACTGCTTAAACGAATAATGTAATAATTTCTACATGATTTAATTCACTAGGAATGTCCTGATTAAGTGTTCTACTTCGGAAAATCTGTGAATTAATTTCTTAATTGCAATTTACTCTCGCCCAAGAAAATATAGTTTTTATTTTAGTTTCATTCGTGTATGTGATGTAACATTGTGGTTAATATTTTCAAAATGTAATAGCATATTTTTCACCTAATTAACCTTACAAGAAAATATCATACAAGTACTTAGGCTGTTTTGTAGATATTTTTTCAATTAATTCCTTAACTAGGTATTTAAAAGTTGCCTATTTAAGTAATGTACTTTTTGAATAGCTAACTATATGTACGACTTTACAAGTTCATCTTTATATATATAAATCTCCTGTCACGGTGTTTGTCCGCGATGGATTCCTAAACTACTTAACCGATTCTAAATTAAGTTGGCACACCGTGAGCAGTCTGGTCCAACTTGAGAGAAAGGATAGCTTACATTTCAATTTATCGTCGCAGTATTATTTTATTGCAAATTATTTGTTTGTATTGTATAGCAAAAAAACGTTTGCCGGGTCAGCTAGTTAAATATAAATCAAGCATTTGCTTAAATTATAATATATCATATAATATATTATTATATAAATTATATCAATTATAATATATAATATATCACTATATAATATATCTATTTCAACAATATTTCTTTTGTCATCAGGTATGGTGGTGAACGGTTTCGTGAATGTGGTGATCACAACTATAGAGAAAAGGTTCGGTCTCAGATCCATGCAGACCGGTGTCATAGCGGGAGGGTAAGATGTTACTTGTATTTGCAAAACCTAGATCTAAAATGTCACTATCTCTTCGTCCTTTTAACTATTGGGAACTTTTCCAGAATATAACTAGGTTTGGTTGTTAATACTACGATACGAGGCATTAAAGAATATCCAGAGTGATAACATGTTGTATAGTTCCCATTTATTTATTTATTTGTCACATATTTTTTAAAAAAGATTATAAAAACAACATCTAAATTAAAATAACCACAATATACACACCTAAAGACACATACACATATTACAGCCTTTTTAAAAATAATATAACATATAGTTCGCCACCGGTAGCGGGTACAGGGACCTGGCTGTCGGTGGTTAGGAATCCAAAGACAGGAACCTCCTCACTATGCGAGGCGTGTCATTGTCATTGTTATCTACTGATATCTTGAATTCATTGGCTCTTATAGTACAGAGTGAAATTGGCATAGAGACATGTGTAGTTATTGCTAAGGCATTACCAAACTAATAATCTATCAGTTTTACTAAAAACCACTGAGCGTTTCCATAAAAACTAAATGGTAAATAATACTGTATTTGTACAGGTATGACATGGCATCCTTCGCATGTCTAGCTCCAGTGACATATCTCGGAGGACGGGCAGGTTCCTCTAAACCAAGGTGGCTTGGACTCGGAGTACTTCTCATGGGCACTGGATCCTTATTATTTGCGTTACCACATTTCCTGATACCTAATTATAAGATAGCTGGCGATGCAGCTGATGATCTGTGTACTCCAAATAGAAATGTAAGTAAAGATAATTATCACGACTTTATATTTCTAGTAGGTTTTCTGGAATTGTGATTGCTTTCCCAAATTGTAAAAAAACTAACTTTTGGGTTGGCAATAAGATGTTGTAATACATTGCTGTCCATGTGGTGACGGGTCGGGAACGCAAGTGACACCACCCCTGTAAAAGTCAGCTAAGGGATATTGTACCTTAAACTTTGTTCCAACACACCTGATCACCTGATCACAGTAGACCATAATCCCTACCCAAAGGCCCGTGCCTAACAGTGAGATATAAATTGGCTAGAAAAGAAGAGAGAGAACATGTTGCTATTCTCAAATTTCTTTTCATTCGCGTTAGATTTATGATGATAAATAACTACAGTCTGACTTGTTCTAGCAATTAAACTAGGTTATAACAATAACTTCAGTTGGTAAGACTTAATTAAACTTAATAAATACAATAGCAGTATCTTACTTAGTTATAAACAGTATTGCCAACTTTAGAATATCAATGTGCCATGTTTTAATTAACCATTGCGCTTGTTGATCAAAAGTTTAAGTCCATTCTATCTACGAGTACTTAAACCATATCTTTATTTACTTATTATAAAACGGAGTCATTATTTTTATTTGTTTGTAGGGACAAACATGCATAAAAGTAGCTTATATTTTGAAGACTATGGAACGAATTTTGATGCGTTTTTTCATAAAATAAAGTGATTTAAGAGGCTGGCTTTTTTGTATATTTTATAAGGGTTTGTTTTCTAAATTTCACGCATACGAAGTTGCGGATAACAGCTAGAAGCTATAAAATAAATAAGATTTGAATAAATTTAATAAACTTTTAAACAAATTCTTACTAACAAATTTAACAAATGCGTGTATTTAGTTTTTACTGATAAAGTAAGAAATAAAACATATTCTATATAGTTATAACTAATATAAATAATAATATTGGCACACATAGTTACTTTACAAACCATCTTAAGAATTCAATTTATGGTCACTCTACGTGGAAATAGTAATGACGATTTACCTCTAGTATTTGACATGAGATTTCTCTGAATTCTTATTTGAACGGCTTCTTTGCACGAGCGTTTAATAATTCAAGGCGTTACAAGAAAAATACGAAATTAATTCGTGAGGTGCTAACGTGTTTCAATTACAATACAGAGATCGGGTTTCATTGCAGCAGATTTTTATGTTTAGGAGAATTTTCGTTTCATTGAGCTTGGTAGAAACTTCTAAGTGGACCATTTTTCATTCATTTATATTGACTTTATTTGCGATCGCAGGGAGTAAGAGACTGGTGTTGGTAGCGGAAGTGAGTTTCATGCATGAGATAGCAAGTTTAATAACATTACAAGAATTTTATTTGTTTATTCATTAGACTATTGCATTTATGTCAATCCTAATCAAATCTTTGCATTTATTTATAAAATAATATTAGGATTACATCCATAGGTATACCACAAGTAAGCTTAGTTTAGGACCTGAGGATATACTGTGAAAAATGTGTGAATATTTATTATATTCATTTATATAGCTGACATCAAGCTGCGAAGGCACGGTACCTTCGGAAGGTGGTGCGTGGGCTGTAGGCGTATTTGTCTTAGCTCAGTTGCTACACGGAGCTGGTGCTACGCCCCTCTTCACACTTGGAGTCACTTATATAGATGAGAACGTCTCCAAGAAAATGTCATCTGTATATTTAGGTAAGTTTTTTTGCTAAATAGTAGAGGCAACATGATTTTCTATAGTTTGATTCTTACTTAGATCAATTTTATTTTATAATTTTAAAATGTCAGATATTTTCTATTTATTCAAATGAAGTTTGTTAATAACAGAAGAAAATGTTTAATAAAAGGATAGACTTTACTATAGAACAACAAACTATCTACATCTAATACTACCCATACTATGAATCTTGAGATTTTAACTGAACAAATTAATCGCCCATATCAAACGCTTTATTTTCTTTATACTACTATTCTCTATGCTGCAAATTGTTTTAAAATAAAGGAAGGTAGCCCTATAGTTATAGTGAGATGTTTATTAAAAGGAAAGGAACATTTAAGCCCATTACGCAAAAGCTTTTCTAACCGTATATATTTAAAGTTATGAATCGCCGTGGGGCACTCGCTCACCGCAATAAACACAAGAAAGCACTCGGAATATGGCTGCGTTATGTTCTTCTAAATGATATGGCCCTACATTTTTATTGAGATGAAATTATTTAAAGCAGTTCAGAGGGCTGTTTCCAAAACTGTTAGTGAAATGAAAATAGTTTGAATATGATAAAGTTTAGTTTATAGCTTTACTAAAGTATTTCCTCTCCCACTTCACTTGCTTGTACGTTGCGATGAATTAGCTATCGAAATATTTAGAAAATGATTTTCCGCGAGGTTATGATATAATTCTTCAATAACCTCTACCTGTAAATATACTCCCAAGAAGCATTATTTACGATTATCTATAATTAAATAGGTGTGTAGGTGGACTACAGTATTTCGGAAAGATATCCTAATTTCTATTCAAAATATTAAAAATAAATAATAAATCTTTTAACATAAGTTATATTCGTTAAAAGTTTACTTATGCAATTTAATTTTCAATTGTTGTTTCAATTATAGACCCCCTCTCAAAAACTCTTCCAAAATAATTGCAGTACCTATTACATCTAAATAAATACTGATTACACAATATATAAGCACTTGAAAAACCAATATAAACTTGAAACTCTAGTTTAAAGCAAACACAACTCAGTGATCGGCTGTCCCCGTGCCATGGTCTCAGAGGACAAGGAAACGTATTCAGAGAGCCGTCACCAACCGTCAGATGGCGCGATGTGTGTCACTACAATGTATTGAGAAAATAAAGCTTGAATACAACAAAAGATTTAATATAAATTGCTATCACTAGCCTGTGTGTCCCACTTCTGATATTTAATATAAACTAACTCTGCACGGTAGAGCCAAGGTAGAGCTAGTTTAGAATAAATAATAGTTTTAATTCTATATAACTCTCTAATCTTTGCTATACTTAAAATAAATTAAAAATTCTAATATTTTTATAAACAGTAGGTCTAAATATATAACGATTTTTGGAAAGCCAAAACATAGGTGTCTGTTCCAAAATTAAACCCTATTAAAACAAACAATATGTAAAATACTGTAATAATTTAATTTACTTACTATTTAAATTTTAGGTCTCGAAACTTTATATAGACTTTTTAAGATTAATTTTCTTGTATACGAATTTAAAACATATTTTTCGTACACCTTAGTTAATACGCTACAATGTTCGTGCGATATCAAGCTATAAACAGCTAACAGTACACCAATACTTAACCACTTGTAACTTGCAGCTTTTAACTGTGAAAACAGGGTCGGTTTCTAAGAAACGTGATACTTATACCTACTTCTCATGGAGCACTCGCGAGTCTTCCTCCTTGTTTGAACGTATAATGTGGATGGTGGGTACGCTTCGAGTGCGATCGAGTGTGTGAAAGCTTTACATAGATCTTTTAAAAGGTGCGGGTAGTTCGATGTTTGATTTAAGTAATAACTTGTGAATTTTTTGGGGTTAATAAAAGTCGTATAAGTTGTAAATTCGCGATTAATCTATCTCTATATTATGTTTGTGATGCATATGAAATTGCCTAGTTCAGTATATTAGTAAAATATTCTTAACCACATTGCAGGAGTATATTACACTATGGCGGTGGTAGGTCCAGCGTTGGGCTACGTGATCGGAGGTCAAATGCTTACCATCTACACTGACTTCATGAGCGTAGACGCTGAGACGTAAGTATTTTTGCAAATTTTTCTTCTTTCAAAAGAATCGTAATATTAACATAAGTACCAAGAATTAAAAAAACACATGCAAGAACATAGTTAACATCTTTAAAAATCTAATTAGATTTTTTATTTATTTAATACTATACATATACTGTGACTAAACATAAAGGTCGAATCAAACACTAGACTTTATAGTCGAGTACAGCAAACCCCAGTTTATATTTATTTAGTTATAAAAACAAACTTAAATTGCACAGTTTCATTTCTGGTGCTTCATCTACAATTCAATATTTATCAAGGAATCGAGAAACAATAGTCTTTGTCATTTCTCTCCAGACCACAAGGTTTTATTTTAAAAAAATATACCCAGCCATAACAACACAAACAACTACACATTAATCGACTATTCCATATTCTTGTGTCAACAACAATAACCTCCATTTTGTTTTCCCGCGGTTTCCACGTCGCGTCTTGTTCACATTTTTTTAATATTTCATCTGAGCAGCGACAAGGCTTCATTCAGCCAACTTGGCCTCTCGCTTTCATCTCATTGTGAGCTACGTACGTTGGCAACTTTTCAGTCAAATTAATTCCACCATTTTATATTTTCATGGCTTCTGAACGAAATATGATTTACCGCGGTATGAGTTTTGAACGATCTCTTTACCATGGCTTTGCTTTTAATTTGAAGGGTTCTCGAGTACCTACTGATTAAAATTTACTTTACGATTAAATTTAAGTGTTTATATATGGTTAATTAATTTAGATTGTACTTCAAAGTATGTTTTGAAGCTACCTGTGGTCTAGCTGATAGAGACGTTGGCTTTTAGACATTAAGTTGTGGGGTCTATTTCCACCGGACAGTATAAATTTGTGTTAAGGGCCTACATCAATATTATCGTATATCATCGCCGACACGTACATATTAACACAGCCAGTAGGCACAGAAAATGAAGAATTAGGGATACTTTTCCTATTTACTCAAAATTTACTAAATATATTTTAATTCTGATCCACGTGTTTCTATACATAATAGTTACCTATGTTTTTAAAGTTATTTCATTAGTTAATACGCGATAATAGACCGACAAATGAAAAAAATAAAAAATTTGAGAGGTTGTTTCGCCAAGATTTTCTATCGAGAAAACTTTTTTCAATCTACAGAAACAATGAAAACTTCGTACATAGAAAAATGCACGAAGCTATTTTGGTATCCTCTTAAGGTTAAAGTTTAGAAGTTTTAAGAGTTTTCTACCACTAATTGAATATGCAAGTATTATTTTCAGTATCTAGTGACTGTGAATAATGATCTAAACAAAATCTCTCTACTATACTAATAGATAATAGACATATATCTATTATCGTTGATAGCAGTGGTACAAAATGCTTAGTTTGGGAATAATATTTACGTAGATCGTTTTGTAAATTACCAAATCTGGATGCGTTACTACAACATTATACCAATTTGAATAATCTAAGAACCAATTTCCTATTTAATTCTAATGCAACAAATACAGAGGGAGCTACAATTATTATTCTGTTTCTAGTGGCATGCCACTTGAAAACGAGGCTTGTTTTTAATACAGAGACGTATTATGAACTTCAATAGTCCCCGATCCACTGTTGTGAGCACGGTTGCATACATACAACCCTAATTTAGCTTGATAGGGTATCTATCTGGTAAATCTGTATTTACCAATGCTTATATCTGCATTGGTATATTTACCACTTTACCAGATAGTGTAGGTATTGACGTTAAATAAGGACACGTAAATTTAGCCTGGCTAAATCCTACTTCATAGACTATTAATGTTTCATATGACGTACAGCCAGTATCATAGACACACAAAGATACTTAAATCACACATAGATATGTAAGTGGGTTCAAGCCGGCTGAATGATGTAGTCACTTTTAAATCTGTTTTGGTAAATATCGCGAAAACTACTACAAAATTATATAAGGTCGTATTTCTGTATTTACAATGTAAAGAAAGTGATAGGTGATAAAATAACTAACAATTGCGATCGAGCTTGTTTCGCCGATAGAATCAATTTGTATAGGTACATTCGCGTAGCGGTATGTATTTTGCGGCTATATATAAGTTTCCGGAATAGCACAAGTCGATCTGTGTACAAATATAATTTGAATTAAAAATGTTATTAAAAAATATATAACATTCTATTATATCTCTCTTTCCAGCCCATTAACGTCCCACTGTTGGGCACGGGCATCCTCCACTTTGGGAGGGATTATGGTCTACTGTGCCGCGCTGACCAAGCGTGTTGGCACAGGGTTTAGTTTCGAGTTTTCCGTCTTTCACAGTAGATGATAACTGCTTATATTGTTCGTTAGCTGGCTCTTACAGCACCCAGGGAAAGAAATGGGGTGGTGACACTTGTTATCTTAATCTATCACCACACGGAAAATATTTAAAATAAAATAAAATACTCTTAATTGCACACCATATTAATTTATAGAACTTACTTACTAGACTTAATAATAGGTACAAAGGGCGGTCTTATCGCGAGCTGCGATCTCTTTCAGACAACCTTAGAATGGACTTGACCGAGACTGAATAGGTAACTTGTGGTGTACTATGCTAAATAATATATGCCAAAAATAAGTGAAAGTACTAATAGCTAACACAATATAAATACATACACTACACACACAATTCTACTTTTATACATATATAAACATATACATACACATACAATACATACATATTTATAGCAAATACATAAATACTAATACTTAGTAAGATTAGATTTTTTTATAGCTGACCCGGCAAACGTTGTTTTGCCATACAAATGACAGGGGTAGACAAATAATTTGAAATAAAATAGCGACTATAATTAAAGATCTAAGCTATCCTATCTCTCAAGTCTGCTCACGGTGTGCCAATTTAATTTAAAATCGGTTTATTAGTTTAGGAATCCATCGCGGACAAACATCGTGACAGGAGATTTATATGTATAAAGATTATATAACATTTCACATTATTCTATTCTATTATGTAACATTCTATTATAGGTACTACTATGTTGGTTTAGTTGGTAGCGTTAATTTGAAATTAATAATAACTTGTTGATTCCCGCAACTTCGTACGCGTGGAATTGAATTACCAAACCCTAGCAAATTATACAAAAGAACCATTCTCTTAAACCACTCTATCGGTAAAAAAAAAACCGCATTAAAATCTGTTGCGTTGCTTTGAAGATATAAGCTCACATAGGGACATACATACAAAAAACAACGACGACAATAGAGCTAAAATCCGATCCTGTAATTACAATGACCACAGACTCAATTCGCGCAAATTGTAGAGTAAACCTCAGATTAACATAAAATAACAATCCTGTGACGTAAGCTAATATTGTAGAGTGGAGGTAGCTTATACACACTTATACACTCTGTTTACTTATTCCTGATACCTTATTAGAACTATGTATAGTGAATTGTTAGGTACTTACATAACGTTTGTTATATTTTATGCGACAATGATTGCTAATGTTTGTAATACAAAAATTAGAACACTTTTTGTTCTTAGCTTCGTACTAAAGGCGCAAATTTCTTTTACATAATTATATCACCACGCCTGATCTACTTTATGAAATAGGTATATAGAAAATTTGGAGGCTATTTCATGCACTTTCATTCATAATTCATAAAGCAGCTCACTTTTTTAAGCAGTCATGCATAAAATCCAATTTTATACATTTTTTGTGTATCCTCTCCAGCCCATTTACGTCCCACTGTTGGGCACGGGCCTCCTCCACTTTGGAGGGATTACGGTTTACTGTGCCGCGCTGACCAGGCGTGTTGGTACAGGGTTTAATTTCGAGTTTTCCGTCTCTCACAGAGGATGTTATTTGTGTCAATATCCCTTAGCTGACTTTTACTTTTTTATATTCTTAATCCGTCACCACACGGACGCTTTTTTTGTGTATATCAAGTTTAAATAAATTATTTTCATAATTCCGTTCATACAAATTAGCTGGATTTGGCAACAGTTAAACCACTTTAAGCTAGACACTCGTCAGACAGTCTTTCTCTACATTTACATGTCATAGGTACTTTATTAAGCAACGTTGTTTATTTACTTCAGGTTAGGTATAACTCCCGTCAGCTCAGTATGGATAGGTGCCTGGTGGGTTGGGTTTATCCTGTCAGCAGTGCTCTGCTTAATCGTAGCCATACCACTCATAGCGTTTCCACATGAGTTGCCTGGTGAGTAGGTACCTAATTTTATTAAATGATGGGTTGATAATTTCAGTTATTAACATCGTAACACTTTGATTATCAAATTAAAATAATATAATTTATTTAACAAATTCAATTAAAATTATTTATTTATTTCGGTCGAGTGGTTCATGTATCGGACTGCCGTTCACGAGGACGCGGGTTTGATTCCCGCTTAGAACAATCATTTGTGTGATATTTATAAATGTCATACAAATGTTTGTACTGCGTCTGGGTGTTTTCTTATAAGTATGTATTTACAAAAGTAAAGTAGTATTATGTATTATATCCGTATTCTGGTACCAATAACACAAGCATATAAGCTTAGCTTAGGACCACGGGACGTTTTGTTAAGTGTCCATGAATATTTATTAAAATTTATTTATTATATGTATTTATGTAACAGCAGGACAGATTTTTTCAAAGTCAAAGTCAAAGTTTTTTATTTCACGTTGGCATGTTTTACAAGCTCTTTTGAAACGTCAGAAATTATTTTTTTCAATAATAATATACATAGTTGTATCAGGGGTGTGAGATGACTTTAATCTCTCAATTGATTTGATATAACCTACAAGCTATTAGTGCCGCAGAAAATTGTATATTTTTCATACTATTTAGTTTAGCTTACAAAACTTCTGCAAAATTAGCACCATTATTCATTTTAGGTGCAGCAGAAATACGTGCCTCAAAAGTATCAGAGGCTCACGAGTCAGCTTGTAAGTCAGCTGCGTTCAGTGCACTCCACGAGCTACCTCGAGCTACGGCCGCGTTACTCAGAAATCCAACCTTCTTGTTCTTGAATCTAGCCGGGGCTAGTGAAGGCATGCTCATCAGTGGGTTCGCTGCCTTCCTTCCTAAGTTAATAGAAAACCAGTTTGCTGTCAATGCTTCGGATGCAGCATTATTATTAGGTATGATGGTATTTATATAATGTAGTTGATGATAGAGATCAACTTTTGGCTAAATTTAATTGCGGATTTTTTAAATGAATTAATCATAGTACAAATAAGCTTAAATAAATGCTTAGATACGTAGGTAAGGGATAATATAACTTCAAAGCAATTGAATTTAATAGCCTTGAAAGTAATTGTATTAAGGTACGAAGGAAGTCTAAATAAAACTGTTAGATTTTTTGACATTAAATATTAATAAAGGCCATTAATAAAGGCCATAAAGATTGCCTGTCGGGCCTCGTGCTTGAGTGGTTCATGTAATGGATTGCCGTTTACGAGGTCGCGGGTTCGATACCCGTTCGGGAGAGTCATTTGTGTGGTATTTAAAATTATCATACAAATGTTTGTACTGCGTCTGGGTGTTTCTATAATTATGTATTTACAAAAGAAAAGTAGTATATGTATTCTATCTGTATTCTGGTATCCATAACACAAGCATATATTGTAAGCTTAGCTTGGGACCAGAGGACGTTCTATGAAATGTACATAAATATATATATATATAAAGATCGCAAATAGCCATTTAAAAACTATATATTTGTTCAGACAATGTGCAATGTCTCTATGTGCAACTAATAACAGCATGTGGTAACTAAGCCGCTATTTGATCAATTTAGCACTATTTATATATCACTGTTTATTCCTATTCGCTACTATAAGATATTATAATACTTTCCAGGTGTAATCACAGTACCTGCAGGCGGTGGTGGAACATTCCTAGGTGGTTGGTTGGTGAAGAGACTGCAGCTCGCGTGTGCGGGTATCATCAAGTTGTGTATAGGAGCTACAGTCATCGCAGCAGCCTTCACCTTTAGCTTCGTGCTCACATGTGATGATTACCCGTTTGCTGGAGTCACGACCATGTATAACAGTCCTAGTGTACCTGGGTAAGGAGGTATTGTTTTAAAACTATAGATTAAATAAGGATTCAGGGACTTTATGTGCCTTTCAAATTCGAGGGGTTTCCTCGATTTCTCAGGAGATAACTTTCAGACCCTGACCTGGTGTCAATGGGACCAAACGGGAACCAACAGCTTTCAAATAAAAAAATATGAATCATTACAATCGCTTCGCCTAGTTAATAGTTATGAGGTAACAAATATAAAAAAAAAAAATTAAAAACATACAGACGAATTGAGAACCTCCTCGTTGTTTTTAAGTCGGTTAAAAATAAGAACTAATTATACAAGTAACAACTTCTTTAGACGTAGTGTGGATATATATAATAAAGAATTCATAGATATAGATTTATTCGTAAATATCTTAACAATATTCAAAAGGAAATTAAAAACAAAATTTTCAGAATGCAACCTAAATTAATTTAATTTTTAATTTATGTAAGACACATTTATGTTATTTTAAATTAAAAATAGTTTAAAAAAACTAAAAAACACGCTTTATTTAATCGAATTATTGTATTGTCATTGGTCTTTAACAGGTGTGCAAAATTTGAATAGAATCTGACCGTTTAAAGTGGGTCAAAATAGCGTCCAAAGGAGTCGGTTACAAACATACAAACATACAAACAAACATACAAACAAACATACAAACAAACATACAAACAAACATACAAACAAACATACAAACAAACATACAAACAAACATACAAGTGAAGCTAATATAAAGCGTGTAAAATGGAACTGTAAGTCTATCAGTATTAAATAAAACTACTTTTTACGGATTTAGACGCGTATATTTGTTTTAAATTTTGGCCCGACGTGTCGGAGACTTTGCAGTCACCATGGTCACGGGTGAGTCTCACCCGTGACCATGGTGACTGCAAAGTCACAAGTCAAAAGACAAAAAGTAGTTTTAAAAAAAAAGTTTTATTTAATACTGATAGACTTACAGTTCCATTTTTAAAATAATATAAATGTGTACGGACTGCAAAGTCTAAATCCGTAAAAAGTAGTTTTATTTAAACAGATGAGTCGCGCAAGTGTTAGAAAATTCTATCAGTATTATTTATTTTTTTATACTTATTTGTAACGAGACTATTTGTTTTCCTAAAGAATAATAAATAAATAAAAATGCCATGTTATCAGACGGGCGGACAATGTGTTCTGAATGTGGAACGACTTAAGTCATAAGAAAGATAGAAAAAGATGTATGGGTTATGTAAAAAAAGAAAGCCCGAGAACTGTCAGAAATATACTCGTAACCTTATCCTCACTTACTTAGGTTTATCATTTCTTCTCTTGTTACCTGTTCAAAGTTACCCTGTTTACCTAACTACTATCACAGCACCTAAATGAGTTAAAGTTAGGTATGAAGTTATCTAATAACTGACTACAGCAAATATGGAATGATGACGAGACATATACTTAATTCAGTTCTAGAACACTTTTTAGCCCTTTAATGGCTCGCTGTTGGGCACGGCTCCCGTAACTGATTCTCATACCAACACGTCTAGTCAGCGTAGCAGTGGGTTTAATTTCAAGATTTCCATCTTTTGTAAAGGATGTTATAGAATCTGCTTATATTCTGTTGTACGGGTATCATCGTCGAATGGTTCATGAAACGAACTGCCGACCACTCATGAGGTCGCGGTTCCGATTCCCGCTAATTATTTGTGTGATATTTATATTTATCATATTGCGTCTGGGTGTTTTCTCTGTATTAAAAGTATGAATTTACATAAAAAAAATAGTATATCCGTATTCTGATACCCATAACACAAGCGTTTAAGCTTAACTTGGTACCAAAGGACGTTGTGTGGAATGACCATATATATTTATTATCGCTAAGCTGGCTTGAACAGCGCTCTGGGAAGGAACTGAGATGGTGATACCTATTTGCGTTCTTAATCCGATTTATAAAGGTAATCGTAATTAATCTACACAAAGTATGTTTGTATGTTTGTTCCTCAGTGGAGACAGTCTAACAGCGCTATGTAACGTACAATGTTCGTGTTTAAACGCTGGGTACGCGCCGGTGTGTGGAGCTGACGGTGCGGTCTACTACTCGGCGTGTCACGCGGGCTGCACCGACCGCACCCTGGTGGGGGCCGCACAACTGTTCCATCAGTGCAGCTGTATCACTACTGGAGATAATACTACTCTACCTACTTACAGTGTAGATGGAGGTGAGAGTCTAATCTACTTTTACTTTATAGGTAGGAGCGGAAAGGAACGCAACCAGGTTTTGATTTTGAGGGTATTTAAGTATATTTATTTCGGAAAAGAAGCCATTTCCCTCCAGCCCATTTACCACTATTGGGCACAAGCCTCCTCCACTTTGGGAGGGATTATGGAGATTATTTTCGAGTTTTCCGTCTCTCACGGAGGATGTTATCTGTGTGCAATATCCCTTAGCTGACTTTTACAGCACCCTTGAGCGGATTAAGAATACAAGTGTCACTAACCCATCTGGGTTGGTGACACTTGTATTCTTAATCCGTAACCACACGAAGAATCCATGACCACACGGAGAAGAAGCCATAACTTAGTTTAAAGCATGTGATAATCAATACTGTCAGTTTTTTGTGGTTTGTGCATTGTTTTCTCTAGCTTCCGACACAACAAACCAACACAACTATTTTCTACGTCTAAAAGTAGTTTCAAAACGAAGAAAATAATAGCTACAGTATTTCGTACCTAAGTAAACTTACATTCAGTGTCTATTTACCCAAAAATAAAATGGAGAATGAGAGTTCTGAACCCTGGCTACGCTGCCCATGTTAAACATACAGGAAGCAAAGGAAGTATAATGTTTGGATCGTAACAGATGACGCTCTATAGTCTCTGCCTACCCCTATGGTAAAAAGGCGTGATGTTATGATGATGATGGTGAAGCACCTATTGTTTTAACAAACTATCTCACTTGTAGTGTCAAACTCATCAATGCCGTATGAAGCTATAAACAGTATCTGCGCCACGGACTGTCCCTTCCTGTGGCTCTTCGTGTGCCTCTCGTTCGGAGTGATGCTGTTCACGTTCCTCGCCACTATGCCTGCCTTGTCTGCTACATTGAGGTTAGTTGACACAAACTGGTACTCATCTCTCTCTCTCTCCAGCCCATTTACGTCCCGCTGTTGGGCACAGGCCTCCTCCACTTTGGGAGGGATTATGGTCTACTGTACCGCGCTGACCAGGCGTATTGGCACAGGGTTTATTTTCGAGTTTTCCGTCTCTCACAGAGGATGTTATCTGTGTGCAATATCCCTTAGCTGACTTTTACAGCACCCTGGGAGGTGATGACACTTGTATTCTTTATCCGTAACCACACGGACAGTATTCATCTTTACTTATTATAAAACAAAGTCGTTACTTTTGTATATTATATCTATACGTGAGCTTGATTGATTGATCTTCAATACAACGCAATAGATTTTGATGCGGTTTTTTTAATAGATAGAATGGTTCAAGAGGATGGCTTTAGTATAATTTATTAAGGATATTTTTCTTAATTCTACGCGTACGATGTTGCGGGTAACAGCTAGTTACGGTATAAACGCTTACGGTGTTATTCTTAATGACTTATCGGAGGTTTAAACGGAGATTTTATCGCAGAGATAATAAACGTTTAAGCGTAATAAGACTATTATGAATAACAAGTTTTGAAAATTTTCACGAACTTTTAAACCTCCGATAAGTCATTATGAATAAGACCGTTAAACGTTGATTGAACGAGGCTTGAATGTTATTAGGCACCGACAAAAACTAAATTACGAAACTAATTAAAAAAAAATACATCTTAGATCATTTTTCAATGTCGCAATTCAAAAAATCTCCCGTAAAATAAAGTCCTGAAAGAGTACTATTCTATCGAGGTCACGCGGTCACGTAAAATATGGGCGTTATACAATATAACACAGCGTAATGGTACACTTTGTGCGAGTTGAACTGAAGATGGAAAAGGGCTGAATTGTCTACATTGAAAGAACCAAATTTTACTTTTTTTTATCAGATGTGTTCGCGAAGACCAGCGTTCTTTTGCGCTGGGTATCCAATGGATAAAAGTTCGTCTACTGGGAACCATCCCCGCGCCACTTATATTCGGCTTCCTCATAGACCTGTCCTGTTCTTTGTGGTCTACTTCATGTGATAAGACTGGTGCTTGCTTGCAATATGACAACTATAACATGAGCAGGTAAATATTTTATTTAAATATATGTAATAGGAATATTGATGTCAGGATTGACAGTGCGTCAAACCTGACTTCAATATTCCTATGCAATATTATAATAACTGACCTTTAAAGCACTATTGAAGGGCAGTGGTTACTGTAGAAGCGAAAATCTAAGTCGAAAAAAATTCTGTGACAGGCCAATATTTAAGTGACTGAAAAAAAAAGATGTACAGGCTTAATATGCCTTTGACATTTGAGGGTTTTCTTCGATTTCTCTGGAGATAACCATAAGATAATGACCTAGTGCCAATGGGACCACATGGGAACCACCACCGTTCAAATAAAATAAGAATCATTAAAATTGTGGTAGGGGAGCCCACGATGCTAAATGGGGATTTACTCGAGCGTCATAGAGACCTATTGAGTTGCAAAGCTTAGATGATAAGAAGAAAAAAATGTTATGTGATTTTTCACTTTTATCGGTGGGGAAAGCGGCTATAGATTTTTAAATATGTAAAAAAAAACTGTTGCATGGACATTCTTGAGCGCGTCAGATATTGATAGCATCAATGCCCTACGTATTTTTAATAATGTACGTATGTTAATCTGATCGTTTGCATGATGCGGGTGGTTGTATTTAAGGGTTGAAAATGAAAAAAAAAAAAATTTTGTCGAGCGCGTCAGATTTTCTAAGGGAGTGTTAAGTGCACCAAAAAAAAGCTCTCATTCACTAATCTGACGATTTCGATGGGACGCAAACTCACGGCCAGTTTCATAATGTGCAAAAAAAATTCGCCATTTTGAAATACTCAAGCGCGTCAGATTAAGATATATATGGTTCATCTTTATGTTCTAAACGTACTGTCTCATAATCTGACGATTATCTAGAGGGATTCGCCTAATCTGACAAAAAAAAATTCGAAAAACGGTTCACCTTAAAGGCCATCCCTGCAACTTTCCGCTAATTCCATTCCTGGGCGCTTAAAATTGTACTTTGAACTATATTTTGAACTCAGCGGGTCATTCCCAGTCCTCCACACCCCGTCGTCCACAGTGTGGAGGTATGGGAATAGTGTGGACGAATGGGAATAAAAAGGGTGAGGAGGGAATGGTGCCGTTTATTCCCAGTCCTCCACACTATAGTGCAGGAGCCGACACTAGAAAAAGTTAAATTTTAAAAAGATGAGTTGGACTTCTAAATGTTTAATTAGGACTGTTTATGAGATATTAAGCCATCAAAATATATCGTAAAAAAAGTTGCAAACTTATACTGTCGGCTTTTAAATTGTTAGATTTACCAGCTGCTCTGTGTCTAGCCAACCGGAGTCGCCGATAAGAGATAACAATAGATTTTAAGGACAATAGAGTCGTAAAATCTCATCTCCATTGAATCATAGCTAGACAAGAAGCACAATTAAAAAGCTCTTAGGAATATTTATGAGTATGTTGTAAAGATAAATCATACAAATTTTTAGACAAGTATAAAATATTATTTCTATTACAGCGTGATTTGAGAAAAATAAAATTGAAGCGACTATATTCAATACTAAAAGAAAGTTAGTAACTTCAACGTTTCCTTGTGTACCAAATACTTACACCTCAAAAGTAAATAGTTTGAAGAACGAAAACATTAACGAAAGTATTTACACTTTCAAATTATTGTCCATTATGTGATAAAACTATTCTGTAATACAAATTATCTTAGATCATAATATTTACTTTCTTTTTAATTGTTGTAAATTATAAATGATCACGCTGTAATAGAAATAATATTTTATACTTGTCTAAAAATTTGTATGATTTACCTTTACAACATACTCATAAATATTCCTAAGAGCTTTTTAATTGTGCTTCTTGTCTAGCTATGATTCAATGGAGATGAGATTTTACGACTCTATTGTCCTTAAAATCTATTGTTATATCTTATCGGCGACTCCGGTTGGCTAGACACAGAGCAGCTGGTAAATCTAACAATTTAAAAGCCGACAGTGTAACTTTGCAACTTTTTTTACGATATATTTTGATGGCTTAATATCTCATAAACAGTCCTAATTAAACATTTAGAAGTCCAACTCAAACAAACCCAAATGTAGGCATCACGCAGCTGCACGCATTTAACTTTATCGACGAATTTTTGTTATTTCGGCTTGCGGAAATTGTCAGATTATATATTTTTCATTATTCTTGAATTATTACCTTCAAAATAAAAAAAATTTTGCTACGCTCGAGAATGTCGAGATGACGTTTTTTTTTTACAACTTTGTTGCCCTCCCATTTTTTTACGTCACTCTCAAATTGTCAGATTAGTGGAATATACACTTTTTAGGATGTAATTAACTCACCCTACCTTAATCTGACGCGCTCGAGAATTTCTGATGGTCAATTTTTTTTTACTAATCTGATCCTGTATCCTTCACGGGCGGCCTTATATATGGGTCTCATGTTTTGTGGAGGTACTTAACCGGGTACAAGGTATCCTCCTGTATATTAATCTGACGCGCTTTAGTAAATCCCGAAATCCCCTCTTCGGCTCCCCTACTATTGCTTCGCCCAGTTAAAAGTTATGCGGTACCTAAACAAAAATAAAAACAAGATACAGACGAATTGAGAACTTCCTCCTTTTTTGAAGTCGGTTAAAAACAGCGTCAGAGCGTCTTTGCTATGGTAGACCAAATAACCTTTTTTGTGAAGGAGGCCAATAGTGAGACTTATGGGGTTATGAAATAACAATTCGTAGTAAATATTTGATGATATTTTCAATCAAATTATGGTGGAAAAAATGACTGCCGCAAGCGGGACTTGAACCCACGACCTCGGAATACCGTTCCGAAGCTCTTTCCAACTGAGTTTATTGCGGTCGTGCTTGCAACATTCAAATTAACCACTTGTATTCTGTATTCTGTAAAGAATACTAGATGGCTGGTCGAGATGTTGCAAAGCAATCTGAATAGATAGCGTTGTACGTAAAAAAAAAAGAAACAAATAAGTATATATAAACTCAACCGAGTGACAAATTTTTTGAATTTTGCAAGTTAATTTGAATGTTGCAAGCACGACCGCAATAAGCTCAGTTGGAAAGAGCTTCGGAACGGTATTCCGAGGTCGTGGGTTCAAGTCCCGGCTGCGGCAGTAATTTTTTCCACCATAATTTGATTTGTTAAGTACAGCATAGCATGTCAATTGCAAAATCAATAAATTACTTTACATATTTTCAATATTATCACTTCTGTTTTCCAGGTACATGCTGGGCATAGCATTAGTCGGCAAACTATGTTCTCTTCTATTTTTCTTCCTAGCGTGGTGGTTCTACCGACCTCCAGGCGGAAAGAACGGGAACGCGGTAGTTCCCTCAGTAGACCTAGTTCTTAGCAGCAAGAAGACCAACGGTAATATAGGAAACGGTACTTTAGAGAGATCTGGTAATGGTTATTGTAATGCTGGACTTGAATGCAGTGACCATTTGTAAAAGAGGCAGTTTTGAGCTCCAAATCTAATATATGAAATTCTCGTGTCACAATGTTCGTTCCCATACTCCTCCGAAGCGGCTTGACCATTTCTTATGAAATTTTTATGCATATTCAGCAAGTCTGAGAATCGGCTACTATCTATTTTTTTATACCTCTAAGTGATAAGGGTTGTCTACCCAAAACATTTATATGGCAAACCAAAGTTTGCCGGGTCAGTAGTAATAATATAATTATAAGGTACGGCGAATAACCACAATATAGTAAAAATAACCACAAGAATTTTTTAATTTCTACCAGGTAGAGCCAGGTAGAGGTAGAGTCTACCTACTGTAAAAATGCGATGTAGACTCATTCGAGTAACATTGTAGTGGAGAAATTGGTTACTGTTGGCACGGCCGCAATAGCTCAGTGGGTGGAGCGACGGAACGGTATTCCTAGGTCGTGGGTTCAAGTCCCGATTGCGGTGATCACTTTTTCCACTATAGTTTCATTTATTAAATTGAGATAGTTGTTTATGTCTAATTATTACCTTACATTCCATAATATTAAAGATAATTCTGTTGTAAAGTATCTGTGATGCTATAGTTTAGAAATAATATAATTGTCACTTTTACAAGCAATAAAATGAATAAAACAAGCAATGACGTAACTAAGGAGCTAGGCGGGCCAGTGCTCCGGGGCCCTCAAGCTTAGGAGGCCCTCGAATCCTTACCACAAAGAAATCTTACTCGAATTAAACTAGCTTTGTTTGAGCATTTTAAAAATATTTGTATATTTCATATTTTTATTTTTAAAACCTAGTCAGTTTACATAGCAGTGGGGCTCCATTTTTTATTTGCCCCAAGGCCCTTGGTTACCTAGCTACGCCACTGAAAACAAGTATGTATTGGGAAGAGACATTGACATTACAACTGTGGCGTGAATCATAGACACACATAGAACGTGTTTCACGCACACATAGATATATGTAAGTGGCGCGCTGAGTGATTTAGCCATAGACGTACCATCTGGTATAATATAAATCTCTCTCTCCAACCCATTCACGTCCCACTGTTGGTCACGGGCCTCCTCCACTTTGGGAGGGATTATGATCTACTGTACCGCGCTGACCAGGCTTATCGGCACAAGATTTACTTTCGAGGTTCCCGTCTCTCACAAAGGATGTCATCTGTGTAAAATATCCCTTAGCTGGCTTTTACAGCACCCAGGAGAGGAGATAGGGTGGTGACACTTGTGTTCTTAGTCGATCACTTCACGGACACTGGTATGTATACATAATTATAATAAATAAATACTTTTATAATTTATATGTATGAACTAGTGAGGTATGTGTGTGTTTGTTCATCCACTTTAACAGATCTTTGTAGATATTTTCGATAGTGGCCTATTCATTCAAGGCAACATGTCATTCTCAAGTCAGACATCTATCGGGATGTGTGTGTAAATATTATTTATTTTATACCTTAACATATTAAAATAATAATTGTTGTGTATTTTGGTTGAAGACTGATTGTTTATTAGTAATTATTTAATAATAAAACATATAATAAATTACGTAAATGTAGTTAGATTTAGATATATACCTAAGTAAGAATATTTATTGTATGTATGGCTATACATAACAGCTTCGGATCGATTATATGTACCTAGGTGGTACACATAATCGATGTAAATCTTCGATGATTATGGCGAATCGTAAAATCTGTCTTAGTGTTCATAAAATTTGTAAATATGGGTAGTGTAAGTAACTTTATGACCTCAATATTGTCTTATTCGGCAGCTTTTCATCTGTGGGGCTATAGAAAGAGGCAAAATTACTATTTTAAGAATACGACCTAGTGTTGTTATTTATAACTTTAAAGCATAATGTAATATAAAATGGGTGCAGTCGATGTCACCGTTCTTGACTACACTTAGGACGATTTTCGCAAACGGCACCGAGTGGTGTGCGTAACCTAAGCAATATTGTTTTAAAATAGGTATAGCGTTAGTGACATCTACAGTACCTAGGTATAGTTATCAGGGTCGGACTCAGTCGGAAGAGGCTGACCAACAAGTCTGGGGTCCGAGATTAAAAGGGGGCTCTCAGGGGGAGGCCGCAATCATCTGGGCTATGTGTGGCCCGGCTGACAAATACTATTTTGAATGTGTGAGCTGTCTGACGGTGATTATCATTACTAAATTCGTTTTTTATGTTGCTGGATCTCTTTAGCATGTTACCTACGAATGTCGTAAAGTTATTGGATAAAATTAATGTCGAAATTTGACTTGAGATAGTATTTTAGTTTAATGGTCTTATTCATAATGACTTATCGGAGGTTTAAAAGTTCGCTAAAATCGGTTCGCTAAAATTGTCAAACATTGTTATTCATAAGTTTTTTACGATAAAATGTTTATATCTCTCCGATAAAGTGACATTATTTTATTGTTTAAAACTTCAATAAGTCTGGTCACTGAAACCTCCAATAAGTCTGGTCACGGGTGAGACCGTCGGTCTCATCCGTGACCATGGTGACTGCAAAGTCTCCGAAACGTCGGGCCTAAATTTAAAACAAATATACGCGTCTAAATCCGTAAAAAGTAGTTTTATTTAAACAAATGAGTCGCGGAATCAAATCCAATAAATCATTAGAAATAAGACCATAAATATTTGTACATATTCCGTCAGCTTAAAATAGTCTTATTGTCTAAAATATTTACAATTAAGTAGAGCGGTAGTTGGTGTATCCATAGATAGATTTTATAAGCACAATTATGTGAAAATTTTACACGTTTTTCTAACGCAATTTGTAAAATGATTGTATCTAAGGTTACCTAATAAATAAAGTGAGTTTTGAAGTTGTACAATTTTACACAAATTAATGGGAATAAAAATATTAAAATGATTATTTTTGTTTTATTTTACACGACGGGTCTCGTAGTTGAGTGGTTTATGTAACAGACTGCCGTTAACGAGGTCGCGGGTTCGATCCCCGCTCGGGACAATAATTTCTGTGTTTTTGTTTTGTGTGTATTCGTCATACAAATGTTTGTTCTGCGTCTGGGTGTTTTCTATGTATTATAAGTATGTATTTACAAAAGAAAAGTAGTTTATGTATTATATCCGTATTCTGGTACCCATAATACAAGCATAGAAATATAGCTTACTTTGGGACCAGAGGACGTTGTGTGAAATGTCCTGAATATTTATTTATTTTTATTTAATTATTATTTTACTAAAATATCTATACTAATAATTTTTATATATATAAATCTTCTGTACGTGTGTTTATAATTGAACTCCTCCTAAAGGGCTGGGCCGATTTTGATGAAATTTTTTGTTGTTGATTTTTACACAGAATTGTATGGCAAAACAACGTTTGCCGGGGCAGCTTGTAATTATTATAAAGTTGAAGTGTTTTTGTTTGTACGCTCTTATCTCAGGTAGTCGTAGTATTTACTCATTATAAAACAAAATCGTTATTTTTCTACTATATTTTCAAAATTACGCAATGGTATTTGATGCAGCTTTTTTGATTACATAGAGTGGTTCATGAAGATGTTTTTTTTTGTATAATTTGTTTGGGCTTTCTATTTTAGAAAGTAATTTATAAGAATCTAAACTTATTCAAAACTGCGATCTTGTTACACAGATTTGTCATACAGACTATACCACTATACCTTTAAAAATAATGCAAAACAATATGGCGTAAATACCATTGTGCCTTTAACTAGCCGATAGCATCATAAATACGCTGGTTATATTAAAAAACATATTTCAATAATTGAATTAAATATATATTGTAACAATAAAAATGTTTACAATTAACGAAATGCATATAACACTGTAATATTTATTATATTATAATACAAAATGTGTACATATGTTAGTAGAAATTATAGAGTTAACAATCTCACAGAGTCTCAGAAGAACTTTACACCTTGGCTATCATCAAACTCCATTAATTCACATTTGCCTTTACCTTCTAGTGTTTTTAAAGCCTTTAATAGAACATTCATGTCTAAACCGTGGAATTCTGTAAAAGAAAATAAAATATTAATAAACATTTCTCTCCCATTAACATTCCACTTTTGGGCACGAGACTTGTCCACTTTAGAAAGGTTTTTGTTTGTACCATGATAGCTCAGTTGGTAGAGCAACGAAACGGTATTCCGAGATCGTGGGTTCAAGTCCCATTCATAATTAACTGCATTACTTATTTCTGCATCACCCTATGGTTGAATGAAAGAAAATGGCTAAGGCATTAAGTCCGCCTGTACAATTCTTTGTATAAAGTGTGTAAATAAAAAAAAAAGTTATCATTTTTTTCACTATAATATATAATAATAATATATTTTTATTTCACAGATAACAATTTACATATGACAACAAAGTGTTAGAGAAAATTATGTTACCAAAGAGTAGGTTTATAATATAAAATTGTATTGCACATTTGGTTAATTCTCTGACATCCAAGCTAAGATTAAACTTGTGTTATGGATGTCAGGACACATTACAAAAACTGAAAACAACTTCTCAATTGTTTTTCCAGTTTGAAATTACAGTTTATTAATACAACACAGAAGTATTTGAATAACAACGATGTGATTACGATACGACGTGTACGATGTGCGATGTGTATGATACGATGTGTATACTATAATGTGATTTATTAAGTAAAAGCATAGCAAGGCAATTGCAAAATTAATGAGTAACTTTCTCCAGTTCATCAACATCCCACTGTTGGGCACGGGCCGCCTCCACTTTGGGAGGGATTATGATCTACTGTACCACGCTGGCCAGGCGTATTGACACATAGTTTAGTTTCGAGTTTTCCATCACTTACAGTCGACGTTAACTGCATAATAGATAGTTCCTTAGGTGGCTGTAAGCACTTTGGGAAAGAAATGGGGTGGTGACACTTTTATTCTTAATCCATCAACTTGTACTTAATGGATAAGTACCTAAATATGACAAAAAGGGAGGACATTTGTAAAAAATAATTACAAAATACCTTGATCCACAGTATTATCTCCTTCTCTCAGCTCAAATAATGTACAAACAGTGTTATTCATTCCATTACCACAAGCCCAACCATAGACCATATTACCCCATTCATCAAGTGAATGCCAGTATACCTCCCAAACAATTTTACTTTTATCAATGGGTGCTGCTCTCCCACTTTTTGCCATATCTTCTAATATAGTTAAAACAGCTTCTTGTGATAATTTTCTATCAATTTCTGTATTATTAAAGAGTGGACTATTCTGTGATTCTCTTATGTCTATGGTCGATTGTTTTGTTGCTTTTAAATAATCAGTGATAAGTGTCTGCCATGCTTCTAATTGTTTTGCTCGAGTTTCTGAATGAGGTTGTATTCTGTAAAACAAAAAGAAAAATTTGGGTAACAAATTTTAATTATTTCATAATAAAGCATTGCATACAAAGGAAACTATTACAAAATAATTATGGAGATATTTGTTAAGTTGTTAATTGCCATTCTTCTTTGAAAGTCTTTTAAAATTTTGTGTGACAGAAAATTTGAGTAGGTCTGAGGTCATAAGAGAGACCTCTACAATAAGCATGCAAGCAAACCTGTGGACCGTAACTACTAAATAAATATTTAATATGTCTAAGGCATTTGAATAGGTAGAGTGAAAATGATTTTTTGCATTTTTTCTTAATTTTTTTATAAATTTTTTTTTTAATTTACTTTAAGATAGAATATTACAGTATCCCACAGTATCTATTCAAATACTTACAAATTATTCCTTATTTAATGATTTATTATGTTTCTTATATATTTCAATTAACTTCTGTTCCATGTTTTTTCTTTTCAATAGTGTTTCAATCAGTTTTGGCTCTAAGTCTGTAAATGCCCATTTGTAATAAATTCTGGACTTTCTATTACATTCCTGAATGTCCAAATATGGCATATTTTTTATAAAATCTTTAGAAAAACTTATCATTATTGAACAGTCTTTTGCAATTGCTGATAGAAGAGCCAAATGCAATGGGTCTGTAGTATTAAAAAAGGTATCCCTATCTTGCTGGCTATTTAAATCTAAAGACTTATTTTTTATGTCTTTCAATACTTCATTAACATAGTCATAATTAGTATTACAAATGTCTGAATCCTTCAAACACACAATTTCTGATAATTTCTGTAATTGCAACAAATTGTATAAAATATTATTTGGTTTTAAATTACTTTGTTCATTACAGAGATCTTTCATAGAATCATTATGCAGTATTTTATATTCTTGACTTGTTTCCTTAATATTATTCATCTCAAGCATTCCTGCTAGTAACACTTCAATAATAAAATCTATTAAAACCTCTATGTTTTTTAATGGTAAATCAATATCTAAATCTTGTCCATCACTATACAATGTACAATGATCTATTAATGTTCCATTTTTAAACATTTTAAAATTATTCTGTGGAATTTCTATCATACTCTGTAGAGCCACATACATTCTTCTTTTATCTCCTGAGAATAAATCCAATGGGCAATATGCACTCCTCTCTTTTACATCTTGATTATACACTTTATAATATTGTTTTAGACAATAATAGCATTTGGAATATGCCTTAAAACTAGAGCATATAAAACCCTCTTTTGGTTTTATTTCTACACAATAGCTCGTTTTACATTCAGCATCGACCGTCGATAGATTTGAAGTCTTGATAGCGAATGGGCTTAGATTTGATTTATACAATCTATTTGCTGGGCGATGTAATTCTAGTTCTATAATTAAATCGTCTAAATTATAGTTAGAGATATCTATAAGTTCAGCATCACCATAATTGCAATTTTTTGACAATGGAACCATAACGAAATTAACAAAGTTCAGGGCCTTTTTCAGGTCTTCAGCGAGTACCGGTTTTGTACCTTCTTTGATGAGACGAAGAACATAATTTGTATCTTTAAGATGTATCACAATATGCACATTACCTTCACTAATATAATGCCAAGATTTACCCAAAAGCTTCATCTTAGCTAATAACACAGACTGATAACTAAATAAAGAAAACTTGTGAATTGAATTGTGAGCTATACTTACGTAAAAAAGGGGGGAAAGTTATATTGCCAAGGCCACGTTATTTCTGCCATATCGTTTCACTTATTACAACTAGGTAATATAGTCTTTTTAAATTGCAATATAATAAATAATTATTGGCGATCATCAAAATATTGAAAAGTTGCAAATATAGATTATATAGTGGAACAGCTGACTCATAAAACACTACAGATTAGACAATTATACGTACTACCTCTATGATGGAAAAACAAAAATACCCACGCCTGCGCACTTTTGATTTCGTACACACACACACACAAATACCTATTTATGCTGTTGCTGAGTCTGGGGGTTACTTGTGTTATTGGTTGCAAAAAAGGGAGTATGTTCAATGTATTGTATCCCTAATACAAGCTTTTATTAAGCTTATAAGACCAAAGGACGTTGTGCGTTGTTATATCATATACTTTACCCGGTTTCAGTTTTGCACAAAATAATATCTGTCGCTCAACAATAACTCTATGGTTAATGCATCTGTATTATCTATGGATGTTTCCATAGGGATGTCGAAATTTAAAAAATATATCGATATTTCAATTCATCGATATCTCAAAATATTTATGTTTAAAAAAAAATTAATATACAGAATAAATATGGTTAAATCACTAATAATTTGAAAAAAAAAGATGGAAGTCCTGAAAACCTAGGAATATTACTTTTTTGTTTGTGCACTGATTTCTCAAAACATCTGATCAAATTTCTTTAGTTTAGTTTGTTATCGATATATCGTTGCTAATACTTATATTATCAACAAACTGTTGCCCACAACTTCTTACGCCTTGAATTTAAAAATCCAATTTCAACAAAGTTCGTACTAAAAAGCCATCCCCTACGACCACTCTATCTTGTAAAATAACCATTATTTATTTATAATCTGTTGCATAGTTTTAAGAAACAAGCTCACACATACATACAAAAATAATGACTTTTTTAATAAGTACACAGAATAAGTAATAAGTACAGCCGGTATATTATGAGCTTTTTAAAATCATTGCAGTTCCAGGCAGGCCGTAAACTACATGGCTTAATTAGGTATTATGGCAAAAATAAAACTTTTAGTTGAAAATTTTTAGTTAGTACTTTAACTTTTAGTTGTTCCTTAAACATATTAATGTATGACTGGTTTAGTGAACTGACTGACTAATAATTTGTTCATAATATGAATTTGCCAGACAGTTCAATTCATGGCGTAAACTGCCTGTAAATAAAAGCTCATAATACGGCCGCTGAAACAAAATACTTATCGACATATCGAAGGAAATATCGATATTTTCGACAAGCCTATGGTTGCAATTGTACGAAAATTGACATTGCACTGAAACGAAAAAAATTTATAAAATTTTGCAAATTTAAAAGGGACAGTATCCGTAACGTAATTTTTTTTTACTTTTTGTTTGCTATGTTGCGGCTTTAGTTTATGCTCATTATTAACAATGATAACCCTTAATAGGAAATTGAAGAAAGACGTTATGGAGCCGACCAATGGCATAACAATTGAACCAGTGAAAAGAATTTCTGTGCGTGATAAATTATTGATTAAAGAGGTGCAAGAAATGAATGAGAACTTGCCTGGAACTTGTAGTGTACATTTTGAAGATCCAAATATTTTAAGTGAGTTTATATTGACTGTTACGCCTGATGAAGGTTACTGGTTAGGAGGGAAGTTCAAATTTAGTGTTTCTGTGACTGAAGACTATAATATGGCAGTAAGTATGCTTTCGCCAAATCCTTAACGTATTCATTTAAAGGTATCACAGAGGCTTCTAGTACACCGTGGCTCTAAGAACTATTTACAATAAATATTTAATAACAATAAAAAATACTGTTAGTAAGTAGGTTTTAAAATTTTAAAATAAGTTTCAATCAGTTGAAAAGGGAGTTAGATTAATATTATAAAAACATCATAAGGATTTATTTTTTCAGTTTAGCTAGTAGGTACTATACCATATTATTTATTATTAGTAGTAGATTTAAATCTAGCTTGAGATATTTAAAGATATTTTTTCATCACTTCAACTCCACAAGTAAAATAAATGACCTGCATTTTTTCTTTAATTTGTCCAGAACAGTCTGGATCTAATATTAACAATTTGTAGGTACATATAATAAAATAAAAAAATTGTTATCTGTACCATAAAGATATTGAAAAAAAAAAAGATTTGCAGTCTTTATTGGCGTAGCAGAAGCCAACACAATGGTTTTAGAACTTTTGTCTTTTTGTCTGTATGTATGCTAAACACCAAATTTTTCAAAACACAAAAAATTGCATAGAATTGAATACCATTTTCAGTGGTAAAGGCTACAATTTATCCCAAGATAATGTCTAATTTCTATAGGAAAACCTTATTGCCCAGTCATTTCACACGAACAATGTCGTGGGCAGCAGCTAGTCCCTACTAACATTATAAATGTGAAAGTAACTCTGTCTGTCTGTCTGTTACGCTTGCCCGCTTAAACCTGTCAACCGATTTTGACGAAATTTGGTACAGACAATCTTTAGACCTTGAGAAAGGACATAGACTACCTTTTATTGCGAAAAAAATTTCCAAATTCCACGTGGACGGAGTCGTGGGTAACAGCTAGTTAATAATAAAATGTAAGCAGTTCATATGCTTATGATATTAAAATATTCATAGCTTATCAAAAGTGACCTTTGTTGAAAACAAACATTCACATTGAATTTTTAGAAAAATCAAATTTTAGAAAACATTTTTTTTTTCTGTTATGTTTATCAATTTTTAAATTAAACTACTTTTTACGGCTTTAGACGCGTGTATTTGTTTTATATTTTGGCCTGACGTTTCGGAGACTTTGCAGTCACCATGGTCACGGGTGAGACTACTACTACTAACTAAACGTCGGGCCAAAATTTATAACAAATATATGCGTCTAAATCTGTAAAAAGTAGTTTTATTTAAACAAATGAGTCGCGCAAGTGTTAGAAAATATTTTATCAATGTTTTCAAAGAATAGAAATTTTATTTTAATTTAAAATAACAATATTTAAAAATTTTTAGTTTATAGAAATTAAGATAATATATGTGTTACAATAAATATTTATATTACTTTTTCAGCCTCCAAGAGTAAAATGTCAAACATGTTTATGGCATCCTAACATAAATGTGGATGGTGATGTATGTCTATCACTACTACGACAGACTTCAATAGATGAGCACGGTTGGGCACCTACTCGTAGACTAAAAGATGTAGTTTGGGGACTTAATTCATTATTTACAGTAAGTATTTATATAAGGCTGTATAAAAATTATCCATCGTCATATTATCTCGCCTTTTTCCTATGGGAGATATAAGGCTGTATAAAAATTATCCATCGTCATATTATCTCGCCTTTTTCCTATGGGAGTAAACAGGGAGAAAAAAAAAACTCAGTTACAAACAAAAAATTTTTATGGACATTTCACACAATATTGACGCCAAGCTAAGCTTAAATGCTTGTGTTATGGTACCAGAATACAGATATTATACATATAATACTTTTCTTTTGTAAATACATTCTTATAATGCATAGAAAACACCCAGACACAGTACAAACATGATGGTCCCGAGCGGGAATCGAACCCGCGACCTCGTAAACGGCAGTCCGTTATATGAACCACTTGCATTTTCTGTGTCACCATATTTAATACATTTTAATATATTTTTTCAGGATTTATTAAATTTTGACGACCCACTGAACATAGAAGCGGCGGAGATGTACAATAAGAATAAAATAGACTTCCAGGCAAAAGTGCAGGAATATATTAGCAAAGGAAAGAGATGAAACATGTTAGTACTTTAATAATCATATATAGTGCTGAATTGTTTTATAAAACGATAAATCTCGGGAATATCTTGGAATTAAATACTTATTGCTTAGCACTTGTGCTTCCATTAAGAGATTTTTTGAAAATAATTTTATCCTGTGTCTTTCTTTTTAATTTATTATTCGGTCGTGGTTTAGCAAGAAAATTATACATTTTGCAATTTTTTTATTGTAATGACTGCAAAGACCTTGTCATGTGACTTACTTTTTACAAGTACAAAGTGTTATAATTAGCTTTTGAGGTAAAATGTAAATTAGTGCTATATTAAAGCAATAATAATGATATCTAGTGAGTGCAGGAATCTGTATTATAAAAAAATTAATGATATTTCCTAATAAAGATTTTATTCTAAGCAATATGTAGTATTTTTTTTTTAAATTATAAATACTTTCCCATTGAATTTGTTTTTGAAATAACTATGCTTTGACTAAATAAATTGAATTATGGTGGAAAAAGTGATTACCGCAAGCGGGACTTGAACCCACGACCTCGGAATACCGTTCCGTAGCTCTTCCAACTGAGCTTATTGCGGTCGTGCTTTTCAGTAATCAATGAAGCCACCACATGCGATCACTCGATTGAGTTTATATATATTTACGTACACCATACATTTTACATTACGTACACCGTACATTTTCCACCATAATTCAATTTATTAAGTAAAAGCATAGCATGTCAATTGCAAAATTAGTAAATTACTTTAACTATGCTTTGATTTTAAGTAATCAAAATTTTTACATATATTAAAGTCTTCTAAGTACGAGTTAAACGGGCGCACAATGTGGTCCATACTGTTACATATCATTAGGTTTAACTAAAAACTGTTGTGTGGAAACCTTAAATAATTATTTTAAAGTGTTTTTTAGTATTTGTTGTTATAGTGACTGTAACAATACATCATCTATAAAAATTTCAACTCTCTATCATGGTTATAGCTCTGTGATAGATAGACTGAAAGCAGAGACTCCATAATAGGTGTGGATCCGCTTTGGTGTGGAACCGCTACGCTTTGGTGTGGAACCACAGAAAGTTAAATGGTTGTTTGGTCCGGTAAAAATGTTTGTACGAAGTACGATTCTGTGATTATTTTAATGACATGTATCACATGTAACATTTTACCTATCGTATCTCAGACACCAGCCAAAACCTAGCAAGGAACATTTTTTTAAAATTCGTTTTCTTAAACCAATATTGCCCATTTTTTTACTGCGTCTAATGAAAAGTAACCTTATTTCAATCTTAAATAGAATCAAGAGATATGAACATGTATAAACCTAACAAGTGCACTTCATACTTGTTGATTACAAAATGAAAAAGCTTGTCCTGAAAAATTTACTCAAAGTCAAAGTCAAAGTCAAAGTCAAAATATTTTATTTCAAGTTGGCATGTTTTACAAGCTCTTTTGAAACGTCAGAAACTAGGTGTCTGTTCCAAACGCGGGTCCTATGGAGAAGAACAGACAAGAAACTCCATGGATTTTTTTTTTCCATTTCCTTTCATTTTTTTTTTTCAACAATATTATACATAATTGTATCAGGGGTGTGAGAATGATGCCGATCAGTACTATCACGACTAACTAAAACTAACTTTTTTTAAAACTAAAACTAACTTAATAATAAAATAGCCTTGTTGGAGCAAATCGACCAGTCCCAGCAGAAGGCACCCGTTCACGAGTATAACGCACACATCAGCCCCGCACAGCTCGACCATTTTGTAGGGAACCGTGCGACCCGACGTGCAACGCTACCAACTTCGAGACATTTGAGTGAGCATGACGAAGTCGCTCCGTTGGACAGTACACAAAGCAAATAAGAAGCAATTAGAAATATACAAAGGAAATATACTAGGTTCGGCATAATGCTCACACCTTTACAGTCTCATGAATAAGTAATTACAATGTAGATATATATAAACATACAGTTTCTGACAACATACACAATCATTTAATTTGAAATCATAAATCAATACGATAATAGATAATTAACAGAAGTTATCATATCTGACGTCAACAAAGCGAGAAAATGCTAATACCTACAATTAAGCAGACAGTATTTTTCGTATTAATAAGAATATTACCTACTTATTTCATTGCCAGAGGGCCGCTACGAAGTGAAGACCAAGCGTGTATATCTTCCATATAATGTTTGGTACTATAGTATGCTTTAGAAATCAGTGTGTTCTTAACAACCTGTTTGAATTTATTGTCTGGTAATTCAGTGACATTGGGTGGAATTTTGTTATAGAACCTAATACTGTTAATCATAAAACTTTTGCTAGTTTTGCTAAGCCTAAATCTAGGAACCATAAGCTTTTCTTTATTGCGAGTATTAAGGCTGTGGACGTCACTATTCTTAATGAAGAGCGAGATGTTTTTACGAACGTACATGATGTTTGAGAGAATATACAGAGATGGCAGTGTGAGTATATTTATCTCCTTAAACAAATCCCGAAGCGACTCACGACTGCCTAATTTGTAAATAGCACGAACTGCTCTTTTTTGCAAGATAAAAATAGTTTGGACGTCTGCTGCAGACCCCCACAGTAAGATGCCATAAGACATAATACTATGAAAGTAAGCAAAATACACCAACCTAGCTGTAGGAACGTCTGTCAGCTGTCTTATACGTCTAACGGCAAACGCAGCAGAACTCAGTTTACTTGCGAGAGCCTGTATATGGGGCCCCCATTGCAATTTAGAGTCTACTGTTATTCCTAGGAAGACAGCTGATGGGACGAGATCTAACAGTTTGCCATCTAATTTAAGATTTACGTCAGTGAAATTAACGTTAGGTGTTGTAAATTTTATACATTTAGTTTTACCTGCATTTAAAAGAAGGTTATTAGCAGAAAACCAGTTGGCTATAGCATTTAAAGTTGAGTTTGGTTCAATTAGATCCCTATCATTCCTATTTACTTTAAATATAAGTGATGTATCATCTGCAAATAGGACTATATTTGACATGGATTCCTTCACTACATATGGGAGATCATTTATGTACACTAGAAATAGCAATGGACCTAGGATTGATCCCTGTGGCACCCCCATCTTGACTTTAGAGCCAGAGGAAACGGCATTTTCAATGGCCACTTTTAGATTTCGGTCGGATAAATATGACTGCAGGAGTTGAAGAGATTTACCTTGGATACCGTATAATTTTAACTTTAGGATAAGAGTTTCGTGGTCCACACAGTCAAATGCCTTAGAAAGGTCACAAAATACTCCAATAGCATCACAGCATTCTTCCCACGCTCCTAATATAGTTTTGATTAAGTTAGATCCAGCATCTACAGTAGATCGCCCT
Organism: Orgyia antiqua; assembly: GCA_916999025.1. NCBI lineage: Eukaryota > Metazoa > Arthropoda > Insecta > Lepidoptera > Erebidae > Orgyia > Orgyia antiqua. Next base: position 21,999,088 of record OU779862.1, read on the forward strand.
TTAGTAAACCCAAATTGATTTTTGTGAAGTAGTCCCATGACATCAAAATATGCTAACATTTGGTTTAAAATTATCCGTTCAAAAATTTTACTTAGGCTTGGTAGTACGGATATAGGCCTGTAATTAGTAGCATCAGTGGTACAACCTGCTTTAAAAATTGGAACAATTTTACTGCACTTCATTAGGTCAGGAAAATCCCCATTATTGACACACGTATTAAATATATCTGCCAGCATCGGTGCAATATTTACAATAACGGCTTGAATGGCTTTTACCGACAGCCCCCACATATCCTCTGTCTTTTTTATTGATAGGGACCGAAATGCATTAATTATGTCATTGGCCCCTATAAAGTCAAATTCAAATAACACAGGTTCAGAGACAGAGATTTTTACATTTTCTTTAAAGAGTTTCTCAGCCGCTGCTGGAGACGATGAGAGATATTTAGTTGTTTCAATCGGAATATTCGTAAAAAAATTTTCAAAGTAATTAGCGACTTCTGCCTTGTCAGATACTATTTTGTTACTTATATTAAGACGAATATCACAACTTTTAGGTCTCTTATTACGAGTTTCTTTATTTATCATTTTCCAGGTCATTTTAACTTTATTGTCGGCTTTTTTTATTTGTTCACTAATATATGCCGCTTTTGCCTGAATGCAAACTTTTTTAAATATTTTTGAGTAGTTTCTGACATAATTTAAAAATAGTGGGTTAGGTGTATAAGACTTTTTCTCATATAATTCATACAAAATATCCCTACTGCGTCTAATACCGTCCGTAGCCCAAGCGCTAAACTTAAATTTACTATTTATAGTGACCTTTTTTATTTTACATGCCTTCTCAAATTCTAATTTTATAGCGTTGTGGAGTGTACAATACATATCATTTGGGTCGCCATTTGTTGCTTTTAATGAGGATAAGCGCGGCTCTAAATTTTTATTGAAATTTTCAAGACACTTTTTTGTTAAATTCCTACACCGAATAATAACGGATGTATTCTTTCGATTAAAATTTAATTTTACTATTTGACAAGTGTGATCTGACCTAATACCACTTATTAATTGTTTTTCCAATAATTCAAAGTTAGTCATAATATTATCGATGCAAGTGGCCGAAGTAGGTGTTACTCTGGTTGGCTCAAAGTACTGGTTTACCAAGCTATAAGATTTGAATAAGGTTAAAAAATTTTGTTTGTCTGTGGTATCTTTCAAAATGTCAATGTTGAAGTCTCCACAAACCAATATGTTTTTATTTACTTTTAACTTAATAAGTGCCTCTTCCATAATTTCAAAAAAATCTGATATACTAGAAGATGGTGGCCTATACACGCATAAAATTATGTAATTTTCAATTTCAGCACACGCGATTTCGCAAATACGTTCCACAGAAAGTGTTTTAATATCTAATCTTTCTTTGTATTTCAAGTTATTTTTAACAATAATTAGAGACCCTCCCCCGGCGGCGGCGACTCTCTGGAATGAACTAGCAATAGTAAAATTATCTATATTAAACGGCATTTCCTCTGACTTTAGCCATGTTTCAGTAAAACATAAAACATCAATATTGTGTTTATCAATTAACAATTCAACATCTAATAGTTTGCCAGAGAAGCGATTTACATTTTGGTGTGAAAGTGTTAGAGAGTGACTTAGCTTCTCTGTTGTCTTAATAACTAGTTTAAATCAGGAATATCCCTCGTAACACTCCCGTCACTAACTGCAATGTTAGTGCAGAAGGATCTTGTCAAACTTTTAAGATCTAACTTAATATTATAAGCTAACAATGTAGCAATGTTTACCTTAAACTTATTAGGCAGGTACACAGTATCCCTTGTCATTTTTATAGGACCAACAAAAGTGTTGGTGTCAAAGAAAGTAAACTTGTCAGAGTGGTGACTAATTAAAAATTGCATATGCTTATTTAGCATATAAATATAGTTATTTTGTCTAGATGACAAATTGTCAAGATAAGGAAAAGCACATAACCTTATTTTATGGCATTTAAGCTTTAGCATACTAGTGAAACTATCAGTAATATCTTTTTTCCTAATGTTTAGACAATTACCTACAAATACAGTTATGTCAGTTTTGGAGTTATATGTGTCTTTCATTATAGACTCAACTATTTGATTATAGTGTACTCCGGGTAAACAATAGTTTTGAACGGAATGCTCCAGGCTGTTACCTAGTAATACACCAAAACCCTTTCCACTACTGTCTGAGAACATTAAAGAATGAAAATTTGTATTACTAGTTGATTTATTAGAGTCAGAACATATTTGCGTCTCTATTACTTGGGATGATGTACAAGACCTTAGAGTAACATCTACACTACAATCTAGTATTTCAGCCACAGCAGGGCTTTCTGCTACCTCAGACAAGGGAATGTTTGTAGTTTTAGACTGACAGGTACAATTGCTATTATAATTGGTAAGAGAGTCAGCTCTGTCAGCATTATAATTACAAATATCTACTAAGTTATTAGCGGCAAGGATATGTTCATCTATTTGTTTTTGTGAGATGACATATTTGCTGTATAGTGATTGAAGCGACTTCTCTAGTGAACTTATCTCAGACTGCAACTGCTGAGTGTCGACTTCATATATATTTTTACAATCTTCTAACTTAATCTGATAATTTTTTAATTTATCCATTAGAGCAATGCGTTCTTTTCTTAATTGGTTTGTGTTAGAAAAGTGTTTTTGTTGCTTTTTTAACCTATTACATTTTCTCATAATTTTATTTAATTTTATATATTTTTTAACTTTATTGTGGCTAGGTTTAAAAGTACTACTTTGATTAGCTAATGAGTTTTGGTCTGTCAGATCAATATTAATTAAATTTCCTAGATCATTTTGATTAGAACTTGAATTTATCAATTGATTATAAAGATGGTCTGTTGCAACAGCCTGGGCATGTATTTCTTGTTTCTGGTAATTACATATTTTTAAATTAGCATGGTTTAACTCATCCTCTAAGTCCCTAACCTTACAGAGAGCTTCCTCATATAAATCACTACAATGATTAAAACCGTCTGTCACCAATTGGAGTTTATCCCGTTCCTCAACAACTTCCTGGAGCTGATTGTGCAGTGCTACCAATTCCCTTTTGAGACTTGTGTTTTTTTTATTTATCTTTGATAATTCCTCTTCACTTTCTTCTCTCTCTTGTAGTAGCTGTTGACATTCAGCCTTAGTATACTTTAATTCTTCCAAGGCTAGTTTCAGCTTGCTACTCATCTCCTGGTTGATAGCTCTGCGGGTTTGCATTGGCATGTTGTTGAGATTGGATCTGAAATCAGTGGAAAGTGTGAGCAAGATATGTTAGAGGGATGAGAAGGTTTATGGCAAAGTATAGTAAAAGACTATGACTATTGTATTAAAAGATTTGGATGTGATAGGTTGAGATGAATAGCTAGGTAAGAAAAGAAGTAATGAGTGTTTAAGAAGTAAGAGTGTATAGATAAAAGAAAAATATTAATTTATTGTGACTATGGACTTATGGTGACTCAAATGTACTTGCTAGGTTTTGGTCAGCCGAGCTATCCACGGCCGAAAAGGTTTAACTGCTTTTTTGATATTTAGTGTTTTATATTATACATATAGTGTTACGTTACGTTAGCGTGAATTTAGAAATTAAACCTTAACAAACAGAAGTTTACCATATCACTCGATAGATGGCGTTGTGCAGTTCTATTAAATCGCACTATGGTTTGGTTACACATTAACACTTAAACTCGTCAAGATTTTGCTTATTAATTCCGATTTTCGCATTTATAAAATAGTAGGGATGTAAACATTCGGTTGTGGAAAAACAAAGATAATGGTGTCGATTCTGTGTCCAAGAACTTAACTAAACTTAACTAAAAATTGATTTATTCTTGTCAAATCTCACTTTCTTATTCTGAAAGACACAACTTCACTTAAATTAAGTTTGACAGGACCAAAATTAGTCAATCTATACAATTTAGTGATAATGCTATTCTGGTGTACATCATAAATGTCAAAAATTCACTTAATTTAGTGAGTTCTCGACTTATTTAGTCGGGATGTGAGTAGGTGCCGACTTAAATTCACTAAATTTTATCATGGCTTTTTGAACATTAAAAGTTGATTTTCTGATTAAATATTGAATAATAAATGTTTGTTAGCAAATAAAAAATATTTATAAATTAAAATTGTACTTGATAAATTAAATATTGGCGCCAAAATTGAGGTTAAACAAAGCGCGAAAAACAGACGAATCACAGTCAAGTGCGGAGATTCGTAGAACTATTTATTTAGGTATTTCTTTGTTTACTTAATTTTTGTCGAAATAGTTTTGTAATTTACATACATAATATAATACGTATTTTTACTTAGCCATAGAATTCTAAGACATCATATATTATGTAAGTATACACGTTATCGTAAAAATATTATAAACATATATAATTTAATACAAAGTGAACGATTTTGAGGTCAATGGCGTCTAATGATAAATATAACTTTTTTCCAGGTCATGCAGAGGAAAATAAATGTCCAGTTGGTGGCCTAATGGAAAATTGTGGTCCAGTACCTATAAATGCAGTTGCTACCAATTATATTAAGTGAACTACAGGAAAAATCTAGAAATCTTTGGAACCATAGTTTGGAACATTGAAACTAGTGATAAAAAATGTGTATTTGTGTGTGTCTGCCTAAAGTTATGTAAATATCATTAAATAGTAGAAATAATAATTGTAGCCAGTCTTAAAACTATACCTACCAAATGGTGCTACTTGAACTGTGATACTTAATAAGGTTTCTAACAGTTTGTCTCTAGAACAGTGAGCTATATTTTTTATCAGTAGGTTTCTAAATTTATTATTAAAAATAACTAATGAAGAAATGAATAGAATCAGCCAAGCCAAGCCAGAGAGTTCAGTGGACCAACATTTATTTATATGTCATTGTACTCGGAAAACATTCAGATTTATTTAGTAAAACATGTATTTAAACAAATATTGCATTTTTATTTGTATAATAAGTAAGTATTAAGCCTCTTACTATATCAAAAAGTAATGTGTTATGCATATATGTAATTTATTGGAATTCTTAACATTCTAATAATCCATATAGATTGTTTGTAAGAATTCATAGATACATAAATACTGTTTTGTAGCTTATAGCTAGATCAGAATACTTAACACATAGGCTATATTATAGTAACCACTAGCAGGCTTAGCTAAGTTAGAAATAAAGTATATAATTTATTGGAATTCTTAACATTCTATTAATCTAAATATGTTTGTAAGAATTCATGGATATATGTTGCCCTTAAGAAAAGACTATGATTAATTAATTACTGTTGTGTAGCTTATAGATCAGAACACTTAACATAAACAACTACATACTGAACTTAACACACTTTTATAAGTTATAAATAAAAGTAGAAATAAATTATTAGGTTCATTTAATATCTCTTGCATAATTATACACCACATGATATCACAAATTTTTATAAATACAGATTTTCATGTTTCCATAAATACACTTTTTGGCTTTTGTCATTGTTATCATGATAATTATGAGTTTCCGTCATCAGTTTATGGTAGATGAGAAGTAAATATTTGCTTATAAGCATATTTTTCCTTAGTTGCTGTAATTATTTACACTAAACACCTATTAAAATAAATAATTAACGAATTTAATTGTTTGTTTTTTGTATAAAGTAATCAAGGAAAGTAATATAGGCATACCACAGAGTAAAAGTAGTGCTAATCACTCCACAGATAACCTAAAAGATTTGATGCTCACTATGCTCATATCTAAGATGAGAAATACACTGAAATAAGGCCGCCAACTAATTAAATTATTAATAAATGTTCATAACAATGATGCAGAAATAGTTGTAAATATTTATAAATAACTATATTGCTCAAATAACGTTTGAAAAGGAATTTTATATTAGTTATTTTTTTATTCATTCATTCATTCGTTCACTATAAAAGGCATTTTTGTCTGTTAGTGGGCAGCTTTAAATGATTATGTCAAAATCAAATAAGTGCTGTCAACTAAAATTTTAAGTTTAATTTCTGTTTGAAACAGAATAGGTTTATCACTAAAACCAAACTAAAAATAGTTTATTTATGGTTAAGTTTAGTCAAGTTGGACTTGCACTGGAATCGACACCATTATTATTAATTATTATTTCAAGTTAGTTCAACGGTTGTGCTGTTTCGCAGGCCATAGGTAATGCAGATCTCATTACTTTTCTGTGTAACACACAATTTTATTAGTCTGCCCCATCAGCTATTTGATAGAATTCTCTAAAAATATGGGAGTAATAAAACTATAGTTCTATCAAATTAATGCTCTTTATTAAGTTCAGTTAATACTGGAGCATAATACCAATTAGTATAAATAATAAATAAATAGTAAAAATTTGTATACAAATAAATAACTTAACAATTAACATTCAACATTTCCTTCATGACAATTTGTTTGTGTTTGGTGTATGAATGTGAAAAATGAGGTGATACACTTGGAACTTTAATTATTTTGGTGGTAAATATGACATTCTGTTACATATTTATGTACAATACTTGCCATTATAAAAAAAAATTGCTGAAAAATCTTACAACTTGGCAACATTACAGTAAAATATAATCAATTAAAGTTAATGTCTTAATTTAAAAAAAGAATATTTGTTCTAATTTCGAAAAAAAGTGATTTGTATAGCCACAGATTATATTTACAATTTTTAGGATTCTATTTTTTTTATGGCAAGTATATTTAATGCGAGGCGAAGGTAGTGAGCAGTTCATCCTGGATGCTGTTGGACCGTGTGAGTCGTCTGGGAGACACTGGTCCGAAGGCGGCGCCCATGGTGTCCGCCTTGGACGCCTCGCGGGACTTCTTCTCGTGATACTCATCAGAGAAATCCTGGATAATATAACATACATATAGCAGCTGTTTACATCATATTAGACAAAAAAAAAATTCCAGTCTTTTGAAAACATTTCACATCATTTAAACGTCTTATAAAACCTCAAAAAATATATTGAAATTTTTTTCTACGAAATTTCAGCACCCTCTTTAGAATTTCCAAAAAGAACCAACATGCTAACCTTTATACAGTTATTCGTGGATAAGTTAGTCATTCACATTTCAGTACATTATATTAGATATTTTAAAGGAAGAGAAACGAGATCAGATTTCATTTTCTACCCACAGCGAATAAAAATTCTTTAATATTTATTTGTTACCTTCAGTCTGTTACCGAGGAAGATGGCCCTCTCCCTCTTCTTGTTCATAAAGTCACTCTGAGTAAGCCACCGGTGCTCGTAGCACTCCTCGGCTGATGGCCTCTTCAGTGGAACTTTCTTGAACAGGAACATCAGGAAACGTGTCGCTTCCTGGAACCATTACATTGCGTGAGTCTTACACAAAATTGGAGACGTAACGTTATACGTATAACGTTAAAACCAATTAATAATTCTGAGATTACTATGATAAGTTTATAACTTTTTCTCCAAATATAACATTTCTCAGATGTTGAAAGGTAAATATTTGCATACCTGGGTGATCTCCTTATACAGATGTTCAAATCTGTATCTGACAAATGATATGTTCTGTTTGGTCTCGGCGTCGTCAGCTCCTCTGAAGGGAGACACTCCAGATAACATGATGTATGTGAGCACTCCTACAGACCAGATGTCTGTCTGTGGGTACGCCGGCTCATCGTTTATTATTTCTGGCGCTGTGGATATAATTCAGTAAGTATTAATAAAAAAATTGGTCAAGTGCGAGCCGGACTCGCGCACGAAGGGTTCCGTACCATTATCTATGCAACATAAGGCAACGTTATTAGTATCGAGCAAGAAACGGTAAAAAAATCATGTTTGTTGTATGGGAGCCCCCCTTAAATATTTATTTTATTTTTAGTATTTGTTGTTATAGCGGCAATAGAAATACATCATCTGTGAAAATTTCAACTGTCTAGCTATCACCGTTCTTGAGATACAGCCTGGTGACAGACGGACGGACGGACAGCGAAGTCTCAGTAATAGGGTCCCGTTTTTATCCTTTGGGTACGGAACCCTAAAAAGCATATTGCTCTAACATTCACTATATTATTATGATCTGTGTGTCTTTGGCATTGTCCAGAAAGTAAATTTTTCGTTTGCATTATTTAAATTAATGTTTTGGAAATTCTTTATTTCGAATATTTACAAAATAACAATGAAGACATATACTTCGTATTGCTCATTAATTGCTCTTCGGCGGACCTGATTGTTCAATTTGCTTATATAAGCAAAAATGACTGATAAGTCTTACGAGTCAAAAAGAAAACTAAGATTAATAATTGAAATTGTTCTTACCTTTGTAATCTAATTCACCGACTTGTGGTACACTGGTACCTAATTTTGTTACTTTATGTGCGCAGCCAAAATCGATCAATTTGACTTGTATTGAGCGGACGGACGCCATTACAACGTTGTCCGGTTGTAGGTCCAAGTGGCAGTATCCTCGCCAATGTAAGTACTGGAGACCATCGAGTATTTGAGTTACTATTGTTGCTACCATTTGTTCTGTGTAGTCATGTCGGCTAGACAAATAAGTTAAGATGTCAGCTCCTTGTAATTTCTCCATTATTAGAGCAGAAATGGATGTGCCAGGAGCTTGATATGCCGCTATGAGATTCGATATCCTTTCGTGCCTCAACCTTCTTATGCATTCGTATTCCCTCTGAACTTGGACTTCGGTTTCTGGACGGTTTTCTAGGATCTTTGATACCACTAGCGTATCATTTGTCCTGTCAGCTCCTTTGACAACGATGGAAAATTTGCCACGCCATAATTCGGAGACGAAAGTGAAACGCTCTGTAAATGCTTCCGTTGATACCCACTCGATTGGAATATTTTCAACAGTATAATCCAATTTGGGCTTGTCTTCGTTAAGAATAATTTCTTGACCCGATTCTGTTAGCTGTTGCAGGTGCCTCATAGCCTTGGTTACTGTGATCTTTGGTCCACCAGCTTGTTTAGTCTTTATTAGATTTGTAGGAATGCCCTTATCGCTCCAACCGATTCTGTTACGGGACGATAATCTGAACTGGTAGCTGGTGTCAGGTTGGAGTTCGCGAACTACATAGAATTCGTGGTCAATATTATTAGCTACTTCCTTCCATTCAACACTATCCCCTGCCTTATATTGCAGACTGTAGCATATAACTGGACTATTTCCATCGTATTTGGGCTGCTTCCACCTTAACAGTACTTCTGTGTCTGAGGTCTCTGAAGCTGTTGGGCTATCGGGTGCATCGGGTGTTGTGGCTTCAACTACCCTCGTCTTTGCTACTGTTTGGCCAACTTTGTTTCTCGCCACCACCTTATAATAACCAATGTCGTGGTGCATGCAAGGTTCGAATTTCAATGTCGATCTTCCATCTTCATCTTCGATGATCTTAATTCGTTGACCTTCAGCAATAACCATGTCGTTTTTGAACCATTGTATGGACGGCTTAGGGTCTCCAACAGCATAGCATGATAGTTGTGCAGGTTCCCCTTCCCTAATTGGTAGTAGTTGTGGTTTTTCTCTGAAGAATGGCAGTTGTCCATCTTTCTTGGATTCCATGAATGCTTGTGCTTCAGCGTAGCTATCGAGCCTGGTGCCAAGTTCATGTCGCAATCGGCGAATAGTGTAAGACTCGGTACCATAGTTGTTGATTCTCTCGCGGCGTTCGTCGTCAATTTCTTCATCCATGATGTCTGTAAAACGACGACGCTCACGGACAATTGGTGTCTAGAAATTAAAGATCTCTTGTTGATTAGTAAGTTATGGCAAGTTGTTATTATATTTTTAAAAACAAATTGGGGCTTATTCGGAATTATATTACGGAAAGGCTATTTAGCTGGGGAGTGTACTTACGTGCTAATGTAAAACCTAATACGAGTATCTACAAAGAAATTACAAATCAAACTGAATCTCAACGTGGACTTTTTAGATTTTCTATGAAAGAGTATCGAGAGCTTAGAGAAGAGCTTAGCTTTAGAGAAGGTAGCTACTTACCCTTGGATCGTAGGAGTCTCTAACACTGAGATGGTATCCTGGAGAACGGTCACATGCCACCTTCATGTACTCACGCAATCGTACGGGGAACTGGGTATCACGGAGCTGCAGCAAGTAGGTATCTGGACCGTTCTGGTAACTACACAGTTAAATAATTTCAATAATATATTCGTATACAAACTTATGACTGCAATTTCTATTAAATAATGTTATCGAACTGAGAAAAGGAGGGATGGATAGAGGAACTTTACAAGCTGATCAGATTCTATTAAACCTGTATGGTTTAATAGAATCTGATCATAGTTTCTGTCTGTCCTTTTCTTGATATCTTAGACGCAGGTGAAATATATTCTCTTAACCATATTTTAAACATCTCGCTCTGATCTTTTACCACGTAAGAAATCAGCCCTAATAAATATAAAAGTGCATTTTGATGCTCATTTTTAGGGTTCCGTACCCAAAGGGTAAAAACGGGACCCTATTACTGAGACTTCGCTGTCCGTCCGTCCGTCCGTCCGTCCGTCCGTCCGTCCGTCCGTCCGTCCGTCCGTCCGTCCGTCTGTCACCAGGCTGTATCTCAAGAACGGTGATAGCTAGAGAGTTGAAATTTTCACAGATGATGTATTTCTATTGCCGCGATAACAACAAATACTAAAAATAAAATAAAATCAATATTTAAGGGGGGCTCCCATACAACAAACATGATTTTTAGGGTTCCGTACCCAGTATCTCAAGAACGGTGATAGCTAGACAGTTGAAATTTTCACAGATGATGTATTTCTATTGCCGCTATAACAACAAATACTAAAAATAAAATAAAATAAATATTTAAGGGGGGCTCCCATACAACAAACATGATTTTTAGGGTTCCGTACCCAGTATCTCAAGAACGGTGATAGCTAGACAGTTGAAATTTTCACAGATGATGTATTTCTATTGCCGCTATAACAACAAATACTAAAAATAAAATAAAATAAATATTTAAGGGGGGCTCCCATACAACAAACATGATTTTTTTACCGTTTTTGCTCGATACTAATAACGTTGCCTTATGTTGCATAGATAATGGTACGGAACCCTTCGTGCGCGAGTCCGACTCGCACTTGACCAATTTTATTCTTAAATACTTACTGGCTCTCAGATTTGGCAGAAACTTCCCAGTCGGGATGGTCCCACTGCTTGAAGTTCAAGTCGAATTCACCAGGCTTGCGGTCATGAGTCCCACGGTCAGGGGTACCTGTAAATATGTAGACAGATATTAGTTACTACTATAGAATATAACGGACAAGCCTTTTTATTGTCGGAGTTATTTATACCTTCAGGAGTGTAAATTTCACCAGGTGGGTAGACCATCTTGCTTGGATGTTCAAAGGCGCCACTCAACGGACGACGTCGGAACCAATTGCGACATTGAGCGTTGCTCGTCCAATCCCTAATACAAATAGTGATTATTACATTATGTGTTTTAAAATTTAAAAAAACAGGGTTTGTAGATTTTTTTTACCGAAAGAAGTCCCAATAACCTATTCCCGTAATAACAGACGAAAATATAAGTCGAGAGAATTTAAAAGTTCAAATTTTTTTATTAACATACGTACCTATACAAATTATAGTAATTCCTTAGCCTGTCAGTAGTAATGTAGTATTCCTCCTGGTAGATCCTGTCTGCTAATGTAAGCCAGGGGTGAGACAGCGCTGCGTTCACGTCCATACGTTCATGCCAGTTGTTCATTAACAGCTTGGAGATAAAGTCCCTACTCTCTGTGCTTAACCGGGACCACCATTCTGAAAATAATAACAAAATGTATTAAAATATAGATATGCTGTGATATTAGATCTCATGTGGTCACTTGAAAATATGTATGGGCTCACCTTCATCGTGCCATTCCCAGCGTCCTTCCTGGATCCTGGTCAGGGTTTCCCTGTCGTTGATACCTCTGAATGGCGAGTGTCCACTGAGCAGTATATAGGTGATGATGCCTATACTCCACATATCAGCACCGAATGACACCCCCTCGCCCCGAGCTATCTCGGGAGCCACGAACTCCGGCATGCCGTAGTCGAGGGAGGCATGCTCGTTGAATCTGATGCGACGAGACAAACCAAAGTCACACAGCTTCAGCTCATCGCTACCCGCGTGTGAGAGAAGAAGTTCACCAATCTGTATAGAAGTAATCATTATTCTCACTTGTTCTACATGTATTCACAGCGCTAGTAACCTCAACCTTATTTGTGAAAGTTATTGCTCTTGAATTTAAGAGAAACCAAAAATCAGTTTTAAAATAAGCGAGAAGGGAAGGCTCTACTCAATACCTACACGCATAGAAAATGTACTCACCGTTAATCCCAAATGCGCCACACTGTTGTCATGCATATATTTGACGCCTCTCAGGACTTGTCTGATATAGCCAGCTATTTCCCTCTCAGTGTAACCTTGACTCCTCAACAGTCTATCCCTCACCAGTTCTCCACCACTAGCCAGTTCCAGCACCAGGGCCAGAGTATGATCATGTTCATAAGCATCGTACAAACGGATCAGGTGACGGTCGTTGAGCAGATTCATGATATCCAGTTCGTTTTTCATGAAAGGTTTAAGGGCAGAGTGGCCATGCATGATCTTTGCAGCATAGTTGCGACCTAAAAAGTAGGATAATTCCAATTATTACTACAATAATTAAAACAGCATTACAGATTAAATTGTACTACAATTTTTGCCATTTTTGTAAATTCGGTTCCTATTAATGTGGTGATTTAAACGATCAAATAATAATATGTTGAGTGTCAGATGTTTATTATAATTTTCTAAATACCGCCTATAACTTACCAGTGAGTCTCTCAGCGGCGTGATAGACAACGCCCTGAACTCCACGACCAAGCTCATCACCCAGGTCATAGAAGTCGCCAAATGGTTTAGTGCTTGGCTTCACGCGTGGTGGATGTTCGCGGATCCTATTAAAAATATTTCGTTTATTAAATTGCATACTGCTTAATTCCTTCTTCATAAATTAATATAGGTTTTGTTATTTACCTATCGGAGTAGTCATGCTCCAACTCTTCAACATGCAGCATGGCTGACGAGCTGACTGAACCAGCGACGTTGCGCGCTGATATCGAGTACAGACCCTCATCCTTCAGTATAGCATCGTTGATTATCAAGATGCAAAGGTCTGGTTCGATGAACTGAATCTGTTGGAGAAAAACATGGATATTCTTCTTATATATAAAATTCCCGTGTCACAGTGTTAGTTACCGTACTCCTCCGAAACGGCTTGACCGATTTTTATGAAATTTTACATGCATATTCAGTAGGTCTGAGAATCGGACAACATCTATTTTTCCAACCTTTTGTTTTTAGTATGGCAAAACAATGTTTGTCGGGTCAGCTAGTAATTCATAAATATACAGTAAAAAGGCATTTGAAACAAATTTTGGTAATAATGGAATTCAAAACATGTAATATTTTGTACCTTAGTTCTAGAGCTCGGTGCAAGTGGTTGCCAGTCCTTATACCACTTGATGTCTGGGTACGGGACGCCAGTGACCCTGGCCTCGATGCGGGCAGTCTTTCGCTGCAACACGACAGTTTCTTCTGGACGTCTTATAAACATAGGATATTCAGCTACTTCAAGCCTAACCCTCTGCCGCGCTTGACCATGTTCATTGGTTGCTACTGCTTCGTACCAACCAGCGTCGCGTTCTAACATCCTATTAAGAGATTAGAAAGTAAATTAAAGTTATGCTTTGTGAATACCTACTGATCAAAGATTTTTTTTTTCAAATTAAAATCGTTTAATTGTATAATATCGAGAACGATAAATGCAATATGTATTACATAGGCAATGAATGAAATTATTAATTGTAATGAAAAATGCTTACTTATTAATAAAGAGGGTAGCTTGTCCATTCCTGGTGTAACTCCAGTCATATCTTCCTCCAATCTCAATGGGCTCATCGTTGAAGAAGTATGTCATCTTTGGCTTAGGATATCCGTACACAAACCAGAAGAGGTTGACGTTGTGACCCTTCACACCATACTGAGAGTCATGTTCCTGACGCAAGAATCTTGGAGCTTGAGCATAGCCATCATGTGGAGGCCTTTCTATATCAAAGTCTTTCGGGAAGTAAGGAGAAGTTTCTGGTCTGAAGTCAATACCAGGCTCCAAATAAGGTACGAATTTTGGTGGGTCTGGTTCCAATTTAGATCTGTGAGTGATAGCGTATGGTGATGGATCGCTGACGCCATATTTATTTTCAACACGGATGCGGAACTTGTAATCTCGGAATGGTTCCAAGTTGCGGATATCACAGACACAAGAGCGGAGACCTGTTCTTGCTGTGAACCAGTCACCATCAGGGACTTCACACATCTCCACCTGTGCATAATAAGATTTTAGCAAGAAGTTCAAACAGGTAACAAGTAATAGCAATATTTATGATGTAAAAATTAATTTATCGTTTCGAAGACTAACTAACCTGGTAAGTGACAGGGAACCTTGGTCCATGCGGTATGGATGGCTTCCATGACAAAGTGAGGTGCCTATCAGCCATGCGCGAGATGATTGGCTTGTCAGTCAGAGGCATTGGCACTCCCGTCTTCTTCATCTTGTCGAAGTCTGAATACTGGTCGGAGATTGGTCGCTTGCCAGTGTGAGGCTCCAGAGCTAATAGGAGCAGAGTGAAATTTAGTTACATGCCATCAGTTCATAAAAATCCATGACAATAGTTTTAATTTAAGAATACTTACTATCATAAGTAAGGTTAGCAGTGCAGGAATCTTCTCCATGAGGGTTGTATATCCTGCACTTGTACGTGCCTACATCACTAGGGTCTATTCCACTGATGGTCAGTCTTAGAAGACCGGTTGTCTCCTTGTCCATACGTATACGTTCACACGGGAATAGTTTCTCATTGTTGCGGAACCTGAAAAAAATGTATAGCATTTGACTTTCTCGAATCTGTTATCAAATATTTTTTATTGAAGTGTGTCTATTTGCCATTGCTGCTCTGTACACAAGTCATTGATAATTTTAGAAACGTATAGGGATATTATTGTAAGTTAGGGGAAGTGTTTATCATAGGAAATGCAAAGGATGTATGCCATATTTAGTTAGCAATTTACTCATATATTCTCAATATTACGAATTAAGACTGAAACTGCTCCGACTGTTGAATTACAGATAGTAAAATTTAAAAAAGGCTAAAAGACTAATAATATATTAGATGCATACCATTCCACATCCGGGTCGGGAGTGCCGGTAGCACAAGCTGTGAACTTAGCGCTCATACCACGGAACACTTCAATGTCGCCAATCTTCTTTAAGAATGATGGTGGTTCCACCTTCTGCTTGCGTGCTCTAGAAATTGAGTAAATCATTATTTTCTCTTTTGTTTTATGTATAGAGGCTTTTATTACTTTTACTAAAAAATCCATAGATTGCTTCTAGGGTTAACTTGCTTTTTACCATGAAGCAAGCCAAATTTGTGTACAGGAATATTTTTGTTTAGAAAATATATTTTTGTGTTTCTTTTCAAACTTTGAAAAAGTATTTACTGAATAACAGTTACCATAGTTATGTTTTTATGTAGTTTTAATTGACTTTCCTAATAATACTTACATCTTATCAACAACTTCGAGATTGGCTTCACAACTAGCCTCTCCTTCTTTATTCTTCGCGATACACTTGTACGCTCCAGCATCTTCCAGAGTCAAATCTCTGACATACAGACAGCAAGCATCACCATCTCTCTTCATGGAATACTTGTCGCTGGGTTTAAGGAGTGATCCGTTCTTGTACCAGGAAATGTCGGGAGAAGGTATACCGAATACGCGCGCAGGGAATTTGGCATCGAATGTTGGCAGCTGTTGGGTAGAATATAAAGGTTTTAGCTAAGTTTTTAAAGAAGAATTTATCTCACAATCCCATGCAATTCGCGTCCGACTTATTTAATTAAAAAAAAATATTTATCAGACAAAACAAAGTACTTTATGGTCTGTTCTTGGAAGCCACTACTATAAGATGGTACCTACGTATTTTATAGTAATGCGAATTTTAGAAATTGAAATACCTGCTGTAGATCAGTGAATTTCTGACTGAACTTGGGCGGCTGGAACACCTTCCGTACGTTGATTTTGCTTTCCGAAGCGTCTTCTCCCAGAGGGTTCACAAGCTTCACAGAGTACACGCCGGCGTCTGGTATTTCCACAGGGTTGATTTCTATGCCCACCTGTTTTGAATAAATTTTTCTGTTCTGAATTTATTTAAGGATTGATTCATAATTTAGTGACTTTGTAAAGATTTGACTTTACAAAATATGGCAAAATATATTTATTTTCTTTCATTTGCTTTACAGAATTTTGTAGATTAAATAATCAGACTCCATTTCAACTAACCCTCTTGCCATCGCAAGTGAGCAGGATTTTTTCATTTGGTTTGAGTGGTTGTCCATCTTTAGTCCACGTGACTTCTGGTACTGGGTTACCGACGAATGGAGCTGACATGGAGAGGGGCTGTCCTTCCTCCGCCGTGAGATCTCGAAGACCATGGATGAACTGGGGACGTTCTTGAGGTGAAGAGTCATCGGTACGACCTAGGCGCAGTTAATGGAGAAATTAGTCGTGGAGGCAAAACATACTTATACAAATGTTCGCGCATTCAATGCAGCATACCGGCTTCGGGGGTGACAAGAGTTCCGGGGGGAGGAGGACCGACCGTTGCATCGTCGTCGTCGGTTGTCGGTACACTCGCCAATAAACGCCTTGTATTTTAATCATCATTTTTTATTTACCCTAATGTTCGTATATCGAACAACAAATATAAAATAATACCAATATAGTTCCGTAAATAATAATGTTATACTAACTGGCTACAGTAAGGTCAGCAGTACTGGCGCTCTCTCCCTTGTCGTTGAGAGCGATGACACCATATTTGCCGGCGTCTGCTGCTGTCGCTTTGTCGATAAGTAGCGCATGAGTTCCGTCCGGCTGGGACACGATGCGGATACGTTGACCGTCCGGTACTATTTCCTTTCCGTTGTGGGTCCTGTACAGTAAAATTGATTCACTAAATATCAAAAGTTGTTACTGAGATTTCGAAATTTAATTCCTGTTTTCTTCAGTTCTTAAAATTTTCGTTATCTTCAGTGCTTGTGAGAGAGAGGAGTTAAAGCCTGATTTTGGAATGGCTCTTTTGTTTACTAATACCTAATAATATTGTATGGCTTTTTTCAATAGAACAGTAGTTAATCTCACCATTTGATAGTTGGTGGTGGATGTCCAAGTACTTTAACTTCGAGCTTCACAGGGAACCCTTCGATCACCTTCGTAGGTTGAAGTTCAGCTATGAATGCTGGCTTGCGCTCCTTTTGTCCCACTTCCACCTTTGCTTTGGAGGCAACCTAATCGATCATGATATTTTATTAGTAATGTTTTAGCTTTAACGGAATGAAAAGCAACGCTATCACTCATTTATGATGATCTATATAAACTTTTCTAAGTTACCTCTCCAAGTTTATTCGTGACAGTGAGAGAGTAGACTCCTGCATCTTCGGGCTTGCAGTTTTCTATGCTCAATCCGATAACACCGCCCGGTTGGTTGATGAAGTTGATAGCTTGTGATGGACGCACTGGAAGACCTATTGAAGGATATATCATTATTATCTACACATCTTTATAGTGTATCGCACATGTGTTTCTCAAGTAGGTATATAGTAAAATACCCAAATATGTTTCACACTTACCATCCTTGAACCATTTCACTTCTGGCGCCGGGAACGCCATGACCTTGGCTTCCAGCTTCACTGGTTGTCCAACTACTGCTTTCACGTCATCCAACTCTTGACTGAACGATGGTTTTCTTGGAGTCGCTATAATTAAAAAAAAGAATATACTACTAAAATCAAAGAATCCTACCGGCAATTATTTAGTTTCATGAGAACATTGTATTTAGAGTTGTGACATTGTTTGGTACCAATATCTCAGCATACATAACTGTTTTTAAGTCAACTTAGTCGCAGAAAAACGCTACTTCATGAAAACGGTACTTGATAAAATAGACATACGATATTTATTTAATAATTAATACAAAAAATAAAAACCTGAAATATGTTAATACATACGGTTAACAGCAACAGCGCACAAAGCGGCGTTGTCTCCCAACGGGTTGGATATGACAAGCTTGTAAGCTCCACAGTCGGCTGGTGTCACATGATCGATGGTCAACTTGACAGAGCCGTCTGGTAGAGCTGTCTGTACCACGCGAGTATCGTCCGCTGGTAATGCTGTACCGTCCTTGAACCTGGTTGAGGAAACTTTACATAATATCTAAGAGCATGTGTTTCTGTCGCTGGCATTTAGGCCTATAATAAAAGCTGAATTGTTTAAGAAACCTATTAGTAATAATACTTACCATTTAGCAGTAGGTATAGGACTGCCGTCAAGTTTAGCTTTCAGTTCCAAGAGCTCTCCCTCGTCCACGTCTTTTTGACGTTCCAACTTGTGAGCGAAACCAGGTGATGACTGCATTAGTGTAATGGGAGCTTCGCAAACTGCTTCTCCAGCCAAACTAACTGCACGTACTTTGTACTACGGACGAAAACACTAATTGTTAGTTATAAATGTATTATGCTCCAGGATCTTTATTCTCTTTCTTCTTTTTTTTAGTTTTCCTAGTGATTTATTTTAATTCTATCTAGCAACATACGGAAAACCATTTTGTAATTACTAAGAGCACCGAGTTATTGGCATGTTATGACATCACTTGTTATTTACAGTTAAGAAATTGGCTGATAGAGAACAAGGGTTTAAATTCGTAATTTAAATCTGTTTGCATATTTGTATGTATTAGCTACGAAATAAATGATTTTAATTTAGAAACTTACCTTGCCAGCATCACTAGCGTTAAACTTCTTAATATCCAGTTCACTGTCCACTTGCCCACCAACTTCAGTGGTGACAGTATGCCGATCATCATTGGTGATCTCTTCACCATCACGGTACCAATGTACTTCGGGTTTAGGTACGCCGTCACAGCGAACTTTGAGAGTAATATCATCGTAATCTTTGACGGATTGCTTCTGAAGAGGTTTTGTAAAGATTGGCTCTCCAGCTGTTTGTGTAGTAAAAGTATGTTAATACATATTATAATGTGAGAAAATATTATTTATTTTTTATTGAATTGGTATATATCACAGTTTTCTGAAAGGAAGTTTTGGAACGTTGGAATGTTTTTCTTGCAAACGGCTGTATATGTTGTAGATGACTCACATAATGTGTATTCTATCAGCCTTTCTCTATCCACTGTTGCATATAAGCTATGAGACGTGTAATAAGCTTGTAGAATTACTGTGTTAATACTTACTATGTACAGTAAGTTTAGCTTGCTGCGCCGTCTCCCCGACTTCGTTTTTGGCGGTCACCGTGTAGACACCAACGTCGTCAACACCCACCTTCTTGATGATCAGCTGGTAAGACTCATTGGCTTTGTCTTCTACAATATCGTAACGTGTTGATGGTTGGATAACGTAGCCGTCTTTGCTCCTGGAATTTTGAATGTCACATGTTGTAAATTTAATATGTGCTTTTTGTGTATGTAACTATTTTGTGTATGTAATTTAATGTTTATTTTTTTTCTCTATGTTTATTTGTGCAGTTGAAATATCTGTGTTATGTTCTCTCATCGCCTTGCTTGGCTTGGTAATTTTTTGTCTTTTTACTTCAAAACATATTATTATATGTATTTAAAGACTCACCATTTGACTTCAGCAATTGGATTAGCTTTAATATTAGCGACGAACATGGTCTCTTCAAATGGTACAGCATTAACATCTTTCAGTCCTTCAATTTCAGGTCTGAGTAGAATGTCCAAACGAGCTGAACTCTCTCCGACACCGTATTTGTTCTTAGCTTGGATTGTATATTCGCCTGTGTCAGCGTGGCGACCTGGGGACATAAAAGGTTTTTTTTAGCACATCGTGATGAGAAGCATTGTTAGGGGAACTCCTCGCCGGAAATAGCCGTTTAGGTACAACGTAGTTAAAGGTTGGCTATTATTTTCGTAGAATATTACTGACCAGTAGGAATTTGCAGTATAAAGGTGCATTCTTTCAAGCCATGTTCAATATCCTTTGTGTCAGCAGAAGTGATAACAGTTGCATCAGGAGTAAGTTCGACTCCGTTTAGAAGCCAAGACACATGGGGTTGAGGGTCAGCGGTGCAGACAGCTTTCATTGTCACTGGTTCGCGTTGCATCACGCGCTGAGCTTCCAGAGGTACCGTGAACTTAGGCTTGCGAAGTTCGGATTCAGCTGTGGAAAAAAGTATATCATTCAAGTTAAGGTGATGATCCCAAAACGCATAAGTAATCTGAACATTATTTTATCATCATTACATTGGTCGTAATAAAAAAGTACTTATATATAAACAACATTATTTTAGTTTTTTGAGAATTAAGTACCAGAGTAATCGCTATTTTCATTTGCATACAGTTGTTTTTTAAATCAAGTTCAGAACTTTGCTTTATGAAAATTGATACTGAAATATTTTAAATATAATTAAGTATTACATAATATTATACTTACGTGAGACAGATAATTCTGCATTTAAAACTTGCTTGCCAAGATTGTTGCTGATCTCACATTGCCACGGACCAGCATCTTTCATCTGTACACTATCGATCTCCAATTTGAATAGATCTCCATCATTGGTAATATGTACTCTTCCACAAGGCTTGACTTCTTTGCCGTTATGTAGCCAACGGACTATTGGTGTTGGGGAGCCTACTGCTTGTACTGTGTAGACGAGGGGAAGGGATTCGTAGACATGGCCGTCTTTCATGTTGCTTTCTTTGAGAGTGGCTGGTGCTGTGGATATACAATTGATATATTGTATTACAAATAGCGAGAGGATATTTTTTGATAGTAATATAATAATAAAGGTAGGAAGAACATAAAAATTAATTGACTGAATTAACTATATAATTTTTTTTACATATCTTTAACTTAGTTTTATTTACTGTAAGAAAAAGTGGAATTTCATACGACCTTCCTAAATACGAAAGTAAAGGGACATTACCAACTTTGCAATTAGGTTTGTCTATCAAGTCGTTCTAATTTATGCCATCTAAATATGTTTATTTTATAAGCTAGGTATTGATATAATTGGCTGATAAAGTATGTACAAATAAGACTTCAATATCTTAAAACTAATAAGCTTAAAACAAATTTCTGAAGACCTTCAAAAAGAAAATATATGTACATAAAAATAATTCAGTACATTGCAGTATATACAGCTGTATTATTATATTTTACTGCACAATAATAAATATACTTACAGCTTTATTTACCGAGGCCAATAATAGCATTGAAGTATTGTGTCGTGCTAGTGTTTTATACATACCAATTTTGTGATTACTTTTCTTCGTATTTTAGGACCAAGAAGCGGCTGAAGCACATGCAAGCATTGCGCTACTTTTATAATCGATTTCTCTTACCTTGATGATGTGATGAGGTTTGCGGACGATCTAGTATCTCTGTCGAACCGAGTTCCAAGTATTAGTATGCCAGAAGGGAATGTTATTACGCATGCGTGCTAAAACAAACATACGACAGCATTAGTCAATAGACTATGGAGAGATTTTCAGAGGAAAATTACATGGAAAATATCTGCCATTTTCTGTGAATTGTGATTTGAAATTACTAAGGTTTGTAAGGAAAAGTTGAAATTGTTAAATTTTAAGGAAGAAAATGACAGATCGGACGAAATCTACTTCAGCAATTCTCAGAATTTAAAGCACTTATTTTAATGTTATTTTCCCCTCATATAGGTACACTGCGTAGCGTTACATCATAAATGGCAGCATTGTTTCATCATGTATAATTTCCAATAGGTACATATTCTTATTTAACAATTACCTTTTGTATCTTCTTCATTTATAATATCGTCTAGAATGCTTCTCTGTCTTTGGCTTCGTTTAAATAGAGCTTCCAAGTCGTCATCATTAGAATCATTCAAATTATATTTGCTTTCATTTTTTTTCTTCTCCAATGTCACTTCAGTTATATCTTTTGTTATATTATCAACATTTTTCATAGGACTTAGCACTAATTCTTCAATAATTCTATTTTTAACTTCATCAATTTTTTTATCGAGTGATTTCATCTCGTCGTCAAATTCCTTCGATATGTGTATGAGCTTTTCTGTGATGTCGTTCTCGTATACCTTTTGTGACTTCTCATTAACAATTATAGATTCTTCTTCATCTTCATCTAGTAAATAATCTTCTTTATAAGATGACCGACGCACATATGAATCTTTACTAAATACTTTTCTCGTTTCGTCAATATCAAATATAGATTTTGACAAGTCCTCTATAGAAATTTCTCTTGAGAGTGAATCGTTTTGCCAACTCTGTTCATCTTCAGAAACAGACATAATTGAAATAGTGCGATTGGCACTATGTCTACCACATCTTGATCCTACTTCAGTCTCGGAATCTGTTTGCGGCTCTTCTATTATACCATAAATACCCCTCCTAACATGATCAGGTATGGTGTAATGACCTGATTCAGTTAAGAAATAACTATGACTTGCTATTTCTTCAACTTCTAAAGAAGTAGTGTGAGGATTGTTTGGTTGTATTATTTTTCTGCCGCCACTAATTTCAGCGTCATCGTAATACATTGATTTTGTTGTCATTTTGTGTAAAGTACGTGTTTCAGCTGGACCTACCATTTAAAATAGTAACATGGTAAATTTATATCAATTGTTGTTTTTGGGGACTCACGTTAGTTTGAAGATGACAATGCGTTAGGTTTTGTTTAAAAGTTGTCTGTTAAAATTTCTAAGCAATAAGTCGTTTACTATAGTGATTATAATAAGATAATGATAATTTATTGGTTATAATTTGAGGATATAGGGAATAAAGCTTGATACTGACCTGTGATTATAGCGCCGTGAGACTTAGTGCTGCTTACTTTAGAAACTATAATAGATCCATCATCGCCTGTCTTGAATGTGGTTACTGTTTCGAAAACTCGGCCTAAACATACAAATCACACTTTGGGATGTTAAGATCACGGTGTTAAAAGCATGCAAAGTGTGCGCGAAAAGTATAAAATTCACGCATACTAGAAGCTGTTTGCAATATTGAAGAAGTAAGCGTGGAAGCATGTAATTTTTATACCTTCAGTTTCAGCACTTAACGGTTCTTCTAAGGATTGTTTTTTAACAGATTTACGCTTGGGTGACTTCAACTCCTCTTCGATAGGAACTTCTTCAATAACCTGTGGTGCAGTTACGCCCTTTTCACCTGCTTCTTTTTTCGTAACTACCTCTTCTATAATTGGTTTTTTATTCTGCTCATTGTGATTTTCATCCCAGATTGACTTATCCTCTATTGTTTCTGGTTCAGAGAAGGACTTTTCTCCCTTACTGTCAGGTATTGATTCTATCTCTTCAATTACAGGCTTCTTTGGTTTATCGTCTTGTATGTCATCCCAAAATGATTTTTCTTCGGCTATTTCTGACTCAGTAACTGATTTCTTGCCTTTGTGAGGAACAGGAGATTCGGGTTCTTCAATAACGGGGCATTTAGATTTGCCGTCTTGTTCGTCGTCCCAAATAGATTTCTCGTCGATTGTCTCTGGTTCACTTATAGATTTTTTGCCTTTGCGTGGTTCATTCTCCAACTCTTTAATTGATGATTTTTTGGGTACCTTATCCTCTTCAATATCATCCCAAAAAGATTTTTCCTCCGCGACTTCAGGTTCTGTTACGGATTTCTTAGCAGCGTCTTTCTGTGGTTTCTCAATGTCTTCAAAAGTAACTTTTTTAACTTTGCCCTCGTCTTCATCATCCCATATTGACTTCTCCTCAATAACTTCTGCCTTTGTCTTGTCTTTCTTCGCTTTCTGTTTTGCTTCCTTATTTACTTCATCTTCCAATGCTTGTTTTCCCTTTTTATCACCTTCATCGACTTCATTTTCAACAATTTCTTCTTTAGTGAATCTCGAATGAATCTCTCGTGCTATCAAACACAATGAAAAAATGGTAACAATAAAAATGGATTACTATTATTAGGTAACAATGTATTATAAACGTCACAAATGGAAGGTAAGGTATTCAAAGGTTGTGCGGGACAAAATGCGTCAATGTTCGTGAGTGGCTACATCAGCATTCTAGTCTAATGAATGCTTCAATGATTTAATAACCATATATTTATGGTGATATCTAAGGACATAAAACAAACTAACGTGCTTAATGTAGTATCTATGTTTCAAATCTACTTCTAAGTTAATACAATCTACTTTACCAGTACTCGCAATATCCATCGGAGTGCCAATACTGTCGATTCTTGACAGATTCATCCACGGTATCTTACCATGAGCGAATGTGAGGTGTGAATGTGTAGCTGAACTGAAATGTGTGTGCCATGTGCACTACACTCAATTGCTAGGCTAAATATTTCAATTATTGCAGTTTTTTAACGTGCGGGTATTTTGGTTTTGGTACTTAAATCTTTATGAACAAAATTTTTAAAAAGATACTTATAGATAGTCGTATGGATTTTTGTTTGTTTATTTATTTCATCATTATAATACTTACTATGGACGGTGACCGTGCTCTTAGAAGAGACACTACCCATTTCATTCTCAGCTCTAACTTCATATTCTCCACCGTCTTCTTCTTTGACAAGAGTTACAGTGAGATGGTAGTTTTCCAATCTGAAAAATAATGCACCAGTTATTTATTGGATCTACGAGTATGTCAGAAATATGTTATTATAATTTTTTAAATAATACCTTTTTGTGTCTCTTTCTATCTTGATCCTGGCGTCAGTATTGACTTCCTTGCCGTCCTTGTACCATTTGACCTTGGGC
The DNA here is from genome assembly GCA_916999025.1 of Orgyia antiqua. Taxonomy (NCBI): domain Eukaryota; kingdom Metazoa; phylum Arthropoda; class Insecta; order Lepidoptera; family Erebidae; genus Orgyia; species Orgyia antiqua. Next base: position 22,023,998 of record OU779862.1, read on the forward strand.
TCGGGGCAGCCTTCCACTTCTACATCTAGTTTAAGTGTTTGACCAGCGTCCACGGTCATATCCACTAGGCTCTTGGTGAAGCGAGGTTTTTCTGAATAAACATTTCGTATTGATTTTTAGAAATACTTTTTTATGGGTAGTACATTCAAATTATACGTCAAAATTATTATTTTAATGGCACTCCATTGGGGTGTTTTGTATATCGGCTCTGCCTAGATAACGATAAATATTTTTTACAAAACAATATAATATTTTAACTCTTAAGCAAGTTCCCACAACGCAGAGATAGTTTATGATATTAGAAAAGAATAAAAACTTAAACAATCTAAACTAACAGCTGTAACACAAGAAGTATTAATATGCACTTACTGTTGACAGTGAAGGTAGCGGAACACGAGTCAGCTCCAAGTTCGTTGGACACCTTGCACGTGTATTTCCCGGATACTTCAGCTGATACTTCCTTGAGAATCAGTTTGTGTGTGTTGCCACTGTCCATTCGGGTGAACACGGACTTCTTTTCCGTAATCTCAACGTCACCGAGGTACCTAAAGATTTTTAGAAAAATATTCTATATAATTATATAAATTTCATGAAATGAACTTATTTCTATACCTTGTCTATTACTATCTGAGAGTTACTACGGCGTCTTTTTTTTACACATTAAAATTTATAACGTCAGTTTCCTGTATCTGTCCTAATGTTTATAGTCGGTGTAGTATTTATATTCTTTCTTCATGTACATATATATTTCTTCTATAGATTTCTGTCAGCCGTCATATCTATAGTTATTTTCACCATCTCTTTTACACAACCTATCTTTATTTGCTTTTCATCTATTTTCATTCCCATTTTCATTCTATTCAATTTCAGTTATCACCATAACTTACCATTGTACAGTTGGTTCAGGGAAAGCTTCAACAGAGACGGTGAACTCAACGTTCACATCCCCCTCACTGGCTGTAGTGTCCTTTAGTTTCTGTGTGAACTGCGGCGCGGTGCGGACGGTCAGTAAACAAGAGTCTGACGCGCTGCCGTGGACATTGCGGATCTAATATTAAAGAGATATTAGACATGGGTTCCGAAAGACTAATAATCGTAAATGATAACGAATCAAGAAAAAAACATCAACGATTCATTATTAGTTTTAAGTCCCTGGTTATTGTTGTGTCCTTATGTAAGAACTTTTGTTACATTTAAAAAAATATATCATCGTAACTTGAACCTGAAACTTTAAACTCTCTATGGCAATATTTGTAACAACTAAAATGTTATAATATCGTTACCTCACAAGAGTATTCGCCTGCGTCAGCTCTCGCTGCAGATGTAACCACTAGAGAATGTGCTTTTCCAGAAGACGACATCTTGTACGCTGAAGATTCCATTATTTCTGTTTTGTTCTTATACCTGGCAACAAACGTTTATTTTTGTTTTAGTAAAGGTATAATCCTAACATTGTCTCTTTTAGTTAATTTTGCAAATCGTCTAATAGTTTCTTACCATTTGATAGTGGGCGCTGGTTCCGATTCAGTTTCAACTTTAAAGGTGACTGTCTCTTTCTCTTCACACACTTTGTTCTCTCCAAGTTTCTTGGTGACCCTCGGTGGTGACGTCACGTGCCATTGCCAGAAGTCTGAACATTGATTTACTTCGTTTCTGAAATAGAATAATATATCATGAAATATCTGTTGCCGTCAGCAACATGTAACAAGTAACATAAATGCAATAGCTATTTCCCTCGATTTTGTATACTTTAATCCCTTACTACTTACAGTACGAGCCTTAACGAAGCTTTTACACTATCTTCTAGGATGAATTCCAAAAAAAAATTTTTTTTTTCTTTTACCATGTAAAGTAAATCAGTACAAATATGTAATTATGAAGATTTTAACGACAAATTAATTTAATTTTTTCCGTTCCTATGGTCATGCAAGCTGTTCCTATTAGTTACAGTCTTCAAAGCTTCTGTATACCTCTTTATTAGTTTTCGTAAGATTAATACGTTCAGTGCGGCTAACGCTTATGCGCGTTTTTCTGATCTTCACCAAGTGCGGGCCGACGCGTATACGCGTCCATACAAAAAAAAATTTGTAGGCAAGCAGGGTGCGCCGCACCTGTGTGTTTATACCGTGTATTCTGGGTGTCTATTGTTTCGAAGCGGTCGTAAAATGTGGAATTGTAAAGGAGACTACACACTAGTCAGGTTTCTGCTACGAATATTGCAGGGGGGGGGGGGACGGCGGCGGCGACGACAACAATAAATAAATATTCATGGACATTTCACACAACGTCTTCTGGTCCCAAGCTAAGCTTATATGCTTGTGTTATGGGTACCAGAATACGGATATAATACATAAACTACTTTTCTTTTGTAAATACATACTTATAATACATAGTAAACAGCCAGACGCAGTACAAACATTTGTATGACAATAAAAAACATCACACAAATGATTGTCCTGACCGGGAATCGAACCCGAGACCTCGTGAACGGCAGTCCGTTATATGAACCACTAGACCACGAGGCCCGTCCTAATAATAATAATAATAACCTAATTTAGTACAATAGATTATTGAAATAATTTTATTATGACTCGCTCTTTTAACTAAAGTAATAGGTAGTTTTAGTCTATTTATAAATGGTGTCTATTACGAGGCGGGCGAAGAGTCGTAAATTAAAAAAAATTAAGAATAAAAGGGCTTTCGGGAGAAGGTACCTTTACTATTACTGTTTTATTAAGGTATAACTTACTATTGTAACAAAACCGAACGAAGATATATTATGGCGTAAACTTCACAAAGTCTCTTACAAATAAACACTGGTGTGGAAGCACCTTTATCCATCCAACACCTTTATATGACCCGTAATTGTTATATGACAGTCATAAAACTCGAAAGTTACCGAACGCACATAAGCGTCGGCCGCACTGCGGGAAGGTAAAAGACAACGCGCTATAGCGTCCAGCCGCACTACGCGAGTTTTCTATGAACGCATATAAGCGTTCTTAGCACTACGCGAAAAATTTTTTGAACGCACATGCGCGTTTTCAGCACTGGGCGAATGACTCTTTTATTAGCATTGGCTATAAATTCGCAAATTATTCAGCATTGAACGCGTTAATACTTACTTAGCAACAACAGAGTAGGATCCTGTATCAGTGAGCTTAGCATCTTTGATGGTGATCTTGTAGATTTCTTCAGACTCCTTGACGATCTGAATGCGGTCACTACTCTTGATTTCCACACCGTCTTTGTAGAAAGTCACGTCTGGAGATGGGGAGCCTTCAACTTCAATGGTTACTGTGTGCGTTGAACTTACCTAATAATTGACAAGTGTTTTAGTAATTAGGTATAATATTCTTTAAGAGTCGTCTAATTTGATTTATTCGCTTGCATCGTTTGGCAAAAAAGAAGAATATGAAACTGAACCATGGTCATGTTCCGAAAAAATCATCTAAACAGATTATCTAGTACCTCCGCCTGTCATGTTGCCTTTCGAGGCGAGGCATTGTTGTATTCAGTTAACTACAATCAAAACAGCTGAGGGTTTTATATAATTAGGATAGTAAGTTTCAGTTACCATGCACGACTGGTTTTCAATCTTCTTCTTGATCTTCGGCGCTGATTTGATGATGAGATGCATGGTCGTAGTATCTTCACCAAGTTCATTGGTAGCTGTTACGTGGTAATCACCAGCGTCTGCTTGAGTTGCGTTCTTAATTACAAGTGACATGCTCTCTTCATCTTCATAGAGGAACCTAAAAATATTAGTTGTATAGTCAATAAAGTATAGTCTCCGTGTGTAATACAGGTGTCACCACCCCACCTAGATAACACCCTCTGTGAGAGACGGAAAACTCGAAAATGAACCCTGTGCTAATACGCCTGGTCAGCGTGGCACAGTAGACCACAATCCCTCCCAAAGTGGAGGAGGCCTGTGCCCAACAGTGGGACATAAATGGACTAGAGAGAGTGAGAGTCAATAAAGTTTCCATAGTAGAGAAGAAGGTTGTCAGTTTTACTACTTTGCTTTTATAAGTACTAGCTGTGGCCCGTGACTTCCAACGCGTGGAATTTAGAAAATTTTTCCGTTTTTAGAATGTTGTTCACTAATTATTTGCTCCTATTGGTCGCAGCGTGATGTTGTATAGCCTTAAGCATTCCTTAATAAATGATCTATCCAATACAAAAATATTTTTTCTATTGGTACCAGTAGTTCCTGCGATAAACGCGTTCAAACAAACAAACAAACTCGTCAGCTTTATAATACTAGTATAGATATATGACGAGATCTCTGTCAGAGTAAAATAACGCAACACTGCGGCTTTGAATAACAATGAACAAAGTATACTAACTTATGTCTGGTATCGGCTTCAATGATTTTACCATCATGTTTAAACACAATGGTGGGTTTGGGATAGCCCTTGCACTGAAGTTCCAACATGGCTGAGGCACCAGCTGATACAATTGCTTCGCGGTGCTCGATTACTAACGTTGGCTTCTCTGGTTCGCGGTGAAGTTCATTGACAGCACCTTGTTGATAATTGATGAAAATAGAGATTATTATTGGGTCTTATCATGTTGTAGGCAGTGTGAGTAGTTCGTAGTTTTTGTGCTAACTACCAACTGAGCTTATGCTCAGAATAAATATATGTGTGATGGCATTCATTTATCTGCTAAATTGTAAATTATAGTAAGTTCTTTCCTATCTGGGACTCATAACTAAGAGTTATAGTTGTGTAGTTTAACGCTTAATTTAAGCCCAGATAATGTAGTGTAATTTGGCTATGTCTTTGAATTTTCTTTCTTTTATACGTTATCAGACTTATCAGTTCACGAGCTTAGTTGATTTAGTGATTAGTGGATAAAAAATGGCAGCATTAAATACTTGCTTTGATAAAGAATTAACAGCGCTAAAATTGAATTAGCATATTATTAACAAATGGATAACTTGTAATGTTCTGTCTTTACAAAGCACATAAAGCAATTGAAGCTACAACATCTACTTGCATTAAAGTTTTGATAGTTTATGAACTAGAAGCAAAGGAACAAATATTGAGTTGCTCTGCAACCAAATAGCCTAAGCTGGATCTAGGAATGCCCCTACTTATATCAATAAAGAAGGAATGAAATTATTTGAAATGTTGGCACCTTATAGTAGAATCTTCGAACTTGTGTTGTCTATCCATTGTCACTATCCCATCCACATCTCTACTAAGCGTTATTTGGTTAAAAAGACAAATTGAAATGATACAAAGACGAAACCATTTAACCTCTTTAACAGATTTCTACCACCTTATTTTGTTACCTTGATTAGCGAGAGAGATTTTACTGCGGATTTTCCTGATGCGTTAAGACTCGCATATCGATCGTTGATTCTAACACATATAGGCAGACTTACGTACACTCATGCATACATACAAACATACTAAAATGTTACCCGCTTCTTTAGATGAATAAAAATAGCTTGTTCCGGTTGTGTCACACGCATCTGTGACAATTTTTGTTATTTAACAAATAGGTAGCCAAAAATTGTAGTTTCAGAAAAAAAATCCACAGCAAATAGTTAAAATTTTCTGTTAAGTAAGTAGTTAAAACTTACTAGATTCTGTTTTACAACTGGGATTCTAAGCTTGTTGTATTTAAAAGTGATTTAATCTATTAATCTAAGATCTACATAAACATAAATACTAGAAAACATTATTGAAATAATTGTGCGTGCTAATGCGTAAGTGGTGTTGTTAGAGATATTTCAATATATATTATTTACTATGTATTATATGTATGTATTTACAAAAGAAAAGTATTTTATGTATTATATCCGTATTCTGGTACCCATAACACAAGCATATAAGCTTAGCTTGGGACCAGAGGACGTTGTGTGAAATATCCATGAATATTTATTTATATTTATTTAATATTGTTTAGTATGACATGATATTTACCTTGTACAGTGAGTTCAGCTGAACAAGAGATGTTGCCGGTGCTAGTTTTAGCAACGCAAGTGTAGATACCAGCATCTTCTGGCTTCACATGCTGGAATACTAACGCTAGAGAATCTTCATCATCTCCTAACAGCACCTGTATTGGTAAATTCATAAGTTTTGTGAGATCGCATAACAGTATGAGGCAATCATAATACAGAAGAAAAAAAAACTTAACAAGAAAATGATTAGTTAATTATCCGTCTAGTTCAAATTAATTTAAAGCAGTAATTTAAGATAAGAATAAGAGAAGGTAATCTCGAAACAAAACACTATCCCACAACACCCTTGGTCAGCGTGGCATAGTAAATAAACTCCCAAAGTGGAGTAGGCTCATGTCCAATAATGGGACGTCAATGGGCTGCTAAGTGAATAGCAATTTAAGCAGACTCTTAGTGCAAAACTAAGACACAATATTGCGAAACATTGGCAATACAAGGAAATAAAAAACTATTAGTTTAGAATCATGACGTGAAATCATTTCATAATACTTGCTTTGAATCTTTCTTCTGGATCATACGGCTGTCCATCTCGTTTCCATGTGAAACTCGCCTTCTCTCCCTTAGCAAGTAAACCCTCTCCACCAGGGGCTAGCTCTCCGAAGATGTTTTTGTCATCTGTGGGCAGAATTGTTGTACTATATTATTTTGCTATACGGTTGGGAGAGCTAAGTAACGCTACGTAATTTTGCCTTTCCTCAAAGAAGCTTCTAAATCAGATAGTGATTTTTCTTTTGACACCATCTTAATCAAAATCGACAGTCTAATTCTTTAGAAATACATATATTATGATATATATCTAGCACATAAACGTTTTAAACTAGATTGCCTGGCCTAAGACATCGTCTATTTTTAAGCCTGATCTTTATCGTAATTTATTTTCAGATCTTGAAATAGTGGGCGGATGGCAAATATCCAAAACATTATATAATTTGGCAAAATATTCAAGAATAATTGACGTGCCTGACGAAAATTCAATTTGCGAATTCGATCGTTTGTAACAAATGCAGCAATATAAAACAAATTCGTCTTTTAATATAACTGTAGTAACTTGGTGATAAAATTAAAAATTTTACGTTAGAAATGAAGTTTTACTAGATCTTTTATGGTTTTGTTACGAATATTTCTCCTCTACCAATAGTTAACTTATTTGCTCCTTCTCAGTTAATACAATACTCGTACTTAGAATTGAACTTGGCATTTATTATAAGTCTGTGATAGGTACGTAATAATACACCTTAAATTTGTGATTTTGTTAAAACTTACTATACCAGCAAATTAAGGATCAGGCAAAAACAAATATGAACTTACCAACAACAGTGACAGTAGCTTCCGAAGTTACATCGCCATAAATGTTCATGGCCTTGCAAGAATACTTGCCAGCGTCAGACGGCAATACATCAGCTATTACCAACTCATAACAACCACGGTCAGCTCGAGTTCGGATGATGGATACACGGTCTGATTCTGCTGATGTTATTATTTCTTTCTCGTCACGGTAGCTGGAAAGTATGCGTTTTGTAATGATGATTGTAAATAATCGCATAAAATGTAGGAAAGGAAATAAATATCTAAGATATTGGTCTAGTAATGTCATTGGATTCTTAATTTGGGTCTTCAGTTTGAAAGCTTTTTGTGTTACGTAGGGTCTGAGCTGTCTATGTAATTTACACTAAGGAAAAGTATTATTACCTAATCCTTTCGCGACTTTAGAGATGATGATATTGATAATAATACCTACGTTGATTAATTTTTTTTAGACTTACAATTTGACTTCCGGATTAGGATCACCCTTGACTTTGACCATGAACCTTAGGTACGTGTTTTCTAAGATTTCAGTGTCTTTTAATGCCACCAAAAAGTAAGGTGCTTTCAGAGCATTTCGTTCCCTTCTTTCTTCAGCTGTCACTGTTATACATAATATAATCTAATTAACAATTAAATAAAACAAATCTTGGACATTTGAGGCAAATGGGAAATACTAATAAAATATGTATCTTGTTGCAGATCCAAAACAGGACTAATAATTTCATCTTAAAAAGTTAAAATTGATTTTATAATAAATTTAGAATATGCCTCAAATGTATACTTGAAAAGTTTTGTTAATTGTAAGTAAACGTGGAAAATACTTGTTTAAGTGCAGGAAATAATACAGGAAAATTATATAAGAGTTTACAAGTTCAAACTACGTGTTATACGCTTTACAATGTCTTAATCAATGATCGATGTGAGCCATGCAATTCGCTTGAGATAAAACACCATCCGAATGCGTACGTGATTAAAATTTCAACTATAGATTTGAGGAAATTAGCTTTTATATCAAATGTTTGAATAATGCCAAAAACGTTCCATGCATTTCATTAAGATAAATGTCATTAATTAAACTATCTAAGATCGATTATATCTGTGGTTTTCATCATATCTTATAAGAAACTATTTTCCCCAATATCTAAATAATTAAGATGTAGTAAATTTACTCACACTCCTGGACGACTAACTGAGCAGTACAATGTGTATTTCCTTTTAGATTTTCCGCGATGGCAGTATAAACACCAGTGTCATCCTCTCTGCAATGTTTCAGTTCCATCTTGTAGGTACCCTTGTCTTCAGTTGAAATGATACAGCGGTCCATCAGGACATTCGGGAAAGGTCTATTGTCTTTCAACCAAGTGAGTTTCACATCTTCACTTTCTTGAAGAATACATTCGAAGATAGCGTTCTCACCAGCTGGGGATTCAGAATTTAGTGAAAGGGAGAGCTCGTACGGATTTAGAACGATATATTAATCATTTTAAAGATATTCAGTAATAATTTTATATGCCAAAATCAAGTGTCGATACCGTACGGACTCTCATGAAAAAGAAAAAGATTTATGTAAAAGCGCTGTTAACATTGTGTTGTGTCAGTTAGATGGCTACAAGCATATGTACAAGCACTAATAGTGTATCTACTAAGTACTAAAGATGTAAAGTGTTTTATTGACGTTACAGTACTTACGCTCAATATTTTGCCCCTCCAATGTTTTGGAGAAAATGGGCCTTCCATCTTGAGATTCAGATTTAGATACTGATTTGGCAGATTCAAAGCCAGTGCTAACTGAGCCATTGGATACAGCAGTTTTGGAGTACTTGCTTTCGTAAGATGAACCTCCGTTTTTAACACTTTCATAGCTGCTTTCCGTTTTAGAAGAAACTCCACTAACTTTTTCGCCGTCAACACTAGCTTCGACACTGTATTTTCTAGATTTATATTTAGCAGCTATGCTGTCAATCTTGCTTGTAGTATCGGATTCAACTCCGTAAGTAGAGTTCTCAGTTTTACTCTCATAGTTGGACTCTATGCCGTATTTAGAGGCAATTGAATCAAGTTTACTGGCGGTATCATTTTCAGCACTATACTTGGACTCGATTCCATATTTAGAAGCAATACTATCAAGTTTACTCGCTGCAGAGTCATATTCGACTCCGTACTTTGAGGATTCAGTTTTACTTTCAATGCTTGATTCAATACCGTATTTTGAACCTCCTTCAGCTTTGGATGATGACGAATATTTAGATTCATAACGTGATGAAGCAGTTCCATCAATAGCTCCACCAGATTCATATTTGGACGATTCTAAACGTGATCCACTTTCACGGCGAGAATACGACGATGTTAGTCCAGTGCCTTCTAGCGTAGACGAAGACTCATAACGCCCTCCACTTGATAACTTACGACTACTACTGGTGTACTCTACAAAATTAAATATATAAAAATTACATAGCATTCTGTTACAAAAAATATTAATTTTATTTTTAATGAAACCGTTGCAGATATTTAAATGAAAGAAGATAACTTCGTTGGCTGACATTTCAGTATTATTTTTAAATTTAAATATGAGCTTTTATTTAGCTAGAATTTAAACTGTTTCTTACCTCCAGAAAGCCGCGAACTGCGGCTACTGTATCTAGACATTTCGTCTTCAACAACTTCCTCTTTGGTTACAGTTTGACTGTTAGCAACAGCTTTCTCGACTGACTCAGCGCCAGCTGAACTGATTTCTAATTTTTTATTCTCAGTTACAGTTTCTTGTTGTTTTTGTTCAGAATCAACTGTCTGTACATTTGACTCTTGCAACGAGGAATTCTTAACGTCTACTGCACTTTCTTGACTTTTTTGTGACAATGTTAGTTCTGTTTTACCACTTAGAACGGTATCTTCAGATTGTTTTCTAATTGATGATTTATTCACAGATTCTTCAGTATTTAGTTTTACTTCTGCTGTCTGATCAACTGATTGCTCTACGATTGACGAAGATTTTTGTTCTGTTACAGCTAAATCTGCCACTGATTCAGTTGTTTGCTTTGAATGTTGTTCAACAGATGTTTTCGTTTGAGATTCAGTTTTAGCCGCTGATGCTACTGTTATTAATGAAGTATTTTGCTCTGTAGCCTGCTCACTACCTTGAGCGGCCGCAACTTCACTTTTAGATGTTTGTGAAAGATTTGAACTTTGGATCGATGACTCCTGTTTGGATTGTGACTCTTCTTTCCGTTCAGTTGCAGCTATGACAGTAACTTGACTTGTGTGTTCGGACTGTGAAGCAGATGTTGTACATTCAGTTTTTCCTTTAGAGTCTGAGGATTTATTTTCTGAAGCGGTAACAACCTCTGTTTTTGTAACACTTTGTGAGGTTACTTCAACAGATGATTGTACTTCACTAGTTGAAGATATTTCCGCGACTTCGATCTTTGATATTTTACTAACACCTTCACTTTCTATGGAAGCTTTTCTTTTAGTTTGAAGCTGTTGAGATTCTTCTACTTTTGATGATTCAGTAACAACTTCTACTCGAGAGCGTTTCTCTTTAGCCTCTGTTTCTTCTGTTTGAGCGATTTCTGTATGGTCCCTCTTCTTTTTATTTTCTGGTTCAGGCTCTGTTTCAGCAGGTAAGACTTGAAGATCGTCTGCTGCGTGTTCAGCTAGTGCAACTGAAAACAACATTACATTCAGATTGTAGTTATTCATATCTTTAAATTTAATGGAACAATGTTTCATAGTTGTATATAGGTCAAAGAAATAAACATTTGCTATTTTATTAGCATTTACATGTATCTGTAACAACATGACCGAATCTTTAAAAATAAATATCATTTCTGAGTTATCTGCTTATTTAGAAAAGATGTAAACAAATATAATTTATTTTAACAACATACTATTAATGTCATCAACATACCCGCGTCTCTAGCGTGTTGTTTGATCTCAGCTAGCCAATTTGTCTTGACAATCTCCTTATGAGCTGTGAGTGTTACGGTCACTGGAGAGTTCTTCTGACAAAGTTGGAACTTGAAAAGATCCTCAGGTAGATCCTTTACTTCGACTTCAGGAAGCTGAAAATAAGACGACGACAATGGTTACAATTTATACAGTTATGAATATCTATGACGAATATCACCCATATGTGTTAGTGAAGATGTGGAATGAACGGGTTTTGATAAAACTTCTATGTTACGTAGCTAACTTATGTAAAGTAGCCACAAACGAAGATGATATATACGTAACAAAGTATTGATTATAGTTTCAATCCAATTTGAAATTCGTAGGTTTATCAAAGTCAGAATTTTTACTAATAAAGTAACAAAACTCTTGATTATCTAACAGAACATACATTCCAAACATAACTTTGGAGTGAATCCAAGGAACTATTTTTTGAATTGACATATTTTTGGAGATGGATTCAAGATCACGCGTTCTGCTAATGAATGGAGATATACTTAGCAACGCGTACGTTGGCCGTTTAAAGTCAGCTGTGAAATGGTCAATATGTTAAATCATATAAAACCCGCCTATTGCGAAGCAAACTCGCTCTCAACGGTGAACTATTAGAAAGCAGTCTTTCTGAAATCGGAAAGGTATTTGGTCTATTAAACAAATAAAATATTTGACAGAAAGACAGACTAACGATCTATAAGTCTTCCAAAGGTTAATTGGCTGTGGAATACCCTAGCAACAAAATATAATGTTCATTACCTTGATAATGTCTTTCAACTCAAACACAGAGCGATCATCAGCAACCCTCTTGACTTTGCAGATAAGGATCCTGGCTTTGAACAGGAACAGATATCTTTCTCTGGCCTTCCCTTCAGCGTCAGTAACTGTGAACCAATCGTGAGTGAGCAGACGGCCAAGTTTGTAAATATTGCCTCGGTATCCTTCGATGCTAGCGAGGAATTTGTTATCAGTAGCTCGGTTTGGTACACCCAAGAAAAGTTCTAACGCTTTTATCAGGTCAGCACAATCTTCGTCAAGACGCTTTGAGTATTTCACTAATTCCTGAAATGGGAAATTATAAACATCAATGTTTAAGTATTTTAAGGAGTCCATTAATATTATAAGTGGTCTTCCATTGTATGCGAGAGGCAACCGCGAAAACCGTGCGAGTGAAATGCCACCTTTACTGTAAATATAGAGGTATTTTTACTGTCGTTGATTTGGAGGTCCAAGACAATAAAGTTAACATTATGTTTTAATATCTAAAATTTATACACAGTTAATGTTATTAACTGTGACATGATAGGTATTGGTAGAAAAGTGATGTCATTATTATCTTCAACCGGTATCGTAAGTCTGTATTATTGTTTTGATCAACTTTCAAGATACACTATGTACTATCTTTAGAGTATGAAAAAAAATCGCATTAATCTAATAAATACCTTTAATAATAGCTGATAGTCGTTGATTCTTTGTATTGGAAGCTTCAGATGTTCAGTAATGCCTTTGTCATCACCTAGTTTATCTGCTAAGTCCTATAATACAAAAATATTAGAATATTAATATACTAAATCTTAGAGTAAAATACAGAACAGAAAGTCTTTGATGCTATTAAAAACTATTTCGTTGCTAAGAGCAGACTACAATAATGAAATTCAAGGCATATTAAATTGTAAGATCTTTGCCAGAGCTTTGCTAAAAGAGATTAGAACAAAATATATTGGCTTTGTATTAATAATGACTATGCATTATTACAGATACCAACGATAAGTACCTACGTAAGAAACATTACTAACGTAGCTAAAATATCTAGCACCGAAAGGTTAAGTGTTAAAGATAGTTTTGTCTAGACCTTTTTGTGTAGCAACTAAAATATATTATTTTTCATCTTTACTAAAAGCAATCACCATACTTTTGAAATAAAAAGAATATCTTGTTGTCGGGCCTTGTGACCTAGTGGTTCATGTAATGGACTGCCGGAGGTAGCGTGTTCGATTACCGCACGGGACTATCATTTGTGTAGTATTTATAACTGTCATACAAATATTTGTACTGCGTGTGGGTGTTTACTATGTATTTACAAAAAAAAATAGTTTATCCGTAATCTGGTAGCACGAGCATATAAGCTTAGCTTGGGACCGTGGGGCGTAAAATGTCCATGAATATTTATTTGTTTATTATTTTTTGCGATCCTGCCTATAAACTGGTGAACGATTTTAAAGTGCTACGAAATGCTACGAGACCACCGTAGCACTAAATTTTAGACATCTGTAATATCCTTGAGATTTATTAACTAAACATGAAGAATAACTAAGAGATAAAATAATTAGACTGCACTTAACACCTTAACACATCCGTTTTCTTACGTCAATAGATAAATAAAAAGTCATGATTAGATGTGATTGGAATTCCGAATAGTGAGAGCTGGCGTTGAAACTGTACGTAACACTGACGCATACCTACGCCTCTTGGTTTTCGTCAAATGTGAAAATAGTAGCAAAGTGTACAGTGACGTTTTTGATGACGTCATCGCAAATATAGACAATAGGCAAATGTCTTATGTGAATGTAAAAACGTAGAATGAACTGTTCACATGAGTTGTTTTAATTAATGAGTTTTAAGGGGGTTCGATAGTACCTAAGCTATGCTCCTTACATTATCGATTAAGGACTGGTTACATTATTATACCGTACCGTAGGTAGTTATCAGTATTGCAGCCAAATGAGAAAACAGCATGAACAGGGGCTCAAGTCTGCTATTCAATATTCAATGGTGTCACAATGAAACTTCAATTGAATTGTATCATTTGTGACAAAAAATTAACAGTAGACTACCAAACTTGATAAAATTCGCTATTTAGTGGCGAATTTTATCAACTTTGGTAGTCTACTGTAAATTTTTTGTGGTTATAATGGTGTCTTTGAACTATCATTGTGACAACATTCATTAGCGGACTTGGCCCGCAGATGTATTGCATCCAATGACTTATGCGATAGAAACTTCTTAGGTTAAATAATATTCTCCAAACACTTCGCGACTCGTTTGTTTACATTAAACCACCTTTTACAGATCCAGACGTGCATATTGGTTCCCACACGTGACAATGGTGACTGTCACAGTCTCCGAAACGTCGGGCTAAAATTTTTAATAAATATACGTTTTTGGATCCATAAAAGGTGGTTTTTAGGTTAAAGATAAAAAATTCCTGAACAACGCTAAAACAGTTTGACAGAGCTAAATCATATTTGTGTATTTATATTTACGTTTGTATTCTACGTGAATTAAATTACACAAAATTGTCGTAATAATAATTTCAAGTCAATGTCGTGATTGTGTAAATCTTATTGAGTATTGATAAACATCCATAAATCCAATGTGAATTTAAAATAAACCCTATTTTTAAACCTGCCCACGATCAACCTTGACGACTGCTTATTAATAGAATATATTTTTATTAATGTTAGTTAATTTTGTCGCAGTGAAAAAGATTCGAGTTTATCTTGCGAGATATCGATGTTACCTCACCACACAGCAATCAGCTGTTTTCTGTTTGCTTGTATCCATTTAAATTTTTCGACAGATTTTAACACAATTTTCGACAGAAATTATTAACACATCCGCCCGCGACGCATTTATACTATTTCAATTGGTTGTTTGTACCTACCTTGTTTTACGAGTAATTAAATAACTAATAACACAATAATATAACACAGTCCAGATGTATGAGTATAGATGAAGCCAAGAAAGTGTGTTTGGAACGTAGCAGATGGCGCTCTATAGTCTCTGCCTACCCCTATGGGAATAAGGCGTGATGTTATGATGATGAAAATAATACAGTCTAATACTTTTATTGACCATACATAGGAATTCCCTAAAAATAGATAATAATATATAGTCATAAAAATACTGATTATCTACAATTTTTGTCAAATTACATTCCACTTGATTTTATAATAATCTATTTAGCTTTGCAGTAGTCATCAATTCAGTTAATTATGATTAGCCTCAATATTTACAAGAGAATATTTACTGGTTATAAGAAAACTGTTATATTTCATTCTAAAATGTAAAACAGGTAATTCCTTCGTAATAAAAATCTTGATGTCGACTAGCTTATATATGATATCAAACTAAATCAGAGGAAGTAATCTGTTGAATGTATTTATCAACGTATGATTAAGCCACCCAGATGTTATAAATACTATCTAACCATCTTTAAAATACCAGTTGCAGTATATCGGCAGTCACTTTCGCTGTAATCTCAAGATAATACATGACATCTGTCCCAAATAAATAATAGGGTTGAGTTCTAACATTCCTCGCATGTCACACTAATTGCTTGCCAATCTTGGCACTTATTCAAATGATCCTTAAGAATATTGACACCGTGTTGCAATGGCTTTTGTTAACATCTCGCTACAAAAAATAACGAATAGTTTATATTACGTATTTTTTATTCTGTCTAATACAAGGCAAAGGAATCCGCGACGCGTAACTTAAAAAAACGTAGAAAGATTTATATATACTCATATGTGCAGCATTACTGATGATTAATAAATAAATTTTCGTAAAAGACGGGCTTCGTGGTCTAGTGGTTCATATAACGGACTGCCGTTCACGAGGTCGCGGGTTCGATTTCCGCCTCGGACATTCATTTGTATGATGTTTATATATGTCATACAAATGTTTGTTCTGCGTCTGGGTGTTTACTATGTATAATAAGTATGTATGTATTTACAAAAAAAAGTAGTTTATGTATTCTATCCGTATTCTGGTACCCATAACACAAGCATAATAAGCTTAGCTTGGGACCAGAGGACGTTGTGTGAAATGTCCATAAATATTTATTTATTATTTATAAAAGAAAAAAAAAATTATATTCATGGACATTTCACACAACGTCCTCTGATACAAAGCTAAGCTTATATGCTTGTGTTATAGGTACCAGAATACGGAAAGATAACATAAACTATTTTTCTTTTGTAAATACATAGATACTTATAATACATAGAAAACACGCATGATTAATGATGTGAAAGGTCCATTTTTACTCCTGTTTAGGACAAGCAAAGCAAGGGAAACTGTATAAGTAACTGTATAATATTACTATAATATAATGCCTCGGTGGTTGGTACGCTTTAGATAAAAAGTGCACGTGTTGACCGTTTCACTTACCCTAAAATTTCAAAGTCGAACCGTGACTTGATCTGAGCTAAGGGTGAATTTGGTATTACTGCTCTATTTTAAGTGAATATTGTGACAAAAACCTCATATAACCTGATACCTTGATTATCTTTACTTACTATAAAATAAAGTCGTTATTTTTGTATGTATGTCCCTATGTGAACTTATTTTTTAAAACTATGCAACGGATTTTGATGCGGTTTTTAAAAGATAGAGTCGTTTAAAAGGTTTTTTTTAAATCAACTATTTTGTTAAGGGTTATACGAGTAGTTTCTACGCGTACGAAATTGTGGGCGACAGCTTATCTATATAAATGTATCTATTAGATATTAAAATTTGGTGTATACAATTTTATGATCTGCTATTTATTCACATAAAATTAATATATTTTTCAAATTGTATCAAATAACAACTTCCGTTGCCAGTTTATCAGGTCATAGCAAACAAACAATGATAATTTCAATGAAAATTCCAATAAATATTATAATGGTTCTAAAATAGAACCCAAGGTGGGGTCCTTGGGTTCTATTTATTATTATATTATAATAAGAAAACCCTAGTGTTATTTCAAATCAAATCCTATACAAACCAATGTAATGTGAAAACTCAAGGTATATTTTTGACACCTTGACATATAATTTAGTTGTTCCATTTTACTAATAGTAAAATGTTTGTGCAATAATAGTTACGTAAGAAAACAACAATGGCCGTATATTTTAGAAGTTGAAAACGTTTCCGAACAATTGCATTATCCTACAGTGTACCTAATTTATCGATACTAAAACCAATATTTATGTACATTTTACACAAAATGTATTCTTTAGTAAAATGTTTAGGTACAGGATGTGAACATTCAAAACATTACGTGAAATTGTTGTGAGTTTCTTTTCTTATGTTTTCAAATCTAAGATATTAGAATGCGATTTTATGTAGCAAAATGATGGAATAATAAATTCTTCAATAATCATTAAATTATCTATACTTATGTAAACAAGGAGACCGACCGACTGACTGACGCACGCAACGAATGTTACATTGAAGCTAGGAACCCAACGAATTGTATGCTTGTTTGGTTTCTGTAGCAGCACTAAGGATTTCGACTTAGGGTACAAAATAGGGCTTGAGAATTTCTTTAAAACTTCAAAAAATGTTTAAGTAGTGATGTTTTGGGACTTCGGAAACAGCTCCAACGATTTTCATTGTAAAAAAATGACAGCAACTTGTTTAAAAACTAATGAACACCTAAATTAATTTAAAAACAACAATTAGCCAGGTTTGAGAAAATTTGTTGTTTATTTTCTCTCTCTCTCTCTCTCGAGCCCATTAACGTCCCACTGTTGGGCACGGGCCTCCTCCACTTTGGGAGGGATTATAGTCTACTCGTGTTGGCACAGGGTTTATATTCGAGTTTTCCATCTCTAACAGCGGATGTTATCTTTGTGCAATATCCCTTAACTGACTTTTACAGCACCCTTGGGAGGAGATGCGGTGGTGACACTTGTATTCTTTATCCGTCACCACACAGTCAATGTTGTCTATTCAGTAAACCATTCAATTCCGATAAAAATGAAAGATGAATTGTAATGGGTGTTATTTTTTGTCAGTATATATAAACATCGCTTTGATATGAAACATACCAATAGTACATTAGTATGCAAGCTATTATGTAAAATTAATGATTCTATATGTCTGGTGCCAATAACTCACTACGAGATTTATGAAATACATCTAAAATAACATGTGTACAAAATATGCGATAGATTGATGTAATTTTACATTACTGTTCGTAAAATACTGATGTTCTGAATTTACAGTAGTTTTAAATGTTGGTTTCAATTGTCTTATTATTTTATGTTATTACTTGGAGTATACACATAGTCACATATGCAGGTCCATATCAATACTATAGGCATTTTTTTTAATTAAAAACGTAATTTATAAATTTGTGTAGCGTTAAGTCGTTAGATTCTTATCGCACATAATAAATAATATGTAGGTACCTAAAATGTCGATAAAAACAATTACACAGATGGCTTTCGTGATTTTTTTTGCAAATTAGAATATTATTATGTGCATTCCTATAATCTTTTATAGCCTACGTAAAGTGTTTGATCAATGTTACAATAAATTTACAAATATTTTCAGAATATAAGCAAGTTACAGAGTAGGACTTAGAATATATGATACTATTTTAAGTAATAAAAGTCGTTTCTGAAGTTATGTCTATACCCATTGCTACAGATACGTCATTTTATATCGGTAATTTAGGTCAAGGTCATCCTGTGCTGCTTCAGCAAACATTCGGCGCTAGCGCTCATCGAAAAGAGCACAGCCGTGCTCTCAGCGCGGAGATTTAAAAAAATATAACGTTGCCGCAAATCTCCTCCCACGCAGCACTAGAAATAAACCAGACGCGATTCTTGTAATACTACACCCGTAACATTGAAATGAGAGGGGAAAAATCACGATATTTTCGCTAGAGCCAGCTGCCGGTCTAAATATAAAGCGTCCTGTGCTAATTGTAATATAGTCGTACCTGAGCGCGGGGTGGTAGGTAAAGGTATCACGAGAACACAATCACAGTCACACACTTCACTCGAACGAGTGGTCGAAGGTCGAAGATACGCTGGAGCGAGCGAGGTGGACGCGTCCGCGGCTTCCAAGCGACTGTTCCTCTGCTACACTTCGCCAGCTAAACATAGAACACCCGCACATACGATCATTTTAGAGGATAACGCCACACACGTATTCTGTTATCTGTTGGGGAACACGGGACAGCTTTCCTCTGGCCTGCAAGGTCGACAAACAAACCTTGAAACATCCTGGTCACTAGACAGTTCATACTATCTATTTGCAAATAGACAATTATTAGTTTTATGAAAATTCTATTACATTAGCGTCAAAGGAAGGATTATTTTTGGCTATACTGACTCTTTACTAAAACTTCTGGATATCGTTGATTCTAAAATATTACCTAGATATTGTTTGATAACATTTATCACCATTATAATGGGAAGTAATTGGTGGTCCTGTATCACGTTGTTCAGGTCCAGGTCTGCTATTTTCGAGTTTTCTCCTGGAAATGTACTTAAACATACCTCGAGGACTGCATAAAACTAATTTGTGTACCCAATGGGCAGGTAGAGTCATACATACAATAACTGGCATAAGTAAAAGTTGTATGCAAGATTCTTTAATGAAAAATTCCAAAATCTCACTCTGCTAATGTCTTATAATCCCTACATTAAAAGAAAGGTTTATCACACATATTGTCCTGGCTCTACGAAACGTAGAGGTGCAAGTGCAGCATAATTGTGAACTATACCTCTATCATCGTAAGTCAATGGCCTATTAGTTTTAATTTCTATAAGCTAAAGAACTAGAGTAGCAGCTACAGTCTAAACAAAAATATTTGCTAGACATAATAAAAATAAACTTTAATAGATAAAAGCTCATCTGGTTTCTTTCAAATATACATAATTTAAAATTTATTATAATATTATGCAGTTTAATGCATGGCGTACGATTTTATCCGAATTCCTGTAATATTTGCTATTAATTAAAATAAGTATATCTTCCTATACATTTTACTTTTACAGCATTGCCTTCTCTACTTAGGGAGTATATAATATTATGTGGTCTACTTATGTACTGACGTATTAACAAATAAACTGAAGCAACTAATGCTTAATTGTTACTTTGGCTACTAATTTGCTCTAATAACGACCAATACAGAAGAGACACAATAAAAATCTTTAATTAATATTTTTATATCTGCATAGTACAGACATAAGCTCGTTTAAATTTTATGTTTCGTAGAAGATTTACATCATACAAAGTACCAAACAAATCAATATTACACGTGAGAATTATTTCTGAGTTTGACTCATGTGTGATGAACGTATAGAAGCGTAGGTTTTTATATTCTTAAATGTCTTATTTTGTTACAAATGACTAAACAGTCATTTAAGAAACATGATTCTAGAATTGTTCGAATAAACTTCCAAAATAGGGTTTGACAAATTTATTAAATGGATATAGATATGTCCGTTGGAACATTTTGAAGAAATGTTCGACTACAAAACTTTATTTAGACAATCAAAAAGCTGAGGTTCTGAGTTCGCGTGTTATTTTATAAGGGTAACAATTTTGTTTGTTTATATTAAACAACTCTAGATGTGAAGTTAATTTATTACGTCAAAGTTAAAATAAAATAAATAAATAAATAAATATTTTGGACATTTCACACAACGTCCTCTGGTCCCAAAGTATCAAAGTATTAAAGTATATTTCTATGCTTGTGTTATGGGTACCAGATACGGATATAATACATAAACTACTTTTCTTTTGTAAATACATACTTATAATACATAGAAAACACCCAGAAAGGTGAAAATCGAAGATGTATTAGTTTTTCTCTAAACTGTACCAGAAAATTGATCAGATTGTGGGACAGAAGTTTTGTTTGTCTATACTCCTAAAGTCATTATTTGTATAATGTTAACTTTGCACCTATGCTTACTAACAAATAACTATTTTGGACTATTTTATAGTTCTAAAAGGCCATGGATGTAGCTCAGTAGCTGTAAGGAAATACCTAAGAGATAACCGGGCGACCCCAACACAAGTATTTTTTATAACTTACTGAGGTGGTCCTAGATACTTATTTCATTGTTGTATATTGAGATGAAAAAAAGATTTTTTTTCTTACCTAATGTTTAGATTATCATTTACCCTACCATACAAATATCATTATTGCAAGGTAAAATATTTAAAATTAAACCATATAAATACAAGTCTGTACAGCGTGGTGTAGTAGACCTTAATTCAGATGTAGAAGAGGTCTCAATTATTACGGGATGTTTGTCGGTTGAAAAGAATATATATTAGTTATTAGTTTTTGCCATTGTATGGAAAATGCAGCAAGACTTCATTCATATATAACTTGTTTATTCCAATTTTCATGTTTATTTGGGAAGCTTTCAGTGCGACCTCGGTAATGTTATTGGCAAATGAGCGATATACGTCACTGCTGGATTGAAGCTAGCTCAAACGTTTAAATGTTTTTGAAATTGAATATCCTAACTATTCAGAATTTACTATATTTTCTTGATATTAAAGATGTTACTCTTCTGGAATTTTTGCTAGAAAAATTAGTTTTGTCCCAAATTGTTGTTCATAGAAAATAATAGCACATAACACGTAGGTGTACCCAAGTTGACTATTTATAACATGTAATTAGATATGGTCTGCAGTTCTACTTGCGAACTGACGGTTATTATGGTATTGTTTTATTTTCTTCGCATTTTTAAATATAATTATACTCTATTTTTTTACTCTTCCTAGACTACGACAAACCTTTCAAAACCAAAATTAGCTAAATGAAACTAGTCGTTCTCGAGTTTTAGCCAGACTAAAACTAACTAAAATTGATTTTAATGTATATGATGAAAAATATATTACAATCATCATAAAAAACATGTATTACTATTACATGTTTTTTATGATGATTGTAATATATTTTTTATGGTTAAGAATTAACGACTATACTACTAGATTTTTTAAATGTTTATTTTAAACGTGTCCTATATTACAACAGTAATGGACGTTCGCATTGTTAGCGGGTCAGAAAAACATGTTCATAGTTATACAGTGCGTATAGTTGCACAGTTGGCATTACTCCACAGCACTATGTAAACAATACAGTTTACTTCACTCATTACGTATTTGGCATCTGTCTACCTTGCCATCGTTAATGAGTTACTATTTAGCTGTAAGATAGGTACCTACAACTTGAGTAGTTAATTACAACGATATCCCACTGAAAATTAGCCTTTATGTTATTTCAGGCTCTCAGAATACTCAAATTCGACAGCTGCCAGAGCTGTTGATAGTATTAACAACTACTAGAGCTAGCTACTAAGAAAGCGACTCTGGCAGAAAAAAATTACGCTGAAAATCATGAAGGACAAAAAAAATCAAAGAATTTTAATACTTTCTTTCATTGCTCTACATAACGCATCTACCATGAGGGAAGGTTAATTAATACTAAGAAGGATTTTAGTATTTGTATACAAATGAATCTTTTACCATTAGTTTTTCTATCACAAACCACAAAAAATACTGAAAAAGTTATAAAACCACAGTCATAATTTGGACGCAGACCAATATTATTACAGAAGTGAAATAACAAATGTTATGTTTAATTATGTCAATTTTGACCCTGGTACTAATATATAAAGACGGTTAACTTTATCATTTCAGATATTTTATGATGATTAAGTATATAGGGAATGTTTTCAGATGTTAATAAGAATAAAATTGTAAACTATTCTAGAAGTAAGAAATCTTTACAATTAGTGATATTAATTTAGAGATTAAATAAAGAAAAATTTGTTGAATGCAGAGCTGAAGCTTACATACATAAGTATTACAAAATTTCTCTTTTTACAATCTATACTTGTTAATAATATAAAGCTGAAGAGTTTGTTTGTTTCTTTGAACGCGCTAATATCGGGGACAGCGCACTGGTTCGATTTGAAAAATTCCTTCAGTAATATATTTATCGAGGAAAGCTATTGGGTATAGGTACATTACGTTCTACTAGTAGGCAAAGCATCATTGTATCATCACAATTTTTACGCGTAAGATGTCGCGGGCAAGAACTAAATAAATAAATTAATATTTATGGACATTTCACACAAAGTCCTCTGGTCCCAAGCTAAGCTTATTATGCTTGTGTTATGGGTACCAGAATACATATACTACTTTTCTTTTGTAAATACATACTTAAAATACATAGAAACACCCAGACGCAGTACAAACATCTGTATGACAATTAGAGAAATCACACAAATGATTGTCCCGAGCGGGAATCGAACCCGCGACCTCTTGATCGGCAGTCCGTTATATAAACCACTCAACCACTCAACCACGAGGCTCGTCTACTATTATACTAGTATTAGTATTCGATTTATACAATAGTAACAAACTTCATAATATATCTAGATAGATGGAGAACTCGAGCAAGTCAACACTGATCGATTCTTCAAAAATATAGAGCATCAATTAGCCTAGAATTTTTTTCGATGCACCCAGTTGATTTAGTTAATCAATTTATCATACAGCGCGCTAGAAATTTCTTAAAATATCGTGTTTATATGTGAAATAGTGTGATTGCCCTGAATATGACTGCTTAAATTGACAGCAGTTATGCCTTGAGATGTGGCGGCATCTAAACTATTCTTGTTTTTGGCGGTTTGCCTAACGCTCAAGAATATTGGCGCTTCGGTTATCATTTAACATATTACTATTAAAATTATTATGGTATCTTGTTGATATAGTTTAAAGCAACCGGGAATCTATCAAGAAATCGTTATCAGAAGGGCTTTGTATTTGGCACTGAAGTTGTGCGCAATTCATGAATGTTAGTGGGTTCGATTTACAGTGAAATTGCATATTATAAGCCACTGAGGTTGTAAACAAACAGGAATACGAAGTCATCGGTATACACTAACACTATTAAAATTTTAGGATTTAGATTTTGAAAAACATTAACTTAATTAATAATTAGAAGAATCAGTAATGTCGGTGTTGTAAATAAATATTTTTTTAATACAATGTCTCTTCAGTAAGTAATGAACCAGTAGCGTCCTCTATAATAACTCGCAAAATTCATGTTTTGAAAATTGGAAGTCGCGGGTGATATTTTTATCTAAAGAAGCATTGCCTTTGTTATACAGTGGTGAGCACAGATGGCGTTGACGCATGTGCCTGAAATTTAGATGTCGCTATTTCAGTAGCGCAGAAATAGTAACGCATGAAACATAGATGGCGCTATTATTCCAAATTTTCAGAAATACATTATGAAATACGACGATTTACTTGATTGTAGTATAAATTATTAACAGGTTAGTAAATTTATTGTATGTTTCTATACAAAGGAGTCACTGACTGACTGAATTTTTGAAGTACAAACACAGCTAAAACTATAGAGATTAGCAACATGAACGTTGGAATGTTTCTTTTATAACACAACACCCGGGGCCATATAAAGGAATTTGAGTCCACAAAAGGGACTACCCCTTTTAAAAAGGGAAGTATAGTTATCACAATATTTTTCTTAATAAATTAAATTATGGTGGAAGAAGTGATTGCCGCAAGCGATTAATGCAAGCAAAGCATAGCATGTCAATTGCAAAATCAATAAATTACTTTAGTAATGAACGTCGCGTCATTATTTTCAACCCAATTGTATTCTGTAAAGAATACTCGATGAGATGTTGCAAAGCAATCTTAATAGATGGCGTTGTACGTAGAAATACGATATAAACTCAATCGAGTGACGATTGTGGTGGTAAATTTGAATGCTACAAGCACGATCGCAATAAGCCCAGTTGGAAAGAGCTTCGGAACGGTATTCCGAGGTCGTGGGTTCAAATCCCGCTTGCGGCAAACACTTTTTCCACCATAATTTAATTTATTAAGTAAAGCATAGCATGTCAATTGCAAAATCAATAAATTACTTTAATATTGTTCTTATTCTATAATGTTTGGTCTTTCTTATTTTTTAATGATTTTGTACTGTGATGTGACGGTGGCCATAGTCAGGGTTTTACTTCAAAATGTTATGAAGATATGAAAGCTCACTGCTAAAACCAAATCCTTACTACGTTGTGCCACGGGCCTATAGTAACTTCTAGGCCTGTGATAGTAGTGTTCAGACAATCATACTTCAATTTCACTTACCTGAAAGTATTTACTGACGACAGGATCAGTGGCAAGTAGATGTTGTGCTCGTGGCTCGTCTCTACAGTACGCCACGTGCTTGTCGAACTCACGCTCCATTCGAAGAAGTGCTCGACCAAGCATCTTTGGCTCACCAGCGTAATACTTTATTCCTTCAAGAAGAATCCTAAACAAAATTAAAATATATATTCATTAAACTACAAACTCTATTCAGCAATTTAAGTTAGATAAAAACTTATTAGCCTTAACAGACGAGATTGTAATATTGTGGATTAAATAAATAAAATAAATTTATCTAAAGAACAAATAAATCAAAAATTATTATTAAAAACTACTATTACAAAGAGGCAACATTCGATTATTTGTTAGTTTGAAACAATTTCCCGAACAGAGCTAAATGTGTTTAAGATATCAGATAATGGATTTAATCTCAAATACGCCAAATCTATACACCAAAGGCATTCAACTAAAATATTAAATTTAATCTTCCCTGGTTCTTGCGCGATTCTTTTCTTTACATAAAACCACTTTTTAAGGTTTTAGACGCGTGTATTTGTTTTAAATTTTAGCCTGACTTTTCGCAGACTTTTCAGTCACCATGGTCACGGGTGGGAATGCGGTTGGGAGCTGTAAAGCCTACAGCTAAGTCCCACCTATAAATAAAACGAATTATTAGATGTAGATCCATAAAAAGTGGTTCTATTTATATAACTTTTTTATCATTAAAACTTTTTAAACACATATTTGACATTTGAATGAATACTCACGTATTATGAAATTCGCAGATTTGTCTAAAGTTGGAGAAGAGCAGTTCTCGATTATCGAATACAGGTTTAGGTGCGGTCGCTTTATCGATTGGCTTCATGTATCTGTTTACCACTTGCTGCATGTCTCGGCCGAATTCCTCTTCAGTTTCTACCAGCTCGCGTACAACAGCTCTGCAAATAAAAAATATGATAAGAATCACGATCAAGAAAGAAATAATAGCAATTGCATCTTAAAAAAGAAAACTAAATTGCAGAACCCAGAAACATGGCTTTATAAGAGGCGTTAAAACAGTAGTGGGTTAAGCACTATGTGACTTTTTTATGGTTATGTGGTATTTCATACACTAACCCAGTGTTTTAACCAGTATATTCCTAGTTAATATATTTTTTTAAAGTTTATGTTATAGCTGCAAGGTAGCAGCCAGTACTTCATTACTATCGTTCATATTGTAGTCCTACTTACGGTATTTAAAAAAAAATAGTTTTTAATTTATTTATTTATTTAATCTTCATTGTACACTTATAAAATACATACACACACACAGAGAGAGAGAGAGAGAAAGAATTTGTCAAAGAGTTAGCTCTTTTTACTCTTTACTTTTACTTTTTACATTATTTATCAGCTTAACAACATATAAATTCCTTCCGTAGATCAGAATATACTGTGTGGCTACTTATTTCAAGAAGATTTTGGGTTTATCATAAAACCATATAATTTATATCTAAATAAAGGACAAAATAGTTGGATAATAAAAGTTAATTTACGATTGCTTTCATTCACAGGTCATTAAACTAGTGATAGACTAGATCAATGGCGTAGCATCTCCATTAGAACATGTCTAGTTATGTCTATATAAATATGTCCAATAAATATCAATATATAATAATAAATCAATAAATAATTATGTTTTTATTTAGTATGTACTAATATTTTATGTTAACATTATGTATTCTATTTGTCATATTTAGTTTATTACATACGCACCTACCACTAATGTCTCTGCATCACCCTAGGTTGACTGGTAGATAATGCTTTTAGCATTAAGTCCGCCTATTGTACAATTTTGTGCTGAAAGTTTTTAAATAAATAAATATAATAAGGGTTTCGTGGACGTATAACGCAATTATGTCCAACGTTGATACATGATATACCAATGATATGGGCACAACTAAAATTAACTTAACTGAAAATAAAAATATGTCATTAGCAAATATATCATTATCACAATTGGGATTGTTCATAATTTTTGACCTGCTGTTTTTATATTTTTCTTCGAAAATATAGACTATTTTAAGCAACTAATTTCAATATTATTTAAATATTCACTAAATAGAATTCTTTAAAAATACTTAAAGATATTATTTTAAATGTTGTGACGTCATCGTTGCACGCAATCTATGTATTGCCTTTTCCTGATAGACTTAAGACAGATTGCAATATATCTTTTCAAAGATGCCAAGTTGATATAATAGACCAATTTCAATTCCACCACAGAGTAGTATATTCTTAGGAACGCCATAATATTTTAAGTCCTTCATTTCAAGGGCAAATAGAGAACATTTGCTTTTTTGGAAAAATAATCGTTAATATAGCAAATTTTCCGGAAAAAACTAATGGATCATAATCAGAAACTCTATTCCCTGAAATGGTTTTCGAATTTAGAGTTTTGAAAAAATATTAACAATACCAATTCGGCAAATGATAACAGGACTTTCTTATTATATAACCTGTGTATTATAGACTAACGATTTTACGAAATAGCCTATTAATCAAAATACACCACAGTTGTTTTTATTTTAGTTAAGTTAGGCTAAGTTTTTGACGCCTCAGAATTGGCCACATTATTACAGAATATATATAAACAAGCTGTATTCTAGAACATTTGGGTGCAACAGTTGTCGCTACCAATAATATAAGTTGCAACAATCGTTGCTGCGCTATTTTAATTGCAATTAAAACGCTCTTATGACGTCATTCACGGCTGTAAGATGTTAAATCACGTCACGAATACTGGAAGAAAACAGAACTTAGTCCCTGACTCACAAAAGGAACCAAGATAAATGCCAAGAGGTGTCATGATACGAATACGTGGGTGATACTCAATCAGCAAATTAGATACAAAGAAGCAACATAGTGTCGTAAATTACTGGTAAATTACTATATTATGGTAATAATAAAAGTTGCTATTTTATAATAATGTGTACTAGAGTCAAATTTATGTTAATGTTATTTATAATAATGAAGATTTTTTTTTAATTGACTTTATATTACATTGGTCTGACTTTATATGAGATTACTTGTTTGTTTGTTTAAAATGAATAAGCTCCGAAAGTACTGAAAAAAACAGCAACTTTTATCAATAATGTGGAAAGCTGAGGACGAATTTATAGTTACCTCTATTTTATTCGCACGTTATCAAATCAAGGGATCCCAAATCAGCATCGCTCTTAGCTAATGGATGTCTCACGCGTCAGCTCAAAGAAAACCTTAGCTTTTAAGAATTCCTTGGAGATATTATGACTAAATTATACAATTCCAGTCAGCAGCGTGAAAAAGTAGAAAATTCTTACGGCTGTTTTCAATATTTTTATCTATTCTCGATTCTTGCTGTCAAAGTTAGACTAATCTGAATTAAATTTTTCGTAACTTGCATATTAATGTGCTGCTGATGACAGCATTAGAAAATTTAGACAGGAGATAGAAATATTTTACTGTAAACCGAAGTAAACGATCTATCGTAACTATCTATCTATAGCAAATGATAAATTTCTTTACTGGTAGCCTATCACCATCATCATCATAAATGATTTAAACATACTTCTTTGGTATACTGGTCTATTTCCTTCATATTTTTAGACTGGAAAAGTACCTACATGTGCTGTTTACTGACCATTCTAATTATTGGCAGTCCTATCCAAATGTTAGGAACATGCGATAAAACTTTAATAGTCAGGTATATTACAGGTGTTGACAGGCTTTTGGAAAAGGAAACATAATAATATTAGATGCTATTTTTACACAGTCTAGGAAAAGCGTAATAATAATAACTTTACGGGGATAGTATTAAAATTTGTTTTAATTCGCTAGAAATAGTATTATTCTTAATTTCTTTAGACGTTTGCGTCTGTTTTCATAAAAGGAACATGTTCTAAATTTAAACATACATATCTTTTTATTTATTTTTTGCCTAACCTGACAGTATTATTAGGTTGGTTAAAATATGTACCTATATTCAAATTTAGAACATGTTCCTTTATAGGCACCTGATGCAATTTTTTAGGAATAAAAAATGTAATCCTTACTCCTTACTAATTTATAAATGCGAAAACGAGTTGATGACACTATAGAAGTTATAACGAGCATACGTGTTAATGTGTCGAACGAAACTTTAACGTGATTTAAAAGATAGGTACAATGCCATCTATCGACTGTCATAGTAAACTTCTGTTTGTTAAGGCTTACTTTCTAAATTTCACGCGTACGAAGTCGCGGGCAACAGCTAGTATAGATATATTTCATTTGTGGTCAAAGTACAGATTAAATTAATTAGATATTTAATAAATATTAAGTACATAGACATCGGCACGTATCCAAGATACAAAAACATAAATTTAACGCATTTGACAACATCTTCAAGGGCCATGTGATTGTATAATATTATTTAATACTAGGGATGACTATCAAATTAATTGATTCTAATCAAATAATTATAAAATTATTATGATTAGTTTTTTCTCACAGCATCTTAAAAAAATATTTAGGTCTATCTGTTTAGTTTTTAATAGGCTTTGTTAGCTTTGTTATTTTCTATGTAATCAGAAACGGGTGGATTGTCTAAAAGAGAGATGTAAAACGAGGAGTAAATTCAGAAATAACGTCTAACAGAAGAGCATGGAAAAACAAGGCATGTTGCGCCGACCACATATAAAGTTATAAAGCCAGGGCAAAGATAATGTTCTTTTCTATGTATTTATGAATGCATGTACCTATAAATAATATATCTAGGCGCCAGAATCTTTAAACGTGACTTTCACTCCTTTTCCCTTTTTTTCCAACCCATTAACGTCCCAATGTTGGGCTCGGGACTTCTCCACTTCGTGAGGGCTTGTCACTGACCAGAGGTTTTCGCATAGATAGAAATTACCTGTGTTTACAGCTAGAGCAGTCATCAATCTAAAGGCCTTGTAATACTGGACAAACTAACTACGTTAACTACAACATTCTACTAACTACGATGAGATCGATCCGTGGATTACGACACGTGTAACTGGTTTGGAAGGTTCCTTTTATGAATATTCAACGGGTCACCATTGGAACTCATCAAATAAACGAATTACTCACCATTGACACCATTTCAGGACCCACTTCACAATGTTGGAACCTAAGTTAAAACTAAAAATCCTTAAGTAAACTATTTTAATCAAGTCTCCTACGACATATATATTTAATAAATTACTGATTCGCTATTGCTGTCAGAATTTTAAAATGGGTGCAATACAATAAATCACTTATAAACTGCCAAGAATAGCAACAAAAGGGAACGCTTTTAGCACAAATGCAATAACAACTCAAAACATGTTTCCAATTATACGAAATACCACACACAAAGAGAAATGATCTAAATATAGCTCATGTATTCATCACAATACATGAAACACGTGTTACATGTGTCATAAATAATTATGATAAGAATATAGGTACATTATCAGCCGTAGCCCAAAACATCGTACTTGCAGAATTTAGAAAACAAAAGAGCCTTTACAAATTATACAAACAAAAAAAAAATTGGTCAAGTGTGAGTCGGACTCCTGCACGAAGGGTTCCGTACCATTATCTATGCAACATAAGGCAACGTTATTAGTATCGAGCAAGAAACGGTAAAAAAATCATGTTTGTTGTATGGGAGCCCCCCTTAAATATTTATTTTATTTTAATTTTAGTATTTGTTGTTATAGCGGCAATAGAAATACACCATCTGTGAAAATTTCAACTATCTAGCTATCACCGTTCTTGAGATACAGCCTCGTGACAGACGGACGGACGGACGGACGGACAGCGAAGTCTCAGTAATAGGGTTCCGTTTTTACCCTTTGGGTACGGAACCCTAAAAACCATCCTCGTGAACTATTCTATCAATTAAAAATACCCTAATAAAATCCGTTTCGTAGTTTTGAAGATAGCAAAGAAAAGTAGCTTACATAGGGACATACATCTCTCTCTCTCCAGTCCATTTACGTCCCACTATTGGACACGAGCCTCCCTCCACTTTGGAGGGATTCTGGTCTACTGTGCCGCGCTGACCAGGCGTGTTGGCACAGAGTTTATTTTCGAGTTTTCCGTCTCTCACAGAGGATGTTATCTGTGTGCAATATCTCTTAACTGACTTTTACAGCACCCTTGGGAGGAGATGGGGTGGTGACACTTGTATTCTTAATCCGTCAGCATACGGAGAAGTTTTATATGACTTTGTTTTATAATATGTAAAGATAAATATGGTTTATGCAAATAGCACCGGTGCACTAAACAACATAAAATTTTAATAGAGTTTACACGACGGATGGTGACGGATAAAAATAAGAGTCACCGCTCCATTTCCTCCCCAGGGTGCTAAAAGAGCAGTTTAATATAAAATAAACAAATCACATAGCCTCCTGAAGTGGAGTAGGTCCGTGTTCAACAGTGGGACGTACCTAAATGGGCTGGAGGTAGGGAGCTTTAAAAGGTCGTTTCAAAATGTTAAACACTAACTTTTACGTAATATTTTTATGAATTCCGTAAAGGCAACGCTCCTCGTCCAAGGTGTTAAGCAATTGTAAAAACATAGCGCTAAAACTACTAGCAATTTCTTTCAAGTATGTCGTGTTATCTGGAACAGTTTTTTTCCTTCTGTAATTATGTAGAGAAGGAAAAAACCTGCTAATTTACTGTAAATAAGCACGAGTTATTGCAATACACGCTGTATAAATATGTTACAGTCCAAAATTTTGACACACGGAAGCTTATTTTATTATGGACTCAGCTCTCGATGATAACTTAATCCTTCGACCTGAATCTTCAAGTTAATTGAAGATATTTTGATAAATTTGTTATATTTACGAATCTTGGTAATATATTTTTAAAAAGCCTAATTAAATACAAAGATAATGCGAACTAAAGTTCGTCACTTTAAAAAGACAAGTCTGTGTTAAATTACGCTTTGTGCATCCCGTTTTTACGTAAGCTTGCTATTTTATAAATCACTAACTGTTGCTTAACACGACGTACGTACGCCTGGAATTTCGAATTACTATTTAAAGACATAAAGTACTCTCTGAGATTGTAGCCACAGTCAGCTCTATTGAAAGCTTCCAATTAAAACATAAATCATGATGGAACCACTACTTGCAAACTTTTCACTCGTTTCCTCAAAGAAAATGATAACTTTGTCTAATTTGTAATAAACTAGTAATTCGTTTCAAACAAATAAATAATTTAATCTTTCTTGTTTGATAATACTAGTAGATAGATAGATAGATAGATAACTCTTTATTTGCACAAACACCAATTTTATACAGAATTTGAAAAGAAAATACAGTCTTAAAAGCTATTGTACAAAGGGCGGCCTTATCACTAATGTGATTTCTTCCAAGCAACCGTATAGTGGTTAGAATCTAGAATAGACATCGCGGTGGTTGTTGGTGTCATATATTAAATATTAAATTGAATATATGAATAAATACATACCTAAATCTAATCAATATACATACTTATACATAAGTACACTAATAAGTAAAAACTACTATATAATATACATACACACTATAAAAATACTAAAATTTATTGAAACTACTATAATGATAGATAATATTTCGATAGTTTTAACTTAAAATTAGAAAGAGATTGTGCTTGTTTAATTTGTAGTATATGTATATAATTCGTAATTTAACCCTCCTGCCGTGGTTTTCCTTCAGGGCTCTTCAAAAAGGGCGTTCAAAAGTTCCTATGGGTCGGCAAGGCGCGAGTGATACTTCTGGTATTGGAAACGTCCATAGGCTGCGGTAAGCGCTTACCATCAGGGCTGTATGCTTGTTTGTTACTAGTTACTTGTAGTATAAAAACATTCAAAATTATGTTTCTCTTTAAGTATTGCTTAAGACGTCTTGTTCATCAGTTACTACACGATATGCATCATAAATCACCTAGACTAGATGTAGTTACGGTTGTATACCGCGGCTATATCTAGTTTATACATTTCCAACATGCAACAAGGAAGTTCCTACCTGTCTTAAAGTTTACTGTCGTTTTAAATTACGAGCTGTCCACACTCTTGGCACCTGTCTCATAGTTCTAACGAAACTATTTTCAGTTATTTTCATAGTCAATAAACAAACATAATGCTACTATTATAGCCACCATTAAATATAAAATTAATGTTAATGGCAATAAGTGCTAATATATCTCTATAATTTCAAATTAATGTAGTGTAGGGGCGTTATAGCATATATACAAATGCAACTGAAAATCCGTGAAAATAGTGTGGACATTTATTATGCTTTTGATTTTATCGTGGAAATCGCGTTTTATTGTTTTTTTTTTTTGTCTTTTTCTTCTCAGCCCATTAATGTCCCACTGTTGGGCATGAACCTGCTCCGTAACGGGAATTTGGTCTACTTATGCCACGCTAAGCACGCGTGTTAGCATAAGGCACAGGCTTATGTTAAGATTCGAGGTTTCATTCTTTTAAAAAACTGCTTTGGTGCCTATACTGTTTCTAATTTTTGTTTTACTCCCTGGAAATAATAGGATGACAACTTTTGTATTCTGAATCCTTGTATCTTGATAATTTTAATCACTACACGGACGGATAGACATTGTTTTATATTTTGTCTATATCTATAATAACGTTGTGTTTTTGTTTATTTGTAACGGAAAAACTCAAAGACTACGTAACGAATTTTGATATTTTTCTCACCATTAGAAAGCTACATTATCCTTGAGTAACATAGGCTATGATAAGTGAATATATTGTAATGATTTCAAATTTTACGCGTATGAATTCACGGGCAACAGCTAGTTATATATCATTTCAAGAATAGACCAATACTAAGTTATTTATTAGTCAAAACATTTTATAATCTAGGCAGAACATTAACACAAATTTGCATCTCCAATAAAATAGATTCCTGTGATGTTTCTTTGCCACAAAATGTGTTTCAATGAATTATACAGTGTGTCGTTGTATTTTTTGTAGTAACTAATGAATTTTAGAACGCATAGTACATTCACCTCAATGCAAATATATCTACACTAGCATTATAAATAAGATTTTTTTGCGTTTGTAGTTTTTTTTATAGCACTAAGGTTACAAACAAGCTTACGGCCCGCCTGATGGTAAGCAGTTACCGACTACCGTAGACTATGGATGCTTGCAACATCAAAGGTGTCACCCTGCAGAAATCTTCTGTATGTTTTCTTCACGCAATAATTGAGTATTTTTAAATAAAAGTTCATCCGATTTTATGTGCCTTTGAAATTTTTCGATTTATCAGGAGATAACCATCAGATTCTGACCTAATAGGACTACACGAGAACAACCAGCTTTTAAATAAAAAAGAATCATTAAAATCGCTTCACCCAGTTAAAAATTATGAGGTAACAAACACTAATAAATAAAAAAAAGACATACAGACGAATTGAGAACAAGAAAATGTTTGATTAGATTTGTAAAGGTACATACAGACTTTTTTATTAGTTTTTCGTGAAATGCATGTAGTGTTTTTTTTTATTAACGTAAATGGAATCGAAGTAACGAATCGTTTCACCAGAACTTTGAAACTGAACTTTAGATTTTATGCTCTACCTCCTAATTATTTGTATAAATGTATACCATGAATGCATGTGTAAGAAATCAAGTTTAGAGGAAGACAAAAATCCGAGAAAAATATACTCCGATGTCATCTTCGGTATTCACCAAAAGGGACAAGTGCGCTACAACAGTGGTTACAACCGTCGGGCATTTAAGAATGTGGATGGATCACAGCAGATGCCGCTTTATAATATCTGCCTACCCCCATGGGAAAATGCGCGATGTTATGATGATGATGACAAAAGCTGGACCTATTGTCTGAAAGATATTATGAATGAAAATACAGATATGACAGAAGAGTAGGAAAGAAAAAGACATCACTACTCGAGAAGTCCGTCATGACCAGTATTCGAGAAATAAAATGATGAAGTCCGTCAAGCCGCTTACGCTACAAAGACCAAAGACTTTAAATATATCAGCAGTATGTAGTATAAATAGTTCGTATAAATTACATGTAATTTTCATTTGTCTTGCGACCACATACATTGTTGGCATTTAGTGGACATAAACTTGTAATCATGAAATTATACGCATTGTGACAGATATCGAGTATATACATATGTCATCACCACATTTATTTTCTTGGCTAGTGTCTAAGTAAGTTTTAACTGATTAAGACGTTATTGTGTTATGATCATAAATATATAAAGTGTTCCTATTAATTCTTTGGGGTCGCCTTTATTCCGTTTATTATTTCTTCGAATGATATGGCCTACCCATTGCCACTTACATGTGCTATCCCTTTACGTTATGTAAGTTAAATGTAATGCTGTATGACAGAAATGAGACGAGAAACGTTAAGAAAGTAAATTGTATCTCAATATTTAGATTTTTGATTTAATGTAGGTACTCATTTAGAAACCTAAATATACTAACATACTCATATTATAAGATTTAAGAGATTGTTTGTTCGTTTGTTTGAACGCGCTAATCTCAAGAACTACTGGCTTGTATTGAAAATTTTTTTTTGGAATAATCTATATTAGTGAAAAGTATTGCAAAAACGGGGAAAATTTTCTAAATTATACGCGTACGGAGTCGCGGGCAACAGATAGTAAATATATTTTCGTATTGAACGTCTGTTTCGGGGTCAATGTACAAGATCTAACTACAAAACTACAAAAAGTTTTTGAGATTGACATGCGCTCTGTAGATATTGAATTTCAACTGATCTTCGAGTTAATAAATAACAGACTTTTCACATAATTCACTTTTTATTACGTGAGCTGGTGTCATACCAAGCATTATGCATATACTATGGGTACTATCTTATAGTTTGAATAGTTTTACTTGTACTTAATTGTTGTAAATAAATACCATGAAAACCAATCAGGTATAATCACTGATATTTGTGTCAATCGCACAGATGTTTTTTTGTATGTTAATTGACAATGACACGCTGAAGTGGCAATGGGCAGGCCACATCGCTCGACAGCCCGACGACTGTTAGGGACGGAAGGTCTTCGAGTGGCGACGATGTACTGGACAACGCAGCGTGGAGCGGCCTTCAACAAGGTGGCAATCAAAGGTGACAAAGGTGGCATCGTCAAATGCGCCGAGGGCTGCAGCGCAGGACCTCGCGTTGTGCTTTCTATGGGGGAGGCCATATATCCAGCAGTGGACGGAGAAGAGTATATGCATGGATGGTAATTAAATAAAAAACCTAGCTTCACGTACTTAAGCAGTTTTCTTCGCCATAAGTTTCGCAAATAATGCTTAATTTAGGTAAAAAGCCCTGCTGGAACTTTTTGGGTTCTGTATCAAAAGGTAAAACGGGAGACTTTGTTGTCCGTCCGTCCCTCAGTCACCAAGCTGTATCTCAAGAACGGTGATACCTTGAGTGTTGTAATTTTTACAGATGACGTATATCTGTTGATGCCATAACAACTAATGCTAAAAAAAACACAATAATAATATTAACATTACGCATCTGTTATTACAATAACGGTACTTGGCCAGAATTTTATTTCTCAATACTTACTGTCTCCTTGCTGCCAGCGCATTCTGGTTACTTTCCACCGTCTGCTTCTCCTGTAGTACATTTGAAGGTACATATCCCTGACGTGTTCGAAGCTCGCCTCCTTGGACGTCTTCTATAACACGCACCAGCCATCTGGAACGACAAAAGTTATGATTTGACTAAATTGTTCTATAAATAAAACGAGTTTATTTTTTGTATGCAATCTAGCCCGACGTTTCGAAGACTTTTTGGTCCCTATGGTCATGGTTAGGGCTGAGCTGTATGGTGTATAGGTACTTTGTAAATGAGTAATCGCGCAAATATTAAAGAATATTATGTAAATTGTTAGGAAAGTGAAAATCCTGTAATTGTCTTTATGTTGCATGAGATTTTTCTCAATAAGGTTATAGTTGCGGTTATAAAGGAATATAAATGAATACTTATAGTTACACTGTATCTGCGTTAATCGGTATCTTTCAGGAATCCTTTGTAATAGATAATTGAAATTCATTCCAAATATGTAGGTACATAAAATAAATGCATTCATTCAACTGACTTATAAAATCAAGCGTGTATAGAGTTTTGAATTGAGCGGGAATAGAGTCAAAAAGTTGTAGGTCATATTACTATAGTTAGTTCTCAAATGAAAACAATCATAAAAACTGACACTAATATTTCCACTATAAAACTATTAAAGCTAAAAGTTATTTAAAAATATCGTGATTAGTTGAGCTAATTTCTTAGTTTCGCTGTCAATCTCGTAGCAGGTTATGACGTCAATGATCACCGCTCCACAGTCAACGATCTTGTGTGCAATATAATAAGTATGGAATGAGTACTCCATAATATTTAGCCGTCCTAGTAATAATGGGATTTAAAAAAAAAAAGGTCCTTAACGTAATATTATTAAGTCAAGTCTCTAGGGCAATAGAAAGTAATATGTAGCTTATATTTTCCATTTGCGTTTCGAAAACTGTAAACAAAGGTCGTATTTGGGCCTTTACTGCGTAGACATAGAATGTTGAATGAAGTATTTGAAGTGTTTGCTGTAAGGTACCTATGCTTCGATTTTCGACATGATATATTTCACCATTACCTTGAAACAAGTTTTACAAACAAGCAGATAGACGGACACCGAATTAATCTTAAAAAGGTCCCTTTTTGTACGATATTCTAAGTGTGATAAGGAAAATATACGTTTGCGTCATTATTTCTTTTATTTAAATTCACAGCATTACTATCTTTTGTCTATGCTGTTTTTCTCTTTCATTTAGCATAATATACATGACAGAAGAGAATAATTATTTATGCTAAGGCCAGTGGCTCCTATATTTTTAATTTTCTCACTCTCAAAGTTTGTACAGAGTACCTACTCGCTCCAGTTATGGCAGTGTTTGTTTCGTTTATGCCCACAGTTCGTTACTCCCAAATATCTAGACTGCTCTGTTCATTGTCTGGCTTATTATAGTTCAATTTGTTGCAACACGGTGGATCAACAAAGCGACGTTTGAATGACATGTTTATAATAACCATCAGCATTATATTGAAAGTAAATTTCTTTCAAGACGGGTGTGAACATTCTGGATGGAAATGGATATTTAATAATTATTTTTTTCTATATATTTCTTTTTCACGACTGTACACAAACTCGTAGAGGTAAGCACAAGTTTAATAGGTTTTATATGTAAATGCAAGACTATTAGAGTCTTAATTCTGTGATACCAGTTTTATTTCATTACTAGCTGCCCCGGCAAACGTTGTTTTGCCATACAATTCTGTATAAAATAAAATTTCATCAAAATCGGTCCAGCCAATTTGTAGCCTATGTGTTATTCTGATGTATAAGCTATATTGTGGTAAAGTTTCATTCAAATCCATTCAGTAGTTTTTACGTGAAAGAGTAACAAACATCCATACATACATCCATACTTACAAACTTTCGCCTTTATAATATTAGTAGGATAATCAGGCACCGTATACATATATACAGAATTACCATTAATAATCGAAATAATCACTAACGAAAACAAAACTTTTGGAAAACTTTATCTTCCTATAAGAAAAATAAAATATGTGCGTTTTCGATCCTTCTCATTTAAATTAAAGAAATAATTTTACAGATAAAACACTAGAACTAATCTAGCTATAACATAATTTACAAACAACACTTTGTCTTCCAAATCATATCTTTGGAATCTGTGCCTCATATGTTAGTTCGCAGGCACATTTCACTAATAAATGTACAATTTCTTGGACATTGTACCAGACATTACACTCTTTATACGAAATAATTTAAAATGTATTTGTATTTACATTAGTATATTAAAAAGAATTGTTTTTAAAACTGTCTGAGTATTTACGGTATGTTAAAAGCTGACAATTCTTTACCCAACTGTGACATAATTAGAGTAATGTTTTGCGATTTTCTGTCTTATAAGTATTTTGAGTCATAAAAGATAAAATAAATAAACAAACAGACATCCGTCGAACTTTCTTCGTTCACTGCTTATACGCATTCCCTAGAAAACGCCACAAAGCGCTGTCCTGTGCCATTTTCAGCCAGTAGCCATCTAGACCGAAATCTAAATACAGAGGTCGCTTAAACGGGTAAGCTCTCATGTAAGCAAAATATAAAGTAGAAGATTTTCCTGTCGAGGTAGAGTCGTGTAAATGTAGAGTCAAGTCACAAAAATATTTTATTGTAATATGTATTAACTAAGTCTCTGTAAGTTTTAAACTTGCAATTGCTAAAAAACTTAGCATTATTATAATTCGAGTAATGATAGCGTATTCTAAATACCACATTCAGCTTTAGTAAATACACATAAACGCAAATTTTAAATATATCAAGTCATTTAGGTACTATAGTTAGCCGCAAGAATTCAGCTATATTTCTCATTTGCTGTCTACTAAGAATTAACTCCCAATATTAATGTACTTACCTAGAAACCATTTACAACTAACAAAGGTGTTAATATCAAAATATAGCACAATAACGCTATTTCAAACATATTTAATGCTTTTAAAAAACGAACATCAAAGAGAATGTTAATAAATTTGAACATAAATATCGTAGGTAGTTCTTAATTTGAAAAACGCGCCTTTTAGTCAAAGTCTATTTCGTTCAACAACTGCGACCCACAAAAGATTTTTTATATTTTCATACGAAAATGATTTAGCGTTTTGGCTTTATTCCCACACGGTCGATAGCCAAGATGAATCGGTCAATTTCTGAGATAATTTCAAGTAGTCATATATTATAACTGCGTTATAAAAAGTAGAGATAGTTTATGTAATTTGTTCTGCGAAAATTTTACTGTGACGCCTAACTCTATGTATTGTAGCATAGACATTTTTAAATTTTCTTTTTTTAAATAATTAATCTAAGAAAAGTGATGCGTACCTTGAATCGGTTTTTTTTCTTTTGTAGGTTTAGGTTACAATATAAAAGCTCACGACTGCGAGATTTGCGACAAAAGGCCGATATTTACACGAATGAATAAACCGCGAATGTTTAATAAGTTGAAAAAATTTCAACATAAATAGGTGGAAAAAATCTAAATATAAAGATATTTAAATATTAAGTATTAACATCGAGTTTAATTCTACACAAAATAATTAGCTCTACATTATTTTCACTACCAAGATTCTATGGTATTTTTACAATTATTTAATTCATACACTGTTTTTACAAAATCTATCGAGAGACTCGAATTAAAATAATTTGTAATAACCCTAGATTTGTAATAACAAATCTAGGGATATTACAAATAATTCTATTACAATTAAAGTTTTGTTTCCGACCAGAAATTTTTATTTTTTTTACTTAAAGGACTTGGTCGCTTTGCTACTATATCGCCCTAAAATTAAATTTTAAATATAATAAACGTAAAGTTTTGACAAAAAGAGTTCATGCACGTTTATGAAATCATAATAAAGAAAACTGATTCAAAAATCAACAGTTTAATGAACTACAAAGTTTTATGACGTCACAGTTCAGTATTAGGTCACCACATGCAGTGTTATGACGCAGCTAAACCAGTTACTGATATATTGCACAACTCAGACGTATGTGTACGTATTTTTGGATACGACGTTATTTAAAACAAAGTTATAGACTGACCGAATAAATTGAAATTAAATATTATCAGGTTATTTTGTTTTATAAGCAGTAAAATAAATAAATAAATAAATATTCATGGACATTTCACACAACGTCCTCTGGTCCCAAGCTAAGCTTATTATGCTTGTGTTATGGGTACCAGAATACGGATATAATAAATAAACTACTTTTCTTTTGTAAATACATACTTATAATACATAATAAACACCCAGACGCAGTACAAACATTTGTATGACAATTAAAAACATCACACAAATGATTGTCCTGACCGGGAATCGAACCCGAGACCTCATGATCGGCAGTCCGGTATATAAACCACTCCACCACGAGGCCCGTCAAATGTCTGAATATTTAGCCGCATTTTTAGTTTTAGCTGAACAGAAAACACAAAATTTACCTTACAAAGTTTTCGTAGTACTTGCATCGAAAAATTCAAGCCTATTCTTAAATTTTAACTATTTAAGGTTTTCTTGAGACAAAAATCCATTTGTAGGAGAATTGAAAATATTTCTTTAAATAAGTTGCATCGAGCTTACACGCAATTTTCTGCTACATAAAAAGGTAGACCTGGCTGAAATTGCTGAAAATAAATACGAATTAAAAAAAAATGAGGACGCGTTTTTTGTTTTACATCTGGAAGGCAACGACATTCGACATTCAGCCTGTGTTTCAGCTCACAGATTAATAAGCGTCGAGAAAGGAACATTTATATTTTATATGCTCAATGATTAAACAAATGGATGACACCTTTGCATAATTAGGTATACAACGTTCGTTAAGATTGCTTCCTTGTTTTTAATATGGACGGGACGTGATGATATTTTTGGATATGATAATGGAATGTTCTTAACACGCGTGTGTACCAACATATATGAAATCTCGTATCACAGTGTTTGTAGCCAATGGTGCCAATTCTACGCGCACAACTAAACTGAACTTTACTAAAAAATGAAAATTGCTAGTAACAATAATACAATTTGAAATTATTAACTGAACTTTCTTATTATAAAAGCCTTGTATTGTATATTAAAGATTTTAATTATTAGAAATATGTACAACAAAATGTGTTGTTAATCAGAATACACAATACTTAGTTGATTTCAGTTTAGTTGTGCATGGTATCATTCTTCTCTGTAACGGCTTGACCAATTTTTAGGAATTTAAGTAAATAATTTTTATGCGTAGACTTTATTAGAAGCCTTCTTCAGTGGGTACGCAAGTGGTGCGGCTTTATCATTGGTGATAAAATCCTCTTTTCTTGAATAAAGATATAAAAAAAAAAAAAAAAGTGGTGCGGTGCAACACTAGTGTTTGATTTCTATTCAAATCGCTTTATCAATTCAAATAGATACACCTTAACCAATTTACAATTATAAACCACATCCGA
This sequence comes from Orgyia antiqua, assembly GCA_916999025.1. Classification (NCBI taxonomy): domain Eukaryota; kingdom Metazoa; phylum Arthropoda; class Insecta; order Lepidoptera; family Erebidae; genus Orgyia; species Orgyia antiqua. Next base: position 22,066,243 of record OU779862.1, read on the forward strand.
TATGGTCTAGTGGCTAGGATACCTGGCTCTCACCCAGGAGGCTCGGGTTCGATTCCCGGTATCGGAAAACACTTTTTGCTTTTAGTTTAGTTTTAAAATTTATTTTTAGCAATAAAATATATTTAATCAAATGAGGCCTTGAATCAATTAATTGATTTTTAAAAGCGCGGGGTACACTTATAAGTTCAATCTGTAAGTTACAACGTTACTTGTTTTGGATATTAAAAAAAAATCTTTTTTTATTCTTTTTTATATCCAAAACAAGTAACGTGTAAGTAAGTGACTATTGTCATAGGAATATCTTTACTTATTATAAAACAAAGTCGTTATTTTTGTATGTATGTCCCTATGTGAGCTTATATCTTTAAAACTACGCAACGGATTTTGATGCAGTTTTTTTTAATAGATAGAGTGGTTCAAGAAGATGGTTTTTATATTATTGGGGGGGTCGGGGGCTTAATAACTATACACGTGGGTGAAACCGCAGGCATTAGCTAGTAATATACAAACTATGATAAAAAAGCGATTACGTATATGATGAGAGAGCGGCGCGTTTATTAATGCCACACATACCCTACTTTCATTAATCCTCATGGAGAATTAATATCCTAAATTATAATGCTAATAATCTTTGAGTTATGATGCTAATAAAATAAAACAGACTGCAACGTGTTAGATACTTAGTAAAGCTCAAGGGCCCACATCAATATTATCGTATATCATCGCCGACACGTACATATTAACACAGCCAGTAGGCACAGAAAATGAAGAATTAGGGATACTTTTCCTATTTACTCAAAATCTACTAAATATATTTTAATTCTGATCCACGTGTTTCTATACATAATAGTTACCTATGTTTTTAAAGTTATTTCATTAGTTAATACGCGATAATAGACCGACAAATGAAAAAAATAAAAAATTTGAGAGGTTGTTTCGCCAAGATTTTCTATCGAGAAAACTTTTTTCAATCGCGTTTCTGAGTTCATGCGATCCTAGATCATATATTGAAAAAACATATACTTAAAAATTAGAGCTCTAGCCATTCAATCTAAAGAAACAATGAAAACTTCGTACATAGAAAAATGCACGAAGCTATTTTGGTATCCTCTTAAAACTACACATCTTTTTCCCGTTTTTCCGTTTCCGATTTTCCCGTGCGGGAATCGAACCCGCGACCTTGTGAACGGCAGTACAGTGCATGAACCACTACGCCACGAAGCCCGTGAAATAAAAAAACATAATGTGTGTTAAACGTTAAAAAACGGTGTTTTCAAATTGAACTAGTCTTCATAATAGTCATGGGTGATAGCTTGTATGAAATATAACAAGAAACAGAAGCAACGAAACATGTAAAAACTAAAATATAATAATAACATTGAATGTTCCAAATCTCATTTCATATAAAACTAACAAACATTCGTGCAATGAAACTCATCTGACTATATCATCGATCATATTTTCTATATATAATCTTGTCTTGTCCCACATTCGACATCCCACATTGAGTTCATGGCACAGGGTTAAATAAATAATCTGTGGACGAAACTAAAGAGTTATTAAAGCTTTCTTTAACATAGATTTAAAATGGTTACTCAAAGAAATGTGTGAAGAATTAGGCAAATCAAAAATTTTGTTTAATGAGAGATAGACTCGAACACTATAGTACGATACCTACCTATTAGATTCTAAACCGATGTTACAGAGGGTACGGAAACGAACCAAATATAGAGCCCTGTGATATTCCAAATGTGAAGTTATGACTACAGCTCTGTAGACCTTTTAATTAATATTGTCAAATATATTTACCGATAAATTAATTAGTGAATAGATTTTCTTTATTGAATACAGCAAAGAACAATAAATAATGATATCTTAGAAAACAAAATAGTCGATCTTATTGCTAAAACCGATGTTTTCCAGACAGCCTTTAAATGAAATGAATATTAGTTTGGTGCCTGCCTAGTTAATTATCTATATACTTATAATAAATCTGTAGAGAGGTCAATTCTGTACATGAAATATATTTTCAAAATAACTATCAGGGGGTGATTAGTGATCGATACTGATGCCAAAAATGCAATCAGTAAAATTTTTGTCTGTCTGTCTGTCTGTCCGTCTGTATGTTCCTTATAGAAACAAAAACTACTCGACGGATTTTAACGAAACTTGGTATAATTATTCTTTATACTCCGGGGCAGGTTATAGTATACTTTTCATCTCACTACAATCAATAGGAGCAGAGTAGTGAAGGGAAATGTTGGGAAAACGGGAGAAGTTACTCCATTTTTTAAGCTTCCGTCGCGTGTGCAGCCTTAATGGTTAAACTTACATAGAAATCATGTATGACGGAAATATTCTACATAAAATTGTCTAAGAAATATCTCGGAACAGCATATATCTATATTTTATGGTTGACTCACAATAACACGTGTAACTCCTGATAGCTTAGCAGTTCGGAGCATTCTGATTATATTTGTTTACTCTTACGTTTATAATACTCTCACTCAAGCAGGAACTACTGCTTGAGTGAGAGTAGTTTGCTTTTGTTAGTGAATTATTTTCGTGTTGTTTTTTAATGTTCTTAAGTAAATTGTTGCAAAAATTCCTGTAACTTTTGTAAATAAATAAATAAATAAATAAATATTCATGGACATTTCACACAACGTCCTCTGGTCCCAAGCTAAGCTTATATGCTTGTGTTATGGGTACCAGAATACGGATAGAATACATAAACTACTTTTCTTTTGTAAATACATACTTATAATAGATAGTAAACACCCAGACGCAGTACAAACATTTGTATGACAATTAAAAACATCACACAAATGATTGTCCTGACCGGGAATCGAACCCGAGACCTCGTGATCGGCAGTCCGTTATGTGAACCACTACACCACGAGGCCCGTCAAAATAGTCAAAATATAAATAGTCCTATTATGTTCGTCGTTCGGGAAATTTTTATATTTTTTATACAATCGATCTCGGTGTCTCATACACCTCAATAATCCAGGCGTTATCCACGGTTTGAGAATACGCGAGCGGTTGCTGACCACACAGGCGCTAGAGCTTGTATAAGAAAGACGTTACTATGAGGTACTATGATCTAACCTATCGCTGTCAATTGTACTGTTGTAAAGGTGTAAGTACCTAACAGGGAGCTGTATTAAGTATTTAAATAAAAGATGTGTGCGTTCTCTATAGATGTTTAATCTACCACCAGTTCGGAAATACAGATTTAGTAGAGAAGAACTGGCAAGAAACTCCACTATTGTTCTTTTCATAATTTACACATTAATTTAAATCACAACAGATGATGAACAGTTATAGGAGGCCAAGGTCTTTAAGCCTAAACATAATTATTAACAATAATGCACACTTACACCAATTTTATCCATCGAAGACTGTGTCACTATCCCCGTATCGGCCGTATCTCCCTTTCATCCCGCCAAAAAGCCCTTCAAAACAGTTGACAGTTTTCAGTGTTGCCAGCTTTATCTCGCAAATCCCGATATTTAGTATATCGATTTAGCGAACCCTAACACTTGTATGAACAGCAGTCTTGAGCGCGTTACTAAAATAAGTATATGCGTCGTTTACGTCACTAATTGTGTATAACTGGGAAAAATCTATAGAGGTAATATGATGTTCAAGAAGTGTGGGATTGATCTTTGTTACTTTTTTGGCGGATTTATAATATTGGAGGGACTTGCATAACAATAAGACCACTGGATTGTGGTCAGTCACCATAGTCACCATCACAATCCACATTTTTAACTAAAAATGTTGCAAAAACGGGGAAAATTTCCTAAATTTTACGCGGCCGGAATCGAGGGCAACAGCTAGTTTACAATATTTACTAAATGAATAGAAAATCTATTCTAATATTATAAAGCTGAAGAGTGTGTTTGTTTGAACGCGATAAACTCAGGAACCACTGCCTGGTCTGATTTGAAAAATTCTTACAGTTGTGGATAGTACATTTATCGAGGAAGGCTATAGGCTATATAACATCACGCTGCCACTAATAGGAGCGAAGCATTAGTGAAAAATATTTTAGAAACGGAGATAATATTCTAAGTTCCACGCGTACGAAGTCGCGGGCAACAGCTAGTATCTGATAAAAACTGCACCACTCGAACGTTACAGCAATTAAAAATACCTGCAAGTGTATTTTGTAGCAACAAACACGATGTAGGCAGTTGGCTTATTGCCCTATTTCTAAAGTCAAATATCTAGTTTACCGCATTCATTATTCCTATTTTATTACAATTAAACCGATTCTTTAAACTGATTGTACAAAACATAAAATTTATCTTGTTTAGTCAAAACTATCTCATGTATAATTGATTTATATTATTTCGTTCGTACTTATTTATCTTTAAAAAGCAGAATAACTTTGTTTTTAGGCAAATTTTTGTTGGAGTTGTTTTATGTTAAAGCTGCATTTAACGCCTAATATGGGAATGAAGATAACGTTGTATGAATTGTTCAATAATATTTATCTACTACTAGCACCCCGTGATATTATGGTATCATTCGCTAACATCTTTTGAGGGATCAAGAGCAGTCTTTAATCGATTACGTAGTATTACGTACCTACCTATATATTAATCGATATGAAAATTGATCCAGTCAGTATTTCTTTATATTCAAGCGGCTGGATCTATTAAAATAAATCAAAATATTTCAAATTTAGAAGAACTTTAGAATATCGTTTAAAAATAACGACTTTGTTATAGTGCTGGGCTCTTTTCTGATCCCATAAAACTGCAATTTAATTCTCGTTCAACACGCGCGATTGTTAATAGACTGATTCTATTTCAGTTCTTTGTTATTGAGGTAGATGTAAACATAATTATCTACACGACCTAAATAGAAAATAGGTGTAATATTTATCTCACTTTTCCTTTTAGATTGTTTCATAAATAGCCTTCAGTTTCATTCATTCTATGGTGACTGACCACAATCCAGTGGTCTTATTGTTATGCAAGTCCCTCCAATATTATAAATCCGCCAAAAAAGTAACAAAGATCAATCCCACACTTCTTGAACATCATATTACCTCTATAGATTTTTCCCAGTTATACACAATTAGTGACGTAAACGACGCATATACTTATTTTAGTAACGCGCTCAAGACTGCTGTTCATACAAGCTCTAGCGCCTGTGTGGTCAGCAACCGCTCGCGTATTCTCAAACCGTGGATAACGCCTGGATTATTGAGGTGTATGAGACACCGAGATCGATTGTATAAAAAATATAAAAATTTCCCGAACGACGAACATAATAGGACTATTTACAAAAGTTACAGGAATTTTTGCAACAATTTACTTAAGAACATTAAAAGACAACACGAAAATAATTCACTAACAAAAGCAAACATGAACACAAAAAGGCTATGGAATGTCATTAAAGATATCACACACACCCCCAAAGACACAGTTACCTCCTCAGAAATTCTCTCTATCACTCAATGTCCAGACACTTCGATCAACGAAATTAATAACTTTTTTGTAAGTGTAGGTAAAAACCTTGCGGAAAATATTAAACCACCACCTATGCATGACAAAAAATAGCGCACAGGGTCATCCAATGCGCGTTCTTTTGTTTTACTTGAAACTGACGAAACTGAAGTCGAAAATATGATTGTGGGTTTGCGTTCTGATTGTGCGGTTGGCATAGACGGAATTCCCTCGTATGTAATAAAAAATTGCAAGGATGTACTTGTTAAACCTTTGGTGTACCTCGTGAACCTTAGTTTTAGCACTGGAGTATTTCCAGACGAGCTGAAACAAGCCGTTGTTCACCCTGTGCACAAGTCGGGTGACAAGCACATAGTCCAATAAACTCATCTACATCTTTAAACACTTGAGACATGTAGCTGATCCCAATATTATAAAAATGGTTTACCTTGCGTTATGCCAATCCATTCTAGCTTATTGTATCTCTAGTTGGGGTGGCGCTGCAAGGTGCAACTTAATCAAGCTCTCCAGCTAGCCCAGAGAGCGGTCCTAAAGGTCTGTACATTTAACCCCTATCGTTTTCCTACAAAGAGTTTGTATAAATATTGTGAGGTGATGACAGTGAGGCAGATGTTTATCCTCCGAATATTACTAAAGCAACACACTTATATCTGCAGTAATAGTCTTGGGTCAGCAAACTCATCTTTTCATTTACAACCTAAGCGTAAATATTTTCTGCCGCTAACGCATCGTTGTAAAACTTCTTTCGGGCAGAGATTCTTTTTCTTTCTTGGTCGCTATTTATACAATAAATAAATTGTAAGAGAATAATCTCTAAGTACTTAATAAACCTTTCTTACGAAGAAACGAAAGCTCTTCTTCACCCTCCAACATAATGACTTGGAGCAGAAATTTTATAGTATACATACACACATACACACAGTGTGTGTATGTGTGTATGTATACTATAAAATGAGTGTGTGTGTCACACACACTCACAACAAACATAATTGCATTTGTTAATTTTACGTAATAGAAGTCTCACAGATGTATAATAACAATTTTTAGGGTTCCGTACCCAAAGGGTAAAAACGGGACCCTATTACTGAGACTTCGCTGTCCGTCCGTCCGTCCGTCCGTCCGTCCGTCTGTCACCAGGCTGTATCTCAAGAACGGTGATAGCTAGAGAGTTGAAATATTCACAGATGATGTATTTCTATTGCCGCTATAACAACAAATACTAAAAATAAAATAAAATAAATATTTAAGGGGGGCTCCCATACCACAAACATGATTTTTTTACCGTTTCTTGCTCGATACTAATATCGTTGCCTTATGTTGCATAGATAATGGTACAGAACACTTCGTGCGCGAGTCCGACTCGCACTTGACCAATTTTTGTTTTATTACTCTTTTCTCATGTGTCACTGGAAGGCAGCTAATGCTTATAACACAGGTTTACCTTTTTAAGCATTAGCAGAATTCTAACCGAAATGTAACATTAGTACTAACCATTTATTTAATCCAAGTATACGCTGTACAATTTCTTGGAAACAATAAAGAATTGATTATTATTATTATTAGTTATAGAGGGTTCACACTCATTTCGTGAACTGTTACTGATTTTTACGGTAATTGTGCCTACAGATAAGTATAAAATTTAAACACAATTATAGTTTAACCATCTTATGTTTTTGAAACAAACTATTATCTATAATATTTTTTTATAACGTATAAATGAGAGATGATGTGTCATACACATGATCCCTCATTTATACGTTAGAAAAAATATTCTGTTTTTTTAAATTTGTACGCTAACATTACTTGAAGTACCTTTGAATAGTGAATCTTAGTCTCGGGTAAAATAACGTAAAAATAGCGTCTACATTTCAAAAAGACAAGATAACTTCATCTTTTTATAGTAAATAGCAATATTGCGATTAAAAACCGAAAAGATGGCTCAGTCAGATTAGTAATTATCCAGAAAAATATTTACGTCTACGATTATATTGTTTACCTGTTTATTTCTTGGAAAAAGGTCGCTGTCCTAAATTCACTCAGGATATAGGCGGATTATTTACGTAATACGAAAATGCATTTCGTTTAGAAATAAATTGTCCGAAAATGTATGCCCTCGGGATATTTTCATTACTCCAGTTTTTAGTTTTATACAAAGTATTTATCAGAATGTTACGATTTGAGCGTATTTAGGGCGCAGTGTATTTCATGTGTTATTCAAAGTTTTATGTATATACAATGTATAGGACTAATTAACGTTTATATTTTTAGTGGCTTTTATGTAACAGTAATTAGTGTTTTTACAAACTTCTATGCCTGCGTCTATAGACATTTACATCCTTTTTCGTGTAACTTATGGCAGGTCTTATTTTCCGGGGGTGATATAAAATTATAGTAATCATCCGTCATATTTTCTATCACAAAACGTCCCAAAACCATTAATTGCATTTGTCTCCAAGCAACTCTACAAGCAACTTGACAAGTGTTCATTGGGTGACCCAATGAAGCCTGAATGGAGGAAAATTTTCTTTACACTAACCTAAAACTGAATAAGTTAATTGTGAACTTTGTTTTTATTAAAATATTTCTGTCTCAAAATGCGATTTTTTTATTTTGAGTCATTCTATATAACCAGTTTTAAATTTGACGTTGATGGCATGTGCCAAATTTTCATCCTAACTATAACTGCTTGAGCAAATATTATGGATAATTACAAAGTGACGGAACAGTCCAGGTCGAAATTGGGCAAATGGCACATTTAGCGGCAAACAGCCCCTGGCGTATTGCCAACCTGTGATACATACTCGTACGTCCGTATGAATTTACACTGAGCAGATATGAAGTTTCCTCGTTGTTTTATGAGATATTGTATGACTAAGTAGTCATATAATCTCACAAAATGAATAAGGAAACGTAGACTTAATGTATCTGAAAAAACCCCGATTTCATAGATTTCTTTAACTATTTAAAAACCTTGATTTTATAACATTTAACTTCACGTTTTTCGGAGATAGATCTAGAGATTAACTGCCTGTTCTGTTTGAAATTCTAATCGAGTAATGTTTGATTAACATACAGAAAAATTAAATAAAGTGAAAACATTTTAACTCATTGTAAAACAATAATCACAGTTTCGGTTACGTTATATTTATACCTTACTATGATACAGGTATAAATGCGAATCGTGAAAAAAAAAATCAGTTAAAAATATTTTTTTTAAATGATAAATCTAACTAGTGGTGTCAGCAATTTTTAATATTTGTATTTAATGTCCTTGAACTAAATAAATCATAACATGAAAGAGTATTAATTAAATTATCTTTTATTGTGGTTGGCCATTACACAGTGCATCTGACACGACTCTCCCGAGTGGCGATGTTCTTGACCGAATTGTGGAAGTAGAAAGTTTTGTTCACATTAATATTTATGTCATTTCTATAGAAGAATATATTCATTCTCTATTGTTGTTGTCCACTTACTGCAAAATTTTAATTTATTATTTAGGAGAAATTTAATAAATATTCACCAGCCTTGCTCCATAATGCGCGTTTCTACGCTATCTACATTCGGCATATTATTTAAAAAATACTACTAAGTTTACTAAAAACTTGCAGAAAAATGAATAAGTCTCTTCAACAATATATTCTTTGTTTTAGTATAAACATAAACTTTACCATTCAAGAAATTTCGTAAACCTTGACATTTACAAACTCTTAGTTTAATTTAAAATAAAATATTTATAATACAAATTTCTGTATGATTGTTATGACGTGCCTAAACCAAACTTTAACGGTTTAGTTAATGGATAAAAAAAAACGAAACAAAAGCAAGCTTTGATTATTTTAAAAACAAGATGGCGTATTTCACAGAGTAATAATAATATTCGCAAATCTGCATTATTTCATAACTGTACGTAATGAGGACGCATACGCAGCTTCTAACTGTCGCGGTAATACATCATGACTTATGTAATAGTCTGACAGTATTATACACAACTATACACATACACAATACATACATTGTAACACGGTCACGGAGAATTGAGTATCTGAGTTGATTTGCTAATCGTTTTAACGAACTATAGAACACAAGTATATTTATAAATGTCTTTGCCTCATAAATAAAAACCTTTATGAAAATATACATTTTGTTAAAAGATTATTTTAAAAAACGTTTTGTGTGTGGTCGTTAAATAATATAACAACGGTGAGAATTCGAAATAGTATAAAGAAAACTAATTTAATATTGTTTGTTTTTAAAGATGAAGTTTTATATTTTTTCACTCATTCGGGAACTTGTGGTATTTAATCTAGTTTATAGCTACTTGAACTTGAAGGACTTGAACCCATGTGTCTTAAATTAATTTATGCCATTGAATTTGTTTATTAGTCAATTTGTCTGTGATGTAATCGATATTATTTTAATATTTTATGTTAAATGATAATTACGTAACAAATGAATACAGAATAGGGTGAAAACATATTTACTTTGCAGAAGCTTAGAAGCTTATATATAGTAGATGTCTTACCTTCCCGTGGAGTCGTTCTTGCCTAAAACCTTGCCTCTAGGATGGTTCTTCTTGGGTCGTACTTTAATCTTGTGCTTAGCTGCCGACGCATCCAGGAGATCAGTTTGGATGTCCAGGCTGTGGTCGACCTCGATCTGCCTGGGGTAGGAGGGGCTCAAGTTATTTGGATAGTAAGGCTGTTAGTCATATATACATTTTACTGAGTCGGAATATATTTAAGTAATATGTGTGCTCAATTTTTGTACACGACAAATAATCTTTACTTGTTTTATAACAAAATAGTCATTTTTGTATATTTTTCTTTTTCTTTTTGTTGTCTCTATATTATTATGAGCTTATATCTTCAAAACTACGCAACGGATTTCAAGGCAGTTTTTTTAATAGATAGAGTGGTCTAAGAGGATGGTTTTGTATATATTTTTTTATATATAACCATTAACGTGGGTGGACAATGTACAATGTCCGTGGTCATAGTAATACCTGAGTGACTACCATGGCCCGGCCAAGGGTCGAGGAGGAATACCGTGGGGTTTAGTGGGTAGCCCGGGCCCGTCTATGACCCGGGAGTCCCACACAATGTTCGTAAATGCATTCCCCACGTAAAATAAAAAAATGTACAATGTCCGTAATAATAATCGTTTACGAGTATGAAGCTAATCATGGAAAATGAAAAGTTATTTATTTAACTTAAAATCATGCCGTGAATTGTAATTGATGGTATATGATCGTACTTTACAATAATTTTGATGATTGAATACAATAATTTTGAATTTCGATCTTAAATAAAACCATTTTTACGAATTTAGTGTTATGACGATTTAGTGTTATTTTAAATTAAAGAAATTAGTGTATTTATTTTAAATTTTAGCCCGACGTTTCGGAGGATTTATCCAAGGTGTACCCCTGTAACAAACCTGAATAACTGATCGTAGAGCACACTTTACCTCTCACCCGTGACGAAACCATGGTGACTGCAAAGTCTTATCAGTGTAACTTGTTTTCTACTCCATATGCATACTTCCAAATAACGTAAAACCAGTTTTCGTTAATCCTATTTTATTTAACTACGTCTAACTAAGACTACTTGTAGAATGAATCAGAATTGTGCACACGAGCCAGTGAAGATAGTGCAACATGTTAAAAATCTGATTCACTTTCGATAATATTTGAAAACAGATTTCTTATTAAAATATATGCGCAAACAATAAGAAGAAAACATGTATTGATTACTTTCAACATTTTGAGCAAAGAATTTTCCCTAGTGCGTGGGAAAGGTGGCTTACTAATTTATTCTTACTACAGTTTTACATTACAGTAGATTATAAAATAAATATAGACAGACAAAATTTTTATTGAATTTATAGAAATAGGTATACACGGAAAGGGAGAAATGTACTGGAATGAATTCATTTAGTGTCTTCAATTACTTAGTCGTCGATACCATTGGGTATTGGCTCACAGGGTTTAAAATTTGAAATAGACTATTTAATTATAAGAATTTTACTAGGTACTTTTTCACACTTTCTTCCTTTTCTTTCAGCCAAAAGTGACGTATTACTCTTCAAAACTTCATGAAATTACCTGAAAATTTTAATTTTCTGGGCAACTTATACCGAAAATTGGGTTTTAATAAATAGAAATTAAACCCACTTCATGAGACCACTTCGAATCTCTTTGATTATTTAGATAGGTACATAATATGTGAAAACAATGTGTGTGTCTTTGAAATTTAAGTGCTTTTTACATCTAATGTATAAAATTCACGTGTCACAGTGTTAGTTACCGTACTCCTCCGAAACGGCTTGACCGATTCTTCTCAAATTTTAAATACATATTCAGTAGGTCTGAGAATCGGCCAACATCTATTTTTCAAACTTTTTTTTTAGTATGGCAAAACAACGTTTGCCGGGTCAGCTAGTTAATTTATAAATTTTTGCAATTGACTTGCTATGCTTTTACTAAATAAACTAAATTATATTATTTAAGTTATTTAATTTATATTTACATAGTTATTTATATTTATTTAAGTAGTTTCTTCAATTTATTAGGAGATAACCATCAGATCCTGACCTGGTGCCAATGGGACCACACTGAAAGCATCGGCTTCCAAATAAAAAAATAACAAAATCTCTCTTGTAGTAGTTGTAGTTTATTTAATCACGAAGTTTTAAATCGTATTTTATTATATGATTTGTGTTATTAGACTAAGGCTAGCCCACGTAATCACCAACAATAACATGTGATTAAGCCCTAAAGAAAATAATAGTGTGGTCAAAAATAACTATACATACGAGTAAAGATTTGCGTGCTCAGCTCAGCTACTGAAGCCTGATTATCACGGAACCCATATTCGATTACATTTGGTAACATTTTAATAGCAACTAACAATGATTTTAGGTCGTGTTTTAATATTACAATATTCCTTGACTTCTATTAGAAATTAAATATATCATACCTACTTATACGTTCAATTTTTAAAAATCTTATATTAGTACTCGAAAAGTGTGCTAGATAATGTACCATAGGAAAACAAGCTTTGATTCCATAATTGACTTATACTGACAAGAAGGGGGTTGGTGGATCAATACTACTTGTCTGTCACTATACGGGGCTATTATTTGGGAAGTCAAAAAGTCTGATACAGTATAAACATGGTTTTGTTAAGGCGAATCAGCTAAACCGCATTGTAGTGTCTTTTGACGTCACAGCCTGTCTTATGTCACTGTCAAGGCTCAGCATGTGACATGTCAAGCGTGAAGCTTTGAGTGATCACCCACGGTAGGTAATTCTAGTATTTCTTGGCGAGAGGAAATTATGTGACATTGTTTAGTTTTTTCTTAGACCGTTGATAACTATTGTGTAGTATATCAGGTTATTGTTCTAGAAATATATTGGCTTCCTATATGATCTAGACTTATTCTTTTTCAGTGCTATTAATGGCATGACATACAAGTAAGGATACAAGTTGCGAAAAGTAAAGTAAAAAGTATTTCGTTATCTTTGTCACAACAAAGATAACGAAATTATTTTTATCCTATGTAGCTGTCTGTTGTTATATATAAAAAGAAAATTGACGGACGGACAGACAGACAGACGGACACCGTTGTGAGATTATATGGGTTTGTACAAAACACTAAAAAGGATTGAAATGGGCTTATATCTAAACTAATATTATAAAGTTGAAGAGTTTGTTTGAACGCGTTAATCTCAGAAACCACTAGTCTAGTAATAAATAAAGGACTTTAATTAGCTTGGTAATTTTTTTTTTTTTTCATTTTTATTACATTTTTTTATTTATCAATGTATTAATCTATGTAACGAAATCTTCGAAAGTGATTTTCACCAACTTGCGGTAGTTAGATGGATCGGAAATTTTAACACATATGTAGGAGCACAATATTCAGGATTTTCAAGCGTTGTTTTAATTTTATAACTTAGCAAATTATTGTATCATAGCCATGGCTAAATAAATTGCTTCCACATCCTTTGTAGTCTATTTAATATATTTCAAATAAGTTTGATTGAACCTGTACCTAAATTATAACATCTAGGGTTCTGTCATCGATGGAAGGAGAGTAGTAGAACTATTCATTTGTTAGCATTTCTGTTTACTAATGGATTTAGGCATCGCATAATAACGCCAGGAATATTGCTAATTGCATCCATAGTTTTCAAGAATCCTTATTGAAGCTCTATTTGAACGCTCCTAGAATTCCAAAATGATGTTTAGTAGACAGCTGTCATCTCTGCAATTTTTTCAGGATAAGTCACCAATCTCAGTCTAGTATTATCCCTAATTGATTTATTACACAGATAGCCTTTTTGTTTATATAGGTACACGCTATTTATTATATTAATAGGGAAATAAATACAGATTCAATGTCAAAAACTTTACTTTAAAAACATTATTTCAAAGCATTTTTACGGTTAGGTGGTTTAGATGAACGAGGCTACGAGACATTCATAAATTAAATCTTGGATGAAAATTTGTATTTGTAGTTGTAAGTATTTGACAAAAATATAGCCCTTTGTGTCTTGTTAAACATGTGACTACAGAATCCTTTGCAAATTAAAAAACTACAATACCTAACTACGTAAAGATGTTTTCCAGTAGAAATTTTGATTAAAATTGCTGTTCGTCACAATTCACAATATAGTTTCAAGATGACATTGTATCTGTAGCCAACTTAAGACTGTAGAGTCTGCCCGCCTTTTATTTTAATATAGGTACTTAATTATGATTTCTTCTCAAGATGTGAAAGCTCATAGTTGGTTTATTAAAAATGAAACGCAATGACATAGTTGAATTAGTGAGACGTGTCATGACGGACATTGATCCGTTGCTATTTATAATGAACTGCTTGCAGGTCGACGAGCTAATTACGTTAACTCTAACATTTTAATTTTATCCTCAATTTCTAGACGTCTCGCTGCCTAGTAAAATAATAATATAGTTTATTAAATCGAATTATAGTGGAAAAAATGATCATCATGAGCGAGACTTGAACCCACGACCTCGGAATACCGGTCCGTTGCTCTCCCAACTGAGCTACTATAGGACCAGCACATGATAACCAAAATTCCTCTACAATATTTCTCAATGTGAGTTAAATATCGTGCGATGTTTTTTGTACCACGCCATCTATCCAGCGGTTCTCTATCAATCGATCACTTAGTGTTCTTTATAGAACACAATTGGACCGTAATTATGACTATAAATTATTTCTACATTAATTTATTAATGTTTCCCGAGGACGTGGGTTCAAATCCCGCTCATGGTGATCATTGTTTTCCACTATAATTGGATTCATTAAGTAAAAACATAGCAAGTCAATTGCAAAAATTTTAATAAATTTAATAATATAGTTTAGTTATTAACTTAACAAACGCTTAGAGAGCTTACTAGGTAAAACCATCTAATCGGACTAAACGTTTTTTACTTTAGGTTTTTCGTGATTTCAAGATATTAGAATTCCGAAATATAATGTACTGTAAACTATTTACTTATGAGTTTAAACTTGTCTTCGATTTTTGCAGTTATAGAATTTCCGAAATGTGCTGTAAATTATGAAAATACTTACAGATAATTAGAATTTAAGTCTGCATTTCTGTAATAGAACACATGGTCATAAATATCGTATATATTTTAGAGTATAATTTCATTACAGATACATGTAATAACACCTCAAAGAAATCTGTAAAAGGTTTACAAATAATTTTTCCTGGTAGCCTGTTAGTAAGGTAACGTCGCAATCCTCACTAAGTTGGCGTGTTCTATTTGTGTGTATATTACGTTGACCCAGAAAGATATGACGTCAGTGACACCGATCTCAACCGGGCTAATGAAACTGTACTTACAATACAACCAGGATAGATTGTCATGACGAAATTTATTTAAAACTTTTATACATATAACATTTATTTTTATAAAAATGTACGTTGGGTGACGGACAAGAAGAATACCACTGTCACCTCCCCATTTCTTGCCCGCGGGGGTAGTAAGAACCGATTGAGGGAACCACGTCGCATGACACCTGTGCTCATGTTCAAAGAAGGTTGGTGTCAGGCAGGCGACGGCGAGAAAAAATCAGCCATATCCTTGTGCAACGTGAACAAGTAGCCATGTAGTAGTGTGTACTATCCCATCTCTTCCCAAGGGTGCTGTAAAAGTCAGCTAAACGATATTGCACACAGATAACGTCCTCTGTGAGAGACGGAAAACTCGAAAATAAACCTTGTGCCAGCACGCCTGGTCAGCGCGGCACAGTAGGCCATAAACACCCAAAAGTGGTGGAGGTCCTTTGCCCAACAGTGGAACGTAAATGGGCTGGACAGAGAGAGAGAGAGAGAGAGAGAGAGTAGTAGTAGTGAACAAGGGAGATGTACAGATGTACTCGTAGATAATTTCTATGTAGAGAATTTGCGACGGATTTCTCTTGATCACAGGAAGTTTACTTACATTTGAGAACAAGGTTAAAGACTTTTTTATTCCAAACCAAATAAAGGAAATCAATGTAGAACATGAACGCAGTAAACATACTGTTTTGGTGTTTCTATTCTTCATTTCATATCGCTTAAAAATTCTGTCTTTTAAGACTACTATTTTCTACAATTCTGGGTTAGGAGTCCTAAAACCTCATCCTGACAATGATACTAATTCTATATGCACAACTAAACTGACCTTAACTAAAAAATAAAAATTTATAGTGTTAATAACACAATTTAGACAACGTTAACTGAACTTTATTATTATAAAAACTATTTTTTATAGACTAAAGGTTGATATAAATGTGCACAACAAAATAGCCAATTAATTAAAATACACAAAGTTATTTTAATTTTTTTAGTTATTTTATTAATTCAAGGTTTTTTGTGCACGTAGAATTGGTACGGATGGATTTTCAGCTATTCCTTTGGAGTGCAGTTAGGTGTAATGCAATTTTAGTGTCGAACTTACTTAAGAAGTTTCCCCTTCCCACTGAGGGGCATAAATATTGTTAACTAGCTGTTGCCCGCGCCTCCGTCCGCATGGAATTTAGAAAGTTTTTGCAAAATTTTTCACTACGGCTTCGCTTCTCCTGGTCATAGCAGGATGTTATATAGCCTAAAGCCTTCCTCGATAAATCTATCTAACACTGAAAGGATTTTGCAAATCGGCCCGGTGGTTCCTGAGATTAGCGCGTTCAAACAAATAAACTCTTCAGCTTTATAATATCAAGTATAGATACTCGTATTCTATTTGATTCTATTCGTCTGTACTAAATTTTAGGAACATTAAAAAAAAATACCGTCTAAGGCTATGACACAAGAACTTTACTTTATCAGCGTGGAAATAGTACCTGTAGTTCCTGTATAATTATAAGATGAAGTAAGTATCCGTTTGGTTACGCAAAGGTTAACCTTTGCGTAACCCCAAAAAGGTCCATTACAAATAAATGCGCGGTTTAAATAATTATTATAGCCATCTCTATAAACGTAAGTGGCATACGTTACCTGGTCGTGTCTGTTTGGCTGTCTGCCAGTATGCCAGTTATGCCACTTGGGATTATTACCTAGCTTGTGGCTTTGTGTGGGTTTTTCCTATATTCATAAATGTTCTCTTTAATACGTATATTTCGATGTTTAAGAGACTATCAGAAATCTATAAAAAACTACTTTAGATTTTCTGCTTGTAGTAGCTTTGATGGATTATGAATTAACACGCCATTATCCCATATTTTCCAATACCATATTACTGTAATAGTGATTGTAGAGTCATCTAAGAACGTAACGTTTTCTAAGAAAAGCGGAAATCTCAAAAGTAGACTATACAAACACGTCTGGGAAACGCGATATAGTGGACCAAATATATTTCCGTTGTGAATGAAGCACTTGTTCAACAGTGGGATATTTACCAAAGAGTGTGAGAAAGGAAATATAGTTTAGTAGCTTTCTGTAAACTTATTTTAGTTTTATCTTGCTTTACCCATATAAGCAGTAGGTATAGATTTTAAGAGGTGTATTCTACTACAAATTTTTACATGTTTTGTTACCTATATATTTATAGTTACTGTAAAAACACTGAGGCTAGACCTTGTTAAGCTTACAGGACGCTGTAAATTAAATTAATTCATAGCTAAGAGTTTATGTAAGTACGATTGTTTATTAAAATTGTGTAGTAAGAGAAGTAAAATATTTACCTACACAAACATAATTTCGTTTACATTGCGATTACTATCTACGAGTATAATCTTAATATATATATTTCTTGTGTGCGTGTGTATGTGACTGAACTCCTCCTAAACGACTGGACCGATTTTGATGAAATTTGTTGTGTGTATTCAGGGGGGTTTGAGGATGGTTTAGATTCACAATTGGCTGGACCGATTTTGATGAAATTTTTTTTACACAGAATTGTATGGCAAAACAACGTTTGCCGGCGCAGCTAGTAATTTTATAAAACTGAAGAGTTTGTTTGAACGCGCTAATCTCAGGAACCACTGGTCCGAGTTAAAAAAATATTTCAGTGTTGGATAGCACTTTTATCTAGGAAGGCTATAAGGCTATGTAAAATTACGCTGCGATCAATGGCAGCAAAGTATCAGTGAAAAATGTTGCTAAAACGGAAAAAAAATTCCTAAATTTCACGCGTACGAAGTCGCTGGTGACAGCTAGTTTTACATAATGATGACTAGTCCCAAACTAAGCATATTGTTTGTACTTGACCACAGTTTATTGAAACAAAAAAACTTGACACAAAAGACACAATGTCAATGCCAAACGATTATCTAATATGTAGTATAAGATAGAAGTAAAATTTCCGAATTTCTTATAAGCAACAACATGAGTCATCGTGAATCATTTTTATGAGAAATTTTCTGTTATGTATCATAGTCAAATAGATTTTTTTCTGCCGAAAAATAAATAGTTATTATTGGTGGACATGACAACGGCATCTTAAAATATTATTCCTCTGTCAATATACAGACTTTAATAAATACTTTAATTTTCCTACTTTTGGTACTCCTTTGGCGATAAGGCTACCCTATAATTAGAATATTTCTCAGGTCACAAAATATATTTCATTCTTCACTCATTTTCGTAGGCAGAACCTTGGTCATGAGGTTCCTACAAAACGATGTTATTTGTTAGACTACAACTTACTCAACAAGCTTGTTGGTACTGGGTTTATTTTGGAGTTTCATGTGTCTTTGAAATGTCAGCTACTGCAAGTCACGAAGTGGAGATATGTGTAATATTATGCATTCTTATTCTATCCACCACAACATAAATTCAGAGTTTCATTCCATTTCAACCCCTAGAAAAGCTTCGCCTAATGCACGGTTCTATACATTTTCTTAAATTTCGCGGATTTCAAAGTATATCTACTATAAACTACTATATTGTCTAACAAAATATGATATTATAATTAATATAATGTAAACTACAACGATCATTTACCATCAATACAGAACACCTTTATTATATTTCAGCAACAGATCAAATAAAACTTACTGATATTTGTCGTGTGCAAAATATCTCTACATTTAATGACGTCAAATTACGTATCAGACAAACGATAATAGACAAAAATTTAATCATTTTGATGAAACCTATTAACGAGAGAAAAATGAAATAATAATTAATGAAGTTGATAATATATTTACAAATATATTTTTATAACCTACTCTAAATTTTATTTATTAATTAAATTTATTTTATTTATTTATTATTTATTAAATCATCTACATAAAAAAGAAACTCAAAAGATTTTATTAACTTTATTAATACAAATAGACACAAACCCTAACATATAATAACATATGAAAGTGTAAAGCCAATGTTTCTGATTACAATAGTTATCACAATACAGTTATGTGTCCATCACAACATATAATGATACATATAGTATTACATTTACGATATATTGCAAGCAGGAGTATATACAATGTGGTATGAGCTCTTCTGTCTTCGAGTCTCAATGATAGTACATTTTGTAGGTTGGAACGCTAAACACATAGTCCAAATATGGACCTCTGGTTTTGTAGAAATGATTCTCGTAACAATATACACGGCCTCTGTACCTGCATCAATAATGTTTTTTTTATTACGTCATCAGGCGGTGATGGTGATTGCATGAATGATTTATGGTAGTTGATAATGAAAAATCTATGATTTAATTACCTTAGCATTAACACGATTAACAGCCTTGATGATACAATGACTAATGCGATTATTAGAATGAAATGAAATACATTTAGTTTATTTTCTGAATGTTAGAGAGGTACTGTTTTATAAAGTGATACAGATATGGCTAAACATTAGTAAAACATATGCCGTGTGCAACCATCCTTTCTATTCGATTATCGAATACACACGCGATGAAATAATAATAGAGATTGATGATCAACAGAACATAGAAGATGAAATAATTGGTCAAGTGCTAGTCGGACTCGCGCACGAAGGGTTCCGTACCATTATCTATGCAACATAAGGCAACGTTATTAGTATCGAGCAAGAAACGGTAAAAAAATCATGTTTGTTGTATGGGAGCCCCCCTTAAATATTTATTTTATTTTATTTTTAGTATTTGTTGTTATAGCGGCAATAGAAATACATCATCTGTGAAAATTTCAACTGTCTAGCTATCACCGTTCTTGAGATACTGCGTACGGAACCCTAAAAATCATGTTTGTTGTATGGGAGCCCCCCTTAAATATTTATTTTATTTTATTTTTAGTATTTGTTGTTATAGCGGCAATAGAAATACATCATCTGTGAAAATTTCAACTGTCTAGCTATCACCGTTCTTGAGATACTGGGTACGGAACCCTAAAAATCATGTTTGTTGTATGGGAGCCCCCCTTAAATATTTATTTTATTTTATTTTTAGTATTTGTTGTTATAGCGGCAATAGAAATACATCATCTGTGAAAATTTCAACTCTCTAGCTATCACCGTTCTTGAGATACAGCCTGGTGACAGACGGACGGACGGACGGACGGACGGACGGACGGACGGACGGACGGACAGCGAAGTCTCAGTAATAGGGTCCCGTTTTTACCCTTTGGGTACGGAACCCTAAAAAACAAATGTGTAAATTAAGATAAATATCTTAGGCGTTACGCAAATGTGGTGCAACGAACTCGTCGCTAAAATTACACAGTATCGAAGTCACAGGGAATGCTGGACGCATTTGAACTATTAAAATGCATTCTCGACATTTATACTCCTTTCTTAATACATTACTACTGGTGAATACGATACGACTAGTTAAGTGTGACTTGACAATTTGCACGTGTAAAGTTCGTCGAATATTTTGTTGCTTAAATGAAACATCATTCTGTTGATTATATTTACAACATTGTCTTTTCTGGCTTTGATGTGTTTATAATTATTTTTCAATTATTAATAGCTTTTGGTATTAATAGTAATGGTGTGTGATATTGAAATACAACTCTGTTTGTAAGTGTTTTGATACGTAATTGGATTGTGTTTAAATTGTTTAGTGATTGTATTAGTTGTGTAATCATTTATAAAGAGTTATCTATGTATAACGATGTCTTAAAATTATTCTGTTAAAGTCTGAATATAAACGGTATTGCATCACGTGCATGTCTGGTCAGTTTATTTATGAAATAAATCAATGAGGGCACAGATGTGTAAAGCTCATGCCAATTATAAATAATATGTACTCACTTTGATCCAAGGGCAGTTTTGGTATCAAGAACCTCTACAATGTCTCCAGCTTTTAATGACACTTCATCTTCAGCACAAGCTGAGTAATCAGTTGTTGCTACTACAACGTCTTCTACCTGTAACAATGATAAACAAAATTACTATCCATTAGGCAATATTTTCTTCTACAGTGAATATCTTACTATTAAAATTACCTTAGGGGGACTCCGACTACAACTAGATCTTGATCTATCTGAACTCGCTATAGATCGTGTGGAATATCGCTTATAACTTGGCGAGTTCTCTAAGCTACTCATACGACTTCTAGTATTTTCTCTTTCCAATAAAACGCCGCTGTGTCTACGTGACCACCCACCGAACTTTGTGATTCTTTGATTATTACTAATGTTACAATAACCAGTAAAAGACTGTAGGTCCTCGTCGTTATCATCAACAATAGGACAACTATACATTGAGAAACGATGAGCCGTTGGCTGGCTAAGGTTCAAGGCTGAAAATACATGCATTGGTTCAAAATGCCTTATTCCACTCTCATCTAAAACTGTGTATGCAACCTCTCCTGTCAGTACTGAACGACTGGCTTCACGTGGAACAACTGCCTGCAAGCCTTTCTTCATAATTAATAATGCCCCTTTTTGTTTTCTTCTTTTAAATAAAAAGTCTTCTATAGCGAGGCTATTTTCTGGATCTAACAATGTTAATGGAACGTCTTCAGAAGTAAGCAAAGGTGATTCCTCAGGCACAATCATTAGCGCTGCACTTTCTCGCACTAAATCCCTTAAATTAGGATCTGTACGAGCTAGTTCTGGGTGAGTGACTAATTTTCGAATAGTGGAATGCATGTTTGGCATATTATCAGCTAATTTTCGCATCACAGTGAGTCGCTTCAAGATGTTTAAGCTAGTAGGGTCGGCAGCTATTTTTATCATACTATCTTCATCATTTATAACTGACATTAAATTTGTAGCAACATCTCTCATACCAAGTATTCTAGCTAGTCCAATAGATTGATTAATTAATTCCTTAAGGTTTTCCTTATCACAATTTTGTAGTAGTATTTCCAATTCTTTGCTGCTAGCTTCCTGTACAGCGGATACAATTGCTTTATGCAAGGTTTCGCTCACCTCATGATTCGTTTTAACAAACGAAATGGAATCTGAAATGCGGCTAAGAACATGCTGAAGAAGACTTGTGTCATTTTTGGATATGTTTTTGAATGCTAGACCTAGTACTTCATTTTCACAGCTCAAGAAATCACCCACTTTTTCAATTATATCCTCTTCCGTAAATGTGTCTTTAAGTAAAGAACTCTGAACAGCTATTTTAATCAATTCGACTTTTGGTTGGGATGTATTTTCAAGAATTTCTTCGCATAAAATTTCTTTGTCTTCCTCTTTTTGAAGAATATCAAACATAGCAGCAATAAAATCTTCGTCAATCTCTTTACCTAAAATAGTATCAATAGATTTAAGGATCATTTGATATTTCTCTTTGCTGTTGTTATTATTAACTTCTTCAAACTGTTCAGCTGTGACTAAAGCCGCTAAGACTGCAGCAGCAATTGAATTTTTCACATGTTCTTGATGCGGAGTTTGTCCGTTACCACCAGTAAAACCGGTCTGTTCTGTCATTTCTATTCTCTTTTTATTTGATTTACCTTTTTTGACTTCACTTATTGGGCCATCTTCATTTTTATTTTCTCGTATTTCACCTTTTAGGTGTGCACTCATTTCAATAATTGATGATATGACATCCATCAGTTGATTTGCTACATCGTCTTTCAAACCGAAATCTCTAACGAATGCTTTTAAAACTGCTACGTTTCTAGTGTGGTTTAATACGACGTTAATAGCTGGTAATTCAGCAGGTACCTGTCTCCCAATAGACATACCGGCTTCAGAAAGTTGTCGTAACATATTCGTGTCAATTGTTAGTTCGCCTTTTGTTGAAGATGTATCATTTGGATTAGTTTTAACTTTTAAAAGTTTTAGTTCTTCGGGTGTAACTACGAAGCTTTGAACGGAAAATTCAAGGCCTTCTTCACCTTCTGTAAGGTCAGGAGCAACAAACTTCAATCCTTCTGGAGTTTGCACTATTTGTCCGGGAACAAATGTGACGCCACAGTCGTCTGTTTCTATTACTCTACCAGGTACAAATCTTGGCCCTTCTTCTGTATCAACTACTTGGCCAGGTACAAATCTTGACCCTTCATCTTCTGTTGATATTACTTGACCTGGTATGAAAGTAGGGCCGGCCTTAGTCTCAATAATTTGGCCTGGCACAAAGCGAGGACCATCAATCGTGTGTATTGTTTGACCCGGAACAAATTTTGGCCCCGATTTTGTATTGACAACTTGACCAGGTACAAACTTGGGCCCATCGGCGGTGTCAACAACTTGTCCCGGAACGAATTGTTCCCCGTTTTCTGTAAATACTATTTGACCTGGTACAAAAATTCCTTCCACCATCATGCCAGGTACAAATCGTGACTCATTAGCATCGTTTTTCACAAGTCTTCCAGGCACTACTTTAGGGCATCCTTCTAGTTTAGGTACTCTAGGGCCTGGATAGAATTCAATACCTTTTTCTGTTTGAATCATATGTCCAAAAACGTATAGAGATTCTTCAGAAAGCGTACTTGTTTTTATGTCTATAGGTAAGCCTACTGGGGCACTTTCACTGAACATAATATCTTCCATGGATTTAGCAACACAAAAATCAATATTGCCATCTGCTTTAACAATGGTTTTTCCTGGCACAAACTTTTCGCCACAGTCAGTATGTACTATTTGACCTTCAATAAATTTAGGACCATCAATAGTATCCACATTAGTCCCAGGAACAAATTCTAATTTGTTTTTGCTCGTAGTTTTTGTTATACCAGGAATAAAACAAGTTTCGCCTTCTATTGCTACTGTTTGGCCGGGTACGAATTTAAGACCATTAGGTGTAGCAATTGTGGCACCGGGAACAAAATGTAATTCATTATCTTGGCTTATCACTTGTCCTGGAACAAACTGCCATTCATTATTTATCTTAGCATTCTGTCCTGGGGTAAAAGTAATGCCTCCTTTTTCTGTCATAGTTTGTCCAGGAATAAATTGTGCTCCTTCTGGTGTGTGTATTGTCTGACCCGGGACAAAGACTTCTTCCGCTCCCGTATTCACTACTTTTCCCGGTATAAATTTTAGACCATCTTCAGATAGTACAGTTTGACCTTCCGTAAAACGATATGTATCGTCCTTATTTTTAATAGTTTGTCCACATATAAATTCTTCGGCATGTGATGTCTGTATTACTTGACCAGCCATGAAAAACGGTTCGTTATTATTTTCATTTGTTACAATATGACCAGGAATCAAACCAGGACCAGCAGGAGTATTTACACTTAATCCAGGAACAAACACAGGTCCAACAGGCGTATCTATAGTTTGTCCGGGTATAAACATAGGTCCTTGAGGCGTATTTATAACTTGACCGGGAATGAACTTTTTAGCTTTATTTATATCTAAAGTAAGTCCAGGAATCTTTGCAACTTTTTCTCGTTTTCCTTTTTTAATATTTTTAACAATTTCTGGTATATTATCCACTGTGGGCAACATATTTATTTTGTCATTTTGAATCAACTTTTCAATTATATCCGCCGTTTCTCCTAAACGTTCTTCAGAAATTTCTTTCACGGCTTGTAAAATTATTTCAGCAGGGCGCGTTTTAATTGGTTTTAATGGATTAACACATGGCACATTTTCCAAAGGAATAGACACATCACTAATATTGCGGTCTACTTCATATATTTCCGCCTCACAGTGGTAAGGGGTGAGTTTTACCGGTGTCGGTAACTTCGTAACTTTAGGAACAACGTGCTCGTCAATCGCA
This sequence comes from Orgyia antiqua, assembly GCA_916999025.1. NCBI lineage: Eukaryota > Metazoa > Arthropoda > Insecta > Lepidoptera > Erebidae > Orgyia > Orgyia antiqua. The sequence continues at coordinate 22,091,308 of OU779862.1, forward strand.
TCTTTTTCGAATGTTTCCCAATCCCATGTTTCAATAACAGGGTGCATTTGGTCCCGCCATTCACTTGCACACATAATAATACTTGACTTAGAGCGCATATGCTGGGTATCAAAACTATTATAACTAAATGTTTTCAGATCATGTTTTTCATGTCTGGTTTCGTCTAATTTTGCTTTTTTCGCCTTTCTATCCCTACGAAGTTTTTCTTCTTCTAACTCCTGCACTTCAGCCAGCCTCTCCTTCTTTTCAAATATTTTTTTCATAGAAGAAAGACCAGCCTCGCGTTTTCTTTTCTTTTTCCTATCTTCTAACTCTTCAATTTCTCTTTGTTTTAAAACTTCTGCATTGGGTCCCTCACCTTCAAATATTTCTACATCTTCATTAAATTCTTTAAAATCCATTGAAACACTACGACCGTGTTTTGTTTTGATTAACACTGTATCCGAGTCCTTTGCCAACATTACATCTCTAACGTCTCCATCACGTACTGCCGCTTCCATTTGAGCAGAAAATACTAAACTACATTTTCTTTCTTGCACCGTATAAACATATCTTTTATCTTCAGTTACTTGTTTACCCAATAACATTTCCATAAGATTTTTTTGTGCGTCAGTAGAGCCATCTAGTACTGGGAAAATGTATCTGTAGTCCGGTAGGATAGCATGTTTTCTGTTACCGTAGTTAATTTCTGGTGAAAAATGATGCGGGCCAAGTTCGCCGGATACATTTGTTATTTTACATTTTGCTTTCGAGGAGCGGGCGGCAAGTAAAACTGGAATGTAGTGATGAGATGGCAATCCATAAGATTTTCCTGTGATCCTGCAGCATCTCTTCGCGTCAGCTGGTGAGATCGGTGCAAGAAGCGGAAAGTAGTTGGGCTTTGGCAGCCCTCTACTGCGGCCAGTTATTCTACAGAACGACATTTGTACTTATTTACGCTTTCATATTTGTTTATAAAATATTTCAAAACTCAGTATATTTTTATTTAATATTTCGCGATCGACGCGGCGGTTTTATCGTTAGCGCGTATGGGCGCGTGTGTTCAGTGCGAAGTGTTCAGGGCGACTAAAGCTTCAGCGGTTCACAGTAGAGTTTTAGGCGCCCGCGCATCGATTCACACCTTTCGTCTCAGACGGTGTACCGTATATTTGTTCCGGTTACAGGTTATTTATAAACAAAAGAAAGATGAATTTATTCTTAAAGCCAAAATATATGACACAGTTCCATGTTAAAAACAAGGGAGAAGCGATTTTGTAGTTTAACATATACCAATATTGCTTGCAATTTATTATAGATGATTTATTTTCATAAGTTTTCAAATTTATCACAATAAACGCAATAAATCTGTTTCATCTAGTTTATGTTGGATGTTGAGAGGGTCATTTGAAATTTCACAAAATCAACCTTAGAGCTGTTATTTAGATGAAATGAATATTTCTAATAAACTGAAATTCATTAAAATTATTTTTTTCATTTTGTTGTCAGTTGGCAGTTAACCTCGTCAGTGTAACGGCGGTTATTTTTAATTTATCAATTTAAACCGTAGACCTTCGTGGATGACTGCAAACGGACGCGGTCAAATACATGTTTATTTTTGAGATAGAAATTATTAGAAAGTAGAGCGACAAAGGTGAAGTACGTTATGTTAATGGGTTTTCTGTAAATAACAGAAAAGTGTGCAGTGATTAAGTGTGTTTAATGCTAGATTTTCGACAGATCTAGATCACTTTTATTACGTAGATGATGAAAGAAAACATAGAAACATAAACAGTGAACTAAATTACCAGTGAACAATAGAATATATTGACCTACAAACAAATAAGACAGCATTTCGTACTAAAACTCAAGTCAAAATCTGATCGCTTTGAAATATACTAAGAGCTCTACATATTTCTGTAAGGAATTATAATAATACTAGCTGACCCGGTAAACTTTGTTTTGCCATACAAATTTCGGGGGGGAGGCAACACTTGTCACTTAGGGGTATGAAAAATAGATAGTAGATGATTCTCAGACTTACTGAATATGCATGTAAAATTTTCATAAAAATCGGTGAAGCCGTTTCGGAGGAGTACGGTAACTAACACTGTGACACGTGAATTTTATATATAAGATACTACTTACACGCATTGACTTTATAGATATCATGTAAGAAATATTGCATAATTTTTTTGCTTTACTATATTATAACATAGATGTTATATTAGTCAAAAATATCCATATATATGGAACATGTTTAGATAATCGATTGAAACGAACCATCGATTTATTTAGGTGTTAAGAAAACTATTACCAATTCGTAATTTCGTAATATATGCTTAATATAACCTCACCTTGATGTAGAATCACAACACTTAGCTAATATCCTGTTATTGAAACCGTACGTATGGATAATCATCAAAGCAAAGTGTATTGAAACAAATTATGGTTCAAAATAGCCAAAATAAACACTTTTATAGTTTTATTTTATATATGTCTTTAATCGCAGTAAAGTTGCTACACTACCTGCATAAAGTTTTAGGCTTGATTTTTACAACATTTTGTGTAAATCAGAGTTATCGTCATCATCATAACATCATGCCTTTTTCACATTTCACGCGTCTAAATGCGTAAAAAGTAGTTTTAATTAAGCAAATGAGTCACGCAAGTGTTAGAAAATATTATGTTAACAGAGTTATGTATTTGTATTTATAATAAGAAGCAAAATTAAGTTATTTGCAGGTCTGTTAAAGCCAGCTAAAATATTTAACGATATCTAATATTTATTTAGTCTAAGATTTGGCAATTTCAGCCCGCTTTATTATTTTGTTACATATCCATCAATGTAATTATATATGTAAGGGAATTTTTTCAAAGTAATTTTCACCATAGTTTGTAGTTGGGTTTATCTGAAATTTTGCACATACACATTAGGGACCGATGACAATGAGATAATTTAAAAAGATATTCAGGATTTACCAGCCCACTTTTGGTTTTTAAAACAAGTAGATTATTTCTTACGTAGCCTTCAAACATCTTAATAAATTTGAGACTAGAAAATTAATGAAATATATATATATATACTTATTAACCTAATGTACTTGTACCAAAATGGATGACGCAGTCCAATTATCGTATAGTGAATAATCCTAGCCGTTTAGTTAATGGGGACGGAAAACAATGTTGACAGGGAACTGATGGCTGTATAATCCTATATAATTTCACACCAGATTCCATTGCGTTGTTGACAAATTACATTAGATTAATCAACTGAATTTGTCCAGAAGAAAAAGCTACGCTAAATTATTACATCGCTGTCTGAATCACTATTATTAGAATATTAAGAAAACGATACCAAATATAAACTGTGTTATTTTTTTGGAGAAAGGTGTTTTTGTTAACATATTATTGCATCTACTTGATTGTATTATGTAACTGCAACTCTTTCTTTCTCTATCTCTCCAGCCCATTAACGTCCCACAGTTAGGAGCCTCATCCCCTTTCCTACGGGCAATTGGTATACCATGCCACGCTGACCTAGCCCATTGGCATAAGGGTTTAGTTTCGAGTTTTTCGTGATGTTATCTATGCAAAACATCCCTTGGCTGGCTTCTACAGCACCTTGGGAAGGAAATAGGTTGGTGACATTTGTATTCCTAATCCGTCACCACGCCGAACTATGTGGCAGTTAAAATGTTAAGTGTGGTGTTATGCCTACGTAACACTGTTTTTAAACGAAAGTTGTTTTGGTGTTTCTAAAGTGTTGTGTGCGGAATATGTAAAATAGCTAACCAGGCGATCGTGTCACCATCTTTTTTACACAGCAATAATTAATTTGCAACCCTGTTTCATAGGCTACCAATTTTCAGTCAAAATACACGCGATAAAATACGTAACCGTTAAATAAATGAGTCGCGCAAGTGTTAGAGATATGAAAAGAGCAAACTGTCACATTAGGCGCTGTACGATATTAGTTTTTGCGCAACTTGACCTAACTTTTGACGTTAAACCTTGAATATTTAGGTCTAATATATATAAAGAAACATAGTTTGTGATTACATTTTATTTTCGTTTGTTACGGAAAAAACATTTTGACGTCATTTGTACTAATTAAATTTTTAAAGAACACATGAACAAAGTGTCTTCGCCTTAATAGAGACAGTAAGAAAAGTGTTAATGGACACGTTCTAAGTCAATATTCTATTTAGCAATTTAAGTTAGTTTAAAATTACTTATTAGCCTTTGTAGGCTAGATTGTAATTTATATGATAAATCCGGAGTCCAAATACGAGATACATCATGGAAAAAAAAAAAATTGTACTAATCCTACAAACGTGACACTAACGATTATAACTTTTTACACTGTAAGCAAGCGATAAGAAAGGATTTTTGGAAATTCTATAGTCTATACTAAACTTCCATCCCCTTTTTACCGTCTTTGAAGAACGAATTTATAGTTAAAACTAGCTGCGCCGGCAAACGTTGTTTTGCCATACAATTCTGTGTAAAAAAAATTTCATCAAAATCGGTCCAGCCAATTGTGAATCTAAACCATCCTCAAACCCCCTTGAATACACACAACAAATTTCATCAAAATCGGTCCAGTCGTTTAGGAGGAGTTCAGTCACATACACCCGCACACAAGAAATATATATATTAAGATTCGTTCTTTATTGGCGGTGATATGGGTAGAAAAGTTTGTATAAAAATCGAATCAAACTACGATTATTAACACCAGTTTTAGTACTTTCCGGGAATCGAATCGTATAAAACTCAGTTTAAACTCGATTTAAAACTGTCTATTATAGATTTAATTACCGTATCTGCTATTCTTATAACAATAAAAGTAGTCCCAAAGAGAATATTGGATTTAAAACCATTGATGTTAAGTAAATTAGTTTGCAATATATCTACTGTGAACACTTTGATGGTACGCATCACGCTCACCTTGGTTGTGGACAGCAGAGGTCGAGACCTTAGTCTTTAGTGAACGGAAATAAATTTGTCATCAGTCTGCCATTTTCTTAAGTATACCTATAATTATACTTCGTGTTGCAGTTACTGATCGATTTTTGCGTGTTAAACCTTTGTTGTGTCATTTAAAAAGGGTTTGAAACAAAACACACAAAAAAAAATACCGAAAAAAAATCAATCTCGATTTCTATTCTTTACTGTTTACTTTACTCGAGTTTTAAAACATAATAATATCTATCTAATAATAAACCTCAAGTTGTCTGAAAGTAGATATAGTATTTCAACGATTTTTAACCATTTAGGACCAAAAAAAATATTTTACGGTTTACAAATTTGATTAAACAAATCAATAATTTTCTACGAAAAATATTACTAGATGTCTCTTAAACGTATGTTATATTTTTTACAGCAGATTAATTTCGACGTCCATTGAGAAAGCGGAAACTGTCGAGCAGCTCAAAGTGGGAGACACCTGCGTACATACGGTTTCCGGTGGATGTCATGTATGATAATAGAAAGAACGGTAAGAATAGACGACATTGCCGGTACCAAGTTCAATTCACGGATATGAACTAGCACTAAGTATAAATTAAAAATAACTGTTAAAAATGGTCTAATGAAGCCTAATCTGGATAGACACTACGGATAGTTACGCGTATTTTTTATTAAAATTTTAGCCCGACGTTTCAGCTCAGTCTTACCCGCGACTATAGTGACTAAAGTCTCAGAAACGCTAAAATTTAAAACATTATATAGGTACGCGTTTTAAGGGCCGGCAGCGCGCGAGTGATACCTCTGGTGTTGCGAACGTCCATAGTCTACGGGAATCGCTTACCATTGGGTGAGCCGTATGCTTGTTTGTCACCCTTGTAGCATCAGCAGCAGCGGGAAAATCACTTCTAGAGATTTTTTTAAATAAATTAACACGTTGATAGTTACGTACCGAACTAATAAAACCATGTTAATAAAATAGGAGACAGCTAACATATGAAAAATAAAAATAATATCAAGGTTGAATACATTGAACTCTGTGAATAAACTAAAAAAATATATATAAATAACAGATATACGGAAAAACAAACAACTATTTATTTTATAAGCTGCCAGGGTCACGGGAAGTACAGCATCAGGAAGGTCGAGTTAATAAAATTATGCCTAAAAGCTGGATATAATCATATTAACTGAGAATAATAATTGAGTATTTAAAAAAAAAGTTCAACCGACTTCAAATGCCTTTGAAATTTGAGGTTTTTCTTCGATTTCTCCGGAGATAACCATCAGATCCTAACCTGGTGTCAATGGTACCAAACGGGAACTACTAGTAAAAGTTATGAGGTAACAAACATAAAAAAAATAAAAAATAAACATACAGACGATTTAAGAACCTCCTACTTTTTTGAAGTCGGTTACAAAGGGTTTTAAAGAGATTCGTACGTTTAATTGGACAAAAATACTGAGTTATTGAAAATAATAAAAATTAATCTACAATAAATAAACACAATAAAATAAATAAATAAATACTCATAGACATTTTCACACAACGCCCTCTGGTCCCGAGCTAAGCTTATATACTTGTGTTATGGGTACCAGAATACGGATAAAATACATATACTACTTTTCTTTTGTAAATACATACTTAAATTACATAGAAACACCCAGACGCTGTACAAACATTTGTATGACAATTATAAATATCATAATAGAATCAAACTTCATCTATTCTAATCCCTGTCTTGGTGATGGTATAAAGATATTATCAAAACAATATATTTTAAATAATTTTGGAAATAATTTCGTAAACTTTTGCTTTGGAAATAATTACGTAAGTGAAAACTGGTTGAATAATAAGTTCAATGTTTTGGAATCTTATTTTGTATCTCTGTCTCATAATATCAAATAGATTATTTCTACACATAAATTATAGAGACACAGCTAGGCCTAGTAAGAAGCGCTTCAACGCCAAATTCACGTATAGACTCCTTCTGCCGTAGACGGAGGCATGACTATCAAGTGACTTAGTGATATTTTACAACCTAGGTCACTTTTTACGCTAAAACTTGGCCTGGGTCGTAGGTAAATTCTCCCTTTCTAAAGTTATTTATATATTTTGCAATTGACTTGTTATGCTTTTACTTAAATCATTAAATTCTCCCTTCACAAAGCCTCTAATTTATGGGGATGCAAATTGAACGTGCCACGGTGTTAATTATCTAAATCCGCCGCTAACCGAAGATAATACAGGTGTAAATAATAATATGTTTATCTGTTTGTACACAGAAATTGGCACAAAACATTGAAGAGAAAAATTGTTTACCAAGAAACCAGGTTTTTACAAACAACGTTTTATAGTTATTAATAATTGTTATTACCTTTACTATGTCTCAGTGGACACATTAAATAATTCTTTGAAACGTTTTACGAGTCACTTCTTCAGAGAAATATTACAATAAATTTTTTGCTATATTTTATTCTTAACCCGAGTGATTGAAATGGAAAACTTTTTGCTTGATATTAGTACATTTGTTTACAAAAAACTGTTCAAATGCGTGTTGGAATTGCGCACTAAGGATTCCGTACTTATTATCATATTATCATTTACTATCATTCATCTTAATATATTATGTCCTCATAAGCATATATCTCTTCAAGGGCAAAAAAAGGGTGCACCCATACAATACGCGGTTTTTGTGTAACTTTACACAAAAATCGTAATATATTGTATGTGTGCCCTTGAATAAAGTTACACAAAAAACGCATGTTGTATGGGAGCCCCCTTAAGTAAATATTTTATTCTGGTTGTTAAATGTTGTCATAGCCGCAACAAAATGCATCTCTTGTGAAAATTTCAACTATGTAGCTATCACGATTTAAGAACTACAGACTGGTGACAGTTTGATTTTCGCCTGTAACTTGTGGTCGACAGATTTTTAACAATAGGGACCTGTTTCTCCTCTCGTTAGGGTACCCTAAAAACTATGGAAATAAAATGTGACACAGTCTGTCATGATTATGAATTTGTCTCTATATCATGAATATTTATGAGTTTGATTTGTTCTGTTTTCCACAAACTAGAAAGAATTTAGGCTACACGATGTATGTCCAGTGATCTCGACCGGACATCATAATTTCATGTATTTTATAAATGTAAATTATATATTTTTGGAGTTAGCATATGTATTACATTTTCAGCAAATATATTGTGTCTAATTTGACTTCGATTTAACTTTACCTAGTCGTAAATAAAATGAATAAACATTTTACAAAGTCAAAATAAAAAAAATCTATAAAATATATTAGGTATTAGATACTAGGTTTAAAAACATAAAATGGACTACATATTAAGTGTATTTGTATACATAACATTATTTTTTCTAAAGTGCTCTTTCCAATTTCAATCCAACTTTATTTCATTTTAAATTATACAAATTGCCTGTGTCATATATTATAACTTATTAAAAAAAATTCAATTACAATTGTACGTTATTTAATTTGCAGATAAATAATTAATTGTTAAGAGTAATTTCCACAATAACTCAGCTGGTAGAGCAATGCAATGTATATACCAAGATAATGGCTTTGAACCCCGTTTGTACATTTTCTATTTTATTTGATTTGTCCAAATTGAATTTAATGAAAATTTATTTTACAGACAATTCATAGAAAGTGTGGGTTGGCCAGTATTTATAAAGAGGCTAAAGAAGTAAATCGTTCGTATAATTGTACCATTGGCCTGTTGTAGGTCAAAGACTTAAGCATGCAAAGGGAGGGGAAAAACACTTCATCATTTTAATATAATGTAGCTTAGAATAGAAATGTTCTTTTAAACGGCTGATTTATTTTAGCTTTTACGTAAATCCGTATATATTTTATAAGTTCAATTCACAACCTACGATTTCAAATAAATCCCACTAATGTTATGGAGGCGAAAGTTTATGTGTGTGGGTTTAACTTCATGCTCTTTACACGCTCAATCGACACAATGGTCAAGAATGATTAGTTCACGCGCTACACCACTTTGTCTTTGTTCTAAGATTTCTTTCAACACATAGAGTGTTAAGGAGGGTCTCGGGAAGTCGTAGGAAACATACAGCCTATGATTGCATATGTTGTTTATCCATAGGTAGGTACGTCGCGGTACAAGAGAGTGTGTTTCCACAACTAGCTACACTTCCACACTACTTTTTTGCAGTTACAGTTCAAGTTTAGAAAGCTAGTTGCATTAAAAACTTGAATTGTAACTTTAAAAAAAGTTACAGTTACCTAAGAGTTACAGTACACTTGGACTGGACACATTTAAAAATAGTTATCCATAAAACTCCTTTTCACGCATAAAATTAGGTAAAAAGAAGTGCATTGCTTTTTTTAAATCTTTGTACATGTCGTTTATTAGAAAATGAATGACGCTAAAAGTTTTTTAGTGCAATTTATCAATTCATAAAAATCCACAATAAATTAAATTTTCTTCAACCTAAATAATTACACTGACGCAAAACATAAAGTGTAACAAATTGATTATTTTTATCAATGAACAGATGAAAGAGTTAATTTAATGTAAACAATGTTTCGAGTGTGTACAATTACATAGGCACTTTCATATGTAAATGTTTTGGATGAGATTCAAAGAGACCCAGTTTTGTTGACAAATGTAGACAGACATAGATCTAGTGCGAGTATTTAAAGGATTCCAAGAATATAATAGCGTGTCGCCTCCACAGTTTCGTTGTTTCTAGTACTTATTACTAGAATATAATAATATCTACTAATAGCAGTTAGCTGTGCAGAAAAGTAAAATAAGTTGATAAAACCGAAGTTTATTAGGTGCTTTGAATAATATTAAGTGAGGAATTAGTTGTGTATAAGAACATTAACTAGTTTTACGTACAGGTAAATTATTTATTAAATTATCAATAAAATATTGCGCAACTGATTTAAAAAAGTTTCTAAAAGTTTGAGTGCAAAGCGAAGCCTGAAGGATTTTTTATATTTTTTTTTAATTTTCTGATTAAATTATTTGTTAAAAGACTCCTCGAGTTTCTTATGTATGCTTAATACCTACATGTTAAAAGAATGGCCAAGTAGACAGAGTCTTTTCTTTGTTACTAATGCATGTGTCATTCTGTGACTTCAATAATCTGGGAAAGTTGACTACGAAACTTTTAGGAATATTTCTCAATGTTTTCCTCAAAGGTAAAACATTTGGTATATTTAGAAAACCACTAGTGTTAGCCAGACGGGCGCCTCAATTTGCCACTACGAGCAACGCAAGTGACGTGTTTCCTTTCATTAACTGTTGCAAATGCAAATTAACAGTTAAAATAAATTTGTTTTCATTAAAGTACTTACGAGTATATATGTAGCTGTGCAATTTAACTGTGTGTCATAGTTACGTATTATTGGGTCTTTAAAATGTGTTTTCTTTTATTGATTGATATTAACCGTAATGTAAACCCAAGTAAAATTTACGACTCGTGCACAGCAGAAGGTATATAAGCCGCTATCTTTTAATTGATTACTAGCTGACTCAGCAAACGTTTTTGCCATACAAATGTTAGGGATGGAAAATCCTAATCACTTAGAGGTATGAAAAATAGATAGTAGCCGATTCTCAGGCTTACTAAATATGCATAAGAATCAGTCAAGTCGTTTCGGAGGAGTATGGGAACAAACATTGTGACACGAGAATTTTATATATTAGAAGAAGAAGATAACGTGATTATAACTACGATTGTGAATAATATTCATTTACAAGATCGCAGGAACATACAGTTTAAAATTATAATCAACATTACTCTAAAAATAACTCTTAACAAAATATACATCCTTTATAAATAAACCAAATTTCCTTGAACATACAAAGATATCAAGAGTTTATGTTTTAATTAAATCTGTCATTACATTTATTTGTTTTGTGGTTATTTGCAACGGTTGAAACAATACTACGAGTAGGTACCTACGTTATGACCTCTTACTCAATTAAACAAAGAGTTTGTTGTGAACGTGGGCGGCTACCAGGAAAGTTTGTTGATTTCTTGTGCTTCTAAGAACTAGCTCGTCAATGTATGTAATGACCTTACGAATTTTTTAATTTTAATATTTATATAATAATTATAATTAATTAATAATATTAGTAGGGATTACCTACTAATATTATAAATGCGAAAGTAACTCCGTCTGTCTGTCTGTTACGATTTCCCGCTTAAACCTCTCAACCGATTTTGATGAATTTTAGCATAGACAGTCTTTAGACCGTCAGAAAGGACATAGGCTAACTTTTATTGCGAAAAAAAGGGATGAAAAATTTTCTAAATTTCACGCGGACGGAGTCGCGGGCAACAGCTAGTAATTAATATAGTGCTTACAACTTTCTCTAAACAAGTTTGTTTGTGTTAGCTATTACCTCGTTGCTTTTGTTTTCAGTTAGAATTCAAAGTAGAGCGAAGAGTTATTGATGTTTTAGAATTACCAATAAAACGGCAACGTCAGGTCATTAGAAGACTGTTTAAAGGGTGATGGATACAGGAAGAATTGTAGTTTTTATTTTTTATATTGACTAATATTTTAAAGCTGTACGAAGAAATATGCTTGAGTCAGTGATGATTGCCTCGAATCAAGTGTAACACAGAATCTAATTTATTTGTCACAAATTTTGATTATTGCACATATACTTACACAAAAAGAGATATATTTATTTCTTTTGAAATCAAGTAAAAATAAAACGATTCTTATAACCATTACATCAAAACAAACAAAATACTTTCCAACATTTAATTTTTTAACATTTGTTTGTAATACAAATACTTATTATTTGTTTACGGAAAGATACGAATTTTATTTTTAGCGAAAAAATACTAAACAGACCATAATTTCCAACGATACATATGATACATTCGCCAGAAAACGATGCACCAAATTGGGAAGCATCCAAACTAATTACGTCCTCGTAAATTACACACTGCCATCATACTTCATTCGGCCATCGTTTACGCACACACATTAATTTAAACTTGGACATTACAAGGGATGTCGGGTGACAAATACTTACCAAACTTGTTAATGTTCCACGCTGTTGGTTAATTAATTGACGAGAGCTTTTTTCCTTAAGATTTATCGTTTCCGACATGTGAACTGCATTTTTATAATTTATGATACAACGACATTGAGTGTCAAAGAAAACTCAATATCTTTTACTTTTTCATATTATTTTAATAAACAAAGTCTAAATATGATATTTAAACGAGCAAAATTATATTATTGTTTGTTATATTCAAGTCACGGAAACAATTTCAAAAGTTAGTATTTCATAATTTTGGAGACGAAAATTTTAATTGACTTAGCTTTGTTTTACCCGTAGAAAAATACTAGATTTTGTTTGCTTGGCAATATTAGTTTATACATTGAAAAGCATTTAGCACTAAGCAATATTATAAGATAAATAATATATCACTAAAATAGATTAAAAAATGAAGTTATAAGAGAACGTTGCGGTCGGAAAGAGGATGTAGTGACTAAGGTGGAGAAAAGTATGCTTAGGTGGTTTGGTCATGTGGAGAGGATGGATGAGAGACGATTTACGAAAGGCATGTATGACCAGAGGTGTGTGGATGAAGCCAAGGAAGTATGTTTGGATCGTAGCAGATGGCGCTCTATAGTCTCTGCCTACCCCCATGGGAAAAGGCGTGATGTTATGATGATGATGATTAGCACTAAGCAATGAGCACTGGACTAAATTGTTTTATATCTCTGGTATAATTTCTTTCAAACAATTTTTTGTGTTTTCATTTAATTTCTCCTAAAAATAAAATGTGTTCTAAAAAAGATTTGGCGCTCATTCTATGGTAGATATTTTTGAATAGGTTTATTTGGCAAGATAATTCGCAAAGTTTATACGCCTTTATAGTTAGCAAAAGTTTTATAAAATGGCTATTAGCACTAAGAAATTACAATAAGAAGCTAGAATAAAATTACCTACTCATTAACACCGAGGAAAAGTTCCAGTTAATGAAAATGCATGGAAAGCTCACTGACATACATATTTAAATACGTAGACTAATACCCATAATATTAAATGATCCTTCATCTGCTAACAGACTCATTTGTAGCAATATCATCTCAAAACACTATTAACAGCTTGATGAATGCGTATCTCCCATTCGTTTGGCACGCTGTGGTCTCTGCTTGTCTCTTACGAAATCTACAATAATTTATACCGAGTTCATGGCTGTTAGTTGTCGTTTTAAAACATGCCTACATTCATTGTCATATAATTTAACAGCAACAATGTAAATGCAGTGAAAGAATCTTTTATTGAGATCATTTATTTATTAGTTTATTGTTATCCGTAAGTGTATTTCTTCTCAGCTCGTTAAAGTCTCACGGTATCGGCCTTCTACAACGGGTGGAAATTTGGTATAAATTAGGCCACACTGATAAATTTGTTGGTCTAAATGTTATTTAATTTTAGTTCTGTGTTTTCCTTCCTGTAGAATATGTTTTTTGTTTACATTTTCTCTTAGCTGATTACGAGTTAAACGTTATCTTATTTGTTTTGCGTCTGGGTTATTGCTACGTATATTACGTAAGTAAATACATTAGATTTACATATAGTCTCTGCCTAGCTCAATGGGAATAAAGCGTAACGGTATGGTGATGATAAATACATATCACGATCTTTCCTTTATGTGTTCACCTCTGTCTAAATCCAAATAAAGGCGATAAGAGCACTGACTGCTATGATCTAAAGATATTTCCTTTGCATAACATATACTCATACATCTGGTAATACTTGCACGATGCTTGTAAGTGCAACGCACATGAAAATTCGATTTGGAGGACATCGTTGATGAGATCGGAGTAAGGCTATTTCGTACGTACTTACAAGCAAGAGATGTTGATGACCTAGGTTATGTTAAAACTAGGAAACTATTTTCGATCTAAGAAGCAAGGGATGAATCTCAAAGTTAACGACTTTCAGTGCAAGTCTAAGTTATTTTTTCAGAAGCTTAAGTTATTCATTTAGACAGGACTCGTGTTCACTAGAACAGTCCGTTATCTGAACCACTAGGTTCAGATAACGGACTGCCGTTCACGAGGTCGTGGGTTCCATTCCTGCTTGGGGCAATCATTTGTGTGATATTTTTATAATTTACATAAAAATGTTTGTCCTGCGTCTGGGTGGTTAATATGTATTATTATAAGTATGTATTTTACAAAAGAAAAGTAGTTTATGTATTATATCCGTATTCTGGTACTCATAACACAAGCATAATAAGCTTAGCTTGGGACCAGAGGACGTTGTGTGAAATGTTCATGATTATTTATTTATTTATTCTATGTAGTATTCAGCTATAGGCTTTTAGTATGAAAAAAGCTCATAGATTTGCTAATATTCTAGTTATATTTCAATGACGTAACGTTCACTATATTAGTAAGTGGTTCATGGTCAACCGGTCCAAAACGCACGGTTTAAATACGTTTTTCTGTGAAACTGTTCATTGATACAGTAACAGTCTGACATTATGTTGACATCTCTGTAATAGATGCTGGATTTTGTCGTTGATGGAAAACATATCATGGCACTGTTGAGGGTATTTGTTTATGGAAATAGAGTTCTCATGGAGTAATTCAACAATAATGTATTTGTACATTCGTGGCGTAGTGGTTCATGTACTGGACTGCCGTTCACAAGGTCGCAGGTTCGATTCCCGCTTGGGACAATCATTTGTGTGATATTCATAAATGTCATACAAATGTTTGTCCCAAGCGGGAATCGAACCCGCGACCTTGTGAACGGCAGTCCAGTACATGAACCACTGTATCAATGTGTGTATCAATGAATAGTTTCACAGAAAAACGTATTTAAACCGTTTGTGTTGAAACGGTTGACCATGAACCACTTAGGTACTAATATTGTGAACCTTATATATTTACAAAAGAATACGTATATATTTACAAAAGAAAAGTAGTTTATGTATTCTATCCGTATTCTCGTACCCATAACACAAGCATAATAAGCTTAGCTTGGGACCAGAGGACGTTGAGTGAAATGTCTATGAATATTTATTTATTTATTTATTACTAGCTGTCCCGGCACACGTTGTTTGCCATACTAAAAAAAAGGTTTGAATAATAGATGTTGGCCGATTCTCAGACCTACTGAATATGCATGTAAAATTTCATAAAAATCGGTCAAGCCGTTTCGGAGGAGTACGGTAACTAACACGGGAATTTTATATATAAGATTAATACACAGATTTATAGTAAGAAAATTCAATTATCATTGCTGAGTTACGTTATTGATTGACCAGAGGACGTTGTGTGAAATGTCCATGAATATTTATTATTATTGTCCGTGTGTTGACGCATTAAGAATACAAGTGTTACAATTTCCTCCCCAGGGTGCTCTAAAAGTCAGCTGAGAAATATTGTACACAGATAACATCCTCTGTGAGGGTGAACCTCAAAAATAAACCCTATGCCAATACGCCTGGTCAGCGTAACCGTCATAGTACTCCTAACGTGGAGCAGGCCCGTGCCCAACTGTGGGACGTTAATGGGCTGGAGAGTGCTTCTAGATTATAGCGATTTATGAAAAAAATCATAACGTCTTCATGTATGTAATGGTATATTTTGTACTGTCAATTGACGACACATCTCAACTATGCAAAAATAGGCTGCATTTTAAAATAGAATTGTTAAGCTGTAGCTACACTGTAACGGCTATTCTCTCTTTGTTTTTCCAGCATATTTAAACTGTCCCACTGTTGTAAACGGGCGTTATGCACTTTGGGAGGGATCAGGTGTGTTGGTACAGGGTTTTAATTTTGAGTTTTCCATGTTTCACAGAGGATGTTAACTGGGCACAATATTCCGTACCTGGCTCTTACAGCACCCTTGCAAGAAAATGGGGTGGTGACACTTGTGAACTAAATAAAACCTCTAAAATGTATGTGCGCTTTAAACATTCAAAAGACTGCGACAAAATGGATATTTCTTTTATTATATTTGTTATTACCTGTTGTCTAAAATAGTAAATCTTATATATAAAATTTACGTGTCACAGTGTTAGTTACCGTACTCCTCCGAAACGGCTAGACCGATTTTTATGAAATTTTACATGCATATTCAGTAAGTCTGAGAATCGGCCAACATCTATTTTTCAAACCGTTTTTTTTGTATGGCAAAACAACGTTTGCCGGGTCAGCTAGTTAAAATATAAAGTACGTTTTACTAAAAAAAAAATGTTGCGGTAAAAAGTTCGCTGGTACAGCTTTAAATAAATAAATATTTAAAATTTATTTACGATATTCACTTTACAATCTCCATTAAAGAAATATCTTTATTAACGTCAGGAAATATTTGCGGCGTTTTAAAATAATAAAAAGTAAATATGTAAATAGTGACATCTATCATCGTCATTCATCAATCACTACACGTGTCTAAACAATATACCAGTACCTGTCCAATAATAAACATGTTATTGTAATACTTTGTAATATGCAATAACGGAATATTTCTGTTATTCTGTATTAAAATCTTCCTTCCTTCCCAGCTTATCAGCATCCCAATATTGGACACTTGCCTTATCTACTTCGGAGGGTATTTATTTACTAGACCACGCGTTAGGCATAGGGTTGAGATTCTAATTCGCGTTTTCTGTCTCTCATAAAGAATTTTATCTGCCTACATTATGAAATGGGTTGGTGACACATGTATTCTTAATCCGACACCACATGGATATCTTCTAATAGACAATATTCTTTCGCAGTACTTAAATGTCCAGTATTTCACAATTTGAAGCGGGCCTCCTCTCCCATATATTCCCTTATATATAACATTCTCGAGTCACAGTGTTCGTTCCCATACTCCTCCGAAACGGCTTGACCAATTTTTATGACATTTTATATGTATATTCAGTAGGTCTGACAATCGGCTACTATGTTTCATAGCCCTAAGTGATAAGGGTTGTCCACCCCTGACGTTTATATGGCAATACAACGTTTGCCGGGTCAGCTAGAGTCAATCTAGTTAATACAGAACCCCCCGTCTGTTTGTTTACCTCTATATAAAACGTAAAGATTAAAATAATTTATTAATGGTCTTATTCATAATGACTTATCGGAGGTTTAAACGGAGATTTTATCGGAGAGATAATAAACGTTTTAGCGTAAAAAAGACTATTATGAATAACAAGTTTTGACGAATGATGAATAAGATCATCTTAGCCTTTATCTTACTCATCTTTAGCCTTTATTTTGCATTCAATAAATGATTCCTTCTACGTCGTAGGTCATTGTAGACCTCTACAGCAGATGCTACGAAATGTATACGCCAATACGATAAATCGTACCGCAATGCGCTTGCTACGATGCTACAGGACCTACGACTTTTAACTACCTCGTCTATGTAGAGGGCCTGTGTACTATAATAATGTTTTTTTGCTTCCCTTTTACATTCTGTATCTGCATTACATGATTAAAAACAATTGATTTGAAGTAACAGAATAAACTAAATATATACTCGATAATTATTGAAACAAACTTAAAAAGTTAGAAAGTTCAGTTTTGTACTCTATAAAAGTTATTTATCAGCGTATATTTTAAACTCTACATACAACGCCATCTCTTTGCGAATTAGTAAACTACGCAGAGCTTTTAACAAATTTGAAGCTAAATTTGATACGAGAACGTGAAGCGACTTTCACGATAACCCAGTAGCGTTGCGATACAAACAAGATGTACTAGATGTCGCTGTACGCAGTTAACAAAATTACAGCGCACCACTTGCAAAAATAGAATAACAACAATGTATTAGTTAGATCCACAGGTAAGATCTATACTTTTGTTACATACGTTGATCTGGCTATGGCTTCCATGATCAAAACAGCAAGACATATTTCGTTAAAAATAGATCACATCTTAATTCGGATACATAACGAGAATAATTATAATTACATTCTGTATTGGTACTGTATGCACTGAAATATTTTACAGATGGCAGATGGGCGACTCATGCGGCAATTCGGCGGCCACTCAGACTTATTATACAATAAATATGACGGATTGTGAATACATATTTCCCGTGACGAGTTTTTTGAGGGCAGGGTAGATAAGCACTATATAAAAATCTAAACATAGCTATAGATATCCTATACCTTTGAATTTACTGTACCTACCAACAATGATCCCCTGGATAGAAAGACCCCGGATGTGTGTAAAAGATTATTAGATATTATGTTGTGTGAAAGAGATAGCTTTCATGTAAATTCGGTTTTCTTCGGGCCTTCCAAAATATTTTAGGGCCTCTGTACTAATAATAAGCAGAAAATATCACGTCAAGACAAGTCATCAGAGACAAGAAAATTAAGTCCAAATCTAATGATATATTAGATACATATGGCTATATTTATATAGAATACATATGGCTTTCGTTGTGTTGTCCCGAATTTTAAAAGTTATTAATCAAAATGTATCTGAATAATTTGGCAGCCCGCATCTTAGATGTTTTTAGCCATAAACAAGTAATAAGTATCCACTTATAGTTTTATACTGTCAGTTTTATTATACTTGGCATCGATAATGACAATAAACGCAGTGACTAAATGCCTTCATAATGCTTCTTTGAAATTTAATACTGAATGATTATAGTTTTGCTTCAAATATATAGTTGTCCTGGGTATTTTACTCATAAAAAGAAATAAAATAGCGTTTTGGCTAGTATTAGTTAACAGTAAAAGCAACTTGTGCGATCCTAAAAATAATGCTAACTCGTTTTAAAGTTAAAGTTAGCCTAACTAAAAAACCAATAGATTCTCAATTTTATAAACTAAATTATATGCATCTAAATCTGTAAAAAGTAGCGCTATTTTATTTCTTCATTCCCGTTAGTAAATGTTTTCTCTATTACGAGAGTGCTTTTGGTGTACGATGTTTCGCAGACCAGGCGCATTGGCATAGGATATAATTTCAGGTTCCCTGTTACTCAGAGTTGATGTTATTTACTTATAAGTACTATCTTAGGACTCTTACAGCACCCTGTGGGAATGAAATGAAATGAAAAATCATTTAATCAAGTAGACACAATTTTTCAGAAAAATTATGTGCTTATGACATGTCCAAATTTTTTTTCCCTACCACCGGTTCTGGGCGCAATCTGCTGAGAAGAACCGGCGTAAGAAACTCAGCAGAGCTCATCAAATCAATTTTTTTTTAATTATATGTCAATTATACTTCCAATGCTAATAAAACTTTACAATAAAGAATATGTATTGCTCCAGAGCAATTTACTCCCAAGCTTTATCATACGCCTTTTTACATAATTTAGTTTTAATGATTTTTTTAAATTTAGAATTATAAAATTTTCTTACATCAATAGGGAGTTTATTAAAAAATCGTGAATACAATGACCTATGAAAGAGTTACATATTTTGTGGAGACGGGTTACATGCATTACAAGATTGTGTTTATGCCTTGTATTAACATTATGGTGGTCGCTTTTTTTTGTATTATTATGAAATTTTTATGAACTTAGTTCAGTATAGGTTTAGTAGTTTAGTATAGGTAGGTCGTAGTAGTATAAGTCGTAATAAATGGGGTAGTGGCACTTATATCTGTAATCCGTCACCACCAGAAAGTTTATTTATTTATCTAATATATAAAATTCACGTGTCACAGTGTTAGTTACCGTACTCCTCCGAAACGGCTTGACGGATTCTTCTCAAATTTTACATGCATATTCAGTAGGTCTGAGAATCGGCTAACATCTATTTTTCAAACTTTTTTTTTTTAGTACTTATGGCAAAACAACGTTTGCCGGGTCAGCTAGTAAGAGAATATAAAAGAATAATTGTAATACTTACATCCATAATGAGTCTTAGTGTCCGGGCTCTAGCCCTGGACTCGCTGAGGGTTCGCCCTCGCACAGCTGGCACTCCCACCCGGGATAACCACTCGCCGAATTCTGTATAACACCATACACTTGATAACCACAATACACTTAAATTAGTGGATAATTATGTAAGTAATAAGCACTTTATAAGAAGGCACAAACATAAATTAATACATATTATTATGTACCTTTCATTTGTTAGACAAACGAGTAAGTTAATAATTTATAATTATAGAGAAAACACAAGTATTGGTTAATATGAAAGTCAAAACTATAGGTAATTGAAAAAGTATACAAAGAGTTACTTAGAAAATATTAAATTACAAGACTTGGATAATTGTAGTTACGAAAAATATATTACATAGGTACCTAGGTTTTGTTAAATGTTGAAAGAGTTGCACAGGAAAAACTGTGGTTTGGATTTATTCAAGAAACACAATACATTCCACGGAAAGAAAATGCAAGGAAAATATATTAGTATGTGATCAAATAGTGCCATGAAAGTTAGTAAATGAGAGAGTAAAATTGTTTAAAATCCTAATGTACTTTGTTATAAATAAGACTTGCCTTGTGTATAGTATAATTACTTAATTAAATCCTTCGAAAAGTAGAATATATTTCTAAGAAGTGTAAAATTATAAACAGCCATAGTATAATAACTTTACCAGTTAAAAATTAAAAAAAGTACTTAGGTTTAATGGCTATTATAATTGATAGAATTGCTTTTCACGTATTTTCGAGAAACAAAAAAAAAATTACTTTACTAATTTGTACTATGACACTATGTTTCTCGTTGCACAGACAAAATTGGTATTACCTATTAAAAACTGAAATGAACTATAATGAAAGTTCAAAAGACAAAGAATAAGAAGGTTTATGATAGTTATAAACTAATTGAATGTGTTATTTTAATTCAATAGAGATGTTAATACTAAAAAACATCTATGTTATTAACAGAATGCTTAGCAATTTAGGAGAGTAATTAAAATTTTATTAAATAAAGAAACCTTAACCATATTAACTTTATCATCTAGGAAGAAAGAGAAAATCTATTATAAGGGTTTGCTTTGAACCCACGACCTCGCAAATAGCACCTTTCGTAGAACGCTATCTGTTCCACACTAAGTTTAATGCTTTACAGGGATCAGATTATGGATATAATACGAATTTTAGTTCGTATGCGTCCCAAAATGCGGGATCGAACCCGCTGTCTTGTAAACTTTGACCTGCTGCTGCATTTCTCGAGCACAGATAATATACCAGATGGTGGGATAATGTTTAAAATTGAGGACAAGTAAATTAAGCCTGGCTAAATCGTACTTCATAAAATAATGACGTTTCATATGACGTATAGCCTGTATCATAGACACACATAGATACATTTTCACGCTCACATAGATATGTAAGTGGCTTCAAGCCGACTGAGTGATGTAGCCATAGGCACTACATCTGGTAAATCTGTGGTCTCAAGATTCGTCAAAAAGTGAGAAATCTATTTCGTTTAGCAAGATCGTGACTTCAAATCTTATTCATGTAAGTTTTCTGCTTTAATTGGACCAGAAAAAAAGAAAAGCCAATTGCTAAACTAAAACTAATGTTCTAATTATTTTTCTTCTGCTACTAAAACTTTTAAAGGTTCTTCTACTGACCTATGGCTTCAGCTGTCATTATGTCCTGTGTATCGTATTCCATGGTGTATGTATGTATTGCACTGTAAGTTCTATGTATGTATTTTAAATCAGTGTACACTTTCACTGTATGTATTAAAGTATGTGTTTCAGAATCACTGTTAAGTACACTTGCACTTATTATTATTTTTTCTTTTATTTTTCACTTCCGTCCGTTCGTTAGTTTTGATATCGTTAAAGATTTCGTTTTATTTAAATATTTCTCTAAACTAATTTTCATTATCCTGTAATAAATATTCATGGACATTTCACACAACGTCCTCTGCTCCCAAACTAACTAATTATTATAAAGATTGTTGCAAGTAGTTTTTTTTTATTGTCTAGTTCATTGTAGTTTTTATATTAGGCTCTACTCCGCGTGGAATTTAGAATATTTTCCTTATTTTTGCAACATTTTCCATTGATGCTTCACTCCTATTGGTTTCAGCGTGATGTTATATAGCCTACAGCCTTCCCTTATAAATTAAATATTCAATACCAAAAGAATTTTTCAAATCGGACGAGTGGTTTCTGAGATTAGCGCATTCAAACAAACTCTTCAACTTTATATTATTAGTATAGGAAATATCGATTGTATGAGTATGTATTGAAGACCTCGACTTTGGATTAGGGATCGCAACCCAAAGAGTAAAATGTAGAAAATGTGACATCTTGAAACGTGTTAAATCCCAATCAGAGATTCCGTCACGCAAACTAACTGACTCCATAAATGACGTTGATTAATTTTGTTGATCTTGTAAATGTATCTTGGGTAAAAATCATGAAACATAATTTACGTACGCTCCCTTATAAGCTTTACATGAATTTTATTATAATTACAGTCATAAGCAAATATATAATGAGTCACTTAATTTATAGTAATGGTATGAATTTTGGCAATAATTTGTAATAGTCACACCTGCATGTAGTTAATTCCTAAAGAATTATATGTATGCAGAGCGTCGGTAGTACACATGGCGCAAGATAGAAGAAGATTGCCAACTCGTTTGCCAAATTCCTGACCATGCAGAACTTGTGGACTTCATTCTAGTCAAATTCAATAATCATTTATTTATTTTAAATATTTATAGATAACCTGTAGCCAAATCATACTGTTCCTATCATGACTGAAAATTAAAATAAAAGTCTGTCTGTCCGTATTTTTATCATAACCTTTTTAGCATTAATTGTTTTATTGAGGATGAGAAAATAAAGCACTAATAAATATTGCCCATGTAGTGACGAATTACAAAATACAAGTGTCAAGCCCCCATTTCGTCCTGAGAGTTCAGCTGAAGAATATTATAAACAGTTTAAATCTACTGTGAGAGACAGAAAACTCGAAAGTAAATCCTGGCAAATGAAAATGAAAGTAAAAACCACAAACACTCCCGAAGTGGGGGAGGCCCGTGCCCAACAGTGGGCGGTAAATGGACTGAATAGAGAATATATTTAGGAAATACTCAGAATATTGGATTTTAACGCTATTTTTACTATCAAGGCAGCTAATACCATTAGTATTACTTCGAAGAATAACAGAATTAAAATTAAATTCACGTGATCTCAATTTGATAGGTATTATAATCAATAACTAAATACCAATGTCTTCCGGTTTAACTGATTTATGAGTCTAGAATGTGGATTATAACGTCATGGTTATGAATATTTTCTTGTTGAGATCAGAGTTTGTGAAATTACGTATACCTGCTAACCTATATCCAAAATGCGGATTGGAATGGTGCGATAGCTAGACAGTTAAATAATATTTCAGATGTACATTGACGTTGCACTATTTTGTCTCCATAAACCTATAAATAATAGCAAAAACAGGACTCTCTTCTTCTCATTTATCATTTCCAGTACCTAGGTATAAAATCAAATCACTGTTTACGGACGCTATATTTGTTTTCAATTTTAGCTCTACTAAAACTACTCTTAGCTCTAATAATACCACTTTTTGCAGCCGACATGCCGCCAAGAGCCGTTTCAAATATTTCATTTACCATGGTCACAGATGGGACTAAGTTGTGAGATGTCGTTAGTAAAAAGTGTTTTAATAAAAAAAAATGAGTCGCACCTGTGCAGCGTTAGAGAATAATATTAGATACCTATTAAATTGATTACGAACTTGTCTCCATAGTACAATCAACAACTGTACTGCTCTCTTGCGGACAGACCGATGGGAAAATAAACGTATTAAACGAAAACCTAAAATTGTAGATTTATAAAATTTATCAATTCCGAGTGGTGAAGAATTAGGAATAGAAAAATGTCACCACCCTATTTATTACCCAGGACGCTGTAAAAGCCAGCTAAGGGAAATTGTACACGGATAACATCCTATGTGTAAAACGTAAAACTATAAAATAAACCCTATGTCAGACCTTGTCAGCGCGGCTCAGTAGACCATAATCCCTCAAAACGGAGAAGGGCCGCGCCCAACAGTGAGACGTCAATGGGCTGGAGAGAGAGAGAAAATAATTGATTGATTCTACATCAGCACTATAAAATATTTATCATATCATATCCTTTCAATAAAACAGTAAATGCTATAAAATATAACAATATATAACAAACATCCGCTCCATAGATCGCCAGACAAAATAAATGTATGAACTTGAAATAGCTGAATGTATTAATAGCGCCGCCTACCGCTACGACGACGCACTAAATATGTGTAAATACAATTACTCACTCATTTTAATGTCACCAAAATTAGTATTTTAGAAGAAAAAGTAGAAAAAGTATGAATAGGACTCACACACGAAGGGTTCGGTACATTTTATTATCATAATATCTATATTCGTCGTATTTTTGACCCCAAAAATAGGACCGAAATAATGACAGGAGACTGATAATGATAAGTATTTGTTGTGATGGCATCTATCTATCATCTAGTTTTAGATTAGCTACGATTTGCAAACGTGTAATTTTGTTTTTAAGACGCTTATATTAGTTCGGTAGGTATCTATCAATGTATTACTTAATCGATGTAACGAATTCTTTGAAAGTGATCTTAACATACTTGCAGTTGTCGGATTGTTCTGAAATTTTGCACTCATATTAAGGACTGAAGACAATGCAACAATTCAAAAAAATTTAGCATTTTCAAGCGTGTTTTTTTAGTTTTTGAATTAAGCAAATTAAGAAATTAAGCAATTTAGTTAAACCAGTCATCCTTTTATTCACAAACCAGATAATCAATAAAACTTACAATGCAAACTATTAAAATTTTTACTTTGATGTATCAAATTGGTTAAAACAAAAATAACATAAGAATTTAGAAGGTTACGGCTGACAATTTTGAGGGAATTCCTCATTTTCCTTCGCTGGGATGTAGAGACTATTTATTATTAAACTAATGATAACGCAGGCCTTGAGCTACATTTTTTACATACTTCCAGGCGCTTAAATAGGTTAAAAATTATTATTTATGTTACTTAAATAATTTGTATGGTTAGGGTTCGTGTCAGTTAATAAACTTTTCTCTATCTTGGCCATATAACAGGCTTCTTTGACAACTGGAGGATGTTGAACACTTACAAATAATATATGACCAGGCGTATTGATATAATGGATACGACCTTGGCATAGCAACCTTTGGACGGTAGTAGACTAAACCGTTAACCGCATTAAAAAAATCTCTGCTAGCTGTTCTGAGTCTGCGAATGTTGAGATGGATGTGTGGCGTCACGCGAATGGATAAAATAAGGAATGAATATATTAGAGGAAGTCTGAAAGTGATGCCAGTAACTGAAAAATTTAAGAACGAGCGGATTTCCTGGTATGGGCATGTTATGAGACGAGAGGAAAGTAATGTCGATAGGAGAGTTCTGAGTATAAATGTGGAAGGAAAAAAGTCTAGAGGAAGACCTAAGAAAAGATGGATGGACTGTGTGAAAGAGGACATGAAAGAAAGAGGAGTTGACACAGACATGACGGCTAATAGACGACTGTGGAAGAAAAAGACATGTTGCGCCGACCCCAAATAATGGGATAAGGGCAGGAAGATGATGAGCTGTTCTGAGTCTAAGAAGTTGGAGGATCGATGAGAGTTTTACTATGTATATCAATGTTAAAAAATGTATTAGAATACCACAGTTCTACTAGCTACAGGATGATGTCACTCTAACGACAGTTCTAAATCTTGCTAAAGAAAGAACTGTTCGAAATTCAAATGTCAGTGTACGGCACGCCAATCAGCATCGCGTTCCTCTACTTTTACTACACCATGCACATTCAATCACGCTTAAATCGAAGTAACAAGACTTATTATCCCTTGATTAATGATACAAAAAAGTTTGTCAAAGAAAGACTCTACTAATTTAACTTTGCTACATTGAATGCTTTTGCTGCTACAATAATAAGGTTTGTTATAGTTTGAATAGTGTGGGAAGAAAGTTTTGTAGGTTCAGGTCCGGTAGGCCGATCTAAATGCGTCCGCGTCTTTGGCACGTCACTGGGGCAAGGACGCTAGCACATGCAGTCGGCAGATTGATTGACCGATAAATCTTGATCAGACTAGTTTTGAAAATTATCTAAAATAAAATATCGATATGTCATAATTAAAATTTGTAGAACATTTTATTGTAATGCAATTGGCTCTTCAATTTGAAACTGTTTAGAAATCGTTTGTAAATATTTAAGGTAATTCTAGCTAAGAAGTATTTTTTTATTGATAATATAATCGTCTCGTAATTACTAAGTTACAATTACTTTTATAGAGTTCTTGGATTTCATAAACGGGTATGGCGAAAGGATAGAATTGTTTTTTTTTAAATAAGTACTCTAATTTTTTCATCTCCTAAAATATATTAATATAAACACTCATTATTGACTCACACTGTATAAAATATTATGTTACGAAATATGAGCTGCATTACGCCTGTAATTTCTTCCGGAATGTATATGTAATTAAAATTTTGATTCGATAAAACTAAATAAATTCGGTTTCCAATAGTAATTAAAATATATCTTTCTAATGTATAAAGCTTGTATATCCACATTTGGTGTGAATATTTTTAATATTTTACTGTTCTCGCAATTTGGCAATACTTCATAATGCCTAATATTTGCTTAATATACAATTTAATTTCAATTAATCTCCTACAGTAGATCCTCTCCTATTATTATTTCACAGTCCAGCCCGATTTTCCAAAACGCCTAGACCAGAGTTTAATCATTGCATCAGTTACGATTATTGAATCATAACATGAGCAATTAAGTAGTAAACTTTTATAAAATACCTACATGATAGGATATGTTTGAATAATTAATTTGTTAATGTAATTACTAAAAAGTTTTCTAATCAGTAAATCATTGCCTGAGTTTCTATTATCAATATTACGAATGTACATATTACTTATTGTGTGAAACATTGAAAACTAAAGTTCTTCATGGATAAGTTAAAATGAAATTTTCCCTATATTTAATCATCGCTATTTCATTACTAATGTATTTTTTTCTTTTCCACGTATATTTAACTACAAAAAAAGGTTCTATTCTTCGCAAGAAGAAAGTGTTTTACTGAAATCGTCATTAAATTGCAGATAAATCCGAAAAAATAATGTGTAACCATGGTTGTTCCTTATGTTTATATTATTGCGTGTAATATTTTAACCTGTACTTGTTTACATTGTAACCATAACTTTTTACGATTGTTTTGTTTGTATTTTGTTGCGTTTGTGTCATGGAAAATCCGTAATTCATGAACATTAATAAAAAATCACTTCACTGAACACATGATAATGTGAGGAGGGAAGAGGGGTTTATTATATACAAAGTACACAGGGTACAATGGGGTCGATAGTGCTATAACAAGCTTATTACGAAACGTTAGATCGCTACCGAAGTCTGTTCGTATGCGCACACGCAACCCGCGTGCGTCGGTCGCACTTGTAAACCGGTGACTGAAAGTATTTTGATACGCGTCTATATCTGTTATGGGATTTGTATTCGCTATTGATTTTTCAGCTATCCATCAATCTGTTTATAATTGGTTACAGACCTCCAAAAACACCACGACGAAGAATTTTATTTATTTCTCTAGACTCGATGAGGCTAAATTTATATCTCAACTAAATAAGTAATCTATACTAGTAATATATGTAGTAATATATGTAGTATATGTAGTATATGTAGTATATGTAGTATATGTAGTATATGTAGTATATGTAGTATATGTAGTATATCCGTATCTGGTACCCATAACACAAGCATAGAAATATAGCTTACTTTGGGACCAGAGGACGTTGTGCGAAATGTCCATGAATATTTATTTATTTATTATTTATTTATTATACTAATATTATAAAGCTAAACAGTTTGTTTGTTTAAACGCGCCATTAATCTCAGGAACTACTGGTCCGAATTAAAACATAATTTTGGTGTTGGATGGCCCATTTATCGAGGAAGGCATTAGACTATATAATATTACACTGCGACCAATAGGGTCAAAGCATTTATATAAAGTGTTGCAAAAACAGAGAAAATTTTCTTAATTCAACGCGTACGGACTAGCGGGCAACAGCTATTCTTCTATAACGTTGATCTCACCCTTCCCAAAGATTTTAAGATTCATGTTTTATTTTGAGTTTTTATAAAGTTAAATTTAATTACTAAATTATAGGAAGTATCGGTAAAATGCATTAACTGAAAAATTCCTGAAATCACCATTTCTTGGTCTGCGTCTAGGTAATAATTAATGAATCCTCTTTTTAGTCTATAGAAGCCAATATAATAGGTATTGGACAGTCTACCAGGCCATCAACCATAATATTTCCAATTCTCACAAAAAAAAAGATCTACTTAGTTGATAGATTTAATGATTCTTGCAGCAACCACGGGATGAAAATGGGTAGCAGGTTAACATGTATTGTGTCCTTAGAAGCCATGTCGTAATTTTATGGACGGCCGCGTGGTCTAGTGGTTCATATAACGGACTGCCGATCACGAGGTCTCGGGTTCGATTCCCGGTCAGGACAATAATTTGTGTGATGTTTTTAATTGTCATACAAATGTTTGTACTGCGTCTGGGTGTTTACTATGTATTATAAGTATGTATTTACAAAAGAAAAGTAGTATATGTATTCTATCCGTATTCTGGTACCCATAACACAAGCATATAAGCTTAGCTTGGGACCAGAGGACGTTGTGTGAAATGTCCATGAATATTTATTATTTATTTATTATTATTATGGAGACCCTCACAAATTCCAACGCTCTCATAAGCTAGACCCAAGCAACGTGATTAGCTATTTATTGATTTGTGGCGCCATTTCGTCATCTTAGTTATGCATATTTGTTACATAGAGTGCTAGAGCCTAGTGCCAAAGATATATTGTCACTAAATTGACATTTGACTGGCAACCGAACGTGAATTTCTGTCTGCGAGAATAAACTGATAGTACATAGATATAGTTGAAAACACTTGTAACGTTATTCAGCTGAGTAACACGAATAGATCGTTTGATAGTAACATTTTATAGCTTAGAGGGCTTAATTAGTTCAGGCAGTTCCATAACAAGACATTGAGGGGCTACTGACTGTGAAGTTAAGCCTGCTTTTTAAAGCCAATGGTACTAATTCTAAGTGCACAATCTTACAAATAAAAATATCTATGGTGTATTTTGATGAATGGACTATTTCGTTGTGTTCATTAAAATTAATTAAAATCTTCCGTCTATATTAGTATAGTTTTGTAATAAGAAGGTTGAGTTATAATTGCCGAATTTATTATGGACTATATCAATTTTTAGTTTTACGTTAAGTTTAGTTGTGTACGTTGAATACGTACCAATATCGTTAATCCTCGTTCTCCCTTTAAAGATTTATTTATTTAACTAACTTTTTATTTATTTAATCTTACAAAACGGCTACGTTATGTAGAAAGGTCGGCTTTAGTAAATCGCGTAATTCAACACTATTAAAGTTTATTTATAAATATTTTATTTATAAATATTTGACGGGCTTCGTGGTGGAGTGGTTTATGTAATGGACTGCCAATCACGAGGTCTCGGGTTCGATTCCCGGTTGGGACAATCATTTGTGTGATATCCATAAATGTCATACAAATGTTTGTACTGCGTCTGGGTGTTTACTATGTATTATATGTATTTATTTACAAAAGAAAAGTAGTTTATGTATTATATCCGTATTCTGGTACCCATAACACAAGCATATAAGCTTAGCTTGGGACCAGAGGACGTTGTGTGAAATGTCCTTGAATATTTATTATTTATTATTATTTATTATTATTATTATTTATAGTTTAAAAAAACTAAAAAAAACACGCTTTATTTAGTCGAATTATTGCATTGTCATAGGTCTTTGACAGGTGTGCAAAATTTGAATAGAATCTGACCGTTTAAAGTGGGTCAAAATAGCGTCCAAAGGAGTCGGTTACAAACATACAAACAAACATACAAATAAACATACAAACAAACATACAAACAAACATACAAATAAACATACAAATAAACATACAAGTGCAGCTAATATAAAGCGTGTAATAAAAATGTAGTTATGTTACATCAATCTGTAATTTATTGTTGATTATCACATCGTAAAAATTTTAAATATTAAATTAATTAAATAGATATGTTTTCGCCTATGCCTTCAATTTAAAAAAAATGAAGTAGTCAGTAAATCCAGTAAGTTATTGTCTGTAAAAGAATCAGAAGGATTAATCAGTTAAAGCTATTAAAAAAAAAGTATTAGCTTTCTTGGTAGGAAAAATCTTAGCACCTTATTTTCACGGCAGCCGTAAAACGTAACAGGATAGTGACGTAGACCTCATCCGTCACCCAATAGTGAGATAATTTTAAGACAGTTTCGATATTACAGATTGAACGTGTGAGGGTATAAGGTATTACTATGTCATATCACGTCGTCTTATCTAGTTTCCATAAATATTTACTGTAAACTATATTATATTCAAATATATTTAAATTTTGCTTGATTACCTTACCTGAAATTATTGAATTCATAACGTGGTTATATCATTTTCTTGGCCAGTCATTTGTATACATTGCCGTAGTACATGGAGTCCATCGATCCGGACAGCCAGTACACCGCAAACTGATGATCCGTTCTTCGTTCTCACTGGAGTCACTTCAGTATAACAATTACTACCGACGCTGTATGCTAACAAGTCACCCAAATATATGTACGCATATCTGACAAACAATATTAAATTTATTAGACACACCCTTGCGTTGCAGTGACAATTAAGAAATACTTAGGGCCTCTTTCACCATTCTCAAGTAAAGCGCCAAGTAGACTAATTTTTTAATCTTAAAATTACTGCTACTCGAACGTCGCACGTGTAGTTACTGGTGACTTTAACTAGCTAAAGTCACCAGTAACTACACGTGCGACGTTCGAGTAGCAGTAATTTTAAGATTAAAAAATTGAAATTGACAGAAGATACTCGTAACTATTACTTGACAATTAACGCTAATCGATAAGTAACTAATCAACGCTTTACTTGAAGATGGTGAACGAGGCCCTAATCCTACTAATATTATAAATGCGAAAGTAACTCTGTCTGTCTGTCTCTGTCTGTCTGTGATTTTGATGAAATTTGGCACAGACAATCTTTAGACCCTGAGAAAGGACATAGGCTACCTTTTATTGCGAAAAACAAAAAAATCCAAATTCCACGCAGACGGAGCCGCGGGCAACAGCTAGTAATTAATATTCAAATAAGGAAGAAGTTTCCAATTCCAAGACGTAAATTCCACTCTGTTACGCGTAGGTATCATCCACAAAGAGTGGTCGTGATTATACCTACTTATAAGCTTTAATTACATAAACAGAAATAAAGAAAGGAGGTCGTGATATTATTTTGATTTTTAACCCGTCAACGTAAAGACAATTCTTTTTAGATTACATCGATCATCAAGCTTTTTCGGTCCACTGTTAGACATCCATGCCACAACGTGCAGTCTTGTGCCACTAAACTTGCATCCTTCCTACATTATATAGTTGCTAAATATCCGAGATCTCTATCGAATAACAATTTCTTACCCAATATCTTCACAAGACTCCAAGCTCAGTGTATCGTCAGGTGGTTCACTCACAACTGAGAATACTATACAATCTTTAGGTTCGATACTTATCATGCTTACTGAACGACAACGTGCCATGTGACCGAGAAGTGGTATATCTTCATCTTCCAAATGAAACGCTATGAAAAAACCATTTTTGACATTAACGCAATATGTAAATGTTATCGATTATGTTAATTGCAATTGGATTTCTTAGATTTTGATACTTGAGTCTCTGAAACAGACTATAAACTAAAGTGCAGTCACCCCGAAGTTTTGACGACTTTTCAGCCAGTCACACGTATCTAGTATCTACTGAGCTGTAGTGTCTTGTTTGATCAATTCCATAATTGCAAGAGATTTCATAAAAAAGCTTGGCTCATAATTGAAGACGTAAATCGCATAAGTGTTAGAGATAGATAATATCTTTTAGACTCACATTTTTTAAAATTAAAATAAACCTTGTCAACATAATGCTTAGGTTTCGGAAGGCTAACAGGAGTCTCGAGGTCAGCTCCAGATCTTCCCAGAAAGCTGTAGGCTACATATACTCTTTGTATACGAGGGTCAGACATCGCTTCACATTCTTCATTCAATGCTAACCATAGAATCGTTATATCTATAGTTTGAAAGTCATTTCCATTTGTGATGTTAGGCATATCCTAAAAGCGTAAAAGCTTGTGAAATTCTTAATAAATTGACGTCCTTAGTTCCTGACGTATAATGGATAAACAATTTAATCTCTGGACGTGATAAGTTACCATGTCCAGTAAAGCCAGTAGCTTTCCGTTAACTTATACTAGTGCTATTTGCATTTTCTTATTTTTAAAATTGACACCACGCAAATCAAATTAGGCGGTATACTTATTTCCCTTTTGTATTGTGGCAATAATTTATTTTCGGTTCAACTTTTCAGAGATTTTTTAGCCATTTTAAAACAAAATATAATACATATATTCGTCAAGCTAAATCCGTAAAAATGGAAGTTAAAGGTTTGAAATAAGTGTTAGTGAATATTTGCTTTTTCTTTTACAGTAAACGTAGTAAAAATAATCTTACTGCAAATCAAGCTTACCCTCTGCGGTTCTTCCTTAATGTCTTCGGCAGGTTCTTCGTGTCTGCTGTTCGAATTTATCGTTACAGACTTCTTTGATTGATCAGTTTTATACCCTAGAAGAACAGATTTTAGTTCTTAACCTTATTTAAAGTATTTTTTACTATAGAATGAGTATAATCAATCCATTTAAGTAGGTATACAATAATAAACGCTCGAGATCAATATATTAGCTGTTGCCCGTGACTTCGTACCCGTCGAATTCCTACTTACTTGACACTTATCGTCACATTTTGGACAATCCACAAATATCTTTATAAATTATAGCCTATGTGTTATTCTGATGTATAAGCTATTGTAAAATTTTATTATAATCCAGTCAGTAGTTGTTGCGTGAAAGAGTAACAAACATCCAAACACACTCACAAACTTTCAGATTTATATTATTAGTAAGATCTGTGATGAATAGACGTAATCAATAAAGTTACATTTTTACAGAAATTACTCACGATTTGACCATAAAATTGAAAAACTCAAAAAGTTATTTACCACATAACTTGGCGATGTTGTCATATTTCCTCGATATGTTATCATATTCATCATCACTATCAACTGGCAGCAACAGCATCGGTTCCAACTCCTGCTCTGCTGTTTTCTCTATAAATAATAATTGAATACAAAGGCACACAAACAAAAAGGCACACTATAGGAAAAAATACTTTAATACATTTTAACGAAGCAAGGTTACATTGTTTATTTTTTCGATGAATGAAATTTGCGTAGCAGATTTTCTACTTTTTATTTTTAAATGAGTATATGCAATCTTATATAAAACTAGCTGTTGCCCGCGACTCCGTCCGCGTGGAATTTGGAAATGTTTTTTTTCGCATTAAAAGGTAGTTATGTCCTTTCTCAGGGTCTAAAGATTGTCTGTGCCAAATTTCATCAAAATCGGTTGAGAGGTTTAAGTGGGAAAGCGTAAAAGACAGACAGACAGAGTTACTTTCGCATTTATAATATTAGTAGGGACTACAAAAACAAAATTATTACAATCTTTATTATAATGTAAATTGATAATTATATGTATCATCTAGGCACTTGTTTGGCGGAATTACGTTTCATTTTATAAACTTTATAGTATCTACCAGGAGTAAGCAGTGTTAGACTTAGGAAAATTAACTTAGAATACTTACTATTTTTACTGAAACTAGCTCGATCTTTAGAAGTCTGTAAGTAATGGGATTTAGCATGAGTTTAACATGAATGTCCGTGTGGTGACAAAATTAAGAATATAAGTGTTACCATCCTCTTTCCTAGGCTAAGGGATATTATACACACACAGGCCCTCTGTGTGAGAGTAGATTCTTAAGGGTTCCATCCATCCATCAACCTTTCTCAGTCCACTGCTGGACATAGGCCTCCCCCATAGAACGCCTAAACGCGCTGTCTTGCGCTAACTGTATCCCCGCTGGATACAGTTAGCGCAAGACCGCGCGTTTTGGCGATATCGTCGGTCCACCTCGTTGGGGGCCGCCCCACGCTGCGTCGTCCGGTTCGTGGTCGCCACTCGAGGACCTTCCGTCCCCAACGGTCATCAGATCGTCGAGCGATGTGGCCTGCCCATTGCCACTTCAGCGTGCTAACTCTTCGGGCTATGTCGTACACATCAGTCCTACGGATCTCCGCATTCCGGATCTTATCACGTAGGGAAACACCGAGCATAGCCCTCTCAATAGCACGCTGCGCGACTCTGAGTTTTGTTACGAGGCCGACATTCAGGGTTCATTTAATTAAATAAACATACCTAATGGCACTAGCTGCTGCCCGCAACTTCTACGCGTGGAATTAAAAAAAACCCTAGTTAATTATACAAATTATACAAAAATACCATGCTCTTGAACCAGTCCATCTATAATAAAAACCGCATCAAGATCCGTGTAGTTTTGAACGTTTACAACACTACTTTGTTTTATATTGTGTAAAGATTCTGCAATAAAATTTTAATACTCACCATTTTACTAAGACTTTTTCTTTGTAACTTGCCGAATACATTTTTCTGAATAAAAAAAAAGAAAATGCGTTTGCTAGTTAAGCCGATGACATCTACTTTTAATTTGTTTTAACGTTCGTTAATAATATTATTTACTTACATAATATGAAGATGTGTTGCTGTACTGTGCTTGAGAAAATATATCCTGTGAATTAAATCATACCTAAATCTATACTAATGTTAAAAAGCTGAAGAATTTGTTTGTGTATTTGAACGTGCTTTAGGTGTTTATGTCGAGTGTGTCGGTTAAAGGATAAAATGAAATACGTCCGGACTTGAATGGTGTTTATTTGCGACTCCATATATTTGATATAGTAACAGCTTATATAGGTAAGGAGAACAATCGTTTCTATATATTTCTAATACTGCTGACATGCATAGTGTTGCATACAATGAATCCATACATAATATATTTGTATATAATAAATTAGGCAGCGAGCACAATGGTCTCTATAGATTCGTAGATTTGTTGACATACGTCTACTTGCAAACAACGAATTCATACAATGTGTACATACAGTGCTAATCTCAGGAACCACTGGTCCGATTTGAAAAAGTCTTTCTGTGATGGATAGTATATTTATTAAGAAAGGTTACAAGCTATACAACATCACGCTGCGACCGAAGCAGGAATTAAAATGTTACAACAATGGGGAAAAATTTCTAAATTCCACGCGCACGGAGTCGTGTGGGAAAGCTAGTTTTTAATATACAGCTGTGGCCGTTTTCTGTTCAATATTAAAATGGACTTCCCCTAACAAATTTAATTACATGCATACTGCATATCTTATAATAATAACTTTCTAATTAACTTAGACTTAAAAACTGTATGGAGGATGCCTAAGTACAGCAGAAGACGAAGAAAGTCCGATGGATAGATAGTATAGATAGTATGATAGATCTGAAACTACTTACTTCTTCCTCTTTTGGTATTCTCGGTATATTATGTATACTGCTCCTCTGTAAACAGAAGAACCATCATTTTATGATTCCATGTACCTAAGCATATTTCAGTTCATGCTTACTGAAACTTTCTTAGTGAAAACTATCTAAGTATTATAGACATACTCTCTTATTCATAATGACTTATCGGAGGTTTAAAAGTTCGCTAAAATCGGTTAGCTAAAATTGACAAAAATTGTTATTCATAATAGTATTTTTACGATAAAATGTATAATATTATCTCTCCGATAAAGTTATTGTTTAAACCTCCGATAAGTCATTATGAATAAGACCATAACAATTTTAATTAATGTAAACGTGTACAATGATGTAGCAAACTAGTTATTCAAAATACGCAATAATTGTTTTCATTGTAAGTTTTTGATAAAATATGAAAACTTACGTTCTTAGCAATCATGGCCTCTTTCATATCGGCTGATGTTCTTATATTTGGTATCTGAAAATTATCACTTTACTAGATAATGCCTGTGGTTTCACCCACGTTTATAGTTATTTTCCAATATACATCAAACCTTAATACACAAAACAATAAGGGCTTTCCTTTTTTACCACGCTATCTATTAAAGAACCGCATCGCATACATACAAAAATAAAGACTGAAATAAAAAATAAAAGCTCTTCTTGTCGAATAGGTAGAGAACAAATTGTACTAATTTCAAACCCATTTTTTGTTCCTTTTGTATTAAGATAAACGTTTATAAATTACAGTACAGTAAAAAATGTTATGTTAGTAATAGCTTTATAAGGCGTGCCTGTAAATTTTACAATGACAATTTGAGTCACATTGATGTCTTTAATGTATCCTTAGCTGCTCTCAATAATAAAGTTAATAAATGATTTTAAGATTATTTGAACAATGTATACTTAAAATACTTATAATTTGTAAATAAAATTGGTCAAGTGCGAGTCGGACTCGCGCACGAAGGGTTCCGTACCATTATCTATGCAACATAAGGCAACGTTATTAATATCGAGCAAGAAACGGTAAAAAAATCAGGTCTGTTGTATGGGAGCCCCCCTTAAATATTTATTTTATTTTATTTTTAGTATTTGTTGTTATAGCGGCAATAGAAATACATCATCTGTGAAAATTTCAACTCTCGACGGACGGACGGACGGACGGACGGACAGTGAAGTCTCAGTAATAGGGTCCCGTTTTTACCCTTTGGGTACGGAACCCTAAAAAGTAGGGTATAGTTGTCAATGTTTTTCTTAAAGGAGACTATAGGTCTGTATTTGATATATTTATTGTTATAAAATCGCTTATGTGTGACTGTTTGTTTCTATAAATAAAGAAAATAAAAATAAATGATGTAATTATTAATTCTCTCTCCAGCCCATTAACGTTCCACTGTTGGGTACGGGCCTTTTCCACTTGGGAGGCATTGTGGTCTATTATGCTGCGCTGGCCATGCGTGTATGCGTAGGGTAAAGTTACGAAATTTCTGACTCTCACAGAGGATGTTATCTGTGTTAGCTGGCTTTCAGGGCACCCTAGGTAAGAAATAGGGGGGTGACACTTGTATTCTAAGGTAACGGTATCTGTGTGGTGACGGATTTAGAATAACCATTTATTGTGGTACATAATCTTCTTCTCAGTCCACACATGGGCACGATGTTTCTTCATTTCAGGAGTTTAGGTACTTCACATTTAGCTAGTATCTAATGTAAATATATTATTCTCTTCCTTACTTATCAACCGACTTAAAAAAAAGGAGGAGGTTCTCAATTCGTCCGTACCTATGCTTTTTTTAATTCTTTATTTAAGTTTGTTACCTCATAACTTTTAAATGAGTGAAGCGACTTTGAAGATTTTTTTATTTGAAAGCTGGTGGTTCCCGTGTGGTCCCATTGGCACCAGATTAGGATGTGATGGTTATCTCCCGAGAAATCGAGGAAAGCCTTCAAAGGCACATGAAGTCCGTTGAACATTTATTTTTTAAATACCTACTTAATTATTTTAGTATTGCAATTTTCGTGAGTTTGAGTCATCTTAAAAAAATATATATGTTACCGGCTAACACTCGCTTTTATAGGATCGATGATGTCGACCCAGGTTTCGAGCATATCCGATGCTCATCTTCAGGACGAGTGCGCAGCGGCGTCTGTGACCTTCTGACGCGCACTGGTCGACATCATCGATCCTATAAAAGTGAGTGTTAGCCGGTAACATATATATTTTTAAGAATTAATTATATGTTTATTTTGTTAAAGTTTGGTATCTAAAATCCACGTGTACGAAGATGCAAGCAACAGCTAGTATGTAATATTGTACGTAAATATTCTGTTCATAGTTCTTACCACTTCATTAATTATCATACGTGTTTCTGGATCACCACGTTCCTGAATTCAATATAAAAAATTCAAATCATATAATAAATCTAAATACATTAACTTAACAGTACCTACAAGTCCTTAAACCGCTAAAGCATTGCATTATTTTGCCATTAGAAATCCAAAAACTACATCCTCTCTCTACAACTTGATCTACTGTTCTAACACACCCGGTCAGCGCAAGTTATCCATCTCTAACAGTACTCTGGGAAGGAAAAGAGTGATGACACTTGTATTATTTGTCCATTACCATATAGACAGCAATACTACACCATAGAAATATAAGATCGACTATTGAATGCTCCATGCTTGAATTTCCTCCACATCTGAAGGTGTTTAGTTTTTCATCTCTAGGTACATATTATCTGTTTTAATTGAAACGAAATGTAAAGGGAGTGGTGACACTATGGTCATAAGTTAATTATCTTACATGTGACAAGGAGCTTGGTTTTTTAGTTTGTTTACTGTCGCTGTTCCGATAACACCCTGAGAAACGTGGGCTCTGTAAACAACATTAATATTATCTTAACAATTCTTATCATTTACTAGATAATAGAGGTCACAAATAAACTAAAGAAATTGACTGTAAAAATTAAATTCTGGACATTTTCCTTGGGGCTTAATACTGTTCAACAGTTTTGGGTCTTTCCATATGAAAAGGCACAAAATAGTCGTTCATTGCGAAGTTTTATCCCACGACTTCTTAAATAGCAGTTCTTAAAGTTTACCAATGCTTCACAAGACCCTGGCATAAAATAATAATAATTGATCTGTACAACGCTCGACCTTATGACTTCTTAAATGCAGTTTTTCGCCTACTACTAAGGGACCCTATAATTAAGTATACATACATGTCGCCTAGGATACTCAGCTCCTCTGTCTATTGCCACGGTATTGGGTAAACGTAGCACACTGCTATTCTGACGTTTAGACAAACTCATATGCTTATCGAAGCTATTTTCGTCTTGCTTGTTGTATCCCTAGAAATAAATATACCTCTTTAAGTAATAAAACAGTTTTAATTTTGCTTAGAAACTGCACAATTAGTGGAATCTTATTTTTATTAGCTGACTATAATCCTCATTAACTTATTCTTCGTCACAACGGCCTACTCTATCATACTAACCCGATTTATTTGTATTTGATTTAGTATTGGTTTCTCTTGCAGAAGTTTTCTTCGTACTTTATGACAGTTTTTACAATTGTTTAAACTACCTGTTCTTTATTTAGAAGAAAGAAAGAAAGAAATAAGATTTATTGCTGCCAAACATAAAACGAAAACATATACATTACACGTGAATATAAAATACACAACTTAAAATAGGTACATCATATTTGATACCATGCACATGTGTAAGTCCAGTCGGCAGCAATAGGTCCCCATTTCAGCATAATGTCAAGTCTCAAGGACTTTGGACGCTGGTTTTCAAATGGGGCCTATCGAGTGCTGTCACGGATGCCCACAGCCCACAATACATTTAAATAATTACGCCCATAGTAAGGTTAAAAAGCATAAGAGGAGGTACATTTACAGCTATATAATAATAATTGACTTTTTTAGTTACAAAGTAGGAGTATTACTGTGATGTTTTAGATACAAACGAGTAAGCACAATAAAAAAATAAAATAAACACAACATAATTGTAAAACTAAATACTTAAATTATTTATTTTTGCTACTATCATTATTTCTATAGATATAAATATATAGGTAGGTACCTAAAATAATGTTCCGATATAATATCTCATCCATATTGAAACCTGGCTTTGTAATAAACTGATGTCTATCCATAATATTGTAGACTCAGCATTATTTGTTTAAATAAAAACTGTATACTAACTTTATCAACACAAATAAATACAAAACCAAAATACCTTATTTATGCGAAAACAAAACTATTTATTTGTGGAATGGTATTATTACTAAAACCAGATTTGCCACTAATAACGTCGCTTACTTCGTTTGATAGCAGCCGTAGTACACTGCTACCCCAACAATACAGTTTTTCCTAAGAGAAAAGCAAATAATACTTAAAACTTTTGCTAACGCGTTTATTCTACAGGCAAGACTCAAAATAATAAAAAACTAAAATCAAAAAACACCACTTTTTGCGGATTTAGACACGAATATTGTTCCGTTCCTACGTAAATAATGTTTTTAAGAACATTTACCTCCTTACTCTGTACATCAGTAGAAGTTATTTTATCGGAGGTGAGCTTTGGTTGATGAAGTAGATCTTCTTGACTCCGAAAGGTTTCATTCTGCGGTGTAATTTGCAACATCACACGGGAATCGTCCTTTGTGTGCGTCAAAGGCTGTGGAGGTGGCAGCTGGAAAATATCTATTTGTTCGTATTGTGATGGATGGTGCCTAATCTATGCCATATATTACAAAACTAAAGATTTTGTTTGTTTGTTTGAACGCACTAATCTCAGGAACTGCTGGACCAAGTTAGGAGAATCCAGTTTCTACAAGTTGCAACTGAAGATGACAACCTGCATCTAGACAGAACTTAAGTTAATGATAATATGAGAAGTCTTTGTAAAAATGATAGGGAGTCGTTTATTTTTCTTCTTTTCAATTTTAAGATACCCTTGGTATGGCTTTATTATTGGCCGGTAACAATTTATCATCAACTCGCAACATGAACCAAACGTCCATTACACCCATTTCATCGACAGCGTCTAAGGGATCAGAAGCCCCACTGTTTTTACTTCGAGCATAAACCATTTGAGGTCCAGCCACCTGGAAACACACGAAGAAAATTATAGCTGAAGCTTTGCAACTAATACTTGGTCATGAATTGTAAGAGAAGTCGGCTGCTATGAACATGGCTCTAATGTTATGAAGAAAGGGAAAATCCTAATAAATAGGATTGACTTGCTCAGCAAAATATCTAATGAGCCACCTTCATAGAAATATTAAGAAATACTTTCAAGCAGATTTGATAATAGCAAAAACTGATACCAGGACTCAAAATCTTTGACTTTCCAGAATACATAATTCAAAGTGAAAAGAAAACAAGAATTAAACATATTCTCAGAGCAAATATACTCTTATGATTAAAAGATGACTGAAGGTAATAAAATGCCTTTACCAAAGCAAGAGACATATAAGCACGTATATTGATGTGAAGTAAAGCATCCCGTAGGGGCAGGGAGCATCGAGCATACGGTTCTTCTTGTTTATCTAACTCGCATATTATGATCGGCATTTCCCCCTGATGAAAAGAATTACAAATATTTATATAGTTTTAGGAAGCATCGTTAAAATGTGTATTTTCTAATCAAATAAGTACATTTCCCAATAAACTATTTCAAAATACGTGTAATCGATGATCAAGTCAGGACAGATTTCAGTCTATACATAATAAAATAAATATTTACTGATGCGATGATGACAATTAATAATACGTAATAATTAATAATACGTACTTGTAATACGCACGTTACGTGCGTATTTCAAGTGATCTCATAACACGATTAAATTTTGGTGTCCTTCTAAACATGACCATTACAGAATACGGTCACAGAACACAGCGGGGCCGTTGTGACTTGATTTGACCCAACCGCCCCGTTGACTGAACTGAACTATAGGCCCGACGTCAGCGGGGCCACTGCAATTATTTTTCCCAATGACCCTAGCGGCGGCTTTCGGCAGGCTGTTGGCACTCACCCATTATTTAAACTTCAACATCCAGTGCAGATAAGAAAGTTTGGTAATTCTAAAAAATACCCCTGCCGGTGTGTGCTCATTAAAGCCTTTGTGTTTGGCTGTTAACTTTTCAGATTCATGTATATAGTATCTGTATAATAATAAGCTTAGCAAGCGAATATACTTACATGTTTCATATAGTTCAGAAAGTCATCCGTCAATAAAATCTCGTACTCTGTTGAAAAATCATAAAGCACTACTCTACCAGCGCGCATGCGACTCATTGTTACATTCTGGTCAAAAAATTTCCATGTTAGAATCAGTGATTTGTCTTTAGAATTCAGTACTGCCTGAATATGCAAAAGAAAAGGATTTTTTACTATATATTGAGTAAAATAACATTAAATGTTCATCAGCAGTAACGTCCATGTAAAAATGCTGCTATGCAGTCAAAATTGGAAGCTAACCTCATCAGAAAGTACGACAGTGCCAATATGCAACGTAAACACGCATCTTGGTGCTTGTACGTCACTTAACTTGTGTGTAGCCACGCCTTCTTTCAATGTAAGCTGGCTACGAGTCTGGCCCCAGTTTAAAGTTTCACTTACACGATTCTCTTGAGAATGCTATATGAAGTAGAAAGAGAAAGAAAGTGTTAATGTATTGCCTACTGGCTGTCACTCAGTCTTGGGACCGAAGATCTCAGCCCATGTTTCGATGACCGATGCCATGAACAGAATTGTATGATAGCTGTATTATCATACATAATCTTTTAAAATGACTTCAAATCGTGATTTCTATGACTATAATTTTGAGAGACTAATATGTCATAGAAATAGTAGGAAAATATATAGCTTAACCAATAACTCAATTATTTCTTTGACTGACCTCTGGATTACTAGGTTGCGTTTGTATCATTCGTTTGCAATTTTCTAACTCTTCAGTGATTGAGTCCAATTTCTCTTGCAAAGTGCACTGTGATAGTCCAGGCATTGATTGACTAAAATTAATAGCTCATTAGGGCTTTTAAAAACTTAATAGGTACCCAGTTAATACAGAACAAACAAACAAAATAAAAATACTGGAGTTAAGTGATTGTAAAGTTATTTTCTAATTTTATAGATTCACGACCTGTTTACCTGTAATTCTCTTGCGTTTTATTTTTGCCGTAGGACGCATTATTTACTGAAACAAAAAATGTTATTATATATAATAGAATAAATTGTCCAGTAGCCATACTTTTATTTTAATTGGTATCAGCTTCAAATAACGGTGAATACTTTGTCCTTATTCAGAGTATTGGTCACAGCGGTAGTGTATTTCTTTTCCTCTGTTGTTGAATATCTGGGTTCATTGAAGTTATTCATTAATTTTTTATTGATACATTCGAAAGCTTTAATAGCTTATGGATTATTTAACGTCAAGCGTTATAAATTAAGATCCAGTACAATAAATAGGAAATATACCATGTTCCTCTGTAGAATCCACCATAAAAGATCTTTCTAATACCGTGCTAACGTTGGAAGTCTCACGCGAGCATTCAGGGCATTCGGTGAAGCAGACTCCCTGTTCTTGCGTCTTTTGAGACCTTTCGTCTGACTGTATACCTGCCAACAAATTTTAATTTGAATAAATTGGTTTTAATGTTTAAATCAATGCCAATGGTCTGTCCACTTTGATCTTAGAGCATCCAGCTCCGTCTTTGGTATTTTCCCCACCATAATAATATACTTATCAACTATTATAGCAGATGAGTAATAATTACTTCTTATACAGGATAATACGGACAGTACCTTTATTAACAAGTCCTCCACAAGGCTTCTGTTCATTGCATTTACAAATATGTGGTCGACGCACATTATTAGAAGGTACAGTCTTAAAGCATAATGTACCACTTTTGCGTCTATATGTTGCAACTGCACGTTGTATCTGAGAAGGCACCATTGAGTTTTTGCGTACAGCCACTGAAATATCGCAATATATAATACACATTTTTAAGTATTAATCTATAAAAATGTTCACAATCACAATTTTTTTTATTAACAGACTTACTTACTTGATTTGGCATACTTTGAACCTATTTCAGGTGCATTTTCTAAAGTGGTTTTGTCAACGCAATTGCCAGTGCCAGAAATCTGTTTGTCATTACATGTAATGTTTGTAACAGCTGTCTGGTTTTCTGTTAACTTATTATATTTATCCTTATCGGCAGTTAAACTTAATTCAGGAGATAAATTGTTCTCTCCTTCTATGATATCCAGTTGAGATAAAGGTGATTCAGTGGCTTTAATTTCTTTTTCATTTACTTGAACAGCTTTTTCTCTTTCTGGTAAACTAAAACGATTTGATATTTCTTTATATTTATCATTTTTATTCTTATTGCGTTCATAAATTTCTTTTTTAAATCGTTCATTAATTTTTGTTTTAAAATTATTCTTTTTATGATTTATTTCAGAGATTGGTATAGGGCCAGGTATTTGTAAACTATTATGTTGATCGCTTTTTGGTGGTCTTGTCCCTTCAAGTTTCTGAGATCGTGTTTTCCCCATAGTTTCATCTGTAGATCTAACACATTATTAATTAATGTCTGTATAACCATTACCTAAATAGATACCAGCTATAAAAATATCTTAACTTTATAAATACTATTTTTTAACTTTATAAATATTTTTTAAATGCTTTAGCTCGTTTTTTTTTGTTCTTAAATTCTGATACAACTTACAGGCTTATTTGAGGTACATTTCTGTCAGCATAATTTGGAGGCGGTATTTTTACTGACTGCTTAATCCATGTTTCATCGCTTGATGTAATATCAATAGGTAATATACTCTTATCCTGATGCTGGGGCGCGACAAATTCATTATGTGTAAGTCTTTCATTTTTAGTTGCATCAAAATCAATATTTTGTGTCTGAAAAGCAAGCATATGTCTCATATTTTACAATTTTATATTAAATGAAAATATAGCGATAAATAATATTATAATTGTAACGAATCACTCGGTTTTGATATATTCTTCACAGTATTTAATTTTTTTGGTTTTCTAGCAGCATTTTCTAGGTCATCGTTTAGAGCGAATATTATTTTACTATAGCCTTCTACACCAATATTTAAAGTGTCAT
Organism: Orgyia antiqua; assembly: GCA_916999025.1. Lineage (NCBI taxonomy): Eukaryota > Metazoa > Arthropoda > Insecta > Lepidoptera > Erebidae > Orgyia > Orgyia antiqua. The sequence goes on from OU779862.1 coordinate 22,136,036, forward strand.
TGCAAAAAGAGTCAGGTGAGGCTGTTATTTTCTCGATACGGCGTATGTTATTATTTTTATACATACCATGAACAGATAATTCAGGTGAACTTACTGTGGTGCTTTTAGAGACAGGTGAAACTAAATATTCATTAGTTGTAAAAAAATCTTCCTTTTTATTACAACTAGATCTGGTTTCCATTTGGTTTTTTAATAGTTTTAAATCTACGTTACTCGGCCCATGTTCCCACAACTTCTTAGGTCCATTAGAAATACAATTTTTATTGGCTTCTGACACACCAAGATTGTTGCTGGAGGTATCATTCTTTATTGCATTGTAAAATTTATCTTCAAGCTCCCTAGTTTTATTTTCGTGACCATCAGCTTGTAGTTGAATTTTATTGCGATCGGAAATTTCAATTTTACTAACTTTTTCTTCATTTATATTGTAATTTTCAAGTTGACTTTGCTGTTTCTTACTATCGCTGATATCTTGTATCTTATGTTGACTCCAGCCACTATTAAGTTTTATATTTTTGCTGTCGTCATGAGCGTTTGAGTGAACCGTTTCATCATCTCTATTTTGATATTTTGTATCAGCTTTCATGTATTTAGCTTTGTTTGCACTTGTTTTCAGTTGATTTTGGTTTACGTCATTAATATTATCAGTAGTTACAGTAAAACTTGAACTCTTAATCGCGCCGCCACAATTTTTCTTACAAAGCTGTAGTTCCTCACAACACTTAGAACATCTTTCATTTTCTAAAGATAATCCTTGGCGATATAAGTGAATTAATCTGCTTATCCGCTAAATGAAATATTTAATTTGAATTAATAATATACCTAGTATAAATTTTATTCCTACTTATATTCGACCCAAAATATTCATAAATCATAAAAATAAAATTTTAAGAACGGACCTCTAAATATGATCATATAATTTTTACTACAATAGCAATAACTTTACAAAAACTATCTACTCATACTCGTGGACTCAGTCGTGGGCAGGTACATTTTCCACCAGCACTAGTTGTCGGCTCTGCATCAAGATATTCTAAGTCCTGCAGAAAAAGGCATCAACGTCAGTGAATAGCTTTATATATATAAATCTCCTGTCACGATGTTTGTCAGCGATGGATTCCTAAACTACTGAACTGATTTTAAATTTGATTTGCACGCCGTGTGTAATTCCCCTCAACTTGAAAGATAGGATAGCTTACATTTCAATTTATAGTCGCAATATTATTTTATTGCAAATTATTTGTCTACCCCTGACATCTGAATGGCAAAACAACGTTTGCCGGGTCAACTAGTTACTTAGGAAGTACAAAATTTAAGTACATTCTTGAGTATTTTTAAGCTCGTATTTCTGGGAGCACAGCTATGAGGAGAAGGAGTTATGTCAGAAAATAGTAATGAACCGGCACAGGAAAGCTTAATATTTCTGGTCTGCCCGTTTTTTGTTATGGCTAAGGCCGACAGACGAGTTAACGGCCCACCTGGTGCTAAGTGTTCCGTTGCTCATATACTCAGCAATACCAGGGGTATAGCCAAACCTGTCTACCGACAAACTTACCACTGTATTAGTTGTTTCTTCCTTGTTGGTAGTCATTCGATTAGAAATTTCAATATCTTTAATCTTCTTCACTAAATCTGTCACTTTCTTTTTTTCTATCGATAACTGCATTTTCAATTCATCTGAGGAGATTTTGTTTATATTAGGCGTTGACTACAATTGCGCTATAACCGTTGGCTCTTTAGAAAATAGGCGATACATACTGCTTAGCTCACCAGCTGCCTTTAAATTATTCATTAGGTGGTTAATTTGTTTCTCATGACTAGACAGTGCTTCTTGGCTATTCTTGCCAATTTTTTGATAGGAATTATTTAGCACTTCTTCTTCTAGACGATTTATGCGGGTAGTATACTCTTTTTGAGTATTGAAAAGCTCCTGATTACAAGAAATAATTAAGTTAAGATTTTTTTTCTACCACAACTTCGTATTTATTTATTTACTAGCTGTTGCCCTCGACTCCGTCCGCGTAGAATTTAGGAAATTTTCCCCGTTTTTGCAACATTTTTGACTACTGCTTGAGTGAGAGTATTATAAACGTAAGAGTAAACAAATATAATCAGAATGAACGAACTGCTAAGCTATCAGGAGTTACACGTGTTATTGTGAGTCAACCATAAAATATAGATATGTGCTGTTTCGGGATATTTTTTAGACAATTTTATGTAGAATATTTCCGTCATACATGATTTCTGTGTAACTTTAACCATTAAGGCTGCACACGCGACGGAAGCTTAAAAATGGAGCACCTTTTCCCGTTTTTCCAACATTTCCCTTCACCACTCTGCTCCTATTGATTGTAGCGTGATGAAAAGTATACTATAACCTGCCCAGGAGTATGAAGAATAATTGTACCAAGTTTCGTTAAAATCCGTCGAGTAGTTTTTGTTTCTTTAAGGAACATACAGACGGACAGACAGACAGACAGACAGACAGACAAAAATTTTACTGATTGCATTTTTGGCATCAGTATCGATCACTAATCACTCCCTGATAGTTATTTTGAAAATATATTTCATGTACAGAATTGACCTCTCTACAAGTAAGTAATTAGATACTTCCCCGCTTACCTCTTGTAACATAACGATCGTTTTTTGCAATTCGCACATTTCTGTTCTACATTTATTTTCGTTACATGCGCGAAGTTCTCTATAACAGGTACCTATGTTATTACTATACAACGTGTTGCAGAAAGGTGTAGTCATAATTTAAAGTTGCATTAGATAGGCCTTAAATATTATAAATATTACAGTTACACATAGAAAAATACAGTTGGTAAGTTTTTTTTTGTTTATTGCCGACTATTAAATAGTTATTTAATATTAGGCAATAAACAAAAGTTAACAAAACAAAAGTTAAAAACATCTCATAATTTATGCGTTTCTAGTAACTACTAGAAACGCATAAATTATGAGATGTTTACGGTTTATTGAATGCGATTGAACCTTACGATAAAAGATAACCTCATAGTAGTGTTGTATTTAAAGAAGATCGATTAATGTAATAAATTAATTAAACTTTTATGGTCATATAAAAGTCATGATATAACTAGTATTTGTAATTTCATCCATGCCTAGTGCCTAGTCACCGGCCATGTGTAACGATGGTCAAATATGACTACACCTTTCTGAAACACGTTGTATAGTAAAAAGTATGAATGTTTTATTTACTATCTATGAATATAAATTAAATCATGTAAACTCTGAGGTGGATCTTCTGCCTGTGTTGTGTCTGGCTCACTAATTCTATGTACTTATACAAAAATAGGTAGGCAGGTATAAATAATAACATTACGCCTTTTTCCCATGGGGATAGGCAGAGACTATAGAGCGCCATCTGCTACGATCCAAACATACTTCCTTGGCTTCATCCACACTCATACATCTGGTCATACATGCCCGACGATGATGATGATGGTGTATAAATAGGCACCTATGTATTTTCAATGATAAGTTCAATGACACATTAACACAGCTATCTTACGTTAATAACTGTCCTTGGGAAAGATTCGGATGGTTATTTTCAATCACTTCTCTGTAAGAACATTTGCAAAATCTGCTAAAAGTATTGATAAGTATTTTAATAACTTTAGTAAGCATACAAAGTTACAACACTTTTTATCTTTTAAAGTTAAAACTAACTTACGTGGACCACTCGGTTTGAACAGTGTTAGATATTAAAGCCGATTCACTGTGGAAAAAAAAATACAAAACAGTATGAATAAATGCTATTGTCTTATTTCTAAAACTCGTACCTTCAGTATTATAAAAAGGAGACTCACTGTTCCGGCTCCGTTTGGACTTCATTAGAGCTTGAATCTCTGTAAAGAATTAATAACTGATTCAAAAACTGACCATAATTGCGAGACCCACAAGCATTTCAAATTTGAAATGCTTTAATAAAAAAAAATTATACTTAAAGCCAACTCACCTTTCCAGATCAGTTTGAATTCCAAGAGATCTAACTTTTATTTCTCTGTAAAGAAAATCTTATATGTAAAAATGAATAGCTCTTCGTTAATCTGGTTAAAACTCGAGAACGGCCTGATCGATTTTGGCGGTTTTGGTCTTGAAATATTTATAAGCTGCAGAGAATTTGACATGAGGGACAGGAGGGACAGGGATCTAACATTCCATGCGTATGGAGTATCGGGCATCTGCTAGTCACAAATAAAATAAGTATCGTTGTCGTGTACAAGGACATTAGAAAGAAGATATCTGATAACTGACGTCGAAATACATTCAGTTTTTCGGTATGTACAAAATCCTCATTGAAATGCTCATTTAAATGTGTCTTATTAAACTTACACTGGTGGACCAGAAATAATCCACACACAATAAAACAAAGAAATAAAGTAATGTGAACCTGAGAGCACCAAGGTTATTGATAGCAGCAGGTTGGGTGGAAGGTCGTCTACAGCTCGGAACTGGTATACTGCTAAACTGTTTACTTGAAGACAATTTTATGTTTAGCATACGAATCCTTTCTGCTAACCGTTCGTTTTCGCGTTTTAAGTTGATTATTCTGTGTTAAAACAGAAAGATTTAAAAAACTTAACTGTTGCCTTTCAATCCTTTTATAGCATTCGTGTGTTTTTATGATCGTTGAATTTATATACATACTTACAAAGTTTTTAATATTTGTATTTTTATCTTAACATAATATAAAAAGTCGTTATTTTTGTTTGTATGATATGATATGAGTAAATATTTTAAAAACTACGCAACGGATTTTGATGCGGTTCTTTTTAATGGATAAAGTGGTTCAAGAGGATGGGTTTTTGTAATTTGTTTCGGTTTACTTCCAAAAATCCTCGCGTACAAAGTTGTAGACAGCAGCTATTTTATTTTACGTAGAATAGGTACGTAGGTACATAAGTATAACCTGATCACTGCATGTGTGATTTTCTTTTATCTAATAGTTGACGTACTCGTACTTCCCACAAGATGGGAATAGGAAGATGGGATGTGACGGAAAATAGATAGGTAACCATAATAAATTGAATTAAACCACCTGATATTTAGTAACCGCTTAGTCTATCGAAAAATGTTGCGCATGATATAATACCTACTTAAATAAGCACTAAGCAGGGTCAGAGGCGCATTTTGAAAATTAGCGCCCCGGGCCATTTGGTTAGACGCCCCGGGCCAATTTTATTAGACACCCTATAAATTAATAGAGATAGAGCAAAATTTTATACTTGGAAGGCTTTTGCTGCCTTTCTCCGACTGGCCACCCCGGGCCATGGCCCCTATGGTAAATACGCCTCTGAGCAGCGTAGTTTGTAGTCAGCACAGATGCAAGAATTATTTCGTTACATCTTCTCTAATTAACGAAGTTATTCTTGGAAAATAATTATTCAAGACAGTTTTCCACCAAAGCGGTTGTTCACGTATGAACATACATACGGACAAGTCCACCCTAGGTTATATATATTGAATAACTAACTTCCCGTTTATGAATAAACTCACGTATTAATATAATCAGCAAATTCTTTCTATGCTCTATTTTAGTAACTCTTCGCAGTCACGTATTTTGCATATGTGTGTATAAATGAAACTACTATATAAACTATGTATTTCTACAATAAAGCAGTCCAGTGAAATCACCCGAAGTTTCATTGACTCCCTCCTCACCATGTGGCTACCTTCGCGCCGCCCTAGCGCTGCCTGAGTCCAGCGCCGCGTCGCTCTAACTATCGCGCTGCCCGAATTCAGCGCCACGCCGCCGCCCTAACCGTCGCGCCGCCCTAATCGTCGCGCCGCCCTAGCGCCCTAGCGCTGCCCGAGTCCAACGCCGCGTGGCTCTATCCTTCGCGCCGCCCTACACCATCGCTGCACAAACCTAACCGTGCCTAACATCATGTAGTTTAGGTACTGAGCGTCTACTACGTCCGACAAATCAATAAGGTAGCTAGAGTCTACGTGTTTACGAGTATCTATGGACTCTCGTTCTGTACACGCCTGTCAGCGAGCAACACAGCACGTTCCCGGCGTGTCCATTTGGTCCTTCGAGGTAAGAACTAGCATTTCTCTTTTCTATTACTACTTGTGTCTTATTAAATCACAGGCTGGTGAGCCCTATACACTCACTGGTACTGTTATATGTTAAAAGCTGTTTATAACTCAGTTGCCTTCGTGCGGTAACGAATCAGGCATCGGTCTCCCACAAGCGGGTCGCCCCGATGCTCGAGAAGTCGTATGTAATTGTATTATACCGTAACGGGAAAAGAGAGCGCAACTAAGTTTAGTCTTACATCTACCAATTACAAGTAGTACCATCACTGGAAAAGAGATATTGGAAATACAAGAAGACATAAATTGAGGAATGAAGAAATATCAAGAAAATATCACAAGAAAAGAATAATGGAACAGAATAATACGTATTAGTTTTAAAAAGAAATAACAGAAACTCGTCGACATCTGCTGCCCAAGAAGCTACCTACTTATGAAACAGATTACGTTAATCAAGAATGAAATTAGTCTACAAGTGCAAAATGAGCTCAATAAAATAATTGCTGACTTACGCAAAAAGAATACGCACAAAGAAAGTCACTGACGAATGCATTCGAATGTCACACTGGTCGTGATCGTGACATTGACATGAATTGAACTTCATTAATGAAAAGATATTGCTATTAGCACAGAAAAATGCGAATTCGCCAAAATAACTAGTACTCTACGGAATTATGACATCATGATGTGTTTACGTTCATATATAAAAGCGCTATATAAATAAAATAAAAGGGGTAAATTAATATTAGCACCTCATGAATATGGTACCTTTGTTATAAACCTTATCAATTTTAAGCAGCTGCATATGCATTAAGACAATATTACAAGCAAGGAATATGGATTAAAATCGTCACATGGGATCCCATTTCAACAAGAATTAGAAATACACAAATTGAGGAATACGCAAGGAACGAAATAAATCAGAATCAGAAACTCAAAGTGATTAAACAAGTCATGGGTCAAGTCCTAATTCAAGTCAAATGAGAAAAATAAAAATCAAATAGACGTTACGTCACAAATTTGTTTATCAATTGAGTGAAACAATTAAAACAACACGTATTTGTGTAAACGAGTTACTGCTATATCAGCACAAATACGCACGTTGGCGGTAAATGCAGAATATAAACGAAAATAATCTAACAACACAAAGCAAGAGAGTAAACAGAGTATCACACATACAAAAGTTATTGCCACAAACACGTTGGAATTACGGTAACACTAATCATCATGGGCACACAAGGGCACTATACCTCCATTCTCTCCGCACTTCGAAAAAATACAAATATATAGGGTGAATTCAATAAAATGTCATTTGCGCAGAGTAATAGGCGCATAAACAGTTGCATGTGAAGAATTGCATATCTACATTCTTACATCAGACAAAAGCATGGTTATACTCAAGACTACTATGTGTACTATGTGAGGACATTAATGATAATACGGTACTGAAACCAAGTTACTTCATAATTGGAAATGAAACTCCTGCTACTAAGAACCTACATACAACAAAAAAAAAAATGAAGAAGGGAAAGCTGGGCTAGTGATTATATTCATCATCTACAATATAGATATAGATGGAAAACAAGAGAAGATAATTCAAAGACGAGTACCTTAGTATTATAATAATAAAGGACGAAGACATTCGCGTAGCCAAATGGCTACTGGCAAAAGAAAGAAATACACACTTGAAATGATGGATTAACAAAAGTAGTAACGTTAAAAAGATGTTCGGTATCACTTACACACGATCAATATACACAAAGATACCTTTACCGGTACAACCAAACGATGAGAATAGCGTTAACGTAAATGGTTAGCAGCACAGAATATAAATCCACCATGCAAAAGTCTATCACCTGGATTCTATACAACAAATGACTCAACAAAGATAAATGGAGGGACATTACAAATCGAGACAAACATTAATCAAAACGACCTACAAATAGACATACAAAAGTTTACCAATATTATCATGGATTTCAAGCAATCATGCAACAACCCAGGAGACGCGAAGACACACATTGCAACCAATTTTATCAACACCTAGAACACAAGCAAAACAAGTTAACCACATTATGAGGATACAAATATCAGCAATATTCGGGCAACAAATTCGAAAGAAAATATGCATTTCACACTAATGAAAACAATACCTATTTCGTTGGCGGCATAATTAAGACAACACTTTACTAACGAGGGTAACTCGCCCTGATCCAACTAACAACAGAAGAGAAATTGACATTATCAGTTACCGTATTACGAGTGTCCTAAATAATGATACTAAACAGATATCAAGTACTTACGACCATATGACTGTGTGTGGACATGGAAAATTATAACATGACAAGGAAAATCACTAAATGCGTACTTATACACATACCAACATCCATACGACTGAGAATTACACGTAAAAATGGCACGGGGCATTAGAAGAAAAGGAAATGTATAATTTAACTAAAACGTCATGTGAGATGAACAGACACTACAAATCATGATGTATACAGGCACATGTTACTAATAATGAAGCGATAATTGAGGACAAACAGTCTAGAAGAAAGTCCGTAACATAATAAATTTGGCATGTTTCTACCATATTTATCACTAATCATTCAGAAGAAAAGAAGATGGCAATTAAGGCATTAACGAGAATATACAAGAAGTTCAGAGGAGTTTATAATCAGGTCAGTTATCCAGGATGGCAACCAAGGCTAGGACGGGGTCCAAAAAATTGTGGAATTACGGAATACGAATTTATGACCCAAAATTGTTAGAAAAATCAGAAAATTACTACTGCCGTAAAATAAAAATGAAACCAATTAATATACGTCTGCTAATATAAGACTTAAACAGCGGGTCAAAATATACCACTATTATTCTATCAGGCAGCGGCTTCTAAAGTTTTTTTTGGATGGAAAATGAGAAATGGAGGCAAAATCAAATTACTCTAGGAAGACTGCACAAATGATGATTATTATTTTTAAGACAAGTGTTCGAAAACATTGGAAGAAAATACAATTCGAGGATTATGGAATTGCATCTAAGAATATAACGCCTAAATACATATTGAAGAAGCCAGAAGAAACTCACCAGACATAAAAAAAAAAAAAAAAAAAAAAAAAAATAGTTTAAAAAAAAACTAAAAGACACGCTTAATTTAATCGAATTATTGCATTGTCATCGGCCTTTGACAGCTGTGCAAAATTTGAATAGAATCTGACCGTTTAAAGTGGGTCAAAATAGCGTCCAAAGGAGTCGGTTACAAACATACAAACAAACATACAAGTGAAGCTAATATAAAGCGTGTAAAAAAAAAAACAAAACAAAATATTTTATTACCATACCTAGATTATGCAAACAATTTCATGGCTCATTCATGAAAGCAATACATGAAAATATTATCACTATCAGATAGAGAGAAAATGATACAATCAAAATTTTTAAATCGAAATGAAGTCGTCAACGTCGTTACTTATGTGTAAACATATTTCTGAAGAAAACTATCTAATGGGGTGGTCAATTTAAAATACTACTATAATGCATTTGGACTCATAACCAAGGGACATTCAAACAATTGTATGACACAACTTATAAGAAAAAGAATTTGTATACAAAGACCTCCATTATGGAAGAAAAACGGCTGTAGGAAGCAAGTACCTACATTGAAAAAAGCAATAAGCAAACAAGGGTTGGAAGCAAACTTACAATAAGAGCCATGAAAATATCTGTGGAAATATACAATCTAAAGAAAATGGGCTAAATCTATTAACCACAATCATGTCGATATAGGACATACAAAAATACTTATGGAAATATAAACGTACAGTCTTTAAGCAAAAAAATATATATCACATTTGTGAAGAAGTGTATAGCAATAAATTGACAAGGGGTTACGAGAGTTTACAGTACAGCACGAGAAGACTCAGATATAAATCATTCAAGAACTGACCGCGAGATTATCGCAGCTAACTACTAAAATGGCACAATAAAGACTGAAATTACGTGTAAATAATGATAAAATGAAGAAACATCTGCGCAGCTAATATAACATACCGAAGATAGTACGTGTGCCTTAAACTAAAATACGTTTGCAATTATTTCTATATGCTATTGGCACCAAAGGAAGTATAAAACATGGAATCACATTTATAGAAACTTAATAATGACGCAACGCAATAACAAAGGATTTAAGATAAAACTATTAAACGTACCCGGTGTACTATAAAGGAACATAATAATGAAATTAAAGGGAGCATATTTAACACTGCTATTGAACGTAAGAAACAAATCACTAACAATTCTACAATGCCACTTAATGAACAATTGAACTAGAGGCATATTTCTATCTCTGACAATACGACGTCGACAATCTGTGTATGTATTTCTCTTCTAATGGCCATTCATAACGTTGATCTAAAGTTACCAGACATTTCCCTGTCAAGAATTGTAAAAATGATTGTACAATGTAATGAACACAAAACATACTTATTCTCCATCTAGCCATCCATCAGCCCCTTTTCCGTCCACTGCTGGACATAGGCCTCCTCTATAAGACACCTTAACGCGCGGTAGTGCGCTATTTGCATCCAAAGATACTTATTATCAATAAAATCAAATAAACTAAAATAACAGAAAAACGTAAAATAATCAAAATTACGAGCGCTCGGAACTGTATACAAACAATATCACAAAACAAAAACCTGTCCAACGAAAAACAGAAAATCAACGAAAAATCTATACGATGCTAGATCTAGCAAGAATATGAAATTGACACCAATTAATTTGAAACATTAAGTTATTTGAAACATTATTGTTCGGATGACAAAAACGGGCACATTTAACGATAAAGCCACTCTAATGACATTTACTAAAGTTTTATGAAAATCGAAGTTCAAATATAATCATCTAACAAACCAAGTCTAAAAACATTGAAAAACATTTAAAGACGCTCGGTGCCAGAAGTCCTCCATTTAAATGTACAGAACATAAGAAACATGAACATGTCGCCTGGAAAAATACTATCAAGCTATGCAAGTCTTACCAGTTCAAAGCTTAAGAAGCTAGTGTAGTGGAAACATTGACAACGTGCACAGAAAGCAGCCTTCCTTAAAAATACAATGCAACAAAAAAAAAATTCTAATGCCAGTACCCAAGGAATAATCGGGCAAGAGTTCAAATAACGCTTAGTGCGATCATTGCTAAAATACATTTGATGCAATAATGTAAAGTCCTCCAGAGTTATCATATTTTTATTAAGAAATCAACGAAACCAGTCAATCAAGTAAAGAAGAAAGGAAATAATGAAAACATACAAATCACAAACACATATCGCACTACCCGTAAAAAAGGGACGTCAGTGAACTTGCGTCAAAAATGTTTTATTAAATAAATAAATCGAGCTTTACGGCTTACACCTTCTATCAAAACCTAGTGAAGCTATAGACAAAAATGAGAAGTCAATATGTATATCATACATAATTGTAACAAAACAATCCAGCTGGTCAGAATGATAATAATCAGTAAACATGTCGCAATGCTGCTATAAACAGAAAGTCCCTGTAATAACAGGGAAACGAAGAGAAATTTCATTTTTATGTATTTTGTCACAAGACAAGAGCATTGCATACCTGTACATTAAGAAGAGGATATCCCGAGGAAGAAGTTTTATGTGCGGGGTGGTGAAGATAATGCACCATCTTACATAATTGCATTATTGACAATCAGTGAAAGGGACCACAATATTCTTGTATATATAATATATCATCATCTAAACTGAATACCTGTAAACTGAAACAACATGATGATAATTAATTATTAAGAATATACCAAACAAAGAATAAGAAAATTTAACCAAAACCAATAACTCGAGTTGGATAACAATTGGACAAATTTAGACCACTGTTAACAAGAAGGATGAAAATATAAAAAGAAATATATATGTATATGAAGGATACGAGATAAAGAAGCTGAGCAATACAATATGCAGAGATTGAAAATAACATTAATGAAGTGTGACAGAAATAACCCATTATAATACATATTTCTTGGGGAAAAATATTTCACAGAAGAAGGATTGGGCCTGGGCCATAAAGAAATGAAAATTATTATTTACACTTTATAACACTATATCTACTTAATACATCTTTATATATGAATATTGCATGAAAACTCACTCCTACTTATTGTATGAGATATCTAAGTATACATTACATGATACACTAATACAATACTAACAATTTACACGGTTACTAATATACTAAAGTATATTAACACAAGTATATACAATTTATTCTTCATAAATCAGACTATTAACGTTTGTATTCAATACTAAAATTATTGAAAAATAACAGCGGGGGACGTTGCCAAGGGAGCCCACCACTGGAACAGCCCCAGTGTGACCATGACGCTGATGACACCACATCCACGGCGAGACATCGCGAGGCAGGACAACGTGCAGTCGCAGGGTGTCCAAGCTGTACGAAATGAAGTCCTTCCCCGGAGAGTGGCAGAAGAAAGTCTTCAAACTTAGAAGAAGAGATCCAGGCACTGCATGAACCTTACAGAAGCGTGCAGTCAGAACTTATCGACATTACATATAACAATTCTGTGACGTATGATGATTGCAACGTCACGGAGGAAACGGCCATTCCGCCGCTACCACCAGTATCACCAACTAGTGATACCGAGGATTATCCTTTCCCGCCATTACCATTACTGGAACCAGTATCAGAACCTACAACAGAACCAATAGAATGCCTTACGAATGAAAACGTGCAGATGGAAGAATGCCAGGAAGAGCAATTGGTAATGGAACCAGCTATCACAGAAGAGGTTGTTGGAGATAGTTTCGAACCTATACATCGAATCTACAAACAAAGTTTACACACACTAAAAGTCTCTACTAAGTACTCTGGTATGAACAGAATGTAGTCTTGAAGGAAGAGACAGATAAATACCATTGCTACAATAATAACACCAAAAGAGGAGTACAATTACTACTGGAAGCTATGGAAGCAGATCCCGAGGAAGTGGGATTAAAGTCCGCAGCAGTGAAGAAAAGGCAGTACTACAGAAGTTGCATTGTTGATTACGTGTACAAATATTATCATTACACTTAGACGAAAGCAACGAGCGGCTTTGTGAGGTCTTCGAGATATACGAGTTGAAATCCCTGCCTGGAGAGTGGCAGAATGTTCACGTATGAACATACATACGGACAAGTCCACCCTAGGTTATATATATTGAATAACTAACTTCCCGTTTATGAATAAACTCACGTATTAATATAATCAGCAAATTCTTTCTATGCTCTATTTTAGTAACTCTTCGCAGTCACGTATTTTGCATATGTGTGTATAAATGAAACTACTATATAAACTATGTATTTCTACAATAAAGCAGTCCAGTGAAATCACCCGAAGTTTCATTGACTCCCTCCTCACCATGTGGCTACCTTCGCGCCGCCCTAGCGCTGCCTGAGTCCAGCGCCGCGTCGCTCTAACTATCGCGCTGCCCGAATTCAGCGCCACGCCGCCGCCCTAACCGTCGCGCCGCCCTAATCGTCGCGCCGCCCTAGCGCCCTAGCGCTGCCCGAGTCCAACGCCGCGTGGCTCTATCCTTCGCGCCGCCCTACACCATCGCTGCACAAACCTAACCGTGCCTAACATCATGTAGTTTAGGTACTGAGCGTCTACTACGTCCGACAAATCAATAAGGTAGCTAGAGTCTACGTGTTTACGAGTATCTATGGACTCTCGTTCTGTACACGCCTGTCAGCGAGCAACACAGCACGTTCCCGGCGTGTCCAGCGGTGACGAGAAGGAAAAAGATGACGTGGGGTGATTTATTAAATTTTAAGGACACCAATTCGTCCTGTATCTATACCGTGGACTGTGACCGTGGATAACGACGGTTTTGCATATTATTATGTGCAAAACTTTTAACCCATAAAAGTATTTACTAACGATTGTTTTTGCTGATTCACTAAACATTTTGTATTTATGCAGCAATCTTTCCTTTCATCAGCTTGTAAAACCTTCTGTGCAGAATCTCTCGCATTTTTAATATTCAACAAGCTTTTGATCCTTTCAGCTTGTTCGTTATTTGTCTTTTTTAGTTGGAAATTAGATTCAAGCAAACTAAAATACAAGTCTTCTAGTTCATGTTTGGTTAGCTTTGAGGGACATATACGACAAAATTCTGAAAGAAATATCCTGATAAGGTTTATAAATACATACCTACATACATATTTAATGTACTCAAAATATTGCCTACTAAATTAATTACCAATATCCTGAAAATTATGTAGGTAGCTATGTCTTGATGTTGATTGATAAATTAAATAGATCTTTATGTATTTATCCTCTAACGAAAATAAAATGTAAAAATGTAGTAAAATAAATGGCTACTAAAGCAAACCTACGTAGAAACTGAAAACCTACTGAAGTAGTTAGATCTCGTTTCAGTCGGTTCTCTGGATTTTGCGCGCACATACATTCATACACTCACACATATACATACACAAACACATATACATACACAAACACATATACATACACAAACACATATACATGCACAAACACACACACTCCCTTTTTGCATGTTTTCTTGTATTTAAGTTTTCCATTTTTCTTTATAAAGTTCTCCTTATCAGTGGCTTTTAAAATGTTATGTTTTGTTTTGGGTGAAGGACCTGGTGATCTGTGACACAGGTTACGGCCTATTTCAGACACCAGCTTCTCACATTCAGATATAAGTAAGTCATTGATGTTGTTAACAAAATATTGTTTAAACTATACGTTTCAAATGAGAATAGGATTGGCAATGACCTGTTCACGTATGAACATAAAAATACGGACAAGTCCACCCTAGGTTATTGAATAACTAACTTCCTGTTTAAGAATAAACTCACGTATTAATATAATCAGCAAATTCCTTCTATGATCTATTTTAGTAACTCTCCGCGGTCACGTATTTTGCATATGTGTGTAGAATGAAACTACTATATAAACTATGTATTTCCACAATAAACGAGTCCAGTGAAATCACCCGAAGTTTCATTGACTCCCTCCTCACCACGTGGCTACCGTCGCGCCGCCCTACACCATCGCTGCGCAAACCTAACCGTGCCTAACATCATGTAGTCTAGGTACTGAACGTCTACTACGTTCGACAAATCAATGAGGTAGCGAGAGTCTACGTGTTTACGAGTATCTATGGAATCTCGTTCGTTCTGTACACGCCTGTCAGCGAGTACCACAGCCTGTTACCGGCGTGTCCATGACCTTTAATTGTCAAAAGTGATTAGAAAAGTACTGTCAGCAACGTAACTTTATTTGCGTATCAATAATATTTTCATCTTTTACCTAATCTCAGTAATTTGAAGTGAAAAACGTCTTAAATTATTTAATAATAATAGTTATAATATGATTAAAAAATAAATGCTATTTTCTTTCAATAATTTCGTTGTTGGAAACAATGAAATTAAGTTGAATTGCCAACCGCCATTTTGTTGTTGTTGGCGTGCCTTGTCGAGAATATGAAATAAAAGACGTTTTATTTTAAATTCTGCTAGTTATGTGATTGTTTCCCGTTAAAAAAATAAATTTGTTGTTATTTCTCATTGTTTTTGAATGTTAGTGTTGTTATTTTGAACTTGTCGTTATTTCGTTATTTATTAATGTTTTTAATTGTATTTGTCTCGCTAATTGCTCTAAAATTAGTAAACGATAACGATAAAGTGATAGATAAATTACATATATTATAAAAATGTCTTGTTTTGCTGACCCTACCAAAATTGTTCAAATTGACATCTATGACGTCGCAACATGACGCGGGGTCAATCCTATTCTTATTTGAACGGCATAGTAAATGTAGGTAATAACAATTTATTTAGATCGTAGAAAATGTTTACAGTAAATATGTATTTTGTGAGAAGAAATAAATAAAGAACATTGGGCGTTTTTTACCCGCTTTTTTTAAAGTCGCGAACATAAACCAAAATACTTTTAAATCATAGTGTTTCCAATCAGATTTAATATTCCGTAATTATTTTAATTAATAACACTGGGAAAATGGAAATAATTAGTAAAATGTAAACTAATAAAAAAAATATATAATAATAACATAATAATACGAGGCAGAATACAGTCCCGTCACATAAGGGCAAAACGCTATTATACATATATATTGATAAATTCGGCATCGCAAGGAAGACAGAGCCTCGAAGGATATTATTGTTCCTGTATACACGGCCGCCGCACTGTTAGAAGTTGCGCGCACATTGCCAGTGTGGTATACTTTCTATCTTGGGCTGTACATCAAGAAGAATTTCAAGCACCTGCGGCGTTTTTAGGTGAAACTATATTAGATTTGGATGCAGCAGAATAAAGAAAAGAGAAAAACTGTGTTTTTTCTTATTTTTTTAAATGTCTATTTTCTCCTTATTCCCACGACCCACAGATATGGGTCCTATACCATTGTAAACTAGATTGAATTGCCTATCTATCAGACCTAATTTTATTTTTGTTCGCCGTAGGTAAGTATCCCATACAAAAGTGCCCAATGTTCTTTGAATTTGAAAAAAAATTTGAAAATTGATGGCATGACGCTGTGTAGGTATACCTGCGACAGAGTTCGACATGCATGAGATGCCAGGGTAAACACAGATAGATATTTTTAGAAGAGTATTTTGTAGAGACTTTATAACGATACCTACCTCGATCATTTCTGGTCATATTTTTCTTTCTTTTCAAATCAGATTCCATTTTATTACAATCTGGCTTCATATTCAACTGTGTTAATTTGACTTCCACATTAATTTAACCACATTAAATACATAAAACCAACACTTGGTTTGCTATAAATACATTGCTGAACTTTAAATTACAGATAGTTAAAGATATTTTATTTATTTAGTTGGGTTAAATTTCTAGATCGTTTGTCCATATTTAATACACACGAACACACAGCTCTATATTCCATCTATTTTATCATCATTACAGTTTAAAAGTTTCATTAAAACCGTTTATTAGAAAGTTGCCCAAATTTTGTTTTGGTGTTTTTAGTGTTTTGGTCTCAAAATTTTGGGCATATTATTTTTAAGTAGGCAATCAAAATTGAATAAATACTCTTTCTTTATTTCTGGCTCAGCTTCTTGTATTCATACAACTAGATTTAAATTAGCAATATCATTGCTGAAGCCAGTATAGATTATGATTTCAGTTATTTTCATAAGCTTTATCTAAAAGTTATGATGGGCCTAAAATGTTATAGTTATATTCAACATTTATTTTATAATTATGAAATTATATTGAAATGTTTCGGCTAAAAGACTGGTATCCAAGACCTAGAAATATGAACAACATTTGCTATGGCCTTCGTTGTCAGGCAGGTGTCAGCTGTCATCTGTCATTGATTGTTGTCAGTGTTTATCGGTCAATCGTTGCTATGGCGGCATTTTCATAAATTTGTTGAACATATTTTTTGGAATCCAATTAATTCTGTTGTTCTTAGTGAAATTTTTTCTAAAAATAGAATGAGTATTATCTATCCATGACTAACATAACATTTTATTTTGATGGCATAGCGTGCTGAAAGCCACATAATTTATCTTCAATTGGTTACAAATATTTTTTTGCGGTATTTAAAGGTATTGCTGTCTTTACTGCTTTTCAACGATATTTTCGTAATGGATAAAGTGGGATGCGATATGATATGTAAGAACCACTCAGCTAGATCAGAAAGAGGTAAAAAAAATCTACTGTACTTTATATACCTTGATGCAACATGTGCCTTGATGCAAGTATATTTCTCGAAGTAATTTTATATTTTTTACATCATAACATTTTGTTTATTAGATCAATTTCGCATATGCCCCACAAAACTGTCTAAACAAGAACTTGAAGATCTATATTTTGCCCTTGTTGAAGATAATATAGAATTAAAAAAGACTATAAATGGACAGCAGGATCGGATCAAAGTTCTATCAACTAAATTGCAAAGAATGACCACAACACAAAAGATCTTTAAACCTGGTAGAAGAAGGGACTGTTGTGTTAATACTGAGGCAGTTGTTAATCAACAAAAAGAAATGTTAGTATCTGCTTAGTTTATTAAGCAAAACCTTTAAATATTAAACCAAAACAAAACAAGTAGTACACATTGCAAATGCATGCAAACACTTACATAATTCCATTGGGCTCTAACATATTGCACAAAATATACACACAAGTACACATTAAGGGATCTGGACCCTGACCATATCTGGCTGTATCTCAGGAACAAAGATAGCTAGTGTTGAAATTTTAATAGATGACATACCTAAATCTGTTGATGCTATAACAAAAATATACTAAAAATCAGAACATGTACATTAAATATTTAAGGGGTTTTCAATATAGTTAATAAACATTTTCAGTTTAATTAGTCAGTTTTTAAATAATCAAATATGTTTGTTTGGGTAATGACACTATATAGTCTTTGCCTATCTCAATGCAAAAAGGTGTTGTTATGATGATGGGTTATGGTATTTTCAGTATAGCAGATCTAAAGCATGTAAATGAGCGTATGGCAGACAGGATAAGGAAATTAAACATGACATTGTGCTCAGCCAAACAGTTTAGTAAGTCGGTCACACCAAAATGTCTTACATGTTCCTCTGCTACAAGTCCCTACTTGATCAAGTAACTATAATATATATTTTTTTACTTTTCTGTATGTGGGTTTATTATTAATATACATGTTATGAACCTATTTATCTGTGTGGTGATGGATAAAGAATACAAGTGTCACCACCCCTTTTCTTTCTTAGCGTGCTGTAAAAGCCAGCTAAGGCATATTGTACACAGATAACATTCTTTGTGAGAGACGGAAAACTCGAAAGTAAATCCTGTGCCTACACTTCCCATAATACTGCCACTGCCTATAATCCCTCTCAAAATGGAGGAGGCCCGTGCCCAACAGTGGGACATAAATGGGCTGGAGAGGGATAGGAAACCTTTTTCCTTATATAATCTGTAAGTGTTTGTTTGTCAGTCAATGAGTCAGTCCTCGATTTTTGATCTATTACCAAAGATTATCATACTTACTCATCGGATTTTGATGCGGTTTCTTTTAATAGATAAAGTGGTTCAAGAGGATGGTCTTTTTGTATAATTTGCTAACATTTAGTAACTAAATTTCACGCGTACGAAGTTGCGGTCTACAGCTAGTCAAATATTATATCAGCTTTCATTTATTTTAAAGGTCATCATTGCACAGTCAAAGACAACAGAGTCAGTCTACTCTCAAATTAGCACTTTCATGTCACAATTTATCTAGGTAGGTATGTAGTTATCATAATTATTTGTATATTATAGATAAGTAGAAATTTGAAATTAAATTTGAATTTTAAATAAAAAATTTTGTGATGACACAATAAAACATTAAAAATATAAGATTCACCACTCCATTTCTTCCCCAGGGTGCTGTAAGAGCCAGCTGACGGATAATATAAGCTTTTTTTAATTATTCTTCTATTGTAAGAGCCAGAAAACTCGTAAGTACACCCTATACCAACACACCTAGTCAGCATGTGCCCAGCAGTAGAATGTTGGGCCAGAGAGAGGGTTAAAAGTAAATTTTCTATATCAAATTTTAAAATGCTTTGCACAATTAATAAAAATTATCTCATTAAAGTATTTCGGTGTGTTATTTGTTTTTACAGAAATGCTATTATAAATAAATACACTCAAACGGAAGCATTTGAGTCTACAAAGTGAGTACTGCTTCCATATTAATATTATGTGCTATCTATGTTAAGGTGGCCTTCCGATGTACGCGACTTGCGAAGTGCGACTGCGACGCGTGACCTATCAAATTAATGTCAATTTTCACAATGCCACAAGAAGATAAGAACCATTTATGTGGGATTCACTGTCTTCGAACTGTCAAGTGCGAGTCACGCGACCCGGTCTCGCAATATCAGAAGATCACCTTTAAGAGAAATCTAAATTTTTTTCATTTTTACATTCCTTTTCTTGTACTTTCGTCATTTGATAATAATATTATTTATTTTTAGGTTTGTGAAGGAGTTGTGTCAAGATAATAAGTGTATAACTATTATGGATGAGTTGAAACAGAAAATCAAGAGTTTACAAGAGGTAGGTATAAATTATACATATAACATTACTAGATGACGCGGCAAACGTAGTTTTGCCATATAAATGTTAGAAGTGGACAACCCTTTTTACTCAGGGGTATGAAATATAAATACCTAGTAGCCTAATCTCAGACTAACTGTACCTACTATATCTTTTGATGCCTATATTGGCGATGCTTGTATCCCTATTTCGCTGCCATATTGGAGATGTAAAATATGTGAATTATATCATTAAACTATTGCCCGTAATTTCGTGCGCGTAGAATTTAGCAAATAAAAGAAAACCTTTACAATTTTTATTAAAAAACATCCTCTTATACCACTCTTTATAATACAAAAACCGCTTTAAAAACCGTTGCGTAATTTTAAAAATATAAGCTTACAAGGGGACATACATACAAAAATAACGACTTTGTTTTATAATAAGTAAAGATTTAGCTTCTTATCCTTTTAGGAGTTATCCCACACTAAGGAAGAGTATTCAGCTCGTATTAATAGTCTGCAAGTAGAGTTAGAAGAGAGTCGCAATGAGAATGTTCGTGTGAGAAGTGAGAGAGTGGTCATAGAACAAGAGATGATACAGAAAGAACAGAAAACTGCCATGATTGTAACTAACCTTAGAGCTGCTGAAGGACTTTCCAGTATGTATATTTAGTTTTTGCAGGACTTTGAGGAAGTCAGTGCCGCAGTCGGTAGGTGGCAGCATTAGGAGCTCGCATCTTAGTGCTGCCACCAAGTGGCTGATATTTCACATGCATAAAGTAGTCGTTTTATGGCCTGAGAAAATTTTATTTAAATTAAAAATTTTTACTCTTTAACTATTTTCGTATTGAAATTTTCGTGAGCTTGAGTCATAACTATACATATAAAAGATCTGTAGAAAAAAAATTTTGTACATTGAATATATTTAAAAAAAATAGTCAGATGGTCAAACGACAACAAACAGAATCCATCTCCAGCATTTTTGAAATTTTTGTCTGTTCGTCTGCTGCTCAAGTCTACTATTTTGGAACAATTGTCATACCGGCACAATACCGGCACGATACCGTTGCAATTGAAGTCAAATATCCGTAGTCTGCTATATGCCGTCATAACGGTCGTTCAATGGTAATAGAATTGTCGATCTCTTTTATCTATGCATTGAATTTTCGGTCTCTTTTATCTATGAATTGTGTTAGAATGGCATGTATGTGTTGCCGTTTTTAAAAAATGCGTTAGTTGACGTGATTTTCGAAAAACTACTAATAAATTTAAACATTTAATCATGCTAGACTTCGTTTAGATATATTTGTACATACTATTTATTAGTATAAAAAGCAATGTGAAGTTTAGGAGATTAGTAAATTGCAATAAATTACAAAGAACAATTTCTAATATTTCTATCTATCTATTTTTTATTTATGGCAATCTGTCGACACAGGACATTTTAAAAATATTACTGTCAAATTCAAAATAGCAGACTACCGAAACATTTCAGTCATTGAATTGCAATTGTGAAGCAGTTGTGTACGAGACTAGCAATTTATGTCACTTCGACAATTGTAAGTCAATGATGAAGTCGTTATGACGACACAATAATAGTAGACTACCAAAAACTTTACAATTGCACCTTAATGGTACAATAATGGTACAGTTGTGACACCGTTGAAATACCCGACTCAGGGCCCTGTTTAGATGTTTGTCTGTGCACGCATCACGTAAAATATACAACACATAAGGCTAAGTTCACATGTAACGCGCGTTAACGCAGGTCTGCGCGCGATCATATTTATAAAGAGTTCAGATAACAAGCGCTAACGTGCGTTGCGAGGAGCTGTCAGTCTGACTTGAGTCTGTATCGATAGAATTTAGAAAATGGACCTAGAAGAAACTATTATTTTGTGGTTATGTTATTAAAAAATATATGGCAAAAGAAAACGCACACATTCCCCGTTTTCCAATTACAGCACAAGAGCGCATTATGCGGCACAATGCTCAACGTTGAGTGTTCCAACTACAGCAACGCATCGCACAATCGAGCACTCTCAAAAGTGATGCGTGCAATCCATACCAACTTCAGCGACAGAAAATTAACAAGTATTTTTTCTTTAAATTGGCATTGATTGAAATTTTATTTATATACTAGCTGACCCGGCAAACGTTGTTTTGCCATAGGTAACAAAAAAAAAGTTTTGAAAAATAGATGTTGGCCGATTCTCAGACCTACTGAATATGTATGCAAAATTTGAGAAGAATCGTTCAAGCCGTTTCGGAGGAGTACGGTAACTAACACTGTGACACGTGAATTTTATATATTAGATTATCGTTAGTAATATTTTTTATTGTTAAAAAAAAATTTAAGGCTTTCGTTTCGTCGGAGTTTTCTGGAAGTAATCAAAGTTAATTCAAGATGTGTTTAAAAAAAAAATATTAGTATGGATGAAGGTCCAAACAATGACTTTTAGGGTTCCGTACCCAAAGGGTAAAAACGGGACCCTATTACTGAGACTTCGCTGTCCGTCCGCCCGTCCGTCCGTCCGTCCGTCCGTCTGTCACCAGGCTGTATCTCAAGAACGGTGATAGCTAGACAGTTGAAATTTTCACAGCTGATGTATTTCTATTGCCGCTATAACAACAAATACTAAAAATAAAATAAAATAAATATTTAAGGGGGGCTCCCATACAACAAACATGATTTTTAGGGTTCCGTACCCAAAGGGTAAAAACGGGACACTATTACTGAGACTTCGCTGTCCGTCCGTCCGTCCGTCCGTCCGTCCGTCTGTTACCAGGCTGTATCTCAAGAACGGTGATAGCTAGAGAGTTGAAATTTTCACAGATGATGTATTTCTATTGCCGCTATAACAACAAATACTAAAAATAAAATAAAATAAATATTTAAGGGGGGCTCCCATACAACAAACATGATTTTTAGGGTTCCGTACCCAGTATCTCAAGAACGGTGATAGCTAGACAGTTGAAATTTTCACAGATGATGTATTTCTATTGCCGCTATAACAACAAATACTAAAAATAAAATAAAATAAATATTTAAGGGGGGCTCCCATACAACAAACATGATTTTTTTACCGTTTCTTGCTCGATACTAATAACGTTGCCTTATGTTGCATAGATAATGGTACGGAACCCTTCGTGCGCGAGTCCGACTCGCACTTGACCAATTATTTTACCGTTTCTTGCTCAATACTAATAACGTTGCCTTATGTTGCATAGATAATGGTACGGAACCCTTCGTGCGCGAGTCCGACTCGCACTTGACCAATTTTTTTATATTCCTCACTTATAATGTGAATACAGTTTTATTTTAGTATTTTTTTTTTCAACACTGAACTTAGCGCACTCTGCTGGTGCATTTGACAACTAATTCATGTTCCAATTAAGCGTCAGCATAGTTCAGCATTATGCGGCACTGAGTCGCATTATGCTCTGCAATTAGAAAACTATCATTGGTTTCACCCAATTTTTAAAAAAATACCTAGTTTGTTTGCAACATTATATTCGAATCTGAGAGACAATGAATCTAAATTCTTTAATTACTTCAGAATGTCTATATTCATTTGACAATTTGTTTCAATTCATCCAGGACGATATAACCCTTTCCTTGGCCTTTGGCCTTTTCCTGACTTCGTCAATTAGTAAGTCGATGTCAATATCTGATTCACTCATTTTGAACTGAATACAAAATCAAGTCACAAAAAAACATGCAATTGCGATGGAAGCACAGAATAGATAGAAGATACGATGGAAGCGCGAGCTCATCTGAACAGTCAGCAGATGTTACATAGCTGCAAAGCGCGAGTCAACACGCGATCGCCCGCGTCTAGAGACTTTTTTTCTGAGCGCCGCGTCAACGCTCGCTGACGTGCGTTTTCGCGCGCTCATGTGATCGGTTGTATGTAAATACTACGATGTCTATTTGCGCGATTTGAAAACGCGCGTCAAAATGTTGTCATCTGAACATGGCCTAAATATAAATGTTATACGAAAAAATGTAAACAAATCAAGGTACTACTTAGTCTTTGTTTCATCGCAATCGATCCACTCGATCAAGAGATATTTACACAATATGAAATTTCCCAATTTTGGTTACTGCAACCACATCTAGCGGCTAAAAAAAGAATAAAACAAAATCATTGGGTCGATTGAATAAGAATCGATCCACGCAGACGAGTCGTAGGCACAGCTAGTTATAAATATGTTACCGGCTAACACTCACTGTTTCGATATCGATGATGTCGACCCAGGTTTCGAGCATATCCGATGCTCATCTTCAGGACGAGTGCGGTGTCTGCGATCTTTCGGGGTGCACTGCGGGCGACAGCTCGTACAGCCCGCCTGTGACAATGAGGGGGGCGGAGGGTCTTGAGGTGGTGGGGGAATTTTTACACTGCTGATGTTAAGCGACCCAGGTGATGAGTGGTCGATGACACAAGGTGATATTATCTTGCTGCAGTAAGCAGTGTGTGCGATGGTACTCGCGTCAGCCAGGACGTTGTGATATATCATTTATTTATGTATTTAATATTACTTTTTTCCAATTTCCAGATGAATTAAAAACCCAGCTATCTATAGAGCATCGTAAAGTAGCTGAATTGGAGACCAGATTAAAAGCGGCAACAATGTCCAACCGTGTTACTGAGAGCATTGAAAACACGCTCACTAGTATACAGGTATATTATATATTTTTATAGACACATTTTATAGACATTTATAGATTATATATATTTTATAGACACTTTATAATGTCATCTGGTCCCAAACTAAGCTTATTTATTTGTGTTATGTGTAAATACACACATACAGGTATCGGCACGAATCTTGAGCGCTGGTCTTTCCTGCGCAGAAGTGAATTATTGGGTTTATTTGGAGGTAGGAGGTGAGGCGCGGGAGCGGTGAATCAAATCATCGTATGTGATTGGCCTGCTGCGCGTCGCGTCATATCTGCCACTCATGATTCGTTCTCTGTGCTAGATGCACTTTCCTTACGACTACGAGTACACTTCAGGACAATTAAATTGATACATATAAATTTTATAACTGAAGCTTTTAAAATTTAAATTTTTATATTGTTTATTTTTATTGACGGGCCTCGTAGCGTAACGGCTATGTAGCCGACTTACGATCGCGAGGTCACGGGTTGGATTCACGCAAAAGACAACTATTTGTGTTATGAACACAGATATTTGTACTGCGTCTGGGTGTTTTCTATCTATATTAAGTATATATTTACAAAAAAAAGTAGTATATGCATTATATCCGTAAACTGGTATGCATATCACAAGTATCATTACGCTTAGTTTGGAACCAGCGGACGTTGTGTGAAATGTCCGTAATATTTATTTACACTTAATTAGAAACAATTATTATCCCTAAAATTATATAAATAATAGACAATAACACAATTATTTTAATTTAATTACCACTTACGTACGCTACGTAGTCAAGCATCAACAAGTATTATGTAAAAAAAAAAATTTCGGAATATAATTTTAATAAAGTAAATCAACCCCATATTTTTGCAATGAAGTATATATACGATGCGCAATGCGATCCCCACTCTACTACCGAGCGCTCAAGATTCGTGCCGGGACCTATACCTTTGTGATTACATTCTGATAATACATATAGAATACACAATTTAAAATTAGTATTACTTAGTACCATTGAGATATAATATATTTAAGACGGGTTCTAGGCTCGTGGTCTAGTGGTTCATGTAACCGACTGCTATTCACGAGGGCGTGGGTTTGATCCCCACACATAACAATCATTTGTGTGATATTTATAAATGTTATACAAATGTTTGTTCTGCATCTGGATGCTTTCTATGTATTATAAGTATGTATTTACAAAAGAAAAGTAGTAAGTATATTATGTATTATATCCGTATTTCGGTATATCATCATATAAGCTTAACTTGGGACCAGTGGATGTTGTGTGAAATGGCTATTAAAAGTAAAACATTTTTTTAATATTTTTGTCTCAAAGCAATAAAAATTTGTTCTTAAATATGTTCCAGGAATCTGTTAAATCTAAAAGCCTAGATGTCATTGTTAGTCCTTCTCCACGGTCCATTTTAGACTCAAGTGTACAGGTATAATGTTTATTAGATTTTCTAGTATCTATATTTCTTATTTAAAGTTGCTAGTTTTTTGTAATCCAATTTGCCTAATAATATTAAACCACTAAATATTAATCTTGACAACTTTTATTAGGGTTTTTTTTGGATCGTAGCAGATGGTGCTGTGTTTCTGTCTACTCCCATGGGAAAAATGCGTGATGTTATGATGATGATCATGTCTCAGCGTGATGTTATATAGCATAAAGCCTTACTCGATAATTGGCATTGTTCATAATTTTTGACCTGCTGTATTAATATTTTTTTTTGAAAATATATACCATTTTAAGAAACTAATTTCAATATTATAGATATTATCATGAAATTGAATTTTTAAAAAATACTTTAAGGAAATATTTTCTTCAAATGTTGTGACGTCATCGTTGTATGCAGACTGTATTGCCTTTGCCTTATAAACTTTTACAACACATTAATCTATATCTTGTCAAGTTGATTTATTAGTCTATGCGGAAGTCAGTCACATAAACTTTTAATTTGTTTTGTTTTTATCTAGTGTTTCTTGTCTATTTTTTTTGGTATCCTTAACATAATAAATCTCCTGATTTTTAATTACTTTTACTTTGTACTTTTTTATAAATAAATAAATAAATAAATAAATAAATATTCATGGACATTTCACACAACGTCCTCTGGTCCCAAGCTAAGCTTTCTATGCTTGTGTTATGGGTACCAGAATACGGATAGAATACATAAACTACTTTTCTTTTGTAAATACATACTTATAATACATAGAAAACACCCAGACGCAGTATAAACATTTGTATGACAATTGAAAACACCACACAAATGATTGTCCTGACCGGGAATCGAACCCGAGACCTCGTGAATGGCAGTCCATTATATGAACCACTAGACCACGAGGCCCGTCTTACATTGTTTACTTGTTTTTATATTTGTTTGACAGCGCTGACGTAAGTCGCAACCACAGACTAGTTGTAACTGTATCTTTTAAAATTGTCATTACAACTCTAATACAGAGTAGCGTGTCTCTAAGTACGCTTAAAAATTGTAAGTCCTTCATTTCGAGGGCAAACAAAGGTCATTTGCTTTTTATGAAAAATAATCTTAAATATAGCAAATTTACTAAAATAAACTTATAGATTATGATTAGAAACCCTATTCCCCGAAATGGTTTTCGAATTATGAGTTTAAAAAAATATTAACAATGCCAATTGTACATAGCACTATCTATCACTATCCAGCTTCATATTTCATATTTCACTTTCCAGCACTGAAAAAAAAATTAAAATCCGACCAGTGATTCCTGTGATTAGCACGTCCAAACAAACGAACAACATATTCTTCAGCTTTTTAATACTAGTATAGTCTTTTTTGTTTGATATATTAAACATAATGTTTTTAACTGTATCCTCAACAGACATGTACGGAATTAACTTCTAAAACTATGAATGTTATTGATGAGACGCGCCTGTCTAAGAGCACTGATGATTCGGGCTATATTGGTGACAAATATACTGACAAATCAATGGATGATGAGGTTTGTATTGTTTGAACCCCAGAAAGTGTGTTTAGATCGTAGCAAATTACGCTCTATAGTGTCTGCCTCACTCCCATGAGAAAAAGGCGTGATGTTATATGATGATGATGAATTTTTCTTCTAGGAGAAGATTTCTTCTTCCCATATCCCTACTACTTCTTATTTTTCTTCAAGGCGAGCCTGTCAAGCTTATATGCTTGTGTTATGGGTACCAGAATACGGATAGAATACATATACTACTTTTCTTTTGTAAATGCATACTTATAATACATAGAAACACCCAAACGCAGTACAAAAATTTGTATGGCAATTAGAAAAATCACACAAATGATTTTCCCGTGCGGGAATCGAACCCGCGACCTCTTGTTCGGCAGTCCGTTACATAAACCACTCAACTACGAGGCTCGTCAAATATAGTCTTCCGTAAAAATTTCCACTGTAACCTAAAATATAATCTGGTGATAGACGGTAGTACAGACACCGATGTCTCAGTAATAAGGTGCTGTTTTTATGCTGTTTTGGAATGGAACCATAAAAGATATCAAGATTTTATTTTATTTTTATTTATTTAAACACTTAATGTACATATTTATTTATTTATTTATTTTATTCTTTATTGTACCATACATATATCTTAAAATTAACTTATACTAAAAAAACAAGTACAATGGGCGGCCTTATCGCTTAAAGCGATTTCTTCCAGGCAACCTGAGCATG
The DNA here is from genome assembly GCA_916999025.1 of Orgyia antiqua. Lineage (NCBI taxonomy): Eukaryota > Metazoa > Arthropoda > Insecta > Lepidoptera > Erebidae > Orgyia > Orgyia antiqua. The sequence continues at coordinate 22,164,593 of OU779862.1, forward strand.
GACATTATGAAGAAGTAAGTGGAAGTTGTAGGTGCACATTTATACCTAATATACCTAAACTACATAATATACTAACAATAAACATACACATATACTTTTTAAATACACATACACACAATTACATAATAGATAAATTTACTAGGTGCTATAATAAAAATAATAAATAAGTATCTTATAAACAGTACAGTTACTTAATTAAAATCTTTACAGAAAAGTATGTACAAAGTATGTACATAGTAGGTACAAAGGCGTGTTTCATTAAAAATAAGATAAAAATAATCACTCTAATTGAATATACTTACACATATACTGTTTATTTAAACATACTTATATCTATACATATATACATACAATTATAAATAATAAGTAGGTATACTACATAAATTATATTACGATGAAGGTATCTTAAAACCTGGAGTGTCGAATCAGCAACCGATAGATCGAAATAAAATTGATGAACTTTGTTCTTGAAATTTTTCCGACTTTTTGCCAACCTGATTTCGAGATTTTGAAGATTCTGTCTCCTTTTCTTTTCTTCTTATCACATGCCTAGGTCATGCCATTTATTTCTTTTTTCTATTAAGGGCAATCTTAACTTTTATAATAACAAAACGAGAAGGACTCTTATTTATAATTCATTTATATTTTCAGAGTTTAAATAAGATAATAGAAGAGCTCACAAAAAGAATACTAGTTCTACAAACACAAGTGGACTCCTTGACTATATCACCGGTAATATAGTTATTTATTTTACTTAAACTTACTTACCCCAACCCTTTAACTGCCCTTACACCCTTTTCATAAATATAAACCATATTAAGCTAATCCTAAAAACTTCTACACGAATACTTTAAGAAAAAAATTAAGGTGGCCTTCGGATGTTTCCTACTGGGTCGCGCGATCCGCACTTATTTTGTGCTAAAAATGTAGTTTTTTTTCTTATATTCGGTTGCAGCCTAAAAATTGACTTGATTTAACTGGTTGCACGTCGTGCGTTGAGCAATAATGGGGTAGCAATCAAACACATTAATATCGTTTAGGATTAAGATTAATATCCATTAATTAAAAAGATTAGTCAAAAATATGATAAAGTTATCTTTAAATAAATATTTCAGCCTGAATCAGAAAAAGTTAATGACAAAACAATTGCAAACGAATTATCTCCTAAATTTATTATAAAAGAGGATACTATAACTAATAACTTAGAATCAATAGATACGACAAAGCAAAGAGTTGAAGAAAAACACAACTCCAATAATAGTAATATTGAAATAAAACCAAATAGTCCAAAGAAAGAGCAAAATCATAGCGTAAAAGTACCTATAGAAAATTTTACTGTATCAAAAATAGTTAAAACAAATAAAAATAATAAAAGTGGTGATGATTTTAAAGAAAATAATGAAGTAAAGAATAAAGATCGCAAAAAAGATAACGTTTCTAATGAAAAGATAGATAAAAGAAATGAAAATTCAAAAGATATATCAAAAGATTGTGATATTGAAAGAAATGTTGAAAATAAGAGCAATTCAGCCACAAGTGATGAGAAAACTTATACAATACCAAATAAAGATGAAAATGTTAATAATAATGAATTTAGACTAAAAATAGATAACACAGAAAATAATGTACGCGATTATGAAAAGAAGTTATTGAAAAGTAAGACTATTGTAGAAAAGCCTTTAGCAAAAGGTAAAAACAAGAAAATTATAAAACCGCAAACAGTATTAAGACCTGAACTAAATGGTAAGTACAGTATTGACCATGTTTACTTAAGTAATTTATTAATTTTGCAATTGACTTGCTATGCTTTTACTTATTGTATTCTGTACAGAATACTAGGTCGCTGGTCGAGATTGTTGCAAAACATTCTTGATAGATGGCGATGCACATCAAAAATGCGATGTAAACTCAATCGAGGAGCGTTGTGGTGGTCAAATTGGTTACTGTTAGCACGACCGCAATAAACTCAGTTGGCAGAGCTACGGAACGGTATTCCAAGGTGGTGGGTTCAAGTCCCGCTTGCGGTGATCACTTTTTCCACTACAATTAAATTTATAATGTTTACTTAATTATGATAAATTAAATTAGTGTGTAAACACCCTCCGTGTGGTGACGGATTAAGAATACAAGTGTCACCACCTCATCTCCTCCAAAGGGTGCTGTAAAAGTCAGCTAAGGAATATTGCACACAGATAACATCCTCTGTGAGAAACGGATATCTCGAAAATAAACCCTGTGTCAATACGCCTGGTCAGCGCGGCACAGTAGACCGTAATCCCTACCAAAGTGGAGGAGGCCTGTGCCCAACAGTGGGACCTAAATGGGTTGGAGACAGACTTAATTATAAAACAAAGTTGTTATTTTTGTATGTATGTTCCTATGTGATATTCAAAACTATTTTTTTCTTTTAGTTCATGCAGAAACTGCACAGCGTTTTTTACCACCATGTAGAGAGGCTACTTATACATTGAACAATGATAACAGTTCCACCACTTCTACAGATGACACCGACTATGAAATATCCTCTATGACTGACTTATCTGAAGATAAGGAATGTAAGTACATTTTTTCTCAAGTTATAATCGCTTACAATCGGTTCCGTGCAACTGCAATATTACGAATCCATGGATAACTCGTAAATATTCGTTACATGAAAAGAAAGATAAAAAAGAAAATGAAATTCTTGCGTCACAATGTTCGTTCCCATACTCCTCCGTAACGGCTTGATCGATTCTTATGAAATTTTGTACACACATTCAGTTGGTTTGAGAATCGGCTACTTACTATTTTTCATACCCCTGACATTGGTATGGCAAAACAACGTTTGGCGGGTCAGCTAGTCTAATATATAAAATTCTCGTGTCACAATGTTCATTCCCATACACCTCCGAAACGGCTTGACCGATTCTTATGAAATTTTTATGCTAATTCAGTAAGTCTAAGAATCGGCTACTATCTATTTTTCAAACCTCTAAGTGATAAGGGTTGCCCACCCAAAACATTTGTATGGCAAAACAATGTTAGCTAGTATATACTTAAAGTAATTCATTAATCTGAGGTTTGTTATGTTGAAGTAAGGTAGGTCTAAAATTTTTTATACAGAGTTGATACGACATAGTGACATTAAATTAGACTACGTATACTAGTGTGTAGTATTAATTCGAAAAAAATGATTTCAAACAAACTAAATAGCTTTTAACTCCAACCACCCTGTGTAAATAATCTAAAGTACAATAGCAATTTTCTATCTCTTTCAAGCGCATCTTTTTTGTTATTTTGGTCACTTTCCTAATGAAAGTGCAAGTGATTTGAATAATGAAGAATGGCAACTTGCATCGTAAAATGTATCCTAATTTATCGTTGTAAGAATGTAAGGTAGATGACCTTTGCCTATAAACTTATCAGCTGTAACGAAAGATACATCGTGTTCTTATAGTACTAAAACATTTAAACTAATTTGCAGTTTAGACGCAAATTAGGTTAAAAGTTAAAAGTTTTATTGCTTGTATTTTTTTGATTTTGGTACAGAGCTTAAAGATGTTACCTAGTAGGTATATCCAGTTTAAAAAAAAAGTCCATATATCGTATCAACCTTGTATATAGGTAAATAAATGGTCGCGACTGAATCACATAGGCACTATGGTTAATAAATAAAATTATTATGGAAAAAATAATCACCATGAGCTACTTGCGCCCACGACCTCGGAATACTTTTCCGTTGCTCTCTCAACTGAGCTACCATGGGACCAGCACATGATAACCAAATTTCCCACTACAATATTTCGCAATGTAAGTTAAACATCTTGCGATGTTTCTCACAGTTGTAGTGTTTATGGTTACATCACTCAGTCGGCTTGTAGCCACTTACATAACTATGTTTGTGTGAAATATGTATCTATGTGTGTCTATGATACAGGCTATATGTCATATGAAACGTCATTATTGTATGAAGGCAATTTAGCCAGGCCAAAGTTATTTGTCCTCAATTTTAAACGTCAACCCACCATCTGGTTACATATATGTGTAGATACTGTCAGAATAGCTTTTAAATTAAATTAAATACACAAAATAACTTGCTATTGCATTGTATTGTCAAAGCGATACTTAATAAGTCACTACCTTTTAACGATTGCTTCGCGGTTTTTCGCAACCTACCCTCATTCCGATGCTCAATGTTAGTTAATAAGTATTTTTAAGTTTATCCTGTATTTATTAAGCTGAGTGAGTTGTACTCTTATTAAGAAATAAATAATAATTATCTTAAACCTATTAATAGTATTAATAGTAGTTATGTCCAATATTGTAATTTTTCACATGCCTAAATAGATGGACTATTGCAACAAATTTATGTAACACCTTTGTTAACTCTATTTTAAGTGAAATAAAGTTCATTCATTTAATAAAAACAAGTAAACAATGTAAAACTTTATCTATGTGTAGTATTTTTTTCTTGTTATAGCTAAGCGTAATGAATATTTGTTATCTCCGGGCGAACGAAAGTATACAACTAGACAAAGTGAATCTGTTAATATAACTACAGATACAACTAACTACTCGCTTAGTGAGGGAGAAATACCTACAACTACTGGTAAGTTTTGTTCCTTTGTTTTTTAAATAAATAAATAAATATTCACGGACATTTCACACAACGTTCTCTGGTCCCAAACTAAACTTATATGCTTATGTTATGTGTACTAGAATACGGATATAATACATATAATAGTTTTTTTTTTGTAAATACTTAGTTATAATACATAGAAACACCCAGACGCAGTACAGACATTTGTGGAGGGATTAAGGTGTACTGTGCCGCGCTGACCAGGCGTGTTGGCACCGGGTCTAGTTTCGAGTTTTCCGTCTCTCACAGCAGGCGTTAATTGCTTATATTGTCCCTTAGTAGGCTCTTGCCGAAAAGAAATGGGGTGGTGACACTTGTATTCTTTATCGGTCACCACACAGACCATAAATGTTATTTTCTCATTTCATATTTGAATGAAATTTTGTGTGTTTATAACACGCTTTTATTTGCAATGTATTGTATGTAACGGAATCTTTGAAAGTGATTTTCACCCACTTGCAGTAGTTCGTCAAAATAATCTTAAATTTCGCACACATAAATAAGGACCAATAACAATGCAAAGTTATTCTACTAAATAATTATTGATATGCGCATTTAACTTTATTTCTTAAAAATATCTAATTATATAGCGTAGTATCACAAAATATTTAACATTTTACCAATAAATAAATAGTAAATACTTTTCTATTTATTTATTGGTATGACGAGCCTCGTGGTTGAGTGTTTGAGTGGATCAAGAGATTGCGGGTTCGATTCCCGCTCGGGACAATCATTTGTGTGATTTTTCTAATTGTCATACAAATGTTTGTACTGCGTCTGGGTGTTTCTATGTATTATAAGTATGTATTTACAAAAGAAAAGTAGTATATGTATTCTATCCGTATTCTGGTACCCATAACACAAGCATATAAGGTTAGCTTGGGACCAGAGGACGTTGTGTGAAATGTCCATGAATATTTATTTATTTATTTATTTATTGGTTGGAAAAATAAATAGGGTCACTTGAGACTTGTGACCTTTGTGGATCTATTTTTTGTATTATAAGAATATTTCATTTCAGTCAGAAGAAGATCGAAAGAGAACAATTCTCGAGTTCATAACGGGTACGTACACATACATACATGTAAATCATCTTTACTTACTATCAAACAAAGTCGTTATTTTTGTATGTATTTCCCTATGTCAGCTTATATCTTCAAAACTACGCAACGGATTACGATGCGGTTTTTTTTTAAAGATTAAGTGGTTCAAGAAGATGGCTTTTATGTATAATTTGTTAAGTTTTGTTTTCTAAATTCCTTGCGTACTAAGTTACCGTCAACATTTAGTTACCTATATACATGAAACACATTAAAGGGTATTTAGATAAATATACCGACACGCAAGTGCTTTTATTTCTTTTCCATCTAATGGGATAAAACTATTATAATAATGAAAATATATAGGTATAGGTATATGTAGTATATTGTGTATGTAGTATATGTATTAATTACTAAGTATGTTTATATTATCTGTGTATGTATGTAGATATTATACTTATATTCATTATAATTAGTGTAAAAATTTAAAAACCTTATTTTATGATTTCTCCTTTTAGTGATAACTAGCTGCGCCCCGCGTTGTTACCCGCGGTAAAAAGGATAAAAATAAGTTCATTTTCTATTCCATTTTTCATTGGAAAGTTTTATGAAAATCCATCCAGTAGTCTTTACGTGAAAGCACAATAAACATCCTTACATATCCAAACATTGGAGTATGGATAGAAGACCGAGGAAACGTTCGCGTTACTTTATAGCGCGTAATTCTTTTTTCGTCATATCTCCTAACATATTCATTTAAATTGCATGCTGTAAAGAGCAGTTATAATCTATATTAATTGCGTAAGCTAACTAAGCTATTTAATTTGATAAAAAATATTACTATATACACATAAATAGCTTTTGAAAACACCCTATTGAATTAGATAATTTTTTTGACATTATTATGGGTACAACGGGTTTACCTTCAAAGATAGACATGCCCTCGCGGACTTTTTTGAAGAATTATAGGTAATAAACAATTCCTCCATACATTAGTTTGTTGTACCTCACATGGATAAGGCAGCGTTTTCATTTATAGCTCGCGCGCGTCCGAATTTCTCGGCAAATTTAATCATATCTCATCCAATATACAGTAAACCCCAATAAATTATGCGAAAAAAGCCATCCTCTTGAACCATTCTATCTATTAAAAAAACCCGCATCAAGCTCCGTTGCGGATTTCCGAAGATATAAGCTCACATAGGGAAACTCACACTCAAAAAACTCACATACAAAAATTACGACTTCGTTTTATAAGAAGTAAAGATAAAGAAGTTGCACCTGCCCCATATTTTATCTCTGCACCACTGATGGTTGGCTGGTAGAGAATGCCATTGGCATTAAGTCTGCCATTGTACATTTTGTTAGTGCATAAAGTTTTAAATAAATAAAATAAATAACAAATAAATGTTTTAGGTCAAAACAACCTGTCGTTGAAATGGAAGAAACACTACACGCTATTAGCGATGAAATAGCTCGATGTAAACGTCTGTTGTTTAGTCAACGATCACGTGATAACGGCATGTCGGCTCTCATGTAAATATGTAGGTAGGCGAAGAAAAACTATTATTTGTTATAGGAAAAAATATATATACAAAATAGTGTAGGTAGATTACAAAAATTAGCACAAGTTTTTGTTGAACAAATGCTGACAACACAGATACATATAGATCACAAATATACCAGATGTAGGCACCAATTCTACACTCACAACTAAACTAAACTTAACTAAAATATGTAAACAACTATTGGTTATTTAGATTAATTGGCTGTTTTATTGTGCATATTTATATTAATTGAGATCTTTAGTCTATAATAAACAATTTTTTTACATTGCCAGATTGTGTTATCGACACTATCAAATTTAATTTTGTAGTTAATTTTAGTTGTGCGCGTAGAATTGGTACTGTAGTGTAATATTAAGTTTTGTTTTATTAGAAATGTTTTTATTCTGTTTGGGTTTAGATTTTATGTCCCATAAATTGTTATCAAGGGAAAAGAATATTGAAATTTGAATTACTGTTGAAATGAAAATAACCAAAGAATTATTCGTTTTGTTTATTAAATAAAATAGTATTTAGTTATAAGTTTTGTTGGTATTAGCATTAAGGAAAATATATTAATACAAAGAACTTTATTATATTTATTGAATGTGTCTTTTTGGGAGTAGTTGAGTGGTTAAAATATTTGTCCTGTTATACGAAGACAGAGGGATTGCTACCCTAGTTGGATATAAAGTAATATCAACAATACATCAAAGCAGGTGCATATTTTTTTAGTTTCTTTCGTATCTATTGATCTACGTAACCATGTGACGGAGCTTTTGAAAGTTATTTTGAACCACTTGCAATAGTGAGATTGATTAAAAAATTTGTACTTATAGAACCGATGATAATGCAACATGCATTAGTGAAAAATGTTGCAAAAGGGGAAAATTTTCTAAATTCCATGTGTATGGTTGCAGGCAACAGCTATTATTAAAAATATAAAATTCTCATGTCACAATGTTCGTTCCCATACTCCTCCGAAACGGTTTGACTGATTCTTATGACTTTTTTATGCATATTGGTGCCTTCTGCTGGGACTGGTCGACTTGCTCTAACAAGATTTTACTCAACACAATTTAGAGACAAGATTGCCTATCTTGTCTCTAAATTAGTTATTAATTGTAGTCTAGATAGCATTAATCGGCGTAATCCTCACACCCCTCCAACAATGTAAAATTATATTGAAAAAAAAAGTATTAAGAGAATAGAAAAAAGAAAATCCATGGAGTTTCTTGTCTGTTCTTCTCCATAGGATTCGCGTTTGGAACAGACACCTAGTTTCTGACGTTCCAAAAGAGCTTGTAAAACATGCCAATTTAAAATAAAAAAAATTGACTTTGATTTTGTCTTTGATATTCAGAAAGTCTGAGAATCGGCTACTATATATTTTTCAAACCTCTAAGTGATAAGGGTTATCCACCCCTGACATTTGTATGGCAAAACAACGTTTGCTGGGTCAGCTAGTATTAAAATGAAATAATAAGCTTAATGTCTATCAACAAATTTTATTCAACATTATTTTCACATCATAACACATTGACTTACACACTAGTTTACTACATAATATGGAATTATATTTGACTCATATGTTTCGGAAATATCTATCACTATATGTAAATTTTATATTTATACGCATATACAAACATATCCTTATAATTTTGAAACTGAACTAAATAACAAAAATATTAACGAGCTTAAGTCTAATGGTCTTATTCATAATGACTTATCGGAGGTTTAAAAGTTCGCTAAAATCGGTTCGCGAAAATTGTGAAAAACGGTTATTCACAATAGTCTTTTTACGCTAAAACGTTTATTATCTCTCCGATAAAATCTCCTTTTAAACCTCCGATAAATCATTATGAATAAGGTCATTAAAGTTTATAACGACAACAGAGAGAACAATGCCATCTATCGAGGCGTATAGTAAACTTCTGCCTACAACCTATAATTTGATAAGGTTTAGTTATTTAATATCACGCGTATGAATTCGCGGGCTATAGCTAGTAATAAATAAATATATAGAATGTCAAGCTTACGTATAATATTAGTAGGTATAGATATTTTGGAAACATTGATACCAAATTAAAAGCACACCTCTATAAGCTTCTAATAATAACAATATGGCGCATTTATTATCGGATCAAGCAATCCACGTATACTAATACGTTTCAACTGAGAATAGGATTGGCTATGACCTTTAGTTGTCAAAAGTGATTAGAATAGTACCTACTGTCAGCAACGAAACTTTATTTACGTATCAATAATGTTTTTTTTTCTTTTACCTAAACTCAGTAATTTGAAGCTGAAATCGTCAAATTATTTAGTAATAATAGTTATAATATCATTAAAAAGAAATTCTTTCAATAATTTCATTGTTGGATACTATGATATTAAGTTGAATTGCCAACCGCCATTTTGTTGTTGTTTGTGTGCCTTGTTGAGTAAATAAATTATAAGGCATTTTATTTTAACTTCTGTTAGTTAAGTGGTTATTTCCCGTTAAAAAAATAAATTTGTTGTTATTTCTCGGTGTTTTTGTTTGTTAGTGTGGTTATTTCGAACTATTCCTTATATGTTACAGTTTTTTATTGTATTTGTCTCGCTAATCGCTCGAAAATTAGTAAACGATAACGACAAAATGATAGATAAATTATATTATAAAAATGTCTTATTTTGCTGACCCTACCAAAATTGTTCAAATTGACAACGATGACGTTTCAACATGACGCAGAGACAATCCTATTCTCATTTGAACGGCATAGTAAATGGGTTTTAGCCAGAGGCGAATTTAGAAAATTAGCGCCCCGGGTCATTTGATTGGCGCCCCGGACCAATTTATTGAATTGGCTGCCCTATAAATGAATAGAAATAGAGCAAAGTTTTTAACTTGAAGGCTTTCGCCGCCCTTTTCAGGCTAGTCGTCCCGGGCCATGGCTCGAGGGTAAATACGCCTCTGGTTTTAGCCAGTATCTTCTGACTGGCATTAACACACAACAAAGAATATAGTACTTTTTGTTACAAGAGGAACTGGCTTTTAAGGTTGAGATTTTTTATTAGACACTGCATGCACATTCTTTTGGGCCGATCCAAACAGCTCGGTAACATAGACTTATAATACAAAAGCTGGCTACTCAAGTACTACTTCATCGGAGCGTTATTATGTTCTATCGTTGCAGCGATACTATCACTTGTTCTTCTCAAAAATTGCAGTTCAGCGGCCGTATTATGAGCTCTTATTCCCAGGCCGTTTACGCCGTGAATGGAACGGCCTGGCAAATTCGTATTATGAGTTTATTATTGACAGCGAATCAGTGGTCACGTGACTTCAGACTGATATCGGCCCGACTTTTGTTTCACTGGCTGGCGTTAAGCGTATTACGAGCGCAAATTTGACACGTAGTTGATCGTTTTAACTACCTAGAAGTGACAAGTAAATCCATTCAATAGAAGCTGCTACATTGTTACGTAAATTGTTTTGGTTTATTTAGAATTAAAAGTAACTATTATCTACATATTAACGATGGGTGATGAATTGGAGGTGTTTGAATTTTCGGAGAGCGACTATGATGAACAAAACACTAGTCGAATGCGAAATAAGTTAAATATAAAAAATAATATTAATAAATTATTAAAATAATTATTCATTACAATAATATCACCATGTGTATTAAAGTTACTTTCATGCGAATCATCAAACAAAAAATATTTTTATAAAAACATAAATGTCCGTTCTAGGATAATGAAAAACTAAGCCTATGTTCCCGCTATATCAGCTGACAGTTCAAGTGACGGGTGTCGTTCCAAAACTAAATCCCAAAACATAGATGAATTATATAAAATAATAAAATCTAAATATAAAAATAGATAATAGTATTACCGTTCTTTTCTTTTACATAATGGTCTAAGTAACTTGTGTTTAGCAAATATATTATATTTTGTATTATATTGAATACAAAAAAAAAATTAAAATATAACCGTAACTAGCCGATAAACATAATAATTAAGTTTCCGAACGACTCTATCAAAAAGCTTTACTCGGCCATAGACACTTAATCCATTCAAAAGTCGGCTAGTTTATTGTATGTCATAATAAGAAATGAAAGTCAGGCCGTTTGCCGCCGTCAACAGAATCGCCTGGAACTTGCATGATATTTTGAAAGCTCATAATACGCCTGCAGGCGTGAGTAAATTGAATCAACTTGCGTCGTCATGACGCAGCGATAACGCTATGTTTACGCAACGCTGTCGCAACGTGTGGACTCATTCTTAGTTATATTATAACACATTTTTATTTATAATTACTCAGTGTGAGTTTCAATTTCTATAAAAAAAATTATATTAACATACAAACTGCCTGTATTTTGGCACCTATCTTAGATGGGGTTTAATCAAGTTACACGAAATAAGCAATAATCGCACCCAGTATGACGCTCTTTTCTCTTACGGCCATTTTCAAAAACTTATCTACGATTCCGGATAGCTTGTAATCCTTGTTTATCAGTAGGTAAGATATTTCTATCTCCTAACAAATTTTCAATAAAGATTGCTGTCGTTAGTCGCTTATTGATTGATTTCTCTGACTATGATAGCAAGAATCGAGGATAGATATATTATTGGTTTATTTGTATATACTTAATCCGAATCGCCATATTTCGCCTTATTTAAGCCCTAATTCGCACAAGCTATAACATCAATTTATGAAAATATATAACTACAAGCTACCGTCATAAATAACATTTAATATATTTTTTATTGTCATTACATTACACGTTTAAATCAGACAATTTTCATATAAATACTACATACATTAAATAAATTATAAGAAAAACCATGTTGGACATGTAATTTTCTATCAAAACATACATTTTCATTACACTCTAAGCATATCAATCATAATCTGTTTGAAGCTAATTACCGAATTTGGTTCAGAAAATCTTATGTTAAATGAGGTTATAAGATAATGATAATTATCAATAAGGCTTAAAGTATTCATGCAAACTATTCTTAAAATAAATGTAATAAAAAATATTGCCAACAATTTGTGACATACACTGGAATGCTTGTCGCTGAATAAAAAAAAAATATCCCAAAATAATAGTGAGAGGCATGACCTTATACTTCCTGATAATCAAATAAGACCTCTATCATATGAAAACACGTCGAATACTCTACACCAGAGTTTCCCAAACTTATTTTGTCTACAGCTCACTTTTAGAATAAATGATTTTTTAAGAGACTTTTCTTTCACCTAATTAAAAACCAATATAATTCCTTTTTTCTGGGTCTCTTACCGCCACGCTTTAGGCCTGCAGGACTTAAAAGCCGTACATGACTGTGCTAACTTACCTAACCGAAAGTGTTCATGGCTATATTTAACTGCATTTTAAATTAACTCTTCATAAGAGCTCTCTCACTATACCTTATAACTAAAATAGTACTTAATTAATCACCATAGTAAAACATATAAGGGTTTTTCACACTAAAAAAGCATAGCTTTACATATCTTAATATTAGGCCAATATTATTGCAATTATTATGTGACCAAATTAATAGTCAATTCTCAATCTTCTCATACACTGAATAAAATATGAATGAAAGTAACTCAACGAGATATTAAAAGGGTGCCAACCCATTTTAAGCAGTTTCAATTACGTATTTATTATGTGAGAATATTTTTCATATTTAGGCTCACACAAATACCTACATTGCACCTGTTATAATGTGGGTATTTAGTTGACTATTTGAATATATTCGAGTTAAAACAGTTAACTTGTAAAATCTTATTTTTTCGTGACTTTCTAGAGCAAATTGACTCAACTCTATTTTAATCTCTCGTCAGTTACTTTCACTAATATCACCACAAAACTGTTTGTTTATATAAATAGGAAAATATCGGTAATGTCTAATAGACAATCAATGCACATTATGTCTTATACAACATTTTTCTAATTAAAATATTATAATAAAAATCTAAATCACTATATAAACTAAATTATAGTGGAAAAAATGATAACCATGAGCGGGACTTGAACCCACGACCTCGGAATACCGTTCCGTTGCTCTCCCATCTAAGCTATCATGGTTCCCGCATATGTTTACCAAATCTTCCACTACAACCTTCTCAATGTGAGTTAAACATCGTGCGATGTTTTGTGTACAACGCCATCTATTGAGCGGGAACCATGATAGCTCAGATGGGAGAGCAACGGAACGGTATTCCGAGGTCGTGGGTTCAAGTCCCGCTCATGGTTATCATTTTTTCCACTATAATTTAGTTTATTTAGTAAAAGCATAGCAAGTCAATTGCAAAAATTCATAAATTAATCTAAATCACTATGTTCACGCTCTATAGGTTTATAATTCTGCAAGGAAATTATCTAGACATTAAGATCTGTGATCCTGTCTAATATTTTATACACATTTACACTTTTAGACTTAAAGTGACGTAACTCAAAAATTAAAAGCAACAACAAACAAAAAAAATAAGAAGTTATTTGTTACAAGTTAACTGATGTCCGCGACTATGCGTAGACTTTGGGAACCCGTTTTCGCAATTAACAGTAGCTCATGTTCTTTGTCTAGCTCTAGATTTCATTTAAGTTAGTCCTGTAACTTTGACGTGAAAGTGTAACTGACAGAGAGAACAGAGTTAATTTCGCATTTATACATAAATATTAGTAAGGATGCGCGTTTGTGTATGTATATTTTTTTGAGTTAAATCACTTTATTTCTAAAGGTGCGTTATTATAAATGAATTATACATAATATTATTTATAAATATAAGCTAAAACAAACAAATAAAACAATGACACAGCACATTCTCACAGCTCTGTATTACAGCCATTGTATTCGGCAACTTAGTTTAAAAATTCTAATAAATGAATAATTAATATATTCACTCGCGCAAAAAATCTTAACTAAGTTATCCATGGGCGCTTACTTTTTAGTGGGGAGGGGGTTCAATTTTTCATTTTTTCTGTAGGTTTAAAAAGAATACACAAAATATTTAGGAAATACTATGAGCGCAACTTACACATGACTAAAAATGAAAATTGATACTATCAATAACACAATTCGGCAATGTTTACCTAACTTTTTTAGTAGGTATAAAATCTGTGTACTAAAGACTAAAGATTTGAATTAAGATAAATATGTACACCGAAATTGCAATAGATAGATGATTATATTATAGATATATTTTTAGTTAGGTTTAGTTGTGCACATAGAATTGGTACCTACCATTGTCAGATAAAAAACCTTTTTACGGATTTAGACGCGTGTTAGAGTATAAACCTCAAATACTTCATCTCCCCCCTCCCCCACTCTTCCTCGAGCTACGCCTATAAGCTAATTACATAATAAATGTATACCATTTAATACTGTGCAATTCAACATTTAGTTATTACGTTGTTGGCACATAATTTATCTCGATTTAAATCATCATTGCCCTCCCTTTATCCCCTTAAGTTTTGTCAAGACCAGTCTTTTGACCCAAATTAACGGGATTAAGGCAAGACAATTATTATTTCAAATTTATATTATTTTATCTGAATTTAAAATGCAAGTACATAAGCAATGTTTATTAGTTATAAGTTTTAAAATATACATAATAAGATGTATTTACTTAAGAAATCAAATTATGGTGGAAAAAGTGAAATGCCGCAAGTGGGACATTTCACTTTTTCCACCATAATTTGATTTATTAAGTAAAAGCATAGCATGTCAAATGCAAAAATTAAAAAATTACTTTATGATGTATTTACAATAATTGCATTGATGTTATTGATTGTTATTCAGAACTAGTTGTATGTTCGAGTTTGCGAGTCTTCAGTTATTTATTCTCATATGCACTTGCATAATAAATCAGAATATATCTCAACAATTATGTATACATAGATAATTATTAGGAGATTACACAGTAATAGCTATATAAAAATACCAACACACAAATTTTAAATATTATCATTAAAATTTATATTATTATATCGGCTCAAGACGAAATGCTGTACTTTTAATTAAGCACTTTTAATTAATTAAGATACTGACGTATTAGTCGTATGTCGTATCAATAAATTAGGGCCCCTAAGCTAGAAGGACCAAATAATCAAAATACAGTAAAAGTTGTTTTCATTTTTAGTTAAGTTTAGATGTGCATGTAGAATTGGCACCAATGTGTATTTATTTAGTTTGATAAAGCTAACAGCTATCAATCTCGGATTTGTATGATATCAGTGTCCAAATATGATAAAATAGTCGAGAATAATAGGCTCTGTCAATAACAAGAAGTCAACTACAGCTATTTATTACACAAACAACACCATTGATAGGAAGCCCGGTCTTCTACACTGGGAATATGCCCAGGGCTTCGGGATGCTTGGTGGCCTCCTAATTCCTACTTCATAAAATTTTTGGTTTTAAAAGGGCACGACACCAAACTATGCTTCATACAAAAATATAGGCATCGTAGTCCGCTGTTTTCTTTATGGATATTGCCTCCAGAGCATTGAATTTTTCTCACAGTATCTAGGTCATATACAGGGTGTCCCAGAACTCAACGTCAAGCCGAAACGGGGTGACAGGATAGATCATAACCATCACGAGAAAAATCAGAAAAAAAATCTATCCCATGCAGTTTGGAAATTATGGGCATTTTAAGAAAAACCTAGAAATTTGGTCTAACTGTACCATTTTTCGGTTATTGTGGTTAATTTTTATTATTTTTGGTCATTTAAACTTTGGAACCGTAACCCTAAATAACATCTCGAGAATCACAGTCTAAAATAATGACACAATTACCCCAAGTTTCCTAGAATTTAGACTATTTGTTAAACTATGAATTTAAAATTTTCAAACTTTGTCGACTTTGAAACACCCTCCTTTAAAAAAAATGTACTAGAGTGCCTTGGCAAGTGCCATTAAGAGTTGGCGCATTTAATCAGGATTGTAAAATGGTACAATACTTGTAAGTTTCGTACTAAAAAAAACGAGTAAAAAATAAAAACCTCAAGTAACCCGATTTTTGCTAACCCATTTTACTCAGTTAAAATGTTTTTTATTCGCACAAGCCCTTGGTAGGTTCTTTATTTTACGGTAAAATGATGAGAGATATGGATAGTGGACATGTTTGCCATGAGCGAGCGAGACAGATAGTGACGCCACTTTTACCAAAGCAACAAAATACTAATAAAATAATGAAAAATGTTGACCTTGTTTTGTTTAGGTTTATTGGAATAAAAGTCAGATTTGAAAATAACATTTTTTATTAAAACAAATGTTCAAATTGTTTACCATCAGCTTCAACACACGCCCTACATCTTCTTAAAAAAGATCTACTTATTAGCCGGGCATATCCTCGAGAGTTGATGTCCTCAGCAGCTTGAGAAATTCGTTCACGCAGCTCGGCTACGCTCTCAATGGGCTTAGAATAAACTTTTTCTTTGAGAACGCCCCAATAAAAAAAATCCAGGGGATTTAAATCTGGGGAACGGGCTGGCCACGAGATAGTGCCTGAACGTCCAATCCACCTTCCCGGATATTCTTGGTCAAGGAAATCTCTTACTTGCACTGCGTAATGCGCTGGGCAGCCATCTTGTTGATACCACATGTGGCAACGATCTGTTAGTGGTACGTCCTCTAACAAACTTGGTAAATTTTCTCGTAAAAAATTTAGGTAATTCGTGTCATTCAAATTCTCAGGCAGCTCAAAAGGCCCAACTATTTTGCCGTTTAAAATTCCTGTCCACAGGTTAACTTTAAAGCGATATTGGGATCGGTCTTCTCGCATTAAATGTGGATTCTCCACATGCCACTCATGAAAATTGTGTAAGTTTATGTAGCCATCTTTTTTAAATGTAGATTCATCTGACCAGAGAATTTTTTGGATGAATTGGGGATTTTCATTATGCCTCTGTAGCATTGTTCTACAAAATGAAATCCTTTCAGGATAATCTCGAGGGAGAAGACTTTGAACTCGTTGTACGTGAAATGGATGCATTTCAGCTCTTTGTAAAATACGATGTGCTGTGCTTTTGGGTATTCCCGTTCTTTCTTCAATTCCACGAACGGAAATACTTGGGTCATCTGCGACCTCTTCCAACACTTCTTCTTCGTAAGGAAAGCGAGGTCTACCTCCAGCCCGTATTTGATTCGGGAAATGGCCGTCCTCTGTGAGTGAATGGTGCACATTAACAAACACGCGGTGATCCGGATAGCGCTCTAAATTTGGATATCTTTCACGATAAAGTCTAGCGGCGGCACTTGCGTTGCATCTGCATTCCCCATAAATGAGATGCATGTTCGCATATTCTTGTGAAGTGTAGCGCGTAGGCATAGTGATGAGAAGGATGTCAACACAAAAGTCCAATTCCAAAAGAGAGAAGCCAAAGTTGCCGGTATGTAATCAACAAGTCCAATTCACAAAAATCCAAGTCCAAAAAGAAAAGCCAAAGTTGTCAGTACTAAATTAACACAAGCGAATACGGAAAGGTGCGCAGTAGACGAATGAGCGAAATGTACTAACTGGTGTCAGACTGGCAGCGTAGCTATTTGCTTGGTATGGCGTCTGTATCTGTTTCATTCGCACTCGTTTAAACGATGCATCTCCGTCTCACTGCGTGGCGTCACTATCTGTCTCGCTCGCTCATGGCAAACATGTCCACTATCCATCTCTCTCATCATTTTGCCGTAAAATAAAGAACCTACCAAGGGCTTGTGCGAATAAAAAACATTTTTCCTGAGTAAAATGGGTTAGCAAAAATCGGGTTACTTGAGGTTTTTATTTTTTACTCGTTTTTTTTAGTACGAAACTTACAAGTATTGTACCATTTTACAATCCTGATTAAATGCGCCAACTCTTAATGGCACTTGCCAAGGCACTCTAGTACATTTTTTTTAAAGGAGGGTGTTTCAAAGTCGACAAAGTTTGAAAATTTTAAATTCATAGTTTAACAAATAGTCTAAATTCTAGGAAACTTGGGGTAATTGTGTCATTATTTTAGACTGTGATTCTCGAGATGTTATTTAGGGTTACGGTTCCAAAGTTTAAATGACCAAAAATAATAAAAATTAACCACAATAACCGAAAAATGGTACAGTTAGACCAAATTTCTAGGTTTTTCTTAAAATGCCCATAATTTTCAAACTGCATGGGATAGATTTTTTTTCTGATTTTTCTCGTGATGGTTATGATCTATCCTGTCACCCCGTTTCGGCTTGACGTTGAGTTCTGGGACACCCTGTATAGATATAAAAGAAGCATAAATATACTCTTTATCTATAATTTGGCGTAAAAAAAAATGGTTTCATTTTCACGAAGAAATCAGCGGACTACAGAACGTCTTTTTTACACGCTTTATATTAGCTTCACTTGTATGTTTGTCTGTATGTTTGTTTGTATGTTTGTATGTTTGTAACCGACTCCTTTGGACGCTATTTTGACCCACTTTAAACGGTCAGATTCTATTCAAATTTTGCACACCTGTCAAAGACCAATGACAATACAATAATTCGATTAAATAAAGCGTGTTTTTTAGTTTTTTTAAACTATTTTTAATTTTATTTCAAAGAATTTGTAGGTAAAATCTGTCTCAACTATATTTGTACCTTTCAGCGTGGCGCTCGGGAATAGGCATAACAAATTAACAACACCTAAGGCAAATACCTAAATTGGGGCTGTAGTCCCCTCTTAATCTCGTAAATTATTGCGACGCATATATTTTAATAAGCCCAATGCGTCTAGTTCGTAATAGTTGTTAATATGTATTTATTATGTTGATGGATCAGACATCCCGTGTACAATTCTTAAAAAGAGTTTCCGACATTGACTAACGCCTTTTTTTTCTATGTTTCCATCAAATGACGCTCCTAAGGACAGACAAAATGTCCTCTGTCTTTGCTTGCTTTTCATTAAGGTACTGACTGGCATTTCCTATTGAAACGTGACTATGGATAAATTACATTTTACTGTTAAACGGGGATAATTTCTATCCCTAATATTAGATTTCATTTTCTGTTATTAATAACTCAATTGAAAACGGTGGTTAAGGAACAAGCAGTAGGCTTATTAATTGTATAATTACCGGGTCTATTTCGCGATAAATATAATTTATTTTACGCACGATACCTGTTACCAAAAAACAGGTATCGTACCTTGTATTGTATTTTTCTTGTAATTAGGCTGTCTTTTTTTAATTTAAGCTCTATCGATAGTACAGTTTCTATCGATACTGTATCTTTCTTTATGTTATACCCGTATTGTAATTTTGATTTTTTAAACGCTTTGACGTTTTTAGTAGTAATTCATATTTTATTCGTTTCATTCATCCATTCATTTCAAAACCAGTTTAAAATTCACCTTATTTAATTATCATTTCACAGATTAAATCTATTAATAAATTACACATTTTCAAATATTTTTTCTTTTTTATTAACCTCGTCCTTAACCGACCTTAACCATGGCATAGGCCTTGAGGCTAACCATGTCCCAACAATGGTTCCAATATTTTCTCTACTTCCATAGAATTTCAAAATGTTTTGTATATTTTACGTCAAAATAGTTATATTTTGTAGTAATTCAATTAATACTACACAAACAATTATTGTCGTTATTACATTATTTAGGTCCGTATACGTTCCTAGTTTCATAAATAGATCTACATAAAGGTATACTACGTTATATAGTCTCTGCCTACCCCTATGGGGAAGAGGTGTGACAGTATGTATGTATAAAGAGACACTTTTAACATCTTACGATAAAATAATGGCATCAATTCTGTTGTGTCAAGAACTAAACTAAAATAGTATCATTTACGTCTTGACACAAGAAGTCGAATTGGTACCATTGTTACAATCCTAACTTTAATTATTTCACAAATTTGTTGTATTTTATGGAAATAACAAATTTACTTTCCGAGATAAATATTTAGTGCTATTTCTTATATACCATTTTAAAATATAATTATAGAAATACTTGTAAAATTAATGTGAACAATCTGACCGCTAATAGCTAGGCGACAATGGTACCGATTCTTACGTGCACAACTAAACTTAACTAAATAGCCATCCAATCGACATTTCCATGCAGGTTGTCGGAAGAGATCGCTGACAGCGATAAGACCGCCAATTGTAGGTACATTAATTGTTTGTAGATAATTTAAAAACTCTGTATTATTGGTGTGCAATAAAGTATATTGTATTGTATTGTAAATAATGAAAACTGATAGCGTCAATAACACAATTCGGCAATGTTGATAAAAGTTTTTATAAAAAAATCAGTGTATTATAGACTAACGATTTTAATTAATAAAAATGTGCACAACGAAATAGCCAAATTAATCAAAATACGCCATGGTTGTTTTCATTTTTTTAGTTAAGTTAAGTTCGTGCACGTAGAATCGGTACCAATTACTTTCAAAGATTCCGTTACAAAAATTAACACATTGATAGATACGTACCGAACTAACAAAATCATGTTAAATTAGAAATGATCTGGAAATCCAAAGAATTGTTTACATTATTTTTTTTTCACATATTACGCATTTATATTCGTACTCTGTTATCTACTAATAACCTAAGCAAATAAGCTTAGTTTGGGACCAGAGGACGTTTTGTAAAATGTCCACGAATATTTATTTCTTACATATTGTTTACATCAAAAGAGTTACAATCTAAAAATTATCATTTCAAACCATTAGAAGATATCTTTTATGTAAATATTTATCCTTTATAGTTGTTTTGTGCCGCTTGCCTCCGTAGATCGGATCTAATAGCGGCGGTGACAGCAGTCCCAACGGCCAGAAGACCACATAGTGTGAGATTAGCCCAACGATCTCCAACACTTCCCAACATCCACTCATATAGTAATGTTGTTGCTATACCGAATACCTGTTACAACATTAAAATAATTACTAATATCATAGTAAAAAAACCTGTCAAGAGCGAGGCAAACTCGCACAATTAGGGTTTCGTACCTACTAGACATATAAACATAAGTAACTGCATTCAAATAATCATTTAATTAAACTCAAAACAACTCACCAACTTAATTTTGTAGTTGAAATATAGGGAATCGCCTACATTTCAGCTACTTCATAAGTTGGTATTAGTCTACACACTTTTTTCTTGTGATGTAAAGAAAAAGTAAAAAATTATAAGTTTTTGGATTTTTCCCTATATCAGCACTATATAGACTTAATCTATGCCAAATTTCTAGGCTCTAGGGCAACGGGAAGTAACCTCTGAATTTTGATTCCCTAGCATAAGTCGAAAATTCTTAAAAATGGTCGTTATTCGGTTATATCTTATAAATGCGTAGAGGTAAAAGGTTGATTGTATTTTTTGCAGCAAGGGACCGCATAGATCTACATATCGTATGAGTTTCAAGTTGATACCTTCATCCGTTGCTGAGTAAAAAAAGTTTGACAGACGGATAGACAGACAGACGGACACCGTAGTGAGACTATAAGGGTTTGTACGAAACCCTAATAAAAATAAAATAAGCTTTATTTCACAAATACAAGATTTCACAAAAAGTATTTAGGTGTTAGGTATTACATTATACAGTAGTACAAAGTTTGACGAATTTCCGGGTTTGACCCTGTATTGCCTAACTAGGCTAAGAGTTTATCCTGTGTTTAGGATACAGTACCTAACCCCCTGTCATTATACAGTTTACAATATATTGGGCGTGTACGTACTATAGTTATAAATATTTATAATGTTAGAATAGCAATAGTTACATGCAGTAAAGGATAAGGCTAAATGAGTGTGTTATGTTTTGTGTGTGTTTATGAGAGTGTTTGTGTGTGTGTGTGTGTGTGTGTGTTTGTAGTTATGATTGAATGTTGTTGTAACCATAATAACCGTAATATTATAAAGCTGAAGAGTTTGTTAATTTGTTTGAACGCGTTAAACTCAGGAACTATTTGTCCGATTTGAAAAATTCATTCAGTGTTAGATAGTACATTTATCGAGGAAGCCTATAGATTACATAACATCACGCTGCGACTAATAGGAGCGGAGCATTAGTGAAAAATGTTGCAAAAACCGGGAAAATTTTCTAAATTCCACACGTACGAAGTTACGGGCACCACCACAAAGTTCAATAATTTCTTAATGCTTACGAAATGTCCTCATTCTATTCCCTTTCTTACCTGAACACATGCGTTCAATATACCAGACGTGGTGCCCTCTGGCTCCGGGTAGGTCACTTCTGATGCGAACTCGAAACCCACCGGTAGGTAGCCCGTCATGAAGAAACTGTAAATAATAATATAATGTTTAAGATGAAACAAAAACGATTTAGTAATTCATATAGTGAGATAAATTAAAACTTTCTTAACGTAATTGATGGCCGATTCATTACATAAATCCACAGCGTTTTAACACGCTTATATTCATTCAGTATGTATCGATCAATGTATTAATGTAACGGAATCTTTAAAAGTGATTTTCGCTCACTTGCAGTAGTCGGATTGGTCTGAAATTTTGCATGCATATTAAGGACCGATGACAATGCATAATTTATAAAAATATTTATGATTTTAAAGCGTGTTTTTTAGTTTTTGAACTAAGCAAATTATAATCGATATTTACCCAAAGAATATAAAATAGCTTCTACACTAAAAAAACAACTGGGTGCGATATAGATATATACAGCGCTATTTCTATTTATAATTCCATCAAAATAAATACAGCCGTTTCAGCTCCAAGAAAGATAAAACTCAAAAATGTCTATACGCTACAAGTATTTAGGCATTATTTGTCGCTAAAACTTACCCGAGCAGTATACCACTAAGGTATACAACGCTGATATACCCGCAGTCCAGGGTGAATGTGAAGATCAGCATACCGACGACAGAAGCCGCGTACACTGATAGCGTGGTCTCCTTAAACCTGTGAGTCTTGTCCAATATCAAGCCGCAGACCACGGAGCCAATCATACCGGCCACTACTATCACCAGACCAATACGACCAGCGTCTGCGTTCGCACCCTGGAGATTTAACAGAAAAATGGTTTTATAGACATTTTTGGTATACCTATAGGTCTTGCTCTTGGTGAAGAGGATAGAAGTAGTCTCGAGAGTTGATAGAAGAATCGGAAAATCTAATATAGGAGTAGCCAAGATTAAATTTCGAAGTCAGTTTCCAATTCTACGTAAAATTTCAAGGGCTATTGTGGCAAAAAGCACTTAGTTTGAAGGAAATTCTGTCTAATCACGTTTTTGTACCTCCTACTTTCGGCATTTTGGGTGGGGAAAGTTTTTCAACTTTCAGCCCCGCCTGAGTATGCTCATGAAATCAAACTCATCTGACTGTCTATTGATATTGGCGCCTTGTGACTTTTAAAGACTATTCCTCTTAGCAAACTAACAGGCACCATCTTCTATAACTCTTAGTTATATAAACATAGCGTGACAAATGGCTGTTTTTAAGTGTATTATAAGATTCTATATTTGAGCTATGAACACGCCATTCTTCCAATATAGTATTTAGTCCAAAGTGCCATGCGGACCAGACTTGTTTAAGATTTAGTTTGAAAGGAGAAATAAGAAAGGTTCATATTTACCCTTAGCTAACTCTGACAGCACTTATGGATGGGCATGCAGTGGTGACTTTACCATAGGATGAATATCCTTACATTTATAAATAAAAGTAAGAGTTTGTTTGTTTGTTTTGTAGTATTGAAATAATATTTTCTTTGGTATCGTATTTAACTTTGGTTTTAGTAGATATACATAATATTTTGTATTGATTGTTGATTGATATAAATTTTGCTATAGATTTCAGTATCGATTTTAGTATCTATTAATTTCAGTTAAGATTTCAGTTTTAGTTTTTGGTAATGGCCGAATCGAATTTGAAATCAAAATTCGATTCGGCCATTAATGCGTGCGAAGCTGTGGGCAGAAGCTTGTAAGTGATAAATATTACCGGGTAATAAGTCAGGATCACTTGGTTGAGCAGAGTGGATATAGCGTAGAACACACCAACGTTCATGCCGTAAGATATTAACAACAGCACATAGTTGCGGTTTGTCATAAGTTTCTTCAATGATAAAAGGAAGTTTGAGTCCAGGCTGTTACCAAGATCTGCCGCTGCAGATGGAGGGGATGGTGGTGCTGCTTTGAAAACTGAAAAAAGCAAACCTTAATTATAGTGGATTCGCGAACCGATTTTTTCTTCCAATTTTTTTATTTTATTTTTAAATAAAGGGCTTAGTCGCTTTGCGACTTTATCGCTCTAATTGGAAATACAATCTTTGTGTCACTCGGTTGAAAGACAGAATGACTTGACGACCTAAATTCATTTTTTACAAGGCATAAGTAATTAAATTTGTTGAATTCATTATTTCTATTTGAAACGTTGAAATATACCTACAAAATGCAGCTATGTAGGTAGTTTAAGATTAGGTAGGTAATCCTCTTAAATTCTTAATAATTACTAGATTGTTTATGTACCTACTTTAGATAGGTAGTTAAAATTAAACCATAGTTACAAATTACAAGTAAAGGTAATAAAAGCGTGGCAAAAAGAATTATTTTTTCCCAAAAGATATTTACTTACAGAGTACTATGAAAACAAATAGAACACTGGTAAATCCAGCGACTAAGTAGAACATAAGCTTGAAGTCGTTGGCGAGCTCAGGTATGGTGCCTTGAGCTCGCACCAGCATTGGTGGGAGAAAGAATCCGACTGCAATACCCAACTGCAAACAGACATATATTCGATTTTATACTTTACCTATTTGTGTGATTTCAATCGACTTCAAAAACTGGAGAAAATATTCTGGAAAATTTCTATAGAATAGGCAATTGTTGATAGTAGGTACCTACCTACTGCTTGTATTGTATTTGGTAGGGGATTTCTATGCGAGGTCGTGTGATTCCTATTAAAGACGTATGTACCTATTACTTGGCCTGCATCTAGATGTTGCCTATGTATGAATATTATCTATTGTTGTTTTTAATATATACAATTATACACCTCGTCGGAGTACATCCTGTGATCTGTCGCTTTTTGAGGTTAAGTAGGGACCTCTTATCCATACAATAAAGACCTGTCCGATTATTATGGGCGTTGTAAAAAGTTTAATGTAGGTAACAATTGCGGAATATTAGTAAAAAAAAACAGATGTAGGTATATAATATACAGCTATATAAAAAGTAGGTGCCGCATTAATACGTTCAGTGCGGCTAACGCTTATGCGCGTTTTTCTGATCTTCACCAAGTGCGGGCCGACGCGTATACGCGTCCATACAAAAAAAAAATCTGTAGGCAAGCGGGGTGCGCCGCACCTGTGCGTTTATAGCGTGTATTCTGGGTGTCTATTGTTTCGAAGCGGTCGTAAAATGTGGAATTGTAAAGGAGACTACACACTAGTCAGGTTTCTGCTAAGAATCTTGCAGGGGGGGGGGGGGCGGCGGCGACGACAACAATAACCTAATTTAGTACAATAGATTATTGAAATAATTTTATTATGACTCGCTCTTTTAACTAAAGTAATAGGTAGTTTTAGTCTATTTATAAATGGTGTCTATTACGAGGCGGGCGAAAAGTAGAAATTAAAAAAAATTAAGAATAAAAGGGCTTTCGGGAGAAGGTACCTTTACTATTACTGTTTTATTAAGGTATAACTTACTATTTTAACAAAACCTAACGAAGATATATTATGGCGTAAACTTCACAAAATCTCTTACAAATAAACACTAGTGTGGAAGCACCTTTATCCATCCAACACCTTTATATGACCCGTAATTGTTATATGACAGTCATAAAACTCGAAAGTTACCGAACGCACATAAGCGTCGGCCGCACTGCGGGAAGGTAAAAGACAACGCGCTATAGCGTCCAGCCGCACTACGCGAGTTTTCTATGAACGCATATAAGCGTTCTTAGCACTACGCGAAAAATTTTTTGAACGCACATACGCGTTTTCAGCACTGGGCGAATGACTCTTTTATTAGCATTGGCTATAAATTCGCAAATTATTCAGCATTGAACGCGTTAATTCTCCACAAAAGGACCTAATTTAAAGTGCTCAATGAAAAAGTTTGCTACAAATAAAAAGAGTTTTCAAACGAAACTCAATTCGCTTTCATTGAAAAAAGTTTGTGATTCAAAGATATAAAACCTAAGTTGTGTTGATGAACGCTATAACATTAACGAAGGTTTACCCAGAGGCGTATTTACCCAAGGGCCATGGCAGCCCAGACCGGGGCGGCCAGCCTGAGAAAGGCGGCCGAAAGCCTTCTAGTTTAAAATATTGCTCTATCTCTATTGATTTAGAGGGCGGCTAATTAAATTGGCCCGGGCGTCAATCAAATGGACCGGGGCGCTAATTTTCAAAATACGCCTTTTAGATTTATCGGAAAGTTTGTATATTTGTAAAAGACTGAAAACTGAACGCAGTGTTAAAATTTTGTACTTGCAATGTAACGTTCTTAAAAAGTAGACACATCTCAACGATGTGGTGGTCATAATTATTATTGTATTTAAAAAAAAAAGAGAATACAAACGATAATAGTCTGTTTATTTTAAATGTATCTATCTATGTTTTGAATTGAGCTTATTTTAATATCTACAAATGCCATGTAGCTAATCTATTCTACAAAATTAGAATCATAAAAGATTTTTTCGCAAGAAAACCTAAATCTCATATTGTTCCGCTTGTAATCGTTTAATTACTACGATAAAAACTATTAGTATGCTAATAATAACATTGCCTAAATCTACCAAGGCTTCGTTTATTCATTTACGAGCGTCGGATATGGCTCAGTAAATCTTTTCTTTGATGTAATGCAGATTTTATTGTGCTAAATGTCTATAAATATATCTAGAAGGCTACGAAGTTGTAAACAATTTAAGTAAGAATAAAAAATTATGAGTTAAATCAGCTGATTTACGTAAATGAAATAATATCTGTAAACATGCAAAAATGATTTATTTCAGAGGATTAACATTTATTATAGCTAGCAACAGAGCCTTTGTACAACCAACAGAGTACAGTTATAGCTATACCAAGCCTGGCATCTTATTGTGAGCAATATAACAATGTCATTAATTTTGTATTAGATTACCTATGTGAGCTGAAAACACCGTAACGCATATTTAAAGATATAAGCTGAGCAAGAGCTTTTACATTTCACGCAAACGAAGTTTCGCAAACAGTTAGGAAAATCTAAAGGCAAAAAATACCTTTTGATTTGAGAATTATAAATGTGTTTTGATGTAGGTATAAATAAAAGAAATAAAATTTTATTTTTCTCGCTTATAACGTACGATAATAAAATTATGATTAAACTGTCGGAAAAACCTGTTTTTGTACAAAAACAACAATGACGACATCTCAAAATATATATTATACTAGCTGACCCGGCAAACGTTGTTTTGCCATACAAAAAAAAAGTTTGAAAAATAGATGTTGGCCGATTCTCAGACCTACTGAAAGTGCATGTAAAATTTCATAAAAATCGGTCAAGCCGTTTCGGAGGAGTGCGGTAACTAACATTGTGACACGTGAATTTTATATATTAGAATATAGATTTGTCAGAGGATAAGGGAAAAGTCAATATAGCTTCAATTTGACTTTAAGAGTATAATCCAATGGTTTAGCTCTCTAATCTGCTTGTAAAACGTAACATTTCTTTACAAAAAATTATAGTCTTCGTCGTCATACAATTAGACTTCCTTATGGTACCTGATGCAATCGGCTATTGGGGAACAAAGCAAATTCCGCCCCGAAACTAAATTAAGTTTATCTATAATCTAGAAATTCTACGACAGAGTACACTGAAGTGGGAGTGGGTAGGTCATATCGCCCGACGATCTGACTACTTAACAGTAGTCAGATAACACCCCTAACGGGATGGAAGGTTCTCGAGTGGCGACCACGCACCGTACAACGCAGCGTGGGGCGGCCCCCGACAAGGTGGACTGATGATTTCGTCAAATATGCCGGGGGCCGCTGGATATAGTCAGCACAGGACCGCGCGTTGTGGCGTTCTATGGGAGTTGTCTATTTCCAGCAGTGGATGAAGAAAGGTTGAAGGATGGATGGATTTTAGAAATTATAAAAATATTCGATACTACATTAACTCAAATCTTTTTGACAAAATAAACAGTGCTACCGATGTAGCCATTAAACCTGTCACTTAAATGTTTATCACAATAATATTGAAAACCTATTAAATATGAAAACGCTTTCAGCAGAAAATTATATCGTTGTACATACTAGCCACATACTAGCTATAGCCAAATAGCCAAAAAGAGGTGACAATAGAATTGACCTGGAAAATTTTAGTAGAATTTTAATAACATCTGACGGCATACTCGTTAATCACTTTAAACTAATGTGAGCTGGACAAAAGGCTATTGTTGTGATTTATTATTGAACCGTATGTCATCGCACATGCTCAATTACTTTTTATGTGATTGTCGGTTATATGTGAACGTAAAATGGAATGTTATTATGTTATTAATATTTGTTACTATTCAGTTCAGTCTGTCTGTCAGAAAGTAGCACCCGTGAATGAAAAGTTGAGAAGCATGCGTCTGTTATGGTATGGACATTATAATGTTTTTCGATATATTTTACAACACCTGTTATCCTGCGATTTCTAGCAATGCCATTAATATACACGATATAAGTAAGCAATATATTCATTATGATTTATGTGATTAAAACTAACATAAATTTCAAAAATCTGATTACAAAAGCACTTTCACAAATCGCCTGCCATTCCAAATTAATTAAAAATGAAAGTATATATTCTTGAACATATTTTATCGATGACTCTACCTATGTATCTCCCTACCTAAATATGCTTCATATTAGCCACTGAATACCCCACTATAGAGCATGAACTGAAAAGAAGAGGGAGGCCCTGCGGCATCGCGAATGCTCTGGCGAAACTTTGCCACCCCGCACGGCCCCGGGAAGGGGTCGCCGGCGCGCAATAGCCGGGGCCCCCCAAGAACAAGTGGTCGCGCGCGGCGGGTCTGTACCTAGAGACCCGCCGCGCCAAACTTGACGGGGCACCTAATGCTCCCATGTCGGATCAGGCCCCGATTAGTGGGGCCGCCCCTCACTGGGTCATGGTAAAGCTCAAGGCACCATCATGGCCTGGCAGGGTAAGGCGGAGAAAAAAAAAATGAACTGAAGGTAGGTTCTTGACAGGAGTTTATATACA
Organism: Orgyia antiqua; assembly: GCA_916999025.1. Lineage (NCBI taxonomy): Eukaryota > Metazoa > Arthropoda > Insecta > Lepidoptera > Erebidae > Orgyia > Orgyia antiqua. Next base: position 22,193,985 of record OU779862.1, read on the forward strand.
CAATAATCAAAAATACTAACGAGACAAGTGTCGGTATAAATAATAAATAAATAAATAAATATTCATGGACATTTCACACAACGTCCTCTGGTCCCAAGCTAAGCTTATTATGCTTGTGTTATGGGTACCAGAATACGGATATAATACTTATACTACTTTTCTTTTGTAAATACATACTTATAATACATAGAAACACCCAGACGTAGTACAAACATTTGTATGACATTTATGAATATCACACAAATGATTGTCCCAAGCGGGAATCGAACCCGCGACCTTGTGAACGGCAGTCCAGTACATGAACCACTACGCCACGAAGCCCGTCAAATAGGATTTGATTTGGCTACAGTTACCAAGCCTTCCTCTTTTTCAAAGATTAAATGCTTTATCCGTAAGATGGCTCTTACAAATACGGGAGGGAATGGGTTGGTGACATGCTTATTCCTGTACCACACGGACAAAATACAATATCGCAGTACGAAGTCAATATAAGGAAAAATACGTGAACATTCTTATTCTAATGCAAAGATTTTAGGGCCGAGAATCGCAGCGATATCTTCTTATAAGAAATATTTTATTACATTCTTTATGTTTTTTGGGTATCGCATATAAAAAAAAACCATCCACTTAAAGAAAGGATTCCGTTGACTTCATACATTTTGTATTTCGTAGTTAGATAATAACTTCAAAGGTTTATGAGAAATTTTTTTTTAAATTGTCGAATGAGTGTTTAATGAAAACCCGATATTTTTCTAAAGCTTTTAATAAATAAGTACTAGCACTTTATTAAACTCCTTTACGTAACACATTCTGTGTAGGTAAACCATTTTAAAACTCAATATGAATTCATTGAATGGAATTTCAAGCTGCAAACACTCTCTGTACTATTTGAAAAGGTTTCGTTGCGCAGAGCCTTTTGAAAGAGGTTTAAATTGAAATGTAGGCGAATTTATCAAAGAGAGTCAAAGACTAAAAAATATGCAATTCTAGGTTCACCCACAATCACAGTGACTGCCCCCGACAGGTATTAAGCGTGATAGTATACGGTCTATGTAATATTCTGAAATGTAGATAATCTTTACAGCTATAGGTATTAGCCAAATCCGATTTCTCATTATCAAAAAAATGCAAATAGAAAGGGGTTTTTAATTCGTCGGAATATATTGAGCAAACAAATTGTTTATTGTTGTCACAGACTGTGGTTGTTGCTATGAAAAAGGATTAACACAATTTTTTTCACTATGATATTAGTTCTGTGTCGTGAGTGTCGTGACGGACAACAATAATACAAGTGTCACCTCACCATGTCATACCCGTGGAGGTCGTGAGAACTGCCTGAAACAACCACGTCGCATGACACCTGCGCACATAGCAACTTGGAATAGTAGTGTTGTTGTGCTGACCCTGAATATCGGGATAAGGTTAGGACAATGCTGGTTGTCTCTGTCTCATTCTTATTTATCCTTACACACGCTCTTTAATAAACTAAAAACTATTTATAAAACAAATAATTTTAAACATCTAATATGTTTGTATAGCTGTTACATGTACATAAAACATACACTATTGTGCAAGTTCAATTGTTCAATTTAATACATGATATAACTGTATCGGTAGGGGGGCGACGTAATCACTTAGATTAGATGATCGTTTCCGAGAGCAAGAGGGGATCTGCAGTCTATCACAGCTATCGTGTGGGCGAAATATATATATCTACCAGTTATTATTTGCTTCTGTTACGTCTCTATTTTCCTCAATATTAGATGTAGGTAAGATATATAAAATTCAACGTGAGCATAAGGAAAGTATAGTAATCTTACAAGGTAGCAGATTCCTTTTTAGTGTTGTAGTCATTAGGGTTCGTTCGATTCGTTATGGTTGCGAATTTGATTTTCATGCAGAACAAAACTTGTGTGTAAAAGTTTGTACTGAGTACCTAGTAGGTAGTACTAGCATCTTTGCAGTCTTAAATTTAACGAATTGTAATAGGTATGCATTTTAGGAATCCAAACATGAGTAGTGTAAGGAGAATCTGAAGCAGACAGATTTTCACGCGTTCTTGACTACGTTGAACGAATACATAAAAATATGTCTTATTATAAGTTTCAAAAAAGTATGGGAACCACAAAACTCTTTTAATTGACGCTAAAAATAAAAAATTTGCATAGAATTCTTCGCTTTATTTTGTCGTCAACTTTTATCTTAAGTGCTTCTCTTTCCTAGATGGCTATTTAACAAAATCTTATTATAATACATCTGAAAAGTGCGCAGTAAAACTTAAGTGAGATTCGCTCTCGTAAAATATTGTACCCTTATCAACAGAGGACAGGCCTGGGAAGGCGTTGCCCATCAAGTTTCATTAGCTTGAGAGACTTAAGATATAATAAGGTTCATAATAGTTAATGGCCTATGGTTCGGTCAAGGTCGGGACATCTAGAGGACCTCCTGCTATGATTTTATTGATATTTCCTCATAATGACAATGTTAAATTGGTCTCAAGTTTTAACCACGACGTTAGCAGTTTATGTGGTTACATATTTTATTTAACAGATTGTTGAATATATCACACAAACGAAGTTAGAACGGGAGTTCAAAATTGCTGCACGTTATTTAATGAATTTTTATTATCGGTATAAAATAATGAGGAAGGAAATAGTTACAGCTAACCGATACCTTTTTAAAAGTTAGCTCATTTGGTTTTAGCACTAGAGTAGCATTCTGCGAATGTAGGGTCAAATGTGGGATCGGCGAAATCACTTTTTCTTTCACACTAGCTCTTATTCACAAGTTCCTACACGTGGAATTTAGAAATCAATCCTTAACAAATTATAAATAAAAACCTTCATCTTGAACCATTATATTTATTAAAAAGAAACGCTTATTTTAAGATTTGTGCTAATTTACCATACAAAAAAAACACCTTTGTTTTATTATAAGTTTATTCAGACATCAACCATACTGTCTGACTGTCAAGGAGGGGTATATATTTTACAAGTCACGTTTAACTAGTTGAAATATTTCTCTTTAATGGTTCTACAATGTTAGTCACATAAATTCCAATCACGTTATCATTGTGTTACAATAATTAAAGGACGTTTGTGATATGTGAGTAATATATTTGTGGTTCTAATGGAATATTTTTCTATACCTACATGTTCAAGTATTTTATAAGAAGACTAGCTGTTGCCCGCAACTTCGTACGCATAATAATTTAGAAATCATAACAAATTATACAAAAAAAAAACAATTCTCTTGAACCTCTCTATTAAACAAAAACTGTATCAAAGTCCGTTGCGTACTTTTGAAGATATAAGCTGACATAGTGACATGTTTACATACAAAAATAACGACTTTGTTTTATAATAAGTAAGTAAAGATACAATGTGTGCAATCTAACGATCTTATGATGAAGGTTACCGGTTAGTTACCTGCAATATACTTTAATTCTTAATAACGGTAGTGTTGTCTAGGTCTGCCTAGATTATAAGAGCAGCTATGCAAATAACATACAAGTGGCTTTTATTGCATTTATTTGCACTTTGCTTAGTGTAATTATTAATTTAAACGTGAATAGTTATGAACTGTGTGGATTATGAAATACCTATATCCTGATAGTGTATTAATCTTAATGTTATTACGGCTAATCAGGTCATTGAGGTTACTAAGTGCATTGCTCTGTACAGTGCATACCTCTGCTTTGGTCCGTATGGCGACGGATATTACAACTGTCACCATCTCTTTTTCTTCCCAGGGTGATGTAAAAGACAGCAGCTAAGAAATATTGCACATAGATAACATCCTCTTTGAGTGACGGAAAACTCTAAAATAAGCCCTGTGCTAGCAAATTTAGTCAGCATGGCACAGTAGACCATAATCCGTCCTAAAGTGGAATAGGCCCGTGCTCAACAGTGGTACGTTAGTGGTATAACGTTAAATTATGTGGGACTATATTTACTGTGATCTTTAATTAATTAAAGATCATTTCTTCTTAACAGGAGCACTAACTACATATTAAAACATGAGTCTCTTTTACTCATATTTTATGAAATCTTTGACGTTGATCGTTGACGGGCTTCGTGGTGGAGTGGTTTATGTAATGGACTGCCGATCACGAGGTCCCGGGTTCGATTCCCGGTTGGGACAATCATTTTTGTGATATCCATAAATGTCATACAAATGTTTGTACTGCGTCTGGGTGTTTTCTATGTATTATAAGTATGTATATAAAAAGAAAAGTTATAGTATATGTAGTCTATCCGTATCTGGTTCCCATAATACAAGCATAGAAATATAGCTTACTTTGGGACCAGAGGACGTTGTGTGAAATGTCCTGAATATATTTATTATAATATTATTTTATCTTTAATTAATTAAAGATCACAAAAAGTATAGTCCCTCATAGTCAAAGCATAGCAAAAACAATATCGAGCACGACATTTTTATTTTACGTGTTGGTTTTTCCATGATAAATTAATAATCATACCTACAGAAAATGATTGCTGTTATGGCGATAATTATGACAGTAACACATTATGACTGTATTGAATGTTAAGCACGAAAATATAAATAAGATACAATTCAAAACAAATAAAATAGGTAGATAACTAAACTAGTCAAAACCGAGGCAGATTTACAAATATAAAGCACATATCCGTTCAGTTTATCCGCAGTACTATTTAACTCTTTGGCAGACTTTTTGCAAGAAATGTTCTGAGAAATACCTCTTAATTTCAGAGTTTTTAATAATAAAATTTGATATTGACTATTACCTTTATTGTTATTTTATAAACTGAGAACAGAATGAAAATACCAAAATGTATACTTATGTATCATTATAAATACTATTTATTTTAACTATTATTATCCTTATGTTTGCAATATTAAGCTACTAAGATGTTCAAATTACGAGATTAAATAGATTCACATTGAATAATAGTACTGGTTTATGTATCTATGTCATTTGAATGTTGTATATAAACGGAATCATAAAATATTTCATAGGTATGTAGACAAATAAGTTACGTAATAATGGTACTGATTCTACGTGCAGAACTGAACTTAACTAAAAAATAAAAATTGATACTGTCATTAACACAATTCGGCAATGTTAACAAAACATTCTCATTAGAAAATCTGTATAATATAGATTTTAATGAATAAAAATGTGCACAAAAAAACAGCCAATTAATCAAAATACGCCATAGTTGTTTTGCCATATTTTTTGTTAAGTTGTACACGTAGAATTGGTGCCATTATTATACATTATACATATATGTATGTATATAGTATAATTTTAGCTGTAATGTATTGAAATATGCCCGGACATTTCCATTTTATCTATCATTTAGTGAGTGAGAATTATATGATGGTGAATAATGCCATAGATTTGTAAATAACGGTCAAATCCGAGTTGTACTCGCACGCACACATCGGGTTCCGTTCTGTTACTATCATAAAATATTTGGCATATTCCCGACCCTGCTACAGCTGTGCCAAATTTATAATACCTATACGAACTTGTGTAAAAAATCTTAGGATCAGTGATAATAAAACAAAGTTGTTATTTTTGTATGTATGTCCCTATGTGAACTTGTATATTTCAAACTACGCAACGGAATTTAATGCGGTAATAATTAGAGTAGTTCAATAGGCTAGTTTATGGTATAACTTTTTAGGGATTGGTTTTTAAATTCAACGTGTACGAAGTTGCGGGCAACGTATAGTTTTATATAACTCTAAGGTTTTTATATTTACTTGTATGAAAGACCTGCTGCAGCACTAGAGCAGTAGAAAAGCTATCTGCTAAGCAGAAGATTCTATTATTACACTGGACAATCATGGGACGAATTACCTAATATTATTTTAGAAATTATTCAGAAAACATTCAGGTGCTTTGCTGATATTTCCTAAAATATTCGATGAACAATGAACATGAAACTTGGAACGATCAGAGTTAGAGAAGTAATGCTGCATCAATTATTACTGACAAACTTTTGTTCAAATCAGTTACTTGAAATGACAAATATCCGTTTTAAGGAAACTTCGAGAATTCTAACTCCTTCGTACTTTGAAAGTTGTAAGCAATTGCTATTAATCTTCCTTTCAAGTTTATGAAATGTAGATGCCATTGTATTTTATCTAAGTATTCTACTGATCATTAGGCAATTTCGAATAAAGATTATGTTAACTAATACCCTCGGATTTACGTGCAGTCCCTAATGTAGAGACAGATTAAGGATACAAAGAGTTTCCTCCCTGGAAATCTATCTTGTGCGAGGGTCTGTTAAAGAATTTTGTAACTAGACCTAACGTCATATTCTACGAGAACCAAAAAAAGTTAACTACTCTATCGCATACATACATACCTTTTAACTATAGTATGTAAGTATAGTGTTTACAGGGTGAGCAGAAGCATTCATAGTAGAGAGAGATTCATAGTATAGCAGCATCAAGAGTAGGCAGTGATATTGTAGCAACTGGCTCTGTTTTATTCTGATATTCTTGGTGCCATACTAATCCTAATCCTAAAATGTGAAAGTTCGTATGGATGTTTGCATGTTTGTAACTCTTTCACGTAAAAACTACTTGGATTTTAATGAAACTTTACAATTATGTAGCTTATATACCAGATTAAGTTATAGGCTACTTTTTATCTGACAGAATACAATGTTACCCTATAATATTATATTTTTAATATATTTATTTTTTTATTTTTTATTTATTTTTTAATTTATAAGTGACAATTATTGTTTGACAATTTTTAACAAAAATTGTCACTTAGTTATGCGGGCAAAAGAATTCCAAAAAATATTCGTGCCGATAAAGGAATTCTAGTTGATTATGTTTAACAATAAATAGGCCAAATTTTTTTCGTATCTATAAGCGTAGACTACTCAAATCGGGTACAGAAAACACTAATAAATAGATACCTACTATGCTCTAAAATTTTTTTATTTATTGTTTTCTATAAACCCGCCTGTTTATTTTTATGTAACATTCCAATTAACTTGAAGTTAAAGGCCTAAGTTCAACACGGCACCAAAGATGATCGTAAAAAATCATTACTGTCACGTTGCGCTGTTACTTGACTGCGTAGTAATAAAATCACGTGTTCGTATATTTATTAATTTGATTTAATAAACGGAAAACTAAATCATTAATCACACAGCTAAATTATTAATAACTAAACTGCTAAAATTTGCAAACCACAATGACTTTTTCTCATATCTACTAAATACACAGACACAGGATATCTATTCATATTGGTAGAGCCGTTTTTGGAAATACATATAAATGAATACTGTAACATGAAAAATATGTTATAGTATTCCCACTATGTTTTAGGCGACTACAAGCCCAGTATAGGATACACTACTGTACCAGATACTACCTACTGTCAACAAAATTTATCTAGCTGTTTAAGCGCGGAAAAGTAAGAAAACTTTAATGAATGTTCGCCTTTAGTTAATACTAGTACTAACCTGATTGCCGAAAACCCCAACACTGCAAGCCGATGATACTTGATCGGCACCGAACCACACGGCAGCTAGTCGGGGCGGTACATTCAGTATGAACACTTGGGATATGGCCACCACGGTCTGGCCAAGGAAACCAAGCCAGAACATGTCTTGAGGCACTGAGAATACTTTCAGCCATGCTCCAGCGCACGTACCAAAGGAACCGATGATTGTAGTGACACGGAGATTCTGCAAACAAAAACAGACGGAAATTAAAAAACTTTGTTTTGCACTACCTTAAACATTGTTTTGTTAGGGGTTAACTCGGAATAACAAAATACATCGGTACATCAAAATGCTATGTAGACTCATTCGAGTAACATTGTAGTGGAGAAATTGGTTACTGGTAGCACGGCCGCAATAGCTCAGTAAGTAGAGCGACGGAACGGTATTCCGAGGTCGTGAGTTCAAGTCCCGCTTGCGGTGATCTCTTTTTCCACTATAATTTCATTAATTAATACTAAAAAGTTTTCTTTTATATGTGATTCGGTGAATAGAATTTAACAATCATTGCGGTCACTTAAGTGAACTATGCACTATGTCCTAACCTTCTTGAATATGTTTGGATTATATCATGGGATTGTGTCCTCGCAAATAATAGGACAATAGGGCACAATAAATCAGTCAGTTGTGTATATAACGCAACACACAGGCGTTATATAGACCACGACATAGATACTGGTACATTGAATGAGGCCGGATGCTGTGTACATAGACAAAGTATTGTCTGATGGAACTGCAAGTTTCAAGATCGTAAAATAAGACAGTGCTAAAAACAATGAACACGAACGCCTAAGAAGAAAACAAAGGAGATAAACATAGAATTAGCAGATAAGATAACCTTTTGAAAGGATTGGAAGGGATTATGGGATGTAGACATGATGAGAAACAATCATGATGCAATTTTTTGTTGAGACCTATTTACTTTCTGGTTAGTTTTTTCTAAATAATTCAAAGTAACAGTTATTTATTTAGCCTTTGAAGTAATAAAAAAGCTGGAGTAAAAACCATACCCCATCGTATTTAAAAAAAACCATCTTCAAACTCTCATAGCAACATTTCTTTGATCTACGTGTTAATTACCTAGGAAATCTACCTCTAGAAACTGTAGCTAATTGGTAGCTATACATAATATATTTTATCTGCATAATACACGATCAGTTTAAAGCCACTTATATCGTAAATAATTATTGTTTACATCCATATTCAAAGCGGATAACAGCAACTAACATCTGTTGTGATATCTAACCATTGTTATGGAAGATAAACAAGTGCATTGTTGCTTACTTGACATTGAGCTCGACTGGTTGCGGTTTTTATAACATACAGTAACACGAGAGTACATTAAACAGTAACTAAATAATAAACTAGCTGCTATAATATCGATATTCTGATAAAATAAATGGTTTGAAAATTATAGTACCACGGCTCTTTTGCTTCACGCCTAGAAAGATAATTTTTTAGGGAAAAGCGTCGTCGTGTAGTGGTCATTTAACGGTCACGAGTTAGCGGGTTCGATGCTCGCAGAAGACTATTATTTGTTTGTTACCACTCATTGCACACGGTTACGTAATGACTTTTTATTTATTTAATTTCAGGAATATTTGTTAAAAATTCTGTCTGTATCTACAGAAAATATTATTAACTCTTTCTTAACGTCTGTTCGATGAATTTCCCATATCTCTCGGTTAAGAGACGGCTTAAGGAAAACATAAGAAGAGAACATCTTGTGCAAGAGAAAAAAAACAAATAACTAAACTCTATATCAACATGCTTATTGAGTATGGTACAATAGACTTGAATACATTATCAGATCTTTGTAAAATAGGCCTGTTGTACCCAATAAACATCTACATAAGGCTTAGCATTAGGTAAACATATTTTGCTCATAGAGTTAAATTACGCCAGAAACTGCTCTAAAAAAATTTTGCTAATATGTATTAAATTTACTAAAAAAATACGGAAACATATCGATTTGTTTTAAACATTTATAAAGCTCTGATACCAAATTATTATCGTAAACATATACCCAATAAGGATACAGTGTTAAACACAGCCTCCAAATGTGTACGATAACCTTCGAGCGATTACTTGCTTTGTATGTGCAATATTTGACATTCAAACAAAATGTAGGTTGTGTAAATTGATACATATTTATAATCATGTATATTTTGGAATATATGATAAGTATATATTTAAGAACGTTAGTGGCGTATTTTGAAAACTAACTATATGACGGCCAATAAATTATTGGGAAAAAGCAAAATACTAAAGGTGAAGGCTTGCGCTGCTCCTCGCAGACTGCCACCCTGGGCTATGGCTCCTATGGCCCTAGGGTAAATATGCATCCACCTGTCATAGTGCTCTTCACGTTTCCTTAATCTTGAGTTAAGAAGATACAATAGGCTTCGTGCATTTTTCTATGTACGCAGTACTTATTTTTTTCAGATTGAATAGCTAGAGCTGTAATTTTTCAATATATAATCTAGAGTTCGCGTTTGAAAACGCGTTTGAAAAAAGTTTTTTCGTTAGAAAATCTTAGCGAAACATATAGATCCTTGTGATTATTTATTTTTTTTGTCTATCGTTGCTCTATTATCGCATTATGTAATGATGGTATTAATTATTTCTGGCGGTTTCTATGTTACGGCCAAACTATTGGACCGATTTAAATGAATTTCTGTACACAGTTAATTTAGAGCTTGAAAGAGGATATAGGCTAATTTTTAGTGCGATCAGTTAGACAAAAATAATATTCCGTGCATTATAAAGTTATTGTATGTTAAATAATAAAAAAATATCTGCCTATCATTATGTACAAAATATGCGTGATGATATGCCGTAATAGTATTCTTTACATAACTATTATAGGTAATTTTTGTATTCTTGCAGAGAAAACTTTTATCTTCTCCTAATATTAATAAAAATTTTATAGTTTGCAAGTACGGAAATACGAAATAGCTGTTTAATTCGATTTATTACTTTATAATTAATGTATCTACATATTTATTTAAAAAATCTTTAGACAAAATTCAACCATATTACAGGACGGCAGCGGAGATTGGATAGTCTGTATTACTCTTTATTGATTTTTAGGGTTCCGTACCCAAAGGGTAAAAACGGGACCCTATTACTGAGACTTCGCTGTCCGTCCGTCCGTCCGTCCGTCCGTCCGTCCGTCTGTCACCAGGCTGTATCTCAAGAACGGTGATAGCTAGAGAGTTGAAATTTTCACAGATGATGTATTTCTATTGCCGCTATAACAACAAATACTAAAAATAAAATAAAATAAATATTTAAGGGGGGCTCCCATACAACAAACATGATTTTTTTAGCGTTTCTTACTCGATACTAATAACGTTGCCTTATGTTGCATAGATAATGGTACGGAACCCTTCGTGCGCGAGTCCGACTCGCACTTGACCAATTTTTAATTTAAGGCGATTAAATTCGCGTCGTTGGTGTAAGTTATTCTACGTTTGATAACCTCTGCCCTACGGAGTTAACAAAATTCATAATACTATATTTTTTGTATATCAATAATATTGACATTTAAATTTACTAATAACAGTAAATTTAAATGCCACGTTGCGCAGATAATAATGCGACAGTACTTGGGTTCGTATCCCAAGCAGACATTTATTTAAGTGATGAACGGTACCATCATCAGTATTTGTACAGGGTAAGCAGGAGTATAGTGATATTTAGAATACAAATTGTACAAATACCAAGTAAATATAAGTTTTTATACTTATCAATGTTGTCATTATGATCAGTCACTGATAGTATAATGGCAAATTTTATCAAGTTTGATAGTCTAGTATTAATTTTTTTTGACATAAATGACGCCATTATGGCGCCATAATGGCGTCAGTGACTGATCGTTATGACAACATTGTGATAGCAGATTTGGGCCCCAGATGTATGAGTGTGGATGCAGACAAGGAAGTGTGTTTTCATCGTAGCAGATGGTATGATAATGATTAAGGATGATGATGACAAAACGTCCCCATAGCTGAGTGATTTTTAATTTTTTAAACTGGTGGTAAGACGTTTTAAAAAAATCGTCGTTTCTAAGTTAAATAAATAGCAGAAATAATACGATATTTAAGGGACACTAAAATAAATTTACCGGTATTAATTGAGCAACGAAAATTTAAATCGATTTGTTACACCGTAATCGATTTGTATGCCTATAGAAATTCTGTAGTACAAAAGTGTAATGGCATTTTGTTAAATAAGGCGAGATTTTAAAACAACATTCTTATAATATAGTTGGGTATATTAATTTGCATGCACGAGATCACAAACTGGATTTCTTGAGGATAATCTAATGAATAAATAAATAAATAAATAAATATTCATGGACATTTCACACAATGTCCTCTGGTCCCAAGCTAAGCTTATATGCTTGTGTTATGGGTACCAGAATACGGATATAATACATATACTACTTTTCTTTTGTAAATACATACTTATAATACATAATAAACACCCAGACGCAGTACAAACATTTGTATAACAATTATAAACATCACACAAATGATTGTCCTGACCGGGAATCGAACCCGAGACCTCATGATCGGCAGTCCGTTATATGAACCACTCCACCACGAGGCCCGTCAAATAAGTCAATAAGTCTAATGAGAGAGAATTTTTTCTGTGACTGGGTATTTTCTATTCATTAAATTAATTATATAATGCATAAATATGTAACTATAACTAGCTGATGCCCGCGACTACGTACGCGTGGGACTTAGAAAAAATGTCCCCGTTTTGAAAATTTTTCTACTAATGCTTCGCTCCTATTGGTCGCAGCGTGATGTTATGTAGCCTAAAGCCTTCCTCGATAAATGTACTATCCAACAAAAAAACTATATATTAGTATCCTGAGATTAGCGCGTTCAAACAAACAAACTCTTGAGCTTTATAATATTAGTATAGATAACTACATTTAAAAACACAAATATTTATATCTTTAGTCTACTAGCTGACCCGGCAAACGTTGTTTTGCCATACTGAAAAAAAAAGGTTTGAAAAATAGATGTTGGCTGATTCTCAGACCTACTGAATACGCGTGCAAAATTTCATAAAAATCGGTCTAGCCGTTTCCGAGGAGTACGGTAACTAACACTGTGACACGTGAATTTTATATATTAGAAGATGATATAGATATATGCAGTACTCCTTAAACTAGGTCGTGTAAAACAGCCTGAAATATTCGTGACAATTGGTTACCAAGAAAAATAATTTTGAATATTCTGAATCTCAACCAACAACTGCAGTAACTGACCATAAATTACATTTAATTTCATTCGTCAATGATTCGTGTTTATAGACGTGTTTATACGCATTACAGCACCCATATATCCTTATGGAGGTAAATATTGCACTATATATTTATTTATTTATTTCACACTTTATATACATTAATTGTACAAAGGCGGCCTTAATGCCACAGGCATTTTCTTCCAGTCAACCTTTAGATGGTGCAGAGAGCAAAGGTACAGATAGGTGTGATCGATCAATGAGAAGTTAAAGTAGAAATTAATATTAAACCAAATCAGCCTAAGCAATAAAAATATACATAGGTACTGTAAAGCTTCTTCTTTACGTTAATTTATAATAACAATTTAAAACACATTTAATTAACTTGTTATATTTTTTATAATAAAGAAAAACTATTTTAAGTTTTTCAACATCCTCTCTTCATGTCCTTTTTACATCTCTCCTCTTTTGTTTTCATTTTCCAATTTTAAATTTTTTATTCCTTTTTTTAAAAACAAATCTTAAGTGGCCTGTATCATTGTATAGGTTATATTCAATGATCACAACCTTTACATTCTCCCCCCCTTAGAGGATAAAAAAAAATTTTTTTTCCAAAAAAAAAAAAATTTTTTTTTTCTAAGTTACAAAATACTGGACACCCTACCTAAGGTTGGAAAGCATGATAACAAACTAGAATGAACCAGATTAGATCCAGCTAGGACCTAGCTTTTCGAAGCAATACATTTCGAAAAACTTGAAAAGCAAAAAACCAACCAAAAATTGCCTTTCTAATCTTAGTTATCCGAACCACACTAACTACGATGCCCTTATATCATATCACTCTTTTCATAAAATATTAAACTACTTCATCTTTAAAATTGATTTATCCAATAATAAACAAGAGTGATAAGGCATCCTTAAAACTATCATACCAAGACACAAAGCATATATCATCAACAATCAATCAGAAAAATGTCCATCACCAAACAATTAATGCTCTTATAAAAACTATCGAGCTTCAATTATGAGGTCAGCATCATAGATCCGAAAGATATGCTAATTTAACAGCTTTCCAGCTTAATGAGAAAATTTACATAAGAAACCATTATAATTGATAGAATCCAGAGATTATCAAATTAAAATTTAAAGTATGCTCAGATAATACTCAACCTTCTTTTCAATTATTTAGGTATAATTTCTACTAAGTAATCCTGAATGCTCGGGAATGACCAATTTATTCCACATTTAGAATTCCTTCTCGTGAGATAAATTTACCAACCATTCTTCTACCACAAGTAACGTTTTAAATAATCAATCATTCTATTATCTAAGTAATTATAAACTATTCGCTAATCATTATTATCTAACTATTACCCAATAAATAAAAATAAAAATATTATCAGCAACCTCACACTATAATACAACTTCTTTCAATTTTCAACCTTTCACATTTCTCTCCTAATGAACAAATACTTTACTCTAGCACCTACTTTCCTAAATCCTATCTTATGAGTTCTATCTCTAAAATGCGTGATATCCCAAAACAGGATTCCATGACAAATAGCCTATGGCCTTACCATGTTGCATTCAAAGATATTACCCGTTGATACGACTCATCCAACTAACTCTACCAAGCCACTACCTTCGACATTATAACTCAATACAACCCATTATTATACCTATTAATCGCTCTACCTTAATACTATAATCATAATCTAGTACGAAATACTCACTATCCAATCACTATGTTAATATATTTATCTCACATTTTTAACTAAACATTCAAAATATAAATATGAAAAAATAATTAAATTTTTGATGTGGTTCCTTTTCATTGTATCTTTCTTATGTACAAATTTGCTGACGTCATTATGAAGTCTCGCCGATCCCGAACAATATGAAACACACCAAAATAAAACAATATTAGTAAATTATAATTATCACTATATATATAACCTTAATCTAATCGAATCACTAAACCAATTTACATCATTATGCAAATAATTATTTCGTTATAGAACAATTCTTGGTAATTTACTTCTTGAAACTCTTCCCTTAGTCTATCAAATACCTCCTGCACGCTTTTGCACGTGTCTTTAATGCCCCGGAAAAAAAGTAAGGCGTTACCCCTTAAAAATGAGGGCAATAGTGATAATTTTTCTTCTTCAGACGAGCATCTCTTGAAAGTTATTAAAGCGTAAAACATTTCTTCGAATTCATCTAGGCACTCCTGTGCGCAACCACCGAAAGTTATCGTGGCTAGTTCCATCTTAGTTATAAATAATTTATAAAAATTTAATAAAAAGATACGGCTACTTCTCTGATAATTAATATTTATCCTGTGTCGACCCTTTGTTCGTCAACACATCCCTGGGCGTAGGAGCTGGTTTACCAATCGGGCCGCTATACCCGGCGCGCCTCCACCATTTGTATAGCTTCTTCTTTACGTTAATTTATAATAATAATTTAAAACACATTTAATTAACTTGTTATATTTTTTATAATAAAGAAAAACTATTTTAAGTTTTTCAACATCCTCTCTTCATGTCCTTTTTACATCTCTCCTCTTTTGTTTTCATTTTCCAATTTTAAATTTTTTATTCCTTTTTTTAAAAACAAATCTTAAGTGGCCTGTATCATTGTATAGGTTATATTCAATGATCACAACCTTTACAGTACCTAATACATAATAATAATATATATATCATGACACATATATATACATAAATAATATACCTACACATTATTACATAAATATTTACATAGATACTTGATCTATATATACCTATACATAAAATCTTAGATAGATGATGTTGATAAAATTTAATTTTAAAGATACAATATTATTGTGGTTCTGTCATCTGGCTTAAATAGAATGGGCGCATTTTTTTCTTAACGTGTTACGATTTTTTGACATCCTGATTTCGAGGGATTTTTGTGATAATAATGATGTAAATACACGTTTAAATTAGCATCAAAGATTTTAAACTAAGAAAGATCACTCTTCTTTTCGATTTAGTTTGTAAAGCAATTTTTATTAAACATCACACAAGTTGTGACAGTATGTAAGAATAAAAACACAAAGTGCTATCACGAAATACGAGCAAACGTTTTAATTAAACCGAGAGAATTTATGTCACAAACCGCGTCAGTGACATTCTTTTGAGAAAATACAATTTTGAACCTTTCTAGTCTTCCGACTACATATTTTTGCAGTTTTTATTAAAACTAGCGAATTTATAAAGCTTAATCTAAGCTTAACCTAAATAATTGCCCGTGAAAGGGCTTTATAGTATTATTAATTACCATTTATAAGTTTCAAGTATGGTACCATTATGGGTGTTTTCTATGTATTATAAGTATGTATTTACAAAAGAAAAGTAGTTTATGTATTATATCCGTATTGTGGTACCCATAACACAAGCGTATAAGTAAACTTGGGACCAGAGGACGTTGTGTGAAATGTCTATGAATATTTATTTATTATTAATAAGTACTTAAAGTAAACGAGAAATGTTAAGTCCAGCTTGAATTAGTACAGAACGGGCCGCTACATAGTATGATTCTTGCGAATGACAAGTTTTATTGGTTAGATATTTACTAAATAATAATTAGTGCAAATAGTTTTAAGATTCTTAACTCCTAACGCAAATTTTGAAAAGGTTTTGAAAGGAATCGATCGAGGATCGGAAAATAACGATTTTGTTTTAAAATAAGTTAATATTCAAATTAACTTATTAAAAAATTTATTTTTGTATACATGTATGTTCCTATGTGAGCTCATATCTTTAAAATTACGCAACGGATTTCTATGTGTTTTATTAAAATTATTATTCTTATTATTATTCTTATTAAGTATTATTATTCTTATTATTATTCTTATTATTCTTATTATATTATTAAGTAAATTAAATTTGTTAAGGTTTGGTCTCAAAATTCAACGCGTACGAAGTTGCGGGCAACAGATAGTATTTAAATAAAGTAACTGTATTATAAAACCACAAATAATAATTGACTTGTTGAGTAACGAGATTGATGTACGCATCACTGATTACTCCCTCATTGGATTACAAGTGTGACAGTCACGGTCCTCAACAGCGACATGATTAATGAGCACTTTAAACAATCGTGTTAAACGCAAACCTCATTAACACTTTATTACTATTGATGGAACTGCTATACTTATAGCCTTACTGATTTATTTACATAAAATGAGAACGATTTATACAACAATAGAGTTCTGGTATTATACTTATGAAATTTATCAAAAAAGAAACAACATTTTGAAATGCGACTATAATGGTAGGAAGCGACGTTTGGAATCTACAAGTTTGAGGAAGCATTTGTAGTAAGTGTACTGTACGGTACTCTTTGCAACTCTTATAGCAAAAGGGGACACATGGAAAAGCCAAGAAATTTCGAATTATGATGCTTATACCTACTTGAAGTGCTCTAAGTCACATAGAAAAATATATGAGGGAAAATTAAAAGCAGTAGAGAGATTAAAACAGCGATAAGTGACAGAGTTTGTGTTACAGTACTTTGTTTTGATCATACTAGTAACGACAAAGACAACAAGAATGTTTACCAAACCAGTTATCTACTCATAGGTTTAGGGTTACAACGATAGCTAGGGTTTAAGGGTTCAATTTGTGTAAAAAATATCATAACAAACAGATATTCTAACGTGAAAAGAAGTTGTCATCAGAAACTGATAATAAATTCCCGTGTTTTTTAATTGATAGTGATGCGGAAGATAATGTACTATTTTGCTACAAATAAATACATAAGCTGCTTAAATTTTAATAAATTTATACTTGCAGAATATAATTTCATAATATGTTCATCGCTTCTCAATCAGGCAAATCACGCGCAAAACATAAGGTGATAAACACGTGACCAAGAACGTGTGATTAATAATTATCTCTCGCAGAGATTTCATGGATATTAAAGTCGTTGCCTTAACATTTATTGTTACAACGTAATTGCAATGCTTTAAAAAAATGAATAAAATCAAATGATTTTCTGATTTATCATTCTCTTTCTCTTTATCCAGCCCATTAAAGTGATAACGTCACTCTGTTGGGCACGGGCCTTCCCCCCTTTTGCTGACCAGGCGGTATTTTTTACAGCGCACAGGGTTTAATTTCTGTCTCTCACTGACGATGCTAAGGGATGGTAACTCTTGTATTCTTAATCCGTTAGCACACGGTCAATTAGCCGTATTAATGGCCGTATTAATGTATTGGACGTATTAATCACTAATTAATTTAAGTAATTAAACGTAAGTAAACTTAAGTAATTAAATGTCATTTCAAAATAGGAAACTAAAACAATGAAACTTATCTGAAAGTCAAACTTTGTACAGAGATACCGTGACCTTCTGAACAATCAGTTAACTAGTTTTGGAACTAAGTAAGAGTACCAAGCGGGCAGATATCACTTTGTATACTTGACGACAAGTTTACAAGTTCAAAGTGTATTTTCAACTAAGTTTTAGTTCATAGTATTATTTACGGACGACGTACATGTGAAGCAAACATATATTTTCATGTCAAAACTACATCATATCCTCTCCTGGGAAATACTTTAAAACATCGGAAAACTCTATGCACATAGCACTACTCGCTATTCCCTTGGCAGGAGAGGAGGCCAAGCGCGGCGGGCTGCTGCAGTAGCCACGCCGAATGTGACAGCTGACCTCTCCCCATATTTACCGGGGATAGGCCACGCACACCTGTTCCCCTCACTGCGCTGAGCCCCACATAACGGGGCCACCAGTGGCGTGCACAGGAATATGACACTGGGTATGCGGCGCAGTACTCAGTCAAAAAAACTTTTTCTTTTATAGATTTTTAGCATAGCCACGCGACGGATCTCTAAGTCGGAAACCATGTCAACAGAACAAATTTAAATCTGAATATCCCGAATCAGTCCACACTGTACTAGAATTACTAAACAATAACTACGTACGTACATACATACGTACATGTACGTATGTATGTACACCTACCTTTAGACAAAATTTGAATCTTTTCACTGAATGACAATTGCGAGAACTTGTTATTTTTAATTTTTAACAAACACACATTTTCAAGACACTCCTCACAATCAAATAACATTTTAAAATCAACAAACGAAAATCCATACAATTATTAAAATAGAGAAACTCAATATTAAACAGTTCAATGAATCACATGAAAAAATAAAATGGCCTCCGTCGAACCAAAATATTTCTGCTATTTAAATAGATAAAACCTTACTAAACAAAAATGCATAGTGTGCATACGTGATTTATTAGACTTCCGACAATTATTTTTTATTCGGATTATAGGCAACGAACGAACATTGCCGAATACTCGCGGAAACATCCGATCGCCAAAGCAGGCGGCAGGATTTACAGTACAAAGCGTCTTGGATATGCAAGCCTGTGTGCGTTTGCGAACTGTGCACGGACACCAAAATTTCTACACACATATGAACTCATGGCAGGCGGGCGACGTCGGGCTTACTTCCGTCCGTCTGACCAATATTATTCCTTCGCCAAACGCCTGGCAAAAAGCACCAATTTGCAAGCACATATTGGTGCTATTTATGAATTATTAGGCGTTTTTAAGTTATAATATTTTGTTTAATTAATAGTAAATAAATGAATAAACAAAACATACGAACGTTTAATTAAAATATCTGTGAATGGCAAGTAAAGCACTGCTTTTCTGCCTATAGGGAGCGCACGCCCCTGGGGGCCACCCCTTGCCATGTCATGGTTAGGCTCAGGTAGCAAATCTAAAGCTAAAGTTATGGTAACTATATAAGTCTAATTGAAAGTCCTATATTAATTTATTAATTTTTTCATAAACGAAATAATAGTGGAAGTGAAAGACTTATGTTAAATTAATTAGGATTCATCTTAATGATAACCATTTACTTTAATTTCCTTGTCAATGCTACAAATTTCTTGAAAATCTGTAAAACAACAACAAAACAAATCATAAATCATTCTCAAATACTATGACGTTTATTGCTATTTTGGAATAGCGTTTGTTTCCTGAATTGCGTAAATCTTGCTGATACAAATAGACTTTACATAAATAGACTTACTACACCGCAATCACTCGCTACATTGAATTTAACAATCTTAAGTAAGATCAAAGGAGATGTATCCACAACCCGGAAAATACCTAAGCTTCTAGGATCTTTACAATAATTTGTTCAACACAAAATCATGTATATTGTTTGAAAGCATTTATAAAGGTAGACTTAATAAATTTTGACAAACAGTTTGTATTATAAAGCATAACATTTGTTTGTTGTATTTATATAACACAAGCATATAATTATAAGCTTAGCTTGGGACTAGAGGACGTTGTGTGAAATGTCCGTGAATATTTATTTATATAGACTGTGGTTATCTTTTAGTTATTATTAATTTAAACTCGTAAATAGTATGGTCATCCTCATATTATGTATGGCTTATGTGTAAGTCAGAGCAGCTACAGAGAGTTTTTAAGGAAAGCTACGCCAAGAAAATTCTTCAAAGTAATGTATTTGTCTTTTACAAGTCAAAAAGACAGTAAAAGTTCGTATTTACAATAACAATACTATAACAATATTTTGGTATTACACCGGAAGCAGACATCTTTACATAAATTCATAACCATGACTGACTAAATAACATATTTTATATTAAAACAGCTACTTATAAAAGACGAGACATACTCGTATGATTAACAAAACAAACAAAATAGCAGATATTGTAATTATACAGTGTCATTCCGTTGTTCTTAACAATCTTAACTCAATGTCCTCGGTAGCATTTGTAAATATTTTTAAAACATTACATTTTAACTTAGATATAACACCTTTTATCTTTGTTTATGTAAAGTAATTAAACTCCATGGATTATTTATTATTATAAATAATCCATAGAGTTTCTAGTCTGTTCTTCTCCATAGGATACGCGTTTGGAATAGACACCTAGTTTCTGACGTTTCAAAAGAGCTTATAAAACATGCCAACTTGAAATAA
Source organism: Orgyia antiqua (assembly GCA_916999025.1). Taxonomy (NCBI): domain Eukaryota; kingdom Metazoa; phylum Arthropoda; class Insecta; order Lepidoptera; family Erebidae; genus Orgyia; species Orgyia antiqua. The sequence goes on from OU779862.1 coordinate 22,214,798, forward strand.
AAAAATTTTGACTTTGACTTTGACTGTGACTCAATTATACCAATTCTACGTGCACCACTAAACTTAACTTATAGCTATAAAATAGAAACAAGTATGCTGTATTTTGATTAATTGACTATTACGCTATGCAAATTCACAATGATTAAAATTAGCATTCCATATTACACAATTTTTATAACAAGAAAATCAGTTAAAATTATCAAATTGTGTTGACACAGTCCAATTTACTTTTTAGTTAAGTTTAGTTTAGTTGTACACGTAGAGTTGATACCAATATCAAGAACTATCATCAGACTGATTAAATATCTCACAAAGTAAATACGTGTTTAATTACTTTACATAAACAAAGATAAAAGGTGTTATATCTAAGTTAAAATGTAATGTTACGAGGAAACATCCTCAATGTTAAAGGAAAATATACTACAGGCATCCTTCCTTTCATGGTTAGCCATTTATCTGATATCAACAGTAACTTCTAAGAAAATATCACAATCAAGATAGTTTAATTCAAATCTAAATTCTTCAACGGAGCTAGCATTAAGTATGTGTTATTTGGCAAATATCAATGTATGTCAAGTAAAACTGTATGATTTTGTGACGAGCAGAATTCAAGATTGCCAAATACTGTTAAAAAGAATATCAGGAAACACTTGATAATGGTAGCAGTTGGATTCAGACAAACAACTTATTTTAAGCGTTTCTAATTTAAAATAATTTGGGAAAGTAAACTTATATAAACGACGGGCCTCGTGGTGTAGCGGTTCTGGTAACGGACTGCCGATCAAGAGGTCGCGGGTTCGATTCCCGTTCGGGACAATCATTTGTGTGATTTTTCTAATTGTCATACAAACGTTTGTACTGCGTCTGGGTGTTTCTATGTATTATAAGTTTACAAAAAAAAAGTAGTATATGTATTCTATCCGTATTCTGGTACCTATAACACAAGCATATAAGCTTAGCTTGGGACCAGATGACGTTGTGTGAAATGTCCATGAATATTTATTTATTTATTTATATAGGTTATAGGTATATCTGCGATTGATGATTCACTATACCTATATAAAAAGAGAAATAAAAGAGTCTTACATGACACCGACACCTGATTTAAATAATTTTTTTCGCAACTAAAGACAATACATATACAATTTTACATCAAAATATTGCGGGAATTTTAGGAAAAAGGGATTTATTTGAGGTTACTATAGAGCAATTGTACTGTGATATAGACATAATATGTCTCACGGAGACATTTATGAGGAGAGGTACCGAAACAAATCTTGTGCTTAAACAATATAAATTAGCGGCATCCTACTCCAGAGAAAATGAACGCAGAGGTGGTTCATGTATATTAGTTAAGAAAAATCTTGACTGTAAGACTCTAATCTTTAAGGTGCAACCCATACCATATCATTTTGAATACTGTGCTGTTGAAATATCGTCGCTGAGTCTGATTGTTATATGTATATATAGGATTCCAAATTACAATGCTACGACTTTTCTTGAAAGCCTAGCAAATTTGTTAAATTTAGCTTGTAAACGTGCGAATAAAAGTGTTGTTTTGTGTGGTGATTGGAACATAGATATGTTAAAGAATAATGCAAATACCAAAAACTTATTGTCTATCCTCTCTAATTATAACCTAAATAACCATATTATATGTCCAACTCGAGGTAGGGCATGCATTGATATCATGGCCAGCAATTTAAGCAATGTCAGGCCTAAATTACATATGTTAGCACTATCAGATCACGAAACGGCACAAGCTATTTCCTTCGAAAGTTGTCGCTGTAAAAAGGATAGGCCGTTTTGGTTTGAGAGAAGGAGAGACTATTCCCTAGACAACATAAAGAAAATTTTAAATTCTCTGTCTGCTCTCTCATTTAGCGATGTTTTGAACTGTACTGCCACTGAGGATGCATTTAATATTTTCCATGATATTTTAACTTTATTTTACGATCTGTGTTTTCCTTTAATTAGAATTAAAGTCACAAAAAAAAGCACAAAAAGTAACTGGCTTTCTAAAGGAATAAAAAAATCGTGTAAACGAAAACGAGCACTGTATTTGAGATATAAAGTGACTCGCATAAACAGAGACAAATATATGTATAGTAAGTACAATAGTCTCTTGAAAAAATGTATGTATCAGGCCCAAAGAATCCAAAGTTTTAGATATATCAGCCAAGCTAACAATAAGTGTAGAGCAGCCTGGCAAATCATAAAAAATAACGTTTTAGGCAATAAAAATTCTAAATACATAAACTCGGTTAAAATAAATAATATCCAATATTCTGATCCTGAAGATATAGCAATATTTTTTTACAACTTTTTTATTAATTTGACCTCAAATGCTGAATCTAGCTTCGATAAATCTATTTTGACCTCTTACCCGATAAAAATTCCGAACAACTTAGACACTATATTTTTGACCCCAGTGACAAATTATGACGTCTTTAAAACTATTATTTCATTAAAAAATACACGGTCTACAGGTTATGACGATGTTAGAACTGATGTCTTAAAATTGTGTGCAAAAGCGCTTTCTGTTCCCTTAAGTCATATTATTAATTTATCACTAACAGAGGGGCATTTCCCTACTAGATTAAAGTTATCAATAGTAAAACCACTACACAAAAAAGGTGATACCACTGACATGAACAATTATAGACCTGTTACCTTGATTCCGGTGTTGTCAAAAGTTTTTGAAAGAATAATGCACGATAAACTCTATAGATTCTTAGAAAACAATAATATAATTAGGGCTGAACAAAATGGTTTTAGAAAAAACTATTCGACTACTTTGGCATGTTACACACTTATGAAAATAGTTACTGAGAGTCTTAATAGTAAAAAATGCATTGTATCATTATTCTTAGATATGTCGAAGGCCTTCGACTTTGTAGACCATAAATTACTGCTGTATAAACTGGAAAAATATGGCATCCGTGGTAATGCTTTACACTGGCTACATAGCTACTTAGAAAATCGTTGTCAATGTGTTGAATTAAATGATATTATATTGGGAAAGTATAAATCAAATATTAGATCAGAATTTAAACTCATGAATAATTTTGGAGTACCCCAGGGGAGTATATTGGGACCCTTGTTGTTTGTATTATACATAAACGATTTACCTAGTGTAACACAGCAGAAATGTGTCTTGTATGCTGATGACACTACTTTAATTATAGAAGATATTAATAAAAATACAATGGAGGCTAAAGTTAACGAAGCATTGGATAATATAACAAATTGGTTGGATGTTAATAATTTGAAAGTCAATATTGATAAAACAAAAATGCTACAATTCCAGACTTATAACAGTAGAGCTGTTGAACTTAATGTTAAAAATAAAAACGAGGTAGTTGAAGAAGTGGATGCGACCCTATTCCTGGGTGTCATGATAGACAAATATTGTAACTGGAAACAACATATTGAAAAGCTTTGTTTGAGTCTTGATAGGTTTGTTTATGCACTTTATCGTTTGAGACAGATATCTTCATTGGATGCTGCTCTTAGCGCATACCATGGCTATGTTGCATCTAAACTAAGATATGCACTAATAATTTGGGGTAATTCTGTAGACGTTAATAGAGTATTTGTATTGCAAAAAAAATGTATTCGGGCAATATTTGGTTTACAACAAATGGATAGCTGCAGGAAATATTTTAAAAACTTTAACATATTACCATTGCCTAGTCTTTATATATTTGAAATCTGCATATTTGTAAGAACACATTCTAATTTGTTTAGCAGACGCGATGATGTTCAAACGAGACCAGGCAGACACAATCATAAATTAGTAATACCTAAGCAAAGAGTAGATGTGTATAGCAAGAATGTGTACTGTATGGCTATAAAAATTTATAATAAATTACCAACTAGCTTAAAGGACATCACTACTACGAAGGCTTTCAAAGAAAAATTATTGAGGTTCTTATTAAATAAATGTTTTTATACTGTAAAGGAATTTTTAGACGCTAGAAAACTGTGACATTGTATTGATTTGTATTTTGTGTTGCTTGATTATTTGAAATATTTATTCTTAATATATGACTTAATAGTATGACTAAATATTACATAATTATATCTCTATTTATAAAATATTATAACACTCGAATATTTGTACGCCAGATACTGGCAGATTATGGTCTCGGACTCTGATTAATGTACCTATACACCTTTGTACCCATATTCTGACAAATAAATGATTTGATTGATTGATTTGATTGATAAAAAATTAAGTAGGAATCTTAGGTAATAAGAGCAAAATTACCCAGTGTAGCTAGTATTTATCGCTATAGTTACAGCTAACGATAACGTTGATGGACCCGTAGCATTAGTGTGAATTAAAGTGTGCCGTAAAGCAAGCTATAATAATCAACCAAGTGCTATTAATTAGAACCAGCATTGGGTGTTAATGAATATAATATTTTAAACACGTTTGTTATAAAATTTACCGCTTACATGCAGGTTATCGTTTTTATATTTCAATAACAGGAAAATTCAAAGAAATACAACACTTAATCACGGTGATTATCCTCCAATTTATTTCCTTGCGAATATCAATGCCATAAGATAAGACATGAAAGGAATAAAACATTCGATTCATAATATTTTAACAGCCGTAATATTGACAACTCGCGTCGGGCAACAAGCGGCCAAATAAAGTAGATAACCAACCAACTAATATTTAACTAATTCTATAAATTATAATTAAAATATCTCATCTCTATAAATTACAGTCATCGTAAAATATCGACAAACTCTTAAAGTATATAGGAATTAGAATATACATAGATACAAAAAAAACTTGAGAGGTGTCAAGGGACACCCGGATGGAACGATGTTACTTTCGATAAATTTTTTTTATTATTATTTATTATTTACAAAAAACCTGTATACACTCAACAAAAATAATCGTCGCGACACCACACTGTTCAATGCGAAATAGAAATGAAAATATCTGGCTTGCTTTCTATAAGAGAGAGAGAGACAGACAGAGAAACATGCGACGCCGCACAGCTTACAATAGCTTACTATAGCAAAAAGTGTCGTGACAACTTTTCGTAAGAATTTTCACAGTATCTAGGTCTTATATAATTATATATATCTATGCTTTTATCACTTTTTTTTTTCAAAACATAATATCTAAAAGAAATATGACCATCCAAAAAATCCCGTTTTTTTCGGTTTTCTTTAGATGAAGTTGCAGCGTTTATCACACTTGGGAAGGTTTGTAAAATGAAGACTATATACTCTTCATCAATAATATAACGTAAAAAAAATAAAATCGGTTTCATTTTCGCGAAGAAAAAAGGAGACGACGAAACGTTTTTTTTTTCAAAGAATTCGTATGTGAAATCTGCCTCCACTATATTTGTCCCTTTCAGCGCGGCGCTCGGGAATAGGGATAGCAATTAAATACTTAAGGAAAATACCTAAATTAGGAAAGTAGTCGTCTCTTAAATTTTACGTTCCCATTGAAATCCTATCCTACAGTGGTTCCTTAATGGTATACATATAGCATATATAATGTGGAACACAATAATTTAACGCTATATTTGAATTATCAAGTATGAATTATCTGCCAGTAAAAATAAGTGGCTTATTGTTATATTGATCTATGCAGCTGTATAGTTTCATTGAAACGCTTTTCATTATTTTTAGAAAACCGCCGTTAATATATCGTAAGAAATAAGAATCATCAGTTTTGTAGGAACGAAAATCTTAGAAAGAATAGAACCGGCGACTCTATTTTTACTTAGACTTTGGCTACGGATCTTTCTGCTGCCTACCATGTGAAGGACATGGTGTTATATTATGTAAGTAAATAATACTAAATATGTTTAATATTACTTATTTCCACCTTTTTATTCAAAATAATCACGACATAATTATTCAAGGTTCGATTACACTACTACCGGAAGAAGGTTACTTAAATACAGCTTATGCCATAATGAAAAAAAAATAGTTATATCGTTTTCCTTAAAACATTGTTACAAGTAAACAATATAACTTAACATTAAATATAATACGATAAGCAATTTAACGAATTTGTGCGAATATTATCTACAATAAGGTTTTAGTTACTGGATTACAATTATTAAATTAAGACTACTGACGTTAATGGATTATACATATAGATACGTAATGGTCATACATAACAATGATATGGTAGAGGTCTCGGATACTAACCCAGGTTCGTTAGACGATGTTACTGAAGTTTTTCTTTAAGAGTCAGTCGGTACATCTGACATATTAGGAATACAAGTGTCACCAACCCTTTTCTTTACCAGGGTGCTGTTAAAGCCAGCTAAGGAATATTGTACACCGATAACATCCTCTGTGAGAGACGGAAAATTCAAAAATAAACCCTTTGCTAACACGCCTGGTCAGCGCGGCACAGTAGACCATAACTCTTCCAAAGTGAAGGAGGCCTGTGCCCAACAGTGGGACGTTAATGGGTTGTAGAGAGAGATGTTACTATATTAGTGACCTCAGGATACGTCATAGTTTCTTTTCTTGTTTATAAATCGTCTATACAGTTCTGAACAATACCTGTTATCTCAATACAACATTTAAATAAAATATACATAATTTGCAAAACGTGGAAGATAAAGAATTTATATCTTAACGAGAAATGTGACCATCTGTTTTCTGTATAATATACTGAATACACGAGTCAAATATAATTGGCGATAACAAAACAATTTTGTAAAGTAATATTAATTTTTTAACACAGCAATTCTGACAAGGTGGGCTAAAAAAATAAGTTATTAAAAAGTATTTTTATAAAATTTTAAACAATTTTGTTCGCAAAATGTGAGTGATTATCCTAAATGTTTTTTTTTTGTTAGAACACATTACAAAAAATTAGTAAAACCTTTACGATCTTCATTAATTAGTTTTTTATTATACCTAGGTAATCCTGATAATCATCTCTCGGATCCCTACAGTACAATACCTACTTTACAAACCATTTCATTAAAATGTAAATAAATTCCAATGGATTAATTGAACGAAGGTCGCCAAATATTTTCGCCGATAAATTTTATCACAAAGATTAAAGCGAGGTCCCTAATTTTAATAATCTTTTTAATGCTATCGAGATGGTTTTCATTCATGAATAAAAACGATAAGTGATAACAAGAAAGCCTCTCTCCTGTTCAAAAAATGTTAAAAATTCTGAATTGCTTTTACAATTATTTAATGACTTGTAATATAAATCTCTACATAATTATCTATAGGTAAAAGGACCTTGTGTCTTATAATAATTACATATTTTTTGAAATAATTAAATTAACTTTCGCAGCGTATTTTACTAAATACAGATTCCCGATAAGATAAAAATATTTTACAATCACTACGCTTGCGGCACACGTAGTAAATAATACTTTTTGCTCGATTCAACGTTTCCTCCTTCTATTTCCTTCTATTCTCCTTCCCGCTTCATATTTTAACCACGTGTTGGCAAAGGAATTTTATATAACACTAGCGGTTGCCCCCAACTTAGTACGCGTGGAATTTATAAACCAATCCTTAACAAATTGTACAAAAAAGCTATCGTCTTAAGCCACTCTATCGATAAAAAAAACCGCATCAAAATCCGTTGCGTAGTTTTGAAGATATAAGCTCACGTAATAAGTAAAGATTTGTAGAAAAAAATTGTTAAGATGAAACATCGACGAACAACTTGTCTTACAATTGCTACACAGGTTTTTATTCCACGTGTTGCGCTTATAAAAATTTATGCAAATACATAGAATTGCCACATTAACATAACAACAGAATTACTAACAGCAAATTATTGAAATTGTTGAACAAATTGGCAAGACTGCCAAGATTGGCAAGAATTGCTGTTCGTAATTCTATTCTCGATATTGTTGTTAACTGACAGATTAGTTATGTTACTTCCGTGTGGGAACAGAGCTTCCCGAATATATTTTTAGTGTTACGCACTTGGGAATTTGCCATTATTTTACGGTGAAGTCCAAAATAACTGCTCTAATTTTGAATCTCCAATTATTTTTCTAAATTAAGCAAATAGCGTTGGTTTTAGAAAAAATTACAAATTCTCTATATATCTGAAATGTATCCGATGACTAGTTTTTTTAAGCCTAACTTAACTTGACCATGACCATGTCAACCCCGATTTCTAGTAAAAAATATTGTCTTTTGTTTTGTTGCGTGCCCTTGTTAGACCTACTAGATCTAAAATCTGCCTAATTCCATTGTAAAATATATTTGATCCTTTCCAAGATCCATCAAACTGCAGAAACCTTTTTGGTGCTGAAGCTAAAAGCTTTTGCCACATCGGAAATACTGAAATATGTATGCAAATATCGAGGATCATGAATATGGCCGAAGTATTATGCAAGTAAAGTTACTACTGACATTCTTCTTGTGAGCTAAAACCTTCCTAAAACAATGTTTAATTTAAACAATAAATATAATCAGAATAGATTTCAGGGGCTATTTAGAGTAGGCACCTAGTCTTCTAACTAAACGTAGACTCAAAAAAAGCGTCAAAACGCGAGTTTTTATGCCCTATTGTTTCAAATACTGCAGTAGTTAGTAGATTAGTCGTAATTGAAACTAAAATTGGACTGATATATAATTTATCACATTTTTTCTTTTTTTTTTTAAATGCATATTGGTTCTTGGCCAGACTTGGCCTCAATCCACCAGACGGTAAGCAGCATTGGAATCTATCATGGTAAGACGCATCAACTATATAAGAAGCCTATTTACAATAAAGTTTCCTAAATAAAAATAAAAGAATGTACCGTAAAGGAATACATTTCCTTGTCACCATAAACATTTGAATACAGATTTACAAGGTCTGCATTCTCATTCCGCATGTATCTACTATGGACAATACTAACTAAAATATTATGCGTAGTACCTATACGCATATATTATTATGTAAGTGCAATTAAACGGAAGTATCTATAAATATCTATCAGTGAACTAGTTTGATAATTAATTAGTTAACCTTGGGAGTTTTTTTGCTTATTTTGGAATGTATTTAGCCAACTTATCTATAACTATTATCCTATCTATACTTATAATAAATCTGTAGAGAGGTCAATTCTGTACATGAAATATATTTTCAAAATAACTATCAGGGGGTGATTAGTGATCGATACTGATGCCAAAAATGCAATCAGTAAAATTTTTGTCTGTCTGTCTGTCTGTCTGTCTGTCCGTCTGTATGTTCCTTATAGAAACAAAAACTACTCGACGGATTTTAACGAAACTTGGTACAATTATTCTTCACACTCCTGGGCAGGTTATAGTATACTTTTCATCACGCTACAATTAATAGGAGCAGAGTAGTGAAGGGAAATGTTGGAAAAACGGGAAAAGGTGCTCCATTTTTTAAGCTTCTGTCGCGTGTGCAGCCTTAATGGTTAAAGTTACATAGAAATCATGTATGACGGAAATATTCTACATAAAATTGTCTAAAAAATATCCCGAAACAGCACATATCTATATTTTATGGTTGACTCACAATAACACGTGTAACTCCTGATAGCTTAGCAGTTCGTTCATTCTGATTATATTTGTTTACTCTTACGTTTATAATACTCTCACTTAATCAGTAGTTAAAAATGTTGCAGAAACGGGGAAAATTTCCTAAATTCTACGCGGACGGAGGTGAGGGCAACAGCTAGTTATTAAATAAAATGGTACTTGAGTTTGTAATATATATGCAGAGTGTTATCTGTCGGGCCTTGTGGTCCGAGTGGTTTATGTGACTAATGTCTGTTCATGACGTCGCGGGTTAGATCCCCGCGCAGGTTAATTATTTGTGTCAAATTGTTGAACTGAGTTTGGGTGTTTTCTACGTATTTTATGTATGTATTTACCTAATAAAATTATAATATGTAGTAGGTATATCCGTATTATTAAAAGAAATTAAGCTTAGCTTGGGACGAGAGGTGAAAAAAAACTTCGATAGTAGTGGTCCGATATTACTAAGTCAATTCAAAAAATAACATCGACGCGATCAAAATTCTAATTAGCAAATAAGTTAATTTATAGTTACGTTTAACCTTGGCGACATTTTTTGCTTATGTTTGAATAATTATTTATCTATTTTAATAATAATTTTTACGAATTCACAGTTAGCAACGTTCTTGGTAAATGAATTTTATAATTAATCAAGCTTTATTGTATTTTTTTAAGCTGTTTTGAAACATTTTCAGCAAAACAGTGTTTCTTTATTATTGTACAAATATGTTTCAAGTTATAACTTGTACAAAATAATATGCGTAATGCAACGCTTACAGGAAAAAAATATTTTAACATTTTCGTCTCTTGCAGAAATAGTTATCAGACTATCCTAACCAGTCTAGATTACACAGTGTTTTGGGTGAAGGAGTGGATAAAGGAATGCGTTTAGCTATATCTAGTTAGCTTTATCTAGTTTTTAAAAACTTTTTGCAATCTTCTGGAAATAGTTTGTTTTGATATATTATATGTATATTAAATAAAAAAAAAAATTATATAACAACGATTGTTTTGTAACAGGTATATTTTAAAACAGATGATTTAATGAACAGTTGGCGTCAGTCGTTAGTGGGTTAGGCACGGGGGTTAGGTAATGATATGTAACAGAAAAAAAACTATCAAGTTACATTTATGCTTTTTTATGGTCATTAAATTAAATTAGGAAATAAGTATAATCTTATGTTTACTTATTATAAAGCAAAGTCGTCATTTTAGAGTTTCGTACAAACCCATAAAGGATCACTCCGGTGTCTGTCTGTCTGTCTGTCAAACTTTTTTTACTCGGCAACGGCTGAAGGTATCAACTTGAAACGCATTTAAAAGATATAACCGAATTACGACCATTTTTAAGAATTTTTCGATGCTAGGGAATCAAAATTCACAGGTTACTTCCCGTTGCCCTAGAGCCTTGAAATTTGGCATAGACCAAGTCTATATAGTGCTGATATAGGGAAAAATCCAAAAACTTATAATTTGTCATCACATCACAAGTAAAAAAGTGTTTATACTAATACCAACTTATGAAGTAGCAGAAATGTAGGCGATTCCCTATATTTCAACTACAAAATTAAGTTGGTGAGTTGTTTTGAGTTTAATTAAATGATTATTTGAATGCAGTTACTTATGTTTATATGTCTAGTCGGTACGAAACCCTAAGTGTGCGAGTTTACCTCCCTCTTCACAGGTTTTTGTATGTATGCCCAATATGCCCATATGTGAACTTAAATATTATGTGGTTTAAGAATGTGGCTTTTTTGTATAATTTATTAATGTTTCCTTTCTAATTTCCGAAATACGAAGATGTGGGCAACAGCTGGTCTTCTTACAAAATAAAGTCGTTATTTTTGTATGTATGTTCCTATGTGAGCTTATTATATCTTTAAAACTACACAACGGGTTTTATGAGGGTTTTTGTATAATTTGTTATGGTTTGTTTTTAAATTCCAGGCGTACAAAGTTGCAGGCAACAGCTTGCTAATACACATTTTAGCATTAATTGTTACATCCAAATTTAATGTTCTTGAACCTGTACAACTGCATTTTTGCAAGATTAAAGTCGTAAAATATGCATTTTATCATGCTTTCGCCCAAGAAATGGAATGAAAGAAACATAGCCAAATTAATAACAAATTTTAATTATAAGGACTATTTAATAGGCCTTAATAATTTAGGTATTTGGAATAGCTAACGACTATTACGTATGTTTATGACGCTGCTAAGTAAAAAAATTGAGCCTGCGGGGAAGTCACAAGAGATGAATGGGCAAAGGTTGTTGAGAAGACTAAAAACCTGATTGTGGAACATTTTGACCGAGATATCAGGATTGATTCTGTTATTGATAATAATATAATTATACATGTAGGCGAAGATGATGATGAAGACACCACCTCCTCAAGCGAATCGGAGTCTGATTAATATTCTGTACGCACATTCAATTCAATGTACTTTATTGAATAGAAATACAGATTGTAACTTTGTAACAAAGAATAAATAAAACAATTTTATTATATTAATATTACCCTTTTTTGGTTTCCACTTAAATAACTAAAATATAAATTTTAAATGATTCCGCCAATTTAAAACGAAAATAATCTTAAAAATAACGTGGCGGTTCATTTTGGAGGAATGGTAACGAACTCAGTGTTATGTTATGCCCATCACTAGTCGTGACTAACTGATAGGTGTCAGGAACGCATTCTCTGAACGGCCGTAGTATAATATCGGAATATTTTCGATCAATTTATACTTCCTCGTACCTACTTTACTATGCTTTTCGTCATTGAACTTAGAACAAAACAATAATGTACTACCTATAAGTATAACGTAGTTACTAATCGATACATTTGACGTGACAATAATCGATATGGTTATTATCACATAACAACATTGTTAACCGGTTCGATAATTAACCTTTGGTATTTTATCACTTTCTTGTTAGTTATTCAATATTTTTTGCAGTTTAATTACATTTAAAGCTGTGAAACTATGTTTAGAATTTTGTAAATATTTAGTGAGTGAACATAAAAAGTGTATCTCATTGTAACTATTTGAAAATGCAGTATTTTTGTATTTTTTTTATAATTGCCTGTGGCGGTAGACGAGCCAATGGCTCACCTGATGAAAAGTGGTATCCGCTGCTAATGGACTAAACAACACCAGAGGCATAGCCGAGCCGTTGCCTACTGTTGGAAAATTACACCTTATCAAACCTCGTAGTTCATTATCATCATCATACCGTCACGCCTTTTTTCCACGGGGGTAGACAGAGCTGGCCATGTGTCTTTGGCTTCATCTTCACTCATTCATATATACCTGACGGTTGCCGTAGTTATTTTCTAAATTCCACCAAAATATCCTTACTAATATTTTATTTCTTTCCTCATTTTAATCCTTTACATTTCATGAATGAATCAGATTTTATATAGAAATTTATTATCAAATATATTATCTCTATGTAGTATCTACCCATCATTACCACATTACATAGTATTATCTATTAATAAGTCATTTGTTTTACAAGTTTTCTTATTCATTTGATGAGTCATTGTATTTAATCATATAAAATGTCTAAAAAAAGATACTTTTTATTGAAAACTAATTAATATTTACGAAATTAAAGGTACATTTTTTATTAATCCTGACGCTACGTACAAAGTCTAAGAAGTCTACACCTAATCATAATTATCAACTACCTATTATGCATAAGTAAGTTTGAATATTTGATTCGATTTTATATACCGAAATAAATATTAGGCAAACGGTATTCAAAACTAGTTTGAAATTATTAAAAAATATCAATTTGCAAAAACTAAAAACCTTGCTCTGATTCATGTGTAGATTTTAATAGCGTTTTAATACTCAATAAGATTATCGCACAGTATCCCTATTGTTATTCGACTATTTATAATGAAATAGCTACTATTATTTTTAATGTAAATTACTAACTATTGTGAGAATGTAATCAATATTGATATTGTTTGATTTTGTTTGAAAATTTTTAATGAAAACTAATTAAGGTGGTAACTGTGAGCACTTAGGATTTTAAACCCACAAATTTGAAATACCGTTCCATTGTTTTAACCACCGAACTATCGCAGAAAAGATTGTCTTACTGCCAAGATGCTTAGCGAAATCTAATATTATCATTCATGTTTAATAAAATGTAATTGATTCTTTTTTTCAAAATCCTAATAACTCAATTGCATATTATTTAAAATAAAAACAAGAAAAGTAGAGATATCAATCAACTTACCGTCTTATCCAACAGAAAGCTTGCAGGAAATATTAATGGTATATAAGTAAGCATAAAAATCATCGAGGTCCAGTAGACCTGATTGCTAGAAACACCATAATATTTAACGACAGCATCCTGAATTATAGAATACTGTATCCATTGCATCCCATTTGAACCAGAGTAGAAAACAAATACGAATAAAACCAGCCATCTAACAGGATATACTTTGTATTCCGTAGTCGATTTTTTACTTGGTGATTCTAATACTCCCCCTTTCTCTGCCACCCCATCCATAACACTACCGCATACATCCATATTTTTCAAATCCGTCATATCTAAATGTAATTAAATGTCTATTAAATATAAATTTTCTATATTATTGTCGTGTTATTGTCAAAATTTGGCATCTATATGGCACTAAAGTTTATTATTAATATTCTAAGTTAACATTAATATATTTTGTTTTATTGTCATAAAACCGCGCGCTTTTTTGCAACAGGTGTGTTAAAGACGTGTGTCAAGCGCGGCGGTCGGCCGGTGACTGTTTTCCATTTTCCTAGAGGCTAGAGGCTGAATGGGTGTTTCCTGTGCACCCTTCGTCCGGGCGGTGTGACGAGCACAATAATGTTTGAATGCCGACAGACAGTCTGTCGTTGGCACAATCAAGTGAATCAAGTGATTGCAGGATACTAACAGTATAAACCGATTTATTTATTGAATCAAACGTAAATAGAACAATTTTTATGTCTAGTGCAACCATAAAATTTTACTGAACCTAAATATAATCACGATTTTTTTATTATTTATTTATTGCACGTGATATCTTGCTGTTCGTGTGGTATGGTAACGGATTAAGAATACAAGTGTCAACACCCCATTTCCATGCCAGGATGCTGTAAAAGCCAGTTAAGGGATGTTGTACACAGATAACATCCTCTGTGAGAGATTGAAAATCGAAAATAAACCCTATACTTACACGCCTGGTCAGAGCGGCAACGTAGACCATAATCTCACCCATGGGGGAGTAGGTACGTGCCCAAAATTGGGACGTATATACGTAGCCGGACGTTCTTGCTCTTCGGATATTCAGAAAAGATAGTGAAGTATTAAATATTGTAAGTTCATTAATATATTTAATCAAAAAATTATTTATACATAGATATACTACTCAATTGTCATCTCTCAATACAATAACAGTTTCTCGCTAAGAAGCACGGGCCATGACCATAACAGGAGGGATTTTGCTGTAATATACATATATATCTTCAATGCCGGTTTATGGATCAAATATGGAGAACATCTGCAAGAAATGGGAAACTCAAACATAAACTCTATATCCGACCGCGTGGAAGCGATAATTTGCTTCCGTTATGAATTAGGCTCTGTAGGTTTATAAAGTATATTATTTTCTTTATTATCTGTTATAGCTGTTGCCCGCGACTTAGTACGCGTGAAATTTAGAAATCAATCCTTAACAAACAGAAGTTTACTCTTCTGCTCCATAGATGGCGTTGTACGTTTTTATCGCGCTATCATTTCATTCCACACATTAACACTTATGCTCGTCAAAATTATAACTGTTTCATCATCCGGATTTCGCATTTGTAAGATATAGTGAATATTTTCGTTTTTATCAATCAGTAACAATGTGCTGTTTATTCGTAAGCAAAGTTTATAGCATACATATTTTTATTTAGTTTTTTAACTCTATTAGCTTATTATGTTATATTGTTCCGATAGTATTTATAACAGACATCGAAGGGATACGATAAACAATTCACACGTTAACGTCATATCATAAACGTCATAAAACAAACATGTCTAGAAAAAAATTGGTCAAGTGAGAGTGGGACTCGCGCACGAAGGGTTCCGTACCATTATCTATGCAACATAAGGCAACGTTATTAGTATCGAGCAAGAAACGGTAAAAAAAATCAGTTTTTTGTATGGGAGCCCCCCTTAAATATTTATTTTATTTTATTTTTAGTATTTGTTGTTATAGCGGCAATAGAAATACATCATCTGTGAAAATTTCAACTGTCTAGCTATCACCGTTCTTGAGATACAGCCTGGTGACAGACGGACGGACGGACCGACGGACGGACAGCGAAGTCTCAGTAATAGGGTTCCGTTTTTACCCTTTGGGTACGGAACCCTAAAAAAATACTTTTTAACTGCAAACTTTAAAAATACTAGACGCCGCGCCGCGCGCCGCCATGATTTATCCAAAATATTAAAATAAATAAAAGAATAAAGAAATTAATTTTAAAATAAAATTCAAATATTAATTTATTAATTTTTGCAATTGACTTGCTATGCTTTTCTTAAATAAACTAAATTATAGTTGAAAAAATGATAATCATTGCTCTCCCATCTGAGCTATCATGGTTCCTGCACATGTTTACCAAATCTTCCACTACCATCTTCTATTGTAGAGAAGATTGTAGTGAAAGATTTGGTAAATGGAGCAATGGAACGGTATTCCGAGGTCGTGGTTTCAAATCCCGCTCATGGTTATCATTTTTTCCACTATAATTTAGTTTCTTTAGTAAAAATTTTATTCTTTAATTTACAACAAAATTGACTTATTTAAATTCTGAGGTAACAAAACAAATATAATTTATGAAAACTTATTTGATTTTCAAATGACATGTTGAATTGTTAATTTCACAGAAAAACAATAAGCGTAGTTAGTTAATGTACTGGGTATTATTGTAACTATGTAATGAATGGTACCAATTCTACGTGCAAACTAAACATAACTAAAATAGCGATGCGGAGGGATACTTGGACGCGTAGTCTCATGTTTTGGTAAGTTTTGTTTTATTTGTACACTAGCTGTTGCCCGCGACTCCGTCCGCGTGGAGATCAGAAAATTTTCACCGTTTTTGTAACATTTTTCACTACTGCTTCGCTTTTATTAGTCACAGCGTGATGTTATATAGCCTATAGCCTTTCTCGATAAATTTGATAATTTGATAAATTAGCGCGTTTATACAAACAAACAAGCAAACTCTTCAGCTTTTTAATATTAGTATAGATAGTTTCATATACTTTAATTTTCGTTGTAAAGTTAGTTAGATTTATATTAATATTTTTTTTTTGTAAATATTAAAAAATATCTGTGTGTGTTCTTAATAAATAAATAATATAAAAAAAAAGAAAAAAATCAATATGAATCTCGTTGTACACATTTATATTATTTAAAATCGTTTGTCTGTAATAGGTACATAGTTTTTATAACAATAAAGTTTAATTAACATTGCTGAATTGTGTTATTGACACTATCAATTCTCATTTTAGTTAAGTTTAGTTGTGCAAGTAGAATCGGTATCATTGTTATTGTATTAGATTTAATTAGATGATTAATATTACGCATTTACGTCGAAAATCTCAGCAAATTGGAAGCTCTACATCAAAAAACTGATGACTATTTTCTTTAAATTTTCTCTGCATATGTTTTGAAAATGTGAATCCTTTAGATATATATTTGTATAGATGGCTAATCAATTAGAACGTTTATTTTCTATAATCCAATTGAAATTTTTAATAAATGGCGCTTTATGCATAGAGTCTATAAAATAAACGAATAATAACAATAATTTTGATTTAAAAACAATAAATTACTATTATTAAACAATAACATTAATTACGTATACAGCTTGAATAATTTTGATCCATTAATTAACATTTAATCGTTAAAAACTATTTTTATTTGAAATAAGAATCAATCTTTTTCTCCGATGACGGTTGAAATTGTTATAAGTGTTAATTATATTGCAATTTAATTAAAGATAACATTTGATAGCGTTCGTTATATCCGTAAACTATGCCAACGGTAGATATTTTTAAGCGCTTCTTACACTTACGTCAAATGTTGATGTTGCTCTATTATGTATTGACTAAATGATGAATCTATAATCAGTATTTAGCGCTTTTCTTAACAACACATATTGAAGAAGTGTGTATAAGAAAACATAAGACAATACGCTACGATCGAAAAAGACTGGAAGGATTTTAAGATAATCTAGTTCTATGACACTTTCTGCATTTAAATTTTGAGCGAAATGTAATTAGCATTGATTTTTATGTAATAAGCACCCAACTTTTATACCCAATTTTTATTTATTATCAAACAATATCGCCATTTGGTTTGACATACATGACGTCACTCTCCTAATCGCAATCTTATTCAATAAGGTTATGACAGTGGAATAATTACAGTTGTACTATATTTTATAATAAAAACTTATACGTTACTGAGATAAAACGAAAAAAACATAAATTACTAAAGATTACGAGTAATATGAAGTAACAACATAACATTTTTTTTACTAACTATTGTGAGAGAAATCAGAGAAGTACATATTTATTTATAAATAAGGGCCTCTCAAGGATTGTGATCAATACAAACATCTCAACTACGCTTCTGTGTGTTTTTACAAGATGTTGAAATGGATTGAGCTATTTTGATCACATAATTTTTTATTACTATTTACAAGCCAACTTAAAATATTTACGTTAAAAATAACTGGATGTTGGTACTGTATAGGAGTAATTTTCCATCACATTATCAGACGATTTATCATACCAGTTAGTCTATCATCATTAAATAAATAATATTAAAGCTTAGTCTAAGACCTAGCTACATAAGTACGTTTTTTTAAAAATTGGTAACCATAAAAACTAAATGAATAACCAAAATGTAGGTATATAAGGATTAGGTATATCCGTAATATAGTACATATAGCTATATCTCAAAAAAAATTAATGGACTATTAGAAAAATAAACTTACCGACTTACCCATAAACCAAATGGCAGGAAAAATGAGTGGTGGGTATAAACACATTGATATCATCGATGTCCAATACACATCTATACTACTAACACCATAATATTTCACTACAGCGTCTTGTATTATGGAATATTGTACCCAATGTACCGCACTTGATCCAGAAATTAACGCAAAAAGTAATAAAACTGACCATCTAACAGGATAAACTTGATAATCAAGTTTTATTTTTTTACAAGACATTTCTGACACATCTCCCTTCTCTACTAATCCTGGCATTACACTCCCACAGATCACCATTATAATTAATTTAATAAAAGTATCAAAATTATTAATTCCATAATATAAAAAAATACCCTATATATATTTATTAAAATTACTCGCTGGCTTCAAATTAATTTAAACACAATAAAAAAAAAATATTATCCGCACACGCGTACTTTTTTTAATCGGCACAGACGTTTTATTTGTAAGGCGTTCAGCCAATGATAACGTATTTATATATAATACACACGTGATATATCATCTTAATATATCATCGTTTAAATTATTATTTATCTAAATTATTAATTGTTGTAGTCTTAGATATCTCTTGTGCTTTTTATTGCACTTTACTTATAGTATATTATTATGTACTCAACTGTCTGTTACAGTTTAATAGGTATTAGTTTAGGTAGTTTGTTATCACCATAGATATACCTACACGCTCTATTATGTTATATTCTTCCCAGTTAAATCCCACTGATAGGCGCAAGACTTCCCCATTTTTGAAAAGATAGAATTTCTTGAACTTCGTTTGTCACAGAGGACAATTTATTTTCCTAAACTCTTACCTACAGTTTCCTAAACAGAAAATGGGATACTGACACTAGAGACGTAGTTTGTAAAAATAAAACTACAAGTTGACCCGGCAAACGTTGTTTTGCCATAGAAATGTTAGGGGTGGACAACCCACCCAATCACTTAGGGGTATGAAAAATAGATTATAGCCGATTCTCAGACTTACTGAATATGCATAAAAAATTTCATAAGAATCGGTTAAGCCGTTTCGGAGGAGTATGGGAACGAACATTGTGACACAAGAATTTTATGTATTATTATGTATACCCGGCAAACGTTGTTTTGCCATACAAAAAAAGGTTTGAAAAATAGATGTTGGCCGATTCTCAGACCTACTGAATATGCATGTAAAATTTCATAAAAATCGGTGAAGCCGTTTCGAAGGAGTACGGTAACTAACAATGTGACACGGGAATTTTATATAGGTATTAGAAGAAGAATATAACTATGCTGCAAAAAGATAGCAATAGGTATATTTAAACAAACTATACATGCGGTCTAGTAGTTTAGTATATCACAATGACAACAGTGTAATTTCCGTTGTACAATGAGAACGTCAACTGTGAACATTCTGTTAGACGATGTTGGACGATTTATTGTTTATAAACATTTTAGTGAAAAGTTTACCAAATATATATCCTCCTTTAAAAGGGAACTGTGTGAATTTTAGATCTTAATAGAGTCTATTTGTGGCGTTCTATTGATTGTTTCTTATATTAAACTGGATTATTTGTACTGATTTAGATAGATAGATAACTCTTTATTTGTACACATTTTTACATAATCATTAATTACATTAGGATTAAGTCATAGATATTAGATATTATTTTTTCGGGATTTTAATTATTGTTATTATAACAATTTCCAAATCTCCGGGTAATTTTTGTATAAAAGGGCGCAAGTTTAAGATAAGATTGTTAATACTGTTTAATAGTATTGTAATCAGCATTTAACATCCATTTGAAACTACGCACATTTGTCGTTCGACGGGCTTCGTGGTCTAGTGGTTCGTATAACGGACTGACGATCATGAGGTCGCGGGTTCGATTCCCGCCTCGGACAATCATTTGTGTGATGTTTATAAATGTCATACTAATATTTGTTCTGCGTCTGGGTGTTTCTATGTATTATAAGTATGTATTTACAAAAAAAAGTAGTATATGTATTCTATCCGTATTCTGGCACCCATAACACAAGCATATAAGCTTAGCTTGGGACCAGAGGACGCTGTGTGAAATGTCCGTGAATATTTATTTATTTATTTATTTATTTATCAGCTATTTGTTAGGAAAATACAGAACATTACTGAATAAGAAAAGAATCAAAACACAGTGACCTACATACAAAAGTTTTATAAAAGATGTCTAAAATAATAAAAAAACCGTATTCCTGCTAAACTTCACAAAGACATATCAAACTCTAGTTAAATCTTTGTATTCAAATGGAATTGTATTGTGATTCTGTCACCAAACTTCCAAGGAAAATAAGGAATGCAAATAACAAACAGAAATTCCAATTTACGTTGAATAACAATGCAGTAAAATACTTTTGCAATTATCATACTAACTACCTATCTAAAAGTTATTAACAGAGGTAGATAACAACGCCAAATTAAAACAATTAAAACTAGTCAAGTGTGAGTTCCCGTGTTCTGACGGATTAAGAATACAAGTGTCACCACCCCATCTCGTTCCAAGGGTGCTGTAAAAGTCAGCTAAGGGATATTGCACACAGATAATATCTACTGTGAGAAACGGAAAGCTCGAAAATAAACCCTGTGCCAACACGCCTGGTCAGCGCAGCACAGTAGACCATAATCCCTTCCAAAGTGGAGGAGGCCCGCCGCCGTTGGGCACGCCCAACAGTGGGATGTAAATGGGCTGGAGAAGAAGTGCGCGTTACACTCACACATCAAGGGTTCCGTATCGCTATTACCCTTAAATAACGGAATAAGGGCAAGAGAATGATGATGAGGTATTTATTGTTACAGTATGAACTATTATAGTTAAAATTGCAGCTTTTGAACTATCACCGTTCCAGAGGTACAGCCGGGTGACAGACAGACAGGATGGACAGCGAATATTGGTATTAGGGTTTAAATTTTTGGTAAGAAACCCGAAGAACGATTTCTAAATGGCTAACTGCGTTTTCCAGTCTGTAATCGTGTCATAGGTGCGAGTCCTTGCAATGAAATGCTAGAATGCGCCTAAAGAAATTAGTTTCATAGGACACGCAATTCATTTCCCCTTATTAAGATCAATTATATAGCTATTATCTAATTTAATTATTGATTCATTGACATTGCTCAAAAAATAACTATCTATATTATATCAACTATCTTATTATAAAACAAAATAAAGATAGTTATAATATAACGACGGGCTTCGTGGTGGAGTGCTTCATGTAACGGACTGCCGATCAAGAGGTCGAGGGTCCAATTCCCGCTTGGGACAATCATTTGTGTGATATTTATAAATATCATACAAATGTTTGTACTGCGTCTGGGTGTTTACTATTTAATATATGCATGTATTTACAAAAGAAAAGTAGTATAATAAATAGTATATCCGTATTCTGGTACCCGTAACACAAGCATATAAGCTTAGCTCGGGACAAGAGGGCGTTGTGTGAAATCTTCATGAATATTAATTTATAACTATTATGTACTAGCTGTTATCCGCAACTTCGGTCGCGTGTATTTTAGAAACTAAACCATAACAAATGGTACAAAAATGCCATCCCTGGAACCACGCTATCTATTAAAAAACACCGCATTAAAATCCGTCAAGTACTTTTGAAGATATAAGCTCATATAGACACATACATTACACAAATAAAAATAAAATCTCAAGAAACTAAATCTCAAACATCTTAACGCGTAAATTTAAGACGTACAAAAACGGTTCAAAGAGCAAAAAACTAGCTTTAACGTATTTTAAAGTTACTAAACTATGTAAATGGCGCCTATACAAACTCAATTGAGTACAATTTTGTCAACCGTGAAGGTGATATTGCTTCCTCGCAAACATTTTGTAACTAAACAAAGAGCCGAGATGAATGGTCACATTAAAATGCTTCACACAAACTTATGCGGTTTTCATTTCCCGAAAATACATAGTTTCCTTGACAATAAATCCTTAGGATTCTGGACCTTTGAAGGGACTGGCTGTTACATATCTGTAACTAAATAATTTGTTCTAAAATCCTTTGTTATTAGAATGTAGAGTTTATGTAGGTTTACAAATCTGCAAGTATGTTGAAATCGTAGCAGATGGTGCTCTATAGTCTCTGCCTACCCAAATGGGTAAAATGCATGACGGTAAGATAATGATGATAACGATGATGACAAATCTCACTTCAAGAAAATCCGTGGATTTGTCATTAATTTGTGGATATTTTACAACTCTAGTTCCAAATTATAATGGGTATTTTGGAAATTACTGATATACGGTCATATACATAATGTCTTATCAGAGGTTTAAAAGTTCGCTAAAATCGGTTTGCGAAAATTGTCAAAACTTGTTATTCATAATAGTCTTTTTATGCTAAAACGTCTATTATCTCTCCGATAAAATCTCCGATAAGTCATTATGAATTAGTGTCATTATGAATTGCCATTAGTGTATACTTCGTCAGCGTCAACACCGATTGATTGATACCTATCAGTTCAAAAACATTTTGAAGATAAAGAACTCTTCACTAACTATATTAGATTTGTTTCCCATAGTTTTTCCACTTTAATAACACACACACTTAGTTATAAACACTTTGTTATAAAAAAATAAGGTCAAAATTGGATGGCCACTACAGCATAAATATAAAGTTTCATAAAATAACCACTAACCATTTCTAAACAGGCCTTTCACCATTAATAATGAAACCCCTTTGTTATTCCCGTATTCACAACAACCAAGGGCATTTTGGGTGCCAGATATGATTAATTTGCAGCATAGAAATAGACCGCTATTGAATTTACAAGTGTTTTGTTTAACTTGCTGACTTTACATTATATAATTGTCATAAATTTAATATGGAATCGCAACCTCATTTATTTTAATATTATTTGTCATCTTCATAAAAATTTTATGAGGGCACAATATTATGTTCGATTATGTGAATGAATGTAGCACTAAGGAAAGGGACTGCTTCACGGAAATTTGTTTCATTGCGTACCTTTCTTTATGTATATATATACCTTTTCTTTTTAGGGTTCCGTACCCAAAGGGTAAAAACGGGACCCTATTACTGAGACTTCGCTGTCCGTCCGTCTGTCACCAGGCTGTATCTCAAGAACGGTGATAGCTAGACAGTTGAAATTTTCACAGATGATGTATTTCTATTGCCGCTATAACAACAAACTGAAAGCAACCGTGTTTCCAGAAAAATGGAAAATCACTCGCGTAGTGCCAATTCCGAAAGGCCGTCTAGGAAGACAGGTGAACGAGTACAGGCCGGTAGCAGTACTCTCGGCTCCTGCAAAAATATTGGAATTAGCTATACAGAAAAATATAGTTAGGCAAGTAGACGTATACCTTTCTGATGTCCAACACGGTTTTCGTCCAAATAGAAGTACCACAAGCAACCTTCTGGCTTATATGGCGCAAGTAATACCCGTAGTTGACAGTGGAGGACAAACAGACTCTGCTTATTTTGACTTTAAAAAGGCGTTTGATTTAGTCAGCAACGACGTCCTTTTGAAAAAGCTAGCAGCTTTTGGTTTCACTCCACAACTACTTAGATTTTTTGCAAGTTACCTGAGTAATAGGCAACAGTACGTGGAATACCAAGGACACGTATCAGAACCATATTTCACTAGATCTAGGGTAAGTCAGGGTAGCAACCTTGGGCCTTTGCAGTTCATAATGATGATAAATGACCTACCAAATGTGGTAAGGGATGCTCAATGTCTACTGTTCGCTGACGATCTCAAACTATACTTATCTGTAACAAGTTTAGAGGACTGTGCAAGACTGCAGAATGATATAGACAGAGTTGTGGCTTGGAGCAAAGTCAATCAATTACAATTCAACACCACAAAGTGCGCCTTAATTTCTTTTACTCGCGCAAACATTCCTATTCGGTACAATTATAATATTGACAATATGCCACTGGCTAGGGTAACGGAGATAAGAGACTTAGGCGTAAATTTAAACTCCGGGTTGTCTTATAAGGAACACATAACAAAAATATGCAAAAAAGCATACCGGAATCTGGGCTTTGTACTTCGTATGGCGCGTGGGTTTACCAACATTAGCGTAATTATAGCACTATACAACGCCTTGGTTCGAAGTCATCTTGAAGGTAACGCGATCATCTGGTCTCCACATGAAACTAAATATAGGCTCATGCTGGAGAGAGTACAAAATAAATTTGTTAGGTAGGTACCTTTATTTGCGTTTGTATGGTGTATACCCATTCTATCCTTTGAAGTACCCAACTTTATTTATATTAGGCATGGTAGGATATAATGAAATAGGTGTTAGAAGAGAATTGAAGCTCACTGACTATTTATTTAAAGTGTTTAGAGGTGCAATACATGACAAGAACATCTTAGCGTGGTTGGGATTATGTGTGCCGGACAGATACGTATGGCGTCGTCGAGCGCCAGCTTTGTTCGCAGTGCCGCGCGCGCGCACTAATCTCTTGGGCGCGGCGCCTCTGACGCGCGCCATTCGCACTCTCAACCTTATCGCTGCGCAGTTAGACCTATTCTGTTGTACTCGGAGTGAATTCACAAGGATAGCATTGTTTATATTATGTTATAGTTAGTTATTAATCATAGATATAGTGCTTGTCTTCAATCTTAATTTCAAACGTATGCCGTTTTAAATTGACATTTAGGATAGAAATTAGAGTGGTAGTTATATTTTATAAATATTGCTTAAATTTAATTAATATATTATGTAACAATGTATTTGGCTACACTATTGCATTAGGGCTAACCTGTAATAATAGCTGTATTGTGATAATAAATAAATAAATAAATAAATAAAAAACAAATACTAAAAATAAAATAAAATAAATATTTAAGGGGGGCTCCCATACAACAAACATGATTTTTTTACCGTTTCTTGCTCGATACTAATAACGTTGCCTTATGTTGCATATATAATGGTACGGAACCCTTCGTGCGCGAGTCCGACTCGCACTTGACCAATTTTTTTTAATCTCACGCTATTTCGCAACGCTTGTGCATAAAATTATGTTTGTAGATGACGCTTGTTGCACAGATAATCCTAATGATGGGTTGTTGTTTAAAATTGAGGACGAGTAACTTTATCCTAATTGAATAGTACTTTACAGAATAATGACGTTTCATATGACGTATAGCTTTTATCATAGACACACGTGGATACATTTTCACGCACACATAGATGTTGACCGAGTGGTGTAGCCATCGACTATAGCTCTGGTAAATCTGTGGTCTGTTGTGTCAAACGTAACAATTTCGTTTAGTAAATTGGGCACAATTATTGTGGAATATATTTTACATGTAAAATTTTAACGGCTACAGAGATTTTCATTTAATTTTCAGAAGTACAAGTACTCAGTAGAAGAACGGCACAAGGATACAGGTGCATAATTTCTGAACCGCTCATGAACGTGCCAGAAACATAGTTATAAAATATATACGATGCTGATACCACAAATCGATTTTTACGCCAATTGCTGTTTAATTGGATAGCATTGTATCTAGGCTGTTGACCGCAAACTTTATAATAACCGTTAATTTTGTAATAATAGGCCTCTTAAAGGGTAGAACAGTTTATCATAAAAAGCTTCTATTCGTCAAGCCCGCGAGCTGAAATACCTGAAATTTCAAACCACTACAAATCAACAAAGGTACAACTTATAGCTATCTCGAAGACTTCCTATTAGAAAAAAAATATATTATAATTGGACCATTACGTAGTTTACGTATTAATTGATACTACATATACCAATGAATAGTACTTATTTAATAAGATAAATAAGACTAGTTAATTGCGCCATTACAAGCTAGCAACAATTTTCGTTACATATTTGCTATTCGAACTTTGGAAGGCGTTTAACTTTTTCAACTCTACAAAAACCAATATAAAAAAAACAAAAAAGAATTTATTTGATGCTGTAAAACAAAAAGCATCAGTGATCGCTCAATTAAATTCACAATGTCCGAAGTTTTCTAATTACTTAATTGTCATCGGTTTTTGGTTGGAAAAATTACATTTTTCTACACATAATTATGTGAAGACAAATTCAAGACCAATCCGACTAATCATCGGAAGTGGGTAAAAATCACTTGCCCAGAGGCTGTTATATAGTAATTTATATAATAGCCATGGGAAAGTGATTTTTACCCTACCATTAATATAGATAGATACAAACGAAGTTTATAAGTTTAATAATTTCACAATAATTACATAATATTCTCTTATGCTTACGCGATTCAATTATCTAAAACAATAAAGCAACACGTCTAAGCCCGTCAAAAGTGGTTTACAAAAATTCCATACGGCCTTGTGACATCAATATTATTTTAGACTAGCTGTTACTGGCGTTTTCGTACGCATAGTATTTAGAAAATGTTCCCCTTTTTTGTAACATTTTTCACTACTGCTCCTATTAGTCGCAGCGTGATGTTATATAGCCTATAGCCATCCTTGCTAAATGGACTATCCAATACAAAAAGATTTTTTCAAATTGGACCAGAGGTTCCTGAGATTAGCGCGTTTAATCAAACAAACAAACAAACTCTTCAGCTTTTTAATATTAGTATAGACTAAGAGATAGTTTCTTGCCGCGATTCTGAGTAATGATGACATGATATTGTACAATTGTACCTTCATAGGTACAAGTAGTAAATAACGCTTTAGATAAGTGATAACAAGGCCATGGTTGTACCTTTCAAGTGTCAAGTGATAAGAATCAATAGTATGAAAATTCCTAAAATTTTACTTCACATAGTTAGAAAAACTACATACGTGGTGCTAGATTAAGAATGTAAGTGACACCATTTCATTTTCTTTTAAGGGTGCGTACTGAAAAAGCTATATAATAATTGTATTGCTGGCAATATCTTTATGACGGAAAATTTGAAAGAAAACCCTGTGCCCTCGCTTGGTCAACTTGGCAAAAGTTGACTGAATACCCTCCTGGAGGAGCCAATATATATACCGTGCCCAATCGGCCAATAATGGACTGAAAAGAAAAAGAGAGTAACTAAGCGCCTGGATGAAAGAGGCATAACACAACTTGTTGTGGCATTTTACTTTTGAGAGCGTTGGTTTCGTACAAGTAATTACATTAAGCCAATAGACTAAGCAAAAAGGTTTGGCAAACAATTTTCTCAGGTGAATAATTCAGTTTATTGTAAAGATTAAGTGAAAATTAGGCATGATTGTGTTGGCATGATAAATGACAAAACCCATTAAAATATTGATGAAAAAATAAAAGTTTAAAAAAACTAAAAAACACGCTTTATTTAATCGAATTATTGCATTGTCATCGGTCTTTGACAGGTGTGGAAAATTTGAATAGAATCTGACCGTTTAAAGTGGGTCAAAATAGCGTCCAAAGGAGTCGGTTACAAACATACAAACATACATACAAACATACAAACAAACATACAAGTAAAGCTAATATAAAGCGTGTAATAACTATAAAGGAAAAGATGTTTTTATCATACATCTATATCCTTATCTCAGTGAATGTATGAAGCTGATACAAAGACAGCCGCAACCATTATTCTTATGAGCGCACTCTGACTGGAAATTAGGTCACTAGCTCCTCATACACAGATAAATATTGAAAGCTAGATAAGTCATATATAATCTAGACAGTTATTGCTTATATAAATAGTTACAATTACATCTATAGAAGCCTTTTCTTATTTTGGTTGTTGGTACCTACACGTAATAAGGTTAATAAATAATAAAAAAAAGGTCCTACAGGAAAGGAAGTCCTAAGAGGAGCTAACTATGTAGATCTCCCTTGGTAGAGTAAAAGCGTAGTAGCTCTACCTCTCCCATAAGAAAAAAAAAGATCTTACTGTAAATGTATTTTGAATCACCGAATTTTTTCATAACGTTTATTCAGGAAATTTAGTGGTAGAGGTATATTCATAGAAGAGGGTACTAAGGCTCCTAAATTTTAACTTCTAAGCTAAGTGGTTGGATCAGTAATTATTTTGATACCTTGATTAGTCGACAAGAAAACAACTAAGTAAAGAAAATGCAGGTAAATGTAGGAATTTGCTGGTCACCGATGTATTGCTGTAAAAAATGCCTCCTCGATTATTGTTATATCTGAATAATGTCTAAAAATTGTACACAATATATTACGGTGAAATAAAAGTAGCGAAGCGTAAATATGATACGGCACAACGGAGCGTTGTGTCGAGAAGGAATTGTACTGTAAAAAATTGTTTGAAATGCGAAAATGACTGTAGTGAGTTTATCTGTGATTGTAATTTATTATTTTATTTGTTGATGATTACAAAGTTTGTCTTTGTTTTGTTTGGGCTCGTAATAAAAATAAAAATTGGTCAAGTGCGAGTGGGACTCGCGCACGAAGGGTTCCGTACCATTATCTATGCAACATAAGGCAACGTTATTAGTATCGAGCAAGAAACGGTTAAAAAATCAGTGTTTTGTATGGGAGCCCCCCTTAAATATTTTTTTTTTTTTTTAGTATTTGTTGTTATAGCGGCAATAGAAATACATCATCTGTGAAAATTTCAACTGTCTAGCTATCACCGTTCTTGAGATACAGCCTGGTGACAGACGGACGGACGGACGGACGGACGGACGGACGGACGGACGGACGGACGGACGGATGGACGGACGGATGGACGGACAGCGAAGTCTCAGTAATAGGGTTCCGTTTTTACCCTTTGGGTACGGAACCCTAAAAATCAATCAAATACAGTGTTATGTAATAGACCACATGGCTTTTAATTTGTACACATAATATAGACTTAGTTACTTAGTTCTGTTGCAGATGTTCCCTTACCGTGTGCATTAAAAGATTGGTATAAATTTAGAATAAAAATTCACTATGTTAATCGCACATCACCAAGAAATTACTTAATCTAATAGCTAGTTCATTAAGAGGATACTGTACTCCTAATTTAGGTATTTGATTTAGGTATTGCTATCCCTATTCCAGAGCGCCGTGCTGAAAGGGACAAATATGGCTGAAGCCGATTTTATCTACAAATAGTCCCTTTTTAGGGTTCCGTACCCAAAGGGTAAAAACGGGACCCTATTACTGAGACTTCG
Source organism: Orgyia antiqua (assembly GCA_916999025.1). Taxonomy (NCBI): domain Eukaryota; kingdom Metazoa; phylum Arthropoda; class Insecta; order Lepidoptera; family Erebidae; genus Orgyia; species Orgyia antiqua. The sequence continues at coordinate 22,244,443 of OU779862.1, forward strand.
CTGTCCGTCCGTCCGTCCGTCCGTCCGTCCGTCCGTCCGTCCGTCCGTCCGTCCGTCTGTCACCAGGCTGTATCTCAAGAACGGTGATAGCTAGAGAGTTGAAATTTTCACAGATGATGTATTTCTATTGCCGCTATAACAACAAATACTAAAAATAAAATAAAATAAATATTTAAGGGGGGCTCCCATACAACAAACATGATTTTTTTACCGTTTCTTGCTCCATACTAATAACGTTGCCTTATGTTGCATAGATAATGGTACGGAACCCTTCGTGCGCGAGTCCGACTCGCACTTGACCAATTTTTTTTCTTCGCGAAAGGTAAACCGATTTTGACTGTTTTTACGCTATATTATAGATGAAGAGTATATTCTATGCTTCTATCACTTTCTTTTTTGGTAAAACCTTACCTACCAAATATGTGTGATAGACGCTGCAACTTTATCTAAAGAAAACCGAAAAAACGGGATTTTTGAATGGTCATATTTCTTTTAGTTATTATGTTTCGAAAAAAAGAAAGTGATAGAAGCATAGATATACTTTTCATCTAAAATATAGGGTACAAACAATTAAAATCGGTTTAATTTTTGCAAATAGAAAAAAGGGGACTACAATACCCTTATTTTTGTATGGAGCATAATTTGGTATCGTGCCCTCTTAAAAAAAAACATTTTGAGTTACGTAAAAATGCCAGTAGGTATTCCCAAACCATTTAGGAATCTTCATTGGCGCCATAGTGTGGTACACTGGTGTGTTTGTACAAAGTTTTGTTTCAAGTTTTTTAGCTCTCATGGAAGCTGTTATTATCTTCTATTCGATTTATAAATCATAAAATCATATTGAAAGGCTCAACTGGCTAAAAATTTATGCATTTCATAATGTTTTTGAGCCAGTTAAATTCTGGCTCTTCCATATTTCCTCTATCTTCCAAAGTAACTGTGTGTAATGAGCGTGTTCTGATTCAGCGTTTATCATCCACGTATAGTTAATATCCTCTCCGTGACCTATTGATTCAGCCCTTACACTTATTGAACATCTGGGACAGCTGAAAGGAAGTGAAAAGCATTTTCGGGGTAAGATAAAGGGTAAACGATTAACTAATATTATATCTATATTTAAATATATTTTCTTATAAAGTTATATGCAATCTATTACCAATCTACGATTAACGACAGATTGTAATCCTTGTCTATCAGAAAGATATTTCTATTTCCTAAGTTTTCAATAGAGATTGCCGTCATCAGTAACTAGCTTATTGATATACAATATGCAAATAGGGACAAAAGTTTAGATTAGTCTGACTTTGATAGCAATAATTGAGGATAAATAAAAAATTAAAAACGGCTGTCAATATATCTCTATATATATTATTTAAATAACTATTTTCCAAGAACATTTTAAAATAAACCCTGTAACCTTAAGGTATTTGAGTTAAATTCTTTGTTAGCTATCATCAATCTTCGTCTTATGCATACTTCGACCACTGTAAGATGACCGTGATGTGTGGTATGACACAACATTATTCAACATTCAATAATGTTATGAAGAAACTCTACCCACAATTTGGGTCTTCTACACTGGGCACCTTTATTTAATAATATATTGCTTAATTAACTATAATGTCGGTAATAATAAGTGTCCTGTTAGCCGACTTTAGATCAAGTGTAATGTATTAGATAGTAATGTTACTAAGTACCTGTTTTTTATAAGCTTTCTTCTTTTATTTAATTTATTAGTAGAGAATTAAATATTGTAAAAAAAAACTTTAGATCTTTGTTAAAATAAGAATTCTATATTTTTATATTTCACGGTCTTTGGCAATTTTCATTATTTTATCATCGACAGAGTCGCTACATACGAGTATGTCGTAGTTTGACGCGTTATAAAGACCTTGGTCTTTGCTTAGTAATTACACATTTTTACATAATACTACAAAAAAAAAACATCAAAAACCAGCGACCTGGCAATATAGTTAGTTTTTAGGGTTCCGTACCCAAAGGGTAAAAACGGGACCCTATTACTGAGACTTCGCTGTCCATCCGTCCGTCCGTCCGTCCGTCCGTCCGTCCGTCCGTCCGTCTGTCACCAGGCTGTATCTCAAGAACGGTGATAGCTAGAGAGTTGAAATTTTCACAGATGATGTATTTCTATTGCCGCTATAACAACAAATACTAAAAATAAAATAAAATAAATATTTCAGGGGGGCTCCCATACAACAAACATGATTTTTTTACCGTTTCTTGCTCGATACTAATAACGTTGCCTTATGTTGCATAGATAATGGTACGGAACCCTTCGTGCGCGAGTCCGACTCGCACCTGACCAATTTTTATACAATTCACATTAGAAATTTGGTCTCTGGCAACACTGCAAACAATTCTCAATTGAAATTGGGTACAATAAACAGCAGGAGATCTTTTCATAATTACAATTTCCATAACTATTTAACACGGCGCGATCTTATTTTGTTTTCATCATTGTATCAAAGTATTTTCGTATTGAAATTTTCATCATCAATCCCAAAACAGTTAGTGTTAGCCGGTAACATAATAATATTATTTCTAATAACAAAGTAGTTAATTAGCAGCTTTTAAAAAACTTCGAGCCGTTCCTATAAAACTAATAAAGTGCAGTTAAGTTGACCCTGTAAACCTCGGATTTTAAAACTAACCCGTCTAGCATACCTACGCTATATCACGACTAAAGATGTACTGTAATCCTAGTTAATCAGTAATAGTATCTATCTTTCTCTCCAGCCCATTTACGTCCCACTGTTGGGCACGGGCCTCCTCCACATTGGGAGGGATTATGGTCTACTGTGCCGCGCTGACCAAGCGTGTTGGCACAGGGTTTATTTTCGAGTTTTCCGTCTCTCACAGAGGATGTTATCTGTGTGCAATATCCCTTAGCTGACTTTTACAGCACCCTTGGGAGGAGATGGGGTGGTGACACTTGTATTCTTAATCCGTCACCACACGGAGAGTATCTATCTATAATAATGATAAACCACGGTTCATGTACATACAAAATGCTATCCGTCAATAGCTTATTGAAAAACAAGTAAGGATAAAAGTTCAGATTTGTCTGTTATTAGTAGCTTATTGTTATAGAGAAAATACGGAAAACGAAAAACAGATGTTGTCATGGATGTAACTGTGTAGTTATTTACTCTTCATCATTCGGTGTTATCTATACTAATCTATAGTACCTATGTAGTGGCGTGATATTTAAGATAACAACCTAGCTAAAAGCATTTATTGCATATAATTTCGTTAATCTTACGATATCTAAGCGTGTTATCGGTCACAATACAATGTGTCAATATCTTATTCACATCGTATTCGAGTGACATGATAAAAGGTCTATTAAGACGAGTTTTTAACGCAAACAGATTACAATTATATCATTCAATTACTAGGATTTTTTATTTCATCATGTTTATTGATGATGATGACATAAGAGGCCTAATGGAGGAGCACTCACAGTCGCCATTTGAAACCCTTTATTTTGGCAAATCACTCCATCGCTTTGTAGTCGTGAAAATTTTGATCCTCCCCGTCTCCCTAAGGTAAGTCCTATCCTAGAAATCTACTTAAGGTAGGTACTTAGTCTATTATGCCACGATGACCAGGACAACTCGAATCTAAACATTATGGTTTAGATTTCAGTTTTTCACTCGTAATTAACACGAAATTCCTTAACTTCATCAGCATTTCTCGATCTAACTAGTTACTACTGGACATTGTTATGTCCATGGAAGGTTATTAACTATACTAACATTATAAAGCTGAAGAGTTTGTTTGTTTGAAGGCGCGGAACCACTGCATACTGATCCAATTTAAAAAATATTTCAGTGATAGATAATACATTTATAGAGAAAGGCTATAGGCTATATAACATCACGCTGCGGTTAATAAGAACGAAGCAGTAAAAAATGTTGCAAAAACGGGAAAATATTCTAAATTCCACGCGTACGAAGTCTCGGGCAACAGCTAGTTATTGATAACCATGTTTTAGTTATCGCCACGTTTGGCAAGTGGATTGGCCATCGGAGCCGTCTATTTTATCACTCAGAAGATCGCAGCTGTTAGCATCCACACATACGTAGAAGTTACATTTAAGGCCGGAACATCAAGTTAAAATAAACGTACTATATACATATAGTTAGTACTTCATCACAGCCCATTTGTGTACCAGTATTGAGCACGAGCTTGCTGCTGCACTGACCACTATTGGAACTTAGTTTCGAATTTTTGTCTCTCATGTTGATGTTGTTTCCAATATCGCTTAGCCAGCGTTTACAACACAATCCATCATCCATCCATCAATCTTTCGCCGTTCACTGCTGGAAATAACCCTCCCCCATAGAACGCCACAACACGCAGTCCTGCGCTTACAACACCCTGGCCAAGAAATGGGCTTCTTCGTCCGTCAACACACACGAATTAACATAGTAAGTTATAAACAAAACAATATCAACTTACAGTTTTATCCAGGAACCAGCTAGCAGGAAATATTAAAGGCACATAGGTGATCATATACACCATAGAGGTCCAAGACACCACGTTACCGGAGACACCATAATAATTCACTACAATATCCTGTATGATCGCATACTGAGTCCATTGCATACTGTTCGAAGCCGAGTATAGCACAAACATGATCAAAATGAACCATCTTCTTTTAGTTACTTCGTACGGCTTTATGTCAGATTCGTCATGCAAACTGTCCATTACACTGCCAGCTATAGAATTCCTCCGAACATCGTACTCTTTTTGAGCCATTTTTCACACTTTAAAAAATGTTTTTGTATTTTCACGGTTCACTTATGGATTTTAGCTTATTTATCAGTCTTCTTATTTAGATTATTCTTGCGTTTTTATTTATTATATTTTTCTATGTAGACACTTTTTAAATTCACTTATTTTGCACATATTTTGGCCCCTTCTTTATTCGGCATCAGTTTAAAGTCAGCCTTCTATTGATACATGAACATACATGAAATAAATAATTATTACAGATCGTAAAATTAATGTGGAGTGAAGTAAAAAGTAATTACACTACTTTAAAAGTCTGGTTTTTAACTACAGACTTAAGGCTAATAAAGCATCTGAATAGTGTTTAGATTCTAAGTAATTAACTATTTCGATTTGATTAGAATGTAATCATGTTTCGATAATAACTGAACCCTTTAAAGGTGACAATAAAGTTAATAGATTCCGGATTTACAAAGATTCAGAGATTTAAATGCTAATGAAAGCAAAATAAAAATTAATACAAAGCCTGAACATGTTATAAAATAAGTTAAAAACTATTAATATTTTATAAGCACTTTTTGGAAATAGTTTTTCTAAAAATGCAGTGTCTTGTCGCTCTCTTTCAGGGAAGGCCTCTACCTAGTTGTGGAAGGAGATCGGAAGCTAAATGGATATTTTGTTCTAGAATCGACATCATAAATAAATACCTCAACAGAATATTTGACTTCGTAATTAACTCATTTTTTTATTTAGCTAATGAGTAACTTGAAATAAAAATAATATAAGTAAAAATATTTAATTAATCCGTATCTAGTGCCCTGTGAAGTTGTACTGATATCCTAAATCCTTTTTCTTTAACTCTTCGGCTTAAACACTAACTATACTGCTATATATATTATACTCATGACATATCTGTTATCGATTCAATGCGTCCGATTATATCGGCAACAATGTACAAACTGATTCTATACATAATCGAATGAAAGACGAGATTAAAAAATGGGTATAAAGTGCACTTTTAACAGACGAACGAAAAATACTATTTGCTGATAAGATGCAACCAAACAAACACGTCTTGTATTAATCCTGTGTGCTGATATTATTTATCTGGGAAATAAATCTTTGTTGGCAAAGTACTTGACGTAAATGGTGATTAATTAATCCGTGCGCGTTTGTAAATCACGTTGCATTATTAAAATATTATTTGTAAAACAACTAATACAGATTTATATTTTCAGAGACATTTCACTGTCTTCTGGTCCCAAAATAATCGTAATTATTAACTATTATATCGTAAATATATTCAATATCTTTAAAGAGAAATATCTTTAAAGACAAAAAGAGTTAGGTAAGTAACACAAATGGATGGTAGGAGCAACAAGAGCCTGTTGCAGAAGGCAGCACTGTTTGGCACGACTGTGGAGGATGTTACTAGCTTTAGTGTAGTTTAGAGCCTCGAACACTTGTACCTGACACCAATGGGACTAAATTAAAGTTAAAATTGCCTTAGTTCAAATACTAAAAAACACGCTTGAAAATCCTGAATATCTTTTTAAATAGTTAATTGCATTGTCATAGGTCCTTGATATGTATGCAAAATTTCAAATCAATCGAACTATAGCAAGTTGGTGAAAATCGCGTTGAAATATTCCGTTAGGTACATAGATTAATATATTGATAGATACATACCGAACATAAAAAAGCGTGTTAATAAAAATTAATACCAATAACAAATAGAACATGCAATTAGATATTTGATAAAACTTCAAAAATGTATTACATAACAAATAAAAGCATTTCGCAATGCAGTAACTATTTAATAATTGTAAATCAAACTATGTCTTCACAAGTCATTCTGCTGACACAAAAATAGCAATTCATCGCATTCTAAACAAAATCAAAGTGAATTCAAAATCATTGCTATAGTTCGTACATAGGAATTTACATTATGTAATACTAGTAGGTAGATATCTATTATGGATTACAAGTGTCACCACTCCTTTTCCTTCCCAGGAAAGCGGGACATTAATGGGCTGGGGAGAGAATGTGTCTATTCTGTGGTAACGCAATTAGGATTAAGACATTAATAATAATATATTTATACTAGCTGACCCGGCAAACGTTGTTTTGCCATACAAAAAAAAAAGTTTGAAAAATAGATATTGGCCGATTCTCAGACCTACTGAATACGCATGTAAAATTTCATAAAAATCGGTCAAGCCGTTTCGGAGGAGTACGGTAACTAACACTGTGACACGTGAATTTTTTATAGCCGTTTTTGACGTCACATGTTTGACTATCGATTGTAAGAGAATAATTATTATTGTACTGTGTAAAACTTCCCTTTTCTAAATGATCTTGGAGTACCATTAAGCATCTCTAGCATCAAAAATCACGCGCGGAGTCGAGAGCAAGCAGTTTTACTTTAGTCTAATATTGGTCAATGTTATTGTCATGTCAGAATAAAATGGGTATAAGAAATAGTTTACATCCTTTTATCAGTCCTAGAAAATAATAAACTTAAGATTCACTTAATAACTATATATATAAATAATATAATATAAATAATATATATAATAAATAACTATATATATATATAATAAACTTAATCACCCATTTCGGAAATGAGTTAGGTACAACAGTCTTTAGCAATCTAACACAAATCTGTGTTGTATGCGTCCATTTTAATTTTAACCCACCTCCTAATTTGAGGGCTGTTTTTTGTATGAAATAGATACATTAAAACAAGCTTTTTCTTTGTAAAGTTTAACTAAGTATTAATAAAACCACCATCGTAAAAACTAAAGTTCATTTCATATCTGTGTCGCTGAAGCGAAAACTGTCCATTCTCGAGGTGAATGAACAAACTAATTGCATGGAAATAACTATATTAGTATCATTTCATTGATTTTAATAACTTCAAGCTATTTTGTGAGCTATTTTCGAAAAGTATATAATCATAACTATTTATAGTTACAAGTTTTTGTAAAAAAATCTGAATAATCATATTTTGCAATAATCAGATTTTTTCTGAAATCCCACGTGTAAGATTCTTGCTTCTATTTGCCTAAACGTCTTTAAAATTTGCATGAAATTTGCTATAGAGGTACTTACACCTTGGTGTATGTTTGATTAACTTAGATGATAGCATATAGTTTAGATACCTAAACCAAAATCTGATGACCAAGCGGCTTACACCGCACAACAGAGTACCTACCTATTAAGTGTAAATGTGGTAAAAAAAAGACGTGTGTCACTCGGGGACTGCCGCGGTAAAGCTATTGCATAGTATTTTTTACCAAGCTATACAATATTTATTTATGCAAGAATCTAAATACCATAAACTAAAATAACATTAATAATAATCCATATTTACTGATGCTTACATCTGTCGATTGTTTATGGTAATTATGATAAAATATCGATTGTCAATCAAATGTCAATAAAATAAAATTGGTCAAGTGCGAGTCGGACTCGCGCACGAAGGGTTCCGTACCATTATCTATGCAACATAAGGCAACGTTATTAGTATCGAGCAAGAAACGGTAAAAAAATCATGTTTGTTGTATGGGAGCCCCCCTTAAATATTTATTTTATTTTATTTTTAGTATTTGTTGTTATAGCGGCAATAGAAATACATCATCTGTGAAAATTTCAACTCTCTAGCTATCACCGTTCTTGAGATATAGCCTGGTGACAGACGGACGGACGGACGGACGGACGGACGGACGGACGGACGGACGGACGGACGGACGGACGGACGGAAGGACGGACAGCGAAGTCTCAGTAATAGGGTCCCGTTTTTACCCTTTGGGTACGGAACCCTAATAAAAACTAACGCCAAAACTGACATGAGTCACCAGCGCGAACAGCGAAACGGCGAAGCGCGAATGTGTAAGGTTTTTTACGCTATTTCCGTTACCTACGGAATTTTAATTTCGAATTTTGTGGATTCGGTCTCCACGCTCAAGGCCCGCGATAGAAGCTATGCAATAGCTTAAAAAAACTTTTAGCTTAATATTTAGTATCATAAACATCCTTCACATAAAATCAAAATATTGAGTACCAATAACTCTGACAACAGTTTCAATATAAACAAATTGATCAATTGTCTACACAATCAGTCTTTATTATAGCAGCCGACACAGATCGTACATATGATGTTTAGTGCTATATATATCTGCTTATATGTATCAAACTTAATAAATTGTTACAATTAGTGTCCGACCGAAAATTCGGTTTCGGTTTCGGCTGAGATTCGGCGGCAGTTTCGGTTACGGCCAAAATCGGCCGAAACTTTTGCCGAAACCGAAATTTGTGTCGCAGTTCACGCACATTCACACTCCTAACTTCGTTTCCCGCGGCAACGCTTTGACGGACACTTCCGCGCTGTCGGCCCTGTTCGGTAATTATGAGAACATAATTTAAAAAAAGAATAAATTATTATTAATATTTTTTTAAATCATATTAAATAAAAGATTCCAACAATTTTAATATACTGTGTCTACATGCCTTACTTAATGCAAATTAATAGATAAAATGCACCAAATTTTTGAATTTTAAGAAATTTTATACTTGACCACGTGAGTTTCGGTTTCGGTTTCGGCCGAAACTGAGGCCACGGCCTATCATTCGGTTTCGGTCGGATACTAGTTACAATGTCTTTTTAAAGAGTTCATTACTAACTATATTAGATACAATACTGGCACTAGTTTTTAAGTTTCCCTAACTATTGGAATTCATGAAATAGAAAACAGGCGTCAAATAACTACAGTTTTAAAAAAAATATTGAACTTTGAAAGACAGCTACCTATCTCATTACACCATCCATTTCTGAAATTAGAAGGAATCTACATCATTCTACCATTTTAAATTTTGTGAATTGATAGTAATCTTGCTAATATTTTAGGCATTACAACGTGATATGCATTATCACAGAAGTACCAGAAGGTGGGTTGGCGTTTAAAATTGAGGACAAGTCAAGTTAGCCTGGGCTAACTTGAATTCATGGTCTAAAATTATATGGAACTATAATATAAGTGACATGCCGTGATGACAGTAATTTTTGCAATCTATATACGTCACTTTTGAACACACTAATACAAGTATGGCATTTAAAATCAAGATCTGTTTTAATACACCATATTTAATTGACACCATTGTCAGTTTGTAGTGTGAACGCCGCTACGAACAAAAAAATAAAAATAACGAAATGCGCAGTCTTTGGGTGTTCTAGTGTATCAGAATAATTAAAAAATGCCACAACATAGGATTTCACAAGTAATTTAATTTAATGACAATCGTGTTTTGACGGACTTCAATAATGTTGCCCCAGGCAACCAGGCAACTTAACGTTGTACTTCACACACACATAAATATTTTTTTGACCTCAAGCCGGGTCATTGATTTAGCCGTAGACGCACTGTGTTGTATGTCTATGTGCATTATGTAGACAGCCCAATAAAACAATTGATTTATAATCTAATCGATAATATGAGCGTATTTAAACTAAGATAAAAATATCGACTCATAGAGTTGATATATTTATCTAAACTAAGCAACAAAAATATTGCCGCTAAGATAATCAATTTCATGAAGATAAATATCGATTCCTGGGATTAACTTAGGCAAATGTGTGTAGATATAAATGATAAAAATTTTCGCATGCGCTGCAAATTACGAGGTCGTTTATTTTGCCATCTAATAGTGAAATTTAACTATTATTTGCATATTTTCATAGATTGCAACCATTTTATCTTTAATATATGCTTAGATGCCTCGATCTCGATCATGTTCCGCTTTTACACGGCATTTCCTAAAACCTATTGGTCGTAAATTGCCGTTGTTATATTTTGAAGTTAAATGGTCTTCTAAGTTATACATAATGACTTATCGGAGGTTTAAACGAAGATTTTATCGGAGAGATAGAAAACGTTTTATCGTAAAAACACTATTATGAATAACAAGTTTTGACAATTTTCACGAACCGATTTTAGCGAACTTTTAAATCTCCGTTAAGTCATTATGAATAAGACCAAAAATCTTTAAAAACTGGCAAACTATCTATAAAACTTACACGTGCGGCCAATGACAGTAGTAGTCTTAAAAATGAGCAAAAAAACCAAGCAAAGGCCATTGGCTTTTCAGCCATGCTTGACCATCATGCAATCATACGTTATTATAGATTAATCTTTCTCAATGTAGCAGTTGGCCCCTATATAGGATGTTTGTTTCCGTAATGTGATCTTTATCGATTGATGACGTTAAGCCAAGGTTAACTCGTGCCTTTATCAAATCCATAAAAAAGAAAGAATTGTTTTTTTTTTAGTCGGATCTTAAGTCTCATCTGATGATTATCTAGGTAGTAACAATTTTTGCGGCAGAATCTGCGCGCATTGCTTATTATTACATGTACATCATTGTAATGTTGAAGAGCATCGTTACCTTATATAAAATAGACAAAATGTCTAAAAATTAGAACTAATTAATTTCTATAAATATAATAGAATAGTAGAATTGAAATCCTCAATCCTTTTGTAGTATATTAATAAATAGACATGTAGGACTTTGTTACAAAGAGTAAATCGTCGAAATTATCATTCACGGTTAGCCACGTCGCATGCCTACTTTAATTGGCCCGTTGGAAGATTTCCGTATAAAAATAATTTTGAGGGGGCAAATTCGATTTTGACACATGGATAAATAAACAATTTTTTGCTTTGCCATATTAGTTTATAATTAATTTAATTAACTACAAATTTTAATGTATGATCTTTCATATCAATATTATTTTTCAAATTAAATTGAAACCACATTTGAAACCTCCTTCAATTAAAATATTAATATAAAAAACATTGCTTTCAAGTAAGATACCCATATTAAGGCCCTAAAACCTGTTAGCTAAAGGCATAGGTAGGTACAAAAAAACTCTGGAATAACTATAAAAAATCACAACAGTTCTTTCTATATTCTTCAAGATTTAAAAACTCAAAAGAACATTATAAGTAGTTTAAATTTCCTTAATAAAAAAATAGGTATTAGTTTTATTATATACGTAAGCAACAGTTTTCAGTTATTGATTAGCTATCAAACTACTTACTAACCAGCCTACTATTGATACAACGCAATATATTTAAGTTATTATCTTTTAAAAACATATTTCATGGATTTAATTAAAAGGCAGCAAATTTGTTTGTTTATAACTAGTTTAAATCTTACCGCATATATAAAACATAACCTAAAAATTTTTGCATAGCACTCTAAATTTTTCACTGTATTTATTTATATACCTATCGGCACAATTAATCGGCATTTTTATTGCCGCATGAACAATAAATGTAGCACTAAATTTATATTATTAATAAATCATTATCCAGTAGGTACCTATATAAATATTATTATAAAAAATATTTCACAACACCACTTTCGCGTATCGTCTCTTCAACAACAACGTCACTTCTTAATTTCATTCGAGGCACAAGCAACAGCCAATACGAAAATCAGCTTACGATTCTGTGGGTAATAATTTAAAAAAAATATATGTTTGTGTCCATGAGTCTTTTTAGGTTATCTGTTGCGTGGGGTAGTTTTTGCGCATGCGTACTTTAATATAAAAGTGACGAAGTAAATGTATGTAGTTTAGGGCTTGATTAAAATTTAATTTAGTTTGGGTAGGTATAACAACAAATGGCTGGTTAAGTACCTATTAGACATGGTAGGTGGTTATGTTTTATTCATGTATTGACGTCATGCTTACGCTGAAGTCGTATTTCAGCAATCTAAACAGTTTTATGGTATTAACTAGCTGTTGCACGCGACTCCATCCGCGTGGAATTTAGGAAATTTTCCCCGTTTTTACAACATTTTTCACTACTGTTTCGCTTCTACTGGTCGTAGCGTGATGTTATAAAGCCTAAAGCCTTCCTCGATAAATGCCATAACTAACACTGAAAGAATTTTTCTAATCGGCCCAGTGGTTCCCGAGATTGGCGCGTTCAAAACAAACAAACAAAAAAAATTGAAGATTTTTTTGCTTTATAATATTAAGTAGGTAATAGATGTAAAATGAAGTAAACATACTTAATTGTTAACTTACCTATTGTTAACGTTTTAACCTTATTTGGAGTTATAAAGTATTTATTTTTGGAAATGTAGAAAACGAAATTTTAGAAAAAATAGGTACCGGTAACTTTGGAATAGCTAGGTACTTGATTGTATTCACCGTCTAACCCTTTTGCTCATCAAATAAAAGAAACTAGTTTTGCATTGCCGAGAACCTTTTGAATTAGGACCCTTCTGGCATAACTGGATTTGATTCAAGGACAGTTTGGATGAAATACAATGTGTTTTATCGTATATAATAGGATATATAGGTAGGATATTATAATAGGAACGCTTTTTAGGGTTACGCATAAAAATAGCAAAATCTCCAAAACTCTTAATTTTAATATAGATCTGAGTTTCACTGATTAAGTTTGTAAATTGGTGTACCCACGGAACAGAGATCAATGGAAGTGTGAAGTAGGCGTGGCACGCGTGTCACAATTAAGCACTGTTGCGCTTATTTGATCTCCAGTCGCACAAGTACTTACTTAGTCGTATTCAGACTGTTCTAACGTTAACTCGTTTTGTTAGTATCGCGACAAGCTCATTTCGCCGTAGATATGCCGTATTGTTCAGTTTTGGAGTGCAAGAATAATAGTAGGAGAAGAAATCTTAAAAATGGAGGTATTTCGTACCATCGGTAAGTACAATATCATTTGATTCTAATAAAATTTTAGTTAATTCCAATTTACTAATAATTTATTGCAACGTCTCGCTAAAATCAACCTTATGTCGTTTAATTAAAGTTTATTTTACATTGATTATATTCATTATTTCGTTCTTAAAAGTTCTTCGCTACTCAATTAGTGATGTACTTAGGTCAGATTTCAGTTTATCGATAAATGCCGATATTAGAAAATTTGTAATTTACTATTTATTTTACTAAGTAACTTTACAATATGAATGTAAGGCGGTCTGAACTGCATTGAAAGTGATAAAAAATATGATTTTAACGACGAGCCACAAACGCCATCTACAAGCGTATCACTCGACGAAGCAAAGAGCTTTAACAACTGTACGATCATTTATAGAGCAACGTAACAACATAAAAGATAATTTATTCTCGATTCGATATAATCGATTTAGAAACTGAGAAGCGTTTAAAACAAAAGGAAATCACAGACTTTTTTAAGTAGACTAAAACTGCAATGTGCAATGTGAATTATTAAATATTATGATTATTTTAATTTCTGTATTTTATTGAACCAATTCATCTGACGCATTCGATTAAAACTAGGAACAAGGGTATCTCTGACATAGACCCTTGATAACTTAAAACCTCAATCTTTAACTGAAAATATTTTGTGTTTCCCTTGGACTTTAACTTAACGAAGTTCTACTGTACATACATTGACTAGATAGAAAACACCCAGACTTAATACAGCTATCTGTGTTCATTACACCAATATTTGTCCTGTGTGGGAATCGAACCCGCGACCTCGTGATCGTAAGTCGGCTGCATAACCGCGCATAAATGTGTATATTTTTATCACATAAAACAACGACACTCTTTCTCCCTCTTGTACACCAATATTTCAGTAGTTAAAAAGCCTACGCTTTGAGGAAACTAGACATGATGTTATGTTCTTATAGAGAAACTAAAAACAAAAAAAAAATAAGAAATGGGTAGGTATATATTGATATCGGTAATAATCGGTAAACCTAAGAAAAGATGGATGGACTGTGTGAAAGAGGAGATGAAAGAAAGAGGAGTTGACACAGACATGATGGCTAATAGAAGATTATGGAAGAAAAAGACATGTTGCGCCGACCCCAAATAATGGGATAAGGGCAGGAGGATGATGACATATATCGATATCGGTAATGTGATTCGGGTTGGTACGGCCTTGATGGAATAGCAGCAATGACACGTTAGTGCACACGATTGTCACCTTTACTCTTAACGAAATTGTGTTTCTATTTGCGACCACTGGTAAATGCGCCATCTATCGTCAAGTAGCGGAATTTACTCGTCAATCAATTTTAGTTTGACTTTAGATTACAAAAGGTGTTAAATACTTTTCCAACTACAGCGAATTGAACCCTATTCCAGAATAAGAAGGTTTATTTTCAGATGTAGGTTATATGGCTTATGCTAGTTTAGTATAAAATGTAAACGACCAATCAAACGATTTGTTTATATGTAGTACATTATAAGATTATCGGTATAATTGTGTGCGTTTGGCGACACTGGTTTCTATAGTAATTTTGTTACATTGCAGTTCCACTTAATTTCTGTTCCGTGGGTGTACCTAATAAGTAGGTACGTAAAATCTCTGTCAGTCTACTTCGGATTTGACTGGCTTTTTCTTCGTAGTTTTATTTGATAATACCTAGCTGTTGCCCGTGACTCCGTACGCATGGAATTTAGAAAATTTTCCCCGTATTTGCAACATTTTTCACTAATGCTTCGCACTCTCCTATTGGTCGCAGAGTGATCTTATATATCTTAAAATCCTTTCTCGATAAATGAACTCTCCAACACAAAAGAGATCGCTCAAATCTTTAGATTTTCGCTCAGATCAGGAGCTACTATTTAGGTCCTGAGATTAGCACGTTGAAACAAACAGACAAACAAGCTTTTCAGCTTTATAAATATTGAAAGGTACCTATATAGATAGGTAAGATGATAATTCAACACCTACATCCCATATAAATGGAATTGTGCTACTACTTCGAGCCCTGTAACAATATTATTAGATTGTAATCAATCACGTACTGTCAGACTTTCACCATCTGTGCTATTATTACGAAATCAATTTGTTATTTACTGAAAACAACCTGGCACCTACATCAATATTCCTCTTGTCTGAATATTTTTATACCTGGATATATTAAGCATTAATGAGATTTTAAATAAATTTGTTTAATTATTATATTACTATCCGCGAAATCGTAAAACCCTTTACCTATTGTCTTTATAAAAGCTAAGCATATAGATAAAAAAAAATTGTCACATTGCGCCGACCCCGAATAGCGGAATAAGGGTAGGGGATTGATGGATTGAGTTACAAAGAAATACCGTAAATGTACAAGCTTTTTATAGACACAATAATATAAAATTAAAATATTGAACGTGGCGAAAAAAAATTAATGCCGTATGTTTTTTCAATATATAATCTAGGATCGCATAAACTCAGAAACGCGATTGTAAAAAGTTTTCTCGATAGAAAATCTTAGCGAAACAACCTCTCTCATTTTTTATTTTTTTCATTTATCGGTCTATTATCGCGTATTAACTAATGAAATAACTTTAAAAACATAAGTAACTATTATATATAGAAACACGTAAATCAGAATTAAAATATATTTAGTAGATTTTGAGTAAACAAAAAAAATAGCCCTAATTCTTCATTTTCTATACCTACTAGCTGTGTTAATATGTACATGTCGACGATAATATTGATGTAGGCCCTTAATGAGTTTCCTATCCTATCCAGTTTTTCTTTATCTCCAGATTCACCTGTGTTATTGATATCAAATAATCTGCTTAGTTCAAAAACTAAAAAACACGCTTGAAAATCCTGAATATATTTTTAAATTATTGCATTGTCATCGGTCCTTGATTTATGTGCAAAATTTCAGATCAAGCCAACTACTGCAAGTGGGTTAAAATTACTTTCAAAGATTCCGTTATACTTATAGATTAATTTATTTATTTATATATTTATTTATTACACATAATTAATGTACAACATAACATAACACAACATTTAAAAACTAAAGCGTTAAACATTCAAAACATAAAATTAAATTACACAACAAAAATAATGACAAAAATATAAGAAAACAAAAAGAAAAAAAAACAATAAAAATTTAAACAATGAAAAACCAAAAATAAAAAACACAAAATAGATAAATACACATACTCGTAGCAAATACAATCATGACTTTATGTATATGTCGGAGTAACAATAGAGAATGGAATTGCTATGGTTTATAATACATCAATCTGACTTTCTCTTTCACACATAAAAGGGTTCCACTGCAGGTCTCCAACCAAATCCCCTATAACCTCCACCTCCAAGCCTCTTACCACCAAGATAATGATGTTTATACAAAGCATCACCTTTCTCACAAATACACACTTTATATTTATACACTCGCGATTATGACTGCTATAAACTTTTTATCACTACTGTGAGTGAGCAACTAGTCGTGCAGAGATTCGCCCTCTCTAACGTCTCAAACGATACTGATTACTAGCTCTGTGGCTGTCTCGCTTTTATAGTCACTACGAGATGGGGTAGTAAAAAGTTAGGGGTTAGAACATGTGTTAGGACGTGTCTACAATTCTTTACGTTAACAAATCATACAATCACATTTGTTTATTTTAATTGTCGCTCCGTCATATAAACATGGCTAACAAATATAGTAGGGCGCCCATATATTCTAAACTAATAATGACCGTTCACATTATCTACATTGATAGATACATACTGAACTTAAATAACCGTGTTAAAAATGCTGCAATGCTACGTATAAATAAATCTAGCTTGTTACGTTTGTTTACGTAAATAAACGTAGGTATAGCATGCATCCAAAGAAATGACATTATGTATGTATGTATGGTTGGTTACCAACTAAGAATACAATAATAGTCATCAAACCTTTTTCTTTCAAAGCCAAAACCCGGCTAAGAGATATTACACAGAAAACATTCCTTGGGAGAAACGGAATGCCATAGACCAACTTGATCAATGCCTGTGCCAACACGCCTGTTCAGCGCGGTTTGTCATCATTGCCCATGTGGAGGAGGCCCTTGAACAACAGTGGGATATTAGCGAGAAAGAGAAAATAGCGTCCACGAGAATTAGAAAATGAACGTTAAAACGCTAATAAAGTTTTGTCTATAATAAAACTAAATGGTTGTATTCGAGCTGGTCAACATAGTTTGTTTAAGGTTAAGATGGAAGTTAATATATGAAGTCCATTCAGTCTAGTCCGTTTATTATTCTTCATGAGTAGAAAAAATAAATTTTAAGTACTAATTTTCGATTAGCGCCATTTTATTTGATATTGCAAAGAGCTTAAGAGCAACATTTTAAATACTATGCTTACGGATTTGCCAGGCGTCATCACAATATTGTAAACAAAATTTATTATTATTTAAAACAAATATACGCGTCTAAATCCGTAAAAAGTAGTTTTATTTAAACATTATTATTTGATTTATTTATTTTTATATCTCAATCTATACCTGTATCTAATAAAAAATACTGGAATCTGGAGTATTTTCATAAATAAACGAAGCATATACTTAATTATTTATGTATCAGTAAGGATGAAAAATAAAAAGATGTTTAAATCCACTAGATACATACTTTATTTTTTATTTAAATTTTGTGGTAAAATGTAGCGGACAAATCTATATTTACAATTAATTGAAACATCTACTAAACCTATGTTTACAAAATAAATATTTGATTTGATATCATTTGAATGGTTTTCATAGACGAAAAGATGAGTTTCACGTAAGCAACTCCTTGGCATGTGATGGTGTGATACAAGGTACGTCAATGTACAAACATCTAGGTAATTTTTATAAGGTCCACTTGGCCAGAAGTGCCTAAAGATATTTTTGGTCGGGTTAATCAAAACATCTTGTTAGCTTGGTATTAAGGCAATACTAAGGTAACAGTCCAGTAACGAGCAGGGATTCCAAATTTTGAAATTTTCATAGAAATATTATCATACATAGGTATTATCCCACTGAATCCCACGCCCGCTGCGCTGCATCGGCTCACATAAATTGGGTTAGAAATTTTACGAAATAACGAAATTAGCTCAATCTAATTTTGTAGGCGTTAGCATAGCAATGACTAATAAAATCTTATCATATTATCGTGCAGGTACGACGCCTACGTAGTCACAGATTAGAATGCACCTGCGTAAGTCAGGGATTCCCCCTCATACCACGCAGTATTATTGGTCAGTAACCGATTGAGAAATAATATTTTTACATTGTAATATTAAGAGATTTAACTACAAAATCTTACCTAATTACAACATATAATAATTAAAAAATATTGGAATTGTAATGGCTTAAAAATTACAACCAAAATAATCACCATTCACAAGATATATACGTTTGTAATTTGCGTTCTGCATCGCACATTTAAAGTTTTCCTATTCGTTGTGTATATATACACAACCTCAGCGCCATACTGTCGGTCTTCCCCTGGGTGTCTTCATTGACCGACCCGCAGACCGTGGCTATTTAGTGAACTGTGATCCTCACTGGCCTCGGACGCCGTGGAGTGTGCCCAAACAGAATGATATTCTGTTAATTGGCACATTCTCTAGCGGCATGAAGGAAGCTTCTAAATTAAGCGATCCTTCGTCCTTAGGCGGCGTTTGTGAAGGCTTTGTCTCGGAACGATTTGGGAAGACCGTACCGAGACAGTTTCTTCACGAACACTGCCGTATGACGAAAAATCGCTTAATCCTGAAGCTTCTATCATTCAGCTTAACATCATACCTTACCTCCTCTTGGGTGCGCAGTTAGGTGTTTGAGGCGCTTTCAGGTCACTCTTCTACGGAGTGCCAGATAGCGAACTGCGGGGGCTTGGTTAAAGCCAGCTAGTAAGGAGTACGTAAGCCTCACCACGGGTAAACGTATCTCTGAACAGCTCTTGGAAGACGTAGAGCCCAGGGGAGGGATCCTCCGAAACAATGAGTATTATTCGATGATTTTCCGCTTCTCCCCGCAAGGGTGGGGGGGAGACGCGGTGCTGCTATGATCTGTAGCATTCACAGATGTTGTCACGTAAAATCAAGGCAATAATAGTGATTGTTTCTTTTGTAAAATTTTCTTAAAATGTGAATGAATATTTGTTTAAAATCATAAATAGGTAAGAATAATTATTATTAATATATAAAGCTTTTTAGCTACCTCCACATAAAATATCGTTCAGAATGTTAGAACGATAATTTAACAAGTACGTAAAAAGCTCATCCGCCTCGCAGCCCAATAACGTCTTACTGTTGGCCAAGAGCCTTCTCCACTTCGGGAGAGTTTGTGGTCTACTGTGCCGCACTGACCAGGCGTGTTGGCATAGGATTTAGTTTCGAGTTTTCCATCTCTTACAGCAAATGTTAAATGTTTATAATATCCCAAAGCTGACTCTAACAGCACCCTAGGAAAGAAATGGGGGGGGAGGTTGTGACACATCATCATCATAACATCACACCTTTTTCCTATGGGGTAGGCGTGATGTTATGATGATGATGTGTCACCCCATTTGTATTCTTAATCGGTCACCACACGGAAAGTAATAGCCTTCTAATTTAGGAATTTAATATCATGATATTTATATGACCATGACAATTATGTAAGTATCTGTAACGATAATGAATTATGTACGAGTACATATAAATCTATGTTTCCTGTTATAAATAAACTATTATCATAAAGGTTCTTTGATATCCTATATTACCTTTACCTAACATATAAAATTCTCGTGTCTCAGTGTTAGTGTGTCTCCTCCGAAACGGCTTGACCGATTTTTATGAAATTTTATGTGCATATTAAGTTCGTCTGAAAATCGGCTACTATTTATTTTTCATACCCCTAAGTGATAAGGGTTGTGGAGAAACTTTATTACTTAGACCACAACATTTTTATGGCAAAACAGCGTTTGGTTGGATCAGCTTGTTATGGTATAATGTTTTTTTTTCTAAACGTATTTATTTTTATAACACTACTAGCTGTCCCGGCAAACGTTGTTTTGCCATACAAATGTCAGTGGGGGGAGGGGTTTGAAAAATAGATGTTGTCCGATTCTTAGACCTACTGAATATGCATGTAAAATTTCATAAAAATCGGCCAAGCCGTTTCGGAGGAGTACGGTAACTAACACTGTGACACGTGAATTTTATATATTAGATAAGCTGACCCGGCAATCGTTGTTTTGCCATACTAAAAAAAAAGTTTGAAAAATAGATGTTGGCCGATTCTCAGACCTACTGAATATGTATGTAAAATTTGAGAAGGATCGGTTAAGCCGTTTCGGAGGAGTACGGTAACTAACACTGTGACACGTGAATTTTATATATTAGACTAGCTGACCCGGCAAACGTTGTTATGCCATACTAAAAAAAAAAGTTTGAAAAATAGATGTTGGCCGATTCTCAGACCTACTGAATATCTATGCAAAATTTGAGAAGAATCGGTCAAGCCGTTTCGGAGGAGTACGGTAACTAACACTGTGACACGTTATTTTTATATATTAGATTAGATGGCTTACATAATGTAGTATCTAAATAAATGATGTCATAATATTCGTTGCTTTAATATTGACGTAGATCCGACGCGACGTTCCGTTCCGATATCTGTGTCGGATGTCCGCAGATTAGATTTTAACACAACAGCCTACACGACACCTACACGGTGAAATTAGAACGTGGGCATATTCAAACACATCTAGTGACATTTATAATTACGTGATAAGTTTATTTATTTAGTAAACATGAATTAATTATAAATATCTAGTACCTATCACAATGAAGGGAAAAAAGTCTAGAGGAAGACCTAAGAAAAGATGGATGGACTGTGTGAACGAGGACTTGAAAGAAAGAGTAGTTAACTCAGACATGACGGATAATAGAAGGCTATGGAAGAAAAAGATGTGTTGCGCCGACCCCAAATAATGGGATAAGGGCAGGAGGATGATGAGTATCACAATGCTATTAAGCCACTGATTACAGAGATATAACTCTCCTCTCTCCAGCCCATTTACGTACCACTGTTGGGCAGGGGCCTCCTCCATTTTGGAGGGATTATGGTCTACTGTGCCACGCAGAGACACGCTCACAGAGGATGTTATCTGTGTGCAATATCCCTTAGCTGACTTTTACAGCACCCTTGGGAGGAGATGGAGTGGTGACACTTGTATTCTTAATCCGTCACCACACGGAGAGATAACTAATCTTTACTTATTATAAAACAAAGTCGTTTTCTTTGTATGTATGTCTCTATGTGAGCTTATATCTTCAAAATTACGCAACGCATTTTGATGTGGTTTTCTTTAACAGATATAGTAGTTCAAAAGGATTCTTTTTTTGTATAATTTTATAAGGTTGGTTTCTAAAATTCCGTGCGTACGAAGTTGCGGGTTACAGCTAGTAACATAATGTTATAACGTTTTTATTCAAAATCAAAAATCATTTATTCATGTAGACACAATTTTTTTTTGCCAAACTATGGGCTCTTATGATACTACCGGGTCAGGACATTCAATCCGCTGAGAAGAACCGGCGTAAGAAACTCAGCAGAGATCGTTAGCTTTAATCACATTACTTTATTTTTTTTTTAAATACTTTATTTATTCGTACAGATTTTTCTTATTTACTCAAGCACAAGTGATGACAGTTACCAAGTAATAGAATTCTAAATACCATAGTTGTTTAATAACTAAAGTTAGCTCTACATAAGCTTATCAAATTGTTTCTATAAGCAAGGGCGAGAAAGAAGCAAGATCCCTCGTTTTGGTTTCAGCGGATGTCCTAAGCTGGCAAACTGATCTTCTCTTCTGAACCTATGAACATTTTTGGTTAAAACAAAGATTTTTAACACAAATAGCGGGTTATCTCTCTGATAACATTATCTGTGTGATGAATTTATCACACACTTATAGGAAATTACCTGTTTAATTATTCTTACGTTAACGAAAAATGGCATCAAATATTAGTGTACGTGATACTATGTAGGAATCTTAATATTCTATCATTCTGTTACAGCTGTTTTTTATTACAATCGACCCTATAAAGATTTTCTTCTACCACTGTACTTGTAAAGTGCCAACCTACGGCAGCGCATAGAGTTATAGGTAATTCCAATCAAAATACTTTTCGATTATGAAATTACGAATATTTGAGTTATGTCGCTAACCCATTCCCTCTCAAGAAACCTACTGAACAACTTTAAAGTAAGAGCTAATCAGATAACATAGATATTGAAAAATAAAATCTCTGAAGTTCGATACTAACACGCCTAGCGTACCTAGACCTAGTGTGCGTGTAGTCTATATTAATCTATACTTATTACACACTTAATATTATTATAAAACTGAAAAGTTTGTTAGTTTAAACGCGCTGATCTCAGAAACCACACTGTCACGATTTAAAAAAATATTTTTGTGTTGGACAGTCTATTATCGAAGAAGGCGAGGGCGAAGGGGAAGAGCGAAGCATCTTTGAAAATTGTTGCAAGCACATGTTATTTTTTTTTTAATTTCACGCATACGAAGTCGCGTGCAACAGCTACTATACCATATTATTTGCTCCAGACATGAGAAGATCTGTAGGCTAATGAAGTAAACACTGAAATTAGAACATTTAATTTATGTTATAACGGCTTGAAGAAAATGAAAACAACCGCAAAAAAGATGTCGGAAGTGTAACTTGACGAAATATTTTTTTATAGTTTTCTTTTATATTGATGTCAATGGCTACAAGCATACATGACCGTAAGAATGCTTAAAAATGCAGTTACTTCATTGTAAGGTAATCATTATAGTGATTGAATATAATCAAGTTTCTGCCTCGTAAGTTATTCAAGCGAGAGAAAACAAGAGCTTGAGTGAATAAGTATAATAGTATGTTTAATATTGTATAATTATCATTACACTCGATTTCACTATAACTAGATGTTAAGTGGACGGATTGAGCTGACGGCTTTAAATTTTGTTTTAATTTTTTCTACTCATTTAGAGATCTTATCATTTTTTCATTTATTTCAACTATTTAGGGTCGTCAACGCGCGGGTGGTAGGTACCTTTGGTGTTGCATGCGTCCATAGGATACGGTAATCGCTTACCATCAAGCGAGCCGTATCCTTGTTTGTCACCCTAGTCGTATAAAAAAAATACTCAAGAGGTTTATTGTAAATGTTTTATCATTGCTTAGTTTATTAACTAAAAAACTCGCTTGGAAATATTGAATATATTTTAATGTAATAAAAGGATAAGCATAGAATAATAATAAATACTTACGAATAGTAATCGTAGTACCTAATTCTGGAAATTAACTGCATGGCATAAAGGCTTGATTAGTTTTGTTTCTGTCTATTACTAGAGATTTTTTTAAGAAAAATATCATAAATAACATCATAATTAATGAAAAGAAATAACTTACACTTGTAACTACTTGTTTTCTTGAAGCAACCTTCGCGGTCAGTTATGACCTGAGAAGAAATTGCACTGCAGATACGTTTCTTACAAAATTTACCTCGTTTCTGCAAATAAATACCTATGCAATAACGGCTTGATAATATGTACTTTAGATTTCAGATTATGACTTAAACTTTGTTTGTTTGTTTGTGGTGAAAATAAACAACGTTTTTTTGTACTTTCATTTTTATGTACTTATCAATTTTATAGCTCTTATAACTTTGTGATGTTGTTTGTTGACTTGAATATCTGAACGATATTTTTATGTTATTACTCTCTCCAGCAGTTTAACGTCCCACTGTTGGGCGTTGACGTGGTGGGTACGAATAGTGCTTATTTTGTGTGTAATATTCCTTAACTGACTTTTAGAGCAGCCTGTGAAGAAAAAGGCGACACTTGTATCCTTATTCCGTCACTACACGGGCAACAGCCAATAAGATAATTATTATATACAAGATTAATATGCAGATATTGAAATAGTTAAAATATGTAATTATGTTAAGTTACACAAGTTGTATTAAAGTATATTATTACATTACAGTAATGTAGAACAGCGCACTTGTAAAGGTTTAATTACATGTTTCGATTATACAGTGGCCAATCGAAATACTATCACTCGTTGATAGTAGAAGTGATACGTCGTAACTACTTTTACCATATTTATTTATCTTAACTACATGGAACATAATATGTCTGGACTCTAGAGCTAACAAAATCGCAATTTAGGTATTTGTATTAAGTATTGCTATTTCCGAGCGCAGTGCCGATAGATACAACCATAGGTCAGCTAGATTTTACGTACAAAATCTTTAAAAAAAAGACGTTTGATACTCCACTGTTTTCTTCGTGAAAAGGCGAATTAGACTACAGAGTCTATGAAAATAAACAACAGTATAAAATGAAAGTGTACTTATTGAACTGCTTAACTGCTAATATAGGTAATGAATATTTGACCGTGGCAGTCAGGCCGTGAAACTTCCCGCTGTGTTAACTATTTGAATGGTTCCTAAGTCAGTCTAAGTAGTGTTGTGAACATGGAAGGAAAGGTTAAAAAATATGTATATTGCAATTATAAGTAAGTTAAATTTAATTACAATAAAAATAATATACTTTCGTAATTTTAGGTTTAAAATGAGTTGTCACTGATCATTCCGTCCGTGTGGTGACGGATAGAAAATACAAGTGTCACCACAGTACAGAAGAACAATATAAGCAGTTGACGTCTACTACGAGAGACGGTAGACTCAAACAAAACTAAACCCTGTGCTAACACGCCAGGGGCTCAAGTCTGCTAATCAATTTTCAATGTTATCACAATTGTAGTTCAATTGAATAGTATCATCTGTGACAAAAAATTAACAATAGACTACCAAACTTGATAAAATTCGCTAATAAGCAATCAACAAATGTAATAACTGATTGCTTAGTGGCGAATTTTATCAAGTTTGGTAGTCTATTGTTAATTTTCTGTGGTTATATTGGTGTCATTGAACTACCATTGTGACACAATTCATTAGCAGACTTGGGTCCCAGGTCAGCGCGGCACAGTAGACCATGATCCCTCCCAAAGTAGAGGAGGCACGACGGCCCGTGCCCACTAGTGGGACGTTATAGGGCTGGAGAGGAGAGAGAATCATTCCAGAAATGTTTTTTTATGCTTGTAACAACATATACATATACAACTTTAATTTCGATTCCCCATAATAATTACATACCTATTTGTAAGTCAAACGAAAACAGTGGTAACATGGCGTTTAAAAATTAACCGTAATATCTAATTTTCATTGCAAAATTAAAATTCCATTACAGCACAAAGATCGATACGGACGGAAGTAAATATTTTCTATAGCAATAATAATTCTTTTAATTTTTATTAAAATATCACTATGGACACGTAGGTAGTTCAACATAATAACTAATATTAATTAACACTTATATTAAATTTGAAAGTGCGCCTTCAAACATTTCCGCTCAGTTTTACTGTGTCTATGGTTTTAGCAATAATCACAGTTACTGCAGTCTGCCAAATACTTACTGAACAAATTAACACTAAAATACACGCGATAGCCGTTAAAAAGTAGTTTTATTTATTGAAATGCCTCTCTCAAGTGTCAGATAATCTTATCAATCTAAAAGTATTACTCTGCTTTGCACTGCACAATTCCTCACGCTTCTCAAAGCACAACAAATAATAAAAAATAAATTAATGGCTACTCAGACGTCGAAGTAATTGGTCGCGTTCACGTGTGTGTTTTCTCTGTATACCACCAGGTGGCGCGGTAAGCGTTGCTCACATTAGAATGTACTTTCATTCATCTCTCTATGTAGTATGACCATGATCTTTGATTATGTTGCGTATGCGCAGCAAGTAAACATTATTTCACATCACAAGTGCGAATGAAATATACTATATAAAATAAATATTTTTTGGTTTTTTTTGGTATGGAAGACACTATAACCCGAGAACCAGTAAGCTCGGTTCCATCGCGTTTGAGGCTTCTAATACGACTTTGAAGATTCAGACAAATAGTCACCTATAGGATACATAGAACAAAAGTTTTTTTGATCATCGGTTTCTTAGTGGTTCATTCATCATTTTCCTGCCCTTATCCCATTATTTGGGGACGACGCTACATGACTTTTTTTCCATAGCCTTCTATCAGACGTCATATCCCTGTTAACTCCTCTTTCTTTCATATCCTCATTCACACAGTCCATCGATCTTTTCTTTGGTCTTTCACTAGACTTCAAGTGGCTGGACCAACCAATATTTAAGTAATGCGACTGATTGTTAATCAACAGCAAAATGAATTTTTACGCATAACGACGGTTAGTTAACTATAGATAAGTTAATTTAATTTGACGAGCCTCGTGGTCAGTGGTTCACGCAACGGACTGTCGTTCACGAGGTGACGGGTTCGCTTCCCGCACAGGAGAATCATTTGTGTGATATTTAAAATTTCATACAAATGTTTGTACTGCGTCTGGGTGTTTACTATGTACTATAAGTATGTACATATTCACAAAAAAGTAGTTTATGTATTCTATCCGTATTCTGGTACCTACCTATAACACAAGCATTTAAGCTTGGGACGAGAGAACGTTGTGTGAAATGTCATTTTAAACTCATTTTACAAGATAATTACCATAATTCAGGTAAACAATGTATATTTAAATCACGACACTGTTGTTTGTCAAATTATGAAATATTTTCAGTTATATAAGCAATAGGGTGTGCATAAATTTTGATTAAAATGAATCTTTATATACTTACACAAGTTTTATAGATTCAAGAGAAGTTTCTTTTATTTACTGAAATATATTCCAAAATTTTTGAAAATTTCAGCGACTTTTTTATATATGTACATTTAAAACCTTTATTAGATTATATAATCTTTCATTTTGTCTTGATGGGATCATTACCGAGAAATTGTGCAAAACTTATGTGTAATCACACACCACATGATTTATTTATTTATAGAATGCTATGTTATATTTTGATTAGTGATTGTCACTTATTCAGCTTTAGGTAACCTATTATTGGGCGCAAACATACCTAAACCTACTATTAGGTTTTTAGGCTCTAATAACTTCTATTGGAAAATATGCGATACCGATAGCAAGTTTACTAAAATAGATAATATTACTAACATTATGCAAAACTTTCTTTCTCTATACCATTTCATTATGTTTTCATGTTAATAGCGTAACAAATTACGAAACAATTTGGAACGCCAATCACTTACACCATGAATTGAATCATTGGTGATAACTTTCTATATGCGAAAATTGATTGGTATAACGATATGTGATATTACATAAATAATCCGTGTGTACATATCCGTGTCATGACGGATGAAGAATACAAGTGTCACCACCCCATTTCTTCACGAGGGTGCTGTAAAAGCCAGCAAAGGGATTTTGTAGTGGAATAGCATCAACTGCTAGAGACGGAAAACTCGAAACTAAACCCTGTGCCAACACGCCTGGTCAGCGTGGCACAGAAGACCATATTCCCTCCCAAGGTGGGGGAGGCTGAGTGGAGTGAGCCCAACGGTGGGACGTTAATAAGCTGGAGAGAGAGAATCCGTGTGGTGGCCGATTAAGAATACAAGTGTCACCGCCCCATTATCTAGGATGCTGTTGAAGCCAGCTATAGGATTATAATACAGATGACAGCTACAGGATTATAATACAGATGATTTGTGAGAGATGAGTCAAATAAAACTATTATTTACGAATTTAGTTCCGTAAAAAGTGGTGTTATTTGAATAAATTAGTCGGGCAAGTGTAAGAAAATATTACTGAAGAGTCGATAATAATAAACCCTATGCCAACACGCTTGGTCCGCGCGACATAGTAGGCCAAAGTGGTGAAGGTGGTTCAAGGGACGACCAGTGGGACTTCAATGGGCTAGAAAGAGAGGGAGAGATGTTTGTTTACACGCTAATGAAGCCCGTGCTTGATTAATGTAGGTATTTGTTTCAGTGCAAGCCTTGGTCATAGTCACCCTACACATTCGCGAGGCTCGTGATAAGAACGATCGGTGACGAAGTCATCTGCGCTTGCGCCGTGGCCTTGCGCACCCGCGTTTTAACTCCGAGCACTAGCGAACATTCCGACAACAAATACAGCCTAAATAAGTGATAAGAAATAAAAACAAAATAGACAGTGATAAGGAAATTTTCTTATTAAAAATAACAAGTGTGTGAATTGTTACGTTTTGTGAAGTTACATACTTTGTTTGTGTGAGTGTTGAAAATAACTTTTCAAAAGGTGAGTTATATTTTAGTTATTTGAAATCGTTAACAAAATTGGCACAGTCTATTGAACATAAGATATCATTTTTCAAGTTATTTCAGTCACGTGTCCTAAAAGAAAAATAAATATAGTAGATAACAATAGGATATGCGTACATACTGTATTGCAAATAAATGAAATCGGATTAGGGCTATCCCATCCCTCATAACCGTTCCGTTGCCCTTCCAACGGAACTATCATGATGCCTACACACGTTCAAGTCTTGCTCGTGGTACATTTTTCACTATAATTCCAATTAAGAAGTTAAAGCATAGCAAGTTAATTGCAAAGATTAATAAATTACTGTAAAATCTTTATATATATACTTACCTAACTTCAAATACTTTTTTAATATAGGCTTAGAGACATGTTAAAACATTAGAATGTCTGGAAAAAACAGCAAACGCGTAGGTACATCCTTCTTATTCTATGTCGAGGCTAAGGTCTGATAAACAGAGCTTTTATACATATGTACAAACAAACAGCCTATATTTATTTGAGTATTTAAAAAAAAGTTCAACCGACTTCATGTGCCTTTGAAATTTGTGTGTTTTCCTCGATTTCTCAGGAGATAACCTACAAATCCTGAACTGGTGCCAATGGTCTACACAGTAACCAGCAGCTTTTAAATAAAAAAGGATCATTAAAATAGCTTCGCCTAGTTAAAAGTTATGATGTAACAAACATAAAAAAACATACAGACGAATTGAGAACCTCCTCCTTTTATGTAGTCGGTAAAAAATTGACATTTTTACCAGCTCGTTAACGTCCCACTTTTGGGCGCAAAACTCCTCTAGTTCAAAAGGGTATTTGGTATAATAAACTATGCTGTCCAGCCGTCTTGGCTTAGCGATAAATTTCGCGGTTTTCTTAAGAATGATGTTATATGTCTACAACATCCATAAGCTGGTTTTCACAGCACCTTCGGAGGGAAATAACATGGTGAAACTAGTATTTTTAACCTGTCATCTACATGAATATGCCTGGTCTTAGTTATGCTTATGACAGAAGATATTATATTCTTATGTACAACTACAATAAATTAATTGATTAGCTAACTAAATCTACAAATTGTAGGTATAAGTGTCGAGCTGTCTATCTTGACACTCGGGTTTTTTCTGAATATTTCGTTTATGATAATCAAAAAATATAATATTTTCTAACACTTGTGACTCATCTGTTTAAATAAAACTACTTTTTACGGATTTAGACGCGTATATTTGTTTTAAATTTTGGCCCGACGTTTCGGAGACTTTGCAGTCACCACGGTCACGGGTGAGACTCTCAGTCAGCTCAGTCTCACCCGTGGCCAAAATTTAAAACAAATATACGCGTCTAAATCCGTAAAAAGTAGTTTTATTTAAACAAAAAATATAAATTTACTATCACGATTTTATTTATTACCAAATAAACAACTTAAAAATGCATAAATCTACAGAATTAAATGATTTTCTTGTAAATAATAAATTGATATTAATTAAGTTTCTAATGTAAACCCGGCGTCTATTATGTATTAATGTATAATATTACATAATATATTATTACACGAATTACTGTATAATAATTTATTATTTAATATTAAAAATGAAAGAAGAAACGATTAAATCCCGTAATTTTAACTCTGGTTTCTATAAAATTAATTATTTAAAACAGATATACTAACATAAGATATTATTATACGTGTTTATGAGTTACATACATGTTTAAATAAAACCACTTTTTACGGATTTAGACGCGTGTAGACGTTTTAAATTTTAGCCCGACGTTTCGAAGAATTTGCAGTCACCATGGTCACGGGTGAGACTGAGCTGTAAAGTACTGTATCTCACCCGTGACCATGGTGACTGCAAAGTCTCCGAAACGTCGGGCTAAAATTTAAAACAAATACACACGTCTAAATCCGTAAAAAGTGGTTTTATCTAAACAAACTAGCTGTGGCCCCGACTCCGTCCGCGTCCGAAATGGGTTCTGTTGGTTCTCTTTTAACCATCTGACTATTTTTTTTTGTAAATATTTTTTTTTCTACAGATTTATTATATGTATAAAGATGAGTCCCGCAAGTGTTAGAAAATATTAAATTACATATTTAGCTCGTCATTTAATGATTAAATTATTCGCCTGTCCTTGTCTCATTATTTAGGGTCGGCTCAACATATTTTTTTCTTCCATAGTTTTCGTCAGACGTCATATCTAATATATAAAATTCACGTGTCACAGTGTTAGTTACCGTACTCCTCCGAAACGGCTTGACCGATTCTCCTCAAATTTTACATACATATTCAGTAGCTCTGAGAATCGGCCAACATCTATTTTTCAAACTTTTTTTTTAGTATGGCAAAACAACGTTTGCCGGGTCAGCTAGTATATCATAAAAATGTCATAGAAATCACCTGTAATCATTGCCAGGGTAGTCTCCAATCCAAACACCCTGTAATACTGAATAAGCTAACTACTTTAACTACAACATTCTATTAACTACGATGAGATTGATCCGTGGCTTACGACACGTGTAACTGGTTTGGAAGGATCTTTTTATGAATATTCAACGGGTCACCATTCAAACTCATCAGATAAAGGAATTACTCACCATTGACACCATTTGAGGACCCACTTCACAATCTTGGAAGCTAAGTTAAAACTAAAAATCCTTAAGTAAACTATTTTAGTCAAGTCTCCTATGACATACGAGTATATATGTTTATTTCTCTTTCGTTTATCTCCTCATTCACACAGTCCATCCATTATCCTTTTGGTTTTCCTCTAGATATTTTTCCTTTCATCCAAATGGTTTAAATCTACGAGTACCTCAGCATTTCGAGAAATTTTTACTATAATAAAATTGTAACTAACTTATGTTTGTTTGTGCTTATCTCATGACCTACTGCTTAAAATTGTATAATTATTTTTGCTGTAGAAAGTACGTTTATCGAGGAATGTTTTAGGTTTAATTTCACCAAAACCAAAACACGTAAGAAAATACTACCCGAAATCACTACCTATTACATAAGAATAATGTAAAAACTATGTTTGCTGCCATTTTTTTGTATCTATCTACTTTAATAAGTATAAAATCCACTGATAGCTACACGGTAAATGTTTGCGCACATCGGTATATTTATAACATACCGCAATCTAGCACTAGAATATTGCGGTAACAATATTTACAGTTACAAATTAATATTAAAACTTTGACGTGGATATTCAGGCTAAACTTTCAACAAATCCATTAAATACTCTGTTTCTTGTTGTTTGCTTACTTATTTACGCTTTCATATTTTTAGGGGTAAGGCAGGAGTAAATTTAGAAATTATAGATAAGTAAAAAAATAATAAGTAGTGTACTTATGTAGGCACGTAAAGTTTCTGTTTTATTTAGCGCGTTATAATAGGTCTGTAACTAACTTCATTATCTCGGTTGTTTCTTGTCTCTCTCATGATTTTGCCCTAGCGATAATAAGTAAAATTTATTTAAAAAATATCCAGATTTTGTAATAGAAAAATTATTGGAATCACGCCTCTATTAAAGAAAGTATTGCCATTGCATTTAACCTCCTAGCTTCCGCAAGAATTTTGCTTCCTTGTTAGCAAATATATTCGCGTATAAAAATACTTTTTTTACGATCTGCTTAAATCATTGCTGAATAAATTAGTACTTAGTGTATTTAAAGTTACTTAAGGGCCTACATCAATATTATCGTCGACATGTACCTATTAACACAGCTAGTAGGTATAGAAAATGAAGAATTAGCGATATTTTTTTTGTTTACTCAAAATCTACTAAATATATTTTAATTCCGGCTTACGTGTTTCTATATATAATAATTACTTATGGTTTTAAAGTTATTTCATTAGTTAATACGCGATAATAGACCGACAAATGAAAAAAATAAAAAATGAGAGAGGTTGTTTCGCTAAGATTTTCTATCGAGAAAACTTTTTTCAATCGCGTTTCTGAGTTTATGCAATCCTAGATTATATATTGAAAAAACATATACTTAAAAATTAGAGCTCTAGCCATTCAATCTAAAGAAAAAATGAAAACTTCGTACGTAGAAAAATGCACGAAGCTATTTTGGTATCCTCTTAAACCTGTGCTTAAACTATTAGGTAGTTTACTGGTATTCGCTCTAGACGTTTAGATATTTAGGCCGATACAACGTGTTAAAAATGATAGTTTTATCGCGTTCGTTAAATCCACTTTGATACTAATTATTACCTAACTAATTTAGTTGGAAAATTCTGCCTGGACAGAAACATAATTTTACAATCTCATACTTATTTATCTTAATGTGTCAGTTGTCGTTTCTAAATATTGTATGCTATTTAAGCAAGACATAGTGTTACTGTCATATACCTATATACAGTTTTGTACCTCTTTTATCTGTGACCACAAAAAATTGATTTTGATTCATAAACCACGTACTTACTACCATTAATTTATTTTGCTAACTTCCTTATTTATCGATTTCAATACTTTCAATGTATGCATTCCAAAGTTTACAGCTATCTTTGTCACTGATGGGATCTGAGCTGTACATTATAATTCTACATTGATAACTTATCATCATATCATTCTATGAAATATATTCTTAAAAACCAAGTTTCACTAGAATAAAAAAACGAAAATTACCTACCTACCTATTTCACCTAGTATATTTTTTAATGAAAACCATCTGTATGTAATGTTGAAATTATTGATCATATTTTTATTATTACTATTAATACATTTTGTTCTCAAGCTATTTATATTTAAGACTAGCTGTTGTCCGTGACTCCGTCCGCGTGGAATTTAGAAAATTTTCCCTGTTTTTGCAATACTTTTCACTACTGCTTCGCTTCTACTGGTCGTAGCGTGATGTTATATAGCCTAAAGCCTTCCTCGATAAATTCTTAATCGGATCAGTGGTTCCTGAGATTAGCGCGTTTAAACACACAAACAAACAAACAAACTCTTCCGCTTTATTATATTAGTATAGGCTAGCTGTTGCCCGCGACTCCGTAGGCGTGGAATTTAGACAATTTCTTCCGTTCTTGCAACATTTTCCCCTAATGCTTCGCTTCTATTAGTCGCACCGTGATTTCATATAGCCTAGAGCCTTCCTCGATAAATGTTCTATTCAAAACTAAAAGAAATTTTCAAATTGGACAATTGGTTCCTGAGATAAGCGCGCTCAAACAAACAAACAACCTCTTCAGCTTTATAATATTAAGTATAGATTGCCTAATTTTTGATACATTCACATAATAATTATCTCAATTAAAAAATAAGTAAATTAATAAGTTGTAGTTTTGCTGCCTATTAAAATTTACTGTTATTTATTATAGCATACAGACAGTTATATACGTTATTATACATTATTTTAATTATATTATAACTGCTTTAATGCACTAAATGATTTATATAAATACTAGCTATTACCCATAACTTCGTACATGTAGAATTGAGACAGCAAACCATACAAATTATACCACAAATCATCTTCTTGAACCACTCTATTCATTAGAATAAACGCATCAAAATGTATAGTATAGTTTTAAAGATTTAAGGGCCTACATCAATATTATCGTATATCATCGCCGACACGTACATATTAACACAGCCAGTAGGCACAGAAAATGAAGAATTAGGGATACTTTTCCTATTTACTCAAAATCTACTAAATATATTTTAATTCTGATTTACGTGTTTCTATACATAATAGTTACCTATGTTTTTAAAGTTATTTCATTAGTTAATACGCGATAATAGACCGACAAATGAAAAAAATAAAAAATTAGAGAGGTTGTTTCGCCAAGATTTTCTATCGAGAAAACTTTTTTCAATCGCGTTTCTGAGTTTATGCGATCCTAGATCATATATTGAAAAAACATATACTTAAAAATTAGAGCTCTAGCCATTCAATCTAAAGAAACAATGAAAACTTCGTACGTAGAAAAATGCACGAAGCTATTTTGGTATCCTCTTAAGCCCATTATTCCATATCGTATCTAAACTAACTAACTAACGATCTAAACTAATAATATTATAAAGCTGAAGAGTTTGTTTGTTTGTTTGAACGCGCTAATCTCAGGAACCACTAGTCCGATTTGAAACATTCTTTCAGTATTAGATATATTTAGATTAGATTAGATTTATCGAGGAATGCTATAGGCTATTTAAGAGGATACCAAAATAGCTTCGTGCATTTTTCTACGTACGAAGTTTTCATTGTTTCTTTAGATTGAATGGCTAGAGCTCTAATTTTTAAGTATATGTTTTTTCAATATATGATCTAGGATCGCATAAACTCAGAAACACGATTGAAAAAAGTTTTCTCGATAGAAAATCTTAGCGAAACAACCTCTCACATTTTTTATTTTTTTAATTTGTCGGTCTATTATCGCGTATTAACTAATGAAATAACTTTAAAAACATAAGTAACTATTATATATAGAAACACGTAAATCAGAATTAAAATATATTTAGTAGATTTTGAGTAAATAGGAAAAGTATCCTTAATTCTTCATTTTCTGTGCCTACTGGCTGTGTTAATTTGTTCGTGTCGGCGATGATATACGATAATATTGATGTAGGCCCTTAAGATCACGATGTGACTTATAGGAGCGAAACAGTAGTGAAAAATGTTGCAGAAACGGGGAAAATTTTCTAAATTCTACGCGTACGGAGTCGCGGGCAACAGCTAGTTCCCTAATAAATATGTAATCACGTATGCGTTATGTATGAGTTTGTCGGTGACGCGAACCATTATCATTTACTTAACAAATATAAAATTGCTATCGACTTACGTTACTTACGCTACGTACTTGTTGAGGAGAATCGCATTGCAATGTACCTAGAGTCGTAATTTCATAAAATGCTCTAAGATCATCGTAATAAGTGTTCTTTATTACGGCCTCGACTTAACTATAAATAAGAAAACATAAAATACTTATTTTATTTGCCATAAAGCAATAATTCTTTATTAAATTATTCCATTGTTTTGTTCCATAATAAAAATAAATTATTAGTAGTAAATTGATGTAAAAATTAATATATTATGTACAAGAAACGGGCCAAGTACGAGTGGGACTCGTACACGAAGGGTTCCATAACATTATTAAGGTAGTACCTACCTATATTCTTCTTGCCGTTATTTTGACGAGCCTCGTGGTTGAGTGGTTCATGTAACGGACTGCCAATCAAGAGGTCGCGGGTTTGATTCCCGCTCGGGACAATCATTTTTGTGATTTTTTTAATTGCCATACAAAAGTTTGTATTGCGTCTTGGTGTTTCTATTTATTTTAAGGACGTATTTACAAAAAAAGGAGTATATGTATTCTATCCATATTCTGGTACCCATAACACAAGCATATTATAAGTTTACCTTGGGACCAGAGGACGTTGTGTAAAAAGAAGAAAAAAAATATGATCGTCTAAGGGAAACATCAAAAACGTTTGTTGTGAGGGAGCCTCCTTAAATATTTATTATATTCTGGCTTTTAGTCAGAGGCGTATTTGCCCTAGGGCTATAGGGGCCATAGCTCGGGGGCGGCCAGCCTGAGAAGGGCGGCGAAAGCCTTCAAATTTAAAATTTAGCTCTATCTCTATTAATTTATAGGGCAGCTAATTAAATTGGCCCGGGGCGCTAATTTTCAAAATACTCCTCTGCTTTTAGTACTGTTCATTAACTGATAAACACAAATTGTGAAATTTTCAGCTCTCTCGCTATCATCGTTCTTGAGAGACAGCCCTGTGGCTCTAGGTATTATAGATAAGAAGCTATAAAGGTTTTTTGTTACAACATGCGAGCGCGGTACCGATCGAATCAGCGCCACGCGTAGCTGGACGGACAACGGTATAATAGGTATTTAGGTCGGGACGTGGGAATGGTTAATTTGTTCAGAATTTGTGTATATTAGTTGACCAAAAACTATAAATACATGTAATGTCCGGGCAATATGTAGTATTTTATAAATAAGCGTATTACAAATACTCACAGTAGATATTTACGTAAAACTATTATGATTAAAAAAAACACAAATCTTGTCTTCTATGATGCCGTAAACACAAATAATTCACGAAATATTTTGACCAAGTTAATAATAACTTCAGCAGAATCTAATTGACATAATTCTCTTAAGGGCCTACATCAATATTATCGTATATCATCGCCGACACGTACATATTAACACAGCCAGTAGGCACAGAAAATGAAGAATTAGGGATACTTTTCCTATTTACTCAAAATCTACTAAATATATTTTAATTCTGATTTACGTGTTTCTATATATAATAGTTACTTATGTTTTAAAGTTATTTCATTAGTTAATACGCGATAATAGACCGACAAATGAAAAAAATAAAAAATTAGAGAGGTTGTTTCGCTAAGATTTTCTATCGAGAAAACTTTTTTCAATCGCGTTTCTGAGTTTATGCGATCCTAGATCATATATTGAAAAAACATATACTTAAAAATTAGAGCTCTAGCCATTCAATCTAAAGAAACAATGAAAACTTCGTACATAGAAAAATGCACGAAGCTATTTTGGTATCGTCTTAACAAAATTTAGTTGCAGCTGTAATAGATAAAGTCATAACAATCTTAAATCTTCCACTTCGATACGGAACTAAGTGTTAATTAACATTTATATACTTTACGAGAACATTTTTTCATTTGGTATACATTAAATAAGATTTAAATTTGTTTTTAGGTTAATATTATTTGTATTATATTATAAAAATGTATAATAATTTCTTAGTAGCATCTTTAACGGTATTATTTCAGAGTACAGATGTAGGTACTGATATTGATATATTCATTTCTAACACTGAAATACAAAAATTGCTTTATTTTTGGATTGAGTTAAGACATACCAAAAAAGGCGGCATATTTTGGGGCTTCACGATAATGGTAAAAGCTCAATTTACCCAAAATCGGACTTATTTAGTTCTTCTATTATACCGACGATATCTTTTCTACGTGTTTTGATAGAGCTACAAAAGTCAATCATACATCAGCATCTTTTGGTCCTTGATTCAGTTTATTGCGGTTCATAATGTTACTATCTATAGGTTTTACAAATAAGTAAAGTTGGGCATTCCCTAAAGAATATTATATGCTCAACTTAATACTATGCCACTTGTATCCTTGTATCCAAACAACGCCTTGTGTCTGCAATAAGCCTTCATTGGTTGGATTCATTAATGATCGAAATTATTAAGTATCTAAATTTCTCTAATAGTTGCGCATTTGTTATCATCATCACGTAGCTGTTCAAATTTATAATAAAATTAGCTGTTTCCCGCGACTTCATACGTGTGGAATTTGTAAAATTTTCTGTTTTAAATCATTTTTCACTGATACTTCGCTTCTATAAGTCGGTGCGTGATGTTATATGTATAACCAGCCTTCCTCAAAAAATGTGCTATGGAACACTAAAAGAATTTTTCAAATGGAACCAGCGGTCATGAGATTAGCGCGTTTAAATGAATATTAGTATAGATATATACGCGTCTGATTCCGTAAAAAACTCTCTTTTATTCTGTTTCATCACCTTATTTTTCTTCTCCCGTCATTTAGTATAAGGCCTCCTTGCTTAGAGTAGGACATTTCTATTCTGTGTTTATCGCTCGTTGCAGCAGTGCTCACTCTTGTCTTCAATAATGGTTCCTTTATTAATTGACCAGATATTTAAACTATGTACAATATATTTGATCGATTCGATATTTAAATTACTTAGTGCCAATGCTAGAAAACAACTTTGGGACTTCAAAATCTTGCAGTGGTTAAGACTGTGTATAGTACTACTGTACTTCCACAGTGTTAATTAATATCATCGCTTCAGCCAAAGGCCAGGGAATAATGGAAGTAAATAATGATTATAGTGATACAATCATGCTAAACATTCAACTTAATGATTACTCAGAGATT
Organism: Orgyia antiqua; assembly: GCA_916999025.1. NCBI lineage: Eukaryota > Metazoa > Arthropoda > Insecta > Lepidoptera > Erebidae > Orgyia > Orgyia antiqua. The sequence continues at coordinate 22,283,185 of OU779862.1, forward strand.
AACTTGAATACTGGGAGGATTATGGGAAACTTTTTAATTATTTGTTAATGCAAACATGTTGTAGATTTTTGTGCCAAGGATTAAATCATTATATCTATTGTAGATTGTTATTGTAATAGTTATGCCAGATGAGATTATGCTTTAAGCATAGACTTTAAGTATGTGTAAATCGTACAATGCAATGGGGTACCGCCTTATTTGCAATTGTGTTATGAAATTACCTTATTGCGTATTAGAATATTGTAAGATAAACCAAACTTAAAATAATAATTTAAGTTACATATTTTCATAACTAAGCACAATTCTTGACGTGTAGTGCTTAAAAAAAATATTGGAACAAAATAACAAATTAACATTAACATTTTGTTCATTAATAGTAACATTAGTTATACGCTGTGTCGTAATTATTAGCGCCCACCTCCGGGAGATGAGAATAGTAGAGAAGAGAAGTAGAATCATGCATTAAACAATTATTTTTTTCTTTTTTTGGTGAGTGTTTGTGCGTGTGTGTGAGTTATGAGTAATATCGCGAACCACAGCGGAAATAGCATAATATAGTTTGTATTAATATAGTTTGTATTTATGCTTTAATTAGTAGTAGTAGTAGTTATAGTAGTAAATAACGTAGCGCCAGATGGCTACCAAGCGGGCATGGCAAGTAGTCTAGCTGTAGATGTCACTAGATGGCAATAAATATGTGTTTTAATTTATGCCATCTGTTGAAAATCGTAGGAATGACAAATAGCCCGTAGCATAGCCCGGCTTAGGTTGATACCATATTTAATTCGTGTATCTGTCTTTATTATATTATCTGTGATGCTAGGAAAAGCCTGTGTGACGAATGGTTGTATGTGCACAAACAGTTTGTGTCTAACTAGCCATTGTCCGCAACTTCGAACGCGACGAATTTAGAAACCAAACCAAATTATACAAAAAAAAAATCATCCTTTTGAACTCCTCTCATCATCCTTTTGAACCACCATATCTATTAAAAAAAAAACACATCTAAATCCGTTGCGCAGTTTTGAAGATACATATAAGCCCACATACATACAAAAATGACGACTTTGTTTTAAAATAAGTAAGGAAGAGTCTTATCTATATTACTTATTACGTGACTGAAGATAAATTTCTGCCAATAGGTGCAAAATCAAAAATCTTTGAGAAACCCGCTCGTTCAATGTTAACCTCAAATCTATTTAGGTGCACAGACATACAAAATCATTTATTTCTTATCACAAGTCGACCTCAAACCTGCACAACATCGTACATAAACCTTGACAATTATTTTTAGATACTTCTATGTATTCTATATTATCTAAATTTCTATTTAGTTAGAAAATGGCTCAAACGATTTACGTCTACGGAGATATCGGAGGACAATTATTTTTAGATACTTCTATGTATTCTATATTATCTAAATTTCTATTTAGTTAGAAAATGGCTCAAACGATTTACGTCTACGGAGATATCGGAGGTAATAAATCGAGATAAGTTGGTTTTTTCTTTGTTTTTGCGTAAAAAAACAGGTCTTTGAGCATTTATAATTGTGTTTACTGCAGGTCTCAGAATACAGACTGTACCTATTCTTAGCTATAGACGTTTAAATAGATTCCTCATTAAGGAGTTGAAATGTGGTTGCAGCGAGCTAGCATTTATCTACCACCGAACAATCGTGGAAAATACTGTTACTATTCAGATTCTCAGTTTTAACATGCGCCATCTATTGGGTATTTTACGCACTCCTTTTTCCTATATTTGTTTACCGATGTGCCTTACAAAGTAATAGGGCTCGTTAATTTTGTAAAGCCTGTTCAATCTTGCCTTTCACACCCGCATTGCATTCAGTCGATATCAGTAGGCAATTTATATATTTTTCCATTAACCAAATGTTGTTTACAAGGTGACACAAATTCAACTTATATGCCACTCGTGAATTACCAGTAGCAAGTTAGTTAGCGATGCTGCTTGCTGCACAAAAATTTCTGAGTTCGATTCCCGCTTACGCCACAGGTAATTATTTACACCTGTGAAGCTGGACATGGACTGGAACATGGACGTTTTTGTGTGTACTATTAAGATAACATTACTAAATACGTAACTATAACAAAATTATACGTCATAAACAAAATTGTAGTGGATACAATGATAACCATGAGCGGGACTTGAACCCACGACCTCTGAATACCGTTCCGTTGCTCTCCCATCTGAGCTATCATGGTTCCCGCACATGTTTACCAAATCTTCCACTACAATCTTCTCAATGTGAGTTAAACATCGTGCGATGTTTTGTGTACAACGCCATCTATTGAGCGGTTTGCACCAGTTAAGATGGGAGAGCAACAGAACTGTATTCCGAGGTCGTGGGTTCAAGTCCCGCTCATGGTTATCATTTTTTCCACTATAATTTAGTTTATTTAATAAAAGCATAGCAAGTCAATTGCAAAAATGAATAAATTAATGTACAATTATTCGTTTTTTAACTAAAGAAACTATATTGATTTTGATTAAAGATAACTTGTGTATAGTCGTTTAGCAACCAAGTCTTTTAATAAAAAAAGAAGATAACTTCATTTCGCTTCATTTCCCGTCATTTTATTATAAGTTTCTTTTTAAGCTCAATTTTAACCTCACATCGGTGACTTTTACTGTTGATTTTTCAGAATAGATGCGAATATAACACCTGTATTACAAAACTTCATACCTTAGCAAGTTAGCCTTAACTAAAGTGATAATATAGTAACCGTGCCTTACCTGTTATCTATGCCGCATGTTTAAACACATAATGCTATGTAAATATGTCCTCACAGCGAGGCCCCTTCAGCTAAATATGTTTACCACAAGATTAATTAAGGGTTATGTAATAGAGGTTATAGATGACACGATAGGTGACCTACATACATAGATCTCATATTTTGGTAATTAGTTATCTATTGCAATTCTTCTTATACATATAAATATACTAGACTCGTATAGCGGCCATTTTTAAACGACTTCAAAACAAGGTTCTCAATTCGTCTGTAGGTATGTTTTTTTTTTATTGTTTGTTAGGTACGTCATAACTTTTAACTGCGCAGAGAAATTTTAATGAGTCGTTTTTTATTTGAAAACAGGTGGTACCCGTGTGGCCTTTTGTCCTGTACGGGAATCGAACCTGCGACCTCGTGATCGACAGTCCGTTACATGAACCACTAGACCTCGAGACTCATCAAAATTATATATGTATCAGTATTGGTAATTTACCTACCAGTAATAAAATGAATAATTTCGTTATCACCGTCTTTTTTTTATCATTTTTTCACGACATCGAATGTGCGATAGATACGCAGTATACTCGTAGTGGTGTCACTATACTGCGTATCTATCGCACTTTCGATGTCGTTGTTAAATGCTTTGTTAAGCCATTTATTTTGAAAAGTGTGTACTTTTCAAAATAAATGGCTTAAGACGATACCAAAATAGCTTCGTGCATTTTTCTACGTACGAAGTTTTCATTGTTTCTTTAGATTGAATGGCTAGAGCTCTAATTTTTAAGTATATGTTTTTTCAATATATGATCTAGGATCGCATAAACTCAGAAACGCGATTGAAAAAAGTTTTCTCGATAGAAAATCTTAGCGAAACAACCTCTCTCATTTTTAATTTTTTTTCATTTGTCGGTCTATTATCGCGTATTAACTAATGAAATAACTTTCAAAACATAAGTAACTATTATATATAGAAACACGTAAATCAGAATTAAAATATATTTAGTAGATTTTGAGTACCTAAATAGGAATAGTATCCCTAATTCTTCATTTTCTGTGCCTACTGGCTGTGTTAATATGTACGTGTCGGCGATGATATACGATAATATTGATGTAGGCCCTTAACAAAGTGCAAACTATTCGAAATTCCTACCTAAAGTAGAATATCTACTTCGATTAATTTTCTACTCTACTTGCCACTCTACGAGTACTAAACCATTTTCTGAATATCGACTGGCAACTCACTTGCCGCCTTATTTACATCACATACATAGTAACCGCAATAATGGCAATGGAACGCATATGATTAGACTTGACTTTTTCTGCTATTTTACATATCATTTGGAAGAATGTGAAAGTGAAAATGATGAGTAAATCGAGTGTGAGATGAATGCCGTTATGTAATAAGTACGAACCTTAGGTAATGATAATGATGGGTAATATATTTTATATATTACCATAACCTGTATTGGTTCGTTAAGATCAGTGTTGTCTATCTATAGTATTTTATGAAATGTTACATAAACTTACGACATTATTGTGCTTTTCCGTACGATGAGGGATATATTTACATATTTATTTCCGTAATATCATGACCATTGAATGTGTCGGAGCCCAGTTTCATTGAGTAATAAAAGAAAAAATAAACTGATAACATCAAACGGAAAACAAATATCCTCTATTATTACAAATCAAGTATAAGTTTGTGTTAGTCTCGCTGAAACTCAAGAACGGCTGAGTGGAGTTAACCCATTTTGGTTTTGTTAATGTCTATTGTACTTATTCCAGGTGAGGTATACGGTGAGAAAGTGATTTTTCCACAATAAACAAGCAAGTAAAACTGCGGAGAACAACTTGCATACAGAGTTTTCACGCCAGGTCAAATTTTAGTACATTTTTAGCGAAATGAAATAAACGCTTTCAATCACGCAGAAACAAGTAGTTATTCGCAATCAAAGATCAAATTTACAGATATATTGAAATCTAAAGATGTCGCTATATTAGTCCACAAACTTAATTATATTACTAAATAAAGCAAGACTCAATTGTTACTTTACTGGATGTAGTAATTGTGAGAGAAATAGATAAAGATAACTATTCAGATCTTATGTTTAGGAAACAAATGGATATTTTAAAGTAATTCATGATTTCGCACGAACGAACTCTGAAATGCATGTAATTGAAATTAATTCAGACTAAATGCGTATTATACAGATGCTTCGCTGATTATTTACGCAAGATTACTAAATACACTAACACGAAGAAATAACTAGTTAGTCTAGCTTTATCCTGAGACTAGCTGTTACCCATGACTTCGTACGCGTGATATTTACAAAATTTTCCCCCTTTTTACAACATTTTTACCGTTGCTTCGCTCCTATTGGTCACAGCGTGATGTTATATAACCTATAGCCTGTACCTTGATAAATGGACTATCCAACACAAAAAAAATTCAATTCGAACCAATAGTTCCTGAGATTAGCGCGTTTAAACAAAGCAACTTTTCAGCTTTATAATATTAGTATCAGTACATTTTGTCTGCAGCAAATTAAAATCAAAAATTTAAAAAAAAAAATCCAAAAAGCGTTTGAAAAACTACCAATGGTTGACTTTTTTTTCTAGCACTAACAAATCAATGTTATTTACATCCAGCTGTTGCCCGATACTTTGTGGCCGCGGAATGCTAAATAAACATCAATTAATTTTACTAAACAATAATGAAGTAAGCAAAATAGTTTTACATAATATAACAAATCTTTAATATCGACATAATAAATACATATTATCAACACATAATATAAACACACGTAAATACGTAGGTATAAAACTGCAGATCTGATGGCCATACTACTAAGCATTACGATGAGGGGGCCCTGAGTAATGAGGCCACCCCTTTGCCGGGCCATAGTCAAGGCAACAAAACCATGGCCCGGTAAGGGCGAGAACGAAAATTAAAAACAAAATACTACAAAACATTACGTCTTCATAGTCCACGAGGCAATACAAAATTTCTGGAAGTCTTATGATGTCGTCTTATTTAACATAAATGGATTAATTGTAGGCAATAACTTGATGCCGTGTTTGTTGACAACCTTCACTTGAAAATTTGGCAGACTAACGAACAGACGTTCATGTATTTCATGAATGCACTTCTTCAATATGTCATAAGCCTCCGGTTCTGTTAAATCTGTAAAGGAAGCCTCAATTATTTAGGGTTTCGTACCAAAAAGTACGAATGCGCAAAGAATGCGAATGCGTCAAGAAATTGTCGTTAATTACATGATTCTTCGTTGATGGTTTTCGAAACGGATTCAATTCAACCAGATTTTTTAAGTTATCCTTTTTGGGGCCTTAGGGAACAAAGATGAGAGTTATAGTAAGCGCGCGAATGCCAACACTTAATCAACAACAATATCCGAAACTCTGAACTTAGTTACAAACAAAGGGTAGGAAATAATAAGACAGGCAAGACACACTCAGTTTTTAACCGGAAATACTACAGAAAATATGCATAAATGCCTTCAAGAAATAGAAAGAAAGAAAGAAGAAAGAAAGAAAATATTTTTATTACCGCTAAACCAACACATACAATATACTTAAATAAACATGAAAACATATAGGTAAGATATTACATTTAATAAGACTATCTACATAAGTATACCATACCCGTGGCAGCAGTAATAGGTCCCATTTCAGCATATTGTCAAGTCTTTACAAAGACTTGACGCTGATTTTCGAATGGGACCTTCGAGTGGTGTCACGGATGCCAACAAGCTTTATTAAGTGTAAAACAACTTTGAAAACAACATAACAAAACGCATGTTTAACTAATTTGTTGATCTATTTTGTACTTTAATTTACTTATAACTAACAATTTTTGAGTACATGCATACAAACTTATTTCTATACTCACCAGGTCTATGATATCGGTCTAATATGCCCATGCAAATAATTCCACCAAACCCATGGACTGCAGTAGGGACTCTGATACTAGAGCCTAGAAAGTCCACAGTAAATAACTGACCACCACAAGCCGCATCATAACCACCTACTAAGATGTTCATCATGGCTGGTGTCTGAAACACATTGTAAGATTATGTGACGCTTATATTCCGTGTGCTGACGGATTCGGAAAACTCAATACTACGCCAATACGCCTGGCCAGCGCAGCACAGTAATAATTATCGTCTTTTTCGCAAACCCTCCCGACGTGGAGGCGTCCCGTGCCCGCCAATGGAAAGCTATCGGGCTGAAAGAGATGGTGCAGGCGATGCAAATTTTTGCGGGCATGATGGTTTTGGCAGAGAATGGCTAAAGAACGTGAGATGTCATGTTCAACTGAAATGCAAAGTCGTGACCGTATTACAGTAATAATAAAATTATGATAGACTATTGACTACAAAATATCTCACTGAGGTCATTATAAGTTTGAAAGTAAAGAAATGGAGGAAGTGCGCAAATCCAATGGATACCTACGAGTATCTACCACCTACATGGATAAAAATACGTGTGTCAAACCGTCATATATTTACTAGACAATATAAATAAGATAATATTATTGTGTAATGGTCACACATACGTAAATAATTTAAGAGTTTAATTTAATCAATTGCTTTTTTTGTATGTGTGTATGCCCCAGATCTTCACTCAGCGTGTGTTAGTCGACTTATCTTGGCTTAAGTCTATGACTAATAGTTGGACATTTGTAGGCTAAGAAATTTGACAATGAGCAGACCACATCGCTCGATTAAAAGTTCCTAGTACCGGACGACACAGTGTAAAATCCGCCAAAGAGGTGGAGTGACGATATCAACCAGTTCGCAGGGAGCTGCTGGATGCAAATTGCTCAGAGTTGCGGGATTTTATTAAAAGCCTATGTTCAGCAGTGAATGGAGAATTGACGAATTAGAAAAGCTTATTATAATGCTATGGACAGCCCCAAAAAAGGGACTTAGCTTTTAGAAATTTCTTCAACAATTTTCAACTTAGGCGGTTTAAACTTCATAAGTAATGCAAGTATGGCGTGTTATCATTTCACAGATCAAATCACACCATACCTGTTCATTAATTAATTTCATTTCGTTACAAAATTCATAAGAATAATGTAAGTTAATTGTGAATAATGGCGGTGCTGTGCACGCTTCGGTAATCAGCTGTTTGTTGCCATTATTTTGTTTAGTGCCCCCGTTTTAGAGTTCTAGTAAATATAAATAAATTAACAAAACTTGATAGTCCATCAGCAAGCCAATTCTGGCAGAAAATGTCTTTTTATATGTAACTAGCTGACCCGGCAAACGTTGTTTTGCCATACAAATGTCAGGGCGGAGGGGTTTAAAAAGTAAATGTTGTCCGATTCTCAGACCTACTGAATATGCATGTAAAATTTCATAAAAATCGGTCTAGCCGTTTCGCAGGAGTACGGTAACTAACACTGTGACACGTGAATTTTATACATAAGATATCCCTTATATAACTCTCATAGTACCTATTCTTAGGAAAACAGGGGTGGTGACATTTTTATATTATATGGACACCGTATTGATGGCTTAAAAGTGCAAAAGAGAAATAAATAAAATACAAGTCACCCCGCTCTTGAAAGCATCCATGATATTCTTTCTAACAAAATGTGCAACAGCATTAGTGTTCAATTGGTAGCCGTTCCTAATCTTGTACAAATTCATATTTTTCGTTATAAACTGCGTGAACTGTCCCGTGTCTCCCGAATCGCCAATAATACCCATCACGTGTCTATTCGACAGGTCGTGGAGTTTGTTCTCATCTGAAGAAAGTGGAAACTTATTAAATGGCGAAAGTGAAAATTTTATTTAAATTCTCAATTTGACTACGTACGCTAACGCCATTACTAAGAACATTATAAGTGATTTAGCACCAACGTTATTATTGCTTTTAAATGTTACGTGAATTTCAATTTGCTTATCTTATAATCCTCATCGAAAACTGAATCATTTTATGGACGCTCAAGGAGTACTTCTATGTATGAGCAGTGAATTAAATAATTCTTAAATTTTGTCAGCTCCTAAGCGTCCATCTGTTGGATATATGTATATACATATATCCAACAGATGGACGTTTATATGTCTCTTTCATCGTGGAAGGAAGAGTTCAGTTTCAAAGTTTTCGTCCCGCAATGTTATCTATTAATAGTAACTTTGAACTGAGACTTACAGCACCTATACGGAGAATAAAACTAGGATACTAAAACATGTGTGCCAAATCCGTCTTCATTTGGACATTGCATTCAACAGACTTTTTTCATTCAGTCTTGGAGATCGAAAGGATCCTAAAACTAGCCTACAGTGGCTCTTTGCATGGCTGTATCATCGTACAACCTAGTACACTCATTACCATTCATTGCCCTTGACATACTTAGGAAGTAAGTAAATGTTTACCATGTTTCATAACCATAATACTCATGGTAGTCATCTGGTCAGCGGCTATCATTGCGAAGTCGTTACATTGCATTCCTAACAGACATTGAAAATAAAGACTGGAATCCATTATCAAAATATATACAACTATGAAAAGATCTTCAAAAATATTATTTATTTTATAAAGATTTGATAAAGGTTGGTAAACAATTCCAAAATTATAGATTATACATTGACACTAACAGAGTAATTAAGATAAACGTTGCAAAGAATGGAACATAAAGGTTTTAAGTTTGTTCAGCGTGCTAATAAAAAATAAAAAAATAAAATATTCATTGACATTTCACACAACGTCCTCTGGTCCCAAGCTAAGCTTATTATGCTTGTGTTATGGGTACCAGAATACGGATAGAATACATAAACTACTTTTCTTTTTTAAATACATACTTATAATACATAGTAAACACCCAGACGCAGTACAAACATTTGTATGACAGTTAAAAACATCACACAAATGATTGTCCTGACCGGGAATCGAACCCGAGACCTCATGAACGGCAGTCCGTTATATGAACCACTAGACCACGAGGCCCGTCAAAGACATCACGCCTGGTCAGCGTGGTATAGTTATGTTTTGAAAAAAGAAAGTAATAGAAGCAGATATATAAGACCTGAATACTGTAAGGATAGTAGCTCTAGAGGCAATATCCACGAAGAAAACAGCGGACTACGATGCCCATATTTTTGTTTGCATAGTTTGATGTCGTGCCCTCTTGATGTGATTATTTATTTTATTTATTTATCCATTTACGTATAAGTTACTTACACGTATATAAATAACCTCAATTCGTAGTAAAAGTAAACTAATAAGTGTTAATATACAAAACCACGACATAACTACGTAATATTTTGCTAATTGTAAGAGCCTTGGCGCGACAGATACCTACGCTTGTGAATATTATGCCTTCATCAACTTCTATAACTCAGGATAAATCCTACTATCTTACGTTAGTATAGAAATGGTGATAGTTTCTGACTGACATACCTATAAACTGGTAATAACTTGTAACTTTCCTTGGTAGTATTTTTTACATTATAAACGAGGAAAGGATTTTCAGAAATGTTGCCTTTTCCTTCAGTCATTTTTGGAGCGAAAATACGAGAAAGAAAGGAACTCTTACAGACTAACGTCGATGTCCGTCCGTCTTTATGTCCTTTGACCTTTGCATAATAAAAAACAAAGTTGTTACTTCTGTATGTCCCTATGTGAATTCTATCAATAAATTTGTTAAGATTTAGTTTCTGAATTACACGAAGTTGCGGGCCACAACTGGTTACCTAAAATGCTGTTTCAGGTTTTTTTCACAAACTCTCGTAGCAGTGAATAGTCCAACATGTACCGGTAAACTAGTAATATAATTTATGATTACTCATTAGTTAGATTGCATAATTTTGTATGACAACTGCATAATATGTATTACGAAATAATTAAAACATCAACACTAAATAATATTATGTTTTGTTTTTTTAATAATTAATTGCAGTTCTTTTTTTACTTCGTGAAGTAATATTTTGTATATGAACTTACCAATGCATTATAAAATAAAAATAATAAAATGTTTAATGCATTATTTATTTATTACAGTTATTTTGTTCATTTATTGAATAATAATGTGACGTCACATAATAATGAACATTGAATGAACATTTCAGACACTTACGTGTTAAATGATACTCTCATTAATTGTATTCATGTACTTAGTTGAACCATAGATTTAAAAGACTGTGAAAAATTATGTTGACCTAGGGGCAGTATCCACGAAGACTCGGTCCCGCGATCAGCTCGGATTTGATATTAAAAATGCCCTCCGGTTCCTATATAGGGTCAGATCTTAAGTACTTAACGTTCTCCTGTCCAATCTGGTTTGGGCATCTGGAGTTTTATAGGGCACATCCCTACCAGCTTTATGCAAAACTAGGTGTTGCGACTTTGTACGATAGGAATTTAGATATTTATCCCTGTTTTTGCAACATTTTTCACTACTGCTTTGCTCCTAATGGTCGCAGCGTTATATTATATAACCTTACTCGATAAATGGACTATCCCATACAAAAATAATTTTACAATACGGACCAGTAGCTTCTGAGATTAGCGCGTTCAAACAAACAAACTCTTTATCTAATATGAATGTAAAATTCTTGTGTCACAATGTTTGTTCCCTTACTCTTTTAAAACGGCTAGAATGATTCTTATTAAAAAATATTATGCATACTCAGTAGGTCCGAGAATCGGCTACTATCTATTTTTCATACCCCTAAGTGATAAGGGTTGTCCACCCCTAACATTTGTATGGCAAAACAATGTTTGCCTAGTCAGCTAGTATTTATGATATTATTATTATAGATACTATCGTTTGATAAAACCGTAATTATTATCACCCTAAATGTATGCTAATACCGTGCCTATATCAAAATTTGTAATGCTTTAATTTCTTCATATTAATAAATATTTCACGAACTTTTAAATGCACCTACAAATGACCATGAACATTAGTCAAATTATGTCTTAATTCGATGTAGCAATTATGCCTCTGTGTTGCACAAAATATATCATACAATTTATAATATATTTTTTTTTGCAATTTAATGGTTGGCCTATCATGCGAGTGTGGTAGCACGTTTGTAGCAGTGTCCATACTAGCAACCCGCCCTGCCTTTGTATGGCTAATGCCTAAATGATATAACCACAGCAACTGATAGCAGATTTATTTGCGATTAACCATTAACCCAACCTATCACCCATCTTGGTCCAATAACTTGGTAATAATAAAAAATAGAAAATACATTTTTAATGAATTTTCGAACCAATATAGACTCCCAGGTCTATATTGGTTCGAAAATTAATGAAATTGTCTTGTCTCTTTTGTTATTTCACTTAATCCACCTGAATCTGACGATTGTTTATAACATACGAATCACACCTGGGATCTTGGTCTATCAAGACCAAGATCCCAGGTGTGATTTCATTGACTTATTTTCTCAGCGATGTAAAGTACATATTCCTTGTAAGTAGCATCATGGTAAAAATACCCGCAACTCTGTCCCGTCGGCCATTTGTAACTTTTCTTTTAGGTAGGTTTAAACAAAATTGTTCACATACCTAATAATACACTTAATTTATTATATTTTAATAAATTAAATTAACTTTATTTATCCATATGCTACCAATTTATATCTATAAATTAGTTTTTCATACTTTGTTTTATTAAGTAGTCCAGTCAAAAATATATCTGTTATTCTACGTAGCTAATTTGGTATAATTACTATGATTTGATACCCACATATGACTGAGTTTTCCGTCTCATCGTCACAGAGGATGCTATCTATGTGCAAATGGTATCGCTTAACTAGCTTTGCAGCACCCTGGATAGGACATGGGGTGGTGACACTTGTATTTTTTATCCGTCACTACACCGAGAAATGTTCAACACATCGACCCTAAATAATTTTAGATTTTGGAACTCGAAATAACGGAATGAAGGCAGGATAATGATTATGAGGAGTTTTTGTTGTAGCTATCCCTGTTTTAAAGATACTGCCTGGTTACAGACGGATGGACGAACTGACAGACAGCGAAGTTTCAGTTATAGGGTCCCTTTAACCCTATAAACATAATATGTAGTTTAAAATGTAAAGTTTAAGCATTTTAAAGAGGTAGGCAGACTAAATGAAATCAGCAGTAATATGAATGCTATATGCGGTGTCTAATCAGTCATTAAAGGTTACGCTACGTATTGTGCAAACGCACTTTATGCTGAGTGCATCTTTGTTTCTGCGTTACCATTGTTCCTGATACTATCCGATCTCAGATTGTGTGAAAATCCCATGAGACTTAATTATAATTGTGCAGTCCCGGTGCACGGTGTTGAGAAACACTTTGTTAAACTATCAGATAGGTAGGTAGTGTGTGAAGCTTAAATCAGTTTAGTAGGTTCACTAACTGTTCTGTGTATAGATGGACTAGTAGAACATTATAAATAGAATTCCTCTAGACTTTTTTCCTTCCACAGTATACAGGGTGTCCCAAAAGTCAACGTCCAACCGAAAACCCAAGCTAGGCCTAGTTGTGGGGGCTCTCAAAAAAAAAGAAAAAAAAATCTATCTCATGTAGTTTCGAAATGACAGCCATTTTTCTTAAATTGACACCCTGTGACGAGTTTACGACTACTGGGGCTACAAATGAGCTCTTTTATAATTTTATTTTTGTGTGGAGTAGTCTTAAGTGATGCTCCTACAAATTCCAATTCATCATTTGCACACAACTTCATTGGAATTTCAGAAAATATCCGTTTTATACCGAACCATGACGTGAAAATGACTACATCACTAAACTTTGACAGTCTGTACTGAAAAAAAAATCTACTATGCAATTTCGGCAAGTGCCCTTAAAAGTTGGCGCATTTAATGGGCTTTCCAAAATGGTATAATACTTACTAAATTATTTCTTAGACGACGAGAAAAAAAAAATTAAGAAAGTCGATATTTAGCTTATTATTAGTTAGTCATAAAACTTTCTCAAAATTATTCTAATATCATCTAGGCGTTCTGTAAGGTGTAATTAAAGAAAGAGACGAAGAAAAGTTAGAGCGGGATAGTGACGCTACTAAAAGAAAGAGACGAAGAAATGTTAGAGCGGGACGGAGAGTGACGCTACTTGGTGTCAGTGAATTTTTGGGATTGTTTAAATAAAAGTCAATTATTAAAAATCGAATGTTTATTTAAATCATATCAAATGTTCAAATTGCTTGCCATCAGCGCGTATGCACGCCCTACACCTTCTTAAAAACGATCGTGTAATCTGGCGGGCGAAACGTCTGGAATTGATGTGATCAGCGGCATCTTGAATTCTCTGACGCAGTTCCTCTAAATTTTCAATTGGTTTTTGGTAAACAATTTCTTTGACCGTTCCCCAATAAAAAAAATTGGTCAAGTGCGAGTCGGACTCGCGCACGAAGGGTTCCGTACCATTATCTATGCAACATAAGGCAACGTTATTAGTATCGAGCAAGAAACGGTAAAAAAATCATGTTTGTTGTATGGGAGCCCCCCTTAAATATTTATTTTATTTTATTTTTAGTATTTGTTGTTATAGCGGCAATAGAAATACATCATCTGTGAAAATTTCAACTGTCTAGCTATCACCGTTCTTGAGATACTGCGTACGGAACCCTAAAAATCATGTTTGTTGTATGGGAGCCCCCCTTAAATATTTATTTTATTTTATTTTTAGTATTTGTTGTTATAGCGGCAATAGAAATACATCATCTGTGAAAATTTCAACTGTCTAGCTATCACCGTTCTTGAGATACTGGGTACGGAACCCTAAAAATCATGTTTGTTGTATGGGAGCCCCCATTAAATATTTATTTTATTTTATTTTTAGTATTTGTTGTTATAGCGGCAATAGAAATACATCATCTGTGAAAATTTCAACTCTCTAGCTATCACCGTTCTTGAGATACAGCCTGGTGACAGACGGACGGACGGACGGACGGACAGCGAAGTCTCAGTAATAGGGTCCCGTTTTTACCCTTTGGGTACGGAACCCTAAAAATCAATAGGATTTAAATCCGGGGAACGGGGGGGCCACGTGATCTGACCGGATCGACCAATCCACCTATTTGGATATTCTTGATTAAGGAATTCTCTCACTGGGCGCGCATAGTGTGCCGGACAGCCATCTTGCTGGAACCACATGTCTCGATAAATGCTAAGTGGCACGTCTTCTAACAAATTGGGTAACTGATGTTGTAAAAAGTCCAAATAAGCTGCCCCATCGAGGTTTTCTGGCAGTTCAAAAGGCCCAATAATGGATCCATTTAAGATCCCAGTCCACATGTTTATTTTAAAGCGGTACTGTGACCTATCTTCGCGCATCAAATGTGGATTTTCGACGTGCCACTCGTGCAAATTATGCAAATTCATGTATCCGTCTTTTTTGAAGGTCGATTCATCAGTCCAAAGAATTTTACGCAAGAATTCTGGATCTGCTCTGTGCCTTTCGAGCATTGATTGACAAAATAAAATCCTGCTAGGATAATCACGGGGTAGCAAAGTTTGTACCCGTTGCATGTGGTACGGATGCAATTCGTTTCTCTTCAGTATCCGATGTGCTGTACTTTTAGGTACCCCCAGACTTTGCTCGATTCCACGTACTGAGATACTCCGGTTCTCTGCAATTGCATTTAGGACATCTTCTTCATAAGGCACGACGGTTCTTCCCACTCTAGTAGCTCGAGTAGGAAGTTGATTTTCTGATAATAAACGGTGCACATTTACAAAAACTCGATGATCTGGGTGACGCTCGGCATTCGGATATCTCTCACGGTAGAGTCGAGCTGCAGCTCTAGCATTGCACCTACATTCCCCATAAATAAGGTGCATGTTTGCATATTCCTCTGCAGAGTACAAGAAAGGCATTTTCTTACAAAAACAGTCCAGGAGAAAGCCAAGTTCGTCAGAAACGGTTCGAAAACAAATCCAAGTCACACGCAATCAAGTCCAGTAAACAGAGCCAAGGTTGTAAGCACGAAATAAATACAAACGAATACAAAAAGATGCGCAGTAAACGAAGGCACGAAACGTACTGAATTATTGTACGTATACCACGCTGTTGTATTAGCGTGCTATCTGTTTCACCCACACTAGCCAAAATGTCAATTTCGTCTCGCTCACACATTGTAGAAAGATTCACTGACACCAAGTAGCGTCACTCTCCGTCCCGCTCTAACATTTCTTCGTCTCTTTCTTTTAGTAGCGTCACTATCCCGCTCTAACTTTTCTTCGTCTCTTTCTTTAATTACACCTTTTTTTTTTTTTTTGGTTGTAGCGGCTATTCAGGCTATATTACGCCTAGTATCACTGCGACCAGATTGATCTATTGTGATCGCCACTTTTTACAGTTCTCGGTCCAAGCCTGTTGCCATAAAGAACTCCAGGATCTTTTTGGCTCCGAGAAGTTTAGTCTCTTCTGGGTGCATGGTGTAATTGCCCAGAGAGGAACATCGCATGTGCATCACTGAAGGGCAATCAGTGAGAATGTGAATGGGCGTTTCCTCCGCCAAATGACAGAGTCTACACGTCCCATTGTCAATCAGCCCTATTGTCTGCGCATGCTTATTAAGGCAGCAATGCCCAGTAAGTATTCTTACTAGCATTCGCAGATTGTTCCTACTTAATGCCAGAGCTTCAGAAGCAGCCTTTAAATTAAAGGGTCTTATGAGAGCTT
Organism: Orgyia antiqua; assembly: GCA_916999025.1. Lineage (NCBI taxonomy): Eukaryota > Metazoa > Arthropoda > Insecta > Lepidoptera > Erebidae > Orgyia > Orgyia antiqua. The sequence continues at coordinate 22,299,609 of OU779862.1, forward strand.
TGGACTGTCTCAATCCGGGATTTGTTCTCCAGAGTTGAATTGTTGAGCGCATGCAGTCTGCCTTCAGGGTCAGTCTGGCCAGGCTTTTGGGTATTCCACAAAAAGGTTCAGGACCAAACTGAACGCCTTTAGCTCCTGCCCGCGCTAATTCGTCGGCTTTTTCATTGCCTTCGATCCCAGCATGTCCTGGGACCCAACGTAATATTACTCTGTTTTTTACACCCAGAGTATTTAATAGTTGCCTGCAGTTCATGACCAACTTCGAGCTAATAGCATCCGAAGACAAGGCCAAGAGAGCCGCCTGGCTATCAGAGTGTATATAGATTGTATGATTGAGGTAGTTACTTTGCAGATTAGCTACTGCACATTCAATGATGGCGTACACTTCTGCTTGAAATATAGATGCGTATGTTCCTAGGTTCACACTGAGCGCCCTCTTGGGAACTTCACCATATATTCCGCAACCTACCTCCATTCCGGACTTGGAGCCATCAGTGAACCACTTCAGGCTTCCTGGTTCCCATTTTATTTGACTGTTTAACCAGTCTTCCCTAGCGGGTAATTCGACAGAATAAGATTTCTGTGAACAGTGTGTAAGGGGTAAGGCATCGGTGGGCATCCCTAGCACATAGATATCGTTTAGTGTATCCCTTAGTGCGTTAAGGGATTTCGAGAGCCAGTTTCCTTTCCTATCGCCCGAGATTCTATACATGCTGGACTTCGCCTCCATCCTCAGATGAAGGTGTAGGGGCGATAAGTTCAGTATAGCTTCTAGGGCGGTTGTTGGAGAGGTTGACATGGCTCCAGTAGCGATAATACAAGCAGTTCTTTGCAGGCTGCTGAGTTTTGTTATTATTGTTTTCTGTGTCGTTTTTCTACACCATACCACCGAGGCATAAGATACCATCGGTCTTACTATGGATGTGTAGAGCCACAGGGCCATTTTGGGTTTTAGTCCCCATCTGTTCCCTGCTAGCCGACAGCAGATAGCCAGTGCTGCCTTTGCTTTCTGGAGAGTGGCAGTCACATGTATGTTCCAGGTAAGTTTCTGGTCTAATGTAACCCCTAGATACTTAACCTCGGAGGAGAACGGAATAGTTTTTCCATTCATGGTAGGCGGCCTTAAAACTTCAAGATTCCGCTTCTTTGTGAAGGGCACTATGACAGTTTTTTCCGCATTTATGGACATTTAATTACACCTTACAGAACGCCTAGATGATATTAGAATAATTTTGAGAAAGTTTTATGACTAACTAATAATAAGCTAAATATCGACTTTCTTAATTTTTTTTTTTTCTCGTCGTCTAAGAAATAATTTAGTAAGTATTATACCATTTTGGAAAGCCCATTAAATGCGCCAACTTTTAAAGGCACTTGCCGAAATTGCATAGTAGATTTTTTTTTCAGTACAGACTGTCAAAGTTTAGTGATGTAGTCATTTTCACGTCATGGTTCGGTATAAAACGGATATTTTCTGAAATTCCAATGAAGTTGTGTGCAAATGATGAATTGGAATTTGTAGGAGCATCACTTAAGACTACTCCACACAAAAATAAAATTACAAAAGAGCTCATTTGCAGCCCCAGTAGTCGTAAACTCGTCACAGGGTGTCAATTTAAGAAAAATGGCTGTAATTTCGAAACTACATGAGATAGATTTTTTTTTCTTTTTTTTTGAGAGCCCCCACAACTAGGCCTAGCTTAGGTTTTCGGTTGGACGTTGACTTTTGGGACACCCTGTATACCTATTCTTAAAACTCTCCTAATGATATTACTTTCCTCTCGTCGCATTACATGCCCATACCAGGACATCCGGTCATCCTTAAATTTTTCAGTTACCAGCATTATTTACAGACTTTCTCTAATAGTATGCAATAAATATTTGAATTTGAATATATTAATTTCTTATTTTATCCATTCGCGGTACGTCACACATCCTTCTCAACATTCGTATCTCCGCAAGGTGCATTCGTTTTTCATCTATCACTTTAGTGACCCAGCATGAGTTTTATTCTTTTATGCACATCTTATAACCTTGTGGAGTTTTTTGCATGTGATATTGGAATACTTTGAAATTTTTTTCAGCATTTCTGGGTCATATATTTTTGTTGACCTTTATCATATAAATAAAATGAAATATCTTAACAATGTTAACATTTGCACATACTCGGTATGTTTCTGTGAACAATGTTAAGTATCTGAAGGGCTGGAATTCAAGTGAATGTAGACCTTTTGAATTAAATAATTACCGTAAGGGACTGTGTAACGGTAGGTATGTGAAACTTTAAAAAGGACTAAACCAAGTTGTAGACTAATGTTGAATATAATATGTATTTGTTTGAAGAAGAAAGTTGAAGTTAAGTTCTTCTTCAAACAAATACATTTTAGGTTAGACCTATTAAAATAAATTCTAAACTTACTTTGTCATTTTAACACATACCTACGCGATTTTATTTTAGTGTCATACAAAAATGGGGCCTTATTAAACAATTGTAAGTTTGTCAGATCCATGAAACATATTTTTCCTTACATTATTTCAGGATAATAAACTTAAGACGATACCAAAATAGCTTCGTGCATTTTTCTATGTACGAAGTTTTCATAGTTTCTTTAGATTGAATGGCTAGAGCTCTAATTTTTAAGTATATGTTTTTTCAATATATGATCTAGGATCGCATCAACTCAGAAACGCGATTGAAAAAAGTTTTCTCGATAGAAAATCTTGGCGAAACAACCTCTAAAATTTTTTATTTTTTTCATTTGTCGGTCTATTATCGCGTATTAACTAATGAAATAACTTTAAAAACATAAGTAACTATTATATATAGAAACACGTATATCAGAATTAAAATATATTTAGTAGATTTTGAGTAAATAGGAAAAATATCCCTAATTCTTCATTTTCTGTGCCTACTGGCTGTGTTAATATGTACGTGGCGGCGATGATATACGATAATATTGATGTAGGCCCTTAAACTTAATCTTATATACAAACATCTTTACTTGTTATCATAGATTATAAAACAAGGTCGTTATCTCTGTATGTATGTCCCTATGTGAGCTAATATCTTTAAAACTACGCAATGGAATTTGATGCCGTTTTTAGGGTTCCGTATCCAAAGGGTAAAAACGGGACCCTATTACTGAGACTTCGCTGTCCGTCCGTCCGTCCGTCCGTCCGTCCGTCCGTCCGTCTGTCACCAGGCTGTATCTCAAGAACGGTGATAGCTAGAGAGTTGAAATTTTCACAGATGATGTATTTCTATTGCCGCTATAACAACAAATACTAAAAATAAAATAAAATAAATATTTAAGGGGGGCTCCCATACAACAAACATGATTTTTTTACCGTTTCTTGCTCGATACTAATAACGTTGCCTTATGTTGCATAGATAATGGTACGGAACCCTTCGTACGCGAGTCCGACTCGCACTTGACCAATTTTTTTAATAGATAGAATGGTTCAAGAGGATGATATTTTTATACAATTTGTTAAAGTTTGGTGTGAATTTTGGGCTCAATAACGTATAACCTAGTAAATTAATAATTCAAACAACATTATGGATATGTAGGCCCTTAAGTTGCGTTTCTCATTATGATACTTTTCGTCGTCGCAAAGAAAAGGCTTTCCATCTTTTGATCATTATCCTAATGATTAATTGATAAAGGTCATCTTACTGAATCATTCATCATTAATTAATCATCTTACTGAAAGAGAAGTCCATCCTCAAGACTGAGCATTCCTTTTTTAACTTACCTACTTTTTTTTTCTTTTCTAGAATCACGTGTAATGATGGCATTTCGCCACATACCATCTTGAGCAGTGCCTTAAGAAGATCTAGTGATACCCTGTGAGTGTATGTGTAAAAGACGATGCCGGACACTCTGTCTCTGACCACTGGAGTGAGCCTCGGACTTCTGGCTGGGATTGTTTCTGGAGTATGCTACTTTGTCGTCAGCTCATATCCTAGGCCGAGGTAAGGTTCAATAAATAAATAAATATTCATGGACATTTTACACGACGTTCTATAGTCCCAAGCTAAGCATATTTATATGCTTGTGCTAAGGATACCAGAATATGGTAACATGTAGTTACGGTAACAATAATACCTACGGGACTCCAGGATAGAAGGAGCCCTAGAATTATATAAACAAGGATTCTTAAAATTCCCATTCTTTTGACTCTCCCAACACATTTTTAATTAGGGTCCCTCTAAGAGAGACTCTGGAACTACATAGTACGGTTTAATAAAAAAAGAAAAATTCTATATTCGATATTATTAAGCACTTTGTGAGTGTTTTTCGATATGGAGTACCTTGGAAAAACATCAACTGGTGAAAATCCAGCTTATTAAAATTTTTACAAAATAAATTTAATTTAATTTGTTATTTTTCTTTTGACGCCATCTGTTGAAGGCATGGCTAAGCTTTGTAGAAATTACTACAACCACACTACAACCATAGTCTATGCTACCACCAACCTTTAGTACTTTGTAGCAAATATAAGAGTGCAAAATGTTTTATAATAGCTGAATGTGTAACATCATCATATGTGTAACATCTACCACAATTTGGTGTACAGTTCAGCTAGAAATTACTCCAAATTACATTATTTTATTCTGCTCATCAACGGCATGACTGCTACTAGCGACCTCTTTTTTTATACGCAACGCAACACCTTATATTGTGAAAACTTGGTTTATGAATCAAATAATAGATGCCGTACATAAAAAACTGGGTGAAATGGGGAATGCTAGTGGAGTGATTTAAAAGAACAACTTCATTCACTGAAAAGGAGGAGGGGGGCTGGTGTTAGAGAAAAAATAAAGAATGAAATGAATTTTTATTCAATTGTGACATTGAGGTATTTTTTTTTAAATTTCGGGGGATGTTGGAAGTTTCCACCCAACACTACCCCACGGTATATGCCCTGAATTTTTTACTTACATACCTAACCAGCACTTGCTACCATTGTTCTGCAAAAAGTTTATAAGGTTAATGCACTAAATATTAATATTTCATGATAACACGATAACCTTGTCATAGAAAATAAAATAAATTGCAAAAATATTTTTAGTCATAAATAATTATTGTATTAATTGTATTGAGTGTGGATGTAATTTTAACGTTTTTATTCTTTTTGTTTCCTTTTATTTTGCATAATATGTGTAACATTTTTTTTTTAAATACTGATAGCATCCGGACATGGCGTTAATTTCGTCACATCCGCGGACCGGGTGAATCCATGCGTTGATTGAACAAAAGCACCGATGTACTCCGATCTCAGCCGAGCATGACCGAACGGCTAGACGAGGCTGTTCATTTTTTATACTTTTTTCATTTTCGAAATTCAAACGTAGATTTAGTCACGTTTAGGACCGTTAGTAATAAGGTTGTCACACTAGGAATAATAATGTAGTACCTATGATGCCTAATAATACTCCGTTTTAGAGGGTACTGTAAAGCTTCTTCTTTACATTAATTTATAATAATAATTTAAAACACATTTAATTAATTTGTTATATTTTTTATAATAAAGAAAAACTATTTTACAATCATTTTTCAACATCTTCTCTTCATGTCCTTTCCCCATCTCCCAATTCTTTTTCTTTTTATTTTCAAATTTTAAATCAATTGTAAATGGTGTGGGTGCACGACGCTCATTTACGAAATTCGGTACTAGTGCCCTAGGGTTGAGCTCTAGTTGTAGCGTGTCCTTCTCTCTGCTACAATACAATTTTTCCACTTGCCGGATCACATCCTTTAACACTACTTTCGTCGGCAAATAAGAAGTCGATAGCCTACTCTTATGGAAAGGGTTCAATGCCCCTATAAACTTAATAATAAACGTTTTGTCATCCGCAATCTTCGCCTTCCTAGCGATTTCATTTAAATAATAATAAAATTCCGACAGACTTTTACGATTTTGACGAGCGTTATAGAACAATTCTTGGTAATTTATTTCTTGAAACTCTTCCCTTAGTCTATCAAATACCTCCTGCACGCTTTTGCACGTGTCTTTAATGCCCCGGAAAAAAAGTAAGGCGTTACCCCTTAAAAATGAGGGCAATAGTGATAATTTTTCTTCTTCAGACGAGCATCTCTTGAAAGTTATTAAAGCGTAAAACATTTCTTCGAATTCATCTAGGCACTCCTGTGCGCAACCACCGAAAGTTATCGTGGCTAGTTCCATCTTAGTTATAAATAATTTATAAAAATTTAATAAAAAGATACGGCTACTTCTCTGATAATAAATATTTATCCTGTGTCGACCCTTTGCTCGTCAACACATTCCTGGGCGTAGGAGTTGGTTTACCAATCGGGCCGCTATACCCGGCGCCTCCACCATTTGTAAAGCTTCTTCTTTACATTAATTTATAATAATAATTTAAAACACATTTAATTAATTTGTTATATTTTTTATAATAAAGAAAAACTATTTTACAATCATTTTTCAACATCTTCTCTTCATGTCCTTTCCCCATCTCCCAATTCTTTTTCTTTTTATTTTCAAACTTTAAATTTTTTATTCCTCTTTTAAAAACAAATCTTAAGTGGCCTGTATCATTGAATAGGTTATATTCAATGATCACAACCTTTACAGTACCTATCTATTTAGTGCTTTGTATCATACTCGCTAGGCAGGTCGCTAGGGGTTCCGCTTCTGAATTTTCCGTATATAGATATTCCGTATATATGACAGAATGAAATTAACTCTCTTTTTTTTTCTTTCATGGGGATGGTATGCGGTGGTGACACGTATTTAACGCATATCTCACAGCTTATTCAATTACATAATAATTACGAACAATGGTAAGAATTCTACGAACGCAACTAAACTTAACTAAAAAATGAAAACAAATATGATGTATTTTAATGATTTGGCAATTTCCTTGTTCATATTTTTTAAAATAAAAATTTATAATATTCAGATATTTTTATAAAAAGGTGTTGTTAAGTTTGCCGAATTGCGTTATTGACTTTTATTTAAGTTTACGTGTGCACGTAGAATCGGTATCAATTATTTTACAGCATAGTGACCATAAAGAGATTTTATTTCATTAATCCGTTAAATTAAAGATACTTATTCCTAACGTATATACTTATGGTCTTATTCATAATGGCTTATCGGAGGTTTAAACGGAGATTTTATTTTATAGAGATAATAAACGTTTTAGCGTAAAAAGACTAATGAATAACAAGTTTTGACAATTTTCGAGAACCGATTTTGGCCAACTTTTAAATCTCCGTTATGTCATTATGAATAATACCATAACTGTATTAGCTATGAACACTTCTTTTCTTTCCCAGGGTGCTGTAAAAGTCTAAGGAATATTGTATTATACATATAACATCTTCTGTGAGAGACGGAAAACTCGAAAATAAACTATAATCTTTTCAAAAGTGAAAGAGGTCCGTGCGACCGTACCCAACTGCGGGACTGTATGTAATAGGCTGGAAAGAGATACACTAACTTTTGCGAAGTTTGGATTTTATTTGACACTATAACCAGTTTGCCAATAATAGCGCGACGACCACGATATTATTACGAGACCGTAATGACTATTAAAAAAACCGTAATCTAACGTTACACTAGGTGGTGACAACCCTAGCGGTTAAGTGACAGATCACTGAAGAACAAAAGCAATAGAGCACCTATTGACCATATTACATTTCACGGTGTAATAGCCACCGATAGGGGAGTGCTAAGTTAAATGGCTAGCGGTTCTGTATGTTAATATTTTTAGGGTTCTGAATCTGAATGATAACATTTTGATAAAGATAAAGATAAAGTAATATTTATTTGTACAATAATAAATAATACATAGGCATTGCTTATCATAGATATAAGTATGTAAAGAGAATCTAATACAGCATGTTAAGGGCCTACATCAATATTATCGTATATCATCGCCGACACGTACATATTAACACAGCCAGTAGGCACAGAAAATGAAGAATTAGGGATACTTTTCCTATTTACTCAAAATCTACTAAATATATTTTAATTCTGATTTACTAGTTTCTATTAATGATAGTTACTTATATTTTTAAAGTTATTTCATTAGTTAATACGCGATAATAGACCGACAAATGAAAAAAATGAAAAAATTGAGAGGTTATTTCGCCAAGATTTTCTATCGAGAAAACTTTTTTCAATCGCGTTTCTGAGTTTATGCGATCCTAGATAATATATTGAAAAAACATATACTTAAAATTAGAGCTCTAGCCATTCAATCTAAAGAAACAATGAAAACTTCGTACATAGAAAAATGCACGAAGCTATTTTGGTATCCTCTTAAGGGCCTACATCAATATTATCGTCGACATGTACCTATTAACACAGCTAGTAGGTATAGAAAATGAAGAATTGGTGTTATTTTTTTTGTTTACTCAAAATCTACTAAATATATTTTAATTCCGGCTTACGTGTTTCTATATAGTATAATAGTTACTTACGTTTTTAAAGTTATTTCATTAGTTAATACGCGATAATAGACCGACAAATGAAAAAAATAAAAAATGAGAGAGGTTGTTTCGCTAAGATTTTCTATCGAGAAAACTTTTTTCAATCGCGTTTCTGAGATTATGCGATACTACATTATATATTGAAAAAACATATACTAAAAAATTTGAGCTCTAGCCATTCATTCTAAAGAAAAAATGAAAACTTCGTACGTAGAAAAATGCATGAAGCTATTTTGGTATCCTCTTAATACTATTTTTAAGTTTTCTGTCTCTAAAAATCGTTAGTTTTTAGCAGGCTTTGTCTCTTGATCACTAATAAGTAAATAGATGAATTTTTCCAATCCGACCGTTCTTATGTTGTTATGACTTCTTGAACAGGTAAATGGGCAGTATTCAATTCATTGATGCCTATTTATTGCACCAAAAATAATAAAATCTTATTCAACATAGTCGTGACTGAGACTCTTTTGTTTAAATAATAGTTAAAAACCTATTTAGACATAAATACAGTACTTTCTCTATACAAATAAACAAGATGGTGTCGTATGGTAAGCTATGGTAGAAAGTGCAAAAAAAACTATAAGAAGAAGAAACAACACGTGCCAGCCAAGGAGGTTATAAGTAGGGAGGAACAACTCGGGAACATAGATTTGTCCCAAGGCCCGGCCCGTTTACGGTTTACAAGTAAAATAGTAGCCTTGCCTTCTCTTTTCTTCTTACTAGCTTTCTCTTTTACTCCAGCTCAAAAAGAAAGAGTTAGAAATGCTACTAAATAGGCTCTTTGTCATTTATTTTTCTTAATGTGTTCAACTAAAAAAAGAAGCAGGCCAGATTCGTTGTACCGAGTGTTACGTCTAGATCTATATCGTAAGTCTATGGTGCCAGCACGCTCGGTCATCGCGTTACAGTGGACCACGATCTCTCCTAAATTGGAGGAGGCCCGTATCCAGCAGTGGGGTGTAAAAGGGCTGGACTGAGACAGAGAGATAAGAAAAATGGGAATTTATTAGGCTGTTCATAATACTTTATTTTCATATGGTTACCTATTTACTATCGACCCGAATTTAACATAAAGCGCTTCACCCGTACCTGTCAAACACAACAAAAACCTTGACACTACGCCAACAGAGAACATAAATGAACACACGCAGTACAAAAATATGATTGTAACATAAAAAAAATGTTTCGAAAATAAAATTGCTTATTAAAATTTATTGGATCTTACGTGCAATATAATTAGTTCAAATAAAATGTAATTAGTCTATATAAAATATAATAAGTCGGTATACTATATATAATTTTATAAGTTCAAATTCTGCAATGCCTCCATAGCATAGTACGTTACTTCGATTGATAGCTCGAAGTCTTGGTTACAATTGATTTTTTGCTTGAACAAATTTTTATACTTTACTAATTTACCAGGTTTTCGGTACTCACTCTTAGCATCAATCTGCGTTTTGGGACTAGGTGCCTTTACGCTAAATTCCCGGGGGACATGTTATATACAGTCGTTTTTAATACTCAATCTATAATTATGGATTGATTATTATTTTGCTTATCAATAAGATATTAATTATCGCCAGTCCATCAAATTGCTATCCGCCAGTTACTTATGAAATTCTATGTCTTTATTTATAGTAGCAATAATTTGTGGATGAATAATTTTTAAGTCCTCCTATCTACCTATTTAACAATGCATTTCTCACAAACAGTGTTCCCGACAATCGTCACGTACCACCTCGCACAGTCTCTCATCAAAACCTACACGACTAATTGCGTCAAATTGTGTTACGAAAATATACCAAAAATAACGACATCTATACTTTTTGAAGAATAATCTAACCAGCTGTTTAATAATAACTAAATAAATAAAGATTTATCACGATCCCAGATAACTTACAGCTACGGGTTGGGAAGGCTACAGGAATCCGAATGCTCAAAAGGTAAATATTTTATTTATTTCTTGCTTTTTTGTCATTCAGAATTCCAGGCGGGTGAGACCCCAATGATCACAGAATAACCTGTGAACATTGGGGTAATCAAAGCTTTAGTAAAGACTTCGCCTCCTACTATCCTTGGGTCATCGGCGGCGATTTTATTCTTAGAAGCCTTAGAACGGATGCCTACCATCATAATACAGTACGATTTCAGTGAAACTTTATACCACGTACAATCAAGAGACTGCTGTTTAGTACTAAACTGCTGACATATGAGTTTATATAAAATATAATTGATATCTAATATCCAAAGGGGAGGCATTGCGGCGTGGTAAACGCGTCAGTAACGCGTTCATTCAGTCAACCGTCTGTCAGTCCGCGGAGACGCACCTAACGGATACACGGAAACGATCGATATTTATTCATGTGAATATTCGAATGAATCAATACATTAGTGTTGTGTATTGTGCTGTGTTTTAGTGGATAATAGTGATTTTGGATATTAGTGGATACTACAACAAGGATTCAGGTATTAATATAATTTTTAAAAGTAATGTTTCTCTATTACTAAATGTTACAGTTTTGATGTAGTAACAAAAGACGGCCTTATCTCTTACAGCAATACATTTTAAGCAACTTCTAGTTGAACACAAAATTAATAAAATAAAAAAAATGACGGGCTTCGTGGTGGAGTGGTTTATGTAATGGACTGCCGATCACGAGGTCGCGGGTTCGATTCCCGCTTCCGACAATAATTTGTGTGATATCCATAAATGTTATACAAATGTTTGTACTGCGTCTGGGTGTTTTCTATGTATTATAAGTATGTATTTACAAAAGAAAAGTAGTTTAATGTAGTATATTCGTATTCTGGTACCCATAATACAAGCATATATGCTTAGCTTGGGACCAGAGGACGTTATGTGAAATGTCCGTGAATATTTATTTATTTATTATTAGTAGATAGATAGATAACTCTTTATTTGCACAAACACCAATTTTACACAAAATTTTAAAAATACAGTCCTAAAAGCTATTTGTACAAAAGGCGGTAGTATGCATTTACAAAAGAAAAAGTAGTATATATTCTATCCGTATCTAGTACACATAACACAAGCATAATAAGCTGAGCTTGGACCAGAGGACGTTGTGTGAAGTGTCCTTGAATATATTTTTTATATATATAAAAAAAAATTTTAACTGATTAAAGTTGTTACTTTAATGCTTTTATGAGTTCAGTGCCAATAAAAATGGAACCATTTTCATGTAAAACTATCTGTGTGAATTTTAGTCAGTTTAATTAGACATTTTGCATAATTTACATCGGTCCCAAATTAAGCTATATTTCTTTTCTTGTGTTATAAATGCTAGATTATCCATCGTTATAATACTACTTTTTATAAATAAATACCTAATAGATAGAAAACAGATAGTACAAAACTTAGGTATTTGTTAGTTTTAAAAAGACGTGCCGGTGTATCAAAAACTCTACCTCAGAATATAACACAGAGGTTGACCACAGAGCTGATTTTCAGTTGAAGCTCTGTGATATTGAAGTTTGGATTACTACCATGTTGTTAGCAGGCATCCAGGATCATGACCTGTGATCATTTTCTTAAGAGGGCACGATATCAAATTATGCTCCATACAAAAATATGGGTATCGTACTTCCCTTTTTTCTTCGCGAAAGTTAAACCGATTTTAATTGTTTCTACGCTATATTATAGACAAAGAGTATATCTATGCTTCTGTCACTTTTTTTTTTTCAATACATAATAACTAAAAGAAATATGACCATCCGAAAATCCCGTTCTTTTTTTGGTTTTCTTTAGGTAAAGTTGCAGCGTCTATCACACATATTTGGTAACGATTTACCAAAAAAGAAAGTGATACAAGCATATATATACTTTTCATCTATAATATAAGCGTAAAAATAATTAAAATCTGTTTAACTTTCGCGAAGAAAAAACGGGACTACGAAACGTCTTTTTTCCAAAGAATTTGTAGGTAAAATCTGTTTCAGCTATATTTGTCCCTTTCAACACGGTGCTCGGGAATAGGGATAGCAATACCTAAGGCAAATACCTAAATTAGGAATACAGTACCCTCTTAATGCTTGAACACATGCATTTAATTGTGTCGGGACGAGAATGCGTTAACACCAACCGTCAATATTGTTTTAAAAATATGACTAAAGTGAAAGATGCTGAGTTTCTTACGCCGGCCTACTCAGCAAATTCTGCTCTGAATCGGTGGTATAGAAAAGAATTGGACTTACGAACATAATTTTGTTAAAAAATTGTGTCTAAATGATAAAGTAGATACCTTTCATTTCATATTTGCTAGAAGAAAAATGAGCATATATACATATTATTGAATAGACTATATTTTTTACTATTATTTAATTAACACTCATTAAAGAATAATATTATTTTTATCGTATTCGCATCAAACTAAAACATCTCGAAAAATGTTAATAACTACATAAAATAAATGTATTGTTTCGAAATCAGGTCGGTTATAAAAAACAAGGTTTTTTTTTATTTTAGTATGCGATCGAAATTAAAAGTAATAAAAAATAGTGTGAAAATAATTGTAATAATCGTTACTAAGTTTTAGGATCGATTTACTCTTGTTCGATTTATTATGAACTAATCGATTTACATTAATTTTGATCTTAAAATCAGCTATCTTGTACGAAGCGTTTGCATCCAAAGATTCCCCAAGCCCCAAAGCCTCAGACCCACCTGATAGGATCTCACATTTCGTAGTTTACTTGCATTATTATATACATACGAGTACCTTCTTTATGTAGTGAATTCTTTCTACTTCATGAGATCGTGAGGTTGACATGTTTTTTTTGTGGTAATATCTAATTTTCTATCAGATTTTTTGAAGTGCATGAGTTTTTTTACTAGTTTTATAAGACGCTTTTTAAACTCTACGTTATAAAAAAAACTCGCATATTTTGGCCAGCACAGGAGCAGTGAATTAGTTATTTCTTTACGGTCTTATTCATAATGACTTATCGGAAGTTCGCTAAAATAGGTTCGCGAAAATTGTCAAAACTTGTTATTTATAATAGTCTTTTTACGCTAAAACGTTTATTATCTCTCCGATAAAATCTCCGTTTAAAGCTCCGATAAGTCATTATGAATAAGACCATTAGTTTTTAATTAACGCACAAAATACGTACATCCAAATATTTTAACAAAAAGAAACAAATAAATAGGTATATAATCTGTATATCAATCATAATAACCTTTCATGAATTTGCATATTTCCTAATTGTAATGTTGGCACCTTCTGTTTAAAAACAAGTATATTATTATAATTTTTTAATTAATCTCATCCGTTTTTAATATTTTTCCTGTAATCCTTGAGCTAATCATAACCATCTACTTCCTTCTTTCTTCTTTCATAAACCACGGTCATACTTATAACGCATATTATTTGAGATTAGCTATCTCTCTTCCTTTTCCTCATAGGCTATGTTTACCACATTGTTTTCTTAAGAAAGTATTTGTCCTTCAATTTGCCTTTTAGTGAGTTGTTACATGAGTTTTAAGAGTTAGAAGTTAAACGAAACCTTGCAGCTTCAATTTATTGTTTTACAGCTAAACGGTTATCTATCGATCAGAATTAATACTTAATAAATAAATAAATAAATAAATATTCATGGACATTTCACACAACGTCCTCTGGTCCCAAGCTAAGCTTATTATGCTTGTGTTATGGGTACCAGAATACGGATATAATACATAAACTACTTTTCTTTTGTAAATACATACTTATAATACATAGTAAACACCCAGACGCAGTACACACATTTGTATGACAATTAAAAACATCACACAAATGATTGTCCTGACCGGGAATCGAACCCGAGACCTCGTGATTGGCAGTCCGTTATATGAACCACTGCACCACGAGGCCCGTCTAATGTCTTTCTGAGGAGTAAATATAAATAGGTATAATAACGTATGACTAATAAAATTTATAGAACATATTGAAACAAACCAGTGAGCCAATTTTTAGCACAATTAAGAATTTCAGAAATAGTTGCTTTTTTTTTCAAGACGTTTATATAAATTTCGTGGACATTTAACACAGACGTGGACGGTAACAGAATACTGATATACCTACTACATGAACTACTTAGGTGAACTATATAATACAAGTGCAGTTTTAATATACTTATGTATAGCCATATCATTTACATTTTATCATTTGAAATTAAATTTATACATTTTTAATTAGTGGTTTACAAGACAATTACAACTATGATTGTAATGATAAACTTGATGTTTATCACAAGTATAATGTTAACTTACATCGCAAACTTATAAAATTATAATACTTAATTAAGTACTGACATTATATAGTTCTTGATATCTTGATTTTATTAAACGCAATGAAAGGTATTGCTTTTATTACTCAGAAACTGAGCTTCGAATGTAAGGTACTCTATAATAGTATCGCTTTTATAACACAAATCTACGGGTTTGTCACAATCACTTTGAAGAGCTAACACAATTTATAGCCATTTTTATCACACTGCGTTGTTACAAAAATGAAAGTCATTGAAACCTCATTTACACATGAAAACGATAATATCACGAACGTATCAAGAACGCTCAAATCAATGTGACCTCCTTAGTACAAATATTTGGATGTAATATTATCTACTAATGGTCACCGGATACTCTAATTTTCACTATAATTCAATAGACCTAACTTGATTTTGAACCGCAGTGGAGTAACCTAACCTGTTGGCACTACCAGATTAAGCTATACCAGCGAGCACAGTACAATTCCATCGGAATTTTATACCACGTACAATAAAATTGTGGAATGAACTACCTGCTGAGGTTTTCCCATTGTACTACAGTATGTGGTTCTTCAAAAAAGGTGTCAGAAGATTACTAGAGGGTCGGCGACGCGCGAGTGATACCTCTGGTGTTGCAGACGTTTATAGGCTACGGTAACCGCTTCCCATCAGGTGGGCCGTACGCTTTTTCGCCAACTTAGTAGTATAAAAAAAAAGCTAGCCTGGCGTCTGTAGCAAACTCCATGAAGGGCCATTTGATTGTTTTATCGGCTTTTGCCATACCCTCGTACATGTGTAAGAAGTTCTGAAATGTCTCAGTGTGAGACCTGTAAAGGAGTGAGGCCCGTAACAGCCCTAACGGGCTGGCTAGTAACTAGCTTCATTGTCTGGCGTGAAACTAGCTGATAGTTGGTTTGACTTAGTCATCTAGGAAAAAGAGTGTTTAAACTAATTTTTATCTGCTTATTTTACAACTATTTTTATTAAGGCTTCTTTCCTATTAGTGTTCAAAAAGCCATAACTAGACAGGAAGAAAATATCATTTTACGTATTGGAATTAAGACTTAAGTCAAAAAAGTTATAAACTAAAAAAAAATTCAATGTTTTTGTAAATCTAAAAGTAAGTAAAAGTGTTACATTCATCTTTTATCTATTCTGTGGATACATTCAGAATAAACCTTCCCTATACCTAACGGTGTATCAAAACCTGTTACTGAAAAAACTGTATCTGTTAGCTGGCACGAGTGTTACGTTGGCTATGGTAAATTGATTACCATGGTATTAGATGGCACGTGTTTAATCATACCTTTCACTTGGATAGGCCCGTGCTTAGTGATAAGATAACAGTAATCATCGTTGTAAGAATCTGATTTGAATTTAATATATCGATTAATATAACTAGGAATATTAGGCAATATTGAATGGGAAGTAATAATAATTGTTTTTAAATTATTAAGTACAGTAAGTTTCTTATTTAAAAACTTATCAGAATTATTATAACAAAAATGCTGATCTAATTAACTAAATATGAAAAACAAGAATAGAACAAGAATAGAAAAATATCTTTTCATTCATTCCCCCATATATAACTATACATCCCTTATATTATTCTTGGTCACGGGCCTCTTTCACTTCGGGAGGGATTATGTACTGTGCCGCGCTGACCAAGCGCGTTAGCACAGGGTTTGTTTTTCAGGTTTCCATTTCTCACAGAAGATGTTTTCTGTGTGTACATTACAATATACATAATAATTTCTTAGCTGGCTTTCACAGCACCCTCAGGAGTAAATCGGGTAGTAACACTTGTGTTCTTAGCCCGTCACCACACGGAAAATGTATACACAAACAATGATTTATCAGAATAAAATAGGCGGCATCAAGTCATTATCCTAAGTCTACACATTAACTAATGTAAATGTTAACAAGTTTCATATTTTTTATTTTTATTTCAAAAAAAGAATCCCAACAGTATTAATTATAACACTGTATTATAGCATTGTGTAGTAATAAGGTCGCATACAAATGTGTGTGAGGAAACACAGAAATTCGTGGCTAATCTAGTTTTAATTACTACAGGTGTGGCATTACAAGGAAACAGTATTATATTTTGTAATAACAGAGCACTGTGCACAATACTTGGACGAAAAACAAAAAAATTAACAGCGTTTAAATACGTAATCGAAGTTGAACGCTCCTTTACACAACATTATATTACGATAAGCAATTGGAATTAGTAAGGTAAAATATAAGATCTTGATTGATAACCATTGAGGATTGAGTGTTTTAGTAGAGGCTTCATTGATCGAAAAGCTTAACTTTAGGTTATGAGCGCAGCCAGGATTTGATTTTGAAGAAGTTCAATTAAAAACTTCTTCAAAATAAAATCCCATTAAAGACTCCCAAAGCTCTCTTTAAAAAGAACGCTGTGTATGGAACGTAGGTACCGCATGATTAGGAGGCTGTGTTAGGAGGTTTCTGTTTTATTTTCGATATTCCGAGGGTGGTTGAACCAGAAACCACCCTCTGGCTTTACTCATGTAACAGCTCATACTAAAGGTACTTTATATAATCTTAAGGCTTTAGGGCAAATCTTAAGGCTTAAGGCAATGAGAAGAAACCGGTATATTTGAGGATTTCTGTGCGCTCATAACAAAAAAAAATCAAAAAGTCAAACTCGACGGGCCTCGTGGTGGAGTGGTTTATATAACGGACTGCTGATCATGAGGTCTCGGGTTCGATTCCCGGTCAGGACAATCATTTGTGTGATGTTTTTAAGTATCATACAAATGTTTGTACTGCGTCTGGGTGTTTACTATGTATTATAAGTATGTATTTACAAAAGAAAAGTAGTTTATGTATTATATCCGTATTATGGTACCCATAACACAAGCATAATAAGCTTAGCTTGGGACCAGAGGACGTTGTGTAAAATGTCTAAGAATATTTATAAAAAAAAAAAAAAAACTTTTTCAGATTTTTCTGATTTTTTTCTCTCACTCCAGCCAATTAACGGCTCAGTGTTGGGCATGGGCTCTTACTATGCAGTTCTGATCAACAGGCGTGTTGGCAAGGGTTTACTTCTTAATTAAGTCGTAACCATACGAGCGATAATGAATTAGTCCACTATTATGTGTATGAGTAACATAAACTGAAGGGCATTCGTTACTACTAACACCACAATACTGTAAGAATTTATTACAGTTTGAAATGTTTTGTTACCAAACGGTCTGATAACCCTACCAATTATATTGGCAACATGAATTACGTTGATTTGAGTACAACAATAACAATTTAATTCAGTCGGTTGTAAACTTATTTTGACGAGTCCAAAGCGAATCGATACGGTTCGTTGGATTGCCATTCCGCGTTTTTGTATCAGTTTCATGGAATGATTTTGGTGTATTTTTATTCGGAGGAAAATCATTCCTTTCTCTCGCTTGCTCTCTTTATACAGATATAGCAAAGAGACTTGCCGTTACCTTAGGTGACCAGCGTGCTTGTACAATAGCGTGCCAAAGCTTGATCCGCTAAGGGTGGTCTTAGAGATAAAACCTTGTCCTAATTAGTAACTTAAATACTTTAATGAAACGAACTCGTTACTTGTTTTATTATTGTATTGTTTCTGCAAATCTCTTCCTTTTCCTTCAATACTAGTTCTGATTACATAAATGTTCTTAATTTTAATCTTCAATTATAGCTCATTGCATATACCTAGCTTAATAGTGTGTTGGTAGTGAATTGCCATAAAATGTGAAAATATGCTGCCAGTTTTCCGTATCTCGCTAATTGAACAGAGATGTTGGACGTAAAATACCTAACATAAGAAAAATAGTTATAGAAAAAACTATTTTTAATATTGTCTGATTTTAGTTTGATTTATCACTTAGCTATTTACATTCGTGTAATTTATTGTCTATTATTATTTATGTATTAGAACAATGCTCAACTATTTGAAAATACTCTTACGCGTAATTTTAAAATTTTCTAAACTAGATATTTTTATAACGAAATTAACCTTCAGTGGAATTAAAAAAGAATATAACCTATATCAAAATGTTTTAATTACTCTATTAACTAAGTTTATTAATTAAAATTTGTTCAATTATATACCTACGTAAAGTGCCTTCATTTTAGAGTTGCCTATTTTTTACAAAGACTTTCACACATATCAGGCCTTCTTTTTAAAAAAAAAACTTATATAACCCCTCTGTTATAGTACACTCACAAATATTCACAAACAAACAAATAAAGCAAGTATTTGTATAGTGACAGGCAGGGCTGGGCAAAATACATCCTTTGTTGTAATTGAAATACAAATTACAAAATACTGCGTTAGCAAGTAATTGAAATACAAAATACTAATTACTTTTGAGTGGAGTAATTGAATTACAAAATACAGTATTTTGGGTATTCGTAATTGAAATACAAAATACAAATTAGAAAATACATTTTGACCCAACTTTAAAAAACAAGAGGTTTTTTTTAATATTTGTTCACGGATAACTTTGTCGTTTATGAACCGATTTTAATGCTTCTTTTTTTGTTGGAAAGTAAATGTTTCAGAGGTGGTTTTATGATAGGGAAAATAGATTTTCGTGATGGCAGTCTAGGGAATTAGATGGCAACTTTCAAAGATCATATGGCACTGTTTGAGGTCGGTTTTTTATTATTAAAAGCTATTATTATAAAAGGTTTATTATTATTAAAAGGATAAATTTTGTAATATTAATATTTATGTAGGGATTATCTCTGAAAATATTGTCCGTGGTGACGTATTAAAAATACAAGCGTTACCACCCCCATCTTCCATGACCAGGCGGTCCGCCTAGTCCTCGGGACTGGGTCAAGGCGAGGCACTGGGATCTGACGTACCACCTCACCAGCTTCTCACGGGTCATGGCTGTTTCGCCAAGTCCCCGTGGGAGCTGGTTGATATTGAGTCAGATCCCGAGTGCTGTGTGGGAAATTGTGGGAGTGGAACCAAGGACACAGCGTAGCACACCCTCGCCGTGTGCACGGCTTGGGACACCTAGCGTGTTGACCTCGTCGACGTGCTGGGCAAGGATTTGTCACCCTCAATGAACAATGTTGGGCTGCCGTCGCCTCCTTCGCCAGGGAGGTGATGGCTGCAAAGAGGGAGTCCCTGCGGGAGCGTGAACGCGTTGGTGAAACCTTGCCACCCTGCAGGGCCACGGGCAGAGGTTGTCGGCGCGCAATAGCCGGCGGCTTCCCCCGACGAGGTTTCTGAGTACTGATTCGCCGCGAAAAATGTGGCTGTCGGCCACAACAACACGGCGGTGGAACCTAATCTTACCGCCGTCGGGTCGGGACCCGATTAGCGGGGCCGCCTCTCGCCGGGTCATGGTAAAGCTTAAGGCATCATCATGGCGCGTCAGAGCAGAAAGCGGTTATAGAAAATAAACAAAACAAAAACCACCCCCATCTTCTCCCCAGGCTGCTCTATAAGCCAGTTATGGAATATTCTGGACAGATAAGATACTCTTTGAGAGATGGAAAGCTTGAAAATAAACCTTGCGCCATCACGTCAGGTCAGCGCGGCACAATAAACCAAAACCCTCACATAGTGGAAGGGGCCCGTGCTCGAAGGCCTTTCATGGGCTGGAGAGCGATAGAGAGAGGACTTTTTGTAAAGGTAATTATCCAATCCTGATATTTTGTGCACTAAATTAGTGTAAAAAATATCAGGATTTGATCAATACTTTTAGAGATAACCCCTCTCTCTAATAGATCGAGATGCGAGAGGTGAAATCTTTTACTCATTATAGCAGCAATAAAATTTATTGGATAAGGTTGTCTCTGATGTCTAAAATTTTAATAAAAAAAAATTATAACTCTCTCCAGCCCATTTACGTTCCACTGTTGGGCACGGCGCTCCTCCACTTTGGGAGGGATAATAGTCTACTGTGCCGCGCTGGAGATTACAGTTTACTGTGCCGCGCTGGAGATTATAGTCTACTGTGCCGCGCTGACCAGGCGTGTTGGCACAGGGTTTATTATCGAGGTTTCCGTCTCTCACAGAGGATGTTATCTGTGTGTGACACTTGAATTCATAATCCGTCACCACACAGAGAACCAGCATAAAAAACAATACAATATGGAATTATTTGTGTTCGTCACACAATTAAATGACTTGAATAGACATTGAAATTCTTCTAAGCATGCGCCTGCTCCACATTGGTAGGGATTATGGTCTACAGTGCCGCGCTAGCCAGGCATGTTGGCACAGAGTTTATTTACTAGTTTTTCGTCTCTCACAGAGGATGTCATCTGTGTACAATAAGTATCCCTTAACTGGCTTTTAGATCATCCTCGGAAGGAAATAGGGTAATGACACTTGTATTCTTAATCCGTCATCGCACATATAATACATTGAACACAGGCTTTAAAAATAAATATAGCAAGCTACCAGGAGGCCCCAAATATCTGCAATAGTTAGTGAATTAAAAAAATAATAAAAGTATTACATAAACCAACGGCATTTTGTATTCGTGTTGTGATGGAAGCGTTTCCTGCGCACGTGCCGACTTACTTCCGGTGAGCCGTACACGCAGGGGTCACTACTAATATAAAATTAAAAGAATAGTTAAATATATTACCATGATTCAATACAGTAGTCATTTATGGAGCTTCGAGCTTCATACTTTGACGTTACCCACCCATAGTATATCTTTAAACAAACTCGTTAATTTTGTATGTATGTCCTTAAGTGAGCTTATATCTTCAGAAATACGCAACGGATTTTAATGCGATATTTTTAATGGAAAGAGTAGTTCAAGAGGATGTTTATTTTTGTATAATTTATCAAGGTTTAGTTTCTGAATTCTACGCGTACGAAGTTGCGGGTAGCAGCTAGTTTATTAAAAAGAGTAAACCGCAAAATTAAACTGAACTAAAAAATGAATTTTGATAGTGTCAATAACACGAGTCGGCTATTATAGACTAAAGATTATAATCTTATATCTTATATATAAAATTCACGTGTCACAGTGTTAGTTACCGTACTCCTCCGAAACGGCTTGACCGATTTTTATGAAATTTTACACGCATATTCAGTAGGTCTGAGAATCGGCCAACATCTATTTTTCAAACTATTTTTATTAATTATGTCAAAACAACGTTTGCCGAGTCAGCTAGTTTAATATAAATGTTGTTATAATTAATATAATGTTTTGACGGGCTTCGTGGTCTAGTGGTTCATATAACGGACTGCCGTTCACAAGGTCGCGGGTTCGATTCCCGCCTCGGACATTCATATGTGTGATGATTATAAACGTCCTAAGAATGTTAGTTCTGCGTCTGGGTGTTTACTATGTATAATAAGTATGTATTTACAAAAGAAAAGTAGTTTATGTATTCTATCCGTATTCTGGTACCCATAACACAAGCATAATATGCTTAGCTTGGGACCAAAGGACGTTGTGTGAATTATCCATAAATATTTATTATATTTATTAAAAAAAAATGTGCACAACAACAATAAAATAATCAAAATACAGCAATAGTTGTAGAAATTTTTAAAATAAGCTTAAAAAAAAAGGTTATTTAATAATTCAAGGACTAGTATTTAACGGTGGCACTCACGTTGCCACATTTCTAACTATACACTCACAATGTGTGTAAGTTTAGCAAAATTATTGTATAATGTAGAGTTTACATACCAATTATTAATTTAGAAATATTATATTAGATAGTTTAAGTTGGGTACTTGCTTTCGATGTAAATATTGTTAGATATTTCCTAAGTGTTATCAATTAATCCATACCTTCATTGCAGTTTTGATTAAGCTCACGTTATCAGTTTTATCTACAAACGCTATAAAAGTTATGTATTAAGGTACATCTGTGCGGAACGGAAAGCTCCAAACTAAATCCTATACCAGTACCTTAATTTCGTATAAGAATAAAATAAGTCTCACAAACGTAACCGGAAAATATATATTATTACTAGCTCACCCGGCAAACGTTGTTTTGCCATACAAATGGGTATGAAAAATAGAAAGAAGCCGATTCTCAGACCTACTGAATGTGCATATGAAATTTCATAACAATCGGTCAAGTCGTTTCGGAGGAGTATGGGTACGAACATTGTGACACGAGAATTTTATATAATACTAGCTGACCCGGCAAACGTTGTTTTGCCATATTAAAAAAAAAATGGTTTCAAAAACTGTTACGTTCAACCTGGGATTTTTAATGTGTTAGTTTGTGGAAGCGTATTAATTCTTCAGGCCAACACGAACGAACTTAAAATCTGCGTTTCACAGCGTTAACAAATTCATAATAGTACAAACTTACCCTGTTTTGTTCTTCAACAATGTCTTCACCGTGTCACCCTAGCTATTGCATAACTATCGATTAAAATATTGGCCAATATTAAAATAAATAATCAAGCTTACCTAGCTTATTCAACAACACAACACGGGTAGACCACGGGCTCCTGATGACATCAATCGTCCCAATACAATTACACCATCACAATTATAGTTCAATTTCAAAATAGTTCAATTTACATTAAATAGCATTAAATATAGACACACAAATCGTATTAAGTATGGAGACACAAAATTCACTAGTTTTTATAACACATTTATGTCCAACAATTTGGCGAAGATTACATTTCGCGGTGACATTTCAAGGTTTTGTTTTCAATTGTAATTATCGATTCACACAACAAGGATAATTAGTTTTATCAACAATTAATTCTAGTGACAATTTTAACTCGCAAAAAACAGTTGCAAGGAAAACGCTTCAAATCGCATTCAAATCGCGACGTAATTTGCAAACAAGATGTGTTTTGCGACTGACAACGCGCGCTCGGTAACCGCGTCGCGCGCGCGGGCAACGAGCCACCAGGACAGATGCACCGGTCAGTTCTCAACGTCATCGATAGTGACGTTATCAATAGTTAGAGATGCCCGTGCGCAGACTTGATACGATAAGTTAAGTTTGGTACATAACATCTACCCGCCTCGGCCAGGACTACCTGGCCGCTAATTCACTGGCAGTCGCGACAAGGTTGATACAGCTCTCTTCAAAATTGAACCGTCCACCCGGACCTCAGCAAAACGGGGCACTCCATCTGCTCCAAAGACGAGGTTGAGAATGCGCCCCCTGCGCCAACACAGTGGCGGTGAGTTAGCGTCCTTAACCAGAACGAGGTCACCAACATGAGGTGGATCAGTCTTGTCAGTCCACTTAACGCGCTGCTGGAGAATGTGCAAATATTCTAAATTCCAACGTTTCCAAAAGCTCTGAGTGAGTTGTTGGACCAATTCAAACCGCGAGAGACGATTAGGTCTCACATCAACAAAGGGATATTCCGGCAGGGCGTTCAGTGGCTGCCCAATCAAAAAATGGCCCGGCGTGAGGGCTTCCAAGTCGTTAGGATCTGAAGAGATCGGGCACAACGGGCGTGAATTCAAAACGGCCTCGATTTTGCAAAACACAGTTGCGAGCTCTTCAAAGGTCAATACAGACTCGCCAATTACCCGTCGCAAATGTGTCTTAGCAACCTTTACTACGCTTTCAAATATTCCTCCCCAGTGGGGACATGACACGGGACTGAACCTCCAAGTTATTCTACGTGTAGCTAGTCTAGACGCAATTTCAGTCTCGTTAGCCGACAAAAAATCATACATCGCTTTTAAATAGTTGTTTGTGCCTTTGAAGTTGGTACCGCAATCCGACCGAATCAAGGACGGTAGTCCTCGTCGTGACACGAATCTATCTAACGTCGCAACAAATGCCTCTGTCGAGAGGGCTGAGACGAGTTCCAAATGTACCGCCTTGGTGGACAGACAGACAAAGACGCACAAATAAGCCTTGACAGTTTTACTGTTCCTGAGGGTCGAGGTCTTAACAAAAAAGGGGCCTGCAAAGTCCGTACCAACTCCAGCAAAGGGCCTTATCTCAGTGACCCGATCCGAAGGAAGGTCACCCATGATAGGCTGCATGGTAGGGGCCTTGAGCCTATAGCAAGGCATACAACGAAAGACCACACTACGGATCGTCCGACGGGCCGATAAAATCCAAAATTCCCGTTGCAAAATGGCCAATAAGGCATTACAGCCGGCGTGGGAGTTCTTGATGTGACGATCAGTCACCAACAGGTTCACCAAGTGGCCACTCTTGGGCAATAAGAGGGGGTGACGAGATCCATAAGGGAGGTTTGCGTTCCTAAGACGCCCTCCGACACGCAAAAGACCCTCACTATCCAAGAAGGGGTTCAGCTTACAAATGGCTCCAGACAGCTTGGATTTGCCTTTCCTCAAGATGTCAATCTCGTCTTCAAAATGTGCCTCTTGCACAGAACGAACCCAGTGAAGAAGAGCATCTTGGAGCTCTTGTGGCGATAAGAAGGCCTCCAAACATTTGTTCTGTGGATGTCTACAATTTCTCATGAAGCGCTTGATCCAAGCGGTGACACTCAACAATTTGTCCAATGAACTGTAACGATTAAGTAAGAAATCGGGGTCGAACGGACGGTCCTGCCGTTCGAGCGCAAGCGTTCGCAACCCAGGCAGTGCGACAATGTCTAAGGCCGGAGTTCGCGGCCAATTAGATTCTGATCTGGTCAACCACTCAGGTCCCCACCACAGAGAGTGCTCAACTAAAAGGGGGGCCATACATCCCCGTGACGCACAATCAGCAGGGTTGACCTCGCCAGGCACATGCCTCCAAACCAACGGGGTCTCCGATTTCTGTATCTGAGAGACACGATTTGCTACAAACACCTCTAAGGTGTGAACTGACGTCTTCAACCAACATAGCACAATTTGACTGTCAGTCCATGCATATATCGTGGAAACGTCAATTGACGTGCACAAGGTGGACATGACGTGATTCAAAAGGCGAACAAGAAGGGCCGCCCCTGACAACTCTAACTTAGGGATTGTCAAGGCAGTTCGAAGAGGCGCGACCTTGCTCTTCGCCATGACCAACAACACTTTCACCTGACCATCTGTGGTCACGGTGCGCAAGTATACGGCTGCTGCGTACCCACGTTCCGAAGCGTCCGAGAAACCATGAAGGGACGCGGTGTGCTTCCCTGGCGGAAGCAGAGCACGGGGTAACGATATCCTATTGATGGCAGGCAATGAGGAAGCAAATAGGAGCCAGTCCTTCAAAACAGCTTCGCGAAGTGGCTCGTCCCATCCAAGACCTGCAGTCCAAAGTCTCTGCAGGAAGCATTTGGCCCAGAATATGACCGGGCATATCCAGCCATTGGGATCAAAGGTTCTCGCGACAGTCGACAGAACCAGTCGTTTCGTCCAAGTGTGATGCGAATCCAAATTGACATTAAATGTAAAGATGTCCTGGACTGGTCTGTACTGGATTCCAAGCACTGACATCATGGTAGGGTTGTCACGGTTCTCAAATAGGTGAGGATCCTGCTGGTGGTCGTCCGGTAGCCCTTCCAAGAGCGCAGGTAAGTTGGAGATCCATTTACGCAACTCATATCCTGCGGAGGCTAGAATGCCAATCAACTCGTCACGCAAGAGCAGGGCCTCTCTCTCCGTGGCCGCGCCAGTGCACACATCGTCAACATATAGGTCCTCATTCAAAATGGCGGCTGCGCGAGGAAACGACATACGCTCTCGATCCGCGAGCTCCCAAAGCGAACGTATAGCCAAAAAGGGGCTAGACCTCAGCCCGTATGTGTTCGTGTTGAGCTCGTAGACAAGCATGGGATCTTGCTGGTTTTCCCGCCACAATATCAGCTGGTATCGGCGATCATCCGGGTGAATTACCGTTTGCCTGAACATCATCTTGATGTCAGCCACAAAAACAAATTGATGACGTCGAAACCGCGTGATGACGTCACAAAGGTCCTTCAGCAATTTGGGACCAGGATGCAGACACTGGTTCAATGACACTCCTGAAGTAGTCTGCGCAGAACCATCAAATACTGTGCGTAACTTACCACTGGATGGTTTTATTACAGCATGATGCGGGAGAAAGAAGTGCTCCGTCGAACGCCAATCCAATTTTGACACAGACATGTGTCCCAAATCCTCATACTCCCGCATGAAGTCAATATACTTCTCCTTGAGTAGTGGGTCCCTGCTCATACGGCGCTCCATCGCCAACAAACGCTTCTCTGCAATAGGCCGCGAGACGCCAAGTGGCGGACGTACGGCGAGAAATGGCAATCTTGTCATGATCCGGCCAGAACGGAGATAACTGGTGTTGGTCTTGTAGAACTGCTCACACTCTTCATGCTCCGGATCAGAGCGGGGAGCTTGTGGTGGCTCCTCCACTTCCCAGAATCTCTGCACGGCGTCAGAAAGGGCGGACCCCACCATCAAGGCCGTTCCAAGTTCGGCAGGGGGGGGAGTCCTCAATACAGGCCCCATCAGTGCGAACCCAAATATGGTCCGGAGGGCTACCAAGCCACCTGGCTGCAAAACACGATCCTTGCCGAGTAATATTTTACCCAAAACATCGGCACCAAGCAACAAATCGACCGTGCCAGGCAGGTCAAATTTAGGGTCAGCCAAATTCAAATCCGCGGTCAATTTTACCGCATCCGCAGACAAACGAACTTGCGGGTGATTGCCCAAGATATTCTCCATCACAATGGCCGACGATTCCAACGTCGGACGTGGAGAATTTGAGGGGGAGAACTCAAACAAAACACGGCCCTCAACCGTGGCCACGGGGGCGTTCCCGACACCCCTTATTACATCTGAATATTTTTCAATAGTCTGGCCAGTCTGCCCTACCAACCAAGACGAGGCTATGCACCCCTGTGAGCCTGTGTCCAATATCGCTCGGACTACAACTGAGGCGCCCGTCCGTCCCCAGACCCTGACATGGGCCGTGGGCAAGAGGACGGTCTCAAAGGGGGGCGGTGCATAGCGGGGGCAGACGCCAACATCCTAATGTTGGCGTGGCGGCGACTGAGCGCCGTTGTCCCGAGACGGCAAATCAAAGTGCGGGTAGTGCCTAAACTCGGCCTCCTCTCGGTGACGACTGCCACGAGCCATAGACGGCGGTTCGTAGCGCCTGGAGCGTCCGTACCGAGGGTTGCGCGTCTCCAAACGGGGACGTTCCGCCAGAGGGGGGGACGGTAGTGGTACAGGACGTGCGTCACGGTAATCGTGGTACACTACTGGAGGTGATCTCGCTTGATCACGTGGAAGCGGGGAGGGCGAGCGGGACACAAAGGTGCGGGATTGAACCCGGGGCCCGCTTTCATACCCGCCCGTGGGGCTGCGCGCCGAACCAACTCGGCGATCAACGGCAGCGCAGTTTGCGCGGCGTGGGGGTGATGAGCCGGACTCCAAGTTGCGGGACTGGTCCCGGTGTCCACTGGCATACCCGCCCGAAGGCGACCCCGCGTGGTCGCGACGGCCATTCGCGTTGGCGCACAGGATTTTCAAATGGTGCCCTCCGCAAATAGGACACGGGTGAGTGTCGGGGCAGGCGCGCTGGTAATGGTCCCCTAGGCAAGAGAAACACCAGCCGCGGGCCTGGGCAATCCGCCTACGAGCGGCCACGTGCAGGACCGCGAAGTCTGGGCACCGCACCGTTTGGTGTCCCTGCGACTTGCAAAACCGGCAGTCCGGTGGCGCAGCTTGAGCGACAGCAAAGCGGGCAGCCGTACCCCCTCTTGGTGCAGGTTGGGCATTGCGCCGTTGGTTAGTAGGTCTGGGACGTGATGCTTCCACCGGCGTGTCGGCGACCATGACGTCACCCATGCGACACTCGTCGTCCAGGAACGTCAGGAGCTGGTCAAAGGTAGGGAGAGCAGATGCCTCATCCCTAGTGTGCCCCTGTTCAAAACGTGCCCTCAAAGACACCGGCAATCGCTTGAGTACGATACGCACCAGTAGGTAAGACCACTTGGCAACCGGCAGTCCTAAGCGGTTGAGCGAATTGGTGGCTATTAGGAGGGGGTTTAGCAGCTCGGTCCTCAACTGGGCAGCATTGCTCACGACGGGAAGGTTCAAAATCTGGTCAACGTGGGTATCTGCCAGACAGCGCTGGTTGTGATAGCGCTTGGTGAGCAACGCCCGCGCGATCCCATAGCTCCCGTCACATATTGGGAGGTGCTGTACTAAGCCCCTCGCCTCTCCATCAAGCACGGAGAGTAAATAGGCCAGTTTCTGAGACGGACCCAAATCGTCCCTCGAGTCCACAAGGCTCTCAAACAAACCAATGAATCCCATCCACATGTCTAGTCGACCATCAAAACGTGGAAGATCCAAGTTGGGTAACCTGGTCAAAAGGCCCACGGGAGTCTTCAAGGGGGCCCGGTGAGCCGGTACTCCGGCGCGCGAGGCTAAAATCTCCCGCGCGCTCTGGGCGATGTCGTCGGCAAGGTCCATAATTTGGACGTAGTCCTCGTGGACTTGGTCCCGTCGCTCCTGGGGGAATGACTCCAGGGGCACATCATCCAGATGCAAGATGAAGCGCCGGTAAAGCGCCTCCACCTCCTGAAGTCGTGTAGGGCATTTCTCATGCCTGTCCAACAATGCCTCGATTCGGTTCTCCCTTTTCACCAAGGCGGCAGCTGACGTGAACCATCTCAAATGAGTCGCAATCCCGGAATATGTCTCGCGGACAACATTATACGCGGCGGTAGACATCTTCAAAGCACAAACGGCACGTAACAAACAATCTTATAATAACAAAAAAAAAAACAAATATCTTTCACAAACAAACAATATTACAATAGCGAAAAACAAAATATCTTTCAATGAGACAAGCCGCTATTACTCCAAACAAATATCAAATCTTAAATATTTTAAATCAAACAAACAAACAATTCCTTGCCAATGTGCAATTAATTTAATACTTAAATTATTTATTTTAAGGTAACCAACAAAACAAACAAACGTATAAAATAAATGTTGTATTATACAAACGCACAACGCCACAATTTAACTATAACGTTGTTCAATATTAGACAATAATTAAATAATAATTTATATTAAATAATAACCTGAGCAACAACAAATACGATTAGCAATAGCACAAATAATTATCAAATCCTTTAAAATCTAATTGCCAATTCAAGTGCTCAAATTAATTATTCAAAACTATACCAACAATTTAGATTAAACAAACAAACAACTAAATTAATCAAATTAAATTAATTAAATTAATTAAATCAATTTTCACAAATAATGAGGGTATAGTTTGTTCAACATGGAACATTCGAGAAACGGAGTTTAAACCACGCTCTGCTACCAATAATATGTTACGTTCAACCTGGGATTTTTAATGTGTTAGTTTGTGGAAGCGTATTAATTCTTCAGGCCAACACGAACGAACTTAAAATCTGCGTTTCACAGCGTTAACAAATTCATAATAGTACAAACTTACCCTGTTTTGTTCTTCAACAATGTCTTCACCGTGTCACCCTAGCTATTGCATAACTATCGATTAAAATATTGGCCAATATTAAAATAAATAATCAAGCTTACCTAGCTTATTCAACAACACAACACGGGTAGACCACGGGCTCCTGATGACATCAATCGTCCCAATACAATTACACCATCACAATTATAGTTCAATTTCAAAATAGTTCAATTTACATTAAATAGCATTAAATATAGACACACAAATCGTATTAAGTATGGAGACACAAAATTCACTAGTTTTTATAACACATTTATGTCCAACAATTTGGCGAAGATTACATTTCGCGGTGACATTTCAAGGTTTTGTTTTCAATTGTAATTATCGATTCACACAACAAGGATAATTAGTTTTATCAACAATTAATTCTAGTGACAATTTTAACTCGCAAAAAACAGTTGCAAGGAAAACGCTTCAAATCGCATTCAAATCGCGACGTAATTTGCAAACAAGATGTGTTTTGCGACTGACAACGCGCGCTCGGTAACCGCGTCGCGCGCGCGGGCAACGAGCCACCAGGGCCCTGAGTCGGGTATTTCAACGGTGTCACAACTGTACCATTATTGTACCATTATGGTGCAATAGTAAAGTTTTTGGTAGTCTACTATTAATGTGTCGTCATAACGACTTCATCATTGTCTTACAATTGTCAAAGTGACATAAATTGCTAGTCTCGTACACAACTGCTTCACAATTGCAATTCAATGACTGAAATGTTTCGGTAGTCTGCTATTTTGAATTTGACAGTAATATTTTTAAATTGTCCTGTGTCGACAGATTGCCATAAATAAAAAATAGATAGATAGAAATATTAGAAATTGTTCTTTGTAATTTATTGCAATTTACTAATCTCCTAAACTTCACATTGCTTTTTATACTAATAAATAGTATGTACAAATATATTTAAACGAAGTCTAGCATGATTAAATGTTTAAATTTATTAGTAGTTTTTCGAAAATCACTTCAACTAACGCATTTTTTAAAAACGGCAACACATACATACCATTCTAACACAATCCATAGATAAAAGAGACCGAAAATTCAATGCATAGATAAAAGAGATCGACAATTCTATTACCATTGAAAGACCGTTATGACGGCATATAGCAGACTACGGATATTTGACTTCAATTGCAACGGTATCGTGCCGGTATTGTGCCGGTATGACAATTGTTCCAAAATAGTGGACTTGAGCACCAGGACAGATGCACCGGTCAGTTCTCAACGTCATCGATAGTGACGTTATCAATAGTTAGAGATGCCCGTGCGCAGACTTGATACGATAAGTTAAGTTTGGTACATAACATAGATGTTGGCCGATTCTCAGACCTACTGAATATGCATGTAAAATTTCATAAAAATCGGTCAAGCCGTTTCGGAGGAGTACGGTAACTAACACTGTGACACGTGAATTTTATATATAAGATAAGATAATAAATTAATTGCCTCTTTAGTTTGACTGTGCAACGCCTGATAAAACTAGAAATAAATTTTGTGGCGTAAATTCTTCGTTTGCTAATGCAAAAGTGAAGGCGTTTCAATTTAACGATAGAAAATAATATAATCTGGTTCTGGTAGAAACAGTTTACGACAAATATTTTCTTTATCTGCTATTCTATTCTTTAATTCACTTTTCCTTCTTAGTTAGCTTTAGGAAAAAAAATGGTGCACTCACACTGCGTAGGTATATTCCCAATCCTTTAGGTAGGTATGCCAGGAATAAAAATAACATTTCGTGTCATAACATTTTTTTTTACTTACCGTTTCCAATTAAATTAGTTTAATCACTATTTTTTCTTGGAGCTCTTGCCTGACGCAGAAGTAATAGTCTTCGTTACTACAACGGATGGAGACGTGTTCGTTTGGGTAGACAGTTCCCCATTCAAGAACTGATTTACTCTTATTTTCAAATCCATATACAAAGCATTTTCTTGGTTCAATTGTGGTAGTACTGATAAACGCTTTTCAAAAGGCTGTAAAAAATAATAGGTCTTTATTATTTACTTTATTTTTATAAACCAAAACATTTGTAAGAGTCTTAGCAAAATTAAATAATAATAGGTACCGAAAATCTCAGTCTATTTAATAGGATTTTACTGCAAGTAATCAGGAAAAGTGATGATATTTAATTTATCAGTGGCTTACAATCAGAGGTGTATTTTGAAAATTAACGCCCCAGGCCATTTGATTTGACGCCCCGGGCCAATTTTATTTGCCACCCTAAAAATAATAGAAATAGAGCTAAATTTTAAACTTGAAGGCTTTTTCCCCCTTTGCTTTTTTTGAATGCTTTTGTGAATTGTGAATACGCCCCTGGTTACAATAGATACTCCTGAAACCGATGCTCTGAAATTAGCGAATCAACATTTTATATTTTCTATACTAACAACTCCAAAAGCATAACTTGATCGTACGCGTGGAATTTAGAAAATGTTCTCCGTTTTTGCAACAAAAATTTTTCACTTATGCGCTTTGCTCCTTCCTTCCTTCCTTCGCTCGCTTGGTCGCAGCATGATGTTTTATAGCCTATAGCCATCCTCGATAACTGTACTATCCAACACTGAAAGAATTTATTAAATCGGACTAGAGGTTCTTTGGATTAGCGCGTTCAAACAAACAAACTCTTCAGCTTCGTAATATTAGTATAGAATTGGTGCGTATATTTTAAAGTGTTGTACCATTAAGTACGCAAGTAAAACTACAGGCACTGCTAGTTTAATTATAGATTAGTACATACCTTAGTTTCAATAGTTGCTTGTGTAAGCACTATCAGATAGTAAGTCTTCTTATGTTCAAACTTATCAGCTGCGTATGCGAACGTGGGCAGATTAAATAACCCTTTCAGACTCCCATTCACATCAGCTAAATCGAACCTAGTGAATATTCCTAGCTTGCATTTCTTTCTAAAATTTAATTTTTATTTTTGTTTAAATAATAAAGCAATTAAGAACAACAATTAAAAAATGTTGAGACCGCAGATAGTTTTTAAAAGTATATTATATGTCTATGTATAAATATTATTATCGACGTGTCTAATCGTCCGATAATCGGACGATTAAAATTAATGAATCGTCCGGTAACAATCGTGGATGCGACTATTTGTACGGCTTTTTTTTTTGAATGAGTAGGTATATTCATACGGATATTATTATTTTTTTAATATTAAATTTATTACTAAGAATTTTTTTCGTGAAAAAAGTGAAAATCTTTTTCGACACTATCCACGGAGCAGAAGATTAACTAAGGAGCAAAAGGAAAAAATTGCGGAGTTACTAGATCTCGAAGCTAACCCAGTGAAGGTTAGGTTGGGGTTTTTTTTTTTTATTTCGAAAACCTTATCCTATTTAATTTCTAAAGTTATATGAAACGTAATTAGTACAAATAATAAAGTAGTCTATAAATAATTATTTTTTATTCATACGATTGTCGTGCGATTATCAACAGCCTTCTAATTTGATGAAAACAACAGCATCAGCGATAATGCGTAATAATGCGATAACCGGACGATTAATATATTTTATTCATCCGATAACCGGACAAATATTGAATATTAGTCGTCCGTATAACCGGACGACTAGCGACAGCCTATTATTATAGAATTTCATTTAGGCTATTGTTAATGGTTTCATAGTTATTGGAAAAAATCGATAAATTGTCCAGATTCAAAGTTTAACAGCCGTAAAGATTGAAAGACTAAGTTTAGGTCGCTTCTAAAGACGCCATCAAACAAGTACAGCAGGCGTATTATGAGCTTTCAAAATATCATGCAAGTTCCAGGCGATTCTGTTGACGGCGGCAAACGGCCTGACTTTTATTTCGTATTATGACATACATAAAACTAGCCGACTTTTTAATGGATTAAGTGTCTATGGACGTGTATAGCTTTTTGATAGAGTCGTTCAGAAACTTAATTATTGTGTTTGTCGGCTAGTTACGGTTATAATTTACAATTATTTTTTTGTATTCAATATACTACAAAATATAATATATTTGCTGAACACAAGTTACTTAGACCATTATGTAAAAGAAAAGAACGGTAATACTATTATCTATTTTAATATTTATATTTTTTTTATTTTATATAATTCATCTATGTTTTGGGAATTAGTTTTGGAACGGCACCCGTCACTTGAACTGTCAGCCGATATAGCGGGAACATAGGCTTAGTTTTTCATTATCCTAGAAAAGATATATAAGTATAAAAAAAAAATTTGTTTGATGAATCGCATGTAAATAATTTTAATACACATGGCGATATTATTGTAATGAATAATTATTTTAATAATATATTAATATTATTATTTATATATAACTTATTTCGCATTCGACTAGTGTTTTGTTCATCATCGTCTCTCTCCAAAAATTCAAACACCTCCAATTCATCACCCATCGTTAATATGTAGATAATAGTTACTTTTAATTCTAAATAAACCAAAACAATTTATTATACGTAACAATGTAGCAGCTTCTATTGAATGGATTTACTTGCCACTTCTAGATAGTTAAAACGATCAACTACATGTCAAATTTGCGCTCGTAATACGCTTAACGCCAGCCAGTGAAACAAAAGTCGGGCCGATATCAGCCTGAAGTCACGTGACCACTGACACACTAGCAATAGTATACTCATAATACGAATTTGCCAGGCAGTTCCATTCACGGCGTAAACGGCCTGGGAATAAGAGCTCATAATACGGCCGCAGAACAGACTACGTTTAAGAATTAGACTGATTATTCTATTAGCCCCAATTAAAGTCCGTAAGTGCAGTCGACAGAAAAACCTTACGCCAATGATTTATTAAAACACCCTTACGCGCCATAACTTTTGTTTTTATTAATAATTTTATGAAATATTATAAAAGTGGTATTTTTATTCGCTTTATGGCTTTCCGTTTCCAGCGTTGCGTAACAAGTATTTAAGTATAAGTATGTAAGTATTTTTAAGCTAAAGAAAACCGTAGGCCGGTAAAAGTGGTCCCACAATTACACAAACACATAAATAATATAGTAAGCAAGCATGTACCGTATATACTCCAGCATAACCCTCACATGACAATTAGGGTTCACCAGCAGGGTCTTTTCAACCGATGTATCGATATCAATGGAGTTTCGTCGCAAAAAATGTGATAATTCCGGTGCATCTTTGTACGCCACGAAAATAAACATTTTTGACCACTGTCAAAAATGTTTATTTTCGTGACACTGACCGACCGTGACAACTTATGTGTCCAAGACATTTCACCATAGATTTAGTACTAGGATATCACTGGAATACCTATGAGAATTCCTGACTAAACAATATTTATAACATAATATTTCAATAATATCTAAAATTATGCCTTAAAATTTAAGGGAAATTATTGTTAAGAATTTTCAATTTATCCTATTCATGTTTACAAACAAGGCCATCTATTAATAAAAGTAATAAAACAACAAAACGAAACTTATTCCATTTCTAAGTGTAAATAATAAAACTTCCCTAATTGATTACCAGAAAAATTCTTCAAAAAGAACAAAGAACTTTAATTAAGTTCTTGCAATCCGACTTGCCGCTTGCTTGACTTGTCTTCCAGAGAGTTCAGTAGACTACTGCCTATCCCTGAAGAATAAGCGAACCGTAACGATAGAAATATAAACATTCATATAACCTATAAAGATAGTTTCAAAATTCGGTCTGCGTAAGTCGCTATCGCCTTCGATACTTTGAAGGATCGATTATCACTTATCAGTCTGATAACATACTAGGCTAAATAAGTTATCGCTATGTTGATTTATTAATTCCCACGAACCGAAGAAAGGCATTTCATATTTGTTAGGTATTACTTAACATATTTAAACGTCTAAATACTAGCCAATGCCTGCGGATTCACCCACATTTTATCTACGATCTTTAAAATTCTGTTATTCTAACTATGCAAAAGATAGCAACGCGTTATATACGTGATGTGATACATTATTAGTCTATGAG
The DNA here is from genome assembly GCA_916999025.1 of Orgyia antiqua. Lineage (NCBI taxonomy): Eukaryota > Metazoa > Arthropoda > Insecta > Lepidoptera > Erebidae > Orgyia > Orgyia antiqua. Next base: position 22,335,704 of record OU779862.1, read on the forward strand.
GTATGAGTACGCTTTAGCCATTCTTAATTTACGTGTCTTCAAGATTGAAAACAAACTCACTATTTAGTAAATCTGTGGTACACATACATACACATAATATTGTTTACATACTTAAATGACACATACAATATTCATACGATTTCAATTAATTATAATGCGTCCAATAGCGTCAGATTACCGCCGCAATTTAAGGGCCTACATCAATATTATCGTATATCACCGCCGACACGTACATATTAACACAGCCAGTAGGCACAGAAAATGAAGAATTAGGGATACTTTTCCTATTTACTCAAAATCTACTAAATATATTTTAATTCTGATTTACGTGTTTCTATATATAATAGTTACTTATGTTTTTAAAGTTATTTCATTAGTTAATACGCGATAATAGACCGACAAATGAAAAAAATAAAAAATTAGAGAGGTTGTTTCGCTAAGATTTTCTATCGAGAAAACTTTTTTCAATCGCGTTTCTGAGTTTATGCGATCCTAGATCATATATTGAAAAAACATATACTTAAAAATTAGAGCTCTAGCCATTCAATCTAAAGAAACAATCTTCAAACTTCGTACGTAGAAAAATGCACGAAGCTATTTTGGTATCCTCTTAAGTGATTATTGTACATTTCTATACAACAAGGCTTAACTATATTTTAATCTATCTTGAAGAAAAAAAAATATAAAAAGATACATTTTATGATGATAATAATATAAGTTCTGCAATAAGTAAGTAATATATTATATTGTAGATATGAAATTATCACATAACTTTTAACAGTATAAACAAATGACGTAGCTAAGAATAGGTTGTATTTTTGATACATTATAAGTATACAAAAAATAAGAGGGATATCGACCAGCTAAATAAGAGTTAGGCTGATGTAGAATTTCTGTCGAAGAAACGAATAGGTAACGCACTTTATTACTACAATAATGTAGTTAATGTTACATTCTGATATTTGTGTTTCTAATGCTGTATCGACCAGTGGTATCGCTAAGTAGTCTGCCACGAGGCGTACGTAATTTATTTCCACCTAAACGCCGGCAATACATCCGACAGACTTATTTCGATCGACGTATTTCGATACGTCACAAACATAAAGGTCATCGCACACCAAGCGAGCCTTGGCCGCAAAAGAGTTGCGCTCACTCGTTTCCCAACGCAAAGAACCTAACTAAAGCGATTCATATTTCATAAGATAGTTGCAACAGAAGTGACAGCGTCGATGCATTCGCGGGACAGCACGATTACCGTCGAGTCGCCCGCCTTCGATAACGCGCCCCACACTCGTTCGGGCACGCTCAAGATTTGCACGCATTGTAAACAAACAACGCAATCGAACCGCAAATCAAAATTCGAACTATTGTAAAGAAATTTTAAAATTGGAATTGCAAATGGATGCCACAAATAACTTTTTTAATAGTGATGCGAAAGTAATAGTATGAGTTTATCCGGTGTATCGAGTTTAGTTACTTTTGGAGTAGCAGCCTGGCCACCACCTGGACCGCTGCCGGCTTCATTTCAGTTCCACCATCAAGGGTCGAACTTTGCTGTATTCCTGATACTTTTCGCGCTATGCATGATGGAGGTTGTAGTACTGAAAATTATCACGGAAGAACAGGCAAGGGAACAAGGATCAAGGAGTGTAACCTCAATGTGGTTTGATTTAGACGATGAGTGAACTATTGTGAATAGTGAAGTGCCTGTTTTGTTTATGGTTTAAGAATTTTCAATTCATTTATCCATAGTGCCGATGTATAGTCTGACTATTTTAAGTTTGTTTTTGGAATTCTGAACGGTGTTTTATTTGCTTTTATTATGCACATAGAAGCTTTTATAAAAAATAACAGGATTCAATAACTTTAAGCATACAATACTAATAAATAAAATGTAAAAATGTACTTGTTTCATTTTGTTAGTTGATAATTACTTAAACGTTAGCAATAAAACACTTTGCAATTAGCAACTGTCAGCTGGTTGTGTAAAAAGTCTAAAGTGCAATATTTACCTAAGCTGGTGGGGAGATGTCGGAACTTGGATGCAAGTGGTACAGATATAGTCTAAAAATAGTTTTTAATACTACTGTCTCTTAATTTAATTATTTATTACTTAACATTAAAACTCGATGTAATCTAAATCGATTACAATACAACTCGCTACACACCCAACACTTTTTCTGGTCAAGGTCATATTTTTATGTTTGTATGCAATATTGTCACAATTTGTAGTACATTCCAACTATATTTATAGCTACTATAGCTGTCGTTTAAAATATATACTGCGCTTGGTGGTGTCTTTAAATACTTATCTATGTCAAGAACAAGGGTTGTGCTTAGTTTGGGAACAGAACGGGGGTTGTGTACAATGGTACCGATTCTTCGTGCACTACTAAAGCTAACTAAAAAACAAAAATTGATTATGTCAATAACACAATTCGGCGATGTTAGGTGAACTTTTTTATTAGTAAATCTGTGTATTAAAGACTAATGATCTTATTCATAATGACTTATCGGAGGTTTAAAAGTTCGCTAAAATCGGTTCGCGAAAATTGTCAAAACTTCACAATAGTCTTTTTACGTTAAAACGTTTATTATCTCTTCGACAAAATCTCCGTTTAAACCTCCGATAAGTCAATATGAACCATGACCATAAAAATTGTAATAAATAAAAATGTGCACAACAATAGCCAACTAATCAAAGTAGGTACACCATAGTTGTTTTCATTTTTAGTTAAGTTGTGCACGTAGAATTAGTACCAACATCAATAAATAAAAGAATACCTACAGAAGAATTAAATATAAAAAAATCTATGCTAATATTATAAAGCGGGAGAGTTTGTTTGTTTGTTTGTTTAAACGCGTTAATCTCAGGAACCACTGGGCCGATTTGAAAAATTCTTTTAGTGTTAGATAGGGCATTTATCGAGGAAGGCTTTAGGCTATATAACATCACGCTACGACGAGTAGAAGCGAAGCAGTATTGAAAAATGTTGCAAAAACGGGGAAAATTTTCTTAATTCTACGCGGACGGAGTAGCGGACAACAGCTAGTAAAAGAATTAAATATGATAATACAGTGACTTCTATGGGGATCATAAATCACGAAGTAACATCATGTAATTTAAAGATTCTCCATAATTTTATTAGATACTACAAACATTTGTTAACAAATAACCTTAATTCTTTCACAATAAATTAACGTAATCTATTGTAAACTAATTAAAATAATTAAACTAGGCTAAACTAGTGACCCGCTCCGGTTTTGCACGACTAGCGGAGCATATTATGTCTAAATGTTTAATAGACATTTAAATTATCACTTAACAACAAAACACGAACTAAATTATACACTGAAACCTTTTTTCATTCTATCTGAGCGAATAGCGAATCTGTGACGAATTTTAAGAGTTTATCCTATCCTACCTGAGCTACTATTAAAATAAACGTTGAAGTTGGTATGTATGTAAAAGACGTTTGTTGCTCTTTCGTGGAAAAACTGCTGAATGCATTTTAATGAAACTGTACAGCTGTATTGCTTATAAACCTAAATAACGCATAGGCAGCAACAGTAAACATTTACGAGTATTAGCTGGTCACAAATTAACAGACACCCACGATATCAACAGAGATGTCGTGTATGTCTGTTTATTTGCGGCCATAATCCAGCCAATTAACTAGTGCTAACTTAGGGAGTAATTATTGTCTAATGTGCCACGCTTTGTGTATAATATTCTTCAGGTAGCTTTTACAGTACACTGGGAAGGAAAAGGGGTGGTGACACAATACATGTATTCCTAATCTAATCTAATTCCTAATCCACACAGACATACATGTTATACAGAGCTGTATTAGTATATTTTAGTAATTGTTACAATGGAATGACTACCAAATTAGTAGAGGTTAAAGAACTTTTACAAGATCACTGATCTAATTACATAAGTTGTGGAACCTATACTAACATTAAAAAGCTGAAGAGTTTGAGTGGGAATGTATATTTATCGAGGGAGACTATATAACATCACGCTGCCACTAATAGAAGCGAAACATCAATGGAAAATGTTGCAAAAATGGGGAAAATATTCTAAATTCCACGTGTACGAAGCCACAGGCATCAGGCCGTTAGGAATTAATTTAGAAGCTATTGTTGTTTTAAATAAGCAAAATACCTTGCTCTATTTTTTTTCTTCCTACTTCAGCTCAGCTCGTTATTGTCCCACTGTTGGGCACACACAACCCTTATTTACTTTGGGAGGGCGTTTGGTTTGCTATTTCACGCTGACCAGGCTTAATTAGTTTCCACTGCCAGCACATTATTATACGTGGGATAAAATTCTAATGGAATTGTACTGTGCGCGATGGTATAGGTTCTAGAGTGTGAGAATGAACTCGCTGCCGGTGACGAGAGGTGTGATGGTAAAAAGAGGTCATTGGCACCATTTCAAACAGTACGTCAGAACGTAATCCATATCCATCATTTTCAAAATTGTTTGGATTCCCTTAGCTGGTATCTGCAGACCCTTTGAGAAGAAAAATGAAGTTATGACATTAGTAGGTATTTAAAATCAGTCATATCATAACACGGACATTTTTTTCCTATTTGAGATATAACTAACTCTTTATTGACGTTTTCATAACCCATAGTATTGAGAATATTTTGTAATAGCATTTTTAACGCGATAATACAACATATTATTTTTTAAGCATTACTTAAATAACGCAGACGTAATATTTTCTAATACTTACGCGACTCATTCGCATAAGGGCCTACATCAATATTATAGTATATCATCGCCGACACGTACATATTAACACAGCCAGTAGGCACAGAAAATGAAGAATTAGGGATACTTTTCCTATTTACTCAAAATCTACTAAATATATTTTAATTCTGATCCACGTGTTTCTATACATAATAGTTACCTATGTTTTTAAAGTTATTTCATTAGTTAATACGCGATAATAGACCGACAAATGAAAAAAAAAAAATTTGAGAGGTTGAATCGCCAAGATTTTCTATGGAGAAAACTTTTTTCAATCGCGTTTCTGAGTTCATGCGACCCTAGATCATATATTGAAAAAACATATACTTAAAAATTAGAGCTCTAGCCATTCAATCTAAAGAAACAATGAAAACTTCGTACATAGAAAAATGCACGAAGCTATTTCGGTATCCTCTTAAATAAAACAACTTTTTACAGAATTAGACGTCGCGTCAGGCTAAAATTTAAAACAAATGCACGCGAACTAAATCCGTAAACACTGGTTTTATTTTAATGCAGACGTATTATGAAACAATATAATGTGTATGTAAAACATGTATTAGCAATAAAATTTTCAATATTACATCGATAAAATTATTTATCGTTAGAAACAAAATACTTTTCAACATTTCTATTAAATTCATAAGATAATTATAATTACACTTGACATAGAAATCTTGTTATCTTAGTCATTCATTATATTATTGTAATTATCTATCAGTGACGTGTTAGTGATATAATCTTTATCTTCTTTACTCTTTACTTCTTATAAAACAAAGTCGTTATTTTTGTATGTATGTCCCTATGTGAGCTTATATCTTCAAAAATACGCAACGGATCTTGATGCGGTTTTTTTAATAGATAGAATGGTTCAAGAGGATGGCTTTTTTCGTAAAATTTGTTGGGGTTTACTGTATATTGGATGAGATATGATTAAATTTGCCGAGAAATTCGGACGCGCGCAAGTTATAAATGAAAACGCTGCCTTATCTATGTCTGGTACAACAAACTAATATAAGGAGGAATTGTTTGTTACCTATAGTTCTTCAAAAAAGTCCGCTATATGCCCATATGTCTATCTTTTAAGGGAAGCCCGCTATACCCATACTAATGTCAAAAAAAATCTAAAATTCAGTAGGGTGTTTTCAAAAGCTATTTATGTGTATATAGTAATATTTTTATCTAATTATATAGCTTAGTTAGCTTACGCAATTAATATAGATTATAACTGCTCTTTACAGCATGCAATTTAAATGAATATCTTAGAAGATATGACGATAATAGAATTACGCGCGACAAAATAAAATACTTAAACTGTTGGCTGAGCAACGCGAACGTTTCCTCGGTCTTCTATCCATATTATGTTTATTGTGCTTTCACGTTAAGACTACTGGATGGATTTTCATGAAACTTTCCAATGGAAAATGAAACAGAAAACGAACTTATTTTTTTATCCTTTTTACCGCGGGTAACACCGCGGGGCACAGCTAGTAATAATATAATCGATATTGTATCCACGTGTCTGTTTTACAGCATATTTGTAAATAATGTTTCATCATAATTAATATATGTATTAAAATACAGCGACATACATACATCTTTACTTATTAAAAAGCAAAGTCGTTATTTTTTAATGACCCTATGTGAGCTTTTACTCTACATCTCTTCTACTTCGGGTGGGTAATTGGTCTACTATGATACCTAGTCTACGTGCACAACTGAATTTAACTAAAAAATGATAATTGATCGTGGTATCGATTCCACGTGCAGTAGTACTAGGAATTTTATTTATAAAAAGGTGCACGATGAAATTACCAATTACTTAAAATACTACATAGTTGTTTTAATTTTTTAGTTAAGTTTAGTTGTGTATATAGAATTGGTACTTAAGTCGTACTGACCAGGTCTTTGGCTATAGGCTTTTGTTTAGTTTTCTGTATTTCATTGAAGATTTTACTTGTTGAAATTTTCCCTTAGCTGGTTTTCACAACACCATAGGAGATGATTGGTTAAGCAGTTTGGTTCTATGTCAAAACAAGTAGTAGGTACAGAACTTAGTCAGTTCACTGAGATACGTAAGATTTCTTGGTTTCTTCTAAGTCTATTAACTACAGAATGCTAGGGACGAGCTTCTTCCATTTCAGGAATAATTTTGGTGTGTTGGTTACGAGACATGTTGGCATAGGGTTTAGTTTCGATTTTACGGTGACGTAAGATTACAAAATAACATTCCTCCTCCTCCTCTTCAGCCCATTTAGTCCCACTGTAGGGCACGGGCCTCTTCCACTTTAGAGGGATTATGGTCTGCTGTGCCGCGATGACCGGGCGTGTTGGCACAGGGTTTATTTTCGAGTTTTCCGTCTCTCACAGAGGATCTTATCTGTTTGCAATATCCCTTAGCTAACTTTTTCACCACCCTTGTGAGGAGATGGGGTAGTGACACTTGTATTCTTAACCGTCACCACACGGCCATTCTTATCCCCCTCTAGAGCACATAAAGGTATAAATAATAATAATTTTATCTCCCTAGATAATAACATCGTTTGTCAAATAAAATGTAGGGTTTTTTTAATTCTCACTTACTCTTGTTCCTTCTCAGACATCTCCCAATGTGTCGAATATCAAAATCTTTAGTTGAAGCTTGTCCCAAGTATAATATAAGGAAATAAACCATTAGTTCACTTCCTGAGCTATTAACTTAGACTAATTAATTGCGTCAAATAAAAAACTCGTCAGTTCTTTGTTGATTTTTAAAAATTGTTTTTACATCCTGAAATAAATGTGAGTGGGTACGTTGTTATTTACACAAAAGATACTCTACAGTTTAAGATTAGAATAAGAAGCAGTGCTGAAATTGCACTGCTTTTTAAAAGCTATTTATTATTATAATAATAGAAAAATAATAGAAGTTAGTTATTTAGTTCTTATAATATCTTGACTTATTATAAAACAAGTTGTTATTTTGTATGTGCTTCACTATGTGAGCCCTTTGTGAGTCCCTATATTTAAAACTACGCAAAGGAATTCAATGCAGTTTTTTTTAAAAGATTGGTTAAAAAAGATAACTTTTTGTATAATTTGCTAAGGTTTGATTTTTAACTTTCACGCGTACGAAGCCGCATGCAATTACTAGTTAAATAATATTTCTTGTATGCCTTTGTCCATTGATACTTACATACTCTCATATAAACAAAACAATGCAAGGTCACAAAATACATAACTTGAACTTGTTTTATAAATAATATTCTCTAACAAAGAATGTACATATAGAGGATTTTTGCATTCTCTCTACATGGTAATATGTATAAGGTTTCTTTCTACGTATAAGGGTAAATTAATACAAGTTCAAATAAAACTACTTTTTACGGATTTAAGAGGATACCAAAATAGCTTCGTGCATTTTTCTATGTACGAAGTTTTCATTGTTTCTTTAGATTGAATGGCTTGAGCTCTAATTTTTAAGTATATGTTTTTTTCAATATATGATCTAGGATCGCATGAACTCAAAAACGCGATTGAAAAAAGTTTTCTCGATAGAAAATCTTGGCGAAACAACCTCTCAATTTTTTTATTTTTTTCATTTGTCGGTCTATTATCGCGTATTAACTAATGAAATAACTTTAAAAACATAAGTAACTATTATATATAGAAACACGTAAATCAGAATTAAAATATATTTAGTAGATTTTGAGTAAATAGGAAAAGTATCCCTAATTCTTCATTTTCTGTGCCTACTGGCTGTGTTAATATGTACGTGTCGGCGATGATATACGATAATATTGATGTAGGCCCTTAAGCGCATGTATTTGTTTTAGATTTTGGCCCGACGTTTCAGAGACTTTGCGTCACCATGGTTACGGGTATGACTGACTGACCGTGGTGAACAACGTGAACGTGAACGTGGTGGCAAAGTCTTCGAAACGTCAGGCCAAAATTTAAAACAAATACATGCGTTTAAATCCGTAAAAAGTAGTTTTATTTGAACTTGTATTAATTTAACCTTATACGTAGAGAGAAACCTTATACATATTACCATGTAGAGAGAATGCAAAAAACCTCTATATGTACATTCTTAGCAGAAGAATTATGCTTATTTAGGGACTAGTAGGTATAACTGTCCGTGTGGTGACGGAATACAAGTGTCATCATCCCATCTCCTCCCCAGGGTGCTGTAAAAGCCAGCTAATATTTTACTCAGATGACCTCCTCTGTGAGAGACAGAAAACTCGAAAGTAAACCCTGTGCCAACACGCCTAGTCAGCGCGGCACAGTAAAGTTGAGGAGTCCCGTGCCCAACAGTGGGAGGTAATTGGGCTGGAGAGGAGAGGAGGAAGTATAACTGTAATTTTCGGAAATTCAGCACAGACTACGTCCACGAAATAAAAAATATATTCAATTTTCTATGTCAGAAGTAACTATTGTCAGTAGCGGGGAAGTAACTATAAACGCGGTTGAAACCACAGCATAATCTAGTATTATTACATCTAAACTAAAATTATAAAGCTAAAGAGTATGTTTGTTTGAACGCGCTAATCTCAGAAACCACTGCTCCGATTTAAAATTCTTTCAGTGTTGGATAGTACATTTATGGAGGAATGTTATAGGTTATATAACATCACGCTGCAACTAATAGAAGCGAAGCATTAGTGAAAAATGTTGCAAAAACAGGGAAAATTTTTAAAATTCCGCGCGTACAGAGTCACAGGCAACCGCTAGTTGTACCTAGAAAATTAATCTTAAATTTATTTGTAAAAGATTTTTATATAAAGGGTGTTTAGTTAGGTCATTTCTGTAAATAATAATCTTGAAATAATTCTAACTTGTGTATTTCGTGGACTGTACAATGATTGGTATTTATCGTATATATATAATCAATACGACGCGCGGCTGATCCGTGCGCTTGCATATTCTTGAGTGCAGTCGAGTGGTGTGAGGTCGCGCCCCGCGCGTCCCCGCCGCTGCGTCCGCGCGCGCCGTGGTCGCGGCGTTGGTGTTCCAACATCCTCCCCGGGTTGATGGCATCAATTCACTGGAAGCGGGCAAATGTTGGGGAAGGTACGCAGAATTACCCCCTTTTGTGTTTTTATTTCAGCAACTCTAGTGAAGCCATCCTTCCCAGGCATCACCTTTACGATTCTGCCCAGCGGCCACAGTAGAGGCGGTTGACCCTTGTCCTTAATTAGAACCATGGCGCCTATGGAGAGTTGCTGCTCTGAAGAATGGTTCCATTTCGTCTTGGTTTGAAGTAGAGAAACATATTCTAAGTGAAAGCGTTGCCAAAAATGTTGTTTAATGAGTTCGATTCTCTGATAGCGTTGCAGGCTGGTGATCTGGTGCACTTCATGTGTGATGGGTGGCTGCGGAACAGACATTAGTGGCCGTCCAATTAAGAAATGAGCAGGAGAAAGGGCTACCAAATCATGAGGATCAGGGGACATAGGCGTGAGAGGACGCGAATTTAAAACTGCCTCAATCTGAGTCAAGCATGTTGCCATTTCTTCGTATGTGAAGTGTGTAAGTTGGAGCAACCTTTTGAGGTGGTGTTTGGTAGAGCGAACCGCTGCTTCTGCAAGACCATTATTATGAGGTGAATAGGGAGGTACGAATGACAGCTCAATACCCTGTTGAGCAATGTCGTAAGCAATATCGGATTCTTGTAAGAAACGCTGTAGTTCATTGCATGTACCTACGAAGTTACTTGCATTATCAGATAAGATACTTAAGGGCTTACCACGACGAGACACAAATCTATTTAGGGCCGCAATATAGGCTTCCTTAGTTAGTTCTGTAACGAGTTCGATATGTACACATTTTACAGCTTGACAAATGAAAATACACAGGTAAGATTTTATAAGCTTACATCCTCTACCCTTGCGGTCCGCTATAAGCACAGGTCCAGCATAATCTACATTGCAGTGAAGAAAAGGAAATTCTAACGCTGTCCGAGTACTTGGCAGTTGACCCATAATAGGCTGCACGGTTTGACATTTGTACCTAAAGCATTTGACACATTGTTTGACAGTAGTTTTTGACAAATTCCTACCACCCAAAGGCCAATAGGTTTGACGTACGTTTGCTAAGAGCAGTTGTGGCCCTGCGTGCAGCAGCCTGACATGCTCCCTGTGAAATAAACGTTTTGTGAAATGATGTTTGCTGCATAATAATAGGGGATGCTTTACGTTGTAATCATAAGGAGCACTGTCAAGTCTGCCGCCTACGCGAATGAGACCGTCACCATCGACGAAGGGACTAAGTGCAATCAGTCTATTTTTTCGTGGTAATAATTTGCGTGAGTTCAACAAGTGATGTTCAACTGGGAACATTTCTTGTTGAGCAATTTTAATAATAATGTTTAATGAATTAGTAAGCTCAATTACTTGTAGTTTTCCTTGTCTATTTTGTGTTGTTTTTTTGCAATTGTGAATGAATCTAAAAATGTAGGCTAAAACTCTTTGTGACCGATCTATGTCAGAATGTTTGTGCATTAAATTTGAAATCAATGAATCATTGTTTATTTGTGTTTGATGATATGATTCTAACTGATTATTGATTGGATTTGATTTTAATTCATTAACATGGGTTGAAACGTGTTCTGAAAGATCCTGTTTAAAATTGTCATTAGGCATTCTTGGCCAATGACTTTCATCTTTTAATAGAAATGGTGGTCCTGACCACCAAAGAGAACAATCAGCGATTAAGTCAGGCCTTAGGCCACGAGAAATTATGTCAGCTGGATTTTGCTTAGTATCAGTATACCTCCAGGTATGACCTGCAGTCGTATCTTGTATCTCGCTAACACGATTTCTTACGAACGGCTTTAAAAGGTTCGGTTTTGTATTAAGCCAACACAAAACAATTGTTGAATCACACCAAAAGTAAGTCCTAGCGATCGGAATTGTGAGGGAACTCGAAACCTTAGTGTGCAATCGCGATCCCAACAATGCGCCAGAAAGTTCAAGACGAGGAATAGTTAAATGCTTGATGGGAGATATTCTGCTTTTAGATACTAATAATTGAACATGGTAATCTCCGTTGCTGTGGATCGATCTCGTATAAATGGCTGCTCCGTATGCTCGTTCACTTGCATCGGTGAAAATATGAAGTTCATGCATGGCGTAGTCAATAAACACCCATCGGGGAATTTTTAAATAATTTAGAGATGTCAATGAATTTGCAAAGGAAAGCCACTCGTCACGAAATTGTTTTGGAACTTCAACATCCCAATCATAATTATCGATCCATAACTGCTGTATGATCTTTTTTGGTTCGATTAAAATCGGTCCAAGAAGACAAAGTGGATCATAAATTTGACTGATAACAGACAGAATATGTCTTTTTGTTACCTTTTTGTTACTTTCGATGTCTATTGAGAAACCCAGAAGATCGGATTCGCAAATCCACTGCAAGCCTAGCGTCTTATTAGAGACATTTTGATTGTCGACGATCTGCAATGACTGGGCCTGCTCTGATGCACCTGGAATTTGTGACAAAATTTCTTTGTTATTAGATTTCCATTTACGAAGAAAAAATTTAGCTGATGCTAAAATGGACGAAACATTATTCGCCAAACTAACGACGTCGGGTAACGAATCGCAGCCACTTAGATAGTCGTCAACGTAGAAATCATTTTGAATTGATTTTTTGACGATTTCGTCTGACGTAGTATCTGCAAGAGTGACTAAACATTTAGTAGCCAAGTAGGGGGCAGCTGCAGTACCGTAAGTTACGGTATTCAAGCTGTATGTTTTTAGAGGTAATTTGGGTTCATCTCTAAATATTATTTGTTGCAAGTGGCGTTGCGAGGGGTTAAGAAGTACGGCTCTATACATTTTTTCAACATCGGCAGATATAACGTACTTATGTTGCCGAAAACGAAGCAGTATAGATAATAAATCATTTTGTACTGTGGGACCTACCATTTGTAAGTCATTGAGACTCTTTCCTGAAGTGGAGGTCATTGACCCGTCGAAGACTGCTCGAAACTTTGTCGTGGTTTGTGTTTGTTTTGTAACACCATGATGGGGTAAGAAATATTCAGTAGTGGCGCCTGTATGAGGCTTGTTCGTAGTCACATTCTCTGTCATGTGACCTAGATTCTCATATTCATGCATGAAATCAACGTACCTTTTTTTAAAGTGTGGATCACGTTGAAATCGACGTTCGAGTGACAAGAAACGAAGTCTAGCCATGTTGTATGAGTTTCCTAAGACATGAGGATCGTGTTTGAGAGGCATTGTGACAACAAATTGACCATTTTCATCACGATATGTGTTTTGAGAAAAATTGTCCTCGCAAGCACGCTCCTCCTCAGACAATGTGTATTTTGACGGAATAGAATCTAGCTCCCAAAACTTATTTAAAGTAGAATCTATTTGATTAATAGTGAAAAAACAATTATGCGATTGAAATTTAACTGGTGAACATGCTTGTGACAAATGCATGACTGGACGTGTTATAACCCATCCCAACTTAGTATCGCGTATTTGTGGTTGATTCTTGCCTAAGTTAATCGTTGCATTTCCGAGGACAGACCAAAATATTTCAGAGCCCACCAAAATGTCAATATCTGATGGTACATAAAAGAATGGGTCTGCATACTGTAAGTCTAATGGAAGCGGAATTTTGTTTACATCAATCAAAGAAGGAGGTTGCTTTTTTGTGATTTCCGGTAGAATATAGCAAGTTATATTTGCTTTAAAAGAGCTAGTATTCGATTCAATAGTGATATTGCATGTCTGCGTACAGGAAGATAATTGATTATTGATACCTGATACAGTGGAGTTTGTAGGCGATTTAACTAATCCTAGTTTCTCACAATACGCGTAGGAGGTATAATTGAAAGAGCTGCAGTTGTCCAGCAATAGTCTAGCTTCGAACCTCTCGCCTCTCTCGTTCACTGCTTTCACCAGAGCTGTGGACAGTATAAGATGGGCAGGAGTAGAACTCTGTTGGATGGTGTTATGCATGGGAGCCTCATTTTGTGATGAATGTTTAAAATCCACAGATTTAACATAATTCTTTGACATTCCCACGGACAAGGCAACATTGGGCATAGGGTCGAGCACATTCCTCGGCTGTTCAATATGTAGAAGTGTATTGTGTTTAATTTTGCAATATTTGCAGTGTGATAGCTTACATCTATTAGAGCTGTGATTAGAAGAACGTAAGCAATTAAGACACACTCCAAATTCTTTGGCCTTAGTTATTCGTGACGTAATTGGAAGCGCACGAAAAATATCACATGAATATAAGAAATGCGTTTTAGAACACATCGGACAATTGGGCAAATTATTGTTGTGTTCTTTGTGTGAGTAAGTTTTGTTATTTGTTTTATGTGAATGGTAGTCTATTTTTATTTCTTTATTAATTTTATCTTCAATAGTTTCTAATAAATCTGCCTTATTATTTATATACGAGCAAAATTGGTTTAGTGTAGGCGACTTCTCCAAAGAGCTTCGGTATTCTTCCCAGTCCCTACTAGTGGTAGTATCCAATTTGTGTGACATCATATAAACAATCATCGTGTCCCAGTGTTCGACAGGTTCATTTAAAGTTTTTAATGCTCGAGTGTTTTTATTTATGACATCCACCAAGCTACGTAAATTAGAACTGGATTCTTTTGTAAGAGATTGAGCATTAAATAAAGCTTGTAGATGATTATTTATTAGAAGTCTATTGTTATCGTACCTTTGACATAGCAAATTCCATGCTGTCTCGTAATTGGATGCCTTAAAATCTATATTTAATATTACGTGATGTGCATTTCCTTTTAAGGAAGCACGAAGGTAATGAAATTTGCTTATGTCGTCTATGCATGCACTATTATGGATCAACGACAAAAATGTATCTTTAAATTCTAACCAGGACTCAAGACCGCCAGAAAAGATTGGTAGGTCAATTTTAGGTAAGCGTATAAAGTTCTTTGAAGCACCTGTTTGACTCGTCGAACTCGCTACAGACTCGTCGTCGCCATTACCAGCGACGGGAGACAGCAAGGCACGAGCCTGCGAAGCTAGCGCATGAAATCGTTCCTCAAACTTAGCTCGCTCCGCATATGCCTCATCGGGTGGCTCAGACATTACTTCAATCTCCAGCTGTAATTCGTCGAAAATATCGTATATGACATCAAATTTTGAAAAACGTCCATCCAATTCAATATGCTGTATAGCAGACAATGATTTACAAGATTGAATTACGCTGAGATAGTTACCAAAATTAGTTACTTTTGCTTTCAAGGCACTGCGTTTCTTGATAAGAACTTCTAAGCTAGCCATGGTAGAAATAGAATAGTTTAAGCTAAATACATACTATGTTTAAAGTACAATAGATTAAGCAGTAAGCACTTAAGTATCTTTGATAATAAATGGAAAAAAAATCGTTAAAAAGAAAGCATAGGTACATATAAAATTTTATTTATCAGAAAAAGGCAGGTACTTTTTGTTTTTAACTATTGAGGAAAACAATAAGCGATTGATTGTAAAAAATAGGCAAAGTATATTTAAAATGTATTTGTAAAATGTATTTGAATGTGATCGTAAGTAATTGCGATATTAAGATTATCTGAGTTGAAGTTAATGAAATATCTATAAGTTTATGAACGTCAAGTCGCCGATGAAAGAAAGGATTCAGCGAACAAAAGCAACGTATGTGGGTATAAGCCGTAGGTACGTCTAGCGCACCGCGATAGAGAGTAATAATGCATATAAGTAAGACGCGGTAAGCATATAGCGTGACGTAACAGCTAAATACATAGATTTCAAGTTAACTGGCAGAAAATAACTCGCAATGATTCAGTTGTAAGGCAGTAAAAAAAAATAGGCATTAGAATTTGACACCACCGTAATATCGGTAATTTGTTTGGACAGGATTATAGGTACATAGGTAGGTTATATTTGGAACGAACTCACATAATGTTACGTCCTTTGCCCGAGCGATGAAATTCCTTATGTAAATCAATAACTCGGCGTTACTCGTCGATATTTTATTTGTTTGAATGTTTCTTTCCTCTCTGGTTCTTGAAGGGAGAAGGACCAATGTTTAGTTAGGTCATTTCTGTAAATAATAATCTTGAAATAATTCTAACTTGTGTATTTCGTGGACTGTACAATGATTGGTATTTATCGTATATATATAATCAATACGACGCGCGGCTGATCCGTGCGCTTGCATATTCTTGAGTGCAGTCGAGTGGTGTGAGGTCGCGCCCCGCGCGTCCCCGCCGCTGCGTCCGCGCGCGCCGTGGTCGCGGCGTTGGTGTTCCAACAAAGGGCACTTTAAAACCTTTAGCTTTTTCTCTTTCCAGGAGTGAAAGACAGGGCAGAAGATGTTTGAAGTCTTCACGAGAGGACGCCACTTGTGGTAGATGCAGTGGAGACCTTCGAGGAGGTCCAGTACCCTGCATCTGTTATACACCAGAGTGAGTATTCTACCTTCAGTCATTTCTTAATAATTTCATTTTAATTCAAAGTCAAAGTCAAAAACTTTTCTTTCAAGTTGGCATGTTTTGCAAGGTCTTTTGAAACGTCAGAAACTAGGCGTCTGTTCCAAACTCGAATACTATGGAGAAGAACAGACATTTGAAAAATAGATGTTGTCCGATTCTCAGATCTAACGGATATGTACATAAAATTTCACGAAAATCGGTCGAGCCGTT
Organism: Orgyia antiqua; assembly: GCA_916999025.1. Classification (NCBI taxonomy): domain Eukaryota; kingdom Metazoa; phylum Arthropoda; class Insecta; order Lepidoptera; family Erebidae; genus Orgyia; species Orgyia antiqua. The sequence continues at coordinate 22,352,119 of OU779862.1, forward strand.
TCGGAGGAGTAGGTATGGTAACTAACATTGTGACATGGAAATTGTATATATTAGAGTTAGAAAAATAAGCAGCAATATTAGTATACGCCTTGCAAGTCACTGAATTTTTTTCTATTGCAAGCAGATCATGAAAAAAGTGATGATAAGTTTACTTGGTCGGAAATTATGCAAGTATTCATATCACTTTAAATACGTCATAGTACAAACAAGTGTGTCGAGACGAGCCCAACCATGGGCATAAGGAATTTGAACGGTCTAAATAAATAAGTACGGCTAGATTTATAAAAATGTTTAGAAGATATTTATACAGACAACCGCTAAAATAATACCTATAGGTTTATTATCTATAATAATATTATAAAACTGAAGAGATTGTTTGTTTGTCTCTTAAAATGTATTCGTTTCTATTTCAGGACGGTGAATTTAGATTCTGGCGCGTGGTTCCTACGCCAGGCGCAACGCGCCTTCTACGCAATGCCGTGGAGCATATCAACAGATAAACTTGAGCAGATCGGTTAGTACATATATACAGGCTATCCCAAAAGTCGACGTCAAGCCGAAATCGCATGATGGGTAAGGTCATAACAGTTATCAGAAAAATATAAAAAGAAATAATGTCTAGTATATTTAAAATTATAGCAAAAAACATTTTATTCGGGAAAATGTACACCCTGTAACAGTTTTTCCCTTCCTGTTGCTACAAATCTTTACTTTTTGCCATTTTTTTTTTACTTAAAACAAATAGTGCTTCTGTAATTTGTAACCTTAAAATCTGAGCTAACTGGTCCAGCTTGAAAGAAGATGTCATGTTCATTTTATTGCTCCCCAATAAAAAAAATCCAATGGATTCAAATCAGGTGAGCGGGCTGGCCACGAGATCGTACCAGATCGCCCTATCCATCTGCCCGGATATTCTTCATTTAGATGTTCTCTAACTGAGCGGCTATAGTGCGCTGGGCAGCCATCTTGGAGGTAAAAACACAGGTAAAAATACAGGGGGTACATTTTCCCGAATAAAATGTTTTTTTGCTATAATTTTAAATATACTAGACATAATTTTTTTTTTATATTTTTCTGATAACTGTTATGACCTTACCCATCATGCGATTTCGGCTTGACGTCGACTTTTGGGACACCCTGTATATTAATAGGGTCAGAGGGAGGCATAAGAAGCTAATTGTTTGAAGGACTGGAATTGGAGTTTTTCACCAAATTTTTTTGGCACATTTTGTCTTTTTTGTCGCAAAATCAATGAAGAATTGGGACCCCGAACTAAAATTAAATCCTGCCGGTATCAACCGATCTAAAAACAGTTATTCTATGACTCCACAAGTGTATTGTGGTCTGATGGTACCTCAATTTTTAAATACATTAATTGCAATTATTATCAAGGAAATAATTCTGACTGCATATCCAACTCACTCCATGTTAACATCTAAATCATCTACAAGAGATGGCGAAAGACCTTCTTTTGTTTAATGTTATAAGCTACTTTAATATTACGCACTTTTGTGACCTCGGAGTGGTGATAGGACTTTTGTAACTAAACTAATTTGTACATTGATGTGTCAATCTGATTAACAATCGAGATGTTTTGGTCACGGGTATTATAATATTTGTAACCCATAAATTTTGAGCGTGTCATAATATGAAAGTATTAACTTCATTTAATTAATTATTCGATGTACCTAATTATTTATTTTAACCGTCTGGCGATAAATTATAGTGAAGAGAAGTGTCGCCCCACTATCTACGCTGGGAGCTACAAGCACAGACTAAATAAATACAATTGTTTATTTAGTCTGTGCTGTAAGAGTCAGGTAAATAGCCTTAATTTAAACAGAAACATCTTCTGTGAAAGAAAGAAAACTCAAAACTTAACTCTATGACAAAACGCTTAGCGAGCATAAGAAGAGCAGATATCCTTCTGAAGTAGAGAAGGCCAATGTCCGATAGTCAAAATCACAAAAATCGTCCCAGTCGTTCTCGAGTTTTAGCGAGATTAACGATCATAATTGATTTTTATATTTAAGAAGTAGGAGATAATATCTATCATAAAAATGTTATACTTAAGTTCTTAAAATAATAATGCATGTAATTTTGTTTTGCAGAGGAAGAGTGCGATGGCAATGAGGCCCCCGGCCCGAGTGACCCAACGCAGGCTGAACTGAGGAAAATCAGGGAATTCCTGGAGACTATCTCAGCGAAGCTCGCAGGCGGGCCGTTAGAGGGCACTAAAGTAACGCCTCTTTACAACCATCCCGCATGTAAGTATTTTATTGCTCCGATAGATGGCACTGTTTCTAGCTTTTATTTTTTTATGTCTTGCTATTTTAGAAGTTGACATGCAACGCCGTCTGGTGGCGAAATACAATAAGTCTCTACCATGGAGAAGTTATTTTATGAACATTTTTCTAAGTTTCGATGATTAATAATTTGATCCAGTATTTTTAAACCTTATAAAACACGCATTTTTATCGATGCAGAATATTATAGCTTTTGATAATTGTTAATCATTAACAAAATTGAGTGAATCCATATACTCATGTCAATAATTAGATTAACGTTATACTCAGACTAAAGGAAAGCGAACGCTACTCAGCTAACTTATCATAGATCATTATTTTTCGTATCAAAGAACTAAAAACTATAATTGCGTAGATATTGATATGTTCGAGCGCTATCATCCGAGACTACGGAACGCGCTGACTGCTCTGTCAATGGCGCTTAGAGACGCGCTTACACGTAAGACAATGTTGTAGCATGTTACCTGCATCATGAGTTAACAGTTTTTGCATGACATTGGGGTCTTTTTCAAGGTTTATTTATTATTTAAATATATATTATTATCATATAATTAAATATCCTTTTATTAGTCACATTTTGGTTGGTAACTTTATGTGCTACGGTCTTTGTGTACTCGTACGTACTCTATATCCTAATTATATTATAAATGTGAAAGTGTGTTTGTTGTTAATTTGATAATTGTTACCCTTTCACGCAAAAACTACTGAATGGATTTCAATGAAAAAATGTATCTTATGTATCATTCATCTAGATTCAATTATATGCTAATTTTTTATCCCGAAAGAATGCAAGGTTCACGTGGGATAATTAAAAACGAACAGATTTTTTATCCTTTTTTCGGGCACAGCCAGTACACCCACCTACTTAATAATCTATAACGTTGCGACACATTGCATACTGTTGCTTATATTAGATGATAAATAAGAAGATACTTCTTCTGTGTGTAAAGTGATCTGGGATTCGCCTTCTATGCGGATGTTTTCATAATACATATCTTATAATAAATAGATACTATTATTAAAACTTCGTATTATTTTTGTGTATTGCTATGTAAATTTATTTAATTATTTACAAATCTGGTGGCCACGTCGCCGCCTCGCAATCTTATTTTGTGGCAAAATGACGCTATGTGAATCTTATAACACTTATATATTTTAATGTATTCACTTTGTTTGATGTTTTTGTTATAATTTTTTGTTGCATGAAATAAAAATGATTGAAATATCCCACGATTTTATAATCGCTTAGTAACACCAACTTGATTTTGTGTTTTCGGCACAAATTGTTTTGTTTTTATATAATTTTATGCATGTACCTGCTTATTACTATATCAAGTTCTTTTTAACACGTTTTTATAAGTTCGGTATGTATCTATCAATGTAATAATCTATCTTCAAAGATTCCGTTTTTTGATAGTGATTTACACCCACTTGCAGTAGTCGGATTGATCTCAAATTTTGCGTCATATTAAAGACCGACGACAATGCAATAATATAAAAAATATTCAAGATTTTCTAGCGTGTTTTTTAGTTTTTGAACTAAACATTTTTTTTAGTAGTACTTTATAAGTATAAAGTTCTTGTAAATATCTGCTTATGAATTCTATTTAAATTCAAAGCGCCGCATTAATTACAAGAATGTTTGAGGTGCGTTATGCTATTAAATTTTACCAGGCGTCTTTATAAAAATGAAACTTATCTATGTTTAAAAGCGTTTTATTGTTTACCTATCTATGATTTTTATATTCATTTTTCTTTAAATGTGTCTTTCACAATAAGTAGAGGTAGGTACTTAGGTCTTTTTATGGGTATTTTGTAACAAGTAGGGGTATATACCTACCTACCTATCTCTGCGTAAATAATGATCATTATAACAAATACAAACAAAATTTATGTAATATGGCTTGTCAGCCTTTATTTTTTAAATCCGTTAGCTGTTTTATATACTTCTATAGGAGCAATATAAATGATGTTTATTTGGTGCAATCTCATCAGAGGTGTGGCCACTTAGGCTAAATTACCTATTTAGTCTACAAAGCAATAACCGATTCTCAAAGTTTTGAAGTCGAAGTCACTATAGACAATAGGTATGTTTTTATTTCAAATAGGCACAAATAATAGGCAGGCTCTTTTAAAACTACAGAAGTTAGGCATCGATTCCAAAAGTAAAGTTAAAAGTTAAGTTAAGTTCTATTTTAAAGTCAAATTATTTTATTTCAAGTTGGCATGTTTTAGATCTTTTGAAACGTACTAGGGTTGTCTGTTTCAAGTGAAAAAATGAAAGAAAGAAATAAAAGATATGTATTTCCACAAAAATAAAAATACTAAACATAAAACTTAATGTTTTATGTTTAGTATTTTTAATTATTAAAAAAGGAACGAAAAAAGCACAACATAATTTAAAAAGGTTGTGATAAATGCGATCCTAATCTCTCATATGGAAAAGAATAGGCAAGAAACTCCATAAAACTAACATTTATTCAAACAAGTTAAGTATTATACTTAACTTTTACATGATTAACAAATAACCATAATGGAATATAATAGCTCTATTCATATTACCTATTCAATTATAACAAAATTGGTTAAGAATTATTGTTTGATTTATCATTGACGTGTGATGTGTTAACATCGCTAATAACAATTTTTTCGGTGAAGTCATTCACCTTTCGATATTAATTTTTTGCATTGTATGGTCTGTTTAAATAAAACTACTTTTTACGGATTTAGACGCGTATATTTGTTTTAAATTTTGGCCCGACGTTTCGGAGACTTTGCAGTCACCATGGTCACGGGTGAGACTGAGCTGTAATGTGTCTTCTACGATCAGTTATTACAGGGTTTACCCACATTCGATTTTAATTTTACATTGACCATAACCATGTGACCATGGTGACTGCAAAGTCTCCGAAACGTCGGGCCAAAATTTAAAACAAATATACGCGTCTAAATCCGTAAAAAGTAGTTTTATTTAAACAGATGAGTCGCGCAAGTGTTAGAAAATATTGTGTGGTCTGGTTAAAGATTTTTTTAAACTAAGAAAGGTAGCCAAGACCCCAAAGACGTTAGGTGCAACTATCACTACTACTACTATTTTTTTACTATTTTTATTACCTAAGCTAATTTAGATTAATATATTTTTTTTTCTACAATAACTTCTCATTGATCGATCACACCTATCTGTACCTTTGCTCTCTGCACCATCTAAAGGTTGACTGGAAGAAAATGCCTGTGGCATTAAGGCCGCCTTTGTACAATCAATGTATATAAAGTGTGAAATAAATAATTAAATAAATATCACAGGACTCCGTGCTGTTACTTAACTATTTGTTAATTAAACAGTTTTATACGTGTAGATATCATTGAGTGTAGATACCTAGTTCATCTCGGGTATTTTTGGTAGGTACTTACTTCAAGTCGGAATCCTCAGGACGTTGCTGCGTTGGTATAGGTAAATAACAACCCGAAATATAAATTTCTTTCCTCTTTACATTGGGTTTTATACAATTATTTTTAGGATTAGGTCTTGAAGAGTTCGGTATTAAAAGGTTAAACGGTACCATAAAACAGTTATAGCTGAAGCTACGGTGTCGGTCCGTGCGTGCGTCTGTCACCAGGCTATATCACGTAAAAGATGATAGCCGGAGAGCTGAAAATTTCTACTGTTGATTTATACCAGTTAATGCTATAAAACAAAAAAATACTACAAACCAGAATTCAATGGGACCCCCTTAAATGTTAAGGGGTTCTTATACAACAAATGTTTTTGTTGTAACTTGATGATACCTTTCGACGACAGTAGATACATGACTATGACGGTATGAGGAATATACTATGATGATAATGGCACGAAATCCTTCTTGCACGAATCCAACTCGCACTTCACCTTTTTGTATTTTTAGTAGGTACGAATTATAAACGTCATAAGTTGAAGTTTTTATGTGATTCAACTTTGAACTCCTCGTTTTTGTTCTAGTCGGCAAAAAGTTGTTTTTCAATTGTAAATTAAGTTTTATGTTAGCAGTTTTTGTTAATAAACTGTTGTTAAGCATTACGTGTTATTTTCTATCTTAAAATAGGTACGTACCTATTGATTCATTTGCCGGTTATATTACAGCTTAAATAATAAAAAATCTGGTATTCCTCTTGACTTTTTTATTTTAATAAATAAAATACTAGGTGACTGCGCGATTCTAAACCATGGAATATGATTATGATGTTATATGGAACACTTGTGCATTTGATTCGTACTTAGCCTGTTTTTTTTGCATAGAAGTCGACGACTAAAGATTACTACATACCATTTTTATTTCTTTTTTGGCATGCAAATCTATGAAACTATTTTTGTTGGCTAAATAATGAGAATGCTTTATGTAATGTAGAATTAAGAGCATTTACTGAACAAAGTCTGTTATGTCAGTAGTCAGTAGATATTTATCATTGAAGTCACGCAGAAGTCATGGGAATAAGAGTGCGTGATGCTGACTTAATTACTTTTAAGTCATTGGGGTTTATTAGTAGGAAGTGTCTAATGTTGGAAACTTTCTAATTATTTTATTTGAAAATAAATAACCTCAGATTTTCTAGTAGTTAAATATATAGGATTAACTATGGTTAACTATTGGTTCTCCGTGTGGTGACGGATTAAGAATACAAGTGTCACCACCCCATCTCCTCCCAAGGGTGCTGTAAAAGTCAGCTAAGCGATATTGCACACAGATAACGTCTTCTGTGAGAGACGAAAGACTCGAAAATAAACCCTGTGCCAACACACCTGGTCGGCGCAGCGGCACAGTAGGGACCATAATCGCTCCAAAGTGGAGGAGGCCCGTGCCCAACAGTGGGACGTAAATGGGCTGGAGAGAGAGAGAGAAGTTTAGGTGGTTCCTGAGATTAGCGCGTTTAAACAACCTCTTCATATTTAAGACGGCATGATACCAATTTATGCTCCATACAAAAGTATGGGTATCGTACTTCCGTTTTTTCTTCGCGAATGTTAAACCGATTTTAATAGTTTTTGCATTATATTATAGATAAAGAGTATATCTATGCTTCTGTCACTTTATTTTTTTCTAAAACATAATAACTAAAAGAAATATGACGATCCGAAAACCCACTTTTTTCGGTTTTCTTTAGATAAAGTTGCAGCGTCTACCACAAAAGAAAGTGATAGAAGCATAGATATACTCGCGATAAAAAAACGGAAGTACGAAACGTCTTTTTTCAAAGATATATATAAGTAAAATCCGCTTCAGCTATATTTGTCCCTTTCAGCGCGGCGCTCGGAAATAGGGATAGCAATACCTAAGGCAAATACCTAAATGAGGAAGTACAGTACCCTCTTTAGGTATTAGTATAGATTAGTATCTATAGGTGAACTCCCTGCGACACCATACTTAATTGTCACATAATGGATAGCAGAAAATACTTTACGGTATTAAGTCCGACTCTGCGCTTACATCTGAAACAATTAAATTTACTTCATTGAAAATCATACAATACTGTTATTTATGAAAAATTTTAGTGGCATTATACGATTGAATAATAACGAACGAAAAATCTCGTCTAATATCACATAATGAACTAATAGTATGTTTATTGCCGTTACAATTGTAGAACAATGCTGTGATATATAATACATTGTTATTTATGGTTACGTCAACTAAACGATTGTTTAGGGGGATGACAATGCCTTTGCAGTCACTATTTTATGTTATTTCTTTTGAAGATTAAAGCCAATTTGGTGTTAAGAAGACCCTGAGTTTTTCGTAGGAGATGATGTTATCTCGTAAAATAGAACGTTGTTAGTTAAGGTTTTGTACCTACTTGTGGTCTAGTGATTCAAGTAACGGACTACCATTCACGAGGTCCTGGATTCAAATCTCGCACGGGACAATTATTTGTGATATTTATAAATATCATAAAACTACTTTTTACGGATTTAGACGCGTATATTTGTTTTAAATTTTGGCCCGACGTTTCGGAGACTTTCCGGTCACCATGGTCACGGGTGAGACTGAGCTGTAACTGACTGTAGAAGACACATTACAGCTCAGTCTCACCCGTGACCATGGTGACTGCAAAGTCACCATGGTCACGGGTGAGAGTCAAAATTTAAAACAAATATATTTATTTATTTATTATATTCTTTATTGTACACCATTTAGTTTTACATTACAGGATGTTCTTAAAATAATGTAGTACAATGGGCGGCCTTATCGCTTAAAGCGATTTCTACCAGGCAACCTTTGTATGGATACATGATATGGATAGAGCGGTAGTTGTACGGTAGCGGTAAATATACCTACGCGTCTAATCTAAATCCGTAAAAAGTAGTTTTATTTAAACAAACGAGTCGCGTAAGTGTTAGAAAAGACTATAAACGTGCGTCTGGATGTTTTGTATGTATTATAAATATGTATTAACAAAAGAAAAGTAGTATATGTACTTAGGCCATCCGTATTCTAGTAACTGTAACACAAGCATTATACCTAAAGTTACATTGGGACCAGAGGATGTTGTGTTAAATGTAGAGAATGATGCCAATTCTAAATGCACAACTAAACTTAAAAACAAAAAAATTAAAACAACCATTTTGTATTTTGGTTAATTGGTTGTTTTGTTGTGCACATTTATATTTATTAAAATCTTTAGTCTATAATAACCAGTTTTTATGACAAGAAAGATCAGTTAACATTGCCGAATTGTGTCATCGACACTATCAAAATACATTTTTAGTTAGGTTTAGTTTAGTTGTGTGTTCAGAATTGGCACCAATCTCTAAGAAGAAGACAATATTAACAATGATTGGTCAAGTCGACACAATCAATTGGTAAACCCTATGGATTGCGTATTAAATCCGACTGATACGATAAATCTCTTTACGCTAACAGTTATATAAAACCGCATCTTGCCATTATGCATGCGAATAAATATTCATAATAAACGTATTAAGTAATCACTAAACTTTGTTTAAGATGAAAAAGTCAAAGACCCTTATTTTATACCGAGTTAATGACGCGATGATTTAATTAAGCGTTTATTTACATACAAGTGAGTTTCCTCGGGCTTATACAAAATAGTAGAACATGTATGAATTTATTTCAATCGTATGAAAATTTTATGTTATCATAGTGTTGTGAATGTGTTCTCCGTGTGGTGACGGATTAAGAACACAAGTGTCACCACCCCATCTTCTCCCAAGGCTGCTTTAAAAGTCAGCTAAGGGATATTTCACACAGATAACACCCCCGGTGAGAGACGGAAACCTCGAAAATAAACCCTGTGCCAACACGCCTGGTCAGCGCGGCACAGTGGACCATAATCATTTCTCACAACGTCCTTTGGTCCCAAGCTAAGCTTATATGCTTGTGTTATGTGTACCAGAATACGGATATAATACATATACTAGTTTTTTTTTGTAAATACATACTTATAATACATAGAAACACCCAGACGCAGCACAAACATTTGTATGACAATTAAAAACATCACACAAATGATTGTCCTGACCGGGAATCGAACCCGAGATATCGTGAACGGCAGTCCGTTACATGAACCACTAGACCACGAGACCCGTCAAAAGTATATCTAATATATAAAATTCACGTGTCACAGTGTTAGTTACCGTACTCCTCCGAAACGGCTTGACCGATTCTTCTCAAATTTTACATACATATTCAGTAGGTCTGAGAATCGGCCAACATCTATTTTCAAACCTTTCTTTTGCATATGGCAAAACAACGTTTGCCGGGACAGCTAGTCTTCTATATAAAATTCACGTGTCACAGTGTTAGTTACCGTACTCCTCCGAAACGGCTTGACCGATTCTTCTCAAATTTTGCATACATATTCAGTAGGTCTGAGAATCGGCCAACATCTATTTTTCAAACTTTTTTTTTTTAGTATGGCAAAACTACGTTTGCCGGATCAGCTAGTAAAAATATATAAAAGGAATATAATATGTGATGTCCAGGGTTTGCTATTTCTTTTTGATTATGCTACTAGTGACTAAAACTGGTTTTACTCGTGACAGAAACGATTGCCTATTAACGAATATTACAGCAGTATAGTACTCAGCATTATGGCCACAAATAAAATGTTAATGGTATTAAATATACACTTGAGGCCACGAATATGTATCTCCGCAAAAGTAACCTGTAATTTACTGGTTACTGTTGTATCTCTTAAGCGGGAGTATCACTAAATCAAACTCCTAGGTGCTAGCCTAATGCAAAAAAGTAGTTTATTTGAGCAGTAAAGCACTGAAGCCGTATAGGTAATTTTTTTATGCAGTATCTATGATATAAATACAGTTATTTTATATACGTTAGCGTAGGTGTTTTAAATTCATCATTCAATTAACTGTCTAATATAAAATCGTTAATGGCAGGTGTATCCTAAAATTGCTTGGCTAATTCAATGCATCATTAAACTAAAACGTACTAACAACTAAATTGAGTCACTAAAATTAACTTTCGTTTTATGTCTGACATTAATTGCCGTCGTTACTGTTCTTAACTTTCTTACATTTAAGTTTACTTATTTAAGAGAAACATTATGTGTTTGCATGTCAGACAAACTCCTGTGAAAATATATTCTGAATGACAAATAACTTTAGTCTTAGTACTTCGCGGTATATTGAATAAGAAATATGATAAGTAAAAAAGGAATTATGAAAATTAAATAATTTAAATAAAAATGTTTGAGGCTCAATAATATGGCCTAAAGTGTAACCGATCGACCATAAACCAGGATAGTATTCCCGACACCGAGCTAGTGTACGGTTTAATATTCAGACTTTTTATTGCGTTTGCGTCCACTCGACCGTGGGACCGCGAAAATAAAAAGAAAAAAAATCAGCCCCGTCGGTGTACTTACTGTTACCATGCAGTCCATACCCGTAGCGCTACTCAGCGGTTATTTAATAAGTAGCGTGCATGAATATCTGGATGCAAACGGCATAAGACCGAATATTGTAATGTTATTTGAGTGGAAAGTTAAGTTCAACAGTAGAAAAAGGCTGATGAAAATTTAAAAAGATTCAAAATAAAAATTGGTCAAGTGCGAGTCGGACTCGCGCACGAAGGGTTCCGTATCATTATCTATGCAACATAAGGCAACGTTATAAGTATCGAGCAAGAAACGGTAAAAAAATCATGTTTGTTGTATGGGAAATAAATAAAATATTTATTTTATTTTATTTTTAGTATTTGTTGTTATAGCGGCAATAGAAATACATCATCTGTGAAAATTTCAACTCTCTAGCTATCACCGTTCTTGAGATACAGCCTGGTGACAGACGGACGGACGGACGGACGGACGGACGGACGGACAGCGAAGTCTCAGTAATAGGGTCCCGTTTTTACCCTTTGGGTACGGAACCCTAAAAATGGATAATAGGATGTCCTTAAAAGATTCCTGATGCTGTTTGCTTCTTATGTAAAAGAAATCGGGATGTTATGTTTAAATCCAAAACAAAACGCGTTAGAATTTATAAATAATTGGTCAAGTGCGAGTCGGACTCGCGCACGAAGGGTTCCGTACCATTATCTATGCAACATAAGGCAACGTTATTAGTATCGAGCAAGAAACGGTAAAAAAATCATGTTTGTTGTATGGGAGCCCCCCTTAAATATTTATTTTATTTTATTTTTAGTATTTGTTGTTATAGCGGCAATAGAAATACATCATCTGTGAAAATTTCAACTGTCTAGCTATCACCGTTCTTGAGATACTGGGTACGGAACCCTAAAAATCATGTTTGTTGTATGGGAGCCCCCCTTAAATATTTATTTTATTTTATTTTTAGTATTTGTTGTTATAGCGGCAATAGAAATACATCATCTGTGAAAATTTCAACTGTCTAACTATCACCGTTCTTGAGATACTGGGTACGGAACCCTAAAAATCATGTTTGTTGTATGGGAGCCCCCCTTAAATATTTATTTTATTTTATTTTTAGTATTTGTTGTTATAGCGGCAATAGAAATACATCATCTGTGAAAATTTCAACTCTCTAGCTATCACCGTTCTTGAGATACAGCCTGGTGACAGACGGACGGACGGACGGACGGACGGACGGACGGACGGACGGACGGACGGACGGACGGACGGACAGCGAAGTCTCAGTAATAGGGTCCCGTTTTTACCCTTTGGGTACGGAACCCTAAAAACTAGTTTTCATTTGAGTCGATATAGAGAATAATAAGTCAATATAGGAAAGTAATATTGTTAGGAGAGTTCTGCGAATAAATGTGGAGGGAAAAAGTCCAGAGGAAGACCTAAGAAAAGATAGACGGACTGTGTCAATAACGATATGAAAGAAACAGGAATTAACACAGATATGACGTCTGACAGAAAACTGTGGAAGACAAAGACATGTTGCACCGACACCAAATAGTGGGATAAGGACAGGAGAATGATAGAGAACAACCATAATAGCCCTCTATTTTCTCTCGAGTATGTTAAATAGATTACTTTCACAGGTATCAAAAACTAGGTAATCCTATCAATAATGTGAATCCAAACACAATGTGGAACGTGAGATCAAATTTCTTCGTCAGCTTGTTGAAGTTGATAGGTTATGTGACAATGTGGCTTTTATTTAATGAAATTTGTGAGAGAATTATATAATACTAACCTACTGCCCGCGACTTCATTCGTGTAAAGCCTAATTTTTTTAAATAATATAGCCTTAGGAAGACTGTAGCTTCCTATTTGTAAAAAGTTTTAGGACTAGGCCCATACTTTCAGAGACTACCGTCCACATACATACATATTAGAAACATTTTACATAGAATTTCAAAATCGTTAATACTAAAAACCCGATATTTGCCACTTGGCGTAGTCGTGGTTAACGATTTCAGTTTTTAGTTAGCTTGGTTTCAAATAAATGCTGTCAAAATACGCAATTAGATAATATTTTTTTAAACACATCATGTTAATTCATGTTTAGCCTAAAATTTTCCCAAAATTGTTATTAAAAAAAACAATGTTAAATCAAAGGTTTTTGACGTTTCAACTCTCTTTTCCTTTGTGTCTTTTTAACACTAAACTGAGTTAGATAATAAATTGTTGGAAATTTGCAGTATTAATAGTTAGTTCAGATTCACTTTTTTTAATTTTTAATTCCTAATATTTATTTTCGTCTACTCTTCAGAGAATCATTGCGAGATATAAACAAAAACAATAATTTTATTTGCCTTGAATAATTTTCTGCCATCTTAATAACAATAAAATTGTATAATATTATATAACAGATTATAATAATTAGATAATATGTCTGTTAAATAATTGACTTAACATAATAAATTACTGTACCTTTAGTAAAAGTATTGAACCCGAAAACTTAGTATAATACGGCAATTTAGACATATTTTTTCGGCAAATACGATACATAAAAATCCATACAAATTCGACAGTTGCGTTGTTTGCAATCTTTTTCCAAAAAATATGGACTGGATATAGGACCCATAAAACGCTAAAAAATAAGGTGATCCAGACTATAATAGACGGCATTTAAATTTTATACAATAGCAATACTGCAGATGAACCGTGCTGCATCAAATTGAAGCACACGTTGTGATATAAGATCAAGATGTTAATCCGACAGTTCGGCTAACTGAATATTATTACATAAACGTATTTAATACATAAATACATATTTATATGACATTAACATAACAAATTACTTACTTTCTATAGCTACGCGTTGACTTTGTATTATTATATTTGATTTTTATTAGTTTCCTACAAGGATTGTTGTTAATGTTGCTTAGTATTATACTAGGTTTAATTGCGTTTATGTTTATAAACTTATTCTTCTAACCAAACTTTTTAAACAAATAAATGTCATCACTGCTTTTATATGGTAATTTTTTATTTGGTTCGGCTTAAGAAGATACATAATTTTGTTCAATCCGTAATCATTTCTCAGTTAGCTTGACCTAACGAAACTTGCTTAGGACTATTTTTTAAAGTTTCATATCAAAAGGTACCGTAGGTAAAGCACGGGCCTCTATTACTGAGACATCGCTGGCCGTCCAGTTTTGTATCTCTGAAATGGTGATATATAGACAGCTAAAAATTTCGCAGTTTATGTACATCAGTGTAGATGCTCTAACAAAAAAACCCCGTCCACTGTTTAAAGGATTATTTTCTACTATGCCCCGTTGACCAAGCGCTTACAGAGTTTATTTTCGATATTTCCGTCTCTAACAGAGAATGCTATCTGTGTACAATATTCCTTAGCGGGCTTTGGCAGTACCCTAGGAAGGAAAAAGGGTAGTGACAATTGTAGTTTCAGTCTGTTATCACACGGACTAAGCTATACTATGTTCAGTGATTAAATAATTATGTTTTTATTAACTTAACGATACCTGTTCGAAGTCGGAGCAAATTACTATTATAAGTAGGAATAACACAGCAAATTAAAGAATTACAATTAATTATAAAAACAACTAGTACTTCCAGTGTTACAGTTTTAGCTATCACAAAAATAATTAAATACACATATATAACTACCTCTGTTTGAGATCAGTTAATTAAAAAATAAATAAAAATTTATTATTCTGAGGAAGTAGGTTTCAATCGTAACAGATAGCTGCTCTGTCGTCTCTGCCTGCCTTTGTGAGAAAAGGGTATGAAATGTATTTAAATAGGGCGGTAATGGTAAAAATTATCTCATTTAAGCACATTTTTTTTATTAACTGCCATTCCGTGGAGTGACGCACAAAAAGAATACAAGTATCACCTTCCCATGTCTTGCCCGCGGTCGTAAGAACCAACTAGGAGCCACGTCAAATACTATCTGTGCACAAACCCAAGGAGGGTTGACCTCAAGAAGGCGACTAGTCCAACGTGAACAAGTAGTCATGTTGCGACGACCCCCAATAACGGGATAAGGGCAGAAGAATGATGATGATGTTTTCTTTTAACTTACTACATAGAAGCAATGTAACCTCAAAATATAAATAGCTTATTTACTTAAGCAATCAAGCATTACTAATATTCAGAATGCGAATATAAATCTGTTTGTCTGTCGTGCTTCCACGCAAAAAGTTTTGAACAGATGATTTTTTTACTTCAGAGCTCAATAAAGTCTGACATTTAAAGCGAACCATATCTGCAGTATTCAAAATTAGTAATAATTTTTTTCCGTATTAAAAGGTTTAACAGGACCCTATCGTTAAAACTTCGTTATCCATCTGGATACCAGGATGGTGATAGATAGAGAGCTAAAAATTTCAAAAACTCACAACGGAATATGATGGTTTTTATAATATGTAGATGGAGTGTTTTAACAGGATAGCTTTTTTAAATAATTTATTATGGTTTGGTGTACAATGTGTACATTTCAAATTCCATGCGTAAGAAGTCATGGTGATAGCCAGTTATTTGTTAAGAATAAATTAAATAACTTCAAAACTACTTAACAGGGGTAGATCATCAATAAATGTGACATAAATAAGTTGAAATTACGAAACATAACGAGTATATTACTAAGCGGAAACTCTGCATACATTTTTAGTGTCAGTATCTTAACAATTACATACGGAAGAACTTAATACACTTCCTAAGTATTATGCCGTGAGACTAAAGTGTAACGATTATACTAAAATGTCTACTAAATATAGGCGGTTAGGCATTAACTCATTCCCTTGCAGAACTCCACCGAAAACTCATTTCATTCGCACTTACCATCAGGTGGAGTGGGATAAAACACCAACCGCTATTATCTAAATAATTGAGTTAATAAAAAGTTCAACCGACTTTATGTGCCTTTGAAATTTGATGGGTTTTCTCGATTTCTCGGGACATAACTATCATATCCTGACCTGGTGCCAATGAGACGACACAGGAACCACCAGCTTTCAATAAAAAATAATCATTAAAATCGCTTCGCCCAGTTAAAAGTTATGGGGTAACAAACATAACAAAAAAATACAGACAAATTGAGAACCTCTTCCTTTTTTTTGAAGTCGGTTAAAAAGAAATGGATGGAACTGACAAATAAGGGTGCATCTGTGACGAGTATATAAAATAGAATGTCTTCAATGTATAACTCAGTATTTCTTATTCCTTGTCTCACTCTAATGCATTTGTGACTAGTCAGTAGTCACACCCTTGTAGAATCAATGTTAAATAAGAATTTCTATTGAGATGAACTGAAATTTCTGATCACAAGGCGCAATAATGTAAATAGCTTTAGCTAATATTTGAAAGACATGTTTGTGCTTACAAAAATCAAGGACTAGGCTATAATATCCCGGGATCTAGGTGATAGATAATGAAACCTAAGCTAGAATTAAACCATTTCAAATATTAAAAGAGTATTGCTGTATATTTAATGGAAAATATAGTAAAAAAATAAAAACAAACGAATTGACTGTTGGTCGATTAAAAACTAGTTCATAAACGATATTCAAATCATGCCATGTTTCTTATTAGTGTCCTGATTTATAAAGAAATTAAGAATAAATGACAATAATAAAGTTAATGTTGATCATTAAAGTCTTGTCATGTCTAATAGTTAAGTTCGCCGTGACCTTCCGACTGTTCAAAGTCTCAGATTAAAGTCAGCTGCCACTGCACGTGATAGTAACGTGCGTACTCGCTATAAACATACATTTTATGATGTGAAATTATTACAAACTATATTATAATATTACATATTAAACTGAAATGATTTGAGTATTAAAGAATTTATTTATTTATTTATTTATTCTTTAAAAACTTAACAGCTATCTTTACAGGGTACATCCTAATACGATAGTGTCGCTACTACATAAACTTACAAACTAAATCACAACATATTTATTTATGATAGTCTCTTGTGTGCTATCGGTCGCGGATTCTGTGCTCATTTTAGATATATTTTTATATTAATGAACATACGCTTTAACTGTAACTATATATTGGTCATCAGTTTTTGTGTGGTGACGTATTAAGAAGACAAGTGTCACCACCCCTTTTCTATCCTAATGTACTTTAAAAACCAACTGAGGAATATAGTAGACAGATAACGTCCTCTGTCGAAGACGAAAATCTCGAAATAAACCCTGTAAACGCCTGGTCAGCACGTCACATTAGGCCATAATCCCTCCCAAAGTAAAGAAAGCCCTTGCCAGAAGTGGGACGTTCATGGGCTGAAGAGAGAAAGAAAGAAGTCACCCAGATATAGCAAATTAATCAGCGTGTGCATATGTATATGTATAAAAAGTGGCGTAGGCACAGCACTAAATAGTAATTCGTAACCTTATCATCGATTTATATTAGAAACTTAAACTGACGGTCTTTAATGAGTCTTATAGTTTGTTTTAACTTTTAAAACAACAATTTCCCTCAACATTGGAAAGCGTACATTACCTATATAATCTACCGTATCGATAAGGCCACGTGAATCTAAAACAAATCGATTCATCACCCACAATCGATACGCACGCTCGTTCAATCTCAAATATTACGCAAACCATGACATTCCTTGATGTTCGCAGTTACAATTTCACGTGAAATTTTGTGCAACCGTTTCACAAAACATATATTATAAAGCTGAAGAGTCTGTTTGTTTCTTTTAACACGCTAATGTCAGGAACTATTGGATCGAATAAAAAAATTCTTGTTGTGTTGGGTAGTATATTTATCTTGGAAGGCTGTAGAGTATATAACATCACGCTGCGGCCAATAAGAGCGAGGCATTAGTGAAAAATGTTGCAAAATTGGAGTAAATCTAAATTCCACGCGTACGAAGTCTCGGGCGACCACTATAAGATCCATCCAACCATCAACCTTTTTCAATCCACTGCTGGATATAGGCCGCCCCCATAGAACGCCACAACGCGCGGTTCTGCGTTAACTGCATCCAGCGGGCCCCGGCGTATTTGACGATATCGTACGTCCACCTTGTTGGGGGCCGCCCCACTATAAGATATACGAGTATAATACGATAGCTTTAATTACAGTTGTTGTATTTATTGCTATCTAAGATAAATACCAGCAATAAGAAGTTATAGACATATTTTTAAGATACTCCTAGTTGGGGAGGCTCATCCCTGTATATAGTTATTGAGCCCCCTCTCCCCCAATATATAGCAAAGCCTTACAAATTATACTAAAAAGTCATACGCATAAACCAATCTGTCTATCAAAATAATTTTGCTAACGCAACGCATAAAAACCCGTTGCGTAGTTTTTATGGCATATGCTCACATAGGGATATAGATACATAAGCAACTATATGTACTTAGGTATACGGCATACGCACGAAATAAAAATCAAGTGGAAGTGCAATGTAACAAAATTACTATAGAAACCAGTGACGCCAAACTCACACAATTATACCGATAATCATATAATGTACTACATATAAACAAATCGTTTGATTGGTCGTTTATATTTTATAGTAAACTAGCATAAGTCATATAACCTACATCTGAAAATAAACCTTCTGATTCTGGAATAGGGTTTAATTCGCTGTAGTTGGAAAAGTATTTAACACCTTTTGTAATACTAAGTCAAACTAAAATTGATTGACGAGTAAATTCCGCTACTTGACGATAGATGGCGCATTTACCAGTGGTCGCAAATAGAAACACAATTTCGTTAAGGGTAAAGGTGACAATCGTGTGCACGAACGTGTCATTGCTGCTATTCGATCAAGGCCGTACCAACCCGAATTACATTACCGATATCGATATATGTCATCATCCTCCAGCCCTTATCCCATTATTTGGGGTCGGTGCAACATGTCTTTTTCTTCCATAATCTTCTATTAGCCGTCATGTCTGTGTCCACTCCTCTTTCTTTCATGTCCTCTTTCACACAGTCCATCCATCTTTTTTTCGGTTTACCGATTATTACCGATATCGATATATACCTACCCATTTCTTATTTTTGAACTTTAGTTTTTTGTAGTTATTTTTTGTACTTTATTTAAGTTCAAGTTTCTCTATAAGAACAGTCTAGATTCCTCATAGCATAGGCTTTTTAACTACTGAAATATTGGTGTACAAGAGGGAGAGTGTCGTTGTTTTATGTGATAATTCCGTGGGCATACGTATATAGTTTTTATATCTCGTTGATAATCACGGTCAACTCCTAAACAATTCAACCCAATTTTAAAGTTTTTAATTTATATTTTTGTTATATTTATAAATAGAATATTTATGAAATACTCAAATGAAGCATAAATAAAAACGTTCTTTACACAAATATTTACTCTGTTTATGAATCAAATCAACGCCGAGCACAATTAAAAGATAGCTCTGAATGACGCTAATTTTATTTAAAAGCATTCAAATGCCTTCAACTCAAAAGAACGCATTTCAAATCTATCGTTGCAAAACATTGAAATAAATATTTACAATCGAATTTACAAAGGCTATAACAATACCGATGAGTATAAAGTTGGGTAACAAGACGCCATAACAAAAAATATATTACTATAAAATACAATTATATTCGATACGTCTATCGAATAATATAATTTACACAATTAAATTAAAATGTTCGTATGTGATTTCATAATCTTAGTTTTATTCGAAACAAATTATTGAATTGTAATAATGAATTAACATTGCTTATCCTGTCCGATAGATGGCGTTGATTTTCATTTCGAATTCGAAATGCGTTGTGAAAATTGTAGCTTAAGAGGATACCAAAATAGCTTCCTGCATTTTTCTACATACGAAGTTTTCATTGTTTCTTTAGATTGAATGGCTAGAGCTCTAATTTTTAAGTATATGTTTTTTCAATATATCATCTAGAATCGCATAAACTCAGAAACGCGATTGAAAAAAGTTTTCTCGATAGAAAATCTTAGCGAAAATACCTCTCTCATTTCTTATTTTTTTCATTTGTCGGTCTATTATCACGTATTAACTAATGAAATAACTTTAAAAACATAAGTAACTATTATATATAGAAACACGTAAACCGGAATTAAAATATATTTAGTAGATTTTGAGTAAGCAAACAAAAAAATATTCCTAATTCTTCATTTTCTGTACCTACTAGCTGTGTTAATAGGTACATGTCGACGATAATATCGATGTAGGCCCTTAATTTTTAGATATCGAAATTGCTTATAGCTTAGCTACCATTTATTAATTGAAATTTTTTGCTTTGCCCATGTTTCTATTATATGCGCTATGTGACAGTAGTGTGAAGTGATGTAGAGTCCAGTTTATGTGATAGAGTCCAGAATTTTGTAAAAGACTTGATTCTTTTTTATAATCGCTTCGATTTATGGTCAAATTTTTTTTAAATTACAATCGTTGCTTCTAAAGACAAACAAATCTGAACTATTATCTGTATTTGAATTCCTTACTGACACGTGGTATGTAGATAGATGACATCTAACTAATAAACGGGGATAACAATCTATCTGTAATAAAGAAGTTAATGTAAGAAAATGGGTTTGTGGTATATCTATACTCTCTCTCTCTCGTTAGAGTTTTTTTTTATAGTTTTCTGTCTTATATACTTAACTTTTTACTTTATTACTTTTCTTATTTATTTAACTTTTGTGTACAATGTACCTTAGCTAGCTTATACAGCACCTTGAGAAGAAAAAGGGGTGGTGACACTTATATTCCTTATCCGTCACTACACGGACAAACAACGTCTGTAAGTAAGCAAAGCTTTGGCAAGTTATTAGTTAATAATTAACATATGAAAATAATTATTATCAATCGGTATTGTTCTTCATTAAGCAGTATACATTATTTCACTGGTCACCTTGCTCTTTACATTTTACGAATACAATTGCGCAAAATACTTGTGTCTATTTTTAATTATTTTAATAGGCAATTTAATAGTAATTTCGATTTAAATATAATGTTTGAACATAACATTATCACTGCCATAAACTATTATGAAAAAAATGTAACAATTCTGGCGTGGTGGTCTAGTGGTTCAAGTAACAGATTACCGTTTACGAGGTCGTGGGTTCGATCTCCGTACAATACAATCATGGGTGCTCACTATTTATACATTATAGGTATGTATTTAAAAATAAATTACTTTATGTAGCATTTTCGTATTCTGGTACACTTAACACAAGCATATGAGCTTATATTGGGGTCAGAAGACGTTGTGTGAATGTCCATAAAAACCTAATATGTATAATATGTCTGTATTTAAGACATATTGAAAAAAGTATAATTATTCATTAATGGCATAATGAAGCTTATGATTATTTTTATATTTTTAATCCATTTATGGACTTCTGTATATTTTTTGTGAATTAATATGAAAGTTAACGTAAAAATCAAAATTGAGCCCCAAGTCAAGGTAATCCACGTACACTAAGTTTATCATTAAAAATAATAAAATAAATAAATATGTAATAATTTATTCTAATTTCATATAAATATTAATAAAATTTAACACTTCCGTAAATGTAATGGGTAAAGAGATAGCTATTCAAACGTTTTTTAACTAACATTTACATTTTACTGTAGTTTTTAATACAAAACGTACTCAAGGAAATGTTAATACAAGTAAAATAGCAAAATAGTAATTAAATACACTCGGAATTTGAAACCAAACATGAACAAAAATTCCATATTTTTCACTCACTGCGTAATTTTGGCGCTATGAGCTCACATAGGGACATACATAGAATAAAGATTTTGTTTTATAATATGTAAAGGTATTACCAGTTAAAACGTACTGTTGTGGAATCTACAATTTAGACAAAGTTTTCAACCATTTCAATAACAGTTTTTGCATCATTTTTCACTGATTCAAGCATTCCCGTTAGTCGCAGCGTGACATTATATCGCCTTCTTTGATAAATTTTCTATACCACACTGAAAGAATTTTGAAAATCGGACTAACGGTTCCTTAGATAAGCGCGTTCAAAAAAGCTCTTCAGCCTTATAATATTAAGTATGAATTCTATTTTCAGAACTACTGAAATACACAAAATTTATAAAACAATTCAAACCGTTTCAGGTTTGAATAGTGATAAAAAAATTGGTCAAGTGCGAGTCAGACTCGCGCACGAAGGGTTCCGTACCATTATCTATGCAACATAAGGCAACGTTATTAGTATCGAGCAAGAAACGGTAAAAAAATCATGTTTGTTGTATGGGAGCCCCCCTTAAATATTTATTTTATTTTATTTTTAGTATTTGTTGTTATAGCGGCAATAGAAATACATCATCTGTGAAAATTTCAACTGTCTAGCTATCACCGTTCTTGAGATACTGCGTACGGAACCCTAAAAATCATGTTTGTTGTATGGGAGCCCCCCTTAAATATTTATTTTATTTTATTTTTAGTATTTGTTGTTATAGCGGCAATAGAAATACATCATCTGTGAAAATTTCAACTGTCTAGCTATCACCGTTCTTGAGATACTGGGTACGGAACCCTAAAAATCATGTTTGTTGTATGGGAGCCCCCCTTAAATATTTATTTTATTTTATTTTTAGTGTTTGTTGTTATAGCGGCAATAGAAATACATCATCTGTGAAAATTTCAACTCTCTAGCTATCACCGTTCTTGAGATACAGCCTGGTGACAGACGGACGGACGGACGGACGGACGGACGGACGGACAGCGAAGTCTCAGTAATAGGGTCCCGTTTTTACCCTTTGGGTACGGAACCCTAAAAACAGACACGGGAATTTTATATAGGTAAATATCCCTAATAATCCCTTTGCATACTTAAACAAACGAAATCATAATAAATAAATATTCACTGACATTTCGCACAAGGTCGTCTGGTCCCAAAGTAAGCTATATTTCTACGCTTGTGTTATGAGTACCAGAATACGGATAGACTACATATATACTACTTTTCTTTTGTTAATACATACTTATAATACCTAGTAAAGACCCAGACGCAGTACGAACATTTGTATGATAATTATATAGATCACACAAATGACTGACCCGAGCGGGAATCGAACCCGCAACCTCGTGAACGGCAGTCCGTGACATGAACCACTCTACCATGAGACCCGTCGTGTAATAATCACACTTACGTATATAAACGAAATGGAAAGTGGTAAGTGTAGCCAAATATCAGACCCCAGTTATTTGTTTAATCTTATTCAAGTGACGAGAAATGTGTCTCTACATAATATACCTACATTACATATACAAAACATAACATTATTATATTACATCCAATATAATACACACATAAAACATTTACGCTTTGCGATCATGTTTGCAAAAAAACTTATTTGAATATTTCCACAATATTAACTCTGATCTTTCTTATTATGAAAACTGGTGTATTACAGACTAAAGATCTTAATTAATATACAATTTACGTGCACAACAAAATTGCTGATCAATCAAAATTCACCACACTATATTTTTTTTCTTCAATAATCATCTGTGCAGACGTCATATCTGTGTTAACTCCTCATTCTTTCATATCCTCATTCACACAGTCCATCTATCTTTTCTTAAGTCTTTTTCTAGACTTTTGCCCCATTCATTCGTAGAACTCTCCTATCGATATGTCTTTCCTCTTATTATTACATGACCATACCAAAACAGCTGCTCATTCTTTATCTTTACATACAAATGTATTAAAACACAACAAGTAATAAGCTCGTAAGTAGATAAAATGAAAAGTAGGTATCAGCAGTGTGTTAAAAAATATAAAAAGAACTTTTTTCCATTTTTTTAATTTACATCATCTTTTTTTTATTCAATCAAAGACTTAGATACGCTAAATTTAGGTACACCTAATTATATAGTATCGAATTATCGATGAGTTATTTACAAGCGAACAAAAAATTATTGCATGGATGCAAATAATTATAAATAAGTAATATCATAATTAAGTGTGATAGTGATAACAATTGAGTGACGGTTAGTGATCTATTGAGACTAGTGATTGACTGTTGCGTAGTTAGACTGACGTCAAACATACATATATAGTTTTATTAGTAGAGTTATAACTAAACTCTTGTGATTTCAACTATTAATGCATTTTGATAAGAATTACAACGAATCGCATTATTTTTGCAGAAAGAAACCACATAAAGAAGCTTTATATGTGTTGAAATAAGGGATTGCATATATTACACATTTGGTTGAGTTTCTAGCAGATGGCGCTCTATGGTCTCCGCCTACCCCTATGGGGAAAGGCGTGATGTTATGATGGCATGAGTTAAATTTTGATACCTTCAAGGATTGTCGTGCAAAGTTCATAATCCTAAGCAAAGAAATACACGCAACCTAAAAAAATTACTAATTCTAATAATTAATATACCAAATAATGTCCAGAGCTTAAATAAATTTTGTTACATCTTCAATCAGAGCGGTTTGTAAATACCTATTTTTTATATTATTTGTGAACAAAGTTGTAATCCTAAGCGATTATTTATGTAGGACAAGATTACAAGTAAATATTACAAAATATCGATAATATATCAAAACATTAATGAACCGTCTAATCTAATAACTGACTTAGTTATATGAAGAATAGTCCAGTCAAATTACCGAAAGAAATAATCACTAAAATACCTAGTTTGGGAATTATGAAGGATCGATCGGGGGGTGTATTCTGAGCTTATATTCCAATTTGAGGGAATCTAGGGAGGTCAGCTCAAGGTCATTTCGATGAAAATGCGTTTAATTCGATATCTCGAGAACGGTTAGTGTTAGGCAAAAAATTGTAGAGACCTTTTCTCTTCTAAATTAAATTTACTAACTATTTTATCCGAAATTTTTTTTTTATCATCAATATTTTTCAATTTATTGCTTCCGAAAGGCAAAAATTTTACTTTTTTCCTCCCTTTTTTTTATTTTTCTCCATTTTCTCCCCAACCGTTCAATTTTATTAAATTTTACCCGAATATGAAAGTGTTGCTCTTTTCATTATGAACAACTTTATATGTAAACTTTTTTCTGTAATGCCAATACCTTCGGAGTTATATATTACTTTACCGAGCGAAATCCGTGCCACTGTCGCGACGCGTATTCACAGACACACTGTCGCGTGCATTAGTGTGGGCCTTTAATTATTGACGATTCACTTCCGTCGACCTCGCGTACTTAATTTTACCAATTTTATGACCTATTTTTTTATCAAAAAATGTGTGAAACAGTTTCAATTATTCGTTTACTTCTTTTTCTAATCCTTATTCACATTATTATCCCATTGAATGGAATAAAAAATACCCAAATTGAAAAAGTACAATATTTAAATAAATAAATAATAAATATAATAAATATTCACGGACATTACACACAACGTCCTCTGGTCCCAAGCTAAGCTTATATGCTTGTGTTATGTGGATAGAATACATATACTCTTTTTCTTTTGTAAATACATACTTATAATATATAGAAACACCCAGACGCAGTACAAACATTTGTATGACAATTAGAAAAATCACACAAATGATTGTCCCGAGCGGGAATCGAACCCGCAACCTCTTGATCAGCAGTCCGTTACATAAACCACTCAACCACGAGGCTCGTCAAATTGTTATTTTATTTATTTAAATGAAATTTCAATTATTACAATATTTAATATTTAAATGAAATTCAATTTTTTAATAGTTTAATCGATTCACCTTTTGATACAGGTAAGTTGGCTAATAAATGATCATGGAATACTTTAATATTTCTTTCAAATACTAAATACCCACTGATGTCGATGATATTGCGACAGTGGCACGGATTTCGCTCGGTAAAGTAATATATAACTCCGAAGGTATTGGCAATACAGAAAAAAGTTTACATATAAAGTTGTTCATAATTAAAAGAGCAACACTTTCATATTCGGGTAAAATTTAATAAAATTTAACGGTTGGGGAGAAAATGGCGAAAAATAAAAAAAGGGAGGAAAAAAAGTAAAATTTTTGCCTATCAGAAGCAATAAATTGAAAAATATTGATGATAAAAAAAGAGTTTCGGATAAAAAAGTTAGTAAATTTAATTTAAAAGAGAAAAGGTCTCTACAATTTTTTGCCTAACACTAACCGTTCTCGAGATATCGAATTAAACGCGTTTTCATCGAAATGACCTTGAGCTGACCTCCCTAGATTCCCTCAAATTGGAATATAAGCTCAGAATACACCCCCCGATCGATCCTTCATAATTCCCAAACTAGGTATTTTAGTGATTATTTTTCCCATTCTCAGCCGTAATTTGACTGGACTAGAAGCAAACAGAGTGAAGCCAAAACACGACTAATTGGCGCGATTACGTACATGAAATTATGAGTTAGTTTAATCTTTAGTTTAACTGTGTGGTGTCATTCCGCAAGGTTCTATAGAACGCGCACGCATTGAGTTATTCGACTTTGCACGCGACGCTCGCATCCGTCAGCGCAAACCGAATTTAGCGCGTTATCGCAAATTCGGCTTTTCGAACATCGAACACTGCTGCTGCCTTATTTTATAAAAAAAACACTGTCGTTTATTAAAAAAATACTGTCACTATTTTACCGCCAATTTTGTGTAGTGATGTGATATTGAAGTGTTGTGAATTTAGTCGAGTGGTGTGAGTTTTCGTATTTAAACAGGTGATTAGTTAATATTTATTATTTAATTACAAATTCCTTTTTATCAACATTCCAGCCAATTATAAAGAAAATAAACGTGACATTTGTGTACTTATAACTAATAAAGACGTAGTAACGTAACATGAAAAAAAAATCGTCTTTTGAAAAAAAAATATTGCATACAATTGCGTGCGTAATGCATACTTTTACATTACAAATATTGCTTCGATCTAGTTAAAAACTATTTCTATGGTAATTTATTTGCGAAATAAATGAATAATAGTTATTTACTGGTCACAATGGGTGCCAAATTATATTATTATGTGCCCGGACTCGTTGCGTGGCTCTACTTAAAGTATGCTCTACCTAAATAAAACTGAAAACTTTGACACTGAGTGAGAATAACATCAAGTTAAACGAAAGAGGCGTGAAGCTGTATACAGTATATTGCCTATGCCTGTCATTAACTCAATTTTAATTTTTTTTAAAATTACTAGATCTTTGGGAGTGCTTTAATAGTAGAATCTAATCCTTCTACATAGACGACAACATAAGGTCAATATAATATATATTATGATGATATTTATTGATATGATGAGAATAGATACGGTATTAGGAGATACATATTTGTACCGGTATATTATACCGTATTTATAATACATGTAGGAATAAAGTTAAGTATAAAGTTTTCATCTCTCATATGCTATGTCATTATTCACTCATTATGACTAAGCAAATTCTGTAATAGACAGAATTATTAATTAGTGTTTAGTTCACATATATCATATAAAATACATATCTATGTATTATGTATTATAACCTTTTAAAGATGTTATTTATCATTATTTTTATCACGTCGAGAGTAATGTTAACAATGTTATCTTGTCAGATAAATACCTAACAACTAAAATCTGAGTAGATATTACTGTTATGTATATACATTTTAGATAAGGCGAAATTATGTATTACGAAGGTTACAAATCTTAAATTAAAGTTTTTTTTCAATGTCACGTAAAAGTCTTTAAAACACTATTGTAAAAGTTTACTTCGAGAATTTATTTTCCGTGTAAAGTATATACCTACATAAAACTATTTTGTTTTTTAAAGCCCATTCCTATGCTGTGCTTTAATAATATTATCGCCAGTTTAAAAAAAGAATTGCTCATTCCTTTTTTTAAATTTAAATTTTCTTTTTAATTAGATATATGTAATGAACCTACGTAATGGCCAGTGTTTTTCATTGCAAATTAATTCTTTAAAAACCTCTCGTTTTATACGTGTTTTATTCTAATTTAATTGAACATAGAATGTTAGTACGTATCAATATAGGTTTGTATTTTTTCGATTAAATATATTTTAAGATCAGCAAATAATTTTTATGCGACTGCGATCTAAAAATGTTGCGTAAAAAGTTAAGATCATTTAACAGACATTAAAAAACAACAACTCCTGAGCAAATGTGACAAAAAGATAATATTTATAATTACTTACTGTCACTCTATTTCAATACAATATAAAATATGTACAAATAGAAAAAAAAAATATCGATTTTCACAACACCGAGAAAGGAGGGCAAGTCTCTTCATTTCCCACTTTCTCAATAACATGCATTAAAAAATGTTTAGTAAAAACTAAATAATATGAATTATAAAAATATTAAAAGTAAGAGTCACCGCGTTCTTCATGATTGTAACAAATCGATGACAATATAACCTTTAGTAAATTTTTCTCGATTATTTTTTAAACATTTGATTACTAAATCCAATTGCTTAAAATTGTTGTAGTAGCTTCGTTCCTTTCCTTTAATTCTTAGCTACCTTAATCATCAACTAATCACCTATTACTTTTAAAATCCTAAACCCGTTTGAGGAATTACTCTATTTTATGGAAAATCTCGCAGGAAACGTTTAGTAGTTTTTAAGTGTGAGGTGTGAGCGGAAGGTTTTAGAGTCAAACCCCACTAAAGGTTAATAGAACTATGCGACGTGAAGCAACTAACTAGGTATACGGAATTTGAAATTACCTTATTATGCTTCAGACTATTTATTAAATTTCATTTAAATTGGTTCTATAGTTTTGGCGTAAAAGAGCAACAGGCAGGCAATTACCATTACCTTATCCGTTAGATATTTAACTGCAGTCCACAATGCAACAGATCATGCTATCCTTAGAAATTAAGGACAAAAGTTAAATTTTGTTTATCGTAGCAATAAATAAAGTTAAATGATAAAATAGTGAAAACGACGTACATACGTGACATGCGTATGGGTTATAGTCGTTTCTTATCAAGTTAACTCAAGGTTGACGCTATAGAGACTATAAAATGTGATTTTCTTTGTTTGTATATAGTTATATTAGACAAATATACCATAAGTATATTTAAGAATAAAACATGGAAATACCAAATTTTATGAAGTATAAAACTATAGGGTGTTTACTATGTATTGTAAGTATGTATTAAGAAAAGTAGTTTATGTATTATATCCTTATTCTGGTACCCATATCACAAGCGTATAAGCTTAGCTTGGGACCAGAGGACGTTGTATGAAATGTCCATGAATATTTATTTATTAAACACGCCACTTGAAAAATGTAATTTTGATAATATAGTTACTATTTTTTATTACCACTGTTATTTCTAATAAACATAGGAATACTTGTGGGAGGAAAACATATAGGTATTTATACATATAATATATACTAGTAGGTACTAATTTTACGTGCACAACTAAAAAAACTGTTTAATAAAGACTAAAGATTTTAATTAATTTAAATATGTACAATGAAATAGCCAATTGATTAACACACACGAAATATGTTTACCTTTTAATTAAGTTTTGACGCATGAGAATTGGCCTTATTAATAATAGTCATTAATAATTTTATTTTCTATCTATCTATCTATCTATCTATATTATCTATTATTCAATAATTATATTACAGCCTTACCCAATAATTAAAAATATTGGTAAAAGTCTTTTACCAGCGGTTACATCCATGTACTACATAACAAAATACCTAATTTCAGCAAAAGTATTGCAAAAAATTATGCATTAATTGCGATAACATAATAACGGTTTCGATTTTCGAATTTCCCACTTTCTAATCATACTTACTTATGATTACAAAATGTCATAAATATAATAATTTATATTGTTCGCGTAAGGAGAATATTATGTTAGAATATAAGGCATTCTTAGTTAATACTTAATGTAAATACTATGTATAATATGATAATTGCAATATTTATCATGTTCTTACAAACACTGACAATATTGGCACGCTCTGATTGCCTTCGATTATAAAAAAAAAATGCTATTACTCATTAGCTTAGTATGACGTTTGTAATGAGTGATGTAATGTGTGTAAATGGATTTACATGATAGAGTCGGCACAGTTGACGGCTTAAATTTGCCATATACGTAATACTGTCACTGATATAGTAGTATCTTTTCCATTTATTTTTTATCTTTTCCATAACACAAGCATATAAGCTTAGCTTGGGACCATAGGACGTTGTGTGAAATGTCCGTGAATATTTATTTATTTTATTTATTTATTTGCCAATAAACCAAACTTAAAAGCAAATATTGATGGTCTTCTTCTTCTTATTCTCAGCCATTTTCTACGCATTTAGTATAGGCTATCCTATAATTTCTGCCATTCTTCTCGACTTTTGCATCCAATGCGCCCCTACAGTCTTCTTAACATCATCTTTCCAGCGCATTTGTGGTCTTCCTCTAGGTCTTTTTTCCCCCTAGGCCTCCTCTCTAGGACATTGATGGTATCAACATCAAATTCCTTAATCATCAAACAAAAATAAGTATATATTTAGTTGAGATTTTTGGGCCGTGGGAATAATAGTAATATACAATGTACAAACTACATGAGATAGGACAGTTGAAACAATCTCTCTTCTGTTTAAAATTTTTCTTTACCAAAAAATTTTATTACCAGAAAGACAGCAAAAGTAAAGTAAAAGCCAATTGCAAAATTAACAAATGAACATAAAGTGATTTCAAAGCTGGTTTAATTTAGATTTGAAATTAAATTTATGCATTGTCTACTTAGACTCCCTTAGAAGGCGCTTGCAAGCTCTCGAAAACAAGGTTGTTCTGTTTTTTCTTGGCTATCACAACTCTTAGCAGAAATAAATAAGCAGTAGTGTGTTCATTGAAAATATATCATCCAATATTATTGATTTATATCCAAATTACAAACCGAATTACTTGTATCTATCACTATATATCTTGAGAGTCACAAAACCGTAACAGATTAACAGACTTTCGGATTTATCAGCGTGTATGTGAATAGTTTGAAGGAAAGTGCTATTGTTCAGCGAAACGAGAAAATGCAACCAAGTGTCTTAAAAATAAACTCTACCGTCTTTCTTTTGAAGTTAAGTCTTTTAAAGTTTGACTCTGAGAGTGAACTTTTTTAAATCAATACTAAAGAGCTCCTTAAGTAACCATTAAATATCTCTGAGTGCGGCAGACAGAGTCAGATAACGGTTTATTAGTTTCCCTTAATCTGCCGCACTCAGAGACATTTAATGGTTACTTAGGGAGCTCTTTAGAATTGATTTAAAAAAGTTTTAACTTAACTTTTACTTTTTTAAATCAATACTAAAGAGCTCCTTAAGTAACCATTAAAATAATGTCTCTGAGTGCGGCAGTTAGTCACGTAGCATTCTATAACGAAGATGACAATTAAAGCACCCGCTAGATAAAATTCTTAAAAGATACTAAATCATAGTCAAAATCATTTATTCATGTAGGTACATTTTTTTAGTAAAAAATAGGCTCTTTTGATATGTCCCAATTTTTTTCCCTATCACCGGTTCAGGAAATCAGGACTTTCAATCCGCTGAGCAGAACCGGCGTAAGAAACTCGGCAGATATCGTTATCTTTAGTCATATTACTTTTACTTACTGGAGTTTTTATTTATTTTATTTATTTAACACTTAATGAACAAAAATATATATTAAAATCTCAACAAATGCTAGCTTCATCCCACAGGCATTTTCATTTGATTTCTGAGTTAACTTTTGCGAATATCCTGTACAAAAACCAAAACATACAATATACATACAAAATAAAATAAACAATATCCATCATAATTATACTTTCTTTAACGGAAAAGAACATAATATTATTTTAATGCATTATATTATACAACAATATAATGCATTTTGTTATTACACTGATGTAATTGTTACATGATGTTTCAATAAACGCTATTAAAGATTCATCCATGTTATACTCGGTCTTCCACTACCCTTAATTCTTCTGTTTATGACGGGCTTCGTGGCGTAGTGGCTCATGTACTGGACTGCCGTCCACAAGGTCGCGGGTTCAATTCCCGCTTGGGACAATCATTTGTATTATATTCATAAATGTCATAAAAATGTTTGTACTACGTCTGGGTGTTTTCTATGTATTATAAGTATGTATTTACGAAAAAAAGTAGTTTATGTATTATATCCGTATTCTGGTACCCATTACATAAGCTTAGCTTGGGACCAGAGGACGTTTTGTGAAATGTCCATGAATATTTATTTATTATTCTTCCACCTTCATTCGCAGAATACTCTACCCTGCCTTAATGCTCACCGCTTACATCCTCCAGCATATTAACGTCCCACTGCTGAATACGACCTCCTCCACTATGGGAAGGATTATAGGTCTACTGTGCCGCACTGACCAGGCGTGTTGGCACAGGGTTTAGTTTCGAGTTTTCCGTCTCTCACAGTAGACGTCAACTGCTTATATTGTCCCTTAGCTGGCTCTTACAGCACCCTGGGAAAGAAATAGGGTGGTGACACTTATATTCTTAACCCGTCACCACACGGACCAACCTCAATACATGACTATTATTGGAAGCCACTTATTTTTAGTATTTTCTACAAAAAGAAACCTTTATGAAACTAATTAAACCCCAATCCACCCAAAAAAGGCCCCTTGAATTTCGCATACAATAATATTACCTATATTTTTTCTGTTGCTAAGAGTAAATGATTATCAAGAATAAACTAAGATGGACACAGCATTTTTTGTTAAAAATAATAAAAACAATTATCATCTAACTACTTACGTATTTTAGAAGTTTTTGTTGGCATTGTAATAAATCTCAGAATACAAAAACAAAAGGCTTTGGTTATGCAAAAAAAAAAAAGCTAAATACAAAGTTTAATTGTATTTACTGCGTATATACGTATTTAGAAGTCTGTATTCCGTCATAAAAAGAAACAACAAACTGAAGCTAGTTACAAACATAGGACAACGTGAGGTGTAAACAAAAATATTTAACTTGTTACGTACATAAGAACACACACACACCTTTTTTTACTTCAGTTATTCTGTAGGATAAACAATAACAAATAAGAGAAAAAATTGTTATGCCAACCCTGTTATTACTTAAGGATGTAAGGTTAGGTATCTCTTAGAGCATCATTTGATACGGAGTTTGAAATATCTGCCTTATAATATCAACTTAAGCACCGCTGAAAAGGGTATGAAAGCAATGCTCATGCTTATAGTGTACGTACAGACAGAGTTCTCTCTGTGTGAATGCTATTTCTATTGATGCCTTTGTAGCGACTAATGGAATTTAGTCAGAGTGCGTTACCTTAGCACATAGAGCATCTCCAAAAGACAGAGAATAGTGCATTACGTGACCGCCATGACTGGCCACGAAAAGTGGGGTAGGAAATAATGCAATCTCATTGGTCACATTAAAATTACTGGCCATATTCTCAAATATATATCTTTCTTTGTGATATTCTCTCTTTGTGATACTTTTTACATACTTTCGTCGTTAAAATCTTTTGGGGGCAATGTGCCTCGACACCACCTACCTGGCAT
This sequence comes from Orgyia antiqua, assembly GCA_916999025.1. Classification (NCBI taxonomy): domain Eukaryota; kingdom Metazoa; phylum Arthropoda; class Insecta; order Lepidoptera; family Erebidae; genus Orgyia; species Orgyia antiqua. The sequence goes on from OU779862.1 coordinate 22,385,773, forward strand.
TAATTTAGATAGCAAAAACAGCATCTATAACCACTCCTGTGAGTTAAATACTCAAGGTCTGATACCTGTACTTTGTACTCCTATCAACAGCGTAAGTTAGGGTCGTCTCAAACCGGTTAACTTACATTTTAACTTAAAACATAATTACTTAATAAGTATGTGCAGTCTCGTATGAATTTAAATTGTTGATTTTAGTTTTGTTATCTGAATATTTAATACTTAATTTTAATATTTTTAACTCTTAAGTCCCTATTTTAATATAATTAAAATTAATATAGGTAGCTATATCCGTCTTCTTCTTTATTTGCTTACTGTCATTATTCATTGATGTTTCGCTTCTGTTGGTAGCAGCGTGATGTGATATAGCCTATAGCCTTCCTCGATAAATAAACTATCCAACACTGAAAGAATTTTTATATTCCGACCAGCAGTTCCTGAGATTACCGCATTCAAAAAAAAAAAAAAACTCTTCAGCTTTATAGTATTAGTATAGGTGTATCGTGTAGTTAATAAACCATAGTCATTTCATTACAATAATAGGTATACGAGTTCTTAAACTATTGGCTTCGAAGTCGGGATCTATAAAAATATATGATATCACTTGTTAGTTTTAACGTAGTAGCGGTTATAGCTTTTAACATAACTTCGCAATACATGGAGAGTCTTATAAGTTTGAAATCTCAATGAGTTTATTGACAGGCTCGGCCACAGTTTATAAAAAAGGTTATAACCTATTCTCACGGTCTAAACATTTCGGAGTAGAATAGTGAGGGATACACATGTGATATGCTAATTTTACATATAAAGCTGATGAATTCTTTCAATAAAAATCTTTTAAAACTAGCCCATATACTCGTTACTTTATCTGGCTGCACTCTAATTGTCTTTATAACCTAAAGTACCTAGAAAAAATATTGCTTCTGATTAGTGATAAAGGAATCAGACCACTAACTATCTTCGGAGATTACCCCTATTTCATAAGCGAGGATTTAAAATAAAATTCCCGTTATTGAATTTTTTTTTTACTGACACTCTGCTCTTACAACGACATAGTAGGGGAGCCCAAGAGGGGATTTCGGGATTTACTAAAGCGCGACAGATTAATATACAGGGATTAATATATAATTAGATTAGATTAACTAGATTAATATATATAATATATGTATTAATATACCTTGTACCCGGTTAAGTACCTCCACCAAACACGAGCTCCATATATAAGGCCGCCCGTGAAGGATACAGGAGTAAAAAAATTGACCATCAGAAATTCTCGAGCGGGTCAGATTAAGGTAAGGTGAGTTAATTATATCCTAAAAAGCGTATCTTCCACTAATCTGACAATTTGAGAGTGACGTAAAGAAAGGAGAGGGCAGCAAAGTTGTAAAAAAAAAAACCTCATCTCGATATTCTTGAGCGTAGCAAAATTTTTAAATATATAATCTGACGATTTCCGCAAGCCGAAATAATAAAAATTCGTACATATATAAAAATTGCATATTTAAAAATCTATAGCCCCTTCCCCCACCTATGAAAAGGTATATATCACGTAACATTTTTTTCTTCTTATCATCTAAGCTTTGCAACGCAATAGGTCTGACGCTCGAGTAAATCCCCATTTAGCATCGTGGGCTCCCCTACCAACAATATGAGGTGTGTGTATTATTGGCTGTTACATCTTGTAACAATAAGGTATGTTCACCATGTATAAAGATATGCGATACGATATAAACAAATATAAATAAATATTCATGGACATTATTTTTACACAACGTAATCTTGTGTCTCAAGCTTATTTGCTTGTGTTATAGATTACAGAATAAATAAAATACATAATATTTTCTTGTTATGTGTTTTTGTCTTACATTTATTTATAGAAATGTTCCCTAAATCATAATTAATAACTGTCTCTTTACTCATAATTCTATTTTCAAGATACCATATTTACTAGCGATTTAAGTGTTCGGAAATATATAACGAATTAATATAAAATATAGCTTAATTGAATCTTATCTTGACGTACTAAAGACACTCAAGTTAGTGTAATGTTTGGGAAAGCGCATAGATGTTATCTGATCCATAATTATTGTGTCTATTCCCACGTTCGAACCATTACCCAGAATTATCACTTGTTTTCTAAGTATATAGGCATATTTATATATTATTTGCTATATTTTAATTGTTATTTTTGCATCAAATAGGAACAAGACAAAATTACAAAATTAAAATGGCTGGCCACAAAAAGTAATGGCCAAAATCATTTTCAATAAAATATTAACATGTTACTTATATTAATTTTATTAATATCGTTTGTTAATTTTTAGGGTTCCGTACCCAAAGGGTAAAAACGGGACCCTATTACTGAGACTTCGCTGTCCGTCCGTCCGTCCGTCCGTCTGTCACCAGGCTGTATCTCAAGAACGGTGATAGCTAGACAGTTGAAATTTTCACAGATGATGTATTTCTATTGCCGCTATAACAACAAATACTAAAAATAAAATAAAATAAATATTTAAGGGGGGCTCCCATACAACAAACATGATTTTTTTACCGTTTCTTGCTCGATACTAATAACGTTGCCTTATGTTGCATAGATAATGGTACGGAACCCTTCGTGCGCGAGTCCGACTCGCACTTGACCAATTTTTAATTTACATTTTAATAGACTACTCGATAAGTTTGGTTTTTTTTTACCTCCAAATTACGTATTCGCTCCAAAAATTCACCATATTGGTTTTAATTGACTTGACAGGCATCGTGGCGTAGTGGTTCATGTGCTGGACTGCCGTTCACAACCGGTTCGATTACCGCTTGTGACAATCATTTGTGTGATATTCATAAATGTCATACAAATGTTTGTACTACGTCTGGGTGTTTTCTATGTATTATAAGTATGTATGTATTTACAAAATAAAAGTAGTTTATGTATTATATTATCTATATTCTGGTACCCATAACACAAGCATAATAAGCTTAGCTTGGGACCAGAGGACGTTGTGTGAAATGTCCATGAATATTTATTTATTTATTTATATTTATTTATTTAATTATCAAAAACTTATAAAATAACGGTGATAGATATTAATGGGTACACTTCGATTCTTATTAAAATATTGACTTCTTTCGTTGTCTTCTTCTACAGCCCATTAAAGTCTACTGTTAGACACGGGCTACTACTATACAGCACTGACCAGGCGTATTGGCATATGGATTAGTTTCTAATTTTCCCTATCTTTTACAGCACCCTGGGAAAGAAATCAGGTGGTAACATTTTGTACTCCTACCAGACACTACACTTTCGTTATCTTTAATTAATTTAAACTACAATTGCTTTCAAAACAGGTGTAATTACATTTAAGAATTGTATTTACATACATATTGTTATGTTGTTGATCTTGCATTACGTAAAACCCACCTGTTCACTCGACATTTTTCAGTATTTAAATGTTTACTACAATATAAAAGGCAACGTAATCATCAATCTAATTTGTAGCATAAATGTGTAACCAATTTGTTTTTATTGCTTACTTTTAATTAACAAAATACTTATAATATTTTTATAATTCAGTAATTTTGTCATTAGGATTTTGTGTAAAATGTCCATAACTTTTTTTTAAATTATTTAATAAAACATATCTATACAAATACAGTTTCGTAGCTAGGTAACCAATGGCCCTGGGGTGAATTAAAAAATAGGGCCCCATTGATATGTAAACTGACTACATTTTATCAAATAAAAATATGACATTTACAAATATTTTTGAAATGCTAAAAAAAAGCTAGTTCAGTTTGATCAAGATTTCTGGCAAGAACTGCCTCGCCTAGCCCCTTGGTAGTTACGCCACTGTACAAATATTATAATGAGGAAACGCATTTTTGTAGAAATATTCTCAAAAACTAGATACTGAACGCTGCTTAGTGATAATCTCTATCCCTGTCTCCCTGAGTAACATAGACTATAATAATCAAGGATATAGTGATGAGATGAATAATAAAGGACGACACGTGGAGACACTTTTAACAGCCGCCGAATGAAGCAAATATTTTTAGTTCGTTAGCAAATACCACTATAATCTCTACATATCCACGGGAAAAAGGCCTGACAGTATAGGTTTAAGAAAATTGCATCTAATTCTATATTCCCAAATACCCACATCTTTTCTTATTATAAAAAAGTTGTTATGTATGCCCTACTACTACCCATGTGAGCTGATATCTTCTAAAGTATACAACCGATTTTGATAAGGTTTTTTTATAGAAAGAATGGTTCAATAGAATGACTTTTTTATATAATCTGCTTGGGTATGGTGCATATTTCAAATTTCACGCAAAGAAAATTGCAGGCGGCAGATATTTAAATATAAACTATACACCTGTATTATTTACTATAATTTCCAACTAGTAAATACGTTCTCTTTAGTGAATAGCTGGTATTAGTAAAACGAAACTAAGTAAGACCTTGATTTAATCATAACATAAGCAACATGACCACAATTTTGTAAGCTATCATTGCTTCGCTTCTGAACACATAGGTATTAAGTGAAAATTGTGAAATTTAAATGTGTTGTCATAATCAAAGTGTTGTGATCTGTATTTAAATGTTATCTCTTATTGGTTTTAATAATATTTAATGTTATATTCTCTAATAACTGTGAAACTCATGTACATTAATTATATGCGTACAGTTTTGTTTTAATTTAATCCCGACGTTTTAGAGGCTTTTCAGCCACCATACATGTAATATGTAAGATTCAATGATTTTACGGCATGAAAATTTACGCGTAACCTCACGACCGTATCAACAAGAAAAACATCGGCACTTAATATTAGGATCGTTTCAGTGACCGTCTTATAGCAGGGTCCATGCCAGTATCTCAGATCATAATTTTGGGATCGCAAAATCTATCTATATATCTACGTAATGGCCTACGTTTTATTCACACTCCATTTCTGAAGTCTAATATAATTGTTCTATAGAGGATAACAACAATAAAGTAATCAAAGGTAAATTAAGTAAAATATCATTCAGTATAATATAAAAATTATGTTTTTAAACGCTTTTAAATTTATCTCGTAATGATGAGATCATTACACTACCATTCGTGAGAATTGCTGATCAATTCTAAATTGTTGAAGCCGCATCGTTTTAAGGGCCTACATCAATATTATCGTCGACATGTACATATTAACACTGCTAGTAGGTATAGAAAATGAAGAAATAGGGATATTTTTTTTTGTTTACTCAAAATCTACTAAATATATTTTAATTCTGATTTACGTGTTTCTATATATAATAGTTACTTATGTTTTTAAAGTTATTTCATTAGTTAATACGCGATAATAGACCGACAAATGAAAAAAATAAAAAATTAGAGAGGTTGTTTCGCTAAGATTTTCTATCAAGAAAACTTTTTTCAATCGCGTTTCTGAGTTTATGCGATCCTAGATCATATATTAAAAAAACATATACTTAAAAATTAGAGCTCTAGCCATTCAATCTAAAGAAACAATGAAAACTTCGTACGTAGAAAAATGCACGAAGCTATTTTGGTATCCTCTTAACAAATATAATATCATATAATTAATTTGTCCTTGACTGACTATTTACCTTAAGGACCTACATCAATATTATCGTATATCATCGCCGACACGTACATATTAACACAGACAGTAGCCACAGAAAATGAAGAATTAGGGATACTTTTCCTATTTACTCAAAATCTACTAAATATATTATAATTCTGATTTACGTGTTTCTATATATAATAGTTACTTATGTTTTTAAAGTTGTTTCATTAGTTAATACGCGATAATAGACCGACAAATGAAAAAAATAAAAAATTTGAGAGGTTGTTTCGATAAGATTTTCTATCGAGAAAACTTTTTTCAATCGCGTTTCAGAGTTTATGCGATCCTAGATCATATATTGAAAAAACATATACTTAAAAATTAGAGCTCTAGCCATTCAATCTAAAGAAACAATGAAAACTTCGTACGTAGAAAAATGCACGAAGCTATTTTGGTATCCTCTTAAGATATACTTAACATTTTATGTGAGCTATAATGGTTTTCTTCACTTATTTTAAGAAGTTTCATTTTAATATTTGTTTAAGTATACAGTCTTAGTTTAATATAATTTTAGTTTGCACTTTGTGCTATGTTTTAAAATTATTATTAGACTAATTGTTGTCCGCGATTTCGTATGCGTTAAATGTAGAAATCAAACCTTAAAAAATTATGCATTTAATCCATCTTCGTGAACTAGACTATCAATTATCAAAAACTGTTTCAAAATCCGTTGCGTAGTTTCAAGATTTAATTTCACATAGGGAAAATAAATCTAGTTAACACGCTTTTATAAGTTTGGTATGTAACTATCAATGTATTAATCTGTGTAACGGAATCTTTGAAAGCGATTTTCAGCCACTTGCAGTAGACGGATTGATCTGAAATTTTGCACACCTAACAAGGACCGATGACAATGCAATAATTTAAAAGAATAATCCCAATTCCTTGATCAGAATTACTAGAACAGCATGTTGAAGTATCACTATGACCACACTTGTATTTTAAATTATACACGTAATAGTTTAATTGTAAATGAGTAGACTCACCAAGATTATTGTGTTTCTACGTATGCCTTTCATATACAATCAGATAATTTCATATAAAAACGCATTGTTTATAGAATCATGTAAAAATATCATAATTGTTTACTTGTGTTTACTACGATTGTGACAACATGTGACAACAGAAACTAATGTCTCTGACAACATAAACTGTCAACTTTTGTAAGTAGCTACCTACTTTTTTTTTTTTTTTTACGTGGGGAATGCATTTACGCACTTTGTGTGGGACTCCCGGGTCAGAAGGGGACCCGAACTACCCACTAAACCCCACGGTGTTCCTCCTCGCCCCTTAGCCGGGCCGTGGTAGTCACTCAGGTATTACCATGACCCGACCAGGGGTGGCCCCCTATCGGTGGGGGCTCACTGTGACGGGGCGGGCCCTAAGGCCCCCCCGTCAGACCGACGCCTCTCCCCAGAACACGTGGAGAGTGATCGTCCGCCACTGTTGGCGCGACAGGCCCTCCGACCTGCCGCGCGCGGCCTCCTCGTCGGGTGGGGCCGCCTGCTATTGCGCGCCGACGACCCCTACCCGGGAAGTAGCTACCTACTTACAAAAGTTGACAGTTTATGAATTGAGTATTGATGACAATGCAATCATTTAAAAATATTCAGGATATTTATGCGTGTTTTTTAGTTTTTAAACTAAGTAGATTATTTATCGTTATTTTTTTAATATAATATTTTATTTAATCATACATACAAAAATAATGACTTTGCCTTATAATAAGTAAAGATATTTAACTATCGAAAAACTTTATTTGTTTGCGGTAAGACAGAATATGTAATTCTATTCCTAACTTTTCTTTTTAGAGCTTTGTACATACCCTTATAGTCTCACTACGGTGTCCGTCTGTCTGTCTGTCCGTCCGTCAAACTTTATTTACTTAGCAACGGGTGAAGGTATCAACTTGAAACTCATACCAAATGTAGATTTATGCGGTCCCTTGCTGCAAAGAATACGATCAACGAACGCATACGAAATCTACGCATTCAGAAGATATAACCGAATTTCAGCCAATTATAAGTATTTTCGACTTACGCTAGGGAATCAAAATTTACAGGTTGAAAGTAACCATTGTCCTAGAGACTTGACATTTGGCATGGACCAAGCCTACATAGTGCTGATAAAGGGAGAAATACAAAATCTTATAATTTGTTATCACGTCTTATGAAAGAATTGTTTAAACTAACACCAACTTATGAAGTAGCTGAAACGTAGGCGATTCCCTTTATAGCAACTACAAAGTTAAGTTAGTGAGTTGCTTTATGCTTAATTAACTGTTTATTTGTATTTAGTTATTTATATTTTTCGGTCAAGAAGGTAAAACTCTTAGCGTGTGAGTTTACCTCGCTCTTGACAGGTTTTTTTTTATATATTGTCTTCATTGGTTAAATTATTTAAATTTAATACTATTGATTTAAGCTGTATTAATAATTTAAATTACTTAGTAAGCACGCTAGATAGAGTAAGCACGTGGAACAGGTTGCAAAGTGATGAAAGATGTATATTTTACTGTCTCCGAAGGACAAAATTGCTTCAAATTAGGCAGGATTTTTAAACGATTAATTGATTTATTAAAACATGCTAAGTAATTAAAAATTAACAGTAAACCGATAGAGCTATATATAAGTAAACCCAGTCCATTCAGTTTTTATTCCGATGTTAATAATCACATTAATTTGTTGACATTTCCGGTTTATTGATCTTTTCGGTCGCAAAAAAGTCAAACTTGTGAACGGTAAACACGTTGTTACGTCAATCAATTAATACCACATTTCCTTAATTATCCTTATCCTTACTCATTTATAAATGCGAAATCCGGATGATGTACAACGCCATCTATTGTGCAGAAGAGTAAACTTCTGTTTGTTAAGGATTAATTTCTAAATTTCACGCGTACGAAGTCGCGGGCAACAGCTAGTTATCTACATATGAATAACTAACAAAATACAGGGAAAAGTCTGACAACGGTTGTTATAAAGAAAATAAAGTTAAAATTGTAAGTTTTCCATTTCTCAATTTGGATTTATCTCTGTGCAACATTTGCAGCTCTTCTCCATAACTACTTAGTTTAAAACACAAAAAAAAACACTCTCAAGTTGATCGTCAAAGATGTCAGGTTCTCATGAAATTTTCTGATTAATTCGACGTACCTATAAAATATAATACCTATAAAATTCTTTTACGTTGATAAAAATGATAGTTACAAAAACATGTTAAAACTATAATTTTGCTAGTGTTTTATAGCGTCGTGTGCATTTATTTCATAAAATATAAATAAATATCAATTCAGAAGAATAAAATTCACAAATATATCAGTTTATTACCTAATATTATTAACTATATTAACTAATAAACACATATACGAGTAGATACGTATTTTAACAATCTTCGAATGCTTCTCTACTTATTTGATAACCAGTGAGGTAAGACTAAATTAATATTTATGAGACAACTAATCACTGCGATTCGGATGAATAGATATTGGTACCAACTCTACGTTCATAACTAAACTAAACTAAAAAAAATTATATGTATTGTGTCAATTATACATTTTGGCAATTTTAACGGAACTTTTTTATTGTAAAAACTGCGTATTAAAGACTATTAATGTTAAATAATATAAATGTGTACAACGAAATAGCAAATTATTCAAAATAAACCATAGTTGTTTTCATTTTAGTTAAGTTAGATTCAGTTTTTGACGCATTAGAATTGGTTCCGTAAATGTTGTCAAAACTAATTATTCATACATAACATAATTATGTAATAGCACGCTGTAAACTGTGCTGAATTAAACAAGCATTTGTCAATATTATGCATTTATCAAATTAACTATAGACATTTTGTTTTTCATTTAATTGAAGCAATTTGTGTGTTGGGGTTGTGAACGATTCTTTTTTATATTATGTACATACTTATTAACAAATACATGTGATAATGATATTAGATGGATTCGTATAGAATTGATACCATTCTCGAAATTCTGTTTATCATAACTAATTATTTATTGGTAGGTATAATTTTACAACTTAAATAAAGGACTTAAGCAATGTACTAATTTTATAGCAGAACTACATACATACTTTCACATTTTTTACAAGGATTCGCCTTTTTACATAATAACAACAGTATTTATAATTTCGAGAATGCGGTGAACCAAAACACAACGTTAATTAGCAATTAGGTTATTTTTAACATATTACCAGTCGTAAGATATAATGAAATTATTAGAAACTTTCTTCTGGTATTCGCAGGCCCTTTATTTAAAAGTCTTGATAAAAATCATATCGCTATAAGAAAAGGTATGTATATAACTAAATAAATACTCAAAATCAAGTTACTTCTAAAAGCTTAATGTATAAGAGCTAAGCTTTTATATATAAGATGATATTAGTGAACACAATACATGCAAGCATAGCCAAATGGAGAATGTAATTTTGTACGCAGATCGCCTCAAAAAGGACTTAAGTAGGACGTAGGTAAAAAAAAGTAAACTTCAAATTTTATTCAATATTTTATATAAAGTCACGACCGAGCTAGTCAAGAATATTCTTATTCATACAGGATTTGCAAGTATCTTAAGTAACATTGGATTTCAGTTAAACTTTGAATAATGTTACGTAACGCCGTTTATTATTTTCCGCATCTAAAAAATTAATTAAAATGTAATGTATTTGTGTAATAAAATAAGCAGTTTTGTTTTTAGGCGTAACATAAAATAATAAATTTATATTTATGAGTGCGATTACTGCGATTGTAATAGAAAAAAATAATAATTGAAAGATCAAATAGCCGATATGGCTCGTGGATGGCGCGTAGTGAAGCTACCTGTCGTACACAAAGTTAAAACAAACGTTAAGAACCAAATAGGTAATAATATATGTAATGGTTAGTACGAGTAAATCTTAAGACAGCTCAGTCGGTTGAGGGTTTAAACGGTACCTTAATCTAGAAATCTGACCGTCAAAATCAACCTACCACAAAACCGTATCAAATTTTGTTGCGTAGTTCTAGAGATTTAAGATCACATTCGGACATACCTAGTTACATAAGGAACGGCTTTATATTGTGATAAGTAAAGATTAAAAGATTTGAGACTAAAGAACTGTGTATCAACTGACAATGAACATTATTATTACTATCAATATTGATTAATATGTTACTATGAAACTTCTTACAAGCCTTGACATAAAAATGAAGACTTGCGCTTACGTAAAAATAATTTAAGAAAATATTAAAAGTAATTGTTTAGTTGAGCCCTCGATGTAGTTAAGTAATTTCATATACCTTATTGCTGCCACGAGAAATTGCAAATGTCTGACCTATGACTCTACTCGTAACTGACTATAATGAGTAGATACGCTGATTGGTTAGTTGGATGCGCTTTATTGTAAGTGTCTAGTGGTGTGAAGCAATATTTTATTATAATAACTAGCTGTAGACTTGGGCCCCAGTTAATAAATTTAAGTATAACGCAAGTTTACCTTTTTTTTCTTTATTTATGGCTCGCGCGGTTTGCGCATTTGCCACGGACAATAATAGTACCTTACACATTTCGAAATAGCGATGAAGTAAGTGATGTATACATGTGGATAAATATATATTTAATTTGTTTTTATGAATTCATTTCTATGCCAAAATTTTCAATTAAAACAGGTGTAATTTTTGTTTATCTGTATGTGTCATCGCTAGGAATTAAATTTTGTTAGGACTAAAGACGTAAATATTGGATTTGTCATAATACCTAATGTTGCTATGAAAAAATGTTTTCGACAAACAGTCGGTCGGTTCTTGTTCAGTTTGGTTTTAGCTTCCTTTCTAGTAATAGCATCAAATTTACCACTAGTAATAGAAAAATAAAATGAAAAATTCTCCGTGCGGTGACGGATTAAGAATACTAGTGTTACCCCCCAGGGTGCTGTAATAGTCAGCTAAGGAATATTGCACACAGATAACATCCACTGTGAGAGACGGAAAACTCGAAAATAAACCCTGTGCCAACACGCCTGGTCAGCGCGGCACAGTAGACTATAATTCCTTCCAAAGTGAAGGAGGCCCGTGCCCAACAGTGGGACGTAAATGGGCTGGAGAAAGAGAGAGAATAGAAAAATAGCAGTATACTGTATACCTATTCTTTCACTACATAGACATTGCAAGTCACTATGATAACACAGCTAATATACAAATCTAGTGATGTGCACGTAACGCCACAGTTACGCCATGACGCGACTTGATAAATTGCAGTAAGTGTTTATCTAAGGTTGCATGTAACGTCGCAATGTTGATCATTTGATATGTGGTTATTACATTACATACCTTTTACTGGGTTTTAGGGTCAGGAATGTAAGTTAATTAGGTAAATTATAAGTTAAATATTAGCTCAAATCAAATACCTTAATAGTATTAAATTATTGTGCTAATTAAAATAACTTAATCGTAAATCGTTGATATTATTTAAGTATTTAAGCTTGTTAGTTTTATAAGTATTATCGTGACTAATTTTTTAAATCATGTTAAATATACAAAATAAATAAAAATACTTAGATATTTATAATACCATAAAATCGTTGCAGAATGATACAGATAATTATTTTTTAACGTCCTCTGGTCCCAAGCTAAGCTTATATGTATATGCTTGTGTTATAGGTATCAGAATACAGATATACTACATGAACTACTGTTGTTTTGTAAATACATACTTATAATGCATAGAAACACACTCACGCAATACAAACATTTGTAAAAATAAATAAATATCACACAGATAATTGTGCCGTGCGGAATCGAACCCACAACCTCGCGAACGACAGACCGTTACGTGAACCACTAAAACACAAAGCCCGTTTAAATACATAGTTACAATATTTTTTAAAGTGTTAATTTTATTTCATTTGTTCTACCAAATAACTAACTTTTTTGCACCTAACGTTTGGGAACCACAGAATGATAAGTTTCTTAAAGGTTTTTCCTGTCTATCAGGAAGGAAAACTACTGCCAGAAATCAAGTTGAAAGTAAAAGCAAGTCCATAGATACATGGTTAAATACATTACTTAACCTTATATGTGAAACGTTATGCCTTTACAACTATCCGTAGAAAGTGAGAAGGGCCAATATGTCAGGTGTACGGAAATAATTTTCCTTTTAACCATATTGACCACAACTTGGGTGGGTCGGAAGTAGCCTAAGGTAAAAGCCACAGCGATTTAAACGTTATAAGCTTGGGTGATTAGAAAATTATATTATTACCAGTATTGTATATATCGGAGAAACATCGTAGACATCACCTGTATTTACAGCCAGAGCATTCATCAATCTAAATACATTAACTACAACATTCTATTAACTACGATGAGCGAGATCCGTGGCTTACGACACGTGTAACTGGTTTGGAAGGATCCCTTTTTGAATATTCAACGGGTCACCATTCAAACTCATCAGATAAAGGAATTACTCACCATTGACACCATTTCAGGACCCACTTCACAATCTTGGAAGCTAAGTTAAAACTAAAAATCCTTAAGTAAACTATTTTAATCAAGTCTCCTACGACATACAGTTTGTGTATTTATTTGTCTGTTTTACTAAACTTTTAACTTTTTAAGGTTTAGATAATAATATTCTTAACTTGATGACTGCTTTTACTATGCTTTTACATAATAAGCTAAATTATAGTAGAAATAATTTTTACCATAAGCGGGACTTGAACCCACGAACTCGGAATACCGATCCGTCGCTCTATCGACTGAGCTATCATGGTTCTTGCACATTTGAATGAGCAAAAATATCACTACTTTTCTGTCACGCCAAAAATAGACAAAAATATAACACTACTGACCTAATACCATAAAATAATATTATTGAGGTTTTCACTAACGGGTATTTGAATCAAATTTACATTGAATCTAGTTTTCGTACGTGATATAGTACCGCATTGAGTCCACCGTTATGTAGCCGATAATGCGTACATACTTACGAGTACATCTTAATGTTATATACAGCGTGTTTCGTAACCACTTGTGTTATTTTACCGCAATAAGTCATTTTGTGGGCGAACAACCACTAAGCTATTTAGTGTAAGACTTTGGCATTGGCAAATCCAAAGGGAAGCCAACCCTCTTACAAAACACCTATGAAATTAGGTTAAAATTTGAGTTTTCCATCTCTAATAGTAAATAGCATTTCCTAATATTATCCCTAAAGAGTATAAAATATATATATTGGTACCAATTCTAAGGGCACAACTAAACTAAACTTAACTAAAAAATGAAAATTGATAATGTCAATAACACAATTCCGTGATGTTAACTGAACTTTCTTGTTATTATAAGTGTTAAATATAGACTAACAAATAATATAATTAATACAAAAGTGCACAACAAAATAGCCAAATAATCAAGATACAGCAACAGTTGTTTTCAGTTTGTAGTTCAGTTAAGTTTAGTTGTGCACGTAGAATCGGCACCATTGACATCCTTTCTTCCGTCCCAGCACCTCCTAATGTTGGACACGGGCCTCCTCCACTTCAGGTTTTTGTATTGATATCCTCACTCATAATCTACCATATAAAATAAACTTACATTAATACATTCTATGCTAAGATATAATTTTAAGTAGGTATTCTTGTCAATCTCTTCTTCTAATAGTTACTTTAACCTAACCTTGAAGTAAGCGCATTAAATCACTACGTCATTTAACTACCGTCATACGAAGACGATTTTAAAACATTTTACCTCATTTTTCAATCATTGTACCTACTATGAACAAACGTGTTCTGAATTATGAACGACACAAGGTTGACAATTGTCCTTCTTGAATGCCAATTAAGTTATTTTTACAATACGTAAACAACTATTTTGGTTATGAGGTATTTTTGACCGTGAAATTTAATCCTTCCTTTGTGGTTATACTTAGGTAATATTGTTTAACAGTGCCCGAAAGGGGGAAAGCATAAAGTATAGGAATTGTTCCGAAAATGAAGATTTTCGGAACAATTCCTATACTTTATGCAGACCTATAATTTTCTGCAACAAATAAGATTAATCGATCTAAAAGAACCACTATCAATGTATATTAAGGCAAATATACAAGTATTATTATTAAGTTATCAAAGACTAGAACAGAATTTATATCTCGGGAATCAAGGAGGTTAAAACGAGTCACAATCTTTTTCTGGACATGTATGTAAATGAAGCTAAGGGAATTTATTTTGGATCGTAGCAGATGGCGCTTTATAGTTTCTACCTACTCCCATGGGAAAAAGGCGTGATGCTATGTTTAAATTGTCTCTATTTCTCTTTTCTCGACAAACAGCATTTTGTAATAAAAATACAAGCAACGAAATATACGTACCTACATAATGAATCAATAAGAGTGTTACAAAAACAACGAAATGTTTATATTTTTTTTCTAATTGTACCTAATAGCAAGCCTAATAGTCGCTTTATTTGTCAACAGATCGACAAATGACAATTCATCAAATATTTTCTTGTTTACCAATAATATAATGTTACAAACGGAAACAATGAGTGTTCACGTGTTGGTTTATAATATGAACAATAACAGTAGTTTCATAACATTTTGACTAATTGTTTTGAAATGATCTCATTGGAAGGAAACGGGATGGTGACAGTTGTATTCTTAATTCAGCACCACATTTATTTATTTATTTAAAATAAGTCTAAAATAAATAAATCTTTATTTTGACGGGCCTCGTGGTCTAGTGGTTCATATAACGGACTGCCGTTCACGAGGTCGCGGGTTCGATTCCCGGTCAGGACAATCATTTGTATGATGTTTTTAATTGTCATACAAATGTTTGTACTACGTCTGGGTGTTTACTATGTATTAAAAGTATGTATTTACAAAATACAAGTAGTTTATGTATTATATCCGTATTCTGGTACCCATAACACAAGCATATTATAAGCTTAGCTTGGGACCAGAGGACGTTTTGTGAAATGTCCGTGAATATTTATTTATTTAGTTATTAACAAAAATCTCGTAATGCTCTTTCTATTTGGGCTGATCTATTTCATATCCAAGTATATTTTATTTGCGCATCAAACTCTCAATACCAAGTGAATGTCTTTGGAAAAAATTAGCATAAAGAACTTTTTATTTTAAGTGTTTTCTTTTGGTTGAATATTAGTCTGTTTTATATAAAGTTATATTAAATATCAAGGCCATGACATTTGCTATATTTTTTTGTGAAAATCTCAAATAAATCCATCTTTTTCGTTGCCACACTTTCGTCACTTCGGCTTGGGTGTCAAACTTTACTGATGCTTCTTTCTGGTAAATACAAATTTAGCGTATTTTTAAAGTTGTCCACACAACGGGGCTGCGCAGCATGTCTTTTTCTTCTTCAATCATCTGCCAGACTTCATATCAAACATCCATCCATCTTTTCTTAGGTCTTCCTTTTTTCCTTCCACATTTATTCATAAAACTCTTCTAACGATATTACTTTTCTCTCATCTCATTACATTACCAGAAAAAGCCGCTCATTCTTCAATTTCTCAGTCACTGACAACACTACATATCTTATTTTACCTATTTGCGTAGTTTCTATATAAATATCCATTTAATACGACACCGTGTACAAAGTTTTTAAATAAAGCATTTTTTAAAATGTTGCGCCGTAAAGTAAATTGTTTATTTTTATAACAAGGAAACTGTTGATAGCTAACAATAGAAATTATGCAACAAAAACAATAGATATAATTGTTATTGATATATTTATCGATTAGAAATCTATTTGTTGATATGCGAATTTGTTTATCGAGTTTTAAGTTACCAAACAACATTATTACTTCCGTATACGACTACTGCAAATATTTCAAATTAAATTGGAAATGCCAACGTTTTTTGGATGCTTCAATTATTGTAATTACTAGTTTACGATAGTTAAACCGATAAACGGAACATAAACGTTAAGTGCCACGGAATTTCACGGAAAGACAGAACGTCAATAACCTCTTCATTAAATAATTAAATATCTAATCTTCAAAAACTTAACGAAAACGCGTGGAAAATTAAACTGAATATTTTCATATAAATAATATGTAGTAGCAATGGTTTTTTTCAAATTTCTCGTCGTTCTCGATAAGCCCAGTTCAATATGATGTTTTATGGATACTGGAAAACACTACTGGTACCTACTGTTACTTAGATAAGAATACAAGCCCAACTTAGAAAAACGTATTAATACTTAATAAATCAAATTATGGTGGAAAAAGTGAAAAATGCCGCAAGTGGGACTTGAACCTACGACCTCGGAATACCGTTCCGAAGCTCTTCCAACTGAGCTTATTGCGGTCTACTTGCAACACTAATTAACCACCATATCTGTCACTCGCATGAGTTTATATATTTTTATGTCGTCGTTCTCGGGACAATCATTTGTGTGATTTTTCTAATTGTCATACAAATGTTTGTACTGCGTCTGGGTGTTTCTATGTATTATAAGTATGTATTTACAAAAAAAAAAAAGTAGTATATGTATTCTATCCGTATTCTGGTACCCATAACACAAGCATATAAGCTTAGCTTGGGACCAGAGGACGTTGTGTGAAATGTCCATGAATATTTATTATTATTATTATTATTATGTACACCGCCATCTATTAAGATTTTTCACTTTTTCCACCATAATTTGATTTATTAAGTAAAAAGGCATAGCATGTCAAATGCAAAAATTAATAAATTAATAACGTATTAATAAATAAATCATGGATTACTTGATAATATTCTCATAAAAAACAACAAAAATAAATAAAACAAGTTAGAATGAGATGCGACCCACATAACTATTTCTTACATAATATAAATTTCATAATAAAGTTATCTTAATTGTATTGTTTATACATTTTTTCTATTTTTCATAATATTTTTTTAAGAATACATTAGAATAATAATATTAAGTGTTTTTTACGATATTATTATTCTCTGATAAACAGTTTAAACTGCTTAGTATAGTCAATTATAAAGGGTATCATTCTTTTTTGTTTCCTCCGTCGAGTCGAGCCTCCCGTGAGGGACTATCCTTGTCGGATCATGGCACAAGTCACCACCATATCCCGATAGAGCCGGGGGCAAATAAAAAATTATTCTCCCGTATTTTGACTTTTAACATTTTATATTGATTACTGTAATGTGTTACTGTGTATTCTGACTTCGTACAAGTGGAATTTAGATTTTTTTTTCCCGGTTTTGCAAGATACTGCATGCTGCATGTAACTATTGCTATTCTTGGATTATAAATAAGAACTAAAATCTATTTCTTCATAACTTACATACGTACATGCACAATATTTTGTAAAATATATAATGAAAGGGGGTTGGGCACTGTACCCTAAACACAGGGTAAACTCTTAGCCTAGTTAGGCAATACAGGATCAAATCCGTTATTCGTCAAAGATTCGTCAAACATATTTTTACTAATGCTTCGCTTCTATTGGTCGCAGCATGATGTTATATAGCCTTCCTCGGTAAATGTACGAGTACTATATAACACTAAAAGACTTTTTCTAATCCTTCGGTTCCTAAAATTCGCGTTCAAACAAACAAACTCTTCAGCTTTGTAACATTAGTTAAGATAATTATATACAGGTACTAGTGGTCTCCCGGTGACCGAAGTGCATAAGTCTAAATCCTATGCCTAATACGTAAGCGAATTTATTTTTAAGCAAGTGTTGCCAATTACAATTTACTTACGCAAACTCATACCACTTAGTAAAAACAAAGTACTTGACAGAAATAAGTATGAACTAAATGCGCACTACTAAGTGAGCTAGTGATGTGCCTACATTCGTGATTATTATCGAGTTATGTGCTAGTGTTGTGACAAATACAATGTGGGAATACCTTGCAGTGTTGCTCATTGGATTTTGGCTCGGTGTTGCCATATTTTTGTATATATCCTGCTACTGGCTTGAGGAGATTTTGGGTAAGTTGATTTTTTTATACCGAAATATAATAGCTGTTTGTTTTTCATATTCATTTTCATTATTACGTAGGTGAATAATTGTTTTTATTGAAAAAATATTTAATAATTTACATTTTAATTAGATTTCGATTAATACAGAACTAAGTGTGGTGACGGACTAAGAATACAAGTGTCACCACCTCTTTCCCATTCCTGGGTGCTATAAAAACCAGCTAAAAGATATACAGAAACAGAACAGATAAACAGATAACATAAACAGAAAATAAAGGCTGTGCCAACATGCCTGGGGCCCAAGTCTGCTAATGAATTGCAAACAAATGCAATAACTGATTGCTTAGTGGTGAATTTTATCAAGTTTGGTAGTCTATTGTTAATTTTTTGTGGTTATAATGGTGTCATTGAGCTACCATAGTTCACAATTCATTAGTAGACTTGGGCCCCAGATCTGCGTGATACAGTAGACCATAATCCGTCCACTTCTAGAGGGAGAGAATCAAAGTGAACTTATGTGTATTATTGTGTATTGTTGCCACAGTCTCAAATACCTTCCCAAAGTGGCAGTATCCTATATACCTACAAAAAAAGAATACTTAACATTTAAATAAGCAGTTGGTTGAACATAATAAAAAAAGTGTTCATAATGCAAAAATATTATATTTAATCAGTATTTAAAACAATTAAATAAGGCGTATGGAAATCCCTTTAACATAATTGCATCAGTACCTACCTGCCAAGTTTAAGTTGGGTAATTTAAGTGTATTTATATACGAACTTATAAATAAACATGACTATATGTGCACGGTACACTGTAAGGTCACAGAGCAGGTTCTCAACATATCAACATACGTTTTACCTACAAAGTCAATATTTAACACGAATTTTCTTATACTTAATGTTTTATTAATATTAGGGTTCCTTAGAAATAAGAAAACCATATCTTTGTGTGTCTGTCAACTTATTTGTTAGATTTTTTTTCGTCACGAGATATAAATAATGTAAAAATCTATTTGTAAGCAATTTGCAACAGTTATCTACATGTTCATCCCAAAGCTAAGGCCTTAAATACGTGTGTTTTTGAGGAGCAATGCCATAGATATAGTAACTTAGTGTTATAAAGAAAGTAAGAAAGAAAATCACTTTATAGCACACACAAATACGAGAAAACTATGGTAGCAATTACAATCTGTTATTGTGTTCACAAATAGTACAGTAAGATTAGTTATAACTACTAACTTTAACTACTAAATATAACTAACTATACTTATTTTTAAAGGAAGCCTTTTTTTTCTCAAGAATCATAATATATTTATAAACATAGAGCAGCCAAAATGTAACTACAACATTAAGTTTGTCCAAGTTTCAGCGGGCGTATTATGAGCTTTTTAAAAATCATGCAAGTTCCAGGCAGGCCGTACACTGCCTGACTAAATTATGTATTATGGTAAACATAAAACATTTAGTTGAAAAATTTTAGTTAGTACTTATACTTTTATTTGTACCTTCTCTATAAACATATTAATCTATGACTGTTTTAGCGAACTGGATGGCTGGTTATGTTATGTTCATATTACGAATTTGCCGGGCAGTTCCATTCACGGCGTAAACGGCCTGGGAATAAGAGCTCATAATACGGCCGCTGCTATGTTTTCATACAAAACATCATGCTTTAGTTCGATCCAGTTAGTACGGAACCTTCCGAGACCGCGTCTGTTTTGCTCTTAGGTGGATTTTTTTTTTGTAAAGTATTTTTTTGAATATTCTTGTTATTAATCAGGAAATGTATATATTTAAAACTAATTATAAATAATAATTATTCTTCTTGTAATGATCCCAATATGGCCACAGATGCTGTCGGCCTTCACAAACAACTTACAAATTAAAAAAAAATATTTTAATATTTAATGTAAATAGCTGTAAAATTTAAATAAGTAAAATTACAATATTTTTGAAATTGGAAGGAATATGGCCGTGATGCTGTATATGCTTTGAAAAATAACTGTTTTATTCTACATTTTGTCTGTCCCCGATTCTTGCTATCAAAGTCAGACTAATAACAAACTGTTGCCTTTACTTGGATATCAATAAGCTACTGATCAAGAATGCTGTTGAGAATTTGACAGGAGATAGAAATATCTATCTTACTGCCAAACGAGGATAATAATCTATGCATAATCGTAGATTGATTATTGAAAATGACCGTAAGAAGTTATGACCGTAAGATTATGTCAGCATCTCATGACTTTACTTCAGTGCCACACTATAAGAAAAAGAGGCAGTAATGAGAAGATGGAGGTACCTAAACACCTTCGAGAGATACATCTTGGAATGTGTAAAAACCGCGTAAAAGAGAATAACTACTTTACTTTTCCAAGGAAAAAAAATGATTTTTTTAAATTTTTGACCATAATTCTTCATAGGCTACTTCGTTAATTGCGCAAAAAGTGTATTCGAAGGTTTTTAGGAAATAACTAAATATGACTCTCTTTTCCAGCCCATTTACGTCCCACTGTTGGGCACGGGCCTCCTCTACTTTGGGGGGATTATGGTCTACTGTGCCGCGCTGACCAGGCGTGTTGGCACAGGGTTTATTTTCGAGTTTGCCGTCTCTCACAGATGTTATCTGTGTGCAATATCTCTTAGCTGACTTTTACAGCACCCTTGGGAGGAGATGGGGACACTTGTATTCTTAATCCGTCACCACACGGAGAATATATATAATAATAAATATGACTACTGGTATATTAATGAATACATTCAAAGAATTTAGACTGTAAAAGGTGTAAAACGTGCCAAGGATCAAGACACACCATCTAGCCTTTTTCCCATAGGGGTAGGAGACTGTAGACCACTAACTGCTACGTTCTAAATATACTTCTTTGGCTTCACTTAGGTAACATCTAAATCTTCTAGATTATAGAATCTAGAAGATTTAGATGTTACCTGTCTTGATTTGAGAATAGTCTCAAATCAAGACCCATTAAAATTAGAAAAAAAAAATCGACTATCTCGTAAAAATGATTGCTTTATTAGCATATTACAAACCTGTAATTCATAATAGTGAAGTGGAAATTAGTTATTATTATTATTTATTTTATAAATTGTGAATGTTCTTTCATTATTATAAAGCCAGTAACCTTACTTGCATTACGTAGGGCAACACAGAACATATTGCATAAGTCTATGATAAAAAAATAAAAAGTTATTCTATTTTTGACTTCTTTAATGTTAATTTAAAAAATAAATAGGTATTACGGAGATGAATGTTTATTTACAAATAAATAAGTTTAAATTATCTGTTTATTATTTCGTAATAGTTTTGCAGAGATCTTCCATGCATAGTAAGTTGAAAGAAATGTCTATCCATATTGTTTGCTTTGACTTCTCTAAAAAAATACACAACACATGTCTGATTTTTTTTCTTAAATTTGTGAATGAGTATAAAAATTTTGAATTTGGAGAGAACCCGCAGAGTTTGATTTTTTAAGCGTTAAAAGTGGTGTTTATTATGTGCTACTATTTGACTCAGAGGCGTATTTTTAAAATTAGCTCCCCGGGCCATTTAATTTGACGCCCCGGGCCAATTTAATAGAGATAGCAAAATTTTAAACTTGAAGGTTTTTGCCGCCCTTCCCCGGTTGGTCGCCCCGGGCCATGGCACTTATGACCCTAGGGTAAATACGCCTCTGATTTGACTTAGTTGGAATGAGAATTGCAACTAAGTCAAGCTGTTGTCAAATAATTGGTCAAGTGCGAGTCGGACTCGCGCACGAAGGGTTCCGTACCATTATCTATGCAACATAAGGCAACGTTATTAGTATCGAGCAAGAAACGGTTGAAAAATCATGTTTGTTGTATGGGAGCCCCCCTTAAATAATTATTTTATTTTATTTTTAGTATTTGTTGTTATAGCGGCAATAGAAATACATCATCTGTGAAAATTTCAACTGTCTAGCTATCACCGTTCTTGAGATACTGGGTACGGAACCCTAAAAATCATGTTTGTTGTATGGGAGCCCCCCTTAAATATTTATTTTATTTTATTTTTAGTATTTGTTGTTATAGCGGCAATAGAAATACATCATCTGTGAAAATTTCAACTCTCTAGCTATCACCGTTCTTGAGATACAGCCTGGTGACAGACGGACGGACGGACGGACGGACGGACGGACGGACGGACGGACGGACGGACGGACGGACGGACGGACGGACGGACGGACGGACAGCGAAGTCTCAGTAATAGGGTCCCGTTTTTACCCTTTGGGTACGGAACCCTAAAAATCGTTTGGAATACACATGTAACCAATATATTTTACTCTTATGGATACGGTAAAAATCCATTAGATACATAGTAAAAATCAAAACGAAGGGACTTTTCAATGAAAACATTGTTTATAATAACTAGTTGTAAAAGTTATCTATTCTGCTTACACCTTTATAGATAGAAGCGTGAAGATAAATAAAAGTAAACATTATGATACTACA
Source organism: Orgyia antiqua (assembly GCA_916999025.1). NCBI lineage: Eukaryota > Metazoa > Arthropoda > Insecta > Lepidoptera > Erebidae > Orgyia > Orgyia antiqua. The sequence goes on from OU779862.1 coordinate 22,408,833, forward strand.
AACCGATTACGAACAGTACAAATAAGCAATTTGTAATATTTGTTTTATGAGGTAACGAACGGCGAACAGCCTCACCTAGCAAAAGTTAAATATTGCTTTGGGATTTTCAATTCTATGGCTCATAGAGATAGTATAACAAGTATGTATTAATATACAAATGTGTGATAAAAAAACTAGTGTATTTACGTGACAAACTTGCTTGAAATGTCGTGGGTGTGTTTAAAAATCTTTAGTAATGATACATTTTTTTAAGTTGTCGATTTCAACAATGTATCAGCAAATCTAATACCGATGTTGTAACATTAGAATGATCCCTGCTTTTTTTAATTCTTAAGAAGTATTTATGTAATGAATACTTATATATAGCTACTCATACCGTATTTGGGTAATCTGGGTTAGAATTATGTGTAAAAAAATCCTGTTGATATCCACCTTATTGTGGTAGTCCTCCGTGTGGTGACGGATTAAAAATACAAGTGTCACCACCCCATCTCCTCCCATGGGTGCTGTAAAAGTTAAAAACTATTCGTTACTGTTCATGAAATAACTCAATAAGGTACAAAGTTTAACAACAACTTGATAGATTAAATACTTATTTTAATTTATATTATTCAGATATTATGTACCTACATATTTACAAAATAAAAAATAACTCATTATACTCGCGGAAGATAAACACCCAAACTTAGTCTTTCTTACATAGTTACTAAAATATACCTCACGTGGGCCAACGTTTCTCAAACTATACTAAATAAGTGAACTAATAACTTAATACTTTTTGAACATCATCTTTTTATAATTACACGTTATATTACTTTTTTTTAAATAAATTTACATAGATACATTAGAAAACCATCAGGCGCTTTACAAATAACTGTCCCCGGTCCCGCGTAGGAGTCGAACTCACGTACAGCAAGCGACACTTACGACTTCTGCTACACTATGAAGCTCATGGGCGTAGCTAAGGTGGTATGGTTGTTTCTCCTTCGAAAAATCTACCAAAAAACCGTGGTTTACAATGTTTCTGTATAAGTGTTATTTGGCTCAAACCCGGAGTCAATTTATGCCAAATAAGCACGCAGTTAGCAAATCCAAAAGGTGGGGGGAAGTTTTAAGCCAAATAAGTAGACGCACAGTTCCCGAAATTAAACAAACAATTGGAAACTACACCCTGGATACGCTTTTATTAAAATTCATATCAGATCATTCGTGAAACTCTTGTAAAGTTATATAACAGTATAACCCTTATACTTTTCTTCTTTGAGAAACACTGGAAGTGACTCCTCAATGTTCTCAGACGTTATACAAAAACTAATTTATGTATGTAACCTGTATAATAACAGTCATTAATTACATAAATAATTATACATGTGAATTTATTTCTCATCAGAGCTCAATGTTAATTGGCATTATTTTAATAATTCCTAACATACTAAAATATTTGAGTACCTATCATTGAATTCAAGATTATTTTGACGATACTATATAATGTATTCAAAGGCTTTGCTTTATTCTGCTTCGATATTAACTTGTCATGCTGTGACGAAATAAGAATGCACGTCTTAAATTTCATTGCATTTTCTCTCTGAGGTTCTGTAAAACCAACCAAGGAATGATTTATAGCTTTTTCTAACTTTTAAAGGACCAAGAAGCATTTAAAAGATTCTATGAGCAAAGAAAACTTGAAGCTATACCTTTCAATCTGGTAAGCGTGATATTGTAGCACACAATATGAAGGGCCAATGACAAAGGAATGAGCATGTCCCTAAGTGCCCAACTATAGGACACTTGTGTAGGTACTACAAAGAATGTAATATCTTATTGTAGGCTAATAAATATTTGAAATGTAATATCCTTTTTTTTCTTCTAGATCTCCCTCCAAAACGCAATGTGCCAGGACCGAATCCATCCAACGTGGGTGCAAGTGGTGCTCATGTACAACTCAAGCGGCTGGTCGCCAGGGTAGTGGAGGAGGCATCAGGCATGCCCTCCCTCACCAGATATCCTGCGGAACCTCACACACCATCTTTAGAATCTTCAACATACGAAGATATATTGGCTACAGCTATATTGAATAAAGTAAGCAATCAGATATTTTTTAGATTTTTCCTATTAAATCAAGGTTTCGTTAGTTTAACATGTGTAATGGATTCATCAATGGTACCAATTCTATGTGCACAACTAAACTTAACTAAAGAAAACAACGGTTTATTTGACGATTTGGCTATTTCGTTGTGCACATTTTCATTAAATAAAATCGTTAGTCGATTTTGTAATAAAAAAATTCTATTAACATTGCCGAATTGTGTTATTGACAATATCAATTTTATTTTTTTAGTTAAGTTTAGTTGTGCATGTAAAATCGGTACAATTGTGTTATTATTTACTCGTTGCGAAGTAAGTTCTAAGTGGCTGAACCAAGGAATGAGTATCTACTATATAGTCTGGTGTTTTTTAAGTCATTTAAGAGGATACCAAAATAGCTTCGTGCATTTTTCTATGTACGAAGTTTTCATTGTTTCTTTAGATTGAATGGCTAGAGCTCTAATTTTTAAGTATATGTTTTTTCAATATATGATCTAGGATCGCATGAACTCAGAAACGCGATTGAAAAAAGTTTTCTCGACAGAAAATCTTGGCGAAACAACCTCCCAAATGTTTTATTTTTTTCATTTGTCGGTCTATTATTGCGTATTAACTAATGAAATAACTTTAAAAACATAGCTAACTATTATGTATAGAAACACGTGGATCAGAATTAAAATATATTTAGTAGATTTTGAGTAAATAGGAAAAGTATCCCTAATTCTTCATTTTCTGTGCCTACTGGCTGTGTTAATATGTACGTGTCGGCGATGATATACGATAATATTGATGTAGGCCTTTAATCGAGAATGTTTCTAGATTCACTTCAAAACATTTTTAAATGAACTACATAAACACGTATCTAAAACGTATTAAAGAAAACATAAGATTGGGGTTTTGTATTACCGTAACAGAAGACAAAACAATAAATAAGAGAATTATTGACTACTAGCTGTTGCCCGAGTCTCCGTCCGCGTGGAATTTAAAAGATGTTCCCCGTTTTTGCAACATTTTTCACTACTGTTTCGCTTCTACTGGTCGTAGCGTGATGTTTTATAGCTTAAAGCTTTCCTCGATAAATGCACTATCTAACACTGAAAGAGTTTTTCAAATCGAACCAGTGGTTACTGAGATTAGCGCGTTTAAACAAACAAACAAACAAACCAAAAAGCAAACTCTACCGCTTTTTAATATTAGTATAGATATGTTTGTACGACGCACATTATGCATAAACAAGGGCATGAATAGGAATATGGTTTTCACCGATAAAATAAATATATTGCTAAAATAATATTCTCTAACATTTGCGCGACTCATTTGTTTAAAAGAAACTACTTTTTACGGATTTCGACGCATATATTTGTTTTAAATTTTGGCCCGACGTTTTGGAGATAATAAAATTGTTGATCGTAGAGGACACTTTACAGCTCAGTCTCACCCGTGACCATGGTGACTGCAACGTCTCCGAAACGTCGGGCCAAAATTTAAAACAAATGCATGCGTTAAATCCTATATTGCAAAAAAATTAACTAATAATAATATAACCTTCCTTCCAGCACTGGAAAAAGATTTTATTCCTTATTTTAAGCGCACGAAGTCGAAGGATACAAATTAAAACAAAAAATAATAATAATAAATATTCAGGACATTTCACACAACGTCCTCTGGTCCCAAAGTAAGCTATATTTCTATGCTTGTATTATGGGAACCAGATATGGATAGACTACATACACTACTTTTCTTTTGTAAATACATACTTATAATACATAGAAAACACCCAGACGCAGTACAAACATTTGTATGACATTTATGGATATCACACAAATGATTGTCCCAACCGGGAATCGAACCCGCGACCTCGTGATCGGCAGTCCATTACATAAACCACTCCACCACGAAGCCCGTCAAAAAATCTAGCCTATAAATTCTTTAGTACAGCGCATGTCTGTATTATTGTGAAGAATCCTTACAAACATCTCATTAGTTACGACTACGAGACGGTACGGCTTAATTTAGGGTTGCTCCATTGCATGTTATATTGTTTCTTCTTTCTCGTGCTAGACATGTATATGAGACATAACGGGTATACGACATAACATTGACGGGCCTCGTGGTCGAGTAGTTTATGTAACGGACTGCCATTCACGAGATCGCGGGTTCGATTTCCGCTCGGGACAATCATTTTTATAATATTTATAATTGTCATACAAATGTTTGTACTGCGACTGGGTGTTTTCTTTGTATTATAAATATTTATTAACAAAAGAAAAGTAGTATAGTGTAGTCAATCCATATTCTGGTACCCATAACACAAGCATAGAAATATAGCTTACTTTAAGACCAGAGGACGTTGTGTGAAATATCTGTATTTATTTAGTTAAAAAATAAGACCTCAAATAGGTAAGGTAAAGTTCGATTCTTTAGCGATATTAGAGGGAGAAAAATAGCTCAAATAACATATTTAGTTGCAGTGGCAATTATTATTTTCGATGTGTCTATATGTTTTTGATACAAGATTGCATTATAAAAACATACCAAGCAATTTTAAAAAGTAGATTAAATCGATTGGTCACAAAACAGACCAAGGTACCAATTCTAAGTGCACAACTCAACTTAAGTTAACTAAATAAAAATTGGTCAAGTGCGAGTCGGACTCGCGCACGAAGGGTTCCGTACCATTATCTATGCAACATAAGGCAACGTTATTAGTATCGAGCAAGAAACGGTAAAAAAATCATGTTTGTTGTATGGGAACCCCCCTTAAATATTTATTTTATTTTATTTTTAGTATTTGTTGTTATAGCGGCAATAGAAATACATCATCTGTGAAAATTTCAACTCTCTAGCTATCACCGTTCTTGAGATACAGCCTGGTGACAGACGGACGGACGGACGGACGGACGGACGGACGGACGGACAGCGAAGTCTCAGTAATAGGGTCCCGTTTTTACCCTTTGGGTACGGAACCCTAAAAATGAAAATTGATAGCGTCAATAACAGAATTCGGCAATGTTAACAGAACTTTCTTATTATAAAAACTGTTTATAATATACTAACGATTTCAATTAATAAAAATGTGTACAACAAAATAGCCAAATATTTAAGATACAGCGATAGCTGTTTTCATTTTTTAGTTAAGTTTAGTTCTGCATATAGAATAGGCACCCAAGTAGGTAATAATATTAATATGTATATCTATGTCCGCTTCGAAATTAATCTATACTTGTGGATTAACTAATATAATCTATAAATTGGTGCAAATAAATCTATTTAATTATTATGATGGGCTGTATAGTGCCGGAGTTCATGTAATGAAATGCTATTTGTTAGATCCCGAGTTTGGTTCACGATATTGGTAGTGTGTACATAAAATTATACTTCTTTAATAGTATTATAGATAACATTTTATAATGCACTTTGCAATTACGTCGGACCAAACTAAAAATCGCAATACAATTTTATTAATATCGTGCTGTGTAGCTGACAATTAACTTTGATTGATTTTATCATTGTTTTACACTATAAAATAGGATAAAATAGATATAATGTTTACCTACAATAAAATAATGGTAGGTACCGACTCTACATATAATACTAAACTTAACTAAAATATGAAAACAGTTATGGTGTATTTTGATTAATTCGCTATTTCGTTATGCACATTTTATTAATTACAATCGTTAGTCTATAATATACAGATTTTTTAATACAAAAGTTCGGTTAACATTGCCGAATTGTGTTATTGACACTTCAATTCTCATTTTTAGTTAAGTTGAGTTGTGCACGTAGTATCGGTACCAATATTAGTCTACTTTTTAACATTAAATAATAATAAATAATAATTATAACGGAATCTTTAAAAGTCATTTTAATGCACTTGCAGTATTGGATTGATCGATAACTTAGCACATATATCAAGGATTGATGACAATGCAACAATTTAAAAAAATATTTAGGATTTTCAAGCGTGTTTTTTAAAGTAGATTATTGATGCACCAGTAGTATCAAGAAGTATAAATAGTAAATACAACAAGGATCTTGTCCATAGATATGATCAATCATGCTAACTTGTCGATAACATATCGACTAGTCTTATCTGATATCAAGCTTCAATATCGCGCATAGTACACTCTGAAGATAGTCCTTTATACGTAATCAAAGCGATGTTTCCTAAAGAATCGGTAAGTGATATAAATAATGAGCTTAAAGACTTATATTAGTAATTATACCGACACGATGATAGTTCAGTCAGTGTATGTGCGAATAATTTAGTGAAATGTACACTCTGTTTTCGATATTTTTTGTGATATTTTTATATGTAATCGCGGCTATAAGTTTGGTGAGTAGACTATGTAATCGATTGAATATGTGAATCGATTTTTGTGAAATGATTCGTGATTTTTGCCACAGTTTTTGGTGTTATGTATGAATATCCGTGAATATAGTTATACATATAGTTAGTTAGTGCAATAACAAGGTAACGCGGAAAAGTTTTTCGGTTTTGATACATATATCTTAGTGATAATTATATGTAATCTATAATGGATATACTCCAGACTGTAACATAATAAAAGTAGAAAATATCTAAATATAGCAAATATTTCGAGAAAAAGAACACAATTACCATAATTATGGAAAACCTATAGATTAAATCAGATGACTGGGAAAATAGGTAACATTTACACTGCAGATTTGGTCGAAAAGATAATATTCTTCAAGAAGAATATTATCTTTTCGACCAAATAAATTCTTTCGTCATAGTTACAGAAAGAAATTGACATTTATTTTGTTCCTCTTTTAATTATGTAAATTATAATAATGAGATAATTGTAATAATTATTCAGTTAAAATTACTTTTCGGATTGTTTTGCGTTTATTTTGACTTTGTCACCCGGCGTTTCGAAGACTTCAACCACCATGATGTCATGTTATACATGGAACATAGTCATGGCCTAAAAATTAATATTAATCAAATAAATAAAACTTGCAGATGTTAGAAAAATATATTTATAGCCATTGACAACCCTAAAGTATTGTTCGTATGACCCCGCAAGTCTTTTGTCATTCTTCAATCGCGTTCGTGTGAACTGCACTTTTTTACTTAAAATAATATCTTATAATCAGTCTTTACAAATAGAGTTCATTTTCACATCACCTATGTATTATATCTTTGGTTCTATCGTGAGTTACTTTTCCGGAGACAACGGAGAGGTAATGTAAAATTTCACCCCAAAATATTATTTCACGTATAGGTACTATTAGACTTGAGTTCACTTGAGGATATGCATATGTGATATCAAAATGTTGTTATTACAGTGGTTTACGCAATAATAAAAAACTGATTAAAATATTACATTGATAATTCTTTTCATTCACCGCTGTTCGAATTAAGACAGTTGGACTTAGATTTGTTTCAAAAAAGTCGCTGTGTTTAGGACTTTAGGTAGGTACATTAACACAAGGCCACAGTTAGTCAGTTATACATAGAGTTTTCTCTCTATATATAATTATAGACTGTGTAACAAATGATTTTCAATTCTCTAGACCTTAGGTGCTTATCAATGAAATTAAGCTAGGTTTTGAAATATCTATAAACATACAAAGTGTTGTGTGTGCAAACTACTTTTTTAAGGTTTGTTTTCTTAGACTCTTAAATCTGGTGAAAATAAATTTCGGGTCGGTAAAGAGTCAGCTTTTTTTAAAGTCTGTCCTATTTGCGCTATATAGCTTACCTAAGACGAGCAGAAAATATAGTTAAAATACTAAATATATGAACCTATAAAAATTTTTTATAAAATTTTAGGTCATCGAGCGGTACCAAAATGAGAATGGATCTGGGGGCCGCAGCAGTGGTATCCACTCAGCCAGCGCCAGCCCCACCCCTTCAGAGCGATCATCACCAAGATCACTTAACTCAAGACATAATAGAAATATCACTCCACCGGTAAGACCTATATAAATTATCCTCTAGTAGGTATTTGACTACGAAATATGGGCACTTCAACATACTTCCAAGGGCCCTGTTAAAGTCAGCTAAGGAAATCTTAACCTTTTGAAGAAGATAGTTGGAAACCTAAGATTACTAATGCATTCAGTTTGTGGAAAAGGCTCAACGATGTTTGAAGGCTGAAAAAAGTACAAATTTAAGTAAAAATTCCAGACAAACACATGATTATATATAGGTGCCTTCTACCTATCTAGTTTAAAATTATGTCATTTATTCATTCCAGCTACATGAAGAAGACGATGTGTCTGATTGGGAAGAAGGAACCGATGAAGCCGTCGAGCTACCACGTCGCGTGCCATTCCCAGAGTTCGGCAGAGATATTGTACACGACATAGGTAAAATATATCGTTTTATTAAATAAATTCATAATAAAACACAAAATTCTGGAGAATTAAAAAGATTGTCCTCTAATTGAAGTCGGTTGAAAATTGGCTTATCTATATCCCAGACTGTGAAATTTAACATGGTAATCATAAAAATAAGTGATGTATGACTACAGAGGCAAACTAATATAAAAAATGTATTAAAAAACCGGCATAACAAGCTTACTTATCAGCTGATATAAATACAGAACAAAGCTAATAACCTCTTTCTAGATAAACATTATCATGTTACATGAGTTACGCAAAAACAAATTTAGCTGCCGACAATTATAGATCCGCTTTGTAATTTTTTAGATAACGAGGACCGAGAGTTCGATGAAGTATCCGGTAGCGATCTACAGGCAGTAGACGGCACTTGGGAAGAAAACTGGTTATTCCAGAAGAAAAAAATAAAGACTCAATCTGTTCCGGTACCTATGTTAGTGCCCAACTCAAACACTGAATACAGAGCCCTCATCGGCGACAGAGATGCTGACGACACCACTGATCTATCAGACAATGCGAGTGATTCAGAAGAACAAATACCTGATTATAAAAGTGACATGAAGAGAGTTATAGACTCCAAACATCTCATAGGAGGGAAACCTAAAAACTACGAATCGGACTTTGAACCTGATAGCCTCACAAGTATCGATGCAGGTGATGAATTTGACAAACTCGTTGATAAAATAGATGATGACAGAACAGTCAACGCAATTATTGACGAAATTAATGACAATAAAGTAAATATCGTTGAAACTATTAATGATAATGCGTCTGATCAAGTAGATGGTGGGAAATTAGTGTTGAGTATTGACAGTGGACCGTTGTCAAAAGCGGAATTTGCGATGAAGGAGGAAATACACAGGTCTCTATTTAATGGTAATTCAAACGGATTGACAGATAGTATTCATGCGAAAACGAATGGAGATTTACACAATAGCGTCTCAGATAATTTGCATCGTGAAGATAGCTTCATAAGTAACAAAGGTAAGACTAATAATACATAGTATCCTAATATCTACCAAAAAAAAACAGTAATGGTAAAGTCATTAATTTTTCAGAATTAGAGCATGTTCATTCCGTAAAAAGTCTTTCATTTCCCTACACTACTACTTTTGTACTCCTGTCGTTAAGCCAATGATTTTTGTTTAACATTAACATTTAACTTTATTCCCAGAATCAATGAGTACGCACAGCCGCCACGAGCGAGAAGGCGAGTACGAGGAAACAGTGACGAGACCTGTACAGAGACATGCGGACAGTTTGCGGAGGAAGCACTTTGAAGATGGACCAGAGTAAGACTTTTGACTATTTTTGCCACAAGAAATATTTAATTATGTGTTAATTATACCTACTTACTTAACAGACGCTGTTAAGCCGTTGAGCATATTCCTACAAAATAAGGAAATATTTAGGCAAATTTTTTATCAATAAGTTTAAAAATAAATAAATAATACTATACGTGAAATGAATTTTGATCAACGATTATGTTTTTAGGTATCACACTAACTTTACTGGCCACAACGATGAATTGATACCAGGTAAATGAAACAGACCGCTAAAGATGTGAATTTAAGCTAATAATTAAAAGTATATATCACAAATAATGTATAATTACAGGTTCAATTGCATATAGAGAACGGAAAAAATGGTTGAATTACGTAGAAATGCCTAATAATCCATACTCTCCCGAAGCCATACAGAAGAGGCTTTCTACAAAAAGCGCAGCATCCCTTTTTGATATGTTCACTAAGAAAGAGACAGAAGATGGTATTGCGGAAATTTCTGACCATGATGATACATATGATGATAGACACATAAACGAAGATCCTAAGAAAAAACTCAGCCGTAATAAGTTACATTTAGCTCATAGTAATGATAGCCTTAATCACATTGATAGATCTACTAAAAGCGCCTCGCCTAGAGTACTGAAAGATATAATGGCAGAAGACATTCCACAGTACAGACGGTAAGTTGACAAAATCTATTTTAACGAAAAACGTTTAAATTTGAAAATAGTTTAAATTTGGTACTTGACTTTCAGCTATGGCCGAGACTATTACGTAAGAGAAGCAAAATCATCTTGCGGTGGGCGCAAAAAATCAAGTATAAGTGAGACGAGCTCAGTGTCGTCTATGAACAAATCAACGAGCTTAGACAATTTCGATACAGATTTCATGTCGCCTGTAAGTGCTAGCAGCTCGTTGAGCGACCTTGAGGCATCCGCCCTTCATCAGAACATCGTCCGCGCCGTACTCAGCCCCAGAAATGCCAGCCCCAACTTCGCTATAAACCCTATTTTCGAAAACCCCGATAGACAAAACGATAACGCTGACGAAAATCATGCAATAGCCGATCGCGTCGGTCTAAATGCCAACGTAAGAGAACGCTGTAGAACTGTGTGCAATGGAGGTGATGGTTTTGTGGAAAACGAGGATATAGTTAGACTTAAAATACCAAAAATACCCGAGATGACGGAAGATCTCTTTGAGCCATACACAAACGTTAGGCGAAGCAACACGCTCAGAAGCGAGGACCTGTACGTCCAAGCCAAGCGTCGTCCACCGGTCAATTTTGGGTTGGGGGGCAGTCTCAGGTTAAGCAAAAGCTTTCGTACCGATATATGGTGAAAGAGCACTCGTCCAATACAATATAATCCACCTCCGTTCTCAAACACTCTTACTGACATACAAACAAACTCAATCATGTGAATCTTACTGTGTACGATACATACATAGCTTTAGATCGATCTGTTAAGATTTAATAATTAGTTAGGCTAACCGATATCATGATAACCTTTCATAAACAAATATGGTGAAAGGAACTCTTTATCATCACTATGTAGAGCATAAATCTAAAATATCTTCGTTTGACACACAGTATTGCCTGTTGTGTGTAATGTTGGCATGTTGTTAATTGTTGGATATAAAGAGCTGACTAACAGCACTGAGCACTAAGAATTTATCATTAGTACTGCACTTATAGATTTGTGTACATCTTATTAAATTTTCAGTACTACCGTAATCCTCAATGATGTTAGTGGTGAGTGTTGTAAGATTTTGGCAAACAAAATTTTGACTAACTGCATACAACTGCTTGCCGCTGTACTAATTGGTTTCTTATAACATTACTCTAACAAAAATAATGCAACTATCACCTAGCACGCGTTCATCTCATCTTTTAGTTTATAGAAATAATTTTCAACACGGTTTTATTTCTAAGCAATGCACAATTTAACGCTTAAAAGACATCATATATATCTAATCACCTTGATTAATTACACATTTTAATTAATTTCTAACAATGTTATTTATTACACATGTAGTATAGAAAAATATATAAGGCATTATCTGTAAGCAAATTGAGTCAACAAATTCACAGTAAATATTACGCATACCTAACATTGTCATAACTATATCAAAACATTTTCAGGGATTACTTATAAAACAATTCAACCAGATAGCAACAAACCAACAATACAAAACATTCGCCGGTAAAGAGGATATTACGTCACTGACGACTACAGTTAACAACAAAGATGATATAATGATTGAATACGATGATACAAACGACACGACTCTATTTACGGCCACGGCGGTTGTCATAGATGACGAGACTGATAAAAAATTTGAAGAAATTCTGGAAACAGCATACAAAACAGCACCTACAGAACCACCTCCTCCTATACCGGTAGAAGTAGACGAAAAAGACGAACCACTAAAGTCACCGATCAGTGTAGACAATTCTTACATAAGCACAAGTAGCATTGAAGACTCTATTAAAATCTACAATGTTCAAACTGGAGAGATTATAAAATGTAAACCTGAAGATAACGTATCAACAAGATATGAAACTGACACGAATGATAACATTGATATCGTTGATAAGAACATCTCAGAATTAGACAGTGTTAGTTGTGGTAATGATGTGCATGAACAAACTGTGCTAGAGGATACTGATGAAAAGAAATTGGACCTTGAAACTGATGATATACTACGAAACTTACCTAAAGTGAAAGAGCTGGCTAAAAAGTTCGTGAGCATGGACAACATAGAGGAACCAGTGAAGGTGCGTGATATCATATTGTTTTCTAATGTTGAGTCATTTGTTTGACGAAATTTGGGCGTTTTACAAACATATACTTAAAGATACCGAAACAAATAACTGTTATATGGGCTTTAATTGTGTCATTAACTACCAAAGGATTCGAGTCATTGTTGTGAATATTAATACCTAATAGAAAATACAACTATAAAAAATTGGTCAAGTGCGAGTCGGACTCGCGCACGAAGGGTTCCGTACCATTATCTATGCAACATAAGGCAACGTTATTAGTATCGAGCAAGAAACGGTAAAAAAATCATGTTTGTTGTATGGGAGCCCCCCTTAAATATTTATTTTATTTTATTTTTAGTATTTGTTGTTATAGCGGCAATAGAAATACATCATCTGTGAAAATTGCAACTCTCTAGCTATCACCGTTCTTGAGATACAGCCTGGTGACAGACGGACGGACGGACGGACGGACAGCGAAGTCTCAGTAATAGGGTCCCGTTTTTACCCTTTGGGTACGGAACCCTAAAAATATTAATCGGAAAAGTAATAGAATTTTTTTGTTGTAATCTTAGATCCTTCTATACAAATACAAACAACTAAGTAGAGTTATTTCAGAAATATTCCGTTTTCAGGTACCACAACCCCATAATCGAAGACGAAAGAGTAAAGATAACATCCTCACGGAACCAAACTTCAAGCCAGAGAAGGCCAAACAGATGTACATGCACAGCCTTACTGCAAGAAGTATCTCAAAGGAATTCAGAGACGAACTTAAACTCTCCAAATCAACTCCGTTCAAAGTTCCTGGAGGCGCGAATGAGATACCCGAAGGTGCTGAAGACGTGACTAAGGAATCCAGTAGACCGGGTAGTCCTTTACCAGAACCGGGAACTATTAAAACTAAGTTAGCGTTCTTCGAAAGTCTTAAGTCGAAATTTAGTAGTAAATGAAGTGGTTTATTGAAAAGCGATGCCATAAATTGAAAGTATAAACTAGTGTTTATATCATGTTGTCTGAGGCACATGAAATTATATATGAATCTGAGAAAGTGCAAATTAGATTTCACTTTATCTTTAGTATTAAATAAATTATTTTAAAATAATATCGAGCATACTTATAACTGCCTAGTACAACATTGTAGATTTTTTAATATTAGACAAAAATATAGCTTGGTTTTTTGGACCACACGTCACGGAATATTGAATAGGTACCTACAAAAAAAAATTGTATCGAAGTCTTTTTGTTAATCTTGATGGAACTTTTTTCTCTAATTATGAAACATTTTATGCTCAAATCCAAAATCAATAAACATATTGGGTGTTTTTGTTTTGTGTCATAATATTCTACACTTTTCGATATATTAAAATTCTCACATTATGGAGTACTAATTCAAACTGGAATTTGAATATTATATTTTAAAATAACGTTCGAATTTATATTCAAACTTTATTCATTATATAATATTCACATATGAATATGCATTTGCTTTTTAATATTCACGCTTCAAGCTTATTTTCATTCCGTATATTAAAATCCAGTGACAGACGAAAGATATAAAGCATGATTTTTTGTACATTGCGTAGTGTTTATCGCAGTAGTAAAACTACAACTTGTTTGTGTCATACTAAACAGGTAATGTAGTTTAAACTGAATAGGGCAGATAATTCCTCTTAGTTTTTATTGTAACACATAGTAAGGTCACATTATTTAAAAATTAGGTTATGGTGTAAATTATAAGTGCCATTCTTTAATCATTACATTTCATGTATTTAAGTTGTATCGGTGATCAAAACCAATATAAAATAATTTAATTTGGCTACATATAGCGTAGTTACAGGTCCTAAGTTGTATAACTACCGTAACGGTAACTTTTATTGATAACTTAAAAAATACATATAAATTAAACTAATGAAACAGATAAATTATATTCTCTAAAAATCGATTGATCAAAGATTACAGATTGATATGTATCGTAAAACATCAACCACGATTTTTGATTATGCTATTTATGAATATTGAATATGTTGAAAAAGTGAATATGATATTCAATCTCGTTATTAATTGCTGTTAACCTCTACAAGTCGTTGTGAATATATTGAATATATCTAAAACAGTCTTAATAAAATAACTACACTGTTCCGTTTTTTACTGCTACATGAAGACACGAAAGTGTAAATAATATCAAAGTAAAAGAAAACGACCGCGAAGATAGCAGTATTTGAGAATTGTTGTGTTAATATGATAATCACCATGTACTCTGTCATTATAAACTCCTAATTCAGCAAAGATTGATTTAAAAATTAATATTCAAAAAGCGATTATATTCAAAAATATTGTAAAATGAATACATATATAATTAGCTAATGCCAAAGTTGTAAATAATTACCTTAGCTGGCTAGTATAAAGGTTGTGTCCAATATGTATAGTGTAAAAATATATATATAATGTGCAATAAATTATTGATTATTATATACGGAACCACATTCGTATTGTGATATATTATAATGTGAAACACGCATACATTTAATTTGTGAACAACTAAATACAAAGTAAGAATAAGGGTGATATTGAATAAAAATCATAATATAAACATTGCGATGGTATTTTTATTTATTCATTCATTATGGACAGTTCACACAACGTCCTCTGGTCACAAGCTAAACTTATATGCTTGTGTTATGTGTACCAGAATACGGATAGAATATATAAACTGCTTTTCTTATGTAAATACCTACTTATAATCCATAGGAAACACCCAGACGTAGTACATACATTTGTATGACAATTATAAATGTCCCGAGCGGAAAACGAACCCGCGACCTTGTGATCGGCAGTCCGTTACATGAACCCCTCGACCTCAAGGCTCGTCGAATTTATTGTTTATTAATAACAATCCAAGCTGTAGCTTCTTTACTTATTATAAAATAAAGTCGTTATTTTTGTATGTATGTCCATATGTGAGCTAATATTATCAAAACTACGCAGCGGAATTTGAAACGGTTTCAATTAATAGGTGGAGTGGTTCAAGTGGGCTTTATGTATAATTAATAGGGTTTGATTTTTAATTCCATGCAGACGAAGAAGCGGGCAACAACTAGTCTTTTATAATTTAAAAACCTAAATATCTCTTAGATTATTCTTTTTCGGACCAGTAGGATATAGGTCTACCTCAAAGAACACCGCCTTGCGCCATTCTCTACATGGAAGGGTGCCATCCCACTTCGTAGTCCGGCTTGCGGCTACCATTGGAAGACCGTTGGGGTGCAAAAGCCCAATAGTTTTCAATTTCTCGAGAAATGTAGCTTGCCATTTGCCACTTCAACGTGCGCGAACCGGTAGCCAGAGTAAAAGACAGTCAAGACAGAAAGACAACCAAATGGAATCCAAAATGAAAAGGATGTCTTTTTGTTTATTACCCTAACAATTTACTCAGTCCAAAAAACTAAAACAACACGCTTAAAAATTCCATTGCTTTTTAATAATAGCATTGTCATCAGTCCTTAACATGAGAACAAAATTTCAGATCAATCCGACTATTGCAAGTGGCTGAAAATTACTTTTAAAGATTCCGTAACATAGATGAATACATTGATATATACGTACCGAACTAATATAAGCGTGTTAAAAATGAAAGACAGGCATCCAAAAATATACTTATTTTATTAACTATCTCAATAATAAATTCGCAAAGTCTTATGAAACGGTATCTTTTCCAAGTCCTCGGCGTACTTACGTCTATAGCACCAAAGATAATAATCGATCAGACTTGAGTTAGGCACTTCCACTTTCTGCCCTTGGAGTTTCTCTTCTAGTCTCTGTTTAAGCAGTTCCACTGCGTGTATAGAACAGCCACGAATTTCTACTTCCTCTTCTGAACCACTTGGTAGAAGAACATCTGCAGTTAAATGGAACTGTCATCATGCGATCTATTCCTCCATTTATTCACATAAAAATTGTGAAGGACATAATAGAATCACCCTTCTATTACAGCACTTTTAACTGGACTGGATAGCGTGAGTCATCAAAGATATAAATTAATATAAAATAATATAAATTGTGATGAGTGTGAATAACAATTATTGCACCAATTACAGGGTTCCGTTAAAAAGGATTAGTCTTCTAACATGAACGAATCGATCAACAAGCCTAGGGTAAACTTAAAGCAAAATAAACAATAAACATATAATCTAAGAATATCATAGAAGTCAATTTCTTTACACTACAAGAGGCTACAATAATCCCTCTAATACCATAATATTATAACAAGATATGCGTCAATGTGTGATATTCGCTGATCCGAATGACACACAAGTGATCTGTGATAGGCAAATAATTTTCTTGGCGTTTCAAATATGATATATGGTTTATCTGAAGTATACTTTCGCCACTTGATATTGGCACCAATTCTACAGGCATAAATCTATAATTTGCTATTTATTTCATAGTACATATTTATTTTTATTAAAATCGTTAGTCTATTATAATACACTGTTCTTATACTAAGAAAGTTCAGTTAATGTTGCCGAATTGTGTTATTGACACTATCACTTTAATTTTTTTCAGTTTAGTTTAGTTGTACACATAGAATCAGAATCATTGTCGAACAATAATAATAATCGATTGATAACAATCAAATATCAAAATCTTATAACGGTTTTCCGGAAACACAATTTGTCATCAATTCTATATAAGATCAAAGTGCTTTATGAATGACGCTCGTAGGGTGCTCTTCAACAAAATACTTACACGATATCTATACTAATATTACAAAGCTAAAGAGTTCGTTTGTTTGTACGCACTAATTGACATTAGTTCGTACAGTAGTGCGAACTTTTACGGACTACGACGGAACTAAGAGTTCGAATTGAAAAATTCTTTTTGTGTTGGATAGTCCATTAATCAAGGCTATATATTATGGGCTCTATTATATCACGCTGCGACCAATAGGAGCGAAACATTAGTGAAAGACGCATACAACTAGTCATTAAGATGTTAGCGACATACTGAATACAAGCGGCGCAGAGCTTTACGTTGTGCCTTTCTAAAGTATGATAGATGGATGGACATAATATAGGGCGTTAGTGATGTAACTCTTCTAAAGTCATATAAGAGGGACGGTGACAGTGGAATTAAAAACTTCAAACACACTTAAAACAAACTTAAATTAGTTATGTAAGACAATTAGAAGCGGGTAAAAATTACGTTCAAAGATTCTGTTACCTTATTACACAGATTAACAGACAATAGTTCGATAATTTTGGAGCTAATGAAAGCAGGTAAAGGAATCTTCAGCTATATTGTAATAAGTCACGTAAATGTTAATGAATATTATACCTTTTCTTAACTTTTCCATCAAATCATCTGTGTAACTAAGTGCTCCAAAATACATCAAAACTTGCGGTACTCTGTAGTCAGCAAACATTGTTATTTTATCAATGTCCTGGAATTCTCCTAAACCGCTTCCACCAAAGAAGTTCCACAAATCTGCTACCAGGATTTGTGCTCTTTTGTACAAGGACACCTTACAAAAAAACTAATAGTTAATTACAAGTCTTATTATACTAGCTGTTGCCCACGACACATGTACACAATACACGTGTTGTACACATTGAATCCAGAAAATTTTCCTCGTTTTTGCAACATTTTTCACCAATGCTTTGCTCCTGTCAGTCGCAGCGTGATGCCATTAAAGCCTTTCTCCATAAATGTACTATCCAACACTGAAGGACAAGTCACAAGACACCTGCGCACATGCTCATGGAGGTTTGACGGCCGGTCGTAACAATCAGCCAAATCACATTGCAACATAAAGAAGTAGTCATGACGGGCTTCGTGGCGTAGTGGTTCATATAACGCACTGCCGATCACGAGGTCGCGGGTTCGATTCCCGCTCGTGACAATCATTTGTGTAATATTTATAATTGCCATGCAAATGTTTGTACTGTGTCTGTATGTTTTTATGTATTATAAGTATGTATTTACAAAAGAAAAGTAGTATATATATTCTATCTGTATACAGGTACCCATAACACAAGCATATAAGTTTAGCTTTTGGTCTGAAGGACGTTGTGTGAAATATCCATGAATATTTATAAAAAAAAAATTTTACTGCAACAAATCGAATATGCAAAATGCATTCTTACCTTTTGATTTTTAAAAACAGCTTCATCACGGAAACAAGGAAAATCATTGACAATAATTTCTAGTAGTTTTGTTGCTGATTTACTTGCTTCTTTGATACAATTCTCGAATGTTCCTTGGTATTTATTAATTAGTATTGTACCTACTTCATGAAGAACAGATAACCTTTCATTGAATAAAGGTATTTGTATTTCATTATCACCTCTCATTATTTTATGCAGTTGTTCTGCAGTTATTTTCGAGTAGAACACAGGATTTGTTATGTCAACACCTTCCTGTAATTTTATGTATTTTGTTTTAGCTGCAAAGTGGTTACAATAACATAAAATTTGTAATATTTATACCTTAATAGCCCTAGCTAAAGCAGCCTCCAGAGCATAATATCCTGAATGTCCATCGACAGTCCATTTTTGAGTACCCGTGTAAGACCAGAAGCAGAAATTCAATGCATCGGCAACAAAGACCCAGTCACAAGCTCTGTTGTAGTCTTTTATTGCATCTGTGATGTTGGCACCAGTGTCTGGGATTTCTAATTTATCGGTAATAGACTTTAACATCTGTGAATAATAGACTTTATTTGAATACTTTTCTATAAATGGTCACAGTACAAGTAACAACTATATGTATAATAAGTTATGCACACAGTACAAATGAATACAAGTAAAATATTTTAAATAACGAATGTTCAATAGGAAACTAACCTCTTCAGAAAGTTTTTCAATTCCTTCTGCAGGTATTTTAACAAATTGTGCATTTTTAGCTATAAATGCACCAGATTCAGCAGGCGCTAGAACACCTTCACGAACCATGATTACTTAGATACAATAATCCAATGAAGCGGTGAAATATTCTACTAGTTATTGGATATACCTATTCTAAAGTAATAAATTTACTTATCAAGAGATAATAAAAACAAATAAGAAATAAAGTACACCGTTCAACTTGAAGGGCATTTTATCAAAACACAAAGGTCATTGACCCATTGACAAATATGACAAGTTATGACAACTCGGGTACAGAGTACCTACGGTAGAAATATATTTTCGTATCTTTACTTTGTAAGATGGCTTTTTATTGCTTGTTGTTACCATTTCTTCTAAATTAAATATTATATCCTAAATTCACATACTGTTTTAACTGCAATATAACAAATAACATGCAAAAAGGCTGTTTAATTTACTTATATTAGTCGATGTTTAATTTGTCTATGATAGCATTCTGTGTATGTCATTAGTCTGTGATTTTGTATTAATTATCTGTGGTATCAATCAATCCTAACCTAAATATTAAACGGTCATCGATTATATTTTCCTAAAATAATCTTTTTACATTAGCTTGTTGATAATAAAAACATGCCACTCGACGTCCAGGGCACATTTGTGTCTCAAAAAATAAATAAAGTGAGATGGATACCAGAAGATTACGCAGAAACAAAGTGGTTTTTCACCGGTAGTTGGGACGACGAAGTTAATGCTGTAAAGGTCTGGTCTACAGAAAATCCTAATGAAGACGAGGAAATTGACTATCCTCACGAGCTATCCTCGTATCCAGTCAAAGGAGACGTCACACAAATTAAGTTTACTGATAAAAATAAAGTTGCCGTTTCACTGTCAAATGGAGATGTGAAACTGCTTGAAATTAGTGTATATGATAAGAAATCTCCTCTCAGAGAAGTTTATAACTGGGAAACATTGCATAATTATGGGTCAGTTCATTAATATCACCTTGTTTTTGTAGTGACTGGAGTTAAAATATAACACTGTCACTACACAACTATTATAAATATATATATTATGTATGTATGTGTTTATATATGTATAAAAGTAGAATTGTGTTTGTACTGTATGTATTTATATTGTATTAGCTATTAGTACTTTCACTTATTTTTGGCATATAATTACCACAATATTAGTACACCACAAGTTACCTATTCAGTCTCGGTCAAGTCCATTCTAAGGTTGTCTGGAAGAGATCGCAGCTCGCGATAAGACCGCCCTTTGTACCTATTATTAAGTCTAGTAAGTAAGTTCTGTAAATTAATATGGTGTGCAATAAAGAGTATTTTATTTTATTTTTATTTTATTTTTACACAACAAAAAGAAATTGTATCATTGTAATATATTTTCAGTGTGGAGAAATGTTCTTGCACATCACTAGACACATTAGAAGGTGATATAGCCACAATAGGAGAGGATGGTAATATCAATATTTTAAGCAGCAGAAGAGGAGATATCACACAGACTATCAAAGAAGCAGACAGCTGTTCTTTGCATTCTGTGTGCTTTATCAAACAAAATGAGGTAAGGATTGTAAACTTCAAAAATAATTACAAAGATGGGACTAGTACTACTAGTAGTTGCCATTCACAGAATACGAGTTTGAATTTGAACAAATAAATTCTC
Source organism: Orgyia antiqua (assembly GCA_916999025.1). Lineage (NCBI taxonomy): Eukaryota > Metazoa > Arthropoda > Insecta > Lepidoptera > Erebidae > Orgyia > Orgyia antiqua. Next base: position 22,429,889 of record OU779862.1, read on the forward strand.
ATTTACGTTATCCATGTAGTTGGTTGGTTCATTTTGTCATGTGTTAAAAAATTTCTCTTAGCTATGAAACTTATGGCAAGCAGCCTGTGATAAATTTACAATCAGATAGGTACATAAGATTCTTTTAATTTAGAACAAAAATGGTATCAGTACAGATTTTATAATGCTAATGATTTCTTGTATATTTTAGGTTATCTCTGGTAATCTTCGAGGTCACATGAAAATCTGGGATCTAAGATCAACAGAAAACAAACCATCAGCTTCGTTCCTATTAGCTGGAGATGAGTTAGCAGCAACATGTATCATATCTCATCCAACACAACCTCACATAGTTCTTGCGGGCAGTGAATCTGGGTCAATTGCTGTATGGGACTTACGTATGAATGCATTCCCCACATCATTAGTAAATGCGCATAGTGCGGGCGTTACAGAAATGCAATTCCATCCAGAAAATCCTCATAAACTGATTACGTGTTCTGTATCAGGTGAATTATGGGAATGGAATATGGAATCTTTGACGAAAAGTTCAAAAGGTTCGGATAATCAAGTTGTTACACTAATGCAGTTGGAAGACAAAGGTTCAATGGTTGTTAATTCTTTAATTCCACCTCTACATAAGTCGATAAATACTCTGCACTGTGATAAAGGCAGGATACTATATGGAGCTGATAATGAAGCCGTTTATTTGATCAAGAATTTTAAATACTAAATGACTGGCTATCTCCATTTTGATAATTTTGTACAATAATCTTTCTATGTGGAATAGAAATACCGACAAAGGAAACAAAGTGCCAGTTAATACATTCTTTGTCAAAAGAATATTGTGATTAAGTAAGTGAAGTGTGGTTGCTACATGCAATTCAAGTATTAATGAAATGTGTATAAACATACTGTCTTTGTTATATATGTGTGGGTGTTTTTATTTTGTAATAATGCATTTTTCCCTAAGTATGATGGGAAAAATTTAATTTAAAGGGTTTGCCCAAGCCTGTTTTTGGCAATTTCTGATATCAGAATAAAGGCAATTAATATTGAAAATGCATTCCAGAATATTTTTGTCTCACTCTGCCACTGGGAAATGAAAACGGTATAATGTAAAGTGATGTTGCTGTATGTTACGGTTCTCAATAACTAAGTTATTTCATTAAAATAAAACAAGATAATTAAATAATATGCATTTTATTTAATTATGATATTAGATACACTTATAAAATATAAATTACGTTATAATAATACACCAAGTCAGTCTTTGTATGCCTAATATTCGTAAAAATGAAAAAATAAAGTATTTTTTAATATATACAGAGTAATACTAATATCGTAATCAAGGCACCATTTTATACTTTGACTATCGCCAGGGTTATTTATTTATACGAATAAAATTATAATATTTTTGCATGAAATTCAATTCATTTATGTTTAGAATTATTGTGGCATGGCAACACAATTTAGAATAAAAGTAAAACCAGCGAGTTGGCACTTGGCAGTTTTCAAAATCACTGCGTCTTGCAAAGATTTAATATCTTCTGGGAAAACATAGGACACCTGGGATACCTGTTCTCGGTAGATTTTTTAACTATTGCACACTTAAACTGACAGAGACCCAACTCAAAAAGTAGGTATACATAAACAAAATGCGAACTAATACTTCATTGATGCGTGATAAATAACTTAGGTACCTTGATGTCATTTATCACGCGTAAAAGCCCACTATTGTGTACTTAACATTTTTGAGTTAGGTAATTTTTATTTTAAGGTTGTGATAATATATCCTCTAAATCTACGTGTAGCTCGATACACTTAGCACGTTAAATTTAACGCTAGGTATGTGTATTGTGTAAACCCTTGAATGACGATAATCTTAGTACAATAATGTAATAATTTAGTTTTTAAAATTCCAAATTGTGTACACATTAGATATACTATGTACAGTTACCTACATAAAATAATATCTAGGCTAACTATTAGATAATATGACATAACAATATGTTAGCACAATTAACTTCCATAGCAAACTATAAGTTGAATTTAATCCCATCAAATTTTGTCAAGGCATTTTACATGGCTATTTGTTGTGCTAACTATACCGCATACGAGTCAAATTACCTACAATTTATACAAAATAAAAAAAAAGGTGCTTTATAATCATATTTCTAGCATTTAAATTTATTTGAATGTAAATATAGTACGCTCAAATAATTTTGATAGTTAAAAATTCGACTTATTAAAATGAGTAATTAATTGTTTATTGCTGAAATAAAGCCTTAGTCTTGCAAAAACTAAAGTAATTGAGAAAGGCTCAGCCTCGTAACTGGAATTATAAAACATTAATATCACTAAAATAATATTAATAAGGTATTGGATATTTGGTATCTTATTCACATCCCTTTAATATAATACATAATAATAACATAATGGAGTTTTAATAAAGTAAGCACAATTAATAATTATCACTCAAATATATTGTTCAAGAATAAAATATAATAAACACAGCACAATTTGACTGATATATGAATAATAATAATTATTATTGTTCTTATTCGATATAATACTTAACATTAGCACCTTATGATTGACAAACTATTCTTCCATAAAACTGACCTCAAGGTAAAGGTCAAAAATATTCAATGGTAATTCAACACCGGATGTATTGTCGCAATGCCACTAGTGGTGAGACCTTGGTCTTTCCGTAGTAAGATATAATTTTAATGCCAACATGACTATTATAATTAATTAAATTATTATTGCTATATATACAATAACGCCGCGATTATTGTGATCATGACAATATCAAGATCGGAATTAATTCCGTAAATAACGTAGTTAGTATCTTGACTTAAATATACAAGTCACTAACATAGAAATATCAAGAAAAATATCATGAAATTGCCAATTACCCACAATTTTACTATGCATATGACCTTGGCCGAAGTCGATCGAATTTAACCGGAATATATTCCTGAGCTGCAGTGACCTTATTCTCTATTGTTATGTATCATATTTTTAGTTTAAAATGGTATTTTTTAAACCAACGTCTTTATAAAACTAATTGCGCTTGGTAAGGGCCTGTTATGACTGTTATGAGCTAACAAATATGGCCTCAAGGTTGTTAAGCTGCATTTACCGAAAAATGCCTATGAGGTCACACTTTCCTGTGGGACGCCGTAGCAAGGGAACCACCTACAGTTACGGTCAAGATCAAAGTTGGCGATCGAGTTCTTGGTGACCTAATATACATGAGCCGTTAATATCCCACGTAATAGCTCAAGAATGTAGGTGCCTCCTATGCGGTGATGGTTTCCTATGCGATGCCGCAAGAAGTGAAGCTGGTACTACCCACAGTTGGTCGCACCATCTCATTAGTGCTTCAGTCACGTGGCAACTGTTGGCTGCCGTTGCTAGCTGAGTCTCAAGACTATCTGACGGCTTGATCAGAAGACTGGAAATTAGAAAAGAAAATTATTAATTTGCAGGAGCATCTCCATCTAACAACTTCATCGTCTATCTTAACTGTCAGATTTTAACAAAACTTCATAATTCTCTTCCCTTAATCTATTTATTAGGGGTCGGTGCAACATGACTACTTGTTCATGTGATTTGACAGTTATTTACCCGCGGCTGCCTACCTGACGTCAACCCTTCTCGGTCGGTTCTTACGACCCCCTCGGGTAAGAAATCGAGAGGTGGCACTTGTATTCTTTTGTCCATCACCCCACGGACAATTTCGACCAGTTGCTATAAAAATGCATTAGTAACTGTTTTATTTTCTCGGAACACTCCTGAATTGAAATTAATTTTCGAAAGTTTAGTCTTGAATTAGTCTGTATACAAACCTGGGTGGAAACAGTGTAGGTGCAATAATCATGGCGACGTTATGTTCGCTCATCTTGTTGGTGTTAGCTCTGGCGACGATCTCTCTCACCAGACGCAACAACTCTCGTAATGTGGCGCGTTGTTCAGCTGGTAGCAGTAGTACTAGCAGGTTTAGTGCTCGACCTTGAGTGGTGCCCGATAGTGCTGGACAAATAAACATTAATTTGTCATTTTTACGAGTGAATATACCAGGTGTATAAACCAGAGAAGAGATGATTCAATAGGAAACCAAATTAAATAGTTAAATACTAATTAAATAGTACCTAATCGACACGTTCTTAGTTGTTATGTATGGCAAAATGTGGAAACTACCTATGCAAATAAAGCAGTGTTGTAAGTTGGTGCAAATAACTAAATGGAATTGGTTTTAATCTCCCTATTTAAAGCAAATCCCAGATTCGAAGATTCAATTCATCACGTTTGTTTCCGATCACATGTTCAAGATGATGAAGATAGGACAAACCGATGCCAAAAGAAACATAGCTGATCTGTGTTTGCTTCTATTTATTCTTTTGATATAAATACTAACCGTATGTATGATAGAAGAGTCTCATAAGTTCCTGTGTGAGCGGTGGCTGCGGAAGTGCTCGAAGCAGTCGTTTAAACACAGCTCCTAAGTCGTGGGACGAAGCACGGCGAAGCGCTGCTTCTACGCCACCGCGGTCACAGTACCATTGACGTTCAATCATCTGGCATAATCCTTCAATCTGATACAAAAAAAATCATCATTGAATCAAAATTCTGTGAAAGCCGCCGTGTGTGGACGTTATGAATAAATCAATCTAAAAATCGTTTGAAGGAGCCAGGAGTTTTTAGTCTTTGCCTAATCCTATTGAAAAAGGAATAAGTATATTTGAAGATCATTTCTCTTTCTAGGACATTACCTAACCATGTTTCAGTGTTAGTCTCAAGTATCTTTTACTTCGGGAGGGAATTTGGTCTAACCTTTAGCGTATAGCCTAGGGTTTGTTTTCTATCTCTTGCAGAGAGAGTTAACCTCTTATGCTTTTATTGCTCCCTGGTAAAGAATTGGGATTGGAAACGCTTGTATTCTTCAACCAAATAAAGGATAATAGTAATTAAGTCTTGATGCTCACCTTCTGCTTATTCCCAGGCACTCTGAGCAGTCCCTCGTCGTTAGTCCTCTGTTGCAGAGCGGTGGATAGCGCGCGCACTATACTGGGTGCACAGCTCCACGTCTCCTCCCATATAATCATGTCTTTGCGGACCAGAGTCTCCAAGGATACTCCGAAAACTGAACCCTCTGGAGAAAAATAAGTCTTTGTGTGATAAATCATCGAACAGTGATCCCAGTGATCCAATTAACAATTTCTTATTTATATTAAAATTTTTACCTTCTTTCCTCTTCTTCTTTGGTGGTTTCCTCTTCTGGAAGGGCAGTGAGTAACGATCGAATAGTGCTGTCAACTCCAGCCATAAGAGAGGAGGCAATCGTTTTAGCTGTGGCTCGCAGATACTCTCGATATCCACGGAACTGTCTTCTTCAGGCCACTCCTAAAAATGATGGAGGATTGTGAAATGAATATATTTTAATTTGATAAAAAAAATTCTACTGATAAGCACGACTCACTCACACGGAAGTGTATTTGGTCAACTAGGTATGCGACTTCAATTTAACATACAGCAGTGAATTATTTAGTAACATGAACCTTGTCCAACTAAATCCATGTGCTGTCATAGCCATAACACTCCACGGGAACATTCATTCTTTATCTAACTAGCCTGGCAGGTAGATAAATAATTATTGTTTGTGAAACAAAGTGATAATGCTTAAGCCTTGATGGGAAGTAACTCACCTCCTCATGATCCATCATCTGTCTATCAAGATTAAACTTGTGCTCGAAGCTGAGCGGTTGTTGCGCTGCCGCAGCACTTTTGGCACGAGACACTGGCGCGTGTTTATTACTGCAATCAATACGTTGATGCCTGGAATGAAACAACAAATAACAATTTTAAATATATGAATTAAATATAATCATTATTCTATAAACATAAAGGATGATTGATAACGTAGTAAAAAAATAAGTTAATCTTACATAAAAGGATCGTTATCTTTGAGTATAGATCCATTAATTCGTTCTTTCCCTATCCTTGGTCCTTGAACTGTGCCATATCTTTGGTAGCCTAGAAGTTCGATTCCCTCTGAAAAACAAAGAACATTATAATTTCATTGATGTTAACTCAGACTAATATTTTCTAACACTTGCGCGACTCATCTGCTCAAACAAAACCACTTTTTACGGATTTAGACGCGTATATTTGTTTTAAATTTTGGCCCGACGTTTCGGAGACTTTGCAGTCACCACAGTCTCACCCGTGACCATGGTGACTGCAAAGTCTCCGAAACGTCGGGCCAAAATTTAAAACAAATATACGTGTCTAAATCCGTAAAAAGTGGTTTTAACTCAGATTAGTTAATACTGTGACGTAATTTTAAAAAAAAGATAGGCAGAAATCACGCAAATTTTTTTTTCCTTTCTTTTTAGGTACCTAATAATATTAGTTCGTGGTGTAAAATGTACTGTACCAGTGTTAGTCGCAATGTCCGCCCAATGCAGGTCGTTGGGCTTGAACAGCTCGTGCATGGGCAGCGGGGGCGAGTGCGGACTCGCTGGAGTAGGGGGGGACAGGCGCGCGCGTCGCCCGCCCGGGGCTGACGGGGTGCGCGCCAGGGGAGCATGCGTGCCCACGCTTGGGAAACTGTCGCTGAAATAGGTATATAGAAATCGTTTAGATTATGGATGCCACAGCTGGAAAATTGTTGTTGTAATACAAAAACATCTAAGTATTAAGAGGGTACTGTACTCCTAATTTAGGTATTTTCCTTAGGTATTGCTATCCCTACTCCCGAGCACCGTGCTGAAAGTGACAAATATAGTTGAAACAGATTTTACCTACAAATTCTTTGAAAAAATGACGATTCGTAGTCCCCTTTTTTCTTCGCGAACGTTAAACCGATTTTAATTGTTTTAAGCTATATTACAGATGAAGCGTATATCTATGCTTGTATCACTTTCTTTTTTGGTAAAACGTTACCAAATATGTGTGATAGACGCTGCAACTTTACCTAAAGAAAACCGAAAAAAAACGGGATTTTCGGATGGTCATATTTCTTTTAGTTATTATGTATTGAAAAAAAGAAAGTGACAGAAGCATAGACATACTCTTCATCTATAATATATCTTAGAAACAATTAAAATCGGTTTAACTTTCGCGAAGAAAAAGGGAAGTACGATACCCATATTTTTGTATGGAGCATAATTTGGTATCGCGCCCTCGTAAACTAGTTTTCTCCTCCATAACGAGAGAGTATTTTGATCTACATTGCTAACACGCTGATCTGGGCCTGTTATCATCATCATCATACCGTCTTGTCTTATTTCTATGGCGGTAGGCTGAGACTATAGAGCACCTGCGCTCTGCTACGATCTAAACACCTTGGCCTCATTTACTCGTAGCTTCTCTACGTCCTATTATCAGTTCCTGATTTCTGAAGCAGATTCTCTTAACTAATTATTACTTCACCTTAATATACATTATTGATATGCAAGGTTAGTATGTACTTACACGAAGTCCGGGGGTGTGGCAGTATCAGCCCACTCTGTCGGCGGGCTCCCGGAGCCGCCACTGGGCAGAGAATCCAATGAGTCGGGAGTCGCACTGCGCGACCTCGGTTCACTACCGCTTGAGTTCTGAAACAATACAAAATAATTATTTAAATTCAGACTACACCGATTTTAAATTGACAAATAAAATAGAAATCTTGGGCAAAGCCGACATCAAGAGTTTAGGATTGCTTATGAGATATAAAATCAATATGGACTTGAGAATAATCGTACTATTTGACAAAGCATTACATATTATATTACAGTATATTACAGAAAATAAAACACATCATACAAATCTATTTAATCTATTCATATTATATTTATATCATTCTATAAAGGTCTCCACATATCATCGCCACTACCATTAAAATACAACAAATGATTAACATCCGGGACATTTCCGCAGTTAATGTAGTCCTACAAATAAAACATACCATTGTGGCTCAAACAGTCACAATTTAAAAGAAATTTAACTGCATCCAGTGACAAATGGAGACAGTTAAATGACTAATCATGAAGAGAAATAGAACCCACTCTACACAGTGTGAACTGTGAAGTGAATCATTGAAAGCTTTTATGGACATCACAAGATTTAAAGAAATTTTTTTAATGTTCTGTGCGGCGCGTACAAAGTTTACTCGTAACTTTTATTTCTGTCAGCTTGAAAAAAGGGGTTAACAACACAATAGCAACGAGATCACAAACTAATAAAAAATTTACCCCATTTTGATTGACAGCAACACATTCATTCAGAGGTTGTCGTGGGGAGACATTGTATGCAAGCTGCTTAAGACCGCGCGTTGTGGCGTTCTATGGGGGAGGCATATGTCCAACAGTGGACAGAGAAAGGCTGATAGATGGGTGGATGATTCAAAGGTTATAAATAAATTTAAATCTACGTTATACTATATTATTATACTCTTTGGTTATACATAAGTGAAATGACGTAGCAAAAAACCATAGGGCACTCGAGCACGATATTTAACAAAAAGGTCTGATGATAGCGTTATAATTTTTAACTCGGTCTCTACTTCAGGTAATTTTTAACTTAAAATAACTTAATTCTATAATTATTTCATATCCTTACTTATACAAATTACGTATTTAACAGTGCCTATATTAAATTATTAATCAGTTTGTACAGGGTGAGGTGAACCGATTTCTAAACCTACACTGGATTTGTAACTATTTAGTAACAACTACTGTCAAATGAAGTTCGGGAAAGCATAGATGATCGTGCAATCATAAAAAAAACTTGTATAGAGTACTGTAATCAGGCCACAAAGAAATAGCTTTCTGTGAAAGCCTGTACTGTAATACCCGCTTTTCTATTACATATAAGTTTAATAATTTTATTAATTTTATTAGCTAGCAAGCTGTCGAAACAAAAAACAACAAACAGATTTTTATTCTGCTCATACCTATGTATGATTGCAATATTAATACCTAGAAAAACACAGAAATAAAATAATAAAGCGAAAGTTATTTAGAAACACCTATCTTTTATTTTCATCTAGTTACGAGCGTAAAGGAAACAAATGGATTTATATGCGATTGTAAAAAATAAAAGATAGTGTTCGTGCTACTGAACTTAAAGCGATTCTAGCGACCTAAGTGTCTGGTAAAACCGTGAAAAATTATTGAAATGATTTTTATGTGTTGATTATAAACATTATAGCATATGTGTATCCTAGGTGAGAAAATTACACATTTATTTATTTATTGTGAAAAATAGATAATATTTATAAGAATAAAGCCGAAGATTGTCTATACGGACGGGCCTCGTGGTCGAGTGGTTCATGTAACGGACTGCCGTTCACGAGGTCGCAGGTTCGATTCCCGCTCGGGACAATCATGTATGTAATATTGACTGTCATACAAATGTTTTTACTGCGTCTGGGTGTTTTTTTTTTGTATTATTAGTATGTATTTACAAAAAAAGCGTATTATATGTATTCTATCCGTATTCTGGTACCCATAACACAAGCATAAAGCTTAGCTTGGGATCAGGCGACGTTGAGTGAAATGTCAATGAATATTTATTTATTTAAATTCAGGTTTGCATAGTACATTAGACCAAATGTGTTACTTTTACGAAAGTTTGTGATCCATATCTAATTACCACAATTGAGAAAAGCACAATTTTATACATACTTAAGTCTTAGAATTTTATCTTGAGCAAAATTGTACTCAAGTGTATACGTGAAGGTTTATTTATTTAAGTAATGAAACGAACAATATGCTTTCAAATTATTCGTACGACAAGAAGCAACTGGAAATTGAATTGTAATAATAATATACCGTTATTTGTACTTACACACAAATCAATACATATACAGACAATAATAGAGTGTTAAAAAAGAAAATGCGAAAGCAATTTCAATAATGCTTATCATTTTTTGTACCATTTTGTTCCGATGTGATAAACTATGTGCGATATCTATTGTTCTACAATTACGATAGATTGCTCGCGATCACAATACAATCACTATTCAACGATGATCATTGCTGATAGAGTTTTTGTACATAATTTCACTGCGATTATGGAAATTTCTTTCTAGTTAGCGATGCAAAAATAATCACATAATTTAAACATAAATATTTTAAAAGTAAAGAAAGTTAATTCCAACTACGTATTGGAAATGTCTGAGTTTAAAAATATGACGAATGTTATTTCGATAGTATTAGGCATATGGGTGTTAGAGACCAGCAGATTGATCACAGTATTTCTGGTTTTGGAATTTATTTCATACTACTCAGCAGATAATTATTCTTTTTTTAAGGCTCTACATATAAGTTATACTAAGAGTCTTTAATAGAAAATAACAAATGAATGATGTATGGTCTTGTGGTGAAACATGTCCGATAATAATTTTGGAGATAAACCCAAACCTCTTGTGCTTCATTAAGTGTACTACCATTAAAATCATCGCAAACCTAACGTAATACAAATAGATATCTATTGAATAAAATACACTTTAAACTGGGTTACAATTACTTTACAAGTTCTCACAGTATTACGCCAATATCAACTCTATCCAGTTAAATTAACAAAAATATTAAATCTATGTCAAACTATTTCTTAATCACAAGCTGTTCTCAGGCATAATATGTTATTGTCCTAAGCTTTAACTTTTTAAAACTAAATGTGTAATTTTAAAAAGAGAAACCGAGTATTACGTATTTGTCCATTTTTGTCGCCATAAGCTTACACAATATTTCGAGAAAGCTAATAGATTAATGACTTGCTCGTTTTAAGAAGAATTTCTATGTAATTTTTACTTATTAACGATTGCTTTTTGGTTATATAAGTGTTATTGTTTTCCTTTTTCTATTATTATATAGATGTAACACGATATTTCGTAGTATTGCGTAAATTAATTAACATAGATTTTAATCCTTAAAAGGAGGGATCCTTTTCATTCGCTGTTTGGTCAAACTGTTAATTGGTTTTAGAATAAAGTAATATATTTGAATAAGCAGCAACTATAAAATGAAGTCGTATGATGTGACGGTTTACATAATTAGTTTTTCATTAAATCGATCTTAAAAGTGAGATCTAAATCGATTAGACGTATGTTAATGAAGTGTGTTCATTTCCCTGTATAATTGCGTAATACGGAAATATATCTAATAATTAAAGATTTTATGCGATAATCATGTTAGGTTTATTTACCTACATTTAAAAGTTATTTAACTTTGAAACACTGAACTTGTGACATGATTTCCTACATATACTTCTGTGATTTTATTTAATATAATTATAGTACCAGCAGTCTTTTGAAGATTGGGATGTTACATATCTTTGTCAAAATCTTGCTTTTATCCCATGACTAGTAACGCTTTTAGAACCTTTTTTGTAGCTCTTTAGCTGTCACCTTTTTAGAGATATAGCCTGGTGACAGACGAACGAACATCGAAGTCTCATTAATAGGGTCCCATTTAACGTTTTGGTTCGGAACCCGAAAAACCGTAGTCTCTAAATCACAACCTTAAGAGGATACCAAAATAGCTTCGTGCATTTTTCTACGTACGAAGTTTTCATTGTTTCTTTAGATTGAATGGCTAGAGCTCTAATTTTTAAGTATATGTTTTTTCAATATATGATTTAGGATCGCATAAACTCAGAAACGCGATTGATAAAAGTTTTCTCGATAGAAAATCTTAGCGAAACAACCTCTCTAATTTTTTATTTTTTTCATTTGTCGGTCTATTATCGCGTATTAACTAATGAAATAACTTTAAAAACATAAGTAACTATTATATATAGAAACACGTAAATCAGAATTAAAACATATTTAGTAGATTTTGAGTAAATAGGAAAAGTATCCCTAATTCTTCATTTTCTGTGCCTACTGGCTGTGTTAATATGTACGTGTCGGCGATGATATACGATAATATTGATGTAGGCCCTTAATTAAAACTATCCTAGGTACTTTTCATCTAAGTACTGTGTTGTTACCTGTCAAGCGGATGTTGCGGAAGTTTCACAACCACTAATGGTTATGTATGTCAATGATAGCTGCACAAGTGTGACTAGTTGTACCCATAAGGACTTGACGGTACACCGATCAATTATTGATAAGGAAATGCACCTACCATAGGACTGGTTTCCAATCAAGTTTCCAACTCGACTTACATTTCATATATATCAACTTTTACAAATTAATAATTCCCTTTTTATTGTAGTGTTCAGAAATATGGCTTGTTATTAAAAAAAATCTAAATAGATACGAGAAATGTTGTGTAAATTAGTCCGGTATTGAATCACTATATTAATTTGCTTTTGTGAAGTCTCGACTGACAAAAAGCTAGCATTATTATCAATTATTCATAAAAGACATCGCGAAGTGTCACCATACCGACAATGTCATGGGATGTATCAAATAAGTAGGTACCGAATTTACATATTTTGACGCGTTTATTTGTTTTAAATTTTAGCCCGACGCGGACGTTTCAGAGACTTTGCAGTAACCATAGCCACGGTGGACTTTAAATTTAAAAAAATAGACGCGACTAGTCCGTAATAATTTGCTTAGTACAAAAACTAAAAAACACGCTTGATAATACTAAATGTCTTTTTAAATTATTGCATTGTCATCGTTCCTTGATATGTATGCAAAATTTTAAATCAATCCGACTATCGCAAGTGGGTGAAAATCGCATTGAAAGATTCTGTTACATAGATTAGTACATTCATAGATACATACGGAACTTATAAAAGCGTGTTAAGAAGTGGTTTTATTTAAACATATGAGTCGCGCAAGTGTTAGAGAATATTAAGTATTTAATTAATAACGACCTATTTGTATTTGAAATAGAGCAATAAAGTTAGTGATTTAATTTAAATTTATGTTCCCTATCGTTCGCTACATTTACTCGTATCTATTCAGTGACAAGACGCCAAGTGATCGTATCTATCAGATGCATTATCGATCAAAGGGTGAACGACACATTAATCTAATGGAATTGAATGCAGCTTTTAGTCTAAACATGTACTTACTTGGAACTAACAGTTGTAAAACAAACAGACACTTGATTTAGAATAGCAATATTATAGAAGCGACCAGAATATGAATCACACATAGAAATGTTCTTATAATATTGTGAAGGGAAATTATTTTGAATGTATAAATAATTCTAGAGTACGCACTTATTAAATACTAGGTGTGCCTATACTCGTGGTAAAAAGGATAAAAATTGTGTTCCTTTTTTATCATCCCACAAGAACATTGCATTCTTTCGGGATAAAAAGTAGAAAAAGTAGAAGTACATTATTGTAAAGTTTTTTTAAAATCCATTCAGTATTTTTTGCATGAAAGAGTAACAAAAATCCAAATATCCTCACAAACTTTCACATTTATAATATTACTAGCTGACCCGGCAAACGTTGTTTTGCCATACTAAAAAAAAAGTTTGAAAAATAGATGTTGGCCGATTCTCAGACCTACTGAATACGCATGTAAAATTTCATAAAAATCGGTCAAGCCGTTTCGGAGGAGTACGGTAACTAACACTGCGACACGTGAATTTTATATATTAGAAGATTAAGATTAGTACAATAGGTACATACTTAAGAAATTCTGTCAAGTACGAGTAGGAATCACGCAGACGGGTTTTGTACCTATATTATTATTATATATTTGTCATAATCCTTACCCTAAGTTACGGGATAAGAGCTGGAGAATGCTGATGATTTGTATTTGTTATTACAGCATTAACTGATATAAATACTTACATAAACGGTGAAATGTTTAGTTCTCTAGCTATCACAGTTCCAGAAATACAACCTGGTGACGTTCATCCGTCCACGAAAGGAAGGACGAACAGACAGTGAAGTCTCATTTATATTGTCCCGTTTTGTGTACATTTATAGTGTACCTTTTGGTACGAAACACTAATAAAAAATCGAAAGTAAAACAATGTATGCACGTAAAAGCGTAGGTGAAAATAAACTGATCTAGACTAGATTTATCTCATCTTAAATAAAGATAGAATTAGAATTATTTACGAATAGTAGAATAGTTTCTACTTCTACTACTGCTATACATAATAAAACTATACACTATACACTACTACTACACATAATAAAAATTACTAATAATCTGTTCTCAATATATCTGATATTGATAATAAACTCCCTAATGATGTGTATTTGAAATTGTGAATTTAAAATATATTTATTTGATTAAAAGCTCTGCTGAGTTTCTTACGACGGTTCTTCTCAGCAGATTGCGTCCTGAACCAGTGGTAGAGACAAAAAATTGGACATGTCATAAGCACGTAATTTTTCTGAAAAATTGTGTCTACTTGATTAAATGATTTTCATTTCATTTCATTTCTGTTTGTCTATCCCAAAATGGACAAAGTGAATATAATATTTTCGTATATAAATAAGAAAAATCACGTCAATCATCATATAGGTATATATTGAATAAAATAAATGTGCTTCTTTTTATAAATAGGAAGACAAAAGATATCGAAATAACAATAACTCGTCACAGTTAAAAACGACGTGAAATCAATCATCGCTACCTTTCAAGACCTTGGCACTCAAACCGGAATAGCTCAGCGAGAATAAATTATATAACCAATTTACAATAAACAATATTTAACAAATCACGTATACGTAGCCTATGCGTGTTCCAAGTGCGATCTATAGACCACAGATAATAAATACCTAATATTATTTACTGGTCATAGCGCTGCCAGTGTTACCTTGGCCACGATAAAAAAAAAATAGAAAACAATAAATTCTTCCTGCATCGTGGATTTACGCCAATGTTACGTATAATAATAGCGTAAATTTATTATAGAATAGATAATATTTAAACTTGGAATGCACTGTAGATTACTATACATATTAATTATAACTGCGTAATTTTGTATGGACGTAATTGTTATTATTACTACAATAGGCGGAAAGTGCATAAATATGATGTTACAGCCTTACGCATTATTTACGTTTTTATTTTTACAAAATTATTTTGTTACTGCAAGAATATGCCCATTTAAAGTAATCAACGCGTAACTGAATTACGGTTTTGAATAAACATTACGTAGTAATTTTTTTATAAATGATAATTACAATCGTAATTAATGACAAGGACAGATTTTAAGTAAGTTTTAATACTGGTGTACTCCGCTGTTTTATTTGCGTAGTCTTTGAAGAAGTCCCCTTTTGGTCTAAGGATAGATAGTTTCCATACTATTCTCAGAAAATGTTATTAAAGACATCATATCTAACGTAATTCCTCGTACTACAATAAAAAAAATGTCAATATTGACATAAACACATACACAAAAATTACGCCGCATAATTTTGTTCCAGTTTTACGTTTTTTGTTTACGATGATACACATTTATCTGACACCAAATAATCAAACTGCGCAAAAAAGTAATGACCTAGAAAATACAATCTATAGGTAACTTTGTTTATTCAAATGCAATAATCTATAGAATCTCTAACGATATCACGAAATATTTTTGTTTTTAATTAGCAACTTATCAGTTGTTTTTTTTTTCGTATGATGGCGAGATGGCGCTCTATAGTCTCTGCGTACCCTCATAGGAAAGAGGCGTTGCAGTATGATGAGGATGATGATTAAAATGTAAAATTTTTGTAAAATTGCGGTTTACGTAGTGATTCACGAGGAAGCATCAAGCAGTGTTTGTGAATGTTTATGTATGTTTATGTGAATGTTTAACGAGTATGGAATGTATTTCTAAAAAAAGTGATTTATGCTTTGTAATTATTGTAAATTCATGAAATATAACATCCATTCAGACGATGAAACCTTTTATCTAAACAATAAGGCTGTATTATCACCAACATTCTAAGCTTACAACTCTATTATTCAAAGTAATCGGTCAATATTGACGGACCTCGTCGTCTAATGTTTCATGTAACGGACTGCCGTTCACGAGATCGTCGGTACAATTCAACTCAGGACAGTCATTAGTGTAATATTTAAAAAAATGTATAATTTTCATACGTATGTTTGTACTGCGTCTGGGTGTTTTTATGTACTAAAAGTATGTTTAAAAAAACTAACATATGTATTGTATTCTATGCACCGTCTCTTACGAGGCGGCTTGTGTTATCGCGGGCAGCCTCCCGTGGGACCTCGAAGGCGGAGGTCCACCACCGGAGGGCCCTGATGCGGCAGTCAGGAGTAGAGCCTCTTGCGGAAGAGATCGTTCGCTGGAGGAGCGAATTGCGCGACGATCTCTTCCGGCGATGGGCCGAGAGGTTGGCGGACCCCTCCGCGAGCAGACGGCTCGCCGAGGCGGTCCACCCAGTCTTGAGGGACTGGGTTGAAACGAGGCATCGGCATCCGACGTATCACCTTACCCAGCTCCTCACAGGTCACGGCTGTTTCGCCAAGTACCTGTGGGAGGCGGTTGGCATCGAGTCGGATCCCGTCTGCCGCAATTGTGGAAGTGAGGCCGTGGATACGGCAGAACACACCCTCGCCGTATGCACGGCCTGGGATGCCCAGCGCGCTGAGCTCGTCAGTGTGCTGGGTCAGGACTTGTCAGGGCAAGGCACACAAGCATATAAGCTTAGCTTGGGACCAGAGGACGTTGTGTGAAATGTCCATGGTTATTTATTAAAGATAACAAAAAAAAAATATTACGTAAAAAGTATGTCCACTTAGTAACGGTATGAATCTGATAATGATATTGAGGAATCTAATAACTTTTTATTAATCTTATCAAATTACTAATACACAGTGTGTCCTATTTACATTACGATAATCTTAATTACGTTACGTTATATACACATTATTATCACAAAAAAATGTTAGGTAAAGGAAGCTTTTGAAGATCTGATTTATTTTTAATATTTCCATTCCTTTATTTACACTTTATTGTACATCGATCCCAACACTAACATTGTCATTTTGGCAATGTTCTCTACAAGAAAATATTGTTTAAAAGTTTTTCTGCGGAACGAACTGTACATAACTTACAACTTTGCATTGTTTTAGCCTGTATGAAAATGTTATTTGACTACGTAAAATTCATTTTATAACGAATACATAAAATAGGTTATTATTGAAACAAGGCATATATTTCACCGTGCTAATATAACCTAATTACAACAACCTTCAGTGTAAATGGTTCAAATAATATGTATAAAATTATGACATAAGTACTCTTATACATTAAATACATAGAAGAAGTGCATTTGTTTACTTTTTAAACTGCATATTGCAATCTGATGTTGATACACCTTTCTAGCTTTTTTCAAGAATTTTCTATGTTACAAAACCACGGTTATCCATCCATATATTAAATGTGTCATATATTGCTTAACATCATTTATCGTGTAAAGATCAATGATTGCAGTTTGATATACAATAATTAAATAAGGCCATTAATTCGAAAGTAAAACAAACGTTACATTAGCACAAGGCTAATATTAAATGTTGTATTTTTATACCTATACAATGAAAATCTAAGTTCGAGTTTCGAGATTTTGAAATAGTTTTTATTAATATTTTTATTATTCTATTTATATATAGCTTTTCTATTCTATGGGTGTTTCTATGTATTATAAGTATGTATTTACAAAAGAAAAGTAGTATATGTATTATACCGTATTCTGGTACCCATAACACAAGCATAATAAGCTTAGTTTGGGACCAGAGGACGTTGTGTAAAATGTCCGAGAGTATTTATTTATTTATTATTTTATTGTTGGTATTGTGTTTGTAAATTTTATAGTAAGCTCTGAAGAATGAAGAACATTATTTACAATATCCTTGTAATCTTCTTACAGTATTAATATGGTCTATATCAATTATATATAAGAACAGGGCAGGGTCACCTACATCAGGATAAAGCAGCACCCTTATTGACTAATCATGGGCATCGACCCTACGGGTTCAAAAGGTCGTTATGAAGTTTAAATAATCTTCTGTCTAGAGACAGATCTTCTATTCTCCGGTCTAGATTGTTCCTTTAGGTTTAGCAAAAGGCTAGCGTAAGTTTCTTTTTATTATTAATTACAAATCAAAAGAAAAAATTACTTTAAGTAGATAACGCACATAGTTAAAATTTATATCATTGAATAATTATGTAGAAGCGAGCGTTGCACATTTGAAGCCAGTGAGATTTATCATCAAAGTAAATACAGAAGTTACAAATGATGCATTAATAGAAAGTAAACATATCAATAACATCCTAAGAAGTAATTGTTATGTTCAAAGGTTCCTTTTTCCAACAATTAGATTATTACTTAAATTACTTTAACAAACAATATGCAGTAGCAAGTGTTTTTTGCATGCCTAATGGGTAGAAAATAGCGAACTAATGTAACTATGTAATAACTTGTATGACCTATTTTCGGCAAATAAAGGACTCATTCAGTATGGAAATATTCCCAAATCAGTTTTATAAAAAAAAAATTACCAAAGAGTCAATATAACTCCTGACCAAGGCCAATCCCCTACAGCCAACCACTTTTTCACACATTTTAAGTCGCATCGTGTCACAAATCATTATTTTAGCGGGTACACCCTGCAGTATACGATTGTTTCTTTAATTATTTTTTAACACTAGCACACACTACCACAGTCTTGTACAGTTTGGATGTCGACGGATGCAATGCAATGCATCCGTTTAATGAACATACAACACTAACACTTGAGTAATAATTAGCGTGTAGTATAATTTTTGCGTAATTTTCTGTTTTTGTTACGGTTCGCGTAATTTATTTTTAATGTATTTTTTTTTGTGTAGATCTTTTGACATATTTTATCTCATCTACTTTGAAATTCATATTTATTTTAATTGTGTACGTTTTCACTTTCATAGATTTATTTTATTGCTTTCATAGATTTGTTTGAGGTGGCACTTTACAATATTAATGTAGTTACTTTTCTCCCAAACCTAATGCAGACAGAAATGCACCTAGATTAAACGTCACACAAAAAAGTTAATATAAATGTTTTAAATGCCTCTTAATTTTAACCAACTACCAACAACACAAAATTAACGTAACTCTACTATAATATTTGTTAGCAAATAATACCAATGAATTTAATATCCACTATTTAATTTCACTCAAATATTTTACCATATGGCATTAAACAAGTTATTTAATACACAAAATATCCATTATGAGACACATTTTAGTTTTTTTTTCACCACTTACAATCTATTGTAGTGTCACGTAAGCAACTAAACGTAAGTAATGTGGTCAAGTCACAGAGACCCCTAATGGCGTACTTATCTAACGAGCTCTGCTATCTATCATTAAAACAGGCTGGACAAACAACAAATACACACATTTTAAAAATTTACCATTACAAATTTGTAATTTATGACTTGTGACATTTTGTTTTGAGACTTACTTACTTAAATTAGACGAAGTATTGACAAAATATACTCCCACTCCATGAAGAAAATTCACACCCAATATGTCATGAGCTAAGAAGATAGTATAGGCTGGCTTTATGTCACCCCATGGAAGGTAATAGGGCAATAATTGACATAATATTCAGTCATATATATTGAATTATTGCCCAAAGCATAAACAAAATCAAGTCTACAATAAGCCTAGTTTCCCCCTAATAACTGTATCGTATTTAATAAATAGTTTCTAGTTAATACTAGATAAATACTTAATAGTTTCTTCATTCTTCGTTCATGTTTTGAAACGCATGCTTCAACATAATGAATGCCATAAACGGTTTTTAGAGAAATTTCGGCACGCAAATTATTTAACACTTTTTTTTATTAATTTGCGAAGTGGTTGGGATATTTTAAGAAAATACTGTAACAGATAAGTTGTTGTATATTCAAGATCTAAAAAGAATAGTCTCTTAGTTAACCTCATAAAAAAGTTAAGTTTTTACCCATGAAATAAAATGGCCATGAAATGAAAGGGGATAGAAACATGAATATTATCATATCACATCATCACACTTTGTAATTAGCATATTGCGTGGAGACAGAATATTTCTTCTGCCTATTTTTAATTAAAAGTGAATGAGATTATTTAATTCTATAAATGCTCTTTAACATTTACATGTTTGGGCTTAACTATTTATCATATAAAAACAGAAAACATCCAGACGCTGTGAGTGTGCAAATATAACCATTCGTATTTTCACACGAAGCCTTCGTAAGAGAAGGCAATATGTGTGCATGTGTCATTATCACACGCAAGCTAATTCAAGTGACCACAATTACCACCACAGCTGCCACCTGTCACCTAAGAACACGATCATATTTTACGCGATGTCTATTAACCTAGTGCACGCAATATTAAGCAGACAATCATTATAATAATATATTCACCGCAATGAAACCGCAACTATTCATCGTATAAACTTAGAAAGTTCTCTATTATCTTAAGTATTAATAATAATAATATATCATTATTTATAAGTAGAATTAATTGCATGGTGTCGTGGTGCTTCCTTTGTGATGAAAATTATCAATAATCTAACCTGTCTGATTCACTGGTTCGAGGAAATCGGCTAAACAATAATCTAAACGTATTTTTTGTTATAAACATGTGATTCACGAACACTAATGTTACCTTTCCGTGATGTTTAACACATGATTTTTGTTTATACAAATTTAGAATTTAGTTATATTGAAATGTTTTATAAAGCTATTAGTGTTTCACGGCTTAAAAATGCGTGGTTAAATTAAATGTTTTAGGATACCCAAATATGGCAAATTTAATTGATAAATTGGTTTATAATGTATGTTGTTTGGGTACCTATATTAAATATATTATTGGACTCACTGCCCCCATCACACTAAAATATTCAAAACCTACCAGACACCAACTTAGTTACACTTTACACTAATATTAAAAGTTTAAATTTCTCAACTAAAACATTGCTCTACATTTCGCTCATATATTATGAAAATTTTAAAAATTTCGCAACAGAAAATTACAAAAATTTTACTTATTTGTTAATATCCCTCTCAATATTTGTTATAATTTTATATAAACTAGTCGAAACTCTAACACCCAGTTAGATACGTCTTGTCTTTTTTCCATGAGTAGGCAGAAACTATAGAGCATAATTCTACGTATCAGTGAATCCGTAATGAAATTAAAAATATATAAACTCACCTCCATATCCCTAAAAACATCTCTTATATCTGGTTTCCTCGCTCTAGATGCAGCTCGCTTTCTTCTTACTGTCCGGTTAAGTCTACGGACTCTTCTACGAACTGCTGCAGCTTGTTCTCTGGGTAATGGTCTGACTGCCTCACCCAGCTGGGCCTCGGTGACTTCGAGGCCGGCTTGGAAAGGTGCCGCAAGGGAGCCGAGGCCTGCTGCTTGAAGCCATTCCGTTTCCAATTCGCCTTCTGTATGAACAAAGAAATATGTATTGTTAGTAACTTGATATTTATATAATTAGCTGATATATTTGTCGCGCATATATTTCATAAGTTAAATTATATTTCTAGAGACCGAACTCAAATCACAACCTCACAAGAGCGTTGATTGACCCCAAGCATTCACGAGTTCTGGCGTGATTTACAACCTAACATTGGACAAGTAAGACTGATTGGATGGTTTTGAGCGATATTATAGAAAATATCATCTTCATTATATAAACAATATGTCTCATCATTAAATTTATTGGCCTGCGATATTGTTGTTATTATACTAGACAGAAGGACAATCTTGAAAATCACACCTTTTATGAACAATACTGTATACTGGTAACGTATACTGTCGTCATTTAAATACATAGTATACATCTTTGTTGACCTTTACTCACGGGCATCAAACTCGAAATTTTGAGGTCAAAGTTCTTAAATACACGCACATGGTGTACTTAAGTGATTAATAATATAGCAACACTGGGATAATGGTAGTGTAGTGCGTAAAAGGAAGCGTAATAAAACGTCACGGAGTACACGAAATGGCACTTAAAAGAATTACATGTTTCATAGACAATAAATTTAAAGCAATAAGGAAATTATTGTGTGTATTCAGAAAAGTATTCCAAATTAGCATATGATACAAAAAATATCCATTCATAATACTGATGGAAGACAAGTCATGAGCTCTACAATGTACGAAGTCGTTTTATTTTTTTTTATAGCTTGGGTAGGCAAATGACCACACTCCACCTGATGTTAAGCGAAAGTGTAATCCAGATGTGAGGACGGCTAGTACGTTGTCAGGGCACTAGCCGCCCCCACCTTGCCGGCCCACAAGATGCCTTTTCACGCCTCGCTTGAAAGACCCCATATTGTAGGAGTAAGGAAAAACGTGTGCAGGAAGCGAGTTCCATTTCTTCAAGGTGTTGCAAAGAAAGGAGTTAGCAAACTTTTTTGTGCGAGATGGCATGGTGTCCACAGACGCGGTGGCATCTCAGACCTGCACGTGTGGTGCGATTTAAAAAAGGAGAGGGAGGAATAAGGGAGAATAACTCTTCAGAACATTCGCCGTGGTAAATTCTATAGAAAGCACTGAGTGCCGCAATATCTCTGCGCATTTGTAGAGTTTCTAATTTGTTGGAAACATCAGCATCAGCGATAATGCGGACTGCGCGTCGTTGCAACCTATCCAGGGCATCTAGAAGGTGTGTGGTTTACAACCAAATTGTACTTAAAATAAGACCTAATAGAAGCCTATTCAATAGCTCATTGAGAGACCATAATATCTTGGAAACGTTCTGACTTATCAAGTTGTTAGTTGGTGCCTGATATTTTGTTATTTTTTATGTTGAATTCACAGTGGCTATATTTTTTTAAAACCTGAAATACCATAAAGTCAAAATTAAATGAAAAAGTAACAACATTTAAAAAAAGAACAATAGTTAGCATCGCGAAGGGTCTTATTCATAATGACATGTCGGAGGTTTAAAAATTCGCTAAAATAGGTCCGCGAAAATTGTCAAAACCTATTATTCAAAATATGCTTTTTACGCTAAAACGTTTATTATCTCTCCGATAAAATCTCCGTTAAAACCTCCGATAAGTCATCATAAATAAGACCGTTAAAGTTTTTTTTATACTAATGAAATATAAACAAATAACAGATTAAATTCAATAAGTAAAATTGACAGGTATCAGCAACTTATTATTAAGATATTGCTCAGAGCAATTATATTTTGGGTCTATAAAAAGTTTGAGAGGATAGGAGACAGAAGAAGATATTGATATAAGATTGAGAACTTGTTTTGAGGTAACAAAAAGTATTAATACTTAGTAGATACTTATGAATCTTATAAGTAAGTAATATAAAGAGATGTAGAATAGGTAAACGGATGAATTTAGCCTGATAGAGCCAAATTTGTAGAGTCTTAAAGAAAGTGAAATTAAGAAATCCAGTGTTGCCATTCTTCATAGACAAGTCACAAGATATTTACTACGTAATTACATAGTTAGGCTGAGGACAAAAGAATGACACTTTAATTTTAGTATTTTAACATAAGTCTGTCTAGTGTATACTGTCCTTTAACTGAATACTTTTCTTACTATTTTCTTTGGTTGAAATATTTATAAATGTTTCTGTAAACAGCTCTAATGGTAAAGGGTAGAAGAGTTGAAGTTGTTTGTATTGCTAAGTAAAGATCTTGAATAAACCTGTTTATTTGTTTAACAAGCTCACTGCTATTTCGAGCTTGTTTGGGATCAACCACTGATACATACATTACTTGTTAATGTAAGTGAGATCTTGAACAGAACTAACATGAGTGAATCACCCTTTTATGTATCTATTTGAATATGTAAACTTCATTAAATATTTACACATTAGATAGATATTAATTAATAATGTGCCATGCCTTGCCAGAACTTACAAATAAATCTCAAAAATAATTATGCCAAACGTGAAGTTAAAAGTAGCATTAGTAGTAATAGTCATTATACTTGTTACTATCAAGATGGCATAGGTCTAATGGAAGAAAAGAAAACAAAATAACTCCTAAAGAATATGTGTTTCCAGTAGAAAAATTTACGAAGTGCCAAAAAAATTATCTAACTCTATGTCCGCACCATAGAGCAAAGAGGTTTATTTCTGTACCATCAACCCGGAACACACAGGATGTTGTTTATTTAGTTCTCTCGTTCTATTTCTAACATCGACTACGTACTCCGATCTATTGGTGAAATATGTTTTAAATTGTTTTCATAAACACTAGTTGTGTCTGTTTTGTTATTACTATGTTTACATTTCTTATTGACTGCAGTATTCGTAACGATTGTAATGCAGTTACTTGTGCAATAAATTTTGGAGTATAATCTCAGGAACAGAATCGAGAATAAACATTTTAAGCAGCTTGATTTACTAAATAACGTCATGAGCTTTGTTAGGTACTGCATTAATTTGATGTGGAACATGCAATAGACTATAACAAACCAACTCAAAACTTAGTAAAATGCTGTAACCTAATCATCTGTTCAGCCATTTTCTTTTATTTTTCATGCCAATAGTTTAAGAAGCCATTTTTGTAAGCACCTATGATTTTAGGATTTTTAGTAATTTCTTTTTAGTGCAGACTTAGATAATTGATTAGTTTTTCATATAAGGCTAGAATAGAAGTTCATTAAGAGTTATTACAGTAAAATTTTATCCTTATTAGCTGTCTTAATATATCAATTAATAACCAAATATTGCAAGTAGACGTTTATTTCTCAAGCAGCAAAGCTAATTAGTTTGTGTCAGTTTCAAAACCAAGTCTTCTGACGGGCCAGACTGATCGTAAGCTGATAGGGTAAAATATTCATTAGAAATTTACATTAATTAATAGCCTATAGAGAGATCCTGTTACACTTAAAGTAGAACTAGTTAGTAATGCCTGCATTAAGGGACCCATTCATTTACAATTTGATTGCTTTTAAATCCAAATGAACACTCTGCTCTTAATATAAACACTTAATTTAATCACGTTGTTATGGGTAGCTGAGTGAAGAAGTAGTCTGTTAGTTTGTAGACCTCACACGAAGGGAACTTAATACAAGAGGTCGTAACTATGCATTCAGATAGTTTTGCACAAAAATGACAGTTACCACGTTGATTTTAGACAACGTTGTATCGATTTCAATTTCTTTGCTTGATTCAGTATGTATTGGGCAGTCTGAAACTTCTTTATTAATTACATATGCAATATTTTTGAGTTATTCTAATTATAAGGACAGACACACAGTTTTTCTTTACAATAGTATACCGCAAAATATGCCATACGTAATTTATTGAATAAAAAATATGTCGTGTGGAGTTAAAACGACCTGTATATTCAAAACTTAAAAAATAGTTTTATTTTGTAATTACGACAAAAATTATTAGAATTCAAAATAAAAGAAAAACCTTTTTATAAAATTTAATACATAGCCGTGTAGATGGTACTTATTAAAATTAAAGGTAGAGTTTCAAATGCATAGAAATAAAAAAAATAATCTTACCTATAACATATTTAGCTTGAAAACGACACAGTGCACCCATCACACACATTTAACTGATGAAACTACACAAAATTTCACCGGAATATAATGATTAAACAAATTACTACCAATTTAACAAGAACAGGGACGCAACTGCAATGAATGAATGTACAATACATTTTACAATAGCAGTTGCCAAAATTCTGATAAGAAATTATTGACAATACGTACCGAATGATAGTGATCGATATTACATTTAACTGTAAATTTAATGAAAATATATACATGAAAATTATAAAATAGCGGTTACATACAAAATGTAGAGAAATATTTTTGCAAATTATTTTCAGATTACTATTAGCGATTTAAATTTCTACGCTTTTATAAAAATCTTTAAGTCGAAATACCTTACCATGAATGAAACTCAAATCCACTGTCATGACATGATTACTATTATTTATGGTTCAAGTTTGAGTCTTGACTTTTTGAAAAAAATTAAGACAATATCAAACTATTATGGGTAATATACAGGGTTTTGCGACAAAAAAGACATAAGTAATACACTTTTGGAAAGCTATAGTAAAAAAATAATTTATACATATTTTATGCAAAATGAAAAATTTCTTTTCATTGAGCTTTCTGTTTGTTGAGCTCCTGAATTGTTTTGCTCATATACTTTCAGAACATTTATTGAAGAACACCCATTGCCAAATTGCTGATAACGACAATATGACGTTGAAAGTGCGTGGGTATCTTCGGCGTGTACGTAAAACGTCACAGGTATGAGTAGTTTTACGTGAATATCGACACATTGTCTAGTGAGTTGATTCTAACAATGACTCATAGAACTGCATTATGAATTCATGAGTTCTCGAACGCTGACCAATCTTTATTATTGTGCTAAACCGTCATCACTTATCGTTTCAAGATTTACGGATCTAACTACCAAAATGTATGAGGCGTCTTATCAATAATTTAATAGTACCTATCTACATAATATTATGATCATTTTTATCTATAAATAAACATATAATACAATTGATTTTATTATAATTAGAGATGATGCAAATTTATTGCCTATTAGATTGTTATTTGTCGTCTGAGTCAAAAGAAAAAATCAAGTGCCTCGAACACCGCAACTTGTTTAAACCATGTATTTGCTTAGATTATTTTGCTAAGCAAATGATTAATACTATTATTGCTTGAAGTTTAAATCTCACCTAAAGGTCCTCGTAACCAGGTCATTAAATCAAAAAAAATGAAGTTTAGATTATTTTGTAAACAAAAGACTTGATTGAGAGGTAATCTCGTACGCGTACATACCAGTAGTGTTTATCTTACTAATATAGTGATAGATTAATTAACATATTTAAAATCAACATTTTTAGAATTCAATTCATATGTGCAATATTAACAACTGTATATTAACAAACGAGATGTAGTTTCGCGCGTAAACTTTGACAGCTGTCATAACCGTCACGATTGACGTATTGTAACGTCAAAAAACCGCGTCGCGAGTGACGTCGCGGTGGCTTCTCGCGTCGCTGCACGCGGCCAACTGCGCTCACATCCTCGATCCCACTTTGTTTTTGGACATGTATTTATAGATTGTATCGAATCTTCAAATACAGTTTAAATTTTAGCTTATGAGTAAATAAGGATCGATATGCCTACTAAAAGAGAATTTGATTTACCAGTTAACTTACAAAGAGACAACAAATCCCATGTAACTTTCAGAAGAAAATACATTTTCCTTGAGCCTGAGTTTTAGGAACAATGTTAATCCTTAGTAATCTGTGCTTAATTATAGGTATTTGAAACGCTGAGTCAAAATTACTTGCTATTATTTCAATAGGTAGATCTTAAAACTACGTTAGTGACATTACCATAAAGAGCGCATTGCGGAAGCGTTAAGTATTCATAGTTTTAAAATTAGATCATCGTAATTCAAAGGCATATAAAAAGCTGTAGGTAATATATCATCGACACTAATCGACAGTAATGTTATTAACAAGGTCCCTTTTATGTGAAAAAATCATAAATTTAAGATAGGTACTGGCCAGTAAAAGTATCAAAAATATTACTATAAATGGGTCTTTTCTAATCATTACTTATTATAAAACAAAATCTTTATTTTTATATGCATGTCTCTATGTGAGCTTATATCTCCAAAACTACGAAACGGATTTTGGTGCCGTTATTTTTAATAGATAAAGTGGTTCAAGAGCATGGCTTTAAGTTTAGTTTCTGAATATTACACGTACGAAGTTGCGGGTAACAGATAGTTGCTAATATAAAGAATTAAAAATATCACCCTTTACAATCATGTTTAAAACTAAGAATGGAAAAAGAACTTCAGTCACGCATTTTATAGCGAGTTGGATAACGTTCCACATTCATTACGATTTCGTTTTCATACGTCAAAGGAATGGCATTTCGTGATCGCGACTCAGTATTATGTAAACAGTGGTAAAGTGAATAGTTATGACAGGTTAATTCTTCGAGAATGACGATAACTATTTAATTTGAGGCATAAATAACATTCCAAGACTGAGCGAGTGAATAAAATGTTTATTATAAATAATTACGTGAAAATTAATGCGTATGTATGCGTTAGTTTGATAAAAGTTAGTAAGTTAGGTAAAATACTATAATATAATGTATTTTAATGTCCATAAGAAAATCAGCACAGTTCCAGACAGTTCGATTTACAATAAAAAAATTCATACCCTAAAAGCTTCTTTATCCGTGATTTGGCATACAATTTTATAGGTACCTAGGTATAATAAATTCTTTTGGGACGCCTTTGGTCTTTACAAAAGCCAAGCACGGTGTATTATTTAAAATCTGTTACTTTGAACGTTAAAATAACTTCGTCTCTCTCTCTCTCACTCTCCCGCTCATTATCGTCCAACTGTTGGGCACGTATGGGCCTCCTCCACTGCGGGAGGGATTTTGGTCTACCATGCCGCGCTGATCAAGCGTGTTGGCACATGTTTATTTTCGAGTTTTCTATCTCTCACAGATGATGTTATCTGTGAACATTACCCCTTAGCTGGCTCGATAGCAACCCAGGCCTCTCCAGGCTGCTATCTGATATCCTCATATGGGGTGATGACACTTTTATTCTCAACCCGTCAGTACATGGACGTACAACTTCGTATATTCCTTCTCCATTATCTGTATGACGTCATTTTATGCACATTTATTTTTAAACTCGGTCAGGCTTAACTATTTATGTTACCGTGTGTCTAGACATGCTATATTTTCGTCTAGGATTCACTTGTATTCGTACGTCATCAGTCTATTTGTGAAGTGTCAACGCGTCAATAGATGTTATGAAAGCAAAGTTCAGAGAAATAAATGAAGCGTGAAAATACTTTGGAACATAAACTATCTTTTTTTCAGCAACTTGCGTCGTTGTTATTATAAAAAGCGCCACATTTATTTCATTTTTAAAATGATTGTTAAAATGTCACAAAAGACAAATTTTCTGCGTAGGAAACATTTTTACAATACCTAAATGATATTTTTCTTAGTTATTAACAAGAAAATTCATTAATTATGTTATGTTCTATCAAGTGAGGTATTATGGCTGCAATGTATCCAAACTGTCGACATCAGGTTGTGTTTTATTAATTTATTCAAAATTTTCATTTATCTATTAGGTAGGTAATTTAACATTTATCTGTGTTATTTATCATTTTTTCACTCATAAGAATACACTGTATTGCCATGTAGGTACTAAATAATTGACATTACAGCTCAGTCTCAGCCGTGACCAAGGGTGACTGCAAAGTCTCCGAAACGTTGGGCCAAAATTTTAAAACAAATATACACGTCTAAATCCGTAAAAAGTAGTTTTATTTAAACAAATGAGTCACGCAAGAGTTAGAAAATATTACAATTGACATGACTTAGCTCAAGACGCTTAAAAAACAATATTATTAATGTAATGTTTCTTACCTCTCAAACCATTAGCGTCGTATAAAATTCGCGTTTTGTATCTTAACAAACCCACCATTTTAAAACATTTATAAAATATGATATTTAAGTATATTTTTCAAGTTCACTTCCACTACAATCCAATGCTTAAACTATACTGCGAAACATGCATTCTAAATTCAAATTCTTGTAGACCACAGATAATTATCAAAAGAGAAATATTAACCACTAATGAGGTCCTTTTAAAAATAGAACAAACAATAATTTGCTAAATAGTTCCCACACAAATAATTTGGCACAGTTTTGTTTAAAATAAAGGTAAGTACATACCAGTAAGTTATTAAATAATTACCATATTCATGGCGCCACATTTATGTTTGTAAACAAAATTACTAATTACCCGAAGTTATTTGTTTTATTGATGAACATCATTTAGCAAAGAATTAAGTATAGTAATTTGCAGAAGAAAAATGAAATTCTAAATGTCAAAATTAAATTTATAGTTTAGAAGTTTCTTTCTGCCTTCTTTTTTCAAAAATAAACATGGACTATTTTTCACAACGCAAATTTTATTCAAATTATAATTTTTAAAGCATTCGAAATAATTGTAAAATATTTATAACCGAAAATGTGAAGTACATAGGCCATAACGTCGGATATTATTCAACTATTAGTAACATCTTTGTCTTTTAGGTAGCAAAACCTGCGGCCTTAAATGTAATCGCAATCGTAAAACCGCGTAGAACCTTTCTGTACAATGTATATTTCTTACGTTGTGATGAGACTTCTTTACGCTACACTAGTTGTTGCTCGCAACGTTGCGCGCGAAGAAACTAAGTCCTCTAACAAATTATACAAAAAAAAATCCTATTAAACCACTCTATCTATTAAAAAAAACCGCATCAAAATCCGTTGCGTAGTTATAAACATATAAGCTCACATAGGGAATTCAAAAATAACTACTTTATTTTATAAATAAGTAAAGATACTTTTTTCTCTACTTATTTCGAATCTTACATAATATTTTCCCCAATATAGCCTAGACCCTAACTTGTAGCAAAATACCTTTCTATTGCTATTATTTTCAAAAACTACATCACAATATAAAGATAAGTTACACGGCACAAAACTGTGATACTTTATGACGTTTACGTAGAGTCACGCGACATACAATGGTCTTAAGTCATTCAAATATATTAATTATTAAACTCATCACCAATTAATTAAAAATGTAAATAATATAACTCACTTATAGTAATATAAATCTTGTAAATCTGCATGTTTGAAATTCATTAAAACAATATTATGTCACACACAATTGAAACGAGAAGTTAGCACTAAATATCTTGTTGAACTGATATACATATTTTTCCATACAGAGAGTAGATAAATGATAAATATGATGGATATAAAAATAGCTTAATCTATATACAAGTATTATCTAGGTACCTAACAACAGATATATCTACATATAAGTATTGACAGTTATATTAAGATTTTATTTATCTTACTACGCACTTGGAAGTGGCGACTATTATAGACTTGCATATTGTTAACTAACAAAACTATTTCACAATAGAGAAAATATCTTAGTATTCTATTTATATAACTCACTTATCATGGTACATGTATAGACTAGCAGAAAGGATTAATGGAAATAAACTGCAAATAACTATTTAAAAAATATTTTAATAGTTCTTTAATTTGGTTCAATAACACTTTTTAAGTACCAAAGTGTAAAGTAAGACTGTATTACTAAGGCTTCGCTGTCCGTCTGTTTGTCACCAGGCAAATAGCTAGACAACTGAAATTTTAACAAACGTTTATAACAACACAGAATACAATAATATTTAAGGGGAATTCACATTACTGCTATGCTAGGAAAACCGGTAGGTTTTCCTTTGTTCTTTTATTTGCACAAAATTTCGTTGCGAATTATTAGCTTCTAGAATGACCTAATTGGTCGTTCAAGAACCTAATAATTGGTCTAAGCAAATAGTTGGTCACAACTACACCAAGGCACCAAGGTATAATTTAATTCTAATGTATTAAGTACTTTGAAATGCATATTTACACTTCTTGATATTATAAATACAAGGCAATATCGGAATGTATTTCCTTCTTTTTTTATGTAGTAATAAATCTTTGAAACATATCTGTCTGTCTGTTTCGTGGCTCAAATAGAATTAATTATTGTTTCCTGTACGTTCTTAGAAATGTATAAATACATAATAATCATTTAAGGTAAAGGATATTTTTATTAGCTACTTAAGAATAGGGGTATTGTTATAATGATTATGGTTTTGTGTAAAATATTTGCCGGCGTAACTTAGTGTTGCTTTTGGATTCGGCAACACCAGAGCTGAATTCAGAAAAATCTTCTTCCAGCAAACCTTAATGATGGCGAAAGTTGAGGAAAATTGGCGAATACAAAGCTCAGCCTCTTATTACTTCTTTACAAACGATATCGGTCATCGATTCTTTTTATGAACAGACCATTTATAAACGTCTGAATAAAACATTACCCAAATTAAAAACACAGTACAGTTATATTCAAATACAAATATAATAAGAATACAATAGATAGTGGTACCAATTCTACATGCACAACTAAACTTAAACTAACTATAAAATAAAAAGAACTATGTTGTATTTTGATTAATTGGCTATTCTGCTATACACATTACCAACAACTAAATTGTTATTCTGTATTACACAGCTTTAATGATAAGAAAATTTAGTTAACATTGCAGCATTGTGATATTGACACAATCAAATTTTATTTTTTAGGTAAGTTTAGTTTAGATGTGCATGTAGAATTGGTACCAATATTAAACATTTAAAATACACATTTGAATAAGGATGTACCGTAACTAAACAAATTCGCCCACACATCAATCGAGTACAGTATGTTAAGTACATGCCCACTACCAGTTGCAATACCTGACTAGAATCTGACTCAGTACTCGCTCTAGATTTTGATTATACGATCTGCTTTTTTATAGCAATGACCTTTGCATTCGGAACTTGGTATAATTTTTGAGTTAATTCGCCTACATCATCATGGCTAATTACAAGTTTAACGTCCACGTATGGTACCTTAAAAAGGAGCTTTTGAAGTTATCTTGACCGTAACCATTTTTTTATTATTTAATATACCAGATGTAGGAGTTTAAATGAAGGTAATATGTATTTAGATCGCAACACATCACGTCCACTAAATATAAGAAGCAGTAGTCGCGGTAAAACATGCGTCAATAATATTCAGGATTCTCTTAATAAACATTTTTATGGGTTTAATTTAAGTGGTTTATTGAAAAAAGAGTTTTCAAAGTGGTAAACATAATTTTTACGGTTCCGTACCCAAAGGGTAAAAACGGGACCCTATTACTGAGACTTCGCTGTCCGTCCATCCGTCCGTCCGTCTGTCACCAGGCTGTATCTCAAGAACGGTGATAGCTAGAGAGTTAAAATTTTCACAGATGATGTATTTCTATTGCCGCTATAATAACAAATACTAAAAATAAAATAAAATAAATATTTAAGGGGGGCTCCCATACAACAAACATGATTTTTTTACCGTTTCTTGCTCGATACTAATAACGTTGCCTTATGTTACATAGATAATGGTACGGAACCCTTCGTGCGCGAGTCCGACTCGCACTTGACCAATTTTTTATATTAATTCATGACATGGATCAGCTACATAAATCAATAGCTTATGTTTTTCTTGTGTTCGGTAAGGTTTTAATAGTCGATTTGCCAATACAATTCACTTTATATTGACAATCGCGTAAGCTATTATCCTATTCCATTATATGCTAACCTATATTGTCCTAGGCACGCACGCCACAGAACGCTGTTTCGCCTTAAATTATAATTAATTACCTACTATTATAAAATTCTCATTGGTTAATATATTATAGCCGTTGGTTCCTGAACTAAAATTATCACATTTTTATAACAATTAACATTTTCCCAGCTTAAATAATAACCGTATACCATAATTTTGTATAATTAGACATGAAGAAAAATGTAAACAACGTCATACAGGTAGCGAAGTTTGTATCCCACGATTATAAAGTATGAGATCAAAATCAAATTGCGTGACGATATGTGCTCCTCATTTCCTGTAGGAGATAGTGAAAAAACATTTCAATTAAAAACTGTTACTTAAAATGTTTAAAAAAAACTGTATATAAAGCTGTTAGAATAATGTAACAATAAAAGAATACATAACCCGGTAGATAATTGACCTTCGATATTTAAATTTTAGAATATTTTTCTTTTTAGGGTTCCGTACCCAAAGGGTAAAAACGGGACCCTATTACTGAGACTTCGCTGTCCGTCCGTCCGTCCGTCCGTCCGTCCGTCCGTCCGTCCGTCTGTCACCAGGCTGTATCTCAAGAACGGTGATAGCTAGAGAGTTGAAATTTTCACAGATGATGTATTTCTATTGCCGCTATAACAACAAATACTAAAAATAAAATAAAATAAATATTTAAGGGGGGCTCCCATACAACAAACATGATTTTTAGGGTTCCGTACCCAGTATCTCAAGAACGGTGATAGCTAGACAGTTGAAATTTTCACAGATGATGTATTTCTATTGCCGCTATAACAACAAATACTAAAAATAAAATAAAATAAATATTTAAGGGGGGCTCCCATACAACAAACATGATTTTTTTACCGTTTCTTGCTCGATACTAATAACGTTGCCTTATGTTGCATAGATAATGGTACGGAACCCTTCGTGCGTGAGTCCGACTCGCACTTGACCAATTATTTATATATAAAGATGGTAGAGATAGTTTGTATTAGCCAAAGTCTTACGCCTCAAGCACGAGTGTTTAATATTAGATGCAGAATCAAAAAAATAAAAATAAAATATGTTCCAAAAGTAAGTCATAATAATAATCTACTTAGTTTAAAAATTGGTCAAGTGCGAGTTGGACTCGCGCACGAAGGGTTCCGTACCATTATCTATGCAACATAAGGCAACGTTATTAGTATCGAGCAAGAAACGGTAAAAAAATCATGTTTGTTGTATGGGAGCCCCCCTTAAATCTTTATTTTATTTTATTTTTAGTATTTGTTGTTATAGCGGCAATAGAAATACATCGTCTGTGAAAATTTCAACTGTCTAGCTATCACCGTTCTTGAGATACAGCCTGGTGACAGACGGACGGACGGACGGACGGACGGACGGATAGCGAAGTCTCAGTAATAGGGTCCCGTTTTTACCCTTTGGGTACGGAACCCTAAAAACTAAAAAACACGCTTCCTGAATATTTTTTTATTTAAATGATTGCATTGTCATCAATACTCAATTCTATGTTACCTACTTACAAAACGTTGACAGTTTATGTTGTCAGAGACATAAGTTTCTGTTGTCACATGTTGTCACAATCGTAGTAAACACAAGTAAACAATTATGATATTTTTACCTTTTTCAATAAACAAAGCGTTTTTATGTGAAATTATCTGATTGTATATATATGAAAGGCATACGTAGAAACACAATAATCTTGGTGAGTCTACTCATTTACAATTAAACTATTACGTGTATAATTAAAAATACAAGTGTGGTCATAGTGATACCTCAACATGCTATACTAGTAATTCTGATCAAGGAATTGGGATTATTCTTTTAAATTATTGCCTTTTCATCGGTCCTTGTTAGGTGTGCAAAATTTCAGATCAATCCGTCTACTGCAAGTGGCTGAAAATCGCTTTCAAAGATTCCGTTACACAGATTAATACATTGATATATACATACCAAACTTATAAAAGCGTGTTAAAAAGGAAAAGATGCACAGGCAATAAACTCCAGGGTAGATTTTTTTTTTCGGACAAGTTTATGTCCCACTTGTACTCATTCAAACATCCAAAGAATTAAAAAACCATGTAATCCTAATGTCAATACAACACTTTCGAATGTTTACTTAGTAACTTAATAATTACTGAACGATTGTCACATGAGTTTCCCAAGCAAAATCAAAGAAAGTAATACGTTGTTTTCATTATCGCGTATCTGAACAATGGGTTGTGAAGACAATGCGACAGGCTCCCATGTGAAAGTGCTTGTCAGTTTGTATGTCACCTCGACCGTCTGTTAGATGATAAATTATAACAATTTTTACTTGTATATGTATTAGTAAATATTGTTATTGTAACTAATGATTCGTAGTTCTATTTAAAAACGCCTACTACATCTTGCATTTTTTTGCTTTATTTAAAGATACTCGTAACATGGAACTTTAACGCGTTTTCGCACTTTATGGAATTTTCTGGAAGATGAGATAAAGTTCCAGATTGATTGTCTGATAACTTACTTATATAGAATTAGGTTCACACTGATTGGTATCTATGTATCAATATAAATTAATAAATTAATAATTTTGTCTTAGAACACCCATTAATTGCGATGAGTTCAAATATTAGATATTAGTACCGATTCTACGTGCGCAACTAAACTTAACTTAAAAAATGAAAATTGATAGTATCAATAACACAGCTCGGCACAAGTATTATAGACTAACGATTGTAATGAATATAAATGTGCACAACGATATAGCGAATTATAAGATATATTGGACACTATAAATTTTAATTTTTTAGTTTTGTTATGCACATAGAATTGGTACCATTGACCATCAATAACAGCATCCTACATTGCTCTAAATAGTATCTATGTGTAGGTGTTAACCTCTATACCATGTCAATTCTAAACAATTACGAGTATATTAATAAGTATAAACTAGGTTGCTTTGAACCCCCGGACACGGCATGAGTAACACCAATTGTTAAAATAATGAGCGAGAAGCGCAAATTAGCTATTATTCATTTAGAGATATTTTTTTAAATGAATTTGTTCTAAATTCTGTCTGATTAATAATTTTACTTTTACCGTAATAAGAACAATTTAATTTCTGCGATAAAAAGGGATATAGACCTTGTATAAAATTATAAATTTTATGCCTTGTACTATTATAAGTTGTTTTTACAAGGCCTAAAATGTCCAGTGATACGGGGCTGACATGAACTCATAGTCGTTCGAAGTCCCAAAGAAATAAAGCAAAAAGGACCTATTGTTAATAAAACTTCCCACCAGGGATATTATATTTCAAAAGCTTAGTTTCAAAATTAGACTTATATGTTAAGTCAAGATTGTATAGCGTATTTCTTTATCCTTAAAACACATTGACGGATGTTACCAAAGACAATTGACACTGTACATTTCCCTTGTGGAAACAAATTAATGAATTGTGACGATCTTGAACCAGAAACAATGGCAAACACAACACCATCTTCCGGTGTAATGGCCGACACTTCGAAGTATTTTAAATGCGTACCAAATTCTACTTTAACGCCTAATAATTACTCTGTGCTCTATTCCCGATAACTTTTTTAAGTAGTAAACTTATTACGGGGAAACCCAAGATGTAATAGATCAATAAGCAGACCATTATCGGAAGAAATTAGAACAACGGTACCTCATGTCAGATTGGTAAAAACCTGTATGATCAAAATTTTGTACAAGCAATTAGGAATTTAGGACAGATAATAATATTGTGATATTTAAGACGGCACGATACCAAATTATGCTCCATACAAAAGTATGAGTTTTCCGCCACTCACAGACTATGTTATCTGTGTAGAATATTCCCTAGCTGGCTTTTAGCACCCTGGAAAAAAATATTGGTAGTGACACTTGTATTCTTATTTCGTCACCACAAGGACAAAAGCCTTTTAAAACCTTTTTATCGAAATAGTCCAAATTTACAAATTAGAGAACTAATTTTATCTGCATTAATTTATTAATATTTTGCGATTGTCTCGCTATGCTTTTATGGCTTATGCTTTTATGGTTATCATTTTTTCCATTATAATTTAATTTAGTTTATTTTATTTTATCTGCTTGAAAAACGTAATAAATATCTAGAATACTAGACCGTTGATAAAAATCACTGATGATCTAATTTATCGTGTGAATGACATTTAAATAACATAAACTAGCACAATGATATGTTTGATTACATCGGCACCATTGGTAATGTAGCGAGGTCACTCTACCGACTTAGTTAAGTTTAGTAATTAATTATCTCATGTTCATATAGTTAAGTTGTAGTGATATTTCTCTCTGTCTTTACAGCCCAGGTCTTACAGGGTTTATTTACGGTTTTCTGTCTCTGATAGAGAATGTTATTTGATAAATATATCCCTTAGCTGGATCTTACAGCACCCTTGGGAAAGTAAAGGGGTGGTGCCACTTGTATTCTTAATGCGTCACCACACGGACGTAATGATATTAAAGTTAGCAAATTCTTTCGTCTTAGCTCGCGCTATAAAACCTTACCAGCCAGTTGTTAAACTACAGTTATTATTATTAGATTCAATCACATATTATTTTAAAAGTAAGAACTATAGATTTAAATCCTTACAATGATGGTAATTTTTTGTTAATACTTCTATTAATCTTCCAAGTTGTCTTAAGTGCAAGTTAATATCTTAGGCATCGCTTTATGTAAGGTGCTATTAAAAACCATAGATAAAATAAATTAGGAGTTCGAATTTTAAAAGATTTAAGATTAAACAGTCAGTTTCTAGTCAGTAGTTGCCAGCTATGCAAATTGTATTATTGCGTAGTAGCACTAAATACTTATGGTAATTAGCAGCTTAAAACAAGATCTGAGATCATATCGTTCTGTTTTTAAAATGCGTTTTGCATAACTTTTAGCGCAAAAAAGACATAAAAGCACGAGCTTATACAGTCCGAGTGTTTTCAAAACCGTTTTACCTAACTCCATGACTAATTATCTAATAACTATTAGTTAAATTAACTATGTATTTTGTATTCCATTCATTAGAATTACGTAAGCTATATACCAATAAAAATTTAGAGTAAAAAATAGAACCCTATCGTGGTTATATTTATTGAGTTAGGCACTCCCTATATTTATCAGATATTTAGCTCCGCCATTATCGAAAAAAATAAACAGACAGCCATACAAAAAAAAATATTCGTTTTTCGTTGTTTTAGTACTTTTTGTACATTTATTAAGTAAAAACATCACCCATCCGTCAGCCTTGCCCAGTCTGCTGCTAAACATAGGTCTCTTCTATAGAACGCCACAACCTGCAGTCCTGTGCTACTTGCATCCAGTAAAACATTGGCCAATAAAAAAATAAATATTCATGCACATTTTACACAACGTCTTCTGATCCCAAGCAAAGCTTATGCTTGTGTTCTAGTTACCAGAATACGGATAGAATACATTTATACTACTTTTGTAAATACATACTTATAATACATAGAAACACCCAGACGCAGTACAAACATTTGCATGACAATTATAAATATCACAAATGATTGTCCCGAGCGGGAATCGAACCCACGACCTCGTATCGGCAGTCCGTTACGTAAACCTCTCGACCATGAAGCTCGTCGATAAAAACAACAGACAGCCTTTTTTACTTGTACCTAATATCTTATTGATAATCCATCGTAATCATGGCACCTTACATGTTTTTGTATGTATTTTTTCTAATGCTGTATCATTTAGTTGTACAGATGAGATTACGTCATCTTCGATTACAATATGTGATGTTGTCAACTAAGAATAGCGTTATAATTGACATAGACATGTTCATTTGAACAGCTTGCAAATCAGGTTTAACTTGTAAATATTTATTTGTTTCGCGGTCGGCAGGGTTAACAAATGATTATCCGTGTGGTGACGGATTACGAATACAAGTGTCACCATCACATTTACTTCCCAGTGTGCTGTAAAAGCTAACTAAGGGACATTACACACAAATAACATCCTCTGTAAGAAACGGGAAATTTGAAAAAACACACCTTGTGCCAACACGCCCGGTCAGCGCGGCATAGTAGACAATAATCCCTCCCAAAGGGTAGGAGGCTCGTGCCTAACAGTTGGGACGTAATGGGCTGGAGTGAGAGAGAGAGAGAGAGAGAATGAGTATAAATAAGCTGTCAGGTCATCTTGAATTTTAGATGACACAATAAATATATTTTTCCCTTAGAATTTCTTACATACAGATATTTTTGTCTACGTATTGTTTCTAAGAATCTTCTAACAAGGAAAAATCACTAAGATCACTTTAACGAATTTTTTTAAAGCATGTAAGAAACACCTACTGCACAATACTTTACTACCTTCTACATAAAGGCTTCTTACATAATAATTAAAAATCTTAACAACGCGTTATATCAAATTGTTTTAATAGAGGCAATAATTTCATGTAAGTAATTACTTTTTTAAATGGATTTAAATTGTATTCTCGTTTCATATAGCAATAAAATGTACAGTTATTTTCGTTCGTAACCATAAGCAATCAGTAGGGAGAGCAATATCAAATTTTATAGACCATTCACCGTTACTTAGTGACCACAATCACTGATCAGAAAAAAAAAACATCAATGGAACAAAAAACTGGCA
Source organism: Orgyia antiqua (assembly GCA_916999025.1). Taxonomy (NCBI): domain Eukaryota; kingdom Metazoa; phylum Arthropoda; class Insecta; order Lepidoptera; family Erebidae; genus Orgyia; species Orgyia antiqua. The sequence continues at coordinate 22,469,682 of OU779862.1, forward strand.
GCTTATATCCGCTAGACAGAAAAAAACAGAATTATAAATAATAAACGCATTAAAACTAATTTAGCTATTGTTCTTTTTTTAATTATAGCGAAGGTCAACGATCTATGAAATTGTTTAATGCCAGGTGAGAAAATATAACTTTTTTTATTTTGTTTCTAAAATAAGGTTGTCATAAAATAGAGCAATTTATATTATCAAAATGGTTTTAATTACAAAGTCCTTTCAAACTTCCCATTCTACTAATTAGATAGTTCTATAAACAAAATGTTAGCAACATACCTTGCTAGTCCTTTTTGTGAAATTGTGTGAATCGTATATCATAGAGTAAACATGATTTGAAGGAACGTGAAGACTCTACCTCTATCTAATCAAACTCTACAAATATAATTTGTATAACCAAGGAATCAAACCCAAAAAGTGTAAAATTTACAATTAATTAGCTATTGGTACCTATTCTACGTGCACAACTAAACTTAACTAAAACATGAAAATTGATTGTGTCAATAACACAATTCCGTAACGTTAACGAAACTTTCTTGTTAGCAAATCTGTTTATTATAGACTAACGATTATAATTAATATAAAAGTGCACAATAAAATTGCCAAATAATCAAGATACAGCAATAGTTGTTTTCATTTTTTAGTTAAGTTAAGTTTAGTTGTGTACGTAGAATCGACACCATTTTCTCTCATAATTAGTAATAAAATACTATGAACTTTTACGACTAAGCGACATGGCGGCAAAAATTAATTCATAAGATTTCAGAGTAAAATAAGAATTACGCAAATTAAAATACTCTAAAAACTGTTATTTAAACTTGCTACATTTTATTACTGACAATTATCATTTGAAATTAGTAAATTGTAGACTAGTTATAATATCGTATCGTTATCATTTGCTCTTAATACGAGGGGAGGTCCAAAAGTTCGTGGAATGAAAGGGTTTTAGTAAAAATGAAACAGTAAATTTATTTTTCCTTTTCAATATAATCACCCTTAAGCTGAATACATTTATTAGATCTATGAATTAATTTTTCTAAACCATCGTAAAAATATTTTTTATCTTTTCCCTCAAAATGAGCCAAAATTGCCTCCTTTACCTCATTGTCGTCGGAAAATTTCCTTCCCCTTAAGTCTTTTTTTAAATTGGGGAACAAATAAAAATCACTTGGGGCCAGATCTGGACTATAGGGTGGGTGGACTAGTGATTCGAAGCCATGCGTGTGTAGAGCAGCCATTGCAACTTTGCTCTTGTGAACCGGCGCGTTGTCTTGCAAGAGCAACACGCCCTTGGTCAATTTTCCCCGACGTTTTTCTTTGATGGCATCCTTTAATTTTTCTAGTATTGTTGCGTAGTATTCTCCGGTTATGGTCCTGCCCTTTTCTTTATAATCAATCAGTATTATCCCCTCACAATCCCAAAAAACAGTAGCCATCAACTTTCCAGCCGACTCCGACACTTTGAATTTCTTTGGCGGTGGTGTCCCCTTTTTATGCCATTGCATGGACTCTTGTTTGGACTCAGGCTCAAAGTGATGAACCCATGTTTCATCGCCGGTAACAATTCGCTCCAAAATCGGTCCAGGATCGTCGCCACACAACTCCAAAAAATGTTTTGACGCTTCGACGCGCTGCTGTTTTTGAAGCGGCGTGAGCATTCTCGGTACCCATCTTGCACTGACTTTTGTCATACCCAGGTGGTCATGTAGGATTCGCAAAATGGTGGTATCTGATACTCCAACTAATGCAGATAACTGTTTTTTCTTCAAACGGGTGACCTCCAGTACAATTTTTTCCACTTTTTCGACGATGTCTGATGTGGTGGCCTCAACTGGCCTTCCTGAGCGGGGGTCGTCTTCAATCGACTCCCGACCATGTTTAAAAAGACCATGCCACTTGTAAATCATTGATTTACTAGGGCACTGTTCCCCGTAAACAGTTTCCATTTCATTCAAAATGGGCTGAGCGTTCTTTCCTTGCTTGGTAAGGAATTTAATGACCGCACGGTGTTCAATTTTCTCCATAGTTTCAGTTTTCTTCCGGATTGACGTGTTTAGCAGGCGAGTGTTCGTAAACGAATGACGCAATAGGGCTGAAACTCCATTTATATACTAATTATGAGTCCCCAATTAGTATGACACTAAGCGAGCGCCCCTATCCCCACTCCATCCCCTCCATTCCACGAACTTTTGGACCTCCCCTCGTAGTATAACAATAATTGACGTTTTTACGACTTATAATTACGTCAATTAGTTAAAGTTACATATAAAAAGCTTTTTATTGATATTGTATTAAAAAGAACTAAATTGAATCTTTTATGTAACTAAATTTACATGACATTTAAGGTATTTTTTAGTTAAACGGTTAATTAGAGAATTTGTCACACATAGTGAATTTTCTATTCAAAAGGAGTAAATACTAGGGATAGTAACGTTTGACTGCTTGCTGTAAGTGTATAAAAATAGAAAAACAATTTCACGACTGTTTAATACGCTACTAAATAAAGTAAAAATGGGTTTATAAAAATTTCAGAAAATACCGCCTTAAAGTTCATTCCAGTTGAACAGACATACATTATTTTATAAGATATAAGGCAGGATACTTCATCGTAAATATTAATGGTATAATAAATGGCACCGAAATTAAATCTCATTTTCATTATGGCAAAATAACAAATTGCTTAATTTAATATGACCACAAGTATACGGCAATATCCTAAAGCGATTTTAAAAACATAAATTCAAATATAGAACTCTAAACACACGTTCAAGATCAAATTTAAATTATTTCATAATTGGAACGATATCAATTACTTTTTTAATTTGTAAGAAAAAAATTAAATGATTAGGCCGCATGTCGCATAGCAAGGTCACAAACTTGTTTAATTTAAATGAGATCAAACATATTTTTACGTTATGAATATAATTAAAAATAAAGTTATTTTGTCAATGTTATTTGAAACTACTTGAGGCAATTAGCTATTATGACCTAGTATGTAGGTACATAGATTTGTTCTGTATTATATTTCGCACGGATTTATTTAACTAAAGGACTGCACGTCTGATGAGATAGACATGCATCTAAATAAGCTAATATACAAACAGAATATATCACATCCATTAAGAATTAATACTTTAGTCATATAACTTGAGAAAATAGAAAAATAACGCTATTTTTATTTTATATCAACACCTAATTAAAGGAAACACATGTTTGTATCTTTTCAAACATAAATTCAACTATAGGTGAAAGTGGAACATAACAAATAAACAGTCAGAGACCTACATCCACGATTCTCTGAATACAAAAAAGTATCTACAAAGCTATCTAGAATAGCACTTAAGTACCCAAACCAACTAAATGCATTTAAATACGGAATAAGTAACTTCATATACTAGCTACTCCCGCGACTTCGTATGTGTGAAATTTGGAATTAACTTGTTTCCCATAAAAAGTATCCTGTGTCTTTTTTCAGGGTCTAAAATAACTGTTTATTTAATTTGTTTAAATCTAATTCATAAGTATTTGCTCCATTAACAATCCCGTAAATAAGATTGTAGAGTCATTGTAGAGTACATAATCATTCACTTTCATATCTCGTGTAATTGAGACGTGTATTTAAAGACATAATGCCCCAGATCATTAATATTGATAGTTAGTTATCGCTCTATCGCCAGCTATCCATCACTCGCTCTCAAGAATAGAGAGTGGTTATTATTTGATCTTTAGATTAGAAACCATGGTGGTAGTTCACGTGGTTGCGCACGTTTTTAAATGACACCTGTCTTGACAGAACTGTAACTTTTTTTTCTTCTTTAAATCCAGTTCACCGAGCGGAAGGGCAAAAAGCGAATGGACTAAAAATTATACACGAAAACTTTTTACCCGAATTCTTTCCGGCCAGCAATACATTTTCTGAAAAAGTTAATTTTTTTTAAGAGAATGTTTGTTTTGAATAATGAACGAGTTATTAAAAATAAAAACATGTTCTATATTACATAACGGAAGTGAATACATTACTATATCACGACTTTTACCATGGCGTGAGTAATTACTTTTGTTAACACATACTGCAGTTATGTTTACATAAATTAATGGTTTGTGTGATATGCTTTCGCAAATGATGTAATATTAGGAAGGAAATGCATTATGCAAGATATAACAATATAATTACCACTCGTGGACACTAACAGTCTTATTCATATTGAAACGCTTATTGAAGGCATATTCCTATATTAGTTAAAACGTCTTTTAGGCTTATCAGATGTCAGATAAAAATCCTTATTCATATTCGTCTATTATACTTCCGATAACTATAAAATGTCTTTGTTGCCATTTTGTAGCAAAATGGTGAAATATGAATGGTAGCATTTTTCTACCATTCAAATTTGTTATGAGTTTTATCCCTGGTTTTGATACAAGTTAACAAAATGCATCTTTGACGCTGTTTGTAAATGTTAACAAACTTATTTGTTAATAATCTTATTATTATAAACTATTATTAGTTTTGATTTTCATTCATTACATTAGTTTTTCTGCTTCTTATTTTTTTTTTTCTTGATTTATTTCTTTTTAGTATAATTTTGTATTTTCTCACTTAGTTATTTTAGTTTTATGGATCATTTTGGTGGTATGTTTCTTCCAAATTACAAAGCCATAAAAAATTCTCCGTGTAGTGACGGATTAAGATACAAGTGTCACCACCCCATCTCTTCCCAAGGGTGCTGTAAGAGTCAGCTAAGGGATATTGCACGCAGATAACATCTTCTGTGAGAGACGGAAAGCTCGAAAATAAACCCTGTGCCAACACGCCTGGTCAGCGTGGCACAGTAGACCATAATTCCTCCCAAAGTGGAGGAGGCCCGTGCCCAACAGTGGGACGTAAATGGGCTGGACAGAGGGAAAGCCATAAAATAAGAAGAAGAATTTGTAGTTTCGTAAAAGTAACGTTCACTTTTCTGCGCGGATTAAAAGCAAGACTTTCAATCACCGCAATTGGCATTGTTCATTTTTTTTTAAAACTCTTTATCCGAAAACCATTTCGGGGAATCGAGTTTCAGATCATGTACCACAATTTTTTTTTCGGAAAATTTGCTATATTAGCTATTATTTTACCAAAAAAGGAAATGATCTCTATTTGCCCTTGAAATAAAGGACTTAAATTGTTAAGGCGTTCTTAGGGATATACTACTCTGGGGTGGAGTTGAAATTGGTCTATTATTTCAACATGGCAACTTTGAAAAGATGTATTGCAATCTGTCTTAAGTGTATCAGGAAAAGGCAACACAAAGACTGCGTATAACGATGACGTCACAACATTTAAAATAATATCTTTAAGCATTTAAAAAAAACTATATAGCGAATATTTCAATAATATTGAAATTAGTTACTTAAAATAGTCTATATTTTCTAAAAAAAATATAAAAACAGCAGGTCAAAAATTCTGAACAATCCCAATACTGTGTAGGATTTGTAAGGCTTGATATTTAAGAATTATAGTTGAATGTAACAATTTTAATGGCTTTTCTTTTCAACTTCTTTGCAAACATCAATAACTAGATGATGAAGATCAGCATATTCAAAAATTAAAGCATAATCCTATATTAGTTAAAAAGTCTTTTAAGCTTATCAGATGTCAGATAAAAATCCTAATTCATATTCGTTTAAAAAACTTCCGATAGCTAAAATGTCTCTAATTTACAGAATGTTACCATTTCGTAGAAACATGATGAAATATGGATGGTAGAAAAAAAAAATCTTACTAGTTGTCAAACTTGACATAGCGTTTATAAACAAACATTGTAATTTACACAATATTCGAGAAGTGTTATTGTAGTAAATAAACTACAGCAGGAAAGTGAAAATCAGGTAATCTTTAATGTATGATACAGTAGAGGCACCAGCTCATCCAACACCTGCAGATTTGCTGGATCCACTAATGTCTTGAGATTCGCAAGCGCTGGGTCCAAAACCTATAAACATAATAGCTATGATGAGAATAAAAAATCTGAAAATTTTAAGTTGGAGCAAGAATCACTCAAATATAAAATAGAAGATCTACACCCCAAGCCACTCACACCAGTGTTCTTCGATGTTCAAGTTACGGGCTATTTCCATTAAATAATTTCTTCTTTAATAGAAATAGCCCGTAACTCGGTAAATGAAAAACAATAAATTTATTAAATCAATCATTTTATTTTGTTTTATTTACTTGCAAGTAGGGTGAACTTTGTTCATTACAAGGCCTTGCAATAAAAGTTTTCAAGATTGCGGCATTTCTACCTCACATATGGTTTGCATTTACTTTAATTGGCTGTTCCATTAGCCCTTCTATAATGGGCTCATTGTCCTCCATCGCATTGTAAACTACCACTTTCAGAATTCCTCATCTTCCAAAGAAAATATCTTACTTCTTTAGCGCTACACTTTTCTTCGCCGATTGTTAACAAGATTGTTAATGCCGCAATGCTTTGCAGGGTTCATAAGACATGTATAATTAAGCAAATTCCGAGTCGGATATTTATCGTGATTTATGCACGTATCACTATAATATAAAACCTCGTTAGTTTAATAACTTTTTGGTTAATTATTGTGACTCTATGAACAACACCTTTGCAAATGACGGGGCAAACGTCAATATAAATAATCAGCTGATGAATATATACGCCATTTTTTTCACTAATATAGGCCTAAAGTAGGGTCGGAGCTTGTTTAAAATAATGTCACTTTATGGGATAGTTATAGAACGCTTTAGTGTAAAAAAGCTATTATGAATTACATTTTTGACAATCCGCTTATAGCTAACTTTTAAGCCTCTGATAAGTCATTACGAATAAGACCGTAGTCGGAATAATGTCACTTTGTCGGATAGATATAGAACGTTTTAGCGTAAATAACTATTATGAATTACAATTTTTGACAATCAGCTTTTAACGAAATTTTAAGCCTCCTATAAGTCATTATGAATTAGACCGTTAGTATATATAAGTGACTGTTTCTGTTTTACCTAAGAGAATGGTAGCAATTCTGATTACACATACTAATTTAAATAATATAATTATATAATCTAAATATCAGAATTTGGTGCCTTAAACTTTTCAACAAGAATGGCCATAGTTTTATTTCAAGTAAATAATTGGCGAAAGGTAATCGCCAACACATTATCTGACTCCATTTCTTCAATGCCATAGGGGCTTCCAAAAAGAATAAGTAGATTATTGCACGTTCATTATTTAATAAAAGGGTTATACATATATGTAAAAAAAAATTCTTATTTCTTTATGGTCTTATTCGTAATGACTTATCGGAGGTTTAAACGGAGATTTTATCGGAGAGATAATAAACGTTTTAGCGTAAAATGACTAGTATGTGTATGAATAACAAGTTTTGACAATTTTCGCGAACCGATTTTAACGAACTTTTAATATATAGTAAATGTTTTAATTTTAATTAATTTATGGCTTTTTTCGAATTATAATAAAAACTTGCAACTAGTCTGGTCTATCAATGCATAATCTGGACAATTTCTATTAATATCTTGTTAACGTAAGACGATGGCAATTGAAACTGTCAAAGTTAAAGTGTGATGTATTTATCACTTGAATGAAATCATGTGAGTTCTAAGTGTTCTAACATATATAATTTGCTTTCACTATTACTGTGACTGTTAGCAAGTGATTTTACTATTTCTATTGCACTTTCTATTTAATACTCTACGTGCCACTATTACGTATTGTAATAAAAACAAAACATAATGTTGATTTAAGTAACCGACTTTAAATCAGTATCTAATAAGTTTTTTTATTTTATTGATTATCCTTTCAAACAATTTTGCATATATTTATAATATGAAGCTTTTCAATTTCTATAAATATGTAATAGGAAAAGTCTGAAGTAAGACAAAAGTGGTATTAAAAATATATTTCATAAATAAAATAATCACGTTATAAATATGAAACTTACGAAAACCTTCGAATGTTAATCTTGATTTACATACCTGCAACAAAAACAAATATAGTAAGAATAGTAACTAACATAAAAAAATTAAGTATTGTATAATCCTATGAATAATATTTACTATCAAATTTTGTTTCTAGGTATAAAAAATGTAACATAATAGTAACGACCGAGTCGAAATAACCTGATTCATTTAAACTGATTTTAAAAAGTAATAGCAATAGAATTTGATCGTCTATGATTTTTATAATATGTAATAAGAGCCTGTAATATTGGCGAGCTGCGGCCGTCAAATTCACTTAGCGTTATGCGTTTATGTTGCGCAACCGACCAGCTGAGAGCATGAGAGTCAAGTGGACGTGACTGCAATTATATTATAACTTTTTAAATTAAAAAGAGGTGAAGGTTTTAATCAGAGTAGTGTAATGTCCGGTCATGTGGTGATTAAATACATAAGTATCTGAACATTTCTTTCACCGTATGGAAACAGTCACGTGAAGGAAAAATTAAGCCGGAGACAAAATAAAACGTACAGCAAATACCTAGAACGTGCGTTTTTGGACCTGAATTGGTAAAACAGACTTCTTTACTTATTGAAAAACAAAGTTGTTATTTATATACGGTACGACGGGCTTCGTGGTGTAGTGGTTTATATTGCGGACTGCCGATCAAGAGGTCGCGGGTTCGATTCCCGCCTCGGACAATCATTTGTGTGATGTTTATAAATGTCATACAAATGTTTGTCTTGCGTCTGGGTGTTTCTATGTATTATAAGTATGTATTTACAAAAGAAATGTAGTTTATGTATTCTATCCGTATTCTGGTACCCATAACACAAGCATAATAAGCTTAGCTTGGGACCAGAGGACGTTGTGTGAAATGTCTGTGAATATTTATTATTATTATTATATATGTATGTCTTTATGTGAGCTTATATTTTTAAAGCTACTCAAGGCATTTTGATGCGGTATGTTTACATGATAGACTGGCTAAAGAGAGCATCTTTTTTGTATAATTTGTTAAGGTTGCGTTTTTAGATTCTACGTGTACGAAGTTGGGGGTGAAGCTAGTTATTATTCATAAAACTATTTTATTAAAGGTTTAACACCGCATCAATGGGATTTTTTTTTACGTGGGGAATGCATTTACGCACTTTGTGTGGGACTCCCGCGTCAGAAACGAGCCCGGACTACCCACTAAACCCCACGGTGTTCCTCCTCGCCCCTTGGCCGGGCCATGGTAGTCACTCAGGTATTACCATGACCCGACCAGGGGTGCCCCCCTATCGGTGGGGGCTCACTGTGACGGGGCGGGCCCCTGTCAGTCCGATGCCTCTCCCGGGAACACGTGGGGAGTGGTCGTCCGCCGCTGTTAGCGTGACAGGCTCTCCAAACTGCCGCGCGTGGCGTCCTCGCCGGGTGGGGCCGCCAGCTATTGCGCGCCGACGACCACACCCGGGGCCCTGCGGGAGGGTAAAGTATCGCCCGAGCGCTCGCGCTCCCGCAGGGCCTCCCTCTTTGCCACCATCACCTCACTAGCGAAGGAGGTGATGGCGGCCCAACTCTCTTTGCTGCCAGCCATCGATTCGATGACGGCCGGCAGCGACAAATTAGCGCCGATTACGCCTGTGAGTCGAGCACGCTGCGCAGTCCAAGCCGTACACTCGGCCAGTGTGTGATCGGCCGTGTCCACGGCCCCGGACGCGCAATGCTTGCACCCGGGCGACGACTCGATCTCAACCAGCTCACATAGGTATTTGGCGAAGCAACCGTGACCCGTGAGGAGCTGGGTGAGGTGGTAGGTCGGCACCCGGTGCGGCGCCTCGACCCACTCTCTCAGAACGGGGCGAACGGCCTGAATTAGCCGCCCGCCCGAGGAGACATATTAGATAGATAGATAGATAGATAGATAGATAGATAATTCTTTATTGTACGATTTAAATGATACAACCTTGAACTACTTAAAATTATGTACAATTGGCGACCTTATCGCGTAAAGCGATTTCTTCCAGGTAACCACGGGATGGAAAGAACTGATAAAAAACGTTTACCGGTAGGGTAGATTGCTCTGTACAGATAAAAGAACTAATTAGTTTTAAAATAAATGATAATAAAATATACATAAGACAAATTATACATACATAAATACTTAAAAATAATAATATATAATAATATACCTACATACATACATACAACATAATATATACATACATATTACTTTAAAATCTAGACTTATCTTCAAATAATATGTACCAAAATTATTAATTTACTAGAGTGGTTGATTATTACTTTGATTAAGATAATGTTTATTTAAATGTAAGATAATGTAAGATGTAAGATAATGTAAGATAATGTTTAATTTAAAATTTATTCATATTCCAATTTATCTGCCCATCTCCCAAAGAGATCGTCGCGACATTCGCTCCTCCAGCGAACGATCTCTTCGGGGAGGGGCTCAATTAATGACTGTCGCATCAGGGCGCTTCTTCGGTACACTTCCGCCAGGACCCCTGCCTCAAGGTCCCAGGGGAGGCTCCCGGCAATAACACACGCCGTCTCGAGTGAGACGGTACGGTACGCCCTGGCTGCTCTCTGCGCCATGACTCGCTGCGAACGCCGCAACAACGAGGCGTTCTCGGCACTGAGAGCCGCCGCCGCCCATATTGGCGCTCCGTAGAGCGCTTTAGAGCGCACCACCCCGTCGTAGAGACGGCGGCCAACAGTTCCGGCCCCCCACAGTCCGGGAGCAGCCGGGCGAACATTCCGGCGCACGCCACTAACTTCGGCGCCAGCGCCCAGAAATGCTCGCCGAACCCCCACTTACTGTCTAGGACCAGCCCAAGGTATTTCAGTTTACAGTTTATACTCCGACAGCGATAGGAGTTCCTCCCACGGTGATACTCTAATCGCGGGGGGGCCGAGCCCGAGGCCCGTGGAAAAAGAGGGCCTCAGACTTTTCGAGAGCCACCTTCAAGCCGAGAGCCCTGATGCGGCTCACCAAATGTGCGGTGCCCGCCGTAGCAAGCACACCAGCGTCGCGGAACGTTGGGCCCCGCGCGGTTACTAGGGTGTCGTCAGATCCGTATTCTGGTACCCATAACACAAGCATATAACGCTTAGCTTGGGACCAGAGGACGTGGTGTGAAATGAATATTTATTTATTATATTAATTCTTAAAAGTTAAAAAATATATAAAACTAGCTGTCCCGGCAAACGTTGTTTTGCCATACTAAAAAAAAAAGTTTGAAAAATAGATGTTAGCCGATTCTCAGACCTACTGAATGTGCATACAAAATTTCATAAGAATCGGTCTAGCCGTTTCGGAGGAGTACGGTAACTAACACTGTGACACGTGAATTTTATATATTAGATGTGTATTGCAACAAATATAATAGTGTGTATTTTTACTCAATACATGTTATACTAATACATACTAAGACCTTGTTGTTTAAGATAATTGCAAACGTAATTAGTTAGAGGATCACCTTGAGTTTTACACTTTATATTGATTATGTTTCGAGCTCTTAAATATATTGTCGCTTATATTTTAAACTATCGATAACTACTTGGTAATATTCAACGTAAGTAATAGGTAATATATCTTTGACCAGTATGTGTTAACAGTGATGACATACGGAAGATTATATGTAGGTAGAAGATGTTTCGGGAGCATAGAATATGTATTCCTTTTTTCGACATTTTTCCAAAATGGCTGCTCGAGCGGCTAAGTTACGCGGTGGCAAAATTGAAATTCGGAATGAACGCATCAAAATCTATAAAATCGCTTTATTTCGAAACTCCCGGAAAACTTTCAAACAGCCTAGTATTGCTTAGACTACTACGTAAAAAATCTATATATGCCTCGAAGTACATGAAATTAGTAAGTACACAGGTATAAGTATTTTTTTATTAAATATATAGATGTCGGCCACCGCGTAACTTAACTAGACTTTTGTTTTCTTTTTCTGTAATCTAAATTAGTTCCAAATTTAAAATCAGGAGACCACCCGTGTACAGATTAATTACATTAATGTTAATTCTAACAAGTCTCGGCATCGACCTTGTGAGCCACAAACCAGTCTGGGCTGATGTCAACTTATCTCACTAGGGCTGTCACTTGCAATATTTAAGGGTTGCTAAACCTTAAGACTAACTTTGAATTTGTATTCTGGGATTTCAGCCTTCAAGCCTATCTCGATAATTCATGAAACTACGAATAGTCACATCGAAGGGACGTCAATGCACTTTTCTCCTAGTATTAATTGCTACATTCAGATGACTAACTTAATTATATAAATGCTGGTAGCTCATACTTTGGATTAATATATTTAGCATCTTTTATGTCCTAAAATTAGTGTCATTGGAGGAGCAGGAAGGATATATTAATAAATAAAATTAATTAATTACTAATTAATAAATAATTACTAATTTTGGTGTATTAAAATATCAACAAACACGATACTACTGGGTATTTTTCATTATCATTATCACGGGTAAAAATATACTTGACAGCCCTATTGTTAGATGACTAGCAGTCCCGTTAGGAAGAATTTCATTCTATGTAACGGACGCCCGATTGGCTGCCAGTTGACATATACTCGTACATTCGCGATACGCTAGAGTAAACAATTCAAAGTTCGAATTGATTCAAGATTGAAACGTAGTCACGGATGTACGCCTTGAAAACGTTACGTAATGGTTTTGCACAAAAGACTAACTTCTATTGTTGTGATTGGCGTATATAATGCGATTTCATAGCAATAGAATGTATACTATCATTATAGTACTTTATTGATTATTTTTAACGCAGTCCGTACAAATTTGTCAAATAATTTCTGGAAATATACTATTTGCTATGTGTATCTGATGATGGATATTACGGGTAATATATTTTACTTTACACATTAGAACATTCACAAATGAGAATCGATAACAAGAACCTCTTTTACAGAAGTTAATATCAATATCGATAGCATTTGATGCCCGCCCATCGGACGATAGCCGACAAGATATAAAAAAGCTTATTATAAGCTGCCTATCCCACGCTTACGTTACATTGCTTATCAGTAACCCAACTGGCTTTGAGTACCTCTGGACTTTAAAACTCCCGTTAAGAATGTTAAGATCTCATAACCAAGTCCCGCTCGAGTACCCACTTGTGAATGAAGGTACTATTTACACATAACTGTATGTCTAGGAATCTATTCACTATAATATATGTAGAATTAAACAAGATTCTTTGATCTCTATCAAGACCAGTTTACCGACTTAGTAACCTATCTGCTGAAGGATTTAAGCATTTTTAATTTACTGTATGTATATTTAATTGTTAAAGATTAACGCTCTTATTCATAATGACTTATCGGAGGTTTAAAAGTTCGATAAATCGATTCGCGAAAATTGACAAAAAAATTTCTTCATAATAGTCTTTTTACGCTGAAACTATTATCTCTCCAATAAAATCTCCGTTTAAACCAATCAATTTTTAATCAATTTTTAAACTCAATTTGTCAATTTTTAAACTGAAGCAAAGAGACTCCTGTAAACCCTACTTCATAAAATATAAACTGTTGACATTGCCTTGTATCTATATTTTTGAATGTGCAGTATTTGTCAAGTTAAATATAGGATTATATATGAAAAGACAACGTGCACGTCATGCTGACAGACTGTGTGTGGTACCATGTAAAACAACACTAATGCACAAGAGTGTTCTCTGTACTCCTATACACATATTTAACAAACTACCTAAACACATTAGGGATATTTCAGACATTGCTCGTTTCAAAAAAAGCCTCCACAAAATGTTATGCTCTAAATGTTATTATTCTTTATATGAATTCCAGAATGATGATTCGGATAGCATATTAGCCTGACATAATATATCATATTATAATATAATTATTTAAAGGTTAAAATTTTATTGTCAGTAAATAATTCGGCAACGTTAACTAAATTTTCATATTATTATTATTTAAAACAAAATTTTATTAATGATATTTCAAATGTGCTAATTTCGACATTTTCTTTTTCCAATATTATTATTATATAAGACATTGTTATTATAAATATCACAAAATGAAAACTGCATGCATAATATATTTATAATCACTACCATTATTGTACGCCTAAATGGCAGGACATAGTGAAACCTGTTAATTTGATCTCAACATCGTATGTACCTATTTGTCCACAATAAAAAATACTTTGACTTTGAAAGCTCCGGTAAGTCATTATGAATAAGACCGTTATTATTATAAACGATTTCATAAAATAAACATATTGTACTAAAACAATTAAACAATTTATACTAGGTACAGAAATAATAAAAAATCGTTATATTGCAAACAACATTGCATACATTATACCAGTCAGTAAAATTGTATTTTAAACCGACATTTATTTGAGGAGTAATTACGTCTAAAGGTTCCGAAACATAGACACAAGTCTTTGACGGGCTTCGTGGTGGAGTGGTTTATGTAACGGACTGCCGATCAAGAGGTCGCGGGTTCGATTCCCGCTCGGAACAATCATTTGTGTGATTTTTCTAATTGTCATACAAATGTTTGTACTGCGTCTGGGTGTTTTCTATATATTATAAGTATGTATTTACAAAAGAAAAGTAGTTTATGTATTATATCCGCATTCTGGTACCCATAACACAAGCATAATAAGCTTAGCTTGGGACCAGAGGACGTTGTGTGAAATGTCCATGAATATTTATTTATTTATTTAAGTCTGGATTTTTTATTTACATTTATACAAAATACATACTTAGACTATGCAATCTCAATATAAAACAATCAAAATATGTAAAACAATCTCATGAGTTGCATTTTTTTTTTGTTCTCAATATTAAGCTCTCTAAAGGAACTATTAATGACCACGACTCGTTGTTATAGGGTCGTAGTCAGCACAATATCCATCCATAAAGGCTATAAGTACATGCAACACATGCATAGTCTTACATGATAAATACATTTCTCTGAGTAAATATACCTTATAACCAATGATTATATTGCCATTCACTACCAGTCAGATTGTAGTCAAGCCCTGTCTGGTATCGAGCACAAGAAAACCGCAAGTTAAATTGCAATGGCCAATGTTTTCGATGGGTCCGGTTTTCTCAACCTGTTGTTAATATGGAATGCGGGCCTAAAGTTGTCGTATGAAAGTTCTGATACAAAACAAATTCGGTGTAATATTCTCATAAGCAATTTATCTCTATAAGATCAAGAGATTGTCGATTTCACAATCGATTTATTGAGTAATTGGCTAGCTAGGCTGGTCTTATAGAATGTGATAGTTACTCTTTACGGGCTTGGTTAATTGGTTTAGAATCTGTTTTGTATTTATTGATTTTCTTTTCAGCTTATACACCTCGTAATATAGAACTTGAGCTTCCTTCGTAATGCGAGAACAGCTAGATCTCTACGCTGCCGCGCTGACATAAAAACTCGAATGAAAACAAATAACAGTTTTGTTTTTGAGTTGTTCCTAGTAGATATTAACTGTATGGCTACTTTTCACGGAGTCTGCTGCTTTTTTTTTATTTTTATTTATTCCGAACTTCTGGAGACTTTTCAGCAAGAATAGTGTTCTTTGTGATTAGTTGTTACAAACCAGGGACGTACGTTATACTTATTACTTTAGGAACATGCCTAGATTTATTTATTTGAGACTCAAACTCAAGACTTCCACTTTAGGCAGCCATTGCGTCTCACATTTGAACCACATGGGCAGTAATTGTGTTAGCCTGTTAAGTTGCGACGCCCACATGAGCGGTTCATTGGCCCCACAGTTCACAGTCCCAAGGTAACATTAAGACAGTTATATGTAATGCACAGTTATTTCAATATTTATGATATGTTCAAATTTGAACCTTCATATATACATCGAGTCGTTTGACGGAGAAAATAGTCGTAAATAATAAAAGCTAACAGTAGCCTAAAAAGCCTTAGAAAATAAATAAATAAATATTCATGGACATTATTATTAGGCATACGAAGCGTCCTCTGATCCCAAGCTAAGCTTATATGCTTGTGTTATGGGTAACAGAATAAAAATATAGATAATATAAATTGTGAAGTATGAATTAAGTACGAATGTACAAATTAGTTGTAACTAATGTAATATAAGTTTGTTTTTAAGTTTTAGGTACGCCACAATATACCCTCTCTTAAATTCAATCGACTCCATTTCACGGTTGTCTGTAAGAGATTGCAATATTTGCGATAAGACCGCCTTTTGTACCTAATTTAAGATTTATTGTTATTAATATTTGTAAGTTATTTTCTGGCGTACAATAAAGAGTTTTCATTCATTCATTCAAAAACACCAGTCCCCCAGTCGGAAACTGATTAGCTAATTTTATCAAGGCTCATTTTGACAGATATATTGCCGTCTACGGGGAGACTCAAAGAATTGTGATCAAAGTATTGCTCTAAGGGTATATGATATTTCCCTTACATAAAATTATTATTATGCAAAAATTAAAAGAGAAGTAGAACGTTTCCTTGTCACATTTTATTAAGTTTGCAAAAAAATCGCGCCATATTGCATCCTACATTAATTTGCCTTGTTAGTTTTCCACGAATATTTTCAACACTTCTGTTTTCGCTAACGACCACTTAAATGTTATAAATAAAATAACGCAATTTAGCACAAATATTTCGTTTCTAATAAATGTGATTAAGAAAATACATATCATCATCATAATACCGTCACGCCTTTTCCCCATGGAGGTTGGCCGAGACTATAGTGGGCCACCTCAATTTTAGTTTAATGATCGACTGAACGAAATTTGTATTCATAGGGTGGCCCGCAACAAGGTAGACTGACGACATGTTTAAGTGTGCAAGGAGTCGCTGGCTGCAGGGAGCGCAGGGTCGCGGGTTGTGGCATTCTATGGGAGATGCCTATGTCCAGTAATGGACTGACAAAGGCTGATTGATGGATGGATGGACGGATGGATTGATGTATGTATGAATATATAGACGAAAATTATTATTTTTCCATGATGCGCACTTTAAGGCCAGTACTTATAAAATTTGTACAAACTTAAATTCATCAAATTAATTCTGTAACTTAAAAATGTCTTAATTTTTACGTTCAAACACTGCATTATGAAACTGTAATATAATGTATTTGTAACAACATGATAAAATCTTTTAACAAAAATACTTACATATTTCATAACTTAAAATTAATATTAACAAGTTAGTGCAACATTTACGGGTAGTAAATACATTTAAATGATCATATGACTTTATTTATCTAAATATATGACAGGAAACATAAAAATTCCATGTAATTGAACATACATAAGGTTAAGTAGGTACATAATGTAATGTAGTAATGCATATAAAAATGTTACGACCGACATATACTAGACGACCTTCAGTTTGGGCGATAGTTCTGTATCAAGTATTTGCATTAGATCGATTGCCTGCACTGTACGTAGAAATACAACTATCTAATTTCAAAATTAGTGAGTAATAAATATAAATATTGGCACACAATGTATAAAACGATATCTATTCCCAAACTAAGCAATAACTTGTGATATAATGCGCTACAGTTAAATATCCCTTTTTGCAGAAACATCTAATATATAAAATTCACGTGTCACAGTGTTAGTTACCGTACTCTTCCGAAACGGCTTGACCGATTTTTATGAAATTTTACATGCGTATTCAGTAGGTCTGAGAATCGGCCAACATCTATTTTTCAAACCTTTTTTTTTTTTGGTATAGCAAAACAACGTTTGCCGGGACAGCTAGTATTTCTATAAAAATCACAAAGATAGTACAAAAAAAAAATTAAGTTAATTAATATATGTAAATTATTTTTCAATACTTATTGCTACTAACTATTAATATGTTATTTTTGTATGTATGTCCCTATATGAGCTCATATCTTCAAAACTATGCAACAGATTTTGAAGTTTTTTCAATAGATAAAGTAGATCAATGTTATGTCTTTTTTGTGTACTTTGTTAAGGATTTAGTTTAAAAATCCACGCATACGAAGTTGCGGACAACAGCTTGTTTAGATATAAAAGCTCGTATAAGATAACTTGAACTTGACACGCTACCGCGTATAACTTCATAACGAAAGGATATTTTTCTTTGACATAATATCCACCTGATCTCATTCCACAGATCTTCAAAAACACCGCACCACGTGATCTAAAGCCGCCAGACAACAAGTAAAAATAATATCATCACAAAACATTATAGTATATTCTTAAACGGACTCCTCGCACCCATTTACAATTATTATTTTTATAATCGCCATAACATAGTATAAAAATAACTCGAATCAATTTTAACACTTATTACTGCAGAACAATACACGTATTGTAGTATGAATAGAAGAATTAACATTCTTGGCATGGATATGTGAAGGTTGCGTCTATGGATTGGATCATGACAAGGCCTAACAGTTACTGCTATGATTATAACATAAACTTATCATTACACCATGTCCTTCACAGGGTAGATACAGGAAGGTCAATCATTTGAATCATTATTCAAATGATTGACCTTCCTGTATCTACCCTGTGAAGGACATGGTGTAATAAAAAGTAAGATAAACGAATCCATTGATTCGTTTAGGTTTCAACATGCAAGTTTAAGCAAAAGCCCTTATAACTCGCAATAAGCGCAGACCACGTCAGAAAAGGTGCAACGTTCTAGACATTGACAAAAGACAATGACGTCTGCTTATGTATTTACCCATAGAATTGCGATAGATAAATACTTGTATTTATCTGACTCACTTCAATGGAACTGGAGTTAAATTAAAGTGACATAATAAGAACACATCTGAATATGACTACATTGGTCGATCGCATATTTAAAAATAAAAAGTTTCAATCTGAATTTCTAGCTTAGTCAAAACCCTGACTACTTGTAAATCTACGCTCTACCTAGTTATGTCCAAGACATTGATAGACAGTTATATAAACTCGTAGAGAGAAAAATAGTTAACAATAATTCCTATTCTTACTTACTTATCTGTCTAAAGCTAAAAATGCTTAAAGCAAACAGTGACATCATATCGTCCATGTTGAAATGCCGTCGAACAAATATAATTAAAGTGGTATTAGCTCCATCTGTAGGCATTAAGCGACCTTGTGGTCTATTAAACATTGGTTAATTACACAATAGCGCCTACTCCGTACACTTGAATTGAGAGAATGTAAAGACATTCATTTCATACGCGACAGCCAAATGACGTAATATAAATACCAATCTTGGAATGTCCTAAGGGCCAAGCACATAACCTTTTCAATCAAAGTTACAAATTTCTAGACTTTTAGTGTTCAAAGAGTTGAGTTGAGTTTTAGAGTTTAGAGTTGCTCTGGAGCAATACATACTCTATATTGTAACGTTTTATTAGCATTGTAAGTATAATTTGTCATTTAATTTTAAAATAATATTGATTTAATTAAAGGCTCTGCTGAGTTTCTTACACCAGTTCTTCTCAGCAGATTACGTACTGAACCGGTGGTAGGGAAAAAAATGTTTGGAACTGTCATAAGCACATAACTTTCTCAAAAATATTATGTCTAGATGATTAAATGATTTTTTATTTTATTTCAAACGTATTGGACTTATAAGACCATTAAGACATGTAAACAAGTAGCATTTAAATAGCCAATTTAATATGTAAATACTATGGTTATTACTTTTTCATTATTTAACTTTACCATACAACACAGCCTGATCGAGATGATCTTGTGTCAAAGTCTTACAGCAAGAATTGGCCGCAAATATCAAGGAGACGAGGTTGATAGACATTGGTTGATTTTATTGTGCATCAGCCAATATCTATTGCCATGTCGTACTTGAATTTCAATTATACAATTCCATTGCCTCGTTTTAAATGCACTTGAGTAATTTACTAATGTATTTTGCAGGTTATTCGTAACCGTGTCACTTTGAAATATCATTAAATTAACTTAGATAATATAAATCCCCTGATATATGATAAGAAATCACACCATTTTATAATAATAATGGAATTATTTATATCTACATAGATATATCTACTGACCTACATTTAAAGCAGATAGATAGCTAAATATCGTAATGCTTTCTTTGTCAAGTGTCACTTAAAAAAAGGGTTTTAGTTACTTTTTTACTTATTTTTCTTACTTGTTTTCATAACAAGTAAGAAAAATAAGTAATAAGAAATCGCCCAACTGGTACAAAATTAGTCTAAAAACGGACATACTTTTTGATGCAAATATTTTATGATACCTACCTAATTCCACGCATAGGAAGGCACGGGCAACATCTAGGCTCGCTAGCAATATACAGGAAACTCAGCATTATCTAATCATCTATCTGCTAGCTATTAAATTAAGAGGACACGATACCAAATTATGCTAAATACAAAAATAGGGGCATCGTACTCCCCTTTTTTCTTCACGACTGTTAAACTGATTTTAATGGTTTTATATTTAGGTTTTATATAGAGAAAAAACAATTAAAATTGGTTTATCTTTCGCGAAGAAAAAAGAGGACTACGAAACGTCCTTTTTTTCAAAGAATTTGTAGGTAAAATCTGCTTCAGCTATATTTGTCCCTTTCAGCGCGGCGCTCGGGAAAAGGGATAGCAATACCTTAGCCAAATACCTAAATTAAGGGCCTACATCAATATTATCGTATATCATCGCCGACACGTACATATTAACACAGCCAGTAGGCACAGAAAATGAAGAATTAGGGATACTTTTCCTATTTACTCAAAATCTACTAAATATATTTTAATTCTGATTTACGTGTTTCTATATATAATAGTTACTTATGTTTTTAAAGTTATTTCATTAGTTAATACGCGTTAATAGACCGACAAATGAAAAAAATGAAAAAATTGAGAGGTTGTTTCGCCAAGATTTTCTATCGAGAAAACTTTTTTCAATCGCGTTTCTGAGTTGATGCGATCCTAGATCATATATTGAAAAAACATATACTTAAAAATTAGAGCTCTAGCCATTCAATCTAAAGAAACAATGAAAACTTCGTACATAGAAAAATGCACGAAGCTATTTTGGTATCGTCTTAAGAGTACAGTAACCCTCTTAACCGTAATCATTCAGAGTGCTAAATTCATCTACCACAGAATATAAAAATAGTATTTTTATTCAATTGTCACAAAGAACGAATAAATTATGTCATAGACGTTTTTTCCTAAGATTTTCGACCGACGCGAATGAATTTCCGCGCCAAAGCGTGAATCACAGCCGTGAATAGTTACAATTCCAACGGCTTATGATCGATGCAAGTTGGAGAAAAAAACTATGCAAGATGTCAAAGAAACAGTTGTAATAAAACCTGTCACTATTTTCATCGTGTCCAATGCTCAATACACTATTTCTTTTCATATCAATGTTTTTTTTGACTACGCGAAATAATTTGGACGTTTTTTTTACAGTTCAATTTTAATGTCAAACTAAAATGCTCGTAGATAACACGGTCTTGTTTAGTCACAGGTTTTTAGGCTGTCAATTGGGTAAAATTACAGAAAACTGATTGGTATCAGTAAAAAATAACTTCAATCGTAGTTTAGGTCTAAGCTTGAATATGAAATAGCAGATTCAAAGGTAGAAAATCATGCTCTAATCAGGCTGCGCAAGAACTAGTAGGCAGACTAGATCTACTTTTTGTATGCTTCATGATTTTTTTACTACAGGCCTAATAAAGCTCAAAGTACATATTTCACAGATATCACATAAATATAATTAACATAGATTGCATAACATAGATTGCGCTGGTATTCAAAAACTATAAAATACTTTGTTTTACGTCTTCTTTTTTTTGTTAAAAGAACAAAAAGCGACAAAATGAAGATTATCATGGACATGAACTATCTATGTATAATCAAAAATTACCTTCATAATGATTGTCATCATCGTCGTTGACGCCACAAATCTGTCGGTACAGGTCTTCGTATTCTGCCCAGTAGGCGGCCAGCGCCGAGGGGTCCGGAGCCCGTGCCGGCAGGGGCAGCGCCATGCGCACCTCCGGTGACTCCTGCGAACATAAACAATTACATTACATTAAAATCATTACTATCACTACAATATGATCAAATTTAATAACAAAAGTCCAAGGGACTCACATCATTTTCAAATGGACAATGCTTTTGACAACAACTGAGAAAAGGTATCAAACTTTTGGAGAAGAGCAGGACGAAAGGCCTCCTCAGCATAATCGTTAGTGATACTGACTGCCCGTATTATCAAAATAGGTTTGATCCCCAGTGCATCAGTAGAATAATTTATGAAATTGTTTACCCATCGCGGCAACGGTCTAATTACTTATACACAATGTATACTC
This sequence comes from Orgyia antiqua, assembly GCA_916999025.1. Lineage (NCBI taxonomy): Eukaryota > Metazoa > Arthropoda > Insecta > Lepidoptera > Erebidae > Orgyia > Orgyia antiqua. The sequence continues at coordinate 22,491,988 of OU779862.1, forward strand.
ATTAGTGTGGGTGTAGTCAGAGGGATGGTTTGGAGAGTTTACCAGTAATGTTTAGGATTGGTTTCCGCCCATGCTGTTTCGGTAAGACTATCTACAAAATAGGTATTCAAAGCTATTAAAATCAATAGATTATTTATATGTATAATGTATATTAAAGAGGTTACATCATTATTTAATATGAGAATTAACATGATCTAAACAGTTCGCGGAAGAAGACTTGCCCGTATGACGTAAGATCAAACATGTCACATGCATGTTACCTACATGTTAAGTCTAAGGCATATTTAAGTATTCAAGAAGTATTTAATGCTTTAGCAATCTAATAAATATATACTAGACTAGCTGTTGCCCGCGACTCCGTCCGCGTGGAATTTGGAAAAAATAATTATTTCGCAATAAAAGGTAGCCTCAGGGTCTAAAGATTGTCTGTTCCAACTTTCATCAAAATCGGTTGAGAGGTTTATGCGGGAAAGCGAAACAGACAGACAGACAGAGTTACTTTCGCATTTATAATATTAGTAGGGATAAAAATGACAGTGGCATTTAGAGAGAGCTGACAGAAACCCAATTTTGAAAAACAAAGAAGTTAGGGCATTCAAAATAATATAATTAGTTATGCGTCCGTAACTTCCGTTCACTTGATTTTGCTCGTCTTAAAAATATCCAAAACGATTAAGAAGTTTATGTTTACAGGTCACAAAAAATCCTTAAAGAAATTGTCTCCATTTTCCACTCGTGAGGATGTTAGAACCCAAAATAGGTATATGGGTTGCTTTTAGTCTTACCAGTAGAGAAGCGTTCATCTAGTCCATACACTATATACAAAAGTTACTCGTGCAGTTATTTATTTGAAATAGGTATTAAATCAGTGTAATGTGAAAACTTGTCTCACATATACAACACAAAGACACTCGCTATTAATGTCAGCACACAATTAGACTGATTTAATTGAATATATTCTTTGTATGTTTATGTGAAAAAGGTTACGATCGTACAATGATTAATTCTCAAACAATGAAAACATTACAAAGGACAATATTTGAGTAAACAATGAGGGTATTTCATGAGTTATGAACATTTTGACACGTTTGCGAAATGCGTCGGTTTTGGTCAATTGTTGCAAAATTGCCCACAATGCTGCCGTTACCACATCCGTAGTAGTCTTAAATACTTATGAAGGGCATGCTACGGTATTTATAACTGTGCAATCACGAAGTTTTAACTACAAAACTGACAGAACATCTAACTCTAAGGGAATTGCAGTTGTCTCTCAGATGTGGCCTTTTCCTCCTAATCGAGAGACTTCAAACTATTAGGCACTGATCACTTCTATAATAAGGTAATTGTTCTGTTGTCATATTTCTTAGAGGAGATATTCTGCATAATGGGGAAAAACAATATTCTTTATTTGTGAAGAATCGAAGAAGAAATATTTTATTCAGAGACCTAACTTTGTAGACAAATAATTTTCATAGTAACAGAGTAGACAGTTCCTTTTGTAACAGACAAAAGGAACTGTCTACTTATCGGCCTATTAACATACTATTGTTAGACTCTAATTAATCTCCTCTACTTTGAAAGGGCATCTTGTCTACAAAGTCGTGCTGACCAGGCGAGTTGGCTTAGAATTTAGTTTCTAATTTTCCGTTTCTTACAGAGAATGTTATTTACCTTAAATTTAAATCGAATATTGAAAAAAGAATAATGCATGACGTTTTAGATGGTCGTAAAGTGATTGTAAGAAATTGCATTGCGATAACACTATGTTATCGCCAGTATATTTCTTACAAGCAACCTTAATTATAATACAAAGCAAATAATGACTACACGCCCATACACAATCTTAACGTCACACACACTGCTAACATCAACCGCCATTAGTAAATACGAGATAACAAACTTGAGTATTTTTAATTCTTGAATGTTGAATAAAATGTAAAACTTAATATATTCGCGTTCTTCGTGGGGGCATTATCTTAATAAAGGATAAATAAACATGTATTGAGTTTTATATCTCTCCTCTCTACATTTCTATTATATCTCGCCTATTATCTTCGCACTGCTCCACTTCAGGAGGGATTATGGTCATTATTTAATTATGGATTATTATGCTGTGCTTAACAGGCGTGTTGATACAGAGTTTAGTTTCGAGTATTTATATTTGATTGATTGAGATTTCTGTCTTTCACAGTAGACGTTAATGGTCTTACTCATAATGACTTATCGGAGGTTGAAAAGTTCGCTAAAATAGGTTCGCGAAAATTGTCAAAACTTGTTATTCATAATAGTCTCTTTACGCTAAAACGCTTATTATCTCTCCGATAAAATCTCCGTTTAAACCTCTGATAAGTCATTGTGAATAAGACCATAACTGTTTATATTGTCCCTTAGCTGGCTGGCAGCACCCTGGGAAAGAAAAGGGGCGGTGACACTTGTATTCTTAATCCGTCACCACACGGACCACGGTTTTATATCTACATTAATAAAATAATTTGCATATGCCTTCAGCTTTTGTATTGTAAGTGATAGTAATTAATACTATTAAGTGTGTGTCCAATGATATGCAAAGCAGCAGCCGCTGTAAAGAACTTTACCTTTAGAAGATAAATGTAGGTATTTTTCTATTATATATGTACAAAGAAAAAGTATTTCGCTCATTGACCACTACAATGCTTTTAAAAAAATTGTAGTAATCAATCAAGGTATAAAACAATTATTTATTGAACAAATAACAAGCCATTTTTTTTGCTAACAGTATCCTAAAATAATAATTAAAAATTACACCTGTCGGCAGTTGCTTTAAATGGGAAACTTTTTGCTCTCATAGTTAAAAAATCGTTATATCATAAACAACGTAATCATAGTTTTAATTAAGTCGGTTGGACCAGATCTTACAAATTGTCTTCACTTGTATCTACGTATCTAAAATTAAAATTGCTAAAGTAGACCATTCACTCATGTCTGCATACAGTAATGGACTACGACAATGCTTATAATGCCTAGTGCCCCTACAAATCAACACATTTGTCTGTATGTTTTGTTAATGTTTGTTACCTACCTCATAGCTATTAACTGGGCAAAGCGATTTAAATGATTCTTTTTTTATTTGAAACCTCTCAAATTTCAAAGGCACATGAAGGCGGTTGAACTTTTTTTTAAAAATACTCAATTTTTCTCGTCCGATTTGTTGGTGCGATTCGCAGCCTTGACGTGAATGGTCAAAGGTGGGAAAGATCAATTGTATTTATATATTTATGAGTTTCCTTTGCACCTACGTCTACTTTACAAAGTCAAAAACTCGACAGCCATCCTCTGGCGTTTCCGGAGCACCCACGATGATTTGTTTAAAATCAGACGGATTCGAAACTATACTAAATTATTATAAACCCGTTTAAGACTCCACCCGTATATGTAAAGTAAATATTCACTTTATTGTTTGCATTAGAATACCGATTGTTCAAACAGGATTAAACAGAAGGTCATAGCCGCAGAAATTCTTAAGAAAACATAATTTTCCAGCCAATTTAGCACGAAATCTGTTCTACATTTAAATTCTACTTAACAAAAACCCTATTAACAATAAAATTATAAGCGATTAATCCATAAATTGGAACATAATACACATTTAGAACTGTTCATTAAGTAATACATTAATATATCATTAAGAGCCGACACAATATTCATTAATAAACATCTTGTTTATCAAGATCAAGACAAGAATGTCTGATTCTTTTGCCGTTTCCGAAGCGGAATATCACAATCACGCATAACGTAATCATTATGAATGAATCAGATGATGTTTTAAAAGTTATTGAAAGTTAACTAACAACCAATTCAAAATTGTTTTCGTAAACTATTTATTTTTCAATACAATTTTGTATTAAGAAATTGTGTATTTTGCACTCATTTAATTTAGAAATTTTGTTATATCAATGCTAACTAAACAGCTTCTCTCTAGCTCATTTACGTCTCACTGTTGGGCACGGAGGGATTAAGGTGAACAACACGTGTTTTATTAACCATAATCAATATGATCAATACTATTTGATCATTAATTGAAGAAGATATAATCATATTACGTAACTGTAAGCGATCTTAATATCGATATTACATGGACAGTTATCATGATGTTGAATCAATTACGGCCCTGTGCGTGCCTATGAGGTGTTGTAGATATTGGAATAATGCGACTAAAGTAGTATGTTGTATTTTATTTATTAGATAACCGTAGACATTTTGTCTATTTCCCATTACGTCATGGTATTATTATCAATTTATCAATGATGTCTGAAGCAATACAAAAGGGAATACTTCCTTTGATAAAGCTTCATTCAAATTGTTATCAATTTTGTACATTGTTTTAATATGTAGAATGTTGTGAATTTCTTTTACGAGAATAATATTACGTTCGCAATAATATTATGAAAAATATAATTATAATAATATTACGTTGGCTGTGGTTCAGTGCTAGATGCACTAAAATCTTAAGTGAATATAAATAAAACTACTTTTTACTGATTTAGACTCGTATATTTGTTTTAAATTTTGCCCCGACGTTTCGGTTGATGTTAAACAAAAAATTGCAAAAAATTATGCTGCTCGGGGATTAAATTCTAGAAACCAAAGAAATACAAAAATGCACAGAAAACCGACTCTACAAATACATTACAAGGCCTATAAATGAGACCTTGGACTACCAATCAAAGCAATAAAAATATTATAAGACACTTTATAAGCTATATATATACCAGTTTAAGGATAAAAACTGTGTTATTCATATAAATAATGAAGACTGGTTTGAGAATAACGTCATTTCTTCGAACTCTGCACTTTCGCAACATCCATAAATTGATATTTCCTTAACTATGACGTATTTGATAAAAATTAATTACTTCAAACAAAAAATGCATCATCATAAGACTTCTATTAACTTCTCTTTAACCTGCCACAGCTACGTAAGCTCTACGTTATTTCGTTAAAACAAGAGCTACTTTGTCAGAATAGGCCACAAACTCCGCGCTGGCTTACGACCGTATTCAATAACCAATCTAAGATTACAGATAGAAATAATCCCCGTTTATGAGTAAAATATTATTTAGCTAGTTCCGTTTTCGTTTAAAAAATATATACTATTCATCAGCAGCTTAATGATAAGCAAGTATGGGCACAAGTTTAGAGTACCTAGTTCGTCTTTAGTAGCATCATTGGAGAATAGATTAAATATTGAAAGCGGGCATTAATCCAGCATTGAGTAAGTAAAATTGAGTAAGTAATTGACGGGCTTCGTGGTGGAGTGGTTTATGTAATGGACTGCCGATCACGAGGTCGCGGGTTCGATTCCCGCTTGGGACAATCATTTGTGTGTTATCCATAAATGTCATACAAATGTTTGTACTGCGTCTGGGTGTTTTCTATGTATTATAGAAAACACCCAGAAGTATATATTTACAAAAGAAAAGAAATTTCCTGAATATTTATTATTATTATTATTAAAATCTAAGCTAAGTTTAACTACGCCTATTAACCTCACAGTTGTTAATATGAAGAAATTATCAAAACCTCATCGATATCTTTGCAAATAAAAAAGAAAAAGCAATCAAAAATAAAAAGTACGTTACGAAATAGCAAACAGAAATGGGCATATATTTTTGAGTAGATATATTTGTATAGAAAGGCAAAAATCTTGGAATCTGCAGATTCAAATACACTAGGTTTTATTTAACTAAATGACAAACTTGTTTCAATATACGAAGAGCTTAGTATAGGATAGAAAATAATAAAAGCAAATCACGTAAGTAGGAGACGATACACACTTTCTATTCTGCAACCATTTTACGCAACTGCTTCTAAAAATATTTCTTCAAAGACTTTTAGCGAGTAGGCTTAGTTACCACTAACCACTGAGGTCGCATGGAGTAATCTAAAACCGGACCGAAAACCACTTCGAAACGCAGATTCAAATTTTGCTTAATTTATTAATATTTTTACTATAAAAAATTAATTGCATTACAGATATAACGATCTGCAAGTTTTTGATGTATTATGCCAAAACAGTTGTTGTATATAAGGCCTAGTGTGACCTCATGAATTAACGTATCTGGAGCCACCGTAATTCCCATTTTCCTTTCGAAGGAAGAGAATTTGGAGGAATCTGAGTAATTCTGGCTTTAGGACATCTATGTAGCTAGGTACTTTAGCCACTCTCATTGTAAATACCTATGTGACTAATAGCTACAATTATATAATTAGGTTTTTTGGTAGAGAAAGCCCTAAAAAATGATGAAGTGATAAATGCGATGCAAACCGCAGAATAAAATACAGAGATTGAAATTCGAATGAAAGTTTATAAGGGAGAGAAACTCAGTTCTTTAACCTTCCAACATCGCTTGTAACGGATGTAGAAGAATTTGTATAACATTAACTCGACACAAACACTTTAGGTATGTGTGTGATGTCATCTCCTTCTTGTGCCAATATGTTGCCACTTTTAAAGTTTTATTGTAGTGTTGCAAGACACTTGATTGACAAGTTTTATTTGCAAATTGATTATAAAGTGGCGATAATTTTAAAATCAACGTTAGAACCATAGCTAAGAACGTTAGAACTTGTATCATGTTCAATAGATATGTAGACACTAGATAAACTAACAGATATTTTTGAAAAAAACTAATAGATATTTTCTTTTTCACTCTTTGGTTACAATTCTGTGTGTAACAACTAAACTGAATCATAAATTTTGATAGTTAGACTACATAAGACATCTATTTATTGCTCTTCTACACTATAAAATGCAATGATATATTACTAACAATGTAGGTACATAGTATAATGATAAAATACACCAACGCACGTACTAACTTAAAGATTTCTAACCCCTTTTAGTTCTTTCCGTACGTTGATAGGTTAGTTAATCAATCAGTCAGTAAATAAATCTCTTCCTTTGTATAAACAGATAAGATATTAAACATGTTGTTTAAATACAGTACCTATTAAAAAACACAATTCTCTTCCTACAATATTCTTTGCGGCCAGTTACTTAAACAAAAACAATCTATTTCTATCCGAGATGTAAATGACAGCTGTCATAGATTATAATCTTGCCTTCTTATTATGATACATGTATCACCAAACTAGTTCTGCTCCAAATAGTCGCACGCGTTTACGACACGCGCGTAATTACGCGTAAAACGTCGCAGTAGCGTATGTTAGACGCTCACTGTAGATGCACATATTATTATGGAGTTGTGGTTTTCATAGTGAAAGTTTTTATTTTCACCACCCATATAGCTATATGTAGCTTAAGCATCTATTATTTGATTTCAATTAATGTATTTTAACACCGTGTTGTATCTTTTTATTTAGTACTCGATAGATTATTGTCTGCAATAAAATAGGAACGAAATATATTATCAATTTCTTTTTTAAAAACTAAAGTAAAATGTCCATACCTATTGTTAGAGTAATTTAATGGTGTGAACATAATTAATTGAAAATGAAATAATGTAATGGAATTATTAGGGTTTCGTATAAACCCTTATAGGATCACTCCGGTGTCTGTCTGTCTGTCCGTCTGTCAAACTTTTTTTATTCAGCAACGACTGAAGGTATCAACTTGAAACTCATACCAAATGTAGATTTATGCGGTCGTTTGCTGCAAAAAATACAATCAACCTTTTACCTCTACGCATTTAAAAGATATAACCGAATTACGACCATTTTCAAGAATTTTCGACTTATGCTAGGGAATCAAAATTCACAGGTTACTTCCCGTTGCCCTAGAGACTTGAAATTTGGCATAGACCAAGTCTATATAGTGCTGATATAGGGAAAAACCAAAAACTTGTAATTTGTCATCACATCACAAGAAAAAAGTGATTTTACTAATACCAACTTATGAAGTAGCTGAAATGTAGGCGATTCCCTACATTTCAACTACAAAATTAAGTTGGTGTGTTGTTTTGAGTTTAATTAACTGATTATTTGAATGCAGTTACTTATGTTTAGTAGGTACAAAACCCTAACTGTGCGAGTTTACCTCGCTCTTGACAGGTTTTTTTTTATTTTAGTTAACTTTAATGTTTGTCGTAGTAAAATTGGCGCCGCTGTTTAACTGTAATATAATATTATGAATGCAATTTGTGTCACAAAATGCCGTTGACCACTTTGAACTGATAGTCTTTAAAGGATGTAGCTTTGATTCCATAGTGTTCGCTATCGTACTTTCATTATGTATTCAACTATCGGCCAACACATAAAAATATTATTATCTACGAATTTATTACAAATGAAGTATAACTGTGCGTAGTTAGCACTAGAAATTACATTATAACTTCAGAATATAAAATATTATAAAACAGATGAGTTTGTTTGTTTGAATGCGCTAATCTCAGGAGCCGCTGGTCTGATTTCAAAAATTCTTTCAGTATCAGTCTATCAGTAGTCATATCACGCTGCGACCAATAGGAGCGAAGCATTAGTGAAAAATGTTGCAAAGACGGGGGAAATTTTCTAAATTCCACGCGTACGAAGTCGCGGGTGACAGCTAGTTAGTTATTTATATTTAAAAAAAATGCTAAAAATATTTATCCAAATAATGATTTTGTTTTAGATCTAGTATGATGTTTCAGAAACTTTTCAGACACCACGGTCAGAAGAACTCATGCAAGTGTTCGATTTAATTCAATATTGTATTATATTACGCTCTCTATAAGGAATTTTGTATATAACATAAAAGATAATAACACTTTTTCAAAGTCGTAAAAGAGCAAGAACAATCCCAATCGAGACATCTACAAGTATAATTCCGTTTAAAACAAAAATGTCACATCAGATTACTAACAACCGACTGGCCTAAATGAGACTAGGTCACAGTATAAAGATACATTTTATACAAGTATTATATAATATACATTGTCACTATTAATTATATAATTGTATAATTAGTGGGACAAAAGTATAAGTTATCATAATAATTAAATATATTGTAACCTGGAAACGTAAACTTCACACAAAATGTTATAATTTCATTGTAGGAAACAATTATTTCTGTTTAACAAGTGGAAATATGTTATTTACTTGATATAATTAATGTATAAATTATTATAATAATGTTTCTTTAATGTTTTTATATTAGAATAAAATTCATGAACATTTCACACTACGTCCTCTGGATAAATTACGGATATTATTTATATAAGTACAAAAACTACTTTTTTTATTATTTAAGTACAAATATTTGTATACTATTAGTACTATTACTAATAATTATGCAGAGTGGGTATCGAACCCACCACTACACTACTAACTATACCACGAGACCCGTAGTTGTCTAGTCCGTCTATCCTGTACAGCATCTTCATATTTATTTAAGAAAAGACTATTTTGTATGCTTGCCGTTATATGAGGCACTAACTGTTCAGCATTTTCTAAAGAAATTCCATACAAGGCGTCATAGAAAACAAAAGTGTATTACGTCTATAGAACTTCAAGATTAGGCAGCCAATCTGTCGTAATGAGTTGCCAAATTTAACTAACAATTATTTCGACAATATCAGAAAATAACTATTATTTAATTTACCACAAATCTAATCAGATTAATATCTGAATGAATACTTACGAATGCCGTAAACCGATTAGGTAAGTACGTGTGTGGTAAACTATTTTTATGGTATGATAAAAACAGATTCACATACACACAACTACAAACATTTTCTATATTGATACATCGTCTAATTAACTTCCTGAAACCTCTAATACTTTTTATTATTACGTTTTTTTTTCATTTCTTTCTTATTATGTAGGTATAAGGCCAGGACGCAATTACACAAAAATTTTACAAAAGACTTTTATAATTTGTTAAATTTTAATGAAAATTTTTTATTAATTAATTCATTAATTATGTTTAAGTTAATAAATTTAATTTTGATCTAGGCTCTTTGTTCCTTATCCACATAATAAATTAATAAAGTCAGTTTGCAATTACTACACGAATACATAAAATGAAAGATTGTATAATTGACGAGCCTCGTGGTTGAGTGGTTTATGTAACGGACTGCCAATCAAGAGGTCGCGGGTTCGATTCCCGCTCGGGACAATCATTTGTGTGCTTTTTCTAATTCTCATACAAATGTTTGTACTGCGTCTGGGTGTTTCTATGTATTATAAGTATGTATTTACAAAAGAAAAGTAGTATATGTATTCTATCCGTATTCTGGTACCCATAACACAAGCATGATAAGCTTAGCTTGGGACCAGAAGACGTTGTGTGAAATGTCCATGAATATTTATTATTATTTATTTATTTATTATTTATTTATTATGATAATAATTTACGTTCAGGGTTATCATTTTTTTAAATTAACTAGTACTTACTCTTTTTAGTATAAATAAATGAAGTAAGAAAAACATTATACCAGGTAGTTAATAATTTAGTTTTTTCAAATTCTATTTGTGTAACCATATAATAATTTTAAATAGTTACATTTATAGTTTTTATTTATCTATAATCAGTCGCAAGTTTAGTTGTTTAACTACGAACTCAAAATAGAATAGTTTTCTTTTTTTATTCTTTTCTCGATTTGCTTTAGATCAACGAATTGTCGACAAATACATATATATTTTCAATATTTTTATTTGTAAAAGTACAAATTGTAAAAACAACTTTATTACAATCCGTTCAACACAGAACTTTACGGAAGTATTTATAAGAAAGTATAAATATAATCTAATAATATAATCCTTCAGCCAGGCTGAAAAAAAAATCTTATCTATCTATTTTAAATTTTAAGTAACATGAAACTCTACTTTCTACCGAATCACTATAGGTAATATTTTAGATGATGTGTTGAAGTGGCAACCCTGTTCTGTTACTTTTTATGATGTGCGATTTCAATTAGTACGTGAACCAAATGACGCTCATTATACATGTAATATAATCATTATTACATAATACATCTCATATGGGAACCGAAAATTATAGTTTTCTAAATTATTAGTGTTGTACCTATACATATATTAAGTGGTGTAATAAATTTTAACGAGTTAACGTAATTTGTGTTAAGTTTAAATGAAACTAAAAGTGGTTGATTTGTTTATTTTTTCGTTTGATGTTATGTTTTGGTCACGGTTTAAGAATGTTGCTATGAATGCAATATTTTCTAACGGTATAGGCTTTATGCTATCACAGTACAATTGACTTCCTCGTTAGTACTGTGGACAGTATGTCTAACATTAGAAAGGTCTTCGTTTTAGGAAAATGTTATTCATTACACAGTACTTTTAATTGCTTTTCTTAACACTCCACCGTACTTCGCACCTTCAGTAAGGCAAAAAATTCGGCCCCACTTCATAAAGGAAACGGCATATTTTTATGACGCTGCATTTATTTTAATTTCGAGGTTTTCGGAGAAATGAGTGGATAATTATTAATTGCAAAACCTTACTTTTAATAAAATTATAACTTCCTTTTTCTGAGTTTTAAAAATATAATCTTTTTATGAATAAATAAAACTACTTTTTACGCATTTAGACGCGTATATTTGTTTTAAATTTTGGCTCTTAAATAAAATTTGGCTTTTAAATAAAAGTCTCACCCGTGACCATGGTGACTGCAAAGTCTCCGAAACGTCGGGCCAAAATTTAAAACAAATATACGCGTCTAAATCCGTAAAAAGTAGTTTTATTTAAACAGATGAGTCGCGCAAGTGTTAGAAAATATTAGAAAATATTACTTTTTATGAATAACTAGGTTTGTACCTATTTCTATTAATTTAATTAACATTAACCTAGAAAATATATTAAAAGGTACGCTACTACTCAGACTCAATTTATATCAAACATAATTTATAAGTATGTTTCTATTTACAAAAGAAAAGTAGTATATGTAGTATATTTGTATTCTAGTACCCATAACACAAGCATATAAGCTTAGCTGGGACCAGAGGACGTCGTCGTATGAAATATGCATGAATGTCTATGAATTATCTTCTTTACTTATTATAGAACAAAGTCGTTACTTTGTTTGTATGTCCCTATGTGAGCTTAATATCTTTGTTTTATTTTAGGGGAACGCTCAGTGACAAAGAATTTTATAAGATTTTTTTCATAGTAGGCGGTTTGATCCCAAAATCTCAAAAATCATCAGTAAAAATTGTTACGAATAAAATCAATGAGTACATTGAGTACCTACCTAAGTAAATTTCTTTGTTTTAGATTTAAATTTTATTTTTAAATTCCTTTAGTGTATGATCAAGGACTTATTCAGCCTACATTAAGTGATAGTTCACATACTAGTTCACTCGACATAGTAACACACATTAAGGTATTTCTCGAAAGTAAATTGGCTACCAAACCGATACGGATTCATGAATAGTCAACGACAGCCACAGATTATGATACAAACAACATTAATGATTAAACCTTCCGTGTTTTCGGTTTTTGTTGTAGTTTGTCTTGATATTTTATAGCCTGTGATATAATTAGATGACAAATCTGTAACTAAAGGACTAAAAATCATGGTTTTATTACGTCTGTACCGATTTAAAATCAAAATCTCGATTTTAGATGTAAAAACAACACGTTTTAACCAGAAATCTCGATTATTAAAATTTATTTTTGTTTCTGGATCTGGCAACACTAGCTTTAAATATGTACTCTTTTTTCTCTGCCTATTCCGTACGAATCACGTTTAATAAAGCACCCTACTACCTCACTCGAGAGAGACAGGATCTTCTTCATCACCTTATTCATCACTTAGATTAATTTCTGAACGAAAATCACGTTATTGGTGTATGGTGTAACATTCCAGTTACTACTGTGGCAACACTTTTGTGTAACTTGTATTGTAATGAAAAGGTTATCGTTTTAAAGGTTATGTGGTTTGCTAACCAAGCAAATATTTAATTTAACAAGATTTGCGATATTGGCATTTGATTTTTTTTCTCTTTCCGTTTTATGCTGTTCTCTAACTATTTGTCTAAATAATATTTTTATTCTTTTGAAAAAGGAACCTTAGCTTTTTTGTATTCGGCCATCGTTCAACCAATTTAAATTAAGAATGTTAAAGTAAATAACCTCTTCCTCTGTTGGCCATCAAATATACAATTACATTATTTTGTTATACACCAGATAAAACTATCCAAAACGAATTCAACAGTTAACCCGTAACCGTTAAAACAAACAATCGATTTAAGAAATTGTTAATTGTACTGACAATCGATATTGCAATCGATTACGGACGTTCGGCCACGCTTGTGAACAATATTATCTATGAATTTTATGATAATTATTTTTATATCTTAAATGCGTATCTATAATCATTACGATTATTGTAATAATTTGTACAGTCATATCGTAATTGAGTTTTTATAAAATTACTAATTTTATTGATTTTGGAATTATAATTTTACGTTAGTAATTTAACATTGAAATTGGCAATCTACCATCTTGTTTTTCTTATACTTAGATGTCTAAGACCTAATAACTAAATCAGTTCAATCTCACGGGTGGTCATTACACGGTTTAGTTTAGTAGGGTTTCCCGCGTTCTCACAGATGGCTCCCTTGGGAAGATATAAGGGGATGAAAAACTTTTCTCTTCTATTGTCGTTGTAAGAATCCACAAATTAGATACCTAAAACTATTTTAATTTTAGCAAATAATCAACATTACAAGTTCTCATGTGACTAACATCTGTTTGCCGAAACCGAATTTGCCATAAAAAAAAGAAAATCGCTAATTCAGTGCCATTACAAGTGGCGCAAATTAAAACGAAAACCATCAAGTGGGTCAAAGTTACCGGAACAATTAACAAAGGGCTAAGTTACAATCGATTGTTACGACACTAGATATCCGATCGATGTCCCACTCTATTTGTTGCACAGATCATACTGTGATGCAAGCAGTCTTTATTATTTACTGGATTTGCTAGACCTAATAAATATCGGGCAAATCACAACACTTTTTTTCTAACAAACTTTTTAATTTCATCTATAGACTAATTTAAAAATATGTATATGATTTTTTTTAATATTTCTACATTAATTTATTAATTTTTGCAATTACATATTATGCTATGCTTTTACTTAATAAGCGTAATCGTTTGCTAGTCTTCTGAGGTCGTGAGTCCAAGACCGCTCATGGTGATCATTTTTTTCGACTATAATTTGATTTTACATGTAAAATATTTTCAAAAAAAATGATTTTATTTGGAATATTTATAGTTACATATTCCAAATAAAACCTTTTTTTAAATATTAAGGTTTTTTCTAGAACTAATCCACTGATTCTAAATCTGTTTCACTAATAAGAAAATGACCTAGTAAGTAGGTAGAGGTAGTCTTCCTTGTGAGAGATTAAAAATATAAAAAAAATGAACACTAGGCGAACAAAATCTAAGCGAAAATGTTGCTTATTTATTATATAAACATTTATTTATATTTAATTATTTGATATGCTAATACTAATAACTGTTGCAATTCACATTGATAACGAAAGTCAATAGGTTTACTAACGATACGGCAATTTATTGTTGATAGTAGACCGGCATTTCATTAGATACAGTGACTGATATACAGTAATAGATTGATAACAATAATTTGCAACATAAGCTGCATTCGTTATAATAATAGATTTTCCACTTTTTAGGGTTCTTAACCGACTTAAAAAAGGAGAAGGTTCTCCATTATTTAATTAGAAAGCTGGTGGTTTCCGTATGGTCCCATAATCCCATTGGTACCATTTCAGGATCTGATGGTTATCTCCTAACCTCTTAAGAAACCTATTTAAGTTAGTTACCGCTATTTGGTATATATTGCTAACATACAAAATTCACGTCCAAAACACATTAGTAATTTTCTTCAGATTGGATATTTCACCGCATATTATGTGCTCTGACACGCTCCATAGCACAAATAGCTTGTAAATAGGTACATAATATATCTGTATTTTGCAGAGCGTTATTGATATTACACGGAATATTAGACAGGTTATGTGCTTGGCATTACTTGTCCAATGTTGTAACCTAATAGGTATATAATCATACTAGCTGTTACTCGCGACTTCGTACACGTAGAATTTAGAAAAAATTTCCCGTTTTTGCAACATTTTACACTGATACCTACTCAGCGCCTATTGGTCGCAACGTAATGTTATAGCCTAAAGCCTTCCACAATAATTGGACTATATATGAATTTTTCAATTCGAATCAGTAGTTCCTGATTTCAAACAAACAGTTCGTTCAAACAGACAGACTCTTCAGCTTTATATTATTAGTATTTATAAATACACACACCAAACCAGAATAGCCTCTAATAAGAAAATTCCTGTTATTCTGTTATGCTGATTATCAAATCAAGCAAATCTGTTGAAATCTACTTTGATTCAAATATATTGCATATCAAATGTAACGGTGCCTATTGTCTTAGTTTATTTGTTACCAACAGTTCAAAGATATGTTTATCTTTCATCATATAAGTGATAAGCGTTTATTGATTGTATGGTAGCAGCATTCCAATTGTTACAATAATATACGACCGATGACGTCATATAATCCATCACACTTTGACTTATCACGAGATGTTTTGGTATGTGATTATCTAATATGTCGCCAATCTGTCTAGGACAATATTAAAACTTTAGGAGGAGGATGGTGTGGAGGGTGGTATCGACAGAAATAATCCCGATATATGTTTCGGTGAATGGTTTGATCCCAAAGAACCTCTCACAATAGCTCAAGAGGCTCGGCGTCATAGCAAATCCATGACTGCCTAGATGCAGAAAGCGGTCTTGCTAGACAATGCCCGTATAGTTCGTTCGATTCTCTACCATTGGGCTCAACCACTCCGGCCGACTGTTGTCAACCTCGTCGGAGTGCGTCCTGCCGCCTTTCTAGGCTATTCAATACTTAATAATTAAATGTTCAATGTTCTCACATTTGTAATATAATTTCTGTTAAATGATTATAACATAAGCTTTAGTTATGTTACTTTAGATAAAAACAGCTAAGGGTTATGGAAAAAGCTCGTCAAAGCAATTAACTAATCTTTTTATTCGAGTTTTCAGATCTACAATCATTATCATCAGACAGCATTTCGTCTCCGGTCTACTACATAAAGAATCTCTGAATGGTCAAACTGGGTTCTGCAGAAAACTTTAGTATTTGAGATTATAAACAATCAATCAACATTTTAACTAATACCGTTATATCTATTCTCAATATTATCTAAAGTATCTATATTTAGTTTCATTGATTACATATAGAACTACGTAGGTACTATGGAACTAAGTTTAGGAAAGTTTGACAAGACTTGCGTTATCGAGGTTTTGAGCAATCGATCTTAAGAGGATACCAAAATAGCTTCGTGCATTTTTCTATGTACGAAGTTTTCATTGTTTCTTTAGATTGAATGGCTAGAGCTCTAATTTTTAAGCATATGTTTTTTTCAATATATGTTCTAGGATCGCATAAACTCAGAAACGCGATTGAAAAAAGTTTTCTCGATAGAAAATCTTAGCGAAACAACCTCTCAATTTTTTTATTTTTTTTCATTTGTCGGTCTATTATCGGGTATTAACTAATGAAATAACTTTAAAAACATAGGTAACTATTATGTATAGAAACACGTAAATCAGAATTAAAATATATTTAGTAGATTTTGAGTAAATAGGAAAAGTATCCCTAATTCTTCATTTTCTATACCTACTAGCTGTGTTAATATGTACATGTCGACGATAATATTGATGTAGGCCCTTAAATCTGTAACATCGATTCTCATGTCAATATCTATCTCAAAACCTCGATAACGGTGTTATCCATCGATGTACTACTGTCTAAAATAAATAGAGAAGATGTTGCGTCAAATTATTAAGACAAATGCAAGAAACGATGATTTACAAAAAAATTTTGTAGAAGTACTAAGCGTTACGCTTTGTTTGGATCCAGAGGAAATAAAATGTATTCTTTATTAAGCACTTACCTACTATTTTATTTTGATCTTTTTAAATACCATCTGACCGCGCCCACTTATTGACATTAGTTAATTTAATTACAATAATAATTTAATTACAAGTACAAAAATAACGAATAACACTTGATTGGTACAATAAAACATATGTATTTCACACATTATATGCATATGAATAAAACATGACGTAAATGGTTTGTATTAATTACACTCACACCAAGTCTGTTTTATAAACTTCAAGAATATAGCAACATTACAAATATATGTCAGAAAACACATAATAATATGACTCATGGTGATCATATACAAAAATAAACAACTAGCAAACAATATAAAGGCTTAAAATTTTTCAAAACGTCGGGAAAGATATAGACTAAAATATACATACATACATATACGTCGTAATCTGCAAAGTTCGGAAACTAAAATCACCCTTAAAAATCCTGGATATTTTTTCTAATTATGCCATTATCATCGGTCATTAATATGTGTGCGATATTATTTATTATTAACTTAGGGCGATATAGTCGCATTGCGACCAAGCCCTTTAAATAAAAAATATAATAATAAAATTAAAAAAAAAAATGTGTGCAAAATTACAGAACAATTCGATTGCAAGAGGGGATGTAAATCGCTTTCAAAGATTTCATTACGTAGACAGATACGAACAAAGCTAATAAAAACAGATGCACCTTAAACTAAATTAACTTAGAACACGTTAAAATTGTGTGGAAACCACGTGGAAAATTTGAGCCTTTATTACTAAAACCCTTCCCAAAGTGGGAGAGGCCCGTGCCCACTGTGCCCAGCAGTAGGACGTAGGACGAAAAAGAGAAAGATCATTACTATACACATACGAGACAATACAATAGGATACGAATATAGTTTCATATAGTTAGTAAGGAATTTGATATGATTGAAGAGTCCTTACACGGCAGCTATAATATTTTTTACGACGTGGCCGTAACCGCATACGTACGCGTACGTGTTGTCAATTCAAATAAAGCGTAATAGATACATTGTGACTGACAAATGATAACTTACAATGTCAGATAATTGACTATTTTTAACATGACATTGAGTAATAGACCAAGATCTTAAAACTGCTAGATTTACGGCATACAATATGAGCAGCAAGTTTTATCTAAATAATAAATAAATATTCACGAACATTTCACACAACGTCGTCTGGTCCCAAGCTAAGCTTATATGCTTGTGTTATGGGTACCAGAATACGGATAGAATACATATTATACTACTTTTTTTTTGTAAATACATACTTATAATACATAGAAACACCCAGACGCAGTACAAACATTTGTGTGACAATTGGAAAAATCACACAAATGATTGTCCCGAGCGGGAATCGAACCCGCGACCTCTTGATCGGCAGTCCGTTACATGAACCACTCTATCACGAGGCTCGTAAATGTAGGGACGTCGATACAATCGATAATTACAAATGTGGAACTGCAATGAGACAACAAGATATAGGTAATATGCGGTGTACAGAGGTTACAAATGAAAATTATAAATACTTCTCTGGCGAAAGTAACAAGATAAAAATCTTTTTAAAAAATTATCTTTCAAATTCAAACGTAGGATAACACGTTTTGTATATGATGTCAGGGTGTTAGAATTTAATAACGGTGCATCGTAATTTACTCTTTTCAATTTTCCTAACGCGCCAAAAGACGTACAACTTCAAAAAGTCAAAGTAGTCAATCAAGTCTAGTTCTAACTTTTCCCATCAACCACTCATAAACATTGACTCACGAAGCTCTTGCAAAACGATGAATAAAAGACAACTCTTTTATCAACAAAGCTCCTCATGACTAAGAACATATAAGTCAACAACCCAATTCCATTGTTATAGCGACACAGCTGAAGTAGTACGAACATGGAATGAGAAGGAAAATATAAGTCAGATATATTGTTTAATCTGAGATTCATAAGAAGAATCAATAACCACTAGTCAGTGCACCATGAAGACAAAATGATAAAATCATTGCTAGAAACATTTCCACAAAACTTATATAAGTGACAGACAACACTTTGGTATTAATTGGAACAATTATCGCAATTGAAAGCGAAATATTTCTATATCTTATGTATAGAATACATAAAGAAAGCGAGAAAGCTGATATAAAAGCAATTACGTTTAAAAACGTAAATCCATCACAGTTAACTTGTAATTGACGCACTTGATATATTAGTTGAGAGAAAAGCGACGCTAGGAACACGATAATTAATGTAGCTATAAGATCTCTTGTTAGCGAATGACAAACTGCACGCGACGCTAAAAATACTATAATAAATAGGTGAGTGGTACAAATGTCCAGACAGACTGGACAGTGAAAACGTTCGTGTTGAAAAAGTTAATACATTCATTGCATTTACAGAGAATAGTTTTATGAACAGCATTTTAACAGCTGCATTTTCGTTTTAATTACTGCTGTTTTATTTATCGAGGGTATAATAGAATGCTACGAAGACACTGTTCCTCGTCGCCATCTATTTCCAAAAATAAATACTCGCTTCTGAGCAACTCCAAAAAAACTATATCACCATAATTGTTTGCATAACTCTGAGGGGGAAATCGAATATTATAAATGTATAGATAATATCATATCTACAATAACGTACGACAATATTATTCAAATTTAATCCGCTGCTAATCTGTTCATAAAATCTTTAAGTTATTAAATAATCGTAGAAAACATGAACACTACAAACAAAAGAATATTTTCTCTACGTAGGTAATGAATAGGTCACAAAGGTGATGCTGTACTTAAATTATTTAAGATATTTTGTTTGTCTTGGAAGTAGTATCTTGGCTTCAAGCAGTACCTTCTTTGTAACGGCCCTACATCGACTTATTTGCCTGCCGACTTTATTCCCATTGGTTGTCTCCGAGTGAAGTTTTCTGCTTGATCAACATTAAAACTAAAATTACCCTTCTAAGTAGATATTTAAAGGCAGATCTTCTTTATTTAAAATAAATATTTCTCCTTCATCCTGTGTCATACGTTGCGAGTTTTTGACAAAAAAATTCATACCATAATTCAGACATTTTCTTCCTTAGCAAAAGAAATTGAGATTTCATCACATCGAGTTAATTTGTTAATGATAATGTTAAAACTGACGATCCATACAATTTAAAAGAAGCTATATAATACATGCAAAGATGCAGACTTCATGCACTTCATTCTCGCTAATAAAAATATGCCAAGAAAGTGTGTAAACAATTTAACATACCGATCGTGACAATTATACATTGCACATAGCAATGTTATTCCAATATCTTGGCGTCACAAAGATATCTGTAGTGATATCAACAATTATTTGCAGTTGGAATTGAATCGGACTAATTAAGCATGTGGCCTTACAAAACTACACAATGTAATCATCAAAATAAACGAATACTCAATAGATAACGTTAAAGTTATTTCTATTATGCTATTAGGTATTTAATTCATGGACATTTACTGTAATATTGATCGTATATTCGTTAATGTAAAATAATGTTAGAATGTTTTTATTCAGTTTAGGATAACTGGTTACCTTGATGATGTCGATTCGATAAATCGTCACGCCTGCAATCGAACGGATAAGTATAAACAAAATAGCATAGACTTATTAATTAGGATTGGGATATTTAAGTGCGTCTAGTTCAGTCTACTGACTGCATCATCCAATTAGTAACAGCATCTATTAGCAAAAAAGACCCATTCGAGATGCAGCTAAAAAATAATAATACTTACCCTAACAAAGCTAATGAGACAAAAATGCAAGTACAGTTTAAAGTTAAATTTTAAATGTAATTTGTGTCCAATATGTTCGTTTAAATGTATTTTTCCGATCGAGATAATACCAATACGTGAAGTTCATTGTAATTAGCTAATGATTCATGCAAAAAGTCACTAACCAGCTTCAGCATGAGTGATCCGGAGTAACAGCCGCTTAGAAGGAGTGGTTGTACATACGAAAGCTTAATAAAACAGTTGTAATTGAACTATCAAGCGTCCACAGCACACACACTCACTTTTACCAAACTAATTATTGCCGGAGACCATTCAAACGCAAGACGAGAGTTTGTTTTTATGTTCCGCCACGCGTCGGTTAGATAGCTGTTCACAACAAACGATGCACAAATTCACAAAACCTTAGAATTCGTTATTCGATTATTATAATATAATTCGTTTATGTTTATTGTTACTGAACAAATAACACATCGAAGATAATTAAAAAACAACTTGTGTGTAATGAGAACGTAACACGACAGGCGATAATGTCGGCGGTTGGCGCGGCACTGGCAACTGACAAGAAATCGAGAATGAATTGAATAGGCTCACATCGTACGTCTCGCTCAGACACACAGCCTCAAGCTGCCCCTAGAACGTTTTCTGTAACGACCTCACGCATTCAACCTTTTTTAATGCACCAGGTGGATTTCGACTCATTCAAATCCCACGGCCAATCATGAATAGAAAACAAAGATTCAAAATGCTCTCTTTTGTCATTTCTACAAAAATGCCACCAATTTTGATATTATAATTGAGATGAAAACGATTATTGCTATTAGTAATAACAATGGAATTGCATGACTTGAAACAAAAGCATATGAAAGTAATAACAATTATTGAAGAACTGGAATGATTAATATGAAACATATGAACGATATATCTACAATAACACTTGAATTAACAATGAATCATTGTTGTATTAAATAAGTAAATGTATTTTGACCAAACCATGGTTTTATTAGATCAGTCTTGTTGAGCGTCACTGAAGGCAACAAGATTGTTTTTAACTATAAGCGAGGGCAGACAAGGTTTTATTTGAAGTCCTTGTCTTGTGAAATTTATGAGCATTGTTCGTAACTATAGAGGATGTTACTAAGCAAATGTAACTAAATTGATTATTGCTCTAGTTATGACGCATATATACTTAGTTGTTTCTTATGCCATAACTATTAATAACTTGGACGATAGTAACAACGATGTCTCTAATGTTGTTTTTGACCAAGTTATACTTGATTTAGTTCACAAGACCGAAGCAAAAAGCAGCATAGTTATATTGAACGGTAAATTAAAAAGTAAGGTTAACAATGGTGACGCAACTTGACATTGCTATCCTAAAGATAATGAATATAATATGTAAAACTTGAATATTTTAGTCAAATGTTTATGGAGTTTTTGATGTGATAATAAAGAGCTAACTATTTTATGGGGATGATTTTTGGCTACCCAAAAACTTCTGAAGAAAACTTTAAAAGAAAATAAACAAACACTTTAAAACTACGCCCGTACATGGATTATTGCCACCTGTAACTGCAACCATGGACGTAGCTAGGTTTTCCAATGAAATCCCTGTAATGACAAATTTGTCATAGTATTTTCCTTGATTCCCAGCAGTTTTGACATATTATGCCCTTTTAATCTTTTTGTGGTAGTCAAAATTCCAGCGAATCTAAACCTGAATCCTGTTTCAAAACACAAAAGCCGATGATAGACCTTGATGGGTGACGGATTATGATTATGATTACGAACACTTTGGCGTATATGAGTTATGAGTTATATCCCGAAGTTTTCTACTTTTAAAAAAGTATGTGGAAATTACTTGATAGCGCAATAGCAAGCCTTGTGGTTGAGTGGTTTATGTAACAGGCTGCCGATCAAGAGGTCGCAGGTTCGATTCCCGCTCGGCACAATCATTTGTGTGATTTTTCTAATTGTCATACAAATGTTTGTACTGCGTCTGGGTGTTTCTATGTATTATAAGTATGTATTTACAAAAGAAAAGTAGTATATGTATTCTATCCGTATTCTGGTACCCATAACACAAGCACTTAGCTTCGGACCAGAGGACGTTGTGTGAAATGTCCATGAATATTTATTTATTATTTATTTATATTTGAATGAAGTCTTAATTTGTTTTCTAAAGCTACTTATAACTGGAGACAGATAGCACATATTGCTTATATAAATGTATAACTGAATATTTATTAAATTTTTATAAGTATTTACAACCCACATGGAATTCAATTACATGATGAATTAAATCCACATTGTTGGACCCAGTATTGTACCCTGTGAAACACCATTGCTGAATCCTTAACGCTCATCCGAGAAATTCATAAAGTAGTAAGCATATTATTCCCTAATCAAAACTGGCTATATTCACTGTATAGAAAAGAGAACAAACTAAATCAAAGCCATGCGCGCAACGGCGTCCCATGTATAAGTAAATCATCCTCCTGCCCTTATCCCAATATTTGGGGTCGGCGCAACATGTCTTCTATTAGCCGTCATGTCTGTGTCAATCCCTCTTTCTTTCATGTCCCCTTTCACACAGTCCATCCATCTTTTCTTAGATCTTCCTCTAGACTTTTTTCCTTCCACATTTATACTCAGAACTCTCCTATCGACATTACTTTCCTCTCGCCTCATGACATGCCCATACCAGGACATCCGCTCATTCTTCAATTTTTCAGTCACTGGCATTACTTTCAGACTTCCTCTAATATATTCATTCCCTATTTTATCCATTCGCGTGACACCACACATCCATCTCAACATTCGCATGTATAAGTAAATATTGGAAGCAAAACAGTTTGTATTTATTTACTTACAATATTACTTTAAAAATATTTGATAAAGACACGTATGCTCAATACTAATAAGATTAATAGATAAATATTATGTTTAATAACCCGTCTGTCTACTCTTGACTTGGCATTACTAAACACATGATTTTTCAATACTACAAAGTATTTGATTAGCAAAATGTAATATTAAAAATCTTTTAGATTTAAAAGTCTTCTAGATTTTATTGTCAGGAAATTTACTAAAATCGTGTGGGACGGTAATTAAGAACGCGGTATAACCGTTTCTGTCTATTTACCTATCATGTGTAAATAAATAGATTTTCATGAAATAATTTAGTAACTCCAGTCAAAAACAAAATCTTTTTACTGAATCAAACCAGATGTCTTTGTACTATGATGCAATTAAAATACACACGTTTTACTAAAAGCCCAACCTTAATCTATTCAAGGTTAAAGCAATGACTAGATCTGGCATTAGATTTACACAAATCATCAAAATTTAACTTACTGCTTAGGAAAATCCAACAACTTTTAAATTTTTCCACTGCTGTCAATCAGGCTAAGATAACAGATAGGAATGTCAGCATATATCAATAACAATACGTGACTATACGGACTGGGAGCCTAAAAACCGTAGTTGTTTTTATTATATTTCGGATTAAGATTATAAGATCATGTGACTTGAATTAAATTGCAAGCACCTTGAGTATTTTTAGAGTGAAAAGAATCATGAAATTTATTATTTTTTTCTTAGACACTGAATCTTTCCAAAATAACGTAACTCAGAAACATAAATTATTGTGGTTTTATAAATAAATTTGAACGAATTTTATTTTCCCACGAATAAAGTTTGTTTTTAGTTATTATTTATGTAATCCTACTGTAATTATAGCAACTAGTAATCGAATCACTGTTATGAATCGAAATACCTAAGTGTATACTATTTTTTTTCAATTCATTGAATTTTCAGTGCGACAGAAGTGCTTAGTTATTGTTTTTTCTTGTGGTAACAATATTGTTTTTCCTGTTATAGGCTAGTCAAGCAAAAATTACATTATCGTCCAGAACTTAGAATAAATTTTAGCTACAGCTAAACACTTGACAAAAACGGATGAAAAACAATCGATCTGATCCAAATCGATTTTTAATTAAACGCTCGATTTGGCGCGTTGTTCCACTCGTACCTGAGCTCGGGGGTGTCAGCGACCGCTCACTCAGCTTTTTGTACGTCCAGTCATTAAACCTCCGTACTGTATTGAAATTGATTCTGAGAACAAATAAGACGAGTTTGGACTTTTAGGCCATTGAATTTGCGTTTGTACAGTAAATCAGACGCTTAAATCAAGGCACTCCTAGTAGTGCTAATAACAGTTGACCAAATTTATCCCCGATAAGTCTCCATCATCTTGATTTCCAATAATAAATGTATTTGTACCAATAATGCTAAGTAGGAACACTTACGAATTACGAGTAATAGAATCACTACTGCCTAGGCCACAAGACCTTTTCAGTCGTTAAAGGTTTGATAAAACATCACTTTAAATTTTTACTCTCGATCACCTGTTTTTATGTCTCTACTCAAACAGTCACACTTCAAAATTCAACCTCTGTCGAACTATGGATATCTTCGATGGAAACAAAAACTGTTCGCCACATCCGCCGACTGTGAGACTTTTCGTGTTTGTATAGGTAATGCACAAAAACTGACTTGTAATTAATATAAGTCAGTTTGGAATATATTATTTATTAATCGTTTTATTAAATTGCATGCTGAGCTCATTATCTGTATTGGCTTGAGACAAGAATTTATAGCCTTTAAATAATCTAGACGACCAAATTAATTCAATTAGACTAATGCTAATTCTGATTTAATAACAATTTCTCAACCAACAGTCATTTCTAACGAGAACTCATCATACTCATTCGTTAATAACGAATGAGTATATGTGTACCTAATATTTAAATTCTAACTGGTCCTAAATTCTTTCTGCCTCAAAATTATTGTTTTAACTTTTCATATAACTTCCCACTTATTATATTATTTTTTTACTTGTTAAATGCTGTGTGTCAGCCAACAATAAAAAAAAACAAAATTAAAGTGATATACATGGCAAAATACGCCAATTGGAACTTGCATCATCTTTACTGAAAAAATCGCATTGTATCTTGGTCAAAGCCTTATTGAAACCTATAGCCCTCTGTCAGAGATTTCTAATATCATCGAACGGCACGTGCCATGTTGCAATTGGTATTCAGGTTAATCAATGCCACGGACAAATATTCATATTTTTTCTGCCTCACCAAAATGAAAAGCCAAGCCAAATGTAATTTTGAGATAATTAAAAAGGCATTTACGATATAGATTCATATTTTTAGTTTAATTCTATTAGAAATTCCTTGAGTGATATACCCAAATGTAGTACCTACAAATATTTAGTAAATTAAGCCGTAATTCAGTAAAATTAGGCCCGTTATTACATATCTGTATTGATTTCGAGATCATCATTTTTTTTAAGTAGATGGCTTTTAACTTTGAAGAAAATTTTATTGTTTTGTGTTCAAAATTAATCACTGCTTACGCAAGATAATCATGGAATAAGTGGTGTTAATGGTATTGTTTGTAAATATTTAAGTATCTTTTATTGAATATTGCAATGTACAATGGATGTTGATCTGACGTTTCTCCTTAAAGATGTTTTCTCTCGAGACAATTGAGTGGAAAATAAGGCGAAATTACTAGATGATGTACCGAGAACATGAACTGAATGTCTAAATAACTCACATCCAGTGTAAGGTGATTTCAAATATTGGGATTGTACTTAATTTTTATGTAGAATCAAGTTCGTATTTCTCTAATAATTTTTTTTCTACGCCCAATATAAATTAAAATTATCCTTTTACCACAGATATTTTCTCTTAATAAACAGTTAAATTAAATTTAGAAATTATGTCTTCTTTCAAAGTTGTTACACATTACAATACTGTTGCTAACAATAGACATTTTATCTTTTGTAATTTTTAGATGATAGATTACATTACGGTATGATTGAAAAAATATAATCTTAATTGAAAATTAAATTCTTTCTTAATTGCGTTGCTGGATGTAGTAAAACAAGATGAGCATTATAATAAATCGTCAACGCTTTCTGACCAAATACCTCATATAAATCAACACGTTGAAAACGATATCATTACAATCTCGCTCATTACATGACAAATATTTTAGGGTCTCGTACAAAAATGCCTTTTGGTATCACAATTATGGCTAGAAAAATAGGATGACATGTATTGTGTATCTTCAGAGTTAATGCCACAACAAAAACACTCATCATCATCATACTTCTGTATTATTTCGTTTTTTTTTGGGGTTCTGTTATTTGGTGTTATTTGGGGTCGGTATGACCAACGGAATATGATAATAACGTTACGGGACCCTGCGTGTACGACTTCAAATCGCACTTGACAGGTTTTTTATGTAAAGGCTGGTTTACACTTTGATTAGTGCGAGTGCAGGTGATTAGTGCAGGTGCTTAGTGACTAGGTGTGGACAGCGACTGATTAGTGCAAGTGATTAGTTGGCTGTGTAGTAAAGTGAATAGAAGCGTGTTCTATTTTTTTGCGAGTGGACTGCGAGTAGCCACGTCCCGCGCACCCTCCCTTCCCCCTCACTCGCAGCGTGCCTGCCACTAAACACGTCTGGACAAGAGTGTTTAGCGTTTAGTGTGTAGCGTCGGACGCTTGTTGTTGTACAAAATGGTAAAGTGGACCGAAGACGCAACTTATAAATTTGTGCAGGAGTATATAAAACATGAATGCCTTTACAACCGTAAAGCCCCTAGGTAAAAAATTAAGGGAGCCCGAGATACGGCCCTTGTACGTATAAGTGAAGCTATGAACATACCAGGGTTTGGAAGTAAAGAAGTTTATACTAAAATAAGAAACTTGAAGTCTACATATTATTATGCGCAAGAGGCTAAGAAAATAACTACTAATATATAAATACTAATACTGGCGGTGAATTGGACACTACTCGCACTAAACACCTGTACTCGCACTAATCACCTGCACTCACACTAATCAAAGTGTAAACCAGCCTTTAGTTTTAATCCGTAAGTAAGCATAGTGACATTCTGAAAAAGTGACAACACCTAAAATGTAATTTTTCGTTGTGAATTGAAAAACATGTTTTGTTAATTACTTAAAAATTTATATGCTGTTGTATTGTAGTTAACTATTAGCAGTTCATTTATTAATTATATGTGGCAATTTTCTTTTCATAACATTTCTGTGATGAATAAGAAAGGCGCAGAACAACCAGAGTAAAGTCTGATTCGCACTTGACAAAGTTTTTAATTGCTATTTTCTCTTGATAGCGATTACTTTACTTTCAGATTTTGTCTAGCTAGGATTATTTTGTATGTACTTAGTACGAATATATATATTATTAGTTGAATTAGTATCCTGCCAAAACATCATCAGAGAACATGGAAACATTGCAGAAAATATTCTGGTCAGCTGAAATACGGCCTACATTGAATGTCTCCTATAATGAGAGTGTATTTAATTCTACTATACAAGGTTTTGATTTGGTTTAGTTTCTTGCAGATGTATACTGCATATATTATCCCTTAGCTAAAAATAAAGTAATTAAGGTAGTAAAGGGGTATTGAAAATCGGGAAAATCTTAATCAGTAATGAAATGGCTACTCTCTCTCTCTCCGGTCCATCAACGACCCCCTGTTGGGCACGGGCCTCCTCTACTTTGGGAAAGATTATGGTATACTACGCTGTTCTGAACAGGCTGGTGAGCACAGGGTTTATATACGAGTTTTCCGTCTCTCATTGAGGATGTTATCTGTGTGCAATGTCCCTTACAGCTAGGTACTGGTGGTGCCACTTGTATTCTTAATCCGTCACTACACAGACAAGAAATGGCTACTAAATAGCTAAAAAAATTAACATCTTTAGTCTATTATAACCATAACAATAAATAAGTAAATAACATGTAGCAAGTGGACTATAGTGGATGGAGTTAATCACTTCTAACAGCCGTATTAAGCTCGCCTTGACCCCACGCAGCGGTTGCGCAAAGTTCACGACCGCATGTCTAATGTTTTTATTCTCACGTCTCGTCGCGCTCGACATTATGGTGATCAAGTGTTTTACTGTAATCTTGATTGAGTTATCAATCAAGCAATTATGCATAAAGGTTAATAAATTGTTAATTAATTTAATTTCTATGAGATTTTATGTTATTGTCAATGTCATTGTGCCTAACTTTTTAAATGTTCTATATGGCAATGTTATTTGGGTATTGCGATTTTATGTATTATGCGAAAATCTATCTTTAAAGATCTTATGATATAAAACGCTATCTCAATATATACAAATATAAACACGCCTCCATAACATACAATATTAGCTATTAAAGTTTTAGCTAAGTAACAGCAAAACTGTATGAAATACTTACACATTCAGTCTTGAGAGATCGCCATGACAGGAGACTGCTACTGCGCCGCAACTGTATTCTGCCTATCCCCATAGCGCACTCCTGAAACAAACATTTACACTCTATATTATCTGATTCAGACATAGGTACGGCAGTTATCCAAATTCTGAAAAAGCTAGCAAACCAGATGGAAAACAACCTACTTGCTTAAAAATCAACTCCGCGATATGACAATTTCGGATCGTATTATTATAGTGTTATGGGGTGTTGGGTGTTTACCATATTATCTCTGTTTTATGGTTCAGGGTTCAATAAATGAAGAAAAAGTTTTTCAATAATTAGGAGGTTGTTGTTAAAAAAATTATATCAGGTCTTCTTTCCAATCCTGAGGAACGTTATCTGTATGTTTACTAAACGTCTGTTTAGCTATTAAAAGCATCTCTTTAGCTGTTATCTTTTAAATTTCATCACGATTGACACAATTTTATTTATTTTGTAAGCATTACCATATACATCCTTTCTTAGTAGGTAAATGTCCACTATGAATGAATGGACAAACACACAGGATGTTTAAAACGATTGTTACATTATTCCCCCAAGTATATGCCAATAGTTGCAAGCAAGTTACAAAACAATACATTTCATTGACAATTTGTGAATAGTTAAATAAAAATGAACACTACAACTTTGTACTATTTTTTTGCCTTGGCACAATTAAAGTGAATTATCTATATTAAGGAATGCAGTGAGGAATATATTAGCTATTTTTACAATAACGTCTAAAAATGCATTACTTATATTGACAAAAACTACACCTTAGAAATAACAGCACATAATAAAATGAATTTAGAATACACTGTTATCATAAATCTCGTCAAAATGGTTAAAATGTTTTTTCTTTTTTTGACCATGGCTAGGTATTTCGTATCTTCAAACTTATGCCATTTCACGTGCTGGTAATTTTTATCTAATCTTAAATTGTAAAACATCATTATGAGTGAAGCATTATGAATGAATATGCATTTTAAGCTCCAGCATCTTGGTCGTGTAAAAAATCTTACGCAAAAATCTTATTTATTTCACAATTTATTTATATATTATGAAGTGTTATATCGTACGTGATCCATCTAAATGTAAAAGAAAAACATGACCGACTGACTGATTGACTGACTTATCATATATTATATTTATGCGAGCTGGTTTCTTTCACACGAAAAAGCGAAAAGATCCTTTCGATGAAGTTAAAACCTCCCAGGTTTTAACTTCCAATGGTTGTCCGCCGAAATTTATTTCTTCGCAAACAAAAAGATAGGTTAACTATGAATAATTAAAACGAGAAGCAATTATCATGCTGGTTCACAAGCTCATGTGACATATAAGTTAACATAATGCAGTCGGTGTGAGGAGCTGAGTCGAATGTTAAATTCGTGAAAGTGTCGTGAAAGCGCGCGCGCACTCGAGAACAACCTCTGTCACCTTGCCACGTAACAAGGAGCTAACAGTGTCATATCTTAATATCAAAATTAATATTGAGGATTGTAACGTTGCACTCCTTCAAGAGAGAAAGAGGCAAGTCACAATTGTTTATTTGTAAGGTACTATTAAGACCCTAACAAGTAACAAAAAAAATACAAGAATTAAGATAATATTTAGAGTTTATATTAAAAAAGGAAAACACTTTAAATAAAAAAAAGGAAAGGTAAACGTAAATTAATCTATTTGGGGTTAAAAAAAATTAATCTAGTTGGGATTCTGGTATGGCGGTTGAGCAATAATTCGTTAGGTCTTCAACTCAGTTCGTCAACCTCATCAATAGTGGCAACGGCAGTAGGCGGTATTAGTCAATGTTAGCAGAAACGGCAAAGGCTCCCCAAGAGCAAGGTGGTGGCAGTCCAGCTATATTATTGAGATTCAATCCACTCCGAAAGTAAGTCCAAGAGCTTAAGTGTAGTTAGGCCTGGAGAGTTCAAGTATTGCAGAGTTTAAAGTTTAAGTCACTGACCTTTCTAGAATGATTCACAATCCACTATCCACAGGAAATCTTAGAATCCGGACAGTCAACCGTGCTCTCTCAAATTCCTCCAGCCGAATGCCTTTTAGTATCCACAGGAAAACTTAGAATCCGAACAGTCTACCGTTCTCCCTCAATTCCTCTAGCTGACAAAGAAAGGTAATAAGATACATAAGAAATACTTAAATTATACTACAGAATCTATATACAAAATTTCAAAGAAAAGTAGAAAATACAATAAGTATAACAAACATTACAGGATCACGGCTGCAATCAATCTCTAAAATGTTATCGAAATACTGGAGTAGGTAGGTAGAGTCAATTCTGATAAGCGAATAAAGAATACATTACATATGAGTAATAGAAAAATAAAGTTAATACTGACTGTTTTAAACTTTTGTTTTGTTTTAAACTTATTTTAACACTTCGTCTAAGCCTCAATTTTGTATTAATATTAGTTCTGCAGGCTGACTAGATTCAGAACAGTAGCTCGATTTTCAAATAAGTAATAATAAATAAGAGTATGTACTGACCAACGGACCCAACATAGCACCCTGTGCGAGTATCTACTACTGAAAATTCATTCTATGATTCTAAGAAAAGCTTCTGATTGTAATAATTCAGACTTGTCTTGGACTGCTTACCAAAAACTACAAAATATAATAGAAACAGTATTGCTATGTGTATACGAATATTTAATAAGATACCGAAAGATATAAAAACGTTAAAATTTTCATTATTTAGGACAAAATTGTATCAATGACTAAGTAAAAATAACTTCTACAATATTAATGATTTCTTTAATTGTAAAAATCATTAAGTTATTGCATGCTATAATATTAGCTAAACATGTAAGTGCTTTAAATTTGTAACACCTTATTGTATACTATGTTTATGGCAATAAAATATGATGATGATGATAGAAGTTTCGGGTTAATGCAATCAGCAAAATATTGCGGTTTCCTTAACACATGACTTAGGACTGCAATAAACAGCGGTTCAATTGAGAAGAATCAAAAGCCAGTTTTTTAAACCAAAAGCAAACTTTAGGTAAAACTGAAACAAGGTTTGCTGAGTAAGTACATCTTACATTCATTGATAAATAGGTAATCTAATCATAAAACTTAACAGACTGGTTACTCATACAGTTTACATAATACATTATCACTGCAATGTTGAATCAGATTGAGATATAGGTAGATCTAACTAAATGATTTGGCTTCTTAAAAGAAATATGGTAGTACTACGAGCAATAAGATGAATCATGGAAAACAGAATTTAGGTAACTTCAATCAAACTTAGAAATATCATTGATTGATTTGTACCTAGATTTGTAATATTTTTTTATCAGACAGCAATCATATAATCAGTCTACGTGAGTTTGATATATCATCTTAAGTTAGCTATCTCATCGCATTAATGGCATAACGAGTTTATTTCTTTGGTAAATTTTCAAAAATTTATATGACATTTATTTTAATTATAATAAAATCAACGTTTAGTGAAACGATTTTAAATAATAGCAGACAAAAAATATGCAGTGTAAAGTGAAATCTCAAAACTATAGGTAATTATATTACCTTATTTATACATATATAATACTATAGGTAAATAAATTGGAATAGTTTAAGTAATTAATTTTATATTATTATAAATAATTTTAATTTATATAACATTATTTCTTGTAAGGGGCAATTTGCTATTTTATTTTGAAGATAGGTATTTATATTTTCAAAAGTTTAATTTAGGCACGTCAACGATTAGATTGTGTCAAAATAGTCCCTCAACGTGGCTAAAAATCATTATAGAGAAAATTCTACAATAGATTTTTTTTTTTTTTTTTTTATTTTTTTTTTTTATTTATTTATGGACATTTCACACAACGTCCTCTGGTCCCAAGCTAAGCTTATTATGCTTGTGTAGGTTTATATAACGGACTGCTGTTCACGAGGTCG
The DNA here is from genome assembly GCA_916999025.1 of Orgyia antiqua. Classification (NCBI taxonomy): domain Eukaryota; kingdom Metazoa; phylum Arthropoda; class Insecta; order Lepidoptera; family Erebidae; genus Orgyia; species Orgyia antiqua. Next base: position 22,524,973 of record OU779862.1, read on the forward strand.
CGGGTCCGATTCCCGCCTCGGACATTCACGGGCTTCGTGGTCTAGTGACCACGAAGCCCGTCAATATCTACTTCTTTAACTACATATTAATAGAAATCCTAATATATTTTGCAACTTTTTTTATTTTTATTTTAGAGATCTTTGAATACGACGTCGCAAATGCTATGACAAGTCTGTAATCTTGGATACCCGATTACAATAACCAAGGCAAATAAACGTGGTACCTGTATTATGTTTCCAGAAACGTTCAAGTTACACAACACGAACGTTAGGACATTATTCAGTGTTCGTATGACATTACATTAGGTAACGCGACCGATAACATTTCGGATGTGCACGACGTCGACTCGGGAGCATTTAGGAAGTGTTTGTAGATGCGAACTACGTTCTGCTGCCACACTTTCACTTACAGGGTTGATGGTCATAACATAAACTTGCTTATGAAACAGGTATCAATAATAAGATCCCAGTTATATAACCCAAAAACACAGAACTTACCTCTGAGTGAGAGATAATAAGCAGTCGCATAATAATAATAATAACGTTCATCATAAAAAATATAATTGACTTTAAGAGGTGGTTAATAATAACCACACTGAGTATTATCAGGGGAAAAGGAAAAGTTAAGCCGTAAACTCGAAGAACTTAAGTTTAAATAAGCCGTAAACTTAAATTATAGTTTTCTAACCTAGAATTTGTCCTAAGTCTCACGAAAAGTTCTGTCCGAATCTTGTTGAAGTGTTTAAACGTCATAAAAATCGATGTTAAGCATTTCTCAGAACTACTCAGAAGTTACAATGAAAATCCCAAATAAATTTAGTAAATAAATCCGCAATTTATAATAAACTGTGTCTGTGTAATTTGTCATTTACGATTTAATTGTAGTTGTATGTTATTGTATACTTGCGGGAAAGTGTCACACGAATTTGTTATGACTATCTTTCCTAGAGTTCTTTATTAAGTAGATTAGTTTTAGGTTATTTTTAACCTCAGTTTTTACCATGAAAACCCTACTAAAAATATCATTGCGGTGATATGTTTTTTATTCTAGATGTTTACTTAAACAATTGTGATTCTTATATTCATAAATCGGCTGGACTGTAAACAAGGAACATTGGTATTCTGTTCTACTAATAATCCTGTCATCTTGTGTTACGTGAACACTTGGGCATGCACGAGTTTATACAACAAATAATGCCTTTGTTACAGTTTTATTGGTTTCCTCCATTTTGTTTAATTGTCTTTGACTCTTTGTGCATATTAACTAAGTGATAATATTTTTTAATATAAATTGTTAGCTACGGTTTACAGTCTCATTTTGTTGGAATTATTTTGTATTGAAGTGAAGGCTAATTTTAATACAATGCAATTGATGCTGGAAATCATTTTTTGGCTATTCTTCGTATAACCAGCTATTCGAATAACTACTAAAGCGCCAGATGGATGGCGCTGAAGTTTCACAAGCATAATATTATAAAGATTATTGCTATGTGGACCTTAGAGTTATGGATGTTTTGCATAATTTATTAATACAGGACTTTTTATTAAGTTTTTTTATATTATGTGGACCTGATTCAACGATGAACCAGATTTGTTTTATAGGTACCCTTGCATGTAGGTACCAATGTTACTAATGTTAATATATAAAGCGTTAGAAGCAGTTATATAAATTAACATGTCAATAAATAAAACTACTTTTTACGGATTTAGACGCGTATATTTGTTTTAAATTTTGGCCCGACGTTTCGGAGACTTTGCAGTCACCATGGTCACGGGTGAGACCACCATGGTCATGGTCACGGGTGAGAAGTCTCACCCGTGACCATGGTGACTGCAAAGTCTCCGAAACGTCGGGCCAAAATTTAAAACATTTGTTTTACACGCGTCTAAATCCGTAAAAAGTAGTTTAATTTAAACAGATGAGTCGCGCAAGTGTTAGAAAATATTATGTTAACATGTCAATGTTAGTCGGCCTGATAATGCCCTCTAACAATTCTAACCTGCCTCTAACTTAGACCCGAGTCCAGTTACGTTATCATTTATTTTAATATACTTAATTATTTGATTTATTATAAAAAGCTCATGTTTTGTAGTTGGATGTTGAGAAAATTCAATTTCGACTACAACTGCTACAACATAACTTTTGTTTTGTTTTTCCTCGCCCTAACCGCACGATGACTCGGTAAGGGGCCACCATTACGTGGGCTCGACCCAGTAGAAGGAACATTAAGTCCCCCCATCACGTGTGGATAGCCTCTCCCCGGAACATTTGGGAAGAGGCCATACAACATAACATTTGAAAATATTTGTGAACACAAGAATAGTTGTTTTGTTTCTGTCGATTTAGCCCGCAAATTATTGTAATATTGAATAAGCTTTGCGCTAAATGAGCTGGAAACAATGACTTCTATTATTACTATTTATAGAATCGTCTGTGACTAACTCTAATGTGTTTATGGACTACCAGTTGCTGCGCAACACTCCATGCATGTTCTAGACATAAACTATCTGGGGACCTCTATTATTCTAAATATGGATTTCTTCCTATATTCGTTGTGTCTATTGTTATCACTTGACGGGCTTCGTGGTGGAGTGGTTTATGAATGAACTGCTGATCACGAGGTCACGGGTTCGATTCCCGCTTGGGATAATCATAAATGTGTTTAATATGTATTATATGTATGTATTTACAAAAGAAAAGTAGTTTGTGTATTATATCCGTATTCTGGTACCCATAACTCAAGCATACAAGCTTAGCTTGGGACCAGAGGACGTTGTGTGAAATCTCCAATAATATTTATCTGTAATCACAGCTTTTCTAAGTAAACAAGCAATGGTGCTAATACTGCTTGTATAACTAAATTACACTAATCTAAAACGTACTTAACTACTGATGTGTCTATAATTAATCTATCTCACCTACACAAAACATAATTAGTATACTGTTATTTTTTTCTGTGACATTGGTTTAAGTTATGAGCTGGCCTGAAATTCAGTGGCAAACTTCATCAACACGGAAATGTTATAAAAGTACGCGTTATTGAAAGAAATTACTTGTTTTAATTTTTGACTTTGCCTTCGTGTTTTTTTTAATTGTCTTATTTTAACACTTCAAGGCACTGACTCAGTTTAATTAATTATACCACTTAAAACAATGGGAAGTTAGAAATAATGTTTAGTATATGCATTCAAGTGCATTTAGATTATTAGAAGTATGATTATCGTGGAATATGCAATGACTTTTCCATCAAAAAGCAGATAATTTTCTTTCCACTATTTCGTATAACTATGTATATGAGCTAACGTTTAGTAAAAACGACAGATAGAGTTACTCTCACATTTGTAAAATTTGTAAGGATTGTGGATGTAGGTAGGATATCTGATTGTTGCAACAATTTTGGAGAAGGAAACTATTTTAAGGAGACGAAGAATAACGAATCAATTTAAATTTGTTCCTAATTCAAATTCTGTCAACGGTCTTGTGCCAATATGAGGAAAGAAAATGGCGGAAGCGCGTGCATAATTAGCGGTAGCTGCGTCGAAATTGGATGTGTTCCGTTTTACGCAACGTGCGATTGTTATCTATAATTTTGTTACGTCACAGTGATGAGCTCTGTGTGAATTGCTCTACATAAGAAATGGTACTCTGATACACAATAGCTCCATATCTATATAAAATCCATTATACTATATGTCATTAATTCATATCTGATTTTATTATTTTAAACTAAAATTACTAAAGGTAAGTGAAACTATTTTTTTTATATAAAACAATACCGTTTGAGTGACAACAAGTGTCCGGGTTACCACCTGGTCTTTTTAAGAATCTCTGCTCTCTCTTTCCAAATTATAATAAATCCCCAAAAACCTAGACAGATTACGACCCTACATAAAGCCAAAAGCCTCAAATATAAAAATATCTTAGTATTGTGGAGTATTTTGAACTAGTTGGTTTTACAAAAATTTATTAAAATAACTGTGTAGTAAAAATTTGTACAAATTTTTACTAGTAGTAGTAGGTATTAGGTACATTTAAATCCATATTATAAATAAATTATACAAAATATTTAACCTTCTCAATGACCTGAGTGACGTAACATCCTATTTCGATAACGGATGCGTTCATGGTTTTACTATTAAATAACTTTTATAAAATAGAAAATTATGAAATGATATAACAAGCGAATTCTTATGTTATACTGCAAGAAAGAAATTTAAATATTTATTGTCGAAATCTTTAAATAAATTTACATAAAAGTAATCATATGAATTAAGTTTCTCACATATTTATCTTTAAACTATTGTTGAAAATTTTTCATTATACACTAGCACTAAACTAGCTTAGCAGCACCTTGGATTGCCACGTGGTTTTCTTAACCACTGATTTTCGTAAATATTTAATTACTGGGTTTCGTGGAAACATTAGACGGGCTTCGTGGACTAGTGGTTCATATAACGGAATGCCATTCACGAGGTCGCGGATTCGATTCCCGCCTCGGACATTCATTTGTGTGATGTTTATAAATGTCATACAAATGTTTGTTCTGCGTCTGGGTGTTTACTATGTATAATAAGTATGTATTTACAAAAGAAAAGTAGTTTATGTATTCTATCCGTATTCTGGTACCCATAACACAAGCATAATAAGCTTAGCTTGGGACCAGAGGACTTTGTGTGAAATGTCCATAAATATTTAAAAAAAAATTTTAATACCTTGAAAAAACCTTAATATTTGAAACCCCTTCTGCAACTACTATAAAACATTTTCTGATCATCATCTTCCCAGCCCTGACATTCATATGACATACTACCGTTGGTAGCACTTGGGCACTGGCCGGTCTACGACTGACCACGCTAACCAGGTGTGTTGCCACGTGGTTTATTTTCAAGATGTCCATCTCTCGATAACGAAAAAACTATAATAATGGCCTTAATACTTGATACAACATTTATGGTCTTATTCATAATGGCTTATCAGAGGTTTAAAAGTTCGCTAAAATAGGTTCGCGAAAATTGTCAAAACTTGTTATTCATAATAGTCTTTTTACGATAAAACGTTTTTATCTCGCCGATAAAATCTCCGTTTAAACCTTCTATAAGTCATTATGAATAAGACCATTATATTAAAAACTACAATAATTGCTAAGGTCACGTACAAATATGTACAAAACTGTGTCAATGTTTCTAAGATGAACTTAAGTAATTTATTAATTTTGCAATTGACATGCTATGCTTTTTACTTAATAAATCTAATTATGGTGGAAAAAGTGAAATGCCGCAAGCGGGACTTGAACCCACGACCTCGGTATTCCGAGGTTCCCATGAGGAGCCCATTCGTATTCTGTAAAGAATACTAAAGTGTTGGTCGAGATGTTGTAAAAGCAATCTTGATAGATGGCGTTGTACCTAAAATATATAAACTCATTCGAGTGACAAATATGGTGGTTAATTTGAGATGTTGCAGGTACGACCGTAATAAGCTCAGTTGGAAGAGCTTCGGAACGGTATTCCGAGGTCGTGGGTTCAAGTCCCGCTTGCAGCATTCCACTTTTTCCACCATAATTTGATTTATTAAGTAAGATGAACTTCCTCCTGTAATGGATGCATAATTACGGATGAGTGTGCGCGTCATTTTGTGTACAAGAGCGAATAATCTATGTATGGCTAATTTATTCATGTCTGTGCGGGGTGACCATGATGTTTAGAACTACGAGCTACAAATTTTTTTTTATCGCCTTCAGCCTTACCGGTGCCACGGCGGTGCCTTGAGCCTTACCATTTATTAACTGCAGCATAATAATATTCAGGAATATTTAGTATGAAGTTTTCTTCCATTCGTGGGGCCTTAAAATCACATTTAAAATTAACATTATTAAGTTACTTGTTATTTCAAATATTATCTTATATTGATCATAGGCATAATTTTGTAACAAATTCAAAATTATAAGTCACCAATTAGATAATTTCGCTCGTATACTCGTGTTAAGTCAGAACACTGATTTCTTTATACAAAATAATGTTAAAAATGTTAACAATGTAATTAAATGTTAGTCATGGTCACCCTACATATACTAATATTCTGTGGTTTTACATGAGTTATGCATGTTTATATTCACTATGTCCAAATTAATGTATATATTTATTAAGGTCATTACCTTAGTGTTATGTCCTTAAAAGGTAAGATAGATAATCAGATCGTTAAATAAATGTAGTTTTACACAAAACAAGGTACACAAAGCAATTTGTAAATTCAAGGTATTGATAGAATCGTTTTTGTATGTACATAATTATACGTATATGTAGTCTGTCGGTTCAATTTTGTGCCTAGTGGAGGTTATGGCGATTTGATGTTATGAATACATAGATATTTTCGCTAAAAAAGCCTACGCAATAATAATATGAATGAACGTTGATAAAATTTAATTTTAAAATTAATTGCGATATGCTTCCTGGTCTAGTGGTTCATGTAACGGACTGCTGTTCAAGAGGATGCGAGTTCAATTTTCTGATATTTATAATTGTCATACAAATGTTCGTACTGCGTCTGGGTGTTTCTAAGTATTATTAGTATGTATTTACAAAAAAAAACCTATATATGTAGTGTATTCGTATCTGGTACCCATAACACAAGCATAGAAATATGGCTTACTTTGGGACCAGAGGACGTTGTGTGAAATGTTCATAATATTTATATAATTAATTTATTAAATGCATAGAATTTTTACTTAGCTAATATATTTGTTCATAATTAAAATATTTACGTATTCTTTAGCGACGACCTAAGCAATGGTTAACAATACACACAATACAAACACAATGCACTTTTAAGTGAGTAGGTAATATTTATAAATAGTAGATATTATTCACATGAAAAATATGCATCAAACTGCCGGTGTCCGAAGTATGATTTTTTACACCATTAAGTTGGCGAATAAGCACACCGCCGCACGCCTCATGATAAGTGGTCATCTTAACCTATAGACGTCTGCATCACTCACGTGCCGCACGCAATTAGAAATCATCTTACTCCTTTTTTGAAGAACCCCCCCCCCTCTCTCTCTGCAGCCCATAAACGTCCCACTACTGGGCACGGGCCTCCTCTACTTGGGAGGGCTTACTATGCCGCGCTGACCCATCGTGTTGGCATTGGGCATTGGGTTTATTTTATTTTATTTATTTTGTTAGGGTAGCTTACATCTTAAACAAACTAGTAAACTAAAATTACAAGGATAAGCTACCACATACAGGTGACTAAATACAGCACAGCGTTGAGAGTTTAGGCAAAAAGGAAAGTACAAAAAGAAACAACTACCTACTACGTTATACCTATACAATAGATAACAAAGTAAATAATACAAGTTATAACAAAACTAAAAAACCCTATATAATAAGCTGCTAAGGGTGACGTGAGTATAATCTCACCAGTGAATCCCGTACACTGCTTAAAATGCCGTGAAACAGATCTAAATCAATATTATTAAGGTTATTGAAACTCTTAATGGTCCTAATAAGGAGACTGTTTTGTCTGTAGTTGGAGTGTGCAAACGGCGTGCTCAATGGTTTGTATGAATTGCGTGGTAAAAGTACCGGCACTTTAAATGAAATTTTAGTGAGTAAATCCAGACAATCTACAATACCCCTTATTAATTTTAGGAGAAAGATAATGTCGGATATGTTACGTCTAGTAGATAACGGCAACAAATGGAATTTTATACAGCGTTCATTGTATGGATGCCTAGGCACCACAAATGTATAGCATAAATAACGTGTAAATTTCTTTTGTACTCGCTCGATCATTCCACTGTAGATGTCATAGCGAGGATTCCAAATCTGACTAGCATATTCGAGATGGCTGCGCACAATAAAGTATTTTAATTGTTTTCATATTATTGAAGCTTTTATCTAAAAGCTTCAATAATATATAAAAGCCCTTGGATTTATCATACGCATATCTATGCGTATGATAAATCCAAGGGCTTTTAATGCTTTATTACAAATGGCAGAAATATGGCTATTAAATAACAGTTTAGAGTCCAAGATAACCCCGAAATCTCTCACTTCCTGTAAAACAGGTAGGCTATGGTTTTTTATGCTATAAATATAATTGAAGAGCTGCCTTTTGCGGGTAAAACTAATGGAAAAACATTTGGATACATTTAGTTCAAGTTTATTTAGGTAACAATAAGCATCGAGCCTTTTTAAATCTTCCTGAAGGTTGATAGCATCATAAATATTATTGACGATATGAAAAACTTTCATATCGTCAGCAAAAAGAAGAAACTTGGAATTTAAGAAGCATTGGTCAATGTCGTTAATAAAGATTACAAATAGAAGAGGTCCCAAGAGAGATCCCTGGGGAACACCCGAAGGTATAGTGGACCAGGACGATACGTATCCCATGAGAACCACAGCCTGAGATCTATTCTGTATGTAGGAGGTAAACCATCTGAACAGATCTCCTCTGATGCCCATTTTCTGGATTTTCAGTAACAGCATCTTGTGATCCAAACGATCAAATGCTTTCGACTAATCTGTGTAAATAGTATCTATTTGGTTGCCACCATCCATCCGATCCGTGAAAACTGCTAGGTTTGTTGTAGTGGACCGATTTTTGAGGAAACCATGCTGATGTGGGCTAAAACAGTGCATTAAGCTATTATAAGCCTGGGTGTAGACAATGCGCTCAAGAAATTTAGCCAATAAACAAAGCTTAGAGATAGGTCGGGAGTTGTCAGCGCAGTCTTCAGGTCCCTTCTTATGAATAGGCGTGACATAGGCTGATTTCCACACGTTTGGCATAACGCCTTCCTTCAGAGATCTCTTAAATAGTATAGTAATAGGAACACAAATTTCATCAGCGCATTTCACAAGAAAAATTGCCGGCTGATTTATTTAGGTCTAAATCCTTCAACAGTTTACGGACGCTACCGAGATCAACTTCAATGGAAGCAATGTCGCTACAACCATCATAATGAAGATGGCCGTGCTGGAAGTTAGATGAAGAAGTTGAGTGGACACCAGAGGAGGAAGGTTCTGCAAAAGTGGAGTGAAAATAGGTTGAGAATATTTCACATATACCTAGCCCGTCTTGAGAAGACTTTCCGTTAAAAGTCATATTCTAAGGAAACGAAGATGAATTACGTTTGTCCATTACATATTTCCAGAATGCTTTGGGGTTAGCTATTATAGAATTCTCAATATCACATAAATATCGATGATAACATTCCTTCTCAACCATTTTCGCTCTGTCACGGAGCAATTTAAATGACTGTTCGATCGATTTGTTACCATATATCTTAAACTTGCGATGAAACTTTGCTTTTTCTTTTAAAATTTTCACCAACGGTGTACTGTACCACGGAGGGTAATTACAAGGTCTAGATGTCCGTACAGGTACATACTCGTCCCTTAAGGAATAAATAATTCTATAGAACGTATCAACGGCTGTGTCAACACTGCCTTGTGCCAGACTATGCTCCCAATCATATTTCGATAGATTAGAACATATTAAACCATAATCAGCATTATGGTATTTGTACAATAAATGGGGGGAGGGTTTGAGGAGATGTAAGTTTAAAAGGGACGCAGTAATAATTAAAGCCTTGTGATGAGGATCCTCAGAAATGAGTGGATCTAAGCTTTAGTTTCGAGTTTTCCGTCTCTCACGGTTGATGTTAACTGCTTATATATCCGTTAGCTGGTTTTTACAGCACCTTGGAGAAGAAATGGGATGGTGACACATGTATTCTTAATACGTCACAATACGGACAAGAAGAACCTCATGCTGTTATTTATGTTGTATACTATACTCTCGTGCTACAACAAAGGCACATTTTAACAGGATACCTTAACTTAAAGCTAGAATAAGAAGCATAACGCCAATGAACCTAGAATACTTATAAGTATCTAAAAGGAATGTTTACTTGCATCTTTGTTGTACCTATTTGGTCTTTGCAATACGTACTGGCATATACAATGCGTATTTAGAATTACAAGTGATATGTTAATGTATAAATGATTAACACAACACAACCACCTGTCAATACCAATGCGATACAGATACATTATTATCCGCTGCACGATGGTACATGTACCTATGTGCGCATTTACACAACAATTTAGTTCTTTGTACACGTCACTAAATACAACAAATGTTTGCATATCAGTAAGACTCAAGATCTACGGAGTAAACATGTAAGGAATTTTGAAAAGAGAAACGCTTTATTACGCCTGTAAGTCACTAATATTTCGTAAAAAATTAAGAATTAGGCCATTAAATTGGCACCACTTGGTTTTTGATTGAATTTTGAGTTTTTTAATCAATTCGGACGGTAAACTGGAAAAGATATAAATCAGTGCAGCCAGGTACCTAATCAGTGGAGACGCGAGAAATCATGAACCTCAGTGGAGGTAACCTCAGGTACAATCGTCCCGTGTACTTTAACAATACAATTTATGAATGTGCCCTGAAACGTTAGCTGGATCTACTTTTACTTGAAGGATGTTTTGACTACTAGTATTCATATAATTTCTATTATTTTCATCTTAACTCGTAAAATGCAGTTTTACGAGTGTCAAGCTAATGATTTTGCAATTCGCATCCAAAAAAAAGAAAGTTAATTAATTAGGTAATATAAAAATAAAACCGTTTATAGTAATTAGAGCATCACACCTTGATACCGCGGAAGCGTAAGTGTTTCAACTCATTTACGTAAATTATTATACCGAAGATGAACAAATGATTATCTGCACCTATGATGTAACAATCCTTGTTTTAGAAACCTTCGCCGTTGTGAAAGTTACATAGTTTATTATTCATATTTTATAAATATAATAGTTAACGTATTCAAATAAATAAAAAGAGCATATATCTAGAAGAGATAACGATGAGTTTTTTTAATTTATATATTTTTTGCCACATTCGTTTTGCGTTATAGATTGTTGAATTTTTTTTAAACTTTCTAGAGCACAAGTAGCGCAACGATAATAATTCGCATGAATTTTATGGGACTCGGAGAATCTAGAAAACTCCCTGAAATATAATAGAATTACTTCCTAAAAAATATTCTTCTTTAATCGGGCCTCACATTTTGACAAAGAAGCCCTACAAGCTACACTGTTTCAGGAAATTATCATCTATCTTCAAATGTAAACAAAAATGTATTACAACATAACAATACAAAACGTTGCTATGGAGTGTAAAATAGTTTTAGCAAGAAAATAATAGTGACGCTGTGGCGGGTGGCAGGTGGCTTTTTCAAATGCAATAGGGGGGTGAAAGATTTAAAAGAAAGTTATGAAAAAGCAAATGTAATGTATTGGTACTCCAAATATTACCAAACAAAATAAAATATTATACAATCTGAACGATCTTAGCAAACTTTATGTAACTATGAAAACGAAAATTTACTGAATATTGCAAAAAACCCTGTACGTAAATTGTGTATGTAATTAATGTGTTCACTTACTCAAAATATGGTAAATTCATACATAATAATATTTATTAGCATTACGCAAACGCATTAAACAACATTATGTTATTTATTATATTATTTGAAATATTTAAGTGCATGACATGTTCACATTGTATAAAAATTTCCAATACCGTACTCGCAATTTAGGTAAAAGAATAACAAGTTTTAAGTTAAATAAATTAAAAAAATATGTATCACTCCGGCCCAACCGACCTCGTTTTTCAATAAATATTTATTTATTTACATACACAAAAATATGTATAGAAGTGCTGTGCTGGTCCCATGGTAGCGCAGTTGGGAGGGAAACGGAACGGCATTCCGAGATCGTGGGTTCAAGTCCCGCTCATGGTGATCATTTTTTCCATTATAATTTGATTTATTAAGTAAAAGCATAGCAAGTCAATTGCAAAAATTTATAATTTAATATATAGAAGTTACAAAGATTTGAGATAGATTTAAGGATTTCGTTTGATTTCGCCTTTAAATAATAAATGAGATAAGAACAAAGTCTGTCTGACTAAAGATTGGCGAACTCTGACGTTTCTTCGTCAAGAAAGTCTAAATCAATTACAGAAAATACCTAGGTAGTAGTTTTAGCATTACGAAATCAAGATTTAGATATAATCCTCAGCCCACAGACGATGACGTCAACCGTATCACTAAGCAGTATGACCTGTGGTATAACTATAAATAATAAATATTTTGGACATTCATGACACAACGTCCTCTGGTCCCAGAGTAAGCTATATTTCTATGGTTGTGTTATGGGTACCAGAATACGGATATAATACATATCCTATTTTATTTTTGTAAATACATACCTACTTATAATACATAGAACACACCCAGACGCAGTACAAACATTTGTATGACATCTATAAACATCACACAAATGATTGTCCCAAGCGGGAATCGAACCCGCGACCTCGTGAACGGCAGTCTGTTACATGAACCACTAGACCACGAAGCCCGTCAACTATGTCTAGTTTAGAAAATTATAGAACTTAAGTAATATAACAAACGTGTTTTAAAAAAAAATAGAAACTTAATTTACTCTCATTTTCTAATTTTAACTACACAGTACAGTTTTTGTGGACTTACTAACGTACGGTTTTTGGTTTTACTATATTTTAAAATAAATAAATAAATATTCAGGACATTTCACACAACCTCCTCTGGTCCCAAAGTAAGCTATATTTCTATGCTTGTAATATGGGTACCAGATACGGATAGACTACATATACTACTTTTCTTTTGTAAATACATTAGAATACATAGAAAACACCCAGACGCAGTACAAACATTTGTATGACATTTATGAATATCACACAAATGATTGTCCAAGCGGAAATCGAACCCGCGACCTCGTGATCGGCAGTCCATTACATAAACCACTCCACCACGAAGTCCGTCAATATAAGTACTACGTCATACTTTGTAATATAAGTACAAAACTGAAGCGATATATTAAAGTAATGTACCTTAGAATAACTCATGTACTACATATATCCGTGGAACCCATAACACAGGCAATAATGATAGCTTGCAACAAGAAGACGTTATATCAAACATCAGTGAATATATGAGTATTTGCTTATTTTTATTTTGTTTTAAGCTTCAACAAGGTTTTTACGCAAGGAAGGTTTTTTTACTGACTATGCAAGGAAAGATACAGGGCCACCGAAGACCGGGCAGACGCCACATATCTTAGCTGATAAATTTGAGACAGTGGTTTGGCATGAGCACCAGGTCTCTGTTTATAACCGCTGTAGAAAAACAAAAGATCATAATGATGATCGCCAACCTCCGGTAGGAAACGGCACCACAAGAAGATTTTTACGAGGTGTTAAGTTTGACAAATCACAAAAAAAAATCTTTCTGTAGCACCGTAGGCGTAGCTCGTAGCATTGAAACGGGTGTAGAAAGATGCATACTTTTGTGGAATTCTAGGGTTGCTGCTTAACTTTCAATGATTGTATTACATGAATACTTAGCCGTTGCTGATATTAACACTGAGGTGCAGTTACAGCATCTTAGAAATAGGGTTGTGACGCTGGTATTCTTATTCTGTCACCACACTTGTTACATTGCCGATTGCCGGACATTTATTCACAGATACCGCATTCTTGTAGCATATTTATTGTCTTAGAGATCACACAAAGACTTTAACAAATATTTATATGCACATAACGTGCGTGGAATTAACAAACAGAGAGATGCGAGGTCATATTAGTTGTAGGCACTTGTAGGACACCTAGCGAGCGCGGAGATGAGTTATGTGATATGACGTCACAAACCTTGAAAACTTATGTAAATTAATTATCTAAAGGACATTCTATTTGTCTTCATTGTTTATATTATTAAATTCTTGACATGTTTTCTTAAATCTAATAAAATTAATATTATTTATTGCTCTACACTTTACTCTCTTGTGTCAGCAAGTTTATTTATATTTTTGTGGCTGTTTCCCGTGTAATTGTATGCCTAAAATTTGGAATTACAACATATAAATATAAAATCTCGCCTGTAGTACTCATAGACACTGTAGTTTCCAATTAGTATATACCATTTTTTCATCTTCAGACCACTAGTTTCGTAGATTCCTCTGAACTTACATGATACAAACTTTACCTCTTTGTTATTTGTAAAGGTAAAGAATAGATTAGCTTTCTTTCTATTTACTTGATTACATACTAAGTTAATTTTAGTTGTTATCACTACACAATATAAAATCCTCCTATGATTCTTTTAAATATGTGCAGAGTTTTTGAAGTAGATAATTACAAAATTACAAGTACTTATAAGATTCCGTTATTAAAGTTAATATGAAAACCATTTACCGATTGTAATGCGTCATAATCTTGTAGGCAAATATTATGAGCATAATTCCTATCTTATCATTGCTATCACCTGTCCCTATGACGTCACAGCCCAGCCCTCAATATCGACGGTTGTTATGTACTCATTTGAAAATACTCACTACCCATTAAAGGATTGTGAAACATAGATATACCGTTGTTTGTCATACCATAAACATAATAAAACCAGTCAAGAACGAAACAGATGCGCAGAAGGGGTTCCGTAACAGCTAGACATAAAACAAGCTCGAAACTAACACTCGCGCGACTCATTCGTTTAAATAAAACATTTAAAAAATGTGGGTAAATCCTTCAACAACTGATCGTAGAGGACACTCAGACACAGCTCAGTCCCACCCGTGACCATGGTGACTGCAAAGTCTTCGAAACGTCCGGCTAAAATTTAAAATAAGTGGTTTTATTTAAACTCGAAAATTTCAAACTTATCACGTTATTCAGCAACTATGATTGTATCTATCTACTTATTTATTTATGTAACGTAAACTTTGAAAGTGAATTTCACCCACTCGCTGTCTACTTGGTGTAGTCTAATTGATTTATTAAATATCTAAAATAAACTAGAACCCCCAGGAGTTATAAGCGAGATTTTTTTAGTGTGTGTTTTAATTTATTAGATTCCAATACTTTTAAAGAAACGAACACAGAAAAAAGGGTTTATTTTGATTTACCGTACGAAACCCTATGAATAATGTCGACATTATTGTAGTTAGAAAGTTGACCACTTACAGATATAGTGCAAATTCAGGTTTATTATGTTTTATTACACGATGCTTCAGCTAATTATTCTTATCACAATGATGGCGTCTAACTTATCAAACATTATTTGAGGACTCTCTCATCAACTAATACTAAGTGTTGCCCGCGACTTGAACGCGCAGATTTCGGTATTACTTTTTGCGCATCCAAAATCAGCCTATGAATGGCTTCAGACTATCAAATTTCATTCGAGTAGATTCAGTATTTTTAAAACCACGACAGACTCTATTTATAATTATTAGTAAAGTTTATAAAATTCATGCACTTTTTACTATATGTTTTCTGCCACTTCAAGTGTTATGTTTCTTACTCATTTTGTATCCGTTATTTTGTATAGGACAAATTAATATGCTTAGTTTTGGACGAGAAAACTTTAATAGATATTCGTAAGTTTCCAAAACCCCGTGTAGTAGAATTATTATTCTGTACTTGAAATTAAAAAAAACACACAAATGTGTTACTTTTCCTGAAATAGAATCAAATTCGCAAGAGCGAGCAGTGTTGGGCCGCCGTCGCCTCCTTTTCTCGGGACGTGATGGTGGCAAAGAGGGAGGCCCTGCGGGAGCGCGCGAACTCTCTGGTGACACTTTGGTCCCCCCCCCCGGCGGGTCTGCATTCCGAGACCCGCCGCGGAAAATGTGGCTGTCGGTCACGGCAACGCGACAGGGGAACCTAATGCTCCCCCAGTCGGGTCGGGCCCCGATTAAAGGGGCCATCCCTCGCCGGGTCATGGTAAAGCTCAAGGCACCATCATGGCCCGGCAGGGCATGAGGAGAAAAGGTTAATAACCTCTTCACTTTTAGCAAGCAGCAAATAACACTTCCAAATACACCACAGATTCGTTGATTAGTCTCGCTAAAACTAGAGAAAGGCTGGGCTGATTTTGGTGATTATGGTCTTGAAGTATTGGGTTGTTCGGAAAGTCATTTCGTTTTTTCCCGACAGAGGATTTAATTGTATTCTTTTGCACTCAACTTCACATTTAACCCGTATAATTTTTATATGCTTTGAGAGCTCATATGGCAGGCTTGTGTGTGAAAAATTACAATTAAATTCAACTTCAACTTCAACAAAATTAATTCCACAAAAAAAACGAAATGACTTTCCGAACAACCTATAATTCATGAAAGTCCAGGGACGGTTTAAAAATAATAAATAAATAAATAAATATTCATGAACATTTCACAAAACGTCCTCTGGTCCCAAGCTAAGCTTATATGCTTGTGTTATGGGTACCAGAATACGGATAGAATACATATACTACTTTTTTTTTGTAAATACATACTTATAATACATAGAAACACCCAGACGCAGGACAAACATTTGTATGACAATTAGAAAAATCACACAAAATATGATTGTCCCGAGCGGGAATCGAACCCGCGACCTCTTGATCGGCAGTCCGTTACCAGAACCACTACACCACGAGGCCGTCAAAATATATGGGGATCTAAAATTTCACGCGTACGGAGTAGCGGGCATCAGCTAATTCAATATAAAATTATAACTAGTATGATTGCTATCAAACTTGAAGAAAATTATCTTACCTACACTTGACTTCGCACAATGATAATGTCCACTCTATTTAAATAAGTTATTGAGTCTATAAATTAACACTAAGACACAAACAAACCCACAACTAGTATCTCTGCCGACACTAAAACAACTAAGGACGGTGTAATAAACAATATAATTGAGCGCAATTATGTTCATTGAATATTTATTAGCCTATACTTATATGGGGGTATGTAATTCTGTCGTAGGTGGCACCTACGTATTAATCATCTATATATCAAATCTTAAAATATTTTTTCTGTACAAGTAACTTGCCTTAATTGAATGACAAATCTACTATATAAAAATAAGTCGGATTTTCCTTCCTGACGCTATAACTCCAGAACACACGAACCGATTTCCACGGTTTTGCTTGCATTCGTTGGAAAGGTCTCGGGCTCCTCCGTGAGGTTTATACCTAGTTCATTTTTTTACTTTTTTTTGGTATGGCAAAACAACGTTTGCCGGGCCAGCTAGTAAATAAATAAATATTTTAAACTTTACGGACATCTCGCAATGTCGTCTAGTCTCGCAATGTCGTCTACTATATAAAAATAAGTCGGATTTTCCTTCCTGACGCTATAACTCCAGAACACACGAACCGATTTCCACGGTTTTGCATTCGTTGGAAAGGTCTCGGGCTCCGTGAGGTTTATAGTAAATTTATATATAATATATAATAAATTATATATATATAATTATATATAAATAATATATTTATATATAATAATTTTTTTCCTTTTTTTTGGTATGGCAAAACAACGTTTGCCGGGCCAGCTAGTAAATAAATAAATATTTTAAACTTTACGGACATCTCGCAATGTCGTCTAGTCTAATTATTAAGACATGAGCTTGTGGGCAAATTTTTTGTGATTTTTCGATCTTACTTTTAAATCGAGTGGGCCTGGTGATCGAGTGGTTTATATAACGGACTGCCGATCAAGAGGTCACTGGTTCGATTCCCGTTCGGGACAATCATTTGTGTGATATTTATAATTGTCCTACAAATGTTTGTACTGCATCTAGGTGTTTACTATGTATTATATGTATGTATTTTCAAAAGAAAAGTAGTATATGTATTCTATTCGTATTATGTTACCCATAACACAAGCATATAGGCTTAGCTTGGGACTAGAGGACGCTGTGTGAAATGTCCATGAAATCAATAATCTGTGAAACGTAATTTTTGGAGGTGATTTTCACCTACTTGTTGGGACTGGACTTTAGACTGATTAAGTGACTTAAAAGCCTCATAATATATTAAGGGTCGTTGAAAATATAACAAAGCGATAATTTAAAAATATATTGTTATGCATGCTGTTTCTTTGTGTAAAAATGTGTTTTTGCTACAAATAAAATTATTTTCTTTCTTTCAAAAAAATGTCCAGGAATGTCAAGCGTGGTTTTGGAGTTATTTCTTAACAGATAGAGTTAATAGAGTTGGTTATTTCGATTCAATTGATCTCCTCAATGATATCCTTCGAAGGTACTAGATAAAGTTCCTAAGAGCTTATGAAGCATATTTAAATAGTATTTAATGGTGCTCTATAGTCTCTGTCTATCCCTTTAGAAAAAAAGCCTTACTGGATACGCACTGGACATATGTATGGTTGATAGAGATTTTAAATATAGCCTGATTGATCCACTTTCCTCAATAGATAAATTAAAGTAAATCATTACGATAATAATTTGTGCAAGAAAATGTTATAAAAATTTCCATTTATATTTACGTATCGTACAATCAAAGTAAAGTAGGTTTTTGTGTTAAATTTTATTATTTTACGTATTCAGGTCAAATTGTTAACAAATTGTCGGCGATGAATTTTTAATTATTAAATTGACATAGTGATCGGTTTAATTATAATATTTGATTTATAAATTAGCTTTAAAATATTATTAATTGACATTGTTTAATTACCTAATTAATTTATATAATTGTAGTCTCAAAGCAAGCAAAGAGCTTATTTATATGAAGTATCTACTTCAATATGGATATGTGCAATATAGCCTTACATACTACCAGCCATATTATTGTGTATTTTTATCTTCCAAATACTTATATTGGGTAGGAATCGCACCGTAAACGATTGATATAATAGTTTTTGCTTTATCATATACAATGTAAGTAAGTTGAAAGCATAGTTCTATCGTCTCTGCTTATCCCCATGGGAATTATTTTTTTTGAGTTTTTTTAACTTTTCTTCAATATGATAAGTTTTATCTACTCGTATTATATTTATTAAGAGAGGAACGATTTTATTAGCAAACCTAACATCTAAGTATATTTGTTTAGCCTCAAATACGTAAGAATGATAATTTTAAAAATAATTTATATGAATGTTATGCCTGCCATCTCATCTACTGCGCAGGTGGACAACTGTGGCGAATTACAATCTTGATTCTTATCCAAGTCCATTGTTTAGTGAGCCTTTTGAGATGTATCTTATGAATAATTTATATAATAATACCAACATAGATGTATCATGTATCTTAGATTAAGTTTATGGGTCTATCTGTCAGGTATATAGATAATGTATTGTGGATATATTGTTATTATTGTTACGTAATATAAGACACAACTTTTTAATGATTAAATAACTTTGAATGACTTATTGGAAATTACTTAACTAGACTATGTACAGCAAAGACTAAATATATATTTACAGTAACTAACTCTACATTATGTGTTAAGTTTGTCGCGATCAGCGGAAGTGCATGTGGGGGTAGGCAGAAACTACAAAACGCCATCTGCTACGATCTAAACATACTTCGATAATTGTTTTATTTCGGATTAATATCCGAAACAAAACAATTCAATTTGGCCGTTTGTCTTTGCGGCCCAAACGGCCAAATGAACAAACAGACAGGGATCAGTTACATTTTGAATATACGAATATGTTTTTCCTTTGACTGCGTTCTTGATAAATAATAATATATGTAGTGTTTTATGGTTTTAACACACTGACAACATTGGGATAGGTTTTGAGGATTTTCTTTCACCTTTGGCTTTAGCCATTACCTCGTTTAGCTGATCCTTTAGTTTAGTACCATTAGATGAAAATATATACTAAGTAGTCTCTATGTTAAAAATGTAATATGTAATAAAATTGTACTATGGATCCTTGTATCTGATAATAAAGATTTCTTTATTTATTATATGTTCCTAGAGCTATATATTTATTTATTATATACATCGACACAAAGACATACGCATATCAGATCTGTGATTATTCCGTCCTTGCGATTGTAACACACACAACATATTAATTAATGAATGTACACAATATGATTACTCAATATAAAATGAAACAGTTGTCAAACGTGAGCTTATACATTACCAGAGACAGCTTGATATTAAACAGAACAATACCTACACAATAAATACATTATGCTAAGCTGATTTGTACATCTAATTTTAAATGTCAATGAGTAACTTGTGCAGATATCGCAACAGTTGTTGAGAAATTTTATTGTAACCTGTAATAAAATCATAAAAATAGGTACATAATTTTTAACCCTTTTTCTATAAGAGTAGGCAAAAAGAATACTGTAGCTACGATGTCTAAACATGCTTCTGAGAAAGCATGTTTAGACATCGTTAGTTCATTAGTCGTTCATTAGTCGTTCATTTACATCGTAGATGTTCATACATACTCGTACATACATAGGTACATGTATAAGTACAAAGTGAGCTTTGTACTTATACATGTACCTATGTATGTATGTATGAACATCTACTCACTTAATTGATTAGATCTGAGGGTCCGTGTGGTGACGGAATAAGAATACAAGTGTCACCACCCCATATCCTCCCAAGGGTGCTGTAAAAGTCATTGCATTGCACACAGATAACATCCTCTGTGAGAGACGAAAACCTCGTAAATAAACGCTGTGCCAATACGCCTGATTAGCGCGGTACAGTAGACCATAATCCCCCAAAAGTGGAGTACAACAGTAGCGGGAGGTAAATGGGCTGGAGAGGAGTGTCTTTTTCAGGCTTCCTCACAAAGTGAGTCCTACAAGTCTTTGTAGGACTCACTATCTATAACACATATTAAGTCTCCGGTATAAACATTTTACTATACTAGCTGTTGTCGGCAACTTCGTACACGTAGAAACCAAATCGAAATATACAAAAAAGTCATCCTCTTGAATCAATCTATCATTTTAAAAAAACTGCGTAATAATCCGTTTTGTAATTTTACTGTTTTAATGATATAAGCTCAGATATAAAAATAGCGACTTTGTTTTATAAGTTACTTAATTTATCGATTTTTTACCTATTTCCGTTAATAGATTCTTTATTTGTAAATATCTTGGTGTAAAATAAACAGACAACATCTTTTCCAAGAAAGAAAACCCGATTCAAACATTCCTGGCTAGTGTGCAGTATACTAAATTCCCTTCTGTTATGAAGAACCATACTTCATAATTTTCTATCACAATATTTTCTTCAAAACCTATTCTTTAAAAAATATGACAATCCCAAAATTAAATAAAAAATGTTAAAATAGAACTCATTTGTGGTTGTATGTTGCATCACCACATTCACCACATTGAATCATATTAAAGATTACTGATAAATGATGGTGTATCTTATCAGTAGCTATACAATAAATAGGAAATACAGAAACTAAACATTATTATATTATATTGGCTATTTATAGATATTATGGTAGATAATGGTTAGATATCGTTCTGTCAGGAAAAGATCAACTGAAGTGAGATATCCACACTGATATCTGTGTTTACAAACCATTCACTAACCCTTCGAAATTTAGAATAGGTATACATCCAGTGGCGGATTTACCCTAAGGCCCGGTAGGCCCAGGCCTAAGGCGGCCAGATTTAGGGGCGGCCCCAATGAAGTAATTTCATTATGTAGTCTATAGGGTGGATGCTGAGAAAGGGGCGGCTGATGGCTTGGGGCCTAGGGCGGCCGAGACTGCAAATCAGCCACTGTATACATCCTAATCTTACTAATATTATCACTACTACTTTTTACCCCGAAAGAATGCAATGTTCCCGTGGTATGATAAAATCGAACAGATTTTCATCCTTTTTACCGCGGATAACACCGCGGGTCACAGCTAGTTCTTTAATATAAATGGATTCAATTGTATTGGGAGAGTCAGGTTTCAACATTGGCAAGGTGCATAGAGGCATTAAAATTAATTCACTTCCAATAACTGTCTACAAAAATCTGGTCGGTTACGAAAAGAACTCAATGGTTTGTTTACAAACCATCCTTCGAAATAAAGTTACATATTATAATTGTTGGATAGTACATATATCGAGGAAGGCTATAGAATATATAATATCGCGCTGCGGCTAATAGGAATGAAGAATCAGTGAAAAATGTTACGAACGAAGTCCCAGGGAACAGCTAGTTGCTGTTCCCTGGGACTTCGTACGCATGGAACTTAGAAAATGTTACCCTTTTTTTGCAACATTTTTCACTGATTCTTCATTCCTATTAGCCGCAGCGCGATATTATAATATATTCTATAGCCTTCCTCGATATATGTACTATCCAACACTGAAAGAATTTTTCAAATTGGACCAGTAGTTCCTGAAATTAACACGTTCAAACAAACAAACTCTTCAGCTCTATAATATTAGTATTTAACTAAAAGGATTCTATTACTTTGGTAGTCAAGGATTATAAATGTCGTAATATATCATGCATCTTTAGTTAATATATTACATTTTATGTTATTAAGATAAGCAATAAAAATATGATGTATATAAGCCAACTATAAATTCATATCTGGTTTTTAGTATTTGTTGTTAAGGCGGCAACAGCAATACATAATCTGTGTAATTTTCAGTAATCGAGCTAGACGTACAAACTGACAGCGGAGTCTCAGTAACAAGGTCCCATTTAGTACGGAACCCTAAAAATAAGAACAAACTTTCTTAAGAGTATTATGGATATAACAAATGAGTATTTTATAAAAAAAGTCCAGTATACTTCATGTGCCTTTGAAATTTGGGGGTTTTTCTCGTTTTCTCAGAAGATAACCATCAGATCCTGACCTGGTGCCAATGGGACCACCCGTAAACCACCAGCTTTCAAATAGAAAAAGAATCATTAAAATCGTTTCGCCCAGTTAAAAGTTATGGAGTAAGAAAATAAAAAAAAAGTCAAAAAAAACATAGAGACGAATAAAGTAATTATCATTAAAAAATAACATAAATATTAATAAAAGACGTAATAACATATAAGAATATCTGTCTATCTGTACATAAACATGAACATCATTACAATAAAAGTATTACCTTATCAATTTCACACTGTAACATTGTTCGGAACAAAATGTAAACGGAACAATAACAAACCGTATGCGAATACAAACCGCACTCAACTAATGCTAAGTTTAATATTGATAAGAAAGATGAAATACATTGAGATAAAGAGAGATAATTTATCAAATTGTTGAATATTTTTAAACTTCACTTATATACAATGCTAAAATACATGAATTTGTTCAAAATACTGTAAATACCTGTAAAGCCAATTTGTTTGAATACGATATCATATTTAACATAATTTTATATTTAAACTTATTATCTTAAATTCAAAAACACATACATTTCCCAATAATATACCCCCATTCCCAGCCTATTCAGTCCCACAGTTGGGCCGCCAGGGTACTTAGCCTACTCTGCCGCGCTGACCAGATGTGTTGACATACAGTTAGAGTTTAGTTTCGAGTTTTCCTCCTCTCACAAAACATGTCTTATTTATAAATAAATATGCCTTTATTCAGACAAATTTCAACATTACATAGCTGTTTATATAAAAACCATGGCTTCGTCTGTCTTCCTTGCGGCAACGGCCTCTCCTAACTGTCTCCATTCATTTCTGTTGCCTACATTTCGTGTCCACACGTCATCCGCTACAGCTTTTATCTCGTCCACCCATCTTCTGAGTGGCCTGCCTCTGTTTCTTTTGTAAACCAATACATAATCGACTTTGACCATTTTTCCTTTCCTTTTATTGTGGCCTGCCCATTTCCATTTTAGTTTTTTTAAAGTCACTTTTACATCTTTTACTTGTGTTCTTTCTTTTACGTATTTATTTCTTAAAGATGTTTACTTGTTTATTATTTCCCTTAGCTGGCTTTTACAGCACCCTGGGGAGGAAATGGGGTCCTAATACTTGTATTCTTCTTCTTCTCTTCTTAACAAGCGGACAATACAACTTATTAGCTCCTTATAGAAGAAAAGAAATAATATGAATTCACAATTAACTAACTGAGCTGTGAGCACAGTTTCAAATATTTCTGTTACGTGATAATTTTATTACTTAATCCGCAAAAGTGAAAATAAAATGAAAAGTGTATACATTATGTTCTAATAAGTAAAATACCTTGTACCTACTAGCGAAATGTATCATAATTTAAATAAATAAATAAAGAAATGTGTTTAGATAACGCCGTAAAAAGTAATAACGAATATGATAACTTTCTTTAAATACTTTCGTTTTCTGTCCAGTAGAATCTTTCAGACAGTCATTTTTACGGGGAAATTTGAAAGGAATTACACAATGAACATGATCCCAGAATATCTGGATATGTGAAAGAAATGTAGAGTCTGGCATTGCCCTGACCAAGTCCTATTACTTGATACATGCCTACTTTACATAAAAAAACATTCATTGTGTGAAAGGATTACCTACTCTCTGAGAGGATCTTATTTACTGGCTAGACCAAAAGTAAACTAAATATTCAAATAAATATACTTTTATGTATAGTTGTAAATGAATACGCATAAATCATTTTTACATGACGAAAAATTACACATTTTTAAATTTTCACAACTAGTAATATTATTATTTTCTAACACTTGCGCGACTCATTTGTTTTTGTCATTTGTCTCACCCGTGACCATAGTAACTGCAAAGTCTCCGAAACGTCGGGCCAAAATTTAAAACAAATATACGCGTCTAAATCCGCAAAAAGTAGTTTTGTTTAGTAACATTATTTTATGTCCTTGTAGTACTCGTATTTCCGACGTAAAAGCTTGATTCTTTTTTGCCCATCTCTTTCCGCTTTACTTAATGTAAAGCTTTTTAATCACAGATCAAATGCAATGATCGTATTACTAAGAAGACATTCTATTCAATAAATAAGACCACTGTGAACGGAAGCTGTCCATATACATCACACAGTGAGAGTATTAGAAAACATGTAATCACCAACAAGGAGGAAAATTAACCTATTTTATACGGAAGTCGCTTCGCAAAGAAACAAGAATAATTTTTCAATTAGAACTAGTAGTTCCTGAGATTAGCGCATTCAAACAAACAGACGAACAACCAAACTCTTCAGCTTTATTATATTAGTATAGATAACAGCCACAACTAATCATAAAAATTGCGTAATAATATTTGTTCAGTTTCATAGTTCCTATTAAATTGCATATGGCATCTGTCCACGTGACCTACTTGCACACTTGACATGCAAATCCCTTGGACACGGATTGCATTCCAACTGGACAATTCTGTGTAACGGTATACATACACGTAATTACCTACAGACACACTTACAAAATGTTATTGCACTGAACTCTGCCATTGATGTATAAAATTTTTTTGTATTCATGTTTGAAATATTGTTATGAATGAGATTAAATATCTAATGGGTACCTTCATTAACTTTAAGAAATCTGTGATTTCGCTTAATACGCTACATGCATTAACACTACTAAGAATAATAAAATTAGTTGCAGCATTGAGAATGCATAATTAAATTGCAGCATACACCTTCGCTTTTTACATTATCCCTTGTAGATTAATAAAAATTTATGTTAAAAAAATCTTTGTGTGAAAAAGAAAGTAATGTATAGTGGTATCCTTCCCTGTCTAACATACGGCTCACAAACCTGGACATACACGAAACAGGCAAAAGAAAAAATCAGAATATGTCAGGCTGCCATGGAGCGATCCATATTAAAGATACGAAAAAGAGACAGAATACACCACACCAAGATAAGAAAAAGAACAAAACAAATAGATTTCTTACTTCACTCCTTGAAACTAAAATGGAAATGGGCAGGTCATATAGCCAGGACGTTGGACACTCGATGGACAAATCGTGCAATCATCCTATGGAAAGGACCTAAGGGAAAAAGGAAAAGAGGCAGGCCTTATAGAAGATGGACTGATGACATAAAAGATATAGCAGGAGATGAGTGGTACACAAAGGCGATAGACAGAAAACAATGGGCTAAGTTGGAGGAGGCCTTTACCCTGCAAGGGGGTTCTCATTTAATAAATTAAATAAAAAGAAAGGAAAAAGAAAATAAAAGAATTAAATAAATTAAATATTTGATAATAGCTTACTGTAATTGAAATGAAATGTAATGTAATTTATTTTAGTTTTTTTTTGTATTCTATGATGTTTTATAGTTTGTTGTAATTTGCATGAAAGTGTGAGAATTAATAAAAGGCTTTGTTATTATTATTTTTTTAAATCTGATAGCAATTAGAAAATTCAAAGTAGTGTCTATCATATAGTCAGAAAATAAAACAACTACTGTAGAGCTCACGATCTCACGGCACTTCCGCGGCGAGGCACGCGCCTGTTCCCATAAACAGCACTCAAGGAAGTGGTTCCACTCACGGTGAACTGTCGTGAACGAGATCCTTACCAGGAACTGGTTTTTCAAACATCTATTGACGATGTACGTCGACAGTACTTAGACATTCCAAGCGTTATACAAATATCGGAAATTTATATATTCTTCTAAGGACAGGGTTCTCTATTATTTAAGGATACATAGGTATACTGGTCTTCGAAGAGAGAAAGAGAGAGAAATAGCTGTGCGTATGGTGCGGATTAAGAATACAAGTGTCACCACACTCCTCTCCCCAGGGTGCTATAAAGCCAGCTAAATGATACTGTACATAGATAACATCCTCTGTGAGAGATAGACAACTCGAAAAACCCTACGCTAACACGCCTTATCCGCGTGACATACTAGACCGCTATCCCTCTCAAAGTGAAGGAGACCCGGGCCCTACAGTGGGATGTAAATAGACTAGTGAGAGAGAAATACATACATTACAAGTTTATTCACTTTATTGCATAGCTTTATTCTATAACGATGTACCAAATATATGAAATGTTCCCTTTTGAATTTTCCAAAGTACATATAGTAAGTAATGTGGATAATGGTGTCCGATTGTTTGACCAAAAGTCATTTGGCAAAACTACACTTGACAAAAAACGTTTGGCAAAACAATGAATTCGCCTATTGATCATTTTACTACTGATCATTTTACAAATGCTTAATTTTGTCAAATGATCAACACTTAAATTGACATTTTATAAATGATTACTTTACAAAACTAACATTTGGCAACTGAGTTATCAGATAAATCTACTATCGGTCTAAAAATTTGGTATTCTTGTTAAATTGACCACATTTAGCACATTTTTTTGCAAAGCTACTGCTCTGGATTTGCCTAAAAGAAAACATTATAAGTATTAATCGATATATTTTAAATAAAACTACTTTTTACGGATTTAGACGCGTATATTTGTTTTAAATTTTGGCCCGACGTTTCGGAGACTTTGCAGTCACCATGGTCACGGGTGTCTCACCCGTGACCATGGTGACTGCAAAGTCTAGTAGTTTTATTTAAACAGATGAGTCGCGCAAGTGTTAGAAAACGATATATTTTATTAAATATAGATAGATTGAATAAAAAAAAAATACATATTTTACATTATTTGCAAAATAATTACTTATTTTCTCGTTCGTCTTTGGAGATAAATATCTCTTTTATTAGATTGGGTTAGGTTAGGTTAGAACTTTAACCCCACATGCATGAGCCGAGCGAGCAAAGCGAGCTTGCCGCGGTAGCGGCCGGCGAGCGCCAGAAGTGACTTCAGGGCATTACAGCCTTTAATAATGATTCATGATGATGATACATTTAAAGTAACTTAATTTACGAAACATATCATTTGGTGAAATGACAAAAAGGTCAATTGAGATTTGAATACTTGACACATTTATCAAGTGTAGTGTTTGCTAATGGATCATTTGCTAAGTAAGTTTTTGTAAAATGATACTTTTGTCAAGTGTATTGTTTGCCAAATGATCATTTGGTGAAACGTAGTTTGTCAAATGATCATTTGTCAAAAATTTTTCGGTCAATCATTAGGGAACCGGATAATATTGATGAATCGGCGTCTACATGAATGGATTATTTCTAAACATTATGTTACATCAATAGTTATAATAATAGGTGGCAGGTTACATCGTACTTCATATGTTCATACAATGTATACTTTCGATTTCGTCAATAAGTGAAAGTGTACAGGTGTTTGAACTTGAAGCCCATTGATGAGTTACAAGCTTTTAATGTGCATTCCAACATTTGGTAAGACCTGTTCCTGAGAGGTGTTGTTTTGTTCTATGAGGAATGTTTCTCTTTCTCAATAACTATTACAATATCGGTTAAGTAGATCACTTACTGTTAATTTCAATAATCAATCTACGATTAAGGATAAATTGTTGTCCTCGTTTAGCAGTAAGATATTTATACAGGTACAGGAACCACAGTAATTTTTAAGCAAAATGTAACATTTTTATTCGGGACAATAAAGACTTATTTATCACATTTTCAATAGAGAATTGGGGCGTACCCACTAGGTGTGTGATAAATCTGTTCAATCTTAAAGACGCGTATATTTACCCTGGCTAATGCGTACTACATAGACTGTTTCAAATGACGAGTAGCCTGTATTAGATACACAGATACCTACATATTTCATGCACACATAGATGCGATATTCTGACGCTACTAGATAGAATAACATTTGTAGCATATCTTCGTGCACAACTAAACTTATCTAAAAAAATTAAAACAACTACGGTGTATTTTAATTAATTGGCTATTTCATTGTGCATATTTTTATTAATTAAAATCGTTAGTCTTTAATACACAGATTTGCTAATAAAAAAGTTCTGTTTACAAAAGTTACAGAGCAAAAAATAACATTTTTATAAAAAAAATCACACGTTTTCGCTTATAATTTCTTTGATTTTTAATTTAGGGCAAAAACTTATATAAACATATTTGTAGGCAAGATAATTTGGTACATGTCCTAACAAATTTTTTGTAAGACCTATAGTTTCCGAGATGTCGCGAAAAGTGTTTTCACCCCTTTTTTCAAGATGGCGGCCGAATGACACGGGTGGCGAAAATTGAAGTTAAGCTTAAAATGACAACATGTTCCAAAAATAAAATTGCGTCCTCTAAGAAATGCAATACTCGGTCCTAAAATTGTAATATTTCAAAGGACTAATTGCCGATTATTGTTATTGACACTATCAATTCTCATTATTTAGTTAAGTTTAGTTGTGCATGTAGAATCGGTACCATTATTAAAGTCTAGAATATTATGAATGTGATGAAAATGTGTAATTGGTAAAAAGAAAGTAAAAAATTTTTTTCGGAAACTCAATATTAGAATTTAAGGTATAATGATCAATGTGCTATGAAATAAAACTAATACATAAATGTAAATTTTATTCTCCATCACAGTGTATTTTTCACACACAATTAATTTTTATATTTTAATGATTTCATACAAAATTTATTCGGCCTAGTGTTGGACGCAGACCTTGTTTACAATATCGATATAATATTTTGAACCAGCCATAGTACTTTCAACATTGCTATTAGGTAAAGACATGCGATTGGCTATCACGTATAACGTAGCTGCTAGTGTACGTATGACTACACAGGACCAATTACAGAAAATAATTACTGTAAAATAAAATAGCCAAAACGACGACATAATTTCATTTATTATAAAGATAAACATCGTACAACGAATTTTATGTTGCCGAAATGTAAAGTTCTTTAATTCCACATATCTTTGACTTTTGAGATTTTTACTGGACTAGTCAAAAATCTCACATACACAAGACTATTATTATTATTTGTAAAAGACTATCGCGTAAAAGAACTTATAATATTTACAAATGACTGTCATTGACTGGACTTTAGGAAAATCGAATATCGATATTTAATTTAAGTATCGACAGTTAGTATACGCATCACTTATCGCCTTTTATTGAATATAGAATACAGTATGTTATATTGTTAATGTTAGTTAACTACGATTGTATCGATTCCCCCAACCACGTCGATGGTCATCTTTGTATTCATCCATGTTCTGTTGTCTTGCTCGCTCTTCCGGATCATCAGTCTCTTCTAGAACTTCCTAAAATAAATAAATAAATATTCATGGACATTTCACACAACATCCTCTGCTCCAAAGCTAAGCTTATATGCTCGAGTTATGGGTACCAGAATACGGATAGAATACATATACTACTTTTCTTTTGTAAATACATACATATTATATATTATAGTAAACACCCAGACGCAGTACAAACATTTGTATGACATTTATTAACATCACACAAATAATTGTCCCGAGCGGGAATCGAACCCGCGACCTCATGAACGACAGTCCGTTACATTTACCACTAGACCATGAAGCCCATCAAATATCCCTGATTATTAATGCATGTAATAATTATATGTGTGGTAAAAGATTATGAATGCAATTATCATCATATTTCTTTCCCAGGGTAGTGTGAAAGCCAGATAAGAGATAGCATAAGCAGATAATATCCTCTGTGATATAAGGAAAAATTTAAAAAATAATGACTAAATCGTATACCAACAACATCTTTACTTATTATAAAACAAAGACATAATTTTTGTACGTATATCCCTATGTGAGCTTTTATCTTCAAAAATACGCAACGAATTTTTTTGTTTTAAATTATAAGGTGGTTCAAGAGGGTGGCTTTTTTGCAAAATTTATTAGTTTGGTTTCTAAATATCACGCGTGAGAAGTTGCCGGCAACAGCTAGTATATACTGAAAAGCGAATACAATAAATAACATACTTTTCTTATATTGTCAGCTTCATCTCCGTCAGTGTCAGCTGTCTCAATTTTAGTGTGCGCTATATTTGTACCTGAACCTGGGAAACTGAAAATAAACATTACCATTAGTACATACCTACTCATCATAAAATATCAACATCATCAGTAAATATGTGCAAGCACGGTTTGTTACTTCATCACGCTTAATCGTCTAAAATTGTTTAAATTTAAATTTTGATAAATGTTTAGTTATCTATCTATATTACATATAATAAGTCTGTAGAAAAATAATTTTTGTCTGTTTGTCTGTGCACGCATCACGTAAAATATGCGGCACTTTGGATTATAAATGTTATAACACAACTCTGGGTATTACTTAGTCTTTGTTTCATCGCAATCGATCCACTCGAGCAAGAGATATTTAAAAAATACGAAATTTGTATCTACATCAATATTATCGTATATCATCGCCGACACGTACATATTAACACAGCCAGTAGGCACAGAAAATGAAGAATTAGGGATACTTTTCTTATTTACTCAAAATCTACTAAATATATTTTAATTCTGATTTACGTGTTTCTATATATAATAGTTACTTATGTTTTTAAAGTTATTTCATTAGTTAATACGCGATAATAGACCGACAAATGAAAAAAATAAAAAATTTGAGAGGTTGTTTCGCTAAGATTTTCTATCGAGAAAACTTTTTTCAATCGCGTTTCTGAGTTTATGCGATCCTAGATCATATATTGAAAAAACATATACTTAAAAATTAGAGCTCTAGTCATTCAATCTAAAGAAACAATGAAAACTTCGTACATAGAAAAATGCACGAAGCTATTTTGGTATCCTCTTAAGAAATCAAACAACACTCAATTCAGTTACTTGCAACGCCATCTAGCGATTCAAAATAGAATTGAAAAATTAGATAGAAGAAGTATAGAGCGGTGTACAGTGTATTAAAACCACCATTGTTTCCATCGCAATATTAAACTATTATTATGTATTTATTTTACTACATGACTACTAAACGATCAAAACACAAGCAAAACACAAGCATGTAAATGTAGCTTAATTTGTGACCAGAGAACGTCGTGTGAAACATCCATAAATAGTAATTCTTTATTTCTCAAATATAAGATTGTTTAATGGTACAGCTGTTTACAAAAGCTGTTTATGAATATTACAAATTTTTTTTCATAAGTACAGAGATGCGTGTGCGGTCCTGCATTACCTAACTAGGCTAAAATTTTAGCCTGTGTTTAGGATACAGTCCCTGACCCCCTATGATAGGCTAGTGCACATAGTGAATACATATTATTTACATAATATACATTGCAAAATGGTATTTTTGTAAAACATATTAAATAAATAAGTTCATGCAGCATGCAGTGAAGAACTAAGGTGTGTGTAATAGTTTGAGTGTTTGTATGTGTGTGAGAGTGTGTGAATGTGATTGTTGACAAATATTGAAGACTATGGCAGGTAATAGTACATTACGATATTAGTGCGTTAAGATGGTTATAACATGCGAGGCGGAATTTCAGCCCGAGCCGAAGGCGAGGGCGTAATTGAGACGAGCATGTTATAACCAATACGCACGTATATCGTACGACGTTTTTTAACACATTTGCGAAGAAACAGAAAAAAAAATTTTAAAAAACTTAATCTGTGAATGCACACTGTTGCTTTCCCGCCATTTTAACAGCGCGCTAGCACTGCCTACTGACTGGCGCCGCGCGGCGATTAGTTCGAAATTTGAATAGCAACAGCGCGCTGCTCGAGTCGAGCGACGGCGATCAATTCCATATTTGAAATGGCAAATAATACTGTTATGAAATTTGTATGGACTATAACTTAACTATTTGCTTTGGTAACACACGCGTTTTTTATGACCCGCTTTACATATTTAAAACCGGTGGAATTACATCAGCTTTACGAGCAAAGGTGTTAAAAATAATTTTGAGTTATTTATTAATAGAGTTATACATACATTCCATCCCGCACCCTCTGCTCATAGAACTCCTCGACAGTCATGGCGGGTATGGCGGGGTAGCCTGCACCAAACACTGCCTTCTGTACTGCGTCGCGGGTGATTATCACTGGCTTCAGAGGGGTACGGACACGCTCTTTAGGCTTCGGCTCTAGAATAATAAAAACGTTCACAATCAGTTAAAGATTTTATAGAAACAAATTACAAGTGTTTGCACTTTTCTCTATATCAGCACCATATAGGCTTCGTCCAGGACAAATTTGAAAGTCTCCAGGGCAATGGTAACCTGTAGGGTTTGATTCTTAATCTTAAATCAAAAAAGCTCAAATAATAGTGATCCATTATTGATAACAATAATAACACATAACAAATAAGTATTCCAAATGAGTTTTATATTTTCGTATTGAAATTTTCGTGAGTTTGAGTCATATTAGAAATACTATATTACCGGCTAACACTCACAGTTTTGGGATCGAAGTCGATATCCGAACATGAACAGAGATGTTGGGTGGACGCTATCTCCTTCTTGGATACCTGCTCTTAATGCGACCTCAAAATTGAAAGTGGTTGATCTAGAGAGCGACACAGTAAGCAGTGTTTGCGATGGTACTCGCGCTAACCAGGACGTAGTGATTGCCGACAGCAAGATAATATCACCTTGTGTCATCGACCACTCATCACCTGGGTCGGTAAACATCAGCAGTAAAGAAACCTCCCCCCCACCTCAAGACCCTCCAACCCCCGCACTGTCGCAGTGGGCTGTACGAGCTGTCGCCCGCAGTGCACGCCGGAAGGTCGCAGACGCCGCTGCGCACTCGTCCTGAAGATGAGCATCGGATATGCTCGAAACCTGGGTCGACATCTTCGATCCCAAAACTGTGAGTGTTAGCCGGTAATATAGTATTTCTAAGAGTTTTATATTTTGGATTCTCGCCAATATAATTTTTTTAAAACATGTTATTTTATCACAAATAGTGCTAAAACTAGTTACCTCCACCATGTTTAGCCATATACTCCAATATAGGTTTCTCTTGTTCAATACTGCTGAGTTCATCAAGTGCCTGGTTCACATAACTATGTAACAAAGTTGTAAAGTATTCTCTCTTGATCTCCTCATCCGTTGACTCGGCCATTGCTTTAGATAAATTACTTAGTTTCTCTTTTAATTCCTTCATCTCTTTGTACCTTTTGATTTTGGCATCTCTTGTTTGTACCTGGAATATATTATAGAACAATATTTTAGAAAATATTTGTACTTTAAAACGAAAACAAACCTTTTGACACACTTTCAACTTATCAAAATTGTTCAAAATGTCAAAATTGCAAGTTGTATAGCTGATTTAAAACATAACTTACTTCACATTACAACATTGATTTTTTACACAAGTCAACGAGGAAAGAGACCTCATAACAACCTATAGATGCTAACACCACAATACTGTTAAAAATTATCTGTGTGTTTAAAAATAAAAGTTTTTTCTCAGTACACAATACTATAACAATAAACATAGTAGCGACCTCCCACTTCTCCCAGTTTATCATAGAATTGATGAACTAAGAAATAATTTTTACAGTGTTTAGTTGTATTTTACTACTATATGTAGGTACTCCCAACTAACTGTTAACCATTGTAATATAAATAAATAAATAATAAATATTCACGGACATTTTACACAACGTCCTCTGGTCCCAAGCTAAGCTTATATGCTTGTTATGGGTACCAGAATACGGATATACTACATAAACTACTTTTCTTTTGTAAATACATACTTATAATACATAGAAAACACCCAGACGCAGTACAAACATTTGTGTGACATTTATGGATAACACACATGATTGTCCCAAGCGGGAATCGAACCCACTACCTCGTGATCGGCAGTCCATTACATAAAACAACTCCACCACTAAGCCCGTCGTTATAATATATATCTATGTTTTATATGGCATATCCAGGAAAAGACAAAAGAATTTTATATTTGAAACTTACTAAATTAGTAATCTTGGCTATTTCGCTGTGTGGTTTGGCAGCTGCATCTGAAGGAGTACTTGATGGTGGTAGTTCTATATCTGTCACTCCATAATCTTTACACCTCTGTAGATAATCTCTGAAATATGGTTTAATGATCATTAATAGGTTGAAAACCTTTTCTGTGGGTAAGCACTATTAGCTATTACATCACCAATTATGCTCTAATAGCTACTTCTCATCCCATCAATGTTCACTAGTGGGCATGGCCCTAGTCTACTTCAGGAGGTGTCAGTTCTAATTATGCCCCTCTTGCCAGGAATGTTGGTGTAGGGTTTCTAGTTTAGTTTAATAGAGTCTCTGTTACAAAATCACAGCTCTTACAGCTCTCTGGATAGAATTTAAAACAAAAAAATAGCAATAAATAGAGACTATAAAGCCCCATCTGCTACAACCTAAATATACATTCTTAGCTTTGTTTAAAATTATACATCAGGTCATACATGACAATATTGCACAACCAACTGGCTATTTCAACTCACCTAAAATATATCTCAGCAACATTAATAAGTTCTATTCTAGATTGATGTGTGAGCTTCAATGTTAAAGTGCCAAGGAGAGCAGGTAACAATAAATATTGTAACGATTCTGTAGGTAACTCATCTAGACTCTCATTCTTACTAAACATACCCGACATTGACACCAGATTTGTTGACTTCTCTAACTTTGAGATTGTTATTTTGATACTCATCTGAAATAATAAAGTATTTTACATACCGTTATGGATTTTTAGAGCAAATAAAGAGTATAGGAGGCATGGGTTAGTAATATTGACATAGAAAGCTGCCAAATTGCTATGAAATGTGAGTATAAGTAGTTCTAAAACAAAAGTTCTATGTTTTAGCAATGAATCAGTTCTTAATTTTACTATAGAATGATTACATACCCTACAGTAATATCTTAGCTACATCTTATCTACACATTCAGGTTAAAATTTCGCTTTCTCCTTTAAACAGGAATACCATAGTATGTTGACCTTGGCAATCCTAGTAAATTAAATTATGGTGGAAAAAGTGATTACCACAAGCGGGTTTTTCTTCACTTTTTCCACCATAATTTAATTTATTAAGTAAAAGCATAGCATGTCAATTGCAAAATTAATAAATTACTTGGCAATCCTAGTTTAAAAACTAAATATGAAAACAGTTTTTTGAAAGCTTCAAATTCGATTTCGTTATTTAACAATTAACACTGCTGTGACAATAAAATCAATAAACATAACGTAATGAACGTATCACATGCTTATTTAAAACTTGTAACATTGTTTTTTTTTTTAATAATACTAAATATTCTGCAACAATAATGCGGCTTACCTGAACAGGATCACTGTTAGTAGCTTCATTCCCATTTTCTATGGTTTCGAATAGTTTCATTGCTGATTCAAATATATCTTTCAGAGGCTCCTCGTCCGTAGACGATCCTACATTAGCTTGTGCCATTATATATAATAATCTTGGAAGTTAATTAAAGTATATATAAGAAAAATAAATTCCTCTCCTCAAATCTAGAATTGACATTGACAATTGGATTGGTTGACAACTTGACAACTGAAATGACAATATGACAATGACGTTTTCATTTACAATGTGTCAAATTTTCCACGTAAGTGTTGCAATGTTTAATCGATTATAAAATTTTGTATTATTTGTTTTATTTATCCTGCACATCGAAATAATATACATCTATTTCAATTCCACACCATCTACCTACCATTAGTCAAATACAGGTTTAAATTTTACCAAAGACTGCAACGTGTAGTTCCATACTGATAGCGCTCTCACCACAGAACAATACTACCTAAAAGGCTCTCACTCTATGCACCCTGCTATAAGCCACACAAATTGGTAATGCGCCTGGCGGCCATGTTGGTTACGTCATAGTGACGTATAGATGAGAATATTACATTTTGTTAGCTGTACTTTTTCTTTGCTGATGACGTCACAAGGGCGTTAATTTGACAAGGTTACAGCGCATTACCAATTTTCGTGGCTTATACAATCACTGTTGGCATTATCTAGAACCATGGAGACTAGAAGAAAGGAGGAATATCTCAGTATATTAAAAAGTGTCCGCTGAAAGGCAGCCAATTAAGGTGGCGCCATAGTAGCAAGTAGAAGAATTTTAAAAAGAGCGCCACAAATTATAAGAAAGGAAAGAAAATCTTCCGCTTCGTTACAGCGCAGTTTTTTAAATTATTATATTATATAGACAAACATGACTATGAAATAAATTTATATTAATTATTATTATAATTATACGGTGTTTTTAAGTACCCCAAATATTTGTAAATAGCAAATAGAAAATAGTATTAAAAAATTACCGCAACAGTTCACTCTGCTTATAACTGCTACATTCATATCATTCATCTTGCTACACTAGCGCTATTTCGGTGAGTGTTATTTGCTGTTTACAAGTGGATACTTTTTGGACTGATCCCCCATACAAGATATTCCTCCTTTCTTCTAGTCTCCATGTCTAGAATCTAGACCACGAAGTATAGATAGAAGGAGTCCGAACGGTATAGGCTTTTCCATAATATTTCGTGTACACATTAATAAACCCAGATCATAGTTCTATTTTCTGCCACTGGCTGCGCAAGTGTTCAGGGCGTACCGATGCTATTATTATTATTACATGTAAACACGCGCTGGCTCGTGAAAGTTGAATTTAATTTAATTATTATTATTAAATTAAATATTAATT
The DNA here is from genome assembly GCA_916999025.1 of Orgyia antiqua. Classification (NCBI taxonomy): domain Eukaryota; kingdom Metazoa; phylum Arthropoda; class Insecta; order Lepidoptera; family Erebidae; genus Orgyia; species Orgyia antiqua. Next base: position 22,562,286 of record OU779862.1, read on the forward strand.
TAATTAAATATTTTTTTCCACAGGTGTCAATAGCAATAAAATTTCCCGCGTAAGAATTCAAACGAGTACTCCTTGAAAAATGGCGCGCTCTACCGGCAAAAAATCTGTCCCTTAAATTGAGACCATTCGTTCAACATTACGTTCGGACTCCTTCTATCTATACTTCGTGATCTAGACCTTCCCTTAGGATGTATGATTTAGTTAATTCCTATATGACATCACTACTCACACTGTTATATTTTATATTGTATGCCAGTTCTGCTAGAACATAGTTGATCTATTGTAACCTTATATCTTTGTTATTACCTGTGTTCACAATAAATTTATTTGATTTGGTTGTTTGGATCGTAGCAGATGGCGCTCTATAGTCTCGGCCTACCCCCATGGGAAAAGGGGCGCCTAGGCGTGATGTTATGATAATAATTGATTTGATTTGAGCACCGCAACGTGCGATTTACTGTCGTCCATGTCTAAAGACTCTTAGAGATCCTGTCCAAATGTTACCGCCACTTGAGAAATCTTTTCCCCAAACCACCCAAACGAATGTTTGTTAGTTCTCTGCCCTGTATGGTTTGTCTTCGAGTAAAATACCAAACATAGCCTTGTTGATAGCTAAAATAGCTGTGTGATTGTGAGCTGATATTGCGGTTATAAAATAAAATTCTCTGAGTAACTTAAATCAACACGTAATGTTTCAATTACGTAGACGACATAATAATTCTGCGGCAACTTTGGTAACAGGGTAACAGTTGCGACTGTGCAATGTTCGCCACAAAATGCAGTTTGTTTTCAATTTCTTGCTTTGCTTTTTTTTTATTTAACTATCCCTTAAGGGCCTACATCAATATTATCGTCGACATGTACCTATTAACACAGCTAGTAGGTATAGAAAATGAAGAATTAGGCATATTTTTTTTGTTTACTCAAAATCTACTAAATATATTTTAATTCCGGTTTACGTGTTTCTTTAAAATAGTTACTTATGTTTTGAAAGTTAATTCATTAGTTAATACGCGATAATAGACCGACAAATGAAAAAAATAAAAAATGAGAGGTTGTTTCGCTAAGATTTTCTATCAAGAAAACTTTTTTCAATCGCGTTTCTGAGTTTATGCGATCCTAAATTATATATTGAAAAAACATATACTTAAAAATTAGAGCTCTAGCCATTCAATCTAAAGAAAAAATGAAAACTTCGTACGTAGAAAAATGCACGAAGCTATTTTTGGTATCCTCTTAAAGCTTACATCCCTATTAAAATTAATCCCTAAAACACAGCCTAAAAATAAAAATCATGGATCATGGAACGTTTATGATCGTGGCATCAAGCATATTTAAGGTCCACCTCTCCAACCACATGTGAGTCGGCTGGCAGAGTGAAAATATTTTAGCAATGCGGCTAAAATTGAATATATTTTAAATTGCAGAACTACTGTGGACAGTAATCAATTTAATAAAAAATTTTAGAAAGCCTTAATTTCAACGCCTATTAAAAAATAATGGCAAAAACGCTAGTAAGTAGTGCTAATATTTATGAGTTCGATTGGTTCGATCTTCCTGTGATTACGTATATAATTTAAGAGTTCGGAAAAGTCGGTTCGGTTTATGAAGTTTATTATTTTTATTTAGATTTTCCGCACTTATTATCACGTTACCTAAAAATGTATAAGAAATCAATATTATATCAATCAAAACTATAATTTCTGTAGCTAAGCATTAAAATATAGTTGAGCAATTAGATATATAACTCTGTTCACAAATATGTAAACAGTAGATTGACAGACAGACGAAACAACATACTTCAATCAAGCTTAAGGCCACCATTAATCGTTGTAATTTCATTCCTACTAGCTACTTACTTTACTCATGAGTTGACTATCTTTTATTGACCACACACAAAAGAAATAAAGAAAATAATGCATATCAACATTACATGGACAACATCACAATATACACTAAACAGTCCGTGTCACTACTTACTACGTTCAGATCATTTAGTAGAGAGCTAGTGGCCGTCTAGTGAGCACGCTGATATAACACATACATGTAAGTTTTTATTCGAATGCACTTTTATAGTGATCGTAAGATTCGTAAGCCTTAATCTATCAGTGTCTAAATTAATGTACCTACTTTAAAAAAAAATTACTTTGTTCGATTTTCAAACACACAACATACATGATTTTTGTGTCAATTAAACTTCTTTCAAGTTCTTTCTGGCTGGTTCAGCTTGAAACTTGAGAAGCCCTTGATGAATAGTGAATGTGTTAGAATAAAAATTTTACTTAACGTAGTCCCTTATTGTAATTCTAGGTCAATTTATGAATTATTAAATACATAATAAGTACATAACTATCGTGTAGTTAGATAATTCGCAATAATAACTCTATTTTGTTAACGTTGCATCGCACCAAGTAAGTACCTACTCCAAATACGCGTACAAATATTAACACTTACTTTTAGAAAGGAAAACTGTGAGGACCTAAGATGCCGCCTTGTGGCACCCAGGTAAAAAGGTAAAAAAAAATACCGCATATCACCCGACTTATTATTAAAAAATCTAATTCCGATTTGTAACTTACTTTTATTGTGTAATTTTGTAAGGTGCGTCGCGAGATAGCCCAATAATAAAAAAATTATAATCACACAATTTATTAAACAACTATACGCATTTAAAAAAAATTTTAATTAGATTTAGATAATTAGATTTTAATTAACAGTAGAAATGACACAGTCATTCCTACACCGGGGCGTAAACACAAAAACATGAACTCGTATGACTACACGTCTTGTAGACTCACTAAGGCGGTTCTGGAAAATTCTGGCGGGAAACATACAGAGTCGCCTAGCACAGGATGTAGCCCATTTAAACACTTATTGTCGAGGCACTCCTATGGCTTACACAATTGTTGCTCTCCTTGCTTGTGATCTGATAGTTATTTAGACTGCGCTGAAATCGACCGAATGAATTGTCTGATTCCTAGCTGCTAACGACTCTATAATTACTCTGCTAACCTAGAGAAGCTAGGGCGTTTGCTAATAGAAGCATCCAGTAAAAAGTAATTGTGATTTAACAAGCGTATTACTGCGTAGGTATATCGATGTGTTACTGGGAAATCAATTTATTACAATATATTGAATATCTAAAAACGATTATGTTGTTTTGGGATTGAAATTAAAACCTTATCATAATCAATCGAGTGATATCGATTGATTATTGATATGCGCAGCTTGTCCAGTAGCGAGTATTATGCAGAATTATGTCATTATAGAACTCCGGGCGCTTCGAAGAGTTTGTAAACAGCTCCTTCAATTTCTTTACACTTTTGTTTTTATCTAGCCCTTGTTATCTGAACGTGACAAACTGCAATCTACTGTGAATAAACCGCAAACTGAAGCAGGCGTGATCCCAATTAACAGTAGATTTAAGGAGTAGTTAGTTTAGTTTAAGCTCAAGAAATATGTTGTTGAAAACAAAATTTAATTTCATACAATAGTTATTTGTGATGCGCATGAAAAGATTTCTTAGATTTATTGTAAGGTAAAAGCACAGGGTAAAAAGCATGTACTTCTATTCCAGAATATGATGGCTACTCAAATCGTGTTCTGAATTTTTTTTAACTATACATCAATATGGTTCGCTGCACGCTGCTGACCTTCTATCTGATCGCAACCGGTCTCACCTACGGCTTCAATGGAGATAGCTTTGAACTAGAATGTCCTGATGAATGTGACTGTCATTATTTTAGAATTAACTGGGTCACTGATTGTTCTGATAGTAATCTTACCGAGGTACCCTACGATGAGCTGAGTCTAAGTGTCTACATTTTGGATTTAAATGGAAACAACATCACGTCTTTGAAGCCATTTCCCAATGATATCAAGATGAGAAGACTACAAATGGCAGATAATCGTCTAACAAAAGTAGAAAAAGAAGCATTCAGAGGATTAGAATATTTAATTGACGTTGATTTATCAGGCAATAACATTAGCTACGTAGATCCGGAGGCATTCTTGTAAGTACCCTATTTATTACTATGACTGTAAGTCTGTAAAACTATGGATAGATGTTTGTATTGCTGATTTTAATATTTTCATTTTTCGCAATTGACTTGCTATGCATTTAATTTAGATGTTCGAAATCACGCCAGGATAACTTAGCGTACCTAATGGGATGAATCTTGTCGTAGAGATATCATGGTCTGTCTGAGCCAGTCCATAAGTCATAAAATGGAATACTATTTATATTTATGACATTTACGATCCAAAATAATCCAAATACATAAAACACAAGTACATCTTTTGTGCCCCTGTGAGAATAGAAAGACTGGGGGATGGCGTTCGTGTTCTTTTAGGTAAATATCTACTTTATGATCAAATTAGTATAGGTACACTTTAAAAAGTGTTTACGTACTAAGTTCATCACGACACGAACTATATAATTTTGAAACCATCTAAAAAAATATGACTCAATTTTGTGCTAATCTGATGTTTCACGATAGCAACTTATAGTTATTTCGATAATTGTGATCATGTTCCAAGTTTTCATCAGCGACAAGCTAGTCTGGGCTTATTGTATTTTTTTTGCAAGACTGTCTTAACTGTCTTGGGTCCGTAATTTTTATTAACTTAAAAATAATAATATCTTTTAGCCCATGTAGTAAGAGGTAAACCTTTGAGATTCATAATCAAATCCCCACTATTCATAATTTCTGTATCACAAAAACTAGGTACAATGGACAATAGTTGATGCTTCGCCACGGAGTCAAACTTAAAATCAAGAAAATTTATTTAGCCATTGCCTTACGGACGAATACATTTATTTGTCTGTTGTTTAAGTGAAGTATTTAATGTTTGTCACGACGTATTTGCCATACGTCTTTGTAAATGGTCAAGCGCACAATACTGTCTGATGAGAAAATTGTTCAATTTACTTTTAAATTCATGGTAGAGAAACGAGGCCAAATTGCTGCCTGCGTTCGTGCTAATATTGGATAATGGCTACATAACGAATGCAAATTGAATCGGCCACCTAGACCCTCGTTCATAATTTGTTTGTATGTCCTTGATAGGGTGTAGAATAAAATGTAACATACAAAGTAAGTACCTACACGCTACATATGATAAGTTGTTTTATGTTTCTCATAGTGCATGGGTATGTACTTTAATTTAATATACATATGCAGGTCGATTTCTCTCGCATGACTAGCTACAAGAGCGAAATTGGTTTAGTGATGTACAAGACCTAAACGTAATATCGGTACTCGTATCGGCCAGCGGGACTTGGTGCGATGTCCTCAAAATGTTTTTCATAACCTCACTTGTACGTTGACTTCATATACCTACAGGCGCGGCGGTATGTAATTCTCATATAGTAGGGCCCATACGATCGTCACAATATCTTCTAACAATGTGTTTGAGACTTTAATTAACATATTATTTTCTTTTTCAGGGACTCCCGTGGTTTACTAAACGTAGAACTACAAGAAAACCCGCTAACAAAAGTTGATGGGCCCTTCTTGATATCGCCAACTTTACAATATTTGGACATCAGTTCCTGCAACCTGTCGTCTATCAATTCACAATTCTTCGACAACATCACCTCACTTACCGCAGTGGATCTCTCAAATAACCCACTAAAAACCATAGAAGCAGGCAATTTTGACGTCTTGACCAGTCTTGACACTCTCAAACTTAATGACTGCAAACTAACATCCATTAACGAAAACGCCTTCGCTACTGCAGTTAACTTAAAATTTCTTGAATTAGCTGGAAATTATTTGACAAATACAAATTGGCCAGGAGTACTAGGCAATATGGTACGGCTGGAATATTTAAACTTGAGAAAATCTGGACTCACATCGCTATCCGAAGACACTTTTTCAAATTGTACTAATTTAGTATCACTTATATTAGCGGATAATGAGCTACGTGAGTTGGATGTCGCTGCAACTTTAGGCAGTAGCGTAGACCACCTCGAGCTATTAGATCTATCTAATTGCAACATTCAAGGCCCTATATCTGGGGAGGCATTTTCAAATGCAAGCAGACTTAAAAACTTACATCTGTCTGGAAATCCGCTAGTCGCAGCTGATTTACAAGAAGCATTGGAACCATTAACTAAGCTAGAAAGACTATTCTTGAGTAATTGTAGCCTACGCGATCTACCAGATAACTTTAATGTATTCGATAATCTCTTAGAACTGGATATTTCACATAATCCACTAGAAAATGTATTTACAAAATTACTGGCACCACTAGAGAAGTTGGAATACTTGAATATGGGATACAGTAATTTATCTTACATAGGGCCCGATACTTTCGCTAGAATGTCCTCAATGAAGAGGTTGGTACTCTCTGGTAATGATTTACTCTCCTTAGAAGCAGGTCTCTTTGGAAATTTGACGCAACTTACCACATTGGAATTGGAATTCTGCGGGCTTAAAAGACCTTTGAATGGATTGGCGTTTTTCAAAAATTTAACTTATATGGATTTACGTGAAATAAAGTTGGGAGGTAATCCTTTAGTAATACCCCCGGCAGGACCAATTTTCCCTAAGCAATTATCTCAAGTGACTATACTTGATTTAAGTAACTGTAATATAACATCTTTGAATATAGATGCTTTCAAAAATACTAAAAACATTACCGACCTAAATCTAAGTGGTAATCGTTTAATATCAACAGATGAAAGCTTGTCATTTTTAGAAAGGCTACAACATTTGGAAAAGATTAATTTAAGTAATAATAATCTGACTACTATAGACCCCGATGTTTTCGCTCATAATCCTAAATTATATTCACTAAATTTATTAGGCAATCGATTTAGATGTGATTGCAAGATAGCAGAAATGTGGGATTGGGCTAACATGATAAAGGGAGATCTAGATGTATTAATAGGAGCTAAGAGCGCTGAAAAAGACATCGTTGTAAAAGGGAATAAGAAGAAAAAACATTTGTACTGTCATTATAATCAAACCCAGCTCCGAAACATGACCAATTTGGTAAACAAAACAGTACCTGGAAGAAGACCTTTTACAAAACCAAGAGATTTGACCATGACAAACAGAACGTGGGCGAAATATGTTAGAGAATCAGGTTGTGAGCCGGTTGTAAAAATTCTTCGACCGGTTGCATTAGTTGGTGAAATATTTAATTTTAAAACCGGCAGCTATATCTCAACCGGGTTACTAGCTATATCAGCAATAATGGCTTTAAGTTTAGGATTAGCTACATTATTAATGACAGTAAAACTGTTCATGAGAAACAGAACTAATACAGAAAGTAACAGAAAATTTAGATAGCTGGTGAAAATGAGATATTTGAGGAATAAGAAAGTATTTCGAACTTTGTTTTATACCTACACGTTAAGTAAAATAGTCACTATAGTTTTGTAGATATTTAGAAATGTTTCGAATTTATTTATATACCTAAACTATGTATATTTTATTTAACTAGTCACATTAAACATACCTATATAGTTTCGGATGAGGTCATGATTCTCACACAATTCGTTGAGGTTTAAGCCTGTTATGGTACCTGTCAGTATTTAGTAAATAAAAGCTAAACGCCTGAAATATTTTTTTTATTTCTATTTATCAATTTAGACGAATATAATTAAGTGTTTGATTTGCTATTGAAGTTATTGTCAAACTGATTGGCTTTAGTATAAAAATCATCGTAAGCATTTAACAACAGTGTTTTTACTTATTTCTTAACTTTTAACTACTTTTAGCGTCTGCAACTTGATTCAGCGTCTATAATCGAATATTGCTCAAGACATAAGTCAAGGTACGAGGCGATATCGGTTTTTGTCTTTATTATTTTTATCTGACGACATTTTTGTATTAAATATCTAAGTAAATTATTATTTCGAACCATTATTAACAAAACTGAAATGTTTATTCTGGAGAGTTAGAGGTGATAGTTCAATGCTTTTCGTAACAGAAAGCGTATAGCAATTGAAACTGTAAAAAAACTAGATATAATTCTGAAAATTGTCTATTGTCACGACGATTTATCTATCTTAGATCCTACAAGAGTAGACTCCTATCATCAGTTTTAAATTAGTTGAATGTTGTCTTTGCCAATTCAAGTGATTTCTTATTGAGTCACAGATCAGATAAATTGGAAAATTCGGTTTATGTTGTGGTTCTAATCAAAGAAAAAATTAATAAGCCACAAATATAGCCACCTACAATCGACATGACATAATATATTTTTACTTTGCCCCACTCAATAGGTATATTAAGGACGCCGACTCACGGGTATAAAAATTGGTTTCCTCTTCAGGTTGAGAACGTGTTGAGAACCCTAAAAATGAATAAGATGGTTGCTAGTGACGAGATTCCATTAGATTTAAAGGATTTTGTATGTACCTACTTTGTATTATAAAATACACAATTTTTATTTTGCGAATATAAAGCTTTCAAAGTGAATGAAATATTGATTAATTTAATCATCGGTTTGTGTTTTAATAATCGCCTAATAAAATTATGTACATTTATCTAGTTACAAAATTAAGTAGATCAGCAAACTACAAGATGATAATCACGACACCAGTATATAATTTAAATAAGGTACAGAGCGAAGAGTTTGTGTAGCGGGGTCAGGTATCGTGTGGTATACAGGGTGTGGCGTAATTAATGGATAAGCCTGTGCCTGTGGATAAGCCTCCTACTGCGCTATACGAATATGTATATTTTTAATTAATCCTATGTATGGTCTTGAAAAAAATGGCATAAGTCATGTTTTTCATAAAATGACTACTTTCACTAACCAATTCTGCTACTGTTGCCACAATTTTCAAAAGTTTTGCTTTCTGTTTTTTTTATAATACAGCTTAAGAGTTGAATTATTGCAAGCAATAAAGAATTCCCTATTCGTAATACAAATTTTTTGAAAATTATGCATGAAATATCAAAAAAGGGTTATTGATTATTCAATTTGTTGACTTTGTACATCGTCTAGCTTAAAAAATCTTTATGGGAGTTGATTTGCCCAATATCTTAAAAACATGCTTGTTTTATGCAGTTTCCGAAATGGTATAATACTTATTATAATACTTATTAAGTTTGATGTGATATTAAAGAACCAAATGACACTCGTAAAAAAATGTTCTTATTGTGATTTAATTAATCAAATTAATACTGTTAACTTAAACAAACTGTCAGTGGTATTTTAACTTATCTGTCTGAGTTTACCAGTGGGAATGTTAGTCGTTGAAAAAAAATAACAACTTATTTTATTTTTTTTATTCTAAAGATGCAAACACTACATAAATTTTATTTTACAAAAAATGTTCGAAATGGCGGCCACCTGCGGCTATGCAGGCCCTGCATCGACGGATAAATGACCGCTTTAGGCGTCGGATGAAGCCGGAGCTCTTGATTTCATCAGCGGCTTCAAAAATCAGGGCCTTTAGTTGTTCCAGGGATGCTATTTCTTTTTTATACACTTTTTCTTTTAAACACCCCCAGTAAAAAAAGTCTAGAGGGTTCAAATCAGGGGACCTTGGTGGCCACAAAATGGGACCCAAACGACCTATCCACCTCTCATTGTACTCATCATTGAGGTAGTTCCGTACGATTCGTGCGTAGTGAGCGGGACAACCATCATTTTGTAACCAGTAGTTTTCTGGCACATTTAAACTTTGTAATAGTTCCGGCAACGTATTTTGCAGAAAATTTAAATAATTGGGACCTGTTAGTGTCTCGGATAGTTCGACGGGCCCAACTATTTGTCCATTTAAAATTCCTGTCCAAAGGTTCACTTTAAACTGGACTTGAGCTCGGTCTTGCCTTATGTTTCTCGGATTGGTTGCCTGCCAACTATGAAGATTGTGCATGTTGACGTAGCCATTTCTTTTACATGATGACTCATCGCTCCACAGTATTTTGTTAAAAAACGCCGAATCTTCGCGTATTTTTCGCAACATGACGCGACAAAATTGGACTCTAGGCTCATAGTCTCGTGTCATTAGTGTTTGCACCCTTTGATAGTGATACGGGTGAAGCTCATGCCTGTGCAGAATTCTGCCCACAGTACGCGTATCTACACCGGTTCCTCTACTTAACTCACGAATTGATAACTCTGGATTAGCACGCACAGCTTCTAGAACTTCGTCATCACGATGTCGTCGAGGTCTGCCTTCCGAAGCACCACCAACACCGGTACCAGGCATTCGCCCTTCGCTAAAAGCGATGTGCACACGTGTAAACACCCGGTAGTCTGGGTGTCGCAAATCGGGGTATCTTCGACGATATTCGCGTGCAGCTTCATTTGCATTGCAGTTACACAGGCCGTAAATAAGATGCATATTTGCATACTCTTGAGGAGTGTACGTATGACGCGGCATGATCAGTAGTCCAGGGATATGTAGAAGTCGTCGATAATATCACAATTGTCCAATTCGTATAGCAAAAACAGAGTCCGTAGTACATAAGCCAAATTCACGTCACAATAACAAACACGATAGAGCAAACGATATGTGCGCAAGAGACGATAGTCAAAAGAGCACTAACTTTGTTAAACAAGTTCAAAAGCTGTTTTGTTGTTTGTGAGAATAATAAAAATCTATCTCTGTCGCACAACTGTTATTTACCTGACATCAAAATGCTTTGTCTCTGTCTTATGATAAGACTAACCGTCTGGATTTGCCGTGCGATAAACAACCACAAGTAGTTGACTTAGAGTCGTTATCTGCTTACCCTATTCATGGTGGATGACTACCTGCTCCCGAGCACCCAAAAAAGGGTCCATTGTGAATGACTACCTGCTCCGGAGCACACAAAAAAGGGTCCATTCAAACTGTTTACAAAGACATGTTTAAGATAAATTAATAATTCTGTTAAAGAAAATTAGGGTATTTTTTTACAACTGTCGTTTTTTTTTAAAACCTCGTGAAATGTAATAAGTATTATACCATTTCGGAAACTGCATAAAACAAGCATGTTTTTAAGATATTGGGCAAATCAACTCCCATAAAGATTTTTTAAGCTAGACGATGTACAAAGTCAACAAATTGAATAATCAATAACACTTTTTTGATATCTCATGTATTTTTTCCCAAAATTTGTATTACGAATAGGGAATTCTTTATTGCTTTCAATAGCTCACCTCTTAAGCTGTTTTATAAAAAAAACAGAATGCAAAATTTTTGAAAATTGTGGCAACAGTAGCATAATTGGTTAGTGAAAGTAGTCATTTTATGAAAAACATGACTTATGCCATTTTTTTCAAGACCATACATAGGATTAATTAAAAATATACATATTCGTATAGCGCAGTAGGAGGCTTATCCACAGGCACAGGCTTATCCATTAATTACGCCACACCCTGTATTAAAATGCACGTATTTTTATTTATGCTAATTTATGCTAAAATATGCATTGTTTACATAACAAACTAATTGTGCTAGTAATGTTCTGCTCGATATAAAAGAATTCAACGATTCGCGTGCCTCAAACAATCAGCATAATTTATGACTACTATTAATATATTTCTTGTTCCGTAGAATTTCACGGATTAGTACCTACTACTCACCGGATACGGAACACTATATCATTTGAGTCTTGGTTTTTATACAGCAATATGAAAAAATAAGATTACAGCTGTAACGGTTACAATCAGGTGCACCACCATTTAGAATCAGAGCCGCTATTTTTTGCTTATTCCACGGTGGCTGAGTTTATTGACTAGGTAGTTATATTTTTTTATTTAACGATGGACAAAGAAAATCACTACAAAAACTAGTGTCACGTAATATATTGATAGATAGCGAAAGTTTCATTGCGTAATTTCTCAACAAATAGGTGACTAAAATTGTTTGTAGGTTAATTGTTTAATTAAGTATCTGGTTTTGTCTTATACTTACATAAAACTAAATTAAAAAAACTTCAGTAATAAATAAAACTACTTTTTACGGATTTAGACGCGTATATAAATATAAATCCGTAAAAAGTAGTTTTATTTAAACAGATGAGTCGCGCAAGTGTTAGAAAATATTAACTTCAGTAATTATAACAATTTTAATATATTTATTTATTACCTATTACAACAAACATAATCAATAACTTAAATAATTTAGTCTTATCAGCTAGCTGGTGACCCAGCAGACGTACTTGTCTTTTTAATGTACCAGTTTTCTTTGTATATTTTTTTCCTCATACCCGGTTTTTCACTCTCGGGACTATCGTTACTGGCCATGGCAGCCAATTCGCTATCGAGTAGTTTCGGTATCGCAATCGGTTCAAAGCCGTATTGGAATTGTGGTTCTACAAAGCTTGTTCTACTCTTATAGCTTTGATATGGGCGCGATGCGAAAGCTGAGTTATCTCGCGGCGCTCCCTTTGAATAATCGTATTCATATAATTGTTGTTTTGGTTGGGGATTTCCATAGTACGACTTACTTTTATCGCCGTGAAAGGCATACGAAGGTGCTGCCGAATACTTGGCTGATTTAGCTTGTTTCTTATCGCTTCCTTCGTCATGGGTAAGATAATCTGGTTTTTGTTTTTCGTATAATTTATAATATCCTAATTTATTTTGGTAACGGTCCAGCATACTCTCTGGTTTGCTAATTGAAAAGCCTGAATAATAGTTTTGCATTGTTTTATCCCGGGCGTCTTTGTACTGGGAACGAGTTTCCTTTGGGAAAGCATCGCCTTCTTCCTGATACTGTTGTAAGGGTGTGTGATCAAAATCATATTCAACCTGATCACGCGGGACACCATAGCTTTCAGGGTCAAAAATATCTTTCTCGATATCTGCAGATTTTTTATGGTATGCAGGGAATCCGAACGCAGCGTCGTGGTAACCCTTTTCAAAATCTTCCTCACTGTTTTCCTCTCGTTTAATAACCTCTTCACGCATTTGTTCTCTTAACATGTGCATTTCATCGGGAGATTCTTCTTGAATAATAATTCTCTTAGACTTTTCAAGAATATGAGGGGCAGGTGTGTTATATGTTTCAGAGTGTGGTGGACTGGAATGGTAGTGAGAACTTTGTCGTTCGTCAGAATGAGAATGTTCATGAGGACCACTTGCTGATGCTGTATGAAGTTGCTTTGGATGAGAATCTTCTTCGCTATTACTTACATGAACTTGAGGCGTAGGCTTGGGTTGATGTACGTGTTGTTCGGGGTCTACTTTTATCGAAGCACTCGGTGCTGTAAGTAATCGAATATTATTTTCATATTCCTTTAATATTGGTTGAAAATTTATATTTTCTGAAGTAATATGTGCCGGTTCAGAATAATATTTTGGTGGCCTGTCCTGTTCTATTTCTTGATTTTGTACTTTTTCTTCTTTTTGGTTGTGATAATTATCTTTCTCCTTAGAAGAATCATGATGATCGTCTTGCACTTCAGCAGATCTTGGACTTTCGTTAAATTGTTCCGTATGTTGGTGATGTTGTTGTTGGGGTTGGTGATGTTGTTGAGGTTGGTGATGTTGGTACGATTGGTGGTATTGCTGCGGTTGGTGACCTTGGTGATGTTGCTGAGGCTCATGGCTTTGGTGTTGCTGGTGATGTTGTTGGCCTTCGTAGTGTTGCTGGGGTTGGTGGCTACGGTGGTGTTGATGAGGTTCTTGATGTTGTCTCGGTTGGTGGTGTTCGTGGTGACTTGGTTCTTCTTCCACCAGTTCTTGAGAAGATCCTTTATCGTTTTCAGACTCACTATGTTGTGCTTTTGAGCTGGCAGATTCCCTTTCATGTGCTTGTTCCTCGGGTGACAACGTATATATGAGATGTGAAGGATCATTGCTATGATATTCAACACTTTTAAGCTGTGCCGGATCTTTTGTTGTTCGTGAGTAACTGTAAGTTACAGGTTCCTTCGCTGACCTAGAACCGTAAGTATAATGTACGGGTTCTGATTGCGTCTCTTTATTGTAGCTCACCGCTTTTTGCATCACAGTTTCCTTATAATTAGGTGAATTAATTTCATACACAATCTCTGGAGCGTCATCTAGAGTTTCATGATGTGTTCCAGATTTTTTGGAAACATCAATCTTTTTAGGATACTTATTTGTTTGGGTTTTCTTATGTTTCTTTTTTGATACTTCTTTGAGTGGTTTCTGATGGCCATCCGCACTATTATACGATGTAGTTTTCTGTACAGCATACTCCTTCTGATAGTTGTTAACGGCTGGTATAGCCTCTGGTAATTTTTGATAGGTGGCTTGATTAATTCTAGGCAAGAAATGTTGTACTTGAGGTACAAGAGGATTGTCAAAGGTCAATGGCTCAAGTAGAGTTAAGTCTAATAACGGAAGGCTCGGTTTAGTTTCCAACTCTACTACAGTTTTCTCACCATTTATATCGTTTATATAAGTGACAGTTTGTTTAGCCGGTGCCGCTTGCAATTTGGCTTTATTTTCATGTGGAACTTTTAAATTTCCTCCATGATGAGGTTTTTCTTGTGAACCCTCATATGTGTGATGTGTTTGTGCTACTGAAGGTGCCTCATGTAGACGCTGAAACTTCACTTCACCGTGAGGTGTGTGGTGTTCTTGAATCTTCTGGAACTGCGGTGAGTATGGTTCCTCGTGAATTATTTGAAACTTAGATTCATAATGAGGTAATTCAATATGTCGGTACCTCTCTGTATCATCACCAGACTGTTGCTTTGTTTGGCTCTGGTGTGCTTGGGGTGAACTTTGAATTCTTTGTGACTTTTCTTCCTTATAATATGGGACTTCTTGAATCCTTTGGAATTTTGGTTCACTATATGAGGAATGTGGAGCTTCTTGAATTCTCTGGAACTTATTTTCATTGTGTGATCCATTTTGTATTTCTTGAATACCTTGCAATTTAGGTTTTCCTACTATTATTTGTGGTTCTTTTTTCATTTTATATTGCCCGTGAGTTTGAGTATTTGTAAATACCGCTTTATTGTTTGTTGATTGTTGCTGTGCATTCGGAATTCCCTGAGCTTGACCGTGGCCTCGAGTTAATGGTGCTAAACTTTGCACTGAATTTCCGTATAACTGTCCAAAGGTCGGGAAATGATGTAACGGCGTAGGAGAACCGTGGAGCGCAGGCACATTATAGCTTGAACCGAAAAACTGGCTATTTGATGGTTTAAATTGGAAGTTGGCCGAAGCAGCCACTAAGGGTTGCGCCAAATGTTCCGGTAGCTTAGTTTGAAGAGCCACAAACTGTTGTGGAAATGCGATCTTATACGACGACAGCTGAGGCGCTCCAACAAATTTATTTCCATAAGAATCCGTTAAGTGATTCACAAAATTTTCTTTCACTGGTGCAACTTGTGAGGCAGCGTTTTTCGGTGCGGGGATGAAGGTCGGCAGGTGGAACGAATACGCACCGTAAGGTGCCGCACTAGCATACACTCCTAACTTGACATTACGGTACAACCGCGGGGCACTCTCCGCACTTACATTATCTTGAACTGCTGAACTATGCGTTCTTTTATCACCAAACGTCAAGCTCAACGTCAGCCAGCACGCGAGCGCTAATAAAGCCTGAAACAATAATAAAAATGTTTAGAAAGGTCACATTTTCAATTTACAGTTATGTTTTGACATGATGTTTATATTTCAATGTATTTACCTGTCTCCCCATATTGGGCGACGTTGTTTCAGAGCCAGTGGGAGCGGACTGCAGAGGCGCGGCTCCCTCCGCGCGCTTATATCGCCCGCGCAAGCGCAACCGCCGCCCGGCGATCGTCTTTTTTCTAATACCAATCTATTTTACACCGCCCCAGGTACAGCGTACAAAATGATATAACATTTAATAGTGTTTCTTAAAGAAAATAAGCCACATTGTTGTATTATTCAAGTATATTTAATTGGAAATAAATATAGCAAAAGCTTCCTATATCCGGATACGTAACAGAAATTAAAAAATAAAAAAATCAGTAATATCGCTATTGTCAACAGTTGACTTAGCAAGTTATATAAAATTAAATAACGAATAGGTGATAGTTGTTTGTATTCATTAACCAGAACAAAATCATTTTTTGATAGAGCTCTCAGTGAACAAAAAATAAAGATATTCAGTCAATTTAAGTACATCGAAATGTTGCAATGTTTAGGTACTGTCTGGCCATAAGGGCGACATTACAGCAACTGTCACGGACGAAACAAGTGTTTATTTGTGTAATTTTATTGCAATGGGTTTCTTCACGGTTTTAACAAGCGATCAAGGATCATTTAATAATAATGAATTTAGAATGAGCGAGTTTATTGCAAGCGTAATAAAATATCAGGCGGTAACCATTTCTGATTTTGTTATCGTTCCGGCTAAATGCTAATACATATACGAGTATTAGACGCGTTTACTTTCATAACCCAGTGCCTTTCTTCGCGGTATCCACGGTCACGGTCAGTGAGATGGTGGCTAGGAAATGGAAACCCAGTGAAAGTGTGCGTAACACCTGTTCCTTAATGAAGCGTAAGTATACAAACGTAAATATTCAATGTTACCAGCGAGCGTGATATTTATTTTTAAAGAATTGCAAAAGCACTAACTGTATTATCATCATCATCATAACATCACGCCATAGGAAAAGGGCGTGATGTTATGATGATGAGCTGTTCCCCGCAACTTTTTACGCGTAGAATTTGGACACCAAACCCAAACAAATTATGCAAAAAAGCCATCGACTTGAACCACTCTATATGTTAAAAACTGCATTAAAATCCGTACGGTAGTTTTGAGGATATGAGCTTACATAGGGACATACATACAAAAATAACGACTTTGTTTTATAATAAGTAAAAGCTCTATACAATTTAACTTATTTTGGAAAATTATCAGTCATTCAAAAAGAATCTAAAAAATGTGACTGTGCGTTAATAATAACTCATATAAAATTAAGTCGGTAATAATTATGTAGGTAACTACTGTCTAACTCGGAACCTTTTTCAAGTTAAAAACTCCATAACTAAACGACCCTGAAATACCTAACATGAAATTTATGAAATTCATTAACACAATCGAATTGGGAATTGGTCATGCAATTCGCTTCCGTTTCTAAAGATCGTGACGGTCAAAACAAAAATAAAAGCTCACAAAAATGCCATCAATAAAAAAAATCCATCAAAACTACTTAGTTTATGTCGAGAGCAAATTGAAATTAAAGTACTACTGCGTAATTATGCAAACATTGCAAAAACTGGTAAGCCAAGATAAGTGCTGCAAACTGCATGATACGTGAAGGTATTTCATGAGCAGATTAGCTAAAAATTCAATCATGGTACAATCAAAATGACACAACAATAAGTAATAAGTATCTACCTAGTAATAACGCACGACCACAAGCTTGCTATATTCACAACTAGCTGTGCCCCGCGGTGTTACCCGCGGTAAAAAGGATATTAATAAGTTCTTTTTCTATTCCATTGTCCATTGGAAAGTTTCATGAAAATCCATCCAGTAGTCTTTACGTGAAAGCACAATAAACATAAACATTGGAGTACGGATAGAAGACCGAGGAAACGTTCGCGTTGCTCAGCCAACAGTTTCAAGTATTTTATTTTGTCGCGCGTAATTCTTTTTTCGTCGTATCTCCTAACATATTCATTTAAATTGCATGCTGTAAAGAGCAGTTATAATCTATATTAATTGCGTAAGCTAACTAAGCTATTTAATTTGATGAAAAATATTACCATATACACATAAATAGCTTTTGAAAACACCCTATTGAATTTGATAATTTTTTAGACATTATTATGGGTACAGCGGGTTTCCCTTAAAAGATAGACATATCGCGGACTTTTTTGAAGAACTATAGGTAACAAACAATTCCTCTATACATTAGTTTGTTGTACCTCACACAGATAAGGCAGCGTTTTCATATATAGCTCACGCGCGTCCGAGTTTCTCGGCAAATTTAATCATATCTCATTCAATATACAGCAAACCCCAACAAACTATGCAAAAAAAGCCATCCAGTTGAACCATCCTATCTATTAAAAAAAAACCGCATCAAGATCTGTTGCGTATTTTTGAAGGTATAAGCTCACATAGGGACATACATACAAAAATTACGACTTTGTTTTATAAGAAGTAAAGATAAAGATAAAGATACGCAACTTTTGTTTTCAATATCTCACAGTAAAATGTTTTGCCTTAACCACATTTTGCATAGAATAAAAAAGAATTTGAAAACAAAGCCAGTCAGTATAATGTAAAAAAATGCATTTGCAGGACAAAAATAAATTCAAATTTACGAGCATTTAAGATAACGTCCTTCAGTCCCATGCTAAGCTTATTTACATGTGTTATGTACCTACGTAACAACCACAGTAACAACATACATCTTTACCTACTTATTATAAAACGAGATCGTATTTGTATGTATGTCCCTATGTGAGCTTATATCTTCAAAACTACGTAACGGATTTTGATGCTGTCTTTTTTATTAGATAGTGTGGTTCAAGAGGATGGCTTTTATGATTTTTTTAAAGTTTGGTGCATATTGGAGGAGAAGTGGCTCAATAACTGTTAATACGGGTGAAACCGTGGGCCTAATGCCCAGTACCATCGATCAAGCTAGTACTTTATAATTGAACTTTATTTTTACCCAAAAGCCGTACAAATATTTGTATGATAAATAAAAACATCGCATAAATAAATGTTTCGTGAGGGAATCGAACGCGCTACTTCATAAACTCACTTCGCTACGCCAACCAGTTAGCGGTTACCACTGCAACACTGGGCAAATCAAATACGCATAACCAAGATTTAGTTTCGGAGGTGCTTTTTGTTTAGTAAATTTTGCATAAAAATATACCAAGTAAATCATCATCATAACGTCACGCCTTTTTCCCATAAGGTTAGGCAGAGACTATAAAGTGCCTTTGCTACGATCTAAACACACTTCATTTTTTACGAAGTGAAAAGTAATAATTTGTTTTAATGTGACATTTATTGTTCTTGGTAAAAAAGGGGCGTTAACTCCAAGGCCCCGCCCCTTGCTACAGCTTTTTATACAGGTGATCAACGATGTAGCCGAAATACGGTATGCTATCGACCCTACGTCTTTAAAAGGGCCCCGGCGATCGGTTATTTTAATACACCGTAGCCTCAACTTAGGAGTTTAAAAACTAAATAAACACAGGAACTAAAATTGATATAAATGCTATTCATTTCATTACAATCAAAACAAATTTAAATCCAGGAGAATCATGACGGTGAATAAATAAATAAAAATCATCATAAAATGTTCAATTATTTTTATTTACATACAAAATCATTTAAATGTAATGTTATTTTAATACAAAACGTATTAGATTTACTTAACTAACCCTCCGAGATGAGAGCATTTGATAGGTTAACAAATAAAACACACACTTTACGAAACAAGATTGATACAATGTCAAATATATACTTCAATTACGCAATTCAAATAACAATGTGAGTGACATCTGTCTGTCAGTCAGTCATCAACTTAAAAAAAAATGGATAAGTAGATATATCTAAACTAATAAAAGTCAGATTAAAAAGAAGCTTCATTTTAAAAAATAGAGATCAATATTTTATTTCAAAAAATAGGAACAATATAAACAACTATGATTTCACAATATGGCTCGGGGTCAAGCACATTGCTATTTGAATCGCACATTACATTTTCAAAATAATACAACACAATAGTTATACTATACCAAAAAAAAAACAAATGCTTAAAATGAAAAATTATGCCTAAGTTATCAAAATTCGATAAATTTTTATATACATTATGTACATAGTTATTTAATTAACCCTATGGATAATAGGACAAGTGCATAAGGGAGAGAAATTGAAATGAAAACTGTTAGTGGTAATAACGATGAAAAGTGGGTTGAATATATGTATTCATGTCTGACCGTGTGTCTGACAAACTTAGAGCATTTATGCAAATGGAGGTGACCTCGACACATATGAACGAAAACGATATCATACTCATGTACTAAAAGACGAAGCGTCCGTTCACTTATGTGTACGGACGCTGTCGTTTCTTAGTGAGAGTGAGGCGATTTTGTGCGGGGGGTGGCGACCAATGAAATTACGTTTTAAAGTTTGTGTGTTGTACCTCGGCATTCCACCGGCAGTATATTTATTATAAAATTATTTTATTTATGCAAGAATCTAAATACCATAAACTAAAATAAGATTAATAATCCTTATTTACTGATGCTTACATCTGTCCATTGTTTATGGTAATTATGATAAAATAGCGATTGTCAATCAAATGTCAATAAAATAAAAACTAACGCCAAAACTGAGATGAGTCACCAGCGCAAACAGCGAAAATATATTTCGAATTTTGTGGATTTAGTCTCCACGCTCAAAGCCCGCGATAGAAGCTATGCAATAGCTTAAAAACATCATGCAGGCTGCTTCTAATTGTTTAATACTCATTATTCAGCTGACAAACGTAAAGTAAAATTGTAATGAGATAAAATATTACTTCCATTTTAATTTACGTAAATAGAAATATTAAAAGTAAGTATTATTAATGCCCCATTGTGTCACAATCTTAAATTGACGAAACTAAATACTTTAGTTGCTTATACATAAAAAAAAATTATAATCAGATCACACCATTGTATATTACCTGCAGTAATATACAAGACATACTAAACACAGAAAAATGAAAGATATAGTTTTAATGCGATTTGTACACGAGTAATTAAAACATATTTAATGTTAAACACCGTTCACTTAAGAGTGGAAGCGTTTGCAAATAAAAAATAACAATATGTATATATTTTTAAAAATCTATATCTTACTAGCTGACCGTGAAACGTTGTATTGCCATACCAAAAAAAAAGTTTGAAAAATAGATGTTGGCCGATTCTCAGACCTAGAGGATATGTACACAAAATTTCAGGAAAATCGGTCGAGCCGTTTCGGAGGAGTACGGTAACTAACACTGTGACACGTGAATTTTATATATTAGACTAGCTGTCCCGGCAAACGTTGTTTTGCCATACTAAAAAAAAAGTTTGAAAAATAGATGTTAGCCGATTCTCAGACCGACTGAATGTGCATACAAAATTTCATAAGAATCGGTCTAGCCGTTTCCGAGGAGTACGGTAACTAACAGTGACACGTGAATTTTATATATTAGAATATATAAAATTCACGTGTCACAGTGTTAGTTACCGTACTCCTCCGAAACGGCTCAACCGATTTTCCTGAAATTTTGTGTACATATCCTCTAGGTCTGAGAATCAGCCAACATCTATTTATGAAATCTTTTTTTTTGGTATGGCAAAACTACGTTTGCCGGGTCAGCTAGTCTAATATATAAAATTCACGTGTCACAGTGTTAGTTACCGTACTCCTCCGAAACGGCTTGACCGATTCTTCTCAAATTTTACATACGTCATATTCAGTAGGTCTGAGAATCGGCCAACATCTATTTTTCAAACTTTTTTTTTAGTATGGCAAAACAACGTTTGCCGGGTCACCTATAAAAATCAATGCCACTTTTCGTTGTAATGTTATAACTCAACGCCTTTACCGATTTGGCAAATTTTGGTCTTGAAATATTCGTGGAAGTCCAGGGATTATTTAGATGAAAATTACGAACACAAATTATTCAGACGAAATTCACACATTTATCTTTCATTCATCACACTATATTCAGAGGTTGTTTCATTGGTGTAGCACTGATAGTTATAGCATAGACACAGTACTAATAAAGATTATCAATTCCCATACTTTGGCATGTTCGCCATAAAATGCACGCTAAATCTAGGTGGCGCTGTTCACTAGCGTAACAACTTGTATAAAACGGACGTTACAATAAGATACGTTTAGACAGAAAAAAATTAACTTAAATTAAAAGTCTAATACATATTTAATATGTTACATTCAACGAAAAAATACAATAATAATTATTTTCCACTGATTAGTACATGCAAATAACCTCTTACGATAAAATAACCTCTTGCGATAGATGGCAGATGATTCGCTTCAATGATCGCTTTGTTATTTTTAACACAGTTTTTAACTAGATGGCATTTTAATATATTTAAATCATTGATTGGTGTTACAAAAACTATTATTATTATTTTAGGGTATTAAATATTAGTAAGTTTTAAGAACAATAATATATTTATAGTTTTATAAAAAAAACAAAAAAAGGTTGAAAAGATAAAAAGTTACAAACTAAATTATCTCATAAAAATCATCAAATTGGTTTATTAAAAAACAGGTAGTATTTATTTGGGTTCAAGGTCAAGCTTGTTAAAACAAATAGTGATGCGCCACTTGATTTCGACGTTTTTAGGGTTCCGTACCCAAAGGGTAAAAACGGGACCCTATTACTGAGACTTCGCTGTCCGTCCGTCAAAAAAAATTGGTCAAGTGCGAGTCGGACTCGCGCACGAAGGGTTCCGTACCATTATCTATGCAACATAAGGCAACGTTATTAGTATCGAGCAAGAAACGGTAAAAAAATCATGTTTGTTGTATGGGAGCCCCCCTTAAATATTTATTTTATTTTATTTTTAGTATTTGTTGTTATAGCGGCAATAGAAATACATCATCTGTGAAAATTTCAACTCTCTAGCTATCACCGTTCTTGAGATACAGCCTGGTGACAGACGGACGGACGGACGGACGGACGGACAGCGAAGTCTCAGTAATAGGGTCCCGTTTTTACCCTTTGGGTACGGAACCCTAAAAACGATGTTGCTTGTTATGACGTTCAAATAGCGAGTGTATTCTTAGAAATTACATTTGTCGTGTGTGTGTGCGTGTGTGTGTGCGTACGTGCGTGTATGTGCCTGAGTGTGCGTGCGCGCAAATAGTATATTAGCTTTGGGCGATGTATGTATGTAAAAAAATTGGTCAAGTGCGAGTCGGACTCGCGCACGAAGGGTTCCGTACCATTATCTATGCAACATTAGGCACGTTATAGAACCAAATATTCTGTGAATAGTTAAAGCGTCTACCTGTCAACGTTATTATTATTGAGCAAGAAACGGTAAAAAAATCATGTTTGTTGTATGGGAGCCCCCCTTAAATATTTATATTATTTAATTTTTAGTATTTGTTGCTAGAGCGGCAATAGAAATACATCATCTGTGAAAATTTCAACTGTCTAGCTATCACCGTTCTTGAGATACAACCTGGTGACAGACGGAGGACGGACGGACGGACGGACAGCGAAGTCTCAGTAATAGGGTCCCGTTTTTACCCTTTGGGTACGGAACCCTAATGAACTGTCTCTTTCAGCACATCCTCAATGTATAGGTCGTCATCGTACCTACTGAAAATATTTAACAAAGCCTACCGCTTTGTTAAATATTTTCAGTATCATGTAACAAGTAAGCGTAATAATTGAATGAGATATTTTGTTGTGATGAAAAGTAAAAAGGATTATTGACGTCACTCACAATATCAAAAGAAACAAAGTACTTTAATATTTATTAACAGGTTGTTATATTATGATACTAAATTTATTATAAAATAAGTTTTATTCTATTATCAGCTCGGTGAAGGTCGATTTAGGTTCGGATCTTAGACTATAAAGTATGTTGTTATGGTTGATATAATATGATATCGTCGAGGCCTTTGACACAAGCCGCCTTCGCGGTGATCGGTGTTTTTGAGAATGTTAACAAACAGAATGAAAGCAACCTTATGCCTCAATAAAGAAAGTATATTTTTAAATGTTGTTGTTCCGTTCGACGTTCATAGCAAAAGCAGCTTTGCGTGTTTTAATGTTTCGTCTTCAATCGTCTTTAAGAGGGTACTGTACTCCTCATTTAGGTATTTGCCTTAGGTATTGCTATCCCTATTTCCGAGCGCCGCGCTGAAAGGGACAAATATAGATGAAGCGGATTTTACCTACAAATTCTTTGAAAAAAGACGTTTCGTACTTCCGTTTTTTTTTCGCGAAAGTTAAACCGATTTTAATAGTTTTTGCGTCATATTATAGATAAAGAATATATCTATGCTTCTATCGCTTTCTTTTGTGGTAAAACTTTACCAAATTTGTGTGATAGACGCTGCAATTTTATCTAAAGAAAACCGAAAAAAAAAGTTTTCCGGATCGTCATATTTCTTTTAGTTATTATGTTTTGAAAAAAAGAAAGTGAAACGTATTTTTAGGTGTGGTACCTTGGGTATACAGGGTGTCCCAGAACTCAACGTCAAGCCGAAACGGGGTGACAGGATAGATCATAACCATCACGAGAAAAATCAGAAAAAAAATCTATCCCATGCAGTTTGAAAATTATGGGCATTTTAAGAAAAACCTAGAAATTTGGTCTAACTGTACCATTTTTCGGTTATTGTGGTTAATTTTTATTATTTTTGGTCATTTAAACTTTGGAACCGTAACCCTAAATAACATCTCGAGAATCACAGTCTAAAATAATGACACAATTACCCCAAGTTTCCTAGAATTTAGACTATTTGTTAAACTATGAATTTAAAATTTTCAAACTTTGTCGACTTTGAAACACCCTCCTTTAAAAAAAATGTACTAGAGTGCCTTGGCAAGTGCCATTAAGAGTTGGCGCATTTAATCAGGATTGTAAAATGGTACAATACTTGTAAGTTTCGTACTAAAAAAAACGAGTAAAAAATAAAAACCTCAAGTAACCCGATTTTTGCTAACCCATTTTACTCAGGAAAAATGTTTTTTATTCGCACAAGCCCTTGGTAGGTTCTTTATTTTACGGCAAAATGATGAGAGAGATGGATAGTGGACATGTTTGCCATGAGCGAGCGAGACAGATAGTGACGCCACGCAGTGAGACGGAGATGCATCGTTTAAACGAGTGCGAATGAAACAGATACAGACGCCATACCAAGCAAATAGCTACGCTGCCAGTCTGACACCAGTTAGTACATTTCGCTCATTCGTCTACTGCGCACCTTTCCGTATTCGCTTGTGTTAATTTAGTACTGACAACTTTGGCTTTTCTTTTTGGACTTGGATTTTTGTGAATTGGACTTGTTGATTACATACCGGCAACTTTGGCTTCTCTCTTTTGGAATTGGACTTTTGTGTTGACATCCTTCTCATCACTATGCCTACGCGCTACACTTCACAAGAATATGCGAACATGCATCTCATTTATGGGGAATGCAGATGCAACGCAAGTGCCGCCGCTAGACTTTATCGTGAAAGATATCCAAATTTAGAGCGCTATCCGGATCACCGCGTGTTTGTTAATGTGCACCATTCACTCACAGAGGACGGCCATTTCCCGAATCAAATACGGGCTGGAGGTAGACCTCGCTTTCCTTACGAAGAAGAAGTGTTGGAAGAGGTCGCAGATGACCCAAGTATTTCCGTTCGTGGAATTGAAGAAAGAACGGGAATACCCAAAAGCACAGCACATCGTATTTTACAAAGAGCTGAAATGCATCCATTTCACGTACAACGAGTTCAAAGTCTTCTCCCTCGAGATTATCCTGAAAGGATTTCATTTTGTAGAACAATGCTACAGAGGCATAATGAAAATCCCCAATTCATCCAAAAAATTCTCTGGTCAGATGAATCTACATTTAAAAAAGATGGCTACATAAACTTACACAATTTTCATGAGTGGCATGTGGAGAATCCACATTTAATGCGAGAAGACCGATCCCAATATCGCTTTAAAGTTAACCTGTGGACAGGAATTTTAAACGGCAAAATAGTTGGGCCTTTTGAGCTGCCTGAGAATTTGAATGGCACGAATTACCTAAATTTTTTACGAGAAAATTTACCAAGTTTGTTAGAGGACGTACCACTAACAGATCGTTGCCACATGTGGTATCAACAAGATGGCTGCCCAGCGCATTACGCAGTGCAAGTAAGAGATTTCCTTGACCAAGAATATCCGGGAAGGTGGATTGGACGTTCAGGCACTATCTCGTGGCCAGCCCGTTCCCCAGATTTAAATCCCCTGGATTTTTTTTATTGGGGCGTTCTCAAAGAAAAAGTTTATTCTAAGCCCATTGAGAGCGTAGCCGAGCTGCGTGAACGAATTTCTCAAGCTGCTGAGGACATCAACTCTCGAGGATATGCCCGGCTAATAAGTAGATCTTTTTTAAGAAGATGTAGGGCGTGTGTTGAAGCTGATGGTAAACAATTTGAACATTTGTTTTAATAAAAAATGTTATTTTCAAATCTGACTTTTATTCCAATAAACCTAAACAAAACAAGGTCAACATTTTTCATTATTTTATTAGTATTTTGTTGCTTTGGTAAAAGTGGCGTCACTATCTGTCTCGCTCGCTCATGGCAAACATGTCCACTATCCATATCTCTCATCATTTTACCGTAAAATAAAGAACCTACCAAGGGCTTGTGCGAATAAAAAACATTTTAACTGAGTAAAATGGGTTAGCAAAAATCGGGTTACTTGAGGTTTTTATTTTTTACTCGTTTTTTTTAGTACGAAACTTACAAGTATTGTACCATTTTACAATCCTGATTAAATGCGCCAACTCTTAATGGCACTTGCCAAGGCACTCTAGTACATTTTTTTTAAAGGAGGGTGTTTCAAAGTCGACAAAGTTTGAAAATTTTAAATTCATAGTTTAACAAATAGTCTAAATTCTAGGAAACTTGGGGTAATTGTGTCATTATTTTAGACTGTGATTCTCGAGATGTTATTTAGGGTTACGGTTCCAAAGTTTAAATGACCAAAAATAATAAAAATTAACCACAATAACCGAAAAATGGTACAGTTAGACCAAATTTCTAGGTTTTTCTTAAAATGCCCATAATTTCCAAACTGCATGGGATAGATTTTTTTTCTGATTTTTCTCGTGATGGTTATGATCTATCCTGTCACCCCGTTTCGGCTTGACGTTGAGTTCTGGGACACCCTGTATTTAGAAGTAAGAGATATTGCGTGTTCACGTAAACACTGTTTATTCACGACTAAGACCAAACTAAGACTAACATAATGTCTAATCTTACATTCTGCAGGAAAGGTAACGATCCCGTTATGTTCAAGGGACGCGCTACTTGAAGTTGTCAAACCTATGTCATTAACAGCAATAAATTCTTAACTAATATCGATACAAGTGTGAGAGCGAAATGTTAGGCAAAAACAAAATGTTAAAATGTCTACCATGAGTTGATCTATAAGTGGCTGGGCATACATAAAAATAATATATAATGGTACCAATTCTACATGCACAAGTAAACTAAACTTAACTAAAAAATAAATATTGATTATTTCAATAACACAATTCCGCAATTCGGTACTGTTAACTACACTTTCTTATTATAAAAACGGTGTATTATATAATAACAATTTAAGTTACTGTGAATGTGTATAAGAAAATAGTCAATTAATCAAAATACAGCATAGTTGCTTTTTTATTTTTGGTTAAGTTTAGTTGTGCATATAGAATTGGTACCAATATCTGTTTGACCGAGCGTAACTCTCGATGGATTTTTGTGAAATTATTCTTAATAAGGTAAGTCTCAGTAATAGGGTTCCATTTTACCTTTTGGTACGGTCAAGTACGTGTTGGACATGCACGCGAACGGTTCCGTGCGGTTATTATGATGATATATTCGTGACACCAACCACAAATAACACCATATAGCGGACCCCCAAACAATGGGATAAGGGCAGGATGATGATGATGGTGAGTCTGAGTAGGTATTTGTGGTTGTAGTATCATCTGATCTAAGCAAACTGAAAATTTCAGCTCTCTAGCTAAATAGAAAATTTTCATAGTACGAAAACACCGACAAAAAGAAATTTTATAAGTATACATAAATCCAAAATCCCATTTATTTAAACACAGGTATTTAATATACGTTATACATATAAAGTAAAATCACGAAACATGTAAAATATTACAAGCCGCATAGGTATGTACGATGTATCGTGCTGTCGCTAGTCGCGATGGCGATACTACAATCAACTACAAATGTAGGTACAAGAACCTCACGATGCGATAGGCTGAATTGAATGAAACACAACGCGGTAACGTAACGCGCAACGTTGCCAGTTTGACAAACTTGGTAGGTAAGTACCTACTTGATAAGAAGCTTAAAAAAATGAAGTTTGTAGTTTGCGAAAGATATAAATGTATTTACTAATTAACTAAGATATAAATCTATATACTGTAGTAACTAAATTGCCTTTTTTTATGTGTTTAAAAATACAAAAAGTGAAACCGCATTATCAAAAATCCACTTTAATTTGAACGCCAGACCTATTAACATTCGTGGCCCTGCTATATATATGCTTTACCCGATACGCCACGGCACTCTTAAAAAATCGTTCGAAATTTATATGTGTATTCTAAGCCGCAAAAGCGTATCTTTACTTTTTATGATAAAAAAATTGTAAATTCTATGATAAACATATTAAACTATTCTATGATAAACAAAATTGTGTTCATTTCAATTCTTCAGATTATCTGAGGTAAATTTAAAACTAGTTACGTAATTGATTTATCAAGATTATGAAATAGTGCCATCTGCCATTTTTTTTCAGTACTACCGCTATACAACGTGACGTAGTAAGATTATGAATGATTATTGATTACGATAAATTATGTGATTTGATACGCTTAGTGCCATCTGTAGATTCAGAGTGTAATGATAATTGAGTTTCACAATTTGTTGGGAGGTTATATGTCTTTATTATACTGTGTCTATGGTTATAGTCTGGTCCTGTAACGTGTTACGTAATACGTTATG
The DNA here is from genome assembly GCA_916999025.1 of Orgyia antiqua. NCBI lineage: Eukaryota > Metazoa > Arthropoda > Insecta > Lepidoptera > Erebidae > Orgyia > Orgyia antiqua. The sequence continues at coordinate 22,590,917 of OU779862.1, forward strand.
GGACCAGCCTGGCTATATCAAATAGTTAAATGTATCACTTGTATTGGGCGTACCGGGACATACAAAACGAGAGATTCGCAAAAAATGAAACCAAATTTAATATCGTACTTACAATATCTGTATGAGGTTGAAACCAACTTTAATTTAAAGGATATATTTACATAAAATATTTATCGCTATTTGCTACCTATATCTTTTTCAAGTACGCATCTAATCTATATCTTATGGCTACGCGAGTTAAACCGCGAAAAACTGAGTCCCAGGTTCACGTCGGACTCCCGTAAATGTATTGATTAATCAAAGTAAAAAACAAATAGCTAATTTCAAAGTTTATCAAACACCTAACCTTTTGAAAACATTAGTAGTAATAGTTAAATTATTAGCATTACTTTTATTACCTAATCTAGATTTTATACTACTACTAACCCCTTCAGGCATAGACAATCTCCTTTCAGGCTTGTTAAAAACAGATGTGAATTTCTGAACGTTTTTCTCCACAGGAACAAGTTTCTGAACAGTTTTCACTGTATTAAATTTCTGAACGGGTTTTTGAACAATACTTTGAGCAAATCTTTGTACAGGTTTCTGAACTGCTGGTTTCAATGTCAGTTTTTGAATGGATTCTATTTCTTTATATTCTATGGTATTTGAGAATTTCACAGACTTAGACTTGGGTATTGCAAGTTTTTCTTTAACACTAATTGGAGTTTCATCCGCTCTCATTGTTCGTCCCATCGCAATTTTTCTAACATTATTATTGGAACTTGTAATTGTCACGATTTTTTTGACAGGGGATGGGCTTTTGAGTATTCCTTCATATTTCAGTGCATCCTTCTGAATGGGTATTATGTGACTGTCTATTTCTTCATTCGACTTTGAACCAAGACGTGCGTATATCGGCTTGACTGAAGGTTTTGTAGATATCTTTGGTGATTCCGTATTACCAAGTCGAGCGAATACTGTTTTGGATGACCCTAGAAAATAAATCAATATTCATGTCATTGTCGGTCTAGAACTACAACAATTCATAAAAACCCGTTATACATTTTTTATAACAACTTTGAAAAAAAATATTATTATAGTTATTTGTCTATAAACATAACGTATAGTAGTAAGAGATACTTAGGCACAAGAGCTCGAAGCATGCAAGGCATTTATTTCTAACCATAGGCAGCCATTTTTAATGCCCTTTATCAACTGCATGAAAATCTAGTCCGCCATCTTAGATATTGCGCCGTTTTGGTTTCAAAATGTCACATAGCTAACCATGAATTTTTATCCGAACTACACGTTTATTTAAAACTTATTTTTATCTTTATTTATTAGTAGCTTTCAGTCCTCACTAGACTATGTCAGCTCCATAGTAGGCTAACCATTAAGATCCTTAAAAAGTGGTATTATTTTAATGAATGACTTTCACAAGTACAGAATATTAATTTTAATTGGTTTAAGCTATCCACTTCAACATTGAGTTGCTAGATTCTATATCAAAAAACATTGTTATAGTAAAAAAAAATCTAAAAAATAAAATGACAAAACTAGCCCATCAATATTACCTTCCTTGACTGATGACTGTGCTGTGGCTGCAAAACGAATGAGTCGAGCCTTCTTCATATTTGTATCAGTATCATTCCTGTTTGAAATACAAAACATTATTGAAATAACCTTGTTAATTGGTAAAATCGTAGATCTAAATAACATAATATATGTAAATGATTAAAAAGTCTTTATTACATTTACTAAATGTAGGCATCACCTTCAGCAAAGCTAAGTCCAAATAAGAATAGACATAATATTCTCTAACTATTGCGCGACTCATTTATTCAAATAAAACCACTTTTTTGGATTTAGACGCATTTGATTTTTTGTATTTGTTTTAAATTTTAGCCCGACGTTTAGGTAGTATCACTATACAGCTCAGTCTTACCATACCATGGTGACTGAAAAATCTCCGAAACGCCGGGCAAAAATTTATAACAAATACACGCGTCTAAATCCGTAAAGTGGTTTTATTTGATAGAGTAGACATTAAAATAGAAATAACACTTTACTTTTTGCGATACACTTTTAAGGGCTAAGTTAAAAATTGACCCCTAAATTAAAATAATTTTGTAGCGTCATTGACGTACAGAAATATGGATGGTGCGTTTAATATTATAATAATGTAAATATTTACGTAATTTCAGTGGCTTTCCTTTTCATCTGTGACTGTGCGCTTGTCTTGGGCGACTCGGGCGAATGTGGATTACGTGTGTAGTGCTCCAAGATACGACTTGCAGCTGTAATATAAATATTTTACTATTGAAATACCAGACATTTTTATTATTACAACAAGTAAAAGATACCTGAACTTATATCTATTCAATCTATTTTGTTGGGCCTCATAGTGATGATACCAACTTAGAGGATTTGATTCTCATTCAGGACATTTTTTCTGTGATGAGCCCAAGCATATGTAGGGCATCTGTTTTATTGTAACTACTTCTAATAATTTTTTTCTACTAAGATATATAAAAAAAAAATGAGAACCTTTATTGAAAGTCAGTTTCAAACTTAAATGAATTAAATTTAATGAATTAATAAAAATGAAATAAAATTGAAAACATGTTATACCACCATCAAGTAATTAGGATAAGGACAAATACTTTCTGTGATCAGAGGATACTGTGTAATAATACTTTGAAATAAAAATATCTGTATTTACTAACGTGACGAAGGTTGCGTGATAGTAGCGCGGCCTGTCACTGCCGCCACGGGTACCTTGACGGTGGTGCTCAACACGCGGTCGCGGGCTGTGTTCTCATGCACTTGTTTAGCATGTCTGAATTATACACAAACAAATAATCACAATTAGCCAATTACATATTTTAAATAAAAATACATTAAGAACAAATACCAAAAACTTTTTATATTAATAAGTCTATTATTGATAACTCAAATAGTTTTACAATTCATTATTTATGCTACCAATAATAGACTTTTATGAAAACCTTTTTATATTCTTTATTTACACTCATAATATCATCCCAGCAGATTGCGTCCTTAAGCGGTGATAGGGAAAAAATATTTGGACTTGGAATAAGCACATAATTTTCTAAAAAATATTATGTCTACTGGATAAAATGATTTTCATTTCATTTCGATAAAATTACGCCAGGCAGAGACCCATCGGTGTGGGGTATAGGGACCAAGCCACCAGTGGTTAGGACTCCAGAAAAAGGAACCTCCTCACACACAATGCGTGCCGTACCCTCGAAGTGCCGTCTTCTGCACCAGACCCTTGATCCAACTGCTCCAGGGAAGTTTCTTTAGGTTTATATTAGCATACAGAAGATTGGAGGAATGAAATGACATCAAAAATTAACAATCAGTGTACAAAGCGCCATATGCTTCAATCGAAACATGTTGCTTTATTTTCTCAAAATAATTTTTAGTATAATAATAAGTCATGTGCTACCCTGCTTTGACTGTATAAAGGATAATGAAGAAGGAAAAAATATTAACTAACTTACTATGCTACATCAAAACTTATTACTCTAGTAACCGGTCACATAAGCAGCTCAAAAGGTTCAAAAGATTCTCTATGGGTAAATATCTGTTGCTATATTAGTTGTATTTTTTTTAATTAAATTGCAGTTATGCTTACCTCAATATAGCAATGACATCACCCATTCTTGTGATACCCATATCTCTCAGGTACTCCTTATTCAGATCTAGTAACATATCATTCTGTATTCTGTTTTCAGTGAAGGTGAGAGCATATGTTGCAGATACATCTGATGGTATGCCGGCAGCAGTAAAGAAAGACACCCACATGCCTGGAACATTGTAATTATAAATAATATAGTAACTAGTACAAACAATACAAAAATATTGTTTCCAGGTCAATGTCACCATTACTTTAAAAAAGTTATTTAGATGGATAGATAAAACACATTATTATACAAAGGTACAGAAATAAATGCTTAGTAAATATAAACTACACAATAATTTTTATATTGGCTGACTTTATTCTACATGACGTAGAGAATTGAAGTTTTTTTTTCTACTTCTGGGTGGAAAGTAAAAAGACGCTATAGCAAGCACCATAGCCGATGTGTGCCGTTATCCATGTCTATACCTTTTATTACAGCATTAATTATTTGAAATATATTTGTTACAAATCAGTTTGTGTTCTCGTTACATCAGTAATATCATCATTTTGATCAGTAGCATTTCAGAGGATGGCTTCAGTAAAATTATGAAATCCAACGATTGCCTTTACAGCCAGCTATCCAAATAGACAGAGGTTTACAATTTAAATACTGGAATAGGATTATTGTAATCTAACTCAGAAAAATTAGAAAAGTTGCAGTATAGATTTGCTATAAAGTTATATTTTAAGAAGACTGATACATAATAATACATCGAATGTGAAGGGCATATAACGTAGTAATTACAAATCGTCTGTATCACGTACCAGCTAGGTTTGTATACAGTTTTACCTATGGTAGGTTTTATTTCCTCGCTCTACTCTTAGCAGTGCTTCTAAGAAAGATAATGGGATGGTAATTATATTCCTAATTCATCACTGTACTGACAAGAAAACAAATTTATCCTGAATTACGAAAGAAAAGCCCACACTATATGAATGTTAATAGCATGTGTGTTTACGTAAACTTGAAACATATTAGTGTATGTAAATATGCGATTGCATCAATTACTATTTATTACACACCAGTAAGTTGTGTATCCATTTTTACATTCACGGAACTCATTTTTATTTCAGAAACAATATCAAATTACTAAAAATTGAAAAATACACTGACATAATCGCACAATTGCACACAACAAATCACAGACTAGATCATAGCAGGAATAAGGATGTGAAATATTAACCTGCAATGAAAAATTTGAAAAATACGATTACTTTACAGTAGGTTTTGATATAATTTATACACATTTTTTTATGAGCAATCGATTTATATCCATTGAATCATTTAATACTGATTTTGTAATCTGTAAGTTCTGTAACAAATATTAGGTTTTTCAGTACACGTTCAGGGCCAGAGCCCTGAATGTGAACTGCCGATGAATACTATCTGCATAATATTACATTACCTATGCATAAGGCCATGTTCAGATGACAACATTTTGACGCGCGTTTTCAAATCGCGCGACTAGACATCGTAGTATTTACATACAACCGATCACATGAGCGCGCGTTAACGCGCGTTAGCGAGCTTTGACGCGGCGCTCAGAGAAAAATTCTCTAGACGCAGGCGATCGCGCGTTGATGCGCGCTTTGACATCTGTGTAACATCTGTTGACTGTTTGCACGTTTTTTTTTGTGACTTGCTTTTGTATTTAGTTCAAAATGAGTGAATTAGATTTTGGCATCGACTTACTAATTGACGAAGTCAGGAAAATGCCAGCGATTTGGGATATAGTTTCATAATCCCATAAAAATAATTTTTTAAAACGGCCAACCCAATGTGTGCGTTTTCTTTTACCATATTTTTTTTATAATATAACCACAAAATAATAGCATCTTCCACGTCCATTTTCTAAGCTCTATCGATACAGACTGACGAGCTACTCGCAACGCGCGTCAGCGCTTGTTATCTGAACTCTTTAAAAATTTAATCGCGCGTTGACCTGCGTTAACGCATAAAAAAATCGAATTTTCGATTATTTATCAATTTTTTTCTAAAACTGATATAATAATCATATTACATCCCTAGATCACAGAGTAGAGTAACGATGCCCAGTAGGTACTTATCGATATTTTGTTTATTTCTTCATTCAATTTATCGATTTAATCTGATAGTGAGTGATACGCATTGATTTGATATGTTATCTATGATGTTAAGCTCTCTAAGTAATCTGTGGACCACGAAGTATAGATAGAAGGAGTCCGAACGGTATAGGCTTTTCCTTAATATTTCGTGTACACATTAATAAACCCAGATCATAGTTCTATTTTCTGCCACTGGCTGCGCAAGTGTTCAGGGCGTACCGATGCTATTATTATTATTACATGTAAACACGCGCTGGCTCGTGAAAGTTGAATTTAATTTAATTATTATTATTAAATTAAATATTAATTTAATTAAATATTTTTTTCCACAGGTGTCAATAGCAATGAAATTTCCCGCGTAAGAATTCAAACGAGTACTCCTTGAAAAATGGCGCGCTCTACCGGCAAAAAATCTGTCCCTTAAATTGAGACCATTCGTTCAACATTACGTTCGGACTCCTTCTATCTATCTATACTTCGTGCTGTGGACAATAACAAAAATAGCAGCAGATTTTTGTTAAATTAATTAATATTTCTTTAAATAATTAAACATCAGCAGAGTTCTCAGTATTTCGTTGTTATAAAAAAACAACTGCTTACTTCTCCGGCATGGCTAATTTTACCACAGATGGAAAGTTATGTATTGAACGCGAAATTGAACTCAATAGCAATGAAGAGGTTGTTTTTCTAGATTTGATTAAACGTTTTGATATTGTTGAAACTTGTAAATGGATCACAAACAATAACTATGTGAAGGTAACTATTATTTATTCCTCACACTATGTGATAAAATTGTTTCAAAGTTATCCTTGCAGGGCTTGCAGGTTATTTGAATTCAATAACTTTATTAATACAAGCATAGAAATATAGCTTACTTTGGGACCAGAAGACGTTGTGTAAAATGTTCTGAATATATATTTGTTCTGAATAATATTTTTTTTTAATCTTTATACATATAACGAGCCTCGTGGTCTAGTGGTTCATATAACGGACTGCCGTTCACGAGGTCTCGGGTTCGATTCCCGGTCAGGACAAATATTTGTGTGATGTTTTTAATTGTCATACAAAATGTTTGTACTGCGTCTGGGTGTTTAATATATAAGTATGTATTTACAAAAGAAAAGTAGTATATGTATTCTATCTGTATTCTGGTACCCATAACACAAGCATATAAAGCTTAGCTTGGGACCAGAGGATGTTGTGTGAAATGTCCATGAATATTTATTTTTATATTTATATTTATATACATAATTAAACTTTAATAAATTAAAATTTTTTTTTTCAAACAGGTTTGCCTACAATTTCCAGATGAATTGCTCTTTGTTAGCCCTAAAATATATGAAGAGATTAAAAAGAGGGTAGATGTTGATTTGTACATTCTTGGTGACACATCGTATGCAAGGTATCTACAATCTTAATTCCCAATATTTCTTAGTAATGTAATGTAAAACATGACTACATTAATAATACTAACTCACTAAGCAATTGTCATGCTGCGCTTTTACAGCAAATCAAATACAGATAAACAGGCATAAGTGAGATGCGCACTTAAAGAGTTCTGCGGCCGTATTATGAGCTCTTATTCCCAGGCCGATTACGCCATGAATGGAACTGCCCGGCAAATTCGTAATATGAACATAACTCCCAGCCATCCAGTTCGCTAAAACAGTCATAGATTAATATGTTTATAGAGAAGGTACAACTAAAACTTTAAGTACTAACTAAAATTTTTCAACTAAATGTTTTATGTTTACCATAATACATAATTTAGTCAGGCAGTGTACGGCCTGCTTGGAACTTGCATGATTTTTAAAAAGCTCATAATACGCCCGCAGTACTGTTAATATTATCATAATAATATGTTCGTCAGACCCTAGTAATCATGTTATTTAAGAGTATTGTCAAGTTACACTGAAATATTTTTTGTATGAAAGCATAAGCCTAGCTTAGCCTTACATAAGTTTTTCTGATTTTTTGTTAAAGCATACTCACTCACATCACCGTTCCTGAAATAAATCTTGGTGACAGATGTACAGACAGCAAAGTCTCAATAATAGGCTACCAACCTACCTTTTTATTCACATAATACCTATTGGTAGAGAACCCTAGTTACATGATAGTTGAACTTGAACTTTAGTTAAGTGATTACTACAAGTCACTATACAGTTCAGCTGTCGTATTATGAGCTCTTATTTCGAGGCAGCTTACGCCGTGAATTGAACTGCCTGCCAAATTCGCAATATGTATATAGCTCCCAGCCAGTCAGTTCGCTAAACCAGTCATAGATTAATATCTTTATAGAGAAGGTACAACTAAAAGTTAAAGTACTTACTAAAAATTTTCAACTAAATGTTTTATATCTGCCATAATACGTAATTTAGCCAGGCAGTGTACGGCCTGCCTGGAACTTGCATGATTTTTAAAAAGCTCATAATACGCCCGCTGATCTAATTTAAGCTGTTAGTGGAATAATGTGAGAAGTTCTATTTAGCTGTATGACTTTTTCTTAAACAATAAAAATATTTTAGTTTTAATATTATAGTGATCAATATCCTTGCTAGTTATAACACTTTATCAATGTTTACCATTTATTTGGTTGTTATAACACTGTTATTGTGACATGGCATGTATTTTACAGTTGCTGTGTAGATTCAGTAGCTGCCATGCATGTACAAGGAGAAGCCATAATTCACTATGGTCACACATGTTTCTCAAAAACCAACATACCCGTGTTTACCATCCTTACAAAGAAAGACCTAGATATAGACACCACTATAAAACCATTGCAACAGAATTTTAGTACAGACAGCAATGTGAAATTATGTTTATTTTATGATGCAGATTATCATCACTGTAAAGGTAAAACAAACATAATTTTATTATACTATAGTTACTATAGTAGTGATAACAAATACACTTCCAGTGTGTTGTCACTTAATGAATACAGATGTCACTATCTTGGGAGCTGTAAATCTGCCAAAAGATTTTTTTGAAGAAATTGAATTAATTCATATCCATTGTGACATTCCTCCACTTTGGGTGACTACTTGGTCGTTTTTATTACCCCATTTTGTTTAATTGCTGCATGATAATTGAATCAACAACCGTATAAGTTAAAGGTTATCATACTGATAAAAGTACATATAACAAACATACATACAACCAAGTATATCATAGTGATATTATTTATGGTTTTTTATAAACACAAATATGGTCTATAAAAATTTCTGTAATATCCAAGACAAAATGCGCCATTCAGGTCCTCGCGACCGCGACTTTGTACTGAAAATACCGTACGATTCTTAGACGCACGAGCGCACCTCTTTGTATTAAAAGCGGGCGTGGCTGAACGCAAACGTGGCCGTGGCTAGACGCGAAAGTAGTCATAGAATTAGCACATTTAATGGGCTTCAGAACTTTGTTCTCAATAACAGATGAATGGTTTATTAGAACTTAATAAAATCATTTTTGTCTTATTCCAGAAACAATTTCAAAATATTGGTTTGATCAATACCCAGAGAGCTACATAGCTTGTGTGGAATTAGAAAACAATGTAAATAAATTCTTAGGAAGAGTTGTTAGAAATAAGAATGGTGATGAGTTCTCGATAGAAATATTACAAGACTGCATCTGCATTTACCTTGGAGCTAGAGGACAGACACTATTCAATTATACTGTATCTGTTGCAGGTTTGATATTTTTTTTATTGTATTTCAATAAATAATTCTATGGTATTCCATAGATAATAACATGTATTACATGTATGTTAATGGTTGCTTTCCAATTAATACAAAAAGTGACGCAGTGTAACACAGTGCTCGATAAAGCGCTTTCAAGCAACGACACTGTTGAACACAGCCGTACACTGTTCGACACTCGAAAAAGGCTATTTAAGGGCCTACATCAATATTATCGTCGACATGTACATATTAACACAGCTAGTAGGTATAGAAAATGAAGAATTAGGGATATTTTTTTTGTTTACTCAAAATCTACTAAATATATTTTAATTCTGATTTACGTGTTTCTATATATAATAGTTACTTATGTTTTTAAAGTTATTTCATTAGTTAATACGCGATAATAGACCGACAAATGAAAAGAATAAAAAATTAGAGAGGTTGTTTCGCTAAAATTTTCTATCGAGTAAACTTTTTTCAATCACGTTTCTGAGTTTATGCGATCCTAGATCATATATTGAAAAAACATATACTTATAAATTAGAGCTCTAGTCATTCAATCTAAAGAAACAATGAAAACTTCGTACGTAGAAAAATGCACGAAGCTATTTTGGTATCCTCTTAATGCTTATATTTAATTTATTGAACATTACTTACTTTAAAATTATAGTTGGTTCAAATAATTATTATTAAACAAAAGTAGTATTATTACAAAACAATTATTTATTAGCCCACAAATTGTCAAAGTTCTTTAACTTATTGGAAGGTTATGTTTATAAATTATTGAGCCAAGACTTTGTCAAGGAACTTGCATTTAGGTAAAAAAACGCCCATAATTTTGCGATATTGATGCACTCTAGTGTTATTTTGAGACAACTAGCTGTTTCATTTAAACTTTTACACAGTGTTTGGCAGTGTTTCACAATGTAACGCAGAGTCCCTCTGTGTTAACTAAATGGAAAGCAACCATTGTATACAGACTTTCGCGCAAAAAGTTCTGGTTCACTTCTTACTTGAGACAGTATTCTTTTATCAATAAGTACATATTTGTACTGCACTATTTTAAAATAATTACATTACCTGATATCAGTAACTCAAGCTTTATGTTCAATAAATTTGGAACCAGTGGATGTTGCTCAAATATTTATTATAATTAAAAAATATTTCCAAGGATCTGACGTAATTTTAGACTGCAATTTTCATAATAGTTAATTTTACAGCTAAGGAGTGGTACTTACTGGACACAGATAGTAATAAACTGGAACGCTCAGAGGAAACTATGTGGTTCAAACGTCGAAGATTCCTTGTGGAGAAATGTAAAGATGCTAGTGTTGTAGGCATACTTATTTGTAAACTAGCTGGTGATCAAACTAAAGATATTATATCTAGAATGAAACAGTTATGTAAAGTGAATGGGAAGAAAAGTTACATTGTTTCTGTTGGTAAACCTAATGTTGCTAAACTAGCAAATTTTCCTGAGGTAAGTTTTTTCATAGAGCTTAGTTCAGTTATCTCTATGTATTTTAATAAACCACAAAGCTGACGTAATAGTCCACACGCTTTTATTTATAAAATAGTAACTTCGTACGCGTGAAATTTAGAAATATAACCTTAACAAACTAAAGTTTACTATACCGCTCGATAGATGGCGTTGTACAGTTTTTAAATCTCACTATGGTTTTGTTAAACACATTAACACTTAAGCTCGTCAATGTTTTCGTTGGGCATCAACTCGATTTCACAATTATAAATTAGTGAGGAAGTGAGGGTTAGCTGTCGCCTGCAATTTCTTACGCATAAAATTTAGAAACTAAACCTTGACAAAATATACAAAAAAACTATGAAAAAAAAAACATATCAAAATTCGTTGCGTACTTTTTGAGATATAAGCACACATACGGATATACAGACAAAAATAACTACTTTGTTTTAGAGTAAGTAAAGAAGTTATCATTAAATATTTATTAATTTTACAGATTGACATTTATGTGATGATAGCATGTCCAGAAAATGAACTCTACGCGAATGGGGCAAAAGATTTCTACAGACCAATTGTATACCCATATGAACTAGAAGTCGCTTTCAATTCTAACAGAGAACCATATTTCACTACCCATGTCACAGACTATGATCAACTATTACCAGGACAGAAACATTATTGTGATATTAACCATATAAAAGAAACCACAGATGTAAGTCTTATCACAGGCAAAATTAGAGAAACAAAGGTAGATTCAAATGAAGGTAGTAGTACAGATTTGGTGGAAAAACAAAACTGGGCTTTAGAAAATATTGGTAAAAACCTTCAAGATAGATCATGGAAAGGTCTAGAACAAAAGTTGGGCGAGACTGAAGTGAAGAGTGCAGAGGAAGGCCGTAAAGGCATACCTCTACAGTACAGTAATGAACCAAATTGAATTTGTAATTATAGATGTATTTAATATTTACCTACATGCATAAAGGTGTACATAGATTTCTCCTGCTAAACTAAACACTACCTAGAGGGCCTACATCAATATTATTATTATAGAAAATGAAGAATTGGGGATATTTTTTTTGTTTACTCAAAATCTACGAAATATATTTTAATTCCGGTTTACGTGTTTCTTTAAATAATAGTTACTTATGTTTTGAAAGTTATTTCATTAGTTAATACGCGATAATAGACCGACAAATGAAAAAAATAAAAAATTTGAGAGGTTGTTTCGCTAAGATTTTCTATCGAGAAAACTTTTTTCAATCAAGTTTATGCGATCCTAGATTATATACACACCGGCACAATTAGCGGAACAGAAAAAAAAGTGAGACTATGAGATAACGCATATATTTGACGAAAATGTAATTAGACACAAAATAACAAATTGATTAACATCTTTTAACAACGACTTTGAAAAGTCTTCGTTATTTTTTATAGAAAAGTAAAGAAATTTGAAATAAGTGAAATTTTTAGATGATTATGAACCATCACAAAAAATAAAAAAAAGTAAGCATTAAATGAATTAACAATAAAATTAAAGAAAAATTAATAACGAGTGTTTCCCCCTCTTGCTCTGATTACGGTTTCCATTCGTCTGGGCATGCTACAGATTATGTTATCGATGATTTCTTGAGGCAACCGCTCCCACTCCTCAAGTAATGCGTTTCCAAGTTCATTCAGATTGTTGAGGGGTGGCATTCTGGATTTAACCCTTCTTTTTAGCAAGTCCCAGACATGCTCTATCGGATTCATATCGGGGGAATTTGCTGGCCACTGCATCACCGGTATACCTACGTGGCTCACAGGCATATCCTGTACCGATTGTGCACTATGAGCACGAGCATTATCTTGCATTAGAATAAAGTCGTCACCAATAAATGGGGCAAATGGTACAACATGTTCTTTTCTAAAATGTCTCTGATGTATCGATCTGCTGTCATGGTCCCTCCTGTGACTATCACTAACTCCGTGCGAGCTCCCAAACATATCCCTCCCCAAACCATAATCAAGCCGCCACCATAAGCCACTATGTGTTCAAAATTAGACTGTATGTGGCGTTCTCCTTTGCGTCTCCATATTCGCTGTCTCCCATCGATCTGTTTTAAAAGAACTCTGCACTCATCATCAGTAAAGAGAACCTGCTGCCATTCGTTCAAATCCCAATGACTATGTCCTCGCGCATAGCTTAATCGGTTTACGCGGTGACGTCTCTCAAGTTTTGGGCCTTTGGCAGGTATATACGACCCTAAACCAACTTCTTCAAATCTCCTGCGAACTGTACACTCACTTACTCGTACTCCTCGAACGTCTTCCAGTTCATTTCGAGCTTGTACAGCCGTTAATCGCGTATTCCTACGAACTCCAAGTTGTAAAAAACTGTCATCTCGCCTCGTTGTTCATCCTTTTCTACCTTGACCCCTCCTCCTCACAAGAGAATTAGACGATCTGTACCGCTGGATGCTGCGATGAATCGTTGACTGGTCGACGAAGCCTTAAGGCAATCGATCTGTAGGTATGGCCATTTCTTTCATTTCATCAGCCCTAATGATTTCCAGTGATGTTAAGTCAGGCATAATAAAGAGCTTTTAATAAACAAAATTGCCTATAGAATAACAAATTTATAAAAAACCATTAAGTGCAATTTTTCAAAATAATTACAATTACGTAGTTATTACTCGAACAAGTTGACAAAACGTATTCTTCGGGAAAATAAAACAAATGAATGAAAAAATAAATAATTTTATCATAACTGGCCAGTTCCTCAAGTAAAAGATTTTAAAATCCTGCTTTTTTTTGTGTTCCGCTAATTGTGCGGGTGTGTATATATTGAAAAAACATATACTTAAAAATAAGAGCTCTAGCCATTCAATCTAAAGAAAAAATGAAAACTTCGTACGTAGAAAAATGCACGAAGCTATTTTGGTATCCTCTTAATAAAACAGTAACAATATTTTAGTTACATTTACCTCTTTGAATAATTTCAATATGTTAACTTTTTTGGTTTCATGGAAATAAATACCATATAGGTATCTCTGTGTGGTAACGTATTAAGAATACACGTGTCACCAGCCCATCTGCTCCCAAGGGTGCTGTAAAAGTCAGCTAAGGGATATTGTACACAGATAACATCCTCTGTGAGAGACGGAAAACTCGAAAATAAACCCTGTGCCAAAGGGTCAGCGTGGCACAGTAGACCATAATTGAATAGGTAATAATGTTAACTTTTTTAAGGCTGCACACGCGACGGAAGCTTAAAAAATGGAGTAACTTCTCCCGATTTCCCTTCACTACTCTGCTCCTATTGATTGTAGCGTGATGAAAAGTATACTATAACCTGCCCAGGAGTATGAAGAATAATTGTACCAAGTTTCGTTAAAATCCGTCTAGTAGTTTTTGTTTCTATAAGGTACATACAGACAGACAGACAAAAATTTTACTGATTGCATTTTTGGCATCAGTATCGATTAGTAATCACCCCCTGATAGTTATTTTGAAAATATATTTCATGTACAGAATTGACCTCTCTACATATAAAATAAGAATTTACCTCAATTTTTGTAAGAAAAATAACATTTTAAAACTTACAAGAATTACGTTTGGTGTGGGTTGAGTTATGGGTTTTACGTCGACACGTAATTAGCTGAATAGAAAGCATAAAAAAAAACAAATTGAGTAATAAATTTTTAACTTCCTCAAATGGTTACACAACAGTCATGAACATGATCTCATCACAAGACATTGTGTAGATGGGAAATGAATAGGTGACTAGAGCGATATTTTTCCCTTACAATATTTAAATAGAGGAGCACCATTCTTTGAATTTGAAAACAATATATCCTAAAGCAAAAGAAATTATTGTACACTTGATATCAATTAGTTGAGATTTAAGATTTCTGGTTCAGTGGATTTTGTGGAGACTTGAGCCATTCTTTCCTTAGCATTTGTTTTAGTTGTGACAGTCTCAATGATGGATTTTCAGCCTTTAGAATAGGTAAGTTTACTTCTTCAAACGCTATATAAGCAGCTTTGAGGCGTTTTTCAGGATGTCTATCTGCATCTGATTTTTCACTGTAAATAATAGAACAAATATTTAAAGTAAAAAGGAAAATCACAAGACAGATAATGATGATGAATGAGGCTGATAATACTCGTATGGTGGGCAATCCTAACTAATTTATAATTATAACTTATAACTAGTTTATAAATGTCAAAACGAGCTCATGACACTTCAGAAATTTTAACGAGCTTAAGTGTTAATGTGTCGAACGAAACTATAGCGCGATTTAAAAAAAGGTACAACGCCATCTATCGACTGTCATAGTAAACTTCTGTTTGTTAAGGTTTGATTCTTAATTTCACGCGTATGAAGTCGCGGGCAACAGCTAGTCTGAAATACATGTAGGTCTTGTGAAACTTAGAATATCCTGGGGCCCAAGTTTGCTATTACAATGTTGTCACAACAATGTTGATCAGTTATTGATTGCATAATGGCGAATTTTATCAAGTTTGGTGTGATGACGCCATTATGGCCCAAATTTTGTCAAGTTTGGTAGTTTACTATTAATTTTTTGTCATAATTATTAACTGATCACTGATCATTATGCAATTAGTAACTGATCATGACACCATTATAACCACAAAAAATTAATAGTAGACTACCAAACTTGATAAAATTCGCCACTAAGCAATTAGTTGTTGCATTTTTTGTTGATTGCATAATAGCGAATTTTATCAAGTTTGGTAGTCTACTGTTAATTTTTTGTCACAAATGATACCATTCAATTGAACTATCATTGTGACAACATTGAATATTGAAAAGCAGACTTGAGCCCCTGGTTATAATGAAAACATTGTTTTACAGTATTATAACCTTACAATTGTTTGTTTCTTTAATTAATAACTTTCAAAATGGGGACTGAATTTTTAAAAACAGTAGGTAGTTTAATAGTATACCTCAGAATAGAGATAGCTTCATCAACGGACTGTGCCACTTCTCCATCAAGTTGTAATCTGTTGAGATTCTCTTCTAGTGGTGCCTCTTCTACAACTACCCTCGTTGGCTAAAACAAAATTATCTTCATTATTTTAGATAATTAGTTGATTACATTATTGTTGGCAAGTTTATAATCTATCATTAGATGTCATTTTTGTGTCCATAAAAACTAACCACAGGTTTAGGAGGCTCTGCCTTAATGGTCTTCTCTTTCATTTTTTCAATCTGTGCTCTTGTAAGTTTAGGAGGTGGAGGTGCTGCCTTGGGTGCGCTCTTCAGGGACTCCATTTCTTTTTCTAGCAAGGCCTTTGCTTCTGCCTTCTTCTGCAGCTGCTCTTGGCGTTTTTTCTCTTCTGCTTCCTAGGTGGGCACATAATTAAAATTAATTAAACCTCTAATACAAAAATTTTAGTTTGTATTAGCAGTAAAATAGTTCATCATCATAACATTATGCCTTTTTCCCATTGGGGGTACGCGGACACTATATACTTATTTACTAAAATATTTCTAGTAATAATTCTTATGCAAGTTGTTCCATATGATGATAGATTAAGAATATGAGTGTCACTACCCCACTTCCTCCCCAGGATGATGTAAAAACCAGCTAAGGACCATTACATACAAATAACATTCTCTGTGAGAGACGGAAGCCTGTCTGCACCCTTGGTCAGTGCAGCATAGTAAACCATAAACTCTCCCAAGAAGCTCGTACAGTGGGAGTGGAGTAACAGTTGGATATTAATGGGCTCAAGACATGCAAGTTCAGTGTTTCTAAGTAATAACATAAATTAAGTATTGACTTAGTATGTCTGTATGTTGTCACAATAAGAAAGAATACCTACATCATGGGACTCGGTTATGATTCATAGTGTATAAGAATCTTACAGGTGGCTATATAAAGCTCATTTTGATCCTACAAACCTTCTTTTGTTGCTTTTTCTTTAACTTGTCATCATTATCCTCCCACTCAGCATCTTCCATAATTTTCTTTACCTTCTGATCTTTCTCTTCTTTTACAAGCTCCTTCCGTTGCCGAGCAGCAACAGCTTTGCTGTTTTCACCAGCAAACTTCTTCGGCATCTTTAGCTAGAAATGTAACACAATTAAATACACAAAGGTACGCGTACTTCTACGGAACTACCTAGTAACTCGCTTTTATTTATACCAAATAAAAAGAGTACTCCAACGCAATAAAGAAAACTAATTAATAAAGCGGGTACAAATACGTGCAATCAAAGAATCGTGCAATTGTGCAAAATTCAGATGGCGGCCACAGACTAATAAATGACATTTGACAATAAAAGATAATTGACAGCTGACAGACTCCTGAAAACCGGTTAAGCAAAAATGCACTTAGGCACGTAGGGTTCCGCAACTACATCTAATATATAAAATTCACGTGTCACAGTGTTAGTTACCGTACTCCTCCGAAACGGCTCGACCGATTTTCCTGAAATTTTGTGTACATATCCTCTAGGTCTGAGAATCGGCCAACATCTATTTTTCTTTTCTTTTTTTTTTAAGTATGGCAAAACAACGTTTGCCGGGTCAGCTAGTTAAATTATAATTATAGTCATCGTAATTTGATTAAATAAATAAAATGTCTAAAAATTATAGTATTTCTTGTATTGCCAATCACGTATTATTGTAGCAGCAAAAATACAGCACACAACAAAATAGACATAATAATTTACGCTCAATGATTAAAAGTTTTGAAAACCTTTACTTGTGAGATTAGTGGTAGTTGGTATAGTAGTTCCAGCATAATAGCCGGAGAAAACCATCTGTCAACGACATCCTCTTTAGTGAAAACAGGGAAAATAGTTACTCTGATGCTATGGTTAATGATTAACTTAAGGGTATTGCCAACATTGTGGTTTTCCCACTATATCTGTTTACCATATTAAACATAAACTCTGCTTTGGTTGCGATCTGCTGCATTACATTTATTTTGGTCAGAAGCTTATTAGACTTTTGTAGTTAATTAGCCTGATTATTTGAATACACTTCTTATCTCAAGTAATATGTAAAGTAATTAAACTTACGATATAACTTCAAAACTCCTGGTTTCCTTGTCCTACGAATCATTATGATTAAACTAATATAGCTAATGGTTATTCTTATTGAAGAGTGATAAAAGATCATTTTAGTAAATTCTCAGAGCGTGCTTAGGGCTCTCAAAGACAATTCACCAGCTTTTAGCTAGTGAATTTTAAATTTGAAGAAAACTGGAAAATACATTTATCTAATGGCAACACAAATTTAGGAAGGACGAGTGACGTATGACGTATGGAATGGAAATTGTTTTTATTTTTCACGAAGTATAGATACAAGGAGTCCGAACGGTATAGGCTTTTCCATAATATTTCGTGTACACAATAATCAACCCAGATCATAGTTCTATTTTCTGCCACTGGCTGCGCAAGTATTCAGGACGTACCGATGCTAGTATAGAATATCAGAATATCTCTTGACCTTCTCTGTATTGTTGGGTTTAAAGCACTCGAAAAATTTCCTAAAACTTATATTTATATCCACGTTTCTCAGAATATTTTTTTCCACAAGTGTCAATAGTTCAAACGAGTACTTCTTGAAAAATGGCGCAATCTACCGGCAAAAATCTGTCCCTTAAATTGAGACCATTCGTTAAACATTATGTTCGGACTCCTTGTATCTATACTTCGTGTTATTTTTGTAACCTCCAGTTTTTTTTTCTTTTTAAATCTCCATCATCCATCCATCCATCATTGTGTTGGTGTCCTATCCTGTTACGCGATGTTGGCGAAATTGTTTAAGCAAAAGCCATAAACTAAAAGAAGTTGAAGTTTATTTTTGTATATCTGTAATCTGTACATAATTCGTTCTTTTTCCATAATTATTAGTTCTATTCAAATCATTAACGCCTAATAATATCAATACAACTGAAAATACTATAACATGGCTCTAGTTGCTTACGAAAATAGTGATTCTAGTGACTATGATGAGGAAGACAATGAACAGTCCACGGTTGTATTGAATACCAAACAACCAGATGTTAAATCAATTCTAAAACGTAAGTATTTAAAAGAACCATAAAATAAACCCTAAGGAGATATTATACCAAAATCCAAATTAATAAAATTTTATTAGTCAACAGCATACACCATGTTGATGCATATAAAAATGCAACAAATTTTTATATACTAGTCATTGTCTACAGATACCTTAATATTATTAATAAATTTAAGCAGTTTTTAGAAAGCATCTATAAAAATCTGTCCAACATGTTCTTTCTTCTTACTATGTATTTTGTTACTATTTAGTTCCAGAGCCAGTGCAACGACAGATGACAATTCCATCACAAGAAGAAACACCAGCAAGTGAGGGACCAAGCTTGTTCAAACTCTTACCACAACCATCAAATAAGAAACCAGCAGTCATAGAAGAGGATGATGAATTTCTTCATAAAAAAGAAAATAATGCTGTCAAACCAAAAGCCAAGATCACAGTGCCTTCATTAAATGATGTAAGATATAGCTGTACTTTACTTAATATAAAAACAAAGTTTTTATTACTGTATTTATACTGTGTATATACTGTAGTTATATAATTTGTTAAGAATTGGTTTTGAATTCCATAAGTACAAAGTTTTGAGCAACAGCTTAGTTGTTTATACATTGCTTTCTATATTGCAATAAAAACACATGTTTTCTTTCATAGGCTGTATAAGATTTGGCTAAGGAACCATTTGCAAGAGACAGTATACATATAATTATATTCTAAACATACATCAGTGAAAGTCACTGATTAAATGTAATCTAAATATTTTTATATAAAGTATTATTTCTATTTCAGTTCAAAGATGTGGAAACAAGTGTACCAATGGCAAAACCTAAAGTTCAGAGTGCAGTAAGTATATATATATATTGAAAACTTCACTCCTATGACATACATCTTTTTAAAAGAAAGAATAAATTATTAATTTTGCATTTTGCCTAAAATGTTGTATTGTTTATTTCAGAAAAAATCAGGTTTACTTAGCATCCTTCCACAACCAAGAAATGGAGTGACTGCTACCACTAAATCATTAATACCTAACATACTCACTAAAAAACAAGAACCTAAGAAACAATCTCAGCTTATTCCACAGAAGAAACCTAAACTTAACTCGGCACCATTAATAAATGATTATTCTGATGATAGTGACACTGATGATGTACAGAATGATTTCTTTTCTATCAACAAACCAATAGAACTACCATCAGATATAGATATGCCTTTAGAAATAGAAGAAAAACCTAATTCACAACCTCAAAAGCCTAAAGGTATCGAATCATTCTTTAAAAAGGATATAGATCATGTACAATTAGAACCAGAATATGATAGTAACAGTTTAGAATATGAGTCTATGGTTGGATCAAGTCATAATGGATTTGAAGCTCAGAACTCCAGTAGTAATGAAGTGGTACTCGATGAAGAAGCTGTAAGTATTCTTAATATTTTTAAGCGTCTATTTAAAAATTATTTGTGATAATGTTTGCTATCAATTTCTGAATTCAAATTGCTGCACCTACTGTGTAAAGCCATGTTTTTAACATAGACCATTAAGTTAGTCATAGATTCAATAAGTGTTTAGTATAATTTATGCCTAAAAATGTGATTTTTTTTCTTAGATATTAAAACTATGTGGTGCTCGTGGTAAGAGAAAGCGTGAAGAAATTCACATAGTGGATGTGAACCAACAAGATGTATTAGCAGACGCGAGGGAGATGTTACTCAAGGGGCTTATGGATGATACAACAAAACGTGTGTCCGCTAGCAAGAAGAGAGGCAACGAGCCCACTAGCCAGCAGAAGAGGAAACACCAAATTACATACTTGGCTTACCAGGTTTGTAATATAACATAACATAACATAACTAATAATTATTATACATAATTTTTAATTGAAATCTGTTCCTATATACACTTGTATAAAATCAGGTGTAGGTACGTAAATAAATGCAGAGTATATCTCAATATCTCCAGCGAAATTAAATTTTAGATCTGTTTGCCAAATTTGCATTTTGCTTGTATACCTAAGTTTCACATAGTACCTAATATTTTGCAAAGTAAATTATGAGCATTTACAATCTTTATTTATAAATCTCCTGTCACGATGTTTGTCCGAGATGGACTCCTAAACTACTGAACCGATTTTAAATTTGATTTGCACACCCTGTGCAATTTGACCCAACTTGAAAGATAGGATAGCTTACATTTAAATTTATAGTCGCAATATTATTTTATTGCAAATTATTTGTCTACCCCTACCATTTGTATGGCAAAACAACGTTTGCTGGGTCAGCTGTTTACACTATTCGGTAATAAATTGAATAATCTGAGACAACTTACCTGATTAAATATTTATTTGTATGTTATTATTTTTATTTACAGGCAAAAGCCAATGAAGCTGAATTACAGAACCAATGGGCGAATAACAGAATGTCAAAGAAACAAACACAATCTAAATATGGTTTCTAACATTACACACTTAATAGACAGTATCATTACACTAGATCCATTATGGGATAGGCAGAAAAAGTGGAATGGAATGGTCTATTTTATGTGTATTGGACAGTGTCTTGAGAATTACTGACAAATGAATACTTGCTGTCCATATCTTCAGAATGTGATTGTGGAGAACTAAATAATAATTTCTTCTGTAATATATTTATTTATGTACAAATGATTAGGATGTAAATATAAATAATTATTGTAATAAAAGAATCATTGTTAAATAAAATTATTTTATTTGTACAATCTCTAATAAGCTATGATTAATTTGAGTAGTTTACAATCTTCTGGCTTTCCTGGGTCGTGGTGGATTCCATGAAATGTGTGTGTTGTCTGTGATTGAAATTATGTTTAATCCACCCATTTGTAAACCTTTGACTGCAGCCTGCATAATAAAAGATGTTTTAATTTATAAAAGTAATCTAACAACATATCTTTTTTATTCTATGAGTTATATTTGTATGAGGAAACAAAATTCTTTATTAAAATTATCACCATATTAAATGTAGAGGTGCAAGACAAAATTTTCAACTATTTGAGAAATCTGAACAAAAAAAAATTAAGTTGGTATATAAAAAGGGATCTAGCAATTATTTGGTCTAGTTATTTTAGACTAGAAAAGAGGTGTTTATTTTTTATTTCATGAAGAAAATTAACATAAGCTATTACACTACTAAAATCTTACCAATCTGCCAGGACCCAGACCACGAACTCTTACTCTGATGCTTCTATAACCTTTATCAACAGCTCTCTAAAATGAGACATAAAACTAGTATTATGTTATGACATCATTATTATTTTCATACATACTACACAAAATTTCCGAAGCAGGCAGAGCTGAACTTGTATACACACTTATGAAAAATAATACTCACCATAGCTATAGCAATAGCAGTTGTTTGTGCTGCAATGTTTGTTCCTTTTTTTGTATTTTTAAATCCTTCTATACCACAAGATCTAATTATTTTCACAGATCCACTAGTATTAGTTAGGGTAAAAATAGTATTGTTTGAAGTGACTCGTATATTACAGATAGGTAGGTCTTTATAGGCAGTACCATCGAATATGAAGTTATCTGATTCTAATGTGGGGAACAGGTTCTTTTTTCTGTAACAACATAAATAGGTTATTACTCGTATTATATCAGTAGGTGTCTAATCGAGAAGATATATTATACCCAATACACTTACGTTTTCAAAACTTCGTCTAAATCAACAATTTTCTCTCCTTGTATGCCTTCATCCTTGGCAGGAATTCTCTTGTGATCAAATTTCTCTGTTGCCTGTGGTGCAGTGGTTTGAAATAACCGCACCATATTTGCCACAGGAACCCGCAAGGTATTTCTAATTGCACTTAACATTATTTAAATATTATCAAAGAATTAAAATGTAAACAAATTATACGTTCCGATTTCCACTTTCTAACCTAAAAATAAAATTTGACAGTATTGACATTTCTCAATTTGACAACTCTACTCTTTATCTGCGTTCAGCGTGCCAAAAGATATTGTTATTTACATGACCCTGGCAATAATCCGCTAAGCCACAAGAGGAAAAAAAAGATATTGTTATTGAACCATGCCCTTCACCAAGTTACTAAGTTCATATCGCTCATTTAAGCAATTTGGAGACTTGTTAACAAAATCAGGTGGCAAGTAAAACAATTGAGTAGCTTGCCCCGTATAAAATGTGTTGGAAGTCCCAAAGGAGACTTCCTTTCTTACTTACTTCCGGGGTCCTGTATAACTGCCACGGTGGCAGCTACGCCCTTGCGCTAACTTTAATGCGACCAAGATTATTTAGATTTAAATGCTATCTGAAGGCATGTATTTTCCATCTTATCTATAAGGAAATTATTATGAAAATAACACTGCATAGCCCTTTAACCATAATTTAATAACTTATGACATTAAATGATTTAAGCAATTGTTACATAGATATCAATATTATGACTATTTTTTATTTTTTGAGTACCATATTTTTATAATATAAAATAGATTGCGAAAATCCTTGTAAAGAAGCTGGGACACGCATCATCATGAGTTTTATATGCCCTGCTTCAGCAATGAAATTAGCTTGGAGTAGTTCAATGATGGCCCACTCCGTGCTATATTCAGGTGGTGGCGACATGTCGCTAGGACCCTCCCTGCTCAATATGTAGTTAATAACGTGTGAATAGAGCGGCGTCGATACTAATCGAATAAACATTCCTTTTTCTAGCAACTCCAATATAAGATCGTCTTCAATATCATCTTGTGTCTGCAAATATTCCTAAAACAAATAATTAAATTAATTAATATTCTTGAACTAACGGCCTAGATTTAAAACAAAATGTCGTCTAAATCTATAAACGTGGTCATATTTAAATTAATTAAGTTCCATTTATTTTTAAAACTAAGGATATTTTGTCTTGGTGAATTAGTTATTACACTAGTGAAAGGGCAGAGAAGAAAAGTAATTAATAAAACTGCACGCCAAATACAGTTAGACCTTGTCCAGAAGGGGCGAATTCGTCGCGAATCGTATCGCGCGAATTCATACGCGCGTTGTCGAGGTACTAGACATCAATACATCGCGTCCACAAGCATCGCGCGAATTCAAAATACGCGCGTAAATCGCGTGCACTACGGCAGACTCTTGTTGCGTCCAGTTAACGCGCGAGCTCTAGAGCGAATTCTAAAGCTAGTACTGAATTCCTACCCAAATGCTCGCGCGTTGGTACGCACCTTGTGGACGCAACGGTCGCGCGCAATACGCGCAAGAGAATCGCGGCGAATTCGCCCTTTCTGGACAAGCTCTTAGGTTCGGAATGTAAACTTTTTTTCTAAATAATTAGTCTTAGTCTATACTGATATTATAAACTGAAGAGTTTGTTTGTTGTTTAAACGCACTAATCACAGGACCCGCTGGTCAGATTTAAAAAATTCTTTCAGTGTTGGATAGTACATTTATCGAGGTAGGCTATAGGCTATATAACATCACGCTACGACCAATAGGAGCGAAGCATCAGTGATAAATGTTACAAAAAAGGAGAAATTTCCTCAATTCCACGCGTACGATATCGCGAGCAACAGCTAGTTTCATAATTGTGTTCACCTTG
The DNA here is from genome assembly GCA_916999025.1 of Orgyia antiqua. Lineage (NCBI taxonomy): Eukaryota > Metazoa > Arthropoda > Insecta > Lepidoptera > Erebidae > Orgyia > Orgyia antiqua. Next base: position 22,615,478 of record OU779862.1, read on the forward strand.
TGTCGTGTTATCAAGTTCATTACATTCTGCTTGGTGTGATCACATTTACTAAGCACCATCACCCAGATCGTGTTCAGAACTGACTCTGATGGAGCACTCTCAGCTAGCCAGTCGATCTCCTGTAAAAAAATGAGAAGTCAAAAACCGGCTAATAACCACAAATATACCCTCAGTGTGGTGACGGATTAAGAATACACAATGTCACCACCCCTTATCCTCTCAAGGGTGCTGTAAAAGTAAGCTAAGGGATATCGCACACAGATAACATCATCTGTGAGAGACGGAAAACTCGAAATAAATCCCTATGCCAACACGTCTGGTCAGCGCGGCACAGTAGACCATAATCCCTCCAAAGTGGAAAAGGCAAATCAAATCAAAAATCATTTATTCATGTAGGCACATATTTTTGGTGGCAAAAAATAAGCTCTTATGATATGTCCAAATTTTTTTCCCTACCACCGGTTCAGGACTTTCAATCCGCTGAGAAAGAACCGGCGTAAGAAACTCAGCAGACATCGTTATCTTTAGTCATATTACTTTTTGGCAGGCCCGTGCCCAACAGTGGGACGTGAATGGGCTGCAGAGGATAGGATACCAGATGTAGTGTCTATGGCCACATCCCTCAGTCAGCATGAAGCCACCTACATACATATCTGTGTGCGTGGAAATGTGAAACATCGTTATTCTATAAAGTACGATTTAGCTAGGCTAAAGTTACTTGTCCTAATTTTAAAAGTCAACCCGACATTTGATATATCTGTGCTAACAACCAGTTGGACTTTTCCATCATCATCACAGTATTAGACTACCAAGTCGCGAGTGTGCGCTCACCTCGGACGGTTGACAAACTTACTGCGTATCTTGTTCGCGAGTAATAAAATCATGACGAATACTCTAAAGTGTAACGTTTGTAATATAATTATAAGTGAACTCTTATCGTATGTGCAAAATAAAGTCTCAATAATAGACGAGGAATCTTTAGTGCGAATATGTACGACATCTTTTTCTACTGAAGAAATAAAAAACGCGAAATCACTTCTCTTTGAAGCAATACCAACAGACAAGCGCAAAATACAAAGGAAAAATAAAGGTAAAGAAGAGCGGGACCTAGGTGACATTATTAATTTATTTAAGTCTACCGATCCGGATGTCATTCCTATATTTGTGGCGAAAGACTTGGATAAGCTACCGCCGATTTTGTTTGACCACTTGGACTGTTCAAAATTATTAAAAGATTTATTAGTGTTAAAAAATGAAATAGAAAACATAAAAGCATCTTTTGCTACTAAGGATGATATAAATGAATTAAAAACAGATGTTTTACGCATTCAGAACGATTCCCTGCCGCCAATATCAGCGTTTAAAATAAGCTCAAATCGAAGTGTGTGGCTAGACAGTGGCCCAATGGGTCTTCCACAAAATATCGACGTTCCTACGGGGCCCCAGGTAAACAATATTTGTGTGCCTAGTAATAATGAAACACCAAATGAATATAGAAAAATGAGGGTAGTTAAAGAAAAATGCATGAACGAAACAGCTGACTGTCAACACACTGGTGGATTAGAGCAGTGTGGTATTACACTAAAATGCAGCGGAGGAGAAGAGAACCGCACGCCTGTGTGTGTTATTCATCACGCTAGCGAACAGAACGTCACTGCGACAAGCAGTGTTTTGACTACGAAACTTAAAAGTCCAAAATCGATGGTCATAGTGTCGCCTCAATTGACAATAGGTGATAACATCTCTGATACGGCTAGTTATAATGGCACACATCGAAATAAAAAGACAGAAGACTGGCAAACGGTTCAGCCTCGTAGGCGACCGATGAAATATCGTTTTATGGGCAAGGCAGGTGTTGCCAGAGACTTAGAATGTAGTTTCAAGGCGGCTGATAAAAAGATACCCATGTTTATAACAAATGTTCATATATCTACGGCTGAAAGCGACATTGTCAAACATATATATAGTAAGACGAATGAAACCGTGTTACTAGAGAAAATAAATATGAAAATTGATCGCGCGCATAAGGCGTATAAGTTTTTAATATCGGAGACAAATTTACCAAAGTATATGGACGAAAACCTGTGGCCCAGTGGTGTCATATTTCGAAGGTTTGTGCATTTTCAGCACCGAAAAACGAGAGACATAATTGCAAAGACTGCCAACGGCTCTAATCAATCAGATAATGAATGAAAAACGTTATCGGTTTGCTACATTCAATTGCAAAAATATAAAACGTTCTATTGACGATGTAAAACTGCTGTGTGCTACTTGCGACATTGTATGTCTTCAGGAGACCTGGCTTATGCCACACGATATTCCTTATATAGGAACAATTGACTGTGGTTTTGGGTATACTGCGACATCGGCGGTGGACACATCCGCGGGTATACTGCGAGGTCGCCCCCACGGCGGTGTCGCCTTATTATGGCGCCACAGTGTATTTCAACAGGTGTCTGTGTTGCAATGTAATAACCCCCGTATTTGTGCCGTTGAGGTTTCTGTGTATGATAGATCCTTCATTGTTATGAGTATATACATGCCTACAAATTCGGATGACAACTTAGAGGATTTTATAAATTGCTTTAGTGTAGTGAGTGCTATTGTTGACGAATATGGAATCGAATCTGTCTATATATTAGGAGACTTCAACGCTAACCCTGGCGAGTTGTTTTACAGTGAACTTGTAAAAATCTGTAATGATCAACATTGGTTATGTGTAGACGTAGATTTGTTGGGGATTAGTTCGGGTACATTTACGTTTACTAGCGATGTATACGGATCGAGTAGCTGGTTGGATCACTGTATAACAACTCGCTCGGCTGCTCAGAGTGTTGCCAATGTTTGTGTAAGTTGTGACACTCGATGGTCTGATCACTATCCGCTTCTCATCGAGTGTAACCTTTCAATACTTTCGTGTAAAATATTACGTAATATTACAAATATAAATGGGGCCATAATTTGGGGTGAAAGAAGTGATGAACAAATTGCTGTCTACGCCAGGGAGTGTCATGGCCGTCTGAGAGCCATTGACTTTCCTTCAGACTTTTCTAACTGTGCTGGTCACTTTTGTTATAATTCTGGCCATAGGCGTGTTCTGGACAAGCTTTATTGTGACATTGTAGCCGCACTCAGAACCTCTGCGGAGTTTGGTCATGGAAGCACAAAGATGAAAAGAAATGGCTCACGCATAGCGGGTTGGAATAAGCATGTGAGTGAGGCCCATCGGGAGGCCAGGGCTGGATTTGCAGAGTGGCTTGCTGATGGTAAGTCGAGATCAGGTATTGTATATCAGAAAATGTCAGAAAGTCGAAAAGTATTTAAATCTAGACTAAAGTGGGTTCAGGATCACCAAGAACAAATAAAAATGGACATACTGGCAGAAAAACACTCAAAGGGAAATTTTCGGGGTTTCTGGCGAGCTACAGCTAGAGCTAATGTACGACCTGGCTTGCCGGTGCGCGTTGCAGGGAGAAACGAGCTAAGTGAAATAGCAAATGCTTTTAAAGAACATTTTTTAGTAAGATCTCTATTAGGTTCGTCCGGGGAGGTGCTTGATGGCGACAACGAGGGGCAGGTGGTGAGTGTCTCTTTCGCGGCGAAAGACGTAGATGGTGCTTTGAAGGAGATATCTAGGGGTAAGTCCCCGGGTCACGACGGACTCGGTATTGAGCACCTTCAGTGCGCCGGACCGCACATTTCTAGAATCTTGGCTATGTTCTTTACGCTGTGCGTGAGTCATTCTTATCTGCCGCAAGAATGCATGAGGACAGTAGTTGTGCCTGTAGTGAAAAACAAGACAGGTGACCTGTCTGATATAACTAACTACAGGCCTATATCTTTAGCTACTGTCATAGCCAAAGTGTTTGACGGCATGCTTGGTGCACAGCTTAACAAATATGTAATATTACATGATAACCAGTTTGGGTTTCGGCCTAAATTGTCTACTGGGAGCGCCATACTGTGTCTTAAGAATGTCGTCAGATACTACACGGATCGCAAAACACCCATATACGCGTGCTTTCTTGACCTCTCCAAAGCTTTCGATTTGGTGTCGTATCATCTGCTGTGGAGGAAGCTAAAGGAAATTGGTTTACCACAAGAACTAATTAGGATCTTGCAGTACTGGTATGCGCACCAGCTCAATAGTGTCAGATGGGCGGATACAATGTCGAATCCCTACCGTTTGGAATGTGGCGTAAGACAGGGTGGATTAACATCTCCCACGCTGTTTAATTTGTACATTAATGGGCTGATAGTGGCGCTCAGCAGTCAACATGTTGGATGCCACATTGATGATGTTTGTGTTAATAACATAAGTTACGCTGACGATATGGTTCTGTTGAGCGCCTCTGTATGTGGATTGAGAAGACTGATACAGACTTGTGAGGAATATGCTTGTGGCCACGGTCTTCAATACAATGTGAGGAAAAGTCAATGGATAGTATTTGAATCTGACGGAAAATGTCTACAAAATGTACCGCCGGTTCTTCTTAATAACGTTCCTTTGGAGAGGGTGATACGATTTACCTACTTGGGACATATAGTAACTGTGGATTTTAAAGACAATGAGGATATTGATCGAGAGCGGAGGTCTTTATCAATTAGAATTAATATGATAGCCCGAAGATTTGCGCGCTGTTCTTTTAAGGTTAAAATTACGCTCTTCAAAGCGTATTGTACATCGCTATACGCGTGCAGTCTTTGGGTAATTTATACCAAAAAGAAATACAATGACCTCCGAGTCCTGTACAATAACGCCTTCAGGATGTTGTTGGGGCTACCCCGTTATTGTAGTGCCTCGGGTATGTTTGCGGATGCGCACACTGCCTGTTTTCACACAACGATGCGTGCACGAGCCGCTTCATTGGTGCGCCGAGTGCGGGCTAGCTCTAACACTATTCTGAAGATGATAGCATCTAGATTAGACTGTCCTTTTATTAGACATTGTTGTGAAAGGCATGTCTCAGTACCAATGCCAGAAAGGAGATTGTAGAATGCGCTTGTTCCACTTCACTTATATTTTTGTTGTATTTTCGTTGTTACTTGATTTTTAAATATTCTGTTTTTTAATGTATTTTTAGTTACTGCTGATTTTAAATTGTTTATATATATTTTTTTTTCATTCTGACATATATTATTTTGATTTAATTTGCAATATTCATACTACATATTCTTAATTTATTTACTAATGACATTTTTATTGCTCAGATAATGTATGTATATTTGTTAGTGTAAATTATGTACCTACCTATGGATTTCTATTATCCGAAATAAAGAATTTGAATTTGAATTTGAATTTGAAAATAATAATGAAAAAATCTACCATTGTATATTTTTTAAAAATTATAATTATTTTTAAAAGTATTTGTGTGTACCTCATCAACAAGTATAGGTCTCCTCAGTAATAATTTAATGAGAGTCAAGTTGCTCGTCCGGTCAGTGGTAGCGCTCAGCAAATAGTTGAGGTAGTCACAGTGTAGACTACGAGATTCGCTGCAAACAATACATTTGATATTGAAAAGGCTATTAATACATTTCCTTGATCCCTACAATAGTATAATATTCTCTAACACTTGCGTGACTCGTCTGGGTAAATAAAAACACTTCTTACGGATTTAGACGCGTGTATTTGTTTTAAATTTTGGCCCGACGTTTCGGAGACTTTGCAGTCACCATGGTCACGGGTTTGGATTTTTATGTAGTTTACTTGTTAAAAATGCAATTTTCGTAAGTTCTATAACCTAAATCAAGAAAAACATTAAATGGCATCTAGGTGTAGTTTTGAAAAATATGGTGGCAATGAATGGGTTAAATTAGTTGAGTTAAAAGAAAATTGTTAATTTTATTTGAAATAATCGAACATTAGTATTAATTTTTTTAGTTTTATTATTTGTCTAATATACTACCACCTGATCGGAACGCGTCCCACTTGAGAAAGATCTGGCAAGAAAACAGTATTTCTATTAACGCGTTCTCTACAACAATATTTCCATTAACGCATTAAAACATAAACACTAACCCGAAGTGACGCAAGCACTATTGCCATACTATAGTCACACTTTTATTCCCATTATGCCAATTTATTAAAAACATAGATATTTTTCCTAAGTTATGCTAAGTTGCTCCAATTTAATCCTCGAGTCAGTCAGTACAATTTTATCATTGATGGTAAATAACATATGAAAATAAATTTGTACTGGTTCTTATAAATCAATTTATGTTTTATTCAACATTTATTTGTCTATGTGAGTTTCAATATAATTACTTACCTATTCCTGGTAGCAGGCCAGCAGTTAAGCACGTCAACCAGTACCTTCTTCTGCTGCCAAGATTCAGACAGCTCCAGGAATTTTGTGAACGCCTCGTGTCTACCTTCCTCACTCATTAAATATTCACCTGAAATTTGTTTTTAACTCCCTCTTTCATTCAAAGTCACTCATTCAACAGATTGGCAAAAATAATAAATATGATTACATAGGTAAAAACTATTTTATTTGTTGAGAAATAAATACACAATTTGGACATCGGCAATTTATTTATTACCGTTTTTTAAATAAAACCTACTCGTCTGCCATGACAGACAGGAGAAAAGGCCGACTAAAATGATGGACGACGGGCCGTTATCATGTCTTCTAAACGTATTATCAAGTTAAACTTAAAACGTTCATTCTATGAGAGCCCCCTTAATTATTTGTAATTTTCTGGTAGTCAGTATTTTTTAACATAGCAACAATAGAAATACATTCTGTGATCAACTTCCTAGCTATCGTTCTTGAGATACAGACTGCCAAACGAATAGCGAAGTTTCTGTCATAGGGCCCCATTTTACCTTTCCATCCATCAGACTTTCTCCGTCCACTGCTGGACTTGATTTTACTCTTAATTGCCCCAAAAATATAAGTAAACTCACCAGTTAATTTATCAGCATAAGGATTATTTTCAGCATTCCCCCATTCATTCCTGAACAGTTCAGCAGAGAACTCGGCTATTTTGATCATATCGTTGCTATCGTGCACTCTGCTACGTTGGCTGAGAGCTAATAGACTGATCTGTTTGTGTGGAGGTAGACCATACAAGGTCGCCTTCTGTAATATCTTGTCCAGCAGTTCTTCAGAGAACTTCACCCCATCTTTGTGGTATTGTATGACGCGAGTGCATAGAGTTTGTGTTGATCTGTGTTATAATTAAGATAGTATAAGATAAATACGTAGAAGTAATGAGACATTGAACCATGGCCACCATGGACGAAGCTAGAGGACGTTTTGAGAGTACAAAATGCCCAAGAAATTGCAAAAATTGTAACAAAAACAAGACTTCACGCTGTTTCCCGCAAATTTAGTGTTTTTTGACCCAAACACTGAAGAGTCTTTAACTAAGTCAATATAATAATATCTTTAATTAAATTCCGTAAATAGAGTTTATACCAATTTTTTTGTCACATACATTTTGTATGTTATTCACTTATGTGATTTATGGGTGGCAGAGGTGGACGGGTGCTATTTTGTGTTCGTGTTAACGCCATTATGAGGGGTTAAACCGTTCTGCTAGAGTTTTGAGTTAATTAATAATATATCGACGTAGGAAAACGTATTTGCTGTAACCACCAAAACATGAAATGTTCACCAGAGCCCAAAAACTTTCCAAAAATGAGAAAAAAAATCATTTTTCCGAAACTATAAGTAGTAGGAGCACGATTTTAAAAACGTATTTTTTTTTTTGCTTTACACGTTAGCTGTAAAGAGGTCCTTCTAAGTCAAATACTTTCAGAAATAATGGAGGTTACAGCAAACCAGTTTTTTTTTATAGACGTTTAAAATGCTGTAACCATAATGATGTTACTATGGCACCAAAATATCTACTTTTTGTCTAGACCTTTAAAATGTCGTAAATGGCATTCATCGCTTTTTAGGTAAAGCTAATTAGATGTAAGCTATAGCGCAGAATTGCCTGGCATTGATGAGAATGTTTTAAATGTGTGAAGTGGAAATATTTTTATACGAATATAAGGCAGTAATAAAAATCATCTGTTACCTTGACATTAACATAAATAACATACTTATTTAAAAAAAACTAGAAACACGTTTGAAAATCCTGAATATTTTTTAAATTATGGGATTGTCATTGGTCCATGTTAGTTGTACAAAATTTCAGATCAATCCGACTACTGCAAGTGGGTGAAATTCACTTTCAAAGATTCCGTTACATAGATTTATACATTGGTAGATACATACTGAACTTATATAAGCGTGTTGTAAAAATTAGTTCGCAACAACTGGTCGCCACCGTGCACGCCACCGCGGACGCGAGTTGAACGCGTTGGTTTGGCCTTAGCTTAAGGCCAATAATGTTCAATCCTCTTCATCGGTCTCTGGTAGGTTATTTTCAAAATAAATGCCATTTATTTGTAGTACATGACTTATAGTTAATAAAATACGATTTTATAAACGTAGTAAATATCTTAGCCTTTTAATTGAATAATCACTAAAATGATGCAAGTGTAGTTAGTAAACAAAACTCATCCCACGAAAATAGCGTAAGCTTTTGTTACAAATTTGTTTTGCTGACCGCAAGAATGTCGTAAGCAACACATGCATTTAAACACTGGTTTTTGGTAGACTTACAGCGTGGAAGTGTCTAGTGTAGTCAAAAAAACTTACGGCGTAAGTGATTTTTTTTTCATCGCAGAAATACGAGACCCAGACCAATCGACGCAAAAAAAAACTCTGATTTAAACTACATAAAAAACGTATTTTAGATTTTTTGGTGCTTACAGCAAATACGTTTTCCTACGTCGATATAAAAGTAAAACGTTTAATCTTAAGATACGTGAGCACTATATCCGTATATCGACACAACCTCACGTTTAGCTGCATCCACATCTGAGTCTATGATTTATCTGTATTTAAGTATCTGTATTATATGTATTTATGGTATGTGTAATGTACGTATATATCTATGTATGTATGTATCTGTTTAATTGTATTGATTTACGTGTATCTCTATGTATGTGTATGTAATGTACTCTTTATAGGATTTATCTATGTCAATAAGTCTTTAACAACTATAATCTTTGATAATCTAGCTTTATTTGTTACACTTCTACCTTCCCCTTTTCTGCACCACCTTATGGTTGACTGGTAGAAAATGCCTTAGGCATTAAGCCCGCCTTTGCATAGTTTAAGCATAAAGTGTAAATAAATAAATATACTGTGGTTGTTGCCATTTCACGTAAAATTTACATACGGATACGGATCAGAAATACACAGGTTGAAAATCATAAAGCTAAACATATAAGAGCGGGTAGCTATACTATAAATGTGGTTGAAACGATGAACTTATATTTTATTATAAACAGACAGACCTTATATGACCATGGTTCTTTTAGGATAGATGAGTGTAATGCTATTTTGTGCTATTACATAATTATGTAATGCGTTTATATATTATTTTTTGTTATTTTTATTCTTTATCGATTTTTTTTATTTTGTTTTATTTTACTTATATTTAATATTATGTTAATTTAATACATGTTACGTTAATTTTAATAACTGTGTTAATTTCTTTAATTATTATCTACTATATAAAAATAAGTCGGATTTTCCTTCCTGACGCTATAACTCCAGAACGCACGAACCGATTTCCACGGTTTTGCATTCGTTGGAAAGGTCTCGGGCTGCGTGAGGTTTATAGTAATTATTTATATTTTTTTTTACTTTTTTTTGGTATGGCAAAACAACGTTTGCCGGGCCAGCTAGTTACTGTATAAATATGACATGTAACGTTGATAATGTTATAAATAAATGAATATGAATATATAAGGTGTAAATAAATCAACTTGTTAAATTTTGTGAGGATAGTTGGTATCGAAAAATAAACACGCTAAAAATAAAATTAATTTTTTTGAGCAATTTCATTTTTTCACGAAATAAAAGGATTTCATCAAATATTTTTATGCGTATCTTACCTACAAAATAATGTAGGTACTATGCCGTTCAGTCTCACTCGTCGGCAGTCGCTTGCGCCGACCGACCCCTATAAAGTACCTACCTATCTACATTGTCGCAGCTCGCAGCTGACGACAGCGAGTGTATTGTGGTACAGTGCGCATAACATTTACGCGTAATGTAAATCATTACAAATCTTCAAAACAGTAACGTTTTTCTTAACTTTTTCACCGCGATTATTCATGATATATTATTCAAAACAACTCCTAAAAATATGACAAGTTAATTTTTTGACACCTTGTATACTTACTGTGCATTGTCCAACAGCTGGTCCACAATATAGAGTAGTACACGTTGTATGTCAGCGGACACGTGCAGACACTGCAGCAGAGTGGTGAGTACACTCGCGCGCACCTCGCACGACAACAACACCGCGCTTATAGCGGGGATCAACACGTCGGGGTCGCCGTGACTCTTCTCTATAGCACTGGGGATACATTATAATAAATCAATATTTATGGACATTTCACACAACATCCTCTGGTCCCAAGCTAAGCTTATTATGCTTGTGTTATGGGTACCAGAATACGGATATAATACTTAACTACTTTTCTTTTGTAAATAATCTTTTCTTTACTTCTTATAAAACAAAGTCGTAATTTTTGTATGTATGTCCCTATGTGAGCTTATATCTTCAAAAATACGCAACGTATCTTGATGCGGTTTTTTTAATAGATAGAATGATTCAAGAGGATGGCTTTTTTGTATAATTTGTTTGGGTATGCTGTATATTAGATGAGATATGATTAAATTTGCAGAGAAATTCGGACGCGCGCGAGCTATAAATGAAAACGCTGCCTTATCTATGTGAGGTACAACAAAGTCCGCGAGGGCATATGTCTATCTTTTAAGGGAAACCCGCTGTACCCATAATAATGTCAAAAACATTATTAAATTCAATATAATAGGGTATTTTCAAAAGCTATTCATATGTATATAGTAATATGTTTTATCAAACTAAACAGCTTAGTTATCTTACGCAATTAATATAGATTATAACTGCTTTTTACAGCTTGCAATTTAAATGAATATCTTAGGAGTTATGACGAAAAAAGAATTACGCGCGACAAAATAAAATACTTAAACTGTTGGCTGAGCAACGCGAACGTTTCCTCGGTCTTCCATACCTACTCTAATGTTTGGATATTTGGTTAATGTTGGATATATGGATAGATTTTCATGAAACTTTCCTAAATTCCACGCGTACGGAGTCGCGGGCAACAGCTAGTAAATAAATAAATAAATATTCATGGACATTTCACACAACGTCCTCTGGTCCCAAGCTAAGCTTTATATGCTTGTGTTATAGGTACCAGAGTACGGATAGAATACATATACTACTTTTCTTTTGTAAATACATACTTATAATACATAGAAACACCCAGACGCAGAACAATCATTTGTATGTGTATATTAATATTATTAGCAACCTTACAGTTAATAAATTAAATTATAGTGGAAAAAGTGATTACCGCAAGCGGGACTTGAACCCACCACCTCGGAATACCGTTCTGTCACTCGACCGACCGACTGAGCTATTGCGGCCGTGCCAACAGTAACCAATTTCTCCACTACAATGTTACTCGAATGAGTCTACATCGCATTTTGGTGTACAACGCCACCTATCGAGACTGTTTAGCACATTCTCGACCAGCCACTTAGTATTCTTTACAGAATACACGACCTCTGAATACCGTTCCGTACGGATACGAAACGGTATTCGGAGGTCGTGGGTTCCGCTAACGGTGATCACTTTGTCCACTCTAATTTGATTTACTAAATATATTTTTTATGTATATAACTCACGGCCATATCTCATCCCTGGGCATGTCTAGGTTGTCTATAAGACTCTGTATGGTGGTGGAGTGATAGTTCTCTAAGAAGCGAGCCCATCGTGATAACTCCTGTCCTACTTGAGACCATGACTGTTCACTGAAACAATAATACATACATTACTTCCATTAACGACGTGCCTCATCATCTAGTGGTTTATGCAATGGCTTGCCGTCAACGAATTAGCGGCTTCGATTCTCACACAGGACAATAATTTGTGTATATTTATGTTTGTCACACAAGACCTCTCTGACCGAAATTCCCTTAGTTATTGTTTACTGGAGGAGAAAATATAGGTGGCAACACTTGTATGTTTTGTCTTTAACATTACGGACTATATTTTTTTAACTTTTAATACAAATAATAATTGTAATATATTTATACATACTTTTTGTTATACTTGAAGTCGTTCTCTTGTTCCTGCTGACAGTAGTCAACTGCTTGCATTATCATTAAATTACGTGTTCCTGCTGGTACCCTGGATAATAATAAAAATACAAACATTTTGATTCGTTATGAATTGAAAACACATAGTATCGCACTGTCTGTCTCTCGTTATTATAAATATTCATGGACATTTTACACGACGACCTCTGGTCCCAAAGTAAGCTATATTTCTATGCTTGTGTTATGGGTACCAGAATACGGATAAACTACATTATGTGTAGCCATAACACACAGCGTAGGATTAGAAGAAGCTTTAGTGTGAACTGACCTTTATGCTATCTAACATGATGTGGTTAGACCTTTATTCTACTTGTTTATGACTAGACTTACCGACTTCTCTATGGTTCTCTACCTGTCTCTTTCTCTCACCAGCGTGCATCTCTCTCTAACTCGTGATGCCATCTTGACATATGTCAATCTTCATAGCTTGTGAACAAGTCTGAGCGTGACGAGCTCAGAAAATTTCGTTACGTTTAAAAGTAGCGAAATAAATCAAATAGAAATCAAAGAGAACACACAGTGTCGTTTTCATTTTAATCTTATGTGTACAAATAAAGAAATACGTCGTACGATGAATTCGGATGAGATCGGTCCGGTAAGTAATGGCGGCGGTGAAAGCTCTAGAGACGCTCTGGAGAGAGATCCTACCTGGAAAAGGACAAGCGATGATCAATCATCATCGTCCTCATCCTCGGAGGAGGAGGAAGGCATAGGCTTCACCCCCAACTAACAAAGGACGGAAAGCATGTAAGTACCAAACCAAGTCATGTTCGAACACGCGTATAGAATCTTTCGTTCAACACGTGGGATTTAGATCTCAGTTACTTGGATAGCTTACCTCACCCAGCAACTAGCTTTAAGGTCACCCTGTAGGTGAACCAATACTAGCTACATCAACTTCTAGTTTTTTACTAGATCTGAATCCTCCCACGTGTAGTGATTTATTAATTGGCAATTTAGAAACAGATTTTGAGATCAAGACGATTACAAGAAGAAAAACCTACTCGAAAAGTGAGTCGTTACAAAAAAGCCTTGCTATCGTGCATAGCTACTCCTGTTGTTACAGGTCTGAAAATATAACAGAGTTAGGCCAGTTTATTATGGGAGAGGATTTTTAGCCCCCACTGAGCAGGTACTAACTGGAAGGTCCAATAATATTTTTTTTTAATAAAGTTATTAGGATCAGGGTACAGCACTTACATAATTAGACATAAAAAATTATAACAAACACACTAATAAGATGCTTGTTAAGGTAATTTTGGCTCTGTTCAAATTTTTTATTTTTTACAAAATTCTAAGACTGCTATGTAGATTTTGTGTGATAAGAGTGCAGAGTGTACTGAGGTGAGACGAGACCGCATCTTAGAAGAAATAAATAGTTTCAAACTTAAGGGAGTATCCAGAACATTTAATTTTCATTTATTCTTTGTTGTACACTCAGACAAGTAGGGCAACACATGTGTTACAATAGTGTTACAAATGTGCACAAAGGCAGAGATGCTATAATAAAGGATAGATAGGTATACAACAAGAAAGTTATAGCATAAAATTAATAAAATAGATGCATAGACTAAAGCAATAAACTTACATATAGACATATTTACACAAATAGAATGATAAAAATACAAAGACAAAATAGGTACTCAAAGACATAGATATATACATATACTTAATGTTGGGATAGGAAATGATTATCCAGACAAGCAAGTCACAAGAAGGCTTGTTACACAGTTTTCAAACAAGATGTCAGACATGATTATAAAATTAGATAAGATAAACATTTTGGAAAGGTCGAGGCCCACCTTAAATCCAGGATTTGTTTGTAAAATTTTTTCAGCCTCGGAGGTCTAAAGTTATATGTACCTAGGTGTAAAACAGTTCCACTTAAGTTCTCAAGTGTATGTCGCAGAATTTATACAATGTCAGGACTGGTTATTAAAGATAAACAGGTATCAGGCCTATTTTCATTTGCCTATAGCAGAATCACACAGGAGATTTGTTCTAGTGTTTTACTAGGATCAGGTATTGCAGTTAACTGGCAGCAGACAGATTAAGAGCCAGGGGAGTCCGTGTCATGGTCTACTTAAACTAGACTACCTCCTGACCCATCAGGAGCGAACCACTCTCATAAGTATTACCTCCTAACCCATCAGGAGAGAACCTCCTTCATTAGTTTAGGTTGCAGAAACCTTGAAACTACTAGAGAATCTAAGCTGGCATATAAAGTAAAGATAAGGTCAATGATTTTTAAAAAATATAGTAAGTGTTTTCAGTTGCTGAAAGAGAGGCAGACATTATTAGTTTCTATAAAAATTCAAACCATGCAGTCCCAAGAGGGAGACTCCATTGTCAAGGAGCATAATTGCTCCTCTCTCTCCAGCCCATTTATGTCCCACTGCTGGGCACGGGCCTCCTCCACTTTGGGAGGGGTTATGGTCTGCTGTGCCGCACTGACGAGGCGTATTGGCACAGGACAATTGCTCTTAGGATCTTTCAATTTCAGACAAGTTCGAGAGAGGTGTCAAGACCTGTTCTAGACGATCTAATATGGTGGTTAAGGGCACTAATCCATCACTGTTCCACCCCTATAGTCAGAAGGAGTGTAACACACTTTTTGACCACAGCTGCAGCGGATGCAGGCTGGGAGCTCAGTTTCAACAACACTCTCCTTGTAGGAAAGTAGGCCCCAGACCAAAGAAGTTGGCAGTCAAACATAAAAGAAATGTATGCTGTAGTTGCAGCTGTGGGGACTATTATTGTCTATGGAAAGTATTCCATAAAGACCATTAGATTATAATTTAAAATAATGTCATAGAAGATGTTTGTGTCATTGTCAATTATTGTATATGTCAAGATTAATAAAAATGACTTTTAAAATGTTAAATGTATATTATTTATAATATTAATAAAATAGCAATTTGTCGATAACTGAGTGATAACAGCGTCAGTTTCTCCAGCCCTGCTAAACAGCAATAAATAGTCAAAAGAGAACATTACAACGAGCACAGATATTAATACAGTCGGAGAAGAGGACACTGGTTGCTTAAATCAGAAATGAGGGAGGGACAGGTTCCCTTGGATTACTAAGTTTTTGACAACCAAAGTAATAGAGCTGTCTGAAAGATTAAACATATGTCACTTACCTTTCCGGAAAGACTAGATGGAATAGCAGACTATCTGTCAAGGGGTCTCAGACTTCCAGAGTGGCAGCTGCTACCACAGGCCACGGAGGCCATATTAATTCAGTGGGGTGTCCCAGATATAGACTTGTTCGCATCAAGCGAAAGGTCTGTAGTGCCAAGGTACGTCACATTAGACGCCACTGTTGTTTTTTGCGACGCTTTCAGTCGCCAGTGGAATTATCAGCTGGGCTGGGCATTCCCACCCCCCAGCGTGATACCAAGAGTGCTAACACATCTAGACAGTGAGAAGAGAATCATAGCACCAGAGGGGAACAAGTGCTTTGGGTTACCAGACCTGCGAGCGAAAGCTCTACCAGAACCCAGTTGATTAAGGACTTGCGGAAGGTACTAATCGATTGGTCAACAAAGTCATCCTCCTCAGGTGGACAAGTTGAGCCTATTTGCCTGGAAAGCGGGGGGGGGGGGACAGACCAAGTCCCTCACTGGAGTGTAGAGAAACAGAAATTATTAAAAAGTAGTTGGCGAACATCTACTTTAGTAACATATGAGGCTCCAGTTAGAAGATGGTTAGCTTGGTGTGACAATAACAAAGTCAACCCTAGAGCACCTAAGGGCCAACACGTGGCCAGACTCTTAACCAAGATCTTGTTAGAAAATAATTTTGCTTAAAGAACCATTCTTCTTTATAAATCAGACATTTCCACATGCAGGAATAGACCTTTCTTAAGATTTTTTCATTCACCAGGTTTTAAAAGGTATTTCACTGGCTACACCTGAAATACCAAAATTGCCAAGAGGGGACACAAGGTTACTCTTTAATTGGCTAGAAAGGGTCAACTCGGCCAACCTCATTGTTTGAGATTGCTAGAAGGACAGCATTAATACTATTATTGTCCTCTGGCCGTAGAATACATGATCTCACCTTGCTCGACAGAGCTCCAGATTATTCAAGATCTATTAAATTATCTTATCTCTATCTAAAGAAGATAGTATCCACCTGTGACCTAGATTTGGTTCTAAGGCTGTCTCCAGTTCAGATAGGCAGTCCAGCTGGTTGCTGAGAACACATCTACATCAATTATTTTGTCCCATAGGTCATATCAAGGAGCTAGTCAGCAGATAGAAATCTAGAAGATTGTTGCATAAAAAGGCCACTAGTTTGTTTATTTTATTATCAGGAAAAGTAAAGCCAGCTTCAAGGACAATCATTGCTGTTTGGATCAGTAAGTATACGAGCAGCTGTTAGCTACAAGGACCTGGTTAGAAAACAGACCAGTACAGGAGATACTGGATAAAGGCAACTGGAGAAGTATTAACAACTTCAGAAACTTCTATTGTAGACCAGTTAGCAATCTAGATAGTTCTAATGGTGACAGATTGAAGGGACTTTTGAGTATGCTGAGTAATAATTTTACAAATGTTATTTTTTGTTAATTCAAAGGAAAAGATTACCTATTTTAATTTCATTAAGTTTGTATTTCAATTGAAACAAATATATTATTTTGTTTCTAAGTATTTTAACTAAGTTGTTTTTATGTTATGAGAGAAGTTCTCAGTAAGTAATGACTAATTAGTGCACCAGAAGTAGGGTGAGTTGTTCAGTATTAATTTTTTAGAGAGCGAAAATGTTCATACTTTAATTAACCCAGAGAGCAGATGTAGAGGGTTTGTTTATAAGTAACCAAGACCAAATGTTTCTTTGTTTTTTAGAATCTTGTTAACTGAATTGATTATTTGTTCAATTCAGTGGTATAATTTATTCAACATAGCTTGTGAGGGTCACCAGCAGACAACAAACAGGTCTTCTAATCCTACGCTGTGTGTTATGGCTACACATAATGTAACTGTTTTGCACTAAAACAAAACAGGGATTATGTGTAAGAGTAACACACAGCGTAGAAGCAATTCTCTTGCTGGTGTTTAGAAGACGCTATGAAGATTGACATATGTCAAGATGGCATCACGAGTTAGAGAGAGATGCACGCTGGTGAGAGAAAGAGACAGGTAGAGAACCATAGAGAAGTCGGTAAGTCTAGTCATAAACAAGTAGAATAAAGGTCTAACCACATCATGTTAGATAGCATAAAGGTCAGTTCACACTAAAGCTTCTTCTAATCCTACGCTGTGTGTTACTCTTACACATAATCCCTGTTTTGTTTTAGTGCAAAACAGTTACATTATACTACTTTTCTTTTGTAAATACATACTTATAATACATAGTAAACACCCAGACGCAGGATAAACATTTGTATGACAATTAGAAAAATCACACAAATGATTGTCCCGAGTGGGAATCGAACCCGCGACCTCTTGATCGGCAGTCCGTTGCATGAACCACTCAACCACGAAGCCCGTCATTTTCTTTTTTTTTAATACAAATATTAAAGTAATTTATTAATTGGACGTAGTTTAGCTGAAAGGACTCAACCCACACTATGGTCAAAAATGAGTTATATATGCCAAAGAGGTCCTAAAGGTTGGTTCTTTCGCTCAGCAAAAAAGATCCGTGAAACTATAAACATACGCATGATTTTTTAATGACGCGAACCAACCCACATGGGGACGGGTATTTTTCTACAAACTACTGTAACAACCCAAATTCCTTGGGTCGTTTTTACTAAATCTAACTTGAAAGAAGCAGGTCTTTATATAATATAACAGAATTGTTTCAGTTAAAATACCCACACCAGTACATGTTTTTATTCAACTAACATCATTACAGCAATACACACCCAAACTTAAAACCTCAATAAGTCAATAATTACATATTGTGGGTTGAGTCCTTACTGCTAAACTACGTCCAATTTAGCAATTGACTTGCTTGCTATGCTTTTATTTAATTAATTAAATTATAGTGGAAAAAGTGAAAATTTATTAAATATACAAACATTTTTAAAATGCTAAAAAAGAAGCTGGTATTTTTTTTTCCAAAAATAAGAAATATCACCAGCTTCTTATCAAAAGGGTCAAGTGCGTAGCTCTTACAACCGTCGGGATGTATGACAAGATGTATGAGTGTGGATGAATCCAAGGAAGTATGTTTTGATCGTAGCAGATGGCGCTCTATAGTCTCTCTATAGACTATAGAGCGCCATCTGGGAAAAAGTCGTGATGTTATAATGATGATGAAGAAACTGATTCAGTTTGTTCAAGAATTCTGGTAAGGATTCGAGTACCCCTTGAGCTTGAGGGCCCCGGGGCACTGCCCTAGTTAGTTTTGTAGCTAGGCCACTGATATTGAGCATACCTTTCAATAGCTTGATCAGAGAAGCATGTGTCAGCCACGAACTGTACGAGATCCTCCTTAGATAGCTTGTTGAAGTAACTCGCGCACTGACGATATTGTTGCATCCATTTCTTTGATGTCGCGCTTGTTGTCACCTAAACACATATAAAACATCTAGTTTTGGATAATCTTCTCAGCTTATTGACATCTCTTCCCAATGACTGCTAGTTTTATATTTTGTAAAAGTAAAGTTTGTATTTTGCGACTGAATGAAATGTCACTTGAATTGAGAATACCGTATTATATTAGACCATAAAGTTTCACGATTACACAGGCCAAAGTTACGTATCTTCAAGATTCAATGTGTACCCACGGTATGGTATCCCACTGCTGGGCACGGGCCTCCTCTACTACGGGAGGGAATTTGGTCCACTTACGTCATACTGCCCAAGATAGAGTTTAATTTATATTTTTTTGCCTCTCACAGATATTTAGATTATTATAGATAGACGAGCCTCATGGTTGAGTTGTTTACGTAACGGACTGCCGATCAAGAGGTTGCTGGTTCGATTCCCGCTCGGGACAATCATTTGTGTGATTTTTCTAATTTTCATACAAATGATTGTTCTGCGTCTGGGTGTTTCCATGTATTATAAGTATGTATTTACAAAAAAAAGTAGTAAGTATAATATGTATTCTATCAGTATTCTGGTACCCATAACACAAGCATATAAGCTTAGCTTGGGACCAGAGGACGTTGTGTTAAATGTCCCGGAGTATTTATTTATTTATTTATCATAAAACATTAACAATATCTTTACAGGAGATCCCAATACAATATTGTAAGTAATAAATTTATATAATAAATATTTATAATATCCTTCAGCTAGTTCTTACAGCACCTAGGGAGGAAATGGGGTGGTGACACTTGGTTTTAGTTAGTCACGCTTAACACTGTAACATTGACGAGCCTCGTGGTTGAGTAGTTCAGATAACGGACTGTCGTTCAATAATTTGTGTGATATTTATAAATGTCTTACAAATGTTAGTGCTGCGTCTGGGTGTTTCTATATAATTATTATAAGTACCTACGTATTTACAAAAGAAAAGTAGTTTATGTATTTTATCCGTACCCATAACACAAGCGTATAATCTAAGCTTGGGACCAGAGGACGTTGTGTGAAATGTTATTTATTAATAAATATTAAAACAATCATCATGACAATTCTCCTGCTCTTATTCCGTTTATGGGATAAGTTGCATGAAAATGTTGTTACTTACACTAAAGAAATGTTTAGTGAGCCACTTGGTGTAGACAGTGTTGACGGAGACAGGTATCTTGAATGCGGGCGGTAGACTGCGCAGGAACTTGGTCACCATACCAACGTTCTCTGGCTTTATTATATCCACCACGTGGGATGTGAACAACTCCGCTGAGGGTGGCTCTATTAACAACTTGTAGTCTAAATCTGAAATAATTATTATTATTTATTAACTAGTAGAGTCATGTAGTTTCATTTTCGTATTAAGTGAAGCTTTAATGTATAAAAAATCGCCTAAATCCTATTCGCAGAAAAACTAAATATACACACAAAACATAAGAATTGACCAAGTAATTTCGAAGAAGGGCCACTAATGACATATTATGCGCTGAGTAATGTTATAGTTATCTTTTTTTTCCTTGACCTTTTTTACCATGAACCGGCGAGGGTTGGGCCCCGCTAAACGGGGCCCAACCCTATGAGGGGAATATTAGGTCCCGCCGTCACGTTTGGCGCGGCCACCTCTTCTTGGGGGTGGGTCGCCGGCTTTTGCGCGCCGGCGACCCCTGCCCGGGGAGTAATATTACAGTTGCATTAAAGAGAAATTAATATATTTGTTTGATACATCTCCTCTTCTAAATTCCCATCTCGTTAATGACTGAACGAATTTGAATTAAACATGCTAAAAGCTGTTTATAGTATAGTTTCATATTCTTTAAAGTACCATACAATAATTAGTGCGAAATGAAATATTCAATGAATTTTCATTTGTCAAGTTTCAAACTGACATTAATTTCATAAAAACATTTTATACATACACTGTTTATTACTCAATTTTTTTTAAAAGTTCATCGATTTATAGTCGGGTAATTACCTGGTGAAGCAGCTTTAGCCTTCTTCAACAACTTGATATGTTCGGCAGGTGTGAGCGCCGCGATGGTCACCTTCTCATCAACACTCTTCAGTAGTGAGAAGTATGTGATCAAGGCGTTGTGTTCATTACCTTGCAGTTCAGGCCATAGTGTCTCTTTAATACTGACAAATATAACAACATTATTATATCCATGATCTGTGTGATAATGGGTCTATAATTATATATGTCACCACCAAAATTAACTAAGAATAGTACTAAACAAGTTTTGCATAAACATTCAACTTTAAAGAAATCATATACACATGTCCGAACATGGTCGGCATCAGTCAGCATGGTATCAGCACAGATCACCAATTTATCTTTGGTATCAGTAGACTTATTATATGATAATTGATACTTATGGGAAGATATCATTCTCCTGTCCTTATCTCATTATTTAAGGTCAGCGAAATATGTCTTGTCTGTTTCTTAAGCGAAGATCTTCAAGAAATTGAGAATTGTCTATAAATTAAACATGATATTTGCCACTATTTGACCGGAAGGTATCGAAAAATAAAACTGCTGCCTCCTACCAGTCCCACATCATCACCACAATAGATATATATCCCTCTTTTTATATATGTTTGGTTAGCAATAATAAGACGTTTATTTGCTAAGAACTATATAAGTAAGATCAGTGGCGTAGCTTAGTAACCAAGGGCCCTGAGGCAAATAAAAAAATGGGTCTTGACTGCTATGTAAACTGATTAAGTTTTATAAAATTAAAATATAAAAATATAAATACTTTAAAAATGCTAAATGTTGCAACCTATCATATTTATTTAAAAAATAATAAATAAATAAATATTCACGGACATTTCACACAACGTGCTCTGGTCCCAAGCTAAGCTTATATGCTTGTATTATGGGTACCAGAATACGGATATACTACATATACCTACTTTTCTTTAAAAAAAAAATGAAAAAAAATGGGCGAAATTTCCTTAAGTTAAAGTTTTTAGTTAGTTCGATCGAGATTTCTGGTAAAGATTCGAGGGCCCCCTGAACTTGAGGGCCCTGGGGCACTGCCCTGCCTAGGCCGATGGTAGCTACGCCACTGAGTAAGATACAAGCTATAACAATATTACCGTTGATGCGTATATAGCGCGGCGGTGTCACCAGGCGGCGCCACTAGCGGCAGGCGAGGGGGGGAAGCTTGTAGCGCGGCGGCGGCGTGCTGCAGCCACACCTCTACTGGCTCTACACCGTACTTCAGTGATAGAGATATTACACGCTCCACGTGGGACTTCTCCATGGATCTGTCACAGCAACATGAAACAAAATTTATAATGGTACCAATTCTCCGTACACAACTAAACTTAACTAAAAAATGTAAGCAACTATGGCATATTTTGATTAATTGGATATATCGTTGTGCACATTTTTATTAATTAAAATCATTAGTCGATAAAATACAGATTTTCCAATAAAAAGTTCTGTTAACATTGCCGAATTATGTTTTTGATACTATCAAAACATTTTGAATAATTGAGTATTTAAAAAAAAATCAACCAACTTTATGTGCCTTTGAAATTTGAGAGTTTTCCTCTATTTCTCAGGAGATAACCATCAGATCCTGACCTGATACTAATGAGACGACCAGCTTTTAAATAAAAAAAGAATCAATAGAATCACCTTGCTAAGTTAAAACTTATAAGAAGTAATAAACATTAAAAAAAACATACAGACGAATTGAGAATTCTTTTTATGAAGTCTGTTAAAAAGTCGAGCAAAAGCTATGTACATGTTATACTTATGTACCAGATAGTCAAAACGGAAGGTCTATTTCAACAAGAATGTCATAGCCGAAATAGCTCAGTTGGGAGAGCGTTAGACTGAAGATCTAAAGGTCCCCGGTTCAATCCCGGGTTTCGGCAATCAGACTTTTTGTCATTTTTTTAACTTTTAAGATTTGCAAATAGGTACATACTATGCAATTTATTCGAAACTTAACTTTAATCCTCATGTCAGCGTTAGCTACCGTTGACATTCTGAAACGGCTTAACCGATTTTTAAAAATTGGATGGGTCAATATGTCAGGTGATAAGATTTTTGTCAAGAAAGTCCAAACACCTTTTGTTTATAATGAAACAGATAGTTACCTAGCCACTCTATAAATCATCTCCCTTCTATAGTCCTCATCAGCATTGAACAGTAATCCATTGACAGAGTAGCCCATTTCACGCAGAGACTCCACTTCGCCCATACCGGTCAAACGTTCGATACACTCACGGATCATTTCCATTTGTTCTTTGGACGCGTTACGTTGCTTTAATGTTGTACGTGCCATCTGAAACAAAAAGAAGTGTGCCTTATTTACATATAAAGCAATATAATTTTTACAATGGAAATTTACTTTCATATTTTTCCACTATATCGTTAAAATCAGTACTACTTAAAAATAGTTTAGTGTAAGGCAGAATGATATACAATGTGGAAACCGAAAAATAAGCATAAAACATGCAAAAATTTTAAATAAATGATTAAATTTATAGTTCAAATGTCCAATAAAAATTGGTCAAGTGCGAGTGGGACTCACGCACGAAGGGTTCCGTACCATTATCTATGCAACATAAAGCAACGTTATTAGTATCGAGCAAGAAACGGTAAAAAAAATCAGTTTTTTGTATGGGAGCCCCCCTTAAATATTTATTTTATTTTACTTTTAGTATTTGTTGTTATAGCGGCAATAGAAATACATCATCTGTGAAAATTTCAACTGTCTAGCTATCACCGTTCTTGAGATACAGCCTGGTGACAGACGGACGGACGGACGGACAGCGAAGTCTCAGTAATAGGGTTTCCGTTTTTACCCTTTGGGTACGGAACCCTAAAAACCACGAAACTTTCTGCAATTTTTCGTAAATGAAATAAAGAAGAAAAATAATCTCGTGATTGGGGTTTGAACTCAAGACTTTAGAATAATTTTCCATTGTTCCATAAACCGACCTATCACGGGCATTATTCTAATATCTAGCAGCAAAAGTATAGCAAGTCAATGGTAAAATAATTAAACGAACGTAGAATGGCATATATCTCCGTGTGGTGACGGATTAAGAATACAAGAGTCACCACCGGTTTAAGGGTGCTGTAAAAGTCAGCTAAGGGATATTGCACATAGCACATAACATCCTCTATGAGAGACGGAAAACTCGAAAATAAACCCTACGCCAACACGCCTGGTCACCGCGGCACAGCAGGCCATAATCCTTCCAAAGTGGAAGAGCCCATGCCCAACAGTGGGACGTAAATGGGCTGGAGAAGAGAATGGTATATCTGTAATAACTTACCGTTAGTGGTTCAGTTAAATATACGTTATCTTTCAACTGCTTCGAGTTACACTTCATAAGTGTAGCGTACAGAGCACAGCTGATGGCTGTGTCTGTGTTGTGTCCATCTATCAAACGTTTAGTTTGACTCGTGTCTTGTGTTGAACGTAGAAGACACGACACACTTAATGGTGTGTCTTTGTATAATATCTCTTCGGCACATTTTTCTACAACTGTAACAAAAAATAATAATTTTAAAGAGCCTTGTGATTGAGTTGTTCATATAACGGAGTGCCAATCAAGAGGACCGGGTTCGATTCCCGCTCGGGATAATTATTTGTGTGATTTTTCTAATTGTCATACAAATGTCTGTACTGCATCTGGGTGTTTCTGTGTATTATAAAAATCTATTTACAAAAAAAAGTAGTATATGTATTATATCCGTATTCTGGTACCCATAACACAAGCATATAAGCTTAGCTTGAGACCAGAGGACATAGTGTGAAATGTCCTTAAATATTTATATTTTTTTTTTTAATTTATATAAGTCGGAAGAATTGTTCACACATACCTTCAGTTTCCAACTCACTAGTGGTTCCATCCTCCAAACTATTCTGTATATAGAACCACTTTAGTACATTATGTCCGACGGCGGTCTGTCCGACAGCGTCCGGTATAGAGAACTTATCGTAACCGTAGTACATACCGGACACCTTGTGTTCTGGATATAAGTTACGATAGAACTCTTGTATATGTACTGTACGTTCTATTGGCTCTGATGGTGTTGTTTTATTGTCACTGAAATATATATAAGGAGTTATTGCATTATAAGCATTGATTTTAAACTAATAATTTACTTAAGATGATACAAATTTATGCTCCATACAAAAATATGGGCATCGTAGTCCCCTGTTTTCTTAGTGGATATTGCCTCCAGAGGAACAAATTTTTCTCACAGTGTCTAGGTCTTATATATATTATCTATGCATCTATCACTCTCTTTTATTTTTCAAAACATAATAACTAAAAGAAATTTGACCATACAACAATCCCGCTTTTTTCGGTTTTCTTTAGATAAAGTTGCAGCGTCTATCACACAAATTTGACGAAACTAACAGAAGCATAGATATACTTTTCATCTACAATAAATAAATTAATAACTAAATAAATAAGTATGCACTAACAAAATAATATATGACACATATGTACCTACTAACATTGCTATGCCTGTAAAAGGCCTAAGTCTAAAGCACATTATATACAGGTTGTCCCAGAAATCAACGTCAAGCCGAAAACGGATGACGGGCCAAGGGATGGTGGTTCTCAGAAAAATAGGAAAAATATTTTTTTACCAGCACTCTACATATTATAGCCATTTAAAAAAAAAGTGAAAATCAACACCTCGTTATGACTTTTCAAGTACTATGACTACAAAATGTTACTTAGCTTAATTATTTTGGGGGGTATTTGTTACTAAATAATCTAATATATAAAATTCACGTGTCACAGTGTTAGTTACCGTACTCCTCCGAAACGGCTTGACCGATTCTTTTCAAATTTTGCATACATATTCAGTAGGTCTGAGAATCGGCCAACATCTATTTTTCAAACCTTTTTTTTTTTAGTATTGCAAAACAATGTTTGCCGGGTCAGCTAGTGTTAGTATAAATTACAATTCAAAATTTGAACACAACTATCTTGGTTTCAGATGAAATATCCCTAATTTGCCCAAACATGTACTCAAAATTATTACATCGTTCAACTTTAATAAGATTATACTTATTATATTTTAATAAGATTCCTAAAAGGCATAACCAGGGAGGGTTCAAGTGCAAAAAATGTCGAAAATTGTAACAAAAAACTAAATTCGACATTATTTCCATCATTTTTGACTGAATGCAAGTATGGGTATAAGTTATAAACAAACCTTAGAGCAAATTTATTTTGGAATGTATCAAGTAGATAATTGAAGAGAGGCACTTTCTTCTCTGGTTGGGAAGGTGCCACCAGGTCTTTCTTCTCGATCACCGGCTAGAATGTGCAAATATATACAATTAATTGAGATAAGATCTACTACTCTAAGGTGTTCAAAGAATTAGTAGTATTTTACAACTATGTAATTAAGAAACTATATAATCTTACTAGCTGTTGCCGGCAACTTCGTACGCGTGAAATATTCTAAAGAAATTATACAAAAAAGCCGTTCTCTTAAACCACTCTGTCTATTAAAAAAGATCGCATTAAAATCCGTTGCGTATTTCTGAAGATATAAGCTCACATATCATATGGACATACATACAACAATAACGACATTGCTTTATAATAAGTAAAGATAAACAATAATATTGTAAAATCTGATTTTCATCTCTTTCATCGATATGTATCCAATAATTGTATATTGCAAGATTTTTTAAATCTGTTTAACTCGGTTCACATTAAAATTATTTTTTTCAGAACTATAGGTTTTCTTACCGTTGTAATAGCATCAGCAAACTCATCATCAGTGGAGGGCCAACGTTCAATAAGATGATTGTTCTCTTTTAATGTTACTCCCATTTGTTGTAAGCCTTCTAGTTCTAGAGCTAATCTGTAAATAGTATAATGAAAAGTTTTTACAACATTTATGTTCTAGATATTTTTTTCATTTATGTTCTAGATATTTTTTTAATAAATATTCATAGACATTTCACACAACGTCCTATGGTCCCAAGCTAAGCTTATATGCTTGTGCTATGGATACCAGAAAGAATACGGATAGAATCCATATACTACTTTTCTTTTGTAAATACATACTTATAATACATAGAAAACATAATTTATTTTTGTTTTTTGTATGAATGTATTATAATATTTACCTAGCTCTCAGTATAGTATCGATATCAGCAGGCGGACAGTAGGTGAGCGCGGCCGCGTACAGTTCTCTCCGCGCGTCTCGGTCAGCGTGTGCGTGCGCGGTGCGCGCCACGTGCGCGAGGAGCGGCGCCGCGGGCACGTGTCGCAGCGCGGCCAGGCGACGCGCCGCCTCCGCCGCGGCCCCGCCCCCCGCCGCGCCCGCCTCGCACGCGTACTTACAAACCAGGGAGAGTACCGCGCCCTCACTGAATATTAATAAACAATATTGTGTAATTACAATACTGATTCATGATAAACCCTTCAAGTATGACTTGGACTGTCACATTAAGGGTTCATTTGTCATATTCCCAAACCCACATAATGAGATAAAGACGGAAGAAGATACAGCCAGACTATACAACGAGTGTGGAGATTGTGTCTAATGCTGCTAAAGAGTTTTTCAACTCGGCCAGCACTTTAACAGAAGATTTCGCTGTTCGTCCTTTTCTCTATAAATCAATTAGGAACAATTATAGGTCCTATATAAAAGTTTAACGTATCATGCAAAAGACTGTGGACATCTTTTGTACAATAGGATAATGTTCTAAGTAAGTAAAAAATATCATTTATAATTACCGAGAACGTTCGTCGTCACCGGCAATTCTTAACAGTGTTGCTAACTTTAACAATTTGTGACCGGCCATATATGCGTTAGGATCCAACCTGAGACAATCTTCTATCAGTGATATCTTATCCTCACACAGACGAACTAAAAAGATAAAAGAAACAAGTTATCCAACTAACCTCACGGCGAACATTACAACAATTCTCCAACCCACTGTTGGGCACGTGCCTCCTCTACTTTGAAAAGACTTATGGTCTACTATACAATACCGCGCTGACCAGGCGTGTTAGCACAAGGTTTAGTTTCGAGATTTCTGTCTCTCACGGGGATGTTATCAAAATCAATCAAATAAAAAATCATTTATTCATGTAAGCACTCATTTTTTTGCCAAAATAATGGGCCCTCATGATATGTCCAAATTTTTTTCCCTACCACCGGTTTAGGACTTTCAATCCGCTGAGTTGTCTATGTACAATATCCCTTAGCTGGCTTTTACAGCACTTGAGAAGGTGCTGCAAAAGACAGCCCAGACTATAAAAGCCCCATTTCCTTCTCAAGATGCTCTCCCCAACACCTTGAGAAGGAAATGGGGTGGTAAACTTGTACGTTACTACATAACGCATAATAAATATCGATTATCGAAATCGAAACCTGTAAGTGATTCAATCATCGGTAAATTTTATAAAACACATAAATCAGTAAATTATCAGAAATTTTCTATATTCAATAAAATTAATAAATAGTAAGTATAATTACCTTGAATAGGCAGAATAGTCAGACCGAAGGCGCCCAATATTTGTAGAGCATGTATCAAATCTAATTCAAGTTGAATCTCAACATTTCCATCGTTTATAAGTGTTAGACAGCATCTGAAACAGTACATGTCATTGTATTTACTGTTATAGTTAGAGAGAACGGTTTAGACCTTGAGACTAATACACTGATAAGTCTAAGTCTAACTGCAATAATTGTATAGAAAACTAAGCTGTTTGGGTCGTAAGCTGAAACGATTTTATCTTCATCATGCCATCTCGCGTTTTACCCATTGGGGTAGGCATAGACTACAGAACATCATCTGCTACGGTGTTAACACACTTTATTTGCTTCATTCACACTCATACATCTGGTCATACACTTTGTAATCCATTCCATTACAGGCGGGATTATATAACTTCAGGTTTTCCTGAGAAAATTATCTGACAGACAAACAGAAAGATTAAGACACACAAATGATTTGTATGTACCAAATTAAAAAATATTAGTCTGATATATATTTTCTTGTTTTTTTTTTTTTTTTTTTTTTATTCTTTTTTAAGGAGTTTTAGTCAAAATGACCATGACACTCCATTGGGCAATCATCACTTAGTAAACAATATAAAAGCTTATCACAAACTATCGTCTCTGCATACCCGTCATCACCAATTTGTAAACTAATCTAGCAGATTGAGATAGCGGGCATGCCAACACGCTATTGCAGCTGCCGACACTTCCAAAACTCGGGATGGACTGATAAATATCTCTTCTAACGTCTTCATTCCGGACACATTCCAACATAATATGGATAACGTCTTCTACCATATCGCACTCCGCGCATAAGGGTGATGGCACTTTTTTCATTAGGAAGCCAAACTTGTTAAGTGGAATGTGTCCAGATCGAAGCCGAAAAGCTGTCACTAATTCTTTCCTATTTATTGGTGATTCTTCAAACCACGGATAGACGCAAGGCTCGTTTTGGATTGTCCTATACCATATTCCTTTATTTGTGGAGCGATCTTGGAAGTACAGTTTCCAGAGGTCATGACAATGGCTTTTTATCATATAAAGACAATCCAAGTAATATGGCTTTGCGTCCACGGATATTCCATCGCAAGAAGCCTGTCCTGCTAACTTATCCACTATTTCGTTTCCTGATAGGCCCACGTGAGACGGTACCCATTGAAGGATGACCTCTTTAGAATTTAGTTTAAGTTCGAATAGCAATTTAATAATACTGTAGGCAATCGGGGAACCTTTAAGACTAGAGGTGCACCGAGCCAAGTGTTGAAGGGCGCTTTTTGAATCGGTGAAAATAATGAATTTATTGTAATCAACTGAGTTTACATAGGACAGAGCTTCGTAGATAGCTGTTAATTCAATAAACATGATAGACATATTGTTGCGTATTTTAAGTTTGATAAAAGAGCCGAGTTGGATATCGAAAATTGCAGCACCCATGTAACTATCTTTTTTTGAACCATCTGTATATATTTCATAATAATTAGCATAATTAGCTTTCAAGAATGATAAACATTTATCGTGTAATTCTGTAACATTGTATCCTCTCTTCGCATTGCAGATTCCGTCAATTCCGATTTTGATTATTTTAGACAGATCATATCTATTCATCCAGTAATTTAACGCGAACATACCAAGGGTTAATTCAGTGCTAATTTCGATGCTCTTGTATTGTGAATGGATTTGAATGAGGCTTGGAATCTTTTTGCGCCTCCAATACCTGTTTGTGATTATTGATTCTAATTCATTTAAAGTGTTAATTGTAATACTATTAGATTGTGACGACACCCTTAACCAAAACTTTCCTGCCAGGTAAGTTCGACGGACATGTAACGGCTGTAGAAGCAGTTCGCTCTCCATTACATGGATGGGCGTGCTCTTAATAAAACCCCCTATAATACGCATAGCCTCATTTTGCACTTTATCCAATTTAACTAAATTAGACTTAGCACTGCAATCGTAGAGGAAGCTACCATAATCCACTCGGCTTCGAATAATAGCTATATATAACTTCCTAAGGTTTTTAGGGTGAATGCCCCAGCCTGATCCAGCTAGTACTTTAAACAAATTTAGGTACTTATGAATTTTCATGTATAGTTCGTTGATGTGTTTAGACCATCTCAACGAACGATCAAGCCAAAGCCCTAAATATTTAACATGACTAACTTCCTGCAATATCTCATCCTTAATGTTTATAGCGACATTAGAACCTTGAAATCCTTTTCTGAATACACATAGTTTACTTTTATATATTTTCTTGTTAAGAGTCCTTGGCGTCATTTTGTGGGTATCCTAAAAAAATTATAATTAGTCGATCTATATCTAAATATATAAAAAGTCCATACTTAGCCAACTCCAAAGCAGGATCAGTTAAAGTGCTGGCCGAGTTGAAATACTCTTTAGCAGCATTAGACACAATCTCCACACTCCTTGTATAGTCGACTAGTGGAGTGGTCCAAGGTTTAGTATCTTGTTTACAAGTTAACACATCACCAGCTAGTCTGATACTTGATGCATCGCCTGATGTTAGCAGAGATGATGCATATATCTATAATATAACATCTAGAATTATATTCTGCTAAGTAAGGCTTGTTGGAATGTAGAAAACGTCTAAAAACCTCAAGTTTCTTCTCATCTTCTTCTCCAGTCCATTTACGTCCCACTGTTGGGCACGGGCCTCCTCCACTTTGGAGGGATTATGGTCTACTGTACCGCGCTGACCAGGCGTGTTGGCACAGGTTTTATTTTCGAGTTTTCCGTCTTTCACAGAAGAAGTTATCTGTGTGCAATATCCCTTAGCTGACTTTTACAGCTACCTCTAAGTTTAACCTAATTTAGTTAAGTTAACTCACCTAAACTAATTAATTTAAGTAAAATTGTTAATCTAAATAACGTTCCGAATAAAAAGTAGGTTACCAATAGGCAGTTCTTAATTTATAACTATTCATGTTTGTGTTACATGTCATTGTAGAATCAATAAATAAATTATTTCTAGCAAAAGCTATTTTCTTTAACATATTAAAGATTACCTCAAAACATTGTTCCTTAGTGACACAAGTGAACAAGGTAGATTGTAGTTCAAGTAAATCTTTTAATAGTTTCTCCCAATCTTGTTGTGTTGGTTTCTCATCACTGTGAAACAAGTATTTTAATTTTAACATTTTGCACAACAAGCATTGAATATTAAACGAAAGCTGTTGTTACACAGACTGTCTTCTTGGTCTTATATACTGTCAGGTCAATGAGGTGTCGAGGTCACGCACACAAACGCAATAAACACTATTTCTAATGCCACTACGCACAATAGAATCCTCTCACGCACACTAAGTGACGACTGTGTCCGTACACTAGAAGTATGAGCATTATTGGTACCGATTCTACGTGCATAACTAAACTTAACTAAAAAATGGAAGTTGATAGTGAAAATAACACAATTCGGCAATGTTAACAGAACTTTTTAATTAGAAAATCTATATAATATAGACTGACGTTTTTAATTAATAAAAATGTACATAACGATATAGCCAAGTGATTAAAATACGCCATAGCTGTTTTCATTTTTTAGTGTAGTTTAGTTTAGTTGTGCAAATTTGGTACCGTTGTCGTATCTTTTTCAGTGGCAATGCCAACTCCTGTGGAATTATTTCTCTAAGTTACTAAAAGGTGAAATTAAAAAAAAGATAATAACGTTACCCAATAGCCAATGTCCTGGCGACTCTAGTGAGTAGGTTGTGTACATGCTTCGGATCTTCACTTTGTTCTCTCAGATCTCTCGGAGGTACTTTCAGTCCGCGCCATGCTAGACGGGTGCTCGCCGATACTAAGCGTTCCAATTCTGTCACGCGACGTATTAACTCTATGCCGTTTATGGTACCATCACTGTTGGAATAAATAATACACATATACATGCAAACAGTCTCGATTCGACTACAAACTACGGAATAAAATAAGATGAATATTCTTTTGACATAAATAAATAAATAAATATTCACGGACATTTCACACAACGTCTTCTGGTCCCAAGCTAAGCTTATATGCTTGTGTTATGGGTACCAGAATACGGCTATAATACATATACTACTGTTCTTTTGTAAATGCATACTTATATACATAGAAACACCCAGACGCAGTACAAACATTTGTATGACAATTAGAAAAATCACACAACTGATTGTCCCGAGCGGGAATCGAACCCGCGACCTCTTGATCGGCAGTCCATTACATGAACCACTCAAGCACGAGGCTCGTCAAACCTCTTATTTATTTATTTATGATTCATGGAAATCTTACAATTATTATATATGAATAATAATGTCACAATAGGTCGCATAGAACCTGTAACAAGTCTTCAATTGTAGAATAATTATTTAACCATAAAAATAATTTATATCTTAAGATATGTAAAGTGTACAGTACATCTTATCTGTTATAATAACTTAATAAGTTTAAATAGCTTTATTACTTATACTTCGTCATATGTTAGCCTAACTTCAGGCAAGCTGTTTTGTTTAATTAAGTCTTGTTATTTGCTAATAGCCCGATCTAAACATTATAAGTGTACTTACGTTTCTCTCAATATAGTATCAAGCACATCACACGCCATGTCTAACTGGTCAGTCCTCGTGTGCGCTAACAGACAACGCTCGGCCAGTTCTAACCGAGTGCGTACATCTATCTCAAACTCACTGGGTGATTGTAACATCTATAAAAAATTTGTTAGAAATAATTAAGTAAATGCCTGCTAAGGGGTCTCTGCTATCATCTTTACTTATTATAAAACAAAGTCATTATTTTTGTATGTGAATACGGAACGGATTTTGATGCGGTTTTTTAATAACATAAACATAAATAACATAAACATAAATAACATAAACATAAATTTATTTCTCTCAAAAAGGTACAGATTTACATAATAGAACATGTAAAAAATAACAACCTTATTGAGAGCTGGAGTCTGTACTAAGCTAGAGCCTAGTACAGACTCCAGCCTGGAGATTTGTTATACAGGCCTTAGAAGGCCTGTATAACAAATCTCCAGGCTCCCTCCAAAACACAAAAACACAATTTTTATTAAATAGAGAGAGGATGGCTTTTTTGTACGATTTGTTAGGGATTGGTTACTAAATTCTCAATTCAAAAAGTTATCTTCCCGAACAACTCTATCTATTAAAAATATTGTATCACAATCCGTTGCGTAGTTTCGAAGATAGGGACATACATACAGAAATTATGACTTTCTTTAATAATAGTAAAGATAAATAATTAGTTTTACTTACCAATAATATAGATGATAAATCGTTAACACTGATACTCTCCATATAATCAAGTAGACCAGTGACACACGCGAACATTTGATTGCTCAACTTCTCATAACGCTTCAGGAACGGTATCATGTACGTTTTTATATCGGACAGTAACGTATCTGGAGTTGACTGAAAATATAATGACATACATAACATCACGTCTTTTTCCCATGGGCGTAGGCAGAGACTATAGAGCGCCATATGCCACAATCCAAAAATTATAATGACACTTAAAAAATTTAACCGCTACTACCCACAATCAGCAAAAAAAAAGTCATTTGGACGATGATGGTAGCCGCTGCGTGATTCGTGGTACAGGTTAGCAGTTATATTATTAAGTTATCAATACTGAGGCCATTATATTGTTAACAATCCATTCGCGACTAGAATGAGTTTTAATTCAAAATAGTGATTAAAATTGTATTTATACCAAAAAATAAATTCAAAAAGGGCGTTAAAAACTTCCTGCAGGATCGACAACGCGCGAGTAATGACCCTGTTGTTGCAAACGTCCATAGACTACGTTAATCGCTCACCATCAGGTGAGCCGTATGCTTGTTTGTCACCCTTGTAATATAAAAAAAGATACTAAAATTCTTCAAAGAAATTGTATAGTTTGTTAATATAATCTCAGTTTAAAATAAAAAATTGTACAATTATGTAGTTTATTTGGGCTTTCTATAAAAATTTAAGGAACTCACCTTACTCATGAGCTGAGTGCAAGTCTCTAAATTAGACATTTTCTCCAGCTCTGTTAGTGTGATACCTTCCACATTAATATCATAGATCAATGTATCCAAAGTAATTAGATGGAACATAATATGTTCGAGGTTCTCCACAGCACCACCCAGAGTCACGAGAGAGATCAATGTGAGTGCGTGAGAGACAAGGCCACTACGCTCTTCTATCTCCCTCGCTCTCTTGTCGTACCACTCAGGGATGTTATCTGTTGCTGTTGGTATTTCACCAGCTGTTTCTGTCTCTGGGGTAGTGTCTTCTGACCAGTTCGAACTCCAGATAGACCTAGCCAGGATATTAAGATTTAAAAATATTGAAACCAATTGAAATATAAACAAACTGATAGACAAACTTGCTTATACGTGGCAGCTTGAGACTTTTCTACCGTTATGGCTTATCGAAAGCACTATGTATGAGGCTGCAGACTAGTCAAAACATTAGTTATATAAACAAAAGATATTTTTTACACATCTTTCCTGATATTTCAGCGACTTTTCCACCCATGACCATGGTGGCAGAAGTGTCAATAAATAAATAAACGTTAGAAATAATTTAGTTTAGTTTAATTTAATTTACTTTATTAAACACTAGCTGATGCCCGCTACTCCGTACGCGTGGAATTTTAGATCCCTATATATTTGGACCGTTTAAACCTTCCCTGGACTTTTACGAATATTTTAAGACCAAAATCACCAAAATCGGCCCAGACGTCCTCGAGTTTTAGCGAGACTAACGAACAGCAATTGATTTTTATATATAAGATTAGAAAGCGAGTTGTATTACAAATATTGGATACCGTCTAGTTTTCAGCTGCACAAATAATAATGTTGTCATTAAAACAATTTTTCTATTATAATATTTTGTCAAAATAAGTACCTAAAAATTTCTTTCCTGCACCAATCCCGTTCTGGTTCACATGGAGGCACTTTCACTGGAGACCTGTCATCGAACCATTCAAACTTCTGTCTTGTTGGTAACAAATGTTGGAAGTCCAACGGATTCATAGTCTCTGGCAAGTTCTCTAGTACCGTGAACTGTAGTGCCACTGACTTGATATGTGGCCATAGACAAGTGAGCGCTTCTATTCTACCTTCTTTGGCTATTTCAATAGCGCTATGTACAATGCTGTTACTACGAAGACGGTCGTATTCGTCTTTTACATACGTGGATTTCTCGAAACGGAGGATTAACTGTGGATTTAAATAGCATTTAATATAACACGCAAAAGTAATAAAAATAAGGGGGCTTCACTTACAGATCAGAATTAGATTCCAACTTAGATATTCGAAAGTCCCATTTGATACAATCGGGTTTATGTATGGGATAGCTGTTTACAAGGTCGGGAATTCGATTCGCACACGCGACAATTATTTTTGTAACATTTGTTTTTTTTTTATAATTTTAGTATTTGGGTTTGATTTTAATATTGATTTCAGGTTCGATTCAGTCACTAACGCGTATAAAAAGTAGTAATAATATATTTACCTCGTACAATTTAAGTCGCTCTTTATAGAACAGCATGACATGACGGCATCTCAACAACTCGCTCGTGTACGCGTTCAAATGTTCCAGCTTTATATTGTCCGGGTCTAACAGTTGGTCTTCGGGACGATCTTTGTTGATTTCTATACATTCATACATTTTATTTACTTCTTAATTAAATGGCTTAAAGCCAGAAAAATTTTTATAGATTAAAGAAAAGGATTAAATTAAAGGTGATTTTACGAAACTTTATTAAATAACTAGCTAATTTCTGCGATTTCTGTGAATTTACAGCTACCACCCCGCTCTTAGGATTTCAGCGTGATGTTATATAGCCAATAAGTTATTCTGATCTATAATCTATAGAACTGTAAAATTTCATTCAAATCCATTGAGTAGATTTTACGTGAAATAGCAACAAACATCCTTACATCCATATATTCAACTTATGTATTTATAATCTTAATAGATTGGACTTTAAATGATAATCTCACCATCTAGTATTCTCTCGTTAGTCAACTCGAGTCCGAACTGTAGCAGTTCTTTAGCCGCTGGCAGAGTTTCAGGCAATCTGTCCACACACTGATGTACTGCCCATATCTTTTTTGATACTTTACTCTGAAACACAAATATAATACGAAATGCTACAGTGGCCCTGCATTCAGATAATAAATTAACCATACTTCAAACCCATCCCCGATTAATAGAATAAGGCGTTTATGAATAGGGCTGTAGGATTATGCTCATGAAAGAGCTCATTCCTAATTTTCATATGGGCCTCGCGCTGTCTTAATGCAGCACTGGCTATGATCATGTAATGAGGCGAGTGGAAGGTAATAATGTTAGGAGAGTTCTGTGAGAAAGGATTTAATGTCTAGAGGAACAACAACGAAAAGATGGACGGATGGACTGTGTGAAAGAGGATATGAAGGAAATAGGAGCTAACATAGATAGGACGTCTGATCGAAGAGTATAGAAGAAAAAGACATGTTGCATCGACCCCAAATACTGAGATAAGAGCAGGAGAACGATGAATGATTCTTTTGGTAATAGAATCTTTTGAAAGTAATTTGAAATACATATACGTATACGCGCACGTGCCCGTACGTAAATACGTACAAGTTACATTATACCTACATAAATAAATAAATGAATTGTATTAAAATATTACTATTATGATCAAATCGGGCTTAGTCTGCTTTTTTAGGGTTCCGTACCCAAAGGGTAAAAACGGGACCCTATTACTGAGACTTCGCTGTCCGTCCGTCCGTCCGTCTGTCACCAGGCTGTATCTCAAGAACGGTGATAGCTAGACAGTTGAAATTTTCACAGATGATGTATTTCTATTGCCGCTATAACAACAAATACTAAAAATAAAATAAAATAAAGATTTAAGGGGGGCTCCCATACAACAAACATGATTTTTTTACCGTTTCTTGCTCGATACTAATAACGTTGCCTTATGTAGCATAGATAATGGTACGGAACCCTTCGTGCGCGAGTCCGACTCGCACTTGACCAATTTTTATTTAAAGTTACGACCTATTGAACAACACTTACCAAATATTTCTGTATAGCTTCAGTAGACACAGGGTTCTTCCTCCATTGTTGTTGGTACACCAGGTCACTGTCCAGGTTAAATGTTTCCGCTAGAGCCAAAGCTTCTTTGTAATTGCCACTCTCTATCTGTATTACATATCATTATCTTAGAAAATTTATGCTGTTGAAATAGTTAAATAAATACCTCAATCTAACGCTCCTCAATATGTTTAAAAATACTTATATGTATATTTCAATTTCAAAAAGGCTTCATTACAAAATCCTAAAACATCAAAATATGTTTGTTAAGAAAAAACTAAGTCAAAGGCTCTCGGATATAGAACTTACTTTCCTAGAGAACAGTTGTGTAGGCGTAGTACTCTTAACGCCCAACAGTCGGTACACTCTGGACATGACAGTAATACGTCTGGGTCGTGGTTGGAACGCCTCCATATCGGTGATGGCGAACAGAACCCACTTCACTAACTCCTTGCTCATGTCCAACATCGTATCCTCAATGTCTACTTCTAGTTTCACAACCTCCATCTGCGGAAACAAAATTTATTGAATTTTGGTCTCAGAAAAAAATAATGCGGGTAAGTTTTTAGAAGGCATGCGCACATCGCCCTAATAACCAACACCATGAACAAACGTAGGAGACGCACGCGTACTGTTAGTCTTTAGTTTGTTAGAAACGTACTAACGCAAAGGTAGGTAGACAGCTAAGTTTATAAAGTAAATCGTTTTAATAAATAAAAACGCATTGAAAAATAAGCCCTTCTGTTGAATTTACTCTGCCTTAATCCTATTATTTATAATCACATATTTGAATGTATAGAAACAGGGGCGTAGCCTCAAACGTGTGCGTTGATTTGTTACTGTTAGTAATATGTTGTTATTCTCATAGATAACGTAAAAGAACTACTTTATTTCGGTAGTATTATCGATTTCGTGCAGTAGTACATCCAATCACCTTGGTACGTTCTATAGTAAGTATTATACACAAGTGTGAAAATAAATTGAAACTAACACTCTCGTCACTCCGTTTCTTAGCTGGTAGCACATTGGACTCGCACTCTAACACCATAAAACTTCCAGCGTGGGCGCAGGTTACCTGGAAAAAATCAACAATCTTACTTAAAGTTTGACCTTTTTTATTAAATGTATGCATATCGGGTAGGTCTGAGGATATTTAAACGTCTACTTTTGGACCCGTAGGTCATAAAGACGGCTTTCCAATAAGTACGCAAGTAAAACTGCATGGCACAGCTAGTAGTATAATAAAAATACATAATTTAGTGTACGCATACACGCACGTAAGTACGTGCAGAGAGATACGTACGTACGTACGCCCGCAAGCACGTTCGTATACTAACCTGTGGTGAACCTTGAAAGAATTCAGGTTTCTTGCCGAGTAAATTAGACATGTTTTCTATATCGCACACAGAGACAGCACCACTAAATCGGGACAATATGATCTCCTGAAATAGATAAGTTTTTATTACTTAACGAGTTAACCTACACTTAAAACAGAACAATTAAATAAATAAATATTCATGGACATTTCACACAACGGCCTCTGGTCCCAAGCTAAGCTTATTATGCTTGTGTTATAGGTACCAGAATACGGATAGAATACATATACTACTTTTCTTTTGTAAATACATACTTATAATACATAGAAACACCCAGACGCAGTACAAACATTTGTATGACAATTAGAAAAAGCACAGAAATGATTGTCCCGAGCGGGAATCGAACCCGCGACCTCTTGATCGGCAGTCCGTTACATAAACCACTCAACCACGAGGCTCGTCAAAAATTAAATAATTGACAAATAACTTAAGTATATAATACATAGTTACATATTTTGTAAGATCATTAATTAGCACAATATCGAGACGCACATAGAAAATAACCAGACACAGCAAAATTGTCTCTCATATATGACACTTTGAAATAGATATCAGTTTTGAAAAATACAAAACCTTATAGTTAGAATTTTATTGATCCTTGGTGTTGCAAAACAAACAAACTGTGGTTAAAAACAAAGTATATGTTTTGTTAGATATTTTCCTTTTAACTCTTCACCTACGAAGAGTTTGCTAAGAGTAAGAGTTTGCTCCAAGTAGGGTTGACGTTAGGCAGGCGGCCAGTCGTAAAAATCAGTTAAATCCCATTACAACAAGAACAAGTAGTCATATTGCGCTGACCCCGAATAACGGGATAAAAGCAGGAGAATGATGAGGAGAAGAGTTCGAACCCGGAACGTGATCGCCCAGGCTGCAAAGTAATAAAACTTACACTATTAGTCCACCAATTAACATCAGCTGGGTAGAACACAGTAGAGTCTTTCTTTCCTTTATCATGTTTAGTTAGAGGATTCCTCATGTCATGTTGTGGTTGCATCCCTAGTGGCCAGCGATATAATAACTTTAATAAGGGCATGCTCCACACCGACACGTCGCCATTGCAGTGGAGGCATACAAGCTTTGTACCATCTGGGGATTGTTGCATTTGCACTATGAAGCCCTGGAAACAAGGCATGTATTTTTTTTTTTAATAATTGTTTATTTTTAATTGTTTATTTGTCCACAAACCATAAGTCATGATACAATTATTCAACTAACAGTAATATGTTATTTTGTAGTCTACTAGAGACTACAAAATAACATATTACACCAAGTGAAACAGAGTACAAACAAGTGACAGAGAAAGTAAATGAGACATTTTAGGTTGTGGATTGCTGGTGCCTGAAATAGGTATATAGATACCTGTAGTACAGGTCACCAGAAGTATTAAATAATAAATATAAATAAATATTCATGGACATTTCACATAACGTCCTCTGGTCCCAAGCTAAGCTTATTATGCTTGTGTTATGGGTACCAGAATACGAATAGAATATATAAACTACTTTTCTTTTGTAAATACATACTTATAATACATAGAAACACCCAGACGCAGTACAAACATTTGTATGACTATTATAAAGATCACACAAATGATTGTCCCGAGTGGGAATCGAACCCGCGACCTCGTGAACTGCAGTCCGTTACATAAACCCCTAGACCACGAGGCTCGTCAAAATTATAATTAATAAGATATTAATAAAATAAAATATTTATTAATATCTATGCAATTTAACACACAATTAAATTTTAGATGTAATCACACTCAGAAACCATACGTCAACTGAAAAATCGACGTGATATATTCGAATAAGAATGAAGATATGTAGTTAAATAAATAAATTATAGTTAAATAAATTATTAAGTTTCAGCTCCAATGGGAATCTGGTCGAGAGTGATATTTAAACTACGTCTTCTCCGTTTATAGCCATAAGAATTGCAGGATTCAAATAGAAAAAAGAAGATGTAATTTAATTATAATGGAAAAAATGATAACCATAAGCGGGATATTTTTTCCATTATAATTTAGTTTATTTAGTAAAAGCATAGCGAGTCAATCGCAAAATATTAATATATTAAGATGTAATTTATTTACTTTATTAGTTTTGCGGTATTAGATTAAGTTTCGTGTGAAATGATAATAACATAACACTGAAATACTTATTTTACTTTCCTAAAAAATATATTACCATATATTTGGAGTATCCGAATGGCAGGTAGAAGCTAAACCGTTGATTGGCCAGCCGTGCCTCCAGCTCATCGGACACCACAGACAGTTTGTAAAACGGCTCATCGTTCAATATCCTCCACGCCGTGATACCTGCGCTCAGGGGTGACGTTGGATTCTAGAGATAGAAAACTGGCTTATTAAAATTAAGAGTCATTATAATCTAATATAGAGGTTGTCCGTCAACACGTTCGCAGGGCTAGCTCGCTAAAGTGGCAGTGGGCTGGCCATGTCTGACGAAGAACCGATGGCTGATGGAGCAGACGGGTTCTAGAGTGGAGACCGCAACTCAGCAAACGTAAGGTAGGACGCCCCCCTGCTAGGTGGAGCGATGACCTGAAGAAGGTCGCAGTGGACTGCAGTAGGCTGATTTGATTGATTGATTGATAATAATATTAAAAACTATGCGACTTTGTTTTGTCTATAATTTTATATTATTTGATTAATAAAAAAAAGTTAAATATTTTGATTTATTAGTCGGATTAATATTTACTTTAAATAGGAATGCTCTCGTAAATATAACACTTTTAAGCAGTAGAGCTGTCTTTCATGGGATACTGTTGTAAATTTATATAGGCGAGTTAGTCGTTCTTTAAATAGGGCATTTTTAAACACGGCGTAAAAAAATATTAGGTATACGTCATAACAGTACAGTTTTATACAAGCAGTCATATAATAAAAACTAACCTTTACATTTCCCCTAGGAACACCAGCGACATACAATGTACTATGTGCCTCACAATATGTCAGGGCCCCCACTCCGCCAGCAAAGCGGAATGTGTGGTGCAACTTGTATCCATCTGTCTGTGAGACTAAGTACCCACGGAGTTTACCACTGTATGTTACCACTAGGACTTCCCAGTTCCTTCAAAACAAATGCAAAAGATCCTATAAAAAGCACAACATATTTTTTTTGGTATTTAATAAAGTAATATTAAACGGTCGGGCTTCGTGGCGTAGTGGTTCATGTAATGGACTGCCGTTCACAAGGTCGCTGGTTCGATTCCCGCTTGTGATATTCATAAATGTTTGTACTACGTCTGGGTGTTTTCTATGTATTATAAGTATGTATTTACAAAAGAAAAATAGTTTATGTAGTATATCCGTATTCTGGTACCCATCACACAAGCATGTAAGCTTGGCTTGGGACCAGAGGACTTTGTGTGAATATTTATTTATTTATTTATTAAAAGATTAACTTAAAAGGGTAGTACTCCTAATTTAGATATTTGCCCTAAGTATTGCTATCCCTATTCCCGAGCGCCACGCTGAAATGGACAAATATAGCTGAAGCAGATTTTACTTACAATTTTTTTGGAGAAAAGCCGATTCATAGTCCCCTTTTTTCTTCGCGAAACTAACCGATGTGATAGACGCTGCAAAAACGGTGATGCCGGCGAAATGCAGGTAGCCGATATAATTTATAGATGCTCAGAAATATATAATATCGTAAATATATTTCACATATTACCTATTGCGCGTATTCGTGAGATCTCAGATCTCAATGATTTTTTGGTTTGATAATAGTATAGCCTATTGGTTGATTTAATAGTAGCAGAACAGCACTGAAATAATGTTCAAAGACAAGAAAAAAGTATTCTTCTTAGAAACTTCAGAAACGCTATGAAAACTTTTAGAATAAATGTAACCAATTGAAACCTGCACGGCATTTGTAAGTATGACATTTTTTTACGAATTTATACAGATGTAAATAAAATAATGAATGAATACCATTTAGTGTCCTTCACTCTCAAAGGCATGAATATAATATCAGCGACTGCATGTGTGTTGTCTGTGCACTCCATACCACCAGGCCTTGAGCAGTCCTATACAACAAATATAAAATTGTTTAAGTTATTTATTTAATACTAGCTGTTGCCCGCGACTCCGCGTGGAATTTGGAAAATTTTTTTTCGCTATAAAAGGTAGCCTATGTCCTTTCTCAGGGTCTAAAGATTGTCTGTGCCAAATTTCATCAAAATCGGTTGAGAGGTTTAAGCGGGAAAGCGTAACAGACAGACAGACAGAGTTACTTTCGCATTTATAATATTAGTATGGATTCACTACTGGTTTAATTTGTTTTAAATCCATATTTGATGGTGAAACATCAACGCCTCGTGCTTATGAATTAATATCATTATTAAGACATGACTATGCCCAAAAATGTTAACAGTATAGCTAAGGACATTAACGATTTTGCAAACACTGCACTCTGCTGTGTCAAACCGTCGTGAGGAGGGCAATTTATGCAGTAATTGAAAAATAATATTACACAACCACTTACAATTGGAATGTTGAATAAATTTGAAGCAGTGAGATCAAAAAAGCTGACAACTCCATTGCCATATGCTAGCACAAGAAATGAGCAATCAGGACTCCAGACCAGTTTGCGCCATTGAGAATATGCATCGCGGCTCACTGGAACATTCAAAACAGACTAAAAATTTATGTTTTTAGGGTTCCGTACCCAAAGGGTAAAAACGGGACCCTATTACTGAGACTTC
The DNA here is from genome assembly GCA_916999025.1 of Orgyia antiqua. Taxonomy (NCBI): domain Eukaryota; kingdom Metazoa; phylum Arthropoda; class Insecta; order Lepidoptera; family Erebidae; genus Orgyia; species Orgyia antiqua. Next base: position 22,659,014 of record OU779862.1, read on the forward strand.
GCTGTCCGTCCGTCCGTCCGTCCGTCCGTCCGTCCGTCTGTCACCAGGCTGTATCTCAAGAACGGTGATAGCTAGAGAGTTGAAATTTTCACAGATGATGTATTTCTATTGCCGCTATAACAACAAATACTAATAATTGGTCAAGTGCGAGTCGGACTCGCGCACGAAGGGTTCCGTACCATTATCTATGCAACATAAGGCAACGTTATTAGTATCGAGCAAGAAACGGTAAAAAAATCATGTTTGTTGTATGGGAGCCCCCCTTAAATATTTATTTTATTTTATTTTTAGTATTTGTTGTTATAGCGGCAATAGAAATACATCATCTGTGAAAATTTCAACTGTCTAGCTATCACCGTTCTTGAGATACTGGGTGCGGAACCCTAAAAATCATGTTTGTTGTATGGGAGCCCCCCTTAAATATTTATTTTATTTTATTTTTAGTATTTGTTGTTATAGCGGCAATAGAAATACATCATCTGTGAAAATTTCAACTCTCTAGCTATCACCGTTCTTGAGATACAGCCTGGTGACAGACGGACGGACGGACGGACGGACAGCGAAGTCTCAGTAATAGGGTCCCGTTTTTACCCTTTGGGTACGGAACCCTAAAAATAAAATAAAATAAATATTTAAGGGGGGCTCCCATACAACAAACATGATTTTTATGGTTCCGTACCCAGTATCTCAAGAACGGTGATAGCTAGAGAGTTGAAATTTTCACAGATGATGTATTTCTATTGCCGCTATAACAACAAATACTAAAAATAAAATAAAATAAATATTTAAGGGGGGCTCCCATACAACAAACATGATTTTTAGGGTTCCGTACGCAGTATCTCAAGAACGGTGATAGCTAGACAGTTGAAATTTTCACAGATGATGTATTTCTATTGCCGCTATAACAATAAATACTAAAAATAAAATAAAATAAATATTTAAGGGGGGCTCCCATACAACAAACATGATTTTTTTACCGTTTCTTGCTCGATACTAATAACGTTGCCTTATGTTGCATAGATAATGGTACGGAACCCTTCGTGCGCGAGTCCGACTCGCACTTGACCAATTATTTATTACACTTTCCAAAATTTTATTGCGCTATTATAGGCGATTTTAATTTCACAAGTATAACTTATATTTTAATGGGTCTGCCTGCAGACTATTACAATTTTACATGATTTTATTTAAAATTACACATAACAAATTTTACTTCTGCATCCATCCTTCATGTTATTCTACATAATAATTATGTACATTTGTACAATACAACTGTATGTGTGTGTGCCTTGTCTTATACAATATTAGACTCTTGTTATTTACCTGTGGTTCTTGCAGCTATTGTAGCATACTCTGATCGTTTAGTTCTGATCTCTAATATATTGTCAGTCAAAACTGCAATTACTTTTCCTTCATCACCAAGAGCAATATGCCATTTCTGCTGTTTCTCAATGTGGCTAAAAGTAAAAATAATTTAAATTGATTGTATTTATACATTACATCAAATGTCTAACATTATATTAATGAAAAACACCCAAGTTTTTTTATTAGGTAACATCTACCAGTTTAGACAATATAGTAACAAAAATATCATAGGATAATATTTTCGAACACTTGTCGAACTCTGTAAAAATGTATTTATTTAAAAAAAAGAGAATTACACATAATATAAAATTAGAGAAAAACATGAGATAGGCATTACATTTTTTATTTTGGCGTAACTGTTAGAAAATATTAAATAAAAAAATAAAATATGAACTAAACAGAATAATATTATATTGGTCGGGTTTTGTGAAGATATTAAATTAAAAACAAAATAGAATACAATATACAATTTTTATTAATAAATACTTACGCTGTCACACCGTCAATTAAACTTTTCTTTGGTCCAAGGAAATTGAACCATCTCCAAAAAGCAGATATATTTTCAGGTAGAATACTGTCTGGCTTTTGCTACAAAAGTGAAGTTTTATAAAAATATTTGATAGTTAATATGTTTTCTTGATTTAATACTGATATATTAAATTTTTTTTATACATTTTTTTAATATTATATACCAAGAAATACAGTAAAATAGCTGAAAAATAAAAAAAATATGTTACCACTTACAATATATTCAGGTTCTGGCTTCCACTCAGAAAAAACGTACAATTCGTGTAAAATGGACTTCTTTTCTTCCATTGCGGAATGTTGTGTTTAGTAAATAATAATTTTAAGATCACTAAGAATATGAATTATAAAATTTTTCATGCCAAATCAATACGAACACGATCGATGTTTTCCTGTCACTTTGACAATGATGTCAAAATGACGTGCCGAATTTGTACTAAAATTTAGGGATGTCTATACTTACATAAATTTAAATTATTTAATCGATTGTTTATGATTCAAATTTATTTGGCCATAAAATCAAAACTTATGTATTATTTTTTTGAAAGACTTATTTATTTATTTACTAGAGTAACAGATATTAAATCGTAAAAATAATCTTGGAATAATTTTTTGCATGTTTTAATATCAACATTTCATAGAGTCAAAAAGCTTAAAGTTTAGATTAAAATTAAATATCATTTTGCCATGTAGTTTCTAGTCTGTTCTTTCAAATTTCCATAACATTCACTTTGAGAACAAATTGCTTGCTTCTGACGTTTAAATAAATTAGTTTATATAAATATTATACTAATTTATTATTTATTAAAATATTTGAATGTTGTTTTTAACATTATTTGCGTATTCAATGGATGGAAACAAAAATATCGTTGTATATTTGATGTTGAAGTATAAGCAATGCATTCGTTACAAATACAATACGATTATCCGTTACGATACATCGGGTCACGGGTATTTTTAATACATCGATGTCACAAAATTAAAAAAACGATGTATATCGTCCATCCCAGTCCATCCCTAGTTAGTCGCCAGTTCCACCACAAAAAAAAAAAAAAAGGAAAAATAAAAAAACATGAAAAATTATTCAGATTTTTTGTGGATTTTTATATTGTAAATGATTAATATTACTTATATTAGTGTAACTTGATGATATCATAGTAAAAATGGATATTCTTAGTGAAATGTATAATAGGGTAAATTAATTTATACTTTTCTCTCTTTGTCAATGTTTATAAACGGTACCTACCTAGCCTGTATACAAAATATTTATTTCCAGAGTTTAAGAGAAAATGAAAGGAATCTACGCTTTTGGGAAGGATATTTATATAGTCTACAGGAATTAGACTTCACTGTTTATAGTGAAAAGCTTAAAGTTCCTGTACTTGTGCCAATTGGAAGTAGAATATTATTTAGAGGTGAACTGAAACATACCAATGAGGTTACCGTTGCTCTTGGTGCAGATTATTTTGTAAAATGTTCTTTGAATCAAGCCAATGTACTTAAACAACATAGAATTAAAGGTATGGTATTTTTATCTCCTCCACTGGTTATTCTGTTCCTTATGAAAATATAACAAAGCATTTGTGCTTAATTTTAAATGACTTATAAAAAACGCTTTAAATCCTATGAAAAAAATTTGTTAAGATGTTAGCATATGTTATCATTATCATAGAACATAAAGAATGAGTAACAGTTTATGATTATTTGGTAGTTGAAATAAAAAAACATATTTGACTATGTTGTAGGGTAATTGTTATAATATTGAAATAAAGACTGACTATGTTTATTAGTATTTCTTTATTCTCTTAAAAGTTTTTCACATTCTTGGCCAAAGTTTCTAGTAGTGAGTTACTAAGTCAATGATTTATTGTTTCAGTTGCACTAGAAAGGGTAGATACTTACAAAAAAGAACAAGAATATTTACAGAATCAAATGTCATTCACAACACAACATATTAATGAAAATCAAGATCAAGAGATTATAGAATACCACACAGTAGAAGAGGACCAAGCTTGGCGTAAGAAACATCATGCTAATGTCAAAGCATATATTCAAAATAGAAAGAAGGAAGAAAACCAAAATTCAAAAGATGAGTTAACAGATGAAAAATTGTGGTATAGATTAGAAGAACTAGAACTTCAAGAGGAGTTAGAAAATGAACTACATGACTCAGTGATAATTAATAATAATTTGAATAAAGTTAGCCAAAGTATTGAAATAGACAGCAGTAAAGAAACCCAATCTGTTAAAAAAGATGAAGCCAAGGCAATCAAAGAAATGAAAAATATGAAAGCACTTGAAGTTAATCAAATCCCAGAACAAGGTGCAAAGTTACATTTACTCCAACAGATTATAGATAAACAGAATGAATTGGAAGAAAAGTTGCAAGAAATGAAAAATAGAAAAAGAAGTCAAAGTAAAACAGAAAAGGATCTATTATCAAAACTGGATGAACTAGAACAATTAGATGAACTTGAAGATGAAATGGACAGGTACTAATAACTAATAATATACTTACTTTAACAGGCTTATAACTGGAAAATTAGGCAGTGCTTAGATCAAAGGATAAAAATGTCCGACATGTAGTTATAATAGTTGCTGTAAGAGCCAATTTGTAGGTAATATGACACAAAAATATATGCGAATAAGAAGATTGACTTCAACCTCTTTGACTAAATCTATAGTTTTAACTAAATACCTTATGGTGTTAGTTTTTTGTGAGAGTATGCATATGCATCATAAAAAATTACTATCATCCTATTTTTCTAATGGGAAATACATGGGAATTTTAATACATTTGAATAATGCAAATAATTTTCAATCATATTTACATTCATATTTTTGTTTTTAGATTAGATGACATCATTGAGAATGAAGAAACAGATGATAGTGAAGAAGATTCATCTACTAAGCCAGTGAAAAAAATTCAAAGTAGGAGAGTTTCTTTTGTTGATGAAGATGATAGTGAAACTCTCCATTTAACCTTTAAGCATAGTGAAGTGGAACCAAATAAAGAATCTTATGATCCTGACAAAGGTATTCTAAAACCCAGTGATATTTACAAAGTTTATTCAACACTCTTTGAAAATGGCACAACTTCAATTCTCAAGAAATCAAAGTATAACACAAACAATTATATACCAGATAATTCACATAACTCACAAATTAAGTTTGAAAAAGAGGATGTAAATTCATCTGTACAAGTGGATCAGCAAGAACCTCAACATCAAGAAATTGTAATAAAAGATGTTGCAGAGAAAGTAGAACATAACAACAATATACTACAAAGTGAAACAAAACCCATGAGTCTATTTAAGAAGAAACGGTTACAAAATAAAAAATAATACATATTTATTTTATTGTTTTATTACTAACACAATATTGTGAGCCGCAACTTTAGTCCATATGATTAAAATAGTACAGTACCTAGTGTGGCGGACTCGACTAGGGCACGACCAATACCCGTAGCCGAACTTTTGCCAAACTTATTGACACGGGCCTTTACAGGTACGAGTACCTCGCTGGTTGACCCGTATCCCACGCACCCCTAAATGCGTAAAGAGGAAACTTCCACTTGCTTCAATAAAAGACCAATCTTTAATTAGAAGAGGTGGCAGTCTTCCGAGATCAATCTTTTCTTACTACTGCGACCTTTTTTCCCTTTGTTCTTATCCTTTCTTGTTCGATCGTGTTCGTATCTAGTTCGTTCGTAATAAATCAAAGGAAGAGCCCTGCTTAGGTGGCTCGGCCCTTTACCGTATCGACGGCCTTGTAATTCTGACACTTTTGTCCTTCAATTTTTACTTGATTGATCTCTTAACCTCTCAACTGGCACTTGACATTTGATTTATAACGGAACATCTGGCGCACCCCCCGCCCGGCCCCCCGCTAGATAACAATAGATGCATTGTTTCGAAGATTTCACAATGATTTTGTATAAACACCTATTAAGATGTATATATATTTGGCTTGAGTATAAAATTCTTTACGAATTAGTATTTAACAATTCTAAAGCTTAATACATAAATGTTTTTAAAACTTCCGGTAATTAGTAGGGTAATAAAAAATTGCGATAACTTGTATAAATTATGGTATATTTTGAAATTGAAATAGTTTCATATTACAGTGCTTATTTTTTCTTATAGCTAAATGTTATAATTACGAAATGTAATAACCACTTAACACGTTCACAAACATTTTTTTTACACCACGGCTATAAAAACTAACGGTACAATCGCTCACAATGGCGGGCACTTAAAAAAAAAAACACGGTTCCTTCCCTCTCTTTTATTATTATTAATATCCATAATATAAATCTTATGTCGTTAGATACGTCTTACCTTACTATATTATGTAGTATAACAAAAATAATAGTTTAAAAAAACTAAAAAACACGCTTTATACAGGGTGTCCCAGAACGTAACGTAGCTGGGAAGGGGGGTGATAGGGGGGGTCACAAGGGTCACCAGAAAAATAAAATAAAAATTCCCCTCTGGCTATTTAAAAAATAAATGGCATTTTTTTAAAAACTAAAAATTTTACACCTTGTGGGGCTATTTTGCTAACTGTACCTACAAATATAACTGTTTAAAAAAAAAAAAGATGTTATGTAATCCTCAATAACCCTTCATCAAATTGAATTAAAAAAATAATACATATCCAACCAAGATTTTAAAGAAAATTAAGTTCTTTTCCAGTCAAGGACTTAGTAATTACAATTTCACTCAACTTTCTCCAAGTGTACTGAAAAAAAAATGTACTATGCAGCTCCGGCGTGTAACTTAAAAAGATAGGTAATTTTATTGCAATTCCAAAATCGTATAACACTTATTTGAAAAAATCATACTTAGACATTTAAAAATAATTTTCGGGAACAATACCCCTGCAAAACAAAACATATCAATAAAACAATAGTCTCAAATTCCTAAGAAAATACATTTTTAAATGTCTCTTCTGTTCCTCTAATGTTACTGCCCGTTAATTCTCAAGATTGGAGTACTGTACATACCTCAAACACTCAAGTACAGTCTAGGCCAGATAAAGCTTTACCATATTTTATGACAGGGAATTTAAATGAAACTCGAAAATAAAACAAAATTGTAATTATTTATTCAAATTAAGTGCTCGAAATGTGCACCACCAACATAAATGCACGCCCTACATCGTTTTAAAAATGAGCGGGAAATGTGCCGAGCAAATCTTCTATTATTGATTGATTCCGCGGCCTCTGTGATCCTCGCCTTCAAGTCACCCAAGTCCCTGATGGGTTTCCCATAAACTTTTTCTTTTATAGCACCCCAGTAAAAGAAGTCCAACGGGTTTAAATCCGGTGAACGAGCTGGCCACGCTATAACACCGGCCCTTCCCATCCACCTACCAGGATATTCGTTGTTTAGGAAATCTCTTACTGGGCGTGCATAATGTGCTGGGCACCCATCATGCTGGAACCACATATTCCTTAATGTTTCCAGCGGCACATCTTCCAATAAATTGGGTAATTCGTTTTGTAAAAAGTGCAAGTACGCCTCGCCAGTCAGTGCCTCAGGTAACTCAAAGGGTCCGATTATTTTACCGTTCAGTATTCCGGTCCACATGTTCACTTTAAAACGATATTGGGATCGATCTTCTCTAATAAGGTGGGGATTTTCTACGTGCCACTCGTGTAAATTATGTAGGTTCATGTAGCCGTCCTTTTTAAAAGTAGACTCGTCGGACCACAATATTTTATTAAAAAATTGAGGGTCCTCCCTATGCATGCGCAGCATCCTACTACAAAATGCAAGTCTCGCAGGAAAATCGCGTGGTATCAGACTCTGTATGCGTTGCACGTGGTACGGGTGGAACTTTTCTGATTGTAATATGCGATGAGCAGTACTTTTTGATACACCTGTATTTGCTTCAATTGTCCGAACTGAAGTACTCGGGTTGTCTGCGACGGTTTGAAGCACTACATCTTGGACATCGAACCGAGATCTGCGTTCATTAACCATTTGATGTGGAAGTCGACCCTCAGACAATAGTCGGTGGACATTGACAAAAACACGGCTATCCGGGTGACGTGGGGCGTTCGGATATCTTTCTCGGTACAGTCTTGCTGCAGCACCGGCATTACATCTACATTCGCCGTAAATGAGATGCATGTTCGCATATTCATGTGGAGTGTACGTGGGTGGCATGGTGGCACTGTATCACACACTTTAGTCCTTGAGAAAGCCAAGTCGTTGGAAGAAATCACAAACAATGTCCAAAATCACAAAGAAATAATCAAGTCCAGAAAGCGAAGCAAAGTTGTTAGTACTAAATGAACACAAACGAATACAAAGATGTGCAGTAAACGAGAGAGCTTAATGTACTGCCCGACTATTTGGCTAACCAGAGACAGCACCCCTACTTTTTCTCTTCCTTTAACGTATCTACCTGTCTCTTTCACTCCCTGAACTTGTTTTGTTTCATTGTTCTCGCGCATGGCTAACGGTACGAGAGGGGTACCTGCCTACCTGCCTGTACAAGGAACAGGAATATTTGCTTAGGAATTTGAGACTATTTATGTTGGTGGTGCACATTTGGAGCACTTTATTTGAATAAATAATTAGAATTATGTTTTATTTCCGAGTTTCATTTAAATTCCTTGTCATAAAATATGGTAAAGCTTTATCTGGCCTAGACTGTACTTGAGTGTTTGAGGTATGTACAGTACTCCAATCTTGAGTATTAACGGGCAGTAACATTAGAGGAACAGAAGAGACATTTAAAAATGTATTTTCTTAGGAATTTGAGACTATTGTTTTATTGATATGTTTTGTTTTGCAGGGGTATTGTTCCCGAAAATTATTTTTAAATGTCTAAGTATGATTTTTTCAAATAAGTGTTATACCATTTTGGAATTGCAATAAAATTACCTATCTTTTTAAGTTACACGCCGGAGCTGCATAGTACATTTTTTTTTCAGTACACTTGGAGAAAGTTGAGTGAAATTGTAATTACTAAGTCCTTGACTGGAAAAGAACTTAATTTTCTTTAAAATCTTGGTTGGATATGTATTATTTTTTTAATTCAATTTGATGAAGGGTTATTGAGGATTACATAACATCTTTTTTTTTTTTAAACAGCTATATTTGTAGGTACAGTTAGCAAAATAGCCCCACAAGGTGTAAAATTTTTAGTTTTTAAAAAAATGCCATTTATTTTTTAAATAGCCAGAGGGGAATTTTTATTTTAGTTTTCTGGTGACCCTTGTGACCCCCCCTATCACCCCCCTTCCCAGCTACGTTACGTTCTGGGACACCCTGTATAGAAAACCCAACAAAAAAATAGTTTCTCTGGAAATGCGCGCATGCGTAGTTCGCGTACTAGCCCTCTCTCTTACTCTCATGCAAAGGATCTGGAAAGAGATTAATGAATCCTGGCGAATCTAACCAGGATAATCGGATATTTTAATCGAATTATTGCATTGTCATCGGTCTTTGACAGGTGTGCAAAATTTGAATAGAATCTGACCGTTTAAAGTGGGTCAAAATAGCGTCCAAAAGAGTCGGTTACAAACAAACATACAAGTGAAGTGTAAAAACCTTATTAATCTAGACTATAAAAACTTTATAGAACATTAACATAGAAAAATATTGTAAAAATCACAAAGAACAAACTTAAAACTATCATAGTTTCATTAATACTAAGTCAATCTACATGATTTAAACGTTATTACCTTCTATAAACCCTATTCATCACCATGAAACCCAAAGGGTGAGCATTTATTTAATAATATGGGACCACATCCTCATAATTCAAAATTTACGTAGTACAGATTCTTATTTCTAAATTACTAAGTAAAACCTTATAAATTATCACTTATTACAACCCTATACATAACATAAAACATAACCTTACACAGTAACAGTGGCAGGTAGGTACTTTTGTCGCACGTGGGTAATTGCGTCGCCAACGCCTAGTGTACGTTCAACATGTCAACATACTGGGGCGTGATACTAAAGGTACATATAAATGCTGAAAGTACATAATAAATGGCAGAAAAATGCTACGAATACTTACCAAGGTAGATCAGTTGGTTGAACAATAAAATGGGGTTACAAGCTTCCAACGTGTTCGTGTTCACATTCGGCTAAAATTTAAGTTAATAATTTTTGAGATGGCAGGTAAATTGCATAGCATTTCCGTACAGTGAGATCGGTTCTATTCAAAAGGTGAAGAAAAACAATACGTTCATACGCAAATTATACTGTACGTATAATAATAATTTTTTGTTAGACTTCAGTAAGGCATTTTATACACGCGGCCATTATTAAACATACAACATACCTGTTGCTTTTTTGTTTGCTTCGTGGTCTTAGAATCAGCCTAAATAATAATGATTGGTTGTTTACATATTATCTGACAGCAAGGTATTATTTGTTTATAAAGTTTATATTAATTATTTTTTCCGTGTTTGCTAGGTTGCTAGGTGTCCCTCAGGGTAGCATTCTTAGCCCCTTTACCTTAGCAAATAATATGATGTAAATATTGATGAACCCCAACATGGACTTCAAAGTCTGTCTGGTTGTAAGAGTATAGGAGCTGTGGCCTGCAGTACAGTCAAACATACTTAATTTTTATTTATATTTATAGCCTCTGGTTCCAAATTAGACTTTATAATTTTATTACTTTTGACGGGCCTCGTGGTGGAGTGGTTTATATAACGGACTGCCGATCATGAGGTCTCGGGTTCGATTCCCGGTCAGGACAATCATTTGTGTGATGTTTTTAATTGTCATACAAATGTTTGTACTGCGTCTGGGTGTTTACTATGTATTATAAGTACATATGTATTTACAAAAGAAAAGTAGTTTATGTATTATATCCGTATTCTGGTCTGGTACCCATAACACAAGCATAATAAGCTTAGCTTGGGACCAGAGGACGTTGTGTGAAATGTCCGTGAATATTTATTATTATTATTATTATATTATTACGCTCGTATTGATAAAATACATAGTTCGCACGTGCAGCAAGATGACAAGTTATTCCATATATTATTTTGTGAAGGGAAGACTTATACCCTTTATGTTTCTGCTTATCGATGGTTTCTGTCTGCACGACACAACACAATCACAATTTTGACCAGTGTTGCCAGAAGGTTACATTTTTTACATTTTACGTAACTTTTGATCAGTTCATGCAACATGTATGTAAGAAACAATTTTAGTTAGATTTAAGTAAAGAGAGGTAAAAATGAAAAAAAAATCTTGAAAAATTAAAATATTCTTATCTAAATTTATTTAATGAAAACAAAAACTACCGCAAAAAATTAAAAAGGTTATAATTATATTGATAAATATAATTTTTTTTTAAATTATTGTGTACAAGAAAAAATAAAATAATAATAATTTTTGATCTGCGAGCTGAAAATTACATGAGCGTGAATGTAGCAGACATCAGAAAAATTTAAAACTACAAATAAATAGAGTAAATAATTTAAAAAATAATATTTATAAAAAATGCATTTATTAATTTGAAAATTTTTAAATGCGCATTTAAAAAAAAATCTTTTATTAATTATTTACTCTATTTGTAAATAATTATAAATTTGGCTGATGGCTGTTACATTCACACTCATAAAATTATCACTACGTAAGTTTTAGTTTAAAAATGTAACTTTTCATGGATGCCAACGTAACTTTCGACCAAATCACTCTGGCAACACTGATTTTGACATTTAATTATTATATTGAGGTTAGGTTGTTGTGTAGTGGAGTTAATTATTATATTTTTGTTAAGAATTATTATAGTAAAGACTTTCAAACTTAAATATGCTATCCCGTAACTGGAGGCATTTATGCCGCCGGTATTCCCAGGCAGCTACTTTCAGAACTAACGAAAACTCACCAGTAAGTTTCAGTATGGTGTTCATTCCTTTTTATAACATAAACATTCTATTCCTAGCCCTATGACCTATTGTCAAAGACTGTAAAAATATATTAAATTATTAAAAATTTACATTTATTGTTAAAATTGCAGAAGCAACACAATGAAAAACAAGTAGGGTTATTTTACACAATGAATGCTGAAACATGCAAGCAACTGTTTACCCACGGCGGCCTCCCTAAAAGTTTTTCAAAACAGACGAAAACGTTCACAGAGACAGCTATAATGGTTCGACAGCCAGCACTAGACATCATGGATTGTATAAAAGCCAGTGATTTGGATAAGCCAGCCATCCGTTATCTACTTTGTATCCTTTTCTAGTATCTAGTGAGCGCTGACACTTTTATAGTTAACATACCACTTTGCATTATGTTGTGGTTACTAGCTATGCTTAAACAATTTAGAAAATTTTCCCTGTTTTTGCAACATTTTTTACAAATATATTTTATAATTTGAACCAGTATTTCCTGAGATTAGTGTATTCGAATAAACAAAGAAGCTCTTCAACTTTATAATATTAGTATAGACTGTGAGTATAGATTAAAGAAAATATTTCCTTAAGTTCATATAAGATGGTGAAAAGGGCACAGGAAAGTCAATTACAATGGCCCATCTTCTGCACTATGCTAGTGAAAATGATTACCTCATTGTTCATATTCCATGGGGTAAGTAAATAATTAAATACACCTATTAAAAATAAAACAATTTTATATCTCATTCATAATGTTCCCAAGATAAATATAAAATTGTTATGCCTAATTGAAATACATATTTCCTGCACACAAGTCAGCAATGGTTGTTAAATGTCTACAATTGTATCAAGTCATAAAACGAGAGTGACCTAACTCAATAATATAGAAACACAAATTGTGGTTGATTGCCTAATAAGTACCTTACTTACCTTATAACATTTCTACAGTCATTTAGATAGCAATGTACCAGGCAACTTCTGTTGAACCAAATTGTGTGTTTTTATTTTTGAGTTACGTCAGTATCATTTTAAGTGTGTGGTGTGTTGTTAAACAAGTTAACCGTCCCAGTTTTGCACATGTAACTTTATTGACTAATAAAGAAAATGTATGAAGCCCAGAACAGTGCTGTTTTACGATGTTGTTGATGATGATGACGAAATTTCGGAACCTAGCCATAAATAGTTTTTTTCTTTCACAGTATCAGAATGGCTGAGAAGAACTCCTCGCAATAAAGAGATGTCTAACTCTCCAACGCACGAAGGTTTCGTCGACATCAATATAGACGCGGCTGCATGGCTTATTCACTTTAAAGGACAAAACCAGTCTTTACTGAAGAATTCTGAAGTAAAATTTTGTTTACTAGAATTATTACATGATTACATCTTTACTTATTATAAAACAAACTCGTTATTTTTGTATGTCCCTATATCAACTTATATCTTCCAAAGTACGCAACAGATTTTGTTGCGGTTTTTTCAATGGATAGACTGTATCATGAAGAAAGCTTTTTTGTATAATTTGTTAAGGTTTTGTTTCTAAATTTCACGCATACGGAGTTGCGGGAAACAGCTAGTATGTATTTGAAAAAGAGTAACGATTTATCTTTATTAAGTTTTTTGTTTTTTGTTCATAGATTAAAATATCTAAAGAATATGTTTGGAGTAAACGTGAGAAGACTGAAATAGGAGCCCCATTGTCGGAGCTTGTCGAGCACGGGATCACCCGAATCAAGTACGCGTGTGACGTCATCGACGCACTTGTCGAAGAAATCAAAGTGCTTTCTATTAATAAACAGTAAGTGGAAATAATAATCTAAAATCATTTATTATTCCTTCTTAAATATTATTCCTTAAAGAAATAAGACGTCGAAACATGTATTTGCTGGCGTAAAGTTATGATTTGTTATGGACAATACTTGCAATAATAATAACTCAATAACTTGCATCTATCTCCTACTCCTTCATTTCAAAATATTGTGATTTTGTAATTAAGCCAAGGAAGATTTTTAGATAGTTGCAAATGGCGTAGTCTCTCTCATCCTCATTGGAAAAAGGCTTGACGGTATGATGATGATGATGATATTTTAAATTTTTTGATTTAAAAATAAGCTTACATCATCATCATGGCAGCCTATTGAATTCCACAGCTGGACATAAGCCCTTTCTAATTGGCGCCACAATATATGGTCCTCTGCTTTCCGTATCCTGCTACACTCTTAAGTTCATCCGTTAACATAGCTTTCAGAGTCGCGGTCTTAGTTCTTTAACGGATCTCCTTATCTCATTATTTTTATTTATTATTTACTATTTTTATTTTAGGTGTAAAACATTTGTAGCCATCGATGGTTTTAACAGTTTCTTCTATCCATTAACTCGGTTAAAGACTTCCACTAAAAGAACAGTCAAACCAGAAGAAGTAACACTCACATCAAGTTTTTTAAAACTTACGACAAATGATTGGGTAAGTCATCTAAGAATTCGTACGCCTAAAACGACAGTGACCCATCTCAAAATATATACAAGACGCGGCTTGTGCTGACTGTATATGAATGCGCGCTCAAGCTACGATGACGTAAATCGTACCGTCACGTCAGCGTAGCTGCGTGCATTCTTAAACTACCGTAGATATAGCTATGGTGGTACTCACAGATGTTATTTTTGTACACACAACATTCCTTAGCTGGCTTTTACAGCATTCTGGAAGGAAATAGAGTACTGACAATTATTGTATTGGTAATCTTTCACCACATGTACATTTATTATTGTACCTTAATTCCTTTTATTGGCTGTGATATGTGAATGGACTGTTCCATACAGAAGTAGTTGCATGTTAATGTAACCATAACAGTAGCTGCTCACTCTCTAGCTCTTTCTGGTGATGTATTTTACTGTGATGTTTTATTTTTACAGACAAATGGGGTTATTGTTGTTACTGCAGATCAGTTGGCAGTACCTGACGACCATCAAGAAAGTTTCTTGCCTAGATACTTGTTATTTAAAAAGGTAATATGCATCAATTTTAAAACTTAGTTTCCTTCTTTTCTAGTCACTTCCTTTTTTAGGGTTCCGTACCCAAAGGGTAAAAACGGGACCCTATTACTGAGACTTCGCTGTTCGTCCGTCTGTCACCAGGCTGTATCTCAAGAACGGTGATAGTTAGAGAGTTGAAATTTTCACAGATGATGTATTTCTATTGCCGCTATAACAACAAATACTAAAAATAAAATAAATATTTAAGGGGGGCTCCCATACAACAAACATGTTTTTTTACCGTTTCTTGCTCTCATACAACAAACGTGATTAATTAAGTTAGTATTGTGTGTGTTGTTTGCTCATTTATTAATAACGTGCCTTATGTTGCATAGATAATGGTACGGAACCCTTCGTGCGCGAGTCTGACTCGCACTTGACCAATTTTTTAAACATGCCAAAATATGCAAAAAAATTTAATATATTTTTTGTTCCAAATATGAACTAAAATTTCTTTTTTCAGGGCTTTGAGCATCTAGATCCCTTCGTGCCAGTAGAAGTAACCAGATATTCTGAGAAAGAGTTCCTGACCTGTGTTAGCTACTACAGAGACAGGTTGTGGTTACGTGGCCCTACTGAGATTGAGAATGAACTCAAGTTTACCAGTGCATGCAATCCTTACAAATTTATGGAGCAGTGTGCACCTTTGTAATTAAGTTTTGTATTGTAAATAGGTAATATATTATTAGACTTCTATGATCTTTTATTTACTTTCAATGACTACAATTTTAATATGCTTAATTTTCATTGTTATAATTCATGTTCTAATCTAGTGGGCTTTGGAAAGTTAATAGTTACTGTAGTAAAAATACCCTAATTCAGATCTTTATTTATATGCTAGCTAGATAATAATCAGGAAAGTAAAAATGCTAATAGATTTTTAATAATTTATTTAGCTGAACATATTATCTACAGAGTGGGGCTTACAACATAATCTTAGACATTATAACCGACAATGCGGCCTTTGCCAATACATTCGCCTACATAGAACCAGAATAAGACTTCAGCACCAACAAGAGCATTTAAGGTAGCCTGCTTCACACTCTGGTTTTTCCATGCGCCAGTCTTTGCACTAGTCAGCAGTTTACCGATGCCAGCTTTGATTTGAGGAATTTCACTTAATTTGGGAGGTGCAAGCTCCACTCGTGCATATTTCATGAAAATGTTGAACTTGGGGCGGCCCTGGGCGATTGCCGCTGAAAAGTAGGTGTAAATAAGAGATTACATTTAAGTGTAATCGATGTTATTTATAAGGATAGTTTTATCGACATAACCTTCAAAACAATAAAAATCATAATTACATAACTATACATGGTCTTTCGGAAATTAAGTACTGGTACTAAATAGTTTTACATAGAAATATAAATACTTACTGTTAATGAGACTCGGTACTTTGGCGACTAAATTGGCCATTATAATCAAAACAATTGAATTTTATTCGTAAATTCGAATTATAAAATATTGGATTTATTGGGATTGGGCCGCAGAATACCTATCTGAACTGTCAAAAGTAGGTATGTCATTACTCTCATGTCAAAATGAATGCGGTGTCTTTCGTTGCGTTCATTTCATTCAAATTTCATATTTGAGGTATGTACAAGAACAATTCCATAATATTTTGGGAAGAAATTAATTGAATTTTTGTTCTTTAGTACATTTTATAGTAATATTATATTGATAAGATTTGTGATTTAATATAATTAAATGTAAAATATTAATATTAGACGAAAGTAAAAACAGCATTGCTCATGGCTCAACCCACGGAACAGAAATCAATGGAAGTGTGAAGTAGGCGTGGCACGCGTGTCACAATTAAGCACTGTTGCGCTTATTTGATCTCCAGTCGCACAAGTACTTACTTAGTCGTATTCAGACTGTTCTAACGTTAACTCGTTTTGTTAGTATCGCGACAAGCTCATTTCGCCGTAGATATGCCGTATTGTTCAGTTTTGGAGTGCAAGAATAATAGTAGGAGAAGAAATCTTAAAAATGGAGGTATTTCGTACCATCGGTAAGTACAATATCATTTGATTCTAATAAAATTTTAGTTAATTCCAATTTACTAATAATTTATTGCAACGTCTCGCTAAAATCAACCTTATGTCGTTTAATTAAAGTTTATTTTACATTGATTATATTCATTATTTCGTTCTTAAAAGTTCTTCGCTACTCAATTAGTGATGTACTTAGGTCAGATTTCAGTTTATCGATAAATGCCGATATTAGAAAATTTGTAATTTACTATTTATTTTACTAAGTAACTTTACAATATGAATGTAAGGCGGTCTGAACTGCATTGAAAGTGATAAAAAATATGATTTTAACGACGAGCCACAAACGCCATCTACAAGCGTATCACTCAACGAAGCAAAGAGCTTTAACAACTGTACGATCATTTATAGAGCAACGTAACAACATAAAAGATAATTTATTCTCGATTCGATATAATCGATTTAGAAACTGTGAAGCGTTTAAAACAAAAGGAAATCACAGACTTTTTTAAGTAGACTAAACCTGCAATGTGCAATGTGAATTATTAAATATTATGATTATTTTAATTTCTGTATTTTATTGAACCAATTCATCTGACGCATTCGATTAAAACTAGGAACAAGGGTATCTCTGACATAGACCCTTGATAACTTAAAACCTCAATCTTTAACTGAAAATATTTTGTGTTTCCCTTGGACTTTAACTTAACGAAGTTCTACTGTACATACATTGACTAGATAGAAAACACCCAGACGTAATACAGCCATCTGTGTTCATTACACCAATATTTGTCCTGTGTGGGAATCGAACCCGCGACCTCGTGATCGTAAGTCGGCTGCATAACCGCGCATAAATGTGTATATTTTTATCACATAAAACAACGACACTCTTTCTCCCTCTTGTACACCAATATTTCAGTAGTTAAAAAGCCTACGCTTTGAGGAAACTAGACATGAGGTATATATTGATATCGGTAATAATCGGTAAACCTAAGAAAAGATGGATGGACTGTGTGAAAGAGGAGATGAAAGAAAGAGGAGTTGACACAGACATGACGGCTAATAGAAGATTATGGAAGAAAAAGACATTGCGCCGACCCCAAATAATGGGATAAGGGCAGGAGGATGATGACATATATCGATATCGGTAATGTGATTCGGGTTGGTACGGCCTTGATGGAATAGCAGCAATGACACGTTAGTGCACACGATTGTCACCTTTACTCTTAACGAAATTGTGTTTCTATTTGCGACCACTGGTAAATGCGCCATCTATCGTCAAGTAGCGGAATTTACTCGTCAATCAATTTTAGTTTGACTTTAGATTACAAAAGGTGTTAAATACTTTTCCAACTACAGCGAATTGAACCCTATTCCAGAATAAGAAGGTTTATTTTCAGATGTAGGTTATATGGCTTATGCTAGTTTAGTATAAAATGTAAACGACCAATCAAACGATTTGTTTATATGTAGTACATTATAAGATTATCGGTATAATTGTGTGCGTTTGGCGACACTGGTTTCTATAGTAATTTTGTTACATTGCAGTTCCACTTGATTTCTGTTCCGTGGCTCAACCATAGCAATTTTATTGCTTAGTGATTTGCACAGTGATTTGCATTTGTTGGTGATTTGAGAGATTGATGAGAGTAGGTATAATACCTATTTAATTTTGAACACAGAATAGATATAAGATTTTGAATGCTGCTTTATTAACTTTTTCCTTTGGCAACATTTTTTATTAGGGATGTTCAATAATAAAATTATAGGTAATTGAATCTTTTTATTACGTATAAATCGAGTAAATGGATGATAGCTTTGTATTTAAATTAGATTGAAGTAAGCATCTTTAACAGGCTATATTAGTTCCCCAATGATTGCCCAAAAAATTATTGACAAATTATCATATGACAAACAACGTTTCACCAAATGATCATTTAGTAAACGATACACTTGACAAAAGTATCATCTTACAAAAACTTACTTAGCAAATAATCCATTAGCAAACACTACACTTGACAAATGTGTCAAGTATTCAAATGTAAATTGACCTTTTTGTCATTTCACCAAATGATATGTTTCGTAAATCAAGTTGTTTTAAATGTATCATTATCATCATGAATCATTATTAAACGCTGAAATACCTTAAAGTCGCTTCCTATGTAAAAAAATGGTTATTTTAACAAGAATACCAAATTTTTAGACCAATAGTAGAATTATCTGATAA
Source organism: Orgyia antiqua (assembly GCA_916999025.1). Classification (NCBI taxonomy): domain Eukaryota; kingdom Metazoa; phylum Arthropoda; class Insecta; order Lepidoptera; family Erebidae; genus Orgyia; species Orgyia antiqua. Next base: position 22,678,038 of record OU779862.1, read on the forward strand.
CTCAGTTGCCAAATGTTAGTTTTGTAAAGTAATCATTTATAAAATGTAAATTTAAATAGTGATCATTTGTCAAAATGAAACATTTGTAAAATGATCAATAATAAAATGATGAATACGCGAATTCATTGTTTTGCCAAACGTTGTTTATCAAGTGTAGTTTTGCGAAATAACTTTTGGTCAAACAATCGGACACCGGCTATATTAAATAGAAATTACATTTGAAAATTATCTACTACCGCAGTTTGTCTGATAATACAACATCTGGCTGGGGATGGTTAAATTTTTGATAAAAGCGTAAGTTAGGTTACCCGACGCGATTATAATATTTTTATTAGAAGTGAAGTATTTACAATTTATTTTTAATTGTAAATTTTTTTATTATGAAGGATGCTTCAATACCAATATGTAAGAATGCTTTTACTTTTACTCAGACTTCAGACTCATTTTAAAATAATAGCTAGCTTTTTGTTAAAATGTTCATAAGGGGACATCACATTATGATTTCAACAAGTTCTCTTTGATTTTAAGAAGTGCTAACGGTACGGTTCTAATAAATTCTAATTTTATTTTACGTGACAATCGATTAAATCGCTTTAGTTACATCCCTTTTTATGTTTCTCAATGCTACGTTGACGATTTCGATCAAATTGACATTTGTCAAATCGAATTGTTGGTGTTAAAACCAAGAATTAGATTTTTATAAAACATTAGCCAATTATTTGGCTAAATATCTTATTAGAAGTAAAGTATATATAGTCCAAATTCTGAAAAAAATAAATTACTGAAATGTATTTACGGGGTATGTGTTTTATTTTCATATTCAGTTTATCGTTATCGTATCACATAAAACAGCGTTTATTAATCTGTTATAATGTTAAATGTAAGCCTTGAAATTGTTTTATTATGCTTAAAACCTCTGTTCAAGAATATTCTAATTCATTATTGACGGAGAAATACTATATTTAAGTACTAACGATAGGGACACGTCATTGTTACGCACAGCAGACGCCGGCCATATCTATGCGGCCTTACAGGTTATTTTTTATTTGCTAATCGTAAATTGTGTTTGTTCCTCTTTATACTATCTTCACAACTTACCATTATAAAGTTCTTGTTAGAATACTAAAAAAAATATTGTTATTTACCTATTTTGTTACCTACTACTATTGTTAATATTAACAACATACTTCTTGATTATGTTTTCAGTGATATTTCTGCTATCATTAAGTATATTAACGGTTAGTAATGCAAACACACTCCAAGGTACTATAGATCTGAAGCGCTTGCAGAGTATCTTGCAAGATAACGTGAAGAGCAAAGATATCACATCATTATACTATGCTGTTAAGGGACTGGTGCAGCTGAATGCTGACATTCCTAATATTTGTGAGGTTTGTGCACACAATTATTATTACCTGAAGGTCATGGCATCTTTAGTATCAATAATCTATACGTTTAAACACTGTTTACCATCCTGTTCCGCAATTTTGATATAGAATGAAAATAATTATATAATATATACATAGAAATATTCAACAGTCGATAACTAAAACCAAAATACATACTTATTACATTTGTTGGCTCCTAAAATTTTAACACAAACCCTTAAAGAAATCTAGTTTGAATTTATTGTACCTTATTGGTATATAAAGTGAAGACATAAATAGACTGGTATATAAACAAATTCTTTTTTTTCAGGACTTTAAGAATGTCAAATATGATATTTCAAATATAGAACAAGTGTTTCAACTAACAAATGCAGCAGCTCTCTCTAGCTGCCAGAATTACTTGAAGCCAGATGTTCTTCGTACAGCAACACAAGTGCTGGATAAGAAAGATGCCTCACTTGCTGACATATACCATGCTGTTTATGCACTGAAGGCTCTTGGAAAGGGAACTGTGTATGATAGAGAAGATGCATTGAAGAATCTTATTCAATTATTGAAGAAAGATGATTCACCTGCTAAGTAAGTTATTTTTTATAAAAATGTCATAGTCTTTCACTAGATTCCATGTTAATAGTAAAGCTAAATTTCTTATTAGATTATTATCTGCTTTACTGTTAGCTTGTTGATATCAGTTAGAGATCAATCTATGTAGTTATAATAACATCACACTTTTCCCTGCTGGGATAGGCACAGACTATAGAGCGTCATCTGCTTCTCCAACAGTCTATACACACTTTCTTGGCTTTTTATTATGACATTTGCATAAGACATTGTCGTACACAAAAAATCTTGTACCCATGTCTAATGAAGCTAAACATTTTCCCCAATTGTTCTATTATTTTTAGTCATAAGTAGTATAGTAATTAAATACCATTTTTTAATATCAATAAAATTTGTTCTTTTTTTCAGTTATGGCTACGTATTTGCATTATGTGAACATATGGGATGTGGTGCGTGGACTGCTTCCCACACTGAGGGTGTGCTCCTTGCGGCTGATGAGAGTGACTCGAAGGCACTGCACTTTGAAGGTGGACTGCCTGTCACCTCCAACCTGCTTGGCACAATCGTCAGGTATATTTTAATTTCAGTTTGAATCAAAAACTAGCCTTGGTATTTTCAGAATGCATCAAATTAATATCAATAGTGCTTGTACTATACTATACGTGTTTCAGAAAGGTGTAGTCATATTTGAGCATTGTTACACATGGCCGGTGACTAGGCACTAGGCATGGATGAAATTACAAATACTAGTTATATTATGACTTTTATGTGTTCATAAAAATTTAATTAATTTGTTAAAATAATCGATCTTCTTTAAATACAACACTACTATGAGGTCATCTTTTATCGTAAGGTTCAATCGCATTCAATAAACCGTAAACATCTCATAATTGATGCGTTCCTGGTAGTTATTTAATAGTCGGCTATAAACAAGAAAAAATTTACAAACTGTATTTTTCTATGTGTAACTGTAATATTTATAATATTTGAGGCCTATCCAATGCAACCTTAAAATATGACTACACCTTTCTGCAACACGTTGTATTATAGATGTTTTCTAATGTCTGATTAATATGGATACATTTTTACAAGACACTTCAAAAATCGTCCCACCAATCAATAAGCCTCATAGTTTGACGGGCCTTGTGGTGTAGTGGTTCTGGTAACGGACTGCCACTAACATTTTAAAATCAACAAACAAAAATCCATACAATTATTAAATTATAGAAACTCAATATTAAACAGTTCAATGAATCACATGAAAAAATAATATGGCCCCCGTCGAACCAAAATATTTCTGCTATTTAAATAGATAAAACCTTACTAAACAAAAATGCATAGTGTGCATACGTGATTTATTAGACTTCCGACAATTATTTTTTATTCGGATTATAGGCAACGAACGAACATTGCCGAATACTGGCGGAAACATCCGATCGCCAAAGCAGGCGGCAGGATTTACAGTACAAAGCGTCTTGGATATGCAAGCCTGTGTGCGTTTGCGAACTGTGAACACCAAAATTTCTACACACATATGAATTCATCTCATGCGGGCGGCGACCGCCTGACTTGATTAGACATATGACAGAGAAAGCAATATTATTCCTTCGCCAAACGCCTGGCAAACATAAGCACCAATTTGCAAGCACATATTGGTGCTATTTATGAATTATTAGGCGTTTTTAAGTTATAATATTTTGTTTAATTAATAGTAAATAAATGAATAAAGTTTATTAAAATATCTGTGAATGGCAAGTAAAGCACAACTTTTCTGCCTACAGGGAGCGCACGCCCCTGCTGGTTTGGTTTGGTGCTTTTAACTTAATGGCTTTAGTCATCTTTATAAACCAAACTTTACTAAGTAGGATTTTTTCACAAGTTCTTTAACAATTTGTGTAGCCTTTATTCGTTTATTAAACAGGACATACAAAAATCTCAAAAAGCCAAGTCCACTAAGCGAGGAACAACGCTACAAATTCGCTGAGTACTTACTGTCGCGTCGCTCAGTCACGTCGCCTAAAGGCGCAGCGTTATTACTGGAAGCTGCCGTCGCACTTGCTGATGATCAGGTATACCTATAGGTTTTACATAACATAGTATTTAGGAATCATGTGTATATAATATGTATGTGTATGTTCGTATATGTGTATTATTGCGTACGTATGTATAATACTGCTCTAGTGCTAGTCCTACCGTCTATATGTAATGTAAATGTCTCTGTATCTTATGTAATGTAAATATTTAAGACATGAGTTTTATTAGTTTATTGGCTTATCTATTTGTAACACTAACTTTTATAATGTAATGGTAACATGCTGTTGTTTTTCTTATGAAATAAATAAATACTGTTTCGTAACAGAGTTGACGCGGGAGGCTTGATCTCGCACGCGAATGGACAGTCAGTACTAGTTTTCCAATTGCAGAGCATAATGCGGCTCAGTGCCGCACAATGCTGAACTATGCTGACACTTAATTAGAACATGAATTAGTTTTCAAATGCACCAGCAGAGTGCGCTAAGTTCAGTGTTGAAAAAAAAAATACTAAAATAAAATTGTATTCACATTATAAGTGTGGAATATAAAAAAAAGTCATTGTTTGTACCTTCATCCATACTTATATTTTTTTTTAACACAGCTTGAATTAACTTTGATTATTTCCAGAAAACTGCGACGAAACGAAAGCCTTAAAAATTTTTTTAACAACAAATAATATTACTAACGATAATATATAAATAAAATTTCAATCAATGCCAATTTAAATAAAAAATACTTGTTAATTTTCTGTCGCTGAAATTGGTATGGATTGCACGCAGCACTTTTGAGAGTGCTCGATTGTGCGATGCGTTGCTGTAGTTGGAACACTCAACGTTGAGCATTGTGACGCATAATGCGCTTTTGTGCTGTAATTGGAAAACGGGGCGTAGTTGTTTTACTCCCGCGCACACATTGGTTAAAATCGGTACACGTGCGCCATTTCCCCACCACTAATAGAGCGCTCATAAATTGTGACGTTAATTATACTGTGGCTTAAGTTTACTGATGGATTGTCTACTTGGTTTAATGTGTTTTTTCGTTATTCCTAACAGCCTTCCCCAGTGAGCATCACCATAAAAGGCAAGAAGTATATCACCTCTGAATCCGACACCATTGAGTTCTCAATAACCGACCTTGTTGGGCGTCCTCTCAAAACTTTGAAGCCTGATGAAGTCATCGCTCAATCTGGTACTCGGCTAGCTGATGACGTAGTAGTCTTGTCTAAACAGCCTTTGACTCAGAAAGCTAATGAACCCATCACATTTGTGCTGAACTTGAGCAAGATTAAGGCACAATATGGATTATACAAAATAGCTCTAAGTGCTGGATCTAAAGTGATCAATGTGAATGTGGCAGTTCTGGGCGAGATTCAAGTGAGCAGTGTCGAGGTTGGTGTGGGAGATGTGGACGGTACTACCAGCCCTAAGATCACTACTGTCAATTATCCTAACAAGTTGAATGAGGTGCTGCAAGCTGATCATTTGCAAAAGTAAGTATACTATACATAGAAAATCTGTACATTCTATGTTTTGCGAACCCATCAGGCATGTATGGGAAAATGATCATGACGAAGTCTATTACAGTCTACCGCTGGTTAGCTTTTCGCATTCACACGACATGCCTTTCGCATCCAAACTTGGATGATGTTTCTTAACTTCATGTACCTATTTTATCTATACATAAATTCCAAATATTTTAATATGAAATCAAACATAAACTGATTAATTGTATAATTTCCAGGTTGAGTCTAAAGTTCACAGTTCGTGACAAATATAACAAAGGTGTGTTAGTACAACAGGCGTTTGTACGTGTAGCGGGCGCGGCTGATCAGGAAACTATCTTCGTAGCAGAACCTGACAATACTAAGGCGTACAAAGTTGAACTGGTCAGTTATATCATATTATTATCACTCAACATATTATAATGTACACACTATTGACTAAGGGACTCGTCCACAGTGGCGGAGCTAGTCTAAATTAGGATGACGGCGTGAGCCAGTTATTTGAGGCCCTTTTAATTTCGTGTATGTACCTCAAGCAAAAAGCCTCACGAAACCGTCGTCTTTTGCCAAAGCCGTTCACTATTTGTTCTCCTCCTTTTTGGGATAATGTTTTATCTCTCTTCAACCCATTTACGTCCCACTGTTGGGCACGGGCCTCCTCCACTATAGGCGGGATTATGGTCTACTGTGCCGCGCTGACCAGGCGTATTGGCACAGGGTTTATTTTCGAGATTTCCGTCTCTCACAGAGGGTGTTATCTGTGTGCAATATCCCTTAGCTGACTTTTACAGCACCCTTGGGAGGAGATCGGGTGGTGACACTTGTATTCTTAATCCGTCACCACACGGAGAATGTGGAAAAGTTTTATCTACAACTAGCTGGCCCGGCAAACGTTGTTTTGCCATACCAAAAAAAAAGTAAAAAAAAATTTTTTTTAAAAAGAACTAAACCTCACGGAGCCCGAGACCTTTCCAACGAATGCAAAACCGTGGAAATCGGTCCGTGCGTTCTGGAGTTATAGCGTCAGAAAGGAAAACCCGACTTATTTTTATATAGTAGATACTGTAACCAGTTCCGAGATTCCATAATAATGCATATTCCGCATAGCAGTAGCTTTAATTTCGTGATTATTATGACGTAGATATCTGTTTTCTCGCTATTTCTTTGCAAATTAATTAAATAATTATTGTATTCGTTATTTATTACGTTCATATCTCATTTTAAAAACTCCTGCAGTTTGTTTCCTGTTTATGTTTTAATTTAACTAAAATTTTAGTATGTGTAAAAATACAATTTGTAAAGTACAAATTGCCATCAAGGTTTGTAGTAATAAACAGCTGCTTAAATTAGTTTGGCACCATTTACATACTAATTGAAACTTAATAATATAAATAACTAACTAAATGATGTAAGTTATTATTATTATTTATTACTTTACAGTAAAGATGTTAACGTGGTACAAATTTACTTTAGAATTTAATCGTTATATACAAAAATATATATCTTTCCTCTTTTTATTAGTATGGATGCCACGCGATGCTGGCCGCCTAGGGATGTCCCTCCAATGAGTTAGTGATGTGACAATCTATTCTATTTAATTCTATTATATTTCAAACAGAATGTAGGAAGTATAGCCAAACATCTGAACTCCGAGTCAGGCAAGTACTCACTGACCATCTACTTGGGTGATAGCGCCGTGTCCAACCCTATCGCGTGGCAAGTCGGTGATGTGAACTTCAACTTTGGCAAAGATTCCAATGCTGTTGGTGAGTTGCATTATTTATTTAATTTAGTTATAACTATGTATATAGTTTACATTGCTGTCATTTATTATAATTTTATTTTTTAATAATTATTTATCAATAATGATTGTCCGTGGGGTGATGGACAAAAAGAATACAAGTGTTACCTCCCCATGTCTTGCCCGCGGGGATCGTAAGAACCCACCGAGGGAACTACGTGACATATATGCGCATATACGCAAGGAGGGTTAACGTCAGGCAGGTGGCCAAGTATAAAAATTTTAATCCTATTGTAACAGGAACAAATAGTCATTTTCCACCGTACCCGTAAGGAGACGAGGGCGGGAGAATGATAATGGTGAATGATTAACCACATACTAATTAAGGGCCTACATCAATATTATCGTATATCATCGCCGACACGTACATATTAACACAGCCAGTAGGCACAGAAAATGAAGAATTAGGGATACTTTTCCTATTTACTCAAAATCTACTAAATATATTTTAATTCTGATTTACGTGTTTCTATATATAATAGTTACTTATGTTTTTAAAGTTATTTCATTAGTTAATACGCGATAATAGACCGACAAATGAAAAAAATAAAAAATAAGCGAGGTTGTTTCGCTAAGATTTTCTATCGAGAAAACTTTTTTCAATCGCGTTTCTGAGTTTATGCGATCCTAGATCATATATTGAAAAAACATATACTTAAAAATTAGAGCTCTAGCCATTCAATCTAAAGAAACAATGAAAACTTCGTACATAGAAAAATGCACGAAGCTATTTTGGTATCCTCTTAATTATAAAAACTGATCAATCGCTAGTTAAATTTAAACTGTTTATCATGTATTAGTAACCATTGATGGAATGGAGAGGGCTATGCTCGGTATTTCCCTACGGGATAAAATCCGAAATACGGAGAACTGGCGTGTCCGACATTGCCATGGGCAGGCCACATCGCTCGTAGGACTGAGGATCGTTGGGGAAGAAACGTCTTAGAGTGGCGACCACGTACCGGACGACGCAGCGTTAGGCGGCCCCCGTGGGTGGTGACAAGGTGGAGCGACGATATCGTCCACAGTGGACGGATAGAGACTGATAGATGGATGGATGAATCACCATTAAATCTTTATTATTATTGATGAATTAATAATAACAACATGAGAATTACTCCTGCTCTTATCCCGTTCTTTTAGTTTTGGCCAATTTTTGCTTGAGGCCGCCTAACTGACGATAACCCACGTTCGAGTATTTGCACAGATGTCTTGTGATTTGTTTCCCGCAGTCGATTATTACGACTCCCGCGGGTATTATTGTATTCTTTTTGTGCGTCATCCCACATGTTTTTATTAGTAATCATAATTTGTAATCAAAATCTTTTAAAAACCTTGTAAAAGAGCACTATCTACCCGTTAGCTGATAAATATAGCTACTCTTCATATTTTATATACTAAGTTTATTTATTGTGTATTTACTATGCATTTGTAGGTATATATGAAATTACACAATAATTTGTTCTTGAATGTCTATCTATCTAATTATTTATTTTCTTCTTTCACTAACTGTACACTGCAACCCCATCTTATTTTATTTACTTCTCTTTCCGTCCTATGGTTGCCTGGAAGAGATCACTTTATGTGATAAGGCCGCCATTTGTACCTAAGTCTTAAGAATCTTGTCTTTATTTCAATGTCTGTAAAGTGTACAATAAAGAGTTATCTATCTATCTATCTATAATTTGATATCATGAAACTAATATACATAGTATGTAATATTCCAGGATCTCCAGTAGTATCAAGTCCCAAGTCATACCGCGGTGTGCTCCCCGAGATCTCTCACGTGTTCCGTTCCCCGGAGGCGCGCCCCGCTCGCCTCGTGTCGGACGTGTTCGCGTGTGCGTGCGCCGCGCCGCTCCTGCTGCTGCTCGTGTTGTGGGCGCGACTCGGACTTAACTTTGGAAACTTCCCGCTCACACCGAGCGCACTCGTCTTCCATCTCGCATTGGGAGGTAACGTGCGCGTGCTTATATTACTAACTCATGTTCATTGTTGAAATAAAAAATCATTTAATCAAGTAGACACAATTTTTCAGATAAATTATGTGCTTATGACATGTCCAAATTTTTTTTTCGCTACCAGCGGTTCTGGACGCAATCTGCTGAGAAGAACCGGCGTAAGAAACTCAGCAGAGCTTTTAATCGAATCAAATTTAAGTTGTAAATGCTTCATAATGTTTTATGTGTTTGTATGTGTTTCATGTAAACGAAGAATACTAAAATCTAATAATAATAATGTTAATTTTAAATAATAATTAAATAATAATGTTAATTTCATTTTGTTCAAGGTACTTAATTGTAATCTTATTGTTACATTTGAACAAAAGTGAAAATTTATTTCAGATTTTCATAGATAAAAATTTTGTGGATGTGCTATAACAACTATTGCTATTGGAATTGTTTTCACTCTTATATTTAGAATACGTATATTCTAAAATTATTAGGTATATGTATCTTAAATGTCTTATATTTTGAGCATTTGATAAAATTATGTCTGTAGGTAATTTATTTACTTTTGAAAAGAATTCAAACTTAATATATTTCGTAAAAGTGTAGTTTTATTAGCTCTAACATCTAGAAGTTAGTGTTAAATGTTCGATATGTTTGCCAGGTTCTCTCGGGCTGTACGGAGTGTTGTGGCTGCAACTGACGATGTTCGACACGATGCGCTACTTGCTGCCGCTGGGCGCGCTCACCTTCCTCTCGGGCCACAGACTACTTAGACGTTTAGTACAAGATAAAACGCAATCGCGTTAATAGTCATATAGTAGAGTTTAATACATATTGTATTAAAATACTTCTCAAAATATTTCAACTAGCACTATCAGAAATTCACTTCCTGTTTCATAATAAGTTTTCGTTCCATTATTTAATTAAATGTTTTATTTGAGTAGGGAAATGTGAGAAAATGCAATTATCGCCTTCAATTGTAATAGAATGATAAAATAACTTGTGTTTAAATAGTCAAAACTCGTGTAACTTATAGAGTATAATTACTTAATTTATGAAATGGATATTATCATAAGAGTGATGTCATTCCTTTGAAGTTTTGTTGGTCTAATAAATTTGTACCCTTTCAGGCATCAAGGTCAATGTTCAGTGATGTGTTAATACAGGCGATATTAGTAAATGGTGTATTAAGACAAATTTATGTTCACGTTTCAAATATTTTTTACGATTTTCACTTATACATTTACAAATGCATTTAAGAGGGCAGAATGTGCAAGATTGATTTTATAATTGGAAATTATATGAAACTTAGAATTTCATAAAGTTTTTAATACCTTCTATTTGTAATGGTTATTTTAATAAAATGTGATTCGTTACATAGTTTTTTTATTAATACCTGTTACATAAGTGGCTAGTGTTTCAGGCAACAGTTGTTACAGACAATGTTATCTTTGTCTGCTATACTGTTAGGTCGGTAGTGTCGAACTAACAGACACAAACTAAAGTAATTATTTGGTCGCAACTGCTGAAGTCGCCTCATGCACACGTAAGATTTTTATATAGCTTGGGTTGGTAAGACTACCCTCAACCTGATGTTAAGCGAAAGTGTAATCCAGATGCGAGGACGGCTAGTACGTTGTCAGAGCACTAGCCGCCCCCACAAGATGATTCTTCTTTTTCGCAAGTGTATACTCCTCCGTGTGGTGACGGATTAAGAATACAAGTGTTAGCACCCCATCTCCTCCCGAGGGTGCTGTAAAAGTCCGCTAAGGGATATTGCACACAGATAACATCCTCTGTGAGAGACTAAAAACTCGAAAATAAACCCTGTGCCAACACGCCTGGTCAGCGCGGCACAGTAGACCATAATCCCTCCAAAGTGGAGGAACAGTGGGACGTAAATGGGCTGGAGAGGATACAAATGAGTATAAGCATTCTCGTACTATTCAGCGGGAATCTCGAATCTCGCCCATTACAGTTTCGAGGATTTTGACTAAAAATATGTTGTATTAAAATAAAAAGAACTATTCTTACAAAAAATCTTTATTGTATCAATTCCTTAATATTTAAAATGTCACTTAATTATCTATCACAGAGTAAATCATTAGCTAAATGATTTAATTTACTATAAAATATAATAAGTAGATAAAAATAAACACATGTACATTTCATTGTTAATCAATGAAAGTACAAGATGTCAATATAATTAATAGAAATCTTATGTAGAAATGCAATTACATATAAAATTAATAATGCACACAATATTATAAGAAAATGTCAAAATACAAGTTGAATGCATTGAATAAAAATAATATGCTTGACCAGCCAAGCTGGGTGTTCACCTAAATGTATTTGACACTATCCCATAGGCGATAATACTGAGAACTAATGAGAAACACTAACAATGTCTGACACAGCTAGTATGTTAAAATTCAGCATCCAATGTGAATACATTGTCCGTCTTGTTCGCCATAACTCCCCACTTCTGGTATTCTCCAACTTTCTTTTCAAAGAAGTTTGTTTTTCCCTCTAGTGAGATGAGATTCATGAAGTCGAAAGGATTTTTGGTGTTATAGTGCTGTAGACAAAGAAAAAAAATCTTAAATACGTTTATATGGTAGACATATGTATTAGTGAAAAAATGTATAAATACATATGCCTTTTAACGAAATATGCTTTATTAGCCAATAGGCGTTAAACAATTTAGCCATAAAGCTGCTCTCATTTTCCTCTTTTTGAACTCAGTATTTTTAATGTTATAACTTGACCTTAGTTTGTTTCAAGTTTACGCTTTAATTAAGTTTAATATGACTACGTAAATTAATTAACATTTATCAGTGTAATTATTATACCTTTTCTCCAATAAGTTCTACCAGCAGTCTGTCGGCGACGAACTCAATGTATTGTGACATAAGATCACAGTTCATTCCTAACAAGCGTACAGGCAGAGCTACTGTAAGAAACTCTTGCTCAATTACTACGGCATCCTTGATGATCTGCAGCACGCGGGATGGGGAGGGCTTTTGGACTAAATGTTTGAACATCAAACATGCGAAATCGCAATGTAAACCCTGGAATAAAAAGTACAATTAATAGACATGTCAAATTTTAAAACAACAGTAAGTAATGTTCAGTGCCATAATTTTGTTGTGGGTTCGATTCCTAGTCAAGACACATTTGTGTAATTATTTGTACTGAATCTGGGATTTATTTGTAACATAAGCATTTAGCTTAACTTAAGATGACAGATGTGTAAAATGTCTATGTAATGTATAACTTTCTCTTTATGTTGTATTATGTGTACATATTGATGTATGGTGAATTATTAGCCCTTAGTCATTAAGTTCTCTGCTATCTACAGTTTTATTTATCATGCTGATAACAAGTACGTGAGCACAAACAGCACAACATTATCTTTATACATACCCTACATAGATAACAGGTCAAAAAGTGATAGTTCAAAACAACAAAAGCTCCTATAAAAAGATGACTGTACTTTATGTCATGTTTTTTAGCATGCTGACACTGATGATAATGAAGTCTAATAGAGAAAAGATATAATGTGTATATATTGTAGTTTGTAATTTGCGCATTTATATCCAGTCAGTCTCAATATTCTCTTTCGCGCCAACTATTGAATCAATATTAACGAAATTTTGGCACATACATAGGTCTAGAGCCAGAATAAAGACATAACAACAACAGCTAGTATTTACTTATTTCAACTAACCTCATCTCTGGAAATAAGTTCATTACTGAATGTCAATCCAGGCATAAGACCTCTCTTCTTAAGCCAGAATATAGATGCAAAGCTGCCAGAGAAGAAGATGCCCTCTACGGCAGCAAATGCGACGATTCTCTCGCCGAATGTGGCAGTCTTACTTGCGATCCATTCTAACGCCCAATCCGCCTTCTTCTTTACACATGGCAGTGTCTCAATAGCATTGAACAGGAATTCCCTGATAAAAAGAATATGTTTCAATAAAGTAATATTGGCAGATTAACCTTATGCAAAGGACAGATAATTTTGTGATACATGTATGTAGCAATTGCCAGTTACATTTCAGATACAATGTATAGGTATGTTTTATTAAGGAAGTTTCATAATCACTGTGTTATGACTCATGGTTCCACCAGGCTGGATTCACAGCCATTAACTACCTACTTCATTCATAAATAGTATTCTTGATTTAACACATGAAATTAACTCTTCATTTATTGTATACTGTTTAAAATGTGTATGAAAAATAAAATAAAAAAACATTCCTAGATAAATCATTATTTATCAAATAAAACTAGTAGAAAGTCATTGGCCAATTTCAAGTTATCATAATTTTATTCATCCTTGATATTATTGTAACAATGTACGTGTGTTTCTCAGAAACAACACATAAATTAAACATATAAAAGTGATAAGCATACAAATGAGCTACATTAATGTATGAAATGCTACATTTACAATGGGCTGTTGTTTCATTGTATTACAACTCTAATATGGTTAGTTATTATTTGTTTATAAAGATGTGGCTTATGTCTCAGGTAGCCTATCAACTAAGATCTGGTATCCTCTGAGGGATATTTTAACAAGTTTGGTGCAGTTTTCCTTATGAATAATCTAACTGGCTAGTGACTGATAGCAATTATTATACAAAAATAAATAACATAACTCTGCTAAATAAGAATGAGATTATAACTACATGTTTTTGTGCTTATCTAGAGCTTCAGTATTTGTGTTTTTCCTTATCAAATACTTTATTATTCCTTACTGGCAACATATTGATATTTTGTGCCTTCAGCATATACTGAGAGGTACATAATATATGTATTAATGACTTTATAGAAATAACTTTTCATTTAATTTATTGAAATATAGTTATGATGGAGTATTTTACCTTTCCTGTGGTTCCTTCACATATGTGTCAATCAACAAGGAATACATTTCTGAATGTACATTCTCCATAGCTATCTGGAAGCCATAGAAGCATCTTGCTTCAGTCACCTGCACTTCCTGAGAGAATCTCTCTACAAGATTCTCATTCACAATACCATCTGATGCAGCAAAGAATGCCAGGACATGCTTGATGAAGTATTTTTCACTATCTTTGAGGTTTTCCCAGTCAATAAGATCCTATGAAAAAATTCTCTAGTCATTGCACCATACTTTAACTTTATGACTCATCATGCTAAGTCAAAACACAGAACATAATTACAAGAATATGGTAAGAATTTTTAGGCATTTATTTTGGGACTCAAAATACATTAATTCATTAGGCCTCAACCACAGTCCTGTGACAATACCGCTGACAAGAATAACATGTTTTAAGAACAATAACTGCTATGAACGCCATGGTAACAGTTTCATAATTACAAATTACAAAATGTAAGAGATACCTTAGAAAGATCGACTTCTTCCGCAGTCCAAAACGAAGCTTCTGCTTTCTTGTACATGTCCCAGATGTCTGGATATTGAATTGGGAATATAACGAAACGACGTGGATTGTCCCTCAACAACGGCTCAAGCTGAGGGTCAAACTCGGCTACTTCTTTATCTTTTCCGTCAGATTTCTCAACCTCCATTGTTTTTACATCTAAGTTTTCATTACGAACCGCAAGCACATTGTTTTTAACAGGCGACTGTGAAGGTAAACATTTAGGTTATGTAGTCACACCAAAAATAGACAAATGTTTTACAGGTCATACAAAGTGTATGTGGTATTATGAAAAAATATATAACTTACCTTCAAATGAACATTGTTGAACTCATTCAATAAATTTTCCTTTTCAACAACAGGCGCCATATTCAAGCGATTTAATTTGTTATGGTTGCTTTTCAATGAAATAGCTGAAACAGTATTTTATTAATTTGTTATTTTTGAACTTTCTATCAAGTCAAGGAATTTTCCTTCACATTCAACAGCTGACGTGTAAGTGTTAGCAATACAGATTGATTTTGTGGCGCAAAATTGAGCTGAAATTACAACTTACCCGCTCTTTTAGATGTCACGATTTATTTCCTCCACCACCATCCAGTTCCGAATCGTACTATGAATGTAAGCTTAATTAATTTTGAAACTTAATGTAATAAATTTGGAGAAGCAAAGATCAATAACCGAATGTAATATTTAGTGATTTGATTACAATAATTACAGAAAAAAAATTTAATATCTATTTTCTTTTTAAAACGTAATATTATTTCTGAAAATTGCGTCTTGTTCTAAAACTTCATGAACGTGTCGGAACAAAAACAAACAACAGATGTTCTGTTGTTTGTTGACAACATTCATTGGCCAATACGAGGAGAGGTTATAAAACGGCGGTCTTTGGAAATTTCGTTCGTTTTTATGATAAATAGTAAGCTGGTATCATTTCATTAACTATAAAGTATTTTTCCATTTTCTTGGCAATAATATTTTAGTCCAAAAAGCCCGGAAAAGGGGGCAAAAAAATTATAACAATTCCCCGCCAAAAATTAATACCATTTCTCAAACTTCTATTGGTCCAAATCTACACCAATCACAAGCGGGAAGTACAGATAAAAAACAACATGGCCGTTGACCTCGTTGACTAATTCTGAGCATAGACGTACTAATAGAGAATTATCCAATGCGTCTTTTTAATGATATGTGCGATCTAAATAAAAATTAAAAGGAACGCTCAAGGATGAGATAGATTTAATCGATTTCCTCTTCTCTTTCATTTCTAGCCTACCGCCAACTGTAGCAGACCTGGTGCTCAAGTCCACTATTTTGGAACAATTGTCATACCGGCACAATACCGGCACGATACCGTTGCAATTGAAGTCAAATATCCGTAGTCTGCTATATGCCGTCATAACGGTCTTTCAATGGTAATAGAATTGTCGATCTCTTTTATCTATGCATTGAATTTTCGGTCTCTTTTATCTATGGATTGTGTTAGAATGGTATGTATGTGTTGCCGTTTTTATAAAATGCGTTAGTTGAAGTGATTTTCGAAAAAATACTAATAAATTTAAACATTTAATCATGCTAGACTTCGTTTAAATATATTTGTACATACTATTTATTAGTATAAAAAGCAATGTGAAGTTTAGATTAGTAAATTGCAATAAATTACAAAGAACAATTTCTAATATTTCTATCTATCTATTTTTTATTTATGGCACAATCTGTCGACACAGGACAATTTAAAAATATTACTGTCAAATTCAAAATAGCAGACTACCGAAACATTTCAGTCATTGAATTGCAATTGTGAAGCAGTTGTGTACGAGACTAGCAATTTATGTCACTTTGACAATTGTAAGACAATGATGAAGTCGTTATGACGACACATTAATAGTAGACTACCAAAAACTTTACTATTGCACCATAATAGTACAATAATGGTACAGTTGTGACACCGTTGAAATACCCGACTCAGGGCCCAGAACTGACTAATGAATGACTGTACATAATCTGCGTACCAGACTTACTACAAAAAAAGATTTCCAAGCACGTAAAGAATTCATTAATATTAATAACGAGTTCTTTAATCGGACAAGCAAAATCCATTACAAAATCACACAAGAATGAAATACAATTTTAAATAGAATAAAACAGAAGTCCATTAATGGTGTATTGTATTCATCTCATTCTGGCTGTTGCCAGCCTCTTCAGATAGTTCTGTCTGTTAGTAATTATTAATTACAATCACCTATAATATTACCGCGTCGTGGATGTACTTCTACCCTCCACACATGGATGGTATAATTTAATGATAATCTTTATTAACCTACATTCTACTTCTGCACTCTGTACCGATCGTTTGATGAACGATGACAGTAGTACTGTCATCAGTGTCATGTTCGCCTAACCTAGTCTCTGTTTTCTTTTCGTAATTTGTTATTTTGTGGAGAAAGATTTTCCAATTGATACATAATTAAAGCTGAAGTTTTCTAATATATAATACAGTAAATAAATAACTAATATCAATTAACAATGTCAGATAATGATGACGACTATATGTGCGAGGAAGAAGAGGACTATGGTTTGGTATGTTCTGCAGGACTTCTGCTATCAAATGCTATTTATTAATTAAATTGTTAGGATTTTTTATATTTTAAACTTTTATTATATAATTGTATGTCTACAAAAGAAAAAAATAAAAACATAAGGGACTTGCTAAATGGTGTTACCTGAATCTTATTTTCTATTTAAACAATCTTGTATCTATTGTTAATTGCATCAAAATACCCCTAAAAAGAGGAGTTTGTTTAGCTGCTGCTGTACGTTGTATTACAAAATAAAAGACATAACATTTATATAGATAATATGACCAAGTATTAAAACAATGAAAATTGTTAGTTATCTTATTTTTTTTTTAGGAATACTCAGAAGACAGTAATTCTGAGCCTGATGTAGATTTAGAGAACCAATATTACAACAGTAAAGCCCTTAAAGAAGATGAACCTCAAGCTGCCCTCCTAAGCTTCCAGAAAGTGCTTGAACTGGAAGGTGGTGATAAAGGGGAGTGGGGATTTAAAGCACTTAAACAGATGATCAAGATTAATTTTAAATTGGTAAGGTATAAAAATGTTTAAAATTATACTTAATAATTATCTAATCTAGCAAATCTAGGCATGTGCTATTTTATCTTATAATCTCTGCTTACCTTATGGGTAAAAGATGTGAGTGTATGTATCTATTTCACTATCATCTGTTTATGTAGACACCTAGTGTAGTCAATCCTTCCTTCAAATTTAGTTAATATTTCCAGAACAACTTCACAGAGATGATGTCCCGATACAAACAATTGTTAACATACATCAAAAGTGCAGTCACAAGGAATCACTCGGAGAAGTCCATTAACTCTATACTGGACTATATTTCAACATCTAGAAATGTAAGTTTTTAAATATTAAGTATGCAGTATTACAAAGATGGCTCTCCATGTGGTGACAGATTAAGAATACAAATGTCACCACCCCATCTCCTCCCAAGGGTGCTGTAAAAGTCAGCTAAGGGATTATTGCACACAGATAACATCCTCTGTGAGAGATGGAAAACTTTAAAATAAACACTGTGCCAACACACCTGGTCAGCGCTGCACAGTAGATCATAATCCCTCCCAAAGTGCCCAACAGTGGGACGTAAATGGGCTGGAGAGAAAGAAATTACCAACATGAAAGTTTATTCTACACTGTTCAAAAAGAGTTGTGAGATATTTGTCACTATAATCATTTAAACATTGTATTTGTAACAAACTAGTGTTTACCAATTCTTAACATTCTATTACGGTTTATAGATGGAATTGCTTCAAGACTTCTATGAGACCACGTTGGAAGCACTGAAGGATGCTAAGAATGACAGGCTGTGGTTCAAAACAAACACAAAACTCGGTAAACTGTATTACGATAGAGGAGACTTCAACAAACTTGCCAAAATACTAAAACAACTTCATCAAAGTTGTCAGGTGAATATTCATTGGAATTTATTTGAGTGTTAAATTAGTTTAAGTAGATTATAATATAGCAATAAACACCCCACATTGAGTGGGATCCAACAAATATTCAAAAAAAAATTATGCTATTTGTTTGTAAAGAAAACAAGCACATTTTTTTAAATATTGTTATTTTTTGTACATGTTACCCAATTTCTGGAAATTTTGTTTTTTTATTTCAGACTTCACTTTAACAATATAAGCTAATGTCAGCTCCATCATTCGAAAATGCATGGTCTATTTTTGAAAACATTTGTTTTTAAATATGAACACAAACTAAAATAGGTTAAGGATTGACAACATTCCAGAAACTTTTTAGTTTCTAGGTAATAATTGTGATATTAATGTGTTAACAGACAGACGAAGGTGAGGATGATTTAAAGAAAGGCACTCAACTGTTAGAGATATATGCATTAGAGATACAGATGTACACCGCACAGAAGAACAACAAGAAACTGAAGGCATTGTATGAACAATCACTACACATCAAGTCTGCCATACCACATCCACTCATCATGGGAGTTATTAGAGGTATGGTTTAGTTCAAATATTTATTTCATTCTAGAATTTATTTTGGTACATAAACCAAGGTCATCGCTAGCAAAGGTTACAAGGAGATTATGTTTTAATTTTTTTTTATTTCTCTTAGCCCCTACCAGACCAGATCATGGTATGGTAAAGTGCCTTGAGCCTAACCATGACCTGGCGAGGGGTGGCCCTAGTTCACGGGACCGTACGCGGTGGGGCTTGGGCCGGTAGGGAATACCCCCCATATTCCCTACCGGTTAGAGGTGCCGACGACAGACCTATGGTGCTATTAAGGAAATAAACAAAGCAGACAACAGAAAAAGGTCAATTGTTTTGTGATCTCTGTAATTTTGTAATTTTGTTGGTTTAGAATGCGGCGGCAAAATGCACCTACGAGAGGGTGAGTTCGAAAAAGCACATACGGATTTCTTCGAAGCGTTCAAGAACTACGACGAGTCAGGCAGTCCACGGCGGACTACGTGCTTGAAGTACTTAGTATTAGCTAACATGTAAGTTTCACAATAGCATACTTCTTATTTCACTCATCTATATATTTTATAGCTGAACCGGCAAACGTTGTTTTGCCATACAAATTATGTCAGCAGTAGACAAACAATTTGCAATAAAATAATATTGCGACTATAAATTGAAATGTAAGCTATCCTATCTTTCAAGTCGAAATGCACACGGTTTGCCAATTTAATTTAAAATCGGTTAAGTAGTTGAATCCATCGCGGACAAACATCGTGACAGGAGATTTATATACATACTTATATATTTTATTTCAATAAGAATGGGCAGATATTGCTGGAAAACGTATACAGTGATCAGAAATTAAAACTGTATACTAATACCCTTAGAGCTTTAAACCAACAAGAGTGATACACACGCTTATTTCTTATACTTTATTCTTATACTGTCCAACAAACAACACTGTAACGTAATTTTATTAGTACGCCCAAAATAGCTCCATGCTCACGACAGTGTCCATACGCAACGTATATGAGCATTGCTCTTATATCTTTTTTAGTGGGGGTTGACTGATAATATCAACTGCGGTTGGATTAATGCTCTAAGATTATTATATACATTCTTATATATAAAAACAAATGCTGTTCGTTAGTCTCGCTAAAACTTGAGAACGGCTGGGCCGATTTTGGTCTTGAAATATTCATAAAAGTCCAGACAAAATATATAGACACAGTAGCAGGCATCAGCTAGTTGGTTATTATTATTTATGAAAAATAAAAATAATTTATTTGTATATTTTCTTCCTTTTTATTTTACAGGCTAATGAAATCCGGTATCAATCCATTCGACTCACAGGAAGCGAAACCGTATAAAAACGACCCAGAGATTTTAGCCATGACTAATCTAGTAATGGCTTACCAAAATAATGACATTAATGAATTCGAATCCATACTGAAACATAACAGGAACAATATAATGGATGATCCATTTATCAGAGAACACATAGAGGATCTGTTGAGGAACATTAGAACACAAGTGTTGATCAAACTGATCGGTCCTTACACAAGAATCCATATACCTTTTATATCAAAGGAGTTGAATATCGATGAGAAAGAGGTGGAGAATTTATTAGTGACATGCATTTTGGATAAGTAAGTAATTTTTAATATATTTAACATTCTTGTGTCTATCGTGTGATTTTCGTCTCTGTTCTTTAAAATAATTTTTTTACTAGCGAAATTTCGGAAGACGAAAATAAAATCGAAAGATTCCCACCATTTAAAAGTTTTATGTGTAAGACGAAATATTTTCTAGAATAAAACTAGTTTAGGTTTTTCTTTTAACAGCAGCTGTCCTATACTTATATCGCAGACTTTATTAAAAGTCCCATCAAAATAGCTCTAGCCGCTCACTGGAGGAATAAAAATATTAATAGTATTTTTGACAACAGAAACAAAGACACATTATTTTATTTGAAATAAATACTAAAGTATATTCATGTATTTGAAGGGCTTCGTGGTTGAGTGGTTTATGTAACGGAGTGCCGATCATGAGGTCGCGGGTTCGATTCCCGCTCGGGACAATCATTTGTGTGATATTTATAATTGTCATACAAATGTTTGTACTGCGTCTGGGTGTTTTATAAGTATGTATTTACAAAAAAAAGTAGTATATGCATTCTATCCGTATTCTGGTACCTATAACACAAGCATATAAGCTTAGCTTGGGACCAGAGGACGTTGTGTGAAATGTTCATGAATATTTATGTATTTATATTGTTGTTGTACAGTACAATCAGTGGACGCATAGATCAAGTGAATGCAGTACTGGAGCTAGTGGGCAGTGCTCGAGGAGCTGCCAGATACCACGCACTAGACAAGTGGACCACACAGCTCGGAGCTCTGCATCTAGCACTCGCTAACAAGATGGCGTAACATAACTAATATGAATATGTTGACTAAACGAGATATACCTACCAGTCCCCAAGATTTGGCTATGCAATAATCTGGTTATGTTGTTGATACTATACTACAATAACTCCAGATTAGAACTGTTTTAAGAAATAATCCTAAAAACGTAATGCATATTAGAACTTTGTGTTGACATCATTTAGACATTAAATTCGAAACCCAACCCTATACCAAAACGCCTGGTCAACCCGCCATAGTACACCACAATCCCTCCAAAAGTGGAGGTGTGCCCATGTTAATTGTAGGGTTGTGAGGAGGAAGAAGTCCAATACAAGACAGAGTTACATAAGGGTTCCGTCTCTACTAGCTATATAAGGAAGGAAACCATCACAATAATATCGTTTTAAAATCAAAGTTTATTAGCAAAATTATTTTTGTCAATAAAACGTAGATAACCTCCTACATTTTTTTTATTTTTATTTAATTGTATTTGTCGGGTTTCCTGAACTCAAAAAATTTGAATAAAACCAATTTTTACGGATTTAGACGCGTTGATGATCACGGGTAGGATTGAGCTGTAAGGTGTCCTTTGTGACCTTGACCATGGTGACTTGGAAAGTCTTTGAACTGTAAGGCTTAAAATTTACAACAAATATAATTATGTCAAAAATCTGTAAAGTTTAGTGGTTTTATTTGAATAAATGATTCATGCAAGTGTTAGAAAATATTATGTAAAAATTAAATTATTGATGGTGTCGACAACTTAGTTATATTGGGACTGGTACATAGAACACAATGCCTGTCTGTGAATTATTTGTGATTTGTTACGAACACATCCTACCATTTATCATTTAATGTATTTTTTTAATATCGGTACTGTTTCCTTAATATCACTTCACATTATGTAAATAGTTATATTGCGGACAATCACTGGATTCAATATAATTATCTTTACATAAAACATGACTGTCTTTACCTAATCACATATTGTTTTTACAATAGAAATGCTAAAATAACATTGGGCTGCCATCGTGTAAATTGCCAAAGCAGAATGAACACGGCATACATTCCGGACATTTGGGGGAATTGGATGGCATTCCGCTAAAAAAATTTGTGTCGAAATATCTTTTATTTTGTCAGGGAAACAAGTATCCAGATGGCCCTCGGATTCTTGTCTTTCCGTGAAACCAGTTTTTCCCACAAATTCTTACAAACCACTATCGGACGGTCCCCGACTACTCTTAAAAGTAGTATAAATCAGGAAAACCCGAACAGTTGGCAGCCCTAGTAAAACGTAAAAAAAACCTGTTGCTTTTTTCAAAGTTGAATTTAATTATTAAATATCTTATTATCGTGAAAATTTATTTAAAAATATTAGTCATTGATTTTATACGCTGTAATTAAATTAAAAATAATACCAAGGTTGTTATAGTAAATAAGGAAACAACATGACATGCATCTACAGAGTGTTTTAAAATGGATGCTACAATTTTTATACAATTGAAAGAATAATTTATAGAATTTTAAGTAATTTATTGCATAGCCTATTTGATTAGCAATAATGCAAGTTTTAATTTTATTATAAGTACAGTGGTATCGGACTGAGCCGGAAGGACCCGTGTGGTCAGCCAAACCAGAAGTCTGGGGTGACCAGAAGTCTGGGGTTCGAGATTAAATGAGGGTATTACCCTGGGGCGTAGAGGGAGGGGCGGCTCGTCTACACTTCACTGATACTCGCATTAAAACTAATCAAAATTTAAAAAGGCTATATTATTGCTTTCGAAATTAAACAACTATTTTAAAATATCTTGTATATCTGATGATGTACGCTATGAAATTAGAACAATAAAAATCATTCAAACTCAATAATTCTCATGTTCAGTGCAATGTGTTTCCAAATACATATTTGAAGTTCTCTTTTGTTTAATTTTATTTAAATCCTCTCAAAATTGTTGCCCATAATTAGATAATATTCCAAAAATATATTGAAAAAAAATTTTACCTGAATGGGAATGGAATTGAAATGAGTTTATCATCTAGAATTATTATTATCATATACACAGTACATATAACAACGAGACAAGTTTCTATAACATCCTCTTTTTCAAACATGCTGTATAAGAGAACGAGTGTCGATTATAATTTTTTGTGTATAACATCCATATTAGTATTACAAAGCTGAAGAGTTTGTTTATTTGAACGCGCTAATCTTAGGAACCACTGATCTGATTTGAAAAATTCATTCAATGTGGATAGTACATTTATCGAAGAAGGCTATATAAATAAATAAATATTCATGAACATTTCACACAACGTCCTCTGGTCTCAAGCTAAGCTTATTATGCTTGTGTTATGGGTACCAGAATATGGATAGAATACATAAACTACTTTTCTTTTGTAAATACATACATATAATACATACTATAATATATACAGTACTGCGTACGCGTAGAATTTATAAAATTTTAAACGCAAGGTTCTAAAGTGATGCTTCGCTCCTGTTAGTCGCAGCATGATGTCTTATATGACGAGCCTCGTGGTTGAGTGGTTTATGTAATGAACTGCCGATCAAGAGGTCGGGGGTTCGATTCCCGCTCGGGACAATCATTTGTGTGATTTTTCTAATTGTCATACAAATGTTTGTCCTGCGTCTGGGTGGACCCCAACCAACACCCAGACGCAGGACAAACATTTGTATCATCAAGCAATGTAAGCATCACTTTAGAACGTTGCGTTTAAAATTTTATAAATTCTACGCGTACGCAGTCGCGGGCAACAGCTAGACCTATATAACGGGATAAGTTAAGATTGCTTATAACATCTTACACTCAAAGCGTGTAACATTTCTAAAAGATTTTATACTCAAACACCTTGTATAAGGGGAGAAATTTTCAAACAGTTTGTACAGGACAACTGTAACAGAATTAGGAAGGTAAATAATAAGAGCACATGGTATGTAAATATGTATAATTTTAAATTCGTACACAACTACATAAAATGGACGGATCGTTATATCACAGGTTAGTTATATACATTTCCAATAATATGTTTATAATTTTTATTATTTTTAATATCGCTTGTATGTTCCATATATTGGGCCAAACTGCGCCAATGTAAGCCAACTAATACAATAATAATTTATATTACATTACAAAAAGAAAATTAAAAAAAATATATTCCAATTTCAAATCTATTTGAAATTGAGTATAATTGTTAAATTATTATTTTATCAAATTATATACTTAGTGCATATAATAAGTAAAAACATTATTAAACAATAGGTAAACAAAATAAAAAGGTTGGGTCATCGTTTTTTTTAAACGAGAATTTATGACACCTAAAATTATGCCAGATATATAAATATGTTTTTATTTTTATGATCTTTTCAAAGAGTAATATACTTAAAAGAGCTTTTTGTATTCTCAACCCCATAAATATCTAAGGAGAGAAATCACACGAAATTTTTATGTTAACAAAATGCTGTCACAACGGCAATTTAAAAAAAATTCCCCTATTTTTACAATGTTTTATTATTTTTTTGCAATTGACTTGCTATGCTTTTACTAAATAAACTAAATTATAGTGGAAAAAATGATAACCATGAGAGGGACTT
The DNA here is from genome assembly GCA_916999025.1 of Orgyia antiqua. Classification (NCBI taxonomy): domain Eukaryota; kingdom Metazoa; phylum Arthropoda; class Insecta; order Lepidoptera; family Erebidae; genus Orgyia; species Orgyia antiqua. The sequence goes on from OU779862.1 coordinate 22,703,256, forward strand.
GAACCCACAACCTCGGAATACCGTTCCGTTGCTCTCCCATCTGAGCTATCATGGTTCCCGCATAGGTTTACCAAATCTTCCACTACAATCTTCTCAATGTGAGTTAAACATCGTGCGATGTTTTTTGTACAACGCCTGAGTGGTTTGCACCATCGTCAACTATTTTCTCAACTAAATGCATTTATCAGAAAGGCTAAATCACAAAACCATAATATCCAAACACATTCAATTCATAACTAGAATAAATTAAAACAAATTAGCCTGAGGTTGATAATATATCCATAATATGAAAGCGAATTGCTATCGTATTCGAAATTTTTAAAATTACATATTTATCTAATTCTCGTTAAGTCTGGGATGACATTTAGATAACAGATACAGACATGGCACTTAAAATTAACCTTAACTATTGATTTTCACAAAATCTTCATATAAATATTCTCTTTTTGTAAAAAAAAGGTAAAAATAAAATAGAAAAATAAAGATTAATATAATTTGAGTACAGTTTAAAAGAAATATACCAATTTTATTTAGAATTATACCTACGGCAGTGAATAAATTTTGTGTAAGTACATTTCTTTTAAAATCAATTAAAATTTATCTAGCTTCTAAGACATACAATTTAGTTTCGTTATTCATATTATAAAATACAGATTAATAATATGATTATGTTATAATTACGTATTTATTGTATAAAAAACATTATATTATTGCATTTGAAAATGATTTAACCATAAAAAATGTCAATCGAATTCAGAACCTCCTCCGTTTTTAGAAGTCGGTTAAAAACTGAATAAAGCTTTGTCGTTTAAAAATATAATAGATTCAATTGAGACGTGCCTACCCCTACGGGAAATCGGCGTGACGCGGACGGTATGACATATAACTTTGACGCTTAGTGTCATTTCTGGTTACCCAGGCTTAGCAAGACCTCAGCACGATGATAAATAGTTTTTAAGGTCATACATTAATTATTTAATAAATATAATACTACAAAAAATCAGTAAATGCAACAGGAATGCAACTTATTTGTAGAAAATGAGCTTCTTTAAGTTCAAAATAAGAAGAAAATTAAATACATATTACAAATATTCGGACAAAAAATTTGTTGAATATAAGTAAAGTACTTATAAATGTACTTCTGTTTATGCCTTCGCAGACACGAAGATAATGGTAGCAATTCTGCTTACGTTTATTATTATAAACTAAAGAAATTAAAGAAAGAAAGAAAGTAAAAAATTTAATAAACTAAAGTAAATTAAAGAAATTTCTAGTGTTAAACTCGCAATCTGATGCTGAAAACTAGACGGCGCGGCGTGTTTTTCTTCGTAGATCCGGATGATTTAATTTTATTCAGTTTATATTTCAACAGAATTGACATCATTATTTTAATGATTTCACTTAGGTATATTTTATACAATATGTAAGTCCGAGTCACCGATCACATCCAATAGATTGCGCGCAAGGCGTTAATACGGATATATGCGCTAACGAGCAGTCGTTAATACAAATTTCGTAATGCTCTATCTGTTGGATGTGATCTGTTGTCCAAAAGTCCAGTATCAATGTGCAGGTTTGTCATGTAGCCATGGTCTGAAGATGGGCAGTGTACTGGGGTAGTGCGTGGGCACCTGCGGTTCGTCGCCCTCCTCGCGGAATGGATACGTACCTATGAGTATGGGGAGTTGGAGCTTTATTTCCTTCTCTAAACTCTTCGGCTCTATTATGAACTGAAAATAATAAGAGTAACTAATTTTTTACCGATACTTCGTATATGAACACAAACACTGTAGTTTATCAACACGCTTTTATAAGTTCGGTATGTATCTATCAATGTATTAAACTATGTAACGGAATCTTTGAACGCGATTTTCACCCACTTACGATAGTCGCATTGATTTAAAATTTTACATACATAACAAGGACCGATGACAATACAATTATTTAAAAAGATATTTAGGATTATCAGGCATGTTTTTTAGCTTTTGAACTAAAAAAATTATAATTGTTGAGCCTAAACAGGTATAAAACGATAACTTAGATTTATTTTAATTTTAAAGATGGTTAGTTACAAGCTATTTTTTTTTTACACGCTTTATATTAGCTTCACTTGTATGTTATGTTTGTAACCGACTCCTTTGGACGCTATTTTGACCCACTTTAAACGGTCAGATTCTATTCAAATTTTGCACACCTGTCAAAGACCGATGACAATGCAATAATTCGATTAAAATATCCGATTATCCTGGTTAGATTCGCCAGGATTCATTAATCTCTTTCCGGATCCTTTGCATGAGAGTAAGAGAGAGGGCTAGTACGCGAACTACGCATGCGCGCATTTCCAGAGAAACTCTTTTTTCTATTTTTTTGTTGTGTTTTCTATATAAAGCGTGTTTTTTAGTTTTTTTAAACTATTATTTCGATTTACATTTTGCATCATGTTTTTGTAATACTTACAAACACATCATACTGCACAGATATAAGATGACATCCTCTCAGGTTGGTGGGCGGCAGTGGTGGCACGTACAAGAGCTCGTGATGCCACACGTCGCTGTCCCCCGCACGCACCTTGCCGTGGGACAGAGCGGCCAGCTCGCGCACCTCTTTGCCTGCCACCTTACCGTGCGCTGAGTATTGGATCGTCTGCAATAAAAAAAAAAACTTATTTTGAGGTCATAAATGACGGACGGCGTCCTTAGATGATCGTAATATGTGCTGCAATCAAATAAAAATATTCAAAACTATATACTCAGAAAATTATCAAAATATAACCGAGATGATAATTCTAATTTTATTTATTCTTTACTGTACACTGCATAGTCAATACATCCAATACAAAATGTGCCTAAATGCGAGCGTAACACAATTTGATTTTTCTTCAAGCAACCGTTAGTGAGTCGAGAGATAAATTTAAGTTAGAACGATAAATAGGTGTACAACAAAAGAGTAACGAATTATCTGTTATAAGTCCAAGTATTATTATTTACGATGCAGGTAGTATTCGTTCATTAGAGATGAGAAAGATAATGCTATTTGGAGCGTGAGAGTTTTAAATCCATACAAAAGGAGTTTTATATGTCCACACTTAGACACATTGGCTCATCTCACATAAAGAACCTGTTTAGTGGCTCCCCGAAAGATCCTAACTACCTCAACTGTAGTCCCTTTCTCAACTTGTGGCTCAGGGTGGGAGACCTGGTGTCCTGAAACACAAGCTTTTTTTTTTTTTTTTTTTTTTTTAAATATTCATGGACATTTCACACAACGTCCTCTGGTCCCAAGCTAAGCTTATATTGCTTGTGTTATGGGTACCAGAATACGGATATAATACATATACTACTTTTCTTTTGTAAATACATACTTATAATACATAGTAAACACCCAGACGCAGTACAAACATTTGTATGACAATTAAAAACATCACACAAATGATTGTCCTGACCGGGAATCGAACCCGAGACCTCATGATCGGCAGTCCGTTATATGAACCACTCCACCACGAGGCCCGTCTTTGGCCGAGCTTTGGCTTGGCTTAGCCACCAGTGTCCCACAGTAGTATCCCCTTGGAAATATATATCATTATAATATTGTATAACTTTGTTTGTAACAACTTTGGTGTACTGTGATTGGTTGCTTGTTATTATTGTGGTGACAAATAAATGATTTATTCATAATATATATTATTACTTCATCGATCGTCTCGACCGATGTAGAGACCGTTCGCCACTAGCGTGTTAGCTTTTCAGGCTATAAGAGATACACTTATGTTTGGATCTCTGAGTTTCGGTATATTTTCATTCAAGAAAACAGATATATTATATTCTCTTTCCTCCAGCCTATTAAAGTCCCACTGCTGGACACGGGCCTCCTCCACTTTGGGAGGGATGACGGTCTACTGTGGCGCACTGACACTTGTATTGTTAATCCGTGACCACACGGACAAGATATATAATAATGTGATATGAATATGTTAGTATACCTCAGTGAGCGCCGCCCTGGTAGCCTTCAGTGTAGTACGAGACTTGTTGACTAACTGTGCGGACAGTACGATACTCTCACCGGGCACGTACGCGCCTCGGTCCAGGGACACGCGACACGAGACTGCGCCCCCGCCCACACACCCCACACCCAGCCGGTGCTCTACGCTGCATTCGAACTGTTGCTGAACGATACAAGACTTATGTTTAATGATATTTTACACTACTATCTAAGCGTACAATAATTGTCAACACTATAATAGTCAAAGTCAAAGTCAAAATATTTTATTTCAAGTTGGCATGTTTTACAAGCTCTTTTGAAACGTCAGAAACTAGGTGTCTGTTCCAAACGCGGATCCTATGAAGAAGAACAGACAAGAAACTCCATGGATTTTTTTTTTTTTTTTCATTTCCTTTCATTTTTTTTTAACAATATTATACATAATTGTATAAGGGGTGTGAGAATATATAAATAAATATTCATGGACATTTCACACAATGTCTTCAGGTCCCAAGCTAAGCTCATATGCTTGCGTTATGGGTACCAGAATACGGATAGAATACATATACTACTTTTCTTTTATAAATACATACTTATAATAAATAGAAACACCCAAACGCAGTACAAACATTCGTATGACAATTATAAATATCACACAAATGATTATCCCGAGCGGGAATCGAACCCGCGACCTCGTGTTCGGCAGTCCGTTACATGAACCACTCAACCACGAAGCTCGTCGATATACGTACGGTTGATAACCACTATACATATCTTGGATATCTTATTCTGGACCTTGAGGCCACTTACATATACATTTGTGCGCGAAATATATATCTATATGTGTCTATGAAACAGGCGATACGTCATATGAAACGTCATTAATTTACAATTAATAAAAAGAATTTCACAGAACACACAATTACAAATAGTATGTAAAAGCAATAAAAGAAATTAACATTTTAACAATACAAATACTTTTAAATATGAACTTACAGATAATACGGGTGGTTCCAAATTCAAATCAATAGGGTTCATAACAATGAATACTTGTTGATTCTTATGTGTGAGGCCGTTGGGTTCTCTCAGTGCCGCCTTGCAGTAGTACTGGACCCAGCCGTGCGTGCCTAGGAACGTAGATGGCAGACCCATTGGGAGGCCCAATTTGAATGGGAAGCTGTGGATCCCAGGTGATAGTATTGATGCACTATGACCTGGTGATAAAAATAATTATATCGAAGTGTGTTTTATAACACAAAAAATTTGGCTGCTGGACAACGCGACCTCCTCCTAAAGATCTTCACATCGAGGGAGCTGACTACTAACCCGCGACATGGTAGACCGATAGTCGATAGTTTAGTACTTACCTACTATTCAAGGATTTCTAAGCAATGCAATTTAATTTGCACAGCAAAAATAATTAGAAATTCAAATTTTCTTTTGTTACAGTATCTCACCTGATTCACCAAGTAGTCTCATCCTGAAGTCAATGTAGTTTTCTTTGTCAAACAGTCGTTCATGGCGGCCAGATCCAACTCTCACCACACCTTCACCAATAACGTGAAAATGTAGCCCTGCAATATTATATTTACATACATCACCTACAGCTCATTAACGTCCCACTGTTGGGCACGGGCCTCCTCCACTTTGGGAGGGATTATGGTCTACTGTGCCGCGCTGACCAGGCGTGTTGGCACAGGGTTCAATTTCGCGTTTTTCGTCTCCCACAGTAGACGTTAACTGCTTATACTGTCCCTGTTCCTGTGTCCTGTTAGCTGGCTCTTACAGCACTCTGGGAAATAAATGGGGTGGTGACCCTTGTATTCCAATCCGTCTCCACACGAAACATTATATATTATTTACATACGTCATACCTGTACCTATTGATAATAAAGTTATTGGTTGTATGCGATATGAAACATTAGCAACATGGGCGCAGTCAGAATTTAGTTTTAGAGTGTATGTAGTGAATAACAATGCAATCGATATTTGCAACAGTGCAAATATCTTAGTGTCTTACTCATTATACACGAGCTAGATATCAAAGCTAAGTATTCATTTGATAACTTATCGGAGGTTCAAACAAAAACTTTATCGGAGAGATAATAAATAGTTTATCGTAAAAAGACTATTATGAATAACAATTTTTAATAATTTTAGCGTACCGATTTTTTAATAAGAATAAGACCAGAATAACCCGACTAAATTCACGGCTGCAGAACAAATTTCAACAAAATTATAACATTTATGTACATCGTAAAAAACTAGAGAGATGCTATCAATTACTGAATAATGTTGCGCTTCATTGCCCCTGGAGAGAGAAATCAAATAATCCATAATTTTTGCATTGAATAATGTAATCACCGCTTTTTGCTACGTTTTAATATAACGATAGAAAGTTGCATTACTTAACTTATTAAAATTAAAATAAGATGTAAAATTTGATGGCATGTAGTTACAAAAGAAAAGTAGTTTATCTAGTATATCCGCATTCTGGTACCCATAACGCAAGCATATAGGCTTAGCTTGGGAACAGAGGATGTTGTGTGAATTATTCAAGAATATTTTTTAAACGCATTTGAAACTTATTTTTTAGGGTTCCGTACCCAAAGGGTAAAAACGGGACCCTATTACTGAGACTTCGCTGTCCGTCCGTCCGTCCGTCCGTCTGTCACCAGGCTGTATCTCAAGAACGGTGATAGCTAGACAGTTGAAATTTTCACAGATGATGTATTTCTATTGCCGCTATAACAACAAATACTAAAAATAAAATAAAATAAATATTTAAGGGGGGCTCCCATACAACAAACATGTTTTTTTACCGTTTCTTGCTCGATACTAATAACGTTGCCTTGTGTCGCATAGATAATGGTACGGAACCCTTCGTGCGCGAGTCCAACTCGCACTTGACCAATTTTTTTTACATAGTAAATTCTTTATTTTTAAGTTCCAAGTCCTCACGAGTAGTTTATTATCAAAATTATGTAACACTATACAAGCAAAACGGCGGGTATCACTATTATAAATTAAAAGAATATTTTAATTGTAATTTATGTATATATTACACAATTAAACTGTAATTATTACGTAACTAAAGTCGTTAAGACGATACCAAAATAGCTTCGTGCATTTTTCTACGTACGAAGTTTTCATTGTTTCTTTAGATTGAATGGCTAGAGCTCTAATTTTTAAGTATATGTTTTTTCAATATATGATCTAGGATCGCATAAACTCAGAAACACGATTCAAAAAAGTTTTCTCGATAGAAAATCTTAGCGAAACAACCTCTCTAATTTTTTATTTTTTTCATTTGTCGGTCTATTATCGCGTATTAACTAATGAAATAACTTTAAAAACATAAGTAACTATTATATATAGAAACACGTAAATCAGAATTAAAATATATTTAGTAGATTTTGAGTAAATAGGAAAAGTATCTCTAATTCTTCATTTTCTGTGCCTACTGGCTGTGTTAATATGTACGTGTCGGCGATGATATACGATAATATTGATGTAGGCCCTTAACGTTAAAATTACGATCTTTACTTGTTTAAAAATTAGTTAATTAGATTTTGCAATTTGTATGTTTTTAGTTTGTGCTTCATTCAGAAGTATGTAGTTAGTATACAATTATACATAATGTATCACATTTCTCGTCATCCCATACGAGTATGTCTTTGGGAAGACATACTCGTATGGGATGACGGCCTTTTTAATACCAACCAGAGCCGCCAGCTTATGTACGCAGCATAACGGTATAGCGACTAGGTATACCAATTACGTTAGCCATGGGGACAGGATTACTTCGGCGGAGAAAATATCTACGTCAACTACGTTGCAGTAGAAATCCTATTAGGGAGGTTCTGATGTCGCGCGATTGGGGAAGATAACTGAAAGTCGCACTTTCAGTTTATTAAACAGTTGTTGGCACCTAGACTAAGCAGATAGGGATTTTTAATCGGTTCCTTGTTTTGGCAATGGTAGCCAATTCACCAAACGATGTTGCCTGAGGGCCACCTTTATACTATTATTAACTTTTTGAGCTAACACAAGGTACACTAGTTTTCCTGCGTATCTCGAAAAGCGATATCGAACAGAGTATATGTATACCTAATCTCTGCTTGGTTATGAGGGAAACATTGTGTCAGGTTTTAGTTTCGAACAGAACTAGATAATAAACATAATATCTACTTTAGAACGTGTATTAAAACAAGTTAAACAACGCGTACTCGTAGCTATTAGCGCGTGCGGATCATACATTTTGGCCGTCCGCGTTAACAGGCGGTGTCACTAAAACCAGCCTATGAAGGCCACATTAAAATTATAAAATTTTAATGTATAAACAACATTAGTGCCACTCACACAGTCATATTCGTCATAGAACCAGAGGGGTTACTACATTTCTTCAGGCTAGAACACAAAATAGATAGAAGATACTACGTATTTGAGTGGCGCTAAGTGTATGACACCGACGATTCCTAAAAAAAACTTATCTATTTGCCCTCTGATCACATTTTGAAACAGGATTTTGTTTTCAGACACAAAATGAGTGCTTATTATAAAGAATACAAAACAAAGTGTCATGGTCTTATAATACGCACCATACGTATAACGTAATTTAAGTGGTAGCATCGCGCGCCCCTCTCATACTCGCCTCATACACACTAATACACGACAATGTCCGTACACAGAGTATGAGCATTGCTCTCGTACCTTTTTCAGGAGATATCGCTTTATAATGTCAACTCTTGTTGACTCTAAGACTGAAGTGGTTTGAACAAGAGACTTACAAGAGTTCTATCATCCTGAGGTTTATGAAACAACATACTATAGGACTATTCTATCTGACTTCTGATTCCACATGCTATTGCCAATCAGTTAAAAAATGTTTTAGGTATTAAAAAATTATCACACTGCTACATATATGAAAGTTTGTGACTTTAATTGACTTCAAATAAGGACACACCTATTGGTTAAACATAAGCTTAAAGCAGTACACACAACATATAGAATACTATGTGAGGAGAGATATGAGCCCATTAGAGCCTCTCTTACTCACAAACATCTAATTCTACCAGTTAGTAGGATGTTCAATTATACAGTAATAGCCCTAAATCAGCAAAATACCAATTATTTAAATTTGGAATTATTCTATTTGGTATTTTGCTGATTCAGGGCAAACATTCACATAGATGTGGACTGAATGTTGGTGCTTCGTAAAGACAATAAGATTGCACAACATTTATAAAAATAATTCAATTTATTAAATAATTTTAACATAATTAGAAAAACCTAAACTTTTATTAAGTGTTTACTTATTACAAAATTAGTAAAAATCTAAAATTTCAATTAACAACAGAAATATGACCAGAAATATTTTACAAGTTAAAATAAACTTTCTTTATTCAAATATGTATTTGTACTTACCTAACACAGGTGTGTCATCTTGCAATTCCATAAGCACTTTCCCTGACAAAAATTGACCAGGAAAGTATAACAATGATGTGTTATCAAAAACAATAAGGAACTTGAGTAATTTTCGCGGCATTTTTATTTTTAAGTGCTTAGACTTTATTTAACTAATATCATTTACGTACTTCAAGCCTCACCACCTGAAATATTAATGAAATTAATAGCAGTTTTAATCAAATCTATGAACGCATCACATTAGACGGATTTAATTTTTATGTATGCTAATGTAATGCATTATATAACTTAAACAACGAAAGTAAAGGTGAACTCATAACTTTTCCCACAACACACTTCATAATCATTATTTAACTAACATCTGCATCGGAATGAATAAACCTTGTGTCTGAGAAAGTTAACGCCCACAAAGACACCACATTACATTAAGTTTAAGTTGTAACATGAGTAACATCGTAGGCTGAGTATGTCTTGGGAAATAAATTAATCGAAGGCCACCAACTATGAACTTCAATAAAGTATGCCTTCAATTTGTTCTAAGGATATATGAATGAGACTTACATAAAAAAGCGGATGTTGTCCAAAAACAATGAACAACTTTTAGCACGACTTTTTCACAACTTGCAGCTAAATTAAAAAATTTTAAGTTTTTATAAAGTTACAAGTTTTACGACAAACAAGTTTGTTTCCGCACACGTTATTTATCCGTATTTAATTGTCAAATAAATACAGACACGCAACTGTCAAAGCTGTCACGCTACAATCATTATTATGCCGTGTCCCCAAAATGTGGACGTTGTTTTAAAATTTCCTACTATTTCATCATGAAGATAATTTAATCACTTGTAATTGTAACTGAATAATTTTGTATTAAAATTGTACGAGAATGCATAAAAAATTAGGGAAAACATTCTTTTACTTTAGTGCAAGTACTCACATATATCACGTTTTCCATTACTGAAGTAGGACAAAACTGAAGATGCTTAGAAGTATAATAATATATGCGATGGAAATATGTGTAAGAAGGAAGTAATAAGATATCGCAAAACGAAATAGTCTAAATAATAATAAGAATAGAATATAATGATAAATGAAGGTGCTACCGTGAGAGGCACTGAGAGGAGGATGTTATGACAGGCTGCGCTCTGCTGACCCCCTTGACACCATTATTAACCCTTATCCTCAAAGGATATCGTTTCTTTTAGTTGATTTTTTAGCACAAGCAACCCTATATTTGACAGTTTCATTCATGTTTCATTTTAACGTCATAATTAATTTCAAATTTTAATCTGTGGAGTGTGGGCTCGTATGTGTTTGGATGGTTTAGGTGGATTTACTAATATTTGTATATACAAAATTGTTTATTTGTAGGTAAAGATACGGTTAAGAAAATGCCGAGTGAAATGATAACTTTACAACTTGGCCAATGCGGCAATCAGAGTAAGTGCAATGATATTAAAAACATGTGTAACATTGTTGGTATAGTTTGCGCTAAATAATATTATTTACCAACAGTCGGCTTCGAGTTCTGGAAGCAGTTGTGTATAGAGCATGGTATATCACCTGAAGGAATATTGGAGGACTATGCATCTGCTGGGTCCGATCGAAAAGATGTATTCTTTTACCAAGCTGATGATGACCACTATATTCCAAGAGCTGTTCTATTGGATCTGGAGCCGCGTGTTATTCATACGATCATGAACTCGCCTTATGCTAAAGTGAGATATATATAAATATTTGTAGCACTATAAACATAATATAATACGACTGGCATCGTGGTTGAGTGGTTCATGTAACGGACTGCCAATCAAGAGATCGCGGGTACGATTCCCGCTCGGGACAATCATTTGTGTGATTTTTCTAATTGTCATACAAATGTTTGTACTGCGTCTGGGTGTTTCTATGTATTATAAGTATGTATTTACAAAAAAAAGTAGTATATGTATTCTATTCGTATTCTGGTACCCATAACACAAGCATATAAGCTTAGCTTGGGACCAGAGGACGTTGTATAATAATAAATAAATAATAAATGAGTTTTAATTAAAAGCAACGTAAATACATGAAGTAACTTAGTCTTGGTCAGATTATCTCTTAATTAATTTATTCTTCCTCATTAATTTCCTTAGATTGTAAATATATATGAATTTACTTAAATATGTTAAACTATTTAATTATTTTATTTGTATAGAACTTAATAATATTATTATTGGTTTTGGGCTATGCCAATATCCAAACTTTCAGCATTAATGCTGATTAGTCTAACATTTATAATTGTGCAAGTACATATTTTGGTTTTTTTTTCTTAGAAGTGGAACAGATTTTGTGTATACAAACTCCACAACTATAATAATTAAATTTTTTAATTATATTTTAAATGTAATAAATTAATAAGAGAAGTAAATAAATAAATAAAACATTAAAAGTAAATAAGAAAAATAAATTGTATTGAAACTGCTTCACAAAATAAAGGATTGATCTGGCTGTGCCCATTAGTGCTAGTATTGAATGATCTATGTTTGTTTGCAGTTGTATAATCCTGAAAATGTATATCTATCAAAACATGGTGGAGGTGCAGGGAACAACTGGGCCTCAGGTTATGCACAGGGTGAAAAGTTGAATGAAGAAGTATTTGATATTATCAACAGAGAGGCAGATGGTAGTGATAATTTAGAGGTAAGTTGATGTTAAACGAATTTATACCTTGTGGTTTTAATCAGGATAAAAAAGAAATGTACTAAGTATATATGCGACTTCTTACGCATGAAATTTGGAAAAATTTCCCCACACAAAAACAATTTCTCAATTCAAATCAGTAGTTCCTGATATTAATGCTCTCAAACAAATAAACTCTCCGCCTCTATGATATTGGTATTGTTAAAAAAAAATTTTACTGCGTTTTGTAGTCTGCTTTCCCTCATGGGGAAAAGCGTGATGATATGATGATTATGTGTTTTATGTACAGGGTTTTGTGCTGTGTCACTCTATAGCCGGTGGCACTGGTTCAGGCATGGGTTCATATATTCTGGAACACTTATCAGACCGTTTCCCCAAGAAACTGGTGCAGACATACAGTGTGTTCCCTAATCTGGATGAAATAAGGTAACTACTTTTTATATTATAATTGTATGAGTACCATGATCAGATAGATGTATGAGTATAGTCAAAGAAGTGTTTGAGATTGTAGCAAATGGCGCTCTATAGTTTCTGCCTACCCTCTCCAAGAAAACGCGTGATGGTATGATAATGATGTATGTAAATAAAAAGTATTGTTGCTGATGTGATGCTTTGAAAATTATAAGCTTATTTTATTATCTAATTTTTAATTGCAAATAATAAAAATGTAAATGGGTCAGTTTCTTTTCTTTCTGTGTCTCGTGTATTTGTTCTCCAAAATCTAAGCTATGGAAAAAAGCTGAGACTATATACCACAATATTTGCTTCATTTGAAATTGAATTTCTGATATCACATCTAATTTGATTAACAGACTGTAACAAATCTTCTATTGTAAGACGAATCGACGCCTTAACTGTTCTATATGCAATTATCTTTATGGCCTTTCAAGTCACGCAATATGTTTCATGTAATCGACAATTTGTGTTATTGGGTATTATATTAACTATATATTATTCTACACGAAATGAATCTTCGCAGAAAAATTGTAAGGGTTATTTATACCGTGAAATATGTATAAGTCGCAAAAGTTAAAAAAATGGTCAAGTGCGAGTCGGACTCGCGCACGAAGGGTTCCGTACCATTATAAGGCAACGTTATTAGTATCGAGCAAGAACGGTAAAAAAATCATGTTTGTTGTATGGGAGTCCCCCATAAATATTTTTTTTATTTCATTTTTAGTATTTGTTGTTATAGCGGCAATAGAAATACATCATCTGTGAAAATTTCAACTGTCTAGCTATCACCGTTCTTGAGATACAGCCTGGTGACAGACGGACGGACGGACGGACAGCGAAGTCTCAGTAATAGGGTCCCGTTTTTATCCTTTGGGTACGGAACCCTAAAATTGTCAGAAATCAGGTCCTAATTTATCACAGGCACTTATGTTATTATGCTTATTTCTTATTCTTTATTTAAACTCTCTCACTCACTTTTTCCACCATAACAAATTTATTAAAAAATAGTATATTTAAGAATGTAAAATTACGAGGCCTATCGCTGTCGGGTACAGGGACCAAGCCACCGGTGGTTAGGGCTCCAGAGAAAGGAACCTCCTCACAATGCGTGCCGTGCCGCCTTCTGCTCCAGGGCCTTCATCCAACCGTTCGACGCAAGTTTCTTTAGGTGGTGGTCGAAACTTTTGGCTAAATTTTATTATGCTTATTAATAATGGTTAATGCTCACGGGCGTAACCAAACCATGGTTTAGGAGACGTCAATTTTTCCCTGAAATATCGAAAATAGTGCTCGCCGCAATTGCTAACTCATATTTTGTTTTTAAATATGGGATTTACGATATATTTGTATGGTAAACCTTCATCTGTGTGGTAACTGATAACTCATTTCTTTCTTACGGTACTGTAAGAGCCAGCTTAAGTGTGAGAGACGAAAAACTCATAATTAAACGATTTAAGAACACGCCTTCCTCTGCCTACACTTAAAGCACTTCTGAAATGGAAGGAGCTCGTGCCCATCACGTTAATGGGTGCAAAAAAAACATGTCTTTGTTATGGCCTGTATGTGCTAAGTCACTGTGTGCGTAGCACTTACAACCGTCGGGCATGTATGACCAGATGTATGAGCGTGGATGAAGCCAAGTATGTTTAGATCGTAGAAGATGCCGCTGTATAGTCTCTGCAGAAGAAAGCGTGATGTTATGATGATGTAGTAAGTCATGATACAATTCCAGCGACGTGGTAGTCCAACCATACAACTCTCTGCTAACATTGAAGCGTTTAACGGAGAGTGCAGACTGTGTGATGGTGTTAGACAATACAGCATTGAACCGCATCGCTAGCGATCGACTACATATACAGAACCCGTCATTTGCACAAATCAACACGCTCGTCTCTACTATTATGAGTGCCAGTACTGCTACACTTAGGTAAGGTTCATATTTGTATTGCCGCCATTAATAAAATGTTTCGACTGTTTTTATATCTGACCCTTACATACTTACTGAACAGTTCGAACCAAGAGTATAAAAATAGTTTATGTAATACACTCAAAACTCGCCCAGTATCTCTCATCTCGAACGAGTGGCAAATATACAGCCGCTGTAACTAACTTCTAAATCTTAACAAAAGTCGTCTATCCTATGCGTAACGGATTTTGATGGCTTTTTTAATGGATAAAGTGTTTCAAGAGGAACCTTTACTTGGATAATTTATTAAGTTTTGCTTTCTAAATTTCACGCGTACGAAGTCTCGAGCAAAAGCTAGTGGAAATTTAACTAGTTTGCCATGGAAATTATTATACATATTTCTGATGCAGGTATCCATCATACATTACATTTCTGTTTATCCATCATACATGAACAATACCTAGTTTGCAATTATCTATATTTCTATACTAATATATCAAGCTGAAGATTTTGTTTGTTTGTTTGAACGCGCTAATCTCAGGAACCACTGGTCCGATTTGAAAAATTCTTTCAGTGTTGGACAGTAAATTTCTCGAGGAAGGCTATAGCCTATATAACATCACGCTGTGACTAATAGGAGCGAAGCAGTAATGGAAAATGTTGCGAAAACGGGTAAATTTTCTCAATTCTACGCGTACGGAGTTGTGGGCAACAGCTAGTTAATACATATTTCTGATGCAGGTATCCATCATACATGAACAACGACCTGATTAGTTTAGTTGCACCTTTGATACCCACGCCAAGGTTACACTTCCTTATGACTGGTTACACGCCGCTCACAGCTGACCACGAACTTAATACTGTAAGTGATTATTTATTAAACTAGTCATGCTCGGCAGATTTTTTCCCAAATATTTAATTTAATAGCATAGATTTGATATTTAATCTTCCATATTATATTTTTCTAATATTATTTTAAAAGAAGGAATTGTGGAGGAATGGGAATGCTTGGGACTTTTAAATATTTGACTTTTGGTAGTTGGTATGTTATTACTATCCGTTATCATGTACATTATATAATTGTAATTTATATTTCAGGCTCCGAAAATACGAAAAACAACAGTATTAGATGTGATGCAACGATTGTTACAACCAAAGAACATGATGGTGTCTCTCAGTCCAGATAGAACAAACCAACACTGCTACATATCTATATTAAATATTATACAGGTAATTATCATTGCTTTGCACTTATCCCTTTGCTTGTAGTCGACGCAACATATCGTTGTTCCGTGTTTTTCTGCCAGACGTCATATCTGTATTTAGGTACTCCTGCTTTCATATTCTCTTTTAAACAATCCATTCATCTTTTATTATATTATTTCCGCATTCCTTTATTTTCATATTTAACGTATATTTTTTAAAAAGAATATATAAAAATAAGACGTTCATACTGTATAAAAATAAAAAAGAAACACAATAAATACACATATATTAATATATTATTATTATTAATATATTATTATTATTATATACAGAAATACAGGTAGGTAATAGAAAATGCAGAAATGTGTGTATAATAAGGTATAATGCACGTAAGGAGTTTTAGTAAAGTCCAGTTCACACGGCGTGTTGCGTCAGCGTTGCGACGACATAAGACTATCTCAGCATTATTTTGACGGGCCTCGTGGTCTAGTGATTCATATAACGGACTGCCGTTCACGAGGTCGTGGGTTCGATTCCGATTTGTGCGCTATTTATAAGTCATACAAATATTTGTACCGCGTCTGGATGTTTACTATCTTATTATAAGTATGTGTTTACAAAAGAAAAAAAAATCTATTCTATCCGTATTCTGATACCCATAACACAAGCATAATAAGCTTAGCTTGGCACCAGGGGACGTTGTGTGAACTGTCCATGAATTTTACATACGTAAAAATCATAGTGTTCATACAATGTGCTGCGTCGACAAGTTGCACGTTGATACAACTCACTCAAGACTGAACTATGGCCTAAGCGGGCGGAAGTGTCGCTGGCACGTAATCTCTGTATGGCTTGTGTGGTTAGCTATTCTTTTTAAATCTACGTTGTCAAAACGCAACGCGCTATGTGTACTAGACCTTATTAAACTTTCGCGCTGTGTATGCGTGTAGTAAAATTTACTGCTAATTTTTTTCTCTAATCTGCCAAAAGAAGTAAAACTCTTTTTCGCTTTCTTCTAGGGTGAAGTAGATCCGTCACAAGTACACAAGTCACTACAGCGTATCCGTGAACGTAAACTAGCATCGTTCATACCTTGGGGTCCCGCTTCCATACAGGTGGCACTATCAAGAAGATCACCTTACGTCCACGCATCACATAAAGTATCTGGACTACTTCTAGCCAACCATACCAATATCTCTTCGGTAAGTTCTCTTTTTAGAATTTGAAGTTTTTTTTAGTTCAAAGGCGTTGTTATTATAGGATGGTCTCATTGTGTGTAGATCTATCGAAGTGTCGACAATATTATCTAAACGTTTTTTTTTCAAACAACTGTAAATATTATACTCATCATTATAATATCACGCCTGAGAAAAATACCATGGGGGTTGTCAGGGAGGTTAAACTTTTTCAGTCATCATCATACCATCATCCCCCTTTTCTCAGAGGCAGAGACTATAGAGCGCCATCTGCTACGGATCAAACATCTTCTAACATAATATTCTCTCACACTCGCGCGACTTATTTGTTTAAATAAAACTACTTTTAACGGATTTATTTGTATTTAATTTTAGCCCGACGTTTCGGAGACTTTGCAATCACCATGGTCACGGGTGAGACTGACCTGTAAAATCAGCAGCTCAGTCTCACGCGTCTAATTCCGTAAAAAGTAGTTATATCTTCAAATCTTTACTTATTATAAAACAAAGTTGTTAATTTTGTATGTATGTCCCTATAAAGCTTATGCAAAACTAGGCAACAGATTTTGATGATGTCTTTTGTGATAGATAGATGAGTTCAAATAAATGTTTTTTTTGTACTATTTGTGTGGTTTGTTTTTTAAATACCACGCGTACGAAGTCGCGTGCAACAGCTTGTATGTTAATATGTGTAAAATTAGTTATGGGCCAGACAGCTCTCCTATAACAAAATGAGTTTATTATTAACAGACTTCAAAAAAGGAGGAGTACCTTGAAGTCGGTTGGACTTTTTTAAAAAACAACTCATTTCAACTGCAACAAAACAATCTTGAAACTATCGATAGGAGTTTGTATACGTATTTTCAGTCCAACGTGTTAGTAGCGCCATCTACAACTGATATTTTTTTTCAGTTATTCGACAGATGTCTACAACAGTTCGATAAGTTACGTAAACGTGAGGCTTTCCTCGAGGTGTTCCGCAAGGAGCCAATGTTTAAAGAATCTCTTGAAGAATTTGATGAATCTCGCGGCGTTGTTGATGATTTGGTGCAGGAATACCAAGCAGCCGCCACACCTGACTATGTACATTGGAATCCAGGTTTGTTCTAAATACAATGTAGTTTACTTGAAAGATATGAGTAATAATCACCCATTATAGGTTACACACGTTTTTATAAAACATCTCATAGAGTTAATTACTAAAGCACTTTTTTGTATGCATGGAAACAATGGTATCGATTCTACGCGCGCAACTAAACTTAACTGAAAAAGGAACATTTTATTGATAGTAACACGATTCGGCAATGTTAACAGAACTTGTTTATTAGAAAATCTGTATATTATAGACTAACGATTCTTATTGATTTCATTTTTTAGTTAAGTTTATTTGTGCACGTAGAATCGGTACCAATATCTTTTTTCGTGGAACCAAAATATTTTCTTGTGTTGATATGCAGTGTAATAAAGAAGAAAAATGTTGCAAATTCCAGGAATATTTTAAATTCCAAGCATACGAAGTCGCGGGCAACAGGATGTCTGTTATATATTTTTATGGATTCCAATTTTATTTCTTTCAGAGAGCAGTCAAATATAACGTTAAAACGATAATGATAATTGGCAATTATTATCAACATGAGAAGTTGTTAAGAGGTTTCCAAAGGAGATGCAGAGTGGTGTTCCATTGATATTATGTTAATTAAGTTTTTGTTTAACAAGTGCCATTATTTTATTATTTATTACAATAAGGTGATTTTGAGGCATAACACAAGTATACAAGCTTAGCTTTTTAGAGACCAGAGGATGTTGTGTAAAATGTCCATGAATACAAAATATATAATTACGTATTTAGAACCTCATGCTTTACATAATACCTTCATAAAACGCCCCCCTAATTATACACTAAAGAATCTCTTGAACTAAAATCAATGTGTACAAAATGATTTATAAACTGACTGCCTAATAATTTTTATTTTACTATCTCTATTCCTTATGGAGTAATCAGACAGTGCCATGACTATTTCTTTAACATCTTTTCTGAATTATTATTTGAAAGCGTTTCGTTCCTGCCTATCCCCATGGGAAAAATACGTGACATAAAGAGGTTCTGTCCCAATTTACATTTTTATTTTAGATTACGGAACGAACTACGCCTGTGTTGTTGCCATTTTTAATCTAAGCAATACCTACTGTAATAGAAGACTTTGTTGACGATATACTGGCACTACAACTATGTATATTAATTTTATGCAAAGGCACCTATTCTCAGTTTGATTCCTAAGTCATGGAAGTTGTATTAATGTTTGTGTCATACTTGCTGTAAGTGACAATGGTGTCGATTCTACGTGCACAACTAAACTTAACTAAAAAATGAAAACAACTATTGTTGTTTCTTATTTATTTGGCTATTTTGTTGTGAACTTTTATATTAATTATAATCGTTAGTCTATAATAAACAGTTTTAATAACAAGAAAGTTCAGTTAATATTACGGAATTGTGTTATTGACACTATCAATTTTCATTTTTTAGTTAAGTTAAGTTTAGTTGTGCACATAGAATTGGTACCAATAATTAATTTTTATGTAATCTCATTTTGTTAATTGCACCTATTAAACTAGGTATGTATTTATTAATAAACATCTTTGTTTTACATTAATAATAAACAATTTCAAATGCCATATTGTTAATAACATGTAGAGGTCTAGTGGATACCTGTCTTTAGTTTGTAACATAACTAGTAAATAAAACCAATATTTTTTTATACCAAGAATTTATTTTTATTTTAATAGTAGCTATCTCTTTATTCCTTACCCATACAAATATCACTGTCGTGCTATTTACGAACGTTATACGTGCGGTTTATACGTCCCTTTGAACATAAACTGACTACATTCAACCTACACATCGATATTACTTGGAATACATATCTATAAAACTGTACTGTGACGTCACAACGACGGGTTATAGGTTATAGTTCGGAACAATGAGATGAACTGTGCATTAAAATGCCTTTTACTCTCAAACTGAGTAGGTACTCATTACACTTCATTAGTGAAGCCATAATTTTACGGATGTCATTTAGCAGTGAATACACTGGAGTTACTTGGCGCGGTTTCAGTAACTGTATTTAAATGCGTCAAACACCGCTAATTTCGCGCTACATCCTACCGCTGCATGACGTTCGTTACATGACGGGGCCAGCAATAGAGAAAACCACAGAAGTTATTATGGGAGTTATTACTTTCAATAACTCCCTTAAGGGGTTTTAGCATTCATGCACAGTTTATGCATCACTGTAAATTCTACCAGTAAAATGTTACTATTTTAACTGAAATATGATCTTACAATACAGACAATTAGCACTTATACAAAAATAAAACCTTTACAACCTTTCCAGATAGCAGTCTATTATTCTACTTTTCCTTGCAGCGAACTAGAAGTAATATTAATTCAATGACTTATAATTTTTTTAATTACCTTAATAGTGTACTTTGTCCACATATAATCAGTACTATGGTGTGTACCATCACATTAATCGGAGATTACATAGGTAAATAGTTAATACATAGAACACCATGATTTAAACAGTCAATATTAAGCATTTCTTGATATAATATTTATATACAGTAAACATGACAGCTGAAATATTAATGGACAATTTGAATCAAATTTTACAACATCAACATTCCTACTAAAAGAGCAAAATTTGATTAAAACTTTGACTTTGGCTATTTATTACAAAGTGATAATTATTGAATATGAATATCATTTAATAGTTAAATGATTGGGTGTTGAAGAAACTAAAATTGGGAACAGGTGATTGTGTTTTTGGACATAACTATGACAGTATCACAAATTTTATACGAGTGATGAACACCCACACAAACACACAACACTATAGCCTAATTTTATACATCAATATAACAGTTGTTCTTATAAAAGTTAGTTAAAATCTCAACATCAACATCTACAACAAGTCACAATGTTGATTAAATTATCATGGTGTTTATAGTGAGTTTTGTGATGAGACATAAAATAATGCAACTATATCAATATACATAAAATAGAAGCGATGCTTTAGTGCGACGCAATACTAGGAAAATAAAAATGGTGGAATTAGTGACAGGGTCCAAGGACCGGCCCTCGGGCATGGACAATGGGCTAGGAGGTTTGACTAGGTGCTTGGAACTTGGGCTGGATGATAGACGTCTTGCGTAATGGCACTGTCTCTGGCGTGGGGATGGCATCACCGGTCGGCAGCTTGGCGGGAGCAGCAGGCGCTTTGAACGGAGCTGACAAGTTGCTCGGCCGTTGTTTTGCCATTTGATAATCACCAGAATCAAAGAATTTTTGCTGTAATCATAAACAATTTCATTGTTACATAAACACCTTTTGCTTCTACAAAAAGTATCATGAGAACAAGCCTAATCTGATGAAGGATTACACGTAACCTGTGTACAACAGAAAAAAATATTTACGTCTTTTTCCAGGAATTATTTAATGTTTTTTTTGTTTATTATACTCACCCCTTTTGCTAATCTTTTCTGTAAGAAAGCAGAATGACCACCAGGTCCTCTTCCTCCTAACATTGCATTTGGAAATTTGGCCTTTAACTTTGCTTCTTCTAATTTTTCCAATTCTTTCGGCTGTAATGGAAAAAAAAACGTAACATAAACATTGTAGTTTGAATCAATCAAAGATCATCAAGAGCCAGTGTTTTAGAGTTTAGTCTTATTTACAGTATGCGTTTATGATAATATATTGTGCAATAAAGACATAGGTGCTAAGATCTAATTGGAAATTGTCTTTAAAAGGTGCATGTTGTGCATATGACTATAATATGTTTCTAAGGAGAAAATCTATTACGGAAGTATGTTTAGATCATAGCAGTTAGAGCTATCGCCTCTGCCAACTTCGGTAGGTATGTGTATTGTATAAAAACAAATTATCTAATACGAAAAACGAAAATCTTATATGTTTATCTTTCGGAAAACGAAGAAATAATTAAAGAAATACTTACATCCTTTGGAGGCTCGTTCTGATCAGGTGAATCACTCATGTTTACTGTAACAAATTTAATAAATGTATACAAAATACTTAAACGAAAGCATAACGTGATAAGACTCAACTGATAAATCATTAACCGATTTGTTTACCCACCGAATAATAACAAAGGATAAATTAACACCTCATATCAACTAGCTAAACATATATTCTAAAAGCGTACTTAAATCGTACATAAAAACCAAAAATACACGTGTGACAAATAATTTATCCAACACGTTTCTAACAAAATACAAACTGTTATGAATAATAACGTACATTCAAGAAATATACGATCGTTGTTTACCTTGACCCCTACTAATTTAAGTAAGCGGTAACTGTAAGGTTTATATTCAGAGCTGATGGTAATTACAATAAACACTTTTATCTGTTTTAAGGTAAATAAATGCAATTCTGTTAATTCTCTTCACACAAAATCACAAAACACCCGTGATAATTTTGTTTTATAAAAATGGCGACCATTATTTTTTTTTAACATTTCGTGATTCGTCTATCCTCTATGTCAATTTTCAAGTCTATGGTCAAAACACTTCCTCTTTTTCTAGAGCTGTACTAAAAAAAAGCATCTCTCATCTCATCTCCTCGTTTTCCTGCTCTAATCCCAAGCAAGGAGGAATAATTCTACGATCCCAAATAACTTGGAGACGGCGGAGCGCTTATTTTCTTTCCTTCTTTCTGTGGACTAAAAGGTTATGACAAAATGTGATAGCGATTCGAAAAATTCAAAATGCTCTACCACAGAGCAATATAAAATATGTTTATTCTGTGGCGATGTTGAAATAGTTTGCTATTCTGTGGATGTCAGTGTTGCCTATGTAATCACTTTACCCTCATTATTGTTGTTTTCATTACTGAAATCCCAATATGCAAATGAGTTGAAGTCCAGTTTTGTGTTATTAAATTAATGTTAATAACTAGAAAAGGAAAATTATTAATATGTTTCGTATTTTTTAGCCTAAAATGTTGTGTTTACCGGTAGTGTCAATAGCAGAATTTTCTTAAACCTGGCTGTTGTGGTAGTTAAGGCGTTTGACTGTTGACCTTGACAACACTTATTATTTACGCGGCTGGCTGAGCGAGTTTCGACTGGTGTTTATTTTTCGATTGTAATTATTAATTTCGAAACTGATGTTAATTGGTATAATTTATGAATTTTTTAGATTGTTATTAGATTTAGAAAAATTGTGTCATGGAATCTGAAATTGAAGACGATATAGATGGTTCCATCGTGAGTATTCATGTGCGCAATTTCTTTTGTCATGACAACTTAGAAGTTAAATTTAACAGAAATGTTAATTTTATTGTGGGTCGCAATGGGAGTGGTAAAAGTGCGATTTTAACCGCTCTAGTTGTCGGCCTTGGCGGTAGAGCATCTGCCACAAACAGGGGCACAAATTTAACATGTAAGTACCTATAGTATTTTTGTGCAATTTATATTGTATTTCAAAGTATGCCTAGTGTTTCAAAATGTGTTAACTGTTGAAAATTATTGTAATAAATAAATAATTATTCATAGACATTTCACACAACGTCCTCTGGTCCCAAGCTAAGCTTATATGCTTGTGTTATAGGTACCAGAATACGGATATAATACATAAACTACTTTTCTTTTGTAAATAATATTTTATTATAATTAATTAAACACAAAAAAAACTAGCATAGAAAGTCTTCAGTGTTAAAACCAGATTAATGTTTAGTTTGCTCAACATAATTAAAACCTACTTCTAAGAAATTGTATTATTTATTCAAATTATAAAGAGTACAGTGCTACTAGTCAGTCTTATAAAAAATTATCCTATTTTAGTCACAAGTATCTTAGAATATCCATTTATGTTAAATAGTATGATGATATTCCATCATTGTGGTGACGGATGTCACCACCCCATCTCCACCCAAGGGTGCTGTAAAAATCAGCTAAGGGATGTTGCACACAGATAACATCCTCTGTGAGAGACGGCAAACTCGAAAATAAACCCTGTGCCAGCACGCCTGGTCAGCGCGGAACAGTAGACCATAATCCCTCCCAAAGGGTGGAGGCTCGTGCCCAACAGTGGGACGTAAATAGGCTGGAGAGAGTATGATGAGCTACTATACCATTTCTGACGGCAGGTTGAATAAATAAAATAAAAAACATTAAATATCTCACAAAACTAAAGTTTGGCCTAAAAATTTACATTGATTTTTATTTCAGCTTTTATCAAAAAAGGTTCAAATTCAGCAAATATTGAAATAAAAATAAAAAATAGCAGTGCTAAAGCATATCGCCATGATGTATATGGTGATTTCATCACTATTGTGCGCAATATCAGCCATTCTGGATCCAGCTATAAAATTAAATCTGCTTCTGGTAAGCAAATTGTCTTGTAGAACAGAAATATCTTTGTTTTGATGCTGTAAGGTACTATGTATATTGTTAGTAAAATGTAATGTATTTATTCTGAATATACCCATAGCAAGGTACCAAATAAGTAATTATTATGATTTGGAGCAAGGAGCTAATTAGTTATGTTTAAAATTCATTAATCTTGTTACTCATGTAAGAAGTCTTATGTATTGTATTACCAGGTGAAATTATATCAACAAGATTTGAAGAAGTGAATGCAATAATCTTAGCACATGATATTCAAGTAAACAATCCTATATCTGTGCTTAATCAAGATGATGCTAGAAGTTTCCATGCAGCCGATGCTAAAAAGAAATATAATTTGTTTCGTAAAGCAACAAATCTGGATCAGACAGAGAATAACTACAGAAGTACTATTGAAAACTGCGAGAGAGCAACTCTTAAATTGAAAAAGAAAAATGAAGTAAGTATCTTTATTAGTTGAGGTAGGATCCAAATGATCCTACTAACGCGGGTCACATGACTAAATCCAGTCAATTTTCATGTTGACAAAGGAAGACAAGAATATGTGAGCCATAGCCTCTTGCATGTTAAACCTAGCACAGCAATGACAATGCTGCGACCACTTGTTTTTAGTCACGCTTCTTTTAGCCACGCCTACTTTTGCTTTTAGCTACGTCTACTTTTGATTTTAGCCACGCCTAGTTTTCATACAATGCAATGAAGTCTGCGTATGCCCGGCGTGCACATTGCTGAATCTAAATGTTTTTATCAGTTCAAAATCGCATTGTGCAAATACGAATAACACTGCGAGGAGTCATGACAATCTTTGGTTCAATATTTATAACTTTCAGGTATTTGCAGAGCTTGAAAAAGAATATAAGAAATGGAAAAATATATATGAACAACTGCAATCTCAAGATAAGAATGAGGAATTAAAACGTTCATTACAAAATGAGTACTACTGGAGTGAGATTGTGGGAATGGAACGTGAGGCCTCTAAAATACAAGCACAATATGATAAACAAAATACAGAGATGGAAAGATTGAAACAAAAACTAAGAGAAATGGAACAGAATCATAGTAGCAATAATAGTAACATTGAGTAAGTCTGTTTTCAATAATTATTTGAAATATTTTAGAAGAACTTCATGCCTAGAGACCTTCATCCATATTATTGTATAGGGCTTAATGTATAAGATTTTAGTGGCTCACTTCTCAATATTCAACTGTAGTGTTTATAATTTGTAGTGTATTAAAACGGCAACTAGAAGACAATAACAAGCTGAAAGTTACATTGGAACAGAAATTGCGTATGTTGGAACAAGAAGCGAACAACGCCCGAGCTTCATTACGTACAACACAGAATAGCCGCGTGAAGAGTGAGGACACGCTCAACAAGGAGAAACGCAAAATAGATGATCTATCGCGAGCAATACAGAGTATACAGTAAGTGATATTACATATATAGACTTATAAATTGACTTGTAATTCTCATTTTAGTGTTCATTCCAACCAAGTTTATTGTACAGAAGCCATTTGAAATTAAAGCCACTTATTAATCTATCTACCTACTTGTGAATCTATTAAAGTTTCATTATCATTAATGATTTGATATTTATTTGTTTCTCAATACATGGATCACATGGAGAGATTAGTTCTGTTCTAATTATTGTAGTATTCATCTCTGCAACTCGTGATTTTACTATTCCGAGCATACCACAGAGGTACTCTTAGGTCGGACACACTGCTCGACCGACGGTCAGCGTCGCTGACCTTCGGTCGGTGTAGCTACATCTAATCAAGTCTATGAATGCGCACACAGCTATGCTGACGGTACGCTCGTCATTTCCCTCAGCGTAGCAGTGTGCGCATCAATAGATTCCATTGTCGAGCATTGTGTCCAGCCTTAGGATGCAGTTTTTGGAACGAAGTTCCTTATCGAATTTGCGATAGGAGGCTAGACGGAAAAAATTAAGACCAAAAGTTGTAAAAACACTTTTTGCTATAGTTGTAGGCCGTGCGCATGCTAATCTGTCTATCTCTCTCTGTTTCACTCTCTCTCATAGAAAGCTAGCCAGTTATTTTTATTTCGCATTGAATTATTATAACTTAAAAAAATTAATTCTTCACTAATTAATCAAAAGGAACTTCTTTCCATCCAGGTGTCCCTTGACACCTCTCAAGTTTTTTTTTTATTGTTATGAGTATTTAATGATGGTAGTGTATACATATAATATGTCATAATGATGACGATGATGATGATGAATGAAGTGATAATATATCAGATCAGGTGGTGCTGAAGCTCAGCACGCTCAGTTGGAGGCGCGCGTCACTCAGGCGGCCGACATGGTGACAGCGACACGTGCTCGCTACACCACGGCGCAGCACGACGCGGAGCAGGCCAGACTAGCGCGGGCGCGGGCTGACGCGCAGGCTGGACAGGCTGTCAGACGAGTCAAACAACAACGAGATACAATCGGTCTGTATTATGTTATTGTGGGATCAAACTATTCTGACTCCGTACCTGGTATTGTTTAATATATCGCACTATAAGAAAGAGTATCAGACCCTAAGAGAAAGGTCCTACTAATGCAACGTTGATGTTAGGGTAAACTGCTCTTGAGCACTGCACGTTATCGCTCCTTTTAAAGTTTCTTCTTTTCTATATTGTATGCTATGTATTATTAAAGGCAATCTGAAGCAACAACTTCGTGAGTTAGAATCTCGTGGCAACGACTCTCTGGCGGTCTATGGGAAACACATGTCTGAGCTGTGTCGGAAAATACAGTCCATGCCGAATGGATACTTCTCAGCACCACCCATGGGACCCATTGGTATGTTATTAATGTTAATTAAACTTATGCTTAAATCGATGGGTTACGTAGTAGCTATAAGAAGGCGCATCAAACGTACATATTTATTAAATAAATCTTCTTACATCTAGGTGCATATTTAAAAGTGAAGGAGAGGAAATGGGGTGGTGCACTAGAACATATTATAGGTGGAGCCATACAGTCATTCTGTGTTAACACACCGGAAGATTCACGGAAACTGTTTAAGATTATGGAACAGGTAAATAGTTTAATAAAAAATATATGCCTGAATTGAAATTGTAATGAACAATTTAGTATTCACAACTTCAGTTATATAGTCTATACGCGTCTAAATCCGTAAAAAGTAGTTTTATTTAAACTTCAGTTATGAGAAATTCCCTACTGCAAGTGAAGCTTGCAGGCAAAGCTAGGAAATAATTATAAATAAATTAAATATATGCTCAAGGTATACGGCAAAGCTAGCAAGCCGAGTGTAACTTGCAGCCGCTTTCTACCGCGCACTCACGATGTTCGTCGTACGCGAGTGGCGGCGCGGCAATATCGCTCAGCGCTCGATTCGCTGGATGTCACCGAACCAGTCATTGCTAACTTTCTCATTGACAATATTCGAATGGAGCGTATCTTGCTGGTGCCTGAACATGGTAAGTCTGGTTTTGTTTTTAATGAAGCTTTCGACATTGTTGTGATATTGTTATCTTAAGAAACTACGCATAAATTGAATAAGTAATAGAATATCGTCATTTTGCAAGCATTTTTAACTATGGCCCCATAGTAGAAATCATCAATTTATACATAAATCACTGTTCAACGTCACAAATTTTTGAGAGTCCCACAGGGTTCTATCCTGGGTCCTTATATGTTTTAAGTAATTTCATTTATTTGTTCTACATAGACGTTGCAATGAACCTATCTGATAAAGAAGAGAATGTGCCGGAAAACTGTTCTAAGATAGTGACGTTGGATTGTACGGAATACCATCCGGCTCCCAATTACCGTAGTTATGGTGGTGATAGCAGACAGAGTCGATATCTACATCTTAGCACTGATGAGAGGAAAAAGTAAGTATCTCACTTAGGTTGTTACACATTTTACGATAAATTTATATACGCTATGACTAACATTATATACTGTGACTTTTGCTTTTTAAGATTGTAGTTGCAATCATTATTTTTACATTACCCCTATACCCCTAGAGGAATTATTGTTTAGTTGTACAATTTAGCATCCTTATAACTTATAGTTGTTTAATCAACTTGACTGATTTGATTCTCATTTGGTTTTATTAAAATATATAAATCTACTTGAGCTTTACATATAACGTCACATTCCTTCCCTAAGACAGTTGATGGTAGAGATCCAAGATAATGAATCTGAGCTACGTTCGCTTCAAGCGAAAGCTGATGAGTTGTCGCGTGAAGCGCAACAAGTAAAACAGCACGAAGCGATGACCGCTAAAACGCTTCAAGCGCTGTTGCTTCAACTGCACGAGAAAGAGGAGCAATATCGTGATGCCACTGCAGCGCTGGAACAACAACAAGCACCGCAGTATGATGCCCTCGTAAGTGTCAATAATTTTATTAAAAGTCGAAATAAGTTAATAATTCATAAAGAGTGGTACCCAATCACCTTTATCATTGAGTTTGATTTGGAATATTTGTTTTATTACCAGGTAGATGACTTAACAGTGTCGAAAGAGAGAATGCAATCCTTGGAGGTGCAAGTAAAAGAATTGTCAGATAAGGAAAGGCAATACAAACAGAAATCCAATGAAGTTGATACTGACATTACAGATATTGAGTCACAAATACGCAACATCAATAACCAGAGCAGTAGAATTAGAGTAAGTATTCTGATATTCACAAGTGTAGCGAAGACATTATGTTCAGTTTTAGGAAATTATCTCAAGCTTAACGAATATTATATGGAGGAGGAGGCCTGGGTTAATGTAACTCTCAATTTTAGTTTATAGGTGGGGAAATGGCTTAAAAAGTTTAGTAAATTTATATTTTGCAATTGACATGCTATGCTTTTACTTAATAAATTAAATTATGGTGGAAAAAGTGACCTCCGCAAACGGTCTCACATAATTAGTAAAAGCATAGCATGTCAATTGCAAAATTAATAAATTACTTTAGCATCGGAACGGTATTCCGAGGTCGTGGGTTCAAGTCCCGCTTGCGGTAGTCACTTTTTCCACCATAATTTAATTTATTAAATTTCAATTTTTCATAAAGTATTATTTATCTACTTCCAACCGTCTTTTTTCACTGCTGGACATAGGCTCACCTATAAAATGACATAACATGAACTGCTGCGCCGTTTGCATTCAGCAGCTCCCTGTATTGATTATATCTTTGCCCTGCATTTTCGATAGTATTATTCCTCAAAAGCTATATAAGATTAAACTGAGGCAGTGTGATTTAGGATGAGATAGACCAGGAGGAAATGAGACAAGACCAGGATGTAACAAAAAGACGAATGTTGGAGCAGAATTTACGTGAGAAAGAAACAAAAATGGGTCAAGTTGAAGAGATACTCGCAACTAAACGAGTCGGTATTGATAAGAAAATTAATGCTGCTCTCAAACTGTGTCCGAGAATTGAAAAACCTAGGTAAGTGATTTTTTTATTTTAGTGTTATTATAAGCGATAGTTATATTACCTGCATTTTGTCGTGAGAAATGCTCTTAGGGAGGATATTTGTGTGATAGTTACAAATAAGTATGTATTTTAAATGGATTATATTCGCAAAAAGTTTAAACTAGTTTCACATTGTTTATTTATCATCGCGCCAGACACCTTGTGGGAAACACAGTCAGGGCAGTTCGATAAAGAATACCAAAGTTGAATTAGTTTTTGTTTTCGAGATTTCCGTTCTTTGCAGTGTTATCTGCTTAAATGATTCCATGGATATTTAAAATGATCAACCACAGCAAAAAACAGCTTATGTTTTGCCACTACTTTCATTTTAATTCTCACACTTTAAATTTTTCTCAATGTCATAAAAATTTTTTGAGGTTAGCATCCACTATAATATAAATTTAATCTACTTTTATGACGTATTTATTTATTTACCAGGGATTTAGAGACAGTAACGAATCAATTAAAACAAACACAACTCAAGTTGAGCGCTATGAGATGCGAAGGACTCACCAAGGCGCAAGTCAATCAGAAGTATCTGGAGGTTGAACGTAAATATAGACAAGATAAACGAGCGCTGACTTATCTCAAGGATATTATTGTCACTGTAAGTAACACCTAACATGCTTTTATTCAACCGTAACTATGTATTCATGTAACAGAATCATTAAATTACAATACCTTCCAAGTGACGGAATAGGTAATTTGAATTTTTTGCCTTGTCTTTCACTATTTGAACTAAGTGATAATAATGTTCGTTGTTTTGATAACAGTTAAAGGCCACAGCGGAGGAGCACCTGAAGTTCTGTCAGAAAGTACAAACAGAGATAGTTAGGAGAGTGCAGCACACATTCCAGTCAATATTGTTGGTCAGAGGATATTCCGTAAGTACACATTGATTATTATAATTTCAAGGACGAAATGTTGAATGATTTTTTTTTTCAACCTTTAAACGGGTTAGAACGTAGCAGACGGCGCTTTATAATCTCTGCCTATCTCCTTGGGACAAAAATATAACTGTGTGATGATGATGGCGTCATTAATCGACAGCTAAAGAGAAGGGGCAAATTGGGTCCGAGTTTCGACTTAATAACACCTACTTAGTGTAACACATTAGTTTGGGAGTAGCCGACAAGTGATCGCTATAATGGCGACGCTCATGATCACAGATCTGAATATTGAGATTGATCAGTGAAGCTGTTTTAAAGACTACCCGTCGTTTAAAAATATTCACAAAATCTAATTCTTTTAACACACTTATACAGTTCGTATATTCCGTGTGGTGACGGACTAAGAATACAGGTGTCACCACCCCGTTTCCTCCCGTGGGAGCTGTAGAAGGCAGCTGAGGGATTATCTATGCGGATACCATCTTCTGTAAGAGACGGAAAACTCGAAATTAAACCCTGTATCGTCGTACTTTGTCAGCGTGGTGCAGTAGTAAATGCAGTTCCCTCCTGCTGGCATAAAGCCTGATTCGGCGAGAAAAGCATCACAACGCAGATATGCAGATGTGAGTGGTGGACTCGGCGGGTCAGCAAGGCAACGTCGATGGCCAAGGGCGGCAGTGGAGGGCGTATAGTCACTGTCGGCCAGACACAACATCTTCTACCTCCTTCAGTCGTAGCGGCTTGCCGTTCCACTGATCCAGGGAGGGAGAAGACGAGTGTGTGCGCCTGCGTCTGCGCGAACGCTTGCGCACCCTAATATATCCTGCGCAACTGACCGCTTCTGTCATAGGACTCCGATTACGTTAAAGTCCCTTGGCGATGGGTAGAAGTAGAGAGGTCTAGCCTGATGTAACCTAGGCTTTGTCTTATACCTGCACAAGGGCGGTCTCGGGGCATGAGTACATGCCGTGGTCGTCACTATGCTGCACTTTTGGGGCGACAGCGTGGTTTCGGCAGCACCCGGGATGACAAAGCAGCCCTACTTAGGGAGGCACTGCTTTCCCCGCTTAGCCAGGGAGGGGGCTAGAAAAGGTGCCCCAAAAAAATGTTCGTCCCATATTAAAAGATGGCAGTAACCACGGCTGCCATTGCATCATTCAAATCGTGGTCGACGTGTTAAAGTAAAGAAAGCCATGAGAACATCTACGATGATATTCGGCGCGTGGAACGTGAGAACGCTACTTGATCGAGATGGCAACTCCTGTCCGGAACGCAAGACCGCCGTAGTAGCCCGGGAACTACATCGCTACAACGTGGATGTGGCTGCTATCAGCGAAACACATCTTGCCGATGAAGGAGAGCTGGTAGAGGTAGGTGGCGGGTACACTTTTTTTTGGAAGGGTACCGCTGCCTCCGAACCTCGGCAATCCGGTGTTGGGTTTGCCATCAAAAATCACATTGTGAGGCGAATGGAGGAGTACCCTGTACACATCTCGGACCGCGTTACCACACTTCGCCTTCACTTGGACAAAGACAACTACCTTAATGTCATCAGTGTCTATGCTCCAACGCTTGACAAATCTGATGACATTAAGGAAAAATTCTACGAGGAAGTGTCTCTTTGCCTTAACAATATAAATGCCAGCGAGCAAATACTTTTACTGGGTGATTTCAATGCCAGGATTGGTCGGGACCACGATGCTTGGCCGGGGGTTCTGGGTAGGCATGGAGTTGGGAACATGAACAACAATGGCCACTTGCTACTCAGTCTTTGTGCTCAAAATGACCTGGTTGTTACTAACACTATGTTTCGACTTCCCACCAAGTATAAGTCAACATGGATGCACCCAAGATCCAAACACTGGCATTTAATTGACTACGCTATTGTAAGGCAGAGAGATATAAGCCAAGTGCAAATCACGCGTGTTATGCGTGGTGCGCACTGTTGGTCTGATCACCGACTTGTAGTCACCAGGATGCGAATTCGCCTCCGACATCCGCGTAGGTCTCCTACAACCAAGCTTACGTCTCTGAACGTGGAGAGATTGGAACATCCTACAGTGAGAAATAAATTTGCTGCTGAACTGTCTAAAGACCTTGTTCTGGTTAAGGAGTTAAGCGACGTTGGTGCCGCTTGGGGCGCTCTGTCTTCTCATATTTTGCGTACCGCTTCGAATGAACTCGGAATAAAGTCCCGTCGCAACGAAGACTGGTTTGATGAGAATGATGAAGTTCTGCGTGCGGCACTCGGCAAGCACCGTAATCTCCTGCACCAGTATAGGAGGCGGAAAGGTAATGGTGAGGAAGTCAAGGCTAGTGATCACGAATTGCGCAAGCTGTCTAGACAAATAAAAAACAAGTGGTGGCAGAACAAAGCTCGTCATATGCAGTGGCTTACTGACACAAACCAGCTCGGGGAGTTTTACAGTGAGCTCCGTAGGCTGATTGGTGCATCCTTCCGTGTAAAGGTTCCATTAAGGTCTCTAGACGATAGACATCTGTTGAGGAACAAGGATGATGTACTCAGACGCTGGGCGGAGCACTTCAACACTCTACTGAATGTAGACCGGTCAGCTGATATGCAAAGTATTGGCTTGATACCCCAACTTCCTCTTGCATTTGAGTTAGACGAGCCTCTATTGCGTGACGAGGTTGTTGCTGCCATCAGACAGCAACAAAATAAACGGGCACCTGGCCTTGATCTTTTACCGGGAGAGCTGATTAAGTACGGAGGAGAGGACATCCATACATCTATGTGGGAATTGTTTATTCGTATGTGGGAGGAAGAGCGTGTACCTGACGTCTTCAAATTATCGCGCATAAGTGCTCTCTATAAGAACAAGGGTGATCGATCCAACTGTAGTTCTTACCGCGGTATTTCACTTCTATCGGCCCCCGGAAAAATCTTTGCTAGAGTTCTCCTAAATCGTCTTAAGGATCTATCTGAAAAGATCCTGCCCGAAACCCAGTTTGGCTTCCGCCCGAACCGAGGCACGTGCGAAGCGATATTCTCTGTGCGTCAACTGCAGGAAAAAAGTAGAGAACAAGGCTGTCAGCTATACCTCTGCTTCGTTGACCTCGAGAAAGCTTTCGACAGTGTGCCTCGAGAAGCCTTATGGTTAGTGCTAGGAAAGCTCGGATGTACCGATAAGTTTGTAAGGCTTCTTAGACTCCTGCATGACGACATGCAATGCTGCGTCGCTGTAGATGGCGAACAGACGAACTTTTTCCCCGTTACTTGTGGCGTGAAACAAGGATGCGTCTTAGCACCTACTCTGTTTGCCCTGTACTTTGCGGTAGTAGTCAGGGAAGTTCTTCAAACTGTTTCCGAGGGAGTCCGCATTCGCTTCCGCACAGATGGCAGTCTTTTTAATTTGGCCAGATTTAAGGCCCGCACTAAGGTCTCGCATGCGCTGGTCACTGAGATCATGTATGCCGATGACTTGTGCTTCTTGGCAGAATCTCCTGATGGTCTGCAGCGACTAATATCTCGTCTTCACCAGGCTTGCTGCAAGTTCGGCCTTAAGATCAATGTTGCCAAGACGGAGGTTATGTCTCTGGACATTCACGGTCACGAAACATTGACTACAGCGCTTGGTGAGAATGTATTGAAGCAAGTGAATCGGTTTTGCTACCTCGGGAACACTATAACATCCAAGTGTGACCTTGATGTTGAGATTAACCGCAGGGTCGGAATGGCTGCTGCAGCGTTCGGCAAGCTGTGTTGCAAGGTCTTTTGCTCACATGACCTTAAATTGACTACAAAAATAGCAGTATACATGGCAGTTGTGCTGCCAAGTCTCTTATACTCCTCCGAGGCGTGGTGTATGTACCGCCGTCATATTCACATTCTGGACCGTTTCCATCATGGATGCCTTCGCACTATAATGAAGATCAGGTGGTCCGATAGAGTACGAAATACTGAAGTTCTGCGACGAGCCAATGTTGGTGGCATTGAGTCTTATTTAATGCGTCGGCAGCTTAGGTGGTGTGGTCACATATCACGCATGACGGAGGAGAGATTGGTGAAGCGCATTTTCTACTCTGAACGCGAGGAGGGCAGGCGCAAGCATGGCGGCCAACTCCTCCGCTACAAGGATGTTCTAAAACGCCACATGAAAAGATCCAACATATTGCCTTCTCAATGGGAGCATTTGGCAGCACAACGATCGGAATGGCGTGGGATGGTGAACAGACAGGTACGCGATTTTGAAGACCAGCGTAAAGCTGACCTGGACTCAAAACGCGACCGATTAAAGGCCCGCCCACCTGCTGCCATAGTCTACCATTATGACAACGGTGTTCTTACGTGTCCTCAATGTGCGCGTACCTTCACTGCAAAGGTGGGTTACGTAAGCCATGTTCGAGCGCATGAACGCCAAATCGCCTGCTAGGGGTCCAAGTGGTCGCCATGGCCGAAACCGGTCGGAAGAATCATCATCATCATCACAGTTCGATATGTATCTATCAATTTATTAACCTATGTAATGGAACCTTTGAAAGTGATTTTCACCCACTTGCAATAGTCGGATTGATCTGAAATTTTGAGCAAATATCAAGGGGCGATGGCAATGCAATAATTAAAAATATATTTTTTTAGTTTTTGAACTAAGTAGATTATCTGTAATCTAAGTTACTCCTTGTGAGGTTTCAGTCAAAATTAGACCAGACCATCTGGAGAATATCTCAGACAGACATGTAAAGTTTATTTGTTATAGATTTGTGCTCTCATAACAATGAATATTATTGTACAGGGTCGCATGGATATTCGTAACGGAGAAGGTGTCTTAGAGATAATGTGTACGGGAAGAGAGAGTGCGGCTAAACGTCACGCATCCTCAACATCTTCACTGTCTGGTGGAGAGAGGTCTTACTCTACTGTGGCCTTCATCATGGCGCTCTGGGAGTGTGTAGAGTTGCCCTTCTACTTTATGGATGAGTTTGATGTGTTTATGGTTAGTGGATTATTTAAAATTCGTTCACACTTTCAATAACTCGTTTTCAATAGTATTGGTAAAATAGTACATAAATATCTTTGTAAACTTATTCTGGTTCGATTCCCGCACAGGACAATGTAATGTGTGTGAAGGTTTTCTATCATATTTTTTGTTAATACATAATTTAAACTAAAGTTTTTCTATTATATCCATATTCTGATAGATAAGAAATAAAAATAAATAATCAAATAATCTTAGATTTTAGGAACAGTGTGAAATGAGTATGCAAATT
The DNA here is from genome assembly GCA_916999025.1 of Orgyia antiqua. Lineage (NCBI taxonomy): Eukaryota > Metazoa > Arthropoda > Insecta > Lepidoptera > Erebidae > Orgyia > Orgyia antiqua. Next base: position 22,739,102 of record OU779862.1, read on the forward strand.
TTTTCAAAGTAATTTAGATTTTACAAAGTGTATTTGGAACTGTATTTTTGGAACATTAAACAGTAAAGTCGTTATAGTGTTACGTTATTAGGTTTTATATTTTCTAAATTATAACTTTTGAATACACCTACAGAACTTCTCTACACCTCCCAAGGTTGACTGGTAGATAATGCCCCAGGCATTAAGTCCGCCTTTGTACAATTATTGTATAAAAAGTTTGAAATAAATAAATAAATAAAGTATTACACATTTTACATGACACTACAGATGTGTATATTTATTTGTCAGGACAACGTGAACCGTAAGACAGTGATGGATCTGTTGATAGACCACGCGCTCAACAACACGAGCAGACAGTTCGTGTTCCTCACGCCGCAGGACGCGTCCACTGTTAAAGCGGGACCGAGGATATCATTGTACTTGTGAGTTATACAACTTATATTACTTATGAGGGTAGGTAGAGACACCACGTGATACAACTCAAATATTTAGGAAGGACAGTGACAAATCAAATGGCGCTTTATGAATTTAGACGCTTATATTTTGTTAAGCCCGTCGTTTCAGACTTTAAGATTAGGTGACACAAGAGTTAATATTTTGTAAACTTCACATCCGTGTGGTGACGGATTAAGAATACAAGTGTCACCACCCCATCTCCTCCCAAGGGTGCGGTAAAAGTCCGCTAAGAGATATTGCGCACAGATAACATCCTCTGTGAGAGACGGAAAACTCGAAAATAAACCCTGTGCCAACACGTCTGGTCAGAGCGGCACAGTAGACCATAATCCCTCCCAAAGTGGAGGAGGCCCGTGCCCGGCAGTGGGACGTGAATGGGCTGGAGAAGAAACTTCACATCACTTAACACATAATTTCGTCAGAATATGTCCAGGCGACTTAGCTATATTTTACGCCAAAAGATTATAGTATATTAGTATAGTTGTGAATATTATTTTTGTTGCAGAATGGCGGATCCGCGGCCGTAATTGTATAGCTGTGTAAAACGCCATGCAAGTATTTGGTTGAGATTATGTACAAAATTTGTTATGTACTTTTACTATTAGTAATTAAAATCGTTATTTTTTAATAAATGTGCTTGTTTCATTTACCAATCAGCAGTCTCTTTGGGCACATTAATTATATCAAAATTGTCTGAATAAGACTTCACTAAGTGTGTTGAATTATTGTTGGTAATGTTGAATTATTCATTACCAACAATATTTATTTGTATTTCATCATAAGAGCTGAAACTTTTAACTTACCATCAGCAACAGCTCTACTGTGCAAATTAAAAGATATCATCATAACATCTCGCGTTTTCCTCGTAGGGATAGGCAGAGATTATAGAGCGCCATCTGCTGCGTTCTATACAGACTCATACATGCATGACCATTATGCTGCGCAAGTGAGTCTTAAAAGTCGTCTCCCAGCGTTTTCTTACCTACCGTGTATATGCATTTCGTTAATCGTCTATCACCCATGAATAGATGATAAACGGAAAATATGGTTAAAAATAAAAGAAAACAATAAATAATCAACACCGTTTATTTAATACTATGGGCGATGTGAACTGCCTGTACATACAATGTGTGATCGATGCAGCTATTGCACATAATAATAACAATCGATTAAATTTTATATCAATGAGATGAGATCACACGCTTTACGGATACATACATTTGTTTTATTTATGATTTTGTACAATACAACTATTTTGTTAAAACATATCACTGCTCTTATTTTCGAATACGAAATCGAAAAGATAGCCACGTCCAAAATATCGTTTGCATTATTTATAATTATAATAATTTAAATTTAGAACCGTTTAGTTTTTCATTATCTTAACGCAGGCAGTTCTAATTTCAAATTATTTTCTTTGATAGTATTTTTTTAAATCAGTTATATGCAAAGAATAATATGAAAGTTCCGGTTTGAAATTAAAACCAAAAGCCTCTTAATTCAGACCAGTGATCATTAACAAAATAGATGCACTGTATTTTTCACATCAGCACAAATAAATTGATATAAAAATAACTTAAGCCTAAAAAAATCTATGTTTTTTTACTAAGGATATAATTTTAAATTATTTTTGATATAATGTAACATATCTAAAGTCTTATTTATAAGGTGAAATACACCTTTTGGATAAGCGTAATCGTTCAACTTAATTCTATATGAACTTTACTAATAACATCACCTGAATCTTACTGTTAGGAGTGTTAGGTACACTGTACATTGTTTATATAAACGAAGCCATTTATTAAGATATAAATGATATTTTTACAAAAAAAATGAATGTGTTATTCGAGTGTAACATTGATGGAAGTTTCAATATAGATAATAATAGTTTATAAAAATGAAATGTAAAAATAAGTGATACTGATAATATACAATAATGTATCATGAAATCTTATGTGTAGGTATTCTGTACAAATTGTGAATTATGAGATTAATTTTGCTGTATCTTGGTACTTGTTTTATTTAAATTTTCGAGGTTTTAACGTTTTTTGAAATATTATTCGTATTAGTTAAATAATTCGAGGTATTTACACAAAAATGTTGACGATAAATAATAATAATACTACGTGGATAATATCTGATATTTCAACATAAAAATATTATTTAAAGATTCTAACATAGAAAATGTTAATTAAAGTTAGAAGTTGATCGTAAAGAATTTTAATTTATCTCCGCAATATTATTATCAATTTATCCACATAAAATATACCTATTTTTTTAATAACTGAATTCTTTAGCACCAAGCCACATGCAATTTACAATAAAGTATTAAGTCACTTTACTTATTTATACACTGATGAAAAAGCACAAAAAAAAACAAGAAAATAAAACCCAATTTCTATACAAATAAATGGGTTTTTCAAAACTCATAGAAGAAAATTCATTTACTTGATATGTTAAGTAAATAAAAGAAAAAATATAATGGTACAGAGCCATTAAAACTTTTCAAAGATTAAAAAAAAAAGACGAGAAACAAACCATTGCTTCTAAAGAAGAGAGAATGGTACCAATTCCAGGTACACAACTAAACTTAACTAAAAAATGAAAATTTGTAGTGTCATTAGAGCTATTACTGGCTATTTCGTTGTACACAACATTGCCGAATTGTAATAATGACGCATGACGCTATCAATTTTAATTTTTTAGTTAAGTTTAGTTTTGAGCTCAGAATAGGCACCAATATACATATTTAAATTATTTATTTTATTAATTTGACTTTCTAATTTAGATATTCTTTGATACATCACTTCGTAATTTAAAAACTTTGTTCGTTTGTGGTTGTGCCTCTTAAATTTTCGTTTCTAGTTATGCATTCACAAACAAAAAATAATAATATAGTTCCCTAGAACGAACAAATAGCTTATTACGTTAAGCATAGATATATGCCAGTCTTTGGTTAAAATCAAAAGAAAAAAAAAATTCAGTACAATCAGATGAAAAAAAAATGATAAAAAGGCTTTCGGCTCTACACAACTCTAGTTATCAGTCTCGTGAACAATTTATGTTAATTTTATTATTAATTAGAAATAAATTACCACATTTAATATTTACAAAATTTAAAATAAGTGAAATACAACTAATTTCCCAAAATGTAACAATTGAAATTTTTTTAGTAAGTATACATAAATATGATAAATCAGTGGCATTTGATTTGCATAAGAATACAATAACTACGATATAAAAACGAGAAAAAAATGATCAGATAGGAGAACTATAGAGTAGCAAATAAAAAAAAAACACTTACGAAAATTAGATATAGACGGGTAGAAACTAATTATTATAGATACAGAATATATTGATTGAAAATGATAAATTTTTAATACATTTTGTTTTTATTATATACACAAATATAATATTCTTATTAGGCATTCATTTCATCGCAGATCGAGATTTGCTTACCTGCTGGATTTTTTTACTGAAGAAAACTAATACGAACTAATATATTTATAACTTATTATTATAAAAAAGTGACTACAACCTTTATTAAAATCTATAATGTAAAGCCAACCAATCAACAGAGCCTCCGCATTATACGATATTTATGCCTATCGAAGCAGTTAACTATATGTATATATATTTTCTTAACTACCATATTTTTTACTTCGAAATCATCAAACAACTCTAAATACTTATCTTTAAACACATACTAACAAAAAACTCGTGAGTTACGAAAAATAATATTTTTTGTTTGGTAATACGACTCCATTCAATTTATCTGTTCGATTATATAAACACAAGTGATTTCTTTAATTCAGCTTTATAATATAATTAATAAATCAAATTATTATAACAAACAGCATCTGATAAGACGTCATGTTATTGGTGCCATCAGATTTTAGAAAAAATAATGTCTTTGTAAAAATAAACAGCTAGGCATACTTCTTTCTAAAAGACACCACAAACGGCATATTACGCTACATATATTAATATAGCGAGAAAGAATATATATATCCTTACTAATTTATAAGTTAAAAATCCGGATGTTGCCACAATAATAATTTTGACGAGCATAAGTGTTAATGTGTGGAACGAAACGATATCGCAATTTAAAAAACGTATAACGCCATCTATCGAGCAGAAGAGTAAACTTCTGTTTGTTAAGGATTGATTTCTAAATTTCACCCGTACGAAGTCACGGGCAACAGCTAGTATATTAATATACCGAAATGTATCTATATTTATGACGTCACCGACAGATATATCTATATCTGTCGGTGACGATATGATAGATATAGTCTCTTTCTCCTTATATTAATATGCCGTTTGTGTCCCTTAAAGCTTCTGTTTCGACCTTTCCACTTAGACTATGGCATACAAGAATATTAATTTTATTTTTATAATTACATACGACTTGCGACTTTGCCAACGAGATATCTTTAACTTCGATTATGGACAGAATAATTAAAAAAACATTACTGCTTTAAAATAGAGGACTGGTGATGGCCGGCTTTATAAATGCGGTGGAATATTACATTCCTTATACATGATGTGAAGTTAGTGTATGGAATGTTTAAGCAGTATGTACTGCACATATACATATGTACATAAGTAGACAATACATTTATTAGACAAATTACTTTATTAAAAACAACTAATTATTACATTTTAATCAACTTGAAAGAGCCCTTTCTTTTAACCAACATGAAGTCAGTTCAACGTTATTTTTAAATACCCAATTAACTAGTATTCATTAAAATTTTCTAATTTCATTCTCGAGGAATATTTCTTTTCAATTTATGGGCTTTTTAAACCAAAATTAATTAGAAATATATTTTATTCAGAAAGTTAGCTCATGTTTTCATCTAATATTTTGGAAGTATAAAATTACAGAATATTACCAGTACATCTCGGTGCTTATAGATAGGGCATAAAAATGTTCATACCCGATATTTTTATTTGCGTTTTTAGACAAATCGTATATTTAAAATGGCAGTGACCTAATTCGGGTAAAGCGGGTTTGCGCATATTTTTGAGTTGGGTCATTATTGTTTTAGACACGCACGTTGTCTATTTTGTATTAAGTTTATTCGTCAAAGCTTAGACACAAACACTATAGAATTGTCTAACTATGTATTATGTATTTAGCAATACAATACTATTTTATTAATAATTCTAAACTTTTTAAATACATTAAATATTGCGTTAGTAAATCAAGTAGTTTTTATTATTACGCCAAGTTAATTATTACATTATTTTTTTATTTAACAACTTGATCATAGACTTCATATTTCATATTATTGTGTTAATAAATTAGTTTTACATACCTAGCTTTCTCTTAGCATATTTAGGTCAGGACTTTAGCTAAGTTATATAGTTATAATTAATACTACTTAAATAAATATTATGCAAAAATTGTACTACGGTCAGAAGTATATACTGCACTGGTTTTGCTGTTCTTCAATATACATATTACTAAATCTTCACTGTATATCCATTAACAACGCACGCGCGTTGTTAAATTAAACAGTTTTTTACCAAATTCACGACAGCTAGGGTCAAATAGAGTAAGAATCCCCTATGAATAAATGAGTTCTGAGTTAGCAAAACTGAGGAAGGTATCAAATGCTTTACTGAATGAATGCATGAATGCTTTCTTTCATCCCTCGAAATGTAGAAATAGAACTCAAATATCTAAATTCGACAGTAGTTTCTACACATTTAGTGAGTTTTTCACTCAAAAACAAAACGAAGAAGCCCACTAAGTCCTTTCAAAGTGTAACCAGACACTGAAAAGAGACTTTTTAGGGTTCCGTACCCAAAGGGTAAAAACGGGACCCTATTACTGAGACTTCGCTGTCCGTCCGTCCGTCCGTCCGTCCGTCCGTCCGTCCGTCCGTCCGTCCGTCCGTCCGTCCGTCCGTCTGTCACCAGGCTGTATCTCAAGAACGGTGATAGCTAGAGAGTTGAAATTTTCACAGATGATGTATTTCTTTTGCCGCTATAACAACAAATACTAAAAATAAAATAAAATAAATATTTAAGGGGGGCTCCCATACAACAAACATGATTTTTAGGGTTCCGTTCCCAGTATCTCAAGAACGGTGATAGCTAGACAGTTGAAATTTTCACAGATGATGTATTTCTATTGCCGCTATAACAACAAATACTAAAAATAAAATAAAATAAATATTTAAGGGGGGCTCCCATACAACAAACATGATTTTTAGGGTTCCGTGCCCAGTATCTCAAGAACGGTGATAGCTAGACAGTTGAAATTTTCACAGATGATGTATTTCTATTGCCGCTATAACAACAAATACTAAAAATAAAATAAAATAAATATTTAAGGGGGGCTCCCATACAACAAACATGATTTTTTTACCGTTTCTTGCTCGATACTAATAACGTTGCCTTATGTTGCATAGATAATGGTACGGAACCCTTCGTGCGCGAGTCCGACTCGCACTTGACCAATTATTTTCTACAGTACTATCAAATTAATGAGAATTGCCGCTAATCGGAGCTTTTGGACGAATGACTAATCTTGATTTTATTTATCGTATATTGTAGTACAATTTTTGCACAACACGTCAAATCACATGAAACTAATGTTGTCTCTAACACACCAGCTTTTAGGAACACATTTAAAACATTATCTAAATAGCAGATACCTGTTCAGTACCGTTGAATTATTTCATAGAAATTTCATCATATCATTTAATAAATACGAATGGTCAATATATTGCCAGTTTACAATCATATAAAAACTACTCATATTCCAACTGAAATTGTCAGTATTATCAAACAAAGCCGGGTTAGTACTTAGTTTTGTTAATAAGCCAACAAAATACACTTTAGTAGGAACACTTTACGTTAGTCAAAAATGTCTTCAGTGGTCTATGAGTTTTATAGTTCTTACTACATGGTGTAAAGAGCGTATATTTAAACTGAATCTGTTTTTGATATATTGGTACCAATTCTACGTGCACAACTAAACTTAACTAAAAAATGAAAATTGATAGTGTCAATAACAGCTTTCCGTAACTGAACTTTCTTATTATAAAAACTGTTTATTATAGACTAAGTACACAACAAAATAGCCAAATAATCAAGATACAGCAACAGTTGTTTTCCTTTTATAGTTAAGTTAAGTTTAGTTGTGCACCTAGAATCGGCACCATTATCAGAAATTTTGAATGTTGCCTTTGAAAATTTCGATTAATAACGAAATAATACGAAGATAAAATATTTTCACAATGCAATAAGAACTATTAATATTTCTAAATTGTAAAGTGGTTATAATCGTAGTTCTTTGGTATTCATAGTCAATCCTTGAATGTTAAATCAATTTTGTCTTATTTTGACCAACGATTTATTGGACAGTTCATATTAAAAATATTACTGTATTTATTCATAGAATGAACTTTGAGTAATCAGTACAAGAAGTTCATATTTTCAAATACTTTTAGAGCTTTTCTAAAATTATTATATTTTTAATTTCCTAAAAGAATCAGTAAATTAATATAACGTAACACAGTTATACAATCTTGACACTTTCAACACACACATCAATAAGTTAGTGATCTATTTATGCAATTTTCTCACTCACACATACACTTACAACAGTTCAAGCTTTTTTTATATAGTTGAGCCATGAATATTGAATAAATATGAACTACATATTTTAGTCCTATAACAGTAGATTGTATTTCTAGACGCATTATGTAAGTAAACTATTTTATTAATAATTATCGGCTGTACTTAGGATACAACTAAGTTCATTACATATTTCTACTGAGACGAAATCAAACCCAGTAATGCATAGAAGATAGCAATGCGTCGTTATTAGTACGGGATCCGTAGTACATTTTTTTCACTTGATTATTATCAAGCTGATTTTCCGTGAGTAGCTTTATTATGACGAGACGCCCAATAATTTTCTATTCCAAAATCTCGATTGTGGTAGCTAACAAGGATAAAATATCGTACTATTACTGGAAGAAAGCAGTAAGTGATTTTTTTGAAATTTTTGACACAAGTTCACTTACGTCTTTTTTTACGGGTAGTACGATATTTTATCCTTGCTATCTCTGTTAGCTACCACAATCGAGATTTTGGAATAGAAAATTATTGGGCGTCTCGTCATAATAAAGCTACTCACGGAAAATCAGCTTGATAGTAATCAAGTAAAAAAAATATACTACGGATCCCGTACTATATACTTTGTAGCCAATTGTTATTAATAAATTAATTTTATCTCATTTGTACTAAAAGTAAAGTTAAATGGTCTTATTCATAATGACTTATCGGAGGTTTAAAAGTTCGCTAAAATCGGTTCGCGAAAATTGTCAAAACTTGTTATTCATAAGTCTTTTTACGACAAAACGTTTATTATCTCTCCGATAAGTCATTAGGAATAAGACCAAAAATATTTAACTTCTTTACATCATATTCTATATTGTACTTAGATTAGTACACTTTCAACTAAGAATGGTAATAGAAAGACAATTTGAAGACACGATTTTTTTTTCATTTACTTCGGTAAAAGTCAGCGCAGTTCGAACGCGTGTGTGTATGAGTGTATGTATGAAATTGTAAGTTGACGTCTGGTTGGGTGACGTCCTATAAGTGACAAAACGCACTTGCGATAACAGCGCGATACGTTACGAACGCGAAAAATGGCAATTGATCGGATTGATTATGAATACATTTTCATAGAAACAATATTTGGTCGTATCCTACCGTTCGCGCAAGTGGGACTAGATTTTAAGCGTGACACATGAAATACACTTTCATACATAATGACACACTTAATGTACGCATTGCACGTTCAAATTAAGTAGCTTAATTAAAAAAAAAACAAGCTCGCTTGTAGTATTCAGCCTAATCGTTTCGTAAATAGGATAAGGTTAATTATTTCTTCACGCATTTGACGTATCAGGCAACATTTGACATCAACATGTTTTGAATTAAGTCACTGTTATTTTAAGCATGCGAAATGACGTATGTACATGTATACACTTACGTGCACTTCTGCTTCCGACTTGAAACAGATTATAATTTTTTTTTTTTATAAATAAATAAAAAAGGATCGTTTATGCCATTCTTAGTTAAAATATATTTGTAGTCACAAATGTTTCATGTAAGTGATGTAACTTCATGTTACAATGTAGGTATCATCACAATACTCAACTCATTAAACTAATATATTTCATATATGTATATTAATTTGTTACTGTCTTAAATATAATAAATATACCAAATTAAATGTTATACAAAGCTGCTATTGTATAAATTATGTTACGTTAGTCTAGAACCAATAGTAAGACAATCAGACCAGATTAATTGTAATTTGTTAATATTACCGGGATCGATCGTGGTCACGGGTCGACTTGACCACGATCGATGCAACTCGGTCGAAACGTCGGGAGCAAAGGTATTGTGCCTTTTTAAGTTAATAACGTGATTATAGTCCCGGTAATATTAACAAATTATGAGTTCAAATCGCGTAAGTTTAAAATCAATAACAGATTAATTGTACTTTCATAGTTATTTGCTATGTAAGGCTGAGCGCACACCTGAGTCACGACAGTTTTAAGACAGACTATTGCTTTACAAAAACTATGAAACCGCGCACACTTTAAACAAAACGTCTCATAGACAAAATTGTCTAATACCTACAAGAACTACAAGGCCACAAGTCTGACTAACGATTGTCGGCTTCCCTTTTGTATCGGGCGCGCACATCAAAGACAAAACAGTCTAGTGATAATTTCCTTTAAGTATTTTTTAAAAATTTTATATATTGAATATTTCAATAATATTGAAATTAGTTGCTTATCTGTGTGGTGACGGATTAAGAATACAAATGTCACCACTCCTTTTCTTCCCAGGGTGCTGTAAAAGTCAGCTAAGGATTTTGTACACAAATAACAACCTCTGTGAGAGACGGAAAACTCGACTTAAACCCTGTGCCAACACGGCACAGTAGACCATAATCCCTCCCAAAGTGGTGGAGGCCCGTGCCCAATAGTGGGACATTAATGGGCTGGAGAGAGAGTTGTTTAAAATAGTCTATATTTTCTAAAAAAAATGTTAAAACAGCAGGTCAAAAATTATGAACAATCCCAATTGTCGCAGACGGTGGGCGACGTCGTAGTAGAAAAAACAGTTTCGTTTTAGGTGTGCGACGTGTTGTAGACAAAACTGTTTCGTTTTAGTCTTAAGGCAGACTTATCTATGTCAGGAAAGTCTGTCTTAAAACCGTCGTGACTCCGGTCTGCGCTCAGCCTAAAGATAGCATTTTTACTTGTTATAAAACAAAATTGTAATTTATGTATGTAACTATACGAAACCTCAAAAAATACGCACCGGTTTCTAATGGGATGTTTTTAATAGATAGTAGTTTACTGGGAAGGTTTGTATGGATAATTTTGTAGGGTTTAACAAATTATAAAAAGAAACCATCCCCTTAACACTATCTATAAAAAAACCCATCAAAATCCCTTGCGTACTTTGAAGATTTAAACTTACATAAAGGGACAAACATACAAAAATAACGACTTTGTTTATAATAAATAAAGATACGTAATATAACAAAATACGATCATAGAAAATCGTTTAGTGCATACATTAAGTATGTTTATCGATTTGTTTACGAGTTAATAACGATTTACGACAACAGTTTACGAGAACAATTTTACAACTTTAGCAAAACTAGTCTTACTTACTTTAAAATTCTAGACATAACGATAAAATAATATCTCACACACACTATAACAAACAATTCACTTATAAAATCACATTCAAACAATTATTATGCTTTCTTCGAACCAATGAAGATTATTACAACAAACACAGGCGAAGACGGGGTATAGTTTTATTACAATTGTATTTAAAAAATAAAACAATAGTAATTCTAGTAAATATAATAACATACTTATTAATTTCAATAGAGTAAAAAAATAAAAAACTAGAGCACTCTTTTCAAGTTTATGGGATTTGTAAAAAATTACTTTGTTGAAACAGACGAGAATTACTATTGTCATTTATTTAGTAATATTTTCATTTTTTGTGTTGATATAAGATTTAGGTATTTTTGCAATACTTTAGGATTCCACATCTCCCCTTGCTATCATCTTTCGTCGAATCTAAGACGGAAAAATGCTGCCTAAATATTATAATGAAACAGAAATTTAAAATTTAACTTTAAACTATTGAATTATTTTCATCAATAAAGCTCTGTCTCAAACTAAACTGTCTTCACACCCATGACAACAATTATTAAATAAATTCAAAAATTCTAACGGATAATAACAGACAAACAAAAACAGACCTTAACTCATTCTTCTGAGAGTCTTCTTTCAGGTACGGGTGATAAGTGTCGTGTAGATGGGGTTTTTGTTGACGGGGTTTTCGGACTTTTGTGGTCCGACTGTGGTGGGGTTGGTGGGTAGATGTGTTCCGTGTCTTGTGAGGAACATCCTGTATCTGTTTGTGTTGTTGATTGATCTAACATTGCTTGATACACTTTGTCCTGTGAAAGAGATTACACGATTCCGATTACATGAATTACGGCTGTTTTACAGGGGGTAAGTAGAGACTACGATCGTATCGCTGGACCTGTAATTGACTTAGAAGTACAAATAAATGCATAGTACAGTAAATGTATTAAATGACATTTGGCGGAAATAAATTTACGCACGTAAGAAGTTTTACTTCTTTGTGTATCTTTCGTTATATGCTACGTTTGTAGCTAAGTTCGTGGTATCGGTTCTTTGTGACGGTGTAGCATATATCCTCGAAATTTTCTCTCATGATTTTCCCTTATCGCTGTTCAAGAAATGAAGCTTCAAAAAACTAGTCAAATATAGCTTTAACATTAATACTTACAAACATATCAAGCGTGACGTTATGTGACTGTATGCGATGACTTTCATCCATATTGACGTCAGGACAGATGAGGCTCAGTCCGGACTCACGTTGTACGAACTCGCCGTCTCCTCCGCGGACCACGCACACTGGACCTTCTTCACGTATCACCGCCACGAATGGAGACATCCATCGATAGCATGGCTCTATCGCCTCCCAACTGTACCCTGAGGAATTAACATACGGCTTTTAGACGGTCCTAGACTGTTATGTCGCAAAAATATTAATCCATCAACTCTTTTCCGTCCACTACTAAAGCATTCTCTATTGAGTGAATTCATTTCTTCTTTAATATCTAAAATAAGAAACATACACGTGTACACATTGGTTATTGTTTAGGAAACAATGAGCCCTTAGATTTTTTATTAATAAAGACTTTTTTCTAGTTAAATACTACTTTGTAACATTTTCCCCTGCCGCAGCAAAAGACGACAGCCCTATTATAAAAATGCAAGAACATAAGCCGAGCTACAAAATTATGAGACAGTTAAAAGATAGAAAGTAATTAAAAGATCTCACCTGACACTCTAATTCCAACATCTTTGCTGAAGGCATGTGCCATAGCAGCCGCCGCCACAGTACTGTAAGTAAACATATTCACATCCACATGTAACACAGCCAAGTCTATTAATTGTCCACATATCACAAAGTCTAATGAAGAGTACTGTGGGAACACAAACGTGTAACCCCTTAAAGCGTTCGCACCAATATCACTTTCACTTATAAGTCGTCGTTTAGCACTTCTGCCTTCACTAGCCAACTGCATGTACACATTCAGCCAACTGTTGATGGTGATGGGCGTTATACTCCACGACAATATCTTCAGTATTAGAAGCTCCTCGAGTAGGATCTCTTCTGTGGTGCAAGCGCCATCCGTGACATAAGCGAATTCTCCTATTTTCGGTGGGTAAACTTCCTCGACCTTCGCAGCTATGAATAGACATGTGATACCTGAAATAGATAACTAATAAAAACCTTTCCGACGCGCTATAGTCTATGGCACTCATACATTTCACTTCATGATGAGCATCGCCATGGTTGTGGAAGACTTGATTTTATCTCTCCTTAGAGATTAATAAAATAAGCAATCCAGTTAATCATGATATCTACAATTGTAACAGCTATACGGCCTATTAGCGGTACCTTGCTCGATTTATTACACACTAGCTGATGCCCGCTAATCCGTACGCGTGGAATTTTAGATCTCCATAAATTTTGTCACCGTTTAAACCTTTCCTGGACTCTCATAAACATTTGAAGACCAATATCGCAAAAATCGGCCCAGCCGTTCTCGAGTTTTAGCAGGACTAACGAACAGCAATTGATTTTTATATATAAGAAGAAGAAGAGGAAAGATAGCTCTGGTTAGCTACGAAAAACGCCTTACTAAGCTCATGTTAATCCACATTGCAAATTGCTCGCAAATATGAACAGGCGCATTTAAATAACAGCTCACTCTGCTAATACATACTTATTCCAATCTACAAATGTATTCTGGATATTGTCTGATCTTCAGAACTGGGAATACAATTCAGTTCTCCGTATTCAAATTACCATTTCATTGCGAGTAAGTACCCTTGGTTTTTACTACAATCGCCAATATACACTCCAGAATCACTTTTCAATTTTTTTACAGTTTTTCTTTTTATGTACTTCTTAACATATTTGGATACGAGCTTGTCAAAACTTTTACATACTGGGCTCCTTGGGAGGCAAGTTACGCCAATGGTTTTGTGGCGTAAGTTGGTACAAAACTGAATAGACTTACGTAAATATTACGTTGGGTACAAAAAAACTGTGTCTTAAACCTAATTGGAATATATTCAAACATAATTTATGACAGACATGTCCAACAAATTAATGTCTATTGTGTTATTCAATAAATACAACCATTTCATTAATAATTTAATTATTTAATAATAAAATCAACTCAACCATCGAAAAAGAATTTGCGAAGAGCCTGCATTAAAAGTTAAAATAATCGAAGCGCAAAGAACCACCACTCTGTGAAAGTCTGAATTGTGTTAATCTAGATGTAATAGGGATTTCTCCAATTTAATATAACGAATAAAGTATATATGCCTTAACCAATAACAAAAAACTTTTATTTTTAATAATCGTAGATACATGTATTGAGATACACATTTATCTATAACATATTTTATAATCGAGATTTTTAATAGTACATATAACATGTACCAAATACAATAGTTAACTAATCACGTTTAGCCTTGAATCTTGTACTCTGCTACCCGTATACAAATTCAAGCCATCCTTTTAAGCACTTGTTATTAATATCAAACCCATATAAATGAGTAATGTTATTATGTTTTACCTATGAGCTGCAACCGGCCCTTCTGTACGTCTTCTGTATTTGATAGGTACCTGTCCACATAGTCCACTGTTAAGTGAAATGTTTCTCTGTGTAATTTGTATACTTCACACACCTGTACAAACAAAAAACTGTGATTAGATTCAATCCTACTCCTACTAATATTGTAAACACAAAACTCTTTCACGCAATAACTACTAGATGGGTTTCAATGAAACCTTACATCTGTAGGTTATATATCATCACGCTACAAGCCAAGGAGCGACACAGTAACTTAAAACGCGGGCATTAGCTAGTGCAATCCATATGTGACGACAGTTACTACATTGTTATACCACTTCCAAAAGATTTTCAGTAGCTGCGTGTTCTAATATATCATGAAATACCGCATACATACAGATAGGTATTAAAAACATGATTCTATTTTAGCACATACATTCATTCATCTACCAGCCTTACTAAAACAATGGCAATAGAAATAATATCTTTTCCTCAAAGAACGCAACATCGCGAAAGTTTTCTGTACTTTACATTCACCAAGACTTTGACATCCTAACATTTTTGTATATGGCAATTAGGTATGAAAACCATAGACCATAATCCCTCCCAAATGGAGGAGGCCTGTGCCCAACATTGGGACGTTAATGGGCACGGGAGAGAGGTATTTTAAATGCAATCTTATTTTAGGAAATTCAAGCTTTCAAAACATTTGCCAGCATAGCATTTAGTATGAGGGAAAACATTTCTAACATTATCTGGGAACTATCTCTACGATAAATATCTCCGGACGCGTTAATCACGTACGCGACATTAATTTCGGCAGGCATACATTAAGTAAATTAGTTCCTCTAAAGAGTTATGTACTGTTCATACTTATGTTGTGACGCATCACTTATATAAATAGCTCAATAGTAGTCAATGTGATGACCGAATATTGTACATGTCACCAGAACATTACTACCCACGGTAACTGTATAAGTCAGGAAAGATATAATACACACGAGTTGGTTGAGAATCTTAAGAATAACTCTACACCAGTACGCATAATCCACACAACAGGCGGGTGAATTTGTAAACAAATAACCACCCCCGAAATGAAAGCTCATGCCAATAAGTTATGAGGACAAATCATTTTATTATGACTGAAAACCTAGTATGATAGAGTTTAAACAAATTAAAACAGCGATAATGCGTCGGGATACGCGGATTGTCAATATGTCTGCTCAATGAGGAAAATCGATATCGAACGTGGATATTTAAAGATTTGAAATAATAGCTGTAATAAAAAACTAGGACTAATTACAATACCTCATAAAAATTACCATAAGCCCTTTTAAGAAAGTTAAGCCCTTAGTTAGCCTATGACCGTAATGTTATGAGGTTAAAACGCCCCCACACACTTTCATATCTTTATATATATAAATCTTCTGTACGTGTTTTTGTATTTGAACTCCTCCTAAACGGCTGGACCGATTTTGATGAAATTTTTTGTTGTTGATTTTTACACAGAATTGTAGGTATGGCAAAACAACGTTTGCCGGGGCAGCTAGTTAATTCGTAGATGTGGCTACGAGTATTTTTCTCCATATTTTAATTAAATATATCTAAAATTAGCATTAGAATTTAGTCGAAAACTATTACAGAGCGTACCTATAAATTTATATCCCACTAGCTGGCCCGGCAAACGTTGTTTTGCCATACCAAAAAAAAGTAAAAAAAAAATTAAAAAAAATGAACTATAAACCTCACGGAGCCCGAGACCTTTCCAACGAATGCAAAACCGTGGAAATCGGTTCATGCGTTCTGGAGTTATAGCGTCAGGAAGGAAAATCCGACTTATTCTAATATATAAAATTCACGTGTCACAGTGTTAGTTACCGTACTCCTCCGAAACGGCTTGACCGATTCTTCTTGAATTTTACATACATATTCAGTAGGTCTGAGAATCGGCCAACATCTATTTTTCAAACTTTTATTTTTAGTATGGCAAAACAACGTTTGTCGGGTCAGCTAGTTTTTATATAGTAGATAACATTATCTGAAATTGATAATTTCTTAAGATATTTCTGTATAGTACCTATTGTACAATAACAAAGGCACCGCTCGTCGAATCCGCCCTTCTAATTAAGTACAGAAAATATTTGTGAAATTAGTAAAAAAAAATTTCTTTGCTTTGGGCCCCTCTAAAGCAAGCTAAGCTCCGCCCACTGCTTAGCTGGTTTGCTCCATAACAAATTCTATGAAGATGCTTATAGAATTATTTTTCTTTTCCTATTTACTTTAATCATAACTGAAATATAATAATTTGCTTAATAAAACATCCTTTATCATTCTCCTGTCCTTATCCCGCTATTCGGGGTCAGCGTATCACGACTACCCATTGTTCATGTTGCAATGGAATTTAGCTGATCGCTACTCGCGGCCGCCTGCCTGACATCGACGCTCCTTGGGTATGTGCGCAGGTGTCGTGCGACGTGGTTCCCTCGGTCGGTTCTTAAGACCCTCGCCGTCTAGACAAGGGGAGGTGACATTTGTATTCTTTTTGTCCGTCACCCCACGGACAGATACATGGATAGAGACTATCTGACAGTGAAGAAGTTAAGGGCCAGTACACTTTTTCACATTCCCTTAATCGTCTTGTACGATACCCATGAGAAGATATGGGGTGGTGCCATTCAACTCCGCCGGCACCATACGGCAATAAAATATCTTAAATATTTTTCTAAAGCATTGCATTGTCCCCGGTCCTTAAGAGGATACCAAAATAGCTTCGTGCATTTTTCTACGTACGAAGTTTTCATTGTTTCTTTAGATTGAATGGCTAGAGCTCTATTTTTTAAGTATATGTTTTTTCAATATATGATCTAGGATCGCATAACCTCAGAAACGCGATTGAAAAAGTTTTCTCGATAGAAAATCTTAGGGAAACAACCTCTCTAATTTTTTATTTTTTTCATTTGTCGGTCTATTATCACGTATTAACTAATGAAATAACTTTAAAAACATAAGTAACTATTATATATAGAAACACGTAAATCAGAATCAAAATATATTTAGTAGATTATGAGTAAACAAAAAAATATCCCTAATTCTTCATTTTCTATACCTACTAGCTGTGTTAATATGTACATGTCGACGATAATATTGATGTAGGCCCTTAATAAGGTGAAAATTACTTTCAAATATTCCGTTACTAGATACATATCGAACTTCTAAAAAGTATGTTAATAACAAGTAAAATCTGATATTCCTACGTAATTGGACGCTGGCATTTCACTAGTTTTAATATCATACATATATGAAAGAAACCCACGTGTGACACGTTATAATATTGAGTATTGACGTTGCCTAGTACCCACGCAATATACTATGTAATTAATTCGACGGAGGGTTGCGTAAAGCGGCCAGTCGTGAAAATTTAATCATATTCGTGAATATTTAACGGAAATTAGATGCATAATTAATCAAAACTTAAGTTAAAAGTTTAAGATAATCTTGTGTTAAAACGCTATGTTAGTACAATCTTTAAGCAAAATATTCTTAAGACTAAATTTCTAGTTTAATAAATAACAGTATCAATCTTTCGGTGGAAATGATTTCTCATCTACTGAAAACTTTCTTTGCGATTGTAAAGCTATAAACTTGTTTTTGTTTAGAAATACAATATCGTCTTCACAAGTAAACGTGTAAAAATATATTTATTAGTTATTATTTAAAAACTATAATAGAGATAACGCAAGAGAGGACATGAAGTCAAGACTTTTCCTACCCCATGTCACACGTCATAGCCCACTGACTATCTGTAATGACCCCAACCTTATCAAATTAATTTATGGATGACTCCTATTAATACTTGACTATCACAAACATGGACTCAATTAACATGACTTTATGGGAGACTAGTTACTTTACCATTATTAATAACAACAATACATAATATGTTATTTCTTGTAGTACGGCTACTACTAAGTAGAAAGCTAACGACCTGTAATAAATAATAAATAAATAAATATTCATGGACATTTCACACAACGTCCTCTGGTCCCAAGCTAAGCTTAAATGCTTGTGTTATGATTACTAGAATACGGATATAATACATAAACTACTTTTCTTTTATAAATACATACTTATAATACATAGTAAACACCCAGACGCAGTACAAACATTTGTATGACATTTATGGATATCACACAAATGATTGTCCTGACCGGGAATCGAACCCGAGACCTCGCAATCGGCAGTCCATTACATAAACCACTCCACCACGAAGCCCGTCCCGTGTAATGCATAACTATGTAGCCATTTCTCGTTTCAATACCAATAACAAAATGTGGAGAAATCTTAATACAGCTTAAAAAATGATTACGGTCATTATCATTAGATACAACGTCTATAGGCCCAAAAGCAAGCTTTATGCTCCGGATAAGACAAGAATAACAGGAAACGGGATTGTCAAAAAATGGTCCTGTAGGGAACATAACCTACGTCCTCATAAAGTAAAATCAGTCTTGGTTAGCATGGTCAGTGAGGAAGGTTTTTTTTCAATAACAATACATAGGTACCTACTCGTTTGTAATGCTTATAAAAATATGACATTTTAGCTCTACAAACAAATATGTATTTGGGAAAAAAGGACCTGTTTTATTGGACCATGTCATTAAAGATGCGACACGAGCGCCATCAATATTTAGAAAATGTATTGTTAAATATTCGTAAAACTAGTATAATACGTAAGCGTAACCACAATAAGGTCTTCTTCTTCTCCAGCCCATTTACGTCCCACTGTTGGGCACGAGCCTCCTCCACTTTGGGGAGGGATTATGGTCTACTGTGCCGCGCTGAGCAGGCGTGTTGGCACAGGGTTTATTTTCGAGTTTTCCGTCTCTTGATGTAAGAGAATTAAATAATTCAAAATTTAAAAAAAATCATTAAAACTAAATTATGTAAAAAGGCGTATTATAACATCTCTGATTATATTAAAGATGATAAAGCTTGGGAGTAGGTTGCTCTGGAGCAATACATATTCTATATTGTAACGTTTTATTAGCATTATAAGTAAATAGACATTTAATTTTAAAAAATATTGATTAAATAAAAGCTCTGCTGAGTTTCTTACGCCGGTTCTTCTCAGCAGATTGCGTCCTGAACCAGCGGTAGGGAAAAATTTAAAAAAAAAATTATGTCTACTTGATTAAATGATTTTTCATTTCCTTTCTCACAGATGATGTTATCTGTGAGCAATATCCCTTAGCTGACTTTTACAGCACCCTTGGGAGGATATGAGGTGGTGACACTTGTATTCTTCATCCGTTACCACACAGAAATATACAATAAGGTCTAGCTGTAATTAAAACGCATTAATTGCCTAAAAACCGGCTTAAAAATGAAGTTTCAAAATACATATAACGAAGGTCAAAATGTAAATGAAATTGATAATTATGGACCCCTGTATTAATTTCTTCTTTGAGTAGATTTAAGGGTGAAGATAAAATTTATTTAATAATTTTCATGTTATTAACCTACTCGTTCGTCTACTATTATTATCTATCTATCCATTGATGTATTGTATCTAGAATTGCATCTAAAAAACTTGCGCAAGTGGTTTTTCTTTTCTTAATTGCGTCTGCAATGGTTAGACTAGATGTCGTCAGCCGAGCTTACGGTCGCATTAAAAAAACTGCCGTTTATTTATTTTCTTGACTTTTTTGTTTTCCTCATGTAGTAGAGTGTAGCCCTACTCCGCATTTCATATCAATCGTCTACTCAGATCCATTTTCTTCTTAATATAAATACATTAAAAGAAGGAACCAGGATCAGCTCATTACAAGGCTGCTGACGTAGGGAGCAAGCCTTATCAATCAGGAATTTGTGTTCAAATTAGTAAGTTGAGTCTAATTAATTAATGACTTTTCGTCCGAATGATAGGTGCAACGATTGCGAAAAATGAATATAAAACTAGTGAACTTTAACGTCACATTGCAACAAAGCTCCGTAGATAAGACGCATGTATATTTATGTTCTACTTCTGTGCAGGTACTAACAAAATTTTTTGTGAAAGTGGGACACTACATACACATTGTACGCACAAACGTACAGATTAATATTATTATACGTCTTTAACCAGTACGGGCTGCCAGTGATAACATACGGATCAAGAAACGTGGCCATAACTATTGGCCTCATTTGGTAGGTAATTTTTAAGGACCGCACGGGTTTTCAGGAAAATCAAAAACCACTAAACTTTCTTATAAATAAATATTGATGGACATTTCACACCACGTCCTCTGCCCCCAAAAGTAAGCTATATTTCTATACTTTTCTTTTGTAAATACATATTTATAATTCATAGAAGTACACCCAGGCGCAGGACAAACACTAGTATGACACTTAAAAAATCACAGAAATGATTGTCTCGAGCGGGAATCGAACCTGCAACCTCTTGATCGGCAGTCCGTTATATGAACCAATCAACCACGAGGCTCGTTATTCTTATTCAATTAATGGATGCATTGATTTATGAGCTTCTCATATTAGGCGTCTGATCGATGCTTGACGCATTATATTATTATATTAAAAGCCCGATATTCGAACTGTATTTCCCTAAAGAGATAACGATCGGGTCAAAAGGGATAGGATACTCTTAAACTAACGCCAGATAGATGAACTTACGTAATGATTACTATAGATTTCATATCAGTCAACTTATCGTGTAAGTAACATCATTATATAATATAACTATTATGGTATTCATGAAGATAATTTGGGTAAATCATAGATGCGTCATAAAAAAGCTCGCAGTCACGTAGCGTGCTATAAAAAGGGCTATGTTTGGTATTTGAGATAAGTCCCGAAATATTTATGAGAAAGGATCGACCTGAAATAAGAGGTTGAAGTTGGAGGGCCTCTCACCAGGTGGAGTGACGATTTAATTAAAGACATGAGAAGTCATTGGACGTAAGCAGACATCACACTAGATTTTGGGAGGATACTTTAAAGATCTGATGTCGGCCTATGTTATAGTTAATATTTTCAATAGGCAATCCGTGGTCATGGATTTGTTTGGTGAGCGCAAGAAGTAATTATACACGAATGCTATGTGACCATCATATTGTATAGACATACAATATGATATGCCCACTATTTATACGAGAAGAGGCTAGATCTTGTGGTAGTTTCATAAACTGAAATATTAAACTCTTATCGAGCATTTCAATGCTGAAGTCAGCGGAATAAAATAATAACGCAGTGGCGCTTGTATCCAACGTCTACGTGCGACGAAGTAAAATATTCAAGTGGTGATGAACAAAGTAAATAAATTCAAGTGAATATGAACTAAGTTATAAACGAAGTAAATAGATTCAATGGGTAAACTCATCGTTAAAGGTATATCGTGTGTATCGCATTTCGCCTTATTCTGTTCGATCCTATCATCATCCCCCAATAGCTTCCGCCAAAGTTGTATAATAATCCCTAATAGTTCATCCTTCTTTCTTCGAATTCACACCCAAATCTCGTCTTTTAATGTGGCAGTTACGTTAACGACGTAATCGTTTTTGCACGAGGTTTTTTTGAGAATAACATTTCAGTCATAATAACTGTCTAGTAAGTACGTTATCACCGTTCGCTTATAGATCGCTTAGACCTCAACTTCCTACGATAACGAAAGATAAAACCTACTTTGTATTAAAATGACTTTCTTGTCGTCCTCTATATCATTGAAGTTTTTCTAAAGGTTATAAATTTACGTCATAGCTCATAATAGCACATACAAGGAGCCTCAATTTTTTGGCATCTGGTCTCATTTAATAATAGAAACGTAATAACGCCCGCATTTGCAACAGCACAGGGTTAGGCAGATCTAAGAATTCTATTATAGACTTTGAAAGGCAACAGCCATTAACCTTAGACATCTCTACAATCAGCAGGCATTCCATTCAATTCAATAACTATACATATAAAGTACAATTAAAACTCAATTAAATATTGACTGTAAAATATCTATATGCATAAATAAAAAAATAAATGACCAGAAATGCTGAATTAAAAACGTGTTGGTTAAGAGGTCAATGAACACTGCAAAAAAGAGGTCACTGACCCTTTATTACATCACTTTCATACATACACAATTGAGGAAGTATTCTTACCTTATTCTAAACAACAATTCACTGTAATGCAGCATGGAAACAACATCATAAAATTAGGAGAAAATAATAACTGACAACCCTTAACAAAAGGCCTGATAAACACCTTTTTTTTCCATTAAATGCATGCTAGGGTTGTCTAAGAACAGTTGTCCAGACTTCCATAGGAAATAGATTATAATGAATAAAATACCCTTAGTAATTAACCCCTAGCAGGAATCTAACACAAAGACAACATTTCCTATGGTCATTATGATTTAACCAAATTAACAAAACCCTAATAAAAATGCTATGCATACTAAAATACTCAATTATTGTAAAATGCAATAACATTACAAAGTCAAATAGTAGTATTATTATTGCAAAGATAAATTATAATCCACATGTTTAAACAGTAAAAATGCTTGCAATGCCATAAGAGTTTATTGACCTTTTCATGACTATGTCAAAAAGTTTAATACATAATTATTCAAATATCACTTACCTCATTTAACCAATCTAATAGAATAGCTCTCATCCTCGGTTGGAGATTAGGGTGGTTGTCAAACATATTAGGGTTCTTCTTAGTATTAGATTTAGCATCACATTCACACATACTGTCCCAGACTTCATCTGGGTCTGCCCAGGACAATCCTGGTAAGGGACACTTCCGTTTTGGCAATGAGGGGCATGAAATTTTACTTGTGCTAAAAATATATTCACATATGAACTTTTACCTGAATTATTATTACATTAGGTTACTGACTTAACTTGAAAATAAAAAACATTTCTTTAGATATAGATACTGTAGGTTTTATACCATTCTGTTTTATACATATGCTATAGTTAAAGCTGCTCTACCCAATGTTGATATATAAGACCTGTTTATGTAAATGTAATATGTGTATTCATGATACTATAAAGATAACGGATATCTAAAATCTATAGGGGATGGTTTATGGAAAGTGTAAGTGTAAGAAATACATGAAGTAATCTTGAGTGTTGATTAAACATGTAGGACTCACCTAGGCCTCTTATTTGAATGTGGTGTGGACTCTCCTCTGGCCACATTCTCCAATGGGCTCAGCACACAATTGGGAAGGTCAGGTATACTTGGTGGACTTAAAAAACTATCAGGATTGTAGTCTATGTCTGTGAAAACACTCCTTGGTTGATCACTGTTCCCATACTGAGAGCTCTCATCATCACTGGAGCAAGATGATGACTCTACCACCACATTATGAGCTGGCTGATCATTCAACTCCTCTTCAAGCGCTGCTGACACTTTCACCGGTGGCATATTCTCAAGCTATAAAGTAATAAATATAGATATTAAGTCTAATTGCTAATTAGATCAACATTTATGTGGAAATTCTCATACAAACAAACCTCATCATCTGTGGAATTTCTTTTCCGCTTCAAGGTCAACCGTTTAGCATTGGCTTCACCAGGAGAGCTGCAAGAATATGTTGAAGACCATAAATAAATAGAACCTTAGCACCAAGGTCAGTATTGAATAGCAGTAGGGACTACAACAGACTTACCCAATTTGTGCCATTGTAGTTGGGAGGATTCAACTGGCACTTTATCTCCACAACCTAAGACATTACCAAGTATTAGTATATAATACCATTATTCCCCTAAGTAGTGTTTAAGTTTAGATAAAATTGACAAAAATTACCGCATGTCATGTTCAACTTACAAATAGGGTTATGTCACTTGACAACCGTAATTGAGGGCATAATTCCAAATTTATCGTAAACCACACACTCTCTATTCCAATACCCGGCTCTTTAGGTCTATTTATACGATATAATTATAACAGATATACACGTAAAACACTGTAAAAAGACGATGGTTCCCGCAGCGTGCCCCCTGCTGATTGGCGGGAGAAAAAATTTTAAGCTTCGATTTTAAGAAGTAATTTCTGTTTAAATACGATATATAAAAGTTTTACAATCACTAATTTAAATAAACTTTCATTTAACATGTATTAAATCACGAAATTCATGAATCAGCTGCGGTAAAAAATGCCACGAATCCGTCACAATCGCGCGCGAAATTCTCCCGTCAGCGCCATTAGACACGTCGTAAGCTTGGGTTTCTCGGCATATCCACTTATGGAAATTTATAAAAATAGCTAATAATGACACGTTATCTCAATTTTAGACGTTCACCTTAGAAATATTGCTGTTAAAATCGAGTTAAATCCACTAAATACAACATGAGAGACAAGAGTGTAATTGGCTTGGCTTATCGCCCACCAAAGGTTTATAACCTAATTATGCCTCTAATCTAAGAATTTCTCCTA
The DNA here is from genome assembly GCA_916999025.1 of Orgyia antiqua. Classification (NCBI taxonomy): domain Eukaryota; kingdom Metazoa; phylum Arthropoda; class Insecta; order Lepidoptera; family Erebidae; genus Orgyia; species Orgyia antiqua. Next base: position 22,764,252 of record OU779862.1, read on the forward strand.
AGAAAATTATTTCACTCGGTAATTCATCTTTTCTGCTAATGTAATGTTAATTAAGAACATACCTAGTCATTCACAAATTAATCCAAATTCCACAAAACTTATTTTGACTGAGAACAAGATACGAGGAAGAAAGTTTTCACGACCGTAGTAGGGATTACACTATATTTTGGGCACATATAACTACTATATTCACTAAATATACTTTAAAACTTATTAATATTGTACAATTTCTAAATATACACGATACTTTTCAGCTCTTCACGGCTCGATAACGCCCGGCTTTCCGCGCGAAAATGTCGCGGTAAAACTTCGATGCTCAGCGGGTTAACATTTAGCTAGCTTCATGTTTGTTTCTTCCGAAAACCAGCCATCTGTCAATGTTGGCGTTCTGTTTTAAGCAGAAAATGAGCGAATCACAATGAAAGTAATTTGTTGTTTTTATCTAATTTAACATTTATTTCTTCTTCAGAAATTGTAAAATTTAGTGTTTTAGAATAAAAATGATGCTCGAATAATGTGTTAATACGTATTTTAGCGATTTGCTTTGACAACTAACTATTTTTAAGTAACTAGTAAAATTTTTCTGTGTGATTTTGATTCTTTTGTGTACGGATTCAATTATGATTAGTAATTATTATTAAATAATTAATTTACTCAGGTGATTTATTGGTCTCTACGTAAATATAATACGTGAAATGAACAACAACATAAAACCGAGTCCTGGGTTCTGATTGGCTCAAAATTTACGTCTTGACGCCAATGCTACCACAACCACGCAGTAAATATTTTATTCGTTGTTGGCATCCATTGAAACACCTAACTTCGTGTTGTATCTCAGCTGGGCACCAGCTGATAGAAAATTGAGCGAGAAAAGTCAATAAAGGTGCGCTACTATGTTATAGATAACGTGGCATATATAAATATTATGTGAACAGCAGGTGAATTTTCCGTGAACATCTATTGCATTAATACGATGGCTGGCCAAAATATAGCTGTAAAATTGTGTGGAGTGTTGCAATCACAATGTGAAGAAGGTAAACATCGTTTTTGTTTATTCCTAATCCTTGTTAAACATGAATGTAACTTAACCTAATAATCGTTTTAAAGATAAAGATACGATCATAAAAGTAGTTCTTTTTCCATAAAGTCTATATTTATCTACCATGTGTTATTACGAAAAATATAGCAATCATACTCAACATTTTTGAACTGCTTGGTCTCTTTCCATATGGACATTGCGATTTCTCAGTTTTGGTTATGTTCTACATTATGATGAAATGTATTCTTACAGAGATAACAGCAAGAGAATGGCGTCTGTTAGGCCAAGAACAAGATGGATCTCAACTTTTAAGTTGGGTATCAGATAAAGATAGTAAAGAGGTTTTAAGCCTTGGAGTATATACCAACAAAAACAAGAATTTGATCACCCTTCACACATTTAATGAAAAAATTAACATAATACAAGCTTCAGTTAATGCTACTCACACATTATTAGTTTATATTGTGAAGAAACTTCCAACTGATGATTCTGAAGTGAAACATCCATTGTATTGTTCTTATTTAGTATGTCTTTTGCCTGAAAGTGATAAGGTTCCAGTAGAAGTTGAGGAACCATCAACAAAACAGATTATGATTCAATATGTTTATGGGAAGAGCACAAAGTACAGCCCAGGGATAAGGAACGATAGATTCTTATTGTTCAAACATTTGGATTGTAAGTAATTTATTAAATTAATAGTCAATGGAGCTAATTCAGATAGTGCATCTAAACCAAACATGAATAAAAGATCAATATTGAGTGTTATTAACATAATTCAGTAAAGTTTGCTAACATTTTTCTCACAGAAAAAGTGTACAACAGACAGAAGGTTGGCTGGTAGAAAATGCCTCAGGCATTAGGTCAGCCTTTATACCAATTTTGTGTCTATGAAGCTTAAAATAAATAATACAACATAGCAGTAAATATAACTGATGTAAATGTGTACAGCCTTTGAACCAGAATAACCCATGATTGGTTTCAAATTAATGTAGTTTATTTTAGTTTTTATCATAACAGAATTAACACCAATGTAAGTGTGCTAGAGATCATCAACTTTCCAAGTTGTTCATGTAGACATTAGAATTATTGACAGTAAGACATCTAAAAAAATTTTTTTAAGAAATTTTCCAATTTGATTATGACCTTTCGAAATGTAATATGAGTACAAAGGCCAATATAATATAAACTTAACCACAGATATAACAGATGTAATGACTATGACTACTTCACTGAGTTAGCTTGAAGCCACTTACATATCTATGCTTGAGTGAAAATGTATCTATGTGTGTCTATGATACAGGCTATAAATAGATCATTATAACATAATACACAAACACATAACACAAGAATATTAGCTTAGCCAGAGGATGTTGTGTGAAATGTCCATGAATATTTAGTTATTATTTTGTAAAGTACGATTTAGCCAGGCTAAACTTGTCCTCAATTTTAAACGTCGAGTAACCATTTGATATATCTGTGACCCTAACACAGTTTATGTAATCAAATTATTGTACTTCTCACTTAAACTTCTTTGCTTGAAATTGATATTTATAAGGTAAACAAATATATTTTTACATTACAGATATAAAAGTATACCGTACCCCAATGTTCTTGAATGAATATGATGACGGTACAGATAAATGGGGTTTTGATGGTATATATCCGGAGCCAGAGAAAATTGTCAAAGTATTCTCATGGGCACAGTGGGACTGTGTCAACCAGGTATGTATTTCATGTTATTGTTGAATTTTATTTTGCTAACTGTTGTTCCCGACGAATTTAGGAAATCTTCCCCGTTTTTGCAACATTTTTCACTGATGGTCGCTCTTATTGGTCGCAGCATGATGTTACATAGCCTTCCTCGGTGAATGTACTATTCAACACTAAAAGAATATTTCAAATCGGACCAGCGATTCCTGAGGTTAGCGCATTGAAACAAGCAAACAGACAAACTCTTCAGCTTTATAAGTGTAGATCAGTAGTCGCCCGTAATACGCCGTAATTCTAAATCGACAGTTCTAGTACACTATCTCTATCTTTACTTATTATAAAACAAAGTTGTTATTTTTGTATGTATGTACCTATGTGAACTTACAACTTCAAAATTACGCAACGGATTTTGATGCGATTTCTTTAATAGATAGAGTGGTTAAAGTGGATGGCTTTTTGTATAATTTGTTAAAGTTTGGTTATAAATTCCGCACTTACAAAGTTGTGAACGACAGCTAGCACATTATAAAGCAAGGTCCCTAGCTGAATCTGTCAGTTTTATTACGATAAACTTAATAATTGGTCAAGTGCGAGTCGGACTCGCGCACGAAGGGTTCCGTACCATTATCTATGCAACATAAGGCAACGTTATTAGTATCGAGCAAGAAACGGTAAAAAATCATGTTTGTTGTATGGGAGCCCCCCTTAAATATTTATTTTATTTTATTTTTAGTATTTGTTGTTATAGCGGCAATAGTAATACATCATCTGTGAAAATTTCAACTGTCTAGCTATCACCGTTCTTGAGATACAGCCTGGTGACAGACGGACGGACGGACAGCGAAGTCTCAGTAATAGGGTCCCGTTTTTACCCTTTGGGTACGGAACCCTAAAAACTACTGAATGAATTTTTCGTTTGGTAGTAGAGTCGTTTATGACGAAGATCTGTGTGTATAATTTCTTAAGGTAAACTTATACGCTTATGGTCTTATTCATAATGACTTATCGGAGGCTTAAAAGTTCGCTAAAATCGGTTCGCGAAAATTGTCAAAACTTGTTATTTATAAGTCTTTTTACGCTAAAACGTTTATTATATCTCCAATAAATTCTCCGTGTAAACCTCCGATAAGTCATTATGAATAAGACCACTAGCCTCTACGCAATAAGGAGTTCACTAGTTATTAGGTACGCCATAGACAGTGCAGATCACAATTAGTATTTACTCTAAATTCTTACGTTTGAAGTAAATGTTAAGGGGGACAGTATATAATTTTTTTAAATAGGTAACACTCCCGCAAAACAATTATAGATAGAGGCGGATTAATAGTCGACAACGTGCTATAAGCAAGTACCTTTTATAATTCCTTTAGGTGGCCATTGATCATATTAACTCTTCCACAAAGTTCTGTATTATAATACCACGCTTCTGGGCACATGGCTAATGTCCTAATAGTAGAGCCAGATCACTTACAAAACAGGCCGAAAAGACACAGTTTTCTTTAGGAATGTTCATAGCACTCATTTATAACAGCCGCGTCGGTCTTTTTTACGTAAGTTTAACACAGTACTCAAACGTTCTGGCTTCATCTAAAACACCATTTTCTATACATGCCAGAACTTTTTAATTTTGTCTCGCAAATACATTAAACTACACAAGTACAAACTTATAGAGCTTACACTAGTACAGCATTTTTGAAACTGGCCCAGTATCGAAGTATTTTTTAATGATAATTATTATTTCTAACCCTTGCCCTATTTTTGAACGTGTTATGCATAACGATAATGCAAATTTGAACTTGCACCTTTGTGTGATGTAAAGATAAATATACTCGTAGGTATAGTTATGCCAGGTGTAAGGTCATTATACCATAATACATATTATGCATCTATTTATGCATAAAATATACAAATTATTATGTATTTTATATTTACTGTCGATATTGGAAATAGCAGAGAACATATTACAGACTACAATACTTATTCAGGCTCTTTTTTGAAACTGTAACAAAAACAATAAGTTGGGATATTTATTAGCATATGTAAAAACTCTGCTGCTTATTTACATGTCAGAGAATCTCTTCGTAGACTTTTATAAAGCTGCACGGATGATATGCAGTGTACCAAATATTTACCTGTAACCACAGGGCTGACCGTTTGTAAAGGTTCAAGGCAGAGGCGTATTTACCCTAGGGCCATAGGGGCCATGGCCCGGGGCGGCCAGCTGAAAAGGGCGGCGAAAGGCTTCAAGTTTAAAATTTTGTTCTATCTCTATTAATATATAGGGCGACTAATTAATTTGCCCGGGGCGATAAATCAAATGGCCCGGGGCGCTAATTTTCAAAATACTTCAAAGTCGTATGATTGTTAAAGCAGCACACAAGTTACGAGGTTACAAACAAAAGAATGCAGTCGAATTGAGAAACTTCTCTATTTTGAGATCGGTTAAAATGAGTGAGATATAAGCTGATGGTATGCCTACATTCGAATGCCGAAGACATCCCAGACGTCAGCTTGTACGAGATCAGAATAGCTCTCAAGCAGCTTAAAAACAGTAAAGCACCTGGCGATGACGATATCACTACGGAGCTCCTGAAGGCGGGCGGCAAGCCTGTCCTTGTGGCCCTTCAGAAGCTGTTTGATTCTGTCATCCTCGGGGGCATTGTTCCAGAGGCGTGGACCAGGAGTGTGGTGGTGTTGTTCTTCAAGAAGGGCGATAAAACCCGCTTGAAAAACTATCGACCTATCTCGCTCTTGAGCCACGTCTATAAGTTGTTTTCGAGAGTCATTACAAATCGACTCTCGCGCAAGTTCGACAACTTCCAGCCTCCCGAACAAGCCGGTTTCCGAAAATGCTTTAGTACCATAGACCACATACATACGCTGCGCCAGATTATACAGAAGGCTGAGGAGTATAATCGGTCTCTGTGTCTAGCGTATGTGGACTATGAGAAGGCCTTCGATTCAGTCGAAACTTGGGCGGTGCTGCAGTCCCTCCAGCGGTGCCAAATTGACTACCGGTACATCGAAGCGCGGAAGTGTTTGTATAGAAACGCCACCATGTCAGTCCGAATCCGTATGGGAGCACAAGACCAATTCCACTGCAGAAAGGTGTCAGACAGGGGGATGTAATTTCCCCTAAACTATTCACCATTGCACTGAAGGACGTCTTCAAGCTCCTTGATTGGGCCGGACTCGGCATCAACATCAACGGCGAATACATCACTCACCTTCGATTTGCAGACGATATCGTAGTCATGGAAGAATCCCTGGAGGACCTTGGCACAATGCTCAATGACCTCAGCAGTGTTTCCCAACGGGTCGGTTTAAGGATGAACATGGATTAAACCAAGGTTATGTTCAATGTCCATGTCACTCCCACCAGTATCTGTTGGGAATGCGATTCTCGAAGTTGTCGACCAATACGTCTATCTAGGACAAACAGTCCAGTTAGGCAAATCCAACTTCGAGAAAGAGGTCAACCGACGAATCCAACTCGGCTGGGTAGCGTTCGGGAAACTTAGGCATATCTTCTCGTCCAACATTCCGCAGTGCCTGAAGACGAAGGTCTATGACCAGTGTGTGTTACCAGCGATGACATACGGAACAGAGACGTGATCCTTAAATGTTGGCCTCGTAAATAAGCTCAAGGTTGCACAGCGTGCTATGGAGAGGGTTATGCTCGGTATTTCCCTACGGGATAAAATCCGAAACATGGAGATCCGTAGGAGAACTGGCGTGTCCGACATAGCCCGAAAGATTAGCACGCTGAAGTGGCAATCATCCAGCATCAGCATCGGCATCAGCCACATCGCTCGTAGGACTGATGATCGTTGGGAAAGGAAGGTCCTAGAGTGGCGACCACGTACCGGACGACGCAGCGTTGGGCGGCCCCCGACAAGGTGGAGCGACGATATCGTCAAGGTCGTGGGGAGACATTGGATGCAGGTGGCACAGGACCGCGCGTTGTGTCGTTCTATGGGGGAGGCCTATGTCCAACAGTGGACGGAGAGAGGCCGAAGAAGAAGATGCCTACATTGTAACGAAATATTCATTTGATTTACATGCGACAAAGTACATAGACTGTCTATAGTCTATACCTATTTATTTCATTAAATGTAAATATCAGCATTATTATTCTAATAACACAAGTGAACTGTTACTTATAATATACCTATATTAACTCTGTTTTCATACTAACGAAGCTTCACTTAAACGCGTTAACTATTATCTCCATACAGAGGCATTCTAAAGTTCTTTGAATGTGACCACGTTCATAGGAGAAGTAGCAAATGATACGTGCTCTGCGTTTATGGGAACGCCACGCTACTAAACTTGTAGTCCAGGTTTTTGTAAAGTTAAAGGTTTCTTCTAGACTTTCATTTCTTTAACCATCGTCATTACGATGAAACAATTCAAAGCCCTCATGTTAGAATTTGCTTCAGGCCCTGCGCCTCCCTAGCATTGGAACTAGAATATGGATAACCATATTCTAATTGTTTTATCGCCATATCGCGATAAACGAATTATAAACTTATCTTACAAGCTATTTCTTCTAGATAATACAGGAAGATAAAATCGATAACACTTTCACCTATTTCCCATGTGATATCTGTATTCAAATTTATATTAGAATAAATTAATTACAATTGTATGGTTTCATTATATTCTTTAAATATCCTCATTAAAATTCATGTTTGGTACCTTCTGCCTTTTCTAAAAGGCAGAAGGTATCAAACATAACTGGCTAAAATATCATCAGTATTCTAATACTGATGATATTTTAGCCAGTTATCACAGCTATTGTTGTGTTGTACGGATACCGCAAACCACAAGGTTATCTTAACATCCCAAACAATATATTTGATAATGATATTGTAGTCGTTTGAATACCTAGTTTAATTTTAATCGATTTTCGTTATAAAATTCTAACAAAAATAGATGAATGAGCGTTTATTGGTTAAACAGAAGCAGAAAAAAGTTTTTAGAATTTTCGCTCTTTGTACGCGCAGTGAGTCAACTTAGCGGTAGCACATATTTTACTAAAAAAACTGCCCTAATTCCGTAAGAAAACTTGTCGAGTCGATTTCACGCATGAAAAGTCGTAGGCAACAACTGGTATAAATTAAAATAAACAATAGCCTGGACTGCATAAGAGCATAGCTAAGAGTAGATAGGAATTATTCTCTGCTCATTTACTTTGAAGATACTTTACCTATGATAGAGGAAACTCTCGGAAACGTTGGGTGGAAAACAAGTTAGTAAAATATACAAAGATTAATTTGTATTATTTTTATAAATCGCTAGAGAAAATATTATTAAAACAATCCTTGTATACAGGATCTAATGATTTATTAACTACCAAGGTTTGATCAGTATGTAAACAACCATCTGTTTATTTTCAAAGGTATTGTATTACATCCATTATCGGCCTCCAACGCAGAGTTTTGCCGAAGGTGAAGAAGTGAAATCACCTTCAGAAATGACACCAACGTTGTCCGCCTTTCAATTTCACGCGGATTTGCCTCACGAGACTGTCGTAAGTATTGCCAATACCAGACCTAGACTTTTTAATACCTAGTTTCTATGAATCTGTATATCGTAAGTAATAATAACTAACACCTTAAGATACTTACCTATTGAACGTTACATTGGAGTTTAAAAGAGACATTTCCCCTTTGGAAGTTAGATATTTTTAATTTACGGTACTTTTTGCTGTTTTTTAATATTTAGAACATTATCAGTAATTAATAAAATAATATAGTACACAAAGGCCATTAATCTGAAGTCAGGTAAATCGCGGAATTTATTGTATGAAAAAATTTTTTTAATGGATATCAATCATTTAAAATGGTAAATCATACATGTTATTATGGTAAGGGTCACCCAATGGTCGTAATATTAATCCAGCCTAATTGATAGGTTTTCAATTAAGCTGGAATAATATTATGACCATTGGGTGACCGATACCATAATGACATGTAAGATGTACCAATGTACATATACTTGTGTAAATTTCACGGCAATAATATTGATCACTGCAATGTAGTGATCATATCCACAAAAGTCAGATTCTACCGCTACGCCATGAGGCCCGGCTAAAAAAGAAAATGTTACTTCACTTCTTATTATCAAGTAACTGTGGAATCACGACGATTGCTACACAACTTATCAGTAACGGTTATTTTAACTGATTTGTGTCGTGTAACATTTTTTATTGCGTCTGTTGGTTGACTATAGATCATGACATATTCGTGTATTGAAATGCTGGTTTTCCTCAATTACATTGTCGTTGTAATGGATATATATTATCTATCTTTGGTGATTAGTTTTGTAAAGCCAATTTACTCTTGTTTATGAATTTAGTGACGAGCATTAAAAACCTTTTAATTGTTTTTGCAATTGTCTTTTCTGTATAATAGGTAGCTGAACGTTTAATTAACATTATCAATTGCCGTTGGCCCAGAGCACGAAAAAACAACACAATATCGACCCCACTGTCTAAAAAAGATCTAGTGATAGGAAAATCTATTTTTTGAAAGAAATTCAAATTGATTTCTGTTCTTTTGAAAATTAAATGTAATTCCTTTAATTTTTTGGATGAAATATATTGATAAAATAATGATATTGTCCCTTTGCCTATTGCCTAAGGAAACAAATATGTATGTATGACATGTAATGTAGCAAGGATTTAATTTTGGAAGGGGTTTCAATTGGTTTATTTTACAAATAAATTACCGACCTCCTAAATATGTAAGCAATACTGTCCAGGTACTATTTACGACTGTTTTGATAAACAGAAAACTGTCTATGGCCATGATGTATTATTATAATGGTTGTTTATTCACCAGCTAAACATCCCACTCAGTCTACCTCATGTATCAAGTTCAGGAGAAGGCGCGGCGTGTGGTGCCTATGAAGACGACCCTATACCATTACGCGTACATGATTGTAGCCTCGATCTACAGATTGTGTGCGATCAAAAAGGAATATTGTGTATATGCCATCATTATTTGTATAAGGTAAGATTTCCCCATACTTCTAGGTGACTGTATGCTTTTGTTGCAACATCATTATTAGCATCTAGGAAAACAGTTTAGAAGTAAATTTTTTTTTATAAGTGTGACCATTCGGATTGTCGTAAAGCTTGACAAGTTTTCAAGTCAAAGTCAAGAACAGTAAAATTTGATACGATTGTTTTATAAATCTCCCTCCTTAGTCCATTATTGTTTCACTATTGTCACGGGCCCATCCCTTCTTGGGAGGATGTTTGGTCTACTATGCTACACTGATCATGTGTGCTGGCATAGGGTTTAGTTTCGAGCTTCTGTTCTCTCAAAGGGGCTGTGCTTTAACTTATATCCCTTTAGGTGGCTCCTACAGCACCTAGGAAGGAATGGTGGGTTACTCTTGTGTTCTTAATTTGTCATCACGCGGACATTTCAGTGGTTTATATTTTGCTTGTTAAACTATAAAAAGTAAACTACAACGGAATGAAAACTTAATCATACGATATTATTATTACCGTCACAATATTTATGCCTTAGACATTAAGCCCGTCATTGCATAGTTTTAAGCATAAAGTGTAAAATAAATAAATATTTTTAGCCTCTCGATGACTCGACAACATCGCTCGTGCTAGAAGATAGCGCGGACTTGAAGGATTCTGGTGTGAACTTCGCGTATTCCATAACATTACTACAACATGGATGTGTGGTACACAGTGTAGTGCCTGATCTACCATGGCCATTGGCCAAGTCGCTTAGACCTTCGTACACTTTGTATGCTGGTGAGAATTAAATTTTCTTGACTTGCTATTTAAGTCGCTGTGTATTGCTAGGTCCAATGACATAACTACCATATGAAGGGCATTCTATCAAAATGTGTTAAAATGTCCAAACCAAAGGAATAGAAGACTTTTTAGGAAATCTTCTTGGGGCCCTTGCATTAAAACGGCGGTAGTTTTATACCTAATAAGTTTGGTCATAAACGGTCCACTATTCGAATGACGTATCGAAACACAAAGTCTTAAGAAAGTAATTTCTTTTCTCACTCCATTGACACCTCAATATTGGGCAATTTACTTTTAAATATTAGAAGGATATTTTGTCTACTATACTCATACACTGATCTATCGAGTTGCCTGCCAGTTTAACAGCCATGAAGCTTTTTTTGGGAGCTATCTCCTGTCCAGCCCATTTACGTCCCACTGTTGGGCACGAGCCTCCTCCACTTTGGGAGGGATTATGGTCTACTGTGCCGCGCTGACCAGGCGTGTTGGCACAGGGTTTATTTTCGAGTTTTCCATCTCTCACAGAGGGTGTTATCTGTGTACAATATCCCTTAGCTGACTTTTACAGCACCCTTGGGAGGCGATGGGATGGTGACACTTGTATTCTTAATCCGTCACCACACAGATGTGAGAGCTATTAGTTACCTTTTTTAAGAATCTAGTTTTTGTTTATGGTGATCAAGGAACTGTGCTTCGAGGTTGAAGTAAAATCTTTATATTTGTCATTACAGATAACCATCTTCTAGTTAACATACCAATGTTATATACTCAATTGATAGATATAAGCCTATATCACGAACCATGTTGCCATATTATACTGCCTGTAGAAGAATGCGACAGTGGACCTTCTTTAGCCCCACTGCTGGGATGGGGGCCACATACAATGGTAGACCTGAACACGTTAGATGTAGTCACCATGGTAGTGCCGGATAAGGATTTAGCAGCTACGTTTAAAAGTAATACAGCTTTGGCTAATAAACTGGCAATATTACATTATTTGATACAACATGATGGGAATATGGATTTGGCTGAGGAGGTAAGATTTATTTTAACTAGCTGACTTTGTCCTGTTACACCGTTTAGTTCTCTTATTTCTTTTTTTCTATTGTATTATACACATTACCTACATTTAGGTCTTTATTTTTAAAACATAGAAACAACAAAAATCAATCATATCATCTGTGAAGCCCGCGAAGTTAAAATGTGGCGTTTCCAAAAAATCAGAAGTTTTATTAATTTGATCAGATCTTCTTTATAGATCGCCACGGTTTTTTTTATAAAAACAATTATTTTTTTCTCGATACAGTTAATATCTTGGATGTGTCTGAACCAGCGCGATGGCTTCGGTAGTTTCCAGCGAGTGATGCAGGAGTACCTTATTAGTACTACTTATGCCGTTACGAGAAGATCGCTACCAGCGTCTGCACTCAATCTAATGAAGATGTTGCCTTTTACACAATATCTCAAATTCAGTGATGTCAAGGTATACTTACTTTATGAAAGTTTTGTATCTAATTTGTTTGCCTTGTTATAAATCCTAGAATTAATTTTAAAAAATCTAGCAAATACTAGTTATAGACAATGATGACGAGGTGCTAAATCAAGCTAATGGTTTACGAAGGCTGACGTACGTACACAAAAACAGACGTCTGCTTCTTCTCCAGCCCATTTACGTCTCACAGTTGGGCACAGGCCTCCTCCACTTTGGGAGGGATTATGGTCTACTGTGCCGCGCTGACCAAGCGTGTTGTCACAGGGTTTATTTTCGAGTTTTCCGTCTCACAGAGGATGTTATCTGTGTGCAATATCCCTTAGCTGACTTTTACAGCACCCTTAGGAGGAGATGGAGTGATGATACTTGTATTCTTAATCCGTCACCACACGGACTTCACAGACGTCTAACGGACTATTTAGCTGTATCTCTATTAATTAACAGGGCGCCTAATCCTACGTGCCCGGGGCGCAAATTTTTGAAGTTCGCAACTGGTTGTTGTACTCTTGTTTAATTAAAAACATACCTAATTTGACGGGCTTCGTGGTCTAGTGGTTCATGTAACGGACTGCCGTTCACGATGTCTCGGGTTCGATTCCCACTCGGGACAATCATTTGTGTGATGTTTATATTTGACATACAGATGTTTGTACTGCGTCTACGGGTTTCTATGTATTATAAGTTTGTATTTACAAAAAAAAAAGTAGTATATGTAGTATATCCGTATTCTGGTACCCATAACAAGCATATAAGCTTAGCTTGGGAACGGAGCACGTTGTGTGAAATGTTCATGAATATTTATTATATTATTACTAGCTTACCCGGCAAACGTTGTTTTGCCATACAAATGTCAGGGAAGGGGTATGAAAAATAGCCGATTCTCAGACATACTGAATAATCGTCATCATCATCATCATAACATCACGCCTTTTTCCATGGGGGTAGGCAGAGACTATAGAGCGCCAACTGCTACGATTCAAACATACTTCCTTGGCTTCATCCACACTCATACATCCGGTCATACATGCCCGACGGTTGTAAGTGCTTAAGTGCTACGCATACTGAATATGCTTATAAAATTTCATAAGAAGCGATCAAGCCGTTTCGGAGGAGTATGGGAACGAACATTGTGACACAAGAATTTTATATATTAGAAGATTAATGTGTCCACTACGTGACTACGGTGGATTCATACTTGATGGCAAAGTAATAAAATAATATGATATTAGGTTCGTGACATGTGTATATCAGTAAGTCAAGAGAAGTTATGGAACAGTGCGGTGGTAGTGCTCGCACCAAGACAACGTGTCTGTCAGTTCGCTGAAGATGTGTGGACTCGACTGTGGGCCGCGCTCAACGACCCGCCGCTCGCACGTCTGCACCCCAGCACAGTCAAAGACAAACTGCGCGTCAGTCTGCATTGTTACCAGGTAAATTAATATTCAATGTTGCCAGGATTGTAAATAGTCGACTATTTTTTATGTTATATCGTACAGTTTATTTGTTGAATCTATCATCAAAATCAAACACCATTTTTTTTTCTATTACTATGTCTATACATATAAAATTTTCTATAAATGCAAAATTATCATTATTCGATTGAATTGATATGTATGTTAAACTCAGGTTTCAGTTTTGTGGGAAAATTAAGTAGTAAAAATGTAGGCACATTAAATTAATCGTTAGTTTATGTTTCCATATCAGGTTTAGGTTTATTTTCGGCATTAATTTCGACCGATGGTGGGCTAAAAATGGTGGAGAATAAGGGGTGTGGTTTAGTAATCTCCAAATCCTATTGGCTTAGTTACTTAAAAATAGGGGAAAGAATTATTTTGAATTAGATATGCAGATATGATGAGAAATAATTTATATTCCAGCCCGAAGCTCTATCACGTTGCAGTACTCCACTATCTCCAGGAGCCCCCCCGCCTCCTCTGAGTGCTCCTCAGCGACGCTCCTCTATAGGTAGCGGACAGGACTTGTTGCCATTCTTCGAGTTAGATGTGTGCACCGCTAGTAAACAGGAACATATTATTGCTGCGGTAAGTTAAATACTAATATGACTTGAAAATAGACTACTCACGGGTCGATTGCTAATCACGTGTCCTTTGTATGAATTCGCCACTCCCCCTAAACGTCGACTAAAATAATCGATATAATGAAATTCATGAAAACATTCTTAAGATCCAAACGGCTAATTAGCGGAATTAAATGTTATTTTTCATAATAGATAAAGAAGAGAGTTTTACATCCGTATTCACAAACAATATTTACATAAGTAAGTACAAATAAGTGTTGATGCACTGTGCAAAGGGTAACACTTCTCAGTGCGTTCCGTTCATCGAGCCTTTGTATTCATAGACAAAACTTAACTATGCGTTCAGTTTAACAAACGCGTAGTGCGCTTCACCACTTAAGTATTGTTTGAGAAATGATTTTGCTACCCATTGCGTCCATGCCTACTATGAGACCTCACAGTAACGTTTGTATGTAGGTCTAAAAATGTTGATTTCTTTTTAAAAATAACCCAATGGGACAGAATCTACGTGAAGTGAGCGTGCACTTAATGCGGGAGTGCTCGGGTAGCAACAGTGCGAGCGGGAACACAAGCGGGCGCGGGGTGGAAAGCGGCGTGCACGCGGTCGCGACAAGATGGGCCGCCGCCCAACTCGACGCTTCACGTGCTTTATGTCGCGCCCTAACACGACCACTAGCAGCTACGCCCCAACACAACCAACAACGCGGCTTCTCCTTCATGTATGACGTGAACAACGTGTAATAATATCGTTTCGCCAAATATTCTTAACTCTAACCACGGGGGACACAATGCACAATAGCCTCAGATTACATTCACGCTCACGCAATTTCATGGTATTCCAATGTTCCTAAGTCCCGAGATATTAGATGCTTAACGCGCATATTTATTACGCTAAACAAACGTAGATGTTCCAATATTACATGTAACAAAATTTCTTGGCCGCAGTCTACAGATATCGGCACTAATAACGCAGGTATAGCGTATGTAGTGCTTTTAATAGTTATGAAATTTGAAAATGGACTATATTAATTTTAAGGTCGCAACATTTCGAAACATTAACGATATCTTGATCGATCGATGAAGAAAAGTATTCTTTGGTATTCAAAGCTTAGATAAAGATATTGTTATATCAAATAGTAGGTACGCGTTATTTCTATCGGGAATACTAATTATTTTAAGTTTATTAAATTATTCTGGTTTACTCATAATCCTATTATTCATTTGATTATTATGAACAACCCATTAGAAAAAAGACACCAGCCAACTGCCTATTTGTTTTGACTCAGTTTTTCGTCAAATATCTAACAATAAGGCTGTCCATGTTTATAAAGAGGATGAATACACAAACGTACAAGCTTCTTATTAATAAAATATAAATAAAAGAAACAGTAACAAATACAGTCAAACATAATACACAGTCTTTAGGAGAAGTTGAAAATAAATGTAAAAAATAATATTTGGCGAAATAATATTATTATAAAAAGTTTTATAAATTGTGGGATTTCTGTCGTTTTTATTTATTTAGTTGGTGCTTCGAATAGTTTTGTTGCTTAATGTTTTTATAGTTCTAGGTTTAAAGCTAAACTGCGTCTTTGTGTTTTTGGTTTTTAAGTTGTCGCTTGCGTTTTCAAATGGTTTTATTTTTTGGGATGTCACTTTAGCTTTCATAGCGTGGTTTGTATTTTTTTACAATATCTATTTTAATTACTTGTTTTATTATTGTTTCTATGTCATTTGTGGGATCTTTAATACATCACCATGGCAATATTATATTCATTTCATTCGCATAATATCATCATGGGAGTTAATTAGATCAATAAAAAGACTGGAGGTCCTTTAGCAGATATAAGACAAAAAGAGGTATGTAACTATCGCCGTATTAATGCTACGGCTATAAGGCTATAAGGCTATAAGGCTATAAGGGCCCCTGGCCATTGATAATCCATTAAAGTAAGCTACGAAACCAATGAAGATCTTAACACTCTTATATCATACCATTTTGTCATTGGCAATGCCCAAATGGCGTCTAGCCGTAAATAAAAGTTTCATTCCTGATTAAACGGGTAAATAATTCGAATTATTATTAAGAAGCTCTTAATTGAAGAAAGTAATTGATAAAATTAATTTTCAGCGATGAAATGGACACAGCCCACGCATATATAGTGTTCAAAGTTCTTGAGCAGTACTATTTGGCAGCGGACTCTATCGGGTTCCCACTGCCGCAAGGATTCAGTTCATTCTTCACATACCTCGGATACCGCACTCTGCCGTTTCATTCATTCGTTCAATACGTTCACAGAAATGTTTTTGAATTGCAAATTGATGTTATGAAGGCTATTATTGCATGTAAGTATATTAATATGAATAACATTTAGTAAATTATGTGTTATCTCCTTTTTTGTTTGAAGTTAGACGCTAACATCAAAAAAAAAAAAAATTGCGGAATTCCTATGCAATGAGACAGAAGGATAGTAATATAATATGGATAACTCTGTTTAAATCCGTCTTTTCTATTCGGTACAAGCCTAGGAACTTACGATTATTGGCCTTCTTCTTTTTTCTTATAGAATCTTTAATATAGATAGTAGGGGGATACTTAAAGACGTCTCTAGTAGGTAAAAGACGGACCCGAGTCTGCTGCAAATTAGTATGAAAGAAATTACGTGTACTTAATTGCGTGAAAGAAGATATGATGACAGAAAAAGACATGTTGCGTTCACCTCAAGTGATGGAATGATTTCTAGTTTGTTCATTCAATAGGTTCATTAATAATGTGTGGAGACCTTGGTTTAGATAAATAGCATAATATTGTTACCTATGTGTATTTGTTTAAAAGGCAATGGTAACAATTCGTGCACAACTAAACTTAACTAAAAAATAAAAACAACTACTTACGGCGTATTTTGATTAATTGGCTATTTCGTAGTAAACATTTTTGTTAATTATATCGTTAGTCTATAACAGGTGTGGCCAACTTTTGTGCACATAAGATCTATTTTTTATTTTAAAATTGAGTCACGTACGGCCTTTTTAGGGTTCCGTACCCAAAGGGTAAAACCGGGACCCTATTACTGAGACTTCGTTGTCCGTCCGTCCGTCCTTCCGTCCGTCTGTCACCAGGCTGTATCTCAAGAACGGTGATAGCTAGAGAGTTGAAATTTTCACAGATGATGTATTTCTATTGCCGCTATAACAACAAATACTAAAAATAAAATAAAATAAATATTTAAGGGGGGCTCCCATACAACAAACATGATTTTTTTACCGTTTCTTGCTCGATACTAATAACGTTGCCTTATGTTGCATAGATAATGGTACGGAACCCTTCGTGCGCGAGTCCGACTCGCACTTGACCAATTTTTATTCTTAAGTAAGAAGTGGGACGTTTATGCAATGTGCTTTTATACCGCCGTGCACTCTTGAAAGTAGTAGAAAATTACTAAAAGTGGTCGCTGAGCGTCTCCCTACTCGAAGCATGAGCTGCGTACATGTTCATTCCTGTTTATTCCTGTATCATGTACTAGAAACATTTGGCATTGAATGCGTTCCCTCATGGAATTTGCGAGTGATCGACCAAAATTGGTCGCGCGATCGACTTGTTGGCCAGTCTTGGTCTATAATATACAGACTTTTTAATAAAAAAACTTCTGTTAACATTGCCGAATTGTGTTATTGACACTATCAGTTTTCATTTTTTATTAGTAAAGTTAAGTTTAGTTGTGCACGTAGAATCAGCACCTATGAATGAAAAATTAATATTCATTTTTTAAATGTATATTGCAGGTAAAGAAGACGAGAACAAGACATCAGTGAACAACAAGTTGCGTCTGATCCAGTTAGTGGGCGAGGGTCGTGCTCGTAGAACGTTAGCGGCGTGGCCTAACCGCGCAGCCCTAGTACTGAGGGCTAGAGACCACGCCGCCACTCTGCTCAGTGGAGGAGGTGCCGCCCCACATCATGAACAGACCAGGCACAGACCTGTCAAGGATACTGGTAGGTCATGACGTAACTATTCATAATGGAGTTGAATTTGAAATTTTGGTGTTGATTTTGTACTTGTAACTATGTATTTTTGACTTAATATGATATGATGGTTAAGCATATCTGAGTTGGTGACGAATTTGCATACTGGAGTTAATTACATAGTTATGCACACAGATTTACTAGATGTATTGTCTATGGCTTCATTTCTCAATCGGCTTGAAGCCACTTATATATCCATGTATGCGTGAAAATGTATCTATGATTGTTTTCCAATTACAACACAAGAGCGCATTATGCGGCACAATGCTCAACGTTGAATGTTCCAACTACAGCAACGCATCGCACAATCGAGCACTCTCAAAAGTGATGCCTGCAATCCATACCACCTTCAGCGACAGAAAATGAACAAGTATTTTTTCTTTAAATTGGCATTGATTGAAATTTTATTTTTATATTATCGTTAGTAATATTATCTATTGTTAAAAAAATTTTTAAGGCTTTGGTTTCGTCGGAGTTTTATGGAAATAATCAAAGTTAATTCAAGCTGTGTTAAAAAAAAAATATAAGTATGGATGAAGGTACAAACAATGACTTTTTTATATTCCACACTAACAATGTGAATACAATTTTATTTTAGTATTTTTTTTTTCAACACTGAACTTAGCGCACTCTGCTTGTGCATTTGAAAACTAATTCATGTTCCAATTAGGCGTCAGCATTGTTCAGCATTGTGCGGCACTGAGTCGCATTATGCTCTGCAATTGGAAAACTAGCTATGTGTGTCTATGGTACAGGTATTATACGTCATATTATGAAGCATCATTAATCTATGAAATACGATTTAACCGACTAAAGTTACATCATCATCATCATAAAATCACGCCTTTTTCCATGGGGGTAGGCAGAGACTATAGAGCGCCATCTGCTACGAACCAAACATACTTCCTTGGCTTCATCCACACTCATACATCCGGTCATACATGCCCGACGGTTGTAAGTGGTAGCACTTACAACCGTCGTACTCCCTATATCCTCTATATCCTTGTCTTTTATTCCAACCCAACTGTTAAAATCTCCAAGCATAACTATTTTTTATAAAGTTACTTGTCCTCAATTTTAAACGTATTTATTTCTGTGGTTAGCCATATTTGCCTTGACAATGTATACTATTTTTATATTAAATTTTATCATAGCTATGCATTATTAACTTATTTATATTTTAAAGATATTAGGATTGAGATAAATAGTTTTAATATATCATTGGATATTAGAGTTTATGACTGCAAATATGCTTACAGAACAGACTTGAATTGATCATTTAATTCCAGGTATAGCAGCACTTCCTTCTGGCGAGCGTCTCTCACCATTAGATACATTCCTCGATCTTCTTACAGCTAAAGCAAGCCTCAACGAGTTAGATTTTAATCTGATTATTGAGGCCACTTTAGCCTCAGTACAACAAGACACCACTGCCTAGAGTATAAGCGTAGAAAATATTTAGTATTTTACTATAGCAAATAATTTGAAAATAAACGTTGTTAGTTGCTAGCTAAGATTGAGACGTGGGTTACCGCGAGATGAGTACTTAGGTAGTAGAATTACGCTATTTTAAAAATATTTGTTATTCGTGTGGTCATGGGGTAATAACACAACCACCTATTTTTATTCTCAGGTTGCTGTAAGAGTGATAAGTCATAGTCGATATAAACTAAATCAAGTGACGATTATGGTGGCCTAATTTGATTACTGAGAGCACGACCGCAATAAGCTCAGTTGGCAGGGCTACGGAACGGTACTACGCTAGCATACGCGTACTAGCTACGGTGGGTTCAAGTTCCGCTTGCGGTAATCTCTTTTTCCACCATAATTTAATTTATTAAGTAAAAGCATAGCATGTCAATTGCAAAATTAATAAATTACTTTAGTGTTATATCAGTTATGGAACAACATAAGTATATAAAATTGGTACCAATTCTACGCGCTTAACTAACTCAAAAATGAACTTATTAATCTATACTTATAATAAATCTGTAGAGAGGTCAATTCTGTACATGAAATATATTTTAAAAATTTACTAAAATAATTTCAGGGGGTGATTAGTGATCGATACTGATGCCAAAAATGTAATCAGTAAAATTTTTGTCTGTCTGTCTGTATGTTCCTTATAGAAACAAAAACTACTAGACGGATTTTAACGAAACTTGGTACAATTATTCTTCATACTCCTGGGCAGGTTATAGTATACTTTTCATCACGCTACAATCAATAGGAGCAAAGTAGTGAAGGGAAATGTTGGGAAAACGGGAAAAGGTGCTCCATTTTTTAAGCATCCGTCGCGTCGCGTGTGCAGCCTTAATGGTTAAAGTTACATAGAAATCATGTATGACGGAAATATTCTACATAAAATTGTCTAAAAAATATCATTCTGATTATATTTGTTTACTCTTACGTTTTTAATACTCTCACTCAAGCAGTAGTTAAAAATGTTGCAAAAACGGGAAAAATTTCCTAAATTCTACGCGGACGGAGTCGAGGGCAACAGCTAGTTATTAATAAATAAATAAATATTCACGAACATTTCACACAACTTTCTCTGGTCCCAAGCTAAGCTTATCTGCTTGTGTTATGGGTACCAGAATCCAGATATACTACTTTTCTTTTGTAAATACATAGTAAACACCCAGACGCAGAACGAACATTTGTATGATATTTATAAATATCACACAAATGATTATCCCGTGCGGGAATCGAACCCGCGACCTCGTGAACGGCAGTCCGTTATATGAACCACTAGACCACGAAGCCCGTCATTTTGTGTCATATAGGATATGCCGGTCATAGTGTCATACTAGGATATGCCCGTCATAGTGTCTTTAACACAATTCGCAAGGTTATGATTTTAATTAATACAAATCATCATCATCATAACATCACGCCTTTTTCCCATGGGGGTAGGGAGAGACTATAGAGCGCCATCTGCTACGATCCAATTTATTAATATAAATGTGAGCAACAATATAGCCAAATAATCAATAGTAATGTATTCATTTTTAGTTAACTTTAGTTGTGTACATAGAATTGGTACCATCGTCTATGAAAGACAGAATACTGGGAACTATGCTAGTGCCCCTGGTATAGGTGGCATAGGAAATCTCAAAAAATATTTTTATTTGGCACAGATATGTTGCTAAAATGAGTAGACCCGCGCTCAATAATGGTGCACTGGGACTCATTCATGGACGTTTCAGGCAACGTCCTCTGGTCCCAAGTTAAGCTTAGGTATATGCTTGTGTTATGGGTACCAGAATACGGATATACTATTCATAATATAGCACTAGTTTGTCTATAGTTAATATTTAGCGATTAATCTTTATTTACCTTTAGGTAAACTTTAACAAGTACTTGTACTTAACATCGTGTCTAGTCAAAAGTGGAATGAAAATTATAGTTTAGGATTTTATTGTAATCGTATGTACCCAGAATCATTTTATAATTCGTTTCAGGCTTATTGGTATAATACTTGGTCAAAGTGCGTGTTCAACAATGAGAGTTATTATTGTACAAAAAAAAGAAAAAATGTAATAAGTTATGAACAACTACCATTATTCAACTACGTCTGTAACAATTCCTATACGCTAGTGAATTATTTCAAAATTACTTGAAAAAAATCTAAAATATTTTATAAAACACAAAAATAATGAGATTACGTACTCATTAGATTACGCTTCTTATTACAAGTGGCGCATTTTGAAAATTAACGCCCTAGGCCCGTTTGAAATGCAGCCCTATAAATTGGTGAAAGAGCAAAATATTAAACGTGCTGTGGACCCTTAGAGCATTAAAATAACGGGAGCTGTTATACACACTTGTTTCCTTTGACAAATATGCTGACTGTACATTATGAGTATTGTTGTCCAACTGTCGTACCTTTTTCAGCTGGAGACGCCTTATAATATTAACTCCTGTCGAGTTCATGCTCAATGCATGACCCTAGATTGATCTCTAGGTACATATATTAATTTTAAATTTAAGGATTCGTACATTCCAATATAATTTTATATTAGCTAGTAGGATTACATTTAACCGAAGCACAAATACCAAAAATAATTGGCTATCATATCACTATGATGTTTATGTGCAATTTTTTAGTGCAATATTTATGAATAATTAAAATAAAAGTTTTAAAATGTGTTGAATATTTTATTGAATACCTTATCCTAAAATACGTAACATTCTTGTATCATAATGACATTATTTACATTACTAAAAATTGCAACATTTTCGTCAGTTTTCTAAAATCTTGAATATTTCAGAATTATAAGATAAAATAAGTCCTAATGATTAACAACTGAAATCTTCTCAATAAGATTGTGATAGAAGATGATAGGAAAAATATTACTTAGTTTAAAAACTAAAAAACACGCTGGAAAATCCTGAAAATTTTTTTTCTTCATCGGTTTTGCATTGTCATCGGTCCCTGATATATGTGCAAAATTTCAGATCAATCCAATTACTGCAAGTGGGTGAAAATCACTTTCAAAGATTCTGTTACATAGATTAATACATTGATGGATACATACTGAACTGATTTGTGTGTTAATAATACTTTCCAAAACTTGGCAGTGTCTATCAATTGAAAGAAAATTCTAAGACTAGATTATATCTAAAATCATCACATTAGTTGTAAAATGGATTATATGTTACCCAATGAGCTCTATTCTGACTTTGATCACTTTTGTGTGATGTAAACAATGATTTATACACCTCACTTGTTTGTGGATCTTTTGCAACACTATAATCTTTCTTTGTCTTCTTATAAGATGGGTCTTGAGCTAATTCAGCTGAATGAACCCTCTTTGATGAACCAAAATGTCCTCTAGCTTGTTTATTTGGATTATATTTTGGCAAAGACAATGGAATTGTGTCATGTACTTCCTTCTTCACAACACTCGGTCCAGCCTTTGATTCTTCATCTGTGACATCATTTTCTTTTTTAATCTCTGGTTCATTGTCTGTAGTCGTAGAAGTTGATGGTGTGGCTGGTTCTGTTTTGATTACTTGCTTTTCTGTTTTGTCAACTTTAGATTTTTTACTGCTTTTTCTGTTTGCAACACGAACTGCTATTTTCTCTCTTAGTTTTTCAATTTCCTCATCTGTACTATTGAGGATTACTATATCATTATCTGTGAATGGTTGCTGGCACTGTTGACAAAATAAATACATATTAAAAAAACACAACAATGGTACCAATTCTATGTGCACAACTAAACTTAACTAAAAAATGAAAATTGATAGTGTCAATAACACAATTCCGTAATATTAACTGAACTTTCTTGTTATTAAAACTGTTTATTATAGACTAACGATTATAATTAATATAAAAGTTCACAACAAAATAGCCAAATAAATAAGAAACAACAATAGTTGTTTTCATTTTTTAGTTAAGTTTAGTTGTGCACGTAGAATCGCCACCATTGGCTACTTTCAAACTAGATAAATAAATTTTATTTTTTTATTTACAAAAGTAAGAATTTTTAATTGAGAGGTTC
Organism: Orgyia antiqua; assembly: GCA_916999025.1. Lineage (NCBI taxonomy): Eukaryota > Metazoa > Arthropoda > Insecta > Lepidoptera > Erebidae > Orgyia > Orgyia antiqua. Next base: position 22,787,853 of record OU779862.1, read on the forward strand.
TGTAATCTAAATGTTTATGTAATGGACTGCCATTCACGAGGTCACTAGTTTCATTGCTCCATTGAGCAATAATGAGGCAAGTTGGCTTAAAAATTTTTTTTGCAATATATAGTTGAGTCTCAAACTTTCTTTCTAATACCAATGATGTAATATTTCCCATAGTAACAAAAATTGCAAAAGCCTATTAAATAATGGTGTAGTGTTAATATTTGAATGTTGACAATACTAACCATATGACAGATATTTTGCTTAACCTCCTTGAGAGCTTTTTCAGCAAGCACACATCCACAACTCCATAAGAACACAAATCTGAACTTGCCCGACATCTCCCAGCCACTGATGGGACAGATGTAAGGTGCGTGGCCTTCACCAACAGTACCTTCAGTATGTTCTGTCGCTTTGTATGCAGGATTTTTAACCAGATTCAGGTCTTTTATGTCCTGTAATTATATAATAAATTTTATTTAATCTGTTGCTAGGCAGCAAGAAGTAAAGTAAAATTTACTGTAAGTTTTTTCTTACTTTTAACTTCTATTACAATGCACAGACTAAAAATACACATAAAATGAATATGTAGCATGATAATGTGATGCTTTACTTTACTTACTTTACTACTTATAATACATAGGAACACCCAGACGCAGTACAAACATTTGTATGAGAATTAGAAAAATCACACAAATTATTGTCCCGAGCAGGAATCGAACCCGCAACCTCTTGATGACATTCCCTAAATCTTAAGTTTAAATGGCAAATCATTTTATGGTATAGTTGCAGACAATAGTTAAACTTAAGACAAAAACAACACATTTTAACGTTATGTACTCACAGTATGTACTGTTATGAAATATTTCTATAGTTTTACTTTAGGCTGCTACTATATATGTTAAGATTACCTTAAGATTCTTAATATGATTAATAGATTCTGGTTTCGATTCTTTGTCCAAAAGTGCCTCCAGAACTGAACTTTTACTGTATAATCTGCCCAATCCACAAGCGACCACTGGTTCCTGCAGAGGTTGTTGAGAAAGAGCACAATTGCGCCACTTGAATGATCTCTCAGCATCTTTGTCTTTCTAAAACATAGGAAAAACATTAATTACTTGAGAAAATAACATTGTATCAAATATTATTTGGTTCCGTAAATTTAGGCACCTACCTGTTCTGGTTTTTTCTTCAAACGTACTAATTCATCTCTACGAGGGATAGTGCCACCATCACAACCCATTTTAAATAGTTAATTTATTTAAATAACTTCAAGTATTGCTGTTGAAATAACTATCGATGACGACAGAAACAACAAGAAAGAAAAACAAATATAGAAAATCATGAATGAATAATGATCATGAAATTGAAATAAGATTTCACAGACTAGGCTGTTGAAAAAATATCGATACACTGATTTATTTTTTCAATACATCGATATTTTTGGTTGGTATTTAAATTTAGTTTATTACAATTTCAAGTATCGTAAAGCTACAAATATAATTTTTTATATCAGTACAATAAACATTTATAAGTAGTTTCTTTTTGCTAACATTGAACATTTTTAAACAAATCACTTTTTTGTTTACTCTCGATTTGATGCTTTTTAATTTGTTTTGATGTTGGTTTTTAAGTTGGCAACTTTAGTCTGTCAATTTCAACTTTAGATTTCATCTGTGCGTCCATAATTATACCGATATATTAAAAGCTATATATCGATGCTTAGAAAAATATCGATACGTCAATTTTTTTTCGTCTCCGATATCCCTAGCATAGGCTAAGTGTGCCACAGACTAAAATAGGTCCAAGTTAGAAAGCATAGAATTGCTTCCTAGTCTGTGATCATTTTGTGATCTATGCTTGATAAAATCTTTCCTGTCTAATCTGTGAATTGTATTTTTCAATTGAATTTTCTAGGTTATAATTATAACCAAATTATAACCTAGAAAATTCGTGTTGTTTGTTGTTTCGTGTTGAAAAATGTTTAGAAAAGTTAAATAAATTCAGATACCTACTTGCCTTGGCTTCAATTAATTTAATTTATAGAATAAAATGCTCGACATTGAGAAGGATAGAGTGCCGGAAAACGGTTTGGAATATGAGAATAGCCTAAAAAATAATTCAGACGGACAAAATTCTAGGAAAGGTTTAAACAAGAAAAGAAAACGTGGTATTATTTTTTTATCAACGATTCCACCGTACATGAATGTGGCCAAAATCCGAGAAATATTTAGTGAGTTCGGAGAGGTTGGTCGGATATATCTGCAACCCACTGCAAGTAAGTAATTTGAGGTTATGTTATTATTATCAATGTGGGTTTCTTTGTAAATGATAATTTGATGCCCATGAAAATTTTCGGGATTTATTTATTTTGCCAATCCTAATTAATAAATGGATACCCCAACAAATAAATTAACTACAGTCTTACAATAAATTATGGTCATAAAACAATGTTACCACATTCCTTGGAGTAGCGTTATGCGAGTTTGTTTTGTTTGTAAACATTGCCTCCTTAAACGAATGCAATGTCTATATTTTATTTGACCCTATGATTTATATATTTAGACCCCATTTAAAAGTTTTTACATTTTTAGAGCCAGGTGAAAAACGCAAACGTGTTCCAAATCAGTTTTCAGAAGGATGGGTAGAATTTCAAAAGAAAAAGGTTGCAAAAGAGGTTGCAGCTAAACTTAACAATACAAAAATAGGAACTCGAAAAAGGTCCAGATATTACGACATGATTTGGAATATTAAATACATACCAAGATTTAAATGGATACATTTAAGTGAAAGATTGGCATATGAAAAGGCAGCAATGAAACAGAGACTTAGAGCTGAAATATCCCAAGCTAAGAAGGAAGCACACTTCTTACAAACAAATGTGGAGCGAAGTAAAAAAATTAAGAAAAAGAAAGTTGCAGAAAATGTTGAATAAAGTTTATAAATATCAATCCTAGTGTTTATTTTATTGTTCTTTCAAGATTTTTCCAACTAATATAGTAAGAGAAACATTACTCTCAGAAGCTTGTTTTAATAAGATTAATAAAAATTTTTTTTATTTTTGGCTGAAATTAACTCTGCCGCTGATTATTTCTTCTACTCTCATTCTCTGTGTAGAATTCAATGGATCCGGAGTCAATTTCTGCACATACCGTCTTGGTGGTATCACATGTGAAAGTATTCCTTGTGAAAACTCACGGTGTACTCTTACACCATCAAGAGCATTCGGTTGCAGGCGTTCAAAACTATGTAGTTCTCTCATGAATTGCTTTCGTTGAGCTTCCTTAGCCCAGTGGTAACGATGGCGACATACTACTCTGCTGTAATTATAATTTTAGCATATTAGACGCAGAAAGATCTCGTAAGTACTCATGTGTGACGTGTGTGACGATAGAGACTACATCTATGCTACGATCTACAAAGATATTTTAAACAACTTTGGCTAAAACATTATGATTACGGTACTTACTAAGCCAAGCATAATTTTGAGTACGCTGGATAGATGCTGACATCAGATCTTGATAATTCAGGATATCCTGGATAAAGGGGTATTCGTCTTCTTTTCTTACCATCTTTTTCCTCTAGAGCGTTATCACCTTGTGGATTAAACATAATTTTGCAGAGTGGATTTTTAATTATTTAGCATTTTATACCTTCAGTTGCCAAAATAACATTAATTAAATGTGTTTGATCAATATTTATTTATTTACAACTGTCATTTCGACGTTACCACGGCCGCGGCGTCACAGACCCTTTATCAATGCACAGACCTCAAAGCTAATCCTTCGTTAAGAGGTTCTAATAGAGATATCGTGAATTCAGATTCAATTACGAAATATTGCATGTAAAATGGGGTGTCGACTAACGGGTTCGCTCCATAAATCATCCCAAACTATACTTCGGCAATAAACAACCTACATAAACGACCTTCTCTATAATACTAACATAGTAGTAGAGTAGGGTGTATAAGTTAACATGTTCCCAGACCCCACCCTGTCCCCTTATGAGGATCAAAATAGCTTCGTGCATTTTTCTACGTACGAAGTTTTCATTGTTTCTTTAGATTGAATGGCTAGAGCTCTAATTTTTAAGTATATGTTTTTTCAATATATGATCTAAGATCGCATAAACTCAAAAACGCGATTGAAAAAAGTTTTCTCGATAGAAAATCTTAGCGAAACAACCTCTAAAATTTTTTTTTTTTTCCATTTGTCGGTCTATTATCGCGTATTAACTAATGAAATAACTTTAAAAACATAAGTAACTATTATATATAGAAACACGTAAATCAGAATTAAAATATATTTAGTAGATTTTGAGTAAACAAAAAAATATCCCTAATTCTTCATTTTCTATACCTAGTAGCTGTGTTACTATGTACATGTCGACGATAATATTGATGTAGGCCCTTAAACTTAAAGATAATATTAATCATCGTACTCATATTACCATAGACCAATTATATAGGTAAATGTGATGTAATATTACTGACACGTTATTAATACCAGTAGCTAGTAAGAACGACATCAGTTACGAATTTTCATTAAAAAACCGTATGTTTCCACCAATGAGCGTAGGCGTTCTTGCGACATATTATTTAAATATACTCATGACGCTCTTGCAACAGAATTATAAGTGCACCATTATTTCAGATAAAATATTGTTATGAATAGATAAATCCACATCTTATCTGTGACTTACAAGCTGCTATCTTGAGTGCAACAAGTATATATTATAGCATGTCAAACACTGATTTTATGTAAGGAATTAATAACAACACTATACTCTATAAATTAATAACAGTTTATTGATACAACATTAATATTAATTCTACCCCACAGCCATGTGGAACCATTGTCGGTAGCCAGTATTATGGGATGTGGTATATTTACTATAAATATTTACACAGTTCCCAATGTTCAAGAGGAAGCGGTGACGGCTGCTACTCTGCTCTTGCATACACAGTCATTAAATTGATTCACTAGCACTGAACATAGGAGAGATTTCTCTCGATTTGTGTCGTAACATTGGAGTAACTGGAAACAAAATAAAAGTAGTATCATGGTATTGTAATGAAAAATAAACAATCACTTTCACAATCACATCCATTGGCCTGACTACCTTTGAGATAAATGAAATCCATAATCTTAGGCATAGTCTAGGAGGGTTCAAAATACTCCTAAAATGCTGAAAATTATGCCTAAAACCTATAAACAATTTTAGGTCACTTTAATAATTATAAATGGTAGTTCCATCAGTCAGTTATATTCTATTCTACAGACATTTTAAACAACCAATCTGAGATCCAGCAATGTTGCTCAATTTTCGAATTTATGTGGATGTTGCATGTACATACTTACTCAAATATGTCATAGCTAGCTTAATTAATATGCTTAAGGTTTACAATGTTTATAGTTTAGTACTGTCCTGCTCATTGGCTTGGAGATGTATAAGCTATGCAGATGGAGTTTTTCATGAAGAGTAACAATCAGAAGATGCTGAATGTATGTTATGTTCATCCTTTTTACATTTATAATATTATAGTAGGTTTAACCAGGTAAATTCTATTTGGCAAGTCAAAACTAGCACAGCTTTTTAAATGAATACATTTTAAAGAGATATGGGACAATGTGGCATAAAAGTATAAGCAATATAAATACCTTAGCTTTCTCTTCCTGGCATGGAGGCAGTTTAGATATAATTTTATCTCCTTGCATCATATTAAAAATTTCTTCTGCTTCTTTCAATGTCTTTTGATATTCCAAATGCATGCCACTATTTATTTTGTCATGTGACCTTTTCAATGATTCAATGCGTTGGGCCCAGTATGCTTCTTCTGCAGCATATTCATGTTGCCGTTTTTTTTCATAAATCGGAGGTGGTGGTAAGTATGTTGGAAGAGGCTGCTGACTTGGTGTTTCTGCTGGCTGGAATAATAGGAATACTGGATTTAAACTATGAATGAAAACATTTTATCATGGCCCTATATGATAGTTTCAGTAATGACTCTCTCAATATGCAAAGCTCAAGTGATTTGGTTGAAATACTAAGCTGGTTTTGGGAAATTATGGAATTAAAAATTGTAAACGTAAATAACAGTCCTTATTTCGTTCATCTACTGCTGTACATAAGCTCTTGTTGAGGAATACGAGTAATTATACATTTTTCACAATTAATTAAAAGTATAATATATTTCCTTTACATGATTTTATAGCAGTTATGTTTTATACATTTGTCACATCAATACAACATCACTATTAAGAACACTACAGCCTTCAGTAGAGCCAGACTGAACAAGTGATAATGATAATTGGCAACATTGATGTTGTCATCAGCTACTTTGAGGAAGACCATAGTAAACTAACCTCTACGCGCATTTGGTAATACTATTGATTTCCACCAGAGGGCTGGCCTAATAATATCACATATTTCACTATATATATAATAAAAGCCATCTTTATTTTTACACAACACAACAACATCAAGAAATTGTCCTAACAACCGATGACATTGATCTAAATTATGTAATGTAACATCATATTTACTTTTGAATTTAGCTGCACTTGTATTCGATCTAGTGCCTCTTGAGACACTTGGATAGCATTTTCATTATCCACAGTCACTTTTCGAGTACTTTGGGAGCCTCCCATAGTTATAAAAGTATTTTATTCAAATAATTTTAATCGGCAAATCACGTCAGACATTTTTTGACAGCTCTTCCACCATAGCCAAAGACAATATTATTTATTTTTTTCAAGATGTTTTTTTATTGGACTGCCAAAGGGCTCAACTCATCTGTTAGTAGAATAAAATTTTTATCCCAATCTCTGATATTCATTTTAATGAACGGTTGATACTTAAATAAATTCAAAAAATAATATCTCCTTTCATTTGGTTTAAAATGAAAAATAAAGTAAAATGCCTTATAGCACAATTATCGATTCTTACCGGTTTTTGCTAAGCATAATAGATTAAATCGGAAATGAGTAATGAATCTTAAATCAATTAAGTAAACATGGCATTAGATCAAAGTCATAATGTACTATATAAAATCATAATCAAGTATTGTAAAATAATAGATTAGGCTTTTGTCTCCAGTTTATGTAACCACCTAACAAGCTACTGCTGTGCCTGCTTTGTTATTCATATTTTTAATAGATGGCACCACTTATTAAAATTTACGTTGACTGCTACCTATCATAGCATTCTAAAATTATTTTATCGCATGGATAGTATGAATCCCACTTCACTACCGAGAATCTAAATGTGAATTATTAGACCTAATTAATAAAGATAAATTAAATAAAGATAATATTTTTCTAACACTTGCGCGACTCATTCGTTTAAATAAAACTATTTTTTACGGATTTAGACGCGTATATTTGTTTTAAATTTTGGCCCGACTTTTCGGAGACTTTGCAGTCACCATGGTGACATGGAGACCATGGTGACTGCAAAGTCTCCGAAAGTAGTTTTATTTAAATAAAATGTTAAATCAATGAATTTATTATCGACTAATGTTTAAAAATACTGGACGCAAAGAATAATAAAAAAATTAGACTAACATTATTACTACTAACTGTAACCAATGTCCATGTCACTCCGGCCACCAGTATCTGTTGGGAATGCGATTCTCGAAGTTGTCGACCACCTACGTCTACCTAGGACAAACAGTCCAGTTAGGTAAATCCAACTTCGAGAAAGAGGTCAACCGACAACTCGGATGGGCAGCGTTCGGGAAGCTTAGGCATAATATCTTCTCGTCCAATATTCCGCAGTGCCTGAAGACGAAGGTCTATGACAATGGTCAATCTATAATATAATCTATGTAGCGTCACCAATAGTTGAAATATAGAGCTATCGTCGTTACACTACTAGTCTAGTAGATTTTATTGTTCGGGTATTCATTCCTAGGAAGAATATTCGTAGCAAATGTTGTACCTTAAAATATTACTTGATATAAGCCACGCAAATTGATAATGCGCTGGAACCTTGTCAAATTAACGCCCTTGTGACGTCATCAGCAAAGAAAAATTACAGCTAACAAAATGTTATGTTCTCATCTATACGTCACTATGACGTCACCTACATGGCCACCAGGCGCATTACCAATTTGTGTGGCTTATACACAAAATTATACAAAAAAAGCCGGTTAAGTACGAGTTGGACTCGCGCACTCTGAGGAAGTTGGCTACAATCAGTTGGAGCGGTGGAGTCTAATGGGAGGGAAATCAACGGACTATACAGGTATTGTCCAACACGACTGCTGCATTTGGGCAAATACGGATAGACTACATATTATACTGAAATGAAATGAACATTTATAATTGTATGACATTTATAAAGATCACACAAATGATTGTCCCGAGCGGGAATCGAACCCACAACCTCGTGAATGACAGTCCGTTATATGAACCACTCCACCACGATGCCTGTCAATATTATTATCGGTACAAACATATTTCATTTCATTTATGCCAAATTGTAAGATAAAACGTAATCGCTTCCTGTCGTCGATATAATTATTTTAATGCACGTAAGCAAGTAAGTTAGTAATTAAGAGGATACCAAAATAGCTTCGTGCATTTTTCTACGTACGAAGTTTTCATTGTTTCTTTAAATTGAATGGCTAGAGCTCTAATTTTTAAGTATATGTTTTTTCAATATATAATCTAGGATCGCATAAACTCTGAAACGCGATTGGAAAAAGTTTTCTCGATAGAAAATCTTAGCGAAACAACCTCTCTAATTTTTTATTTTTTTCATTTGTCGGTCTATTATCGCGTATTAACTAATGAAATAAGTTTAAAAACATAGTACTATTAGTTTATAGTACTATTATGTATAGAAACACGTAAATCAGAATTAAAATATATTTAGTAGATTTTGAGTAAATAGGAAAAGTATCCCTAATTCTTCATTTTCTGTGCCTACTGGCTGTGTTAATATGTACGTGTCGGCGATGATATACGAAAATATTGATGTAGGCCCTTAAGCCAAAAGTGTGTAACATTTTGGCAAAGGCAGTTGTCGGTGTGGGAGGGTGTTGGGGCGGGAGGGTGTTCACAAAAAGTGACCACAATGGGGCAGGACCGGTCCAGCCGGTCTCAGACGCTATCATCCCGTCGCGTACTTTCTTCTGTCTGATCGGTACGCGATACGGCTCGTCGCATTCTTCGCTCAATAATAATATATTTCCTTTTTGTTAAATATTTTGATTTTAAACCTTTTATCTATTTTTGAGTAAAGATTATGGAGGCTTATATAATTATATAAAAAAAATCAAACATAGTTAAGTAATTGATTACTTTAGTTCGTAGTCTGAGGTTATTTTCTTATTGCTGTGTAATTAATTACTTTAAGAAAAACAAGTACGTTGGAACACACTACTTGTGGTCCCTAATGACAATTCAGAGGTTGTAAAAAATAAACTAGGTATGTTAACCTACATTCCTATCTCCCACGGTAACAGTAATCCCGTTACGAATCCAGTTTGATTACACCTCTTACGCCTAGAGTCCTGAATTCATAATTGCGTTGGTAATAAAGATAAGGTGAGTTTGTTGATTGAAGCGAGGAAACTGACACATAACTTAATTGCAATTTATGCCTGCTAACTCGTTTTGGTAGTAGTTATGTTGGATTTACATACAGTTTGTGTTGGGAAGGTAACATGGGGATAGCGGTGAGCGTTTTTTTATCTAACTAAAATATAGCTTAGCTTGGCGACCTCAGCCTATCTCATTGCGTGTACCTAAGTCAATTATCTTTTATACTGGACATGCACATAACGGCAGAAGGAGTGATAAAAAATCTAAAGATTGTTTAATACTGTTGTCGATTAAATCCTTCGCATAAAGTTAGCAAGTATTGTTGTTTGAGACTCTAGCTTTTGCTAATTTAGTTTGTGAATTTACATGATTTTTTTTTCATTTAAAAAATTCTTTAGAATGATTATTTAATAAAAAGAGAATTTATGGAAGTAGACGCTATTGTTATACGTATACCGACTATACCGTACCCATTTTACTATCAAATCGCTGACAGTTACTGAAGCGAACATAATTTTCTTTATGGACACCTAAGCTGGGATAAAAGAATGTAATCGTAATGCATATAAACATAATGTATTTGCTCCCAAATTAACTAAAACTAATGCTGGCGAACGAGCTCCTCTTCGAAGAATTATGAAATCTTACAATGATCATTTCACTCACATTGATATATTTCATTTATCTGCTTCACAGTACAAAAGGGCAATCGTGGATAAGTGTAATGACCTAATGTAACAGCATGATATGCAGTATGTACCTAATGTACAGTATAATATTAATGTAGCGTCGTATCTTACTTGTATTTAAACATTTGGCTTTGGCTTTCTTTGTGCTCTTTTGTTATTCTATAAATTTTGTTTTTTCCTTTCTCGTATATAGTTTAATCTTTTACCATGTTTATGTTATATTCTATTTCTTTATGTTTATGGCTACTTACTTTATTTTAAGTAATTTGCGGAAAACGGTGTTGATTACGTAATTATTTAAGTGTAAATGTATAGAATTTACTTGTTGTAATTCTTATTATGTAGTTGTTTGTTTTCCTCAATAAAATAAAATAAAATAAAATAAAATAAAATAATCTCTTCGTATCAAAAAGGTTTCTAATTTATGCAATACTTACTCAACATAGCCCTGACTTTACTAGAGTATTATAAACGTTAAAATTAATCACATTTCAAGCCCAAGTCAAAATCAATAACTGTACGCTTGACAGTAATACATTTTTCAGGTAATAACTATGCCATCTTCTAGACTGAACGTTTTTTTGCGACATCCTATACAGACCTTGTATACAAATAATAATTTAAAATACCCACATCTGCACAATATATTAAAAGTTAATGATAAAACTAATTTGACAAGGAATCTTTTGTGCTCATTCGATCACTCTAATGTATAGAATCGATCCTTCATAACACTTTTATATTATTATGAGGAGTCCTGTCGTCTAATAACAATCGATTTTCTACCTGCACGACTTTGCCCTGTCAGTGGTCGCATCTTCGCATCCATCCAAAAAGGATTTAGTAAAAACATCTGCACTTACCTTTAAAAATAAACTCTAAGAATACGATTTCTAAGCACAAATTTCAATCACTTTGGAACATTATTTGTACTAAAATAACCAGTCATTCAAATCACCGAAGGGTCCGCTTTTAGACACAGGTGCTTGTTGAATAAAAAAAAGAAAAAAAAGGTCTATGGAAGAGGTCCCAATGGGGGCAATTAATGGATTACGAATAAAATAAGACGCGTAAATGGTCCCATAAAGATTGTAACGTCTTTGGCACCAGTTTGAGATGGAACGTTCTCGTGTATTTTTTTTTTTATTATTATAAAGCTAGAGCATCGTTAGATACATGTAATCTCGATATCTAGGGTTGACCAATTTTTATTGAGAGATATTTGTTGCTCATGACTTTGAATACGTAGAATTCAGAATTAATAAATTTATTTATGGAACTAAGATTGTTTTCTTTAGTTTTGGAACCTATAACACCAGTAATATGTCAGTGTAAGCCAGATTCGTTTCCGTGTATCTACAAACATGACTACAAAGAAAATTTATAAACCTCTTTTGCCAATAAAGTCAGCCGCAAATTTTATTTTCTCTTCAAAACACAGACAACAACATTTTTTTAGCAGCATAGATAGGTAAGTTCATAGATAATAAGAAAGAAAGAAAATAAATTTAATAGTGATAGATAATAAATAAACAAACAAACATAAACATTCACGGACATTTCACACAACGTCCTCTGGTCCCAAGCTAAGCTTATATGCTTGTGTTATGGGTACCAGAATACGGATATAATACATAAACTACTTTTCTTTTGTAAATACATACATATAATACATAGTAAACACCCAGACGCAGTACAAACATTTGTATGACATTTCTGTGAAGTGGAAAACTATTGCATGAAATTGAATACCGCTTTCAGTGATATGTTAGTAGACATCTAACTAAAAGTATTAGGCTACGATTTATCTCAATGCACAGTCATTCAAAATTTAACGCAAACGAAGTCGCGGGCAACGACAGCTATTTTAATATAAACCATAAGGAATCTTCCTACATAGTCTTTACTATTATAGTACTTGAAAAATACAGAGTGAGAACAAAAACATAGCCTCTCATCCTGTTAATTACGGCCATTACATTGTGCGGTTATGATTGCGATAATTTTGCGGTTAAACAGAATTATAAAGCTTAGTTGCATTGTTATATAGTTGTTCTCATTATTAGATATAGCACAATACATTTTCAGTGTAAACCAAACTTATATGTAACGTAAAATACATAATAAATAAATATACCTGTTTCACCTATTTGAATTAACTGCTTATTTCCTGGGTTTTTAGTGTGATGATTTAAAAGCAATATACTATTTAAATAAACAATATCACGAGCAGTGGTCGGGCCATATCTGCCGCAGAACCGATGGCCGATGGAGCAGACGAGTTCTGGAGTGGAGACCGCGACTCGGCTAGCGTAGGGTAGGGCGCCCCCCTGCTAGGTGGACCGACGACCTGAAGAAGGTCGCAGGGAGGGACTGGATGCGGAAGGCGGAGGACCGAACATTGTGGCGTGAATTGGGAGAGACATATGTCCAGCAGTGGACTGCAATAAGTTGATATGATATTTCATCTAGGTACATAACTATAGATAGATAGTGATATAGCGATATTTTCAAACTAAAAATCAATAAAATCTTTTATTATTTATTCAAATAACATCTTCATAATACAAATTAAACAATAAATTGAATCTATAATGAAAGAAAGTAAAAATTAGACAAAAAATTTCGCCCGCATCGCAGTCATTGAGCAACGTGCGGCCGTGTTGCCCCATCATAATTATAAAATATTTTAAAATTGCCCTTTAATCTCACGTATCATATTTTATGCCCATAAATTAGACATCAACGAGAACAGTGCGCTTGCGCAGGGCCTCTGTTTCTTACAATTCCGAAAATGAAGAATCTTCCTAACTTCATACTAACTATAATCCAGACCGGATTTCAGGCCGAAATGCATTAGTTGTGTAACATACAACGATTTAAATTGTGGTGTTTAAAAGGGATATTTTTTCTGGTACAAAATATAAGATAAACATAGTTGGTATACTGCTGCAGTATGATGTGGTATATACCTAATATACCGCATCCACTTCCTTTTGTGTTATCAACATTTAGCCAATCTTTTTTTAAATAGATATCTAAATGCATACTGCAGTAGTAATACTAATAAGAAACATGATGCGACAAATATAAGTAAGTAAAGTAGTCTCCAAAGAGTATAATAATGTATTCTCTATGATTTGTAACTTTTTATTAGATTTGTTGATATTATATGAATACATAGAAAAATAATTTGCTTAGTTCAAAAACTAAAAAACACGCTTGAAAATCCTAAATATCTAATATATAACATCCTCCTGTCACGGTGTTTGTAATTATACTCCTCCGAAATGGGTCGACCGATTTTCGTGAAATTTTGTGTGTCCGTCTGGTCTGAGAACCGGTTAACATCTATTTTTCATCCCCCTAAATGTTAAGGGTGGTCCACCCCTAACAATTATATGGCAAAACAACGTTTACCGGGTCAGCTAGTATTTTTATAATATTGCATTGTCATCGGTCTCTAATATGTGTACAAAATTCCAAATCAATCCACCTAAAGCAAGTGAGTGTAGTATAGAGTAATACAATGACAGATACTTAGCAAACTAATATAAGCGTGTTAAAAAGCGGGAAAAGATGGGTAAGATACTGATTTCAAAACTCTGAATAAATAAAGCGATGACTTTAATTAGCCTGATGAACCACTATATTGAGCCACGTCAGTCCAATTCCGTTCAATTAGCTTTCCACAATACAACAAGTAAACATACGTAAGTGCTCCGCTAACAGGAGTGAGTGAAATCAAGGATTGAATCGTTTCCTGTCACTGTTTACCCAAGGAATATATTGACTTTGCTTGTATCAGGATCGACAATGGAGGCCACCTTGTAGGCACTTAACTACTGTCCTGTCTCCTCACTAATATAAAAAAAATATATACAACAAAAAACCATTAGGTATGTACTAAAAGTAAATTGCTAGATATAACAACTATATAGTTAGAGTCTAGAAATTTCCAGGGTATATACCTTCCCCAATTATACAAGTTGCGTTTGTAAAGTAATTAATAACCAATAGACAAAACAAAACTATTGTTTACGGATTTAGCCGCGTATACTTGTTTTAAATTTTGGCCCGACGTTTCGGAGACGGCTGTTACCATGGTCACGGGTGAGACTTATTGAGAAAAAGTAGTTTTATTCAAACAAATGAGTCGCGCAAGTGTTAGAAAATATTACAATAGACAAATATGCAAATTTATAACAATATCCTTCTATTCTCCCCGAAAATATTCACTTACGATCAGATTTTTACAAATATTAAAAATTGTTTTTGTCTGGGTATCTAATGGCGATGTGTCTGCTACTATCATTGATTTATTTTATTTAAGACTGTTAATAAATCAGATTTGAAATTTTAAGTAAAAACATAATATTCCGTCCATATCTTATTAACATTTTGAGAGCGAATGAAAACTAAAAAGGTGTAATAAATTTCCAAAATAAACTGATAAAGCATTTTGGTTTTCACATAATGTATAACATTAAATGCTGCTGATAAGAATAGGTATTTTAAACAATTAATTCGTTGTTTACGTTGTATCAATCTCTAAGTGGCATGAGATTGATGATTTTTTTTGTGTTGTATAGTCCATTTATCGAAGAAAGTTATAGGCTATTTAACAACATGCTTTAAAAGTGCACACAAAGTCATTATTCCAGCCAAACGACTCGCTCTCACAACTAGTTACTAGTTATAACCCTTGGCTCTGAAACTGTAAGTTTTAAAATGCAAGCGAAAAGAAAACGTTTTAGTTGTATTGTACAAAGACAATATTTTAGAGAAGATACATAAATCAAGCGGCTTTTTTTAAATGTAGCTTTATTTGGCATAAAATATGTATAGATGTTCCAAGTGTATCTAATGCTGTATCGTTGGAAGGGAGCCCGTAGGTATCAGCGCACAGCCTAGACGTAGCTAGATTATCTGGTCAATGACCAGTGACTGGCGCGCCGCCCGCTTGCACACATTTATCTACAAAAGCTTTGATATTTTAAGTACATGTATATTGTAATATATTAAACTTGAAACATAGCTCTCATTTTGTTTAAGTATTCTTTCTCTGAATTAAATACTTTCATTTCTTGGCCCATAATCCTCCCACTGTTGAGATGTTAGTGGAAAACATAGTTCTCCTACCGTTGTAAAAGACTCAATAAGTCTTCGAAACCGATCGATATGATCTGCAATGTTGACCAGATAGATATGTCAGTATAACGAGCACAGCCGAATTTAAAAATAAAAAATTGGTCAAGTGCGAGTTGGACTCGCACACGAAGGGTTCCGTACCATTATCTATGCAACATAAGGCAACGTTATTAGTATCGAGCAAGAAACGGTAAAAAAATCATGTTTGTTGTATGGGAGCCCCCCTTAAATATTTATTTTATTTTATTTTTAGTATTTGTTGTTATAGCGGCAATAGAAATACATCATCTGTGAAAATTTCAACTGTCTAGCTATCACCGTTCTTGAGATACAGCCTGGTGACAGACGGACGGACGGACGGACGGACGGACAGCGAAGTCTCAGTAATAGGGTCCCGTTTTTACCCTTTGGGTACGGAACCCTAAAAAATTACTACTCTTAATGTCAATTGGCTCCTATAACCATTTTGAATTGGTGCAACGAATTTCAAAGCTTTCAGGTTTCACATATCTTAGACAAAACTCTTAAATAACTCACCGTTAGCTGATTCTTACTACAGTGTCTACAGTGAAGAGAAGAAAACAAAACGAAAATTTTACATTAAAACACTTCTAGAGTTACTTAAGGATTGTTTTATAATGAGTAAATATTAATATATTTACTCATTATAAAACAATCCTTATATTTGGATATACGTCCGTATGTAAGCTTGTATCTTTAAAACTACGCAACGGATTTTCATACCGTTTTTTTAATAGATAGAGTAATTCATTTCATTTTTTATATAATTTGTTTCCTAAATTCCATGTATACAAAGTTGCGGGCAACAGCTAGTATATGAAAATAGTGTGACGAACATTTTACGTAACACATTATTATTTGGTTCAAATTAATCCTTTCCGTGGTTTCATTGCTAGTGAAAAAAAAAACAACACCAATCGACTGAGATATACAAATTTAACTTTGCATTTCACAAAATGAAAGTTACAGGAAATAGAGCCTTGTATCTTGGTGTTAAAGATGTGTTGTTGTTTTTGTTTGTGTGTTATGTTGTGTTTATGGCAACATGTTAGGTCGACGGCGGGGGCTGGCCGATGGAATGCGGTCTTCTGAGATACCCCATGGGCTATACACGGCTATTGATAGATATATAGCGAGTATAGGTGCCCGGTAAGTTTGGTAACTACAGACTGTTGATATTATTTAATTTATGAACATACTTGCATACATACAGCATACAGCGATTGTGTATGTATTTATCTATCTAAATTAATAGGTAGTGTATTCACATTGGATTTATATAACGGCTTATTAAAATTTCTTTTCTTGTAGTATCTAGAAAACTTAGTCAAGGATTTATTTTAATAAACTTCCAAAAGCGAATCTTATGTAATATAACGGACAAGTCACTTTAAGAAACGTATTTTCACGGAAGGCACTCGTCTACATATACCACAAGGAAAGAAAGAAATACAAATAACGCAAAACCAAAATTTATAAAATCAGATTTCAAAATAATTTATGTAATACAACATATTGTGTCAAGTTCAAAGCTTATACAGTTGGTGAGTTGTAGAGCTCTCGTCGGTAACCGTCGTCGGGTAGTTTTTTGGCCGTACATTTTGGTCAGTTCAACGACCGTTTGAAACAATTGCCCGCAAGTAATTTATGTCCTGAGAATATATTTTTTAATATAGCAACACTTACAACTATTAATATTTCATTTTTTGTTGTATAAACACTAGTATTACAGTTTTTTGCTGCTTAATTGTTAGTTATTTTAGTATGAATATCGCTCCAAGGTTTACATAAATAGTTTGTTCAATACACAGAAAATCTGTGAGTCTATATAGATATTTTATAATCGCGCAGAGTCATGCGTTTATGGCATTCTATGAGAGACCTATGTTCAGTAGTGCACGAAGAAAGGTTGAAGAATGTATAAAATATAAATAATAGACGCGTCAAAAACTTAAGTAATTGGATTAAAATTAAACTACTTGACAACGAAGCCAAATAAGTGTGTTTAGAATTTTAGATTAAACTAACTATGGTGTATTTTCAATTAATGGCTATTTAACATAGACACGTTTATATCAACGTTAAAATTTTGTATTATAGATTTCCATTTTTTTTAATCAAAACTGTTCGACTAAATTACATAGATTTTTATAGTTAAAAAGCTTAGTTGTAAAATCGTGTTATTGAAACTATAAATATATATCTAATAGGCATTAAGCCCGCCTATGCATGTAATAGCATTAAAGTGTTAAATAAATAAATAAAGTTAGAAAAGTTTTAGTTGTACAAGTAGAATTGGTACCAACATAGACTTACGGTCTTATTCATACTGACTTATCGGAGGTTTAAACGGAGATTTTATCAAAGAGATAATAACGTTTTAACGTAAACAGACTATTATGAATAACAAGTTTTGACAATTTTCGCGAACCGATTTTAACGAACTTTTAAACGTCCGATAAGTCACTATGAATAAGACCATATGTATTTACGAAGTATTCTGTGATATGCAGATACATTTTGGTTTTTTAATAAAAGCTCAGTTTAACAGCAAAGTCTACTCTTTGTATTCATAATTACAATTTTTATTACTGAAAGTAAAAGTATAGTATTGGTATGTGCAGTTTTATAAATATCTTGCAAAAACATTCTCAGACGATCATTTCTAAAGACTTAACAAACAAAAGCACATGTAATTATTAGAAGAAAATATAAGGAGTTCTGAACGCAATAAACTTGCTGTTTACGAGACAGTCTTTGAATATTTTAAAATTGCAGCGGAGAATATTTTCGTTTTGTTTGTGTATATTTTGTTAACTTTTGTATGTAACTACTTATTAACTTATGGTTTTTATCGCTATTTAATTACAAGTCTTTTTTATAAAATTGATGTCAGTACGTTTTAATTACCTATTGGTTTAAATAAGTGTGATTTATTAAAAAGAATTATAGATTTTTGATTTCTTTAAGCTAAAATGCTTAGCATAATCAGTAACATAGCCAAACAATGTCTGCGAAAAGTATTCCTTTCCCTTTTACCATTTTTATACAGTCCTCACTAAGTGTTACCACACAAATTAATCGTTTAAAAATATAAAGAAACAAAGGTTTCCCTCAAGGATCTCCACTTGGACCATTATTCGTTTTCATGTAACAATAGCGTAATTTTGCTATATCGTTCGTCGCTACTTCTGTCACAAATTTCGGCAAGAATATACAAGATTCGTAATTTTAATAAAGATGTAAATTGTGATCAATATGTTGAATATTCAGTAATGTAATATTTTCTAACACTTCTAACATTTGTTTAAATAAAACTACTTTTTGGTCATTTTACCAAAAAGTAGTTTTGACTGCAAAGTCTCCGAAACGTCGGGCCAAAATTTAAAACAAATATACGCGTCTACATCCGTAAAATGTAGTTTTATTTATTCAGTAATGTTTACAAAGAGGAACTTAGATTCATTTCATCAGTAACGTTTTCAACGTGGGAAGTCTATACTTCATTCAGCGTCATCTATCTTCAGTGCCAGACACCTTTTTAAGAAAATTCATCTCGATCGACACATAATGGTACCAATTCTATGTGCACAACTAAACTTAACTAAAAATTTTTTAGATTAAACTAACCATGGCTTATTTTGATTAATTTGGCTATTTAGTTGTGGACATTTTTATTAATTAAAATCATTAGCCTATAATATACACATTTTTTATAAAAAAGTTCTATTTGCATTGCCGTATTGTGTTATTGACACTATCAACTAACATTTTTTTTAGTTAAGTTTAGTTATGCACGTAGAATCGGTACCATTATGTCTGACGGTGACGTCATAAGTTTAGATTTTTTAATACAAATACATTTTTATATCTAAGCTTGTGAACTAATAAAATAATTACATTTAACATAAGTCATTGAAATTTTTATCATCTAGGGAGGTATGCACTGATCTCCCAGCCATATACAGCCTAAAGGTTCGTAGGTGCTAATAATGGTATATTTTGGTATGAATAATGTTCAATAAAAGTAATCAATTTCGTTTCATAAACCGACGTGGGCACCTTTGGGTAAATGTATAAGTTATGTGATGACGTGACAGTCTCACAGCTAAGTCTGGATCGTGACCAGGCCGGAGAAGGTGCGCATGCGCTCGCCGCTATCTCATATCACGTTCACGAAATGTTCGCGTAACTAACCACGAGCTTACATAGAATAAACAATGAGATATTTTAAGTCAAAAGTCCTTGATGTACCTTTACCCCTTTACCTTAACATTATTTATTAACGTCCCATTTTTGCGCAATAGTAACTATAGGTCAATTTTGAACAAACTTTAAAAAAAAAGAGGAGGTTCTCAATTCGACTGTATGTTTTTATTTTTATTTAATTATTTTATATGTTACCTCATAACTTAACTGGACTAAGCGATTTTAATGATTCTTTTTGAAGTGAAAACTTCTTTAGCGGCGTTGAGCACTTTTTCTGTAATGGGTATAAAATCTTAAAATCGCGTCAGGACACGTGACCTGATCGAAAAAGCGTAAGACTACTAGCTAGCTACTATTGATGCGGTCTTTATTAGACATTTAAATAGGTTCGAATCAAAACTGTTCGTTTCTTACTTCAGCTACCATAAACCTATCGTATCAGTTTTAGAGATTGGCGATGATAGTTCTGGTAATGATGATGGTGAAAAAGTCGTTGAAATTATGGATGAAAGTTGATTTTTCGGAGAGATAAACTTTTTAATGTAAAATAATTGTAATAGTTTTAAAGTGTTAAATTTTTAATGTAATATAAATTGTCATGTTTGTGTACGATAGCGCAATAAATGAATATTGTATTCTACCACATAAATGATAGTACTTTTATACTGATAAAGCAATTGGTGCAAAATTATTCCCTAACCATTCCAAAATATCAAACATGCTCAACGTTAATAATCAAGTTTTCACTTCTGCCGGCACTCCCGGAGTGCAACCCGTCATTTTTTTATTTGAAAGTTGGTGGTACTCGTGTGGTCCCATTGGCACCAGGTCCGGATCTGATGGTTATCTCCTGAGAAATCGAGAAAAACCCTCAAATTTCAAAGACACATGAAGTCGGTTGAACTTGCCTTGAACTTGTTGAACACGTTGCCAAGGCAGGATAGAAGAAGACTGTGTCTCGATTCATTCGTCACTCATCAAAGTTATTTGCTTAGATACACAATGGTCGACCTTTACTTGTAGTTGCTCCATGGGGATGGAATGGGATGGCGACAGTATTTGTAACTGTTATTTGACACTGTTCTATATTTTTATAAATATTCAATGACATTTCACACAACGTCCTCTGGTCCCAAGCTAAGCTTTATATGCTTGTGTTATGGGTACCAGAATACGGATAGAATACATATACTACTTTTCTTTTGTAAATACATACTTATAATATATAGTAAACACCCAGACGCAAGACAAACATTTGTATGACAATTATGAATTTCACACAAATAATTGTCCTGACCGGGAATCGAACCCGTGAACGTCAGTCCGTTATATGACTCACTACACCATGAGGCCCGTCGTGGTGTAGTGGGTCATATACATATTCCTTCAAGGAATTACAACGAATTATTAGCTGTTACCCACGCAACTTCGTATATGATAAATTTAGGAATTAAACCTTCACAAATTATACACATAAAACATTTTTTCTGTTGAACTAGGTACTCTGTCTATTAAAAAACTGCAACAAAATCGGTTGCGTAGTTTTAAATATTTAAGCCCCACATAACGACTTACAGATATAACGACTTTGTTTTATTATAAGTAAAGATGTGGCGTGTCATTTGTTATTCTCCCATGAACATTGTACGAGAGAGCTAAGGGATATTGAGAAAGGAAGACACTATAAGAAAAATCGTCTTATGTTTTCTTAACGACACTTGAAGATAACAATAGTCTGTTATATAAATCAACAGATTATCTTGGCATCTTAATATATATATATATATCATATAATCATATATCTTTAATTATTATAATTGCATATTTTTAATTGGCAGCCAGCGCTTAATGAGCAGACTTAACGCATTATCATTGCCACCTATAGTTTTTGATGGAGCGACTGTTGAACTGACTTCACCTGTCAAGGACTTGGGTCTTGTCATCGATTCTACTTTTCACTGGCAAGCGCAAGTTACAAATATCTGCTCCAAAGTTACAAATGTTTTGCGCGCACTTTATCGCCTTAAGAATTTTTTACCACAAAAAACTAAAACGACGCTTGTGCATACTTTAATCTTCCCTATAATCGATTACGGTGATGTGTGTTATCTCGACCTGAATGCAGAATTTCTTAACAAAATTGACCGGCTTCTCAATAACTGCATTCGATTCGTGTTCAATCTCCGCAAGTATGACCATGTGTCAGCTTACCGCTCACAGTTGAAATGGCTGCCAATACGCCAACGACGTGATCTACGTACTCTCACCTCTCTTTTCTCAATACTGAAATCCCCTTCTTCTCCTTCATACTTGAAACCCTATTTTCAGTACCTTTGTGATACTCACGACAGAATACTTCGGTCTTCTAAAAATCCTCTTCTTAGTTGCCCTCCCAATAAAACTGGTTTTGTCCACTCGTCTTTCCCGGTCCAATCTGTTATCTTATGGAATGCACTCCCCCTTCGAATAAGAACTTGCAACAGCCGTTTCCTTTTTAAGAAAAGAATCAAGCAACTGTTGCTTGATAGAATTGCTGGCATGTCTCGACAATGATTAGAACATCTGTCGTCATTATTGCATCTATGTAGATATATGTAGGTATATGTATGTATATGTATGTATTATATGTATGTATGTAAGTGTATGTATTAGTATGTATGTTTGTATTGCCTATGTGTATTATATTGTGTTATTTGTTTATATATGTGTAATAAGGTAGTGTATAAGTTAGTTAGGAATAATAATGTCGTTATAGTGTTACTTTATTAGGTTTTTTATATTTTCTAAATTATAACTTTTGAATACACCTACAGAACTTCTCTACACCTCCCAAGGTTGACTGGTAGATAATGCCCCAGGCATTAAGTCCGCCTTTGTACAATTATTGTATAAAAAGTTTGAAATAAATAAATAAATAAATAAATTATCTATTCAAAAGGTAACAAAACTTAGAATTGAAATTATTGTTTAAGAGCCGGTCTAACAATGAGTTTCACAGCGCTGATTACCAGAAGGGACCATTTTGGGAAATTTTATCAAATTCTCTACACGCCTATGCTAACAGGCTTGTCAAAATGGGTTTTTGAGGCCAAAAAAAAAAATAAAAACTTTAATAAAATAATCGCCTCATTTGGATTCATTCTTGTGGTGACGGATTAGGAATACAAGAGTCACCATCACATTTCTTTCCCAGGGTGCTGTACCAGAGCCAGCTAAGGGCAGAGCAGCTAAGTGGTTAACATCTAATACGACTTGAAACTAAAACCCACGCCAAGGCTCAGTCAGTGTGGCATAGTAGACCCTCCTGTGGAAGAGGCCTGTGGTGAACAGTTGGCAGTTAACGTACAGGAGGCGTTATTTTAGTCATGAGCACTATGAAGGCAGATGTTAGTCGGTATCTTAGGCTATAAGAATGGAATATATTGTTAAATAGTATCAAGTCTGAGTCTAAAAGCTGTCTAAGGTATTTCATCGTGGTGCAAATTGGATATTTAACTATTACAGCACATTACTTCAGTGCTATCTAAATCGATGTGCAGATTAGAACCATTTATGGAACCGAGTGCTCTTTGTGAACCTCGATTAGCTTTTAACATTGAAATATTATCGTCGCAAAATGAATAGAAGTAAATTAATAATTGTCTAGCGTTTGTTTTGTAGTTAATAGTTATTTTAAGTTATTCGTTTAGGTTTCAAAAATCATTTTTTGACTATGATGTATTTTTAATTTTTTCTTTCTATTTTATATCAAGTATGCTTATGAGCTTATCACTCATCCTTTAGCATTTTTTGAAAACTGAAAATTAAAAAGGTAGAACACTTAGCGATGGAATAATAAATGAAAATTGAGACCAAAGTTCTTTATATAATAAATATGCTACCTATCTTTTTAATATCTTAGAATGTTTCTTCAAAATTTATAAGTATTTATATGGTAACACCAATTTGAAAAAAAAACAATTTGTTAAAATATATTACGTCACGCTTACCATTACGTATCCATAATATTAATAATATTAAGATGGCATGGGGTGAACCGACCGTCATGCGGTTTAATTGATGACTCGCGAGTTTGTACGAAAGGATTCGACTGTCGACATTGAACGGGTTTGTTATTACAGTTTATTTTTATAAGGTAAAACGATTTGCTTTTTATTTCTATGCTAGGCAAAGGCAAATTGAAAAATTTTATGTGAATCGAGTGCGTTTTCAAATAGACAAAGAAGTTCCAAATTCGAATGTATTTTTATGGTATGTCGCAAATTGTTAATATAGGTATGATTCTATTTACAAAATTTAAAATTTTAGATGTAATTAAAATATGTACTTTTTTATTTTAGTCTTAAATTACTACATTTTATCAGCCAGTCGTCAGGATATACGGTCTACAATTTTACAGTATTTATTACTAATATTTTTATAGCATGTTACACGAGCTTAGAAAGAAACTACATAATATTGTTTCGTCGTATCTAGATCAAAGATAAGCTTTTATTATTCTTAGGTTACGTAAATTATTTTATGTGCAAGTATGCGTAAAATAACAAGGTGTAATAGTATTATTATATTGTCCATAGATACACAACAATCTTTCAGACAAGGATATTGAATCCAGATCTTGCGTGAGCTTTTCCTCGATGCTCTTCTACCCTTCACAAAAAGGATGAAAATTTCAGATTTATCTAATTTATAAAATTCTCGTGTCACAGTGTTAGTTACCATACTCCTTTGAAACGGCTCGACCGATTTTTATAAAATTTTACTTTTTTTTATTTTACTATATTCTCCGAAATAAAAAAGTTAAAGTAATAAAAAACCAGAAGATTTATTATGTTAAGGATACTAAAAAAATGGACAAGAAACACTAGATAAAAACATAAAAATAATAAAAATTAAAAGTTTATATGTGACTGGCTTCCGCATAGACTAATAAATCAACTTGACAAGATATAGACTAATGTCTTGTAAAAGTTTATTAGGCAAAGGCAATACACAGTCTGCATACAGCTATGACGTCACAAGATTTGAAGAAAGTATTTAAATAATGTATTTTTTAAAAATTCAATTTAATGAACATTTCGATAATATTGAAATTAGTTTCTTAAAATGGTCAATATTTTTTAAAAGAAATATAAACACAACAGCAGGTCAAAAATTATGAACCAATTGTCAATTGGCCAATTGGTATCAATGACCGTTAATCGATTGATATGTATCTAGTTTGTTAACCGATAATAACATAACTTATATTTTGGAATTCTCGCTATAGGTACAAATATATGTATTGGTACACAAAACCGTGAGAGTATGTTTATAACAACATAAGTTAATATGAATGAGGCACGCAATTACGTCATTAAAGCTGCAACCAAACTAAGTGACCACTTTACTTGGCCGGTAGTATCAATTAGTTAGTTGTTTTATATGTTTGTAGTACAATTGAACTTATAAAATGTTCAAAACAATATTTAAACTATGCGATGACAGTATAGGAATAAACATGTTATAATATTTTTTATGGTTACTGTAATCTAAGTATATTTAGTAACTAAATTCTCTCTTGAAATGCCTGGTCAGCGTGGTAAAGTACTTCGTTAAAAGCTGATGAAGCATTGTTTATAGGCTAGACACAATACATGTAGATGAAATGGAACTGGCGTACGATACGTACGAGTAACTCAGATATTTTGATAGATTTTTTTACAGAGTATTGCAATTCTGTCACTTGGTTATTATACCATTTTTAGCACATAAACTAGTTTAACGTTTAATATAAGACATTATTTTTCTCTCTTCAGTACATAATATATATATTATACAGGTACTAGTAGAAGCCCGCGATTTCGTAAATGTCGAATTTAGAATCACTTTTTTGTGTTAAAAGGTAGCTTATGTCCGGGTCTAGACAACCTGTGCATCAAATGTTATCTAAATCAGTCCAGTAGCTATGACGTGAAAGAGCGACAAAGGAGCGAGATTGCGAGCTTCAGTGCAACACACGGTGCAATTATCAACGACTAGCTGTTCCCCGTGACTTCGTACGCGTGGAATTTAGAAAACCCAAGGTTCCCTTGCATTCTTTCGGGATAAAAAGTAAAAAAGTTTTATTAAAATCCATTCAGTAGTTTTTCGTGAAAGCAAACATCCAAACATACATACAAACTTTCACATTTATAATATTAGTAGGATACTAAGATATTTTCTCCTCCTATCATTATTATGTCTCAATTGAGAAGATATTTCTTATAATGAGCCCATAAACTGTATAATCTATAGACTACAATGTATCGATCAAATCGATTACGATATCGAAAGAAACGTGTTTTAAAGTAATCGATGAAAATTACTATTGATTAAATTAAGTCGTGTAGGAAATCGTTAAGTGATACAAGTTTTAATGTACCTGTGTACATAAAATGGTCATTAAAAGTACATATCAGACATAACATTTGATGTTGCTATCGAGAAAAAGAGGAAATCAGTTACTGAGAGATGACAAAATGTATTACTGCTATTTATCTATCTGAGAGCTTAACGTGGTATGTTTTCAAATGGTTTTAAAGATGAATAAACGTAAAGTGGATAAATTGTATCAATACCGAGATATTTGGTACGTCTGTAATTTTTTAAGGTTTCACACCAAAAGGTAAAACGGGTTCCCTATTATTGAGACTTCGCTGGCCGCTCGTCCTTCCGTCTGTCACCACACCAGGCTGATTATTTGGAACGGTGATAGCCATTATAGCTGAAAATATTACTGTTTTTGTATATCAGTTGCAACAACAAGAAATACTCATCATCATCATTCTCCTACCCTTGTCTCGTTATTTTGGGTCCCGTAATACCTATGGTGTTATTAGGGGTGATGGTATGACGAAAATATTATGATAATAATAAATAAATATAACTATAAATAAATAAATATTCACGGACATTTCACACAACGTCCTCTGGTCCCAAGCTAAGCTTATATGCTTGTGTTATGGGTACCAGAGTACGGATAGAATACATTATTATACTACTTTTCTTTTGTAAATACATACTTATAATACATAGAAACACCCAAACGCAGTACAAACATAATGGCACGGAACCTTTCGTATGCGAGCCCAACTCGTACTTGACTGGTTTTTCTATGAGTATATTGTGGCGAACAAGCATACGGCTCAAGCCCTCCTTATGTCAAGCGGAATTTGTTACAATTCGTTACAACGACGGGCTTCGTGGTCTAGTGGTTCATATAACGGACTGCCGATCACGAGGTTGCGGGTTTGATTCCCGCCTCGGACATTCATTTGTGTGATGTAAATGTCATACAAATATTTGTTCTGCGTCTGGGTGTGTACTATGTATAATAAGTATGTATTTAAATAAATAATAAATAAATAAATATTCATGGACATTTCACACAACGTCCTCTGGTCCCAAGCTAAGCTTATATGCTTGTGTATGTGTACCAGAATACATTATTCATTTACAAAAGAAAAGTAGTTTATGTATTATATCCGTATTCTGGTACCCATAACACAAGCATAGCTTGGGACCAGAGGACGTTAAGTGAAATGTTCATTAAAAAAAATTATTAAAAAAAGAAAATGCACACGTAAAAGGAGATCAACACAGCGCTATAAATTATTTACTTACATATATAAATTATGCCAAATTAGTCTTTATTGTATCGCAATAAAGATTCCTTATAAAATACGAAAGCAGACAGCGAATACAGCCAAGATCAACATATCTAAATAATGTTTTTAAATAAAATGAAATCTATTTTTATAGATTGTTCTATGGTCTACATCTTGGAGTCTTTTGAAAGAAAATATTGTTTTTTATACAAGTTGAAATATTCTGACTTACCAAATGATAATGTCTAGAACGAGCAAGTAGTCAATAGTACCAATTCTATGTGCACAACTAAAAAATAAACTAAACTAAAAAGTTAAAACAACTATGGCATATTTTAATTTATTGGCTATTTCGTTGTGCACA
The DNA here is from genome assembly GCA_916999025.1 of Orgyia antiqua. Classification (NCBI taxonomy): domain Eukaryota; kingdom Metazoa; phylum Arthropoda; class Insecta; order Lepidoptera; family Erebidae; genus Orgyia; species Orgyia antiqua. Next base: position 22,815,451 of record OU779862.1, read on the forward strand.
TTTTTATCAATTAAAATCATTATACGGGTGTAAAATCATATAAAAAAATCATAATATTATTGACAGGCTTCGTAGTGGAGTGGTTTATGTAATGGGCTGCCGATCAGGAGGTCGCGGCTTCGATTCTCGCGTGGGACAATCATTTGTGTGATATCCATAAATGTCATACAAATGTTTGTACTGCGTCTGGTATATGTAATATAAGTATGTATTTACAAAAGAAAAGTAGTATATGTAGTCTATCCGTATCTGGTACCCATAATACAAGCATAGAAATATAGCTTACTTTGGGACCAGAGGACGTTGTGTGAAATGTCCTGAATATTTATTTATTAGTCTATAATATACAGATTTTCTAATAAAATGATGTTCTGTTAACATTGCCGAATTTTGTTGACACTATCAATTTTCATTAATAAGTTAAGTTTAGACTGTTGTGCACGAAGAATCGGTACCATTGTACGGTTGTTGTCTACGTATACGTAGACAACAACCGTATCTAGATTTTTTATCTATCTATCCATCAGACATTCATACACTAACAGAATTTAACGCTATACATTGTGAGCGTTGTTAGCCTCTCGCGAACTAGACCTTTTCTTACATTTCCGTTTTTAACTAAATATTATTCCGTATAAGACTTATTACTTGCTGACACGGTCTATGATAAATGAATGAATAATAAATGAATATATTCATTCACAGACAATGAGTAGTACTTGCTACAATTGTATACTAGATGAAAATTTATTACGTGGGATTGTTTAAAATGCGGTTTATATTTGTACAATCTATCTATCAAACTTCTATGAAACGCTCCAGGGTATATTAATGTTTAAAAGAGTTTCATGTAACTAGCATGTAAAAGTATTACATACATTAAATCAGTTAATATTCTAAGGAATGAGAAAATCTTTTTTTAAAACAGTTAAAACACACTTGAAATTTTTGAAAATATTTTTAAATTATTACATTACCATCGGTCCTTAATATGTGTGCAAACGTTTAGATTAATCAGCCTGCTGTAACTGGGTGAAAATCATTTTTAAAGAATCTGTTACATGTCATACAATAATACATTGGTAGATAGGTCCTGAAAAAAGCGTGTAAAAATAATACATATATCTTCATTTTGGATTACAACTTATTTACTTATAATAAAACAATGTCGTTGTTTTGTATGTATGTCCTTATGTAAGCTTAGATCTTCGAAATTAAATGACGCAATGGATTTTGATACTTAGATAGAGGGGTTCGAAACGATGGCTTTTTTGTAAAATTTGTTAGGGTTTGATGTTTGATCTTCATTCGTCGCCACCTTTGCTCGGGAGGTGATGGCGGCAAAGTGGGAGGCCTTGCGGGAGCGTGAACGCGCTGGCGACACGTTGCCACACCGCAGGGCCCCGGATGGGCGTCGTCGAAGGGCAAGAGCCGGCGGCCCCTCTCGAAGAGGTGGTCGTCCGCGGTGGGTCAGTATTCAGAGACCCGCCGCGGCAAATGTGGCACTCGGCCACGCGACGGGGGGACCTATTGTTGCCCCCGCCGAGTCGGGCCCCGGTTAGCGGGGCCACCCCTCGCCGGGTCATGGTAAAGCTCAAGGCACCATCATGGCCCGGCAGGGTAGACAGGAGAGGGAAAAAAAAAAATTAGAAGCGAAGATGTTGAGCCACAGTGACTTGACTATACCCATCTCTAACACGGGTCCATCCAATGTTTGTCATCAGGCGTTTACTAAGTAGTTGGAAGCGATAAAAACACACATATTTTAAGAGATATAAAAACAACACGACTTATTAAATCCCAGCATCCAAATTGAAATGAGCAGCTGCAAGATAATCTTATCGAGAATCTAAATGCATACAAAGTTTCTAATTGAAACTGGTGATTTCACCGGACTGCGAAGTTGAACATGTACACATACGTAAGGGACATAGACTCTATCACCTATATCCTTAATACCTCTATGCGTTTACTCTATTGTTCGATAGGGATGAAATATAAAAAATAAAAACAAGAGATAGGTGGATAATTTTTTTTGTAGTAACAAGCAGAGAAAAAGACGACAATTACTGGTATTAATTAAAAATTGATAGTATCAATAACGAAATTCGGCAATGTTACATGAATTTCATTATTATAAAAACTGTGTATTATTATGTAACTAGCTGCCCCGGCAAACGTTGTTTTGCCATACAATTCTGTATAAAATAAAATTTCATCAAAATCGGTCCAGCCAATTTGTAGCCTATGTGTTATTCTGATGTATAAGCTATATTGTGGTAAAGTTTCATTCAAATCCATTCAGTAGTTTTTACGTGAAAGAGTAACAAACATCCATACATACATCCATACTTACAAACTTTCGCCTTTATAATAGTAGTAGGATAACGATTGTTGTTTCTATTTTAGTTAAGTTAGGGTAAGTTTTTAACGCATTAGAATCGGCCGCAATAAATCTATGTTGTCACAAAATGAGAAAAGTATGAACGAAACCCTTTCTTGAAGTAGTCTTGACATAATGTGTGTTTGGACATTAGACTTGTTAAGTTTAATATTTTGGACATTAGACTTGTTAAGTTTAATGTCCACTCACGCATTTATGAGCTGGGAATAATGAAACTTTATGTAAATAATAATAAAGGTGCTTGGTGATAAGGTTACTCTGGAGCAATACATATTGTAAAAAGAAAAGTAGTATATGTTTATATATATTATATCCGTATTCTGGTAACCATAACACAAGCATATAAGCTTAGCTTGGGACCAGAGGACGTTGTGTGAAATGTCCATGAATATTTATTTAATATTTATTATATTTGACATTGTATAGGTATACTTGTACTAACTCTCTTGGTAAGAACTTCTTTTCTTCAAGATTTGAACGTTATTAGGAAAATCCTAAAATAAAATTTCACATTTTGCTTAACATAAGTGTCTCCATATTTATACAGTAAACGCATGATAGTACTATGTGTAATGTATTTATCTATGTTATGCATTTAAAATATCCTTCGATATATATACCGGTTGTAGGGAAAAAAAATTGAACTTATCATAAGAACATAATATTCGCTAAAATTGTGTCTATGTGATTAAATGACTTTCATTTCACATCAATACACGTTTACATAGTTGGGGCGAACTATGGAACCCACTTACTTATAGATAGATTGTCAACCCTCGCATAGTTAGCCCTAACATATCTAAGTATCAGTTCCAGACAATGCCTAGATCGTACTCGAACAGTGAGTGTATTCATTGCCATACGTCCAGTATTGTTGTTGGGATTTACATTAAATATATTATTCGTGCCAGTTATGGTCATTGTACCATTGTTAATGTAGTATATATTTATACTAATATTATAAAGATGAAGAGTTTGTTTGTTTGTTTGTTTGAACTTTGAACACGCTAATCTCAGGAACCATAGGTGCGATTTGAAAAATTCTTTCAGTGTTGTATAGTTCATTTAGCGAGGAAAGCTATAGGCTATATAACATCACGCTGTTACCAATAGGAGCGAAGCGTTAGTAAAATGTGTTGCAAATCGGGGAAAATTTCCACAGCTTGTGTTTTATAATTATGATTCCTCCAGAAAATTTTTTTTCAATATAATTGGTAGTCGGCTTTCTGTGCTACTTCTAAGTAAAGTTCTGAATAATAGATGTTTGTTAGAAAGTAAAGTACAAAGTCATGTCGTGAGTCCTACTTGAGACTGCGTGGGTTGTATTGTTTCTTTCACACTCAAGTTTATATTCACTTATTGTACAGGAAATTTTGTTGAGAGCGTAAATTAAATTAACCTCTTATGTATTTCTGATGCCTACTTCGCTGTTTCATACACGCTTATATAAGTTCAGTATGTATCTATTAGTGATGTAACGGATATTCGAATTCGCATTCGCAAAAATTATGCGAATATTTAGCGAATGTTTTTATGCCACTTTGTCCCTTAAATATCAGTTAAATTTGAAAAATAACATAAAACTAACCTCAAAACAAAACAAAACTTTTAGAATGAACTTTCTGTAACTAAATTCATTCAATTAACTAATATCGGCTATATTCAATTCAAACATGGTCTCCACGAAACGTCAAAGCTGTCAAACATTTTACGCGCGCTTTTTTTGAAATTTTAAAATATTCGCATTCGCATTCATTCGCGAACGTTGAAGATAAATATTCACAATCGCATTCGCATTCGCGAATGTGAAAAATCCAGCATTCGTTACATCACTAGTATCTATCAATGTATTAATCTATGTAACGGAATCTTTGAAAGTGATTTTAACCCACTTGCACTAGTTGGATTCATCTGAAATTTTGCACATATCAAGGACCGATGACAATGCAATAATTTTAAAAAATAATCAGGATTTTCAAGCGTGTTTTTTAGTTTTTGAACTAAGTAAATTATTTTTAAATAATAAGTAATCTTTGCAGTCCTAAAAATGAAAAATAAAAAGAGAGCCCCCTATGGATATAAAATAGCCCAAAACTTATACCAGCTGTTTAACATAGCTGTTTCAAGATGCAGAAAATGTACGAGTACAAACTGATCTAGATCCTAATAATAAAGCGGAAGAGTTTGTTTGGTTGTTTGTTTTGTTTGAACGCGCCAATCTCAGAAACCACTGGGCCGATTTAAAAAATTCTTTCAGTGTTAGATAGGGCATTTATCGAGAAAGGCTTTAGGCTATATAACATCACGCCACGATCAGTAGAAGCGCAGTAGTAGTGAAAAATGTTGCAAAAACGGGAAAAAAATTCTAAATTCCACGCGGACGGTGTCGCGGGCAACAGCTAGTTATCAATAATTTTGATCAATATCTACACCAGTTTTACGAGATATATTTGCATAAGATTATATTAACACAACACCATGCACAATAATTTATCTAAATATACAATAATTCATGGTTGAATAAGCACAAAGTATGTTTAAGGAATCGACCTAACATTAACCATAATGGTAGGAACATTAGCCCGTACTTACTAAGATTATTGATTTACAATCAAGATTGCAAAGTTGTATAAAGGTTAGTGCACACTGGCCGGTAGAGAACACACAAAAGTATTTTTCAGATAGATAGATAACTCTTTATTTGCACAAACACCAATTGTACACAGAATTTTAAAATTACAGTCTTAAAAGCTATTGTACCAAGGGCAGCCTTATCACTATTGTGATTTCTTCCAGGCAACCGTATAATGGATAGAATCTAGAATAGACATCGGGGTGGTTGTTGGTGTATTTTACATCACACAGTTTATTAATTCGAATATATTATGAATAAATGCAAACCTAAAATAAAACAATATTTATGTGTGTATTTGAATTATTTACGTTCAAAAGTCGTTTCTCTTAAACTTATAGTGAGTTTATGTTTATGGCACACACTTTTTTCTCACTAATTTCTATGATATATATTTCTTATTTTAGGACAAACTAGCTGTTGCCCATGACTTCAAACGCGGAATCTAAAACATTTTCCCCTTTTTACCAACATTTTTCATTGATGCTTCGGTTCTTTTGCTCGCAGCGTGATGTTATATAACCTATATCCTTCCTCAATAAATGTCAAAAATCCGACATGTGGTGCCTTGTGGCTGTAGCCCCTTGGTTCAAACATAATATTTTGTTCATTTATTTTTCTATGTGATTGGTGTCCAATATTAGTGTATTCAAACCTTTATGAGTTCTACAAGGAAATGTGCAATGATTTTTGAATAGCCAATTAGTGCCTATCATTACTTAAATCACTCAATTGAAATCATTTTCTTTCAAGTGCTTTGTTCAGTTCTTTTAGACTTTTAAATTGCAGTGAAGAAATAGTTTCAAACAGATTATTTCATAAATCTGGTGTTTAATATTTTAAGGATTATGATTATGTAAAACTAAAGTGACTTATTATAAAGCAACTAGCTGTTTCCCGAGACTTCGTACGTGTAGAACTTTGATTTTTTTCCCGTTTTTGAAATTCACCAATGCTTCGCTCCTATTAGTCGCATCGTGATGTTATGTAGCCTATAGAGACTTCCTTCATAAATTTGCTATCCATGCACATTCAATAGGTCTGAGAATCGGCTACTATCTATATTTCATACCCCTAAGTGCTATGGTTTGTCTACACCTGACATTTGTATGGTAAAACAACGTTCGCCTGGTCACCTAGTTAGTAGGTATATAGATTCCAGTTTGTTTTGCTAAACAATAAACAAATTAGAAACACGAAAATTCTTAAGAATGTCTGGACTTCTCAATGGATGCAGTCGTGTTTGTTGATCTTTCATGCAAAGACTATTTAATGAGTTTTAATGAAACTTTTACGTATGTATGTAGCTTAGCTTATAGATGAGAATAGTACGTAAGATATATACCGTCAGGCTTAAAGCCAAGAAGTGGGATGGTAACTTGAATCGCGGGTGACAACTAGGGACTTTTATAATAAAGCTTTTATATTATGAATAGTATCGTTTGTTATGTTTTGAAGAGCTGAAAAACCGCTTACAGTTATTATTAATATTTGACGTTCCCATTAGGGACAAGGTAAACCTGGCAATCGTATCGCTTTAAGTATTTGTCTACATCTACACTATGGTACAATGATATTTTTGTTTATGTGTGTGTGAACTATAAAAAAGTCAGCAAATACGCCTTATACCAAATCTGCGAGAGCGCCGGTACATTGACACCGCAGATGAACCATTTAGACGTATCGTGTTGGTACTTATATATACGTAAGTGTATGCGAACGTGTTCTGTGTTTGTTCACAATGTCTAACGATAATGATAAGATACTTTTCTTTCTCCTATAGCGTTCTATGATCCCGGCTTAACCTCGTGCGAACAGGAGGCATGAATCTATGCATTTTTTGTTAGTTTATGACTTCTTTTGCTCTCTGAATTGATAATCGTTAGACGGTGACATAATATGTCAAAGTATATAAAGCAACAAAAGAATAACTAAGGATGCGATATATTATATCGCGTCCTTTATTGCTTTAGATTCTCTCTAACAAAACTTCACATCATATCACAAAAAATAAGCTATAATGATGACATATTTTTTATGTATAATCAATCAGTAAAGTTTTCGTTCCATAAAAAAGTTTTAGTTTTAGTTTAGATTTTTTTATAAAAAGTACCTATAATTACTTTAGCACTTTTCCTAGATAATAATCCAATAGTTCATGATAGTATATCTTGTTGGTTCTAAGATCGCAACAAAAATAAAGCAAAAATCACACAGCCAATAAACGGCTGTTAGTGGAAAAACGCGCGCACTCACACAATCACAAAGTGTCTGTAGCCACGCCCCACATGCGCACGAGTTCGGTCACGAACACGCCCGAGATTATACGAAGATTGTCTTCGTCTAGTCTCAGTACTGTATACCGGTATACGATATACAGGCTGATATTTATACTGGTTTTTAAAAAATTTAATATGTTTTATTTCCACATAAAATATCAATGTCAATAAAACGATAACTAACGCACTCTGTAAGTTGCATTCTGTAAACGGTTTTCTCATTTTCTCTTAGCCCAAAAGTTGGCTAAGGGGTTGGCTTAGGTGAGGGGGCCATGTTTTCTTTTTCTAGTATTATTACAATAGAGCAGATCTAAACAACTACGAATAGCTTTATTGTAAGATAAGCTTAAAGTTAAATTCATCTTATCATTTCTGTTAATATCATGTTTCTTGGTGGCGATGTGAATAAATTAAAATTTATATTCATCTTTTATTGTAATTTGTATTAAATTAATATAAATATGTAAACAAGATAAATCTTTCATAAAATTGTCATAAATCTTTTAATTCTAGAGGCTGACATAAATTAGCTTAAAAATCTTGAATAAAATAAAAATAAAATTATCTATATAGTAACAGCCTGTATATAAGCGAGTATATAATTCCAGTACCTATTGTCTGTGGCGATGACTCGCAGATTGTGTATGATTTATAAAATAAAAACTATTGGATACAGTTTGTAGGTACAATAGTTCGAAGAATAATATTATAAGCCAATATGAAAAGGGATCAAAATGTATCTAGCACGTCTTGCGTCTTTTGTATCGGTACAAAAATGGAAATCTTGAGATATTTCATAAAAGAAAAAATTATAAATCTATTGAACTTAGAAGTTTGTTTTAAAAATAGTATTTTGCTAAATCATGCACGAATATAGCTTTTCTAAATCTAAGAGTAGATAAAAGGATAAAATAGGAAACTTTAAAATTAAAAGATTCTAACGAATAGAGATATAAGAAAAGAAGAAAAAGTAAAGGTTTCTCAAAAAGTTTTTCTCTTTCTTTGACGTTCCAGAATATTATTATGCTGCCTAATTGGTTAGAAAAGACTTTGAACTAACTGAATTAGTCTGGTGATACTTATACATACTGTATATAGTTACATTAAGCCTATTACATTGACCTTGAAATTAAAAAGGTAACAGATAACAGAATAGTTATATTATATTTATTATTTTTTATTTTAACGGCGTCTAGTTGTTAATTAATAAAATTTAAATGTTTCCTTTGCTCCAATATTACACGTGTTTTCAAACCTTATCTTATACGTAATTATCATTAATCAAAAGACTTTTGCAGTCACCGTAGTTGCAGGAAGCCCTTCCCGTATTCAGAGTGGCTGCTAAGTCTGCGAAACGTCGGGTAAAATTTTAATGTCAAAAACATACAATAATAAATCAGTTAAAATGTGTATTCATTGTAGCTGGGAAGCCGTCGAAAGGTATAAACAAGTTGAAAATATAGGATTAATTTGGTTAGGTTAATTTGAATGTTGCAGGCACGACCGCAATAAGCTCAGTTGGAAGAGCTTGGACCGGTATTCCGAGGTCGTGGGTTCAAGTCCCGCTTGCGGCAGTCACTTTTTCCACCATAATTTGAATTATTAAGAGGATACCAAAATAGCTTCGTGCATTTTTCTATGTACGAAGTTTTCATTGTTTCTTTAGATTGAATGGCTAGAGCTCTAATTTTTAAGTAAGTATATGTTTTTTAAATATATGATCTAGGATCGCATAAACTCAGAAACGCGATTGAAAAAAGTTTTCTCGATAGAAACTCTTAGCGAAAACAACTTAGGTCGCGGATTCGATTCCCGCTCGGTACGCGTGATATTTATAGTTTTAATTGTCACACAAATGTACTGCGTCTCGGTGTTTAATATAAGTATGTATGTTATGTATGTAGTTATGTATTTACAAAAGAAAAGTAGTTTATGTAGTATATCCGTATTCTGGTATTTCTGGTATTTTCCGTATTGTAGGTACTAATCGGCATCATTCTTACACTCCTGATACAACAACGTATAATATTTTTTGGAAAAAAAATGAAAAGAAATGAAGAGAATTGAAAAAAATAACCATGGAGTTTCTTGTCTGTTCTTCTCCATAGGATTCGCGTTTGGAACAGACACCTAGTTTCTGACGTTTCAAAAGAGCTTGTAAAACATGCCAACTTGAAATAAAAAATTTTGACTTTGACTTTGACTTTGGTACTCATAACACGAGCATACAGAGGACGTTGTGAGAATTGTCCATGAATATTTTTTTATATTTATTTTATTTATTTAAATCACCAGTTGTACTTTGCTGTCCGCCTCAGTGTGTCAGGGGTTGAATAGAGCATGCGTAACATGAGTAGGCAAATCGTGATACCTCTTTGAAGTTGTTTACAAAAACCATGTTGGGCTAGGGCGCTTCGTTTTATACTGTGAGTTGTGAGAATATTTTTTATTTATTTTATTCTACCTAATTTTATATATAAATACTAGCTGATCCGGCAAACGTTGTTTTGCCATACTAAAAAAGACCAAAAAGGTTTGAAAAATAGATGTTGGCCGATTCTCAGACCTACTGAATATGTATGTAAAATTTGAGAAGAATCGGTCAAGCCGTTTCGGAGGAGTACGGTAACTAACACTGTGACACGTGAATTTTATATATTAGATATATAAGATAAACAATTATAGAAGGGTTATAAAGCTCACGACGTTTGTATTCATAATCTCGTTATAATCATTTTGTATTGTGACATACTAAGAGTTTATACCTAACTTTTTATAATAACTATTATATTTCTTTAAAAGCCTTAAAAATATTCTTAAAAGTAACAGGCAATCGTATAAATGAAATAAATAAAATGGGTTTAATGGAAAATTTTGGACATTTAGTGTTCATTACCGTTTTTTAATGGTTGTTACTGAGCGAAACCATTAAATTGAAAGGTATGTATGCCAATGTCCGGTTAATTGAGTATTTATTGTAGATGGTTTGTTAAATTGTAATTCTGACTTCGGTTTTGAAGTGGTTGTGATTAAAATGGGACCGTTAGTGAGGATTCTCATAGTAAAAGGATTTTTTTACAATCAGTATGCAACAGTCTAAGTGCTATCATAATGATGAAGCTTGCTTGCTAGAAACTATGTATGTCCAAGTGAGCTTATATTTTAAAAACTACGCAATTGATTTTTGTGCGGTTTTTTTAATAGATAGAATGATTCAAGAGGATGGCTTTTTTTGAATAATTTTATAATGGTTTGGTTTCTAAATTACACGCATAAGAAGTTGCGGGCAACAGCTAGTGTTAACAATAGAGAATAATCGTCTAGAAAAACTAATGAATATGAAAATTCTACTACAACTTCACATCCTCTGTGAGAGACGAAAGACTTGAAAATAAATCCTGTGCCAACACGCCAGCGTGGTCAGCGCGGCACAATAGACCATAATTCCTTCCAAAGTGGAAAGGGCCAGTGCCCAACAGTGAGACGTTAATGGGCTGGAGAGAGAAAGTTGCATTAACTATTTACAACACTCTAGAGCAGGGGTCGGCAAGTAGTTTTAGGTAGGGTCCGGATACTGGAGGAAAATTTTTACAGGGTCCAGAAAAAATATCATAATCAAGTGTATCAAGCCTTTACCGCCAAATTATTGTAATCATGTTAATGTACGCATGTTTCATGTGCCTGACAATGATCTTTAAATATTTAAGTCACAACAGTTAAAACTAATTCGCAAAAACACACAGAGACTAGGTAGGAAACTTATCAAACCATATCAGTTGTAGGTATCTACTTGTAAAACAGATTAACTAGGCAATTTAGAATAGCACAAGTGCCAAGTTAGATTCTATGGCCTAAAAATATTGTTTTACTTAATAAACATATAGAATACCTTATTTACGTATTAATTTAAACAATACAGTGCAATAGCTGGCGGCGGTCCGAGGTTCGACCGAAACGGACCGCGGTCCGCCTGTTGCCGATCCCTGCTCTAGAGTCTAGAGTCTAGACTGGTGTGATTTTGCACCCTGATAGAATAGCAATTTTGTTACAAAATTCCTACTAAAGTTTGCAAATTTACAAAAATTGGTACACGTTATAGAGTGCATCCAAGAGGATGTGATAAATAAATATAACCAGTTTGGTACCATCATTAATTGCCTGTTATTTATGCGAGAAAATAAGCAGATGTTCCATGTCTTTACTCTGTCTCAACTTAATACTTGTATAATTAACGAAAAAATGTTGTTTATTGATAAGTAACTGTACTCTGATACTGTAATTTTAACATAAAATAGTACCTTTTTTCACCCAATAAAGACCCAGTGGTAAAATAGTGATATAATACAATACATATAAAATAGCCAGAAGCAGCAGAAATAACGTCTACATTATATAAAGAGCATTGTCCTGCCTAGGAATTCAACCCGCATTGATCAACAGCTACGCTAACCACTGCACACCACGGGGCCTGCCCAATCATGAACCGATCACGAGTCAGCTTCTATGGTGGCTGATTATATGTATCTATTATATGTACTATACATTAAATTTCATTCGATTCTGTAAACTACAAAATACATTTAAGAATCCATTAAAACAGAGAATTAAATGTTCAAACAACTTTCAAATGAATCATTTACCCTACCCAAGTCATAGTTCTCAAGAATTCATTCCGAGAACTGACCGGTTCATTTCGCGGTATTTAAATAGGATAAGACTAGACTAGAATAAATTATGTTAACTTCGAATGAATGGGCATTCTTAAAGAGCAGAGTTATCTGATGGTTAACATTACCATTTACTATACTATTATGGAAACAAATTGCACTAAAAGATAATTTCAATACTAAACGTTTTATCAATCTTCGATGCATGCGACCTCTGCATGTTGCGTTAGTTCGTGGCACTGTGATACATCAGGAACTCCTTCTGTTAGGGAATTTTTTGCGCAAAAGATAATTCAATCTTTTTTTGTTAAATATTATGCTTTCTAATTCAGTTCAAATATAACTTTTCTTAACTTCTTGTGAGTTCCGAAAACTACTCTACGTCGTTATCTTATTCTTATTTCTTTTTTCGTTAAAAACTTCGACAAAATGACGTCACCATGAGCCAAGTAAAAATAAAAGTTTATCTATAACAATTTATTTATTGAATCTATTTTGATGTAAGTACTTCACCATTGCGTATTACTCTTTTATTAATTAATTATAGACGCTATTATTTGTAATGAAACAGATACAAACTTAGATACACGGCTCATTTGCAATTAGTAGTCGATATCCCCAGTCGCTCGCTAATGGGGCTACTCAATATGTTCTGTGACTGTTATCTATAGACTGATATTGGCTATTACTCTCTTTGTGAAATATCTACTGCATTCAATACTTTCTAGAATACATGTTTACTTCTATCTTAGGAGTAAGTATGGTAATATGTATATTTGTGGATAAGCCTAGTTGATTTATTAGTAGCACGAGCAACATGTATTTGAGTTGGTGTGTTTCATTTCACACTTCAAACTTTTGGGTATTTTTATTGACTATAGAGATATTCTATATAAAGTTATAGGTGTTGACCTAACCGACATTGCCTTACCTTGATATCATTCATCATCAGATTATGTTATACATGGTGTATATTTACACAGACAATACACAAATGCCATTCAGTGCTGCTGTCATAAAATCCCCGCACTTGTTCTTATAGTTATGAGGATACCAAAATAGCTTCGTGCATTTTTCTATGTAAAACTTCGTAAAGTTTTCATTGTTTCTTTAGATTGAATGGCTAGAGCTCTAATTTTTAAGTATATGTTTTTTCAATATATGATCTAGGATCGCATGAACTCAGAAACGCGATTGAAAAAAGTTTTCTCGATAGAAAATCTTGGCGAAACAACCTCTCAAATTTTTTTATTTTTTTCATTTGTCAGTCTATTATCGCGTATTAACTAATGAAATAACTTTAAAAACATAGGTAACTATTATGTATAGAAACACGTGGATCAGAATTAAAATATATTTAGTAGATTTTAAGTAAATAGGAAAAGTATCCCTAATTCTTCATTTTCTGTGCCTACTGGCTGTGTTAATATTGTTAAGTGCTAGGGTTCGAAGGATTTGGAGAGAAAGACCTGCTGACTCTTTTAGAAGACTTTATTTACTAGCACTAGTTACACACTAAGCACTAGGTCCAAACACTAAGCACTAGGTCCAAACAGTAAGCACTAACAATGTCCTAGGTTGAAGCCAAGTCGTAGGTTTCACTGGTATCACTCTTGATCACTTGTTTTCGCTCTCGAAGTCGCTTCGATCGTAGCTCGAAATGAACTGCCCGGGCTCGCCTCCCTGCCGCTATTTATATGCGCCGAGACGAGTTCCAGACTATTCCAGAATGTTCCCGACTGTGCGCGAACGTGATCGCCCGGAACGAATGTTTCTAGAAACTTCGCGCATGTAAGGTAGTTCCTCTAACGCCATCTAGTATCTAATAGGGGTTTCACTCTGTTCGGTTCTTTAATTGGTTTTACTAGTTGCTGCTAGATGGCGCTAGCTCCTTTGTGTTTTGTGTGTTCGTAACACTACTCCCCTCTTAGAGATGCTCGTCCCGAGCATCGTCGTTACTACCATGGTAACGCGCCAGACGGTCTATGTGTACCACTTTGAATGTCCCTCTTGGTTGCTTTTGAATCCTATAGGTCACATCATTCAGTCGGGTAACCACTTTGTATGGACCGTCCCACTGGTTCTGCAACTTTGGAGATTTCCCTTTCCGGCGAGTTGGGTTATGCAGCCACACCAGTGACCCTTCCTCGAAGCCGCTCGTGTTCGATTTCCGGTCGTATCTGGTTTTCATGTTCTCACTTGACTGTAACCCATTTTCCCGAACCAAGGCGTGTATATAGCGCATCTTTTCCCTTAAATCGCAGACATAGTCTTGTACAGTCTTTGGTCCCTCCGGTGACCCTCCTGTCAATAGGTCTACTGGTATTCGTAGTTCTCTACCGAAATTGACATACGCCGGGGTAGCTTTTATGCTCTCATGCTCGGCGGTTCGGTAAGACAGAAGGAAGAGTGGTATATACTTGTCCCAATCCTTTTGTTTGTCATCTACCAATTTCGCCAAATGCCTCTCAAGGGTCTGGTTAAATCTCTCAACCATTCCATCAGACTGTGGATGGTACGCGGTGGTCCTCGTCTTATGCATGCCCAAAATTCTGCACACTTCCTGGAACACCTGCGATTCGAAGTTCCTGCCCTGATCAGAATGGATTTCCAGAGGCACACCAAAACGACATATAACTTCTTCGACTAACTTAGAAGCGACTGTTGTGGCTTCTTGGTTTGGTATGGCGAACACTTCGGGCCATTTGGTGAAGTAGTCAATGACGACCATAAAATACTTGTTTCCCGAATCCGTTACAGGAAATGGCCCAGCTACGTCAACTGCAATTCGTTCCCACGGTGCACCGACGTTATACAACCGCAGGTTCCCACGGCTCCTGGTCTGTGGTCCTTTTAGTCCTTTTACAGCAGCGCAAGTAGTACATTTGCGGCACCAATCCTGTACATCATCTCGACAATGCAACCAGTAGAATCGTTCTCGCACTTTTGTTAACGTCCTCTTGACACCTAGATGACCTCCTGATACGCCATCATGTATTTCACGGAGAACATCTGGTACTCTCGTTCTTGGGACAATTATCTGAAGGTGGAACTCTCTGCCGTTAGTCTTCTCCCATTTCCGGTAGAGTATTCCGTTTTGGAGTATCAGACTGTCCCATTGCGCCCAGTACGCCTTAGTGACAGCGCCAGTGGGTGCAACCTCACTCCATATTGGTTTTACGTCACCCCGTTTCTTCCATGTGATGATGTGCCGAAGGTCGTCATCTTTTTCTTGAGCCTCCCTCATAGCATCATTCTCCCAGAGACTCAAAGGATCTGTTCTCGTTAGCTTTAATGCTACCTCATTGCATTCCTGTTTAACACAATGTTTGCAGTCCTCCGAACACGGCCTTCGTGAGAGTGCGTCGGCATTCCCATGTGTCTTTCCGCTGCGGTGTTCCGTCTTGAAGTCATACTCCTGGAGCTGTTCAATCCATCGAGCTACTTGACCTTCTGGGTTCTTGAATTGCAGTAGCCACTTCAAGGCTGCGTGGTCAGTTCGTAGTAAAAACTGTCTGCCGATGAGATATTTGTTGAAATGTTGTAGCGTCTTTACAACAGCCAAGAGTTCTCGTCTTGTCACACAGTAGTTTCTCTCTGGCTTGGATAAAGATTTGCTGAAATATGCAATAACAACTTCTCTTTCACCCTGTTTTTGAGATAACACCCCTCCAATGGCCGTGTTGCTTGCATCCGTGTCAACTATAAACTGACCCTCAGTTTGTGGATACCCCAGGATTGGTGTTTCACACAGATGTTTCTTTAGTTTCTGAAAAGAATCTTCACAAGTCTCATCCCAACTAAATTGTCGTTTATCTTCTGTCAGCCGATGTAATGGCTTGGCTATCTCTGCGAATCCCTTAACAAAACGCCTGTAGTATGAGCATAGGCCGAGGAATGCCCGCACTTCGGTTTTGTCCTTAGGGGTAGGCCATTTTTGAACTGCTTCCAGTTTCTCCGGGTCTGTCTGGATTCCATCACTGGAGATAATATGGCCGAGATAGTTGACCTTGCTCCTGAATAAATGACACTTTTCCGGGTTCAACTTTAATTTGGCTCCCTCTATTTTGGCGAAAACTCGCTCCAAGTTTCGCAAATGGTCCTCGAAGTCGCGGCCGACAATTATGACGTCATCCAAGTAGACTAAGCAAGCCTCTCCAACTAAGCCTGCCAGTACACACTCCATGAGTCGCTCAAAGGTGGCAGGTGCGTTGCACAATCCGAAGGGCATGACGTTAAATTGCCATAAACCTTTACCGGTCGAGAAAGCTGTCTTCTCCTTGTCTTTTGGATGAATTTCCACCTGCCAGTAGCCAGATTTCAGGTCTAGGGTCGAGAACCATTTCATGCCACTCAGGGTATCTAAAGTGTCGTCGATTCGAGGTAACGGGTAACTGTCCTTCTTAGTGACATCATTGAGACGCCTATAATATAATAATAATAATAATAATAAAGCCTGTTTATTTCCAATTTACAAAGTAGTTATTACATGCGATATAGTTAGTATATATAAATTTATTTATTTTCCTTTTATTCGCTATCGTAAGTTTCTTCAGTACCGTTGATCGGAACCCCTTCTCGGGTAAAGGCCTCCTCCAGCTGTTTCCAGGCCTCTCTATCCATAGCCTTCTCTCTCCATTCGTTTCCTACTATTGATGTTATGTCCTCTATCCATCTTTTTTTAGGGCGCCCTCTTTTCCTCTTTCCTCCTGGTCCTTTCCATACAATTGTCTTTAATGTCCATCTTTTATCCGTGCATCTTGCAATATGTCCTGCCCACTTCCATTTTTGTTTTAAAGCATGTTGTAAGGAGTCTATAACTTTTGTTGTTTGTCTTATTTTTCTACTGTTAATTTTTTGTATTCTTCTTATTTTCAGTATACTTCTCTCCATCGCCCTTTGGCATGTTACTAGTTTATTTTTTATTTTTGTATTATAGGTCCAGGTTTGGCAGCCGTATGTAAGCGTAGGTAAGATGCAAGTGTCCAGGACAATTTTCTTTAGGTGAAGGGGAAAATCGCCTTTCAAAATTTCTTTCAAAGACCAAAACTTTTTCCAGCTCATGTTGATACGCCGTTCTACTTCTTGTTCTTCATTTTTGTCATGAAATGATAGTTGCTTTCCGAGATATATGTAGTTATTCACGTATTCGAGTGGTTTGTTATTTAGGTATACGACGTTTGTGTGACCGTTTGTCAATATTTTAGTTTTATCCTCATTCATTTTAAGCCCTACTTTTTCGCTGTCTTCATTTAACGTACTTATCATTTTTTGTAACCTGCAACTTGTTTCAGAGAATAAAACAATATCGTCCGCGAATCTGAGGTGTGTAAGCCGATCTTGGTTAATTCTGATCCCTTCCGACTTCCAGTTGAGATTCTCAAAAATGTGTTGCAGTACCATTATGAATAGCTTGGGTGAGAGGGGATCTCCTTGTCTCACTCCTCTATAGATTGGTATATCGGGACCTCGTGTCTCCAGTTTGACCTGGCTTACGCTACTCTCGTAGATGTTCTTTAGTACTTTTATATATGTTTCGTTTATGTTGCATTTATAGAGCGCTTCCCAAATAACATCATGCGAGATCGTGTCAAACGCTTTGGCGTAATCGATGAAAGCAATGTAAAGTGGCCTGTTTAACTCCTTGTATTTCTCCATTACCTGTTGCATTACTTGTATATGGTCTGTTGTAGAAAACCCCGAACGGAACCCTGCCTGTTCTACTGGTTGATATTGGTCAATAGTCGGACTCAGTCGGCTTTGTAGAATTGAAGTAAACAATTTGTATACACTCGAAAGTAGGCTAATTGGGCGATAATTAGAGATATCTCGAGGGTCTCCTTTCTTGTATAGAAGGATTATATCTGACTTTTTCCATTGCAGCGGTACCTGACCTGTGTCCAGCACCTTATTATACAAGTACGTAAGCGGGCGAGTTAGCGGAATAATGCCAGCTTTTAGGGCTTCATTTTGTATGCCGTCAGGACCCGGGCTTTTATCTGTACTAAGTTTTTTAATGTGTTTGACAATTTCCTCCTCGTCCAATAGCGGCAAATTGTTCGTGTGTTGAAGATTTGATATTGTTGTATCAGTTTTTGTGGTATCAGACATCGGTTTAGCGTATAGCTGCTTGTAATAATCTGTAGCGCAGTTTATAATATCTTCCCTGGTTTTTGTTTCTTCAGATTTAAATTTTAAGTTTTGAATCCAATTTTTATGTGTTATCAATTTCTTATAGGCTTTCTTTGTGCTCCTGTATGTGGTTAAGTTACTCTCGATTATTCTGTGTCTATGGTTTTTGTAGTCTTTGTCTATTGCCTTACTTGTAGTTTTGAATAGTGTGTTTAGTTCTTTCTTCATTTCCTTAGTTTTATATCTCGTTTTCAGTAGTTCGTTTCGTCTTGTGAGAAGAGTTATAGTGGACTCACTAAGTATTTTGTTGGTAATCTTAAATTGTTTGTTTTTTGGACTATTTATGAGGCTGGCGTTGATGATGTCGGCTAGTTTATTATAAAAAGTTTGTATGTCGTCTCCTTGTGTTTCCAGTTGGTGTATATTGGTCTCAAGGTTTTTTACATATATACATTTGTCTTTATCCGTTTTAAGTAGATTAGGTTGCGCTTTGAACGACTTTCTACTCTTTTTGCCCTGATCTAGCATGTACGTGGCTCTAACTAAGCGATGATCAGATCCAATTCCAAAACCATGTAATACTTCTACGTTTTTAATTCTCATAGGGTGATTTGATAGTATAAAGTCAATTTCATTTTTTATGTTACCGCAGGGGGATAACCAAGTCCATTTACGGTTTCTTCGAGCTTTAAAAAACGAGTTCATAATTGACATTTTATATTCTAATGCGTATTGAATTAATTTCTCTCCTCGTTCGTTTCTGTTTCCGTATCCGAATTTTCCCAGAACATAACTCTCACTGTATTCTGTTCTTCGTTGGCCCACTTTTGCATTAAAATCGCCTATAAGGAGTATGTTATCACCTGCTTGATTTTGAGCTAAGTGCAGAGTTTCGTAGAATGAGTTGATTTCGTTATCGGTAGCCTTTACCGTTGGTGCATACACTTGTATAATTGTAATTAGTTGGTTATTATATTTCATTTTTAATAAAGCAACCCGGTCTGAGAAAGCTGTAAAACGTACAATATTGTTTTTGTGTTCTTTTTTTATTAAAAATCCAACTCCATACAGTCCAATTGTTTCACCTTTGTAACATAATATGTAATTTTCATATTCTTCAATTGCACAGCCCAATTTCCTAACTTCCGCTAAGCCAAGTATATCTATTTTTATCTTTTGTAGCATATATGTTAGTTCTATTAATCTTTTTGTTGTTGCTAGTGATCTTACATTGTACGTTCCTATTTTAAGAGTTTGTTGTGGTTCCGTTGTAAGTCCAGGTAGTAACCTTGAATTCTCAACATTTGTTGGAGGGTTGTGGTCTTTTTCCCCCACGGGGACCAGCCGGCTTGGGGGAGGGTGTTTGTTTTTTGATATTTCGTTATGCTTCTTATTTTGTTTTGGTTTCCGATCGCCGGTATCTAAATGCTATTGCTTTGTTGTTGTTGTTGAGATTGTTGAAAGCGAGTTTGATCGGCCTCTCATCATATCGAATGCATTTATTCTATTGCTTTTAGATAAGTTTAGCGTTTGGTGTTTCCTTGGCTGTTGTTCAACTTGGTGAGGTGAGGTCGATTTCTCTCTCTTCCTTTTATCTGTTTTATCTATGGCCCTTGGATTCTCCTTTACAATAAGTTTATCGTATTTAATGTAGGCTAAGTTTCCTTTTTGCCTTTCTTCCATTAGTTTGTGTTGCAATGACTTCCTAATTTCTAAGATTTCTTTTGAGTAGTCTTCTGTTATATATAATCCCTTTATTTTCTTTTTGTTTTTCATAATTTCAGCCTTTTTCCATCCACTAACTAGTGAAAGAAGAATGAGCCTTGGTTTTTCTCTATTGTTTCTAATGCCAATGCGGTATAATTTGTTTATTTCAAAATCTTCCAGGGTTATGTCGAGTTCATCCTGGAAACGCTTTCTTAAGCACTTGAGTAAATCTAGAGACGACTGCTCCTCTTCAGCTAGTCCGTGTATAATTAAATTGTTGCTTCTCTTGTCCCTCTCCAGAAGCTCCACCTTTTTTTCCAGTGTTTCTACTTTAAGTTTTAATTTTTTATTTTCTTCTAAGACAGGTTTTAATTTTTCGTCCATTTTTTGAAGTATTGTATTTGTTACTTCAATTGTTTGATTTTGCATTTCAATCTTCATTTTATCGAAAAATAATTGAAATTGTTCGTCCATGTTTTATATGTGTATATGAACGCAACCTTATTATTTTTGTTGTTGGCAACACTAAGACAACTCTGGCTGAAAGTTGACGGCAATGTGACAGCTGTCTAAAATGACGGATTTATTTTAAAATACAATTCTAACCTCAATATTTTCCCAACGGTTTTGTCTTCAATCTTACGTATGTAGTGCAGCTAATAGCGAAATTTATAAGATCATAACGCTCGTTCACATTTCGTTCTTGATTTTCGTTTAGTATTGTTATGAATTTTGGCTTGAAACTATTTGAGTGAATTAATTTTACGGAGCACTGACACTGTGATGTTTTCGTTACGAGTACCGGATCCGGAAAAAAACGCATTGAGACGCCTATAGTCCACACAAAATCTCGTGCTACCATCTTTCTTCTTCACCAATACAACAGGTGAGCACCACGGACTTGTAGACGGTTCAATAATCTTATTCCTTTTCATGTCCTCCAAAAGGCCTTCAACTTCTTTTTCCTTTGCAATTGGTATCCGTCTTGCTCGTTGACGAATTGGTCTCTCGTTTCCGGTATCTATCCTGTGCTGAACCATTGACGTTCTTCCAAGGTCCCCTTCTTGACTGGAGAAGATATTCGCGTAGCGCTGCAAAAACTTCTTAGCTTTCATGCTCTGCGAATAAGTCAGATTACTCTTACAGTCATCGAGTAGCTTAGTCACTAAACCGTAGTTATTGCTGTTTGCTGAGTCTGCGCCTGTTATCGAACTACACTTTTTCATCCAGACAACTTCCTCGCACTTTCCGATGACGTCACCTTTGTTCAAGCAGATCTCGCGATCACCAAGATTCAAAACCCTGACCACAGCGTTACTGCTTCCACTAACAAGGGTTCTCGCCGTCATCAGTTTTTGTGACTATGTCTTGGTAGGTGTGTCTTCGATCAACACGCATCTGTTTGACTTTTTCTTTCCAGCTGGCGGCAGTTCCACCAGTACCTGAGCTTCCGCTCGTCCAGGTATGATGACTTTCTGTACACATGCGACTTTCCCGCAGGCGCCTCCAAGAATGAAGATTTCTTCTTCACCACACTTGAAAACTCCGTCAGCGACATTAATTCTGCAGTTGTGTTTCTTCATGAAATCCAAACCCAAGATGCAATCATCCACAATCTCAGCCACGATTACGTTATGAGAGTATGAGGACCCCCCTACATACATCGTAACTGACGTTTCTCCCAGGACGGGTATTGGCTGACCGGAGGCAGTAAGAAGCCGACAGTTAATTCTCCTCTTGTGTCCCGTTGCTGTTTTTACCAGACTTGGGTTCACTACTGTTCTAGAGGCTCCTGTGTCCAGAGTCATTTTGCAATTCGTCCCGTTAATAGTCCCCTGAATCGCAAGACTATTCCCGCTGCATGCCTGGGAGATAACAGTTATCGGGGCTCCCTCCGCGTCAGCCAGCACTCGCCCCTTAGTCCTGGCTTTTATTCGTTTCCCTGATCCCGGGCAAGGGGCAAAGCCCCCTGCTTCTTCAGAACCTCTATTTGTTCCTCGATCCTTTTCATCCTTTCCATCTGGGTTTCCTTCTGCGGGCAGTTGAGCTGAAGATGGCCCCTCTCGCCGCACTTGTAGCACATGGCTCCAGAACTTTTATTCGTAGGGGCCTTAACCTCCTTGACTTCCTCAGAGACCTCGCGGATCTTATGGGTATGCCGTATGTCATAACGAACAGCCTCGACCTCCAAAGCATGCGCTAATGCTTCCTTTAGCGAGGTATGGTGACGAAGCCTCACTGCAGCTCTGACCTCCAGGTCTTTAATTCCGTCGACAAATGCTTGAACAATATTCGTGTCTACCATCTTGGTGTCGGCTCCTGGGTGTGCCTTCCTGACGAGTTTTTCAATTTCCAACGCCCATTGTTGTAGTCCTTCTCCTGAGCGTTGGACTCTGTCACGCAGTTGGGCACGGAACACGTGCTCCAGGTGTCGCTCCCCGTATCTGGATTCAAGTGCCTCCATCAGGTCTTGGAACCCATTTCCTGTATGTGGCAGTGCTTCCAGGACCGACAAAGCTTGCCCTCTGAGTGCAACAGTAAGAGCGGTCAAGCATTGTTCTTCCGTCCATCCGTTGGCAGTAGCAACCGTCTGGAATTGCTGACGATACGCGTTCCAGGAAGTAGTGCCGTCGTATGGCGGAACTTTCACTCTTGGTCCTTGTGCCACTCCGATAGTTCCACTAGAGATCGCAACTCCCGTGGTTTCAAGGCGCACTACTTTCTTCTGTAGTTCAATGAGGCCGGTTTTCACATTTTCGACATCCAATCCTAACCCGGTAACTCGTTCTTCCACTACGTCGACATCTTTTCGAAGCTTAATCACCGTGTTACTAACATCATTTATAGCACAAAGCACTTTTTCTTGTGATTCTTGCAAAGCACCGAGCTTGCGTTCTTGTGACTCTTGCAAAGCGCCGAGCTTGCGTTCTTGTGACTCTTGCAAAGCACCGAGCTTGCGTTCTTGTGACTCGAGCTTGCGTTCTTGTGATTCTTGCAAAGCGCCGAGCTTGCGTTCTTGTGACTCGAACTTGCGTTCTTGTAACTCTTGCAAAGCGCCGAGCTTGCGTTCTTGTGACTCCTTCATTGACCGAATTTCAGCCCTTTGCATCTCTATCAGTTCAATTAAACTTCCTAATTGAAGTGCCACTGACGCTACGGCGCCGCTCGTGGGCGTGGCTTGTCTAGTGGGCGTGGTCTGTGTGGTGGGCGTGGCGAGGTGGGCGGATCCAGTGGGCGGAGCTTGTCTAGTGGGCGTGGCCGGTGTGGTGGGCGTGGCAAGGTGGGCGGAGCCAGTGGGCGTGGCTTGAGTCTGAGTAGGCGGAGCCTGGGCCTGGGTGGGCGGAGCCCGATGGGCGTGGTCGGTGGGCGTGGCATGGTGGGCGTGGCCGGTGAGCGGGTCTAGAGGGGCGTGGTCGGTGGGCGGGGCCTGGTGGGTGGGGCCAGTGGGCGGGGCTTGGTCCACAGCGGGCGTGGCCTCCGCAGCTCGTTGTGCCCTTGTCCTGACGCCCTCGAAGTCCTCTCTCGGAGTCAATGGCATCTCCAAATCTCACTTCCGACACCAGTTGTTACGTGCTAGGGTTCGAAGGATTTGGAGAGAAAGACCTGCTGACTCTTTTAGAAGACTTTATTTACTAGCACTAGTTACACACTAAGCACTAGGTCCAAACACTAAGCACTAGGTCCAAACAGTAAGCACTAACAATGTCCTAGGTTGAAGCCAAGTCGTAGGTTTCACTGGTATCACTCTTGATCACTTGTTTTCGCTCTCGAAGTCGCTTCGATCGTAGCTCGAAATGAACTGCCCGGGCTCGCCTCCCTGCCGCTATTTATATGCGCCGAGACGAGTTCCAGACTATTCCAGAATGTTCCCGACTGTGCGCGAACGTGATCGCCCGGAACGAATGTTTCTAGAAACTTCGCGCATGTACGGTAGTTCCTCTAACGCCATCTAGTATCTAATAGGGGTTTCACTCTGTTCGGTTCTTTAATTGGTTTTACTAGTTGCTGCTAGATGGCGCTAGCTCCTTTGTGTTTTGTGTGTTCGTAACAATATGTACGTTTTGGCGATGATATTGATGTAGGCCCTTAATATGTAAAATTAGTAATAGTACGTAAGTTTTTCTTTAATTTTATCTTAGAACATCGCTAACTTTGCTATTCAGATTCTCGGTTGCGTTTGACTTTTGTTAAGAAAGTTTTGAGATTCAGGCGAGGTAGCATCTGAATCCTAAGTTTGAGTTTCATGTGTGCAATTACGTATATAGTAGCTTCCTCTATCCAATTGATACGTTATCAGGCTGCTTGTTCTCTAGCAAGACATTCTGGACAAGAACGAGATGTTGCTCCATTAATTGACAGTTGAATCGGTACCGACCACGAATTAATCGGGCGGACGGACGCTTTGAATTATTTATACGATGCAATGTGCGACTGGGCAGCGGGGAGGAGAGGTGAAGACAGGGGAGGGAGGAAGGCAACAGGTCCGCATTGTGTCGGGATGCAGGGGATGAGGTGAGCTAGGGTTGCCATCAAAGATTTTGTGGCATGGTCACTTTTGCTTTGTTTTTGTTTCATAGGTACCTACATAATTCCGTATATTTTTTCAATATATCTTTGGGCAACATTTGAAAAAATAGCTGTGCATCTTTTTAATTTGAATTTTAAAAATAACTGTAGTTGTCATTATAGGATTCCAAACAAAACAGATTTGTATTTTGTTTTTTATGGTCAGAATAACTATTTATGTAGGGTCAACAGCATTAAGTTTTAAAATCTACAAAAAACTTAAGTGTTGTTTTTATTACTTACACATTTTTTATATCAAATAATTAATTTCTTGTTTAATTATTTCATAGAAGCAAACAAAAATGTTTTTATCTGATTTATGTGGAGCCAATGACCAATACATGACGAATATCTTGTGAAAACCGAAAAATACTAACAAATAAAGTCAGTACACATTTTGATTCAGGGGGTTCAATGTAAAATTTAACCCAATTCTTACATGACAAGACTTTTTTTCTTAAAATTGGAATGATAGATGGAATAACTCAAACCTAAAATAAATCTTGGCTACGTTTTAACACAGAAATTTTATATTTTAACAACGTAGCCTTGCGCTTATGAAAAATTAAGAAGTTTGAAATCTCTACTACAAGTATTTTCCCTGTGCCTTCGCTTTTTAAGAAATTCGTTCTTATATAAGTTGGTTTTAATTAAGTTAAGAGCTATATGCGATAAAATTGGTAGCAATAAATCGTTAAAGCAATTTCGCTAACAAACTGACCAACCTCCGATTTCGTAAAAGTTGTAAATTATTTTACTGTTTCATTTTTATTATTTTACACATAACTCATCGTTTATTCGTTTTATTATTGTATTTATGGGTTTAGAATAGTGTTACCTAGATACCCATAATCGATATCTTATAATTATTATGTGCAATGATGTAATTAATAATCTCCTTCTTTTAAATCATCATCCCATCAAGCCTTTTTCCATAAAGGATTTTAAGAGATTATAGAGCGCAATCTGCTACGATATAAATACACATCCTTGGCTTTATTTGCATTAAAATCCAATAAAAATAGCGGCAGCAGTCTCTGTCTTTACAACGGATATTGCACTATTTTAAAATAAATTCAGGTATGGCTAATAAGTAGACAACATTCAGATGCAATACGATATTCATCACACAAATGATTACAAACATAACATAAGGCAGAAATTAATAGTCATCGAAATGACATTTTAATAAATAGGTAACAAGTGTTATAGAAAATTCAAAAAGTGTTAATTAAGTCCAAAAATGTAGTTGTTAGTTCAGATATTATTTTAATTTTAAATGTTTCTACCTAGCAATCACCAATCGCTTTTTAAATATGGATTTGATATTATATTCTTTTTCTGTTCCACATCCATATAGATTTATTCTAAAACAAGCCTTAAGCAATTTGTGAACTTTTTAAAGAGATTTTATAAAATTATCCCTATATTATTACGGCACCCCTACGCATCGGATGCGCGAGGCTGGGAGCGGGCCGCGGGCGGAGGGACGCAGGAATGCGCGCTCTTGCTCGTTTTGGGAGCGTCTGCGCAGGTAGGCGAGCCGCCTCTCTCCGCCTGTTGCTATGCGTATACACCACTTTCAACTTCGGGAATAATAATAGTAACAACCCGTGGTTAAAACCCGGTTAATATTATCGATTCCTTCTCAGCTTATAAGTATTACACCATTAGGAACAAGTTTTTGTAAGTATAATATTAGGCTAACGAGATGTACCTACTAGTATAGCCTTAAAGTTTTGAGATTCTCGTCTCTCGTGAAAAAGACTTTAAGTGCCTTTGTTACAAAATTAGCCACTTTGTAGACGAAACCTCTATTATCTTTATTTTATTATTAAGATTTATTTCCATAAAAGTCGAAGGTAAAAGTTTCAAAGCCCCACGGGGTGTAAAAAGAGAAAAGTGCTAATGAAGAGAAATATCCATAAGGAGAAAGAAGTAAGAATAGAGTTTTTGAACACTCTATTTTTTTTGCTGCTTTTTGTTCCAGCTATCTGGGTGGTACCTACTATTTGTCGCAGTTCGTCTCCGAAACGACTTGTTCCTTTTTTATAAAATTTTGTGTATCCTGACAAGAAGTAAAGTGTAATTTTTTTTTTATTTCTTCTTATATACTCGTATTATATGTGTTTTAAGATTGACCATCACCAGAATTACACGCAAGTGAAACTGCGGGTATAGCTTGTATATTTAAAAAGGTATCTAGTTTTATAAAAGTTTATTACATTAGGTACTACAAAGTTAATCTTTCATTCACATATTCCAAGAACACTTTTGTATCCATTGTTTTGTTAGTTCAACACAGAGCCCTTTAATATTATTTTTCTCGTTTTCTCATCCGAAGGTCAGTCGAGTTGTAAAAGCACGAGATTGTATTAAAATAAAAACCCGCAAACCATTTATGGGAACCAAACTCCGTTTTGTGAACCTGTGGAAACTTCTTGCGAACTAATTTGTATTTTTATGAGTTGTAAATATTTACTTTAATCTTTTATTATATTAACGGCAATTCTGTTTCGGCAAAAATAAACTAAATAAAATCAAGTACTTATGGTTTATTTTGATTGAATCACTAATCTGTGAGATACTTATACCTATAACAACTATAAGCAAGTTAATATTGGCAATTAGGGAATTGTGGTAATGACAATATACGCATTATTCATTCATTTTAATTGATAGAGTTACAACCATCAAACAAGTAACTCGATTTACTCGAAATCAGTGTATGAAGTCTGCAATTCAAATAAACACTGAAGGGACTGTCATCTAGATGGGGTAATACGAAGCAAGACATTGGTACCAATCTACATGCACATTTACAAAAAAAATTAAAACAACTATGGTGTATTTTGATCAATTGCTATCCCTTTGTGCACATTTTTATTAATTTCAATCATTAATCTATAATACACAGATTTTCTTACAAAAAATTCAGCTAACATTGCCGAATTGTGTTATTGATACAATCAATTTTCATTTTTTAGTTAAGTTTTGTTATGCACGTAGAATCGATACCATTGTTAGTTTCATAATAAAACCAATATATTATGTATGCAGTGATTATTAAATAAATATTGGTGCTTTCTTTTTAGTAACTTTTTTAATGTATGTTGTATAAATTAAATGTGTAATGTTAGTAGTTTAATGTAGTGGCAACATTAACCACAGATATTAATAACATAGTGTGGTTACTACCAATTTATTTTTATTTTTTTGTTGCTGACAACATTGTGGTGGTTTGTGGTCACTTAATTATATAGATACCATTCTTAATCGTAGTAGTACTTTGTGGTGTTTCTTTATATACTATTCGACTATTGGGCTCGGGTCTTCTCCGTAATACTTAAAATGAGTTTCTCAGAGCCCAGGGTTAGCAAATATTTTGTAAGTTTACCACGAGAATTGGCTACTAAGTATTTCTATGTACATGGAAACGCTTGTAAGAAGTTGTTTTCGCGTGCATTGTGGAAATTTGCTCTATCATTTTCCCTAACTCCCCAATATAAGTAAAACTCTAACGACATAAATTCAACTACAACATGCGGACCAGGCTTTTTAGAAGACTTTAGTTCTTATGTTTTCTGTGTCTTATTGAATAGAAGGTATTATATGCCTAGAATTCTGTTAGTTTTCTCTAAAAAGGTTAAGTTCAGTCTGAGGATCTTAACTCAGTTAAAGTGCTTGGTATGTTAAGGACATGACTCAGAATTGGACCAGAGAGGTGTTTTACAAAGCATCATAGCTGCAAAGACTTGATACGATGGAAAATATGCTCCATGTTAGTAAAAACACATTTTAAATATTTTATTCCCGTAGTAAAACTATTTTCGGACAAAACTATTTTTAAATGATGTATGCATTCTGATAAGTAATTTTATAATGATACTGGTTATACATAATTTAAGTTGTTTATATATCTCGTTTCACACATTAGATGAAGCAGTTTAATAGTGAAAGTATCATTATTTCCTAATATACAGATAATTTTGATAATTGTGTAGGTAAACTTAAAAAACACGTATATAATTAAGTATATTTTAACTACTACTAGTCCTACTATATAATATTACAATCTCAAAATCATCATCATTGCCCTTCCTTCACCTACTTGGGGTCTACGCAACATGAATTGTCTTTTATTTTAAGAGAATGACCCCAGATATGACGTCTTGACGATTGCAATGGTCTTCTATGAGACGTTATCTTTATTTAATCTCTTATTCTCATTCTTTCATATTCTCTTTCACTTAATCTATTCATCTTTTCCTTGGCCTCATCTACCTTTGATGCCCTCCATATTCATTCAGATGTATATTGATGTATGTGTGTCTATTACTCTTTCACTCCAACAATATTGATTAGATTTTAATGAAACTCTACAACTGTAAGTATAACATAGATATCAGAAAAACTATAAACGCAAGTGAAACCGCGAACCTTTAGGCCATAACTTGTATAATGTATAATAGCGACTTGTGGTATCAGACCAGCGCTTATTAGAGAAACGTTTATAAGAGAAAGATGTTTTAGATAAATGCATCTACCAAATACAACTATTAATGTTTCTTTTTTTAACTTATACAAAGACACGTATCCGCTTATGAATACGTACAGCCATAAAGACCTTACCCTGAGGGTAAGGAGCTATAAACACCAATCATTTCACATTTATAGTGCTGTTCATTACAACTATCGTGTCTGGACTATAAATAAATATGCTTGCGGCATTCATGTACGCTCGATTTAAATGCGTTTCATTATTGTTCAAGAAAAATGTCTTATTAATAAAATATATTTATATAAATCAAATTGTAGTAGAAAAAGTGCTTACCGCAAGCGGGTAATCTAAGTAAGCGGGTAAGTTAAGTAAAAGCATACAATGTCAATTGCAAAATTAATAAATTACTTT
This sequence comes from Orgyia antiqua, assembly GCA_916999025.1. Taxonomy (NCBI): domain Eukaryota; kingdom Metazoa; phylum Arthropoda; class Insecta; order Lepidoptera; family Erebidae; genus Orgyia; species Orgyia antiqua. Next base: position 22,844,750 of record OU779862.1, read on the forward strand.
ATATATTTATATAGTTTAAGTTTAGGTGAAAAAAAGAGACACGACACGTTTACACAGCAGATAAATTACAAGAAACACTGGTAATATTTAGGTGAAACATTGCAAGGATTATTTGATATACAATTGCGTAATCTACAGTTTTGTCTAACCAATTTAAAACATTCCGTGTAAAACCGGCAAAAACCCGTAAAAGCAAACTTAGAAGTCTATACTTATTATGAAACGAAGTCGTTATTTTTGTATGTCCATATGTGAGATTATATCCTAATTTTTTTTTTAAATTATGGAGTGGTTTAAGAAGATGGCTTTTCTGCATAATTTGGATTCTAAATTCAATTCAATGGATTTTGTTTTACATGTCACGATGTTTCGAACATTTGATCTAATATTTAGCTAAGTGCGAATCAATTAAAACTGAAATACTGTTTATGATCGGGCAAGATAGAAGATATAACCTGTTTGCAAAGTTATATTATATAAATAATCTTAACTAACTACTCATTAGTAAGTTCAGTTTTGTGAGAAAAACCGTTACAAGTAGTTCACATGTTATTTATACAAACTTCCTGAACAACAAATTATTAATAATTATAGTACAACGTACTTTTAACGAATACTTTTTTGAAAATCTCCACCTATTTACCACCCAAGATTCCGTCACGGGTTTGTGGAATATTTTTTTTAAATAAATAAATATTCTGTGTAAAGTCGTCTGTTGACGGATTAACAATACAAGTCACCACGCCATTTCTTCCTCAGAGTGCTGTAAGTAAGAGTCTGGTAAGGGATATTAAAAACAGTTAACATCAACTGTGAGAGACGGTATACACGAACCTGTGGAGGATGTTCGTGCCCAGTAGTGGGACGTATGTGGGCTGGAGAGAGAGAGAGAGGAAAGTCGTGACAATAAAACATTGCTCTGAAATTTGTTATTTATCACTGCTATTATAATGTATTGAATATGTGGTATGACAGTTTGAACCCCGAGTCATTAGTGAGTCGTTAGTGTTGTGTGTCGAAGTACCGACAAAACGAACAAAAATAGTTACGAAGACCAAGTGCGGGTAGTTTCCGAAACTCGGCCGCTGCCGCTCACCAGTTCACCCGTGACCACGGTCGATACAAGTCGACCGAAACGTCGGGACAAAACAGGTATCGTACCTAAAATAAATTATATTTTCCGCGGAGTAGACCCGGTCATTGTATATTAATAAGTTTGAACCCCATGACTATCATAATACTGAGGTTACGTTGCCATGTTGGAGTCAAAAAAAATTTGGTGAAATATCTGTAAATAGTTGTTAATGTACTTGTTATAGTTCATACACTACGCCTACATCTATTAAATTATCGTTAATTTAATTTATAACTTGTATACAATAGTTAATTAGCTTTCACGGATGAAAATGCAAATTGAACATTTTTGAAACATTTTAATTAAAATTTATTATCACCGTCATAAAATATAAGCGCTATTAATGTCTTATCAATTATATTTCCAAATTTTGCCTTTTAAATTTATTTATTAAAAATAGCATGAATATTCAAATTATGTATTAAAATTGTTTACAATTCGAAAACTATAAAAGAGTAATAAAAATATACTTAAATAACTTAATAGCATTAAGTTATAACCGTTTCGATATTGGTTTTGGCTTATAATATAATTAAAAACATTTGATAACTACATCATTATTCTTGTGGTAACGGATTAAGAATACATAATGTCATGACCTCATTTCCACCTCAGAGATGGTGTAAAAGCCAGCTATAGGTACAGAATGTAGTTAATGTCCATTTTCTCGCACAGTTTTGTCCGCGTATGAAAGACATCAACGCGTGATGAAATTGTATCTCTCTCTCTCCAGCTCAATAACGTCCCACTGTTGAGCACGGGCCTCCGCCTCTTTGAAGGATTATGGTCTACTCTGCCACGCTGACCAAGTGTGTTGACACAGGAGTCTTTCATCTCATAGCGGATTTTATGTTTGTATTTTGTACGAGATTTTTTTGCTGGCTTTTACTGCACCCTATGAAGAGAAAGGGGTGGTGACACCTATTTTTTAATCTGTCATCACGCGGACATGTATTAAACAATAAATATAGAAACATTTTAGAAGTAAACCTCTTTTTGAAATTAGAACTAAACAGAAATGTGTCATTATTAATCAACTTTAAAGTAGGTGCAATTGATAGCTTTAAATGAAAGATTTGATTCATTATTCAATATGCAAGTGGAAATTACGGCACAGTGCCAGTTCATTATTGTGTGGCGTTTGGACATTAAAATAATAAATGGAAGAAAGTTGCGAACAATGACCTGGCATATAGATCACTCAGATACTGATACAAATAAAGCCTTAAAGGTCAAGAAGCTCTCATGGCCCGAATGTCACAGCCTTATTTCTTGAAATGATAAAATATTGTAGTGAACAATATGATTTTATTACGCTATTGTGTGGATAAAGAGGGATTCGATTTGTCTTTCGTCTCTTTGTTTTATAACCTGGTGCGATTGCAGGATAACTTTGTCATATTTTCTCATAAATAAATATGTATGCAAAAGCTAAATTAGCAGGCAGCAATATCACTCAACGAACTGACAATCGCTAGGAAAGTAAAGTTTTCGAGTGGCGACCAATATCTAGACGATGGTGATACGATGCTGATTATAGGGCTCAGTCATCTATCAGAATCTAACCAGAATAACAAGGAAAATCATTGAAAGCAAGCTACGCATTGTGGTGTTCGATGAAAGAGTCGGCCGTATTATGAGCTCTTATTCCCAGGCCGTTTACGCCGTGAATGGAACTGCCTGGCAAATTCGTATTATTTATTTATTTATTTACACTTCGCACAAACAAAATTTGTACAATAGCGGACTTAATGCCAAGGGCATTCTCTGCCAGTCAACCATTGGGTGGTGTAGAAAAAGTCAGGGGTAGGTGTAAAACAATACAAAACACAAACACTACTAAAATACTTAATAATAAACTTACCTACAATCAAATAAACACTAAATATTATGAGTATATTATTGACAGCGAATCAGTGGTCACGTGACTTCAGGCTGATATAGGCCTGACTTTTGTTTCACTGGCTGGCGTTAAGCGTATTACGAGCGCTAATTTGACATATAGTTGGCCGTTTTAGCTATCTAGAAGTGACATGTAAATTCATTCAATAGAAGCTGCTACATCGTTACTTATAATAAATTGTTTTGGTTTATTTAGAATTAAAAGTAACTATTAGCTACATATTAACGATGGGTGGTGAATTGGAGTTGCTTGAATTTATGGAGAACGATGATGATGAGCAAAACACTAGTCGAATGCGAAATAAGTTAAATAAAAATAATGATATTAATATAATTAATAATACAGTGTATATTACAGTATTGTATTACAGTTACTTTCATGCAAATCCTCACAATTTTTTTTTAAATCAGCCTAAATTGTTCCCGTAAGCCCGTTCTAGCATAGTGAATAACTAAGTCTATGTTTCCGCTAGATCAACTGACAGTTTAAGTGACGGGTGCCGTTCCAAAACTAATTCCCAAAATGTAGATGAATTATATACAATAAAAAATATCTAAATATAAAATTAGATATAAGTATTAACGTACTTTTCATATATATAATAGTCTAAGTAACTTGTTTTTAGCAAATATTTTATATTTTGTTGCATTTTGAATACAAATTAGATTGCAAAATAAAACCGTAACTAATCGATTACCACAATAAACAAGTTTCTGAAAGACTCTATCAAAAAGGCTAGTTTTATGTATGTCATAATACGAAATCAAAGTCAGGCCGTTTCCAGCCGTCAACAGAATCGCCTGGAACTTGCATGATATTTTGAAAACTCATAATACGCCTGCTGTAGCCAGTACGGGCCGGAAAAAGACTAATGGATGGATAGAATTTAAATATTTAAACAAAATCATTCTGAATCAGTCCTTTAGTTGATTTTATTGAAATTCTTCCGTTTTGCTCACTACTTTCACCGCTTGTATATATGTATATATCCCTTTACTATAGGTAGATATACGACATAAGGTCAAACCACCAAAGTCCTTGCCTAAAGTTTTGCACTTGCATAGCTTTGCACAAACTGATGTCGAGGAGCTACGTACTGACGCAGCCAACATTAACTGGGAAAGTATGATGATTGCTGCTAGTGTGGACGAGAAAGTCTCGATTTTAATAGTAAGATAATCAAGCTATTTGATCGTCATGCCCCTATAAAACCAGTAAAACTAAAACGCCCACCAGCGCCGTGGATGACAGAGGAAATCCGTGCAGCCATGAAACGCAGAGATCGAGCCTTCTACAAATATAAACGAAGCCGATGCGACAGTAATTGGACTAAGTTTAAAAAACTCCGCAATCGCTGTAACCAGATGATACGGAACGCGAAACGACGACATATCCTTACACATGTATCTTTTTCTTCTACTACTGAAGTCTGGAGATTTCTTAGAACCCTCGGCGTCGGAAAATCATGCACGTCAGGCTTACCGAATACTATCAGTCTAGACGAAATCAACACCCATTTTGCTAAATCCAAAGCCAGTCCATGTCACTTCCGTCCTATCTCAATTCTCCCCTTCTTAGCTAAGGTTCTTGAAAAGTGTGCATATAAGCAGCTAGCGTCGTTTGTACAGCTGAATAACCTACTTTGCCCACTCCAATTGGGGTTCTGACCCGGACACAGCACCATCTCCGCTTTACTTAAAGTAACAAACGATGTGAGGGTCGGCATCGAGGAAACTAAAATTACTTTACTTGTTTTGGTAGACTTTTCTAACGCTTTCAATTCTGTTAATCACGACATTCTTCTGTCAATACTTTCTTCTCTTCTAATTTCCCCTGACGCATTGAGATGGTTTGCCTCTTATCTCCATGATCGCCAGCAGTCAGTATACAACGACGAACGCTCATCTATTTGGTGTACACTAGACTCGGGCATTCCTCAGGGAGGCATACTGTCACCTCTGCTTTTCTCGCTGTTCATTGGGCTCATTACTCAGGAACTCAAGTGTACGTATCATCTGTATGCAGACTATTTACAGCTGTATACACAGGTTGGAGTTGACGATGTTTCAACTGCTGTTAAATGTGTAAACGAGGACCTGAAATCGATAAAGGAGTGGTCTGATCGCTTTGGTCTGGCAGTGAATCCTAGTAAATGTCAAGCCAATCTTATGGGTAGTTCACGTATTTTGGCCAGGGTGGACGAATCATCTCTGCCGCCAGTTATTTTTGACGGTACAAAAATTCCCATCAGTCCAACGGTTAAAGACCTTGGTCTATACATCGATGCAACGTTGAATTGGCAATATCAAGTGACGGAGGTCAGCGAAAGAGTCACCGGGACATTACGAGCCCTGTATCGTTTTAGGAATTTTTTGCCGGAAAAAATTAAGATAACGCTTGTGTAAACTTTAATTTTCCCTATAATCGACTATGGTGATGTGTGCTATCTCGACCTGTATGCAGATCTGCTCAATAAGCTTGACCGACTTCTCAATAATTGCATTCGATTCGTTCATAATCTCCGTAAATATGACCACGTATCGTCATATCGTCGCCGGTTAAACTGGTTGAAATTCGGCAGCGCCGTAGTCTACATACAGTTACTACTACATACACACTACTTAACTCTCCTAATGCTCCCAACTACTTATCATGTTATTTTCGTAATCGGTCCTCTCTCCATCTTCAACATCTTCGTTCTTCAAACAACCTTTTTCTCTCTTGCCCTCCTCATAGCTTCAGTCTTGTACACTTTTCTTTCATCATACAATCTATTCTTTTATGGAACTCTCTTTCTCGTGAGATCAGGTTAGCATCGAGCCGAAATATTTTCAAACGCAGAGTTCGTAAATTTTACACTAATATTTCACTACAATCGTCATAGTGTCTCTTACTGAACATTTATACGGAATATAAGTTTATGTATTATTAGTATGTATGTTTATGTATGTGTAAGTATATAATAATATGGTCACATGTTTATATGTTCGTAAGTACATAAATATAATTATTATGTTTATATCCTGATATTTAATTTTATGTATCTATATATAATTGTATATATCCATTGAATATATCATTTGTTATAATTATGTCTATTAATTTTTAGGTGAAAAATATTTTAATTTGGTTAGTGTTTGGTAATGCGCCTACCTGTTCCGTTTTCCACACTGCCCAATGTTTGACTGGTAGAGAATGCTTTTAGCATTAAGTTCGCCATTGTTAGTACAATGGCGAACTTAATGGCGAATTTAATTTTTATTTATTTATTTTTAAACTTTTTGCACAAAATACATAGTTGTATTTTGTGCAAAAAGTTTAAAAATAAATAAATAAAAATAAGGTCTCGCGAAAACATAACCTTGGTGTAAAAATACGATGCCGGCTCGTTGCGGGCGATTTATCATTCTAGGGTTCAGTAAAGAGTATTTTAAAATACTTATTTACTTAAATTCGTCTTATAATTTAGTGTTTTATATCTATTGTAAGAATATATTGAAATTTTTTAATAGTAAGCCTGGAAAAAACCGCTAATAGCGATAAGGCCGCCCATTGGACAATCTTGTATTTTAAGTATTAAGTTATTTCTATGCTTCTGTATGGTGTAGAATAAATAATGTAATAAATAAATGATAAATAAGTATTATGTATTCTAGAACCGAAGAAAAGAAAAGAAAAAAATCCCGAGCAATATGCATAGCAGAAGAGCGGAGGATGTTGTGTGAAATGTCTGTAAGGATTTATTGTTTTCTATAGTTAAGTAGTATTATTTGCAATATTTATCATAATCAGAGACTTTTGCCTGTATATAAATTTTTGGAATCATCTAACGATAAAGTAATAAAAAAATAAAATAAAAAAAAAGCTTTATTTAATTCCATACATGTGTCAAAATTTTAATTAAAAAAAAAATGTCAAATAATTAATTCCTTTGGTCATTTAAAATATAAATCAGTCATGTGTTCCCTCTCGGGTAAAAGCCTCCTCCATTTATTTTTGTCTTGGGCAATTTCCAGCCAGTTGTTTCCCGCTACTGCCTTGACTCCATCTATCCATCTGGAGCATGGTCTACCTCTGCGTCTAGCCCCATGCGGTCTCTTCCATAATGTTACTGTATATGTCCACCTTTGGTCTTTATATCTTGCCACATGGCCAGCCCATTTCCATTTCAGCTTTTGGGTGAGGGTTTTTGCATCAATAACCTTAGTTTTTTTTGCGGATATCAGTTGCTCTCATTTTGTCCCGTAAGGTGATTCCCACGATAAAGTAATAGTAAATATTAAGTGTTATTCCTCTTCTTCCTGCCCTTATCCCAAATTATTTGTCGTCGACGCAGCACGTTCTTCTCTTCCAACGTCTCCTATCAACCGTTATATTCATATCAAGTCCTTTTTCTTTTATATTATGGTCTTTCACACAGTACTTTTTCTTTCAGATTATGTATTGTTATTAAAAGAAACAAAAATATTTGCATCAGTTAAGCAGAACCCTGTATATATTTAAGACTGAACTGACCACATTCCTTAAGACTTTTTTGGTTATATTTTTTTAAGAATCCGTTGGAAGTTAAAACCTGATGCTGTAACAGATAAATGTTTAGCGGATGCATTCTCATAACTTAAGATGATTGTTCATAGTTTTTGCGAGGTGTTATCCAATCCGTCGGTTCTAAGGCGTGGTCTTATAATGGTTCAATGAGCTTCTATCAAAGGAGGTGGTACAATTTGGTAATTTTATTCTGTTTTTTGTACCTAGATATACTTCTCATTTATTGTTATGGGATTGAGTTTGCCATTCACATTTCGAATAGTAGCGAATTGTAATGTAAGTAATATAGTCACTTTTCTCAACTTATAGATAATCTATGGAGTTGATATCTTTAGCTAGAACTAGAAAATTTAAAACAGCGCAGGCTAAAAACATAACCACAAGCTGCTATGATATTTATTATATTATTTATTATATTACTCCTCAAAATTTTACTTAAATAGGGACATCATAGCGTTCTAGAAATACAGCATCCACAATATCACGATAAAATTTTGAGGAGTAACATTATCATGGCAGCTCGTGGTTATGTTTCTTAGCCTGCAAATGAGTAAAATGATAGAACTTACAATCAGGTGGGCTTTTGCTAGTTTAAATACTATAATAATATTTACTTAATCTCTCTCTCTTTCCAGCCCATTCACGTCCCACTGTTAGGCACGGACCTTCTCTATTTTTGGAGGGATTACAGTCTACTGTACCGCGCGGACCAGACGTGTTGGCACGGGTTTATTTTCGTATTTTCCGCCGCTCACAGGAGATTTTATTTGTTTACAATATTGCTTAGCTGGCTTTTACAGCATTCTGAAGAGGAAAAGGGGTGGAGACACTTGTATGTATTCTTAATCCGTCACCACACGGATACTTAATCTAAAAACATTGAAATGTTGAAAATTGTTGGTTTTAAGTTTACTCTGAGGTATTTAATGTACTTTGGTTATATAGACATTTATTCATAGATAAAGACCAAGCCAATAAAAGCTTATAGGACACCTGTATCTAATTTGGATAGTTTAAAAAAAGCTGAGAAAGATGAGGGGATTTTCTTTAAACTCATCTTGAAAGAATCTCTGTATACATTAACTTTTATAATGGAACTAATCAGTTTTGCATTTAATGTAAATGTGAAAGGCAGATGGAAGATACAGAGATCGGATAAGTGCTTATTTGAATGACGCATAACGTTTTATTGACCTTTGAGATGTGATTAGTGTTGGTTCATGACATTCACCGTCATATTCGATAAACCACCGTTATAGAATTGAATAAGCCTCATGGAACTTTATCGGTAATACTTAAAAAATATCTCAATAGAAAAGTATAATATATTTTTAATATTCGAAGTAGTTTAGATATCAAACTTTAATAAAATTTTAAATAGTTTGTAATACGTTATTAATCTTAAGAGTATTCGGCCTTTAAATAACGATGGACATACAATTTGACTACAAGGGGATGCCCCTTAAAACTAACGTGTTTTCTATAGTATTAAGTTTGCTTACTGTTTGTTTAACTTTATGGCAAACCGTAACCCGTAGAAAAATATCGAATAGCATGATACCAAATGATCTTATTAGATTGTTATAAATTTAAATTTATGTGTTAACGTTATGAATTTCTATATTATAATGTTGGATTTAATAAGGTTTTTATGTAGCATAATTATAAGTAACTTAATTAAATTATATGCTATATGGTTTTGATCATAAACTAGAACCACCTACGACTATTTCAATGGAATGAAAATACTGAGAAATAAATCGTCCTACGCTTTTAAACTGCAGATTAATTTCAACTAATTAATTATAATACATCTGTCAAAACTATCAAGTTTAATTCAAAATCGAATCTGTCATTTTGACAGGTCTGAACTGAATATGTCAAAATCTTTTGGTGTTTATTTGTCAGATATTCGAAAGCTGTGGTTTAATGTGTGATACCGTTGTTTATTGTAAGTTATCATTAAATATCTGTTATGGGCGTATATCGTGGCTCATCGCTGTACAACCTGAGGCATCAAAACAGAAATAATAGTGACTTTGCTATCTCTGGTATTAATCTAATTAAAACCATAGTTCTGTTTTGTTGATTTAGTCAAATATTTTGTATCTTTTTTTCGGTCACGGCATTGGGTATTGTCGTAAAGACAATGATTTTCCATTATTTCAAATTTGTTTCTATGCTCTATACTGATACTATTAGATATATGCAATCTCTCACCACCTGCACTTTGGGAGGGCTTATGGTCTACTGTGCCGCGCTGACCAATTGTGTTGGCACAGGGTTTATTTTCAAGTTTTCCGTCTCTCACAGAGGATGTTATCTGTGTGCAATATCCCTTAGCTGACTTTTACAGCACCCTTGGGAGGAGATGCGGTGGTGACACTTGTATTCATAATCCGTATTCTTAACACGGACAATAAGCAATAATAATATATGCAATAAGCTATTAAAATTGCTTATAATTCTCCCAGTGAAAACCTTATAGACAAACAAACGTTAAATTGTCTATTAAAATCTAATAAAGTTGCCAATATTATTAGGTATTACAGTTCGTCCTATAACAAGTACCAATGAGAATATATATTATATTAGATATTAATATGATTTAAAGTTTATATACATCATTAGCATCACATATTAAATCATTATATAAGTATACCTTATAATTAGATTCTATATTTTTATTACTTTTTAATGTTAAATTTTAATTAAGTATTCACATGTTAAAGATATTTTAATGATAGGGTTGAGTTTGCTTGATTAAATTATAAATTTGATAATATTTTGTAATACTTTATTTCTAATATGAATATTCATTTAGATATTATTGATGATGATATTAAAATTAATAATTTACATGAATGTATGGCATGTAATGGCTTTAATGTGTTTTATTTACGATGTACATTTGATGACATAGGTACCTACCGAAGCCAAGAGCAAAACTAAACTTAACTTAACTAAAAAATTAAAATTGATAGTATTAATATATCTATTACTTACTAGTTGGTTGTACACATTCATATTAATTAAAACTTACACTTTCTTTTTGATTATTGAGACAGAAATCTCAAAATGACATAATACACGTATTTTGTGTAGAAGATCTCTGTCCGGTAGTAAGACCATATAAAAAAGAAAAAAAAATGTTAATAAAAAGATATAATTCTTTTCATACGTTTTCCTTTCTACATTTATGGAAGTATTCACATTTACACACAAAGCTGAAAAACTTCTGGTCCTTATTAAGAGAAAAATACATATACATAACATTCTTTTCAATTTTGTATCTTTATTACAGTAATGATGTCTTTTGTTATGTAATCGTTGTCAGTTATCAAAGCGTTTAGAGGCTTTTGTGTACTAATGAGATGACTAGCAGCCTCTTCGTACAGTTACAATTTTCGACGTATTAAAAATATGTATTGTGTTTGATATCGCCTTTGTAGTGACTTTAGTCGTCTAGCCTAGACCTATGTTTTGCAAAACCTTGTGTATAAAATATCTTGTATAAATTATACAACATAAGGCTGAGCTTCCTTTTGATTTTTGTGTGGGACTAATACAATTATAAGTAAAACAAATAAAATATATGCAACAATCGCTTCTGCCCGTGCCTTCGTACGCGTGAAATTTAGAAAATATTCCACGTTTTTGCGAAATTTTTGTGGATACTGCGTTACTATCAGTCGCAGCGTGATGTTATATATAGCCTATACTAAGTTAAAATAATCTTCCTCGATAAATTTACCATCGAACAACTAAAGAATTTTTCAAATCGGACTAATGGTTCCTGAGATTATTGCGTTCAAACAAACAAACAAAGAGACTCTTCAGCTTTATAATAATAGTATAGTTAGATAGAAATAGTCCGATTTGTGGTCTCCGTGTGGTGACGGATTAAGAATACAAATGTCACCACCCCATCTCCTCCCAAGGGTGCTGTAAAAGTCAACTAAGGGATTGCACACAGATAACATCTTCTGTGAGAGACGGAAAACTTAGAAATAAACCCTGTGCCAACACGCCTGGTCAGCGCGGCACAGTAGACCATAATCCCCCCCCAAGTGGAGGAGGCCCGTGCCCAACAGTGGGACGTAAATGGGCTGGAGAGGAGAGTCCGATTTAGTTTTTGTTTTGATTTTGGTGCTTGTTTTATCAACTATTTTTTTTTAATATTTATTATACCTAGAGTACCTACTTGCACTGTATTTCCACAATATAGAGTGTAATGGTTATTAGATTTAGCGTATAATAAGTAAAAAAGTATGACACCATCTTCAGGTCGACAGCCTTATAAATCCGCACTAATGATTTTACCCAAAAAAAAACAAAACAAATGTTTTTTGCTTATTGGCAACACCATATGTGGCGTAAGAGTTTATTTTCGGTTAAATATTTTGAAAAGTCTAAGGAATTTCAATGGATTCTTAATTGGAAGATTATTTAATTTGAATATTGTATAAATAAAACTACTTTTTACGGATTTAGACGCGTATATTTGTTTTAAATTTTGGCCCGACGTTTCGGAGACTTTGCAGTCACCATGGGCACGGGTGAGAGTGAGAGTCAGTCTCACCCGTGACCATGGTGACTGCAAAGTCTAAGTTATTTAAACAGATGAGTCGCGCAAGTGTTAGAAAATATTTGAATATTGTATTATTTAATTTCAATAGTTGTATTATAATTTTATTCAACCATTTATAAAGATGTAAGCTGTTATATTTATGAGTGCGATTGCTTTTTAGCTGTTATTGAAGTGTTTAATCAGAAAAGAAATAATAAAAATAACATTATTACTTCATAAAATAATGTTATTTTTACTATTTCTTTTCTAATTAAACACTTAAATAACAATTTTAACATCTAATAGAGGCTCGTTTTGATTTTTTTATTTTATTTTAATTAGAAACCCAGTGTTTTCACGTTAACTTTTTTCGTAAGAATGTTGTGTCATTGTCATTATTGTCATTATAATTTACTGGCTGTCGATCGCAACTTCGTACGCGTAAAATTTAAAGTACACACCAAATGCAAAAAAAGTATACAAAAAGTCATCCTCTTAAACCACTCTGTTAATTAAAAAAGACCGCATCAAAATCCGTTGCGTAGCTTTGAAGATATGAGCTCACATTGGGACATTTATACAAAAATAAAGACTAAAGTATAGATTATCCTCCTAAAGCTATACGCTTTCTGAAAAAAAAAACGGTGACTGCAAATTCTCACCAATGTGCAATGTATTAATTTTGCAGTACTATAAATATTTGGTAGGTAACAACTTTAACTCAACACATTCTTAAGGGCCTACATCAATATTTTCGTATATCATCGCCGACACGTACATATTAACACAGCCAGTAGGCACAGAAAATGAAGAATTAGGGATACTTTCCCTATTTACTCAAAATCTACTAAATATATTTTAATTCTGATTTACGTGTTTCTATACATAATAGTTACCTATGTTTTTAAACGTATTTCATTAGTTAATACGCGATAATAGACCGACAAATGAAAAAAATAAAAAATTAGAGAGGTTGTTTCGCTAAGATTTTCTATCGAGAAAACTTTTTCCAATCGCGTTTCTGAGTTTATGCAATCCTAGATTATATATTGAAAAAACATATACTTAAAAATTAGAGCTCTAGCCATTCAATCTAAAGAAACAATGAAAACTTCGTACGTAGAAAAATGCACGAAGCTATTTTGGTATCCTCTTAAGATCTTTGTTCAAATTTCCGTCTTATGTATCTGTCTAATCTAATAATGTGAGGGAAATACAAACACTTTATTACATTTTTTTAAATATGTGCAAGATTTTTGGGACCCTGATAAAAACTGAAGCTTGTTTGGGAAAACCTAGAATGTAGCCGTGTGTAAATGCCAGCAGAATACAAAGAATCTAAACAAATGTGAGTAGGAGGGTAATACTGGTTCACGTGTGCCAGTAGCTCACCCACGCATCCTTAGACACGCCAGATCAATTGTAGGGTTGTCAATTCAAATAAATATTATGTATGCATTTTAGAAGTCATATTTGTAATGTTTTGTACAGAAAAAAATACTTATAGTATCACTTCATTGTCCATCCGTTCGTCTGTCTGTTAATATACTTTGCGTTGTCTTACGTTTGTAAATAACTTTGGAGTGACGAAATATGCACGCACAATTTTTGTGAAAATTTCTCTCAATTTACTCAATCTTTTTTCAAAAACAAAAAGTAGATTTAACTTCAAAAATATTGTTTCCACAAATTCATAAGAAAACGGCACGATTTCTTCACATTGCACAATTTTGGGATAAAAATGACTAAGTAAAGCATTTCACCAAATTATCCTTTATTTTATGAGTCACATTGACTCACCATTTAGACTGCGTGTTTCGAAAGGTATAGGTACTCGTATATACATATCATGATCTTAATTAAATTCTAAGAAATGGATTTGTAAGAAGTTTATGAATGTAATATTTTAATAGGTAAAAGTAGATAGACGATTAACGAAAGGCATATACACGGCGGAGGTAAGTGGGAACGCTGGAAGAGGACGCCCGAGAAAAGTACATATACTCCGATGTTATCACCAGTATACTTCAAAAGGTACAAGTGCGTAGCACTTACAACCGTCGGGTATGTATGACAAGATGTACGAGGGTGGATGAAGCCAAGGAAGTATTTGGATTGTAGCAGATGGCGCTCTATAGTCTCTGCCTATCCCCATGGCAAAAAGGCATGATGTGATGATGATGATGAGGTAAAAGTAATCGGTATTTAACAGATAACGCAAGAGTGGACCGAAATCGATACATTACGAGTAAAACGGCATCAGAAATATATCAATTAAAGTTATTTGGACGATGCGGAGGAATATTTTGACATGTGATTTATTTAATTAATTTTATTTGCTTTCTTTATAATAATTATATAATTATATTAGATTTGTACATATTTGCCTATTTTAATATTTTCAAAACTTTGTACAGGTACATATGTTATTAATAAACAAACAGTAGTTATTTTAAGCTTTTCGTTATATCAGTAAGTAATACATAAATCTTCAAAAGATATAAATACAAATAAAATAAAATACAGACACACAAAATTATTACATACAAGTTCAAGTAGCAGCCCTGTTAATATTCATCTATTTTCATTAATATGGAAAATAAGTTACAAACTACATCCGGCATAAGCTCTGACATACTAGATATTTACAGGTTCGAATAATAATTTAATTTAATTACAAACATTATTTGGTCCAGATACTTTACACTAAACTTACAGCATTTTTAATAAAGTGGATGTGACACAGGTCACATACACAGCGTGTCAATATAAATAAAATCCAAAATACTGCTGAATGTCCTAAAGAGGAAGACAGGTTGTAGTAGAAAAGGAAAAAAAAATTACAAACGTCAGAGAAATCGAATTAGCACTAGTAACACGAATATTGTATTTTATATTAAAGACGATTTCATACAAAAGGCTGGTCTTCACGACCATAATACAACTCTTTTACGCGAATTTGTATTTACAAAGATTTTGACAAAAACACTCACTAAACTTTTTCACCTGTTGGATGAATTTCCATAAATCTTCTTACACTGCTTCTCTACAGTGTGTGGCAAAATAAATACTTATATATTTGCAGAAAATGTCACCGATTCTACGTGCACTTCACTAAAAATGAAATATGATAGTGTCAATAACACAATCCGGCAATGTTAACAGAACATTTTGTATTATAAAATCTGTATATTATAGGCTAACGATTTTAATAAATAAATATGTGCACAACGAAATAGCCAATTACACAAAACACGTCATAGTTTTCATTTTTAGTTAAGTTAAGTTTAGTTGTGCATGTGGAATTGGTACCATCATGTTACTTGCGTCGCTAACGTCTCCGCAAGTATAAAAGTAACTAGTATGAAATTTTTCAGGTTTATAAGCTTCAGCTGAGATAAAATATTAAGAAAATGACATAGACAAATCTATAATTTGAGACCAAAGTTGAATGAACTTAGAAACTTTATATGTTTGTAAGTAGTTCAATCACAAACAGGAAATATAAGACATTATAGAACTAAATTATTTGACGAATGTTTCCTCTCTCATCACATCATGACTATGTACAAGTTTATATCTAATATATAAAATTCCCGTGTCACAGTGTTAGTTACCGTACTCCTCCGAAACGGCTTGACCGATTCTTCTCAAATTTTGCATACATATTCAGTAGGTCTGAGAATAGGCCAACATCTATTTTTCAAACTTTTTTTTTTAGTATGGCAAAACAACGTTTGCCGGGTCAGCTAGTATATATATATATATAGGTAAGATAAATGATATACAACTGATCGCTCGATGTTAAAATTTTCTATCACATAATTCTTATGGTCTACTGTGGTTTAATTATGGTCTACTGTGCCGCGCTAACCAAGCGTGTTGGCACAGTGTTTATTTTAGAGATTTCCGTCTCTCTCTGAGGATGTAATGTGTATAAAATATTTATTTATTTATTTATTTATTGGTATTTGATTATATAAAAACATTATACATAAATGGTTTGGCTTCAATATAAAGTATACAACATATTTGTAGGCTTTCTGTTCTCCTAGCTAGGTTGCAAGCAACCTGTGTTAAGGAGATACAGTGCTGCCCCCTTAATGGGTGTACATACTTAATTACCAATTTAGGAAAATGGGTCAATAAGATTACCAATAAAATTATGTTGTAAGTGTGTCTGTGTAGTGTGTGCGTGTGTGTGTGTGTGTGTGTGAGTGTGTGTATGTGTGAGTGTGTGTATGTGTGTGTGTCTGCATTAAAGTTGCACGAACAAGCTAAGCAAGAATTCGGTATTATGAAAAAGAACATGTAATATATGACTCAGTCTCATCATATGTTTTATTTAGAAAGAAAGATTTGACAGTCGATTTGAATTTCGACAAGGGCAGTTCGTATATAGGTAGACTGTAGTTAGTCTTATTGTAAAGAAACGGACCAAGGAAGATAGCAAACTTCCTCGTAAAGCTGAAGCGTACTGTAGGAACCTCACATACTTTGTCAGCGCGACGCTTATCAATCATCTGAAAAGGTGTTTTTTGGTATTATATCCTTTGACTTCGTGGCGTAGTGGTTCATGTAATGGACTGCCGTTAACAAGGTCGCTGGTTCGATTCCCGCTTGGGACAATCATTTGTGTGATATCCATAAATGTCATACAAATGTTTGTACTGCGTCTGGGTGTTTCTATGTATTATAAGTATGTATTTACAAAAGAAAAGTAGTTTATCTATTATATCCGTATTCTGGTACCCATAACACAAGCATAATAAGCTTAGCTTGGGACCAGAGGACGTTGTGTGAAATGTCCGTTAATATTTATTTATTTATTTATTATTTATTTTAGCTGACTTTTACAGCACCCTTGGGAGGAGATGGGGTGGTGACATTTGTTGGAGTTGGTGTTGGTTGACGGAGAAACATAGAATTAAGAACTCGTATTTTCTGAAAAAGTTTTGTACAAAGTTTGACTCTATGTAACTAGTAACATATAAACAACTTCCAGAGCCTCAGAGTAAAATAAAGGCGAATAATTAATAATACCAATATAAAGTAGGTCTGTTCTAAGCGGTTGTATGTATCAGCTATGTTTTCTGGCGCCGCCTACTTAAACCGGTAATATTGAAACAATGACTAACCGGATCTACTCTAGTCATATAACATAGATACTTATATATAACGATAAATACTAATCACCATTGAACCGATAGTAATACGTTTGGATAACTAAATTAATTAATCTTATAGGTAGATAATAAACACGTTAGAAAATCCTGAATATATTTTAATTATTGTATTGTTATTGCTCCTTAATATGTGTGCAAAATTTCAGATCAATTCGACTACTGCAAGTATGTGAAAATCACTTTAAAAAATTCCGTTACATAGATTAATACATTGATACATACCGAACTTATAAAAAGAAATACATAATTAAAAATCAATTCCTGTTCGTACTAAAACTTGAGAACGGCTGAGTAACAACACAGCTTAAACTTCTATTGTACGATGCAGCGACATACACGATTCCGTACGTTTTCCAATAGTTTATTGTCATAATAAAGTTGTAGACTTATACTTAACAAAGACGACTAGTGTCCAAGTCCTAGAATGAATAAAATTTCACATTTAATGTATCTCGTAGAAAATATAATTCGTTATTTGAAAATTCCCATTTGTAGAAATAACTCTCAAGGAATGTTTTATAGATTCATTTTATGTTAAGAAAATTCAACTTTCTTTTAAAGTTACATTATTTAAGTTACAGTTTTATGAGTACATAACTGGAAGGACAAAAAAACTAGTTGCGCCTGAAGTGATGAGATTAGGTAAGGGTAAGGAAACGATGAATGATCATTTACATTACAGCCAACTGTAGTGCATAAGTGTTAATCAATCCCTGTTTTCTGAAATTAACGCACTAGGTTGCAATTCACAAGTTCGCAGGTTTGAAAAAAAAAATACCGCATAATTATCCTGCACAGACTGCAGGATAATTATGCGGTATTTTTTTTTTTTAATGCATATGGGTGTTTTCTGAAAAACATACACACGAGAAAATAAGCTTAGCTCAGGATCAGAGTACATTGTATGAAATATCTACGAATGATTATTCAGCATTAAAACTTCCTAGTGAGTCATAGTAATCTTCCTACGCACTTCTCATGTCTATTGTATGCAGAGCTAGATTCACTGCTTCTATCGTGAAAGCATACAATTCTCTATTATGACAAGAAATAGTGTTTATATTGCAGATTAGCTTTTATTTATTGCAATATGTAAAGAATTTGTACTTGTAACAATATAGTACTTATTTCACGACGTACAGATTAATTACAAGAAACTACAGATATAATGGTACCAATTCCGTGTGGTTACGGATTAAGAATACAAGTGTCACAACCCCATCTCCCACCCAAGGGTGCTGTAAAAGTCAGCTAAGGGATATTGTACATGGATAACATCATCTTTGAGAGATCGAAATCTCGAAAATAAACCCTGAGAGAGAGAGAGAGAGAGATGTAAATTCATAGTGTCAATAACATTTTCGTTAACGATAACTTTTTTATTTATAAAAATATTAAGAAATGTACCGATTTTCATTATTACAGATGTCTACAAAGTATTAAGCCATTAAATCTAAATAAAACGTAGTTAGTTTCGTTTTAATTCATTTAGTTAAGTTAGGGTTTGACGCAACAGAATTAGTACTATTGAATACGTTGTAAATACACACATGTACCTAGCGTCTCTGTGGGGTTCTTTGCGACAAGTGGAGTCATATGTTTTATTTGTAATGAAAACAAGACAAGTATTGTAAAGTCAAGCTTGTCTCGACTTATTTATTGTTTATTTGTACATTTTGCGAGATTTGCTTAGCGTAGACAAGATAGATACCATCTGCTCATTGCAGATACCATACCTATTTAAAAATAAAAAGTTTTAATCACAAATATGTTAAATGGTTGGTTGACGTTTGAAATTGATGACAAATAACATTAGCCTGGCTAAATCGTACTTCATAGAATAATGACGTTTCATATGACGTTTAGTATGTATCATAGACTCACATAGATATATTTTCACGCACACATAGATATGTAAGTGGCTTCAAGTTGGCTGAATTAAGTAGGCATAGACACTACATCTGGTATATTTGTTGTTTTAATCAGATTGGGATATTTTACATTCATTATGTTGGAAAGAACTTCTTAACTATTAATATTAGATTTTATATAGGTAAAACCAACGTGTAGGCCGTGAAAATAGCAATAAAGAACACAGTAAATAGCAAAATACGCAGCAAATAAAATATGTAGTAGCATATTAAATTAAATATGAAGACTTTTTTAATAGACAGCAATTAGGAAAGAAACGGGTAATTTGATATAACAAATTTATTATGTTCTGGTACAGTTGTGTTCTGAACTCATTGTTACGCATACATAAGCAATATGTATATACATATACTCGCACATTTACAGAATAAAGCTGGTTACACACGAAGTATTTAATATTTTTACTGATTATAAAACAAAGTGGTTATTTTTGTATGTTTTTCCCTATGCGAGCTATGTTGAAAACTACACAACGGATTCTAATGACTTTTTTGTTATAATGTGATAATAACACAATTCGGTAATGTTAGTAGATTTTTTTATTAGAAAATATGTATATTGTAGACTTACGACTAATTATTAAAAATGTGCACAACGAAATAATCAATTAATCAAAATACGTCGTAGCTGTTTTCATTTTTTAGTTAAGTTAAGTTTAGTTGTGCATGTAGAATTGGTACCATTATCTAATTTTGCAAGTCACCGAAAGTGTGAAACTACCTTAACATGAAATAGCTCACTAGAGTGTATCCCACGAGTTCAGACATCAATTTGTTCTCGAATTTCTTAACGCATTGTTTAAAAAACGTTAGCATTGTTTAAGTTTAGTTTTATTAAAAATTTTAACATATTGATACAGCCAGCAGCGTGATTACCAGTCAAGAATAAGAACATCCGTCGTTTCTGTGTTTGCAGCATTAGTTGCATGACTTACATACATGTAACTCTTTAGGGCTATCTTTCATGGAAGTAATTAAAAAAAATTTACAGTCATCTCCAGATAGTAACTTACCTTTTAGTCAGGAGAAGTTTTTTTTAATACCTTGAAGAAATAATCCAAGTTGTATCCCAAAAAAGGTTCCCCCAAACGTTTCTGTTCACCACCCAAAGCAGTAAGCGTATCGTCGACTTTGTTACGCCATAGTCGACTCCCGTGACGAGGCAACCCGACCTTCTTCGATAACTTTAAAATACATAAAAATCATGCTTTTATTACCATAAGTTTACGGGATATAATGGCATGTACATACTGAAAATTCACTAGGGCTGTGGACTGGACAACTTACAAGCAATTGCGTAAGAATAATTAAGTCTTTGGCGGCAAGTTATTTTTTTAATGGAATGAATAAAAAAATAATCTTAATGAAATTATTTTATCTATTATCCTATGTCGAAAAATCTTTATGGGAATGCGTTGATGGGGATTAGGAAAGCAAAATATTAAAAGTGTATTTTGACTATTATAATGTGCATTCAAAAGTATTATTGATATCGATATCGAATAAGGAATTACAATAAAATAACACTTTCTCCGTCTCTGTCTCCAGTCCATTAACGTCCTACTGTTGGGTAAAGGCCTCTTCCACTACGGGAGGGATTATTGTCTACTGTGCCGCGCTGAACAGGCGTGTTAACATGGGTTTATTTTAGAGTTTTCCGACACTTGAAGTAGATGTTGTGTTCATAATATACCTTAGCTGACTCTTACAGCACCCTGGGGAAGAAAGGGGATCATGACACATGTATTCTTAACCAGTCACCCCACGGGCATCACCAAAAAACACTAACACATGCATATGAAGCATATTTTAACCAATAAATACACATTTTTTTTAGCAATTTTTTACATACTAGCTGTTACCGTCAACTTCGTACGCGTGGAATTTGGGAACCTCAACAAATTATACCAAAAAGCCATCCTGTTATATCACTACAGTTTAAAAAAAATCGCATCCCGTGGCGTATTTTTCAAGATATAAGCTCACATGAGGACATGGGGATATAACGGCTTTATTATACAACAAGTAAAGATGTATGTATATATATTTGTATTTATTGTAATTAGACGACCTGTAGTCAGGAATAAAAAAATGTTTAGATTGCCTGGCGAGTACAAATTTTTTTCAATCTCAACTATCTGTTAACTGGAATTTCCAGAATCAATTCATGTTTATGACTTACTGAACATTACAGTGAGAAATGTTCATATCGCTATAATTGTTATGGGATTTTTACAAGCGAGAATTTATGTTACTTTTCGCCTGGGTTCCGTACCAAGCTGTGAAACCGGACCATGTCACTGAAACTCGACTGTCCGTCGATCTGTCCTCAGATTGTATCATACATACGTTAACAGTTAGACAATAAAAAATTCCACAAATGATACATTTCTGTGGCTGCTTTAACAGCAAATATCAAAAACCAGAATCCAATAAGTATTTATGAGAGCTCGCATACTATAAGTGTTTTCAGTGTAACTTGATAATATGTTTGAAAGACATACATAAAAACAAAATTACCCCATGCTTACAATGTTCTCAAAAAGCAATAAATATAAGGTCGTCTTTTTTAACCACAGGCCTTCGTCCATCGTGACTGTGGCCAGTTCCACACATTTCACACTGCTCGCTCAAAGTACCAGTCTTTGTTCACAAAATATAGTCATATAGTCTGGTTTCCTACTAGCGCTTACTAAGTAGTTTGAGACAGATAGCGAAAGGTACTTATTTCGCCATAGAATTGTAAATTTTCATCATTTTCCTGAGCTGGATTCAAACTTACTACATTTTGCTTAACAGACAGTATCACTACTATTAACGCTACCAAACATATTTGTGAATTTGTTCAAGCAAACAATTTTATATAGACACGTGTATTAATAGCGAGTTTAGACATGATGACGTCATAAGGTTAATGTCTTGAGATTTAAGTGTTGATAAATAAGTTCGCATACCAATTTAGTGTTGTTTAGCAATTGCCTTAGACCATTTAAATTTATCCGTTTATTTTATAGAGAGGTTGAGGTTTGGGAATTACTTCTTTAGGTCCCGTGAGAGGCATCAGCTAAATAATAAGTGGCTTACGAGTAGTCAAAATGACCCATCGATTATTGGAAAGACTTGTTTAAAATAGCGGGAAATTTATACGCTAAAAAATCTGTAAATTTTTCTTTATTACTTACCTTAACAATATCAAAGATTCAGTCTACAAAGACACGAGAAAAAGGCTAGTCTTTACCTACTTTTAATAAAGAGTTGACAGTATGCAATGTGTAGGCGTAATCTCCTAAATTACCTAAGGGACTGATCCCTGAAAAAAATCACTAAAGGGATGCTATAGTCTCCGAGTGTTATATATTATATAGGTATATTATGTTATGTCTATTAAATAGTGATTCCAAATTATAGGCGTACGAAGTCACGAGCATAGACTAAATAATACTTCATAAATAAGTACTCAACTAAATACATGAATTCATATCTTGTCTAATTGTTGACTTCATTCTAATTGTTTATGACTTTGTATCGTATGTAGTTTTATGAAATTGTTCTGAGCTACACAGACATGAAATAGTCCGACAGTATGAAAAATAACCGTTTAGTTAGTTCATTGACCATTCAATGCGTTAAGACTAACCTAATGATTAATGGCATCTTTGTGTGACAAGACTTAAGAACAATAAAATCTTTCTTCTAACTGAAAGCGAGTGTGCCCTGTCATTGGAACGTGCGGCAATTCCGACACTTATCGGTATTTGACCTCCTTTGTTGTAGAAATCAGCACGAAATGCAATTTGGCTCGGTCTTGGACCTGAAATTTGAGAACACAGTCAAAATATACGCTTACAAACCGCCATTATATCTTGATCTATACTCAACATTTATACATTTAACAATTTGTAAGGTTTTATGTTTAACTTTAAAACTATATTTTTAGTAAGCAGGTTGAAATAGCGTATTCTTCTTCTTTAGCTCATAAATGTCTCGTAGCTATGTGATTCTGAAAAGTGTTTGGCTTTTACGAGAATTATGTAGTAGCACATATTAATTAGCTTTCGCTTAACATGATTTTCAGGGTGATTTTCATCTCATTGCAACTATTGGGGTAGCCAAAATTTTTCATGGGTTCATTATGGGTTCATTATTTTCAAGGGTCACTTTTGAATCAGATCAGACCAATATAAGATAATACATTTTCCAACCAATTATTTTTCCTATTTACGATCAATTATTAAAACGCCAGTAATTGTGTATCACAGAGCTATTTTTTTAAAAGACAAAAGTAAATAACAAATAATACGCTACATTCTAATGTTTAATGCCAACATACAAACCCGAGTGTAGTTTTAAGTTTCAAACGTTTTTGCGAAACGCTTGTTTAATCAAGAGGTCAAGTTATTGTGTTTTTTTAAATTAAACATTCCACGTGATAAGCTGAGATTTGGTCGTTTCTGTAAGTCGTTGAATTAGCATACGTATGTTACATTTATTGCGGTTCTATTTAGTCTGAGTATGTTAACTATGTTTTTATCTTAAATTACATTATTTTAAAAATAAATTTATGTCGTCTGTTCGTGTGCTGACGGTTTAAGAATACAAGTGCCACTACCCTTTTGCCTTCCCAGAGTGTTTTAAAAGCCAGCTAAGGGATATTGTACACAGATAACATCCTCTATGAGAGACGGAAAATACAAACATAAAGCTTGTGGCAATATACCAGGTCAGCGCGGCACAGTAGACTATAACCCCTCCCAAAGTGGAGGAGACCCGTGCCCAATAGTGGGACGTTGCTGGAGCACGAGCTCGAGAGACAGAAATATAAATTTAATATAATTTTTTTAAAGGAATGTTAATAAAGCTTCGTGCAAGCTGAAGGAAAATTCGGCGAATGTAAGATACTATAAATGTGTAAATTTTTAGTGAAATAAAAATTGAAATGTTCATCATGTGAAAATGATTTCAAGTTTGTTGTACAAAAAAGTAATAAAAGTCATTAAAAACTTGTACAAATACACTTTATCAACTTAAGAGGATACCAAAATAGCTTCGTGCATTTTTCTACGTACGAAGTTTTCATTGTTTCTTTAGATTGAATGGCTAGAGCTCTAATTTTCAAGTATATGTTTTTTCAATATATGATCTAGGATCGCATAAACTCAGAAACGCGATTGAAAAAAGTTTTCTAGATAGAAAATCTTAGCGAAACAACCTCTCAAATTTTTTATTTTTTTCATTTGTCGGTTTATCATTGCGTATTAACTAATGAAATAACTTTAAAAACATAAGTAACTATTATATATAGGAACACGTAAATCAGAATTAAAATATATTTAGTAGATTTTGAGTAAACAAAAAATATCCCTAATTCTTCATTTTCTGTGCCTACTGGCTGTGTTAATATGTACGTGTCGGCGATGATATACGATAATATTGATGTAGGCCCTTAAGATACAAATCCATTGTTATCTAAATAAGTCTCTTTTCAACTTCAACACAGAATCAATTTACTCACAATTTTTGCTCTAAGATCAACTTGTCAATTCAATATTGAACATAATTTATTAACATATATTATAGCCTGTCTAAACTTATATATTCATATCATATCCTGGATAATCAGGTTTTAGTTAATATAGTAAATTAGGCAGGCACGGAAGTTTATAATTGGCAACAATATTTTCGACCTTCAAATAACAATTCGATCGAAGTTTTTGACAGATCATTGACGCGTGTATTTAAAACATAATAATAATAATAAATAAACATAAAAATTTCTAGAATCATCTATAGATATAATAAAACTAGCTGTACCCCGTAGTTTCACTTGCTTACTTACGGAGAGATGAATTTATGACCTTGGGTATAAAGATTGTTTAGATCCCCTTCTTCTTAATGCTTATTTCGGGACAAGAGGAAATTGTGAAGAACACACATCCTGTCATTGCTGTCTATGACATTTGGCTTTTGCTGCTCGTTTATATATCTTTTACGTAGTGCGTTGTTACAGAAATATTTTAAGCGTTTTTAAGTATTTTTTTAGTTAATAAAATAGAAATAGTAAGAAAATTTAGTAATAGGAAAACATAGAAAATCAAATAGTGCAAAAGACAATGGTTTAAGCCATGTAAATGCAAGCAGTCTCAAAATTGATTAAAATCTGACTGAAGTTTCTAAATTATTTATGTTTTCGACGAATTGTGCTTGCGTGTTAAGAGCCCATGAACAATGTGGTGTATAGCTTAAGCTAATTTAATTTAATTGACAAAATACAGCTGTTTTGGTGTAATCTTTTACTTAATCATTCACAAATCTTAATTACAATGGCTACTGTGAGAAGGTTTAAGTGATTATTATCATCATCACGTTTAAGTCATTTATATGGAATAAAGAAACTAAGAACAATTTAGTTTGTGCGATAAAGACAAATACACAGTTGTATTTATTACACAACATATATTTGAAAAAAAAAATTGAAAAAAGATAATGCAAAAAGTACGTCCTATTTTTTAATTTTACTTTTCTGGCGCGTTAAGAGAAATTGCTTATATAATTTTTTTATTTTTTATTTCACACAGCATCCTCTAGTCCCAAAGTAAGCTATATTTATATAGACTACATATACTACTTTTCTTTTGTAAA
This sequence comes from Orgyia antiqua, assembly GCA_916999025.1. Taxonomy (NCBI): domain Eukaryota; kingdom Metazoa; phylum Arthropoda; class Insecta; order Lepidoptera; family Erebidae; genus Orgyia; species Orgyia antiqua. The sequence goes on from OU779862.1 coordinate 22,870,662, forward strand.
TACATACTTATAATACATAGTAAACACCCAGACGCAGTACAAACATTTGTATGATATATATACACAAATGATTGTCCCAAGCGGGAATCGAACCCGCGACCTCGTGATTAGCAGTCCATTACATAAACAACTCCACCACGAAGCCCGTCTTTATAGTCAGTTATTAAAATTTATTAAAATTTATTAATTATTAATATTTAAGCTGGATATTTTTTAACTTTATCGCCGTGTCATCGACATTTAATATGTGTGCTAAATTTTAATCAATATGATTATTGCAAGTGGGTGCAAATTACAGTCACAAGATTCTATTGACAAATGACAAGTTCATGGATTAAAAACAAACACTGTGAAGTTGCCTCCATGGTTTATTGGTAAGATATTTGCCTAACTGAAGTCTCGGTCGTAAACCCTGTCTATAATCTCACCACAAATAGTAATAATATCCAAAACCAATAATCTTACTAGTTAATAGTTAAAAGAGTCGCTGTAATCGAATATGATGTGGATGACATAATTTGGTAATTTATAATAATAGGTACTTATTAACATTATAGAAAATATTTTCTAACACTTGCGTGACTCATTTTGTTTATATAAAACTACTATTTACGGATTTAGACGCGTATACTTGGTTTTAATTTTAGCCCAACTTTTCGGAGACGGCAGTCACCATGGTCACGGGTGAGACTGAGATAGAAAATTATAGAAAATGTTTCATCTCTCTCTTTCTCTAGCTCAGTAACGTCCCACTGTCTGTGGTTGTAGTCTACTATGCCGCGTTGACCAGTGTGCGTTTTGACATAGGGTTTAGTTTCGAGTTTTCAGTCTATTACAGTAGATGTTTCCTGGGGAAGAAATGGGGAAAAACACTTGTATTCTTAACCCAACCACATGGATTATAATCTTTCATCTATACAGGTTGTGGCGTAAATGGTGGTCCAACGCTAAGGTGGTTATAGTTCAAGTATTCACCTATCATATAAAAAAAAATTTAACATTTTTAGCAATTTTTTTTTACACTACTCGCATCTATAATGCGTTACATTTCTGCGTTACATTGTGAAACACTGCCAAACACTGTGTAAAAGTTTAAATGAAACGGCTAGTTGTCTCAAAATAACACTAGAGTGCATCAATATCGCAAAATTATGGGCGTTTTTTTACCTAAATGCAAGTTCCTTGACAAAGTCTTGGCTCAATAATTTATAAACATAACCTTCCAATAAGTTAAAGAACTTTGACAATTTGTGGGCAAATAAATAATTGTTTGGTAATTATACTACTTTTGTTTAATAATAATTATTTGAACCAACTATAATTTTAAAGTAAGTAATGTTCAATAAATTAAATATAAGCATTAAGAGGATACCAAAATAGCTTCGTGCATTTTTCTACGTACGAAGTTTTCATTGTTTCTTTAGATTGAATGGCTAGAGCTCTAATTTTTAAGTATATGTTTTTTCAATATATGATCTAGGATCGCATAAACTCAGAAACGTGATTGAAAAAAGTTTTCTCGATAGAAAATTTTAGCGAAACAACCTCTCTAATTTTTTATTTTTTTCATTTGTCGGTCTATTATCGCGTATTAACTAATGAAATAACTTTAAAAACATAAGTAACTATTATATATAGAAACACGTAAATCAGAATTAAAATATATTTAGTAGATTTTGAGTAAACAAAAAAAATATCCCTAATTCTTCATTTTCTATACCTACTAGCTGTGTTAATATGTACATGTCGACGATAATATTGATGTAGGCCCTTAAATAGCCAGACCAAATATGTTTACTCTCAAAACACCACTTTTTCGAGTGTCGAACAGTGTACGGCTGTGTTCAACAGTGTCGTTGATGGAAAGCGCTTTATCGAGCACTGCGTTACACTGCGTCACTTTTTGTATTAATTGGAAAGCAACCCATGATTTGTTAAAAAGGAGAAATTAATTTTCAGTTTTTTTTATTATTGGTTTATTTTTGGGGTTTACATGAAAAAACGAAGAATGTATATGAATGTACATTCTTCTAAAATGTATATAAATGTACAAAAAAGAATGTCATTTGTCGAAATTACATTCTCATTTATAAAATATTTAACGATTTTTTACAAAAAATAAAAAAAATCATATTTCCGAAACCAATGGCTAAAAATGGTTAATTTTTTTTTATATGATAGGTGAATACTTGAACTATAACCACCTTAGCGTTGGACCACCATTTACGCCACACCCTGTATATGAATTACCCCGACTTATCCTTTCGTTGACTAATATTTTCAGCTAAATCCATTTAATTAGTTATTCGATAGAATCTTTTATTTCATTATGTATAATGATGGTGATATATTAGTGAATAGACAAACGAACTGAGCATTACTTATACGGGTTAGATGTGAGTCGTGACGTCACGATTCTTAGTATCTACTTGACTACCTTATCTAGTTGCACTTAATTTATACGCGATATCAGCTTTTATTGATGAAGCATCTTAAAAATGGTTAAAGAGAAATTTTTCTTATTAAATTGGTGAGATAAAGTTGTAAAAAATGTTGAAATTCATGCGTTTAAAACGCAATGATTTTGAGCGAAACACGATGGACTTAGGTTTACTTAAATATTGTTTCATTCGTAGTAATTTAGTTCATCCCATCGCGTTAAAAGGTTAGTATTATTTAAAAAAAAATTGCACCGACTTCATGAGGCCACCTGCGAAATGTAGATTACGGTGGTGGTATTTGATTATTAAGATACATAATATGTGAAGACAAGACTGTGTGTGGGCCTTTTAAATTCGAGGGTTTTGATCGATTTCTTAGGAGATAATCACCCGGTCCAGCAGTGGTATTCAGTAAAAAAAAGTGAAGTGAATTTTGGGTGAATCTTGATCACGTGACAGCGCTCCTCCAATAAAAATAGAGGAGCGCTGTCACGTGATCAAGATTCACCGAAAATTCACTTCACTTTTTCTTACTGAATACCACTGCTGACCTGGTGCCAATGGGCCACATGGGAAGCACCAGCTAATTAAAAGATATGAGGTAATAAAGATAAAAAAAGAACATACCAACGAATTGAGAACCTTCCCCCTTTTTTTAAGTCTGTAAACAATTTATTAATTGCTTAATTTTGAACTAGATGATGTTATGCAAATTTTCCGTGCATCTAAACTGAAGTTAATGTTGTTTTATTTAAATAAATATCTTATTAAGTAGTATATAGTATACACGCACTAGAGAAATGTCTGGAGAAATCGAAGCCGCGCCCAATGGATAAACCATTCGTGTCGACGTTGAATTTGCATGCACCTCAAAGATTATTAAATAGATATGCAACTGGGTAAAAACATTCTGCGTAATCAGAATTTTACTCATAGAGGGTTGTTAAGAGATATTAATAATATTATACTAGAGTTTATTATTCTACATTATATTTATTGGTTACCAAATATAATGAAATCTTCGGCAAGATATTTCTTTTGGAATCATATTTCACACTAACATATTTATTGGCTCTGACTTTTCCTAATGGTAAGTTCAATCTAATCATAACGGCTGGACTTACTGTTTTTTAAAGTCTATTTATTTATCCTACATACATTTCGTCATTCGTAGCACACACATTGTTTCTTATTCGCGTTCCATAGGATTTTACTTCACAGTTCAACCAATTTGATATCATAGAGATAAGAACGTGGCAGTTACAATAGTTATAGGCATAAACGAACTACTACCTCTGTTTATTTATCAATCCTATGCGTCCACGTTCCTGAAAGCCTGTATAATGAGTTGCATCGGCAATACGCCTCGTCACGTATGCCGCCATTAAAGGCAACATCAGACATGCTTTGGCCATTATACAACGTGTATTGTAACCATTTTGAAATTGATGAAATTCTTAAAAAGAAAAATGATGTGGGTTTTTGGTGTCGTTATTGTAATCAGGTAATTTTGTTTTTCAACATACGGATTGGTTCACATAATTTCTTAATTTAATTACGATAATAATTTTGGCAGTCTTTATTTATTCATTATTCTATCATTTAATCATCTTTAATAGATTACTAAAAACAAAAAACACATTCACTCATAATAAAAAAACAATTAAAAACAACCACTTAACATAACAAAATAATAACCAATATAAATAGCTATACACATTCACACAATAATCTTTTAAAAATACAAAAAACAGAACTCCACTGGTATCGGGAACAAGGACCAAGCTACCGGTGGTTAGGGCTCCAGAGACAGGAACGTCCTCACAATACGTGCCGTGTCAAGAAGAACTGCCTTCTGCATCAGTCTCATTATTAAACTTTAAATAATTATCTATAGCGTACCAAAATTACAATAATAATAATTTATAGACTTGTTCACTCTTCACAAGGAATAGTCAGTATATTAAAACAATAATTACAAATATACAATTCACACCAGCCCTTGTGAGAGTCTGAAATCTGAAACAAGCCGAGACCTGTGCTACAGAACTCCAGGCTCCCTCCAAAAGGATGAATTACGACATGTATGTCGTAATTCCTCCTTTTGGAGGGAGTCCTCATAATTGAAGCTCGATAGTTTTTATAAGAGCATTAATTGTTTGGTGATGAACATTTTTCTGATTGATTGTTGATGATATATGCTTTGTGTCTTGGTGTGATAGTTTTAAGGATGCCTTATCAGAGTGATAAGGCAGTTTATTATTGGATAAATCAATTTTAAAGATGAAGTAGTTTAATATTTTATGAAAAGAGTGATATGATATAAGGGCATCGTAGTTAGTGTGGTTCGGATAACTAAGATTAGAAAGGCAATTTTTGGTTGGTTTTTTGCTTTTCAAGTTTTTCGAAATGTATTGCTTCGAAAAGCTAGGTCCTAGCTGGATCTAATCTGGTTCATTCTAGTTTGTTATCATGCTTTCCAACCTTAGGTAGGGTGTCCAGTATTTTGTAACTTAGAAAAAAAAAATTTTTTTTTTTTTGGAAAAAAATTTTTTTTTTTATCCTTTAAGGGGGGAGAATGTAAAGGTTGTGATCATTGAATATAACCTATACAATGATACAGGCCACTTAAGATTTGTTTTTAAAAAAGGAATACAAAATTTAAAATTTGAAAATAAAAAGAAAAAGAATTTGGAGATGTGAATAGGACATGAAGAGAGGATGTTGAAAAATGATTGTAAAATAGTTTTTCTTTATTATAAAAAATATAACAAATTATTTAAATGTGTTTTAAATTATTATTATAAATTAATGTAAAGAAGAAGCTTTACAGTATGTATAAGTGTGTAAGTAATCTATTATATAAAATTCTCGTGTCATAATGTACGTTCCCATACTCCTCCGAAACGGCTGGACCCGTTTCGGAGGAGTATGGGAACGTACATTGTGACTAGCGATTCTTATGAAATTTTTTATACATATTCAGTTAGTCTGGGGATCGGCTACTATCTATTTTTCATAAGGGTGCCCCCCCCTAGTAAATATCTATAAAACTGAATCTGACCAACTACTTTCCAGCCCATTTACGTCCCACTATAAGGCACGGGCCTCCTCCACTTTGGAGGGATTGTAGTCTACTACAATCCCTCCAAAGTGGGTTATTTTCACAGGGTTTTTTCTTTTTCTCTTACAGAGGATGTTATCTGTGTGCAATATCTCTTACTGACTTTTATAGCACCCTTGGGAGTAGATAATCAACAACTAGGCAGTCGTTAACATAATAGTATATTTCTTAAAGCTCTAAGATAATAAATTAAATTGTAGTGGAAAAAGTGATCACTGCAAGCGGGACATAACAAGTCAATTGCAAAATTAATAAATTACTTTAGTTCTAAGATGGTTTGACTTTATAGTACCAAATCAACTTATTAATTCATGGTTGATCATAGAATACAACTGATATTGTTTGTTAAAAAAACCCAAATAAGCCTTGAAAGCTCTATTTTATACAAATACCATCGGTCTTATAGGCTTATAGTTAATAATAACATTTGGCCTATACCCCTAAGTTTATATGCTACTCTAAGGAGACCTACACGAGCTTTAGTAGCCTCGTTTTAATATAAATTGCAGACAATATCACAGCATGTACGCTGCACGTGAAGACCGAACCGTAAGATAAACCGTCTGGCCAGTACGCGGTGTGTCAATTATTTTCCTTATATAGAAAACGCTCGTTCACTACGGCATATATGGGTTATTGAGAATGAGAAAATAAATATGTTTCTATGAATAGTATTCTGGTATATTGGGCATTGTTTATTTTTTGAGACGATACAAAGTAGGTCGTGACAACACCATAGCCTACACTTGTTAGTTAACTACGTTCTTTTTATGGATACAATACAATTGTATATGTAATTGTATTTTTAACAAATATTTAACGTAAGTTAAAAATAAAGGACTGTTAAATCCGACTTGCTAAAATTGTCTCCTCAGACAACGTGTCTATTCAGTAATTAGAATAAATATCATAGCAAAGAAGCAATTAGCCTATAAAACGCAATGCTGTTATATTTCTATTGCCCATAACATATTATAAGGCTTCAGCTTTGCATGAATTTTATAAGAACGCATGCAAATCAAAGTAAGATTTTTAAAATACAAAAATACGTTTAACTAGCTCTTGCCCGCCACACCATCCTCGTGGATTTTAGAAAATTTTCCCCGTTTTTGCAACATTTTTCACTACTGCTTCGCTTCTACTGGTCGTAGCTTGATGTTATATACCCAAAAGCCTTCCTCGATAAATGCCCTATCTGACGCTGAAAGAATTTTTTAAATCGGCTCAGTGGTTCCTGAGATTAGCGCGTTCAAACAAATAAACAAACTCTTCAGTTTTATAATATTAGTGTTTAACAATTAACGATATATAATATAGTATTTTGTGATATCATCACAAAATACTATATTTTAAGCTATGCACAAAACGATTGGTGAAAAAAAAACTACAGTATATTATTTAACATGGGTTACTTTTTATGCAAGATCGCTACTTTTTTATAAGTTATAAAATAAATTTTTACCTTATCATCCTTCAAACTTTCTGTCTGTTGTTAGACATAGACTTTCCTCAAATCAATTTCCGGGCTACATGAGTTGTGTATTGTGTTCGTGGTCGCCACTTGAAGACATATTGTCCACATGAATTAATAAAAATGAAACTAGGTATTGTGATATTTTGCCATATTAAGAAAAACATAAAATAATCTCCATTTATATGTGTTACTTAAGATGAAGCTAAATATATAAAAAACCCAACATGCTTAGTTTAACCTCAGCGTTGTCCGATAGACCATTGGTGTGGGTGGATGATAAATCAGTTGCTCAACTTCAAGTTATTTACAAAAACTTGGTCATGCTTTGTGTAACTGATTATAATGTTTGTGCTGATCGTTTGTGTAAACAACCTTTGTTAGATATTAATATTTATTGCTATTTACATCGCTTACCAGATTATCTTTTAGGACAAAAAAATGTTATGCCAAGTGCGAATATCATTGCAATCAATTGCAAGCGTCTTGCTGCCAAGAAAATCAGTGTTTCTTTGTACAGCAAATACTGTGACAATATAGTGAAGAAGGGAGTAAGGATAGGATACTTAATAGGATACTTAATATTTGCATTTTACTTTTGCTTTTTCAAGTGTAGTGCTGACGTTTTCTTTTTTTATATTTGTACTTACATTAAATATTCTTAAGAGGAACTAAAAACAATTCTGGATTTATTCATTATGATTGATCTTAATCATCCACAGCCCACTACATTGCAACTTTAGTAGATGTCCATTTAGGGGATTAACCTACCTTTTTAATATATACTCATTTGCATTTTTATTATTCACCAGGATTAGATTTGAAGTTTGAAGAATCAAAAATAGATATTTGCATCAAAATAATAGCTTTCCTATAGATTGTTTCGACTATAGGTATGAGAACATAACCCGCCATCTTAAAAAATCTGTTCTAATGTTCGTTGCAAAGAAATTCAAATTTAAAATGAACGTTATTCGCACTTGCCGAAAAGCGTGACCTTCTCACAATCGTTGATACGATGGGGTCAATGAACTAGATGCAGATGCGTTGCCGTTCACATGTAGCGTTACAACCTCCCACGTGAGTGGCTGCAAGTTATAAGAGGAAGCGATAGCGGTGAGCATCAGTAGTCAGTATATCATTTATTCTAGACTCCTATCATATTCTCATAACTGAAAGAAAATGTAAAACAAAGATTTTAATTGTTTAAATATGTTACAATAAAAACAAAAGCACTTGATTTAAAAGATTTTATTGTTACAATTATATTATTTGACGAGCCTCGTGGTTGAGTGGTTCATGTAACGGACTGCCGATCAAGAGGTCGCGGGTTCGACTTCCGCTCGGGACAATCATATGTGTGATTTTTCTAAGTGTCATACAAATGTGTGTTTATATGTATTATAAGTATGTATTTACAAAAGAAAAGTAGTATATGTATGCTATCCGTAGTCAAATCCACAACACAAGCATATAAGCTTAGCTTGAGACCAGAGGACGTTGTGTGAAATGTCCATGAATATTTATTTATTATTTATTTATTGTAGCGACATCTAGTGACTAATAGCTGTCACTACATAGTACAGCACAATAACAACAGATGGCGTTAAATGTCAAAATATGACGTCACAATGAATTCTACATCGCGGAAGCAAGATTTGCATACGAGTTAAGATAGCTACAACATCTGAACATACAACAGCGGGGCGAAAGCCCTGGCCAGTGCTGAACACGTAGCCTGGTCGGAGAATTCTCCATTTTGTGGTTAGAGGAGCCCGATCACCCATGCTTCTCTAAAGTGGTGACCCCGACGTGATTGGAAGCAGCCTTCACTCAGAGCAGATCCAGTCATCATCGCTATCTTCGCCGCCGCCGCCATCTTCGCATCCACATCCTTACCTCATCACTCACAGCACTCAGCCAGCCAGCCAGCCAGCCAGCTCACAGTACGGCCTCTTTGGTACACCACAGCCTGCAGCCTGCACTCCAGCCTGGTATACCCTACGGCCACATCGCGTCTAGGCTTCACAGCACCCTGCACTACGGCTAACAGAGAAACTACCTCTCACCGTCTAGCAGCAGCCAGAAGCCACTATGCAGCAACCAAGTCCCGACTCACTGCGGACTTAGCGGATTACAAGCCCCGACTCACTGAGGACTTCGCCGCAGCAACTACGTCCCGACTCACCGTGGACACTTCAGTTCCGACTCACTGGAACTCTCACTTCAGTTCCGACTCACTGGAACTCACTCTTCCGTTCCGACTAACTGGAACCCACACTTCAGTTCCGACTCACTGGAACTATACAATTCCGATTCACTGGAACTATACAATTCCGACTCACTGGAATACGCAACCTACTACTGATCCTGGCAAGAGCATATCTACAATCAACCTCCGGTCTTGGAGGGGAGTGATGTAGCGACATCTAGTGACTAATAGCTGTCACTACATAGTACAGCACAATAACAACAGATGGCGTTAAATGTCAAAATATGACGTCACAATGAATTCTACATCGCGGAAGCAAGATTTGCATACGAGTTAAGATAGCTACAACATCTGAACATACAACAGTGGGGCGAAAGCCCTGGCCAGTGCTGATCACCTAGCCTGGTCGGAGAATTCTCCATTTGTGGTTGGAGGAGCCCGATCACCTACGCTCCTCCACATTTATTATTACATTTATCCTCTTACATGCATATTCTTAAAACTTATGTCGTTAAGAAAAATATTCTTCCCAGGAAGGTTTTCTTATTGAAAATTTAACATGTTGATCTCTTAAAATTTCAAAAAAAAATTGATAGATATATTCTTCTTGTAAAATGACAGGCTTCGCTGCAGTCAATACTGTTGCGGTTGATAATTAATGAAATTATTGTAATTAAAATAAACTAAATACATTTTAGTGTCTACTAAAACTTTAAGGTAGCACATTTATTAAAACACTTCCAAAACATTTTAATCACATTTTTTTCAATTGCCTATTCTTATAACTTGTGCCACACGACCATAAGAAATCCGCCTACACGAGTGGTTCTTGAGCTAAATCCGAGGTGATTTGAACACTTTTTGTTGGTATTTAAATTGGGTGCGTCGTTACGAAGCCGGCCGATACAAGCCTTACGAGACGCGGTCGATACTTGTACCTATATTTGTTGAGGGGTTATCTTCGTGGAATAAGAAAAACTGTTGAGTTGTTTTTACGCAGTATAAATTAGAGAGCACTCTTTCAACCTTTTGTTAGTATTTTTATTTGATTTGCTCCGGTCTTATTTGTTGGTATAAAATCTGGTTTCGTGTTGCGCTTCTCCAAGATTATTATTTCGCTTAATTTATTACTGATTCTATTTCCTTACAGCATTTACGCCAATGTTCGATAGAGTATCAAATGGGTTTATAATGATAATAGAGACGTATTATTAACAGTGACATGTTTTGCTAAACTTTGGTTAATTATATTAACTAATGCCAGTTACACAAGTAACGATATATCGTAATGATAAATATACGCAAACCGATTTGCATTGATTTATCGATCATTCACTTGATCGATAAATCTGTGCAAATTGAACGGATTTATTAAACGTGTATGTGGCAAATCGTCACAGTTTATCGAGGGCGCGTGTGGAGATACTAGGAACGTTCGATTTATTTGCACAGACTACGTAATATCGTAACAGCGTAAATATTAATTTAGAAGAGTGATATTTTATATATTTTGTCGTATGTTCAAAACAATGTGGCCAGTCAGAATTTAATGAGAGAATTCTAGAACTGCAGCCATAACAACGGGCAGCTACAATTACGACTTGTTAAAGCATGCCCTGTATTGACAGTATTGACGCTATTGACAATCGTCAGTTGGCTGTCAATCTAGGTAACATTGCGTGGTTACATTTGAGAAGGTTCTATGCATCGGTTTGATAAGACCCTTACACTTACTGCTCTTCTTTAGCTTATCAGCTCCCTCTTCCCTCCCTTCATAATACTTCCCTAGCTCTTCAGAACAGCATCACCATGCTCGGTATAGAGGTTCGTTGTGACCTTAATCCCAGGGCTCACATCGAGACTGTGATCAAGACTGCATCGCGGAAACTCGGTATCCTGAACAGAGTGCGGCGGTTTTTCACGCCTCAACAATTATGCCTTTTGTATAAAACACAGATCCGGCCATGCGTTGAATACTGCTCGCACCTCTGGGATGGATCCGCCCAGTACCTTTTAGATGCCCTGGATAGGCTGCAGCGACGTGCAGTCCGCATTATCGCTGATGCTGATGTTTCCAACAAATTAGAAACTCTACAAATGCGCAGAGATATTGCGGCACTTAGCGCTTTCTATAGAATATACCACGGAGAATGTTCTGAAGAGTTATTCTCCCTTATTCCTCCCTCTCCTTTTTTAAATCGCACCACACGCGCAGGTCTGAGATGCCACCGCTATACTGTGGACACCATACCATCTCGCACAAAAAAGTTTGGTAACTCCTTTCTTTGCAACACCTCGAAGAAATGGAACTCGCTCCCTGCACACGTTTTTCCCTACTCCTACAATATGGGGTCTTTCAAGCGAGGCGTGAAAAGGCATCTTGTGGGCCGGCAAGGTGGGGGCGGCTAGTGCTCTGACAACGTACTAGCCGTCCTCATGTCTGGATTACACTTTCGCTTAACATCAGGTGGAGTGTGGTCATTTGCCTACCCAAGCTATAAAAAAAAAAAAAAAAAATCAGTTTTAACAAACATTGTTCTGTACACAAGATTTAAATTTTTTTAAAACATGTCTTTCAATCTTTTGGTTTTTACAGTCAGATATGAAAGAAAATCAATAAATCCATATTTTTCATTCACATAACATGACCGACTAACATGGAGGAAAAGATTTTATGAATATTTTTTTAAGTTTCCAACAGGTGGAGCAACGGGTTTAAGTATGTCTAGGTATTATTATTATGATTTTCCCCCTAGAGATCATATTGCAACAAATATTCTTTGTTTTAGGTCTGGTCTATCTGAAACAATCTTGAACACGTTTATGTTCTAAACATTCATATTTGGAAGATAGAGTCGTTAAGGATGTGTTTGAAATATCAAAATTTATGTTTGCCATAGAACATGAGTTTAATACAAAATTTTAATGCTCAATATACTAACAAACTGTGCCAACAAAATGGAGAGTGTAGGAGAATAAGCCTCGGCATGATACTCGTATACATGTATATTTTTAATATTAGTTACCAATTCAAATTTTCTAATATGGAAATAAATAGTAGTATTTTTTTTTCATGATTTGACCCCCTTTTATTATTATTTATCTTTTTTCAATATTAATCCGTCCTAAATACGGAATATAGAAATGAATGTACGAGATCCATTTTATCGCATGTCTAAAACAGTTAAAAGTAGTCAAAACATTTATTAGGTTCTTACTAAAAGGAATTTGAAATCTGAATCATAGCTTCTTGCTTCTATTAATTACAAATTTTTTAGCTAAAAATTGATATTCGTTACTATTTATATACCTAAAATAGTACTTTATGCAAAAATGACTGAAATGATTTATGCAGTGATTTAAGTGATTTGAACTTCTACGCTTACGCATACAAGAAACAGCTAGTATTACATAAAGCTAGACCATATCGAATATAACCCAGCCATCAAGGCCTTAACAAAGATTGATCTCGGATCAGACAAATATCACAACAATAGTTTTTATATTTATCTCACAAACTCTATTCACTAACCGACACAATCTTACCCCGAGGAAATCTTTCCGTCCTTTTGTTTTTATAAAATCTAAACAAAATCTTTTCTGTGTTTTGTACATGAAACGTTTTTCTATCCAGAATATACTTGTACCATAGTAGAATGATATTATTGTGAAATTCGACATGTATTCTCTAAAAGGTCAGACTTAATGCTTCACTAAAAAAATATGTATCTTCTTTAACTAAATGAATGTATTTTATTCCGTATTTTTCCAAGAAAATTGAGAAGGGCTCTTGATTACGGCTAAGGGTTCTAAGTTCTAAGACAGATAGACATAAAATAAATGACTGTTAAGCTAGTAAGATAAATAAATAAATAAATAAATAATAAATCATTTATTTGTCACCACAATAATAACAAGCAACCAATCACAGTAAGCTGAAGTTGTTACAACCAAGGTTATACAATATTGTAATGATAATTACTATTTATATATTTCCGAAAGTATACTACTGTGGGACACTGGTGCCTAAGCTAAGCCAAGGCTTGTGTTTCAGGACACCAGGTCTCCCACCCTGAGCCACAGATTCAATCTTAAGTTAAGTCAATGGAATTAATGGTGTCGGATATTACAAGATGTAAACAACAGTGTGTGCTTGTGTATGTCAGTGCCGCAGACAAGAAAGAAAAACATTGAAAAGAAAAGGACATACTGGTTACAATTTAATGGGGAACGTATTTATCAATGGATTAATCCATGCAACGGAAGTCGGAACCCTTGAATGGGATTTTAACCCTCCCGCAACAGTCGGAACGAACCGAAATTTGCATACACATTGAGTACCGATGACAATGCAATAATTAAAAAAAAAAAATAATAATAATAATAAAAACGTTAGTTAGTTTTAGAACTAATTAGGACTTTATCTATACCTTCATGTTAGGACTGTATAGTCATAACACTTTCAGTGTCATCATAAGAGAGCGTCAATAACCAGTCTGTAAGTTTGCCCTTCAGGGAATGTTTGTTCAAACGAAAAATGTCAAGTAATCGATTAACCATGTTATACAAACGGGCACTTTGAAATAAAATCTGGCGTCTGGCAAATGAAGTACGACATCGAAATAGGGGGCAGACAGTTAATGATTTTTTGCGTTTTGTTAGGACTATCTTGTCTAAATTGATTGAAGCATGACGACGTAAAATAATTCTCATTATGTAAAGTTGACGCACATTTAGGACTTTTGCCTCGGAATATAGTTGGCTGGTAGGATAATCGCGTCGTTTAAAGTAGATTACTTTAAGAACAGCTCTTTGAGCACGTTCCACTTGCAGCAAAATGGATTTACAGGTACCACCCCAGACTGGGATGCAATAGGTGAGTAATGAAACACAAAGACTCTGATATACAAGGATCAGGGTTTCAGAGTCAGCCGAATGCCTAAGTTGCTTAAAAATATATATTAGTTTCCTAACCCGTGAGCATAGATTTGTGATGTGTAGGTTCCAGGTTAGGTTCGAGTCAATATAAACACCGAGATACTTTGTGTCTGAATCTAAGTTTAAAGAGGGGCAGTTGCAGCCCGCGCAATTCGTAAGCAGACAGGTTGAGTCTGCGTGGAATTTAACACAACGAGATTCAGATGGAGGTGGTTTAGTGTGGGGTGGATAAAATTGTAAAATCTTTGTCTTATCAACATTTAGGGTCAGCAAGTTTGACGATAACCATGTCCTCACTTGGTAAAGAGAGTGCTCTACTCTAGTTCTAGCAGCGTCCCAATCACCATCGTGCACTATTAACGCAGTGTCATCTGCATATACAAATATAGAGCAGTTAGGGATAGACATACTGCATAGATCATTTAAGTAGATTAGGAACAGAGTAGGCCCCAGAATACTACCCTGCGGCACTCCAAAGTTAATATTCAAATCATCACTGTATAGGGAGTCTATTTTAATACATTGAGTTCGGTCAGACAAGTAGTCTTTGAATATATCCAAGGCCACGCCTCTAATCCCAATGCGTTCCAGTTTGTCTAAAAGAATGGGTATGGACACCGAGTCGAATGCCTTGGATATATCGAGAAAGACTAACGAGAAGATAAATATTAATCTCTTAAAATACTAAGGATTTGCTTATAACCCAAGGAATGAACAAATTATACAATATGGCTGTTGCCCGCGACTCCGTACGCGTAGAATTTAGAAAATTTCCCCGTTTTTGCAACATTTTTCAATAAAAGATTTTTTCAAATCGGACCAGTAGTTCCTGAGATTAGCGCGTTCAAACAAACGGACTCTTCAGCTTTATAATATTAGTATAGATAAAAGTACTATATTTTGAACCACTATATCTATTCAAAAAGACTGCATCAAAATTCTTTGCGTAGTTTTAAAGATTTAAGCTCACACAGGAATATACATACGTACAAATATAAGGATTGTGGTTTATTTTAGTTAATCTAATTTGACGACTTATTTTAGCTCGCAGCCAGCCGTTGGATGTAGATAGCATAAGATCATGCGCTGTGGGGTTTGTGAGAGATGTCGAGACAGCCTTGTGGATGGATTAATATTATATAGACAATCTATTCACATCCTTAACGTGTCTATCTTCCAGCCGTCAAGGATTCATACCGCATCTATGCAATGCAATCTGTGTTAGAATTTTCTAAACAAATAAGCAAGTTCGTGCCAATAAAATCGGATAGATGAGTCATGTGTCACACGACCTATGGAACGTGCCGCGGCATGGGATCGTGACGAGGCCGTCACGATCACGACCCAGGGAGGGCGCACTATTGTGTACCAAACTCACCTATAGCTGTGAACGATATTGGGGTTATACTATCGAGTATACGAATGGGTTTAATCCATTAGGCCCTTTTGAATACTTACTTGTGTGAACTTACACTGCGCCTTAACTCATAATATCTCCAATTTAGTTAAAAAATATCCCACATAGAGCTGACATGAATAAAATATCCATCCCAATAAATTTCATTTATTTACCACAAACTTTCGATACGTCTCCCTATTTAAAAAACTTTTTTTAAATAATAATAATAAATATTCATGGACATTTCACATTTCACACAACGTCCTCTGGTCCCAAGTTAGGCTTATATGCTTGTGTTATTGGTACCAGAATACGGATATACTACGTTTCTTTTGTAAATACATACTTATAATACATAGAAACACCCAGACGCAGTACAAACATTTGTATGACAATTATAAATATCACAAAAATGATTGTGCCGAGCGGGAATCGTACCCTCGTGAACGGAATGCGACAGTCAGTTACATGAACCATTCGCCCACGAGGCCCGTCAAGCATTGTTTGTAACCAAAGCCTTTTTCGCCTAAATTTTATTCAGTCGTGTAATAATAGTTTAGTATGACTTTTCTTCAAAACGTATGGCATATAAGAATAATATTTATAACAAAAATTATTTATTTCAAAAGCACCAAAAGTTTTCATTAGATCTATTAAATTTTTATGTTGACTATAATAGAAAATACTTACGATTTTATTAGGAAACAACCGGTTTATGCGTTTGTGGCTATAACGATTTATCTGAGCGCATAGCAACTGTTGGGCGTATCTTGGCTTTAAAACTACTCCAACCAGTTTTGTTTCTTAACGTTTTAAATCTGTGCATTTGTAGGTAGACTGGCGATAATTTAATAAAAATATACTTATAGATAAGTATATTTTTATTAAATTATCGCCAGTCTACCTACAAATTTTTCAAGCTATCATCACTAGGTAGACCTAGTGATGTGATAGTGTGAAAAATTTTAAAGAAATATTTTATGATAGAACACTTATATAGCTTCAGAAAAGCAACCATGATAGACATCACATCAAACAACAGAACATCAAACTTAGCACGAAGGTATAGTTTTGCTTTTATTGCTGATAACCTGTACTAGCAAGACTAGACAAAACCATTATCCATACCATAATCCATATATTTATTTTTAAGATACCTAAAGATCTTTAGGAATCTTAAAAGTCTAGTCATTGCCCAATTTATATATATATTTTTTTACAGGGGAATACATTTACGCACACCCACTCCTGTCATTGCGGTCATCACCGTCATTCAGGAGCATGATGGCTTCGCTGAAGTCAGCGACCGCTTGCCAGCACCTGTCACTGTTAAGCTTATCACTGACTACTGCTTTCAGCGACAGGTCCCCGCCTATCTCCTGGGTGAGGGCCGTAAGCTGTGCCTGCCAGGCAGCGCAACTCTCCAAGGTGTGGCGCGCTGTATCCTCGTGCGCACCACACGATTTGCAGGAGGGCGAGGACTCCCTCCTTGCAAACTTGTGCAGGTACTTATCGAAACAGCCGTGTCCGGTAAGTACCTACGTCAGCCTGTACGTTAGTAGGCCTTGCCTTCGTTTCAGCCATTTTTTAAGTATTGGCCTAATGGCCTCAACAATTTCAACCCCGGCGGCGGGAGATTCCAGTTCGGCTCTCCACCGTCGCCGGAGTGTGGCCTGTGCTTCTTTTCGCACCTGGGCAGCAGATGGTAGCTCACCCCTTGATCTTGCGTCCACACGGTATTTGAAGACTTCTGCCAACACGTCCGCCTCAAGCTCCCAAGGAGGATCACTTGCCAGGATAGTAGCAGCTGTCGATGACACAAGTCTTTGCCCAATAGTCCAACAATGGGTTGGAGAGAGATTCGAAATTCATCTATATGAACGCCACTTCTATAAGTGGCGTAAGGTGGAGGAATATCTGGCACTAGAATTAGATAAAAAAGCAAAATACAATAATAAATATTAGACGCCACAGTGCTTTTTTTGTATGAAACATTGCTTTGTTTGTTACAAGATGGTCATATATATTTATATCTTGCATCTAAAATATTTAATACGTAAAACTGGAATTAAAGTTGCAGGTTTTGGTTCATTAATTCAAGTGTCACAAAACCGGTCCTTTGTAAAGGAAATATCCTTATTTGGTATATATTATTTTGAATTTAGTGTTATTAATCTTTTGCTATATATATTTGTATCTAGTATAACCAGAAGCGGTGTATATGTGAAGAAACTGCGAGAAAACATTTAAAAGTCTATAAATCTTTGAGATAATTACTCAACTCTAAGAAAAAGACGTAAACGTTTAGTTCAAGTAGGTACGCGGCACCTCAGCTATTCACACAAGATGGATAGTTATAGCTGTAAACTTTATTATTCTTCACGCTTGTTTGTCTGTGAAAAGGTAGGCAGAGAAATAATTTATTAAAAAAATATGTGTACATATTTAAGAACTTATTGACATTTCTTTGCTTATCCTTAGCGTTATCCTATGTTTGTTACTTCATGGTGTAGGAATTTTGGGAAGGTAGTGCACGCATTGTAAAATTTTGCTGACAATATTTTCCTTGACGTGCCAAAAGAATTATAACTTCAAGAAGAGAGGTAGAGTTTAAATTGGAGAGAAGGAAGTGAAAATCTAATCTACTAGCGTAAGTTGGTTTTTATAATCTTTGTTAGTGCGAGAGGTAAGTTCATTGAGACGAGTTATTGACGGCATCTCTACAAACCTCACTTGCTTTGGTAGGAAATCGGCGAGTGAAGATAATACATATATGTATACTAGCTGACCCGTCAAACGTTGTTTTGCCATACAAATGTTAGGGGTAGACAAATAATTAGCAATAAAATAATATTGCGACTATAAATTTAAATGTAAGCTATCCTATCTTTCAACTTGGGTCGAATTGCACACGGTGTGCAAATCAAATTTAAAATCGGTTCAGTAGTTTAGGACTCCATCGCGGACAAACATCGTGACAGGAGATTTATATATATAAAGATGTATAACACTAATTAAGCCTAAATTTAAATACAGCGATGATTTATTTACAAGACTCGCGATCGGTTGTAGTATGATGATCAGTATGGCCAAGTAGCATTACATTTTCGTATTTCTACTTATAAAGGAATTCCTAGCGATTTCTTTTTAAAGGACGTTAATTTGATTCTTAATGCCTTTTCTTGTGCTTAAAATTTTCTTTAAATAAAACAAAGTAAATCGGATTGTAAATAAGACCGTAATCTGCTTTGAAACTGTCAAAATAGAGAACATTTTGAAGCCTAATTTCTAATGTATATTTAATAGCTGGTACCATTCTATCATGATCGTAGTTTGACAAGCAACAGAACCTCACAGATTGATTTAAAGATCCACTCTTATAAACAGGTTGTATTTAACTTGTATGAAAGGTCAATGAACCGTACACCGGAGATGTGATGGGATGTTCGTTAGTGTACAGATTTGATATCGGTTAGCTAGTCATCTATACACAGTAATAAAATTATTGGTTGTTTTTATGATGAAATATTTGATAGCAAAAACTAGACGCGCGTTTTGTAATTTTTGTTTTTTTATGTTCATCACTTTGGTTATGTACTCTAACTACTAATAGCCATTGATTTAATAAAGTTTAAAGATTTGCGCGACAACGGTTGTGACGCTGATCAAAATAAGTGAAAATTTTTGAATTGGATTATTACGACATTTGATCAGCACGATCAGCACCATATGTGATTGATCAATTGAAGTGAATAATTTTACTTTGGGTCATTTTAATAACTTACTACGTTCAGCTGCACTACTATCATAGTTGTTGGATTGATCAAACTCAGTAAATAATTTTGGATTAAAACTCGGCTAAGATATTCTGATCGATCAACTTTAATGATTAACATGATCATAGTTGTGAGATTGATCCATTTAAGTAAACAACTTTTGTATCAGCGCATTTTACTGCGAGTAAGCTATATTCAGCTCCACACAATAATAATCATCACAGTTGCGAGATGTTTTGGGAGGTAATTGACTTCATGGCCATCTTTAGGAAAAGAATCTGATAAAATATTGTATCTTACACTCATAACACACGCATATTAAGAGGGTACTGTACTCCTCGTTTAGGGATTTGCCTTAGGTATTGCTATCCCTATTTCCGAGCGACGCGCTGAAAGGGACAAAAATAGATGAAGCGGATTTTACCTACAAATTCTTTGAAAAAATACTCTGAAAGAAGAAAGATATACTCTTTATCTATAATATAACGCAAAAACTATTAAAATCGGTTTAACTTTCGCGAAGAAAAAACGGAAGTACGATACCCATACTTTTGTATGGAGCATAATTTGGTATCGTGACGTCTTCAGCTTAATTTGGAGCCAGATAACTTTGTATCTAATGATAGTAAGTATTTTAAAATTACTTTAAGCTGATTAAAGTCTGGGTTCAAAAATCTCTACAAATATTGACACTATATCAATCAGGGTGTTTCTCAGGATATTTTTTATAAATAGTCTTGATAGATATATAAAAATTATTTTAAATAAATATAGCGTTGGCAAATAATACTTAGTCATCTAAGCGGACATAGGATATCGTGTCAATATGATGTGAAAATACAATACTCAGAATGTGTCTCGTGCTGTGACGAAGGTTCTATTATTAGATATGATCTAAATTACCATATGTATGTGTATAAATACGTGTGACGATTGATTTGAGTTGAAATTATTTTCACTAACTGATGCCCGCGACGTCGCCGTCGTGCGCGTAATTTAGAAAATTTTCCCGCTTTTGCAACATTTTTCACAGACGCTTAACTCCTATTAAACGCAGCGTGCCTATATAGCCTCTCTCTCCAGCCCATTTACGTCCCACTGTTGGGCACGGGCCTCCTCCACTTTGGGAGGGATTATGGTCTACTGTGCCGCGCTGACCAGGCGTGTTGGCACAGGGTTTATTTTCGAGTTTTCCGTCTCTCACAGTGGATGTTATCTGTGTGCTATATCCATTAGCTGGATTTTACAGCACCCTTGGGAGGAGATGGGGTGGTGACACTTTTATTCTTAATCCGTCACCATACGGGCATTATATAGCCTATAGCATAATAAATGTACTATCCCGCTGAAGGATTTTTTTAATTGGACCCGTGGCTTCTGAGATTAGCGCGTTCAATCAAACAAACCCTTCAGCTTTATAATATTACTATTGATTAGTATAAATTACTGACTACTTATTTATTTATCAAGCTAATACTTCTTCATGTGAAGAAGATTAGAATTCAAAGATAACAGATTCAGACTTGACAACTCCAAAGTGATTGGGAAAAAGGGCAGAGAATTATGATATTAACTTGATGACCAGGCAAATGTTGTTCTTACAATTTTATCCCATATTTTCAACTATGGTCATAAGTAGTCAACCATGTTACAATTTTTTTTTATTTTTATTTAAAAAAGAAATATGCCTTAAGATCTTCACTATATTCTCTACCTACTTCCATGGGAAATAGACGAAGAATATTTTGAGCTGTAACGTTGCTGCCAAAGACAAGACGAAATGGCACCGAATCTATTAAATATTTATTTATGTAAATAGTGTTTAATAAATCTTGTATTTATGTAGACACCATAGTATTTTCAATAGTTAGTTGTAGAAAGCACTTGTACTTTACAAGTCTAATTTTAGCTTTTTATCTCTACGTTTAGATTTTTATTCTATATTTTAAAATCTCATTTAGATTATATCGTGTAGATAAAAACAGTTTATTTGGCTGTTTAGTTTTTCTCAACTGTTGAACACAACAAATCAGTTAGCAATTTACTTGTATTTATATAGATAGGATACTTATAACTAACGATAGAAATATCAATAGCTACTAGCCTATCTCAATTGTTTCATCAATAGAAAATCTTTTTCTACAATTTGAAGTTATAGGTACACATATACAAATCTTCACTTACTATAAAATAAAGTCGTTGTAATTGTATGTACGTCCCTATGTGAGCTTATATCTTAAAAACTACGCAACGGATTTTAATGCGGTTTTTTTTAATGATAGAGAGGCTTAAGAGGATGGCTTTTTGTATAATTTGATAAGGTTTCGTTTCTAGATTCTACCCGTACGTAGTTGGGGGCAACGGCTAGTATGTAATAAATCATTTTTAAGTTAGATAAAATGTGCATCATATATCCTGTCCAATATTAGTTAGTACGTACTCAATTTCATCTCAGAACATTATTGTGTCCGGCGTTATTCTATCCGGACACTTTATATTGTCGTTAGAACATCTATAAAATCTGTTTTAAACGGAAACTAAATTAAAGATTTTATTGCGCAGCTAAATAACGTGTGAGTGTAAATTATTTAAGCTTTTTACTATAGTTTTGATAGCTTATACGATATGGTAAACATGACGTGGCCGCGTGGCCATAAAAGATATATTTCTTATGGCGAGACTGGTAAATCGCGATGGTTTTATTTTCCTCGCACTAGATTTTTACATTACATTTTTCACATTACATTTTTCACTAGATTTTTAAATTGTTCGTGTGGTGACAGACTAAAAATACAAGTGTCACCACCCCATCTCCTCCCCAGGGTGCTGTAAAAGTCAGCTAAGGGATATTTTATACAGATCCTATGTGAGAGACAGAAAACTCGAAAGTAAACCCTGTGCCAATACGCCTGTTCAGCGCGGCACAGTAGACCATAATCCCTCCCAAAGTGGAGGAGGCCCGTGCCCAACAGTGGGACGTAAATGGGATGGAGAGAGAGAGAGGGAGAGAGATTTTCACGATATGGCAAATGTAATGTAAGTATGAATGAATGTAAGTATTATATACTTCTATGTAAAGGCTCCTACACTCAAGCACAATTTTCAATATTATTTATTTTACCAGGAAACAACATTTGATAGATATGGAAGATTGTGATGTGATTTTTGGGGTATTGAGCATAATGAGGGACAAGAAATTTCTTGCTTGTCCTCTAGATTTTTTTCAAGAAAATTGAAAAAAACTCCTCTCGTTTTAAGCTGGGCTTATTTGCTCTCCTCTTCCTCTCCTCCAGCCCATTTCCGTCCCACTGTTGGGCACGAGCTTCCTCCACTTTGGGAGGGATTATGATCTACTGTGCCGCGCTGACCAGGCGTGTTGGCACAGGGTTTAGTTTCGAGTTTCCCGTCTCTCACAGAAGATGTTATCTGTGTGCAATATCCCTAAGCTGATTTTTACAGCACCCTTGGGAGGAGATGGGGTGGTCACACTTGTATTCTTAACCCGTCACCACATGGACAATCCGTCACCACATGGACAACGGAGTCTTATATTTGTAGATAAATTTATTGTAGTGCTTTTTTGCATACTAACATACATTACGTAGTAAGTAGTACTTTGTAAGTTAAGGAAACTTCGGGATTCTGCCTTTACATCGGAATTAGGTACTACTACTTATATTTAGATTAGGTTCAGATTCACGTATATATTACATGTCCGTGCGACTGACAGACGGTGGAACTAATCAGGAATCGTGGTCGCTTCACCGCAGAGCCGTGTGTGTCTGCTCACCCATTATTATATAGATATTTGACGTTACGTGGTAAATTTATTGTGTTATGAAACCTTTGAAGTAAAAAGAAATTGTTTACTCTTGTGTAAAAGATCAAGAATATTTATTGTTAAAAAAGAAATAAAAAAATATATACCCAATTTTTTTTATTACAAGCCGATGTGTAAATGAGTAAATAATCAAATATGTTAGGAAACAGTTACATGCATTTGAAGATATTTTTGAACGATATTAGTATATGTAATATAAGTGTGGGTTTTAGGAAGTTGAAAATGTTTGACATACATAAAATATCTATAGCGTAATTTGATGATATTAAAGTGTATAATTGGTTACTGTTAGCACGACCGCAATAAGCTCAGTTGGCAGAGCTACGGAACGGTATTCCTACTATGCCGCGGTGACCAAGCGTGTGGGCACCGGTTTTATTTTCAAGGTTTCCGTTTCTCATAGAGGATATTATCTGTGTACAATATCCCTTAGCTGGTTTTTACAGCACCTAGGTACAAAAAGGAGTGATGACACTTGTATTCTTAATCTGTCACCACACAGAGTCACCTCTTAGGTGAAATAAGAAAAGTCTTTAGAGGTGATGTGTGCAGTTAATAGTTAAGAAAGAGGTATTACCTCTAAGTAGTGAAGTATTGTGGCTACATTCCATTATACTCAAGCATCGCGACCAAGAAAGAATTTACATCGATTACAAATACTTACAGTTTGTAATGTACGTGTGCAAACTAAATAATGTTGTGAATGATTGGTCTGTTCTATTTTTAAACTTTAAAAACCAGACAAGTGTGATTTGCACTCAAGTATTCCGCTTCCGTATGATTATAATCATAATATTGTAGTCGTCTTTACATCATGCTATAATAACAATCTTACCGATTCCACGTTCGCAACTAAACATAACTAAAATACGAAAACAACTATGGGGTATTTTGATTAACTAAAATCGTTAGTCTATAATATATAGATTTTCTAATAAAAAAGTTCTGTTAACATTGCCGAATTTGGTTAATGAAAACATTAATTTTTATTTAGTTAAGATCAGTTTAGTTGTGCACGTAGAATCGTTACCATTGTCGTCGTTAATATATCATCTAGATACACAAAATTCTAAGATGATTACATGAGAAACAGCCCGGTGACAATAGAACGAATGGACGGACGAACAGTGGAGCCTCAGTAATGTGCTGTATTACCCTTTAGCATGAACCCTAAAATGCAGTGTCATTTGAAGACGAACACTGTCGGTTAATGGTTAAATAGTCATTCTATTATTCTGTATTAGTAAATTTTTCCGTGTGGTGACGGATTAAGAATACATGTGTCACCATCCCATCTCCTCCCAAGGGTGCTGTAGAAGTCAGCTAAGGGATATTGCACACAGATAACATCTTCTGTGAGAGACGGAAAACTCGAAAATAAACCCTGTGTCAACAAGCCTGGTCAGCGCGGCACAGTAGATCATCTCTCTCTCCAGCCCATTTACGTCCCACTGTTGGGCACGGGCCTCCTCCACTTTGGAGGGATTATGGTCTACTGTGCCGCGCAGACCAGGCGTGTTGACACAGGGTTTATTTTTAAGTTTTCTGTCTCTCTCAGTAGACCATAATGCCTCCCAAAGTGGAGGAGGCCCGTGCCTAACAGTGGGACGTAAATGGGCTGGAGAAAAAGAAGAAGAAGTAAATTAAATAAAAGCGTCTGCTTTGAAAAGACTTTTCTTTTGTCTTTATATGACTCGTATAAACATATAAACTACACATATTTGATCTCGTTTATATTTTTTTACTTGGATTCAATTATTGTCGTACTTTAATATGGGATTTATGTGATAGTGATAAGTGATAGATGTCGGCCCCAACTTCGTACGCGTGTTATTTGAAATAGTCCATTCTCTTGAACCACTTTATATATTAAAAAAAAAACCGTATCAAAATTTACACCCGTATTCACAAACAATACATATTCACAAACAATTACATAAGTAAGTACTTAAGTGTTGATGCACTGTGGGTAACACTTCTCAGTGCGTTCCGTTCATCGAGCCTTTGTATTCATAGACAAAACTTAGCTATGCGTTCAGTTTAACAAACGCATAGTGCGCTTCACCACTTAAGTATTGTTTTTGAAATGATTTTGCTACCCCTGTGCGGCCATGCCATGAGACCTCCCAGTAACGTTTGTGAATACGCGTGTTAATAATGAAGACTTATGGTTTTATTCATAATGACTTATCAGAGGTTTAAACAAAAACTTTATCGGAGAGATAATAAACATTTTATCGTAAAAAGACTATTATGAATATAAATTTTTGACAATTTTAGCGAACCAATTTTAGCGAACTTTTAAACCTCCGATAAGTCATTATGAGAAAGACCAATAAGCTCACATAGGGACTTATATACAAAAATAATGACTTTATTTTATAATAAGATTAATAAGTAAAGATATACAATTGCGAAAGTTTAAAAACATTATTAGGATATCTCTACTAGATTCGTAGCCCATAAGTCTTTCGGATTCGTCTTATTAGATGTATGTTTGAGTCAAACATATGAGCTGGTGCATAGTATAATTAAATGCAATCCGTCTGCTAGAGTTCAAATTAAAGATTCTATATTTAAAGCAGAATATTTGAAAGTACCTAACCTAAGCTGTGTGGGCTTGAGTAACTTGTAATTTGGTAAAGTAACTTTGATTACTTTTTGAAGAGGCTAACCTAACTACATACTTTAGTGAAAGACCTAGTATACCTATGTATAGCGAGAAGGTAAAATTGGAAAAACCAAAACCCTGAAAACACGGGAAACCTATATCTAAACAACATTTTATCCATGACTCATCATGACTAAAATAGTAATATCATGTATTATAACTTACTATTGCTGTGAATGTTATAAATGTTATATTTTACTAGAAACTTCAAGGAGATGATAATCAGAAACATTCCGTTTTACACTAGTGCTTCCTTCACGGACTCATAGTTCAGGTACTGTGTATGTAAACGTGAATTTTCGTAGACATCCGTCAAGAGGGTAGATGTATGCATTATTTACAGACAAGCAGTTTTTTGTATGTATTTTAAAACACAGACTCAACAAAACAAACGCAATGCTTACAGTCAATAGTAAATAATAAAGGAATCATAAATAAATATTAAAATAATAGTAAATATCACGGAGAAATAGTAAATGTGACGTAAAAATTGGCCGCTAACCTTGAGCTGAGGTGGCAACTGTCGTGAACTTGCTACAATAGTTATCATAACTTTGGTATAGAAAACCGGTTATTTCAGTGCCGTGAGACTGCCTGAAGAGGTAGGACGTAATTTGGATAAAATTAGCGCACAAAATTCTGTTCGAAACGTGTTTGCGAAATAATCACGTTTAAAACCGGTCTCAAATTCGATGAAAGCCAACCGCCATGGTACGGCGGCCATTACGATATTTCGGCCATGTTTGTTTCGAGCAAAAACGCGGCAAAAGTGAATGATCTGTGTCTAGTCGCGGTTAGATAATAATATGTCTTGTTCAATTCTAAGTTCAAATTTGAACATATGATTTGAGTTAGCCGTTTGAAGGCGGTGTTTGTTAAAGTGAATACCTTGTGGTTACCCATCAGAGGCGTCGGCGACGAGTCTACGTCTTTACCACATTATATTATAGTTAAAGTAGCGACACACTGTTCTTATACTTTTAATTCCCTATTTTACATCTCGTTTTTGAGCTTCATAGCTAGTTTTTCTTGGTGTTTTGCTTCTTTCATAATAATCCTGATAACCTGATAAGCGAATTTTTTAAATATATGTACTGTTTTTTACATTGTACAATTTGATCTTTGAGATTTTTATATTCTTTTCTTCTGAATCAAATATGTGGAATAAAGAGTTTTTGGCATCGAATGTTTAATATCTCGGTGCTTTGAATTCACACCTCAACACGTTTATAGACGTCTCATAAAGGGTTTTGATCTGACTGGCGTTTTGAGTCCGCTGTTGTTGCATCGCTACCGCTTGTGGTGTGTGTCGGAGGGTCATCGGTAGGTGACGTCATTGAGGCTCGGGCGCTGAGTGAGGGGCGCGGGCGCAGGGTGAGGGGCGCACGCGGCTGCTGCGTTGGCGCGCGGCCAGTCGCGGCCCTCCATCGCCCGACACGGGCGTATGCGCTGCATACCGCACGATCGCGTTTCACTCCAGGCATTCACAGTACCCGTAGTTAAGACCGCAGTTTCAAACAGCTTGTTTGAACGATCGTGCGGTCTTGTGACTGGTGAGCCCCGGATACGAAACAACACTCAAATTAAACGGGTAAGTTTATTACCATTATTTCCAATCTCTTGCGATAGTTTCGTGAAGTAGTTTAGACCAGAATTCGTGACCGGTTTTGTTGTAACTAGATTTACTCGACACGAATTCCTTATTGGTTGATTTTGATCTTAATAATCTGTTGCTTTATATTTAGCAATTATTTAAAAGAAATTTCTTTCACTTCGGTGAGATAATTGTTGGGTTAAACAACTCCTAGACTAAATGCAAATACTTTCAGCATACTTTGATAAGCTTTCGACTTTAATTTAATATTTTTTTTAGTTAGTTAAGATAATAAAATATAATAAAACTGAAAATGTCGGTAACTAAACTAAATAACTAAATCTTGAGTAAATGGATATTAATCTTTCAAACAAAATTTGTAGCAAATTAAATAACTTTAATTTTCAATTAAGGAAATCTTACTTGAGAGACTCTCGACTTTGTTTTATGCTGTGAGGGTATCTTTAAAAAGCAACCAACTTTTTACACAAAACTCTTTAGGTTTTTCACCACGATCGAGTCGATATTTTTAATGGTATAGGATATATTTATTACGTAAAACTATATTTTATTTTTTTAGAGCTTAATTAATGACTGTTCTATGTGTTTTTTAAACTCTCGTGGCTGAATACGTGAACTTAATTGAGGTAGTTTGAAATAAATGAGAAAATTTTGAACTTTTCCTGATAATTTTTTGAGAAACTTACTATTATATAAATTACTTAAGTACATGTACATGTGTGGGATTTTTTGTGTGTCTTTGTGAGCCATTCACATCCGGGTTCGTTGTCTGCGCCGCCCACCGCAGACCTTGACCGACGCGAACTCACAGCGACTTCTCAACGATACGTAGACGAAGACGTAACGACATTGTATCCGATTGTATGCATGTATGGGAAAAAATTAATGGATGTAATTTAGGAAATTGCGTTTTTGTTCCATTCGGTGAGTGTTTTTTTACCGTTAGTTAACTGTTTATTTTAACGTTAAATTTAATTTGAATTAGAGTTCAGACTCGGCATAGTTTCGCTAGCCTAAACGTATGTTAATGAGGCTTAATAATGTAAAAGTAGATTATTTAAAATATTAGTTTTTATGCATTTTCTACTGACTTTGCATTCATTTTATGAAATGTTTTTAGATACCTTTACGAAAGATAGAAAGTTACGTTTTTATGTGTACTCTGGTTTCATTATGTTAATTTAATAATAATGTAATATTTAAACAAGATATCAAGGTTATCTCTGAAAACTGAAATAAAAAATTTTGTATTATAATATTTTCTTAATTGAAATATTATGTAATCAAAATAATGAATTTCAGCATAATTACATCAAATTATCAACCAATACATACAAACAGACAGACAAAAAGATACGGTTAATTAGAAACCACAAAAAATACGAACGCGTTGATGTCTTTTGTTTGGGCGGGCTTGCGCAAGCGCAGTAATTGTACTAGAATTTTGTAAAAGTATTTGACTTTTACAAAATTCTAGTATATTACTCTGACCAGACCGTGTACTGACCCTTTTCTAGATCAGGTCAAATAATCACAGATTAATTTCCAAATTATTTAATATATCTCGTCAGTATTCAGATTACTCAGACTATTGTAAATATTATATAGAGTTTCTTTATAATATTGTATTAGTTGCCCGGTGTTCGACAATACAGGCGATGAAATCTCTTTCTTAACTACTTATATACTTTCTCGCTATTGTCTGAGCTTTGTGAAGAGTAAATAATTAAAATTGACATTGTTATTTCGTAATTTTCAATTAATATGTAAAAACGTGAGGTAGTGAATAAGTGTACTGACTTTTGTATGTATTAGCTTTTTGTCCTCCTAATCTATAAACCTACCTAATTGTGTCTAATTTCTTAATACTCTAATTAGTTGAACAATGGATAAAAATGCTCTCCGATTTGGATATCTACTGATTGTGACAAAATTTAATAAAAAATACAGTATATGACACCTTTAAGACCTTTAAAATCGTGTAATTTATAAACTGATGGGAGGTTGCGTAAATGTTTCATAATACGACACTTATAAATATATTGCTGTGTTAGGCAACCGACCACCGTTTATTAAGCCAAGTTTCCACTTATGTACTTAATGGTACCGAAACGAGGACAGAGTTGCAACTAATTGTTGTAATTGACTGGTTTTCAATCTTATGCAACCTCTTTGATAAATTATTTCTTTTAATCTTAACCAAAAAGGTTTTTAAGCATTGAATAGTTTACCGCCAAAAAATGAAACTAAAAGAAATAATTGTAAGAGATTACAAAAGGTGTTAGTAAGAATTTTAAAATGTACAACATACTTGCTGTTGCCCGGGTTCACAAACATCTTGTAACTTCGAATCACTATTGAAGAAATAATATAAATCACTTATGGAGACTATAGCATACTATTAGTTAAAAAAAATTAAGATTGTACTTACTTTTGGAGATTATCTATTATTAGATTATTTTCTACATACATTTAACAAATTTTAACTCTTCATTAATAGTATAGATTATTCTCTATCAGCTCTCAACACTAAATATTATTACAGCAAGGTAATTACAAACTTAAACTTAATAATTTGATTTATTAAACTACAAACATATAAACAGATATTGGTAGTGATGCTACGTGTATAGCTAAACTTAACTAAAAATGAAAATTGATAGTGTTGATAACACAATTCGGTAATGTTAACAGAACTTTTTTTTATTAGAAAATCTGTACATTAGATCTTGACATAGACTAACGATATTAATGAATAAAAATGTGCACAACAAAATAGCCAATAAATCAAAATACGCCATAGTTGTTATGTACTATTAATAAACTACATTATTTTATATTATAATGTGTAGTTAATAAAATATATCATTTAATATTATAAACGATGCAATAAAATATTACTAGCAACTATTCAAGGTCTAATTTAAGCTTTAGTTTTGCAGTTTTTAATAGAAATGACTCAACTTATCGTTTATATTCTGTCTGCACTGATTGCGCAGTATACTGTTGAATATTCTGGGTTCAATCATGAAACAAAAATTTGCGTTGTTTTATATTAATTGTGTGTGGTAAATTGTATCCTAAATCCTTATATTTGAAAAGATAAAGGCTAAATTTAAGGCTAAATCTATAAGCTTGAAAAGATGAAGGCTAAATCCCTATATTTCAAAGGACTTAATGTTACTTATAGTTTTCATTTTACAAGCTTGTTGTGTATTGTAAAATCTTTAATTATTGATCTTCTCAAAGTATATTTAGCAAATGTTGCAATTCTTTGCAAACACATTAAATGTCCTTTACCTTTTAAATGTTTTGTAGATTATGTAAGCTGTTACGAATAAAGCAACAAAATGATTAAATTACTATGTTATAAAGGAATAAATCTTCATCTTAAAAGTCTAACTAACATCTATGTTAGTGTCAATTAGCACCGTGGAAATTGTTTCACATCTTAATTAACTATCCATCAATCTTTTGAACGTAACTTTTTTAAGAAACCTCTTGTTCATGAGTTAATAATATTCCTCAAGCGGTCGTTCCCTCCTCAGTGAATTCAAATACATATTTACATAGTCAGTGAGCGTGAATGTATGTATGTATCATTCACAAGTCTCGAACCGTGTGAATCCGTTGGCGGGGAATGTACTTGGAAAATATTTTAAACATTCCTTAGATAGATTTATGTAATAATATGCTTTCGTTAATCTAGTATAGGTATTGTCTTAATAATATTTATGATATTGAAAATATTTATAAAGATTTTTGATGCTTCGTCACACAAAAGCTATTAAATAAATAAGGAAAACATACAAATAAAATGTTTTATGGTTTTAGATGTAAATGTTTAGATGGTTTTGAATACAGGAAGACATCTTACCTGAGGTGTATCTTGGTATATAATTTTTCTATACATCCGGTAAAACAGATGTTTTTTCTAGTTATAATAAATAAATATTGTCCATCAAAATTAAATTCCATTACCTACCTTAAGAAATGTACTTTATTTTACAGAGTAGATTATTTATGTTTAACAAACGTAACAAAAATCTTATTTTCCAATTTGTTTTATCTAATAATCTTGTAACAGTGACAAAATATTTAGAATATGTATGAGTATAAAAGATTTATCATAGCCTAAGTTATAAAAAAAATAATAATTACCAAACAAAAAAGGTCTTAAACAAAGATTATTTTCATTTAAAACTAGCATTATTATATCCATCATATTTAAGTGTTAAACTTAACTGTGTTTTCTAGACGTTAGTCATTTGTTGATTTACATAGACAATGGCCGTGAACCGTGTTTCTCATGTGAAAAGGGATGGGCAGCGGAGCGTGCTAACGTCTCTAGCCAAATTAAATTAGAACATCAACATTTTCGTGCGTTTTTTAAAGATTGTAGATAAAATATTACACTATCTTATGTGGATTACATTACTTCGTACTAATATGCCTTACTTAGGTAATTCTATGAATAAAACTACTTTTTACGAATTTAGATGCGTATATTTTTGTTTTATATTACAAAGCTTCAATTCAGACCATGTATATCGAGACCCTGTCTTTCTGCATATATGTTTTGAATCCGTCGTTACGTAGCTTTTTCGGTACATTATTATCTGCTTAAATATTTATTTCATTTCGTTTAAAAAATAAATACAATACATATTGAAAGTGTTAGCTGGAATTTAGATATATTCTCGGTATTCCTAGTAGTTATACCTTACATTATTGTAGTTAAAAGTAATTTAAGATACAAAGGATATAGAACAGAAGATATTTTAACGAAAAGTGCATATTATTAAGTTAACAAAAGGTCCAACTTGAGATGATACAATGCAGTGCCCGTTCTGAGAAAACTACCTGATTTTTTCACGTCTTTTGACCACATTTTTTTAACAACGAGATAGGTTTATGTGCTGTAAAATTAAGTACCTGTTAAATTATTTACTGTTATAAAAAATAAATTTTGAACAAGTATTTTCTTTGTTTTATTCCGTGTAGTGTAGTGCTGTCTTAAGTTTTGTAATTTTAAACTATGAATTGAACGATGCAAGTATTTCATGGTAAGCATTTTTGTTATAACTTTCAGTGTTTTAAAACAGGTGGTACGCCCTCTTAAACAAGGGTATTGATAAAATTCTAAGTGCACACCTAAATTTAACTAAAAATGAGAATTGATGGTCTCAATAACACAATTTGAAAATCATCATTATTGATTTTTGGTTGAAATTTTGTCTATCTTAGGTGACGATTTTTAAAAATGTAGTATAGTCAATAATACGTTTCATTTCCAGATTTTTACATTTAATTCAGGTATTTGCTATTTATACAAATTTCTGAAATGAATTAATACTTTTGGAATATGTATGTAGTAGGTATTGCTATCCCTATTTCCGAGCGCCGCGCTGAAAGGGACAAATAATAGATGAAGCGGTATTTTACCTACAAATTCTTTGAAAAAAGACGTTTCGTACTTCCGTTTTTTTTTTTCGCGAAAGTTAAACCGATTTTATACCGATTTTATATATTTTTACCATACTTTTGTATGGAGTATAATTTGGTATCGTACCGTCTTAAACATGGATACTGCATCAGTAATTGTTCAATCACAATGTAATAGTATTTGAACGCTAGTATAAGTATTACCAAATAGTTAAAAAAATAAGTTTTGAAAGCGGATATTTACACGATAAAAACATATAACGTTGTATGAAATGTCCGTTAATATTTATTTTATTTATTTATTATATTTTCACATTTGAGGCTATTAACATACAAACATTTAGTTTCTATTTAAGACAGTCATTTGACTCATTGGTATTGTTAAAAGGCAATATTGTTCTAAAATCAAACGAATTTGAATAAAGCTTTTAAGCCTACATTCTAAATAATAGCAAATTTCTTCGTTTACATTGGGTAATGATACGTGACGTGCCAAGTAGGGAAACGTTTGTAATCGATTGTATCGGAATCGTGTAGGAGACACGATTGTGCAGAACATGGGAACATTAATCGTTTTCCAAAATAAGCATCAATGACATCGTGATTCGAATTTTCAAGTTACATCGTTTGGAATTCAAAACGTTACTTTTTGACACACTATAAACATTTTTGGATTAATACAAAATAAGAAATTGGGTTTCCAATTTACTTGACATGCTAATATATAGCCAAAACCTCCAATTTTTTTTTTTTTGCATGGTAAAATGAAAAAGAGTTAATATGCCTCGTACACATTAGTGGTTGTTACAATCAGTGGTGTAGCTATTATTCTCAACTATTTAGAGAGCCCTATGAAGTTGTATCGTGGCTGGGTCTTTCGTGGTTTCAGTAAAAAGTGTTACCTAACTTCTGAAATCACATGGATCTCACGCGTGGGCTGGAGCTACTGTGTTAAATAATTACTCTAGATAATGAAGGTTTACATATACCTTTGTCTAAATACATAGCGATAGATGTGAATAAATAAAAAATAAAAAAATTAATAACTCTAAATTGAAAATTAGTTAAACTAATTTCGGAGTTCTAATTTCAAAATCGGGAGACGTTGATACAAAAAGATTTAAAGAAATTAAAACTTTTCCCAAGTTTCGCACCGTGAGGAATTTTTATAGCTTCTTTGCGTCTGCCATTCTTTTCAAACTTTGTCTTGTTATGAATTCCATTTAGAGGCCTGAAAACAGAAATATTTTTGACTAAAAAATTTTACTTTTTTTAGTAAAAACTTACACCTAAACTTATACTAATTATTTATTATAATATTTAATATACCAATAATTATAATATTTAACATACCGTTAAAAGGTAACTTACACCTAAACTATTTAAAATTATTTTGAATTTAGAATTTGACAACAGCAGCTACAAGCTACGTGATTTCAGACGGAACTAGTGATGGGCGATACGATTTTTATAACTGCCGAGTTAAGAAATCTAATTACATATCGTATCGTTTTTACTATTGGATTAATTTATAATTTAATTGTTCTAATTCAAGTTTTAGTTATACCATCGTATATTTTAGCTTATTTTTGATAACAAGATGGAAAAAGCCACTATTCCTTTCATTAGTCAGCCTAGAATTTCCTATTTTGTTAACTCTTATAAGCATTAAAATTAACTAATAAGCCAAAGTGAACAATTTTTACGACAGAGAAATAGTAATGACGCTAATACTCCTTAGATTTATGAAAAATATTTTTTTCCAAACAGCTAATTATCGTCAATGTATAATTAAAAATAAGACATTACCAATAATATCAAACTTCTAACCAACAAATCGTAAAAGATCCCGAAAGTCTGTTTCGTCCAATTAATTTGGTGTTCGGACCGGATCTCAGGTACCTTTTATCTTTCCCTTCGAGCAGGTACGAGACGGGTCACCTGTCGTTGTAAGACCTCATCGTATTGTTCTGTCTCCCCTCTGTTGCCTGTACGACGTAGAATTGAGGGGAGTGGAGTAGAGGTTAATAATCTGGTCAGTCTTGTGCAGCCACCTGTGTGGTTTACACGGTTCTTTTAGTGTGCTATTGAGGTAGTGTTATTGTCTGGAGCCAAGGTAATTTTTTTTCTAACCAAGTGTGAGATTCTGTTAAATCAAAAGAGTTTTTGTTAAAGCTTTATTGTGGGGGATGTGAAGATTCTATAGTGTTATTTCGTGATTTAACATGGTTTATTATATACACAGATTTCTTAGTATCAATTCGGCAGAATTATATTGTTACTATGACAAGACAGGTGTACCGATAGTGCAATCGACTTTTGTAAAATAAGACGCGGTATCGATACACACACAGGACTATACTATTGTACATCTTATATTTACTGAAAGTTAGTTGATAATTTTATGGATAGTTTTTGACTCGCAGGATAAGCATTAAACTTAGTTTAGGACCAGGAGACTAACAAAAAGTCCTTCAATTTTAGTGTATAATAATACTTTTCTGCGATCCTCCCTAGCCCGTCATTCAAATCAGAGTCCTTATAAACTTTAACTTTTGAGGTTTCATGAAGTCTAAAAGAACGTAAGGAAATTTATGTTTTGTCCATACTATACTGTTTTACCGAATAATAACAGATTTCAATACATATTTCATAGTGATCTTGTCTTTTGTACACGAGGTTTATACCACACTTAGACCAAATGTTCGTGTGGTAGCAGTGGCTCTATTTTCTATATGTTTTACTTCTGTACATTAGCTATAATACTGTAAAAGATAAGCATATTGCATATTATAGCAATTATAAACACATTATAACTAGTGATTTTAATATAAAAATGTTTCTTTTGTCAGTCATTCATTCAAACAAGTAAGAAAAGATCGACTAATTAAGTTGTGAAAACTCGATTATTTATTAGAACTCATAATATTAGATAAAAGGGCTTATATGATATAAAAAGGTTAGGTATATTACCATAACTAGGCATTTATAATTAGTATAAACCAGTACTAACTAGTAATTAAGTTCTATAATGAATTGAATGATTGAATTCTAGTTGTTTAATTCACATTGATTATGTTGAAGTGTTAGCGTGCGTTTCTTTAGGTTATTATGAGTTTTTATGAATCTACGGTGTAAGTTTATTTGTTTGTCGGTGTATGGTTGGATGAATTCACAGTGTATATATCTATTGAATTCAACTGATGTTGAAGTTGCAATATGTTCTGAAAAGACAGAAAAATTAGCAGAGATAGAGTAAGGCAATTTTGTTAATGATTAGCGTTATTACGCAGAATTGTCATGGACCAGGCGTTGTATTTTATTATACTACTAGCTGACCCGGCAAACGTTGTTTTGCCATACAAATGTTAGGGGTAGAAAAATAATTTGCAATAAAATAATATTGCGACTGTAAATTTTAATGTAAGCTATCCTATCTTTAAAAGTTGGGTCGAATTGCACAGGGTGTGCAAATCAAATTTAAAATCGGTTCAGTAGTTTACGAGTCCATCGCAGACAAACATCGTGACAGGAGATTTATATATATAAAGATGTCAAGCATCATCTATTACAAATTCATGTCTGAAATGCTTTATACTTACGGACACCCACTTTGTTATGTGAATGTAAGTGTATCTAACTTAATCAATGCAAACGGTCGTTTTCTATTATAATGGAATCACACTATTATATATTCAAGCTGGTAGGTTTACTACGAATTTTACAATCAAGAATACGAAATGTGTTTGCGTTCGAAATTTCAAATGTTTACGTGTTCCGTTTCACAATTGAATGCAACTGTCATTTGGATTGACTGTTGTATGATTCACTGACATTCATTCGTTCATAAAAGCCTGTAATAAGGTGATAATTATTGTATTAGAATTTATTTATCACGGCATCTTTTTAGGGTATTGTAGCAAAAGGAAAAAAGGGCCCTTATTACCGAGACTTTACTGTCCATCCGTCCGTACGTCTGTTACAAGTTATCTCTGGAACGGTGCTAGCTAGAGAGATGAGAATTTCACAGTTTACTGTATATCAGTTGATGCTATAGTACCAAGCACTTATTATCATTCTCCTTCCTTTATTTCGTCATTTAGAGTCGGAAATATAACAAATATACCCATAATGATACTAATAGCACGGAACGCTTTGTCTGGCAATCTGACAATTTAGAACAAGAGTAGGATTTATGCAATTGAAAACGTTAGATTAGTTAAAGTAAGTTAACGTAGTATTGAAAGACATTTTACGATCTCGTAAAATGATAAAATACTTAATCCAACAGCTGAGCGCAATCGTAATTAATTACATTAGCATTAAAGTCTCCTTATATCGAAGTAAGGATAAGATATTGTGAGATTAAACAAAGCCTAAAACTACATAAAGTGTCCAATGAAACGTACTAAAGTACAATTGATTCAATCACCGTAATCTCGCAGAAGTTAAATACTTATTTATAAGATACGATATTGTTATTACATGTATATAAATATTATTTATTATGTTATTAATTAATATTATGTTATTATATGTACATGTAATAACAATATACCCACAACTTTGTACGCGTTTTAGAAATATTCGCCCTTTTTGCCTTTTTCCTAAAGCCTTCCTCGATAAATTTAATGTACTATACAACACTGAAAGAATATTTCAAATATTTTATCCGCGACAACCTATAATAGGCTTGCTGATGTATATTTTTTAGTTCATAGTGATTGTAAAGCTTGCTTGAAATAAATAAATAATTCGGACCAGCGGTTCCGGAGATTAGCGCGTTAAAACAAACAAACAAACACTTCAGCTATAAAATATTAGTATAGATGTACATTAAAAAGAATAAGTGTCTACATAAATAATGGTTTAAATATGAACTATTTTTAAACATCATATAATAAATAAATAAATATTTTGGACATTTCACACAACGTCCTCTGGTCCCAAAGTAAGCTATATTTCTATGCTTGTGTTATGGGTACCAGATACGGATATACTACATAAACTACTTTTCTTTTGTAAATACATACTTATAATACATAGAAAACACCCAGACGCAGAACAAACATTTGTATGACTAGTATAAACATCACACAAATGATTGTCCTGACCGGGAATCGAACCCGAGACCTCGTGATCGGCAGTCCGTTATATAAACCACTAGACCACGAGGCCCGTCAGATCATATCATATTATATCATATAATGTCCATGAATATTTATAAAATTAAAAATAGAATTATTATGTTTCATATATATATATATTATATATTACTAGCTGACCCGGCAAACGTAGTTTAGCCATACCAAAAAAAAAAAGATTTCAAAAATAGATGTTGGCCGATTCTCAGACTTAGAGGATATGTACACAAAATTTCAGGAAAATCGGTTGAGCCGTTTCTGAGGAGTACGGTAACTAACACTGTGACACGTGAATTTTATATATAAGATATTATTATACTTTTTTCATCGGGTGACATGGGATCAAGTGTCAACATGTTTAATGTAAAACAAACAAAAAAAACGTAGAATCAAAATTAGATTTTTATCGTATTGATATCGTACCGTCTGTTGTAAAACAATTTCTCAAAGTGTCCATCTCGTTAGTTCCCTAACCTGATTTATGTGATGCCTTTAACGATCGGATCAAAGACGAACAACGAATTTCGTTCGAATTTCATTTAGAACCCGTTAAGTGTGATCTCTTTCATCCAGAAAACAATTTCGAGAAGTGTTTTCGACGTAATCAAGTTTTGATTGGAATATAATAGTTTTTTTATTAAATTTGTTATTACTCTATGTCAATATCCTGAACAAGTTCTTGATTTAAAAAAAATGTTGTTTAGGGCCTCTAAACAACATTTTTTTTAAATCAAGAACTTGTTTGAA
Organism: Orgyia antiqua; assembly: GCA_916999025.1. Classification (NCBI taxonomy): domain Eukaryota; kingdom Metazoa; phylum Arthropoda; class Insecta; order Lepidoptera; family Erebidae; genus Orgyia; species Orgyia antiqua. Next base: position 22,909,486 of record OU779862.1, read on the forward strand.
TTAGAAATGTATATTCGTGGCATTCTGGATTCGATAACTAATCGTAATTGTCTCGAAATCTGATTAAGGTAATTTGTGATGTTATAGAATTCTGGAAAATTTCGAAAATTCATTGTAAAGGCAATTGGTAAGATAGTTAGATAGGAAAAGCATATAAAACGCAATAAAGAAAATACTTAGAGCATTAATCGGAATTAGTATTTTTAGACAACTCCCGCTCTTAAAGTTGCTACTTTATTGTTTCTGTGCGTATAATCCCCTTGACATTGCAGCAGCATATTTCACAAACAAAATGAAGCGAGTAATTACTCCTGTAATATGTTACAAAAAAAAATTTTTTTATAAAAAAGAAATCCAACCGACTTCATGTGTCTTTGAAATTTGAGGGTTTTCCGCTATTTCTCAGGAGATAACCATCAGATCCTGATCTAGTGCCAATGGAACCAAACGGGAACCACCAGCTTTCAAATAAAAATAAATAATTAAAATCGCTTCATCCAATTAAAAGTTATGATGTAACAAGCATAAAAAAAAAACAAAAAACATACAGACGAATTGAGAGCCTCCTCCTCTTTTTAAGGTCCGTAAAAAATATATCTCAAAACTTGAAAAATTAATAATTGACTAGGGCCTGTCCTCCTCCAGCCCATTTACGTCCCACTGTTGGGCACAGGCCTCCTCCACTTTGGAGAGATTATGGTCTACTGTGCCGCGCTGACCAGGCGTGTTGGCACAGGGCTTATTTTCGAGTTTTCCGTCTCTCACAGAGGATGTTATCTGTGTGCAATATCCCTTAGCTGACTTTTACAGCACTCTTGGGAGGAAATGGGGTGGTGATACTTGTATTCTTACTCCGTCACCACACGGATAAGGCCTGTCGACGATAGGGCCTGTCAGTTACGGCCAATTAAAGTAATAAATAGTGTAAAAAAAAATATCACTACAAATGTGACTATTTCTTTGCAGTGCACCTTTAAACAAATTCACAACGTTTTTCGTTCTCTTGGGAACATATTTGCTAAGTAAGGTATGTACGCATTAACCGGTTAGATACTCTCGCGATTGAATAAGCCATTACTAAAGTTTCTACTGCAATTACTACTGTCTATATATGGATACGTCTGTCTTGTTCTGGTCGGCTATATAAAATTTATATCCTGCCGATGCGCTTCCAAATTAATTTAATTTTAGTGGTATTTTTTGGACGGAATTTTCTAAGTTTATTTTAAAGTTGCGTTTTTAATTATTTTTTTTAAGTTAAGTTTTGTTTTGTATCTAGAATTGGTACCATTATTATTTATTTAATTAATTTAGGTTCTATTATTATGTGGAAATTCAGTTAACGATGCAATAATTAAACATAATATCTTGTATGTAATATTCTTTATGAACTCTACCTATGAGCGTAGTTTAAATGTATATTTGCAATTGTAAATTTAAACACTTCAAAGTTACAAAGATAACTACATCTAAGTAGTTATGATGTATTCTTAGCAACACAAATATACTCTAGGCATCCAGCCATATCTAGAAGAATTGTAAATATTCTACGCATATAAATTAGTATATTGCATGAGATACTACGTCGAAAATGCTCAATTAATACTAAACTTAGCCTAAACACGTCCGATATGAGTCAAATAAGTCTTAAGTTCGTTCTCGTCACGTTCACACGAGGCAATTCCGACGAGGGACGACAAAAACACCTTATACAAGAGACGTACCGGTTTGAATACAAATGGCTGTCTGTCATGCATGGCACAATCGAATTCAAATCTTTTTTTTTAAACACTGGAAGGACGATATGCGTAACAGCCAATCAGTGTAAGGCCGTTAAAGTTCAAATTTCGAATACAAAGTTATTCGATTTTCAAATTTGATTAGTGAGGCGATTTGAATGTTATTATTTAATTAAGATTTCTTTTTGATTTCAATAATTTTTATCTACAGGATGTTTAATAAGATTTTGTGATTTTACGCCTATTTTATAGTAATATTAAATATATTTATAATAATGAAACACAAACGAACAAAGTTTATTAATTGAAATAATAGTGTTGTAATTTTCTATTAGTAATTTTCAAGAAACTAATATAGTCTGTCGTAACAATCTGAGCAATCATGGACAAGTTCTTTGTAAATTTTGGTACCTATTATTCAGTAGGTGTATTTAGCAGCACACAATAAACACTGACAAGGCCGTCATTGGCCGTTGGCTCGACTGACCTTCGAGGCTTCCCCGGCGTGACTTCGTGATCAAAGACTTTTACCTTTTTCGTCGGCATTATGTCATTTTGTGACGCGTTTTTCAAGCTAGCTATGGTTAGAATGAGTATTATATTCAGTTGACTGTAAAAATATTGCGTTTCGTGTTTGAATAATTAGAGCACAATTTATTTTGATTTGCAAGTTTTGTGTGAATTTGTTGTTTTATGCATATATTAGTATCATTTCTCTCTCTCTCTCTCCAGCCCAGTTACGTCCCACTGTTGGGAACGGGCCTCCTCCACTTTGGGAGGGATTATGGTCTACCGTACCGCACTGACCGCGGCGTATTGGCACAGGGTTTATTTTCGAGTTTTCTGTCTCTCACAGAAGATGTTACCTGTTTGCAATGTCCCTTAGCTGACTTTTACAGCACCCTTGGGAGGAAAAGGGGTGGTGACACTTGTATTCTTAATCCGTCACCACACGGAGAATTCATTTCTCTAGTAGAGTAGGGTAACTACTCTATGTTTCATATTTAAAAAAAAAAAACTTGGAAAAGCTAGCCAAAATTAAACATTAAGTAATAAACATAATTTTACGATAACATTTTTATTAATTAGAGATCTTAGTTTTAGTAGTCATTCATTCTAATTTCTTAAAACTAAGACAACTTTCATAATCCCTACAAAATAAAAATAATCTTATAACTTGTAAGTACTTATCTAAAGGAAGGAAAATGCGAACGACCAAGAGATTCTAGGCCGCAGTTTCCTTTACTACTATGGTCGAATAACCAGCTCTCAATGACCTCTCAAAAACCATGGCCACCCTGTTATTTAACTGACAACACAGACATTGAAGAGGGGCAGGGAAACTCATCGTGTACTGGTGTGAATTCCTCACAGCTTATTAACCTATCCAAACAATTATTCTGAGAAGTAGCATTGACTTCTTTACATAAAGCATTTGTGTTTGTAATTAGTGGAAATTTTAAAATAATATTTGCAAATGTACGTATCTACATATTACCATCTTACTTAAAGTTAATATAACAACCTGTACATGTATTAGAATTGAGAACGACTTTTTTTTTTCGTATACAGGAATAATGCGTATTAAACGTCTGGAGTGGATTATTAAAAAGAGCATAATAATTTGTTTCTATATAACTATCGCTGATATAATTAAAGTGACGTGTTATTGTATAGCGTTATTATGTTAATAAGAATATCATTGTTAAGAGAAAAGCCTTATCTAATTATCTTTACAAAGTATTCACATAGAAACAACATTATTATCGCCAGACGGGAGTTCAATCGAATAAATTAGAATTGTATTAGCAACATTGTTGTTTCGACAAGCCACTTGACTATAGACGTATTTGATATTATGAGGGGTGCCTTTAAAGCTGTGATAAGACTTAGAGATTTTTCTTTTTTTACTATTGTTTTTAAACCATAAAGCATTAATCCATCTGAAGCCTAAGCTTCACACTATAATATAATTTAATTAAATTATATTATAGTGTAATTTCCGTTACCTCGGCACACCACAGACCTGATAGTACATTTTGGAGAAGACAGTGTTGTTAACTACTCCTGTAGGTTTAACACTTAAAGGTTCGAACACTAAATTTGAAAATTATCTAGTTTTAATTTCAAAAATGTGTCTTGTGCATTGAAAAAAACTCACTCACAACTCACATTGTTTTTTTAAATAAGTATCTTATGTTAGAGACTTAATTGTTGGTTTCAAATAGCGTATTCAGCATTCTTTAAAAATATTTAATACATATTATTAATGAAGAACACATTTTACTATCGAGGTTCAAGGCAAATTATAAAAATAGAATTTTAATTAATAAGTTTTTAATATGAATTGATTATGCTTTTTATAATTCGAAATTCAAAATGAAAACAGCACATTGTTCTTACAGAGACTATCAGTAAAATTATGTTTTTATGTAATTTCAGGTCCGCTGATGGCGACAAGAAAATGAAAAATGTCGTGGTGCTTTTTAAAAGAAGAATAAGAAAACTGCAGTTAAGAATTAAAGAGAAGAAGAAAGAAGATAATTTAAATAGATCGGTTAATTATCTTTGGTTATCTAGCTGTATGAGTATTGTAGACATCATAAAGCTAGGTTACCGGAGTTAAGTGCCATCTATATCATCATTAACACATTGCGAGGAGGAAATGGCGGGAAACATATTTCTTATCGACATTTATTATAACATTGTTTTAAGAGGATACCAAAATAGCTTCGTGCATTTTTCTACGTACGAAGTTTTCATTGTTTCTTTAGATTAAAGGCTAGAGCTCTAATTTTTAAGTACTTATATGTTTTTTCAATATATGATCTAGGATCGCATGAACTCAGAAACGCGATTGAAAAAAGTTTTCTCGATAGAAAATCTTGGCGAAACAACCTCTCAATTTTTTTATTTTTTTCATTTGTCGGTCTATTATCGCGTATTAACTAATGAAATAACTTTAAAAACATAGGTAACTATTATGTATAGAAACACGTGGAATCAGAATTAAAATATATTTAGTAGATTTTGAGTAAATAGGAAATGTATCCCTAATTCTTCATTTTCTGTGCCTACTGGCTGTGTTAATATGTACGTGTCGGCGATGATATACGATAATATTGATGTAGGCCCTTAAGCTGTAAACAAAAGAATATCACATATTTTTATACTTTATTCGTATTTTAGTGCTTAGAAATACGATTACAAAGTTATTTTACATTTTTTATAAGTTTTTAAGTATTAAGCTTTGCCAATTTGTAATGATGTTTTTGGCTTATTTTTATTTTTAACTTTTACTTAATGGAAAAATTTGTAAAATGTCATCACACCACAAGAAAAATGTGTTTATACTAATACCAACTTATGAAGTAGCTGAAATGTAGCCGATTCCCTATATTTCAACTACAAACTTAAGTTGGTGAATTGGTTTAAGTTTAATTAACTGGTTATTTGAATGCAGTTATTTATATTTTTCGGTCTACCTAACAGGTACGGAATCCTGAGTGTGCGAGTTTACCTCGCTCTTGACAAATTTTCATATATAAGGCCCATAATATTTGATTGTAATACAACACATAAGATAGACATGTGTACGTTTATGTTTTCTTTTAAAATAGTTTGTAACAATATAAAAATTTATGACTAGAGGCAGGGTGATTAATGATTGGACTGTCTCTAGGGTATCTGGCACTCTGGCATTACAGACAAACGATATTCATCCCACGCTAACTATTAGAAAGTACCTACTACACAAACTCTAATACTTACTTGCTTTAAGCCATTAATCTTTATATTGTTATTAAAAAATTGAATATTTTTTTATAAATTTTTGTAATGTTCTTGGCTAAAATACTTAAAAACCCTTTTAATAGTATTTTCGTGTTAATTGTTTTTGAGCTTGCAATTATTTCCCATGATATTCTATTTTTAAAATAAATCATTTATTCTATTTGTTATAAAATATTCTGTCACTCGTTCTTATTTTTAAGTGCCATAAAATGGCAGATTTCTGTAGTTTTGTTTATTTGTAGAAATATAGAAGTAAAAAAACTCTAAAGTACTATAAGGTATGGCCAGCATACCGGTATTTATATACACGATATCTTGTATGTAATTCCCACTGGGAAGATTTATATTTAATACTTAATTAGTATTTAATTTTAATAAAACTTGTATAAAACTTGTGTAAAATTTTCACTATGTACTATGCATAGCCACAAGTCAGTCCTTTGTTGCTAGGTAGTATTTTGTGAAACTTAATTACTTGGCATCGCTGTCTTATTTAATGTAATTAATATTTCTGAAGTAATCTCTGTAGTAGCTATAAATTAATACAGGAAATACAGAAAAAACGACGTCCTGTCAGAGTCTCTTCGTATTAAACAGACGACCTTATGACTGCGGCGTTTTGTTCTAATTTATTTCTGGTCAAATAAGAATGTATTATGAATAAATATCTACATACATACACATTAATCTATACTATATATAATAAAAAGCTGAAGAGTTTGTTTGTGATTTAAAAGTTGCAAAAAAACGGGACTAATTTACAAAATTCCACGAGTACGCAATCGCGAGCGTCAGCTAGTATACATGTATATTATTAAATATAACTCCCTAGGTATACCTCTTATTAGTATAACCGATTTAAAAGAAAGTCTGAAACGTTAAAATTTGACATAAGGCACTTTAAAGTGTAAAAGGCTTTGGCGATTATAAACTCCATGTATACAAAGTCACTGGCAAAAGCTAATGTTCTTAAAAAGTAAAAAAAAAAACATTAAAATAAGTCAAGTGCGAGTCGGACTCGCGCACGAAGGGTTCCGTACCATTATCTATGCAACATAAGGCAACGTTATTAGTATCAAGCAAGAAACGAGCCCCCCTTAAATATTTATTTTATTTTATTTTTAGTATTTGTTGTTATAGCGGCAATAGAAATACATCATCTGTGAAAATTTCAACTGTCTAGCTATCACCGTTCTTGAGATACAGCCTGGTGACAGACGGACGGACGGACGGACGGACGGACGGACGGACGGACAGCGAAGTCTCAGTAATAGGGTCCCGTTTCTACCCTTTGGGTACGGAACCCTAAAAAATTACCACAAACGAGCCATAAACTTGTTATTCTTTTATTAGACTAAAGTTAAAGTAAACAGCCCTAAAGGGATCTCCGCGTTGGTTATTTTACATAATTTACGTTGGTTAATTACACCGGATAATATTAAGTACCGTAATAGTTATAAGGAAAAGGGGAGATCAAATATTTTATCACCACTTTAATTTTCTTTTATCAATTTTACACCGCATTTTTATAACTACCTTTTTGGACATAGAGAGTCAAATCTAATGAAATTCATTTGGAAAATTTTGTGTTTTGTTACGCTATTTTAAACTTTGCATATCTTCTTACCAGCCCATTAACGTCCACCGTTGGGCACGAGCCTCTACTACCACGAGAGGGTTTTGAGTCTTCTGTGGTGCGCAAACCAAATATTTTAACATTGAATTTTCGTTCGTGTTAGTTTTCGTTTTCAAAATCTTAATACGTCTTATTATTTATTTGTGTTAATATATTTTATGTTTTGAAAACCATATTTTGGTAACTTTTAAATAAATAAATAAATATACACTGTGATTCACACATCGTCCTCTGGTCTCAAGCTAAGCTTATGTGCTTGTGTTATGGGTAACAGAATACAGATAAACTACACTACTTTTCTTTTGTAAATAAAAATATTAACGGAAATTACGAGAATGTGTATGAAAAATTAAGAAAATTATAGAAGAATTTTAACTAGTACAGAGTTTTTGTTTAAAATCATCTACTCTATGGTAACACTAGTTAATTTCCCGCTGTAGACATTACTCTGTGACGTCACGGATCCATTAGCAAATTAAGATTTTATTCGGCACAATAATTTATTTGCATAATTACCTTCAGAAAAAGAAGTAGGTACATTGTATCCATGTTGATGGAATAATGAATAGGTGTTTATAATGATTTTGAAATGGAAGCCTTATTTGTATGTAATTATCTAAATGGTGGGATTTCCCGACTTAATATTAATATGTAATGATAATAAATGTTACTTATACTAGGCTATGCGATATGAAAGGTGTTAAAAAACCGGTCAAGTGTGAGACACTCACACCAAGGATTTCGTACAGTATTTGTCATGATATATTCATTATTTGAGGTAATATGACGTACTACCTCAAATAATGGGATAAGTGCAAGAAAATGATATTTTTTAAAAGTTGCTTAAAAAATATGCGAGAGTATAAAAAATTATTTTGTTACCAAAAAGACAGCATTATTAATTACATAATTATCGCTAAAACTGCTTTTAAATAATTACCAACTGTAATATTTTATAATTTAAAGAAAACTTTTCTATTTAATTAGATAACCGATGAAAATAGTCTGAAACTTCTATTAACGTAAAACTCACTTAATTTTAATGCAGATATTACTCAAAATGACAACCTTTTATTATTTAGGCGTTAATAAAAATATATTGAGACATTGCGTTAATTTGATATGACGTCATCTAATGCTTGAGAAAATGGCTTCTGCAGTAAAATAGAGTAAAGAGATATGCTTAAAAACGTTAGAGGAACAAGAATCGTAATAGTGTACGTAATTCTTCTCAGCGCATAATTTTACTTCCACGATAAGGGATTATTTGGTCTACTGTATATTCCTGACCAGGTAGTGTATCGTTTGGTTTCAAATTTTCTGGTTCTCCCAGCCCATAAGACCTATATATCCTTACTCCACTAATGACAGCAAATGTAAAAGTAGAATAAGGTAATTCAACTTAGCACGATAATAACCTTATATCTTCTTATTGAAATTACCAAAATCCAGTGTATTTTATGGTGGAAACTGCAAGTTGAATCAGCATTTTCAGAAAGTCAACTTAAGCTTCAAAATAATTCAAATATACATGCAAATATGATTTCTCATATAACTTTCATATAATAAAGTTTCTGTATCAAAACCAGTTATAAAATAATTTAAGTGCAATGCTGTAAAATGAGAATCTAGTTTCTACGTCTTCAAAATCTTATTACGCTGTTCCTGACTGCATCATGCATGCATTCATGAGCTGCGAGGAGCTCAGACAGCAAATTTTATTAAGTCACAGCTCGTCTCATTGCTACCTATAGAGACCTTTTGTTTGAGGGTAATAAAACAGCTTTCAGATTTCCTTATTTGAAATTTATATTTTTATGCTCTTATTCATAATGACTTATCGGTTTAAAAGTTCGCTAAAATCGGTTCGCGAAAATTGACAAAACTTGTGTATTCATAATAGTCTTTTTACGATAAAACTTTTTTATCTCTCCGATAAAATCTCCGTTTAAACCTCCGATAAGTCATGTAATGAATAAGACAATTAGTGTTTTGTTACATGCTTTCCAATAATCACCGGGCATAGTACCTAGTTAATGTAGTTAAAACTTTGAAGTGATAGTCGCACTAAAGGTAATTAGTTCTAGTATTTTTTTTAAAGCCTGATGCGCAGCGGTACCCGTCGCTCATGAACTCAGCAACACCAAAGGCAGCCAAGCCGCTGCCTACCCTGGGAAAATTGCTCTTCGTAGACCTCGCTTGAAGAGGGACATGTCATAGCAGACTAGTGTTTAGCAGGATAGACGCAATTCTAGCAATGTATTCATAAGTATTTCTTGTCCATTGACTCAGATTTTATGAAATCCTTAAAAAATCGACGCTGCAACTGCAACTTGGTAGGCCGTTTCATACCTCGCTGTCTTAGATTTAATACAGTAAGATAAGTACTTGTATATAAATATCTTGTACCAACCTATATATTTCTATATTACTCTCTCGCTCTATCTTTAGCTTCTTAACGGCACTGTTACAGGCCTATTAGACTTCGGGAGTGTATTTGATCTAGTATGCTGCTCAGACAAGGCGTGTTGAGTTGGTGTAGCATTTAGTTTCGAGTTTTTCGTCTCTCACACCTCTGTGACTGTGACTTAACTTATACTAATGCAGCCAAATCATCTTAGCCAGAGATTCTTTAAATGAATTAGTTAACATTTTCTGGTACATATTGGTAAGTAAATTTTCTGGTAAGTAAATCAAAGAAATAGAAAGGTTTATGTTACGACGATATTTCAGATTGCAGACCGTAAATTTACACTATCATTATTAAATGAACACTTAGTCTGTAACATGTTACTAACGTATTCAGTTTGAGCTTAGTTACTCATTAAGCCATTCATTATTTAATTTCACGGGACAATTATTTTCTTTAGAGAAGATTATCAGTTGTGTTGCGAGCAAATGTTTCGGTTTGTATAAATTGAAACTATGTCACTTGTATCATGCATCGCCATAATAAGATTTTTAATATTTTACAGTACTTTTATATAACAGGTTAGATATATAGACAAAACACAGTTGTGTTTTGTTTTATAGCTAGTTATATAATGGAATGAAAAAAAGCAAAGAAACGCAATACAGTTTCGAGAACATCGTAAGATTTATCTTGATCACATCTGAATTGCATAGACGTATTTACTGAAATAAAATTATACAAATTTTGACCTAATTGATGGCAAACGACATTTTCATGACAGTGAAAACTTCGTCAGTAAAGCACCTGAAATAAAACACATGGCAATATTGTAAACGTTTCCCTGCCTGTTTATTTACTACTACCACTAGCTTTTGGCCGCAATTTCGTACGCGTGGAATTTAAAAAAAAATCCCTGTTTTACAACATTTTCCACTGATGCACTATACAAGACAGAAATAATTTTTTAAATCGGACCTGTGTGTAAGATTAGGGCGTTCAAAGAAACAAACAAACTCTTTAGTTTTATATTATTAGTAAAGATTTTCCATTGTCAAGCCGTGACGACATTATTTAATAGTATCTAATAAAAGATCATTACTTTACTCACTACAATATCGGTCTTATTATGAATAACAGTAAAAAGACTATTATGAATAACAAGTTTTGACAATTTTCGTGAACTGATTTAGCGAACTTTTAAACCTCATATAGGTCATTATAAATAAGACCATACCTAAGTCTTTAAAATACAGATATTCTAAAGTCCTAATTAAAATTAGTATGTGATAGGTCCCTAAGACTCTAATCAGTTTGACTAGGGTGGCTACAAGGCAGCTAAGTAGTTATATCGTAATTTTCCTATAGTGAAACATACGATTTTTTTTTAAATGTAGGTTAGCCGTATAGGTATGTGAGCTTTCATCAAATACGTTCCCCGTGCGAAGCCATAGTGTGTCATTAGTATGATATACTTATTTAGAAAGAACAAAAACTGTTAGAGAAAATTAGTTTTTGTTATTTTGGCAACTTATCTTCCATAATATTTTCGCGAAAATATTAGCAAGGCCGATTCTAATGTAATTACCTCGAAGATAATACATTAATAATATACTTCAGTGCTCTATTATGAATAATTTCTTTTGACATAAATCTCAATACACTGTTATCATTTGTGGAAGTAGTTTTATATGTATGTAAGCCTGTCACGCCTGCTATGTACTCGTACGAGATGTTGTTTGCGATATATAATCACAAATATTTATAGTATATTTCTACCTACTCGAAAAAACATTTATTAGTCACAAATTGTCTATGTTTTTATGTTTCTTATTACCAGAGCAAGACTCGTTCAGAGAAATAAAATATGGTGGTACGAAGTTCAACACGTCGGTCTTTAATATAATTTCCGATATCTACATTAATTACTTGTAAATAATTAGTATTAATTTTTCTATAGATTTTAGTATTAACTCCCATCTCATCATGACGTATAATTGATTATTATGTATAAATTATACATTTTATTCAATTCACCTCTTTCCGGAAGTTTCCTAACAACTCTTGTAAATATTCAAGAATGCTTTGAAATTGTGAACACATCGAGCGTACTCCTCACGAGAGGGCTTGTTAGATTTTCCTTAGAATATCATTATATGTATATCTGGAACAATACAATGTGTTGCTCTATAAATACAGAATCGAATCTATCATTCTACCGTAATTTACAGAATGTCAATTACGAGCGACACGTTTTCCATCATATTTCTCATTAACCAATATACTTTCATTAAAATTAGCTACGACTTATTACCTTACATCTTCTTTAGCACTAATTCAGGCACTTTATAATACTAATACGGAATCCTCAGATTTGAGTCATTTTTTTGTTTGAGGCGGGGGAAATGTCTGACCGCTCACCTCACTGTTCGAGGATAACAGAAGGGTAGTGTGGGGCCCTCACGTGGGTAAAACACCCGCCTTGTGCCTAACTCAGCTGGGGATTGGGCACTGGTACTGTGGTAATTCCGCCATCAGTTGCCCACCCAGCGGCTGCTCCGAGAGCATCCTCTCACGGGTGACGTCCGGGCACACCGGGACGTCATCGTCACCTCTACGCGGTATGCTCTATTGCGGATAGTCAGACTAACGTCCCCGATCCGACCATCCGCGGCCCCGGCTAGGGCGGCAAGAGGTGCGCGTAGAGGCGCCTCCGTTGCCCGGCTCGCCGGCGACGGATAGACCCAGCCGGGGCACTTTCCTCCCTGAGTCGCTCCGCCGCCTCCTTCTGCAAGATTTGAGTCCTGCGTGAAGCTACTTAATATTAATCATTCAGTAACAAAGAAAAGTACGTAACTTAAAGACAATTTGACAAAATGCCTAGTCAACGCCGCTAGAATGCAAACCTACCCTCTGATGTGTGTCCGAAACTGGGACCCTGAGACTTGACTGACGAGCAAATATGTATTATCTATATTAATTTACCTAAGGTATCATTTAACAATTTTGTTCATCGTCTCAAGTGCTCTTGCATAAGAAGTTACAAATTTAAAGTGAAAGTGCTCCAGTTTTGGTTTAAAGTAAATTTGTATTTCGAATGGACTGTCACCAGCTCCAATAGCCGTGATCGTCTAGTGGTTAGGACCCTACGTTGTGGCCGTAGTAACCCAGGTTCGAATCCTGGTCACGGCAGTGATTTACACTGTCATGGTGGAGCTAATTGTTTTTTAATCATGCAAAATAAATAATTAGGAATAGACAGTCTTTTAAAACACCTACCTTTCTTTAGAATCTGATATTCAATTATCTTACGCGAGTTATTAAAACATTTTTCAATTAATTTGATAAAATTTTAGTCCTTAAATGTTTGGTCACAAGTTAATGTTCTTTGATTTTATAGACAGAGTTATTACCTAATTGATACAACAGGTTTATAAATTGGATACGATTGAGAGTGTATCTCTTGTCAACTGTTATATACATGCTATTTCAATTTGTTATTTTATCTCAATTAAAAGAGTGTTTTAGTCTAATTCTATAGCAATAATTTTAGTATTATGTGTGTGTAAATCTTGAATCATACATAGTGAAGATTGAGTAAGGTATTGTGCCTGACAGTTTATTCATAGCAATACATCTTTTGGCGTTTTTATTAGGCTTAATATTAAATAAAATATAATAGCTAAATAAAATACCTTAACATACATGTTTATTCTTAAAGATAATAATTTATTTCAATGGATATATTTTCAAATTCCGCTTAAATTTCAAGAGAAAGCAATTTTAGGCAAAGGAGTATTGTTGGTGAAAGTTGTTTAAAATATTGTGCAAAGATTTCCCAAATGACCGATTTAGCGCCGACAATGAATGCAGATTTGTGTAAAAGATTTTCTTGGAATGAGATAGATTCTTATTATTTTCTTAATGTCATGACTGCTTCTGTTTAGTATCGTGATATAAAACACGTTTCTTCTTCCTAATCTTATTACTTGTATTCTGAATATAAGAATTTTATCTAAATATCAATATAGGTAAATACTATTTTACTATTTGCCGCCTAAGTTACACGTAACGTTTACAGTTTTGTCTATTTTGACTTTAGTATCACCTTAATAGTACCTCAACTAAACAATACAACAATAACATTATGAATAGAGAAACCGTAGCACCTAAAATTTTAATATATCGTGCCATCTTTTAAAACCACAATTTACTTAGCCAAGCCTTTGTACAAGGAAAAGCTTTTAAATTTTAACAACAATGCATCGTGTGTGGAAAATCGGCTACAAAAATATGCACATTTTGTATCACAATAGATAATATAACTTTTCAGTAAATTGAAAAGTTCTTTAAAACTTTTATTTAAGATAGTTACAATTAAAATAATTAAACATATATATATTGTTTAATAAGCATTATATTTCTATTCTAAAGTTTACCTTATATATACCTAAATAATTTTATTACATGCGTAAATATTATCAAACTAAACAGTATTATTTATTACAAAAATAGTCCTGGGATGTAATCTAAGCTACGACCCATTTATACTAACATTACAAATTAACTCTTAGTTCCTTTTACCGTCTGCGTCGGTAAATTACGAGTACATTATGCCGTTTAACATCGGACAATACTAATTATAAGTCAGTTATACTACCCCATGATACTACGAGGGCTATCATAATAATAGTATTTTCTAACACTTGCGCGACTCTTTTGTTTTAATAAAATTACTTTTAACGGATTTAGACGCGTATATTTGTTTTAAATTTTGGCCCGAAGTTTCAGAGACTTTGCAGTCACCATGGCCATTTAAAACAAATATACGCGTCTAAATCCGTAAAAAGTATTTTTATATATGAGCATTTCATTAAAAAAGAAATGCTTATAGCTTTCATAATTCAGAGATAAATCTATGCAAAGTTCATTAAACTTTTGACAGATTAATTAAAAACTTTATCATTGGCTATTCGACTTTGTAAACGATTTCATTAATCCAATGTCAAACGATGAAGACTCAAGAAAATATTTGAACAAGTAATTGTTTTTGTGGCGGAAAAATTCATTTAAATTTCTATTACTTTGGGCCGATTTTTATCGAAATATTACGAAGTAACTTATAGTTTATTCATGACATATTTCAGTAACGATTATGTTGCTATGTAGAGTTAGTGTTACGGACTCTTGTATACGAGGTCACAGGTTTGACCTACGCACAGAATAATAAAATTTAATTATTTTAATACGAACACAGTTATTTTTTCCGTGTTAAGGTGTTCTCATTGTGTTAAATCATTACATACCTAATCACAGTCTAAAATAATACAAATAGTCAAGCTATATCGATAAATAGACAGCTATTTTTATTTTAGCCATTCCGTAACAACCAGATTTTAGGATAGGTTCAATCTATCTCACGATCAGAAATTTAATATCCGGTTGATTTCCATCGCTGTCTGGATATTTTGAAACTTAGATCTGTAGAACGTTTTGAGCCATGAAGCTGGATAAAGTGCTCGGATTCCAGTTGATAGAACTAATCGCTGTTAACTATTTTGTGAATTTGCCTCTTTGAACTGAACTTTTTGAGTTTAATGTACCTTAAAGTCGCAAAGCATTTTTCTCAGTCGCAAAGATTGCTCACAAGCACTTATGCTAATGAGCCTGCAGCAAAAAAGTTTAAAGTGTTCCTAAGGGGTTGGTGATACGAAAGCGATATCCCTGGTTTTGAAAACGTCTTTAGGTAGCTGCTTACCATCAGGGATGTTGTTTTTTTGTTTCTTTTCACACAACGTCCTCTGGTGCCATGCTAAGCTTATATGCTTTTATCCAAGTTGTATAAAAAATAAGTAGGTACTTGTTCTTTTAAAATTATGAAATAATTAAATGATCACAGGTAGATTCATTAGACAATAACGTTATAAATACATAAGTAAATTAAAAAAAGCTTCCAAGAATATACTGAGGTAAGGATTCTACTTTTTTCTGATAACAATTATTTTCTTTGTTCTGTTATAAAGACATAGGAACCTAATTAGTGTGACGTGATAATAAAACTAATAAAACACGAGTACCAGAACAAGGCAAGGAGTTATATATATTATATAACCCCTGTTTATTTTCAAGCTTGCTTTGAGCTCTTTATTAAAAAGCTTTTAAGCTGTTCATTTCTGTTTAATGTCGAGCTATGAACAACACAAAAGGAGCAATACATATTGAAATAGAAGTACGGTGTAACTATTAGTTGAGCACTCATAAAACTATCACATAACATTATAACTACTGGAAGTGGTATTAGAATTTGTATTAAAGGACGCTTAAAATCGGCCTACTATTTTATAACATACAGTGAAAAAAACTAAGAATTGGCAGCGTAATAAGGCTAAGAAGACTTAGAAACTTCTAGAAGTAAAACTGTTTAACATTTAACAGTTTAAGCGTAGTATAAATTATTCCGTTCAAATTAGGCACAGTGTTGTAGAATCTCTACATAATAGGCATTTTTTTTCAAAAACAATAACAGTTTCTATATTTTAGAATCCCGTCTTGTACGTGCTATATGAGATGCATTGGTTCTAGGATTGCCATACATCGAGTAGTTACCTACTGCATTTTTATGACCTAATTTTATGACTGCTAATAAAATAGCCATTAGTAGAAATACTATAAATATCTATCATGATCGTGCGCATCCTTACAAGGTGAAATTATATAAATTTATTGCAGTTATTATATGAGCTAGTTTTAAAATCCAACCTTATTCCATTTCTAAGAGGTTTGGCGAATTCATTCCCAATATTATGATAGTGTGTTTTCTTAGTACAAATCACACAGAATCTCGAGGGAAATTGCCAACAGTAACAAAATTAAGGCGAAGTGCCTACATAATATACATGTTTTACCAATTTTATTAGTACATATTATATGATGCTATGTTGATAATGCTATAAAATATATGAAATATATGCTTTCTTCAAATTATGTTGCGTTTCAAGAAATGTAATTTCGTAATAAAATCTTTTTTATATATTTTACGTTCAGTGCGTAAATGTAAGTACGGAAGTGTGTATGGATAAAAATATGAAATGTTGAGAAACTCTATAAATATTGTACCGTAAATTGTAAGATTCTCTACATTCCCGTTTTTATTAGTAGCATGAATGGTAATTTTATAATATGTATTCTAGCTGTCCCGGCAAACGTTGTTTTGCCATACTAAAAAAAAAGGTTTGAAAAATAGATGTTGGCCGATTCTCAGACCTGCTGAATATGCATGTAAAATTTCATAAAAATCGGTCAAGCCGTTTCGGAGGAGTACGATAACTAACATTGTGACACGAGAATATTATATATTAGAAGATTAGATATACTAAGGTACGGTATCTGTTATTACAAGAGTACCTAGGTATTGTGTGTAAATATTAGATTTTTTTATTAGATTTGTGGATGGAGCGTGTGTAGGGATTTAGGGATTTCAATTCTTGTAATTTAAACAGGCACTGGTTATAATAATAAAATTGTATTTCACGTTTCACAGTTCACCACCAATATAATAATATTAACTGAATAACTGATAGGTATAAAAGTATAATAAACTCTTCTAAAACATTCCTTAGGGATACTAACGTCCTAAGGAAATATAAAATGGTACAATCAGACTGTATTGGTGAATTTCTCTCTCCTGAACAGAATAGATAGAAGATCTCCTGAATGAATCATAATTACTAAGCTAGTAAATTGACAATTAATATACCTATTTTGAATATTTGAATTTAGACATGTCAAGACCGAAACGTTTTAACTACAAAGGTTTATAACTATTTTTACCAAAAAGATATTAATACAAAAACATGTTCCCACAGATTATTAGATTTGATTACAGATAAGTGTTAGTCAGGGGCGTATTTTGAAAATTAGCGCACCAGGTTATTTGTTTTGTTGCCCTGGGCCAATATTTTCATTAGTTTAACGTAGTTAGTAGCTGTGTGCACAGAAAATTTGCAAAAGAATTGCTCCACCATGACAGTGCGTACACTGCCGTGACCAGGATTCGAACCTGGGTTACTACGGCCACAACGTAGGGTCCTAACCACTAGACGATCACGGCTATTGGAGCTGGTGACTGTCTACTCGAAATACAATATTACATTACTATAAAACTAGAGCATTTCAACAACAATTCGTCGCGGTGACGCAAGAGTTTAATATAAACGACATAACTGTACCGTTTAACATAAAACTATTTGCACTGCTTCGGCAGAACCAAATACTGGTCTTAAAATTAGATTTTTTTATTCTATTGTGTAAATAAATTATTTTGTTATGGTACGATAAAACAGGTTACTTTTTATGGTTAGGCCATGACTTAACACGATGAGTGCGAAACGAGGCTTGAAAGATCTCGTCCGTGTTTCGTCTTTACAGCGGTAAGGAAAAACTTGAACTTCTCTGCCGTGCGAGAGGCGTAACTTCCGTCTAGTTCAGCTTAGGAAAGAGATAACTATATATCTGAGATGTGCTATTGATTCTGAGTATTTTGGTATACCTAGCTTAATACCGGATGTTTTAGGCCTCGTGTCGCACTGAATAAATAAAAGTTTAATACAGTGCGGAACGAGGTTCCGAACACCCACGGACCTCGTGCCGCATCCTACGTTAGCTTCGAGCGGATAGTGTTGCGCGAAACGTTGACGGCTGCGCCTGCGACGCTATAATAAGATTTAGAGAAACGTTGCCGAAGAATATTAATTGATAATATTAATGACGATAGTAATAATAATAATAAATATTCATGTACATTTCACACAACGTCCTCTGGTTCCAAGCTAAGCTTTAGGCTTGTGTTATGGGTACCAGAATACGCATAGAATACATATACTACTTTTTTTTTTGTAAATACATACTTATAATACATAGAAACATCCAGACGCAGTACAATCACTTGTATGACAATTAGAAAAATCACACAAATAATTGTCCCGAGCGGGAATCGAACCCGCGACCTCTTGATTGGCAGTCCGTTACATGAACCACTCAACCACGAGGCTTGTCACGATAAAGAGGAATCCAATTCAAAGTTAACGATATTTGTAAAACAGGTAAATTTCCAATCAATATTTACAAATTATACTCAGTCAAAGTGAAATATTGATGTAGGAATATAATAAATAAGTTCCAGCTATGTATATTTAAAATATGGTGTATCAATACAATATATTATATTATAAATTATACACTGTAATGTATTGTATGTTTATCCTGTTTTAATGAAAAGCATCGATAAGTATAATTAAATAAAATCGTTTATTTTTCCCATCACTATACAGAATAAAAAAACTGCCCATTTTCAGTGCGGTATGGGGTACATACGATCCCACATATTATTTTACGTATAGAATCTAAACTAAATAATCTGCCCACAGGCGGCGGCAGGTTTAGTTTGATCAACTCATTGATAATAATAATCGCGACAAAAACCATACAATTTGCTTTATTTGGCGCCAAAAAAAGGATTTTTGTCTCCAGTGGGCGGTGGGGTTTACTAAGCCTCGTACCGCTGCAACCTCTGGTTCAGGACCAGGTTCCAAACGCCTCGTAACGCAGTAATGGAAAGTGCAGATAAATTAGTGCCGCTGGGAATGTGTTAAGACGTGTAGTCTTCCACCTGATGAGATGTGGAAGAACATTTTTCTCGCATGTTACATTATATCAGACTAGCTGTTACCCGCAACTTTGTACACGTAGATTTAAAATTCAAACACAAATTATAGAAAAAAAGACGCGTGGCACTCGGTGACTGCCGCGGTAAAGCTATTGCATTTTTATCAACTTATGCAATTAAAATTATTTAATTATTTTATTTATCTGTCTGTCCGTCCTTCCGTCCGTCCGTCGGAGTGTTAGGTTATTTTTCGTTACGAAATTTCTGGCTCAAGGCCCGCGATAGAAACTATCCAATAGCTTGAAACCATCCTCTTAAACCACTCTATCTAATAAAAAAAAACTGCAGTAAAATCCATTGTGTAGTTTTGAAGATAATTATAAGCTAACATACGGACATAAGTACAAAAATAACGACTTTGTTTCATAATAAGTAAAGATGTTAAGATACTACATGTTGTAAGACTACGCATCTTTTATTATCTATATATGCTACGCTATCAATGACGTGTAGCGTGTGTGTAGCATTGTAGTGTGTAGACATTAAGTCCTGCGTAGCTGTAACTAGATAAGCTACGATGAAGCTTCCTTTGTGTGTCAGTTATAGCACTTTAAATTATTCAAGAATTTACATATTTTTTCACTTACTTATACTGAACTTTGAGTATAGAATAAGTGAATGATTTTATTCTTACTCTGTGCTATTAGTTTCTGAAAACACAAGTACTTACTTACGAGTTTTTTTTTAGAAATATTTTTACTACTGGATTTCTGTAACCATGTCGCCAATATTAAGCTTCATTTGGAATAAACTGTATGTAATATCAGTAATATATGTTTACTTTTTTATACCTTTTAAACAAATATTTATATTTTAAGTAAAATTATGTACCGCCAAGGTGAGGGCGGCTAGTACTGATAATGTTCTAGCCGTACTCACGTATGGATTGCACATTCATTCAACATCGGGTGGAATGTAGTCATTTGTCAACCCAAGCTACGAAAAAGAATGGTGTGGTCACAACCCTTCAATTGTAGAGTAGGTTTTTGTGTAGCAGCGGACATTAATGAGCTCAGAAAAACATATAGCAACACAATTAATTTAGAATTCAAATTGATAAGTAATAAAATGGTATCTGTAAAATGCAAAGGTAATGGTTTTCGGAGATTCTTTTTATTATTAGTGTTGGAATACTTTAAACTATACGTCAGTTTAACTACGTGTCCTAAACTACTTAAGAGTATAGCTCCTCTATCTCACGAAGTCCGTTTGGTTATGAATGTTGTCAGGCGTGCATGTATACAATGCTTTAAAGTGCGTCATAAGTTTGTACCAGATTGTTTCGTAGAGTAGCGTCAGCATGGAAATTAAACGTGGAAAAGATTTGAAAATGAGTATTTGAAATATTTCAATCTGGACTTTGAATTTACAATTGATTTGCAAGATGACTTTGATACTAGCGAATCATATTTTTAATCTTCATAAGGTAGTGATTAATTATGTTTTCCTTTATTTTTTCTTTGTAGTGCCTAAATTAAAATGCTTAATTAAATTTTGTTATTTACATATATACAATTGTCTTTTATTTAATACACCTAATTATACCTTAAAATTTTAAATAAATGTTTTTTTTTTTAAAGTACTATAAATATATTTATTGGTCAAATCAGATTTCCGTGCTGACGCTCCTTACACTCACGCACACAAGCACATTCATCGGTACACGTTACACACACAACGAAAACCAAACGGACTTCGTGAGATAGAATAGCTATAACACTAGACATTAAAGTAAACGTACGATGTGGCTATTAATTGAGGTTACTTAAAACCGCAACCCAGTATCGCGCCAGTATCTAAAAGAGACACATAATATAAACAAAATTAACTCTTTATATCAATATCAGCTTCATTACTTGCAATATTTACTTCACATTAATAATTGTTAAAAGGTTTAATACCTTTACTCCCTGCAATAACAATAGTTTAAAGTATATTTTCTTTATTATATTATCTGTGGTAATATTAACAAATTATGAGTTCAAATCTCGTAAGTTTAAAATTAATAAGATTTACTTCTTTTTACATTTAGTGCTTCTTTTGGTTTTTAAAAATCTTTTCCTTTCTTGTTTATTATAAATATTATTAGTGAATTAACAAATGACATCAAGCATCAGACAACCTGATGCTGTTTTGATCGAGATTGTTAAATCTTTTTAGTATTACAAAGGCTTGTTCTTTACTTTTTATAAAACAAAGTCGTTATTTTTGTATGAATACTCCTATGTGAGTTTATATCTAAAAAACTACGCAACTGATTTTGATGCGATTTAATTTAATAGAGTGGTTGAAAAGGATAGATTTTTGTATAATTTGTCAAAGTTTAGTTTCTGAATTTCACGCATACGAAATTGCGGTCAACAGCTAGTTTACGATAGTTAAGTATATGAATTAACTAGCTGTTGCCCGCAACTTCGTACGCATGAATTTTAGAAATCAATCCTTAACAAAAAGACGTTTACTCTTCTGCTCAACAGATGGCGTTGTACGTTTTTTAAATCGCGCTATCGATTTGTTCCACACATTAACACTTAAGCTCGTCAAAATTATTATTGTGTCATCTTCCAGGTTTCGCACTTATAAATAAGTAATAATGATAGAGTTGTTAGTATATTTATTAATCTGATATACTCAGATGTATTCTGATAGATTCTAAATATTTATTTTGTAACATATAATATTTTATTAGATATCTCTTCCAGTAAATAAAATATGATGATGTGAACGTCGAATGGCCAGTATTGCTATACAGAGTGTAGTTAGTGCATTTTTACGATCAAACTTTATGACTGTGAATAGTGCAGTCGACAAAAGGAAATAAATACTCCGGTAGATAGCTATTTCTAATAGTTATTATTAATTATCAGAGTCATACCTATATGTATATACTTAATTATAATAATAGATATATGAATTAAGTATTATAAGTAATAATAAATAATAAGTATTCATGGACATTTCACACGACGTCCTCTGGTCCCAAGCTAAGCTTATATGCTTGTGTTATGGATACTAGAATACGGATATATTACATATACTACTTTTCTTTTGTAAATAGATACATATAATACATAAAAACACCCAGAAGCAGTACAAACATATGTATGATAAATTATAAATATCACACAAATCGTCATAAATATTTAATGGCTGGAAATATATTGACTAGAAAAGATAGAGAGATAAATACAGTTCAAAGTCAAAGTCAAAATTTTTTATTTCAAGTTGGCATGTTTACAAGCTTTTTTGAAATGTCAGAAGCTAGGTGTCTGTTACGCGAATCCTATGGAGAAGAACAGTCTAGAATATCTATATTTTTTTTCTTTTTCCCTTCTTCTCAGTTTTTTTCAATATATTCTTACATGTTCTTCAAAGAAGTCAAGGTTGCATTAATTCTATGTCTTATTTCTACAGAGAAGAGTAAAAGGTTAGAGGGACAAAGGGACTAATCTATTTACACGCTTTATATTAGCTTCACTTGTATGTTTGTTTGTATGTTTGTTTGTATGTTTGTTTGTATGTTTGTTTGTATGTTTGTATGTTTGTAACCGACTCCTTTGGACGCTATTTTGACCCACTTTAAACGGTCAGATTCTATTCTAATTTTGCACACCTGTCAAAGACCGATGACAATGCAATAATTCGATTAAATAAAGCGTGTTTTTTAGTTTTTTTAAACTATTATTATTTTTTAACAAAAGTAAACACTTTTGCTTATTAAATGTAATTTACAAGTAAATGTCAAACTACACGGTAAATATCAAATCGCATGTCGGGTGGCTTACGTGACTTGACATGTAAATAGATAAGTAAATCCAATGGTAAATCGACTAAGAACATTATATTATAGAAACCAACGTAGAATAATTTTGTATTCAAGTCACTAGCAACCTTTCAAAATGTAATATTGAATTCATGAAGGGAATGGCAAATTTAGGAAGCTACTTTTCGAATTACATGAATACACCAGTGAATTACGAAACAAGTGTTGAAAAAAAAAGAAAGATTCAATAAGATTTACCTGTGAATAGAATACCTATATTATAGAAGAGACTAGATGTAAATTCCACTCTATACAAACTTTTCGTAGCTTTATACCAGCTATTGCCTGCGATTTCGTACGCGTTGAGTTTGTAATCTCTACTCACCCTTTTTTCGCATTAAATAGTGTGTGTTCTTTTTTAAACTCCAGACTATCTGTGTGCCAAAATGCGCAGTCTTTGGGTTTTCTAGTATATCAGAATAATTAAAAAATGCCATAATATAGGATTTCACAAGTAAATTTAACTCAAATAATTCATTTTCACATCAAAAACACAATTTATCAATTTAATGACAATCATGTTTTGACGGACGTCAATAATGTTGCCCCAGGCAACCGGGCAACTTCACGTTGTACTTCATAAATATTTATACACACACACATAAATATTTATTTTGACCTCAAGCCGGGTCATTGATTTAGCCGTAGACGCACTGTCTTGTATGTCTATGATTGCAAGCATATAATATTAAGATTTGGCCACATCAATTTTTGTATGTACCTCTTGGTCATAAGGAAGGAGGGAGAATATTTTCAATTTTATTTCAATAGATTACATATTTTTATAGACTTTATTAACATTGTTTTATATATTTATTAGTTTGATTTGGAAGGAGTTTTCTTTCGTGCAACATGGAGCTTACACACAAAACACGTATCGTATAATATTGACAACATTTCAGATAACATTCTATAAATTTTTACGAAGCAATGCATTTGAAAGTTTGTAAATCTGCGGGAGTGTTTGATCTAGATTTACAGATGAGACTTTCGTATTTAAAGCAACTATGTATTTTCTAATACGTTGGTTTACAATAAGTTTATATTGGGTTTATATACGGTATTACCATGAGTTTATATACGGTACTTACAATTCATTACAGAGGAAAAAATACAATAATTTAAAGTAAATACAGCATGAGGTGTGTACACGCGGTTTTATTATCGTTAGTACCTACCGATCCCTTCCAGACAACCTTTATGGAAACTATTGAGACATTACAGCTTAGGGCAATTTTGTACTACTCGTTATAAGCCTTTACTCATTAGAAAACAAAGTCATTTTTTCAATAAATTCCTATGTGAACTTAAATCTTAAAATATGCTTAACAGATTTCAATGCGGTTTTTTGATAAATATAATAGTTTGTGGAAGGAGCGTGTGTAGGGATTTCTATTCTTTTAATACGTTAATTAAAAGAAACACTGGTTATAATATATGTATTTCACAGTTTCACAATTCCCACCACAAGTATAATAGTAAATTAACTGGTATTAAAAGTGTAAATAACACTACAACATTGCTTAGGAATACTGACATCCTAAGGGAATATTTCTAAGTACAATCAGACTATATTACTTGAATTCTCCATCATGAATAATCATAAAAATTACAAAGCTATTTATGTTGACATTTTTACATTCATAATATGAAAATTTGAATTTAGAAATGTCAAGTCCGAAACGTTTTCACTACAAAGGTTTAAGTATTTTAACCAAAAAGATTTAATACAAAAACAATGTTCCCACAAGAGAAAGATTTAATAGTATAATTTGTTAAAATTTGGTTTCTACAATCGACGCGTGAGAACTCGCGGGCAACAGCTACTTCATTATAAATGAGGCGTGAGTTACAATCTATATTTACAATGACAATGACTCTATTAAGGGCCTACATCAATATCATCGTATATCATCGCCGACACGTACATATTAACACAGCCAGTAGGCACAGAAAATAAAGAATTAGGGATACTTTTCCTATTTACTCAAAATCTACTAAATATATTTTAATTCTGATCCACGTGTTTCTATACATAATAGTGACCTATGTTTTTAAAGTTATTTCATTAGTTAATACGCGATAATAGACAGACAAATGAAAAAAATAAAAAAATTGAGAGGTTATTTCGCCAAGATTTTCTATCGAGAAAACTTTTTTCAATCGCGTTTCTGAGTTCATGCGATCCTAGATCATATATTGAAAAAACATATACTTAAAAATTAGAGCTCTAGCCATTCAATCTAAAGAAACAATGAAAACTTCGTACATAGAAAAATGCACGAAGCTATTTTGGTATCCTCTTAATTAATCTATTATATTTACAAAACAATATATTGACAATGTTCTTTTCTTTTTTATGTTAATGAAATGGATTATTTTACTTCTATATTTCACTTACCAAAATAATAGTTAGACACCTGTTATTAATGAATATTCTGTACAAATTCAACCAAGTTTTATCTTAGGTTGAAGTACTGTAGGCACAATTATCTTGAGAAGATTGCTTTTCATTATTTTAAGATAATTACTTTGCAACTTTATACATCGTAAAATAATTAATTAAAATTTATGTTCCGAAGTCTTAATGATCTACTGCTTTAATTATCGTAATGATATATTTTGGTAATTGCAAAGTGAAGTTGCAATTAAGAATTAGAAAATCACCTTCCCATTCTTTGTCTTAAAAACGTCAATGTAATTATACAAAAGTATTCTCCGAAGGTGATAATGATCTAAATGCTTTTTAAAATACCTTCTAAACAGATTGACAAATAATTAAAAAAAAATTATTTACATTATTAAATAAAATTACGAAATTCTTATGCATTTTTAAGTAAATCATAATATTATTTTGTCGGATTTGACAAAATTTCGGTGAGCTACTTCTGTTATCTTGACTACCTTAGGCATTGCTGTTACTGACCTAATCAGTATTGGAGGAACATACCAGAATATTTTTATTTGTAAAAGCAAAGCAATACAAGTACTTTTCACGTATTTAGACTATAGATATTTGTATTAAATTTTGGCCCGACGTTTCGGAGACTTTGCAGTCACCATGGTCACGGGTGAGACTGCAAAGTCTCAAATGAGTCACGCAAGTTTTAGAAAATATTACAATAGGGTTGTTCTTATGTAAGTGTAGATAAATATTTTGAGTATAATGTTATGTATATAGCCTAACAATACTTAGAAATCTGTGAATTTATTTCTAAGGGAATTATTTATAGAAAATTATACAAATAACTGACTTTGCATTAATATTTCAATTTAAGTTAAGCTTGATAAAACATTTAAACAGCTGAAAAGTAAAATTTCATTTTGTCCGCATAGTAAAGACCACTATTTGCTTTTAATTAAGTAGCATAAATTAGCGAAGCTCATTTATATTATAATAACCAAGACCTTAAGTTTAAAATTTAATTAAATAAATCATATTCTGATTTAATGGATCTAAGTAAAATTTTTGGAATTTATTTGCCAAGAGCTTTACATTTTCAGATTAATTAATTAGAGATTTTAAGTACGTTCTATGAAAAAATCTTTTATAACTTATTACAATTTTTATTTAAATTATGATTTCTGTTTCAATTCAAATAATGTAATTATTTTAAAAACTAAAAAAATCATATTAAGACAGGCTAATAGCCTGTTTTAAATAATCAAACTTTAATCATAATTTTCACTTAGAGAAGACGCTAATTGTGTGGGCCGTTGTGGGGGTGCCCGACACATAGACTATGGGCTGAGGTTGAGATGGGTTGAGCAGTGGACTGTATATTGGGGTGAGCTGAAGGGAAGGTGACACATTCACGTACCTTTGATCGCTGGCGGCTTCACCCCCTGGTGCGATCGGTTGAGCGGGAATCTGGGCGATGGTTTTCTCTCACTACACCAATCACTCGCGTAATTACGGCAAACACTTGATACTCGAATGCGCGCGCGAGCGGCCGGCCGGGAAGAAGACGCGTATTATTCCCCTTTTTTGGGGTTCGCAGTTTTTTACTGTGTATTCTGCGGCGAGCGTACGTTAAGAGCGTCCATGCGTGAATGAATGAGTGAATGCAACCGTATTGAGTGAGTTATTCGTCACGGATCGTCGCGTCAATGTTGCGTTTGGCGCGAACATCTTGGGGCGGGGCGCAAAACGAGCAGACAGTCCCATCAAGATGTGGATGTTCCATGGGCATTCTGGCTACCTTTGCTACTGGTCTTCGCAAAAGTCCATGTGATGTGTCCAACTCCACCACTCTGATCACTCCATCCTTGCCAGGCAGTGTGCGGGCAATTCTACCAAGCCTCCATTGCAGCGGAGGTACATTTTCTTCTTTGAGCAGAGCGAGTTCACCTATTTTAGGAGGGGAGGTAGGAGAGAGCCATTTGGAGCGGGTTTGAAGGGTATGGAGGTAGGAGTTGGTCCACAAATTCCAAAAGCACTGAGAAAGGGCTTGTATGAGCTGAAAGCGGTTGCGTTGAGAAATGGGTCTATCATCTATGGATGATTCTGGTATTGCAGTGAGCGGACGGCCTATAATGAAATGACCAGGAGTTAAAGGTTCAAAGTCTGTTGGGTCAGACGAGAGTGGGCAGAGAGGTCTGGAGTTAAGTACAGCCTCGATTCGGGCCAGAAGCGTGGCAAATTCTTCAAAAGTTAAGTGTTGTTCACCAATCACGCGATAAAGCAATTGTTTTGTTGATTTTACATTTATTTCGTGTAACCCGCCGAACCAAGGCCCTTTTGGGGGGTTTAGTAACCATGTTATGTTCTGAGTAGCGAGTTTATGTGTGATTGCATCATTATTTACTTCAAGAAATTTCTGAACTTCAATGAGATAATTCCTAGCACCTATATAATTTGTACCGCAGTCTGAGCGAATAAGAGAGGGTGTACCTCGTCGCGAAACAAACCGTTGTAACGCCGCGAAAAACGCCTCTGTGGTAAGAGCCGAGACGGGTTCCAAGTGAACCGCCTTTGTTGTGAGACAAACAAATATGCAAAAGTACGCCTTTATTAGTTTAGCGTTCCGTAACGTGCTAGACTTCACGAGAAATGGGCCGGCAAAGTCAGTTGTAACCTGGCTGAATACAGACTGAGGGTTGACCCTGTCCGCAGGCAAATCCGCCATGAATGGGGTTTGCAGTTGAGCGCGGCATCGAAAGCATCTCATGCATTTAAATACCCGATGTCTGATAACACGGCGTGCAGAGAGTATCCAAAATTGTTGGCGGAGGATAGCGTGAAGAGTGTCAGCGCCAGGATGGCAGTGTATTTTGTGATAATGGTCTATGATGAGATCCACGAGTGGGCTAGAGCTGGGCAGAATGAGTGGATGTTGAGCGTCGTACCTAATCGAAGCGTGAGAAAGACGACCACCAACCCTCAAGAGATCGTCCTTTAGGAATGGTGAAAGACGCTGGAGTCGAACTGTGCAGAGCTTCTTTCTTTGAAGTCGATTAATGTCCTCTGAAAATTCATTCTGCTGAACAGAGCGAATCCAGTAGGTTAGAGCATCTCGACGCTCCTGGGCTGTCAATGCACCCGAGCGTCGTGCATCTGAGTTTTGTTTACAATTAAAAATAAAACGTCTAATGCAGGTTGTCACTCCGACAAGTTTCTCCAGTGAGCTGAAACGCGTGAGCAGGTCAAGATCCAGATCAGGAACTGCTATGTGAGCTGGCATCTTCTTTGGTTTGAGGCCGGGTAATGCGTGATGCCCTAGAGCTGGTGGCATTCTAGGCCAAGTGTTAGAAGGTTCTTTAAGCCAGCTGGGAGACCACCAGAGATCATGATTCAAAAGGAATTGAGCTGAGGTTCCCCTGCTTGCACAATCAGCTGGATTGAGATCTGTGGGAACATGTCTCCATGTGAAATTGATTGCGCCTGAGGTTATTTTTGCCACTCTATTGGCCTCAAACGTCTGAAGTCGATGAGGAGGTGTGTTAAGCCACGCCAGTACAATCGTGCTGTCTGACCAACAGATATGGTACCTAATAGTAATGTGAGCTGACAAGTGGGTTGAGACACGAGTCATAAGTTGTGATAAAAGAGCTGCAGCCGAAAGTTCCAGCTTGGGGATTGAGAGGCGATTCTTGATGGGTGCTACTCGTGATTTGGCCAGAATCAAGTGAACATTAACATGTCCTGTTGCATTAAGCTCATGGAGATAAACAACAGCACCAAAGCCAGCTTCTGATGCGTCCGCAAAGCCGTGGAGCGAGTAAGTGGTTATCTGTTGTGGTGGCTCTCGGTTGCAAATGCGCCGAGGGAGACGAAGATTTGAGAGCTGAGGGAGGTCTTGTGACATGTGTTGCCACTCTGTGCAGATTTCATCAGGAGTGGGTTCATCCCAGTCCAATTTCAGGAGCCACAACTTCTGGAGAAGGAGTTTTGCGCGGAGGATAACTGGTGTAACCCAGCCGTTAGGATCGTACAGTGAAGCTATTGTGCTGAGAATCGAGCGTTTTGTGATGTGTGTTATTGAGGACAGAGAAATACGATAGGTGAATTGATCAACCTGAGGGATCCATTGTATACCCAGCACCTTGATAGAATCAGACTCTGGGCTGACATTAAAATCCTTGGGCATATCACACTGATCATCTGGGAATCGTTCGAGAAGTTGAGCTGAGTTTGAGGTCCATTTACTTAGTTGGAAGCCTCCAAGCGCCAGTAAGTTAATCAGCTCGTCTTGAAGTTCCTGAGCGGATTCTATTGTGTCATGACCAGCAAGTATATCATCGACAAAAATAGATTTACGAAGAATGTGAGCAGCTTGAGGGTAGCGATGACCCTCGTCATCCGCTAACTGGAGCAGAGTGCGGATGGCATGGTATGGGCTAGACCGCAGACCATATGTGACAGTGTTGAGGGCATATGTGAGCAGGGGCTGGTCGGGTGACGACCGCCATAGGATGAGTTGGTAGTTTCGGTGATCTGGGTGCATGAGTATATTTCTAAACATCATTCGGATGTCAGTGCTGAAGACCACTGAGTGTGTTCTAAAAGACATAATTATATCAACAATATCTTGTTGTAGAGCTGGCCCTGTGTGGAGGCAGTCATTAATGCTGACACCATTTGACCCTTTACAGCTACCATCAAATACAGTGCGTAGCTTGTCCGATCCTGTTTTGAAGATGCCATGATGAGGGATGTAGAAGTGAGGCTTATGAGCGAATGTACTTGGGTGACAAAGGGACATGTGTCCTAAATTGCTATAATTATTCATAAAATCAATGTATTTAGAGCGGAGAGAAGGGTTTGCGAGCAGCTTCCTTTCAAGATTAAGAAATCTGCGTAACGCAATGGCGTGAGTGTTGCCTAATGTAGGCGCATTGTGTAGAAAGGGTAATGTTACCATATATCTACCTGATGGATCACGAGTGGTTGTAGAGCGGAAAATTTCTTCACACTGTTCTTCTAAAGGGCTGCTTTGTGTATGAGGTTGAGGTTCTTCTGACTCCCAAAATCTCTCCAGGCTTTTGGAAATAGTTTGAGTTGTCTGAGCTTCTGAGCATGTGGGGGTTATGTGAAGTGAGCTGAGTTCGTTTGGCGGTGTTGCAGGTAAATCAATGGGTCCTATTAATACAAAATCAAAAATCGTGCCGAAGGCTATTGGCCTGCCGCGGCCCAACGAGACTTTAGTCCCGTCCAAAACTTGGCCGAGAACGTCTGAACCTAACAAAAGATCAACCGGAGCTGGAGTGTGATAATCCTGATCTGCTAAGGGAATCTGAGCTGCACTCGCCATTTGAGCAAAGTCTGGAACCCTGTCTAAAGGTAGGTATCCAGTGACATTCTTTAAGATGTGTGCTTTAGCAGTAATTGTAGGTGAGTCTTGGTGTATGGGTTTGCACATTATAGTAACATATGCCTTTGAATTTTGTGTGATATGGTTGCCCACACCCGCAATTTTTAACAACGATGATTTAGTTGGCAAATTTAGAATTTGAGCCATGCGCTGAGTAATGAGGGTTATCATGCTGCCGCAATCTAGGAGGGCCCTTGCTTTGTGAAACTGACCATGTGCGTCTGCTATTTTTAGTGATACTGTAGGTAATAAAATTGGAGTATTGGTTGGTTGGTCTTTACGTGTTATAGAATTGCAAGGACTATTATTTACCTGAGCTGGTGTCGTGGTGTGAGTTTGTAATGATTGTGTTTGTGCTGGGTGGGTGGTTAAATGTGTGTTAATGTCTGTGTGTGATAGTTGATCTTCATGTTGTATGTGCGCAGTGATTGTTGGTAGTCATTGTTGATCTTCTGTCCGTGATGATCTGGGGTGTGCTGGTTGAGTGTGAGTGAGATGCTGATGACAGAGTAGGAGTGTTCAATTTTTCGAACGCAACTAAAACCTCGTGATAATCGTTAATCGCTTCTTCGTAATGTTTGGTGTAGACAGCCTCGGTTTCATCTGATAAGTCGTCATCATCGAGGATGTCGTAGAAAACACTCTCCAGTTTTGACTTAACTATCTCCAACTTGGAGTAGCGGGCAGTAAAATCTGGCATACCATACTCGCTGGTATCTCCGGTTATGAGGGCTGATGCAATTTCCTTTGTTAGGGCTATTGCCTTAACCGCCTCACGAAAGATGGCTGCTTGAGATTTAGACGGCATAGCGAAAGCGTATATTTAATTGATAAGAGGAATATCCTATGTGACAAGTTTGAGTATAATTGACTGAAACGAGCGGAATATAGTATGTGAGAATTATCAAAAAAGTGTAACGGGCTGAGCAACGCAAACCAATAAGTGCGGACTTAATGTGTATTTAACTTCCGTACGTTATATTGTGAAAGAATTAAAAATAACTGAGCACGGGCTCTTGGACTATAAAATATATATATATATATATATTTGAGTACGGGCTCTCAGACTATATATAAAAAAAATAAAAAAATTGACACTGACTCTTTGACTATAGGTTACAAATTTTTGACACGGGATCTTAGACTATAAATGTATCAAAAAAGAATTATTTTTACTACGGGTTCTTATTTTAACAAACAAAAAATTAATATGTGAAAATATTCAATCACTGCATTTTGGTTAAAGTTATTTTAGCGATGACAACAATGAGTAATATTCAATATTCAACTAAACTAAACAACGAACAACAACGTTTAATCAAACCAACCTCAAAATGATCACAGAGTATTAGCCTTTAAAATTTTTATAGTGTAATGATGAGTATAATCTATTCGGTACCACTATGGAACTATTAAGTTCTCACACAGACGAAATCGTTTACAATAACAATGTTGTCTATGGTATGACCATAGAGTATAATGATGCAATCACTATCGCGTGACGTTTAGTCATTGACAGCTGTCAATAGTGCTTGACATCTGTCAATAGAATTTGAAATCTGTCAAGTGTGACACCTGTTAATAATTTTGACACGTATTTAATTAATAAGAGCGGGTAATGTAGGTATCAACAAATTTGTGGACGGCCAGCAAAATGTTCGAGACCTTTAAAATGTTGAACACCAAAAATGTAGGTAGATGTAATATGATCCTTCTACTGCGTAATAAGTGAACAAATCATATTCTACGAAAATGAAATGATACGTAATATTTCAACGGGATGTGATATGATTATTAATTATGTTACTATGGGATACTTTTTACACTTATATTTTTGTTATTTTTGAGCAGATAAATTAACTTTGTGGAAAGATTAACGTTTTTTATAAGATTATTATAATGAGACAAGTAGGTATCTTTCGAGTTGAGCTGGGGAATTATACAATTTGAAACAAATACTAAATGGACGTTAAGTACCTAGGGCTGGTTCAAATAAAGGGAATAGAGGGATAATCCGAGCTCGAATGGACCAAAAATATGTGTGGGCCGTTGTGGGGGTGCCCGACACATAGACTATGGGCTGAGGTTGAGATGGGTTGAGCAGTGGACTGTATATTGGGGTGAGCTGAAGGGAAGGTGACACATTCACGTACCTTTGATCGCTGGCGGCTTCACCCCCTGGTGCGATCGGTTGAGCGGGAATCTGGGCGATGGTTTTCTCTCACTACACCAATCACTCGCGTAATTACGGCTTACACTTGATACTCGAATGCGCGCGCGAGCGGCCGGCCGGGAAGAAGACGCGTATTATTCCCCTTTTTGGGGTTCGCAGTTTTTTACTGTGTATTCTGCGGCGAGCGTACGTTAAGAGCGTCCATGTGTGAATGAATGAGTGAATGCAACCGTATTGAGTGAGTTATTCGTCACGGATCGTCGCGTCAATGTTGCGTTTGGCGCGAACACTAATATTTAACTAAAGGACCATTTTAAAGATGTAATAATCATAATGATCATAATGACTCTTCAAGTTAATTAATTTGACATCACATTGGTATGATCTAACTGTTGTATTTTCTAGAAGCGCCATTAAAGGCGATGTAGAGCGGATCTGCATAACGCTTCTAGGGATATTGACAGTACAGTTAATGTCCCTCTCATCTAACATGTTTAGTGTGTTTTTTTTGTTAAAATTAAGTTAAAAGGCTTAAGAGGATACCAAAATAGCTTCGTGAATTTTTTACGTACGAAGTTTTCATTGTTTCTTTAGATTGAATGGCTAGAGCTCTAATTTTTAAGTATATATATTATATATAGAAACACGTAAGCCGGAATTAAAATATATTTAGTAGATTATGAGTAAACAAAAAAATATCCCTAATTCTTCATTTTCTATGCCTACTGGCTGTGTTAATAGGTACATGTCGACGATAATATTGATGTAGGCCCTTAAAGTGTATCGCATATGAGCGACAGTGTCCAAACGACTTCACACAACTACCAATAAAATAGATACCTACTGCACTAAAACTTACATAACATAAACATACCTAACATTATACTTTGGTTATTTACGAAGAACGTGACTTAATTTTCTTTCCGCGTTCGAAGCTGAATAACAACAGTTAACATTAATCATAACAACAATATCTTATTCATCAACAAAGAGCTTATTTATACGTTTTCAGTGTATGCGGTTATCTATATTGCATCTCTCTATTTATTTATTATCTACTTTATAAAAATAAGTTTTTCCTTACTGACGCTATAACTCCAGAACGCACGGACCGATTTCCACGGTTTTGCATTCGTTGGAAAGGTCTCGGGCTCCGTGAGGTTTTAGTTCATTTTTTTAAATTTGTTTTTTCTTTTTTTTTGGTATGGCAAAACAACGTTTGCCGGGCCAGCTAGGTTATTTATACTTTATTGTACACCAATTACATTAAATTTACATTAAAAAGAAATATAATAATAACCCGTACAATATCGCTTAAAGAGATTTCTTCCAGGCAACCTTTGGATGAATTTAATATGGCAGGACAAGTTGGTAGACTCTGGTGCACTTAAGTAATAAATACATGACAAGAATATAAACAAATATTATTTTAACATAAATATATACACAAATTTACATAATCTACATATTAATCTCTAATATTATTAATCTCTACGTTTCTTGTAAATTATTCTATGTTGTCTCATTGACTTCACTGCAATAAAAATTATGGATAAAGTTATATTAATACACATCGTTTCATTCAGGCTTGATCTAGAAACGCGGAAACAATGAGAACTCGGTATATGTAATCAAGGCTCCGATAAACTGCCTACTTTTGTTGAGATGGCCACTGTCTTAGAAAATCGTTTTTGCGCGCTGGAGTTTCTAGAATCAAAAGGAAAAATTAGTCAAAATAATGAATACAATCCAAAGGTATAGTTTCTAGTATAAAGAATCCTGAATGCTATTATTTTACTATGCGTGAAATAGGTTTACATTACCTATTTTACGCCTACCTTTACCTATTAATACGCTATGTTGACTACTACCTGCGTATATCGAATCGTACAAGTAAGTAATGTTAATCAAATTAATAAATAAATATATATATAATAAGCTGTATAATTTAATATATGTATGTAGGTACTTTCATCATTCACGCTGCGCCACAATATGCCTTTTAGACAATAAGTTAATTCCATCTTAAGGTTGTCTGTAAGAGATCACAACTTGTGATAAGACCGCCTATTGTACCTTGCCTAAACATTGTTTATATATCTAAGTTTATATATTTAAGTTTGTAATTTTATTTTGGCGTACAATAAAGAGTATTCATTCATTCATTCATTCAAATAAATATTCTTGGACATTTTACACAACGTCCTCTGGTTCTAAGCTAAGCTTATATCCTTGTACTAGAATACGGATATACTACATATATACTACTTTTCTTTTGTAAATACATACTTATAATACATAGAAACACCCAGACGTATAACAGACATTTGTATGACAATTATAAATATCACACAAATGATTGTCCCGAGCGGGAATCGAACCCGCGACCTCGTGAACGGCAGGCCGTTACATAAACCACTAGACCACGAGGCCCATCAGAATACCAAATGAATACCAATCATTAAATTTTAATCATTCTCATGTTTGAATTACATGAATTTGTACTGTGTTAAGCAAAAGTTTACATCAGATAGTTTATGCATTTGCTAAACCAACCTATAAAAATAAAAAATGTGTCATTGCAATTTGCTGGAAAAGTAAATCGTATTAAAATGAAAACTCTTAAACAATTAATAAAGTCATTATTTTACAGACTTTTGGTCTTATTCATAATGAATTATCGGAGGTTTCAAAGTTCGCTAAAATGGGTTCGCCTAAATTGTCAAAACTTGTTATTTATAATAGTCTTTATAATGTTCTTTACGATAAAACTTTTTTTATCTCCCCGATAAAATCTCCGTTTAAATCCCCGATAAGTCATTATGAATAAGACCATTTATATTTACTTTTGTTTTTATTATAATCTTAGGTATACCAAACCTCCTTTAACTTCCGACTGCTGATAATGGTAGGCGATGGTACCGCAAATATCCGTGATTATTTGTAAGTAATACATATTTAGTATAATTTGTTTATTTAGGTCCATAAAAGAGGAGTTCTATTCAATGATAACTATTTCATCTAAAGTTATTTTAAGCCAGAATGTGATAGAACTTGCAAACTGTCAAGACACGTTCAGTAAATTGTGACCGTGTGTGCGAGAGACGAATACTAAAAAGTCTGGAAAATAAACTGAAACTTGCAAAATATAAAAAAGCAACCTTCACAAGTATCATTAATCTTTTTGTCAGACAAATAGCTCCCGTGTAATGCGCTGAACATTAATTCTTATTTACTTCAAGTGTCGTTTGCCAAATTTGTAAATTTTCTACGCATTTTACAAAAACTCTTGAGAATACTAAAGAATATTAAGAATTTTTATTATAGAAATGGAATTACAAAGCTTATTGTGGCTTTGTGTTAGAAGTATTATTTACAAAAGAAAGATAACGCTTTGTCTCAATATATTAGAGCTAATACAGCTCGAAGCCACAAATTACAGTGGTGAAAATGGTTTTTAAATTTCAATTAAACATTTGGTTTTCATAAATCCCCATTACTGGACATATAAGATAAAATTAGGTCATAGGAAAACTTCCGTTTCGGCTAAATTTTAGGATTGCAACAAATTCTTTAAAATCTACATTCACTTGTTATTAGCATCCTAAGCAGTGTGTTTAGATGTTAAACTATATATAAATTGGTTTTTGTCGTGTCACTTTATTTATTTAAACGACCTGTCCTGTGATCAATACGTCCGTTGAAAATTTATTTATTTATCAATTTTGATACTAAAAGTCAATAATAAAATTATTAGATTTGGTATAGACCTTTAAACTATATACCTTAATTATCCCAAATACACTCATTAACGTATACTATAAATAGATGGAGCTGTTTGATCCGCATAACGATCTCTTAACATGAGTTTACTCGGGTCACTGCGTAATGATCAGGGTCCAATATACCCCATCATGTTGCTATTTGACCCGAGAATATTAGAAGTGTTACCTTTATAATTAATTTTATAATTGTTGTTTTTGGTAACTTTAGACATCGTTATGTTAATAAATTGGCCCACACTCAGATTTGGGCACCTTATAATATTTAATCAAGGGTTTCTACAGTAATTTATTATTTTTTTAAATTGACTTGCTAATCTTACATGTGCGAGAACCATGGTAGCTCAGTTGAAAGAGCAACGCAACGGCGGTGTGAGTTTATGTCCCGCTCATGTTAATCACTTTTTCCACTAAAATTTGATTAATTTATCAAGGGTTTTTAGAATTAAAACAAACTTTTCGCTCCTTTACGCTCAAATGACAGAAAAAGATGAATTTTTCTG
This sequence comes from Orgyia antiqua, assembly GCA_916999025.1. Lineage (NCBI taxonomy): Eukaryota > Metazoa > Arthropoda > Insecta > Lepidoptera > Erebidae > Orgyia > Orgyia antiqua. The sequence continues at coordinate 22,946,882 of OU779862.1, forward strand.
CTATATACTACGAGTAAGTCCCCTGATAGCTTAGTGGGTTAAGAATCGACAAGCCTCGTGGTTGAGTGGTTTATGTGTTACCCGTTTATATACCGGACTGCCGATCAATCGGTCGCAGGTTCGATCCCCGCTCGAGACAATCATTTGTGTGCTTTTTCTAATTGTCATGCAAATGTTTGTACTGCGTCTGGGTGTTTCTATGTACTATAAGTATGTATTTTCAAAAGAAAAGTAGTATATGTATTCTATCCGTATTCTGGTACCCTTAACACAAGCATAATAAGCTTAGCTTGAGACCAGAGGACGTTGTGTTAAAAAAATAATTGGAACCATTAAAAAGGGTGGGTTAAGTGGGATCAAGCCCCAACTGATCCAATTTGTTAAAAGTAGAAATATGTACATGCAAAATATTAATATTATACAAATTATAAACGTGCGACTGCTTTTCAGCTATTTGTTGCATAAAATCAGTTAACAAGCGTCTCTTACGCCACCGTAAATAATTTATTAGTGAAAGTACTACAGTTAACTTACAATATAGCGTTGTATTTCGCGACAATATTCACCAGCTCCGACAGCCGTGATCGTCTAGTGGTTAGGACCCTACGTTGTGGCCGTAGTAACCCAGGTTCGAATCCTGGTCACGGCAGTGTACGCACTGTCACGGAGGAGATAATCTTTTTACAAAATTTATAATTGGTGCAAGTAATTTAAAGTGTTATGCAATATTTTTAAGATGTTGATGAATGTCTATGTTTAAATGGGGTAAAGATATAACATATCTAGTTAGATTTATTTCTCATCGGTGCTATAAAATACGCCATAGGTCTGTGTAGCTCAAATAACTAAAAGTAGTACTAACTTAAAAATAGAATCTACATTTTTATTGCGTCACCACACAGAAAATTGGGCGCATGCATTAAAAAGCATGAGATTTGCGGAATTAATGCTATTTATATGCAAGATGGAAAACCTTGTAGGTATGAAAAATTCCTTTTCATCGTAAAGATATAAAATATTTTCCGCACTATTTATTAAGGCCATGCCTCATGCGACGGATTCGTTGAACCGTTATCTATTCAAATGGGTTAATATATCATGTGATCTATATTCAAAGCCTGATATATCTATACAAATATATTGAAAGCTCTATTCAGTATTCTAGTATCAATATGTGATCGTGGATAATATTGGGATTGATGGATAGTTTAGGCGCTTTTCTTACACCGAACAATCGACAGCTTAGAATTAATTTATGTATATTATATTGCTGTATTATCTTCGCTCATTCTTATTGTATTGTGGTTTAATTAAATGTAGTTATGTATTTATTAAATTATTGTGTACTAAATGTTGACCGCGACTTCGTGCGCGTGGAATTTAGAAAACAATTAATGGTACATAATAAACCACTAACGCAGCGTACACAAAGCAAATCCTCAAATATGGGTAATTTTTCCCGTTTTTGCAACATTTTTCATTGATGCTCCGCTTCTATTGATCGCAGCGTGATGTTATATAGCCTATAGCCAGTCTCGATAAATGTCCAACACTGAAAGAATTTTTGCAAATCGGTCGGCGCGTTCAAACAAATGAACTTTTCAGCTTTATAATATTAGAATAGATTTAGCAGAAAATGAGAGGTGCAATCGCAAGTAGATCTGGCAACGAACAATTAAGCGAAGATTATCAAGAAGTCTTGGAGTGAGATTAAAAGAGCCGCCCTCGCTGATGATAAGACGCGGAGCTAGGGAATATAAAACTATCTATATAAACTATGTATATAAACTATTGTTGGATATTATTCTACCCCACTTCTATTGCACAATATAAAAAGGCGAACAATCAAGCATTGGCGCTCATTCTTTCGCGAACCGTCATACCGTGCGGACGTTATTCTGTAGTTTTTAGTTTGTAATAATATTCTTGTATAAGTAATTGTTTTAGTGTCAGTAAAATTGTTTTTTTTAAGTTATTTTGTTAGTGGTCTATAATATCAGGCGTGGGATAAAGAAAACACTTCCACTAGTGTCCTGACAAAATTTTTATTCATTCAAAATACGTGTGTGGGTAGTGATATTTTTTAGTGAAAAAGTTTACTTCTACAAACTTAGTGCACCAGTGTTACGTTACATTTTTGTTATAAATGGAACGATCAAGCCGCTCTCACTCACGGCATGATAGACACTGCCGATCTGATGATTCGAGTGGAGAAAGTTCTCCACGACGTCGATCGCGTAGTATTTCCAACGGCCAACGTGGCTGTGATTGTGAGTATAATTCACAGCAATAATTATGTTTCTATGGAAGTTAGCTTTCCAAATCGTGAGGTAAGAAGAGAAATAACGAGATAGAGGACGGCCGAACGGTTGTCTGATAGTCTGGTGGCTATGGACACCTAATCTGCTCTGATATTCTAACCGTGATTTTTCTGATTTAAAAGTGATTTTTCTGATTTAAAAGTGATTCGTGTTAAACGTGTGGGTAAACGTGTTAACCAACTGTTTTAAGTATAAAGGTGATACGATGCCTTCCAATAGTAGAAGGAAAGAGAGACGTCCTGCACGATCTTCTTCGCCACCTAACAAGCTCGACGAGATCTTGAGGAGACTTCAAGATTTAGAGGAGCGAACGCGCAGGAATGACCTGTGACACGATTCTACTACAAGACAGGAGTCTGGTTGTACAGTAAACGGATCAGACACGACGTCATCAGACGCGGGGAGCTCCACAACCCGCCGAGGTGCAGCGCGTGGCAACACGGGGCGAGATCCTTCTATAACCCCGTTGCCGTCTGAAAGCGACGCCAAAAGCGTTTCTGAACGCTTCTTGGATGCCATGATAACATTCCCGGTGAGATCAAACCATTATTTTGTTTCTGATTTTGATCCAAGTATCCATGACGTCGACACGTGGTGTCAAGAGGTAGATAACTCTGCCTGCGTTCTGTTGATATTGGAATATTTTTTATGACGTCATGAGTACAGTCTGATAAGTTCTCCACTTACGCTATGCGCGCAAGTCCTTATTAAAATTACCTATTGAGCAAAGTCTTAAAGACGACTTGACACCAGCTATTTTGATTTCTGGCATTACCAATTCCTATATCTGAGCGTCGCTACTAATGCTAACCTCTTATATGCATAACTGACGACTTAATTAAATTATTCTCTATAGATCTAAAGTCTACAATCTGAATTAATGCCGTACTTATGAAATGTGTGTAGTAATGCTAAGGAGCAGAATATTATTATGTCATTTAATTCAAACGGAAAATGTCGATAGAATTGTTTGATGAAGGTCGATGGTTTTTGTATTTGGTAACCTTACAGGTCATGTTCAAGCAGTTATATACAAAACGTAAAACTGATACAAATAATGAGTTCTAGTAAGCCTAAATATGACGTGGCGAGTATTGTAAAATTAATTATTTGAGTGATTTATGGTCAGGCGAGGCCAAGCATTAACGTCGTGATGTTGCTAAATGCACCGATACCTACAAATGTGAAACAATTTTGAGTTGGTTTTTCTGTGCTTACAAAATGTAGACAAAGTGATTATTATTAATGTCTTCCTAACATGTTACAGATCTTTATTTATCTTGCAACGCAGTGTATGTACAAGTTGGGGTAAAATCTTAAATGATTTTACAGTAGTTATCTCCAACAGATGGAGCTGAAATTATGTACACACGTTTGGTGTGGATGACAGGATGACAACGAACAGTTGAATCTGTGACATCATTTTAAATCTGCTTGAAGTAGTAGACTGATTGTTTTTATGGTGTCCTGCAATATGGATACTAAATGAAAGTACTTGTTGTTATCAGCTTATTTACTTAATTGTTTTGTGTGTTATGTATAACGCACTCGTTGTTACAAAGTACACTGATTCTATCATTTTGCTTCCTAGATTCCGATGTGAATAATTGTGGTGTGTTGGTCTTTGACTAGCCAGTTGAACTCGTGCGTGCGGTGACAAACGCACTGCTGTGAATGCGGCCACAAAGGCGGTATGAGCAACGCCTTCTGTTTGGTGCCGGCGCTCAGGCTGTGACTGAGTAAGGTGTATGCCTTACCACGGAGGATGAAAGTTTGTGCTGCTTACGTAATGAGTACGAACTAGTAATAACGGCTGGCTCTTTTGGTAATGACCAAGCAGCTGCCGGGTTCATGGTGTCGTGGGGAGGCGAGTGGACTTGTGAGTCGTGCTCCTCCTTCTTTGAAGGTATGCGTACCTTGTGGCCCTTGAGGCAGTACTGTGTGGCCCTTGAGGCGTTGACACAGGTCTTTGGAGACAGTGTCTTTTCTGGCCATGGAAGCTGGTCGGCTTTGCAAACCGACCAGTCACTGTGTGATGTGCGCACACAGTGTAATATTTTTTAGCATGTTGGTTTGGGTTATTATTTTTATTTTATAGTGACTGGTGGCTTACCTCTGAGCTTATGGTAATAATGGTTGATGTGGTATGGTATGGCTAATGGTCGAAAACTTAATAAAGTTCAATTTCATAATAAAGCAGTATCTAGCTATACTTAATTAAATTTTGTTGTACTAACAACCTAACTAATCATGTTAAAGTAAGCCCTACTGAAATCTTAGAAATAATTTATTAATGACCGTTTTTCTTTGTCTTCTCCGCAGCTATGAGCAATGATGATGATGTTGATAATGATTTAGACCAGCCACAGGTTGCAATACCTGACCCCCATGATTGCACAGCAACGTCCAACCACGAAACGAGACAAGCAGTGACTCTGCAGCCCGATATCCAGCACCCAGGCCCATCACAACTACCAGACATGCCCTTCATGACTTGACCTTCTAACGATGAATCTGTCAAGACGCCAGATGTGTCAGGAGAAGCCGTGTTGGATATTATTCTACCCCACTTCTATTGCACAATATAAAAAGGCGAACAATCAAGCATTGGCGCTCATTCTTTCGCGAACCGTCATACCGTGCGGACGTTATTCTGTAGTTTTTAGTTTGTAATAATATTCTTGTATAAGTAATTGTTTTAGTGTCAGTAAAATTGTTTTTTTTAAGTTATTTTGTTAGTGGTCTATAATACTATATATATAAATTAGAACAAATGTTCTCGCATAAATTGTAAATCTACGGTGTTTATTAATTTAGTTTCCGTAATTTTCCGGCAACACTTAAATATCACGGTGCGGTGTAGAGATTTGACGTACCTACTCTATTTAGTACTACTGTTTGGTGCAATGATAAGTCTAGGAAAACAAAAATTACAATCATAATTTCAATTGCTAATAAGGCCAATTACTTATGGATTAAGGAAAGGATTTACCGGTACGTTTTTCTAAGCCGAATATAACTGTTTTCAATCATTGTATTACTTTTGTTTATTACGATATTGTAATCCATTAAAATCTGTTCTGTATAAATTGAACTGTAATTAGCACTTTCTATAAATCTTATTAATAACTGTTTACTGCAAATACAGTCTCGTAAAAAATGTTTTTTACTAAAGTAATATTTTCTTTCTTTCTTATTTTCTTATTCTTATTTCTTTCTTTTAGTTCTTTCTTTATTTATTTGGGACTTCGAACTACTATGAGTTCATGTCAGCACTAAAGTAATTGCTACGTATTATGCAAGCCCTCTGTTTTATAATCAAATACAAAATGTTGTAATATTAAATGAAGAAGGATGTTTTATGTTATCCGTTGAATTAAGATGTAAGTATATGATGAGGGTCACCAATAATGAAACTGTAGTTTCTGATATAAATATAAAAGTCAACCCTCGTTTACAAAGATCACCCTTGTCAAAGTATAAAACTAAAATACTGCTCATTTAACATCGCTTTATTATAAGTCTCGGAGAGTATTAGGTAGTGATACCATGTTACGAGAATAATAGTATTAGTCATATTTTTGTTGAAATAAATGCTTATTGTCATAGATTTTTAACATGTTGATATGTATTAGACTGGCAACACAGAAAAAGCAGTTTTTTTTCGGGCTGCGTACCGTTATCGTCGTAATATCATTATCATAATATCACGTCATTAATTTTATTATAAAGTTGCAACGATCTATATTTGTATTGGATGCTACAAAGTCTAGTTTTTGTTAGTAGAATCTGTGCAATAATGTCATATCATCAAGTTAAATTTAATTTGTCTTATATTTCAAGCGTACGAAGTCGCGGGTAATAGCTATGTACTATATTTACGAAGCTTATATTCCCTTTATGTTCTGGACGTAATGATAGATTGACGATTATTATAAAAGCCTCGATCTATTAAATCTGGGAAATAAGGGATCTTAAATAATAATTTAATATAATTATTTTAAGATGGATGTTCACACACGGTCTGAAAGTAATTAAATTTTATATTATGTCGCATAGTTTTCTGGTCACACATTTCGATGCTTATATTATTTCGTGTTTACTTGCAAGTGAAGCTATTATAAGCTACTAGCTGGCCCAGCAAACGTTGGTTTGCTATTCAAATGTCAGAGGTAGACAACCCTTATCACTTAGGGGTTTGAAAAATAGATAGTAGCTGGTTCTCAGACTTACTGAATATGCATAAAAAAATTCATAAGAATCTGTTAAGCCGTTTCGGATGAGTATGGGAACGAACATTCTGACACGAGGATTTTATATATTAGAATATAAAATATAAATTTTTTAAAAGACAGAATACTTTATATTATTATTTTTTCAGTTTAATATAAATCTCTGTTATTGTGAGGTTAACTTGTTTTTTTTTGTTTTTACTTATTATGAAACATAAACATATTTTCTTTGTGTGAGCTTAAATCTTTGAAACTGTGTATTTGTTTTAAATTCTGGCCCGACGTTTCGTAGACTTTGCAGTCACCATGGCCACCGGCTGAGACTGAAGGACTGAGCTGACCGAAACGTCAGGCTAATATTCAAAACAAATACACGCGTCTAAAGCCGTAAAAAGTAGTTCTATTTAAACAAATGAGTTGCGCAAGTGTTAGAGAATATTATCTTTACAACTACAGAACGGATCTAGATGCGGTTCTTTTTATTAGATAGAGTAGTTCTAGAAACGTTTATATGTATTTTTATTGAGATATGACTTCTAAATTTCACAATAACTAATAGAAAATAATATTATTTTGCACCAAGAATGTTACTTATAATCTTTGGACTACATACAATATAGCGTTGTTAGACGAAATGGTAAAGGTCATGTAAACAATCGTTGTTACAAACGTTTGTTATTTCCTTTCTTCGTAATTTGTTATGCAAATATTACAAAACATTCACAATCAGCTACAATGAACTGCGTATTTACACATAACAATCATGTATAAATGTATGAAGACGATGTTATTTTCCATGAAAAGCAGTAAGACGAATGTCCTAGGCATAAAGCCCGCCATTGGAAAAGCTATTTATTGTGCTTAAAAAGACAAGGAAAGTGGTTGGTTAAAAATAGATAACAGCTGTCTTATATTTTCTTAAATATATGACAAAAAAAAACAAAAATCTAGAAAGGCATTTATGTATTATTATTATTGGTAAATATATATATTTATGTACTGTGTATTTATTGTATATATTATGTAGGCTTGTTAAGGATCTATGTATGTTTATGTATTTAGTATAAATTTATTTTAACTTAAATAGTATCTCTGTCACCCTACACTACACACCCATGGTCAATCTTTTTTTTATAATTTTTATATAACTTGTATTTGTAATGCTAAAAAAAACAAAATTACCTAAAAATATATAAATTAAATGGTATACATTAGAATTTCATCAATAAACAATCAAAAATAGTCCTTATGACCATTAAAAATTACTTAGAATCAACTCTGTTACTTTGTTATTATTTGTACGATTTAAGAAATCAATTAATTTACCATCCAATATGGTTAGTTTATATTATTGATATATCCAATTTACCCGAGTAGGAACCAAACTCACGAGTACAAAAGTCGGTATCAATACTACGCCATGAGGACATGATTGAGAGTAAATTATGTGAAGCATTTTATCAACATTGTTCGGATCACAAATCAACATAATTCCTTAGATTCTTTCCTTTGATCGTCTCAATAACCCTTTAGCCTATAACCTGTCCCAGTTTCTTTAGAAAATATCGGGTTCCTGTGACCCCATTTTTACTACGGAAGATATAAAGGTCATATAACGGTTATTAGTCAAGTCCTACGTGCCAAAATGTCCGATATCCACCACTTGTCATTATTAACACTTTATATTACGTTACCTAATCGAAATTGGAACGCAGTTTCTTTTTTGCGTCCATTTTTGTTGTCCATTTTTTGTTGTTTTCTATGTATTAAAAGTATTTATTTACAAAAGAAAAATAGTTTATGTATTCTATCCGTATTCTGGTACCCATAACACAAGCATAACAAGCTTAGCTTGGGACCAGAGGACGTTGTGTAAAATGTCCATGAATATTTATTATTATTATTATTTATTTTTTACCCGCCGTAGAAGTTATGATAAATTTTTATGTGAATGGCTCTTATAGTGTTATGATAGTGAAGCTAGCTGCTTTAATAGTCAGGGGTTCGATTCTGTATTATAATATAATAGCAAAACACAGAACATATATTTTCAGACATTTTTTTTTACAAATATTTCGCTAATATTTTAAACAAATACGTATTTTGTAAATAACAAGCGAACAAGCGCAGCACTTACAACTGGCGTGCTTGTATGACCAGATGTATGAGTGTAAATAAAGTCAAAGAAGTGTGTTTAGACCATAGCAGTTGATACTTCATAGCCCCTGCCTACGCCCATGAGAAAAAGACGTGACGATATGATAAACAAGCTAACGCACTTTTAAATAAATGCCCTTTCAGTACATTCCATTCCATGGTCACCTTGAAGAAATCTCTGTGTACTACAAGGTCTGATGCTGTGTGCTGTATGTATATCTATATAGATTAGCACATAATTGTTCCTCATATATAAACACTACACACAAGTCCACAATGATTTGAATCTGAACTACATTATACGGCGAATCCACAATATTGCCGTCAATCAATGTGCCAATTGTTACCAAAATGACAATTCTGCCTAAAGCTATGTGTAAATTATTCAAACATGATGCATAAGTGGTGATTAGTTGCTTAATTACAAATTAGCGAGTAGATTTAGTGACAGAAATGTGTCCTCAATATGACATACATACACTGATAAGATTGATTTCCTATTCAAAAAGAAATCCTAATAGGATCACTTTGATGGTCGTCCGTTTGTCTGTCCGTATTTCAAATATTTTTATAACCTATTTCAAAGAAATCTTCCAGGCTTACTTCGGTCTTGCTCTACACTCAAATTTATTGGATTAACTGAGAGGAAGATTAGCTAGGAAACTCACACTTTTAGATACACATTATAACAAACATCTGCAATGCGTCATACTTAATTAAGTTAATAGTCATCTCTGCACAATGTACTAAATCGATACACTTATCTAATATCTTAATGTTTGGGCTTTGAAACAACTTGTATTACAAATCATAATATTTAGTACTTCATAACAACATCAACTCACGAAACCGAAGGAAATTCGACTTATCTAACTGTTTCAATCGGCTTTTATGCTTCCTTGCCTACTTTTATTTCATAATCACTTATTTTAGTCTGAATTATTGAAATACAAATCTCATTCCGAAAATTCACCAAAGCGACATAAATCCGACACAAATATCGCCAAAACATGAGGGAACTATTTTAGGCGGGAATATTACTTTAAGAGTTTCAAAAAAAGAACGTAGTATATATTTCTTTTTAAGATTGACTCAACATTTAAAATTTACAATTAAAATGTTCCATTCTCCCAGCAAGTATGTATATAAAAGACTAGCTGTTGCCCGCGACTACGTACGCGTAGAATTTAGAAAATTTTCCCGTTTTCGAAACATTTTTCTCTACTGCTTTGCTCCTAATAGTCACAGCGTGATGTTATACAGCCTATAGCCTTCGTCGATATATTTACTGTCCAAAACTGAAAGAATTTTTCAAGTAGGACCAGTGGTTCCTGAGATTAGCGCGTTCAAACAAACAAACAAGCTCTTCAGCTTTATTTATTAAGTAATTTAAAGATATTGCTTTTCTTTTACCCCACTTCGCTAGTTCTGATCTTAATTAGTAAAGGTACATTAATAGTGAATTATACGTATATCTGATAATAAGGTTATAAAAGCCAGATTTTTCAAAAACGAAGCATTAGTCTATATCTAAGTTACTCCTATATTCCTTTTATTCATATCATTACAGCAAAAACTTCATTATAATTTCTTTGTTATAAAAGAATAAAAGAAATATGAATACTAATAGAAAAATAAAATAATAGTATTCTGCGCAAAACCATTTGAAATCAAGAGTAATTTGATTACTTTGACTATACAATCTGAAGCGAAGCAACTTAATTATACGATAGACTCGTTATTTTTTTTTAAATTTAGTTTTCACAGAGTATTTTATCGTTTGTTAGATTTGTTGTTATTATTTTGAATAGTTTGTGTACGAAAGTTCTTATAAACTTGAAATATATCAAGTGCGTAGCACTTACAACCGTGGGACATGTATGACAAGATGTATGAGTGTGGAAGAAGCCAAGGAAGTATGTTTGGATCGTAGCAGATGGTGCTCTATAGTCTCTGCCTACCCCTATGGGAAAAAGACGTGATCTTATGATGATGATGATGATAAATAAAAAGCTAGCTGTGGCCCGTGACTACGTAGTACGTACGACGTACACGTGGAATTTAAAAAACTTTCCTCGTTTTTGCAACATTTGTCACTAATCCTTCCTTTCTATTGGTAGCAGCATGATGTTACTCGTATATTAGTCCAGGGTCGATAATTTTTAAAACCAAAAAAAATCATAATAGGATGAAACCCATTAGAAAAGGAGGGAAATATGATAAAAATGAAAGGAAAAATAATTTACGGGCGATCGGAGGTTGGGAAGGGGATGGGGGTGAGTTTTTAAGGGTAAAAAACGGTTTTTCTCGATTTCCGGCAAAACTAAAAGTCCTATCGAAAAAAGTCAAATGGAAAAGTTGTAGATAATAAAAAGATCTAAAACTTTTGTATTTACACTTTTTTCACATAACCTCAAAATTTATGTGAAAAATTCAAAAAACCAAGTTTTTGGTTTTTTATTTTTATCTATGACAAAATTTTTTTTTTTTTGTAACGAAATTTTGTGAAAACTTACCTTTTTATGTCCCAAATACGCTGTAATTTATTTGATTAAAAATATTTATTTTTTCACCTTATTTTGAATTAATATCGAAAAAACACCCTAATTTTCAATCGAAAATTCACCCGTCAAAATATCAGCTTTTTTCAAAAAGTTGGTATGGTTTCTGTTCGTTGGAATCTCTACTATCCGATGGTGAAAAAAAAAAAATATGTTACTATGGTAAATCTTCTCAGAAAATGCAAAAATTAAAAAAAAACTTGAATTTGAAAATTTTTTTTTTGACCAGACTGCGTTGGTTCTTCATCCACAATATCTTCTGAATCATTAACTTCCTCATAGGTTTCTTTTTCTGGAAATAATGTTGGAGAGGAAGAAGGTGATAATCATGAAGATTTCGAAGATCTACTAGAATCGGAGATGTTTGACGAATCTAACGATGAAGAAATGCCATCAAAAAGACAAAAACTTATGGATAAGTGATTAGAATTGAAGATAAGGTATTTATGAATGATGAGATTAATGTGTTTAAAAATATTGTAATGAATAACGTAATGAGAATAAAGCATCTACATTTAATAGTACGATTTACATTTATATTTATCTATAATGAGATTTTCTATGACATAAATGTAATTAGAATTAAATAAATCAACTTTTAAATTGAAACAAATTGCAGCAATCACATTTTTTAGATGAAATTATTTATAATATGTAATTAAAAAAATTTTTTCGAATTCAAGTTTTTTTTTTAACTTTTGCATTTTCTGAGAAGGTTTACCATAGTAACATATTTTTTTTTTCACCTTCGGAAAGTAGAGATTCCAACGAACAGAAACCATACCAACTTTTTGAAAAAAGCTGATATTTTGACGGGTGAATTTTCGATTGAAAATTAGGGTGTTTTTTCGATATTAATTCAAAATAAGGTGAAAAAATAAATATTTTTAATCAAATAAATTACAGCGTATTTGGGACATAAAAATGAAAGTTTTCACAAATTTCGTTAAAAAAAAAATATTTTTGTAAAAGATAAAAATAAAAAACCAAAAACTTGGTTTTTTGAATTTTTCACATAAATTTTGAGGTTATGTGAAAAAAGTGTAAATACAAAAGTTTTAGATCTTTTTATTATCTACAACTTTTCCATTTGACTTTTTTCGATAGGACTTTTAGTTTTGCCGGAAATCGAGAAAAACCGTTTTTTACCCTTAAAAACTCACCCCCATCCCCTTCCCAACCTCCGATCGCCCGTAAATTATTTTTCCTTTCATTTTTATCATATTTCCCTCCTTTTCTAATGGGTTTCATTCTATTATAATTTTTTTTTACTTTTCATTATTTTTAAAGGCTTCTACCCTGGTCTATATAGCTTTCTTTGACAAATGGACTATCGAACACAAAAAGAATATTTTAATTCGAACCAGTGGTTCCTGAGATTAGCGCGTTCAAACAAACTTTTTAGCTTTATGATATTAGTATATATGAGAGTAAAAATACTTGTTTTAAGTTTTAGGTAGATATTACTTAAAAACTATAAAAATAATGAAAATATATATTTTTTGCTTTTGTTTCAAATTTTCCTACATGTTTGTATAATTATACGATGTTCTCTGAATAGAATACTTAATATATATCAATCTTGTGTTCCTCAAAGCGAAGGCAAATATTTCATGACAAAACACAGTATGTAATAGATCCTTGCTTTGTTACTGAAATAATACTTTAACTACATTCAAAGGAATTTAGATGCTTATTAACTCAACGTCACCCCGTAACAAAGCTATCAAGAAAATCATTCAACCATTTAAGCATTCAACAACATAATAGATGGCTTGTAAATTACTGTTATTTACTGCTGGAAAACAGCGTGTTTACTTGAAAACAGTGTTTTGTGCAAATACTATAAGTATCCGTATGATTTTGTTTCGAAGGACCAATTTACTATCGAAGGACCAATAATAGGTATTTACTATATAATCCGTGTCGTGGCCGGATTAATAACAAAAACACCACCATGCCATTTCTTTCCAAGGGTGCTGTAAGAGCCAGGTAAAGGATTTTATAAGCAGTTAAAATCTACTATGAGAGATGTAAAACCTGAAATTACACCCTTTGTCAGCACGGCTGCTCAGCGCGGTATAGTCAGTTACAAACGCTCCCAAAGTGGAGGAGGCTCATGGCCAACAGTGAGACGTTTATAAGCTGGAGAAAGAATAATACGTATCTAAATGCTGTATGGTCCTTTCGTTTCCGCTCAAAGTACACGCAAACAGTGTACCTTTGAAATTAATAATAATATTTATTTAGCCTTAAAATCATATACAGGTTTACACCACAATTATACATTCATAAGGTACTAGATCACAAAGTTGAACACTGGTACCCAATTGAAGATCTAACTTGTGTTATGGGTACCAGAGCCCTCACAAACATTTAACAATTTGTACATGCGTCGTGCTACCCCGCATATCCCCGAATCAACACGCGTACATAAGTTCAGCATGCATCTATCAATGTATTAACCTAAATAACGGAATCCATGAAAGTGTCCTTAACCCACTTGTAGTAGTTGGACTGATCTGAAATCTTGCACATACGAGTATATCAAGGACCGCTGACAATACAAAAACAAAAACTCCAAAAAGTATTCAGGATTTTCAAGCGTGTTTCCAGTTTTTGAACTAAGTAGATTGTTATTTATAATTAAATGGTCACCCACTTTTTTTAAATTGAAATTAAATAAATAAAATAAATAAATAAATATTCAGGACATTTCACACAACGTCCTCTGGTCCCAAAGTAAGCTATATTTCTATGCTTGTATTATGGGTACCAGATACGGATAGACTACATATACTACTTTTCTTTTGTAAATACATACTTAAAATACATAGAAAAATAATAAAAAAAAAAATATATATATAATACATTGAAATTGAACCGTTTTATTTACTTTGAATTAGAAATTCAATCACAATGCGCATTGCAGTTTTACATTATGCTTGCGTAGTTTGTCGACGACAAGAAAGTAAACTAATTAATTTGTTCTCAACGCATTCTTTGTTCACCTTTGGAACAGAAAAAGTAATTAAATGTTTAACAGTTTTGTTCTTTTGAGTTTTCTTTAAATGTTTTATTGTTAGTATTAAACATTTTTTTAGCTCTGTCAAAATCCAAGTTAATTTTAAATTTAACGAAATAACTACTGATAGTCTAATATAATATTCTGTGTTCGTGTGTCAGGGAAAAAATAGGTACAAGCAAAAAATCATAATTAGAAAAATTTGAACTAAATTGTCTAGTTTTGCGAAATCAATTAATGGTTTTATGTTTTTATAGTCTAAATTTAAGAAAATGTCACCATTTATGTACCATTTGCTTTATTCATTAGAAAATAATCATAAATTATAAGCTGATATTGTTCCAGAATTCTGAACATAATATGAGCTCATCCATCATCATCTTAATATGAATATAAAGTGAGAAATTTCAGAGACGTACTTGGTTTGGTCTTGTGCTGAAATATTTAATTATTTTTCATATTCCGATACTATTCGATATACGATAATAATATTGAAATAGGTTGAAGGCATATGTTTGTATTAAAATTAGTTTAATTTACTAGGCAGAAATTGCTAAGGCATTGTGTATGCATATTTTACATGTTTCTTATCTTCAAAACTGTGTAATCTTTACTTAACATAAAACAAAGTCGTTATTTTTGTATGTATGTCCCTATGAAAGGTTAAATTTTCAAAATTACATAACTGATTTTGATGCAGTCTTTTTAATACATAGAGTGGTTCTTGAGGGTGGTTTTTTATATTATTTGTTAAGGTTTTTTGTTGTCTTAATTCTACGCCTACAAAGCCGCGGGCCATAGCTAGTAAGTTAATAAAATATTTTTAATTTTATTACCACAACCTATGATTAATCATGTCTGTTATAATAATGGTATTAAAAAAGTATAAAATAAATTATACGAGTATTATATTAGGTGTTCTGTAAACTAAAATCCAACTCTGTAACTCTATCAAGGCAGTGCTCGGAGTAATTTTGGCGGTATCATGCCCCGTCATGTTTATCTTATTGAACATGTCAACTCGACGTTTATGTGGGGCGGATAGGGGAATAATAATGTTATTACTATCTAATTATCGGTCACAGATTAGTTAGAGATTAACCGACTGATATATATTACATATATTATAGTCCGTGTGGTGACGGATTATAAATATAGTTGTTACCACCCCGTTTATTTCCCATTGTGCTGTAAGAGCTAGCTAAGAGACATTAGAATAATAAATAAATATAAATATTTATGGACATTTCACACAACGTCCTCTGGTCCCAAGCTAAGCTTATATGATTGTGTTATGGGTACCAGAATACGGATAGAATATATATACTACTTTTCTTTTGTAAATACATACTTATAATACATAGAAACACCCAGACGCAGTACAAAGATTTGTATGACAATTAGAAAAATCACACAAATGATTGTCCCGAGCGGGAATCGAACCCGCGACCTCTTGATCGGCAGTCCGTTATATAAACCACTCAACCACGAGGCTCGTCAAATATAAGCGGTTAGCGTCTACTGTGAGAGACGGAAAACTTGAAACACACCCTGTGCCAACACGCCTGGTCAGCGTGGCACAGTAGATTATAATTCCGCCGAAAGTTATGGAGGCCCGTGACTAGCAGTGGGACGGTAATGGGCTGGAGGAGGAGGAGTGATGTTATAGGTGGATAATAGAACCTATTCCCAAGGATAGCTAAAGTCAGCTATTTCAAAAAGTCAATTTGATACCGTAAATTTAAGAGTGAACCTTCTTTAGTTTCATTTATTTTTCAGTTTCATTTGATAGCTCCGATTAATTGCGGCAAATAATTTTGGCAGGTTTCGTGACGCAGCAACAGTTAACTTTCTTCCATGTTTTGGTTTTGATACCGGTAGGATTTTTATTTGTACGATGAACAATAAAAAGCACCCAGACGTAGAACAATATAATTAATGTTAATATGTTCTGCGTCCGATCGTTTTTAAAAAAAAATGAAATGTATTATATTAAAGTAAAGTAGCATCCATAAATAATGTAAGTTCATTAGTTTTCTAACACTCGCGCGACTTATTTGTTTAAATAATACCACTTTTTACGGATTTAAAAGAAATACACGCGTCTAAATCCGTAAAAAGGTTTTATTTAAATAAGTTCATTAGGTTAGTTTTAATTTGGATAGAATAATAAAGAAATAATACGTGTAAAATTCATTTCATAGAGTTTACTTTAAACTAACACAATAACAATGTTTCTTGTATGCCAGTTATTTATTTTGAGACTGAACATAACTCTGTTATGCTTTATTAAAAAAGTTTTGGATAGGATCGTGCAGAGCTTGTGAAGAGGGTCCATTCTTTCTGTTGTAGGTACATGTTTTGATATAAAATTAATAGAACCTTGATGATATAAAACTAATTTTTAAGTTTTTTCTTAACTGTTATTATACTTGATTACCAGGTAGACTCGTACTTTGGAAATTATTTGCCATTAAATATCTTATCATTAATTTCTCTAAAAGAAAACTGACTTGATACTTGCAAAATTACGTAACAAAATAGAGGATTATGGTTTTAATTCCCTTTCAGATATGATGAACTCGTTGTATTCTGGCCATATTTACAAGATTATGTTTATATAGACTAACTTTCACACATTTGCACGCAGATAACATGCTCTGTGTAAGGCGGAAAACTTGAAAATAATCCCTGTGCCAACCAGCCTGGTTAGTGTGGCACAGTCGACCAAAATACCTCCCAAAGTGGAGCAGTCCTGTACCCAACAGTGGGATGTAAATGGGCTGGAGGGAGAGAGAGACCCCATCTTATAAATTAATTTAACTCGTAAAATTTTGAAAGCAAATAAGTTTAATATTGTATTTTTTATTCTAAAATAAAGTAATAATTACATTGAAAACTTACTTTCTGATAACGTGTTGGCGGATGACCAAGTTAAAGGTCAAAATATTCTGGAATAATTATGAATTATATTGAATCAGATCCAACTATTCTGTATAATGTTTTAAAATACTGATGCCAATATCTGGCCATTGTCCAGATATATACGTAACTATAAAATGAATCTTCATAATATGAACCTTTCTGAAAAATTAAAGGGCATTCTTCATATAAGCTGCATTACGTTAATCGATGCTTTTAATTATCAATCTGATTTAACTTACTTAAGTTGAAAAATTTCGCAATGTGATTATTTAAAAAAAAATCAAAATGATAAGCCCCCGTGACAGTACGTACACTGCCGTGACCAGGATTCGAACCTGGGTTTCAGATGAAAATAAAAACGAAATGCCTACAAAAAATATTATTATTTATTTATTTATTTTATTCTTTATTGTACACCATACATATATCTTAAAATTAACTTATACTAAAAAAACAAGTACAATGGGCGGCCTTATCGCTTAAAGCGATTTCTTCCAGGCAACCTGAGCATGGACATTATGAAGAAGTAAGTGGAAGTTGTAGGTGCACATTTATACCTAATATACCTAAACTACATAATATACTAACAATAAACATACACATATACTTTTTAAATACACATACACACAATTACATAATAGATAAATTTACTAGGTGCTATAATAAAAATAATAAATATCTTATAAACAGTACAGTTACTTAATTAAAATCTTTACAGAAAAGTATGTAGAATTACGTAGATAACTCCAGATAATGTTCCTTTAGTAATAACTTAAACGATTTTAAATTCTTAGCCTGACGAATAGCTAAGGGCAAAGCATTCCACAATTGCGTAGCTGTGATCGTAAACGACTTGTGAAAGATATGAAATGATATGAAATGATATGAATATCTAAATTAATTTAATTTCTATCGCTAATAAAATCATAAAAAGAAAAAGTTTTGCTCCTCCGTGACAGTGTGTAACACTGCCGTGACCAGGATTCGAACCTGGGTTACTACGGCCACAACGTAGGGTCCTAACCACTAGACGATCACGGCTATTGGAGCTGGTGAATACCATTCACAATATACCAATCAGTTTGTTATTACTAACAGTTTTAAATTTAATTTAACATTACATAAAGCAAGATCAATGAAGTGTGAAAATGACCTGATTTTGTTGCAGTTTGATACAGGTAAACGGTTACTTTAATAAAATTTTCACCAGCTCCGATAGCCGTGATCGTCTAGTGGTTAGGACCCTACGTTGTGGCCGTAGTAACCCAGGTTCGAATCCTGGTCACGGCAGTGTTACACACTGTCACGGAGGAGCAAAACTTTTTCTTTTTATGATTTTGTTAGCGATAGAAATTAATTTAGATATTTTTTGTAGGTATTTCGTTTTTATTTTCATCTGAAAAGTAAAGAAAATCTTAGCTATATAAATCAGAAATAAATAAATGCAGACGTAATGCTTCAGATGCGGCGACCAGATGAGACAATCAAAGTCGGTACAACTACGAAAACGGCATAAGGTTTTATAACTTATCATTTAGTCCAACAAATATTATACGTCCATTAAATAAGTTAAATGTGAAGTTTAAGTATATATTTATCATTGTTTCGACTACATAAAATTTTAACCCACTTCCAAAAAAGGAGGAGGTTTTGCAAACAAACAGACGAATTAAGTCGTCTGTTTGTTTTTTTTAACAAGCTTTTATCCACCCGCTGTCCGTAGCCACAAATGTAGCCGCGTAAAACAGATGTTCAGTATGTACCTATCAATGTATTAATCTATGTAACGGAATCTTTGAACGCGATGTTCACCAACTTGCAGTAGTCGAATTGATCTGAAATTTTGCACAATTTTCAAGGACCGATGACAATGCAATTATTTAAAAATATATTCAGGATTTACAAGCGTGTTTTTCAATTTTTGAACTAAGGAAATTATTTATATTTAATTTATGTTTGTTACCTCATAACTTTTAACTGGGCGAAGCGATTTTAATGATTATTTTTTATCTTAAAGCTGGTGGTTACCGTATGGTCCTGTTGGCGCCAGGTCAAGATCTGATGGTTATCTCATGAGAAATCGATAAAAACCCTCGAATTTCAAAGGCATGTGAAGTCGGTTGAACTTTTTTTGTTAAAATACTTATTTGACGAGCCTCATGGTTGAGTGGTTCATGTAACGGACTGCCAATCAAGAGGTCGCGGGTTCGATTCCAGCTCGGGACAATCATATGTGTGATTTTTCTAATTGTCATACAAATGTTTGTGCTGCGTCTGGGTGTTTCTATGTATAATAAGTAATTAACTATGTATTTGCAAAAAAAGTTATTTATGTATTATATCCGTATTCTGGTATCCTTAACACAAGCATATAAGCTTAGCTTGGGACCAGAGGACGTTGTGTGAAACGTACATGAATATTTATTCATTATTAATTTTTAAAACGCTCTACTTTGTTTAAATTTACTAATATACTGCAAAGAAAAACAAAAATTTAATATTCCTATTTCTAAAGATGTATAGAAATACCTCAAGTCTCAAAAGACAAGGTAATAATACAAAAATGTTAAGTCTAAATTCCCAACAAATTTACCTTTAATTTGAAGCATATCTCAAATATTATGAACTCAACGAAATATGTCGTTGTCATATTATTAATCAACAGGTTTTTGGCTTCTTCGTAGCTGTTATATACTTATAATTTAATATAACCTAATTGTTGAATTAAGGTGTTTAGTTTGTTATAAGTATTTACAAAATAAAATTAGTATACCTGTGTTATATCCATAAAAATATGATGTGGAAAAAAAAAATGTTATATTTTCTTATTAATTTTATTTAAAATATTGCATGATAAATGTAAAAATAAGTTTTAACAGACAGACTTTTGTACGCGATGTGAATGGCAAAACATGATTGATAATTGATAAAGAAAGAATGAAAACTTCGTACATCGAAAAATGCACGTAGCCCTTATGGTATCTTCTTAAGGGCCTACATCAATATTATCGTATATCATCGCCGACACGTACATATTAACACAGCCAGTAGGCACAGAAAATGAAGAATTAGGGATACTTTTCCTATTTACTCAAAATCTACTAAATATATTTTAATTCTGATTTACGTGTTTCTATATATAATAGTTACTTATGATTTTAAAGTTATTTCATTAGTTAATACGCGATAATAGACCGACAAATGAAAAAAATAAAAAAATTGAGAGGTTGTTTCGCCAAGATGTTCTATCGAGAAAACTTTTTTCAATCGCTTTTCTGAGTTTATGCGATCCTAGATCATATATTGAAAAAACATATACTTAAAAATTAGAGCTCTAGCCATCCAATCTAAAGAAACAATGAAAACTTCGTACATAGAAAAATGCACGAAGCTGTTTTGGTATCCTCTTAATAATGTAACAACTTGTATAGTTGTTGATGTGTAGACTCTGTCATTTGGCGAAGGAAACGCCCATTCACATTCTCACTGATTGACCTTCAGTGTTGCACATGCAATGCTTCTCTCTGGGTAATTACACCATGCATCCAGAAGAGACCAAACTTCTCGGAGCCAAAAAGACTCTGGAGTTCTTTATGGCAACAGGTTTGGACAGAGAACAGTAGTGGTATTCAGTAAGAAAAAGTGGAGTGAATTTTCGGTGAATCGTGATCACGTGACAGCGCTACTCTATTTTTATTGGAGGAGCGCTGTCACGTGATCAAGATTCACTGAAAACTCACTTCACTTTTTCTTACTGAATACCACTGCTGTAGAAAGTGGCGATTACAATAGATCAATCTGGTCGCAGTGTCACTAAACGTAATGTAGCCTGAATAGATGCTACTAAAAAAACAAACAAAAAAAACCCCGCATGCATCTCATGTTCACACTAGCTGTTGCCAGCGACTTTGTACACATAGAAATTAGAACATTTTACCTATTTTTGCAACATTTTTACTGATGTTTTACTCCTATTAGTCGTAGCGTGATTTCATATAATCTATGGCCTGCCTTGATAAATGTACTATCCAACACTAAAAGATTTTTTTAATCGGACCAGTGGTTCCTGAGATTAGTGCGTTCAAATAAACAAACAAACAAACTATTCACCTTGATAATATTAAGTATAGATATATGGTCTTATTCATAATGACTTATCGGAGGTTTAAAAGTTCGCTAAAATGGGTTCGCGAAAATTGTCAAAAACTGTTTCTCATCATAGTCTTTTTACGCTAAAATGGTTAATATCTCTACGATAAATCTCCTCCTTTTAAACCTCCTATAAGTCATTATGAATAAGGCCAACATGTTTGTGTTTTAGCAAATACATCTATCAATTTTTTTTATCAATCTATCTAATATGTTAAATTATCTAATTTCAGTACTTACCTAATGTTTAAATTAAAATCTAGGCTATCACTGGTCTTTAGGTGACTATTCTGTTGAAAGGTGAAACGAACATGCAAAACATAGTTTTAAAACTAGATAAAATTTTGTTTATGATAAATTATTATCATAAACAAAATTATAAAATGTATCGACATTCTTATTAAAGAACGTCGATAAATTTTATAGATAACTAACATCAAAAGCTTTACAATCTAATATTAAAAAATAACAAGACTGGCAAAATTGTTATTGTATGATTTTGATGTCTCAATGGATTTCCCTTTGACTTGGCTCACTCAATTAAATTAGGTAAATACGTATTATACTCCGAGGGCAGAACAAACAGTCAAAAAATATCTTTTAACTTAAAATCACATCGGGGAAACCTTTAAAAATAGACTTAATTTTCTATCAAAGAATACGTTCTATATTATTTTGAGGAATATATTTTATTATGAATCTAGTTGTAATATCATTAGGTTATTAATAGAAAGTTTAAAATATACGTTAATTAAACAAACTAAATTATAATGGAAAAATGATAACCATAAGCGGGACTTGAACCCGCGACCTCGGAATGCCGTTCCGTCGCTCTCCCAACTGAGCTATTATGGTTCACGCAAATGTTTACCAAATTTTCCACTACAATCATCTCAATGCGAGTTTTAACATCGTGCGATGTTTTTTCGTACAAGTTGGGTGAGCGACGGAACGGCATTCCGAGGTCGCGGGTTCAAGTCCCGCTTATGGTTATCATTTTTCCATTATAATTTAGTTTGTTTAGTAAAAAGCATAGCGAGTCAATCGCAAAATATTAATAAATTAATATACGTTAATTATTTTCGTTTATACGACATCATTACGTCACAGACAACAAAAAGTTTGTGTGTCCATGGATGGGACACACCAACTGTAATGTTGGTAGGATTTTTTTTAACTAATCTGTATTGTATTATAGTAAATATATATTCTTAATCAGATTAAGAATACAAGTGTCACCACCCGATCTCCTCCCAAGGGTGCTGTAAAAGTCAGCTAAGGGATATTGCACACAGATAACATCTTCTGTGAGAGACAGAAAACTCGAAAAGAAACCCTGTGCTAACACGCCTGGTCAGCGCGGCACAGTAAACCATAATCCCTCCCAAGCTGGAGGAGGCCCGTGCCCAACAGTGGGACGTAAATAGGCTGGAGAAGAAGAAGAAGAAGAAATATTTATTCCTTTATATCTTTTATTCGTTAAATTAGCTTAATAATAAAACATATGTTTTATATGTCGTAGGAGGAATTTTCTATAACGTAAATAAATACGTAGCAAAATTATTATACAAGATAGCATTATTCAGTGGCACCGAAATATGATAGACGCTAAAGTAGTCATTAAAAGATCGAAAGATTATAATTTGATTTATTAAGATTGAAAGAAGTTCTAAAATACCTTATAACCTACGGGCGCTTGCTTAGGACGATGTTGAGTAGATAATAGTCTCGTTATGATATTCATAGCATTCATAAAAAAGACTTCAGATAATGCCCTTATATTATAATGCCATGTTAGACAAACTTTTCGAATTTCAGAAGTTTTCGAAATTCAATTTGATTTTATTCAAACTAAAAGTCAGGATTTGTAACCTTGAACTTCAAAATATGTAGTTGTCATTAAGTTGACCTTACCTGTAGGTGAGGTCAAATGGTTATGGGAAACTGTTTCAATTTGTCTATAACCGCTATAATTATTTTGTTTCGGAAGATATTCTTGTCTGGTAAATAGTTAAGCTTAGGCAAAACGAACATTTTGCCTATAAACTATTGTAATATAAATACAGTCATTTTGTTGTCATTCCATTAAAATTCTCGTGTCCCGCATTAGTCGCAGTTCTTCATTGAAACGGCTTGACTGATTGTTATAAAATTTCGCGTGTATATTCAGTGGGTGTGAAAAGAGGAGTTAATGTTAAACTAATTTCCACACCCCTAAGTCAGAAGGATGGCTCCTAAAGCAAGTGAAACTACAGGGCGTAGGTATTTTCATTACTTCCTAAAAAACAAAGTCGTTATTTTCATATGTATGTCCCTATGTGAGCATATATCTTCTAAACTACGCCATGGATGTTGATTGGAATTTTTTAAGAGATAAAGTGGATCAAGGGGATGGCTTTTTTGTATAATTTGTTAAGGTTTTGTTTCTAAACTCTACGCGTATGAAGTTGGGGGCAACAGCTAGTTATAATAATAATAATAATAATAATAAGCCCCTCACAAATCTAACTCTACGTCCAGTCCGAACACCTGTGACTACGTGTGGGGCGGACTTTAGCAGCTTTTAGCTAGTGACTCACTAAAGACCAACGGAGCAATAGTATACAACTGCGATGCGATTAAGAAGTGGATATAAATTACCCCAGGCGGGTACCGAAGTCAACCACAACGGAGAATCCCGCTCCGAGCAGTCATGCTCGGGCTGTCCCAAGTATTCTGGGGGGGACAACGTATCGCAATCTGTAACATCTGCCCAGTCTCAAACTGTTGCAGAACATCATCACCATAATTCATCATCATCAGTCACTCATATACCATCTGCATCATCAACTAATTCATATCATTGTTATCCAGCCCACTTGTCATCAATATCTAGTAGTATTCTACAGGAGGATGTTGTGCAGGAGACTAATTCAGTCGATAACCTAGCACCCACCACCAGTAGCATTAAAATGCGTAAGAAATGGAGTAAAGCTATGAATGAATATATTTTACGCACATATCTACAGCTTACCTTAATGGAAACTGATATCAATGGTCATTTACCATCACTTCATGTCAAATTTATTGAAAACTTTCCCGAAATGAACACAATCAGCCGTCAAAGAGTTGGCGACCAGAGAAGAGCAATAGTTAACAAAAAACTACTAGCACAAACAGATATAGATCGTATATATAGGGAAGTAGAAGCAGAAATAAACAATATTCAATTTAATTCACAGACTCATATTATAGAAACTTCCAATAATCATACCAATACATTAGACACTACCATAAATAATACACAGTCTTCAATCACACATAATAGCATTACACAGAAAAATACTTGTAACAACACGAACAACAAGCGAATGAATTGGACTAGAATTCACAATGAGGCTATAATGCGAGCATATTACAAAATAACACTATTAGAAAGAAATATATCAGCATACAGAACACCACTACACCAGTCATTTATTGCCACATTCCCACACCTAAAACACATCACAGAGCAAAGAGTAGCTGATCAGAGACGTCTTATAATACAAAACAGATATTTAAATGAGGAAAGATTGCAGACCATCAGGGACGAAGTAGCAAGAGAACTAAATCTACAAGCTACATCGTCAAGCCGTGAAATTCAAGCTTGCGCCAGCGCAACTTTGGCTCCTCCACAACCAGAATTTGCTTCCGAAAATAATAATAGTCACCGAGATAATACAAATCCTCAATCACACAACCAAAATGATTTATCTAAAGCGCAAGAAATCGAAAGAAGCTTTGAAGAAGCATATAACTATTTCAAAAACATTGAACCTACGCAGAGAACATATATTCCAAAACTAAAACCTTCAAAAAAATTAGAGAAGATAATAAGCTACATAAATAATAATATCCTACCCAAATTCATTAATAATGATACAGAATTTATGACATTCCAAACTGTACTGTACTGTGCAGCGTGGACCACAGCCAAGAACAACGGAGCCAAAATAAACATAACTACAATAGCATCCAATAATTACAGACGGAAGACATATAAAGCAAAATGGCAAATTAGATTAGAAAAAAGAATACAAATGTTAAGAGCAGAAATAGGTCGGTTAACACAATACATTAGAGGCAATAGAGGCATCAAATTAGTTAAACACATAAAGCATATTCTAAATTCTCATAAAGTCCATGCTACACACGAACCCCCAAATAATCAACTCTCGGAATTTTTGGATACCTTAAAACAAAAACTATCAACTACTAGTAACCGATTGAATAGATACAAGGTTTGTTCATTACGAAAATTACAGAACAAAATTTTCACATCAAATGAAAAACAATTTTACCGAAATTTAAAAACTACTGGTAACGATTCCAACAGTCCAGATGCTCATCACAACCTAGAATCTTCCCACATTACCGAAACATCTACACACAATATACTTAATTACACTCCACAACCAAACGACTTTCGTAACTTTTGGGCTGACATTTGGGAAAACCCTGTATACCACAACCAAGAAGCGGTTTGGATACAAGATGAACAAAATAGATACTTAGATACAGATACTATGGCCTTCGAAAACATACCCCTTGATATCTTCCATGATGTTATTAAAAGCCTTCACAATTGGAAATCTCCAGGATCAGATCACATTCACAACTTCTGGTACAAAAGATTAAGTTATATTCATCCATATATGTACAATTATATAAATAATTTTATTCAGCACCCGAACACACTGCCAGACTATATTACCACGGGAACTACGTATATGCTCCCAAAAGACACCAACAACTTATCCAACCCATCAAAATACAGACCAATAACTTGCTTACAAACCATTTATAAAATAATAACATCCTGTTTGTCAAGATTGATTTACAACCACATAGACAAAAACAACATTCTAGCAGAACAACAGAAGGGCTGTCGTAAATATAGTCAGGGCTGTAAGGAACAACTTACAATTGACTCCATAATACTTAAGCAGACTGAACGAAAAAAATCAGACTTATATTCAATGTACATAGACTACAAGAAGGCTTTCGATTCCGTCCCTCATACCTGGTTACTACAAATTTTAGACATTTATCACATAAATCCTCAGATTACATCTTTTCTCAAAAATATAATGACAAAATGGACAACGAGACTTAGACTAACTACAGATAGTAACTCATTTACATCAGATCCCATTAAAATACAAAGAGGTATTTTTCAAGGCGACACACTAAGCCCGCTTTGGTTCTGCCTGGCACTAAATCCACTCTCAAATCTGCTGAATTCATCCAATATAGGATACAATCTGACTTGCCAAGCTCCCGATGCAAACACCGGAGAAAATAATTCGTCATATAAATTATCACATCTTTTATATATGGACGACATCAAACTATATGCATCAACAGAACAAGAACTACAACAACTTGCTGAAATCACTGAAAATTTCTCACAGGACATTAGTATGCAGTTTGGAAGTGAGAAATGTAAAATTAACTCAATAAAGAAAGGAAGACATTATGAACACCAATATCAAATGCAAAGTGGAGAACTTATTGAAGCCTTGACAGATAACGAATTATATAAGTACTTAGGTTATTTTCAGTCTCAACAAATTCTACATAAAGATATAAAAAACACTTTAACTCAACAATTTAAAAACAGATTAAACACAATATTAAGAAGTCAGCTCTATTCTAAAAACACTTGCAAAGCTATAAACACATACGCGATACCCATTTTGACATATTCTTTTGGCATAATTAACTGGGGGCAAACCGAGCTAAAATCCTTGCAACGAATTATTAATACCACAATGACACGTCACAGAAAACATCACCCCAGATCTTGTATACAAAGACTAACACTGCCCCGAGGAGAAGGAGGTAGAGGAATAATTGATATTCTAAACCTTCATAATAAACAAATAACTAATCTTCGCTCATATTTTCATAACAAAGCTCATAGTTCTTTTTTACATAACGTAATAGTACAGACTGACAAAAAACTTACACCTCTTAATTTAATTGATAAAATGAAACAAAGAAACGAAGCACAAACAGAAAAACAGAGTAAATTAACTGAATGGAGTCAAAAAACACTACATGGACGACATCTGCACGACCTGAACCAACCTACCGTCGACAAAATTGCGTCGAACGAATGGCTAAGGCGTGGAGAGCTATTTCCTGAGACAGAAGGGTTTATGCTTGCTATACAAGACCAGGTGATTGAAACCAGAAATTACAGGAAACATATAATAAAGTCAGCAAATTCAACCGACGACTTATGCAGGAAATGCAAGGGATCCTCAGAAACGATTCAGCATATTACTGGAGCATGTAGAGCAATAGTACAAACTGACTATAAGCATCGACACGACCAGGTAGCAGCTATAATTCACCAGAACCTAGCATACAAATATAAACTCATTACAGAAAAAGTAGCCTACTATAAATACTCACCACAAACCATATTAGATACACCTGACTACAAACTCTATTGGGACAGAACAATATTGACAGATAAAACAGTACATCACAACCGACCGGATATAACACTACACGACAAAAAACAAAAAATAGTATACCTAATAGACATAGCTATCCCCAACACACATAACCTATCAACTACTTATACAGAGAAATTAAGCAAATACACAGACCTAGCCATAGAACTTAAGTCCCAATGGAGAGTTAATTCAGTTAAAACTGTACCCATCATTCTATCATCCACAGGAGTCATTCCTCACACTCTACACACAAGCCTGACACTACTAGACGTCCATTCACTAACATATATCCTTCTACAAAAAGCAGTAATTCTGAACACATGCAGAATTGTTAGGAAATTTCTCTCTTTAGATCAAACAGCCCCAGCTCTTGCGCTTGGTTAAGGCCCGCACAAGACTGTAGAAATTACCCCTTTATAAAAGGGAGAAACAGAAAAGTTTAAAAAAAAAATAATAATAATAATAAGCCCCCTAAATCCAACCATACGTCCGAGTCGAACACCAGACTCACGTGGGGGGCGGACACGCAATTGAATTATTACTGGCGCGGCTAACATGGCTCTGGGAACCCAAAAAATGGAGATGAAACTTAGAAATAAACGTATAGGGCCGCTACCCGAGGGCGAGCGTCGGGGCACACCTGGAGCTGACGCTGGGTGTGACAGCATACGATCCGTCGGCGGAGAGGAGTTGAATAGGCGGGCTCCCTCCGGGTCACCCGAAGATATTACAGCCAAAAACACACATGACACAGATAGGATTAATTCACCACGCTCATTTACTGAGCCATTTAGCCCTTCAACAGCATCATATCAACCATCACCCAGGTCTTCTACGGACCATAGTGTACGTGGAACACCTAGCCCAGTTTTACGTGTTGCGCAGGAGGTAAATTCCTTTCTACCTGCGTCCACTAAAGCTGGAAAACCTAGAGTACGCATGAGTTGGAATAAGGAAGTAAATACATTCATTATGCGTACCTACTTTTACATTACGAAATTAGAGACAGATATGACAACATACCGAAGACAATTACATCATCTTTTCTCACAACAGTACCCAGATGTTAAAGTAACTGAACAAAGAATTTCAGACCAGCGTAGAGCCATCATTAGGAATAATCTATTGCCATTAGAAACAATTTCAAAAATAAAAGAAGAAGTTCGAACACAGATAGAACACGAAAATGATAATATTAACACGTCCACATTAGCACAAGACTATTCACAATCAGACTTAACAAACCCTTCATTAGCACAAGACTATTCACAATCAGACTTAACGCCTTGTACTGAACCGATTCTACCATCCCAATCCACACTACACACACAAACACTGCACACATCTACTCAAACAGAATATGAAACATTAGTGTTAGAAAATGACATAGAAATCTTAACAGCTCACAACACTTTAATAGGAACTTCAACGGAAGAAATGTACGAAAAACTTAAGGCGGCACTGACAGAGTTTTCAGGTATGGATCCCACAGCTAGACCAAAACTACCTAAGTTAAGATACAGTTATAAACTTACACAATTAACAAACATATTTAACGAAAACATACTTAATCGATTTATTTCTGATGACACACAATTAGCAGACTTACACACTCTTATATATTGCACGGCAGTTGTAATCAGTAAAGATCTTCATTATAAAATAACAGATCAAACATATAAATCAAAACATATAAATAAGAAACCATGGCAGATAAGGCTAGAAAGAGATATAGAAAAACTCAGAGCAGATTGTGGTAGATTAACACAGTATATCAATAATAACCGGTCTAAAAAAGTAGTTAAAAGAGTTGAAGACATTTTTAAAAGTCAAACCGTACACACTAGACATGAAAAAGATAATAAAAAGCCAGAAGATTTCCTAGATACCCTTAAACAAAAATTAGCACTAAAAGTACACAGACTCAGAAGATACACAAAAGCACAGCAAAGAAGAAACGACAACAGTTTGTTTCAAAACAATGAAAAACTATTTTACAGAAAACTACTATCACCACAACAAAGCTCAGAACAAACAATAGAAACACCCACACAATCACAACTTGAATCATTCTGGTCTAACATATGGGAACAAGAAATTGAGCACAACGATAAGGCAGAGTGGATCAGACAGGAAGAGAATAAATATAGCACGCTCAAAGAAATGCAGTTCGAGGAAATCGGAGAAGCAGATATAACAAACGCCACATTAAGATTGCATAATTGGAAATCGCCGGGAATAGACAAAATACACAATTATTGGTATAAAAAGTTAACATCAATACATAAATCCTTAGCTAAAAATTTAACAGACATCATATTAGGAAAACAGTACATACCACAATTCTTTGCAACGGGAATAACGTACATGCTTCCAAAAACCACAACCTTTTCATCCGAAGCCTCTCAATACAGACCTATCACATGCTTGCCTACAATTTATAAGATTCTTACAGTCAGTTTCAGTTTATCAGTTTTAAGTCAAAAAATAAATGTACATACCGAAGAGAATAATATTATAGCGGAAGAACAGAAGGGATGTAGGCAGGGCCATATGGGATGCAAGGAACAACTTATTATAGACTCTACTATCTGTAAACATGCAACTACTAAAAATAGAAATTTACATTGTACTTACATCGACTACAAAAAAGCCTTTGACAGTATCCCGCACTCCTGGTTAGTAAAAATTTTACAGATATACAAGATAAATCCCAAATTAATAGAATTCATGCAAAAAATTATGCCCCTATGGAAAACAACATTACAGTTAAACAACCACCAGAGCACAATAATCACGAGACAGATATCGATAAAAAAAGGTATTTATCAAGGTGACTCCTTGAGTCCTTTGTGGTTCTGTCTCGCCCTGAACCCTTTATCTCGTTTGCTACATAATAGTCAGGCTGGATATAACCTTAAACACGGTAGGAATGAAACACTAATCTCACATTTAATCTATATGGATGACATCAAGTTATACGCAAAAACTAAAAAAGAAATGCAAAAATTAGTAGAAGTTACAACAGATTTTAGTAAAGACATAAATATGGAATTTGGTCTAGACAAATGTAAAACAGTTCATATAGTAAGAGGGAAAATCCAGCCCGGCGACTACACAGTACACAATAACGTCATAAAAGCAATGGAGCACACGGACCTTTATAAATACTTAGGATATGAACAATTAAAAGGACTAGATCATACAGCTATTAAACTAACACTAAACACAGAATTTAAAAGAAGAATTAACAAAATATGCAAAACCCACCTATCTGGCAAACATCTTATAAAAGCATTGAACACATACGCAGTCCCAATATTGACGTACTCCTTTGGAGTTATAAAATGGTCCAAAACAGACATAACACAATTAGAACGAACCACACGCACTACTTTAACAAAACATAATATTTTGCACCCAAAATCAGCAATAGAACGCTTAACTATTAAGAGGAAAAATGGTGGCAGAGGATTCATCGATATAACAAGTTTATGGCAAAAACAGATCAATAGTTTAAAAATTTTCTTTCAGAATAAAGCGAATACAAGCGACATTCATAAAAGCATAGTATATAACGATCACAACCTCACCCCACTCAATTTAAAAGAATCATTAGCTGTAGTTAACAACAACACCAACAATTCAGAGACTCAAAAGCTCGATGAATGGAAGAAGAAAACACTACACGGCCGTCACCCGCATGATTTAGAACAACCCCACATAGATGCAATAGCTTCTAATAAATGGCTTCACTTAGGTTCGCTATTTTCAGAGACAGAGGGATTCATAATAGCTATCCAAGATCAAATAATCAATACCAAAAACTTTAGAAAATACATTATCAAAGATCCCTCTGTCTCCAATGATAAATGTCGCAGATGCCACGCTCAGCCCGAAACCATCCAACACATTACTGGAGCATGCACTACACTCACACAAACGGATTATACACACAGACATAACCAAGTTGCTAATATAATTCATCAGAAACTAGCTATAAAACACAATCTCATACAGAACACAAACACTCCTTACTACAAGTACACACCCCAAACAATACTCGAAAACGCCTCTTTCAAACTGTATTATGATCGCGCAATATTAACTGATAAAACAGTACATTACAATAGGCCAGACATTACATTACAAGACAAAATTAATAAAATCACCTATATAATCGACATCTCAGTACCCAATACACATAACATTCAGAAAACTATAGCCGAAAAAATTAGTAAATATGCAGAGCTCAAAGATGAAATCATTAGAATCTGGAAACAAAATAAAGTATACACAGTTCCTATCGTTCTATCTAGCACAGGCGTTATCCCTAATCATTTACACCACAGTCTCAAACTATTAGATTTAGGAAAAACAACATACATCACACTGCAAAAAGCCGCAATCCTAAACACCTGCAGAATAGTTCGTAAGTTTATGGCAATAGATGAAAATGAAATGGCATCACACACACTCACTACATCATAAATTACACATCATTTATACTACATTTACTTGGTCTTGACCCGTAAATGTGGTTTATACCAGCTAAAAGCTGAGAAAAATAAAATTTCTGTAAATAATAATAATAATGTAATTGTGTGTTTCTTTTTTATTTTTATACAGTATGAATGTCTTATTTTTATAATCTTTAAAAAAAATATATGTTAAATATGAAAATAAAGGAATGCGGAAATAATAATAATAATATTCATGGACATTTCACACAACGTCCTCTGGTCCCAAGCTAAGCTTATATGCTTGTGTTATGGGTACCAGAATACGGATAGAATACATATACTACTTTTTTTTTTTTTTTTTTATAAATACATACTTATAATACATAGAAACACCCAGACGCAGGACAAACATTTGTATGACAATTAGAAAAATCACACAAATGATTGTCCCGAGCGGGAATCGAACCCGCGACCTCTTGATCGGCAGTCCGTTACCAGAACCACTACACCACGAGGCCCGTCGAGTTATATAACAAGTACACTAACATAGTTGCAGAATATTTGTATATAAAACTAATTACTGCTATCAACGTGTAGTATGTTGGCCGAATATTAACTCACGAGTGTTCTATTACAGATATACACAATAATTAACCTTTCTGATGAAAACGCTTTCATTAGTTCTACAAGATTTACGGTCAAGGTAGCATTTATACGTACATATTAGCCGTGAATATATTTTTATTTACTCAGGTAATTATTTTGCTGTAGTAAATGTGCGTAGTTAGAAAATAGGTGTTTATTAAGACACTTAAATGCGTAAGGTACCGTAACCTTAGGTAAAATATATTAATATATTAATGTATTCATAATAGGGGTTATAGTGTGAAATTGTCGTTATATTTAGAATGAACATAGAACCTTCATGGTTTGAGATTATTCAGCGCTTTTAACATTTTTTAGATGCTGCCTATGAGGTTCATCTTTTAAAAAATGTGCAGCATTCGACTACCGACTTTCAGTTGCGTTTTTTATTCAGATTAGACAAGAAAGATGAATATTTTAAAAATTCGAGTGATTTTCATAAGAGTTCCGATGCGGAACACACGCGACAGAAATAGCTCGTAATACCTATATTACGTTTGGAGAGGGAACTGCTAATGAACACACTGTGCGATTTTGGTTTAAAGGCTGCAATAGTGTCCTAAAGCAAAGCTTACACCCTATCAGCGTGGCATAGTAGACCAGATAGCCTCTCGAAGTGGATGAGGCCCAGTGAGATAAGAGTGAGTCCGCCTCTTGGATATAACTTATAAGCTACCTCCCCACCAATTTTCAGCCTTTCTTGAATTATAATAAATAGCAATGGTTTGCATATCTCAAGTTTCTTCGTGATCAAAATATAAACAAATTAAATATTTCTAGTTTATTGCAGTATTACTATTAATAAACTATTTTGATTTCTCCTGTATAACAATAATATCTAATATATAAAATTCACGTGTCACAGTGTTAGTTACCGTACTCCTCCGAAACGGCTAGACCGATTTTTATGAAATTTAACATGCATATTCAGTAGGTCTGAGAATCGGCCAACACCTATTTTCAAACCTTTTTTTTTTCATATGACAAAACAACGTTTGCCGGGACAGCTAGTTATTATTAAAATGAAAGTATTATGACAGGCACGTATTCGCTGTGTGTGGACAAATTTATTCATGTTTCACACAAGTCAACGTGATTGCTTATCAATGGGAAATTGGTAATGCAATTACATAATTTGGTAGTGATTTTCATAGCTGTAGAGCGAAATGTTATTTATATTGAAGATCTATATATCGCAAAATGTCTCAGCTACATACCATCCATTAATTCATCAGCCTCAGTTTCTTCACTGTTTGGTATTATAGGTCTACCCCATAGAACGCCACAACGCGCGGCCTACTGCATACGGCTCAGTCTAAATATAATAGAATAGAATACACTTTATTGTACACCAAAACATATTACATGTCACTTATGTAACGAAAATAAAATAAAACATGTACAATTGGCGGTCTTATCACATATTGCGATCTCTTACAGACAATCTTTAGATTTCTGAATGTGAAATAGATGTGTTTATAAGAAAATTAATTTGAAAACAGCTGTATTTTATTAGTAATTTTAAGTACATCGTCAAAGTATTTTTCTTTTTAAGCAAATGAAGCAATTGACATAATATGTTTTAAGTCATTGTAATTTACAGAACAACATACTATTTCGTCCATCAACCATTTTACGATACAGTCACAGGTTGTGGTGGTTTAAGGTGTGAGAAATAGCTGATGGATGATGGCACCATCATAGGAACAATACCGTGTGGTGACGGATTAAGAATACAAGTGTCACCACCCCATCTCCTCCCAAGGGTGCTGTAAAAATCAGCTAAGGGATATTGCACACAGATAACATCCTCCTTGAGAGACGGAAAACTCGAAAATAAACCCTGTTGTATATGTATGTAATAAACCCTGCTGAAACCTGGTCAGCGTGGCACAGAAGACCATAATCCCTCCCAAAGTGGAGGAGGCCCGTGCCCAACAGTGGGACGTAAATGGGCTGGAGAGAGATAGGAACAATATTTGTGAAATAAAACCTACTGAAATCCAGACTTTCGTCCGTCGGTCACCAGGCTGTATCTCAGGAACTGATATAGCTAGAAAGTTGACATTTACTACAGAACCCTCGTACTTCGCCGGTTTTATTATTTGTAGTAGGTTAACAAATGCTACAGTAATAATGAAAAGAAATATTAAATGTTATTAATAACAGCTAAGATATAACATCGACGTTATATTTCACGAGGACTTCACATGTAGTGCCAAATGATGCTCTTAATAAACTTTTATGTTAGTGGTGCCATCTTGGAGTTACGCATTGTACGTGTAAATGTTTGGTTGGTAATACAAGAAACGTGCTAGCTTTACACCTTTATATTCTGAAACAACACTTTGTTATATCCGTATATATCTAAACTAATTAATTTATTATTTTTTGCAATTGACTTGCTATGCTTTTACTTAATAAACTAAATTATAGTGGAAAAAATGATCACCATGAGCGGGACTTGAACCCACGACCTCGGAATACCATTCCTTTGCTCTCCCATCTGAGCTATCATGGGACCATTTTTTCCACCAATTTGATTTATTATAATTATATATACTAATATTATAAAGCTGAAAAGTTTGTTAGTTTGAACGTGCTAATCTCAGGAACCGCTTGCTCAATTTTAATAATTCTTTTAGTGTTGTAGGTAAAAGTAGTATCTATTTTTAGTTTTGAAATAACAGCGTTTTATGTACTGTTAACACTAAAAAAATTGGTCAAGTGCGAGTCGGACTCGCGCACGAAGGGTTCCGTACCATTATCTATGCAACATAAGGCAACGTTATTAGTATCGAGCAAGAAACGGTAAAAAAATCATGTTTGTTGTATGGGAGCCCCCCTTAAATCTTTATTTTATTTTATTTTTAGTATTTTGAGCGGCAATAGAAATACATCATCTGTGAAAATTTCAACTGTCTAGCTATCACCGTTCTTGAGATACAGCCTGGTAACAGACGGACGGACGGACGGACGGACAGCGAAGTCTCAGTAATAGGGTCCCGTTTTTACCCTTTGGGTACGGAACCCTAAAAAACAATTAATTACATCGGTAACTCCTTTCTTTGCAACACCTCAAAGAAATGGAACTCGCTCCCTGCACACGTGTTTCCTTGCTCCAACGACATGGGGTCTTTCAAGTGAGGCGTGAAGAGGCATCTTGTGGACCGGTAAGGTGAGGGCGGCTAGTGCTTTGACAACGTACTAGCCGTCCTCACGTCTGGACTACACATTCACTTAACATCAGGTGGAGTGTAGGCAGCCCAAGTTATTTAAAAATTACAATTCTCTCTGTTTGTATGTCGGGCGGGTGATCTTTTGTTTAATATGACAGATTTTGTTATTTTCAGGAAATCGCTGTTAAAATTGGCAAATCCGCTACGGGTAATTTATAAAAAAATAATGTTGTTTCGAAGAATACGATATTTATTTATTTTTAAAGTAAACGAAATAAGCAGGTTAGAGCTAATCTGTAGTAAAATGAACTATACAAATGAAATTTAAACAAATGCAGCAAAATAAGTATTTTAATTTCAAGAATAAGAAATTTACTTGAAATGAATGAACTAGCTGGTTATATGTGTTAATAACGAGTAAGTGTAATTAGCAGTTCTGTCAGTGTTCGTGATCACAGGTGGACTAGATGACATATATCCATGAAATAGTCATAAATTATTAAAACGTGTTCAACCTGTGTCATCAATCATACAGAATTTTGCGTAGACAGTAGTTCGCGGTGTTCATTTATTTTGTAATTAATCCAAATTAAAATCATATATTTTTAGTGACTTACATGATTATTTTAATAAAACCACTTTTTACGGATTTAGACTTCAGATGCGTGTAATTGTTCTAAATTTTAGACCGACATATTCAGACGCGTCTAAATCCATAAAATGTGGTTTTATTTAAACGAATGAGTCGCACATGTATTACAGAATATTATGATTTTTAAATTAGCGCTGTAATACACTATGTTTTGTAATTAATTTGCATTTTTTTTAATTATAACTTGGACTTCGATGATTATTCACCAAAATTTTAAGATAGTTGGAATATTTCAATAGTGGATGAGTGAGATAGAAAAAAAAATTTGGTATCTCAAGTAATAGGATAGACCTATCCATAACGCAATAAGTAACTAAGATTATTTGTATGATTGTTTAAAAAAAAAATTATATTAATAACTCGGAACAATATTGTCCAACAAATTTTGTTAACCGCTCACGAATCACACTATAATATCCCGAGGGAAATCGGCAACTGTAACAAAACTGTGGAGTTGCCTATAAAATAGGTGCTACAAATTTTTATAGTTATATGACGCACATCAAATGTACTATAAGATATATGAAATATTATTACAGCTTTCATAAACTTTTGTTGTCTTTCAAGTGGCGATTTGTAATAAAATTTATACTCAAAATCTTTTACAAAATGTAGTTAAAATTGCATGAAAGCCCGTAGAGACTTTAAATAATAAATATCGATCATAAAATTTTAGTATTGCTATAAAATTTTCGTTCACAAAACACATAATCTAATATAAAAACAATCACTTTTAATAGTAAAAATCTACAATTATGATGAGCTGTAAACTAAACAATTTACGATTAAGACAATTTAACAAAACTTTCAATAACTAAAAAATACATACTCGTATCTAACATTTGTAGAATAAAAGTAACAGTAATGGACAAATAAAATATACTAAAATAAATTGCAGTTAGTTAAAGAAACAAAAAGATTAAGAAAAACAAATGTTGTTTATTTTGCTGACAATCTACATTGGTTTTGATATTTGCACTTCATAGTAATCAAAATTTAAGCATAGGGTTACTATTTAAATAGAGTAGTAACTATTTAGCTAAGTAAGTTACAAACATACATTAGTTCCTACAAACATCACGCACTTAAAACTCAATATATCTGTAGGTGTTATTATATATTTTCTATATATCCCCTCAACGTTATTTCTATCACGTTTCGATCTATCAGCTAGTTACACAAGCTTAACAACGTTATCCCAAAATCTTTGTGCTTCGTAACCTGGAGACCTTTCAATTACCCGAGAAAATTGGGAGATTGGTACAGCTATACTCCCTTACCAAATATTTACAAACTTTCTACTCATGTTAAAATGATTTCGACTTCAATATTATGATTGTAAAGATGAGTATAGCATATAAATATTAAATGTATTGTTGTATTTATAAACTAGAAATACATTCATTTGGCGGGCTTCGTGGCGTAGTGGTTCATGTAATGGACTGCCGTTCACAAGGTCGCGGGTTCGATTCCCGCTTGGGACAATCATTTGTGTGATATTCATAAATGTCATACAAATGTTTGTACTACGTCTGGGTGTTTCTATATATTATAAGTATGTATTTACAAAAGAAAAGTAGTTTATGTATTATATCCGTATTCTGGTACCCATAAAACACGCAGAACAAATGAAAAACCCTTTGCTGGTTTTTACTTAATTTATTGGTATTTTAACCATATTTAAATGTTAACAATAGTGCTCTTGAAGCGAGCGGTAGGTGTAGTATATATGAGTGTCGTTGGACGAATGTGTGTCAGATGACGTATTTGACTGTTTAGTTTGTGTGTGTTGTATATGTATGTAAGGAGTATTTGAATGTGTGTGTAGCGCGTTTGTGGAGTTGACAGAAGTACTGAAGCGTTTGCGAAAACGGCGCGAACATACTCCCGGGCGTTGAAAGGCTGAAGCCTTTCAAAACTCTTCTCCCATTGTAAGTAGGCAGTAGTAGATAATGATGGTCCGTAGTACCAGACCATAAGCTGATGAGATGCAGCGACTCGGTGTGGTTTGTCTAAACCATAAAAGAGCTCAGACACTCGTCCAAGCCGCCAGCACCGATGTGGAGTGACCGTCATCAAGTTTTCTGACTCGATGCGACTGCGCAGATGGTCGCGCTTGGGCTTGATGCTTGTAGAGATCAAGACTGGTGGCGTTCGCTTCTGGTTGACGGGCACAAGGGGCTGGAACCGAAGTATGCCTGCCGACGTAAAGTGTCCCGGGGTAAATGGAGTGAAAACATTCGGCAATAGGGAAAGGATAAAGGGGTTGGCTGCTTAGGATCGCTTTTATTTGGAAAGATACAAAAGACAGTTCCTCTAAAGTAAGGTGAGTATTTTAGAGCAGTCTAAAGTAAGGTGAGTATTTTAGTATAATTATGAAGGCCTGCAGATACGGCTTTGACCTCAGCCGGCAAAGCGAGGAGCGTATGCGAGAATAAAAGACGCGCGTATGCGATCCAATGCGATCAAAATGCGATCAGCTGCAAACTCAACATTACAATTAGCGTATGTTTAAAATAGCCCCAGTATCCCTTGGCGTGACAACGAGATTTCTACCATTGTCACTATAGGTAACCCTGGTTGACCCGGCGACTTGTATAAACCTCTATAGTGTGGATAAGAAGACTACTGTAATGAGGTTCCTAACTAATTATAGATAGACCTATGAGTATCAAAAACAAAATTAAATGTTAATTTAGTTTTGACTTAAAATTAGGTTTTGTTTCATAACAATAGGGTGCCTTTTTTCAAAAGCGCACATTGTTAAGTCGATTCGACCAGTAACTCTGAATCTGTCTTAAGGGTTTATAGAAGGGTAGAAGAAATATAGGGTACTTACTGTTAAGCAAGGATGATTCCTTTTAAAGGCGTAAGTTTTAAAGTTACTTATAAGGAACGATAGATTAGTTTCGTCAACAGACTGGTGCCCCGCAATGAGGTAGGCTAAACTTAAGTGTCCATCGGAAATTCTAGGAGTGATGTAAGTCACGTAACTCTTGGGGAGCCACTTGTTGACTTTTGATTGCAGTAGGACCGACAACAAGCCAGCCGAGCTTAGAGCTTTGTAGTATTGGGTTGTTGACACCTAGTGACTGACGTTTTGAGCCTACTAGGTCCCAGAAGAGATCAGCTCCGATGAGCATGTCTATTTGCGAAGGCTCATTAAAGGTAGGATCAGCTAGTTCCCACTTGGATAGGTCGAGGTGCTTTATGTCAAAGGCAACCTTAGGCGTCTTCTCGGCAATGGCGGGCAAGACAAGACAAGACATTGTCACACCATATGAATTGTCATTGGATTGAAGTCGTATAGAGCACCGTTCGGATTTAACCTCTAGAGGTGCATTACCGATCCCTACGATATCGGCATTGGTTGGTTGCGGAGAAAGTTTTAACTTCTGCTTTACAGCTTCAGTTATAAAGGTAGACTGACTCCCGCTGTCTAGGAAAGCGCGCACTGTGGCGGTCTCTTTGGATATAGGGTTAACCAATTTGACTTTGGCTGTACCTAACAAGACTTCAGAAGAAGTAACTTGCATGGAAATAGGCTCATCTTTCTCGGGCTCGTGGGTTTTGTGTAGAAGAGAGTTGTGTCGCTCTCTACAGACACGACAAGAGCCTAGAAGTCTACAGTGCGATGCCTTATGGCCGGCTCTCAGACAATTGTTACATAGATTATTGGATTGTACTATACCATTTCTCTCTTCTACGGATTTACCCATGAAGGTGGAGCATTGATGGAGATAGTGGTCAGCATTGCACGCGACGCAGCGCCGAGACGAGCTGAAACGGGAATTGTGATGCCTTTGAGATGTCATAGTGAGCAGGGCCTTAATTTGACCTCTATGGATAGGCGGAGGATGGTGTTTTATTGTTTCAGATTTATCGTGCCTAGAACGCTGAAGTGACATCTCCAGAACATCGGCACGACTCTTCAAAAAGGAGAAGAATTCATCTAAGGTAGGTATCTCAGGTAAGTTATTTTTATTTTCCTCCCATTTAGTATAAGTTGTGTTGTCTAACTTACTAGAAATAATGTGTATAATAATTGTGTCCCACTGTTCAGTAGGTAAGCCTAAACTATGTAAGGCTCTTAGATTTTTAGTGACGTGATCGATTATATATCTAAGTGACTTTTCAGTCTCACGCACTGACTCGATGCTAAACAATGCCTTTAGATGCGCATTTATTAATTGACGCTTGCAGTCATATCGCTGACACAATATATCCCAGGCGTCGTCGTAGTTACTATCGGTTATCTCTAAATTCGAAATTACACGAGCTGCCTCACCTTGTAAGTATGAGCATAGGTAATGAAATTTGTGTATATTTCTAATTTTAGGGTTTTCATGTACTAAAGAGGAATAAATTCCTTTAAACAGTAACCATTTTTGAGTAGAACCATCAAAAAACGGCACCTTAATTTCTGGTAGGCGAAAACCTAACGGGTTATCGGTTTTAGTAGTATCGTAATGACAGTACGGCTTGGAATCAGAGTTATTTCCTAATAACGACTTTGCAAAGGCTAGACATTGGTAGAAATCTTGTTCAATAAGTTCCCTGATGGCAAGTTCAGCATCTTGTTTTTCAGAGTTTAAAATTTCTATTTGATTTTGCACCTGATCAAATTCCTCGAATAATGTTTCAAATTTAGGCAATTTCATTGCAAGCTTACTAAGTTCAATTTGTGAAATAGATTCTAAAGTATTCAAAATATCCAAATGATTTTTAAACTTCGTAACGCGTCCTTTAATAGAACCGCGTTTAGATATTAAATCTCTAAGACTATCTTCGCGCGTCATTATAAATACGCTTGCACTCAAAAACGGTTTGATATTAAATTAAGTTAAGTATTAAACAAAAGGCATATGATACGCTCCTCGCTTAGTCGTCCAGCTGATCGGCTCGATAGGTATCAAACCGGTTTGCTATGATGCACCGCGGCGTCGGCGCACTCGGCGTAGATAGGCAGTGAGCAACGGGCAATGCAAATAGCGGACGTCTGCGGAAGCTAGTAGTGTATGAGATGCAATACGGATGAGGGATGTGCAGATTGTGCAGTGCCACTGGAATAGAATGTTTACGAAATCTTAGGAAAAATACGTAATAATCTTAGGATAAATTAGTTAAGTGACTTTCGGAACGATAGATATTAATTTATGCAATAAAAGCAGTGGTTGTTGCGATTGGAATGCGATCTAAATAGCGTGCGGATAACATAGGCTACTAACTAATTAACTTGCTTACGATTTGATGCGATTATTAAAATAAGATACTTTTTTATAAATTAGTTCGTTAAATTCGTTATTTTAAAATTTTAAATTAAATTGATGGGTAGGACGTGCAGACAAAGGTAAAAATTTTATTATTTTCTCAAGTAAGAAGTAGGTAGTCAAAAACGATTATTTTATTTGAAATTAGTTAACATTTAGGCCTTTACTTGGGTAAATAATGATTGTTTGATCATTACAAGTGCTGTGCTATGAAAAATGATAAGCTATAGGCATAGAACAGCTGATAGGCTACGGCTAAACCTAGTCTAAGAGGAACTAGAAATCCGTAAATAACCAAATAAAAGGGGAATTAACTAGGAATAATAAAGGAACGGGCTCACAGTATAGATAGGCAGGCCAAGCGATGAGTCCAGACTTCACCACGGCCTTCAGGTAGGCTGCGAACTTGTTCTTGGGGTAGTTTCTGTTGGATGCAGACGTTCCCGACGGACGACAGGAATCACACGTTGCCACTCGGTGTTCTTAACAGTGTCCACGAAGAAGTTCTTGAGTTTTCATGCGAAATTGGTTTGAAAATCTTCTAACTGCGCAGCAACACTTTGCGCGGTGACTTCTCTGCGACCTTGGCTCGAGACCGTTCGGTTTAAATCTTGAAAACCTTTTAGTAGACTGCAGGTCCTGTCACGGTCGCCAGTTTTTGTTCACGCAGAACAAATGAAAAACCCTTTGCTGGTTTTTACTTAATTTATTGGTATTTTAACCATATTTAAATGTTAACAATAGTGCTCTTGAAGCGAGCGGTAGGTGTAGTATATATGAGTGTCGTTGGACGAATGTGTGTCAGATGACGTATTTGACTGTTTAGTTTGTGTGTGTTGTATATGTATGTAAGGAGTATTTGAATGTGTGTGTAGCGCGTTTGTGGAGTTGACAGAAGTACTGAAGCGTTTGCGAAAACGGCGCGAACACAAGCATTATAAGCTTAGCTTGGGACCAGAGGACGTTGTGTAAAATGTCAATGAATATTTATTATTAATATTTATTTATTCTATTCACAAATGCAGATAATATTAAGTCACATAAACACACTAATATTCTAGCAAACAAAAGACTTACCTATCTAAATAAACTAAATTATAGTGGAAAAAATGATAACCATGAGCGGGACTTGAACCCATGACCTCAGAATACCGTTCCATTGCTCTCCCATCTGAGCTATCATGGTTCTCGCATATTCGGGTATTCCGAGGTCATGGGTTCAAGTTCCGCTCATGGTTATAATTTTTTCCACTATAATTTAGTTTATTTAGTAAAAGAATAGCAAGTCAATTGCTAAAATTTATAAATTAAAAGACTTATCTATTCAATTAAGTAATAAAAAACTAGTCAGCACGGCAATCTACGTATCGCAATTTTTTTCACAATAACCATTTTTTTTAAATTTCCCTCTGTATAAATCTTATCCTGATGTTAAAGATCATACTGAAATGGAACACTCTGGTGGTTCATTTTTAGGGATCCGTGCCAAAAGATAAAACGTCAACCTATAACTGAGACTTCACTGTTTCGTTTATCACCAGGTTATATATCTTATAAACGTATACTGTATAGAGTATAGACAGTTAAATTTAATTTTTGAAATTTAAGAAATAAAAATTTATAATAATAACAATTTTAATATTATCTATTATTGGATACAATACTGCCTCGCCTCGAGGTTGGCAACAGTCGGCCGGAGCGGTGGAGCTTAATGGGAGAGAAACCAATCGACTATCCAGGCATTGTTCAGCAAGACTGCTTTCTGCATCTGGGCCATCATCCATCCATCCATCCATCAGCCTCTCTCCGTCCACTGTTGGACATAGGCCTCCCCCATAGAACGCCACAACGCGCGGT
Organism: Orgyia antiqua; assembly: GCA_916999025.1. Lineage (NCBI taxonomy): Eukaryota > Metazoa > Arthropoda > Insecta > Lepidoptera > Erebidae > Orgyia > Orgyia antiqua. Next base: position 22,990,809 of record OU779862.1, read on the forward strand.
CCTGTGCCGCCTGGCCATAAGGGCCATCTGGGCCATCACCGACTTGCTATTGACGCTCTTTGGGACCAAACCATTCACCGATAGAACTATCGGGGTTATTTATGGATAAATATTATCTATTTCTATTATTATTATTGATTCGTGTATTTATGCTTAAGAATTTTAGTTAAAGAGCAACGCAAAAATAATCAATAGTGGTGCCGTGGACTAGACAGAACATACATTCGCCGTGTGCAGGGCCTGGGACGCCCAGCGCGCCGAACTCGTTGGCGGCGGGTCGGTATTTAGAGACCCATCGAGGCTAATGTGGCACTCGGCCACGCGACGGGGCACCTAATGTTCCTCCCGGTCAGGCCCCAGTTAGCAGGGCCACCCCTCGCCGGGTCATGATAAGGCTCAAGGCACCATAATGGCCCGGCAGGGCTAAAAGGCGGAAGAAAAAAAAATACGAAAAATTATAAACTTATAAAGCAAACACACAGGAACACACAGGAAAACACGGAAAACTTGGCCAAAACACATGTAGAAAGAAACCAAACAAATATTTTCCTTTTCGAATATAAATTGCAAGAAAAGCGTGATGTTATCGCGGTCATAAATAAAGTGGTCGCAGACTAATGATGTAAAAGATACTTTATAGCTTGGATTTATTACTCATAAAATATTTGAGTTCATTTATTTTGAACTCCAGACAGAAAAAACCTCGGTACTAAAAGTTTAACATAACATTAGAGTGTCTTGTCTGGCGCCATTCTAAAAATTTTCAACCAATTTGTTAATGTTTCAAGAAAATCTGTTTAGTCTGATTGACCACCATGGTATTTGGGAAACTATATATTTAGGATTGAGTTTTCAGAACATTTTGCTGCAAAGATTTTAATGTAGCTTACATTTACAGAATTGAAATAGTTACTGTTTAAACTGCCACCCGAAGGAAGGTATTTTCTAAAATTATAGTCATCATAACAAATAGATGGCTTGCAAGGTTCCATAACGAATCTTTTTGCAAGCCCACGAAATTGAGATTTAAGTAATATTATAAAAATAGCAATAAAAGTTTAATATAAAAGCTCTACACGTGTGGCGTGTGCTGCTAATACTTTCATCTTATAAATCTTACATTTTCTTTGATCAACACTTCAGCGGTTTATCGCAAGGATTTTGTCGGCTTGTGATCAGTGTGAATATTTGAAAAGATATTTTTTATTAAGTCTTTCGTGATATATTGGCAGATTACTTTCATGATAAAACTTTGTAAACCAAGGTTTTTGATATTCCATTCACATTAAAGAAAGAAATGAAATAAAAAATATGCAACAGGCCGAAATTTTAAAAAAACACACACACACCTTAGAATACTGACAATATAACTTTTTAAAAATAACACTAACCGTACATAGCTAATGAGAAAACAGATATACACATATTACTAAGTAGATTGCAGTACAAATATTTTACAAAATTTACTAACAAATTTGCAATATACGTTGAAGTATTGATATATTGTGTTTCAGTATTAGTACTGGATATTAGTACTGAAAGCTTCGCCATTGTTAGCAATGGCGAAGCTTTCAGCTTTCAGAACGCTTCAGTGTACGCTTGGTATCCGACCTGAATGCACGCCGGTCGCAAGGGCCTTCCACGATATCAACATCGTAATATTACAATAAAAAAATGTTTGACAGTTCTATATTCAAATTTCGTATGAGTCATTAGAGCAATTAAAAGTTCTCTTTTTATAATTTCAGGAAAAGAGCATTAGGATTGAAATGCGAGATGTGATTTTGTTCAAATTAAATTTAGAAATGTCATGCTTTCGTAGACTTTAGGATTATAATGTGATTTATGTTTCAATTATTTGTATTATAATAAGTTATTGTGATGGAAAAGTGTGCTTGGGAGCGTAAAAGCGGATTGAAACAACTGTCTAGCTCAGACGTCGAAATTTGTTAGCTTTGGTAAGTTAATTTTATTAAAGCTTTAAAAATATTTATCTTCGGTAGTTGAGTTGTTATCAAGTTATTCAGAAATTCGATAATATTTAAGCATCGATTTCTCATTTTACGAAGGGTAATGCAAGTTAGGAAATATTTTTGAGGGATATGATAAGAAGGAAATTCTAAATTCAAATAAAGATTGATTCGTTTTTGTTAATTTTATTATTATTTATTAACTGTATGAATGATTAAACATTCATTCAACTCATTAATTATTTATTAACTGTATCACTCTCTCTCTCTCCTCCACTTTGGGCCTCCTCCACTTTGAGAGAGAATATGGTCTACTGTACCGCGTTGACCAGGCGTGTTGGCACAGGGTTTATTTTCGAGTTTTCCGTCTCTCACAGAGGGTGTTATCTGTGTGCAATAACCCTTAGCTGACTTTTACAGCACCCTTGGGAGGAGATGGGGTGGCGACACTTGTATTCTTAATCCGTCACCACACGGAGTATATAATAATATATTAACTGTATGAATGATTGAAACTATGTAACTCCTTTGTTAGTTAGTTTACTTTATGAAAACGGAAGGGTGGTAAATAATTCACATCTGTCTACTTATTTGGTATGCGTTATGATCACAAATCAAATAAGTAGTTAGTCGTAATAGCTAATATATTAACAAAAATAATCTGTTCATTTTGCTCGCTAAAACTGTAGAATGGCATGGCAATGGCAGATATTTGTATAATAAAGAAAAAATATTTTTACTTGATTTTTAATAACAAAACCATTAAATATATAATTTCTAATTCGTTCAAACACAAATGATTATAGTACTATCCCATTCAATAGAAAAGCTACGCATACGCTTAAGTAAGTACACTTAATAGAAAGTAGTATTATCTATCCGTGAAAACACTAAACCCCGTCTAGTTACACCCTTGACATTTTACACGCCCACATTGCCATTGTATTCATTCATTATCATCTTCCCAAGTATTTGACCCCATTTATTTGCTCTTCGAGTTATGAATGAACTTCGCTTGCTATTTCGTTAGCGTAGAATGAGGTTATAATTTGTGATGACGTAAGAGTTCCCTTCCTAAGAATGAAGATCAAGTATTGGAGATTGAGATATTAATCGCGTGCATTCCAAATACCTACGTACCTGTAATGACGAAAAACTTTAGTTATTTACAAGTAAAAATAAAACAAACTAAAGTATGTCTTAAACTGAAATTGCTTGTAAGTATGCTTGACAATTAGAAAGATAACCGCAATTTTTCTAGGATTTTTCCATCAGACCCCAACGTATATGTAATATATCATAATTCTATGTCAGATTCTGACTAAACACCCGTGGGATCTCCTTGGAAGTTTAACATTTAAAGAAAAATTGTTTCAAGAACTTTATCATAAACTAAATAATGTAGATAGTTAGTTGTAAATAGATTAGAGATTTTGTAAAGAGATAAAACGCTCGTGTATACGACTTCAAATTGCAAGTTTTGGAATTGTTTTTATGATCATGGGTAAATCAGTTTATCTAAAGAACCAGTTAATATTTCAGTAATGTACATTAGCATAGTATCTAGTAATATGGAAGCATAACCAGTACTAAGTAAATATTACGTTGAAAAAATTTTATGTCACCACCAACAGCCACCAACGTCATAGAAATGTTTTTCTGACGCAAAACATCTCTATGACGTAAGTTTGATGACTCGGGAAGCTTATAAAAGTCTGTTTACGTAGTTCCTGTGTGTTGGATGAAAATTCATGAGAATGACGCAGGTACTGCAAATTTATTGACTCCGAATTTAGGAACGAGACGCTTGGTTGACTTCAGTCCAAAGTCTTTGAAGAAAGTTAAGAATAATGTTCCTAGTAAAACTTGCGAAGAGGGTAACTATTCTACGAAATTTTATTCTGTGATTTAAATGTGACGTTAAATTTATGAATACCAGTCACAATCTAGTAGTGCGCCCAAGATAATTTTCGCCAGTCCAGCAATTTTAATAAAGTCGGTAAAATTTTTATTTTATGTTTAATATGTATGACATTGAACCATGAATTTTCATTTCTTTAAATATTTACAAAAATATAAACGATCTGTTATTTCTAAAATATTTCAATATGTGGAAAATATGAAAATATTGCTGCTACTTTCCTAAGTTAGAATTACAGACGTGAAGAAACATACTAAGGTCAGTATAAAAGTTCAGTGCCTCTGAGTACCCTTTGAAGCACCCTCCAAAGTTTTTGTTACAAGCTTGCTTTATCAATGTATTGTCAGAATAATCTTTAAAGATGACTAGAATAATTGATTTGAAGTAATTTTAAAACAGATAATAATCTATGTAGTTAGACGTTTTCAACTTCCATAAACAGTGTATCTAATATATGTATTGATAGAAGTTGACTCCTTATAAATTAAATCTCAATATTCATATTATACTCAAGATTTTTAAGTTATTTCATGTTTGAATTGTTTACACCGATCAAACTCAGAATGGATCGTTTAGGTTACCAGTCGTGACAATTGGTACGTTGATTGACAGTTGAATTGTGAATTCATCCCAAGTCTAGTTCATATTCGATTGCTTTAAACCAGCAGTGCGTGTTTGATTGTCTATTGTGATGACATGGTGATGACGAATGTTCTACAAAAATGTCATTTGTGTGTAAAATAAGAAGTATTTGTAATTACATACCTACATGAAAATAAATATTATATTATTTCCATTTATTTATTGTCTCGGACGTTTAAAGTGCAATAATAGGATTTAATAACGCTTAGTCATTATGTGGATATTTTCTGCCAAGTGCAAAGAACACAAAAGCGATTTAAACTTTTTAAGATTTGTCAAAAACACTGGTCATAAGATAAGCAGTAACATACGAGGAGTTGAGATACGTATAATCGTTTGATAAAATCTTTCACCAACAGCAGACTTATATATCCTAAAGCGAACATATCTGGCATAGTTTCAATAAAATTGCAATTGAGATATTTGTAACATAACTTAAGCTGTTCACTTATACTAACGCAATTTGTAAAACCAAATTCTTGTAGATCTCTACATAATATTAAAATGCCAAAAATCTCTACATTAGCTTGCAAACATATAAACAGATCTCAAATCTTTTTAAATTTAACTTAGTGAAAAATACGTCACCGTACCTGTCCTAAAAATGTACTGTAATTGAATAATATTTATTTAGTTCTAATGAAAATTCAACTTAATTTCTATTATTAATTCAAAACATCAAAGGATAATGAGAGAGTCGTTATCTTTCAAGTGCTGTAATGCTATATTTTGTAGACAGTGTAGTCTCAGTCTTCGCTTTATTATCATTTGTAGCACACAATAATTCGTAGACAATTTATGTATGTAAACGTATCTATGTAAACGTAGGTGATTGTGTTTGTATACAATATTGCACTTGATATCGTCTTGTGATTGCTTTTATTTTTTATTACTTACATAATAACGTACACATCCCTACTTTAATACACACAAACGCGCGGATAAATAAAGTATTTGTGCATGTTTTTCGGGTGTGTATGTATTTTTGCATGAGATGTTATTAATTCTACCAACTTTACATTGTTTGTATTACTGCACTATTCTTATATCAAGATATTATTTTAGGAAACAACCACTCTTACGTTTGTAAGATTTTTATTTATATTTGAATTAAATAATTGTATCAGATTTTCTTCTTGTTTATTCATAAGCACAAATGTATTACATTTATCTTCCATTCAGAGTTAGTTAATGACTACAAAAGTGATACAGCTATATTGTATCAAGGTCTCATTGTTAGTGTCGTATTGTACAGTTTCTATTGTTGATGTAGTGTAAGATAAATTGTATCTTATGAATCTTAGTGCTACTTATGAAACAATTATATTGTTATATTCTAAGCCAGTGTTGATTTTCCAAATTTATATTTATTATACCTAAACAAAAAAGAAAAATGTGTTTCTAAGTATGTTACATTTATATAAAACTAGCTGACCCGGCAAACGTTGTTTTGCCATACTAAAAAAAAAAAAAAGATTTGAAAAATAGATGTTGGCCGATTCTCAGACCTACTGAATATGTATGTAAAATTTGAGAAGAATCGGTCAAGCCGTTTCGGAGGAGTACGGTAACTAACACTGTGACACGTGAATTTTATATATTAGACTAGCTGACCCGGCAAACGTTGTTTTGCCATACTAAAAAAAAAGTTTTGAAAAATAGATGTTGGCCGATTCTCAATCCTAGAGGATATGTACACAAAATTTCAGGAAAATCGGTCGAGCCGTTTTGGAGGAGTACGGTAACTAACACTGTGACACGGGAATTTTATATATTAGATGTATATTTAGTAAATTTTTGGTTAATTATTCGCATCGAATATCGGCTTATAAGCTTACATGATAAATACATGTCAGAGAGGACCAAAAAAACCTTTTGTTTACCAGACTAATAGTACCATCTGCTGATTAAATTTATATAATTATTGTTACTACCAATATTTTCGCTATAAACAATGTTTATTTTACCCTATTTGTGGCTAGCGGGTAAAAAGAGATAACTTTATCGCAACAGGGAGCAAGCCTACGCTATCTTATCGATCAAACGTAATGCGATGACGACAATTGATTGTGTCAATATAAAGTACTACGAATACACGAACAAAGTGAACAGTACTTTTTTATTTATTTATTCATGGTAAAAAAATACATTACTATAAATAATATTACATTACAGCAACAGAAACTATAAATTTTTATGTGTCGCTGTCTTCACTCACAAACGGAATTACAACTGTAGTACATTGATGATTTATTACATTTCCTTAAAAAAATCTTCTGAGTATAGACTCACAGTATAGGGCTTCGTCGGCATGTTTAAAAAAAACTAATTATTGTAGAAATTATCTAACCAAATGTCAAATATTCTGTTGGTGAAAAAATAGGCATAATAACACTTGCACATAGATATCACATTTAATAGTGAACATTGACTGAACCCGCGAGCTTCCACCAATATCAGGTGGTAGCTACTATTTGATACTACGATACTGTCCTTAAAACAATTGAACTCTCACGAATATACAAGATATTCTATAAAGAAAGTGGTCGTCCCGCTTTTATGGTATCATACTGGCGGAGGCCCCGTTTGTTTTTTGAGAAACACACTGTGTGGTCTTAAACTGAATATCTGTAATACTAAATGATACAACTACAATTTAATTTCTAGTATGATTAGGCTTTCTGGGCGTGAAAGTTAACACCATAATGGATGTGCAAATTCAGTCGCTGTCTGTGTTGATTGTAACGTTTTATCTTATAAGCATTTGACTACATCACAAGTAAGTTTAAATTATCACTAAGGCGAAATTTTGCCTCGTACAAAAACTATGACCTAAAAAAGTGTTTATACTAATACCAACTTATGACGTAGCTGAAATGTAGGCGATTCCCTATATTTCAACTACAAAATTAAGTTGGTGAGTTGTTTTGAGTTTAATTAACTGATTATTTGAATGCAGTTACTTACTTATGTTTATATGTCTAGTAGGTACGAAACCCTAAGTGTGCGAGATTACCTCGCTCTTGACAGGTTTTTTTAAGATTCTCTCTCTCTCCAGCCAAGTCCTACTTCTGAGCACGGGTCTCCTTCACTTTGGGAGGGATTATGGTCTACTGTGCCGCGCTGTTGTTGTTGTGTTTATTTTCGAGATTGTCGTCTTTCACATGGGATGTTATTTTTGTACAATATCCTTAGCTGGCTTTTACAGCACCCTGGGACAGAAAATAGAATTTGTGTTCTTAATCCGTCACCACAGGGACAATATACATAAGTGCAAATAATAAGGCATTAAAAAGTTTTATTGCTTTTTTTCTAAGACAAATCGAGGTTATATTAAAACGTGTTGTTTATTATAAACATTACAAAAATAACTGCGTAGACAAAATACTTAATTGCAACCATAATTTATGTGAGAGCGTAGAAGTTTTGTGGTACAATATAATTAACCATTTAGACATGTTTTATTACGTACTGTATACAGTAGTATACACTGTATAAGAGATCATGTACTTATCATGTAGCTATATTAACTGACATGAAGGCTCTACTTAAGGTTAAAGGAGTTTAAGAGTGGTTCTTTGCTAATGTTTTTCACAACAACAATAATATAAAGAAAAACTCTAACGAGTATGATTTTTCTTTGCCTTTGAATTGATAATACATAATGCTATAATATATATTATTCCAATAAATTCTGGATTATTTCAGTAGATTGTTTTTTTTAGAGACCGGTTCACCCAGATGGGAAACTAATGGTGAACAGGAACACCATTATATCGTTCCATCAACCTTTCTTCGTCCACTGCTGGACATAGGCCTCCCCCATAGAACGCCACAACGCATGGTCCTGTGCTGTTTGCATCCAGCGGCCCCCGGCAAAATTGACGATCAGTCAAACTTTTTGGAGGCCGCTCCACGCTGCATCGTCCAGTGCGTGGTCGCCATTCGAGGACCTCTTTACCTGTATACACTAAGTAGAAAAAATACCGTAGTAAACCCATGCTTAACAGTAAAATTTATGTCCAAAGATTTATTTAACATTAAAGTGAACCAAAAATAGGAGGCTCTACATAAATAAGCTGGCACTTATTGTTGGGTACCTATTGATCTAAAAATTATTGTATTAAAGGCAGATATGAAAATAGCAAAATTTTTCTTTCTAAACAATACTGCGCATATGAACAAAATTGTATGTCAAAGTTCATTATAGTAGAAGAAGCTTTTTGCATCTAACAAGATTATCGTCCCAACTCTGCTGAGAGTAAATATGAAGTTAGTGACCACACAGTCTCATCCGACAAGCCTCTGATTAAAATCTAGGGTATAGATACTTACGAAAGGCTGATCGTATGCACAGTTGGACGATTCATCCTTGAATTAAAAAAAATTGCAAGGAAGTACTTATTCATTGGTAAAACTGTACTAAAATAACTTGTATGTGGACGACAAAATATAATCTTGCGATTGACATCTCCATAATGTATATTTTACCCAACTTAAGCTGTGTTACCCATAATATTAAGCTCCATTTACTTTCTAAATCCTTCAACGTTCATATTTTATATGCGCATATGAAAATTAACAGATTATCCCAAACTGGTGTTGTATACTTTAATATTCAGGATCATAATATACTATGTAGTGTGTACGTAGATACAAGCTTGCATGTTGTCATCTTAACTATTAATTTAATCGCTTTTAATAATATTATAATAGAAAAAAAATGGAGAATGTATCTACCAGGAAGGTATTTGTTTAAGATTGTGTTAATACATTACTGGGACAATTAATATTTATAGTAAAAAACAAAGGCTGATGTAAAAGCAATTTTCGATAAATTAAAAAGAATATTGCTCCTCCGTGACAGTGCGTACACTGCCGTGACCAGGATTCGAACCTGGGTTACTACGGCCACAACGTAGGGTCCTAACCACTAGACGATCACGGCTATCGGAGCTGTTGATAACGATACCAAACGGTTAGTTCGCCTTCACAAAAGAGTGCTAAAAGGAGGTCATTTTCACGCTTGAACGAATTTGAACACTTCTTTATTGTGCTTTTTATCGAAATACTTATTTTTTACTGAAAACATTAAAACACTAGCTGTTGCCCGCGACTTCGTACGCCTGGAATTGAGAAAAAATTCCTATTTTGTAAAATTTTTCACTGATGCTTAGCTTCTATTGGGCGCAACGTGATATTATATATAGCCTGTAGCCAGCCAATATTCTATCCAACACTGAAAGAATTTTTCAATTCGGACCATCTGTTCCTGATGTTAGCGCGTTCAAACAAATAAACAAATTCACAGCTTATATTAGTATAGATTATTATTTTATTTTATTAGTTATGTAAATAAAACTACTTTTTACGGATTTAGACGCGTATATTTGTTTTAAATTTTGGCCCGACGTTTCGGAGACTTTGCAGTCACCATGGTCACGGGTGAGACTGGTGAATGGAAATATACGCGTCTAAATCCGTAAAAAGTAGTTTCATTTAAACAGATGAGTCGCGCAAGTGTTAGAAAATATTAGTTATGTAAAATTACAAATATTTATTCATTTGCATTGTAGAATTAGTTGAGACAGTGCCATGAATATAATCTTTCGATTAACAAGAACGTAATGTATGCATATTGTATCCCAAATAAGCTTTGTTACTTACTATATTAACCTACTTTGTCATTCATCCTTTAACCTTCTACGTATTGTGTATGCGCATATGAAAATCAACAGATTATCTACAAGCAGACTCTGTTATATATTAAGGATAATATGTACTATATGGATACAGATATTTCGGTTCATATCTCGTTTTGTTTTAGTTACTATTGCAAAGTCTCTCAGATAATTTCGCTTTACTTTTGAATTATGGCAATCCAGTAATAACAGTTCTATCTATATCAATATTCTAAAGCTGAATAGTTTTGTTTACGAACGAGCTAATCTCAGGAACCATAGGTCCTAGGTGTTGTATAGTACATTTATCGAGGAAGGCTATAACCTACATAACATGACGCTGCGACTAATAGCGGCAAATCAGTGGAAAATGTTATAGAAACGGAGAATTTTTTTTAAATTTCGCGCGTTTGATGTCGCTGGAAACAGTTAGTAATAAATACTAATAATAATACTACTAATAAAAATACTAATAATAATAATAAGTAGTCGATTATTAGCAGAGTCTGTTGTAATTTTAAAAATGTCTTAATAAGGAAGTAGAATTTCCTCTATAACATCTTTTCAATCACAAATTCATAAATTATTGCTGAAATAAGTAATCTAGAGGAAGGCCTAAGAAACGATGGATGGACTATGTGAACGAGGACATGAATGAAAGAGGAGTTAACACAGACAGACTATGGAAGAAAAAGATATGTTGCGCCGACCACAAATAATTAGATAAGGGCAGGAGGATTATGGTTGCTGAAATAAGAATTACAAGAATCTTTGTCCGTATTTAATCAATTGATGATTAATTTTATTCTACACAACATACGTAAATTTTCGAATGAAACTAACAAGCTCATACCCTTTATTCGATAAGGTACCTACTTAACTGATAAAAGCTTTTTGTTTATTTAGGGAAAGGACCAATACCTGTTGATACCTTAATACCTGTATTTAGAAAAAGTACTTCCTTAATAAGTTAGGGTCAGAGAAACCATTTTGGTAAGGATTACGATTTTGCAAATAAGTGTCAATATAGCATTTATAACATACAGGCTTATTTTAAAAACATTAATAACCTCAGAGGTTTAAACAGCTCACACCGCAAATTTAAAAAGCATTAATATTTATTTGTATACCTATTCTTTTTCTTCTTGGTTAAAATTCTTAGTAAGCCTCAAATACTTAGATTACGATGCCTAAATTTAATTTAAAACAACATTTAAATAAATTATGATATTTTTCATATATTTTCATATTTTTTATGCTATATTTTTCTTTAATACATCTAAAAACTATGGTATTTCAAAAAGGTCTTATATTTAATGAAATATACAACACGAAATGTTTATCAGGCACTAAAAGCATACAAACCATTAGTTTCAAGTTACTTAGAAAGCTATTGTTGAACGCGTATTTTACTTTGTAAAATAAAAACGTTTCAAGGTAAGTCGTACTAAGCTGTAATAAAAATAGAAAATTTTGTAAATATTATTGTTCAAGAAATATTTTCAACTGTTTGCCTTTGTCACGTAGCGTATTACTAAAAAAAATATTTCGTCCTTTTTAGGGTCTCATATCTTTGAAATAAATTTTGCACTTTCGAAGATTACATTACATTATTGATACGTTCGAAGCGAAACTTATACAACCTATGTACATCTATGCAGCCCATTATTTAGTTATAATAAATTTATCGAGGCTTAAAAACCAGAAGTTTGCAGCCTATATTCTATTAGCAAATAGCCTTTATTATTTCTTAATATCGTCTTTACAAAATATGCACTTCCCTTATCAGACTTTCGGAAACTTAGTGACTACCTAAGTGATTTGCAAATGGAACCCTAATTCTGTATACCTACTCGGTTACCGATTGAGTGTACTAATTGTCGGAAATTTGATGTCATTACAATCTTAATACAACACTATACAGACCAATATACTTAGTAATTATTTCTAAAAATTTCGATTCTGTAGTTAATAGTCCAAATATCTGTCTGCCAAACGTTAACGTCATGTCGACGTGTTCAATAACATAAATATGACGGGGCATGATGCCGCTGAAATTACACCGCATATTGGCTTGATAGAGTTGCAGGGCTGTATTTGCGTAAACGAATAAATTGATACCACCAACATAAATAGTAATTTTAATGTAATTTATTAATTTTGCAATTGACTTGCTATGATTGTATTTATCATCATCATCATCATAACATCACGGCTTTTTCCCATAGGGGTAGGCAGTGACTACCTATAGAGCGCCATCTGCTACGATCCAAACATACTTCCTTGGTTTCATCCACACTCATACATCTGGTTATACACATTTTATTTAATAAATTAAATTATAGTGGAAAAAGTGATCACCGCAAGCGGGATTTGAACCCACGACCTTGGCATGCCGTTCCATCGCTCGACCGACTAAGCTATTGCGGCCGTGCCAACAGTAACCAATTTCTCCACTACAATGTTACTCGAATGAGTCTACATCGCATTATGATGTACAATGCCATGTGTATGAGTTTGTTTAGCACATTCTCGACCAGCCACTTAATATTCTTTACAGAATACATTTGGACTGAAATAATGACGCGACCTTTATTTCTAAAGTAATTAACTAATTTTGCAATTGACTTGCAAGTCCCGCTCATAGTGATCACTTTTTCCACTATAATTTAATTTATTAAGTAAAAGCATAGCAAGTCAATTGCAAAATTTAATCGTAATTTTAATATTTTGTAGAACACTTAAGTATACGATTGTCTGTGTTTTGATATTCTACAGCTATACGTGTATCGGCCGTTTTCAATAATTTATCTATCCTTAATTCTTGCTATCAAAGTCACACTAATCTAAATTCTAAATTATTTTGATTCTAAATGATTGTCTTACTAGTATATCAATAAGCTACTGAACGTATTGTCTATTAAAAACTTAACAAAAGATAGAAATATCTCACTGATAAACGCAGATAAGAACCTATCCCTAATCGTAGATTGGTTGTTGAAAATAACCGTACAAAATCTAATTTATTTAAGAAAAGAACTAGTAAAGTATGACAAGTTAACCTATTTTAACACGCTTAAGAGGATACCAAAATAGCTTCGTGCATTTTTCTACGTACGAAGTTTTCATTGTTTCTTTAGATTGAATGGCTAGAGCTCTAATTTTTAAGTATATGTTTTTTCAATATATGATCTAGGATCGCATAAACTCAGAAACACGATTGAAAAAAGTTTTCTCGATAGAAAATCTTAGCGAAATAACCTCTCTCATTTTATATTTTTTTCATTTGTCGGTCTATTATCGCGTATTAACTAATGAAATAACTTTAAAAACATAAGTAACTATTATATATAGAAACACGTAAATCAGAATTAAAATATATTTAGTAGATTTCGAGTAAACAAAAAAAATATCCCTAATTCTTCATTTTCTATACCTACTAGCTGTGTTAATATGTACATGTTGACGATAATATTGATGTAGGCCCTTAAATTAATATCTTATTTACGAAGATACAGTCAGATAATTTTTTATATTTACAAAAAAAAATATAAATATATAACTAACACTTCAATAAAAATTTTAATATATAAAACAATGTACAAAAAAACAATATACAACAAAATAAAACAAATATTTTTTTTTCTTTTATTTTTTATTATACACACACGCGACAACTACACATACATGCAACACCTACATCTACATGCCTTCTAACCCACTTCAGTTATACTTAGATTACCTTTGACTTGTTTTTATGATGACTACTAAAGATACACAAATAAAACACGCTTAGTAGTTCTTATGATTATAGTTTGTTAAACATCGTTCACAATACAATCATTTGTAGTATGTTAAAGAGCTATGATAAGTTGCTTGTATTTAATAAATAAAAACACAACAGTAAAGCCGAATACAGCCCTATTTTATCACACTTTATATTCATATTGGGGTATGTGATGGATTAGCTCGTTTTATGTTGGAGTATTTGGAAAGTATATCAGTCATAATAATTTTATTTATGTAAATGGCATATGTTATCAACGAATTCATGTTCACGGAGTTGTACCAGTTAGACAAAAGATAAGGGGATAATACTAATCACTGCAAGATATCGTATCTTATAACCATTCTCAATAATCCATCTCATACATTTTTTTAACTCTTAATTTAACTTAATTGCTCCACCATAACAGAGCATACATAACTAGGAAGAGATTGACTAAAACTTACCTTTCTTTGCCCTTCTTTTTAACACGCTTTTTATAAGTTCGGTATGTACGAGTATCTATCAATGTATTAATCTATGTAACGGAATCTTTGAACGCGATTTTCCCCCACTTCCACGAGTCAGATTGATTTGAAATTTTGCATACATATCAAGGACCGATGACAATGCAATTATTTAAAAATTTATTCAGGATTTTCTAGCGTGTTTTTTAGTTTTTGAACTATGGAAATTTTTAAGTCAGAATTTAAATAAGACTTCGCAAAAACATACATGTGAATGTATTTAATATAATATGTGTAACCATAGCATTTTCCCTTCTAAAATTCTATACCAACCAAAATTTTATCTAACGTGAGCAGTTTATCACAGTCACCCTTTTCAAAATACAAAATATGTCATCCTTTTCAATTTATGTGACGTGTGGTCTGTACAAGCTAGGTACCATTTTAACGTCACTCAACGAACCACAAACATGTTTTAAAATATATATTTAACATTGTAATAGTAAATATAATAGACCCGAAGTGAGAACCTTTCTTCTCTTACGTTGTCAGTTCTACGAGTGATGTGGCTTGTAGGTACAATGCCAGTTTAGTATGCCAGCCCGCTAACTATGATACACTAGTACTCCTACATTATGCATTTCCTTATTTCAAATTATATTTCTTACGAGTATATACCAACATCAAGCACAGTCCTTTCTGAAGCACACAATTTAGAATTTGCATTGCAAGTTTAACTTTAAATGTAGTTACTTATTTTATCTATAAATTCTCTAAACTATTTGAAGACGATATACCTACTGATTATCCACGACATGGACATCCAGAATTTCGAACTAATTAAATATTCCTTTATATGAGGACCTGTGATCGTTCTTTGCTTATCTAATATTTCAGAACAAGTTAGGGGTTTAATACAGTTTTATTTATTTACTAGCGTTTCGTTAGTCGGAGATGTATTTTTCAGTAGGTATAATTTGATCTTTAAATCGCTCACAAATAAGATACTTGCAAGGAGGAACAGCCTGTTTCTAGCCGTTGGACAGCCATGGTCGATATATTAACTTTTCCCTTCAAGTTGATATATTGGATAATGGGGAAAGTAAGAAATGTAGACCTGATTTATTACACTGGCTACATTTTTCAATCTTATTCGACAGCCACCCTTACTTGACTTGACCTCGCTTTTGGCAACGCCTTTAATACGATGTATATTTTCATCACTTAGCATATGATACTAGTAATTAAAACCAAGACATCAAACGAATGGTTTGCTTAATCCAAAAATTAAAAACCACATTTGAAAATCCTGAATATTACTAATGCTAGAAATAATATTTTATTAAATAATGGTTTAATATTACTAAATAATGGCCCCAAGTCTGCTAATACAATGTTGTCACAATGACAGCTCAATGGCACCATTATGGCGCCATAGTGGCATCATCTGTGACAAAAAATCAAGTTTGGTGTCATTATGACATCATAATGACGCCATAATGGCGTCAGTGACTGACCATTATAACAACATTGTAATATGAATGTAATAGCAGAATTAGCAGACTTGGCCCCCTTGTTATCCTTATTATGTGTCCAAAATGTAAGATCAACCCAACTACTGCAAGTGGGTGAAAATCTGAAAATCACTTTCGAAAATTCCGTTAGAATAATACGTTGATAGATACGTACCGAACTAATAAAAGAGTGTTAAAAATGCTATTAGTTATTATATTCATAAACCAAATATATTACGATTAGTCCCACTAGAATTAGGTAGTAGTTTTGAATGAAACAGAAAGTTATGTAACACAAATGAAAGCCGATAACCGATGATTTTGATTATAAATAATACAACCTCGTGACAGTAAAATTTCAAAAACAGATACGATACGACATTTTACTCATCCATCATTTTGAAATATTGGCTAAAATATTGTATTGTTTACCATGATAAAAGATCCATCATCATATTTCCAATCTATATGATGTCAGGAAATGATTTCGTTGATATCCCCTGGCGGTCCACAACAGAGATGTCGGATCGGAAGATGTCGGAATAAAATAAATACAAACTTCTTCTTCTTCCTTACTAATTTATAAATGCTAAAACGAGTTGATGCCACCATAGAAATTTTGACGAGCTTAAGTGTTAATGTGGCGAACGAAACTATAGCGCGATTTAACAAACGGTACAACGCCATCTATCGACTGTCGTATTAAACTTCTGTTTTTTAAGGTTTAATTTCTAAATTACACGCGTAAGAAGTCGCGGGCAACAGCTAGTTACTAATAAAACGAAGTCGTTATTTCTGCATGTATGTCTCTATGTGAGCTTATATCTTCATAAGTACACAATGGATTTTGATGCGATTTATTTGAATAGATAATGTGGTTCAAGAGGACGGTTTTTGTTTAATTTGCTAAGGTTCGTTTCTTAATAAACGCATACGAAGTTGCGGTCGACAGCTAGTTGAAAGTATTATTTGCAGAAGTTATAGGAATTGAGATTTGGGCTACCACCATTTTTACAAAATAAAAACTATTGTGTATTGCATTGTATCTAATGTAAAAACAATGTTTTAAAAGATTTCATCAAATAATGTAATACCGTTTTGCAAATCCGAATTATAGTTATATTTCTAACTAGTTGTCAGGTTGCTCGCGACTTCGTACTCGTGGAATTTAGAAAATTTCTCTTGTTTTTGCTACATTTGTCACTTATGCTTGCCTTGCCTTTAGTTTTCGTCGATAAATGTTAGATATACTGAAAGAATTGTTCAAATCGGACGAGTGGTTCCTGAGATTAGCGCTTTCAAACAAATCAACAAACAAACAAACTCTTCAGCTTTGTAATATTAGTATAGATAAAATATAGCTGCCCTGGATAATAGCATACTCGCCTGTCGTCGCAAGTAAAATGAAATTTTATAAAGTACAATATCCTATTCTACAACAATTAGGTTAAAGTACCTTTTCTACAGCATCTCTCCTAAGCGTTTAAGCGTATATAACAGTTTTTATTAGTCCTCTTAAATTTCAAACTTCACCCTTCATATAATCCTCGAAAACCTAAAATACGACCTAAAATTACGAACAATGCCACGAAACCGAAATCAACAGGTACCGTTTAAAGCCCTACGTAAACGAAAGTTTTCATCGGGTGGTTTATGAGTTCAAGGGTTTACATTTTCCCTTTGAGGGTTTTTATACTGCCTTGTTTAATTTAAAGGGTTATAATGTTTGATAGAGAAAGGGTGGAAGTATTTGTACTTTTGTCTAAACTTTTAAACACACATTTTGTATTTTATTGGCTTATTACTGAATTCGTATATATTAAAATCTATTTTGTATAAGGTCCTAGAGCTAATTAATGTTGAAATGTGTTGGATAAGGTAGGTACTAAATAAAATATCCTCTGTTGTGTTTTATATCTATTACTTTATTTTGAGAGTTGTTAATTTTGACAATACTGATACTTAGAGAATTTAATTGAATTGGAAGTCTGTTTTTATTTTAGAAAATTTCGATTTATTTTGCTGATTATTATATATATATATATATATATTATATTTTCAGTGATATTTTGAGAGAGTGATGTATTATTAGCTAATGTATTTAGAAAATGCACTAATATGCAACTAAAATGCACAAATGTTTTGTGGAAGTCGTCCACTACTTGTTGCATAAAACGAGTTAACAAGCAGCTCTTGCGCCACCGTAACTAATTGTTAGTGAAAGTACTCTAGTTTAATTTTAATATAACGTTGTATTTCGCGACAATATTCACCAGCTCCGACAGCCGTGATCGTCTAGTGGTTAGGACCCTACGTTGTGGCCGTAGTAACCCAGGTTCGAATCCTGGTCACGGCAGTGTACGCACTGTCACGGGGAGCAATATTTTTCAATTATTTTGATTAAATGTGGCCTAACTCTGTAATTATAATGCTTATTGTATTTTCTACAGAATAGTAACGGAAATACAGAAGTTTATTAGTAAATCATTGGCTAGAAAACTGCTTCACTCTTTATTGTCTAAAGGCGCTCTTAAAATATACATTCATAATAATTATGAAATTTCATATCTCAGAAAATAAGACATTTATATTATCATCCATCATACTGATTTATAAGCTAAAATAACACGAGTTGTCACGATAAAAGATCCATCAATACTCAACATTGCGTCTAAAACTTATTGATAAATAACTATATTCAGTTCCCCTGGCGTGTATGTGTTCGTTAGGATAAGTATAAACTTTATCTTCCATAATTTTTCTTTGAAATGAAATAAATGAATTGCAATTTAGGATAATTATGTTGGACAAGGACAATTATTTACCAAATTTTGTAAAAGCAACAGGATTCGCTCTGAATATTGGTGAAAAATGAATAAATGAAATGGTAAGTAGAAGGCAAAAAAGTTGCATAAAGGAGCATTGCGACTACAGAAGGTTTTCTCAGAAAGCCTTAGGGTACTACAGAATAGATGTTTACGACATTGATACATTAAACATACATCCGCGATTATACATGTAAATTATGTCGCATATTTCAATTCATTTTCATGATATTTTTTGCAGGAAAAGAGGTGGAATGAAGCTCTTGTTGAAGTTTTTTATACATACATCTTCTTTTTAACATAAATAAAATGTAAGGAAAGAAAAGTCTGTTATACACATGTATTTGTAACTAAGTCCCAGTAAATCTTCACAGAGATCAATCGAAATAAACAAGCAAAGGAAAACATGCTTGGGATTTGGAAACCAACAAATAATGGTACGAGATTATACGACTTATGTATTACGAAATAACTGATACATATTTTCAATTACATTTTTCCTACACACAAAATGTAGGGGACCGATTTGTGTAGCAAAGAAGGAGGAAAAACATACAAAAAAGATACTTGTGATGTTATATTAAAACGTGGTATAAATTTATTCTGAAATGTCTGCTATTTGATGCAATATTTTTCTACAACAGGAGCCTAATTGTTTAACTACCTAGACTTTTGTTTAAAATTAAACCGTCACCTTATTTTAACTTGGAGTTAAGCAGTGGCTCTCTCTTTCTTTCCACTGTTGGCCACGGGCCTCCTTCATTTTGGGAGGGATTGTGGTGTACTGTGGCCGGCGTTACTGGGTTTCCTAGGATATTATTTCTGTACAATATCCTATAGCTCGCTTTTATTGCATTCTGGGATGGAAAAGGGTGATGTCACTTGTATTCTTAATCCGTCTTCACACGGACATAGAACAAGCAGCGACTCTAGAACTACCATCTAAACACATTTAATATTTTGCTTCCTATATTAGTTTAAATACAATCGTCGCAGATTGTAAGTGTTAATCTATTCATCACAACATTGAACACGTGTATTTTGATGATTTGTGCTAATTTCCATATAAATTTCTTATGGTAGATACCATTAACACGAAATATATGTGAAAACTACATCATTTTTACTTATGTGAAAAATAAAAACGGAATCAGCAGCTAAACTTTCGGAAAATGATTAATTTTACAAATATATCGACCTATCCGTAGAATAAAGTTACTTCTGCATAATCGTTACTTTACAGGAGAGCGATTTTAAATTTGCCAATCACACAATCAGCTATAACATTTTTCGTAATTCTTCTAGCAAATTGTTTTTTTCCTATCTATATAAAATACTATTTAGCATAGTTTTAAAACTACATAAAACTACAAAAAAAAAAACGATTTGGTAACTTATTCACAAGTAACCTTGTTCTTTGCATAGGTCGATATACTGTTTTCATTTATTCATAACATTTAATTAATTGAATTCGACTCTCAAACAACTCATTGGTTTGGCAAAATTTACCCAAAACAATCAGCAAATTAATTATCAAAGTAACACCTCTAATGTTCGCGGGTCAAATAGCAACTCAACACTGCGCAATGATATATTGGACCCTGATCATTGCTCACTGACCCGGATAACTAACCGTAGAAGATCGTTAACTGGATCAGATGTAGGTAGGTATCTACAAGCAATATGTATACTAATGAAGGGTCATGATTCATTTACGTTAGTAATTGACGGGCTTCGTGGTGGAGTGGTTTATGCAACGGACTGCCGGTCAAGAGATCGCGGGTTCGATTCCCGCTTGGGACAATCATTTGTATGATATTTATAAATGTCATACAAATGTTTGTACTGCGTCTGGGTGTTTACTATGTATTATATGTATGTATTTACAAAAGAAAAGTGTATATGTAGTATATCCGTATTCTGGTACCCATAACACAAGCATATAAGCTTAGCCTCTGGTCCAGAGGACTTTGTGTGACATATAAAAAAAAAATATCATATCTAATTTCATTAAATTCATCAACAGTAATTTTTAAGATTTACGTAGTAAAATGAAGATAAGTTTTATTCTCAACACCTTGATCTAGACTTTTTATTAATAATTGACCTAAATGCAAAAAAAGCAAAGCTTCTAGAACTTATTAACACTGCAATCATTATCCCACACATGTGTACAGAACTTTAACAACTGGGATTAATTAAGCTCGAAACTAAACTAAGCACTCTGTTTGCAGACTGTTAGCATAAACCAATTAGTTGAGTTGCAGTTTAAATCATATGAATGGATTCGGATTATATATTAATTCATAATGTGTGTAACAATTCTTGACCTTAGTTTATTTCATAGAAATTCATAATGTTTTAAGCCTTAAAAGAATATTATTTGGTAATATTATAACGCAATTATAAGCATTATAACGAACTAATCTAAAAGTCTTTTGCCATGTAACTTTCCTAATACTAAAGCTTAAAACAGTAGAATTTCAAATATGATTTGTTGGTTGCTATATTAAACTGATGTCAAAGTTGGTGCAAAAATCTATTGAACTGTTACGCAATTATTCACTTCTTTGAAGCTTATAAATTCATTTTAAACATGAAATAATTTTGCCGTCACTTTACCAAAAGATTAAACATTAAATTATTTCTATTATTAACGAGGATGTGATAGCCGAATAAAAAAGAATGATAAAGTTTCGTGCTCTTGAAGTGTTAATTACCCCTGTATTTAATATATCTAAATCTATGAGGTTACGAGTGTTACGACGCCTTTGTAGCAAGTAACATAGATTAGATGGTTTTGTTTCGGGAATTCTTTTGTGATCTTTACTGATAGTTTTTTCTCTAAATAAACTAAATTATAGTGGAAAATATGATAACCATGAGCGGGACTTGAACCCACGACCTCTGAATACCGTTCCGTTGCTCTCCCATCTGAGCTATCATGGTTCCCGCACATGTTTACCAAATCTTCCACTACAACTTTCTCAATGTGAGTTAAACATCGCATCGATATTTTTTGTACAGCGCCATCTATTGAGCGGTGGTGCAAACCGTCATTCTTTCCACTAATAATTCAAATTTAATTTAGTTTATTTAGTAAAAGCATAGCAAGTCAATTGCAAAAATTAATAAATTAATGTATTTTTCTCTTTAGTTTGCTAGTTTTTCTACTAACCATATCTTGTTCTTTAGCAATTAATCTTATTCTGTTTTAAGGGCCTACATCAATATTATCGTCGACATGTACCTATTAACACAGCTAGTAGGTATAGAAAATGAAGAATTAGGGATTTTTTTTTGTTTACTCAAAATCTACTAAATATATTTTAATTCCGGTTTACGTGTTTCTATATATATTAGTTACTTTGTTTTGAAAGTTATTTCATTAGTTAATAGGCGATAATAGACCGACAAATGAAAAAAATAAAAAATGAGAGAGGTTGTTTCGCTAAGATTTTCTATCGACAAAACTTTTTTCAATCGCGTTTCTGAGTTTATGCGATCCTAGATTATATAATGAAAAAACATATACTTAAAAATTAGAGCTCAAGCCATTCAATCTAAAGAAAAAATGAAAACTTCGTACGTAGAAAAATGCACGAAGCTATTTTGGTATCCTCTTAAGTTAGAAAGATGGGTAACAAAGTAATATGTGTAATATTTTTACATTTATCTCTGCTCCTGCATTTTTTTGCAAAGGATTATGGTTTACTTTTATGCGCTTACCAGGCGTGTTGACATGGATTGGAGTTTATTTTCAAGTTTCCGTCTTCCACAGAGGATGTTATCTGTATGTCCAATACAAGCTGACTTTTATAGCAACCTGGGGATGAAATGGGGTGATGACACTTGTATAGTAAATCCGTCACCACACTGCCATCTTTACATTATTCTCTATATTAATATACATTTGAACGAAACAAAAAAAAACAAAAGATTGACACTTACAAGCTAATACTGATATAGCTATCTATAGTAAGAAAAATCTTGAGGGCATTTTGATTAATGCCGATAAGTTAAAATAAATTGTGCGCTAAACTTTCACAACTCAAGAAATTTGTCATCTCGAAGCGAAGATTTTAACGAGTAATGGGGCATTAAACCGCGTTGACATGAGTCTAAAGCGAGTAAACTCTATATATTATGTGGCTTTGATGCGAGGGAAAATGGATTGAAGCTTACGTACGAATTTACTCTAATGAATTTTTTTATTTCTTGATTTATTTTGCCATCTTAATCACTTTGAACATTGTTAATGTAATAATTTGCCTAGGTTAGAAACTAAAACACGCTTAAATTTTTTTTGTAATTACTGCATTGTTATTTGGCCTTAATATATATATTATTGTTTTTTTTTTAAGACAAGCAATAAAGCGGCCTTTTTGTAGTTTTGCTTCATATGATTAAATGTATGAAGCGAAAATTATCTAAAATCCGTTGTAGTTTACTTTTTTGCAGTTTTAAGGCAGTAGTCATTTTAATTTTATTAACTACTAGCTGTCCCGGCAAACGTTGTCTTGCCATACAATTCTGTGGAAAATCAACAGCAAAAATTTCATCAAAATCGGTCCAGCCAATATGTAATGTATATAATAATGGCATTGTTCATATTTTTTTTAAAACTCTTAATTCGAAAACCATTTTGAGGAATAGAGTTTCTGATCATGACCCATTAGTTTTTTTTGAAAACTTTGCTATATTAACGATAATTTTTCCAAAAAAGCAAATGATCTCTATTTGCCCTTGAAATGAAGGACTTAAAATATTAAGGCGTTTTTAGTGATATACTACTCTGTGGTGGAGTTGAAATTGGTCTAGTATATCAAATTGGCAACTTTGAAAAGATGTATTTCAATCTGTCTTAAGTCTATCAGGAAAAAGCAATACACAGATTGCGTACAACGATGACGTCACAACATTTAAAATAAAATCTTTAAGTATTTAACAAAAATTCTATATAGTGAATATTTTAATAATATTGAAATTAGTTGCTTAAAATAGTCTATATTTTATGAAAAAAATATAAAAACAGCAGGTCAAATTTATATAGGATATTTTATTGCTCGTAACATCAATTTTAATATATTTTTTTTTTATTTTTTATACTATTCTATTGTTATTTATATAATCTTATTTATATACGCTAAAAGATTATTTATAACGCTATTTACCGCTAAAAGATCAAGCAAGCAAAATGAACTTTTGTCTCTTTCGAAATGTCCAGAAATGGCTTTAAATATGGCCAACTCTTATTTTGCAAACGTTGGCAAAAATCTAGCTGAAAAAGCTCTAAGTACACAATCGGAAACGAAACACACCAATCGAAATACTCACTTTGAATCTGCTACACAGCTAAACTCTTTTGTCCTGGAACATGCTGATGAAGAAGAAGTCAATAGAATAATTGCACTACTAAAAATGGACGCTCCGGCGGGACATGATGGGATAAGTGCAAAAATGCTCCAGAATTCTACACATATTTTAGTACCACCGCTCACTCATATATTCAACCTCTGTTTTGAAAAGGGAGTTTTTCCAGATGCCCTAAAAAAGTCGGTAATACTCCCAATACACAAGACTGGCGATAGACGTAGTTTGACTAACTACAGACCAATATCTATTCTTCCAACAATGTCTAAAATTTTGGAGAGACTGGTAAATACCAGATTAATGAACTACCTGGAAAGTCGGAGAATGTTATCGGACAACCAATACGGATTTCGTAAGAACAAGTCTACTGAACATGCGGTTTTGAAACTGATAAACTATGTTAGCGACAAATTGGATGACAAAAAGAAATGCATGTGTATATTTATCGATCTGGCTAAAGCCTTTGATACAATATCGATACCCAAGTTGTTGAATAAACTGGAAAAACTAGGAATCAGGGGGCGCCAGCTGGATCTTTTTAGTAGCTACCTTACGGAGCGTACCCAGTGCGTGCGCATGGGCGACTTAGTGAGCAGTGACTTGCAATTGACCCATGGAGTTCCCCAGGGCAGCATTATGGGACCAACCTTATTTCTAGCATATATAAATGATCTTACAAATATTAAACTTGTGAACGGAGACATAATATCTTTTGCTGATGACACTGCCCTTATCTTTTCAGCTAACACCTGGAAAGAGGTTACCGATGCTGCACAGAGAGGATTTGATGTTGTTAAGGATTGGCTCCGAAACAATGTCCTAACTTTAAATGTAGATAAAACAAAATATATGTGTTTCAAAATTCGACAGCAAAGAGACGCTGATAATGTTAAACCTATATTCTCCCATGAATGCGACATAAGTATTAAATCAGAATGTGAATGTACAAAGCTTGAAGAGGTTAGCTTTACTAAATATTTAGGTGTCATCATTGATAACACACTCAGTTTTAAAGAACATATTAAAACATTATGTGGAAGAGTTAGAAAACTAATTTATATGTTTAAAACGCTCCGTTATGTAACTAATTTTAAACTTATTAAGCGAATATATTATGCGCTCTGCCAGTCCATAATAAGCTACTGCATAGTGGTTTGGGGAGGAGTCTCAAAAACCACACTTAAACCTATCGAAATAGCCCAACGTGCAATTCTGAAAGTAACCACATTTAAACCGATTATGTTCCCAACTAACCTACTTTATCAGTTTTGTGAAGTATTAACGGTGAGACAACTCTTCTTATTAAGATTGACATTGTTACAACACATGTCATTAAATTACAATAGTCATTATCAAATAATTAAAAGGCGAAATCACACAGTATGCAATCAACCGAGACTCTTTAGAACCAAGTTCATCAGATCATTTTTTATATTTATCGGTCCATATATTTACAATAAATTAAACGAGAAAATTAATATATATCCATTGAATAGAAAGAGGTGTAAAATGAAATTAACTCAATATTTACAGAGTTTAACATATGAAGAGACAGAGGAATTACTTACTATCATAAGTTAATGTTTAATCTTTCAATAATAGAAAATAATAATAAAGTATACCTACACAATCAGAATTACACGCGTGCGCATACATACACACATACAGACACAAAACACACACAAACAAACAACACAAATGCTCGCGCACACAATTCAATTACCCTCTCACACACATTCACGTACACTTCGCTGCATTCAAGGAGAGGAACATTCATTGAAATAAATTAGTAAATGTCATAATTACAGTTATTTAATGAATTAAAAACAAAAATTACAATGCTAGAAAATAAAATAATGTAAATATAAGCTAAAGCTGAAGCACAGGATCTTCCTAGTTCAGCTGCAGCTGATTAATGAATATATTTTTATATTGTACAACTATAGCAAAACATACATAAATTGAACAAATCATTGTTATAATATATAACGTACTAATTTATTGTATATTCGCATGTTTATTACTGTAAATTAGGAGAAATTAATGTTAATGTTCAATCTTAATGTTAATGTTAATATTTAATGTATTTAATGTATTTTACATCAAATAAATTTATTATTATATATTGTATATACTTATTTGTTTCAAATTTATGTTTGATAATCCAGACGAAAGTTATATATCATGTTCATCCGAAAGTAGTTATGCCAGTGCTTTCAGCGACGACGAATCTTGTCAACTAGGTGATCAATTATCTTCCTCCTTTTCTAATTTTAAAAACTTCTTTAACGTAGTTCACATAAATGCTCAGAGCATCCCCGCCCATCATGCCGACTTACTATCTACCTTTAACTCTAATCTTATTCAAGCTGTCTTAGTTTCCGAAACATTCTTAAAGCCTGCGATCCCTTCTACTCAATACCCTCTCCCTGGATACAAGCTTATTCGCAATGATAGAATAGGCAAGGGATGTGGTGGAGTTGCGATTTATTTACGGGGTGACATCACGTACAAAGTTATAGATCAGTCTCCTGGTGATTACTCTGAATTTGCTGAGCACATTTTTATAGAAATAGAATTCCATCACTGTAAGATTCTCCTTGGTGCCTACTATAGTCCCTCACGCCAAATCGACTACTTCTCTTCTTTTGAAATTAAACTAGAAAATCTGGCTGCTATATACGACCACACTATCATCCTTGGAGATTTCAATACTTGCCTACTCAAGGACGATGCGCGTAGCCGAAATCTATTATCCATTGTCTCTTCTGTTAACATGAAAATTCTTCCCTTAAATGCTACTCATCATGCCCCTCATTCTAATCCTTCCCATCTTGATCTAATTCTTGTCTCGGACCCCAGTAAGGTAGCCACTCACGAGCAACTGTCCGCTCCTTTCTCGTATCACGACCTCATATTTCTTTCTTATAAAATTCGACCACCTAAACGCAAATCCAAATTTCTTTATCTTCGTAGTTTTAAGAACATTGAAACCGAACGTTTGATCGCAGATGCAGCTAGATTGGACTGGTTGCCTTTATACTCCTGCAACGACCTCGACAGCAAGGTGGATTTATTTAATGCAACAATGTTGGACCTTTTTAACACTCATGCTCCAATAAAAAAAGTACGCGTAAAATATCCTCCAGCCCCGTGGCTATCGGATAATATTAAAAAAGCTATGTCAACGAGGAATAAGGCTAAGAGAAGATATAGGAGATGCCCTACGGATGAAAACTGGGCTGTATACAAAACCCTACGTAATCGGTGCAATCGTCTGTGTAGAGATGCGAAACGACTTCACATTCACAACACTATACAAAATCTACACACACCACAAGTATGGCAGTTTCTTAAAACCCTTGGTATTAGCAAAGACCGTGATGATGAAACTCCTGTCATAGATCTAAACGCCCTCAACATACACTTCTCCAAATCGCCTGTAATTTTCGACCACCTGAAAAAGTCCGCTACTATTCAAAAACTATCTACAGTCTCTTCGCCACTATGTAGTCCATTTTCATTTAGCCAGGTTACAGAGGAGGATATTAGGAAAGTAATCCACTCTATTGCCACGAAAGCAGTGGGTGATGATGGCCTACATCTACAAATGATCACTTCTCTACTAAGCTATCTCACTTCTGTAATTGTCCACATTATCAATTTCTCACTTGAAACAAGCTCCTTTCCCTCAGCTTGGAAGAAAGCGCATGTCTTACCTCTATCCAAGGTCTCCAATCCAACTTCTTTGTCCCATTTCCGTCCCATCTCAATCCTTCCAATCCTATCCAAGGTGCTAGAGAGCGTCGTTCATAATCAATTGTCTTATTTCCTCTGTACTAACGGCCTGCTAAGTCCCTACCAGTCCGGTTTCCGGCCAGGCCATAGTACTGTAACCGCACTTGTAAAAATTACTGATGACATTCGCCTGGCCATGGAAAATAAATGCCTCACTATATTAGTTCTTTTAGACTTTAGCAGCGCTTTTAATTCAGTTGATTTCGACATACTCTTGGCAATCCTATCCACCTTAAACATATCTCCCCCTGTACTCAACTGGTTTAACTCTTACCTTCGGGGTCGCTCACAGTTGGTACGTTTTAATGACGCCTGTTCCTCTTGGTGTGATCTCGCGGTGGGCGTTCCCCAGGGTGGTGTGCTTTCTCCTCTTCTTTTTTCCATTTTCATTAACACTATCACAAAAGTCTTATCCTCTAATTACCATCTCTACGCAGACGACTTGCAAGTTTATCGTCATTCAAAACTTGAAGAACTGCCAGATGCTATATGTGCAATCAATGATGACCTTAGGAATATTAGTCTGTGGGCCAGTTCCTTTGGACTTCTCGTAAATCCAAATAAATCGCAGGCTCTTATTATTGGTGGTAAATATTTTTCCAATTTGCTAAATTTTCAGTCTCTGTCGCAAGTTACCTATGACTCTGTTCCAATAGCTTATTCCAACGTAGCAAAAAATTTAGGAGTATATCTTGACTACCAGTTATCTTGGACTGCTCACGTTGGGGAAGTAAGCCGGAAGGTCTACAGCTCCTACCAAGCCCTCAAGCGTCTCCAAAAGTTTCTTCCCTTTCAAACTAAGATTATGCTTGCTCAAACTCTTCTTCTTCCCCTACTAGACTATGCCGATATCTGTTTTCTGGATGCAACTGAGGAACTTTTCAACAAGCTAGAACGCCTCCAGAATTTATGCATCCGCTTCATTTTTGGCCTTCGGAAGTACGACCATGTGTCGGAATTCCGGGCGAAATTGGAGTGGTTGCCGATTCGGAGGCGTAGAGACTCCCACATTCTTTCTCTTCTCTATACCATTCTACACAACCCTAGCTCTCCAAATTATCTACGGGAACGATTTAATTACCTTGTCCCTCGAGACAGAGAATGTCGCTCAACTTCTTCACTTCTTCTTAGTACTCCTCGCCATACTTCAAGTCGGTATGGTGGTTCCTTTACAATACACGCTGTCCGTCTATGGAACTCTCTTCCACATACTATTCGCGCTAGCACTTCTCTGGATATCTTTAAGAAAAGAATCAAAAAGCATTTCCTATCTCAGCATTAAGTGTATGTATATAGCTATGTATGTATGTGTGTATATGTATTGTTTATGTGTTATAACATTTTATTTGTGTAAATATCTATATATCTGTATTTGTGTAAGTTTATTTATTTAGTCTATGTATGTATTTTATTGATCTTGTTTTATTGGTACTTTCTTGTTGTACACCTATCTATCCTATAATATACCATTTCTCCATACACTCAAGGGTTTGCTGGTAGAAAACTCAATATGAGTTAAGCTCGCCTTTGTGCACGTTTGTAACAATATTGTTTATGTTGCCTTACTTGTATGAGTGTACAATAAATAATAAATGTAAAATGTAAATGTCAAAAATTATGAACAATCCCAATTGTGAATCTAAACCATCCTCAAACCCCTTTGAACACACACAACAAATTTCATCAAAATCGGTCCAGCTGTTTAGGAGGAGTTCAATTACAAACACACGTACAGAAGATTTATATATAAAAAGATTCGCAAATACATGTTAAGTATATTATGTCTAATAAATCAAATTATGGTGGAAAAAGTGACTGCCGCAAGCGGGACTTGAACCCACGACCTCGGAATACCGTTCCGAAGCTCTTCCAACTGAGCTTATTGCGGTCGTGCCTGCAACATTCAAATTAACCACCACATTTGTCACTCGATTGAGTTTATATATTTTTACGTACAACGACATCTATCAAGATTGCTTTACAACATCTCGACCAGGCACTTAGTATTCTTTACAGAATACGAATGGGTTGAAATAATGACGCGACGTTCATTACTAAAGTAATTTATTAATTTTGCAATTGACATGCAAGTCCCGCTCATAGTGATCACTTTTTCCACTATAATTTAATTTATTAAGTAAAAGCATAGCAAGTCAATTGCAAAATTTTATGGTGGAAAAGTTGAAGTCCCGCTTGTGGCAGTCACTTTTTCCACCATAATTTGATTTATTAAGTAAAAAGCATAGCATGTCAATTGCAAAATTAATAAATTACTTTAGTATATTATGTCTATTCAAATATGTTGATGCTTAACTATGTCCTTGCAACCCGGATTTGGTAATAATACTGCTTTGTGATAAAATCTTTACGAAAATTAAGCAACCTCACATTCTCGAGATAAGTAGAAACTTAGTCCCTCTAACAAGATTAAAAATAAATTGTATTAAGGGTAAGGCTGCGGTCCCAAAACGAATTTCTCCGACCTACTTAAAATGTAAAAGGATTTGTAGAGAATTTATTATTATTCTTATAATGAGTTGAAGAGAAAATTCTGACCAATTTTATGTGAAATATGTACCTATTTCATATGTAATTTTGTTTATAGTAATGTGAATCTCAGATAGATAGTAATTAATTATCTCTACATATAATAAAAATCTAAAAAATCGTTGCCTACACTATGAAGATATTAAAAAAAAATGGATAAGAGGTTGGTACGTTGAATAGACGTAATAGAAGTCACAAAACAGTTTGTAGAACTTTTTTTGTCTGTATGTTTACACGCGCATCACGCCAAAACTTCTACATGGAATTGAATACCGTTTTCAGTGATATATTGGTAGAAATCCAACTTAAAATATAGGCTACAATTTATCCTGGGATAATATCAATTTTCTTCGGGAAAAACCAGCTTTAAGCTTCTTATCGCCCAGTCATCCAAAATTTCACACGAACGAAGTCGCAGGGCAACAGCTAAATTATAATTATTCTTTATTTTTAGTACCAAGGTTGCACAGTATTATGAAAATAGTCTTATATGCTATTATACAAACAGCGGTATTATAACTAATGCTGTCCTCTCCAGCCCATTTACGTCCCACTGTTGGGCACGGGCCTCCTCCACTTTGGAGGGATTATGGTCTACTGTGCCGCACTAACCAAGCGTGTTGGTATAGGTTATACGTATCTTAGTAATTGCCAATTGAATATAATGTTTACTTTAAAAATTAGGTTTTGTGTAATATTATTTCGCCTTATTTAAACGGCCATTTAAATTATTATTCGAGCATATTATAAACACTAACGCATAGCTGTACCCATAATGTAAGTTGCTCCACTATTAATATGAGTTATGTTATAAAATAAGTAGGTAATGTAGCTATTATACGCGCCATATTTACATGGAATCTACAAACATATAATTTTTAATTACCATTATGTATGTAACAGTTCTACGAACGATAATATCTTTTAATGAATAAAAATTATAATGTCCAAGCTTGTCTTGGCAACAAAGATATTTTAATAATACTGCCCAGATTTCTTTATGAAAATTAAACAAGTTCACATTCTCGTAAAAGGTCGAGACTCGTACCCGACAGGATTAAAAAGAATTTGTACTAAGTATAAGGCTTTGGTTACAAAGTGACCTTTTTCCTCTCGTCTTATAATGCAAAATGGTTTGTAATTAAATTTTATTCTGAAACTAGCTGTACCAACTCCATAGAAATTAGAATTTTTTCCCCGTTTTTGCAACATTTTTCACTAATGCTTCGCTGCTATTGGTCGCAGCGTAATGTAATATAGCCTATAGCCTTCTTTGGTAAATAGACTATCCAACGCAACGAGAATTTTTTATATTAAATCCAGTTATTCCCGAGATTAGCGCGTTCAAACAAACATACAAACTCTTAAACTTTATAATATTATATAGCATAGATTGATATTATCTTTAAAAGAAATTTCCTGAGTATAAGACATAACATCATTAAAACATGCTTCTAAGCATAATTGTTCTTATATAAATAAAATCAAAGAACAAAAGAGCAATCACAGTTATCGAAGAAACTCTGACCTTCAGTAAGAAACCGCCCTCTAACAAAGAAATAAACGCAATCTCAGACGAGCGATATAATCCGTAAGACACACTGGGGGATTATTTCATGTTGATATAACTATGATATTTTTTTATTTTAATAATTCAAAATTATAATCTGTATTTGTTTTCTATAGATGGTGTGAATGGAAACAAATACATCGGAAAAGTGGACTGATAATTAATATTGTAACAGTTCAAAAAACATATTAGATTCTTAAATAACAAGTTAAAAGTATTTAATAGATAGGGTTTTATTATTTATACAGAACCCGAAAATGAAATTGAAACTTTAGATGAAAATCTTTTGAATGAAGAACAATATATATAAGTTTAAATATTCAATGACATAACTTTGTCAAATGCAAATTGATAATTATGAGTCCAATAAAACTTTGTAGCCATCTGATTAGTTTATAGAAAGTTGTCTATTGTTTTTGATAGATTTTTTAAGATTAAGCGTCGAAAGTTTTGTTTTAGTTATTCTATTATATTGTTAAGTAATTATGGACTTAGTCCACCATGCTCTTGACTCCTCCTGCGCACACGTAGGAATTCAAAATTATACACAGTAGTAGTTTGGGCTTTTATATAGTTCCTATACATTAAAATGCAGGAGCTATGGAATAGAATGGAATAGAGTTATGGGAGTTAGGTGTTTACACCTAGTAGATATTACCTAATCATTTTAACACGAATATTATTATTCTAGCTAGCTGATGCCCGCGACTACGTACGCTTAGTATTAACAAACAATTATCTGCTCTCGAATTATTCTATCTATTAAAAGAAATCCGCATCAAGATCCGTTGCGTAGTTTATTGATTTAAGCTCGCATAAAGACATACAGAAATAACCATATTGTTTTATTATAAGTAAAGATGCATGTCAGATCAAAATTTAGTTAATTTGCAATATTATTGTAATCTAAAGATAGATTCATTTCATTTAAACTGGGATTCGGTATTCTGACAGTAACTTTTCTTGTTAATATTGTGTTCCTTGACAAGTATTTGTTTTCCTAAAAGGTAATCCACTACCAATTGTTACAGATGTGAAAGATGCTGCGTGATGTACAATAACGAGAGTGATGCAGCAGGTGTGGAGGTGGGAGGGACATATGCACATACGCTTGCGACCCTCGTTGCGCTCTATGTTCTGGTCTCCGTCATAGGAATCATAGGTAATATTTTTATGGCACTAATGTTCCGACTGATAGTAATCGGTTACTGTAGAGATGCCTATAAACGTTTGCGACACATTACTTATGATTAGCTATAATTGGGATTGTTCATAATTTTTGACCTGCTGTTTTTATATTTTTTTGGAAAATATAGACTATTTTAAGCAAATGATTTCAATATTATTGAAATATTCACTATATAGAATTAAAAAAAAATACTTAAAGATATTATTTTAAATACTGTGACGTCATCGTTGTACGTAATCTGTGTATTGCCTTTTCCTGATAGACTTAAGACAGATTTCAAAACATCTTTTCAAAGTTGCCAAGTTGATATAATAGATCAATTTCAACTCCAATTTCAAGTAGTATATCCTTAAGAACGCCTTAATATTTTAAGTCCTTCAAGGGCAAATAGATATCATTTGCTTTTTTGGAAAAATAATCGTTAATATAGCAAATTTTCCGAAAAAACTAATGAATCATGATCTGAAACTCTATTCCCCGAAATGGTTTTTGAATTAAGAGTTTAAAAAAAATATGAACCATGCTTATTATATGTATAGTCATGACGAAGATAGGGTGAAGGCATCCTAATGTTGCTTCACATCCCGAGACAAAGGAATTCTTAACTGACGAGCTTGCTTCATTTATATGTTAAATGGCCAATGGCAAATGGTAAATGGCAAATGGATGTAGTGACTAAGGTGGAGAAAAGTATGCTTAGGTGGTTTGGTCATGTGGAGAGGATGGGTGAGAGACGCTTAACGAAAGGCATATACACGGCGGAGGTAGGTAAGTGGAAATGCTGGGAGAGGACGCCCGAGAAAAATATACTCCGATGTCATCGCCGGCATACCTACTTCAAAAGGGGCAACGCGACCTTAAAGTTAGGGTAACCATAAAATCAAATATCTAAAATTATTTATATACAAAGACAAAATCACAAGAAAATACAATTTCTACTCAGATAAAAGGTCATATTTTTCTCTCCTACTCTCCCGCTTCATAAGATACTCAATAAATACTACCTATAGTACATTTAAAATGTTCAGGTAATGTAAGTTTAATGGCTGCGCTGGCATCTGGTGGAGCTTCTCGATTACGTACACCACAGATGCTGAGCGTGTGCGCTGCGGACTTCTTGGTATGCGCAGCCAGCGCTCCACTTGCCGCCACCAGGGCCGCAAGTATAGAGGAGCTTCCTTGTCACGTCACTTATTATATAGAGGTCAGTATCATTAGTAATAGTAGAAGTAAGTAGTCCGTAGGTTCTATCCCTCGACCGTTTACTGTCTATAGCTGGACATAACCCCATCCCCCATATAACGCAACAACGCGCGTCCTGGATCTGTATCCAGCGGCAGCAGGTTTGACGACTGTAGGTTATTTAGCATTTATTATCCTACTAGCTGTTGCTCGCGACTTTGTACGCGTGAAATTTAGGAAATTTCCCCAGTTTTTGCAAGATTTTTCACTGATGTTTCGCTCCTAATGGTTGCAGTTTGACGTTATGTGTCCTATAAGCCTTCCTTGATAAATGTACTGAAAGAATTTTCTAAATGGAACCAGCGGTTCTTGAGATTAGCGCGTTCAAACAAACAAACTCTTCAGCTTTATAATATTAGTATAGATGGTATACGAGCTTTACGAATCTTCGTCACAAATGTTTTAGGTATCAAATACTAAAATAGATACCTAGTGTTAGTTGATTTTAATTCACAGTTTTGTCTACTGTATAAAAGGCGATGCGAAGATCTAAGTAACGATTTTTTGTTAACTGTCTCGTAAACGGGTCTGGACAAAACATGGGTCCTGATAAATATATTTCGATTACTCCATAGTATAATACACTACATATTAAATACTGTTAAATGTGTCAACATGAGGCTGGAAAACATGGGATGTAAAATGCTGAATAGACAATTAGTTTTTTAAACTTTTTGCAATCATAATATTTTCTAACACTTGCGCGACTCATCTGTTTAAATAAAACTACTTTTTACGGATTTAGACGCGTACATTTGTTTTAATCTTTGACCCGACGTTTCGGAGACTTTGCAGTCACCCGTGATCATGGTGACTGCAAAGTCTCCGAACCGTCGGGCCAAAATTTAAAACAAATATACGCGTCTAAATCCGTAAAATGTAGTTATTTTTTGCAATCATCTGGTCACAGAGTTTTTACATTTATTTCCTTGAACCAGTCGCGTATTCTAAGAGCATATTGTCACAATAATAATATCACTAAAATATGTTTCTTATTCTCCAGTCATTCCCAGTGGCAGCTAGCACGCTGTCGTTAGTAGCGATAGCCGCGGACCGGTGCGGGGCCGTGCGTCGTGGAGGAACTTCAGTCTGTGCTCGCCCACTCTTAGCTGTTATAGCTGTTTGGATCATTGCTATATTACTAAGTAAGTTTACTAAAAACATATTATTTGTACTTTAGATTGAACACATTGAGATTAATATAAATCAGTATATTGATTGACTAATCAATTTAAATATTATTTAAGCTTATCATGCTAATCACATATTGTTAAAATGAATATGCATTGCAGACAGATATTAACTTGATGGGGTTCAAAACGTTGCTAATATCTGACTAATAACAATAACTCGAGTAATTTATTTTGCAGTCATAATTTACATTTCTAAACATATATTTGGATTTTAACAAAAAAGAAAAATAAGGAATAGTAAAAGCTACGAATTCATATTTTTTGATGTTCTGGTCACGCGACCTGACATAAATTTGTAAATCAAACAACACATTATAATGCTGAAATAACAAAGTAAACGAAAAGCTTTTATAGTGCACAAAGAAAAAATGAAATGTATAATAGGAGGTTCTGACCTCGTCATTACTTTGATAACAAAAGCTACAATTTGTTGCAAGCCCGCAGTAAATATTTTATGACATAGCCTTTATAACTGTTATTTGAATTTCATGAATGAATCTCACTAGAGGAATTTAAAACAGATATTTTTAGTATCGTATTACGCTTCTTTTCTATTTTATGAAAGGCGTAAAGTCTATACAGATTATAATATCATAAATATTATTTTTATGGGGATGTAAAAAGGCTGTAAGTAACAAAATTCTCCTAAAAACATAACATCAATACAGCTATCAATATTTCAGAACTAGAACTAACACAATTACATGTGATTATTTGAATAGGGGAAAAAATTGTGACGTTTCATAAAAACGCTATTTTTAAATGTCATTCTCCAGAACCGTAATCGAAATACTGGGAACTTAAGTAAAAGTTTTATTATATTCACAGATATTATTATTTCACACAGGTGCAGCAATCTTCACAACAACATGCATCTCTTGTCCTCCACTGGCAGCAGCACATGCAATAGTCGCGTACTGTTTCCCGGTCGTAGCAGTAGCAAGATGTCACTGGGCAGTTCGAGTAAAACTTACTGCGTTATCACTTACAGCACGCGCAGCTCATGGTGAACTACCGTTACCTGTTCCACTTATGAGAAGACCCACTCACGTAATCATTGTTGCTGGAGTCGGCCCTAGAGAACGAAGAGATGCTGTAGATGTTGGTGACGTCAGAGCAAAGAAAAAATTACAACCAAGTCTTCTAGGCCCTCAGCCACAAACTTCAACACTACGTTCCCGACGACGGCTCGGCAACGTACTTATGGGTATTGCGGCAATATTCGCGATGTGCTGGTGTCCACACGCAGCAATAGTGATATCCAGCGCTTTTGGTCTACAAGTACCATTATTAATAGGCCATTTTGCATTGCTCCTTGGTTATTCACATTCAGCTCTCAATGCTGTAGCTTATTGGGTTTTGAATCGGCACGCGTTGACGTCAGCCTGTGCTGCATGGCGACTTCCTCAACTACGTGTACGAGAAGAGAGACCGTCGTCAACGAATGAGGCGGCTTTAGGAGCGTTCCACCCTCGCCTCGCTCGGCCCGCGCCCTCTCCCCGCCCACCTCCTTCCAGCTTCCTCTATTGATGTCTGTGTATCTTCTAAGCTCTGTCAATCTGTGATTCCTGTTTCTCAGTGCCTCGTATAGTCTACTGGTTTCCCGCTCACAGGGAAGCCGCTCGTTTCGTCGTTATAAACGTGGTTGTTTGAGAATTTTATGGAGAATAATATCCATGAAGCAATAAAGTGTATGAAACACTTAAAGTTGTTTTATTGTGGACGTAAACTGAATGTTGACGTGTCATATCCTGGCACAGAATGGCTGCGATTTAACCTTGGGACTGATAAGATGTTAATGTTCCGTGAAAATTGACGAAACTGTTTCGTTGATGACATGTCCTAGCTTAGGACCCCTTCTTTGTTAGTATTGCTGTAAGTACATTCCCTTTGTGGTAAATAATTTAAAATAAGAAAGAATACAATAAAAAAGTTTTCGTAATAAAGACAAATACCACGCAATACTATATTGCTAAAGAAAAAATAAAACGTCAAAACGATATATCCCGGATTTAGAAGAAAATAATAAATTGCATTAAAACATTTACACGAAACAAACCTTTGTTTTATTATTAAAATTTATTTAGCTTTAGCTCTATATCCCTGACGTTAGCTACCAATAGATGTAATTTAAATCCGAGATCCATATAAAGTGAAGTCTGATTCTCTGAAACACGTTTTGCGTCGACTCTAAAAACGTTGGTATTTTTCAAAAAACTAAATCCCTACTAATATTATAAATGCGAAAGTAACTCTGTCTGTCTGTCTGTTACGCTTTCCCGCTTAAACCTCTCAACCGATTTTGATGAAATTTGGCACAGACAATCTTTAGACCCTGAGAAAGGACATAGGCCTATTTTTATTGTGAAAAGAGATGGAAAGTTTTGTAAATTTCACGTGGACGGAGTCGCGGGCAACAGCTAGTACCTAATAAAATGGGTATTTAAAAAAAAATGTTGAACGGTGAAGTCCGTTCAACTTTTTTTTTAAATACCCATTTAAAAAAATCTCTCTCTGAAGTGTCTCTGAAATTTGAGGCTTTTCTCAAGATTTCTAAGGAGATAATCATCCGATCCTGACCTGGTGCCAATGGTCCCATTGACATACACAGGAACCACCAGCCAGTCAAGTTACGAGGTAACAAACCTCCTCCTTTTTTTGAAGTCGGTTAAAAATAAGTCGGTCCAAAAGTCCCGACGTTCACTATTACGCACTATAATTAAAGGGAAATGCCCACTCTCCTTAGGGTCTGGGGCCACTCATAGACAGCAAATTATTTAAAATTTGTTATGCATTTCAAAATCTTAAATATATCAGATATCTGAAAAACATTTTTAAAATGCCGCCATTACTTTAAAATAAGTAAAAAATAAAAAAAAAGTTTTAGGTTTAATAATGTGCCTGGCAGCAAGGAAAATAAAGTATGAATTTATTTTTATGCTTGTTATGTAAATCATGGTAAGAAATGAGTTTTCATCATCTTTTATTTAATTATACATATGGGATAAACATGAAAATAACCAGTTTTTTTTGTCGAATAAGTATCTATTTTCATCACTTTCATATATGATCAAAATATCATCCAGGATTATCGTAGGAGGTGTTATGTTTGCTTCATATCTTACTTAAATACCTGAGCACTGTCATAATGTAGGCACAACAACCTACGGGGCGTGTCCCAACTATGCAATTAGAACCATATTAGAACAATACTGTTGGATAGCATTTCGGCCATTACAATTTTTGTTTATTAAAACATAGAACAATATATACCTTCCGAGTAAATATATACGTTCAGTCAAACGTATAAATCATAATCAAGTTCATATAATAAAGCCAGGCCGTAATAAATCAGAAAATAATAGAAACACTGTATGCACAGCACATGTACAAGTGCCCTCACTTGTGACAAGTGAAGTTGACTGTTTGACATTACATTTGTTATGCATTTGATTTACTTTTTTTTTTTAACATGTTTTTAACCACATTATTAATTACGGAATGCATATGTATTTTATGCGTGCATATAAATATTTTATAAAGATAGAAAACTCAGAATAAAGCTTTAAGCACTAACAATATTTTGCTACGCGACTTTTGTAAGGATTTTTAAACAAAAATACTTTTTATACGAAACATAAATTGTTTCAGTGACGGGTGTTTAAATATACTTAAAATTCATATGATTAAATAGCAAAATTAATGTATTATATATTTTCTTGCTAAAGTGGTGTTTACAGGTGGCCTAAAGTTGGCTTTGCCCTTTCATCCAGTTTAAAGTACCTACACAAGAACCGTCCACTAATAAAGTTAGATCACAAAGTTTCTATGGAAATTTGAGAGCAATTATACCCAAGAGTGGTCCTTTACAAAGTCACTCGAACACAAAATGTTGTTTGAAGTATAATGGCATTATTCATAATGACATATCGGAGGTTTATAAGTTCGCTAAAATAGGTTCGCGAAAATTGTCAAAACTTGTTATTCATAATAGTCTTTTTACGCTTTAACGTTTATTATCTCTGCGATAAAATTTCCGTTTAAACCTCCGATAAGTCATTATGAATAAGACCATAAGTGTAAACACATAGTTAGCATACAATAGTGGTTTATACACGTGATGTTAAATGGTTTGTGGTTTTCTTGATAGCTTTGTTATGGTTTGATGTTAAATAAATAACAAGTTCCTTTGAATTGAGTTACAGTATTATTTCAGTATAAGGAACTTGGGGTCTCATATAACGTAACTTTTGATCTATACTAATATCATAAAGCTGAAGAGTTTGTATGTTTGTTTGAACGCGCTAATCTCAAGAACCACGGGGCCGATTTGAAAAATTGTTTCAGTGTTAGATAGGGCATTTATCGAGGAAGGCTTTAGGTTATATAACATCACGGTACGACTAGTAGAAACGAAGCAGTAGTGAAAAATGTTGCAAAAACGGGGAAATTTTTTTAAATTCCACGCGGACGGAGACGTGGGCAAAAGCTTGTATCTAATAAAGAGCTGTGTGTTTTATAAACATTATATTACAAAATCACGTTGCTAAGAGACTACTGACAATATTTGGAAAAGTGTCGGTACCAAATACGTCTGGTCCCGAAATGAGCTGTAGTTCTATCCTTTCCTTTCTTTCCAGCCCATTTACGTCCCGTTCACTGTTGGGCACGGGCCTCCTCTACTTTGGAATTATGGTCTACTGTGCCGCGCTGATCAGGCTTGTTGGCACAGGGTTTATTTTCGAGTTTTCCGTCTCTCACAGAGGATGTGATCTGTGTGCAATATCCCTTAGCTGACTTTTACAGCACCCTTGGGAGGAGACAGGCTGGTGACACTTGTATTCTCAATCCGTAACCACACGGACAATCATCAAAGGTCTAGTTAAAACTAAGTAAACCAAAACCTAAGCAGTTAAGGATTTTAGGTTATTTTCTGTTCCATTACCTCGTATATACCGTATAAGCACAACGGGTCCAAGGTTGTCGAACTATCGCTCCTCTGTATAGTCAATAAAATTCTATAATATTCTTACAAAACTGAATTTCCGTACAAACAGACAAATTCCTCATATGACCTACTTACGAAGAATACGACATTTATTCGCAGATTTATATTCTGAAATTATTTCACTAGTTTCAGCATTACATTGGTAGGTACCAATTTCAACTGCACAACAAAACTTAAATAAAAAATCAAAACAACTATGGCGTATTTTGATTAGGTAATTGGCTATTTAGTTGTGCACATATTTATTAATTAAAATCGTTAGTGTATAACATACAGATTTTCTAATAAAAAGTTCTGTTAACTTTGCCGAATTGTGTTAATGACATTATCACTTTTCATTTTATAAGTTTAAGTTAGCACAACTACTGCACGTAGAATTAGTATTACTAGGTATTCTGTCGGTCTACTATAAAAGGAATCACAATTTTGTGAACGCCAGGTTGTCTGGACCAACATAAGAATCCAGTGTTTGCTATATTCTATAAATTAGTACCTTCCTAGTAGTACCTAACAGAAGGTGGTATAGACAACCTGACGTCAGGTTGTCTGGACCATCTTATTTCGCATTTTCTCGATATCTATCGAGGTACTAAAAATTTGAAGTTAGGTACCAAAAGGTACTAGGAAGATACAAAATTTTAGTAAATAGCAAACACTGGATTTCTGTGTTTGCTATTTCAGAAATTGGTGAAATTCAACATTTTATTGCGTAAAACCAATTTCTGTTTACAACAAGTCCTCTTTCTCTTCGCAGCCCATTAACTGTTGGCCTCACTGTTGAGCACGGACTTTTTCTAATTTGGGTTTCTGGTCTACCATGCCAAACTAATCAGGCGTTTTGGCATTAGATTGAGTTTTAAGCTAACGTCTCCAATGGGTCTATAAAATAAATAAATATTCACAGACATTTCACACAACGTCCTTCTGGTCCCAAGCTAAGCTTATATTATGCTCGTGGTATGGGTACCAGATTAGGGATAGAATACATAAACTACTTTTGTAAATACATACTTAAAATATGTAGAATCACCCAGACGCAGTACAAGTATTTTTATGACATTTTTTGAACATCACACAAATAATTGTCCCATGCGGGAATCGAACCCGCGACCTTGTGATCGGCATTCGGTTACATGAACCACTCCACCACGAAGCCGTCAAATCCATAAGTACGATATTAGACTTAAACATGTCTATAACACCTATACTCTTAATAGTCTTAATATAAAGTATTTGTAATAATGTAAGTAGGTGGTACATTCCAGATGTTATGGTTCGATACTAAAAATTTTTTAAGAAATAGTAAGATATAGGTGTCGATTCCAGTGCAAGTCCAACTTCACTAAACTTAACCATAAATAAACTATTTTTAGTTTGGTTTTAGTGATATACCTATTCTGTTTCAAACAGAAATTAAACTTAAAATTTTAGTTGACAGCACTTATTTGATTTTGACATAATCATTAAAGCTGCCCACTAACAGACAAAAATGCCTTTTATAGTGAACGAATGAATGAATGAATAAAAAATAACTAATATAAAATTCCTTTTCAAACGTTATTTGAGCAATATAGGTATTTATAAATATTTAAAACTATTTCTGCATCATTGTTATGAACATTTATTAATAATTTAATTAGTTGGCGGCCTTATTTCAGTGTATTTCTCATCTTAGATATGAGCATAGTGAGCATCAAATCTTTTAGGTTATCTGTGGAGTGATTAGCACTACTTTTACTCTGTGGTATGCCTATATTACTTTCCTTGATTACTTTATACAAAAAACAAACAATTAAATTCGTTAATTATTTATTTTAATAGGTGTTTAGTGTAAATAATTACAGCAACTAAGGAAAAATATGCTTATAAGCAAATATTTACTTCTCATCTACCATAAACTGATGACGGAAACTCATAATTATCAAGATAACAATGACAAAAGCCAAAAAGTGTATTTATGGAAACATGAAAATCTGTATTTATAAAAATTTGTGATATCATGTGGTGTATAATTATGCAAGAGATATTAAATGAACCTAATAATTTATTTCTACTTTTATTTATAACTTATAAAAGTGTGTTAAGTTCAGTATGTAGTTGTATATGTTAAGTATTCTGATCTATAAGCTACACAACAGTAATTAATTCATCATAGTCTTTTCTTAAGGGCAACATATATCCATGAATTCTTACAAACATATTTAGATTAATAGAATGTTAAGAATTCCAATAAATTATATACTTTATTTCTAACTTAGCTAAGCCTGCTAGTGGTTACTATAATATAGCCTATGTGTTATGTATTCTGATCTAGCTATAA
This sequence comes from Orgyia antiqua, assembly GCA_916999025.1. NCBI lineage: Eukaryota > Metazoa > Arthropoda > Insecta > Lepidoptera > Erebidae > Orgyia > Orgyia antiqua. Next base: position 23,033,835 of record OU779862.1, read on the forward strand.
GCTACAAAACAGTATTTATGTATCTATGAATTCTTACAAACAATCTATATGGATTATTAGAATGTTAAGAATTCCAATAAATTACATATATGCATAACACATTACTTTTTGATATAGTAAGAGGCTTAATACTTACTTATTATACAAATAAAAATGCAATATTTGTTTAAATACATGTTTTACTAAATAAATCTGAATGTTTTCCAAGTACATATAAATAAATGTTGGTCCACTGAACTCTCTGGCTTGGCTTGGCTGATTCTATTCATTTCTTCATTAGTTATTTTTAATAATAAATTTAGAAACCTACTGATAAAAAATATAGCTCACTGTTCTAGAGACAAACTGTTAGAAACCTTATTAAGTATCACAGATCAAGTAGCACCATTTGGTAGGTATAGTTTTAAGACTGGCTACAATTATTATTTCTACTATTTAATGATATTTACATAACTTTAGGCAGACACACACAAATACACATTTTTTATCACTAGTTTCAATGTTCCAAACTATGGTTCCAAAGATTTCTAGATTTTTCCTGTAGTTCACTTAATATAATTGGTAGCAACTGCATTTATAGGTACTGGACCACAATTTTCCATTAGGCCACCAACTGGATATTTATTTTCCCCTGCATGACCTGGAAAAAAGTTATATTTATCATTAGACGCCATTAACCTCAAAATCGTTCACTTTGTATTAAATTATATATGTTTATAATATTTTTACGATAACTTGTATACTTACATAATATATGATGTCTTAGAATTCTATGGCTAAGTAAAAATACGTATTATATTAATTAAAGTAAATTACAAAACTATTTCGACAAAAATTAAGTAAACAAAGAAATACCTAAATAATTAGTTCTACGAATCTCCGCACTTGACTGTGATTCGTCTGTTTTTCGCGCTTTGTTTAACCTCAATTTTGGCGCCAATATTTAATTTATCAAGTATAATTTTAATTTATAAATATTTTTTATTTGCTAACAAACATTTATTATTCAATATTTAATCAGAAAATCAATTTTTAATGTTCAAAAAGCCATGATAAAATTTAGTGAATTTAAGTCGGCACCTACTCATATCCCGACTAAATAAGTCGAGAACTCACTAAATTAAGTGAATTTTTGACATTTATGATGTACACCAGAATAGCATTATCACTAAATTGTATAGATTGACTAATTTTGGTCCTGTCAAACTTAATTTAAGTGAAGTTGTGACTTTCAGAATAAGAAAGTGAGATTTGACAGGAATAAATCAATTTTTAGTTAAGTTTAGTTACGTTCTTGGACACAGAATCGACACCGTCTCCCAAAATGCTATAGGTTATGCTATGATATAGACGAACGAAGTTCTGGGGGAAAGACAATGGTGTCGATTCTGTGTCCAAGAACGTAACTAAACTTAACTAAAAATTGATTTATTCCTGTCAAATCTCACTTTCTTATTCTGAAAGTCACAACTTCACTTAAATTAAGTTTGACAGGACCAAAATTAGTCAATCTATACAATTTAGTGATAATGCTATTCTGGTGTACATCATAAATGTCAAAAATTCACTTAATTTAGTGAGTTCTCGACTTATTTAGTCGGGATATGAGTAGGTGCCGACTTAAATTCACTAAATTTTATCATGGCTTTTTGAACATTAAAAATTGATTTTCTGATTAAATATTGAATAATAAATGTTTGTTAGCAAATAAAAAATATTTATAAATTAAAATTATACTTGATAAATTAAATATTGGCGCCAAAATTGAGGTTAAACAAAGCGCGAAAAACAGACGAATCACAGTCAAGTGCGGAGATTCGTAGAACTAATTATTTAGGTATTTCTTTGTTTACTTAATTTTTGTCGAAATAGTTTTGTAATTTACATACATAATATAATACGTATTTTTACTTAGCCATAGAATTCTAAGACATCATATATTATGTAAGTATACAAGTTATCGTAAAAATATTATAAACATATATAATTTAATACAAAGTGAACGATTTTGAGGTTAATGGCGTCTAATGATAAATATAACTTTTTTCCAGGTCATGCAGGGGAAAATAAATATCCAGTTGGTGGCCCAATGGAAAATTGTGGTCCAGTACCTATAAATGCAGTTGCTACCAATTATATTAAGTGAAATACAGGAAAAATCTAGAAATCTTTGGAACCATAGTTTGGAACATTGAAACTAGTGATAAAAAATATGTATTTGTGTGTGTCTGCCTAAAGTTATGTAAATATCATTTAATAGTAGAAATAATAATTGTAGCCAGTCTTAAAACTATACCTACCAAATGGTGCTACTTGATCTGTGATACTTAATAAGGTTTCTAACAGTTTGTCTCTAGAACAGTGAGCTATATTTTTTATCAGTAGGTTTCTAAATTTATTATTAAAAATAACTAATGAAGAAATGAATAGAATCAGCCAAGCCAAGCCAGAGAGTTCTGTGGACCAACATTTATTTATATGTACTCGGAAAACATTCAGATTTATTTAGTAAAACATGTATTTAAACAAATATTGCATTTTTATTTGTATAATAAGTAAGTATTAAGCCTCTTACTATATCAAAAAGTAATGTGTTATGCATATATGTAATTTATTGTAATTCTTAACATTCTAATAATCCATATAGATTGTTTGTAAGAATTCATAGATACATAAATACTGTTTTGTAGCTTATAGCTAGATCAGAATACATAACACATAGGCTATATTATAGTAACCACTAGCAGGCTTAGCTAAGTTAGAAATAAAGTATATAATTTATTGGAATTCTTAACATTCTATTAATCTAAATATGTTTGTAAGAATTCATGGATATATGTTGCCCTTAAGAAAAGACTATGATGAATTAATTACTGTTGTGTAGCTTATAGATCAGAATACTTAACATATACAACTACATACTGAACTTAACACACTTTTATAAGTTATAAATAAAAGTAGAAATAAATTATTAGGTTCATTTAATATCTCTTGCATAATTATACACCACATGATATCACAAATTTTTATAAATACAGATTTTCATGTTTCCATAAATACACTTTTTGGCTTTTGTCATTGTTATCTTGATAATTATGAATTTCCGTCATCAGTTTATGGTAGATGAGAAGTAAATATTTGCTTATAAGCATATTTTTCCTTAGTTGCTGTAATTATTTACACTAAACACCTATTAAAATAAATAATTAACGAATTTAATTGTTTGTTTTTTGTATAAAGTAATCAAGGAAAGTAATATAGGCATACCACAGAGTAAAAGTAGTGCTAATCACTCCACAGATAACCTAAAAGATTTGATGCTCACTATGCTCATATCTAAGATGAGAAATACACTGAAATAAGGCCGCCAACTAATTAAATTATTAATAAATGTTCATAACAATGATGCAGAAATAGTTGTAAATATTTATAAATACCTATATTGCTCAAATAACGTTTGAAAAGGAATTTTATATTAGTTATTTTTTTATTCATTCATTCATTCGTTCACTATAAAAGGCATTTTTGTCTGTTAGTGGGCAGCTTTAATGATTATGTCAAAATCAAATAAGTGCTGTCAACTAAAATTTTAAGTTTAATTTCTGTTTGAAACAGAATAGGTATATCACTAAAACCAAACTAAAAATAGTTTATTTATGGTTAAGTTTAGTTTAGTTGGACTTGCACTGGAATCGACACCAATAGCCAACTAATAAACTCGATGTAACATAATAAAATTTTCTAAATTCTACCGTTTCCTAAATAATTATCTGGAAATAATAAAGAGTAAAATTAAAAAAATTAAAATAATAATTGTTACTTCAGTTTGTCAAGGGAGATATCGTTATTCCCTCGTAGCAAGTTACACAAAATTGAACGTAGAATTAATTCTAACAAAAATGTTCCGGGAATTGCTTAATGAAACCCAAAAAATGTATTATTCATTAAAGCCCTCAAAGGAGTAAAGTAAGTAAACTAATTTCGGGGACAGTAACTGTTTATAACGCCAAACTACTTTAGTACATTTTTGCTCGAGATGAGTTCCTTCATTGTAGGGATTTATTTAATTTATATACGTAAACAGGAGAATCGATTTGATTAACGGGCTCTAACACAAAATAATTTAAAACTGCCCGTGTCTAAAATTGATATGTATAGGCGTAATTATTATAATAATTATTATTTAATATTTATATTATAATTGCGTCTTCATGTCACCCTTGATCTATAACTCGCTACCCGATGGTATTTTGAATCTACCGTACAGTCGATTTTAGACTTCCTTACGAAAATGGCTCATTGAAGAGAACTTTTATTCGGTCAATGATTTCCTGAAAAAAATTTGTTAAAAAACTCATTTGCATAACTTTACAGCATGTGCAAATGTTTTGTAACATCTTTTGCTTATTTTGTTGCCATTGTTTTGTGATTGTCTGAACTGTTTTAAGGCATAATAAGATTGATTTTAATGACCATGTAATTGTTTTGACATCTTATATTGGCAGTTCTTGATTTGTTTTTAAAATGTTATTGTAAATTGTAATATGGAATATTGTGTTGACGTCTTATATTGGCAATTCCTGACTTATTTATAAAATATTTTTAAAATGTTAATAAAATGATTGTAATATAAAATATTTGCATGCCATTGTAATGGTAAATATGTGAACCAAATTGTATTCATGTTATCTTTTGTAAATCATATTTCCGCAAATAAATGAACAGAACTGAACTGAACATTAATCGATTAAATTTAATTACTCACATTTTCTTAGACAATACTTTGAAAATAATAAAAAATGGCAGCGTGCAGCGACGTCACACGGCATTCGGATTTTCTCATTCCAATAATAAATATTCTTTTCAGTGAAAATCTTTACTTTAACATCTCTCTCATATTCTTTCTTCTTCTTATCTCTCTTTCTTTACTGAGTTTTCTGGAAGAAATGGGTACTTAAATATATACACTCATTTAGATTGTCAAATTCAGTTAGAAACACATGGATATGTTAAAAAATATAAAAATATGCTCCTCCGTGACACACTGCCGTGACCAGGATTCGAACCTGGGTTACTACGGCCACAACGTAGGGTCCTAACCACTAGACGATCACGGCTATTGGAGCTGGTGACTGTTGTTGTCAAATACAACGTTATATTACAAATAAACTGGAGCACTTTCACTAACAATTAGTTTTGGCTGCGCAAGAGTCGTTTATAAACTTGTTTCTGCAACATGTTTACGTTAACGCGCTATACATAATATTTGTTTATTTACGCTTTGAGTGAAATATGTATATTATACGCAGGTAAAGTTAAAATAAATACACAGTGAGTACGTGTGTAGCATGCATTATGCGTACACGTGCACTACCACGCGTGGCCTAATAAACGTTATGTACCCATGAAATTCAAAATACAGTCCATCCATCCATCCATCAACCTTTGTCAGTCCACTGCGGGACATAGGCCTCCCCCATAGAACGCCACGACGCACGATCCTGCGCTAACTGCATCCAGCGGCCCCCGGCATATTTGACGATATCGTCGGTCCACCTTGTTGGGGGCCGCCCCACGCTGGGTTGTCCGGTTCGTGGTCGCCACTCGAGGCTCTTCCATCCCCAACGGATCCCTACGGATCTCCGCATTCCGGATCTTATCACGTAGGGAAACACCGAGAATAGCCCTCTCCATAGCACGCTGCGCGACTCTGAGTTTTGTTATGAGGCTAACAATCAGAGACCACGTCTCAGTTTCATAAGTCATCACTGGTAACACACACTGGTAACTGGTAACAAAATACAGTAATACAGTAAAAATACATATTTGTACCGATTCAACGTGCACAAATAAACTTAACTAAAAATGAAAATAACTGTGGTGTATTTTGACGAATTGGCTATTAATTTTTAACTTTACAGTTTTTTTTATTTTAGTTCAGGAAACTTTTCCGTATTGTGTTATTAACACTATCAATTTTAATTTTTTAGTTAAGTTTAGTTGCGCGTAGAATTGGTACCATTATCTTTATTTATACTTGTGCATGACTAGAATTGAACCCAAAGTTTAACCCAAAAGTGTAATAATGAGTAACTTACTTACTGAGTAGGTACTTACAATATTTTATAATATTACTAGCTGCGCCGGCAAACGTTATTTTGCCATACAATTCTGTGTAAAAAAAATTTCATCAAAATCGGTCCAGCCTATTGTGAATCTAAACCATCCTCAGACCCCTCTGAATACACACAACAAATTTCATCAAAATCGGTCCAGTCGTTTAGGAGGAGTTCAGTCACATACACACGCACACAAGAAATATATATATATATTAAGATTTTCATAAAACTACTTTTTACGGATTTAGACGTAGTAAAATAAAAATCGAATGTGGGTAAACCCTGTAATAACTGATCGTAGAAGACACATTACAGCTCAGTCTCACCCGTGACCATGGTGACTGCAAAGTCTCCGAAACGTCGGGCCAAAATTTAAAACAAATATACGCGTCTAAATCCGTAAAAAGTAGTTTTATTTAAACAGATGAGTCACGCAAGTGTTAGAAAATATTATATTATTTTCATGTTATTTTCTTTTATAATTGCCACTTAAATGTATTTTCCCCAGACATAGATGTTTATTCCCTAAGCAACAGAGGCTTCTGGCATTTTAGCTTTATAACAAGGCCTCTAAAATTATCTTTATAATAATCTAGTTGGTTATTTTATTAGCTTAATATTGGTACCGATTCTACGTGCACAACTTAGTAAACTTAACTAAAAAATTAAAATTGATAGCGTCAATAATACAATTCGGCAATGTTAACAGAACTTTTTATTAGAAAATCTGTATATTATAGACTAACGATTTTAATTATTTAAAATGTACACAACGAAATAAAGTACCAATTAAATAAAATACAAAAAGCTAAAAAAAAAAAACCAAAGCCAAAGCTGTTTTAATTTTTTAGTGAAGTTAACTTTACAATACAATACAATATACTTTAATGCACACCAATAATATAGAGATTTTAAATTATCTACAAACAATTAATGTACAATCAGCGGTCTTATCACTGTCAGCGATCTCTTCCAGACAACTTGCATGGACATGTCGATTGGATAGACGATGTTGTGGTGTGTTAATATAAAAACAAATACATACTAATAAATGTGTATGACTTTAGTTGTGCAAATTACGAGAGGATGGCTTAAAAAGCCATCCTCTTGAAATATCTTGAATAATTGATTAATACAGTAATTCAAAATTCCGCAATTGGCTTGCCATTATTTAACTTAATAAATTAAATTACTGCTAGCTTAATTGGCTTAACCCATGAACCAGGGATACCGTTGCTGTATTCCGAGTTCATGGGTTCAAGTACTGCTTATGGTAATAATTTTTCCACTGTAATTTGATTTATTTAATAAATTGTTATAAAGTTTTATTATAAAGCTTTATTATAAAAATGAATCGATGAAACTGTTGCTGAGAGCAAATCTCGGAAACAGTTAATCCATTTTCGATATTTTTTATTTCAGAATATGCCTTGACATTCGATGGTGCCTGAAAAACTACGCAAGTGAAACGGCAAGGCACTGTTAGTTCTTAAATAAATCTAAAAGTCATAATGCTCTTGCACCACCGACGTTTCGTGACTAACCCATGTTAGTGAAATTGCTCCAGTTTCAGCGCATTGTAATGTTGTATTTCATTGTTACTGATACCAGCTCTAATGGCCGTGATCATCTAGTGGTTAGGACCATACGTTGTGGCCGTAGTAACCCAGGTTCGAATCCTGGTCACGGCAGTGTACGCACTGTCACAGAGGAGCTATGTTTTTTATGTATAAGCTAGCTAGGGTTTTACGGCCGACTCAAATAAACAACCTACAATTATTAATAGAATATTATGCCCGTTTATCAATAGAAGGTCATATAAGTTAGCAACTAAATTGAAAGCAAGTTAAGTTTCGATTTGTCTGTATTTAGTGGCAAAAGCAATGAAAAGATTCAATATCGAAACAGCCGTTAATCTATCTAGAAAAGATTATAATTGAAGATGACTGTGGCGGATTAGCTAACGCATATCATCTACATTTTACAAAAACGTAGAACCTGATTGTTCCTGTTCTTTTATCACTGTACATCTAAAACATAACTATCTTCACGTCGCAGCGGCTTCGCACGGTTAACTTTAATGACGAATAAAAAAAACATACTACATATGTTCACCGGTGATAGAGTCGCTTGACGAAGAAAGAATTTCTTACGAATAATCAAATCGTTCCTCTTTTTAATATTAGTATGTACACTCAATTGATATTCGCATATCATATCGTTAAATGTTTCATAAAAGTCTGTAACAATGTCGATTTCATCTGTAAATTGTTCAACTTAAACATGGAGAGGGTAGCAAAAAGTTTCAAATGAAAATATTTTTAACAAGCACATACTTTTACGTGGGAGAGGTCGAAAATATGTTTAAGCTGTTCTTTTACTCAATAACACATTAAGGCAATAGCCACGAAGGAAACAGTGGACTACGATGCCCATATTTTTGTATGAAGCGTTTGGTGTCGTGCCCTCTTGAGCAATGATCCTTATTCTTTTTTTTAAATAAAATATAGCTTATGTTTACCTAGTAGTGTTGTAAGTGCTAACGGAAGACGTACAAAGATTTTTTAAATCAGCCTTGTACTTTCATAACCTATTCATTTGAAACAAACAATCAAAAATCATTCCTCTTTATAATATTTAGTATATACGAGGCTTCTTTATATAATTTACTTAGCTTAAAAACTAAAAAAAACACCGGTCCTTGTTAAGTGTGCAAAATTTCAGATCAATCAGGCTAAAGCAAATTAACTAAAGCACTAAAGCACAAATTATTACGCTAAATCTTTTACGATTACTGCTATACGCTTATGGAATTCTCTACCGGAAGAAATTCGGCGATCAAAATCATTGTCTACCTTTAAAATTAAAGTGAAAAACCACTACCTAGACATGCAGTCATAACTGTCGCTTATTACTGTTAATATAATATATGTACTGTATGTGTGTATATATAATATGTATGTATATGTGTATGTATATATGTGTATATATGTAAGTGCGTGTGTATCTTGTATGTATGTGTATTTGTAATTTTATAGATAGGTTATAACTTCATTAATAATTAATTTATTGAGTACACCCACAACTACCGCTCTATCCATATCATGTATCCATCCAAAGGTTGCCTGGTAGAAATCGCTTTAAGCGATAAGGCCGCCCATTGTACTAGATTATTTTAAGAACATCCTGTAATGTAAAACTAAATGGTGTACAATAAAGAATATAATAAATAAAAATAAATAAATAAAGCAAGTGGGTCAAAATCTCTTTCAAAGATTCCGTTACATAGATTTTGATAGGTACTTACCGAACTAATTTAAGCGTGTTAAAATAAAAGAAGATGTGTCTATTACAGAAGTATTGGTTAGCATTTCAATTTGGAACAAAATTCAAACACACAAACTTAATTACCCAAATATAACAAAACCTAATATATTATAAGTTTTAGGGACCTTCAAGTTATACACTTGAACCCCGGGTAGGTCAAAATAACCTACGTATGTGTAATCTAGAATATTACATGTATATTACTTTTGAAATTGTGTTTGGACAAAACTATTTTAGCCCACAGGGTCGCTTATGGTTAATTCAAGCTCCTTTTCTGTATATCCACAATTTTTTATCCCAATAAAGTAAAGTGCACACAATTTTGAAAACAATTGTTAACAAACTGTACCTAAAATAGAAAATTGTACAGAATTTTTTAACATTTTCACCATATATCGATTATCTTAAGCAATATTTACAAACTCTTAATTAATATATCAATTTATTATAACAAATGGCAATAGTGATTTAAAATAAAGGATTAAAATCTTTATTACTATTGCTAAACTACATAAAAATAATTCATTCAGTAGTTTTTTCAGTTTCTTCTGAATAGATAATGCTGATGGCGTCTCCCGTCTAATGAATTAGTTCTTTTAAATCTAATAGATAATAAATTATTTGAGTAGAGGCTTCTGCCGATAATTTTTTTTTATTAGGTCCAGAAATTTCAATGCCGAATAAATAAAAAAAGCAATCCGATTTAGTCTCTAGATTTATTTATGAACATGTAAAGGCAAAGTCAAAATAGATATTTTAAATATGACTATTGTTTGTGGCAGTACATTTGCAGGCTTCTGATTTGCTGAGTTTCACTTCTACAGGTGCCCATACAAATACACTTGGGAGTGAGTATTTGACAAACGCAATGTGGAAAGCGGTCGTATATAAATTACACACTAAAAGAAACATACAAAAGACCTAAGTAAATACTTTTATTCAAATACTTATCCGTGTGATGATAGAATAATGACACAAAAAATACCTACTTACAATTAAATAAATAATTTAAATTTCCGTCAACTCAATCTTAAAATAAGTTTTATGCAACGATTGCATTCCCTGAACCGGTGGTAGGAAAAACAAATTTGGACTTGTCATAAGAACACAGACAACTTGTGTCTATTCTTTATTATTATTATTATATATATTATTCTTTATCATCAACGGTCAATGGAGATGCACTTATAACAGCCTATTATGGCCTAGTAGCATCCAAAATACGCTACGGCATTATATTTTGGGGCAACTCGACAGACACCAATGCTGCATTTAAGGCTCAAAAGAGATGTATAAGATCAATGTTTAGGTTACGCACAATCAAGAGTTGCAAGCCTTATTTTAAGCCATATAAAATTCTTACTTTGCCTTGTTTATACATATTTGAAATTGTTTTATTTGTTAGAAATAACTCGACATTATTTCCGCGTCTCCAAGATGTAGCTTTTAGAAACAGACGTCATGTAAATCGGCTCTGTATGCATAGCGCCAAAACTACACTTATGCGTCGAAGTGCTTTTTGTATGGCGCCAATTATTTACAACAAAATTCCCCAACAATGGAAGAATCTGGATACAAAAGCATTCAAAACGAAATTGAGAGATTTCTTGGCTCGGAAAGCGTACTATAATATCTCTGAATTCTTAGACGAAAGGATCTTTGAGTGACATGCACTTACTCACTTATATTTTTAAAAATGTGTTGCATCTTAATTAAAATTCTTAGCTTGATTATATTTGTAATTATTTACCATCAATAACTTATTGACATTGTATAGTTTAATATTTGTATCTTGCACATTTAGTATTAAAATAGTTTTGACTTATTGCCTGTCGCAATAGACATTAATATTTGTACGCCGTTTCACGGTAAGACATGTTGACACATTTACATTTAAGATATTATTGTAACTTGCATGCTTCTGTATGTATACACATGTTCAACAAATAAACATTACTTACTTACTTACTACGTGATTAAATTACTTTCATTTGATTTCACTTTAATTTAATTCCATTTCGTTGAGTTGACGCAAATTTAAATTGTTTATTTAATTTAAATTAATTTATGGTCATCCCACAAATACTGTAAACGTCTCTTTTGCACTGTAAGCCTTACAATTATATATATCACTAGCTGACCCGGCAAAAGTTGTTTTGATATACTAAAAAAAAAAATTTGAAAAATAGATACTGGCCGATTCTCAGACCTACTGAATATGTATGTAAAATTTCATAAAGATCGGTCTACCCGTTTCGGAGGAGTACGGTAACTAACACTGTGACACGTGAATTTTATATATTAGACTAGCTGGCCCGGCAAACGTTGTTTTGCCATACCAAAAAAAAGTAAATAAAAAAATTAAAAAAAAAAATTACTATAAACCTCACGGAGCCCAAGACCTTTCTAACGAATGCAAAACCGTGGAAATCGGTTCTTGCGTTCTGGAGTTATAGCGTCAGGAAGGAAAACCCGACTTATTTTTATATAGTAGATTTATGTCATAATCCACAGCTATTTCTCTCGTTATTTCTGTTTAATTGGTAATCAGTATACAGACTCATTGTGCACACATTTTCTTTTACTTTTAAGGAAAAATAAATAAATGTTTTACCAAAAAGATAATTTTGTTAATACAGTTTAATTGCACAAGTTCAGAATTTTCAACTAAAGCCCGGAACTTCAGAAGTTAGCACACAATAGGGAGGTCATGCCCTCCTCACAAGTTACAACTCTGACAAGTTTTTTAATAAAGCCTCACAGTTAAGCAAAAGAATAAAAGAAAATAGTCCAGTTTATAAAAGAACGAAATTAATTCAATTTCATGAAATTACGTAACAAGAAATAATTTTCAAATTAATTTCGTTAGGTTATGTTTATGTGTACGATTTTGTTCTGGGTTGGTAATTTGCTCTGATTTTTTAAATAAAGACAATAAGTACTCGTGCAATATGTACTAAAACAACACGAGGGTAGATTAATTTTCCTCCCCGAATTATGAAAACCCGTCGAATTATGATGATTATGATGCCATTATGGCGTCGTTATGACAAGTTTGGTAGTCTACTCTTAATTTTTTGTCACAAATGACGCCATTATGGCACCATGATGGCGTCAGTGACTGATCAATTGTAACAACATTGTAATGGCAGAAATAGCAGACTTGGCCCCCTGGTCTACCTTTGCTGAACTGACCAGGCGTCTTAGAATGGGGTTTAATTTGGAATTTCCTTTTCTCACAGAATAGGTTTCCTGCTGGATCGTACTCTTTCAACTTCTTGGGAAGGAAATGGTGTGATGAAACTTGTATACAAACTAATCAAAAGCCACTGAAAAAAACTGATAGTACTAATTTTAGTTTTTTTTTTTAATAAATGAATGCAAATGAAATGCTTTGTCAACATTTATTAAACTTTCAGTTATTATAAAACTGAAAGTCCATTATCAACTAAAATCACATAACTTTGCTTATCAATCTGTATCAAGTAAACCCTTAACTTAAGAACAACTACTTTGTAGTAATTAACAAATTGTTGTCCACTACCCCTACATTTATTACTCTTTGACATGTTCAATAAGTTAAAGATGCTGACGCGATGCAACAAAATTCATTGCAGATGCAACAATTTCAGTTAACACGTTAATTTATTCTAGATAGAAAAAATATCATAGAATATTATCTCAAATAAGCTATATTTGAGATGATATTCTATGATATTTTTTATTTATCTATTACAAATTATTCACGTAATCATGTCTTTGTATTATTAAGTAAATTATAACATTATTAACTTCATTCTGTTCAGGAAACTTACGTAGATAGCGGAGTATGTGAATTAGAAAAGTATTAAAAATATTTAAGTCCAATAACGTAAAATGGTTAGTCTGATTGAGTCCAAATGATGTTGGAAATTCGAAGCATCTTAGTTCGTTTGTGTTATGTTTGTGTTCGTTACATTTGAATATTGTTCTTTGTATATGCTGATTGTCGACGTTTCAACAATATTTTCCTAACAAACGTTCGTCAACATAGATTAAAGGTTGTCTAGAAACAGAACGGAAATATATTATATACGAGTATAAATGGAACAGATTATTTTCGCGAATGAATTTTATTTTATTACCCATGAATATTTATTTATTTTTTATTTAATGTAAGTATTTTACCGGAATGAGAAATGATTTCTTATATTATTAATATAAGTAATATATGACAGCTAAATAAATAAATGCTGGCACGAACAAATAAATCGTAGAGATTACATACAGGTATCGAACTTATTTTGGACCTTTAACATTTATATCGGAAAAAATGCTGGAATAACTTCTATAATATAATGTAGAAAACACATATGTTATATCCAGATTAGGTTAGATCAAATTGAATGGAGAAGAAGAAGGTGATTGGGACAGGAAGGGAAGGCAAATTTACATTGTAAAAGTAGTTATAAAAGTCTCCAAATTTGATTGTGTTTGTGGTACAATCATGAGCGCGAAAGAATGGATATATGTCAGAAAAACACTTAAGCAATTTGTTCTTTATAGCCACCTGTTGGAGGACTGGCGTGATGTTGTGTATGTGTGTATAAAAGTAATATACGTTTTATAGAAAAACAATAGAATACATTGGGTACTTAAAATTTATTTGCGCTCTGATTTTAGCAACAAGACATACCTACAAATATTCTTGTCATCACCTTTAGGTAGCTTATTTGTAACATAATAAACTGGTCTTGTAGGTTTGGGACTTTCAGACGAAGTACCTAATTAATAAATTAACATTATTATCAATTAATAGAAAAACGAAGTAATTAATTAATTATTAATTAATTCGTCATACCGATCCTAAAAAAACAAATTACTGGTGCAATGGGACATGGGCACGAGAATTATGACTATAAGTATTTGTTGCTGTAGCGTCAACTAATATTCACAAACTGTGAAATTTACAGCACTCTAGCTATCACCGTTCCAAAGATAGAACCGGGTGACAGGCAGTCGGACTGCGAAGTCTCAGTAATATAAATAAATAAATAAATATTCATGGACATTTCACACAACGTCCTCTGGTCCCAAGCTAAGTTTATATGCTTGTGTTATGGGTACCAGAATACGGATAGAATACATAAACTAGTTTTCTTTTGTAAATACATACTTATAATACATAGAAACACCCAAACACAGTACAAACATTTGTATGACAATTAGAAAAATCACACAAATGATTGTTCCGAGCGGGAATCGAACGCGACCTCTTGATCGGCAGTCCGTTACATAAACCACTCAACCACGAGGCTCGTCATTATACAATATTTTCCCATTTTGCCTTATACTATGGAGTTATAAAATGTAGAGAACATTTCTCTACATTTTATTAGCAACTAATTAAATTTTACTTCATAATATTTTATTAGTAATTTAATTATATATTAGTCTGTTTCGGAAATGAATACAGGCAACATTAATCAAACCGCAATGATGTGAATCGAATTACTAGACAGTCGTAATCTCTGTCACAGATTACAAACATCAATATAGAAGTGTTCTAATTACTAGTCTATAAAGTAATCCATATATTGCTCTCTCCCACTCTCTCATCAGCCTAATAATGTTCGACTGTTGAGCATGGGCCTCCTTCAATTTGAGAAGGATTATGATTGTTCTACTCTACCGCGCTGTCCAGACCTGTTAGCACAGGGTTTATTATCAATTTCCATCTCTCACAGAAGCTGTTATCTGTGCACAATATCCCATGGCTGGCTTTTACACCACCCTGGAGAGGAAATGGGGTGGTGATACTTGTTATTTAACTAGTTAATTTAAAAATTTTGTGTCTATGACAATATCTTAAAGAAAACAAAATAGTTAATATCGTTTTGTTTCGTTATAATAGCGTTGTCGTGTTTATCAGCAATAAGCAAAAAATTTAATTATTGTGACAAAATTTCTTTAATTCTTCTGTATATTTTTAACTTATTGATACATTTCTATGTGTTTAAAGGTAGTTTAGTGGTTTCAAAATAAGTTGTATGTATTGTAGACTGAATAATAAATAAAAAAGCGTACCGAAATAGTAAAAATTACTACAAAAAGTCCTTGAGAAGAAATACCACGCTTTCTTTTTCTTTAGACTGTGACACCATGATGAATTAAATATGTGATTTCAGTGTACGAAAATAATATGATCATACGTGTTTGAAACCAATGTTTTGTGTTCTGTGGCATTTTCATTTTTTAACAGTTTCATTATTACAATACTTATTTGATTACTCGCTGTTGCGCGCGACTCGTAAGTGTGGAATTTAGATAACTTTCCTCATTTTGCAACATTTTTCACTACTGTTTAGTTTTTATTGGTCGCAGTGTGTTAAATAGCCTATGTCGTTTCTCCTATAAATGGACTATCCAAAAAATATGTTTTTTTAATTTTAAGCAGAAGTTCCTAAGATTAGCGCGTTCAAACAACTCTTCAGCTTTATAATATGTATTAGTATAGATATTTTGCAATAACTTATTTTGAATCTACCTAATCTAATGCCTTTAAATGAGCAACTTTTGTATATATGTAAGCCGATTCTCGGAAGCAGTTTCAATAATTATTATAAAATTTTAAATAAACATACTTTCTGTGGGCATAAGATTAACATCTTGCTGAATAAGTGTTATCCTATAATTAAAATCAATAACAAATTTACCTACAGTACATCTCTTATCTACATATATACTTATCTACACAAAACTTCAGTATACCAAGTTAGCAACACGCTAAGATCGCATACCAAAATAACAAGAAAGTACAATTAAGCTAATATGAACCTACAAAAACTTCGTACCTTCAGTTTGTTGTCTTTACAAGTTTGTACAAACGTACAGCTTACACTTCTATTTACCAAATAAAGTTATTAACATCTAATATATAAAATTCTCCTGTCACGGTCTTTGTAATTATACTCCTCCGAATTATCATCTTATCATTAATTCATAAAATTTTGTGTATCCGTTACATCTGAGAATCGGACAACATCTATATTTCATCCCCCTAAATGTTAAGGGTGGACCCCTAATATTTACTTGGAAAAACATTGTTTGCCGGGTCAGCTATTTATATATGAAGAAATAAATACGGACCTCGCCGTCTAGTGGTTCATGTAACCGTTTGCCGTTCACGAGGTCGCGGGTTCGATTCCCGCACGGGACAATCATTTGTGTGATATTTATTATTGTCACACAAATGTTTGTACTGCGTCTGGGTGGAACCCCTAACATAAGCATAAAAGCTTAGCTTGGGACCAGAGGACGTTGTGTGTCGGTGAATGTCCAGAATATTTATTTATAATGTTTCAAATTTTACACATGTGACGTTGCGAGCGAGTAGCTAAATAAATAAATATCAATATCTAAGAAAAACAGTACAAAACAATTATTGGACTTTCGTTTGTCAATCACTACTTATTGACAAACTGCTATCAATTAATATTTCAATTAATATCGGCTTTCATTAAAGCTGTAAGTCTTCCAAAAGTTTTCTCATTTCAAATATTTCTTCCCACTTTAATATTTCTGAAGGTTTTCCTTAAACAATTATTGAGATTACTGACCTTAATTTAATTTTGTTGTTTTACTAGAGGCAAGTGTTATTTGTTATGTAATAATTGAATGATTAAAAAAAAAGTTCAACCGATTTCATGTGTCTTTGAAATTTGAGGGTTTTCCTCGATTTCTCAGGATAGAAGATCCCAAGCTGGTGCAACACGGGAACCACCAGCTTTCAAATAAAAAAAGAATCATTAAAATCGCTTCACCCACTTAAAAGTTGTTAGGTTACAAACATAAACGACGGACAAACGATTGACAGGCTTCGTGGTCTAGTGGTTCATGTAACGGGCTGCCGTTCACGAGATCGCGGGTGCGATTCCCGTTCGAGACAATCATTTGGGTGATGTTTATAAATGTCATACAAATATTTGTTCTGCGTCTGGGTGTTTCTATGTATTATAAGTATGTATTTACAAAAGAAAAGTAGTTTATGTATTATATCCGTATTCTGGTACCCATATCACAAGCATAATTAGCTTAGCTTGGAACCAGAGGACGCTGTGTGAAATGTCCATGAATAAGTATGTGTACAAAAAAAAGTTGTATAAGTAGTATATTCGTATTCACCACATAACACAAGCATATAAGCTTAGCTTGGGACCAGAGGACGTTGTGGGAAATCTCCGTGATATTTTTTTATTAAAAAAGAAACAAAAGCATACAAACGAATTGAGAACCTCCTCCTTTTTTGAAATCGGTTAAAAATGGCAAAAATTGTTTCAAACATAACTACCGTTATGTATCAAACACTGAGGACTGGCGCAATTCATACCCCGTCAGCTAAATATTCTATTATTGAAATGTAATTAAAATGCTTTTTGGTGAAACTTTTACAGTTACTGAAATAACTACCTAGTCAGAAATTCAATGTGACCTTATTTATTTATTTAAAAACATTCAGCACAGAATTGTAAATTAGGTGGACTTAATGCTAAAAGAATTATCTACCAGTGGTTGACTGGTAGATAATTCTTTTAGTTCTAACTTTAATCGTTAAAATTATTCTTTATTCAGTTTATGTCTTAATTTTTTCTTCTTTTCAGCCATATACAAACTAAATGTTTAAAGTAAATAAACATTTTAATTAGTTACTCAATGTACTAATAATTTTAATGTCTATACGTTTCTATGAGATCAAAGGAAAATTTATTAAACACATAAAACTGTATTACAGCAATTAATTTAACTCGCTTTAAAACACTGTTCTTGATTACCGAGCATAATTAATTCCTTGGTAAGATTTGTCGATAACTACATATATTAAACTTAAAACAATTTATATTATACTAACAATATAAATTAGTCTAAACCTTAAATAAATTCTTTTATTGTAGACAAGTAATATTGAGACTGCATAAAGTGGGGTAAGGTGGTAGGTACTAGAGTGACACTCACGACAGGCTTAAGTGCGTATTAGCAATTAAAAGTTCCCTAATCATAAAAATATTTATTAGGAAAATCGTGAATAGATTTTTTTTATTATATCTTACCATACGGACCCGTTCCTTGACAAGTGTACAAAATTAATTTTCACACCACCTGCTCGACAATGCCTCATTATATATCATGCAAACCTTACTCAAAGTAAATCATTATAGCCCTTGTCTTTTGCCGGGGTGTAATGTTGTACTGAATTTCATTATAACCCACCGGGCAGTAATGTGATTCTCACTTCTCTTAGTTCTTATTGTTATGCATTTAAAGTCTAATTTCGTCAAAATCGCGCGGCACGCGGCTGCTGCAGCTGCTGGTGGCCGACGGCGAGGAGGTGGACGGCGCCGCGCGCCGCGCCTTATTTATTTGAAAATCGAACTTATTCGAAAATCGAGCTGGCCACGCCACGGCAAGCCGAACGAAAAAAAATCAATACTTACTCGTAAAACAAAAGCCGCGAGTATTTCAATACGGTGCAATCAATATCAGACAAAACTTGCCAATTATTTATTATATTAGTAATGAAAATAGTATTTTAATAAATAAAATACTTTTTCTAGTATAGCCTTGGTTTTTATTGTCTCGCAAAAGGTGAGAAAAGTAGAGTATACTCCTCAGGGATAAAACTGATTTTGCCTTGGGCGCGCTTAAATCCTTCACTGCTCTCAGGACTCCATTTTAATTCCCTCGCTTCTCTCGAGAATCAACTCAAAATCCCCTCGCTACGCTCGGAAGTTAAATCTGGAGTCCTTCGTTACGCTCAGGATTCAATATCGCGCCCGTGACATAATACAGTGCTTTATCCCCTTGGTGCACAATCTACTATTATTAATTTTTGCAATTGAATTGCTATGCTTTTACTAAATAAACTAAATTATAGTGGAAAAAATGATGTCCCGCTCATGGTTATCATTTTTTCCAAGTATCTCTCTCTCTCCAGCCCATTTACGGCCCACTGTTGGGCACGGGGCTCCTCCACTTTGGGAGGGATTATGGTCTACTGTGCCACGCTGACCAGGCGTGTTGGCACAGGGTTTATTTTCGAGTTTTCCGTCTCTCACAGAAGATGTAATCTGTGTGCAATATCCCTTAGCTGACTCTTACAGCACCCTTGGGAGGAGATGGGGTGGTGACACTTGTATTCTTAATCCGTCACCACACGAAGAAAAGTATATTTCCAAGTATATAAAATATGAATTTATATCGTTTCGTTGGATTATGGAGATTAATACAAGGTTATTTAAGAGTGTATTTTATACCGTAGTACTTTGCAATGAGACAAAGCTTATTACTACGTAAACGTAAAACGCCTCTATTTTTACGCCTGAAGATTAATTAACTTGCTTTGAAATACGGAAATTGTGGAAGAGGAAAATTTTGTTTTCTTTGAGGAAGAATAACACTGGTTTGTAAATGTAAATAAAGGAAAGAAAGGAAAGAAAAGAAATTTAAGAATATTTTGAATTAAATAATCACATGGCTCTACTCGCTCGCGCTCTCTCTCTCTCTCTCCAGCCCATTAACGTCCCACTGTTGGGCATGCGCCTACTCCACTTTGGGAGGGATTTTTATCTACTATGTTACGTTGACCAGACGTGTTGGCATAGCATTTATTTTCAAGTTTTCCGTATCTCACACAGGATGTTATCCGTGTGATATCCCTTCGTTTGTTTTTACAGCACCCTGGAAAAAATGGGATGGCGGCACTTGTATTCTTAGTCCATATGGACTGACAGTCAACAGGCAACTTTTGGGTAAAAATTGTTCTAGGGCGATAATCACGTTCAAAGCAGTGCAGTGTAAGAGTTAGCTACTATGGCGATAACAAGGAACAGCTGAATACAAATGTTACAGAATAGCACGGTGTGGTATTCTTATGGGTGAGGCCTATGTGCTGTAGCCTATGGACGTTTGCCAGAAGGGTCACTCACGTGTACCCTGCAGAAATCTTTTAACACCTAAAACACCTTTTGTTTTAATGTGTCTCTTCCAAACACAAATCCTATGGAGAAGAACAGACAAAGAACTCCATGGATAAATTTTTCTCTTTTTTTCTATAATTTTTTTTTATATTATTTTATATTGTTATTGTTGGTTATGGTATAGATACGCTACGAAGTCCATTAATAATTATGTACATACAGTTGTTCATAGTTTTAATCGTAATACTTATACGTAAATAGCATGTATTTATTGCATAAAATAAGTGTTCAAGCGACTCTTGCGCAACCAAAACTAATTGTTAGTGAAAGTGCTCCAGTTTATTTACATTATATCGATGTATTTGACGACAACAGTCACCAGCTCCAACAGCCGTGATCGTCTAGTGGTTAGGACCCTACGTTGTGGCCGTAGTAACCCAGGTTCGAATCCTGGTCACGGCAGTGTACGCACTGTCACGGAGGAGCAATTCTTTTTAAATTTTCGAACACTAGCCTATAAAATTATCATATTAATTTATATATTTTCTCCTTCAAGCCTAACTAACTACTAACCTAACTGCTGACCAGGCCGGTTGCTGAAGAATCCATTTTTAAAAGTTAATGTAATAAGCAAAAATAAAATACACAGCTTAATAAACACAACTAAAGTCCTCAGTTACAAAAAAGCACAAAAATCCTTTTACGATAAAGAAACCGATGACAAGTTGCTTTTTATTTAGGGAGCGATACGGCTCTGTTGACTTCAGTTCGTTTGAAATGTACTTAAAATCGGGTCGGGTTTCGAGCTTTCTTCGGATTATATCTCCTGTAAAGTTGAACATGTTACGAGGGACTTAATTTGTCTCGGAGTACACGAAGGGTACACGCTTAAATTTTCATTTTTGTTGCCCTCTTTGATATTATTGACGTTAGCGAGTGTATTCGAAATAATATGGATATAGAAAAAAAAGGATTCAAAAGTAAAATAAATAAGGAAGAAGAACAGATATTTAAAAACAATAAAACAATCTATAAAAAGTACCTACCTACTTGTACTTATTTGAATAGAGGAGTTGGAATCATCCTACGGACTGTAAACAAAAGTCTGGATAAAAAATTGCTCCTCCGTGACTGCCGTGACCAGGATTCGAACCTGGGTTACTACGGCCACAACGTAGGGTCCTAACCACTAGACGATCACGGCTGTTGGAGCTGTTGCATATAATCGTGAAATACAATTTTATACTAAATTAAACTAAAGTACTTTCACTAAGAATTTGTTACGGCTGCGCAAGGGCCGTTTCTAACCTAGACCTAAACTCTATCGCAAAGGAGATCACTATATTCGCCTCTAGTACTTTCTTCTTCCCCGTCGATTCCTCATGACTGAGGGTCATGACCACCATGGTCCAGACTTTTAATAAGCTTCTTCCAGTCGTCGCGGCACTCGGCGCGCATGCTTGCGGCACGAATATTAAAGTTATTGGACTCTTTCACAGCATCAGACCATCTCAGTGGCGATCTTCCTAGACTTGTCTTGCCTTCCACGTGTAGTACTTTAATTTATAATATTTAAGACCAATAAGAGGCTTAAGTACTTATTAGATCACCATATTTACCTCCTGTCTTTTGACTGTATTATATTTCATTAATAAACGCCAAAATTCTTAGATGTCTCTTCTCTGTTTGGATTATGTATTGAAATATTTTCAAGCAAAAAGAAATTGCGTTTCATGTCAAGCTAACAATATTCTGAATAAACTAGAACACCTAAATTAAAATAAACTAAAATATCTAAGTTTGTTTACTTTGTATTTGGCAAACAATTTTCTGAATTTATAATATAACCTCGAAACAATCGTGAACAATAAAATACTTTTCTCTTCAGTTAATTAATTGGAAACCTCATTATATCTAATCCTCTCTGAAGCTTAAGGGACCACAAAACCTTCTGTAATCACCCGCGACGTAAAATAGATAATTATTTTTATAATTTATGTTGATTACCAATTTGGGCTTTAATTT
Source organism: Orgyia antiqua (assembly GCA_916999025.1). Classification (NCBI taxonomy): domain Eukaryota; kingdom Metazoa; phylum Arthropoda; class Insecta; order Lepidoptera; family Erebidae; genus Orgyia; species Orgyia antiqua. The sequence goes on from OU779862.1 coordinate 23,056,258, forward strand.
ATTTGTGTATAAAAGAAATGACGTCATAATAACATAACCTCATTGTTTGTCTTCTAAGTGATTTTAAGTCATTTTGTGGTTTAAATAAAACTACTTTTTACGGATTTAGACGCGTATATTTGTTTTAAATTTTGGCCCGACGTTTCGGAGACTTTGCATTCACCATGGTCACGGGTGACCATGGTAGGACCAGATACAGGATTACAGCGACATCTTTATTCAAATATTTAACACTACATTTTTATGTGTTTATAGCAACGCCAAATCTTACAAAAATTTTCGTATATAAAATATATAGACAGCTTGTTTCATAGTTATTTAAGAGCTCTTTTTATAAAAATTGTTACATTTTTTCTCGCCTATCTTAGCGTTTTACAAAGTAATATGTACAAAGACTTTTATTATTAATTGCCTTTGATACTGGAGCTTATAACAGCCGCCAAGAGGAAAAAAATGAGGACGTTGTGACTACAATTTTAGAGGCAAGGAAATAAAAGATAAAAAAGTATTAAAAGTTTTGACCTCGCCGTGTTTTCTGTAGAAAAGGTTCTAATAGTCTGTAGTAAACATTTTATCGCCTTAGTTTAGTAACAGTTATTTTAATTTCTTTTCATTTTGTATCTTTTTATATCCTGTTTACTTATTTATAGTTTAAAAAAATCAGACCTATATTTTTATGAATACTGTATTTTCATATACTTATGTTTAAAGATAATGATACCGAGTCTACATAAACAACTAAAATGAACATAGCTAAAAATGAATATTGATTGTGTCAATAACACAATTCGGCAATGTTAACTGAACTTTCTTAGTAAAAAACCTGTTTATTATAGATTAAAGATTTTAATTTATATAAATGTGCACAGCAAAATAGCCAATTAATCTAGAGACACCAATAGTTGTTTTCATTCTTTAGTTAAGTTTAGTTTAGTTGCGCACGTAGCATTGGTACCAATAATATCTATAAATTAAATTCGTTCAATTAACATTTTAAAGGCTGTTGCTAAACTTTTATTAGGAATATTGTCATTCTCCTGTCCTTATCTCGTTATTCGGGGTCGGCGCAACATCACTACTTATTCATGTTGTAATGGGGTTTGGCTGATTTTTAAAACCGAATGCCTGCCTGACGCCAAACCTCGTTGGACAAATAGTATAATGGATACTTGTGGTTCCATCGCTCTTCTTATTATCGCCGCGGGAAGGACATGGGGATGTCACACATAATATTCTCTTTCTGCTGTGAGTATTTAATTAAAAGTAAAATTTCATTAAAATGACAAACGCTTCAGACAAATGCAATCACAGCATTAATACGAGTATTGCGAACATAATCAAATCAAGCGGTAATGAAACCGCATTTTACGCCAAAGACACTGCACGATATGATTTATCATTTAATACAATCATGAAATATATGCATACATTTACTGCATCTTTATCAAATAATCAGATCTTAATTTAAATTCGATATTTACAATGCACTAGCTGTTTCTCTTGACTCCGTGCGTGAAGAATTTGGAATCATCTTTTGTCGCATTATACAATACCCGTATTCTTTTTTGGACCCTTTACTAGGTAGATAGATAGATAGTTAGATAGATTACTCTTTATTGTACACCATTTTACATTACAGTAGCTTAGTCTATGTTAACAATAATATAGTACAATAGGCGGTCTTATCACATGCTGCGATCTCTTCCAGACAACCTTTGGATGGATTACTTTGGTCAAAGAGAGGGCTTTATGTGGTGTACCTACAAAAATTTGCTTTACATACTAATACTTATATAAACTTAACATATATAAATACACATACATAAATACATACCTATACATACACATACTTACACAAATACATAAGTAGAGTAGGTATTCAGAATTTTATTTGATACTAATTTAGCAGTTTTGGTGTGAAAGACAAACAGATCGATAGAGTTACTTTCGCTTCCATATTATTAGCAGTAAGATTTATCAACGATTATAATATTTATGAAACTAACCAGAATAATATTCACCTATATGTGTATTTTTAAGTTTTTTGTTGTACGTGGGGAATGCATTTTGTCCTTCTGGTTACGGGGGCAACCTTCCGGCTTCGTGTGGGACTCCCGGCCTATTGGTGCCGGACTACCCACTAAACCCAAGGTGTTTCACCTCGCCCTTAGCCGGGCCATGGTAGCCACTACAAAAATAAGCGACTAACAATCTCTACCCAACTAACTATTATACTATAAATATTATAAATTAACGGCATTTTCAGTAATACGGATAGATATTCTTGTTTATCAATAAAATATTTCTATCTCCTGTCAAATTTTCATTTGAGAATGCTGTTTAATAACCTATTGGTATGCAAGTATCCTTACTTGTCTATAAAATAAATATTTGTCCTCAATAGTTTAGATTAGTCTGATATTAACCCAGCGTGAGTGAGGTCGGGTATCTCATACCCACCCATTTATAAAAACTACAATATTGCTTAATTGCGCGATTTCTGGAATTCGGCTGTCTCGGTAGCTGGAGAGGGTGGTGTGGGGAGTTGTTTGACGTGCCAGTAGCAGTGCTGCGCCGGCGACGAATTGAACTACAAGTGCGTAAAGAAAAGAAGTAGTCGAAAAGAGTAGTTTTAGAGATTAAGTAAAAGATGATGTATTAGAATGTTACAAGTTGATTTTATGTTATTTCGAAGGTGAATTGTATAAGGCAGAAGTGTGCTATAATTTTTGTACACAATTGGTCTCAATTTACCAAAATTTTTATATATTAATTGATAGTTTCTAAATATTGTTGATTTGTGCGTGTTTGTACGTAAGGAAACGTCTGCTTTGTTTTTATAGAAATATAAATACTTTTATAACTATAACTGGGCTATTTAACTATATTACCTGCTTTCCATTATTATAATTTATATAATACAGTACCTAATTAGTTTTTTTAAGTCATTTTCGTCATAAAAATCATCAATTCTATATTGGGTATGTCATACCCACCTCACAGTTAGTGTAATAATTTTTCACCTCATTCACGCCGGGTTAATAGCAAGAATCGAGAATAGACAAAATATTAAAAACGCCGTAAGACATCAAGTCTGACTCTCTCTTTCTCTCTCTCTCCAGCTCATCAGCGTCCCACTGTTGGGCACGGTCTCCTCCACTTTTGGAGGGATTGAGGTCTACTATGCCGCGCTGACCAAGCGTGTTGGCACAGGGTTGTTTTCAGTCTCTCAAATTATCTGTATAATAATCCTAAGCTGACTTTTACAACGGGAAGGAAATGGGGTGGTGACACTTGTATTTTTAATCCAAGTCTGATTAATTTATCAAAATACATTAAATGAGAAATAAATGTTTGTATATTTGGTGCCAGAATTAAAACAAACTCGTTTATATGTAAATTTGAAATAACAAGGCTATATACGGATCTAATATCTGATATGGCTCTTTTGTATAATTAGAGTCTAATGTTGCACGAAGTTGAAACAATTTCATTTAACGAGAATAGTTTATATTCATATTACATACAAATATAACGCAGGTCTTATTATTGGGAGAGTTTTGTACTTTTTTTGTTTTTACATTTGTACTTAAAATGTTAATAAATATGTTAATTTGTGAAAATGTTTTATTTAAAATATTTGGATTATCATACTATACATTGCTACCGATTCTACGCGCACAACCAAACTAAAAATTACTAAAAAAATAATTTGATAGTGTCGATAGCACAATTCGACAATGCTAACTAAACTTTCATTGTTATAAAAACTCTTTATTATAGACAAAAGATTTTGAATTACAAAAACACAACAAAATAGTCGATTAATCAAAACATACTAATACTGACTAAAGCCCATAGCACACGGCGTATTTTAAACGAGCAGACGATGCGCGTTTCAGGAACGCGCTTCTTCGGCGCCGTAAACGCTGATTGTTGCGTTTGCATTGATAATAGAAACGCGCGCGCGAAATGATGCGCGTATACGCGCATTTGAAGCGATACAAACGCGCGTACAAAGGAGTGTGGTACGGGCAGAGGGGGGCTGGGATGCTCACGCCACCACTGCGCCCGCGCCTCTGAGTCTCTGATCGAAACGCAAAAACAACGAGTGAAGTGACTACAGCGCGTCTATACAGCTGTACCTGCGCGTATACGCGCAGTAGAGGCGCGTTTTACAATCGCCCCGTGTGCTTAAGTTACAAGGTTGCGATCAAATCTCGTTTAAACCACGTATACGCGCGTCGTCTGCGCGTTTAAAATACGCCGTGTGCTATGGGCCTTAGGTGGAGAAAAGTATGCTTAGGTGGTTTGGTTATGTGGAGAGGATGGATGAGAGAAGATTAACGAAAGGCATATACACGGTGGAGGTAAGAGGAAATGCTGGGAGAGGACGCCCGAGAAAAATATACTCCGATGTCATCGCGGGATACTCCAAAAGGGGCAAGTGCGTAGCACTTACAACCGTCTTCGGGCATATATGACGAGATGTATGAGTGTGGATGAAGCCAAGGAAGTATGTTTGGATCGTAGCAGATGGCGCTCTATAGTCTCTGCCTACAGCGCATGATAACCAAATTTCCCACTACAATATTTCTCAATGTGAGTTAAACACAGCTCGATGTCTTTATACAACGCCATATTATATATTTCTACATTAATATAATGGGTGCTGGTCCCATGGTAGTTAAGTTGGGAGAGCAACGGAACGGTATTCCGAAGTCGTGGGTTCAAGTCCCGTTCATGGTGATAATTTTTTCAACCATAATAATGTAATTTATTAAGTAAAAGCAGAGTAAAAGCAAGACGCAGCGTTGGGCGACCCCCGACAAGGTGGAGCGACGATATCGTCAAGGTCGCGGGGAGACATTGGATGCAGCCGGCACAGGACCGCGCGTTGTGGCGTTCTATGGAGGAAGCCTATGCCCAACATTGGATGCAGAGAGGCTGATGGATGTATGGATGTGTATGATATGCTATAACTGTATATTTGTGTATAAATTGTGTGATTCATTCATCTGTAGATAGCCTGAAGGCGGATTCAGGCTCACTCAAGCCTGTTAAGAGAACAAAGCGTAACTATATTTGATGAAGCTTGATCGCTCATAGACTGACGAATGACGTCAATTTGGTACTTATATTACATTTTGATTTATATCTTTGAAACAATCGATAATAAATAAATAATAGTGAGTGAGCATTATGCCGAACCTAGTGTGTTCTTTTGTATATTTCTTATTGTTTTTTATTTGCTTTGTGTACTGTGCCACGGAGCGACTTCGTCATGCTCACTCAAATGTCTCGAAGTTGGTAGCGTTGCACGTCGGGTCGCACGGTTCCTACAAAATGGTCGAGCTGTGCGGGGCTGGTGTGTGCGTTATACTCGTGAACAAGGCTTTTTATTTTTATTATTAAATTAGTTTAAGTTGGTCGTGATTGTACTGATCGGCATCATTCTCACACCCCTGATACAACTATGTATATTTTATTGAAAAAAAAAAGAACTGAAATGAAAAAAAAAAGCCATGGAGTTTCTTGTCTGTTCTTCTCCATAGGATTCGCTTTTGGAACAGACACCTAGTTTCTGACGTTTCAAAAGAGCTTGTGAAACATGCCAACTTGAAATAAAAAAATTTGACTTTGACTTTGACTTTGAAATAAAATAAAATAATAATTCATGGACATTTCACACAACACCCTCTTGTCCCAAGCTAAGCTTATTATGCTTGTGTTATGGGTACTAGAATACGGATAGAATGCATAACCTACTTTTCTTTTGTAAATACATACTTATAATACACAGAAAAACCCAAACGCAGTACTAACATTTGTATGTCAATTACAAATATCACGCAAATGAAGGTCCCGAGCGGGAATCGAACGCGCGACCTCGCGATCGACAGTCCGTTACCTGAACCACTCCAACACGGAAAACTCGAAAAAAAAACTACAGGCCTCGTCAGCGCAGCGTAGCACATCAAATAGCCTCCAAAAGCGAAGGATGCCCGTGCTCAACAGTGGAACGTCAATGGGCTGGAAAGAAGAATATTATAAATTCCGAATGTTTTCAAAAGCTAAGCATAAAAATATCGAAAACAGAATGATAAATGAATCTAATTATCTGCTTCTATACAAATTAATTTCTGTATTTTCTGAGCTAATCTCTGGAGGCGGATTGTTTTAAATTATGTTTTAACTTAATTACCTCAAGGGAAAACCTTTTTGTTAATGTATAAAAGTATTTGTGGCTGTAAGGCTTAAAAATTTTGAATACAATTAGGTGTATACCGTAAATAACAATATGTTACATTACGAAATGTAATAAAAAATAAAAATTAGGTAACAATTATGTTTAAAAACACCTTTAAGCTAGCTTATTAAGTAATAGAGGTTTCACATAAATTAAAAACATCTTTTCACAAAATTTTGTTGACGATATTTATATAAAAACTCTCACTTTTCATGTTGATGAATAAGTTTTTGCATATTCGATGCAGTAAAACATTTTTTTCTTTAACCAAAGATTCATATACGTTGCTTTAAATTTGCTCATAATATTATTTAATACTTGGGTGACCCATTTCCAAATAAAACTGACATTTACAGATTAGGTAACTCATACTTGTTTTATATTTTATCTCGATCTTTTAAAAAACATTTTTACTAACGTCAAGCAATAATTTTAAACATACGCGTCTAAATCCTTAAAAAGTGATTTTTGTCATAGAATCTTTGTCGTAGACACCAAATTCGTGTAGGATGCGCTACGGCTACGAATCCTGCTACGGTATCTACTAGGAGTCGTAGACGCCTATTGCTACGACCATTGGTCTACGACCAGTTTATAGGTTTCTTTCTTTAATATAATTTCAATTGAAGATCTAAAAGCAAGTAATTTCTTTTGTGCTAAATATATTTCAAGGGTCGTGATTATCTCGTGATCTTAAGTGTGTCCAGCATAAAAAATATTTTAAAGCACTTGTATTTTCATAACATTGCTAGTGCTTTTTATATGTCCACAAATTAAACATAGAATGCTATTTAATAAATTCTAGAGACTTAACTGTTACTGAAATAGTAGACTTCAGGTTTTAGTAAGCTATTTCGGTGTAAATAAACAAAAATATTTATGTGCTGTTTTATATCTTATACGGTTTTAGGTATGTGTATTACTTACGAATTACATTTTATTTTACTTTCACTGGTTTGACATTCAATTTAGTACCTAATTTGGGCGAAAATCTCTTCGTACAGGCTTTTCCTTTTGTGGTACATGTTTTTACGTATTAAATAATAGAGACGGTAATATAAGTAACAAAATAATGTGACAATACATGTAGTCACGTTATTTTGTTGCTGATATTACAAACAAAATATTAGCTCCTCCGTGACAGTGTGTACACTGCCGTGACCAGGATTCGAACCTGGGTTACTACGGCCACAACGTAGGGTCCTAACCACTAGACGATCACGGCTATCGGAGTTGTTGATTGTTGTCGTTAAATACAACGTTATATTAAACCAAAACTGGAGTACTTTCACAAATGAATTAGTTACAGTGTCGCAAGATTCACTTTATATTCGTTTTTTTAATTGTCATAGATATGAATGATTTATTCGCATACGATATGGTTTACAATCAGATGGTGTTTGAAGGTGACCCTGGTGGTTGATAATCCTCTTGGTGTGATCTCATTATAACGGACTGCAAATCTTGAAGACATCGGTTCGATCTTAACAAAGACATTTTCTGATTACACCTATTGTTGGCTGGCTCTCACAGCTCCTTGTGAAGGTAATGAGGTAATGACAGTTGTGTGTACATGGAAAGTTATGATTAACGTTATTTAATAACAAATTAACATAAATCTTTTGATGCGATAGAATACACACAGGAGGCAATTACTGAATACAATATAAAATCTGTCAGTTTATGAGTATAAGATCGAAACAAAGATATCATAATTTGTAACATTAAGGAAACTTGACCTAAATATTTTAATTATCAAAACAACATCTACATTGTAAATACCAAAGGAACCCCGACATTAATTTACGTGTATGAATTGAGTAAGCAATTTGTGAAATGTCCGTGAATATTTATTTATTTATTTAATTTACTGACAAAATTACGTTAAATAAAATGTATTCTCCTATTCAAGTAGTCCCCCTAGGTTAGGTAGTCCTGATGTTTTCACTGACAAATAGAGTGGTTCATAAGAGTTAGCAATGTAGTATTCAAGATTTTTCGAAAATGGTTAAAATTTGACGAAGATTATGATAAAAATACAGTAAGAGTTGCTGGCCCCTTGTTACTTTTTCACCGTTAGACAGTTCCATCCATCTATTCATATATCCAAGAAAAAAATACAAATGACCACAAATTACGTATTAAGAGCAAAAAAAAATCGGAAATGCTAATCAATTGTGCTAATATAAAGTAATTCTTTTTGATTGCCTATTTGCGATATTATTTCGCCGCAGGCCACAGTTAGGTATTTATTGCATAAAACGAGCTAACAAGCAGCTCTTGCGCCACCGTAACCAATTGTTAGTGAAAGTACTCTAGTTTAATTTTAATATAACGTTGTATTTCGCGACAATATTCACCAGCTCCGACAGCCGTGATCGTCTAGTGGTTAGGACCCTACGTTGTGGCCGTAGTAACCCAGGTTCGAATCCTGGTCACGGCAGTGTACGCACTGTCACGGAGGAGCTAGATTTTTAGATTTTTGGACTACATTCAGGAAAATCTAAATATTTTTTTAATCTAAAGGTTTGTTTTATGGAGGGATATTAGAATTAGGTGCTAGTGAATAGGAAAAATATGATAGATGGATGAATGGATAAATTTCTCTGCCATACGTATACTGTAGGTACATATACCTACTTTATCATGTTCCAAGTACTATTTTAATTTCACTCAGAAATAACAAACACCTACTGCAGAATAAAATAAAGCACAAAATACGCAATAATATGTGAATAATATATATTGAAACTGTAAATACGTTAATAAAAGTTAATGTTAGTTCCCCAGACGAGAGTATACAGAACAATACGGACGTAATTTTATTGCTTTAATACTTTCCAACGATATTAACGTTATATGTACTTTATTTATTGTTTACGGAAACACATATTTACTTAAATCAATCGCATATGTTACCGGTTCCATTAATTGACTTCAAAAAGATTGTTCTCTAATATGGTTTAATTTATTTACCGATTTTCTAGCAAATGCCTAAACTGATTAAATTTTGTTCTTATTGTTTGAATGAATTTTTTTTCTAGATTAAAGCGTAACTTAAACCTATTTATGACACATTTTGATGATGAGGTCTTGGAAGAATTCAAAATTTATTTGTTAAAAATATTATTATCAGAGCATTGCAACCGATACGTAGGCTACAAGATTCGTTTAATGCTTGTTACACGCGTAACGATATATTATAGCCATTAAACTATGGTGTATACCAAATCTTTGCTCAATTCAACGGTAAAACAAAGAAATCTACACAATTAAAAGAAAAATCAAAAATCGCTGCGATATATCGTTACATGTGTAGTCAGAGTAAGATTGAGATTTTTATTCAAAAGAGAATCAGCGATGCAATAAAGTGCATGAAACACAAATCCGGTTTTATAGTAGACGTAAACTGAATGTCGGCGTCTCATATCTTTGGACGAAACGACTGCGATTTATTATTGGCCCTGATATGATGTTTATGTTCCATTAACATTCACAGTGCGATTTCTTAGCCAATATTTATAATACTAACAGCTGTATCTTATTAATCTGAATACCTACCAGCTACCTCTGGTGATAAGTATTTAAATATCAAAGTATTTTAAGCAGTAGTTGAAGGAATACTACTGTAAATCTAAAATGTTTTAATGTGAATCCTGCTGAAAAGAAACACAATTAATTTTTATTCAATGTTTTAAATAAAATTATTAATTTACCTGCATGGAATTTGATAAGATATACTCGAATTATTAAACGCATTGGACGCAAGTGGCACAAAATCGAGAATCTAAAAAAGGCGTACACCAAATCCGTAGAGCATGGCTAAGAAGAAGAAGATAGATAAAAATATGTCGATTTATTAGAATGTAACACAATAACTTAAGCGTCTATTTATTTATTTTTAAATAGTAAACAGTCTTAAGGTATACAAGACAGACAACTAGTAAAGTGGCGATAAAAACTTCGCAGGAAGGAAGCAAGCTGTGGGCAATTACGCCGTTGAGTGGTCTTTAGATACAACATTCAATAAGGGTATGCATTTTAAAATGCAAATATATTCTTAATAAAAGAGTGTTTTCAATATTCAAGTGAAGACAGCATCTGTGTTCAAGATCAACGCTGGCTGATACTAAGTGGTTCTTCTACCAATAAATTAAGCCTAGTTGTAGCAAACTTCTTATAGAAGATAGCCATTGAACTTTTGGGAGATAAATAAGAATCATCTTCACTTTTTAGTTTTGTTAAATTTCAAAAGTATCGGGTAGCGTTTTAGATACAAACCCTAACGTATTTTATTTTTCAATATTCAGCAATTAACGTTTAATAAATAACTACTTCTAAACCATTTTCAAGAATCAATCCACAGATCAATCTATTGAAGAAAATTATTTAACCATCTTTTCGGTAGTCATTATGTTTACTGCAAACGGTCATATACAACATAGACGTGGCGAGAGATTTTCTTTATATTAAGTAACGACATAGCCCAAAGGATTAGCACGCTGAAGTGGCAATTAGCAGGCCACATCGCTCGTATGAATGATAGCTGGACTATGGAAATAAAAGTTGTTCTAGAAGAGCGACCGCGTACCGGAAAGTGGAGCGACGATACGTCAAGGTCGCGGAGAGTCATTGGATGCAAGCGGCACAACACTGTGCCTTATGGCGTTCTGTGGGAGCGACCTGTGTTCAAGAGTGAACGGCAAGAGGCTGATGGATGGATGGATTAAGTAACGATAAAGTACTACTGTTACAGTACGAATTGTATAATTTAATAATCCTTCGTTAACAGTCGGGTGATAATCCGTTTAATAATACTAATTAACGCAAAGAAAGCCTGACCACTATGTTCTTTTTAACTCTATAATTAACAGACAACATAGCTGTTGTTAAATGAAAGCTAGCATTTTAATACGCCTTGGAGAGAGGAATATATACTGATCTAATTTAATTATACTATATATGTATCTTATACCTCTCGCTCTCCAGCCCATATACGTCCCACTGTTGGGTACCCTCCGCTTTGGGAGGGATTATGGTCTAATCTGCCGCGCTGACCAGGCACGTTGGCGCAGGGTTTATTTTCGAGTTTTCCGTCTCTCACAGAGGATTTTATCTGTGTACAATATCCCTTAGCTAGCTTTTACAGCACCCTTGGGAGGAGATGGGGTGGTGGCATTTGTATTCTTAATCCGTCACCACACGGAGGTGAGATTTTATTATACCTATCTACACTTTAATAACACAGAACAATAATACTAAGTTACAAAAATACAGATCCATTTATTTGTGTTAGCTTTAATTAATCTGATGTCTACAAAACTATGCTTAGTTTGGGAAAAGAGCACGCTGTGAGAAATATCCTTTACAAAGTGAAAATTCAATATCTAAATTTAATACACGTGTGGTGACGGATTAAGAATAAAAGTGTGATCACCTTATTTCTTGCCCAGGAGTATGTAAGAGCCAGCTAAAATACATTATATGCAGTTAACACCCAATGTAAGAAATTTAATACTCGAAAGTAAGCCGCTTGTACAGCGTGACATAGCGGACCGAATATACCTATTCCCGAAGTGGAGGAAGCCCGTGCGCAAAACTGGGAAGACAATAAACGGAGTCGGCTATTTTAATTATCATCCTGTCAAAAGTATACAAAGCGTTCACTATTGAAGTTTCAATACAAACTTCACAGAACTTTCGTGAGTAATTACGTTGATTCTCGTCACAAAGTTGGTCCAACGCTAAGTGTAGTTCAAGTTTTGAGTGCAGCCATGCAGCTGGTAACTCAAATAGTGCTTGGAGTTTGTCCCATTGGATGATTAATAACGATATTCCTACTTTAATTAATGTGGATTTTGATGCGTCTTTTGTAATAGATAGAGCGGTTCATGGGAATGGTATTTTTTTGTATAGCTAGTTTTATAATAAAACGTTATTTGCACTAACTTATATGGATTAAGCGGTACAATAGCTTAACATAGGAATAACTTACGATCACATTTTATTCTCAACCCATTAATGTCCCATTATATTACTGGACGCAGAACGCACTATGATTCTAAAGTGTATCAGACTAACACCCGTATTCACAAACAATATTTACATATGTAAGGCATCAACACTGTGCAAAAGGTAACACTTCTCAGTGCGTTCCGTTCATCGAGCCTTTGTATTCATAGTCAAAACTTAGCTATGCGTTCAGTTTAACAAACGCATAGTGCGCTTCACCACTTAAGCATTGTTTGTGAAATGATTTTGCTACCCCTGTGCGTCCATGCCTACTATGAGACCTCACAGTAACGTTTGTGAATACGGCTGTAAGCATGTTGGCTGACACCCGTATTCACAAACAATATTTACTTAAGTACTTAAGTGTTGATGCACTGTGCAAAGGGTAACGCTTCTCAGTGCGTTCCGTTCATCGAGCCTTTGTATTCATAGACAAAACTTAGCTATGCGTTCAGTTTAACAAACGCATAGTGCGCTTCACCACTTAAGTATTGTTTGTGAGATTATTTTGTTACCCCTGTGCGTCCATGCCTACTGTGAGACCTCACAGTAACGTTTGTGAATACGGGTGATAGAGTATAGTTAAGTCTCTCACAGTGGATGTTAGTGTTATGTATAATGTTAGAATTGTAAATATAGTACAATAAACCAGTCTGCAACGAGCTGTGGTGTTTTATTGACGCGTCCTAATACATATCAGTTAGGTATCTGATTATATTTACTAAGACAAATTTCTGCTAGCTCAGAAAGGAAATAGAGACATGACACATTCTTACTCTGTCATAATACGCTCACGTTTCACGATCACACTGTAACACACTGTATATTTCAAATCATTTTAGTTAAATACAGATTATATTTTATAAGGCTCTTTAATATTTGATGTTACTTAAAATAAATTTCCTAGTAGACACGTTTTCACAAAGTTTTGTTAAATCCCTGTCCCATTGTCTATGAGTGATTCATTCATGTTTTAAGCACGTAACAGAATAATTAATCAATGTGCCGAATATGTATCGATAAAATAATGTTTTAGTTTGAAAACAAATGGTAGATACAAGCTGACTTTAATTAACTTACCTATTTCTTAAGAGTTAAAGTTGCTTGGTGTTTCTAGCATTTTATATTTTTATTCTGAAACATCTGACATTACGTATCTAATAGAGGAAGTAAAAGACATGTTGCGCCGACTTTGAGTCTTTGGAAGTAAGGAAGACGATCTCACAAAGGTAGCAAAATTCTTAAATATTTTGCTGCTAGAATAACACATGTATGAAACTGCAATGATTCCTTATAAAAACCCAACTTGGTTCAAAAATCAATGCGACCCTTGTACATATAACAGTTTAAATATATATTGTATTTTCAACGCTATTGAAGCAGCCCTGAACAGAATTAATTTAAAAAGTAAGCAGATACTGCAGTATCTCGAATAGAAACTCTAAAACAATATTCTGCACACGTTGTGGCGAAGGAAAGCATTATAGAATAGATTCCAGTCAGGCGACCAAGGGTTTCTAGAAAAATCTAATTTGAAAATACAGTTTCACATTCAAGTCAGTTCGCAATTAGGTTATCGCTGCATCGATAAAAATATCATCATCAACATGTCAACTTATTGCAGTCCACTGCTGGACATAGGTCTCTTCCAATTGACGGGCTTCGTGGTGGAGTGGTTTATGTAATGGACTGCCGATCACGAGGTCGCGGGTTCGATTCCCGCTTGGGACAAACATTTGTGTGATATCCATAAATGTCATACAAATGTTTGTACTCCGTCTGGGTGTTTTCTATGTATTATACGTATGTATTTACAAAAAAAGTAGTATATGTAGTCTATCCGTATTCTGGTACCCATAATGCAAGCATAGCAATATAGCTTACTTTGGGACCAGAGGACGTTGTGTGAAATGTCCTGAATTCGCGCCACAATATACGATACCACCTCCACCTTCCACATCCAGTCCCTCCCTGCGACCTTCTTCAGATTGTCAGTCCACCTGGCAGGGAGGCATCAAAACAAATAAAAATATAGTACTAGCCTATATTTATATAGCTTATTTATATTATAGTCACAATCATAGGGCAATATTAAAAAGGGAATCTAATATTAAAAGCGCCATCTGTTTAAATTAAAATATGACCTATGTCGACTATGTCGTTGATATCGTACTAAATCCATAGCTTCTTAAAGTACTGCCAACCAGTATACCAGATGGTAGGTTGACGATTAAAATTGAGGACAAGTAACTTTAGCCTGCCTAAATCGTACTTCATAAAAATAATAACGTTTTATCTGACGTATATCATATATATGATATATATGATGTATATCATAGACACACATAGATACATTTTCACGCACACATAGACAGTATGTAAGTGGCCGACTCGACTGAATGATGTAGCAAGTAAATAGAACATGCAATGTACGAAATAATAAAGTGATGAGCAGGCGTTACGTCGTGTTGTAACAATGACTAATTAAGAAACAGGGTTCTTATTTCAAATGTATTTGAAAGCATCAGATATCTGTAAATGATACAGATATTAATTTTATTAAAGAAATAATGAGTTATAATTATAATTCAACTCAGTTGCTTCTCTTTCAAGTTAATTCACATTTTAATTATTATAAATAAATTATTCTGTTTCAATTAAATTTGATTAATGACCTACCGGGGAAAATAATATGATGAACTCAAATTTAATTTAAATGTATCGTGCTCTTTGTTGTTTAAATTATTACCAAATAAATGAGCAACAATCCTTTTTGCTGCTTCATTGCTTCAATACATATAATTTATAATGTTAGAATGAAAACTCACAAATAATTAATAGAATTTATTTATACTACAAATAAAAATACCCACACGCTACATCCATGTATTACAAACATTTGTTCTGAGTAAAAATCCAATCCATACCAAACCACATAATTAAATTTTATCTAAATTTAGCACAGCTCAATACCTAAACAAAAATGGTACCGATTCTGTTGAGACCTGAACTAGAGAACACACGAATGAAACACAATCAGTATTTAATATTTTAGTTAAGCTTGCGATTAAGTAGGTATGTTGTAAACAAGTTTAGTTTAGTAGTGCGAACAGAATTGAAAATTCCAATCGTATAAATACACCTTTAAAATAAACACCTCGTAAAACAATGAAATCACACAGAATTCAATTCTAGTAACGCAAACAACGGTAGTAGTGTTTCCGTGTTGTTGGTACTAGTTTGTTTTTGATTGTTGTTTGTGGCTATATTGTACTAGTTCATAGTTCACAATACTTTGTGAGAACATCCTGAGAACAAACAATTGTGTTGTCGCAATATTCCTCTTCCCTTTTGTAGATTTTGTAATTTTAAGTTTATATTATGTTTAAGATTTGACTAGAAATGTATCCTACGAGTAGCTTTGCAAAGGTAACATTATCTTTATACTTTTTAGGGTTCCGTACCCAAAGGCTAAAAACGGGACCCTATTACTGAGACTTCGCTGTCCGTCCGTCCGTCCGTCCGTCCGTCCGTCTGTCACCAGGCTGTATCTCAAGAACGGTGATAGCTAGAGAGTTGAAATTTTCACAGATGATGTATTTCTATTGCTGCTATAACAACAAATACTAAAAATAAAATAAAATATATATTTAAGGGGGGCTCCCATACAACAAACATGATTTTTTTACCGTTTCTTGCTCGATACTAATAACGTTGCCTTTTGTTGCATAGATAATGGTACGGAACCCTTCGTGCGCGAGTCCGACTCGCACTTGACCAATTTTTATAAAACAAAGTCGTTATTTTTGTATATCGGTCCCTATGTGAATCTTCAAAACTATCGGATTTAGATGGGGTTTTTATTAAAGATAGAGTGGTTCAAGAGTACTTTTTGTATTATACAAAAGAACCATCCTTTAGAGTTAGTTCTAGTTAAGATATTGTTACTATTTTTTTCCGATTTATATTCTTTTATGAAATTAAATATAGCCAAGTTTGCTAGAGACTGTGCAGCTACGCGACATTGAAATTTTTTAAATCGGTCCAATACTTCCAGTATCTCATTTTAAACAACCAATCAAGTCTTTCCTCTTTAGAATCTAAGAACCTATAATAATAATCATTTAAAAAAAAACACTAAAAACGATAGGCTGAGGATACAGCTCTATCCTCATCTTCCTTTTTTTTCTTTTTTCTTTAAAACTAAAGATATTTCCCTAATAAACTTTTTTTAGTCCCCGACTCTTATCTATCCCCTTTTGGAAACATACGACATGTTTTATGTGGTTATATCGTTTATATTACTGTCCTGATTATAAATTATGAAAGATTTCCTATCCTAGTAAGACGTTTTACTTTGACTGACATTTTTTTATTATTTGACATCAATTAATCATCTAATTTATTAGTTGGTGCAAATTGTAATGAAGATCTCATTTTTGCATTATTAAATTAATGAAATATGACATGTAGAGTTTATAAGATAAGATTGTAGAGTATTTGTTTTAATTAATTTATAGATTTTTTCATTATTTACTACAAAGTTATTGCGAAAATTTCACAATATAAATTCCAAAACATAGCTCCGCCATGACAGTGCGTATCACTGCCGTGACCAGGATTCGAACCTGGGTTACTACGGCCACAACGTAGGGTCCTAACCACTAGACGATCACGGCTATCGGAGCGAGTACGCTTATTACCGAATTTCTCGACCACTTTGTTACATAAACAACAAACAAAATTAGAAAGGCTTTTTGAGGTGTTAACAGTGTTCTCGGCCCACTAAATTTTAATTTTGTCGTGTTTGATATAAAAGTAAAGCATTTTCTTATAAAGGTAATTGATTTACGTAATGTTGTTGGTGGATTGCAATATTAATTGCAAGCATATTATTATGGCGGAATAAAAATGTATAAGAAAATTCAAAATATTGATTTTGAAATGCATTTATCAGTGCATACATATTAATTATATGCTATGAATATATCATAACTTCCTTCTTCTTCAGTTTATCAGAAAGAGAAAGGAAAATTGATTTTTATATAAAAACTATCTGCTGACCACAACTTCCTACGCATGGAATTTAGAAAAAATTCCGCGTTTTTATAACATTTTACTAATGCTTCGCTCCTATTAGTCGCATTGTGATCTTATATAGCATGTAGCCTTTCTCGATAAATGTACTATCCAAAACTGAAAGCTTCTTCAAATTGGACCAGTGGTTCCAGAGATTAGCGCTTTGCAAACAAACATACTGTTCAGCTTTATAAAATTACCTACTATGGATTATTTTCAAGATCATCACAGACAATCATCCGGGCTGGTAAATAAAAACTTGTTACCTAATATATAAAATTCTCCTGTCACGGTGTTTGTATACTTCTCCGAAATGGCTCGACCAATTTTAGTGAAATTTTTTGTTCATATCCGTTAGGTCTGAGAATCGGACAACATCTATTTTTCAAATGTTAAGGGTGGTCCATCCTTAGAATTCTTGTGGCAAAACAACGTTTTCCGGGTCATCTAGTAATTATTAAATGTATATGAAATAAAGCTAAAATGTAATATTTTTTTCTATCTCTACCTCTACAAAGTAAAAGACAGAAATATAGGTTAAACAAAAGAATATTAGCAGATTTAAACAAACAAACACGTCATGCATATGCCAAATACACAAAGTTTTCATCAAAACAAAGGAAACAAAAGTTAACAGGCAACACTGAGTCACTTTTAATGGAAGTAAATAATACGGGAGTATTTTGTTATTTGGCTATGACTGTTTTATACGGCATTAACCTCAATATAGTGAATAGCTAATGCCGCAGTGTATACTAAACATGTCGATGAACTCGAAGTCCTTCACCGCAACCGATAAGTTCTTGAACATCGTACTCTGGAGCGATAAGTTCTCGATAACCGTACGAACTCTCCATATGACCTATTTACTGAAACAAAGACATTCATTGAAAGATTCTGAGGAGTTACTAGTTTAACTCACTTTTTATCACACTAATGTCAGTGTTAAATAAACTAACATCGTTGTGAAAAAACCGGATGCAATAAAACGTGTGTAACTATTCTGTTGATTATTGTGTATTTAATGTATGTGTTATAGAATCTCTAAAATAACTAAATTAAACAGCTTTGCATAAAAAATCATTTTTAGTATTAATACTTCTTTGGGTGGCATCATCAAGAAAATAAAAAGCTCGTTGAATTATAACAGAAAATAGGATAATAATTGTAATTTTTTTGAATAATGGTTGTACAAATAAAGTGAATATAACAAATAGGTATTCGTTGTTAAATAATATCAATAACCAATTATTAAAGTCTTTGATCGCTTCTTGTAAGTCTGAAACTCTGGCCAAATATCGGCTGTCACTGAAATAGTTTTCTTAATGAGAAGAATACTAAACTATTTTAGTGGAAGAAATATAATATAGAAAGAGA
The DNA here is from genome assembly GCA_916999025.1 of Orgyia antiqua. NCBI lineage: Eukaryota > Metazoa > Arthropoda > Insecta > Lepidoptera > Erebidae > Orgyia > Orgyia antiqua. The sequence continues at coordinate 23,074,976 of OU779862.1, forward strand.
GAAAATAATAAAATATAGAAAAATGATTACAAACTTACGCAATAGTTAACAGTTGAAAAAAATATTAAGGACGATTTAAAAACAATGTCAAGTGAAATGAATTACTTTCGAGTTCACGTAGTAGTTACATTGTAGTACTCTCGCTGTTAAAATCTATAATCTTATCACAGCGTCTATCTAGGCTTAGCTTTGTTCGTACTTCCGTAGGTCTTGTCTGAGGCAAAAACAACACAAGGAAATTATAACAAGCAGCCATTTTATATACGGTGATGTTATAGGAAACGTACTTTTATTATATAGCTAAAGATTATGTTTATCCTATGGTAGATACGGAATCAAAACTACCTACTACTAAACATTAAAGAACTATCTCGTGGTTGAATGGTTCATGTAACGGACTGCCGATCAAAGGTAGCGGGTTCAATTCCCGCTCGGGACAATCATTTGTGTGATTTTTCTAATTGTCATACAAATGTTTGTACTGCGTCGAGGTGTTGCTATGTATTATAAGTATGTATTTACAAAAAAGCAGTAGTATTGTATTCTATCCGTATTCTGGTGCCCATAACACAAGCATATAAGCTTAGCTTGGGACTAGAGGACGTTGTGTGGAATGTCCATGAATATTTATTTATTATTTATTTATATCTCCATAAGGTTGCCTGGAATATATGGCGAATAGCGATAAGACCGTCCTTTGTACATAATATTTATTTTGCAATCTATTCTCTAACATTGTTTTTATTTGTGTGTGCAATATAATAAATTTTACTGCATTGTAGATACGTACTTATCGTAAAACAAATTTGTTATTTTTGTTTCCTTAAGAGAGCTTAAATAAAAAATTACGCAACGCATTATATTATAATGCAGTTTTTTTTATAAATAGAGTAATTCAATAGTTATAGTCTGTACGTATATTTTTTTAGGATTTGGTTTTTAAATCCCACCCGTGTGAAGTCAAAGGCAAAAGCTATAGAGGATATAATAGGTACATCTACATAGATTGACTTTAGGCAGATTGAACCCGCGAAAACATGCATATAAGTCAGTATTATAGCCAACTCAACGAAAGATATCAAATAACGTCAGATAACAAAATCCATTAATTAACTTGACTAATTATCTAATATCAGCAACGGCTAATCAATAATAGATGATAATACTTCACAGGAAACTTAATACTGTATTGAGAGGTCAAGGTCAAACTAAAACGTTCGTAAATACAAAATGTCATCATCCTGAGAGTACTAACAAAGATCAGTTGCAATAAAGGGCACTTACAAACGGCATATTACGGTATTGCGAGAAAGATACAGATATAAATATAGTAAAAAGGGAGGGGAGAATAAGACAAATATACATTAATATATTGAGATGAGCTAAGATAGATATATCTGCCTCTTTCTCGCCTCGTTATTTTCCTATATACATCTGTCTCTTTCTCGTTATTTTAATATTAATTAAGGTGATTGTGAAGCCGTTAATTGACTGTATTTGGCAATACTTGGGGAATGTCTATAGCAATAGCGATAAAAATATTTTGTTATACTTCAGTTAGGAAAAACAGCTATAATTAAAAAAAAATAGTTTGGTGTTTGAGTACAAGTTTTACTTCTGTGTGTATCTCGAGTTTTATTGTGCCTACGTTTATTTATTGTCACTCTGAAGTTAGTTTATGTAACAAAAATATGCGTCTAGTTGAAAAAAGAAACAACTGGTACACACACGAGGTGTACAGAGTTTGTTATAAACTGTTAGGAGCTATCATCATCATAGCATTACGCCCTTTTTCCCATGGAGGTCGGCAGAGGCAATAGAGCGCCATCTGCTATGATCCAAATACTCCCTTTGGAGGTATTTAATTACCAATATGAGGTGCATTAATGTCATCGATTAAAAATGACTTTCATTTTGGTTAAAATGACGCAATTTGTTGTGAACTTAGTGATTACGTTCAATGAACATCTACGTCAATCTTGTATGCAATGAACCGAAGAGATTGCGAAAGTCAAAATAGTTAGCAGATAACTTTTTAACTTTTCCTTACAACAGCTCCGATAGCCGTGATCGTCTAGTGGTTAGGACCCTACGTTGTGGCCGTAGTAACCCAGGTTCGAATCCTGGTCACGGCAGTGATATACACTGTCATGGTGGAGCTATGTTTTGTGATAATGTGGTAATAATGTACTTCATTTTAGGTAAAATTCTTTTCTTAGTTCAAAAACGAAAAAACACGCTTGCAGTTCAATCTGACTACTGCAGGTGGGTGAAAATCACTTTCATAGATTTCGTTACATGGATTAATACATTGATAGATACCTACCAAATTAATATAAGGGTGATAATAAGGATGTTAAAAACATAAATTTAGAATTACAAACTAGAATAGAGCTCGTCTCTTTCAGTTAATCTGCTTCACATTTATCCAATAGCCATTCATAAACCTCTCTAGCAACAAACCAAACAAGACAAAGGAAATTTCTGACAAGTGAAACAGCGCTTCGGGACAGCTGTTACTCTCAGTAATCGGTTCACTTAACTTACTATTGATTAAAATAGTGGTTCTCAAAATCTACACAGAAATTCAATTTATTAAGCTTTACAGTATGTTATTAATATATTATACCTTTCTTGACTTAAATAGGGTAAAAAGAAAGTTATAAAATAATACTTAATGATTCACTATTTATTTAACATTAACAAAAACGGTAGATAAATAAAAATCAGACCAATATTTAGAAGTATTAAGCAAGTAATAAAAAAAATATTTATGATTGAAATTATAATCTTACAATTTTTGTCCTAAAATCAAGACTGTTTAAACAAAAGATTCAATTTTGATGGATTTTTAAGAACTAGCGAACTATTTATGTAGATATTTAATAGAAGCATGTTTATGTTTGAAACTAAACAGGTATTATTAGATACAATAAATTAGATATTACAAATTTATAGACACACTTTGAGTAGTTTGTTTCATTGCAATGTCTTCTAGATACGTCGTTTTCATTCGATTAAACTTATAATTGAAATGCAATACCTTTACCTTAAAGTTTGTAAAGCAACATTAGTTAGAAACTTCAGAATCTAAGCTAAAGGATTACTTGCTATTGTTCTTTGATTAATTTATTACTAAAATGAACCTATTACGCTTCACTAAAATTAAACTTTGTTAAGATTAATTTGTTCAAAATGTAGAGTAAGCTTTAAATTCAAATAAAAACCTCATTTTATCGACTTACTGCCTTATTGATATTGACTTATCGTTGGTTTAAATGGAGATTTTATCAGATTTTATACGCTTTAGCGTAAAAAGACTATTATGAATAACAAGTTTTGACAATTTTCGTGAACCGATTTTAGCGAACTTAAACCTCTGATAAGTCATTATGAATAAGACACAAGCCCAAGGCCCACGTGTCAAGTGTTAGAGGATATTAAGCTTTATATTGTTACAATAAAATGATTTTCTGAGCATTGTAGACAAATATTTTGCCATGTGGCTGTATTTTTTTTACGGCCACTATTGGCCAAATGACTGCAGTCCACCTGATGTTAAACGGAAGTGCAATCCGAGCGAAGTGCGAGAGCAGCTAGTGCCAAATTTGATTGCGCGAACGAAATAATTTAAGATGATTGATTTCTTTCATAGCCAATTCAAGTTCCACTATTAATGAAAGACCACGATAGGGTGATATATGCACGATTATGCCACACTGACCAAGAGTGTTTTTATAGTGTTTTGTTTCAAGTTTTTTTTCCTTTCATGGAGACTGTTATCTTTTTTATATTATGCATAAGCTGGCTCTTACAGAACTATGGGGAGACAACGGGGTGCTTAATATTTTTATTCCTAACTACACGAACACATTTTTGCGTATTATTTAAGAAATAATTTGTAAAAATGTCTTAATGCACTATGTTGCGTTTATATTTTGACTAACAGTTAAATGCTTTATTATCTTTATAAATACACTAACAACAATTTTAAATCATTTATTCGCTATCCTCTTGTATATAAACAATGTCGTATCTAGTTTAATTTATATAATTTAATTTTACAATTATTTATATATCTAAGATAACCTTTAATCTGTCAACAATGAAGGTTTTGTGTTTTATCGTTGTATTATCTGTAGTCGCTCGTGGCAATGCATGTGAGTATATACCTACTTTATACTAGTCTAGTTGATGCCCGCGACTTTGTACGCGTGGAATTTAGAAAAATTTTCCCGTTGTAACGTCGCAACAACGGGAAAATTAAGGCTATATAACATCGATGTTATATAGCCTTACTCGATAAATGTACTATCCAAGACTGACAGAATTTTTCAAATCAGACCAGTGTTTCCTGAGATTAGTGCGTTCAAACAAACAATCAGACAAATTCTCCAGCTTTATAATGTTAGTATAGACTAGCCTATTCCCGCAATTTTTTCCACAAAATGGTGATGTAATAGTTGCAAACAAAACTGTACTACTCTTCTTTACACCCATAAGTTTCCAATAATTAAAAGCGATGGTGGCGAAATAAAGGTGATTTTAAATTTTTTGCTGAAATGATATAAGCCGATTATTAAGAGTTTAAAAAAAAAAACCTTCGTTTAAAGTAACAGCCCCATTGATTAGTATTAGTAGAATGTTTATTCCACTTTCCAGTTGTTAAACAGCAAAAGACTTTATTATATAACATTTGTAAATAACTTGCACGAACAATTTTACGCATGATTTTCTCATAACTTTCCACACTCTTAATACGCTCAATTGTGAAAAATATGCATTTTCTTTTTCTAGAAGTTTTTCTCTGGATAGATATTTTTCACTTCAGACTGAAATAATTATCTGCTTTTGAGAGCAATTTTATTAGACTACACACAAGTCTAAATATTTTTTTAAGCATGACATTACATTAAATTGTTCATAACCCTATAAAGGAATGAATCAATAATTTATTTGCTATTTCTTCTTTAAAGGTCATAGCTCTTTAGAGCCACCCGGCTCCCACTCCGCACCGCCTCGCCTCGTGCGCCTAGTATTCTTTATATGGATTAGTACGGGTATGCGCTCACTACATCAACTCCGTAGCGTCACCGGGTCGCCTCTGTCGGGCGTCCTCCACGCGCGGACCAAGGGTGGACCACTCGGTGACAACTCGCTGCTCGCATGCTTGCCGCACGCTGACTGCGCATCGCCAACGCGCGAGTCCGAAGCAGATCGTATCAATTGTTATGACTACACGAAAATTGGTTGACGATGCGAGGTCATAAGACGATTATTGGTGATAACACGGTATCCACCCGTGGACCACCTGTCGACAACGAGTGGACGCCGTGCGACGAGGCGGTGCGTGGTGGGTGCCGGGTGGCTCTAATGAGCTATGACCATAAAGCGAATTTCAAAATCGTTTTATTTCTTCTTATTTGTAGTGGACTACAGACTATGCGAAGAAACACCTAAAGAGAAGCACTGCTTAATAGAATATCCAGTCAGATATAGGTGGCCTCATCAAATCAGGTAATTAAGAAAATTAGTTCAGGACCAGAGAACGTCGTGTAAAATGGTACCAATTCGACGCGCAAAACTAAACTAACCTTAACTAAAAATGAATTTTGATAGTGTCGATAATATGTACAATTCGGCAATGTTAACTGAACTTTCTTTTAGAAAATAAACTAAATTATAGTGGAAAAATTGATATCCATGAGCGGGACTTGAACCCACGACCTCGGAATACCGTTCCGTTGCTCTCCCATCTGAGCTGTCATGGTTCCCGCATATGTCTACCAAATCTTCCACAACATTCTTCTCAATGTGAGTTAGACATCGTGCGATGTTTTTGTGTACAACGCCATCTATTGAGCGGTTTGCACCAACTCGATCGATCGATCACTTAGTGTTCTTTACAGAACACAATTGGACCGAAATAATGACTGTACATGTATTTCTACATTAATTTATTAATTTTTGCAATTGACTGGCTATGCTTTTACTACATAATTTAAACTTTCTTGTTCTAAAACCTGTTTATTAAAGACTCAAGATTTTAATTAATATAAATGTGCACAATGAGATAACCAAATAATAAGAATGAAGCAATAGTTGTTTTCATTTTTAGTTAAGTTTAGCTGTGCCCGTAGAGTTGGCACCAATGTCCATGAATATTATTCTTTAACTACTGTAATTTAATTTGGTGTAATATAAAGAGTAATTTGTATGTCTAAATCAACATAATCTATAAGTCTGTAGAGCCATTTTAACATTTATTTGTTCACTATTTTCAGATACGTTTTCAACTGGTATACCAAGAAATGCTTTGAGATCAGATGGTCAAAGCATTGCCATCCAATATCTACGCCTCCTATTAAAAACAATTTTGCTTCAGAGCGAGAATGTCTAGAGGAGTGCAGTGGTTGGGCATAGATTGTAGAGAAAATATTTTATAGTCCAATCATCACTGCCCTGCCTCTATCTCTTTATTAAATTTTACTAGTCTTAAACCAAAAAAATATCGTCATTACTAATTATACAACGTGTTGCAGAAAGGTGTAGTCATATTTTAAGTTTGCATTGATAGGCCTTAAATATTATAAATATTACAGTTACACATAGAAAAATACAGTTGGTAAGTTTTTTGTTGTGTAAAGCCTACTATTGAATAAGTACCAGGAGCGCATCAATTATGAGATGTTTACGGTTTATTGAATGCGATTGAACCTTACGGTAAAAGATGACCTCATAGAAACACGTACACATAACGTTCTGAAACACGTTGTATAATGACAATTTTAATTGTAAAGTATTTATGTAAGATAATTAAAACTAAAATAAAGTTTGTTTTATATAATAGTTATAATATACCATATCTTGTTCTTAATACACTCACATTCCCAGAGCTATGACTTCAGATATTGGTACCGATTCTAGGCACATAACTAAACATAACTAAAAAGTTAAAATTGATAGTGTCCATATGACAATTCAGCAATGTCAACTGAACTTTCTTATTATAAAAATTGTGCAGTATAGACTAATGATTTTAATTAATATAAATATTATGTAAAGCAAAATAGCAAATAATAGACGTTTTGACATATAAATTTTCATTTTTTAGTTTACTTTAGTTGTGCAAATAGAATTAGTACCATTATCAGAAGTTAAAGTGTCACAACCAGTGGTGCCGTAGTCTCTGCCTAACCGTATAAAAAACCAGTATGACTATTATGTAAGATGATAACTTTATGGAACCCTTCGTGTGCTTGTTCCACTCTCACTTGGCCAGTTATACCCCTTAAAATGGAACCCTAAAAACGTGTAACGGTATGTAGGTCATTGTAACTACATGATGTTCTCGGATAAATAAATCTCAAGAGAGTTAAAACATTGCCACACGCTAGCAACTACTAAGGTCAATCTTATCACTAAATGCAATCAGCTAGACGCAACCTTAGTTTAAAATAAATTAAATATACCATAACCTTCATGGTATAACAATTCAATTAGTTTAGATGTCAACAAACCTCTTGTTAAATGTTATAATTAAATTTTCTTAATAGAAAATTAAAGAAATTATTTTATTAGTACGTACATGACAATGAAAAGTAATTGAATTTCAAGGGACTAAACGGTTTGAAATCAAATCTAGCGTAGCCAATTACTTAATTAGGTATTTTAACTTTAGACTATCCATTTGACAGGCATAGAGATAAGTGCTATAGATAGCTCTACAGATGTGATATGAAAATCATACAAAGTTTATCCGGATGTACAATAAGTAAGTATCACGTCGTAAAAAGTCTTTATAAATGGAACTTAGGAAGTGAAATTGCTACATCGTAAGATCTGCTAAAGCAAGTTATTGATACAAAATGTAAATCAAAACGGTCATTCAATCCATACGAGATATTAGACAGATTAAGAAATGTTTAGATTTCGATTAAACTTGACTTGAAAAGAGGCAGAAAGCAATTTACTGAATTAGCATTCCATAACGGAAAGTTATGAATATGGCTGTTATATAATACAAAACTTATGAATATAAGAAATATCATTTGTATGTGTGAATATAAAACACAGCAATCGTTAGTGGAGGTCGGGGTGCGGCGACTAATGGCAAGACGACCCGCCTAACTAATGTAGTAGACTAATATGTGCTCAGAGACTACGAAAAACTTATTGTATAAATGTAGCGAGCTGAAAATCAACTGGAAATTATATTTTTCGTCTCGGCATTTAACTTATTATTAAGTTTTTGAGTATCCTAGAAAAAAATTGTATAGATTTTTCCCTTAGCCCTTGCGAATATAAATTATAATGACATGGGTATTTTTATTCCATTACCTCACATACTATTGTACATTTAGACTATTGTACTTCTAGTTTTAGTTTTACAGTACTAGGTATATCACAATATGAGCCTTTTTGTGGTAAACTTTACGGAAAAACTATCACGCGTGTAGATTTGTGCTTTGAAACAGTAATTTAACTTTGTTTACCTATTAGAAAAGGTATGTGTGAAAAAGTATATGCTTTTACATACACGAGCTTTCGCAAAAGTCAGCTTTTTGCGATTCTATGCTAAGAAAATCACGAAGAAAATTGCCTTGTCCTTGAAACGATTACTCTGTCCGCTTTATTACTCTACAACGTCACGCCCTAATCCCAATGGTCGCTTCCAGCCAGTGTTTTGTCGCTGTTGCGGCAACAGGCAGCTTTTGCCGGTTTTTACCAATATTTATCTTTTTATCGCACTTGGAAATTCACCGGAATGGGTAATAAAGTTGTAACATTTACGGAGCAACAATTAGAAGACTATCAGGTAACATTTCTGGAAGTTATTAGAAGTTTAATTTGTATTTCGAACAAGTGAAAACTTTTAAAATTTATTTTTCGAACTATTTAATGAAATTTCTATTTTTATTTTATTTTAGTTGCTGTTAAGTGTCTAGTCTGCCAGTAACAATAAGAATAGTAATATATTTTTAGTATCGTTATGATTGCGAAAAAAAAAAGATTTATTGTATTGTTTTAATTATGACTTTGATAATGTGTTTGTGAAATGGAATGAACGTGCTAATTATTGCGGATGATTTGTCTTATGCTTAGAAGTTCATAAAGGTCTCTATGAAAGCCACATTTCTGAGTTTCACTATAATTTATATCTGTATAATATGTATATCTAGCTGTTACGAATATCTCAACGGAGTCTAAGAAGTATGTTGTAGAAGTGAACAGTTAAGTAGATATTTATAACACATTTTTTATAACAGGACTGTACATTTTTTACAAGGAAAGAAATTCTTAGGTAAGATAATCTAGTAATTATTTCTTTACAATTCTCTGTTTAGAGCAGGGGTTGTTGGTGATAAAACGTCTTCTATTCTATCTCTTATTCTTATGTGGTTTAAGAACTTTATATTCCCTAAAGAATTCACAAATTCACTTATTGAGAAACATTTTATAATCCTAATCCTAATCATAACTAATTTTTAAATGTGAAAACGAGTTGACGACACTATAGAAATTTTGACGAGCTTAAGTGTTAATGTGTCGAACGAAACTATAGCGCGATATAGAAAACGGTACAACGCCATCTATCGACTGTCATAGTAAACTTCTGTTTGTAAAGGTTTAATTTCCAAATTTCACGCGTACGAAGTCGCGGGCAACAGCTAGTAATAATAATATGATGAGCGTACAAATTCTTATTCTTCTATCTTCTATTCTTCTACTCTATTTTCTTGTAATACTAGATTTAAGTACTATTTTCTTTAGCTAGATTCAACGATTGGTGCCAATGCTATATTGCTTTGAAACTAGTAAGGCAAAGTTGACCGCTACTGTACCTACATAAATTATAAAACTTTATACAATAATTCTTCAATTACCTTTCTGATTTAAAATACGCCAATCGAAATCGAAATGCACAAGAATCAAATTGTCGACTTACAAGCAGTTTATCCATAGACTTAGTATATTTCCTAGAGTTTAATAACTTGGTTTTAACCAAGCACTGGTTATTAAAAATAAATCATTGTCAGGCTCAATATCGTTAGACTATTTCGGTCATATATCAATAAATAATTAATCAGTTGTTATCGCTTGTTTGTAGTTCAATCAATAACATATAAAATGTTCCTGAACTGTTTCTGTCTCTTATCAATAAATCTGTCATCAATATATAAAATATTTTCTACACATACACATTATTACTACATGTTGCACGGAAATTAATTGTTACAAATAATTATCCGGCGCAGGCATGAATCCTGTGACCTCATAAATGACAGTAAGTTACGCTACCACTGCACCACTAGAATACATTAATAAAGAGGGTCCATAATTGTATTTTAAATACCTATTCAATTTTATCAATCATTGCATACATTATGGATCGCAATAAATAAAATTAAAAAACTAAAACTTAAAAGTCCTTGTCGGTCGATCGGTAAACTTGTAAGCTTAAGGGCCTACATCAATATTATCGTAAATCATCGCCGACACGTACATATTAACACAGCCAGTAGGCACAGAAAATGAAGAATTAGGGATACTTTTCCTATTTACTCAAAATCTACTAAATATATTTTAATTCTGATTTACGTGTTTCTATACATAATAGTTACCTATGTTTTTAAAGTTATTTCATTAGTTAATATACGATAATAGACCGACTAATGAAAAAAATAAAAAATTTGAGAGGTTGTTTCGCCAAGATTTTCTATCGAGAAAACTTTTTTCAATCGCGTTTCTGAGTTTATGCGATCCTAGATCATATATTGAAAAAACATATACTTAAAAATTAGAGCTCTAGCCATTCAATCTAAAGAAACAATGAAAACTTCGTACATAGAAAAATGCACGAAGCTATTTTGGTATCCTCTTAAGAAAAACTTGTTATTGAGTACATCGTGTTGTATCCTGGTGGGCAAGTCGCATCTTTCAATGGTGTCACAATGGCATCACAATGACACATTATATCCTCAAAAAATTAACAATAGACTACCAAACTTGATAAAAATCACCACTAAACAATTAGTTATTTAGTGTTAATGCAAAAAATGCAATAACTGATTGCATAATGGCGAATTTTATAAATTTTGGTAGTCTTTTGTTAATTATTTGAGGTTATAATGTGTTCTTGTGATGCCATTGTGACACCATTGAAATACGCGACTTGCCCACCTGGATAAAGGTCACTGAGTAAATATATATAATTAAAATGCTACCAAAATAATCTCACAAAAGTAAACACCCGAGGCTTACTTTATCTGTAAAAAGATTATTTTTCCATTAAAGAGTGGATATACTCGGTAACAAAACAAAACGATTTGTGTAAACCTAGATTTAATTTAATTAACCTCTACTTTTGTCCCAACGTGACAGTAGCCGTTTACACCAAGAGCTAATAAACAATTCAGAGTAGGCTGTCACAACACTTTATCTTGTCTAAGCTGGTCCTATTTGTATTCAATTGGGATATGAGGATATTAGTTCTGTACCAAAGGTAAAATGGAACCGTATAACTAAGTTTTTCGAGTACTTATACTGGGTATTTTTCAAGATATAAGCTCACATAGGGACATACATATAAAAATAACGACTCTGTATTATAAAAAGTAAAAATGTAGCGACATACGACATATTGACGACATGCGACATATTGACGAGCCTCGTGGTCGAGTGGTTCATGTTCCGATCAAGAGGTCGTGGGTTCGACTCCCGCTCGGGACAATCATTTGTGTGATTTTTCTAATTGTCATACAAATGTTTGTACTGCGTCTGGGTGTTTCTATGTATTATAAGTATGTATTTACAAAAGAAAAGTAGTGTATGTAGTCTATCCGTATTCTGGTACCCATAACACATGCATACAAGCTTAGCTTGGGACCAGAGGACGTTGTGTGAAATGTCCGTGAATATTTATTTATTTATTTATATATTTATATAAACAATATAACTATCACCAACTCGTTTACTTCTTCGAATGCAGTAAAAGTCAGAGTATTATAAGGAGATAAATTTGTCTATAGGATACAAAAACTAAACTAAACCCTATGCAACATTGTCTGTTCAGCGAGGCAAAAGTGGATAGACTACATACCCGCCCAAAGTGGTGAAGGTCCGTATCCAACCATGGGACATAAAATTTTTATCTTTTTTTCATAGAATAAATTAAAATACATATATTTTTATTCATAAACTCGAGTCAATAGAATTGAGTCCATGTCACGTTTTAACCAACAACATCGTGTGATGACACTAGCTGCCAAGAATACCTACTCTGAATAATTTTCCTAGCTCCTGCCTCAGCTACGATTTGTAATGAAAATGCGTCATCACTTAAGCGGCTTATACATCCACGTGTTAGTTTATTGTTTTGTTCGTGTAGCCTTAGCCTCGTTTTTGTTTACAGTAATTGGCTTTTACGGGATTATCTTTATTAAAAAACTAGCTGCACTCCACGGTTTTACCCACATACATGTTTGTCGGTAACACTACAATTTTAACGCGGAGAAATTATCATAATATACGAATGTGTTTAACCAAATATCGCTGTTTACATAAAAGCTTTATCAAAATTGTTCCAGCCTATTCAGCGCTACAAGTGGCAAACGATATAAAAATATTTATAAAAAGATATTTATTTTATAATTCTTAATGACTTACTTTTGTACTTGAGTTGTTATGTTTGTTATTTATAATTTCTATGCCTGAGAAAGTCATGATATAAAATCTGTATCTATGCAGCAATATTGATTTTTTTTCAAATAAATATTTATGGACTTTTCGCACATTTCGCACAATGTCCTCTGGTCCCAAGCTAAGCTTATATGCTTATACTATATATACTACTTTTGTTTTGTAAATACATACTTATAATAATTGTATGATATTTATAAATATCCCAAAAATAATTATCCCGTGTGGGAATCGGTCCCGCGACCTCGTAAACGGCAGTCTGTTACATCGACAAGGCCCGTCAAATGATCATGATTCTACATGTGTGCATTTAATTTTCTTTGTCTATATTTTCGGGGGTCTAATCTGCTTACGCAAATAATATCAAATGTTATTACGAATAAGAGTATTAGCCGATTCTATTCGGTTCTTTCACCCAAAACAATCGTTAACTTTGACCTGACCTATTATTTGCCATCACTGTCTATGACTTACGCAATAAATTTAATACTGTACATAAATCAGCTATTACATAAATGACCGTATACATTTGTCTTTGATCTAAATTTATTCATGGTCGTTATTATACATATTTTAGAAGTATAATTTTTTTTTACTAGGTATATTGCTCTCTATTTAAAAATATATACATATTTATTGACCTGTTAGTGACCGTTGTTCTATTTTCAAATCAAAGTGACGCTTATGGGGAACGCTTGCTAAATAATAATCTACTTAGTTTAAAAACTAAATAACACGCTTAAAATATCCTTAATATTTTTTAAATGATTGCGTTGTCATCAATACTCAATTCTATGCTACCTACTTACAAAACGTTGACAGTTTATGTCGTCAGAGACATAAGTTTCTGTTGTCACAATCGTAGTAAACACAAGTAAACAATTATGATATTTTTACCTAATTCTATAAACAAAGCGTTTTTATGTGAAATTATCTGATTGTATAGTATAGGTATAAGTGACTTGTCCTAAGATAGTCACATATGGGCCATTAAAAGAAGAATTGAATTGAATTGATATTTTTACCTGATTCTATAAACAAAGCGTTTTTATGTGAAATTATCTGATTGTATATGAAAGGCATACGTAGAAACACAATAATCTTGGTGAATCTACTCATATACAATTCAACTATTACGTGATAATTAAAAATACAAGTGTGGTCATAGTGATACTTCAACATGCTATTCTAGTAATTCTGATCCAGGAATTGGGATTATTCTTTTAAATTATTGCATTGTCATCGGTCCTTGTTAGGTGTGCAAAATTTCAGATCAATCCGTCTACTGCAAGTGGCTGAAAATCGCTTTCAAAGATTCCGTTACACAGATTGACACATTGATAGATACATACCAAACTTATAAAAGCGTGTTAAAAATTGCACTTAAGATGGTCAGCTGACGTTGACCAAAACTACACAAAGGTACTTAGGGGTTTTAATTAAGAAAAGTTTGTAAGTTTATTAAGTTTTATTACCACATATAAGCCTATACAACAATTTTACCGTTATATATTTAACTACTATTAGTGCGCAGCAGCATTGTACGCGGATAACATCTTCTGTGAAAGACGGAAAACTCGAAAATAAACCCTGTGCCAACACACCCGGTCAGCGCCGCAGTAGACCATAACTCCTCCCAAAATGGAGGAGGCCCATACTCAACAGTGGGACGTTTATGGGCTGGACAAAGAGAAAGAGAGAGAGTGAGCAGCAAAACCTATGCCTTATCTTTCTAGATTTCCTTGTTCTGAACTCGTTGTATTGACACGTATTTACTTAATCCGAAACCACATAGATTTAATACTACGAGACCTGAAGATATATAAAGGCAGTGTTACTTATCGCTGTTAATTGGATTTTCAGTACAGTCGAAGACATAGAATCTACACTTTACTGACTTTACCTACTAGATCCACAACAGTAGGTATTGCTTTACCCAGTCTAAACACCTGACCCTCGCACAATAATTACGAATACTATAAAATGATGAAAATAATTAAATTCATATTTTTTCCTTGTAATATATATCTAGCTAATAATTGAATTGACCTAGCAGTGCCTATATTGTTAAACTGCGGAAATCAGAAGTAAAGTGACTACTTCAGAGACTTGAGAGAAAGGAGAAAATTCCGAATTTTATCAATAAACAGGTGTTGTCCGCGACGAATTTAGAAAATATTCCCCATTTTTACAACATTTTTCACTGATGCTTCGCTCATACATATTATTCGCATACATATTACTCGTATTATTCGCAGCGTAATGTTATATAGCCTATAGACTTTATCGTTAAGTGTATTTATCCAACACAAAAATAATTTTTCAAATCGGACCAAAAAAACTTTAGCTTTATATATATAGATTCTGTAAACATTACGTAGTATATAAATAGTACCATAGTTTTGTAGGGTCAAGGGTAAACACAAGTTCAGATTAATAAAAATAACCTTAACTTAATGGTGCTTTTTACATCAGCGCAAAAGTAAAAACTTGCGTGTTATTACAGGATTTATTTGAAGTCACTTAATTTTATTTGGCGTATCTTACTTATAATGGCGGTCTATAGCCTCTGCCTTTCTCCAAGGGTAAAAAGGCGTGATGTTATGAAGATATGACTCGTGTGGTAAAATATTAAGAATATAATTGTCACCACACCATTTTCCCCAGGGTACTGAAAGGTACTGAAAATGGGTAGGGTACTAAATAAGCCAGCTAATATATCCCTTAGCTGTAAAACAGTTAATATCAACTATGAGAGACGGAAAACTTGAAACTGAACGAACGGACCATCTGGTTAGCACGACATACAATACATATATAGCTCTTTAAATACATAATAATATATTTCGACAGCTAAATTACTGCATTGTTTTATGTGTACTTTTACAGAGTTTTCAAACGATTCCGGGAAGTGAACCCAGATCTAGTACCCAAACGCATGACAGAGAACCAAGCACACACGATAGCAGTACCTGTAGAAGAAATAGAAAAATTACCTGAATTAAAAGTAAGAGAATATCACAATATAAGAGTACTATCTAACACTGACATAGTATAAATAACGTGATTAAATTTAAAAAAATATTATTTTATACTCTTATATCTCCTGAGTGTAGGCATATTTGTTTATGTATTTGTGTAAGTATGTGTATGTATTTGATGTATGTGTATTTATGTTATGTATTAAGTTTATGTAAGTATGTAAAGCTAATCTTTGTAGGTTATAGTACACCACATAAAGCCCTCTCTTTGACCAAACGTAGTCCATCCAAAGGTTGTCTGGAAGAGATCGCAGATTTGAAAAGACCGCCTATTGTACTATATTATTGTTAATAAGCTACTGTAATGTAACATGGTGTACAATAAAGGGTAATCTATCTATCTAATCTATCTATAAGTTACTTTACCAAAAAACATTTAAGTTACTTTACCAAAATTTTTCTAATTGTCATACAAATGTTTGCAATGCGTCTGGGTGTTTCTATGTATTATATGTATGTATTTACAAAAGAAAAGTAGTATATGTATTATATCTGTATTCTGGTACCCATAACACAAGCATATAAGCTTAGCTTGGGACCAGAGGACGTTGTGTGAAATGTCCATGAATATTTATTTATTTATTTATTTATTTATTTATCTAGAAAACACACATTATCAATCCTATAAATATACCATTACAATAGTAAAATCAATGAATGAGTAAAATAAAAAGAAATGCGGTCCTAGTCTGAGTGAAAAAAAAAATTTTAAGTCATTGATTTCGAAAATTACATTACAAAGGTCTCGTTAAAAGTTCTTATTTGTTTGACAAAAATTCCGCACGAAGAACGACCGCAAAAAGTTACTTTCGCAATGATTTTATTTACGTTCTCGTAGCTATTTAGGGTTGCGTAAAACTTTTTACAGGACCTACATGTCTACAACACCCATTCAATTTCATTCAATTGAGTACACTGGAATGATACAGTTAATTTTAATATACATTTTAGAAATGAGTTTTAACATGTATAATATCATAAGAATATTGCATGAGAAAATAGTATAGAATTAATAGAAACCAAGTCTCAACTGAAAAGTATAGTTGCATCAGTAATTAGAAATCACTAAATTTAACAGAACTCTTGCAAAATTCACTTCAGTGTTTTAATATTTTTTTACCATATTTTTTAACAAAGACTGACAGCCCTTGAAAACATAATATTTTTATTATTCGAAAGTCGAAGGTGTTTGAAAACTTCTTCAATAAATATGTATATAAAGATTGAGAGTAAAACTTCTCTTTTAATGAAGCTTTTCATCATATTTATGACATGCAAAAATATCATTTTTATGTAATTTTTTCTTTTAGATATTTTATTACTAAGTTTAAAACAGAAGAAACCCGATCTCATAACTAAGCTCTGCCAACTAAGCTATCGCGGTAACTTGCTGATGAAATATTTAAACAAAGCTGTAATGTACAGCAATTACTTGCAAGCCATATGAGCGGCTCTGCAAACAAGCTGGCCTTTTTCACTTCAAGGAAGCCACGCTGACCAAGTGTGTCGACATTGGGTTTAATTTCAAGTTTTGCATCTCTCACAGAGGACGTTATCTGCTAATTTTTATTCCTGACACCTGGCACCCCTGGATAGAAACGGGGGTAAAGTAAAATTCTTACGATTTATTCCAAAACAATATATAAATAAATTACTTCGATTCTGTTCCAGGAAAATCCATTTAAAAGAAGAATATGTCAAGTGTTCTCTCATGACGGCTCAGGGAACCTCACATTTGAAGACTTCCTAGACATGATGTCAGTATTCAGTGAAGCAGCACCTAGAGATATTAAAGCTTGGTAAGGTCCTTTGAAGACGCCTGCTAGGTTAAGCATATAGACTTCAACATGTGACTTACTAGATATGAACTGTCGATGAACCCTATACTTAATAGAGCGAATGGATGCAGGCACAAAAGACCAACTGTGGTGGTATTCTATCTTTATGTTTACTTGTTGATAAAGACAGCTGATGGATATAGGATGTTGCTTTTCCTTCGTTACCACAATAATACATAATTACATGTTGGCCCAGTTGTTCCACTTTTCATTTTGTGTAGGTACTCTACTTTGCACGACTTTTGTCATTTATGGAAATTATTGGAGCCACATGCCATCATTGGTGACCTAATAGTAACATTCGCTTTAGTCCGTCACGCTGGCAAAACTTTGCCGAGGTAGTTTAGATGACTTTTTCAGTTTCATGTTATTTTTTGCGTTCCATAATGTTTACAATGGTTGATATTGATACAACGGTTAAATATTTAAGATACAACTATGGACCCTGTCGGGCACAGCAATTAAAAACAGTATTTTTATTCGTAATCTATTAGTTATGACTTAAGAGAATGTTTCACATACATTTTTCAAGTCTTTCTTACGAACTAGAAAGGAGTGTCATATGGTCTTTGCAAAATGACCATTAAGGCCTACATTGGAAGGGTCTACGATTTTTAAGAAAAATTATAGTCTTTTGATGGTCTTATGTAAATTGTATTACACAGGTACGCATTCCGAATCTACGACTTAGACGACGACATGTATATTGGTAGAGACGATCTTCTAGAAGCAACAAGACTACTTACAAAGGGAGAACTCCATCCACAAGAAAGAGAAGAGATAGTAGCCAGCGTACTAGACGAGGCAGACGTGGATGGTGATGGGAGGCTATCATTTATGGACTTTGAACATGTCGTCGTTAGGGCGCCAGATTTTCTTTCAACATTTCATATTAGAGTTTAATTTTGTTGTAATAAAAATTGTTTTGATAATACTTTGAATATATATTCAAACGCTTTTTATTTATTGGCAATATTAGACCATAAATTATATTATTTCAAATAACGTTTGAAATGTAATGGAGGGATGTTTCGTAGTAGAACATAAATATATAATTTACAAAAATAGAGATCCGTACAATCTTAGTATTCTCTTCCTTCTCCAGCTCATATACGTCCCACTGTTGGGCACGGGCCTCCACCACTTTATGAGGGATTATGGTCTACTGCGCCGCGCTGACCAAGCGTGTTGACACAGGGTTTATTTTCGAGGTTTCCGTCTCTCACAGAAGATGTTATCTGTATGCAATATCGCTTAGCTGACTTTTACAGCACCCTGGGGAGGAGATGGGGTGGTGACATTTGTATTCTTAATCCGTCACCACACGGACAGTGGTGATAACTACACAGCTCAAAATTGTACATTTTATGTAGGTATATCAGTTGATGCTACAGCAACAGATACTCATCGTCATTTTTCTTATGCTATGGTCCTATAATTTGAGGTCGTTATAACCAATATAATATTATTTTATGCTAATAACAGTACGACACCTTTTCTGGACTTGCCCACCTCGGATTTACCTGATTATTTTAAATTTACTACATTACAGTACGTATTTAATAATTTAACCTCACTCGTCTGTGGCTGTAAAACCATTTTACCAAGCTTCATTATGGTAAATTAAAAAAGATTATAATCCTAAGCTGTTGACTTAGGACGTTAGCTTTAATCCTAAATAAGTAATTTTGCCGAGAGCTTTTTGTGAAACGTGAGTAATTCATATAGGGCTTTCATATTTAGCTGTAAAATCTTGAAATATTACATTTTATAACCTCTTATTAAAATTAATGCATATTATTTTGTGCGTGTTCTAAATTCGTGTGAAACTAAATGATTCACGTAAATGAGATAAAAAGATAGGCAAAGTACGAAATGGATTTGCACACGAAGAGTTCTGTAGGTACTGTTATTATCGTTATTTATTCATCACTAGCTGTCACCCGCAACTTCGTACGTGTGGAATTTAGAAACCAAACCAACGTATACAAAAGCTATTCTATAGAACCACTCTCATCATCGTCATCCTCCTGCCCTTATCCCATTATTTGGGGTCGGCGCAACATGTCTTTTTCTTCCATAGTCTTCTATTAGCCGTCATGTCTGTGTCAACTCCTCTTTCTTTCATGTCCTCTTTCACACAGTCCATCCATCTTTTCTTAGGTCTTCCTCTAGACTTTTTTTCTTCCACATAAATATTACATTTTATAACCTATAGAACCACTCTACCTATTAAAAACCTTGTCAAAGTCCGTTGGGTAGATAAACAATTATACATACAAAACTGACGACTTTGGTTTTATAGCTGAATCCACAAATTTTAGTTCTCTGTTTCACTAATGTCGTTGGGAGGGAGAGGAGACAAGATGTCCTTTGTTGCTAAGTGATTCTATTTCCGTTAATTGACAGGAATTACGCCATTTTCACTAACAGTGACATTAAATTTAACACAAATTAAATCACCTTTTGTTTACTAAAGTCGTATCTAAATGTACCTGTAACGTATTTAGCTTTCTAAATACGAATACGCAATCTTTGCGATAAATATTAATGTCTGAAATGTATGTAATGATAGCGAGGGCTCAGTAATAGAGACCCGTTTTACAGTTTGTTACGAATTCCTGAAAACAAGTTTTTAAAATCATGAATGAAATTAAATTATTGCATTGTCAACTACAGTCCTTAATAGTCCACCTTGGTAGTCTACTACAGTCTAAATCTGATTTTATTTAGATGCATAATATGTGAAAGCAATGAAATGAAACGAAATAGAGTAATTAAAATGGCTTCGCCTAGTTAAAAATAAAAAATACAGTACAGATGAATTGAGAACCTCCTCCTTTTTTGAAGTTGGATAAAAAATCTTATTGCGACGGCCCTAGGGCAGGAATAACCGAAAGAAACGTCTTATTAATTACTTAACACAGCTATAATAATATATGAAAATATAAAAATTACAAAAAGTATGCTTCCCCGTGACAGTGTATTACACTGCCGTGACCAGGATTCGAACCTGGGTTACTACGGCCACAACGTAGGGTCCTAACCACTAGACGATCACGGCTATCGGAGCTTGTGTTGACAGAGATGAAATACCTGTACTTATTCTGTAACAGCTATCACTGCAATTTTTTTTTTTGTTACAAGTAGCGCTTTAGTAAACGCTGGTGATAGCAATTTATATTTTTATCGCGAATACAGACGTTGCAGAAAATCATGCTTTGAGTCTTACGTAGAGACTAACTGCTGCCCGCGACTCGGTACGCGTGGAATTTAGAAAATTGTCGCCGTTTTGCTACTTTTTTCACTAAGGCTTCGCTCCTATTGGTCGCAGCGTGATGTTATATTGCGTTTCTCTTTAAATGAACTAGCCAGTACAATAAGAATTTTTCAATTCGTACCAGTATTTCCTGAGATTAACGCGTTCAAACAAACAAACTCTTTTTATAATATTAATACAATAGATTAAAACTAATAACTATTTTGAATGTGAGTTTGTTTGTTACATTATGAACAAATGAATCGTTTTATAACCTCAGACATGAAATGAAACAAAATCGAAGTAAAAAATTTTTATTTCAAGTTGGCATGTTTTACAGGCTCTTTTGAAACGTCACAAGCTAAGTGTCTGTTCCAAACACGAATCCTATGGAGAAGAACAGACAAGCAACTCCATAGATTTTTTCTTTACCAGCACAGGACTACCTTGAAGTTAACACCAAGCATTTGTGGGAGAACCCATTCATTTAAGAGAAAAGCTAGAAATGTAAAGCCACTGACTAAAAATACATAACATAACATCACGCCTTTTTCCCATGGGGATAGGCAGAGACTATAGAGCGCAATCTGCTACGATCCAAACATACTTCCTTGGCTTCATCCACACTTATACATCTGGTCAATGGTCATAAATACCAGACGGCTGTAATAGTCATTAACTACTGCATTATTGAAAATAGGACATGAAAAGGCAATAGGTTATGCATGCAAAGGAAACATATACCATTTTACTTACTGAATAAAATAGCTTAGATTTTTTCACAGACCTAGGACAAAATTTTATATGAATCGGTTAATCCGTTTCGGGGGATAGTGGCAATTAATACTACGAGAATTTTATATACCAAGAATCTATACTAATATTAAAAAGCTGAAGTGTTTGTTTGTTTGAACGCGCTAATCTCAGGAACAACTGGGCCGATTTGAAAAATTATTTCAGTGTTAGATAGGGCATTTATCGAAAAAGGCTTTAGGCTATATAACATCACGCTACGACCGGTAGAAGCGAAGTAGTAGTGAAAAATGTTTCAAAAAACGGGGAATTTTTTTTTAATACCATGCGGGCGGAGTCGCGGGCAACAGCTAGTATTAGTATAATTATAAGGAGAAAGATAGTTACTTCTGTTATGTGTTAAAAACTCGGGTCAGTAATGCAAAATGTAAAGCTTTTCATAACTTCATATCGATGAAATATGCTTTATTATACCTTTAGGCTAAAACACGAGCGTTTAAAAAATTTAAAAGCTGAAAACCGATAGTTTAACATTAAAACTCAATTGATAAATAACTACTATACATTAAATTGCTAAAACAAATCAAAGAAAAATACACTCGTACTGAATTACAAGCAGTAGAAATAATATCGCTTGAATATTCTAATAAAATATTAGGATTTCATTTAGTCTACGACAAGGCTCGGGGAGTCGGGCCACAGATGTCAAAGGAATTTAGAAAGGAAAAATATAAAAGTGCCTATATTTTCTCTTATATTTTATCGCATTTTTCATATTCTGAAGATGAATGTAAAGTGTTTTATTTTATCTTGCTGTTTGTTATTATTAATATTTTTTAGTTTTAGGTAAAATGAATGTTAATGTATTTATTGTAAGCATAGGCACTGAGGCGTTATTTGGAAGGAAATGATTAAAAGAAAGAAGATAAATTTACGTTGTAAAGGTACATACTCATTTAATTTTTCAGTACCTACTTATTTTTACTGTTCCATCAGATAGGATCTGTTTTATGGCGGGATTCGGCGCGAACAGGTAAGTATTGAAAATTTAAAAAGATATGATAGCGTGCCTACGTAGGTACCTATTTATTGACACAAAAATTAAGAAATTCAATGGTTGATAAATCGGAGACATCTCTTAATCAACATTCGAAGTAGATACTATACTGTAGGCGACTGTTCTAAGGTTTCCTTTCGTTCCTTGTGTGAATTATAGATGTCGCAACAAGGATATATACAAATTCTTGAGTAAAGGGCCTAAAACAAGAAAATATAATTTCCTTTTTTAAATTCGTGAAAAATACATAATTAAAACCTAACTGTGTCTAATAAAAACAGTAAAAACAACTTTAAGAGTTTCAAAAACCGGCATTTACCGCTAAAAACCGTTATTATCGCATTCATTTCTATATTGCACGTGTTATCTATGGCAATAAAAATTCTACATTGTCTATGCTTTAAAAATTTAAGTACTTCGCTTTTGTAGTCGCGTTTTTAGCAATATCATGGCTAAAATACTCTTGTAATTTGTTAATTCTGAATACGTGCCTGAATAATCGTCGTGTATATATAGAGTGAAAAGACAATTACATATTTTGTACAGTTATATGATTACTTGCTTTCATTTGACAAATTGCGCTAGACCGCATATTTAAAATGGCAGCCCTACCACGTAGAATAATCAAAGAGACACAGCGACTGATGCAAGAACCGGTGCCGGGAATCAGCGCAGTACCAAGCGAAACAAATGCACGTTATTTCCACGTAATCGTCACTGGCCCAGAAGATTCACCATTTGAAGGAGGACTATTCAAATTAGAATTATTTCTACCTGAAGACTATCCCATGTCAGCTCCAAAGGTTAGGTTTATAACGAAAATATACCATCCAAATATAGATCGGCTTGGTCGTATATGCTTGGACATTTTGAAGGACAAATGGAGTCCAGCTCTTCAAATACGCACGGTGCTGCTTTCGATCCAAGCGCTATTGTCAGCGCCGAACCCCGACGATCCACTAGCAAACGATGTGGCTGAACTGTGGAAGGTGAACGAGAGTGAAGCGATCCGAAACGCGAAGGAGTGGACGCGGAGATATGCCATGGATAACTGAGCGCCCGTGCCCGAGAGCACTCTCATACCAGTGCCTCCCGACGCGCGGGACACGAGGATGGAACTAACATAAATATCATGATTTTAAGAGTGCAAGTTATATTATACACCCTAGAGCGAGTAACTTGTGAAGAGACAATTGTGGATACATTTTAGTAGAGGCGGGCAACGTGCCTGTAGCCCGCCTCGACTGCCAGGTTATCCTTCCGCATTTCTCGTAGCCTCGCCCTTATCGTCTCGGAGCGGGCTGACAATCCCACAGGTCATTGTTTACCCGTTCACATGTAGCTTCGTTACAATATTAGGTATGCATATTTTTTTACTATCATTATAATAGCAAATAATACAAGTATCTGAAAAATTTAATGGTGTCGATTCCAGTGCAAGTCCAACTTCACTAAACTTAACCATAAATAAACTATTTTTAGTTTGGTTTTAGTGATATACCTATTCTGTTTCAAACAGAAATTAAACTTAAAATTTTAGTTGACAGCACTTATTTGATTTTGACATAATCATTAAAGCTGCCCACTAACAGACAAAAATGCCTTTTATAGTGAACGAATGAATGAATGAATAAAAAATAACTAATATAAAATTCCTTTTCAAACGTTATTTGAGCAATATAGGTATTTATAAATATTTAAAACTATTTCTGCATCATTGTTATGAACATTTATTAATAATTTAATTAGTTGGCGGCCTTATTTCAGTGTATTTCTCATCTTAGATATGAGCATAGTGAGCATCAAATCTTTTAGGTTATCTGTGGAGTGATTAGCACTACTTTTACTCTGTGGTATGCCTATATTACTTTCCTTGATTACTTTATACAAAAAACAAACAATTAAATTCGTTAATTATTTATTTTAATAGGTGTTTAGTGTAAATAATTACAGCAACTAAGGAAAAATATGCTTATAAGCAAATATTTACTTCTCATCTACCATAAACTGATGACGGAAACTCATAATTATCAAGATAACAATGACAAAAGCCAAAAAGTGTATTTATGGAAACATGAAAATCTGTATTTATAAAAATTTGTGATATCATGTGGTGTATAATTATGCAAGAGATATTAAATGAACCTAATAATTTATTTCTACTTTTATTTATAACTTATAAAAGTGTGTTAAGTTCAGTATGTAGTTGTATATGTTAAGTATTCTGATCTATAAGCTACACAACAGTAATTAATTCATCATAGTCTTTTCTTAAGGGCAACATATATCCATGAATTCTTACAAACATATTTAGATTAATAGAATGTTAAGAATTCCAATAAATTATATACTTTATTTCTAACTTAGCTAAGCCTGCTAGTGGTTACTATAATATAGCCTATGTGTTATGTATTCTGATCTAGCTATAAGCTACAAAACAGTATTTATGTATCTATGAATTCTTACAAACAATCTATATGGATTATTAGAATGTTAAGAATTCCAATAAATTACATATATGCATAACACATTACTTTTTGATATAGTAAGAGGCTTAATACTTACTTATTATACAAATAAAAATGCAATATTTGTTTAAATACATGTTTTACTAAATAAATCTGAATGTTTTCCAAGTACATATAAATAAATGTTGGTCCACTGAACTCTCTGGCTTGGCTTGGCTGATTCTATTCATTTCTTCATTAGTTATTTTTAATAATAAATTTAGAAACCTACTGATAAAAAATATAGCTCACTGTTCTAGAGACAAACTGTTAGAAACCTTATTAAGTATCACAGATCAAGTAGCACCATTTGGTAGGTATAGTTTTAAGACTGGCTACAATTATTATTTCTACTATTTAATGATATTTACATAACTTTAGGCAGACACACACAAATACACATTTTTTATCACTAGTTTCAATGTTCCAAACTATGGTTCCAAAGATTTCTAGATTTTTCCTGTAGTTCACTTAATATAATTGGTAGCAACTGCATTTATAGGTACTGGACCACAATTTTCCATTAGGCCACCAACTGGATATTTATTTTCCCCTGCATGACCTGGAAAAAAGTTATATTTATCATTAGACGCCATTAACCTCAAAATCGTTCACTTTGTATTAAATTATATATGTTTATAATATTTTTACGATAACTTGTATACTTACATAATATATGATGTCTTAGAATTCTATGGCTAAGTAAAAATACGTATTATATTAATTAAAGTAAATTACAAAACTATTTCGACAAAAATTAAGTAAACAAAGAAATACCTAAATAATTAGTTCTACGAATCTCCGCACTTGACTGTGATTCGTCTGTTTTTCGCGCTTTGTTTAACCTCAATTTTGGCGCCAATATTTAATTTATCAAGTATAATTTTAATTTATAAATATTTTTTATTTGCTAACAAACATTTATTATTCAATATTTAATCAGAAAATCAATTTTTAATGTTCAAAAAGCCATGATAAAATTTAGTGAATTTAAGTCGGCACCTACTCATATCCCGACTAAATAAGTCGAGAACTCACTAAATTAAGTGAATTTTTGACATTTATGATGTACACCAGAATAGCATTATCACTAAATTGTATAGATTGACTAATTTTGGTCCTGTCAAACTTAATTTAAGTGAAGTTGTGACTTTCAGAATAAGAAAGTGAGATTTGACAGGAATAAATCAATTTTTAGTTAAGTTTAGTTACGTTCTTGGACACAGAATCGACACCGTCTCCCAAAATGCTATAGGTTATGCTATGATATAGACGAACGAAGTTCTGGGGGAAAGACAATGGTGTCGATTCTGTGTCCAAGAACGTAACTAAACTTAACTAAAAATTGATTTATTCCTGTCAAATCTCACTTTCTTATTCTGAAAGTCACAACTTCACTTAAATTAAGTTTGACAGGACCAAAATTAGTCAATCTATACAATTTAGTGATAATGCTATTCTGGTGTACATCATAAATGTCAAAAATTCACTTAATTTAGTGAGTTCTCGACTTATTTAGTCGGGATATGAGTAGGTGCCGACTTAAATTCACTAAATTTTATCATGGCTTTTTGAACATTAAAAATTGATTTTCTGATTAAATATTGAATAATAAATGTTTGTTAGCAAATAAAAAATATTTATAAATTAAAATTATACTTGATAAATTAAATATTGGCGCCAAAATTGAGGTTAAACAAAGCGCGAAAAACAGACGAATCACAGTCAAGTGCGGAGATTCGTAGAACTAATTATTTAGGTATTTCTTTGTTTACTTAATTTTTGTCGAAATAGTTTTGTAATTTACATACATAATATAATACGTATTTTTACTTAGCCATAGAATTCTAAGACATCATATATTATGTAAGTATACAAGTTATCGTAAAAATATTATAAACATATATAATTTAATACAAAGTGAACGATTTTGAGGTTAATGGCGTCTAATGATAAATATAACTTTTTTCCAGGTCATGCAGGGGAAAATAAATATCCAGTTGGTGGCCCAATGGAAAATTGTGGTCCAGTACCTATAAATGCAGTTGCTACCAATTATATTAAGTGAAATACAGGAAAAATCTAGAAATCTTTGGAACCATAGTTTGGAACATTGAAACTAGTGATAAAAAATATGTATTTGTGTGTGTCTGCCTAAAGTTATGTAAATATCATTTAATAGTAGAAATAATAATTGTAGCCAGTCTTAAAACTATACCTACCAAATGGTGCTACTTGATCTGTGATACTTAATAAGGTTTCTAACAGTTTGTCTCTAGAACAGTGAGCTATATTTTTTATCAGTAGGTTTCTAAATTTATTATTAAAAATAACTAATGAAGAAATGAATAGAATCAGCCAAGCCAAGCCAGAGAGTTCTGTGGACCAACATTTATTTATATGTACTCGGAAAACATTCAGATTTATTTAGTAAAACATGTATTTAAACAAATATTGCATTTTTATTTGTATAATAAGTAAGTATTAAGCCTCTTACTATATCAAAAAGTAATGTGTTATGCATATATGTAATTTATTGTAATTCTTAACATTCTAATAATCCATATAGATTGTTTGTAAGAATTCATAGATACATAAATACTGTTTTGTAGCTTATAGCTAGATCAGAATACATAACACATAGGCTATATTATAGTAACCACTAGCAGGCTTAGCTAAGTTAGAAATAAAGTATATAATTTATTGGAATTCTTAACATTCTATTAATCTAAATATGTTTGTAAGAATTCATGGATATATGTTGCCCTTAAGAAAAGACTATGATGAATTAATTACTGTTGTGTAGCTTATAGATCAGAATACTTAACATATACAACTACATACTGAACTTAACACACTTTTATAAGTTATAAATAAAAGTAGAAATAAATTATTAGGTTCATTTAATATCTCTTGCATAATTATACACCACATGATATCACAAATTTTTATAAATACAGATTTTCATGTTTCCATAAATACACTTTTTGGCTTTTGTCATTGTTATCTTGATAATTATGAATTTCCGTCATCAGTTTATGGTAGATGAGAAGTAA
Organism: Orgyia antiqua; assembly: GCA_916999025.1. Lineage (NCBI taxonomy): Eukaryota > Metazoa > Arthropoda > Insecta > Lepidoptera > Erebidae > Orgyia > Orgyia antiqua. Next base: position 23,103,189 of record OU779862.1, read on the forward strand.
ATATTTGCTTATAAGCATATTTTTCCTTAGTTGCTGTAATTATTTACACTAAACACCTATTAAAATAAATAATTAACGAATTTAATTGTTTGTTTTTTGTATAAAGTAATCAAGGAAAGTAATATAGGCATACCACAGAGTAAAAGTAGTGCTAATCACTCCACAGATAACCTAAAAGATTTGATGCTCACTATGCTCATATCTAAGATGAGAAATACACTGAAATAAGGCCGCCAACTAATTAAATTATTAATAAATGTTCATAACAATGATGCAGAAATAGTTGTAAATATTTATAAATACCTATATTGCTCAAATAACGTTTGAAAAGGAATTTTATATTAGTTATTTTTTTATTCATTCATTCATTCGTTCACTATAAAAGGCATTTTTGTCTGTTAGTGGGCAGCTTTAATGATTATGTCAAAATCAAATAAGTGCTGTCAACTAAAATTTTAAGTTTAATTTCTGTTTGAAACAGAATAGGTATATCACTAAAACCAAACTAAAAATAGTTTATTTATGGTTAAGTTTAGTTTAGTTGGACTTGCACTGGAATCGACACCAATGTATATATTTCATGGTTACAACTTTGGTTAATTTTATACATTGGATAGGTCACAAAGTTGAATATCTTTGTAAGAATCGTATGGACACCGATACCATCTATAGTGTGAAAATGTTAGCTTAATAAAATAATTGTCAGGTTTAAAACTAGTGTTACTGAAAGTTTAATTATTTTTATATAGCAAGTTAAATGAATTTTAGATGTTTTGATCTCCACATCGAGCATCTTTCACATGATTTCACCAATTCTTTTGTGTACTACTTACATCTTGTATAAAATCTATCATTAAATTGTATTTATGTATATTTTATTTGGCTTTGTGAAAAAACTACAAAATACATAATATACAAAAGCTATACCTATATTTTATTTGATAACAATAAGTATTTACCTTTCAACTTGTTGCTATAATTTTATACTAGTTTTCCTCATACACTACATTGTGTATTTACCATTATTCATTAATAACAATGATTTCCTTATTTTATGCACACCATTCAAATCTCCCTTGCCGGGTCATGGTAATGCTCAAGGCACCACCATGGCCCATTAGGGCAGATGCTGAGAGAGAAAAAAAAAACAGTTCAAATCCAACAACAAAAAAATGGAATGTCTTAGTGAGCCTAACTATTTTACTGTCTGAATACAATAATTACTTTGTTTATCATTGGGATATGGCCTGTACGGACTAGTTGTAAAAGAGCCTATTCAAAAGTACATTAAGCTGTTCTTGGGACAAACATTTATATGGTGATACAAAACAATTATCTATCATCTGTTATAGTTATTTGTGTATACTCAAATGTGTCAGTTATATAGCTAGCCCATTGAAGCCTTTGTGTTTCTCCTCAGCTCATTGATGTTCCACTTGAGAGGGATTATGGTCTAGTGTGCTGTGTTGGCACAGGTTTTTATGAGTTTCTGCCTTTCACAGAGGATTTTATGTGTACAATATTCCTTAACTTTTACAGCTGCCTTGGAAGGAAATGGGGTGGTGACACTTGTGTTCTTTATTCATCACCACACAGATAATTGTGGTTAACATCATATAAATTTCAATATTAATTAAAATGTTCTGTACTCTTTTACTGAGAAAATGATTTAAAAAATGTGTGATTATATTTTCACTGGGCTTGTGCTGCAGTGGTTCAAAATCTGTTAAGTAATTTGGAATATATAAACTCACTAGCTGACCCGGCAAACGTTGTTTTGCCATACTAAAAAAAGACCAAAAAGGTTTGAAAAATAGATGTTGGCCGATTCTCAGACCTACTGAATATGTATGTAAAATTTGAGAAGAATCGGTCAAGCCGTTTCGGAGGAGTACGGTAACTAACACTGTGACACGTGAATTTTATATATTAGATATAGGTCACATACACATGCAATAATACCTGTTTAATAAATGACTTACAAAAAAGGAGGAGGTTGTCAATTTGTTTGTATGTTTTTTTTTATGTTTGTTACCTTCATAGATAACAAGCTGCTAATATACAACGTGTTGCAGAAAGGTGTAGTCATAATTTAAAGTTGCATTAGATAGGCGTTAAATATTACAGTTACACATAGAAAAATACAGTTGGTAAGTTTTTTTTTGTTTATTGCCTACTATTAAATAACTATCAATTATGAGATGTTTACGGTTTATTGAATGCGATTGAACCTTACGATAAAAGATGACCTCATAGTAGTGTTGTATTTAAAGTAGAACGATTAAGTTAATAAATTAATTAAACTTTTATGAACACATAAAAGTCATAATATAACTAGTATTTGTAATTTCATCCATGCCTAGTGCCTAGTCACCGGCCATGTGTAACGATGGTCAAATATGACTACACCTTTCTGAAACACATTGTATAAAGCAATTTTAAAGCCAATTTGGACCTATGGCATCCAGCTGTGGGGACGTGCAAGCAGATCGAACATCTCCATTATCCAAAGAGTGCAAAACTTAATACTCAGAACCATTTGCAGAGTCCCCTGGTTTACAACAAATGTTGAGATGCATCAAAATACAAATATGAACTCTGTTGTTGAAGAGGTTTACAATTATTCACGCACGTATCGGAAGCGGCTTGAATGCCAACCTTAGCTAAAGACCTGCTTTCTCGCAGCTACAATAAGAGACTGAAAATAAAGGATATCATGACAGTAGTATAGTTACTAGCAAGCTATGAGTAGTGTTCTCAGTGGAGAACACACTCTACCTGCCTATCCCATGGAGCTCCCCTGCTAATGGCTTTGCCGATCGCAGATTAAAAAAAAGAAGTTTGTTACCTCCTAACTTTAAACTGGGTAAAGCAATTTTTATGGTTATTTTTTTTATTTAAAAGCTGGTAGTTCCCGTGTGGTCCCGTTGACACCAGGTCAGGATCTGATGCTTATCTTCTAAGAAATGAAGAAAATCCTCAAAATTTAAATGGCATGAAGTTGGTTCAATAGTTTTTTTAAGAAAAACACCCTATTTTAATAATATGCAGTTAAGTAAAATAAAATATCATGGTTCTTTTAATAATAATAAATACATAGTTAATGATTTTCAATAAATCATATAAAGAGGCATTTAGGGTTCATTGGACTTTGATTTTACATGACTTAGGTTATTTTTTATGAAACTAAAAGATGTACCTAATGATTGTATATTGATAAGATAATTACTATGTATGAAATGTAAGCAGATTGATTTTCTGTTCTCCTCAACCCAATAATATCCACCAGCAGTGGCTGGTACCGACCTCCTCCTCTTTGGGAAGGTAACTTCTACAATGACATGCTGACCACGCATGTGGGCTATTTTAGTTTCTAATTTTCCTTCTCTCACTAAGATGTGATTAGATTATAATAGCCATTTATATAAAGACAAATAGAACAAAATATTTTTCAAGTTTCAGTAAAAAGAAACATCAATAGACATCTTAGAGCATTAACTCTATGCTAGAAATAGAATACGCGAAACAGGTAGCATTTTGCACTACTTATATTTTTATTTCAAAGACATTCTTTAATGTTATCAGATCTATAAGTTGTATATTGTTGTGAAAACATATGATATTGACATTGCTTTCTAACTGATAACAGAAACAATAGCCTTTGTTTAGTTTTCACTTTACATATAAATTTCGGCTGGACTGGTTTTGATGAAATGTTCTGTACAAATTCCAGTTCCAAGAACGGATAAGTTTTCTTTAGATTCACAGTGGATCAGATAGGTGGCGCTACAGTCACTATCTTAGAAGTTACCCGTGCGAAACTGTGACAGATCACTAGTCTTACTAATATTATAACGCTGATGAGTTTATTTGAACGCCCTAATTTCAGGAACCAGTGGGAAGAGTGAATTTAAAAAATCTTTCTTTACATATAGTGTTGGATAGTCCATTTAGCAAGGGAGGTTATAGGCTATATAACAACACGCTGCGACCAGAAGGAACGAAGCATTTTATGAAAAATGTTGCAAAAATTGGGATAATTTTCGTAATTCCACGCATACGGAGTCATAGGCAACAATCACAGTCGGAACAGTTGGAGTCAGGCAGTAGTACACGCGTCTATATCCGTAAAAAGTAGTTTTATTTAAACAAATTAGTGGACTGTGTGAAAGAGGGCATGAAAGAAAGAGGAGTTGACACAGACATGACGGCTAATAGAAGACTGTGGAAGAAAAAGACATGTTGCGCCGACCCCAAATAATGGGATAAGGGCAGGAGGATGATGAGTGGCGCAAGTGTTAGAAAATAACCAAGAAAGTGTGTTTCGATCTTAGCAGATGGCGCTGTAGGTAAGATGGTGATAATTATTTACATGCTTTAAACCTTATTTTAACAGTTGCTTATGTTAAAATGTGATGTGGAAATATGAAGTTAGGTACTTCATGTCTACACTTTAATAGTATTTTAATTGTTTGCCACAAAACTCGTAAAGGAAAGAAAAAGAAAGAAAGAAAAATGTTTTATTTACTGTGTACACAACATATAAACAAAAGCTTATACTTAATTATGATATTTTGTGTCACCACAGCAAATAGGCACCCATTTCAGCAAATGTTGGGTCACGAGGACCCAACGCCGATTTTCAAATGGGGCCCATGAGAGTGGTGACACGGACGACCACACGGATAACTTATTATTATAAAACGAAAATACAGAAATAAACTACATATTTAACTATTATAATTAAAAATTAGACGATAGGTTTCAGAAGAAAAAAGAAAGATACATAGAACGAAATATTAATAAAAAAAAAAAGTATCTCCTAAACTACTAATAAGTACCATAAACACAAAAGCTAGAATATTTGTTACCCTTTCACACCAGAACAACTAGTTGGAAAATCATACAACTTTACAATATAGACGTACACTGTACACATTACTTATATACTATTACAAGTACCTACTTATTTAATAAACTATTACATCGGGATAACACACGAGTGACATCGTTATTTGTTTATATGTTTATTTATTATCAAATATATTTAGCGTGAAATAAATGTGAACAATAAATACTAATTCTATCAAATACATTACATATTACTTTTAAACAAAATCAGATACAAAAGCATAACTAATATATAACAATAGGAGTTAATCAACAACAAATACTAAAATAAATACTAATTATTTAAGTTACTCTAAGGAATTGATAAGAATCTTACTAAAAAGTTATAAATTGCATAGGCTTATACAATTATTTTGCTAACGTCGCCTACACAACGGATACGTGCTACCTTATCCCCATCAGTTTTACGTGCAAATAGTTTCCCATTCTTGATCCATACATATTTCCATTTAAATTGCTGTCCAGATTTCCTTGCTAAGTAGAATAGCAACTTATTAAACGATGTTAGCCGCTCGTTGACGTGTATATAGGGCCAGATATTCCTATATCCGTAGATGCAAGGCCGCGCTGCTCCCGAGCTGCTTGTAGCAAGAACTCGCGTGTTCCCCGTCTAACAAACGCGACTGCAATGCGGCGCGGTCTTGGAACACTCGTAGTGCAACTGCGCTCCCCGGAGTTGAGCGTAGACCTTCGGGTTGAACCCAAGCGCTCGGCATGCGCTATTTCTTTTTCGTTGATTTTTATGCCCAGTTTCTCTGCGACGCATACAGGGTGTGGCGTAATTAATGGATAAGCCTGTGCCTGTGGATAAGCCTCCTACTGCGCTATACGAATATGTATATTTTTAATTAATCCTATGTATGGTCTTGAAAAAAATGGCATAAGTCATGTTTTTCATAAAATGACTACTTTCACTAACCAATTCTGCTACTGTTGCCACAATTTTCAAAAGTTTTGCTTTCTGTTTTTTTTATAATACAGCTTAAGAGTTGAATTATTGCAAGCAATAAAGAATTCCCTATTCGTAATACAAATTTTTTGAAAATTATGCATGAAATATCAAAAAAGGGTTATTGATTATTCAATTTGTTGACTTTGTACATCGTCTAGCTTAAAAAATCTTTATGGGAGTTGATTTGCCCAATATCTTAAAAACATGCTTGTTTTATGCAGTTTCCGAAATGGTATAATACTTATTATAATACTTATTAAGTTTGATGTGATATTAAAGAACCAAATGACACTCGTAAAAAAATGTTCTTATTGTGATTTAATTAATCAAATTAATACTGTTAACTTAAACAAACTGTCAGTGGTATTTTAACTTATCTGTCTGAGTTTACCAGTGGGAATGTTAGTCGTTGAAAAAAAATAACAACTTATTTTATTTTTTTTATTCTAAAGATGCAAACACTACATAAATTTTATTTTACAAAAAATGTTCGAAATGGCGGCCACCTGCGGCTATGCAGGCCCTGCATCGACGGATAAATGACCGCTTTAGGCGTCGGATGAAGCCGGACCTCTTGATTTCATCAGCGGCTTCAAAAATCAGGGCCTTTAGTTGTTCCAGGGATGCTATTTCTTTTTTATACACTTTTTCTTTTAAACACCCCCAGTAAAAAAAGTCTAGAGGGTTCAAATCAGGGGACCTTGGTGGCCACAAAATGGGACCCAAACGACCTATCCACCTCTCATTGTACTCATCATTGAGGTAGTTCCGTACAATTCGTGCGTAGTGAGCGGGACAACCATCATTTTGTAACCAGTAGTTTTCTGGCACATTTAAACTTTGTAATAGTTCCGGCAACGTATTTTGCAGAAAATTTAAATAATTGGGACCTGTTAGTGTCTCGGATAGTTCGACGGGCCCAACTATTTGTCCATTTAAAATTCCTGTCCAAAGGTTCACTTTAAACTGGACTTGAGCTCGGTCTTGCCTTATGTTTCTCGGATTGGTTGCCTGCCAACTATGAAGATTGTGCATGTTGACGTAGCCATTTCTTTTACATGATGACTCATCGCTCCACAGTATTTTGTCAAAAAACGCCGAATCTTCGCGTATTTTTCGCAACATGACGCGACAAAATTGGACTCTAGGCTCATAGTCTCGTGTCATTAGTGTTTGCACCCTTTGATAGTGATACGGGTGAAGCTCATGCCTGTGCAGAATTCTGCCCACAGTACGCGTATCTACACCGGTTCCTCTACTTAACTCACGAATTGATAACTCTGGATTAGCACGCACAGCTTCTAGAACTTCGTCATCACGATGTCGTCGAGGTCTGCCTTCCGAAGCACCACCAACACCGGTACCAGGCATTCGCCCTTCGCTAAAAGCGATGTGCACACGTGTAAACACCCGGTAGTCTGGGTGTCGCAAATCGGGGTATCTTCGACGATATTCGCGTGCAGCTTCATTTGCATTGCAGTTACACAGGCCGTAAATAAGATGCATATTTGCATACTCTTGAGGAGTGTACGTATGACGCGGCATGATCAGTAGTCCAGGGATATGTAGAAGTCGTCGATAATATCACAATTGTCCAATTCGTATAGCAAAAACAGAGTCCGTAGTACATAAGCCAAATTCACGTCACAATAACAAACACGATAGAGCAAACGATATGTGCGCAAGAGACGATAGTCAAAAGAGCACTAACTTTGTTAAACAAGTTCAAAAGCTGTTTTGTTGTTTGTGAGAATAATAAAAATCTATCTCTGTCGCACAACTGTTATTTACCTGACATCAAAATGCTTTGTCTCTGTCTTATGATAAGACTAACCGTCTGGATTTGCCGTGCGATAAACAACCACAAGTAGTTGACTTAGAGTCGTTATCTGCTTACCCTATTCATGGTGGATGACTACCTGCTCCCGAGCACCCAAAAAAGGGTCCATTGTGAATGACTACCTGCTCCGGAGCACACAAAAAAGGGTCCATTCAAACTGTTTACAAAGACATGTTTAACATAAATTAATAATTCTGTTAAAGAAAATTAGGGTATTTTTTTACAACTGTCGTTTTTTTTTAAAACCTCGTGAAATGTAATAAGTATTATACCATTTCGGAAACTGCATAAAACAAGCATGTTTTTAAGATATTGGGCAAATCAACTCCCATAAAGATTTTTTAAGCTAGACGATGTACAAAGTCAACAAATTGAATAATCAATAACCCTTTTTTGATATTTCATGCATAATTTTCAAAAAATTTGTATTACGAATAGGGAATTCTTTATTGCTTTCAATAGCTCACCTCTTAAGCTGTTTTATAAAAAAAACAGAATGCAAAATTTTTGAAAATTGTGGCAACAGTAGCATAATTGGTTAGTGAAAGTAGTCATTTTATGAAAAACATGACTTATGCCATTTTTTTCAAGACCATACATAGGATTAATTAAAAATATACATATTCGTATAGCGCAGTAGGAGGCTTATCCACAGGCACAGGCTTATCCATTAATTACGCCACACCCTGTATAGCTATTTGTACTGGATCCTCACCCAAGTGCTCCGGTACTCCAGCAATTTCAATTTCGTTTATTAAAGAATCCTGATGTCGCTCATTTATCTGACATTCCAAGTCGATCAGTGCTTCCACCATAGTGTTATCATCAGCTTGTTTTTCGAGCGTTGTTATTCGGTTGTCCATAGCATCTACGTTAAGAGTGCATGTATTTAATGCTGCTTTAAATTCCGCTATTTCATTGCGATACGCACGAACTTCAGATGTTAGCGCGCTCAGCTCCTCTCTGAAGCGACGAATTTCTAATCCGATGTCTACAGGCACGTCTTTACATGTATTTGCCACCATTGGACTTGGCGAGTAATTCCGGTACCACTTTCCGCTAATTTGACGCAACCTCGGTTATAAGTGAGTACGCACATACTACACTTCACTGCTGTGGCCGCTGCGACGGTTTTGTTACACTGTTTACATTTAGCCATAATGTTATTTTAAAGCGGTTTGAAACCACAATACTATTTATTATAATTTAATAATAGGACCTGTCGGTAGGCAAAAATAATTCTAATCAATATATCTTCTTGAAATGGTAGGGTATCTTTATTTCACTTGTATTTAGAGACAGATTATTTAATCTTTTCTCGCAAATCACTGCACAGAATCACTAAATAATAATGTATGTTTATTAATGAGCTGTTAGATAACTATATCCACTGCATTTAACAACTTTCAACAACCAATTATATCAAAAAGTAATAAAAAACAATCAAGCTTGTGACCGCAATGACGTCCGTGTCGTCACACGTAAAGGAATGTATGTTAGTGACCTAGTTTATGAGATAGGTGTTAAATTGTGTGTTCCTCTTATCATTAGTTTGTAAAACAGACATCAACCTTTAGTCAAAGGTAATCCTGAAAATTTTGGGGATTTGCAGGTAACACGGATAGCGTACAATCGAGGAAACTTCTCAGCACCTTAATTAAGCACGCCTATCGCTTAGCATTATCATCGATCAAATATAATTCGATTCATAAGATCGATGGCATTATTGTTTTAAAACGGGTTAAACGTTAATGACCGCCGTGGTAGACAGACAGACAAATCGACATCACGTCATTCACTACGTACTTGTCATTAAAGTTAAATAATATAGGCAATTGCTGTATATTTATAAAACCTTAATTCCTTCATAAACACTAGGTTAAACCGGGGCGGCAGCCACAACTTTACCAAATTTTTCAGAACTCCACCAGCCTTTCGTTATATTTTTTTAGGGTTTTGTATACAAAAGAAACCCTTGTTTTGAAATTTCACAAAAGTAGGCGATATTGGTACCGATTCTACGTACACAACTAAACTGAACCTAAATGAAAAATTAAATATTCTCTAACACTTTGAAACATATACACGCATCTAAATTTGTAAAAAGTGGTTTTGTTTGAAAAATGAAAATTGATTGCGTCAATAACACAATTCGATAATGTTAACTGAACTTTCTTCTCTTAATACATTGTATTTTATATATCTCTCCTTGCCGATTTCGGCAACAGTGACTGTTACTGGATTAATTGGATTACGCTGCGGGACTAAGCTGTTCTGCCCGCTGATGTGCCCTAAGATGGCTACAGTAACCAAGCTTATTCCTAAACCTACGCGCACACAGTGCACACGTCAATATACCGTCCGAGTAGTTGTATTGTATATCTGCAGGTAATCTCGCTTTCAGGGCATCACGCTTGATGTTAAGGTCTGTCTTCCGTTGATCTTCAAATTTTTTCATGCTCGCGTGTATTAGATGTCTCCACTTTGGGCGGTTTTGTGCCAGGACTTCCCATTTCGATGGGTCGATTCCGCAACTTTTCATGTGCCTCTTCTGGACATCTTTGAAGCGAAGAAGTTTGTATTTTATACTAGCGATTTTAATTCATATAAATATGTACAACTAAATAGCCAATATTACATATATTGACAAAATCAACTGTATTTTTTTAGTTAAGTTTAGTTGTGCATGTAGAATTGGTACCATTGAGAAAATACAAAATCTTTTCATTTGTATAAACGAAAATAGCATGCTGGCAGCGTTAATATTGTTTTTTTATCCCCTATATCGGTTAATATTGTTTTTTGCGTTCTAGTAGGTGCGGAACCCTCCGTGTGTGAGTCTATCTCGCTCTCGACTAGTATCTTTCATTGAAAGCTAATAGTTATTTACTTACAAATTCGTAATTCCGATAGAGACAATTAAGCAATTATGTTTGTTAGCAAAACAGAAGCGGTTCAAACTGGAAGCGATCACCGTGTATAATATACGTAGTTAGTAAGACCTTCAAATTGAACGCTTGACAAAGCTATGGGAATAATGCCGAAGGCATCCAGGATCGTCGTAATACCGTTACAATATAATTTATTGGCGTGGCTAAAGTATAAGCTTAGTTTTTATTCCTTTTTATTTTTTCTATTTCGACATGTTTACAGTCACGTAGGCAGCAGGGGCGTAGCTACCGCCGTATCCATTATACGAGGCCATGGGCGCCCCTTTATATGTAACCAGAGGTAGGTAGCAGGTATGCTAAAAACTACCGAGAGTTACATCATAACCCCGGAGTTTTATCATACCCCCCGCCTACCTCTACGGTTACGTTCATGCTTTAACTACCCTCATTATTTCTTTACTTCCATATTTTAAAAGTAGTCTTTCAATTATATTATAAAATTAAAGAAATTGGACTAGCAAAAGGACAAGAGATTCCTGAAAATGAAACAAAATCAGTATGTTTGTTCAGTTTATTCTTAACTTTAATGCAGACTAGAATAATACTCTTAGAAATGAGAACAACAATAGTTATTTCACATGTTACAGTGTACCTACGTATGAGTACAATACAGCTTCACGATAACACGCGCTATTTATTATCTGAGTTCCACAGTGTAAATAACCTTTATTCACAACAGCTAGCAATACAAAATTACATCAGACTGTTTAATACTTAGATTAATTTAATAGGGGCGTGGCCAGTGTAACAGGATCATTTACAAAAAAATAAAGAATTTACAACATGATTTTGACATTTCATATATTATTTTTAATTCATACATAATTTCTTTTGTTTTTTTTTTTACAGTAGATACAGAGTAGATATTTCTCAATGTTGTGATGACTCAAAACACTGGCCAGTAGCAAAAAAACATGTGAATTAAATACTTGTGATATTATTTAAGCCGAAATTACATTAAAATGGACACAGAGCAACCAGAGTTGTCTGATTATATTCAGCATTCCATTATGTTAAAAAAAAAACTTGTATCCATTTTATTGTAAACTCAACAATATAAAGGGTACAATAAAATAAATAATAAGCGATTTATTCGAGTGTTATATATCTAGTGTTTACAATTACTGACAAATTACATAAATATATTTTTATACATAAATATAATATACTGACTTGAAGCCATGTGTAACCTATGTGGTAAATGCAACGACATCTTTTGCGTACATAGTTCTTGTTTTAATTAAAGTACCTACCTGTTATCCAACATGATGCATTAGAAAATTAAAATTGACGTACCTAAATTGTTACTGAAACAATTTATGGTATCATACAGAGTTGGCTTACAGAAAAAAAATTAATTATAGAACGATATTTTATGTATGTATAACATGAAATTTCTGAGATAAGCTCCCCGGGGTACGAGAATAAAATTTAAATTTTGAAGCCGTTTTTGTATATCTTTGTAATTAGCAAATGAGTGTCAGCAACGAAAATTGAAGTGACGCCAGGAGTAGTAGCAACTGGATAGCTGTAAATAAAAAAAATGCTATCCGCAGTCCATAGACTAAGCATACATTATATCATCTTTTGAATTTTAAATGTTAATAATATGTAGATACGTAAAGATATCAGTATTTATTACATTTACTTCTAGGTGACACTGGCCTTAGGTCACTATAGGTATATCGTTTATTCGTCCTCAAAGGGCTAAGCTTAGCTAAGAACACAGGACACACATATTTAGGGTACATATGCTATAGCGATACTATAAAATTTACAAAATATGATATATCTTTTGAAATGCTACACGAAATAATATGCTTTTTATATAACTATGACTAATCAATTCTTTTTTTTATCAATCTGATCACCAAAAGGTTCCGTGTGATGTCATTCGAACTTTATACATTCACTACATAGATTCGATTCGAATGATCTCACATTCGAAACCCTTAGACCTACATTTTTATATGCTATACATATTTTGATCTGAATGAGAATGATTTTGAACTATGGTGCAAATTTAAAAAGAAACATAAGAACTAATAAACAAAAACTTTATTAAAAAAATGGAATGGCTATATTGTTGACACGTAATAATGGCGGGAAATGAAAAAAAGTTGAAATGAAACTGTGAAAAATATGTAACAATATTTTCGTAATCTAGCACAGAACGAAGTGTTGCAAGAGTAGAAACTAATAAACTTTTGATTCGCACTGAAGTTTGTATAAAATAAGTCTTTAAATGGGCATTCCTAATCTTGCAATGTATAACCTAAATATACAGTGAAACGTATCCTTAAATGACTAAGTTATGTATCCTTATATTAAAAACATAAAACTAAGTAAAAAAAAGGTTTCTACGAAACATAAGATCTAAAAAATATGGCTTTGAGAAAAACAGACAAGATAATATCGTTATACACTCTAAACAAAAAAAAAACTTAAGATTGAATTTAGAACGCAACTTAGGCCTAGCAGATAATAATTATAAGTACGCGATTTAAAAATGCCGCCATTTATACATTACGTAAAATGTAAGGCATAATGGCAACTTAATATAGGTCCATTATTAAAAAAAAAGGAGTTTATCTCGTATACGTAAAACGATATCTCTGTAAGGTTGGCAACACTAATGTGTGACTAGACCATCCATCATCCAAACTCTATGCGGTGGGCGGAGCTTACAGCTCATGAAGAAATTCTATTCGAAGTCAGAAAATTTATCTAAAACGCTACTATACATAGCCGTAAAAATAAGTTAGTTCAACCAATGTATTTATAACTGAATAATTTTTAATTCATCTAGTTGTTCAGTCATAGTTAGCAGAAATATAACAGAAACAGAGTAACTTTTTACAAGATAGCAATTTATCGCGTATTTTTATAGGTATTATCTTGATAAACCACTTTTTCTTACAGAATTGCGAAAAATATTATGTTTATTTTTCTACTTAAAATTATAAATTTCATTATCCACTTTAAAATTAAACACTTTTGATCATGTGTATGATGAATACATATAAATGGATAATTATAAATAAATTATGTGGTCTGCTTAATCTCGGACAATGGTACTAGTGACAGGATGATGATGATAAAAATGAAATATACACATTGTCATGAAAAATGTCACAGCGTAATTTTTACTAGTACATTGATAGTAAAAAATGCGCTGTGTGATTATTATAGAGAGATATAATTATCTTATAAACTATGTATATTAGCCAAGTAAGCATTTTATAAGCATTCAAACTCATATCATACGTCTTTGAGTATTTTTTTTAATTCAGCTAAGCTTTAGTACGACCTTTCTTCGTTTATACTAAAATTATATTTTTGTTATTCTAGACAATTAGATGATAACAAAATAAAACAGTAGTTTTAAATCCTATCATCATCATAATATCACGCCTTTTTCCCATTTATGTTTTATGGCTAATATTATAAATGTTTGGATGTTTGTTACTCTTTCCCGCAAAAACTACTGAAACTACTGAAACTATTTTAATGAAACTTTACAATAATGTAGCATACACATCAGAATAACATAAGGACTACTTTTCATTCTGAAAGAAATCCAAGGTTCCCGTGGGATAATATAAGGATAATAATTTCATACCATAGAAAACTTGTAAATAATTTCCATTCGAGGGAAAATCAATTCGCCTAATTTAAAATGCGATTTTGATATGATTATTAATAATAAACAGTGGAAATATGGAAAATGTATTTTATTTCTAATAGAGTTAAACAGAACGATACGCACCAATAGACCATAGTTAAAGGGAAGGGAAGTACATTTTATGACAAGACCATAGATTAAAAACTATACTATATGGCTGCGTTCACTATTCCAACATTCTCTCCTGAACGCAAACCCATCATTCTGGTGAATGCCTCATGCTTTGGTCTGGGCAATCCTTTAGTCAAAGCATCAGCAGCCATGTCTTGACTTCTTAGATAATTTATTAAAACTTGCTTGGCAGCAACCCTCTCTCGAACAAAGTGGTAGCGGACATCAATATGTTTAGTGCGTGGCTGATAACATTCATTACCTGAAATGCTAATTGAACTTTGGTTATCACAGTTTATAGTAATAGGAATCTCTGATAATTCAGGCCAGAAATTTTCTTCCAATTGTTTTAGCCATATTGCTTCTTGTACAGCAGATGCAAGAGACATATATTCTGCTTCTGTACTCGATAAGGCTATAGTTGGTTGTTTTTTAGAGCACCAACTGATGGCTGCTCCCTGAAAAACAAAAAGATATCCGGTGCAGGATCTGCGGTCTTCAGAATCACTGGCCCAATCAGCATCACAATAACCATTAATACTATGATTTAAAGTGCCATCATATGTTAGTTTATAATTGATAGTCGCTTTTAAATATCTCAGAACTCTCTTCAATGTAGTCCAATGTTCCATAGTAGGTTGGCCATTATATCTACTTAATGAATTTACAATATATGTTATATCGGGTCTTGTCCCTTGTGATAGGTATAATAAACATCCTATAGCTTCTTGATATGGTATGTCTCTTAATATTTCTTTTTCACTTTTGCCTTTTATTAAATGAACATTAGGATCACATGGAGTCCAGACTGGTTTACAATGGGTCATACCAAAACGAGTAAGTATTTTTTCAATATACATCGATTGATCCAATGATATTTTATTTTCATGTTCATATGTTATTCTGAATCCAATACATTGCTTTGCTTTTCCTATATCTTTCATACTAAAATTATTTTTAAGTTTCTCCTTTGTTTCTTCACCTGTATTAAAATTATTGTAAAATAGAAGCAGATCATCAACATATACTGCAATAAATAACATGTCACTTTTGTCTAATAAACGAAAATAAATACAGGGATCAAGTTTTGATCTTACCATCCCCATTTCTAGTAAAACAGAGTTTAGTTTTTTGTTCCATTGCCTGCTGGCTTGTTTAAGACCATAAATAGCTTTATTCAAGTGACATACTTTCTCTCCATCATCAAAAGTGGGTGGTTGTGACATGTAAATATCTTCATCGACTTCTCCCTGTAAAAATGCTGCAACAGCATCCATTTGATGTATGTTCATCTTATATTTTGCAGCCACTCCTATGAGATATCTTATAGAGGTGTACCGTACAACAGGTGCATATATTTCATTATAATCAATACCTCTTTTCTGCTTGAAACCTTTAATGACAAGTCTAGCCTTATACCGAATAATTTTTCCACTTTCATTTAGTTTTCTTTTAAATATCCATTTGCATGGAATGACTTTCTTCTTCTCAGGTAAATCTACTAAAGACCATGTATTGTTATCAATTAAAGACTGGTATTCTTCTTTCATTGCTTGTTTCCATTTTTCAGATTCATGACTTTGAAGAGCTTCTTCTAAACATTGAGGATCATTATCAAGAAAACTTGAAGTTGACTCACCATTCATGCAAATATATAATGATGAGCTTGCATTATTTGTTTCCTTTTTTTGTCGACGTGTATTCATCTTTCTTTCAGGAAGTATATCAATAGTTTCATTTGGTAAGTATGAAAGATCTAGTGGATCATCATATTCCAGAGTACTTGAGGAATCTGAAGTGTTATGACTAGGTTCACTGGAGGGAGACTGTACTTCTCCAGCTGTGTTGTCATCATCACGCTGAATTATTTCACATAAAAAAAAAAGCAAAGCAAAAAAAAAAAGGGCAAAGCGACCAAGCCCTCTAAATAAAAAAAAATAAAAAAATGCATTCGAGTTTATATTGAGTTATTTAAAGACCATTTAGGAACACAAGTATTAGTGTATAATTTAGTATAAAACGTAGAAAGGTGTATGGCTGATATCAGACCGGGTGTGCTATATAAGTGTTAAGCAGGCACTTGTAGCGCGAGTGCGTTCGCACTTAGATGAACACGGGGTTCTCTTGGCCCGTTAGAAGCCTGAACATTGATGTCGGCATTGTTTTCATTAATATCTGAAAAAGGAAAATTACAAAATTAAAATAAAAATTTGTTGTGAAAGATCACTTTAAATTGAAAGTTAACTTTCAATTGTACTTGGTAAGATTAAAGAGTTACAAGGACATTGCCAGTCGATAATTTTGGGGAGGTAAAAATCATTCAAACTTTTTTTGTCGAGTGTCCACTGTACTCAAATGTATTGACCTACTTATTACTTCTACTTATTCGATTCGGGTTCGATTCCCGCTCGGGACAATCATTTGTGTGATTTTTCTAATTGTCATACAAATGTTTGTACTGCGTCTGGGTGTTTCTATGTAGGTATTATAAGTATGTATTTACAAAAAAAAGTAGTATATGTATTCTATCCGTATTCTGGTATCCATAACACAATCATATAAGCTTAGCTTGGGACCAGAGGACGTTGTGTGAAATGTCCATGAATATTTATTTATTTATTTACTTAAAAACCACTATAACCCCATTTTCTGGGTCTCTTACCGCCCTCTTTTAGCCTACAACGCCCACAAAAGGGCGTAATCGCACACTTTGGGAAAGGCTGCCCTAGATCATAAGGGGGAGAAGCTTGTTCAAGTAAGTAAGCAAGTGAAACTGCGGAGCACAGCTAGTGATATTATGATTAAGATAACCTCTGAAAATAAAATCTTAGATATAAGTATTGAAGACAAGGCCGAGCGATGAAATTGTGAAGTTCACAGGAAGTTGCTGGGCTGCAGAATGGATAGATGGGTGTAAGATCAATGTACTTACTTCTCCAACAGAAGTAGCGAGTAGGTTGACAATACGTTCATGTGGTACTGCGACCACACTCTGAGAGTTGATCTCTATGATGCGATGTCCCACACGAACACCACCACGTTCAGCTATACCGCCGCGAAGTAAACTGCATATCTATCATAATAACAGTAAATATTAATAAACATCATCATAACATTCATAACATCACGCCTTTTTCCCCTGGAGGCAGGCAGAGACTAATAAAGCGCCATCTACTACAATCCAAACACATTTCCTTGGCTTCATCCACACTCATACATCTTGTCATACATACCCGGCGGTTGTAAGTGCTACGCAGTTTTCACATTTCAGTTTTATATAACATCCTCTGGTCCCTAGCTAAGCTTCCTTGCTTGTGTTATGGGTAAAAAATAAAAAATAAATATGATAAATAATACTAACCACACCATTCTGCACACTAAACCCTAACTGGTACTTAGTGTCAGGTCGTTTGATCTTGACTTCAACAACAGGCGCGCACGGTACCACAGTCAGTTTCACCACAGTTTGTTGTTTAGAGTTCTTTATATATGTCTGACATGTGGACAGAGGCAGACCCACTAATGATACGCCATTTATTGCTATTATTTGGTCACCTGGCAATATTAAAATATATTAGAAAATACATGAAACATTGATAAAACCAAATTATTTACGGTTTTATGTTATCCTGACTGTTGCCCGCGTCTTTGTATGCGTGGAATTAAGAAAATTGGTCGCATCGTAATTTTGTAGCCTTCCTCGATAAATGTATTATCTAACACTGAAAAAATTTTTTAAATCGGACCAATAATTCCTAAGATAAGTGCGTTCAAACAAAACAAACTCTTCAGCTTAGTATACAACGTGTTTCAGAAAGGTGTAGTCATATTTGAGCATCGTTACACATGGCCGGTGACTAGGCACTAGGCATGTATGAAATTACAAATACTAGTTATATTATGACTTTTATGTGTTCATAAAAGTTTAATTAATTTATTAAATTAATCGATCTTCTTTAAATACAACACTACTATGAGGTCATCTTTTATCATAAGGTTCAAATGTGTAACTGTAATATTTGTAATATTTAAGGCCTATCTAATGCAACTTTAAATTATGACTATACCTTTCTGCAACACGTTGTAGAATAGAACATGTATAGAAGTATAGATAGCAAATTCATTCGTTTATCTGCCCCATTGCATCCAGAGGCAAATTATTACTTGTAAAATAATTGCCTCAAGTCTTAAGGTTCCATTTAAAATAAATGCCAAAAATATCTATAAATACAATAGTTTAATCTCAATACTAGACTTTCATCTGCGACTTCTGTCGTTCAAACTCTAATTTTAAAACAGGTAAAGCATATAGATAGCACATGCGGATACTGCAGCTTCTAGTTACTTTTGAGATTTTACCTCTTTATTAATAGTATAGATTACCTATATTTAATTGTCCACATCTGGCGGCTGCACCCGCGGGAGCCAAGTTAGCTATCACGACAGTAGGTAGCATAGAACCCCATCCTGATTCAACAACCACCACACCCAAGATTTCACCTTTTGTCTTCGGTACAACCACCTAAAATTAACCCAGAGAACCGGCTATTTAAAATTGTATTGAAAGAAGGGTGATAAGTCAAAATATTTAAAAACTTATACAATAAACAAATAAAATATTCTGAACGGGGAAACCTTTAACATACTGAAAATAAAATCGGGTTTGTAACACCCACTCGTATTTGATGACCATCGTAGTTGATGACCATATACGAAATTTAATGAAATATACCTCTTTTTGTAATTCCTTCTTAGCGAACATCTGAAGCTCGTCTCCAAAGATTTCCTGGCTATTAAGCACTTCCTGATAGTCCATTTCTTTGACAAAACTGTGATCCTCAATACCATTTGCTTTTAAAAATTCCATGTAGGCTACTTGAAACGCTTGACCAATAGATTGTGCTATGAATTGGGCCTGAAATATAATTACCATTCTCAATATTATAGACAGTGAAATATAAAAAGGAAGAAGATTTAGAAACCTGTTTTTTTGAAATGAATAAATCATGTTATCTGCTGATCAAAAGAATAAGCGAAAAATTGTTAGGGTGTCTTTGACATTTAGCTGTTAGACCGCGTTACATTAATTCCAATTTAAGTATGTCATTTGATGTTAATTACATTAATCATCAATAATCATCATACAGAATAAAATTTGATTATTTATAAAAATGCGTTGCAAATTAAATCCGTTGAAATACAAGTATTTTGACTACTTCTAAGCATTTGTAAGTTTTTATGCTTCTGTCCCTTAACGTAGTGGCTAATTATGTATACTCACCTCTTCGCTCTCAAAAACGTGACAAATCATTTTCGGTGTGCGGTTCAATTTCGGTTGATCGGAGTCATTCTCGTGAGGAACAAATCGTCTTCTCGCCATCAATACAACCAAATCTCCAATGTCCGCAATGTAAGAAATAGTTCTTAATGCATGGTCCATCATTATCTCTTTTAACTCAGTGTTCAAAACCATTATTTTTTCCGTTGAGATAAATAAGTCGACTTCTGTACTTGGTTGGTTTTCGCCTTCGGGTGCCTGGAAGCAAAAGGGTATAAGTTTAAAAATCAAGTTTTTGGACTTACATCTAACAATAGTTAATGTTGTATTATTTTATACTGTTCCAAACGATACTAATTTATTGGATTGTTCTTACTAAATTCGTTTTAAATTTTATTCGTCATTCATTGTGGTGTACATTTAAAAATATTCATTCATTCACTCTTGAGCCTTCTTTAAGGTATGTAGTAGTTGCAAAATTTATTGTTTTAAATTATCAGACATTGTAGCAAAAACAAATTATTTTAAAGGTAGTATTTAATTATGATTTCTGATTTAACAGAGTGTATACCTCGCCCCTCAATCATTTTCTTACCATAAACACAGACGGTTACATAAACAGAACAGCTAGCTGTAATTTACTCAGAGACATAATAAATTAGAACTGATTTCAGAATACATTGAGTTCAGCACATTTTGCCTATACAGTTTGCCTAATGTAAATATTTTGTACTGACAAACATGAGCTTAAAAACTACGAAATTCAGTAGTTCTTATAATCATAAAGGCAATTAATATATTGCTAGCTAAGCTCATGAGACAATGAGTTGATTAAAGAAGTATAATCTACTAGCTATAAAGCAACACATAGAACGATACATTTCCAGGTAACAATATTTTGATAAACTTACACAACATATCGATAATGTGTGGGTGTGTACTTCTCATTGTGAGTTGAATACAAATGATGATTATGTGAATATGTAGCAAGAGATTTTATTGGTTTGTTTTAAAGTGTTTCTAAAATATGTAGTATAGTTAAAAAATATAAAAGTATTTAATAAGCAAATGCATCAAAATGTTTTCTTTTGAAGTAGTGAAAAGAGTATTTGATGGCATGGAATTAAAAGGAAGGGATCTTTTTGTGTATTTTTTCCAGTGTTTAATAATTGTCAGTAGACTAATTTAGAATTTAGATACTTACCAAAGCCTGATGTTAACCCAAGACAGCGAAAAAGGGGAAATACCGTCACAATTAGTACATTGAAAATGACATATACATGATTATTAATATTTATTGAAGAATTAAATGACTTTAGATTTCATTTAAAAGTTTAAAGATTTTCAGAATTTTATCTTCGTCGCAAAACTTCAATAAATATAATAACCCACGATAATAACACAGTGTTGCTAGCATCATACATATTTTATTACACCGACAAACATAAAAATAAACTAGATTATCCATGGTTATTTTTTTTAATGATGATATAGATAAAACTTGCAATGCCAGTGGTGCATATAGAATCATGTCCAATGAAAATGATATCAAACTCAAATCACAAGAATTACAATTAAGTACTTACTTAATAATACTGTTACGAAATATAGAATTCTAGGCTACAATATTTAATAACACTTTTTTTAGTTTCAAGCAAATATAATAACTCCTAATTTATGAATAGGATCGAGACCATAACGCCTATCATTTAAACGCGATGTATTGGTTTTCCATTTACAGAACAAATATTTGAAATCATTTTTAAAAACAATAACCATGGATAAATCACATAACTAATGTTTTTGTCATATAACGTGTATTATAGAAACATTAGTCAGCCAAACCACCTTGATCTTAGTGACGGCTTCTTCGACCATGTTCTTTTTGGGTCGTTTTTTCCTTCTTCTAGAGTCCTCGTCCACCTCGACCGAGCCAAGGAAGGTGAGTCTGAACACGGCGGCTGGTGCGGCATACACGCCGGAGTACGGCCCGTCGCAGCCCCACTGCCACAAATACCGGCTAACCTCCTCACGCTCTCACAAAGTACCGTCGTATTCGATTTGTTTTCACGTTAGATTTTGTTTTAAAAACAATTTTTTACGTTATTTTTGCTTTCTATTTTAAACGAGTTAATTAAAGATTTGAAAGTGATTACCACGAATATTGACCACGGTATTTTCATTTATTTTTCGCTATGTGTCTTACGAGTTAGGCAGTAAGAACAAAAACTTTTAGTTTATACACTTTATAACTATCAAAACATCGGTACCTATTCTATATCAGGTAAACAATTGTCATTTACAACAAATTTAACTATATTTAGCCTTTGTCTAGATAAATTTTATTTGCAATTTCAAAACCGATTTTGTTTGTTATCTCAAAATGTTAATATTTTGGGTTATGATACTATTGCATGGTGACCGACTCTACTAACAAAACTACATAAAGATTTAAAATAGAACTTAATTAACGAAAATATGTTAAATTCATAGAATTATTCATATGGGTATTTGCGCGTCATTTGCGTGATTTGATTTTCCTTGATTACTTATGATGACTACCGAGTTCCTACCATAAAAATATGTACCGTAATCATGATAACTTCGTTATTCAATTATTTTTATTGTCAAAAAGAATAAAATAAGTTTGTCATTGATTAAGTCCCCCTTAAGTTTTTATAATGTTACCGTTCGATTTTTTTATTGAAGGGTTGTTTAAATAACTCTTCTAATAAATTATTATACGCCGTCATATACAGCTTAACGTATACGCGTTTATTACCATAAGAGTTGTTGTATATGAAGCAAATTAATACGTTATCTATTTAAAGCCTAGACACCCCCGCTTGCTTATTAACCGAGACAGAAAGAGAGCAAATGATGTACAACTCCAGCGCGTAAAGCAAGCAAAACAAATCGAATACAACACACAATGATCATGTGAGAAGCGAGCGATATTCCGCCGTCGTTAGTATGAAAGCAGACCTATCTGAATCAACCTTATATTAATAGGGATAAACTTGTGCTAAGCTAAGCCCTCCGCGATGTAGTGCCTCGTATGTGAAAGGCCACCTTAGCCGGTGTGAATCGGGTGTTACATGCTAGTGCATATCATGATAAAGTGCATGGATAAAAGCAAATTTTAATAATCGATTCAGTGATAATCGATTGGTATTTACATCGATTTTTGTTGTAGAAATCGATGTATTCACTACTCGTTTATTGGCAATTGTGACAGCCCAGTTTGGAACATGCTTAGGTAAAACTTTAGCTGTAGCAAAGTATGTTCACATATTTCCTTATCTAAAACAAGGCTTAAATTTTATAAAGCATAGCGTTAAGCGAAATAGTAAGCGACAGATAAACAAACATTTTCAGAGGAGGCTAGCCGGCCAATACGGGATCCGACAATCTTCTTGGGTCGGGTCGAGGGGTGAGGAGCACACTGAAAAAAATATTCTAGTGCCAAGTCAATAAGAGCTCAAACGATTTGGCGGACAGGTACGTGGATAACTCAATATATTAAAAAATTAAACATGCCAAATTGGCATCGTTTCGATTTAGTTCTAGCGACTAAATATTAATTTGTTTAGGTATAGGATATTTCACTAGCATTCTCAATACACTAAACTAATGAGCATGAAATTACATATTAAAATAACTGCAAAGTATTACAACTTCAGTAAAGATTTGCGTGCAATAAGTCATTGAAAATAGCATTGTAGATATTGAAATAGAGATGTGAGAATATTGATAAATTGACCAACAGTATTCAGTCTTTTTTGGTTTTACATTGCTTGATAAAGCTTAAGTTATACTACATAAATGTGAACACTGAACAATTGAAGTATAGACATTTTATTTACGGTTTAATATCCTGAATATTTTGTGGTATAACCTAAGCGTTTATATAGATATGCAGATTTGTGTTACAGAGGTTATATTAGAAAGAAGTATCCGTAATTTCATGCTCTTTTCAAAAAATATCTACAAAGAAACAAATACTTCACTTGGTACCGATTCACACGGGCAAACGGTTTGTTGCCAAAATGTGTTGTTATGAGAATGCATGTACTTTGAATAGGAATTTTGTAGGTAGACTTAAAAAATAATGTAGGTAGCTTTAAAATTCTTAAAGGGTAGTAAATTGAAACATGATATTATATGACGATAAAATCATATAGCTGCTAAAATAAAATGTAATAAAAAAGGAGTATATCGACTGACACAAACATTTTCGAAATAAATTACCAAGAAATCATTTAGTCATTCATTAGTCAGTCAGTCATTCAGCTTTTTAAATTTTAGACATAATTATACTATATCTCTGTCAATCTCTGTAGTAAGTAGTAACGAACTAGCTTAACACAAACTAAAATCCGAAGATCGTACCACAAACGTTACGTTTTTTCCCTGAAGTACGCAGTGATAGCTTGTTTGTGAGATCATTATTTCGACTAAAATATGTAAAATAATTTTATCGTCATTAAATTTTGTGGTTAAAAAAACCATTTTAATATGTTTTGTGTAAAAACCTTGATTCTGGAGACGGCTTCTTCAGCCTGAAGCATCCTTGTGGCTTTAGTGGGCTGTCCCTCGCAGGCGAGTTGTGTAGAACCAAGGTACCGCGCCCGGAACAATACTCCTTCTATGAGAACTGAACGGGTTACATCTGAAAATAAAAAAATATAATATATAAAAATATTTTGTAGGTTTTGTTGTCAAACTCTTTCTAAACAGGGTAAAGATAAAAAATTAATGATTCTTATAATATCAGGTAGGCCGAAGAATCGCGCAACATCTACTTTAGATAGGTAGGTACTCTTTGATCATCAGCGGTGTTATCAATAATAATGCGAGTGAAATTGCACAAGAAATTATTGTAGGTCTTTAATAAGACCTGGATAATAACGAGTTCACTCTAGACTTTTATATTTTTGGTAAAAGCCATTTTCAGGGTGGACCTAAACTTCCACCGTTTCACCATATAGGTACGTACTATGAAACTGTGATGTTGCTTCTGTATGTGTGACGACGGATTACGAATATGACTACTCTACTATGGACGAGGACAGGATTTCCTTCCCAGGGATTGAAAATTTTAGTAATTCTCAGGGACATAGCGTGCCTTGGAGCCCCATATAAAAATTTATTTATGGGGCCTTTATGAGGGGTAAATATCACAAAAGAAAAAAGGGGTCCCCCGTATAATTGATACGGCAGATACGGTGGTAGCTACGCCCCAGAATTCTTTTAGTTTTGAGGATTTAGATATTAACTAGTTTGAAACCTTAAAACTTTTCTTCTAACTACCCCCATACCAATCACACACAGACAACATTCAGATAACGGGGACAACAAGGACATTTCAGATAACGTCCTCTGATCCCAAGCTAAGCTTATAATATGCTTGTGTTATGGGTACCAGAATACGGATATACTACATACCTATACTACTTTTCTTTTGTAAATACATACTTATACACAGAAAATACTCAGACCCAGTACATACATTTGGATGACAATTTTATTATAAATCTCACACAAATGATTGTCGCGAGCGGGAATCGAACCCGCGACCTCGTGAACGGCAGTCCATTACATGAAATGAATGAACTATAAAATTCTTTACCAACATAATATAAGTTAAGTACTAAGTAGTAAGTTAAGTACCCAGCAGTCTTATACGTAACAGCGACAAATGATAACCAGGGTCGTATTTCACACGTAAAAGGAAGACGCTAAAAAGAACGTATTATCATCGATAAAATACAACATTCATTCATGGTAGTATACGTCAAAACGTCCTAACGTCTAAAATAAATACTCAATAGCCTACTCACATGGAAAAAAAGCATGACGGTGGAGTATAACTATAGTTGCAATTAAACTGAATAGGCAAATATATTTAAAAAGCGTTATTTAAATTTTTTTACGACTTATTAACAACCGTCCCTCGGGCATGTTTGACCAGATGTATGTGTGTGGATGAAGCCAAGGAAGTGTGTTTGTATCGTAGCAGATGGCACTCTGTAGTCTCTGCCTACCCCCATGGGAAAAAGGCGTGATGTTATGATGATGATGATAATGATGGCGACTTATTAAATAAGCGTTTGAACACCATTTAAGATTTGAATTTACTTATTCATAAATATTTAACGATGTAACAAGTTTATTAGGTAACTCAAACAAGTACCTAACATTTAATTTTAATATGAGTGGAGTAGAAAGTATGAATATACAATTTTAATAAATATTGTAATTATTAACTGTAAGTTAATGTTTCAGCTAAGTATGGTCATATTTATATTTGGCAAAAAATTTTTGTAAAAATCCAGTCGAGTGCGATATGGATTAGCACTAAAAGCGTTGTATACCTTGATTACCACAATATTTTCGCTATATTCTCTACCTCAAATATGGAGATAAGAGCGAGAGATTAATGATGAAAAGTATTTGTTATTATAGCATCACTGATATACTCGTACATAATCTGTGAAATTTTTAGCTCTCTAACTATCACCGTTTCAGAGATACAGCCTGGTGATAGAATTACAGCGAGGTCGCAGTGATATTATTATTACATTTTGGTGCACAACTTTAAAAACTTAATAATGCAAACATTTTTGGAAATGTAACATGTTTTTGATAAAGTAATTTATTAATTTTGCAATTGACATGCTATGCGTCAAAATACGATGTAAACTCAATCGAGTGACGATTGTGGTGGTCTAATTTGTTTACTGTTAGCACGACCGCAATAAGCTCAGTTGGCAGAGCTACGGAACGGTATTCCGAGGTCGTGGGTTCAAGTCCCGCTTGCGGTAATCACTTTTTCTACCACAATTTGATTTATTATGTTTTTGATATTTATCTATACTTAATATTACAAAGCTGAAGAGTTTGTTTGTTTGTTTGAACGCGCTAATGTCAGGAACCGCTGGTCAGCTGCGCGTAGCTACCGCCGTATCAGACGTATCAATTATACGGGGCCCCCGACGTGTGTAAGCAAAAATTTATAAATATTTTCCAATTTTTTTATTATTTCAGAAGTGATTTTTTTCTTTTGTAGGAAATGTTTACCCTTCTTAAGGGCCCCCAAATAAATTTTTATACTGGGCCCCACCAAGGCACGCTACGCCACTGGATAGTACATTTACCGTGAAAGGCTATAAGCTACATAATATCACGCTGCGACCAACAGGAGCGAAGCATCAGTGAAAAATGTCGTAAAAACGGGAAAAAAATTCTTATTATAAGCTACATTATATTTTCAAAATACCCTCCTATATACTTTATAGGCAGCTACTCTTTAATTACCTAAATTAAACTCACCAAGTTTTGTTATAAGTCCAATTGCAGCATAAACATTATGTTCGTTTTAATCTACACTTTACTGGACATACATTTACAACATACAAATATAAAATAATAACTTTGACAACTTACCTTCTTTATTTTTGCTCTTTTTCTTGCTGTCCTTGTCCTGAAAAATTAAATACATAATTAATTTTTGGCTTATTATTCTATTATATTTATTTATTTGAACATCATAACACAAATAAAAAAATATTCATGAACATTTCACACAACGCGTTCTGGTCCCTAATTTAAGCTTATATTATGTGCTATGCTTGCTTGCAGCTATGCTTGTGTCAAATAGAATTCGATTTTCGATAGATTCGAAGCATTAGATAGATTCGAGACATTCTCTTACAGTCAACCTTGAGTTGTGCAGAGAGATGAGGTTACTAGATTTCACTCGCTATTATGATAATAGCCTCGCTCGTATTCTTTAAGCGTAATGATATTTCAGCGGCACGGCCGGGAGCCGCTGGATGCAGATATCACAGGACCGCACATTGTAGCGTTCTATGGCCAGTGGGCGGAGAAAGGCTGATGGATGGATGGAATGAAATTTATGTAGCTTGTACTTTTCAAGATTTAAGCTCACATAGGGACATACATACAAAAATATCGACTTTGTTTTATAATATGTGAAGTTAAAGATATATGGAACCCCAAAAACAGGTCGTAATTTAGGCAAAAATAAAACAATAGAAATAGCCGTATTCTTTTACTTACTTTTCCATTGTGCATTCCATCATCAGCTTGGTTGTCGCCAGCATCGTGTGAATGAGGTGAACGGACTGCAATGGCACCACCGCCAGGCATTACTGTACGGGATTTTGGTTTGCGCCATCCCTGAAACAAAACAGATATTTTAGTTGTCTACAATGGGAAGACTAGCCAGGCTCCTACCTAATTCTTATTGGATAGGACATTGTAATTCCTGAAATGGAAGCCAGACGTACTCCAAGGAGGTTAGTAACAGAGGTTGGAAATTTACAGTGTATATTACACTGTCCAGTAATACTACTTTATGCATTCAATTCATTTGGTTTTAATTATGTACATTTGTTATAATTATATTTGGATAGAAATTTGTATCGCCTCAAAAGACGACAGAACGCACTTAAACCAGATTGGCAATATGCAGCCGGAGCATTACAGCCTAATGAGAAAGTAAAGAGGAAGTGAGCCTAATTGTTATACTCTTCTCTTTTCAAATGTCCCACTTGGAGACATTGGCTTTATGTTTAGTAAACCACGTCATGGAGTAGGCTATGCTCGGTATTTCCCTACGGAATAAAATCCAAAATACGGAGATCCGTAGAAGAACTGGCGTGTCCGACATAGCCCGAAAGGTTAGCACGCTGAAGTGGCAATGGGCAGGCCACATCGCTCGTAGGACTGACGATCGTTGGGGAAGAAAAGTCCTAGAGTGGCGACCACGTGCCGGACGACGCAGCGTTGGGCGGCCCCCGACAAGGTGGAGCGACGATATCGTCAAGGTCGCGGGGAGACATTGGATGCAGGCGGCACAGGACCGCGCGTTGTGGCGTTCTATGGGGGAGGCCTATGTCCAACAGTGGACTGATAGAGGCTGATGGATGGAAACCACGTCAGGCTTAAATTGACATAGGTTTTAGATTCGAGATCTTACAGCATCCAAGGCATGAGGCGTTACGAGGTGAAGATGCTTAAGTATCCTTGAAGTATTCTATGAGCATTGGAATTTAATATTATTTGTAGAGTAGGTATCCAAATTTCCATTTTTTGACCTTAAACTTAGAAACCTTCTCTCTCTCCAGCCCATTTACGTCTCACTGTTGGGCACGGGCCTCTCCCACTTTGGAGGGATTATGGTCTACTGTGCTGCGCTGACCAGGCGTGTTGGCACAGGGGTTATCATCGAGTTTTCCGTTTTCTCACAGAGGATGTTATCTGTGTGCAATATCCCTTAGCGGACTTTTACAGCACCCTTGGGAGATGGGGTGGTGACACTTGTATTCTTAATCCGTCACCACACGGAGAAACCTTCATATGGGTATTAATGAAGTGAATAATTTTATAAGTAGTAATATAATTGACATACTAATATTTCATATTATCAAGGCAATTAAGCAAGCAGCAATTAACGCTTAATTTACGAGTCTATGATAAGTCACGTACCTACCTACTTTTAAGATATTTCGAAGCATGTGAATGAAACAATATGCCTATGTGAACTTTAAAATTATGCTACGGATTTTGAAGCCGTTTTTGTAACAGATAGAGTGGTTAATGAGGATGGTTTTTTGTAAAATTAGTTAAGAATTTTTTATTTTGTAAACCCACTCGTACATAGTTGTAGGCAGCAGCTAATAACACTATAAATGGCACATATACAACTATAGCAGAGAATGACCTGTGTCCAAGTAGTTTACTTACTTATACTTTATATTATAAAGCTGACGAGTTTATCTGTTTGTTTGAACGCGCTTATCTCAGGAACTACTGGTAAGAATTGAAAAATTATTTTTATGTTAGATAGTCCATATGTCAAGGAAGGCATTGGGCTATAAAACATCACGCTGCGAATAGGAGCTAAGCATTAGTGAAAAATGTTGCAATAACGGAAAAAAATTCTAAATACAATGCGTACTAAATCGCGGGTAGCAACTAGTGCAAGAAATAAAACACTATTGGTCTTATTCATAATGACTTATCGGAGGTTTAAAAGTTCGCTAAAATCGGTTCGCGAAAATTGTCAATAACTGTTATTCACAATAGTCTTTTTACGCTAAAACGTTTATTATCTCTACGATAAAATCTCCGTTTAACCCTCCGATAAGTCATTATGAATAAGACCATAAATCTTATTCATGAAATATCATGAATAAGATTCATCAATCATGACATGAAAACGTCATCGCGTCCGTATCGTTACATCTCTGCCTATCCATTAATGTATAATAGGTATGTCAGCGCGATATTCTGCATATATGTAGTTGGTCGCGCTTCAGTTACGTATGCTTTCATAAAGACGTATATGCACTTTCTACAAATTCATCGTTGGAAATATTAAGAAAGTGTATCCATAACTACATATTATACAGGGTGTCCCAGAACTCAACGTCAAGCCGAAACGGGGTGACAGGATAGATCATAACCATCACGAGAAAAATCAGAAAAAAAATCTATCCCATGCAGTTTGGAAATTATGGGCATTTTAAGAAAAACCTAGAAATTTGGTCTAACTGTACCATTTTTCGGTTATTGTGGTTAATTTTTATTATTTTTGGTCATTTAAACTTTGGAACCGTAACCCTAAATAACATCTCGAGAATCACAGTCTAAAATAATGACACAATTACCCCAAGTTTCCTAGAATTTAGACTATTTGTTAAACTATGAATTTAAAATTTTCAAACTTTGTCGACTTTGAAACACCCTCCTTTAAAAAAAATGTACTAGAGTGCCTTGGCAAGTGCCATTAAGAGTTGGCGCATTTAATCAGGATTGTAAAATGGTACAATACTTGTAAGTTTCGTACTAAAAAAAACGAGTAAAAAATAAAAACCTCAAGTAACCCGATTTTTGCTAACCCATTTTACTCAGTTAAAATGTTTTTTATTCGCACAAGCCCTTGGTAGGTTCTTTATTTTACGGTAAAATGATGAGAGATATGGATAGTGGACATGTTTGCCATGAGCGAGCGAGACAGATAGTGACGCCACTTTTACCAAAGCAACAAAATACTAATAAAATAATGAAAAATGTTGACCTTGTTTTGTTTAGGTTTATTGGAATAAAAGTCAGATTTGAAAATAACATTTTTTATTAAAACAAATGTTCAAATTGTTTACCATCAGCTTCAACACACGCCCTACATCTTCTTAAAAAAGATCTACTTATTAGCCGGGCATATCCTCGAGAGTTGATGTCCTCAGCAGCTTGAGAAATTCGTTCACGCAGCTCGGCTACGCTCTCAATGGGCTTAGAATAAACTTTTTCTTTGAGAACGCCCCAATAAAAAAAATCCAGGGGATTTAAATCTGGGGAACGGGCTGGCCACGAGATAGTGCCTGAACGTCCAATCCACCTTCCCGGATATTCTTGGTCAAGGAAATCTCTTACTTGCACTGCGTAATGCGCTGGGCAGCCATCTTGTTGATACCACATGTGGCAACGATCTGTTAGTGGTACGTCCTCTAACAAACTTGGTAAATTTTCTCGTAAAAAATTTAGGTAATTCGTGCCATTCAAATTCTCAGGCAGCTCAAAAGGCCCAACTATTTTGCCGTTTAAAATTCCTGTCCACAGGTTAACTTTAAAGCGATATTGGGATCGGTCTTCTCGCATTAAATGTGGATTCTCCACATGCCACTCATGAAAATTGTGTAAGTTTATGTAGCCATCTTTTTTAAATGTAGATTCATCTGACCAGAGAATTTTTTGGATGAATTGGGGATTTTCATTATGCCTCTGTAGCATTGTTCTACAAAATGAAATCCTTTCAGGATAATCTCGAGGGAGAAGACTTTGAACTCGTTGTACGTGAAATGGATGCATTTCAGCTCTTTGTAAAATACGATGTGCTGTGCTTTTGGGTATTCCCGTTCTTTCTTCAATTCCACGAACGGAAATACTTGGGTCATCTGCGACCTCTTCCAACACTTCTTCTTCGTAAGGAAAGCGAGGTCTACCTCCAGCCCGTATTTGATTCGGGAAATGGCCGTCCTCTGTGAGTGAATGGTGCACATTAACAAACACGCGGTGATCCGGATAGCGCTCTAAATTTGGATATCTTTCACGATAAAGTCTAGCGGCGGCACTTGCGTTGCATCTGCATTCCCCATAAATGAGATGCATGTTCGCATATTCTTGTGAAGTGTAGCGCGTAGGCATAGTGATGAGAAGGATGTCAACACAAAAGTCCAATTCCAAAAGAGAGAAGCCAAAGTTGCCGGTATGTAATCAACAAGTCCAATTCACAAAAATCCAAGTCCAAAAAGAAAAGCCAAAGTTGTCAGTACTAAATTAACACAAGCGAATACGGAAAGGTGCGCAGTAGACGAATGAGCGAAATGTACTAACTGGTGTCAGACTGGCAGCGTAGCTATTTGCTTGGTATGGCGTCTGTATCTGTTTCATTCGCACTCGTTTAAACGATGCATCTCCGTCTCACTGCGTGGCGTCACTATCTGTCTCGCTCGCTCATGGCAAACATGTCCACTATCCATCTCTCTCATCATTTTGCCGTAAAATAAAGAACCTACCAAGGGCTTGTGCGAATAAAAAACATTTTTCCTGAGTAAAATGGGTTAGCAAAAATCGGGTTACTTGAGGTTTTTATTTTTTACTCGTTTTTTTTAGTACGAAACTTACAAGTATTGTACCATTTTACAATCCTGATTAAATGCGCCAACTCTTAATGGCACTTGCCAAGGCACTCTAGTACATTTTTTTTAAAGGAGGGTGTTTCAAAGTCGACAAAGTTTGAAAATTTTAAATTCATAGTTTAACAAATAGTCTAAATTCTAGGAAACTTGGGGTAATTGTGTCATTATTTTAGACTGTGATTCTCGAGATGTTATTTAGGGTTACGGTTCCAAAGTTTAAATGACCAAAAATAATAAAAATTAACCACAATAACCGAAAAATGGTACAGTTAGACCAAATTTCTAGGTTTTTCTTAAAATGCCCATAATTTTCAAACTGCATGGGATAGATTTTTTTTCTGATTTTTCTCGTGATGGTTATGATCTATCCTGTCACCCCGTTTCGGCTTGACGTTGAGTTCTGGGACACCCTGTATGATGTAGATACAGGACCCCTAAAAATTTACTTAAGTCAGATTATTAAGAAACTATTCGCATAGTGAAACAACCATTATTAGAATAGAACCCTGAACTCTTGTAGGTACAAAAGTGGAAATCACAAAATTCACCCAAATCCAAACTATAATTATTAGTTATAAGATAACGGTGTGTTAACTATTTTTACCGTTTTAAAAATTCTCAAATAACGTCTTCGTCGCAACAGTTGACAATACTTTAATTTGCATAGCTTATCTTTATTTCGTATCATTCGTTTTTCACGTGTTACAAAACATAAAACACATACCTACATTTACAGGTAATAATTTATTTGTATTGTTAAAACTTTTGTCATATCAACAATTACTATAAATAAATACAATAAAATCAGCGTGATATTATATAGCCTTCCTCGATAAAATGTACTATCCAACAGTGAAAGAATTTTTCAAATCGGACCAGTGGTTCCTGCGATTAGCGCGTTCAAACAAACAAACAAACTCTTTAGCTTTATAATAATGTAAAATTCAATTAATACAGAATCGCTCCTTTTCTTGAGACGGACCTCGTGGTCAAGTGGTGCATGTAACGGACTGCTTTTTACGAGGTCACGGGTTCGATTCTTGTCGGGACAATCATTTGTGCGATCTTTATAATTGTCAACAACTATTTGTTCTGCGTCTGGTTGTTTTAATGTATTATAAATTATAAGTGTGTATTTACAAAAGAAAAGTAGTATATGAATTAGTATATCCGTATTCCGGTACCCATAACACAAGTAGGTACATAAGATTAGCTTGCGACAAGAGGATGTTGTGTGAAATGTCCATGAATATTTATTTATTTAATCGAAACTAAATTAAATCCCTAGTAATCGTTCAACATTTTTAAACATTTACCTTTTTCTTACACGTCGCATTGCTATCCTCATCACTAGTTGAATCACTCACAACATCCTTTGCTACAGACTCTGAGTCAACATTCACATCACTATTATTAACATTAATTGTTTCCAACGCGTCCGTTTGTTTCTCATTATCATTAGTCACATCACTAGCACTTTTCTCAGTACATTCAGTGTCAGTTACTATAATATCCGGCACATCACTAACATTAACTGTCACTTCCTTATTCTCTAACAATTGAGTCTCACAATAATAATCTTTAACATTTATTTGAACAGCCGTTTCTGGTGCAGTATTTTCAATTTTATTATCGTTTAAACAAGGTTGTGTTTCTTCTTCGGTCATGTTTCGTACGTTTGTGATGTACGTAGTCGCAACGTGTACTGAACGCTCAATAAATTGTTATCAGTCGAGTAGTACATTTCCGATAATGATAGCGAAGTCAAACGCCTGTGTTGTGTTGGCGCTTTATTACTATACTGAGACGCCACCGGTTCTTATTAAGTAAAGATACGAATGATCATAGAGTGAAATAAATAAACAGATGTCCATATAGGTATAAAGTGTATAAACTGACGGGCCTCGTGGTCTAGTGGTTTATGTCACGAGGTCGTGGGTTCGATTCCCGCACGGACAATCATTTGTGAGATTATTGATTTTAAACTTACGCGATTTGAACTCATAATTTGTTAATATTACCGGGACTATAAGCACGTTAATAACTGTTAAAAAGGCTTTTTAAACAGTTATTAACATGATTATAGCCCCGGTAATATTAACAAATCTTTTGTGAGATATTTATAAATGTCATACAAATGTTTGTACTGCGTCTGGGTGTTTACTATGTATTTTAAGTATGTTTTTACAAAAGAAAAGTAATTTATGAATATATCTGTATTCGGGTACCCATAACACAAGCATATAAGCTTAGCTTGGGACCAGACAGACAGCGTTGTATGAAATATCAGCATGTATTTATTATTTACTACATACATAACTGTTAGTAACAAAGTTATTAATCCAAAAATGAAACTAGTGAGAATATTTTATGAGTAGGGTAATTTAGGAAAAATTTAATATACAAGGATGGTTAAAATATCTCTGGATCCTCTAAGCTATAAAATTACAATAAAGCTTGATGGTTTTATATGACTGAGTAGCTTGTTAGTTTAAAAAACTGAACAGTCCTTTTAAAAGAGTTTCTATTTTGAGCATTATTTCTCCAAGAGTAGCTAGCTACTTCATCTTTCATTCTCTCTCCAGCCCATTGATGTTTCGCTGGCCTCCAATTTAAGAGGGATTGTGGTCTACTTTCCCGCGCTCACCGTGGACGTTATCTGTGTACAATATCCCATAGCTACTTTTACAGCACCTTGGGAAAGAAATTGGGGTAGTGACATTTGTATTCTTAAACCACATGGATAAGCTACTTCATAAGAAAAGTAGTATGTATATGTATTCTGGTACCCATAACACAAGCATATAAGCTTACCTTGGGACCAGAGGACGTTGTGTAAAATGTCCATGAATATTTATTACATTATTATTTATTTATTATTATTTATACCTACTAAACTTTAATGGTCTTATTTATAATGACTTATCGTGCGTTTAAACGGAGATTTTATCGGAGAGATAATAAACGTTTTAGCGTAAAAAGACTATTATGAATAACAATTTTTGACAATTTTCGCGAACCGATTTTAGTGAACTTTTAAATCTCCGATAAGTCATTATGAATAAGACTATAAATATTTACAAAAAATACAGACAATTGGGATTGTTCATAATTTTTGACTTGCTGTTTTTATATTTTTTTTTAGAAAATATAGACTATTTTAAGCAACTAATTTCAATATTACTGAAATATTCACTATATAGAATTTTAAAAAATACTTTAAGATATCATCTTGAATGTTGTGACGTCATTGTTGTACGCATTCTGTGTATTGACTTTTCCTGATAGACTTAAGACAGATTGCAATACAACAAATACTTTTCAAAGTTGCCAAGGTGATGTAATAGACCAATTTCAACTCCACCACAGAGTAGTATATCCCTAAAAACGCCTTAATATTTTAAGTCCTTCATTTCACGGGCAAATAAAGGTCATTTACTTTTTTGGTAATATAATCGTTAATATAGCAAATTTTCCAAAAAAAAAAATGGATCATGATCAGAAACTCTATTCCCTGAAATGGTTTTCGAATTAAGAGTTTTAAAAAAATATGAACAATGCCAATGTGATTAGCAACAGAGCGCGGCAGCTAATTGAAATTAAAAATACATTTGTTTTACTCTCCATGATACCAGTACTCGATAGGCAGAAACTTAAAACTTCTTATTTTATAATCTATGTTAAATTTAATAGGCGAGCAAGGCCAATGCGCGCACGCCGTCTGTTGCTGTTTACATCAGCTGACGATTACGTCATACTGTGAATAATATTTATTGCTTTCTGAATGCAGTCTTATTCTTAGCGTGGGCATGATTGGTACATGTTATATACCTGACTGCCAGGTGGTTTCTGACTAATCGTTTAAATTAATTCTCTACTAGTAAAACTTCATTTAAATAAAACTGATTAATTATCAACCACAGATTTGAATATGCGTTCTATCTTAAAGGCTTTAACTCTTGAACTTTAGCGTGGCTAACTCGTACTTCAGGGTCTAATAAAAGTGGTCATGAGGGTCACATGCGGTAGGTACATGAGGGTCTAACAAAATATGGTATTCATGTGACATGTGATTTTCGCAAACTACAAATGTCACTTTTAAAAGCTATAAAACAAGTTAAGTATTCTATTAGGAAGAGGCATTGGCATCAATTCTACATGCACAACTAAACTTAACTAAAAACTGGAAAAAAAACTACTGGTGTATTCAGATTAATTGGTTATTTTGTTGTGCACACTTACATTAATTAAAATCTTTACGGTCTTATTCACAATTACTTATCGGAGGTTTATACGAAGATTTTATCGGAGAGATAATAAACGTTTTAGCGTAAAAAGACTTTTTATGATTAACAAGTTTTGACAATTTTCGCGAACCAATTTTAGCGAACTTTTAAACCTCCAATAAGTCATTATGAATAAGGCGGTTAGTATATAATAGGTAAACAGATATTTTTATCAAGAAAGTTCAGTCAACATTGTCAAATTGTGTCATCGAAACTATCAAAATTCATTTTATAGTTAAGTTTAGTTTGACCATGGTGACTGCAAAGTCTCCGAAACGTCGGGCCAAAATTTAAAACAAATATACGCGTCTAAATCCGTAAAAAGTAGTTTTATTTAAACAGATGAGTCGCG
This sequence comes from Orgyia antiqua, assembly GCA_916999025.1. Lineage (NCBI taxonomy): Eukaryota > Metazoa > Arthropoda > Insecta > Lepidoptera > Erebidae > Orgyia > Orgyia antiqua. Next base: position 23,140,283 of record OU779862.1, read on the forward strand.
CAAGTGTTAGAAAATAGTTTTATTTAAACAAATGAGTCGCGCAAGTGTTAGAAAATAACATGTATCGAATTCTCATTATTCTCCTGCCCATATCCTATGTATGTACCTATTCCCTCCGAACGGATTTAATTCTAATTATTTATTTATGGGAGACCCAACAGCAAACATATAAAGATTACAACTTGATTAACAAACATTTTACCAATTACAGAGTCTCACGTTGTATGTAACGATTTACAAACAAACCAACGATTGTAATTAATAAACATGTGCACAAGGAAATAACCGATTTATCAAAATACACCATAGCTGTTATAATTTTTAGCCAATTTAGTTGTACACATAGAATCGGCACTATAGCCTAACTACTTTAAAATAAAAAACAACGTCAATACAAGGTTTTTGTCTTATTTATGGTAAAGGTCATGAGACTTTTATGATATTCGTCGCAATTTAGATCCGAGGATAATAAACATTTTAAACCCTAACACGTTTTAAATGCTTACTTTGTAATCAAATTGTCAGGTATGAGTTTTATTAAAATAAATAATTTAGACATTTGATATCGATATAATTCTAATATAAAATCTAGCAAATATTTTTTGATATTCATCTATACTTCTATATTAATATTGTTTGTACGCGCTAATCTCAGAAACCACTGGTCCGATGTGAAAAATTCTTTCAGTGTTTGATAGTACATTTATCGAGAAAGGCTATAGATTATTTACGACGTTTGAGAGTGGATGAAGCAAAAGAAGAATGTGTTTTAGATGATAATGATGATTATGAAAAAGATTTTAATATTATAAAAAAAGCACTTAATTAAAACTTACTTTATCGTCGAAGAAGCCCTGATCATCAGTCCTCTGCTGTCCCAGTAACCTGTCAGTTTCAAGATCGGTATCCGCTTCGTCTGAAATTAAACATAATATAAATAATGTGGAAGGTATCGAGTATAGAGGAAAGAGCAAAGAAAAGGATAGATTTCAAGTTAGAGGATATGAAAAAATAATATCTAAATGTTCTTTAAATCAACTGGAATTTGGCTAAAAATCTAAACGAACAATATTCTCAGGTATTTAATAATTATAGTTAATATTTTATTACTTTATTTGAGATATAGCACTAATTTATACGCAACAGGCCGATAAAGAATATTAATAGCAATATTGCTATACAACAGTATAGCAATATTACTATTTATATCTTTTATGGGCCAGAAATCCCAAATAAAGTAATAAACTGATATCTAAGTATTGCTTTCATCAATCAGATACCAATACGATTTCAGATTATGTGGAGGAAACTATGTGATTCAAGTTACAGAAACTAGATTTTTTTCTAGAATTAAGAAGTTTATATTCGATCCCTTTGTACGAATATAGATATGATATGTCCCTACACAGAATGTACCTATTCATAAGAAACTATTGTACCACATTGCTGGAAATAAACGACTATTTTCTTCTATCTTACCTTCATCACCGCTGGCTGGTTTAATTTCAACAGATTCGGTGCTCTGTGCTGATGACGGCCTTTTACTGTTAGCAATATAAAAATAATTAATTAAATACGTCCTTCTGTTTAAAAAAGTCTCCCTACATAATTAGAAATGTTTTAGCATTACATAAAGTTACTCCATTTTTTTAGATAAAGTTACATTCTTTTAAATAAAATTAGTTATTTTATTTATTTATGCTTTATTGTACACAAGAGAAAATATTAACAGAAATAAAGACATCAGAACTAAAATTGTACAAAGGCGAGCTTAACTCAAGCTTATATGAAATATATTATTATTATACTCTTTGCATAGACCTATGCTTGTTTTATGGGTACAAGAATACGGATATACTACATAAGCTAATTTTAAATTATCACATTATTTTAGATAAAGTTACTCACATTCTTTTATATAAAAGTAGCTGAACCGGCAAATGTTGTTTTGCCATACAAATGTCAAGGGTGGACAACCCTTATCACTTAGGGGTATGATAAATATATAGTAGCCGATTCTCAAACTTACTGAATGTGCATAATTTTTTTTATAAGAATCGGTAAAGCCGTTTCGGAGGAGTATGGGAATGAACATTGTGAAACGAGAATTTTATATATTAGATGTATTTAAATAATCAAAGAGTGGACTACCAAAGTGATTACATAAAGTCGACCAACTTAAAAAAAATTGGTCAAGTGCGAGTGGGATTCGCGCACGAAGGGTTCCGTACCATTATCTATGCAACATAAGGCAACGTTATTAGTATCGAGCAAGAAACGGTAAAAAAAATCAGTTTTTTGTATGGGGGGCTCCCATACAAAAAACTGATTTTTTTACCGTTAAATATTTATTTTATTTTATTTTTAGTATTTGTTGTTATAGCGGCAATAGAAATACATCATCTGTGAAAATTTCAACTCTCTAGCTATCACCGTTCTTGAGATACAGCCTGGTGACAGACGGACGGACGGACGGACGGACGGACGGACGGACGGACGGACAGCAAAGTCTCAGTAATAGGGTTTCCGTTTTTACCCTTTGGGTACGGAACCCTAAAAAAACATACAGACGAATTGAGAACGCCCTCCTTTTTTTGAAGTCGATTAAAAATACCCAATTATTCTAGATAAAGTTACTCATAGTCCTTTATACAAAGTTACTCACATTCTTTTATAGAAAGGTACTCACCGTGGTGGATAAACATCATCATGATGTGCGTGATGATGATGTGGGGTATGCGTTACATGCGGCGTCACTTGTGGAGTAACTGGTGTGTGTGACGTCAGCGGCGTATGTGGTGTTAATGGTGCTATTGAGGTCGGTGAAGAAGGACGATGCGGCGCAGGCGCAGGCGGCGGGGGAGCTGATTCAGTACTACATACTGAATCAAAATATATTTATTAATCATAACTCATATTAATATGAGGAAGATATTTTCTAAGATCTGTGTAGCTTAGATACATATTGCATACATGTGATTAGTGTATTTTTACCAAGGAATAACTATTCTTAATAGACCTATAATAATTCGTTGTCTTTTTAGAGTTTCCCAGAAAAAAGAATTCCTAATAGTCTCACTTCGGTGTCCGTCGTTAAGAGGATACCAAAATAGCTTCGTGCATTTTTCTATGTACGAAGTTTTCATTGTTTCTTTAGATTGAATGGCTAGAGCTCTAATTTTTAAGTATATGTTTTTTCAATATATGATCTAGGATCGCATAAACTCAGAAACGCGATTGAAAAAAGTTTTCTCGATATAAAATCTTAGCGAAACAACCTCTCAAATTTTTTATTTTTTTCATTTGTCGGTCTATTATCGCGTATTAACTAATGAAATAACTTTAAAAACATAAGTAACTATTATATATAGAAACACGTAAATCAGAATTAAAATATATTTAGTAGATTTTGAGTAAATAGGAAAAGTATCCCTAATTCTTCATTTTCTGTGCCTACTGGCTGTGTTAATATGTACGTGTCGGCGATGATATACGATAATATTGATGTAGGCCCTTAACGGCTGAACGTATCAACTTGAAACTTATACCAAATCTTAATCTAAGCAGTCCTTTGCTGCAAAAACTAAAATCAACGTACTTAAAATATATGACCAAATAACGACCATTTTTGAGTGTTCAGACTTGGGAATCAATACCTATAGTTACTATGTTTCTTTTTATTATTCATGGACATTTCACACAACGTTTTCTGGTCCCAAACTAAGCTTATACGAAGTATATTATTATACTCTTTGCTTTTGCTTATACCTATGCTTGTTTTATGGGTACAAGAATACGGATATACAACGTAAACTACTTTTAATATCAAAACTAATAGTGAAAATTATGACGCGAAAAACTAATTAATAAAATAATATTTGAATAATTGAAGATACAAATGATATTTCTGGCTTACGATAAACTGGTTATGCTTGATAATTGCCAAGCTGTCAAATAAATTTATGCACACTTGTCGAGGAGCATAACTTGCCCCTGCACAGGCATGTTTAGAATTCAATAATCTTTTATAAAATATAGGTCTTTTTTAATAAAGGATAGGTCGTTTAATAAGCGGGCTTTATCACAATAAGTAAGTAAGCTCTTTAAAAACCCAATAAAATAAGCAAATATACAGGGAAATAGAAAGAAAAACTTACTGTGACAACGTTTCCTTTCTAAGATACGATTAAAATCAATATGTTTTTAACTAAGTATTAGATACAAGACGTCCATGGTCGATATTAAATAAACGAAAAGTAGGTAAATATATATCGAAAAAATTCTATGAATCACATAATCGTCAATATTTTTTATAGTTTATCGTAATGTATAAATAAGTTTATTAAATGACTATAATACTCATTGAAACTTTATTTACGATAAAATGTAATCACAGGAAGTGACTAAATTTATATAATTACTAACTTTTGCCCGCGACCCCGTCGCATGGAATTTAGAAATTTTCCGCGTTTTTGCAACATTTTTAACTACTGCTTCGCTTCTACTGGTCGCAGCGTGATGTTATATAGCCTAAAGTCTTCCTCGATAAATGGACTAACCAACACAAAAAATAATTTTTCAATTCGAACCAGTAGTTCCTGAGATAAGCGCGTTCAAACAAACAAACTATTCAGCTTTATAATATTAATATAGATAATGGTACCATTACGCTTAATGCCAAGGAATATGACACTATTTATAACAGGGATAAAACTGCGTTTTGATAAATTCTAAGTTATTTTACCTAAAGGGTCCAGTGAATGTAAATCTGCATCAGAAAGCATGTGCGCTTCGGTGCTTGTACCATTTTCAACTATTTCTTTGATTACAACTGAACTCTGTAACAAAATTATAACAAGAGTTATTTATTTTAGGGTCGGCAACGCGCGAGTAATAACCTCTAGTGTTGCAAACGTCCATAGGCTACGGTAATCGCTCACCATCAGACGAGCCGTATGCTTGTTTGTCACCCTTGTATTATAAAAAAAAACTAATTTTGCAACTAACTTGCAAAGTTTTTACTTAATGAATTATGGTCTTATTCATAATGACCTATAGGAGGTTTAAAAGTTCCCTAAAATCAGTTCGCGAAAATTTTCTAAACTTGTTGTTCATAATAGTCTTTTTACGCTAAAACGTTTATTATCTCTCCGATAAAATCTCCGTTTAAACCTTCGATAAGTCATTATGAATAAGACCATTAAACTATAGCAGTAAAATTGATAACTAGCGGGAGTTAAACCCAAAACCTCGGAATACTTTTCCGTCGCTCTGCCAACTCAGATATCGTAGTACCTGCAAGTGTTTGCAACTAGCTCGATAGGTGGCGCTGTACTCAATTATTACAAAAAGTTTTATTAATAGCTGCAAATCTAGCAACTAACCTGTATCATTAAGTTATTGTTGTCTGTATCTGAGCCGTGTCCGGACGAGAGGCCATCTTCAACGATCGGTAAGTGCGTCACCACAACACGATTTGTTTCCATTTGTACTGGAACAATTCAATATTAATTAGCACTCAGATGTAGAATTAACATTGCTTTTTTGTTAAGTTCTATAAAACCACTTAAGATTAAAAATATTTAACGCGTAACTGACTTAGGTTTACGAGGTTGCGAGTTTCATCCACGCGTGAGATTCTTAAATTTTATAAATAAATATTCATACACCACGTCCTCTGGTCCCAAGTTAAGCGTATATGCTTGTGTTATGGGTACCAGAATAAGTATAGAATGCATTATACTACTTTTTTTGTAAATACATAGGTAGGTATCTATTATACATAGAAACACCCATACGCAGTACAAACATTTGTATCACATTTATAAACATCACACAAATTATTTATTAACCCGTGTGGGAATAGAACCCGCATCCTCATCAACCACTAGACCACGAACCCCGTCAAACTTTAGTCCTCATTTACTACAATATTTTAAACAAATTGACTATATTTTAAGCACCAAAATTTTTGTACTTACCCTTCATTTCAGCTAATTCATTCTCCATAATAATAAGAGACAAATCTGAAGCACTATCACTAGAGTCAGTCGACAATGCTGGGACGTCTGGTCTAGCCGCCGGAGACATGGACCCACTCCAAGCAGCACCCACACGAAGGTCGCGAGGATCAGCTCCTCTTGGAGTTGGACCACCTGTTCGGACCTGGAGGGAATGTAAATTATTTACTTATTTATTTTTACATTTTATGCATTTCTCTCTCTTTCCAGCCGATTAAGGGCCTCCTCCACTTTGGCAGGGATTATGATCTACTAGTGTTGCCCAAATGCAAGAACAAGACGAGACTTAGCCAGTCTTGGTCTTGGTCTTGCGCCAATACACCTGGTCTTGGTCTTGGTCTTGGTCTTGCGCTCCCAGTCTTGGTCTTGGTCTTGGTCTTGCAGCAAGAGTCTTGCAAGTCTTGCAATTACCTATTAGACTATTGCTATTTATTAAAGTTTACTTTAGATCTTAGAAAAACGTATTAGAATTGGAACATTCTGAGCTTGAATTAACATAGCCATAGTAAAGAACAATCAGATTAATAAATGTCTGAAGATTTGATGAGAAATTCGAAAAATTAACTGCCACATGGTGATCAACTGAGCTATATGCCGTTTTCCATTGGAGTAACTGTTTTTTGATAAACATTTACGCTTTATAAGCTTACTTATTTCTTTAATATTATATATCAAAATAATCCTTAGGATATTTACTATGTGATAATATATAAGTGCTTCAGTTTCACGAATTAGATCGACTATAATTTGGTCTTCAAAATGTCGGTGCCGGGTAAACAAAGAAATCGTTCAGATCGTATACTTTTATTGTCTTGTGTTTATTTAATTTACGTGTTTTTATTAAAATATTAGTAAATTACTATAAAATAAACACACTCAAACACTTTTATAATTAAAATACGTATTATAAAAACAAAATTGCGAATCTGATCGACCTTTTGTTAGAGCAGGCGCCGGGACGGCAACTCTGGTTGCCGTCCCGGCGCCTGGACGCTAGACGTGAATTTGATTGTTTTTTTTTTTATTTATTTAATTAATTATTAACATATGCATATCAAAAGAATCGGCAATAAGCCTAGTTTCACGGGAACATATGTTGCTGGTAAAATAACTAGTATTCCTTGCATAAAATTAGGATTAAAAATTAAGTTTTTTATACAGTTTTGATACAGTTTTTTGCGTCTCATAGAATTCCTAAGCGTACCTATACACCGAACTGTTATACCTAACTACTCCGTGAAATAGCGCTAAGTCCTAGCTGCAAGACGCAAGAGTCTTGCCGGATTAGTCTTGTTCTTGCTCAAGTCTTGCACGGTCAGTCTTGGTCTTGGTCTTGCTAAAAATACGCGGTCTTGTTCTTGGTCTTGGTCTTGCAAAAATGCAAGAACAAGACCAAGACTGCAAGACCAAGACTGAATTTGGGCAACACTATGATCTACTAACTGCATCTAGCGCAAATCGCGCTTTGTGGTGTTTTATGGGGGAGACCTATGTCCAACAGTGGACGGAGAAAGCCTAATAAATGGATGGATGATGATCTACTATACCGCGCTGAACAGGCGTGTTGGCATAGACTTTATTTTCTAGATTTTCGTCTCTTACAGACGATGTTCAATCTGAATGATCTGTGAACAATATCCAAATCGATATCTGTAAATCAATATCTGTCATCTATACGAGATGGAAAAGGGGTGATGACACTTATATTCTATACCGTCACCACACAGACATACTATACACATCTTATGCAAATTTAACTTTGTGAAATGGCGGGAAAATATGCTTGTTATAATAAATGATAATTACTAAGTTCAAAAACTAAACTAGTCTAGTTTTTAGTGTAAAAAATTATTTAGGATTTTTAAATCTTAAATAATTTTTTACACTTTGTCATCGGTCCATATTATGTGTGCAAAATTTCAGATCAATCTGACTACTGTAGGTAAGTGGGTGAAAATCACTTGTAAAGATTCCGTTACGTAGATCAATACATAGATATATATGTACCGTAACTATTATAAGCGCGTTAAAAATAAAAACCTGTAGTCCTAAGAAATTGGTATGATTATGAGCTGTATGCGGTGAGTTTAATGTGTCCGTATTCTGCGGCCATTCTGACTCACTGCCACCTTCTACTCCGTTCTCTGACGGACAGTCTGCCGTCTGACGACGCAGCTCGTAGTCCAGCTCCTGTAATATATACTACACAGGTTATAATGTAGTATACTTGTTTTAATACAACATTAACACAGCAAGGCAGTTGTTACTAAGCTAAAAGAAAAATACCTATAAATGAAGTTGTGTGTACGCGCGAATATGTTTTTTTAAATCTAGACTTTTTTTTCGCATTTTTGCCAAGAAAGTATGCTTGGATCTTAACAGATGGCGCTCTATAGTCTTTGCCTACCCCCATGAGAAAAAGGCATTGATGATATTATGATGATGATGCTGTTTATACTTAGCGTTGTCCTACGTTTGTTGCAACTAACTCAGACTGATGCTTGTCTGCTTAGAACATTTTTTGTAACGCGCCAAAAAAGTATTTAAAACTTTTTTTTTTTAATCAAGTAAAGTCACATTTTTAGAAACGATATTTTATTTTGTTAAAATTAACCCAAACATGCGAATACAGCAAGCATAATTCAAAGTATTTTTTATATAGTTACCTGGAAGTTAACAATCTCATCATTGTTGCTAAGCTGAGTTTGTACCGCTTGTGTTGTGGGACATTTGAAGAACTCTTCTAGAACCTTTCTTGTTTCTGAGAACTCGTACATGTAGTCGAAAGCAGCTGAACTAGAAGGTGGAGTCACGTCTCTACTTTCTGTGATTATCCTCTGAAATTTTGTTGTTTAGGTATTAAGTATTGCTGCTAGGGTTGAGCGACTACAATCTACCTGATGCTGCAAAGACCCCCTCTGCCTTTCCGCCCATGAAGTGCCTCTTCAAACACTATATTACTAGAAAATCAAGACTGAAGTATGTATTGTATTATCTCTATGCATATTTTGTTAGCACATGAATCTTAAATCGAACAACACACTATGTCTGACTGTAATATCATATAAATACTAGTAGATTAGAAACTTACCTGGGGAAATCCAGGTCTAGGAGACCTAGTAGGCTTCTGTGGTCCAACACCATACCGCTTCGGTGACCCTTCATATTCAGCAATAGGTAACTCCCCTATAACCCTTGTCACTCTACTCTTATCTTCATCACCCGACAGCCAAACACCTGAAGGGCTTGCATCACTCAGTCTGACGTCATCACGCGATGGTGACGAATCACTGCCATCACTAAGTTCACTCTTATTATTCAGTTCACTTTGACCGTTTTTAATACAATCTAAAGTTCTCTTTACACTAGTATCGATATCATCATCACTTGCTTCATGTTCGGTCCTCAAACCTAGAGACACAGAATTCAATATCACTGAAAATAAAAGAAAGAGAAAAGAAGGGTATGAGAAAACGATATAGAGGATGGATGGGTTAAAGGATCGGTTGCAACCAGCACAGTGGGTAATAAAAGAATATCAAGAAAGTAAATGTGAATTGTAACGAAAAAGATATGGAGAAAAGTTTGATAATTTATCAGTTATCTACAAAATCAAAACTTAATCAAAATCTTGTTAATTATGCATAACTAGCCAGTGCCAAAGAAGAATGTAGGAGAAATTCCAGCTCCAATAAAGACAATTCATTGTAGAACGCATAATTGGGAACTCAATCATTTAGTTATATTCTTAACTATCTGTTGCCCGCAACGCATGAGAATTAGTTACCATACCTTTATAAATTATGCAAAAAAGCCATCTTCTTGAACCACTCTATCTATTAAAAGAAACTGCACCAAAATCCGTTGCGTAGTTTCGAAGTTATAAGCTCACATAAAAGGGACACAAATACAACAACGTCTTTGTTTTATAATAAGTAAAGATGTTCATTCTTGTGCTCATATGCATTCGTCAAAAAGCCGTAAACTTTTTTTAACTTCATACCAAGCAATTTTTCTTTATTACCCATCTTACAAAACGAAAGAGGAAGTAAACTTTTATTATATAAAGCGTTATAAGAAGCAAACTTTTACCTTTCCAATCTTCGCTATCGTCGAAAACGACAACTTCGCCATCAGCTACGACGGCTATAGGACTAGTCTTGGTGTTAACTTCGATAGTCTTGTGTGGGTCCAGGATAGGCGAGCTGTTCTTAGGTATACCCATCGCATTCGGTTCAATAATAAGGTCTCGATCACCGTTCGTGTATGTCGGCGAAGTATGTCGTGATATCATCTTTTTAGGCTCATTGTTTATTCTATGAATGGAAATCTACAATAAAGAAAAAAATAATTGTATATTTTTTTACAAATTTGAGTTTAGAAACAAAATTATACTTCGACATTCAGGTAAAAAATAAAAATCTTTTTACGATTTTGCAAGCTATCCTAATTGATACATTATGAATATGAATGGATTAGCTTTGTTTTTTCCGAACTTTGAATTTTTTGCTATTTAGGCATGGATCATCATCATACCACCGAACGTTTTAGTATACAGTTCAGTATCTTCAGTATCAGTTTCTCGCAGCTCTCTACTCGCAACTCTTAATCCTAATATAAAGATTGTGAAGGTGACAGAATGCATCACATAAATTCATATTTATTTTGATAACTTTGTATTGATTTAAACACCGGATTTTTTATTATTTTCAGAATTTATTTTCTTTATCAAAACTCCGAAGTTAGCAAAACAATATGTAAATGTTGAAGTCAACAATATGCAAAAAACATACCTCATTGACAAGATTGTCGGCAGCATAATCAACGGTGTCTTTAGTGAGTGAGCGCACTTTGTTCCTGAGGTTATGTTTGTGCGTGTTGTTATGTCTAAGCTTACGTACAGCCTTTGTTCGACTCTGAGAGTACAGCTCACGACCTCCTGCTATTTCTATGATCCTGGTAACAATACAACCATTTGAACTATGAAAGTAAGCAATCGGTAAAATGCATTTCGGAAGTTCAAGAAGAATATTATAGAAATTGGTTCGATTTACGAAAGTCTTAAATAATAATTCAGGCACTTGAAATGATATTTGTTTAATTAATATGTCTGCGCTTCTTTCTACCTAAGCTACGTAACGATTGTGAATGTATGTGGACTACTTTATTACGGTGTCTTTTTAAGTTTAATTTTGCTATAATTAGATACGTAAAAGATCTGAATAAAATGCAATATATTTATGACGCTGATAATGCGTATTGATATAGGAAGCCAATTGATTGCAATATAATATTCTAAGCTGCCAAGCTAGTTTATGGACGTACCTTGAATCTCTAAGTTTGTAGGTGCCTCCTTTTGAGTTGAGTATAACCAGACTCTCGTTGCCTCTCTCCTCGTCTGACGAGGCGTTGTTCACGTTGTTCGTGTCCCGACCCTCCAGGCTGGAGGTCAACCTGAAATACGATGAAACATAATTTGTATATGCCTAATAGCAAAATAAAGGCGATAAGATAGAGCAAACGGTGCATGCGCGAAATAAGGAAAGCTATATAATCATCACCATCAAAACGTAGGTGATGAGTGCGAGATGCGAATTTTGATCGCATTGCCATATTAGGACTATGCGTAATGATTGTAATATGCAACACAATTATTGATTTTTTTACACAATGGTTACGCGTACTAGAATATGGAGATACAACAACACATAAGAAACAGACAAATGCAGTACCTATATATATATGACGTCATCACATAAACATTGTCTTGTGCGGTCTGTCACAGAAACACCGAAGTGTTTCTTTTTTTACTAAACCATAAAAGCGTAATACGCTTTAGGTTATATACCTGTCGTGGTGGTGCTGCATGTTCTTAGGGCGGCACTTGGGGAACAGGCGGTGTATGTTTTCGCCGAGGTCGGAGCCGGGCGTGTTGTCGCCGGCGACGTCCGCCCGAAGCGCCGCAGTGCTCATGGCGTCGCATCCGCCGAGCTCACGTCGCCACCGCCTCTACCGCAAATTTAACTACTAAGTAAACTGTTACCAAACATTCATAAATTGTCTAAAATGACCTAAGCTCTACGTATTCCAGCTACAACGGTATCTTTTATAGATATTTATAATCAGATTTTTTGTTAAATTTATGTACCTTATATACAAATATAACTCTTCCAAACAATTCAAAGGCAATAAATATATGTTTTACTTCAGTACTAAAATTGGCTGACGCATATCCCCTTTGCCCTATGGGAATAAATTCTATCCTATTTGCTTGCCTTTTATGGAAAGCAAAATAACATGTTAGTAAACCGGCCGGTTTGAGGAGAGGAGAGGGCTGAGTATCAAATCAGCCCTATCCTCTATGAGAATGAAGAATGTGAACTCATTTATAGAATAACTTCTATTAATTGAATTAGCTATAATATTACATATACCTATAATTCTTATAGGTGCTTATTGAGGCTTGTATCTATGGAGCTCATAGATACAGGCGGAAATTTTACGTCTGACACGGAATAAACGATAAATCACTGTTAATAATTTACTGTAAAATAATGGGATATTCGCGAAATATGTTTAACTAGAGTTTAATCAAATCTAGATTTTTAATAATAAAACAATAAATAAAAAATAAATTTGAAAAAATTTCAGCTAAAATGAATAGAACATAAATTAAATTTACATTTCTCACATATTTACTTGTGATTTCCTATTGTTAGGAATCCCATGACTCAAACGTACGCAACAATAAACTATAATAGAAAACTACCCTACACGGATACTGCAACTCACCCTACTCGGGTTTAACCCAAAACCGTTGTAACAAAAGCGGTTCTCTGAGAAATGTTAACACGTGAAGTGTATACCCAATATAGCTGTTAGGGTTGCCTACTGTAGACCATGTTTTTCTGAACTAAACAGCTGGCACAAATCTACCCTGCTTTTGCTAAAATACTTAAACTGATTTTCAATTTCAAAAAATCTTACATTTTACTGAAAATAATCAAAATGTTTATTATCAGTCCGTTTTATCTGCATTCAAGATGCAAAAATTTTTTGACTTACGAGTATAATTAAAATAAATAAACACACACAGGAACTAGAAATATCGTATACTAGTTATTTGTGCACAGTAAGAGCACTAAAAAGGATTTTTGAAAATCTTATCTTTAAGGAGGTGAACCGTGAAAGTTTATAAAGATATGAAAGTCGGTGTTTAGAATTAGAAATCATGGGCAAAAAGCTATCAGTATATTAAATTAACACTATTTAAACTTACAATACCACATATTAAATTTAATTAATAAAAAGCTCGTACATTAAATCTGTCATTGTACAAGAGATTACAAAAATCGGCCGTATTGGGAGAGGCCGTATCTGGCACAGCTGGCAACCCTGTTCAGTATTTTCCCGTAAATATACAAAGAGAATCTACCATTACCATGATTATTTATTCAAAGCTAGAATTCGATAAACGTAAACCTTGACCGTCTAGGAACCAATAACAATTTTTTCTACAGTGAAAATAAATAAAGCCGCGTATGGTGGCCGTGACTTTACTTTTACTTATGAAGTTGTTAGAAATCAATATTATTAGAGATATTATTAATAACGGTTGATAACTTTCATTTGCGTTCCGTAGTTTCGCAACAGAAATCGAATCGAAGACATCGCGCATGGAATTCAATTACGCCATTACGTCATACCCAAACTATACTTTTTTTAAATACCATGTTCTTTAAAGGAGTCCCCCTTTAATAAATTAAATACGTAGCTTACCAAGATTTACTTTTCAAAAAATTTCACCATTGTAATTAACTGCGAAAAAAATGGTTTTTGAAAAAGTGTTAATGGTGGCTGTATTATTTGGATTATACCAAGTGGGGGGTAAGGTAAAAGAGGGCACCCAATGACGTGTTTCGCATGGCACCGACTGTAACCGTTGCCAAACAACCAGATCGATAGAGCATTAGCGTCGAAGCTATAAGAAACGTGGGTGACACAGCGGAATTAAAGTTCAAACTATTTCAAATACTTGATGCTATTCTTTGGACATTCCATTGGAAATAGCTTATCTATTCTCAACCTGTTACGGATGAGTAAGTAATTGTTAATTCTTCAAAGAGTCAAAGAAGTACTACTGTCTAGTCTACTACAACTGGTTACGTGACATAGTATCGCTACAGTGTACGAACGAACTTCAACGCATAACGGAAATACTTAACTATGATAAGAACCTAAAAAAAGTCGTTGAAGTGGACGAAGTTGTGAGCTAATTTCAGTAATTCTATAAAATATCGTCCGATGTGATTACACGGGTTGAACGACAACTACGTTCAGACACCAACATGATTTTGTATTATTGACACCCACCCGTTTCGATTATATCAATTTTCTGTAGACGTTAAAAATATGTGGAAAAAAACACAGAACGCAGAGTTACAGACACGTATAACTTTAAATTTAAAATGCCTTATAGAGGAATATTTATGAAAATAAACGCAAACAAAAACTTTTTCAGTGCACGTTATATATCTACACCTGTACGTTTAAAATGTGATGAAATTAGTAATGTAGGTTTAAAATGACCCGGTGTCAAAAATTGGCTTGAATCTATGCTATTTCAAAGCAATAGGTATTCTGTACATTTTAGGAGACATAACGTCGCTACTTTCATGGCCTGACTACAAAGGCCGAGCGTCGAGACTGCGATCCTAGACGTGGGTTCACAGTGAAATGTTTTTATTGCTACGCATATGACATGTTAGCTGTCGCTGCAAGAAACTTTTTGTACTTAATTAGTAAAAATAGAGAAGTGGGAGTTGTAAATTTAAAGTACGTAATTGAAAAGTATAGAGAAAATAGATAATTTTTTATCAAGAATTTATGAAACCTAGTTGCTTAATAGGTGTTTCATTAGAAATATTAACATTTATAGAAAATCATTTTTTAATGTGAACTATGTGGTTTGTTTTGCTCCAAACAAATAAAAATAACCCACTTGTGTAAGTAATAAATACTTTGTTACCATGTTATTTCTAAAATGAGAGAGTAGATCTGTTGAATATTGCATAGAAAACTCTTTAATCTTACGAGTATTCACTAGAAGAAATGATGTTTATTATATAACGTACGGTCTTGAAGGTCGACTATATCCATGGGGATTTCGAGTTTACTCAAGTTACAACGAAACCCTTTCTTGGATAGTTAAATAACCATGAACAAGAAACACAACCTCATTTTTCAAAGCAAATTAAATCAAAGTGACTTACAACCCTCTCATAATTATTTCAAAAGGAGAGTGCATTATTCAATTGAAATGAAAACTTAAATTTATGTTTCAAGGTATAATTTTGCAAAATGCTTACAAATTGATGAAAGTAGGAGTGGGCAGGTGACATACCTTTTGGTGGGAAATCGTCACAGTTCGCCAATTAGCAAGTCTCACGGGCACCAACTTATATTTAATGAATTTCGCAAATAAATTGGACATCCCAGTCCAGGCGGTAATTAAAGTCCCATTTATAGAACTGGCGTGAAGCACCCTTATTCATCTGTCACGAGGAAACAAAAATGGAATACAAAAGAGGCTACAGCGAGTTTCTACGGAGGAAATCAGCTGTATCCTACATCCGACATCGCGTTATAAAATACTCTTGTATGTCTTTTTATACGGAAATTAATTCTTCATTTTCAATAAGAAGTGCTTTTCGTTTACAATTGTTTAATAATTTGATATGATGTTCTCAAAATTATTGTGAAAATCAGCATTTATATTGTAGAAGATAATAACGCGTTTCCCTTTCAATTAAAAATATCAAATAGTAGTTGTCCTCCGCAGTTTTACTTGCGTACTTACAAGAAAACCTCACTTACCTACGTACGACGTAGAGATATAAAAAGAGATGTTGATTGGTTATTTTATCCACGTGATATGAGTACAAAATTTCATTAAAATCAGTTAGATCGTTTAAGGGGAGTTTATGACCAACACGTGATAATTTTATGTATAGTTAGGTCAGATTTATAACAGTAACTATAAAGATATTTGTTTTCATCTAACATTTCTGAAGTTAATTTATTTTACAAGCATGGAGCTGCCGCAGTCCGGATATCTTCAATCATTACCATCCACTAGCGGAAATGTTACTTTCGACGCCGAAAATTTTCAATGTGTTAGGGAAATATTGAAGTAAGCAGGGTTAACAAAATGTGTCGGTTCGGAGATCATTCAGCCGACCGCAAACATCAACTGACAAGGTCCTTTGTAAACATACAACATTATTGTTTTCTTTTAAACTGTACGAACATGATACATAATCTTTTTACAAATTGATCGAAGATTTATTTTTGGTGTGATGTTTAAAGTTAATAAGGCAATACTTGTACTGACTTTGAAACTAAAAAGGTCTTATCCAAAGTATGCTTATGAATTGTAAGTATAGTAAGTATTAGGGTTTTGTCAGAAAATAAAGACAGTATAAGATCACTGTTATCCGTCAAACTATCAGTAAAAAAACGAGTTTCTTTCTAGAACAAGCAGTATCTTTACATACAGATCATCCTATTATGTTAACGATTGTAGCGTCGTCGTATGAAAATACATAATAACACGACATTAGAAACAGTCAAAATCAAGAACAGAAATAAATCAATGTTAACTTTCAATAAGCTATCAATAAAATTTTGTTCAATAACAATAGAACTACACAGCACTAAACGATAATAGTTAGAAATTTGCCCAGCGGACTCACATAATACTTCAAAACATCGAAAAGCAGTAAATTGAGTATGTGACCCGTAAAGCTTGGGGCTTAATTTTGTTAACAAAATATCGAGGTCGTGCAAGTCGTGGACCGAACGATGCGACATTTAAAAGTCGTAAACTAAAGGTCAACGGATGTGAATGAGCTAGGCCGATGTTACACAGACCTAGCGAATAAAAGAATACATTTAGACTTCAAATAACGTTCATTGTATGGGCACAAATAAATGGCGTAGAGTTTTAGCGTCAACGAGAGTTTCATCAGCGTCGTTCAAAAAAATTGGGAATGTCAAAAAGTAGTTTAAAATTGCCATATAAGCCAAATACATTTATCAACATTTAAAAACGTATTTAATTCAAAATATGATAGCATGTCGAAAATCAAATAATTTTTCCCATAAAAAGAAAACTGACTAAGCTTTTTTCTTAACCCAAAGGTATCCTAAAGCCTGAATACTTGCGTGAATTGGCCTAACAGCACTACCGTAGACGTAAAATCGAAATCTTTAGTAACTCAATACAATTTATTTTCACAACAACTACGGTAGTGTTGTTAATTATACAGAATAGGCATTTATTTTTAAAATACTTTCCTCAGCACGTCGAAATACTTTCTTAATATCAAGCTCCCAATTCACATTTTATTTGACGAGATGTTTACTTTGCTAAAATACGTGTTTTAACGATCCATAATACCTGATTGTCGCGTTGCTTGCGGCATAATACCGTCAATGCAATACCTTTATATCATATGAACTTTATGAGAAAATATGAAACAACAATATGTTTTCGTAACATAAAAGCAGGAAGTTTATTGGTACTTGCGTTTCTTGCATAAAATGTTATTATAATTTATACTAAGCATTATAAGCTTATTTACCCTTTACAAAATTAGAAGTAACTATGTACCTCATGTAAATAGATCACTGAAGTAAGATTTTTTTTAGAAATGTTTTACAAGTTATCTGTATTCAGATAAATAAAAATTCTTTAGTAATACACAGTTTAACAAGGAAACCCTTCTGTAGAAAACTGTAATAACTCCTTAAGACGATACCAAAATAGCTTCGTGCATTTTTCTATGTACGAAGTTTTCATTGTTTCTTTAGATTGAATGGCTAGAGCTCTAATTTTTAAGTATATGTTTTTTCAATATATGATCTAGGATCGCATCAACTCAGAAACACGATTGAAAAAAGTTTTCTCGATAGAAAATCTTGGCGATACAACCTCTCAAAATTTTTATTTTTTTCATTTGTCGGTCTAATATCGCGTATTAACTAATGAAATAACTTTAAAAACATAAGTAACTATTATATATAGAAACACGTAAATCAAAATTAAAATATATTTAGTAGATTTTGAGTAAATAGGAAAAGTATCCCTAATTCTTCATTTTCTGTGCCTACTGGCTGTGTTAATATGTACGTGTCGGCGATGATATACGATAATATTGATGTAGGCCCTTAAACAGAAAAAGGTTAAAATTGAAATGAGAGACCTTTTTAGACAAAGTTGTTTTAAGGGTTTAATAAAGTATTTTAACTTTCTTTACATTTTTTGTTAGTACTAAGCAAACTGTAGCCTAAATGTTGTAAAAAAATTGAAATAATACAATGATAAAATTATCAAGAATTTCTTTATTTATCTGGATATTACCCTGATATTAATAAAATAACTGGTAATATAATAAGAAATGAAATTTTAGTAGAAAAAAATGTTCGCTATGACCGAAACTTGAACACACTGTATTGAAAAATTTGTTTAACATGATGTGCTGGTCCCACGGTAGCTCAGTTGGAAGAGCAACGGAACGGTATTCCGAGGTAGTAGGTTTAAGTCCCACTCATGGTGTTTGTTTTTTCTACTTATCACAATCATTTATTAAGTAAAAACATAGCAAGTTAGTTGCAAATATTAATAAATTACTGTAAATATTAAGAACTTTATCAAAAGAAATAATCTACTCGTAAATTGCATTCGTACTAAGTCGCGGCCAACAGCTATACAATCCGCTGTCACCTCCTTCGCTAACGAGGTGATGGCGGCAAAAAGAGAGGCCCTGCGGGAGCGCGAGCGCTCGGGCGACACATTGCGTCCCCGCAGGGCCCCGGGTAGGGGTCGTCGGCACGCAATAGCAGGAGGCCCCACCCGACCCGAGGAGGCCGCACAGGCAGGTCGGAGGGCCTGTCGCGCCAACAGCGGCGGACGACCACTCTGTTCCACGTGTTCTGGGGAGAGGCGTGCGTCGGTCTGACGGGGGGACCTAGGGGGAGTCCCACACAAAGTGCGTAAATGTAAAAAAAAAAAAACAGCTATACAATAAAACAAATATTTATACAACTTATCGCGGAGTTTAGCTTATGACGTTTAAAAATAAAAACAAATGAGTAATGTAAGGTTAACTCGGGTTAACTTTATCATGGTTTTGCAGTACTTATAACAATCAGGTATTCATGTTCCATTAATTATATACACATTAATGTCAGTTGTAGCGAATGTGTAACACGCTTCACCGGATGACGTTCAAGAATGTTTTGTGACCATTATTTAACGTATGAATACTAATGCTTTACCTCATTAGTAAAGTAAAATGAATTAACAACTATATTTTCTTTATTGTTAGCAACTGTTTCAATATTTTCATTTATATAAAACTGTAAACTTAACCAGAAAAATTCAGAAAACACATAAAAGCAATCGGAAGTGGGATACTGTCATCACAGTGACTAAGGTTATATAACATCTCTCTCTCTCTCTAGCTCATTTACGTCCCAGTGCTGCGGGCCTCCGATTTGGAAAAGATTATGGCCTACCTGTATCGCACTGACCAAGCGTGTTGGGACAGGATTTAGAGTTATTCGTCTCTCACAGAGGTTAGTGTAAAATATCCCTTAGCTGGCTTTTACAGCGCCCTGGCAAGGAAAAGAGATGATGCCACTTGTATTTTTAATCCGTGACTACACGAGCAACTCACAAATAGTTATATAACATAGCGTAGTAAAATATACCAAAGCTAGTTGAAGAAATTGGACGCAAGAAAGTAATCAATTCTTGCAAGCGATACTGGACAACAATATTTGGAGTCAATAACGGAAAAGTCAAAATAACCGGGTAAAACTAATTAGACGGGAATTAGACGGGTTGCTTACTCGCCTAATCAGCGTAGAAAACTAATTACCCTGTCTTTAGAAACGAGGCCCTTGCAAACAATATGCTGTTTATAAGCTGTGAAAAAGAATTTTCGTTTTCACTAAATGTAAAAGTAAATGGTATCAATTTCACACAACTCAACTTAACTAAACTAAAAAATTAAAACAACTATGGTGTATTTTGATTAAGCGGCTATTTCATTTTGCACATTTATATTAATCAAAATTATGAGTCTATAAAACAGTTTTAATAATAAACTATTATCCGTCCCAGAATTCGAAAAGTTATTTGACAGTTGTTAATGTCAAACTTGAAAATAATGCTGCCACATTTTTGGCAATGGTGTTGGCCAACCTGTAATTTTTTTATCCCGGTTATTACCGATTATTCGAATAGACCAGAAATGTCGTACTAGCTATTGCCTGCGAAGTCGTACGCGTGGAATTGGGAATCACTGCTTTGTATAAGATAACATAAAGTAAAATAAACAGGTCTTCATAAACAAACAAGGTTAAAAATTCGCCATTTTACAATTAGTAATTATTTGAATCTCGTTGCACTGTTCTATGATTCTGGCGGGCATAGCACCATGCTGAACTCTAGTAAGGTTATTAGTTATTTGTTCACGTGAGTGAGATTGTACGCGCATATCTCAGAAATAAAGTAATACACAGGATTGCGCTGGTCGTATGAATCCATTACTCCATATAATCTAGATAAAAATAGTTAACTTTAATTAATTTACAAAATTATATAAATCTGCTAAAGATTTACGTATAGTTTTTTGTTTAATAACGGTTGGAGGACATAACTATTTTAAAAGTGTAATTACCTAGCAACACAGTAAACATCAAATAACATTTCGAATTTTGGGACAAGCTATAGACTAAGAATGTTTAGTTAAACATTGCAGAATTGTGTTATTAGCACTATCAATTGTCTTTATTTTATTTTTTTTAGTTTATTTGTGCTCGTAGATTTAGTACTAGTGTCAAATAATGATCTACGAATAATACGAACTATGTAACCAGTTTCTGCAGCCAAATAAATATAACGATTGTCGGTACCGATATATCATACTAGTTAGCCTTTATCATCATTAGCGATTTCACCCGCCTATGCACCAATTTTTATAATTTTACGTAATAAATTTACTTTCACGCCTAATTTCATTTTAAAATTCTTTAGCACAAGCATTTAGGTTTCTTAGATCAGAAGTTTTGGCTGGGCGTTGACTCGTCGGCCGATCAGTAAGATAGTAGGCCAATCAGCAACCTCTTTTATGTCTAATAGTATACCTAACATTTAAACAAATCCTACCTTTCTTCATAATTCTGCCTTCTTTATGCCTGAAACAAAGAAAAATTATATTAATTAAAAACCTCGATTTCGTCAAAGAGAAAAGGTTTTAAATTTTAATTTTATAAGATACTAGCTGACCCGGCAAACGTTGTTTTGCCATATTAAAAAAAAAAGTTTTGAAAAATAGATGTTGGCCGATTCTCAGACCTACTGAATATGTATGTAAAATTTGAGAAGAATCGGTCAAGCCGTTTCGGAGGAGTACGGTAACTAACACTGTGACACGTGAATTTTATATATTAGATAAGAAAGCTTCAAACACTTTTTAAATAAAGAGACCATAAAGAATAAACAACTTATTTCGTTTAAGAAAATTCGATAGGTACTTTAGTCGATAGTAAAGGTCAATTTACTTGTGATAATTTGAAAACAAAGTATTGCTACTTTATCTAACATTTAAAATTGAGGACTCTCGAGAAAAATATACTCCGATGTCATCGCCGGGATTCTCCAAAAGAGGGAAGTGCGTAGAATAATATATACCCTATAAGCACTTACAACCGTCGGGCATGTATGACCAGATGCATGAGTGTGGATGAATCCAAGGAAGTATGTTTGGATTGTAGCAGATGGCGCTCTAGCTCTCTGCTTATCCCCATGGGAAAAAGGCGCGAGGTTATGATGATGGTATGATGATACAACTGATATTTTTTCGATTTTGTTAGCTTAACCTTATGTTCGACTAAAATTTAATACGATACATATTTGTATAAAGTACTTTAAAAGCAGGTGATCTAAAACCGTGACCGAAGTTAATCCAAACACACGACCGCTAGCTGCCGCGTGACTAGTTCACTCCCACACAGAAGTCTATCAGTATCGATTATACCTGGATTGCCATGTATACTTTTGCGTATTATATAAAGAAATCGAATACTCTCAAAACAGAAAAACTGCTTACTTGAAAATAATAGTCCATGTAACAGTCTACTGCCACACATTGGGCTTATTTAAAACTCGTAACTGACGATTTTCTAAGCAACCGAACTACATATACTAATATCATAAAGCTGAAGAGTTTGTTTTTATGTTTGTTTGAACGCGCTAATCTCAGGAACCACTGGTCCGATTAGAAAAATTATTTTAGTGTTGGATTATACGTTTATAAAATAAAAATATTTTGGACATTTCACACAACATCCTCTGGTCCCAAAGTAAGATATATTTCTAGGTTTGTGTTATGGCTACCAGAATACGGATATAATACATAAACTACTTTTCTTTTGTAAATACATACCTATAATACATAGTAAACACCCAGACGCAGTACAAACATTTGTATGACAGTTAAAAACATCACACAAATGATTGTCCTGACCGGGAATCGAACCCGAGACGAACCACTAGACCACGAGGCCGTTTATCGAGGAATACTGTTGACTATTTAACATCACTCTGTGACCAATAGGAACGAAGTCGCGAACAACAGCTATCCTACATATACCTAGCAATATACGTGTCAAAACAGCAACACTGACATTTTATCAATGCAAAAAATATGTTCCAAATACAGGAAGGACTTAAAATATTGCATTTACCATAATAAAGTACCATGGACCTATTTTTACGATATTTCGAACCAGTATCTCAGTCCATCAGACAGGTAATCGCTTAATAGAGTATTTGGAAAATTGCGGAAAGTATATATCTATCTCAGTCTAACCCTTTAAGTGCACAGATCCCTAGAGAGAGAACTAAAGTTGTTTATAGGTCAATATTTTACGATGGTTTATTATAGTGTAGTAATCGTTACATCAATCTATATTTGATCGAAAGCTTAGTTAATTGAAAATTCGAGTTCTATAAAGTATATGCTAATAAATTATGGATAAGAGATAAAGCAGTTTGAAAGCTGTTTGAATCATTCTTGTGAATTCAGAGTGACAGACTGGGGATCAAAAATTATTCTGAAAAGCGTACAATAATTACAACATGTACAATAATGTAGAATAATTGAACTGATTTATTTGTTGATGCATTTAGCAAAAGGGCTAAGAAATTGACCCTGTAAAGGTTAGGTCCCAACGTTGAATGAAAAAATGTGTTTTAGAACACTTAAGTTACCATATACATATTTACCAGATGTAGTATCTATGGCTACATCACTCAGTCGGATTGAAGTCACTTACATATCCATGTGTACGTGAAACTATATCTATGTGTGTCTATAATACAGGCTATATGTCATATGAAACGTCATTATTCAATGAAGTGCGA
This sequence comes from Orgyia antiqua, assembly GCA_916999025.1. Lineage (NCBI taxonomy): Eukaryota > Metazoa > Arthropoda > Insecta > Lepidoptera > Erebidae > Orgyia > Orgyia antiqua. Next base: position 23,163,800 of record OU779862.1, read on the forward strand.
TTTAGCCCGGCTAAAGTTACTTGTTCCCAATTTTAAACATCAACCACCTACTGGTATAATGTAGAATAGAATACTCTTTATTTTTTTACTCTTAATAATGTTACAGTAGGTACCTAATACAAAAAAAAAATAGATTTTATAGTTAAGTACAATAGGCGGTCTTATCGAAAGATGCAATCTCTTCCTGACAACCTTTGGATGGACTGAAAGGAAAAAATAATTTGGCTAATTGTGATAATATTGTGTAAGTTACCAACGTTTTATCGCTTTCAAGAGGTCTTGTAAATTAAAGAAAGGTCAGAAAATTAAAGAAAACTTACTGTATGAATAAAATATGTAAGTTATAAATATTTTGTCTGCATGGTTTTATTATCCTCTTAAATCTAATGGTTAAATCCTTTTCAAGTTGCCGTGAAGTGGGATAAACTCGTGTAGTAGGTATTTAAGGCTGGTGTGTGGCAAACGTGATGAACTTAAAGCAAAATATTGGCCTTTTTAGGTAATAAAACATAAGTTACATACATTTAATAATTAAAAAGCCCTTTATTGCCATGAAACTGTTTTTTTTATCGACCGACAAAAAGCTTACAAAAGATTCCATAAGTTTATAAATATTCAGCTAAATATTTTTATTTATATTATAAAGGCCAAGTTTTTATTACTCTTTAGGTCTGAACCTGAATACAAAGCCTATCAACTTTTTAATTATTAGTTAATTAACTAGGCTTAGCTAAAATATATATGAAATAAATAACTGTTACTAATTATTAGCAACTAGCTTTTGCCCGCAACTTCGTACGCGTGGAATTAAAAAACTAAACCTTAACAAATTATACAAAAAAGCCTTCCTCTTAAACCACTCTATCTAATTTTAAAAGATGACATTAAAATCCGTTGCCTATTTTGGAAGATATAAGCTCACATAGGGACATACAAACAAAAAATGACGACAACGCTTATATTAGTTCGGTATGTATCTGTCAATGTATTGATCCATTTAACGGAATCTTTGAAAGTGATTTTCACCTACTCGCAGTAGTCGGATTGATATGAAATGTGCATGCTTATTAAGGACCGATGAAAATGCAATAATTTATAAAAATATTCAGGATATTTAAGCGTTTTTTTTTTAGTTTTTGAACTAAGCAAATTTTATAATAAGTAAGGATAAGCAAGCGTTAAATCGCTGACGTCGTAAACTTACACCAGACACCATTTTAATCCCTAGCAATAGTGCGGCTTGCGGTACCCCGCACTACTCGGACGGCACTTTGCTACTCTGTGGAGTTTTTAATATTCGCTAGTTTCGATGCTTGCTTTTAGATTAGCCGTCTGTTAGTGGTCAGTGCTGACCATTAAGATAGTGTAAAACATTGAAACTCTATACAGGATTGTAGCTAAGCCAACAGAATGACAAAAAACTAGTTTAGACATACCTACACGATATACCTACAATAAATAATTAAAAATGCACATAAGAATACTGTGTGACTATAAAGATGTGTTTTAAGTGTAAATAATAAAGATTTCTGAGTGGAAACTAGCTTACAGAAAAAAAATATCCTATCAAAAGACAAAAGCAGAGAAAGATTTTAAAAACACACTTAAATACCGGTTGATCCTGGAATTAACTCATCTATTCTAATATTATAAAGCTGAAGAGTTTGTGTCTTTTTTTGAACGCGCTAATCTCAGGAACAACTCTTTCGAATTGAAAAATTATTTTTGTGTCGGATTCATTTCGAGGAAGGCTATATTTGTGTTGGATTCATTTCGAGGAAGGCTATATTTGTGTTGGATTCATTTCGAGGAAGGCTATATAGCATCACGGTAAGACCAATAAGAGCAAAATATTAATAAAAAAAGGCAACAGCTAGTTTCTTTTATAATTATCGCATTAACATCGGTGATAAATCTGCAAATTAAACCGATGAAGGGGTGAACAATGCATAAAAAGATTCCGTCACATAGATACGAAATGTGCTAATAAATAAAAGCGTGTTAATATCTACCTAAATACTTCTTCAGACAAATTCAGGCGAAGGTATATTTACTACATTAAATATTTGCTCTACAATTTATATAATACACTAACAAAGTTTGTTTGGTGGTATCCTTTAGGGATGACGTCACGGCCATCTGTTGATGTATTATATTGCAAAGGGAGCATGCGGATATGTGGCCACTGCGGTTATGTCGATCGATAGCTACTTGTATAATATAAACTGAATGTCGATACATAAGTAGCAATCGATAGAGCTTAAACCTCTGCTGTTAAAATCATAACTAATGTTATTTGTTCTAGTAATAGGTTCGAGTGGAGACCTGGTGTTCTGTACCACAAGTAACACATTACCTATTTCAGACACCAGAGATCCACGACCGAAATTAAAGTAGTACAAAGTTGTTTTGTTTTTGTCCTATGTGTTTTTTATGTAATTTTCGGTTGTGGTGAGAAAATAAAGATTTTATTTATTATTTAACGTAGAGTTTATTCGTAAATATTTATGCTTAGATTTAAATATTTAAGTGACACTGTAATAGATCGTAACACTTGTACTATATTGCTATTGTTTGACCTAACCAACCACTGACTCCCTAAATACAGGCTATGGTCCAGTTTAGGAATCAGTTTCTTGCTATCGCACACAATATTGTGATATATTTGTACCTTTTTAACACGCTTTTATAAGTTTGGTATGTATCTATCAATGTATTAATCTGTGTAACGGAATCTTTGAAAGCGATTTTTAGCCACTTGCAGTAGACGGATTGATCTGAAATTTTGCACACCTAACAAGGACCGATGACAATGCAATAATTTAAAAGAATAATCCCAATTCCTTGATCAGAGTTACTAGAATAGCATGTTAAAGTATCACTATGACCACACTTGTATTTTTAATTATACACGTAATAGTTTAATTGTATATGAGTAAACTCACGAAGATTATTTTGTTTCTAGGTATGCCTTTCATATACAATCAGATAATTTCACATAAAAACGCTTTGTTTATAGAATTAGGTAAAAATATCAACTTAGTTTATGGGTAAAAATATCATAATTGTTTACTTGTGATTATTACTACGATTGTGACAACAGAAACTTATGTCTCTGACAACATAAACTGTCAACGTTTTGTAAATAGGTAGCATAGAATTGAGTATTGATGACAATGCAATCATTTAAAAAATATTCAGGATATTTAAGCGTGTTTTTTAGTTTTTAAACTAAGTAGATTATTATTATGACTTTATTATTCTATGTATTTTGATACACTAATAAAGTTATCATCATTCCTACAGATTGTTCCTTAGTGCAAAATCATTTTCAGAGAAAAAAATTAAAGAAATGCGTGAGCTTTTCACTCATTTCTTTAATTTTAAGTGAAACAGCGGGACATATATAGCTGTGTTGGTGACATAATGGTTAAACGATCGAAGTTTAAAACGTTATTATACTAACCTTACTTAACGCAACATCACGATATAACACGAAAAAAAATCACCCTCTATACAAAAGGTATTCGTGATTCCGGGTGTAGTTTGGGAGCCCAAGGCCTGTCTTGAAAGGTCAGGGATCACTTCCAGCACGCAATACCTCACTTTACGCGACGATAATTATCACCGATTTTGAAACTGATTTTATAAATTACTTATTTTTGAATTTGTTCGTTTCAGTTTTAATAATTTGGGTGTTTGTTTTTATTTGAAGCATTAACAGTTTTTTATGAAGGGAGAATTAATTACAGTTTTTTTTTTGTTAAAAGCATCATTACATAAGGTTATTTGTGGATAAATTATGTTAATAATATTTGGTTTACTTAATATTGTGTTTTAGTTTCACAGAGAAGGTAAAATATACTATTGGTACCAATTCTTCACAACTAAACTAAACTTAACTAAAATGAATTTTTATAGTATCGATAACACAATCCGGCAGTGTTAACTAAACTTTCTTGATAAAAACACTGTTTATTATAGTCTAAAGATTTTAATTAATATTATTGTGCACAACAAAATAGACAATTAATCTAAATACACCAATAGCTGTTTTTATTTTTTAGCTTAATTTAGTTATGCACTTGGTACCAGTGGCTTGCTCCTTATAAATACACAACTATATTCAAACAATAATTCCAAGGAGGTAGATAGAGTACTAGTGCGTATTTAAACTTAATATGTTTAACTATTGCTAATATTCCTTATATGTATAGGTACTTATACATTTACATACATTTTTAGGAAATACGATTCAAACTCTGGAATCGTGGTTATAGCATTTAATTACATCGAAGTATTTAAATCAAAATGACGTAACAAAAACACCGAACGTCGAAAAACAAAACATAAAAGCTCTCACAAAAAAAAAACAAAAATCTGTAAAAATTGTCAACATCAAACATCATCATTTATTTATTTATTTATTTATTTATTTATTTAATTACATGCAAGCTTACAGTAAAACCAAAACACTAGCATTACAATTCAGAATATCACATGTAGAACATAATTCGACAATTGTATTATTTATTGTATTAAGCATGTGAGATGTGCAGGACATATCACCAGTCTTCTGCACTTCCCTTACACTCTGGGCAACCGCTGCCTTGCTCTCTTAATATTCCTTCAAACATTCATTGGAAAAAGTACAGTGCATCTAACAAACAATCATTAACATGAATTTAGGGAAAATCTACAACATATCAAGTGGTCACCGTGCAAACAAGAGATCTTTGTATCGTCTTACCTATGAAATATCATACACTGTTTAAAAACGTGTAAATTAGCCTACATATTTTGCCTAAGCCATCATGGAAGATATCAATATCAGGGTGCCGAGCCAGCATCGTATTTAACAGCCCAATGGCCCTTGGCGTTGGCGCCGCCATTCCACGTTTGGTCCGCACTCCCGGAGGATCAGCAAATAGCTTTCTTCTTCGACGCAGGCCAGCCATACCATCACTATTCACAAGAAAACGCTTGGGAACAGCCACCAGTCCCAGCCTCTCTAATGTGGAAGGGTTATCAACCCTATTACATAACAGGTTGGCATCATGTATTGGTTATCCCCCCTATGTGCAAATGTCCTGTGTATATTGGATCTAATAAAGACCTCGCTAAAAGCACTTATCTGGTTTAAAACCTTTTATTGCTTTATCAATAAATGCGTTGAAATTATTCTCAATCAAACACCGACATATAGATTTCAAAAGAGAGTGACGCGCTAAAAATAATAAGCTTATCAAATTGTTTTTGAAATTATAGGAGAATTTTTGGCGCTTTTGGGGAAAATGAGAGCAAATGTTTAGGTTAATAACAAACATAGGACAGCGCGAGGGATATACAAATAAATGAAATTTCTTACAGACGAAAGCGAAACTTCTCGAAAACATTAATGAATCTATCATACAAGGCGCAGAAATATAACAATTTGTTTTCAAAAGACAGCTACTACGCCGGGTATTTTGTTTAGGTGACATAAAAGTTCTACGCATGAGAATGCGTACTTTTGACGATATAAATTCACACAGAGACATACATAGAAAAATAACGACTATGTTTTATAATAAGTAAAGTTAAATAATCCTAAGATGAGGTTTATAAACTCAATATTATTCTTTCTTAAATATACGGAGCAACAAAATGTATTCACATGTAACATTAATATGAATGACAAATTAGATATGCAGGTGGGGAATTTAACCCTCCTTATTATCGAGATTTGCGTTGCATATAAAATAGCTTAAGATAACAGAAGTAGGTACTTAGCAAATGGAGTTTCTGTTTACAAGTTAAAGCTTTCAATGAATTTAAGATAGCGAGATGGAGTCGCGCCGGGACCTCGTTTGCAATGCCATTTACTCAATGATAAGTATGATTTATTTTCAGCACGCAATATGCATGAGATTGTCCACTTAAAATGTATTTTAATATCTACAAAGAATATTTCAATGTTCAAAGAAAAAATGTATTTGATTACAAATTTTGTAGTTTTTAGTTTTTTATAATGTTAATTGTTGAAAACTGAATGTTTTGGGGATTATATTTAAACGCCTCCTTGCAGTTAAGTAATAATATCTAACCAATGCCCAACAATATACAATCGAAAAGCATTTTTTCGCAATTCTAATGTGTGGGACATTAGAATATGTTCTATCTAGACCCACGACTCTACGTAAATATAAACGTCTTAAGAAATGTCCTATATTGCCGTATCTACATTAAGCTGTTTTCATTTCACAAAAAACTTCACGTTAAGTACCTAAGCAATGTTGTTCAATAACTGTGTTCAATAAAGTGGTTAATAAAAATAAAATTTATCACACCATTTCAAACTAAACACGAATTATACGGCCTTTTAAATGCATGACGTCATTCCGCGATGATTTTGTTCCGCTCGGGTTTCTAATATTATGTTGCTGTTTGTATGGCGCCTGAAACGTACGTATGACGTCATAGTCTTTACAATCAATTGGCGTATTCAAAAATATCTGGAATTACTGACTTATTACAGTTATTACTTATATTAAATCATAGGTTTCCTACTGGGTTATACTACCTTCTGGTGAAAGAAGGGATTATAATAGTCCTAAAGCAAGTGGAGAAGAAAGAAAGATACAGGCACTTGTATTTTACGGTTATCTTAAGCAAAACTAAATTTAATAAAGAAACATTTTTTGTTCATGGACATTTCATACGACGTCCTCAGGTCCAAAGCTAAGCTTATATGCCTGTGTTATGGGTATAAAATACGAATGGATTACATATAATACTTTTTTTTTATAAACACATACTTAAAATACATGGAAAACACACAGACGCAGTACGAACATTTCTAAGACAATTATAAATATCACACAAATATTGCTCCGTGCTGGAATCGACGCCGCGATCTCGTGAACGGCAGTCCGTTACGTAAACCCGAAAACCACGAGGCCCGTCATATTATTTAAAATTGTACCGAGTATTTTCTTTATTTTTACCACTTAACCATAAACCGCGCATGTATTGTATCGCACTCATAAATAACCAGAATCGTTCTTTCACAGTCATGCAGGAATAAACCGAGTGTGCGAACCTTTTTGCCCTTAAAACGTTCATTATTCCCAAAATCTGTCAGGTACACCGCGTACGTAACATTTTTTTTTTTGCGAAAGCTCGCTAACAATTTGGAAAGTTTAATGAACTTCGGATAATGAAACAAGGTTCAATTAACACTGGCCAAAGGCAAAAGTATATCGTGTTTAAAATTTTTGATGAAGGTTGAATATCAGTTTACAGCAAAGTAAAATTATTATGAAATTTGAAAAATATTGCAGGAATTATTCAAACATCGGATGTAGGCCGGGCAGTGCATCACGCATTATACCAGTCATAACTAGCCATAAGTATGTACTCGTATATCTAAGTGCAAATATTAAGTTGGAACAGTAAGTCTGATAACATCGATGTACCTACTTATGTGGTAAATGCTTAGAATAACTCTATAATCTAAGGGTCTTACATTGGACTGCCTAGGCTGCACTTTTATATGACTTGATTCTTATCTGACTAGAAAGGATATAGACTCCAGGGATAAATAAAAATAAATATTCATGAACATTTCACACAACGTCCCCTGGTCCCAAGCTAAGCTTAGTGTGCTTGTGTTATGGGTACCAGAATACAGATAGACTACATGTAAATAATGCTTTTCTTTTGTAAATACATACTTTAATACATATAAAACACCCAGACGCAGTATAAACATTTCTATGACGTTTATAAATACCACACAAATAATTGTCCCGTGCGTGAATGGAACCCGTGACCTCGTGAAAGGCAATCCGATACATGAACCACTCCACTGTGTCCACTATTTTCATAAGTACCTAGACTAAAAGCTGTCATGTATTTTGAGTTGAAATAAAAATTAATAATTGGAAATTCTATTCCATTTACAATAATAATAGTAATTACATAGTAATTTTAATACTGTATATATATATTTTTTAATATTTTAGTTTTCAATTTTATATAGATTTTGTTAAATACTATAAATACACTATTTATTTTTGGTTTAAGATTTAAATTAGTTATATTAAAAAGAAAAATTGTTAGTTTTATTTGAAATTACAGAAAATTTGTATTTAATTTAGTTTTTATTATTTTATCTAATACTAGCTGACCCGGCAAACGTTGTTTTGCTGTACTAAAAAAAAACGTTTGAAAAATAGATGTTGGCCGATTCTCAGACCTACTGAATATGTATGCAAAATTTGAGAAGAATCAGTCAAGCCGTTTCGGAGGAGTACGGTAACTAACACTGTGACACGTGAATTTTATATATTAGAAGATACTACCACCAGATCGGAAGGCGTCCCACTTTAGAAAGATCTGGCAAGAAAACTCAAGGGGAGTCAAAGAAAATTATTTATTATTAACTTTATGTTGTCGGTCTAAAGTGAAGTTAAGTAGTTTTATTTAAACAAATGAGTCACGCAAGTGTTAGAAAATATTCATTGCTCTTCCGCCAGGCTCAATCGTTCGAGGAACACTTCGAACAATATTACTTACGTTTTATCGCATTATATGACTTTTTCTCGCAGTTATAATACCTACTTATAACGTTTCTAAATAAAAAGCATGACAGGTATATAACAACAATCCTGTATATAATAAAGTAGCAGCAGATTAAGTAATTAGGTACAAACTAATTAATATTCTCAATTACGTCAGTGTTGCCGCAGCAAATAATTTAAAATAGGGACAAGCTTTTTCTCGGGAATCAACATGATGGAAATTATCATTAATTTACTTAAAACATTCAGGCGACATATTTTTATTAGCAACATAAAAGGTGTCTTAACTTAATTATTATTTTCTTATAAGAGTGTATTCGGTTGATGAGACCGATAACTTCTACGAGTAACAAAAGATCTAAGTAAATTGATACCAATTCTAAGAAAATTCATTTAATGTATAATAAAGAAAGAAAGAAAGTAATTTTATTGAAGTAAAAAGGGGTTACAAAGACATAATAGACATATACATAGTAAATACAAACAAAGCCAGTTTACCACAATCTGGTTCCAGCTCAACATAATACTGCTTATTTATTGAATAAGCAGCGCTGGTCTTCCGCTCGAACCAGTGGGTGACGTTACATACATCTCAGTCTCTTATAAAATAAAAATTCATCTATATATAAAAATTTATATAAAACATTTTTTTCATAACATTTTAGCGAGACAAATTAATAAATTAAATTGTACGTAACATCTTTTCATTAATGATGTTCCTAAGGCTTCCCGTGATGTTAATAACTGTAAAGGTTCCAATGCTTATGTAAATAAAAATCATCTATCTATAGGTACATATAATACCAGAATAATAATAGAAGCATAAAATTTTTTGTACATTGAATATATTTTCAAAAAAAATTGTCAGATGGTTATAGGATAACCAAAAGAACCTATTTCTAGCATTTTTAAAATTTTTGTGATTGTCTGTGCACGCATCACGTAAAATGTACAACACTTATAAATATAGATGGTATACGTAAAAATTGTACACACAAGTCAATGTATGTATTACTTAGTCTTTGTTTCGTCGCAATCGGTCCACTCAATCAAGAGGTATTTACATAATACGAAATTATTCAATTTGGTTACTTGCAACGCTATCTAGCGACTAATAAAAGAATCAAAAAATTTAATAGGTCGATACGAAAAAAATCGATCCACGCGGACGGAGTCGTGGGCACAGCTAGTGTTATATAAAACTTTTTAAACAGTTTTATATAAGTCTAGGTAATGCCCGCTACTCCGTACGCGTGTAATTTTAGTTCCCTATATATTTTGTCACCGTTTAAACCTTCCATGGACGTTCACGAATATTTCAAGACCAAAATCACCAAAATCGGCCCAGCTGTTCTAGAGTTTTAGCGAGGCTAACTAACTGCAATCGATTTTTATATATACGAGTAAAAGATGATTTTTCCAGTTAGTGGCCACAGAACGAAAAACATATAAATCCATTTTTACAAATTTTCGACAAGACATTGAAGCGTTCTTCTTCTTTATCCTGCTTTAAAAGTAAATATATAAATGTGAATGAGAGCTATTAATTAAACCATATTTTCATATTTGAAAATCGTTGCATTTCATAATAGATACTAGCTAATGCCCTCTCGTTTCACTCTCGTTTATAGTTATTGAGCCCAAAATACACACCAAACTTTAACAAATTGTGCAAAACAGCCATCCTCTTAAGCCCTAATAAAGAAAAACGCATCAAAATCCGTTGCGTAGATGCAGATATAAGCTCACGTAGGGACATACATACAAAAATATCGACTTTGTTTTACAATAAGTAAATATATCTAAAGTCAGGATCCAAAAAGACAGTTTAGCTAAGGAATCAATATTTTAGATATCTCTGTACTGAAAATATCACACCATATGAAGCGTACAGTTTAATTATGTCATCATGGCGCTCGGGCAGCTAAATGTTTGTTCAGGACTAACACGACCTGCCCTCGCTCGAATATTGCCACAACACTGCATTATCATTACCCAGCCAAACACTCCCGCTTCAAATTATTATATTACTAATTTATTTACATTTTCTGATGTTCAGTGATGATATTATAACCATTTAGTTTAAAATTTAACTTGTGTTAGCAAAATTTACATAATGAATAACTTTATACAACCGTACCGAGTTCCGGTTGTAGACGAGTAAACGTAGAAACTTTTAACCATTACACTAAATGACTTAAAAGAAACAAGAGGAATTTATTAAATTAAAATAAACAGTAACTGCAAAAACAAACGGTTAAACTAAGTACACTATACACTACCCATATTAGCCATTATCCAAATTAGCGACACTATCCAAAATGGGACACTAACCTGCATATCAACACAATCCAACATAGCGACACTATCTAACATAGAGGCCACTAACAAACATAGCAAAATCTCATTGGTAGAGAATCTTTTACTCGCAAATAAAATGGTCACGGTTCTGTATCAACACAACACCCGTCTTATTTATGGGTGGGTTAATGTCGAAAACAGTAAACAGTGTATTTATAGTCCGTAGTCATTTGTTTTCGTTCTCAGGGTGTCATGAATCTCAATTAAGGGAGTAAGTCTATCACACAGAAGTACGTCTATCACCTATTATCTTTCCAAGGAAATGTACTCATCGCCAGCAGAAAAATAACTACCTACATATATAGAGGGTTGTAAGTTTGTAACTCAAATCTGCTTTGTATTTGGTTTTTAATATGATTCCGAATTTTTCAAGTATTTTCAGAAAAGTCTTTTTGCCCATTACCTAATGTTTAGTTTCTGTACCTACATACTAGTGTAAATACGTGTTGTGTAAACGTCTATTTATATTTACAGACACTCATAAAACAATAATTAAACGCTAAGTAGGCAAGTTGCGAGTTTAACGACGATACTAAACGTTCAGACTATACAAACTATTTAAACTTAAGCAATGTGAAATGGTTATATGAAATTTCTTTGAGCACATTAATCTGAAGATTGAACAAGATGTATGAGTGTGGATGAAGCCAAGGAAGTATGTTTGGATCGTAGCAGATGGCGCTCTATAGTCTCTGCCTCTAATCATAACATCACGACTTTTCCCATGGGGGTCCATGGGAAAAGGCGTGATGTTATGATGATGATGACAAAAGGGTTTTTTGTATATAACTAGTTTGACCACAAGTATATTTATTAATTCGTGTCACAGACGCATTGTAAATTAATTTAGTATTTGCTCTTAAGAAAACGCCAAAAAAATTGGGATCTTAAATACATTACTCTTAAGCCGAAAATGCAATAGACATAAAAAAGAAAACAAAGATACAAAATGATTTATTATCAAAAAAGTCTTTGCTATATAATTGCCTGGAGACTGTCCTTCACTATTAGATCCAGATAAACAAGACAGTGGGTTGACGTTTAAAATTAAGGACAAGTAACTTTAGCCTGGCTAAATCGTACTTCATAATATAATAATGACGTTTCATATGACGTGTAGCCTGTATCATAGAAACACATATATGTAAGTGGTTTCAAGCCGACTGAGTGATATACCTATAGATACTACATCTGATCAATCTGTGATTAGACTAATAAATAAACTATCCGCAATGCAGAAGAAAATTGAACATTTAATTTATGCGTCGTACTCTTCTAATGTAAATTAATAGGAAACTATAAGCCGATTTAATTGAAGCGCCGCAATATAATTTGTTTTTAAAGATATGCATTTTGTGGTTAGGACTCTGGTGTATCTATGTACATACACTATATATTACAGTGCCACCACCCAGCGTATAGCCATATAGCATTTATCGGAAGTATGTTTAGATCGTAACAGAAGGCGTTTAGTCTCTGACTACCCCCATGGGAAAAAGGTGTGATTTTATGATGATGATGATCAGAATAAAGCTACTGTACTGTATTAAATTACACCTTGTAACTACCAACAGGAATACAATGAATAAATGATTATGATTAGGAATCCTCAAATGCGCTTCTACCACAAAAACATGTAGGACTAAATTTAATTATCAAACGCAACATTCAATAAATTTTTCACCATTTTTGTGGTTATAAAATAAATAAATAAATATTCATGGACATTTCACACAACGTCCTCTGGTCCCAAGCTAAGCTTATATGCTTATGTTATGGGTACCAAAATACCAGTTATGTAAGTACATACTATGCACATAAACCTTACCCTAAAAACACTTTTTCAACACACACTTCGAAAACAGTAATAAATAGTAATGCATAAAATTACAAAGATCTAAGCGTACAAACAGCAGATGCGACAATATTTTATACTATGCAAAGAAGTGGTAAGGTCTCAAAGAAGTGGCAACACTAAGAAGAAAACACTTAATTATGCAGGCAAGTCCACATAGATATGGCGAAGTCGTTGTGCGCTCTGTTTGCACTGCTCTTATGAATAAACTTTATGTTGATGTGAACAATACTTGCCAGGATTATGAATACTGCAGCTGAAGAAATAAATACAGTATTTCTTAGGCAAAGCTCTGAATACCGTTTGCATAAGCTATAGCTGCACATATAAATATTTGTATCTTCTAAATAAATATATTTCAAAATAGAATCTTTGATTTATTTTATTGGAAAACTCTTTGCGACAAAATTAATTTAATACAAAATAAAATTTAATCGGACAAATTAATAGAATAACTTAATTAATTAAATTATGGAGGAAAAAGTGATTGCCGCAAGCGGGACTTGAACCCACGACCTCGGAATACCGTTCCGAAGCTCTTTCCAACTGAGCTTAATGCGGTCGTGCTTGTAGCATTCAAATTTACCACCACGATTGTGATTTTTCCACCATAATTTAATTTATTAAGTAAAGCATAGCATGTACTCGTATATTGTAAAATCAATAAATTACTTTAGTAATAGAATAACTCTTAAAAAAACAACCGTCGGGCATGTATGGCCAGATGTATGAGTGTGGATGAAGCTAAGGAAGTATGTTTGGATCGTAGCAGATGGCGCTCTATAGTCTCTGCCTACCCCCATGCGAAAAAGGCGTGATGTTATGATGATGATGATGAATAACTTTAATGCTACTTACAGCTATGTAAAGCTTTGTGATCTAGTCACGAGAATATAGAAAAATCTTGGACTCATTTGAAGGGTCCGTGAAATAATATGTTTTTTTATAATATTTATTTGCCACTAATTTAGAGCTCGCAACTCTAGTGAATTTAGTGATCGAGACAGAATCATTTGTTAATCTTAAACACAAGTCGTCCTTTATACCTTTATCCAAGTGTTACATAGGCTAATCTCTAACGAAAATTCAGAATACAAACAAAATTACACCATGAGATACACCTAGATGAGACGAAAACAGTTTTTATACCGTAATTATCTACACAAAATTGAAACAAACGTTTATAAAGACACTGGAGTTTACTTAAACAATAAGTTTGAAGCAACCAAGCCATGAGACAAAACAAATTGACATTTAGTAAAATGAAGCGTCTCTATTAATTGTTCTTAAATCTGCATAAGCCTACAGAACAGTTAAGGCAGTCTTACTTTCCTTTAAGTATTTCGGCTCCCTCGTACTTTAATTAATGTTAACAGAGACAAGATGATAAACCTGATATACAAAACTTGGTTATGCTTGCGACTTCATCTGTTTATATTCGTAGCTCTACAAAAATTACAGACAATCTTTCTGAACATATTATCATCGTCATCATCATAACATCACGCCTTTTTCCCATGGGGGTAGGCAGAGACTATAGAGCGCCATCTGCTACGATCCAAACATACTTCCTTGGCTTCATCCACACTCATATATCTGGTCATACATGCCCGACGGTTGTAAGTGCTATGCACTTGCCCCTTTTGGAGTATGCCGGCGATGACATCGGAGTATATTTTTCTCGGGCGTCCTCTTCCAGCATTTCCAGTTACCTTCGCCGTGTATATGCCTTTCGTTAAGCGTCTCTCATCCATCCTCTCCACATGACCAAACCACCTAAGCATACCTTTCTCCACCTTAGTCACTACATCCTCTTTCAGACGGCAACGTTCTCTTATAACATATTACTACCTGAAAAATTTATTTTCAAGTATTTCTTTCTTAGTGCTTATCTATAGGTCTGTAGGTAAAAGGAAACCGTACACAAACAGTTCCGTTGTTAGATTCAGTAGTTTCGACAGTCCGTTGATGCGTCAGTCCCTCAGTCTTAGCCGAAGAGTTCTTTCTTGTGTGATGTGATTTACATAGAATGGGAAGATCATAAAACAATTTAAAATCGATTAGTACCAATTCTACATGCCCAACTAAACTTAGGTTAAATAAAAAATAAAAATTGAAAGTGTCAATAACACAATTCGGCAAAGATAACAGAACTTTTTTTATTAAAAAGACTTTATTGTAGACTAACGATTTTAATTTAAAATAATTCGCTTAGTTCAAAAACTAAAAACACGCTTGAAAATCCTGAATATATTTTTAAATGATTGCATTGTCATCGGTCCTTGATATGTATGCAAAATTTCAAATCAATCCGACTATCGCAAGTGGGTGAAAATCGCGTTAAAAGATTCCGTTACATAGATTAATACATTGATAGATACAAACCGAACTTATAAAAGCGTGTTAAAAATGTGAACAACGAAATAACTAATTAATGAAAAAACGCCTTAGTTGTTTTTACTTTTTTTAGTTAAGTTCAGTCAGTTGTGCACGTAGAATTGACACCATTATCCATCGGTAGATGCTTATTTAAGGACAGTTTTTTACTAGATACTTCAACATCTAATTTAGTTCATTACCATAGACATAATTTTCCCCACACGAACTAAACGCGAGATTTAATTAAACGTGGCACACAATACATCACAAATACAAATTATGTGACCTAATATGATGTGTGGGTGGCGTCGCACACATTATTTAATTATCTCTTGACAGCTTGATCTTTATATATATAAATCTTCTGTAGGTACGTGTGTTTGTAATTGAACTCCTCCTAAATGGCTGGACCGATTTTGATGAAATTTGTTGTGTGTATTCAAGGGGGTTTGAGGATGGTTTAGATTCACAATTGGCTGGACCGATTTTGATGAAATTTTTTGTTGTTGATTTTTACACAGAATTGTATGGCAAAACGACGTTTGCCGGGGCAGCTAGTAAACCAGTAAAATTTAATATTTTTAGTATATTGAAATTGAAATCACTATTTTATTATCTATACTAAAAGTATAAACTTGAAGAGTTTGTTTGTTTCAGGAACTACTGGTTCTAATTGAAAAATTATTTTTGTTTTAGATGGAAAAAAGACTATCATTTATCGAGGAAGCCTTTTGGGCTATAAAACATCACGCTGTAACCAATAGAAGCGAAGCATTAGTGAAAATGTTGTAAAAACGGGGAAAAAATTCTAAACTTCACGCGCAGCTAGTTTAAAATAAACATGGTTTAGTGAGAAATATATTTAATACATCAAAACTGTAGGACTTCTCTCTAAGTAAACATCTTACGAATTATTATCTATCGTTATAATAGTGTTTATGTAATCTGTATCTTAGTATTTATAAAGAGTGTATGTATATTATATAGTAGTTTTTACTTATTTATTAGTGTGCTTATGTATATGTATGTTTATTTATTTTTTGTTTTATCCATTTGTTCACATTTTCAATATAATTTATAAATAACGTAGAATACACCAACAACCTCCGCAATGTCTATTTCAGATTCTATCCATTATACGGTTGCCTGGAAGAAATCACATTAGTGATAAGGCCGCATTTTGTACAATAGCTTTAAAGACTGTATTTTTTAAATTCTGCGTAAAATTGGTGTTTGTGCAAATAAAGAGTTATCTATCTATCTATCTTTTTTTCAAAATAAACGTAAAACATTTTAACAACAAACAACCAATGAGTCTACACAGTCACGCTACAAATGATTTACACAAAAGAAAAACTTTGAACACGTACCTTCGTCTCGTTTAGTTCGTGGCTTCTTTGTTTGTAATAGACACATATGAGAGGATAATATTGTCCTTTTGAACTTCACTTCATTAATAAAATACTCGAGACTCTAGTAACTTTGAAAACCTTCGAAAATGTATGTTATGATATCACCATTCGTTTGAAAAGGAAGCGTTTGACGGCTTAAGGATGCAAACAAGTGAAAAAGGTTTTCCTTTTATATAAAATCGAGGACAAACACGCTTTTGATTCGACCGACGTAAATTAATATGCTGAAGGAGGATGGAAATTATCTAATTTTAAATTGCTTTTTTCCTAAATAAAAGTCCTTTTTATAACTTCGAAACATATAGATTTACGTTTTATGCTAATAAAAGAAAAATATGGGTCGCTACGACCGCCACATCGCATCGGACCCCGATGTTCTAAATGAGGGATTGAATTAATTTGAAAACAGAAGGACAACGTGATTTTGGCGTATTATATAAAACAAGCTAACATATTATAAAAATTTTACAATAGAATACGTTTTAATTATAATAAAATTGTTTAATATGTTTTGTTTGACTGATCAACAAAAACATGTTAGTCAGTTTTTAAAGTAAGAAAAGAGTTTTACGCTTTTTTTAATAAATAATCTGCTGGAAGTTAAAAACCTAAGACTAAAATCCCTAAATCAGTCAGTCCGTATGGTAGGAGACCTTCTTATTGCTGTAAAAAGCGATGCCTTTAACTAGGATGAGAAGAAACATAAAATATAACAAAATAAGTTATAACGAAAATACAGATCTCAAAGTTTGCTTAATTTTGTACGGTTGTAGGCTTTTATCTCGGGATACAAGGCTCGTTGATGGGCGGCACTGTTTATATTGTATTACCTTCGGGCGAAGTTGCTAATTAAGCGCGGGGATAGTTAGTAACAGTATAACTAAATTGAATATATGGACGGGACATGACTTTATAACTAGACTAGTAGCGTTAGATTGAAATTAAGGATTCTCCCAGTGGTAAGGAATTAATAAATATCGTCATCGTTTTATATAGGTTATTTTTCGTTTCTATACTTATAGTTAAAGAGCAAGATGTTTTAAATAATATCATGTGGTGATAGATTAACAATGCTAGTGACACCATTCCATTACCTCCAGGGTGTTGTATGAGTTGGCTACGAGAAAAACTAAGAAAACTAATTCTTGAAAATTCTTCATGTAATTTTGCCCAAAAATATTACAATAGCATCATAAGCAGATGATAAATATACTTCAATGTAGTATTGGTAAAGCAACGAAACTTTTAACTGAAGAATCGTTTGTTTGTTTAAACGTGCTAATCTCCGAAACCTCTGGTCCGATTAGAAAAATTCTTTCTGTGTACGATAGTCCATTTAGCGAGGAAGGCTATAAGGCTATATGAAATCACGCTGCGATTAATAGGAGAGAATCAGTAGTGAAAAATGTTACAAAAACGGGGAACATTTTCTAAATTCTACGCGTACGATATTGCGGTCAACAGTTAGTGAGCGATATTATGAACGACCGCTCAAGTTTGGTACCTGATAAGAATATAATAAATATATAAATAAATATTCATGGACATTTCACACAACGTTCTCTGGTCCCAAGCTAAGCTTATATGCTTGTGTTATGGGTGCCAGAATACGGATAGGATACATATACTACTTTTCTTTTGTATATACATACTTATAATATATAGAAACACCCAGACGCAGTACAAACATTTGTATGACATTTATGGCGACCTCGTGATCGGCAGTCCATTACATAAAACACTCCACCACGAAGCCCGTCAAACAATATACAACAGCCTTATGATATACATGAGATAAATGTAAGCATTTTTTTCTTCGTATATTCTTATTGGTTGAGAGTTCTAGCGCTTTACAAAATGTCTATAGTCAGAGTTAGGTATCAAGACATAAACTGATGAAATATATATGAGTATTTTAAAAAAAATGTTGAACAGACTTCATGTGCCTTTGGAATTTGAGGGTTTTCCTCGATTTCTCAGGGGATAACCATCAGATCCTGACCTGGTGCCAATGGTACCAAACGGGAACCACCAGCTTTCATGTAAAAAAAGAATCATTAAAACCGCTTCACCTTATTAAAAGTTTATGAGGTAACAAACATAAAAAAAAACATACAGATGAATTGAGAACCACCTCCTTTTTTTGTAGTCGATTAAAAACCGAATAATTTCAACAGCCCTACTCTAATACCTTTTTATCTTGACCAATTCTAGGTTAACGGTGTGGAAAATCCCCGAGTAAATTACGTAAGGACCTATTGTTATAACTTTTCTCAAGACAATAGAGGTGTATACTTCATCGATATAATTATGGATGGGAAATTTTACCAATTACAATATCAACGGCCGCGACTTCCGTGGCAAAACTTATACAAAGTGGAATTATACTGCTTAGTATAAAACAGACTCCTACATCGGTTTGTCTGTCTTTCTGCTTGAGATAATCAAAAACTTCTGAAGGGATTTTTATGCGATGCAACCGAGCAGTGTTTCAAGATTTAAACGTATAATTGGTTAAAGTTTATTTTAAATTAGACAAAAAGTCATTAGAAAAAATTGTTGAAAATGGAATATACATTTAACATGGAATTTAATAAATCCATTCGATAACATTCGACTTTTACCTAAGCCCACTGGCTGTACCAACTGTCTGCAGTAGCAGGTTTTATAACCTATGCTTAGAGCTAAAATGAAGTTACATAATTTTTTTTTAATAAATTAATATTCATGGACGTGTCACACAACGTCCTCTGGTCCCAAGCTAAGCTTATACGCTTATGTTATGGATACCAGAATACGGATATACTACAAAATTAAATAAAATTGTAATAAAACTTAACAAGCAATGGTGAATTTTCTTTTTAAACATTTTAAAAAGTAATCGCAATCGCTTATGTGTTGTAAACCGTCAAATAAGGCTATTTGGCAGGGAGCCGGCGCCTAACTTGGTACTTTAGTGTTCCACTCGTGTCCGCAACCCCCTACCACTTTTAAACTTTTCACATTTTATACCTAGAGGTGTAGCGCTTTTGTTAAAATGTTGAACAACGTGATACTGATATGTCAATGACACTGTCATTAAACGTTTTTTTAATACAAACGCATTTTATAATATTTTAAAGATAAGCTATAAAGAAAATAGTTCTTACTTGAATAAAAACAGAATATATCTAAGTGTTGTTTGTACTATGTACAGAATCAATTATTAGACGTGAATACGTCTCTTTAATTGATTTTAAACTTACGCGATTTGAACTCATAATTTGTTAATATTACCGGGTCTATAAGCCGGACTATGTAATATAATATCAACACCGGGAGCAGAGGTATTTTAAATAGTTGTTAACGTGATTATAGTCCCGGTAATATTAAGAAATTACGTCTCTTTTGTCCATTTTAATAGCAAATAGAGAATTGCAACAAAACTTCCATGGCTAAAGTTTATTGCAGTTTTCTATTTGAAATTAAAATGGATTAAGACAATAATTTACGTCTCAGACCTTTGCAGGGCAAGGCCAAAATGTCAGAGAATATTATCAGAAAAATATAAAAATAATAAGTAACCATCTAATTAAATCTCAAAATTTCAAAGACTTCTAAAATAAAATATTCGCAGTCTTTATAAAATATGTTCGCACAGGTTGTCCCTGTATTGAAATATGAATATTTCTTGTAGTACATTCAAAGGAATCAATACTTAAACGAGAATAAAACATTATTATAAACGTATCAAAAGAAATTCTTACAAAAGCTTTGGAGCAAACAATAAAAATAACAGAAATCATGTTTTTGAAATTCAAATTTTATCTCCCTTAGTACAAAAATTTTGTAAAATAAAAAATAATGATGACAAGAAGAATCGCATTTATTATTTAGTATGAGTTTCAAATGATACCCTATAACGCAGCTACGATAAAATAAAAATAGTTTAAAAAAACTAAAAAACACGCTTTATTTAATCGAATTATTGCATTGTCATCGGTCTTTGACAGGTGCGCAAAATTTGAATAGAATCTGACCGTTTGAAGTGGGTCAAAATAGCGTCCAAAGGAGTCGGTTACAAACATACAAACAAACAAACATACAAACAAACATACAAGTGAAGCTAATATAAAGCGTGTAAAAATAACGTTTGACATATTGACTACAAAAATTTCTACGATATCGTTATGAAAAGCGATCTTTCTGAATTTCTTCAACGATGGTTGTAGGGCACACGTATTTTTTTATATGAATACTAGCTGTCCCGGCAAACGTTGTTTTGCCATACTAAAAAAAAGGTTTGAAAAATAGATGTTGGCCGATTCTCAGACCTACTGAATATGCATGTAAAATTTCATAAAGATCGGTCAAGCCGTTTCGGAGGAGTACGGTAACTAACACTGTGACACGTGAATTTTATATATTAGATTGTGTCTACGGCCAGAGACAGAAAACGTAAAACGATATATAAGAAACAAATTATTGGACCAATAGATATACCCTTCTACTATTATGGAGTAAATTAACGCCCAAAGAGAGATGCCCATGGACTACCAAGACATTTTTACTATATATTATGTAATACTGTTAAATTCAATATTTTTTTAAATACTTGTACCTACTGGTATTTGAAAATCTACATATAAAATACCTACATTTTAGCAAACTCGTAATTCTAATTTCTTAACAACATGCAATCTCCCACGCAAGGGAGGCAACATTATGCCAAAAATAAAAACATGAAAACGTGTTCAAAATGTAATTATAATTTTCGCCAAGCTTATTTACATAAACCTATATAGGTATTTATATTCACCCTTATTATAGATGCACCTCGGTTTAAAACCGTTGGAAAGCAATAAAAGTTATAACAATATTTCTTTCTCCCCTCCGTGACTCAGAGTTTGAAGTTTCAAGTGCGTCGTTGCTTGGATCTGAAATAATGTCAACTTGTGTATATTACGAGGATATATTGTATGTCTTGGGGTAAACGAATTTCATGTCGTGTACTAATAATATAATAGAAGAGTTTAAAATTCGTTTTGGTGACGGATTAAGAATACAAGTGTCACCACCCCATCTCCTCCCAAGGGTGCTGTAAGTCAGCTAAGGAATATTGTACACAGATAACATCTTCTGTGAGAGACGGCTAACTCGAAAATAAATCCAGTGCCAACACGCCTGGTCAGCGCGGCACAGTAGACCATAATCCCCCCGAAGTGGAGGAGGCCCGTGCCCAACAGTGGGACGTAAATGGGCTGGAGAAGAGAAGAATTATTATTTATTTTATGTTTAATTGTTCAGGCTATAAAAACAAATCTGTGATCTACGAGACATCGGAATATCCGTAATCGGAATTCGGCGAGTGTGATAGTGTGTTCAGGCTATAAAAACAAATCTGTGATCTACGAGACATCGGAATATCCGTAATCGGAATTCGGCGAGTGTGATAGTGCAAATGGCAAATGTTTCCGGATGTCGGAACCAACACCCACGGGTGCACTGAAAAATAACCTAAGAATCCATTAAATGCGTTTCGTAATGCACTAGCTGACGCCCGCAACTTCGTACGCGTGGACAAACCCTAACATACTCGTATTATATAAAAAACCATGCTCTTAGACCACCCCATCTATCAAAAACAAACCACATCAAAATCTGTTGCGTTGTATTGAAGATATAAGCTCACATAGGGACTTAGTTAAAATAACGACTTTGCTTTATAACAAGTGAAGATACACAAAAGAAATATGCAACTGGCATTAACTTAATAAACAATAAGTTGTGTGAGCTATGTATCAATGTTTTAATCTCTTGTAACCTTTATGTGGTCATTTTAGAAATACTCGAGAATAGGAACATTGTACTCTTACATAAAATAAAGATTAACAAGGATTTTCTGCTTATCCCAGATTAACTAAAGGTAGTACATAGCCGAACTTCTAATATAAACATATTAAATAATACTAGAGGCTTTTAGATTAAGTATTTCGAAGGATATTAAAGCGAATATATTAACGAATATATTAATGTGTGTAAATTTTAAGTTAGGATATTCATACAATAAGTAAATACTGTAAGTAGAGTTTAATGTAATAATCGTAAATCAATGTAAGTTAGGTAAATTGTTTGGAGTTCGGACCGAGAGTGTGTTAAATCTCCTCGTATATCATGAAATCACGTAATGTTTAGGCTTTGGAAGTTCGATGACAATCAATGTAAGTTAGGTAAATTGTTTAGAGTTCGGACCGAGAGTGTGTTAAATCTCCTCGTATATCATGAAATCACGTGATGTTTAGGCTTTGGAAGTTCGATGACAGTGTCTTTTATGAAAATGTATTTTTTTGAAGTGAAATTTCTTTAGGCGCGTTGGACGTTTTTGGAGGGGAAAAACTTATACATAGATTCGCGTCACCGACATGCTAATAGCAGGGATGCACAGACCGCGACCCGTGGCCGCGCGGGCCTTGGTCTGAGCATCCCTGTTATCGGTCGAAAATTAATAAGTTAATAGTTTTCACTTCTATCGGCAGTCCCCATGACTGCTTGTATTTTTAGGGTTCCGTACCCAAAGGGTAAAAACGGGACCCTATTACTGAGACTTCGCTGTCCGTCCGTCCGTCCGTCTGTCACCAGGCTGTATCTCAAGAACGGTGATAGCTAGAGAGTTGAAATTTTCACAGATGATGTATTTCTATTGCCGCTATAACAACAAATACTAAAAATAAAATAAAATAAATATTTAAGGGGGGCTCCCATACAACAAACATGATTTTTAGGGTTCCGTACCCAGTATCTCAAGAACGGTGATAGCTAGACAGTTGAAATTTTCACAGATGATGTATTTCTATTGCCGCTATAACAACAAATACTAAAAATAAAATAAAATAAATATTTAAGGGGGGCTCCCATACAACAAACATGATTTTTAGGGTTCCGTACCCAGTATCTCAAGAACGGTGATAGCTAGACAGTTGAAATTTTCACAGATGATGTATTTCTATTGCCGCTATAACAACAAATACTAAAAATAAAATAAAATAAATATTTAAGGGGGGCTCCCATACAACAAACGTGATTTTTTTACCGTTTCTTGCTCGATACTAATAACGTTGCCTTATGTTGCATAGATAATGGTACGGAACCCTTCGTGCGCGAGTCCGACTCGCACTTGACCAATTTTTTATACTACTGTCTATACCTATTAATATATGTAACGGAATCTTTGAAAACGATTTTCACCCGTTTGTAGTAGTCGGATTGATCTGAATTTTCTATGACAATCACTTATAAGGCAGGGCTAATATCGACCTTCATAGAGGTGGTAACCAGATGAATACGAACTGACAGTTTCGAAGACGAATTCTATACACGCCTATGCCTAACTTGCGTATTAAAATGTTGATAAGTGCGTAGGTGTGGTCTCACCTGGTTATCAGCACGAAATGTAATCCTAATATTATTAGAATTACATTGGAGTTATAGTAATTGTACTAGAAACCTTCCTACCTAACCTTTGGAGCTACATATTATGTAGCTTTTGAACTAGATGCCGCTAATAATACCATAAGAAACTCTGCCATTAAACTTCACTGGTTATAAAGTAATTTGGAAAATTTACAAAAAAGAATAACGTTAACAATATTTATGTTGTGTCAAGAATAAATTTTTCACATTACTTTGCTGTTTAATTACAAACAAAATAAATAATTTGTCGCCATCTTGTTTCTGTTTTTTTTAATAAACCGTTTATAACTCTTACAGTATAAAAAAGGAAACAAATTAAAAGCGTTAATTGCAACATTTATAAGAGAAATTACCCCAATAAAACTATATTAGGCAGCTAAATTTTTAGGATGGTGGCAACCGTCCGGTCCATTCGAATTAACGACCAGAACGTTTTGTTAACGGCTGCTAGTCTATATGTGGGATCGACCTGGTGCTGACATATTGCCTTGAATTAGATTTGGCTAACATTGTATTGATTGTTTGAACAGTAGCTATTAACCGAACATTGGCTTTCGTAATACTTTATTTTGGGCGTGTCCCTTGATATTCGATTCAATTATTAGGATCACTGTGTAGTACTCTAACATTGTATATAGTATAAATATATTATTCAAATACCTAGACCGTCTCGTTTTTATAGGCTTATACTAATGTTTCTTGTGCTTAAGAGGTATTTTTCTTTTCTTTTTATAAAACAAAGTCGTTATTTTTGTATATGTCCATATGTGAGATAATATATGTCAAACAATGCAACGGTTTTTGATGCGGTTTTTTTAAGATTGAATCAAGAGGATGGTTCATTGCATTATTTCCTAACGTTTAGTTCTTAAATTCCACGCGAACGAAGTTGCGGGCAACAGCTAGTCTAAAATAAACTAAATCGTTAAGAATTAACAAAATTTTTCTAAATAAACTAACATATTTGTCGTCTTTAAATTTATAATTTGAACTCAGATATTGTCTGTAATATTAACGTAACCAGCAATAAGCCTAGGCTGTAGTAAACTATGTTATTAATTACATAAACACAAACAAATTTTACGCCATAAATAATATAATATTTCATGCATATTATGCAATACGAGTGCTCTATAAAATCGCACAGCACTTTCGAATTTAACACGAGCTCCGAACTACTATAACTGAACGTTTCACACTAAGTTAATTAATTGTAGTGGAACATGAACCTTTGTCTCATGCTAAACTCCAGTTATATATATCACTAGTAGCTGCCCGCTACTTCGTACGCGTGGAATTTTGAAAATTTTTATTTGGAACATTTTTCACTGATGCTTCGCTCCTATTGGTCGCGGCGTGATTTTATATAGCTTAAAGCCTTCCTGGATAAATGTACTATCCAACACAGAAAGATATTTTCAAATCGAGGCAGTGGTTTCTGAGATTAGCGTGTTCAAACAAACAAACTCTTCAGCTTTATAATATTAGTAAGTGGAACATGAAACTTTGTCACATGCAAAAAGCCAGTTATATATCATAGGCGTATAAATGTCAATTAAAAATGTTTTATAGTCAACGTTCACAATGAGAGGACGAAAATACGTTGAAATGACAGCACGGCTCATATATAAAACCTTTTTGATGACACGTGAAAAGCCACTGTGAAAAGATTAATGTCTTATTATAAATCTTTGTTTACCCTACAAAATAAAGTTTACCCTTATCTTTACTTATTATAAAGTCGTTATTTTTGTATGTATGTCCCTATGTGAGCTTATACATATCTTCAGAACTGCGCAACAGATTTTGCTGCGGTGATTTTTTGAATAGATAAAGTGGTTCATGAGGATGAGGACTTTTAATTGCCCGAAATCGCGATCGGAACCTGGTAAGGAAACTGGTACATAGGAGGAAGCTTAAATACGGCTACATCAAAGATGATTGTCAATAAATTGTTCTTATTAAAATTAATTTATAAATTCTCAGGTTCTAATTAAAAATTAAAGGAATAATGGTCAAATTGTAATTCCAAGCAAACATAAATATTAACTTCAAATCGTAG
Source organism: Orgyia antiqua (assembly GCA_916999025.1). Taxonomy (NCBI): domain Eukaryota; kingdom Metazoa; phylum Arthropoda; class Insecta; order Lepidoptera; family Erebidae; genus Orgyia; species Orgyia antiqua. The sequence continues at coordinate 23,189,882 of OU779862.1, forward strand.
GCGTATTGGTCGAACTATTTCAAAACCTTTTTAGTATGAAATATCATTAAAATCGAGATCCCTATGCAATTAGAGCGAAATGGAGGCGACAGTAAATCCTATAAAACGTTAACAGCCTGTCTAATGCACCCGCATGTTGTGACGCATTGAATTTTCATTGAAGAACGACATCTATAATCACTTTGATGGTATTTGCATTCAGCTCGCAACTAAGCCTGTTAATAACTCGTTAATATTTTATTTAAAAGATAACTATTTGAAATACGATGTTTACGTTATTAAAATAGTTTACAACTGCCTTTTGACTGTCTTTCTTTACAACTGTCTGTCTGTTAGAGAATATTATTACAACTGTCTTGCTTTCTTAACACTGTTGATTAGTGTTATTTATACCCATAGATATACGTTGGTCATACAATTTTAAAAACTTTTACAATAATATATCCTGTACCTAACTAAATTTCATTTTTTTCTCAAAAAAAAAACGTAAGTATTATACTTTTCAAAAATAATTTAGTGGGATTTTAACCAACGACATCGGTATACCATTCTAGCGCCAATATTAAACGTATAGTCTTCACGTATAGTATTAACCTGTAAAGTTTTAATAAAATATATAAAAGTGTCGGCAGTCGATTAAGGCAAAGGAACTATACGTATAATTGCTTCGCCAGTGTTTATTTATTGCTTTGCTCAGGGAACTCAGAGCAAGTTTTCAAAGACGAAAGTTGGGGTGAATTTGTATGACCTCTTTACTAATTCATGACGCTCGTGGACTGTCTTATGTTTTTCAATAGGATGTTCATTACTGCAGTGGTTTGCTGAAACATGTTTGAACGTAATAACTTAATAATATTTTTACTTTATTTTTACTATATAATTTAAAAAAACGTTATTCGTGTGGAGACGGTATTTTCAAAGTACCTATCACTATACTATTTCTTTCATAAGGTGCTGTAAAACCAGCTTAAGGAGAATAAGTAGAGAAAATTTTCCATGGGACAAGAATAACTTGAAACTAAACCCTATGCCAACAGACATACGGCAAAGTGGACCAACTGCCCTCCCGAAGAAGTGGAAGCGCGTACCTAAAAATGGGGCATTATTGGGCTAATAAGACTGAAAAACAGTCTACTGAAATAATTTGATTGTTAAAACACACGTAAATCGATGGTCATTACTAACAGTGTCATCTCCGTGAAATTTACTGTATATCAATAAAATGTCTTCCAAGAATATGGCAAATTTAATAACGAATTCTGCAATTTGAAAATATACGACCAATAAAATCATTGTTTAGTGGCATATCAAATAAATTTTTACTGTTCTCAATGTAAATAAAAGATACAAAATAACTCCAAGTAAAGAACATCGTAGTCCGCAAAGAGCCGCATTAAAATGTATGTATACATGGGCACACTTTGACTACGTTATTATGAGCTTACTTATATGGCCATTTGAAAGAACCTACTGCTGTGCTTGACATTGACTGGTAGTATAACGGTTGCTTTTGTTCAAGACATGATTCTTTCTGTTTATAAGAATGTTCATACAATAAAGAAATTCTTATAGCATCAGTTATTTGTATGTCTACTGCTAATTGCTTTTTCTCAAGAACGCAGAACCTAACGAATTAAGAAAATTTTCTTCGCACTTAATGGTCGCAGCGTGATGTTATATAGCCTATAACCTTCCTTGATATATGGACTATCCATCACTGAACGATTTTTTCAAATCAGACCAGTAGTTCCTGAGATTAGCGCGATCAAACAAACAAACTCAACAGTTTTATAATATTAGTAAAGATATAGTACTGTATAACTTAATATTAAATTTGTAATCACTACGCTACGGTAATAATACAAATTCACTGAAATAATATCAGTAACAAAGCTTAATACGTATACTTTTTATTATTTACCAAAAGTTTCAGGAAAATGGAGGCGAATTGATTTACGCCCAAAGTTAGACAGTTCGTAAATGAAGAAACGTCTCGAAGGTATCCAAGAGGATATCAACTACTTATATTTTGTTCTTAGCCGTTTTCTCATTTACTTTCGATGTAAGTTTACAACGATATTTGGAATTATATAGGGAGCGGTGTAGATATAAGTTTTCTGCAGGCTACGAAAGATCGTAAATCCCTTATACGCCCGAGGGAACGCGGGTCGTAAAGGACGACGATCCCTTGCATAGGGAAGATGACAACAGCGCTATAGTTTCTCAAGCTCTCGCCCTTAGTATTGGGGATTTGGGAGAAAAACGTATCTACACAAATGGCAGATGTACATTTTGAGAAATAGATGTTGAATATCAAAAGATTTGGTGCGAGATATGATTTGTAGATCGTATTCATGGAATATAATTTCGTATACTTGAGATTGGAGCATAACCTCTTAGAAATTGACTTGCAAAAATAAAATAACCGTGCTTCGAAGGTAACATCAAAGAATGGATTCCAGTAAAACAGACTCGTAGGACATTGCAAATTGTCTTTTAGAGAAAGAAAGAAAGAAAGAAAAACTTTATTGCACTGACGAAACACACATCATCAAACAGATTAGAGGTTACAGTAAAAACAATTTGCTCTATATATAATTACAATAATGTGATGTCCAGTCAGCAGCAATAGGTCCCATTTCAGCATAATGTCAAGTCTCAGGGACTTAACGTTGGTTTTCAAATGGGACCTTGGAGTGCTGACACGAACGTCCACAGTTAGTACTCGTAGGCGCAGTTAATACATTCCCATGGCTACTTTATTTTGGACAGTGAATGATTTAGTGTAGGAAATTTAGCTTTTAAGAAATTTACAATAAATTATTGTATATGTATAGTAATAATATTAAAAAAAAATATCATTGCTGATCACTTGAAAAAAAAATAACAGAAAAAAAACAAAACAATATATGTAATAACAGAAAAAAGAGCAGTAAAATTAACAACTAGACACCAATTCTAAACAAAAGACAACTGGGGTACATTTTTATTTAAATATATTTAGTTATTAAACACGTTTATATAACATATTTAAAATAATTATTCTAAGACAGCATTACAGCTATATGATATAATAATAATGTACATACAGTTTCAATAATAATACGATTTGAGTTAACATTCCCGAATCGTGGTACTCGCACCATATAACATCATAATATACATCAACACTTCATGCGTTGTATAAGAGTCAGATTCATAGATAAGATAAATTAAGCAGTTACCGATTACTACCTTGACGGGCCTCGTGGTCTAGTGGTTTATGTAACGGACTACCGTTCAAGAGTCCGCGGATTCGATTCTCGCATGGGATAATCATTTGACTGATATTCATAAATGTCATACAAATGGCTGTATTGCCTCTAGGTGTTTCTATGTTTTATAAGTAGGTATGTATTTATAAATAAAAGTTTATATGTAGTATATTCGTATCTGATACCCATAACATGAGTATAGAAATATAGTTAATAAATCAAATTATGGTGGAAAAAGTGACTGCCGCAAGCGGGACTTGAACTCACGACTTCGGAATACCGTTCCGAAGCTCTTCCAACTGAGCTTATTGCGGTCGTGCCTGCAACATTCAAATTAACCACCACATTTGTCACTCGAATGAGTTTATATATTTTTACGTACAGCGGCAGTCACTTTTTCCACCATAATTTGATTTATTAAGTAAAAAGTGATGAAATGTGAATTGCAAAATTAATAAATTACTTTATAGAAATATAGCTTACTTTGGGATCAGAGGACGTTGTGTGAAATGTTCAAAATATTTATTATTATTTTAAAGATTTTGCCCTGATTGGTTAGTTTGAATCCCTTTCTTCATTTCTGGTAAAAAATGTATGTAAGACTGGCGGCACTTAAATAATATCGTAATAACATAATGTATCGAACAAGTAAAAGCATGTCTACGAAACAGTGGACGTACATTTATTTAAACACGAATATCTAAAAATTGGTCAAGTGCGAGTCGGACTCGCGCACGAAGGGTTCCGTACCATTATCTATGCAACATAAGGCAACGTTATTAGTATCGAGCAAGAAACGGTAAAAAAATCATGTTTGTTGTATGGGAGCCCCCCTTAAATATTTATTTTATTTTATTTTTAGTATTTGTTGTTATAGCGGCAATAGAAATACATCATCTGTGAAAATTTCAACTGTCTAGCTATCACCGTTCTTGAGATACAGCCCGGTGACAGACGGACGGACGGACGGACAGCGAAGTCTCAGTAATAGGGTCCCGGTTTTGACCCTTTGGGTACGGAACCCTAAAAACTATTATATACCTTTTATGTGAAATAGGTCAAACCATACATATAAGTATGCTCCCTGGAGACAAAACTGTTAAGCTCCATTTACTTTCATACATAGAAGAAACTTATAAGTATAGTCACTAACATTGAGTAAAGGGTTCAGAATCTAGGTCAATATATTACAGCAAACCATGCATGCAGCCATGTATTATAGATGAGGTGGTCTTAAAAAATTTGTGCATAAATCCTTACTGTAAAACAGAAAGTTTGGTTTAGAACTGCGTTTTCTTAATCAAGTATCTACTCGTATGACACATAATTAATATTAGTGTACTACATTTTTCGACAAGTCCTACTATGTGCAGGCAACGCGCCTTTGAAACCAATTGCTATTAACAATAAGATAAATCATTGTACATTTTCAATTTTTCAAACATGGTCTTTAAATACTTCACCGCTAGTTTATAACTTAGTTCCTGTCTCTATTTTCTATATTTAAATATTTGTTACACATAGTATAGTGTTATATATAGTATGTATTTGTTTTTGTATTTACGCACCAAAAGATCTACAATTCTGTCCAATTTACATTTTCATGCCGGTTGTCTGGAAGAAATCGCTGACAGCGATAAGACCACCGATTGGACATTACTTTAGAAATTAGTTTGTTTAGAAATTGTTAAAATTCCTGTATTATTGGTGCAAACAAGTATATTGTTTCTTTTTTATACTACTTAGGTGGCAAACGAGCTTACGGCCTGCCTGATGGTAAGCAGTTACCGTAGCCTATGGACACTTGCAACACCAGAGACTCGCGCGTCGCCGATCCTGCAGAAATCTTTTTATCCCTTTTTTGAAGAGCCCCATGCTGTAGTCCAATAGAAAAACCTCTATTGTATAGTGTATTACTTTCCATTTAAATTCGTAGGAGTTTACATTACGAGTATACTTATATGTATAGTTTCACCTATTAGCATCATCAAGCCGTCATTTTGACTTAAATGTAGCATTGTAACAGACTTCCAAAATATCGATAAAATCTTAAATTTTCGAGTTACTAAAATTGGTTTTAATAAAAAATGTTTGAGTTACGATTTGCTTGTCATAAAAATAAAAACAACACGATCAGACAATATCATGAACCAAAAAGTAATTAACATAAAGTTTGTTGTTTGGGAGTACCCGCGGGAATGAACTCTGGCACATTGCTTTATTATCGCATTTTGTTCTTGAACATTGCGCATTCAGACGGAGTGTTTCGTAACAGTTTTTTATTGATGCAGTAACAGTTCTGCGAAAGAAAACAAGCTTTTTCAATCAATAACATGTGATAAAGACAGCATTTCTCATTCAAATTCATGGACATTTCACATATCGTCCTCTGGTCCTAAGCTAAGCTTGTATGCTTATATATTATGAATACCAGAATACTCATAGACTACAGAAACTACTTTTCTTTTGTAAATACATATTTATAATACCTACATAGTAAACACCCAGACGCAGTACAAACATTTGTATGACAATTATAAATCTATACTCTATACTAATACTAATATATTATAAAGCTGAAGAGTTTGTTTGTTTGTTTGAACACGCTAATCTCAGGAACCAGTGGTCCGATTTGAAAAATTCTTTCAGTGTTGGACAGTAAATTTATCGAGGAAGGCTATAGGCTATATAACATCACGCTGTGACTAATAGGAGCAAAGCAGTAGCGAAAAATGTTGCAAAAACGGGGAAATTTTCTAAATTCTACGCGTACGGAGTCGCGGGCAACAGCAGCTAGTATCACACAAATGATTGTCCCGAGCGGGAATCCCGCGTCTGTTACGTGAACCACTAGACCACGAAGCTCGTCATTCTTACATTATAAACCCAATTTTATCCAAGGGTTACGACAGTTTTAGGAAAGCATAACTTCTCTCTCGACTAATAATGGCTTTCATAACTTGTATAAACGACAAAAACAAACATAGAAGCAACATTTGAAAGCACTCCAGGCTATAAGAAGAGCTCCAGGCAGAATAAGAAACTAAATTTAAATTTTAGATATATGACCGACAACTTTTAAAATATAGGTGACTAGCTGTAGCACGCAACGTCGTACGCTTGGAATTTAGAAAAAAAAATCCCGCTATTGCAACATTTTTGTCGGATCCTTCGCTCCTTTTAGTCGCATCGTGATACATAGGCTTCACTTACATTCGTACTTCTGTTATATCTCCTCTTTATACCTATTTAATGACACTATATGAAACAAAAATGTTATCATAGAGAGCATTGTGCTATATTAGGCATAGGAATATAAATCAATCAGTCATTACATCAACTACGCACATGTTAATCATTAACCAAGCTGCCCAAGTGTTCAATTGACTACATTAAACGTTATGCTGTGTGTGAATATTAATTCAAAAGCCGGCCCACAGCTCTAAAGCCCGACAGGATCATGTAATCGACAGATGTACCAATGTTCACAAAGCGTCACTTATAGCCTGAGGGCATTTGGGTGCTGTTCAACATTATATATCTAGTCTAAAATAATGTGACTAGTCTGTACAGAACAATGTTACATTTAACATGTGTAAAGATTCGAACCGTGGCTATGCGGAATTGCTGCGTTATGCTTAAGATGACATAATTTGCAATGCTTAAATGTTCAAATACACTGAGAATTTTGAGTAGTGCTCTTATACAAAATATATTGAGAGTCCCTGAGGTCTAATACTGCCATTTGGCATTGATTTCTTACGTCTATTATTTAAATATGGCACAGGAAACTTCCTCATTAGGTAAAATAAATAATTTCATTTTACATTTACCAAAACCTTACTCTCGCTCCTCTCTCTATACAATAGTTTCGTTGTTTTCAGGTGTACTATGGGATCCCAAGGCCGGTCCTGAAAGGTCAGGGTTCTGTCCTTGCACGCAATACCTCACTTTACGCGACGACAATTATAACCGATGTCGAACTGATTTTATTTCTATTTTTGTTTCGAGTTAATAAAAATTCAAAACAAAGTTTTCTATCATATAAAAATGAACAATATTTTCTTATTCCTTAAAATCCTTGCGACCCAAATCTAAAACATGTTTTTCGAAATGTATTTCGGCTTATTGCGTGATCATTACAGTGTATAAAATATGTCCATTATATCAAATAATCACATACATACAATTACACTATATACATTTCCATTGGTATTTCCGAACCCAATTATATTGAGATTGTGTACATTTGAATAGAACGAATAATTTTGTATTTGGTAGCTATTTTGTAGATGGTAAACACAGAGTATGTCTATGATTGTAAATAAGATGTTAGAATAATATAAGTTATCATGACGTTTGGTAATGAAATCATTCACACTAATTAGCTAATTTACTTAATATTAATTAGTTAGACTTTTTTAACAGGTTTTTATAAAAAGTTCAGTTAACATTTTCAAATTGTGTTATTGACACAATGAATTTTTTAGTTTAGTTTTGTTGTGCGTGTAGAATTGGTACCAATTTTAGAATTACCATTTCTTTTATTGAACACCACCGACAATTTCATTATTAACTTATCTATGATTATGTCTAGTGTTACATAGCTATTTACTATTCATACTTGGCACTTGTAACTTGTATAAGTAACAAATCTTGGACAAAACATGAACGATGTCTGCGAAGCTCAAAGAAAAAGCTTGTTGGCAACGAGTATACATCGTTGATATTATATTTTACGTCGAAATCTTGTTGCCAATTTTATAAACAAACTAGCTGACCCGGCAAACGTTGTTTTTCCATACAAATGTCAGTGGTGGGGGGAGGGGTTTGAAAAATAGATGTTGGCCGATTCTCAGACCTACCGAATATCCATGTAAAATTTCATAAAAATCGGTCAAGCCGTTTCGGAGGAGTACGGTAACTAACACTGTGACACGTGGATTTTATATATTAGAAGAATATCTAATATATAAAATCCACGTGTCACAGTGTTAGTTACCGTACTCCTCCGAAACGGCTTGACCGATTTTTATGAAATTTTACATGCATATTCAGTAGGTCTGAGAATCGGCCAACATCTATTTTTCAAAGCTTTTTTTTTTAGTATGGCAAAACAACGTTTGCCGGGTCAGCTAGTATATAAATAAATAATAAATAAATAAATAAATATTCAAGACATTTCACACAACGTAAAAATTGGTCAAGTGCGAGTCGGACTCGCGCACGAAGGGTTCCGTACCATTATCTATGCAACATAAGGCAACGTTATTAGTATCGAGCAAGAAACGGTAAAAAAATCATGTTTGTTGTATGGGAGCCCCCCTTAAATATTTATTTTATTTTATTTTTAGTATTTGTTGTTATAGCGGCAATAGAAATACATCATCTGTGAAAATTTCAACTGTCTAGCTATCACCGTTCTTGAGATACTGGGTACGGAACCCTAAAAATCATGTTTATTGTATGGGAGCCCCCCTTAAATATTTATTTTATTTTATTTTTAGTATTTGTTGTTATAGCGGCAATAGAAATACATCATCTGTGAAAATTTCAACTCTCTAGCTATCACCGTTCTTGAGATACAGCCTGGTGACAGACGGACGGACGGACGGACGGACGGACGGACGGACGGACGGACGGACAGCGAAGTCTCAGTAATAGGGTCCCGTTTTTACCCTTTGGGTACGGAACCCTAAAAATCAAAATATATAAATCTTCTGTACGTGTGTTTGTAATTGAACTCCTCCTAAACGGCTGAACCGATTTTGATTAAATTTGTTGTGTGTATTCAAGGGGGTTTGAGGATGGTTTAGATTCACAATTGGCTGGACCGATTTTGATGAAATTTTATTTTACATAGAATTGTATGGCAAAACAACGTTTGCCGGGGCAGCTAGTATAATATAATTATTCAGTAATTTTATTTGTTACTCAGAATTCTAACGATATTGAAATATAAATTAAAATCTTATCTATACTAATGCTGAAGAGCTCGTTTGTTTGTTTGTTGGTACGCGCTAATCTCAGGAACCACTGATCCGATTTGAAAAATTATTTTTGTGTTGAATAGTACATTTATCATGTGCGACCGATAGGAGCCACGCACCAGTGAAATTTGTAGCAAAAATGAAGTTGCGGCCAACAGTTAGTCTCCTCATAAAGCAAATATTTTGCTTGAGAATACTAATGACGGAAACCAATTGGCTTCAAGCACAATTCAGGAATTTATGTTTTGTGGGTAATAGACTTTTAATAATCAAAACATATTCAATGATAATGATTAATATCACTTATCCTGAGTCAATGATGCCAATCCTACGAGCACAACTAAACTTAACTAAACTAAAAATAATCATAATCGTTTGTCTGTAGTACACAGGTTTTATAATAAAAAAGTTCAGTTAACATTGTGGAATTGAGATTGTTCATAATTTTTGACCAGTTGTTTTTATATTTTGTTTTTTAGAAAATATTGATTATTGCAACTAATTTCAGTATTATTGAAATATTCACTATATAGAAGTTTTTAAAAATACTTAAAGATATTATTTTAAATGATGTGACGTCATCGTTCTACGCAATCTGTGTATTGCCTTTTCCTGATAGAATTAAGACAGATCGCAATACATCTTTTCAAAGTTGCCAAGTTGAAATAATATGCCAATTACAACTCCACCACAGAGTAGTATATCCCTAAGAACGCCTTAATATTATAAGTCCTTCATTTCAAGGGCAAATAGAGATCATTTGCTTTTTAGGAAAAATTATCGTTAATATAGAAAATTTTCCGAAAAAAACTCATGGATCAAGATCAGAAACTCTATTCCCCAAAATAGTTTTCGAATTAAGAGTTTAAAACAAATATGAAAAATGCCAATTGTTGCGTTCAACCTGGGATTTATAATGTATTAGTTTTGTGGAAGCGTGACAATTCTTCAGATCAAGACGAACGAACTTAAAATCTGCGTTTCACAGTGTTAACAAATTTATAATAGTACAAACTTACCCTGTTTTCGTCTTCAACACAGTCTTCACTTGTCAAGCCCTAGCTATAGCTTCATTAACACTAACTACGATAAATTGGCCAAAATAACGCAGAATGCTAATCAAACTATACTTAACTTTATACAGGCGGACACGAACTCTTGAAGTCCACAAAAGACCACTCCTTTGGCGCGACTCAAGCCGTGAACTTTCACCAATCGTCTTAATGCAATTATACTATCACAATTATAGTTATCAAACAGTTCAATTTACATTAAATAGTATTAAGTATGGAGACACAAAATTCACTAATTTTTATAACGCATTTATGTCATACAAAAATGGCGAACATTACATTTCGCGGTGACATTTCAAGGTTTTGTTTCAATTGTAATTATCGATTCACACAACAAGGATAATTAGTTTTATCAACAATTAATTCTAGTGACAATTTTAACTCGCGAAACAGTTGCAAGAAAAACGCTTCAAATCTCATTCAAATCGCGACGTAACTTGCAAACAAGATGTGTTTTGCGACTGACGACCGAGAAGGTCACCGCGCGGCGCTCGGTAACCGCGTCATCGATAGTGAAGTTACCATCTCCTAGGGACGCGCGCGCGCAACTTGATACAATAGGTTAAGTTTGGTACATAACATCTACCCGCCTCGGCCAGGACTACCTGGCCGCTAATTCACTGGCAGTCGCGACAAGGTTGATACAGCTCTCTTCAAAATTGAACCGTCCACCCGGACCTCAGCAAAACGGGGCACTCCATCTGCTCCAAAGACGAGGTTGAGAATGCGCCCCCTGCGCCAACACAGTGGCGGTGAGTTAGCGTCCTTAACCAGAACGAGGTCACCAACATGAGGTGGATCAGTCTTGTCAGTCCACTTAACGCGCTGCTGGAGAATGTGCAAATATTCTAAATTCCAACGTTTCCAAAAGCTCTGAGTGAGTTGTTGGACCAATTCAAACCGCGAGAGACGATTAGGTCTCACATCAACAAGGGGATATTCCGGCAGGGCGTTCAGTGGCTGCCCAATCAAAAAATGGCCCGGCGTGAGGGCTTCCAAGTCGTTAGGATCTGAAGAGATCGGGCACAACGGGCGTGAATTCAAAACGGCCTCGATTTTGCAAAACACAGTTGCGAGCTCTTCAAAGGTCAATACAGACTCGCCAATTACCCGTCGCAAATGTGTCTTAGCAACCTTTACTACGCTTTCAAATATTCCTCCCCAGTGGGGACATGACACGGGACTGAACCTCCAAGTTATTCTACGTGTAGCTAGTCTAGACGCAATTTCAGTCTCGTTAGCCGACAAAAAATCATACATCGCTTTTAAATAGTTGTTTGTGCCTTTGAAGTTGGTACCGCAATCCGACCGAATCAAGGACGGTAGTCCTCGTCGTGACACGAATCTATCTAACGTCGCAACAAATGCCTCTGTCGAGAGGGCTGAGACGAGTTCCAAATGTACCGCCTTGGTGGACAGACAGACAAAGACGCACAAATAAGCCTTGACAGTTTTACTGTTCCTGAGGGTCGAGGTTTTAACAAAAAAGGGGCCTGCAAAGTCCGTACCAACTCCAGCAAAGGGCCTTATCTCAGTGACCCGATCCGAAGGAAGGTCACCCATGATAGGCTGCATGGTAGGGGCCTTGAGCCTATAGCAAGGCATACAACGAAAGACCACACTACGGATCGTCCGACGGGCCGATAAAATCCAAAATTCCCGTTGCAAAATGGCCAATAAGGCATTACAGCCGGCGTGGGAGTTCTTGATGTGACGATCAGTCACCAACAGGTTCACCAAGTGGCCACTCTTGGGCAATAAGAGGGGGTGACGAGATCCATAAGGGAGGTTTGCGTTCCTAAGACGCCCTCCGACACGCAAAAGACCCTCACTATCCAAGAAGGGGTTCAGCTTACAAATGGCTCCAGACAGCTTGGATTTGCCTTTCCTCAAGATGTCAATCTCGTCTTCAAAATGTGCCTCTTGCACAGAACGAACCCAGTGAAGAAGAGCATCTTGGAGCTCTTGTGGCGATAAGAAGGCCTTCAAACATTTGTTCTGTGGATGTCTACAATTTCTCATGAAGCGCTTGATCCAAGCGGTGACACTCAACAATTTGTCCAATGAACTGTAACGATTAAGTAAGAAATCGGGGTCGAACGGACGGTCCTGCCGTTCGAGCGCAAGCGTTCGCAACCCGGGCAGTGCGACAATGTCTAAGGCCGGAGTTCGCGGCCAATGAGATTCTGATCTGGTCAACCACTCAGGTCCCCACCACAGAGAGTGCTCAACTAAAAGGGGGGCCATACATCCCCGTGACGCACAATCAGCAGGGTTGACCTCGCCAGGCACATGCCTCCAAACCAACGGGGTCTCCGATTTCTGTATCTGAGAGACACGATTTGCTACAAACACCTCTAAGGTGTGAACTGACGTCTTCAGCCAACATAGCACAATTTGACTGTCAGTCCATGCATATATCGTGGAAATGTCAATTGACGTGCACAAGGTAGACATGACGTGATTCAAAAGGCGAACAAGAAGGGCCGCCCCTGACAACTCTAACTTAGGGATTGTCAAGGCAGTTCGAAGAGGCGCGACCTTGCTCTTCGCCATGACCAACAACACTTTCACCTGACCATCTGTGGTCACGGTGCGCAAGTATACGGCTGCTGCGTACCCACGTTCCGAAGCGTCCGAGAAACCATGAAGGGACGCGGTGTGCTTCCCTGGCGGAAGCAGAGCACGGGGTAACGATATCCTATTGATGGCAGGCAATGAGGAAGCAAATAGGAGCCAGTCCTTCAAAACAGCTTCGCGAAGTGGCTCGTCCCATCCAAGACCTGCAGTCCAAAGTCTCTGCAGGAAGCATTTGGCCCAGAATATGACCGGGCATATCCAGCCATTGGGATCAAAGGTTCTCGCGACAGTCGACAGAACCAGTCGTTTCGTCCAAGTGTGATGCGAATCCAAATTGACATTAAATGTAAAGATGTCCTGGACTGGTCTGTACTGGATTCCAAGCACTGACATCATGGTAGGGTTGTCACGGTTCTCAAATAGGTGAGGATCCTGCTGGTGGTCATCCGGTAGCCCGTCCAAGAGCGCAGGTAAGTTGGAGATCCATTTACGCAACTCATATCCTGCGGAGGCTAGAATGCCAATCAACTCGTCACGCAAGAGCAGGGCCTCTCTCTCCGTGGCCGCGCCAGTGCACACATCGTCAACATATAGGTCCTCCTTCAAAATGGCGGCTGCGCGAGGAAACGACATACGCTCTCGATCCGCGAGCTCCCAAAGCGAACGTATAGCCAAAAAGGGGCTAGACCTCAGCCCGTATGTGTTCGTGTTGAGCTCGTAGACAAGCATGGGATCTTGCTGGTTTTCTCGCCACAATATCAGCTGGTATCGGCGATCATCCGGGTGAATTACCGTTTGCCTGAACATCATCTTGATGTCAGCCACAAAAACAAATTGATGACGTCGAAACCGCGTGATGACGTCACAAAGGTCCTTCAGCAATTTGGGACCAGGATGCAGACACTGGTTCAATGACACTCCTGAAGTAGTCTGCGCAGAACCATCAAATACTGTGCGTAACTTACCACTGGATGGTTTTATTACAGCATGATGCGGAAGAAAGAAGTGCTCCGTCGAACGCCAATCCAATTTTGACACAGACATGTGTCCCAAATCCTCATACTCCCGCATGAAGTCAATATACTTCTCCTTGAGTAGTGGGTCCCTGCTCATACGGCGCTCCATTGCCAACAAACGCTTCTCTGCAATAGGCCGCGAGACGCCAAGTGGCGGACGTACGGCGAGAAATGGCAATCTTGTCATGATCCGGCCAGAACGGAGATAACTGGTGTTGGTCTTGTAGAACTGCTCACACTCTTCATGCTCCGGATCAGAGCGGGGAGCTTGTGGTGGCTCCTCCACTTCCCAGAATCTCTGCACGGCGTCAGAAAGGGCGGACCCCACCATCAAGGCCGTTCCAAGTTCGGCAGGGGGGGGAGTCCTCAATACAGGCCCCATCAGTGCGAACCCAAATATGGTCCGGAGGGCTACCAAGCCACCTGGCTGCAAAACACGATCCTTGCCGAGTAATATTTTACCCAAAACATCGGCACCAAGCAACAAATCGACCGTGCCAGGCAGGTCAAATTTAGGGTCAGCCAAATTCAAATCCGCGGTCAATTTTACCGCATCCGCAGACAAACGAACTTGCGGGTGATTGCCCAAGATATTCTCCATCACAATAGCCGACGATTCCAACGTCGGACGTGGAGAATTTGAAGGGGAGAACTCAAACCAAACGCGGCCCTCTACCGTGGCCACGGGGGCGTTCCCGACACCCCTTATTACATCTGAATATTTTTCAATAGTCTGGCCAGTCTGCCCTACCAACCAAGACGAGGCTATGCACCCCTGTGAGCCTGTGTCCAATATCGCTCGGACTACAACTGAGGCGCCCGTCCGTCCCCAGACCCTGACATGGGCCGTGGGCAAGAGGACGGTCTCAAAGGGGGGCGGTGCATAGCGGGGGCAGACGCCAACATCCTAATGCTGGCGTGGCGGCGACAGAGCGCCGTTGTCCCGAGACGGCAAATCAAAGTGCGGGTAGTGCCTAAACTCGGCCTCCTCTCGGTGACGACTGCCACGAGCCATAGACGGCGGTTCGTAGCGCCTGGAGCGTCCGTACCGAGGGTTGCGCGTCTCCAAACGGGGACGTTCCGCCAGAGGGGGGGACGGTAGTGGTACCGGACGCGCGTCACGGTAATCGTGGTACACTACTGGAGGTGATCTCGCTTGATCACGTGGAAGCGGGGAGGGCGAGCGGGACACAAAGGTGCGGGATTGAACCCGGGGCCCGCTTTCATACCCGCCCGTGGGGCTGCGCGCCGAACCAACTCGGCGATCGATGGCAGCACAGTCTGCGCGGCGTGGGGGTGATGAGCCGGACTCCAAATTGCGGGACTGGTCCCGGTGTCCACTGGCATACCCGCCCGAAGGCGACCCCGCGTGGTCGCGACGGCCATTCGCGTTGGCGCACAGGATTTTCAAATGGTGCCCTCCGCAAATAGGACACGGGTGAGTGTCGGGGCAGGCGCGCTGGTAATGGTCCCCTAGGCAAGAGAAACACCAACCGCGGGCCTGGGCAATACGCCTACGAGCGGCCACGTGCAGGACCGCGAAGTCTGGGCACCGCACCGTTTGGTGTCCCTGCGACTTGCAAAACCGGCAGTCCGGTGGCGCAGCTTGAGCGACAGCGAAGCGGGCGGCCGTACCTCCTCTTGGTGCAGGTTGAGCATTGCGCCGTTGGTTGGTGGGTCTGGGACGTGATGCTTCCACCGGCGTGTCGGCGACCATGACGTCACCCATGCGACACTCGTCCTCCAGGAACGTCAGGAGCTGGTCAAAGGTAGGGAGAGCAGATGCCTCATCCCTAGTGTGCCCCTGTTCAAAACGTGCCCTCAAAGACACCGGCAATCGCTTGAGTACGATACGCACCAGTAGGTAAGACCACTTGGCAACCGGCAGTCCTAAGCGGTTGAGCGAATTGGTGGCTATTAGGAGGGGGTTCAGCAGCTCGGTCCTCAACTGGGCAGCATTGCTCACGACGGGAAGGTTCAAAATCTGGTCGACGTGGGTATCTGCCAGACAGCGCTGGTTGTGATAGCGCTTGGTGAGCAACGCCCGCGCGATCCCATAGCTCCCGTCACATATTGGGAGGTGCTGTACTAAGCCCCTCGCCTCTCCATCAAGCACGGAGAGTAAATAGGCCAGTTTCTGAGACGGACCCAAATCGTCCCTCGAGTCCACAAGGCTCTCAAACAAACCAATGAATCCCATCCACATGTCTAGTCGACCATCAAAACGTGGAAGATCCAAGTTGGGTAACCTGGTCAAAAGGCCCACGGGAGTCTTCAAGGGGGCCCGGTGAGCCGGTACTCCGGCGCGCGAGGCTAAAATCTCCCGCGCGCTCTGGGCGATGTCGTCGGCAAGGTCCATAATTTGGACGTAGTCCTCGTGGACTTGGTCCCGTCGCTCCTGGGGGAATGACTCCAGGGGCACATCATCCAGATGCAAGATGAAGCGCCGGTAAAGCGCCTCCACCTCCTGAAGTCGTGTAGGGCATTTCTCATGCCTGTCCAACAATGCCTCGATTCGGTTCTCCCTTTTCACCAAGGCGGCAGCTGACGTGAACCATCTCAAATGAGTCGCAATCCCGGAATATGTCTCGCGGACAACATTATACGCGGCGGTAGACATCTTCAAAGCACAAACGGCACGAAACAAACAATCTTATAATAACACAAAAAAAACAAATATCTTTCACAAACAAACAATATTACAATAGCGAAAAACAAAATATCTTTCAATGAGACAAGCCGCTATTACTCTAAACAAATATCAAATCTTAAATATTTTAAATCAAACAAACAAAACAATTCCTTGCCAATGTGCAATTAATTTAAGACTTAAATTATTTATTTTAAGGTAACCAACAAAACAAACAAACGTATAAAATAAATGTTGTATTATACAAACGCACAACGCCACAATTTAACTATAACGTTGTTCAATATTAGACAATAATTAAATAATAATTTATATTAAATAATAACCTGAGTAACAACAAATACGATTAGCAATAGCACAAACAATTATCAAACCCTTTAAAATCTAATTGCCAATTCAAGTACTCAAATTAATTATTCAAAAAACTATACCAACAATTTAGATTAAACAAACAAACAACTAAATTAATCAAATTAAATTAATTAAATTAATTAAATCAATTTTCACAAATAATGAGGGTATAGTTTGTTCAACATGGAACATTCGAGAAACGGAGTTTAAACCACGCTCTGGGTACCAAAAATATGTTGCGTTCAACCTGGGATTTATAATTTATTAGTTTTGTGGAAGCGTGACAATTCTTCAGATCAAGACGAACGAACTTAAAATCTGCGTTTCACAGTGTTAACAAATTTATAATAGTACAAACTTACCCTGTTTTCGTCTTCAACACAGTCTTCACTTGTCAAGCCCTAGCTATAGCTTCATTAACACTAACTACGATAAATTGGCCAAAATAACGCAGAATGCTAATCAAACTATACTTAACTTTATACAGGCGGACACGAACTCTTGAAGTCCACAAAAGACCACTCCTTTGGCGCGACTCAAGCCGTGAACTTTCACCAATCGTCTTAATGCAATTATACTATCACAATTATAGTTATCAAACAGTTCAATTTACATTAAATAGTATTAAGTATGGAGACACAAAATTCACTAATTTTTATAACGCATTTATGTCATACAAAAATGGCGAACATTACATTTCGCGGTGACATTTCAAGGTTTTGTTTCAATTGTAATTATCGATTCACACAACAAGGATAATTAGTTTTATCAACAATTAATTCTAGTGACAATTTTAACTCGCGAAACAGTTGCAAGAAAAACGCTTCAAATCTCATTCAAATCGCGACGTAACTTGCAAACAAGATGTGTTTTGCGACTGACGACCGAGAAGGTCACCGCGCGGCGCTCGGTAACCGCGTCATCGATAGTGAAGTTACCATCTCCTAGGGACGCGCGCGCGCAACTTGATACAATAGGTTAAGTTTGGTACATAACACCAATTGTGATAATTACGCTATCAATTATAATTTTTCAGTTAAGTCTAGTTGTGCGCGTAGAATCGGCATCAATGGCTAAATTGGGAAGAAACGACAAAGTGATTCATTAATAAGCAATCAGTGATTCACTACAAAACTAAATGGTCAATAGAATAAAACTGCGAAACGAGTATCTAATAAACGTAAAATGTTATTAGGAAAAAATGTATCGGGTTTTAGTGAAATGACTTCATACACGTGGAATTTAGAAAATTTTCTCTGTTTAAGCACCATTTTTCAATGAAGCTGCGCTTCTATTAGTCACAGCGGGATGTTATATAGCTATCCTAGCCTTATTCGATTAACGAGCTGTTTCGAGCGACTTCGAGGGACTTCATACGTGTGGAAAATTTAGAAATTTTTTCACGTTTTTCACTACTGCTTCGCTTCTACTGGTCGTAGCGTTATATAGCCTATAGCCTTCCTAATTAAATGCCCTATCTAACGCTGAAAGAATTTTTCAAATCAGCCCAATGGTTCCTGAGATTAGCGCGTTCAAACAAACAAGCAAACTCTTCAGCTTTATAATCTTCTTATATATAAAATTCACGTGTCACACTGCTAGTTACCGTACTCCTCCGAAACGGCTTGACCGATTTTTATGAAATTTTACATGCATATTCAGTAGGTCTGAGAGTCGGCAAATATCTATTTTTCAAACCTTTTGTTTTTTAGTATGGCAAAACAACGTTTGCCGGGTCAGCTACTTTGGTACCTATAGATTTTCAAAGACATCCATTTCCAACAACACCTTGCATTTATGTTTTGTTTCCGGTATTAAAGTAATTCTGTCAAAGCAGCTTTATATTTACCAAAGCAAATCAGTATCACCCAAATTGTTTGTACTTACCTGTAACAAAACGACATATTAATTAGACAATAAGACCACTTAATTAATATGTTATACGAGTTTATGGAATTGAATCACCAAATAAAATTAAGTGTAAATTACAAAGTAATATTTAGTAGTATTGGACAGAAATATGACCTGCACGTAACCCCTCAATCGCAAAATAATTTCCCAATTTTCTGTCTCATAACAGCTTATTAATGTCCCACTGTTGGGCAGGAACCTCCTCCATTTCGTAGGGATTTTTTGTCTACAATGCCACACAATATTAAATAAACAAAAAAAGACGTGTGTCACTCGGGGACTGCCGCGGTAAAGCTATTGCATAGTATTTTTTATCAACTTATGCAATTATAATTATTTATTTATTTTATTTAATCTAAATACCATAAACTAAAATAAGATTAATAATCCTTATTTACTGATGCTTATATCTGTCCATTGTTTATGGTAATTATGATAAAATAGCGATTGTCAATCAAATGTCAATAAAATAAAAATTGGTCAAGTGCGAGTCGGACTCGCGCACGATGGGTTCCGTACCATTATCTATGCAACATAAGGCAACGTTATTAGTATCGAGCAAGAAACGGTAAAAAAATCATGTTTGTTGTATGGGAGCCCCCCTTAAATATTTATTTTATTTTATTTTTAGTATTTGTTGTTATAGCGGCAATAGAAATACATCATCTGTGAAAATTTCAACTGTCTAGCTATCACCGTTCTTGAGATACTGGGTACGGAACCCTAAAAATCATGTTTGTTGTATGGGAGCCCCCCTTAAATATTTATTTTATTTTATTTTTAGTATTTGTTGTTATAGCGGCAATAGAAATACATCATCTGTGAAAATTTCAACTCTCTAGCTATCACCGTTCTTGAGATACAGCCTGGTGACAGACGGACGGACGGACGGACGGACGGACGGACGGACGGACAGCGAAGTCTCAGTAATAGGGTCCCGTTTTTACCCTTTGGGTACGGAACGGAAAAATCGTTTTGGGTCTTGAACATAACAAAAGTATTATAAGAAACCAATATTTTCAGACAAAAAAGTATGGAATTGGAATCCATTAGTGAAACGCTTCGTCATCGGTGCTAATAGAGCGTAAGTTCACGTTTGCGCGAGTAAGGGCACAATCGCAGTACGTTAGTCGTAGTCGTACCAAGCATTGTGTGTGTCAACGACCAAACTAACGATCGCTGTATAACATGCGGTTTGATACACACGCACCGACCTAACAACCAATCAAGCGTGTTCACTTTGTTTTAAGTATTAATGATTACATTAAGCTCCGACATAAAATACAGGTGTTGTAACTTTAACCAACCTCTCTCACCAGACCATTTACCTCCCACTGTTGGGCACGGGCCTCCTCCACTTTGGGAGGGATTGTGGTCTACTGTGCCATGCTGACCAGGCGTGTTGGCACAGGGTTTATTTTCGAGTTTTCCGTCTCTCACATAGGATCTTATCTGTGTGCAATATCCCTTATCTGACTTTTACAGCAACCTTGGGAGGAGATGGGGTGGTGACACTTGTATTCTTAATCCGTCACCACACGGAGGACCAACCAACCTATTTAATTGTAATTTCTTTGTTTTTTGAAATCTAACTTCACGGCGGGAAATTTGTTAAACATATTAACACTCTTTGTACTTCTAAATTGAGATTTTCTTAGCTTTCTTCGCAAATATCACTTCGCCGGAGTCAATGTCATTTTAACTTAGACTGAAAATAACCATCATATAAAATAATATCCAATATTAATAACGCTCTCTCACTTTTACTTTACCAACTGACTGAAGTTAGTTCAATTTAAAGATCATGCACATTCACGGCATAACTCTTAACTAAAATTATTCTAATAAGTGTCATTGGCTCTTACTCTACTTTCAGATCGCAAATAACTGCTAGATTAGATACGTATTTAAAAAATAATTACAACAAGGAAGGTCAAATTTAAAAACATAATTTCCATTTAAAATTTTGCTTCCACAACTAACAGCAACAAAGATATATGTTCAGTAAGTTTATCCCATAAATTTTAACGTCTTACTAAACTTGTTGGCCAACACGTCGTCGACATTTATAGCTATACTAGCTGACCCGGCAAACGTTGTTTTGCCATACTAAAAAAAAAAAAGTTTGAAAAATAGATGTTGGCCGATTCTCAGACCTACTGAATACGTATGCAAAATTTGAGAAGAATCGGTCAAGCCGTTTCGGAGGAGTACGGTAACTAACACTGTGACACGTGAATTTTATATATTAGATATCATTTGTCCGACGGCTTGGCGCAATAATAGTGTCTACGTCCACATAGTGTGTTTACAAGTGTAGTTCATAGTATATTCTTTTAAAAGGTTATATTGGTCAGCATAACGTTGTATGACAAGGACAATGTATGAAGTTTTGTCTCAGCCTAATAGATACAATTTAAAGTCAAACAGTTTTATTTTAATTACAAAGCTAACTAACATTATCTAACATTTGCGCGATTCTTTTACTCAATTACGGATTTAAGGCACGTATATGTATTTTGTTTGAAATCTAGCGCGACGTTTTAGACTTTTCAGCCACCATGGTCACGGGTAGGACTAAGCTGTAAGCATCGGACTAAAAAAAATTACGCGATTAAATCCATTTTGTTTAAAGGGTGGTTTTGTTTAAAGCTATCAAAACTTTGATGTAAAATAACATACACCTTTAACAAGTTTTTAAATGTACTATACCTATATGGATAAGGATTTTACTAGCCCACATTATGGAGGCTAACTTATGCTACGTATTTTTATGTCATCAAACATTATTTATTGTCATGTGTCTTTTAATGTACGATTTCTTTCTAACCACTGCCCCTATGTTGTCTCATACTCACCCACTGGTGAGTATGAGACAACACTGCACACTGTGCAGTGGGACATTGATACCATTCCTAACAATACAAAAAAACATATAAGATACTAGCCGTTGCCCGCGACGTCGTACACGTGGTATTTAGAAAATGTTTCTTGTTTTTTTACATTTCTCACTGATGCTTCGCTCCTATTAGTCGCAGCGTGATGTTATATAGCCTAAAACCTTGCTCGATAAATGTACTATCCAGCATTAAAAGAATTTTTCAAATCAGACCAACAGTTCCTGAGATTATCGTGTTCAAACAAACAAACTCTTCAGCTTCATAATAATAATACCTATAGATATTAATCTTAATAATGTGTGTAAATTCGACGTAGACATTACAGCAACTGTAGGAAGCTTCGTTATTAAATTGCTTTTACGTTTAACACACGTAATTGTATCTTAATTGTATGTACAAGGAATTTCATTATCATAGTAGTGACATCTACCGTATAGGAAGATATTTAGAACATTTAATGAAATGAACATAAATAGTACCATATGAATTCATTCTGTATACGTTAATTTTACCATAAATTTTGTAAGAGAAAAACGTTGGCAGTCATACGGACTACTGATAGCGGTAAAAACGTAGAATTCTTATTCTCTGAGATTCTCCCTTACCAAAAAGTGCTCAACGCGATAATTAAAAGGTTTCCCTTCCCTTAGTACAAAATATTTTATTTGAAAGCTTCTGATTATACAACGGAACCACGGACGCGTATCTCATTCTCTCTCCAGCCCATTAACGTCCCACTGTTGGGAATGGGCCTCCTCCTAATTCGGAAGGATTACGGTCTACTGTGCCGCACTGACCAGGCGTGTTGGCATTGGGTTTACTTTCGAGTTTTACGTGTCTCACAGAGGATGTCATCTGTGTAAAATATCTCTTAATTAGTTCGTAACTACCCGTGTCGCCACTCGAAGGTCCCATTAGAAAATCAGCGTTAGGTCTCTGCGACCTAACATCAGCTGAAATGGGTGCATTTTGCTGTTACGACACGATATACACTATATTTAGTAACTATAAAACATAACTTGTTCTGTAATTATATTTTGTGTTGAATAGTAATAAAACATTTTTTCTTTCTTGTTTCTTTCTTTCTTCCTTAGCTGGCTTTTACAGCAACCTGGGGAGAAGATGGGGTGGTGACACTTGTATTCTTAGTCCGTCACTACACGGACGCGTATATTTGTTTTAAATCTAACGAAGACTTTTTAGTCACCATAGTCACTGACTCTTGGAACTCGTACCAGCCGTGATAAAAAGAGGCATTTAAATCCGTAAAAAGTAATTTTGTTCACATAGTTGCTTTTACAATTCTTACATACAATTATATTTAGTTATGCGTAACCTTTCTATACCCGCGCACATTTCTGCTCACAGAAATGTGCGCGGGTATAGAAAGGTTAATAAGAAAAAATAATATTATATATAATAAGAAAAAATAATATTTACGAAAAACTGTTTCGTGGGTCTCAACCCACGAAACAGTTTTTCGTAAATATTATTTTTTCTAAGAACTTTAAGACATCGCGCGTTCTGGTAGCTGCATTATATGCGGTTCGTTTTAGGTTGGTACATGGCACACAGTCGGGCGAACAGCACGTGGAGGCCTACTACGGCTTGATCGGTCTGTAAGACCGACGCGGGTATACGATCGCAGTATAATTTTTACTTGTAGATACTAAGGGTGACGAAAATTATGTTATAATGGTCACAAATTATGTGATTTTTAAGAATTAAAAGATATTTCATGTTTGTTTTATGTAAGAATAAAAAAAAAAAAATGTTTTTCCTAACTATAAGATTAAAATGTGACTTTTTAAGGCCGTTGTGGAAAAACTGATAGTCATTGAAGTAATAAATAGTTTATGCAAGCAATTATTATTTTTCGTTTTGTTACATCCAAAAACAACATATGTTTTGTTAATACATTTGGCGCGGATATTGGAAGGTTAAATAAATTGTGTCACTATGCAAGTATAACTCAAAAATAATGAACTGTTATAATGTAATTTAATTAAATAATGAATATTATAAAGATATCATAGATGCAAAAAGTCCCTAAATAACTAAGACAATAAAAATGTTAACAAAACAACAATAAAATCGTTTTATTTTATTACCTTTCCCCTTCATTTCACCTACATGGTACACCAATTAAAAAGCTGTTTTACAGCTCAATGAATACATTACAAAACATTTACACGTTTAAAATTTCAAACCAATTGTAAAAAATCCATTTTAAATGTTGTCTAGTATTTGTTTTTCTTTTTGCTTGCCACGGAACTAATTTTAATCAACCTCGTTCATCCTGATTTCTATAAAAAGGTATTTTCGCTCATCATCATATTATTTCATTCCATTGCTGTTGCGTATTATTATAAAAACTAGCCATTGCCCGCGACTCCATACGCGTGGTTTTTAGAAACCAATCCTTAACGAACTAAAAAAAGTCACCCTTTTTAACCACTCAATCTATAAATACGGAACCCTAAAAAGCCGCATTAAAATCCGTTGCGTAGTTTTAAGATATAAGCTCACATACACAAATAACGAATTAGTTTTGCAATAACTAAAGATTCAAGATGTACAATAAAAGTATTGTTGCAGAAAAAGAATGTAATGTAAGGAAAATGTAATGTAAGGAGTGATTTCTTAAAAGTATAGTCCAATGCCAATGTTCCGATCCTAAAAATATGTTTACTAATAGGACTCTACCAATTATATTTTACTTTAAAATCAAAGTTATTGTGATCGAGGTCGCGAGCGAAGAGCTGTTACTGTATAATTATTTGTTGCATCTTTATCTTTATCTTTACTTCTTATAAAACAAAGTCGTAATTTTTGTATGTATGTCCCTATGTGAGCTTATATCTTCTAAACTACGCAACGGATCTTGATGCGGTTTTTTTAATAGATAGAATGGTTCAAGAGGATGGCTTTTTTGCATAGTTTGTTGGGGTTTGCTGTATATTAGATGACATGTGATTAAATTTGCCGAGAAATTCAGACGCGCGCGAGATATAAATGAAAACGCTGCCTTATCTATGTGAGGTACAACCAACTAATGTATGGAGGAATTGTTTGTTACCTATAGTTCTTCAAAAAAGTCCGCGAGGGCATATGTCTATCTTTAAAGGGAAACCCGCTGTACCCATAATAATGTCAAAAAATATCAAATTCAATCGTGTTTTCAAAAGCTATTTATATGTATATAGTAATATTTTTTATCAAATTAAATAGCTTAGTTAGCTTACGCAATTAATATAGATTATAACTGCTCTTTACAACATGCAATTTAAATGAATATCTTATGAGATATGACGAAAAAAGAATACTAATTATACTGTTGGCTGAGCAACGCGAACGTTTCCTTGGTCTTCTATCCATACTCCAATGTTTGGATATGTAAGGATGTTTATTGTGCTTTCACGTAAAGACTACTGGATGGATTTTCATGAAATTTTCCTATGGAAAATGGAATAGGAAATGAACTTACTTTTTAATAATTTTTACCGCGGGTAACACCGCGGGGCACAGCTAGTTAATAATATAATTCACTTATAAAATACTACATTTTCGTAACCGTCAAATAAAATTAGGTTAGCGAACCTCTCGAAGGCTCAATCTAATATCAACTTACATTAGGGTGTACATTTGCGAGGTGCTCTGATTGATGGAGTGTTGCCAACATGAGACACACATTTGATTTGTCAGGTTTTTATCTATTTTTGACTGACACGCTGGGATATTGAATTAAATGCTTGTGTCAATTTTCTTACAATACACTAAAATTACGTTACATTATACTTAATTTTAGGGTTGTACCAAACGGTAAGACGAGACCGTGTTACTGAGACCTTGCTGTCCGTCCGTCCGTCCGTACATTTATGGTCTTATTCATAATGACTTATCGGAGGTTTAAAAGTTCGCTAAAATCAGTTCGCGAATATTGTCAAAACTTGTTATTCATAATAGTATTTTTACGCTAAAACGTTTATTATCTCTCCGATAAAATCTCCGTTTAAACCTCCGATAAGTCATTATAAATAAGACCATTAGTGTATATCAGTCGATGCTACAACAAAAAATACTTCTCATCGTCATATTTGAAAGCTGGTGATTCCCATGTGGTCCCATTGGCACCACGTCAGAATATGATAATTATCTCCTGAGATATTGGGAAAACCCTTCAAATTACAAAGCCCCATGAACATTGTTTCATGGTTGAACATTTTTTTTAAATACTCAATTATTTTGCAGTTGGTTAATAACTAAGAAATACTGCGCCAACGCGTCTGGTCAATGTAGCATAGTACAATAGCAGACCAAACATTGCTGCGATGTGAAGGAGAACAATAATAAGGCAAAGAAAGCGGTCTTGCTAGACAATACCCATATAGTTCGTCGATTTCTCTCCCATTGGGTTCTACCACTCCGGCTGACTGTTGCCAACCTCGTCGGAGTGCGTCCTGCCGCCTTTCATGGCGAGGCAGTAATGCAAAAACAAAAGGCTAAGAAAAGTTTAGAAATATAAGTAGTGATACCGGACATCACACTTTATTACCTATTCGATAAAATATAGTAGTGATATAATATCTAACTCTATCGAGGACGCCGACAAGACTAGATTTAATGTTTTTTTCTTGTGAACACGAACCTTGCGCGAGTAATTAACGAGAAAGCCTCTGATTACGTTGTACCGTAACATCTGCTGTTTTACGACAATTGCAAACTTTATGAATATTATTCTCACAGATCTTGGTAACTAAATAGTGCCTAATTTCTTGTGACAAGAGCTTCGGTCGGCGTATCATTAAATTTGAAAATTTTGTAACGAATATCTTTCTCTTTCTCTCCAGCACATTTTTTTTTTAATAAGTATTCATGTACATTACACACAACGTCCTCTGGTCTTAAGCTAAGCTTATTATGCTTGTGTTATGGATACCAGAATACGGATAGAATACATATACTACTTTTCTTTTGTAAATACATACTTATAATACATAGAAACAACCAGACGCAGTACAAACATTTGTATGAAAATTAGAAAAATCACACAAGCGGGAATCGAACCCGCGACCTATTGATTGGCAGTCCGTTACTTAAACCACTCAACCAGTTTAAGGGAGTTTAAGGGATATGTGTACAATATTCCTTTTCTGCCTTTTACAGCGCCCTAGGAAGAAAGAGTTGTGTTGTCCCCAAATAATGAAATAAGGCGAGACGAATAAAACTAGATTAGAAACCAAATTTTATACGCAACAAAATATTAATTTCAGTACGCTTACTAATAACAAAATGCCTAACATATTTATTTTCTCTTTTATATAAATTATAGTCACACACACTGAGAGAATAATATCAACAAATAAATATGAGCATAATCAAATTCAACAACTCCCGACAATAATTGATTTAGTATCCCCCTTTGTATACAGAAACGACACACACACACACACACACGCATACGAAAATTAAGTCTGTACGTAACATCAATATAAATATAATACTAGAAGCACCACAACGACCTTGGATACGATAATTATTTCACTGTTTCAGTAACGTTATATAAAACAACCACCATTTTGTATTTGCGTATTATACTCATAAATATTACGTGACATTCGTAGTTGAAAATGTCCGTGAATATTTCAAAAGCTTTATTAATTAAATAATTACTTTCTCGTTTACTACATTTATTTGTAGAAAAAGCTAATTTTTTATTGAAATCATTTTTGTTTCAGGTAAAAAGCTTCTATGTAAGTATAGTTCAAACAAATGTTAATACAGCATGGATGTAGTCTTTCATACTGAAGTTAGTCTTCTTTCTTTAACTAGAATTTTTTAAATTCAGTGTTCAAAAGTATTATATCAGGTACCTACAGCGCGTATAACAATAGAGCATTATCAAATTTGTGCTGATAAACAAGCAGTCATAATATAAAAGTATAAAATATCAATTATTACGTTAATTGCTTATGTTAATATGCATACTTATAACGGTTTAATTTAACTAAAGTATAATCTTTACTTATTATAAAACAAAGTTGATATTTTTTTATGTATGTCCCTATGTAAGCTTATATCTTCATAAATACACAACAGATTTTAATGCGGTGTTTTTTATAGATAGATAAGTTCAAGAGTATTTTTTGTAGTATTTGTTAAGGTTTGGTAACTAAATTCCATGCGAACGAAGTTGCGGGCAACAGCTAGTTTGTAATAAACAAAATAATTTGAAATCTTATACATAAAAATCAATTGCTGTTCGTTAGTCTCGCTAAAACTCGATAACAGCTGGGCCGTTTTTAATGACTTTGGTCTTGAAATATTCATGAAAGTCCAGGGAAGGTTTAAACGGCTCCTAAAATTCCACGCGTACGGAGTAGCGGGCATCAGCTAGTATATTTTTGAGTCGATAAAATAAAGTTATAATTTACAATCTAAATAGAGTTTAATCCACAATTGCTGAAATTAAAACAGCTACTTAAAGTTGAGCTACCTAAGCCGTCTTTTACTGTGGACGGCTGATAATACGCTTGTTTACTGGATTAAACGTACTATCTTTGTTTAATTCGCATTAATTTGCGTCACATAATCTGTTCTAACAATACACCATTAAATTATATTGTTGTAATTATGGAATCATCCTTTTCACAATTATGCGAGGAGGCAACATACCACAATATTTACTATCCTATTAATCTATCTTAATTCAGTAAGGATTATCAGGACGAGCCTCGTGGTTGAGTCGTTCATGTAACGGACTGCCAATCACAAAGTCGCGGGTTCGATTCCTGCTCAGGACAATCATTTGTGTGATATTTATAATTGTCATACAAATTATTGTACTGCGTCTGGGTGTTTCTATGTATTATAAGTATGTATTTACAAAAGAAAAGTAGTATATGTAGTCTATCCGTATTCTGGTACCCATAACACAAGCATAATGTAAGCTTAGCTCGGGACCAGAGCACGTTGTGTAAAATGTCCATTTAAAAAAAAGACGTGTTTTTGGGTGTTATTGACTGTGTCAGGCATTACGTGTAGGACATCCATAGTTGTTCTGAAATATCTAAAAGAAAAAGCGACTCCCTATCAACTCGATAAGGTGACCTTAATATAAAAAGAAATGCAGAAAGGTAAAAACAATCACAACCCTTTGAAAAGACGTTTCGCAATATACCATATATACAAAACAATTCTGTCTAGCGGATTGGTGATGGATGTTTTTATGAAAAATTAATTTTAAATATTCAAAATACTCTTTCTAAAAATTTAAAAGAAATCGAAAAGAAAGATTGATATTTTATATGGTACCCATAACACATTTAAATAAGCTTAGCCTGGGACTAGAGGACGCAGTAGAAATATGCAAAATATGTTTATTTTTGCAAGAGGAGGTTCTCAATTCGTCTGTACTCTGTACGTCTTTTTTATGTTTGTTTCCTCACAACTTTTAAATGCGCAAATCGATTTTAATGATTTTTTTTTATTTGAAAGCTGGTTCCCGTGTATTCCCATTGACACTAGGTCTGGATGTGATGATCATCTCCTGAGAAATCGAGGAAAACCCTCAAATTTCAAAGGCAGTTGAAGTCGGTTGGACTTTTTTTAAATACTCAATTACTCCAAAGCATAATAATCAATAGCAGAAGTGAAAATACACAAAATGATAATACTGTCTCATCTAGAGACATAATAAAATATTGATGTTGTTAGAGCAACGTTCTATCCGACACATCACATTCATGATCTCAACAGATTACGTCCCCAGTGGGGTGGATATTTGAACTAATTATCGAATTGTTTACGGCACGCATGACTCACCCCCTAACCAATTTTATCGCGACTCTTTCCAATTTGGGGAGGACTTGGGGTACATAATTCATTATTTGGAATTTTTCTGCAATTCCTTGTGGCGTTACTTATAGCCTTATTTTAACTTGATTATAAATTAAACACATTATAGAAAATAATAATTTTGTACGCGTAAATGACAATGCCTTCTTAATTTCTGAAAAGTAGTGTTTTATTTTATTTAAGATTAACAAACAGTGTACAAAAAAAAACAAGATTTCAAATAATATTAGTACACTTTTTATAGTATAGTAGAATAACTTTGGAAGAAATACATCAATGAGAAAATCTAACATCAAAATAATTGACTGTTTGAATAAACTATTGTTGAATCTTGACAACAGAAAATCGATTACAGAAACGACTTATTTCAATATAATTCTTTTCAAAATAGAACATTCTTTACGCACATGGACTAACTTAACTTTGAAACCCTACGTAATTACAGCACATAAAATTTCTTCAGTCAGTTATTTGTAATCCTGTTTAATCCGTCTCATTGCAGACAGTTTAAATATCTAACTACTTTAATACCGATACTAGAAAAAGTTATATAACATATGGCAACATAAGAAAACGAGTCGAAGAAAAAGCAATAAAGACGTCTGCGTAGACTTATTGAGGACGCCTCTACTTTATTACTCATGAATACATTTTCAAGAGTTTTACTAACAATCAATACAAAACATGCACAGAGAAGGACAATAATTTAATCTTTCTAAAACTAGTAAAACAAAAGTTTAAGCAATTATAACAAATAACATGCCAACAGCAAAAAAATAATCAACCACTTGTATGTATCAGTATCAACTTACATCACATATGATACGGCGAAGGACAAATCTCTTATCAGACGAATTAGTGACAACTAAATCCAGTCACAACAATATTATGAAGCAATCACTGTTATTAAATTATCACTGAAACTTTTCACGGTGCTATTTACACAATAATGTACACGTAGATAACGCAACGAAACGTCACTGCAGGTGCCGGGTTATGTCTACGCGCTACGTTAGAGCTACGTGCTACGCGCGTAGAACAGCTACGGGTTTCGACTACGACGCCTGACGACAAACTGCGACGGGCAGCGCGCCGATGTTTCGCGCACGCGCCTTTAACCGCGTAGGGGATAGATTCGCATAGTAATGATATCGTTTTGTAAAAGGCATGTTATTATTTTATTTTAATATAATTGTAAATCATTTCACTAATAAATGAAAATGTCGCAAATTTTTGACAGACCTGTAAAAAATTAATGCTCAAACATAATTTTATTCAAACTAAAGCTTTAGTTGTTTTGTTAATTATCCAAAATTCCATTAAAATGTAGAAAAAAGCAATCAAATACACATTTAAATCTCTTCAAACCTCTAATATGTTATAATTCATTTAGATAATAGTGTTGCAAAGACCGGCAATATTTATATCAAAAACACCGTAATGTCACAAGTAAACACAAACGCGACACCCCTATGTACACGTCCTTCGTTCTAACGCCATCACATTTACCTTACGTTATGTGATTGAAGACTTTTATTGTTGTGTATTTGGGAAATGATTTTGCTACGAAATTCAACACTAGTCTAGTGTCAATATCTTCACTAAATGCGAGTATACATCTATCTAAACCAAGAATCTTAAAACTACTTGAGAAAAATACACAACATTTATTTAAAGTGATAACTGTATTTTAGAAACTCTTTCACATTTATACTTTATTAAGCATCATTTTTTGAGAACAGTTTTAGTTGCAAATGTTTAAAGTGAGTTTGAAATGAAATCCTTAAATGAAAATTTTTATAATATTGTATTTAGAAATTATTACAAAAATTGCGTAGAATCTGTGAATTTTCAATAGGTGATGTACGAATTAAGAGTGGTATAAGCATAATCACCTTTTATTTTTAACCTACTCTCAGTTACACTACAGTTCAAAGAAATAAATAAGTAATACTAGCTGATGCCCGCTACTCCGTACGCGTGGAATTTTAAATTCCCATATATTTTGTCACCGTATAAACCTTCCCTGGACTTTCACGAATATTTCAAGACCAAAATCACCAAAATCGGCCCAGCCGTTCTCGAGTTTTAGCGAGACTAACGAACAGCAATTGATTTTTATATATAAGAAGATGATAAATAAGTAATATGTTAGAAATATAAAAAAAGATAGTTAAATCGGTAACTTGTTCACTAGTTGCTCCCTAGCGATGTATTTTATCTACTTGACATTTCTAGGTCGTAACGCAGCTTTTAATTCTCAAAATGTCCTTTGTAAATCTTTCTACTCGTTCATCCATAATAATGAACTATATTAGTAGGTCACTGCAGCCTTTTGAAATATTTCATTTCGTAAAAAAAACCTCTTCCTCGTCTGCACTACGGGTTAATGAATATAGTACTTTATAAAATAGTATTTTAATAATGCACGGCTTTCGCTCTTCAATTTATATCATGAAAGAGCTTTTGTGATACTTTGTTCTAATAGTATGTACTAAAGTTCCACTGAAATTATTACGTCCAGAATAAATGTCATCTCTTGAAGCTAACAAGTAGTCTTACTAAAAAGCCGACTTTAAGATCAATATATAAAACCCGCCTGAGATATTTTATCTATATGTGGTACCTAATATATTTACAAACATATTCAAGTGCATAAATTGTATAGTTAAAATGATCATATCTATTTTGATTTCACGACTAATTTACATACAAATGTTTACAAAAGAACATTGGATACCTATAGTTTCTGGATTACTAACATTTTATTTTTGTTTTTAGTATTATCATATTCAAGTTCCAGTAATAATTCTAGATATTTATACTGATATCTATACCTTATTTTTGCGCATTGCATATGTATATCAAAAATCGTCAATCTTAAGGCTCAATGAGCTATAAAATGACAAAATTCCTACATTTGTTTATACAGCGATCCCATTTTAAACTTAAGTCTGATGTTATCTTAAGTTCTTAAATTATTATTTTAAAGTTTAACATAAAAGAGGTTCAGCTCGGGAAGCTTTTAAGTCAGTTATTTCCTTTGTTGCTGTTGTAAACGTTAGCAGAGGCAAGTTTTGCATCAAAAGTTATAAAAAATGTAGGTATACAAAGATGTTTTGTGGTACTAATGGACAATGAAATGCAGCCTTGTCGAGTCAGTTTAAGTGTTTTCAATATTAAAGGTTAATAACTCAAACTAAAGTACTAACTGACTTTTGTAAGTGCAACCTTACTTATACACCTGTGATGTAAACAGTTAACTATATTACTATACTAACTGTTGCCTGCAACTTCGTATGCTTAGAATTTAAAAACCAAACCCTAACAAATTCTACAAAGAAACCATCCTTTTGAACCACTCTATCTATTAAAAAAACCGAATACAAATCAGTTGCGTACTTTTGAAGATATGATCACGTAGATATCCTCACGTAGGGGCATACATACAAAAATAACGACTTTGTTTTATAATAAGTAATAAAGATGAATTGATATTAGTGAATGACTCTTTCTTCTAGACAATTTTAAAGTAGCAGATTATTTATCTTTTAGGTAGGATTCAAATGTTTAATAGTAGTGAATACACTGGAGATAGAGATAGCAATTTTATGAGAAACTTTTTAATAACAGGTTGTTTGACAAACCACCGATTAAGCTAAAGACTTGCGAAATACAACTTTATTGCTAAATAAGCAATCTTGTGACTCTTGATTTTCCTTTGTATTCTTATTTCAATAAGACAAACTTTGTCATCGAGATTGACGTTCGAGTGAACACTTAATTTAAAACTGAATCACAATTTTCCGATAGCTTTGCTACAACGAAAACAATATCCCTTTATAATGGATTTGGCTTATTAACTCCGCTTCTCACCTTACGTAAAAAAATTGGCAACATTAACTTTTATCGCTTTTTGTCGTATCGATAAAATGAAGAATCGATTGAGTAAATTATCAATTCCAAAATCGTTATCGATACACCCGAATCTGAAGTCTTTCGAATTAGGTATGTGAAACTTAGTTTCATGTATCTTAACTGGTTTCAAGGTCTAGTAAACTTTATGTTGCAGCGCCAGGATTGTGGAAACTAAGTCTTAAATGATAATGTAATTTTAACTTAGCTTAAGTGAATATCGATGATATTTCAGAATACAAACATCTCAAATTTAAACTAATATTAGAAATAGGTATGTGAAATACCCCAAATTAAACAAATGTACCTATAACAAAATTACATTAATCTTAGGATTTTTTATACCAATAAATAAAGCATTCTGCACACCCTTCCGTAGTGTGAGATAAACATCGCTAACAATCCATATCAATGACCTCATATGACCCTGGATGTTAAGGACATTTAGGATTTTAAGAGTATGTTAATATAAACCGATATTTATTAAAACACTTGACACCCAATTAGGACTCCAATAACTAGTTATTGGTTACAGGGTACGGAGTTTAAAAGACGAAACCCAGACGGCATTGAAACTTATAGCTTCACTAACAAACAGTATAACTTTCGCACGGTACACAATACGTAACGCGAATATTTATTCAAAACAGGTCATCACTTTCAAATAGGCAAGCAGACCTTGTTGCGGTACATTGAGGGCATAGTAATACGTATCGGTTGAAAATCTAAACAAGTATGTAGAATCGATGTTATGGGCGCCGGTCGGGCGTCGACCGCGGCCTGCGACTACGACCCGATAACAACACAGCTGAACCACTTCATTTACATACAGAAATGTGCAATATAGAGTCACCCTACCCACAGCCAATGACCAACTCAACTATGCACAGAAAACTTACGATTTTCTATATCAACTATATATTTTATCTAGGAGAAGATCACAATAAGCGACAGGATCAACGTACTTCGCGTATTTTCATTTTAGCTCTTATACTTAATTGAAATAGTGATAAGTCAATATACACCTTATTATGCGTTAGTATCTTCTTTGTTAAAAGTCATGTTATTAAGGAATGACGGGCCTCGTGGTGTAGGTAGTGGTTCTGGTAACGGACTGCCGATCAAGAGGTCGCGGGTTCGATTCCCGCTCGGGACAATCATTTGTGTGATTTTTCTTATTGTCATACAAATGTTTGTACTGCGTCTGGGTGTTTCTATGTATTATAAGTATGTATTTATAAAAGAAAAGTAGTATATGTATTCTATCCGTATTCCGGTACCCATAACACAAGCATATAAGCTTAGCTTGGGACCAGAGGACGTTGTGTGAAATGTCCATGAATATTTATTTATTTAATGGTGAGTCTCGAAGAGATTCGCACAAACATGATGCATAATGTGTTTCAGTTTTCAGTTTAGGTGCAAATAATCAATGTTTATATAGTGGCCAATAGGTACTTCTTAGAAAACAGTATCTTGATGCGATCATTAAAAAACCTTGGTATCTCTCAAACTATATAGTTAGTTTGCAATCACGATTATGAATAATTAGTCTCCATTTGATTCGAAATAACAGTACACCTTCACCCCTAAGCATTTGGGTAAAATAACTGCAATCGATGGCGCCCGGGCCAATGACCGCAAACATGCAATGATATTATCAAAACTTACAGCCATTAACCTAGAAAAAGGACTAAATTTGTTGAACATAATTTTAAACAGCCTAAATAAAAACTGATTTTCTGAAAAAATATAAGCATATCGCCAATCTGTAACAGGATTTAGAGCATATATACCTAAACTAGGTAAATAAACTAAACAAAAAGAAAAAGACACCTTAGATAAGACACCCCACATTTTAATTATTCAGTGTACAACTTGTATTGAAAATATTATAAACTATTTTCGCTACACAGATAATTAGCAGTGTGGCGTTATCACTTCGGAACCAATGATAAAGTTAACAATTTGACGCTGTAAAAAAAATCTACTCATTGTGGTTTATATTTCATCCAAATAAGTGACCTGTCGTATGGTCATCAAAGCTGTTCAAATTTTATTATTATTATTACAATTTATATTACGAGTACAATCCGACATAACACTATTACCTATTTTTTAACACCCTTGCTCGTAGAGCTGATGTAATTCCACGTAAACGTTTTAAATATGTAAAGCGGGTCACAAAAAACGCGTGTGTTACCAAAGCAAATAGGTAGTTAAGTTAATAGTCCATACAAATTTCATAACAGTATTATTTGCCATTTCAAATATGGAACTGATCGCCGCCGCACGACTCGAGCAGCGCGCTGTTGCTATTCAAATTTCGAACTAATCGCCGCGCGTCGCCGGTCAGTAGGCAGCGCAAGCGCGCTGTTAAAATGACGGGAAAGCAACAGTGTGCATTCACAGATTGAGTTTATTTAATGTTTTTTTTTCTGTTTCCTCGCAAATGTGTTAAAAAACGTCGTACGATATACATGCGTATTGGTTATAACATGCTCGGCTCAATTACTGAAATTCTGCCTCGCATGTTATAACCATCTTAACGCACTAATATCGTAATGTACTACTATCCGCACACTAGGAGTTGCCCGCGACTGCGTATCCGTGGAATTCCTACTTACTTGACACTTATCGTCACATTTTGGACAATTCAGACAATATCTTTATAAATTGTAGCCTATATGTTATTCTGATGTTTAAGCTACATTATTGTAAAGTTTCATTAAAATCCATTCAGTAGTTTTTGCTTGAAAGAGTAACAAATATCCAAACATCCATACACACAAACTTTCACATTTATAATATTAGTAGAATTCACACATATTATTATTATCTGTACATACACAAGTAACACACATAAGATCCAATTACATTCAAAACACAAAATTGTCCTAGAAGTTTCGAGAATTTGATCTTCTCACAATATGTATAATAAGAGCATGTAATTTTCCCCGTATTTTCCTTTGACGTCAGACAAGTTTGGAGTATGTCTTATAAGTATAACATGTCCTAGCTGTAAATAACGCCTGTATGAATATAACCTTGTATGTTTGTTTGTATTCTACAGTGAAAAATACGTCACAAGATGATAATTTACATATTTTAGGCATACTAAAGTCTGATTGAAAATAAAGAAATAAGGTATGCTTTAACGTAAATAATAAATAAATATTCATGAACATTTCGTCCTCTGGTCCCAAGCTAAGCTTATAATGCTTGTGTTATGGGTACCATAATATGGATATAATACAAAAATTAATAAAAAATAATAGTTGCCTCCTTCATATAAAATCTAGGTGTACCATAGGTGTTTCATAGTTCCCCATAAACTTTACCTAAAAAAGAGTGTAGAGAGTAAAGTATTCACTTCACTTGTTAAAATATGGATTAAATTCATCACTTCAACACAACATAGCCCCAGTTCTAATTACAGCGTGCTCGCAACCTCACCGCATCAGAGTGCATTAATCCCCAGGATAATTAAATGGGTTTTTACAACGATATCACGCGCTGCAACTAAGCCTAAAAGGAAGTATGCGAATGGAAGCTTAAAAATATGCTTTGTTTCACGGCTGCTTTAACTTTTAACAAAAATGTATTATTTCGATGCTCTGGTTTCAGACAATACATTTTGGAATACAATACGCTGCATTGCGTATACCAAAGAAAGACAGAGAGAAAGAAATTACGATTATTGCGAGGATAATTCGAGAATTAATTTAAATCTACTTGTACCTAGTAGGTATTTAAGTAGATATTGTTACCAATGCTACGTGCACAACTTAAATAAAAAATGAAAATGGATGTCAATAACACAATTCGGCAATAACTGAACTTTTTTTTTATAAACACCATGTATTATAGACTAAAGATTTCAATTAATTTACAACGAAATCGCCAATTAATCAAAATAGACCATAGTTGTTTTTATGTTTAGTTAAGTCCGGTTGTGAACATAGAATTGGTACCAACGTCTATTCTTCTACTATGTTCACAAACTAAGTTAATTCATAGCAATACCTAAATGACTGACATTCGATTCATGCATATTCTATCACAGTGATACTTCTCTCTCAGTCATCTGTTTGAGCTGCTCGAAAAACGAGCAAATAATCTCGTTGAAGCAGCTCCTCTTGATTGTATTAATTAAGCATGTACTTTTGAGTACGTAAGCGCATATCAGAAAAAAATGTTTAGTTATAGTAGTTGTAGGAATAGTATTAGTAATCATCAGGGCTCTATACTAAAAGGTAAAACAGAAAAATTACTGAGATTACACTGTCCGTCCGTCCATCCACTCTTCCGTCTATCACCAGGTTATATCTCTGTATTGGTAAAACGAAATAAAAGGTGAATAGCTAGAGCGGAAAACATCAAAATTTATGTATATGACTTGAATCCAAAGTTTATGTATCTTCTTCTTCTTCTCCAGCCCATTTACGTCCCACTGTTGGGCACGGGCCTCCTCCACTTTGGGAAAGATTATGGTCTACTGTGCAACGCTGACCAGGCGTGTTGGCACAGGGTTTATATTCGAGTTTTCCGTCTCTCACAAAAGATGTTATCTGTGTGCAATATCCCTTAGCTGACTTTTACAGCACCCTTGGGAGGAGATGGGGTGGTGACACTTGTAGTCTTAATTTGTCACCACACGGAAATTGTTTAAGTATATCCTGCCCTTATCCTAATTATGACAAATATATGATAATAATATCGATACGAAACGGTTTTTTTTATATTTTCAGCTAGTTTAATGGTCCTACTTGTTACATTAAGAGGCTACTTAAATTACAAGAAAATGTGACTACTAATTCTAAAGTTAATCTCAGGAACTACTAGATCGAAATGAAAAATTCTTTCAGTGTTGGATAGTCCATACATCGAGGAAAGCCATCCTACGACCAATAGAAGTGAAGCATCGGTAAAAAATGTTGCATCGACGGAAAAAACACTAAGTTTCACGCTTACTGAGCCGCGTATTGAATCGCAACAGCTAGTAATCAATAATGGTGACCCTAACATTTTAAATACCCCATAATAGAACATATAGCAACCTACCACGGTATTCAAACAAAATATTAGTTACGTTTTCCAGCAAATACCAAACGATAGTATCGCAACTCTAATGCAGTATGGAAATACCATGGTAATGGGATCACGAACCCTAGTTGTTGAAATCGTGACACACATTCGACTTAAGTACGCCCATCCAATTATTAACATTAAAGCAATATAAACTCTAATACGTTAACATAAAGTTGAATAATGGTAGCACGTCTGTGTCGTGCAAGGCTTTCTTCTCGTTTAAGGGCACTTCACTTCATTAAGTGTTCAACTATCTGAGCTATTAAGTTCGGAGTTTTACATTAAAAATGGGAATTCGTGGCAGTTTGATGTGAAGTTGTTTTGATCAAAAGATTACGTCACAGGTTATGTTAATGTTAAAAAAAAATCATATCGATTCAAAAGCTTTCAAATACTCCTATACATTTTTATAGTTCGTGTTACCATAAAATAATACATAACATAATGATTTAGATCAACGACTTAACACAAATTTAGTTTTGTCTAGAAACAAGACTGTTCTAGTACATTTACTAAGTTAATGCCAATGTTTCCTTAACCCCTCCGTGAACTAACGATTTTAGACGAAACGTAGACTAATAATGACAACTATCGATGTTCAATTGACAACGAGTTGATCGCCTTATCAAAGAATAGTTATTTGTACGAGTAATATGAATTTTTCATGCCTCTGAGACTATGCAAGTATGAATATTTTGTAATGCTCAAAGGATATTTATGTTTTATTCTCAGACCACAGACCTCTCACGATTTCCCATGACCCTCATCGTACATCGGTAGCGTATTCTACTGTACCACGCTAAGTGTGTTAGTATAGCATTTAGTTAGTAACTGATGGTCTTATTCATAATGACTTATCTGAGGTTTAAAAGTTCGCTAAAATCGGTTCGCGAAAATTGTCAAAACTTGTTATTCATAATAGTCTTTTTAATATGATAAGTCACTATGAATAAGACCATGAATATATACTGGTCCTATAAAAAATTGTGAAGTTGTAACATGTGTACTGTAAGTCCATAACCACATGCTATATTGATAGTTTATGCCACTAAAAGTCCACCAAATGCAATAACTAGGGAGAGTCAACATCGTCACAGGGTCAAGGAACCAGACAGAGGGGGAAAGTCGTTGCAAGCGAAGGTAACACTAATAAATCTATTAAAAAGTTTACGATACATTTATCTTTGGTATATAGTAGTAAGTAACTATACTTAGGTACTTATTTCTTCTGTTATAGATATATGTCTGGATAATTGCCGATAAAATTACACAAATTTTGTGTTTCTGACACTTTCTCCAGCCCATTACCTTCTACTGCTGGACATGAGCTTCCTCCAGTTTGGGAGGGATTTAGTTCAATATGCCACGCTAACTAGGTGTGTTGACATAGGGTTTATTTTCAAGATTTCCGTCTCTCTTAGAGAATGTTATCTGTGTAAAATCCCTTAGCTGGTTTGTACAGCACCCTGGGAAGCAAGTGGGGCGGCGACACTTGTATTCTCAATTCGTCACCGCAGGAAAAATCAGATATAAATCAGAATACTAGAGAGAAAATAAAAGTTTCTCGTAAAGCTCTCGTGAATCCATTTCTGGTAAACGGATATACCGGTCAAAGAACTCGACGTTAACAAATTGTAGTCTCACAAGTATCTACAATTTAAATACCTGTAAGTACTATAGTGTAATGTATTAATAGTAACTGTGGAAATAAAAAATCTTAACAAATTATACAAAAAGCCATCCTCCTGAACACTAACACCCGTATTCACAATCGTTACTGTGAGGTCTCATAGTAGGCATGGACGCACAGGGGTAGCAAAATCATTTCAAAAACAATACTTAAGTGGTGAAGCGCACTATGCGTTTGTTAAACTGAACGCATAGCTAAGTTTTGTCTATGAATATAAAGGCTCGATGAAAGGAACGCGCTGAAAAGTTTGCACAGTGCATCAACACTTAAGTACTTACTTACGTAAATATTGTTTGTGAATACGGGTGTTACATATTTTCAAAAAAGCGCATCATATCCGTTGCGTATCCTTAAAGATACTTAGGGACATACTCGTACATACAAAAATAACGAATTTGTTTTATAATAAGTTAAGACGTCTTGCAGATCTGACTATCAAGTCTATCTATGTTCTTAATCACAATTTAAGTTTTGGTTTATTATATAAAGATATTAATGAAATCAGTTACTTGTATATTAATAAAACTAAAACGCTCTTAGTTTAACTCGCTTCCTTTCTTTCTCTGCACTGTGTTTTAGCGTGAAAACAGCTAAAATATTTAGATTTAAAAGCTATGTAACACATCTTTCAAAATCCATTTGTATGTGAAACCGTAACGAAGTCACAATTACAACATTAATTGGGATTTTTATCTTGTTTAACCTATTTAACACTTTACTGGCGGCTTAAAACTGATATATCTTAAAGGCAGAGACACTTCTGTACATACTTCATCAATAAAGCCGAATTAAATCGATTATAGAACGCCATGTTGAAGAAATGTGAGATTTCGTGCTTATTTATGCGTAAAAATAGGTGTTATTTGTGCGTGAAAATACGTGTTACGTAACGTGGAAATATTGCTTTATATTGTGTAGGTTATCGATTATGAAAAAGCCAATTCAATTTTATTAACGTGTAGAAATTAATCCAA
Organism: Orgyia antiqua; assembly: GCA_916999025.1. Lineage (NCBI taxonomy): Eukaryota > Metazoa > Arthropoda > Insecta > Lepidoptera > Erebidae > Orgyia > Orgyia antiqua. The sequence continues at coordinate 23,231,134 of OU779862.1, forward strand.
TTAAGATTTCTATTTAGAATACGATTATTCTGTTGTTGAAGTAGAGAAAAAACTTCTACAATCCACGTATGGTTTTGTTACTCCAGAACTCTTCTATCTCTTTATATATGTGTACAAGATCTACACTTGGGTGCAATGAAATCGCACCTGTGGACATTTTTTCAAAAATATCATATAATTTTTTTTAATGTAGGGTTAAAGGTTAGTTTATTACCTATTCAATGATACCATATAATCGGTGATTAGTTTACCTAAGTGATCGAAAAGAATAGGCAATAACAAACCCAAAAATTGCATGCTTAGCTCGCCACAGTTTGCGTGACCAATTACAGGTATAAAAAGGCATGTTTTAAGTAAAACGTCATCATTTGTATTTCAACGCTCCACCTGAAAAGACGTCCAGTGACTACAGTTGCATTCATCACAAGATAATGGATACTACTCCGGAAAAAGCTGCTCAAGTCTTCGCTCTAATTGAAGCGGGCCCGAACCAGAGGGCTGTAGCTCGACAGCTGAATATCAGCCGATATTCAGTTCGTCGTGTATAACAGCGTCGAATATTTTTCCTATAAAAAAAATTATATGATATTTTTGAAAAAATGTCCACAGGTGTGATTTCATTGCACCCAAGTGTAGTTGTTTGAGGCAAAAAAAAATTAGGTACTTTAAGTTATTAGCGAATATATATTTTGTGTTGTTTCCAGTGTCCGGGTGAACCTTGATTCTTCCAGTAACCTTTTGTCCTATCCTGTCCTGTAGACCTTTAGCATATTCTTAAACATATCCTTTAGTATTTTTTTTCAAGCAACAATTCTTGAAAAAAAGCGGATAAATCTGAAAAAATCTAAATAAATAACAAATACAATTCTTGCTAAGTCTTGTCTCACCCGATCAATTTAATAAGCCAACCATAACAATCTTTATTTAACAATGTTTACATTTAATTTCCCTTGAGACATACAGAGACACATACGTTTTATTTTACTTTCAAGTTATGAGGAGAATACGAGTATTAATTGGACTAAGAAAACTCTGATTTTTAAACATTTTGCAGGCAAATTATTGGGGTCAGCAGTGTGATAATAAGCCCATTTTTGGAGGAGATTGCGATATACCTATAATATGGACACAATAGTTTTATATACTGTATAACTTTTTTTTTTATGTATTGGGCAACTCAGTTTGAGTATTGCCATCATTACTGTATAACTTTATTACTACGTGTATATTTCGTATGTAAAGTTATGAGTGAAATTGAGCCTCTCCTGATATGAAACAAAGTACGAAACATACTCGACCTACTTAACATATCAAGCGGATACAGACCAATCAAAGTATTTTTGGAACTTTCCAAGGAGTCTCAATACAGATACAATATTTGAGGTAACAATACATTTATAATACATTTTATTTACACGAGGACTGCTTAAATTAATACATATCATTGAAAAAATAGCATATAGATATCTGCTGGCAGCTACAAACAGTACAAATATCAGTTATATCGAGCAGTGTAATAAAAATATATCGTACTCACTTACTACAGTCCTCAATAATTATATAAAGTTAATATTACATACTCGTATATCGATCGGTTCATAGAATAATCTGGATACAACAACTTCAGACTTTGCTGCCCACGAATATAAACCTTTTGAATTTTTAATTAATTCCATATATGATTGTGGGTGAAGCAAATGGCAGACGCCTCCAGTACTTCTCCGCAGTCTATTCTGGGCAATACATTTTGCCTCGGACGATGTTAACTCTATTATCTCCTACTTAAACACGTTATAAATAGATATAACACCAGCAAAAGTCCAAATCTACTTAAGTTAAGATGCAAAGTTTGCAAATTTTCCAGCTAAAACTAGTTCCGTAAATAAAAAATATAACTTATCTCAAGTGGGCAATTTAGATATCGCGAAGTTTCGGAACGCTCAATATGCCCCACATTTTCGATAATATGATAAGAATATTTAAGTGCTACGCATCGCAATCGAGGCTGTTCAATATGATTTCAGTTTATTTATATTTAGAAATGTACTAAAGTTTGTGAAAGTGATATGTTTTTGCAAAATATTATCACTAAATTTAATTTCGTGATTTTAAAAATGTCGTCTGTTAAATCTTTCTGTTTTTTTGTTTTTTGCTGCATTTTTGTAATACGTCTACAAACTCATGGATAACTGATAGAGACTCTTCTTTTTAGATGTGATCATGTTTCTGTAGATAGGGGCCTAGTTTTCAATCTCTCGCAAAAATGTATGCTAGGATTATACCGTAGTGATTTTTAGAGCCAATACCCACGTGAAAAAGTATGGTAGTGACCAAATCTTACTTATTTTAACCACCAGGAAACCACACCAGCTGTTAGATCAGATAGCATTATGTATTTAAACCAGGAATACCAAATTAAAACCGTCTTAAAATGGGACGTTTGACTTTAAAACCCCCTAAAAATCCCCCTATCGTTTACATCTCTCTCTGAACTTCAATGAGAACTTGTAAATACAATTTAGATCTCAAGAAACGTTGCACAATTGAAACCTGAACCCTTTGTCAGATCTGAGCTCCGAGGCTAATTGAATTATTCGTGTGATCGCTTACAAGGAAATCATTTAATTTCTCCCTTCGCCAGTTTCAGGTGCGGTCGACAGAGAATAAGATTCAACTAATTTTGTTCTTTGAGTATATTTGACAATGTTTTAATTAATACAAATGTTTGGGAAATGATTCCCTTTCAAAAAATATTTATTCTGCTCGAGATTTGGAATCTAGACATAATAGTAATGGGGCGAATTTAATTTAACATTACAAATTACTCTATTACTAATTTACAAAATGGTTTTACGTTTGCGATATGTTCTGTAATGACAAATGTGAATTTCCAATCAATAGTGAAGAGCAATACTCAAAGTCGAAAAAATTAATTCTCTATGATAACCTAACCATGAAACCAAATCATACCAATATTAAAACGATATTTATAATTATTGATTCGCATCATTAGCGGTACTAACAAAATCCTTTGACGCTGATTTATTTATAGGCTATATTAATCTCTAGAAGCAAACTTATTGGAGCCTTAAGATTCCACTCACGCAGCACTGGTAGTCAAGCTGAGGCCAAGATGGCGTCAGACGGGCGCCATATTTATTTATGAATTGAATTCTATACGGGAGTTCGCGATTCAATCTAAAATACGTAAAAAATGAATTTTTGCAAAGTCATCCACTACATTACGTTCAAATTCATATTAGCCTGGTTGATATTGATTGCTTTTGTACAACAAACACTTTTGTTCCCTTTGAATATTTGCAGCATGTGAGGTTAAGTAGACTATCAGCAGTTAAGTTAGTTAACCATAAGAGATTTAATTGAAGACATTTTACTTGCACCAATGAGCATCAAAAATAAGTAACTGTCTCTCATACCGGCCACTCGACTGGATTTAAGATAAAGAGGTTATGTGGAAACAATCATAAGTAGTAAAACATTTTACACAATAAATCAAAATATGCTTCGTAACTCTGTCATTCAAAGTAGGAAGTACAACGCCATCTATCGAGCAGTATAGTAAACTTAGGTTTGTTAAGATTTGGTTTCAAAATATCACGTGTACGAAGATGCAGGTAACAGCTAGAGTATATACAAACCTAAGTTCACGAGGAAGTAAAACGGCGGCTATTTTCTTTTGTATAGTAATTGCTCACTTGATAAGGTTATCCAACATAAGTACAGTCATTAGTAAAAGTGAGAGATTTATCATATTGAGTGCCGTTTACCTCGCGAGGATATAATAATTATCACTATCTATTAAGTGTGATAGCAGCGATAACTAGGTAACACCTCGCTGTTATAGTTATTACTAACGAAATAGGATCAAATAAATGGTTTCAACTGAGTAGGTTAATCAAGTATGAGATACATAAATATTCAGCTTTGTGATTCAGGAGTGTCAGGTTCGGTCTCCCGGGTCAGGTAGGGTCTTGGAATGCTTGGAAATAGAACAGTACTAAATATTTGTAACTGATCACTTCGTCTGCTTGCAACAGCGTTGGTTGAATAAACCACGGTTTCGGAGTTTCGGTTCTTTAGAATCAAATAAGTCACGAAATTAAATTTTATTTTTACACTACTTCATTCTAATTATTCATAAATTAAAAGTTCCTCTGCATTTAAATTTTGAAATTGTACATTGTTCATAGTAAAAATGAAAAATTCTTTGTCACACACACATTCAACTTTCTATTTTGCATAATAACAATGGACGGGCGACCGTGAGCTCAAAGCATTTCAAAAATAAACTTCCACACATGGACTTCACTGTAGCGAACAAGAAACTAGCGACGTGGAAAATACATTTTCCACAAAAATTCTTCAAACCCTAAATACTTTTTTCTGCTCCATGCGTCGCTTGAGTGTCAGATATTTGTTGAACTAGTAGCTGTCTAGAGATTGGCAGATTTAGTGATCAGGAAATTACTAACTGTTATATTCTGCCAATTGCGTAATTCTGCCTTCTTTTAATCGCTTGATTTATGCTCTCCATGAGTGACTCTAAAACGGGACAGCTAAGCACTTACAGATATTTTACTGAGATCGTTTGCATGGTAGATTCTACTAGGTAAAAAACTTAATAATTACAAAGTTAAATTGTAAATACAAAGTTTGCACTTTACTTATTATAAAACAAAGTCGATATTTTTATATGTGTGTCCCTATGTGAGCTTATATCTCCAAAACTACACAACGGATTTTGATGCGATTTTTTTAATAGATAGTGTGGTTCAACAGGTTGGCTGTTTTGGGTATTTTTTTGAGATTTGGTTTCTTAATTCTACGCGTACGAAGTTGCGGGCAACAACTAGTTTAACTATATAAGGAAAAAATTCTGCAACTTAAGGAGAACATGCTACTATAGAAGCTTCTGCATTTTATATAAAGAAAATAAATCCATTGTTGTCACCGTTGGTTGTTTCTAGTAATCCAACCGGCGCGGAAATGGGATCACAGTTATTTATTCTCTTTACACCCCTTTGCTTTATCCATAATAAAACGCAAGAAAATTTATTCGCATTAGGTAATTGTATAAATAATATAAGTATTATTTATCTATACCGAGGTAATGAAAATATATTGGCCCTTATGTCTCCAGAGTCTGAATTTATTTTACAAATTTTATTTATTTGCTTAATTGTCATATACTCACTTGTAGACATGTCACTTGACGAGTCTTGTGGTAGAGTGGTTCACGTAACGGACTGCCGATCAAGAGGTTGCGGATTCGATTCCCGCTCGGGATAATTATTTGTGTGATTTTTTCAATTGTCATACAAATGTTTGCACTGCCTCTGGGTGTTTTTATGTATTATAAGTATGTATTTATAATAATAAAAAATTGGTCAAGTGCGAGTCGGACTCGCGCACGAAGGGTTCCGTACCATTATCTATGCAACATAAGGCAACGTTATTAGTATCGAGCAAGAAACGGTAAAAAAATCATGTTTGTTGTATGGGAGCCCCCCTTAAATATTTATTTTATTTTATTTTTAGTATTTGTTGTTATAGCGGCAATAGAAATACATCATCTGTGAAAATTTCAACTCTCTAGCTATCACCGTTCTTGAGATATAGCCTGATGACAGACGGACTGACGGACGGACGGACGGACGGACAGCGAAGTCTCAGTAATAGCGTCCCGTTTTTACCCTTTGGGTACGGAACCCTAAAAAGTATTCTGGTACCCATAACACAAGCATATAAGCTTAGCATGGGACCAGAGGACGTTGTGTGAAATGTCCATCAATATTTATTTATTTATTTATATTTAAGTCTGTGGCAACATAAGAAGTGTTATATTTAATTTTAATATTATTGCCAGTGAGTAGGTACTGTGACAGTTCTATTTAACATTTACTATAATCGATTACCTACATTAAAAACTTTAATACTTCTTTTATTAAGGCGACACTAAGATTTATATTAATTCGTACCTACATTTCAAAAAGTCCAAGCCCCGTTTAGATTATTTCCAGACAATCTTTAAGAGCAAGAAATCCATTTACTTATACTTATATATTTTTAACGCCACTATCGAAGTTGATAAATCAAAAATCCGTGATACCAAAAATTTTACATGACAAACAGACTCAAGAATAAACTAACGAGTAACAAATTCAGCTAAATTTGGTAACTGCCGACGTCGCCATAGCAATTGGCTTCATTTGTAGTAGGCAGGTTGCAGACATCGGGAGTATTGATGAAGTATATATATATAACGTATATATAGTTATTTGGGAAGAGAATGTCGTTTTAAAATGCTGATGAATAAGATCTGAGGAAGGGAAGGCATGATTTTGTACTCACAATGTATTTAAACTTGATGAGAGAAACTTTTATGAACAGACTTTTTAGATGGTACAGCGTAAAAGAAACCACCAAACTAAAAAATCAGTAGCAAATAACATCCTGTATTAATAAACTTGCCGTTGACGGCAACTGGAAACTTGCAAACGCGTGGAATTTGGAAATTTTCCCCATTTTAACAAAATTTTTCACTATTGTTACGCTCCTATTAGTCACCGCGTGATGTTATTTAGCCTATAGCTTGAGATTAGCGCGTTTAAACAAACAAATAAACTCTTCAGCATTATAATATTAGTTTAGATTTAGTTGATTATAAGACTAGATATTTAAATGGCGTCACGCACACAGGAAATTATCGCGTGCAGTATTGCTTGACCACGTACGCATATGGCATCAAACACATTCTGATTCTAATAGTCGTGACAAAACATAATTATAAACCATTAACAATTGTTTTCCAGTCCGTACACATTAGATTTCAGATTAGATTAAAACACCATAGTTCACTTCTGAGCACTTATTGATGTCGGCATTTTATCCATGTTACGAGAAATTTAATGCTATGTTTTTGGCGTTTTATCCCTGAATATCATATTTGGTTTTAGGGAGACCGCGGTGTAAGAAAACAGGTATTTTTTTCTAGATTACAGATATGAATTTCTTTAAAACATGATGTGATTATTATTAATGGTAACCAAAAATTTTATATAAACCTAATATTTCTACAGAATAAGATTTTGTTTTGTGTGCTAGAAATAGATAAATTCCAAAAATAAAAACCAATTTAAGAATTTCTTTCCCCGTCCGAAAGCTACACTATCCTCGGTTGAACATGGGTTATTTTTTATTCCTGAGTAAACTTACCCACCCATGCAAAACCAGAGCTGATTACTAGTCTATTACACAAACTGGCTTACTTAAAACAAAACACTCTTAAAAGCAAACGTATCTTCAATAAACGGAATATTAGTTTAATATATCGTGTGATAATATGCAAATTTGCCTCCATTAATAATACGCGGGCAGCTTGTGCTACTGCTTATATTACACTCAGCCTTAAACTTGCTCATACAACTATGAGTATTTTAGTTATGATTTCGTGTTTGATTGCGATTTTACTAAACCAGTTTAATTTTCCAATCAATTTCAAGAAGGACTTTGAAGAAAGTATTTGGCTCGTAAAAGACTTCTCCCCTTGTTCCATTTCTTGGAGTCTTCGGCGCAAATTGTCTTTTTCTTTTATTTTCTTTTGTATCACATCTTAAACGTCATATCAGTGTTCAATCCTCTTTCTTTCACTCAGAATTAAGGTTTTACCATAAGAAATATGTTTAGGACTAAATCATTTTACTATTTTACTTTAATTTAAAAAAAAAATTAAGTTATCAGAATTTTATACTTTAAAATAGGCCTGTTTATCTTGTTATTACATACTATTGTTAAAACCGTAATACGAATGTGTTAAATTTTTTTGGAAATCCCGTAAAAATCGTAGCAGTCTTACGTACCTGAAACAACAAAACTTTTGATTAGTTCAAACGTATAAAATGCAAAAGTATGTGCATATTGTGCATGTCACCTAAACTATAATACATCTTACAATCTAATACTACTTTTACGAGCATATTCGGTTTTAACAAAATTTTAAGTTACAAAAAAAATTATATGACGAAAAAGAAATTACGCTCCATATTTTTGTGAACACATAAATATATTCCGTAATAGAACGTTTGGAAAAGCTAAAATGGAAGGGCTCATTTATATAAAGTTTTAAACTCTGATAAATACTGATAATAATCACTCGTTTTTCTTTAAAAGTGTAATAAAATTTTATCACAGACTCGACTTTAATTTAAAGTTGACACGCTTATCCGCAAGTTTAGCATAACGTCGCGAAGCCAACGTGCCACTTTAGAGCCACTCGACCTATTTGGTGCTTCCACATCCACTGCGACCTAAATTCCCTCACAGATATCTGTCAGTTGCAACAAACCGACGCATCTGCACTAGGCAACAAGATTTATACGTTACACCTCATTTGGTACTCGCTTCTGTTACGAGATTTGAAATTGGCCTGTGTATGACAATTCTGTATTACTCCGTTCTACTTGTCTCTCAATGCTAACATTCTATTTCCGATTCAGTTATTTGCGGAATACAGAGGTGACTTCTCTTCTATCGTGTTATTTCGACACTTATCGTATTATTCATAATAGTAGATCATATAGTTCATAAATTTTCTTTGTGGTTTGTAATTTTAAGTATGACGTACGTTTGTAGGTATAGGTCCCGGCACGAATCTTGAGCGCTCGGCGGTAGAGTGGGGATCGCTTTGCGCATCGTATACTTCATTGCAAAAAAATGGAGATGATTTACTTTAATATAATTATATTCTGAATTTTTTTTTACATAATACATGTTGATGCTTGACTACATTCCACCTGATGGTAAGCGCTAATTAAATTAAATTAAAATATTTGTATTATTGTCTATTATTTATATCATTTTAGGGATAATATTTTTTTCTAATTAAGAGTAAATAAATATTTACGGACATTTCACACAACGTCCGCTGGTTCCAAACTAAGCGTAATGATACTTGTGATATGGATACCAGATTACGGATAATAGATAGAAAACACCCAGACGCAATACAAATATGTGTTCATCACACAAATAATTGTCCTGTGCGGGAATCGAACCTGTGACCTCGCGAACGTAAGTCGGCTACATAGCCGCTACGCCACGAGGCCCGTCGATAAAAACAAACAAATATAAAAATATAAATTTTAAAAGCTTCAGTTCTAAAATTTGTATGTATCAATATAATTGTCTTGAAGTGTACTCGTAGTCGTACGGAAAGTGCATCTAGCACAGAGAACGAATCACAAGTGGCAGACATGACGCGACGCGCAGCAGGCCAATCACATACGATTATTTGATTAAACCGCTCCCGCGCTTCACCTCCTACCTCCAAATAGACCCAATAATTCACTTGTGCGCAGGTAAAGACCAGCGCTCAAGATTCGTGCCGATACCTATAACGGATTAACAGTACAAGTTTCAGCTTGGTAGATGTGAGACTGTGAGAGACTGAAAACTTGAAACTAAACCCTGTGCTAACACGCTGGTCAGCGCGGCATAGTAGACCAAAAGTCCTCCCAAAGTGGAGGAGGCTCGTGCCAGCAGTGGGAAGTGGAAGGGCTGGAGAGAGAGAATCTCAAGTAGTAAGCACATAAGTCTTTTATGAAAGCAATGATTATAAACCAAAAACAACAAAGTTTCAATGTTCTGTTTCTGCGTCGTCTTTTATAAACAAACCATGAGTTTAATTCACAGCTTGATTATAAGAGCACTACCACACCACTAAGTATTGGCAGTGTCGATTTATAGCTTTAATACAATTTATCGACTAAGACGCCCGAGGGACGAGCTGGAATGCCTCGACGTGACGGTGGATAGCGCAATAAAACTACAGGACTCGATATTGGAAGAGCTTCGTGGATTACTTTGTGTTAACATCACACTTTAAGTATAATGGTATAAGCAATTAGTAAGTTTATAAGACTTTAGACAAAGATTAATAGACTGGGCCCATGAAGTTAAACCGTCTTCGAATGGACTGAGTCGAAACTTTTTCAGCCGATATTCCTCCTGTTGGGCCCAAAGTCTCACTATTGTCTCAATATTTCTTCATCCACATCAGTACGGTAATCAGTTTACTATACCGGTTTGCTTAATAATTACCACCAATCTATAACATAATAATTAAGTAGGTACCTACCTACCCCAGCGGCAATATTTGGTATTCTTATTATGCAAAATGAACATTCAGTATCTAGATTGCATACAGATATTTTTTATAGAATTAGTATTCTTTTGCGAAAAATTTCAAGTAATATTGGAACTCAATTTTAAAATAAAGAATTAATCGGATGTGTTAAGAAACAAATTCTAAAATAATAAAGTCTTAGAAATACACGTAAGCGGAAATTTATATGATTTAAATATATGAAGGATGCATGAAAGGTGAAAAGGAAGTGATTAAAATGCCGGATGCGAGCAAAACGGGCAGGCTAGAAATTTCGATTAAAACTTTGATGAACCTGAAATTACACGGAAAATGGTAATACTTTTGTATTAACGTGAACCTTTATTAGAGTTACTGATCTGTTTTATTTTTTAGTAAGTAGGCTACTGGTATAATAGTATAACTTAAGTCAATTTCGTAATAATAAAATTTTATCACGTACCAAAATTGTCGCTTATATTTGTTTTTAAGGTAATATGGCACTCGGAAGTTTTAAAACTGCTGACAAATTTATCAGAGAATACTATCATAAAAATCAACTATTTATTAGGTGAATAATAGCAAAATAATTTACAATTCAAAGTCACTCATCTACGCTGTCTACAAGTAGATTCAGATTTCGTCGCGTTGACTCACCAATGATATTGCACTTTCTCAGTGCAAATATCTTAGTTAAATTGTCAGCATAGTAGTTCGGGAGTCTCCAAAGTCTTTAAGGTTTCTCAGAGGTTTAAGCGCAATGTTTGAATATTCCATATTGAGATTTGCAATAATATTCCGTAATTGAAAATAAAAGGAGCATATTTAACCATTTATTTTTATACAGTCAAGGTAAATTGGTAAATAGTAAACATTATGAATTATTAGTTTGGCTAGTGAAAAGCCGACTGATATTAGAAGTATTACTATATTAATGTTTAAAATAATCTAGGTAATAGTTTAGTTATATATCATATTATAATATACCTAGGCATATTATAGTTAGTTAGTCCTTTGTTTGACAGTCGGGCCAATATATCTGCAACAATATAGCTAGCAATTGCGTGTAGGAATATAACGTAAATAAAAAAACTAACAGTTCTACTGCATTGTCACTAGAAGCCATCACTTGTTATTTGGTTGCGCGCCAAACCGTTTAACTAGATTACAAAAACCCTATTGTGGTTACATTCTGGCTTGCATGACAAATATGCAACCCAAATTTATGTTTGTTATATGTGTGAAATTCAAAACAGGAACAAGGTTAAACAAGCTCCTGAAATGTTTGAGTTTATTCCTGATTACTTTGAAACAATCGTACTTTAATTAGGCATGTGCTCTTTTTACTTCAATCCGTCCCTTTTGATGAAGGTGTAACGTTTGTGGTGTTATTTACATAATATGTTGAAATGTTATTGTCCAATTTATTTAAATACTAGCTGTTGCCCGCGACTCCGTCCTTTTACTACTGCTTCGCTTCTACTGGCCGAAGCGTGATGTTATATAGCCTAACTAAAGCCTTCCTCGATAAATGCCCTATCTAACGCTGAAAGAATTTATGAAATCAGCAAAGTGGTTCCTGAGATTGGCGCGTTCAAACAAACAAACAAACAAACTCGTCAGCTTTATAATATTAGTATAGACATCTAAGTCTTGACTGGAAATCAAACACTACAGTCAATTAACGAAAGCTTCAGGACTCTGTAGTTACTCTCGTAAATAAATTAAAAATAAATTGTATCACGAAACTTGTCAATCGATAACTTAATTTCACCGCGGAAATCTCAGCAAGCATAAATCTAAACCGATGTCAGAGAAGTGACAAAACAGCAATAATTTAATAAATATTTTACAGGATAAACAATGAATGCGACAACATGACAGAAATTGAAAACGAGCAAATGGAAACCTGAAACTCGAAAGCTCCAACCTTCTTCAATAAATCTCTAAAATCCTTGAAGAACGGCGTGTCATGCTAAAATGAGGACACGTAGCTACACTAGTCCCATGGCGAGGATAAAATGTATTGTCGATACAAACTGAACGGGGCGTATCGTAAAAAGCTTACAAAGACATGTATCTTGGCTTGGGCTAGGACAGAAGCGATTCCACATAGTCTGATAAAATTTTATGATCTGTAAAACAAGTCATATAATTTTATCAGTCGGTGTAAATCATGTACTTTCAATGACTATTAAATTATAAAAGATACTTTTAGAAGTATCTTTAGCAAGCGAGTGAACGATAGGATCGGTGAAGTGATTTTATTTGAATAAATATCTCACTGTATCAAATAACCTAAACTTGTGCAAAGAATAATGATTGATACAAAATCAATACATGGATAACAAAGAACTTATAGACATATCTATTAAATATTCTTAACAGTTCTTAACATAACGTCACATTAGGAATATTGGAATTACTAATGCGACCTTTATCCATATTAATAGGTTGTACAAAAATAACAATTTGCATATATCGTAAAAAGAGCCATCTTTAAGACTTCTTGAATATGCATGTGACGTTGAGAAAGGCTGACAGTTAATTACAATTCATCAGGCCGTAAGGAACCTAGCTTCATTTGCACGTGTACTACCGAAGTTGAGACAGTTCGTCTTGTGCAATACGCCCGTATGAGCTGATTTACTAGGTGCGGTACAAGTTACAGACGGAGAGATGATATACCCAAAGATGTAGTGTACATAGTTTATTATTAATATTTATTATTATTGTAAAGTTTCATCAAAATCCACTTAGTAGTTTTTTCGTGAAAGAGTAACAAACATACAAACTTCTACATTTATAATATTAGTAGACTTTCCGTATGAATTTGTTGTAGTGAATAGATTATTTTATCTATTTAAATTAACACAACATAATATCAAAAAGTGATTTCATGTTCATAATACCTTCATGATTACAAAAATATGTCATCTGAATCTAACTTAAGACAAACAAAAATATGGCTTTTGTAATAAACCAACAACCGGGGGCGTGCGCTCCATTAAGGCAGAAAAGCACTGCTTTTCTTGCCATTCACAGATATTTTAATAAAACGTTCGTATGTTTTAGATGACTTTATTCATTTATTTACTATTAATTAAACAAAATATTATAACTTAAAAACGCCTAATAATTCATAAATAGCACCAATATGTGCTTGCAAATTGCTTTTTGCCAGGCGTTTGGCGAAGGAATAATATTGGTCAGACGTAGCGTAGGACAAGCTCGACACCGCCCGCCTGCCATGAGTTCATATGTGTGTAGAAATTTTGGTGTCCGTGCACAGTTTACAAACGCACACAGGCTTGCATATTGAAGACGCCTTGTACCGTAACTCCCGCGGCATGCTTTGGCGATCGGATGTTTCCGCGAGTATTCGGCGTTCGTTCGTTACCTATAATCCGAATAAATATAATAGTCAGAAGTCTAATAAATCACGTATGCAGACTATGCATTTTTAGTTTTATCTATTTAAATAGCAGAAATATTTTGGTTCGACGGAGGCTATTTCTTTTTTCATGTGATTCATTGAACTGTTTAATATTGAGTTTCTATAATTTAATAATTGTATGGATTTTCGTTTGTTGATTTTAAAATGTTATTTGATTGTGAAATGTGTGTTGATAGTGTGTGTTTGTTAAAAATTAAAAATAACAAGTTCTCACAAATGTCATTCAGTGAAAAGATTCTGTGTACCCGAGTTACGACAACTAAGCCAGCAAAAAGGTATTGTAACTCGAAAATTTCATGTTAAAAGTTATGAAACGTATGTACATACGTACATGTACGTATGTATGTACGTACGTAGTTATTGTTTAGTAATTCTAGTACAGTGTGGACTGATTCGGGATATTCAGATTTAAATTTGTTCTGTTGACATGGTTTCCGACTTAGAGATCCGTCGCGTGGCTATGCTATAAATCTATAAAAGAAAAAGTTTTTGTGACTGAGTACAGCACCGCATACCCTGAGTTATATTCTTGTGCACGCTACTGCCAACAACAACTATTGTTATAATTCAACCCCGAAACTACAATATGCCGTAACTTGGACTATAAACGGAGTCTTGCCTCGCATACTTATGAATTTAATAAGACTCCAGGAACAAATTACGTCGGCAACGAGTCAACTAGCGGCGATAGCGAGTACAGAACTTTATTAAATACCGTCTTACTGTTCACTTGTAATCTGATTACAAAGTATTTTGGCATCATACGTGACTATGGAACATTCATATCACATAGATATTTGATTACTGCTAAACAAATGAATGCGTACCTACTGTATCTCTCAGGGGGTTTATTATCAAGGCTTTTATACAACAACTCAACACTTTTATATATCTAATCGATATATTATGTTAGTGTCTGTTTAGTACAATATTCCCTAAAACAAAAATTAGGCATGGCAAAGAGTACATATGAAAAGCACAGTTTTAAATTTTTACAGAATTCAAAATTTAAAAAGCCAATTTATATCATGCTTTCGATACAACTCTACCGTGTGTTTGACAAACACAGCATGAGCCGTATAACGTCTAAGTAAAATACGGAAATGTAAAATTCGTTAGCTACAGGATTTCCAAAACAATACCACGCGAACTTAAAGCGATCTTCATAAACAACTAGCATTAAGTTCTGAATTCCACTTGAAAGCTTAACTAGAACAATGCGTAGGCGAAAAATAGTTTTAGAGTCGAGTTATCTCCGACGGCCAGATGTGAGAATCGGATTTAACATCATATGAAGGCAACCATGAAGCTGTACAATACGACTGATAGAAGGGGTAGTACGACTGTTTATCTTTTGAATTGCAGGCTTTGTTTGGATTTTTCTTTTGTATATATATTTATGTATTTACCTACGTTGTCTGTCAGCTCCCGGCGAAATGTATTTTTATATGCAGCAGAGCTTTCACTGTCTTCAACAGATGCCTTATTTTAATTAACTTATTGAACCGCCTCAACGCTCTAATAACCAATACAAGATTAAGCAAAGACCGCAGGTTCTATCCTGAGTTTGGGCAGAAAGTGTTTTTTTTAATGCTGTTAATACTAATTAATACTAATGACTGATACAGGATGGATAGACAGAGAATTTGTTATACTTACTGATGGAACTTAGCGGCCTATAACATTCACGTAAACTATTTATAAATTCGAAATGATGTTGTGCGAGTGTTAGACATTGGTACCGATTCTCCGTGCACAACTAAACCTTACTCAAAAATGCTAATTGATAGTGTCAATAACACAATTCGGCAATGTTAACAGAAGTTTTTTATTAGAAGATAAAATGTACACAATATGTATAATGTATATAGCCAATTAATCAAAATACGCCAAAGTTGTTTTTATGTTTTAGTTAAGTATAGTCAGGGTTGGGCAGTATTTCAATGACATGTAATTGAAATACGTAATTGAAATACAATTACGTATTTTGTAATTGTATTTCAATTACTGCGTTAAAATGTAATTTGTAATTTGTATTTCAATTACCAGACGTCAAAGTAATTTGTAATTTGTATTTCAATTACTTGAGGCTTCAAAATACATTTTTGAAATACATTTACAACCGTCACTTTATGTAGCTAAAGTAGCTATTGGAGCTGAAACACTGTACCCGTTAAATAAGCTGTACGCCAAAATTGGTTAACAAAACGCAAATTGTCAATAAGGTAACGGCGGCCCATAAAATTTTACTTTACCAACATTAGTTTGAAGTCGGTGCCGAAAATGATTGGTTGCCACAAATACGATAATCTCATAGGGGCTTATATTTTTGCGCTGTTCGGGGTTTAAACAGGTTTAACTACAGTAAATTGATATACAGATATGTAGTTAATTGTAAAATAAATACCTATATTACTGTAAGCTACAAGTTAAAAAATATTTCGAAACCTTTGTAGCTTTTGATGAAAGTACTTACTGGTGGAAGGTAATGTTGCTAAAGGCTAGTAATATTTACGGATGGTGGTTATTTGCGCTGGTTCTCCGTGTGGTGACGGATTAAGAATACAAATGTCACCACCCCGGGAACACCCAAATATTCCGAAAAACTTTATTCCGAATTTTGAAATTCCGATTCCCTGGACAGCGCGGCACAGTAGACCATAATCCCTCCCAAAGTGGAGGAGGCCCGTGCCCAACAGTGGGACGTAAATGGGCTGGAGAGAGAGTTATAATTTTTTAAATTTAAATTTTATTGCTATTTTTACTAGGCTGGCATCTAATATCTGATGAAGAATGGCCGACGAGACAGAGTGGCGGGTATTTTTGCAATGATAGTACATTGTATGTACTATCATAAAGACAACCTTATCCAATAAATTTTATCGCTGAGAAAAAGAGTAAAAGATTTCACCTCTCGCATCTTGATCAATTAGAGAGAGGGGTTATCTCTAAAAGTATTGATCAAATCTGTTTTTTTCAACATATTTACATTTTTGAAATTTTTTTTTCACTAATTTAATGCAGAAAATATCGGTATTGGATCAATACCTTTAGAAATAAGTCCTCTCTATCTCTCTCCAGCCCATGAACGGCCTACTTTTGAGCACGGGCCTCTTCCACTATGGGAGGGTTTTGGTTTACTGTGCGCTGTCCTGTCGTGTTGACGCAAGGTTTATTTTCCAGTTTTCCGTCTCTCATAGAGGATATTATCTGTGCAGAATATTCCATAGCTGGCTTTTAGGCTGCTCGCCTGAGAAGATGAGGGTAGTTTTTGTTTTGTTTACTTTTTATAACCGCTTTCTGCCTTACCATCCTGTCATGCCATGATGATGACTTGAGCTTTACCATGACCCGGCGAGAGGTGGCCCCGCTAATCGGGTCCCGACCCAACGGCGGTAACATTAGTTCCCGCCGTTGTGTTGTCGTGGCCGACAGCTACATTTGCTGCGGCGAATCAGTATTCAGAGACCCACGGGACCACTTCGTCGGTGGAAACTGCCGGCTATTAAGCGCCGACGAACTCTGCCCACGGCCCCGCAGGGTGGCAAGGATTTGCCAGCGCGTTCGCGCTTCCGCAGGGACTCCCCCTTTCCCGCTATCACCTCCCTGGCGAAGGAGGCGACGGTAGCCCAACATTGTTCATTGCGGGTGACGAATCCTTGCCCAGCACGTCGAGGTCAACACGCTGGGTGTCCCAGGCCGTGCATACGGCGAGGGTATGCTCCGCCGTGTCCACGGCCCCATTCCCACAATTGCGGCACTCGGGATCCAACTGGATACCAACCAGCTCCCACGGGTACTTGGCGAAACAGCCATGACCTGTGAGGAGCTGGGTGAGGTGGTACGTAAGATCCTCCGTCGGTGCCTCGCCACGACCCACTCCCGAGGACTAGGCGGACCGCCTCGGCGAAGATGGGGTGCTGACGCTTGTATTCTTAATACGTCACCACGGGCAATATTTTCAGAGATAATCCCTACATAAATATTATTATTTATTAAATTTATCCCCTTTCCTATCATAGCAAAACCGACCTAGAACAGTGCCCTATGATTTTTGAAAGTTTCCATCTAATTCCCTGGACTACCTAATTTCCCTATTATAGAACCACCTCTGAAACATTTTCTTTCCAACAATGAAAGAAGCATTAAAATCGATAAACGACAAAGTTATTCGAAAACCTCCTGTTTTTTAAAGTTGGGTAAAAATATTAGTATAAATGTATTTTGTAATTTGTATTTCAATTACTCCACTCAAAAGTAATTAGTATTTTGTATTTCAATTACTTGCAAACGCAGTATTTTGTAATTTGTATCTCAATTACAACAAAGCATGTATTTTGCCCAGCCCTGAGTATAGTTGTGTAAATAGAATTGGTACCATTGTCAAAATAAGATTCGATGACCGATACTAGCAAATTAGCATGCAACGTGCACAGTTACGGTTTAACGATTGTCCACACTGAAATAATCCTTATTACCACAAGGGTTTTGACTATTATCCATTAGATATGTTAAATGCCACCTAAGAAGCATGATGTTGACAGTATGTTAATGATAAACAGAGTCCCCATATTTGACTTGTAGATGATAAATGTATTACGGCTTAATTTGCCTACTACTAACAGTGTCAATCAACTTTGTCATGTTAATTAGCTCTTTATTAAGGCAAATATTTAAAGAATGTTGATCGAAAAAGGAATTTATTAAATAAACTAACTATTGTCCGCGATTTCGTACACGTGAAATTAAGAAACCAAACTTTGACCATCCTCTTAAACCATTATATCTTTTAGTAAAAACCGCATCAAAATCTGTTTGATAGTTTTGAAGATTATTGCTCACATAGGGACGACTTTGTTTTATAATAGGAAAAGAAGACTTAGGTATTTGGCTAGCTTCATTCTCTTTTAATTCGCTAGTCTAAAATATTTAATAGAATTCGCGTACACAAGACAAGCAAAACTAATTAAAAAGTGTTAATTATAATTGCATAAGAAGTAATTAAATTAAACCTATTTTAGATTACTAGAGGCAGTAAGTAGGCCATAATACGAGAAATTAACCTGCATACAACATGCAATCTTTGCTCGTTCAAACTCCTTTGCCAAAGGACAATAATCTCGCACCTTGGTGGACGTGGATTTTGATCGACGTTATCAGGAATATCATAAACAATCTTACCTTAATTAGAATACGTAAAACATTTCAATTTATTCGTAATAAACACTATATAACACACACAATGCAACATAACACTATACAAGATACCGGTTCAACGAGAGCGCAACAGTAACTGTCGTTAACCAGGTACATACAATGTTATCGATATGCAAAAGTAACCGGTTTGGCAACAAGAATCAACTCAGATTTAGGTTCTAAAAAGCCTGTATAAGTTAAACTGTATAAGGTACATTTCGCGAGGAAACAACTTGAACTACACTATGAGTGAAGACTGCCGTCATTATCAGTGAAAATAAATTTATACTTATATTATAAGGTGAAGAATTTGTTTGTTTGTTTGAAAACGCAAATCTCAGGAACCACTGGTCCGATTTGAAAAATTCTTTCAGTGTTGCATAGTTTATTTACTGAGGAAGATTATAGGCAAAATAACGTCACGCTGCGAGTATCGACGCATCAATGAAAAATGTTGCAAAAACAGGGATTTTTTTTACATTTTACGCGTTCAAAGTTACGGGCAACAGTAGTTTAACAACTAGTGTTTTATATATTTTCACATTTACACAATAATTATTATCTATAGAATAGTCGTAATGCCAATAAAATTATTAGGTAAATTATTACGACTATTAGCGAAATATTAACTAACTTCAACTTTGTTTTACTTTAATATCCATGGTCGGTTGTGTAAATTGCACTACTGACACTTACGTATACACAATAACCAGAGTCTATATGCAATGTAAAATCTCCACTAATATTTATACTACTATTTTGTCCTCAAATTCTTTGTTTCCCTGAAGCTCACGTCTGTGGAAATGTTATGTAGAACCCTTATGTTATTTTTACCGTATAAGGTACAGGTAAGAGGAGGTAACATAGACGGCACAAACTGTTAGGTAACTAGTATTACTAAAACCATAAAACCCTGTAATTCCATTCCACGTGACCATAAAATAAAAGTTATTCAAATTAAACGAAAAAGAAAACAACGAAATAAAAAGCAGCGGTTAAGAGTAAAGTACTTAACAAAGCGATGGTGTGGGGCAAAGAAACAGGCCCACAATAATTCCACAGAGTACTTATTGCGAAACGTAACGTTAACTTGATATCAGATAATGCAAATTGGACTTTGATAACCAAGAAATACGCCTCGGATTGCAATTAATATAACGTAAAATTGTTGAGAAGTAGAATTTGGGGAGTAAAAATGGAGCCCTACATTTACCACCCTCGAAATAAATGACGAAAGACGGCCGTGGACAGCGTTTCGCATCCAAACTAAATTACTTTATACAATTAGCTTTTGGAAATGTCCCAATCTGTAATAAAACGGTTGAATTGAATGTTTAAGATTTTAAAGCTCCAAAATACTATGACCGAAATAAGTTTTCAAATAAAAGACTTTTTGGAAGAAGTAAAAAAAAATGCCAGAGATAGTAATCAAAATAAAATTAACAGCGAAAACTATTTACCATAACAATTTACAAAAATAAACTTTAACAGAAAAGCCATTTCTAGTTAATTTAGAACGATGTTAAAGTTATAAAGGAAAAATAGAATTTAAATAGAATAAATATAAGAACAAAAGGCTTGGAGAAAACGAAAATTAGATTCGAAAGCTATATTCACCGCGAGCGTTCGTCTTCGTTTAAACAAAATGAAGTTTGATCCTGTTTTTATTACAAGTACGAGGTAAAATGGAATACGATCAAGTGGAGATAATGTCATGCTTAAACATCGGATTACTAGTGCTTGATTCATCGCTTGTCACTTTGGTTTATCGCTAGTTCGTTACTTTATACATATTGTCTACAAACAATTTAACTATAACAAATTATTGCAGTAAAAATCATCTTTAACCACTCTATTAAAAAAAAACGAATCAAAATTTTAAAGATACAAGCTCACATTAGACTAGTGCAGATAGCTTTAAAAATGATAAAAAAAAATTATAGTAGGATGAAACCCATTAGAAAAGGAGGAGAATATTATAAAAATAAGAGTAAAAATAATTTACGGGCGATCTGAGGTCGGGAAGGGGATGGGGGGGACTGGCTTTTAAGGGTAAAAATGTATTTCTCGATTTCCGGCAAAACTAATAGTCCTATGGAAAAAAGTTAAAAGGCAAAGTTGTAGGCAATAAAAAGATCTAAAACTTTTGTATTCACACTTTATTTACATAACCTCAATTTTTTATGTGAAAAATTCAAAAAACCCAGTTTTTGGTTTTTTATTTATTTCTTTTACAAAAATGTTTTTTCATTCACGAAATTTGGTGAAAACTTACCTTTTTATGTCCTTAATACGCTGTAATTTATTTGATTAGACATATTTATTTTTTCACCTTATTTTGAATTAATATCGAAAAAGGACACTAATTTTCAATCGAAAATTCACCTGTCGAAATATCAGCTTTTTTCAAAAAGTTGGTATGCTTTCTGTTCGCTGCAATCTCTACTTGTCGATGGTAAAAAAAAAAATGTTACTATAGAAAATCTTTTCAGAAAATGCACAAAAATATCATTCAATTTTAATCTTAAGGTTATTTGTTACGTTAAGCATACTATTTTTTAAAGAAAATATTACTATTTTTATTTTTGAGTTAATTGATTGGACTCTATTTTTATCTGTATCAATCAACTCAAACATAAAAATAGTAATATTTTCTACGAGGTAATTTTCAGGATCAGGTACGAAAACTAACAACACTAAAAGCAAATTAATTTACAGTAAAAATATAGAACGATACAACTAAAGAACGTGAGAAGATAATAAATAGAAAGATAAATGGTGCGGAAGAATGGTTGAGAGACAGCATACATAATATATTTCAAGACAGAATAGACCGTTTTTTGCTTAGATACAAAATCGGTCACCGATTTATGTAATGGCCTCATTTGAAGCTCCCTTTACTTGTAAATAAAATTACTTTAGCTACATATTTAAAGTTCTTGTGGTAACGGATTAAGAATACCAGTGTCACTACCCCATTTCTTCCCAATAACGCTGCATCTAAAAGTCAGTTAAGGGTATTACAAACATCTCTTGTGAGACACGGAAAACTCGATACTAAAGTCTATCCCAAGGCGCCTGGTCAACGTAGCATAAGTAGACCAAAAACCTCCTAAAGTGCAGGAGGTCAGCGCCCAACAGTGGGACAGTAATGGGCTCAGAAAAGCGAGGAGGAGGAGGAGATACATGTAATATAGAACCAAATTATGACTGACACGATCATGTAATTACAAGAAGAGATAAACTTCTTCACAAATTTAGGTTATGCGCTTAAGGCCAAACGGGGACATTTCCAAACTAAGGCTTTAGTGACAATAATTTGCCTAATGTCGAAGTCCCAAACTGGGGTAGTTCAACTCGACATCGGTCAATCGCACCTAAAATATGCTAATCTCAAAAGACAAATGAAATAGTCTCGCATATTTAAAACCTGACACATTACAAAGATAATTTAAAATATATCTTGCGCTTTCAACAAATTAAATTTGTAATAATAATTAAGAATAGCTAATAGCAATCAAAACGAAATCTTTGTTCTCAGTTCTATTAATATTTGAGTTTGTCTACAATTTGTAAGATAAATGAATTAAGTTAACTGTGATAGCTTACAAATGAATTTCAAATTTCCATTATCCGCCACTTCTTGCTCTAATATCGTACAATTTTACAAATGAAATAGAGTTAGATGGCAAAGTAAGAAATATTTTCAAGTCTTTGTCTTCAACTTTTCGGGTAAATGTTATGATTGGTTTTCGTAATGAAACATTACTTTTTATTACGATTTATCTTATATTTATGGACAACTAGCTGTTGCCCGCGACTTCATACGCGTGAAATTTAGTAATTAAACCTTAACAAACAGAAGTTTACTAAGCCACTCGATAGATGGCGTTGATAGTCTTTTAAATCACGCTATAGTTTCGTTCCACAAATTAACACTTAAGCTCGTCAAAATTTTTATTGGTCATCGGCTCGTTTTCACATTTATAAATTAGTTAGGATTAGGATGATGATTATATAACTGTTACTCATAGCATACGGAGCAATCAAGTAGTTAGTAGATATTTATCACTTAGGAAATAGAAATCTTGAAACACAATATTTGAGTAAAATTGTCACACAATGTCCATGGGCAATAAAGGGAAGTATTTAACACGCTTATTTTATAAAATAAGCTATTAGTATGAGAAATGCAGATAAGGACGCAAAGTTCGATCTATATTTAGATTTTGCAGACCATTAGTAGTTCGTGTCTATCACGAGAGCAGAGATTCATGATAAATGAATTTAACATTGGAGCGACTTCTTCCGTGAGATGCAGCCACTGCAGCTAAATTATATTTCTCGCAGATATTAAATAAAGTTTTTGGAATAAATAAACCAGTGAAAGTATAAAAAACCAGTAGAAGAAAGTTTAAAGAACAAAACCCATGTAACTAACAAATATGCACATTTTGAAGTACTATTAGTTATTTATTTTATTAGATTTTTGTTTCTATCAAACAGTAAAATGGACCTCATACCATATTGGCTCCCGATGTAAGTCAGTCCAGCACATACCTACACCACATTGGCGCGCAACGTGGGGCCATTCACCAATTAACATACACCTATTATAAGATGAAAATTTTTAATTAATAAGTACTATTCACGCGGGAAATGGTAATATAATAATTATTTTCTTGTAAAATAAAATCAATACCAAGTCTATTTGTATTTCACTTTTTGCAGACTATTAGCAACAGTTCGGTTCCATCAAAGGGCCAGGGATCCATGATAAATTAATTTTGCGTCGTAGAGGCTTCTTCCGAGAGTGCAGCTACAGTTGTATTAAGTTATATTTTTCATAGAAACATTGATGCCAGTGAAATAAATAAATCAGAAGTAACAAGTAAAGCAAGTAATGAAAGCAATGTACTTCAGAATGATGGTGTTTTCGTCAAATAAATTAGGAGAAATTTGATAAAAAAATATTAATTAGGTATTTTTTTTAATTCTCTTTATTTTAATATTTATTATTCATTACTTTATACATATAAAAGGTTTTGGTTTCAAAGCTGACTTAGTGACAGTTCTTTAATAAAAAAAAGCCTGTCTTTAATAATAATCAGCTCTTTTTTGTCAGGAGTGTATAAACTATTCCAAAACTTTCTTAATAACAATCGTAACATTTTGGACACTTCCCAGATATCGAAACAAATAGAAAACAAAGATCTGTCAAAAAATCATATCTACGAAATCCTAATCTGAGACTGTATGGAACGTCATCATATTATAATTAGTGGACTATCCACAAAATGGCATTATTATTAGTTACGAAAGCTTGTAATTGACAATGCCATAAATGAACTACTTAAATTTAATTACACTCCAGCAGCGCACCAGAAAATCCCTTTATTTAAAATCTACGAACTTTATACAAGTTCTCATCACTTTTCGACACCCGCTATGTAAAATCCATTCAAAGCATTGAGGTAGTTAGCCGCCACATCATAAAGTGTTTAAATTTTTCCGCGTTAAAACCTTAAAACTAGAGGAATGCCGTTCCGGAAAATGTTAAACGTCACGATACCTAACTAGAGTTTTTATTTCGACGGTCCATTTTACTTCTTTTTAAAGTTATTTTCGCTGGTAATTTAAAAGCAATTCTGATTCAGGTATTATGGCTCCGAGTACCTGCAAACCTGATCCCGTATCGAACTATAGTCTTATCGATCTTGTACAAATAAAAACAGACGTGTTCCTAAAATTCAGGTTCGTCCTAATCAAAATAAATAATGCAAAAAAGATACCATATCTCGATACGAAGGTCAAGTTTAATTTTAGCACACGCGTCTGTCAGTCCTTATAATCAAAACGTGTGGGGTTCATATCGCGGGGTGTGTACCATGTATATGTATATGTATATCGTATCGTTAGTCAGCTGTCGGGGGTGACTCACCCTATACCACTTTTATTTGTTTTTATACGAGGCTCTGTGAAATTCTTACCGTTCTTATGGAAGCTATGTACGGAATGAAAATAGGAATTGGGAACAAAAATATTGAGTTATTCGTCACGTTCGTGGCTTGAAGTTTATGTGCACACTGTTGTGCTACTTATTAATGAGCATATCAACCGCAACCATGATAATTGTTCATAATTCTTACTAAGTGTTTTTGGTACGAAGTAAAACGGTAACGAAATCTCTTAAAAATATATTTAGAAGTGATTTGAGTACTATTTTATTGTGCCAATGAGAATTAGATGGTCTGTGCTTATAGATAAATTACTTCAGGCTAACCATCATAGCATTAACACACAATTTTAGACATATTTAATGTAAAAGCACTGTAAAAGTAACTGCCGTAGCAATTGATTTCTCTTTATCTAAATAATTTAAAAAAATGCAAGCCTAATAGTAACGCCTACCCAAAGTTACTAGACTAACTAAAACAATAAATTACTATACGAAAGGACACATAAAACACAACACCAGTTCGTGTGTGTATAGAGTACAAACATCTGTAGCAGAACGGTTTATAATAAATATACATAACATAAAAGTGGGCGCATGAACCATAAATCACAGTGGCCTTAGGAAAGGAGGCAACATGAATAAGGTTAACTCACATGAGACAATAGAATATCGTTGACAATCGACCCTCAGTACACTGATAAATGGTTAGACGCAATATAGTATATAGAACATGAACAATGACGCAGAGAGCATCTATCGAAAGCAATTTCACCCAGAAATAGCATAATTTGAAGTGCTCTTAAAAGGTGTCTTTAAAATTGCTAAGACGTGGCCGTTATAATGAAGGGAATCGTCCCTTTTCGTAGGAAGAGAACAATTTGGAAGACACTCTTTTTTGCGACGCTCAGGGCAAGTGTCGAGCGAGTTTAATCTTAACTTCATTATGAGACGGCAAGAATTTGTTCTGGAATTCTTCAGGAATGATTTTTTTCCAAAAATTGTATGAAAATCTCATTTCTGTGCAATTTTAGTTGTATTTCTTAATGTCCGCTTTACAGTGCTGTGTACTATTGTATAGATTTACATTATTATGTAACTGAGTTTTAATTCGTTAAATTTGTGCTGTACCATTGTATAAATTTTGATTATTATGTAAATATAAATGGGTCGTAGGAAAATTTACATATGTCTTCTGATGTATAACCAAGATTAAGTTAATTTAATAATTACTCCAATCAATTTATAAAATTCATCGTTCAACCCAGCTTAGTGATTTGTGTTTGCTATTTTAGACTTTTGAAGAAATTTCTAAGAATTTCATTTTAGAAACAGTGCTATATAAGAAATAAATAAGCATACTACCTCGCGTTGTACATTTAGGTTTAGGCAGGATGGTATTGTATCCGCCCTCAACTTGTTCCACTAATTCAAAAAAGTAAGATAAGGCGACCGACACGCACGCCACATAATTACCCCGTTTCATACCCCAACCTGACCTAAAAATCTTCGATCCATAGAATTACACTTAACAATCTTTTGTTAAGAGCTTAGGTAAAACGTACCGATTAAATTAATTGAATTTATATCGCTCTACCTAAATAAAAACCAGATTTTGGCATCGTTTTACTCGCTGCTATTTATTCTGAATGCGTTGACGTAAACGGTTTGTATCAGATCAGACGCAGATCATCTGTTCGATTCGTATTCAGAATTTTTGTCAGTTTTTTGGAATTGAAAATAGCAATTTGATTAAAATGAGAGTAAGAATTAGGCAAGATTATGATTTTGATATTTTGAAAAATACACCAACATTTTATAGACAAAACAAACGTCGAAACTACAAGCCCAAAAACAAAATAATAAACCTAGCTACGCTCCTAATTATATAAACAAATTTACTTTGGAAATTCCCACAAAAAATTCCAGGCTCATTACACAAAATGAGAGAAAATAAGGTAGTATTGTGCTCGTTATACCCGTGGGACGTCAATTTTCGCAGTGCAGATACTTTAGAGTTTTAGACTAATAGTCCCCTTACCTGACAACCAGTAATCTGGCAAATTAAAGTTACTAGTCTTACAATTTAGTGACTTTAATCTCATTTTGCTAAAAATGATTAAGGATATTCAATAAATTTTTAGTAAGATTACCGTGATTTCTCGTTAGCCTAACTTTTAAGGGCTTTTAAGTACTAAACAAAAATCTATAAACTACAGGCGGCCTTTTAAAATTCCGCTAAAGGGTCGCTGTTCTGCTGAAATTCTGACTGCTTGTATAAAAAGTGGGCGCGGGTAAACGCAAAAGCGACCACAGAATTTCTTATTTGTTTAATTTAACACTAATTAGATTAGAACTTAAAAGCTAAATTATTATTATTTTAAATAAAAAGCACTTACATCCATACAATGAAGAATAAGCTTGACGAAGCGGAGAAGATAATTAACCTGAAAAAGAAAAGCAAGCGTTTACAATAAAGCCAAGCGAAAGTGTAAATACATAAGCGTATATAGTCGTAGCATAAAAATTGTATTACATTATTGAGTGGGTATTTGAGGCATCGTAAAATTTGTGTAACATTTCTTTCTTATGTCTGAATAGAAAAGCAAAAAAACCTAGCGATGAAGGATAGTGCTACGTTTACCTTTTTACCCTCTGAATGTTTAAAGCTGCATTTTATGTGTGCCTCAAAACTAAAAAGGCCTTGCGAAGAAATGAGTAAAATCAGCAGATCAAATAAGCCAGATCGGTTTATTCATCCAAGCAGATATAAAAAAAACCTTAATCGATCTGTCACTTACATGAGCAGCAAGTATAATTATTTTGCTTTTCGTAATAAAACATATAACTTAGCAAGATAAGCGTTTTGGTTTTGATATATTACATTAAAGTTTAATAACAATATTGACATAGAATTTAATGGGCATTATATAATAGCCAAGTAAAGTGTCCCCATAGAAGCATTGGGGACTGATATGCGTCGTAATCCTGGCAATAAATGATCAGATTTATTTTGTAGACTCCCTCGCATAAATATCTTAGCTACTGGTAAGGTGGACCACCTTACCAGTATTGTCCATATTTCAATGTCTAAATTATGAAATTATTCCATCCCCTTTTGTGTTACTACATGTGTGTTTATCACATAAAAAAAATACCGGTTTGCAACCTCGTGAACGCCAAATTTTCACAAACATTGACACATTATACCTGACGATTAAGAATTACGACTACAAAAGCATCATTAGGCAGCTCATATGCAAATATTAAATAAAATATTAGTAAAATAATAAAAACACTGTCAGTGATATCTGGCCGGATGACAAAAAGCTAAAGAACCGGATGGTGCGGGCCTCGCAGTAAAGATAGCGTACAATGACAGCAGATTTCTAATACTAAATAGAATATGAAGAAATAAACGCGGAAGAACGACCGAGATAATATTGTTTTTCATAGCAAACATAAATATAACAAGTTAATTTTATAAAATATTTGCGAGCAAGAATTCCTTAAAATTGTGGTATACAGGGTGTCCCAGAACTCAACGTCAAGCCGAAACGGGGTGACAGGATAGATCATAACCATCACGAGAAAAATCAGAAAAAAAATCTATCCCATGCAGTTTGAAAATTATGGGCATTTTAAGAAAAACCTAGAAATTTGGTCTAACTGTACCATTTTTCGGTTATTGTGGTTAATTTTTATTATTTTTGGTCATTTAAACTTTGGAACCGTAACCCTAAATAACATCTCGAGAATCACAGTCTAAAATAATGACACAATTACCCCAAGTTTCCTAGAATTTAGACTATTTGTTAAACTATGAATTTAAAATTTTCAAACTTTGTCGACTTTGAAACACCCTCCTTTAAAAAAAATGTACTAGAGTGCCTTGGCAAGTGCCATTAAGAGTTGGCGCATTTAATCAGGATTGTAAAATGGTACAATACTTGTAAGTTTCGTACTAAAAAAAACGAGTAAAAAATAAAAACCTCAAGTAACCCGATTTTTGCTAACCCATTTTACTCAGGAAAAATGTTTTTTATTCGCACAAGCCCTTGGTAGGTTCTTTATTTTACGGCAAAATGATGAGAGAGATGGATAGTGGACATGTTTGCCATGAGCGAGCGAGACAGATAGTGACGCCACGCAGTGAGACGGAGATGCATCGTTTAAACGAGTGCGAATGAAACAGATACAGACGCCATACCAAGCAAATAGCTACGCTGCCAGTCTGACACCAGTTAGTACATTTCGCTCATTCGTCTACTGCGCACCTTTCCGTATTCGCTTGTGTTAATTTAGTACTGACAACTTTGGCTTTTCTTTTTGGACTTGGATTTTTGTGAATTGGACTTGTTGATTACATACCGGCAACTTTGGCTTCTCTCTTTTGGAATTGGACTTTTGTGTTGACATCCTTCTCATCACTATGCCTACGCGCTACACTTCACAAGAATATGCGAACATGCATCTCATTTATGGGGAATGCAGATGCAACGCAAGTGCCGCCGCTAGACTTTATCGTGAAAGATATCCAAATTTAGAGCGCTATCCGGATCACCGCGTGTTTGTTAATGTGCACCATTCACTCACAGAGGACGGCCATTTCCCGAATCAAATACGGGCTGGAGGTAGACCTCGCTTTCCTTACGAAGAAGAAGTGTTGGAAGAGGTCGCAGATGACCCAAGTATTTCCGTTCGTGGAATTGAAGAAAGAACGGGAATACCCAAAAGCACAGCACATCGTATTTTACAAAGAGCTGAAATGCATCCATTTCACGTACAACGAGTTCAAAGTCTTCTCCCTCGAGATTATCCTGAAAGGATTTCATTTTGTAGAACAATGCTACAGAGGCATAATGAAAATCCCCAATTCATCCAAAAAATTCTCTGGTCAGATGAATCTACATTTAAAAAAGATGGCTACATAAACTTACACAATTTTCATGAGTGGCATGTGGAGAATCCACATTTAATGCGAGAAGACCGATCCCAATATCGCTTTAAAGTTAACCTGTGGACAGGAATTTTAAACGGCAAAATAGTTGGGCCTTTTGAGCTGCCTGAGAATTTGAATGGCACGAATTACCTAAATTTTTTACGAGAAAATTTACCAAGTTTGTTAGAGGACGTACCACTAACAGATCGTTGCCACATGTGGTATCAACAAGATGGCTGCCCAGCGCATTACGCAGTGCAAGTAAGAGATTTCCTTGACCAAGAATATCCGGGAAGGTGGATTGGACGTTCAGGCACTATCTCGTGGCCAGCCCGTTCCCCAGATTTAAATCCCCTGGATTTTTTTTATTGGGGCGTTCTCAAAGAAAAAGTTTATTCTAAGCCCATTGAGAGCGTAGCCGAGCTGCGTGAACGAATTTCTCAAGCTGCTGAGGACATCAACTCTCGAGGATATGCCCGGCTAATAAGTAGATCTTTTTTAAGAAGATGTAGGGCGTGTGTTGAAGCTGATGGTAAACAATTTGAACATTTGTTTTAATAAAAAATGTTATTTTCAAATCTGACTTTTATTCCAATAAACCTAAACAAAACAAGGTCAACATTTTTCATTATTTTATTAGTATTTTGTTGCTTTGGTAAAAGTGGCGTCACTATCTGTCTCGCTCGCTCATGGCAAACATGTCCACTATCCATATCTCTCATCATTTTACCGTAAAATAAAGAACCTACCAAGGGCTTGTGCGAATAAAAAACATTTTAACTGAGTAAAATGGGTTAGCAAAAATCGGGTTACTTGAGGTTTTTATTTTTTACTCGTTTTTTTTAGTACGAAACTTACAAGTATTGTACCATTTTACAATCCTGATTAAATGCGCCAACTCTTAATGGCACTTGCCAAGGCACTCTAGTACATTTTTTTTAAAGGAGGGTGTTTCAAAGTCGACAAAGTTTGAAAATTTTAAATTCATAGTTTAACAAATAGTCTAAATTCTAGGAAACTTGGGGTAATTGTGTCATTATTTTAGACTGTGATTCTCGAGATGTTATTTAGGGTTACGGTTCCAAAGTTTAAATGACCAAAAATAATAAAAATTAACCACAATAACCGAAAAATGGTACAGTTAGACCAAATTTCTAGGTTTTTCTTAAAATGCCCATAATTTCCAAACTGCATGGGATAGATTTTTTTTCTGATTTTTCTCGTGATGGTTATGATCTATCCTGTCACCCCGTTTCGGCTTGACGTTGAGTTCTGGGACACCCTGTATAGAATGTTGGATACAGGTTTTATTCCATCTTACCAGACTGACTGTCATATTAAAACTCGCTAATTGAGATATTATTAATTAAAGAGATATATCATAAAGCTATAGTAATGGTAAACTTTATTCCTTTTGCCTGTTTTGTACCTCAAAACTTTTATAACTCTAAAAACGTATCACTTACAAATTTTCATAATATGTACATAATATTATTCAATGTATGCAATAAATGAATTTATAAAAATAAAAAGCCATTGACCGATCATAAACAGTCACATTGTTATTCACTTCTAGCAACTGAGGTTTAAGCTAACTAGAGATGAAACGGATATCCGGTAACTATCCGGTATACAGTCTTGTTTTCACTATCCGGCCGGATACCGGATAGTGATACAGTATCCGGCCGGATACCGGATAGTAACATTTTTAAAAATCTCAGTATTTTACACAAGGCAAATCATACTACAATAGGTTATGGACACCGTTTATTTTTATAATCGCACATCAAAAATGTTTGTTTTATTAATTATTAGTTTAAGAGAGCACGATACCAAATTATGCTCCATACAAAAATATGGGTTTCGTACTCCCCATTTTTCTTTGCGAAAGTTAAACCGATTTTAATTGTTTTTACGCTATATTATAGATGAAGAGTATATCTATGCTTGTATCACTTTATTTTGTCAGAACATAAAAACTAAAAGAAAAGAAATATGATCATCCGAATATCCGTTTTTTTTTCGGTTTTCTTTAGGTAAAGTTGCAGCGACTATCACACATATTTGGTAAGGTTTTACCAAAAAAACAAAGTGATAGAAGCATAGATATACTCTTCATCTATAATAGAGATATAATAGAGATAAGACCGCCTATTGTACTATATTATTGTTAACATAGAATAAGCTACTGTAATGTAAAATGGTGTACAATAAAGAGTAATCTATCTATCTATCTATCTATCTATAGCGTAGAAACAATTAAAATCAGTTTAACTTTCGCAAAGAAAAATGGGGAGTACGAAACGTCTTTTTTTTTTCAAAGAATTTGTAGGTAAAATCTGCTTCAGCTATATTTTTTCCTTTCAGCGCGACGCTTGGAAATAGGGATAGCAATACCTAAGGCAAATACCTAAATTAGGAGTACAGTACCCTCTTAATACGCTTTTTTTCCTTCACCACCTCGAGAAATTTTAACCTGACACAATGAACATACCGCGTACTTGTTATCGTCACTGTTTAAATCAAAATATTGCCATATTGGCGATCGTGTTTTTGATGATGACAATTCTTATTAATCTATCAGAATTCAAACTTAAAATCACGACGACAAGTGATAAACAACAAACGAACTGAGAAACAAACACAAACTGACACGCGCGATAACACTCGAACGCCCCCGAGTCGACCCGATCTCCGCTTACATGCGACCCGAATGCGCCTGAATATTCCCGATATCGTTCACCGCGCCAATATTCATATCAAACTGATCGCGTCAACGCAATAAAGGGCCGAATAAATAAATAAATAAATAAATCTGAATATCCGGCGCTTCGGCCTAGTAGCTCGCCGAATATCCGGTATCCGGCCAAACTACTATCCGTTTCATCTCTAAAGCTAACACTTTTTAACCTTCATATTTTGTAAACATATATTCTTAACTGTGAAACCAAACTGGACTCGACATTATCGTCGTATTATCCGGATTGTCGTAATAAGCGATGTCACTATAAATGACTTCTACTGTAGTTGCAGAAACTCTTACAGAATCATGTTTTATCTAATTTAACTTATAAATTAATAATAACAGCCAGATAATACATTAGAGATTTCAAGTGTTTAATTATCAGCTAATCTGCCTATCGTGCTTAATATATTTATCAATGCCACCGAGGATTATCTTATCACTGTCGTGTTCAACCTCTGACAAATCTAACGTACTGGATATTCAATGTGAAAATATATTTAATTTGCATCAAATTTACGCATGTGATGAAAATCATAATATTACAGATGCAGAGCTTGAAAATCCGAATTAAATATTAATAGTACTAAAATATCATTATCAAATTCTAACTGACGTGAATGTGGTAGATTAATGAAAAGCTTTCGTGAAAATTTTAGCTTTAGTGGAAAGCGTATTTCTCAACCTTTTACTAAACTAGCAGACTGTAAAATAATAAACCCGTTTGAGTATTTAAAATATTAATCTGCTAAGTATAACTAATCTACAGTTCTGACTTATCCCGTGGACCTAACAAAACATTGGTTCCTTAATCAGTGGCTAGATAGGTACGCTATTTGTATACTAAAATTAGATGTTGCCCGCAGCCTTGTACGCGTGTAATTTAGAAACGAAACCTTAAGAAATTGTACAATAAAGCCACCATCTTGAGCAACTGTTAACTGTATCATTTAAAAAACCACATCAAAATCCGTTACGTAATTTTGAAGATATAAGCTCACATAGAGACATACATACAAAAATAACGACTTTGTTTTATAATAAGTAAAGATAATGTACATCATAAATCTTAAAAGACAAAACCACTAATACGGGTAAAACAGCACATGTTAGCGTCAAATAAAAATCAAAAATGAAAACCAAGAGAATATAATTCCCAACGATTGAAATGCAAATATGCAATACCCTGTCAACTCTCATACGTACCTACATGGGAGTTAGAACGTGAAAAATGTGCAGTGCAGTTTATTTTTATTCACCTGCAAGAGCGTTTCACATTGCTATCAAGCTTGTTTCAATTGCCTTTGACACTTTTAGAACTTTTTACAAATTTCAATCATCACTTTTCCACGCGATTGGCGTTCTCATGACTTTATATCGACGATCGATACAACGGATAGCTTGGAAACAAAAAGGATACGATGATTGTGCTATTTTTCGTACCAGTGCACATTGGATATCTGGTATAGAAATACCGATGAGAATAGATACTGTATAAAGTTTGTTTTAGAAGAGTTATTTGAATACTTTTATTCAGTTAATTTACGTCTCATTATGACGGGGATATTCTGTAATAGAGATTACTAGGTCACGCTGTCAATCGGCATACCTATATTTAATTAAAAAAAATGTCTCCATATTTAGCCTGTAGCCAACTATTAACACACACGAAATCTGTACCTCACATATACGTAGATGTGAATACATACAGATTAGGAATTCTATTTTTACTGTCATTGCTGCTTATACGAAAAGGAATCTAGTATAATCATTCATTACGACGAATCTCGTGGTCGAGTGGTTCACGTAGCGGACTGCCGTTCACGAGGTCGTGGTTTAAATTCCCGCTCGGGACAATCAATTGTGTGATATTTATTATTGTTATACAAATGTTTGTACTGCGTTTGGGTGTTTTCTATGTATTATAAATACGTACGTATTTAAAAAAAATTAAAAAAAATTATGTGGTATATCCGTATTCTGGTACTCATAACACAAGCATTATAAGCTTAGCTTCAGACCAGAGGACGTTGTGTGAAATGTCCGTGAATATTTATTTATTTTTACTATGATTTTTATTGTCATTGCTAGTTATATGAAGAGGAATCTAGTATAATAATTCATTCATCAAGTCTCCAAGTCTTAATCTCCAAGCCTGTGTTACAGAAGTTCTGTATATTATCAGAGGTAAAAGTACCTATATGTATATATTCGCTATAACTTTGGAAACCAATTCTTCTTAGATAATTTAGATTTTATAAATGCATATCTTCCTCAAGTTGGACTACGATTTTTAAAAGATTTATGTTCATACTCGATTTGGATGCCAAATCCTATTTTCTCTTCCAGAAACTCAGTAAATAGTTGTTTATCATTTTTTATGACATTTATAGGGCCTTTGCCTAATGATAGCTTTGTTTGAATAAGGTTTTATTCATATGAATCTTTGGATGGCTTATATTTAACGCTGTTTTCATTTCTTCTTGTTTCGTATCGAATATTTTTTGTAACATATAATTGAAAGGACGTTGCATTATGTTTGCAAGTATGTTGTATTTACAACAATACAGAGTTCTTGCTAAAAAATTAAACGTCAAAGTACTGTACAATTAATAGGTAAGTGATATAAATTTAGTAACATGGTTTAATTTACGTGGTTAATTGTGACTATAGATATTGAATTAAATTAATTACGACAATCATATATAGGCACTTTTTCTTTTACTTTTTAAAAACAAATACATATGTATATATTTTTACCATTAAATTAAATATTGTCTTCGAAACAAAGCTTTAAGATTCTCTTTGGCAATTGGACTGTGTTGAGGTGTGCAGTATTTTTATTTCTCAAATGTCTAAAATGGGAGTAGGTCAGGGACTGCATGCATCCACTTTATATTATTTCATGTCCACTGCTACTACTCATTGTTTTTGGCAACGGAATTGTTTTTAACTTGTAGTTTTCTGTAAACTGTCCTTTTGATTTACCGCTAATAGTGCAATATCCATTAGTGATAAATTTTTTTCATTCCATTGCCGATCATTATATAAACCTTTTGACGCTTAATCCGTCTCCATTGAGAACATACGAACATAATATTAAGAATTTTCAAAAACAGAACACCGTATTTAAAAACAAAAATTTAAGTCCGCATTCGTTTATCGACATCATTGATCAACGAATTCGGACTTATAATTGTTTTGTTATGTTTTAGTGTTTTCATTAAAGATTAATAAGCTTTGAGCATCAATAAAAGTTACAACGCGCGACGGACGCTGTCTCAATAAGCAATGCTATGATGTAGGTACCGTTTTGGAATATATATACCAAAGATCTAGCTAGACATTCACTGTCTACTGATCATAAACCTAATTATCGGGAGTTAAAGGACACAAAGAAATAATCCATAGTACCTACTAAATGTCACCTATGATGCAATAAACAATTTACTAGCTCAAGGGCTAGTAAACCGTAGCGCTAACAAACATAATCCTATTGTAATGGATGATACCTGTTACGACTAGGTGCAGCACACTTTCAAATAAATGCAGATATTCTGGTTTCAAAGCTAAAACACAAATCGAATTATCGATTATACTAATATTGATATTAAAAAGCCTCACTTCGTCCACTGTTGGACGGCGCGCAGTCTTGTGCCGCTTGCATCCAATGACTCCCCGCGACCTTGACGATATCGTCGCTTCACCTTGTCGGAGACCGCCCAACGCTGCGTCGTCCGGTACGTAGTCGCCACTTTTCTTCCCTAATTATTAATATTTCCTAAAAATTCATCGGTTCTACGAGCGATGTGGCCTGCCCATTGCCACTTCAGCGTGCTAACTCTTCGGGCTATGTCAGATACGCCCGTTCACCTACGGATCACCGTATTTCGGATTTTATCCCGTAGGGAAATACGGAGCATATCTCCATAGCATGCTGTCCAACCTTGAGCTTAGTTACGAAGCCGACATTCAAAGATCACGTTTCCGTTTCGTATGTCATCGCTGGTAACACATACTGGTCATAAACCTTTGGTCTTTAGGTACTGCGGAATATTGGACGTGAGGATATGCCTGAGCTTCCCGAACGCTGGCTAGCCGAGTTGGTTTCGTCGGTTGACATCTTTCTCGAAGTTGGATTCGCCAAACACTCATAACTAACTACAATATCTCAAGCATCGTATTAATAAGTCTGTAAAGAAAAAAGCCACTAAACTACAGTAGATGGCATAGATAAACATATATCAGACAAATAGACAATTAGGCACATTAAATTAGCAAATATACTGATATTATAAAGCTGAAAAGTTGGTTAGTTTGAACGCGCTAATCTCCGGAACCACTGGCTAGATTTGAAAAATTCTTTCATTTTTGGATAAAACATTTATCGAGGAAGGCTATAGGCTATATAACATCACGCTAAGTCTATTAGGAGCAGAGCATGAGGATAAAATGTTTTCTAATATCTATGCGTACAAAATTGCGCAACAGATAGTAAAATATACATTCGAAACAACAGATATCTTTTTATATGATAGTTCTATAATACTTACAAGAGTATGGTAAACCTACTCGTGATCGTATAGATTATATGCTGCCATGCAGCCTGCTTTACGAAGCTCTTATATTTGAACGTACGAAATTCTGGACGAAATCGCATCAAAGCTCACTATAGTAAAATAATAAGCGTTGAATTAATAAACAAATTGTAATAAAAACATTATGGGAAAATAAGCTTCATTCGTAGTTATTTTACTAAATAAAAATACAAATAGGTACCTAATTATTAGAAAAGAATTCTAAAAAATCACGACAGAATAATTTGCATACTTATAGTATCAGGGCAATAATCTTTAATTATCTATACTTATAATAAATCTGTAGAGATCAATTCTGTACATGAAATATAGTTTCAAAATAACTATCAGGGGGTGATTAGTGATCGATACTGATGCCAAAAATGCAATCACTAAAATTTTTGTCTGTCTGTCTGTCTGTCCGTCTGTATGTTCCTTATAGAAACAAAAACTACTAGACGGATTTTAACGAAACTTGGTACAATTATTCTTCATACTCCTGGGCAGGTTATATATAGTATACTTTTCATCACGCTACAATCAATAGGAGCAAAGTAGTGAAGGGAAATGTTGGGAAAACGGGAAAAGGTGCTCCATTTTTTAAGCTTCCGTCGCGTGTGAAGCCTTAATGGTTAAAGTTACATAGAAATCATGTATGATGGAAATATTCTACATAAAATTGTCTAAAAAATATCCCGAAACAGCACATATCTATAATTTATGGTTGACTCACAATAACACATGTAACTCTTGATAGCTTAGCAGTTCGTTCATTCTGATTATATTTGTTTACTCTTACATTTATAATACTCTCACTCAAGCAGTAGTTAAAAATGTTGCAAAAACGGGGAAAATTTCCTAAATTCTACGCGGACGGAGTCGAGGGCAACAGCTAGTTATAAAATAAATTCATTATTTTTGTATTTATGTCCCTGTGTGAGCTTGTAATAATATCTTCAAATTTCGATGCACTTCCTTTTTTAATAGGTAGAGTGGTTCAACGGAATATTTCTTTGAACAAATTTTTAGGGTTTGGTGTACATTGGGGGAAGGGGGACTCAATAACTGCCTATAAACGCGGGAGAAACCGCGGACATTATCTAGATAGACAAATAGATAAAAGGACGTAATTCTGCTTAAACAAGAAACAAAACCCATAAACATAAAACACGTACATTGAATTCTAATAACGTTTATAGCGAGCTATAAATCATATTAAATAAACGTCGCTTCTATACGACGTACGTACTTGTATAGGATGTAATTGAATTTCATACATCTTTATAAAATATTTGTATCATACAAATTAGTTGTCAGATACGACAAAATACTTGAAATATCAATTTACTTTCTCAATATATCATATCGACCTATAAGGAATCTTAATAAATGCGCAATTAACTACCGCTTCATATTTGCAATTTTGTATCGTCGTCGGATTAAATTGCTTCAAAGCTTATTATATTTTTAAATAACTAACTTAAACCAGTCTCATTACATTTTACTTGAGGTTATTGCATATGGTGATACAAATAAATTATCTCATTCGAAGGACCATTTTTCTTTCACGACTAGTCGCTGTGACTCTCTATATGCTAATGCAAACGTGAAGAGAATTGGTGTATTATTATTTATTCTTTAATTTCAAACACCCATCGATTACGTTTTATCTAATAATCAGGGACGACGACTATATGCAATAGTCTCCCGGGTTGACAATAATGGCGTCAATAGAAGGACCAATTAAAATTAGCTAATGTTAACAAAGTCTATAGTCTTAATTTTTCTATAAAATAATTTATATGCGCAAAGTCAAGGGCTTTTCAATTAATCGAAAAATAAACCTAATCAAATAGATGTTTGATTTAAAACTGCTTATCGCCCTTGTAAAGTTGATTAACCTCATAAAGCTTTTACAATAATTAAATAGCTAAAACAATGGATTTCCCTAAAACAGATTTTAAAATATTAATAAAACCTTTTTAAAAATTCACTAGAGTTGCTGTAAATAATGAATACTGCGTAAATATAACTAATCACCTCTCTAGAAATGCACGAACTTGCTAACTAAGCAGAAACAGTTTCAACTAACAAATTGCTCTTAAATTTCTAGTAAAGTTAGAGAAATGGCTGCTAACAAGTTATGAGCTGGAAGCTGTCGAATTGTACACATTTTGATGCGTTGGGTTTCGTTCATCGTTTTCTACGGCTTTAAAGGCTAAAACTTTAAAGGAGTTTAGGCTTTAGCTCAAGTCCTCGAATCCTTTTGATTATCAAGTAAGCACAGCACGTCATTGTTATCGGGCATTTTGTATTTGTAAATACGGACAATGCACTACGTAGACTGTATTAAGCCAGAGCACTTGATGACGAATTTTAGCTGCGGCGTTGAAATGCTTAAACGGAAAAATGTTCCGTTTAAGCATTTCAACGCCGCAGCTAAAATTTAGATGTAAAACTTTTAAACACTCTCTTACTGTCCAAATATCATTACCGATTCACGAACAAACGACCTCTAAGGTATCGTTCGTGAATCGGTTATTCTGATAGAAGCTACTTATGTTATATCTAATATATAAAATTCACGTGTCACAGTGTTAGTTACCGTACTCCTCCGAAACGGCTAGACCGATTCTTATGAAATTTTGTATGCACATTCAGTAGGTCTGAGAATCGGCTAACATCTATTTTTAAAACCTCATTTCTTTTTTTTTTAGTATGGCAAAACAACGTTTGCCGGGTCAGCTAGTAATTATGTACTTATCACGAGAATAACAGTCTTAATTTCATTATAGATCTATACTTATATTATAAAGCTGAAGAGTTTGTTTGTTTCAACGAGCTAATTTCAGGAACCACAGGTCCTATCTGGAAAATTCTTTCTCATTACTGAATAATTTTGCAGAAACGGAGAAAATTCTCAAAATTCCACGCGTATGAAGTTGCGGGCAACAGATAGTTTCACATATATGCAATAAC
Source organism: Orgyia antiqua (assembly GCA_916999025.1). NCBI lineage: Eukaryota > Metazoa > Arthropoda > Insecta > Lepidoptera > Erebidae > Orgyia > Orgyia antiqua. The sequence goes on from OU779862.1 coordinate 23,271,146, forward strand.
CAGTTCACTAACCCCAATCACACAACACTACAGTAAACATATATCTATATATCGAACATATAGTTAATCAGAAAGCTTTATTGCTATGGCAAACATGGCGATGCGACCAACGATGACGCCGACGTAATTACAAGATAGATAGCCATAGTTTCCATAGGCGAGTGAACACAGGTCGATGGAGCGCAGCACGATAAGTAAATTGCGCACCGCTCTGCAGCCTTTGAATATGATAACTACGTCACCGCTTTGACACTTTAATGTCAGCACGATCAATATCTAAGATGATATTGACCATGATTGGGACAAACAAGTTGTTACTATGTAGCAGCTACCTACAATTTAATTAAACTGTAGACACCTTTAATTAAGTCTTCATAAAATTACGATACGATGGTTAAGAACAATATCTAGAGTAACTACGATCTATAAGAAAAATAATGTCAACAAACACGGGCCTCGTTGTTTACGCGTTCATGTAACGCACTGCCATTGACGAGATCGTGGATTCGACTCCCGCCCAGGAATATAATTTGGGTGATGTTTATAAAATGTCATACAAATGTTTGTACTGCTTCGGAGTGTTTCTATGTATTATATGTATAAATTTTCAAAAGAAAAGTTATTTATGTAGTATATCCGTATTCTGGTATAGGTCCCGGCACGCATCTTGAGCGCTCGGTGGTAGAGTGGGGATCGTTTTGCGCATCGTATACTTCATTGCAAAAAAATGGGGATGATTTACTTTATTATAATTATATTCCGAAATTTTTTTTTTACATAAACATGTTGATAATTGACTACGTAGCGTACGTAAGCGGTAATTAAATTAAATTAAAATACTTGTGTTATTGTCTATCATTTATATCATTTTAAGGATAATAATTGTTTCTAATTAAGAGTAAATAAATATTTACGGACATTACACACGACGTCCGCTGGTTCCAAACTAAGCGTAATGATACTTGTGATATTATTATGCCATACCAGATTACGGATATAATACATACTACTTTTTTTTTGTAAATATATACTTATAATAGATAGAAAACACCCAGACGCAGTACAAATATCTGTGTTCATAACACAAATAGTTGTCTTGTGCGGGAATAGAACCCGTGACCTCGCGATCGTAAGTCGGCTACATAGCCGCTACGCCACGAGGCCCGTCAATAAAAACAAACAATATAAAAATATAAATTTTAAAAGCTTCAGTTCAAAAATTTATATGTATCAATTTCATTGTCCTGAAGTGTACTCGTAGTCGTAAGGAAAGTGCATCTAGCATAGAGAACGAATAACGAGTGGCAGATATGACGCGACGCGCAGCAGGCCAATCACATACGATGATTTGATTTAATCGCTCCCGCGCTTCACCTCCAACCTCCAAATAGACCCAATAATTCACTTCTGCGCAGGTAAAGACCAGCGCTCAAGATTCGTGCCGATACCTATACCTACCCATAATACAAGCAAGAGCTTAGCGTGGGACCTGAGGATGTTTTGTGATGTTAATATTTATAAAAAAATGAAGTCCAAAACATTCGTAAATTAGTGTTATTAACATGTTTCTATTAGTTTATATAGTTAATTGTCAGACTTGACAGGTGTGTAGTAGAGCCTTTACGTATAATAAAACAAAATCGCAGATTTTTTTATAAATGATGGTTTTAAAGGAAGGTTTCTATATGTATAAATTAATAATGTTAGATTTTCCAATTCCACGGGTGCGAAGTCACAGACTGCAGCTGTGAGAGTGTGTATTTGTATGCGTGTAAATATAAGCCCAAAAAGACACCTGTGTTTGCACATGTTTGCATAAACTGTGAATGCGTGTATAATATGTAGAGGAGTGAGCGTTCATGCATGTAAAGTGATGAAACATGACATAAAAGCCGAGATAAAAATTCTGTAAAATAGCAAGACTTGGGATTACACTGTTCGGTGAAGCATTTATTAATCACTTAATCAAGGTATGCTTCAAAGAACGTCAAACAAACGTCAGCACTTATTAAACTTAAGTAAACATGAAACACAAATTAACGAATGAAAATCCCTAAGAATCAAAAGATATTGGTACCGATTCTACATGAACAACTAAACTTAACTAAAAAAAGAAATTTGATAATGTCAATAACACCATTCGGCAATGTTAACGGAAATTTGTTATTAGAAAATCTGTATATTATAGACTTAAGATTTAAATTAATGAAAATGTGCACAACGAAATAACCAATAAATAAAATATATCAATAGTTGTTTTCATTTTAAACACGCTTCTATAAGTTCGGTATGTATCTATCAATGTATTAATCTATGTAACGGAATCTTTCAACGCGATTTTCACCTACTTGCGATAGTTGGTTTGATTTGAAATTTTGCATACATGTCATGGACCGATGACAATGCAATTATTTAAACAGAAATTCAAGATTTTCAAGCCTGTTTCTTCGTTTTTGAACTAAGAAAATTATTTTGTTAAGTTTAGTTTAGTTGTGTTCGTAGAATTTGTATGTAACATTATTAAGCAAATAATTAAATTGAGTTATGTATGTACGTAGTAGACGTTTACGAGAGCCCGTATCAAACATCTAAGCAAAGTAATGATCACATTTAACCAAATACATTAGGTACAATGCAATTTAGTAAATTAACAATTCCCTTAACATGAAGCGAAACGTGTAATGGTAGTAGCAATGATAATAAACTACCTGAAAGTAACCGTTACGAGGATATAGCAAATATGTGGAAAGGAACAGAGTTAATACTTACAGATGAATAGATACACAAATATACAGACATTATTACACCTGTACAGAAGCGATATCTTTCTATTTCCCATTATCTTCGAGTGCCACTTGATAGATATTGCAAATATACACATAGCTATACAGAATGGTACAATTCTGTTCAATTCTTCTACATCTTCTTCTTTACTTCTTATAAAACAAAGTCGTAAATTTTGTATGTATGGTTCTATGTGAGCTTATATCTTCAAAAATACGCAACGGATCTTGATGCAGTTTGTTTTAATAGATAGAATGGTTCAAGAGGATGGCTTTTTTGCATAATTTGTTGGGGTTTGCTGTATATTGGATGAGATATGATTAAATTTGCCGAGAAACACGGACGCGTGCGAGCTATAAATGAAAACGCTGCCTTATCTATGTGGGGTACAACAAACTAATGTATGGAGGAACTGTTTGTTACCTATAAAAAAGCTCTTCAAAAAAGTCCGATATATGTTTTACTTTTAAGGTAATCCCATAATAACGTCGCAAAAATTATCAAATTCAATAGGGTGTTTTCAAAAGCTATTTATGTGTATATAGTAATATTTTTTATCAAATTAAATACCTTAGTTAGCTTACACGTTTAATATAGATTATAGCTGCTTTTTACAGCATGCAATTTAAATTAATATCTTAGGAGATGTGACGAAAAAAGAATTACGGGCGACAAAATAAAATACTTAAACTGTTGGCTGAACAACGCGAACGTTTCCTCGGTATTCTATCCATACTCTAATATTTTGATGTTTGGTTAATGTTGGATTGTATGTGATTGTATGAATGTAAGGATGTTTGTTGTTCTTTCACGTAAAGACTACTGGATGGATTTTCATGAAACTTTCCTAAATTCCACGCGTACGGAGTTGCGGGCAGCAGCTATTTAGAATATGAGAAAGTTTAAATAAAGTCATACATTAACACGTCTTATCGTCACGTCATCGTCAGCCTATTGCAATCCACTGCCGGTCATGATCCTCTCCCAATCCACACCACAATACACGGTCCTCCTCCAAATCAGCATGGTATAACTTTTAGCAGCTAGACAGCTAGATCATTTACACTTCTTGTTGTGGAGACGATAAGTGCTCGACAGTCAATGATTTGGCAGGCGTAATTACATTAAAAGATATTTTATTTACTTAATTCGATGCTATCAGAGTGCCACGCTCAAAGTTTATATTCAAAAATGTTCAAAGGATTTACTCTTCTTTAACCTCAATTTTAGCCACAAGCAAGTTTAAGAACCTTAAAAAATGTGCGTAGTAAAATCTTAGCATTTAAGTCGTAGCACACTTTACAAAACAAGCTAGAAATTGAACGGTAAATGGACCATGAACAGTTTCTCTTCTGGCGTGTAAACCTGTCTCTACAATCTATCTACGTACCATATAATTAATGGTTGTGTCTACATATTTACTGAAGTGTTCAAATACAACATTGTAGTATGAATTTATTCGAGCCATGATTATACAGAAGAACTTCTAAGTAATATTAAAGTACATAGAAATTACATGGCATAGAATGGCCGCTCATACTAGATACGAGCTCCGCATTATTTATTTAGAAATAATTAATAAAAGTATTACCCAGCGCTGTAAATGAGTAGATTCTGTGAAATAAGTCCTAAACAACATGTACAAGTGTTATCCCATGGATGTTTTAAGTAATAATGGAAAAAAAACAGTGTTTAAAATTTAACAAATGCCGCGACATAAAAGTGTGTAAAAACCTACAGTAAATATCAAAAATCCGTAAAATTACTATAAACAGTGCCCAGATATTGTGCTGAAGTGCTATGAAGACTATTAAATTAAATAATAGTGCTTATTATCAACAATAATTTTAAAAAGTTGTTTATAAGATATTTGAATATAGCGTCGGTGGCGGTCATTGACCTTACAACTTTTAACGACTTTTTGGCATGTGTTTTTATCGGAAGAAAACTAATAAATCTATACAGGGAATAACTCTTGATATGGCTATGCATTATATGGTGGAGGGCTAAGCAGTCATGAGTTCCTAACTGATTAAAATAAATACAATATTATAAATTTGGCTTATTGCAGAACATAAAGATCTATTTAACAAAATTTTGAAGAAGGCTCGGTGGTCCAGTGGGCTAGCTATACCGCTATAGCTTAATGCGATCGTGTTGACCGCAGTTCAAACCTTAGTCAAGTTGCTTTTTTGTGCTTTTTTTTAAATTTGGCTAAGTGCTTTGGGAATGTTTACAACACGCAATTATATTAATACCAGAATTAACACAATTGTTATGAGATGTGGAAAAATAGCTGATTTATTGCATGCAGTACGTAATACTATTTGCTGAGGAGGAAGTTTACTTTTTTGTTGCAAGATAAGTGTCCACTTTATGAGTACCTGTGCTGTGTCCCGACTACTGTAACTACACAAACATTTATAGTACAAAATCTGACTTAAAATCTGTTATAAAGCTCGAAGAGAAGGAATCATCAAATCAATCATCTATTCTGTCAACCTGCTGAAATAAACTGTTACTTAACCATCTACGAACTTGGATTATTGGATTACCATTTTATGTGTTAATAGAGGACGCTACCAGTATTTAATTAGTACAGAGAGTGTAACCTAAATAATAAGTATTAATAGTAGAATAATTAGAATAAGTATTTTAAGTGTATAAAAAATGGGTGCCTAGATACTTTATTTTTGGCTGTATTGTTTGTATTGTTAGTAGTAATTTTAATTAGTCCTTTTATTGTTTAAAATAGATGTATTAGATGATGTTGTGTGTAAACAAAACAAATGCTCATCAATATGCGGAGCTCTGTAGGGTTACAATGTGAAGTGGCCTTCCTAGATATACGCGGGAACAAAAAATGAGTCATAATACAAACCTACTCGGAGATGGCGATGTTGTTCGCCACACATCACGTCGTAAGTTCCCGCGGGGCGAAAAGCGGGCTATGGAGTGCCGCCTAGCTACGCTGAATGTTCAGGGAGGATTAAAAGATAAGATGGATGAAGTGTGTGATTTGGTGATAGACAAGAGAATAGATGTTTTGTGTGTGAACGAAACCAAGCGAAAGGGTGTAGACGTGACGCAGCACGGAGGTCTGACTGCTATCTGGTCTGGTGTCCCAGAGACACAAAGAGCTAGTCAGGGCGTGGGGATTGTCCTATCAGAAAGAATGAGAAACTGTATGAAAGACTATAGATGTATAAGTGGTAGAATAGTATGGGTGAGGGCTAAGGTGGGGCTTAACTCCCTCTTTATTGTAGGGGTATATGCCCCTGATATGGGAAGCTCGCTGCCAGAGAGAGAGGAATTCTGGGGTCAGTTATGGGATGTTGTGAATGAATGTAGGATGAATGAAAAAATAGTTATGCTTGGAGATTTTAACAGTTGGGTTGGAGTAAAAAGACAAGGATATGAGGGAGTATTGGGTGCTTTTGGAGATGATAGAGTGAATGAAAACGGTATGAACCTTCTGGATATTTGTGTGGAAAAGAAACTTTCTGTGATGAATACCATGTTTGATCACAGAAAGATTCACAGGTACACTTGGGAAAGGCAAGACAGTCGAAGTGTGATTGATTTTGTGATCTTGGATGAGAGGCTAAAGAGAAAGGTTACGGACGCAAGAGTATATCGGGGTGTCAATGTGGGGACAGATCATCATCTCGTCATGTGCAGAGTAAACGATATATTCAAGACTTGGCGCCATCGAGCTAGAGCGTCCGTAACCCCGCTAGAAAGAATTAGAGTAGAAAAATTAGAGGAACAGGATATCAAAAAGATGTATAAGGAAGAAGTGAAAGAGATGACTGATAAAGTATGGGATGGGGTGAAAGACTTTAGTTTAGAAGAAACTTGGGAGTTGGTTAGAGATAGTATGATACAAGTAAGTACAAAAGTATGTGGTGTTATGAAAAGGAATTGTGGGAATAGAATGAGCAGAGTTTGGGTAGATGATGAAGTAAAGGGTTTGGTAGGAAGGAAAAAGCAAGCATGGCTGGATCTATTAAATTGTAAAGCGCAAGTAAGAATGATGAGGAATGGAAATAACGCGCTAGATATAATGAAAGAGAAGTATAAAGAGCTAAAAATCAAAGTAAAAGAGCTTGTAAAATTGAAGAAGAATGCATGGGAAGAGAAAGAAAACATAAAGTTGTGTGATAATTTTCGTGAAAATATCAAACTATTTTGGAAGAAGGTAAAAGAAGCCCGTGGATCGACAGGAACGTTAAAGATGAATGCCATAAGAGGAGACGATGGATGCTTAGAAAGTGAAGAATGTAAGGTTTTGGAACGTTGGAAAGGTTATTTTGAAGGTTTATTTAGGTTGCAAGGTGATGTACAGGAAGTAGGAGAGCGGTTGCAAGCGAGAAGCGTGGAATCATATAGTGAGAGTATAGGTGAGGGCGACGAAAATCAGATTGAACTGGATGAGGTTCTGAAAGCATTGAAAGGAATGAAACTTGGAAAGGCAGCTGGATATGATAGAGTGTCCACAGAGATGCTGAAAGGCGGTGACGGGGTGGTAGCAAGTCTGTTGTGCCGGATCTTTAATATGTGTTGGAGACACGGCCGTGTACCAGACGACTGGTGCAAGGCTGTTATAGTTCCACTGTATAAGGGAAAAGGTTCACAGCAGGAATGCAAAAACTACCGCGGCATTAGCCTTTTAAGTGTTGTAGGCAAATTGTACGCTAAGGTATTAATTAATAGAGTGATGAGTATGACAGATCAAAAATTATGGGATGTACAAGCAGGATTCAGGAAGGGAATGGGATGTGTGGATCAGGTCTTCTCCCTAAGGTGTATAGCCGAAAAACACCTGGCTAAACACAAGAAAGTATACTGCGCTTTCATAGACTTGGAGAAGGCATATGATAGCGTGTGGAGGGACGAATTGTGGTCGACACTATCTATGTATGGAGTTGACGGGCGCTTGGTGCAGGCACTGAAATCTCTTTATAGGGATTCTAGAGCCTGTGTCAGGATAAATGGGGCATATACTGACTGGTTTAGTATCTCTAGGGGTGTGAGACAGGGATGTGTAGCGTCACCATGGCTGTTTAATCTATACATGGATAGTTGTCTGGTAGATTTGAGAGAGAGTGATGATGGATTGGTTATGGGTGAGCTGCCTATCAAGTGTCTTCTTTACGCGGATGATCAAGTTCTACTTGCACCATCTGCGGAAGAATTGCAAGATATGGTAACTAGAACGAATGAAGCATTTAGACTAAAAGGAATGAAAGTAAACGTAAACAAGACGAAAGTTATGGTGTTTGAAAAAGAGGAGTGTATGTCTGCATGTAATATTAAAATAGATGATGAAAGTGTGGAACAGGTACAAGAATTTGTTTATTTGGGAAGTGTTTTTACAAGAGATGGTAAGGTTGATGCTGATGTGGAAAGAAGGGTGTTAGCGGGAAATAAGCTGAATGGTGCCTTGCATGCTATTGTGGCTAACCAAGCGATTACTGAAAAGGCTCGAATGGCGATCCACAATGGCGTGTTGTTACCTACGCTTATGTATGGAAGCGAATGTTGGGTGTGGCAGGAGAAGCACAAAAGTAGAATAAATGCTGTAGAGATGCGCTCTTTGAGAAGTATGTGTGGTGTGACTTTGAAAGAGAGATTAAGAAATGAAGTTATAAGAGAACGTTGTGGTCTGAAAGAGGATGTAGTGACTAAGGTGGAGAAAAGTATGCTTAGGTGGTTTGGTCATGTGGAGAGGATGGATGAGAGACGCTTAACGAAAGGCATATACACGGCGAAAGTAAGTGGAAATGCTGGGAGAGGACGCCCGAGAAAAATATACTCCGATGTCATCGCTGGGATACTCCAAAAGGGGCAAGTGCGTAGCGCTTACAACCGTCGGGCATGTATGACCAGATGTATGAGTGTGGATGAAGCCAAGGAAGTGTGCTTCGATCGTGGCAGATGGCGCTCTATAGTCTCTGCCTACCCCCATGGGAAAAAGGCGTGATGTTATGATGATGATGATGATGATGATAGAAATTACAGAAGAAATCTTGTTCTACTGTCTCCAAAAGGAGAAATCTGGTAAAACTAAGAAGTAATTAATCAACTTAATCGGTCTGTTACTAGACTCACTGATGGACGGTCAGCGAAGTTTCAGTCCTAATAGAACGTTCTTCAAGCAAGGTACAAACAAATGTTTTATTACGTAAGCAGTTCCATTCATTACTTAAATATGCTGGTAAGAAATATTTAAAACGGCAATAAACGAACCGCCATCGATCAATTGAACGTTTCGTTACACTCCAAATTTACTCGCAATCAATTGAATTCAATATTCAATTGAAATATTTCGCAGTTTAAGGAATAAAACGTGAGTAATCCTACGAGATTGGGATACAATAGAAACGGAGCAGCATTCAATGTATTCAGCAGATCTTCATTTAGCAGGCGGATTCAGATGCAAAACGTTGTTCAACGATTACGAGTTGGTCTCGCGTACTAAAAGTTCCGTACCAATATAATACAATACATTCATTAACCATATTTAATACTGGGTGTTGCCCGCGACTTCGCAAGCATGAAATTTAGAAAAGTTTTCGCGTGTTTGTAACATTTTTCACTGATGCTTCGCTCCTATTGGTTGCGGTGTTATGTTATATAGCCTATAGCCTTCCTCGATAAATATACTATCCTACACTGAAAGAATTTTTCATATCGGACCAGTGTGGTTCGTGAGATTAGCACGTATAAACAAGCAAACAAACTTTTCAGCTTTATAATACTAACATAGTTAATAGATATTCATAATGTCATTAACAAATCGTCATAAGTGTCGCATCTATGCACAAAATATTATTCTTCGTTCTCTTCTTTTTTGACACACTTTTATTAGTTCGGTTCGTATCTATCAATCGGATAATCTATGTAACGGAATGAAGTAGAAATGGTTACAATAAAAATTTCGATTGTTCTCACCGTTCTTGAAATACAAGCACGGACGAACAGACAACGGAGTCTCAGTAACAGGATCCCATTTTTTTTACTTTGGATGCGGTACTCTAAAAATGAATCATGTTTAGCAAAAGCTGCGTTCGATTATCCAAATGGGAATTGAAAATTAATGCCATTGACGGTTGTTCGGGATTGGAAAGTGGTTTTTAATGGAACGGTCAGCTTGTTTTCAGATATTGAATGGTTTATAATGAGATTTACGTGATTTTAACTGAACGAAAGTGATGTAAGTAAACAAACAATAATACTTATAAATATTTTGTAAATGCACTTCGTTTTCATTTACTTACTTGTAACGGTATAGACCGAGATCCGAGGGGTGAATCCTTTGACTTATTTTCTCAGCGGTGAAATGTATTAGGTAGTCTTTGTTTCTAGTATCTTTGTAAAAATACCCGCATCTTTGTGCCATCTTGGATCATCATCATAACATCACGCCTTAATCCCATGGGGGTAGGCAGAGACTATAGAGCGCCATCTGCTACGATCCAAACATACTTCCTTGGCTTCATCCACACTCATACATCTGGTCATACATGCCCGACGGTTGTAATTGCTACGCACAGGGCCCCTTTTGGAGTATGCCGGCGATGACATCGGAGTATATTTTTCTCGGGCGTCCTCTCCCAGCATTTCCACTTACCTCCGCCGTGTATATGCCTTTCGTTAAGTGTCTCTCATTCATCCTCTCCACATGATCAAACCACCTAAGCATACTTTTCTCCACCTTTGTCACTTGGATCCATCCAAATGACAAAGGTGGAGATGTCATGTGTCACATGTCCATCTTGGATCTAGTATTTAAATAGAGGCCTGAGGAGGCCGTTGCACCACAGCAGAACGTCCGTGAGCAGGAGAGAGAGAGAATGGTATTTAGAAACGATTGTAAAGTGTACCTTAATAGATTAGATTACTACCACTCAAATGTGAATGTTTTCTGCCATTATGTCTTCTCTACTGAATTTGATCGAATCGCATGCGTATCTAATAAGCAAGAATGTATTCATAGACACGTCGCCACTCAAATTCGTATCACGGTATCGTTAATAGGATCAAAGCTAACTTAGCGCATTTTCACCTAACTCACTTACGTACGACAGGGTTTCGCACTCAAGAAAAAATGATCAATACGAGTAACGCGGCCGAAATGAAAGGAATAACCAAGATCAAGATAGAAGCAAATAAATGTATTTGTTTAGACGAACATCTGCCAGGACAATCAATATCGTTAAGTCTGATTATATGCAAGTTTCAGCTAGTTCCCCCACTTCCATACTTGTTAAATGAAATAATTACCAATTTATAACGGCATTTTTTACAGAAACTACAGAAATAAGCTACATACCTAATAAACACTAAAAAAATTAACACAACTACAATAAAAATTTACCTTCCAATAATCGACACGTAGAGAATAACTTTTGAGGCGTTTGCTTCTGTTTAGCTAGAATGTTTGTCTAAGTAATTACAATAATAACCGACTTCAAAACGAATTAATCTATAGTCTCTGCCTACCTCCATGGGAAAATGGCGTGACGGTATGATAATGATTAAAAATTATTTAAGTAAAGAAATATTAAAAAAGATCTTATTCATATCGAGATATTCAAGCACCACTATTATAATTAGTCGACAGATCATTACATAGTAGTTGAGATATAATATTCACGGGTCATAAATGTCCCATTATGTCAGACACGAACTTTATCTACAAAGAGAGTACATAGCCCTATTTCACCACCTCCGCAATTTACTGTATTTTCAGCTCTTATATTGACGTAACTATTTCACGAAGCATACATTACTTTTAACTTTGTGATTTATAATTTATAATCTTGATAAAACTTACTTTTCAGGAAATCTGAAAACGAGTGAAGTAGAGTCGAGAGAGATATGAACGCGAAATAAACTTACTTAATTTTTTTTTATATAATGACATTTCACGCAATGTCCTCTGGTCCCAACCTAAGCTTATATGCCTGTGTTATGCTTATGGATACCAGAGTACGGATAGAATAGATATACTACTTTTAATTGAATTAACTGTGTCAAGTGTATCTTGCGTGTCACATTTATCAAGACGTTTAACTAAATATTGTGTTACAAACTGTTTCATTCAGTTTAGTAACATATGAAGTGTCTACTAAACTACATCAAGTAAACAAAGCCATTACGTCAACTATTTACAAGGATATCTTAGAAAATGTGATTTCACGTCATCTGTCTAATACAGGCAGATTTAAACTCATACGGAGCCATCTTAGAGCAATAGCAATGTAGGAGCTAACATTATAAGGCAACTCTCGCTGATAGAGGTATGAGCGCAATGCTCATACTCATTGTGTACAGACACTGTCATCCCTTAGTGTGTGTGAGGCGATATTGACCAATGAAATTCACCGGTGCGGAGGCATATTAAAATTTCTTTCTTCCTTTATACTTGCGATGCGATCAGTCAACCTAGACTATAACCATGTGAGTTGCAAAGGGAAGTGGGGTTACGCAAGATAGAACCACTGTTCTACCCACTCTAATGCGTTAGCACATCGGCTCTCTTAAGTCGTCTAATCGGGTTCATGAGAGAGTCCTTAAAATATTGTTCTGAACTCTTGAATATTAAAATTTGACAAAGAAAACAGCGTGTGTTACTGCTCCCGATGGTGAAATAATCTAAGAGAGCCATCCAACTGTAAACACACTTAAGTATTTTATGACACGTGTAGTGATTGTTTCAGTAAATTCAAAATTATTGTATTGAATACCAATATTTCGATAGACACGTATATCATTCCGTGTGGTGACGGACTAAGAATACAAGTGTCACCACCCCTTTTCCTCCCAAAAGGTGCTTTAAGGGCTCCCACACAAAACTGCGATGCGATGCGATGCGAATTCGCATCGCAGGAACTTGCGATGCGAATTTCTGCGATACGATTTTGGGCGGCAAACTGTGTGGTAGGGCAACCATACCTTCAAGTGTATTGGACGTGTTTTTAGGAAGCGTAAGTTGGATCGCAAAAAGATTATTGCACTGCTGTTATTGTTAAAAAGATATAAAAGAAAAAGAAGATTTTGGGTTCATCCATTTATTACGATTATGAAATCTGATGGGAACTATTTTACTCGAAAGTACTCTGTCTCGGAGCGGACTAAAGGGACGTCACCAAGTATGACGTAATATCGTAGGAATGCGCGATGCGATTGAGATCGGACGTTCTTGCGGTGCGTTCGTGCGAGTTCGCAGATATTTGCGATGCGATGCTAGTTCGCAGTTTTGTGTGGGAGCCCTAAGAGTCAGCTATGGGATATTACAAGCAGTTAACATTTACTGTGAGAGACGGAAAACTCAAAAATAAACCCTGTGCCAACACACTTCGGTCAGCGCGGCACAGTAGACCATAATCTCTCCCAAAGTGGAGGATGCCCGAGCCCAACAGCTACTAATGGGCTGGAGAGAGAGTATATCACTTGAGCAACACGTAAACATTAAAATATACCAACATTTCGTTTCTATTGTTATTATAAAAGCACAAATTAAAATAATTAACAATTCAAATAGTGCTTCAGCAATTTCAATTGTTATTACTAAGAAAAATTTTCCATTTTCAATTATAAATACTGGATTGCTATTCAAATATATTATTTTACGTTTTATTAATTAATTATCTTCTTTATCTTTATATATATAAATCTTCTGTACGAGTGTTTGTAATTGAACTCCTCCTAAACGGCTGGACCGATTTAGATGAAATTTTTTGCTGTTAATTTTTACACAGAATTGTATGGCAAAATAACGTTTGCCGGGGCAGATAATTAGTTATATAAATTTTCACTCAGTCACTAATAGTCAGTTAAAAGCAAAGAAGCTTTTATCTTTCACATTTTTTTTCTTTTTTCGGATTTTAATAAAAAGTAATCACGTAGTGTATGACACAGTACACAGTAAGTATATGACATCACAGACATAACCACGCAATATCATTGGTGGGTGTTATTTGAGTAAGTTTTTAATTTTTTTACTAAATCTCATTTTTTACCTAGTTTTATTTAAGTTTTGATAATAGTTCCACATTTTCGAAATATGTAAGTATAATCTGCGTATTTCGACCTATCAAACAATATTTTTTTCTTTGCTATAGGTATTATAATTTAGCAGCTACAAAGGTTTTTATTGATAAATAGCAAGGAGGGGGGCCCGTCGGCCCCCTCCGGACGCCCAACTTAATAATAATAATAGGGGGCCGGACGGCGGGGTGGTTAGGTGCCTTTTACAGCACCCTGGGAAGATAATGGGGTAGCGACACGTGTATTCTTAATTTGTCACCACACGGACATATACGTTGGATGACAGACTAAAAGGCAAAGGGGCAGATGAATGATGGAATCACTTTAATATGCGTAATAGTAGTATACACGACAAAGTAATAAACGTTCAAATTGTTACCGCTGCCTCATAAGATAGAAGCTCACATCATTTGGATATGGATCCATAAATTACAGTATTCACGTCGGGTATATGTTAATAAACAACACGTTTGTCTGATACTTTATACATGCAAATAAGGCTATGTAGAGTCGGATAAAGTTAAAGCCCTAATTTTCGTAAAGAGCATAAAATATTATTATAGACTTGCTGTGCCCACGACTCCGTCCTCGTGGATTTCCTGGTAGATTTTTTTTATCGACCGAATCAATTTTTGATTCTTATTTAGCCGCTAGATGGCGTTGTAAATAACTAAATTGAGAAATTTCGTATTATGTAAATATCTCTTGATTGAGTGGACCGATTGCGATGAAACAAAGACTAAGTAATACCTTGAGTTGTGTACAATTTTAACGTATAACATTTATATTTATAAGTGCTGTACATTGGACGTGATGCGTGCACCGACAAACATCTGAACAGACAAAAATTATAAAATTTTAAAAATGCTGGGTATGGGTTCTGTTGGTTGTCCTTTAACCATCTGACTATTTTGTTTGAAAATATATTCAATGTACAAAAATTTTTTTCTACAGATTTATTATATGTACCGATTAAAATAATATCTATCGTAAGATCTTATAGTTTACTAGCTGCCCCGGCAAACGTTGTTTTGCCATACAATTCTGTGTAAAAATCAACAACAAAAAATTTCAACAAAATCGGTCCAGCCAATTGTGACCCTAACCATCCTCAAACCCCCTTGAATAGACACAACAAATTTCATCAAAATCGGTCCAGCCGTTTAGGACGAGTTCAATTACAAACACACGTACAGAAGATTTATATATATAGGAGAAAAGCATCGTAGACATCACCTGTAGTTACAGCCAGAGCAGTCATCCATCTAAACACATTGTAATATTGAATAAACTAACTACGATAACTACAACATTCTATGAACTACGATGAGATTGATCCATGGCTTACGACACGTGTAGCTGGTTTGGAAGGATCCTTTTATGAAATTTCAACGGGTCACCATTCATTCTCATCTAATGAACGAGACACCATTTGAGGACTTACTTCACAATCTTGGAACCTAAGTTAAAACTAAAAATCCTTAAGTAAACTATTTTAATCAAGTCTCCTACGACATATATATCTTATATATAAAATTCACGTGTCACAGTGTTAGTTACCGTACTCCTCCGAAACGGCTTGACCGATTCTTCTCAAATTTTACATACATATTCAGTAGGTCTGAGAATCGGCCAACATCTATTTTTCAAACTTTTTTTTTAGTATGGCAAAACAACGTTTGCCGAGTCAGCTAGTAAAGATATAAAGATTTCTTCGTTACATTTAATTGATGCTTTCTTTTTTTTAATATTAGGGTACTAATTACTAAACCAACATCAGTTTTAAACAGTGGTCGCTACGCCTACTCACACAACAAAATAGCCACACGCACTTTTAGAAACGACATTGACAATGTCCATACACAAAGCATATGAGCATTGTTTTGGTACCTTTTCATCGTGCGTAATCTATACCAATATTGTTGGTTGTTTGTTTGTTTTGAACGCGCTAATCAAGTCCTATTTGAAAAATTCTTTTAGTGTTGAATAGTACATTTATCGAGGAACAACAACGTGATGCTAAGACTATTAGAAATAAGTGAAAAATTTTACAAAAACGGGAAAAATTCTCAAAATTTCATAAAACCAATTATTTCTCACCTGATAAAGAATTTTCGGAATACTAAGTACATATAGCATTAATAAATACACACAATAAACAACGATAATCATGAAATATCGTTGCTCCCCTTGTTCTCTAAATTCAACTTAATCCCGCCTCGCTTCCAGACAGTTTTGAACAAACGCCTTCATAAACGTTTAAGCAAATCATTATGTATTAGCCTTCCTTTTTGTATATTTCTGCAATAACTTCACAAACCTTATGACTTTTATAACTCAGAGTTAGATAAAGATTTACCTATATAATAAATTTATTGTTGAATAGGATAACTTGACTAACAATAAAATTTATAATTTGTAAAAAGCAATCAGTTCCATTTAGACTAGAACTAACTAGACTATCAATCACTTCAGTAAAATCAAAATGGAAGACAGTAAAATAGATTGTGATTTTAAAATTATTTTAGTACATTTAAGAGGATACCAAAATAGCTTCGTGCATTTTTCTATGTACGAAGTTTTCATTGTTTCTTTAGATTGAATGGCTAGAGCTCTAATTTTTAAGTATATTTATTTTTCAATATACGAGTATGATCTAGGATCGCATAAACTCAGAAACGCGATTGAAAAAAGTTTTCTCGATAGAAAATCTTAGCGAAACAACCTCTCTCATTTTTTATTTTTTTCATTTGTCGGTCTATTATCGCGTATTAACTAATGAAATAACTTTAAAAACATAAGTAACTATTATATATAGAAACACGTAAATCAGAATTAAAATATATTTAGTAGATTTCGAGTAAACAAAAAAAATATCCCTAATTCTTCATTTTCTATACCTACATACTTTCTATAGCTGTGTTAATATGTACATGTCGACGATAATATTAATGTAGGCCCTTAACAGTTTTATCTATGCAAAAACCTCTCTTGTGGAGATGTGAGACCAAAAAATTACGTTATGATAATCAATATTTGTGTGAAGTTATGTATGCAAGTCGACTTACCTTGCCACCCACATCATGTTAACAAAATAAGGACCACATGTTGTACTTCATCTACTAGTTACTGAAAGTATAAGTGCTGGAATTCAAGCACTACCACTTGAAGAGGCGTAACCTGTTCCTCTGGTCATCGAACTACCGCAAAAACTACCAAGACTTTCAGTACAAAGTTTGGGTTGTGTTATACCGTTATAGCATCCTTAATGCAATAAAAAATAAATGGTTATTTTATTTATATCATCAATATCTGTCATCGATTTGTGTGTTATCGCACGCAATACTGCGAGGAGCGCTCGTAATTTACACGCGAAGTTCCGTTCGGTAGCTGTTGTCCGGAAAATATAAATGCTTTTAACATCATTACACTCTGCTCTCTCTCTCATAATACTTGCGGTAATAAACGACATTTAAATGAATTCTGTTAAAAGAAAATTCAATGGCAATTGATATCATATCTAAAGTAGTAAAGTAAAGTAAATAAATAACTACAAAATGCTTACATAAGACCATCATAAACACCAAGAACCGAGTCCAGTATATCGTAACAAGTTCTTACTGAATATTGTAGCTAAAGTCTTTTAAATAATTTCTCATCTATAATTGTGTTTTCTTTTTAAACCAATTGCCAAGAACAAGCACAACAAAGGAATATCAAAAAAGTAAAATCATTAAAATAAAACAAAGGTCCAAGACAGATACAAATACATCAAAAGTGATTATTAATGGTACATTAATAATTAAATTACTTTAAGGAAAATACAGTGAATAAATCAAGATACAATTCTCAATAAAAATATTTCCGTAAAAATTACAGCGAAAATTCACGTTTAATTTGTTAGCTAACTTAAAAGCAGCTTTCAAGTAAACACGCGTCAAGAGCTTCAGAACTATTAATCTTAAGGATGTTTCCCAAAACAATTTATTACTGGGCTATGTTAACGTGCGGCCTGCAAATTGGGACGTGGAGATTAGGTGGGTCAGAAACATAGAACATTCTAAACAAACGATCCAATACTATTATGTAGTGTACGTGAGAAGGTACGTATTGTTTTAAGGGCCAACAGTCCTATATGATGGACAGGTTGGGTGTATGTTGGGTGGATGTATTGTTATTACTGGAAGGAGCAGCTGCCTCTGAATCGGCAAGTCACGTAGCCTTAATTTAAGTTCCGTAATAAAACTTAACACTACTCTATTCTCTTCGGTTTTCACGTTGTATTAATCTTTGCAGTGGTTCACTTTACTGGACTTGTTAGTTCGATAATTTCATAGTCTGTTGCGATTAAACGTAAAGCAGTGTTAGGTACAGTTGCTCAAATAAGGGTATAACTTGGTACCGGTATTAGATTTATTACTTGGAAAAATAACTAGTTAACGTTTTGAAACTTTTCGGGAAGAAATACCTATTCTAAGATATACCTATTATAGATATGATTAATTAGTTTATCAATACAATAAATTCCATAGCAGAGTTATCTGGACATACGAGACTCGGATATTGGTGCCGATTCTGAGCGCACAACTAAACTTAACAAAAAAATTGAAACTGATAGCGTCATTATCACAATTCGGCTATGTTTACTGAAGTTTCTTATTATTAAAACTGTGTATTATAAACTAACGATTTTAATTAATATAAATGCGTACGATGTACGACGTAACGAAATAGCAAGTAATAGCTAATTGACACTACCAATTTTCATTTTTTAGTTCAGTTTAGTTGTGTACCTAGAATTGGTACCATTATGTAAAATATTAAGAGCAACGAATAACAAAAGTCTTGATTAATTTGTTTAAGCCGCGAGGTAAGAATTCAGGTAACATGCAGAGCCCAGGTTAATTAATTTGTAGGTAAGATGTTACGAACATGGTGTTACGGAATAATCTAAATATTTATAAAAAAATTCTACAAAATTTTCTTGTTACATGTAAAGGACAAAAGGTTCTACTGAAGCTAGAACCCTGAAAGTTTGGAAATAAATAATATTCTAACTAATAACAATAATTTTAACTGTATAAATTTGAGTTTTTCATGAACTTTTCTAAATTTTCATTTTTAACAAATTTCGAAATGTTTTCTTCTAAATGTTCGAATATGTTCTCAATTCCTCGATATATTTAGTTTCATAATGCTCGTTAGATACCCCATTTATCATAAATCGCCTGGGCAGACTTGAAAAAACATTACTTTTACTAACAAATTCAAGGCGTATGAGTAGGTATAGTCATCAAGATAGAACACTTGCGCGACTCATTCGTTTAAATAAAACATTTTTTTACGGATTTAGACGTCTACGACGTCAGTCTCAACCGTGACCATGGTGACTTCAAAGTCTTCGAAACGTCGGGACAAAATTTAAAACAAATATACGCGTCTAAATCCGTAAGTTAGGACCTGATGACGGGACCCTGAAAACTATTCAAAGAATTGTTTACATTTTTACAAATTTACATTAGAAGATAAGATTTGATAGCTATTGTTTTGAAAATTGGATTGATAATTTTTTACCTCAAAACCAATTAAAATTTGAAATGGATAAATATTTACAAAGTAGTTACGTATAAATTGTAATAATACAAAACAGTTATAAACACTGTAATTGATCGTGTATCTTGGCCGGCTTAACAGAGGTAAATGACCGTTATTTGTTGTTACAAGACTTACAAGCTATGCTAATATATCACTAACACTCATTTGCAACTTGCAAATGAAACGGACAAGATTGCCCACTCAATGTAAAAGTAGGCCAACAGCGAACTGCTAAGAATGAGGAACAATTTTTTTGACCAATTTTACCTCTCTCTCTCTCCAGCCCATTTACGTCCTACTGTTGGGCACGGGCCTCCTCCACTATAGGAGGGATTATGGTCTACTGTGCCGCGCTGACCAGGCGTATTGGCACAGGGTTTATTTTCGAGATTTCCGTCTCTCACAGAGGGTGTTATCTTTTACAGCACTCTTGGGAGGAGATGGGGTGGTGACACTTGTATTCTTAATCCGTCACCACACGGAGAAAGTTACCTAAATACATTAAAATTAAAACGAGTAGGTAATTATGTATTTATCTGGGTGGTAAAATACAAGCGATATCACCTTTTATATCCTCCGCAAGAGTCAATAAATAAGCAGATGAACATTAAGAGGTTAAGAAGAAATGGTTACGCAGATCTCGGTATAACTATGAAAATAATTCATTTAATTAATATCAACTTGTTTTGCAGCGAAATCTCCTTGATAGGTTGTACACACTTTTCTTTCTCTACGCGAGTAATTTTCATAAAAAAGGAATAAAGTTCGCTACACTAATTACTTAGTGTATTACTTAATTACTTTTATAGGGTTCCGTACCCAAAGGGTAAAAACGGGACCCTATTACTGAGACTTCGCTGTCCGTCCGTCCGTCCGTCCGTCCGTCTGTCACCAGGCTGTATCTCAAGAACGGTGATAGCTAGAGAGTTGAAATTTTCACAGATGATGTATTTCTATTGCCGCTATAACAACAAATACTAAAAATAAAATAAAATAAATATTTAAGGGGGGCTCCCATACAACAAACATGATTTTTTTACCGTTTCTTGCTCGATACTAATAACGTTGCCTTATGTTGCATAGATAATGGTACGGAACCCTTCGTGCGCGAGTCCGACTCGCACTTGACCAATTTTTATTCTAGATTACTCTAGAAAAACCAAAATAACTATTTTGATATAGAATTTAAGGCAACGTTAATCTTCAGTGCTATGGGACCGTTCAAAATTAATCAAACGTTCAATCTTCCAGCTCATGGCGTCTGAATTAGAAACACTTTATATTTTTCACAAAAGAAAACATCAAAGTAGGCATAATGGAGAGAGCGTAGGAATTTTTATGCACAAAATTATTACTTTATTAACTTAATTACAAATTCAGTAGAATCTAAACATAAAACCTTTTAGTTAGAGCCTTAAAACATTTTTGGGTTTCAAAAACTTTATGGAACTTTATTTGTTTCAGAAATCCTATAATAAAAAAGAACTTAAAAGCTTCTGTTAAAATAAATGTTACATCTGAACTGAATACAGTTTTAATAAATTCTCATTTCTTAATCTACGTGAAACCACTGAAAATTTAATTTATAGACGCTTGTTTCGTGCTACTGAAAAGCTGCTGAGTTTATAAGATATAACAACTTATTTGTGGCAGAAAATTGAGTTAAGAATAAAATTCTGCAACTGATCGAACTCATCTGATTTAGCTAAACAACGACTTAGTGCAAAGAGAAAAACTAAAAATGGCGCATTTGTAAAGGAAATTAATAAAATTCCCCTGGCTTCAACAAATATTTTTTTTGTAGCAATCCAAAGAAAGTGAATTATATTAAAGAGCCCGAAAAAAGCGCCCAGCTCTAAGAAAGTTAAAATGTGCCAGTTAAAAATGTTAAATTAACAAACGCAAAACGAAAAAATATAATAAAAAGGAGGAAATAATACAAGTTAAGAGTATTAAAGACTAGCCTGAATGGGAACAACGGGCTGTTTGAAAAATATGAACAGAAAAACTTTTTTTGCTACAATAAAAGTGTATTATGTACGGGCTTTATCAACACGTTGGAAAACGTCAGCTGCTGTTCCACCAACTTTTGTGATCATACTCTCAGTTAGGCAACTGTATTATATTGTATCATGCTATTTCAAAATTAGATGTGTTTCAAGGAAGATAAGCAAACTGGTAAATGGGTTTAGGCCCATTTTTTGCTTATAAAATACCAGCAATATTATTTTACTATTTAGTTACTTTCACTAATTCATTGGGCCTGTCCAATGAATTAGTGAATTGCCGGCAACAAAATTCTGTGGCATTTCAACAAGTCACCAATAAGTTCCAATAACCGCCCACAGGGATAAATCAAACGAAATGGCAAAATGCAGATAAACTATCGTAGATCTGGATGTCCTGCCATCTCAGCTGGTTACCGCTCTAAAATATTAGTACAAAGACAAGAACACTTACGGTAGAATTTCAGCAAGAAAATCAGTCCAATAAAGACGAGTGCCGTAACTATAATGGTTTATTCAAATTTTACTGTGGAAAAACCGCAGTTTGGAAAAACGATTTAGGCGCCGCAAACACCTGCTCACCGCTTTGGGTACCGCTTCGTCCGAATCATAGTAACTGTATTATTCTTTGCAGTTTCTAGTTTCAGAATAGTGTATTAAGAGATGTTATTGGATCTGCTTGCCTTCCGGTTCTAGTGAATGATACTTCATATTTTAGTACATCTGTTTATTCTCTGTGTTTGATAATTTCCACAAGTATAAGTCACAAATGTCACAAGTTCCAAACTACTTCTCTAGTATATCCATCATTAATTTATTCATTCCGGTTCAAGGACACAATTTCAATTATCGACTCAATCTTTATGAAATCTATTTATAACTCCTATTATCTATTTATATAATCAAGTTCCAAAAACTCCACAAGACTGTGTCACTAAAAGTCGCATCTTTTTTTCTCCCGAATCAAACACCCGCCAAACTGTCCCATGACACATTGTAATGTTAAATCTCTAACATTTGCCCGACTCATTTGTTTAAATAAAACTACTTTTTATGGATTTAGAAACGTGTATTATTTGTTTTAAATTTTGACCCGACGAATTTTGGTCAAAATTTAAAACAAATACACGCGTCTAAATCCGTAAAAAGTAGTTATATTTAAACATTGTAATGTTGCCAATATTTGAAAAAGGAAGTCGATATCTGAATGCCGAATATTCAGATATCGATTTATTATATCGATTAAACGAACCCTAACAGTCTATACTAATATTATAAAGCTGAAGAACCACTGGACCGATTTGAAAAATTCTTTCAGCGTGACATATAGCATTTATCGAGGAAGGCTTTAGGCTATATAACATCACGTTACGACCAGTAGAAGCGAAGCAACAGTGAAAAATATTGCAAAAAACGAGGAACATTTTCTAAATTCCACGCGGACGTAATCGCGGGCAACAGTTAGTAGTTTTATAAAAAGCTTTCGCAGAGACGTCACTTTATAGATACATATTTAGGGTCCCTTTAATTAATTATGAAGCTATCAAATAATTATAAAGTTTCTATAAGTAACACTTGTTTTTTTTATCGAAAGATGAAAATAGTCATTTGGCGAAATCAACCTAGATGCTAGAGTTTGATATATTTTACCTGGAAAAGACGAATAAACGGATGCTTATTCACCTGAATGCAAGCGAAACTTTATAAATGACACAAATACATAATGAAAGAAAGTTTAATCATGCGAACGTATGAATGAGCACGCATGTCTTGGTATATGAATATTATAAAAGCAATCCCTTTACGCACCATTACACCTATGGTCTCTTTTAAACCTACGTATTTCGGGAATAATCAACTGAAAATGGTTGAACCTAGTCAATTAGTCTTATATCTTTAAAAGAATTAAATAATAACTTACTTATCCGTGTAGTGACGGATTAAGAATACAAGTGTCACCAACCCATTTCTGTAAGAGTCAGCTAAGGGATATTATAATATAAACAGTTAACATCTACTGTAAGAAACGGAAAGCTCGGAACCAAACCATAGGTCAACCCGCCTGGTCGGCGTGGCATAGTAGCCCACAAACCCTCGCGAGTGGAGGAGGGCCGTGCCCAACAGTAGGACGTTAATCGGCTTGAGAAATAGAGAGAAAAGTAACTTATCATCCCATCCTCCATCGCAAAAAAAAAACATAACTGGAGGAAATCGCATATTTCGGTTCCCCAAAGCTAGTCAACGTTCTTGCTCCTTATCCATCTCAATTTTAAGTACACACTAGCTGCCCCGGCAAACGTTGTTTTGCCATACAATTCTGTATAAAATAAAATTTCATCAAAATCGGTCCAGCCAATTTGTAGCCTATGTGTTATTCTGATGTATAAGCTATATTGTGGTAAAGTTTCATTCAAATCCATTCAGTAGTTTTTACGTGAAAGAGTAACAAGCATCCATACATACAAACTTTCGCCTTTATAATATTAGTAGGATTACTTATCCGTGTAGTGACGGATTAAGAATACAAGTGTCACCAACCCATTTCTGTAAGAGTCAGCTAAGGGATATTATAATATAAACAGTTAACATCTACTGTAAGAAACGGAAAGCTCGGAACCAAACCATAGGTCAACCCGCCTGGTCGGCGTGGCATAGTAGCCCACAAACCCTCGCGAGTGGAGGAGGGCCGTGCCCAACAGTAGGACGTTAATCGGCTTGAGAAATAGAGAGAAAAGTAACTTATCATCCCATCCTCCATCGCAAAAAAAAAACATAACTGGAGGAAATCGCATATTTCGGTTCCCCAAAGCTAGTCAACGTTCTTGCTCCTTATCCATCTCAATTTTAAGTACACACTAGCTGCCCCGGCAAACGTTGTTTTGCCATACAATTCTGTATAAAATAAAATTTCATCAAAATCGGTCCAGCCAATTTGTAGCCTATGTGTTATTCTGATGTATAAGCTATATTGTGGTAAAGTTTCATTCAAATCCATTCAGTAGTTTTTACGTGAAAGAGTAACAAACATCCATACATACAAACTTTCGCCTTTATAATATTAGTAGGATAAAATTCATTTTCAATACTAGGTCCATATTTCGGTTCCCCAAAGCTAGTCAACGTTCTTGCTCCTTATCCATCTCAATTTTAAGTACACATAAAACTCATTTTCAATACTAGGTCATCATATATTGTCATGTACTATTTATGGTATAATACTGGTTTAAGTATTACGACCGTCACGACGTATCAGAGAATACAGTAATTTCATGTTACCTACTTTAATCATTTTGCACTTTCTGTGCATCGAGTCTGCTTATAAAACATGTTATTAAGAACAAAAGCTCGCAATATGATAAAACAGTTTCATAGAAGCAAATGCAATAAAAATTGGCAGAAAATGCCAGACAAGAAATTATGCATCATAGTGAATTTCAGTAACATCGTGAATGGAATTTTAATAGCATTCATGAATAAAACGGATTTATTTGACTTTGATACATCGATCTTGGAATTGTGTGGAATTTTGCATGTTATGTTTAATTTATATTGTACTAGCTGTTGCCCGCGACTCCGTACGCGTGGAATTTAGGAAAGTTTCATGAAAATCCTTCCAGTAGTCTTTATGTGAAAGAACAACAAACATCCTTACATTCATACAATCCAACATTAACCAATCATCCAAATATTAGAGCATGGATAGAAGACCGAGGAAACGATCCGGCCAACGGCCAACAGTTTAAGTATTTTATTTTGTCGCGCGTTATTCTTTTTTCGTCATATCTCCTAAGATATTCATTTAAATTGCATGCTGTAAAAAGCAGTTATAATCTATATTAAACGTGTAAGCTAAATAAGGTATTTAATTTGATAAAAAAGATTACTTTAAATATACACATAAATAGCTTTTGAAAACACCCTATTGAATTTGATAATTTTTGCGACATTATTATGGGTAAAGCGGGTTTCCTTTAAAAGATAGACATATGCCCTCGCGGACTTTTTTGAAGAACTATAGGTAACAAACAATTCCTCCATATATTAGTTTGTTGTACCTCACATAGATAAGGCAGCGTTTTCATTTATAGCTCGCACGCGCCTGAGTTTCTCGGCAAATTTAATCATATCTCATCCAATATACAGCAACCAACAAATAATGCAAAAAAGGCATCCTCTTGAACCATTCTATCTATTAAAAAAAACCGCATCAAGATCCGTTGCGTATTTTTGAAGATATAAGCTCACATAGGGACATCATACAAAAATTACGACTTTGTTTTTTAAGAAGTAAAGAAGTAACTATTTATTACATACTAGCTATTGCCAGAGACTCCGTACGCGTGTAATTTAAGAAATTTTCCCTGTTTTTGCAACATTTTTCACTTATGTCGTTGGGATGTTATACCTATAGCCTTCCTCGATATTATGTACTATTCAACACTGAAAGAATTTTTCAAATTGAACCAACGGTTTTCGAGATTAGCACGTATAAACAAACTCTTCAGCGTTATAATATTAGTATAGATGTGTATACTTTGTCCGAGGCCCCGTGACATCGAAATCAGTAGTACAAGTTTCTAAAAAATCTTCCATTTTGAATGCGTTAATTAATTCTATCTTAGCTGTAAATCAAGAACTTAAACATTTTTTAATTTCTATTAGTTAAGCTTACTATTTTTAACATGAGTTAGTTATAAATTGCAAATTATCTATTAATTACAAGATTCTCTAGACTTTCGAACCCGTCGACGTGTATAACTAGAACGATAGCAAATTGATTAAGTATAATATACTAGGGACCAATTAAATCTCGCAATAAAACCATTACAATAGTTATATCTAGCCAGGCGTGCTGTAGCTGTTGCAGAACTCAAATGGGTAAATTTGCATTTAAATTGATTTATCTGTAATCCCAATTTGATATGAATATCAGAAGATTAATGATTTTACTGATTACAAGCATTTCGTTTTCTTTCAATGAATGAGTTCCAATTCTGAAACGAGGATCGAATTAATAATGAATTAGATGCCCTTAATGCCTTGTGTCATTAGGGAACAATTAATCAAAAAAAGTATAAATGCGCCAAAAATGATATCAAACGGGTGATCAACGCTGTTAATGTTTTTTGTGTCGGCATTAATATTTGGGGTTGCTAAAACTAATTTCAGCTCTAATGCAATAATTTAAACAAAGTTAATATTCATGGCATATCGACTTACGAAAAAAGTTGCGAGTTCGATCCCCGTTCAAGACAATGAGTTAGTAATGGAAAACTGGATTGTTGTTTCTAAATCATTATATGGGTCCATAAAATCGGGACTTTGTCCTTCTGAATTGAGCAGAACCTCAAATAAAGACAGAAATATAGACAAAGAAAGCAATAATAGAATTTCTAGTAATTAGTTCCATTTGGATTTTCCCACTTCAGCCTAATTTGGTGCTATGTGAAGTTTGTTTCTTGTCTTGTTCTGCCTTTTTCTTAAATAATGTTTATATGTTGTCTTTAAGATTATCTGTTTTTTCCTTAAATCTTGTATTGTATCCGATAGATTGATTATCTATTAATAAGTTATGACTAACTGAAATTAGTCTAATTCATTCACAATTATTTTTGCAAAATATAAGTTTTTTTTATAACATTGTACTTGACCACATTCCAGCTGATAGTAAGCGGCAATGTAGCCTCGATGGTAACTAATACAATTAACAAATATTGTAAAAAAATTAAAACTAGTTAATCTGATAATCACTAGGGCTGTCTGAGCCGGAAGGGACCGGGTGGCTGACCAAAAGTCTGAAGCTTGAGATAACTAAAGGTGTATAACCAGGGAATCAGAGTGGATGCACGCTTACCTGCGCTAGGAATGCCTAGCTGTCAATTGCCATTTTGAATGTATGAACATTCCGATGCTGATGATCACAACAGACTAGACAGTAAACCAACACCACTGATTACACTATAGGACATTGTTAAAGAAAATGATATTCAACTCTGAACTGGCCATATAAATAAGCACATTAGCCATGTAAATATGAGAAGATGTTCTCAATGAACAGAATACTGGACCTGCCATTCTCTTTGTCAACGGATTTGCTTATAGCTATTTAAAGCTGATTGCAGATTATAAACATTGATTAACAACTGTCAAGCATGTAGGACCTGATATACAAATATGTCAGATATGAAGAATTTAAATTTAATCAAGTTAAAAGACATTGAAATATGGCTAAAATCTAATCATAGTCCAGTTGTTAACTATATTGATTTTCAGGCTAAGCTTCAGAAATTTGCACAAAAGCTCTATGTTAAAATACCTTAATCTTACCAACAGTCTACTTTAAAGGTGTCATACTTGCCATAAATTAATAATAAAAAAATTCAACAAACAATATTACAAATACATTATTATTTTTTTAATATGTGTAAATTTAATAGCTGAACAGAGAGCTATTCATAATTTATGTACAAGATTTTACGGTTGTATATATTTTACGGTAGGTAACTCTTGTTTTTTATTCGCCTACCTAAAATAAAAACAAAATTGTAGTTAGTAATGTTTAGTCTTATTACTTTTATGTCATTCAGTCTTGTTACTGTAGAAAGACTTATTACACATATGTACTTTGAGAATATTTTTTATAAAAGACTAGTCTACTATTTACATGGTTTTCACTGGATGCTAAATCTATCTTCTATCCTTCTGAACAGAATTATTTATGTAATACTGTTTACTTGAGCTTTCCCCTAACCAATTTTAATTTTACAAAATCTATGTTTTTCGTGAAGCTAACATATTCTTACACAGTAAACAAAAGAAAGAAAAACCCTTTCAAAAATAATATTTTATAAATTTTACAATCTCTAATCGCTAACATTCGGTACCCTTTGGTTCTAAAATTAAATATTATACAGTGATAATAAAAATGTGTGTAATTTTATGTAACCCTATGCACGAAATGAAAGAAAACATGTTTTTGTTGTGTTTTAATAAAATGATATTAGAATGTTGCGTCTAACAATTAATAAGCAATACATACATCTATATTTTAATAGACACAATTATTTCGGGTATTATAACAGTAAAAGATAGAGGCAAATTTAACAAATAATTTATATTTTTTTATAAATATCGATCGACTCTTGTACCAGTCTGTGAAAGTATCGAAACAGTTTTAGAACTTACCACGGAGGTGGTGGGCTCTGCACAGTTTTCTGTTGCCCAGTCCTTTACAGCAATATTAAATGGTCACACACAGATATAACTGCACTAAGCATAAATTAAAAAAATATCCGATTTTCTTTTTTTTATTCAACGCACACGATAGAAGGAAACAAGTTGCGAAAGCGAAATAGTTTACATTATTATCTCAAGATGGCGCTTCAATACAATGTAATGACATTTCAAACAAGTGTTGCTAGTTGACATAATTAAACTATTTTTTATCTAAATATTTTTTATAATACTCTTGGCCGTTTCGCACAACGTCTTCTGGTCCCAAGCTGAGCTTATATGCTTGTGTTATGGGTATAAAAATACGGATAGTCTTATTATAATACTAGCCGTTGCCTGCAACATCGCACGCTTGGAATTCAGATACCAAACCTTAACAAATTATACAAAAAAGCCATCCTCTTGAATCACTGTATCGTTTAAAAAAAACCGCATTAAAATCCATACTGTTACAGATATAAGCTCACTTATGGACATACATGCAAAAATAAAATTTTCTGATACCTATACAGGGTGTGGCGTAATTAATGGATAAGCCTGTGCCTGTGGATAAGCCTCCTACTGCGCTATACGAATATGTATATTTTTAATTAATCCTATGTATGGTCTTGAAAAAAATGGCATAAGTCATGTTTTTCATAAAATGACTACTTTCACTAACCAATTCTGCTACTGTTGCCACAATTTTCAAAAGTTTTGCTTTCTGTTTTTTTTATAATACAGCTTAAGAGTTGAATTATTGCAAGCAATAAAGAATTCCCTATTCGTAATACAAATTTTTTGAAAATTATGCATGAAATATCAAAAAAGGGTTATTGATTATTCAATTTGTTGACTTTGTACATCGTCTAGCTTAAAAAATCTGTATGGGAGTTGATTTGCCCAATATCTTAAAAACATGCTTGTTTTATGCAGTTTCCGAAATGGTATAATACTTATTATAATACTTATTAAGTTTGATGTGATATTAAAGAACCAAATGACACTCGTAAAAAAATGTTCTTATTGTGATTTAATTAATCAAATTAATACTGTTAACTTAAACAAACTGTCAGTGGTATTTTAACTTATCTGTCTGAGTTTACCAGTGGGAATGTTAGTCGTTGAAAAAAAATAACAACTTATTTTATTTTTTTTATTCTAAAGATGCAAACACTACATAAATTTTATTTTACAAAAAATGTTCGAAATGGCGGCCACCTGCGGCTATGCAGGCCCTGCATCGACGGATAAATGACCGCTTTAGGCGTCGGATGAAGCCGGAGCTCTTGATTTCATCAGCGGCTTCAAAAATCAGGGCCTTTAGTTGTTCCAGGGATGCTATTTCTTTTTTATACACTTTTTCTTTTAAACACCCCCAGTAAAAAAAGTCTAGAGGGTTCAAATCAGGGGACCTTGGTGGCCACAAAATGGGACCCAAACGACCTATCCACCTCTCATTGTACTCATCATTGAGGTAGTTCCGTACAATTCGTGCGTAGTGAGCGGGACAACCATCATTTTGTAACCAGTAGTTTTCTGGCACATTTAAACTTTGTAATAGTTCCGGCAACGTATTTTGCAGAAAATTTAAATAATTGGGACCTGTTAGTGTCTCGGATAGTTCGACGGGCCCAACTATTTGTCCATTTAAAATTCCTGTCCAAAGGTTCACTTTAAACTGGACTTGAGCTCGGTCTTGCCTTATGTTTCTCGGATTGGTTGCCTGCCAACTATGAAGATTGTGCATGTTGACGTAGCCATTTCTTTTACATGATGACTCATCGCTCCACAGTATTTTGTCAAAAAACGCCGAATCTTCGCGTATTTTTCGCAACATGACGCGACAAAATTGGACTCTAGGCTCATAGTCTCGTGTCATTAGTGTTTGCACCCTTTGATAGTGATACGGGTGAAGCTCATGCCTGTGCAGAATTCTGCCCACAGTACGCGTATCTACACCGGTTCCTCTACTTAACTCACGAATTGATAACTCTGGATTAGCACGCACAGCTTCTAGAACTTCGTCATCACGATGTCGTAGAGGTCTGCCTTCCGAAGCACCACCAACACCGGTACCAGGCATTCGCCCTTCGCTAAAAGCGATGTGCACACGTGTAAACACCCGGTAGTCTGGGTGTCGCAAATCGGGGTATCTTCGACGATATTCGCGTGCAGCTTCATTTGCATTGCAGTTACACAGGCCGTAAATAAGATGCATATTTGCATACTCTTGAGGAGTGTACGTATGACGCGGCATGATCAGTAGTCCAGGGATATGTAGAAGTCGTCGATAATATCACAATTGTCCAATTCGTATAGCAAAAACAGAGTCCGTAGTACATAAGCCAAATTCACGTCACAATAACAAACACGATAGAGCAAACGATATGTGCGCAAGAGACGATAGTCAAAAGAGCACTAACTTTGTTAAACAAGTTCAAAAGCTGTTTTGTTGTTTGTGAGAATAATAAAAATCTATCTCTGTCGCACAGCTGTTATTTACCTGACATCAAAATGCTTTGTCTCTGTCTTATGATAAAACTAACCGTCTGGATTTGCCGTGCGATAAACAACCACAAGTAGTTGACTTAGAGTCGTTATCTGCTTACCCTATTCATGGTGGATGACTACCTGCTCCCGAGCACCCAAAAAAGGGTCCATTGTGAATGACTACCTGCTCCGGAGCACACAAAAAAGGGTCCATTCAAACTGTTTACAAAGACATGTTTAAGATAAATTAATAATTCTGTTAAAGAAAATTAGGGTATTTTTTTACAACTGTCGTTTTTTTTTTAAACCTCGTGAAATGTAATAAGTATTATACCATTTCGGAAACTGCATAAAACAAGCATGTTTTTAAGATATTGGGCAAATCAACTCCCATAAAGATTTTTTAAGCTAGACGATGTACAAAGTCAACAAATTGAATAATCAATAACACATTTTTGATATCTCATGTATTTTTTCCCAAAATTTGTATTACGAATAGGGAATTCTTTATTGCTTTCAATAGCTCACCTCTTAAGCTGTTTTATAAAAAAAACAGAATGCAAAATTTTTGAAAATTGTGGCAACAGTAGCATAATTGGTTAGTGAAAGTAGTCATTTTATGAAAAACATGACTTATGCCATTTTTTTCAAGACCATACATAGGATTAATTAAAAATATACATATTCGTATAGCGCAGTAGGAGGCTTATCCACAGGCACAGGCTTATCCATTAATTACGCCACACCCTGTATAAAATTCTCCTGTCACGGCGTTTGTGATTATACTCCTCCGAAATGGCTCGACCGATTTTCGTGAAATTTTGTGTACATATCCGTTAGGGGTATGAAAAATAGATGTCCGATTCTCAGACCCAAGTGATAAGGGTTCCCCACCCTTAACATCCTTATGGCAAAACAACGTTTGCCGGGTCAGCTAGTTATTTTATAATAAGTAAGGATAGGGATTCTTTATAGATTAGTCACGCCTACTTTTCATATGGCTGAACCCATTGAGATACTTAAATAAATAATTAGTGTTTTATTAAATCATTGGCTGAACCCTTTCATCTTACCTACTTGCAAAATAAATTTATCAAGTTCAATCTTCTATAGCCATCCAAGACACGTAGCCAATGAAACAGGTTAACGAAGACGATGAAATAAAAATCAAATACATTTTTAAACTGATTTCTTTTACATAAAAACCATCTACATATAAAAATCGCAGTCTTTGTTTTATTATTATAATATAACTCTAATAAAATACTGCCATTTTGGATTTCATAATAAGAGGTGATATCAAAATATATTTTAACCGACACGCTATTACATACTGTAGAAAACAAATTAACGCTGTTTGATTATAAGCTTGTTATAGGCAAATATTAATGTTGTTACAATCATAGTACTGACTACACACAAGTTGTGAGAAATTATTTAGGTATGTACCTATTAATTCAGCGTTAAACACATTTGAACCTATTTTAAAGCACTAGGAATGTATAGAGCCCAGTGTCGAAAGAGATATCGATTTAAAAAAGTTTATATATTCAGTCACAGATTAACCAAATTGTAGATACGCACTTAACGCACTCCATCATGAAAACACCAAACTTTTGCCTGGTTAAATCGTATTACAACGTCACAAGGACACATTTTGAATAGAAGAGATAACTTTTGAATTGATCTTCACACTCAGCAACAACTGGAAGACTCAGACATAAAAAAAAAATTATTCTATCACACTTTTAGATTAGAATGTAAAACGTTGACCTTTCACTAGGAAGCTCTCTTTCTTTCTTTCTTGAAAAACTTACTTTTAATTAAAAAATTCCTAAAATTGAGGAAAAATTTTAAATTCGTAAATAGAATTTCAGGTAGAAAGACAGAAAAAAACAATAAACATTATTGGTAATGTAACGTCATTTTATGTATCTCTCTCTTACAATGGAGACAGTATTTAATTAAAGCTTTACTTATTATTATCAAGTTAATCAAAATACATTTTTACTTATAACAAAATATTTACAGCGAAATCCGTTTATAGTGACATAGAGGTTAAAGGAAAAGCAAGTCATAGCAAGGGGAAGTCATAATATAATAGTATAGAAAAGCAAATAAAGAAATATCATTAAAAGGGCACAATACCAAATTATGCTCCATACAAAAATATGGGTATCATATTCCCCGATATCATAGTCATATATCATAGTAAACCGATTTTAATTGTTTTTACGTTTATATTATAGATGAAGAAGATATCTATGCTTCTATGACTTTCTTTTTTTCAAGGCATAATAACTAAAAGCAATATGACCATCCGAAAATGCCGTTTTTTTCGGTTTTCTTTATATAAAGTTGCAGCGACTATCACACATATTTGGTAAGGTAAAGTGATAGAAACATAGATATACTCTTTATCTATAATATATACAAAAAAAAAATCGGTTTAATTTTCGCGAAGAAAAAAGGGGACTACGAAACGTCTTTATTTCAAAGAATTTGTAGGTAAAATCTGCTTCAGCTATATTTGTCCCTTTCAGCGCGGCGCTCGGGAATAGGGATAGCAATACGTAAATTAGGAGTACAGTACCCTCTTAATGCCCGCCCTGCACTGCGGCGTGAATAGCTGCGAATGCAAATGCAGTCGCACTCGCACGCGCGTCCCCTCTGATGGGAGACAAAATATCGATATCGAATGAGGAACAACGCGACCTGAACGCAAAGATGCACGATACACTGGCGTTTCATAGCATTCGTGGCCTTTCGCGCGCAAGTGTTCAGCGGGCTTAACATTAACCAGACAAAATTTAAAAATACATCAAAATAAACAATTTATGTCAAATTAACACATCTAAGATTATTAAAATAACTTTATATAAAATCAAATTATGTATTACGTCACGTAAAGCGACCAGTCAAAATAGGTGGTCATAACAAACGAATTCCACTGTACTTACCTAACTAAACTATATACATAATCTCCTCAGCAACAATATCATTATTTAAAAAATTAATCTGTGTATTGATAATAATGGCAACATTTAAAATAATTATAATAACTACTTAAAGATAAAAAATAGATAAAATATTGTTACTAAGTCATGCAAAGTCCACTCCGGTATCTAATAAATCTCTGATAAGTATTGTAGCTCTCCGAGGCAAGATACGAAGCAAGTGGCCAAGATATATCATATGATTAGGGACTGATGCCTCAAAGTAGTTCCTTCTAACACTCTCCAAGATTGATGTTGCCGCTTCTTTTGGAGTTATTGTGCCAAAATAACTTGATATTCTGAAATATTTAATATTATATATAAATATTTATGGACATTTTCACACAACCAATGCTAGTCCCAAAGTAAGTTATTTTTCTATATGACTACTATAATATACCACATATATACTTTTTTTTTAGAAATATGTACATCTTTTCTTATCTATTCTTCTCTTCTCCAGCCCATTAACGTTCCACTCTTGGGCACGGGCCTCCTCCACTCAGGGAGGGATTATGATCTACAGTGACCAGTCGTGTTGGCACAGGGTTTATTTTCGAGATTTTCGTATATCACAGATGTTATCTGTGTGCAATATCCCTTAGCTGACTTTTACAGCACCCTTGGGAGGAGATGGGTTGGTGACACTTGTATTCTTAATCCACCACCGCACGGAGGAATATGTACATATTTATACTTATTATACATAGAAAAATACTCAGTAGAAACATTTGTATGACATTTATAAATATCACACAAATAATAATGTACTATGCGGGATCGAACTCGCTACCTCGTAGACAGCATTCTGTTACATGAACCACTAGACCACAACACTCGTCAAATAATATTATTAATGATTAAATACATATTATCATTATTCTATTTGTATGTAACTATTAGGGCAAGTAAATTCGAAAAAATCTCTATATTACAGCAGGTGATGCTCTAGCCTGTGCTTATCCCCATGGAAAAGGGGGACCGGATAATGTTCGTTTAGGGCTAGCTCAGCAAAAGATCTTAAATAGCTAATATTTAGAAATGATACTTTTAAGTTAGGAAAAAATGATGAAGCAAATTTTACGAGAGCTACCAACATCATGAAATTATTTACAAACACTAGCTGCTGCCCACGACTCCATACGAATTTAGAAAATTTTGAATATTTTTGCAACATTTTTTCCTGATGCTTCACTTCTATTAGTCGCAGCGTGATTTTATATAGCTGAGATTAGCGTTTTCAAACAAATAAACTCTCCAGCTTTACAATATCTATACTAATATTATAAATAAACTAGCTGCCCCGGCAAACGTTGTTTTGCCATACAATTCTGTGTAAAAATCAACAACAAAAAATTTAATCAAAATCGGTCAAGCCAATTGTGAATCTAAACCATCCTCAAACCTCCTTGAATACACACAACAAATTTCATCAAAATCGGTCCAGCCGTTTAGGAGGAGTTCAATTACAAACACACGTACAGAAGATTTATATATATAAAGATTATACATAAATAAACATTCATGGACATTTCACACAACGTCCTCTGGATAGAATACATATATGTACTACTTTTCTTTTGTAAATACATACTTATAATACATAGAAAAACGCAGTACAAACATTTGTATGACAATTAGAAAAATCACACAAATGATTGTCCCGAGCGGGAATCTTGATTGGCAGTCCGTTACATAAACCACTCAACCATGAGGCTCGTAAAAAAAAAATTTATAAATAAAGCGGAAGAGTTTGTTTGGTTAAACACGATAATCTCAGGAACCACTGGGCCGATTTGAAAAATTCTTTCAGTGTTAGATAGGGCATTTATTGAGGAAGGCTTTAGGCTATATCACATCACGCTACGACCAGTAGAAGCGAAGCAGTAGTGAAAAATGTTGCATTGTTGTTCTAAATTCCACGTGGACGGATTCGC
Source organism: Orgyia antiqua (assembly GCA_916999025.1). NCBI lineage: Eukaryota > Metazoa > Arthropoda > Insecta > Lepidoptera > Erebidae > Orgyia > Orgyia antiqua. The sequence goes on from OU779862.1 coordinate 23,307,227, forward strand.
GGGCAACAGCTATTATTATACATAAGAAAACACGAAGGATTTGTTTATCCTTCTTGTGAAATAAAACTTTTCATACACATAAAAGAGTAAGAACTTAAATCACTTTTTAATGTACATAATACTAGTAATTTTTACTCTATTCAGTATAACAAAGCATGCAACTTTATATTTTCTAAATTATTTTATACATACCTTAGTCTTAATTCACTATCATTGCTGACAATGAACGGATAGATATGTACTAATGTAACATGGACTCCATCAATCTTATTTACTCTGAGATCTTCTGATAAAGATTCCGCAAGACCTTGGACTGCAAACTGTGCTACACTGAGAGGCATCTGATCCTTAAGGTAACTCAATCCGGCCACTGAAGTTAAGGCCACTATATGACCGTGGTTTCGAGCCTTCATGTCAGGTAGGAATTGATCTATCAACTGAAATCATATTAATGTGTAGTTGTGTGAATTACTAGATCTTATTATAAGACAAAGTTGTTAGTTTGTTCATTTTTTTTTAATAAATATATGGACATTTCACACAACGCCCTCTGGTCCCAAGTTAAGCTTTTATGCTTGTGTTATGGGTACTAGAATACGAATATACTACATAAACTACTTTTTTTCTGTAAATACATACTTCTTATACACACATGTAAGCTTTACCACTCTGGACATAAAGAATAACCTAAGAACATTAATCCAACAAGAGTTGACACAATAAGGCATTGCTTAAAAAAATACAAGAGCACTGCTCATACTTATTATGTAGGAACTGTGCATGTGAGGCGATTTATTGGATAGTGAACAATGAGATTATGTCTTGTGTCTGCTACCAATCACTTGGACTTTTTCAAAGCAATGTAAAAGCAGCAGAGAAGAATATTTTTAAAAACATGCATGTATTAATAATGAATATTCACTCACCCAAAAGTAAGATGTTAATGTTAAATCTAATGTAACATGAATATCTTGGGGTGGTTGTGTTTCTAACGACCGAGGACTCGGAATACCACAGCAATAGAGTATCATGCTAACAAAACCTACATCCTTCTTTATTTGAGTGGCTAATGTTTGAATGTTCTCCTTTTTAGTGATATCAAAAGTATAATTGATAGCAGAACCACCTTTCCTTTTAATAAACTGGACCGTTTCTTCATTTGAAGTGTTGTTTATATCTACACAAAGGACTATTGCTCCAAAACTAGCCAATTGTAAGGCAATCTCTTGGCCTAAGCCTCGGCCAGATCCTATAACCTGAAATTTGTTAATTGAATATTAGGCACACAGTAAAATTTTGTAGATAGATAGTACTGATGTATAACATAAATATTTCACAATACATGTCTTCTGTGCAAATTGAAACTACAGTGAACGACAGTCCCTTACATGAATTACTAGGACATGAAGCCTATGACCTATCTATATTTAGTGTTGTATTCACTTAAAAGCACTTGCCATATACACTTTATTATTTTCATAAATATAAGGGGGCAGTGGGGAGTGATGGAAACACCATTTTAAAGGTATTTCTGTCATGTATAATACAAAGGGTTCAGAAGTTATTAAGTTTAGTAAAATATATCAATGTTACTACATAATTATAATAACAGTTTACAAGCAATACAAGTCCATGAAAAAAGTAAACACATAATTTACATGGTGTACAGATTACAAAATCATAACGTACTTACCAGGGCCGTTTCTAATCTCAGGGTTTTGAGAGGAGGTGGCCTTATCAGTTCATAAATTGCCTGGCATATAGCACCGATAGTATTAAAGAGTACCCATACAATATCCACCAACAAAATACACAACGAATACAACCTCAATAACATTTTGAAAGGATAAAAAACATAGATAAAAATTCCAGTCAAATTACTTGATTTGCTATCCTGAAAATTGGGAACAAGAAGGTAATTGCAACGTACGAAGGTATATAAAAAGTACCCACATAGTAATTATAAATATTTTAAAAAAAATAACGAACCATTTGGGTATTGACAAAAGAATAACCTAAAATAAAACAAATTAAGATTTTTTTATTTTTTAAGTTTAGTATTTACCACAGACTACAACAATAAAAAGTATGAAATCAATGGAATGACTATGTAGGTATTCAATAGGATATATATAAACGGATGAACACACAAATAACTTAATTTAATCTGATAATAAATTACACAATATCTGATAAAATAACATTATATAGGTATATAATTATAAGATAACGATTAGGTCAAAAACAAAGTTTAACGAAGCGCGGTAAATAAAACTAGCAATCGATGTGTAATAAATAATTAATTATTATTATATGCTGAATGCGCACGCTTCTTACAAAAGCTAATTTATGTAACATTGCATATATAATGAAGAATATGGTACTCTTACCTTATATAAAATTCTCTTACATTTCCTTTTTTGATTGCAGTGACACGTATTCACATTACAAGCCGGCTTAGGAGGCATAATAGTAAAGCGAAAGATCAAATCTCACTACACCTACACCTAGGACTGTTTATGGCAAGAAGTCACTGTTCTCTGCAAGCTTTTCCTACCCTCCATAGAAATTATAGCTACTACAAAAAAGTTCCATCCATTGTTTAGTCGAAGTTTGTCAGAGACCTAGTCATAGAAATAATTACTATTATAATTACTAAGTCAGTCTTAGTCTACCCACGTTTTATAAAAAAGAAGAATGAAAAAACCGAAGTTACGGTGCAGATGAACTCGTGCAGAACTATCATCTATACTTATAATAAATCTGTAGAGAGGTCAATTCTGTACATGAAATATATTTTCAAAATAACTATCAGGGGGTGATTAGTGATCGATACTGATGCCAATAATGCAATCAGTAAAATTTTTGTCTGTTTGTCTGTCTGTCTGTTCGTCTGTATTTTCCTTATATTATAGAAACAAAAACTACTCGACGGATTTTAATGAAACTTGGTACAAATATTCTTCATACTCCTGGGCAGGTTATAGTATACTTTTCATCACGCTACAATCAATAGGAGCAGAGTAGTGAAGGGAAATGTTGGGAAAACGGGAGAAGTTACTCCATTTTTTAAGCTTCCGTCGCGTGTGCAGCCTTAAGGGCCTACATCAATATTATCGTATATCATCGCCGACACGTACACATTAAAACAGCCAGTAGGCACAGAAAATGAAGAATTAGGGATACTTTTCCTATTTACTCAAAATCTACTAAATATATTTTAATTCTGATTTACGTGTTTCTATATATAATAGTTACTTATGTTTTTAAAGGTATTTCATTAGTTAATACGCGATAATAGACCGACAAATGAAAAAAATAAAAAATTAAAGAGGTTGTTTCGCTAAGATTTTCTATCGAGAAAACTTTTTTCAATCGCGTTTCTGAGTTTATGCGATCCTAGATCATATATTGAAAAAATATATACTTAAAAATTAGAGCTCTAGCCATTCAATCTAAAGAAACAATGAAAACTTCGTACGTAGAAAAATGCACGAAGCTATTTTGGTATCCTCTTAATGGTTAAGGTTACATAGAAATCATGTATGACGGAAATATTCTACATAAAATTGTCTAAAAATATCCCGAAACAGCACATATCTATATTTTATGGTTGACTCACAATAACACGTGCAACTCCTGATAGCTTAGCAGTTCGTTCATTCTGATTATATTTGTTTACTCTTACGTTTATAATACTCTCACTAATTCCTAATTTTAAAAAGTTAGCATTCAATAAAAAAAGAATCATAGAAATCGGTATAGAAACACCAAACTTATACATGAAATAAGCCATCGCGCCGACGCACGTGAAAATTTTCTAAATTCTACGCGGACAGAGTCGCGGGCAACAGCTAGTCTTTCTTAAAATTTTCAATTTCTTACCATTTACGTGAAAAGTAGAACACCTTGATTTCAATTTAGCCTCCGTCTTTCTTTTTTTATTTAAACCGTAGGATATAATTATCTGGATTAGCTAATCTTATGATTAATAAATACCTAATCTATAATGCATCATGATGATAACAACCTTAGCGGAATAAAAATAGAAATTAATGAATAAGATCATTTACCTTCCCACCACTTAGAAGGTGGGTGTACATATCTGTATTGCTTAGACGTAGTATCTTCTATCTATTCTGTGGCTTAGTCTGTAATAACTAGAGTCTGCACTGTCTAGTGTGTGGTATCAAAAAAATACAAAAAGAAAACTATTAAATAAATGATGCAAAAGCACAGTGCAAAAGTTTTAATTTTTTGAAGATTTTTGTACAACTTAGTGCAAATAATATTATTAAACATGACATTTGTATACCAAGGTGACCCTGAATTGGAATCAAAGGCTAAAAAGGGTATTTTTTTCTAATTTAACATCTATTTTCACAATATTTATACTACAAAGTTAAATTTTTTATATATACTTGTCACAATACATTGTTGATTTGTAAGTCTGCACTTGAATTCTGTCCAATTTGATTTTATTATCACTGTTTCAGCTGCAGAACGTATATCAGAGAATATGCACATAGTTGCGAATGAGCCCTCATTAGCTTTGTATAGACTGCAAGAACATGTTAGAAAAGCTCTTCCACCAATGGTTGAGAGAAGAGTAGAGGTCACGAAATTACAACATGAGCTTCAAGGAAGGTGTTATGATGTAGAATATGCTCTTAGGTAAACATTTTTAAGTCAACTTCCAAAAGAGATTTCTTAATCCATTAGAAACTTGTTTTATGTAAAGTAATTCATTAATTTTGCAATTTACATGCTATGCTTTTACTTAATAAATTAACGTAGAAATACGATATAAACTCAATTGAGTGAGGATTGCGGTGGCCTAATTGATTACTGAAAAGCACGACCGCAATAAGCGCAGTTGTCAGAGCTACGGAACGGTATTCCGAGGTCGTGGGTTCTAGTCCCGCTTGTTTTATGTACCCAAATTTTCACAAATGCTTGTATTGATTTCATTCAATAGAGACAATTCACATGACACCATCCCATCCACCACCATCACAATAGTGCTGAAAGGCAAGCTAAGGTATAATAAATAAGAAAATAATTACTAATAGACCAAATATACTATAAAAGTGGAGGAGACCTGCCCTCAAGAGTGGTACATGAAGGGGCTGAGTAGAGAATAGAGATAGTTATATTATTATTATTATTGATAGGATCATAGAGAAAATGAAGAATTTGTGCCATATGTGTTTCCCTCTTCTTACAATAAGTTGTCCTGAAATATGGATCTGGTGGAGTGTAGACATTTCCCAAACCTAGTTAAAAACTGAATTGATACACCTGGGCCCTGAGTCGGGTATTTCAACGGTGTCACAACTGTACCATTATTGTACCATTATGGTGCAATAGTAAAGTTTTTGGTAGTCTACTATTAATGTGTCGTCATAACGACTTCATCATTGTCTTACAATTGTCAAAGTGACATAAATTGCTAGTCTCGTACACAACTGCTTCACAATTGCAATTCAATGACTGAAATGTTTCGGTAGTCTGCTATTTTGAATTTGACAGTAATATTTTTAAATTGTCCTGTGTCGTCAGATTGCCATAAATAAAAAATAGATAGATAGAAATATTAGAAATTGTTCTTTGTAATTTATTGCAATTTACTAATCTCCTAAACTTCACATTGCTTTTTATACTAATAAATAGTATGTACAAATATATTTAAACGAAGTCTAGCATGATTAAATGTTTAAATTTATTAGTAGTTTTTCGAAAATCACTTCAACTAACGCATTTTTTAAAAACGGCAACACATACACACCATTCTAACACAATCCATAGATAAAAGAGACCGAAAATTCAATGCATAGATAAAAGAGATCGACAATTCTATTACCATTGAAAGACCGTTATGACGGCATATAGCAGACTACGGATATTTGACTTCGATTGCAACGGTATCATGCCGGTATTGTGCCGGTATGACAATTGTTCCAAAATAGTGGACTTGAGCACCTGAAGATATTTGGATATATGTATGTACTCCAATAAATGTTTGTGCTTTGTATGTATTTATACATATATGTATTCACTGTATGGCATTTACCCAAATTATAAAGTAATAAATATGTCTTTTTTATTATTTACAGTGCAGTCAAATCAATGGATGGTGCAGCCAACAGTTTTAAGAATATCCAAGAGATGTTAAAACAGTCAATATTTTTAAAACAACAATTAAAATATGAGGAAGGTAGAAGAAATAAAAAAGATACCAATTCTGTTTACAAACGTTTATCTGCTCATATTGTTCTTGACCTTCCTGATTTATCAGAATTCTCTATGGTTAGGGAGACTACTAATAGGATTGAGAATATCATGGCACAGGCTAGAGGTTCATCTGTAGAGCTGCACAGATCTCATACCACATTGCATTAAATACTCCTTACAGCGCAGGATTAAGCCAGGAGAGGCCGGTAGCAAACTGTAGGAAGGGATCCCTTGATTGCTTTACTGGTCATTGCCTTGTCCTTGTACCTGGGTAAAGATCTGAGTAGATATCTGATAGATTTCTGCTATATTGTTAATCTGTCTATGACTTGTTCTTTATATTTTGGTGGTGGCCATTTTACTAACGTCTTCCATTGGTGATGTCATAAAATTTCTTTAATTTATGGTTGAGGAGCATGATAATACGATTTTAGTAGCAAAGCATAGTTCTTACATATTATGTAATACTATATTGCAACTAATATTAAGATCAGTATTTCATTTATATCAGTAGTTTGAAAGTTTACCCATGCATAAATGGTTAATTTCGTCATGGAATCTCTATTAAAAATTCTCGAATTTCTGTCAATTAAAAGGAGCCAATTTATCAAAATTGCTCTGGCCATACCAGGGAATACCTCAGACAGACAAAACATTTTGTTTGTTTTTTTTTTGGTTTTATTATCTTGTAAATCATTCAAATATGTTTAGTAAACGCTGCTGTTTCGTATTGCAAACTGACACAAATTTTTATTTGTATAGATTGAGTTGAACTATTTGTATTTCTTAAAAAAATATATTAGTTTTAATCTAAGTAAGTCTTATTTGATCTGAAAAAGCTAGATTATGTAGTAGTTGCTAGTTTAATCTAATATCTAGTCAATAAATATTCTTAATCATAATATAGGCTACTTTTAATCCCGGAAAAATAAGTTGTTTCTGTAGGGTAGATATTTAAATAATTTTTAATGCTAACCTATATGGCGTTAGTGTCGATTTAGAAGCATAAGTTTTTAAAATCCTGACACCGTCCTTTACCGATATTATTTTTTCAACGGCTGCAAATGGCTACTACAGTATAAATAGCGGTTCATCAATGCGCTAAAATTCTTAGGTGTGATACTTGTGTCCTAAAGGTTAGATAGTTTTCGCTGGCCCGTCTTCTCCATTAGGAAAATGGCACATGCCCAGGGCCTTTCAATTATTAGGGCCCCCGTCCCTACTTAGTCATATTTTTCTACTTATCTCTCTAATACATCATAGCGGGACGTATATCCAAATGTGCCCAGGGCCTCTAATAGACAAAAGAAGGCCCTTTCGAGCATATTACATGCTTTTAAACTGTTATTGTCTCTAAAGTTGGGATGTACTGTACCTATTTACTAACTGTTTAAAAATAAACGCACAATTTCAGTTTCGGAGTCCACCCAGTTTTACCACCTTGACATTTCGGGAATATTTAATAGGTATGATCGCGGAAAGGCTTGGACGTGCGGGCGTGTGTATTTTTAAATAATAAACTACATAAACTTGCAGAAATTCAATATGTGTGTGGATATCTATTTAAACATATTGCTTGTATTATTTATTTATTTCTTAAGGATTACATGTTTGCGAAGCTTACAGTAACAGTTACTTAAAGGTAAACATCGCATGCACAATATAATCATGCATAATATATATAAAATAGTAAGAATAGATGGCGTTGTACACAAGAACATCGCACGATGTTTAACTCACATTGAGAAGATTGTAGAAGAAGATTTGGTAAACATATGCGAGAACCATGATAGCTCAGATGGGAGAGCAACGGAACGGTATTCCGAGGTCGTGGGTTCAAGTCCCGCTCATGGTTATCATTTTTTCCACTATAATTTAGTTCATTAAATTATTTATAATTTATAAAGTATATCATAGAGACTTATTACTTTAACAATGTAGCTTTTAAGTTGTATAAAAAGTTTGTTTCTAATATTAAATAATTATTAACGCACCAGCTTTCTAACTCTAATCACCTAACACACAATAATAACCGTAACTTATCGGCTTGTGGCAATAGGATCTATCATCATAATTTCGCTAATAACTACAAAGCTTCAGCATACAATCATCAGCCTTCCTCCGTCCACTGCTGGACTTAAGACTCTCTCCTAAAACGTGTGGTTATGCACTGCTTGCATTCAGGCTCGCTACGATCATGAAGATATCGTCAGAGCATTTCATAATATTTTTAACCGACTTCATAAAAAAGGGGGATCTTATATGTTTTTTTTAGTCGCACATTGCTTTTTTTACATGTCATGGGTGTGCACAAGATTTGGTTTCGGGAGAGATTTCTAAATAATTTTTAATAATAATTTTTTCAAAATAATTTTTAGCGCTATTGTTGGGCAATGAAAAAGTTTCACTAAAATGGGTACTTAGGTAAATTTCGCCGCGCACCATTTATTTACCGGTCTAAGAAAGCGGAAGATAAGTCCGGAGTTCAGTTCATCTTGGTGGTTACTTTTTTCCTTTTTTTGTGTATTTTTTTTTATTTAAGCCAGCACAGCCGAAATTACAGTATCTAGAAACAAGAAAGTATGCATATTTCTGTTGAATTACATTGAAAAATAACAGCTAAGAAAAAATTTGAGAAAATTCAAAATTTCCCTAGGTTGTTGTGTAGTCCTAGAGTAGTAAGATAGCCGGTAATGGTTGTATAAAGTTTATTCTGTCATAGCCACGAGCAATAATTTGAGTGTGTGGGGTCTAAATCGGTTCAATAATTTAAGAGATAAAGTTTGATTAGAAAATACCAGCCGCTATATCGCCTCTCGCCAGTCTAGTAATAGTTCAAGCGAGTAATAGGCTCCTCTGCGTAGCAGTAGGAAGAAGGTATTAGCATAATAGTAATTAAAGTTCTATTGCAGCCTGCCTCTTCGTTGGAATAATAACAAAATCGATTGCTTTTTACTTGTTTATTTTAAAAATTGTTACTTAAACAACAAAAACGTTTCATTAAAGAAGTTACTTACTTCAAGGTAATAATAGAAGTAACATAAGTTACATAAGTTATAACAGTTTCGAACTAAAATTACTGGTACCAACCTAATCATTAAATTAATCTAAAACGCACTTAGATCATTGAAACTTATATTAACAAAATCAGAACAATTTCACTGAAGAGCCATACTATGCTAGGGAGACTGAAATAAAAAGTTAGTTTGCAAGTTTTAGTTTTCAAAGCTAGTATAGGCTTTGAATTCTTATTGAGATTTCTAAACGAACAAAAAGAAAAGAGATCTAAGGAGAGCATCAAGCAGGTTATTTAACGTGGTGTAAAATTTCTTGCTTGCGAAGGAGAGGGGTAACTAGTGGTATCGAAAATCACTGACCAAGGTAAATCCTTAAGACTAGTTATACAATATTTCCGTTCAAATGGTCTAAGGTTATCCAAGTCCTCTTGTCGTGGTTTGATCTTCGGTTTACTAGATAATATCTTTTTAGCCCATTTCCACGTAAAGAATCCCGTCGCATGCTTTAATCCATGTTCATTGTATAATATAGAGTTATAAATATAATCCACAGTTATTGAGGTTGCTATGTAAGAATATATCTGATGATATGTAGATTGCATAGCTTCCATTCTTTGGAATAACATATCCCAGCTTAGTTCTGCATCCATTACTTGAACATTTACAAGAACCTGAAATAACAATTCCTTTTTTATATTGTGCCTCTTCCGACTACACGGTTTTACTTTAAGAGGATACCAAAATTCTTCGTGCATTTTTCTACGTACGAAGTTTTCATTGTTTCTTTAGATTGAATGGCTAGAGCTCTAATTTTTAAGTATATGTTTTTTCAATATATAATCTAGGATCGCATAAACTCAGAAACGCGATTGAAAAAAGTTTTCTCGATAGAAAATCTTAGCGAAACAACCTCTCTCATTTTTTATTTTTTTCATTTGTCGGTCTATTATCGCGTATTAACTAATGAACATACTACAACTATATAACTTTAAAAACATAAGTAACTATTATATATAGGAACACGTAAATCAGAATTAAAATATATTTAGTAGATTTTGAGTAAACAAAAAAAATAGGCCTAATTCTTCATTTTCTATACCTACTAGCTGTGTTAATATGTACATTCGACGATAATATTGATGTAGGCCCTTAACAGTGTTTTTAAACAACCACAGTATATGACAAAGACAATGAAACAATGAGTTTAGTAAGAGTTACCTACTTTTCTTCGCAAGTTTCTGTTTGCCAGTAGCTGTATAGTACCTACACTATGAAAGGACTGAAACATCAAAATTTTTATGGAACTACTTACATCAGAGGTATCATTTATAGCAAAATGGTCGAAGTATTTAGAGAACATATTTTCGACATAAACCTCATCTTTTAGGTGTACCACAATAGTATATCCCTTGTGACTGTATCGCTCGACTAAATTATCAACTGTGTCTATGTCATAAATTGTTCCGTCTATCAGAAATCCAAGTCGACTGGTTACCGACATGTGACTTTCTATACTGTGGAAGCAAAAAGATACATGGTGTATTCTTGATGTATCTCTACACTTTACTAATTAATATACAAAGAAAGAATGATGGGTGACAGACAAAATGAAATACAAGTAATATCTCTCCACCATGTCTTGCCCACGTCCGCGGGGTTCGTAAGAACCGACCAAGGGAACCACGTCGCATAAGAGCTGCGCCCATACCCGAGGAGGGTTGACCTCAGGCAGGCTGTCAGCCAAATCCCATTGCAACGTGAACTACCAAAACCGACATGTTGCGCCAACTCCGAATAATGGGAAAGAATGAGAAAAAATAGGGGATCATAAGTAAATAAGGACAATATACTTATAGGAGGACTCACTTGCTCGACGCTGTTAATATAGCATGCCCTCTCTTCCGTAGCATAGATATAATAGCATACATAACACGCCTGACAGAAAATGGTTGCCAGGCAGTTACTTCATCTAATATGATTACCGGAGGCGCACCAATCACAGTAGCAGCAAAGTGTACTCGAGTCAATACAATGTTCTCTATACTTTTGATTGGTGTTTGCGACAAATGAGTTAGGTCTGTTTAAAGAAACGTTTGCTTTAGTTTATATAACATAGATTTGATGAGCTTACTTATCATTATACTCTGTTTAGATATAGGGTAAAAGCCGGATAGTTGCCTCGGACGGATACATGCCTCAGTTTCAAATGCTCTATGTTAGACGTATTAACAGTGTTTCTTAAACTGCCGCATAAACCGTTGAAGTAGGCCCACGTGTTTTGTCCGTGTGAGAAAAAATCTTTCGCGGCGATACTTTGACGAGCGCCAGAGTTATATTGGTAAGTAATCTCTGTTAAATATTTTTATAACTGATTGCGATTTCAGTCAAAAATATATTTTTTTGAGTGCATAAGAGGTTAAATTGCACTGTTTATTAGGTTTTATTGTTAAATAAAGTATTATTTATTTTGTATATAAAAAGGGCAAGTATCCGTATCAAATCGGATAGTTGCCCAACTGTATTTTGCGGATTGTTGCCCTGGGGCAACTAATTGTAACTAGACATTTTTAACAAGCAAAGACAGATGTTTTTTCTTAGTTATTTTTTTCATTTGCTTTTACTATTTTTTGGTGGTTTTTTATTTGGTTTTACCTATACTTCTATACTAATATTATAAAGAGGAAAACTTAAATTATTTGGTTGTAATAAATAGGCCCAAAAACTACTGGATCGTTTTTAAAAATTCTTTCACCATTCGAAAGGTACATTATTCACGAGTAACATAAGCTAGATTTTATTTTGAAAACATTTTTTCAAAACAGGTTCCGTAAAATATTTGGATTTTTCGGAAAAAAATCAACCAGAAAAGTTACTTATTTTGCGTACTCTGCCTAAACTATAAAAGATAGAACCATAAAATGTTCTAATTAATTGTAGATCTTATATATCTACAAAAAAGTCGGCAACACACTATACCTATCTATGTCGAGTGAGGCACAACAACCAATTTTAATTAAAAATCTTATATCTCGAAAATACACTTTGAATAAAAAATGTATTGGCACACATTTTTTAAAGGAGCTTTTTATAAAGTGTGGCAACTATCCGGTATTTACCCTATGAAACAGCAGAAATTTGGCGCGAGTTTTCCTCTGGTCAAAGTATTCTTAGATAACTCTGAACTAAAGTCTCTCTGGACAGTGCGAAAACTTGAAAGATAACTGTGAGGTTTTCGTTAATCTAATGACAATTACTGATAGAGACTAAAGTGGTATTAAAAAAGCTGCGCGATATTACCTAGAGCATCAATAAGATTCTTGCATTCTTCCAATGCGTATCGCTTGGGCACTCCACGTAAAGTGGCAATGAGCACAAGAGCGTCGGTCACCGACATCCAAGATGGTAATGAAGCACGATCACAACACAATGCTATGTTACGACTATACTGTAATCATAAAAGAAATTATAAATTTAACAATAGTTTTCATCGAAAACCAGCCTTTAAAGTAGAAAAAAGTTTTCTTTTATTTATGAGACAAGCCAATATGCTATGGTTAGCTTGCTCTTCTGTTCATACATTATATTTACCAACTTAGTTTTTGTAACAATTGTGACTGAAATAAGGTATGGAAATAAATTGCATGATAAAATCGAATTATAGCGTAATACGTAGAAAAATATAGAGCACTCATGCGTAGATATCTACGTTTTATTTTTTGGGATTGTTTAATTATATTATAGTAAATAAGCCTACCTTATGTGGACAGTTATTTGAATTCCATTTCGACATAGCCCACAGATTTCCATCGTTTAATAACTTATAACCCGCTAAAATATCACAAAAGCGACTTTTTCCATGACTATTTAAGCCCGATATAGCTAACGCTTCGCCTTTACCAAGACCTAAATAAATATTACGGCAAGTAAACAGCCCGGCATCTTTTCGTATCAGATTTTGGGCACAAAGGTATTCTCCGAATGTGTTCATTTTTATTTTAGCTGTAACAAATACCCATATTAATTTTTCTAGGGTATCTCGATAAGGTTAGATTTTAAGCCTATTGCAGTACTTACATGGAGGCTTTTTCATTTTTCATTCTAGTTTTCAAACAATGTTTAACGTCTGGCCTGTCTATCATGTGTGCTGTAAGCCTATAGTAGGGGGTGGTGACGTGGGAGTGCAATTAATTTATAACTAGACTGAAAAAAAGAGCAACACTCTTGTTGCTACAGACGCCCATAAGCTACTGAAACTGCATACCGTCAGACGGGCCGTATACCTAACTGTTTGTGATCCTTTAGTAGTGTAAAAAATCTGACAAGAGCGAGGTAAACTCGCACACTTAGGGTTTCGTACCTACTAGACATATAGGTAAACATAACTAACTGCATTCAAATAAGCAGTTAATTAAACTCAAAACATCTCACCAATTTAATTTTGTAGTTGAAATATAGCGAATCGCCTACATTTCAGCTACTTCATAAATTGCTATTAGTAAAAATACCTTTTACTTGTAATGTGATGACAAATTACAAGTTTTTGGATTTTCCCTCTATCAGCGCTATGTAGGCTTGGTCTATGCCAAATTTCAAGTCTCTAGGGCAACGGGAAGTAACCTGTGAATTTTGATTCCATAGCATAAGTCGAAAATTCTTATAAATGGTCGTAATTCGGTTATATCTTTTATATGCGTAGATGTAAAAGGTTGATTATATTTTTTGTAGCAAGGGAGCGCATTAATCTACATATCATATGAGTTTCAAGTTGATACCCTCAGCCGTTGCTGGGTAAAAAAAGTTAGACAGACGGACAGACAGACAGGCGGACACCGAAGTGAGACTATAAGAGTTTGTACGAAACCCTGAAAAGATGTTAAATTAAAATTAACTTACCTTTTTTGCCCCTCTTATTCATTTGAGAAAACGCTCGCATCATCTGTCTCTTCTCCATAACATCTTTTTTCTCCGCAGCAATACCAGGTTTTAGTACATTTTCCTCGTATCTATCTTTAATGAATCGACCAAAGGTATATTTAAATAATCTTTTGAATATGTTATGTTCCTTAAAGAGTAATAGTGTACCAAAGAAACTAGCAGTTATGAACATTGCTACCACTTCTGTGAGAATTCCAGGCTCAAAAGTGATGTAGCTTTTTCTTTGGAAGCATTCTTCGAGAATTCCACACTTGGCTGTAAATGAAGAAAACGTTTATTTAAATAAAAAGTAATAAAGGTGGTTACAAAAAAATTCTACACTGTATATCTTAATTACATATAAGTTTAAAGCTTGCTTCATTTCTGTTAAGTGCTGATATCAGTGGCGTAGCTTCTATCAAACGATGTTGAATTAAAGGAACAGATTTTTTTTATCGTTTCGGAAGTTTGTTTTACATATTTCCGGGACCTTCCTAATGTCGTAGCCTAGAAGATACGTATCACTGATAGCACTGATAGCAATGATAGCTATATTTGCTACGCTTCTAGCTAATATAAATAAAATTGGAAGTAAATAAATCGTCATAACTTACGACAACATTTATGCACGGTATTCGTATCACATACATTTTTGGACAAGTATAAACTACACTCTGTATTATGCACAATAATCTGTCTAATTCTGACGTATGCATAAGCCATATTAAATTGAGGAAACAAGCACATAAAAGCCAAAAGTATGGACAAAACTTCGCCATGAAAGAGTCCTTTTATTATTGTAGTTTCACCTGTCATAAGAAAACGGCAATTGCAGCTTTGATCTATTATATTATAATTTTTTTTTTTTTAGTTTTACAGTTTTTAGCGTGTTATGGTTATGGTAATTATTTGCTTAGTTCTTAAACTAAAAAACACGCTTGTAACTTGCTGAATATTTTTTTAGATCATTGTATTGTCATTAGTCCTCAATTTGCGCAATGTTTCAGATCAATGCCGGCGAGCACTGCACTGCACGTGGGTGGAAATCGCTTTTAAATGAATCCTTTACATACATTAATATATTGATAGATATGTTGCTCTCTCTCTCTCTCTCTAAACCATTAACGTGCCACTGTTGGGCACGGGCCTCCTCCAATTTGAGAGGAATTTATGGTCTACTGTACCACGCTGGCCAGGAGTGTTGGCATAGGGTTTACTTACGAGTTTTCTGTCTCTCACAGAGGATGTCATCTGTGTAAAATATCCCTTAGCTAGCTTTTACAGCACCCTGGGTAGTAGATGGGGTGGTGACACTTCTATTCTTAGTCCGTCACCACATACCTCTAGGTATAGATATGTCGCTCACAGCGTCAAAATTAGTTTTAACACGCTTTTATTCTTTCTATCTAGGTTAAACTTTCATTAGAAATAACAGGTTTTATAACATAAATATTCTACATATTTACTAAAAATAAGACTCACTAAAAACCAAGTTGACAATGACAAAAGCCATAGCATTGAGAGCGACGCGAGGACCAAGACTGAATACATATGCTTGTGGTATACAACTCATTCCATAGAGGAGTAATACGAACGGCAAAATTACTGAAACGTTTTACTGTGATTACCAATAAATACTTTCAATGTATGTACGTCTGGGTATTTCTATGTATTACAAGTATGTAAACAAAAAAAAGTAGTATATGTATTCTATCCGTATTTTGGTACCCATAACACAAGCATATAAACTTAGCTTGGGACCAGATACAAGAAAAAATGGATTACGACACGTAGAGCTACTAAAATGTGTGTAGAGATTATAAGGGTAGAGTTATTTTGAGCTTTGAAAGGGATTTATTTCAACGCCGTGTTTCATTTTTTGGAATCGGAGTCAACATAGCTTACTGCTAAATATGTAGGAAACAATACTGTCTAATTTAAGCACTAGATACTTAATATTTTGGGAGTAATTACGGTCTACTGCGCCGCGTTGACCAGTCATGTTGTACAGGGTTTATGTTCGAGTTTTACATCTCTCACAGAGGTCATCTCTGTACATTATTCCTTAATAGTACATTACGATATTAGTGCGTTAAGATGGTTAAAACATGCGAGGCGGAATTTCAGCCCGAGCCGAAGGCGAGGGCGTAATTGAGCCGAGCATGTTATAACCAATACGCACGTATATAGTACGACGTTTTTTAACACATTTGCGAGGAAACAGAAAAAAAAACATTTAAATAAACTCAATCTGTGAATACACACTGTTGCTTTCCCGCCATTTTAACAGCGCGCTAGCGCTGCTTACTGACTGGCGCCGCGCGGCGATTAGTTCGAAATTTGAATAGCAACAGCACGCTGCTCGAGTCGTGCGGCGGCGATCAGTTCCATATTTGAAATGGCAAATAACACTGTTATGAAATTTGTATGGACTATAACTTAACTATTTGCTTTGGTAACACACGCGTTTTTGATGACCCGCTTTACATATTTAAAACCAGTGGAATTACATCAGCTTTACGAGCAAGGGTGTTAAAAAAAAAAATTGTTGTATACGTGAATACTTACAGATGTCATTATAATGAAAATGTGATACCGGTATAGTAATACACATGATGCTTATCATAGTAATACTCATCAATCCGACGAGGAACAAAAAGAATATCACATCACAGAAGTATAATGTCGACCAGTACAGAAATGGAGAGAAGTTCATTGCGTGTTTCTGTGAAATAAATAAATAAATATTCACGGACATTTCGCACAACGTCCTCTGGTCCCAAGCTAAGCTTATACGCTTGTGTTATGGGTACCAGAACACGGATAGAATACATATACTACTTTTCTTTTGTAAATACATACTTATAATACATAGAAACACCCAGATATTAATAAACATCACACAAATTATTGTCCCGAGCTGAAATCGAACCCGCGACCTCGTGAATGACAGTCCGTTACATGAACCACTAGACCACGAAGCCCGTCAAACAAAAAACGACAACAATAAAATAACAACAACAATGTGTAAAAAAACACCAGTGGTATATACAACTAACTACAAACACCAATGGTATCACGGTGTTTATATTAAGCTACTACTTTAAGCACTAGCTTTTAGAGTTAGAGTGAACAAGATCCCTACAACAATACAAAGAATTTCTTTGTCTGACACAAACAAAGTGTGGTGATAATGATTATAGTATAGTAAGCAAAGTAGACTTCTTAGTAAATGTAAAAAAATAAAATCTCAAATTGTTATAGTACTAATAAAACTTACTTGCATATGTCTGATATATCCAAATTCCATGGAGGGTAGAAAAGTAATATGAGAAATTGTTAAAATTAGAAGAAACTGCATAAAGAGTGGTGGTCTTGATAAATGTCTTAACCACTGAAAACATAACAGTATAATTAACAAGATATTTAGAAGATACCTGCTTATTAATAACAGCTGTGTTCCAAGACAAAAACTAATAAGAGCTATGAATTGGTTGTTCGTAACCACGTGTAGAGACTATCAAACGTCGAGATACGGGCACGCGTAGAACTCTTTTGGATGATAATAATATTAGATCTTTTTACTATATTTTTCTATTTATACCAGACCAATAAATTTTTACAAATCCCTGTGAAGGCTGGAAACGAAGTTTCATTTCTTGTATTCTTACAGCGTTACTATAGACGCAAGAGGTTATCCCTAAGCTATAACTATATGAATAAATGGGGTGTTGTCAAATGTTTTAGAAATAATACCTACAACAGTTAGATCTAGGGATAGCGGATCATCGAATACTTGGATAGTAGCATCAAGTTGTCCTGTAAAATGTCTGATAAGTGAAGTATAGACCCGCGCAAGAGACCTGGCCGCTGCACTTCGATCCTGGTGTAAGGGGCTGTAGAGAGCTTGTATCTAAATAGTCAAAAGATTAGAATATTCAAAGTCAAAGTATGTTTTAGCACCAATCCCTATTTCAAAACTCAATCTAACGTAACTAAAACGTAAATATTAATAGTGTCAATAACATAGTTCGACATTATAACTTAACTTTCGTTTATAACAAAGTTCAGTTAACATTTTATAGAATAAAGATATTAAAGAAGTATATAAAAAAGATATTATTTAATTAAAATGAGTACAACCAAATATCTATTAAATCTAAACACACCATATTTGGTTACGTTTTTTGTTAAGTTTTTGACGCAACAGAATCGATGTCGTTTTGTATTAATTTAACTTCCTCTCTAGCCCACCGACTGTTGGGCACAGGCCTTCTCCAGTTATGGAGAGATTATGGTCTACTATACTGCGTTGACTAGGCGTGTAGGCATAGGGTTTATTCTCAAGTTTTCCGTCTCTCACAGAGGATTTTAGCTGTGTACAATACAGTGGCGGATTTATAGATTTGCCGCCCGTAGGCTATTCAATTTTTGCCGCCTCTAAATTTTGATATCTTAGTCCACAATCATATCAATTTTCAATGTCAATCATCAATCAAATTCCAACTTTCATCAATAAAATTCCAACTTTTTATTTGTGCTCCATCATCCTCGTTACATCAAATTTTCCCATATAGTTATTATTATTGAGAACTATGGTACCGTGTTCGAATCTTGATTATTTTTACAGCAAAGAATTATCAAAAAACATTATTTTAAGGAAAAAATATCTCAATCATATACCACTTTTAAAGTAAGGTCTTAAAACTATACAATACTTACATAATATGAATTAAATTAATAAATTGCCTAAAAATCTAAATCCGATTTTTCTCACATGAAACCGTACCTAACAAATATGATGTACATGAATATTATTTAAAAAGCAACTTATCAGAAAGAAAAATGATCGCTGAGCTTATAAAATTTATTTTTTCGGTTATGATTAATTATTTTTTATTTAAAAGGAAGTCTTTTTAATGCCATATCGTATGGATTTTGGATGATCGAGTTCACAGTAAACACGATAACTTTCGCAAAAATTTTTCATTCTCATCATTTTTTCACTTAAATTTTTCTTTAAATTACTTATTTAACTGGAGAGAAGCCGTTGAATAAAAAAATGCAGCTGAGTATTGTTTTATCTTATTATAATTAATTCATTCCGATTGGCATTTTCTGAAAAAGTTGGCTTTGCGTAAAAGTTATCAAATCTACTGATGTAAACATTTAATTTAAGACGGCACGATACCAAATTATGCTCCATACAAAAGTATGGGTGTCGTACTTCCGTTTTTTCTTCGCGAAAGTTAAACCGATTTTAATAGTTTTTGCGTTATATTATAAATAAAGAGTATATCTATGTTTCTATCATTTTCTTTTTTTCAAAACATAATAACTAAAAGAAATATGACGATCCGAAAAACCCACTTTTTTCGGTTTTCTTTAGATAAAGTTGCAGGGTCTATCACACAAATTTGGTAAAGTTTTACCACAAAAGAAAGTGATAGAAGCATAGATATACTCTTTATCTATAATATAACGCAAAAACTATTAAAATCGGTTTAACTTTCGCGAAGAAAAAACGGAAGTACGAAACGTCTTTTTTCAAAGAATTTGTAGGTAAAATCCGCTTCATCTATATTTGTCCCTTTCAGCGCGGCGCTCGGAAATAGGGATAGCAATACCTAAGGCAAATACCTAAATGAGGAGTACAGTACCCTCTTAAATAATTCGTGTACGACATGAGTGCTTATTTGAATTTTCCAAACTTTTTCTTACTACAAATAAAATAATTAACTGATAAAATGTATCAATTTTCTAATGAGCAAATTATCTCACTTCATATTTTGTGGAGGGAATTTTTTTATTGTCAAGTCACAGTCGTTCAACTATCAGTTATTCGATTAATATGATCTCTATGAGACATTGAACTTGTTTTTTATTTATTAAAAATTAGTCAATTTTAGTCAGTAATTTTTACGCATAAAGAAATTACTTTCTGAAATTGAATTTGACAAGTTGCAAACTTGCTGCAGCAATCATGATTAGACCATCGATATTATATCAAGATTGAATTGGGTAAGCAGATCTCATAATTATTAGGTACACGGAGAAAAAATTATAGCAGTTATCAGTGAAGAATATAATATGTAAAAATTACTAAATTTCGATAATAATATCGAATCGCTATTGCAATATTCTAAAAGTTCATAATCATTAATGTATAATTAGTAAAGCGTTTAGGAATTGTTCATGCAGAGATGTTGAAATATTTATTAATTAGCACTGTATATGAGAATATTTCAATTGTTGTTAAATATTTTAATTTCTCTCCAATTTTCGAAATTAGTATTAAGTGTGTGTATAATATTTTTTTCTTTTAAATTTGTAAACCCAAATAAAAAGTTGATGAACTAAATTTGCCGCCCCTTAAATTTTGCCGCCCTAGGCTCCAGCCTACTCAGCCTGCTGGTAAATCCGCCACTGTTACAATATATGTATAATTTAACTTACCGTAAGTGAATTGTTATAATCCAGATCCTGGGTAACATCCATTCCGTAAGCGTAGTAATACACATATTGTTGTGGAGAATCGATCGCTCGCATCATAAGATATTCTATAAGACTCTGAAAAATCATACAATATTAGGGCCGTCATTATTTATTCAAGTTTAATTTTATTATTTTAATATTTATTTTATCTTTCATGCAATTCGTACATAGGTGGCTTTAATGCTTAAGGCATTCTCTACTGGTCAACCTTTAGGTGATACTGAAACTGGTAGGTGCATAATGCAAGATAAAATAAAAAGCAATATATAACTAAGCAACAAAATTAATATTGCATAATTTGTGAAAAATGAAACGACATAACTACCTCAGAATGCGGCATGGCTATGTAAAATATTTGTTTAGTTTTCGCATACGTTGCACCAGTCTCGGACTTCGTGTACCTGTAAATGAATTACGAAGATGACTATAGTTTATGTAAAATTATATTTTCATAAAATTTATATTTTTTGATTTTTTACAGCATATCCGATATTTTATTTGCACTGCCACTCACTATCCTTGTAAACCTAAATGTCTAAGAGCCATCGTCGCTGTAAATAAAATTTAATAGCAAAAAAACTGCGATTAAATGAATCCTTTACTTTAGACCTTTCGATGTCTTTGATTTTAGGACGTATGTAGTCTAATGGAGAAAAAAAGAGAACCTTTTTATATGATCTAACTTAATGATAAAAGAAAGAATACTCACGCTTGAGCAACAGATAACGAATTGGAGAAGTTATCAGAGCGCAATACCAAATAAGTAGGCTTCCCAAAAAACTCTACTGTCAATTTCTGTAAAAAAATATTATAATTAATATATTTACTGACCGTGTGCTGGCAGATCAAGAACACAAGTGTCACCCGCCCATTTCCTGCCCAGGGTGCTGTAAGAGGTAATAGATGCAAAAGCAGATAACAAAACAACATATCTGGTCAGCGCGGCATAGTAGAGCAAAAACTCTAAATAATCATAAGTAAAATGTACACAGTTTTTCGTACAGTTTTTCGGACACATCACTCGGAAAGTTACTTCAATGGAACGATTGGTTGTACAAGGTTGCGTAGAGGGAAAGCGGTCACGTGGACGATCCCCTACAAGATGGCTAGACCTCATAAAATCAGTCACGCATTGCCCTGCTGCAGAATGCTCGCGAAATGCCTCTAACAGAGACAGATGGAGACAAATTGTGAAGGCAACGACTAAGTCGCTAAACAGTCCATAACCACGACCACTCTACAAGAGTGTCCGACTCAGAAGAAGAAAATGTACACTTACTTCAGTTTTTACAACCTCAGATGTGTCTTGGTCTAAATTCATTTTCTTCAAAACCGAAGAAATAGAGAATCCTAGTAATACACCAGACATGAGAGCTGTCACCAACTGCAACATCCAAAATAATGCATAAACAAAATGCTTTTAATAGATTAATTTTCGAATAGCTGCACAAAAATCAATTATTTTTAAAGTTTAAAGAATTAAAATACTATGGAAAAATGTAGGTACCTATGAATACTTAAAAATACTTTAAAATATTTTACATTTAGGCAGTAGGTATCATAGGTAGTAGGTACAATATATTTTTATATCATATTTTCCTAAACTTTAAGAGTAATATTTTATTATTCGGATAATAAAAACAATGAATGTGTAAGTTTCTTAAAACTTTTTACTTTAATTATGAAAAAAGTATTTAGGTACCGTCAGAACAAAAAACAACTTGTGGTGTAAATGGAAATTGACGAACTTCATTGCGACACATCCCAAGTGTGTATTCAAATAAAATGTACTTCTTTTCCATTTAATTGGTTCTGAAACAACGCCGGCTTTAATAAACCCTAATTATTCATTGATGAGAAAATTTCGCAGTAGAAGGGATGGTGCGATTCTTGCGATGAAACTCTTTTAGAAACTTTAAACTTCTAAAATTATTGGGCAGGGTCACTCTATGTTTTATTATACATTGGTATAGGAAATATCAAACCTGCTAATCGTCTCAGTGCCGCTTTAATTTTCTCAGCTTTCCTATTACTCTCAAAATAATTAATATTTGTTGTTTTCAGATTAGCTCGTGATTCAGTGATAGCTCTGAAACATTCGATCAAAATATTTTACTTATTTAATCTTTATACACAAATAGAATAAAAATATTTAGGTTGACTTAAAACTATAGCAGTGCCCATTTATTTCAATCCTAGGGATAAGTGTCAAGGGATGTGGGCATATTTTTTTTTAGATTGATGCTTTCGATCTTTGTTTCCCACAAATAAAGTTTTTCTTAAATTTTTTTTTTATAGCTTGGGCTGCCAAATGACTACACTCCACCTGATGTTAAGTGAATGTGTAGTCCAGACGTGAGGACGGCTAGTACGTTGTCAAAGCACTAGGCGCCCTCGCCTTACCGGCCCACAAGATGCCTCTTCACGCCACACTTGAAAGACCCCCATGTCGTTGGAAAGAAAGAAAACAGAAAAAGAGGGGAAACACGTGTGCAGGGAGCGAGTTCCATTTCTTTGAGGTGTTGCAAAGAAAGGAGTAAAAATAAAACCACTTTTTACGGATTTAGACGCGTATATTTGTTTTAAATTTTGGCCCGACGTTTCGGTCTCCGAATTTGCAGTCACAATAGTCACGGGTGAGACTGACGGGTGACGGGCCACAATTTAAAACAAATATACGCGTCTAAATCCGTAAAAAGTAGTTTTATTTAAACAGATGAGTCGCGCAAGTGTTAGAAAATAAAGGAGTAAAAAGTTAAAGTTAAAGTATTACGAGGTATAATTCTTTGTATTCTTTATTGCATACAGAAATTACATATAAGAAAGTTACATTTTGGTTATTATATGTAAAGAGGCGAGCTTAATTCATAGATGAATTTTCTACCAGCAAACCTTGGCGAGATAGAAATTTCATGTTAAGGGGTCATGACAGTGTACAACAAAAGCTTAAGTTACATTTACTTAAAACTATGTTATAATTATATGAGCAACATACATTCAAATATTTGAATTCTATAATATCCTAATCATAAATACTTATAACAATATACTACATAAACATACATATACATACTGTTACGTGCTAGGGTTCGAAGGATTTGGAGAGAAAGACCTGCTGACTCTTTTAGAAGACTTTATTCACTAGCACTAGTTACACACTAAGCACTAGGTCCAAACACTAAGCACTAGGTCCAAACACTAAGCACTAACAATGTCCTAGATCGTAGCCAAGTTGTAGGTTTCACTGGTATCACTCTTGATCACTTGTTTTCGCTCTCGAAGTCGCTTCGATCGTAGCTCGAAATGAACTGCCCGGGCTCGCCTCCCTGCCGCTATTTATATGCGCCGAGACGAGTTCCAGACTATTCCAGAATGTTCCCGACTGTGCGCGAACGTGATCGCCCGGAACGAATGTTTCTGGAAAGTTCATAGTTCCTCTAACGCCATCTAGTATCTAATAGCGGTTTCACTCTGTTCGGTTCTTTAATTGGTTTTACTAGTTGCTGCTAGATGGCGCTAGCTCCTTTGTGTTTTGTGTGTTCGTAACACTACTCCCCTCTTAGAGATGCTCGTCCCGAGCATCGTTGTTACTACCGTGGTAACGCGCTAGACGGTCTATGTGTACCACTTTGAATGTCCCTCTTGGTTGCTTTTGAATCCTATAGGTCACATCATTCAGTCGGGTAACCACTTTGTATGGACCGTCCCACTGGTTCTGCAACTTTGGAGATTTCCCTTTCCGGCGAGTTGGGTTATGCAGCCACACCAATGACCCTTCCTCGAAGCCGCTCGTGTTCGATTTCCGGTCGTATCTGGTTTTCATGTTCTCACTTGACTGTAACCCATTTTCCCGAACCAAGGCGTGTATATAGCGCATCTTCTCCCTTAAATCGCAGACATAGTCTTGTACAGTCTTTGGTCCCTCCGGTGACCCTCCTGTCAATAGGTCTACTGGTATTCGTAGTTCTCTACCGAAATTGACATACGCCGGGGTAGCTTTTATGCTCTCATGCTCGGCGGTTCGGTAAGACAGAAGGAAGAGTGGTATATACTTGTCCCAATCCTTTTGTTTGTCATCTACCAATTTCGCCAAATGCCTCTCAAGGGTCTGGTTAAATCTCTCAACCATTCCATCAGACTGTGGATGGTACGCGGTGGTCCTCGTCTTATGCATGCCCAAAATTCTGCACACTTCCTGGAACACCTGCGATTCGAAGTTCCTGCCCTGATCAGAATGGATTTCCAGAGGCACACCAAAGCGACATATCACTTCTTCGACTAACTTGGAAGCGACTGTTGTGGCTTCTTGGTTTGGTATGGCGAACACTTCGGGCCATTTGGTGAAGTAGTCAATGACGACCATAAAATACTTGTTTCCCGAATCCGTTACAGGAAATGGCCCCGCTACGTCAACTGCAATTCGTTCCCACGGTGCACCGACGTTATACAACCGCAGGTTCCCACGGCTCCTGGTCTGTGGTCCTTTCACAGCAGCGCAAGTAGTACATTTGCGGCACCAATCCTGTACATCATCTCGACAATGTAACCAGTAGAATCGTTCTCGCACTTTTGTTAATGTCCTCTTGACACCTAGATGACCTCCTGATACGCCATCATGTATTTCACGGAGAACATCTGGTACTCTCGTTCTTGGGACAATTATCTGAAGATGGAACTCTCTGCCGTTAGTCTTCTCCCATTTCCGGTAGAGTATTCCGTTTTGGAGTATCAGACTGTCCCATTGCGCCCAGTACGCCTTAGTGACAGCGCTAGTGGGTGCAACCTCACTCCATATTGGTTTTACGTCACCCCGTTTCTTCCATGTGATGATGTGCCGAAGGTCGTCATCTTTTTCTTGAGCCTCCCTCATAGCATCATTCTCCCAGAGACTCAAAGGATCTGTTCTCGTTAGTTTTAATGTTTCTTCATTGCATTCCTGCTTGACACAATGTTTGCAGTCCTCCGAACACGGCCTTCGTGAGAGTGCGTCGGCATTCCCATGTGTCTTTCCGCTGCGTGCCTGGGAGATAACAGTTATCGGGGCTCCCTCCGCGTCAGCCAGCACTCGCCCCTTAGTCCTGTTTCCCTGATCCCGGGCAAGGGACAAAGCCCCTTGCTTCTTCAGCACCTCTATTTGTTCCTCGATCCTTTTCATCCTTTCCATCTGGGTTTCCTTCTGCGGGCAGTTGAGCTGAAGATGGCCCCTCTCGCCGCACTTGTAGCACATGGCTCCAGAACTTTTCTTCGTAGGGGCCTTAACCTCCTTGACTTCCTCAGAGACCTCGCGGATCTTATGGGTATGCCGTATGTCATAACGAACAGCCTCGACCTCCAAAGCATGCGCTAATGCTTCCTTTAGCGAGGTATGGTGACGAAGCCTCACTGCAGCTCTGACCTCCAGGTCTTTGATTCCGTCGACAAACGCTTGAACAATATTCGTGTCTACCATCTTGGTGTCGGCTCCTGGATGTGCCTTCCTGACGAGTTTTTCAATTTCCAACGCCCATTGTTGTAGTCCTTCTCCTGAGCGTTGGACTCTGTCACGCAGTTGGGCACGGAACACGTGCTCCAGGTGTCGCTCCCCGTACCTGGATTCAAGTGCTTCTATCAGGTCTTGGAACCCATTTCCTGTATGTGGCAGTGCTTCCAGAACCGACAAAGCTTGCCCTCTTAGCGCAACAGTCAGAGCGGTCAAGCATTGTTCTTCCGTCCATCCGTTGGCAGTAGCAACCGTCTGGAATTGCTGACGATAAGCGTTCCAGGAAGTAGTGCCGTCGTATGGCGGAACTTTCACTCTTGGTCCTTGTGCCACTCCGATAGTTCCACTAGAGATCGCAACTCCCGTGGTTTCAAGGCGCACTACTTTCTTCTGTAGTTCAATGAGGCCAGTTTTCACATTTTCGACATCCAATCCTAACCCGGTAACTCGTTCTTCCACTACGTCGACATCTTTTCGAAGCTTAATCACCGTGTTACTAACATCATTTATAGCACAAATCACTTTTTCTTGTGACTCTTGCAAAGCGCCGAGCTTGCGTTCTTGTGACTCTTGCAAAGCGCCGAGCTTGCGTTCTTGTGACTCGAACTTGCGTTCTTGTGACTCTTGCAAAGCGCTGAGCTTGCGTTCTTGTGACTCCTGCAAAGCGCTGAGCTTGCGTTCTTGTGACTCCTGCAAAGCGCCGAACTTGCGTTCTATCAGTTCAATTAAACTTCCTAATTGAAGTGCTGCTTGAGGAACTGACGCTACGGTGCCGCTGGTGGGCGTGGCCTGTGTGGTGGGTGTGGCAAGGTGGGCGGATCCAGTGGGCGGAGCTTGTCTAGTGGGCGTGGCCGGTGTGGTGGGCGTGGCAAGGTGGGCGGGGCCAGTGGGCGGGGCTTGAGTCTGAGTAGGCGGAGCCTGGGCCTGGGTGGGCGGAGCCCGATGGGCGTGGTCGGGGGGCGTGGCATGGTGGGCGTGGCCAGTGGGCGGGTCTAGAGGGGCGTGGTCGGTGGGCGGGGCCTGGTAGGTGGGGCCAGTGGGCGGGGCTTGGTCCACAGGGGGCGTGGCCTCCGCAGCTCGTTGTGCCCTTGTCCTGACGCCCTCGAAGTCCTCTCTCGGAGTCAATGGCATCTCCAAATCTCACTTCCGACACCAGTTGTTACGTGCTAGGGTTCGAAGGATTTGGAGAGAAAGACCTGCTGACTCTTTTAGAAGACTTTATTCACTAGCACTAGTTACACACTAAGCACTAGGTCCAAACACTAAGCACTAGGTCCAAACACTAAGCACTAACAATGTCCTAGATCGTAGCCAAGTTGTAGGTTTCACTGGTATCACTCTTGATCACTTGTTTTCGCTCTCGAAGTCGCTTCGATCGTAGCTCGAAATGAACTGCCCGGGCTCGCCTCCCTGCCGCTATTTATATGCGCCGAGACGAGTTCCAGACTATTCCAGAATGTTCCCGACTGTGCGCGAACGTGATCGCCCGGAACGAATGTTTCTGGAAAGTTCATAGTTCCTCTAACGCCATCTAGTATCTAATAGCGGTTTCACTCTGTTCGGTTCTTTAATTGGTTTTACTAGTTGCTGCTAGATGGCGCTAGCTCCTTTGTGTTTTGTGTGTTCGTAACAATACTAAGCTAGTGATAGGAAATATTCTTTAGTTCTTCTTTTGAAAATTTGCAAGGATGAGCTAGCACGAATAGTGTGAGGAAGAGAATTCCACAGGCGAATAGCAGAGCTTAATTCATAGATGAATTTTCTACCAGCAAACCTTGGCGAGATAGAAATTTCATGTTAAGGGGTCATGACAGTGTACAACAAAAGCTTAAGTTACATTTACTTAAAACTATGTTATAATTATATGAGCAACATACATTCAAATATTTGAATTCTATAATATCCTAATCATAAATACTTATAACAATATACTACATAAACATACATATACATACTAAGCTAGTGATAGGAAATATTCTTTAGTTCTTCTTTTGAAAATTTGCAAGGATGAGCTAGCACGAATAGTGTGAGGAAGAGAATTCCACAGGCGAATAGCAGATACGGCAAAAGAGCTACCATATCGGCTTGAAGTATGAGAGGGAGTCCGCGTTCAATGCTGAATAATTTGCGAATTTATAGCCAATGCTAATAAAAGAGTCATTCGCCCAGTGCTGAAACCGCGTATGTGCGTTCAAAAAATTTTTCGCGTAGTGCTAAGAACGCTTATAAGCGTTCATAGAAAACTCGCGTAGTGCGGGTGGACGCTATAGCGCGTTGTCTTTTACCTTCCCGCAGTGCGGCCGACGCTTATGTGCGTTCGGTAACTTTCGAGTTTTATGACTGTCATATAACAATTACGGGTCATATAAAGGTGTTGGATGGATAAAGGTGCTTCCACACTAGTGTTTATTTGTAAGAGATTTTGTGAAGTTTACGCCATAATATACCTTCGTTCGGTTTTGTTAAAATAGTAAGTTATACCTTAATAAAACAGTAATAGTAAAGGTACCTTCTCCCGAAAGCCCTTTTATTCTTAATTTTTTTTATTTACGACACTTCGCCCGCCTCGTAATAGACACCATTTATAAATAGACTAAAACTACCTATTACTTTAGTTAAAAGAGCGAGTCATAATAAAATTATTTCAATAATCTATTGTACTAAATTAGGTTATTGTAGACGGGCTTCGTGGCGTAGTGGTTCATGTACTGGACTGCCGTTCACAAGAATTGAAACGCTTGGGACAATTATTTGTGTGATATTCATAAATGTCATACAAATGTTTGTACTAATTCTGGGTGTTTTCTATGTATTTTAAGTATGTATTTACAAAAGAAAAGTAGTATATGTATTATATCCGTATTCTGGTACCCATAACACAAGCATAATAAGCTTAGCTTGGGACCAGAGGACGATGTGTGAAATGTCCATGAATATATATTTATTGTTGTCGTCGCCGCCGCCCCCCCCCTGCAAGATTCGTAGCAGAAACCTGACTAGTGTGTAGTCTCCTTTACAATTCCACATTTTACGACCGCTTCGAAACAATAGACACCCAGAATACACGCTATAAACGCACAGGTGCGGCGCACCCCGCTTGCCTACAGATTTTTTTTGTATGGACGCGTATACGCGTCGGCCCGCACTTGGTGAAGATCAGAAAAACGCGCATAAGCGTTAGCCGCACTGAACGTATTAAGTAGGAGAGAAGTAGCGGTCCGACAAGGCTTATCTCTTGGTATTAGGTAT
This sequence comes from Orgyia antiqua, assembly GCA_916999025.1. Taxonomy (NCBI): domain Eukaryota; kingdom Metazoa; phylum Arthropoda; class Insecta; order Lepidoptera; family Erebidae; genus Orgyia; species Orgyia antiqua. The sequence continues at coordinate 23,336,615 of OU779862.1, forward strand.
TCAAAGCGTTCGAGAAGGTAGGAGCATTAGAATTGTGAAGGATAGAGTAGAGTAAGAAAAGAATATGACAGTCCCGTCGTCGTCGAATGGGTAGCCACTTTAACTGGGCCCGAAATTTAGACACATGGTCATATTTCCGAAGACCAAAGATGAACCTGATGCATAAATTCTGCAGTCGTTCAAGTTTATCCAAGAGCTCCTATGTCTATAATGTATACAGAATTTAATATACACAACTAACCTTATCACAATTTCTTCAGAATCCGGTACGCTTATATGTATAGAAGGAGTCAAGCCGTATTTTATTGAATTTTTAGTAAAGTCTCTGACAAGTGCAGCGACTGGAGCAGTGGGTATTGCAGGCAGCCTTAGTATAAGCAAATAGCCAAGGTGAGCTCGTACCGTGGCACCGGCAGCGCGAGCTCGTTCAATTAATTCGTTGTTACTATCGTCTTGGGAGTCCTCATTGTTGCCAGTACGTAGAGTCAAACGAACACGGTATTCACGACCTTTATCAATATTTAAAAAGAAAGTTATTACCTATGTGTTATAGGTGTAATAGACTTCTGTGAGTTAAACAGTAGGAATTGGCATTGCTAGGTGTTGTGTTCCAAAAAGGTATAAGAACAGCGATCACTCTAAATATATACATATTATACATACAGTTGTGTCTGAGTGTATTTAATAAAGCTCGTAGAATTAGATTGCAATTTTTTGTGATATATGAATAGATAAGTGCGCGATTAAGCTACTCCTGGTGGTTTATGAGGTACCAAAAGACTTCGAAACTATTAAGGCACTAAAATTTGTAATGTGGTGTGGTAGGTGTTAATAATGCTATATAACTCACCATATCGAAAGAACATGTATGCTGGCGTGCCACCGAAGACTAACACTTTACTGTCAAATACGAATATACGGTCTGAATATTCAAATGGTAAACTTGAGCGAGTAAAAGATATTATTGTCATGTATTTTCTGAATTTCTGTAAAATTGGAATTAATTGTATTTAATTATGTTAATAGTTATTGCCACACAACATGTCTTTGAGCACGATGTTATGAAGTTAGTGTGTTATTAAAATCTGCTCAACAACTAAAATGTAGGTACATACATGTTCATATTTTTTGAAGTTAATGTATTTTTGGCGATAAATAATGTTCGAAACAATAGTAATAACTTTACATCCGGAAGTTTCATCTAAGTAAGCGTACCTAATAATAAGCAATTGGTTACTATAAGCACTTCAGCAAATAAAAACGTGCGTTACATTTACCATGATTTTGTCAATAATAACGGATCGATAAATAGATTCATCCGTCAACACAGGGATGATAATTATCTGAAAATAATAATTAATACCATGATATTAATACGATCTTGTGGTTGATCTATGTCCGGATAGTGACGCATTAAAAATACAGGTGTCACCACCCCTTTTCCTCTCGACGTTGCTGTAAGAGCCATCTAATTATTGTACACAGATAAAATCCTCTGTGAGAGATGGAAAACTCGAAAATAAACCCTGTGCCAACACGCCTGGTCAGCGCGGTACAGTCGACCATAACCTCTCCCAAAGTGGAAGAGGCTCGTGCCCCATAGTAGGACTCTAATAGGCTGAAAATAGAGAGAATTATATGATCTTTTTTTTTTTTTTTTTTTTTTTTTTTTTTTAAATATTCATGGACATTTCACACAACGTCCTCTGGTCCCAAGCTAAGCTTATATGCTTGTGTTATGGGTACCAGAATACGGATATAATACATAAACTACTTTTCTTTTGTAAATACATACTTATAATACATAGTAAACACCCAGACGCAGTACAAACATTTGTATGACATTTATGGATATCACACAAATGATTGTCCCAACCGGGAATCGAACCCGAGACCTCGTGATCGGCAGTCCATTACATAAACCACTCCACCACGAAGCCCGTCTATTGCCAATATTTAATAAATGTTATTTTCTATGCTAGGTAAGTAAACTACTCACAACATACAATATAATTAAAAGTTCAATCAACAATAAACAAATACATGCATCTATAATAATCTTTTACATACATACCCTGGGTTCCAAAAGTTTAGCCAGTGCCCAACATAGTTGAGCTCTGTAGTAAATATTTAAATCCCGAACTCGCGTATGTCGAACTTCCATTAAGTCACACTCCTTTAATAAAGTATTACATCTCACTAGACCATACTCCACAATATTATCGTTATGTTGATGCCAGAGACATATCTAAAATTATTTTAGATAATTTTAAACGGTTTTTTAAGATTGTTGTGAAATGCAACTTGGAGAGTTTTTTCCCCGCCTTCTGCTCTGCCGGACCATGATGGTGCCTTGAGACTTACAAGACGTGGCCAGGGGTGGCCCCGCTAATCGGGGCCAGATGCCTTGAGTATTGCCATAACTTCACAAAATGCAGTTTATTTCGCACTTATTTTACCACACGTTTTGTGGTGACGCATTAACAATACTTCGTTTTAACGTATAGCATTATTTCTTTATTTATTGTTAGGGATACCGATCAATGATACACATAACAATTCAATAGAATAAAAATCAAGGTTAGGTTAGAATAGAATAGTATAAATCAAAGTTAGAGAAAAAGTAGTATCAGTGGCGGATATGCAGTCTCGGCCGCCCTAGGCCCCAAGCCATCAGCCGCCCTTTTTCAGCATCCACCATATGAACTACATAATGAAATTCTGGCCGACCTAGGCCTGGGCCTACTGGGCCTTAGGGTAAATCCGCCACTGAGTAGTACTTCCACCTTTCACCTCCCAATGTATGTAAAATTTTTAAGTACTATTGCTGTACTAACCATAGTAAATAACGAGAAATGTTCTTGTACAGTAAGATCATCGACCAGAGTCTCGGAGCGATGGCAGAAGCCCATCATATACAATCTATTCAATGGTGTAGAATCTGGCGTTAAGTGTTCCCCTAGCATTCTGATTTCTCCATGGTCTGGTGACGTCAAACCTGTTATAATTAACGTAATAATATTTAAAAGAGACAATTCATATTGATTAAAAAGCGGTACCAATTTTGATTGCCTTTATGAAAGTGGCAAGAGAAGCCGTGACTCTTTCTTTTAAAAAAATCTGACTAAAATTCTGTGAAAATATATCTCGTAAATGTTAGAGGTTGATCGTCTCATTGTAATACTTCTATTTCTCTATTTATCTTTGTTATGAGTCTTCTCACCTGTCATCAAATCGTCCAGGCAACTATTAATCTCATTTTGTATCATCTGGTTATATATAATTGTGTACTCGCCACGATATATATCAAAAGTAAGATTCTTTAATACTTGTGTACCCATTATATCCTGTAAACAATTTGTTAAAATTATTCCTGTAACATCAAACTGGAAAATTGACCGTCATTATATAAAAAAACGATGGCAAAAAGTCCCTGATAATAAAGTAATATATGAATTTTGCAATTGACTTGCTATTTGACTCCCTATACAATAGTTACAAGTTGCGAAAGACAGCAGATTACAAGGAAATCATGTAAAATAAAGAATATAAAATATAAATACCTTACAAACATCTCTAAAACTCATTGCAATTGCGACAAATTCATCGACTTCCTGAAGTTTGCCTTTTTCACTTCGCGACGGATTTTTTATTTCGTGCAGGTCATTACGATTCTAAACAAAATATAAATAATTTTTTTCTATATTCCCTTCTAAAATACAATGACGGGCTTCGTGGTCTAGTGGTTCATGTAACGGACTACCATTTAGGAGGTCGCGGGTTCGATTTCCGCTCGTGACAGTCATTTGTGCGTTATCTATAATTGTCACACAAATGTTTATACTTCGTCTGGGTTTTTCTATGTATTATAAGTATGTATAAAAGTAGTATATGTATTCTATCCGTATTCTGGTACACATAACACAAGCATATAATCGTGTGAAATGTGCGTAAATATTTATTTATTTATGGCACTGTTACTCGACCTTAGAATAGAGCCCTTTTCATATTAATTGATTTGATACTAGGTCGTCGTATCACTTATACTTTTAAAAGAAAATCAGCTTATAAACACAAGGTAGGTATAGAACATTCAAATCATACCTCTGCTTTCCTAAAGATAATCGATCTCAAAGAGACCTGTCCACCAATAGCTTTATGTGCTATTGTACGTTGTAGTATCATTAACAGACCAAAATATATCAATATTAACAGTCCCCATGATGCAACCATATTAATTAAACTGCCTTGATTTGTCGCCTTATCTACAATAACATATAGAAATAAGTTCTACAGGCATACAAACTTAGCTTATTCATTAGATTTGTACTGTGAGAAATTAACAATGAAAAATTAGCAATTTGCTGTACATTTACTTAACAATTCAAATTTATGTCCCACCCGCGACATCACTTTAACTATTGAAAAAGACCGCATCAAAATTCTTTGCGTAGTTTCGAAGATATAAGCTCACACAAGGACACACACAAAAATAATCACTTTGTTTTATAATATGTAAAGATTGGGTAATTATTTATAAGCTCATGATATGAACAGGCTACTAATATTTATTTTAATAATTTACTTACGTCCAGTTGACAACAAAGCAAATTCATTGAAGGCGTTAATAAGACCAAGTGGTGGCAATACTAAATGCAGACAGAATGTTAACGCAACATGCAAATTGTCATATTGATGATGAACTAGAAGTTCTGCTAGATATGTTTGTAGAACAGTGAATAATGCTGTCCATATGCATGCTATGTAATCTGGAGAAAATATTTGAATTAAAAACCTATACAGCTTCATTTTGTGGGGTGATTCTTAATAGAAGTAATATCGCTATGCTGTTTCCTTCATAGAGAGCTGCTAGAGTCAACTAAGGGAGAATCTAAGGAAATAACATCTATATTACTTTTTTTATTTTTTTATTTTTACGATTTACTTGTTGTGATTTTTATTTTTAAGAAATCTACGGAGATGCAATATTACAGAGAACATTTTCTGTGAAAGATAGAGATTCAACAGTAAAACCTTACCTACACTTATCATCGATGTGTACGGGCCTCGTGATGTAGTGGTTCTGGTAACAGACTGCCGATCGCGGGTTCGATTCCCGCTCGAGACAATCATTTGTGTGATTTTTCTATTTGTCACACAAATGTTTGTACTGCGTCTGGGTGTTTCTATGTATTATAAGTATGTATTTACAAAAAAAAAAGTAGTATATGTATTCTATCCGTATTCTGGTACCCATAACACAAGCATATAAGCTTAGCTTGGGATCAGAGGACGTTGTGTGAAATGTCCATGAATATTTATTTATTATTATTTATTTATGTAACAATGCATCAAGTTTTTCTTACGGGGTTTAGAAAGAAGAAAGAAAAAGGTTATTTCTAGTTTGCAAACAAGGTTACATAAAAATCAGTCCTCACAAATAATATATGGTGTAGTAGCAATTTTACGTGCACAACTAGACTTAACTAAAAAGTGAAAACAACTATGGTGTTTTAAATAATTGGTTATTTCATTTTACATATTCTTATTAATTTAAAATCATGCTGCTTAAATTTTGTAATAAGAAAGTTTAGTTTATATTGCCGAATTGTATAATTGACACTATCAATAAACAATTTTTTATTATGTTTAACCGTGCACGTAGAGTTGGTACTAATGTCTTACTCAAATTAAGTATAACTTACATTTATTATGAAACATAGCCATGATTAGCGCCACCATAGTCATAACAGAGACATAAGCGAGCACAATGACGAGGGCTGATACAAGATGGATCCACCTGAACGTTAGAATGATGGTGACAGCGCCGAGCACACACACAGGCAAAGCTGTCATATACGCATAGCTAATCCAACTCAAATACATGGAAATGTAACTGACGTTGCGCATACGCAAGGCACGCTGTAAAATTGAAAGAATTTTCTTAGTTCAAAAACTGAAATGACGCTTGAAAATACTCAATATTTTTTTCATTGTTGCATTGTCATCGATCCTTAATATGTGTAATTCCAGATCAATCCGACTACTACAAGGAGGTGAAAATCACTTTTAAAGATTTCGTTACATAGCTAATTTCGTTACATAGTTAATATATTAATAGATACGTAATTAAAATTAGATTAAATTAATATTAATTTATAACAATTTATTTGCAAACGCCTGATTGTTCCGGTAGAGCCAGGCGCGGACGAGTGCCAATAATGATTGCGTGGCTCTAATTTTAATGGGCTATCTTTCATTATTTGATTTTAAAGCAACCATGTGAGGCATTTTTATACTATTTAGGTAGCGAAGAAGCATACGGCCTTAGTAGTAGCCCATAGATGTTGATAACACCAGAGGTATCATTAGCACGTCCCGATCGCTACATAAATCTTTGGAAGTATTAATAATAATGATTATTCTTAACCCGTGATTACACGGATATTTTCATAAGTCATACTTTATTTTCAATTCAATACTGTTTCCCTCTACACCAAAATATTAGAAAAGATCTTTGTGTTAACAGTTTAATAAGGTACAAAAGGCGATCTTATTACTATTTGCGATCTCTTACAGACAACCTTGAAATGGAATTTTAAGATTAAAAATTAATTATAGGTGGGTGTACTAACAGTATTAAAAACTATATAACAAGTCACTATATAAATAAATACATAAACTTATACATACTGCTTGTATTAAACAACTCGTACCTTAAACATATTTTCGGTTTCCCACACAACTAGCGCTTCTGTCTCAAGCACTGCTGGTAGAAATGCCAAGGTGAAGCAGAGCAGTATGAGAGCGAGAGCTTTACTCACTCTACTTTCTTGCATCAGTGGTGTTACGGGCATTGCCACAAGACTAACCTAGAAAATCTTACTCTTATAATAAATTATAGTCGTACACACCGTCCTCATTGGACCACAAGATGCGCTAATTTCAAGCGCAAGAACTTTAGCAAGCATTCCCGAAGGAATACCACACGGACCGATATTGCTTTAAAACTGGTGAAATAATGATTTATCAATATCATAAGTTAATAAATCTATATTTATTGTTTTCAACTAAATATTCATAGATATTGACTAGATTTCTGATATTGACTAGATTCATAGATATTGACTAGATTCTGCATATCCGATCCCAAAAGTAATGTGACGTTAGAACTCAGATTTATCTTTACAAGTTAATAAGTAATTTCTTGTCATTTGCCTCATATTATCTATGCACTACTGAATGTTGGCTGGTAGAGAATGCCATGGGCATTAAGCCCGCCATTTTACACTATTTTGTTTGAGCAAAAAGTTTTAAATAAATAAATAAATAATTTCAATTTCATGCGTATTGTATATTTTTAAAGTCGATTCGGACATGTATGCTAAAATCCAATACCTACCATAAACTCTGAACACAATTCTAGTAAATAATGACGTCATACAAGGTTATGTAAGTTCATGGCCAGGTATTATGCTTGGTACTGTGATAACTTATCGAATAGATAATGATTTTGATTAATTACATTACTGTTTTAAGTAATCGTTTTATCTTACTTTCATGTCAATATATCTTGTGCGCTATTTCGTTTAGGCAGTCATCGCCGAAATAGCTCAGTTGGGAGAGCGTTAGACTGAAGATCTAAAGGTCCCCGGTTCAATCCCGGGTTTCGGCAGGCGTTACTTTTTTAATGTCTCCAATTGTTTTATTTTATGTTAATTTTTTTGAAATATATTTGAAGTGTATTGAGATATAATAAAAATTTTACCGTTAAATTTTTCTTAAATGTATGTAAGTAAAATATATTAACATGCGAACCAAGGAGACCAGTTTCCATAAAAATGCGCTCGAGTTTGTTTTAATGAATCTCGTAAAATTCTTGCTAATGGAAGTACTTGTTGGGCGACAAGGTCTTTGAAAAACTTGCGCAATGAAAATGAAATTAATACTTACGTCAAAATTCGGTGTATTGGTTGTAATATGTTGCAGAATAGCCTGACTAACAGCCACTTGTACTGCAAGAAAACCGGCACGCAAATGTGGGTTGGGATATTCAATTGGATCAAATCTTGTTAAATACCGTGCCCGCTCTGAACTGCGAATGCTAAATGTCCACTTGTTATTTGCCTGGTGGACATAAGGATTACTTTTTTTATTTAACTAGGTGTATTATTATGCTTATTTCTAAGGTTAGCAATCGCTCTAATATATACCCTTATAATATGCTTGTATATACTTTTTATCATTGGACTTTTACGAAGTATTTATAAAAAATGTATGGTTTGTTTTATACTCGTAGCTTGGGTTACTCCACCTAATGTTAAGTGAGAGTGATAATTCGAATGCGAGGATGGCTAGCGCGATATGCATTTAGTCTTTGTTCAGACGTTGGGGTTTCCTTACGGTTTTTAGTTATCAGATTGTTAGAATTCTTAGAATACTTTTACTAATTATAAATGTGCTTAAAAATCAAACTGACCTCCGACTTCCAAATAACCCACACAACGGGTTCTTTTATCAGAGCGCCTTGAGATTTGTTATACAGAATTACGTTTAATTCATCTTCAGTTTTCGCTGAGAAGGCGGCTACAAATACGTAGTATAATTATGTATGTACTATGGTGAATTAATAAGTAACATGCGATTAATATAAGTACCTGTGGTGACGGATCAAGAACATCAGTGTCACTATCCCGATTCCTTCGCAGGGTGCCGTAAAAGTTAGCTAAGGGATATTACACAGAAACAATATCCCCAGTAAGGAGACGAAACAGAGAACTTAAAAATAAACCCTGTGCCAACACGTCTAGTGGAGAGAGAAAGAGATGCGAATAATCTACGTTATAGAGAAAGACTATATATTATATTCTCTTAATATATCCTTTATGACCCTAGGTGAAAACAAATAGCAAACTTACTAGTTCCTAACAAAGCGATGGCTTTATTCATAATACTATTATACGGCTCTACATCTGGTGCATATCCAAGCAAAGTACTCGAATGTAAAGACGATAGAATATCACTTGCTGGTAATGGAGGTTTTGGTTCCGCCTGCAGAGGAGTCAGGAATACGGGTCTTGCTATAAATATGGCGATCAAGAATAATACCGCTCCTGTAAGTGTTTCTAATAATAAAAGCCGCCATCTTCGTCTGAAAGAATAACATTGGTGTGAATGACAAGTATTTTTAGTCTTGGTGTTATCTTGACTTATATAATTACCATAACGCCAAATAATTTTTAGGGTAATAGACTGTAAAAGAAGTACATCACTATTTTCTAGAGCGTTTCAGAGGCAACGGAAGCAAAATCTAAGTAGATAAAACATCTTTTGAGGTAGACCAAAATCTTGAAATTAAACCCTTAAACAAAACGTTTAGTGGTCGTGGAATAGTGGGTTCACTACCCTCTCGTACATGAAGGGGCTAGTTCTTAACATTTTTGTGCTTCTGTGTCTGTATCTACATAATTACGAATTTAAAAGTATTTTTATACGTACTGTCTCTGCAAATATGCTTTCCAGATAAGAATACTTGTTTGTCTTTGAAATTTATTTTTTATTCGTGGCCTTTGTTCATCTGTAAATATTGGCAGTTTATATACAGTTTTTGTTATCTTAGAACCGGAACTTCCTTTTGCACCTTTCATCTTAATTACACCGTTAACACTTAAAACATACTTTCATAAAATTATTTAAAGAAATTGCACATTAAAATATTATTTATATATTTGACATATTTTGATAATGTCATCGACATTTTTTAATTATTATCGACGTAAACCTCTTTTAAACCTTTTTGTTTTAAAAACTTGTTACTTATACTACAATAAATAAATAAAAATAAAAAAGCCTTTATTATTTCCTGCAGATATAGAAACGTAATAGAAATGAACATAAATCAGCTAACAGAAAAACAGAAAATATACAATATTGACTAAGTTTCTATTTTTTCTTTTTTTTTTATCAATACTCTGCTTCTGCAAGAACCCCGTCTAGGGTAAAGGCCTCCTCCAAAGATGACCATTTTTTGCGGTCTTGTCCAATTTTTAGCAAATCAGTACCTGCAATTTTTCTGATGTCATCTTCCCAACGAGTTAGTGGTCTGCTCCTGCCTCTTTTACCTTGTGGGCCTTTCCAAATGGTTGTTTTTTTGGACCATGTCTCACTTGGGTACTCTATCTATACTACAATATCGCATCAATATCGTTACAAGAGCAGACCGATAAACCCGAACTTATTTTTTAATATCTGCAATCATTCCATAACTATAAGTAGGTATGTTTTTATTGGAGTCATAGGCCAAGTGAGTCCTTCAGGCGCTTTTTCATTAAAACGTATTTTGCTACCTCAAATTATATTCAGGATTTGCAAGTGTGTTTTTTAGTTTTTGAACTAAGCACGTAATCTTTCTACCACGGGTAACACCGCGGGGCGCAGCTAGTGTAATATACCTGAGCTTAAAATATCAAAAGACCTATAAGTCATGTTCTTAATATTATCAACAGTTCGATCAAGGATATTAAAAATTTTTGTTAGTGGACATTAATATTTTTGTCTCTTTCTCAGATCATTGACGCTAATAGAAATGTAAATATTGAACTAGCAAATAGTAGTAATGACCTATGTGAAGGACTGAAGTATTAACATGTATTGATTAGAAAAACCCCTTTTTACAGCCTTTTGATTATCGTCAATGTGAAGTAAATATTTACGTAACTCAACGTAGGTGTAACAACATACGAGTAGCATGTCAATATAGACCTTACTTGTATTGTAATAAGTTTTTACTTATTTATTTTTAAATATTCGAGCACATGTATTATTTTGATTGAAGCTATATAATTTGTCTCGGGTTCCGCAATTCATAAATGTGTAATAAATAAGTTCCGTAATAATACAACGTCACAAAAACAATTCTTTTTTTGCCATTTTTGTCGGCAATCAAGCAGGAAATATCATATCTAGGATTATGTATACGATATGCATTTAAGATAATTTAGCAAATACACGTTATATGTAAGCTTTTAATTGAAAGATAGTTTTATTAAGTTATTTTTGTGTTGCATAGTCCATTTATCGAGGAAGGCTATACAACACACGGCGACCAATAAGAGCGAAAAATGTTACGAAAACAGGAAATATTTTCTATTTTCCACACGTACAGAGTGGCGGGTAATTACTAGTCTTTTATAATCGAGTGGGAAATCATAAGGTTCAAAACTACAAATAAATACACACCTACACTCTGAAATGCGTAACCCTAAAACTATAAAATGTTTACCATTAGTCATGTTCTTCCCAGCTTTGCTGTGGTTTTGCGCAGAATATATATTGGTGACGATCTATTTTTACAGCAGTCCTAACTCCTAACTTACTAATACAATTTGTATTTATTGAACCCTTTTAGTTTTTTATTTATTAACCATGCATCGTTTTAACGTGGCTTTTGTAGTATTACTTGTAGTATTGGTGAATACATTCATTGTTAGTGCAGGTAAGAATATCATGACTTGAAATTATTCTTTTATTAAATTTTTTTCAATTTAACAGCTCTCATAAGGTACATAGTAGAGTGGAAATACAGAGTTTTTTTTACTTTGCACACATCTCTACCTTTCCAAAATTCACTCATCTATTCCTGCACTCTTCCAAGTTCTAAAATAATCATCTGTCAATAAGAAAGTATTATATGATTCTTTAAAGAAAGAAATAAGATGTTTGTTGAGATGAAATCTGGGCTCGGATAAAATGTGTTATAGTGATATTTCTGTCCAAGAATAGGAAAATTGTTTTTTATATTACTATATTATCGGAGTAGGTACTATCTTATCCGGTGACGGTTTAAAATACAAGTGTTACCATTCCATTTCCTCCCAAGAATGCTATAAGAACCGGCTAAGGAATAATTTTGGTAACAAAATATCTTCTGTGAGAGAAGATTGCCAGAAGATATTTTGCTTTCTCTATCACATTCCATTCTCTTAAAGAAGAAATTTTTTGTTTAGTACGCAAACAAGTAAAACTGCGAAGCCAGGCTAGTCTAACTCATCTAATGACTTTATTGCGTTAATATTCAGACCCACTTCCTCAATTCTGGGGCCGTGGTGGTTATAGACAACCATATCCTTCTCGATTCGGTGGTCTCGGTGGACGTGGCGGTGGTCTATCTATCAGTGCTTCCAAAAGTATCAGCATCTCTAGAGGTAATGGCGGTGGTTTTGCACAATCGAATGCTGCATCAGGTGCTTTCGGAAAGTGATTTTGATTATTATAATGAATAATACTTGACAAATATACTTAGGTACTATTTTATGGTTTCGTTATGTAAGAAAATGTTATGTTATTATTAAAGAATATTTTATATTAACATTGTTATTTTATTACCTTATTCACCTTTAGGTGGGCTTACATAAAACTTCTATTTACAGAATCTGACTTTTAAATTTTAGTCATAAGTGAGGATCAATAAACTAATAAGTAATGTAAACTAGAGCAAGAGTTTTTACACTTACCTACACTAAAATTTAAAGGTAGCTCATAAATTAGTGAGTTTCGTAAAAACATAAATATAATAAGGAAATGTAAAGAAATGGAAACCAAGTCCTTATAAACATTATGTAGTACTTGGTTTTTATTTCTTACGAAAAGATTTTAGTATTTTTACCTACAATGAGGCCCATTCTGATACGTCAAAATCTTTACCTAACTTAAATTAAAAATGATGGTTAATTTTGTAATTCGGCTATTTCGTTGTAGACATTTGTATTAATAAAAATCATTAGTCTAAAATACACAGTTTTTATAATAAGAAAGTTCAATTAACATTGCCGAAAACACTATCAATTTTCATTTTTACTAGTTACCTACTTAGTTACAATTAATATCAACTACTCATCTCATATTGTATTAACTGTATGTCACCAACATCGTTGACTTAAAAAGGGAATTCCGATATAAGATGCAAATAAAAACAAAACTGAGGGAACCCCCTGATTCTAGATATCTATGCTAATAAAATGTAAATAATTTTAAAGATATTTATTTAATTATCGATTATGCTTGGAATATACATGTGTGGTTATTTAGAGACATAAGAATATGCTAACAAAATGATTTAACTGATATAAAAAACAAATCTTAGCACTTTACTTGTGAGGTATTTTTGTTTGTTTTATCACATATGTGAAAATTACGTGAGCTCTGAGTGATATAAGTTGAGGTTTGGTATTTAATATTTCAGTAATGTTTTCTAGTAGCCCCAATATGGCAAACTTAAGTATCTCTTGTGTTTTCGTGTTTTTATTCCTTTTTAGTATAATATATGTTGATGCAGGTAATGATTAATTTTTAATTAATGTCAAAGTATGTCAGTCTGTGATAAAAGTACTGAAAGAATTTAGAGAAGATTTTAGACTAAGTTTTAGACGTTAAGCTTACGTATAAGAATAAGTAAGGACTTATTTATTAATTAAATCGATACACCAATATTATTTCATATACAAAGATAAAGAGAACAATCAATTGTTATTTACACTCGATTCCTGTCTACGTTCTGTTACAACACTGTTGCGCATTTTGGTGGGTGCTGTGTCTAATAAATATTAGTGTCTTTAAATCAAAATTTGACAATATTTCTCGTGAAAATAGTAGTGCCATTTTTTAGAAGACTCTTTTAGAAATGTTTAGAACATGTATCTAAACATAAAATCAATAGACCCATAGCATAACTTTGTCTTTGAGAAAAACTCAAAGACAAAATTATGCTTTAATAATAATATTCAAATAATTAAACTTGTAATTTTGTTAATACTTTTAGGTCTACGTGTGGAAAGATCACCACAGTTTGGCCCAAGAGGTCCTCTTCCACCTCCACCACCACATATGTTTGGCCCTGGGCGTTTCTATCATCATGGCGGTGGGGGTTTTAACAACGGGGGTTTTAACGGCGGGGGTTTCAACGGCGGTCAAAACTACAACGGACTGCAAATACCTGCTGGTGAATCAATTAGTATATCAAAGTCTATAAGTATTAGTAGAGGAGGCAGTAGTCAGTCAAGTGCACAATCAAGCGCCAGTGCTAATGGAAAGTGATCTATAACGTAAATTAAAATAATTAAATTGTATTTGTATTTTATTTATTCCCTGATTTATTTGTCTTTGTAGTAAGACATTTCGAGTATGACAAAACATTAAACAATTTCTTCAATTTCTTTCTTAGCTTAGGAGTCAATGCTTATATAGATACTAGCTGTCCCGGCAAACGTTGTTTTGCCATACTAAAAAAAAAAGTTTGAAAAATATATGTTGGCCGATTCTCAGACCTACTGAATATGTATGTAAAATTTGAGAAGAATCGGTCAAGCCGTTTTGGAGGAGTACGGTAACTAACACTGTGACACGTGAATTTTATATATTAGATAATATTACGCTGTTTATGTATCTATTACATTGTACTTAATTTAAGTGTATTGTAATTTGATGTGAGTTTGACATAAATACATAAATTTTATGTAAGATTTTATCTAGACTAAATTCATGGATTTTGTCGGTAAAATCTGATTGATATAGTTGTCCCTTTCGATGCGGCGCTTGGAAATAGGGAGAGCAATACCTAACACAAATACTAAATTGGCTGTAGGTATTTATAGTCCGTTACTAAGAATACGATGTCACGTATATCCTCCCATGGTTAAATACTATAAGATTCTGCTATTATCAATCACCTAAAGCATAGGCCTGTCTTAATTATAATTGTAATCAAAGTACTTGAGTAGGTATTATCATTACCAGTGAAATCCCACAATGACCCTTTAGCTATTGCATATCGTCAAAACGGTATTTTGCAGAATTGTCGCTTTGTGACGTGATGCAAGTAATAATCGATTAAGTATCGTTTAAGAAAATTTTGAAGAATTAGATCAGAAACTATTAGTTATAACTTTCATGTCTTTATTCAACGTAGTACTAGTAAAACAAGTTACGCATAAACGTAACTTTTTTTACAAACAGCTTATTAAATAAAACGATTTAAATAAAAATCTTCAAATGTAAGGTAGACTCGCACACTCAGTGTTTGGTACCACGATTAGAATGAAAAAAATGATACGCAACAGCTTGTAAATAAGCGGTTTGTTAATCTTAGACAAATTAAAGAAAAAAAAATTTGTCTTGCAATTGCACTAGTGTTTTTCTAAGATTTTTCTAAGGTTACTTACTTACGGTCTTTTTCATAATGACTCATCCGAGGTTTAAACGGAGATTTTATCGGAGAGATAATAAACGTTTTAGCGTAAAAAGACTATTATGAAGAACAATTTTTGACAATTTTCGCGAACCGATTTTAGCGCACTTTTAAACCTCCGATGAGTCATTATGAATAAGACACTTAGTTGTTAAATAAGCTTAAATTCTTGACAGCAGATCTTTGTGGTCCCTAAATCACATTCCGGTCATACAGAGTTTGTCCTTCTAGGTGTAGAATTAGATGAATAGATTTAGACTTACTTGGATTTACTTGAGTAAGATTTACTTGAGTTAGACCTTTATTTATGTATAATCTGTCCTGGTACGGGCACGTAATGAGGAGAGATGAAGGCCATTTAAGCCAAAAGGTGATGAATATGAATGTTGATGGCCGGAAAAGTAAAAGGAAGCCCAAAGTAAAGATGGATAGACTGTGTGAGAGACGATATGAAAGGAAAAGAAGTTGATAGGAGTATGGCGGCTGATAGGAGAGGCTGGAAGGAAAAAACGTGCTGCGCGTACCCCGAGTATCTTGGACTAAGGGCAGGAAGAAGAAGAAGGCTCACATCTTATAGGCTAAAATAATCTTAAATGTAGGTAATTGGCAATGTTTGTTCTTCCAAACCACAATTTAACTAAGCGTCCTTCATATTATCATACAAGTGCTAATTTCTTTGTCTCTCAAATTGATATATATATAGAGTTAGTGCGACTTATCTTCAGCAGTCAATATAATATAGTCTAAAATGTCTCGTCTTCAAATAACATATTTGTGCGTTCTTCTCATCATCTATTCAGTTAATGTGAATGCAGGTAAATAAAATTAAAATATATTTTCTCATTAAAAGATTTAGAAATAAAATTAAGCTAGAATAATGGAGAACCTGTTTATATATTTTTTAGTACTTAAATTAAGTATTTCACTAAGCTGAATATTAAAACATTTCGTTTTAAAATCTAGAATAAGTAGTCGCAGATGTGCTACGAAGTCTTTGTTATGCTAGGATTCCCTAAATTATCCCACAAATTAATAAGTAATGTCTAGTAGACACTTTGCGAACTATTTTCAGTATCACGATATCACAAATATGTAAATATTGTTCTTATTATATTATTCGTAGGAAGAATACGAGAGAGGAGATCACCATTCTTAGGCCTGGCAAGCGCCGGCGCAGGAGCTCAAGTTGGTCCAGTTCCAGCTGGACTTGGTTTAGGCCTGGGACCTGGAATCGGTGGTAACTATGGAGATGGATATGGGAGAGGTTATGGTGGTAATTTTGACCCCGCGAATGGTTACGGCAGGGGAATAGGAGGCGGTTATGGTGGTAACTATGGCGGTAGGTATGGCGGCCCCGGCGGTCCTGGTGGCTTCGGAAATGGCAGAGGCTTTGGAAACGGCAGAGGCTTTGGAAACGGCAGAGGCTTTGGAAACGGTTTCAATGGTGGTCTTTATGATGGAAATAATGGTTATGGAAGAGGTGCTCCCAATTTGTCTTATAGCTCATCTAAGAGCTTTAGTATTGGGAATGGTAATAGTCAATCAAGCGCAAGTTCTGGTGCAGGTAGTTATGGAAAATAGATTATCTTAAATAAATTGCAGATAAATAAAAAAGTACAAACTTATTGCTAATTCCCAAGATTTGTTTTATTTGGGGTTCCGAAATACGATATCATTCCATTTCCCTTCTCCGTCCATATACCGAATTAAAATTAAGGAAAAAAATTAAAAATTCATTACCTGATGATGCAGTATATAATCGAAAGATGAAGTTTCGCAGCATTGAATTACGATCGATGTGATAAAAATATGTGCAAACAATCAATAGATATTAAGAATACGAAAAGTCCCTATTATATATATCGCGATATAGACGAACAGTATGATGTAATTAATGTTCTCTTGAAGTTCAGAGTATAGTTATTATTGCATTACCTTTAGATTTTCGTGTAAATTACTCAGCTATATATGGCATTATACTTCTTAATTTTCTATTGGTCGCTAAGTTTTTCAGCGTAGCCATTTTGATATGTTTTTTTGCATCCTGCTATTTTACATATAAATGTAAGAAACTATTCTACTGAATTCAGAAGGACATTGATATTTCCGCAAGATGGAGAAAATTGTCGTCTTTATTCTTGCTCTTTATTCCTTTGCAGCTCACGCAGCATTTGTTGTACAAAATAAAAGTGAGTTTTTAACTAATCTGCTTGCGGAACTATGACATTTATAATTAAATGTCACAATACCATAATACGCATATGTTATGTGGGAATGAAAGGACTCGCTTTTCTTGATTAAGTGTTTATGTACAGAAAGTCGGATCACTCAAATATCTTTTTGACTAATTAAATTTTGTTACAGACGTAGTCCACAGAAGAATAATACGGTCACCTTGCGATAACTGTGATGATCACGGTCCCCCGTTTCCACCAGGTCCTCATGGTCCACCACCACCACTGCCACCTGGTCCTTATGGTCCATTACCACCACCTCCTGGGCCTTACGAACTTCCACCACCACCGCCACCGTCACCATCACTACCACTCCCACCGCCAATGCATCCGCCTCCTCCACCAGGTTTCTTCCACACCAGGCAATGGAGCGGTGTAGCAAGAGAAGGCCCACAACACGGAGTATTTAGTGGAGCTAGCGCTTCTGTAGATGGAGGAAGTCAAGGTGGCAGTCAAGCTTTTTCTTTTGCTTCAACTGCAGATGATAGTGAAATTCCCCTTCTAGACTTTGGCTTTGGAGGACAATTTAATTCAGGCGAAACAGATAATTCAGAATCCTTAGGTGATACCCAGTCTTCTAACGTCGATGTTACTTCTTCATCGAGCTCTCAATCCTCAAGTAGTAATGGTTTTGCTGGACAGCCTCCACCTCAGTTAAATACTCATCATGCTGTCAAATCTGATCAAAGGAACGCTGGAGACTTAGAATCTCAAAGTAAGGTTAAATATAACATGTTACAGACATCACGAAGTGGAAACATTCATGAACTAGGCAAAAACGAGCGGTACTCTTTAGGGAACGCTAAAAATTTGGCTTCATTCAGTGATAACCAACAACAAGCTACAGGGTTTGGTGACAATGATCAAGAATCGGGTGGACTTGAAGGTGACCAACAGCGTTCTAATAGTAGTATCCAGCAATCTGGCGGACTTAAAGGTGGTCAACAGCGTTCTCATAATAGTATCCAACAGTATGCTGGACTTGAAGGTGGCCAACAGAATTCTGAAAGTAGTATCCAACAATCTGGTGGATTACAAGACGCTATAAAGGAATCTAACAAACTTAGTGACAGTCGGGTACAATCTGGGGGACATGCACGTGATCAACAGCAGTCTACAGATTTTGGTGGTGATCTACAAAGTGGAGCCAATTTCGCGTATTCTGGTAGTAGTAGCAGTTCTCAATCTGCTAACTTAGGTGCTGGTCATCCGTCTCTGTCTACGTTAAATAATATAGATTTTAATGACAAGGATACGCCTAATTCTGAATCATCAGGCAGTTCTCAATTTTCCGACTCGGATAACACTCATTTCTCTCATTCTGAGCTGTCCAATAGTATTGATTTCAAAGGACAAACTTCAGATAATATGCAGTCCTCAGGTGATTTTCCATCTTACAGCGTAGATAACAGTATTCCCTCTCATCCTCAATTACCAAACGATAATGATTTGAATGGACAATCTACATCTAATTTTAAATCCTCAATTAGTTCTCTGTCCCCCACATTGGATAACAGTTCTTATTCTCATTCTCCGTTTTCAAAGATTGATAATTTTAATGGACAGTCTATAGCACAGTCAAAGACTTCAAATGGCTTTGGAAGCCAAGCTAATATCGGTAATTTTGACAATCCTCAGTCACATAGCGGTAATAAAGTTGTATACGATGAACTTCAATCATCTCAAACGGGTAACTCCGAAACTATAAAAAATTTTTATTCCCAACCGAATACTCATGGACGAAGCAGTGGTGAGCTACCCTCTTTAGACCATAACAGAAAGACAACGGAATTCGTTGGAAGCCAACAAAAATCAGAGGAACTTAAAAGTTTTGGTCCACAGTCTAGTACATTCGGAAGTAACTATCAGCAGTCTCCAGGACATGTTGAAAATGATGAACCACCTGGTGGATTTGAAGGCGTTCCTCAAATTACTGATCAACAAACGCCTGGCGATATTGCAAACGGGATGCAACAATTAAGAGGTAGAAATGAAGAGCAAACTCATAGTTTTGAAGAGAGACAGCAACAAACTCAAGGGCTTGGTGTCACTATACAACATTCTGGAAACTTTAAAAATAGCCAACACCAGACTAAGGGTATTGAAAACAGTAGAAAAATTGCATCTGAACATGTAGGTGGAGACGACAATGGTTCAGGCAGGCAGCAGTCTAGTGGTTTCGCTAGTAATTATGAACAATTTCGTGTATTTAACGATGGCCAACAACTTATAGGCTTTGGTGATCATGGACAACATTCCGATAATCTTAAAAACAGCCAACAACAGCCCGAAACTTTTACGAACAGTAGACAAAGTACTTTTGATTATCTAAGTGGATATGACGATAGCTTAGGCGCCTGCCTAAGCCAGTGTCGTATTCAATTACAGCAGTCTAGAAATTTTGGTGGTCATAATCAACAAATTCCTGAGGTTGAAAATATCCGGCAACACTCTGTAAAGTTTGGAGCTCCTGGGTCACGTTCTCCTAACTATGAAAACAAACAACAACAGGCAGCAGATTTTGAAAACAGTAGACAAAGTGCTGCTGAACAAGTAAGTGCAAATAACAACGGTATAAGCAGACAGCATGATGATAGTCTTGGTGGTAACAGTAAACAACCTCATACATTCAAAGATGGTGAACCACAATCTGTAGGTAATCCTGGACAAATACTTGGTAACATTAAATACACTCAACAACAAGCTGAAAGTCGCGAGAACGTTGGACAAAGTACTTCTGTAATAGGTGGTTTCGACAACGACTTAGGCAGAGACAGCATTAAATCACAGGCTACTCAAAAAGATGCTTCTAACATGGCTAGTCAGGGCTTGGGTGCAGCGGGACAAATGGAATGTAGTTGTTGTAATAAGAATAGCTATGCCCTTAGCAATGCCGAAAGCGATACTGGAAATACCTTAGCCGTATCTCTTACTGACTAAACATAAAAACTTTTAACAATTTATTGTTCAAAGATTAGCTGTGTTGCTAATAGTATAATTAATAATAATAGTAACACCGCATTTTGTTGTTTAATGTTACAAATAAATATGATATCAAATTGATACTTGTTTTATTTTTTACCTGGACATATTATAAAATAGCTTTTTAATCATACTTTTTGAGATAGAAGGGATAAATACAGTCATATACCTACAAAAAAGGGATAATATATACATAAAGGTTTAATCAATTTGTTCAAACTTAAAAAAAAATAATTTATTGAATAATTCTTACAATCGTGAATTTAATTAAAGTCGCTTTCGTCTGGCTGGGTTATATTAACATAAATAATGTGATGATAAATATTATGACAATAGGATATTATGATTATTCTACATAATTAAAAAATAACTGATGCATTATATTTCGTCGTCCTTAAAAGTATATAAGCACGACAAAGTAAGTATTTATCAAAAATAATCATAACGTTTGGCCCTATGCGGACTTGTAGATAAACTGTAGATATGCAAATAATGAGCCCGTTTAAGTTTATTAGTACACATTACAGATCTGTGTAAATTGCTGTGCCATATATGGCAACTATTATTTGCGTTTATCCGTTGCTCGCTAAGTATTCGTAGTAGCCATTCTTGGAGTTTAGTTTTTTATACTCGCCAATTTTCGTATAAAGGTTGGAATTTTTTCGGTAAAAATCAGAAACAGATCAATGTTTCTACAAGATGCAGAAAATTCACGTTTTAATTTTGGGTCTATCCATTGCTGTGGTGCACGCTGCAGTCGTACTAAATCAAGGTAGTTACTGACTCACTAATCACTTATCTAGTAAATATGAATTTATTTCATCTGCCCGTAGTCGTGCCTTTATCATGTTTATGGTGGTTTATTTCCGATGCTTTGATCGCTGTGTAAACGAGCGTAAGAAATGTCTACACACGTACAAATTAATGCTGTCATCTTAGTAAAAAAGAGAGGTTTTAACTGATTTATTAATGTGTGTAGGTACTTTTTTGATAAGTAATAATCTTGTTACAGATGCTAGTTTAAAAAGAATAAGACGGTCACCTTGTGATAGCTGTGACGATGACGGCCCTCCATTTCCCCCTGGACCTTATGGTCCACCATTTCCGCCCGGTCCATATGGTCAATGGTCAACTCAATCGTCAAGTAGTTCTGGGGGCCATTCTAGAGGTAACGGCGCTAATTTTGGTGGCTCTGAAACATACAGCGGGGGTAAATACGCATACCAAGAGTTCCAGTCATCTCAAAGTGGCAAGCTAGATGATATTGGTCATATTAAATCCCAACATAGTAGTCATGGATTTAGCAATGGTGATACACATGCCTCAAACTCGGTTGGCTTTAATGGTGACCAACAACAAAGTGCAGAATTTGGCGGTAGCAGTCAAAATTCTGGTAGATTAATAGGCAGTCAACAACAGTCTGTAGGATTTAGCAGAGGCAATCAACAATCTGGTGGTTATGAAGGTAGTCAACAGCAGTCTGTAGGATTTAGCAGAGGCAATCAACAATCTGGTGGTTATGAAGGTAGTCAACAGCAACAATCTGTAGGATTTGGCAGTAGCGGTCAAAATGCTGGTAGATTCGTAGGTGGTCAACAACAATCAGTGGGATTGAGTGGTAATGGTCAACAATCTGGTAACTATGGAGGTGGCCATCAGCAATCTGCTGGTTTCAGTAGCAATCAGCATCAATCTGGAGGATATGGTAGCGGTGGACAATCTAATAACTTTCAACAGCAGGCCAGAGGGTTTGACAGCAATGGACAAAGTGCTTCTCAATCCGGAGTCAGATATGACAGTGGCGCAAGTGGTACAGACTACTATAACTCACAGGCTGCTCTGAAAGGTGCTTTTAACTTAGCTGATCAGGGCTTTGATGCATCTGGTCAAAGTGGGTGTAGTACTTGTGGGAAGAACAGCTTTGCTCTTAGTAACGCTAAAAGTGATAGTGGGAATGCCGTAGCCGTGTCTGTGTCTGGTTAAACTTACTCATAAATCTGGAATCTCAATTGTTTATTTATTCTGCATTATGTAAAATGATTCAAGACTAATGATTGTATAGATATGCAAGTTATGTGTTGAACAGTTATTGTTAATGTTGTTTAAACTATCTATTATAGATATTTTTCGTAAATTAACTATGGTATTTGTGACAAATAAAAGTGAAAGTAATTTTTTATATGTTTTTTATTATCTAAATATTTTAACAGACCTTGACATGTTTATATGTATAGTAATCAAAGTAATACTAAATAGGTTCTTTTATTGTTTGGACATTTCTTCTTGATTGAATTTTAAGAGTATAGCTAGACAAAATAGCGAATATATTGTAATAATTTGTTAATATTACCGGGACTATAATCACGTTAATAACTGTTAAAAAGGCACAATAACTCTGCTCGTGATTAACGTGATTATAGTCCCGGTAATATTAACAAATTATGAGTTCAAATCGTGTAAGTTTAAAATCAATATATTGTAATACTTTTAAAAAAGTCTTCGTTTTTTTTTCTTGCTTACTTTGTTAATGGTCCATGAAATATTTTCATCTTGAGACACATTATATAATTAAACTATAACTAAACACTATTAGTAAAAAAAAAATGCATTACTCTTAAATTTAATTCCATTTTAACCGACTTCAAAAACAGGTGAATTTCTCAATTGGTCTGTATGTTTTTTTATTTTAAATTTATATTTTAATACAACTTCCATAAAGAAGAAATGTTACTAAGAGCTGTGCTAAGAGTGATAAAAGATGATTTCTAATAAAATATCGTGAAGATTTTTTTTTCTTATTTGCTATCAACAGGGTATCTTAGCACTAATACTCTACAATATTTACTTAATTGGCACAGACAAATAAACTTGATAAAAAAGGAATGTGTCCTAAGTGAAATAAATAACTTGTGTTAAGAGTGCTGGTCCTACGGAGGATTATTAAGCTTGCCAAAAATAGAAATTACATAAAAATTTGAAAAAGATTTTGAACACTTCTTCACTGCTTAATTTCATAATTACCTTGATACACAGAGGTATTGTATTCGAATCCTGGCTCAAACTAAAAGCGTTCAGCATTGTCTATTAATGTACCTATAACGTGATTCTAAACAACTAAACATAAAACAAATATACTTAAAACGTATTATAAATATTGTTGAATTAAGATTAAAAGCACAAGACAATAATCTATATCTTCTTCTATCTATATTTATCTTCTTCTATACATTTAATAAATCTGTAGAAAAAAAATTTTGTACACTGAATATATTTTCAAAAAAATTGTCAGATGTTTAAAGGATAACCAAAAGAACCCATTTCCAGCATTTTTGAAATTTTTGTCTGTTTGTCTGTGCACGCTTCACGTAAAATGTACAACACTCATAAACATAAATGTTATACGCAAAAACTTTACACAACTCAAGGTATTACTTAGTCTTTGTTTCATCGCAATCAGTCCACTCAATCTCTCTTGATTGAGTGGTATTTAGAAAATACGAAATTACTCAATTTGGTTACTTGCATCGCCATCTAGCGGCTATAAAAGAAACAAAAAATTGAATTGGTCCGATTGGGTCATACAAAAAAAATATCGATCCATCGGACGGAGTCGTAGACACAGCTAGTAATATAATTATACTAACAGACACGTAGAGGGTGATAATAAATAGTATAAATAAAAATAATCTTGATAGTTGGTATAGAACGGTTTGATTCCAATGACCCTCATGCATTTCGTGATTCTGCTACAGGCTCGATGTTGATTGTAAGTTGGTGACGCCTTCGACCCACATGGAGAAAGCAGTATTGCCGGACAAAGCTTGTATTTCCTTCCCACTATGCTCCACCGTTCCAGCAGATGCTACGTTTGCTAACCTCGTCGTATTGTCACCTGTCACCTTTTCTAAAAAGGACAGCTCTGATAATTTAAGAAATGCATGAATGTAAAGTCAAAATCTCATCAATAACCGCTAGTTTTTGGCACATAGGATAAACAACGAAATACAAAACAACAGTAGATATATAAATATAGATGTATGTCAGATAGAAAAGAGACTAATACCAGGGGAGTTTACCCATTAGAACTATACTAAAACAAAGTCGTTATTTTTGTATGTATGTGAGCTTATACGAGTATCTTCAAATCATGCAATGGATTTTTATGTGGTTTGTTAAATGATAAACAGGTTCGAGGTTGTAGGCTATTTTGAATAATTTTTAAAGTTTGGATTTAAAAATTCCTCGCGTATGAAGTCGCGGGGAACAGCTAGTTTGTTATAAAGGATTAAGGATTTATGTTTGTTATAGTTGCAAGAACTGAAGAAGAACTAAATATTGTCTTATACTCGTACCTAGGTAATTTTTATTCGACAGTTCGGGTAGTGCAATAATTCATAATATCCGATAAAATCTAAGTTTTATGGATTTTAACGTCCATCGCAGAATATCTACACTACTTCATGACGTTTTAAATGCTGCTGTCTGCATGATTTCTTTTTTATTCCAGCTTATATTTGTGAACACATTAATGTTAATCAGTGCTATTGGGAAATTCGTTTCTATCGATAATATATCCGCATAGTATCTAATCACGTTATTTTATTAGAATTTTCTCATGTATCCGATAATTTCTTACGCAAACAAACAATATTTATCTTGAAATCATAACAAAGTTCCCCTGATACATATAGACTAACTAAAGTATGACATAACAGCCACATTAAGTTCAGAACATATTGTGGGCATTACGAATCATTTGGTTTCTGTGTAAATTGTTCTGCTATATATGACATTGTTATGTTTGTGTTATCTATAGCTTGCTAAATTATTCGAGGATGCTATTTTTGGAAACAGTTTTTTGCATCCTTCAATTTCACATATAAATGTTGGAATTTGCTTGATGGAACTCAGAAAGAGACTGACTTTTCTGTAAGATGGAGAAAATTCATGTCCTCGTATTGGCTCTTGCCGTCGTTACAGCGCAAGCTGCTGTTATACAAAATAAAGGTAAAAATATATTATTAAATTAACATTAACTTTATGAATGTATGAATTTCCTAATATTCGCTATATTTATACGTATCTCGTAATAATTATCGTCATAAAGGTATGGGCAAAAAAATATGTCCAATAAATTCTCTTTTTGGAAGGTTCCGGTGCTTAAGATGGTAAGATTAAAAAAGCCAATTGCGCCTCTGAGTTGGGCAGAAAAGTTTTTAAATAAATTGTGGTATTTAAAAAATTGGCTCGTACATCGTGCTTAAGATCAAACAATCTTAGGTTCCTTTTTTAATTTTGACAGACACTAATAGTCTGTAATGTTTCCCGTCAGAAAATATAGAAGTTAAATGTGCTCGTATGAATATATCGGATTTGAAAAGTGGGCACGTTCACAGTTCTTTTTTAACGTACATTAAAGATATTATTTCAGTATCTACTATTTTTTCTTACGAAATATTATATAATTTTGTTACAGAAGTCGTCCACAAAAGAGTAGAACGATCCCCTTGCAATAGCTGTGATGACCACCGTCCTCCATTCCCACCCGGCCCGCCTGGCCCGCCTGGACCACCACCGCCACCTCCACCAGGTTTATTCCAAGCAAGACAATGGAGTGGTGTTGCAAGACACGGCCATCAACATGGAGTATATAGTGGAGCAAGCGCTGCTATAGGGGGAGGGAACCAAGCCGGTGGTGAAGCTCTTTCTTTAGCATCAACAGTAGATGAAGGTCAATCTGCTAGTCTCGAAGGTGGCTACGGAGGACAATCTAATGCTGGTGGTGCCAATAGTTATTCCCAATCCTCAAGCAGTTCTCAATCTTCCGGTTTCGGTGGGGGCTCTTCCTCTAACTCACAGTCAGCAAGCAATGGTGGTTTCGGTGCACAGTCTGCCGCACAATCAAACGCACAGTCATCTAATGGATTTGGAGCTAATCCTAGAGGCGATGGCGGCAACTTTGGCGGTTCTGGATCACACAGTGGTGGTAAATACGCATACCAAGAGTTCCAGTCATCTCAGGGTGGCAATCTGGACGATATAGGTCACATTCAATCCCAACATAGCAGTCGTGGATTTAGCAGTGGCGGCCACTCTTCAAACTCAGCTGGTTTTGGTGGTGGCCAACAACAAACTGCAGGATTTGGCGGTAGTGGTCAAAACTCTGGAAGATTAGTGGCTGGCCAACAACAATCTGCTGAATTTAGCGGTAGTGGCCAACAATCTGGTGGCTATGGAAGTGGCCAACAGCAATCTGCTAGTTTCAGCAGTAGTCAACATCAATCTGGAGGATATGGTAGTAGTGGACAGCAATCTGGTAACTTCCAACAGCAATCTAGAGGGTTTGAAAGCAGTGGACAAAGTGCTTCTCAATCTGGAGGTGGATATGACAGCGGCTCAAGTGGTACAGATTACTATAAGTCCCATGCTGCTTTAAAAGGTGCTCTTGATTTAGCCAGTCAGGGTGTGGATGCATCTGGTCACAGTGGATGTAGTACTTGTGGCAAGAGTAGCTTTGCTCTTAGTAATGCCAAAAGTGACAGCGGAAATGCCGTAGCTGTGTCGGTGACTGGATAAACTTAATACCCTTGGAGTCTCTGATCTATCTATTGATTTATATTACATAAGAAATTAGCTGTGTTGACAAATTATGTTATATGCTTGTTACGATGATTAAATTTGTGATTATGTACGGTATTTGCGTTAAATAAATTAAAAGTTGAATTTTAATGGTTTTATTTTTTTGATTGAATTGAATTGGAATAGATTCTTACGTTCTTTACCTGATCGTCAAATAAGGGTTCTTTATTTGTCATAGAACATGTACAAGCTCCCACCTTTATACTTACTAACTTCTTCTCTTCATACTTAACATCTTTATACTTAGTCCTTATAAATAAAAAAAAATATTAATCCTGCGAAACAAATTTAATTACTAAAAAGAAGCACGTTGAAAGCACGCGTTAGAAAGTTATATGCCACAAACACTAGAACACAGAAACACACACAATAGAATTAAACAAACTCAGGTAAAATTGTAGACAAAGGTACTTAATTGAATATTTACCTATTTATGATGTCATTTGATATTTAAATGTATAATAATAGTTCTCGATATTTAACCAATATTTGGCAAATATTGTATAGCTCATTTAAACCGATTAAATATAACATCATACGATAACAAACATAGACGTAGGGCTGGCTGCATTTGATTCACCTATAAGTGTTTTTTTATTACGCAAGTTATATTAAGATGAACTCGCAGAACTTTACATAAAACCTTTAGACATTATTTTAAAGGCCTAATAATGGCAGATTAATTACCATTGAATAAAGAGATAAAAATTCCTTGCTTTTTAGTATCGCAACAAACAAGCAAATATTTTTTTTGTGTATTGACTTAGGTATGTGTAATTGGATAATTGTTAACCTTGATCTCGTTTTAAGCTGTTAAAACCTCTGAGGCCCTTGTCTATGCTTAACTTAACTAAATAATAATAATTAATAAAGAGTGTAAAATGTATGTATGTATGGGGTAATCTCTGAAAATAGTGGTACGATCCCTTGAATTTTCTCTTAATATCCCATTAAGAGTCAGTAGCTAGTAGTAGTAGTAGTAGTCAGAGTAGCTAGAGTCTCCAAGAGTATATAAGGTATGTCTATATGTCCTTTACAGTGAAATGTTGATGATTACATTATCGTTTGCAGGTTTCCTAAATGCCAATACAATAAAAACACGGTACCAGTAATTGGTAATTCACGCTTTTAATATCACAATATTCGTTTAAATTACCACAAGTAATTTAAAATTTTTTTGATATATGTAAATTTTGTGGTAAGTCCAAAGATTGTATAAATAAAACAAGTTATATTCTGATCGGTTAATTCATATCGTATCGTCAACATGTCACGAATAGCCGTTTTGATACTAGCTTTAGTTTTATTGGATTTTACTTCGGCTGATGTCCAACGTAAGTACAATAATATTGAATTTGATTTATGATTCCAACTAATTAATTTTACATTTCTTTACGAGGCACTACAAAGTCTTATAGGCAAGCCTGTTATCATTACTGGCCACATTGAGGGCCAATTCAATTCATAAGTATAGCAAGGCACATGTTCTAAAGTGCCCAGGGCCTCTAGTTCTTATAAGACGGCTCTGCCTATAGGTTTCTCAGATCTCAGGCTTACACGATTTCCAATGTTATATTGTTGTGGAGAAACAAGTATTTATAAATTGCAAGCCTTTTGGCAAAAATTATATCCACCAATTTATTTTGCAGTTTAATGATTTAGAAGGTTACTTTAATAATTGCATTTAAAACACTGTGAAACGGATAAAATTTTTATAAAATAGATATATTTAAACTTTTATAAACTAGCTGTTGGCGAAGGCTTCGTATGCGTAGAATTTTCTCCATTTTTAAAACGTTTTGCTCCTACTAGTCGTAGCGTGACCAGTCGTAGCGCCTTCTGTAATAAATGTAAGTACTTTCCAGC
This sequence comes from Orgyia antiqua, assembly GCA_916999025.1. NCBI lineage: Eukaryota > Metazoa > Arthropoda > Insecta > Lepidoptera > Erebidae > Orgyia > Orgyia antiqua. The sequence continues at coordinate 23,365,577 of OU779862.1, forward strand.
ATGGAGAGATTTTTTCGGATCGGACCAGTTGTTCCTGATATTAGCGTGTTCAAACAAACAAACTCTTCAGCTTTATAATATTAGTATTAAAAATAGTTGAGTAGTGTAAGAGTTATCATCGGTCTTTATGATATTTATCAACAAAATTAGTAATTTAGTACCGTGACGTAAAATAAATTAGAAAAAAAAAACAAAAAGAAGTAAATACATATTTTTTTTGAAATTTCAGCTATAGATGGGCGTTTAATTCAACGCTTAAGACGTTCACCGCCTGTTTTAGACGACGGACAATCGCCAAAGATTGTTGAACCACCACCGCCGCTTCCTCCAAGCCCTCCTCTACATTCAACGACACCATTCTCTCCCATAACACCACCACGATCTCAAACTCCTCAAGGACCACCAGTGCCGACACGTTTTCCACGACCAGAACAAGTTGATTATATTCCCTGCTACGTGTGTGGTGGTAGACTTGCACCTTTAACATAAAATACTGTCACAGCGGAGTAGCCAAAAGAAAATGAAATCAAATTGTAGAAATAAATGCTAAACGTATACTATCGTTGTTTTATTATATTTGTTGATTTTGTTTCTTTTTTTTTTCTCTTCTATTTTCACCTTATATTTCATCGAAAGACATTTCTTGTTATTAAACAAATTTGTTTTTGGTAACAGTATATTAATGAAAACGCTGTAATAATATAATTTCGATTATATAAAAATTCCGAGTCGTATATATGTCACTCGGAATTTTATAGGCTTGTCGTAAATAAGTGGTGGGAATCCGTAAGAGGAAAGCAAAGATCGTTGGAGGAACTTAGATTCGTGGAAGATACTATGTCTTAAGCCTAAGAAAAATAGCAGACAAGATTTCGTGTTGTAATACAAAAAATATTAATGCTTCTGATCCTTCAAAATCAACTTAAATATTGACAGATCCATTACGGTTTGTAGTTATCTATAATATAAAAATGAATCGCAAAATGTGTTGGTAAGCGCATAACTCAACAAAGCCTGGACCAATTTGGCCAATTCTTTTTTTTTAAATGTTTGTTGAAGTTCAAGGATGGTTTTTACGGCGAGAAAAACTGCCCTTTTCTTTTTCCCATACCAACGTTTTATAACTAAAACGTAGTCAATTTTAACTTTATTGCTATTAAGCCATTGCTTTATTGTTTGGATGGTAACAGATTGCGCTCTATAGTATCTGCCTACCCCCATGGGAAAAGACGTGATGTTATGATGATGGTGATAAAAAATGTTTAGATAATCAGAAAGTATAGACAACTTTAATTGGCGGTACGAAGTTCGCCGGGACAGCTATCCTAAATACAAACACAACATGAGCACGCTACCAAGAATCGAAAAGTCTAGGTTTCGGTTTTCACAACATCCTTCTAAATAACCACGCTAAATTAGCATTGATTCGAGAAAAGTAAATCTTCGTGGTAAGTCCCACGATATATAAATAAAAGAAGTACCTATATAAAATGTATAATTTGACAATTTAATTCACAACTAAACGCCAATATGTGGCGAATAGCCGTTTTAGTAACAGCTGTAATTTTATTAGATTATGCATCGGCTGATGTACAGCGTAAGTACCTACCATAATATGAAAATACAACAAAAAGTCAAACTTTTTCGGCAATTGTATATGACTTTTTTTTCATTTTGGTACAATTACCGACATTTCCGCATGTTGGACACGGGCCTTCTCCACTTTAACAGGGTTTTAGGTATAATATGCTACGCTGACCAGGCGTGTTGGCATTAGGTTTAGTTGCAAGTTTTCCTTCTCTTGTATAGTTGATGTTATTGGTTAATAATATCACAAATACGCAACAGCCTTGGCAAGGAATGAGGTGGTGACACTTGTATTTTATATCTATCACCACACGAAATACAGTAGACTAATAGATCCATATTCGGGAAAATAAATAAAATATCCATCCATTTTTTTTCAGTTACAGAAGGGCGCCTCATTCAACGGTTAAGGCGTTCACCACAATTCTGTGACGACGGACCGATCTTTGTGCATCCACCTTTGCCTCCTCCTCCACCGCCACCGCCTCCCCCACCTCACTTCCCACCACCTCCTCCACCTATATTATTAAGACAAGAACAACCGACTAATTACATTACCCCCTGCAATACCTGTGGTGGAACAGCAAGCGCTGCTAGCGCAGCTTTCAGTAACGCACAAAGCGGTACGGGAGATGCCGTCGCAGTAGCGGTTGCTAACGGAAAATAAAGAACTGGCATGAACATGGAGTATTAATTCAAAATTAAATGAAGATTTTACAACAGTGTTATTTACTTTTTAGGAATAAAGTTTGAATCCATATTTCGTGTTTTACTATTCTATAGCTTTTACATTTTCCTAACAGTATTAGATCTTAGAGAAAATATATGTTACTAGTTAATGCCTCAACTCTTGATCACTGATACTTTGCTGTCTATCCGTCTGTTACAAGGCTGTATATCTGGAACGGTGATAGCTAAAGAGCGGAAAATTTAACTGTTTATGTACCTATATCAGTTGATGCTAGAACAACAAAATAAATACTCATTATTATCGTTCCCCTGCCATTATCTTGTTATTTGGGGTAACATAGGAATATAATACCAAACAAATAAAAAACAGCTAAATGAATGTTGCAAAATTTTTCCTTTATATAATGTTTTTCAATTGTTGTTGTTCAGATAATATTATTGTTTGATTTCTACTGAAATATCAAATATTTTATTATTATTATTACTAGCACTTATTCAATACTAGCTGTTGCCCGCGACTCCTTCCGCGTGAACATTTAGAAAACTTTTCATCCCTTTTTTTCGCAATAAAAGGTAGCCTATGTCCTTTCTCAGGGTCTAAACTGTCTGTGCCAAATTTCATCAAAATCGGTTGAGAGGTTTAACGGGAACGCGTAACAGACAGACAGACAGAGTTACTTTCGCATTTATAATAATAGTAGGGACTAGCTGTTGCCCACGATTTGGAACGCGAGGAATTTAGAAAAGTTTCCCAGTTTTTGCAACATTTTGCACTGACGCTTCACTCCTATCACAGCGTGATGTTATATAGCATATAGCCTTCCTCGATAAATAGACTATCCAACACTGAAAGAATATTTCAAATCTGCCCACTGGTTCTTGAGATGATTGCGTTAAAAAAAATCTCTTCAGCTTTATAATTTTAGTATAGATTGTAAGTGCCTAATTATGCCACCTCAAAAAGTAAACACATATATTCGATGGGCTTCGTGGTGTAATGGTTCAGGTCGGAAGGTGACGTTCACGAGGTCGCGGGTTCGATTCCCGTTTGGGACAATCATTTGTGTGATATTTATAATTGTCACAGAGATATTTGTACTGCGTCTGAGTGTTTACGATGTATAAGTATGTATTTACAAAAGAAAAGTATCTCGTTTATGTATTATATCCGTATTGTGGTACCCATAACATAATAAATTTTGCTTGGGACCAGAGGACGTTGTGTGAAATGTCAATGAATATGTGAAAAGTTATTTGTAAGTAACGAAAAAGATAGTGCTTAGACTTTCAATTTTCAAAAGATAATAAGTTTATTAGAATCGACCTATTTGACCAGGATTCAATGTTATATCAACCACTGATGAAAAATAATTTAATTACATCATCAAAACCACATGTGATTTACATTGATATACGGTCAAGATTAGGCTGCTTGCATACAGTTGACACACAGAGTTGACACATGTTAGTTAGATTTGACTTTGTCAGTTTTTACTGACGTTACAGCTTTCTTAGTGATTGATTGATTTTGAAAGGTCTTTATTGGCATAAAAACAAATACAGTGTAATCTCACTAATCCGGCACTATTAAAAACTGGAGGGTGCCGGATTATTGGAATGTTCGGACTACTGGATTATAGTGAAAAAGTCATAGGTAATTAATAAAGTAAAGCATTTCATAGATGGAATAAATGTATGTAATGTATTAAATTAACATGAAGGTACATATGTAATTAACTAGTTTTAAAAAACAGCGACCGATGCGCACAGGTATAGAGGGGTGGGGGAGGCGTGAGATTGTACTGTACAAACATGTTTAGTTAGATTAAACATTTTACATAAAATAATTAACGTTTTTTTAGGCTAAGTCGCCTTTACAAACATGTACCTTATTGTTAACTTATTTTTTTAATTTTACAGATTAACTAAACAAATAACATAAAATTAAAAATCATATGACTTAACCTATCTATATAGTTTAGCATATTTATGTAGGTTTTAAACACAACTAGGCAGACCCAAAACACTATGATTTGGCCTTCCTAGTAAAAATTTAAGAATCGCTTTGATGTTGAACAATTTTTCCGGGTATATTAAAGTTCCGAACCAAAAGGTAAAACGACCCTATTGCTGAGAATTAAAAGTTCGTTCGTCTGTTACCAGCCTGTATTTCAGGTTTATTAATAAATAAATAAATAAATAAATATTCATGGACATTTCACACAACGTCCTCTGGTCCCAAGCTAAGCTTATATGCTTGTGTTATGGGTACCAGAATACGGATATAATACATAAACTACTTTTCTTTTGTAAATACATACTTATAATACATAGAAAACACCCAGACGTAGTACAAACATTTGTATGACATTTATGAATATCACACAAATGATTGTCCCAAGCGGGAATCGAACCCGCGACCTTATGAACGGCAGTCCAGTACATGAACCACTACGCCACGAAGCCCGTCTATTAATGTTATTGTTATTAATGTTTAGAGAGTTGAAGTTTTAGAGATAATGCATATCTATTGATGCTAAAACAACAAACAGTAAAAAACAGAACACAATATTAAGGGGGCTCCCATACAACAAACGTTTACTGTGTAACCTATACATGTCCTATTCGATTCAGAAAGAATTTTTAAATTGGAACCAGCGGGTCCTGTCGGACTAGTGGTCTGTTCAGTGGTTTAGCGTTATAATATTAGTATAGAAATATACATTTTGATTGTACCTTGGGGATTTCTTTCGGTTAATTATTATGATTGTTATAGTTTGATAATGAATAAATTAGTTAAGCCTAAGTTTGATCGTGTGTAACCGTCCTAAGATATGTAAATAAAGTGTCAAGAATGCTCGGGGATTTGGTTTTCCATCATTCGCAAACGTTACCACAACTAATTAGCATCAACTTGAGAAATGTATATTTTGTCAGTATTTTTCTGTGATATACACATTATAAAGGTATATAAAATGTGACATTTGTCAAATTAGTGCACATAACACTTCCAATATGTGGCGAATAGCCGTTTTAATTCTAGCGATAGTTTTATTAGATTACACATCGGCTGATGTTCAACGTAAGTACATTTAAATATTCGTTTTGAAACAGATAGTGGGATCAATATTTTTATTAATTAGCATAGTACCTTCTTATTGTGTCGGTTAAAATGTGACAAGTACCTACGGTGTTGTAAGAGTTCAAGTAGGACTGGAAACATCAAAAGTAGGGCATTAAAAACACCACAAAGCGTCGGACTCGTTCTTTTTCTGCCAAATGCTGAATGAGGCCCTCATTTAGCATTTGACAGAAAAAGAATGATAGATGGAAAGAATTTTCCTTCACCGACAATTTCTCTTATGTTCTGGACACAACTTTTAGCTAGATGTATATACATATAAAAATTTCACTATGGCATACAAACAAATAGAATAAAGGTCAACCATATTATAGTTACAGATAGCCGCTTGATCCAGAGGGTAAAACGATGTTCACATGGTTGTGATGATTATGGATATCCACGAGGTTACGGCTACAGATACCCGAGGTACCCAAGGTACTGGCCTCCTCCTCCACCACCACCACCTCCGCCACCTTTTTGGCCACCTCCACCTCCTCCACCTCCACCGCCGCCACCTCCTCCACCACCACCACCACCACCACCACCTTATTACGAACCAGCTCCGCAACCGGAACCAAAATCTCACGACGACCTAACACACTGCAACACTTGTGATCATAAAGGAACTTCAGGCTCAGCTATAAGCAATGCACAAAGCGGTACAGGAGAAGCCATCGCCATCGCAGTTGCTAAAGGAAAATGAGGACCTGGTGTGAATAAGGACATTTTCTAAGACTTCATAATACTTACTGACTTCAATTTGTACTATATAGTGAATTTAATAAATATAGTTATTGTAGTACATATAATATTTGTGTTATTTATCATTCTTCTATCTTAGTCTACACTAATATTAAAAAGCTATAGAATTAGTTTGTTTGTTTGAACACGCAAATGTCAAGAAAATCTGGTAAGATTTGTTTTTTATGTTGGATAATCCATTAATCTAAGAAGGCTATAGGCTATATATCACTACGCTATGACCAATAAGAGCGAAACATCAGTGAATAATGTTGCAAAAATGTGGTGAGTTCTTACTTAGTCGCGGATGATAGCTATTAAAATATATACTTACTATTGATAAACACAAAATATTTTTTAATATGATCATGTCAATTTGTAGAATGATGACAAAATTGTCACACAAAAGTTTTTTTTATTAGGTAGGTATTATATTTTCATCGGTTCTTTATGTGTACAAAATTTCAGATCAATCCGACTTCTGCAAGTGAGTGAAAATTTAAAGATTCTTTAATTAGATACTTACCTATATATACCAAAATTTCATAAAAATATAGAAAAATAGCTGCTAAGAGGTAACTCAGACCGGGGTGTGGGCTATTCTGCGGCGGAGCAGTGGCGTATCTAAACTATGTCAAAAACTTAGCGAATCACCATAAACTTCGTAATACAGGTTATTGTTATCTGGTTACACCGGTATAGTCACATAATAAGCAATTACATCTATCTTTAGAGAAATTATGAAGATAACACAACATATTTCACCCATGTATCAACTTGCACAGATGTTTTAAAAAGGTTATTGACATTAACCGGCATTTTTATGACTTCCGCCATTTTTTTTTACAAACTAAGGGCGGTTACGCATACCTACGATACAATATCGCATAGTGCTTCATGATTCATTTCGGGATACGACATCTTATCGTTGAAATTAACGAAAGGCAATGTAAAATTGTATCCGTGTGGTGACGGACTAAGAATACAAGTGTCACCACCCCATCTCCTCCCCAGGGTGCTGTAAAAGCCATGTAAGGGATATTTTACACAGAAGACAGATGTGAGAGACGGAAATTTCGTAAGTAAACCCTGTGCCAACACGCCTGGTCAGCCCGGCACAATAGACCATAATCCCTCCCAAAGTGAAGGAGGCCCGTGCCCAGCAGTGGGACATTAAAAGGCTGGAGAGAGAGAGAGAATTTAAAATTTAAAGACAGGACGTTGTATTTTTGTTATCGTACATATATGTTTATGTTATTATTGCATATTTATCTGGACGTTGTCTATACAAGATATCTCTAAAAAGAGACCACGCTAGGTACACAAGTGGTCATAAAAATATATAAAAAATTGATAATTTTTACGCATAACGTTAGTAAGAAGGCACTAAAATTATACAATTTTATTTAATTTATTTTTTCCAAAGAGGAATTTATTAGTTCCAAGGAGAGAGGAGAAGGTTTGCAAGATGATTGCAATCCTAATCAAAAGTTATGTTAACGATGATTGTGATGTCGTATCGTGTTTATATGTAAAAGCCCTAAGATTTTAACTTAGGATCTTGCTAACAATAAAATTAATATAAAAACGCACAAAGGTTGCTTACATTAGCAACAACGGGACTACTGGTTTTAAATTAACATCAATTTAAAAAATAAACATTTACTAAAAGGAGGCTTTATTTTCAATCCACTAAAGAACCTTTTAATGGCAACTGGAAATAGATTATTTTTAATTTACTATTTTTTAAAGGCTCATAATTTTTTTTTATTATATCTAGTATTAAATTAAGTCTCTTGATAAGCTTTACTTTTATTTGCATACATAAAAAATATTTTGTTGTATCAAATATTTTGGTTTTCAGAACCAATGAATTTTTATAATATAACTAGCTGTCCCGGCAAACGTAGTTTTGCCATACCAAAAAAAAAAGGTTTGAAAAATAGATGTTGGCCGATTCTCAGACCTAGCGGATATGTACACAAAATTTCAGGAAAATCGGTCGAGCCGTTTCGGAGGAGTACGGTAACTAACACTGACACGTGAATTTTATATATTAGATATTTATATTCACACTGCCTAGATGTCTTCATCCATGCAATTATATTTTGGAGATTTCATTCATTTATTTATCCATGCAATATTAATATAAACTTGCTAATGTGGAAAAAATCAACGCAAGAAACTTCGATACGCTTTATCTCGAGATTTTCTAGCTTTGGTGTTAGAATCAAATAGGCAAAGTCTTCTAAATAAGTTTTGATGAGGAAAATATTGTTTTCATTTATCACAGCTGTTGCCCGCGACTCCATCCGCGTGAAATTTAGAAAACTTTTCATCCTTTTTTTTCCCAATAAAAGGTAGCCTATGTCCTCTCTCAGGGTCCAAAGATTGTCTGTACCAAATTTCATCAAAATCGGTTAAGAGGTTTAAGCGGGAAAGCGTAACAGACAGACAGACAGAGTTACTTTTGCATTTTTAATATTAGTAGGGATGTCACTAAATAAGACATACGCGAATATAAATAATTACTAATTACTAGTAAATCAAAAATGTTATTTCGGAATATAAACTTCAAAAACACTAAATAAATTAAAAAAGAAATGATGAATTTAAATAATATTCAAATTTTCTGTTAATATTGTCAGCATTTAACACAGGATGTCGTTAAATAAATTGTAACAATATATTTATTTTTAACTAAATTCTTGTAGACATTTCCATAAGCGATCGATGCTACAGTTTTTATAAGATAGTACACGGATAACATTTTTTTGGCAAATCATATTTTTTGGCTTGGTGACCTAGCTCTAGAATTTACGCACCAAATTATATACAAATTGTTGGATTGTTGGTGTCCCTTCCTAATATTAGATTGTTTAAAAGAATTGCTCGTTTGTATGAAGGTATATATTGGGGTTCCCTAATGATTGACCAAAAATATATTGACAAATGATCATTTGACAAACAACGTTTCACCAAATGATCATTTGGCAAACGATACATTTGACAAAAGTATCATCTTACAAAAACTTACTTATGAAATGATCCATTAACAAACACTACACTTGACAAATATGTGTTAAGTATTCAAATGTCAATTGACTTTTTTTTCATTTCATCAAATGATATGTTTCGTAAATTAAGTTGTTTTAAACGTATCATTATCATCATGAATCATTATTAATGGGAGAAATGCCCTAAAGTCGCTTCTGGCTGTCGCCGGCCGCTGCCGCGGCACGCTCGCTTATTGCTCGCTCGGCTCGTGCGTTTGGGGTTAAAGTTCTAACCTAACCTAACCCAATCTAATAAAATAGATATATAATAGGTTAATAAGTAATTATTTTTCTAATAAAGTAAAATATTATTTATTTTCATTCTATCTATCTATATATTATATAATAAAATATATCAATTAATACTTATAGTATTTTATTTTTAGAATTAGTATAGAATTAGTAGTATTTTCTTTTTAAAAATCCAGAGCAGTGGCTTTACAAAAAAATATGCAAAAGATGGTCATTTTAACAAGAATACCAAATTTTTAGACCAATAGTAGATTTATCGGATAACTAATCTTAGTTTTGTAAAGTAATAATTTGTAAAATGTAAATTTAAGTGTTGATCATTTAGCAAAATGAAACATTTGTAAAATGACCAGTAGTAAAATGATCAATAGGCGAATTCATTGTTTTACCAAACGTTGTTTGTCAAGTGTAGTTTTGCCAAATGACTTTTGGTCAAACAATCACACACCGGACACCATATCAATATAACTGCTGCTAGCTGTAGAAAGCCAATGCTTTCTAGCCGTCGCCCGCAATTTCATACGTAATTTTGAATTAAGAATTCAAAAACCTTAGGTAAACTTAGTTGCTCATACATAAAAACCATTACCTTGAACCACTATTAAAGAACTGCGTTAAAATCTGTTAGTTTTGAAGATTGAAAGCTCACAGAGGGACATACATACATATAAAATAACGACATTGTTTTTAAAATAAGCAAAGATAAGGCTAAAAACCACATTATTTTTGTCTCGCTTAGAGCTAGCAAAGTGCTTTTTGATAGCTTACTTGTGGATAAATAATTTTACTACATGTCAATAGCTATATAAATAAACGTTAAAAAGTCATAAAATACTGCTGGGTTATAAAACTCGAAACTTTATTAAGAAATTATAAAAATAATATGGTTACAATAAATTGTCTTCTGAAGTTTACAAAAATATTATGCGTCTTTACTAATGTCGTTAACTAAAACATCTTTTTTGTATAACGAATTTTGCCCGCAAATTTGTACACATTGTATATGAAATATACACTAAACCTTAACTAATTATGCAAAAAAGACTAGCCTTTTGAACTACTTTATCCATTAAAAAAGCCGCATCAAAATCCGTTTGCGTAGTTTAGAAGATATAAGTATCACACACGGACATACATACAAAAATAACGACTTTGTTTAATAATAAGTAAAGATACATATTTACACGTAGATAGCTATATCTATGTATCCATTTCTATATATATATATCTAGATAATTCCTAAATCGTATATCACTAATCAAAGACAAAAATTAAGGTCTTAAAATTTAGTATTGAAGCGACAGTAAAAATTTATTCTATAATTAACTATCAGATAATTTGAAATCATAGGATGTTGTTTGATTTATCGACATTTTAATAAGAGCTTGTGATATATCTGTCATTTTGTTCCGTTCACCTCATTCAACCAGATTAATGACCTTCATGCCAATAAGACAGGATATACTGATCAACATATTACAATTTAGAATAATTGTTTTTTGAGATTGGTTTTGAGTTCTGCGTACAATAAAGCAAATTGCATTATTTTCAGACAATATAAATTCTTAATAACCGATAATTCAAAGGGAATGTAAAGAAAGTTGTATGTTTTATATTGACTTAAAAAAAGGAGGAGGTCCTTTGTTTGGCTGGTATTTTTTAATATATGGGAAGGGAATGACAAAAATCGCTCAGAGATTATGTTAAATGGGTAATAAAGGAGTTAATAAAATTCGTCACAATTAAAATAACTTCTCCTTCATCTCTGTTTTTATCAAATCTAAGAAGGCTCTTCTAAGAAGAAAATATTTTAAGAGTTGTTTTTAATCGCTCTGGATGCTAAAATAAAATTAATACATAATTTAACATACTGGCATGTTTTCTAAAATTTACTGTTTAAATCGTTTGAAAAACATAAAAAGTTATAAATTAAATTTTTTTCGGTAAAAACCAGCGGATGTTGGTCTAATACGTTATAGTGACTGTTATGTTTGCCATAATTATATCTAATTCAAAATCACATATCATTTGTCAAAGTTTAATTTATTTCTAAAGTGTTAATATAGTTCAAACATTTATGAGTTAAATGAATATGGTTTTCAATAATGAAGGGTTAACGGGTGTGAAGTCTTTACTTACGACAAGATAAGTTTACAAAAGCACAAGATGGCCACACGTTTTGATCTATTCTTCAGTCTTTTTAAGCGACTTCAAAAAAGGAGGAGGTTCTCAATTCGTCTGTATGTTTATTTTTATTTATGTTTGTATCCTCATAACTTTTTACTGGCTGAAGCGATTTTAATGATTCGTTTTTTTTAAAGCTGGTGGTTTCCGTGTGGTTCTATTGTCACCAGGTCAGGATCTGATGGTTATCTCCCGAGAAATCGAGGTAAACCCTCAAATTTCAAAGGGACATGAAGTCGGTGGAACTCTTTAAAAAACATACTCAATTATAATATAGCTTTTATATTTTATAGTTTGGGTTGGCTGATGGCTGTATTCCACCTGACGTCCTGTATATCGACTACCTGCAATATCATCTACTTGTTGGTTAGTTATTCAAAAGATACATAAATTACATAAATAGTCACAAAATGAGCGTTTTTTAGTGCGAAGGTTAAACGCCCACGCAGGGCCTCGTATTACTTAATCAAGAATTTACAGTCTTCAAATTAATAGTTTTCTTATTAAAATCAATGTAAACTCTTAATTAATATGATTCATATTCAAGATTTTTATCATAAATTGTATATGTTTTAGTAATTTATGATCAGGGGTCGATCAAGACCAGTAGGTGAAAAGATGACATGGGTAAACATGTTCTACAAATTGCTATTTCGTTTAATTATATATCATAGAACAATCAAGACAATCTTCGATTCATTTATCAATCAAGTTTTAGCTCTTTTAAAATTTTATCTATCCACCATTGTCACTACTCTCTCTCTCTACTGTGCCGCAATGACCGGGCGTGTTGGCACAGGGTTTATTGTCGAGTTGTCTGTCTCTCACCGATGATGTTATCTGTGTGCAATATTCTTTAGCTGGCTTTTACAGCACCCTGGAAAGAAAACGGGTTCGTGACATTTAAATTCTTAATACTCACACCATAGAGAAACCCAAACTTATGAAACCGTTAACCGGCCCCTGTTACTGATTGAAAATAATATGGTGGATGTTATATTCAAATCTACATATTTTGTTTTATGTTAAATCATTTTATACAAGATTGTAAATAAAAGCCGTAAATTTAGCAATTAATTAGTTTGAAATAACTAATTAATTAGCTATATATAAGAGGTCCCGGGTTCGATTCCATCTCGGGACAATCATTTTTATTTTTTGTGATTTTTGTAATTGTCATACAAGTGTTTGTACTGCGTCTGGGTGTTTCTATGTATTATAAGTATGTATTTACAAAAGAATAGTAGTTTGTAGTCTATCCGTCTTCTGGTACCCATAACACAAGCATATAAGCTTAGCTTCGAACCAGAGGACGTTGTGTGAAATGTCCATGAATATTAATTATTATACTGTTAGTGACTAATTTATAGCTTAGCTAAAAGTTGCTAACACTAAGTAAGTATTTAATCGATATCAAGTAAACTTTTTGCAATGTTGATGAAATATTAGTCTTTAATTAATTTGGAAAGGTTGCCAATAAAAATCCTTTCTTTCTCTCTAGCCCATTAACGTCCCACTGTTGGGCACAGCCGCCTCCACTTTGAGAGAGATCATGGTCTACTGTGAAACGGGGTGGTGACACTTGTACCTATTCTTAATCCGTCACCACACGGAAGACGAAAAATCCTATACGTGAATATTATTTTATGGCTTCTAATTCTTGCTGCGGTAATTAATTAATTGTTATAATTATGTCATTGTTGCCTTGGAAGTTGGTCGGCCTTTGGTATGGGACGCCACCAGCGTCGATACCCTCGCGCCAATTCAGGTTCAAGCACGTCTATATGCACTGGTACCGCTGCTACAGCAGCAGAGACACTCAAACGGCACAAATATCATAATCTTGTTGGAGATTATGTTTTTGAACCGTTTGGGGTCGAGACGCTGGGTTCATGGGGTCCGAGTGCTAAATCTCTTTATGTCCTTCTTTATGTATTTTCTGTATGTATTATTCTATTTTAAATTTAACTAGATAAAAAATAAAAGATCACATTGTTAAAAGAAATTGCTAAAATGCAACAAAAGCTGCGAGAAGTTTTGCGCTGCATTAACGGTAATACTAGTTCTTTGGACAATATAGCTTTAGTCATCAGTTTTATTACCATGTTTTGACTTATGGCCGTCACTCAGCGGCTACATGTGAGATCATATCATTATACCTAAAACTGTATATTATGAAGATAACTGTTTTTGTTACAGTGAAATACAGTTAAATTACTAAAATCAAGTAAAAGTTTGTGAGAAAGCAATGTACAACTATAATATACAGGGTGCTTCAAAAAAATGTATACACACTTTGAACTTTCATAGAAAATTTATTTACCGTTCTACAAAGTTAAATTTCAGGAAAATAGAAAGCTGAAAGTCCAATGTAAATGAAACATAAATAACAAATGTTAATACTGTTCAAATTGGTGACCTGCAGCATCAATACAATTCTGAGTACGAGTCACCACTGATTCTGTACATCGTATCAAAACGTCCAATGAGATTGTCTAGGTTACGTAACCTAGACATTCTTTGGAATGAGATTCAAGCAGTGTGTAGAGAAATCTCATTGGACGTTTTGATACGATGTACAGAATCAGTGGTGACTCGTACTCAGAATTGTATTGATGCTGCAGGTCACCAATTTGAACAGTATTAACATTTGTTATTTATGTTTCATTTACATTGGACTTTCAGCTTTCTATTTTCCTGAAATTTAACTTTGTAGAACGGTAAATAAATTTTCTATGGAAGTTCAAAGTGTGTATACATTTTTTTGAAGCACCCGGTATATTGACGGGCCTCGTGGTGTAGTGGTTCTGGTAACGGACTGCCGATCAAGAGGTCGCGGGTTCGATTCCCGCTCGGGACAATCATTTCTGTGATTTTTCTAATTGTCATACAAATGTTTGTACTGCGTCTGGGTGTTTCTATGTATTATAAGTATGTATTTACAAAAAAAAAGTAGTATATGTATTCTATCCGTATTCTGGTACCCATAACACAAGCATATAAGCTTAGCTTGGGACCAGAGGACGTTGTGTGAAATGTCCATGAATATTTATTTATTTATTTATATGTAATATATATATATTTATATATGTATATAATATATATGTAATGTATAACTGTGTTTCCTAAAATTTTGAACCGATCTTAATATTTGTATTGCCTCCCATAAGTAATTTTTAACACGCTTTTATAAGTTCGGTATGTATCTATCAATGTATTAATCTATGTAACGGAATCTTTCAACGCGATTGTCACCCACTTGCGATAGTCAGATTGATTTAAATTTTTCCGATGATAATGCAATTATTTAAAAATATATTCAGGATTTTCAAGCCTGTTTTTTAGTTTTTGAACTAAGGAAATTATTAACCTTTAAAAACTACTATTTATACTACTACTACTATTTATACTAAGGGAGCAAAACAATGCTCCCTTAGTATAAATAGAGTGACAAATTTGTGTCCAATCCATTTTTTTATTACTTATACCTTAACTAGCTATTGCCCATAGCTTCGTAGGAGTGGAATTTAAAACCCAAACTCTTAAAATTATACAAAAAAAAACATCCTCTTGATACACTCTATATAAAATCACAACAACTACAACACACTTTTGAAGATTCAAGCTCACATAGGGACGTACATACATAAGAAAATAATGACTTTATTTTATAATATCTAAGTAAAGAGTATCGAACTCTCCTCTGTTGACCTGAACCACATATTGGGAAATATTGATGTATGTAGGTTATACTAATAATACTAATAGGTAGAATTTCATAAGAATGAAGAATAAAAAAAATTGGTCAAGTGCGAGTCGGACTCGCGCACGAAGGGTTCCGTACCATTATCTATGCAACATAAGGCAACGTTATTAGTATCGAGCAAGAAACGGTAAAAAAATCATGTTTGTTGTATGGGAGCCCCCCTTAAATATTTATTTTATTTTATTTTTAGTATTTGTTGTTATAGCGGCAATAGAAATACATCATCTGTGAAAATTTCAACTCTCTAGCTATCACCGTTCTTGAGATACAGCCTGGTGACAGACGGACGGACGGACGGACGGACGGACGGACGGACGGACGGACGGACAGCGAAGTCTCAGTAATAGGGTTGCGTTTTTACCCTTTGGGTACGGAACCCTAAAAAGAACAAACCGCTAAGAAGTAAGGAATCTCTAAGGAATGTTATCAGTTCTCGATTTTATTAATATAGTGATAAATTGTTGAAATGCCCACAGTGATTTACAAACACGAACTACATAAATTGATATAATCAATTACATATTTTAATTAAATCTGACAAAATCACAGCATGCTACTACGTTCCACTATAAATTATTTAACGAAAAATACACCTAGAGGAATGCTTAGTTATTAAAAAAAAACTTAAGAAAACAGATTGTCTGGTGTGTTCATAATTTTAACTTCGACTTTTTTGATAGATAGTAAAATGATACTGGCAACTTATTTTTCGTCATTTTAAATTTCGAATGGCACTTACACAAACATAGAAATGTTTGTGTGAGTGACATTCGAAATTTAAAATCGAAACTTTTTAAATTCAGTGATTAAATAAGTTTTCAAACTTTAAATAAAATAATTAGGTATAATAAATGTAGTTTACTAATGATAAATTTACTTTAGCAATGATATTGGTGTTTCCGAAAGCAACGCGCTGTACCAGGTAGTAGAGGTAGTCACAGAATATGAGTGAGCAAATAATATGGCGAAATTTCGTCTTATTTGGAAATATAGAGCAACTGTCTTCATCTACTATATAAAAATAAGTCGGATTTTCCTTCCTGACGCTATAACTCCAGAACACATGAACCGATTTCCACGGTTTTGCATTCGTTGGAAAGGTCTCGGGCTCCGTGAGGTTTATAGTTCATTTTTTTTTTTACTTTTTTTTTGGTATGGCAAAACAACGTTTGCCGGGCCAGCTAGTTCCTTTTAATAACAACGTGTAACATTCGTGTTCGAGATAAAAAATAGAAAAATAGAAAAAGCACATACATACAGAGAAGATTTCTTTAGTTAACAATTAGGACTGGCTTGTCACCGGATGCACAATAGAGCCTAGATTTTAACCTTTAAGGTCATTATTAAAACTATCCTTGAAACTTACATCAAAGTCTTAGTTTAAGTTAAAGATTACTTCCGCTCTCCTAATATGGTATTGTTCATCACATTAATAATCTACTTTTGTGGGATTTTTGCCTAAAAAACCTCAATGTCTTAAGGTGTGGCGTTCGACCTCGTCACATCGACCTATAAAACGGAACACGCAAAAAAATAAACTACACTTAACGGAACAAACAATAAACATAAAGATGGTTCACGTATCATTATCGGTTCTCATTATCGCAGTGGGATGGAGCACATCACTAGCTGAAAGTGGTAATTTTTTTATCTATACTCTGTAATCTGCTTGGCGGTGTCACGATCAATCGATAAAATGCGGTATCGATATCGACCGTTAGTTTATTGACTGTAATGATCCCTTTGTAGGTAATTGGGCCTTTGTGCATTGAGTTACAGTTCAGTACAATAAATAACATAGGTAGGTACAGTTTTATCCAGTTCCTACTTAGTTTTGCGTAAATTTTCTTAACGTACCTATTGAATTAAATGGGTACACTTTAATTATTTAATTGATGTCACGATTTAAAATTATATGCTTGTATTACATACAATATAATATTGCAAATGCAATTAAAAACCGATCTAGAAGGTTATTTCAAACATTGATCATGTAATTGTATGAAATATAATACTTAATGTAATGTTTGTAGTTAGTCAGATAGGATAGTATTATTAACTAGACTATGTAGCAAGACTGCATCTGTGGCTGGTTTATCTATGTGACTCAGAGTTTTAAAGCTTTGGGTTCGTTTTACAAACTAGCCTTTTCATGTAATGCGTGAGACGTCCGAAATTTTGAGCGAAAAACTGAAATATAAAAATTCTCTCTCTTTCTAGCCCATTAGCGTCTCATTGTTGGGTTATCTTTTCCACTTTAGGAGGGAATTTATGGTCTACTAGCCGCGCTGACCAGGAGTGTTGGCATAGGATTCAGTTTCCGGCTCTCATAGATGTTATCTGTGTACAGTATCGCTGAGCTAGCTACAACAACCTGGATGGGACATAGGGTGGTGGCACACGGATAAAATATCATTAACTAATTTAAGACTAGCTTTTTAGGGTGTAATTGTGAAGGAAGATAGTTTTTAGGAAAATTAATCTAAAAAATGTCTAAAGTTACAAATATTTAATTTACAAACACATAAAATGGTATTTAAAAGAAACGTGGTTTGAGTCATCGGCTTCATGTTATTATAAACCTTACCTAGATACCTACATATACTTGTATACAACATAATTGTTCATATTCCGATACCAGATCCAAGTATATAGTACGTGCGAATCGAGTAACCGAATATGTACCGCAAATATCGGTGTCGATAATAAATCGTTTTTTTTAGTATTAAAATAATTATATGGCTGGCACATCTTAATGTTTTTTCTATAATATCTAAGAGAACTTTGAAAGCTTAGATCAGAAGAAAGTTAAATATTAATTATGTTAAACTAGTTATAAAGAAACTTCTCCTATTTAAAATTTAGGTCAATTTTACCATGAAGAAAGTTTAGCTTTCTGTTTTGTTAGCCTAGAAAGGATAACAAAATTAGTTAGGCACAAATAACAATATTAAAAGTAATATTTTTTTTTTATTTTTTTTATAACTAATTATTAAGTTATTTACTTAAGAAACTAATTGGTTTTTTTAAATAAAAAAGCTAATATACCATACACTTAGCTATATTACAACCACTAATATCTTAAGAGTAAGTTTGGAAGACTAAGATAGTGACCCCAATTCCGTTGCATAACTTAACTAAAATGAAACCAACTATGGTGTATCCAGATATATCGTTGTAAAATATCATAAGCTTATTTTTTTCAGTTGCAGAAACTTCAGCTTTGAGTAACGGCGTAAGAGAAACACGAGGTATTAGGAAGAAATTATGTTCTAAATTCGGTTTATGTGGCGGTGGAGGTGATTACGGCGGTTATGGAGGAGGTTACGGAGGAGGTTACGGAGGGGGTTATGGAGGAGGTTATGGCAACCCACCAATAAACATTGCTATCAGTCAATCGCAGTCATCAACGAATGAAGGTGGAGGTGGTTATGGTAGTGGGTACTATCCTAATAATTACCAACACAATGTGGGCTATCCACATCAAGGATATAACGGGTATAACCGTTACCCTAACCCAAATTATGGTGGTTATCAACCAGGTTTTGATAATGGCAACTATGGTTACAATAACCAGTTCAATGGGAATTATTATTCTGGTTTACCTGGCGCAGGTTTCGGTCAAGGTCCTTTTGGTTATAGAAATGACGAAGATGGATATGATTATAATGATTATGAGAGAAGTGCTGGTGGAACTGTGGCTTCTGCTCAGTCTAAGGCAGTTGCTGGTAATAAAAGTTGAATAATTAAATACGTATAAATTGAAACTTATAGATAATGTAATAAAATATTTAATTGTTATGTATCTGAGTTGTGTTTTATTTATTTACTAGCTAATGCCAGTAGTTTCAACCACGTTAATCATTATTGAGCCTCTCCCAATATACACCAAACCTCAATAAATTAAACAAAAGCCATCATCTTGAACCACTTTATCTATTAAAAAACCGCATCGAAATCCGTTGCGTGGTTTGAAAAATATAAACTCACATAGTAGACGTACATACAAAAATAACGATTTTGTTTTATAATAAGTAAAAATTTAACCCTTTATGCATACAAACATTGCACAGGCTGACTTAATGCCTTAAGCATTTTCTACCAGTCAACCGTAGACTGACGCAGACAGAGTTTTATTTGGTGTAAGAGAAAAGTAACAACTCGTAAACTAATGACTAATGGCCTTATTCATAAATACTTATCGGAGGTTTAATAGTTCGCTAGAATCGGTTCGCGAAAATTGTCAAAATTTGTTATTAACTCTTAACTCTCCGATAAAATCTCCGTTTAAACCTCCGATAATTCATTATGAATAAGACCATAAGTGAATACTGAACTATTGCATAATGAAACATTTATATAATGTTTATAGCTTATACTGTAGAATCACACAGGCTATATACCATTACAGTAAAAACAATACGTATAAAAGCAGGTGAATCCATGGGTGTTGGCTACTATCTGTATAAATTAATTAGATGAAGACCATTTGGCTATAATTCTCCAAATAGCTCTATTAGTGTTGAAATCTTATACTTTTGGCAATAAAATAAGGAATTCACGTATTTGTGTAATTTTTAGATCATTTACCATGTATATATGAGGTCTACGACCCAGGAATTGGCATTACGTCGTTATTATTATAAAAGATATAGTAATATTGCGTCATCAATACCATGTTATAGGGTTGACCAACTTTAGTTTCAAGGAATGTTATTTTATTTCTGTAATATATTGTACAAAAAAAAACATTTCTGCGAATTTTGAGCAATGTTTTGACCTTACAATAATTAAAAAAAATTTTTTTGGAGTTTTATACAAAAAACAAATAAGTTACCACTGTATAAAATTTCGCCATTTAAATAAATGTAAAGAAAAATCTCGATATACATCAACATCTTATTGGGGTAGAACACTGCCACGTCTTGAAAGACGGTAGGACGCACTCCGATGAGGTTGGCAACAGTCAGCTGGAGTGGTGTACGTTAATGGGAGAGAACCGACAGACTATCCGGGATTGTCCAGCAAGACCACATCAAACTTAATTATAATGGAAAAAATATTTTATTAAGAGTTTATATCTAAATTATTATTCAGTTTGTTAAAAATTATAACAACAGATCCTTTCACAAAAAGCCACAATCAATATTCTATCCTAGATTTATTGGTTCTTTTGAGATGACATTCTATGCATATAGTGCTAGTCAATTTTGTAAAAAGGCTGGCAATTTTTTTATTTATTGTTATTAACCCTTGACATAATTTAAAGTTAACAGTTTGTGACTTAAACATCAGTAATTCACATGTAGAGTTAGACGGTTTCTATTTATTGGCCAACAATGGGACCTTAATGGGCTGAACAGAGAGAAGTATAGGTACCTAATTGATAAGAGATAACGCGGGATAAGAAAAATAGGTAAGGAACTTAATAACCTAAACTTTAGGGTTTAATTAGTAAGCATACCTAACTTCTATTATAAAGGAAGTGTACCAAATGCATTTGTAGAAACTGAAGAATATTAGATTTTTTTTTAATAAATATTCATGGACATTTAACACAACGTCCTCTGGTCCCAAGCTAAGCTTATATGCTTGTGTTATGGGTACCAGAATACGGATAGAATACATATACTACTTTTCTTTTATAAATACATTCTTATAATACATAGAAACACCCAGACGCAGTACAAACATTTGTATGACAATTAGAAAAATCACACAAATGATTGTCCCGAGCGGGAATCGAACCCGCGACCTCTTGATCGGCAGTCCGTTACATAAACCACTCAACCACGAGGCTCGCCAGAGAGAATTCTATAGTGTACATTTAATTTTCACAGATCCAGGATTGTCAGTAAAGATATATTTTGGCGTTTCTTCATACATCAGTGTATTACGTTGTTTGATATTTTCTTTATAATTCTATATACTGTAAAAAAAATTCTTATTTTAGTAGCAGACAAAAATATATTCCGGGTTACCCTAAGTCAGATGTGCTAGGCCAAATCATAGGGTAGTGGTTACTTAACTAAAGTCTTCTTAAGTCCGTTATACGGATGTTAAGTAACTAATCTTAAGATGATACATTTAAAGATCAATTAAAAACTGGATTATAATATTTCTGATTATCATTATTTGATTCTTTTATATTAGTTAATACCGAAATTATGGCATTTACGCCAATTTCGTGGGCTTTTTTATCACCTAACATTTTCAAACTCCAATAAACTTGATAAATCGCTTTCCGTTCATTTTTAATTCACATAATATTGTAATTAAGTTTACTTTTAATTTAATAAGATGTGAACATTCTATCAAAAGATTTAATCGGTTGTTTTATTGGGAAAAATGACACTATGGAACAATTTATGGTATCAGATCAACTATGCCCATCAAAGCTGTTTACCGTAAGCTGCTAGATAAATTTCTTTTATGAGTGTCAATGCCTTTGAATGTAGTGGTGACCCAGTCAGATTTGAGTGGGGGTATCAAATCTTTAGTATATAAACTGAGGGGAAATTTCACAAGTATACACTACCACCCAAGCAAAGGTCTGGACATCCTTCAGAGGAAATAACAAAGATGGCTACGAAATTCATTATCATAGCTACATTATTAGCGGCCTGCAATGCAGTTCCTGTCTGGTATAGAGGTAAGTGTATGGTGTAACTGAAAGTGATACCTGATATATAGAATTGCACTATAACATTGCAAAGCTCAATGTCAAATTCTGAAGTTACTCAATCATTCTAAGAATCGTAGGCATGGAAGTAATCAAATCACTGAGTTCAATTTTGATGTTCTAGATGTTTCCTTTAATATTGCTCACTACTGTCACTAACCTAGTTGAAATATTTCAGAATACGTTCCTGGACCGTTCGTGAGGACAGGACGTGCCCCACTATCCTATGGCTATGGAAGTGGCTTCGCTAGTAACATCGGTGGTATTACCCACACTACTGGACTCAGTAGCTCCTACAGTTCAGATGGAAGCTCAGCTTATAGCAGTGGTGTGGGAGTTTTTGATGGTGGCTATGCCCGAGGCATTGGCCTTGCTGGTGCTGGAAACTCATACCCTACCTACCAGTTACAGCCAAGATACGTTGTCTCCAACCCTGTGTTCACAAACACCGTAGCCTCTGCACAGAACTATGGCGGTTATAACTCGGCTGCATCTTACGCCAACGCAGCAGGAGGTCGTGCTGTTTCATCCGCTCAGAATATTGGTGGTTATGAATCTGCTTATTCTGCGGTAAATAATGGCTACAGATCTGCTACTTCTTCAGCAGTTAACAATGGATATGGACAGGGGAACGCTATCTCAGCTGTACGTTCGGCAGGACCAGGTTACAACTCCGAAGCCATATCTGCTTCTGAGCAAGATGGACTTTACAGAGGTAGTACTGCGCAAACTGTAGAACAGCGTGGTAACAATGTACGAAGCAGCGGTGCCTCCAGCATTAACGGACCCGGTATCCAAGCTACACAGTCGCACGCAGTACAAACTGGTTATTATTAAATATTTGCTCGTGGCATCGCAAAAAAGATATTGAGACGACTAATATAATTTTACTTGTCTCAATATCTTTGGAGAATTCAACAAAAAATAAATATACAACATTAAAATTTTGAAATTGTTTTTATTACTAAACATAAGAAATATTTTTTAGCTGTCTTATTTGTTGTTCACATGTAGATTTTTTTGGAGTAATCGTATTTGGGCAAACTTCTAGGTTCCTTGCCGTAAGTTTCTGTTTCAACTTTACCATATACGCGCCCATTATCACTGATTGCGGTCGCGCTACTGATTTGTCCATTACCAGCAAAGTAGGGATTGTAAAGACTCTCCACACTGCGTAGCCAGTCTTTTAGATCAGGGAAATCATTGAACTCCGGATTTATAGGGAAAGCAAATAGCGGCATGAAGGGTCCACTCGATGCCGATGCAAAACTCCTTGCACTCCCTGCAACAGCATTGCCAGGACCTGCTATTGCTACACTGGAGTGAACGGTACCTGGGATACTTTGAGTGTTGTCCTTGGTATCATCAACTTCAGTGAATCCTGATCTAGTTGAGAACTGTTGCCTGTAATATTTCTCTACATTTGGATCAGATGAGGAAATTGATACGATTGATTGTCCATGCGGTGTAGATTCTGCAAATTTACGAAAAAATAGAACTTTAACTTATGTATGTTAAATTACCTAACTACTTTTTATTGAAATATTCTGCTAACATAACATTGACATGGAGTAAAGATCCAGAAAACCGTATCAAAATCTTTGCTTGATTAGGCATACTGCAAATACATTATAATCAAAACAGTGGCTGGTTTATAAACACTGAAATAACCTACCTTTAAAAACAACAGGAACTCCTTTAACAAAACAGATCACAAGTAAAAGAAATGAACTTTTTAAAACAAACATTTTGGCAAAAACAAAATTCCTGTATTTTATTTCTTAAATTCTTACAACTAATAAATGACAGAAAGCACATTGAACGCTTTATATAGCATCTATGATCCAAACAAGAAATATATAGTATTAGCAATTCACCCGGATTCGCGCGCACTGCAATACGTATTTTGGGTCAGACTGTAAAATTGAAATTTAATCATGAAGGCGATGATTACCTTAAATTACAAATAACAGTAGCTGCATAGGTATAAATAAAATTATGTAAGAATAATATTTAACTTCATAAGAAATTGTAGAAAATAAGACTGTAGCAGATTTTTTTTCCTATTTTAGTCTGAACCATAATAATTAGATTCAGACTAAAAATAGTTTTCAAGAGAGTAATATATTAAAGTAAATTATTGATTTTGCAATTGACATGCTATGCTTTACTTAATAAATTAAATTATGGTGGAAAAAGTGATTATATAGAGTAATATATTGTTAAGTAGTGGTAATCTTGATAAACAGACAGAAATTCACACTAATATGTTCATATTAGACGTGAGTAATCATAAAGCCAGCGAGATGGTATACATCTCAATCTGTCACAGGCAATATGGATATGAGGAAATACCCCGGCTAAATTTTGATTGATACATTCCATAAACAAAAACTATTCCATAAACATTTTTTACAATTAAGTTACGTAATAAGGTATAAACACGTTTTTCTTTACTCCTTAATATTACATTACAGCATTTGCTAATAAAATTTTCCCTGAATAACATAATTTATTATACTGAAGTAACTATTTAAAAATCGTCACATGAATATGGCAATAATCGGCTAAAAGCCTAAAATTTTAATGGATAGCTAAAATAATATAAAAGTATATACAGACAGACACTACAAGATTTTTATTATATAATATTAAAGTTACATTATTTCTATATAAGGTGAATGAACTCGTAAGCTCAAACTTGAACTAATGATATTTGTAGATAGTTATCCAAGTTCAGAGACAGTAAATCATTGCAAATTACCGCCTGCCTGTGCCGCCTGCAGATATAAGTTCAATGATATTGCATGATAGGTATTAATTGATTTAAGTTTTTATTTTAGTATAATATTCAAATGATGAGTTTGTGGAATTTCTTGCCTTTAGAGAAATCCAATATATGGTCTATATTACGATACACTACTATACATTTATAACTGACAAATATGTGATGTAGATGTTGTTTTTATAATTATATAATTATTAGTCAACAAATGAAATAACTAATACTATAATGAAATACTAATTTGAAGTTCAGTCATATGTTTGTAAACAGTCAAAACCAGTCTTTATTTTTTTTATGGACTTTTAAAAGTGATACACCTTTTATCGAACCTTTTGAGTCAACTTTAAAATGAGTCCTATAAAGAAAATAAATTGGTCAAGTGCGAGTCGGACTCGCGCACAAGGGTTCCGTACCATAATGGTACGGAACCCTTCGTGCAACATAAGGCAACGTTATTAGTATCGAGCAAGAAACGGTAAAAAAATCATGTTTGTTGTATGGGAGCCCCCCTTAAATATTTATTTTATTTTATTTTTTGTATTTGTTGTTATAGCGGCAATAGAAATGCATCATCTGTGAAAATTTCAACTATCTAGCTATCACCGTTCTTGAGATACAGCCTGGTGACAGACGGACGGACGGACGGACGGGCAGCGAAGTCTCAGTAATAGGGTCCCGTTTTTACCCTTTGGGTACGGAACCCTAAAAAGACAGAATAAAAGGAATAACTATCGAATTCTTCCTCACACAGAATCCATGTAGTGTAATAAGTCATTCAGTAAATGTAGAGTTTGTGACGAATAAAAGCAAAGTCGCGTAGATGGACTTTCGATTTTATAATCTACGTACTGCTGAATTTTTTCATGATTTTGATGTTAATTGGATGTCATAAAATCTAATTAAAAGAAAACAATATCAAAATCTAAAAAGATAGGTCAGCAGAAAAAAATTACATGCTTGTACCGAGACAGACGATTGCCATACAACTATTCAATTGCTGGAACCACATTTCAATCTCCTCTAATATATTTATTTGCTTACTTTATCCTCTATTGCCACTCCGTACATCCGTCTCTACATATTCACAACTAAGTAACGCCTACTAAAATATAAATAGTCAATTTGAGATAAGGAAATAGTAGTTATACGTACCTGAAAGGCGTCGTCCAATAACTTCCCATTATTTTTGTGTTTCAACTCTATACTGCTGTATTAATTGAACAAAATCTTTAACTTCTCTGTCTTCTGGTACCCATAACACAAACATATAAGCTTGAGACCACAGGAGTTCACAGGACATTGTTTGAAATGTCCGTGGATATGAATATGAATGAACGTCTCCAAACCTAAGCACTTTGAGAAAATAATAAGCAAACATAGGTCACAAGTTGTTACCTAGTTTAGCATATAACACGCATAGTAATGGCGAAAATTTTATTTGAGAATAGCCGTTTTCTCTAAGTGTAGCCTACTCCGCAAAATAAAGAAACGCGTTTCGTGAAGGCTAAGCATAATGCTTTATTTAAAAGAGAGCGCAGTTCACAGCTTAATTAGTTACCTATAGACAATATTAGTCACATTACAATACACAGGCGTAATACTGCTATTCAGGGTTATCAGTTGTAGCCAAAGATGATTTATACCTCATCTTTGGTCGTAGCACTCGAAGCGATAATGTTTTTGAAGAAAAGGAGTTCTTTACTTGATTGGGATGGTAAATATATGAAAAACTGAAGATGTCACCTACCTTTTTAAAGTGTTAAAATTAACTAATTATTGAACACACCAATATAACCAATATATCACACATAGTATGTAGATTTAAACCTACATAAAGCGCCCTCTATAATAATCCACTTGGATAATCTATGAATAATTTATCAAGAGTACGTTTTCGAACCATTTAGTAGTTCTACATCTTTAGGCTAGATGACTCTACTCTAAGATGAAATCATTTAGACCTCTATTTCTGTAACATTTTTGAATTATGCCCAAACTAGTTACTTTTAATGTACTCCTACAATATGTGTATCAAAATAAAAGGGCTTGCTTAGAGCTTTTGTGAAAAAGAAATTAAATAGCGTTATATTTTTATAGCTGTTGGTCGCGACTCCGTCCGCGTGGAATTTAGAAAATGTTCCCCGTTCTTGTAACATTTTCATTACTGCTTCGCTAAGTCTACTGGTTGTAGCGTGATGTTATATAGCCTAAAGCCTTCCTCGATAAATGCCCTATCTAACACTGAAAGAACTTTTCAAATCGGTCCAGTGGTTCCTGAGATTAGCGCGTTTAAACAAACAAACAAACAAACAAACTCTTCCGCTTTATAATATTATTATATATAGTATATAGATAAGTAATAAGTACCTATATAAGTATAGATATTCCGTCAGGGTACAAAATTTTCCGTATTACTGTCTCAAATAAATATACATGACTAGTACAATTTAAGACCATATTTATGGACTAATGGTCTTATTCATAATGACTTATCGGAGGTTCAAAATTTCACTAAAATCGGTTCGCTAAAATTGTCAAAACTTGTTATTCATAAAAGTCTTTTTACGCTAAAACGTTTTTTTTATTTATCTCTCCGATAAAATCTCCATTTAAACCTCCGATAAGTCATTATGAATAAGACCATAAGTATTAAACTAAAACTACTTCATCGAGTAGAATTAGTAAAATTCATAGTCCAAAGAACTTGTAAGCTCATCTCCTGATCTAAATTTAACTCAGAGTACATTACAATACAATATCACCACAATAGATGACTTACTGTACTACGAGTAAAAATACGCGATAAAATTAATCATCAAATCAAAATGCTTTCGCGATTAAAGGTCTAAACAAGTCCCTATATCCAAAGATAGATAGTTATCATCAATCTAACACAGTTAGGTATATTATTATTCATATAAGTAATTGATCATAATAATCAAAAGATAAATGTATGTCTTGCAAAGATTTATTGGCTATTTATTTATTTATAATAGAAAATTTATTTAGTCACATATAGGGTGTAATTAAGTGAATAGAATATTCCACAAATCTTACAAATGAGATTGTCATATTCGCTAATGAATAACTAGTTGACAAAATTATGAGAAAACTGTACAAAAAATATTTACAATTTACCGTTATTTATAATATTAAAATAAGTACCTATATAGAATAGTATTTTATATATGATAAATATTCATGGACATCTCACACAACGTCCTCTGGTCCCAAGCTAAGCTTATATGCTTGTGTTATGGGTACCAGAATACGGATTTACTACATAAACTACTTTTCTGTTGTAAATACATACTTATAATACATATGTAGAAACACCCAACATAAAAAAAAGAGTTACTAAGCTAGCTTTTACAGCACCCTGAGAAAAATATGGGGTGGTGAAACCTGTATTCTTAATCCGTCACCACGCGGACATCTGTGAACACTGGTACCAATTCTATATGCACAACTAAAGTTATCTAAAAATAAAAAAAACAACTATGCTGTATTTTGATTATTTATCTATTTCGTTATACAAATTCACAGTAATTAAAATTTTTACTAAAAATTACACCGTTTTTATAATAAGAAAGTTCTGTTAACATTGCCGAATTATGTCTTTGAAACAATCAATGTTCATGTTTTAGATAAGTTAAGTTTAGTTGTGGACGTAGATTTGTTACCACTGTCTATTTATTTTTAACTACTAAAATATATCATTTCGATTTCCCAATAAAAGGTTTATCTTTATTATCTCAAACAACAAGAAATAATCTCAATTATTTAACACAACATGTAAAACCAAAAGACCATGTTTAAAATCCTCTAATCATATCGTAATTTATATTGGTTTATGACACAAAATTTTAGAAGAGTTATGATTTAACTACGTATTGGAGAAATGCTATAAATTTTTATGTGATTTTTAACCCCAGTTATTTACTTGCTTAATTGTGACGTTCTCTATAATTTACTCAACTTACGGCATTTTGTATGACGATAATAAATTAAGAAAGAGGTCACCGATCTTGCCCATTATAATTGCTAAATTTTGTCTAGTGTCTAACAAGATATACACAAATCAAAAGAAATTTATAACTCTACCTTTGATTTTAAAAATAAATTTAAAATAAATTGCATCGCAAAACCTGTCCACTGTCTGACAGCGGCCGTTCGATTACCGTACACTTACAAATATTAGGTCAAAATTAAATGTATTTTTCTGGAGGAGGTTTTATAGTAACTAGATACTTGAGTAACACTGCAGAAGTAGTTATATAAAAAGTAATAATCGATACATGTGTCTTACTTCTAAACAGCTGTACCAAATTGATAATTCCATTATTGTTGTATTCCTTAAAATTAAGTAAAGGTTTGTGTAGACGAAAATTAAAATACCAAATCAAAAATATGGCAGTATGAAGCACGCCAGTTTCTCGTCTTCTCTCCAGCTCATTAACGTTCTACTACAACTACCCTAGGGCCAAGGGGGCCATGACCCGGGGCGGCCGGTCTGCGAGGGGCGGCGCAAACCGCAGCGAGGGGCGCCTCTGTTCTTGACAAACTGACTCAAGTTTGTTACAATATTATTATACCCTTTAGCCTTAACCTCACTCTACTTTACCCCCCCCCCCTTTCTCTGACTAGGGGCGACAAATTTTTATGGCCCAGGGCGCAAATTTTCCAAATACGTCCCTGGCACGGGTCTCCTCCACTTCGGGAGGGATTAAGAGGGTACTGTACTCCTAATTTAGGTATTTGCCTTAGGTATTGCTATCCCTATTCCCGAGCGCCGCAACAATAGCTGAAGCAGATTTTACCTACAAATTCTTTGAAAAAAAGACGTTTCTTAGTCCCCTGTTTTCTTCGCGAAAGTTGAACCGATTTTGATTGTTTTTACACTATATTAAAGATGAAGAGTGTATCTATGCTTCTATCACTTTCTTTTTTGGTAAAACGTTACCAAATATGTGTGATAGACGCTGCAACTTTACCTAAAGAAAACAAAAAAAACGGGATTTTCGGATGGTCATATTTATTTTAGTTATTATGCATAGAAAAAAAATTTACAGAAGCATAGATATACTCTTTACCTATAATATAACGTAAAAACTATTAAAATAGGTTTAACTTTCGCGAAGAAAAAAGGGAAGTACGATACCCATATTTTTGTATGGAGCATAATTTGTTATCGAGCCCTCTTAAGGTCCACAGTGCCGCGCTGACCAGGCTTGTTGGCACAGAGTTTACTTTCGAGTTTGACGTCTCTCACAGAGGATATTATATGTGTACAATCCTTTAGCCTTATCCTTTAACAGGTTTTTACAGCACCCTAGGAAGGAAAAGGGTAGTTGACACTTGTATTCCTAATCCATGAACACACAGATAGTTTCGCTAATCGTTAATAAAAATAAAAGAAAGTTCACTACTTTAGAAGATTTTACAATAGATAACTTACATACCTTTAAAGAGGTGATAAACTAGTCCATGATATACTTAGCTATATACCTACTTTTAAGTATTACAATATACAGGTTTAACTTGAACAAATCTGGGCCTTCCTGTTATGGTGATATCAGATATATATTGGTTGTATTGTGATACAGTTTTATAAGTATTGAACAGGGCGCACGATTCACTATACATATAAGACATAATATCTGTTTAGTTTTATAGATAGGCCTAATAATAAACTAGCTAAAATCACAACAAATTAATGAAACGAAGACATTTTTATCTACTAATATTATAAAGCTAAAAAGTTTGTTTGTTTGAACGTGCTAATCTTAGGAATCATTGGTTCGATATGAAAAATTCTTCAAATGTTGTATAGTACATTTATCAAGGCTATAGTCAATATTACATGACGCTGAAACCAATAGGAGCGGAGCAGTAGTAAAAAATATTGTATAATATAACCAGTCGCGGCCAACACCAAGTATTTTATAATACAAAACCTTCGTGATTACTGATTAGACTTATTAAATTTAATGTTTACAAGTTTATTATAATGTTATGTCTAGCAGTTCATTTTTAAACGTGTTGTGAATTTGTTGATTTTTAATATCTTTTTATAGAAAATTCAAAGTTTTGCAATTTACTCCTCAATATAAACCATAAATGTACAAAATTTCATTCTCGTTGTTAGTACAAAATAATCACGTTAAATAGTTTTTTTTTATCTTGTAAAAATATTACTGCTTATAATCAAACAAACCTTCTGTTCAGATAATGAGCGTTTGTTGATCAATCACACTTGATTAATAATGATTGACTTCGTCTCTTGAAACGGGTTCTATTCAATCAAAGTAATACCGCCTTTATAGCACAATCATAATAAACATTTACATTTACATAGTCGTTTTATGATATTTGACATGTGGGGTCTTGAATAAGTGATATATAGTTCCAATACTGGCATCGGCCAATGGATTTATCCTCCGAAATTCCACCGTATAATAGTGAGACAGCAAGAAGAATAGGTCCTACTCAACATGGTTCGTATTGTGCAGAAAGTTGACGTAGACTCGAACTCAAGACATTAAATACTAAAACTAAATATAGATAAACGTAAATATTCAGTATAAACATAAAAAATTAAGTTAAAAATTACAAAGGCTGTTCCATAAGGTAGAGAAAATATTTTATTTATTTTATATTATCAATAAAAAAATATAAATTATTTCTATAAAGCAGACTTGATAGTCGAAATACGGATAATTTCTAAATTATTATCTAAATAATCACTATAAAATACAATTTAATAAAGTATAATGCAGTGATTTGAATGTAAATTATTATTGAATAGCACATTAAAATTTTATTTTCTGTGGCCACTAGAGTGCGCTATCGTTTGAACCCAATATATTTATTTAAAATCCTTATCTTTACTAATATTGTAAATAAAACGAAAAATTCTCTGTATGAGTGTTTGTCACTCTTTCAGGTAAAATCTACTCATGTAAATAAAATATGGTATACAGATAGAGCCTTAGAAATGACCAAACGAAATTTTTTATGCCAAAATCGTGTGTGCAGTTTTATGTGTAGCACCAATAAACACAGATATAACTATTTGTTCTAGAAATAGGAAATAAGTCATTGTTTCCTTTGCTATAACTTGCTACCAGCAACCGCAAACTAAATTTATATCGCGTTTTATTTGTAAATACATATGTATACACTTAGGAATATTTAATGCAAAATAATAGTTATCTTGCGAGGAAATCAAACCAACAACCTGGTTAGCGTAGGTGGCGTCTTACGAAAATTTTTGTATGTCTATTTTGAATTTAAGGGCTCTTAGAGCTCCTAAATGGTATTATGGCTATTCTGTAGTTATATTACAAAGTATTATTACATATACAGTTATTGTACAAAAATATACTGTAATAGACTGCATAATATAAAGTACAGTTGCTCCTATCTCGCAGAGAAAAAGCAAAAAATAATTGCTTAGACAATTGTCTGGCTCGGACGCCTCCACCGTATCATTAACTATGGTCATAATCAAAACCGCGTTTGTGAAATAATAATAGAGAAATTATATTTAAAAACAGATCTGTCGTTGTATCTAAATTAAGAACCGTTTGTTATGCTATAAAGTCCAAAACTTGTAATTTCACGTCGCATATATAGTGAGAGATCGAAGTTGATCATGCATTTATATTTTGTTAGCAACATGAGCACGTTTGTTGGCGCTTTTATTATTTGTATTGCTGTATTTGCAGTTACTGGAGCAGGTAATTATTACTTATCAATAAAATAAACGAACAATAAGCAACGTAATGAAAGGAATATAATAAAAAATATGGAACATAAAAAACTTTAATATCTACCGATATTCTTATAATATATTGAGAAGTACATTAACACAAACTTAGTCGGAATTTAGTAGAATGATTTTACATAAGAGAGGTTGGGTAAAATTGACGGAGGGCTTCTTTAAAAAAAACAAAACGTAGTAATTATACAAAACTTGTTACACACTTTTTAATTCAGTAGCGTTAGGATGTATGATGACAACAATATAAACAAATTCAAATCTTTGGTATGTTTTACAAAGATATAAGATTAACAATAAAAATGCAAAGATCTTCTTTTTCTAACGAAACAATAATGAATTATGGTACAGTAATAATCTTCTTTATTGTTTATTTGTAGCTGAAATAAGGACAGATTACAAAGCAGCGACTAAACCCTACGAGAGTACAACGACCAACAGATGGAAAGAACCTTTAAAAACTAATAAATGGGATCAGCCAACTACTAAAAGGATTGAACCAGCTAAGGGTTCAAAATGGGAGCAATCAACAACATATTTAAAAGAACCGACGAGATCAACTAACTGGAAGAAGCCAACTGAACCTACAAAATGGTTTCATCCAACAAATAGTAGAGGTAATTTGAAGAATCAGAAAGATCATATAAATCATGTGACAGCATTTACGAGTATTTCTAATGATGACGCAAGAAATGGAAGAGTCTCATCCATAAATGGTATTAGTGTTTATCCACCAGTAGATTCCAGAAAAACAGATGATAAAGGTACCTTTATCTTCAAATCCTTTAATGGGAATATGCCGGCACCAATCACAATCACAAAGCAAGGTGACGGTGTATCAGGCACCATTCGTATCTTGCCAGGATCTGTTTCAGTTTCTTCATCTGCCTCATCATCACCAAATGCAGGATCTGCTTCAGCGGCTACAGGTTTCAGCCCCTGGTCTAATTCTTTTATAATGCCACGGTTCAACGATATTTATTTCCCACCTTTTCCTATTTTTACCAATATACCAGAACCAGAATTTGATTCCAGAATACCAGATAGTCCGTTCAATTCAAGAATGGCTCCATACCCTCCCATGAGGTTCCCAGAGCCTAGTTTTCGTACTAGGATACAAGATCCGTGGTTTAATAGGAACAAGCATAATAAACGCGAAGATATTTTTATGCCCAAGTGGTTTTATCCGACTTTTGACCCATTTATGAACTTCTGGAAATGACTGAAATAAACGGTTGTACATTATTTTTGTTTCATTTGATAGGGTTTTATCAATCTTGAATAATATAAAGCTTCCACTATGTGACCTTTGTGTCATTGTATATTGGCTTCACAAATGATCAATAATAATAGTTTTATTCGAACCATTGAACTTTCACTATCGCTCTTTAAAGAAAACTGGCGAGTTAAGGTGGTTTAACTCGCGTTTTAGTCATTAAACCCTAAAAAGCCATCATTTTGAACCAATTTACCTATTGAAAAAACCGCATCAAAATTCGTTGCGTAGTTTTAAAGATATAACCTCACATAGCATATAGTACGGGATCCGTAGTACATTTTTTTCACTTGATTACTATCAAGCTGATTTTCCGTGAGTAGCTTTATTATGACGAGACGCCCAGTAAAACAACCGTTATTTATGACTGTTTAAGCATTTATAATATTTTATGCAAAAAGATTATCTGTTTCATCAATTAATTACCATAAAAAGGTGACTAAAATTAGTCACGTCGCTTAAAAATGTAAAATATGCTCTAACTTA
Organism: Orgyia antiqua; assembly: GCA_916999025.1. Lineage (NCBI taxonomy): Eukaryota > Metazoa > Arthropoda > Insecta > Lepidoptera > Erebidae > Orgyia > Orgyia antiqua. Next base: position 23,399,989 of record OU779862.1, read on the forward strand.
ATAGATATAAAAAGTAGAAAGATAAGGACGCTTACGTCATAAATGTACACGGCATATTTACTAATAGACCAAGGTCCAAGGGGTGAATACTTTGACCTATTTTCTCAGCGATGAAATAAATTGCATGAGGAAGTCTATGTACGTAATGTTATAAAAATACACAACAACCTCTGTGATCTTGGTCTATAAAGTCTGTGCTAATGTGCTTTTATATTATTATGAACATCGTCATCAGTGTCATCACTTTGTATCGCTTTTTTTAAAGGCCTACTAATATAGGCACGCGCAGTTGTTGGAGACAGTCAGCAGCAGGAAAGTTGTGTAAGACAAACGTCAAGGAAACTTGCGTGGGGCAATCATCTACAATATGCTGTATAAACTAGTGAGGAGCTTCATACTACACAACGAAGAGCGAACTGCCCTTTGTATAAATGGTAGGTATGTAGATGTCATGAGACAGCAGCAACCACAATTTTGTAAGTGACAAATCTTCAGACATTAAAATAATGGTGATGACCTCATCTATCTGTTTAGCTACTACAGTTACTTATGTCGTTAAACCGTTAGTAACCTCGTGAACTGTTACCAGAGAGTAGGCAGACTACATGGCATCCTTAAGTGGGCGTAACACAGTTAATTTGTTTTAATCATTTTACTTAAGGGCCTACATCAATATTATCGTATATCATCGCCGCCACGTACATATTAACACAGCCAGTATAGGCACAGAAAATGAAGAATTAGGGATACTTTTCCTATTTACTCAAAATCTACTAAATATATTTTAATTCTGATTTACGTGTTTCTATATATAATAGTTACTTATGTTTTTAAAGTTATTTCATTAGTTAATACGCGATAATAGACCGACAAATGAAAAAAATAAAAAATTAGAGAGGTTGTTTCGCTAAGATTTTCTATCGAGAAAACTTTTTTCAATCGTGTTTCTGAGTTTATGCGATCCTAGATCATATATTGAAAAAACATATACTTAAAAATTAGAGCTCTAGCCATTCAATCTAAAGAAACCATTCAATCTAAAGAAACAATGAAAACTTCGTACGTAGAAAAATGCACGAAGCTATTTTGGTATCCTCTTAATTTGTTTTAATCATTTTACTTAAATCCATTTATTAATTTAGCTATTTACGAATACTCCTAATTTATAATTTTGAATTTGGTAATTCAGTTTCTAATAAAACGAGAACTTGATTAGTGCAACATAGTAACAGTTTATTTATAACGGTTTTTGAGTTAATTTTCTTTATATAAATATTACAAAGCTGAAGAAGTTTTATATTTTTTTTTTGTTGGAACGCACTAATCTCAGGAACCGCGGGTCCGATTAGAAAAATTCGTTCAGTGTCGAATAATACATTAATCGAGGAAGGCTTTAGGTTATATAACATCACGCTGCGATCAATAGGAGTAAAGCATCAGTGAAAAATGTTGCAAAAACGAGAAAATTTACAAAATGCGATTCGGAGAGAGAGAGAATGCATTTCAAAATTAGGCCAGTGTACGATAGGGAAACGCCAGCTAATTAGGTTGGCTCTTCGAAGCGGAATTAGAATTCTATGAAAAGTCATCCTTCACATTAGCACATGCTAGCACATTATTTGATACAGATTGGTTCACAATATTGAATTTGCACAATAAAGTGTTTCTTTTTTCTAATAGTATTTCAGTCATTGTCAATTGTTATAGGCCACGCATCGGTTGAAATATTGAATCAGTCTCTATCCGTGGATAATTCTTAACTGATTACAAAAGGTATGAGTATCACCATCCCATCGTATAAACTGAGTAGTTTTATTGTCACCGTAATTACACTTTTCTCAATGGCATTTTATACAACAAAATTAATGCGGTATTAAATATATACCACCTACCTAAGACTAAATGCAAGAAGATAGTTTCTGAGTACTTAATGAATTTGAGTTATGAAAACACTGAAAAGCTAATCAATATTATAAAATGATACATCCATACCACCATTCTGTAACATCACACTTATCTCATACTCTAAATCCACACACACATTCACACGTCATCTATTCACACACACGTATAGGCTACTCTTTTGTAATTAGATTTAAGTCTGGACCATTTTGTTATGTACATTTAATTGATGTATGGGGGCCTGGTAATCTGCGTGACAGGGTAACCTAGTGCAGATACCAGTCTCCCACAAAGGCTTGTCACTGTTGTATTTGTACGAGTATTGTAACATTAATATTAGTATAATTATGTATATAGATTTAACTATGTATCTAGAAACGTAAGTTACCTTGTGGAAGAGAATAATAAATAAATAAATAAAATTGTATAATCCAATTTCATTAATTATCAGTGTCATCATATATTAAAATTTATGGTTCAAAAAAAATTTCATATCAAGTAAAATTGTCCTCGAAAAGATTTCGACCGGATAAAAGACCTAACAATACGTCTTTAAGTCTGATATATAAATTAATTTACAAGTAATGCAAAAGCATGGTATCCCATTTTACGAAAAATGTATGTACGAAGGAATATATTATAATATTGTATCTTACAAATTTTCTCCGTTTATGCAACATTTTTCACTAATCTTTCGCTCCTATTAATCGCAGCGTATCGTAACACTAAAAGAATTTTTCAAATTGGACCAGCGGTTTCTGAGATTAGCATGTTCAAATAAACAAACTCTTTCAGCTTTATAATATTAAGTGTAGAAGTATAAAGAAAGCGGCTAAAAACTTATATTTTTAGAATAATTTGAATAAATTATGATCGAAGTTCGACTATTAGTCGTTAGTATTTTTTAAATATAAGAATCATGGAACAAATCTAATAAAATGAGTCGTACTGAAAATCCGGTTCATATACATATAGTTATTGCCTTTCGTATCCTGCACCGTAGTCACGTTCTACATTTAAATAAAAATAAATTGCTTTTGATCTAGATTATAGATCCATAACAAGTTCATTAACCCGCAATGCAAGTTTGTAATGTCATCTCACAATGCAGAATCATTTATTGCAAGCGGTAACATTATACGACCATTGACCTTGGCATTAATATTTCTAGTATTAAATTAAATAAATAAATATTCATGGATATTTCATACAACGTCCTCTGGTCCCAAGCTAAGCTTATTATGCTTGTGTTATGGGTATCAGAATACGGAAATAATACATATACTACTTTTCTTTTGTAAATACGTACTTATAATAAATATAAAACACCCAGACGCAGGACAAACATTTATATGACAATTATAAATATCACACAAATGATTGTCCCGAGCGGGATCGAACCCGCGACCTCGACCTTGGAAACTAGTTGCAATTTTTTGCTTTTATTAAACGCTTTTATTAGCTCAATACGTATCTATCAATGTAATACTCTATGTAACGGAATCTTTGATAGTAGTTTTCATCTACATGCAGTAGGTACTTAAATTGATCTGAAAGTTTGCACCGATGGCAATATAATAATTTAAAAACATATTCAAAAGTTTCAAGGGTAGGTTTTAGTTTTTGAACTAAGCAAATTATTGTTTTGATTCTATTTGAACCGACTCATTTTGTTAGTAGTTATGCGCTTGTGAACTTGAATGCAATTTATTTATTTATTTGGATAAACTAATACTGTTGCATTAAAAATTTACAGTTAATTACAATTAAACTTTTTAGGGTTCCGTACCCAAAGGGTAAAAACGGAACCCTATTACTGAGACTTCGCTGTCCGTCCGTCCGTCCGTCCGTCCGTCTGTCTGTCACCAGGCTGTATCTCAAGAACGGTGATAGCTAGACAGTTGAAATTTTCACAGATGATGTATTTCTATTGCCGCTATAACAACAAATACTAAAAATAAAATAAAATAAATATTTAAGGGTGGCTCCCATACAACAAACATGACTTTTTTACCGTTTCTTGCTCGATACTAATAACGTTGCCTTATGTTGCATAGATAATGGTACGGAACCCTTCGTGCGCGAGTCCGACTCGCACTTGACCAATTATTTACTACTTTAAGTATAACCCTAATATATCAATGTCTTTAAAACCGCTTCCGAATATCTGTCTATTTTATTGTTGTCATCTGTTATATAAATAATCGTTAATTCAGTTTGTGTGTCATTGCTGTATTGCGAAGCCGCCCGGCGTTTGCAACTCCCACTTGCTTATGTTATGCAAGTAAAGCAAATGTGTTATTCTGCAATTATTTACACATTTTTTTGTCTCATTGCCTTGACGACGTAGGTTGGTCATAAGGTCTCATGCTGCAGTGTTTTCGTATATTATACTATTGTTTCGTGTACACCTATACTAAAATTAAAAAGCTGAAGAGGTTGTTTGTTCGTTTGAACGCGTTAATCTCAGGATCACTTAACACTGCGACCGAAGCAGAGAAGCATTGGTTAAAATCTTTAGCAAACCCGGGGAAAATTTTAATTTTAGTCGTACATAATTAACAATCTCTGTACAAAGAAGAGGAAGACTGACCTTAAAAGAAATTTATGGGCCATTTCTACAACTTCACTATCATAGTTAGTATACACTTACAAAGACGAATCCCACCTATCCTTAATTTTTTTTGAAGTCTTACTACATTCATCAGATCAGAAAATACTCATGATAGTAAGCCTTTACAATGCAAGTGCACATCGACTTACCTATGTAGATAAATGCTATCATACAACATAAAAACTAACGAATTTGTTTTTATGTCAATTAATTAATTTTTATTCTTTAATGATTTTTTTTTGTTTTGATCTACGTAAGTTGTGACTAGTTTTACTAAAAATATTAATTCCGATATTTATAGCTTTACCAACAATGAATACTCGAAGCCTACATTTACAATAGGTTATAACTGTTTAAATACCGAAGACTATTATAAAATATTTTCTCATACAAAGTGAAGGCAACTAAAATAGTATAGAATAACACCTCGCATGTGAGTAGTGACAGAACGTAGTGTGCATTCTCACAGTGATCATAACACAGACCGCAAGATGCAAACCCTACATTTATTTTTATTTTTAATCTGTACCTTCTTTTATTTCATTAACGCAGCCCCAACTCAAACAAAACTCCAGACCGGACAAACGCCAACAAACGGTAAGTATTTTTATCAATATACAAAATAGTTACTTATATACCTATTTATCAATGGTACCGATTCTACGTGCACAACTAAACTTAACTAAAAAATTAAAATTGATAGTATTAATATTATATTTCGGTAACGTTAACTGATTCTTTTTATTATAAAAACCATGTTATATAGACTAACGATTTTTTTATTATAAATGTGTACAACGAAATAGAAAAAAATAGACATAATGACACTATCGATTTTCTTTTTTTAGTTAGGTTAGGTGTAGTTGTGCATATAGAATTGGTACCATTGTTTAACTATCTATTTAAATTCATCTCACGTAAGTTACGTTAGAACGTACTACACTGACTATATTTAAATATTTAGTTTATTAATGGAATTATTTTTATTATAAAAATTTTATTATAGCTTTATTTAGAGCCTTATATTGTTCAAAAATGCTGTTCCACGGATGTCTCTGATCCGTTTAAGCAAACGCTTTGTATTGTAATTGAAAGTAGCGTTTCGTTCGTTATTTTTGATTCTCACTTAACCGATATCGATTCTACTGGCGCAACTTAACTAAATTTAACTAAAAAATGAAAATTGATTGCGTCAATATATCTATTATTTGCTATTTCGTTGTACAAGTTATTATTCATTAAAAGGAGATCATTCACGTTTCATTCATTGTTTCATTCCAAATGTCAAAGTGCCGGCCAACGAAAAAAATATGACAGTCGTGTTGGGGAGGTCCATCCGAGTGTGTTTTACTATGGGAGTCAGCTTCTACCACCACTCCTTAAGCTGCGTTAGTTTAGTGTAGACTGTATTGCACAGTTTTTATAACATGAAAGTTCAGTTTAAAATGCAAAATCGTGATATTGACGGTATCAGTCTAAATTTTTAGGTAATTTTAGTTTAGTTGTGCACGTAGAATTAATGCCATTATTTTGGAGATTAACGTGAGAAAAAATTGTAATGGGTCTTAGTATTTCATGTAGATATTAATTGTATATATTACAGTTATTCAACAATAATTGTAAGAATATATTATAAACACTGTTAATAAAAACAGTTACTAACACTGTTATAATATGTTCTATATATATCAGACAAAGATTATTATACTGTTTGTGTGTAAATCTTAAATAACTTTCACACAAAAATCTGTTAATAATGCACCTTAGAAAGAGATTTCCAGTTTAAAACGCTTTCAAGCTTTTAGATTTGCAGCCTCTGCAGTTTTATCTACGAGCCTCTTGGTCGAGTGGTTTATGTAACGAACTGCCGTTCACGGGGTCCGCGGGTTCGATTCCCGCTCGGGACAATAATTTGTGTGATCTTTATAAATGTCTATGTATTTACAAAAGAAAAGTAGTATATTATGTATTTTATCCGTATTCTGGTACCCATAATACAAGCATATAAGCTTAGCTTGGGACCAGAGGACTTGTGTGAAATGTCCGTGAATATTTATATTATTTTATATCTCTTTTCTTATTTGTGTTCTTTTAAATAGGTATTGTAATAGATAGACTATCTTAAGCCTGCAGCCTCCTGTCTGTTGAAATTTATAGCTCTGTACTACTCTGTAGTACAAAATGATCTTTCTTCGTTTATTTATGCTATGTAAACCTTGTATTCTTCTCCAGCCCATTTACGTCCCACTGTTGGGCACGGGCCTCCTCTACTTTGGAAGGGAATATGGTCTACTGTGCCGCGCTGACCAGGCGTGTTGGCTCAGGGTTTATTTTCGAATTTCCGTCTCTCACAGAGGATGTTATCTGTGTGCAATATCCCTTAGCTGACTTTTACAGCACCCTTGGGAGGAGATGGGGTGGTGACACTTGTATTCTTAATCCGTCACCAGACCTTGTATTAACCCTATGGAGTACAGCAAAAAAGGAGTTAATGCTGAATTAATGCTGTCTTTCAGAAGTTATGCACATACATACATTTTGGCAACCTATTTTGCTATAGAAACTATAGAATCACTAATAGTAAACCACAAATTAGACAGCAGGTAGTTATACACTGTAGTTTTTCGGTACAAACACATAATATTTGTCACAATTACTCAAGCTGAGGTAAATTTATAACATTACATGTGTCATTAAAAATACATAACATTTTATTATGTAAACTAAACTATTCGGAAACTTATTGGAGTATTAAATAGTTTCATCCTCTTTTCTTGAAGGTTTACAAAATTGTATGAAGTAAAAAAACTAAAGATGCATTGCTCTTTTCTTATCTTTTATTACCCGGACAGTTTGTTTGATGACCTATTCAAAGATAAATTGAACTATAAGTAAACTAGGTAAAGAAATTGTGCATAAACGATATTTCGGATACTTTTCATTTGCAAAAGACTCTTTGTTTTTGGTCATTTCTTAGGTTATTCGTAAAATAATACTAACAAAAATAGTGAATTATGAATGCGACTTGTTGCAATACAAAATTGCATAAAGAAGAGATTTATATGCAGAGTGATGCAGATATTAAAGTTCTATTCACATTTTATAGGAAGCATTATCACCAAGATAGGCTGTCCTAATTTTATTGAGTAGGCTTTATAATATAATATGAATTGTTATTGTTCTTAGCAGAAGCCAGTACGTTTGATTTTGATTAAAAGAATTGTAACAGGTGGCGCTTTCATGTCTCTGCCTACACTCATAGGAAAAGACGTGATTTTATGATAATGATGATGTTTCGTAGTTGTAATTATAGAAACTAAATTTCGTCCATCGTAAGTGTCAAATGATCATTAATAGAGAAAGCTGCGAGAAAAACGTGTGATGATGCAATACCATACCATACAATTCTATTTGCGTATAAACATGTTTGAATCACAAAAAATCACACATTTATAAAACTAGGCTCTTTCCATATCTAGTAGGTACCTAATCTAAATCCGTTTGCCCTTTTTGGAATCCACTGCTTTTGTGACTTTGTATGTATGTTAAAGATAAACTAAATTATAGTGAAATAAATGATAACCATGAGCGGGACTTGAACCCACGACCTCGGAATACCGTTCCGTTGCTCTCCCATCTGAGCTATATGTAATTTAAAAGCAATAAGTATAATTATAATGGAGGTCTCTTGATAGTTATGATAATCTCACTATTGTTTTAGCTCAATGACTTTTACATATACAACAATGCTTTTATTGTTTAATGAGCTTTTGTGTCACGGAAATGTGTCATTAAAGTTGCCTTCAAGTTAAAACATAATATTGTAGAACATAACCACACAAAACGAGCAATAATTTTAGCTTGGTACCAGAGAACGTTGTACGAATTGTACCTGAATATTTTATTAACTTACAAACTTATTTATCGATGATAACATTGGTGCTGAAAGTAGGAAATAGGTGGTAGGGGAAAAGTTTGGACTTACTATATGATGGTATTTTTTTATTGTGTCAAGGTACTTGATTATATGACTGACTGCCGCACTCAGAGACATTTAATGGTTACTTAAGGAGCTCTTTAGTATTGATTTAAAAAAGTTCACTCTCAGAGTCAGATAACGGTTTATTAGGGTCCCTTAATCTGCCGCACTCAGAGACATTTAATGGTTACTTAAGGAGCTCTTTATTATTGATTTAAAAAAGTTTTAACTTAACTTTTACTTTTTTAAATCAATACTAAAGAGCTCCTTAAGTAACCATTAAATGTCTCTGAGTGCGGCAGTTAGAGTTTCATTTTCAAATGTTGTTTTTAACAAACCTTGAAATTATTTATCAAGATCCTAATATGGATTATTATTGGTAATCCTAATTAATATTATAAATGGGAATGTTTGTGAGGATGTTTGGATGTTTGTTACTCTTTCACGCAAAAGCTACTGAATGGATTTTAATGAAACTTTACAATAATGTAGCTTATACATCAGAATAAGTTATAGACTACTTTTAATCCCGAAGGAATGCAATGTTCCCGTGAGGATGATAAAAATGAACCGAACGAATGTCCCGCTTGCGGTAATCACTTTTTCCACCATAATTTAATTTATTAAGTAAAAGCATAGCATGTCAATTGCAAAATTAATAAATTACTTTATATAATTTTAAATTTTCAGATGCTGACGGAAGGCCGTATATTGAAGAAGTGACAGTTGAATCGATATTACAAGTGCGTTCACCGGGAACAACCAGTCGTCAAACACGAACAAACACACATACTAGCCTGCAGGATGGAACTAAAGTCGAAGCGAGACAATACTATTAGTAAAAATAGATGTTGCCTGTGACTTCTTACCAGAGAAATTTTTAAAATTTACCCCGTTTTTGCAATCAAGCACAGCTTTGCTCCTATTGGTCGTAGCGTGATGTTATATAGCCTTCTTCGATAAATGGAATATATTAGATATTCCATTTATCGAGGAAGGCTAAATATAAAAAAAAATCAATTCTTCTGAGATTTGCGCGTTCAAACAAACAAACTAACTCTTCAGCTTTATAATATTAGTATCGATGAAATAATGATATTAATTAGGTACGATTAATTAACAGTTAAAATAAAAAAAGTAATATTAATAATTTTTTTTTCTTAAATCGACGATTTTGTCCGTAGGTCCCAAAAACTGACAAAAACGTCTTAAAGATTGTGATTGATTTAAGTCATATTTTAATACTCTATATTTTTATGCAGTCTTGTTTGTATACTAATGTACTTGTTAAATATTATTTACTAACATATAATTATTAATGATTGTCAAAACCATGTATCAGCTCTGAGACGCCCCTTTTCTGTATATTAGTCATGTATTTTTATGTATATATATCCTAATATTATTTAGGCTACTTTTTATCCCGAAAGAATGCAATGTTCCCGTGGGATGATAAGAAACGAACTGATTTTTTATCCTTTTTACCGCAGGTAACACCGCGGGGCACAGCTAGTGTACTAATATACTTGTTATGTAATACATATATCAAATATAAAAATAATAATTGTCAAGACAGTAGCTTTAAGGCGCTCCTTGTCTCTGTAATCTAATTGACCCTCTACATATACATAATCAATAATCAAAAACCATTTATGTAACAACAACTAATAATGTAATTTTCCTTATACGTAATCTTACATGTTTAGTAAATGCCTAATATTTACGACATCCGTTCTATGTACACTTATAGAATATATACATATAGAATTAATTATAAGATAATACGTTATTTTTAATACAATCCTGAGTCATATCTATCGACCTAGAAGCGTTTGCGTCAATAATTTTCAACCTTTACTCTTTTAGGGACCACTTATTGTGAACTTGCGTCCTTCAGCAGTGTTAATTATTATGCCTAGCATGAGACAAAATATTGTAAACAAAATACATTTGGGATATTTTACACAGCTCTCTGGTTCCATGCTAAGCGCAGATGCGTATTTTGAAAATGAGCGCCCCGGGCCGCCCTGTGCCAATTTAATTAGCCGCGCTATAAATAAATAGAGATAGAGGAAAATTTTTAACTTGAATGCTTTCGCCGCCTTTCTCAAGCTGTCCGCCCCGGGCCATGGCCCCTATGGCCCTAGGGTAAATTCGCCTCTGGCTAAGCGTATCGCTAATGCTATGGTTACTAGTCTAGAGAAAATATATGTGCTCATCGCACAAATATTATATTGCAATCAATATAAGGCTAACATCACGGTAAGTAACACTGGGGCATGAAGTTCTTCGACAAAATCCTACATCCAAATGCCTGTTCAGGTATAAACTCTAAAGAGTGTCTGCCTGTTAGACCACTGTAGTGACCACGAGTGCAATTTTCATAAAGTAGGCCGTACATGTGATAGATGGAGAATTCAAATGTCACCACCCCATTTCCTCCTATGTGGTAATGTAAAGCTAGCTAAGGTTTAGTATATTAACATATAAAATCCTCTGTGAGAGACGGAAATCTCGAAGCTAAACATTACACCAACACCCATTGGCGTGGTATGATTAAACCAGATACCCTCCCAGTACAGGAGGCTCGTGCTCAGCTGTGGGACAGTATAGGGCTGAGAAGGAGTGGGAGTGTAGAAGGTAATAAACAAAAACATAGAAACAAACATAAAAGTTATTTATTGGTATAAATTGGCAAGAACCGAAGGCGCCTTCAAATTTAGTGTCTAGTTTCAATCAAGTGATCATCGTAAAGCTATCCATATTGTCATATAAATTGTCTACTCTGAGATATATTTACGGAACCAGTAGCAATGGTTGCCAATAACTGTCCATACACCTACGAGTATAAAAGTTATCTTTAATTAATAGAGATATCATTTTAATACTCGTACTTGATAAAAGCTTTGGATGTATAGGAATATGTTATCACTATAAAGATTATATTATACTTAAAGTAAAATAATTGCAGAAAGTAACTATGAATAATGGGTACGTACTCTTCAAAGCTTTTCTTTAGGCACATGTGAAAAATTAAAATAATTCTCTCTACTAGTGACAATAAATATGTATAACATGACCACTAAAAGAAAGTATTGTCCGTGGGGTGACGGATTGAGAATTCAAGTGTCACCTATTCCTTCCCAGGGTTCTGAATAAGTCAGCTAAGGGTACCCCGATAACATCCTCCGTGAGAGGAAATCGGAAATCTCGTCAATAATCCTCATGCCAACATGCCTAGCCAGTGCGGCATAATAGACGATAATCCCTCCCAACAGTGGGACATAAATGAGCTGGAGAGAGAGAGAGTAATGTTATCATGTCTTTCAACGTGTGTTATTTTTGGCCAGGATGTTTTTTATGTAGGTACTTACCTATATGAGAAGATAAAAAATACACGGAAATTTCTCCGAATTTACTTTACGACTTTTTATACAGTTACAAAAGTTATGTCAATTTCTTCGTTTGGAATGGAAATAGCAAATTATTTCGATACATTGTTATACCAGGTTTAGGAGTAAAAATGCTAAATAAATGTGTAGTTTTTAATATCATTCGTGAAGCGTGGCGCGAGCTGACATCACACGCGCACGCGCTACGAATAACCTAGTACGTGATCAGCAGACAACATCTACAAGGTGTTTGATTATAATTGATAGATTATCTATTCATTTTAAAGGTAATTTTTGGCATTATAAAGATGGTAAAAGTCATGGTTTCATAGATACAATGGTTTCATACAAACATGGTTTCAAGGATACAAGTGTCACCACCCATGTTCCTTCCCAAGATGCTGTAAAAGTCAGCCAACCGATATTGTACACAGCTTTTTCTAAAGTAATTTATTAATTTTGCAATTGACTTGCTTTTTACTTAATAAATCAAATTGTGGTGAAAAAGTGATCACTTGTCCCGCTTGCGGTGATAACTTTTTCCACCACAATTTGATTTATTACAGCTTTTTCTGTCAGAGACGAAAAACTAGAAAATAAACCCTGTGCTAATACGCCTGTTGTGGCGTAGCTATGCGTGTTGGCATTGGCACTCCGTCAGGTCTCAGGCCTGTGCTCAACAGTGGAGCATTAAAGAGCTAGAGAGAAAGAGGCTTTGTTTTTTCAGGCTTTGTTATCACACTAGACAAATGTGTTGCGTTATTAATGTAAATATAGCCAGAGTTTGTAAATCGAATCCGTAGCGTGTAACAGTTCCTTCTATACTTATGTTTATTTGCAAAACTTTTATTTCTGTAAATAATATAACGACAGTCGTTTTAATATCACAAACGTGAAAGCTTGAAAACATTTTATTATTCAGCTACCATGATTACGACTAGAATTTGCTAACTAGTAGAACAATCCAAAAGTATACGCTTCTGAAACCATAAGAATGTAGTTTCATGAAAATTCCATCAAACACTCTATATATAATAAGTAATCCTCGAAAAAATCCAAATAAAAAAATCACACCATGTATAAATTCGTAAGTTTAAAACTATATTTGAATACAATCAGGAGAACAGAGAGGTCCCCGCCGTTACCGATCCTAATGTTTGGTATGGAATGTGAACACCCAGTGTTTAGTTCCAAGAAACTAGCAATCACTTACAAGACTGACCCATGAGTTGTTACTATGGCGGATATAAGTTTTAATTAAATTTTTACTGCGATTCACAGAATTTTGTTTAACTTATGAGATGAAGTGTGTTTCAGAGTTTAATTTTGAAATCAAAGCTGAAGGCTTTGGCTCTATATCGTTCGATATTGTGTTAAACTATCGTTAGCATCTAATTTAAAAAAGATATAGATCCAACAAAATACTATATACTTGTACTTGCATTAATGAAAAGCATTTAAGATTATCCAGTGCAGCCAAAAATAAAATAAGAAAATTTGAAGCATTTTAAAGATTTTTACGTAATTTTGCTCTTTTTAAAATAGCAATTACACTTTCGCAGGCGCATACCGTAAATCATTATTTCTTTCTGCTGTATCCCAAATTAATTGTGGTCGGCGCAGCACGTTTTTTTCTTCTAACCTCTTTTATCTTATCTTTCGTATCATCTTTCACACAGTCCATCCATCTTTTCTTTGATATTCCTCTGTTTTCCCGGCCATCAACAATATTATAAAACATTAGATATTTAAAAACTGTTAATTTATTCATAACCTTTTTCTTGTAATATCTAGGCAGTGTATAGATATATTTACAAGCAGAAAACCAAGTCTCTAACTATCTGAATTGGAAAAACGAGTGATTGAATCTATGTATGTTACTTTAAAAGATTCATATGCGCGCTTATTACATATGATTTCATAACATACATTGTTGCACTAGTACATTTGCAGACAGTTAGTACATAGAACAGTTCTATTATAATGCTTCTTTGGAATTTTAAAATCCATTGTTTTGTTTATGCTAATAAAATTAAAAGTCTAATCTCCATATATGCGCCGTCAAACTTGAGATATTGCTTTTGCATACGATTTCATTAGAGACGAAACCTCATTTGTAATCATAGTATGCTATTGAACGTATTATTATAGATTTAAGATATAAAAACAATTAAAATACACGTGTTTTATTTTTTAACTATTTTTCGTTTTTTTATTTTATTTATTTTAACTAGCTCTTAGCACTTTGCCTATAAGTATACTCGATACATAAATCTAATATATAAAATTCACGTGTCACAGTGTTAGTTACCGTACTCCTCCGAAACGGCTTGACCGATTCTTCTCAAATTTTGCATACATATTCAGTAGGTCTGAGAATCGGCCAACATCTATTTTTCAAACCTTTTTTTTTATAGTATGGCAAAACAACGTTTGCCGGGTCAGCTAGTAATATATATAATAAACATAGATTTTAGCATTAAATGTCAGTCCATTATTATCATTCTGCTACACATTATTTTTTTATACACTTGAGTTCTCATTTATCTACATAAATTGGCCCAAATTCCAGTCGATATTTCCTTTTTCAAAATGTTGTTTTGTGCAAAATATGGGAAACCTAACACTAAACCTTATACCAGTATGCCGAGTATATTACGCTAAGTATCCTTCTATCATAGATACTTTAAAATGAAAAGTAAAAGTCAACTCTTGAATTAATCATCACCATCATCATAACATCACGCCTTTTTCCCATGGGGGTAGGCAGAGACTATAGAGCGCCATCTGCTACGATCCAAACATACTTCCTTGGCTTCATCCACACTCATACATCTAGTCATACATGTCCGACGGTTGTAAGTGCTACGCACTTACCCCTTTTGTCCCCTTGAATTAAATAAATTTTATTATTTATTACTGAAACAGACCTACACTTTGTTTCTTTAAATAATTAACAATTAGCAATGAAATATTCATTTAAGTTCCGTAGACCTATTGTCTGAGTGACAATTTATTACACAGCTACAATACAAAGGACAATATATTTACACAAAAAATCTACAACGACCTCGTCGAGTATTTAAATATTCCACTCTATTATTTGCAACTATTTTAACGAATTTACTACAACAACTACCTATAAAGATTGTTAAAACGCACAAGGCATTTTTAATCGAGATGTGTCGATGAGGTTGTAAATTAAAAAAACATTACACGTGACCAGAATTGAGCGTTTCCGCTGAGCTTTTGTATCTGACCATATTTTATAGTCAAGAATCTGTGACAGCTAATTAATTATTGACAAAATAAAATTATCTTATTTGCTTCCCAAGGTTAATTTAGGCAGACTTATAATCGAACTGCCGTGTATACAGCCAGGTTATGGTGATATTTGATAAACGAACGGGTAATCGGTCTCCCTCCAGCATTAACGTCGCTTCGGGCACGGGCCTCCTCCACTTTGGGAAGTACTTTGGTCGCCTATGCTGAGCTGACCAAGCATGTTGCCACGTTTATTTTCTAGTTTTTCATCGGAGGACGTTATCTGTTTAAAATATACTTTAGCTGGCTTTTCCTTACCTTACTTATTTCGAATCACTTAGATTACGCGTTCTGTCCGTGTGGTTACGGACAGAACGCGTAACCTAATTGATGCGAAATAAGTATTCATAGCAACGAGTAAGATAATATATATGTATATAAAATCCATAGGCATTTTTAACCCCGATGTGAGAGTATGACCTCACCGGTTATGATTATGGTATGGTTATAATTATCAGTAGCTTAAATAAAACTACTTTTTACGGATTTAGACGCGTATATTTGTTTTAAATTATGGCCCGACGTTTCGGAGACTTTGCAGTCACCATGGTCACGGGTGAGACATCCGTAAATCCGTAAAAAGTAGTTTTATTTAAACAGATGAGTCGCGCAAGTGTTAGAAAATATTATTATCAGTAGCTTTTATTGAAAAACCACGTGTTTGTCTGTCTTATAAATAAAAACTTAAAAACATTTCGGATTGGGTTTGTACAGCGTAAAGGATAAAATTCCATTAAAATTAAACTATGACAATAGTTCGTCGAAAATATCGGAAAAGTCAATATATACTACGCCTGGGAACTTTCAACGTAACCGCTACCTATGTGATGCATATCATCAATAAATAATAAATATGAAAAAAATGACAAAAATATTGATGGACATTTCACACAACGTCCTCTGGTCCCAAGCTAAGCTTATGTGCTGGTACCAGAATACGGATTTTCTTTTGTAAATACATACTTATAATACGTAGAACTCTTAACCTCCTTATCTCAAAGCACGGTTCGAGTATTACGATGTTGCGATTGATAGGAGTGTAAGGTCCTCGTATAATCTGAGACTAAGAACGACACAGCATTCCACAACTTTCTATCAAAAATCGTTCACTATTACAGCTACACGTTTGTGGTACGCTTTGCCTGTAACTATTAGACAGGCTAAAACGTTGAAGTCGTTTAAAAAGATGGTAAAAGAGCATTACCTGGAACTGTCAGCATAGAATTAGTTGGACTATATTTTAAGCACTTAGTATTTGTACTGTACTGTCTTTAAGCATATAGAGTATATGTATTTATTATGTGTAATTGTATGTATTCTTGTGTATTTTATTGAGTTTATTGATAGTGTATATTATATTTTTATTTTGTATATTTGTGTGTTATATTTTATGATATGTATTAATAGGATTTAAAATATATTTTTATGTATATATTAAAATAATAATATTCGTGCACCGACAACTCTACTCGCTCCTCATTTAGATCCATACCCAGGTTGCCTGGAAGAAATCGCTTTTAGCGATAAGGCCGCCCATTGTACAATCTTGTATTTTATTATTAAGTTATATGCATCTGTATGGTGTACAATTAAGAATAAAATAAATAAATAAATAAATAGAAACATCCAGACGCAGTAGAAACATTTGTATGTCAATTATAAAGATCACACAAATAATTGTCCCGATCGGGAATCGAACATGTGACCTCGTGAACGGCAGTCCGTTACATAAACCACTCGACCACAAGGCCCGCCAAATCAATCATCAATAAATCATCAAAAAAATGGCATTAACACATTACGTAAGGATAAATATAAAAATTCAGAGCTTGCTGTGATACTAATAGTATCAATAATGGAAATGTATCGTGAGCATAGACACGTATGTGGCAAATATAATGGGACAACACAAAGAACAGGAAAATTTCATGTCTGTCTGTCCGATGAACACTCAAGATTGACGTCAGAATGTACATGTTAAGAATTCAATAGCGGTGTGAATTGAGTAAAGAGTGCAAATGTGACGTAGACACCTTTATATTTAAATATAATGTCCACGCTCTTCATACTTGTTTACAATGTTATTTCTGTGGTCTGAGTATTTTCCTATATCACAGTCTAAAACTACACAAAAATGTAGGTACACTTTGCTTTGATTTGAGCCTGAAAATACATATTAGGCTTAGCTTGGACGTGGGTCGATTCTCTGTTATATGTTGCAAGGATCCATATCCTTACTTATTGCTTATTATAAAACAAAGTCGCTATTTTTGTAGGTATGTCCTTATGTGTGCTTAGATCTTCAAAACGACACAACGGATTTCAATGTGGTTTTATTTTACAGAGAGAGTGTTTCAAGAGGCTTTTTTGTATAATTTTAATTAGTTGTGTTTTTTGGAACGAAGTTCCTTACGGCAGGCTTGGAGGAGATAGGGTTTTGGTTAGGATTTTGCTGCGCGACCGAACTGAAAAAAATGTGATAGTAAAACCGTAAGAAAAATTCCGTGGAAAAAAGGCCGTGGAAAAAAGTCCGTGGAATAAAACCGTTAAATGAGACGTGCGCAGGCGCGACAGTCGTATACACAAGCGAGTAGTGTATAAATACCTTTCTCTTTCTTTCTTTTTTTGCAAATTGTGTCGATTCTACATTAGCCGAAGGAACTTCGTTCCTACCCGGTGTCCCACGACACCACATCTGGTTTTTTAATTATAAAAATTCCACGCGTACGCAGTTTCGTACAACAGATAGTGTCGTATAAATCGCCCCTAAAAGCCAATAAAAAGGTCTAGTGATGACGATTAGTCCTTATACTATATCGGTAATTTCACATCGTAAATGTATATTCCAAGACATTCCATGATTATTGCTTCCGAGATTTTCATGTCACAAAACAAGATAGAACAATTTTAATACAAAATTTTCTTTCATTTCACGGGCCTTGTGGTCGAGTAGTACGAGTAACGGACTGCCGTTGACGAGGTCAAGGGTTCGATTCTCGCTCGGGACAATAATTTTGTGATATTTATATTTGGTATGCAGTATGCGTATTTGTACTGCATCTGGGTGTTTTCTATGTATTATAAGTATGTATTTACAAAAGAAAAGTAGTATATTTATTCTATCCGTATTCTGTTACCCATAACACAAGCATATAAGCTTAGCTTGGGACCAGAGGACGTTGTGTGAAATGTCCATGAATATTTATATTTATATATTTATTTTAAAATTCATAGTCGGATCAAGCATGAATGCAAATGATAGCTCGTGATACGAATAAACCCATAATGTACATGATGAATTTGAAATGGGCGATGGTTTTGATACTTACATGAACTTTTTAACCAAAAGAATTGCCGACCGGGACGATAAATTCATCTGAACCACTAAGAAGTTACCAAGAATCAATCTTTAGTCTACAATGTGGTATGTAAGTATGTATTTAATATGAACAATATGATTAGAGGATTTCGACGAAAAAACAATCAGGTATTATTATATCAATGTTTTAAAAAGCCCGCCAATTACGAACCTCCTGTGTGCATTCATACTGACGTACTTTCGTCACCAAACGACAGCGATGTTTGTGTATTGCCACAAATTTAAGAGTGGCCAAAGTAAGTGGATAAACATAATTTTTTTATTGAAATATTCATGGACATTTCACTCAACGTCCTCTAGTTCCCAGCTAAACTACATTTATGACTTTTCTTTTGTAAATACATACTTATAGTATATAGTAAACATTCAGACGCAGTACCTACAGATATTTGTATAAGATTTATAAATATCACACAAATAATTGTCCTGTGCGGGATTTGAATCCGCGACCTCGTTAACGGTAGTCCATTCCATGATGAACTAGACTTCACTAGACCACGCGGCACGTCAAAATGTACTCACTTTATCATTTCTATAGCAATCTTAACTTCTAATATTTAATACACAGTAGTAGCTTACTAGTTGCCAAATGTCATTCATATTTTAATGAGTACTGGCTAAACTATGTCTATTGTATTCAAATTTGAAAAAGTTTGCTGCAGAATTTACCTTTATGTCGACCTTCAAGTTTGCATGAAAATTATCACAAATGCTGATTAGACTGTATTATTATATTAATCATGCCTCATACCCTTTAAGAATTTGAGGTCAGTTTTTAACCAACTTCAAAAGAGGAGGCGGTTCTCAATTCGTTAATATGTTTTTTTTGAATTTTTTTTTAATGTTCTCATAATTTTTAACTGGGCTATAAGCGATTTTAATGATTCTTTTTTTATTTGAAAGCTGTTGATTCCCGTGTGGTGTGGTGTTGGCACCCGGTCAGAATCTGATAGTTAATCGAGGAAAGCCCTTTTTCAAAGCCACATGAAGTCGGTTGAACTTTTTTTTAATAATACTCAATTATTTCTTACCTTTCCTTATTATAAAACAAGGTCATTATTTTTGTATGTGAGCTTTAGTCTTTAAAACTACGCAACGGATTTTGATGCCTTTTTATAATAGATAGGGTGGGTAAGAATGGCTCTTTTATATAGTTTTAGGGTTGATGTTTACTCAAAATTTTACGCATACGAAGTTGCGGGTGACAGCTAGTAAATAATATAGTAATGGCTCTGCTCATACACTTCACTCGCTTACACTTTATTTTAAAATTCGTCTTCTCCTATCACAAATAATTGATCAAGGTCTGACTTATAGCTTTTTATATTACGTTTTATATTTTCTTTATTCATTTTTCTCTATGTATGTTCTATTCTAACGAATTTTCATCAGGTACTGAAAGAAGAAAAAAAAGCTTTTATTATTGTGTAATCAGACATAAAATACATAAAAACAAATAGATTTATAAAACAAAGAAAGATGATGTATAAAAATGTATCCCATATCCATTCAGCAGCAACAGGTCCCATTTCAGCACATGCACATTACATTACTGCTTGTAGAAGGATTCAGATATATAAAACATTATTTACTTTTAACTCCCGGCAGCATAATCATGCCTGTCTGTGTATCATTACGCCGTATTGTCCTTACGATATTTATTTGTTATTTTAACACAATTGGTAATATAACATTTAATTGCGTATATTGTTTTGTATTACATGTAAATTTGAATTGTAACATGAATATTAATTGTGTATTATAAGCGTTTATTTTTGTCTTCAATATTTATATCACTTCCCAAATCAATTTTACAGAATATAAAATACATATACTAAAATAACTGCGTATTAAAACATTAATGTCTTGCTAAGATATCGAGGAATTACATCCGAGAGAATATCGAATGGTAATCCAGTTTTATGCAAAATTTATTTCAGTATGAATACCATCATCATCATCATAACATCACGCCTTTTTCCCATGGGGGTAAGTGCTACGCACTTGCCCCTTTTGGAGTATGCCGGCGATGACATCGGAGTATATTTTTCTCGGGCGTCCTCTCCCAGCATTTCCACTTACCTACCTCCGCCGTGTATATGCCTTTCGTTAAGCGTCTTCATCCATCCTCTCCACATGACCAAACCACCTAAGCATACTTTTCTCCACCTTAGTCACTACATCGTTTATGGATACCCTTATAATATAGTAGGACAATACTGATATTTTAAAAACTAGCTGTTGCACGCCTAAATACACACAACACAACTAATTAACCTTCATCTTAAACAACTCTATCTATCATATAAATCCGCATCAAGTTGCGTACAAAAAGTAATAAAGCGTTGCATAGTTTTCAAGATGTAAGCTAACATAAGGACAATTTTCCTTATTAGTATATAAATTACCAACTTATGCCTGCGATTTCATTCCCGTTTATAGTGATTGAGCCCATCCTCCCAAAACATACATCAAATCTTAACACATTATAGAAAAAAGCCATCCTCTTGAATCATCTAAGTAATCATCACACTATCTAGTAGTTTTAATGATCTAAGCTTACATGGGAACATATACAGGCTGTCCCGAAAGTCGACGTCAAGCCGAAGTCGCATGATAGGTAAGGTCATAACAGTTATCAGAAAAATATAAAAAATATATATGTTTTTTCTTTTTAAAATAATTCCAAAGAAAATATTTTGTAAAATGTACCATCCTGTAACAGTTTTTACTTTTCTGTTGCTACAAATCTTTACTTTTTGACATTTTTTTTTACTTATATCATCCTGAATACCTAGTGCTTCTATAATTTGTTACCTTAAAATCTGAGCTAACTGCTTCAGCTTGAAAGATGTCATGTTTTATAGAACCACGTTTCGAAAAACAGTGCAATTATTTTAAAAATAAAAAACTTATTTCTTTTTAATAATTATCTGATAAACTTATTTTTTTTAAATATTTTTCTTACCTATCATACGACATCGGCTTGACGTCGAATTTTGAGACATCCTGTATACAAAAATAAAGATTTTGTTTTATAATTTAATTCGATTCCCGCTCGGGACAATCCTTTGTGTGATTTTTCTAATTGTCATACAAATGTTTGTACTGCGTCTGGGTGTTCCTATGTATTATAAGTATGTATTTACAAAAAAAAATAAATAAATAAATAAATAAATATTCATGGACATTTCACACAACGTCCTCTGGTCCCAAGCTAAGCTTATATGCTTGTGTTATGGGTACCAGAATACGGATAGAATACATATACTACTTTTCTTTTGTAAATACATACATATAATACATAGTAAACACCCAGACGCAGTACAAACATTTGTATGACATTTATGGATATCACACAAATGATTGTCCCAACCGGGAATCGAACCCGAGACCTCGTGATCGGCAGTCCACTACATAAACCACTCCACCACGAAGCCCGTCAAAAAGTAAAAAGTAAAAGTAGTATATGTATTCTATCCGTATTCTGGTACCCATAACACAAGCATATAAGCTTAGCTTGGGACCAGAGGACGTTGTGTGAAATGTCCATGAATATTTATTATTATTATATTCTCTTTATTTATTAATTTTCTTATTTTTTACATTTTTAAAAAGATTACAAAACAATCGTACAAAATTAACATAACTAAGTAACTTAAAAGAACATAAAAATAAAACAAATAATTACATACACACACACACACAAAGAAAGAGAGAGACAAACAGTTAAAAAATAAAAAACATAATATATACCTACACAAAATAATCATTTTAAAAATGTAAAAAATAGAGCTCCACCGGCATCGGGTGCAGGGACCAAGCTACCGATGGTCAGGGATCTAGAGACAGGAACTTCCTCACGATTCGTGCCGTACCGAGGAGAACTGCCTTCTGCATCAGACCCTTGACCCAACCACCTAACGCGAGCCTCTGCAGATGTTGGTCGAGGCTCTTGGCCATTAGACCATTGACCGTTATTACTATCGGCACAATGATTGATGAGTCAACGTCCCACATGTCGACAACCTCGCGAGCTAACTCAAGATATTTAATTTGTTTATCTTTTTCAGCTTTTACGAGGTTCTCGTCATGAGGGATCGTGACATCAACAATCATTGCACGACGTTCTGACCGATCTATTACCACGATGTCAGGTCTGTTGGCAACAACCGTCCTATCTGTGATAATAGATCGGTCCCAGTACAGTGTGACATGACCATTTTCGAGAACTGGCTCGGGTTCATACCTATAGTATGGTACTTCCGATTCTACGAGACCGTATCGCAGAGCAAGCAACTGATGGATTATTCTGGCTACTTGGTTATGTCTGTGCAAGTACTCGCCGTTAGCAAGACGTGAACAGCCGGAAACAATATGCCTAAGGGATTCACCTGGGCAGTGACATGCTCGGCAAATGTCAGCTGTACCATCCCTTAAGATATATTTCCGGTAGTTATTCGTCTTGATAACTTCGTCAGCAATTGCACAGACAAAACCCTCAGTTTCTCCGAAGAGATCTCCGAAGCGTAGCCAGGTTACAGAGGCTTTAAGGTCTACATCCGCCCTATGTAGGGCCTTGTAGAACCTGCCATGCAACTCCTTACTCTGCCACACGGTTTCACGATCAGTCGTACTGAGCACTGTAGGGTTTTGCCAATTCTCTTTCGCTAAGGCCAGAGGAGTAAGCCCAGTATCTACTCTGATCACATCCCGATACACCTCCCCATCCATCCGCAAAAAAAAATCACGGAGATTGCACACCTCACGATTATGAAGGGTCTTGGCGTTAAGAAAACCACGACCACCGCATTTTCGCGGGATATACAATCTCATTACAGATGAACGGGGATGATGCATACGAGATGCAGTCAGCAGTGTACGCACTTTCCTGTCCAAGGCGTCGAGTTCAGTTTGAGTCCACTTAAGTATGCCAAAGGAGTACATCAACAGTGGCATGACCCAGGCGTTGAAGGCACGCACCTTATTGCCACCTGATAAGTTGCTATCAAAAACCTTTTTCAGGCGGCCAAGAAAGCGCTCCCGCAACGCCTGTTTCACCTCCACGTCGTTGATGTTCAAAGCCTGTGACATACCCAAGTATTTATAGGTCTCAGTTACGAGAAGCGGTCTAAGGTAGGTAGAATCAGAAAGTTTAATTCCTTCTGATTCCACCACCCGGCCACGCTTTACATGCATGACCACACATTTGTCCAAACCAAACTCCATGCCAATAGAATTACTAAAAGCTTCTGTTACCTTTAGTAAATCCATTAACCGAGGCTTAGATGGAGCAAACAGTTTTAGGTCATCCATATAAAGTAGGTGGGATATTACCTGGCCACCTCTACGTAACTTGCAGCCTAGCCCTGAATCCTCCAAAACTTTACTTAGAGGGTTCAGTGCTAGGCAGAATTATTATTATTATTATTATTATTTATTATAATTAATTAATTATTAATTAATTATTATTATTATTATTTATTATAATAAGTAAAAATAAAGATACTAATCAGGCGTTATTAAATATAGCTTATATAACAAGCTGTATGCATATTCTATATATGTGCTTTTTACAAAACCCATAAAACAAGATCTTAACAGACCTATTGCTAATCAGTCAATTTTAAATCACCTAACAAAACACTTTCTTATTAATATCGAAGGGCTCTATTAGGCTACAGAGATAAATAAATTACAATATATTTCACCGTAACTAATACCTGTCTCGCATATACTAAATGATAGTGGAATATCCAATGTAAGTGTAGCGGTTTTAGGAGGTCCTTGCACTGACTTTCCAACAGTGATATCAAACAATCAAGTTGAGCGTATCGCTTAATCTGACAGGCGACTCGCAGTCAGAATGTCTGCACAACAGTACAAACCATGGACTTAGAATTACAAGACGGGCAATATATTTGTAATAAGAGATAGAGATAGCGATAAAACTTGTAGCACTTCTATTATGACGGAATGACGCACTACTTTCGATATTGAGGGGACTAAAATTTTATTTAAGTAATTTAGTAAATTGGTATGGTAAGTTTTCCATAAATATGTTTTTATTGCACATTTCTTTAGATTTTTGGGACGAAGTTCCTTACGGCAGGCTTGGAGGAGATAGGGATTTTGCTGCGCGACCGAACTGAATAAAATGTGATAGTAAAACCGTAAGAAAAAGTCCGTGGAATAAAACCGTTAAATGAGACTTGCGCAAGCGCGACAGTCGTATACACAAGCGAGTAGTGTATAATACCTTTCTCTTTCTCCTTCTTTCTTTTTTATTTCCTAAAATACTGAATTTCCTAAACACTTTCCTGTACTTAAATAAAAACTAATCAGCAAAATTTAAGAGAAAAATCAAGGAAACCTACATAAAATTGAGCACGATTTTTTTTTGCAAATTGTGTCGATTCTACATTAGCCGAAGAAACTTCGTTCCTACCCGGTGTCCCACGACACCACATCTTTTTTAGTGTATAAGATTCTTTTCAATGGTATAATAAGCATCACTATAGGTATAATAAAAAACTTAAAATACTTAGTTAATGTTCTTGTTTTCTACTTCACATACCCTGTCCAAAGCTAATAAAATTTTTACTATCTCTATGGTACTAGCAAGTGCTTGTATGCGAATGCAGTTTTAAGAACATTTTTCGCAGTAAACATTTAGTAAAGGGACGTAATACGTGGGGATGTTTATTTATGAGATATTTACACTTCTATTTTTGGAGTTTTTCTAAGAACATGCTTACAATGTTAGCATTCGATTATATAATGCATGAATTGAATAGAAAGAAGCTATCTTTTTTGCCAGGACATGCATGATGAGAGAATGATACAAAAAGCAAAACTAATAGTTAGTTTCAGACACAAGTGGGAGGGCAGGAGTTGATGAATCCTTCAGCAGACCCTTTAGCTCTGAGCTTAAGAAGATTCTGACCCGAGACGCTAGTAGGTATTCTTAATCTGTCTCAACGCGGAGGAATTACGATTACAAAAAATACTCTCTCTCTCTCTCTCTCCAGCCCATTTATGTCCCACTGTTGGGCACGGGCCTCCTCCACTTTGGGACGGATTATGGTCTACTGTGCCGCGCTGACCAGGCGTGTTGGCACAGAGTTTATTTTCAAGTTTTCCGTCTCTCACAGAGGATATTATTTGTGTGCAATATCCCTTAGTTGACTTTTACAGCACCCTTGTATTCTAAAATTCTAAATCCGTCACCACACGGAGAACAAAAAATATAAAAGCTTTGAAATCATTAAAGATTTTTCCAATAACACACGTATATAAAACAACCAGAAAAAATTACGTATTAATAGTTGAAGATTGATATCTGACATTGAGCTGCAGACATCATGACTTCAAGACAGGTGTTCGAACAACAAGAGTCTGGGTGGAACATGAATCAGAGCGCTTCGCTGGCAATACTAATGTAAATACACTACGTTTCCGGCATAAATTCAACATAATACTCTTGGATGTGTTTATAAAGACATTTTTGGACAGTTATGAGCAATTTAATAGAAAATATGCCGTGGACACCGATGGTATCGACCGGTAAGCTTGCACTACTGACTAATCCCGGAGATAATATCGCTTGTACAGCTACTAGCGTACTCAAATGTGTCACGTGGACAAAATACCAATATGTATGGATTTTATTATTATAAAATTTGAACATGTGCACGATCGAGCTCATGGAGGCATGGAGAATACTTAAAATATTTCCTTTGAAATGATTGACGTCGCTGATTACATTAGCCAAATTCGATGTCTGTGTTACTATTCAGAACTTCAAATGCCGATTGTTTTAATGTCTTTTGAATAGTGACTACATCATTATATCTACAGTTTTACAGTTTGTATAACAAACAAAACCGCAGTGGAAAGCACATGCTAATGAAAAAAATGCATGTAAGACTAGATTTTGTCAGGTTCTTTTCCTACATCCTGATTTGAATTATGTGAAAAATATTTTACACGATCACTTTTTCTATTGTACATCATACAAAATGTTAGATTCCTTGTTCTAAAGTTTCGGTGAACCTGTAGGTAGTTAGGTTCTTCGAATAATGCTGAGAAGCTTATGTCAAATAACTTACCTACTTCTTAAATGCTAGATTATTTTTGATGTGGGCAGAACTAGGAGACGCTATTCTTAATAGTTTTACTTATATATTTCCCTTAGTATTGAATAAAATGAAAACAGGATGAATGAAAAAAGTTTCAATATTATTCGTCGAGTTATAATAGCACGCCTAACCGATATAAACAAGTGTAGAGCCAAAATTGCATAAACGGCTGCTCTACATAAAATTTTATTATACAGTTCTCCGTCTTTATGTCTTTCTCCAGCCCGTTAACAGTCCACTGTCGTGTTTAGACCTCCTTCACTTTGGGAATGACTATGGTTTACTGTACCGAGCTGACCTGGCGTGTTGGCACAGGGTTTATTTTTGAGTATTCTGCTCTCACAGAGGATGTTTTTCTATAAACAATATCCTAGCTAATTCTAATTAGCTCTTACAGTACCTTCGGGAGGAAAAAAAGTGGTGATGCTTGTATTCTTAATCCATCACCACAAAGACTACTATTCAACACGGATACAGTTCCTAGTAAAACTCCTTTATTGCCTCTAAATTTTCGTATTCAAAGGAGCAAAGGTCTATTAATGTTAATGTGCTATTTTATTCAATCTTCATAATGTTTACTAAAGTACTACTTAGTTGGTACCCTTGGTAGGGTTTAACGTCGTTATTTTTAACCAACTTCAAAAAAAGGAGGAAGTTCTCAATTCGTCTGTATGTTTTTTTTTATGTTTGTTACCTCATTACTTTTAACTGGGCGAAACGATTTTAATGATTGTATTTTTATGCTGATGGTTCTCGTTTGATTCCATGGCACCAGTTCAGAATCTGATGATTATTTCCGTATTAAAGTATTAAAGTCGGATTAAAGTCAGTTGAACTTTGTTTTAAAAAATACTCAATCATTTATAATACGGAAATATTTAATAATTACTTACCACGACAGCATTCACTATATTTCAAAATCTTCAAAATTAAACTGCTGACATCGGTCAATAAAAATATAGTACTTACTATTTTCCGCAAACATACAAATGAAATTGTTCATTACTTCCAAGAAACTGTAACATATATACTAACGACTAGTTTAATATAGGTATAAATCTTGAATGAACCCTTTTATCATTCCACGTAGGTCTATGCAGTGCATTGCAAACGCATCTAACAATACAATGCGCCCATCAAGCGGCCATTTCGATTTCAAATATTTATAGCACTTTATATTCACTGTTTCACACGACTGGTTTATAAATACCACTTTTATTGTTACAGATCAAGAATTCCTTTATTAACTAGGTTGGTATATTTAATTATTATATAAAAAAAGTTGTTATTTTTATATGTATGTCCCTATGTGAGCTTATGTCTTCATAACTACGCAACGGATTTTGATGCGGTTCTTTAAATGATAGAGTGGTTCAAGAGGATGGCTTTTTGTATAATTTGATAAGCTTTGGTTTCTAAATTTCACGCGTACAAAGTTGCGGGTAATTAGTTGCGTATTCTGTCATATTTTTAACTGTGAAAAAAAAATCATTTTTGCGTACATTTAAAAATGACTGTTGATAATCGCACGACAATCGAATGAATAAAAAATAATTATTTATGCGACTACTTTATTATTTGTACTAATTACGTTTCATATATATAACTTTAGAAAGTGATCTAATAACTCCGCATTTTTTTCCTTTTGCTCCTTAGTTAATCTTCTGCTCCGTGGACAGTGTCGAAAAAGATTTTCACTTTTTTCACGAAAAAAATTCTTAGTAATAAATTTAATAATAAAAAAATAATAATATCCGTATGAATATACTCATTCAAAAAAAAAGCCGTACAAATAGTCACATCCACGATTGTCGGATGAATACAAAATAATTAATTATACGATAATCGTATTAATAGACACTTCCTTTAAAAATATGTTGCGTCCCGGAACAATCGACATCAAGGACATTCAAAGGGAACAGAAGATATATAACCTAATAGTAATTAATACAGACTGATAATCTAGCCGGTCTAATAACACATGCTTCTAATTATTACTTTTTCAATGATCCACCTAACGTTAGAGTTCAATTTTTTTGCGACATTATGTCACAAAATCCATAATTATTTTTATATATCCCGCGGTTCATATTCCCATGGTAATACTACTTACCTGAAATTAATCTTATAAATCTGACCCATAGAATATTCTTAGCAACTGACAGAATGTTTCTGTAGGTTCTGACATGGATATCAATAGGCCTCTTCGAACACAACATACCTATATTCTCTTAGCTGCAAACATGGAATCATACTGTGACTTAATAAAAGCAATGACTCAGTTTCAATAAATTTTGCAAATGCAAAAAATCAACCAAAACAAATAAGTTCAACAGTTCACCTACCTAATAGTTTGCAATACGTGTTGTGAATGATCACATCTTCAAGATGTCCAGTTTCCCATAACGGTTGGAGAGCTCTGGCCGAACAGTGTAAAATGACGGTCGAAACGTGCGGGTGCAAGCCAATCTTCGTGTTTCGCATCCCAATGAGACCAGACAGAATGGACTATATAACGCGAAGTCTCATTGTAAACGACATATTCTTACAAGCAGCAAAACGCACAACACCCTTTGAAGATACAAAACGTGCCAAGTGTTTACAAAAAAAAATAAAAAATGAAGTTTGTCAATTCTCTGGTGGTATTGAGCTGTGTTCTATGGGGCGCTCAAGGTTTCCCATATTATTCGGGTTATGAAAATGTGGACACATGTAAGTTGACACATATTAATTACCTAATAAACACCCCTACAAATATTTGTGTTCAACTCTTGTTCTTATTTAGAATTCTCTTCAGGAGTTTTAATAAAATCAAGAAATCCCATCGAATTTGCAAATCATAATTACTTTTATACCTAGCTTAGCTCTTTTTATATACTATTCTAAATACAATAGTGGCAGTAAAGCACTCTTAATAATTATTAAGTCATCATCCGAAATCGTATACAGGATTGCCAGAGAAAATACGTGCTCATGATTATATTTAATTAACAAATGTAGAGCATAATGAAAGTGACGCGAAAGCTTATTTTCCTATTCAGTTTATAGTGCGGGCTTCATTCGACAATGCGATATGTAAAAGCTCAAATCTACAATGTCCATAATAAAAGCCTACAGTGGATGAGTGTTTGAGATGATTTACGGAAACTAGACAGTGCCATGGCTTTAGCACCTCTTATTGTCAGTGTGATGCTATTTTTAATAAATACTGTAGGGGAATCCTATATTTGTTGAGATTAGTACTAAAACTGTGTTTATATTTTCTACAGATTCATTTGGCGATGCCAGTCGCGGTGGCATGGCACTCAGTCGCTACTACAACCCATATTACAACCCTCGTGCCGCAGGAGGCAGTATGGCCGCTTTCATGGTGCGTCAGCCAGAGGAAACACAATCCAGCCCGTATTATCTCCCTGACAGACGCCGTCAAGTTCCACAAGACGTTAACCTAAATATTCCTCCCCAGCAAAATGAGGTGTTCTATCCTCAACAACCAGACATTTCACCTTTGATTCCTACTGAAGCTACAGAACTAGCTGATCCAACAGAGAAAGTTGCTGAAGTGGCTCCAACAACAGCTAAAGCTATAGCTGTCCCAGAAATCGTTGAACCTGAAGTTGAGGAGGTACCAGAAGAAAAAGAAGAAAAGCCTGTAAGAAAAGTTAAAACATCTGCAAGAAGGAAGCAAGTGAAAAGACCCATTGAAGAGGAAGACGAAGATGATGATTACTCTCCTAAAATGCCAGCTGGTGCTTTCTTCCCAATGTTTTTCGGATGGGGTGGTAGATCTGGTGGAGGACCTGGAACTGCCCACATGGCAATTGCTAATGCTTACAGTACTGGCAAAGGTGGTGTTGCCACAAGCCATGCGACAGCGTATGGAGCACCTAGACCTGAGAGATCATAAAATTATTTATAGTTAGAGTTAAGTAAAAAAGCTTTATCTACGTGTTGTTATACATATATAAAGTTTTATGTACCTTCCATCAAGAATACAAATAAATTTACGATTATATTTTTGCTGTATTTTATGCCTATTAGATTTTCGAACAAACTCAATAGTTTAAAAAAAAAACCGTTGCAGTATACACCAAGGGAGATTAAAATAAAAACATATAAATCAAAATTACAAATTGAGGTTCCTATTAGCCTATTAATGTTCGACTGTTGGATACAAGCAATAAGCATCCTCCACGTTAAGAGGGCCACGGCACTCTGACCAGGCGTGTTAGCATAGAGTTTAGTTGCAAGATTCCTCTCTCACGAAAGATGTATTTGCCATATGCAAATAACATCTTTCGTGAGAGAGGAATCTTGCTTGAATATTCCTTAGCTGGCGTTCACCATCCTTGGGATGAAATGGTCCATGTGGACCATTCCAAGTTCCGTCAACCAAGTCCCCGTCCTCCAGTCGCCGTCCTCCAGTATGGACGAACAGAAAGTGTGGACGAAAGGTGCTGTTTATTCCCGTTCGTTCACAATATAGCAGCAGGAGCCGACACTCGAAAAAGACAGCTTTTAAAAAGGTGATATGGATTTCTAAATGTTTAATTACGACGACGAATGGGAATAACCCACTCGGCCACACTGTGGATGACGGGGTGTTGACGAACGGACCCATTATTTCTATAAGCTTAAAGATAGTATTACGGCATAAGGGTCATCTAATATATAAAATTCACGTGTCACAGTGTTAGTTACCGTACTCCTCCTAAACGGCTAGACCGATTCTTATGAAATTTTGTATGCACATTCAGTAGGTCTGAGAATCTAGCCGATTCTCAGACCTACTGAATGTGCATCTGACATCTATTTTTCAAAATTTTTTTTTTTAGTATGGCAAAACAACGTTTGCCGGGACAGCTAGTATTCCTATATTTTTTATATTATATTCTTTTTAATAAATATTCATAGACATTTCACACAACATCCACAAGGCCCAAGCTAAGTTTATATGCTTATGTTATAGGTACCATAATACCAGTGGCGTGCACAGGAATATGACACTGGGTATGCGTCGCAGTACTCAGTCACAAAAACTTTTTATTTTATAGATTTTTAGCATAACCACGCGACGGATCTCTAAGTCGGAAACCATGCCAACAGAACAAATTTAAATCTGAATATCCCGAATCAGTCCACACTGTACTAGAATTACTAAACAATAACTACGTACGTACATACATACGTACATGTACGTATGTACAGACGTTTCATAACTTTTAACATGAAATTTTCGAGTTACATTACCTACCTTTTTGCTGGCTTAGTTGTCCTCTAATTTGAATCTTTTCACTGAATGACAATTGTGAGAACTTGTTATTTTTAATTTTTAACAAACACACACTATCAACACACATTTCACAATCAAATAACATTTTAAAATCAACAAACGAAAATCCATACAATTATTAAATTATAGAAACTCAATATTAAACAGTTCAATGAATCACATGAAAAAAAAATGGCCTCCGTCGAACCAAAATATTTCTGCTATTTAAATAGATAAAACTAAAAATGCATAGTGTGCATACGTGATTTATTAGACTTCCGACTATTATAATTATTCGGATTATAGGTAACGAACGAACGCCGAATACTCGCGGAAACATCCGATCGCTAAAGCATGCCGCAGGAGATACGGTACAAGGCGTCTTCAATATGCAAGCCTGTGTGCATTTGTAAACTGTGCACGGACACCAAAATTTCTACACACATATGAACTCATGGCAGGCGGGCGGTGTCGAGCTTACTTTCGTCCGTCTGACAAATATTATTCCTTCGCCAAACGCCTGGCAAAAAGCACCAATTTGCAAGCATATATTGGTGCTATTTATGAATTATTAGGCGTTTTTAAGTTATAATATTTTGTTTAATTAATAGTAAATAAATGAATAAAGTCATCTAAAAAATACGAACGTTTTATTAAAATATCTGTGAATGGCAAGTAAAGCACTGCTTTTCTGCCTTTATGGAGCGCACGCCCCTGCATAATACGGATATCTTAATTTTTTTCTTTATTATTATGCTTAATATATAACAAAGTAGTTATTTTTGTATGTATGTTCCTATGTGAGCTTATTTCTTCAAAACTACGTAACGGATTCTGATGTGGTTTTTAGGGTTTCGTACAAACCCTTATAGGATCACTCCGATGTCTGTCTGTCTGTCTGTCCGTCTGTCAAACTTTTTTTACTCAGCAACGGCTGAAGGTATCAACTTGAAACTCATACGTACGATATGTAGATCTATGCGGTCCCTTGCTGCAAAAAATACAGTCAACCTTTCACCTCTACGCATTTAAAAGATATAACCGAATTACGACCATTTTTAAGAATTTTTCGACTTATGCTAGGGAATCCAAATTCACAGGTTACTTCCCGTTGCCCTAGAGCCTTAAAATTTGGCATAGATCAAGTCTATATAGTGCTGATATAGGGAAAAATCCAAAAACTTATAATTTGTCATCACATCACAAGTAAAAAATTGTTTATACTAATACCAACTTATGAAGTAGCTGAAATGTAGGCGATTCCCTATATTTCAACTACAAAATTAAGTTGGTGAGTTGTTTTGAGTTTAATTAAATGATTATTTGCAGTTACTTATGTTTATATGTCTAGTAGGTACGAAACCCTAAGGGCCTCGTTCACCATCTTCAAGTAAAGCGTTGATTAGTTACTTATCGATTAGCGTTAATTGTCAAGTAATAGTTACGAGTATCTTCTGTCAATTTCAATTTTTTAATCTTAAGATTACTGCTACTCGAACGTCGTGAACGTCGCACGTGTAGTTACTGGTGACTTTAACTAGCGATTAGTCTACTTGGCGCTTTACTTGAGAATAGTGAAAGTGTGCGAGTTTACCTCGCTCTTGACAGGTTTTTATTTTTTTAATTGGTAGAGTGGTTCAAGAGGAATGGTTTTTTTTTCTTTATTTTGTTAAGGATTGCTTTCCAAATCCCACGCGTACGAAGTTGCGGGCAGCAGCTAATACTACATAAACTACTTTTCTTTTGTAAATACTTGCTTATAATAAATATACATATATTATAGAAAAAGTTGACGTAATTTTGTATGGCAATTATAAATGTCACACAAATCATGCAATCACAAATACCCGCAGGCAAATTATATAAGTTAACTAGCTGACCCGGCAAACGTTGTTTCGCCATTCTAAAAAAAAAAAGTTTGAAAAATAGATGTTGGCCGATTCTCAGACCTACTGAATATGTATGCAAAATTTGAGAAGAATCGGTCAAGCCGTTTCGGAGGAGTACGGTAACTAACACTGTGACACGTGAATTTTATATATTAGATATTTATATACCTACAGGCATACAACTGATAATAATTATTAAAATTTAAAAATGAAATACATGTTATACGCCTACAACTTTTGTAATGTTTAAGCGTAAGTATCATATCAATATGAAAACGTGTTTTAAATAGGCGGCAACAATTGTATTTAGTTTCTTGTTCATAATAATTGTAACTAGATATTTAACGAAAGGAATTAAAAAGACAGTACTTTCTCCCAAGTATCCGATAAACAATTCAGAAGTAATAATTCTAGAATTATTACCTGATCTATTCATAAAACACGCTTCTATTAGCTCGTGACGTATCTATCAATGTATTAATCTATGTAACTGTGTTAAAAGTGATTTTCACCCAATTGCAGTAGTCGGATTGATGTAAAATTTTGCACACATATTAAGACCCGATGACAATGCAATAATTTATAATAAAAATTCAGGTTTTTCAAGTATGCTTATTAGTTAGACTGATTAACAGTTTCAACGCCTAACACAAGCAATATATCAACAATCAGCATCAATGTGGTTAGTCATAGGTTAGCTATATGTATCTTCAGAGGATCATCATTTGACGGGCTTCGTGGTCTAGTGGTTCATATAACGGACTGCCATTAAGGAGGTCGCGGGTTCGATTCCCGCCTCGGACATTCATTTGTGTGATGTTTATAAATGTAATACAAATGTTTGTACTGCGTCTGGGTGTTTCTATGTATTTATTATAAGTATGTATTTACAAAAGAAAAGTAGTTTATGTATTCTATCCGTATTCTGGAACCCATAACACAAGCATAACACAAGCTTAGCTTGGGACCAGAGGACGTTGTGTGCAAATGTCCATACATATTTATTTATTTATTATTATCTAGTTTATCTAATGTAAAAATCTTAGGTTTTTTAAAACTACAACATTATTTCTCTCTCTCTCTCTCTCTCTCCGGCCCATTAACGTCCCACTATTGGGCATGGGCCTCCTCCACGTGACCGCGTCGTCGGGAGAAATTATGCTCTACCGTGCGGCGCTGCACAGGGTTATTTTCGAGATTGCCGTCGCTCACAGAGGATGTCATCTGTGTATTCCATAGCCGGCTTTTACAGCACTCGGGGTTATTGGTTGGATACACTGGCTGGTCTGGAAATGGAGTGTTGACACTTGTATTTTAATTTCCTCACCACATCGACAACTTCCGGTTTGACAGATTTTAAATTTTAGGTGCAATTCATTGAGAGAGCCTGAGAGGCTGAGATTACCAGTTATGTGTGTTTTACGTATTTTATTAATTATTAATAACGTATTTTAACAATTTCTGTAAAGAACTGCTTCTTTCTTTACAGGGATTAATAAAATACGTAAAACCATTCCTACAATATATTTGTTTTCCACGCCTGAGTTTTTGCTAATAGCATTAACGCGGTTGTAAAACAAATTAATAATTCGTCGTGATTCGTCTCATTTTATTTTCACTTAGTATGAAATAATGATACTATTTATTTATACGTAATAATACCTGCCAATACACCTGGTCAGCGCGGCAAAGCAAAGCGCGGGTCCCTCCCAAAGTGGAGGAGGTCCGTGCCCAACGGTAGGACGTAAATGGGCTGGAGAGAAGAAAAAAAAACCTACCAACTTATTACTTTAATACCTTTTATATTTAACTTTTCGATACACTGAATCGATTCACTTCGGAACTTAATGGAGATTTATTTTACTTTAACTTGTCCAAATATGGTAATAATGGTGAATGTTTGATTCCAACTAGAAGGCGCTCAAAAGTTCATGTGAATTTTGAGAATTGGACGGAATTGGAAGTCCGAAAGGACGAGACTCTACGAATTGACATTCCTTGTCGATAAATTGGGATTTGGAAAATTTGGATTTGACTACCCTGATGTGAACGGCGATCTGCTTTAATGAATTCGATTTGATCATGTGTTCTTAGCATAATAATATATTTCTGCACAGTATAGAAGTCAGAAATGTTTAAATGCTTGTGGGAATGTGCACCTACTGAGATCCAATCGGCAGTCCGTTACATAAACCACTCAACCACGAGGCTCGTCAAATGAAAACAGCTATGGCGTATTTTAATTAATTGGCTATTACTTTTAACACATTTTTATCGTTATTCGTTATTTATTCGTTATCGTCATTAAAATCGTTAGTCTAAAAAAGGTTCTGTTAACATTGCGGAAATGTGTTATTGACACCATCAATTTTCAAATTTTAGTTAAGTTTAGTTTTGCACGTTGAATCAGTACCAATATCACTGACCGCATTCATAACCCCTACAGGATTGAACAGAAATTGGGAAATAAGAAGATCATCTTATAAAGAGTCAGCTTCTATGTACAATTATAAATAAAAAGCTTTTCGGTCACGTCTGCAATGTAAAAAGTAGTTGTTACCAAGTTCATTAACCGCCCGGAGTTTTTACATAAAATCTAAACATTGGTAATAATTCTAGGTCCACAACTAAACTAAACTTAACTACAAAAATTTATACAACAATGGTGTATTTTAATTAATTGGCTATTTCGCGGTATACATTTATATGTTAGTCTATAAACGTTTTTATAAGTTCGGTATGTATCTATCAATGTATTAAATTAATCTATGTAAGAGAATCTTTGAACGCGATTTTTTCCCACTTGCAATAGTCCGATTGATTTTAAATTTTGCATACATATCAAGGACCTATGACAATGCAATTATTTAAAAATTTATTCAGGATTTTGAAGCGTGTTTTTTAGTTTTGAACTAAGGAAATTATTTTATTATTATAATAAGAAAGTTCAGTCAACATTGCCGAGTTATGTTGTTAACATAATCAATTCACAATTTTAAATTTTAAGTTGAGTAAATTTTAGTAGGTAGTGCACATAGAATTTATACCATTGCATTGTGGATGATATCAGTTATTGAATCTAAAAACTAACTACGCGAGAACATCACTTTGTTCTGATTCCACTATTGTGCTTTATTATTCTCTGATGATGAATAAACCTTCTAAGAAATTTAGATTAACCCTACTAAGTCGTGGGTACGATTTCTGCACAGGACAATTAAATGTGTTCACATATATGCACTGCTTGTAGGTATTTTCTAAGTACATATTTATATGTAAACTAGCTGACCCGGCAAACGTTGTTTTGCCATACAAAAAAAAACCAAAAAGATTTGAAAAATAGATGTTGGCCGATTCTCAGACCTACTGAATATGTATGTAAAATTTGAGAAGAATCGGTCAAGCCGTTTCGGAGGAGTACGGTAACTAACACTGTGACACGTGAATTTTATATATTAGATATAACAAAAACCGTTGTCTGTGTGGTGACGGATTAAAAATACAAGTGTCACCACCCCATCTCCTCCCAAGGGCGCTGTAAAAGCCAGCTAAGGGATATTGCACACAGATAACATCCTCTGTGAGAGACGGAAAACTCGAAAATAAACCCTGTGCCAACACGCCAAAGCCGCAAGCGCGGCACACGCTTGACAGGCGTGTAGACCATAATCCCTCCAAAAATAAAGGAGGCCCGTGCCCAACAGTGAGACGTACTTGGGCTGGAGAGCAAGAGAAGTCCGAATTAAACTCGCCCACATTGAGTTGCGTAGATTTACCATAATAATAAATATCCTATTCATCACCATAATTATCATGCCATTATTATGGCAACGTCGCACATTGGCTAACGTTTAAAGATTAGCGTCCCACAATTATTATTTGAAAACATGTCAGAAAATTGATACAATTAATTTAAAAATTATAAGTAAGTTGTTTACATTATACTAAAACTTCAACAATATACAGTCTTTAGTTTAATATCAGTGCCATTTCAAAGTTGTCGCTAAAGCATAAATATTAAAAATATGACTGATTTATCGTTATTTTACACTTCGTAAGGCTAAGCATATCTCTAAGATAAACAAAAATGCATGTAATCCAAGCTATGTGATTTTTTATGTTTAGGGTTAGGCAAATACACTCCACCTATTGTTAAGTAGAAGTGCAATCCAAACGTAAGAACAGCTAGTACTTATCTGTGATAATTTTAACTATAGCTATCACAATTCTTGAGATAACAGCTATCACAATTCTTGAGATAACAGCCTGGTGAAAAACGCCTTGACGTGCGGACATAAAGTATTTTTGTTACGGCAAAGACCACATTAAGCGACCGTTCATTGGACTCCAAACGCCAATATTACCATAAAATAAACCCATCCTAATAATATTAAGGTTTGTGAGTATGGATGTTTGGATGTTGGTTACTCTTTCACGCAAAAACTACTGAATGGATTTTAATGAAACTTTACAATAATGTAGCTTACGTACCATATTAACATTTAGGCCATACATATATAACATACTATATATCTCGAAAGAATGCAAGGTTTCCGTGGTATAATCGAAAAACAAACTGTGGTTTGTTTCTCCTCCACGCTCAACCGGCTATGTTGATTGGAATTAAATTTAGTACTAAGATAGCTTCCATTCCAGACTAACATATAGGCCACAGGAGAGACAAATGTGGCTTCTTAAAAGCACTCTTTACTGTCTGATTGTTATTCTTTTTATCGCGGGTAACACCACAGGGCACAGCCAGTATAATTATGTATATAAATAACAGTTTTATAGACGTTAATACTTTTTTAAATATTTTTATTTAATGATTGACGCACTCTCTTAACTCTTAATTATCGTGCTTAAAACCGTGACGTATAATGTCGTCTTTTTAAATGTCTGGTTTTTCCAAAATGACATGCATATATGAATAATTGTTTGTTGATTTTGTAAATATGATAATTGCAAGCTTTTATGTAACTTGTTTAAGTATGTTAGCATTTTTGTTCGGAAGAAATCTTGCATTAAAATTTTGTTGGACATTATATTCCATCGGTTAAATTG
This sequence comes from Orgyia antiqua, assembly GCA_916999025.1. NCBI lineage: Eukaryota > Metazoa > Arthropoda > Insecta > Lepidoptera > Erebidae > Orgyia > Orgyia antiqua. The sequence continues at coordinate 23,438,945 of OU779862.1, forward strand.
GAATTTAGTATAGGCGTTCATTTGGATGATAACATTGATAATTCATGGTAAACTTAGTGACGTCATTCTAAAGCCAACGTGGCAGACTTTTAAAGCTTGAAACTATAAAAGCTTTGTATAGTTAAATAACTAATTCTTACATCCCAATCAGGCAATCAATAGATAGGTAATTAATTTTAGTTTATCGGCTTTCTTGAACAGTAATAGTGTGAATTCATTTTGTAATACATAGATCAATAACAAAGCTACACTGAACTTAGTATTTAACTAACAGCTTATTAAGTTTACGAGATAACTACTATTTATTGATTGATTTGTGTTTGTCATTGTATTGCTAAGCCATTATTAACTTAAAGTTAATAATATTAAATTAAATATTTCCAAGAATTGGAATGTATTCTGACAATAGTTTTTGCTCATCGCAGATTATCGTTAGATTTTAATCTAGCTTCTAAGAAGTTAAATTTCGTGATTATTAAGCGTATATAAAGTGTATACGCTTTAGGATAAGAGTTATTTCATAACAAACTAGCCATCGCCAGTTCGTAGGCGTACAATTCGAATTATTCACTAAACCTAAACAAATTACACAAAAAAACCATCCTCTTGATCAATTATTCTATCTATTAGATAAAACTGCAATAAAATCCGTTGCGTAGTTTTGAAGATGTAAGCTCACATAGGGACATACATACAAAAATAAAGACTTTGTTTTATAATAAGTAAAGATTTCAAATTAAATCTATACTATACTAATATTCTAAAGCTGAAGAGTTTGTTTGTTTGTTTAAACGCGCAAATCTCAGGAACCTCTGGTCCCATTTGAAAAATTCTTTCAGTGTTAGATAGTCCATTTAGCGAGGAAGGCTATATAAAATCACACTGCGACTTATAGGACAGAAGCAGTAGTGAAAAATGTTACAAAAACGGGGAACATTTTCTAAATTCTACGCGTACAAGTCGCGGGCAACAGCTAGTATCTCATAATCTACTTTGTAATAATTATGTACATATATTTTATACTTGTGTATGGCTTTTATTAAGTTGTAGGAATGGTTTTTAAATAGCCCTAAGCCAAAAAGATTTTTCAAGTGTATGACATTTCTATTAAAACCAATCTATTAAAATCTACTATACTTACTAGGTTGTGTATTGAAAACACCTTAACCGTAATTTCATTTATTCATCATCAACATTTCTGACTTCCATTTATTATTCGCTTTCAAGAATTTGATGGAATATCTTTTAACAAGGAAGTATGTTTGGATCGTATCAGATAGCGCCCTATATTCTCTGCCTACCCCCATGACAAAAAAAGACGTAACGTAGCTAGTTAATTAGATTATAAAGGGGCCAGTACACAATGGCCCATGCTGGCCAACTGCACGCCATCGCCATTGTGTACAGGGGCTAAAGGTGTCTGCCCACTATCCCGTAGCATACCATGACCGTACTAGGACCGTTTCGGACAAAAAACTATTCTTTGTATTGAGTAGTATGAGACTATGCTCACTAGACCGTTCCGTCACCGGCCGACACCGTAGCGTACCATGCACGGGCCGTCAACTATTTGTCGGAGGGAATATTTTGCGGTGCGGATACGCTACGTGCATGGCATGCGATGTTGCCAGAACGCTGCGCGCAGGCGGCTAAACGGTTTTGCGTCTTTTTATAGAATTGTGAATCCAGTAGCGTCGAGTGTTTTTTGGGCATTCCTCTTCCTCTTCATCCAAAATGATAGCAATCATTGCTAGTTGTTTAATCGTTAGTTCCCTTATAGCCATAACTATTTCAATATTTCACCACACGCGTCTACGCAACACTGATATTTGTACGAGAATGAACCGATGCTTTACGAGTGTATTGAAAGGATTCCTGCCGTGGTACATACGGGCATCATACAGATTACATACGGGTTACATACGGGTTGTAAACGGGTTCAGAACGCTGTCGGCCCGCTTCAGTGGGCAAAATAGAGCGTATAGGACTGCTTTCCGTGCCGGAAACGTTCCTAGTACGCTCATGGTATGCTACAGGATAGTAGGCAGACACCTTAATGGTATATAATGGCGGAAAATTGTCCATCGTGGCGCGCAATCGGGAAGTTGTCATTCATTGGCGGTTTTTTGGACACACTTCAAAGGAATCGTGGCGTAGCATGGCCTGTGGTGTTCACACAATCGCCCATTATTTAGTTCTTCACGGACCGCTGGCCGGGATGGCGCACTTTTTCGTTGCGTGCTAGTATTTAAATACATATTTTATATTTTGATTACTTCATTTTAATATTATTGTTTTATTTGAATATTATATATTCCACCATCGCCTTTTGCGCCATTTTTTTTATAACTTTATGGATGTACACGCCTTTTGTAATACTTGTAAGTAGTATATAAATAAATAGCCGCAGCTTACGTGATTACTTCCACGTGCATCGTGTTTCGCCAGACAGCAATAAGCCTTGCGCCATTGAACACCAAACGAACAGTCTTAACATAATATTCCAATAAACTTTTTTAAATTTACGTTTACTCGTTTTGATAAATAAACTAAAAGATTATTTATTTAATAAACTAAAAGGTTAAGATAATTTGGTTAAGATAAAATAAAACTCCAGTCGGAGAATAGTAACAAAAACTTAGCTATAAAATACGTAAGAGGTACACCAAGAATAGTGGAGTTACCATCAAAAAAACTAAAAGCTAAGGATTACATAAACTTTAAACAAGCTGACCTAAATGATAATGTAACCTATGATATAATAGACAGCTATGATGATATTACAATGAATGCCAAATCAATAAAATTGGCAAAAACCTGGAAAATTTGATGAATTAAAATGCATATTAGAATCCATGCCTAGTACGTTGCACGTCATCATACTCACAGAGACGTGGATCAAATCCAAGCTAAGAGTAGTTATTACCTAAAGGCATTTAATAATTGTGATAATAATCAGAAGAAAATATGGAAACTGATAAATGATATATATAGAAACAAAATAAGAGGAGAGTCTATTGTTAATGATCTTCAAACACATAAGGGTATTATGACTGAAGAAGCAGATATTTGTGACCATTTCAACGAATTTTTTGCTAACATTGGATCAAATATGGCTGCTCAAATTCCAATCAAGTATCAAAATAGTTCAGATACGAGCTCAAATAAAGTAGGAGCGGCAGCACCTGCAAACACTCTCTCTCAATTAATTCCCTGTACAGACGATGAAATCCAAACAATCATCAATAATTTAAAAAATAATACTAGCTCTGGCCTAGATGGCATAAACACTATAACATTAAAATGTCTAAGTAAATTGATAACCTCGGAACTTACTAACTCTATAAATAAAGACTTGATAAATGGCACATTTCCTAAAACTCGCTAAAGTCACTCCTATTCATAAAAGTGGAAGCAAATCTGAACCCGATAACTATCGCCCGATTTCTGTATTGCCAGTATTATCAAAGGTATACGAACGTGTCCTATTCAATCGCTTGCAGAATTACTTAAATGATAAAAACTTTATTTACGAAAAACAATATGGCTTTAGAGCTCGATCTAATACGCTTTCGGCGACAATTGATTTAATAACAAAGATAAAACTAAATATAGACAGTAAAAATGTTGTGCTAGGTATATTTATCGATTTAAAAAAGGCCTTTGATTCAATTAGCCACGAACTATTACTAAAAAAGCTGAACGACATAGGAATAACAGGTACAGCCCTTAATGTTTTTAAAAGTTATTTATCTAGCCGTTATCAAGTGGTTAAAATTAATGATACTGTTAGTACGACTAAACTAGTGCGGTTTGGTATCCCGCAAGGTTCGATTTTGGGCCCGTTGTTGTTTCTCATATATATTAATAAAATTAATGAAATTGGAATTAAGGGAGATATATCGTTGTATGCCGACGATACAACTTTATTTTATTTCGGAGACACTATTGAGTCTATCCTAACAGAAGCCCAACATGATCTAAATATCCTCAATGTTTGGTTTCAAAGTAATCTCCTTACTATCAATGTAAATAAAACTAACTATATGATATTCGCGGCAAAAAACAAGAAAGTTTCAACAAATTTACTACTAACAATCAATAAGAAAAATATAAATAAAGTCCAGCATGAAAAATACCTCGGTTTAATTTTAAATAATCGCTTAACCTGGAGACCTCATATTGAAAAAATTATATCGAAGTTAATATCTCTTAATGGAGCTCTGCGTGGTGTTGTTCGATGTCTTCCACTTCTGACAAGATACAATATATATAACTACCTTGTAAAACCTTAGTTAGAGTACCTCATAGAAATATGGGGCACAGCAGCTAAAACGATACTCCAACCGTTACGTGTAGCACAAAATAAATTAATAAAGACATTATTTTACTACAGCTATGACACTAAGACAGACAAAATATATAAAGATACCAGAATAATGCACATATCACAAATTTACATTTACAAAAGTTGCGTGCTAATACGAAAAATATTAAATAAGGATATACATACGGAAATTCAATTTACAAAAAAATAACAAGTTCGAAAAAGACTAAAAAAAAAGTTCAAAAAAGCGCTAAGACTAATGACATACAGTTACTTAAACCGCGTACTAACTATGGGAAGAATAATATATTGTTTGAAGGTGCAGCTATGTACAACAAATTACCTAATATGATAAAAAATGCAAAATCTTTGTTTACTTTTAAAAAACACCTTAAACTGCATGTTAATGAATAGCATGAGCGTACCTCAATGATTACCGCTTCTAGTTGTTCTTACTCTGTGTAATGGTTAATTGTGTTGTGGCTTATTTAGAATCAGATGTGGGTAGATGTAAATAGTTTGGGATTATTGTAAGTATTGTATACATTCTGTGCGCCATTATTATGTTATACATTTTAAAATTGTAGAACTTTCTCATGTAAGTGAATTGTAATTCTTATGGGAAAATAAATATATATCTCAAACCTCAAAACACCCAAACACTGTGCAAATATCATCAACACCATTCCCCATTATCCTATTCGGGGATTATAACCGCAACCTAGTGAAAGAAAGTCTGTAACACGAACCACTAGACCACTAGGTCTTTAAATATCAAAAAAATTGGACAAGTACGAGTTAGACTTGCACACGAAGGTTTTCCTACGATTATTATCATAACATTTCTGTCATATTCTCGACCCTAAATAACGAGATAAGGGCAGGATAATAAATAAATAAATATTCATCCTCTGGTCCCAAGCTAAGTTTTTATGCTTGTGTCGTTGGTACCAGAATATCTAAATAAATAAATATTCAAATAAATAAAAATTAAATAAAATAAATAAATTATTATTAATAAATTATTAAATAAATAAATTATTATTATTATTTAATAAATTATTATTAATTAAATATTTAAATCTAATAATAAATAAATATTCATGCACATTTCACACAACTTTCTCTGGTCCCAAGCTAAGCTTATATGCTTGTGTTATGGGTACCAGAATACGGATAGGATAAATATACTACTTATTTTTTTTTTGTAAATACATACTTATGATACATAGATACCATACCCAGACCATACCATACCCATACGCATATTCATACCCAGACGCAATACAAACATTTGTATGACAATTAGAAAAATCACACAAATAATTGTCCCGAGCGGGAATCGAACCCGCGACCTCTTGCGATGTCTCAGTAATAGGGCACCCGTTTTGGTATGGAACTCTACATACTACATATATTATGTAGTGTGGTACTCGAGACTATTATCACAAGTAGGTATATATTTATATACCTATAGCTTAATTGAGGTTAGAGGACGTCGTGAAAAAGATATATTTAAAATAACGTTGCCTGCACTTCGTACGCGTTAATTTAGAATTATTTCCCGTTTTCACAACATTTTGCACTGATTCGTCGCTTTTTTGGTCACTGCGTGATGTTATATAGCTAAAAACTTTTCTCGATAAATGTACTATCCAAAACCTAAAGAATTTTTCAAATCGGACCTGTAGTTCCTGAGATTAGAGCGTTCAAACAAACAAACTCTTCAGCTTTATAATATTAGTTTAGATACACAAGACAATTAATTGTAATGGAATCTAATGCGTGGATCCGTCGCGTGACTGGACCGGTTCTTAGTTTTTATAAGAGTAGGTACAACAGAAACGTTGCGATCATAACGCGGCTGACCTTCGCATCTAAGTCATATCTAGGAGAACTAGCGTTTACAAGTGGTCAAACACACATTGATTAATTACAAGATATAACATTATTAGGATTCCGTACCCGAAGGGTAAAACCCATATTATTGAATCTACGCTGAGTCAAAGTCAAAATATTTTATTTCAAGTTGGCATGTTTTACAAGCTCTTTTGAAACGTCAGAAACTAGGTGTCTGTTCCAAACGCGGATCCTATGGAGAAGAACAGACAAGAAACTCCATGGTTTTTATTTTTTTTCATTTCCTTTTTTTTTTAACAATATTATACATAATTGTATCAGGGGTGTGAGAATGATGCCGATCAGTACTATCACGACTAACTAAAACTAACTTTTTTAAAACTAAAACTAACTTAATAATAAAATAGCCTTGTTGGAGCAAATCGACCTGTCCCAGCAGAAGGCACCTGTTCACGAGTATAACGCACACATGTTTATCCATTCGTCCGTCAGTCACCAGGCTGTATGTCTAGAACTGTGATAAATTAGTAGTTAAGAATTTCACATTGGTTATATTTCTGTTGCTGCTATAAAACAAATACTAAAAATTAAAATAAAATGTATTATAAAAGAGGCTCTTATACAATAAACTTTTTCAGTTTAACTTGGTGGTATGCATATACCTGTGGCTTATACAGTATTATGACAGTATGATATTATGATAACGAATATAATTATTTTATTAATAAAACAGAACCCTTTATGTATGTTTTCTATAAGTACTTCCGGGTTTAATAAGATACAAATCTCTTTAAAGACACTTTCTCCGCTAAACCCTTTTTTGACACTTTCTGTTGCGTCCGAAACTTAGGTAACCTAACTCAACTATATGTATTTTAGTTTCTTATTTCGGTGTACACATTCATGTTAATAAAAGATAAAATCTTTATTCTATATTACATAGGTTTGAAATTTTACTATGAAAGTTCAGTTAACGACCTTGTCGCCAATTCTACTAATTATATATTATAACAAATTATTTAAGAAATTAAATGTAATGTTGTGTGCAATATGATTTTTATCTATCTATCTTAGCATTGTCAATTTGTGTTACAGGCATTATAAACATTCATGATAAATTAAGTTTAGTTGTGCAAGTAGAATTGGTACCATCTCGGGCCTCTAAATATAAACTCTTCTTCTTTTCTTTACAAATAATCTGCTTCTGTCTATATACCTTTGATAAGATTTCTTGTAATATTAACAAGAAGTTTAAAAGTTCATAGTTTTTGCAAGTCATGACACGAGTGCTTTCAAACTATCGACTAACTTATAAATAAAGTAGGTAGTTGATATCCATAAGTAGCATAGATATATAAAAACTTATGTGTGTGACAGAAGTACAAACTCTCCAAGCTGTCGGATAGATGATTTGGCGAAAATTTAATTAACTCTGTGTTAATATTAATTTTGTTTACGTAAAGTTGAATGACTTTATAAGCTATTAAATATTTTTCTTAAATTCTCAGCAACATAGTTTTTTGTGTTTATATTAGCCACATGTCTCCTTTTCTCCAGCCCATTAATGTCCCACTGTTGGGCTCCGTCTTCCTTTACTTTGGGAGGGATAATGGTCGACTATGTCGCGCTGACTAGACGTGTTGGAATAGGGTTTATTTTCGAGTTTTTCGTCTCTCACAGAGGCTGTTATCTGTGTAATATCCCTTAGCTCACTTTTACAGCAACTTGGCAAGGAAATAGGGTGGTTACATTTGTATTCTTAATCCGTCATCATACGAATAATTAGTCACCAGTTAAGCACAATTGTGATACTACAGAATATTATAAAGTGAGGCTTCGTAGTGCACTAGATAGTTCAGATAGATAGATAGATAACACTTTATTTGTACATTTACATTTCTCACAATCACAATTTTATAAAATTATATAAATACTATAACAAATGTATGATGGGTGGCCTTATTGCACAGTGCAATCTCTTACAGACAACCTTAGGATAGACAAGAAATACACAAAATCATAAAGTATGTAGTTTCCGTTTATGCATTGCATCCGTATTTTAATACCCCATAAGCTTAGCGGGCGAGTAGAGGGCATTATTCATAATGTCCGTAAAAAATAGTTACTATGTTTATTCTGTAACTTATTTTTTTTTTTGAATAAATAAAACCACTTTTAACGGATTTAGACGCGTGTATTTGTTTGTTTCGATCAGTTATTACAGCTCAGTCTCACCCGTGACCATGGTGACTGCAAAGTCTCCGAAACGTCGGGCTAAAATTTAAAACAAATACACGCGTCTAAATCCGTTAAAATTGGTTTTATTTAAACAAATGAGTCGCGCAAGTGTTAGAAAATATTTTTTCAATAACTTAGTTATCAGACTTCGATGGTCTATCAATGGACTGCAAAATCAATAAATCTAAAAGTTTAAAAGCAGTTGCACATGAAATCATTTTATTTAATGCTAACTGCTACAACATATACCTAAAGCTGCACACATTTTAATTATTAAAATACATTACGTTTAATATTAAAAACAATTAGTCAGTGATATTTTTAGAACATTATTATAATAGTGTTTTATCTGCGTTTTATGTTAAATCCTAATCGAGGTACAATCGCTTCTGGGAATTTTACAATGTTTATTAAAATAGAAAAAAAAATTTAAAGGAACTGAGGCTAATAACATTATGATTAATAAACTACGTAAATTAAATTAAATGAATTCCCATTTTTTAAGTATTACTTTGAAAGATGTTATTTTCCACTGTTGTTTCACGTGTTCTATTTTTAACACGCCTATTCGAAACGTTTCTACCAATGTATTAATCTATGTAACGGAATCTTTCAAAGTGATTTTTACCCACTTACAGTAGTCGGATCGATCTAAACTGTTGCACACATATTAAGTACCGATGACAATGCAATAATTAAGAAAAATATTCAGGGTTTTGCGTGTTTTTAAGCTATTGCATAGCTTCTATCGCGGGCCTTGAGCTTGGAGACCGAATCCACAAAATACGAAATTTAAATTCCGTAGTAGTTTTAGTAGTAGGTAACGGAAAATGACAGTACGCGCTGGTGACTCATGTCAGTTTCGGCGTCAGTTTTATATATAAATAATATAGTAAAAGAAAATGAGTGAGTACTCTATATACATACATTTCATTATTATTATCACAGATGCAATATTACTTTTTCAGTTTTAGTACTAAGTAGATTATTAACTTGCTTTGCACCAAGTAAAGGCCTATAAATATAATGTAACATTATGTATTTATTCTCTTTACATTTTATTTTTAGGTACTCATATTATTACGAGCAGAAAAGCCATATACCCATACGGAATACTTTAGATGTCACCCGGATGCGGTTAACATATAAAATTATAATACCTGCATTTAAAATCGTGACACCATCCTTCGATTGTTCATAATAGTATGTAGTTTATAACTGCACCAAATAGGGCTTGTCCATAAAGAAGCGTGTTAAACGTTGCACTAGTATTATGGTCTTATTCATAATGACTTATCGGAGGTTTAAACAATAACTTTATCGGAGAGATAATAAACATTTTATCGTAAAAAGACTATTATGAATAACAATATTATTGACAATTTTAACGAACTTTTAAACCTCCGATAAGTCATTATGAATAAGACCACTAGAGGTTAATTTTACGAAAGCTTTTGTACTTTCAGCTTTTGTTAGCAAGCTGAAAAGCAGCAATTAGTAGGTAGGAAATTTTTCTTATAGTAATAAATCAGAATACAAATGTCATCACCCCATTTTATACTACAGGATGCTGCATGCTGTCATGACAATCTAGGGTATAATATAAACCGAAGTCTGCAAGAGACGGACAACTTGAATTTTATTTAAACTGTATGCCCACACCCTTGCTCAGCGTGACGTAACTAGAAAGAAAAGAATAAAATATTCATTGGTTTATTTTCATCTTATAAGTAAAAATATATACGTGTGGATTAAGAATACAAATATCGTTTCTTCTGCAGCTGTAACAGCCAGCTAAGAATTATTACAATCAGGTAACATTTACTATGAGAGAAAGAAAACTCGAAACTGAAGCTGTCGCAGTCGAAACTGAAGGTCAGTGCGGCATAGAAGACCACAAACTCTCCTGAAATGGAGGAAGCCTGTGCTTAACAGGTGCGATTTTAATAAGCTGGAGAGAGGGAGAAACATAAAAATCAATTAAAATTAATAAATTAAATTACGGTGGAAAAATTGATTACCGCAAGCGGGACTCGAACCCACGACCTCAGAATACTGTTCCGTAGTTCTGCCAACTGAGCGTATTGTGGTTGTGCCTTTCAGTAATCTTGGCCACCGTAATCTTCACTCGATTGAGTTTATATCGTATTTCTACGTGCATAATTTAATTTAATTTATTAAGTAAAAGCATAGCATGTCAATAGCAAAATTAATAAATTACTTTAGTAATCAATTAAAATTTGGACTACGTTTGCTTTTCCTGTGGCTTTTCCATAAACGGTAACATTACCTAAGTACATAACTTTCTCGTAAACGCTAATTATTAATCCGTAATTTAAAGCTAATGATACCTATAAATATCAACTATGGAGTTCTTACTATGATTTATTTATATCACATATCATAGATATAACGTGTCCAAGAAGTGTTGAAAACCAGTTATAATCGGCGTTTACGTTTACTTGATGTTTTATTAGTTGCGTTTTTTCTTCATTGACCAATATGGGTTAACCACATAAGATAGATAATAAAAACTATAAATAGATATATTCGTGGACATTTCAAACAACGTTCTCTGGTTATAAGCTAAGCTTATTATGCTTATGTTATGGGTACCACAATACGTATATATACTTATACTACTTTTCTTTTGTAAATACATACTTATTATACATAGAAAACACGCAAACGCAGTACAAAAATTTTGACAATTATAAATATCACAAAAAATGAATGTCCCTTGCGGGAATCAAACCCGCGACCTCCTGAACGGCTGACCGTTACATGAACCACTCAACGACGAACTAAATCAATATTTTTAAAATATTTTCTTAGTAGAAGTAGTAGTTATTTAGAGAGAAAAAGGAATCAGCATTCAAGTTTTAAGGTATATCGTAACGGCTATACTGAAGTTGATATTCAGTCATTCAGTTTCTTTCCTTACTATTTTTTATCCGGAAAGAATGTTTTTCTATATTACAGTAAGCAATTACTTGATGCGTGGACAGATTTTCTTACTTTGAAGGTGATGATAAATTCAATTTATGTAATCCAAGTCATATTTGAATCAAACAAATTAAATAGGTCCATATTACAATATAACACTACTAATTCCCAAAAACCCCACAAGCTATGCCCTATTATCACAACTGGAAAACACTGAAAATGCGCACAACAAACTCATAAATCAATTCAAGTTGTATTTAAAAATTCACGTAATTCCCACATTACATTATAGGTTTTATTTAATCACAGAAATCAGAATTTAATTAAGATAAGTTGATAAGTAAGTAATTTGAAATAACTGGCCTGTAAAAAACTGAATACCGTCGATGAAAGCTTTTGCCTTACAACTTAATCTATTAACGGAAATAAAAATGAAACCCTCAAATGTACGACTGCTTAAAATTAGGAAATTCTTTTATTTTTGAATTTGAATATATATATATTATATATTGATGGACATTTCACACAACGTCCTCTGGTCCCAAGCTAAGCTTTATATGCTTGTGTTATGGGTACCAGAATACGGATAGAATACATATACTACTTTTCTTTTGTAAATACATACTTATAATACATAGAAACACCCAGACGCAGTACAAACATTTGTATGACAATTAAAAACATCACACAAATATTTGTCCTGACCGGGAATCGAACCCGAGAATAGCAGAAAAATAAAAAAAATATGTGACATATAAGTCGAAAACATTATTGTATTAAACACATAACATTTAGTATAAGTATATATTTATATTTTTTAATCCCAGCTGGATTAAATGGTAGAATTTTTTCAACCTGTATGCATTTAGATTTTTACTAATGAGATTTAATTTTAGTTATACTTAGAAGACTAGATCTATTGTTTTGTTGGAATGTCTACATACTAGGAACCTTATGAATGTTTATAATGACGACGCAATCTGTTATTAAAGACTTCATTGTATACAAATCTATGCAGTTTACATAAATGAAATATTTCTTAGAAAAAAATAGACATAAATGTGATCATCGAGACGGGGTCCCTCAAGGTGACTCGATATCATAGTTCAAGGGAATTAAAATATGATATTAACTATCGCTTCTAACAAATCATATACAATAAAAACCACGGTTTTACACACAATCGTAACCTGTTGTGGGAAGCATTATATAAAAACATTGTTTTTTCCAGTTCATACGTATGTATGAGTGTGTATGAACTTTGCACGGTATATCATTTTATATAAAAGGATGTTATCTACTCAACACAGTCAGTACATGACGATCATGAAGATGATGCGCACTTGCATTGTCTTCTGCCTTCTAATAGGCATAGGTCACGCTTCAGGTAATTACCGACTTACTTTTAATTGTTCTCGCCACAAGTATTAAAAGTTAAAAGTTTTAATTTACATAAAAATAGTTTTAAATTTTGCCTAGCCCTATTATCAAGTCTTAAAGTTCGTTAAATTTATTTTTATTTATTTAGATTCTTATTCTGATTGGTTTCGAAAGTTTCAGTAATCTAAATTTTCTTTTTCAGTGAGAGTTCGCCGCGGTTATGGCGGGGAAGGTGGCGGCGGAGGAGGAGGCGGCGGTGGAGGTGGATTTGGGTACGGCGGTGGTGGAGGAGGTGGCGGCGGTTTTAGTTTCGGAGGTGGCTCAGGAGGAGGTTTTGGAGGAGGTTTAGAATCTATCCGCGAAGGAATCGGAGGCATTATTGGAAAAGTCTCATCAGGCCTGAATGGCTTCGGAAAGGGAGGATTTAGTGGTGGCATCGGAGGCTCAAATGAAAAATCAATTTATACAAAGTCTGAAGATGGCAAATCGGGTGGTTACGCATTTACGGGCTCACTTAAAGGTGGAAAAGGAGGCTATGGTGGCGGAGGAGGTTATAGTTCAGGCGGAGGCGGGGGAGGATATGGAGGTGGTTATGGAGGAGGTTATGGAGGTGGATCTGGAGGCAGTGGTGGCTTAGGAGGAGGATCTGGTGGAAGCCACTCTGGAAGTAGTGGTCATGGTGGCAGTGGACATGGTAGTGCCAGTGGTGGATTAACCTTTACTGGTGGAGCCAGTGGAAGTGGCAACAGTGGATTTGAAAGTAGTAGTTCAGGTGGACACGGAGGCTCTGGTGCTGGCGGCGGATATGGAGGTGGTTATGGAGGTGGTTCAGGATCAGCTCATGGAGGTAGCTCAGGAGAAGCAAGTGGCGGCTTGACTTTTATTGGAGGTGGTGGTAGTGGAGGCAGTCATGGATCGAATACTGGCCATGGAGCAAGCAGTGGTGGCGGATACGGAGGTGGCAAAGGCGGATTCTCTATTGAGTTTGGAGGTGGTGGCAATGGAGGCGGCAGTGGTTCTGGCGCAGGATATGGTGGAGGCTCTGGCGGTGGCAAAGGCTTACACTTAAGTGGTAGTCATGAAGCAGGTATTGGAGGCGGCAGTGGTGGTGCTTACGGAGGAGGTAGTCATGAAAGCAGCTCATCACATGGACAATCGAAGAATGAATTACTATTTAATTATGGTAGTAACTATGGAGGTGGTGGAAGTTCAAGTGGAAGTCATGAACATATCAGCGGAGGATATGGAGGTGGAAGCGGAGGTGGAGGTGGAGGTGGCGGCGGTGGCGGCTTTGGAATAGGAGGTCTATTTGGCGGCAGTGGTTCAGGTGGTGGCAGTGGACACAGTTCTGGAGGAAGCAGTGGACATAATTTGGGCGGAGGTTTCTCCTTGGGATTAAATGGAGGCCATAGTGCTAATATTGGAGGTGGAAGTTCTGGTGGATATGCTGGTGGTTATGGAGGAAGTGCTGGTAAAGGCGCCTATGGAGGAGGTGGTAGTGGTGGCGGTGGAGGAATCGGTGGAGGCGGAGGCAGTGGTGGATTAGGAGGCGGTTTTTCTTATGAATTGGGTGGAGGTGGCGGTGGACACGGTAGCGCCGGAGGTGGGGGTGGACATAGCGGTTCACTAAGCAGCTCAGGTGGTTATAGCGGATCTGGAGGCACCGGTGGTTACGGTGGATCTTCTGGTGGAGGAGGTAGTTACGGGGGTTCTTCAGGCGGTGGAGGTGGTTACGGTGGATCGTCGAGTGGAGCTAATGCTTCTAGTAGTGCTCAAGCTAACGCTGGGGCCAGCGGAGGTGCTGGCGGATATGGTGGTTATTCAGGATCTCAATCTTCTGCTAGTGCTCAGTCATCAGCTCATTCAAGTTCAGGTAGCTACGGTTAACATAATATCTAAAAATAATGATCATGTGTGTTCTCTGAATTTAGTCACTATTACGTCTCGGCCATATGAATTGTAATAAAAACCGTCTGTATTTTTAGTCATTAAAATAATTTATATTTGTATGTTTTGTTTTTTTTCGCTGCACCACATTTTTTGAGTCTGGTTATTTTCCAAATATTACACAAAGATAAATAAATAGGCTGTTGCTAGTCGTCCGGTTATACGGACGACTAATATTCAATATTTGTCCGGTTATCGGATGAATAAAATATATTAATCGTCCGGTTATCAGATTAATAAAATATTTTAATCGTTTACTTTATTATTTGTACTAATTACGTTTCATATAACTTTAGAATTTAATAAAATGAAGGTTTTCGAAAAAAAAAAAAACCCTAACCTAACCTTCACTCGGTTAGCTTCGAGATCTAATAACTCCGCATTTTTTTCTTTTTGCTCCTTAGTCCTCCTTAGTAGTGTAATCTTCAGCTCCGTGGACAGTGTCGATAAAGATTTTCACTTTTTTCACGAAAAAAATTCTTAGTTATAAATTTAATAATAAAAAAATAATAATATCCGTATGAATATACTCATTCAAAAAAAAAAGCCGTACAAATAGTCAAATCCACGATTGACGGACGATTTTTTACCGGACGACTAGACACATCGAAATAAATATGTACATATTTACTTTTCGCGACCTCGAGAATAGCAGTTCGCTACTGGATCCACTAGATCATGAGGTCCGAATATTTTACGTAAACTGTAAGTAATTATGCAATTCTGTCCACTATCCGATATCATTCCTATCACTAATAAAGCTTAATGTCTGAATTATAATTTAAAGAAATAATTGCGAGAAAAATCATGACTATAGTATAGGTACTAATTATTTTTACTATAATTACATTATTGTTGCAAGCCACAATACATAAATTTATTGTTTCAGTCACTGTAAAGGTATGATGAATGAATATATTAATGGGGTTGACGTCTGCAGTTTCTTCTGCGTTTATTACTGCAACGATGCTCTTAATTTCTAGCACGATGGTATAAATGCTACACGGTATTTTGATGCAAAATTTCATCCAAAACCGTAGCTTAAGCATCAAAAAGTAACAAACGTACATAAATTACTCAGATGATTTTGAAATATTTTGTTATTATATTATATTACTAGCAGTTGCCCATGATTTCGTACGCGTGGAGCTTAAAAAATTCCCCACTTTTACAACATTTTTCACTGATGCTTAGCTCCTATTGGTCGCAGCGTGATGTTATATAGCCTATAGCCTTTCTATATATATATAAATGTACGATATAACACTGAAAGAATTTTTCAAATCGGACCAGCGGTTCGTGAGATTAGCGCGTTCAAACAAACTTAGCAGCTTTATGATATTAGTATAGATATCCTAATAACACGGAATGGTAAACAAATACTTAATTATTTCGTAATTATTCCAAAAAATATGAATCAAAAACTAATTTGCCATAATTACATCTAAAAATACCTTACCGCTGACTAACTAAGCTATTATAAATTCAAGTTGTTTTGGTGGCAAATTATCCACTAGCTACAATCTTAAAACCGGTTATATAATTAAACAAATGTTAAATTGTTAACGAATATTCGGTTTTTCCATCTCAGCTTATAATGATCCCGCAGAACTGTCTAACAGTGGGATAATTCTCTGGCGGATTTCGTCACTCTCTCTCTCTCCAGCCCATAATCGTCTCACTGTTGGGCTCGGGCCTCCCATGCTATTAGGGATTATATTCTACTGTACCGTGAAGGCGTGTTAGCTCACGGTTTATTTTCATGTTTTCCATCTCTCACGGAATATGTCATCTGTGTGCCTTACGTGGCTTTTACAGCACCCTGGAAAGGAAAAGAGGTGGTGACACTTGCATATATATGTCACCACACGGACAAGTGTGGTTCTCTTACAATGAGATAATATTTGGTCTTCTACATAAACAGGCGTGTTCGTGATAGTCTTATTATCGAGATTTTATCATTGATAGACAATTGTAGCCTCTTACAGCAAAAACGGAAAGACATGTTTTGGTGATTAGTATTAAGTATAAAGTAAATAGAAACAAATAAATATTCCTTCCGTGTGGTGACGGATTAAGAATACAAGTGTCACCACCCCATCTCCTCTCAAGGGTGCTGTAAAAGTCAGCTATTGGTCGCAACAGTAGTGCCCAACTGTGGGACATAAATGGACTGGAGAAGAAGAAGAGGAATATTCCACGGTCACTATTACTATCTATTACAATCTGTTGGTCGTGCGTGGCTGGCGGTGTTCTGGGTAATGACATGGCAAAATTTTGTATTTTTTTTTAAATATGTGTTAGTAGTCTGCGCTTAAGCTTTTTATTTGTATTTATTATTTAAGTTTATTTTTAAAGATTCTTTTTTATGTCTTGTCACTAAGCGACCCAACGTAAGATCAGTGCTGGCTCTCAGCCAGCAACAGGCTGAGTTGGGTGCGTTTGTGTAGCGATGCTTATTGTCTATAATATTGTTAATGTTCAGTACTTGTTTCTACATTGTTTTATCTTTTACTTTAACATGTTTGCAAATTGTAAGTTCATCGTTACAAATAAAACATTTTCTATTCTATTCTATTCTATTCTATTCTATTCTATTACTCTGATCTGCATTATTTCAGGAATAAAAGTAGCTTATTATGTTAATCTACCTCAGTACCAAATTTTATTAAAATCCCGTTTAAGCTTGAAAGACAGCCATACACACACACGCACATCCGAATAATATTATTAGGATATTAGGATTACAAACTCCAATAGCTAACTCTGCATAAAGTTATATAGATTACCACAAGGTATTTCAGTACAGTGCTTCTACTTAAATCTACATCGAGTTTAAATAACATCGCCCTAAACCAGTGTTTTTCAATCTTTTTGATCTTGCGACCCCCTAGTGTCAAAGTAAAGAAAAAAGCCATTAATTAAAGGATGATCCCTGCTGAAAATGGAATTTCATTCGCAAAATATCAATGTATTTGGAATAAAAGAAAATGCGAATATCCAGTGCTGGCAACTGAAGCTCTTAAATTATTAGTGCCATTTGCCACTTCATATTTATGGGTACTGACATTTTCTTCAACGGTAGACATTAAAACTAAAAAGAGAAATTGACTGCAATTAGAAAATGTATTGATTTATTATCGATTCAAAAATAACACCACAATTTGAAAAACTTTTGCAAAAGTAAATAATCACATCCTTCTCACTAAATTTGTATTTTCGTTGTATGAGAACCTTGAATTATTCTTTCAGACTGCGACCCCCCGAGTAAGACCCACAGATTGAAAAACACTGCCCTAAACAGTCGTATAAAAAGGAACTACTCAACAATTATGTTTTTATGAATACGTTATGATTTATAACATTTTAATAATAGCCGTAGCAAACAAGGAAAAATCCTTTACTACGTCATCAGAACTATTGAATAAATGTTCTTGCACATTTCACACAACATCCTGTCCCAAATTAAGCTATATTTCTGTTGTGTTCTGCTTGTGTTTTGTGTGACAAATTATTGAAGATGGCAAATCGGGTGGTTTTTGCATTTACGGGCTCACTTGAAGGTGCAAAAGGAGGCTATGGTGGCGGAGGAGGTTATAGTTCAGGCGGAGGCGGGGAACAAATTATTAAAATTACACAATTAACTTTACTTACCGGGAATCGAATCCGAGACCTTATGTATCACTGGACAACGAAGCCCGTCTATCAAAGACACATAGAAAAACTTTCCATACCTATTAATTTCAGCGTCTATTTCGATCAATTTTTTTAAGAGCGGAAATAAAAATCTTAACAAAACCGAGCTATGTAAACATCTAAAAAATGGTAGGTATATGTATCAGTTGATTGCTTATTTAATAACTAACTAACTTCGATTAATTTAGATTTTATTCTTTTATAAAATAATAGATCTAACTTCTTTTATAATCAGTATTCAATACTAATTGTTATAAAAATATTTGCACTGTCTTCAAAAAGTATACATATACTTACGAATATAATATAACCGTATTCTGGTACCTACCCATAACAAAAGCAAGGAAGTATAGCTTAATTTGGGACCAAAGGGCGTTGTGTAAAATATAATCCAATTTCCATTGATAAATTATTATAAAATAGACAGAAAATTGATAAATTTCCCAAATTGGTCTCACGAAATCGGGGAACATACATAAAAAAAGGTTATGGCGTTTCGAGAGCTTCCAGCTTTTTCTTAAGTTGGTTACAATTTAGTTGAAAATTTGACCGATATATACACATATCGATACTTTTCCTCGATATATTCGAGATTTCAATTCCGACATCCTTGGCTATCTAGGCTATCTACGTCACTGCGCCCGATTGGTGTTTGCAGTCACGTGATAATGTGTACAAAATAATGCAATTGAAATTCATTTTTATTTAATTTTAACAAGATATTAAACTCTCAAAACGATATTTTAGGTATCAAAATACTGTCTTCAATCTATAAAACATAATTTTACATGAAATTGTTACATGAGTCAACATCCCTTTTGTATGGCAAAACAACGTTTGCCGGGCCAGCTAGTTATTTTATATAGCTTCTGTGTAGGTGTTTGTTGCGGAACATCTAATTGTTGGAGCCAGTCAGCAGCCGATGCAGTTGATTGATGGTGGTCTACCAATGCCAGTGGTCTAAAAAGCAGTGCGTAGTCACTTGTCGCCTATGTGCTGCATCGTCTGGTCAAGAAATTTAATAAATATTCATTATCATCATGTCAACCAATTGCAGTCCACTGCTGGACATAAGTCTTCCAATTCACGCCACCACACACAGTCCACCAGTTAGGGGGCGACCTACCCCATGCTTGCCGAGTCGCGGTTTCCTCTCCAGAACTCGTCTGCTCCATCAACCATCGGTTCTGCGCCAAATATGGCCAACCCATTGCCTTTAAAACGAGCTTGCTCTGCGAGCTATGTCGACACTTTGGTTCTTTGGCGGATTATTATTTCCAGCTGACGCAGAACACGTTAACTGTATAGTTAAATTTTCTCTTACTCTACCTAATAACTAACTCCAACAGCTACTCAGACTAATAACGTAATATTTCGTGAATGCTGTATTCGTGTAATGTAGGTGTTAAACTTGTGTTTCTCTTGAATATTTATCATTAGTACCGATTCTACGTGTACAACGTAATTAAACTTAAGTAAAACATACTTAAATGCCAATAGTATCCAATAACACATTCCGATTTTTTTATATGCATTTTTTCTAATAAATAAAAATTTTGACGCGTATATTTGTTTTAAATTTTAGCCCGTCGTTTTAATGAGTCGCGCAAGTGAGAAAATATTATATAAAAAGTTTTGAAAAAGAACAAACATAACTATGTAACATTAGTTTATTAATTTGTAATATTTATATATTTCAATTTCTTTCATAATTATACAAAATAATGACTGAAAACTGACTATTTAGTAGATGAAAAACGTGTTTAGCTTTTTGTTTTAAATAGACACAAGTGAAAGCTCATAAAAAAGAGTTACTAATAGCATAGAAGTAGCCTTCTTATTTTAGTGAACTGTATTCTTAATACTATTATTTATCAATTGATCTAAAACGCTAAAAGAAAATGCATAATATATGATTGATTTATTTTTTAACTTTCACTAATATTAATTGAATTCTGTCATCCGATTTTTGAGTTACGTAATTAAGTACTGTTATGTATGAATTTTGAATACAACATTATTTAATATAAAAGGGTGTAAAACATTCTTTGTACTCAGTCCAACCAAAGAAGACACGAAGATGATGCAAATATGTGCACTCCTTTGTCTTACAGTTGGGCTTAGCCAAGCGTCAGGTAATTTATCAATTTAATTATTTTTTTATGTACAATAAAGTTAAGTGTTCAAAGTTGATTTGACCCCAAACTACGTCACTTGGGGTGAAGAACTTATATAATTTCAATATTATAATTACTATGGGCTTGTTGCTGATTTATACTTTAAATTTACCCATGACGCAAATAAACCTGCGGCCGTATTATGAGCTTTTATTTACAGGCAGTTTACGCCGTGAATTGAACTGTCTGGCAAATTCGTATTATGAACAAAATTATTAATCAGTCAGTTCGCTAAACTAGTCATACATTAATATGTTTAAGGAGAAGGTACAACTAAAACTTAATGTACTAACTAAAAATTTTTAACTAAAAGTTTTATTTTTGCCATAATACCTAATTTAGCCATGCAGTTTACGGCCTGCCTGGAACTTGAATGATTTTAAAAAGCTCATAATACGCCGGCTGGCCAGAGTTGGAAAGAGCGATAGGTGATAATAATTTATTTATTTATTCTTTGACATTACCCACAACATCCTCTGGTACCAACGTAAGCTTATATGCTTGTGTTATGGATACCAGAGTACGAATATAATATATAAACCACTTTTCTTTTGTATACACATACTTATAAACACAAAGACGAAGTACAAACATTTGCATGACAATTATAAATGTCACACAAATTATTGTACCCTGCGGGAATTGAACCGGCGACTTTGTGAACGACAGACCGTTACATGAACCAGTCGACCAGGAGGCCCGTCAGTAGTCACTTTTGTGCCTTGTTTATATTCCCTCCAAATACTAAAATGCCTAATATCAGTCATTTAAGTATTATTATTCAAATGTACGAAAATGCCACAAATAATTCGTACATCAGTTGCGTGAGTTCATTACCCATAATTTTATGAGTTAATTACATACTTAAACAATGTCGATGACACCCTAATCTTTCCTGAAATTACACGTTATAATTTATGGTGAGGCCCTGCGACCGAAAAAACAGAACTCTATAATTTATGACGAGGCTATTATACTTCATATAAACATTCAAACGCAACTAAATTGATTTATTTTTAAAGTATAAATTTATTAATTTTGCAATTGACTTGCTATGCTTTTACTTAATAAATTAAATTGTAGTGGAAAGAGTCCCGCTTGCAGTGTTATAGTTATTTTTCTTTTTTCTTTTTATAGTTCGAGTTCGTCGTGGTTATGAAGGCCCTGATTTTGAATTTGGCATTGGCTCATTTAGCGGCCTCGAAATCAAACAAAAGCCTGATGATCAATTAGGGTATGGCAATATCGGTGGCAACAAGGAAACAAACAAAAATTATGTTAGTATCGGAGATATTGGAAACGCTGGCAGAGGACTGGATATAAGTCTTGTAAGAGACAAAAGTGGCATTATAAGAGAATTTGGCGTCAGTGAGAATAAAAGCTTTGGTCTTCATATAAATACAGCTGCCAGCGTAGGTGGTACAAGTGCAGCTGTTCATAAAGAAGCAACTAGTATTTTCAATAATAGTTCACATACTAGCGCTGCAGTTCAGTTAGGAATTGGAATTAGTGGTAGTGTAAGCAGTAGCCACGAATCTACCCATCTACAAAATATTAAAACCACACAAAATGGTAGCAAAAACAAACTCATTGTTCTGCTGTCTAGTGGAAGCATCGCTGTCAGCAGTCATAATTATACTAGTAACATACAGAAAAATAGCTTCAGTGCTAGTGAAGCCAGGAGTACTGGATCGCAGACAAGCACCAACAGTAATGGTAGTTACAATGGATATACTTCCAACTCTAACACCGAAAATGGAAATATTGGATACAATATAAATAATGGTGGACACAACTTTGGTAGTACAAACAATCGTCATATAACACGTGATGGAGTTGTTGGTAATCATGAACAAAAATATTCGAACACTGCAGGCCAGGAGGGAGACTTTGAAAAAAGTACCAGTTTAGCCACCAGTGGTAGTTCGGATATAATTAAAGCAACGAAAATTCCTTTACAAGAAAGGCCGCTACGATATAGTACTAGTCAACATGATGGCGTCGATGATAATAGGAACTTTAATATTCATACTAACAATGTAAGAGGTGTGGGTACGTATGGTGGAAGTGGCACAAAAGATTTCGTCACAATTGGCAGTAGTTTCAACAGTGGATTTGAGAAAAATGTAGGTGGTAATTTCAGAAACTCTGGATATGATAATACAAACAAACAAATTGATGACAAAAATAAATACGGTATCTCTAGTGGCAGTGATTTTGCCAAAAATGTTGATTCAGTCTTTACATCTAATAAAAGAACTGAAAAAGATGTGATACCCATTATCACAGGAGAAATTACTCACTGGGACGCCGAAAAAGATCATAGCAGCCGTCGAAACACGGGAAAAATTAATAAAAACAACTATATGAACACTGCACTAATAACAATACATAGGAATAGTGGTAGCACTCATTGCCATGATGGATACTTTGTTACTAATAAAAACGACAGAAACCAAGAAGCTGACAGCAGAAACCAGGAAAGATATAAGAGCAACAATGAAGGGCAAAGTGCACACTTCGGAGACAGTGAAAGTCACGTAGGCCAATCGATAAATTATCCGGGTAATAATAGAGATGACGGTCTCAGAAGTAACTTAAGAGGTACTGGAGGTGCCGGAAGCCACCTGGATGTCAGTGACACATATATACACTCTGCAAGTGGACATAGCCCAAGTCACTGGATCGATAATGAAGAGGATAAAAGGCAATTTGGTGGCAATGAAAACCACAGAAATTATTGGGAGAAAAATGGAGATTATAGAAGAATCTTGGAAAATCTTCAAAGAAAAGGTAGTAGTGAAGTCTACGACAGACGGAATTCTGGCAGTAACGAATTGCATAGCGCCCACAGTAGGGGAAACGTTGCAAGTAACATTTACTTAAAAGACACTGATAATCATGGAGTTAGCTGGAACAATAGAAAAAGGTATGACGATAATGAAGGCCGTGAAAACGACTGGAAATATTCAAATCATAGATACGGAGTTACGAGAACCAATAACAAAGGACATGATAATGCATACATAAAAATTATTGGTGACAACTATACAACAAATAATAAGGGTTACATTTATGAAAACAATCGTTCTGGTGGCAATTCATATGGGCTTCATTTACATAACGTTGGTAGTACTAGTAATATCGCAGTCAATCATGCCAATAATGAGGGCCAGAATATCAATTGGCATAATGATAAAAGGCACAGCACTAATCATGAAGATAATCGTAATTATGATCATGACAGCCAGAAAGCAAATATCGCTAAAGGATACAACGTCCAACCGAACACCCACGATAGACATTACACTAATTCGGCTGGAGATCAAAGTTATAGACGTCACTTGACTGGTACTGAATATGACAATATAAACTTGGGTGTTAAAGAAGGGCACCAAACCCATTCGATTAGTCAGATAAACAATAGCGAAAAACACAGGAGCAACAGTGGAGGCCGCGAAAAATACGCAACTGACGCTACAGTATACGGAAGCAGTTCAGATAACATTGGTGTATTTAAAGGAATTCTTGATAGCGGCAATAAGGATCACACAAGCCAGTCTGTTAGTAATGAAAACAGAGAAAACCATAGAGCTGCCAGTGGCAGTTATGGACACGGGTCATTACTCCATAAAAATCGAGAAAGTTATTTGAGCAATAGTGATGGTATTTCGTCTATAACCAATAAAGGCCAAGGAAGTTACTGGGGTGGCATTGGAGTATACGGAAGTCATTCTAGTAGTAACGAGGGCTATAAACGTGATTGGGAAGGGTATAAAGATCAAAAAGGCTACTCTGGTGGCAGTGGTAGATATGCCAGTCAATGGAGTGACAGCGTAGGTTTCATAAACCAGTGGAATATCACGGGAAACCACGAAATTCATTCAAGTGGCAATGCAGCCTACGCAAGCCACTGGGCTGATAGTACAGGGCAAAGAAGCCACTCGGCAGGCAGCGTAGGCTATGAAACTCACTGGGGTTCGAGTGGAGAACAAAAAAGATAATAAAATAGTGATACTGGTCATGGCATTCATTGAAGTATAGACAAGCGTACTAATTAAGTGATTCAATTGTCACTTGATTGATTATGTAGCTATTTACACCATACGTAAGTACAATTTCCTAGAAACTTGTAGCGGTAATTCAACTAATAGCATACAACAAGTTGCTTGCAAGACAAAATACAACTCAAAAGATGTTATAGAATTCTATCAAAAATTATTCTAAAAATCGAATGATTAAAATTGTAATCATTTTATATTCAATAAATGTATAGATTTTATGAAGCTTTAATTAAAAAACGAGCAATAGAAAATTGATTTTGGAAATGTCTATAATTTGGAAGCGAATCACGAAAAACTACTAAATTTATTTATATAATTTCAGCGATGTATGGCTGTGGTTACATTTAATATCGTTTGTACATAAAATAATATTTACTAATGTTAATAGTTTGTACTTGATCCACGACGTGTTTGAATATAAATAAAATTAAGATCCTTTGTGTTTTTCATACTCATTACTTTTCCTTACTTCATTCTTCTCCTGAGCCCATACATGTTTCACTGTAGGACATAGGCGTCATTTGAATTTATTTAGCACTACGAGATAAACATTTTAATATCAATTCTTCGGCACCTCTATCATAAAAGAAATTGCCTTCTTTTCACTGATTGGTATAGTATACCAATCAGTGAAAAGAAGGCAATTTCTTTACAATACAGAATTGACAGAAAACAACTAGATCCAGTCTCATTAACTGTGTTTATTATTCAAATAATAATTAGCCCGTGGAGAAAGAAACCCAGATATCGTGGACGGAAATTGATATGTCCGAATGTCCGTTTCGTTTCGAGTTTCCCGTCTCTCGCAAAGGATATATTCTGTTTAGATTTCTTCTTAGATGTTAAAAGTTACATAAAGTGTATTTTTAATTTTATTTTATATTGATATTATTTAATGTTAATAAAATAATCTTTAAGACAGTAATCATATTTAATTTACATACAGAATAAATAATTCATAATTATCTTTCTCATGAAATATTCTGCATTCAATAAAAGAAACTTTTAATCAACATAATAAAACAACATCAAAATTCGAACTTTAATGTAAAGTTAAGTACCTTTTGAGAATAAATAATAATTTTAATTCAGTAATAAAAAAGCGAATTTCTTAATGTGAGACACACGCTTTTCAATGGCTTTGTTTTATTCTTAGCGTAGTCGAAAGTCTATCTTTCGTTATCTAAGTATTACATTCGTATCCTCCATGTAAATGAGGCTCATGCCCAAAAGTGGGACGTCATTGGACCTAGGAAGAGGTAATAGGACTCAAAGCATTGAACTAAATTTTACAGTAGGTAGGTACAGTAGTAATTCTAGAATATTAATAATTATTATCAGTATATTAACGGCAATTTTCAATATATATCATCGATTACTTATTACCTACGTCATTACTTGCATATCAATAAGATACTGATAGCATTCTCCATTAAAGAGTTGCCAAGAGAAACTTCTAACTGAAAAATGAGGATTAGAATCTATCTGTAATCGTAGATTGATTATTGAAAATAGCTGTTAATCATACAGGCTTCTGCATTTACCCTTTAAGATATAAGTGCATGTTAGACTAAATAACGTATCTATATAATAAAGCGACCACGAAGTTCTCCTTGAAATGACCAGCTTGTAAATAATATAATTATACATAAGTATTGAATAAACAACAATACTTCATCTTTATATCAACTACATTAAACTCACTAACGATTTCCGTCATTGTGACTAACACTTTATGAATAGAGAAACAATTAATATTGTAAGAAATAATCTGTCAATTAATATATGCTATTAGTCACGGATATCTACTGCTATGTATCCCGTCACTGTGAAAAAATTAAGAAACAATGGTGCCGATTCTACATGCACAACTAAACTTAACTAAAAAATGAAATCAACTATTGCTGTATCTTGATTAATCGGCTATTTTGTTGTGCACTTTTATAATAATTATAATCGTTAGTCTGTAGTAAACAGTTTTTATAACAAGAAAGTTTTGTTAACATTATGGCATTGTGTTATTGATACTATCAATTTTCATTTTTTAGTTAAGTTTAGTTTTGTACGTGGAATTGGTACCAATCTCTTGTTTCGTTTACGACCAAAAATACAAGTAGTAAATACAAGTGCGAATATGATATGATTTTGGCAAAACATTTAAAGATTCGAAAGTTAGCAATAAACAAACATACCGTATATTTTGTTTCGTATCAAATAATGCTGGCTAACAATAAATATCTAATATCACAACTAATATGGATACTATTCGTCTTGTGGAAGTTTTTAAAATCTTTGCAATTACAATTTATAATGGTCACAAAGCTATGAGCAACTCTGCCAAGTCGGAGTTTGCTACACACATTTAAAAAGGCAGTTCTTCACAGTCTGTTTTAAATATTTTCTACGCGTGTAAATACTTTACATAAGTTTTGTTTCCAGCGATCAACTTTTCTCTGGACACTACTGGACTCCTACCCTTAGAATGCCACAACTTACCCACAGTTATTTACTTTGATTTTAAGATTATTCGCCTCTTTAAGGCAAGCTGTTGAGAAGCCTCATTTTCTTAGCACGCAGCTACAAACAGTCGTAGCACTGATTTACATTTTCATTTTAATAGGAGCTGTGGCGTACCTTGCCTTAGAATATGGAGGCCAAATGTCAGGGCTCTTCTGGCCTGGGATCCCGCATCAAAAGTCAAAAATAACATGTAAAAGAGCTCATTTCACATTAAAAGTTACAACTACATGAAATAAGTTGGCATTTTTATCAGCTTATAAAGTCTGTTTGCAGTTAACTATGTACCGATTTATGTTGGGATTATTTATGCATTTTAACCATTATTATCTACCTTTATTACTCTACCAATTAACATGGTCGTCTTTGTGGTGGCGGATTAAGAATATAAGTGTCACCTACCCTATTACCTTTCTAGAGTGCTGTAAGAGCCAGAAAAAAAAATCTTATACAAATAACAACCTCGCGAGAGACGGAAAACTTGAAACTAGATACTATGCCAACACCCCTGGTCAGCGTCGCATAGTAGACCCATAACTCTCCCGGAGTAGAAGAGTTTCGTGCCCAATAGTGAAACGTTAATGGGCTGGGAAAGAAGTTGTCAAAAACAAAACTGTATCCAAGCCAAATGGCAAATAGTACGCCTGCGTCTGAAACCATACAATACTTCAACATATGTGTTGCCTTATTTACGTATGTTTAAAATCAGTTTCTTAATCATAATTAATGACTGTGTCATTTATATTTTATACGTAGGACGTATTTAACAAAAAATATTTCGAGATAACAAAATATAAAAAAATATTGGCACTGTTTCTTTTTTTTGTACCTAACCTGCAAAATTTTTTGTAGAAATGAATATTCTATCTATTTTTAAATATTTTGATTCCCTGTCCTTTATTCGACGTCTCAGAACGGACAGGGTCCCATTTTATTTTTCGGTTAAGATCTCTACGAAAGCAAATAAAAGTGTAAATAAAACCACTTTTTACGGATGTGAATAAACCCTGTAATAAATGATTGTAGAAGACACATTACAGCCCAGTCTCACCCGTGACCATGGTGACTGCAAAGTCTCCGAAACGTCGGGCGAAAATTTAAAACAAATATACGCGTCTAAATCCGTTAAAAGTAGTTTTATTTAAACAAATGAGTCGCGCAAGCGTTTGAATATATTACACTTTTTACGGATTTAGATGCATGTATTTGTTTTAAATTATAGCCCGACGTTTTGGAGACTTTGCAGTCGCCATGGTCAGGGGGTGAGACTGAGAGTCTTGCAAGTTTAGTGTTAAATAATATTAAATAAAAGTGTATTAATATAACATAATAAGATCAATCCCTATATCTGCGACGTAATTGCATATACGGCCGTATACACAAAAAAAAACACATTTTGATACAAAAAAATATAATTCAAGGGCTACTACAATAACTTTAATAATACCTACAAATAATAATTAATTGTTATGATAATAATCACAATCGTGACGACCTTAACAATGAACCCTACTTCCTACTAATATTAATTATAATGTACGTAGATGATGATTTGCCCTAATGTTAACCACAAAATTAATATATTCTTATCAAATGTTTCTTGAATTAGGTACACAAATAATTATAAAATAACTAGGTGACTCTGCAAACGTTGTTTTGCCATATAAATGTTAGGGGTGGACAACCCATATAACTGAGAGGCTTGAAAAATAGATAGTAGCCGATTCTCAGACCTACTGAATATGCATGTAAAATTTCATAAACATCGGTCAAGCCGTTTCGGAGGAGTATGGGAACGAACATTGTGACACGAGAATATTATATATTAAAAGATAATTTGGTACAAAATGCAACGTACGGAGGTCCTTTTAAAAAGATGAATGAATGAGTTTTTTTTTTTAATAATATTCACGGACATTTTACACAATGTCCTCTGGTCCCAAGCCAAGCTTATATGCTTGTGTTATGGGTACGAGAATACGGATATAATACATAAACTACTTTTCTTTTGTGAATACATACTTATAATACATAGTAAACACCCAGACGCAGTACAAACATTTGTATGACATTTATGGATGATTCTGATATTATTATGATGATGATGATATTATTATGGCTTCGTGGTGGAGTGGTTTATGTACTGGACTGCCGATCGCGAGGTCTCGGGTTCGATTCCCGGTCATAAATGTCATACAAATGTTTGTACTGCGTCTGGGTGTTTACTATGTTTACGTTTATGTTTTATGTTTACGTTTATGTTTTATGTTTGTTTATTTACTATGTTTTTATAAGTATGTATTTACAAAAGAAAAGTAGTTTATGTATTATATCCGTATTCTGGTACCCATAACACAAGCATATAAGCTTAGCTTGGAACCAGAGGACGTTGTGTGAAATGTCCGTGAATTTTTTTTTTTCTTTTTAAATAACTTTTATTAAATCAAAATCTATTTAAAACTTAATGCTCTACATCATTTTAAAATAATGACTAGTAATTTTAATGTACGTTGATAGAAACCTGTTCATGACTCGTAATATCTCAGCCTATTGTCGGGTTTGAACACATCGCGGATATTCGAAAATGATTATCAGGATGCGTAGTGAAGTACCTACAACTTCCCGACTTCTGTTTAATAAAATCTTGATATCCTTCGACTTTGCTTTAAGTAAAACTGAAAAGTTTAAAGTAATTTTAGCAAAATTACTATAACGATTATATCACGGAACAAAATCTTGTAAAAGTAAACCGTTTCGAGGTTAAAACCATTTTACAGGTTAGAACAGAAAAACAGAATACGTTTAATACTTAGTCACTGTAAAAATACATTATTAAAAATACCAAATTTTCTAGATAATTCTTTTATCTGAATAAAATATAATACTGTCTTATGCTGCTTTTAACGTGATCTTGTTTACCTATGTACTATTCTAATAGAGAAAATATTATATTACTGTAAAGATTTTTATTAATCATATCTAGTATTTGCTCTCGCGTTACAGAATTTGCACAAATTTTAAAAAAATATACAATAGATGACAAATTTTAAAAAGATGGTACAATTAAAAGTGATAAAATATCTACCTTTATTTAATGAAAATATTTAAGTTATCTGGTACGATATCCTAATTAAAAAACACTGCTCCAGACGTGAATTTGATTTATATATTTTTTTAAACACAAACCTCTAATAATAATATATCCCATTCGCTAATGCTTTATATATCTCATTTGGAACGATTGTTATCAAATATGTTAAAACTTTTTAGTGCTGTTATATTTTTGTTTGTTTAAATAATATAATTTTATTTACTGTAATGATCTGACGCAATCACTTGAAATCATCACCCAATGCGTTGTGTTAGTTCTAGTCGCTAGCCACCTAAGAACTCACTAAAAGCTACTCACAAAAAGATCGAGCGGTCGATAAACTAATTCGCAGAACAATATAAAATATAAATAATAAACACATTTCCTTATCAATTCACTTCACGCTGAAATAAGAAAAAAATAATTTCCAAGTAACTACAAGGATAGGTTAAAGCTTGTTGTATATCTCGCGCTGTAAAATACGATTTATATCTTTACTCATTATCATGACCGCGTACTATTGACAGCGTTTTTAGTAGGTACATTTTATTTTAAATAACGAATAGTAGTAGTATTAATATAGGTATTTTGATAAATAATAACTATTTTTATTAATATTCTTAGCTAAGATTGGGATAGCGTTGGCATTTTTATTTATATCTGTTAAACTTTAGAAGGAAATAAATATGAAAATAAAACTCTATTTCAGTATCTTTACGTACTTTAGTATTTATGAATATTAATTTATTTTGAAAACTTAAAAAGGCTATGATTATTTTGCCTTATTGCCATGGGGGTATCCAGAGACTATAAAACACCATTTGTTACGACCCAAACATTTATCCAAACATGGACTTTAGTAGCAATTTTTTTACATACAATGAAGGGATAAAACCGCCATTTGTACATAAAAAATTGTTACTACTTTATTTTTGTATATTTGTATAATTGGTGTGCAATAAAGAATATTGTTGTTGTTTTTGTTGAAGCGTGATATCACGCATGAAATATATCTTGCACTGTATCGTTGACCTACAAGTATTTTGTATTACTGTGTACGTACAATATTTATTTACTATACCAGAAGTATGCTATATATACTTTATACTTAGGTATGTAGGTATATCACAAACCAGTAATTATGTACCTAGATACATACATATAGCTGTTAGAGCGAATGAATTACACAAAAACTATTGACTACATTGATGTATTAAACGAACAGTTTTTTTCTTATCTCGTTATTGAGTTATGTAATTTGGTTCCGTAATATGATTTAATGTTTTTAATAAAGAAATCTATTGTTGTATCCTTTGATGATCATATATCATCACTTCATTTCACCAAAAAATAACTAAATAAATAATCCGATATAAGGTAATATATAATATAATATATAGCTATAATATATGTAGGTATAATATAGAGCTACATAGAACCGTGTAATTTATCGCTAATGTAACTGTTTTCAATGAATATATTTTTTCTTAGATAGTCTGATTGCTAACGAATGAGTTGAGTCTCAAAATAAATATTTTGAATAAATAGAAGCATTTCTAGTCCTGTTGTCGGCCTTACCTCAACTATGTTACACTGTTAAGAGGGTACTGTACTCCTCATTTAGGTATTTGCCTTAGGTATTGCTATCCCTATTTCCGAGCGCTGCGCTGAAAGGGACAAATATAGATGAAGCGGATTTTACCTACAAATTCTTTGAAAAAAGACGTTTCGTACTTCCGTTTTTTTTTTTCGCGAAAGTTACACTGATTTTAATAGTTTTTGGGTTATATTATAGATAATGAGTATATCTATGCTTCTATCACTTTCTTTTGTGGTAAAACTTTATCAAATTTGTGTGATAGACGATAATATAACGCAAAAACTATTAAAATCGGTTTAACTTTCGCGAAGAAAAAACGGAAGTACGATACCCATACTTTTGTATGGAGCATAATTTGGTATCGTCCCGTCTTAAGTTTGGCTTTCTTCACACTCGGACTCACCCAGTATCTCTTTTTTGCGTTTTTGTTTTAACAGCACAATACTACGATGATGACCTCGGACTGGTTCCCTAGTCCGAAGATATTTTTCAGTTATGATGTAAAAAATCTTTTGACTTGAAAACTGGATCAACCCTTATAATTTTGACGCCCGGCTTCTTTGATTGCTTTTAACGTTGACGTTACTTAATGTAACGCATGTTCCGCAATTATGTGGAAGGTTTTGATTAAGTACAGCATTCCAAAATAGTAAAAAAAAATATTTAAAAAAAAAATGTGCATGTTTTTTATTGTTTTATATCTTGCCATAAGCCCCTAATATTCCCGCGGAAATTTTGTTATAATTACATTAATTTTACTACATCAAAAATAATAACTACAAAATGAACCAATTCTATAATACGGAACCTAATAAAATAATGAAAAAGCGTAACAAAAAGTGAAGATTCAGATACAAACATTGGTGCTCTTGAGACAGTATGACATAAGCGAGCTTGAGTATATAAGCTGTGTTGAGATTGTGTTAAGTACAGTGACAACAACAGCATGGGCAAGCTAACAGTTGTAGCTATAGCCTTAGGGCTCATCGCCTGCACTTACGCAGCACCAGGTAATTTTAAAAATATAATAATTTAACAAATAAAATTCTTGTGTTTGTTGTCCTTCTCCATAAGAGATATACGAATTAAGACATATTGAAGTTTTTTTAGTAAGTCTATGAAAAGGATATTTTGTACCCCAGGTCGTAAATTGGGACCTCTCCAGTAAAAACCCAAGGGAATAAAAAATGTTTATTTAATTTATCTAATTGTATAAAGTTCTCGTGTTACAATGTTCCTTCCCATACTCCTCCGAAACTGCTTGACCGATTCTTATGAAATTTGATATGCACACTAGCCAAAGCCCGTGACTCCGTCCGCGTAGAATTTAGAAAATTTTCCCCGTTTTTGCAAAATTTTTCACTTCTGCTTCGCTTCTATTGGTCGTAGCGTGATGTTATATAGCCTAAAGCCTTCCTCGATAAATGCCCTATCTAACGCTGAAAGAATTTTTTAAATCAGCCCAGTGGTTCCTGAGATTAACGCGTCCAAACAAACTAACAAACAAACAAACTCTTCAGCTTTATAATATTAGTATAGATATAGATTTAGTAGGTCTGAGAATCGGCTACTATCTATTTTTCATAGCCCTAAGTGATAAGGGTTATCCACCCCTGACATTTGTATGGCGAAACAACGTTTACCGGGGCAGCTTGTATGCTTATAACATTTTATCTGACGGTCTATTCCTAAAACTAAATATGTCGCAAATTAATTAAGACAAAATTACTGTTTGCATTTGAAAATCCCGTATTATCTTGATAAATAAATAAAATAAACATAAAGCAGGATTAAGTGCTAAATTGATATGGGATATTCTAAAATTGCAACACGATACAACTTGTTGTATTACTAGCCCTTGCCTGTGGCTTCCTACACCTTAAAAATAAGTTAAGAATGTCCTTTCTTAGGTTTTAAACTATAAAATATATATGTTAGGTTAGGTGAAATGTGCACAACTATACTTAACTTACTTAGAAATGAAAACAACTATAGTGTATTTTAATATTTTCTAACACTTGCGCAACTCATTTGTTTAAATAAAACTACTTTTTACGGATTTAAACGCGTATATTTGTTTTATCTAATTGTCTAAATCCGTAAAAAGTAAAGTATAGTGTAATTTGTTTAATTGGCTATTTAATAGATTGATATAGCCTATATAATATATCTCTGGATAATATATCTCTGGCAAAACTATAAAACAAATTCCATATAATTATTATTTACTAGTTGCGGCTGGCAACTTCTTACGCACAGTATTTAAAATTATACTTATTAAATTATACAAAAATGCCATTCCCTCTAATAATAAACCACTCTATCTGTTAAAAAAAACCGCATCAAAATCTGATGTGTAGTTTTGAAGATATAAGCTTACATAGGGACGTACATACAAAAATAACTTTGTTTTATAATAAGGACGAAGAAGAAGATTTATGTTCGATTTTAGTTACTATTGACATGTATCTGTTTTACAGGCTACGGTGGAGGCGGCTCTAGCGGAGGTGGAGGATACGGAGGAGGCGGTGGCGGTGGCTTTGGAGGTGGTGGTGGCGGCGGTCACGGCGGTGGTCTTGGAGGAGGCGGTGGACAAGGAGTAGGTGGCGGTCTTGGCGGCGGTCACGGCGGTGGTCTTGGCGGTGGCAATGGAGGAGGCGGTGGTCTCGGAGGTGGAAATGGCGGTGGCCACGGTGGAAGTGGAGGCCATGGCGGTGGTTCCGGCGGTGGTCTAGGCGGTGGTAATGGCGGTGGTTATGGAGGTGGCAACGGAGGTGGACTTGGAGGTGGAAATGGCGGTGGCAATGGCGGTGGTTATGGAGGCAGCAATGGAGGTGGACTCGGAGGTGGCAATAGCGGTGGACACAGTGGCGGCGGTGGATATGGCGGATCTGGTTCTAGTGCCAGTGCCAGTGCTAGTTCTAACGCCGGAGGATATGGCGCACATAAGGGTGGATACAGGTAAATATTGCTACTTACATCCTAGTATATTTTGTAACAAAATTCAACTAATCACGTATTTCTTTCCAATTGTGTTTAACCTTTTTTCTCGGATTTCACTGAAGACCTTTGACCATATAAGGCTTTTTAAGAACATCAAAGTTTTTCTTTCATTCTAATTTACATAAAGTACTTTATCGTTAATACAACAAATAGTTAATTATATTTTCTTGTTTCAGACGTTAATCTTCATGAAGGTGCAATATAGAATAAAAAAACTCAAAATGTGATATTATAAACGTAATAATTTTGCCATACAATTGATAATATGTATTAATAGAAATATATGTTTATTTTGTTTATTTCATTGTTTTATTATGCGATCCAAAGATTTTTATTTATTGTAAAGGGTGGGCACAAATTTCTACTCTGTTATTCTCTAACACTTGCGCGACTCATTTGTTTAAATAAAACTACTTTTTCGATCGTAGAGGACACTGGTGGTGACTGCAAATTCTCTAAAACTTCGGGTCAAAATTTGAAACAAATACACGAGTCTAAATCTGTAAAAATAGTTTTATTTGAAAATCTATGCTTATTTATTATTTAAATGGGTGGCTAAATAGTTGTTCTACAACTGTGTCGTTTAAACAACATGTTAAGTAAGTCTATATTACTTATTTATTTTGTCTGTCTAAACAACTAATAAAATTAAAAAATTACTTAAATCTGTTATTTCCCTGGTTTAAAATAGAACATTTATTTACTAGAACAAATTGTAGTGTTAACGAAAATCTTAGATGGCCTGATCTTACTGTAATAATAATAAATATTTACAGACATTTCACACAACGTCCTCAAGTCCCGACTAGGCATATTGCGAATACGGATATACTTTTTTTTCTTTTAAACACATATTTATATAAAAGATAAAAAACTGTTAGACGCAACACAAAAATCAGTTTGGCAAATATATCACTTCATTAGAGCTCCTCATTTATTAGAAAAAATAGCCTTAAGAGTACCTAGACCTGGTTCTGGTTCAGAGAAATTATTTGCAGTACCTTTATACAGAACTATTTATACAAGTAACAACTTCTTTATGCGTAGTGTGGATTATATAATAAAGGATTTATAGATATAGATTTATTCGGAAATAGTTTAACAACATTCAAAAGAAATTAAAAAACAAAATTTTCTGTGAATTTAATGTAACCTAAGGTTCAAAGTATTATTATTATTATTTTTTTCTTAACTTATGTAAGACACTTTTATGTTTACCATTTATATTAATGTTAATTGTGGAACTAGAAGTCTATCCATACTACTTTTTCTTTTTATACTGATTCGTAATGAGACTGTATGTTTTGTCCTGAATAATAAATAAATAAACAAATAAACATCACAGGAATATTGTGCTGGGCATGGATAGCACCCGCGACCTCGATAAAATAAAAACTAATAATAATGAACTACTAATAACCACGTGTATAGGCAAAACAAAGCAATTGAGCAATAATGATATGGGCTTCGTGGTGGAGTGGTTTATGTAATGGACTGCCGATCCCGAGGTCGCGGATTCGATTCCCGCTTGGGACAATCATTTGTGTGATATCCATAAATGTCATACAAATGTTTGTACTGCGTCTGGGTGTTTTCTATGTATTATAAGTATGTATTTACAAAAGAAAAGTAGTGTATGTCCGTATCTGGTTCCCATAATACAAGCATAGAAATATAGCTTACTTTGGGACCAGAGGACGTTGTGTGAAATGTCCTGAATATTTATTTTTAATTTAATGGTAACCTCCATGATTTTGTAATAGTTAAGAGAAGAAGCTTCTCTTCCTCAGTTTCGGAACGGTGACGTACGTAAATGAATTCCTTATGTGAAAAAACCACAGTTTCCAGCAACCGATTGACATATGGATGATGGAGCTTATTAACACGCTTTTATAAGTTCGGTATGTAACGGAATCTTTGAACGCGATTTTCACACAGTAGTCGGATTGATTTGAAATTTTGCATACATATTGAGGACCCATGACAATGCAATTATTTAAAAATAGGATCGTGGGGCCTGAGTGCACAATCTCTTTATAAAGGTCTTTCTAAGAGACTGGTCGACATTTCACGTGACCGAAAGGCTAGCCTGTATTTATTTAGCAAATTGTATAACCATTGCTATACAACGTGGCAATGCGGCCAGTATTTTGAGCACGTTACCCAATGACTGCGATGCGGACGAATTTTTTTATTCCTATATTTAATCCCCTCCTTTATTTTTCTTTCTTTATTTTAAGTATGTAATTATGTAATATATTAAATTAGATGAAAATAGGATTTTCATTTATATTCCGGATGAATGATGATCATCATCAACGAATCAAAAAATCGAACGTGTTTTTTAGTTTTTGAACTAAGCAAATTGTTAATTGAAACTTGATAACAATAACATTTTATGTGTTTACTTGATCTGTTCATAGAAGTAAACGGATGGACTATCGATAAATATTATATTTCTTTGTTGGTTAAAAGTTATTATTAGATATTGAAGATAATTACAAATTCACCGTGAAAATATTAATCTATAGACTAAATAATATGCAACAAAATTGTTACACGTGTGTTCAGAGAATAATAATGCTCAATTAAAGCCGAATCTCATCTTCACTCGTCTTTTAAAAAGCAATCGTTTACGAATTTGCTAAAATTATTTATTTCTTAATTTGCGAAAATCAGAATAAAAGAAATTTAGCACACAAATGTTTTATTTCCTGGTAGCAGTAGTTTCAGCCCTGCTTTCATATAGACAACGATTAAAAAAATTGCTTTATTCTTAATAACTCAGTATTTAAATACTTAACTTTTAACTTAATACCAAACTAAGTTAATTTGTCTAGCGAAAAGTTCCTGTAACTTTTAGGACCACGAATGTAGACTCGACACGAACATTTTACCAGTTTCGAAACAAAATCGCTTGCACTAAATTCCAGGTTATTGCTATGCAAAAATCATTCTGAAGGACCAAAAAATCCAGGAGGATCAAGAAATAGTATCTTCGAATGTACCTACATCCTACGGTCCTTTTCCAGATTATAATCTGGGAGCGGAAAATTACCTTTAAATGCAGAAAAAATCACGTTAGTTAGTAGAAAATAAAACTTATCTGATAAACGAAATTAAGGTTTCGAATATTAAGCTTATGAAAAAACGTAACAAAAAGTGAAGATTCAGATAGAAACATTAGCTCTCGTGATTTAATGACTTTAATAATCGTATATAAACTGTGATGGGATTTGGATTGGACACAGTGACAACAACAACATGGGCAAGCTAACAGTTATGGCTATAGCCTTAGGGCTTTTCGCCTGCACTTACGCGGCACCAGGTAACTATTGACTATTCAATTTATTAAAATGTAAGAGCTGAATCGTTTCTTGTTTTTTGTTTTGTGTAACATGGAGATCCAACGACTTATCTGGACATCAAAATTACCAAATTAAATTAATTTTAGTCCGTGTTTAATCTTTACACATTATTGTAACATTATTGTGGTGATTTTGACGGAGTCGGTAATTTCTTAAACTTTTCTTTACTTATCATAAAACAAAGTCGTTATTTTTTCGTTCGTTGTGAGCTAATGTTCAAAACTACGCGATGGATGTTTATGAGGATTTTTTTAAATAGATAGAGTAATTCAAGAGGATGGCATTTTTGTATTTTAAATTCCACGCCTACGAAGTTTCGAGCAACAGCTAGCATCCATTATATAAAAAAATAGTGATGACCTTCGCAGCGATAGCCTAGTCGTACCCATGATAAGGTTCGAAAAAATTGGATTGAATCTGAAAAGAATTAGAACCTTAGCAGTAGGTACCAAATCAGGTAATAAAAATAAATCTAAGGTTACGTGCATGGTTAATAATGATAGCGAGTAATCACTTGACTGCGTCATATTTAATACAAGTTTTACGTAAGTTACAAGCTTAGTAATAATTAAATTTCCATTTACAATGCGGATGTGGCTATCGTAATTTGTGTTTTAGTGTAAACATGACCTAAAATCATGCTAGACTTTGAGTGCGTGCCATTAATATTTTTCCCAGTGCTCTCTTTCTTATGTATTTGGTCAAACTATGAACAAAATAGTCATAACTATAACTTGTTTTTGTAATTGCAAGATAATAACGCTCTGCTGCAATATTACTTCTAAAGATAAGAACACTGAAATAGATACTAAAAACGTAGTGTTTCCTTTAATTGCTTAGTTTCAATTTAAAGTTTAACTATGAATTCATTTCCTTCTCACCATGGCGCAGGTATATCTCATATGCGCGGTGTTCCTCCGCAAGGTGAAGTTAGTTGGTCTCCTTTACCTAACGGAACTTAGTGATAAAAGACTTGAGATGGAATCTATCCATTTTGAGTCTTCCGTCTCTCTAAGCAAAA
Organism: Orgyia antiqua; assembly: GCA_916999025.1. NCBI lineage: Eukaryota > Metazoa > Arthropoda > Insecta > Lepidoptera > Erebidae > Orgyia > Orgyia antiqua. The sequence goes on from OU779862.1 coordinate 23,478,180, forward strand.
AATAGATCTCTTATACATTTGATGTTGCAGGAAACAGCCGCGTCCAACGCAGTTATGGCGGAGGAGGTTCAAGCGGAGGTGGAGGATACGGCGGAGGTGGAGGATACGGCGGAGGTGGAGGATACGGCGGAGGTGGCGATGATGATGATGTTGGAGTAGGCGGCGGTCATGGTGGTGGTGGCCATACTGGAAGTGGAGGCTTCGGCTTCAGTAGCAGTTGGGGTGGTGGTTATGGCGGCGGTAAAAGAAACAGCTACGGAGGCGGCCATGGAGGAGGTTTTCGAGGTGGATCTGGCAGAGGTCATGGAAGCAGTCTAGTGTATGCATTTGATCTTGGTCATGGAGGTAGTCTAGGAGCTGGATTTGATGAAAACCATGATGGCAATGTAGGAAGTGGATCTGATGAAAGCCATGAATCTGGTCTAGGAGGTGGATCGGGTGAAAGTTATTTATTTGGTCTAGGAGGTGGAACTGGTAGTAGCGATGGAAACAGTCAACATGGTGGTTCAGGCGGTGGTCATGGAAGCGGGGTCTATGGAGGTGGTTCTGGTGGCGGATCCAGTGGTGGCCTTATTGTTGCGTCTGGCATTAGCCTTGAAAGTGATTCTGAGAGCGGTCATGCCGGTGATTCTACCAGTGGTCATGCCAGTGATTCTACCAGTGGTCATGCCAGTGATTCTACCAGTGGCCTTGGAGGTGGTTATGGCAACGGCCATGGAGGGTATTCTAGCGGTGGATCTGGCGGTGGCCAAGGGGGTGGTTCCAGTAGCGGCCTTGGAGATGTTTTTGGAGTTGGACTTGGAGGTGGTTCCGGCAGTGGTCACTTAGATGGTTCTAGCAGTGGATCTGGTAGTGGCCACGAGGGTGGCTCTGGTGGTGGATCCGAAATTGGCCATGCGGGTGGATTTGGAGGTGGGCAAGGAGGTTCCTCCGTCAGTGGCTCTTTGGGTAGTTCTGGCGGTGGCCATGGGAGTGGTACTGGTGGTGGCCTAGGAGGGGGAATTAGTGGTGATGAAGGTAGCTCCAGCGGTGGATATGGAGGTAGTGTAGGAGGAGTAGGATCTGGTACTGGATCAGGCGGTGGTTACGGAAGTGGATCTGGTGGTGGCCATGGAGGTGTTCAAGGAAGTGGATCTGGCGGTGGTTACGGAAGTAGTCAAGGATTTGGGTTTGGAGGTAGTCATGGAAGTGGTCTTGCCGGTGGCTATCTAGCTGGTACTGACAGTGGTCTTGGAGGTGCGATCAGCGCTGGCTCCAATGGTTCTGGTGGGAACGTTAATAGCAGTGATGGAGGTGGACATAGCGATACTGAAGCTGATACCAGTGTTACCTCCAACGCCGGAGGGTACGACGGACATAAGGGAGGATACGGGTAAATATTAATTAATATTCATGGACATTTCACACAACGTCGTCTGGTCCAATCCAGACGCAGTACAAACATTTGTATGACAATTATCAATGTCTGACAAATGACTGTCCCGAGAGAGAATCGAACTCGTAACCTCGTGAACGGCAGAACCACAAGCCCATCATATATATACAATGTATTATAATTTTATGCATTGTCTCGAACCAGAAAGTAATTTTCACGCTTCGATACCACCGTGGACCTCTGATCTCAGATCTACATAATGACATTATTACACATATTTTCATATTATCACCGCGTAAAATCCTATGTTGTGCAAACGTAGGATAGTTACCTAATTATTTAGATAAATATACATTGACTACCTGCGGAATACTTGGTTGAGCTTTTAAATAATTAAGTCTTTATTAATTAATAATATATAAATTAAAAAAATATTAGTTAATTATATCTTTATTCTATCAATTATTCTATCCACAATATTTAAACGGATATCTCCACAACTCTCGTGTCTCCAGAATATTATTATACTTATTATCTTAATGAAAAAACAGTTTATCCATAGAAGAAAGAAACCACGTGTTTTATTCTTCTGTCATCACCATAGCAAGTTCAATAACGTTGTATTTTCTTGTTTTAGACGTTAGCTGCAATGAAGAATCAAAAACTCAAAAGTCAACGATATTAACTATGCCATACATATGTAATATTTTGAACAATAAAATTATATTTTTGTACGTTATAATTTTTTTTATTTATTTTTTTATATGTCATTCAAGACAGTTATTTAATTGTAAACACTTCCGTATTTACATTATGACTGGGTGTGTTTTAAGCTCTATATATTTTTAAGAAAAATATACTACGTAATTGTGATATTCGTTATATAAAATTCATATCACAAGCATTACACTTAGTTTAAAACCAAAAAAGGTATCGAAAAATATCAATTACAATACATTAAAAAAGTAGTTATCAAAGATATTCAGTTAAATTTTGAAACTAGTTAAGAAAAACTTAAAAACAGTGAAATGAATGTCAAAAATAAACCCCCGTGAGTCACTGATGACTCACCGTGTCTGTAAACACCCATTCTAATCATATACAAAACAAGAGTAATACGTAAAAACCTGAAACAGTTCTTTCCTAGAACAAGTTTGCACCAAAATATAAATACTATTTACGCTCCGTTGACTCTGAAAGATCTGACCGAGTATATTTTTTATAACTCGATGATTACTCAAAAGAACTTCGTTCAAAAAATCGAGCGAACGACCGACTGGACAAGGTCATGATCGAACACGGGTTTAACCAACAAATAGCTTAATTATAGTTATCACTGATATCGGATGGGTTGGGTACATCGCAACGAAAAAAAAAGAAAATGTTTTCTAAGACTAAGCATACCTACTCTGTAAAAATCTGATCCTTTGGTACATATTATAAAACAAAGTCCTATACAGCGTCTGTTTGTCTGTTTGAGTAAAACTTTAAAAGTAATAAAATGTATCATAAAGTTTAACTCAACAACAGATCTACACTGATCTTATAAAACTGGAGAGTTTATTTAAACGCGCTAATCTCAGGAGCCACTTATGATTTGAAATTCTTACAATGTTGGATAATAAATTTATTGAGGAAAGCTAGGCTATATAACATCGCACTGCGACCAATAGAAGCGAAGCATCAGTAAAAATCTTGCAAAATAAGTACAAAAAAATCTAATAAGAAGAAAGTAATTGCTTGATCGATGGTAATAGTAACGTTTGTGTATTCTTATCTCCTCACCAAAGCTTTTTTCAACAAATGCAAGTAAATTATCATACATAATTGATTTATTATTTTAAACGTCAAAATTCACATACAAATACGTTTAGTAAACTTCTTTCCGTATGTTTTTAGCAATAATTATGATGAAGATGGTTTATTTTAGGTATGTAACAAATTAATTTGTAAATATCGGTAAAGGTGCACCAGAGAGCCTAAGCACCGCAGCGGCGTACCTATAACTAGCTGCTAAAATGTAATTTTTATGCCATCTTGCCACTTCGAATTCCGTTGGGATTATCATCATTTCACTACATCATTTCATTTACCAAATTATCTAACTTGATTAGGATACGATAGTTTGGTAATATAGGTAACTAATAAAAATATAGATATGTATATTTTATATACTCATCTATTCAGCAACAGCGCTTTTTGAATGACGGCGATTCGTGCGGTTACCCAAATCACGCGGGGCAAGTGCATTAAAATGGTACGTAAGTAAAGTAGTTTGCAAATGTCTCTACCTTACTTTTTGAGACAAGCCCTAACTTGTGCTGCTATTGATGAACGAACTAAAAATGTTTCGACTCACAAGTGCTAGGTACTTGAAAAGTATAATTGCTCCTTCAAGTTTTAACAACCTAATTTATCTGTCCAAAAATGTGAGCAGACATTTCCTCTGTCCAGTCACAGCTGTGATTAATCGGCCCCTGTCCTCAAAGTCAAGGGCAAAGAGACAGACCGTCAAATCAGCCAACATGCCTTTGTGTGTCCATCACGGCACATCACCGAAAATGTGACAATTTGATGACCGTAACACATCCGATATGCACAAGGGTCACACTAACCATACATATATAAGCACTATGTATAACAAATAAATCACTTTATTTCTAGCAGTATGGCAAAGGTAGTCGCATTATTTGCTGTTATGGTAGTCTTGGCTGCAGTTGTGGAAGGCCGAGGTAAGTTGCCTAAATTCTATTACACTATTTGAAATAAGTTACAGTACATTACTGTGGCTTCATTACGGTTATGGCTGTTATCGGATCATAATTAATTATAATAACAATCGATAAACAAGAAGCAAATTAACACTCTTCAGTGGTGCACAAAAGTAAGAATTTCTTGGATTTCAATAACTACGGCACTTCTTCTATAACGATAGTTCATTCTTTTGCCTCAAATGAAGCTACATAGAATGATTAGAATGTGTTGACTATCATCAGATTGGCGATACAAATCTCTGAAGAGAATGAAGCGTGGCTACAACAGTGGTTTAGGTGGCGACGCCTCTAGAACTTATGGACAGAGTGATGAAGACAATGCCAGTGTTAGCCGCGAAGGCCTCACTGTATGCAGTGGCGAAGGCGATAGAGGGTACGTCCGATACAAAAAAATAATTCTATCTCTGGGATGCCCACAATGCATTGGTGTTGCTAGAGTTATCCAACAAAGTAGGATCAAGTGCCCAAAAATTATTGTTAAGAAATCGCATTTGTATACTATAGTTCTGGAGAATGAAATACAAATTCTGGAATGGTGTAAACTGCTCGACTATAATCTATAATATATCAAATACTTACACTTAATTATAAAACCGCAATAAATATTCATAAGTGGGTTTCCCTATGAAAATTTAAAAAATCTTCGAATCTGTCACAAGCTTTTTTTCTCAAATTTTGACCGAAATAATATAATGATTATACAAGATTAAGCTCAAAATATATCAGTTAACTATTGTTACTTATAATATTAATAATGGTTCATTTCAGTTATGGTGGCAGTCGAGAGCTAGGCTACAACAGAGACAATTTCTCAAACGAGAATAAGCGCGGCCATCGTTCATTCAGCAAATCAACCGCTTCCGCCACCGCCTCAGCTAGCGCTGTCAACAAAAACCACAATGCTGCTATTTAGAATTTTATCATTGAGTAGGTATTAAAGGATATAAAATACGGTGCTTATGGAATAAAATGTGTATTATTTTATAGATATAACGTAATAACATTTATATACAATGTACCTAATAAAAGTGACGAAATAAACCAATGGGTAAATATTTAGTTATTTTATTTTCTTTGTCTTACTTGGTCATTACTTAAAAATATAAATACTGTGGTCTAATTTTCACTCAGATCAAAAATAATAAAAATTAATTGTCAGTGCAATAGTGCCTCACTCATTACGATGCGACTCCTCTTCCACATCAGTGTTTTATGTATCGTAAAATTAGCACTAAATCAACTTATAAACTAAAAAAATAGTAACAATACCATATTATTGAAGTTATTGTACTGTCATCGGTCGTCTTAACTTTTGTAAAAGCATAATGCAAAATTTTAGATCAGTCCAATAATTGCTAGTGGAGAAAGTCACGTTCCATGTGTGTTACATGGAACCGCAGATTGCTGCCAAAACATTAGTATCGTACAGCAGGAACCAGGGAAGAAACCAATGGAAAAACATGCGCGATGGATCAACTATTACAAATCTGAACTATTTCAGTTTAAGTTTGTTTGTAGATAATATTCCTTTCGCAGCTAATGCACGTAGCTTAGGACTGCCATCACCCAAAATTAGCAAATCTCGGACACATGTAAAATAATCTAGGAGGATTAATAACATGCCGAGCTTAAAAAACTAAAAAAAAAACTAAAAATATTTTCAGACTATTTCATTGTCATCGATCCTTAATATGTGTTCAAAATTTCAGGTAATCCCAGTACTGCAAGTAGGAGAAAATCGCTTTTAAAGATTCCATCACCTAGATTATTACATTGATAGATACGTTCAAATTCAAAGCTAATAAAAGCGTGTAATGTAAATATAAATATATTGCTGTATATAAAGCTGTGCAGCTAAAGTGTGAAAGTGGAGCATGCAGTTCTTCAACATGGAGTTATTCAAAAAAGGTGTGAAGAGATTTCTGCAGGTTCGGCGACGCGCGAGTGATACCCCCGGTGTTACAGACGTCAGGCTACGGTAACCGCTTTCCATCAGGCGGGTCGTACGCTTGTTCGCCACCTCAGTAGTATGAAAAGAAAATTTAAAAAAATTAAAAATGTGTCCAGTGTCCAGTGTCCAAGTTTCTCCGGGACTCTTTTTACAACCCCCTACCCTACCTACCGGACAAATTCTGAAAAACCCGCAGTTCTAACGTGACACATAAATCCTTATCCTTACTAAGATATAAATGCGAAAAGCGGAAAAATCTAGAAATTTTGACGAACTTAAGTGTTATTGTGTGTAACCAAACCATAGTGCGATTTAAAAAACTGTACAACGCCATCTATTGAGCGGTAGTAGTAAACTTCTGTTTGTTAAGGTTTGATTTCTAAATTTTACGCGTACGAAGTCGCGGGTAGCAGCTAGTACCTTAAATAATTAAGTATAATGGCACGTTCGCGTTAAATAAAATCTGAACAATTTTCTAGCAAATAAATCAATATAATATTATTGATGTTTATTAATAAATTAAACCTACCTCACTGTTAGAAGCTAATTGTAATTACATACACAGTTCTATCATGAACTTTAAATACTCGGAATCGTACAATAGGTATATTTTAATGCACTTCAATATGAACGAAGCTTACGTCATAATTCATAATACAAACACAAATCAATATGATCATGTCATACATAAATCCATACATTAACATTCTAATTAGATAGACCTACAAGATGTGTATGTATTCAGAAATAGTTTTAGACGATCCATTACCTATTTAGACACTTTTAATACGACTAAAAATTATTGATGTTTATAAAGGACTTTTGCCTGCGACTTTGTCGGCCGACAAACCTTTGATATCATGGTTTCAAACTTTTACTCCTTTTTTTACATTGTATACACTCTTCCCTGTCCATTATTTTACACTTTTCCTTCTTAGGCTCACTTTGAAAATACTGCAATTTTTAAAACCCTATTGCCTACCTTTATATTAATACTAGCCGTTGCCTGCGACTCTGTGGCCGTGGAATTTGGGGAATTTTCCCCGTTTTTGCAACATTTTTCACTAATGCTTCGCTCCTATTAGTCGCAGTGTGATCTGATATACCCCATAGCCAGTGGCTGATTTACAGTCTCGGCTGCCCTAGGCTGGGGCTGTCTTGGGAGACATCAGCCTGCCGCCCCTTTCTCAGCATCCACCATATAGACTACATAATGAAATTACTTCATTGAGGCCGCCCCTAAATCTGGCCAATTTCATTAAAATCGGTCCAGCTAATTGTGAATCTAAACCATCCTCAAACCCCCTTGAACACACACAACAAATTTCATCAAAATCGGTCCAGCCGTTTAGGAGGAGTTCAATTACAAACACTCGTACAGAAGATTTATATATATAAAGATACTAGTTGTCCCGGCAAACGCTGTTTTGCCATACAAAAAAAAAATTTGAAAAATAGATGTTGTCCGATTCTCAGACCTACTGAATATGCATGTAAAATTTCATAAACATCGGTCAATCCGTTTCGGAGGAGTACGGTAACTAACACTGTGACACGTGAATTTTATATATTAGATCATCATTATCATATGAGTATCGAGTTACACCAAATTGTTTGTTGTAAGGAAGCCCCATAAATAATTATTATAGTCCGGTTTTTAATATTTATTGTTATAGCATCAGCAGATATACATCATATAAGTGAAAATTTCAACTCTCTAGCTTTATAGCTAGAGAGTTTTTACAGGACAATCGTCCTGTAAAAACTCTCTAGTCTGACATTTCACATAATCATGTGAAATAAAAATACCATCAAAGAAATAATAGGGTGCCTTAGGGTGGCGACATGTCTCTACATTTACCTAAATCCGTCTAAGAATGGGGAAACAATTTTTTACAGTTTCCAAGTATTAAGAATAGAGACTTTTATGATCAGGAAATTGTAAGAAGGAATTATAATCAAGATTTAATAAAATACTGTAATAAAATCTAGACACAATAATTTATTGTATTGTCATGTAACTAGACACAATAATTATCACTTAGCTCTAAAATTAAATATCACAACGTTACATAGTTTATACTTATCGATATTGGATTGCGGACTTCTTGAAGAACATCTGTGAACAAACAAAAATGTTATTGATTTATGTTTATTGCCATAAATAATTATCTTTGAGGCGAAGGAGTTTAAGTTATGGAGTAAATGAATAAGGTGAATTAGATCAGTGCAATTGATACATTTTAATGCTAAAAATGTGCTCAAGTTGGACAACAAGAACACAATTCGAATTCGAAATCTTCTCTTAATCGCAGTATGCTTAATATTTCAGCGCAGTCATACAAAACAAACGACTTCTACTCTAAGCAAAACTTTTAAATTTTCGCTGCAAATATTTAAGCGCTTTACGTATAATTATGTATCTTACGGTACCTTATTTTTTATCATCCTGATACTGCACCACCGCTGGAACTAGAGCTAGCTGATGCTTTAGATTGGCTAAAAGACTGGCTGAGAGGAAATGCAGCCCCACCATAGCCAGGAACACCGTAACCATGTCCACCATAACCTCCACCGTGACCACCGCCGTAACCGCCGTGTCCAAAATCATAAGCGTTTTTCTTGATTCGTTCCCCTTAAAAAATGATACAGTTAATCATGTTTATAAAGCTCCTGGTTTAATTGGTAGAATGTACCTATTACATATGAGCTAATCTTATGTAATGATTAGCTCTAGATAGTTTTATGATATAGGCCTTTTATCTTTACTTATTATAAAACATAGTCTTTATTTTTGTATGTATGTCCCTTATATCTTCAAAACTACGCAACGGATTTTGATGCGATTTTTTTTTAAATAGATAGTGTGGTTCAAGAGGGTCGCTTTTTTGTATAAGTTGGTATTTTAATTATCTAAATTACACGCGTACAAGGTGGCGGGTGACAGCTATTCTATTTAATAAACAAAATAATAAATCGAGCTAAAAGTTAGGCTGCATTGCAATGCAAAGGCTGTCCGCAAACCAGAGGTACTTGGTATGCCATAAATTGACGATTTTAATTAGGAATATTCTTATTAAAAATAAAAATATGAAACAATGTACCTGGGGCAGCAAAACAAGACGCAATAATGAGGAGCAATGGCACAAATATAAGTCTGACCATATTGAAGCTTGGTTTAGTGCCTGGTGATGAGTGACATCTGCCTCTTCGGGTTCATCATTTTATACAGCACCAGGACCATTGTATAAAACAGACAATCATCGTATTTTGTTCACGGATAATCGCAAAAATATCTAGTCATAATGTTTTTGTTTGTGGCGACAATAAACTAAACTTAACGCACGAGTAGTAAATTTTGATGTTGGCGATGTTTTCCTCTTATTTGATAATCACAAAATATATTGGGGACTTCAACTGTACTCACATTATTACATGTTTTTGGTTTTACGTCAGCAAAACTAAATTTTATATATTGAAAAGCACTTGAGTTCATTTGCCTATCAATAAATAATTTCAGTTCTTCCAAGATTAATCACAAGTCAAGATTATCCGCAGGAAAAACTATGCATACCTAAGTAGGCAATGTATGACGAATTGATGATGTAGGTATACCTACTACGTTGTTATTCGACATTGTCTACTTCTAGTACTCAACCGATAATAATCATTCCACTGCTAGGCCAGCCTCTTCCACAACCACAAAGTATTTTTGCCTACGACTGCGTGTCGTCGTAGGCAAAAATACTCTACTATTATAAATATATACTATCTATATTATCTAACTATATAACCTACTATCTGTATTATCTAACTATATAACCTACTATCTATATTATCTATACCTACTACTATTTTAAAGCTGAAGAGTTTGTTTGTTTGAATACGCTAATCTCAGGAACCACTGCTGCATGGGTACGATTTGATTTACATTTATCGAGGAAGATTTTAGGCTTATATAATATCACGCTACGACAAATAGAAGCCAAGCTTAAGTAAAAAACGGGTAAAATTTCTAAATTCCACGCGAACGAAGTCGCTAGCAACAGCTTGTTCTTGATATAGTCTTTAATTTTAAGTTTTTCGTCTATCACAGCTATTATCAGATAGGTATTCGGTTCACGTTTTCTTTTAGCTGAATATTACAGCACCCGTAAAGTAAGCAAAAAAATACAACAGAACTGCCTCCAAAATAAATCTTTTATTTGATTTTACGACTTACCATCTTTTCTACTCTACTCTCACGCGAAATTCTTCAAAAATTATGGTTAGGTTGCAAAATTATTGAAAAAAAAACGGCGCTGTAAGAGTTGAACTCGTGTGCGAATTATAATCATTTAGTCATCATCATACAGTACCTAACGCTCTTCTTCCTTGGAGGTAGACAGTGACTGTAAACCATGGGCGTGCGCTCTATAAAAGCAGAAAAGCATTGCTTTACTTGCCATTCACAGATATTTTAATAAAACGTTCGTATGTTTTAGATGACTTTATTCATTTATTTATTATAATTTAAACAAAATATTATAACTTAAAAACGCCTAATAATTCATAAATAGCACCAATATGTGCTTGCAAATTGCTTTTTGCCAGGCGTTTGGCGAAGGAATAATATTAGCGTAGGACAAGCTCGACGCCGCCCGCCTGCCATGAGTTCATATGTGTGTAGAAATTTTGGTGTCCGTGCACAGTTCGCAAACGCACACAGGCTTGCATATTGAAGACGCCTTGCACTGCATGTCATGCTGCATGCTTTGGCGATCGGTCTCGGATGTTTCCGCGAGTATTCGGCGTTCGTTCGTTACCTATTATAATCCGAATAAATATAATAGTCGGAAGTCACGTATGCATTTTTGTTTAGTAAGGTTTTATTTATTTAAATAGCAGAAATATTTTGGTTCGACGGAGGCCATTTTATTTTTTCGTGTGATTCATTGAACTGTTTAATATTGAGTTTCTTTAATTTAATAATTGTATGGATTTTCGTTTGTTGATTTCAAAATGTTATTTGATTGTGAAATGTGTGTTGATAGTGTGTGTTTGTTAAAAATTAAAAATAACAAGTTCAACAACTAAGCCAGCAAAAAGGTAGGTAATGGTGCCTATTCTATGTGCAGAACTAAACTTAACCATTCACACGTTCAAGGATGCTTTGATATCCAAAAAAAAGGGCAATTTACGTCCAACGATACTTTTATATCCATAGCGACATATTTTATAAAACCGACATCTATGGACAAATTGCGTTATTTTTTGCGTCTATAAGTTGTGTAATAGATAGCTGATGAATTACTTCACAATCCATAATCACTAGATGGCAGTTTTTATCTTCAGTCCACTTTACGCTTTGTGTTTAGTAAACAAGTGGTTTTGAAGTTCCAGCGGATTGTCGTAAGTAGTTTAGTTTTATTTATGAGTTCATAGATTATTAATATTATTATACATCAAGATAAACTAGATGATTTGTGCTTTATAATTAAGTATACATATAGCATACATATCACAGTTTTAAGAGTAAAATCGAGTTATATTTTGAATTGTTATGTTTTCTCCTCTGTCCTCTTCTGTTCTCATTTTTAATACTTTAAAATAAATTTTCAGATCTTAAAAAATAGATAGATTTCATCTGTAGTCTTCTAGTAATTTTTCGTAGTATTTGTCTTCACTCTAGGTATTATAGATAAGAAGCTATAAAGGTTTTTTGTTACAACATGCGAGCGCGGTACCGATCGAATCAGCGCCACGCGTAGCTGGACGGACAACGGTATAATAGGTATTTAGGTCGGGACGTGGGAATGGTTATCTTAACTAAAAAATGAAAACAGCTATTGTATCTTAAATGTTTCGCTATTTTTTTGCACACATTTATATTAATTAAAATCGTTAGTCTATAATAAACGGTTTTTATATAAAAAAAGTTCTGTTAACATTGCCGAATTGTGTTATTGACGCTATCAATTTTCATTTTTTAGTTAAGTTTAGGTCTGCACATAGAATAGGCACCAATGTAACTCGAAAATTTCATGTTAAAAGTTATGAAACGTATGTACATACGTACATGTACGTATGTATGTACGTACGTAGTTATTGTTTAGTAATTCTAGTACAGTGTGGACTGATTCGGGATATTCAGATTTAAATTTGTTCTGTTGGCATGGTTTCCGACTTAGAGATCCGTCGCGTGGCTATGCTAAAAATCTATAAAAGAAAAAGTTTTTGTGACTGCCTACCCTAAGTTAAATACCAGTGCACACCGCTGCTGTAAACCATAGCGGCCTTATATGTATAATAATATGTAATCATATTTATGCGTATTATTGTATGAGAAAATATTTATTGTATTCTGGTTTTTAGATTTGTTTTTATAGCAGCAACAAAAATACTCCGTTCATGAGATGGCCTCGTGACAGACGGAGGGTTGGGCTGACAGCCGGTTTTAGCAGAGACCATTTGGTACGGCATCCAAAAATGGACGGTTATCGACGGTACTAGCCATAAAAAGAGTGACGTTGTGTGTCGAAGTACAGACTATAGTGAACATTTACATGTGCAAGGCGAGGGTAGTTCGCGAAACCCGCGCCTCCCGGAGACGTCGCTAGCAAAACTCCAGTCGACCCGTTTAATAGATATCTGTGCCCGTGACCACGATCGATGCAACTCGGTCGAAACGTCGCGTCGGGAGCAGAGGTATTGTGCCTTTTTATGTTATTAACGTGATTATAGTCCCGGTAATATTAACAAATTATGAGTTCAAATCGCGTAAGTTTAAAATCAATAATCCAAAAATGTGTTTATTGAAGTCTAAGAAAAATATTTATGACGGGCTTCGTGGTCTAGTGGTTCATATAACGGACTGCCGTTCACGAGGTCGCGGGTTCGATTCCCGCCTCGGACATTCATTTGTGTGATGTTTATAAATGTCATACAAATGTTTGTTCTGCGTCTGGGTGTTTACTATGTACAATAAGTATGTATTTACAAAAGAAAAGTAGTTTATATATTCTATCCGTATTCTGGTACCCATAACACAAGCATAATAAGCTTAGCTTGGGACCAGAGTACGCTGTGTGAAATGTCCATAAATATTTAAAAAAGAAAAATAAATAAATATTAATTCATGCAATTTCACACTGTTCTAATAAGTCCTACGTGTTTAGACACAGCATTGGTAGGATCAAAATGTGTAACTAATCCTTACATTTGAATCTTTGCTTTGGTAGTAAAAGCAAACAATAAGTGACATCTTCCGTCAATTTCAATATCTCACAAACTGGAACTGAATGTGTTCAAGTACTTTTTCGCGTGATGGCGCTGCTAAAATCATATAACGTAAGCGTGTAGTAGTCATAGAATTAGGATATAATATGCTCGCTTATTTATCCTCCTAGGTAGTAGATTATTACACTATTTCCAGTGTAGGTATATCGAGTATGAAATAAGGTGTATTAAATAGCGGGGTAATAAAATAACATTTATATATCAATAATTTTTATTTACAAATAATTAAAAAATAGGTGAGCCGATGTCACAATAACAAAACTACGATGTACTTAACATTAAATTCAGGGTCTGTAAACATTATGTACTCATTGGATACATACGTGAAGATTGTTCAAAATTTCATCTATTTAAAATCCTTATGTATGTACATTCGTCAACAAAACTATTTGTAAAGCACACAGATTATCTGTGCGTTATTTTCACACAGACAGTCTATAACGCTTCCTAAAAACCTAAAAAACGACACACAAAAGTTGTATTTTTTGCGTCGCTCTTTATTCTTAAATTACAAAAAGAGGTTCATATAAAATTGTGATGATCTTTATAATTAATAGATACATTGTGATGATTCTAATACATAAAATAAATTTATTAAGTTCGTAATGTTTTTTTTTTCAATATTAGAACAAAATAGATTCTGATAAATTTACGTCTAAAATAATTCAGAGGTAATTATTATTAACCATAGACTAGTAAAATTGTGTTCGCTAATAAAAATTACCTACATTACAATATTAAAATTTTAGAATATATTGTGATGCTGTGGTATAGGCACTCATTATTTCGCATATTTAATAAGGAATGAACAAATTTTGGCAGGTAACTTCAAATATTATCTATTAAATTAATTTATTCAGAAATAATAAAAAGGAATCCATGACATTTTGCGTGGTTGTAAATCAAAATCAAAAAGCATTACTTATATAAAACTGTTCCTGAAATTTTTAATTCATTTCCCCTTCCAAACTTACGAAACATTATAATTAGGTACTAATCTTACATTCAACGACAAATTCACAAATTTAAAAATTATCTTTTATATTTTACTACAATTACAGCAACAGATAACAAAATTTCGCTAACAGCTACCACTGAGAATTGTCTAAAGCTAAGAAGATACTTAATAAGATACATATATAGGTATAGCTACTTCTAAATAAAGATAAACAAATAATATATTATATACATATTCATACGCTTACAATTTTGGGTACAATAACGGTCGCTATCAACCATTACTTATTTAAATAAAACAACTATTCCATATTTAAACATGATTGGGAACAAGAAAAAACACACATTTTCAATCATCTAAAAAATTACGAAAATAACAATAGCTTTTTCTACACGACTGTACTGGTTGGAAATAAAGCATACATATATTTTTTTTAAGTTACAGTAAAATTCGCTATAAAAATTGCAATAATTATTTTGCCTAAATTATTAATAACTAAACGTCAATTAATATAGGCATAGTATAATAAAAATATTATTTTAATTATAAGGCATTTATATTTATATGATTGCACTCGAAATAATGCACAATTTTCACAAGGAACATTTCTTGTTATAAAAATGGCTTCGAAAACATGACAATCGTCAAATTATATAATTAATTTTGAACAATTCTTATGACTACTACTTGTGTAGTAGTCATACTTGTGTAACAGGATATCGTAGCAATTAAACTGCGCAAACCAATTCGCGCAATTTTTTCTAAATGTGTATGACAAATCGTTACACAATATAGAATATATCTGCATAGTTAAAGCGATCGAGAAATCGCTACGATGTATGGTTACGTGTGTACTCATTAGAAAGGGCATCCTGCAATTGAAAATTTGTTATATAAAAATTATACTAAAAAAACAGTTTGAAATCGAATTAAAGATACATTATACGTATTAAGGGCGACACAAACTGCATATTAATATAGCGAGAAAGACAGATGTATACTGAAAAAAGACGAGGTGAGAAAGAGACAGTCGGTATCACACATCTGTTGGTGACGTCATAAGTATAGATACATCTCGGCATAATAATATATATCTGTCACCTCGTCTTTTTTCTATATACGAGGGGAGGTCCAAAAGTTCGTGGAATGGAGGGGATGGAGTGGGGATAGGGGCGCTCGCTTAGTGTCATACTAATTGGGGACTCATAATTAGTATATAAATGGAGTTTCAGCCCTATTGCGTCATTCGTTTACGAACACTCGCCTGCTAAACACGTCAATCCGGAAGAAAACTGAAACTATGGAGAAAACTGAACACCGTGCGGTCATTAAATTCCTTACCAAGCAAGGAAAGAACGCTCAGACCATTTTGAATGAAATGGAAACTGTTTACGGGGAACAGTGCCCTAGTAAATCAATGATTTACAAGTGGCATGGTCTTTTTAAACATGGTCGGGAGTCGATTGAAGACGACCCCCGCTCAGGAAGGCCAGTTGAGGCCACCACATCAGACATCGTCGAAAAAGTGGAAAAAATTGTACTGGAGGACACCCGTTTGAAGAAAAAACAGTTATCTGCATTAGTTGGAGTATCAGATACCACCATTTTGCGAATCCTACATGACCACCTGGGTATGACAAAAGTCAGTGCAAGATGGGTACCGAGAATGCTCACGCCGCTTCAAAAACAGCAGCGCGTCGAAGCGTCAAAACATTTTTTGGAGTTGTGTGGCGACGATCCTGGACCGATTTTGGAGCGAATTGTTACCGGCGATGAAACATGGGTTCATCACTTTGAGCCTGAGTCCAAACAAGAGTCCATGCAATGGCATAAAAAGGGGACACCACCGCTAAAGAAATTCAAAGTGTCGGAGTCGGCTGGAAAGTTGATGGCTACTGTTTTTTGGGATTGTGAGGGGATAATACTGATTGATTATAAAGAAAAGGGCAGGACCATAACCGGAGAATACTACGCAACAATACTAGAAAAATTAAAGGATGCCATCAAAGAAAAACGTCGGGGAAAATTGATCAAGGGCGTGTTGCTCTTGCAAGACAACGCACCGGTTCACAAGAGCAAAGTTGCAATGGCTGCTCTACACACGCATGGCTTCAAATCACTAGTCCACCCACCCTATAGTCCAGATCTGGCCCCAAGTGATTTTTATTTGTTCCCCAATTTAAAAAAAGACTTAAGGGGAAGGAAATTTTCCGACGACAATGAGGTAAAGGAGGCAATTTTGGCTCATTTTGAGGGAAAAGATAAAAAATATTTTTACGATGGTTTAGAAAAATTTATTCATAGATCTAATAAATGTATTCAGCTTAAGGGTGATTATATTGAAAAGGAAAAATAAATTTACTGTTTCATTTTTACTAAAACCCTTTCATTCCACGAACTTTTGGACCTCCCCTCGTACATCTGTTTCTTTCTCGTTATATTAATATACCGTAATATGCCGTTTGTGGTGCCCTTTATAATAAAATTACACAAAAAAAATAATTGACAAAGTTTTAAATAACAGTCCCAAAAATTTTTAAGCAGGCGATATTTAGATTCGAATAAAAATTACTAATATATTTTTCTAAGCTTTTCATTAAGTATAAGATATTTAAAATAAAATATTTTGTTCGCTATTAAAAGCTACAATATTGCACTTACAAAATTATGCAGTTTGATAATTAATTGCGTTGCAAAAAATACAATGGTAGATACCAATTCAGATTACATAACTAAACCCGATTTAAATAAAACATGATTCGGTAATTTTAGCTAAGCTTTTTAATAAAGTAAATTTGTAAAATACAGAATAAAGAAAATCTTTTAATCATAAAAACACAACGCTTGTGTTTTGTACAATTTCATTTTAGTTAAGCTCTTTAGGTTTCGTTCCAACAGAAATGGCGACTTACTTTTACGTTACTGCAAAACTATAATACATAATATTATACTTCTTTACTTATTATAAAATAAAGCCGTTATATATGTCCCTATGGGATCTTATATCTTCAAAAGTACAAGGGATTTTGTTAGGGTTTTGTTTCTAGATTTTACGCGTACCAAGTTGTGGGCAAGACAGTAATAAACTAATACTCGAAATCAAGAGTAAAAATTAAAAACTACGACTGCTTGTTTTAAAAAAAAATAAAAGAGTTCCGATATATACTATGTCCTTTTTAGATATTGTATATTACAGCTGCCAATGATATTAAAAAGAAATAATAATTCAATTGGCAAATAATGTAGTATCTAATTATTACAATAGATGGCACTATAACATTTGACCTAATTTCATCGATTTATATAAGGTGCCAGAATAAATCCTGTAAAAAATTATAGAATAATAAAAAAATATAGAAAATACTCATCATAGAATAAAAATAATAATAGATACAACAGATATATTAATAATTATACTAAAAAAATCTTATCTATAATTTAATCTATTGTGATTATAATGTTTCATTTAAAATTATTTATTTACAATTATCATAATTATATTTTGTTTAAAAAAATTAACACTAAAATAAACATCTAATCACTAGCCATGTAATCGCAATAATCGAAATTAACATAAAGCTTTGTATACACTGTGGTCTACTGTATATTAGGAAAAAAAATACACCTAAAGTCAAATGTATATTAAGACTTTAGTGATGTGTAATAGACTCCCGATTATTAAAAATTTCGTAAATCGAGAAAGTGGAGGTATAAATCGCTAAAAATAAAAATTATATTCGCTAAATGCAGTATAACAAAGTGTATAACCAGAATAAAAAAAACACAATACATACTCTTAAATAAATTGTGATGATACTATGTGATGTCAATAAAGTGATGCATATTATACAATAAAAGTGATGTATATTATACAATTAATTATCCGTTATAGAAATTTTGCGCTTATTAATGAAATTCAAATACAATTTTAATTACCGTATTTACGTATTATTATAAAATAAATAATAAAAATCTGTAAAATCAGAAATACAAAAAAAAATGCTATAGGATTTTTACATAAAAAGTAAAAATAAATTTGATCTGTATAAAATGTACTTCGCATAAGGAAGATATCTGTCGTATAATAATGTATAAATACTATTAGCCGTATTGCGGCATTTAGATAAATGTATAATTTGGTATAATAAACGCTTGCTCCCACATATTATTATTTTATTATGTATAATAATATTATGCCTGTAATTATTTTTATTATTATGTTTCAAATTGAGCGTATACTTATACAATAAAATAACAAGTAAAATGCATAAATACAAAATAAAATGCATAAAACTATTTCATTGTTCAGTCACGTTGATTTGTATATTGCAGCTTAAAAACACTGGTTTTAATTACGTTAAAAATAAAAACATATACAAAAATGTATTTCAAAATAACTGTTACTTATTTTATAAAAATGGCTTAAATTGGCCCTGAAGCCATTTGTAATATATGTATACTGGCTTACGTGACTTGAGACGTCAAACTCAGTTCTAACTTTTACATGAATTATTAACGTTATTATTACAAAGTTGACAAATGAGAGATAGTTCTAAATTTGTTATACTATCAATTATTCTTTCAATAAATATAGCTATGTTTGAGAGTCCACATTATTCCACGTTTGATTATGCATACGCAAGTCACGCCATCTATTTTTAAAGGTGTAATTTTCAAGTATCAACAAACTATAGTCAATCTGTGCTAAAAGGTCATTAAGGTCAAAAGTAGTCAATGTAAATTTATACTAGGTATAATACGTTGTAGTTTAATTTCTTTTACTGATTAGAACAAACTCTCATTTGTTAATATTAGATTGCACGTTCCTTTTAAAAATGTGATTCAAGTAGTATATTATGTCAGAGTTGCGTGTCACTAGCGGGAGCGGAAGCGTTAGCGGGTAAAGCCGGCCTAGTGAAGGGTTCCGCGTCAGGCGGGCACGCGTCCGCTGGGTTCATGTCTATACGACCAGCCTTACTCCATACTAACATGTCCATTATAAATGCTAGGAACATTAGTGATGCTGATAGACCTGTAAGAAAAATGCGTATAATAATAGTTTATTGGTTTACAAAAATATATACATTTTACATGTCACATTTAGGTTATCATTAAATCATTAAAGGTCACAGATCACCCCCAACAGATTCCGCACGCAAGGCCATCAACGCACACCAAATATATGCGCTGTTCTCAGTTAATAAATATATAAGAACTTAGTGTGTGATTTTGCTACAAGCAATTAAAATATACGATTGCATACCCCGCGATCCCAATAAAATCGAGCATTTTAAAATCCAAATTATAGTTCCACGTACTTAAATATGAAATATCTAATGTATTTTAAAGATAATTCCAACATACCTAAATAGAAATGTCTGAAGCTATCATTGTCATACGAGACACAAGCGCCCAGCACCCCACAGAGAGCGTCCCGAGCACGGCACGCTGCGTCCACGGCTGCACCGAAAATGATGGGACACGGTACGTTGCCGAACACACCGATTGCAAACTGTATAACGCCCATTGCCATTGCTTTGTCTAGAATAAAAGTTATACATTAAAACTAAAAGAAAAAGCAACACTCCTGCCATATAAGAAAAGTAGTATATGTATTCTATCCGTATTCTGGTACCCATAACACAAGCATATAAACTTAGCTTGGGACTAGAGGACGTAGTGTGAAATGTCTATGAATATATTTATATTTATTTATATTTAAAAATGAAGAAGAACGTATAATATTTTCTAACACTTGCGCGACTCATTTGTTTAAATAAAACTACTTTTTACGGATTTAGACGCGTATATTTGTTTTAAATCCGTAAAAAGCAGTTTTATTTAAAGAATGTATAAATAAATATTTATAGACATTTCAAGAACGTCCTCTAATCTCAAATTAAGCTCAATACTAACTCAATACAAATAAGGAAACTAGATTGCGTATATTTAAATTACTGTTTCTTTATTTCTTAGAAAACTTTTTTTACAGTATGATAAATAGTGCGTAATAAGAATTTTGTAAGAACAGGATCTTGTAATATCTCGTCTACTAAAAGCATTTCATATTTCTATATATAAAATGTTTAATTATAATGTGTTAGAAAACCTGCGGTATTAATTATGTTAATGCCATCCGTGTCACCACTCAAAAGGCACTGTTTGAAAATCAGCGTCAGATCTTAAGAGATCTGAAATGTGCTGAAACAGGTGCCTTATTGCTGCTATTACAAAATAGAAATTATAAGCAATTATGATAGCTTTTTTAATCAATTTGTTTTCAATGTAATTCTAAGGTGTAATGTAAATTGTTAGATTTTTATGCAGCAATAATTTTTTTTTTTTTAATTTCTTTCTGATTTCCTTACCTTTCTTGTCAGTACATCTTATAATGAGTAGTACAGCTCCAACTTCCCCAGTAGCGTGAACAAACATTAGCGCTGCAAATATCGCGATAAATGTATAAATCTTGTTACAGGGCCCCTTGCATTCACCGCTCCAAGCGAAACCGTACTTCTCCAATAAATGAGCTGATTTGTTCTGCAGGTCGTATTGCTCGATACTGATCAAAATAAAAAAATTAATAAATGCCATCCACCCATCACGCTTAAATAAATAATTCAAAACAATAGTTTTTTTAAGAAAAATGAACTCAAAATTAAATGTCAATTATTTTTAAGTGTGCCAACAACATTTGTATTATTAGGTAAGTTGAGCATAGGACTTTCTAAACTTTCGAGTTAACTAAGACACATTTCAAACAAATACAAAATACAAATAAAAATACAAATCAGTCAGCACCTGACATGGATGTATGACTGGCGTATGAGTATGAATAAAGACAAGGAAATGTGTCTAAATAGTTTCCAACTGGAATCAAACCTGAATACTCTACAAAGCCCTATTACATAAATATTAATTACTTACATTTGTTTAGCTCTCTCATTGCTTATAGTTGCGTTAATACACGAACAATCGTGGTACAACCAAGTATTGTTGTCTAGCTGTGTACTATTCAAACACCCGGCTTGGCATGGAGATAAATATGTATATGAGTCCTGTAACAAAAACATTAAAATTTTATTTTCATATTTCAATTCAATGTTTCAAAAATGATGTCTTAAAATACTAAAGAAAATTAGGAAAATAAACTTAATTTGCCAAGTTAATAATTAACTTATGTATGCATTTAATTAATATATATTTTTAACAGACTGCACTGAGTTTTAACAGAGCGCTGTAATTCGTAAACATATTTAATTTGGATAACAATGGAGGTTAAACTTTATGACATCGTTTGCCACCCCACATTGTGGCAGGCAAAAAGTAAAGTCGATAGAACATTTATTTTCTACTTCTTAAACCTACCCACATAATTTTTTTTTACCTGTCCACAAACAGGATTGAACGGCACATCAGTACATTCACAACCAGCGCTGCAATACACTGAACTGTTAGCAACACTTCCTTGACTGATCATACGGTAGTTCTCTTCAGGACAACTCACAAACATTAACACTACCATACCTGAAAAAAAATGGGAAAATTAGAAAAATAATCCATTACCTATACCTTATAATAAAGTAATAGAAAATGTTTCTGTTTTGATTTTCGTTATTAGCATACTTTTAGATTCAAAATTATGTAGTTTTGATTTTGATTGTTATGTTTTCAAATGAAACTACATTTTATTTTTTTATTCTTTATTGATCGGATCCCACTTTATAGGGATTTTCGAGACTGATCCAAAAAAGACTTTTCTTTCTTTCTTTCTTTCTCTAGCAGTCTAGCCCATTAACATCGCACTGTTAGACAACAAAAAGACTACTAAAGTAACACTTACCAGCGCTATATATAGCAGCGCTTGCAGCAGTCCACGCAGCAACTTGTTTTGCAGTAGGTACTAACTTCAATATCACCACACCAGACGTTATAGTACCCACACCCATTACCAGAATACCACCAAGACCTGGAATATATCAATATGACGATTACAAGACTTGACATTAATAGTGTACCGGACTAAAAAGTGAACCAGTATGGAATCAATCGTATGTTCAGTTTAAAACAAGGTCGTACTAGCTCTATAGTCTCTATCTAGTCCGGTAGAAAAGGACTTAACTTTTAACTTTTGGTACTGTAGGACAAAAAAGAAAAGTATAAAATAAGCCAAAATAAATTTAACTTTATAACTTTTTTTATAGCTTATGACGTTACTACACATTTTGTGAAGAAAAAACTTGTGATAGAGGATAAAGAAAAAACGTAAAAATATTTAGCGCACTTTGGAAAGAACTAATTTCGAAAAATCTTCGTCAAACATTTCGGTTTCCAAGAGTATTACTTTAACGAACGACTTGAAATATTTTTTATTATCCATACAGGCTATGAAGGTAGAGCATAGCTACCAACCATCAGATCACCACCACAAACCCATCCAATAAAACGTGTGTTAGTACCTCACCCGAGACAAGGTTGGCATCATGAGTCGGCAGACGGAACTGCTTCTCCAAATACTTGGGCAAGAAACTGTATACACCACTGATCGGCATCAAATGTAGAACTGAGCTTGCTGTACGCCACATCAATATATCATTAATTAGTTGACGTTTTATTGTTGCGAAGAAATCTGGAATGAAAATAAAAGAATATTTAACTTTATTGACCATTGAACTATAGGGTGAGTTAGTCCAAGCCATGACTACGGTGGCTGAAAAGTCTGGGAATTGTCAGCATAAATTTCAACCAAAATAGATTCAAGTGTGTTGTGTTCTGGACATTTCACACCGCGTCCTCTGGTCCCCAAGTAAGTTATATTTCTAAAGAAACTAGCTTGTGTTATGGGTACCAGAAACAGATATACAACATGTAGGTACTGTACATACGCTCTTTTTTTGTAAACACACTAATACATAGTTAGAGTTTAGTTATTTTCATTTTAGTTAAGTAAAGTAAAGTTTTTGATGCATCAGAATGGCCTCATTGTTACCGCAAATCAATTCAAAAAATTCCATTGTACTTTGTACCTACATATCATAGCTAGATATGTTATTTCTTACAATAATCCAAACTAAAGCCTCCACAGATAAAAAAAATTGTATTCCTTATTACTTTGACCGTTGCTTCTTCATCTTGTATACAAACAAACCTAACAATAACATTTTAACATACAGTATCCCTAATGATATTATATTAACAGTAGATAGCTAGCTAGAAATCTTAACAACTTTTTTTGTTCTAATTGGAGACCCGCCAAAACATTGGAGTAAAATAAATACGATTTTCTACATTTACTTTTCTACAAAAAATATTGCCGGTTGAAATGAAACTAACAATTCGTAAATTAGGTCACTGCTGTGTTCCTATTATCAATACTGATTAGTTTGTATACTACTACCAATAAGCTGATTACAAAGTTGCGATTGATTGATATCAATCAACTGCATTACGCGTGTTTGATTACAAAAATAACTAAATAAAAGTAGAAAAGTCCCACACCATCTTCTACTCCCCTTTTTTGGGTTGAGCTCGACGTGATGCTCTTGCCGGGTCATGGGCAGGCTCAGGGCACACAACATTTTTTTTTCTTTTTCGACCATTGCACGGTTAGGGCGAGGAGAAAAAACCTACTCCCCTTTTACTTTATGTCAGTTCATATATAAGATATAATATTTTTAGTAGCATGTGCAAACAAACAATATAAAACAGAAATATTAGCAATAACTGAATGACCCCGTAAACTCTGTACAGCTATTTATTTTGTGAACTCTCTATTGATGACGCCTGAGATTTAGAAAAGCATTTTAAATTAGGAAAATACGTTGTTTTCATTTTTGTAAAAGCATCGTGTTGTAAAAAAAGATTTCATAACATTTAGATAAAGTGATCACTTTTTTAACAGATATTGTAATATTATATTTTGCCGAGTAATACATATTTGCAATATTTACTTGTTATGTAAATATGATAATACCTTTTAAATCTTAGATAACTAATAATTCACGATTGCCTTTAAAACATTATAATGTAAATCTCTTCACCGGGAATCTAATATATAAAATTCCCGTGTCACAGTGTTAGTTACCGTACTCCTCCGAAACGGCTCGACCGATTTTCCTGAAATTTTGTGTACATATCCTCTAGGTCTGAGAATCGGCCAACATCTATTTTTGAAATCTTTTTTTTTTTGGTATGGCAAAACTACGTTTGCCGGGTCAGCTAGTAATTAAGTAGAAGTAGATTTGGGACGACAGTCGTGACAATACAAATACATATTTATATGAAAAGTGAAAATACAAAAACATTTTGGTGTGATAAAAAGGATCCGGTCTATGCTAATAGAAAAAATTTGAGAAAAATAATATTGTCACAGATATTTCTATTATACTAGTGATCGCACAATAGTCGAACTCCACCCACTAATTTTTTAATAAGCATATTTCATGTTAAAAAAAAACTTCTAGGGGAATTGTGCTGAAAATCTATGAAGACTTTCTGAGCAACCGTGTACAAAAGGTTAAAATAGGTAACAATATAAGTTCTGACGTTCCAGTGACCTACGGCGTCCCACAAGGTAGTATACTCGGCCCTACTTTGTTCCTGATTTATATAAACGACCTGTGTCAAATGTCAATAGAAAACGAAAATCTTCAGCTACGCCGATGACACAGCGTTGATTTTTCAGGCTGAAACATGGGACAAGGTAGAACGTATCGCCGAGTTAGGACTACATAAAGTAAACCTTTGGCTTAAGCAGAATTTGCTGACCCTGAATATCAGCAAAACTTCATTTATGCAATTTGTAAATAGGCGCATTAGGAACCAACCAAACGTTTGCATTCGTATCCATAAGTGTGACTTTCCTCGAACTCACCAATGCTCATGTACAAACGTGAATAAAGTAGACAAAGTCAGATATCTTGGAGTCATTTTAGACAACAAATTGACATGGCAGGCACATATTGATACTGTTTCATCTCGAGTCAGGAAACTTATATTTGTGTTTAAAAAACTAAGATACGTAGTTGATCTTGCCCTCCTTCGGACTATTTATAACGCACTGGCTCAATCCATCATTAGCTATTGCATAGGAGTATGGGGAGGTGCATGCAAGACATACATTGTTCGGCTGGAACGAGCTCAGCGCTCGCTTCTTAAAACTATGATATTTAAACCGTTTAGATTCCCTACAAAAATGTTATATGAGAAGTGTAGTGTTATGACAGTTAGGCAACTATTTATATATCAGGCTATTACTAAGAGACATTTATTTGACAATCATTTGTGTGATTTTTCTAATTGTCATACAAATGTTTGTACTGCGTCTGGGTGTTTCTATATATTATAAGTATGTATTTACAAAAAAAAAAAGTAGGTAGTATATGTATTCTATCCGTATTCTGGTACCCATAACACAAGCATATAAGCTTAGCTTGGGACCAGAGGACGTTGTGTGAAATGTCCATTAATATTTATTTATTTATTTATTTATTTCTCCACTACTTACAATCCAAAATTGCTCTGCAACAAACGTACTATCACAAATGTCATTGAATACCTTAAATGCCGAACAGCATCTGCTAGGCGTCAATACAATTTTATCTCTCGTCTTTACAACAACATTAACAAAATCCTAAATATTTATCCTCTAACTTTGCACAAATGTCAAAATAAGTTAAAGAATTGGCTATTAACATTAGATTACGACGAAACAGAAAAGATAATGAACTGAATTTAATTGAATCTGTTAATTTGAAATTATAGTTACCCAGATTTATTTCCATGTACTTGAATTGTAATTGTGAATTGTAATTTGATTAATTATTAAATGACTGCAGAAGATGGTACCCACACACACACATACACACTCACACACGCACATACACACTCACACACACACACACACACACAATTTCAATTAGATACACATTTTCTTTGTAATAAATGGCATGTACTATATTTTTAAGATAACTAAGAAACATGTATTAGTGGGAAAAGGCGCTGACTTTCATCACACAGGTTTACCTAGTTTGAAGGTCAGAGGTTTTTCTAAAGTTCTGATGTAACTCGATTTGTGAATAAATATTTCATTTCATTTCAGTGGAAAATTTCATAACATGCGTCCACTTATCTAAAACAAGTTGTTCATAGTTCTTGCTTCACGGATTAATATATAGATAAGCAGTGGCGTGCACATAAATTTGAAGCAGGGTAGGCTCTTATACTGTAGGTAGTACTCTTATAGATTTTTAGCATAGCCACGCGACGGATCTCTAAGTCGGAAACCATGCCAACAGAACAAATTTAAATCTGAATATCCCGAATCAGTCCACACTGTACTAGAATTACTAAACAATAACTACGTACGTACATACATACGTACATGTACGTATGTACATACGTTTCATAACTTTTAACATGAAATTTTCGAGTTACATTGGTGCCTATTCTATGTGCAGACCTAAACTTAACTTAACTAAAAAATGAAAATTGATAGCGTCTATAACACAATTCGGCAATGTTAACAGAACTTTTTTTATATAAAAACTGTTTATTATAGACTAACGATTTTAATTAATATAAATGTGTGCAAAAAAATAGCGAAACATTTAAGATACAGCAATAGCTGTTTTCATTTTTAGGGTTCCGTACCCAAAGGGTAAAAACGGGACCCTATTACTGAGACTTCGCTGTCCGTCCGTCCGTCCGTCCGTCCGTCCGTCTGTCACCAGGCTGTATCTCAAGAACGGTGATAACTAGACAGTTGAAATTTTCACAGATGATGTATTTCTATTGCCGCTATAACAACAAATACTAAAAATAAAATAAAATAAATATTTAAGGGGGGCTCCCATACAACAAACGTGATTTTTAGGGCTCCGTACCCAGTATCTCAAGAACGGTGATAGCTAGACAGTTGAAATTATCACAGATGATGTATTTCTATTGCCGCTATAACAACAAATACTAAAAATAAAATAAAATTAATATTTAAGGGGGGCTCCCATACAACAAACATGATTTTTAGGGTTCCGTACCCAGTATCTCAAGAACGGTGATAGCTAGACAGTTGAAATTTTCACAGATGATGTATTTCTATTGCCGCTATAACAACAAATACTAAAAATAAAATAAAATAAATATTTAAGGGGGGCTCCCATACAACAAACATGATTTTTTTACCGTTTCTTGCTCGATACTAATAACGTTGCCTTATGTTGCATAGATAATGGTACGGAACCCTTCGTGCGCGAGTCCGACTCGCACTTGACCAATTATTCATTTTTTAGTTAATACCTATTATACCGTTGTCCGTCCAGCTACGCGTGGCGCTGATTCGATCGGTACCGCGCTCGCATGTTGTAACAAAAAACCTTTATAGCTTCTTATCTATAATACCTAGAGTGAAGACAAATACTACGAAAAATTACTAGAAGACTACAGATGAAATCTATCTATTTTTTAAGATCTGAAAATTTATTTTAAAGTATTAAAAATGAGAACAGAAGAGGACAGAGGAGAAAACATAACAATTCAAAATATAACTCGATTTTACTCTTAAAACTGTGATATGTATGCTATATGTATACTTAATTATAAAGCACAAATCATCTAGTTTATCTTGATGTATAATAATATTAATAATCTATGAACTCATAAATAAAACTAAACTACTTACGACAATCCGCTGGAACTTCAAAACCACTTGTTTACTAAACACAAAGCGTAAAGTGGACTGAAGATAAAAACTGCCATCTAGTGATTATGGATTGTGAAGTAATTCATCAGCTATCTATTACACAACTTATAGACGCAAAAAATAACGCAATTTGTCCATAGATGTCGGTATATCTAATCGTAACTGACTGTTGATACTCGTTTCGATACGAGATTTACCAAAAGTATTTAATTTTAAGCTTTCTTTCTATTTTTTTATATTTTATTCTTTGTCGCGGAATGGAAATTATTTAAATCTGAATATCCCGAATCAGTCCACACTGTACTAGAATTACTAAACAATATGCAAGGGAAACAAAATAATTTATTCGTGTGTACACAACCACATAGCCAGTTATACGTTTCATAACTTTTAACATGAAATTATCTAGTTACGTTACCCTTTTGTTGATTAAGTTGTAACTCGGGTATACATCTACCTATAGACACAATTTGAATTTTTTCACCGAACGACAATTGTGAGAACTTGTTATTTTTAATTTTTAACAAACACACACTATCAACACACATTTCACAATCAAATAACATTTTATAATCAACAAACGGAAATCCATACAATTATTAAATTAAAGAAACTCAATATTAAACAGTTCAATGAACCACATGAAAAAATAAAATGGCCTCCGTCGAACCAAAATATTTCTGCTATATAAATATTATTTATTCGGATTATAATAGGTAACGAACGAACGCCGAATACTCGCGAAAACTTCCGATCGCTAACTCATGCCGCATGACATGCAGTACAAGGCGTCTTCAATATGCAAGCCTGTGTGCGTTTGCGAACTGTGCACGGACACCAAAATTTCTACACACATATGAACTCATGGCAGGCGGGCGGCGTGGAGCTTGCTCGCTACGCTAATATTATTCCTTCGCCAAACGCCTGGCAAAAAACAATTTGCAAGCACATATTGGTGCTATTTATGAATTATTAGGTAGGCGTTTTTAAGTTATAATATTTTGTATAATTAATAGTAAATAAATGAATAAAGTCATCTAAAACATACGAACGTTTTATTAAAATATCTGTGAATGGCAAGTAAAGCAGGGCTTATAAGCTTGTATAGAGCGCACGCCACTGTAGATAAGCAGTTAATTATTAATTCAGTACAAATTATGAAACCACCAACCTCACTTCAAGCGTAGAATCTCTAAGCTATGCTTGGAGAGTGAAGATGTTAGTTGCATGCACCAATCATAAAATTCACAATGTCATATAAAAACTATATTATCAACTAAAACATTCGTTATAAAGTGAAAATAATACTATTTCATGTTGCTCAAGTGCCGTAACGCAGTTACTTTTATGCAAGATATTAATATTGGCTCGAATGAAAGTTTAAATAATATTAAATTTACGTTATGTTTCAGTTTTCAGACGGTTTACACATACGCATATACACAAAACTTCTTTCAAAAATTTTTTATCAAAATAGGTGTAATCGAATAAAATAAAGACACACTAAATAATTGCTAAGTTACCTTTAAAGAAAGGCTCTCGTTTATCCTTGTTTTTCTTAATTGTTAGTTGTATAGGCTCCTGCTTGATCTGTCTCGGGAAGCAGAACATCAACGCTGACAGAATCACGATGAAACTTGCTATGAACACCATGCCTGTAATAAAAAAATAAAAAAATAATGTTAATTATTCGACCATGTTGCCTTGTACTCGACAGATGGCGTGGATGCAAATTTCATAAAAGTTGTAAGATATAGCAGAGAAATTTCTCAACTGAGTTGGTTATAGCAAGAGCTATAAAACGCTAATCAAAATTCGCGGATAAAAATCCGATTTCCTAAGTACTTTATCTGCACTATTTTATTTCTTACTAGCTGTTGCCCTCGACTCCGTACGCGTAAAATTTAGGAAATTTTCCCCGTTTTTACAACATTTTTAACTACTGCTTGAGTGAGAGTATTATAAACGTAAGAGTAAACAAATATAATCAGAATGCTCCGAACTGCTAAGCTATCAGGAGTTTCACGTGTTATTGTGAGTCAACCATAAAATATAGATATGTGCTGTTCCGGGATATTTTTTAGACAATTTTATGTAGAATATTTCCGTCATACATGATTTCTATGTAACTTTAACCATTAAGGCTGCACACGCGACGGAAGCTTAAAAAATGGAGCACCTTTTCCCGTTTTCCCAACATTTCCCTTCACTACTCTGCTCCTATTGATTGTAGCGTGATGAAAAGTATACTATAACCTGCCCAGGAGTATGAAGAATAATTGTACCAAGTTTCTTTAAAATCCGTTGAGTAGTTTTTGTTTCTATAAGGAACATACAGACGGACAGACAGACAGACAGACAAAAATTTTACTGATTGCATTTTTGGCATCAGTATCGATCACTAATCACCCCCTGATAGTTATTTTGAAAATATATTTCATGTACAGAATTGACCTCTCTACAGATTTATTATAAGTATAGATAGAGACAAGCTATAAATGCATATTAATATATAACGACCGGGTCTACTCCGCGGGAAATATAATTTATTTTAGGTACGATACCTGTTTTGTCCCGACGTTTCGGTCAACTTGTATCGACTGTGGTCACGGGTCACCCGTGACCACGGTCGATACTAATATTTAATATTAATATTTAATATTTTCTAAGAATTTATTAATAGATCTTATCAATCATTACCCTATATTATGGAAACGTTAATTACATATACAATTATCCAACTTTCTGTAAGTAAACAGCTGTTAATAAAAATGTATTATTAAATAACGTCAACACTTCTACGTAAAAATGGCAAAATGATGTTTTCAGGTCGTTGCCGTCATCACCGACGTTTACATTAAGTCCAGCTGTTACAAGTTTCCTAATAGTAACTACTAACTAAATAATACATAAAATAACCATCATAGTCACTTAACGGTCGTTCAACCGCATACAAGTCGATAAATATTATAATAATTGTGTTTTATAACCTTTTGTGTTATCATAGACTTAATAATACCGAGTTCAAATAAAGTTACAAAATGGTAAACATTTACAATGTAAAGATATTATATTATGTATACATTGGATAACGTAGGAACTCTACAAAAGAGTTGGGAAAAAGGATCAGAAATACATTCACGTTCGTTCAAGTTTGGTGGATGAAAAAAGACGGATGGAGTGTGTGAAAAAGGGTATTAATCAATCAATCAATAAGTGCTTTGTTCAGACAATCAAAATCCATCACAAAATCACAAAACAATGAAATAAAATAGAACAAAAGTCCATTATTAGTGTGTTATATTAATCTCATTCTGGCTATTGTCAGACTCTTCAGATAGTTCTTCTTTTTATATTGATATTGAGAAAAAGCATATCACGCCAACCCCAAGTGATTGGAAAAAAGAGCAGGAAATGGTGGCGGATATTGACTCGTATCTTCCTAAACTGGAAAAATATTAAAGTAATTTATTAATTTTTGCATTTGACATGCTATGCTTTTACTTAATAAATCAATGTACGTAAAAATATATAAACTCATTCGAGTGACAGATATGGTGATTAATTTGAAGTGTTGCAAGTAGACCGCAATAAGCTCAGTTGGAAGAGCTTCGGAACGGTATTTCGAGGTCGTGGGTTCAAGTCCCACTTGCGGCATTTCACTTTTTCCACCATAATTTGGAAAAATATTATCAAAATAAAATTAAGGCCCTCTTAAATCTCGATTCTAGTCACTTTTACTGCTTTTTCATATTTTTCTATCAATTTATTTACTAAATAATAAAAAAGGGCCCCCGATCCCTTATTTTTCTGTTTTAATTGGGCAGAACAAAGAAATATCTAAAGAAAGTTAACTAAAACAATGACTGAGAAGTAAATATGAGGCGTAAGGAAATCGAAATCATGGATACCGCAAAAAAATCTCGCTAACGAACAAACACAACACGTAACCATGTCTATACCTACGTGGAGTCATTCAATGTTTGGGTAAGACATTAAATATTGTAGAACATTCTAATTATTGCTATTATCAAGGCGGCGGTGAAAAATGTTACTTCCACACGTCGCGCGTCGTGTAATCTGCGGCTGTAAAGTGTAGGTACAAGAGCAATAAGAGTTTTACAGTCCACGAGGCTCCACGAAGCGAAACCGATGAAACATTATGTGTACTAAGCATGTACCATAATAATATCTGAAGCAAAACTCTATATAAAAAAAATACTTAAAAAATACCTAACCAAGTGAGACCAGTGCTTAACAGTGGGATTCTAATCCTGAATATGTTAGCAGTAGCACAAGAATCAAACAAAAAAAACATGACTTCTAAAATATAAACATGTCAAGTCATAGTCATGTCAAGGATAGTCATGAATTTGGTGTATTATCATCATCAGTCGCTTATATAGATGAAAATTACGCAAACATGTTAAATCGAGTGAAAATTACGTAGAATGATTTTATCACGTTGTTATATAAATTTTCACAGTCAAGCTGAAAAGCCATGTAAAGAAGCAAAATTCTTTGCATTTTTCATATAAGAAACTTTTACAAACATCTATGATAACAATTTGAATAGTAGTAATGGCAAAATTCATAATAACAATTCATAAAACCTTGAATACGATCAAAAACAATTCTGATAGATTCAAACAGAAAACATTTGCGCGTTTCCAAGGTCGTCCGGTCATCGTTCAGTCAAGGGCATGCAGCTAGACAAGGTATTCAATAAAGATATATATACCAAAACAATATTATTAAACGCAATTATTGAAATGACCACATGTACTACGTCTTACTAAAATAATTTTTAGTTGCAATATAAGAGGCTAATATTATAAGAGTGGCCAGTCAAACTTTATCGTGTTTTATTGTACTGATATGATAGTATCACATAATATGAAACCATACATAGTCAAAGACGGTGTGCAGAATGATGCATTTCTAAAGTCTACGTACTCTAATCTAACAATTTTGGTTCTCATTTTGGTTCTATGCCGAACTCTATATAAAACTAGCTGACCCCGCAAACGTTGTTTTGCCATACAAATGTCAGGGGTAGACAAATAATTTGCAATAAAATAATATTGCGACTATGAATTGAAATGAAAGCTATCCATTCTATTTTTCAAGTTGGGTCGAATTGTACACATCCTAAATTGCTATAAATCAATTGCTATCCATTCTATTTTTCAAGTTGGGTCGAATTGTACACAGTGTGCAAATCAAATTTAAAATCGTTTCAGAAGGTTAGGAGTCCATCGCGGACAAAGCACGTGACGCGTAATTTTTATATATAAAGATAAAAAAATCTTGACTCAGGAATAAACCCTATAAATGAGTTACGAGTGTGCTTCCGTCTCGTTCGTAGTTCTATTAACGCTATGCGATCATTTAAAATCTAATATCTAATCTAATACTATTTATATGAATATCAGACACTAAACTGCCAAGAATTATACAAAAGAAAATTAAAATTTCAGCCAGTCTTGCGAATCGATGACGCATATTTCTACAAAAGGCCATTGCTGCAGCCCTGTCGATATCCATAATAGAAGTTTAGTTAGTTTATGCAGTGTAATAGAAGTAGAAATGTCATAGAGAAGACGAAGGTCAATAGAACCGGTTTAAAAGTAAAAGTGAGCGTAGCGTCGGCTATCTCGTGTCCATGTCCACCCACTAAATCCTCATTACGGGCACCGGCGGTATATACATATAATTGCCGGCAACAAGGCGCGCAGCCTTGGCCGTGACCGGTACATAGAACGCTTATTTTAGCTGTGTTGACGCGCCGTGATGTAAGACACGTTATATAACTAGCCGCGTGCGCCGGCATCGTGCAACGCCGTGACGCGAGAAAAAAGCGAAAGCCGAGTGGAAATTGCATCGCGCGCCATTCCATAATACCACATCATACACATTCCAATACTGTTTTATAATACATCTCGCTATTCAAGCGTTTCCTTAATACACCAGTACAAATACAACTTCATGTAAAGCACGTTCTCATTGATTAATTATACAATTACCATTCACCCTTTCTCAGTAACAATTAGAATGCAATCGCGCCGATATTGGAATCGAACGAAGGGCGTAATGAGCTGTGATTAACATCTTGCAACATATGATCAAAATGCTTATAATCCCATAAGAAATGTTCATATAATAATGTTAATCATTACCAGCAAAGTACCGCCTAATTGACATTTTAAAGTCGCACAGACACTATTTTGAGCTTAACACGTATATAATTTATGCCATAGTTATCCAATCGTGAGGTGTACGGCGCAATTTTAAAATGGTAGTCTTATTCCGGTACATTTTACATATACACGATAACTCGTTAATAGTGGAACGTATTTAAATTAAAATTATTTTAGACATATTAAATTATCTTCTTACATTCTCCACCGTTGCGATTTTATACAAAAACAGCACTTGGAGTATTTCAAACAGGATTTTCTCCCGCGAAAAGTAACCACTTTTGGTATTGGTAAATCCCGTTTGACCGCACAAAATTTTCATGTAATCAAATTTTCATCATCGCTCGCAGAGCAAGCTCGCTTAAGTGGCAATGGGCTGGCCATATTTGCCGCAGAACTGATGGCCGATGGAGCAGACGTGTTCTGGAGTGGAGACCGCGACTCGGCAAGCCAAGGTCGGACGCCCCCCTGCCAGGTGGACTGACGACCTGAAGAAGGTCGCGGGGAGGGACTGGATACGGAAGTCGGAGGACCGTATATTGTGGCGTGAATTGGGAGAGACCTATGTCCAGCAGTGGACTGCGATAGGTTGACGTGATGAATTTTCATCACGCGTCCACATGCATCGGTGATTCTTCTACCACAAAGGTAATTCAAACACAATCCGATTGAAATGAGGCAATTAAAATTCATCCTTTCATTCACATTGGAACAATGAGGAAATACGCAGAAATCATTCAATGCGTATTCGCGAATTCAATTTGTTTGCTACTCAGGGCACGCTTACAGCAGTTTTCCACCAAGACACGACTTAGAAACCACTTCCTACAAATATATATTGTGGAAATTTGCACCTTATTGTACACAAATTAAGATCTTTGGTGATATTTATACTTGGTAAAGTTAATTTTGTGTTGTTTACACACATTTGTTTGTCAGGCGGGTCACGCGCATGCTTTCTTCGTGAATTTTGCACGCAAATCTGTGCAAATGCCTCAGTAACGGTAGATGACTGTTCCGCGTTGGAATGTCTTCTGAGTACATCGATATTGTTGTATTTTGAAATATTACATTATCTGATTGGAGCCCATGATTTAGATACTTTTTAGGGATAATATATTTATTATTTTGAGAAAACATATATTTATATTTAAAATTAAACTTTTAAATACTATTCGTCGTTTCTTAACAAACACAACTTATCAAGCTTTAACTCCAAAAAATGTCTCACAACATCAATATATCAATGTGGTATATCTATCGTCTAAAACAGACATTATGGGAAAAGATAATAATATGAATAAATATGATATGATATGATGATACAATCTGTTTAAATAAATAATATGAGACACACAGAATTACAATAAGAATTATGAGCTTCCTTATGCATAAAATCCCAGAAAGGACGAACTAGGCATTTCTATCGCTGGAAACAACTAAAGAACGGATGTAACTGACATACCATTGAAATTATCCCATCAATATTGCAATGTGCTATTTCCCTAGCATCACAGTAAGGTAAAGAATTTGTCTAACATTACTTTGATAAGTTCAACATTAATTTGATAAGATCCGCAACATTGCGTGTACGGACTTTCCAAGACGAATATTCTAAATATAAATTTGGGGAATTTATGCGGATTGTTTACAATCGATATTCTTATTGCCATAACATAATAAATTTATATGTATATGAATGTTTGCTTACCTAACCACCATGCCCCAACCCATCTTGGATCGCTGGCGTCAAAACCAGGGTCTGATAATGGATCCACGTAGAATCGTGTGCATAGAGCGCCGAGCAGAAACCCTAGCGCAGGTCCAATCACTCGAATGCCGATTGTGATAGCTGCAAAACAGAAAATAAATATTATTACACATATGGATTTCGTCGCTGTGTGTATGGAAGAAACAATTCTTCCATCTCCAGCTACAGTACTACATGTCCTAACGTTATTAGTTCCTATAAAAGAAGGCAACAACAATCTTTTCTGTGTGCAAAGCTTTAAGTATTTTGGATCTTTTTCGTAATTTTTTTATTTCTGAGAAACTAACGTATAAAAAAGTCAGTTATTTATAGAATCTCTATGACTGTTTTCGTGTATTTGAGATTAAAACCGACGTATCATTACTATGTTCACAACACCGATATTAAATAATGTAACAAATGACGCTACAAGAATATGTTATGACAGCCAGTACACGAATAAATCTATTCGTTGCACGCGCCAACACACTGCTGAAACCATATTATCACGTAAAACTTAACGCATCACATGGCCTGCGAACAATCTGAATTAATTCAAGGAAATATTAGCATCACTTAATGATGTAGTAAATATTAATGTACATAATCGTTGGGGCGGAGACGTCCATTATGCAAATTGAGATGGACTCCTGCACACAGAGGATGGCAATCGTTTATCTCAATAGGGCTAGGGCTCTGAAGCTAATTGCCGGTCGACGAACCCAACAAATTATCGTATGAGGAATTGCCGCTGTCAACGATCGCTACTGTATACGAGCTGGTTAGATCGCAAAAGAAAAACAACCGCAGAACTCGCTGATTGCTTCGAATTATTGCTTCGAGAAATACAGCAGAAGGAACTATTTATGGCTTTACATTACAGTAAAATGTTCACATCCAGTTATGAATATTGCATGCGAGAACTTTTACTAAATAGTTTAACCTTTATTTATTATTGCAATTATATTCAAGTGTAGGGGCTCAGAAAGAGCTCTTATTATTTTATTACTTCACTACTACAAATCAGTGACAAATTAGTTATCAATGGTTATTTCAATATCATGGATCGTATTTTCTCATTGAGAGCACTTTCTCTCGACCCGATATTTGATTGAGATATAAAATTTTGAGGTCCCCACCATTGTATCATTTATGTAATTTGATGGTCCGAGTAAATGGTTCACCTAAAGCATATATATAATGACAGTGGTTTGCAAAATTTCGTGTAGCGCAAACAAATACTCATGACGAATCATCTAATGAGTGTGTCTACGTAAGAGCTGTCCCAATTTCATAATTAAACACAAAACCTGTTTCAAAAAAGCAACAAAGTCTGCAGAAGGTGATTGACCGAAAAACAATCAAGTACTTAGTTTCCAAATGTAATCTTTCCCAGAAGCTCAGCTCATCGCCAGCCAAAAGCGGAGGAGCGTGAGTATCACGATGGGCACTGTATTAAATATACGTTACAATCATCTTGCATTGTAATAAATAATGATCCCCGACAGTATCGTTTTTTAAAACCGTTCATTGCACGCTCTGCATTGCAACTTTTTAAGGATCCATATGATCCAAACCCGTTGAAAAACCAACGGGACTCACTAAACCATCACTGTCCTGTCTGCCTGTCAGCGGCTGTATATCATAAACCGTAAAAGGCAGACAGTTTAATTTTTCGCACAATGTGTAGGAATTTTGTTTCCGCTATATTTCTTATAAGCTGTTGCCCGCAACTTCGTACACAAGGAATTTATATACCAAATCTTAACAAATTAAAAAAGCAATTCTGTTAAACCACTATATTGAAAATACTGGTCTTGGTTTTATAATAAGTAAAGATACGTCAAAAAACAACACTGAGTTTTACCATAAATTTGACATTTATTTTAAGTCAATAAATATATAATTTCGGTCGATCTAGGGAACCCTTACCTTAGTATACGTTCGTGGCTCGCAATTGCGTGGTTTTTTATTAAATGATACTGGCATTTAGTTTGTATGAACTGAGACCCCTTACCGATTACGATACATCATTAACATTGCTCATATGTTGCAGTCTGACTTTCTCAGTGGATATTCGAAAAAATGTATGTTGCATCATTAAAATGGAACCAGTTTTACAACAACACGTTTAGGAGTCAACCCCGTTATATTAAAATATATCGAATAAAATATAATAAATGTATTATTAAGATCGTGACTAGTATGTTTCTGAAAAAATATACACACACGTATTATTTGTATGGCAAAACAATGTTTGCCGGGTCAGCTAGGAAAATATAATGTCAGGGGTGGACAACCCTTTTCACTTATAGGTATGAAAAATAGATAGTAGTCGATTCTCAAACCTACTGAATATGCATATAAAATTTTATAAAAATCCGTCAAGACGTTTCGGAGGAGTATGGTAACTAAGACTGTGACACGAGAATTTAATATATTAGAAGATTTACATAATAATAACACGAATAAAACAACGCAGTGTCTTAGCACAGATAGCCCATGGATCCTTACAGGAAAAAAAGCTGAAGAAACAGCCTATATAATACTGCCTGTCAACGTAAAGTAGAGTACCAACACGAAAGCTCTTTCTCGAGTAGAGGTTTAGAGTATTCAAACTCACATACAGTATTTACTGCATATTAGTAAAAACACAACCATCCAGTACATAGTTGGCTACATAGTCTAAGTATACTTAGGTGGTTTGGTCATGTGGAGAGGATGGATGAGAGACGCTTAACGAAAGGCATATACACGGCGGAGGTAAGTGGAAATGCTGGGAGAGGACGCCCGAGAAAAATAAACTCCGATATCATCGCCGGTATACTCCAAAAGGGACAAGTGCGTAGCACTTACAACCGTCAGGCATGTATGACCAGATGTATGAGTGTGGATGAAGCCAAAGAAGTATGTTTGTATCGTAGCAGATGGCGCTCTATAGTCTCTGCCTACCCCCATGGGAAAAAGGCATGACGATAAGATGATGATGATTTATGAACCCTGAGTGCACAAACCTAACTGGTTTTTTACATAATATATTGTGAGGTATATAACAGTATCTAATACAAAACATATTTTTATAAATAATGTGATATGAAAGTCAGCAGGGCCGACTGATAACCTTGTCACAGCCGTTACTGTAAATAAGGTCATCTCACGAATAGCGATACGCTTAACTTGAAAAAAAAATAGTCAACATGTCTGAACTACAATAACTACATGGTAGAAGAAATGTTTGTATAGACGACTATATAGATAGACCACTGGTTCCTAAATAGTTTTTGCTGTGTACCACTTCAAAAAAGAAACCAAAAATGCGTATCCCTTCCTGTAGCAATAACACTAATATTACAAATGCAAAAGTTTGTGTGTG
Organism: Orgyia antiqua; assembly: GCA_916999025.1. NCBI lineage: Eukaryota > Metazoa > Arthropoda > Insecta > Lepidoptera > Erebidae > Orgyia > Orgyia antiqua. The sequence continues at coordinate 23,517,538 of OU779862.1, forward strand.
TGTGTGTATGTTTGTTACTTCTTCATGCTCAAACGCCTGGAGTGCCTAGACCAATTTTGATGAAATTTGGTACACAGTGGTAGTTGACACCCTGGATTAATAGATAAGCTATTTAAACTGCGGTAGTTCCTAAGATTTGCGAGTTCAAACAAACCCTTAAACTTAATAATAATAGTATACATACTAATTAGTAAGATGCTAAAGTTATAGCTATTCTTTGTAAAATCTATTGAGGATTGTCTTACATTTAATAAAAAAATACGGATCGAGTGGCGGTAAAACTACACAAATTATCTAGAGTTTATCTCAATATCTACATACTTGGCCTGAAAACCAGCGCCAATATAAAGATAACAACACCGCACACGTCTATTTACAAACAATGAAAATCATCACAAAAATAGAATCATCCCTACTAATATTATAGATGCGAAAGTACCTCTGTCTGTCTGTCTGTTACGCTTTCCCGCTTAAACCTCTCAACCGATTTTGATGACATTTGGCACAGACAATCTTTAGACCCTGAGAAAGGACATAGGCTACCTTTTATAGCGAAAAAAAAAAATTTCCAAATTCCACGCGGACGGAGTCGCGGGCAACAGCTAGTGATAAATAAAAGAGGAAAATGGTTTTGTTGCAATAAACGGAAGGAATAATTGTGTTGTTTCTTATAATTTTAATATTTGGCATAAATATTGGTTTACTATTCTTAAGTGTATCACTTTTAGCATCACACGGTAGAGCTATCATCGAGATCATAAGGTGATGCTGGAGTGGCACAGTGGCATACATCGTGACTTATGTCCTGCAGTGGATATAAAAGGCTTGATGAAAATACTTCACCATTGACCATCATATAATTTTCTATTATCTCTTACGGGTCTCTTCCACTTTAGAAGGGATTTTGGTCTACTGTGCCTACTGGGTTTATTTTTTAGTTTTCCGTCTCTCACAGAGGATGTTATCTGTGTACAATATCCCTTAGATGGGTTTACAGCGCCCTGAAAAGAAAAAGGGGTGTGACTTTGTAGCATACATAATCCTAATAAATACTTTGTTAGCCGAGATCTCCAGTAACACATAAAGGGATCACTGAAATAACAATACACAAAACAAGAAAAATCAAAACATAGTTTTGCAAAACACTATAGAATTAGTTCACCTATAATATTATGTGCCAGTCACGACGTATTTTTAATAGTCAGTTCATAGGAATAGATATATCTTTACAAAATTCATTGACCTTTCGAGTTGCAAATTCATTTTAGTGGTGTGACTAATTCAACTGCAAAAACACAATATCCAATGGCGGTCTCTTTTAACCTTTTACCAAGAAGCCACCTGCGTAAATAGACATGCTGGTATAGTAATATAAGGCAATAAACAATTTTATTGTCGATGGTACAGCTCCCAGATGGGAAAAAATGATGAAAATATAAGAGTCAAGAATTACTCCCGAGGAAAAGAGGAATAAAGCAAGTACTCAGTTGTGTTTGTGTCTTCATGATTTCGGACCGTATGCCAGAAAGGTAGGAAAGGCCGTGACGACGAGGCGGATGTTGATGGTACAGTAACATAATAATAGCCGTGTACGAAAGATACTTTAAGTTTGATTCCTAACTCAGGCAACATTTTAGTCCAGTTGCCTGAGGTTCCGTCCGTCAAATTTTCATAATAGCACTTATGAAGAATGTCTTCCTATTAGTGAAAGAATTTTTAGGATCCGACCATTACTTTATAGATACAAATATATTATAAACTCTACCTCGTTATAATATTAGTCTAAAAAACGGCTCTATCTATTGCTTTTAGTCTGTTACAGTTTAGTCTTTTACGTTGTTAAATATATCGGGTCTAAAATCATGTTAGTAATTTATTATGAGTTAAAATCGCGTAAGTTTAAAATCAGTAGATATCAAAGCGCAAAAATATATAAGCAAGAATAAATGATAGATAAGAGAAAATTTCACGTAGCGTTGATTAAACTGTCATGCAAAGATAATGACATCGATATAAATATGTTTAATAATCTACACGTAATCTAATCTGGAGTTATGCGAAAAACCTGACCTATGACAACAGTATGAGCAAATCATAATTTGGAACGCAATTTGATATCACATACGCTACAAACACACTTGCATTGCACTCGTTATGTAATAATTTATTAATGAGTTGTTATTTCAATGCATACATTAATTGCAATGTGAAAACTTTTCACGAAATTTTACTTCTTTCGTAAAACGAGATATTTGTAGATCATTTGTTATACAGTCCTAAACATGCCTCAATAAAGATGAAACATGTATCGATTAAATAAATTGTCGAGTGTTATATGTGAAACATTGCAAAAAAAAACACTAATATTTGCGTTGTCATTAAGTTTAGTATTACAAAAATTTTCTGCATTGAATAGACAGGCAAAATATTAATATTTAATATCTGAAAAAAAAATTTAACCGGCTTTATGAGACCACCTCAGTAATTTAATCTTTGATTATTTAGATACATAATTATGTGAAAGCTATGAAATTTGAGGGTTTTCCTAGATTTCTTAGGAGAGACCCATTAGATCCCAACCTGGTGCCAATTGGACCACAGGGGAAGCACCAGCTTTTAAATGAAAAAAAAAATCATTGAAATCGCTTCACCCAGTAAAAAGTTATGAAGTAACAAACATAAATAAAAATTGGTCAAGTGCGAGTCGGACTCGTGCACGAAGGGTTCCGTACCATTATCTATGCAACATAAGGCAACGTTATTAGTATCGAGCAAGAAACGGTAAAAAAATCATGTTTGTTGTATGGGAGCCCCCCTTAAATATTTATTTTATTTTATTTTTAGTATTTGTTGTTATAGCGGCAATAGAAATACATCTGTGAAAATTTCAACTCTCTAGCTATCACCGTTCTTGAGATACTGCCTGGTGACAGACGGACGGACAGCGAAGTCTCAGTAATAGGGTCCCGTTTTTACCCTTTGGGTACGGAACCCTAAAAAACACACAATTGAATTGAGAACCTCATCTTTTTTTGAAGTCGGTTATAAACATTAAACTATCAGTATCACTAAAATTTAAGCTCCATTATTGAGCAATAACATTTAAAATCAAGCATTTTTAAATTTAAGGTGAAGTCTCAAGATTATACAAACACAAACCGCGTTGACCCAAATAAACACGAAACAAAAAAAAGTTCATAAGAAATGCCATGACTCAGATCAATGGAAGAAAACTTACATACATTTGATACAAGGAAAATTATTCAAAAAATATTTTTACGACCTTAAAGGAAAGAGTTATATACAGTATTTTTCTAATCAATTTTTTTATCAGACCGTTCTGCATTACAAATATGTTAAGTACAAATTGGGCTGTTTTCATACGATTTCTTACAAAGTTACTAAGCTTTGAATTAATTAAACATAAAAAAAATATATTTTGTTTAAAACAAATTAAACATTAAAACAAATATTCTCTAACACTTGCGCGACTCATTTGTGTAAATAAAACTACTTGTACGCGTGTCTTTGTTTCAAATTTTGACTCGGCGTCTGGTCAATGTAAAATTAAAATCAAATGTGGGTAAACCATGTAATAACTGATCATAGAGGACACTTTACAGCTCAGTCTCAAACGTCGGGCCAAAATTTAAAACAAATACACGCGTCTAAATACGTAAAAAATAGTTTTATTAAAACATATGTTAGACAATTACCAAGGATCATAAAAGACATTTAAAAACTAGTGCCCGAACTAAAGCTTAGTTAATATAAAAGACATTGGTGCCTATTCTATGTGCAGAACTAAACTTAACTAAAAAATGAAAACAACTATTGCTGTATCTTAAATATTTGGCTATTTTTTTTGCACACATTTATATTAATTAAAATCGTTAGTCTATAATAAACAGCTTTTATATTAAAAAAGTTCTGTTAACATTGCCGAATTGTGTTATTGACGCTATCAATTTTCATTTTTTAGTTAAGTTAAGTTTAGTTCTGCACATAGAATTGGCACCATTACCACAGCTTCGTAAGCGTGGAATTAAAAAACAAAACCCTAACAAATTATACAAAAAAGCGATCCTCTTGAACCACTTTCTCTATTAAAAGAAACCGCATCAAATTCCGTTGCGTAGTTTTGAGATATAAGCTCACATAAGGACATACATGCAAAAATAACGACTTTGATTTATAATAAGTAAAAAAATTGCGTAAAATAAACATATATCGATCCTCGTGGTCTAATGGTTCAGGTAACGGACTTCTAGTCACGAGGTCACGGGTTCGATTCCCGCTCGGGACCACCATTTGTGTGATATTTATAATTGTCATACAAATGTTTGTCCTGCGTCTGGGTGTTTCTATGTATTATCTAATATATAAAATTCACGTGTCACAGTGTTAGTTACCGACCGGATAGGATTGACCGATTTTTATGAAATTTTGCATACATATTCAGTAGGTCTGAGAATCGGCCAACATCTATTTTTCAAACTTTTTTTTTAGTATGGCAAAACAACCTTTGCCGGGTCAGCTAGTATATCTAATATATAAAATTCACGTGTCACAGTGTTAGTTACCGTACTCCTCCGAAACGGCTAGACCGATTCTTATGAAATTTTACATGCACATTCAGTAGGTCTGAGAATCGGCCAACATCTATTTTTCAAACCTTTTTTTTAATTTTTTTTTAGTATGGCAAAACAACGTTTGCCGGGTCAGCTAGTAATATATATAATAATAATAAATAAGTATGTATTTACAAAAGAAAAGTAGTATATGTACCTATTCTATCCGTATTCTGGTACCCATAACACAAGCATATAAGCTTAGCTTGGGACCAGAGGACGTTGTGTGAAATGTCCATGAATATTTATTTATTTATTATTTTATTTATAATCTATAGGCCGACCCTCAATGTTCATTCTAATAACAAAGGTATAAAACATTTATTTCCTGAAGAGCGTGACCTATAAAGTTTGAGGAAACGAATGGAACATTCCTAAACGTTGACTATTAGGGATAAAATTAGGACATCGCGGCGAACTGACATCAGCAACGAGCTGAAATTGTCACCGAGACGTACAGACACACTGACACAATTGCTTTAACTATGTACTGAAATAGTAATTGCATCCAATTCTTTACTAAACAACACGACTTCGTTGAATTACTACTACGTACTAATACGTGTATTCAAATTATTTTTCAAAAAACTGGTCAAGTGCGCGTCGGACTCGCGCACGAAGGGTTCCGTACCATTATCTATGCAACATAAGGCACGTTATTAATAAATGAGCAAACAACACACACAATACTTAATTAATCACGTTTGTTGTATGAGAGCAAGAAACGGTAAAAAAATCATGTTTGTTGTATGGGAGCTCCTCTTAATTATTTATTTTATTTTATTTTTAGTATTTGTTGTTATAGCGGCAATAGAAATACATCATCTGTGAAAATTTCAACTCTCTAGCTATCACCGTTCTTGAGATACAGCCTGGTGACAGACGGACGGACGGACGGACAGCGAAGTCTCGTAATAGGGTCCCGTTTTTACCCTTTGGGTACGGAACCCTAAAAACTATCACATCTATATCTATACATATAATAAATCTGTAGAAAAATAATTTTGTACATTGCACAATATATATGTTCAAAAAAAATAGTCAGAAGGTTAAAGGGCAACCAACAAAACCCATTTCCAGCATTTTAGAAATTTTTGTCTGTTTGTCTGTTTAGATATTTGTCTATGCACGCATCACGTGAAATGTACAACACTTATAAAAATAAATGTTATACGAAAAATTGTACTTAACTCAAGGTATTACTTAGTCTTTGTTTCATCGCAATCGGTCCAGTCAATCAAGAGATATTTACATAAAACGATTACTTGCAGTGCCATCTAGCGGCTAAAACAGTAATAAAAAATTGATTATGTTGATCGAAAACATCGATCCACGCGGACGGAGTCATGGGCACAGCTAGTCTATACTAAAACATAAAGCTGAAGAATTTGTTTATTTGTTTGAACGGGATAATCTCAGGAGCTACGGGTTCGAATTTTAAAATTCTTTTTGCGTTGAATAGTTCATTTATCGAGGAAGGATAGTTAATAGAACATCACGCTACGACCAATATGTGTGAAGCATTAGTGAAAAATGTTGCAAAAGCGGGGTAAATTTCCTAAATTCCAAGCGTACGAAGTCACAGACAGCTAGTTTCTTAAATAGGTTATGCCATGATAGTACCCATATAGCCAAGTACAAAGATGCCTCTTTCTTTGTAAAAAAGAACTGTACTTAGTTCGAATCTCATCCTGTAAGTTATTAATATACGAATTTAAACATCACAACAAACAAACAAAAAAATACTTTTTCTGTTATTAGATTGTGAGGTCTACAAAAAAAATGTTTATATACTTTTTTTGTTCACCTTAATATTAACAGGAATGATTACAATAAAAGATTCTATAACAAGCGAAGCTAATTAGGCATTCATGACATACCAAACGATGGTATGACACAAAACAGAACTACAATTAAACGTAAAATAAACCCACATCGATAGAGGTCACAAGGAAAACGGGTGCAAATTATACCGAATATTACACATACAGCCGATACGGACCCGGTTTTGTATGAACAATTAAGATAACAAATCCTAATGCACAAGTGTAAACTAACTTTAAACAATAAAGAAATACCATAATATCGCAATATCTATAACAATAAACATAAAATTATATGGAATAACAGCAGGTTTACAATTTCAATATGACTTCCTTAATACACGCAGCATACGGGTCTAAATTTCTCCAACGACAAAATTCTAATGCCCGTTTTCACCAACATCCCCTATACTACCACCTAAGTATGGGCTACTTATCTTAAAAGCTCCCCCAAACTAACCCCTAAATTAAATTTCGTTTCACCATCATTTCTATCACCTAAATAAGGGACACATAACTATGTGACGTTTTGTTTTCGATAATAGTGACTAATTTGTCTCTGAACTTATCGATATTTTTAAACAAGATAGTTTTTTATCAAATTCTCTCAAGTATACACATAAATGGATACAAAAAATAATGAATCATGTTTTAACAGCAACAATAAATATGATTTAATACATTTTATTAATTAATTTAATATTTTCTTCCATATTTACTCTGTGTATAAATTACGAAACCTCGCGTATTATCTGTGGGACACTTTTTTCGTGTGTAAGTATTCCCGATTCCGCGGGTTCCACCTCTGTGATTAGAATCTTTTTGTTTGGCTGCGTGATACGTGTTATTTTAGCAAGTTTTTTCTTAATTAAATATATCAATCTTTTGCATTTTAAAATATCGTTGGTACAGTGTATTGAAATGGCAGAAAAAAGGAAGCGTAGCCAAAATTTCACAATGGATGAGAAGGACAAGTTGGTGAAATTGGTGTATGCCTATAGAAGTATCATTTTAAATAAAAGAACAGATGGTACCACTAACCAAGCCAAGAACGAAGCTTGGATCAATCTCTGTACCCAATATAATGCAACGGGAAACATGTACAGGTTAGTTAATATTTAAATAAAAAGCCACATGACATTTTATCAATAATAATATTACCACATGGAGCTAAATAATTTGGTCGTTTCCGATATATTTTTGGTCTACGACTGTTGTTTACGTCGAATACAGTATAAACAGTTTCTAAATTTTCAAGAAATTCATACAAATCACTATCCATCTCCGTTGCATAGGCGATCACTTACGTATGTGCCGGTTTATGGGCCAAAATGTCGACCACCTAAATTTAGGGGACCTTTTAACGTTTAGGTGACCCCTAACAGTTGGTGAAACAGAAACCATCTTCTAACGGCCCCCTATCCATGTTTAGGGGATCCTCTAAACTTAGGGGATGTTGGTGAAAACGGGCATAAGCCTTTCAAAATACAGGGGTTTTCCAGATTTCAACAAGCATTAAAACATTACGAGTTTATAATTAACTAGCTGTTGCCCGCGACTCCGTACGCGTGGAATTTGGAAAAAATTTTTTTCGCAATAAAAGGTAGCCTATGTCCTTTCTCAGGGTCTAAAGATTGTCTGTGCCAAATTTCATCAAAATCGGTTGAGAGGTTTAAGCGGGAAAGCGTAACAGACAGAGAGACAGAGTTACTTTCGCATTTATAATGTTAGTAGGGATAAATTAATATTAAAGGACTTTTCACACAAGCTCAGCTTATATGCTTGTATAACACCAGCACACGGATGATATACTGCATTATACTACTTTTCTTTTATTAAATAATAGTGGAAAAAGTGATCACCGCAAGCGGGACTTGACCCCACAACCTCGGATTACCATTCCGTCGCTCTACCGACTGAGTTATTGCGGCCGTACCAACAGTAACCAATTTCTCCACTACAATGTTACTCGAATGAGTCTACATCGTATTTTGATGTTCAACGCCATCTATCGTGACTATTTAGCATATTCTGGACCTTTACTTTTCTCTTGTAAATACATACTTATAATACATAGAAACACCCAGACGCAGAACAAACATTTGTGTGACATTTACAACCATTACACAAATGATTCTCCTGTGGGAGAACCGAACCCGCGACCTCGTGAACGGAAGTCTGTTACATGAACCACTAGACCACAAAGCCCGTCAAATCAATCGTCTAAGTACTCTAATCATTAATATTAACGTCTTATTATTGTGTACGGATCTCCTCCAACATTGAGAGGGAAATTAGTCCAGTTATACTCGTACCTCGCTCGACAGGCGTGTTGGCTTAGATTTTAGTTTTGAATTTTCCATCCTTTACCGAAGATCTTATTCGCTTTATTATCCCGTCACCACACGGTTTCAATATTCTCCTTCCTGCCCTTGTCCCAAATTATTTGGGGTCGGCGCAGCACGTTCTTTCTCCTATCAGATACTCTCATCAATTCCTTTTTTTTATATCGCCTCTAACACAATACATCCATCTTTTCTCTGGTCTTCCTTCTATTGTATACTAAAATATTAAAGTAAAAGTTCTACATAATATAAAGGTCACTATCACACTGAATAAGTGACCCACATAATCCACACCTACGGTCAATCAATGAATATTCGAACGCAAACGTAACGCCACCTATTTAGGTCAAATACTACAATTGAATCTAATTGTTCAATAGTACAAACGATTAGTTAATTATTAATTACTAGCTACTTAAAACTCTGGCCACCTAAACATCGATTTCTGAACTCTACATTAAAAAAAATACAGGCTTTTAATTCTCCCTCTAGGTGTAAATTACTTACATATTAAATTTGAAATAACTTGAGATTAAATGGTTTTTAATATATTCGAACTGAACTGCTTTAACAGAATTTTAAAAATCAATAGTAAAAAGAAACACATTAACATAACCATTCACCTCTCCTTCTTTCTTAAAGATCGAACTTTTCGAAATATTTCATAGTACTCGCTACTCTGTATGCAATCTTTCAGGTTTCATTATCTAAAAATCTAAATGTCATGTGTCAATAATCTCTTCTTAATGCCTCTCATTCCTAACTCTACTTTTCAAGATCAACTAATACAGGCATAGCTTTTAAACTATTTAGTAACATAGTATACTATCCATGTCACCGATTTAGAAGCTGCAGATCTAGCTAAGAAAGGATATACCAAAGCAGAAATCATATTCTGCGAGAGAAGAAAAACTCGGAAGTGTGCCCCTTGTCATAGTTTTCATGGCATAAGTACACCAGGAACTTTCCCAAAGTAAGGGTGGCCGGTAGCCAACATTAGATCATTAATGGACTGAGAAGAAACGAGTAACATAATTTTTATCTCTACCTAAAAACACAATGATTAGGCCGTTTTAAAACATATTACATTATCTAAGATATAAAATTCTCGTGTCACAATGTTCGTTCCCATACTCCTCCGAAACGGCTTGACCTATTCTTATGAAATTTTTTATTCGTATTCAGTATGTCTGAGAATCTATTTTACAAACCTCTAAATGATAAGGGGTGTTCACCCTTAACATTATATGGCAGAACAACGTTTGCCGGGTTAGCTAGTTAGTATGTTAATTTAAACAGTTCCAATTGCTAATTACCTATTATAACTCTAAACAGGATAAAATTATCAACAACGGATGCCCTGATAACATAGAGACATAATATGTAATTATCACTACTTATTACAAATTAAGACCCTTTTCGTTTCTATCTTTAGGCGATACACTCAAAATGGAATATTTACGAATTATCCAAAAAAAGTATTGAATCAATTTTTATGCAGTTTTCACTGACAGATAAAATGACTCTTTTGATTCGAAGGTGTGTGATTAAGGTATTATTTCGTAACGCTGTAACGCAAAAGTCTTAATAGGAAGACCCGGATTGCTAGTTCAAAAAATTACAGAACGCAAACCACAACAAACTATTAAGGAACATGAAACTTTCTTAAAAAAAAAAACAACAACGGCGGCAATTTTCTAGGAAATATGACGCATTAAAATTTAAGAGACGTCACCGAAACGTGTCTTAGTCTTGGTCAAATAAAAGATAATTAACAAAGAGATCGGCGCAACGTACAGTTATCAATCTGCTCTTGAAACCAGAGATAAAAAAAAATTCATAAACGAAAAGGATGCATTTGACTTCGAAATATGTAATTATTGACCTATATAAAACAAACGAACACTCATTCAGTGTTTATCATTGACAAGTTCATTCACTGGCCGACAATACTATAAATTTATATTATCTTTCATTTAGTTATCACTATATTTAAGCCCTACTTTCGACGACAATATTCGTCTTTATCAAAACTAGTCCATTGGGTAAAGGTCTGATACATATATCTGAAATAAGCAAGTGCGAGCGAATAGATAAGGTAGAAATAAGCAAGATATAAACTAAAACATTCTGAATATACGTAATGAGTGATTTTTTGCTCTGTACGACATGTCTGTACTGTGTTAGATTTTTTTATTATTTAATTACCTAAAAATAATGATTTACGAAATTTTATTGTATCGAATTTCGCAATGACCACGTATTTTAAGTTTAATGGCCTAAAAAAATGTTTTAAATAACATAATGGCAGCGTAATTTGGTCGGAAATATATAGAATTGCACCATAGAGTACGCTATACATATAGGTATAGTAACATAATGTATGCCCGAGTACATACGTGAACATATGTGTACAATTTATAAATGTTTAATAACTATTGAATAATGTGACAAACACATCATCTAATGTAAGGTTTGCAAAGATTTCGAGAACGATTTACAAATTTTAGAATGCAATCACAGAAAAATCATTGCAATTGGGGCTATGAAAAGAAACAACATAGTAATTTACAAATGCAGGCACAGACTACAGAATTTTCTAGTCACTAGCAGCAGACAAGAGCTCAGCATAAATAGCTACAAAAATCCCGTTAATCTTTTTTTTTACTGCTTACGGTGGCAGACGAGCTAACGGTCCACCTGATGGTAAGTAGCATCCGCTGCTCATGGACTCAGCAACACCAAGGCACAGCCAACCCGCCGCCTACCGTGAGAATATTACTCTTCTTGAACCTCGTTTGAAAAGGAGCAAGTCGTAGTATTGGGGAAACACCGCAGCAGGAAGATCGTTCCAGATCTTGCACGTACGTGGTAGAAATGATCTCTGAAACCGCACTGTAGTGGATGAGATTGAACCCAGGTAATAGAGATGAACTCTACTACGGTGTCGAGTTGTACGGTGGTAAAAGGGTGACGATGGTACCAAATCAAATAACTCCTTAGAGCACTCTCCATGAAACATTCGATAAAACACGCAGAGCGATCCAAAGTCTCTGCGTTGCCATAACGAGTCTAAGTTTTCGGTGATATTAGAATCGTTGACGATACGAATAGCTCGCCGATATAACGAATAATCGCCAAAAAAATAGCATCACTAACTTCTTCTGTCTCAGTAATGCACTAGGATTTATTTAAGACAAAGCAGACATAGCAATGAATGCTTAAAACCATATAACTATATACACCAACCTGCTCCATACACCCAAACAAGTATTGTTTAGTTTTTATGACTGGTATACCAAAGCTATTACACGTTATGTTTATAAATCTTACTTCGTAAGCTTCATTCCTATACTTTAACCTTTTTATTTTTTAAACGAACTATTCTATAAATAACCTTGGTTGGAGTTAAAAGCTTTACGCCACGGATGTAAATAAAATAAGTCTAGGCGTGCATTTGTTTATTTTAGAAAAAAAAATTGTTGAAAAACTTCAGCAAGTATTGGCATTTTGTCACTAGGTCTCGGGTTCGATTCCCAGACATTTATCTGTGTGATATTTTTAATTGTAATACAAATGTTTGTACTGCGTCTGGGTGTTTTCTATGATAAGTATGTATTTACAAAAGAAAAATAGTTTATGTATTCTATCCATATTCTGGTACCCATAACACAAGCATATAAGCTTAGCTTGGGACCAGAGGACGTTGTGTGAAATCTCCATGAATATTTATATTTATTTATTTATTTTGTTTCAATATGAGGTAACGTACATTTTTCGCAAAAAAGTAGTTACAGGAGCAATATTTTCTAACACTTTATTTGGTATGGTTCTTAACGGTTTTGTTTGAACAGGAGAGTGTTATATTTCAATCAGACCACAATCATTTCCTATAAGTCTAAAAATAAAAACAAAATAATTTATAGTTCTGGTATCTTAATACCTGATTAAGATACTAGATCTAAATATGATCCTATCGCCAGACTATTTATAAAGTAAAAAATAGTAATAAATCTGAAACTAAGTAATAACACTGACGTAAACTAGTAATACTTAGAAATTTAATTTAGCACAGAATTACATGCAAGGCAATTTTCAATTTTCTCGCAAACGTCGTAAATTTCACTTGGTTCATTACAAAGTTGTAATTGATGTAAGTGCACGGTGCACTCGAGCCTCTCGACAGTTAATTACGCAATGAATAGGAGGGCGGCCTCCGCTCTGCGGGTGGAGGAAGCTTTGATTTATATACGTTTATGTACACGCAAAAATTTATCTTCAATAAGTTCCTGACCTTATCGTCTTAAGGAAATAATCGCAAATGTTGCGATACTAAAAGAGCTTATCACATAAAGATTCTCTTACAGTTCTACAGCGTGATTGAAATGGATCTATGACAGGTAAAGTTCAAGGGGAGTAATGATTTAAAAAAGTTATTTTACGTGAAATAAATGGGTTCAGAATATCATTCAGCTCTCTTAATATGACAAATATTAAAATATCACCGTCTCTTAAACCATAACAGCGTGCTTTGAGCAGAAAATATTATGCTTATCGATAATAATAATCCATCTACTTGTACTACACTGTACAGAACACGCTTCAATGATTTTCGTCGCGCTTGCTTTATTTCATAAATTAACCAACATAAAGTCTGTATATGGTAAGAATAATAAATAATCACTCACCCATATAAAGCGGGGACTGTTTACTGCCAACGTTATCGTCCACGTACGGTATGCCGAGCGTAGCGATGCCAGTCTGACCCACGCCAACCACCAGCAGACAGATAAACAACCAAGGTATCACCACAGCAGTGATATTAGAGCGGGTATCTCTACTCTTGAGATGAGCATCGTCACATAAATACGATGAGTTTTTGAATGTGTGACAGATGGGGGCTGCCCCAGCTCTATGGGCATCCAAGTGTACATCGCGTAGCTGTGTACCATACAGAACATGGGGCATCACGCAGCCGATCACTCCTACAGCTAGTACGAGCATCATACAAGCAATCCACCGTGGCCTGTGCCCACGACCGGCTAGATAAGTCAGGAATAACGCCGTACATATTTGTCCAATCTCAGTCGCTGCTAGTAAAGTACCCGTTGTCTTTGATTCCACTTTAAATAGCTTTTCAACAGTCGTAGTTACACTGACGAAATATGTGAGGAACATTCCTTGAAGGACCCATCCAGATAGGAACACAACCATGAATACTCGGGTCGAATGAAATACGGAAGGTTGTGACCGTGGGACATTCCGTTTGTGACACTCCAGCGATCCATTATTATTGCCTGTCGCTAGCCTTTCTTGTTCTTCTGGTGTGGCTTCGACGCCCTTCATGTCGGCGTCTGGGGGCGCGGAGCCAGGGGGGCCCACCTCCCCTCCCGCTGTAGATACCTTGGTGACAACGCTCGCCCTGTAACAACAGACAGAACTTATATTTACGGAAATCCTGGTACTTTTGTCTACTGTTAATATTCACAATTTTTACAAACAGCTTACGTCATGCCTGACAGAGAACTTGCACTTAATAAACCCCCACCCCTAAATTCAGAGCTTGACTGTCGGAGCGAATACAAAACGCACGCGAAGCTTTAACGCCGACGAACGCAAAGCTTCCGTTTAAGAAATAAAACGTGCTACAAAAACTCAACTTTTGGTTACCGAGCGACTAGAAATCAGCAAAAAGTAATGCATATTTTAGAGATTAATCTTAATTAATTTATGTTCGGGTGTAGTTCGGCTCGGGCCGGTACAGGAGAGGGATGATTGGAGGCTGCGTCCGCGCACCCGACGCGGTGAACACCGACTGCAATATGCAATTACTTGCGCTGCGCATGCACCCGCTTCGCCCGCCCCTCAGCTTCTCTCCCCACGGGGTTTTATTGGTTGTCTATCCATTTTTTGTCCGGCACGTATTTACACGCGACGAAAGCCGTCTGAGGACCGCCCTTCAAAGATTCCCTCTCGTCTCGACACTACGGAATGTCTTTTGTCTGATACAATGCTACAATCACGCCAATTTAAAATCAATTAAAGCTATCACGCGCAGTTTTATAATACTTATTCTACCAATTTAAGTAGGATTGCAAAAGTTAACATTTATACAGATCTACAGTTGTGAACTCAAAAACTAGGTGCGCAATAACATCAGCAGCAGAATATTAATGTGATCGACTCACACGGTTAACTGGACTTGCGAAACTCACCGATGGGGGCCGATGACCACAGGTGACACCTACTACAGTATGCTATTGCACTGTGCCTGTCCACCAAACCTATTCTATTAACAGACAAACATTTTTTGGTATATTTTAACCCACTGTAAAGGTTGAGATAAATTGGTTTCTCAATTTAACGAAACGTTTATACTTTCAGGGATATCTTTCCCATAACGATGTTCATTGTATTTTTGATTGGCTGCTCAAGATTAATGTCGTCAAAATGTAGAGAAAACAGATTTTCCAAAAGAGTTATAAAAGCAACGGCTTATAATCTAATTCTGAAGTGGGTTTTTACACAATCCTTTTTGCTTGGTAATTATGACATTTGAAGACGAGATATCTCATTTTTGTGTGTCTGCTGATAAACTAATTGCACAACAAAATGCATTCTGCGATAACACAAATATATGCAGTGGTCGAGCTACCGACCAAATGCTATCGTATTTGTGATAACGGTGCGAGGCAGATAGACCACTCAAACTAACCCGCATACAATGCACCCTATTTATCACAAATACCGAGAGATACTTGTTGACCTTTACGTGATAAAAAGTTTAAAACGCATCGTTGTAAGAAGGTAGTCTGTCTTTGGTATGCAGCCAATTTTATCCTCATTTCTTACGACCACACCTGATACTAAAAATTCTCTGGCAACCACCATGTTTTAAAACATAATAAAGATTATTTAAAACGAAATAAAAGCGAAATTTCTTGTGTAATTTATTTTTAATTATCTGTAGTGTGGTCTAGGCTCCTAGGCAACGTTGCGAGACGCTATGATTTAATTGGCGGCAATATTGTATGAAAGTCAGCCCGGGACAATCACATCAAGAGCGAGACCGGCTCTAACGCTTTATTTAATCTGCCAACACTACAACATAGTCATGTAATGCGACCGCCCGGCTATTTATTGGCATAAATTGAATAAACTATAAACGCAACACTAGTCATACAACATGTTATATCAGAATTCCATGAGAGCAAGTAATATAGTCCGTCTAGCTAGATAGATATGTGATCGCTGTGTGTCTCAATAACGAGATCACTTTTATCTGTATTAGGAATACATTTTAAAAACACATTTAGCGCGTGTACCTATTAGAAATATATTATAGCGTATTCAGCAATAATACTAGAGATTCATCGTGGACATTTTTAATCCAAAACATCATCAACTGAACTAATTGTGAACTTTCTTACTATCCTGGAAACGACAAATGTTTCTATCTTAAATCATACTTTGGACTTATAACTTACGGATCAATATTATGTACTGTTCAGTTCGGCTATCAGCTATCAAGTCTTCTTAATGGGGGAACTGAGAATTGGTTGAAAACTTAACGCTGACCAGGTGGAATGGTACAACAGATTTTAAATATCTTCGTCGGTACTACTAGACATTCGTAATATATCTGTACCACAGCTGAATGTATCAATAACATCCGAGAACAAGCGGTGTGGCGTCAATCAAGCGTATTTTACTTATTTTACCAAAAGGAAAGCTGGATAGCCAGTTCTTTATGGACTGGTAGAAAATTTATACTTAGATCAATATATTATACACTTAATGTAAATGTATCATCTCATGTACAGACAGTCCATAATTTATACTTTCAAATTACAAAAAATGAATAACAAATTTTAAAAAAAGTCGGCGCAAAAACATTCCAAAATCTCAAATATTTGACTATTATTCAACATAAATATGTATTAGAAATATTATGTTACCGGCTAACACTCACTGTTTTGAAATCGATGACTTCGACCCTGGTTTCGAGCATATCCGACGCTCATCTTCAGGACGAGTCCGCAGCAGTGTCTGCGACCTTCCGGCGTGCCAAATGCCAATCGATCCCAAAACAGTGAGTGTTAGCCGATAACGTAATGTATAGATATGACCCAAACCCACGAAAATTTCAATAAATATGTATTTTTATGTTTATCTATGATGGTACGAACAAAGAAACTTTACATAATTTATATAGATGATATTTAAATGACACTCGTGTGGAAATCAGATAAGCATAAATTTGAAGACGCAAGATTATTCAACATCCTGTCCTGACTTACAATTCAGTGACAGGACAAAATGAGCAACTGCGTCAACCCGCATCAAAAATATGGTAGAACACAAAAAGATACGGTTATCTTATACTTTACGGAATTAAAAACAAATCATTCACATACCTTTTTAATAAATCGAAATTAATATAAAATAAAAAGGCAATGAAAAACAGTCATGACATAAATCTTTCACACTTTATTTAATGTAAAAAAAGACTTGGTGAACCTTCTGAGAATAAATATCTGTACTTATTGTCACGACCTTATATCACAAGGTGTAGACAGAGAACTACCTAATCAACAAACGTTTTCAGAGAAATTTCATGATACGCCTAGACGATTTTTATAATTTATCCAAGTTGGGTCGAAGGCTCAGTAGGCACACTTGGTACGGCAAAAATGACCTATTTTTGCCGTACCAAGTATGCCTACTGAGCCTTCGTTTCTCTGAAAGCCTAAGTTTCTCTGAAAACGTTTGTTGATTAGGTTTTTAGTATATGTTGTTGCATTGTCAACAAATATAGTAAACTTTCAAAAATTTAAAATCTTTAGTCCTCAACGTTCTTGACATAAAGTGTAATGACAGATGAACGGACAACGATGCCTCAGTAAGTTTCAGTTGGTCTGGTACAATATGGTACGGCACCCTTAAATAGTATGTTTATCAGAGATCGAATTAGTGACCTTTATTGCACCACGAAGGTAGTTAATTCATTCAAATCATTATGATCATGATGGCATAATAAGTATTGACGGAATGTTACAAGAAGCTCGTTTATAACTGGGTTTGACTTTGAAATTATGTATTTGACAGATTACATCATTATCATGTCCCTGAAAAAGTATTTTAAGTAGCGGTAAATTATCATAACATAAAGGGTCAAGACTAGCAGTAATACATAAAATTCTCATGTCGCGTAGTTATCAGTTTTTGACAAGCCTCGTGGTTTTGTGGTTCATGTAACGGACTGCCGATCAAGAGTTCGTGGGTTCGATTCCCGCTCGGGAAAATAATTTGTATGATATTTATAATTGTCATACAAATGATTGCACTGCGTCTGGGTGTTTATATGTATTAGAAGTATGTATTTACAAAAGTAGTATAATATGTATTCTATCCGTATTCTGGTACCCATAATACAAGCATATAAGCTTAGCTTGGGACCAGAGGACGTTGTGTGTAATGTCCGTGAATATTTATTTATCAAACTTCTCTGCAACGGCTCTACCTGTTTTGATGAAAGTCGCGGGTGCATATATATAGGCCTGAGAATTAGTTATCTATATTATTAGAAGGTCATAATAGAGGAACGGTTCCAGTTAGTACGCAAGGAAAACTGCGGTGCATAGTCAGTACATGTTATAAAATTGTAAGAATTTTAATACCTAAGTGTAGAGACATAAAATTGCGAGAGACATTGAAAAGAAGCCAAATATGGGTGGACTTAATAAGATAAACTGATTCTATAATAATATTTCTATTACGAATCACGAATTAAGTAATGAACAGAATGAAACGCAATTTTACCGATATATTTCCAGAGTTGTAACTTCTAATACAGGTAATCAATTTCGACCGTGAGAAAAATATCCTTAAATTTTTGTTATAGAAAATTTCACGCATGAGTCCGCATGACAAGTCGTAGGCAAAAGTAGTTAAGTCTACAACCTTAAACAAATACCGATGAATTAGTGGCCAGGTGCACAATTCATAGAACAGGAACTTGCTACCGGCGCAAGCGCATCCAAGACGTCTATGATCATTCTATAAGTGAGAGGACAACGTGCGCGGTCAAGGCGAGTAAGATACCTGTTGTCGATGACACTGTACATTCAACATTAATCTCCTATTAAACCTAGTTTAACAACATAAGGTACAATTTACAATAACCGTAAATGTAACTAATGAGAAATACAGTGAAACTCGATTTAATAAATCTATGTGAGGACCTAGACCTAGTAGAGCTAATTAATGTGCCGTTCAAGTGCTTGTTGACGAATTGTCTAGATAATACAATAGTTAAAACATAAATATAAAAAACGAACTTAGTTCTGCTACTCGTAACATCAAACTAATTAAAGAATCTGTGATTGAACCAGAACAAAAAAAAAATTCTTAAAACAAATTAAGAGCTAAATGAAATAACCAAAACAATCTTTAAGCACTACTAAAACGGCGCAATTTTCTTGAAATGCTTTACATAATTAACTTTAATAATTTACCTTTTACTATTTTTAACAGATTTTCATACAAGAAAATTAAAAATATTATATTACCGGCTAACACTCACTGTTTTGGGATCGATGATGTTGACCCAGGTTTCGACCCTGGGTCGACATCATCGATCCCAAAACAGTGAGTGTTAGCCGGTAATATAATTAAAAATAAAAATAAAAAATATTCATGGACATTTCACACAACGTCCTCTGGTCCCAAGCTAAGCTTATATGCTTGTGTTATGGGTACCAGAATACGGATAGAATACATATACTACTTTTTTTTTTGTAAATACATACTTATAATACATAGAAACACCCAGACGCAGTACAAACATTTGTATGACAATTGTCCCGAGCGGGAATCGAACCCGCGACCTCTTGATCGGCAGTCCGTTACCAGAACCACTACACCACGAGGCCCGTCAAATATAATATGAATATAATAATATTTCTAATATGACTCAAACTTACGAAAAATTCAATAAGCAAATTAAAGAAAGACAAGCAATTAAAATTACTATTCGAACGCAGTCTAATCCTAGACAACGTGCCGTGTCTAATATTCATAGCACACAATATTCTGTTCAATTCAAGTAAGCCAAGTAGTATTTCTCAGGATAACCGTTAAGCACCTACAGAATGTATCTATATGAAAGGCAAATGTGACACTAATAAGTCTTGGCAGGTGAACGAATCATTATTATACCTATTTCCATCCAATTAATATTTTAATAGCTCAAGACCGCAGTGTACTTGCGAACTTATTAGAATCCCCCACTCTTTATTACCTAGGGGTGCATTCTTCACATCGTTGCACAACATGATAGTTGAAGCCAATATTCTTGTAGCAAAAACTAGCAGTAACATTCCATATCTGGGTGGAGTATCAAATCAAGGAAACTGCTACCTTACTAGGCGTTATTGCACCATAAAGGAAATTTTATTAACCTCAATAAATACATGAAGTACAAAATTAAAAACAGAATTATATTTAACCACGTAATAAAAATTCTACGGCATATGATTTATAGTAGCGAGTAAACAAAAAAGTTATTAAATATTCTATATAAAAACAACAAAATAAGTAATACGCAATGTTTATGTATATTAAATGTCTTGTTACAATGTTGAAGGCAGCTTTATGTACTTGAGTATTAAAAATTCCGAATACGAAGTGACCATTGATCGGAACTGACGCCATGAAATAATAAATCTAAATACACACTCAAACACACATACTATTAACCGCCTATATGCTTATTACTGAGGTCTAAAAAGCTAGGAAGAGTTGTTGTTAAAGTTTATATACTAAAATTCAAGCTTAGAATAATAAAAACAACTACTGCCTAAAACCCATATGGCGATTTGTTAAGAAAATATAATACAAAGATATAAAACAGATTTTCGCAACATCACATAGATACTATTTCATAGGTACCTGACAAAAACACTAACAAAAACCACGAAACTAAACTGCTGAATAATATACATAGTAAAATTGGTTGGGAGTGCTATAATTAAATTACACCGGATTTAAACCAAAGCAAATTAATTAACAAAATTCACGGCTCCTTGGTTAAGCTTACTGAATAATTACTGAATGAAACACACCGATGTATTACTTACAAATAAATACCAATCTACTTAAGGGCCTACATCAATATTATCGTATATGATCGCCGACACGTACGTAACACAGCCAGTAGGCACAGAAAATGAAGAATTAGGGATACTATTCCTATTTACTCAAAATCTACTAAATATATTTTAATTCTGATCCACGTGTTTCTATACATAATAGTTACCTATGTTTTTAAAGTTATTTCATTAGTTAATACGCGATAATAGACCGACAAATGAAAAAAATAAAAAATTTGAGAGGTTGTTTCGCCAAGATTTTCTATCGAGAAAACTTTTTTCAATCGCGTTTCTGAGTTCATGCGATCCTAGATCATATATTGAAAAAACATATACTTAAAAATTAGAGCTCTAGCCATTCAATCTAAAGAAACAATGAAAACTTCGTACATAGAAAAATGCACGAAGCTATTTTGGTATCCTCTTAAGAAAATAATTTACTGCTCACTATCATGTTATTATAACAGTTGCCTGTATTTGATGGAGATCCAAATAAATTCTTAGGTTTCGTCCAAGAAAAAACTCATAAGGGATCCCTTCCGTGCCTGTAGGTCTGTCAAACTTTTAATAATGAACGTCTCTCTCTCTCTCTCCAGCCCATTTACGTCCCACTGCTGGGCACGGGCCTCCTCCACTTTGGGAGGGATTTTGGTCTACTGTACCGCGCTGACCAGACGTGTTGGCACAGGGTTTATTTTCGAGTTTTCCGTCTCTCACAGAGAATTTTAACTGTCTGCAATGTCCCTTAGCTGACTTTTACAGCACCCTTGGGAGGAAATGGTGACACTTGTATTCTTACTCCGTCACCACACGAATGAACGTCTCAATAGCACTTATTCTCAGCACTATTGCGATACTACAGTAATGCAATTCTGCGACGAGACGAAGAGGAAATTAAACTAAGTAGAGTAAATAGAGTAAATTTTTCAGAAGCTTTTTCATTTTGTAATCAGCAAGTATGAAGTGCTAGTTGCTAGGTTTATATACATGTTCTCGTGCTATATCTGTGATTCTATTGAAGATAGAAATACAGTTGTTTTTGCATTAGAAGAGTAAATAATTGGGAAATATTGGTTTAAGAAAACAAATTTCAAAAAAAATATCCCTTGTTAGGTTTTGGTTTTGGACAGCCGAAATGTCAGATAACATTCGCTCTGTGACAAAAACTAAAGATCTAGACTTTCTACCTGTTAATTATTTATTAAAACTTATGTATGTATTTATACAATGAGAAACTAAATAAAAATTTTCTAAATTTAATCTTGGGAACAGAAATAATATTTTAAATTTAAATTAATTATGTAACAAATGATAGTTACAGTTTATCACATCTAATGGAAACTGTGAAGAATACTAAATAGTCGTTGTCTCTGAAACACACACTTAAAGGTCACATTCCGCGACTTTCTACCGACCTTAAGTTATAATTATAAACAAATATCAATAGTAGAAAATGGTCCTGACAATATAAATGTAATAAAGATTTTTGTTACAAATAGGACCAGTGTTAAGAATAAAACCTTTTATGATTTTAAAATGCCATAAGTATTTTTCTTTTTTTTTGTAAATGTTTTATATATATGTACATTTGTCGCTGCATATTTTTTCGTCTGCTTGTATGAAACGTATGAAACGACAATAAACAACTGAACCAACATGAAAATTATTTTTTTATTTAAACGTTTATTTATTTTCAAATAATTTTAACTATACATATAGTTATTCCCTTATTTGGTCAAATGGTATCAGTCGTCGCTGATAAAGATTGCACGTGAACAGTAATTGTCTACATTTTGGCTTCTAGAATTGCTTTGGGGGCCTAAATACGTATTCTGCAGTAATTAACAAACAGCTAGGAATAAAAATGAATTCCTAAATCCAACATATTTCTACAAACATTCAAAATGTAACAGCAATTGTTTACGCTCATTACTGATTCTTAGGAGCAACTTGCAGTTATTTTAATTGATCACGCTCCTTAAACTCGCTCCAATGGTTGTTAGTTAATTTTATAATCTCGTCGCGTGACTACAACTTAGAGTCTTAACTCTATTTGCAAATCAAATTCGTGTAATAATTTTCACCGGCAGGTGCTTAATGTCTATGTGACAAATGATTTATATACAAACAGATAATAAGTGCATTGTCAATTACTCGCAATCGATTTGCAATGTGATAATATAGAGTTCACTGACTCTATTAGTGGTAACTAAACACAGGTAGGTACCAATTCTAAATGCAAAACTAAATTATACATTTATATTATTTAAAATTGTTAGTATTTAATGGACAGTTTTATAATACTTCAGTTAGTTTTGCCTAATTATGTTACTGACATTATCGATTTTCAGTTTTTATGTAGGCTAAGTTTAATTGTACACGTAGAATTGGTATCATTATGTTATTTCCACTTAACGCTTTACAGGTCTAGTGGAAACTTTTAATGCTTACATGTTTCGCACCAAATGTTTTAGTTTTTTTTATATTATGCATAGGAACTAAAATGTATAAGATAGTATTTTGCTCTACTGTAAAGGAAAGTCTATCTTTGAATTTTCAGTATTTGCATTGCGCACATAATAGGCTTCAATAACGTTTTGGTTATTGACTAAAATATGTGAGCTTTGAACGGGAATAATAGTTCTAGGCATTAAAAGAGACAAATGAGGCGTTTAAAATCAAAGAGCTAATTCCAAAACCATCATATTTAAATCTGCTGTTTAGCTACCTCTGATTTTCATCATCATCATCATAACATCACGCCTGACGCTGCGTATATCAATTTAATATATACAGAGAATAGAAATAAACAAACAAACAAACAAGAAATCGAAACCTGTGTTGAAACAAATATAAAATAAACGAAAGTCTGATTAAAGGTAATAATTCAGTAAAAGAGACAGGCGAGTGAAGTAAATATGCCAAGTGTGCCTACATAAAGTCAGCTCTGACAGACGACACCCTGCGGCGTCGCGTTTTGCGCTGTCCAGAGATATACACAAACTTATTACCCACTACGTACTGTCTTATAAACGCCTAGTACTAACTTTTAATACTCCTATATAGCGTACCGTACCCTCCAGGTAAAACGGGACCTTATTAGCAAGATTCCGCTGTGCGTCAGTCAGTCATCAGACAGTTGAATTGAAACTTTTACAGATGACGAATATTTGTTGCCGAAATAATGATAAATACGATTCTTAGCCACCGGTGGCTTGGCCCTTGTGCCTGCCCCGCCTGGGCTCACACATATTTTATATTTTTCAAAGTATTTTTATTTAGTGTAGGTATACTTAATCTTATATATAAAATTCACGTGTCACAGTGTTAGTTACCGTACTCCTCCGAAACGGCTTGACCGATTTTTATGAAACTTTACATGCATATTCAGTAGGTCTGACTGAGAATCGGCCAACATCTATTTTTCAAACCTTTTCTTTTTGGTATGGCTAAACAACGTTTGCCGGGTCAGCTAGTCTTATATATAAAATTCACGTGTCACAGTGTTAGTTATCGTCAGGGGCGTATTTGGAAAATTTGCGCCCCGGGCCAAAAAAATTTGCCGCCCCACCGTGAACTGAATGAATTTTCATGCAGTTTTGACAATGTGCCTAGTCAGAGGAAGGCGGGGGGGGCACAACTCGAAATACTGACATTTGGGTAGAAAATGAATTTGACACAATTTCCGTTAAATTTAGTACTTTTTTGGCCCGAATGTGTCCGCCATGATCACGATTACCGCATTGGCTGCAAGTTGAAGCGATGTATCAGTACATCACTGTTTTGGTGAAATTCAGCTCAATGGAGAAGCTTAAATAAATACGTCTTACAATAAAATACAAATAAAATTAATGCCATTTTGGAACAACATTTTAATTTAAAAAATATAAAATTGTTCTTTTAAATTAAAATTAATTAGTGTTATTGGATAATTCTCCAATTTTAGAAAAATTCATTAATCAATAAAAGTTTCTGTTATCAAAAAGACATAGGTACATAATTTGAAAATATTTTTACTTCTTCAAAAAACCTACATAAATTTATCAATTCCAGAAAATAAAAATATCAAGTTTAATTTTTTCAAAACTTTATGGAAATAAATTAATTAAACTATTTGAATAGTTTTTACTTAAATTTCCATATATTATAATATACAAAATTTTAATTTGATACATAATACTTAAATTATATTTCTTGAAAGATAAAATGTTTATTTAAAAGAATTAGTTAATTATATATTGTATAGAAAAATTTCCCACTTTCCAAATTTTGCCGCCCTAGAAAATTTGCCGCCCTGGGCACTAGCCCCGACTGCCCCTAGTGTAAATCCACCACTGGTTACCGTACTCCTCCGAAACGTCTTTACCGATTTTTACCAAATTTTACATGCATATTCAGTAGGTCTGAGAATTGGCCATCATCTATTTTTCAAACCTTTTTTTATTTTTTATTATGGCAATACAACGTTTGCCGGGTCAGCTAGTTATATATTTAAAAATGTAACATATTGTGGTATTAAAGAAATAAATAAAAAGCAAATACGAAATATAGAATAAAGGTTGAAAGGGGGCTCTCCCATATAACATACATTATGATTATTACGTTCTTTTTCACCCAAATTAAATAGCAAGCACAAATGCGTGTACTAGTGGTAAAAAATAATTGTTGCTAAAAAAGTGACGTGATTAATGACTCTACCTCTAGATAACAAATGAGTTCGCATGAAGCGAAACACGAGTCGGATAGATTTTTGGATCTCTCTGGATAGTAGTTTTATGAAATGTAGCTGTTCCAATATCCGTAGCAATAAAAGACTTTTTTTCTTTGCTTTCTTAAATGTACCTGAACATACAAAACACAGTTGATCTAAACGCTTCACATTTCAATCACATAAAGAAAACTAAAATGGACGATCAAAAACATACATCAATAATACTGTTTAAATATTTTTGAGCGTAAACAACACAAAATAAAAAGGCATATTTGCTTATTGAAAAGATTGAGCGATAAAACCAAACAAAATGTATGTAATAACGTGTGAAACGTGGGCAGTAAGCTATAAATCTTTTAAAAACCCTTCCAAAGTAGCTATATAACGAAAACGAAATGGCCGTTCGTGGAAAATATTAATATGTAACGTTGTATAGCAAGCATAAAACGGGATGCCTTGAAAAAATACCAAGATACACATGACCGCTTACTTTAAAACTATCTGCAATTATTTTAATATTCTTACACGCGATTAAGCCATATATGTACAAGCAAAAACTTATTGTATAAGCATTTAGCCAAGTGTAACGTAAACTTTGTTCTATGTATATGAAACTGCTTGATATATATTTGGAATAATACATAGAACAAAATTTGCACAGTATAAAAGTAATAAATTATCAATTGATCACACTAACTAGTCCCTTGTGTGACAAGCTATCACTTGTAATATGACTTTGTTACATGTGTATTAAATATGCTATTATAACCACGTCTATAGTTACTGCCCCGCTCCTTAGCTTTAGCTTGATGATATAGAACCTATCTTTTATAATGATCTCTAAGCGTTGTAGTTAACTGTGTAGTTTTATGAAAATTAATTAGATTTTATTAATTTTAGCAGTTTTTACGTGAAAGAGCATTAAAAATATCCATGCAAATTACCTAATAATGACACTATTATATATTAGTACGATACTATCTTTATCTAATATATAAAATTCACGTGTCACAGTGTTAGTTACCGTACTCCTCCGAAACGGCTTGACCGATTCTTCTCAAATTTTACATACATATTCAGTAGGTCTGAGAATCGGCCAACATCTATTTTTCGAACCTTTTTTTTTTAGTATGGCAAAACAACGTTTGCCGGGTCAGCTAGTCTAATATATAAAATTCACGTGTCACAGTGTTAGTTACCGTACTCCTCCGAAACGGCTTGACCGATTCTTCTCAAATTTTACATACATATTCAGTAGGTCTGAGAATCGGCCAACATCTATTTTTCAAACTTTTTTTTTTAGTATCGCAAAACAACGTTTGCCGGGTCAGCTAGTATTATATATAAATCTCCTGTCACGATGTTTGTCCGCGATGGACTCCTAAAGTACTGAACCGATTTTAAATTTGATTTGCACACCGTGTGCAATTCGACCCAACTTGAAAGATAGGATAGCTTACATTTAAATTTATAGTAGCAATATTATTTTATTGCAAATTATTTGTCTACCCCTAACATTTTTATGGCAAAACAACGTTTGCCGGGTCATATTTTATAAATATAATAACTTCACATACATAAATTTTATTAGTTAAATAAAATATGTTTTAAACTAGCAATATTAGTTATAGCTGTTTTACGCAAGCCTTGACATTGTTGATCTCATACACGCACCGTGCCAAAGCCATACGAGGACTAGTATTGCATTGATAAGGCTCTATAATCGACTGTAGAATATGAATAGCCACAATAAGGATAAAATTATCTAAATAAAACCATTCATTTCTACTTATAGCTCAGCTTTTAAATGAGGCACGGATACAACGCATGAAAATGTCCTTCAATCGCATAGGCAATAACATCTAAATTGTAATCCATATTTATTTATGGTGATACATATAAAATAAAAGTGTCCGTCTGTAAGTTCTTATAAAATTTACAAAAATACTTATTACGTCTTCTTTTGAACAAAAGACCTAAATTTTTTTTAAAGTATAGCTGAGCAAATAAATAGTATTTTTTTTATTAAGGTCATCGCTATCAAGCAAAAGCTTTATAAAAATTGCTATTACTTTAGATGAAAAAAGTAATAGCCATTCATTACTTTTCAAAAACGCTATTTTAAGATCAATAGCAGGTATCACAATGAAAATACGTTCAATAAGTTTAAAAAAAATTACTGTCAATATTTGCGAACGAAATCGCGACAGTCATCTAGTATGTATATAAAAACTATGTATATTGAAATCATATGCGTAACGCACTTTGTCAACCGTACATAAATGAGTGTATATATGCAAGGTCGTAACAAATCACTACTAGAACAAGAGCTATACAACAAATACGAATAAGTATTCGTGTAAAAAAAGCAACTACCTATTTAAACAAATTCCTAATGTATTACCAATTTGAGGTTATGTTTGTAATATCTTTAGAATTCAGCTTATAAATTTTGGTCTTCTTATTTAAATATTTAAGACAATAACTTATATTTCACTAGAAATAAATGTCTTAAATAAATTAAATTAAAATTCATTAGAAATAATGTAAATAAAATTCAGTCTCACCCGTGACCATGGTGACTGCAAAGTCTCCGAAACGTCGGGCCAAAATTTAAAACAAATATACGCGTCTAAATCCGTAAAAAGTAGTTTTATTTAAACAGATGAGTCGCGCAAGTGTTAGAAAATATTATTATTATAACCGGTTAAAAAACCGGTAAAAAATTATTAAAACCGGTTTTCACGTAACAAAACATAATAAAAGCATTTTCAAACAACAAATCATTGATAGAGTATTATTTTGTACAGTTCTTTTTGTAACTGCTTTATATATTTATCACCACTTTTACTACTTACATCTTAGAGAAATAACGAATCTACTGTTAACCTGTTGACGATCAGGTAGCCATTCTAAAATATGGCGTTTGTTGTAAGCGTTAACAATACTTACCCTAAAATGTTTACTAGCTCCCCGACTGTAGTATCTACCACTAATTTGACACTGCTCACCTCTGCTTATTGGACCAAATGGAACGTGTAAATGAAAAAACGAAACGCTACCCTGTAATCGTTTAACAAGCAACACCGATGATGAAACAGATGGCATATTTGAAGGTAAAATCAATTCGAACAAGTAGATTATAGAAGATGTGATTGCAAGGGTGCTCTCAAAACAAATTAACGCTCTTTGTCAAACGATTGAAGTTAATAGAATAAGAGATCGTTATTGACATACCTACGTCATAATACAAAAGTTAACTAGAACAGCAATAATTGCATACAATTACTAGTGTCTTTGACAGCTATGGAGTCTAAGTGGACTTAAGGCTCTTAAATATATTTTTATTTTTCATTGTGAGAATTTTTTAAGCTTATACTTTGGTTTAACCTCAAAATAAAATCAATTTTACCGAACTGGCTGTCCTAGTTTGGACGCCGCCAAAGTTTTAATTACTTTTTTGTTCTTTATAACGTCTTTCTTGGTTAAATAAAAAAAAGTAATGCATTTGTTGTCTATAAAAAACCAAATGACTTCTTGTTTGGAAGCCACATTCCAAGTGACACCGATACTTTAACGACGGGAACATTAAACGTATATCTTATCCAAATCCATTTTAATGTCATTAACTGGGCCACATCAATCTTCAGGTTCTTATCGTTATTTTCATATTTTTAAAAATTGTGTATTTTTAAGTTTCTGTAGATCATTTGATGTCTGTATTTGAATCAATATTTTTATTCTATTACAGCAACTTCTAAACAACTTTTTCAATGAGAAAAGTTAAGCTATCTGGTATTAGCTAAATCGATGTTTTAATAGTATTTTTTTTGCAAATTTGTATAAACTATGAAGTTCAGAAATAGAATGTAATGATTGTTTTTACGTTTACAACTATTCTTTCTTCTATGTAAATGAAACATCAATACCTATACACAAGTTTAGTTCGGTGAAAGTACATAAACGTAGCTCGAGCGTTGGGCGGAGTGATAAAAATGTCATCTCGAAAGAAACGCCTCTGCATTACCGAGTACTTATCGATAATTTGCATACAACACTTGAATTTGCACGGTGAAAACTGGACATACCACTTTTTAAATTCATACAAACTGTTTACCCACAAAAAGCCATACAAAAGTCATGTAATTTTTTTGTCGCTTAAGGAAAATTTATTGTTTATCGAACATTTAAAAAATATGAAAATATTGTTTAGTTTGATTGAGTATGTGTGTCTCCATAGCAAATATTTAAAGTCAATATCTTTTTGGTAATAAAAACAGAAAAGCGGAAGAATACTGCAAAATTATGTAAGTAGTAGCTGTGGGACATAGTTTTACTTACGTACCTACTTACTGTATTCTAATTATTCTTAGACCTAATCGGCCCGTACAACAAATTTCATAAAAACCATTTAATAAAAGTTTTGAAGGAGTTTGCTAGCAGACAATACGATACGAGAATTTTATATACTAGATGTACTTTATAACATACATATTTCATTATTTAAAATAAATTGGTCAAGTGCGAGTCGGACTCGCGCACGAAGGGTTCCGTACCATTATCTATGTAACATAAGGCAACGTTATTAGTATCGAGCAAGAAACGGTAAAAAATTCATGTTTGTTGTATGGGAGCCCCCCTTAAATCTTAATTTTATTTTATTTTTAGTATTTGTTGTTATAGCGGCAATAGAAATACATCATCTGTGAAAATTTCAACTGTCTAGCTATCACCGTTCTTGAGATACAGCCTGGTGACAGACGGACGGACGGACGGACGGACGGACAGCGAAGTCTCAGTAATAGGGTCCCGTTTTTACCCTTTGGGTACGGAACCCTAAATAAAAAAGGTCGTAACTATGTCAGCGACGAAACCATTGATAATGAATACATACATACAATAACATAACATCCGAATTATACAAACGAGGTCCCATTTGTAGGAAAACATTATCAAAGTTTGCCTTCCTCTGCCCTTACAAATGGGTCAATAAAATTAAACATTGTTAATTAATAGAACACAGATATTGCAACACAAATACTATTATTTGCACTCATTACTCGTTTATTAGCAAATACTATAGTAGTTATTATATTATTATTACTTTAGTAGTTTTGTTATCCTTTTTAGTCAATAGGGCTTGTCCATCGCTTCTTTTATCAAAACGTCTGAGAAATTTTTATTTTATTTTGAGATGCATATGTCGCTTTTTTTCTTCTTAACCTATAAAACTGCTAGGCAAGGATCTACTTCAGAAGTTATTTTGTCTTACTGTATTATCACGCAAATAAGCATTTTGCTAAAAGATTGAATTCTTTCCCACGTAATACCTAGCTAACAACTGCCTACACTACAACGTGTCACTTAAAAAAAGAAAAATAACGAACATCAAACAAGAATATCTGAAGTTAAAACCTTAATATTTATGTTAAAAATTAAAAATCCTCTCGTCAAAACATTGTCTAAGACAAATAGTGGAGGTGGTTTTACAACACGTCTTGATCAAACAACTTAGAAGGACCACTTCCGACCAGAAAATAAACATGTAGGTAGACTTCTACACACAGGTAGTGGATATAATAGTATAAAACAATAGGGCTTTGTCCGTAAGATAGTCAACTCACAATTGAATAATAACATTTTTATTACATACAGTCTCTGTTAATCCTAATTGTATGAGAATACCTAGTAACTAGCTGTTGCCCGCGACTCCGTCCGCGTGAAATTTAGAAAACTTTTCATCCCTTTTTTTCGCAATAAAAGGTAGCCTATGTCCTTTCTCAGGGTCTAAAGATTGTCTGTGCCATTTTTCATCAAAATCGGTTGAGCGGTTTAACCGGGAAAGCGTAACAGACAGACAGACAGAGTTACTTTCGCATTTATAATATTAGTAGGTATGAACAGTCCAATTATACATACACATAATATTATTTTAATCAAAGATAATAAATATTACATGTGTAAAAAAATAATAATTCTATTTATAAACATGAATTTTCTTGTTTTTCGTTGTAAAATATAAATTGAATGAAAAAAAAACAATGACAGAAAAATCCATGGAGTTTCTTGTCTGTTTAATTATTAATTATTATTTCTTGTCTGTTTTTCTCCATTTATTCCCTTTTGGAACAGACGCCTAGCTTCTGACTTTTTAAAAGAGCAAGTTCATCTTGCCTATTTGAAATAAAAATATTTGACTTTGACTTCTCTATAGGTTTTTCTTTTGGAACAGCCATCTAGCCTCTGACTTTTTAAAGGAATTTGTAAAACACATAGAATTATTAGTGTGTATAACAACGTACTTATATTTAGCTCCGTACATAAAGTTTATAAAAAAGGATCGAGATTTGAATGACAAAAGGATAAATAGATATTCAATAACATAAAAAAGATGCTACTTATGATGACCAAGCTTAAAATTTACTAATTCTCAATAGATACATAAAGATGATTATATCGTTTTACCTTCTGTATTTGTAACTTAAGGCTTATTGACTTAATTCCGTAATAAACATCATATCGATGTTCTATCATGATTTTTAATATTTAAGCAGTATTATGGCATTTAAGTACCCTAGTAAGTACTTAATAATTATAAATATAACTAACAGTTACTTATAAAAACAACGAAAATATATAATTTGTTAAATTTCAAAAAATGGAATCACTTATGGCCTATACAACTAAATAAATATTTACCAATTTGTAAATCATACAACCAGGTAATAATATATTAATAATCATAAACAACAACAAAATAAAAACAACTAGTTTCGCTAGATCAAGATATTACTAGAAGTAATAACAATGTGACGATGAGCATACCTACACCGAACGGAATTGTTAAAAAAAAAAACAAATATTTAGACTTGAAGTCAAACAGGATAATATAACAGACACGGTGTGTCAGACAGGTGTGGCTATAACCATTTAAACAAGCTATCGAATAAGTAATGATGGGAGCAAAGAAACGACAGTACATTTTAAAAAATATTTTTTAATTAACAAAACGAAAGGACCTTTAAAACAACTGCGCTTCAATAAAAAACCAGATCAAAATATTACATATCGTATCTCTTTTAGCAAATTGATCAATATAAATAATTAAAATTCTTGTTGCGGCAACAGATTAAAAGACATCTATTTATCACATTTTACGAAGATTTTATCTTAATAACTTGCAATATATCAGAAAAATGAAGCTGGTTCTGATTGGTGCTAGTTTCTGTTATAATTGAGGATAGAACATTAATTCGTGTAGCGAAATCGTAGTACGTATTTCATTAAAAATTTCGCTACCGGAAGAGTACAAAATTCAGCAATAAATAATAATAATAAATAAATATTCATGGACATTTCACACAACGTCCTCTGAACCCGAGCTATAAAGCTTATATGCTTGTGTTATGGGTACCGGAATACGGATAGAATACATATACCACTTTTTTTTGTAAATACATACTTATAATACATAGAAACACCCAGACGCAGTACAAACATTTATATGACAATTAGAAAAATTGGTCAAGTGCGAGTCGGACTCGCACACGAAGGGTTCCGTACCATTATCTATGCAACATAAGGCAACGTTATTAGTATCGAGCAAGAAACGGTAAAAAAATCATGTTTGTTGTATGGGAGCCCCCCTTAAATATTTATTTTATTTTATTTTTAGTATTTGTTGTTATAGCGGCAATAGAAATACATCATCTGTGAAAGTTTCAACTCTCTAGCTATCACCGTTCTTGAGATACAGCCTGGTGACAGACGGACGGACGGACGGACAGCGAAGTCTCAGTAATAGGGTCCCGTTTTTACCCTTTGAGTACGGAACCCTAAAAATCACACAAATGTTGTCCCGAGCAGGAATCGAACCCGCGACCTCTTGATTGGCAGTCCGTCACATGAACCACTCAATCACGAGGCTCGTCTATCTAGGTAAATGAGATTACAAATTATAAAGCACTCAAATTTAGAAAACGTTTTGCACTATAATTATAAGCATAATAATAGAACTTTTTTTGTGGCTCAGAAGTTCAAAAAGACAATGCTAATAACTGAGGCGTAAATTACCAATCAAATCGATAAAGTCTTCGTCTGGCATTTTATACAGCACAATGTACAAAGAACTTAAAACGAGATGAAACTAACATAATTTACTATCGATGCAGCATGAGCACTTAAGTAGATATATTACCTTTGAACATCTCAATACCATAACCAATACAATGAGAACACGCCCACACCACTATAAAGCTTTGATATAATAAAACCCGCATAGAAATACAAAAAATTTTTAATAATACAAATTATGTCATTGAGAATACAAACATCGTAATTTTCCCTTAATAGGTGGTCTAGATCTTAGCTAAATGAAAATAAAACTATCAAGTTCTTCAGTTGTTCAGACAAAAAACTCATAACTGAATATATTAACGCGCCTGGTCTGCGATCTATAGTAGACTCTATAAAGCCCCGTTGTGAAGGAGACCCATTCTTAACAGAAGGGTGTTTATATACTGACATAAATACGTTAAGATATAATTCATATACCTACATAAAAAAAAATTGCGGGCCTCCTGTCGTTCACGAGGTCGCGGGTTCGATTCCCGCTCGGGACATTCATTTGTGTGATGTTTATATTGTCATACAAATGTTTATACTGCGTCTCGGTGTTTACTATCTCTTATAAGTATGCATTTACAAAAAAAAAAATTTATGTATTATATTCGTATTCTGGTACCCATAACACAAGTATAATAAGCTTAGCTTGGGACTAGAGGACGTTGCGTAAAAAATCCATGAAAATTTATAAAAAAAAAATTAAAAGATACTCGTAAAATTACACGTGACTGCAAACTCCGTCCACAGCATCGATGACCGTGAACTACGCCTTGATTGTCGACCATAAAAATGTAACAAACAAAAAGCACCAATTCTAATAGATAGCTGTTACTCGACCTACATCACTGACCTCGTTACGGCGAAATCGCAATGTAATTTCGCGACGTAAATTTTTTTGGAACACTTTTACTTCGACACCGGGGTATGGTCCAGCGCATTGTATGAGTTCGGTGATGACACGAATTTCTCTTTCAATGAATGGATACGAAGCTTTAAGCTGACCGGAGGCTTCATGACCTCAAATTTTTAAATGATCATCGTTTAACGAATCGCCTTTGCATAACAATTGACATAGATATACACGATCTAGAGCACGCAAACGGGCACGCTATGTTAACCGATTGCATTGCGAATTCATTCATATTTTTGCATTGACGTCATAACAAAAATAGACGCTCCCCTATAGGTTACATGTTATCGCAAATTTTACGAACGATTTTTTGCAACACGCACGTTACCAGCACATAAATCCTCAGGCGCACGCGTGAAGCATGTACCAGCGACTTTCTCTTGAAGCTACGCAATCACATTTGTTTAAATTTCGCCTTTTTGCACGCCGGTTTTACTTTTATTTACCTTGTTAAACAATAGGTCAGGAACACGGGCCACTTTACACGTGTGTACCAAAGGCCGCAAACGAGCTAAACCACGTTTCGTGTCCAATTTCTGATGGATATATGACCTGGCTCATACAAAACACAATTTCAAGTTTAAACCTCACAATGCTTGAGAATAAACCCCGACAAAGCGGTCGAGAGCGAAACTAATATGTATAAACTAGTCACTTGGATCACTTTCATCTGCTTCGAGATGCCGAAAGTTTACTTTTACTTTCATTATGAAAAGATTGGTTTCTTTGACATTTACCGCATTTTATATTACATTAGATTCTAATGTAATACGAAACATAAAATATTAAATAATGTTATCTAATCGTATAGGGATTGATGAACCAATTAATGAAACATAACTAGTTGTATTTCTATCGTTTTAAAATTCAATACTTAATCAGATGTTAGGAATATTGTCGTAAATATCAAACTTTCGTAATTTTCGGAGGTTTCAAATACAAGCTGTGAGAATATTATAATATACAATCACATAACTAAAAGATACTGTCAAAGCACGAACCTTTCTTAATAACTTGAAATTTATGTTAATAGAATTGTATAGAGATAAATTAACTTAGATAGTTTAATGATATTGGAAAACCCTAGCCCGTATACAATCATTTTTGCAACAAAGTTACAAGGAAAATGATGTGAACAAACTTAGCGACATTTGTATAGAACTGGTTAGACGAAAGCGAAAACACTTAATTACTTTCATCTGGCCGTTCAAAGTGGAACTCGTCGTAACCCAGATTATTGAATTAGAGCCTCGAATGTTGAATTATGATTTATATACTTTCAATTGGCACTACACTGCTTATTAGTTTTGAACACACAGTGGAATATTCCATTATAAGAAGTCCTTGATATATGATATTTTCATAAGAAAGTCGTAATAATTTTGATAAGGCAAAAAGAATCAATTAAGGGAATTATTTTATTCGAAAAAGTGTTTATTGTAATGGAGCTGTAAAACTTAAATAATTTTTGGTAGTCGTGAAATTAAAATGGATTACCTAGTTACCGAGGGCAGTCTTTTTTTAAGACTAACCAAGTCTGTAAAATATATTTTTCTTAGAATGTGGCACGGCATTTTTAATTTTAAAAAGTACCGTAAAGTAAGGGTCAGTATTAACTTTAAATCGAGCACGGCTTGTGGTGTGTGTCGTGTGTGTTAACACCTTAGTATACTTTTTCTGACTAAGAGATTGGGTGGAATTTGCTGGCAAAGATAGACTCATTCGGAACATTGCTGGTTATTCCAAAACCATAATTATTATAGTCAGACCACTTGGGGTGGTATAAAAAAGAAGCACAAAGTCATAAAACTGAGTAAATGAGGCAATTTTCGATTCGAAAACTAATTTTCGTCAATAAATTAAATGTATAACGGTTTTACTTGTAAATTAATTTTATAGTAAAACTTGTAACTCTATTATATATGTTACATAATAAGATATAATGCTTAGCTTATAGGTGTTACGGAATATTATTTTGAAACTTGTTTGGGATTGATCGTAGTGTAACAAATAAATAGACTTGATATAATATCTTTTCATAAACGCACTGAAATAGAATCTAAATATTTGCTATCCGTTTAACACACCGTTACTTGTCAGCCTTTTCCACTACTAGAGAGTCTTTGGTCCACTACGCCACGTTGACGAGGCGTTTGGCATATCAAGGTTTTTGTCTCTCATAAAGGATGTTATCTGCTCACACCATGACTGGCTCTACTGACATAGAGAGGAAATGAGGTTGCGTACACTTATATACTGATTCCTTGCATTCTGATTCCGGCTCACAGAATTTGTCTGATCATGGAAATAAGTTTGGCATAAGTTGCCTCAGTCCTAGTC
Organism: Orgyia antiqua; assembly: GCA_916999025.1. NCBI lineage: Eukaryota > Metazoa > Arthropoda > Insecta > Lepidoptera > Erebidae > Orgyia > Orgyia antiqua. The sequence goes on from OU779862.1 coordinate 23,554,574, forward strand.
AGTGGCAACACAACCTCTTAATCAAATATATCTAAAGTAGCTATTTATAGCTACAATGTCCGTTATGTGCCCTATTGGTTACTGTAGTAATAAAGACCGATAATTTTAACTATACTAACAAAAAAATATATAAACGTTTCAAAATATTTATCAGTTAGCTGTGAAGTTAGGGGGTGAATGACCGATAGCACTTAAAGTTATCTATATACAAAACCAGTGAGAAATAATCGCCTACATGCGTGTCCTCCCCACAACATTAACCTCAAGATTACAGAGGTTAAAATACTCAAGAACCTTGGATGTGATTCAAACAATGTTATCACCACTTTCGTAATTACAAAACACTGCCTATAAATCTATTATTATTATATTTTTTTCCATATGCGAAGGTTAACATACGGAACATTAGACGGACGTAATATAAGTTATTATAAAAAATAATTTTATAATTTCCAACCCACAATACTGAAAAAACTTTGTATGAGGATATCCTGGAATATATTTTTGCATTGTCTAATATTGGGACTCTTGTTGGCCAAAAGAAAGAATTGTTATTCAAAAAAGGTCGTATGATCCAACGGAGTTCGAAAAACATTCGTTTTAATAAAATAATTAGTTATTTGACAAATCCTTTCCGATAACAATGATATTTTAGTTGCTCTACGGTTTAAACGCAAAAGACATTACATACATGACTATTACACTTAGTTAATTCGCAACTCTATCTGCCTAATGTATGGTGTGTAATGGCTAATTGAATTATTATATTTTAAAACTATTTATTAAAACTTGCTTTCCTCTTACTCTATATAAACTGTAACTGTATTTTTCATGATCTTTCATCCGCGTAATTTTCATAAAACGGATACAAAGTTTTCGCTTGACGTATACAGATAAAATATCCAGTTATTTTTAGCAGAGCCCGTATATGATCATAAGTTATATTTAAAACATTCTATATATGATCAATGTTCACAGTTTATTGCACAGAATCGGTGAACGGGAACCTCGTTCGTATGAGTGACCTGAAAAAGGGCCAAGGGTGGTGCAAAGACAAAAATACACGAGTAAATAGGACACTTCACTTCGAAGAATTCAACGTCTGTTTTAGTTCAACCAACATATAACCCTACTAATATTATAAATAAGAATATTGGTTAATCTTTCAAAAAACGGCTACTAAACAGATGAGTCTTGTAGCGTTTTTAGACTCATATCGCATTCTATGCACAAGTAATTCCACTTAAGTCAAAGTCAAAAAATATTTGTAAAAAATTGGTCAAGTGCGACTCGGACTCGCGCACGAAGGGTTCCGTACCATTATCTATGCAATATAAGGCAACGTTATTAGTATCGAGCAAGAAACGGTAAAAAAATCATGTTTGTTGTATGGGAGCCCCCCTTAAATATTTATTTTATTTTATTTTTAGTATTTGTTGTTATAGCGGCTATAGAAATACATCATCTGTGAAAATTTCAACTGTCTAGCTATCACCGTTCTTGAGATACAGCCTGGTGACAGACGGACGGACGGACGGACGGACGGACAGCGAAGTCTCAGTAATAGGGTCCCGTTTTTACCCTTTGGGTACGGAACCCTAAAAAACATCAATATTTGTACTGCGTTTGTGTGTTTAGTAGACTTAATTAATTCTAAGTAAAATTAATTACGGTATAATTGAATCCGCTAAATACAAATAAAAGAATACCTATTAACAATATTAACAAGGCATTGGCAGATCATTTTGAGAAGTAAATTAAAAAGCTTTGTTCTCAGGTACGCTACCCGGATTAGACAAACAGTTTTAATAGCTTTCACCTGTTAGATGTTATATTTAGCACAGAATATAAAAAAAAAACAATATTTATTTACTGTCAATGATTAGGGTGATAACATTTCTATCATTAAGCTATCACCACAAAAACAATGTCAACAAGAACTAAGTCAACGTTAACATAATTACATAACTAGAAATATTTACTTAAATTATGCAATTTTATAATAGCTTCTGTAAGGTCGTATTATATTCTACCGTAAATGTTACTCTGGTCATGAAATAACAACTAATAATAGCTAATATTTCTCATAATATAATATATATTAAAATGGCATTTGATAATTAATTAGGTACTTATTACAAGTCCCAAGGTATCACTAGGTCGGTTATTGCTCCTTATGGTCGTAATTTGATTATTATAGCATACTAGCTGACCCGACAGACGTTGTCCTGTCTCAACAATGATTATTTAATTCGAATTGGTATCTATGGTATTGGTATTTGCAAATTTTCCTTTAAATAAGAATTCTTAAATTTTCTAAATTATTTTTTTATAATTTTTATGTAATAGAACACGTTATCAATCTCATGATGAGAAAAGGCCCGTACCTATGAGACGTTCGTAGCCAGAGGAGATATAAAAGCAACAGATAGATTACTCCCAGAGGTAAACGTGATACAAGATAGTACATGGACAGTATTACGAGGAAACAGAATTGATGTCAATGAAAGTAATTTAATACAGGCAAAACAGTGAAACAAACATAGTATCATCACAAAACCATAGAACTTCCAACCATTACATAGTTCGTGTGCTCGCCTGAATACAAAATCATTGTTTATTACAATTAAACTTTAAATAATGGTGTTCAAAACAATCGATTGTATTTGACTTCCCGACGTAATCGATACAACGACTAAATTATTGTGTACCAAGACTGCAGGGGCTTCATGAGGTCAAGCGTCTAGAGGTCGCCAGGGAGAGGGCGCTGGTATTGCCATCACAAAAACACTTTAAATAAATCTTTTGCAGACTGAATGTTTACAGTTACTCGAATTGTCTTTTTGAGGATAATTGATTCTGATTTATTGACAAGGACATATTTATTTTAAACAATAAATAGTGCTGACTAATGCTATCACAAAAGCGACATGTTTGTCATTATATCAAGCTGAAATGACTAAATCTGATGAAATCAGCCACACTGATAGCTAACACCTGGAACAACACACAGACTTCCCGAGATGATCAAGTACAATCAATAACTAGCTAAATTGGAACAAATCAATAACATTTCAAAAATGCAACCTTTGATTCACCAAATAGTGGATTCAATCTTGAAGACATGAAAATTTTGCTTGGCTTAAGCTTCATAGACTAATAATCTATCATAAAACGTATAGCCTGTATCATATACACATAAATACATATTTCACATACACAAAGATTTATATGGTTACCGAGTAGCAGTAGTAAGCGAAAGATCCTCTACCTGGTAGATCTGTGACGTTGACTTTATTTTAGTTTATTTTTTATCAGGAAAGGGATCCTAAATAAATTTCGCACTTAAATCCACCGCTCTGATCACAAACCATTCCATTTTATACGCAACATACTCCTTAAATACAATGTAGTGAATAAACTCTTAGCTGTATAAACTACCTAATACCAATATTATAAAACTGAAGAGTTTGTTTGTTTGTTTGAACGCGCTAATCTCGGGAACTATTGGTCTGATTTGAAAAATTATTTCAGTGTTGTGCAAGCACATTTATTGAGAAAGACTATAGGCAGCATTAACAGCACCCTGCGACCAATAGAAGCGAAGCATTAGAGAAAAATGTTGCAAAAACAGGGAAAATTTTCTAATTACATGAGCACGGAGTAACGGGCAACAGCGAGTGTAGTATATAAACTCTTTGCTGTATAATTAAAAAATAAATTTAAAAGTAAACACAATTTTCAATGGTAACTTTATCTTTCGACTATTAAGGATACAATAAAGACTCTAAAAATTAAAAGCATATAATTAAATACTAGTTTTCGATTAAAATGTCTGCAACAAAGTTATTTGAGAAGTCTATTTATTACATAGAATAAATAATTCATCTTTATTCAATGGAAATATTGTCAACATTTACATTTAAAAAAACCGGTTAAATCTCTTCACAAAATTTACAAAAATATTGAGAAACGCATTTCGTAAGAGACGAAGAATTATGAGTAAAACTTTATATTAATGAAAATATCTATATTAGGTTTCACAATAAACATTGCGTAAAGGAAATCTGGAAACGTTCCAACAAGTTCAGTATCTAAAGCCCTTTAGAAATTGCTGGTGTCACAACTGCAGAGGCGTATTTACCCTAGGGCCATAGAGGCCATGGCCCGGGGCGGCCAGCCTGAAAAGGGCGGCGAAAGCCTGAGAAGGGCGGCGAAAGCCTTCAAGGTTAAAATTTTGCTCTATATCTATTAATTTATAGGGCGGCTAATTAAATTGGCCCGAAGCGTCAAATCAAATGGTCCGAGGCGTAATTTTTAAAATACGCCTCTGCACAACTGCATTAAAAAGATCCAAATTCCTTCTATCGGTCTTGTGTAAAAGAGTAATAAACATCACTATATCCAAATTCAGTATACCTACTTACATTAACTAAAGATTTAAAGACTAGATAACCGAGCTCTGTCCAGTATATTTTTCTGTAAATCGTGTATTTTTTGGAAATGATCTTTGCTGGATCGATTACAATCAACTTTAACAACTAACAACAAACTTGGCTGGATCCCAGTATGTCTCTAAAATGTTTCAATCTGTTTCCAAGATTCAGATTATACAAAAATTGCTCGTTTATATATATTAAACAGATAATATCGCTAGTAATATGCCCCGGCTCACATAGGTAGAGTTTTCAAATAAAACTCCGAGTCGCCTTTACATTTTCAATTATCGTCACATTTTATCCAATTTACACAAAATCTTAATAATTTATACAAGTAATCTTTCATCGTGAATCACGCTATCTATTGATGAAAACTATAATGAAGTAGATACTTTTAATATTTTTTGAGATATCGATAATACAAAAGAGGTATTGCCGGAAACTTAGTTCAGTAACATGTAGAGAATTAGGTAAATGTTTACGGAATCAAATAAATGAGTTATTTCTCTATAAAATTAATCTTACCTCAATCACAGCGCATTACAACAAAGCAAAACACGTATTTAATAACATCATAATAAACATTTAACTACCCGGCAATATTTCTCGATTGATCCTGTTTCATTAATTTACCCAAATTTGTATCGATTTTATATCCCACTTGATATGCAAACTGCCATCTAGAATCTAGATATCCATTACTGCAAAGATAAATATTATATTATAATAGTAACAAAACATATACTTGTTTCAAAATACAATAATACAATGTCTTCATGATTTCCTACAATCAATATTGCGCTCTCTACATACTCGTATGCATTGTAATACGTTTGTTCTAATGTATTCAACATAACTTAATTAACATGTAGGAATAGAAAAGCTATTTATTTTCATTGTAAAGTATACAGCTCAATCATTGCATAGTTTACAATTTCATTAGTGAAGTCTAGACGTTATAACTTATAAATAATACACTGAATATTATTGCGGACGGCGGGCATACTACATTCTTAATTTCCGTGCATCAAGTCGTGGGTACGATTTCTGGATTTCTGCACAAGACAGTTATTTGTGTGTACATATTTGCACTCCTTGTAGGTATTTTCTAAGTACATATTTATACGTATATAACAAAAGCGATTAGAAGTAAACCGTAAGTTATTGCAAGTAATTCGTATATGAAATCCAACACATCAGCATTCGTTTAAACTTAGGAATAAAATTAGATAAATTAAGTTTTAAAAAAGCAATATCTAAATTATTTGCTACGAAAATAAAACAGATATATTCCACAAAGTTAATATTTACTAGGAGACCCCAAAAAAGACATCCTGTCATAAGAATTTTTCATTGGGTAACATATAAATCTTTCTTAAATCCAGCTGAACACACACAAAAAATGACTTCAAAAACGGTCCCATAATTTAGGAGTATAGTCACGTACACACGTAGAAAAGAATTAAGAATTATAGATGCAAAAAATTCAATCACTAAACTGGGTAAAATTTACTCACATCCGCCTAGACCAGTAAGCCATAGATTACAGAATATTATTAGAAAATTGGAATGGTATTTGGGAATTAACCTAGATTTGCATCTAACTATCTATGGGGTCTCTATTTTGAACAGGATTGAGACGCAAAAAGCGAACATATCCACGAAACTTAATAAAAGTACACACTACACATATGCTCTAGTTATAGATGATAATGAGATAATCTCTATTTAATGATGTAATGATCTCTATTTTATTAAAATTATTGCTCCGCTAGTGACTTGCAACATCCCTCATTTCTTGGTCGCGTTAAAAATATAATAGCAGAACGTAACAAATTTTTAGCAACATTAAATTTAAAACATTTTAATTTAAACGCTAAAAAAATACACGTTATATTTGAAATGTTATCAGTTTTGTGTCAAAGCGTGTTAAGATCAAACGTTGTATCAATGTAAACAAACACGCCGATATCACGCGAGTTGTAAGTATCCACAGTACCTTATCTATATACGGTATATTTTTTACACTTTGAATTGAGTAATGCTCTCAAATATGAAGCGATCTTATACAGTAAATTCTTTAACAACTTATATAATTTTTATTTGATTTATTCATTTTTCGACTAGCGCTTAGACGTATTATATTTTATTTCATTATTAAAGTAAATTTAAAACATTATGTAGTATCAATTACTAAGCTCAATTAAAAATCCCGCTACATTTATTTATCGCTATAAAATCAGATCTATAACGCAGATTAATCGTTTAGAAAAAAAAATGTTTATAAACTAAGTTGTTTATTATTAAAGCTACAATAAACAGAAACAATACAATTCTATCAATATATCACCAGTACATTATGGTGCAAGAGTCCCCTAAATTCAAACCACATTACACGTCCACCGATCCCTGCCACAGATATGTTAATTTTATTACACCAGCCTTAAAAAAAGATACCAACCGGTTTTTTGTTTCGAAAAGGAACGTAAGTGTTATAAAAATTACGACCTTCACGGATAAACACGATGCTTGCTCCTAAATTAAAAGTCACATCAACAAAAAACATCTGAAGAACAAATCTTCACGTCTAAACAATTGTAGATATTTAACAGCAAAACGAAACTAACTCCAATGATAGGCAAGAATATTAAATTGATAATGACTTACGATAATTTTCGGCGATGCAGCAGATCCTATAGATCACGCTTGATGCACTAATTCCGCTGTTATGATTATGAACCAAGTGTATATAAATAGATCTAGTTTTTATCACGATATTTTCGGAACCGGTAGTACGTTCTCGGGGCCTCAACACTCAGGGGGCATCAATTATCAATGGGTAATGTACACGTTTATTATCGGTAATACCATACGCGGTGCGTCGCGCCCCGCGAGCTGACCGGCTGCGAGTGTCGGCGTTCAAGCGTCGATCTTGTAAACAAAACGTAATGGTGGGGGCCCCACCGAAAAGCCTGGCCTAATACACACCGGCACCGCTTACTTACGTCACTCTATTCTTAAGTATTCTCCTCCTTAGGCGAGAGAATAGTCATTAGTCATTACTACATTGTGCTAGAATAGAGACCTATCTGATTGTCTATACAAAATATCACAGGCGGCCCGACTCCACACTGTTCTGCATTAGATATCCTATTGTTCATGTGGTATTTAAGGAATATCAACACGTTTAACCACCAACACTTTTCAGCTAATGGATGCAATAAATGTCAGCCAAGAGAAAATCTAAGCAATCTTATTTCAAAGAAGAAAATCTCGAAACTAAACAAACCAATTAGCTTCGTCAAAGGTGATTTAGTAGACAAACTAAAAACGCTCCCGTCCTGGACAGGGTCCTAGAAAATGTACAGAAAACAAATATATTCAAACCATTTCAGTTCCTTCGTGATTTAATTGGCACCCAATTAAACAGATACAAAACAATCGTGTTATATACAACGGTACTTTTGTCTGACTCAAGGCGTACTAAAATAAATCGATATAATAATAGGCTACGGAGCTGTCGATTTAAAAAAAACGTTAAGTAGGCCGGCTGAAGATTCAGAAGCAGCTACAATTAACTATTCTAACTTAGCCGCTAAGCTAGATATTTCCAATATTAGATATTTGTAACATGATTGCTAATTGTAATTTGCTCATGGCGTGCTTGTTAACAATTCTACTTATGTGTACCATATGTAACCAATTTCGATAATGTACTCTTACCCGACAGGTATTTTTTTAATTCGCCTACTTTGCTTCATGTTTGAATCATATTTGGCTTAGGCAGCTTAGCTTTTCGGCAATTGTGAACGGATTTCTTCAAACTATTAAAACTGCCCCATTTATTAAAGTACCAAATATATTAAAAGTAATTCATTTACACATCTAAAGGAGAATGTCATAAATTTAAGACTGTTTGTCGCAATCATTTTAGATTTTATGTATTTATTTAGAAATTAGCACCACTTTTAGTCTACTAGAAAGTTACTCTTACTGGTTTCATTTTTTCTAAAGAGCATTTCGGACATATGGCATCTTTACTGACTGTATTTCCATCTATTTAACCATAATTTTGCCTAAGCATTAACACGGTAGTAGAGATTGGCCACGGAGCGCTGTTTGCTACGATCTATCAACGATCATACTACGATCATACATGCACTACGCCGATGTTAAATATTTTAACTATATTTTGGTCTAAGAAAACGGTTTCTCTGTCATACAAAAAAGAATAATTATTCACCGAGTGACCTAGCTTATAGTTTTTATATAGAGTATTAAGACCATGATAATAACTTCCTTAACTACAATTCGTATTTGCAGATTTTTTAGGCATTTTTATCACGGACTTTTTCTATAGGTAGACCAATTTTATTAAGACAGCCAAATGGAGAATAGTCTCTTGAGATAGTCTTTATTGACACAAGAGAAGCCAAAACAATGGTTTTTAGAATTTTGGTTTGTCCTGTTGTACGCACATCACGCGTAACTTGAAATACAGTAATTATTTCAGTACAGGGAATCTATCTATCCAATACACGAGGAAAGCTGTTAGTTCTGAAGTGCTTGTAGATACAGTTACTGATGTTACTTCATCATGAAGACGTATAATCATATAACTAAACTGAATTACTTGCGCAAGTTAAAAACGTGGAACACAAAGAATAAGGGCTCGAAGTGTATATACATAATTCATATCATTTCATACTTATTTATAACTCGGATCCAAACTTTATGGTGCACTACAGATGCTGTAAATATTAAAAAATGCCTTTTATTTCATAAGATATCTTGCTATGAACAGAATTAAATGTAGTTGAGTCACACGATAAACTTATTGCAACGCAACCGGAGCTTACAACTCGCATACAATGTAAAGAACTTATTGCTCCATATGTATAAAGATACATTACTTAGGTATGAATTGTTATACAAACGTTAAATTAAATTAAATTTTACGTACAATCTTTCGCTCCATTTTTTACCCCTTTAAATAGATATCGAATTTAAAAATATTATTATGTGGAATGAAATACGTGATCGTCATTTATAGCCAAAATGGGTAATATTGATTTTCAGAAGTCATATCACAGTACATAGAATTTGTTAACGATACCAAAATCTAATAAAAATTGGTCAAGTGCAAGTCGGACTCGCGCACGAAGGGTTCCGTACCATTATCTATGCAACATAAGGCAACGTTATTAGTATCAAGCAAGAAACGGTAAAAAATTCATGTTTGTTGTATGGGAGTATTAAAAAACTAATCAAGTGCGGCGTTAACGTCTATTTATGCTATTAGTAGATACAAAGGTCGTTTACCGCCCTTTGTACCGCCAATACCTAACAACCTGATTATCATGCATTTGAATCACTTACAAGACATTCTTCATTGGCTTGACTTCTAGACTTACTATTGAATCGAGTCACCATTACGTGTTACTGCCTAGAATATAATTCAATAGGGTTCAAAACAAAGTCGTTATTTTCCTATGTTTGTGATTCCCCTTATTATTATACATAATAGATTGCAGACTTTGATGCGCTTTTTTATCGATGTTAATTTTTTGTATAATTTGTTTAGCTATATGTAGTGAATATTTCAAATTTTGTAGGTTTCATAAGTATCCAATCTTTTTTATTTTTATTTTATTATTAGTCATTTGCAATCAGCCTTTCAGCTATAAGCAAGTATCCAATCTAAACAAATACTAAAAATTTCATACATAGAAGAATGCACTAATTCTCGATGTATCGTATACCTTAAGGTCAGCGTGTGTCCATTGCAAAATGAAACTATTATAACAGATCTATTTTCCAGTAGGCCGATTGTGTCGACCACTTATTATTTTTAATAGGGTCAGGAAGAAAATTGAGTACAAGGCCCGTTGCTTGTTGCTGGGGGACTGAAACGTATATGGAATATGAAATCATACATATTCGATATCGCTCTCGTTTGTTGAGAATAACAAAATAAAATAAAAAAACATGAATTTCAAAGAAAACCTATGAAATTCAAGTTCGTGTCAATCAATTTTATGTGAATAAATTGAGTTTGACGCACTAGATGTAAACTGTTAATATTAATGTGGAATATAAAACAGAATAAAATATTAAGCAATAGAGACTACATTTAATTCCAAGATACACAGAAAGGCAATTCTGTTAATACATCCACAGAAGTATCAATCAGAAGATATTATCAAGAGTATAGAAGAATCATACTCTTTTATTTTACACAAACGTCTAATATAGAGATTCGAAGATTAAAATCTTCAAGTACTCGTAGATCTAAAGATTACAAAACAGCAGGCAGAAAACGTCGAATGGTAGGCATATCCCTCTAGCTACCTGCCTAGTTTATGACTAAAAGATGTGGTATTGACAATACTATGACTATAAAGTGATAACCTGCTGATATAGCAGATAAGTTATTTAATACACGTAAATACCAAGAGAACTCATATAAGAACAAATAAGATATCTGCAACATCATTGTAAAACCCACAAACACAAAATATATTCTCATAAATCGAATACGTTCTATCCTATCTCTCCTATCTCTATAAGAATGGAAAATTCCCGAACATGGATTGACGCTACAGCATATGAATTCATTCGCGAGCTGTACACAGTTAATATTAATGTTGAATATAAAACAGGCGGGAATATTTTACTACCCTACTTAAAAACACGTGACGGCAATGGTGTCTAAAAACATCACAATTTATTATAAGTAAATTCTCTATTGGTCGCTTTTTGTTTGTATAAGTGAAAAGGAAAATTATTAATGTAAAACATAAAATACTAATAATCTTATATCTATCTACTCATAAATCGTGTCGTAGAATTTGTTGTTGGTGGCTCACCTTCAAGTGAATTATTTTTTGTATTTTGTCGCAAAGTATTTGTCGACCTTTTTTAATGTACAGAAGAATTTCTGTACATTCTTCATCTTCTCTTACAAGAATTCATTTGTTTACCTACATGAAGTATAGAGAAAATTCTAAATCTACCGAAACAGCTCTTCATTTTACGAAGACGTTACGAAAATTAAAATCAAACTTCTCAGGGCTGAATTAAGAAAAAATACTACCAAAACATAACATTGACAGTCTGTATATTTCCATTACCTATGTTATTATTTTTTTCAGCTCAATATAAAGTCCAGAAAACGCCCTCGAGCTCTAACCACTCTACGTTACGCTACTCTATCGTATAATCAAAGAAGGTAGATAATACTATTTCATAATGTTTAGTAATTTATATTTTATCAGATACTTGATCAATAATCTTTGTAATGATATATTTCATAAATACTTAAAAGTTATGTGCATACACACCTACAGTATTGAACTAGTAATTTAATATAATATTTTCCTAATTATTATTTATATTCAATTAACATAGTATAAGAAACTAATATTATGAAATCACAGTTAGTATGGCTTATTTTAATGATATGTGTGGAAGCCATAGGTCACTAGGATACGCAAAATTTATCAGCATCGTTTAGATAAGCTTCGTCGTTAGGCAAAAAGTAAATAATGTTTTAAATAATTAGGAACGACTCCGTCACGACACGACACTTAAATACGAGTACTGTGACTGCTTTGGTTACAGTATTTCTCTCTCCCAGCCTATTAGCGTCTCACTGTTGGGCACGGGCCTATTCCACTTTGGAAGGGATTATGGTCTACTGTGCCGCGCTGACCAGGCGTGTTGGCACAGAGTTTACTTTCGAGTTTTCCGTCTCTCACAGAGGATATTATCTGTGTGTAATATCCCTTAGCTGACTTTTACAGCACCCTGGGGAGGAGATTGGGTGGTGACACTTGTATTCTTGGTCCGTCACCACACGGACAGTAATATTACAGTATTTAACTGTCTTAAATTCTGAACTTTGGGATCCGAACCTCAGGTAGAACAAAAGTATTTTAAAAATTTTGTAAAAATTTATATTTTTAGGAATTCCGTATTTAACAGGTTAATAACGCGATACACTTTACAAAATCTAATAAAGATAAAACAACTCACTTAACAGTAAAATCCCCGTCTGTTCTCTAAACCATAAATTATAGAGATCAAATTAAATGTCTTGTTTAATATTAGATATTTAACATCTGTATTCAAACAATTTATGCAACGCCTGCCGACCCACATCGCGTTAGCTCTACAGTACTAGGTAATTAAGATAACAATCTTTTATATTTCATTTAGCAATACTAAATAGGTATATAACGACTTATTTAAATTTACACATGTATGTGCGTACAATTGTGTAATTAACTACTATAGTTAATTATTCAGAATGGGGATAATGAACAAAAAATTGTCACCTCATTGCTATAAAAATATTAGTCGTTATCTACACGATCTACTTTCGCCACGGCTAATGATATATATATGAATAACAAATTCTGACGGAATGTCTCAACAAAATAAATCTTAGACGAAACTAAAGATCACGATAGATTGACGAAAAACGGCAAAAAAATTTTAGATTTGTCTTTGTGGCAATATGGCTACTCAGTAAGGCATTAGCAATATTAATTAAGTTACTGTTCTTTCCGTTCAATGTGAAGGTCCTACGTATACGGTCGAATGTAGAGCAAGCCAAAAGTAAGAGCTGCCGTCATATATTGGCAACACCCGGATGGAACGAAGCTCCTTTCGACTAGTAAAGGAATTTTAATAAAATATTATATAACAAACTTTTATTTTTTTAATTATTAATAAAAAAATATTATTATAATAATTTATTAATTATTAATTAATAGTATAATAGATACTCAATAATTCATAAAAAAATAATATATTATTATTATTTTATTCATGATATGAGAGAGAGACAAACAGAGAGACTCGCGCACGCCGCACGGCTTACAACTATAGCAAAAAGTTTCGTTACAACTTTTGGTCTTAATTTTCTCCGTTTAGCCCCATAGAACTATATATAACGCGATAAGGAACTTCTTTCCAATTATAAACCTAGGAGCCTATGTGACGATTCGTTGAATATTCATTAAATTCTATCAAGCGGTTTTGATCAGAATGCTTGACGTATTCTTTATACAATACAGATTTAGGCGTAATATAACAGCTGCATGTTAACTTAAACATTGTATCATTCATTTATTCCAAAACAATCGGACACATGACATTATTCAGGCTCCTTTTTGACTTTGTAATATGATTGTGTAGTTAAACATAAATAACCTATTTAAGTCACCAATAAATAAAAATCACATTATGTATACATATCACATGAAAAAACTCAGCTTTATAATTGTTTTATTGACTGAATAATAAATCTATTATGACTTAGAAAAACAAGATATCTTCACAAGCTTCATTTCGACAACCATCTTCTTAAAATCCTCTCACTTTTTGGTGATTTTGAAATAGCAAAAAATATTCAGAAATATCTTGGCCTCTGATCCTATGTATAGTTAGGTACGTAGGCTAAGATAGCAATAGGTACCTACTCTAAATAGTGACAAATTAGCCAAATGCATGATACTGACGTCATTTCATTTACATCGAGACATCTAAACTTATTGAGATAGATTGACATTATACAAATTGTAAATGACGAATCGATCACCCTTTGTGTAAAAATGAATCCAATCTGATATATTATATTGTTACTGATTGGTAGAAGTGGTCGCTTATCAACCTGTAACTATTATTATAATAACAACTGTAAATTAATGTCTCAATCTATATTTGGTAAAAGAACCTGAATGATATATCGACTTCAATCCCACTAGATATCTGGTCGTTTATAGACACTGTTCCGTCCTGTAGTTTGTGGCATAAACTGCACAACAAAAGCTACGTTCCTGTCGCTTAGCGATAAGAGTGTGAAGCTGGCAATGGAGTCTCCAAAAGATATTGGACTCGAATGGATTGTACTAAGACATTTTCATAAACCACTGGTCCAGCTGATTGGAAGTTACGATTTCACATGCAAAAATTATTTCGCCATATCCAGTTAAATAGGAAAGGTATAAATATGCTAATATGATGTGATAGATTGTTAAACCGTAAGCGTTATCGAGAATGTTGAGCTGCATTGATAACTTTTGTAACAGGAAAATGGTTATTTAAAAACACTATCAATAGAAAGCTTTTTTATTACATGTGAATAATATTTAAATCAGTGCAATTTAAATGAGTTTACTTTCTTCAACGGATAGCAAATGTAAAGGAACAGTGTTTTATTTTCTCCATTCATTAAATGACTTCAGAATTATATTATTGTAGAAAAGTGATCGTATCGATCGTAATAAGAAACTACGCTGTTTTTTTTTAATAACTACGATTCCAATTGTTTCTAAACTTAACTAGTTAGAACTGTTAACTAGTCGGTTAGATTATAAATTTTTAACAATTTTGCATATCAAGAGGACCTTGCCAGTGAGTATCAGTGAGTGAGTGCTTCCGAGATAAGGTAGTGTCTTTTTTAAGTACTCCTATACAATTTAATTTCCTATCCAATATAGTTAAACTAATTACAGTTAACATTTAGCGCAGCTTATATTTAATTAGGTTTTTAATCAGAATCGAGTAATTATTCGTAGGCGACAATGTAAACTATCTAACAATGTGTGTCTACGAAACAAATCTGAATGTCAACTTCACGCTTTCTGCGTGCGGACTTGGAGGAAAGTGAAAAACTTGTCGAGAGTCGAGTGAGGTAACATTGTAGTGCAGTCAACTGGTGGCAATCGTCAACCGCACTCACTTTCATTCTATAGATCAGGAGTGGCCAACAAGTTGATCACTTGCAAGTTCCATGAGGGGATGCATTCAATGCCAAATGTTTCTAGTACTTGATACAGGAATGAACATGTACGCAGCTCATGCTTCGAGTAGGGAGACGTTCAGCATGACCACTTTTAGTAGTTTTCTACTATTTTCAAGAGTGCACGGCAGTATAAAAGCACATTGCATAAACGTCCTGCTTCTTACCTAAGAAATAGGTCGATCGCGACTCAATTTTAAAATAAAAAGTAGATCTTAGGTGCACAAAAGTTGGCCACACCTGCTATAGATCACAGTTTCTCAAAGTTTAATAGCCCGCACCCCTTTATAGATTATTGAGGATAAACACGTACTTAAATTATACAGCTTTCTCTACTCTCATAATCGACGTAAGCAGTAGGTGTGACGTATATTTTGGGAAATTCTAATATTACACACATTTCTTTCAGTCTTCTCCACAGGGCAGACTGGGCACGTGCCCAGGACCTCGCGATTATTAGGGCCATCCAATACCCACTATATTATGAAACGATTCAATAGTCTAATCCACCCCAGAAGCAACAACTAGTTAGAGGGTGGATCATCGCCACGAAACAAAAAACGCCATACCACATAGTGTGTGTGTCGAATCGCCATGGATTATGCCAAATAACAATAATTTTATGAACTTAATAAAAATCGCCTGAGGCAAAATTTATTTTAGACACCAATAAGATTTTCATGACAATCTTCGCAGTTTCTTTAGCTGAAATGAGCATATCAATCGAGATCAGCATTTAAATTTTTTCAGAAATAACTTACCAGTTATTTAAAGTCCCCTTTAATATAACAATAATGACAATAGGTACCCTCTAAAATTAAGTAGCTTGTGCCTGTCACCTGCAAAATTTATGATTTTGCCGGTGGCAGGCAGGCATAGGTGAAATCACAAATCAGAAATCTTTGTTTCTTTTAGCTAATTCTTACTTTTTCTCTTTTCTTTGGGAGGTAATGAGTTTTCTGGGACTAAATTTTGAAATCTACAGTCCTACATCCATTTTAAAAAGCTACAAAATATGCACAAGAAAAATAAATTATGTATTATCATTAATACGAAAAAATAATAATCAGTTTTAGGAAAGAGTTATTTAAAATTAGTTAGAATACAAAAATAATATTGTTTTCATTGCAGAATTGACTTTGAATTTGTCTTTTGTATGTACTTACATAGAAAAAAAAGGGATTGCATTTCTGATCAGAAAGTATTACATGGAAAGTCCATAGATATTTCTTATAATTTTCATATAAAACTCTCATGATGTGTGCCCAAAACAAAACGGACAATTTTTACGAAATTTTGTGTGTGTAACTATAGTCCAGTCCAATAAAATCAATTTAAGGAGAGTTTACAATAAAAAAAACTTTAAAATCATACTGTTTATAAACATATTTTATTAATCAGATACAATAGTGAAAAATTTAATAGTTAAGTTTTTTGTACAGATAAAGTCTAAACTACACTAACTATATTTTATGTAAATGAGGAAAAAACATTTAACTAAAATTCAAAAATTTGTAATGTTAGTTCTTCATAGTTAACTATCCATTCAATTTTTAAATCTTCAATTTATTTATGCTGTAAATATTATTTCTTTTTTCTTTTTCTCTTGAACACAGATTATTAGTTTCTAAACAGTATTTTAATGGTTCAATTAATACTTACCTCTTCCTGCACAAGCACCCTTTTTAATTAAGATTATTAATTGTATTTCAATTACTTAAGCAATATACAGAATTAGATTAATTATTCATTCACTTTATCTTTACTTACAGTCCATTTTATATAAACGAGTTATATGTGTATAGTGTGTGTACATTTTCTCCCACCTATTGCGGCTAATAATTTCCAGAATACTTAAATTAAACCTTACCTTTATGTGTTAAGAAGTCAGGTCCACAGCAATCATTGTTTCTAGTTCCACGCTTAGAGCAATTTCGAACGAATCTTCACACAGCTATTACGATACACTAACAACAACACTACTCCAATTATTATTAAAACAGTAACACCAAGGATAAAACGATAATTGTGTACAAAATTGATAAAATACGACGCTTGATCTAAATAACTTGCAAATATTTCGCTAACAACCGAATTAAATACCAATTCGTTACCACAACAAGAACTCATTACAATAAATAACAACAATAAATTAAAGGTAATAAAATTTATTTAATGTTTAATTATCTAAATAAATAAAATTTAATAAAATTCGGCGTTTATAAAAACACCTGACATTGACAGTTTGATTTGACAGTAACAAAACATGACAATGACATGACACTTCCATTTTGATAATGACAGCTTGAATACAGAGAAGGCAAAAATAAAGATAATCCCCGTTTTCCAATGTTCCAATTAGTTTTAAAATGCGCCAGCAGAGTGCGCTAAGTTCAGTGTTGAAAAAAAAAATTCTAAAATAAACATTGTATTCACATTATATGTGTGGAATATAAAAAAAGTCACTGTTTATACCTTCATCCATACTTATATTTATTTATTTTTTAACACAGCTTGAAGTAACTTTGAATATTTCCAGAACACTCCAACGAAAAGAAAGCCTTAAATTTTTTTAACAATATTCATTCATTCATTCATGGACATTTCACACAACGTCCTCTGGTCCCAAGCTAAGCTTTATATGCTTGTGTCATGGGTACCGGAATACGGATATAATACATATACTACTTTTCTTTTGTAAATACATACTTATAATACATAGAAACACCCAGACGCAGTACAAACATTTGTATAACAATTAAAAACATCACACAAATATTTGTCCTTACCGGGACTGAATAAATAATATTACTAACGATAATATATAAATAAAATTTCAACCAATGCCAATTTAAAGAAAAAATACTTGTTAATTTTCTGATTGGAAAACGGGGATTGTTATCATTATTATATGACCATTGATTCTAGTCTTTTAGCCGTTAAAATGATGCCCTTCACTTTAGTCTGCGATTTCCTCAGCTCTAAATAACGAATTTCGATCTATAATGTTGCACTCCGTAAATATCATTAATCGCTGTAATAGAATTATAACATGATAACACGACTTAGTATAATACATTAGACCGAACCCAGTTTATAGAAACCATTTGGCGAAACCCCAAAACGAGTGAGTAAGCATGCATTAGCTTAAAAACTCTCAAACGCTCAAGCTCTATACCATTAAGTATATAAAATAAAAATTCGTTGATTTTGAACAAATATATTATATATAGAAAACTAAATTAATAAATTATTAACTAAAATTTATTAGACACTAATATTAAATTAAACAATTTCAATTTAATGTGAACTTGGTTCCATATTTCAACCTAAACAACAATATATTTTTTATGCAGTAATATAATAATAGATAGATATTCATGGACATTTCACACAACGTCCTCTGGTCCCAAGCTAAGCTTATATGCTTGTGTTATGGGTACCAAAATACGGATAGAATACATATACTTACTACTTTTCTATATTTTTTATTTTTTATATAGATTCCAAATGAGCAAAGACATACCTTAATGAAGTCTATATGACACAGAACAGCACTGAATACAACTGAATAATCCTAAACAAAGACCATAATTACATTGGAGTGATGAAGAGTTCTTAAATGTTGGGTGCAAAGAAGCACCAACCCACAGACAATATTGTACAATGGGCATTGTTCATATTTTTTTAAAACTCTTAATTCGAAAACCATTTCGGGGAATAGAGTTTCTGATCATGATCCATTAGTTTTTTTCGGAAAATTTGCTATATTAACGATTATTTTTCCAAAAAAGCAAATAATCTCTATTTGCCCTTGAAATGAAGGACTTAAAATATTAAGACGTTTTTAGGGATATACTACTCTGAAGTGGAGTTGAAATTGGTCTATCATATCAACTTGTCAACTTTGAAAAGATATAGTGCAATCTGTATTAAGTCTATCAAGAAAAGTCTATACACAGATTGCGTAAAACGATGACGTCACAACATTTAAAGTAAAATCTTCAAGAATTTTTTAAAAATTCTGTATAGTGAATATTTCAATAATATTGAAATTAGTTGCTTAAAATAGTCTATATTTTCTGAAAAGAATATAAAAACAGTAGGTCAAAAATAATGAACAATCCCCATTGGTATCATTACTTGTAATTATCCTAACAAAACAACTCAAAATTATAATTACGATGTTCTATAACTTTTGTATGTAGTCAATTATTTTTTGGAAGTTCTCATTACAAAATAGGAATATGTATTTAAAACATTCCTTCATTCATGAGCTTCAATTAAAATTTGATAATCTTAAAATTTTTACAGACTAACAAATATGTAGACACACAGTAATAATACTAAATGAGTACAAGTCAAAAAAATTAAGTATAAAGAATGAAAATAAATGCTAAGATATTAAAGTTATCTTTTGAACACACACAAAAAAGGGTTCATTAAAGCCATATTTAACGAGAGGCATTTTAGCAAAGTATTTATTAAGATTATGCTTTTAACTTGTGCATAGCCTAGAAAATGTTACCTAAATCTCATATTTAGGTAAAAGCCTACCTAAATAAATTGAAACATACATATATATAAAATTCATTCGTCCAAATTGTTCTACACTTTTACAGGGTGACCAATAAATGACTACACACTGAAGAACTAGTATGCACTATAAAATAAAGGCATAACTATTTAAAACTTATGGTCACCAGACAACAATGCCCTCTAGCCGCCGGCGGAAACTATAGTTATTACAAAGCATTTATTAGTCAAAAGTGGAATGAGTGTGTATTTTCTTACTTCACAGATAGTTAGTTCATAAGTACCTGTAATGTCATTAGAATTGTAATTAGAATCAAAAGCCAAGCAAGCAGATGGCACTCTATAGTATATGCCTGCCCTAATGGGGAAATGGTATGTTGGTATGTTTTTAGAATCAAGAATACTATCTGCCCAAGAACTAGACTCTTTCAGCATATCAGTCTAATTACCAGTAACCCTGTACCTTTGTAAAGTCATAACTAATGAGATCTGTTATAATATTCTTCTTTGTGGAATAATGGATATTGGTGATGTGGTGATAGGCTTCTTCGGGCTCAGCTTAATGGGTGAATTCATGACAACATCAACAGCCTTCCTCAATATTTGGTGTTCACTCTTTTTGTATTCTTCTGTTATTTGTGAAAGATCCAAGTCAGCATCTAATACTAATACCTGTAATTAGAAAAAAGCTTTGTAAAAGTATAGGTTTGAGATTGTATTAAGATTTAGAAATAAAATTTCTAGAAGTAATTTTTTTTAATGCTTAAAAACACAAAGCATATGTCCTATCAACCAATCCCCATGCATTTCTGATCATAGGCCTTGCTAATAAAATGCCATAACACCAGTTCGTGCTCTGCTTTCATTTAGCGTCTCCATGCAATCTTGATATCACATCACATTACTCCAACTAGTTAAATGAAACAATATGGGACTGCTTTATGTGTCTTCAAACAAATCCATTAACCTTATTGATTGTAGGTACCATTTGGAGGACATGCATTGAAAGATTTATAAATTCATGCTGTCGTAATGATGCCCTAATGGTAAAAGATTGTGTAAATATTTCTTTAAATTTTTCTGTGCAATATTGCAAAAAATCTTGTCAGTAAGTTCCTGCATTCTTTACATAAATAAAAAAAGAATGTAATCAGATTGGAGGTTAAGCATGTAAAAACATTAAAACTCACTGGAGCCGGGCACTCTGCATGTTGTCTAGTCACAAGCCAATCTTCATGTAATTTGTGAAGTTCTTCAATATAAGATAGTGGGACACATTGCTCCTCAGACCTAGCTCTCTTCTTTATTCTCTCATGGACCACTGATGGTGTTGTTTTGAGGTATACTGTAATAATAAACCAGCCATATTTAGGTATCTAAATAAAGACAGGCATTATCATTTTACAAGGATATGTATATATTGACATACACTCATAACCACAACTATTTTAACATCAGAGTTAAAAATAAAAATGTGGCAAGCCTGTATTTTCAATTGCATAATGCATAGGGTCTAACTTTCATGTGTATTAAATAAAAAGCTTCTAAGCAATGACCCTGAATTTAGCAGACAGCAGATAAAATGAAATTTCAGATAGGTAGACCTGTAGGTATGTCAACAACAAACAATTTTCCAATTTCGTAAACATGGAGAACTTAACACGTTCGTGGCCGGTAATTTAACTGATAGTTTCGTAAAAAATCACAAAAATTTTCCATACATTTTAGGGACACTGTTATAACCGTACTGTCTTAACATATAATAAAAAAGGTATTCCTGAAGGCAGTAACGGCTATTACCGTAATGCGTCGGAGTAACACGCATACAAACACAACGGCAACAGGTGCTCAAGTCTACTATTTTGGAACAATTGTCATACCGGCACGATACCGTTACAATTGAAGTCAAATATCCGTAGTCTGCTATATGCGTTCATAACGGTCGTTCAATGGTAATAGAATTGTCGATCTCTTTTATCTATGCATTGAATTTTCGGTCTCTTTTATCTATGAATTGTGTTAGAATGGTATGTTTGTGTTGCCGTTTTTAAAAAATGCGTTAGTTGAAGTGATTTTCGAAAAACTACTAATAAATTTAAACATTTAATCATGCTAGACTTCGTTTAGATATATTTGTACATACTATTTATTAGTATAAAAAGCAATGTGAAGTTTAGGAGATTAGTAAATTGCAATAAATTACAAAGAACAATTTCTAATATTTCTACCTATCTATTTTTTATTTATGGCAATCTGTCGACACAGGACAATTTAAAAATATTACTGTCAAATTCAAAATAGCAGACTACCGAAACATTTCAGTCATTGAATTGCAATTGTGAAGCAGTTGTGTACGAGACTAGCAATTTATGTCACTTTGACAATTGTAAGTCTATGATGAAGTCGTTATGACGAGACAATAATAGTAGACTACCAAAAACTTTACAATTGCACCATAATGGTACAATAATGGTACAGTTGTGACACCGTTGAAATACCCGACTCAGGGCCCAGCCGTAGTGTAGCTGTGTGCGCACACGGCCCAAACAGACTTCAATACAATTTGATCTTGTGCATTACATTTTGACAGTACAAACTTATATTCTTCTCACAGAGTGCCAGTGGAAATGTATTGTATATATAACTCATAGTCGTTAAACTGCTCCTACAGTACTGCCAGTACTGTAGAAGAATTTGAAAGTCTACGGCAATAACCGTACTGGCGATATTTGCAATACACAAAAACGGCCATAGCAGTTACCGCGCGTGAACGTGTTAATTTTGCTATAGATATCCCTATCTGAAATTTCATTTTGTCTGCTGTCTGTTAAATTCAGGGTCATTCTAAGCAGCGAAAATAAAAGTGTACATACCTATAAGATCAACATCAATCTTAATCTGTTCATTTATAAATTTAAACCATTCATCAAGTACAGCAAATTGTGCAGGATGTAATGTACCACTTCTATGCATATGCTCCACAAAACAGTGTCTAGCACTGTACAATGAACGTTCCATGAGCTTTACTGGTGTAGGAGTAGGCCTTTTATGCATATCTAACATTGTAAGTGCCACATATGATTGAAAGGTCATTGCCCATTTTGTTGTGTCTTTGTACATCAAATCCTGAAAAAAAAAAAAATTATGTAGATGTAAAGATCTTTTTTAAGAATCTTTATCATAAAATTATAGATATAGAATGCCAATAAGAGCATTGCTTCTAATCAACAAAGGCAATGTGACTGCAAGAAATTGTAAATATTGTGTAAGTATTGTAATGAAATTCCGAACACCATACCAATAAATTCCATCCTTTAAGATTTCTCCATTCTTCCA
Source organism: Orgyia antiqua (assembly GCA_916999025.1). Taxonomy (NCBI): domain Eukaryota; kingdom Metazoa; phylum Arthropoda; class Insecta; order Lepidoptera; family Erebidae; genus Orgyia; species Orgyia antiqua. Next base: position 23,577,695 of record OU779862.1, read on the forward strand.
CAGGTTCTGTTAAAAGCGTGATATCCTCAAACTGTCGAAAATGCTCCAAAAATGTAGTTTTACCACTTCCAATATTACCCTCAACAAAAACAGTAAACGGCTTGATATTTTTGGTGTTCATGTTGTGGTAGAATCTATTCACTGGAGTCATAAAAATAAAAATATGAAACCTCTAGATGCAAGAAATAATTATTGAGAATGTAAAGCTGACGACTGACGATGCTAAACGAAAGAGGCCACACAATTCGCAGATTTCCCGCTTAAATTGTTCCAAAAATAACCTATGGCGCCAAGATAACCTGTCAAATAAAATTAGTAAACTTAAATACCTTTAATGCGTATCGATCGACCAAAACATAATCTGAACATCATAAAAATACATTTAAATTAACTTTCAGTAATATCCTTGCTAAATATAACTTAGGTCATTCCTCGTAAATAGAAAGAAATGTACAAAATAAAAAATGCTAATTACTTTTCGTTGACATCATTCATTCAAATTTAATCTTTAGTCTATGATGAACACAGACTAATAGAAACAAGTCAAAGAAGTGGTGAATGAGCTAGTTTTCCAATTGCAGAGTATAATGCAACTCAGTGCCGCACAATGCTGAACTAGGAGTGAGGCGTATTTATCATAACAGGTAGACGTCACAGGTATTTTAAGATACCAGATACTAGCTGTTGCTGCGATTAAGAAATACCTGTTATTAAAAATAACAGGCAAACACTATCAACTGTCAATACTAACCGCAAATACTCGATAACAAACTAGTAACAGAACAGCCTTGCATTTGCTGTGAAAAATTAACAGTCATGGTTGTTCATTCTAAATATAACAGCCTGTTATTTAACAACAGGTATCGGCACCTGTTATGTTGTCATAACAGTAACAGAAATAACAGATATCACCTTTTTGCTGTTATAACCCATCGCTATCAGCTGAACTATGCTGACGCTTAATTGGAACATGAATTAGTTTTCAAATGCGCCAGCAGAGTGCGCTAAGTTCAGTATTGAAAAAAAAATTTCTAAAATAAACATTGTATTCACATTATATGTGTGGAATATAAAAAAAGTCATTGTTTATACCTTCATCCATACTTATAATTATTTATTTTTTAACACAGCTTGAATTAACTTTGAATATTTCCAGAGAACTCCGACGAAAAGAAAGCCTTAAATTTTTTTTTAACAATAAATAATATTACTAACGATAATATATAAATAAAATTTCAATCAATGCCAATTTAAAGAAACAATACTTGTTAATTTTCTGTCACTGAAGGTGGTATGGATAGCACGCATCACTTTTGAGAGTGCTCGATTGTGCGATGCGTTGCTGTAGTTGGAACACTCAACGTTGAGCATTGTGCCGCATAATGTGCTCTTGTGCTGTAATTGGAAAACGGGGTGAATGATTTTTGTTTTTGTTCGGTTTAAGCGTTGGGTTGGCCATACACTAACCGAGAAGTTTGCGCTCTGTGGTGAATGGGCTAACTAAAACCATAGACTTCGAAGAGATTACAAAAATTAACATTTGGCGGGAAAAACAAAAAGGCCAATGATGCGAGTCCACGAAATCCATTGACAATTTCATGTCTGTTGTCGGCTGCCAAAAATAATTGACGTGTATTTTTGATTTTAGTTTTTGAAGAATCACTCGATTTGTGCATTCTTCTTTTTAGTGAAGTGCGATTTTTTTATATCGTTGAATTAAATAGCGTTAAAGGATTAACAATGTTACACACATTTATACTGGGTATGTTTGCATAACATAATTTAAGCATGAAATAACTTTGATAAGCCAGGTTTAGATAGTGCCGGTAATTTCATGATTATTATAACTTTCCAGGTGTTCTACTATGCGTGGGGAGCTCCCTTGCTCTATACGACTCCAACTCGGACGTCGTGGTCCTTACGCCTAGTAATTTCGATAACTTAGTCACAAAATCTAACGAGATTTGGATTGTGGAGTTTTACGCTCCGTGGTGCGGCCACTGTAAAAACCTAGTTCCTGAATACAAGAAAGCCGCTGCAGCCCTTAAGGTCTGTATTTAAATGTAGTTAAGGTTCTTTAACATATTTGTCAATTGTAGGCTATTTGCAAAAATATTTTATTTATTATTTTCAATTGCCCAGGGTTTATAAAGTTACCCCATTTTTTAATTCATAGTAACTTTTATAATTCGGAAATAATGTTTATTTCGAGTTTAAAAATATTCAAGATTAAATTAAAAACATAATAAAACTATTCTTAATAAAATTTATCATGTGTACTAAAAGACATATCTGAAATTTCAATTTGTTGATTAAAGTGGTTCAGTGTTGTAAATAATATTTTAATCTACTTTATCTCTACAGTGATTAATTGCTGTAAAAACATGTAATATGGTCATAGATTTCTAATTACTATACTGTTTAATATTAACATAAAATATTGAAAAAAAATTTCATGGGTAAATTATGGGAATTTTGTTATTTACTTCGGCCCCTTTATATATGCATAGACATAAAAATGTGTGTGTAATTAATTTCATACACATTGCACACGGTTAAGTCTCAGATTTGGGAAAAAAAAATTCTGTAATTTTTATATGCATACCTCATCAAAAAACTTCAAATGCTAATAAGATTCCAACAGCAAATAGCCCATAAAGTTGTAAGACCTCATAAAGCTTTGTTTTCTTGCTTTTAGGGAATTGCCAAAGTGGGAGCATTGGATGCTGACGATCATAAGAGTTTTGCACACACATTTGGAGTATCTGGCTTCCCTACAATCAAGATCTTCAATGGCAAGAAACATTCTCCATTCCAAGGTCAGAGAACTGCCGAAGCGTTTATCGATGCTGCTCTCAAAGCAGCCAAGGAAAAGGCTTATGATGCTCTTGGAAAGAAACCATCATCATCAGACAAGGTAAAGGCTCGTTCTAAAGCTGAAGAGATAAAACAGTTAAAAGATATTAATAATTTATTAAATTCATACATGCCTAACAAAAATTATGACAATCAGGTATGGTATTAAGTCTTGAAATAATCTGCTAACTTACTAATGGATATTGGCACTAATCTTATCTTTAATCAATGTATTAATCAATAATTTTTGATCATATTAACATTTTATATTATAAACAAAATGGTGATGGGTTATTTGAAGGCAATAATATATTTTATTCGCATAGATTGTTATCTTTAAATAATCCTATAAGAAGTGTATATAATCCTTGTTTATAAAGGAACAGAAATGTAATAAAAAAATTGTTCACAATAAAACAAATACTTAATAATACATTTAATCATCATTTAATGTTCTATTTTATACTAGCCATCATTGTAAGAAAATTTCATAAATAAATAAATTATATTTGTTAGTCTTCTACTAACAAATATAATTTAAAAGACTTCACTAATATTTTAAACACTAACAGCTTAACACTCATTTTAAAATACAGTCATGGGTGTAACTGGCATTTAGTTGGGAGCGGAGGGATCAGTTTTCTTTTTGATTGAGTTGATAAAATATAGCACTGGAGACATTGATACTAATGTCTATAACTGTACCTATAGGAAATAGTATCAAATTTTAAAACATCTAAACTATTTTCGACATTTGAAAGAGTTTTTACTTCCAATACGCCTGGCTCCACCCTTCCACAATAATAGTAACTAAACAGTTATATTAAGATACATTTTTTACTACTTCTGTTAGCAACAAGTCAAGAGCACTTATGGTCACAAGATACCATGGATAAAAGCTAAACTCAATCACACTACCACCATAAAACCTACTTTTAACTCATCAAGAACTGGCAAAGTTACGTCAACAGAAAAAGTTGAAAATTCAAGTCAAAATGCTGCCAAGCTTTATAAGCTGCAGTTACAACTGTTTCGTAGAAAACTAAAGGACTTAGGCAATCCCAAAATAATAAAATCGCAAATGTTGAATAACAAGAAAATTAATATAAATGTAGCAAAGAAAGTTATCAGAAACTTACTAAAAAGAGCCAGAAAAAAATAGATTTATGAATTTTTGCAATGTTTTTTTGTTATAACCTTATTGCTATTATTTCTTTCTTCGCTATAAATAAATCTTTTTTTTTTCATTCAAAATTATTCCTACATGAAAACACCAAAAGAAAACTGTTTCACAGGGTAGAAGTTTGCCAAAATTTCGAAACATTCAGTAATCCTCAACTCTTTAGAGTAGCAGACATTATAATGAGCTATAAAACCCATTATTATATTAGAAATTCGTTTACTTTCGTTACTGCCTCTGTCTGCTAGATATAGGCCTCTCTTAATGCCAATTATTATTATTATTCTCTCTCCATTACCAAGCCAGCCTTTTCTGGTATCATCCAACGACCTTTTTAAGGTTGTTGATCCACCTAGCTGAATAGTGTCTTACCAACGTTTGTCTAGTCGTTTTCTCCAATCAAATCCCGTCTGCTCCATCGGCCATCCGGGGACGAACTGCCACTTCGAAAGACAGACAACTGGTTATTTGAAGGATGACCTTATTTCTTAGTTTGTACCTCAGAGAAACCCTGAGCCTGTGCCCGCTCCATAATACCAAACTATTTACCTAATTCGTTATCTTTATTTATTTTTTAATGGCCATTTCTCATAATCTATAAAGAATACTTACTACTTATAGATTATTATATGTGGCTATTTTCTCATACAAAAGGGCATTGTCTTATGTATAGGTTGTTGACACTTTACAGAGCTATTCATATCGTTGAGTGTTTGTTCAATCAATATTTACTATTCTATTTCAGTCTTTAAGAACAAAATTTATTAACATCTACGTAACTTTTTACTAACATCAGAAAAGAATAAGAACATGATTCCGGTTAGAATCTATTTTGTTGTTTTATGATTTCGCTTAATTTACTTGAGCAAAATCATTTGCATTAATAATTCATGTAGGTGTCGTTGGACCCTCACTTTGACAACTTGAAGATAAATCAGATATATCTTAAAACATGTGTCGTAATTAAAGATAGATCTGCTAGATAGTTTAATTCATAAATGTATAGAAGGTTTTATCCTTTCATCCATTAGCCTGTGTCTGTCCGCTGTTAGACTTCTTTTTACTTTTTCCTATCAGGAAGTTTCGTGCAATTTAATTATTTACTGATTTACGATCTTGTAAAAGCAATGTTGTCGATGTAAATATGTAAGAGTTAATTTTATAACGTGTCGCTAATCGCCCACGAACAAACTCCTACGCATCCTCTTACTTTAGAAAATTATCAAGTGGGACACGTCAATCGATCTTACTGACCTCCTTTTTAGATATGGTATGACTAATGAAAGTCTGATGAAATGCCATATTAGCTGTTAGAGTAGGTATAGTTCTTATGTTGCTAATACGTTCAGTGCGGCTAACGCTTATGCGCGTTTTTCTGATCTTCGCCAAGTGCGGACCGACGCGTATACGCGTCCATACAAAAAAAAATCTGTAGGCAAGCGGGGTGCGCCGCACCTGTGCGTTTATTGCGTGTATTCTGGGTGTCTATTGTTTCGAAGCGGTCGTAAAATGTGGAATTGTAAAGGAGACTACACACTAGTCAGGTTTCTGCTACGAATCTTGCAGGGGGGGGGGGGCGGCGGCGGCGACGACAACAATAACCTAATTTAGTACAATAGATTATTGAAATAATTTTATTATGACTCGCTCTTTTAACTAAAGTAATAGGTAGTTTTAGTCTATTTATAAATGGTGTCTATAACGAGGCGCGCGAAAAGTCGTAAATTAAAAAAAATTAAGAATAAAAGGGCTTTCGGGAGAAGGTACCTTTACTATTACTGTTTTATTAAGGTATAACTTACTATTTTAACAAAACCGAACGAAGATATATTATGGCGTAAACTTCACAAAATCTCTTACAAATAAACACTAGTGTGGAAGCACCTTTATCCATCCAACACCTTTATATGACAGTCATAAAACTCGAAAGTTACCGAACGCACATAAGCGTCGGCCGCACTGCGGGAAGGTAAAAGATAACGCGCTATAGCGTCCAGCCGCACTACACGAGTTTTCTATGAACGCACATTCTATGAGCGTTCTTAGCACTACGCGAAAAATTTTTTGAACGCACATACGCGTTTTCAGCACTGGGCGAATGACTCTTTTATTAGCATTGGCTATAAATTCGCAAATTATTCAGCATTGAACGCGCTAAATATATGACCAGGACCAAATTTCAGAAGTGGATACGTTGTGCCATAATATTCATGGGCATTTTACACAACGTCCTCTGATGCCAAACTGAGCTTATATGCTTGTGATATGGGTATATAAAGACTCTAGGTCTGACGTTACGAGTTGTACGGCTGTTACGAATCGAGGGCATTTATAGTTTCTAAATACTCTGCTAATATATTTTAAATCTGAAGATTTATTGAAAAGGAAACCTGGGAAAGATTAATTGTGAGATTGTTAATCAGATTTTCAAAACAGAAATTTTATCTATTATTTTCGAAAGGTATTTCCTATACCATGTGGGTCAAAAACTATGCGACTTCAGCCCGTCGTCTTTAATTTTAAATGCAGTTTTCAAAATACATATAAGTGTGAACATTATCTGTGAACGTGTCTATAACATTATTGTACTGAAAATCACGTTATCTGTGCTAGAAATAAAAGCTTTTTGGTATTATTATCTCCAGTGTGGCTAAAGCAAACAATAATTGGCACTTTAATTGATGTTGTATCCACGTACGAAATAATGTCGCTCTATACATTATTGTGTTAGCATTCCATTTTCTGAATGGTCTCTACAACACGATTTGCGTAGATCTTATTGATTTATATTTTAAATGTAAGACGAAAATCATAAAATAAAACACAAATTGAACATCGAATGCAGAGGTCCAGTAGAGCTAAATGAGGTTAAATAGCTCACTATAATGTTGCCAATATTAAATGTAACTTTGTATAGTCATTAAGTGGCTACCATCCAAATTATATTTACAGAAATAACATTAACTGCGCACTGATAAAAGGCGCCAAATTAATATGCATAAAAAAATAAACTTTATTTAACAATGTAATTGTTTATTTGTTGATAGTCTGTGCGAAAAGAGAACCGTCGTAAGATTTGAGGGCGCTGCTGTCTTTAATTAGCGTATTTGTTATGTTGACAACACAGTGACTTCATTATAGTACGATTGTAACATCATGATAGTTTGAGACTATATTAGAAAATAAAGTTTTCACATTCTGTGCTAGGGTGCTTTGTATAACAGGTTTTCAAAACAAATCATAATGTTACTTCCATTTAACGCCACGACGTTTCTCTTTTCACACAGACTCTACAACATGCACTTTTGCCTTTAAATTCATCAGCATTTCTCCTTCTACTGCTTGACACAGACTGCTTGACACAGGCTTTTCTCATAGAAGTCTTGTAGCTACATTGACGGTATCGTCAGTATGCCTAGTTAGAGGCCGTCCTAATGGTCGACAGCTCGTTCTTGTATACAAAAACTAAAATAGATATAAATAAATAATTTTTTTCCATATTGTTGTTCTGCGTACTTCTTCTGAGCTACCCATCTCTCATAAAAACACATTTGGGCCACTTTAGTTAAAGCATGAGCGATGAATTTGACTATGTATATTTATGATTTGACTAGACAGGCAGATGTAGTATTTTCAATGCCCTTATTTTGCTCCAATTATTTATTATAGTATCAACTTGCCAATGGCAATGTCTTGTAACGTACCTAGTGTATGCTTAGACATTTAATGAGACTGGGATGTCAGTAGTGTTTGTTGTTTTATATTAATATCACCAAAGTAAAATCTTGATAAAATCATATTTATTTACTCTAAATACTTTTCATAGCTTTTTTTTTTCTACGTTAATTAAATGTTATGAATTTTTTTATCTTTAAATTTTTTCAATAAAATATTAATGAAGGAAAATAAAAAAAGACAAATGCTAAAGGTATCCAACCTTTAGCTACTAACCAATTATCTCTTTATTTTAATTCAAAATGTTTCTTTTTTCTTTTCAGTCTGACGTCATCACTTTGACAGACAGCAACTTCAAGGAGTTGGTACTCGACAGCGATGATCTATGGTTGGTTGAATTCTACGCGCCTTGGTGTGGACACTGCAAAAATCTGGAACCACACTGGGCTAAAGCTGCAACAGAACTTAAAGGAAAGGTTAGTTATTAAAATTACCTTATGATCTGAAAGACTTATTATGTATGTGTGAAAATACATTAAAATGCTGTAAAAAGTTGCTCTCATTAAATATGTATGTATTCTGCTAGATGAATTAACGAATGAAGACATAAAAGAACAAATTTAGCCAAATATTTCTAAATTAGCCTGATTGTATACAAAAATAAGAGAAACAATAACCGCCTAAAAATATCATTAAAATTGAATTCGTAGGTATACAAAAAGCTATAAATATTCATATGAAAATATATATATGTAGGTACCAAAATAACATTACGTATTTTGGTTTAAAAATTTAATATCCTTATTAAAATATTATAAAAATGCTACTTACTAATTTAAAATTAACCAAACACGTCTTTGTACTTTACAAGATTAAATTATAACTAAAGTTAAATAAGTTATGGTATGTTATTAAGATAACAATTAAAAACATTTTGATGTATTGATTGCAATCAAACAGTATCATAACAAGCGATTACAATAATAATTTCATTGTAATTATAATTATTTGATTGATCCTCTAATGAGTATACGATATTACTGCTTTAACTACTTTGTGATAGGAAAATCTATAAATAAATCTTTGTGACGGGTTTTGAAGTGCTTTTTTTTTTAATTTTGATAAAAAATATTACAGTACAGATTTTTTATAATCGCGGGTAAAACTTAGCTGTAAGGCGTGCTTTATTAACACCTGTTAAGGGCCTACATCAATATTATCGTATATCATCGCCGACACGTACATATATATTAACACAGCCAGTAGGCACAGAAAATGAAGAATTAGGGATACTTTTCCTATTTACTCAAAATCTACTAAATATATTTTAATTCTGATTTACGTGTTTCTATATATAATAGTTACTTATGTTTTTAAAGTTATTTCATAAGTTAATACGCGATAATTGACCGATAAATGAAAAAAATAAAAAATGAGAGAGGTTGTTTCGCTAAGATTTTCTATCGAGAAAACTTTTTGCAATCGCGTTTCTGAGTTTATGCGATCCTAGATTATATATTGAAAAAACATATACTTAAAAATTAGAGCTCTAGCCATTCAATCTAAAGAAACAATGAAAACTTCGTACATAGAAAAATGCACGAAGCTATTTTGGTATCCTCTTAACATAGCACGTCTTACAGCTAAGTTTCAGACTTACAAAACTTTACTTCCTTCCGAGTGTATTATGATTTCCGTACGAAATAAAAACTAAAAACAAACTATATTTTAATGTCTATTCATACGAAACACCCGTCCTCGTATATTGAACATGGTTCTATTAAAAACATTGACGCGACGATTTTCTCTTAATTTAATGCATTTCTCATCGTAAGTAGAATAAGCCCATTAGACGTCTGCAATAATCTTTTGTACTGTGTTTATTTATCTTTTTTTTTGAATACCGAAATTTTTGAGCAGCATAAATCAAGATTTCGTTCATTCCAACACCGGAACTTGTACTAAAAATTTTGATAAATAGGTAGCTTTGTAATCAATTTTCCCGGCTGACAATAAGCGATCATCTACATACATATCTCTATTTATAAATAATACCCTGTAACTAGTAATTGCACTTAACGATAACAAATCAAGTTTTTGTTTTTCCCAATTATCTTTATATTGTTTAATCAGTAAAATACATTATTAAGACGGTAGCGGGAGCTCTTACTTCTGTTTTATCAGCCGCATGAGTCATAATTACGAAAGTAGCCAATATTTATTGAAAAACCTAAAGCAATAGAAATAATATACGTTTAATAGGGAAATGACACAGGAAACTTAAAAAGTAGACTGTTATGGTCATGTAGTTGAGAGGGGAGGATAGCAGTTGAGAGTATATTGCAAATGAATATGGCAGGATCACGAGCGAAAGACCTTAGAAAGGAATTGTGATAAAAAGGAATGAACACAGGCAATGACGTCTAATAAAAGAATAATTTCCATTCCCTGTTTTATACCTCGTTTTAGTAGTACCATTACAGCTGAAGATTCGGGTAGCGTAATTCGTCTTTGGTATTGGCGCAACTGTAAAAATGAAAATAATCGATTTAATTGAAAAAAAAAATTTAATTTATTATGTTTGATTATATTAGCACTTACATAATTGGCAAAATGGTTAAATAGAAAATACGATCAACCATGACCGCATGGATTATGTATTTCATTTTATTATCATAAGATTATTGTAACATTTCTTTATACGAAAGTTCTGATTTTATTTAAAACCTATTTTGTATTAAAACTATAAATAAGCCATTACTTTTTAATATTTCCAACATTTTAGATTTTTTTTAAAATTAGGATTAATTGTTTCAGGTTAAATTAGGTGCATTAGATGCTACAGTCCACCAAGCAATGGCTTCCCGTTATCAAGTACAAGGCTACCCGACCATCAAAATGTTCCCAGCTGGTAAGAAGTCCAGTGACTCAGTAGAAGACTATAATGGTGGTAGAACATCAAGTGATATTGTTTCATGGGCTCTTGAGAAGGTAGCTGAGAATGTACCAGCACCAGAAATTGTTCAGGTAATTATATTTTAGAATAATTTTGCTTGATTAATAATGTTTACCATTGATTATGACGTAATCCTAAACCTGTCTACACACCTAAGCTGCCAGCACTAACCTATCCGGGCGACTTTAACGATCTTGCCACCCTAAGTTTCGCCAACTTGCAGCCCTGATTCTAACGATCTCGCTACCTTGATTATAACGATCTCGATGTCTTGATTATAACGATCTTGCCACCCTGATTTTAACGATCTGGCCACCCTGATTTTAACGATCTCGCCATCCTAATTTTAGCGATCTTGCCATTCTAATTTTGGCGATCTTGCCACCCTAATGTTAACGATCTTGCCATCCTAATTTTGGCGATGTTGCCATCCTGATTTTTACGAATCCGCAGCTAAGGTGTGTACCTTACCATTATATGGTCCGTCTAAGGTGTCCCATGTGTGCTACAAGAGTCAATATAATAATCTATTCAGTTAGCACTGTCAAAAACCTTTGAAATAAACCCTAACTAATTCCGTAAATTTTGGAGGCATGTAAATACATTCAAAGATCTAAAAATACATAAATATGAGCGAAAATAACAATAAACAATTTTCAAAGAAATCAAAACAGTATATTTACATAAATTCTAAGTAAACCCTTATCATACATTTGACTGTAACCTTTATGTGTTAACGGTACCCTTGTTATATTTAATCTATGCATTGATAATCGCGTTAGTTTTTAAATATCGGCCTTTTTTGTTTATGTTTGATGTTACGCCTCGTTACTTTGCATTACTTGCGTGCTTAAACAAAACACTTTCTTGACAGTTGGTTAAATTATATACCGAATATAGAATTTAAAGTTTGAGAATTTTTAGTAGGCAAATCTTATGGGTTCATGTCACCGGCATTCATTACAAATACTTGAATCTCTACTAATATATTTATAGCTTGGGACCAGTTTACGTTGTGTGAAATGTCTATTAATATTTCAAAAGAAAAGAAAAAAAAAGTAAAGATAAAAAGCAAAAGTATTTAAAATCAGATGTTTTTTTAATCAGTTCGGTAATAAAAAAATAGGCATAAAGTATTAATACTATTTGTCATACTATTGTTGTCTTAATTCGCTAAAACCACATAATACTAGATATTGTAAAAGAAAAAAATTTTAATACAAAGATAATTATCGCAAATCGATTGACGGATTTTATTAGATAAGTATAAAGCCTACTAGTGTTCGTCGATAGATTATGATCGCGGTACAACACTGCCTATTGTTATCATATTTTTATATTTCTTTCGGTCTTACTGTCACTACTATAATGTATCAGTGAATAACACGTTTTCACTAATTGATTTGATGTAATCTGTATGTATAAAATATAGATGTAAATAAATTATATTGAACTGTCTGTTTGTACTAAAACTGCAGGCTTTTTCAAGTAAATTTTTATGGAAATTAACGGAAGTCCCCTTCTGTCATATTCAAGAAGTTTTTTCAAATTAAACATGGTAAATACAAAAACGTATATCCTTACAAAATGATTTTTCTAAAAAGTACTTAATATGTAGTTAATCATGAATCTATTTAATTAAATATTTAAGTAAAAATAGAGCACCGAATATGTGTACCGTCCACTCGCATAAAGTCCTATCATGTGTACTAACTTCGCAATTAATCTTTTCTTATAATATTTATTAATTCTAATAAAACAAGGTCGACATAAAAAAAACATAATAAAAACTGTATACAGCATGAACCATTTACGTAGACGATAGCTTGTAGAATATAGATAAAAAAAACACCCATACATAAAAAACAACGCTGCGATATCAACAAAGAAATACATTACCCTTTCTAGTCGATGAAGGTAAATAAAATTATGCGAATATGTAATAAACACTGCGACGTTGTATATGAAACAAAATCACTCCAGTGTATGTTCGCAATATGTCGTAAAATTCATATTTATAATACTCGCTTTTGTTGAAATAATCACATTGTATGCCTATGTATTGTGATAGCATAAAATCACATTAACATTATGTAAAAAGAAAAGTTTGCATGTTAGTTACACATTTAAGTTTCTACGACCCTACAACATATTTGCATCAAATTTAGCACTAAGTTATCTTACATTCAAGATTAACTCGGGCTACTTTTAATCTCGGGATAAAGGCGGGATAATAGATTTTTATCAATTATGGTTTTGTTTCAACAACATAGATGGTGCTAGAAATCTGTATTATTTGTATTTATTTTTTGACTGAGTTTATTTTCTTCTCCATTTAGGTTGTAGATGAAGCGACAATGAAGGAATGCAGTGAGAAACCTTTGTGTGTGGTATCCATCTTGCCACATATTCTGGACTGTGGAGCGTCCTGCAGAAACGACTACATCTCAATACTGACGCGCCTTGGTGACAAATACAAGAACAAGATGTGGGGGTAAGTCACTTAAGTAGTTTGATCACAATAACTGCCTTTCATCATTATTATCATAAAATCACGCCTTTTTTCCATAAGGGTAGGCGGAGACTATAGAGCGCCATCTGTTACGATCTTGGCTTCAATTACATTTATACATCTCACGTATGCCCGACGGTTATAACTTATAACTGCTTTTTTACAGCATATATTGTATTCTGGATACCTAGCTCTAAGATGTATGATTTGTAAATTTTTGCTCGCAAATGTAAATGGATAAATATGTTATTCGAAAAGTTACACAGATGCATATCTAGTATCCAATAACCCAGCTTGTCCTACATAGATGGGCCTTGTAACAAAGTGACATATATAAGAGGCTGCAAGGAAAAAACGTCAATTTAAAAAAATTGGTCAAGTGCGAGTCAGACTCGCGCACGAAGGGTTCCGTACCATTATCTATGCAACATAAGGCAACGTTATTAGTATCGAGCAAGAAACGATAAAAAAATCATGTTTGTTGTATGGGAGCCCCCTTAAATATTTATTTTATTTTATTTTTAGTATTTGTTATAGCGGCAATAGAAATACATCATCTGTGAAAATTTCAACTCTCTAGCTATCACCGTTCTTGAGATACAGCCTGGTGACAGACGGACGGACGGACGGACAGCGAAGTCTCAGTAATAGGGTCCCGTTTTTACCCTTTGGGTACGGAACCCTAAAAAATCGTTACATACTGTACCATACCTTATAAACAGGAACCCCGTATCATTGATATGTCATTAACTACGCTACGCCCCAGTGTACATCCTATATACTCGTAGCGTAGGTATGTCCCACATTCATACCTACATATTTTCACCATAATATATTTTATATTCGCGATTTCAACACCCGACTATTTCTCTAAGACCATCTATCATAATAATATGCTAGATGGTCTTACTTATAGATTCGCAAATATTTGCAAATCTATAGGTATGTTTTAATTTAAACAGATGGATTTGGGCCGAAGCCGGTGCCCAGACATCTTTGGAAGAGGCGTTGGAACTCGGCGGTTTTGGTTACCCAGCTATGGCGGTGGTCAACGCGAAAAAACTTAAATTCTCAACATTAAGAGGATCGTTCTCAGAAACTGGTATCAATGAGTTCCTTAGGTAAGTGCATCTTTTATAATTTTCTGAATTTATGCTAAAGAAGTATAACTTCTTATGGTCGTACTCATTTTTTCGTATATTTCGTGTCGGAAGTCACAGATATTCAGATGTACCAATCGCTCTAAAAACAAATATCTCTCTGTAACTGCTCGACAGATTGTGAAAACATTTTTTGTATACATACGGTCTTATTTATAATGACTTATCGGACGTTTAAACGGAGATTTTATCGGAGAGATAATAGACGTTTTAGCTTAAAAAGACTATTTATTATGAATAACAATTTTTGGATAATTTTCGCGAACCGATTTTAGCGAATTTCAAACCTCCGATAAGTCATTATCAATTAGACCATAGTCTGAGAATTATGTAGATTATTTTACAAATTACCTACAGCACAATAAATACGTCTTAGTTCTTCCAATAAGGCAAACGAAGCTAATTATCCTCATGTTTTTTAAAACAACAAGGCGGTTAACCCCACTGGGAAATCTATTGTTTAATTACAAACTGCAAATGTTACGGTATTTATTTTATTAACACTTTGTAATCGCTAATTGAGGTCAAGCGACCGCATCTCCGGTTAATTATTATGTACTATTATTAGTTTAAAACTTGAAATACTCTAGACTTTAGAAATTTATTGCCTTGTTATTGTCATAGCATTTAAATGACTAATAAATAATATTGCAAGGATTTTAAAAAAAAATCCACACTGATACTTGTTTTTGATTAAATGCAAGTGTCACCACCCCTTTTCCTTTCTAGAGACCTGGACCCCGAGTCCGGTAAATGAATTGTGTCACAATGGTAGCTCAATGGCACATTATAACCTCAAAAAATTAACAATAGACTACCAAACTTAATAAAATTCGCCACTAAACAATCAGTTATTGCATTTGTTGATTGCATAGTGGCGAATTTTGTCAAGTTTGGTGGTCTATTGTTAATTTTTTGTTACAAATGATACCATTCAATTTAACTATCACTGAACGTTGAATAGCGGACTTGACCACCTGTAAAAACCAACTAAAGGGTATTGTCACAGATAACATCCTCTGTGAGATAGGGAAATCCCGAAAATAAACCCTATGCCAACACGCCTGGTCAGTCGGCATAGTAGACCATAATCCCTTCCTAAGTGGAGACTGACCTGGTCTGGAAAGAAAGAGAGAGGTACATATACTAGAGTGTTATTCTTAATTTCTTATTTATTACAGGGATCTATCATTCGGTCGTGGTCAGACCGCGCCAGTAAGAGGGGCTGATATGCCCAAAATAGTAAGCACAGAACCTTGGGACGGCAAAGATGGTGAATTGCCTCTTGAAGAAGAAATAGATCTTTCAGACGTGGATCTTGAGAAAGACGAGTTATAAGTGAAAATACTGTTCAGTGATGTGTAATGGAGTCAAGCTTTCATCAATTTCTGACGGCATATCAGTTTATTTGAAAGTTATAATGTAAGTTTCGATAAACAATTGTATTTTTAAGTTTTGATGTCATTACTCTGGAACTGTTTTCTGAGTAATTTTGCTTCTAATTTAGAAGAAATTCCATTTAGGTGATTTTACAAGTGCTATTGTACAACTGGTTCCATTTTTGGGTGACTTTACCAGTGCTTATTCAAAACTAATTCTATTTTAGGTAACTTTACCAGTGCTTATTTAAAACTAGTTCTATTTTGGGTAACTTTACCAGAGCTTATTATGAACGTTAATTAAATTGTGTTTCGTAATAGGCTCTAGGTTAAAGCACAAATAAAGAAATACTTTCTAATATAAAACCTAAAGTAAAATTTATTGTAGTTGTTTATCGTTAGTTACTGTAGAATTTTGTATTGTGTAGAAGTTCTTTAAGCATTTAATAAGCTTTATTTATATTGCTCAGTAATTTATATATAGAAAACAGTACATATTTAAAGAAAATAATAAAGAACCTATTTTTATTAGGAGTAGATACGCTAATTTACACTTAACATTGTTCAAATAGTGTATCTATTAGTAATATTTATGACACATACAATTAATACTAATAATTATTTTTTATATTATTATAATATTTTCATTTATATGTATCACTAATTTTAAAACAATCTGTCTGTATGTCATATAAGTTTAAAACGACTGATATAACTAATTGTTTAATTATAAAGGGGGTTGATGAAATTCCGGAAAATTAAATGATCTTTTAATTTAAGTAATTTTTATTTATTTTTTCCTTTCCGCCAATTACGAATATTTGCAACCATAATATTGGTTTTTAATGCATACCTATGCAAGCTATAGTATATAATATGTATTTGAAGATGTATTAAGACTCATGTTAATGTCGGGAGAAATTTTGTTAGTGATCTTAATTGTAAATAAGGGGATGAATTAAAAAAAAAATTATTTAAATTTAATACTCTAAACAAATCAGTCTGAAATTTACTCTCATCACAAAATAGGTTACATTACTAGATAAATGGCGTTATTATGTAGGCCTACCCTTTTTACTTACTCTCAATTTATATCAAATTTCTATGGGGCTAGAATTAGGCCATAATATTGTCTGAATCAGTAAAATAGAGCTTTTAATTATATTTGTTTATGGACAATTTTTGATCATTATGTTTACTAAAGCCGTTCTATGCAAGCGAAATTGTTTTGTAATTGTTAAGGCAAACGGTGACCGCCTTTGCATACTTAATTATAATTGATAATGTAATTATTAATAATTATGAACCATTAATTCTTCCAAACATCTTTGGTAAGCATTTGTAATGTGTATGTGGTTTGGATAATTTTAAAATGTAATGTAATTATTTTTAAATAAAACTATGTATTCTAAAATGTGTTTTTTTTTCGTTGATTAAAGTAACAGACCGGTTGCATTCATAATGTTATAAAACCCCACTAATATTATAAAGCTGAAGTGTTTGTTTGTTTGTACGTGCTAATGTCAGAAACTTCTGGTCCGATTTCAAAATTCTCTCAGTATTGTATAGCACATTTATTGAGGAAGGCTAATAACATCACGCTGCATCAGCCAAAAATGTTGTATTAACGGGGAAAAATTTCTAAATTCTTAAATTGACTAATAATATCTGCCTACCCCCAAAGGTAAAAGGCGTGATGGTTTGTATGTATATATGTAAAATAATGTATACATATATAGGTACGACATATATATTTTTAAGACCAATCTGTTCACAAGGAAGTAGGCGATTTTTCAATTATTAATTTGACCCTCTATCTCTATACAAAGCTTTATATAAATATAACTCATGTTTTTAATATAATCGTTACTAAAGTTCTGATAAAAAAAACAAACGTTAGGTACTCTGTCAGTCTTTCACGTCAAAACTACATAACTGAAATTTGATCAATAAAGCGATTTAAATGAAGTTATTAATTTCGCAATTGACTTGCTATGTTTTTACTTAATAAATTAAATTGTAGTGGAAAAAGTGATCACCGCAAGCGGGACTTGAACTCACGACCTTAATTTATTAAATGAAAAAAGGCGTTTCATATTTAAGACTGACGAAGCCAATATATAATGTAAGTAGTAAACTAAATATTTAGTTTTAAATGAGAAAATTGAAAAACTAACGTAGCAATAGAAGCTATGATAATGAAAATTCGCATACTGGTTCTTTTCAAATAGTAGGCAAGCACTGTGAAAGGAATATTGCAAATTCTACCTTTGCGGGGGAAAATTATGTTTCAATTTGGTTTAGACGTACAAGCAAAATTGCATCTACATATATGTATTAGGCTATCTCCATCAGCAAACTATACGCACAATACCGTAATACCACCGTGGCACAATAACTAATATATGCGTGGCTATATAATATATACATACTCGTATTAAATCTGTAGAAAAAAAAATTTTGTACATAGAATATATTTTGAGAAAAAATAATCAGATGGTTAAAGAAATTGTACACAACTCAAGGTATTACTTAGTCTTTGTTTCATCGCAATCGGTCCACTCAATCAAGAGATATTTACATAATACGAAATTACTCCATTTGGTTACTTGCAATGCCATCTAGCGGCTAAAAAAAGAATCGAAAAATTGAATGGGTCGATACAAAAAATAAATCGATCCACGCGGACAGAGTCGTGGGCATAACTAGTCTATACTAATATTTTATAGCTGAAGAGTCTGTTTTCGCTCTAATTTTATGATTTAAAAAATTCTTCTATGCAAATTCAGTGTTGTGTATATTTATCGAGTAAAGTAACAACAACATCACACTGCGACCAATAGGAACGAAACATAAGTGAAAAATGTAGCAAAAACAGGAAAAAAAAATTTATTACCACGCGTACAAAGTGGCGGACAGCTGACAGCAGCTAACTATCGGTAGGTATCATTGTTTGTTACTACAAGAACAATATAGTTTATTGCTATATAATGGCTATATAGTACCTAAGACTCAATTGACCTCATAAAGTTATCTATGTAGGTACGTGGCGTTATCAAATAAAAGATATATTCTTGGTATTTTTAGAGTTCCATGGAAAAGAATCTTTTATAATATCAAAGATGTCACAAAATACACTTTGCCAAATAAAATAAAAAAGGAAACTTCGCGAAATAATTAGGCCTTGTCATAAAATAAATAATTAAAACGCTACAGAATACCTAGATTATCATGAACAGAATACCATGTTATTAAATGGGCTCGTTAGTCTAGTGGCCTGCCGTTTTAGAGGTCACGAATTTGATTCCCGTACATCACGTCTAACTCGCTTACTGATGATTCTGTAGGTATTCTAACTTGGAACCTGATTTTATTAACAGTTGATATTTCTTGGGAGCACACTTATCTTACCTAGCTTTTAAATTAATCAAATGTTATTAGCGTAAATAAATATAAACACACTTATAATACATATTTTTTCCAATGGATTTTTTAGAAAAAGCACGAGACACTGCGTTATTGACGAGCCTCGTGGTTGAGTGGTAACGGACTGCCAAACAAGAGGTCGCGGGTTTAATTCCCGCTCGGGACACTCATTTGTGTGATTTTTAGGGTTCCGTACCCAAAGGGTAAAAACGGGACCCTATTACTGAGACTTCGCTGTCCGTCCGTCCGTCCGTCTGTCACCAGGCTGTATCTCAAGAACGGTGATAGCTAGACAGTTGAAATTTTCACAGATGATGTATTTCTATTGCCGCTATAACAACAAATATTAAAAATAAAATAAATATTTAAGGGGGGGGCTCCCATACAACAAACATGATTTTTTACCGTTTCTTGATCGATACTAATTAGGTTGCCTTATGTGGCATAGATAATGGTACGGAACCCTTCGTGCGCGAGTCCGACTCGCACTTGACCAATTTTTCTAATTATCATACATATGTTTGTACTGCGTCTGGGTGTTTCTATGTATTATTTGTATGTATTTACAAAAGAAAAGTAGTTAGTATATTATTATGTATTCTATCCGTATTCTGGTATAGGTCGCGTCATGTAAAAAGAACGCTGGCGGTCAAGCTGCGCATAGGCGATTTATCGGTTTTCTATGTAATACCTATTAAGAATAACAAATATGTAGGTACCAAGCCACGACTCGCCAGCGAAAGCCTAGTTCAAAAATGAAATAATAGGCACATAACTTTCGTGCGAGAGTGTATCCATGCGAAAAGACGTCCCCACCACTTTCTTCCAGCATTCTTTTTACGTGACGCGTACTATACCCATAACACCAGCATAATAAGCTTAGCTTGGGACTAGAGGACGTTGTGTGAAATGTCCATGAGTATGTATTTATTTATTAAAAT
Organism: Orgyia antiqua; assembly: GCA_916999025.1. Classification (NCBI taxonomy): domain Eukaryota; kingdom Metazoa; phylum Arthropoda; class Insecta; order Lepidoptera; family Erebidae; genus Orgyia; species Orgyia antiqua. Next base: position 23,597,780 of record OU779862.1, read on the forward strand.
TTGAAACGCTGTTACCTTTTTATACGTTGATGCAGTCGCGACTTGTTATTATAATCCAATATTCTTTATCGGTTTAGACAACAAGATTCACTCACGAATATGTATGTAGTGCATTGGTCGTTTCAACTAGTATTTAATTATAAAACAACATTAAGAACTCGAATATTAATTTATTCTAAACCACAACAAACAGGTAAGCTATTGAACACTTATTTATCAAAATAAGACATTTAAAGCTACAGTAGCTACGTACTATTGAAGATAAATATGAGAATATAATATTAATTTTAGATGTGTGAATTACCACCGGAACTTTGAGATTGATAAGTTAAGAACATAAGCAGGAAATTAGAATTAAATGAGCATGATTAACTTATCATACTTATAGTTTTAATTTATCTATCTATTCATTCCTACAGGATTAGATAGTTTATCAGAGATTTAGAGGTAAAAATATTTTAAAAATACCTAATGTAACGTAAAACTATTGCTAATATCGAATCAAAGACTAGGTAAAATACAAGGATGATCGGTTAAAATAATTCAACCAGTCGAAATAGAACAGGGACAACAATTTCATGAAAAATTACAAAGGTTGATAGTACCTATGTTAGAAATTCTCACAAAGATGTTGAATTTACGACATCTTAGCACATGAACTTCTAACTGTCGAGCACGGCTTTTCTCTAAAACGTAGTGATGAGTCTACATAAATAGTATAATAACACTGATTGATCGCGTTTCCCTTTCCCGGCAGTACTTGTTACCAACTTACACTTATCTTTGGCTGACTCTTGTAGCACTCATAACCATTGTCAGTGTGGTGACGGATTAAGAATAAAAGTGTCACCACCCTTTCCTTCCAAGGGTGCTTAAAAAGACAGATTAGAAATATTGTACTTAAATGAAATCCTCTATGATAGGGATAATAATAAATAAATAAATAAATATAAATAATAATAAATAAATATGTTAAGACAGGCCGCGAGGCGAGCTAGTGCCGCGCTGACCAGGCTCCTTGATATATCAAGATGCCTGGTCAGCGCGGCACAGTAGACTCTAATCCCTTCCATAGTGGAAGAGGCCCGTGCCAGAGCAGTCCAGAATGGGCTGGAAAGGGAGAGAGTTAGGTACATATCTTAATTAACTTACCTGTAGAAACCGAAGCTTGTGCAGTGGCGTATTTATCCTAAGGCCACGGGGTCGTGGCACCGGTTGGCCTATTTCTCTATTAATTTATGAAGCGGTAAACCAAATGGGCTCGTGGTGCCAAAACCCAGGGCATTAATTTTTAAAATACGCCACTGGGCCAGCGGTAAACCAAATGGGCTCGTGTTACTTGTATCAAAATAAACTAACTAATGATATGTACCTATAATGTAAGTATACAGTTCTGTCAGCAACGTTCCTCCACTCCCAAATATCAAGTTCATATCAGAATACCTTCTCAAGTTACTATCATAATACGTCGTCTATATAATTATGACAGATTACGATTATCCGATCCGCTTTATGTATCCCTGATAAGAAGTATTATAATAATTTATGACATTCCAGATTACATTCGTCAAACAATATTTGCTTAATGTATCTAGCTTAATCATTGGTTGTCGTTACGATTATGACACATTTTGCTGAAGTACCTACCTACTGCCATCCTAACGAACAGCATAGACAAGCTAACGATACAATTTTCTAGTTCAACCATCGGAGTAGTCGGAAAAAAGGCTTAGGCGTCTTTATCGCCTTATATCTTCTATTATAATCACTCTTGACTCTTGTTGCCAGCCAGTTATACTGCTTTAAGTATTGGAAGAAAGCTGGATGGCGACATGTTTTTAAACGCCACACATAGAAGTTGTGGTTTGTGGTAGATAATTATGCTTTAGGAAGGTCCTGTTCTGTCAATGGACGGCAGAGCATTGAAGAAATAAAATTCATATATTCGTATTAAATATTTATTTGAGCATTGTTTTGGAACGATATGATAATAATACTATTATGTACTAATTATATCTAATTTCTTTACAGTCTTACATATAGACGGGCAGTACAATTAAATAGGTACTGATAGACGTAAAGGCACACAGCGGCAATAAGCTCACCGTATATTTTAAATTTTTGTGATGATTATGACGTTATGAACTTCAATAACTACAATAGATTATAATAAATCTTCTTTAAAAATAAAGTCGATCTAACTCATTTATTCATACTATAGTGATACATAACTCAATGATAATGTACTATGTATTTAATTTCACACACAACTCGACGCTTTTAATAATACAGACTTAACTCAAAAATCGTACACATATCTAAGATTAACACAAGCGGACTATTGCAATGCAATCTAATCGTTTCTTAAATGAGTTTAGTTATACTTATAACCACAGAATAAAGAATTTATAACACATTTAAAGCGATTTGTGCTTGTATAATTTTCGAGTTAAGTCATTATCATTTTAAGCGTGCGAAAGTCATAAGACCATTTGAGTTAATCATACTTAAGGCACACCACTAACCATGTATTTACAATACACAAATACTTTAAATTTACACAATAATAGAAACAATATTCTTTCTTTTTCAAGGCACATATACATACTTTGTAATAGAAAACGGTCAAGGCGAGTTAAGAGTGTAGGTATACTGCGTTTTGCGACATAAATTTTGGTGTTAATGACTGTTTCATGGTAATATTTTTATTGCCATGTGTTTCACATTCTTTAATCTTTACGTCTTACAGAATTTTTTTTAAACACAATAATAAAAGGTTTACACAGGATGTGGAGTAAACTTTTACAATATTTATAGAAATATATGTATACCATGATTAGGCCACAATTTCGTCAGAAAAGACTTCTTTTTTATGCTTGCCCTTTAAAAAAAAGTAAAAAGCTGCCAGGTCATAGAATGAAAGTTGTCGTCGCGTCATAATGAGCAGCTAACTTTGTACTATTGACCCCGCGATGGTATTGAGAAGTTCCCTTACAATTTCTAAAAAAAAATATGTTGATATTTTATTCCAAAACAGTTTAAATGCACCCTCTATATAAAAGGTCTTTTACTATGTATTATTGCTATGTACAATTAATGATCTATTGTTTACCATTAATTTAGATAACGAACACATTTAGTTAAGTTCTCAAACACGTATTATGTATGTGGAAATTGAAGGCCAACTACAAAGTTAATCTTAATGACATCATCATGGCTTAAATTAGTTACTGTAAGTAGCACACACACATTTAAAGACAAGATGATATATTTTATATAATTTCCTGTAGAATACACAGTGGCAGTCATCAACGTTTTGCCGGCTTCAAAACGCCGCGTAACGTCGTAGGTATAAAGTCAAGCGCCGTTGTCTTTCACTGGACATATAAACTTGAAATGCCTATGTATAAGGAAATTACATGAATAATTTGATGTGCCTACAAGCTATTTCACATCATAAAAACTAGTTTGTAACAAGTACACATAATAAACTTTCCAAATAACAATTTGCAAGGCAATGACATCAATCTACAAAAAATAAATTAGAAAGAAGACAAATTAGATGTTAGATTAAAAAATAAACTTGTTCCGTGAACAGTTTTTTTTATATTGACTGGACATATTTCTTTTGATTTAATAACTATGACGTCACAACGCCGACATAAATGAAAGAACGGAAAGTCTCTGCCAATCTCGAAGAGGAAAAAAGATTACTGTAAATAAATTTTAAGGGGCATTTCCGATCTTCCATAATTGTGATATATTTCTAAACGTAATTTTTACTATTTCTACAAATATTTTGAAACTGATAATCACGTACAAATAAAAAAATTGAATAAAGAATGTCAAGCTCTCTGTCAACAAAACTATAAAATAAAATAAATGTATATTTAATAATACACAATTTGTATCAAATAAAATTAAATTATTACATAACACTTCATATTAAAAACATATGAAGACAACATTTTTATAAAGTTTAAGTTTGCAAAAAATTCATTCATTTTCCTCATACAAGGAGATTCGAGTTTAGAATTTTTAGTGTGGAAATTCCACAGGCTATTAATATTCATATGTCTATGGCACCTTATTGTGTGAGGTAGAATACTTTCAATTAAGAAAAATATGGAAAAGTATATCATATTCAACAACTGTATTAAAAAAATGTCCGTTTAGATATTTTGTGCCTAATAATGAAAAAATGCCTCTTAATTATGTCTTTTGAACCGGTTTTTTGTCGCTAAAAAAATTACAATAAATATTTATTTCATCAATGTAACTTTTGTTCTATTATAATTGAATATATTTTCTAATAAATAATTCTTATATTATTATATTTACCTAATTTATATAAATTGGTCCAATGCAGTCTTAATTTATTGTAAAGCCATAATTAATTACCAATTTACCTTTTTAGGGTTCCGTACCCAAAGGGTAAAAACGGAAACCCTATTACTGAGACTTCGCTGTCCGTCTGTCCGTCCATCCGTCCGTCTGTCACCAGGCTGTATCTCAAGAACGGTGATAGCTAGAGAGTTGAACTTTTTACAGATGATGTATTTCTATTGCCGCTATAACAACAAATACTAAAAATAAAATAAATATGTAAGGGGGGCACCCATACAAAAAACTGTTTTTTTTTACCGATTCTTGCTCGATACTAATAACGTTGCCTTATGTTGCATAGATAATGGTACGGAACCCTTCGTGCGCGAGTCCCACTCGCACTTGACCAATTTATTTTTTATTTGTGAGTCACAACCTTTTGCACATTTTCCATGCATTTTTTATTTAATCGTTCTCTATTATATTATATAGTACTCATATTATTAGTATCATAATGATGATGACATTCCATGATCAAAATTTATTGTAAACATATTTTCCGTATTCAATATATCGTATTATTATATCCGTTATATCCGTATTCTGGTACCCATAACACAAGCACAATAAGCTTAGCTTGGGACCAGAGGATGTTGCGTGAAATGTCCGTGAATATTTATTTTATTTATTACTTATTTATAAATTAAATTTCTAAATGCAAGATCTTTGTGATTTGAATAAAACTAAATTGTAACAAAATTTTCATAATATACAATTTGTTGGATCAAAATATCCAACATAATACATGTGTAAAATATCATGGACTTGTCCATAACACCACTAAATAATCACCTATAATTGAGTATTATATTAAGCCGCAATGGGCATACCCATTTTATCATATTTACTCTTATCAGTTTTGCAAATAGTATAACAGATTGAAAAGTAATATATTCCTAATCCAGCCAATATTAAAGACACAACAAGAGCAATTATGCCCCATGCTGATATTCCTAAGCCTCTACCAGTGGTACTTTGAGGAGGAAAGATAAAATTAGAGCCTATTATGGTCTCTGGCCTGTTACGACCATTCAACATTGCTACATCACTTTCATAATCACTTCTCACCCTGTTTCCATATCTGGCTCCGGCATCTGTAGGCTTTAATACAATATTTAGAACTGAAACAAAAAACAATAGACATAAAATATTTATGCTCGTGGTATACATTATGTCGGTAAGTACCTAATAAATGAAATTAGAAGAAATGATGGACGTAAAAGTACCTAATTCTTAAAAATATTGTGTAAAAATAAAATTAAGATTTTCTAACACTTGTGCGACTCATTTGTTTAAATAAAACTAGTAGATTTAGACGCATATATTTGTTTTAAATTTTGGCCCGACGTTTCGGAGACTGCAGGCACCATGGTCACAAGTTTCATTTCAATATAAAATTAAATTAAATGTGGGTAAACCCTGTAATTACTAATCGTAGAAGACACATTACAGCTCAGTCACACCCGTGACCATGGTGACTGCAAAGTCTCCGAAACGTCGGGCCAAAATTTAAAACAAATATATGCGTCTAAATCCGTAAAACGTAGTTACAGTACAATCTCACTTATCCGGCACTTCGATAGATCGGCACGTCCAATAATCCGTCACACTCCGCCAAAGCCTCCATCACCCCTCTATACCTGTGCGCTTTGGTCGCGGTATTTTAAAACTAGTTAATTACATATGTACCTTCATGTTAATTTAATACATTACATACATTTATATTCCCTGTATGAAATGCTTTATTTTATTATAATTACCTATGACTTTTTCACTATAATCCAGTAATCCGATCATTCCAATAATCCGGCACCCTCCAGTTTTTAATAGTGCCGGATTAGTGAGATTACACTGTATATTTAAAATTAAGATTTTCAAAATTAGTTAATAAAGATTTACCAGGTCTTGTTAAAACAAACTAGTTGGTGATTAGGTAGTTTAAAACTTATGTTTATAATAATTTCATCAAACAATAAAATACCACTATGCAACTTACCTAAAAACACAAAGCCGAGGCGAACTAATAAACTTATCATTGTTGATCGTGGTGATTTCCAAAGGAACACTGCTTAAACCAACACAACTGGGTAAAGGAAGGAATATAAATTCCCTCTGTGCTTCAATACTTCTAGTTAATACCACTGGTATAATTTCAAGATCGTATCACACAAGTCCTTTCCGTTAATATCGTCAATGTCCCCTTAATCGTTTTTCAAGTGCGATATTAATTTATTGAGTTAGGTATATAACCACTCGGCTAAACAAACAGCCAAACAAACATTAATGCCAAAGAGTAAAATAATATAGATATAACATTAATCAAAGAATATACTACTCTCACAGAATAGATAGAAGATACTACGTATACTACTCTCCATGAAGGTATAGATAAAAAAAAGGAGGCCATACTTGGAACATCGGTTTGAGGCAAATACCTACGTATCTCTATCTCACTCTCTGTGGTCTGACCTCTCTTTTTAGTGTGGCCTTAGTACTGCTATCTCCTTATTAAAATCTCCTAGTAAATTCTTAAAAAGAGTCACCACACATATCAAATCACAAGTTAAACACTGTCATTTGATAGTGTTTAATCGTAACTATAAATAACTAGTTGAAATACGATGAATGAAATTAAAAATAATAAAATAGTAGATCACGGATGCTTTTCATGGTTGACGAATCAGTGAATTATTTTCCCCATTTCCTAAGGATTTCGTAATTTGGCAACATTGGTCACCATATGTCAAGTTGACGACAAAATTGTGCCAATATGTCGTATGTATGTTGTATGTATATCTGTACCTTCATGCTACTCTCTAACGAGAGACATTAATGCACAGAATAGATACAAGATACTTAATGCAAAGCACAGAATAGATAGAAGATTGCATTGATGTCTAGTTATAGCTACCATGGAGACTAGAAGAAAGGAGGAATATCTCAGTATATTAAAAAGTGTCCGCTGAAAGGCAGCAAATTAAGGTGGCGCCATAGTAGCAAGTAGAAGAATTTTAAAAAGAGCGCCACAAATTATTAGAAAGGAAAGAAAAACTTCCGCTTTGTTACAGCGCAGTTTTCTAAATTAATATATTATATTATAGACAAACATGACTATGAAATAAATTTATATTAATTATTATTATAACTATACGGTGATTTAAGTACCCCAAATATTTGTAAATAGCAAATAGAAAATACTATTAAAGAATTACCGCAACAGTAGCACACTTCACTCTGCTTATAACTGCTACATATCATTCATCTTGCTACACTAGCGCTATTTCGGTGAGTGTTATTTGCTGTTTACAAGTGGACACTTTTTGGACTGATCCCCCATACAAGATATTCCTCCTTTCTTCTAGTCTCCATGCCAAGAAGGTTATAAATAGGAGTAACAACTCGGGCGGGAACATAGATTTGTTGTTGTTGTTTGTTTGTTTTGTAGACCTCCGGCACCAATTTAGTTTTTATTGTCACACAAATTTGTTATTATTAATGTGTACATAATATTGAAATATTTTTATTTCTATCAAAACGTGATGTACTCACAAAATACTTTATAGTTTCCATAGACAATACAGGTAGATTTAAATGCAAAAGACACTGGCAATACTAAATAGAAAGTTATTGTTTCCGTTTTATAGCTGCTGTCGTGTACTTCCGCTTATTGCGTTATCTTTGTCATTCGGCAAACGTCAATAAAAATGCTACCGGCGATGGCGAAATTACGGATTTCTTTTATATTTCTTCTTTATGTTACAGTGAATTGTGCAGGTATTGCGACCGATACCATCTCCAGTGATATAAGAATTAAAAATGTCGACCGATCAATAGACGTATCGTCGCAACTTGTTAAAATCTCAAATAAAGTAACCTTGGAGAACACAGGAGGTTCGCCGGTAAAGAGTTTCCTAATAGCTATAGAAGAAACAGCCAAAAACAATGTTGCTTTCGTTGGAGCTAAGGATAGTAACAGCAAGGAAGTGCGCCTTGTTGAAACTACTGTCAGGGGATTTGACTATGTCAAGTTTTGGCGAGCAGAACTCAAGGAACCGGTGAGTGCTGGCTCTACGGCAGTGGTCACTGTTGATTTGGTGTTAACCAAAGCGCTTCAACCATACCCTACAGCTATAACACAGCAAGAAGATCAGTTAATCAAATACAACGGTAATTTATACTTTTATTCGCCATACTATGTGGTTTCACAGAAAACCAACGTAATTGTGAACACGAAGAACGTGGAAACATTTACCAAAGTCAAACCTTTCTCCCAACAAGATGGTACCATTCAGTATGGCCCATATCCTAATGCCAAACCATTCAGTGATAAGGAATTAGTAGTACATTATAAGAACAATTCACCATTTTTGACTGTAACAAGAGTTGAAAGACTTATAGAAGTATCTCACTGGGGTAATATTGCTGTGGAAGAGGTTATTGAGATAGAACATACTGGAGCCAAGCTAAAGGGACCATTTTCACGTTATGATTATCAACAAGACCATCACAGTGGGCCTGCTAGTGTGAGATCCTATAAGACTCTGTTACCTGCTTCTGCCTCAGATGTTTACTACAGGGATACTAATGGAAATATTTCCACATCTAACATGAAAGTGAAAAAAGATTCTGTAGAACTGGATCTCAGGCCTAGATACCCTCTATTTGGTGGTTGGAGAAGTCATTATACTCTTGGCTACAATGTGCCCAGCTATGAGTATCTCTATCAGTCCGGTAATGAGTATTTGCTCAAGATGAGAGTTATTGATCATATCTTTGATGACATGCAAGTTGATGAGGTAGTCACTAAGATAATCTTGCCTGAAGGTTCCACTAGCGTGAAACTGAATTTGCCTTACCCTGTAACAAGACTGCCTGATAGTCTACATTATACTTATTTAGATACTAAGGGTCGTCCAGTCATCAGTTTCACAAAGAAGAATCTTGTTGAGAATCATATTTTAGATTTCCAGTTACGTTATACATTCCCACGCCTGCTTATGTTGCAGGAGCCACTCTTGGTGGTTGGGTTCCTCTATGCTTTGTTCCTTTGTGTTATTATCTATGTAAGATTAGATTTCTCTATTCATAAATCTGAACACCCTCATAAAGAATAGTAAATTATTAATTACTTTATTTTTATAATAATAGGACATATGTATCTAGTTCTTGAGCATTTTTATTGTTACATCTGTACTGAATAGAGTGATTTTTATTTAATAATAATGTTGTTTTATTTGTATTAATTAAATGGGTAATTAATTAAAGGAGCAATCTGCTTTTCAAAACCAAAACAACAAGGGACATATTTTTTTAATTCTTTTTTTTAACCAATATTTCCCTATTTTTTTTCTCCATCTAAAAACAACTATTTCTATTTTAAATAGAATCAGAGATATGAATATGTAAAAACCTAGCAAGTGCACTTTGTAGGTCCTGATTACAAAATGAAAAAGCTTTTACTGAAAAATTTACTTAAATGTACTTACTAGATTTTGGTTTTGGACAGCTGCAATGTTCAACTTAATATTGGTATTAAGGTGTCATATTTTCTAACAAATTAATGAATAATAGAAATCTAGTAAGAAAATATGTAATGAGTGCAATGGATGGTGAATAAATAATTATAATAACTAGATAAATATATTTATTTCATTTACAACTAATTTATACATAAAATTTGTCTATACACCATATTCGGACAGTTTAAATCTCAAGACAACAGGTGCACTAGTACATGGCAATATTGCTAACTCTGTGACAACTGCGGTCACAAGACATGCTGGAGTCACGTCATAGGTTAGGTTCAACGGAGTTAAATTCTGATTTGATCGCCAGTCCTTCAATGGAGAATTATTATCAGATTTATCAATAATATCGTCAGGATCACCTGAAAATAATAAATTGCTGATTTCGAAAATTTTCGTAATTTATTTAAACAAGTACCTGCCTACATAACGCCGAAAGTACACACTACCAGTTCACTACACTAACAGTTCAACTTTTTTGTGGGCTTATGATCTATCTAATATATAAAATTCACGTGTCACAGTGTTAGTTACCGTACTCCTCCGAAACGGCTAGACCGATTCTTATGAAATTTTGTATGCACATTCAGTAGGTCTGAGAATCGGCTAACATATATTTTTCAAAATTTTTTTTTTTTAGTATGGCAAACAACGTTTGCCGGGACAGCTAGTATATATATAAAAATGAAACCCGTTTTCCGTTGTCACGACATAGCATGAAAACGGCTTGACCGATTTGGCTGAAATTTTTTGTGTGTATTCAAGGGGGTTTGAGGATGGTTTATATTCACAATTGGTTGGACCGATTTTGATGAAATTTTTCGTTATTGATGTTAGAACATTTTACACAGAACGTGGGACAGGACAACGTCTGTCAGGTCTGCTAGTAGGCAATAAATATGTAATGTTTAAAAAATAAGCATTATCTGTCCCAGAATTCGAAATGTTATTTGACAGTTGCTAATGTCAAACTTGAAAATAATGCTGCCACATTTTTGGCAATAGTGTTGGCCAACCGTAATTTTTTATCCCGGTTATTACTGAACCGACCAGAAATGTATTGTGTTATATATATTATATTGATGTATATAACTAGCTATTGCGAAGTCGTACGCGTGGTATTGGGAATCACTGCTTTGTATAATCTAACATAAAGTAAAAATGTCTTCAAAAACAAACAAGGTTAAAAATTCGCCATTTTACGGTTAGTCATCATTTGATTCTCGTTGGACTGTTCTATGATTCTGGCGGGCATAGCACCATGCTGAACTTTAGTAAGGTTATTAGTTATTTGTTCGCGTGAGTGAGTTTGTACGCGCATATCTCAGAAATACACAGGGTTGCACTGGTCGTATGAATCCGTAAAAATAGTTAACTTTAATTAATTTACAAAATTAATACATCTGCTAAAGATTTACGTGTAGTTTTTTGTTTAATAACGGTTGGAGGACATCACTATTTTAAAAGTGTAATGGTAATTACACTTTTAAAGCTAGGTATAGCAACACAGTAAACGTCATCATCATCATCATAACATCACCCTTTTCCCCATCAGGGTAGGCAGAGACTATAGAGTGCCATCTGCTACGATCGAAGCATACTTCCTTGGCTTCATCCACACTCATACATCTGGTCATACATGCCCGACGGTTGTAAGTGCTACGCAACGTCAAATAACATTTCGAATTCTGGGATAAGCTATAGGTTGTTTTTTCTTTACAAGGCAATTTTTTTATATTTTATAATTTTTAATAACAAGTGTCACCCAACCATTGCGCTCCTTTATTGAATTATCCCGAAATGGCAGACGCGTCAGTTGACCCATCATGATAATTAAAAGTGTCCATATCGTGATTCTTTCTATAACATTTAAATAAGTATTCATCTGAAATTGGAACAATTAAGAATATCTTACCTATCTCATTGTAAACAAAGGCGTCAGTCTGTACTCGCTCACTAAACTTGTGCGTCTCACACGCGACGAGTACGGGCACGTTGCGGTCGCGCGCCGCTAGCGCCACCTGGGCAGATCCCACCGCGCCCAGCACTGAACCGTTACCGAGGAGAGCGCCCGCGCCTAGTACTACTTTGTTGACCTGGGCATAACATTTATAATTCACTCTACTGGTTATCTTTTTTATTTTTTACCGCATTATAAGTCATATTAAAATTAAAACATCTCAATAAATTAAATTATGGTGAAACAGTGATTACCGCAAGCGGGACTAATCACTTATTCCACCATAATTTAATTTATTAAGTAAAAGCATAGCATGTCAATTGCAAAATTAATAAATTACTTTAAAACATCTCATTACAAAAAACAAACGTTTTTTTTTAATTTAAGAAAAATGATAATAGACCAGAGATCTTCTCCAGCCCATTTACGTCTCACTGTTGGGCACGGACCTCGTGATTATGGTGTACTGTGCCGCGTTGACCCAGGCGAGTTGGCACAGGGTTCATTTTCCAGTTTTCCGTCTCTCACAGAGAATGTTATCTGTGTGCAAAGTCAAAGTCAAAGTCAAAAGTCAAAGTCAAAATATTTTATTTCAAGTTGGCATGTTTTACAAGCTCTTTTGAAACGTCAGAAACTAGGTGTCTGTTCCAAACGCGGATCCTATGGAGAAGAACAGACAAGAAACTCCATGGATTTTTTTTTTCCATTTCCTTTCATTTTTTTTTTTCAACAATATTATACATAATTGTATCAGGGGTGTGAGAATGATGCCGATCAGTACTATCACGACTAACTAAAACTAACTTTTTTTAAAACTAAAACTAACTTAATAATAAAATAGCCTTGTTGGAGCAAATCGACCAGTCCCAGCAGAAGGCACCCGTTCACGAGTATAACGCACACATCAGCCCCGCACAGCTCGACCATTTTGTAGGGAACCGTGCGACCCGACGTGCAACGCTACCAACTTCGAGACATTTGAGTGAGCATGACGAAGTCGCTCCGTTGGACAGTACACAAAGCAAATAAAAAGCAATTAGAAATATACAAAGGAAATATACTAGGTTCGGCATAATGCTCACACCTTTACAGTCTCATGAATAAGTAATTACAATGTAGATATATATAAACATACAGTTTCTGACAACATACACAATCATTTAATTTGAAATCATAAATCAATACGATAATAGATAATTAACAGAAGTTATCATATCTGACGTCAACAAAGCGAGAAAATACTAATACCTACAATTAAGCAGACAGTATTTTTCGTATTAATAAGAATATTACCTACTTATTTCATTGCCAGAGGGCCGCTACGAAGTGAAGACCAAGCGTGTATATCTTCCATATAATGTTTGGTACTATAGTATGCTTTAGAAATCAGTGTGTTCTTAACAACCTGTTTGAATTTATTGTCTGGTAATTCAGTGACATTGGGTGGAATTTTGTTATAGAACCTAATACTGTTAATCATAAAACTTTTGCTAGTTTTGCTAAGCCTAAATCTAGGAACCATAAGCTTTTCTTTATTGCGAGTATTAAGGCTGTGGACGTCACTATTCTTAATGAAGAGCGAGATGTTTTTACGAACGTACATGATGTTTGAGAGAATATACAGAGATGGCAGTGTAAGTATATTTATCTCCTTAAACAAATCCCGAAGCGACTCACGACTGCCTAATTTGTAAATAGCACGAACTGCTCTTTTTTGCAAGATAAAAATAGTTTGGACGTCTGCTGCAGACCCCCACAGTAAGATGCCATAAGACATAATACTATGAAAGTAAGCAAAATACACTAACCTAGCTGTAGGAACGTCTGTCAGCTGTCTTATACGTCTAACGGCAAACGCAGCAGAACTCAGTTTACTTGCGAGAGCCTGTATATGGGGCCCCCATTGCAATTTAGAGTCTACTGTTATTCCTAGGAAGACAGCTGATGGGACGAGATCTAACAGTTTGCCATCTAATTTAAGATTTACGTCAGTGAAATTAACGTTAGGTGTTGTAAATTTTATACATTTAGTTTTACCTGCATTTAAAAGAAGGTTATTAGCAGAAAACCAGTTGGCTATAGCATTTAAAGTTGAGTTTGGTTCAATTAGATCCCTATCATTCCTATTTACTTTAAATATAAGTGATGTATCATCTGCAAATAGGACTATATTTGACATGGATTCCTTCACTACATATGGGAGATCATTTATGTACACTAGAAATAGCAATGGACCTAGGATTGATCCCTGTGGCACCCCCATCTTGACTTTAGAGCCAGAGGAAACGGCATTTTCAATGGCCACTTTTAGATTTCGGTCGGATAAATATGACTGCAGGAGTTGAAGAGATTTACCTTGGATACCGTATAATTTTAACTTTAGGATAAGAGTTTCGTGGTCCACACAGTCAAATGCCTTAGAAAGGTCACAAAATACTCCAATAGCATCACAGCATTCTTCCCACGCTCCTAATATAGTTTTGATTAAGTTAGATCCAGCATCTACAGTAGATCGCCCTTTAGTAAACCCAAATTGATTTTTGTGAAGTAGTCCCATGACATCAAAATATGCTAACATTTGGTTTAAAATTATCCGTTCAAAAATTTTACTTAGGCTTGGTAGTACGGATATAGGCCTGTAATTAGTAGCATCAGTGGTACAACCTGCTTTAAAAATTGGAACAATTTTACTGCACTTCATTAGGTCAGGAAAATCCCCATTATTGACACACGTATTAAATATATCTGCCAGCATCGGTGCAATATTTACAATAACGGCTTGAATGGCTTTTACCGACAGCCCCCACATATCCTCTGTCTTTTTTATTGATAGGGACCGAAATGCATTAATTATGTCATTGGCCCCTATAAAGTCAAATTCAAATAACACAGGTTCAGAGACAGAGATTTTTACATTTTCTTTAAAGAGTTTCTCAGCCGCTGCTGGAGACGATGAGAGATATTTAGTTGTTTCAATCGGAATATTCGTAAAAAAATTTTCAAAGTAATTAGCGACTTCTGCCTTGTCAGATACTATTTTGTTACTTATATTAAGACGAATATCACAACTTTTAGGTCTCTTATTACGAGTTTCTTTATTTATCATTTTCCAGGTCATTTTAACTTTATTGTCGGCTTTTTTTATTTGTTCACTAATATATGCCGCTTTTGCCTGAATGCAAACTTTTTTAAATATTTTTGAGTAGTTTCTGACATAATTTAAAAATAGTGGGTTAGGTGTATAAGACTTTTTCTCATATAATTCATACAAAATATCCCTACTGCGTCTAATACCGTCCGTAGCCCAAGCGCTAAACTTAAATTTACTATTTATAGTGACCTTTTTTATTTTACATGCCTTCTCAAATTCTAATTTTATAGCGTTGTGGAGTGTACAATACATATCATTTGGGTCGCCATTTGTTGCTTTTAATGAGGATAAGCGCGGCTCTAAATTTTTATTGAAATTTTCAAGACACTTTTTTGTTAAATTCCTACACCGAATAATAACGGATGTATTCTTTCGATTAAAATTTAATTTTACTATTTGACAATATCCCTTAGCTGATTTTTACAGCACCCTTGGGAAAAGAAGGGGTGGTGACACTTCTATTCTTAATCTGTCACCATACGGAGGGAGGGAGAGTTATTTAACTACAATTGTGAATTGGATACCACGATAGCTCAGTTGGGTAAGCAAGCATTAGTTAAGTGTGATCCGAAAGTAAATGAGCTGGAGAGGAGAGTTAAATAGGTTTACAGTAATCATATTTAATTAAAACACGATTTGCTAATTAAAAACTTACAGTATTCATAACACACGAGAGTGCTGTAATATCGATATAAGTGCAGGGCAGTCCGTGCGCGACCAGGCGACGTAACATCTGTGTGGCAGCTCCGTGGACCCTGTTACCGACCACCACTGTTCTGAAGTGTACCCCCGCCGACCACGCCTCGCGGAGAATACGCTCGATTAGAGATGAACTGAAACAATATAAGTAAGTGTGTAATAAAGTAATATTTATAAAATAATATAATATAATATTTTCTATCACTTGCGTGACTCATTAAAATAAAACCACTTTTTACGGATTTAAACGCGTGTAATTGTTTTAAATTTAAGCCCGACGTTTCCGGTTTACTTAAACGGTAAACCCTGTAACAACTGATCGTAGAAGACACATTACAGCTCAGTCTCACCCGTGACCATGGTGGCTGCAAAGTCTCCGAAACATCGGGCTAAAATTTAAAAGAAATACACGCGTCTAAATCCGTAAAAATAGTTTTATTTAAATAAATAACATGTGAAAACAAATAGTTCGTAGCTTTTATGTAACTTGCAACTTATAAATAAATTTTATAATTTCATTCATCATCTGGTAATAACGCAAGCTTTTACTATTGGTAGCAGAATACGGATAAACATAATTATTTTTTTGTAAATTTTAACAACGTTTTGAGACGTTTTTGTTACTTTCATTTTAAAGATAGAGAATTGGTTTCTATCAAAGTCAACGTTTTTTATTTTAAGTAGGCAAGATATACATGCTCTTTTAAAAATTCAGAAGCTAGGCGTCTGTTCCAAAAGGAAATCCTATGGAGAAGAACAGACAAGAAACTCCATCACCAAGAAAATGACCAAAGTACTTACCATCCATATGTGAGTATATTATCACCGTTAGATATTTTGTTGCGGACCGCTATACTGATCGCCTCGCCGGCCATGTCTATCTGCTCTCTTATATATCTATCAATCTCTTCTTGTAGTGTTTTCTTTGCCTGAGACAAGAATAAATACATGTAAGAAACTCTTAAAACTGTTTAAATATTCACACAGCACCACCGAAAAGTCTAAAAAGTGCAAAAAAATACAGGATATTAGAAAAATAATTTCTGTTTTGTCTAAAACGAAATGAAACTAAACAATGGAAATCTTCCTAAAATTAAATTCTACCCTACGTCCACGAATATTGATTTACAATTCGAGACAAATTTTCTCAGCAATTTCCACTTCATACTTACATCAAATTCATCAACATTGTTTGGCAACTGTGTGAGATGATATCTAAAGAACTTGACCGCATTCTCCTGAGAGGATGAAGGCGGTCTATTCGCCCACAGATACACTAGACTAGGGACCAAGTGAGATTCCAGTCCTCGAGCAAACTCGGTTTTTGCCGGTAATGTGTAATCACGAACCATCTGTGCAAAAATAGATAATTATAACATCACGCTAAGACTAATAGGAGTGAACCATTAGTGCATAATGTGGCAAAAACAGGGAACATTTTCTAAATCTCACGCATACGAAGTTGCGGTCAACAGCTAGTATGTTTATATTATACATTTATCCTTTCTGCGGCCGTATTATGAGCTCTTATTCCCACGCCGTTCACGCCGCCGTGAACGGAATTGCCCGGGAAATTCGTAATATGAACATAACTCACGGAGTTGATTAAGTTATAATGCATGACACTATAGGTCTTATTGTATTTGACTTTTATTGTTTTAATAAATGTAATATGACTGTATGCTGTCTGAATAAAATAAAATAAAAATAACTCCCAGCCATCCAGTTCGCTAAAACAGTCATAGATTAATATGTTTATAGGGAAGGTACAACTAAAAGTTTAAGTATTAACGCGTTCAATGCTGAATAATTTGCGAATTTATAGCCAATGCTAATAAAAGAGTCATTCGCCCAGTGCTGAAAACGCTCATGTGCGTTCAAAAAATTTTTCGCGTAGTGCTAAGAACGCTTATATGCGTTCATAGAAAACTCGCGTAGTGCGGCTGGACGCTATAGCGCGTTGTCTTTTACCTTCCCGCAGTGCGGCCGACGCTTATGTGCGTTCGGTAACTTTCGAGTTTTATGACTGTCATATAACAATTACGGGTCATATAAAGGTGTTGGATGGATAAAGGTGCTTCCACACTAGTGTTTATTTGTAAGAGATTTTGTGAAGTTTACGCCATAATATATCTTCGTGCGGTTTTGTTAAAATAGTAAGTAATCTTAATAAAACAGTAATAGTAAAGGTACCTTCTCCCGAAAGCCCTGTTATTCTTAATTTTTTTTAGTTTACGACTCTTCTCCCGCCTCGTAATAGACACCATTTATAAATAGACTAAAACTACCTATTACTTTAGTTAAAAGAGCGAGTCATAATAAAATTATTTCAATAATCTATTGTACTAAATTAGGTTATTGTTGTCGTCGCTGCCGCCGCCCCCTGCAAGATTCGTAGCAGAAACCTGACTAGTGTGTAGTCTCCTTTACAATTCCACATTTTACGACCGCTTCGAAACAATAGACACCCAGAATACACGCTATAAACGCACAGGTGCGGCGCACCCCGCTTGCCTACAGATTTTTTTTTGTATGGACGCGTATACGCGTCCGCCCGCACTTGGTGAAGATCAGAAAAACGCGCATAAGCGTTAGCCGCACTGAACGTATTAACTAAAATTTTTCAACTAAACGTTTTATGTTTACCATAATACATAATTTAGTCAGGCAGTGTACGGCCTGCTTGGAACTTGCATGATTTTTAAAAAGCTCATAATACGCCCGCTGTTGTCAAACGTAGCTAAAAACGCCACAATGCGCGATCTTGTGCCGCCGGTATTCAACGCATATTAAGATACTAGCTGACCCGGCAAACGTTGTTTTGCCATACAAATGTTAGTGGGCGGGAGGGGTTTGAAAAATAGATGTTGTCCGATTCTCAAACCTACTGAATATGCATGTAAAATCTAATAAAAATCGGTCAAGCCGTTACGGAGGAGTACGGTAACTAACACTGTGACACGTGAATTTTATATATAAGAAATAAATAAATAAATATTCAGGACATTTCACACAACGTCCTCTGGCCCCAAAGTAAGCTATATTTCTATATAGCTATATGCTTGTATTATGGGTACCAGATACGGATAGACTACATATACTACTTTTCTTTTGTAAATACATACTTATAATACATAGTAAACACCCAGACGCAGTACAAACATTTGTATGACATTTATGGATGTCACACAAATGATTGTCCCAAGCGGGAATCGAACCCGCGACCTCGTGATCGGCAGTCCATTACATAAACCACTCCACCACGAAGCCCGTCGAAAGCTGATATAATCAACACATTTAACGAATAAGTTAATATATAAATAAACATGCTATGATTTCTTTTTAGATGTCCTAATTACATAATCTACAAAATCGATAAATGGCATTACATAGAAGAAAAAATGCGGCAAGAAATACCACGATTGCTTAGTTGGTAATAATAATAAATATTCATGGACATTTCACACAACGTCCTCTAGTAATGCCATGATAGCTTAATTGGTAAGTATAAGAAGTAATGAGCCTACCTTTTTGAGCGCGTCTAACAATGCGATACATCTAGCGTTTGATCCCGTCACAACACGAGACGCCAACTGTACACCTAACTTTATAATGGCTGGATGTAAGCTGTAAATTTTTACTTTTTAATAAAAACATAATAATCAGGGGCATAGTTACCGCTGTATCAGCCGTATCAATTATACGGGGCCCCCGGGCTAAGAGGTCCCCGACTTAATTTGAATTGTTTGTAAAAATTTAGAAAAAAGTGACACATGATGAATAAATATTTCTATCAAAATTATGCACACATATTTTTTTCTTTTGTGCGAACTTTATACCATTCATAAGGGCCCCCAAATAAATTGTTATACAGGGCTACCAAGACACGCTACGCCACTGATAATAATATACAAAAAAAATTCATAACAGATACACTGGCGTACATTGCTTCAGAAAGGTATTTTTGGCTACCTTGCTATAAACTTTTAGAGCTTCTTTAGCCCGAGGGTAAATTTTAATTATTTTAATATAGTGGTAGCTTTGTCCCTGAGCAGAAAATTGTTTTCTGTATGATGAAAGATGAAGAATAAAAGTATCAATCACCGTATTTCCGCCCCCGACGAGGAGGTCGCGCGCGGCGGGTCGGCGTTTAGTGACCCACCGCGCTAGGTGAGGTGGCCACCCTTGCCCCATCAATTATCATGGTAAGGCACAAGGCAGTACCATCGCCCGGTAGGGTAGAAAAAAATGGGAAAAAACCGTATTTCCTCTCCAAGGAAAACAGTTTGTAAATTATGAAAATTGGTTTTTAAGCAAAAAAAATTCAAACAATAACATATTTTATAGTCACATTTAAACATCCTACTAATATAATAAATATTATCGTTTACAGCCATTGTTGTATGATAATAACCATTCTGATATTACACTGTAGGTATATTGTAACAACTTATAACATTATGTTACATATTTTGTAATTTCATACTTGACCACCATATTTCAGTCTAGACTTTTTGTGTCTACATTTTGCTCATTTTTGACTTATATTGTTTGAGGCTATTATATATTTTTAATTTAAAAACGATCTGAAATTCTACATCTTTTTGATTTTTTTGATCATAATAAAATGTAACCAGTCGATGTTTGTTCCGTATATTAAGGGCCTACATCAATATTATCGTCGACATGTAACTATTAACACAGCTAGTAGGTATAGAAAATGAAGAATTAGGGATATTTTTTTTTGTTTACTCAATATCTACTAAATATATTTTAATTCTGATTTACGTGTTTCTATATTATATAATATTTACTTATGTTTTTAATGTTATTTCATTAGTTAATACGCGATAGTAGACCGACAAATGAAAAAAATAAAAAATTAGAGAGGTTGTTTCGCTAAGATTTTCTATCGAGAAAACTTTTTTCAATCGCGTTTCTGAGTTTATGCGATCCTAGATCATATATTGAAAAAACATATACTTAAAAATTAGAGCTAGCCATTCAATCTAAAGAAACAATGAAAACTTCGTACGTAGAAAAATGCACGAAGCTATTTTGGTATCCTCTTAATGAAAACATGTGATAGAAACAAATTTATCAAAATTAATAGTTCTTGTATGATGTATCACTTAGAACTTCTGTGAGATGTCCATTGTACCACGGATATTTCATAGAGTATGTACGCTGTCAATTAATGTATACACATTATATAATGTCGCCAACTTGAGAGTACACTACTAGTGTCGCAAACATCTAGACTATATAGCCTATTTATTTATTTATTGCTCTTAAAACGTTACAATGACAACCTTAACTGCTAAAAAATATAAATGCATTACTTACTGGGAATTGATTGCAATTGATTTCAATGACTCATTATCAACACCTTTGTACAAATGTTGAAACCAATTTACTCTGTGAGAACTCAGAGATTTTGTTTTTGACTTCTCTAATGTTTTAGTTTTACTAACTTTTATCTGGAAATAAATGAAAAAAAAAACAAAAATGCGTGTGTTTCTCAAATCATCATAAAAGCTGTAATTCTTCGTCATCATTCTGTTTTCATACTCACAGTTACAACCACATGATCTTTTCATATAATTTCCCCCACATACATTGTCAGAACACTCTTAAACAATATTTCTTTCCTGGCTACATGGCCATGCTGTTTTACTTTGACATATACACACACAAACTTTAAAACGTAACGCCCCTTGTTTTCGTACATTTTTGAGCGAAGGTCATCTAAATATATTAACTCCGGTTAGATGAATGCTCTAAGTAAGAAACAAATTCTATGGTACTTTCAAAGACATCCAACCAACAAGCCTAGAATCAGTTAGTAAAAATAAACTTCATATAAAACAAAAACTTACATCTTTGCTAGGTGTATCCCGATCAGGTGTTGATTTAACTTCTTCCTTGGCTTTCGGAGTAACTTTTTGTTCTAAAAGAGCCTGTTTTGCAGCCCTTTGAGCTTCCTGCTTGGCGCGTCTTTCAGCTTTCAATTCCGCTTTACTTTTACCACTGTCATCTTTTTTGCTGTTATCGATCTCTTCTATTTTACTTTCTTTAATCTTTTCAGCTTTACCTTTGTTTTCTGGCACAGACTGTAATATATTATGTGGTTTGTATTAAATATTTATGGAAATTTCCCACAACATCCTCTTGACCTAAGCTAAGCTTATTTGTTTTTATTATAGACAACAGATTAAGGATATACTAGACACTTTTTTTATTGTAAATACTTACTTATAAAATAAATACATATAAAACACCCAGACACAGTACAAACATTTGTATTACATTTATAAATAACAAATAATGGTATCCCACGGGGATCGAACCCACAACCTCATAAATCATGAGGCTTGTCATTTATGTTTAAATTGAAGAAGATAACATTCTGTTACTTCTTTTCTTCCCCCATAGAAAAAGCCATACAATTAATTTACAAGCAAACACACAATGCCAATTTTACTGTTATCTATTCTATTCATTACTAAGTATTTCTATCATAACAATTTTCTTTGTTGCCATAATTGCACTTACAAAATTTATACAACCTCTATTTTTTCCTAACATTTAAACATTGTAGGGGCAATCAAACTTTCACTATGATAAAACAAAATCGTTTTCCTCTATAGGTCCCTATCTGAATATCAAACTTTATAGCTATGCAACAGATTTTAATGCAGTTTTATTAATAGAAAGGGTGGTTCAAGAAGGTGATGTGAAATTTGTTAAGGTTTGATTTCAAAATTCTACATATATAAGGTCACACGCCACAACTAGTAAACCTATAAAAGTAAAATCAGCATTTAATTAACACAACATACAACCATCTCCCTTTACCTTTTTGTTACTCAAATCAATAGCACTAACTTTTTCTGTTACATCTTTGATATCCTTAGCCACAATTACAATCTCTTTCAATGTCTGCACCACATCTTTGACTGTCATATCTTCATTGAGTGGTTTAGTTGAACCTTCTATTTTATTCTGCAGTGGTTTTTGTTTATTATCTTCTTTAACTGTATCAACAGCTTCCACAGCTTCTCCAGCACCTTTCTTTTTAGCTTGTTTAGCAGCTTTTTTAGCTGCTCTTTGCGCTTTTACGTCAGTGTTATTTTTTTCATCAACACTTACAGCTTTATCAACTTCATCATTACTTTTAAGAGTATTTTCTTTTACATTCTTAATATCTTTTGTTTCAATTCGTTTTACAACTTCTTTTTCTGTCTTTACTTCTTTTGGCTTAACTTTTTCTGTCTTTATTTCTGTAGGCTTATCTTTTTCTGCCATTGCCTCTGTAGGCTTATCTTTTTCTGCCATCGCCTCTGTAGGCTTATCTTTTTCCGTTTTAATTTTTTTAGCTAACTTCTTAGCTTGTCTAGCAGCAATTACATCATCTCTAGATTTATTATCAGCCATTATTATTTGTGCTTTTGATATATTATTTATTTCAGTATCTTTCTCATTGCCTACTTCTAAATTATTATTGACAACTAACACTTGATTGTTAGTATTGTCAATAGTTAATGTTATCTCTGTTTTTAAAGACTTTAACTTATTTCTTCTATTTCTTCTCTTTACAGTTGCATTAGATCTTTTCTTAGAATTGCATTTAATAATTTTTTCCTGAGAAAGCAATATTATATTAGAAAATGTCTAAGATTATAATATTCAACAATAAATATATAACAACTATTATACTAATATTGTCTGCGACTATAGTGTTCCTAAACTGAGAAATCTCAGGTTGAGAAAATTGGTAGATAAAACTACAATGAATGGAATAGAATGCATATAACTTGGTTTTCCATGTCTTAAACTACCAAAATTAAATAGAACTTACTATACTCCCTTTTCTTTCCCCTTTAGGAGTATGAGGTCCAACTTTGTTTCTATCAGCAAGTTCAATTAAATCAGTACTTGAGAACTCTTTAATATCGTAGCTGGGTGATTCCACTTCAACATAAAGTTGCTGTACACAAAAAGATTATGTATTAATAAAATTTGTTTATTTAAGATCTCTATTTAAAATATTTTTTAAGAGATATTATGAAATAACCCTATTTTAAATTGTCATAATAAGCAAAAGACTTTTCTACAAAAGAACACAAGCTAAAACTTAACAAGATAAGCTCAGATTAATATAGTAGACCAAAAAACATCCTAATGCAGAGGGCCAATACTTTTACATAACGTCTCATACACACTTTTGTTGACTTTTTTAATGCAGATATATTAATTGATGTAAGATGCCGAATGAAGCCGATGAAGGGAAGTAGGTATGTTTAGATCGTAGCAGATGGCGCTCTATAGTCTCTGCCTACCCCCATCGGAAAAAGGCGTGATTTGATGATGATGATGTAAGATTTTATTGAAATTTTGAATACTACTAATAAATTTGGTGTCTTATCTTGTGTTTAACTACTTTGATTTCAAATGTTTACAGTATATAATAAGTATGAATATGCAACATCTGCATTAATATTGCAATAGCAAACAATAACTTAGCCAGTTTCTTTTAAATAAATGTAGTACCTACACAGTTCTTTATTTTGATATTTGATAGGTTATCCTATGTAACTTATCGGTTAAATTATAGGCATATAAACACTACGCAATTCACAACAACTAAATCTTTTACCAAAAAAATATTAACATAACCTCAAAATAATTTTTACATGGTAGTATATCTACCTCAGATCGGGACATTGTTGTTAATCCTTGGCAGGCTATAAAATATTATCCGATTAACAGAACACTAGAATAGTTAAAGGGAAAGTTATATTAAGGTACAAGCATCATACTTACGTTTGCAGTTTCAGGGATACTTTCGTAACCTACGTACAAGCCTAAATAGCAAGTTTCCAAGCTAAAACTTAAAGAAGATACGTTATAAGACTTATATTTTGAATAATGCAAATGTTTGCTATTTTACATTCAAGAAAAATTCATAAATCCTAACATCTGTGACCAACAATTTTCAAATTTTAAAATCTGTCAATTTGACATTTTGACAAGGGCAACAACTTGTTGACAGACTAGTAGTTTTCCAATTACAGAGCATAATGCGACTCAGTGGCGCACAATGCTGAACTATGCTGACGCTTAATTGGAAATTATTTACTTTTCAAATGCACCAGCAGAGTGCGCTAAGTACAGTGTTGAAAAAAAAAATACTAAAATAAAATTGTATTCACATTTTATGTGTGGAATATAAAAAAAGTCATTGTTTATACCTTCATCCATATTTATATTTATTTATTTTTTAACACAGCTTGAATTAACTTTGAATATTTCCAGAAAACTCCGACGAAACGAAAGCCTTAAATTTTTTTTTAACAAATAATAATATTACGAACGATAATATATAAATAAAATTTCAATCAATGCCAATTTGAAGAAAAAATACTTGTTAATTTTCTGTCGCTGAAGTTGGTATGGATTGCACGCATCACTTTTGAGTGCACTATTGTGCAATGCGATGCTGTAATTGGAACACTCAACGTTGAGCATTGTGCCGCATAATGCGCTATTGTGCTCTGATTGGAAAACGGGGTCAGTAGTCACACTAGTCATGGCGGCAACCCGATGGCTCTCTTACGACTTCATGAGCCATGAGGCTGTAAACTCCGCCCAAGCCGCCCAACACAATGCAGGAACTCATCTCACGACTGACCTTGATGCCACCGTGCAGAGCTGGACGAGTCGTGACCTGTCCTCCACTACGTAGAAATGGCTCCACCGATTTTTATGTAATTTTCGAGCGTATAATCAGTAGGACTGAGAACAGGATTTAAATGATAGGTAAATACTAATTAATGTACCCTCAGCCAGAATGTTGTTTAGTTTCGGAGCCACAAGGACTAAAGACAAGGACACATGACTAAGGAAAATAAGTACCTATAGTAGGAAATATTTTGTAAGATCTAGAGACTGAGTGCTTTTCTAAGAAATTAAAAACACTTTTTGTGTTAGATAAAGCATGTGCATTCACCGAAGTGCACTCGCACGCCTCTGTTTGCATTCACAGGCCTGAGTTTTCCTAGTGCAGTCCGGTCTTCCAAACTAGGTTTTTAAAACCTATTAATATCATTATATGTAGTTATCATAGTTAGATCCACCATAGCTTTAAAATCCATCTTCTAGGTTTAGGTTTCTAGTGAGTAAACATAAGAAATAAAATGAAACAGCAATATATTCTACATTATTATTTATTTTATCTAGCGTACCTACTCACTAAAGCGATTAATTAAAAATTGGTCAAGTGCGAGTCGGACTCGCGCACGAAGGGTTCCGTACCATTATCTATGCAACATAAGGCAACGTTATTAGTATCGAGCCAGAAACGGTAAAAAAATCATGTTTGTTGTATGGGAGCCCCCCTTAAATATTTATTTTATTTTATTTTTAGTATTTGTTGTTATAGCGGCAAAAGAAATACATCATCTGTGAAAATTTCAACTCTCTAGCTATCACCGTTCTTGAGATACAGCCTGGTGACGGACGGACGGACGGACGGACAGCGAAGTCTCAGTAATAGGGTCCCGTTTTTACTGTTGGGTACGGAACCCTAAAAATTAAAACAGGTTCTGAATTTAAATGTAAATTTTTCGTGGTTGGTCAGGTAATATAATGTTGTGTAATAGCTCCCGGAAAAAGTTCTCAGAATATCTTTAATCATTTTGATAATACACAATGTATCCTGATCACAATCTAAGCAAAATATTTTATCTGTGAATTTTATATTATGGATATCAGTGTACAGAAATTACTCGTTATATTATATTAACATAATACTAACTCTGTCAAAATACTAACATTGGTTTTATTGCGACAAAATTATTTTGTGAGAAATTTGGATTGAACCAATGACCCAACGCGTAGCACTCAGCGTCATTATGGCTACGCTTTGATCCCCGTCGGCTTTAACACGGGTTTGGAGTAGTTTAGTATTTAAAATATGTGAAATTAATAAATCTCTTTGTTTCTTAGCTAACAAAAGCATTGCAGATTACATGACGTCAAACAATAGCCTAATGAGCAAACATAGGTGGGTACCCTTTTTTTATTAAGGCGATGTAATAAAACTTAATACTTGTCATTGCACCTTGGTAACATTATTATAAAACTTTAAATTAGGCCACAGAATTAGACATTAATCATGCTTTATTCGGTGAAAAACTACGAAGAACAAAATATTCTACCAAACTAGAACCCGCATCTTATCACAGCAAAAATGAACTCTTTTTGATAAAAATAGATAAAATTACAGCAATTAATCATACTTTTCACAGTCTTATTGTAATTTATTTACTAATTAAAATAATAAAAATGAAACATACGTTAACACACTCTCTTGAATTCTACTCGTTGTTGTCTAAGTTTTGCTTTATTGAAACGTTATTGTATTCCAATAAGTGAAACGTTTTTGCCTAGCTATTAAGCTTGGCTTCCATCCTAAGATGGAAGCCCAGCTTAACTTAGGAATGAGAGCAGTACATTTTTAACCAAGGTGGATAAGTGCATTATTTAATGTTGAAAGGCGTGTTTCAACTTTATTTACATTTATTTTTAGCAACCATTTTAAAAAGATGTTTTTATTTATTTACATAAATTTCAGCACCATGATTTGGTGTTGTAGCGAATACATATCTGTTAGCATCTTTCTTATCTATGTTACAATGTTTCACATAAAAACTATCGGTTAGCATCTCAATATATTTGTCTACTTTCTCTTTTGGGCATAAAGCTATAATACAACCGCCCCAACCAGCGCCCGTTAGACGAGAGTGAACATTCATTTCTTTTGATAAATTGACCAAAAGATCTAAATTGGGATGAGAACACTCATATAAATCTTTTAGACTATTGTGACTGTCTGACATCAAATGACCAAGTATATTAATTATATCGTCATTCTCATGAACATTAGCGTTATTTTTCCCATTCACACCATCACCATTACATCCGTTGTTTTGAACATGCTTAGAACAATGTTTACGAAACACTTCAACTCGCATGGCTTCACTGTAAACATGAAGAGCGCGCTGTTTCAATTTAAATTCAGGTATAAACTTCGTATTTTCCGTTAAATAAAATTTCTGTAATTCATCTTCATTTATGTTTAAAAAATCACTAACTTCTTTTTTAGTGTACAGATTTTTTGGCAAAATATCATGGACGAGTCTTATCATATCATCCAATGTATTTTCAAGCTGTTTTTGTACTTGACTTAGGGTTATAATTTTATTATCAGTAGCTATACCAGATTTTGTAGCTAGAATCTTAGCTGCCAATCGACATTCTATAACCCGTTGGTTAAAATCATTGGTTGCGGCTTTATTAGCTTCTGCCAAACTATGGGCTACCACAAACGAAGCATTTTCTGGAAGTGTTATGGGCGTAGCATGTAAAGGATCCCATGTTATGTATTGTGCGCAGTTCTTCTTGGCAAGAAACGCTATTGCCTGGTCCATGCCACCACCTTGTGTGCCAATATATCTTTCACTTCTTGCACAAAGCGATGCAATTTCTGTTTTATTTAACGGAATATTTTGTGCATATAAAACTGCTAAACACGCAGCACTCACTAATGCAGAAGAGCTAGAAAGCCCTGAGGCAGGGGGAACGATTCCATCTACGCACAACTGCAAACCATTAACGATTTTGTCATCAATATATTCCAATCCTCCTTTAACGCCACACAATACGTAGTTATACCAAAACGGTTTTCCATTTGAATCTGGCGTTATTGTGATATCTTTATGACCGATGTTAGTATCAAATTTGCTATACTTATCGTTTACATTACGTATTTGGAGCTCCGGTTGATCAATTAAGCCGGCAGATATAAGAATATCTTGTTCCAAAGCCATGGGTAACACTGGGTAGCCACAATAATCGACATGTTCACCAATTAGATTAACACGGCCCGGCACTCTAACAATAAACAACGGCTCACATCCAAACTCCTCACTAAACCGTTTATTTAAATAATTAATCCTTTTATTTGAGGACAAATTTGTTACGGGGACTTTATCTGCGATCAAATCCATATTTATTATATTATCAGACCACGTCACACGAAAGTAAACACAATAAGTTTACAAATTATATGTTAGTAAACACAAGCTATCTGTAGCACTGAATTTTACTGACTGACTTGTTATCAATCAATAGCTTGTAAGTAGCTAAGTACCAACTGGGTACACAATGGAGAGTCAAGTGCTGAATGTTATTCTTACTTTTATGTACACAAAACACATAAAACGGTTCGTTATCACTACATTACTTCGCGCCAATTAAACGTAAACAAATTTCCGAGGCGAGGATTAAAACTATTTGTCCGCTTATTAAATTATTTCCAAAACACTCACTACCACTACGTACATTTACCGATTTTTATGATAATTATCGTTAAATACGTAGGT
Source organism: Orgyia antiqua (assembly GCA_916999025.1). Lineage (NCBI taxonomy): Eukaryota > Metazoa > Arthropoda > Insecta > Lepidoptera > Erebidae > Orgyia > Orgyia antiqua. The sequence continues at coordinate 23,626,949 of OU779862.1, forward strand.
ACTGTATACGACCAAACACAGGCAAATAACCTACAAAATTAAATGCTAACACGGATCGAGCTAAAATGTACTTAGTGGTTAAATTATCTTGGCTCGAACGGTCTGACTGCGACGATTATGAGCGTGACTATATATGTTTGGTATGCTATGTATAGAAATGCGAAATGACGTTTGCGTTGCTCGAAGCTCGAACCGGTTGAGAATCTTCTATCAAAAATTTGTAGGCGATCAAGCATTTGTAAATGTTTAGAGTGAAATTTACAGTTATATAAATCTTTTTTAGTTAGTTCACCGCATAAAGGTGTGTAAAATCAATACTGATGCCAATGAACGCTACAATCTCGCATTTATGAAGTACCGAAACACTACGTAGGCGTAGATAAAGCAATAACACAATAATATACGAACAAACAATTAATATGTACAAATATTACACGTATGATATCCCACGTGTTTTATCTTTATCTTTATCTTTACTTCTTATAAAACTAAGTCATAATTTTTGTATGTATGTCCCTATGCGAGCTTATATTTTCAGAAATACGCAACGGATCTTGATGCGGTTTTTTTTAATAGATAGAATGGTTCAAGAGGTTGGCTTTTTTCGCATAATTTATTGGGGTTTGCTGTATATTGGATGAGATATGGTAAGATTTGCCGAGAAATTCGGACGCGCGCGAGCTATAAATGAAAACGCTGCCTTATCTATGTGAGGTACAACAAACTAATGTATGGAGGAATTCTTTGCTACTTATAGTTCTTCAAAAAAGTCCGCGAGGGCATATGTCTATCTTTTAAGGGAAACCGGCTGTACCCATAATAATGTCAAAAACATTATCAAATGCAATAGGGTGTTTTCAAAAGCTATTTATGTGTATTTTAATATTTTTTATCAAACTAAATAGCTTAGTTAGCTTACGCAATTAATATAGATTATAACTGCTTTTTACAGCATGCAATTTAAATGAATATCTTAGGAGATATGACGAAAAAAGAATTACGCGCTATAAAATACTTAAACTGTTGGCTGAGCAACGCGAACGTTTCCTCGGTCTTACCGTCTTATAACCATACTCCAATGATTCGTTCACGTCTTTATCGTTCACGTAAAGACCACTGGATGGATTTTTTTTTAACTCCATGCTGTAGTCCAGTGGGAAAATCTCGGCAGGTAGTTCATTCCACATCTTTATTGTACGGGCATAGACACAGTATAATAAAGACATATAACCTCCCAACAAATTGTGAAACTCAATTATCATTACACTCTGAATCTACAGATGGCACTAAGCGTATCAAATCACATAATTTATCGTAATCAATAATCATTCATAATCTTACTACGTCACGTTGTATAGCGGTAGTACTAAAAAAAAATGGCAGATGGCACTATTTCATAATCTTGATAAATCAATTACGTAACTAGTTTTAAATTTACCTCAGATAATCTGAAAAATTGAAATGAACACAATTTTGTTTATCATAGAATAGTTTAATATGTTTATCATAGAATTTACAATTTTTTTATCATAAAAAGTAAAGATACGCTTTTGCGGCTTAGAATACACATATAAATTTCGAACGATTTTTTAAGAGTGCCGTGGCGTATCGGGTAAAGCATATATATAGCAGGGCCACGAATGTTAATAGGTCTGGCGTTCAAATTAAAGTGGATTTTTGATAATGCGGTTTCACTTTTTGTATTTTTAAACACATAAATATAGGCAATTTAGTTACTACAGTATATAGATTTATATCTTAGTTAATTAGTAAATACATTTATATCTTTCGCAAACTACAAACTTCATTTTTTTAAGCTTCTTATCAAGTAGGTACTTACCTACCAAGTTTGTCAAACTGGCAACGTTGCGCGTTACGTTACCGCGTTGTGTTTCATTCAATTCAGCCTATCGCATCGTGAGGTTCTTGTACCTACATTTGTAGTTGATTGTAGTATCGCCATCGCGACTAGCGACAGCACGATACATCGTACATACCTATGCGGCTTGTAATATTTTACATGTTTCGTGATTTTACTTTATATGTATAACGTATATTAAATACCTGTGTTTAAATAAATGGGATTTTGGATTTATGTATACTTATAAAATTTCTTTTTGTCGGTGTTTTCGTACTATGAAAATTTTCTATTTAGCTAGAGAGCTGAAATTTTCAGTTTGCTTAGATCAGATGATACTACAACCACAAATACCTACTCAGACTCACCATCATCATCATCCTGCCCTTATCCCATTGTTTGGGGGTCCGCTATATGGTGTTATTTGTGGTTGGTGTCACGAATATATCATCATAATAACCGCACGGAACCGTTCGCGTGCATGTCCAACACGTACTTGACCGTACCAAAAGGTAAAATGGAACCCTATTACTGAGACTTACCTTATTAAGAATAATTTCACAAAAATCCATCGAGAGTTACGCTCGGTCAAGCAGATATTGGTACCAATTCTATATGCACAACTAAACTTAACCAAAAATAAAAAAGCAACTATGCTGTATTTTGATTAATTGACTATTTTCTTATACACATTCACAGTAACTTAAATTGTTATTATATAATACACCGTTTTTATAATAAGAAAGTGTAGTTAACAGTACCGAATTGCGGAATTGTGTTATTGAAATAATCAATATTTATTTTTTAGTTAAGTTTAGTTTACTTGTGCATGTAGAATTGGTACCATTATATATTATTTTTATGTATGCCCAGCCACTTATAGATCAACTCATGGTAGACATTTTAACATTTTGTTTTTGCCTAACATTTCGCTCTCACACTTGTATCGATATTAGTTAAGAATTTATTGCTGTTAATGACATAGGTTTGACAACTTCAAGTAGCGCGTCCCTTGAACATAACGGGATCGTTACCTTTCCTGCAGAATGTAAGATTAGACATTATGTTAGTCTTAGTTTGGTCTTAGTCGTGAATAAACAGTGTTTACGTGAACACGCAATATCTCTTACTTCTAAATATACCCAAGGTACCACACCTAAAAATACGTTTCACTTTCTTTTTTTCAAAACATAATAACTAAAAGAAATATGACGATCCGGAAAACTTTTTTTTTCGGTTTTCTTTAGATAAAATTGCAGCGTCTATCACACAAATTTGGTAAAGTTTTACCACAAAAGAAAGCGATAGAAGCATAGATATATTCTTTATCTATAATATGACGCAAAAACTATTAAAATCAGTTTAACTTTCGCGAAAAAAAAACGGAAGTACGAAACGTCTTTTTTCAAAGAATTTGTAGGTAAAATCCGCTTCATCTATATTTGTCCCTTTCAGCGCGGCGCTCGGAAATAGGGATAGCAATACCTAAGGCAAATACCTAAATGAGGAGTACAGTACCCTCATAAAGACGATTGAAGACGAAACAATAAAACACGCAAAGCTGCTTTTGCTATGAACGTCGAACGGAACAACAACATTTAAAAATATACTTTCTTTATTGAGGCATAAGGTTGCTTTCATTCTGTTTGTTAACATTCTCAAAAACACCGATCACCGCGAAGGCGGCTTGTGTCAAAGGCCTCGACGATATCATATATCAACCATAACAACATACTTTATAGTCTAAGATCCGAACCTAAATCGACCTTCACCGAGCTGATAATAGAATAAAACTTATTTTATAATAAATTTAGTATCATAATATAACAACCTGTTAATAAATATTAAAGTACTTTGTTTCTTTTGATATTGTGAGTGACGTCAATAATCCTTTTTACTTTTCATCACAACAAAATATCTCATTCAATTATTACGCTTACTTGTTACATGATACTGAAAATATTTAACAAAGCGGTAGGCTTTGTTAAATATTTTCAGTAGGTACGATGACGACCTATACATTGAGGATGTGCTGAAAGAGACAGTTCATTAGGGTTCCGTACCCAAAGGGTAAAAACGGGACCCTATTACTGAGACTTCGCTGTCCGTCCGTCCGTCCGTCCTCCGTCTGTCACCAGGTTGTATCTCAAGAACGGTGATAGCTAGACAGTTGAAATTTTCACAGATGATGTATTTCTATTGCCGCTCTAGCAACAAATACTAAAAATAAAATAATATAAATATTTAAGGGGGGCTCCCATACAACAAACATGATTTTTTTACCGTTTCTTGCTCAATAATAATAACGTTGACAGGTAGACGCTTTAACTATTCACAGAATATTTGGTTCTATAACGTGCCTAATGTTGCATAGATAATGGTACGGAACCCTTCGTGCGCGAGTCCGACTCGCACTTGACCAATTTTTTTACATACATACATCGCCCAAAGCTAATATACTATTTGCGCACACGCACACTCAGGCACATACACGCACGTACGCACACACACACGCACACACACACGACAAATGTAATTTCTAAGAATACACTCGCTATTTGAACGTCATAACAAGCAACATCGTTTTTAGGGTTCCGTACCCAAAGGGTAAAAACGGGACCCTATTACTGAGACTTCGCTGTCCGTCCGTCCGTCCGTCCGTCCGTCTGTCACCAGGCTGTATCTCAAGAACGGTGATAGCTAGAGAGTTGAAATTTTCACAGATGATGTATTTCTATTGCCGCTATAACAACAAATACTAAAAATAAAATAAAATAAATATTTAAGGGGGGCTCCCATACAACAAACATGATTTTTTTACCGTTTCTTGCTCGATACTAATAACGTTGCCTTATGTTGCATAGATAATGGTACGGAACCCTTCGTGCGCGAGTCCGACTCGCACTTGACCAATTTTTTTTGACGGACGGACAGCGAAGTCTCAGTAATAGGGTCCCGTTTTTACCCTTTGGGTACGGAACCCTAAAAACGTCGAAATCAAGTGGCGCATCACTATTTGTTTTAACAAGCTTGACCTTGAACCCAAATAAATACTACCTGTTTTTTAATAAACCAATTTGATGATTTTTATGAGATAATTTAGTTTGTAACTTTTTATCTTTTCAACCTTTTTTTGTTTTTTTTATAAAACTATAAATATATTATTGTTCTTAAAACTTACTAATATTTAATACCCTAAAATAATAATAATAGTTTTTGTAACACCAATCAATGATTTAAATATATTAAAATGCCATCTAGTTAAAAACTGTGTTAAAAATAACAAAGCGATCATTGAAGCGAATCATCTGCCATCTATCGCAAGAGGTTATTTTATCGTAAGAGGTTATTTGCATGTACTAATCAGTGGAAAATAATTATTATTGTATTTTTTCGTTGAATGTAACATATTAAATATGTATTAGACTTTTAATTTAAGTTAATTTTTTTCTGTCTAAACGTATCTTATTGCAACGTCCGTTTTATACAAGTTGTTACGCTAGTGAACAGCGCCACCTAGATTTAGCGTGCATTTTATGGCGAACATGCCAAAGTATGGGAATTGATAATCTTTATTAGTACTGTGTCTATGGTACGGGGGATAAAATTCCGAAGGAATCGTGCGGTACGTGATGGCATTGGTTCTAGAGTGTGAGAATGAACTCTCTGCCGATGACGAGAGGTGCGATAATAAAAGGAGGCCGTTGGCACCATTTCGAACAGTTCGTCAGAACACAGCCCATTATACAGGCGGTAGAACACACACAGGGAGGCAAAATCTCTCCTAAGACTTAAGGGCTCGATACCGCCTGTAATCACGGGATCGTCGACAATCCTCACAGCGCGTCGTTGGATTGAGTCAAAAGGCCCAAGCTGATATTGCGGTGCGCCCGCCCACAGATGGCAGCAGTACTCCATATGGGGCCGAACCTGCGCCTTGTACAGGGCAAGTCTTTGACCCGAAGTGAAATACCGCCTTGCCTTGTTGAGCACACCTAGCTTTTTCGATGCCAGCTTGGCCTTATCCTCTAGATGACAACGATATTGGACAAGTATCCCTAATTCTTCATTTTTTGTGCCTACTGGCTGTGTTAATTAATATGTACGTGTCGGCGATGATATACGATAATATTGATGTAGGCCCTTAATCAAGATTTATATTTATTATCAAATTACAATACTTTAATAAGTGAAATTCATCAGCGGTAAGTCGTGATGGATAAAAAATAACTAACGAACAAACTTTTAATCGTAATGTTTTATTTAATTTGTTACTTAAGTAAATCTGACAATGCGTGCCGTGACGTGATTTACTCGCAATTGAAACTGTCAAATAGCCGCACACTGCCCGCGCACCTTGAAGACAGGTGCTCAAGTCCACTATTTTGGAACAATTGTCATACTGGCACAATACCGGCACGATACCGTTGCAATTGAAGTCAAATATCCGTAGTCTGCTATATGCCGTCATAACGGTCTTTCAATGGTAATAGAATTGTCGATCTCTTTTATCTATAGTGCCGCCAACTTATCTGTAGAATGTAGCGATGGCGCCACGATCGACAAGTGTTGCCACAGAAATTATCAACTTTGGCCACCTTTAACTTTTAATACTCGTAAGCATACCTTTTACCGTCCCTGTTGCTCGCTATCACAGATATAAGATATATTATATAGGTTTATGAATGATAAAGAGAAAGGGCTCGACTAAACGGTAAGGATTTTCAGCCATTTGGCCTTGGAATAGTTAAAGAATACGAGTATGTAACTTTTTAAATAATTATTTATATTTACTAATTTTTAAAATATGTATTACATGTTAAATAAAAATAACTTTATTTATTTTGTAATAATTTTCGTTTTACTGAAAACCTTTCATGCAGTAATTATGGTCTAAGGCAGCCGAAGTATGTGCAATAATACCATAACTGTGGTCCAGTGGATATACTCCACTAATTTCTTCAAAATCTGAATCACTGTCACTATCAGTGTCGGAGTCACTGTCTAAATGAACTATAAACGGCTGATCTAAATATACGTCTTTTCGTCTATATTCTTCTTCAATTTTGTTCACATGTGCACAATATTTTTGCCATTCTGAAGCATCAATGGAACTGAACGCTTCAGTTATTAATTGTTGCATACTTTGATTTTTGTGCTCTATGTTAACTGCTGCCACTTTCCTTTTCATTGAACTCCATATCATCTCAATAGGATTAAGGTCGCAATGATACGCTGGCAGTCGTAAGCATTTGTGGCCATGTTGTGCTAATATACTATCAATCTCATACACAGGATCAGGTTTATTTCGTTTGACAATCTCCAGCAACTGTGGTTTGGTCAATTCTGACGAGAAATCGAGGCGTTTATCAGTTAACCACTTTATAATTTCAGGTTTGTTAGTGTTGGTAGTTGGTGTTTTATTAAATCGAATGCTGTGATAGGGAGCGTTGTCCATTATTATCAGAGACGGTTCTTCAAGATTGGGGAGTAATTTTTCAGTTAACCACTTTTTGAAATTTGTGTTGTTCATTTCGTCGTGATAGTCCCCGCTTTTTGTATTTGACTTAAATACAAGATTTGCGTTTTGGACAAACCCCATTTTTCCACCTGCATGAACAATAATAAAACGTTGGCCCTTAGACACAGGTTCTAGAACGCCATCTGTTTCTTGACTTTGCCAACATTTATTACTGGTATGTGATGAATGTATATACGTCTCATCCAAGTATATTACTGGCCGAGGATTACCTGATAGTGAGTTTTGTTTTAATTCTTGTAAATATTTAGCTCTCCACGCCGAAATATCATTACGCTCGGTTAAAACCTTGCGATTGCTTTGTGTTTTTCGGTAATGAAACCCAATTTTACGCAACAATTTGCGAAGTGTTTCCCTGCCACCTTTGAAATTTATTTCATCTCTCAGTACCGTAAGTAGCTTATTTATAGTAGGCAATTCCTTTTTCAACGCATAAAATTCATGTACTTTTCGCCTGATTACTCCTTGATCAAAACTGTCCACGTCTATTTTGCCACATGTCCTTCGTCTCGACTTTCCTGGTGTGGTTATTCTGGTACCCGTTTCTGCAGCCGTTTCGCCTTCTTGTACAATTTTATAAATTGTTGAAAGACCAATACCTAAAACAGAAATAAAGTTGTCATTAAATAAATAAAAATTTAGAAAGTCAGCGTGTAATGAAAAGCGTCATTTTTTAAATTCATGAATCATAATATTTAAATAAAATATTTCTGATATAATTGAACCCTAAAGAATTGTATCCCGAATTATGAGTGCTTTCGAGAAAGTGGTAACCTAATTTCACATAGGCCAAGTCGCAAGCAATAACTAGTTATTTATTATTGTGACAATGTCGTTACTTAATAAATAAATAATTTATACTAATATATATCGTAAATAATGTATAGCGATTCATGAAATAATAATCTGGTAACACTGACCTGTAGCGGCAGCAATGCGTTTGTATACATGAACAAATGGTATTATTGGGGCTGTTTGCTCCTTTTCTGCATCAAAGAATGATTTCATTTTGATAATCATTTTTCGTACGTCACTTTTGATTGCTTTCGGCATGATTTTCACACAAAATACTTGCAAATTAAAAAGAAAAACTAGAACCCTCGAACGAACACCCGACTACAACGACTGACAACAACAAAATTACGTTTTCAAAATGGCGTCAGTAGTTCCACTTTTAGCCGTTCTACAGATAAGTTGGTGGCACTATATGCATTGAATTTTCGGTCTCTTTTATCTATGGATTGTGTTAGAATGGTATGTATGTGTTGCCGTTTTTAAAAAATGCGTTAGTTGAAGTGATTTTCGAAAAACTACTAATAAATTTAAACATTTAATCATGCTAGACTTCGTTTAAATATATTTGTAAATACTATTTATTAGTATAAAAAGCAATGTGAAGTTTAGGAGATTAGTAAATTGCAATAAATTACAAAGAACAATTTCTAATATTTCTATCTATCTATTTTTTATTTATGGCAATCTGTCGACACAGGACAATTTAAAAATATTACTGTCAAATTCAAAATAGCAGACTACCGAAACATTTCAGTCATTGAATTGCAATTGTGAAGCAGTTGTGTACGAGACTAGCAATTTATGTCACTTTGACAATTGTAAGACAATGATGAAGTCGTTATGACGACACATTAATAGTAGACTACCAAAAACTTTACTATTGCACCATAATGGTACAATAATGGTACAGTTGTGACACCGTTGAAATACCCGACTCAGGGCCCAGGTCGCAACCTGTCGTATTATTGTTTACGCGCTCGACTAGCATATACTTAGTGCCGAATATTCGGCGGCCGAATATTCGGCGCTTCGGCCGACAGCATTGCCGAATATTCGGTATTCGGCCAAATCACTATTCGTGGCAACTCTAATTGACACTATCAATTTTCATTTTTTAGTTAGGTTTAGTTATGCGCATAGAATCAGTACCAATGCCTAACACCTTCGATATATCGAATAAAAGTAGTTTCAGCCGATGATACTTATACGTGATAGGTACATATTGGGATGGATTTAAAACAAAAAATAATTTACGAATTAGTTTACAAAATTGGATATTTTGTTTTAAATAAAATTAGTTTTATTTAATTAAATGAGTCGTCATTTGTAAAGTTAATGTCTTATCAGAAAAGTAACTACCGAGACGTGACCTACATTTACCTTAATCGTTTTATTGAATTATATTTTAAGTGTTTAATTATCTTTTTGTTTTGATAAGATAGGAGTACTAAATACTATAGGTACATTAGGCACGTAAAAGTAATTTCTATCATATGTATACCTAATATTTTGCCATATCAGTTGAGAGTCGAGACTCTTTGAAATTATAAGCAATTTAATAACTTCAATTACAGATTTATACCGTGTTAGTGGCGCACAAGTGGCGCATTAACATTAGGAAAAGGGGTGTGCCCAGGAGAGGCAGAGGTCTGAAGTGCAATTGAGGCCCTCCAGAACTCAAACTTATACCTTAATAGAATTATACCCCGTTTTCCAATGGCAGAGCATAATGCGACTCAGTGCCGCAGAATGCCGCACAATGCTGACGCTTAATTGGAACGTGAATTAGTTTTAAAATGCGCCAGCCGAGTGCGCTAAGTTCAGTGTTGAAAAAAAAATTCTAAAATAAACATTGCATTCACATTATATGTGTGGAATATAAAAAAGTCATTGTTTATACCTTCATCCATACTTATATTTATTTATTTTTTTAACACAGCTTGAATTAACTTTGAATATTTCCAGAAAACTCCGACGAAAAGAAAGCCTTAATTTTTTTAACAATAAATAATATTACTAACGATAATATATAAATAAAATTTCAATCAATGCCAATTTAAAGAAAAAATACTTGTTAATTTTCTGTCGCTGAAGTTGGTATGGATTGCACGCATCACTTTTGAGAGTGCTCGATTGTGCGATGCGATGCTGTGATTGGAACACTCAACGTTGAGCATTGTGCCGCATAATGCGCTATTGTGCACTGATTGGAAAACGGGGATAATAAACTAGCTAGCGGTGCCCCTCAGTTTTGCAAGCGGTAAAAAGAATAAAAAATCCAATGAAGCTAGGAACCTGAAAGTTTACACTGTGGAATTTTGTCCTTTAAATGGGAAAAAGGCTTTTCCCCTATTTCAAAAGCCGAAATTCCATTGATCTTGATAAATTTTTGTGTATCTAGATGAAAATCAGGTGCTCAAGTCCACTATTTTGGAACAATTGTCATACCGGCACAATACCGGCACGATACCGTTGCAATTGAAGTCAAATATCCGTAGTCTGCTATATGCCGTCATAACGGTCTTTCAATGGTAATAGAATTGTCGATCTCTTTTATCTATGCATTGAATTTTCGGTCTCTTTTATCTATGGATTGTGTTAGAATGGTATGTATGTGTTGCCGTTTTTAAAAAATGCGTTAGATGAAGTGATTTTCGAAAAACTACTAATAAATTTAAACATTTAATCATGCTAGACTTCATTTAAATATATTTGTACATACTATTTATTAGTATAAAAAGCAATGTGAAGTTTAGGAGATTAGTAAATTGCAATAAATTACAAAGAACAATTTCTAATATTTCTATCTATCTATTTTTTATTTATGGCAATCTGTCGACACAGGACAATTTAAAAATATTACTGTCAAATTCAAAATAGCAGACTACCGAAACATTTCAGTCATTGAATTGCAATTGTGAAGCAGTTGTGTACGAGACTAGCAATTTATGTCACTTTGACAATTGTAAGACAATGATGAAGTCGTTATGACGACACATTAATAGTAGACTACCAAAAACTTTACTATTGCACCATAATGGTACAATAATGGTACAGTTGTGACACCGTTGAAATACCCGACTCAGGGCCCTGGTCACTTGAGAGAAAGAGATGCGCTGGACACTTCCTCCCCATTTTCCAATCAGCACACAATAGCGCATTATGCGGCACAATGCTCAACGTTGAATGTTGCAATTACAGCACCGCATCGCACAATCGAGCACTCTCAAAAGTGATACGTGCAATCCATACCATACCAACTTCAGCGACAGAAAATTAACAAGTATTTTTTCTTTAAATTGGTATTGATTGAAATTTTATTTATATATTATCGTTAGTAATATTATATATTATTAAAAAAAAATTTAAGTCTTTCTTTTCGTCGGAGTTATCTGGAAATATTCAAAGTTAATTCAAGCTGTTTTAAAAAATAAATAAATATAAGTATGGATGAAGGTAACAATGTCTTTTTTTATATTCCACACATCTAATGTGAATACAATGTTTATTTTAGAATATTTTTTTTCAACACTGAACTTAGCGCACTCTGCTGGCGCATTTTAAAACTAATTCACGTTCCAATTAAGCGTCAGCATTGTGCGGCATTGAGCCGCATTATGTTCTGCCATTGGAAAACGGGGCCTATTAGCGATCTGTTTCGCAGACTGCCTTAAGAGCTGGCAACATTAAAAGTATTTTTGTCATTAGAAAATTGACATTGTCAATAGTGTCAATTTTGCTTAGGTGTCAATCCTGTCAAGGCTGTCAAAAATAAGATTGTGTTCAATTTAAATTAGCGATGGGTTATAACAGCAGAAAAGTGATATCTGTTATTCCTGTTAATGTTATACGAAGAAAACAGGTGTCAATACCTGTTATTAAATAACAGGCTGTTATATTTAGATAGAAGCAGCTTCCGGCTGCGTCTTCGAATTTCGGCCACAGGTTTCCAAGTCGAATGAATAAAATGAAATGGAACCTAGAAAATCAAAACTAAAAAGAGCTGAAATTAATCCTACATTTTCATTTTATCTCAATAAATAAAAACAGGTCTTTCTATTGATTAATTTAATAATAACATACATACAACCTTTAAATTAGTCACTGATGACTTATAAGACAATTTTACAAATGTTGCAGGTTGCATAACTCTCACCTATGTCCACAAAATAGTCCCAAGCAGCACTTACTTTTTTACTCGACATGTTGCCGATATAACTAAACAAAACTTGTACCTATATTTTATAATTGTATGTATAATAATAAATCATTTCATTACATTTATACTTTATTAGAACTAAACCTTTTATTAAGTTCACAAACTCAAATCTGTTTTTATTTATTTTTTACTGAAATTACAGCAAACAACTGTATTTTTGTTTAGGTTAAATAGGGAGAAATTAAAAAAAAAATTGTAATAATTCAAGTATCAATTCAAATTCGCCTTTATCATCCATTGTTAAAGTTACATTTGCTTATAATATAAAATTTGATTAACACAAACAAAAACGTTCTAAATCGCGCATTTTTCGTCTAGAAATTAAAGTTTAAAATATTGAATTGTTATAATTTTATATAAAACTAGCTGACCCGGCAAACGTTGTTTTGCCATACTAAAAAAAAAGGTTTGAAAAATAGATGTTGGCCGATTCTCAGACCTACTGAATATGCATGTCAAATTTCATAAAAATCGGTCAAGCCGTTTCGGAGGAGTACGGTAACTAACACTGTGACACGTGAATTTTATATAATAGATTTATTAATTGATCCTTTTTTTATTATCAATTTTCTGTTCGAATTACAAGAAAATTCCGTTCTGGCAACTCATGTTAATCTACTCTATATATATACTCTATATAACTTGCATCTCGTTTTAGCACGTGCCAATGCAATAAGCGTGAACGAGACAGAGTAAATAACAGATAAAACGACCAAGTTTGAAAGTTACTTATAAAGAAGGATTTGTTCTTGATAAGCGACCAACTATATTTCTTGCATTGGCGGGCTGTTCCTGATAACACATTACACAACCAAAGATGGATGTATCATATGTAGAATGATTTCTTCTTGAAAAACTACCAACTATATTTTTCGGATAATAATGAACTGTGAAAAAAGAACAGCTGTACTTTGTTCACAGTTCATGCAGAGCTGTTCTCAGCTGTTTTTTTAATAATTTGTATGGACGGTTGAATGGTATTGCCTGTTATTTTTGATCACAGTGATTTCTTAATTGCAGCAACAGCTAGTATCTGGTATCTTTAATTCACAGTGAAATCTACCTGTTACGATAAATACGCCTCACTCCTAATTTAAATTTATTTATAGATTTAATTAAATATCAAGTACCTACCTTAGTTTTCTGTAATATTTTATCTAAGTAAATACGTAATTTAATCATGGATGCCCTATTAGACTACAAGAAGGTATGCCGAGCTTGTCTATCTGACAAAGGGCCGATGAGGGATTTGTTTACTGTATGTACAGCCGAGGTTTATCAATTCTGCACTTCTGTTGAGGTAATAACAAAACCCAAACAAAATATTTAAAATAATTCATTATAGCTCCAAAGTAAGCGTAAAATTTCGCCTAAGATGCCTAGATTGCAGATATTATAATTACAATGTTTTTGTAAACTACTACCAAAAATACACAAGTTTATTTTATTTAGCAATTTTGTTTTAGGTTTTAGTGGACGATAATCTACCTAAGCAAATATGTCCTGCTTGTCTGGAGTTGCTAAATAAGGCATATTTGATTAAACAGACAGCCATCAGGTCAGAAAATGTGCTGAAACAACACATATTGGAAGAGGTAACTATATCCTTCATCCTTTTTCATATATCCTTTAAAAATTATTGTTATTAAGAATATTCATTGCATAAAATAGGACTTTATTATGGGAGAGGATTGTGCTTTCAAAAAAGTTATGGGCACAGCAGAAAAAAAAATAGTTAATGTGAATTGCACTGTGATTTTCCTGTCCAAGAGTCGTAGAATGCCTTTTGATAGAACATTATTGGGTACCATGCATGGCATTTGTCAATATGTATTTTAAGAATTTCCCTGAATAGTTACAACATTCATTTTGTTTAGATTTATGTTTATTGTCACAAAAATATATAGAGATTTAATAAAAAAAAAATAAACAATTAGTTTCAAAACTTAAAAACATGCTTCAAAATTTTATTTCATTGATCTGATTGATTTCTGTGTGTGTCCTGCAATGTGTTAATTTTCAGATAAACCAGATTATTGTACATAGGTAAAAATGCCTTTCAAAGATTACATTTACATCCAACGTTTCTTATTTGAGGATATCTTAAGACATATTCCAATAATAAAATATACCTATTGTTTTTAGCCACACCAAGTAAAACTTGAAGCTGTTGTAAATGAGAATGGAAATCTAGAAGTGAATGGAACAGAAATAACTAGTGATATATTACATACTTCACACCATGTCACAACAAATAACACAATGGAACCATCTGATATTATTAAGTAAGCACTGTTTTTTACTGACTTAATAGCCACCATGATAAATCAAATTGTGGTGGAAAAAGTGATCACCGCAAGCAGGACTTGAACCCACGACCTCGAATTACCGCTCCGTAGCTCTGCCAACCAGTAACCAATTAGACTACCACAATCGTCACTCGATTGAGTTTACATCGCATTTTGACGTACAACGCCATCTATCGAGAATGTTTTGCAACAATCTCGACTAGCCACTTAGTATTCTTTACAGAATACAATTGGGCTGAAAATAATGACGCGCCTTTTATTACTAAAGCAATTTATTAATTTAGCAATTGACTTGCTATGCTTTTACTTAATCACGGTGGTCACTTTTTCCACCACAATTTAATTTATTAAGTAAAAGCATAGCAACTCATTTGCAAAATTAATAAATTACTTTATTAATAGCCACAACTTAAGAAAGTAGAAGCAATCAAGTATGAGTTCGACTCTCACACGTTTGTTTTAGCGTAAAAAGACTATTTTTACGCTAAAACATTTATTATCTCTCCGATAGTTTAGTTTTAGTTTTAAAAATTCTTTATTTCTTAATTTACAAAACATATTATACATAAACACCAGTATATATGTTATATAATTTAACAATAATAACTTTGCCAGGATAAAACCTTTAAAAGTCTTTTTACATGTTCAAATACATAGCTGTTATGTATCTGTTATTTATATCAAAAAAGATTGGTCGTGTTTATAATTAAACAAATATAATATTATATTGCGGCTAACAGAATGATTACTCGCTTAATTACATAAATCTACCCGCCGAATCAAATAAGCACACTAATAAGTGTCGTTAAATGTAAGTTCTAGGAACTTACTGACTGAGCGGACTCACTATTCAAAGCGGATCACACCGGTTATATCGAGTCATCACTCAACAAATAGTGATGGGGCAAGCGATATCTACCGTACCTATCGACATAAGGTAAATCACTGAGGCGCGTCTGACATATACTACGAATAAAAATATGTGGATTTGTCAGGATTTTAGAATAGAATGTTTTAGTTAATTTTAAGATAAATTCTTTTAAGGTAGGAAACTTTGCTTTCACGTGGATATTATTAAGATTTGTCAGATAGGGAGTATTAAAAGCAATCTTTATTGCTTTGTTTTGAATAACTTGTAAGTTATTATAGTTTGTATTACATGTATTGCCCCAAATTGGACATGCATAAGTTAGTATTGGACGAATTAAAGTAGTATATATTTTAAGCTTAATAGCAGGGCTAAGATTGCTTTTGCGATTAAGTATAGGACTTAATGCTCCAAGAGCTCGAGCACCTTTCATGCGCACATTAGCCACATGATTGGTCCAATTGATTTTACTATCTAGAGTTACGCCAAGGTAACGAACAGAAGTTTTCCAGGGTATAATATGTCCAGCAACAGTTAGATGTCGTGTGGGTATTTTTCTATGACGTGTAAAGATTATGGCCTCAGTCTTTGACTCATTAAGTTTAAGCTTCCAAGTGGTAAAAAATGAATGAAGTTTTTCAATTGATAATTGCAATCGACTGATTATAAGATCTATATCTGAGTCCGATGTATATGATGCGGTATCGTCAGCGAAGCATGCTAATTTCGTTGATCTTTGTATAGGCATGTCATTCACGTATAATATAAATAAATAAGGACCTAACACTGAACCTTGTGGAACGCCAGCAGGGACAGGAAGATATTGAGATTTGAACTGATCGATACAGACTGTAAAAGTTCGGTCACTTAGAAAAGATTTTATCAGTTTGACATAGTTTAATGGCATATTAAGTTTAATAAGTTTATGAAGGAGTCCGTCGTGCCATACGGAATCAAAAGCCTTTTCAACGTCTAGTAGGATCATACCCGTAGATCTGTGGAGATTCAGGTTATGTGCAACAGACTCAGTAACTCGAGCAAGTTGATGAGTAGTTGAATGTTTCGCACGAAAACCAAATTGTTCATCCTTCATGAGTTGGCTAGTGTATTTAATGAGCCTTGTGTAGATGATAGACTCGAAAAGTTTAGCAAAGGTGGATATCAAGCTTATAGGGCGGTAATTATACGGATTCGAGTCATCTTTACCGGGTTTCTTAATTGCCAACACCTTGGCTACTTTCCAAACTCTAGGGAAATAACTGAGATATAGACAAGCATTCAGAATTTTTGTGAGGTAAATAATGGCTTTAAATGGTATATTTTTAAGTAAAATGTTATTTATTCCATCTATTCCGGGTGCCTTTCGGTTTTTAAGTTCGCGAATAAAGCGACGAACTTCAGAAGGGCGTACAGGATGATGTATTGTGGGACATATATGCTCGCCCAAAAGTTTAACCGAGTTGTTAACCTCGTACTCAACATCAGGGCTGGTCCAATCGGCAGTTAGACACATATTATGATAGAAAGCAGTCGCGAGGGTCGTACATTGGTCTTGCGTGTCATTAGTTACGGAGTTGTCAGATTTGCGCAGTGGAGGATAAGTATGAGCCTTAGGTTTGAGAGAACCAACTACTCGCCAAAGGTCTGGACCTGGGTTGTCAATCTTGGCCATTTTCGAATCCCATACCCTGTCTTGATATAGTCTGATGTCAGTACGTATAGTATTTTGCAAGTGATTTATAGTTGCGCGGAATTGTTTCTTTAAGGGGCCATACGGTAGCTTCTGTTCAGAACGACGTAGTTTGTTTTTATACCGGATATTCTTTCTGATATACCAAGGCAATTTTTGGGGTTTGATGGACGGTACACAGGTTGGTATGTTATTATCTCTAGCCGCTTCAATGCAATTTTGAAGATAGACAATACTACTATCGACTTCGTCACAACTTGTGAGTGTGCTCGAAGATAGATAAATATTTTCATCCAAGCTCTTACGGTAACCATGCCAATCGGCGCGACCGTAGTCACTAAAACGTGTTAATGTCCTGAAAGCCGTTGAAGCTGTAACCACAAATACAACAGGATAATGGTTTGACGATAGGGCAGGAACTGCTCTTACGTCATCAATTGTGGTATTGATAGAAGATAGAATAAGATCAGGGTTGGTCGCCTTAAGATCTGCACGATAATTTACTTGGCTAGGAGTTCTGGAAGCATGAATTTGTATTTCGTGTTCAAGTAAATAATTGTAAAGTACCCTACCGCGGCCATTAATGTAACTACTATACCAATATTTATGATTTGCATTAAAATCACCTGCAACAATTACGCGAGTATCTAGTTTGAAAAGGTTGTCAAGGTCGGAAGTTAGCAGAGGTAAATTTGGCGACTGATATACAGCAATAAAAGTGTAATCAACGTTAGATGTTTTGATTCTCAAGGTTAAGGTCTCTAAATTTTGAGTCTTTGGTGATTTAGCTACTGAGTGTATTATGTTGTTATTAACTAAAATTGCTACACCCTGTCCGCGACCTGATAAATGCTTATCCTGTCGATACACAGTAAAGCCTGGAGCAGATAATTTAATATTTTTTGTTAGTTTTGTTTCGCAGACCACAATTATGTCGATAGATAAGGTATATACAGCTAAGTCGAGTAGTTCCGACAATTTTGAACGTAGCCCATCGGCATTCCATACAAGTACATTAAGTGTATTTTGCTCAAACATATTGACCAAGATGAGTGATAATTAAAATTACTTTATCAAGCAACGAGTTACATGACATAAACTGACTCTTAAGACTCTTAACTTTTTTAAGTATATTTAATATCTCTAATGTTGTAGAATCATTATTCTGATCTTCATCTGTGTTGGGTTCCAATGTTACTGTATCAACTTTGGGCTTGGATCTGGCTATTGCAGCCCAGGATCGATTCTCAGTAGATATTGTAGAATTAACAGTTTGCAGGATTTGTTTTGGTTTGTGCTGGATCAATGGGGGCTGGAGACTGTGCTCAGTGTCTTTTTTGTTTTTCATTTTAGCTAAATAGGCCAAACGTTCAGGACAATTTTTGAAATTAGCAGGATGAGATTCCTTGCAATTGCAGCAGGTAGCAGGTTCGTTGCGGTCTTGTTTAGGGCAATTCTTGGTTGGGTGAGGATGTATGCATTTCACACAACGAGCTGCTAGGTTGCAGTTGGTAGACGAATGCCCGAAGTTTTGGCATCGAAAGCATTGGGTACCAAGTGAACGATTCGGTTTATATTTTTGCATTGTGATTGCACAGTTGTATATATACTTGATTTGGCGAAATTTGATTAAATTAGAACCGGCAGTAAGTTGTACTAGGTACGGTGGGCACGAAATTTTGTCATCAAATTTCGTTTTCAATTGAGTAACTTTGGCTCCTTTAAATCCAAGCGTGTCTAGTTCACCAGCTAAGTCGGTTCCGATATGTGCAGGTAAACCTTTTATAACTATTTTTGGGACCCTCTCATCCTTTCTTGTATATGTTATGAAGTTTGCGGCATCAAGACGAAGCCCATCCTTAACGGCTTGATGACTTTCAGGTGTATAACAGATTATGGCAACTTTACTGTTGCGTCGGTATTGCAGATGGAATCTTGCAGTATGTTTCAGTATCATACTTCTTATGGTTTCATGAGTCCAGTCCGGATTTAAGTCTAGTATAATTGGTGGAATATGGCTAGTTCTCTTAGGTGGATCACTAATCGTATCTGGCAACTGATTAGTGTTATCAACAGGAAGACTCTCAAACAAGTTTTTATTTACAAAATTAACTTGCCTATTACGGTCAGTGGCTTGCTTCAGGGCAGCAGTGCGCTTTGCTGGCTGCCATTCGTCTTCCAGGTGTTCGGCAGACCTTTTTGAATTTAAGCTTCCCGTGGATGATGATCGTTCTAAATACCGCTCCATTATTTCAGTACGCTATAAACTATCGACAAGTTATCGATATGAATTATGTATATTGCGCACATCACTATTGACTAGGTAATTTAAAAACAAAGAATAAACAATACAAACGCGCGTGCTTCTAGCTCGGTAGTAATAACTGATCTCTCCGATAAAATCTCCGTTAAACCTCCGATAAGTCATTATGAATAAGACCGTAATTATACTAATTACGAGGGGAGGTCCAAAAGTTCGTGGAATGGAGGGGATGGAGTGGGGATAGGGGCGCTCGCTTAGTGTCATACTAATTGGGGACTCATAATTAGTATATAAATGGAGTTTCAGCCCTATTGCGTCATTCGTTTACGAACACTCGCCTGCTAAACACGTCAATCCGGAAGAAAACTATGGAGAAAATTGAACACCGTGCGGTCATTAAATTCCTTACCAAGCAAGGAAAGAACGCTCAGACCATTTTGAATGAAATGGAAACTGTTTACGGGGAACAGTGCCCTAGTAAATCAATGATTTACAAGTGGCATGGTCTTTTTAAACATGGTCGGGAGTCGATTGAAGACGACCCCCGCTCAGGAAGGCCAGTTGAGGCCACCACATCAGACATCGTCGAAAAAGTGGAAAAAATTGTACTGGAGGACACCCGTTTGAAGAAAAAACAGTTATCTGCATTAGTTGGAGTATCAGATACCACCATTTTGCGAATCCTACATGACCACCTGGGTATGACAAAAGTCAGTGCAAGATGGGTACCGAGAATGCTCACGCCGCTTCAAAAACAGCAGCGCGTCGAAGCGTCAAAACATTTTTTGGAGTTGTGTGGCGACGATCCTGGACCGATTTTGGAGCGAATTGTTACCGGCGATGAAACATGGGTTCATCACTTTGAGCCTGAGTCCAAACAAGAGTCCATGCAATGGCATAAAAAGGGGACACCACCGCCAAAGAAATTCAAAGTGTCGGAGTCGGCTGGAAAGTTGATGGCTACTGTTTTTTGGGATTGTGAGGGGATAATACTGATTGATTATAAAGAAAAGGGCAGGACCATAACCGGAGAATACTACGCAACAATACTAGAAAAATTAAAGGATGCCATCAAAGAAAAACGTCGGGGAAAATTGACCAAGGGCGTGTTGCTCTTGCAAGACAACGCGCCGGTTCACAAGAGCAAAGTTGCAATGGCTGCTCTACACACGCATGGCTTCGAATCACTAGTCCACCCACCCTATAGTCCAGATCTGGCCCCAAGTGATTTTTATTTGTTCCCCAATTTAAAAAAAGACTTAAGGGGAAGGAAATTTTCCGACGACAATGAGGTAAAGGAGGCAATTTTGGCTCATTTTGAGGGAAAAGATAAAAAATATTTTTACGATGGTTTAGAAAAATTAATTCATAGATCTAATAAATGTATTCAGCTTAAGGGTGATTATATTGAAAAGGAAAAATAAATTTACTGTTTCATTTTTACTAAAACCCTTTCATTCCACGAACTTTTGGACCTCCCCTCGTATATTTAAAGGACCTCCCATGCAACGAAAATGTTATATCATATTTTGTTTTTACAGAAGAATACAAAATAAAAGAGAACTATCAAGAGCTTTGAAAAAAGACAAGAGAATGAAATGTCCCAAATGTGAGAGATCATTTCAAAAATATGAAAACTTTGAAGCTCATATGAGAAGTCATTTTGGTAAGAAGGTAAATAACTAGTTGGTATAATTATTAATAATATAATTTTACAGTAAGTTACTGCTTACTAAAGCAGAAATGCATATATGCTCTCGATAAGAAATCTTTATCGTTAATTAATTAATTGATAATTTTATTTTCATTTATTTATTTGTTTGGAAAACCAACAGTTAGTTAAGTTACAGAACTTTTTCCACTCTAATTTGATATACATATTGAACTACATTTATCTTTACTTATCAAATCAAATTTGGTATTCTTGTATGTATGTCCGTGTGGTGACGGATGTCCGTTGGTATTATCCGTGTGGTGACGGATTAAGAATACAAGTATCACCACCCCATCTCCTCCCAAGGGCGCTGTAAAAGTCAGCTAAGCGATATTGCACACATAACATCTTATGTGAGAGACGGAAAACTCGACAATAAACCCTGTGCCAACACGCCTGGTCAGCGCGGCACTGTAGACCACAATTTCTCCCAAAGTGGAAGAGGCCCATGCCCAACAGTGGGACGTAAATAGGCTGGAGAAGACGAAGAAGTATGTATGTCCTTGTGTGAGCTTATGGTGCCAATTCTAAGTACACAACTAAACTTAACTTAACTAAATAAAAAATTGGTCAAGTGCGAGTCGGACTCGCGCACGAAGGGTTCCGTACCATTATCTATGCAACATAAGGCAACGTTATTAGTATCGAGCAAGAAACGGTAAAAAAATCATGTTTGTTGTATGGGAGCCCCCCTTAAATATTTATTTTATTTTATTTTTAGTATTTGTTGTTATAGCGGCAATAGAAATACATCATCTGTGAAAATTTCAACTCTCTAGCAATCACCGTTCTTGAGATACAGCCTGGTGACAGACGAACGGACGGACGGACGGACGGACGGACGGACGGACAGCGAAGTCTCAGTAATAGGGTCCCGTTTTTACCCTTTGGGTACGGAACCCTAAAAATGAAAATTGGTAGTGTCAATATAGCTATTACTTGCTATTGCGTTGTACACATTTATCTTAATTAAAATCGTTAGTCTATAATACACAGTTTTAATAATAAGAAACTTCAGTAAACATTGCCGAATTGTGATAATGACGCTATCAGTTTTAATTTTTTAGTTAAGTTAAGTTTAGTTGTGCGCTCAGAATCGGCACCTATATCTTTAAAACTACGAAACGGAGTTTAATGTGGTGTTTTTTAACAGTTATTGGTTCAAGATTATGGTTTATATGTGTAACTAGCTGTTGCTCGCGACTCCGTCCTCGTGGAATTTGGAAATTTCTTTTTCGCAATCAAAGGTAGCCTATGTCCTTTCTCAGGGTCAAAAGATTGTCTGTGCCAAAGTTCATCAAAATCGGTTGAGCGGTTTAAGCGGGAAAACGTAACAGACAGACAGACAGAGTTAGTTTCGCATTTATAATATTAGTAGGGATTTGTTAAGGTTTGGTTTTTGAATTCCATGCGTATGAAGTTGCGGGAAACAGCTAGTTAACTATAAAAAAATCGCTATTTTTGTTTGTCCATATGTGAGAATAAATCTTTACCAAATAGTATTTTTTTTATAAATATAACGACAGCTTATAATTTAATAAACTAAATTATAATGGAAAAAATATCACCATGAATGAGATTTAAACCCACAACCTCGGAATAACGTTCCGTCGCTATACCGACTGAGCTATCATGGTTCCTGCACATGTTTACCAAATCTTACACTACAATTTTTCTTAATGAGAGTTAAACATCGCATAGATGTTTTTGTACAACGTCATCTATCGAGCTGTTTGCATTAACACGATCGATCGATCGTTTAGTGTTCTATAAAGAACACAATTGGACCGAAATAAGGACTGTATATGTATTACTAAATGATTTTTTAAAAATTTTCCACTATAGTTTAGTTTTTATAGTAAAAGCAAAACAAGTCAATTGCAAAAATTTACAAATTAATACAGCTTATAATTTTTACTATTCCAGCCAGATATAAAATGTGAACATTGTGATAAAACATTTCTTACACTACGTAACCTACATAGTCATAGTCGTACACACACCGGTGTAAGAAAGTATCAATGTTTGACATGTGGCAAGAACTTTGCATACCTGAATGTGTTAAAAAACCATGAAATGATACATTCAGGTGTTAAGAAGTATGCATGTCATCTTTGTGATGCAAAATTTGTACAGAGATATAATTTAATGGTAAGAAATTTTAATTTTTGATATTTAGTTTTGAATAAGGTGTGAATTTAGTAATAAAGCCTACTGTATTTAATGTTCAGTTGTTGTTATTTAGTAATGTTGTTACTTGTGAAGTATTGAAGCCAATCACAACCAAACATTATAATGCATGTGCGTGGGTTTGATTCTCGCACAAATAAATTTATTTGTATGATGTGTATTAGATAGATATAATTTTTTATCATGGGATCAAATCATTCCCATGAATCATCGTGAAATTTAGTACCCTGGGAGTTTCGGTGGCGGTAAATCGATGTAGCTTGGTTTCATAATATATTAATAAAATTTCTTTTTTTTATAATAATATTCATGGACATTTCACACAACGTCCTCTGGTCCCAAGCTAAGCTTATATGCTTGTGTTATGGGTACCAGAATACGGATATTATACATAAACTACTTTTTTTTGTAAATACATACTTATAAAACATAGAAACACCCAGACGCAGTACAAACATTTGTATGACAATTGGACGTAGTTATGCAAAATGGATCCACAAAAACTTACTTTTGAGAAAGTAGGAGTTTAAGTAAAATTGATATATTAAAATAACAAGACCATAGTTTCTTTTGAATGTCTATGTGTTTTTTATTAGAAAATAGGTACTTTGCAGCTTGGATATTTTTTGCATATATCTAAATGGATCGGTAGATGACTATAGCGACAGTGACCTCGGAAAACGTTTATTGTGGATTGGATCCATTTTGCATAACTACGTCTAATTAGAAACATCACACAAATGATTGTCCTGACCGGGAATCGAACCCAAGACCTGGTGTGGTTTCGTTTGGGGTTTTTCATTTTTGTATTATTTTATTTTTGTTTCTGTTTATAAAGTTTACGAAAATAATTAATTGGTCTAATTACGTTTAGGCATAATTTAATTATTACAGTTTTATTACACCTCATAAACTTATTATATTTTTTTAAATTTCAGTCTCATATAAAAATCCATAATAATGAACAGAATTATATATGTGGTCAATGTGGCAAGAAGTTCTCACAAGCAGGCAATCTTAAAAGTCATATGATTAGACATACTGGCATCAAAAGTATAGCCTGCCAACTATGTCATATGAGGTTTTATGTTAAGGTAATTAATATGTATACCTTCTTATAATGTTGGATATCCCTGTGGGGGATGGGCACTGTAAATCCTTAACACAGGCTGTATTGTAGCCTATTTAGGTGTACAGTTCACTATCCGCTACTATTGTACAATTTTTATTAATTAACTTGCCTAATGTCTACAACAACTACGATAGATTATAGTGTATTGTTACAATAGATTTATTTCGTGTATGTAAATAAATAAATTATGATATTTAATTGTGTAGTGATTAAATTTTTGTGTAAGTAAATTTTTATCAATTTTGACGGGCTTCGTGGTCTAGTGGTTCGTATAACGGATTGCCGATCATGAGGTCGCGGGTTCGATTCCCGCCTCGGACAATCATTTGTGTGATGTTTATAAATATCATCCTATTGTTTGTTCTGCGTCTGGGTGTAAAAAAAGTAGTATAATAATATGTATTATATCCGTATTCTGGTACACATAACACAAGCATATAAGCTTAGCCTGGGACCAGAGGGCATTGTGTGAAATGTCCGTGTATATTTATTTATATAATGTACTGTATCCTTAAATTGATAACACAAGCATTATGCTTAGTTTAAGATCAGAGGATCTGGAAGTTAAAATAAAAAAATGGCTGCTTATTGTAAAATAAAAGTTTTCTAAAAAACAATGTTGATATTTTATTTTCAGAGTGACTTATTCAAACACATGCGATCACATTCTGCAGAGAAACCATATTCTTGTGAATATTGTAATAAAACATTTAAAAATAAAAGTTTTATTGTAATACATATGAGAAGTCACACAGGTCAGTTAAATATATCTAATATATAAAATTCTCGTGTTAATATGTTAGATTGTTTAACTTTTTGTAAAATATCGCTAAGTTTCATTAAAATTGGTCCAGTCATTCTGTTTGAATCACATGAGAAACTAAGCTTTACTCAGCATATAACTGAACTTTCTTGTTATAAAATTGTGTATACCTATAATAACAAGAAAGTTCAGTTATCAATCAGTCATATTAATTAATATAAATGTGTAAAAAAAAACATACAGACAAATTAAGAATCTCCTCCTTTTTTAAAGTCGGTTTTAAACGAAATAGCCAATAATCAAAACACACCATAATTTCAATTTTTAAATTAAGTTTTTGACATTTTGACGTATTAGTATTGGCATATGTTTGAAGAATTTGTTTCCTAAATAGATTGTCAAATTTTAATGAAATTTATTTTTAGGTGAACGTCCTTACGCTTGCGATATATGTTCAAAACGTTTTATGACACGTAAAGATATGAGAAATCATCGTATGATACATACCGGTGAAAAACCACATAAATGTCAATTATGTGATCAGGCGTTTATACAAAAATGCGCACTAAATAGACATATGAAAGGTCACGCACAAGATAATGATAAAAGTCAAAGGACATTAATAGCTACGAGATTACAGAATGAATGCCCGGAATGGATTAATGTTTGAACAGTATAAAATAGCAAAAACATATTATCAGAAGTGGGATAACCCCTTAAAAGCATAGAATGCGCTTAGCGGGCTAATGTTTGAGCAATTTGTTTATGCAATAGAATGGAAAAAAGAAGAGATCGAAGTAAGGAAAGGAATAAATGAAAAAAGTGATTATATCAGAAGTCGGATAAACACTACTAATGATAGAATTTGCGGACTGGAATATTATTACCGTTAAATAAAAAAAGAGAATGATTAAAGCAGAAAATTCTTAAGAAATTAATCAAATTCAAAAAGAAATAGAAAGGAATACATAAAATTGGAAAATTGATTATTAGAAGTAAAATGATCACTACAGAGTACAGAATGATCAGATTGGGCTAATCAAAACAGACCAACGAAATAAAGCAATCGGTATTATTGCTAATAGAGCGGGACTTGAAACTGTATTTTATAATGTTCATCAATTTTAATTGAGTTTTGTACTTAAATATGCTACAAATGTACCTGCAAATTATTTTAGCAAATAAATGTTTGGACTCAATAAATGAATTTTTACAATTTATTTCCATATCACAGTAATATACGTCTGACTTGGGACTTATTATAATTTCTAAAACAAAGAACAGGGGCAAGTCTGTTATTCAATGTTGTCACAAAGTCACAATGATCGGTCAATGACGCCATAATGGCGTCATTTGTGACAAAAAATGAAGAGTAGACTACCAAACTTGATAAAATTCGCCATTATGCAATAAATTTTTTATCAATTCCATTAAATTTGTTGATTGCATAATAGCGAGTTTTATCAAGTTTGGTAGTCTACTGTTTACATTGAATAGCAGACTTGGCCCCCTGGTCAAGTACGAGTTAAGATTTTTTAGCTATTGCCGTTCTAGAGATAAAGCCTGGTGACAGAGTGATGGATAGCAAAGTCTTAGTTATAGGGGCCCGTTTTACCCCTGAACTGGCTCTTACAGCACACTCGCTATAGCAACAAATAGGGTTATAACACTTATACTCAATAAAATCTAAATAAAACAAATTCGTGTAACATTTCTTAATTTTATTGTATGTAAATAAAAACAGTATACAATCTAGACATAATTATTTACGGTGGGGGTTTTAAAAAATACAATTCATTACAAAGCATCTTATAGTATTAACCAATAAAAGCTGTTATACAAGGTGGATACGACATATGGGCTTTTTTTTAAACTGGATATACTAGGTAACATTTTTAAGCTCTGTACCAAAAATCAAATAAATACAAGCATTAGTTTAGACGCCAATTAGGTTAAAAGTTTTAGTACTATAAGAACACGATGTATCTTTCGCGTTACAGCTGATAAGTTTATAGGCAAAGGTCATCTACCTTACATTCTTACAACGATAAATTACAGTACATTTTACGATGCAAACTGCCATTCTTCACTATTCAAATCACTTGCACTTTTATTACGAAAGTGACCAAAATAACAAAAAAGATGCGCTTGAAAAAGATAGAAAGTTGCTATTGTGCCTTAGATTATTTACACAGGGTGGTTGGAGTTAAAAGCTATTTAGTTTGTTTGAAAAAAAAGAAACCTCATTATTGGTGCTATTTATTTTTATACTGTATCGAATGAATACTATACACATATAGTATACATAGTCTAATTTAATGCCCCTATGTCGTATCCACTCCGTATATGTCTTTTAAAATATACAGCTTGGTGCTGAGGTAACATGATAAGCACTGTAATAAAGTGATAACATTCCACACACAAAGAGACTACATCGGCACCAATTCTAAATGCACAACTTAGCTAAAATATTTTAATTAATTTAAATCGGTTGTCTATAATATACAGATTTGCTAATAAAAAAGTTCTGATAACATTTTCGAATTGTGTTATTGACACTATCAATTTTCATTTTTTAGTTAAGTTATTCACGTAGAATCTGTACCATGGTACACAATGAGTGCAGGCACTGCAACTCTTGTTGGATTAATGCTCTAAGCATAGAGTCCGTGATTAAATTACTCTTTCAAATAAATAGGTATCATAGTTAAATAAACTTTAGTATTATTTATTAAAAGCTAGAATAGTAAGCCATCTAAACGGTGTTTAGCAGTGAGGGTAGTAAATAAGTAAAAATTAATATGTAATATTAATCTATGTATCTTCCGGGGACGTCCGGCCAGGGTTTGTAAAGTAAAATGGTAAAACCAGGGCCCCAAGTCCGGTAAATGAATTGTGTCACAATGGTAGCTCATTATAACCTCAAAAAATTTACAATAGACCACCAAACTTGACAAAATTCGCCACTATGCAATCAAAAAATGCAATAACTGATTGCTTAGTGGCAAATTTTATCAAGTTTGGGAGTCTATTGTTAATTTTTTGTTACAAATGATACCATTCAATTGAACTTTCACGGAACATTGAATAGCGGACTTGACCACATGGACTCTCCCGTGGTAATTTTCCATTGGGTGACGTAGAAATATAAGTGTTCTTACAGGTTAAGGTATTGACTGTCCGACAAACGTTTGAACTTTTTAATGACTAACTAATATGTAAAAGTGCTTGTAACAGTGTGTAATCCTTTACTTATTGTAAAAAAAAGTGGTTATTTTTGTATGTATGTCCCTATGTGAGCTCTATGTCTTCAAAACTTTGGATTAATAACAGATTAAAAAAAAGACGTCAGGCTAAAATACAATTATTATATTTCGCCCAAATATCTGCCATTTTTGTCTTGTTATCCTGCAATAAATTTATCATAATATTTCTGTACATTTTTATTGATTTCTTATTTCTGAGCAGTCTACAAGAAGTTGGAATATGCAATTTCAATTAAACATTATAGTTACGTAAATTTTAAGTATTAAATTGTGTTGTTACAGTTATTAACATGCTTTTTTATTAATATTATGTGCAATAAAGAGTTACCTAGATATTTTTTATGTGATACAAAAGACAATCTTATCACAATTTGCAGTCTTACAGACAACCATGTTTTTAAATAATATTTACAGGACATTTCTTAAGACTTATACATTTTAATAAATAAAATGTATACAACAGAATAATTCTATATTAATTAATAGCAGGTACAATTCTATCATGGACTTTCATATGCCGTTTCAACGTACCTCGTTGAGTAAACCTTTGTTCACAAACCACACACTTATAAGGCTTATCTCCGGTGTGTATTCTAACATGATCGGTCAATCTTTTACTAGAAATAAATCCTTTAGGGCAATATATACATACATATGGTCTTTCACCGGAATGAATTCTTTTATGTTCAAGTAAAGTTGAGTGTGTAGCGTATGATTTCTCACAGATATCACATTTAAATAATTTTTTACCATCGTGCATTAGTAAATGTCTTGCCAAGTTGTATTTGTCAGTAAAAGGGTAGGAACACACTTGACATATATATCTTTTGCCACTATGTCGTCTTGAAACGT
This sequence comes from Orgyia antiqua, assembly GCA_916999025.1. Classification (NCBI taxonomy): domain Eukaryota; kingdom Metazoa; phylum Arthropoda; class Insecta; order Lepidoptera; family Erebidae; genus Orgyia; species Orgyia antiqua. Next base: position 23,656,407 of record OU779862.1, read on the forward strand.
GAGACAAAAGCATTGTGTTTGTAAAGAATTTCTTGCCGCAGTGCTCGCAAGTGAATTTTCGTTCTCTGTTTTCTTTGTGAGTTTCTAAATGAGTCTGTAAAAAAAATTTATACATATTGCAAGTGACATAAAGGGCTACGGAAAAATACCTTGTATAAAATCCTATGACCCTTAAAATCTATAAGATCAGTGTAGTGTACCTGTAACACGATCTCACTGGCTCGGAAACTCACTTTGTGCGCAGGCGGCACGTCCACTCTCGCCCGTGGCTCGCGCTGTAATGACCACGCGCCCCGCCACAAGTGGGTACGAGAGTCGTACTAAGGACTATGACTATGACGTACTATGTATAGGTTCTACTCAAACACTACAATCAGATTTTCAGATGTATAATATTTTTTATAGTTATTTTTAAAAATTTTTTGCTTACCCTCAAAATAAACGCAGTAGAAAATCCTTTACCACACACATCACAGACACTTAGTCTCCTCTCTCCATGTGTTTTCTCGTGCATTTTTAATGTATGTTTGTTTTTAAATACTTTTCCACATAACTTGCATGTCAGAATGTCTAAGTTTATATGTGTATGTTCACTTTCATTGTGTTTCTTGAGACCACTCCATGTCATAAATGTTTTATTACACGGTGAACAGTAGATGTCTATCTGAAATGAATTCTTTAATTTATATAATGATAAAAAAACTGTTTCTCATGTGAATTTATTTCACAACAGGGCTGTCTCCATTCTGGCTTTGCCACAGTAAGTTTTGTATAATCAATTTTCCTCGTTTTTGCAACATTTTTCACTGATGCTTCGCTCCTTTTGGTCGCACCGTGATGTTCTATAGCCTATAGACTTCGTTGATAAATAAAACAATTTTTTAAATCGAACCAGCTGTTCCTGAGATTATCGCGTTCAAACAAACAAACAAATTCTTCAGTTTTGTAATATGATTATAGAAAACAGCGTGTGTAAGCTCTTAAGACTCTAAATTAAAAAAGAATCTCATTTAGTCAAATAGAGCAGGAGTAGCCAACAAGTCGATCGCGCGACCAATTTTGGTCGATCACTCGCAAGTTCCACGAGGAGACGCATTCCATGCCAAATGTTTCTAGTACTTGATACGGGAATGAACATGTTTCATGTTCATCAGTTCATGCTTCGAGTAGGGAGACGTTCAGCGTGACCACTTTTAGTAGTTTTCTACTATTTTAAAGAATGCACGGCGGTATAAAAGCACGTTTATCCCCTTCTTACCTAAGAAATAGGTCGATCGCGACTCAATTATAAAATAAAAAGTCGATCTTAGGTGCACAAAAGTTAGCCACACCTGAAATAGAGCATAGGAATTATAACATTTAAAAAGTACATACGATTTTGCCTTCATGTTCAAGTTTGTGTGCTTCAAATCTCTCTTTGTAATTAAACTTTTTACGGCAAACTTCACAAGTGTAAATAAACTTTTTCCTTTTAACTTTTGCTGTAACTTTTTTCTTGTTTGGTCTTTTCAATTTTGATAGCTGCCGTTTTTTTCTATAAAATACAACATCATAAATAAAAGGTATATTTATTCTACTATTTCGTCTTATTGTTGTTGTCAAATAATAAATAAAATCACGTTTTAGTTTTATGATTGATATCACATCGCATTATAACATTTTGTAGTATATTATATGAAATTTATTTCATCTATTATTGGTTCTATTACTATTTCTGTGAAGTCTGTATTTGTAGTAGATTTAGTGTTAGATGGAGATTGTCCGATCAGTTTAGCGTTTAGTCTACGTTGTCTTCTTTCCGCTTCACGTTGCCTCAATTTTTGTCTATTTGATTCCCGATATCTTTGTTGTCGTTCCCTTTTTTTCTGTAGTGAACTTTTCTTTTTATTTTGCTCGTATTTTTGACCGCATTGTGTCCCATTAAAACTGGATGAACTTTGTGAATTAGCGTCTAATATTTCATTATTTATATTTAAAGGTCCCGCCATACTTCGCCGACATTGAATACATATTTCTGTGTCATACTTTTTCAATTCTCTATTCTGCTCTCTGTATTGTTCTTGGAATTTTTTATTTCCCCTAAAAACCATATCAAATCATAACAAAAGTACACAACTATAATTTCCATTATAGATTTTTGTCATAGCACCCTGTATTTCATAATAAAGTATGTTTTACATTTTACTTACACAAGTAAATACATATAATTATTCAATTAGTATACTTAGCATCACGAGTTCGAGAGCTCTATTTTAATGCTGTGGCTATGTACATAATATGAATCTATCTCAACCAATGTGTGCAATGAGTAAAGTAGCTATTCACTGTTCAATCACGCGTGAGATCAAGCTCGGCACGGGCTCCCTTGCCTCCTCAGTTCAACCCATGCATCCTTGCCTCCCCACTTTTTGCTACCAAAAAGACTAGATCTAAAAATGTATTTAAGAGGATACCAAAATAGCTTCGTGCATTTTTCTATGTACGAAGTTTTCATTGTTTCTTTAGATTGAATGGCTAGAGCTCTAATTTTTAAGTATATGTTTTTTCAATATATTATCTAGGATCGCATAAACTCAGAAACGCGATTGAAAAAAGTTTTCTCGATAGAAAATCTTGGCGAAATAACCTCTCAAATTTTTTTTTTTTTTTCATTTGTCGATCTATTATCGCGTATTAACTAATGAAATAACTTTAAAAACATAAGTAACTATCATATATAGAAACACGTAAATCAGAATTATAATATATTTAGTAGATTTTGAGTAAATAGGAAAAGTATCCCTAATTCTTCATTTTCTGTGCCTACTGGCTGTGTTAATATGTACGTGTCGGCGATGATATACGATAATATTGATATAGGCCCTTAAGAGCTTATACCTCATGACGTTACCTATACACACATAAATGCACACTTTAATAAAAAAAATATAATAAACTTACTTTTTAATTTATATACCATATAGTGTGTAATTGACTTTACTTTGATTGTCCATTGCTCACTATCACTTTCAAAATTTTCACTGTTAGACAATTTTCAAGGCAATTTTACCGTTACCATAATTATAATATATAGGGTTATATATTATAATTATGAGAATGAATTGTAACTAGAGAGACTGAGTCACATCAGCATAACAACACGTCAGTCATCACACATAATTACATTATTATTATTTAAATAATTTAAATTCTTATTATATTTTAAGTCTTTAGCTGCCTTGTATATAAATATATAATAACAATTCAATTATTAATACATACCTAACATTTATTTCATGTTCTGGTTTTATATCAAGGTCATCAGGGAAATCTGTGTCACCATAACAATCTAAAATAAAAAATGGTATGATTACAAGCAAAATTTATTTATTTACTTATGTTATAGAATTATGTTTGTTTGCATGATTTATCCAGGTGGAATGATATTAAAGTAATTGTAGGTAAAATGTAGTTTTTTAGGGTTCCTTACCCAAAGGGTAAAAACGGGACCCTATTACTGAGACTTCGCTGTCCGTCCGTCTGTCACCAGGCTGTATCTCAAGAACGGTGATAGCTAGAGAGTTGAAATTTTCACAGATGATGTATTTCTATTGCCGCTATAACAACAAATACTAAAAATAAAATAAAATAAATATTTAAGGGGGGCTCCCATACAACAAACATGATTTTTTTACCGTTTCTTGCTCGATACTAATAACGTTGCCTTATGTTGCATAGATAATGGTATGGAACCCTTCGTGCGCGAGTCGGACTCGCACTTGACCAATTTTTATATACAGCAAACCCAATAATTTATGTTAGAATTATTATTGTGAATTGTATAAATTTAAAAGCCTTGTATATCTGGCTATGCTATAATCTCTAGCTTAATAACTTACCATTTACAGAACCTTCCATCCTTTCAAGCTTAACTGAGATATTTATTTCAGTTTTTAATTTACTACTTCTCTTTCCCCTAGTATCCGTGTTATTATGTTCTTCAAATTCATATTTCAAGTTACTTTTGCAAGCTACGAGAGTGCTCTGTGCATCCAAACATTGTCGTTTGAATTCAGAATATTTTACAATGTTCTCATAACAAGCGTTACAAATTGTTTTTGGTAATTCATCATCTTGGCTTACCTGGAATATTTTCAATAAAATAAAGAAGTTTTAAATACATAATACTTACTGAATTCTCAAGTCTAAGACATGCAAGACTAGAACAGGAGAAAACATAGTCCACCCATAGGACACTATTTTAGACGTTATATTAATTTAGGCTATTTTATAACTGAAATAGTTGACATTAAACATATTACTAGTTTTGCACAACTGGAAAATAATAAAATAAACATCCATACTTCCACCGAAGTGCAGAAGAGGTACTCGTCAGGGGATATGTTTTCAAATAAAATATATGAAAAGGATGCTTCCGAGGTGAGGCAAGCACGACATAACTGATTGTTATTGGTCATGGCAAGTAATATTTATAACATATATACAGATTTTATGCAATAAAAATCTGATAGATAAAATATTTTTTCAATAAAAATGACAATAAATAAACAAAAGAGATTAGCACAGAATAGATAGAAGCACAGATTACTTACAGAACTTACGTTATATATGTAGTAAGTCTATGGTTATAATATGGTGATTACTTTCCCCGTTTTCCAATCAGCGCACAATAGCGCATTATGCGGCACAATGCTCAACGTTGAATGTTCCAATTACAGCATCGCATCGCACAATAGAGCACTCTCAAAAGTGATGCGTGCAGTCCATACCAACTTCAGCGACAGAAAATTAACAAGTATTTTTTGTTTAAATTGGCATTGATTGAAATTTTATTTATATATTAACGTTAGTAATAATATTTATTGTTAAAAAAAATATAAGGCTTTCTTTTCGTCGGGGTTTTCTGGAAATATTCAAAGTTAATTCAAGCTGTGTTAAAAAATAAATAAATATAAGTATGGATAAAGGTATAAACAATGACTTTTTTTAATATTCCACACATATAATGTGAATACAATGTTTATTTTAGAATTTTTTTTTCAACACTGAACTTAGCGCACTCTGCTGGCGCATTTTAAAACTAATTCACGTTCCAATTAAGCGTCAGCATTGTGCGGCACTGAGTCGCAATATGCTCTGCCATTGGAAAACGGGATTTGATTAGCGAACACTATTATCTCTTTTGTCTATGGCGAACACTATTTATCTAATATATAAAATTCACGTGTCACAGTGTTAGGTTCAGGGTCTGTTATCTTGCCTACATTCGTTTTTGACCGTGCACACATACAAATCTTTGCGTGTGTTCGTCGTGCAAGTATACCACATAAAAAAAATTACCATTAATTAATTAAATTACTGGCAGCACTGGCCTATGACAGCCGTTAGTTCTTTGTTTTGTTTGTATTCTGTGGTCTGTTATGTTTTGAATCTTTGCTTTGATCATTGATGTAATTTTTGTGTCAGCCATTAACTAAAAGAAGAAGAAGAATTTTTGTGTCGTCGTCGTTATTGCAATTTAATAGCACGCCACTTAATCTGTTCTGTAACTTGTGTGTTCTATTACATTTTACGAAAGGACGTTTTAGTTTAGGTTTATTATTAGGTTATTTTTTATTATATCAGATGTCTTCCAATAACTATAGAAAGTGCGCTAAGAGCGGGAGAACACGTGCTGAGGATCCGTCGGTAACCTACCATAGGTTTCCAAATCCAGGAACCTCTAACCTTATCAAGTAAGTAACATATATTTTAATGAAAAGTCATCTCTAGTCATTTAGGCAGGGACTTAGTGTAAGTTTATCAGGTATGTACAATGGAACGTGTATGTGAAATGAAGAAACTAATGGCTGTTGTCAACAATTGTTACAGTTTGCGGATTTGCTTCCTGCTCAGGACAAATATTTGTAATATTTGAAAAAAGATGATCTTTTAAATTTTAAATCTGCTATTTTCAGTACTAATTAGTTATCATATGTTTTCAGGGCTCGTGCATGGGCTGAGTATTGTTGGCCACAAGAAGATTGGACTCATGCCACTTTACTTTCACTGCATACTAAAAACAGAGTTTTATGCGGGAGACATTTTAGTTCATCTCAGTTTTATGATAATAAGAGGCAAAAACTGATAAAATTTGCAATTCCTGATTCACACGAAGTTATGAAGCTATTAAGTGACCGTGAAAATGTGTTTAATCAGGTTCGCTTACCTATTATAGTTTATTGCCATTGCTATTTTTATAATTCAGTGATTATTGAGCAAGGTACATCTCAGTATTTCATTAATGCATTTTATGTTCCTATTTTCAGAATGTACAGAACCTGGATGATGAACCATCTGTCATGCTGCTTGTTTCAAAAGATAAAGCTTCACCAATTTGCATAAAACAGGTAATGGCTTATTTTTACCTGAAGCTATGTCAAATTGAGTATTACTAATTTGGTATTTAAAAAATATTTTTAGGTTGTTATTCTTTCACGATATTTTATTCCTTTTAAATAACAGTGTTATTTAACATAGGTAATGGCTTACATATTTGTGGTCGCGTGATCCTTAATTAATTTTGATGAATTAATTTATGTGAAACTAATTTAATATCAGTGATTATTTTTTTAATTTCCTTGCCATATACCCACAGGAATCAGTTTCCTTACACATACTATGTACTATGTCCTAGGAAATATTAACCCTGTAATATTTTAATTTCAGATGTTAATACAAACCCCATTATTAGATACAGAAAGCAATATTAGTCAGCCTTCAACAAGTGGAGTGATATCAGGACAACAAGCTTTTGAGAATGTTGTTCCAATATTGGAGAACCCTTGCAAGGAGCAGGTTAGATAAAATAGATATTAAATTTATATATTATAAACATACATATGTAATAACTTCAAAATTTTACAATATGTTAATAAAGATAATATGCATGTATAGGTAATTTATAGATTTAAGTACATAATATATGTAATGAACCTCGTAGTCGCATTGGGTCACAACCTGTAAAGATATGATGTATAAATAAAAACTTTCATTTTAATTTTCATACTATAAATTTAAAATAAATTCAATTTGCTTTGAGGTTCAAGCAACAAAGTCAGACAAACAACATTCATTTTAAATCATTTGTAGTGTGCACCCCAACACATCATCTCCCGACTTTTCATGCTTTAAAATGTTTTTTATTGTGATTTAAGCATATACTACCAGAAATGGCTCCAAGTGTGTCGACTTCCAAGAAGCCTAGAGGGATCCTAAGTGCAATAAATGTGACCAAAACCAGCTGCTTAACTACCAGAGAAAAGAAAATGTACAACATTTGTAGAAAAAACATGAAAGAAATTATAAGGCTGAGGAAAAAATTGAAAAGTAAAAAGATTAACCCAATAAAATTTTTGTATGAGAGTGAAAATGTTGACAAACTTTGCAGCTTTACAAATTCTTTTATGGTGCTGCTACAAAGCCAATTAAAAAATGCTCCAAAAAAGCCTAAAGGACGGAGATACACTCTAGAACAAAAAATTATGGCATTAATAATATATAAAAAATCACCAGCATGCTATAGACTTCTCAGAAGGATGTTTTCTTTGCCATGCCAAAGCAGTTTAAACAAATTATTAAACAAAGTCCCACTTAGACCTGGAATAAATAATCATATTTTCAAGTCATTAAAAAAAATGTCACGTAAACAATCTGATGAAGACAATATCTGCATATTATCGTTTGATGAAATGTCAATAAGGAAGCACCTACATTATGACATGAAGCAGGACGAAATACAGGGTTTTCAAGACCACGGCAACCATGGTAGAAGTCCAGCAATTGCTTCTAAAGCATTGGTTTTCATGCTAGCTGGGATTAGAAAGAAATGGAAACAACCGGTCGCTTTCTATTTTTCTAATACTATAACAGCAGACAGAATGACAGTTATGGTAAAAGAGGTAAATATACATATATATATTGTGTCGAAGTTTAATATGTAGTGACTGCGCCCCAGAGTTTCATCAGAATCTCCCAATCCTGTGGAAATTCCGTGATAAGTTAACTATGTCACTCTGCAGTCTCCTGACTAAGTTGTGACAAGAAAGAATGACAAACTGACATTCGACTTCGCATTTATAATAGTAAGGATATATACACAGAATATATACATAGAGAGAAATTTATGAATAAATGAATTTGAATATATAGAGATCGGGCAGCAGCACTCTCTGATTAATCTGAAACTTTTAAACTGCGATCTTCAACCCGCCTGCCAAACGTGAAAATTATGGCAATACCCTCTTTATGTAGAGGAGTCCCATAGCCCAACTGCGGACTGGGCTGTTGATGATACATAGAATGATAGATACATCAAATGATTGTAATTCATTATTTTTATATTCTTTCAGATACTTGCCGAAAGCTTTAATGCAAATCTCAATGTGGTTGCTACTGTCTGTGACATGTCAACAGTGAATGTCAGAGTTTTAAAGACACTAGGTGCAACAACACAGGAGCCCTTTTTTTCCCTTGAGGGAATGGAAATCGTGACATTATTCGACCCTCCACACCTCTTGAAATGCACTAGGAATATGCTAATGAAGCATAATGTTGAATGCACAACTGAGATACAAGGAAATGATATGCCTTTTAGAGGTGAATATAAAAATAATATTTCATGTAGATTTTTTAGTGCCGCGATCTTAGGAAAGCCTATGTTCAGTGTACTGTGATAGACTGATAATGATGTAGTTTTTTCTTTTTAAACAATTTTTATTTTGTTGTCAACATGCTACAATTGGGACCTAGTGAAGGTTGCAGGATGAAAGTAGATGCAGGTAGCTCAGGACCAGTTGCTGTAGAGATCTTTGGGGGAGCCCTCCAAAGAGGAGCTCCTGCTGTTGGCCAATAGTTCAGTAGTGGACTGTAATGGGCTGTTGATGACGTTGATGATGCTACAATAAAAAATTTGTAATATTTTTTTGCAGGCATAGTAAAATGGTCGCATTTGGAAACATTTTATAAATTGGATAAAATGAACACAATATTTGTGTATGCTCCTCAATTAACGGACAGTCACTTGTGCCCTAATGTGAAACAAAAAATGAAAGTGAGTCTTGCAGCCCAAGTATTCAGTTCAGGAGTAACAGCTGGACTTTTGGCTAAGATTGCCTCAAGTGAGTAATTTATGTACACAAATTTTGTTTTAAATAGTTTTACATTTAATTATTAACACAACCAGCCAATAGACATTTCATTTAAATTTAATGATTTAAATACTTGTGTAACTCATATTAATTTCTATCATTGCTCTTCAAACATACTAATTTGGGGTAATATCTAATATATAAAATTCACGTGTCACAGTGTTAGTTACCGTACTCCTCCGAAGCGGCTTGACCGATTCTACTCAAATTTTACATGCATATTCAGTAGGTCTGAGAATCGGCCAACATCTATTTTTCAAACCTTTTTTTCTTTTTTTTTTAGTATGGCAAAACTACGTTTGCCGGGTCAGCTAGTAATATATACAATGCAGTGTTATTGACTTGATAACACTGCATAAACTGTATTGTATTTTTTTATAATATGTGGTATATTATTAGGGTTCCGTACCTAAAAGGTAAAAACGGGACCCTATTCATATGACTCCTCTGTCCGTCTGTCTGTCACCAGGCTATATCTCATTAACCATGATAGGTAGACAGTTGTAATTTTCACAGATGATGTATTTCTGTTGCCGCTATAACAACTAATACTAAAAACAGTATAAAATAAAATAAAAAAGGGGCTCCCATACAACAAACGTAATTTTTGCTATCTAGATATTAAATTTAGCTGTGCTTATATGTAATGGTACGGAACACTTAGTGCGCGAGTCCGACTTTATAGTCATTCCAATGTTATAATTTCCTCAGATGAACTTCCTGCTGAAATTCATGCGACGGCGACATTTACCAAAAAATTCGACCAATTATTTGATGCCGTGAATGCTGATAGCCCCGACGCACGCAGAGGAAAGATTTTTTCTACAAATATTACAACTCGAAGTCCTCATCTTAAACTCTTTGTGGAAATGCGAAAATTTATTTCTGAAATTATTTACGTAGGAGCTAAATCCAAGCCACCTTCACAAGATGGATGGATCCATACAATTAATGGCATTGAAAGACTCTGAAAAAATTTGCAGGTTATTGAAATCCGTAGTCTAGCCACGCGTCGTTTGAACCAAGACCCATTAGAAAACTGTTTCGGCTGCATTCGCTATAATTGTGGGTCTAATAATAACCCCACAACTCAACAATTTATAGCAGGCATAAAAACAGCCATAATATCAAATTTAAAATATTCAGGGCAAAGAAAAAATTGTGAGGATGATGCAGCAAAACTATGCGACAACTTAACAAGTTTTTTAAAAGCTGATGATATAGACCCTAAAGATTTAGATAGCTATTATGTGGAGTTAAAAGAAGTAGAAGGAGTTCTGGCTGATGCAGTTGAAACAGTAGAACTGACAACACCTGAAGGACAAGCCTGTGCATATGTGTGTGGTTTCATTTATAAAAACATGCAGCAAAATGAATTCCCAAACTGCAGAACTGCATTGTTAGTAAGTGAACCAGAAACCATACATATATTCACAAGCTTTAAAGAATTTAGTAACGCACAATCATTAAAGTACACAAATAAAAATATGATTCAGTGTGTTCAAACTATAGCATTAATAATTTATAAATATTTAAATGCAGAGGCTTGGCAACCACGAATTAAAAATAATATTATAAAATTATTAGAAACAATAGATTTTCAATTTTTAAATAAATGCATGGATCATTTCGAAATAAATAAAAGAAAAATAATAATCTCCACATTTTTTATTACTGTTAAGAGGTATATTGTGATAAAAAACAGAGAATTCGATGAGGACGAAAGAAATAAAGCTCTTCAGAGGAAAATGTTAATTGTAAGAAATAAATAATTTTAATAATTTAATTTCATTTGAGTTTTATTTTAGTACTGTAATAACTTCCCTAATCTACTATTAACAGGGCTCAAGAATCATTTCTCAGTAATGATAATTAAAAAATAGTATTACAGAGAAATGATTTTTGAGCTCTGCATAATTATTATTATAATACTACTAGAGTACCTACATTTTGAACCTTCCCGCTCCAATTTAGTTTAGTTGCTAATCCGCAGTGGCGCTAGTGTAATAAGTGTGTGACACAATGGTCGCTTTTTTTTTGTTCGGAGTTACGTTTCTTCTCCGGTAGGAGTATATATGTTCTGTGGTTAGGTTATATCTATATTATTATACTCTTTGAGTGTTAGTTACCGTACTCCTCCGAAACGGCTTGACTGATTCTTCTCAAATTTTGCATACATATTCAGTAGGTCTGAGAATCGGCCAACATCTATTTTTCAAACTTTTTTTTTTAGTATGGCAAAACAACGTTTGCCGGGTCAGCTAGTAATTCATAAAAATGTGAAAATAAATAATCTGTCGTTCGCTTCATCCCTCCCAAAACTACTGAACGTAAGTGAAATAAATAAATAAATGAAATTTGGTAAACCTGAGAAAACGTGGGCTTTTCTTGATGCGAAAATAATTATAAATCTCACCCATAAAAAATCGAGAGCAACAGCTGCCTATAATGATGCATGACAACTCAGTGATAGTCATAAACTACTATTGTAATTTTAAGTAGATACTAAATTTTGGAAGGCAACAAAATAAAACAAACCAATAACAATATATAAAAACTTTATTCCTCCATTCCGTAATCTCCTAATTAAATCTCAATAAACTTAAATACTGTCTCAATTTATAATTACATTAAAATATGGAATGTTTTACATCCACCACCTTTCAAACAGTATAAAAAATATAATTATTAATGCACATAATATAATCCATAAGACTTAAAAATAAATACAGGATCCCAAAGAAATCTTGATCTGTTTGCTTAGCCACTAAAGTTAATTTGCGAGAGGTAACGGACACATATTACTTGAACAACATGTTTAATGTCCTTATTAAAATAATTGCTTACGATATGGGAAAAAATATTATAGTTTTAATTCTCAGGTAATAATCTATATATCTATATATAATCTGAAACTAAAACGGTCATGCAAAATCGCTATTCAGAGTCCTGTATTTATTTATTAGTCTGTGGTTATAACCACACCCCAATTTCAAGGCTTTGCTATCTACTAGCCACATTGTTTAAAAATATAAATCTATCACAATTCTGATTATAAAGAGTAACAATGTAAATATGACCCATTTCATAATTTTATTTATTATAATAAAAATCAGTACCAACCCATATTTAAAATAGTATACTTAGTAATAATTGAAGAGCATTTTTATAACAATTGAGTCAAAAATTCATAATCAAGTAGATAATTATATGAAAAGAAAAAGAGAATTAAATTTTTTTTTTAAATCACATACAGATAAAAAAGATTTGAAAAAAAAAATTATATCAAGGCAAGTAGTTCCTAATAATAGCCCTTGTCGTGTCATGGTTAGGCTTAGGGCACACACCATGGCCTGGTTAGGGTGAGGAGAAAAATCTAAAAAAAATATCCTAATGGATAGCCAATTTTAGAAAAAAAAGTACATGTTCATATTGTACATAAGAGATATTTTGCAAAAAAAATTGTAATGAATATCAGATTGCATTGATCCATAGTTGATTTGATTTCAGTTAAGTTCTTGACGTAAGAGTATGTTCTGCAGAGCCTGGACATATTATTTGACACACATAAGACCGCTTATATTAAAAGTTAATATAACGTTATTTATATCACAGTTTCCCTTGCATGAATGGTTTAAGATATTTGTGGAAGCTCTGGTTGACAGGTTCCGCGTTCAGAGGACTCTTGAGAGCTTCCTCCATCAGTCGCTCGTACACACGACCGTCGTATGCTCCCAGGGCTGAATGTAAAATCTATAAAGAAAGATGTTTGTTACTTTGGAGGACTATGCAGTCATAAGAGGAGTAAACAGCGTTAGAAGGGGTAAATAGTAGTAAGAGGAGTAGACAGTAACAGTAGTCAGTGGTAGCAAGAGGCGTAAAGCAGCAATATAAGGAGCAAATACCAACAGGAGGGGTAAATAATTTTCTTAGTACAAAAACTAAAAAAACACGCTTGAAAATCTTATATATAAAAATCAATTGCTGTTCGTTAGTCTCGCTAAAACTAGAGAACAGCTCTGCCGATTTTGATTTGAAATATTCGTGAAAGTCCAGGAAAGGTTTAAACAGTGATAAAATATATAGGGATCTAAAAACCCACGCGTACGGAGTAGCGGGCATCAGCTAGTCCTTAATATATTTTAAAATAATTGCATTATCATCGGTCCTTGTTATATATGCAAAATTTCAGAACAATCCGACTACTGTAAGTGGGTGAAAATCACTTTCAAAGATTCCGTTACATAGGTTAATACAATGATAGATACATACCGTACATATAAAAGCGTGTTAAAAAGTAGTTTGAATTGAGAGAGACGGTGTGCACGCGTAACGTAATAACTTCATTTTTTCACTTATAGCCGTATTCACAAACGTTACTGTGAGGTCTCATAGTAGGCATGGACGCACAGGGGTAGCAAAATCATTTCACAAACAATGCTTAAGTGGTGAAGCGCACTACGCGTTTGTTAAACTGAACGCATAGTTAAGTTTTGTCTATGAATACAAAGGCTCGATGAACGGAACGCACTGAGAAGTGTTACCCTTTGCACAGTGCATCAACACTTAATACTTAAGTAAATATTGTTTGTGAATACGGGTGTTAGATAACACATCCATCAGGAGTTGGCATTGTTAGGCAACCCTGTTGAAAAAGGTACGATAGCAATGGTCCTACTTATTGAAAACGGGCATCGCCGTCTCTTAATGGGCGTAAGGTGTCATTGTGGTGTAGGAGTATAGTAACCAATAATATTACTTTATGGTGTTTGTGTGAGTTACCTCTGCACTACGACGACTTGACAGTTTATTTGACAGAGAAAGCAGCGTGTTAACTACTCCTGTTAATTGGATACTCTGAGTTTTTAATAAATAACTAAAAGAAGTATAACAAAAGTATAAAATAAAATAAGAATAAAAAAATTCAAAACTGACCTCATCCTTAATATCGAAGGCATCGACAAGACCCACAGCGTTAGGTCTCAATTTCGTTAACAGTTCTTCATACCAGTACTGCAATCTCTCTATGTCACGCTCTGATATTGATGTGAACTAGAAAAAGAAAAATTTTAATGACATATTTAATTCTTTAAATGTCTACTTTGTAAATAGGTAATTAGGTACTACCGTACTACTGAAAAAATATTGTTTTTTTTTTAATATAACAAAAGAATTTATTTTTTTAAATAAATTACGAGTACATTTTTGTCAATTTTATGGCGAGAAGTTAGTTTAGTAAGAGAAGTTTAGAGGCTTTACGGATTTAAACCGACCGAAAATTGTGCCTTTTGATACTATTTCCGACAAGTAGTTTAATAATTTCAACCAAAATAATAAATAAAAATAAATATTCATGCACATTTTACGTATATACTACATATACTACTTTTCTTTTGTAAATACATACTTATAATACATAGAAATCACCCAGACGCAGTACAAACATTTATATGACAATTAGAAAAATCACACAAATGATTGTCCGGAGCGGGAATCGAACCCGCGACCTCTTGATCAGCAGTCCGTTAAGGTGTCATAATGGCGAAATTTTATCAAATTTGGTAGTCTACTATTAATTTTTTGTCATAATGACCCCATTATGGCACCATAATGGCGTCAGTGACTGATCATTATAACAACATTGTAATATGATTGTAATAGCAGAATTAGCAGACTTGGCGACCTGTATGGTTCAGATAATGAAGTAAAACATTCACGATGACTTAGGTATTTTGTGTCCAATATTTTTTGAGAGGCGTGTTACTCCTTCTCCAGCCCATTTACGTGCCACTGTTGGGCAAGGGCCTCCTCCACTTTGGGAGGTATTATAGTCTGTACTGTACTGTCCCGCCCTGACCAGGCGTGTTGGCACAGGGTTTATTTTCGAGTTTTCCGTCTCTCACAGAAGATGTTATCTGTGTGCAATATCCCTTAGCTGACTTTTACAGCACCCTTAGGAGGAGATGGGGTGGTGACACTTGTATTCTTAAACCGTCACCACACAGGATTGGTGCCGGATCCGTGTGGTGTGTTACTATTGTAATAAAACTATGTATATAATTAGTACTTACTCTAAGTAAATCTCCCATACGTTCTAAAGCCCAGTAGACCACATACAAGTCAACTAGTTGTAGAAGCACTTCCTTCAGTTCAGGTGATGCATTCTTCACTTGACGTTCTGTCTCCTCGTAGTATGAGCTTAATAGGAACACACGACAATGAGCCTGAAGACAAAAAAAAACAATACATACCTGCCACACAGACATCTGTAATACAGTCCTCCTATTCTCTCTATTATTGCTACATAATAGAGTCATATCTGATAGAAACAAATAGTAAAATAGGGTGAAAATATAAAATTTAATTTTTTCATTTCGTTTGCTAAAACAATGATTTTTAAAATTTATATTTGACATAGTGAAGAATGAGACGAGAGGAAGGTAATGTCGTTAGGAGAGTTCTGAGTATAAATGTGGAAGGAAAAAAGTCTAGAGGTCTTCCTCTAGACGTTTTTCTTCCACATTTATACTCAGATAGACCTAAGGAGAGATGGATGGACATGAAAGAAAGAGGGGTTAACACAGACATGACGGCTAATAGAAGACTATAGAAGAAAAAGACATGTTGCGCCGACCCGAAATAATGGGATAAGGGCAGGAGGATGATGATGATTTGACATAGTGAAGAAGGCTGTAGCAACTAGCCTAAGCTGGGAAGAGCTGGTGACAGTCGCACTAGATCGGACAAATAGCAACGCCTTAAAGCCCTATGTCCGTGATGAGGGACAAAAGGATTGCATCATCATCATATTTGAAATACACATTCATAAAAACTTCTTATCTCCTCCCTCGTAAATTTCTGCCTCCTGCTTGATAATTGATAATATAAGATAGATAATAATTATTTACAGACATTTCACTCATCGTTCTCTGGTCCCAAGCTAAGCTTGTATGCTTGTGTTATGGGCACCAGAATACAGATAGAATACATATACTACTTTTCTTTTGTAAATACATACTTATATACATAGAAACACCCAGCCGCAGTACAAACATTAGTATGACAATTAGAAAAATCACACAAATGATTGTCCAGAGCGGGAATCCAACCCGCGGCCTCTTGTTCGGCAGTCCGTTACATGAACCACTCAACCACGAGGCTCGTCGATAGTCGATATATAATAATTATTTACAGACATTTCACTCATCGTTCTCTGGTCCCAAGCTAAACTTATTGATTGTGTTATGAGTATACATAATATTATTTCTTTTCAAATAAACGCTTGTGAAAACAGAAAACACGAAATTTTCAATCTTATTTATATATTTATTTTAAAGTGACAAGAAAGAGACGTAGTACAAAATCTAATATATGAAATTCTCCTGTCACGGTGTTTGTAATTATACTCCTCCGAAATGGCTCGACCGATTTTCGTGAAATTTTGTGTACATATCCGTTAGGTCTGAGAACGGACAACATCTATTTTTCATCCCCCTGAATGTTAAGGGTGGTCCACCCCTGACATTTGTATTATATATAAGTGATAAACGTTACCTCGGATGCATTCGCTAGTTGTACCGAAGTCATGTTCCACGCATCTTCATATGACAATCCATCTTTCTGTCTTTTCTCAATGTTCGCCACACATAACGCGATCTTACTGTAATATTAAACAACTTGACCGTTATTAGAAGCTTAATATAATGAGATAGGCATATCCGTTTCCGTTGTGTTTTACCTCTCTTTCTAACATATATATTCCGTCTCTTTCGCACATTCCTCTCCTTCCACCTAGCGCAGTGGTGGTGGGCACTTGATAATGCCAGCCGCCATATTTATTTATTTATTTATTTATTTAAAAACTTTTGCACAAAAAAAATGTACATAGGCGTGCTTAATGCTAAAAGCATTCTCTACCAGCTAACCTAGGGTTATATTTAGGGCTATATTTGCCATTGGCTTGAAAATTTCCGTTGTGATAACTTGTGCTTCAGAATACTACTTGGTTTCTTCAAAACGAGTTTATTTTTTTGATTTATTAGTCTAAAAATATAGAGGTAAAAAATTTACCTACTTAAATATAGTACAGTGAAACATTTACGTACACGTGAGTTGCACAAGTAATTATCCTTTTACTTATATTATTAACGGTTTGTACCGTTCGTTACTGTTTAATTTTATACTGTACCTCTGTTTGAAACTAGCATTAATTACTACCCTCATATTTGTGTTATAATTTTTTTTTTTTTTTTTTTTTTTTTTTTTAATCCCTTACAGTCGATGTCATGTTATTTTTCACGTTCAATCTAGAAAACCACGCATGACTGAATTTGTTTTATAATTGGAATCGTTCTTCCTTTTAGGATAGTAATAATGGATAATCAGAATGAAATTATTCAATATAACGAACCGATCGCTAGCACATCGAGCGTAAAATATTTAAACACTAATCCAGTATCGAGCAGTAGTAGCTCAAGTTCGTCTGATTCAGCTAGTTCTTCAGAATCTTCGCAAGATTCTAAGAAAAAGAAAACGAAACGCCGTCGGTGTAGAAAACAAAAGAAAGATCGTCGCCTTTTTAAAAGGTTATCTAAGCAAGTGGGTGAATTAAAGCAACAATTAGCTTCCCGCGATAATAGAGATTACCTCGACGATAATGTGTCATATATCTCAGATGTAAGTCGTGATCTTTATGACGAATGCGGCGTGGACGGTTTGAGGGTAGTTCCCTCTTCGGTAAATAATAATTTAAATACGGTAGTCATGCCAAATTTAACCTTTAATATTGAGACTAAACTTAAAGAGCCGGCGGTACCGCAAACGCCAGAGGAATATTTAAAAAGGTTTAATGATATCCAACATTTTGACAACAGTGCGTGGTCAAACGTTCGGTATGCGGAGATACAAAAACTATATAACTTTTCACCAGGTTTCATTGATCTGGATGTAAACGAAGAACTAAAAGCGTATGACAATATACGTCATCTCGCTTATTCTAATAAAGCATTCGCGGCTATTACGTTTGGAATTCTAAAGCAAAAAGAGGTTTTTATTGACAGTTTACGCAATCTATTATTGTGGGCTACGAGTCCTGAGGCGTCCCTTGACAATATTAACATTAAAATAGAGGAACTTTTTCTAAAAGGCGACTTTCATAAGGTCTCTGCAGACTTGCTCCAGATGGTTTGCGGACACAGAGCTGAAACAATTGAAATGAGAAGAGACGGAGTTCTCAAAAGCGTTCGTGACCCACTGGTTAAAGCTTCTTTGAATAGAGTACCCCCTTCAAACACTCATATTTTTAACTGTGACGCACTTACAACTGCCTTGGAAAAAGCAGGCGGCGTTCGTAAGGTTCTCTGGCCTATCAAGCAGCTTAACAGCGGTAATGCTTCGCGGGCAAAACCTGCCAGTTCAAAACGGTCCCCCTCGCAGGGCAAGCCTCACATTATGGAGTACCATCGCGTGCTACTCAGGGACACTGCTGTGAACCTGCTTCTACTGCTCACAGGCATTACTATCAAAACCAACCCTCGCAGGGTGGTCACCAATGTCATGTCTCTTCGAAAGGGCGCACTAATTCTAACCAAGAACGTTCTCACAGAGCGAATAATAGAGGTGGTTCCTTTCGAGCTCGCAACTCGGGAACAAGGCAACCAGGCCAACACGGTCAAAAGCGATCCTTTTCACCAACTTACATTATGAGTAACAAAAGGCCAAGACAATGACTCGCAGTCGTTTCAAGCGGGACGTCTAGCACAATACCTCCATCAATGGACGGTTATGGGTGCTCCAGATTTCATCTTAAAAATAATATCAGGGTACCGCATACCCTTCTATCGGAAACCACCGATGATAACGCCAAATTTAAAAAGCGATCATCATCGCACGCTAGAATCGAGACAAATGTCTGCAATCATTCATCAATTGAAACATCAAGGCGTTTTACAGGCAGTGCCCGTATCCCCGAGCTTCATCTCGCCTCTGTTCCTCGTACCAAAGAGCGATGGGTCACTTCGTCCCGTTTTCAACCTCAGGTTACTAAATCAATTTGTGCAGACGGACCGGTTTCGACTAATAAACATGCACCGGGTCCCAGACTTTCTACAGCCTCAGGATTGGATGTGCAAGGCAGACTTATCACAGGCTTATTTCAATCTTCCTGTAGCACACTCGCACAGACGATTCCTTCGTCTAATTTACAAAGACGAACTGCTCGAAATGACCTGCCTACCGTTCGGTCTAAGCACAGCGCCGAAGGTGTTTGCATGTCTCACAAATTGGATAGCACAAACTCTTCGCGAGAAAGATGTGCGGATTATCGTATATTTGGACGATTTTCTCCTAGTACATCAAAATCGGGACGTTTTAATAAAACATGTGGACATGCTACTGGAGATGTTACAGTTCTTAGGGTTTCACCTAAATTACAAAAAGTCTGTTCTGGTCCCACAGCAACAAATACATTTTTTTAGGCATTGTTTGGAACCCCTGGACAAACTGCAAGTCTCTGCCATCAGAGAAATCTGCTACCATTGTAGACAAAGTGTCTCAATTTATAATGAACGGCAACTCTACCCTAAAGGAACTCCAGAGCCTAGTAGGTCTATTAAATTTTGCGAGCTTTGCTGTACCTCGGGGCAGATTGAATCACCGAATCATACTATGGTTTCTCAATTCCCTGCGGAAGTTTGCACCATCAATCAGACACCGACTGCCCTCCAGGGTAATAGAGGAATTAAAATGGTGGCAACAGAGTTGTCACCTTTCAACACCATTACATGTGACGCCACCAACACATTTTCTGACAACCGATGCCTCCGATATAGCGTGGGGAGCTCGTCTCGACAACTACCAATTATCGGGAAATTGGAGCAAACAGGAACAGTCGTTACACTGCAACACCAAGGAGCTGTTAACCATATTGAAGGTCCTGGAAGTACAGGCGCCGAGCATGTCACGCAGCTCAATTTTGATTCAGTCCGACAATCGGTCGGCGGTAGCGTATCTCCGCAACGAAGGGGGAACCAAATCTCAATCGCTCGCAAATCTAGTCCGTCAAGTTCTGAATATTCTGGACGAATATCAAATTCAGTTCCAAATTCATTACATTCCGGGGAAATTCAACATCCACGCGGATTGCCTGTCCAGATATCGCATGCCTCCGGAATGGCATTTACTTCCGAACTGCACAGAACTGATTTTCAGGAAAATGGGGACTCCCGTGATCGACCTATTAGCGTCCAAAACAGCACGAGTAGTATCCAACTACGCGACCTTAGACGTAAGCGATACAGGAGCCTTGATTCACGATGCATTCAGCGTGCCGTGGAATTTTCCAATGGCGTGGGTGTTTCCACCGCCCTTTCTGATTCCTCGAGTCCTAAAGCACCTAAATCAGGCATCGGGAGTTTATCTTATTGTAGTACCTCGCTGGAAGAAGGTTTTCTGGCGAGCAGACCTCAAATCCCGATCTATTGCAGCTCCATTCACGCTGACGAATCTGAAGAGGTATCTAATAGACACGAGGACAGGAATACCACCACCAAAAGTACAGGACATGGTACTGGAGGTTTGGAAGTGTGTGGGTGGTCAGAGGCAGTAAAGTCATGGGACTGTAATCAGATATCCTTACTAAAATCTTCCTGGCGAAATTCAACGTGGAAAACTTATAAGGTAGCCTGGAACCGCTGGTTGTCATGGACTAAGCATCATAAGATAAGTCCGGTTTCTCCTAGCGGTGCTCAGTTGGCTCAATTCTTAGCAGACCTACACCTAAAATTTAATTTATCTTATAATACTATTCTACTTCATAAATCAGTAATATCTACATTATGCAATACAGAATTATCGCATAAATTAAGTGAAGATATTCTGGTTAAACATATGTTAAAATCTATATCCTTAAAAAACCCAAAACCAACCAAACCTCCTATTTGGGATATAGATACACTTGCCGAGTATTTATGTAATTATTCTGTAGACAGCAGTAATATGTTTCAGACGGTTCGGCATACAGCCACATTATTAATATTATGTTCTGGTCGTAGAATCCATGATCTGACCTTATTAGATGTCAATAACGAGCATCTCGTTATTGGCAATGACCACATTCTTTTTTGGCCTCTATTTGGGTCTAAAACCGATTGTAGCAACTTTAGGCAGTCGGGATGGAAATTTTTAATTAATGCTGAAAAGCAGAACTTGGATCCTATTTACTGGATTAATAAAACAATTGATATGTTAAATGAAAGACGTCGAAATCCTGGTTCATCAAATTTATTTGTAACCATACGTGGGGCACCCAAACCTGCATCTCGCACTGTGATTGCGGGTTGGATCAAAACTGTCATGAGAGAGGCTGGTATAACAGCAACTCCAGGTAGCGCACGTTCCGCAGTAGCCTCTAAAAACTTTGTAGACAATTTTCCTCTCGACGACATCCTAGCTAGAGGTAATTGGAAATCGGCGAATACCTTTCAAAGATTCTATCTTCGGCAGATTATTACGACCGCTAATCGTTCGTCTCTTACTTCTTTATTTAATCCAGTACAATGATGATATTTTTGTCATACATTTTTGATTTAATCTTGAATTGTGTTTTAACATTTCATTTCATGGCATAAATATGTAATTTGCTATATTTTATTTTTGTTTAACTTGCAATATTGAGCAATTAGTTTTTAAATTAAATAAAAGTTGATTTAATTTTCGCACATTTCATTTATTAATCTTTATTATATCACATTGGCTCTTCCACCAGGCGATAACAAACAGGTCTCATTATATTAAGCTTCTAATAACGGTCAAGTTGTTTAATAGACGCGTTTTACCTGAAATAAAACGCATATTAAACTACTTACCTTATTAGAAGCTTATTTTTTACCGCTGCCTGGTAAGTATAATTCGACGCAATGGCAAATATGGCGGCTGGCATTATCAAGTGCCCACCACCACTGCGCTAGGTGGAAGGAGAGGAATGTGCGAAAGAGACGGAATATATATGTTAGAAAGAGAGGTAAAACACAACGGAAACGGATATGCCTATCTCATTATATTAAGCTTCTAATAAGGTAAGTAGTTTAATATGCGTTTTATTTCAGGTAAAACGCGTCTATTAACACTGATATGAACACTACAAACACATACATATAAATGCATAAATAACAAATAATATGAGTTTTTAATCTTTATGTACTAATAAAAAATAAAAGTTGAATGAACTAAAGTGTAATATGTATGTTGGAGCTAATATAATTAGAACAGAAGAAAGAAAAAAATGTTTTAAAGCTGTGAAACCAAACATACAATACACTTACAAAAAATAAAACAAAGAGATAGATTTAAAAATAAAACTGTACAAAAGTATGTACCCGCGGCAGCAGCAATATAATAATCTACGAAAGTATTGTATTAAGTCCGGTCATATTGTGGGACCCACCGCACCCAATGTGACAGATGGTTAACATAAAGGGGGACCTAATGTTCCCACTGTCGAGGGCCCCAGATAAATGGCCACCCTGGCTGAATCGTGGTAAGGCTCAATACACCATTTGTTGTCAGAATGATCAGTCACTGACGCCATTATGGCGTCATAATGTCTTCGTTTAAGACAAAAAATGAACAGTAGACTACCAAGTTTGATAAAATTCGCCATTATGCAATCAGTGACTCATCATTGTGACAACATTGTTAAATAGCAGACTTGGACCCCAGGTCGCGATAGAAAGAATAGAAGGAGAGAGGCATAAAAAAACGGTCCGATCATAGAAGTTAGTTTCAAAATATTGTTATGTAACTATTTTTAATGAAATATTCTTTTTAATCTCTAGGTGTATCTATTCTTCCAAAGCTGTATTAAACTTTGTAATTTATAGTACTAGCTAATAGTAAAAAACCTTGACAAATTGTACAAAAAAAACATCCTCTTGAACCAATCTATCTACTAAAAAAACCGCATCAAAATCCGTTGCGTAGTTTTGAAGATATAAGTTCACATAAGGACATACATACATACAGAAATAAGAACTTTGTTTTATAATAAGAAAAAGATACAACAATCTTACCCAGCAGTGACCATTTCGAATCCTCTAATAATGCCCTCCACAGAGTTCTCGAAGGGCGGTGATCTTCGAGAGGAACTTACACGACTCAAGTAAGCCACTGTGGGAGGTAGGGAGTTACCGCCAGAAGCTTGTTGCCAAGCTTTTACTAAATATCTGGAAACAAAAATGTATATATTTTTAACATTTCACGCAACCTCCAAAGCTAAGCTTTTTTTTTGATATGTATATATACTATAATTGTCTCTGAAAATTATTTCATCATAGACCACTTGTCCTGAAAAAAAAAATTAAAAAAATTACATCGAAAACGTTTTGTTGTTGTCAATGTATTGTGTATTACAAAATGTCAATAAAATTATTTTAAATGGTTCTCCAAGTATATTATTCGTAATATTATAAGTACTAAAAGTATAAATTGTGGATAATAACATAGCAAGACCGCTTTCTGCATCTGGGCCGTCACCGACTTGCTATTATTATTATTTAAGCTTTATTATTTTTTTTAAATTTTTATTTACGAGCCTTTTGATTATGTTGCTCCATTACCTGTCTTCATAAAAATAGCAACAAATTTAAAGTTAGGTTAGTTATTAGTTTGTTTTTAAAAGAAAAGAGGAGGTTCTCAATTCGTCTGTATGTTTTTTTTGTTTGTTACCTCATAAGACTCATAACTTTTTACCGGGCGAAACATTTTTAATATTTTTTTTATTTGAAAGCTGGTTGTTTCGGTGTGGTCCTATCGGCACTAGCAGGTTTGGATCTGATATCAGTTATACGTGGCGTAATTTTGAAGATGCTCACAGAGGAACATACAAACGTCATACATACATAAAAAATGACTTTGATTATTAATAAATAAACTAGCTGTTGCCCGCCACTCCGTACATGTCGTATTTAAAATTTTTTTCCCGTATTTGCAACATTTTTCACTATTGCTTCCCTCCTATTGGTCACAGCGTGATGTTATATAGCCTTTCCCTATAAATGGACTAACCAACAAAAAAATAATTTTTCAAATCGGACCAGTAGTTTCTGAGATTAGCGCGTTTAAACAAACAAACAAACTCTTCCGCTTTATAATATTATAGTATAGATAATACCTGGCAGTTTGCAACAATAAAACAGTATTCTCTCCTTCATAAGTACAAGCAGCAGTCACATGTCCGTAAGTAAGCGGTAAGTTAGACGCTTGCATATATCCGTGTCCACCACAAGACAGTCTACAACGTTCAACACATATCGCTGCGTCTGATGTTGTTACTGCTTTTAAACAACATGATAACGCATGCAACTGTGGAAAATAATAAAATAAATATATAAATATTCATGGAAATTTCACACAACGTACTCTGGTCCCAAGCTAAGCTTATATGCTTGTGTTATGGGTACCAGAATACGGATATACTACTGTTTTTTTTGTGTAAGTACGTACTTATAATAGATAGAAACACCCAGACGCAGTACAAACATTTGTATGACATTTATAAACATCACACAAATGATTGTCCCGAGGAAATAAATAATAAAAGAATATAAATATACTGTTAAATATAGCTGTGACAGTCTGAGCTATCGTGCTATTTCTCTCTCTCCAGCCCATAAACGATCCACTGTTGGGCAAAGGCCTTTTCCACTTTGGGAACAATTATGGTCTAATATGCCGCACTGACCAGACTAGTTGACACAGGCTTTAATTTCGATATTTCCGTCTTTCACAGAGGATGTTATCTTTGTACAATATCGCTTAGCTCGTTTTTTAGCACCCTAGAAAAGAAAAAGGGTGGTAAGATTTGTATTCTCAATACGTCACCACAAAGACAGGACATTTCGTGATTAGGAGGTCAAAATAAATATATATTTATAAACACCTCACAGAACATCCTCTGGTCCCTTGCTAAGCTGATTTTCTTGTGTTATAGGTACCTAACAGGGACGTAGCTACCGCCGTATCAATTTTCCGGGCCACGAACAGAAAAAAGGGGGCTCCCCTTTTTTATTTTGTGACAAATCTTTACCCTTCATAAGGGCCCCCAAATAATTTTTTATCTGGGGCTCCACCAGGGCACGCTATCCCCCTGGTACCTAAATACGGATATACTACATATAAAATACAAACAATGTTTGGTTATCAAACCTTTAGGCTCAATAGTAGCATGTTAATGCAGGACTGGAGAGATAAAGAATCACGAAATATCATAAGGAAAATCATTGGCATAAAATCTATTTCTACCTTTCTTTCTATTACCACAACTGGTTAAAGCTTAATATATATTACCTCAGGTAATCTCTCCAAGTCTCCAGCATCTAGTTCCGCAGTAACATTGTTATACATATGCCATATCCATTCAGCAGTCAGTTGGAATGCATGAACTGTCGCAATACCTATTATCAACTTGTGTTGTTGGGTCAAATAGTCCAATATTTGTGGTTCAGGCTCACTGGAAATACAAATAATATGAAAGTAAAAAATATTTAAAGATATTATTTTAAATGTTGTGACGTCATCGTTGTACGCATTCTGTGTATTGCCTTTTCCTGATAGACTTAAGACAGATTGCAATACATCTTTTCAAAGTTGCCAATTTGATATAATAGACCAGTGGTTCCCAAACTTATTTTGTCTACTGCCCACTTTGAGAATAAATATTTTTTTAGCGCCCCCATTTTTTTTAAATTTAGTTTATCGCCTTGCAGTTGGAGATTCATGTCGTTGAACAATTTATACAGGTCTGTCATGTAAGCTACATCATTCTTTGATG
The DNA here is from genome assembly GCA_916999025.1 of Orgyia antiqua. NCBI lineage: Eukaryota > Metazoa > Arthropoda > Insecta > Lepidoptera > Erebidae > Orgyia > Orgyia antiqua. The sequence goes on from OU779862.1 coordinate 23,682,420, forward strand.
TTATGTAAAATTACAAATCAACCCCCCCTGCCTCTACACAACGCCCCCATTTTCTTTCTGGGTCTCTTACCGCCCCCCTTGAGACCTGCAGCGCCCACAAGGGGGCGTTATCGCCCACTTTGGGAAAAACTGTAATAGACCGATTTCAACTCCATCACGGAGTACATTTCAAGGGCAAATAGAGATCATTTGTTTTCTTGGAAAAATAATCGTTAATATAGCAAATTTTCCGAAAAAAACTAATGGGTCAATCAGAAACTCTATTTCCCGAAATGGTTTTCGAATTAAGAGTTTCAAAAAACTATAAACAATGCCAATTAGAAGAAATTCGCAGATATAATTGGTTCCGTGGTTTTTGTTGTGATACAGCGAAATACAGACAGAATGCAGATTTACTTTCGCATTATCGCAATAATACTAACAAATTATTAAAAAAGTCACCCTCTTAAACCACAATATCATTTCAAAAAACCGCATCCAAATCAGTTGCATTATTTTGAAGATTTAAGTTCACATAGGGACATACTAACAAAAATACGAATTTTGTCTTATAATAAGTAAAGAGAATAAGCAATCACACATTGACAAGTGCAAAAAAGTATGCATTTCTCAAAATCCATTAATGTCTTAAAACTAGGTTAGGCGCTCAATAAAGGAATATATTTGGTCGAAACGTCGGGGGTAAAGGTATAAAACCGTTCTAACAGTAATTAACGTCATTATAGTCTCGGTAATATTAACAAATAAACTCATAGTTCAAATCGCGTAACTTTAAAATCAATATTTGGTCTAATACATCACTTTAATAATGGTTGGAATCGAACCCTAATCTGACCCGAAGCACAAAGGCAGTGTTTTACCCATTATTATATAACCCACTATTAAGTCATAAATACTTGTCAAAGTCCAACATTTATAATAATTATTACATTACTATTCATAAATATATTCTTACAAAGACATTATACAGTTTTTAAATAATTTTATTATGAACATATTTTATGAATAGTATAGGATCCCGATATAAAACGACCTTCACCGAGATGCTTATTTAATGAAACGTATCTTAAACGTTATTTAATATGCCATTACATATATTGCATATGGGTTGCCTAACAAATTTTTAGTCCAGAGTATTTTTAATTATTAACGAAAAAAAAATTTTTTTTTAAACATTCCACCCGTTTGTTTATTAGATAAATTCTATACCAATAGAAAGTATGAAGCCCATAGAATATGCAAACGTTAGGTTGCCTATTCTTTTCCGGTCAAAACTATCGGGTTGCCAGGTGTAAACAGGTAAATCTTATGTACTAGCATTTTGCAACGGTCTGATTATTGAATCGAACTTAAATAAAATTAAAGATTATTTTATTATGAACACGGTGGTATAGGGTTGCTTTATGGATATCACACAAATGATTGTCTCAAGCGGGAATCGAACCTGCGACCTCGTTATCGGCAGTCCATTACACGAAGCCCGTCAAACTATAATACACAGTTTTTAAACGTTTCATCATTAAAATCAATTATTTCGTCATCCAAATCACACAAAAAACACTTTTTGGACATTTTTCCCAACAGTAAATAGTAGCACGTTTTTTCACTTGTATCTATAGCGGGATACTCCAAAAGGGGCAAGTGCGTAGCACTTACAGCTGTCGGGCATGTATGACCAGACTTTTTCAACCCATTATTGGCATATTAAATTAAATATAAAATAAGTTTCATTAAATAAGCATCTCGGTGAAGGTCGTTTTATAACGGGATCTTAGACTAGTAGATAATAATATCAATGACTGGACCTGTATATTATTTATTTAAATACATATTTATATAGAAGAAAGACATTTTTATTCAAACATTTGGATGAAATGGACCGTTTCTTTACTTACACACAAACAAAGTCGTTATCTTTGTATATTATGTCCCTATGTGAGTAAACATCTGCAAAACAACGCATTGAATTGTGATGCCTTTTTATGTTTAGAAATTCTTGAATACATTCCACCAGACAGTAAAAAGTAATGTAGCCTATAACGTAATAAGTGTATGTATTTAAATTACTTACTCAGGTTTCGGTTGCGACTGTCTCCTTACAGCTGAGTATCTGGTTGCTATGGTGACAGCTTTGGCCATATAGTTGCACATATCCTTCACAATGACCACTCTTACGAACATCATTGTGCCGTATGTCAACTTGGAACTTGGAGACTTCACGTATGTACCATCCTTAAATTATAATTATAAATAATGTTTCATTAGCTGGTAGATACTATCTCTCCCTAATCTCCAACCCCACTGTTGGCCACGGGTCTTCTCCTTTTTGGGAGAATATATGGTCTATTGTGCAGCGTTGACTAGGCGTGTTAGGGTGTAGGGGGACACTTGGTTTATCTAGTTAAGAAACTAAAATAACGTATAATGTAAAATTCCAACCTAAGCCCTGTGCTAACAGGCCTGGTCAATATCAGACAAGTAGACTATATACCATTGCAAAGTGGAGGAGTTCTTTTAGTTAACTACAAATTTTTATACAGACCAATAAAAAAATAGACTTACTTCCAAAACTTGAGAATTCTTCATCAACATATTTTCCCTCGGTATCCTGACTTGTTCGAATCCAAGAAAACCATTATTGGTGCCATTCATGCCAAGCTTGGCGCCAATCTCACCAACCTTGATACCTGGTAGTGGCATGTGTGTTTCTTCGTCACGTAGTTGAACGATAAACGGGTGGATACCGTGGCATTGGCTATTGGAGTATAGTTGGGCCATTACTATACAGTGGTTGGCTGTGTGAGCCACTGTGAATAGAGATTATTAGTTATATAATTATGTAATTGAAAACTTGATGTCTTGTTTCTCTGACCTGGTAAGAGAGGAAAACTTGTGACGTTTCTGTAATTCAGGAGCGTAGCTAGGTACATCGTGGCAAAGGATAAGCGATAATGTGCCTCAGGCACCTTGTAATCTGAGCCCCCATAACGCTTATCCTTTGCTACGATGCCGCGATAGTATATGTAACAAGAGATAAAACCAGAGCATATATAAGAGATTTTTTTTTATCTTATTTTTTGAACCTTTTATCATAATTTAGGAGATAAACATAATGGGAGAGTTAGATGAACATAATGGGAACAACGTAATGCAATCCAGTATAATACAAGTAGATACAGCTAGATATTTGCATTTAGCATTGAAAGCATCTCTAATATTAATTAATAAGTACTTAGTCCAACACAAAAAGTTGATCTAGATGCGACCCTAAGGTCATACTCTATAGTATGATAAATGATAAACGGTTTCAAATAGTATGTGTACAAAATAGAAACAAGACTGAATATGATAACAAGAGCAATGGCATCAGTTCAGTGACCATTTGCTAAATAGTAATATTTATTGTATATAATATTAACATGCTTCGTCGTGTCATCGAAAAGAAAATCTATTATTCTATACTAATATTATAAAGCTGAAGAGTGTGTTGTTTGTTTGAACGCGCTAATCTCAAGAACTACATGTCCGATTTGGAAAATTCTTTCAGTGTTGGATAACACATTTATCGAGGGAGGCTATAAACTATATAATATCACGCTGCGACCAATAGGAGAGAAGCATTAGTGAAAAATGTTACGCGTCTATGTCATTGTTGAATGCATTTAACTATATTTTAATTTCATTTGCCTCATAGGGTCGCGATTAAGCAATATCATTACACAATCAATATTTTAATGACATGTAAATATAGATAACGTAGCGGCATTCAATAATATCACTTCATTACGGATTTCATTATTTATTTGAATAGATTAACATTAAATTACCATTGCATCCTACTATAGACTTGATGGATTTGCAACAAATAGTATGTGTGTATTCTTACGAATGAAAATAAAAAGTTGGTATATAGTTTAGATGTGTCTTAAAATGGTACCAATTCTAAGTGCACAACTAAACTTAACTGAAAACAACTATGGTGTATTTTGATTAATTGGCTATTTCGTTGTGCATAATAATTTAAATCGTTAGTTATAAATAATAAACAGATTTTTTAATAAAAAAGTTTTGCCAATATGTATACTTAGTCAATTTTATTTTTTTAGTTAAATTTAGTTGTGCACATAGAATCGGTAGGAACCTTTGTCTTTATACATATCAGTAAAACTTTTGATTTCGTACGCCGACACAGCTGCTACCAGTGCGGATTTACCCTAAGGCCCACCCAGGCCCAGGGCGGCCCCAACAAGTAATTTCATTATGTAGTCTATATAGTGGATGCTGAGAAAGGGGCGGCTGATAGCTTGAGGCCTAGGGCTGCTAAGACTGCAAATCAGCCACTGGCTACTACTGTATCAATAATACGACGGACGATATAAACTATAGTATATACTTTAGCTAATATACGTTAACGCGGTTCGAGTGTATTTTATGCAAATGAATTGTATAACTGCGTGTACATACGCAAGTTGTATTATGTTTGAATAATATTATTGAATTGTACGATAGTGTTTTAGCTGTGAATATAGAAATATTTATACGGATTTATTTTATATTATCAACAATAAGATGTTGATTATGCTATCATTAGATAATGTTGTTATACTAATATGTATCCGTAATAGATGTTTTGATTCACGTAGGCAGTATAAAAGTAAATAATTCCCATCGATAATAAAACACTGACTTATAATTATTTATTAAAAATTTTGTTTAGTCCTAGAGTTAAATAAACCCGACGTATAATAAACGCCTTCGTGGAGTGGTTCATGTAGGTAATCGACTGTCGTTCGCGAGGTCGCGGGATCGATTCCCGCTTGTCACAATTATTTGTGCGATATTCATAAATGTCATACAAATGTTTGTACTCCGTCTGGGTGTTTTCATTGTATTATAAATATATTAAAGTATAAGATATAGTATAAGATAATATACAAAAGTAAAGTAGTTTGTGTAGTATTTCCGTATTCTGGTACCCATAACACAAGTATATAAGCTTAGCTTGGGACCAGAGGATATAATGTGAAATGTCCGTGAATAACACTATAACAAATATAAAAAACTTATCATAATACTTACAACCACCAGGCCACCATTTGTACGAGGTTAGTGTTGGACTGTTGAGTACAAACTCTTTGGTCTTCGGGTCGTATGTCGAAGTAGTCTCTAATCCTCGGATGAATGTACCATGACCTAGTTCCGTCTGAAACAATAGTATTACCATGACATGACTGGGTGCCAATTCTAGGCGCACAACTCAACAAATAATTGGGTATTTTATTAAAAAAAAGTTGTAGCGTCTTCATGTGCCTTTGAAATTTGAGGGTTTTCCTCGATTTCTCAGGAGATAACTATCAAATCCTGACCTGGTACCAATGAGAACACACAGGAACCACCAGCGTTCAAATAAAAAAAGAATTCTTAAAATCGTTTCGCTCACTTAAAAGTTATGATGTAACAAACAAAAAACACATACAGACGAATTGAGAAACTCCTCCTTTTTTGAAGAAAAATAATAACGTCTGTTGTATATTTCAATTAATTAGCTATTTCGTTGTGCACATTTATATTCGAGGTCGCGGGTTCGATTCCCGCTCGGGACAATCATTTGTGTGATGTTTATAAATATCATACAAATGTTTGTACTGCGTCTGGGTGTTTCTATGTTTTATAAGTATGTATTTACAAAAGAAAAGTAGTATATGTATTCTATCCGTATTCTGGTACCCATAACACAAGCATATAAGCTTAGCTTGGGACCAGAGGACGTTGTGTGAAATTTCCGTGAGTATTTATTTATTTATATTAATTAAAATCGTTAGTAGTAAGCAAGTTAAATTAACATAGCCAAATTGTGTTAATCACACTATTCTCTTATTCTCCTCAACCGAATATAAAAGCCTTTCTTTTTCTTCTTACCTGTGCGTAAGTTCCAATGATGTCTAAATTGAACGCCCTGCCAACCCAATATGCTTGCTGTTCAACTGTGCCTTGACCCATTATTGTCGGTATAAACATTACATAGTGTAAAGTTAGAGGAGATCCGTCTTGAAGGATGGCAGCACCGAGGGAACCACCTAAAACTGCCCTGTAGAAATTTATAGCTAATTAATATAGTTATTTGATACTATAATACAGTATCTTAATTACAGTTGCTAGAGCATGTGCGAAAATGAAATCGCATCTCTTAGAATACGTTCACACGAAGACATGTCGGATATAATATGGATAGGTTCACAGATAGGATAGAATCACATTTATTAATTTAGTCACATTACAGTTTATGTGGATGTCGGATCTTCAAACTGAATGTTTTGTTAGGTATAGTCTCGTGTTACAAGACTTGCAAGAATGAGCTTTTCCCAATATTGTAGACAGAGCGTCATTTGGTAAGATCTATAAATATATTAATATTTGATTCTCACCTAAAGCTTTCCATTCCCGTGTTCTCTTCTTCTTGTAATCTACGTATCAGTTTGAAAAGCATACACGCCTTTTTAACTGCAAGCTCATATTTCTCTTTGTGACTAAGATATTCTGAAGGAACCTCCTCTAAGTGGATGCCTTCATTGAGCACCATCGCCTCTGTAAAATATGATCTTTCTTAAGAATAAAGCTTAAGAATAATTTAACGCGAGCTGATATACAAAGAATATTAAATAAATGTTGGTAGGTCTAAGGCAACATAGGATGTGAAAAATGTATTGAAAAAAAATGGCACAGTACATTACAAAGAATAGCTTAGCGCTACAGAAACAAGATAAGCCTAACTTAGACGAGGATCATAAAATCTCTTGGTAACACAAAGTTTGGTAAGTATATATGTATAAAGTGCGTAATACGTAAAGTCATTGGAATTTGATTAAAAGGTCGGCTGAACAAAGAAGGTAGCTAAAAAGCCCCGTTATTATTGAAAAATAATTATGAACATATTTGCATACAGCAAATACGTTGTTTGCATTAAAATAATAAAATTAATTGTTAGTTCTCCAAACAGAGTCATAAAAGCAAAAAATTGTGTAAAATCATTGTAAAATTATGCTAGTCATGTGTATTTTTTTCTTATTTTAGTTTTGTTAGATTTGTCAGTGGTATATTAACGAAACAATGGAATATAATCTCATACACGTAATGAGTCTCACTTTACCACACGGTATTCAAACGTTTTTTTTTTCTTTACTAATATTAAAAAGCTTAAGAGTTTCTTTGTTTCCTTCTTTAAACGTGCTAATCTCAGGAACGAATGGTTTGATCTGAAAAATTGTTTATCTTAGATAGTCTATTTATCGAGAAAGGCTTTAGGCTATACATATACATATAACATTACGTCGCAACCGATAGGTATAACACATCAGTAAAAAATTTTGCAAAAACGGAAACAAATTCTAAATTCCAAGCGTACGAAGTCGCGGGCAACAGCTAGTCTTTAATATTATCTTTTTTGTTACCTACTTGGTGGTCGCGAGAACAAGTTTTAAGTACAAAAACAGGCCGTCATACGATATCAGAGTAAGTCAGGGTTAACATAATTTTATTAGTTTTACATGTTTGTTTACTCGAAATCTCGAAAGACACTTACTTCGCACTTAGTTATGTTTAATTTAAACTTAGACTTAGAATAAATATCTGTTTTGATATGTACTATATAAAAATAAGTCGGGTTTTCCTTCCTGACGCTATAACTCCAGAACGCACGGACCGATTTCCACGGTTTTGCATTCGTTGGAAAGGTCTCGGGCTCCATGAGGTTTATAGTTCTTTTTTAAAATTTTTTTTTTTCCTTTTTTTTGGAATGGCAAAACAACGTTTGCCGGGCCAGCTAGTCTATATAAAAATAAGTCGGATTTTCCTTCCTGACGCTATAACTCCAGAACGCACGGACCGATTTCCACGGTTTTGCATTCGTTGGAAAGGTCTCGGGCTGCGTGAGGTTTATAGTAAATTTTTTTTTTTAAACTTTTTTTAGGTGTGGCAAAACAACGTTTGCCGGGCCAGCTAGTGTTATATAATTTTGTTTCGCCTGGAAAACGATACACGCTTTTGTGCATAGAAGTTTGCTACAGACGGTTGATACAGACACGTGTCTGTATCAACCGTCAAAGTGAAAAGCGTTGTAACGTTACAACGCTTTTCCCTCAAGAACGTCTTTATAGAGGTATCAATTATACGCGGCCTCGGGGCTAAAAGGGCCTTGGATATTTATAACAAAAGTTTCCATTAAAAAAAAAGGAGTTCTACTTTTCTGTTTATGACGCGAAAGATCATCATTCGTTTGTTTAATCACCAGTGATCGGATAATCGGTGCTAATTTACCTAAACTTCATTTTTTAGGGTTCCGTACCCAAAGGGTAAAAACGGGACCCTATTACTGAGACTTCGCTGTCCGTCCGTCCGTCCGTCCGTCCGTCTGTCACCAGGCTGTATCTCAAGAACGGTGATAGCTAGAGAGTTGAAATTTTCACAGATGATGTATTTCTATTGCCGCTATAACAACAAATACTAAAAATAAAATAAAATAAATATTTAAGGGGGGCTCCCATACAACAAACATGATTTTTAGGGTTCCGTACCCAGTATCTCAAGAACGGTGATAGCTAGACAGTTGAAATTTTCACAGATGATGTATTTCTATTGCCGCTATAACAACAAATACTAAAAATAAAATAAAATAAATATTTAAGGGGGGCTCCCATACAACAAACATGACTTTTTTACCGTTTCTTGCTCGATACTAATAACGTTGCCTTATGTTGCATAGATAATGGTACGGAACCCTTCGTGCGCGAGTCCGACTCGCACTTGACCAATTATATGCCTACAAAAGAATAATACGGACATGCAATTTAGAATCCTGGAATCGTTTGAAATCCCTAAAAATGTTACCTGCATACAAAATATAATTATAACTCGTTATAAAAACGATATATTTTCTTTGAATAATATACATACTCTCTCACACTTTCAAGACGGCTATTCCTTGTTGAACTATTTTCGTGATTATATTCCGAATTAAGAGGATACCAAAATAGCTTCGTGCATTTTTCTATGTACGAAGTTTTCATTGTTTCTTTAGATTGAATGGCTAGAGCTCTAATTTTTAAGTATATGTTTTTTCAATATATGATCTAGGATCGCATAAACTCAGAAACACGATTGAAAAAAGTTTTCTCGATAGAAAATCTTAGCGAAACAACCTCTCTAATTTTTTATTTTTTTCATTTGTCGGTCTATTATCGCGTATTAACTAATGAAATAACTTTAAAAACATAAGTAACTATTATATATAGAAACACGTAAATCAGAATTAAAATATATTTAGTAGATTTTGAGTAAATAGGAAAAGTATCCCTAATTCTTCATTTTCTGTGCCTACTGGCTGTGTTAATATGTACGTGTCGGCGATGATATACGATAATATTGATGTAGGCCCTTAAAAAGCCGATTCTAATGCAACTTTTAATTTACAAAAAAAGTATTTGAACTGGATTCATAACAGGCCAGCAATCAAAACTTACATGGTTAATAAGCAGGCGGGAGATTATTTTTACAAAATTGTTTAATCCGGGGAACTCGTGATTACTTATTAATTCAGAAAGGAATATCGATATTATTCTTTAAAGAAAAGAAGTTAAGGTATACTGGTAAGGTAAGGTATGCTGTCCCCCATATGAAATAAGTAGCTTTACAGTAGCATTGCTTGCTTTAGAGGGATATCAATATGTGTGGAGAGGCTCAATGATATTTTTTTTAAGTTATACTTATACACTTTCAGGGTCTTAATATCTCCTGTATAATTAATACAGCTGTAGCTTTAAGAGGATACCGAAATAGCTTCCTGCATTTTTCTACGTACGAAGTTTTCATTTTTTCTTTAGATTGAATGGCTAGAGCTCTAATTTTTAAGTATTTGTTTTAAATAAATAAAATAAATCAATATATAATCTAGGATCGCATAAACTTAGGAACGCGATTGAAAAAAGTTTTCTCGATAGAAAATCTTAGCGAAACAACTACTCTCATTTTTTATTTTTTTCATTTGTCGGGCTATTATCGCGTATTAACTAATGAAATAACTTTAAAAACATAAGTAACTATTATATATAGAAACACGTAATCCGGAATTAAAATATATTTAGTAGATTTTGAGTAAACAAAAAAAAATATCCCTAATTCTTCATTTTATACCTACTAGCTGTGTTAATAGGTACATGTACATGTCGACGATAATATTGATGTAGGCCCTTAACACAATACATTTAGAAGTTATTGAGAAATCTGTTTTTTGAATGCTTGTTAATGACTTTCTTTGCATCATAATTTATTTATTTATTTTCATTATCAACTAGTGTAATTATGTGATTAAAGATAGAGTGCAACTATTGCCTAATGCAAATTGAAAGTAGGTTTATGTATTAAATTGTGGTTTAAATCTTTTGTTTCGTCTTTAACATTTCTGTGAGGGAATGGATTTAATTCCTGAAAACACACCATCATAATTCTGTGTGTGCAATGAAATGGTGCACTTGTTTTCATGGTTCCCATAGCGAAGTCTCAGTAATAGGGTTTTTTGCCTTTTGGTATGGAACCTTAGAAATTATTGTTGTTTTCAAAATAGTTGCAAATTTGAAGAGGGAACACCTTAAAACCAGCTGTAACTAAATTGTAATTAATGTGGGGGCTTTATCCTTAAAATTAGCTTGTTATAATTTAATTTTAAAAGTTTCAGTTACACATAATACAAAGAAAATCGTATCAGGATAAAAAAATTTTTTTGAGACTGAACAAGTTTACATAAAGTTGTGATTGTGATGCCATAACTCTGTACAAAGGTCCTTTATTAAACCATCATTGAACAAAAGAAAAGAATATTAAATAACATTATCAAGTGTAGGAAGTGTACCAAATTTTTTGATTTATTTATAGCTTATTCATAACTACAAAAATATACATAGAAATTAGAAGATTAATTTTAAGTACTTAGCCGTGTGTCATAAAAAGAAGTCATAGGGATCGCCTTTATAAACTTTGTTAAAACAGCCGTACTAAAAGACCGTGTACAATTTTTTATGTTAGTTATCAACGTACTTTTAAACATAATGGAAAGTTTGTGGAGTTAATTACGAGATAATTACCTCGTCTTCTCCTTTCCTCCGTCATTTGCGGACCGCCATCTAACAAATGTGTAAGCTCTGTTATATTAAATGTGCATTTCTCCCTTTCCTTTTGCAAATCCTTATTAACTTTTTGAGAGACACTCATTTTTACGTAAATAATAAAAAATTATGAAAATAAAAGGCACCACGACTACTACAAAATCAACCACCGCACAGACTACTGCAAAAATAAACGAAATTTCAATTGTCATTTGTCACTTCCAAAAAAACAGACTAACTTATGACACAGACTCGGAGAAAAAAAAATGTTGAGCCTGGCTAACAATATTAGCGACATTATCACAATACTAGCGAAAATGTAGACATTTCACTTTTAATAAATTTAATGATGTTTTATGGTTCTAGGTCCACCCTAACTTATACATTCTGCTGAATTAATTAACAAATACTGATTTAATTTTGGCCGAAATTAATAATTGTATTCTTTTAATATTGGGTTAAAGGAAAACCACGTGCTTAATTTTTTTCAATTTCCTCTTACCACGTTTCTGCCAAGATACGGTCAGTTCAAAGTACACTTTATCACCAGCAATGACCTAATGTTATGCCTAACGCCTGTTAATAAATATGATTGTAGGTACCAGCTTAATTTTCTCTAGATCTAACGATATTAACTATACTTGCGTTGACAATACTATTCCTTGTTTTAAAGTCAAAATTTGCAGGGTCTAATCCACGAAGTATAGATAGAAGGAGTCCGAACGTAATGTTGAACGAATGGTCTCAATTTAAGGGACAGATTTTTTGCCGGTATAGCGCGCCATTTTTCAAGGAGTACTCGTTTGAATTATGTTTTTAATTAAATATTGAATTATGATATTGAATATATATTATATAATATTGAATTATGTATTTAATTAAATTAAATTCAACATTCACGAGCCAGCGCGTGTTTACATGTAATAATAATAATAGCATCGGTACGCCCTGAACACTTGCGCAGCCAGTGGCAGAAAATAGAACTATGATCTGGGTTTATTAATGTGTACACGAAATATTATGGAAAAGCCTATACCGTTCGGACTCCTTCTATCTATACTTCGTGGTCTAATCTGTGGAAATTCGCCTGTGCCATTGGTACTTGGTACCAATTCAACAGGGACAACTAAACTTAACTAAAATTTAAAGTTGATAATGTTAATATATCTCTAATTTACTATTTATTATAATTCTATGTATTATAAGTATGTATTTACAAAAGAAAAGTAGTATATGTATTCTATCCGTATTCTGGTACCCATAACACAAGCATAATAAGCTTAGCTTGGGACCAGAGGACGTTGTGTGAAATGTCCATGAATATTTATTATTTTATTTCATGGTACATATTTACCTCTATTAAAATCGTTAAGTCTATAATACACAGTTTTTATAAGAAAGTTGAGTTAACATTTCCTATTTGTATTATTAATACTACGAATTTTCATTTTTCTAGTTTAGTTGTACATGTAGGATTCTACATACGACATCATTTTCTGTGATGTGATGCCTTTTTTCATTATTTAATGCCTTTGTTAAGTAGGTAGCTACTTTTAGGAATTAGAAATTAATTTACAGTGTAAACTCTTTATAACGTTATCCTTTATAACGATAAACTCCCTATAACGTTGGAGTGAGCCCAAGTTGGTTGGTTTGCGTTAAAACTCACATATTGAAACACTCTTTAAAGCGATACGCCATTCTCTATTACGAAGAAATGTGTTCATATTTGTAGACAGTAAATATTTATTATCGGTATTATTGTTTATGTTATGTTATCAGGTAACAAAAGACTTTGAAGCTCCGAAACATCCGAGGTCGGTCTAGCTTTTGTTATCCTTAATTGCCTTGTACACGTGCAGTATGACGCATTGTTTTCTCGGAAGTGATGGTCTTCGACCAAGCATACTGGGTACCTATCGTATTATCAGTCGTAAACCTACTTTGAAACTGTTAACATGGCCAGTAAACGGAAAGCGATTAGTGTTGACGAAAAAATTTGTGTGATACGTGCGATTGAAAAGGGAGAAAAGAAAAGTGACGTTGGAAGGCGTTTTGAACTAAGTCAATCCACTGTTGCTACCATTTGGAAAAACCAAAAAACAATTCAACAGGCGGCGCTGGAAGGAAACTTGTCTAAAAAATTAAGAAAGCCAAAATTCGAAGACTTAGATCAGGCAATGTTGTCGTGGTTTAACAATCAGCGCCAGAATAATGTACCCATCTCGGGGCCAATTGTAAAAGCTAAGGCTGAAAAGTTTGCCAACCAACTTGGCATAATTGACTTTAAAGCATCTGAAGCAGGGTCTGTCAACTCTATTCTACGAACAAGAGGTAGGAGGGCTATGAAATTAGAAAGAGACGAAAACATTAAAGTAAAAGAGATGAATTAACAATGTTGCCACCAAAAATACTATTTCGTATTCCCCAGAACAATAAGCTTTTTAATTGGTTTTAAAAAAAAATTTCTTCATAATTACCTTTTCCTATTATTCTGATGCCAGAAAATGTTTGTTAGGAAATATATCATATTTAATCGATCAATACATACACTAAACAAAAAGTGTTTAATATATGACAACACACGCACGCGCCATTTTCTGTAGAATTTTGACTTTGACAATTGAAGTTACAAGAAAAATGTCTGCCGTTGTTTCTGCACCGTTTTATCTTGTACTTATGTTTATTTGTAATAAATAAACCAGTTTCTCTTAATTTTACATACATTGTGAACGTGAGTCGAGCTTGCTCCTCAGTGTCTGTGTTTTGGTGAAAAGATGAGTTCGCAGAAAGAAAATACTAGAACCTGTACCATGTGTGGATCTTCATCTTCTAAAGATCCCAGCATCACTTTGCATCGGTTTCCGAAGCCTGGCTCAAAAAATGTTCTGCGGTATGTACTTATGTCAACTTTATTGTAAGTTTGAATGTGAACTTTATTGTAATTTTAACACAGTATTCTTCACTTTCTGCTAAATTCATGGTATTTTAATGAAAAAAAAAACTAGAACACCATTCATGGTATTAAAGAAATTTTTTATTAATAAGTTCGACGGGTGTTATAAAAAAATCCAAAAAAGTGTTCAAAGTTACCAAATTGTATGTATTACTCTTTTGAATTTAATTAAGAATATGATTGTTATAGAATGTTTTTTTTTCAGTTGTGAAATATGGGCAAAGTATTGCTTTCCAAATGAAGCCTGGTCTTCAGCGAAATTCCAGGCTGAACAACATTCAGAGCATAAGATGCTTTGCAGCAAACACTTTGAGAGCACATGCTTTATTGAGAAGAAGTTGTTCAGAACAGCTGTACCTGGTGTTCAATCCAATAAGGTTAGTATAATTAATACTTGAAAAATATATTTAAAATGTTGACTGTTTTTAACAATGTGGACGTGGCTGTTAACAGTAGATTGGCTAATTTCACTAATAATAACACTACTAATAAGTCAGAAATTTGAAAAAAATCATTATCTTCATGATAATTATCAAAGAAATATATAATTATCTTGATAATTTCGAGCCCTGTTCCATGTATTTGAATGATTTTTAAACCTTTAATTTTCAGGATACCACAATTTCTTATCTGCCAGATCAACCTGCCTTGTTTACACCTGTTGCTGGTCCGTCTAGAGTTCCTTTCAAAGAGCATAATACAAACATTATGACTCCAACCAGTTCTACAGTACTACAACCAACTACTTCAACACAAGCTGATGAGAAAAACAAAAAGTTGATAAGGAAACTGAAAAACAGTATGAACAAAATATACCGATTACAAAAAACGGTGAAACATTTAAAAAATGATGCATTTTTAAATGTGATTTGTCAACATAAGAGAGTGACGAAAATTCTTGAAACGAAAATGAGTTCATCATTTGCACTGTTACTGCAAGGGGAACTGCAGAATTATAAAAGGAAGAAACCTGGGCGGAGATGGAACTTGGAGGCTAAAATAATAGCATTGAGGCTCTATAAAAGATCTCAAACAAGCTACAAATTATTGAGAAGAATTATTTGTTTACCAGCACCCAGCACACTAAAATCCCTATTAAGCAAATTTAAGATGCCTGTGGGGATACACAAAACCACTCTTACAGTGTTGAAAAACACAATTAAACACTTTGGGGCATCTGACCGAGAATTCGTTTTACTGTGGGATGAAATGTCCTTAAGAAAAAATTTATGGTACAACTCGAAGGAGGATCAATTTGAGGGATTCCAAGACCATGCTACACAAGGTAGATCTCCACAGGCAGCTACGTATGCCCTTGTATTACACAGATATTTTTACTGCGTCTGGGTGTTACCTATCTATTCTATGTATGTATTTACAAAAAAAAGTAGTATATGAATTATATCCGTAATCTGGTATGCGTATCACAAGCATTACGCTTAGTTTGGAACCAGAGGACGTTGTGTGAAATGTCCGTGAATATTTATTTATTTATATCTTATTATAAGCTAATTATGAATGTATTATGTATATTATGTTTAATATTATTATTAGAACGTAAATAAGTATTTTCAATTATGAAAGACATAATATAATAAGTATTCATTTAGTTAATTATGTTAGTTTTGAATTTTGTTAATGATTATTATCTGTAAAATTATAAAACATAATTAAATGATCACTGTTTGTTTTATTAAACTGCTTCATAATATATAAATGTTAGCATTTTATGCACAAGTACACTGTGTTTTCCGATAGTGATTTTGTTCAATTATTGCTGTGCAAAAATTGATCATCTTATGAAACTATCGGGAAACGCGCTGTACTTGCGCATAAAATGCAGTACAAAAATACTGCGCATAATTTAAAGTTCCCTCCAATTTCTTTTACTGTCTAATTTAAGTGGGCAAACGATAGATGGCGCTGGTTGGTAAGGAAAAAATTTCCTCACTACAATTGTATGTAGTCGTTATTCTTCCCTTTTTAGGGTATATATGTTCTGTGATCTGAAGGTTGGCTCGGAAAATTTAAGCACCGTCATCAAATTACGTACGGTAAAATGAACGGAGAGGCGCGGGATGTCGATATGAATGTGACTAACAATTGGATTAGTACAGTGTGGCCTAATTTAAAGATGAAATACTCACCAGAAGACATTTTTAATGCAGATGAAACTGGCCTTTTTTTCAAGTTGACTCCCGACAAAACTTTAAAATTCAAAGGGGAAAAATGTGTTGGAGGAAAACTGTCTAAAGAGCGCATTACAGTTCTAGTGGCTGCCAATATGAGTGGCACAGAAAAAAGAAAGCTTTTAGTTATAGGCAAATCGAAAAACCCTCGGTGTTTCAAGAACATAAAACAGTTGCCAGTTACGTACAAAGCAAACAAGTCAGCTTGGATGACATCGCAGATTTTTGAAGAGGAAGTGAGAAAATGGGATGCTGAATTAAAATCACGGAAAATCTTGCTTCTAGTAGACAATTGTCCTGCTCACCCAATCATATCTAATCTTCGAAACATAGAGTTAGCATTTTTCCCAGCTAATACAACCAGTATTTTACAACCAATGGATCAGAGTGTAATTAAATCCCTAAAGGGCCACTATAGACGGAAAATGTTGATGGATATGATAGAAACTGACGGCAAGGTCTCGATCAACATGCTACAAGCAGTGAACTTCATATCAAAAGCCTGGCAAGAGGTAACAGCGGCCACTATCCAACATTCTTTTCGACATGCTGGATTATGTAGTAGCCAAGAAACGAACCAATTTAACAGTGAAGACAATCTACCACTGAGTGAATGGATAAGCCAGTTCAACGTACCAAACAATTTTAACGAAGATCTACAATCGTACGAAAATATAGATGAGGATGTAGCCACAACTGGTACACTTACAGATGAACAAATTGTTGATTTAGTGTCAAAAAGTCAGGAAACACCCGATAATCAAGATGAAGAAGACGATCAAGTGGACAAAGCCGAATCACCACCAACAATTCAACAAGCCCTAGATGCCGCTAAGTTGGTAGAAAATTTTTTGTTGTTTAATCAAGACGATTCCACCACATATCTAGATATGAATAGGATACATAAAATAATACAAAACAAGTACTGGCATAGCAAAAAACGTCAGACGAAATTATCAGACTATATGTGTAAACAATAATTTATATGTTTAAGCATTTATTATCTAAGACATACATACAATTAAAAATTCTTGTATTAAAAATTCTGTTCACTCCATATAACGATAACTCTCTATAACGACAAAAAATGCTCAGTCCCTCGAGTTTCGTTATAAAGAGTTTACACTGTATTTACATTTGTGTGACAGCACTGATACAAATATATAAATAAATCAAACCTGTAACCTAGTGAACATTTAGGGCTATCCACAAATTACTTAACTAGGACTATTTGACATTAAGTCAAATAGTCCTAGTTATATTATGGGTAAATAAACAATGTAGAAGACATGCAAAAAACATTTATTACATGAAAATTTATAAATAGCATACTAATATTAACAGAAGCTATTCACAATGTTTTAATATTCATCATCGGTAATGCTAATGGAGTAGTCTGGAAAAGATTTTTTAATTAATTTAGCAGTAAGTTCATGATCAGCTCGGCCATAACTTTGAGAGTAACCATAGATAAGTATTTTTTTATTGTCTGGATCATGTGATATTCTACCTCCTCCAATAGGTTCACAATCTAGAGGTTCAAGTTTTTCCTGTACCTGGAAGCGTAATGTTTAGTTATAATATTAATTAAGCCTATCTTTTTTATCTGGCTCTAGACTGTGTACTAAAAAATATTTAAATTGGTTTAGTAGTTTTGGTGTGAAAGTGTGACTGATTAACTTTTTCATTTATAATATTGGTAAGAATGAGAGTGGATTCATTTATAAATTGTTGCTTTTACTTAATAAACAAAATTATGGTGGAAAAAATGATGCAATGTTTAACTCATACTGAGGTAAATTGTAGTGGAAGATTTGGTAGCCACATAGTTCCTGCACATTAGGAACCATGATAGCTTAGTTGGAAGAGTGAGGTTGTTGGTTCAAGTCCCGCTCATGGTGATCATTTTTTCCACTATAATTTAGTCTATTAAGTAAAAGCAAAGCCAAAAACTAAAAATTCTTGAATTATTCCAACTTACCACATCATAAATGTCTGAATGGTATGATAGTTGTATACCTCTCACAATGGTAACAGGCTCAACAGTGGGCTGAGTTTTATCATGCACATTTATCAATATATATTTAAATATTCCAGTAGGTTCTATTTCTACCTTTGGTAGTGCATCTAACATTGTAGACATTTTTCTTATTTGAACTATGAAATTAGAGGCTGTAAGAACAACAATAATAAATTACTTATAGAAAAAGTCAGATAACTTAGTTTTTTTTACATAAAATTGTTAAAATTAACTGTATAAAATAAATGTGTTATAAATATTATGTGACTGTAACCACTTGCCTGTTCTAATGGGTTTTACAGTTTGTTGCATAAAAAGAGACCACATGTTACAATCGTAAAGCTTTTCAATAGAATGCTCTCAATGCCCTGTGGTTGACGATAAAGTCTATATTTAAGCACTTGGTAGGCTATGTTTGCAAAACTCTACAATGTGAACGATCATCAAGTCAAAAATATTTCTACAACTAATTTCTATTAATGCAGACCTACATAAACATTATATTTAGAAACAAAAATACGTACCTACTTTGTATATATCTTTTTTGGCTTTTTTTTAGTAGTCCAGCAATCGGCTTTACTACATTGGATGTAATTATATGTTTTGCTGGAAATTCTATAAATATCTGAAAAGAAAAGTGCCGATTCGAAAAGAAAATTCCGAAAATCAAACGGACACTTGCCTTGCCTCGCCAAATGTCAATAACTTGTCAAAATGTCAATTTGTCAAAAAAGAACCAGCTAAGTACGTGTTGGACTTGCGCTTTAGAGTTCCGTAGTCCGTATCATGCATTTTTATGATAATATAATTTTAATCATTTTTAGAATATCATACCTACCATCTTATTCATGTTATAATACTCGCAATGTACCATGTAATTAATCTGACAACGTTCGATAATTTATAATATTTGTTACAGGCATGGCAGATATACATCATTTGTCGAAATTTCAACTCTCTAGCTACCACAGCTAGCACCTATAAGATACAACTTGATGATAGAAGAGGAGGGATGGAAAGATGAACAGCTGGAATGTGGATAGTGGCTTCTTCAATAGGCTCCCAATTTACCTTTTAGTATGGAACGTTATATCTATATTATTTTACTCTTTGTATGGAACCCTAAAAAATAAAACAAGAATAGATAATCTAGAGCTGTGTACCACAGAGTAGTGACGTGCCAAGTCGGCAAGGAACTCATAAGTAAGTGACCGTTTTCCAATTACAGCACAAGAGCGCATTATGCGGCATAATGCTCAACGTTGAGTGTTCCACTTCCAACATCAGCAACGCTTCGCACAATCGAGCACTCTCAAAAGTGATGCGTGCAATCGATATCAACTTCAGTGACTGAAAATTAACAAGTGTTTTTTCTTTAAGTTGGCATTGATTGAAATTTTATTTATATAATATCGTTAGTAATATTATTTATTGTTAAAATAATTTTTAAGGCTTTCGTTTCGTCGGAGTTTTTTGGAAATAATCAAAGTTAATTCAAGCTGTGTTAAAAAAATTAATATAAGTATGGATGAAGGTAACATTTTTTAAATATTCCACATTTATGATGTGAATACAATTTTATTTTAGTATTTTTTTTTTCAACACTGAACTTAGCGCACTCTGCTGGTGCATTTGAAAACTAATTCACGTTCCAATTAAACGTCAGCATAGTTCAGCATTGTGCGGCACTGAGTCGCATTTTGCTCTGTAATTGGAAAACTAGGTATATTGCAAAAGTATTTGTTACCATTTTAGTAGAATTCGGTTTTTACTAGTAGTATTTTCGTGAAATAAACTATGCAACACTGACGGCGGCGGCCATATTTCTTTCTTGTGTGCGTTGGAACTCCTCTAGTCAAGATGAGGTTAGTTTTTGTAAATAATTTTAATTTGTTATACTTTTCATTGATAAAATAGTTAATCTTCTGTATATAAGTGCTAAGGAAAAAGTTTTCGAAGTATACACATCATTGGAACGCAACATCGTGATTCTTTGTTTTCGTTGTGTGCCGCTGCCATGTGGTCTTACATGATTTGTGTTACCTTTCAGTTCCCTCAAGCTGCAGAAGAGGCTTGCAGCCTCTGTTATGCGATGCGGTAAAAAGAAGGTGTGGCTTGATCCCAATGAGATCAATGAAATCGCAAACACCAACTCCAGTGAGTATCTTGCGGCGCGGTGTGTAGTTTGATAGCTTGTACACATGGATGTCCTTATTCAAACAGTAAACATAGAATTGCCGTCAACGTTCCCTAAACTTTAATTTATGTGCACCTTAATTCTCATTATGTTACAAGTCTATAAAGGTTCTAAATTTGTGTACCTTTATGTACTTAAAAGTATAGGTTATTCATGATGAAGAGTTTAAGGGATTTCATAACTATTACGCTGTGAAGAAACTATTCACAGAGAAGTCCTAGAACTTTGAATATTTGTATGCGGCATTTAAATTGTTCTCTATGGGATCACTGAACTGCTAGCCATACTGTACAATGATATGCCTAAAAGTCTAGCCGTCTAAATGACTTAAGTTTTATGTAAGACAAAAATGACCTAGAAATAAACTATAATGTTAGGAAGTTGGATGAAAACAGGAAGGCGCTTCTCATCTGTTTTTAATGCTTACACTTGAAGCTTGATACAGGCTTTCAATCTTATTTATTGGAGTATTTTATTGTCTATATCATTTAAACTGATAAGTTTACAATAAGTATTGACATCAATAAAGGGACTTTAATTAATTAATAGGTCTCACATATCGTAATACTGGGATATGTTTATAGGACAGAACATCCGTAAGATGATCAAGGATGGTCTGGTCATCAAAAAGCCTGTAGCTGTACATTCCCGTGCTCGTGTCCGTAAGAACACAGAAGCTAGAAGAAAGGGACGTCATTGTGGCTTTGGTAAAAGAAGGGGTACAGCTAATGCTCGTATGCCACAGAAAGTAAGTTGAATTATGTTGATATTTTAACTGTAATTAGGTTTTTGTTGATTTCATTGTATTTTAGCCATTTCATATCTATTTGTGTTGAGTTTTCCACATCTTGGGTTTTAGTGTAGTGATGGACCTGTGTATTAATCTGATGTATGTATAGCTGTAAAATAATAAAATAAAATATTCAGGACATTTCACACAACGTCCTCTGGTCCCAAAGTAAGCTATATTTCTATGCTTGTATTATTGGTAACAGATACGGATAGACCAGACGCAGTACAAACATTTATATGACATTTATGGATATCACAAAAATTATTTTCGCAAGCGGGAATCGAACCCGCGACCTCGTGATCGGTAGTCCATTACATAAACCACTCCACCACGAAGCCCGTCAAAATAAATATATTCAGTAGTTTTTACATAAACATACATCTCTACATTATTGTACATTTTGTGTTCATAATATAACCTGTTGCTATCTAATTCTAATATAGATAATATTTTGACACTAGAAGTATTATATTTGCTTAGTTTTTACTTACATACTTTTGACTACTTATATCTTAGAGCTGCAAGTAAATACATACAATTTGTTGTTAAGGGCCTACATCAATATTATCGTATATCATCGCCGACACGTACATATTAACACAGCTAGTAGGTATAGAAAATGAAGAATTAGGGATACTTTTCCTATTTACTCAAAATCTACTAAATATATTTTAATTCTGATCCACGTGTTTCTATACATAATAGTTACCTATGTTTTTAAAGTTATTTCATTAGTTAATACGCGATAATAGACCGACAAATGAAAAAAATAAAAAATTAGAGAGGTTGTTTCGCTAAGATTTTCTATCAAGAAAACTTTTTTCAATCTTGTTTCTGAGTTTATGCGATCCTAGATCATATATTGAAAAAACATATACTTAAAAATTAGAGCTCTAGCCATTCAATCTAAAGAAACAATGAAAACTTCGTACGTAGAAAAATGCACGAAGCTATTTTGGTATCCTCTTAATCTTTCAAACATTTCTAAGTGGAATTAGCATTAAATTTAAAATGTTTACTCTCGAATGTTAAATAGTGAACAATTATTGTGCAATTTGTTGTACCTATCTGTCAAAATATGTCCGTCCGTCCGTCCGTCTGTCACCAGGCTGTATCTCAAGAACGGTGATAGCTAGAGAGTTGAAATTTTCACAGATGATGTATTTCTATTGCCGCTATAACAACAAATACTAAAAATAAAATAAAATAAATATTTAAGGGGGGCTCCCATACAACAAACATGATTTTTTTACCGTATCTTGCTCGATACTAATAACGTTGCCTTATGTTGCATAGATAGTGGTACGGAACCCTTCGTGCGCGAGTCCGACTCGCACTTGACCAATTTTTTTTCTTATCAGCTTTTCATAAAATTTTTGTGAGGTATTAAATTACAAAATGTTTCTTTTTCTTTTAGAAGTAAATGTGAAGATTGAAATTTAATCCTTAACAATATGGTTAAGTGGACATAAATATCTTCCCAGTACCTGAAATAGAACAAGATTATTTTAATATTTGTTTAAAATATTGATTTTATTAAGTAAAACCACTTTTTGCGGATTAAGACGCATGTATTTGTTTTAAATTTAGCCTGACGATTCGGAGACTTAGTAGTAAGTCGCCATGTTTACGTGTGGTACACGCGTCTTAATCCGTAAAAATGGTTTTATAATGATTTGCGCAAATGTTAGAGATATATTTGTTTTTATTGTTTTTGTAGTTTTCCAGCTGTTTCTTATTTTATAAACTGTTTCCTTTCAGGAACTCTGGGTACAAAGGCAAAGAGTTCTTCGTAAATTGCTTCTCAAATACAGAACAGCAAAGAAAATTGACAGACATCTATACCACGCCTTGTACATGAAGGCAAAGGGTAATGTGTTCAAGAACAAGCGTGTACTCATGGAGTACATCCACAGGAAGAAGGCTGAGAAGGCTAGGACTAAGATGCTCAGGTAATTTATTTTTTCAGCTTTATTTGGGTCCATAGGATGTTGTTATTATTATTTATTTTATCAACAATTTTGACGTGCCCCCTGCAGTTTAGGGGCAAATCAAACTGCTGTTTACAAGATCGTTGGGTCAATTTTCGCCACAAATATTTTAACTGTTTCTGGGTGTTTTCTATCTGTTAAATGTATGTATTTATAAGAAAATAGTAGTTTATATGTATATTATATCCAGATTCTTTACATAACGCAAGCTAATCAATTTAGCTTGAAACAAAAGAATGTTGTGTCAAATGTCTAGCAATAAAAAATAAAATCAAATTTAATAGTAAATGTATGTAAGCTAGTGTTATGCTCAGATAGGGAGCAGAGGTAATTGTGTGTTATGTACATTTTCTAAGTATTTATGATTTTATTTGCCTTGAATTTTATTTTTTATACTTAAAACTGTTTTCATAATATTCTCAAATACTTGTGCGACTCATTTGTTTAAAATATGTAAGTAGTTTTATTTAAACTGTTATGCTAAACAGATACGCCTTAACTTTGAATACGAAAGCTTAATTTCTCACATTAACTATTAGTAAAAATGTAATTTATTTATTTATTTTATTCTTTATTGTACACCATACATATCTTAAATTAAACTTATACAAAAAAAAATCAAGTACAATGGGCGGCCTTATCGCTTAAAGCGATTTCTTCCAGACAACCTGAGCATGGATATTATTTAAGAAGTAGGTAGAAGTTGTAGGTGCACGTTTATACCTAATATAAACTATATAACACACTAACAATAAACATACACATATACTTTTTAAATACACATACACACAATTACATAATAGATAAATTTACTAGGTACTAAAATAAATATTATAAATATCTTATAAACAGTACAGTTTTTTAATGTGTTTCTAGTAAAGTAAGTAGAAGCACGTAGGTAATTTCAAATAATGGTCCTTTAGCAACAACTTAAAAGATTTTAAAGTCTTAGCCTGACGAATGGCTAAGGGCAAAGCATTCCACAATTTCGTAGCTGTGATGGTAAACGACTTGTGAAAGAATGAATGTGTAATATTTATTTTATATATATATTTTTTCCAGTGATCAGGCTGAGGCCCGCCGTAACAAGGTGAAGGAGGCACGTAAACGTCGTGAGGAACGTATCGCCGCTAAGAAGGAAGAACTGTTGCAGACGTTCGCTAGGGAAGACGAGGCCGCAGTCACCGCCAAGAAGTGATCAACTGTTATTTATACATAAATGATCCATTAAACACTCGGGTCGCATTTATTTGTTTTATTTTATACAAAATAATCTACTTGGTTCAAAAACTAAAAAACACGCTTTAAAATCCTGAATATTTTTTTAGGGTTCCGTACCCAAAGGGTAAAAACGGGACCCTATTACTGAGACTTCGCTGTCCGTCCGTCCGTCCGTCCGTCTGTCACCAGGCTGTATCTCAAGAACGGTGATAGCTAGAGAGTTGAAATTTTCACAGATGATGTATTTCTATTGCCGCTATAACAACAAATACTAAAAATAAATATTTAAGGGGGGCTCCCATACAACAAACATGATTTTTTTACCGTTTCTTGCTCGATACTAATAACGTTGCCTTATGTTGCATAGATAATGGTACGGAACCCTTCGTGCGCGAGTCCGACTCGCACTTGACCAATTTTTTAATTATTGCATTGTCATCGGTTCTTGATTGATATACATGCAAAATTTCAGATCAATTGGACTTCTGCAAGTGGGTTAAAATCACTTTCAAAGATTCCCTTACATAGATTAATACACGTGTTAAAAAGGCAAACACGCCATCATCTTTTATTACTATTAAAATACCGCATTAAAATACGTTGCTTAATTTTGAAAATGTAAGCTCACATAAGGAGGGGGGGGGGGGGGGGTGGTGGCAACCATCCCATTATATCATCCGCATAAGAAATTGAACACCATAATAGGGAAAATGGGGTTGTGACCATTTATTTTCAATTCTTTACACAGTTTATTGACATATTACGTCAACTAGACAATAACAATTTCATTCCCGTAGTTATGCATTTGATATTAGTGCT
Organism: Orgyia antiqua; assembly: GCA_916999025.1. Classification (NCBI taxonomy): domain Eukaryota; kingdom Metazoa; phylum Arthropoda; class Insecta; order Lepidoptera; family Erebidae; genus Orgyia; species Orgyia antiqua. Next base: position 23,707,759 of record OU779862.1, read on the forward strand.
AAACAGGCGTTTGAGCGTTTCTTAATTTTTATTACACAGTACACTTTTATTAGCTTCGAAAGTATATGTCTATTACATGTATCTCATACGTATTCATTTAAACCTTTAAATAAATCTGTACCTCCAAAGATTGAAACAACGTAAAGGCTTAATGATACAGCACTGAACCGCACAGTACTTAAATTATATTATTAATGCGTATTTAAACACGAGCGTCAGCAAAATTCTAAACAATGAGTTACGAGTACACGTACAAATACACAATGTGCACTGGTTCCGTTATTCACCGAATTTTTGGTTACAAAAAGTAAAGTTCTTTAATTAAACATGTAGGCAGCACTAGTAATATCAGAAGACAGACAGACAGACAGTTAACAACATAAAACGGAACTGACCGGTTGTGTTGATTTCAATTTATTCAAATTTTATTTATAACTATGGTCAAAATAAATAAAGATTTGTTAATGGAGCGTTCTCAATGTACATTTAATGTTGAAGAGTTGACGCATTTTATTGACGGCGGGAAAGAAATGACTTTGGCGCGAAAGAGAACAGGTAATATTTAATATAATAACATTATTCTCATAAATAATACATACTGGTTCATAATCAATAATGAAATATTGATTTTAAAGGCTTCATTTAATCATTGAAATTAATTTATCTACATACCAATAACTAACACCGCAGTTGCCTTTCGTTAATAATTATTAAACACTCACTGTTTCACGTGTTATAGGATGATTTATAGGTGTTGCCCAAAAGCCCCAATTTTGGTTTCCTTCTTTATGGAACAGTATCCAGAAAATGATAGTTTAGATACCCAACAAAATTTAAAAAATGTTCCCCTAAGTATATTCTTTTATTTCAAAGCCTCTTAGTAACCTCGCTTTCATAATGTGATCGTCTTTGTGTGAGATTTTAATGTTTAATAAACAGGTACCTTTAGAACTTTTAAATTCCATCAAAATCAATTCAGTAGTTTGATAGTTTGGGCGTAAAGAAGGACAAGAAATACTTTAGCATGGAATAAAAACATAATGACCTAACAGGCAGAATCATTCTTTTAACGGGTTTCGTGGTGCCCGGTGGTGCAGCAATAGTGTAGCTTAACTTTAGTTTAGCGGCCTTTTAACAAGTCTTACAAGGTCGCGGGTCCGGTTTCCGCACACAACTTATTTATGTGATTCGTGGAAAAGATTTTGTACTACTGTACTCAGTACTGAATGTTTTCTGTACATCAAAGTATGTATGGTTTGTATCCGTATTCTGGTACCCATAACACTACCAATGAGCTCAGCCAGAGATCAGAGGATTTTTTATAGAATGTCTGTGACTCTTAATTTTACTTTACGTAGTAAGATGAGTAAATTAAGTTTTAACCTTAGAATACAGAATTCTAAGGTTTAAACATGATGTAATACATACATATCTTACTAATTTCCCTATGCAAAATCAATTTTTAACAATCTAGCCTTAGGGGCTAGTGGGGCAGTGTCCCGGGGCCCTCGAATCCTTATTCATACGGCAAACCACATTTTATTAGACCCTAAACTAACTTTAGCCAGGTCAAAGTTACGTGTTATCTAGCATTTTTAAAGTGTTGGTCTATTTCATATTTTGTGATAATGGGGGCCCCATTATCACAAAATTCTTCTATGTAAACTAATTACGTTATGTAATCAGTTTACATAGCGGCGAGGCCCCATTTTTTAAATTTGTCCCAGGGCCCTTGGTTACCTAGCTTCGCCACTGTAGGTATATCTGTAGTATGTAAATAACGGTGAATGTCACTGTAAAACACAATCATGAATGTTTAACGTACAACGTACTTATGACCTGGCAAGAATTTATTCCTATGCATATCTATTTATTAATTAAATATTGGAGCATAGTCATACAGGGGTATTACCTCAGTTAATGCGCGTCTAGTAATTTTTTCTTACTCTAATGTGCTCCAAATAGACGTAGTTATAATAGTATCTATTCTGTGCCCTAGTGTTATGAGATATGGCAAAAAAATAAATAAAAAAAGGTTCTTTTGCCACTATATATTTTTAGGTAGGTAGGTAGTATACGATTAAGAAATTTAACTAACAAAAATGAAAATAATAATGTTAAAATATAATGTTAGAAAATATTATAACAAAAAATTGGTCAAGTGCGAGTGGGACTCGCGCACGAAGGGTTCCGTACCATTATCTATGCAACATAAGGCAACGTTATTAGTATCGAGCAAGAAACGGTAAAAAAAATCAGTTTTTTGTATGGGAGCCCCCCTTAAATATTTATTTTATTTTTAGTATTTGTTGTCATAGCGGCAATAGAAATACATCATCTGTGAAAATTTCAACTCTCTAGCTATCACCGTTCTTGAGATACAGCCTGGTGGCAGACGGACGGACGGACGGACAGCGAAGTCTCAGTAATAGGGTTTCCGTTTTTACCCTTTGGGTACGGAACCCTAAAAATGAACTTGAAATATATTTGATAAGAGAAAAGTATTAGATTTATATGAAATATATTGTGGTAATAAATTAATCAAAAATAAGTAATTTGTTTTATTTACTGTTTGACGGTTAATCTCGTATTGAGTATTCTTTCTTCATCTTCTATAGAATAAAAACTGTCAAACAGAGCTACGATATGTATATCGAAGACAACGTCTAATGACCAGCATAGGTGCGATTGTCGCTATAGGTAGAAAATGTTAAAATCAGCATCAAATAGAGTTGTTGATGTTGAGAATGTTAAAATCAGCTAAGTTAGCCGATTTTAACAGCACCTTTCCGAAGCAAATGGGGTGGTGGTGGTGACACAATACGTATAATCTACCACGCGGATACTTATATATAAAAAACTTCCTTAAGACTAATTTTGATTCTAGAACGAATTTTACTAACAAAAAAGGAGATATTATTTGGTGGAACCCCGGAAGAATACCTCAGTCACAAGGAGTTGTACGAGCGTTCTGTTCAAAAGACCGTTACATTATTTAAAATATTGCAAGACGTCAACAAAGAGGACGTCACTAGTCTCAAGGATTTTAGGTAAAATTACTTTTTAAATATTAATATTAATTAAGTATGTTTAGTTTCGCTACTTTCGTACAGTGTATTTGTAGTTAATTTACTCGTATAATAATATTTTGTATTTCTATTTTAAATAGTTTTAGTTTTACACACGCAGACACAAATGCAATACTTATATATCTTTATTCAGTAGTACACCAAGATAATATACTCATACATACTCATACATTACCTATTTAAGTTGAAAAATGGGACAGGGTATAGTATAACTACGGAAATGATACTGATGATGATGATTATGAATGATCTTCAATGACGATGAAAGATACCCCATATCAGAGTGCAATATACTTATGGTCTTATTCATAATGACTTATCGGAGGTTTAAAGTTCGCTAAAATAGGTTCGCGAAAATTGTCAAAACTTGTTATTCATAATAGTCTTTTTACTCTAAAACGTTTATTATCTCTCCTATAAAATCTGCGTATAAACCTCCGATAAGTCATTATGAATAAGACCAATAATCTATACTAATATTATAAAGCTATAGAGTTCGTTTGTTTGTTTGAACGCGCTAATATCAGGAGAGGTTTTTAATTTTTTTTTTATCGAGGAAGGCTATATTACGCTGCGACCAACAGGGCCGAAGCATCAGTGAAAAATGTTGCAAAAACGGGGAAACCTTTTTAGGGTTCCGTACCCAAAGGGTAAAAACGGGACCCTATTACTGAGACTTCGCTGTCCGTCCGTCCGTCCGTCCGTCCGTCCGTCCGTCCGTCCGTCCGTCCGTCCGTCCGTCCGTCCGTCCGTCCGTCTGTCACCAGGCTGTATCTCAAGAACGGTGATAGCTAGAGAGTTGAAATTTTCACAGATGATGTATTTCTATTGCCGCTATAACAACAAATACTAAAAATAAAATAAAATAAATATTTAAGGGGGGCTCCCATACAACAAACATGATTTTTAGGGTTCCGTACCCAGTATCTCAAGAACGGTGATAGCTAGACAGTTGAAATTTTCACAGATGATGTATTTCTATTGCTGCTATAACAACAAATACTAAAAATAAAATAAAATAAATATTTAAGGGGGGCTCCCATACAACAAACATGATTTTTAGGGTTCCGTACCCAGTATCTCAAGAACGGTGATAGCTAGACAGTTGAAATTTTCACAGATGATGTATTTCTATTGCCGCTATAACAACAAATACTAAAAATAAAATAAAATAAATATTTAAGGGGGGCTCCCATACAACAAACATGATTTTTTTACCGTTTCTTGCTCGATACCAATAACGTTGCCTTATGTTGCATAGATAATGGTACGGAACCCTTCGTGCGCGAGTCCGACTCGCACTTGACCAATTTTTAATTCCACGCTTACAGAGTCGCCGGCAACAGCTAGTAATATACAGTAACATATAGATATAAGCGATTTGGTCTAGGCTGTTGGCTTTTTTCTAAATCCATTAATTAATTTCGTAAATATATACATAGGCCAAACAAAACAAGCAGACGCAAAACAACTATAAAGAAATAGGTATATCTAATAAATTGTTCTGTGTGGGAATCAAAACTGTAATCTCGTAAACGGTGACACTAACAACGAGTCCCGTCTAGACATTAGTCCACTGCCTGGGTCATAATCATAACCACTATAACCGCATAATTATAAATATATATTTTAGGAATGTACTACGCTCCGCTGTGGAATGTCTTGTATCAACGAACGGTACTCCATTCGGTGTACATTATATGATGTTCATACCAGTACTGATAAGTCAAGCTGATGAAGAACAGCAGAAAGAATGGCTGCATCAAGCTATTAAATGTCAAATTATTGGTAGTTATGCTCAGGTACTTATAAAATTACAAGTGATATATATTTGATTGGACGCAGATAGAGCAGGACCGCGCATTCTGGCGTTTTATGGGGGAGGCCTATCTAATGTCCAGCAGTTTACGGAGAAAGGTTAAGGAAAATTTTTGATTAGTATGTACTTCCCTACACGACTCTAGACGGTATATAATTGCAATCTAGATGCAGACAAAATAAGTATTAAAATGCAATCATATGACAAAAACATAAAATAAAATAATGCAACTCAATACGTTTTTACGTTAAAGTTATTATTTTATTTTAAACAAGTTTTTAATTTCCAGGCGTACGAATTTGCGAGCCACAGTTAGCTATAATTATATAAATAAACTAGCTGAACCGGCAAACGTTGTTTTGCCATACTAAAAAAAAAGTTTGTAAAATAGATGTTGGCCGATTCTCAGACCTACTGAATATGCATGTAAAATTTCATAAAAATCGGTCAAGCCGTTTCGGAGGAGTACGGTAACTAACACTGTGACACGTGAATTTTATATATTAGAAGATTATATACTTCCATTGTTTGTTTGTTTGGTGAATTTATTCTGTACCTACAGTATCCTATTCTACTAATACTATTAATGTGAAATTTGTGAGTATGGATGTTTGTGACACTTTCACGCAAAACTACTGAATAGATTTTAATGAAATTTACAATAATCTAGCTTATAAATTAGAATAACATATATAGGCCACTTTTTATCCCGAAAGAATGCAATGTTCCCGTGAGATGATAAAAAAAGTATCTTATAATCTCGATATAATATTAAGTTCCAAAATTAAATTGCTTTTCTAGACGGAACTTGGCCACGGTACATTTATCCGTGGTTTAGAAACGATAGCGACGTATGATCCTCACACACAAGAGTTTGAACTTAATACTCCTACATTATCTGCTTACAAATGGTGGCCAGGGGGATGTAAGTATTTCTTTTTCTAGCTTAAATTGAAAGATGAGTTAATGGTCCACCTAAAAGTAATTGTGCTCATGCAACCACAGGATATAGCCAATTAGCTACCTACCATGACAGGTATTCAGTTGTACTCTTCATAAACCTCCTAAAGAAGGTCGTGTTATAGCGTTTCAGAAAACACTTTAGCAGAAAAAAGTAAGGAAAAGGGAAAAGTTCCAAATATTTTAAGTACGTGCAGAACTTTAGAATAATCAGGAGCGTAACATAATTAGGTGTAGTCAAGGAAATCGTCCAATGATGTTTATAATAATAAATAAATATTCATGGACATTTCACACAACGTCCTCTGGTCCCAAGCTAAGCTTTATATGCTTGTGTTATGGGTACCAGAATACGGATAAAATACATAAACTACTTTTCTTTTGTAAATACATACTTATAATACATAGTAAACAGATGCCAGACGCAGTACAAACATTTGTATGACAATTAAAAACATCACACAAATGATTGTCCTGACCGGGAATCGAACCCGAGACCTTGTGAACGGCAGTCCGTTATATGAACCACTAAACCACGAGGCTCGTTTATGCTTGCGAAGTAACAATAGCTTCTGAGCAAATCGGTACTACTTAGAAAAAACTGCGCTTCACTCATACATTTGGCCTAAGAATACTCGCCCAAACAAGCAACAAGCGACTTAAGACCTACTATTTTTTTGTTAAAGCAGTTTTAAACTAAAACCATATTACACCGTACTTTCAGTGGGTCAAACAGCCAATCATTGTGTAGTAATAGCACAGCTGTATTCTAAAGGACAATGTCATGGAATCCATCCATTTATGGTTCAAGTGAGAGATCGGGAAACTCACATGCCTTTACCAGGAATCAAAATTGGGGAAGTAGGACCTAAAATGGGATTAAACGCTGTCAATAATGGATTTATAGGATTCGAACGTGTAAGGATACCTAGGAAGAATATGCTGATGAAACATGCTAAAATTTTGGAGGTAAAATTATCTTTTGATATGCAAATAATGGTGTAAAAATAACTAAACTTAAATACTGTTAATGTAAATATCAGCAGCTGTATGCCCATTAGCACCAGGTCAGGATCTGATGGTTATCTCATAAAAAATCGAGGAAAACCCTGAAATTTTAAAGGCACACTAAGTCCGTCTATTTTTTTTTAATACCCATTTATAGCGTTATGATATGGTACTGTTATTTTGTTTTCAGGATGGCACTTATGTAAAATCAAAGAACAATAAGTTAATATATGGTGGCATGGTGTTTGTGCGAGTAACTATAGTTGCCGATTCAGTAAAATATCTATCAATGGCGATCACAATAGCAACTAGATACTCTGCTGTGAGGAGGCAATCGAAGCTAAAATCAGAGTAAGAATACACTGCGGTAAATAATCGTCTAACTTAAAAGTAATTTCACAGTTTTCACATTGTAATAAAGATAATCGTCCGTTTAGTAAAATTTTATTGAAGCTTTGCAATTGAATAAAATTTTTGGCTAGATATTTAGTAATCCGTAAGTAAATAAATCCGTAAAATCGGTGTGTTAAGAATACACATACCGCCATCCCATCTTCCACCTATAGTGCTATAGTTAGCCAGTGGATATTATAAGTAGTTAGGCTTGTCTGTAAGATTGAAAAAAACCTGAAACTAGTTATATATTTTATCTCACTTTGTTCAGCCTTATTGTCATAAATGATAAAAGTTAGAAGGTTCGTAATCAGTAGTGGGATGTATGTGTTGCTAATTTCCTAAACCCATTTTATTTATGTGATCTCATATACAAAAGTGTGGTAATATTACAGTGGTCCAGAGCTACAGTTATTAGACTACGTGACGCAACAAGAGAAGATACTCCCAGCAATAGCCACGTGTTACGCAATGAAAATTAACTCTTTGAGACTGTGGAGCACTTTTGATATCATTAATGAAGAATTACATAAAGGGAATTTTGAAAGATTAGGAGAAGTAAGTAGATTCAGGCGATTTAATAGAGTAAAGAAATATGCGTTCTTTTGCTGGTGTTACGGTTGTCTGGCTTGAAAATAATTCCAAAATTGACTGTTATTTATACTCTTTTATTTGGATGTTAGAGTCTTTTAGTTTTAAGTATTTTATACACCTATGTGCGGTGTATAATTGAAATTCTAATTTGTAAGAACTTGTTGACTGCTTCATCTTGGAATTTTACTTTAAATCTAAATACATACTTTCTACAAAGTACCTACTCTACAAACGCCACAAGAAAAAATGCAATTTAGTCGTAATTAATTAGGTACTTATGATGACTACTCCTATTTATTCATTCGTCCTTCAGCCCTCCTCTGTCCACTGCTGGACATGGGGCTCCCTCATCGAACGGCATAGCGCGCTAACTGCATCTGCATCCAGCGTCCCCCGGTGCATTTAAATATATATAGTCATGGACATTTTACACAACGTCCTCATGATACGTACCATGAATACGGATAGAATACATATACTACTTTTCTTTTGTAAATACATACTTATAATACATAGAAACACCCAGACGCAGTACAAACATTTGTATGACAATTAGAAAAATCACACAAATGATTGTCCCGAGCGGGAATCGAACCCGCGACCTCTTGATTGACAGTCCGTTACATAAACCACTCAACCACGAGGCTCATTTGACGATATCGTCAGTCCACCTTGTTGGGAACCGCCCCACGCTGCGTCGTATGGTACGTAGTATATGGCTTAGCATTGGAGTAGTTAATATTGGTCATTTTCAGCTGCACGCGTTGTCATGTTGCCTTAAAGCGATCAGTACTTCAGATTCATCTCGGTTCAGTGAGCAGTGTAGGTCTGCATGCGGAGGTCATGGATACATGGAGTCCTCTAACCTCCCTCTAATCTATGCCCTCACAGCAGCTTCTTGTACGTATGAAGGTGACAACACTGTGCTGCTGTTACAGACTGCAAGGTAAGATAAAAATGTATTTATTTGTAAATTTATGAACACAGTACAGAGCCTTAAGTAACATAACATTGGACAGGTTGTACAAAGGATTTGCTTCTTGCATATATAAACTATACATCATCTCAATAAATTTAAGAAATTCAGGAGTGATCTATGATTTACCCGCAAAGCGTCCATTATTTCATTGAAGTGACTTGGAAGGTATTTTAACTAGAAATTAGTTTTTATACGATTTATTCAATAAAGTCAAGGTTGCAAGAAATTGCATTAGCGGTAAGACCGCCATTTTGTACTAGTACGTAATGACTTAATCCTAATGTATTGATTATGTAAAAGGTGTACAAATAAAGAGTTATCTATCTATCTATCTAAAGTTAACAAAATAAACATGGGTTTATAATTTTCAGGTTCTTGCTAAAAGTGTGGCGTCAAATTGACACACTGTCACCAACTGTAGCATATTTGAAGATAGTTTCAGCTCCAGGATTTCCAGAAAAGTGGGATAGTAGCGTTGAAGGGATCATACGTGGATTTCAAGTAGTTTCTATGAAGTAAGTTGGATGCTATTTATGATCAGCAACAGCTGTATATGTGATATAGGCCTCACAAACATTCACATTTACAAGTATTTGAGCATTTTAATTTAATCATCAGGCACGTACCTAGTAAATTCTCTCAACCTATCGCCCTGTCTTATTTCAATGGCGCTCTATACTGGTTGGTACTGGTACTTTTAAATATTCCCCCTCTAAGCAGGATCTTATTTACCTTTAGAGATATTTTGGGATTAAAAAGAAAATATCGTGATCTTTATTTTATTTAAAAAGTAAAAAAATAAAGTTGTCTTGAAATATTATTTCTTTTCTAGAAAAGTATCATCATGCGTAGAATTAATGACAAATAAAATAATGTCTGGGATGTCCCAGGAAGATGCGTGGAATACTACTTCGATTCATCTTGCGTCTGCAGGAGAGGTGAGTATTTTGGTTTTAGGGATATTCGTTTAATATTCAGTGTTATGGATATTCGTTTAGTGAAGTTTGAATTTAATAGAAAACTCATGAAAAAGAGCATAAGTCAATAAATTACCAACATTATTAGCCCCCACACTATTAGTTAGCATAGTTCGGAGAGCTGTAGGTATTACAAGCTAACTGAACTTCGTAGTCATCGAATTTAAAAATCGAGTAATACTGTAGTTTTAAAGATAGGGACACATAGGGACAAACATACAACAATAACAATTTTGTTTTATAATAAGTAAAGATTAAAAGCTATAGGCTTAAAAGCTGTTTTAGCAATTAAAATAACTTTAGTCGACCGTGACATAGTTTATACCATTAGAGTCGAAAGTCGACACCACTTATTTCATCTAACATAATAGAATCTTTATAGTTTTAAAATGTAAAATCAATTTGCATAATGCAAATCTGTAAAAAGACATTAAAAAATTAAGTAATAATTTTGTCAGTTATACTTTTGCGATAAGAATGTGAAGCAAATTCTGTTTCGTCCACTGATCTCTACCAGCTCATAGAGTTTGCTTTATTACATGACATTTAGTACTTTTTAGATATATTTTAAGAAAATAATAAATTAAACTAGAAGACCATTATAATGAAATGATGTCACTAACATGTTATTAAATATTATATCTACTAAATAGATTTTGTTGAAGTGAGGTCCAATGTTATCAAGTGCACTGCTCTGATTTAGATAAGACGTTTGACGGAGAAAATACAAATGTAACTTTAAATAACATAATAATGTTTGATGTAATTATTTAAACAATTTGTGCGTTTATAAATCTAAATCTACTAGCTGTTGCCTCCAACTTCGTACGCGTAGAATTTAAAAATGAATTAACAAAAAAACCTTGTACCACTATTAACTTGAAAAAACCGCATCAAAATCCGTTGCGTATTTTTGAAGACTCAGGCTCACACATAAAATTAAATAATGACTTTATTTTATAAGCTATGATATTATTAACTATGCTTGAATATCGTATTATCACAAGGGTCATTATAAACCCTAATTATGATATTCTCTTTTGGAACGAAGCTCCTTATCGCGCGTTGCGGACAGGGGCTAGACGGAAAAAATTGGTCAAGTGCGAGTCGGACTCGCGCACGAAGGGTTCCGTACCATTATCTATGCAACATAAGGCAACGTTATTAGTATCGAGCAAGAAACGGTAAAAAAATCATGTTTGTTGTATGGGAGCCCCCCTTAATAAATATTTATTTTATTTTATTTTTAGTATTTGTTGTTATAGCGGCAATAGAAACACATCATCTGTGAAAATTTCAACTCTCTAGCTATCACCGTTCTTGAGATACAGCCTGGTGACAGACGGACGGACGGACGGACGGACGGACAGCGAAGTCTCAGTAATAGGGTCCCGTTTTTACCCTTTGGGTACGGAACCCTAAAAATTAAGGCCAAAAGTTGTAACGACACTTTTTGCTATAATTATGTAGTTGTTAGCTGTGTAGCGTGCGCATGTTTCTCTGTCTGTCTCTCTCTCTCAATCTCTCTCTCATAGAAAGCAAGGCAGTCATTTCCGTTTCGTCTTTCTATTTAAGATTGAACAATGTGGTGTCGCGAAGATTATTCTTAACAAAGGAACTTCCTTCTATCCGGGTCTACACTTATTAATTGAAGTTCCGTATATGTATAAATAAATGTAAAAAAAAATAGCTTCAGTGTCTTCCTGCCTGAAACATTTTTTTGAATAAATTTATTTATTTTATTGCATTAGGCACATTGTCGGGCAATCATAATGTCAACTTTCCACGAGGACATGACCAAAGCAATCAGAAATATGTCAGCACCACTTGCCGAAGTGATGGAACACTTGGTAGAAATGTATTGTGTGTTTTGGGCGTTGGAGAAACTGACTGACTTATTAGAAGTATGTTCGTATTGAATATTTATTTTCTTAAAGCTTAGTACCAAAAAAAAAATTTGTGTGGTGACGAATTCAGCATACAAGTGTCACGAGCCCCTTTCCTTTCTAGGGTTGTGTAAAAACTAGATATAGGATATTGTTGACATCTCGAAAATGAACCCTATGCCAATACGCCTGGTCTGCGCGGAATAGTAGAATATAAATCCTCTCTTAGTAGAGGAGGCCCGTGCTCGATAATGGATCGTCAGTAGGCTAGAGAAAGACATACCAAAATAAACTTTATGAGTGTTGAAGAAGTAAAGAATACCCACATTCTAGCGCTCTTTACTTGCTTCTTACGAAATATGGAGTAATGATGTGACCTAGTTATAAATAATAAATAAATAAATATTCATTGACATTTCACACAACGTCCTCTGGTCCCAAGCTAAGCTTATATGCTTGTGTTATGGGTATCAGAATACGTATATACTACATATACTACTTTTATTTTGTAAATACATACTTATAAGGCATGGAAAACACCCAGACGCAGTACAAACATTTGTATGACAATTGTATATGTATATTACACAAATGATTGTCCCGAGCAGGAATCGAACCCGTGACCTCGTGAACGGCAGTCCGTTACACGCACCACTCGACCACGAAGCCCAGAGTAGTATGATATATTCACCTTTTTATTTTTTGCTTCAGTACAATTCCATCTCAAAATTTGACGTTGAGTATCTAAGGAGTCGTCTTGTGATTTTATTTAATAAAATCAGGCCTAATGCTGTTAGACTTGTGGATGCTTTTGATATCATTGACGAGGTAAGACAAAATTGAAACAGTATGTTAAAAAATCAGTTATGTTCAGTATTAGTGTGATTTTTATGAGTCGTGAAAATGATGGCATAATATTAATATAATATTTTAATTTCTAGATTTTGAACTCAACCCTGGGAGCATACGACGGTCGAGTGTACGAGCGACTGATGGAGGAAGCTCTTAAGAGTCCTCTGAACGCGGAACCTGTCAACCAGAGCTTCCACAAATATCTTAAACCTTTCATGCAAGGGAAACTGTGATATACTCAGATATAGGTACAAATTGTATTGTTATTGTTGGATTGTTAAAATAATATAATAAAGAGTATTAAACAATATTGATGGTTATATTTTGATTTTATTTAATTACTAGCTGACCCAGCAAACGTTGTTTTGCCATACAAATGTCAGGGGTGGACCACCCTTATCACTTAGGGGTATGAAATATAGATAGTAGCCGATTCTCAGATCTACTGAATATGGATGTAAAGTTTCATAAAAATCGGTCAAGCCGTTTCGGAGGAGTATGGGAAGTAACATTGTGACACGAGAATTTCATATATTTGAAGAAGAACGACTTTGTCTAAAGTTGATAGATTTTAATCACCATATTCTAAAAACATTTAATTCAAGGTTGTATCAGTTCAACCCTACTATAATATTATAAATGCGAAAGTAACTCAGTCTGTCTGTCTGTTACGCTTTCCCGATTAAACCTCTCAACGATTATGATGAAATTTGGCACAGACAATCTTTAGACAAGAAGAGAAAGGACATAGGCTACCTTTTATTGCGAAAAAAAGGGATGAAATATTTTCTAAACTTCACGCGGACGGAGTCGCGGGCAACAGCTAGTAATATTTGTGGATTAAAAAACTAACATGATCTTTAGACTGTTTATTAATTTAATCGCGAACTTTACTCGCACGATATTCGCAGTGTAAAGTCCGAATTGATATAAAAGATATTTACAGATATACCACACATATCGATGTAGATTACAAATCAAGAGTAGTTTCAAACATATTGTTGCACGCTTAACACATCTCTTAATATTTACAAGCTGATTTTTTTGAGTTCTTGGTAAGTACAGGTTTACTTAAGAGGATACCAAAATAGCTTCGTGCATTTTTCTATGTACGAAGTTTTCATTGTTTCTTTAGATTGAATGGCTAGAGCTCTAATTTTTAAGTATATGTTTTTTCAATATATGATTTAGGATCGCATGAACTCAGAAACGCGATTGAAAAAAGTTTTCTCGATAGAAAATCTTGGCGAAACAACCTCTCTAATTTTTTATTTTTTTCATTTGTCGGTCTATTATCGCGTATTAACTAATGAAATAACTTTAAAAACATAGGTAACTATTATATATAGAAACACGTAAATCAGAATTAAAATATATTTAGTAGACTTTGAGTAAATAGGAAAAGTATCCCTAATTCTTCATTTTCTGTGCCTACTGGCTGTGTTAATATGTACGTGTCGGCGATGATATTGATGTAGGCCCTTAACTTTAACACTGTTGTTTAATATAGTTTTTAAAAATTGAGTAGTTAACTCTTTCGTGTGTTGGCTAATAATATGGAATGGACGAACGGGAATAAACGGCACCTTTCGACCACACCATTTTTATTCCCATTCATCCACATTTTTCCCGTTCATCCACATTGTGGAGGACGAAGTGTGGACGTAAGGAATGCCCTATTGGCAGGGTTTGAATGAGATCTGAATGGTTAGTCTGAACGAGATCGGAATGGCTTTCAATTCTTCTTCCATATTTTTGGAAAGCATCGGATAACTACGAAATCTATGAAATTTCTCAAGGAAGCCGATTTGTTAAAAGTATACTAATAAATAGCCAAAGAGACTGAAGTAGACTGAAAACTGGCCTTGAGCCACTAAATAAAAATCGCAACTTCAAAATTGATCTAAACTTAGTACCTAATCGAGAAATCAAATTGGCATCGCATTAATCATATAGGTAAATAACCATGTATCGTAGTTATACTTATTTACAATATTATTTACAAAACATAAAATAGAGTTACAAAAAATTTAAAAAAAAAAATAATTATAGTAATTATAATTATTAATACGATGTGAATTTTTCGACCTTGAAGTGACTGTTTTAGACCTGAGTAAAAAAAAATGGAACAAAAAAGCGCAATATCATTTTGTTAATTGACGAACGGTTCTATCTTTTGGTACAGAATCCTAAAATGACCATTTACGAGCTTTATGGACAAAAGTAAAGGATTTCTAATTACTATTAAATTAAATGTCAATAAATTTTCAACTACATAATAATTATCTATCTGTACTTCTATACTATACTAAAATTATAAAGGTCGCGGGTTCGATTCCCGTTTGGGACAATTACGTTTAAGTACAAGGACGTTTGTATGATATTTATAATTCTCATACAAATGTTTGTCCTGCGTCTGGATGTTTACTATGTATTATATGTATGTATTTACAAAAGAAAATAGTATATGCTGGTTCGAATTCAAAAATTATCTTTGTGCTGGATAGTCCACTTATCAAGGAAGGCTATAGGCTAATATAATATCACGCTGCGACCAACAGAAATTAAGCAGTAGTGTAAAAAGTAAAATGTCACAAAAGCTAGTATCGAATAAAACGCGAGATGTCTTCTAAAATTAAGGTCAAGGTTATTCATATCAACAGGAGACGATAAAGGTAAATGACCCTGTTTTTTCAAGGTCATTATATAAGATTAATATCTTATATAATGACCTGGGAATGAATATCTTATATAATGAGCTGGGTTTTACTGGTACCGGTATTCTAATGAATACCGGTACCAGTAAAACCCAGCTTGAATCCAAATATATTTAACTTGAATAGTGTATACCTAATTTTCCGTTTCCATATCATAATGTGAATATTATTATTTATTATGCTACGCGTTATTATCTTTATGTTATTTAGTTAAAATAATTCGTCATAACAGTTTTTTACTACATAAATTTACATAATTACAATCTGTGAAAAAAGCAGAGAAACTCGTAAGAGAGTAGTATATTCTTTGCAGAGAAAGTAGTGTCACTGCTCAGTGCGCCTTAAGATCATTCCACAGATAGTCTTATTCCATACATAACCTATAATAATGTTTAACACATAATTCAAAAAGAGAAACAATCACATTTATTGGTCATGGAAACTTACATTATCTTAATCGAGCACTAAATTTTACCCAGCTCCCGCAACAATTTGCAAAAGTTTGCAACACTGTGATATTGCGATTTTATTAGTGTTAAAATATCAGTGTTATTGCATACACGCACGTAGGATTAAGAAACGAGTTTATGAACATAATCCCGTCTAACAAATTACAAGAAACATATTTATCATAAAAGTAAGTACAATATCTTTGTGATAAAACAATAATTATAACCTAACTGAAATATTTACTCTATCTTACCGTTTTTATTGTAAATTCGTGAAGTCAATAGCATCAAACATACTGTAAACAGATTGATTTAGTAGAGTTGTCTACACTGATTTAAAAGATGGCGCTATTTTAATTGAATTTTTTCTTTAGGAAACGAGTTTTAACGATGTTATAATTATTAATAAATTCGTGTAAAACCGTGTTGATACTGTTATTGCATTATGAAAAACCTGTACTTCAGATTTGAGTAGATATTCAGAAATGTCTTGGCTTAAATGACCAGAAGTTAGATGGCGTTGAAATCAAATATTACATAAACAGTTAACTGTTAGGAATGTAGAGTTATGTAGAGTTATTATCGAGGGGTATTTTTTCCAGTCTTCTGTCTCTAATAGAGGATGTTACTGTATAGAGGATGTGTAAAATGTCTCTTTGCTGGCATTTACAGCAGCCTACACCCTGAGATGTAAATGGGGTGGTGAAACTTGTATGCATAACCCATTACCACACAAAGATTGAAGATTTATCATGTCATGATATAACAAACAGATCCGACGTCACGTGGTCATCGCAGTTAAATAATCACTACATATAGACTTAATACATAGCCTGTATCCATCTCGCAGGCTGTAGCTTCCTTTTAGTGAAAAAAATGCAGGATCAGACCCAGGGGCGTCTTAAACTAAGCTGGGGCCCTTGGGCACACAAGAATTTGAGGCCCTTTAAAAAGTAAAAAACGTCGGACAGATTTGGCATAGAAGCGTTAATAGAATAGTACTTTTCTGATTTACGTTCTTTGACAATGGTTTTCAAAACTTTCTGTCCCATTAAAAGAATACATACTTTTTTCTCTTCACCTTTCAATACCTTCTGATAAGATCACTGATTTGTGAAAACAAAAATATTTGGATGTGTGAGAAAAATAATTCGGACATTCGGGGCCTCCTAAGAATGGGGGCCCTGGGCACTAGCCCCGTGTGCCCTTATAGTAAAGACGGTATTGATCAGACCACAACTTTCGGTGATATTTCCCCAACATGTACCTACATATTACAAAAGAAAAGTAGTTTATATAGTATATCCGTAAATAAACTAAATAAATAAATTAATGTAGTATATCCGTATTCTGGTACCTATAACACAAGCTTATAAGCTTTGCTTGGGACCAGAGGACGTTGTGTGAAGTGTCCATGAATATAATAAACTTTACTTTTTAGGGTTTCGTACAAACCCTTATAGTCTCACTACGGTGTCCCTCTGTCTGTCTGTCCGTCTGTCAAACTTATTTTACTCGGCAACGGCTGAAGGTATACACTTGAAACTTATACGATATGTTGATCTATACGGTCCCTTGCTGCAAAAAATACAATCAAACTTTTACATCTACGCATTTAAAAGATATAACCGATTTACGACTGTTTTTAAGAATTTTCGACTTATGCTAGGGAATCAAAATTCACAGGTTACTTCCCGTTTCCCTAGAGCCTTGAAATTTGGCATAGATCAAGTCTATATAGTGCTGATATAGGAAAAAATCCAAAAACTTATAATTTGTCATCACATCACAAGAAAAAAGTGTTAATACTAATACCAACTTATAAGCCGAAATGTAGGCGATTCCCTATATTTGAACTACAAAATTAAGTTGGTGAGTTGTTTTGAGTTTAATAGACTGATTATTTGAATGCAGTTACTCATATTTATATGTCAAGTACCTAGGTACGACCCCTAAGTGTGCGAGTTTACCTCGCTTTTGACAGGTTTTTTTTACTAGAGCTGCTGCTCGCAACTTCCGTACGCGTGGAATTTTAGTAATTTTTTCCCGTTGATGCTACATTTCGCTGTTATTGATACATTACTTCGCTCGTATTGTGAGTGATTTTATGTGGCCTATAGTCTTCCTCGATAAATGGACTATCCAACACAAAAATAATTTTTCATTTCGATCCAGTTGTTCCTGAGATTACCGCGTTCAAAGAAACAAACTCTTCAGCTTTATAATATTACTAGCAGTGCCCGCGACTTCGTACGCGTGGAATTTAGAAAAGAAAAACTAAATGGACTAACAATAACGCCATTTTACAGCTAATTAATAAATCATCCGTTTGGTTTTCTTTTTTTGCACAATTCTAAAGAAGTAACACACATGGCCCCAATGTCATTTTAGTAAATGATATCTCATAGTTTTACCTTTTTAAGGCTTCGTACAAACCCTTATAGTCTCACTACGGTGTCCGTCTGTCTGTCTATCCGCCCGTTAAACTTTTTTTTACTCGGCAACGGCTGCAGGTATCAATTTGAAACTTATGCCAAATGTAGATCTATGCCGTCCCTTGCTAAAAGATACAATCAATAATTTAGATCTACGCATTCAGAAGATATAACCGAATTACAGCCATTTTTGAGTATTTTCAACTTCACTACCGATACGTATGTCGGGATTTGAGCAGCGTAACGACCATACGCCGATGCCGACGCCGACGCCGACGCCGATGCCAATGGCGACGCCGACGCCTATGAAAACCAACTCAGCACCGATACGTCGGGATTTGAGCAGCGTAACGACCATACGCCGACGCCGATGCCGACGCCGACGCCTATGAAAACCAACTCAGCACCGATACGTCGGGATTTGAGCAGCGTAACGATCATACGCCGACGCCGACGCCGATGCCAATGGCGACGCCGACGCCTATAAACACCCACTTAGCACCGATACGTACGTCGGGATTTGAGCAGCGTAACAACTATACGCCGACACCGACGCCGATGCCGGCGACGACGCCTATAAAAACCAACTCAACACCGATACATCGGGATTTGAGCAGCGTAACGACCATACACCGACGCCAACGCCGATGCTGGCGTCGTAGCCTATAAAAACCAACTCAAAACCGATACGTCGGGATTTGAGCAGCGTAACGACCATACGCCGATGCCGATGCCGACGCCGACGCCTATAAACACCCACTCAGCACCGATACGTAAGTCAGGATTTTAACAGAGTAACGACCATACGCCAACACCGACGCTGATGCCGATGCCAACGCAGATGCCGACGCCTATAAACACCCACTCAGCACCGATACGTCGGGATTTGAGCAGCGTAACGACCATACGCCGACGCCGACGCCGATGCCGATGCCAACGCCGACGCCGACGCTTATGAATACCCACTCAGCACCGATACCAACGTCGGGATTTGAGCAGCGTAACGACCATACACCGACGCCGACGCCTATAATAACCAACTCAGCACCGATACGTCGGAATTTGAGCAGCGTAACGACCATACGCCGACGCCGATGCCGATGCCAACGCCGACGCCGACGCCTATAAACACCCACTCAGCACCGATACGTACGTTGGGATTTGAGCAGCGTAACGACCATACGCTGACGCCGACGCCGATGCCGATGCCGACGCCGATGCCGATGCCGACGCCGATGCCGATGCCGATGCCGTCGCCGGTGCCTATAAAAACCAACTCAACACCGATACGTCGGGATTTGAGCAGCGTAACGACCATACGCCGACGACGACGCCGATGCCGATGCCAATGCCGACGCCGACGCCTATAAACACCCACTCAGCACCGATACGTACGTCGGGATTTGAGCAGTGTAACGACCATACGCCGACGCCGACGCCGACGCCGATGCCGACGCCGACGCCGACGCCGACGCCGACGCCGATGTCGATGCCGACGCCGACGCCTATAAAAACCAACTCAGCACCGATACGTCGGGATTTGAGCAGCGTAACGACCATACGCCGACGCTTATAAAAACCAACTCAGCACCGATACGTCGGGGATTGCACAGCGTAACGACCTGTAAGCTATATTATTGGAAAGTTTCATGAAAATCCATCCAGCAGTCTTTACGTGAAAGAACCACAAACATCCTTACATTCATACATCCAACATTAACCAAACATCAAAACATTGGAGTATGGATAGAAGACCGAGGAAACGTTCGCGTTGCTCAGCCAACAGTTTAAGTATTTTATTTTACTGCGCGTAATTCTTTTTTCGTCATATCTCCTAAGACATTCATTTAAATTGTATGCTGTAAAAAGCAGTTGTAATCTATATTAAATGCGTAAGTTAACTAAGGTTTTTTATTTGATAAAATTTTTTACCAAATACACATAAATAGCTTTTAAAAACACCCTATTGAATTTGATAATTTTTTTGACGTTCTTACGGGTACAGCAGGTTTTCCTTAAGAGGATACCAAAATAGCTTCGTGCATTTTTCTATGTACGAAGTTTTCATTGTTTCTTTAGATTGAATGGCAGGAGCTCTAATTTTTAAGTATATGTTTTTTCAATATATGATCTAGGATCGCATGAACTCAGAAACGCGATTGAAAAAAGTTTTCTCGATAGAAAATCTTGGCGAAACAACCTCTCTAATTTTTTATTTTTTTTAATTTGTCGGTCTATTATCGCGTGTTAACTAATGAAATAACTTTAAAAACATAGGTAACTATTATGTATAGAAACACGTGGATCAGAATTAAAATATATTTAGTAGATTTTGAGTAAATAGGAAAAGTATCCCTAATTCTTCATTTTCTGTGCCTACTGGCTGTGTTAATATGTACGTGTCGGCGATGATATTGATGTAGGCCCTTAAGAGATAGACATATAGCCTCGCGGACTTTTTACTTATATTAGTATAGATGAGTGTAGATGTATAAGTTGATTTCCATTAATATTAATCAGCTTTGTGTTGTACGTACATTAATATATTGAATAATATAAATATAATTATAATTACAAATTACATTGTATTTTAGAACTGTGACTGCGGTAGGTTATACGTGTTTTTACTATGGCAGAAACGAAGGTTTGTGAGGATTTGATACGAGAAAGAAGCAAGTGCAGTTTTAACATTGAAGAACTGATTAATCTTATTGATGATGGGGAACATAAAACGAAAGAAAGAAGAGAACTTGGTAAGTAATAGTATTGTTGTTAATATATTATTTTCATTTCTTTATTTTATCGACGACAGCTCTTGTTTTTCTTGAATGAGCTTCTTTTTAACCGACATCAAAAAGGAGCAGGTTCTCAATTCATCTATATGGCTTTTTTATGTTTGTTACCTCATAACTTTTTAATAATCAATTATTTACATTAAGTATGCATAAAAAACGTAATCTCCAACAAGGTAATGACATTTTCGCCGCTTGAGGGCCTCTTTGTGTGTTTGTGTTTCATTTTGTTATCCTATGCGTTTATAAAGCATCCTTGACGAACGCTTCAGGAATGAGAACAAGATCAGAGCTTTACAAGTTCTTCTGGGCAAGAAGATAAATAATCTACTTAGTTTAAAATCTAAAAAACACGCTTGAAAATCCTGAATATTTTTTTTTATTATTGTATTGTCATCCGTCCATGATATATGAGCAAAATATTAGATTAATCCGACGCCTGCAAGTGGGTTAAAATACTTTCAAAGATTCCGTTACATAGATTAATACATTGATAGATACATACCGAACTTATATAAGCGTGATAAAATAGGTACCAAATATAACTTTCTAACTGTTTTCAGAGGAGCTTATATTTAGTACACCAGGCTTAAAGGACCCCGTGCCAGAAGAATACTTGAGTCACAAAGAAAAATACGAAAATGCTCTCCGAAAGTCATGTATCTTATTCGAAGTTTTCCGGAAATATTCTGAAACACACGACGTGTCTGATACTTTTCAGTAAGTTACTAATAACATCATATTTTTTGATATTTTACAAAAAGTACACTGATTCCAAATCTTCACTTATTATAAAACAAAGTTGTCATTTTTGAATTTATGTCCGTATATAACCTTTTGTCTTCAAAACTACGCAACGGATTTTAATGTGGTTTTTTAAAGATAGAGAGGTTCAAAAGAAAGGTTTGGTATTTAAACTCTACTTGTACAAAGTTGCGGGCAATAGCTAGTTAAGCTATATACTAGACGTAAGCTTGTGTTATGGGATACCAGATGTAGAAATCTATAGAAAATTGTAAACAGTATGTAGCCTTATTTGTAATCCAAGATCTTGGATTGCAAATAAGATCTATCTCAATTCTGGAGCTAACCTATTAAGGCGTGAACTTTCACCAACTTAGGGTATCGAAATTCATTTTTAGAACGAGTTCTTATTTCAAGGAATGTGTAGATTTTTTGGACTAAATAGAAACATAATTGTATGAGTCAACAGCACACATAACACACGCATACATATCCGCGTAACATTAGGGGTTGTGATAAATTCCAAAACGGTGATAAAAAGTTACTGTTTGATGTCTGGTTTTTAACTAAGCTTTGTATATTTTAGGCCTTCAAATAAATATCGCGCAACATTAGGTGTTAATAAAGAAGTAACTCCATTAATGTTACACATGGGTATGTTTGTACCGACTATAATGAATCAAACAGATCCAGAACAAATGCAGGAATGGTTGCCTAAATCTTTAGCGATGTCCATTATTGGTACTTATGCACAGGTATGTGATATTATGTTCACTATTAGAAAATTATTTGTACACTTATGGTTTTATTCATAATGACTCATCGGAGGTTTAAACAGAGATTTTATCGGAGAGATAATAAACGTTTTATCGTACAAAGACTATTAGAAATAACAAGTTTTGACAATTTTCGCGAATTGATTTTAGCGAACTTTTAAACCTCCGATAAGTCATTATGAATAAGACCATTAGTTATTACCAAAGATATACCAGATGGTGGGTAGAAGTTTAAAATTGAGGACAAGTAACTTTAGCCTGGCTAAATCGTACTTCATAGAATAATGACGTTTCATATGGCGTATAGCCTTTATCATAGACACAAATAGATACATTTTCATGCAAACGTAGATATGTTGCCATTTTTTGCTGCCCGTAGAGTGACGCGGGTAAAACCGCGGGGCACGGCTCGTCACTCATATAGCAAATATACTCGTAGGTAGGTACTCTTATGTCATTCAATATAAGGAGATATCTAAGAATGTCATTATCTACCCGATAACAGTCGTAAATAAAACAAATACCCCATGAATATAATAATATAACGATACATAGTAGGTACCTACTAGTGTTTGTGCGCGATTTCTTTCGCCTTAGGTCTAATTTTCAAATAAAATACAGCCTAAAGCAGTTTTAAAAATTGCAGCGCCCTATTAGTGAAAACATATTAGAGATTGGATCATTACTTACGGACATTACTCCCTAACTCCCTACATACATATTATAAACTTTATCTCTTTATTATTAGTATAAATAGCTAAGATAACTTAATCCGTAGCTTGCCGGACTTTGTAGCTAAGCCTAACCTATACTAATATCAAAAACTGAAGAGTTTGATTGTTTAAACGCGCTAATCTCAGGAACCTCTAGTCCGATTTGATAAATTCTTTCAGTGTTGGATAATATATTTATCGAGAAATGCTATACGGATATATTAAGAGCGAAGCGTATGTGAAAAATGTTACAAAAGCAGCAAAATTTCTCCAAATTCCACTCTTACGAAGTCGCGGGCAACGGCTATATGATATAAAGTTGATAAAAAGAACTTGTCCTTGTAAATAATGAATCTTTGGACTTGCAAATAAATCGAATCCAAGTTTTTGATTATTGCACATGCATTAGCTAAATGCATATAAAAATAATAAAAAAAACTTCTATAAAATACCGAATTCATTAACTGATATATTTTATTTTTCTAAATAAATTATACTTTTCTTATTGATAAGGAATTTCAAAAGATTATTAATTCATATGTGTGTTTGCGTCTTATAACGTTTTGTAAATGACGTTACAAAGTTAAACATTCTGTCATTCGAACTTGTTTTAAAAATATCTGAATATTTTATTTGAAGATATCTGCATAGAAGTTTAGATTCTCTTCCTATCCCAGCCCTTTATTGTCAAGCACGAGTCTCTTCCACTTCGGTAGGGTTTTTGGTCTACTATGCCACACTGACCAGGCGTGTTGGCAAAGAAATTGAGGAGTGAATTAAGATTAATTCAATTTTAATTTCTTGATTGTTTATTACTAGACTGAACTCGGCCACGGGACATTTATTAGAGGATTAGAGACAACAGCTACATATGAACCCGAGACTGAAGAGTTCGTGATACACAGTCCTACATTAACATCTTTTAAGTGGTGGCCAGGTGGATGTGAGTATGACATTCTATTTTGAACCAGGCGGGTAGATTTCATTAAAAAAAGACATAGGTCTTTTTTTATAAAAGGAAATATCTAAGATAGTTACCGACTCAATAATTCTCCATAATTTTTTTTTTCTCAGTGGAATTTTGGAATATTCTCCTTATACTTAGCCACTGACAGAAGCCCATTGGATGATGAATAGACTGATGTGTAACGGGCACACTTATTTGAGTTAATTTATATATTTATTACTAGCCGTTGCTCGAGACTTCGTTTGCCTAGAATTTAGAAAACGACTGATACATACAAACTGCTAACGCAGCGCACGTAAAAGAAGAATATGGATAAATTTCCCCGTTTTGCAACATTTTTCACTAATGCTTCGTTCCTATTGATCGCAGCGTGATATTATATAGCCTACACTGAAAGAATTTTTCAAATTAGGCCAGTCGTTCCTGAAATTAGCGCGTTTAAACAAACAAACTCTTCAGCTTTATAATATAAATATAGTATAGATACACTTCATCCATTACAATTGCAAAGGTTTATCATCTTACGAAAGAACCTAACCTGTAATTTTGCCGCTAATAATATGCTCTTACTTTTCAGTGGCACACACAGCAAATCATTGCGTAGTAGTAGCCCAGCTGTATATTAAAGGAAAATGCTATGGGATACATCCGTTCATTGTCCAGATCCGAGATACGGAAACACATATGCCTCTTCCAGGCATCAAAGTTGGAGAGATCGGACCTAAACTAGGCTTCCAGACCGCGAACAATGGATTTTTGGGATTCGATCATTTTAGGATACCTAGAAAAAATATGTTAATGAAGAATGCTCAAGTTTTGAAGGTACGTGATCGTATACACAATTTAGTAATACTTGTACTTACCTGGCCATTTCGTGTTTCTTTGGTAAATGACTCGACATTTTATTACAAACGGTATAGATTGGGCTGTGAGCTATCAAAATGTAGGGACCTACCTGGCCTTGTCTCAAAATGTTTTGAGAATTCCAAATTATAGTGGGAAGGATATTTTGATAAGCACTGATACAGTATATGGTTATTTCAATATAGTTTATAGATTAGTTGGCTGAATACTGAGCTCTATCTACCGCTAAAGGATATAAATAGTTATAATACAATTTGTTCTTCAGGATGGTACCTACGTCAAGTCGAAGAATGAAAAACTAACATATGGTACTATGGTGTTCGTGAGAGTGTTGTTGCTAACAGATCTAGCTTATGAGCTGTCAATGGCAGCCACAATAGCTGTTCGATATGCAGCTGTTAGACACCAATCTGAGCTAAAAGCGGGGTAAATATACATAAACTGTTATTATATTAATTATATTGTAACATAAAAGTTGTAGTGGAGAAATTGATTACCGTTAGCACGGCCGAAATAGCTGAGATGGCAGAGCGATGCTGCGATTGAACGGTACTCCGAGGTTCAAGTTCCGCTTGCGGTGATCACTTTTTCCACTACAATTTAATTTAATAAATATAGATTAAAATACCGTCATAAATTCTGTGGTGTACGTCACATTGAGTTCGTTAATTTGAATTCAACTGTATTTATTTAGGTAAGAGTGTTGACCCTGATACTGAGGGAATACATAATATAGAATAAAAAATCGTATAAAAATTAGCATCACAATCACTTTAATCAAAACATTATGCGTCACGTTAAAAATTACTAGTCATGTTTCGTGTTTATAGGAAAACTTAACTTAACTAGCGATGTAGACATGTAACTACTGGGTTTCCATTTTTTTTGGTTTCATATCATAATTATAAAAGGCTTCACTTTTTATCCGTCCGTCTGTCACCAGGCTGTATATCAGTTTTCTCAAATTATGTATGTTACACTAAAATCAATCTATACCTCTCTATACTAAAATTATAAAGCTAAAGAGTTTGTTTGTTTGTACGCGCTAATCTTAGTAACCTCTGTTCCAATTCCAAAAATTATTTTAATATTGTTTAGTACATTTATCAAGGAAGTCTATAGGCTATATAACATCAATGAAAATTGTTGCAATAACGGGGAACATTTTCTGTATACCACACGTACGAAGTCACATGCAACAGCTAGTATATGATAAAATACAATTTCTATAGGCACTTGTATAAAGCAAACGTTTTCAGTTTATTTTATGAACGTTAAGAAGACATGATTATGACTATCTGACACGTATTAAGCCGGAATCATAGACTTAGGATATAGATCTAGACGTAACACTCGGTACAACGAATCCGGCCTGCTGCTTTTTATAGTTGAACACATTAAGAAAAATAAATAATTTAGTAGCCTTTCTAACTCTTTCTTTTTGAGCGGGAGTAAAAGAGAAAGCAAGGCTACTATTTACTATTTTACTTTTAAACCATAAACAGGGCGGCCCTGCCTTGGAACAAATCTATGTTCCCGAGTTGTTACTCCCTATTTACAACCTTCTTGGCCGGAATTTTTTAATCAATGAAGGGAGATAAACCTAAATATATCTATTTATTACAGAGAACCAGAGAGACAGATCATAGATTACGTAACGCAACAACATAAGTTATTCATTGGTGTGGTGACCTGTCACGTACTAAGGGTGACAGGACACTGGCTGTGGAGGACGTATGCCAAAGTGGTCAGTGATGTAGGACAAGGGAACATGGATCAACTGCCTGAGGTCAGTATTACGATGATCCAACAGATGAACAGAACATTATCATCATCATAATAAAATCACGCCTTTTTCCCATGGGGGTAGGCAGAGTTTCTATGTATTATAAGTATGTATTTACAAAAGAAAAGTAATTTATGCCGTAATATTATAATATTATAACACAAGCATATGTATAAGCTTAACTTTGAACCAGAGAACGCTGTGTGAAATGTCCATTGATATTTATCTATTTTTATTATTTTATCATCATCATAACAGCATGCCTTTTTCCCATGGGGGTAGGCAAACACTATGAATCTATGTTGTATCTTTCTTTACAGTTACATGCATTAGCATGTTGTATGAAAGCAGTATGTGCGAGAGATACAACAGCTCGTATGGAAGAGTTCCGTCTGTCGTGTGGTGGTCATGGTTATATGGCGTCTTCTAACTTGCCAACTATTAACGGTGTCATCACTGCCACTAACACTTATGAAGGAGAGTTTACTGTACTTATGCTGCAAACTGCCAGGTATATTACTAATTATAATATTATCTGTACTAATATTATAAAGTTGAAGAGTATGTTTGTTTGTTTGAACGCGCTAATCGCCGTAACTACCTGTCCGATTTAAAAATTCTTTCAGTGTTGGATAGTACATTTATTGAGGAGGGCTATAGGCTACATAAAAACACGCTGTGACCTGAACACCTGAACAATGTTGCAAAAGCAAGAAAAAATTTTTTAACGACACACATACAAAGTGGCGCGCAACAGCTAGTAATAATATGTAAGGCATAACTAAAGAAAAGAAACACAATTGTGTGTTAAACTTACAATACATCACATTATACATCGAATTTCCTAAAATTTTGCTACTATATAGCGTTTGAATATCAGAATATTTCATACTATATAGTCATAATTAGATCGGGTAAAATGCAGAATCAAAAACCCGTTGAAAAATGTAGGTATGTTCTAATTAGATAATTGCCTGAGTTTGTTTCGGCTAATTTTAGCGATCATTTTCAGATTTTTGGTGAAAGCTTGGAAGCAAGCAGTGGCTGGTACAGCTATGACACCTACCATTTCATATTTATTGAAGTATGTAAAGAATGATAGAGTTCAATGGTCGAATACACCGGCTGGCATCATCAATGGCTTCCAAGCTATAGCAACGGGGTAAGTCGCTCATTTCCAGTCTTTAAAAAGCATTTCGCTATAGACACGGTTCTTGGAGAAAAAAGGAGTCTTGTATGATAAGAGTGTACAATATTTTATTGGACACTAATTTAACAATTGCAAACAGGAAAATAAAAAAAAAATATTTTTGTGCAAACGGCGATCTGATCGTTGTTATTTAGAAACTAACAAATTATATAAAAAGCAATCCTCTTGAACCACTTTATGTAAAATTAATTGCGTGTTTTTGAAGATATAAGCTCATTTAAGGATATACATACAAAAATGACGACTTTGTTTTAAAATAAGTAAAGATTAAGTACTACATAGAACATCCTGTAATGTAAAACTAAATGGTGTACAATAAAGAATATAATAAATAATAAATAAATAAAATACATAGAAATGAAATACTATCACAAAAATATTACTATAGATATTTGCAATAATATTGTGACGATTTTTGTTTGTCATTTAGGAAAACGAAAGCAGCTTGTGAGGCTCTTCAAAGTTATGAACAAACAGGTTTAGGGTACGAGGACGCGTGGAACAGCTCATCGGTACAATTAGTTCATGCTAGTGAAGTAAGTACCATTTAAAATTTGTCTTTAAACCTTTATTTCTTAAGAAATCAACTTCCATTTCATTTTAGAAGTAATAAAAGCCCTTTACTTGCTCTAATCACGTTGAGATGAATAATTGTAGGTCTACAAAATAGCTACGTTCCAGAAATACTGCATTACTGACAAAACTGTTGCCTGCAACTTCCCGTTTTTGCAACATTTTTCCTAACATTTTTTTAACCTTGCTCGATAAATGTACTATCCAGCACTGAAAGAGTGTTTCAAATCGGACCACAGGTTTCTAAGATTAGCGCGTTAAAACCGTAATGTGTGTAATATGAGTATAGATTACTATTTATCATATACTTGCAATATTCAAATGAAGTAACACATATTATTTGCGAATTAGAAATAGTTTTCCTGAATTTCATTTATAATTTCATACTTTTGTTTCGCAGGCACACTGTCGTGCGATACTGTGCGAAGTATCATGGAATGAACTTGAACGTGTATCGAAAACTGTATCTCCGAACTTAGGCAAAGTAATACTACAGATGGCTGAAATGTATCTAATATATTGGGCATTGGAGAAGAGAGGAGATTTGTTAATGGTAAGGGATATGATATTTTTTGGATTAAAACACATTTAGCTTTATACGGACTTTTCGAAAGATAAGTTTGAAAGTATTAGTTTTATTATTCATGACATTCATCTAGCCTTAAAATATTTATTTACTAACTTATAATTCTATTCTAAGTATCAGGAAGAGGACACTTTCCAGATGACAATTTTAATTTGATTCATCTATTTATTTATTTGCTTAACATAGGTACCTACATAAAGTTGGAACCAAGTAATTGCCTCACTACTTTGCTTTGCAAAGGCATACATATCGAGAACGCGAACGCCACGGCGCCACAAACTCCAACGAGGTTGGAAAGTGGTAATAGTCGATAAGAGTGGCGGAGTCTTATGGGAGAGAAACCTAGAGGACTACACTTATCATTGTTGCCGAGCCACTCGAGTGGGTGTGACTATGATTACAAGTTAATATTGTTTATTTCAGTATTCAACAATCAAGAGAGAAGATATAAGCAAACTACAAACTCGTTATGAACAACTTCTAGCGCTGATGAGACCAAACGCTGTTGGTCTGGTGGATGCTTTTGATATCAGAGATGAGGTAAAATTATACATTTAACATCGCAGTCCACTCATAGACATAGCTCTCGACTCACCCTATGAACTTCTTAAGTTCTAGCGGAAGAGCTTACCTTACGTTTCTAAAATTGAATATACCTACTTATTTATTAATAAAACAAATTTTTACAGATTTAGACGCGTAGATACATTTTTTTTAAATATTTATGGACAATTCACACAACGTCCTCTGGCCCTAAGCTAAGCTTATCCGCTTATGTTATGGGTACCAGAATACGGATAGAATACATATACCACCTTTTTTTGTAAATTCATACTAATAATACATAGAAACACCCAGACGCAGTACAAACATTTGTACGACATTTATGGATATCACACAAATGATTGTCCCAAGTGGGAATCGAACTCGTGACCTCGTGCATGGCAGTCCATTACATAAACCACTCCACCACGAAGCCTGTCTATGTATATGCGTCTAAATCCGTAAAAAGTGGTTCCATATAAACATTTGAGTCGCACAAGCGTTGGAGAATATTACTTATATATAACTAAACCATTTGTTTAGATCCTGAACTCAACCCTGGGAGCATACGACGGTCGTGTGTACGAGCGACTGATGGAGGAAGCTCTCAAGAGTCCTCTGAACGCGGAACCTGTCAACCAGAGCTTCCACAAATACTTGAAGCCTCTTATGATGAATGCGAAATTGTGATCTTATTTCAACAGTTAAATTTTGTGCAATTATGCTACTTGGACTGTACCTATAATATACTCCAGGATATATTATAGGATATATTATTACAATTGTATTTATTTATTATTATTGAGATCTTTTTTTTACAAATCAAACTATAATAGTATACTTTAACTGTGGTTTTAGCAGTTTTTTTTGTTAGAGTCTGGACAAAAGTAGGTATTATTCTAGTGTATACTAAAGAATTTATAAGGGAATTCAGATGTACGGCAAGAAAAGTTTAAAGATTGAAGTTCTTGTTTGCCTATAAATTATTCTTCTGACGCTACAATAACGTATACGATATAATCAGAAAAATCAGAATAATCAATTTATTGGTAAATATTAGTTTACAAGTCCAATTTGCAAAGTTTTATAATTAAATAATAATTTCACATTCAATGAATTGTATCAGAAGAATTAATTACACTTTTATTAAATTAAAATTATTAAGTACCTAATGTTATTAAACATGATTATATTATTAGATTCATAGTATTTTAGGTACAAATTCGTCAACAGTATAGAACGCCTTCCCAACGAGCCAGGATTTAAGTTTAATCTTAAACGAAGCAAGGCTAGGTGCGTCCGTAATGTGATCTGGCAGTTGGTTGTACAGGGTAGGATCCAATATGTGTGTGAGTCTGTCAGACTTAGCAAGTCTGCGGGGCACTGCAGCTAGTTTGCCGGCGCTACGTATGTTGTAGCTGTTGGAGTTGTCTCCACGAGTACGAAATCTCGCGAGGTTTTGTCGTACAAATATAAGGACGGAGTATATTACAATTGATGGGAAAGTAAGGATGTTCAGAGAGATGAAGAATGGCTTAGCTGATTTATCATACTTTACTCCCGCCATGATTCTCACAGCCCGTTTCTGTATGCGGAATACTCGCTCTCTCTCGGCTGCGAGTCCCCATAACTCTACGCCATATTGTAGGAGTGAGTGCACGGTGGCAAAATAACAAGTCCGTACAACGTCGGCAGAAACTACCCTCGATAGTCTTGCGAGGGCGTAACAGGCGCTGCCCAACTTTGCACATAGTTTGTCAATATGTGTTGCCTAGGTTAGACCACGGTCGATTTGCAGCCCGAGGAATGACACGGACTGCATTTGGTCG
Organism: Orgyia antiqua; assembly: GCA_916999025.1. NCBI lineage: Eukaryota > Metazoa > Arthropoda > Insecta > Lepidoptera > Erebidae > Orgyia > Orgyia antiqua. Next base: position 23,739,300 of record OU779862.1, read on the forward strand.
ATATTTTTTCCATTTATTGAGATAGATAATGGTCTAGTCTGTCTTCCTGAAATACTAAAGTGAACAAACGTATATGTTTTATCAATAGAATAATTTCTCAAGAGTATATATTAAAAGAGAACGTTTGTTGAGAGACTGGTTAAACCAAATTATTGTAGTCGAAAGTGGAAGGTTGAATACGCAAGGCAGACCTAGACTAATATATTTTATAATACCTCGTAATAAGAACAAGGTTATGGTTAATGTACATATCATTCTAGATATTTAAATAATTTTAAGTTTACACACTATGTTATTGAATTTTTTATTAAATATACAGCATTTTTTATTTTTGTTTCAATTCTATGCCTCAGACATTCTAGAAGGTTTGAAATTGCAATTATATCGTGTACCTGTAAATTAGATTACCATTTCGCATTAAAAGAATTTCGCCCATTCTTCATATAAATACCTAATTGCATAAGACGATTGATGTTAGAATAGCTACTAAGAATTTCCAGTTTGGTCACCAGACTAAATGCGCTCTGGTCCTGGAAACATACAACAAAGGGGCTCCAGGTGACTGATGAATTAGGAATACGAAAATTATTTTTAAATAAACATTGACATAACTGTGTTCTAAACACTACCTACTACTACTACCTACACTGTAACACAAATTGTAATTACTCCACGAGATTAAGCGGTCATTAAAAACCATATGAATGCAATAAGTCATATGATTTTTAATGACCGCTTATTCTTCGAAATACTCTTATTTTCAGCAAACCTGTTGAATTGATACCCATATTAATTAAATACATTCCGTCCGTCCGTTTGCCACCAGGCTGTATCTCTGTAACGGTGATAGCTAAAGAGCTATAAATTCTTAGTTGATGCAATAACAACAGATACCGATCATAATCATTCTCTTGCCTTTATGCCGTTGTTGGGGTCGGGATCATGACGAATAAATTATGGTACGGATCCCTTCATGTGTGAGTCTACCTCGCCCTTGACAGTACCTAACCGGTTTTTGTAAATATGTACCTAAACATCCACTTACTTGTACGTATAAGTTTTGTATTTTACAAATATAATTAGGCTTATTTACAACCGCATTGATGCCTTGATGTTAGCATTACTGCCATTCTGTTAAATAATAATCTTTTTTAGGGTTCCGTACCCAAAGGGTAAAAACGGGACCCTATTACTGAGACTTCGCTGTCCGTCCGTCCGTCCGTCCGTCCGTCCGTCCGTCCGTCCGTCCGTCCGTCCGTCCGTCCGTCTGTCACCAGGCTGTATCTCAAGAACGGTGATAGCTAGAGAGTTGAAATTTTCACAGATGATGTATTTCTATTGCCGCTATAACAACAAATACTAAAAATAAAATAAAATAAATATTTAAGGGGGGCTCCCATACAACAAACATGATTTTTAGGGTTCTGTACCCAGTATCTCAAGAACGGTGATAGCTAGACAGTTGAAATTTTCACAGATGATGTATTTCTATTGCCGCTATAACAACAAATACTAAAAATAAAATAAAATTAATATTTAAGGGGGGCTCCCATACAAGAAACATGATTTTTAGGGTTCCGTACCCAGTATCTCAAGAACGGTGATAGCTAGACAGTTGAAATTTTCACAGATGATGTATTTCTATTGCCGCTATAACAACAAATACTAAAAATAAAATAAAATAAATATTTAAGGGGGGCTCCCATACAACAAACATGATTTTTTTACCGTTTCTTGCTCGATACTAATAACGTTGCCTTATGTTGCATAGATAATGGTACGGAACCCTTCGTGCGCGAGTCCGACTCGCACTTGACCAATTATTTAAAGATTTAAATTATATATTATTTATTATAATTACTTAAATGATTGTCCCCTGCGGATTTGGTTCCTGCTCAGGACAATCATTTGTGTGATTTTTATAATTGTCATACAAACGTTTGTACTGCGTCTGGGTGTTTACTATGTATTATAAGTATGTATTTACAAAAGAAAAGTAGTATATGTATTCGATCCGTATTCGGGTGCCCATAACACAAGCATATAAGCTTAGCCTGGGATCAGAGGACGTTGTGTGAACTATCCATGAATATAATATTTTCTAACACTTGCGCGACTCATTTGTTTAAATAAAACTGCTTTTTACGGATTTAGACGCGTATATTTGTTTTAAATTTTGGCCCGACGTTTCGGAGACTTTGCAGACTTACCCATGACCATGGTGACTGCGGGCCAACGTCGGTCGGGCCAAAATTTAAAACAAATATTCGCGTCTAAATCCGTAAAAAGTAGTTTTATTTATCCATGAATATTTATTTATTATTATTATTCCAAAGTTGTATATACGATTTAAGGCTAATCATGTGTTAAACAATTGTACATTATGTATACAATTCGTAACTAAATCGGTTAATTCAGTTCGCACTTGTATTAAATAGATTGTTGTGAAACGTGCAGTGCGCAACACGTATATTTCAGTGTGCTAAAATGACTCTAAGTAAAATTATGCAAGTGAATAAAGACTTGGAAATTGAGCGAGAGAAATGCAATTTTAATATATTAGAAGTAACACATATTTTTGATGGTGGAGAAGAGAATACAATAAATAGGAGGAAAATTGGTAAGAAGTAATATGGATTATTCATTTATTTAGTAGTCTATTATTAGAAAATAGGATTGGTGACCAACCTGTTGGTACCCGGTGTATTTAGTTTCCCAACTTTTCTCCAATATGAATGGTACTAAGGCTGGCCCCTCGATCATACTTACAGCAACCATGGGAAGAAGTAGGGTGGTGGAATATATTTAATACCGCATTATTGTTTAAGTAGCAGCAATTGTGACCGTTTGGACCTCCACTCACTGAATACATAATTTCATTAGTTTCATTGTTTGATTTATTTAGAATTATTTTTTAATAAATTATTATGTGTTTAAGTATACACGTATAATGCAAATTGTGCCTTGAAAGTGGAAAAACGCTGTTAAAAACGTCTTAATTTATTCCTGAAATTAGTTTTAAATGCAACGGATGTTATATAACATACTATTGACTCTACATACCATTATTACTTGATGGAATTTTAAAATGTTGTTACATTTACGTGGCTTTTTCGATATACGTACTCGTAGGCTGCATTTTTACCTAAGCTGTAATTTTGTTGTATCTTCTGTTACATGCATATATATCCATTTATATTAGAGGCATCTTGTGGGCCGGCAAGGTGAGGGCGGCTAGTGCTTTGACAACGTACTAGCCGTCCTCACGTCTGGATTGCACATTCATTGTTAAGTGAATGTGCAATCTGACAATCTGCAAATGACTACACTTTAGTAGTAGTCATTTGGCAGCCCAAACTGTAAAAAAATCTCTCTATTCAGGAGAGTTTAATGAAATCTGTTTCCATCACTCCGAGCTAAATAAAAACCAGAGAATTACAGTGATGTTTTATATGGTATCGATGATGACAGACCGCTTAGCTACATCCAATACACAGCCAGTACACTCAAAGAATAATCAGTTAAATAATTGTGACGTTACTGAATATGAATTACATATTATAGATTAAACTGGAACTTTGTAAATTTACAATTACTTAGTTTGTACTGTTCGAAACAAAGTTATTTATAAACATAATAATGGTACCTGCTAGATATTTCATTAACCACCTGAACATTTTAACTTCAACGCTAACCTTGATTTTAAGTTAAAATATAATATTATATTTTTAATGGTTGTTCTGTGCATTATGTGTAAGTAGATACTATACTACAGGTACACCACACTACAGAACTAAACAGCGTGCAGAGTGTTGTAGTGTAGAGTACTCTGTTAAGTTAACGGACTTCATGGTCTAGTGGTCCACATAACGGACTGCCGTTCATGAGGTCTCGGGTTCGATTCCCGCTCGATTCTCTCTCCAGACCATTAAGCAGAGGATTCTTCAACTTCCGGAGAGACTAGACTTTTACTAAGCCGCAGTTAACAGACGTGTTGGTGTAGTGTTTCTAAAGTCTTGGAAACCTATGCTCATTTGTGGGATATTGATCGTCTTAGGCGTGTTAACACTGGCGATGTTATCTTTCTAGTGGTACATAATAAAAATATTGACTTTCACATGATATGCGTGTATTTATTTACTTAATTAATCATAATTCGACGTCGTTATGAAGAGATTAGATTGTCAACTGCATATCAAGAAAATTCATATCAATTTATGATATTTAATAATGCCTTAAAAGTACAATGTGCCTTTCAATTGACCCCACAGATAGCAAGATATCGTCGTTTATCGTAATGTCAAAATATTATACCAAACAAACATTCCTCTCTCTGCCTCTCCAGCCCATTAACCCACCACTGCCGAGCACAGGCCTCCTCCACTTTGGGAGGGACTATGGCGACTATACTGTGCCGACCTAACCAAGCGTGTTGGCAAAGGGTTTAGTTTCGAGTATTCCGTCGCTCACAGTAGACGTTTACTGCTTATATTGTTCCTTAGCTGGCTCTTACAGCACCATGGGAAAGAAATATGGCCATGGTGTGTGCCCTAAGCCTGACCGTGAACCGGCAAGGGATGGCCCCATTATGAGCGGGTTCAGCAAAGTGGGGGGATCGTCAGGTCCCCCAATCACGTGTGCCACATTCGACACGGCAGCAGCCCGCCGCGCTCGGCCCCCTCTCCTGCCAAGGGCGCCAGCATTTGGCCGCTGATGGCTGGTGGCCCCGAGTTGGGGCCCTGCGGGGAGGCAACGTGTCTCCGGAACGCTCGCGCTCCCGCAGCGCTCTCTTAGCCGCCAGCACCTCATGAGCATAGGAGATGTTTTCAGTACTTAAAGAAAGAAAGCAGAAATATTTTTTTTTTATTATTCCCCGTAGGAAGAAACACACATATACAAACATTGAAATAATTATTAAAAACACTCAAATATATCAGACAGTGTGTCCCGCCCGTGGAAAACAATAGGACGTTACTCAGCATATTGTTGTGGGTTTTGACCCCACAACGCTGGTTTTCAGTAACGCCCTGTTGTGACGCTTGGCGCCGATCAGCGAACTTTACATAATGATTTATAATAATAAGAAGACATACTAAGTACACAGTTACGTAAATATTATATATCTGACAATAGAAACTAGTGAATAAACAAATACTAAATAATAAATATTTTTTTTGGTGCAGATGCATAATTTGTTAAGTTATTTAAATTAGATCACAAATTATAAGTCAGTGGGTGATGATCTTTTAAGTAAATGTTTTTAACATAAGAATAATATTATAGTAGAGAAATAATAAAAAAATAAAAAAAAAACTTAACTTATTACTTTAAGACACAGATAAATCTTATATATAAAATTCACGTGTCACAGTGTTAGTTACCGTACTCCTCCGAAACGGCTCGACCGATTTTCCTCAAATTTTGTGTACATATCCTCTAGGTCTGAGAATCGGCCAACATCTGTTTTTCAAACTTTTTTTTTTTAGTATGGCAAAACAACGTTTGCCGGGTCAGCTAGTATTATATATATATCGGAGGAGATGATTGGTACAAATCGGGAACCTACATATAAAATTCAAATTCTTCTACATGGCTAGCGTTGCCGTAAAATCAAAACTAATTGTAGCTTAAGAGGATACCAAAATAGCTTCGTGCATTTTTCTATGTACGAAGTTTTCATTGTTTCTTTAGATTGAATGGCTAGAGCTCTAATTTTTAAGTATATGTTTTTTCAATATATGATCTAGGATCTCATAAACTCAGAAACGCGATTGAACAAAGTTTTCTCGATAGAAAATCTTAGCGAAACAACCTCTCAATTTTTTTATTTTTTTCATTTGTCGGTCTATTATCGCGTATTAACTATTGAAATAACTTTAAAAACATAAGTAACTATTATATATAGAAACACGTAAATCAGAATTAAAATATATTTAGTAGATTTTGAGTAAATAGGAAAAGTATCCCTAATTCTTCATTTTCTGTGCCTACTGGCTGTGTTAATATGTACGTGTCGGCGATGATATACGATAATATTGATGTAGGCCCTTAATAAATCAAATTATGGTGGAAAAACTGTATTCTTTACAGAATACGAATTGGTTGAAATAACGACGCGACGTTCATTACTAAAGTAATTTATTAATTTTGCAATTGACATGCTATGCTTTTACTTAATAAATCTAATTATGGTGGAAAAAGTGACTGCCGCAAGCGGGACTTGAACCCACGACCTCGTAATACCGTTCCGAAGCTCTTCCAACTGAGCTTATTGCGGTCGTGCCTGCAACATTCAAATTAACCACCATTCGTATTCTGTAAAGAATACTAAGTGGTTGGTCAAGATGTTGTAAAGCAATCTTGATAGATGGCGTTGTACGTAAATATATATAAACTGAAATCGAGTGACAAATGTGGTGGTTAATTTGAATGTTGCAGGCACGACCGCAATAAGCTCAGTTGGAAGAGCTACGGAACGGTATTCCGAGGTCGTGGGTTCAAGTCCTGCTTGCGGCAGTCACTTTTTCCACCATAATTTAATTTATTAAGTAAAAGCATAGCATGTCAGTTGCAAAATTAATAAATTACTTTAATTGTAGCTTTTTAAAACAATATCTCTATAATTTCGTTACTAAAAGATCTTTATTTATTTTAGTTTCAGACGATTCCTTTACGCAGATAATTAAATTGACTAACTATTTCTAATTTCAGAAAGTATATCTCTAGATGGCGGTGCATCAATTGATCCTATCCCAGAAGAATATTTAGGTCCTAAAGAGAAATATGAAAATGCTGTGAGAAAATCCTGCTTATTTTCTCAAATTGTTAAGAATGACGTCTCTGATCTGACTGGGATGGAGTCTTTTGGGTTTGTAGATCTTAACTTCTTTACTTATTAAAAAACTAAGTCGTTATTTTGTATGTATGTCCCTATGTGAGCTTATATCTTCAAAATTGCACGATAGATTTTGATGTGGTATTTTTAATAGATAGAGTGGTTCAAGAGGAAATTTTATAATATGTATAATTTGTTAAAGTTTGGTTTCTATATTACCCGCGTAAGAAGTTGAGTGTAACCGCTAGTATTTACCTAACGCTAGGTTTGACCTGGTGTGACTTTAAACATTCGGTTTTAGTCATAGCAGTGTTTTTAATGCAGTGAATTAAACGTATCTAATTCAATTTAAATATAAATGTACTCATTTGCGTTTATTATATTATCTGTGGTAATGTTAACCCAACATTTGTTAATTTAATTGACAAAATAAACATTAGACTAAAAATTAAAAATCTATAATAAATTAAGTATGATGTATCTTTACTAATATTAAAAAGCTGCAGAGTTTGTTTGTTTGAACGCGCTAATCTCAGGAACCACTGGGCCGATCTGAAAAATTATTTCAGTGTTAGATCGAGTGATATATCGAGGAAGGTTTTAGGCTGTATAAAATCACGCTACGACCAGTAGAAGTGAATTAGTAGTGAAAAATGTTGCAAAAACGGGGAATATTTTCTAAATTCCACGCGGACGGAGTCGCGCGTAACAGCTTGTTAGAGTTATATACGAAAAGGTAAAACGGGGACACTCACCAGGCTGTTTCATTCGAACGGTGACAGCTAGAGAGGCGAAGATCTCATATGTTATGTATATCAGTGATGGCTATAACAACAAATACTTATCATCATCATTTTGCTGTGCATCCCTTTATTTGATTATATCGTATTTTTATGATCAGCGAGTCAAACTTTTATTTGACCTTTTTTGTTGTGTTTAATGGCAAGTACGCTGCGTTTATATTAGTTAGGTACATTGTGCTGTTTAATAGATTCTTTAATAAGAAAGATTAGCTAACATTACCGAATTATGTTATTGACTCTGTCAACATATGATATAGTTCAGTGTAGTTGTGCTAGCAGGATTGGCAACACAGACAGGCTAATTTAACACACAAATAATGAGCCGCTCATGAACGTTTTACATGGTAATTTTGAATAAAATAAGCATTATATTGTCATCAAACAAAAGGCGAACAGTAGGTATATTACTTACATCACTAGACGTTAAAGAAACTGTTAAATAAACAAGTTGTTTTTATTTCAGAACTAATGCTCTATTAATACGTCGGACGGCAGACGCATTCTTCAAAGAAATATCACCATTTCTTCTCCATTTGGGTATGTTCGTGCCCACTATATTGGGACAATGTACATCAGAACAAATAGCGCACTGGCTGCCAAGAGCATTAGATATGCAGATTGTTGGGACTTACGCTCAGGTAAGATTTTATATGGTGACAATTTGAGGATACATGTAACTATCCCATTTCCTTTTTGGGTATTGTAAAAATCAATTAAAAAATATCTAAGCAGGAAATCACTACATAACACGCTTGGGAAATATGGTAGGTACACATAAATTCACCTCCCATTGCGACGTCGCTTTTTTTTCTCTTTTCTTCGCCTCCTGCCCTGCCGGGCGATGCTGGTGCCTTGAGCTTTACCATGACCTGGCGAGGGTGGCCCCGTTAATCGGGGCCCGACCCGACTGGGGGAGCATTAGGTCCCCTTGTCGCGTTGTCGTGACCGACAGCCACATTTGCCACGGCCGGTCTCTGAATACCGACCCCCGCGCGCGACCACCTCGTCGGGAGGGGTCGACGGACATTTGCCCAAATGTGAGATGTTTTGGGATTGAGTAGAAAAAATCAGAAGTAATCTACGCTACTATCTATCTAGTTTCACTTAAAAATGAAATGGAAATTATAAGTGGAAGAACAAAAGGCCCTTGTACATGTAACACTAGATAATCTAGTAATCATTAGGCCAATTCTCGTCTTGTGAGTGGAATTACTGGTCTTAGGACGTAAATTTGATATAATCTTAAAACTTACAATCTCCTCAAGGTTAACCTTATTCAATTACAAATAAGATTACAAAACAGCATTTAAATACAAGGAGTTATTAAATAACAGAGATAAAAATCAATTAATTACAGACAGAACTCGGTCACGGAACTTACATCAGAGGTCTAGAGACTACTGCTACTTATGATCCTGCGACTGAGGAGTTTGTGCTACACACTCCTACTCTAACTTCTTTCAAATGGTGGGCTGGAGGACGTAAGTGCACTTCATTATCTTTCTTTTAACAAAAACATACTACATAATATGTTAATGTATTGCTTCGATACGATTATCTATCGTCAATCTAAACAAAAAGTTTGGCCTTTGAGTCCTGTCTGGTAACACTATGGTATCTATTTAAATTGATATTTTTCTCATTAATTGTTACAGTTGGCAAAACAGTAAACCATTGCATAGTGGTAGCTCAATTATATACTAAAGGAGAATGCCACGGAACTCATCCATTTATCGTGCAAATACGGGATGAGGATACCCATATGCCTCTCCCAGGGATCCAAGTTGGAGATATTGGACCTAAAATGGGATTCAACACGGCTGATAATGGTTTTCTTGGCTTCAACCATTACAGGATACCTAGAGAGAATATGATGATGAAAAATGCACAAGTTTTGAAGGTATTTGTATAGAAAGTCTCTACGGGAATTCTTGTTCAAATATCATTTTTACGGGAATATTTATTGTCAACTAGCTGGCTGGCAGGGCCATATTCCAGAAATTTAGCATAAGCCTAATGTAAAAAAGTCCATGTAAACCAATGTGAACTATAAAAACATTTCAGGACGGCACGTATGTTAAAGTCGCTAGGCACGGAAAACTCACCTATGGTACTATGGTCTTCGTAAGAGTAATTCTAGTGAATGAGGTAGCATTTGCTTTAGCTAAGGCCTGCACCATCGCCACCAGATACTCAGCTGTTAGGAGGCAGTGTCAACCAAACCCAGAGTAAGTAATTACCAAAACAGATGTAGTTATCAGACAGTTTGTTAGTAATTCCAATACATAACAGCCGTTTGGACGTCCCTGCTGAATCCTCGAATTTGAATCCCAAATACGAGTTACATATAAGAAATGGAATTGCTTCAAAAAACAAATAAAAAAAGAACTCATATGTCGAAATAGAGAAAAAACTATTTAATTAGTTTCATACTACACAAATTGCATAGATTTCTTAATACTATGTATCTTAAAAATTTTTTTAAAGTAGGCAAGATATTACGCAAGTTTTGTTTATTTAATTTTTGTGTTTTTCAGAGCACCAGAACCTCAAATTCTAGATTACACGTCTCAGCAGCACAAACTTTTCATTTGTATATCAACGACATATGCTTTGCAGTTATCCAGCAAGTGGCTTTGGGAGACGTTTAATTCTGTTCTCGCTGATATGAAGCATGGAAAGACTGATAGTTTACCAGAGGTTAGTAAGTGATATTTATACGGCCATGCGGTCACGGATTATTAAAACCCCAGTGGTAATGAAAGTTGCGCCTATGTTTACTTTACCACGTAATTGAAAGGGAATCAAACAAAAAGTGTCGTATTTTCTTATTTATACAGTAGTAGCTCTGTAGTTTTACAGATCTTTTCTTACAGCAGAAATTTTTTGTTCTTTTCTTACAGCTGCATGCTTTATCCAGCTGTCTGAAAGCAATTAGTACGTCAGACTCAGCTGCCCTGATAGAACAGTGTCGCCTCGCTTGTGGGGGCCATGGCTACATGATGTGCTCTGGTCTACCTCACTTGTACTCCTTTGCTACTGCCACTAGAACTTATGAGGGAGACTATACGATCTTGTTACTTCAGACTGCGAGGTAAATACTTCTTTAGCAAAATGCCTGGATAGTAATCGAATATTAAAATTTAATTTTTCCATTTTATAAAAAAATAGTAAGTCCATTTTTAAAATAAGTTTCATCTCAGTCTATAAGCACTTCAAATTTTAACCCACCTCTAAATTGGAATGGGATATACATGTATGTGTACATTTTCCCGAATAAAATGTTTTTGCTATAATTTTAAATATACTAAGTAGACATAAATTTTTTTTTATATTTTTCTGATAACTGTTATGATCTTACCCATCATGCGATTTCGGCTTGACGTCGACTTTTGGGACAGCCTGTATATGTTTATAACTAAATTTATCTGATTCCTAGAATTCTTGTATTGATAAAATTATGATGTTATTACATAAATTAGAAAAAAATGTGTTAAAATAATAACATTTTGCCAGATTCTTAGTAAAAGCATGGGAGCAAGCTGAGGCAGGTCAATCAGTTACAACAACAGTGCAGTATTTAGTGGAAGTACGATCTGGTGGAAAGAATAAATGGGACGGTTCACAGGAATGCATCATAAGGGCTTTCTATGAACTTGCTGCAGGGTATGAACATTAGTTATTCAAAGCTTCTGTGTATTCATAATTACTTATTACTATACGAGTCTTTTTTTAAATTTAATTTCTTTTGTTATAGGAGCATAGGTACATGTGTAAAGAATATTAGAAAACGCATGAGAACAGGTCTGTCTTTTGAAGGTGCGTGGGAGCTGACGACAATACAATTGGTAGCTGCTGCAGAAGTAAGTAAAGTAGGGCAAGAACACGTGGTCTAAGCCTGTACTTATGGTCTACTGTGCCGCGCTGACCAAGCGTATTGGCACAGAGTTTACTTTCGAGTTTTCCGTCGCTGACAGTAGACGTTAACTTCTTATATTATTCCTTAGCTGGCTGTTCCAGCACCCTGGGAAAGAAATGGGGTGGTGACACTTGTATTCTTAATCCGTTACCACACACCACAATGCACTAGTTAGCAGGTTCGGTTTCCATTCAGAACAAACAGATTTTTTTGTTAAATATTAATTTTTCCATTTTTCTAACTATTATTAACCATTTCAGGCCCATTGCCGAGCAACAATGGCAAACACTTACAGAAAAGAGATAGCAAGACTGACATCATCATCTAGTCCTAATGTTAAGATAGTCATGGAACAACTAGTCAGTCTATACATCCATTATTGGGCCTTAGAGAGAACTGGAGACTTATTGAGGGTAAGAAAAATACAATCAATTCAGCCATGCATAATGCATAATGCTCGTAATGCAATAGCATTACGAGCTCTTCTAAACCAAGAATACAAGTATAGCATGGGTGTAGCCAACGAAGAGTTAAGGGTTTAACCCTCTTGCATCATGCCGAAAATTGAGGCAAGATTTGACACTGTTTCAGACTTTAGTTCTTTTTTTGTATCAAACCAAGAAATAAAACGACGAATTAGAAACCATCTCTGAAACTAAATCCTAGCTATGAAAGGAAATGATAGGTTCATAGATATTTAAGTTAGTCTAAAAGTTCTGACGTCCATTAAAGATAGTAGGTAAGCTGTTCCTATATAGAACCAGACTTTCCCCGACCTATATTTGTTATCTAGTAACAGCTAATAATAAACAGTTTGACTATACGCGTAACATTTACAAACTGAAACTAAAATAGATTTTGTTAGCTACTAGACATTTAGTATGTTGATTGATTCTTGAATAAAATTTCCATGAGTAGCTGTAACGTAAAATGCAATTTATAAATATTTACGAAAATCTGTATAAAGTAGACCAAAAGTAAAAAAAGCTTTTAAAAATTAAGGTTATATAATTCGTCACTTATTTTATTTACGAGTATATAAATGATGAAGCGATTTTAATGATTATTTTTTATTTAAAATCTGGTGGTTCCCGTTTGGCACCATTGACCTCAGGATCTAATAATTATCTCCTGAGAAATCGAGGAAAACCATCAAATTTCAAAGGCACATGAAGTCAGATTGAACTTTTTTTTAAATACTCAATCATTAAGTTTCTAAGTGGCTTTTCGGTACAAAGAAATATTTGATGTGTATTTTTTTAATTCTTATTCATATAATATTATTTTATTGGTATTATTCCCTTATTCATATAATATTACTATTTACAGTATTCGTCTATATCGGAAAATGACATCAATAACTTGCAACTGAAGTATGAAGAACTACTGTCAGCTTTGAGACCCAATGCTGTCGGCTTGGTCGATGCTTTTGATATACGAGATGAAGTGAGTTTATTTATTACTAGCTAGTCCACATGTTTAGAGACCAAACCCTAACAAATTATTAAAAAAACATATTTTGAATACCTCTATCTGATAAAGAAAACTGGCTTATACATTATGTTGGTGATTGTAGATTCCACTATTTTATTATTTCTCAAACTATTATTATGATAGTTTGAGAAATAATAAAATATAAATAAATAAATATTCATGGACATTTCACACAACGTCCTCTGGTCCCAAGCTATGCTTATATGCTTGTATTATGGGTACCAGAATACGGACAGAATACATATACTACTTTTCTTTTGTAAATACATACTTATAATACATAGAAATACCCAGACGCAGTACAAACATTTTATGACAATTAGAAAAATCACACAAATGATTGTCCCGAGTGGGAATTGAACCCGCGATCTCTTGATCGGCAGTCCGTTACATAATCCACTCAACCACGAGGCTCGTCAAATAAATATATAAATAAATGTATAAATAATAACTTTTTACTTTTAGCTTCTCCACTCAGCATTAGGCAGTTATGATGGCCAGGTGTATGAGAGGATATTTGCTGAAACTAAGAACAATCCTATGAACGCAGAGCCTGTCAACCAGAGTTATCATAAGTACATGAAACCAATAATGCACGGAAAATTGTGATTTAAATAATAAATTTATGATATATTCTTAGACATTGTTAAATATAATATAAAAGAGAATATGAAAGAGGATAGAGAATATAATAGAATATAAAAGAGGGTTAAGTATTAAGAACAAATAGCATTTATTTAATTTGTAAATGAGTATACAGTAAAATATGTTTGTATGATAATATTTATATTATTATTCGGTAATATATCTCAAAATTGTGTTTATAAGCAATTTAGATTTCATTTGTTAAAGTTAATTTTAATAAATCGTTATTTAAAACAGTTATTGTAGTGTGATTATTTTGGCAATACTTTTAGATAAAATAGGTAAAATAAATAGGTTGATAAAATGTCATTTTATCTTTTTACCAATTTACCACATACGAAGACGGACTAACTAAACAATTATCGTGATATACTTATCTTTAAATTTTAAAAACTAAAGTCGTTACTTTTGTGAGCTTATATCCTCAAAACTACGCCACGGATCCATAGTGATGCGGTTTTTTTTTATAGATAGAGTGGTTCAAGAGGATGTGTTTTTTTGTGTTTTTCGTTAGGGTTTGTTTTTAAAGATTTACAAAGTTATGGACAACACCTAGTTATTACTAAAAGTGGATAAGAATACACCCATGAACGCCTTATTGTAACAAAAGGCAATAGGTTGCTTAAGAGGGTACTGTAGGTACTCCTAATTTAGGTATTGCTATCCCTATTTCCAAGCGCCGCGCTGAAAGGGACAGATATAGATGAAGCGGATTTTACCTATAAATTCTTTGAAAAAAGACGTTTCGTACTTCCGTTTTTTTTTCGCGAAAGTTAAACCGATTTTAATAGTTTTTGCGTTATATTATAGATAAAGAATACTCTTTTACCAAATTTGTGTGATAGACGCTGCAACTTTATCTAAAGAAAACTGAAAAAAGTGGGTTTTTCGGATCGTCATATTTCTTTTAGTTATTATGTTTTGAAAAAAAAAAGTGATAGAAGCATAAATATACTCTTTATCTATATATAACGCAAAAACTATTAAAATCGGTATAACTTTCGCGAAGAAAAAACGGAAGTACGATACCCATACTTTTGTATGGAGCATAATTTGGTGTCGTCCCGTGTTAATAGCAACTTTATTACATGCAAGGTACACTAGGTAGAGGTATAATTATTATGTTACGTAGGTAACTGTCCGCCGTGTGGTGACGGATTAAGAATACAAGTGTCACCACCCCGTCTCCTCCCAAGGGTACTGTAAAAGTCAGCTAGGGGATATTGCGCACAGATAACATCCTCTATGAGAGACGGAAAACTCGAAAATAAACCCTGTGCCAATACGCCTGGTCAGCGCGGCATAGTAGACCATAATCCCTCCCAAAGTAGAGGAGACCCGTGCCCAACAAAGGGACGAAAATGAGCTGGAGAGAGAGAGAGAGAAAATAGGTAACTAGTATCATAATACTAGTATAACTGATCAATGCTACTATATTCGTAATATTCATATATGTATTAGAATATATATCCTTTATTAAACATAGATGTCACTGTGTGATTGTTATGGTTTTCTTTACCATGCCATCCTGGATTTCCTTTTGTTCTTCCTGGCCCTGGAGTACGATACTTTAATAGGTACTTTTCAATACCTAACGGCCTGTGTGAGCCTTTTCCTTCATCGCTAAATACTCTATTTCAGAATTTCTATAGATTTCCATCAAGTAACATTGTATTATAAATATTTACTTTGAGATAAGTTAAAAAAGTCATTATGCAACTTTAATAAAGGCGCTACGTCCGCGTCATCTCGGTGCCCCCTATTGAGGTAGTGTTATGAAACTCATAAAAATGTTGGACTTTGAACATTGTATTCTGGTGGGATTAGCATCTAATCAACAACAATTGTAATTTACATTATCATATTATAGTTACATATCAAATCGTAATTTATTATCTATATAAACACAGATAACTTAAAACATTGTATAAACAATAATTGCTGGTACATATTTTGCTAGTGACGCTACTCACGCGATTAAATACAGTTCTGGAAAACATGGCAACGAAAGTAAATGGAGATTTATTAAAAGAAAGAAACAAATGTGTGTTTAATGTACAAGAGTTAACTTATTATTTAGATGGAGGATCAAAAGCAACGGACATTAGAAGGAAATTGGGTAAGGCTGTATATAAATTGGTATCATAACAAACTACATAATTTACAATTTTGCGTAATCTTCGCCAGTTTTATAAAATTCGAATGGGATTCGAAAATTCTTTGAGTGAACGAAAATTCTATATTTGAATTTTGGGAGCACCCCTAGTTCGAAATTTAAAAATAAGTATTTTAAAAAGAGATTTACTCAGAACCGGTTTTTGCAACAATTTGTACGAGTATGTTTATTACACAAGTGAGAGAGCAATGGACTTTGAAACTCGCTGTGTGTGCGTAATACTGTTTACTATGTTCTTTAATGTTTACATTAGTGATGTCCTCGATGTTAGGATTGTCACTCGATACTTTTTATTTTATTTATCTTTAATTATTATTGAATCGTTTATTTAGGTTAATTAAAAATATACAACTTGGATATCAGAAATTAGTTATTTAAATAAAAGTAACTTTACAAGAATTTATTGTTTCGAATTAACATAATTTACAATAATTTTTAGTTTGGGGTGGTGAACCTTCACAATCTGTCTAATGAAGGCTATCATTTTTACGGTAATTTTGAATTTACTGTAAAGCTTCGAACTATATTACACATACGTTATAAGTATAAAATTAGCATTTTGTGGTTAATTATCTTGGTGTAAAAATCAGAAATCAGATTTATAATTCCAGTAGTCTTCACACTTCCAAGGTGATATGTAATATGAACGCTCTATACTTGAAGTATATATCACCGATTCTATCACCCTTAGGAGTCTTACGAAATACTGTGCTAACGGTATCTTCAATACCGTTAATATATAGGAAAGTTCAAAACAAATTAGTGGGTGATAACTCACACATAAAAATATAAACATGTCGTCACCCCATTTCAACGAGTATAGCTGGGCCCAAGACGAAATCCAAAGATAATTTTAAGTGAGTCTCACTGAGTACATTGTGAGGAATCAGGACCATGCCATTTCTTGTAAAAAATATATTAAATTAAGTTCATTGTTATAAATACAACCATTTGTTTTTACGAATTATATTTAAAAAGATTGCTTACATATAGACAGAAACTCAACAACCAAAAAAATTTTATTGCATTCTATTTTAAAGATGTTTTTAATCGATGTTTCAAATGGTTTGCAGCCATGGTTACGCACAGGACTGATTTAATAGTAGTCCAATATTTTGCTAGATAGTTTTATTAGCCCAAATTCACTTTTTAACCGACTTAAAAAAGTAGGAGGTTCTCAATTCATCTGTTTCTTAAACTGGGCAAAGCGATTTTAATGATTCTTTTTTTTATTTGAAAGCTGGTGGTTCTCGTGTGGTCTCATTGGCACCAGGTGAGGATCTAATGGTTATCTCCTAAGAAATCGAGGAAAACCCTCAAGTTTCAAAGGCACATTAAGTTGGTCCGGTTAAACTTTTTTTTAATTGTTTGAACCATGTCCGTTACCATGGGTAAAACAGAGGCAGTGAAAATAAATAGTAATTTAAATATTATTACGTTTACAGAATCAAAAGTTCTCAGCTCAAAAGGTTTATTAGACGAGGTCCCAGAAGAATATTTGAGCCACAAAGAGAAATATGAGAACGGTATACGTAAAGCTGTGATGTATCACCGGGCTATGCAAGATGCAGCTGATCCTAACCAGACTGAACAAGAGAGGGCTAAGTATGTACATACTTGTTGCTCTACATTTTTCCCAGTAATCTTTACTTATTATAAAACAAACTCGTTATATTAGTATGTATGTTCCTTCTTTTCTTCTCCAGCCCATTTACGTCCCACTGTTGGGTACGGGCCTCCTCCACTTTGGGAGGGATTATGGTCTACTGTGCCGCGCTGACCAGGCGTGTTGGTAAAGGGTTTATTTTCGAGTTTTCCGTCTCTCACAGAAGATGTTATCTGTGTGCTTCCTTTAGTGTATCCTTTAGCTGACTTTTACAGCACCCTTGGGAGGAGATGGGGTGGTGACACTTGTATTCTTAATCCGTCACTACACGGAGATAATCTAATGTATGTTCCTATGTGAGCTTAAATCTTCAAAACTACGTAAAGATGTTGTTTTTTTTAATAGATAGAGTGATTTAAGAGGATGGCTTTTTGTACAAATTATTAAGATCTTTAAAAATGTCTGTCTCTTCAGCTTGATAATCTTTATCTTTACTTATTATAAAACAAAGTCGTTATTTTCGTATGTGTGTACCTATGATACACATATTATAAATATAAATAAATAAATAAATATTCACGGAGATTTCACACAACGTCCTCTGGTCCCAAGCTAAGCTTATATGCTTGATTGCTTGTGTTATGGGTACCAAAATACGGATACACTACATAAACTACTTTTCTTTTGTAAATACATACTTATAATACATAGAAAATACCCAGACGTAGTACAAACATTTGTATGACATTTATGGATATCACACAAATGATTGTCCCAAGTGGGAATCGAACCCGCGACCTCGTGATCGGCACACGAAGCCCGTCATATATAGGTATATCTTGATAAATACGCAACGGATTTTGATGTGTTTTTTTTATTGATAGAGTGGTTCAAGAGGATGGCTTTTTTGTATAATCTCTTGAGGTTTGGTATTTAAATTTCACGCGTACAAAGTTGCATGCAGCAGCTAATATTAGTATAGAAATATAGATAGAACAAGTTTATTCTATAGTTTTTAAAAGTCGCGATTTTAGTCGCTGCCTAAAATTGATTCATGATCAATTTGTTTTAATCATAAGATTAGACAACGTGATTGATGTCGAGCCTATAGATTTTTAATGATGGATATAATAGATAGGTAACTTTGTAATGAAGATAATAAAATAATGTATTTAATTTCAATGAGCGCTGGATTGAGAATTATAAACATTTTTGTTTAAATTTATCTTAGCTTTTTTGTTAAATTAATCAGGCTATAGTACTGCTACTCCAAAGCGAACCCCGATATTAATAGGAACAATAAAAGCTCGAAGGCACACGAAATTGTCAAACGACACAATGATTTAGATCGAACTATTAGATAAAAATTTGCCGCAAGATAAATGACTAGCAATTTTTCTATACCGTTAGATGTTTCGTTATAGTTTTCTTGTTTTCTTTTTAATATTCTAAATTATAGTTTTAATCGTACTTTAGAAACAGAGTAAATAGAATTTAGACACCAAATCTTAACAAATTTAAAGAAAAATCATCTATCTGTTAAAAACGTTGCGTGGCATTGAAGTTTTAATATATATTAGTAGTAAGTTTTAATATAACTATTAAGCCCACTTTGGGACACACATACATACATACAAAAATAACGACTTTATTTTATAATAAGTAAAGAAGAACAATGCAACTAAACTGTGAACAAAGAAACCTTGCCAGTACAAACTAGGCACGAAAAATTATGGCTTCCTTGATTTGATTTCCGTAATGTGAATATGGTTATAAGTAAAATTAACGGAAATTAAATACAATAGGTGCAAATTTTTTGCAATTTTTTTCGATTTTTGTGACGGAATTATGTTATTGAATTTATTTATTCGGTAATAATTTGCTTAGTTCAAAAACGAAAAAATACGCTTGAAAATCCTGAATATTATTTTACATTAATGCGCTGTTATCGGTCCTCGTTAAGTATTCAAAATTTCAGATCAATTCGACTACTGTAAGTGGGTGAAAATTACTTCCAAAGACTTGGTTACATAGATTAATACATTGAAAGACATGTACCGAGTACTACCGAGCTAATAAAAGCTTGTTAAAAAACTACAATGCATAATTAATTTATTAAGTGTAGCTTACAAAGGCTTTGTCCAGTGTTACCGTTACCCCTATTTTTTTTATATTGCAGTGCAAGTTATAGAAATATGCTATCCACGGCGGTGTTTAAAGACCAAAGCCCATTTGCACTCCAGGTGGCTATGTTTATCCCAGCAATAATTGGTCAGGGCGATGAGGAACAGAGGAAATATTGGCTGAAGAGAGCCAGTAATTTTGAAATTATTGGTACATATGCACAGGTAATTATTTAAAACAATGTGAAATCTTAAAATTCAAAGCACATAATATTTCTTAAGAAATAATAAAGTTGTAAATTGATTATCGATACTCGATGAAAAATTTAAAATTGTAATGTGATCGATTAATGTTGGGAGACGTTTGAAAATGGAAGGATTTTTTGAAATGCCGATTAATCTTATTTGAAGCTAAGAGAAGTACTGCACCATTATTATGAGTAGTACATATAATAAACCTAAGCTCAATATTATGTTTCAGACGGAATTAGGTCACGGTACATTCATCCGCGGCTTAGAAACGACTGCCACATATGATACTGATGCAGAAGAGTTTATTTTACATAGTCCTACTTTGACATCATACAAATGGTGGCCCGGTGGTCGTAAGTTTAACACATACTCGTATGTATTTACAGCTTTCAATGTGCTTAGCGGTCTAATGGAAATCCCTCACAAAGCTCGGGCAAAAATAGCAAGATTTTGTGATTATAATTTGCGATGAATCTACGTAATCCCATATCAAAACCACAATTCGGTGTATATAGTCGAAGAATATGCAATATGATGCTTTGTGTTGTGTAAAATAGCTGGTCAATAGCTCAATAGTTACCAATTACTTTATTGTTGTAAATATTACTTCAGCTTCATTATTTTTCAGTGGCTCACACAGCGAACTATTGTGTAGTTATGGCTCATCTTTATATAAAGGGTAAAAGCTGTGGGATTCAGCCTTTTATGGTGCAACTAAGAGACGAAGAGACCCACCTCCCACTACCTGGTATTAAACTTGGAGAAATCGGTGCCAAACTCGGATTTAACACTGTCAATAATGGGTTCCTAGGTTTTGAGAATCATAGAATGAAAAGAAACCGAATGTTAATGAAGAACGCTCAAGTTTTAAAGGTAAATCATCAATGCGTGTAGAAATTTGAAAAATTTAAAAGAGTCCAAAATATTAATAATAAATAACTATTAACGTACTCGGACCGCGGATCTCCCGAAAGGTGCTTTAAAGAACAAGCACGTAATGTAAGCGAAGGTTTTTAATAAATGAGGAATTTTTAATAAATTAGGTGTGTCTAGTTACATGATGAAATTATGAACAGAAATAATATAAGAGCAATACAGGATACTCGCATACTTTAAGATAACATTATACATATTTCTGGGTCTATTATAACGATTAATTAAACTAATCTATTTATAACTAATTTAGAAATGTTGACAACACAATTTCTATAATTTGTAGGATGGAACATTCAGAAAGTCAAAGAACAGCAAACTAACTTACGGTACTATGGTTTACGTGAGGGTTACCATCGTCAACGCTATGGCTAATCAATTAGCTAAATCTGCGACTATAGCTATAAGGTATTCTGCA
Source organism: Orgyia antiqua (assembly GCA_916999025.1). Taxonomy (NCBI): domain Eukaryota; kingdom Metazoa; phylum Arthropoda; class Insecta; order Lepidoptera; family Erebidae; genus Orgyia; species Orgyia antiqua. Next base: position 23,760,504 of record OU779862.1, read on the forward strand.
GTTAGGAGACAATCACAGCTAAAACCTGAGTGAGTATGGGATTTGACATGCTTGTGCCAAAGAACCCTAAAATCTAAGTCACATATATTTCGGACACAAATATTTGAACTAAAATTGTCAAAAAGCGGTTGAAATTTAGAAGATTTCTATTTTTTCAGTGAGCCTGAAGCCCAGATTCTAGACTATGTAACACAGCAGCATAAATTATTTATAGCGATAGCGTCCAGCCATGCGATACGTCTTACTGCTATGTGGTTGTGGAATCTATATACGAAAGTTAACAAGGACCTTGAAAGTGGAAATGCTGACGATTTGCCTGAAGTAAGCCCTTCACATTATGCATATATTAAGCTGTTAGTAAATAGTTCGTATGTAACCTAAAAAACTAAAGTCAATTAGGACTGTCGCAGACCAAATAAGTCCTACCAGTAAAAATTTCTAATTATTATCTACTTTTTCTTTGACTGCTTGTGAATAAGTTATATTGTTGCAATACAGCAATTATGCGTTATATAATAAAACATCACGCTTTGTATTTAATCACCTATTCCAAGTGTTAGAACAAACCATCTCTATTTATTGTATCAATAACTAATATCATCTGTTCTTTAGCTTCATGCTCTGGCCTGTTGTCTGAAAGCCGTAACATCGTCAGACGTGGCCGTCATGACCGAACGATGCAGAATGTCGTGTGGCGGTCACGGTTACATGCTGTCTTCGAACCTGCCTCAAATATACGGCCTGGTGACAGCTGCCTGCACTTACGAGGGGGAGAATACTGTACTGATGTTACAAACAGCTAGGTATTTTGATAGATATCTTATTTAAGAATATAGTACTTTTACTGTTTATAGTAATGGACTCTACTTTTTAGTGAAGCGATTTAGATGGACAAAATCATTAGTTCAAAAGCTTTTTCGGTCTTTTTGATAGACATACGTATGATATAATAACATTCCAGGTTTTAGATCTTTGGTATAAAGTCCAATTCGCTATAATACTTGTCTTTCAATGCAGTTATTATTTAGTAACGAAGAAGTTCAAGACAAAATTTGAAGGAGACATCAAGGCATAAAAAGGCGTGATATTTCATTACCTGGACCATTGTCCAGAATATCCTTACCCGCGTTAAAACGCGGGTAAGAATTATCCAGAATTGTCCAGAATATCCTTACCCGCGTTAAAACGCGGGTAAGGATATTCTGGACAATTCTGGATAATTCTAAGGAATTACATATGAAATATTGTTTGTTTCCAATCGCATAATTTATAAATATCTCGTATTGTTTTAGGTCTCTAGTAAAAGCATGGGAACAAGCATCATCTGGCCAGTCTTTGTGTTCCACTATGTCATATTTATCAGATAAGAACGCCCATAAAGCAAAATGGGAGAACACTGTTGATGGAATTATTAGGGGTTTCCGGTCTATTGCTGTTGGGTAAGATTTGTAATTGTTACCTAATTTAATTACTATTCCTATAAAATCATTATTTATATTATTACACTTGTATTCTATATAGAATGGAGTGACTTTAATATTTATTTGTTAAAAACAGGAAAATATCTGCAGCAGTGGCAAGTTTGAAAAAGTATTCAAAGCGTGGCTTATCCCCTGAAGATGCATGGAATATGTCATCAGTGCAACTTGTGGCAGCTTCAGAGGTAACATCTAATTAATATCTAAAGCCTTAAAATTGAATTGCACTCCTTATAACACAACAGCCGCGATCCGGTAGGAGTCAGAAACGTAGGTAAGGTACCTACCTATTTTCAGATCTCCATTTCATTTCCATCTGAGGAAATTAAACGAATACTAAATTCTGACGGTTTTTAATGAGTTCCTCAGGACCATCGAACTCTACTAATCACTCATGTATTAAAAGGAAAATAAAATAAAATTACCAAAGCACGTACTTTAGCATACCTTCAGGATTACGATGAATCTACGCTGATTATTTCCATGGTATTAGGCGATTATAGAGATTTCTATTCAACATTGATGTGATAGATAAATAATTTTCTCACGTCTATGTTAATAGATTCTTTTAATCCTGCATGCGACCAAAGACATTCAGTTATTTGTCTAAATAACAAATAACGGTTGCCATAGATTATGTGTTAGATAAGAAATATAGCAGTTATTATTAATTCAATTAAACTGTCACCCATTTATCATTAAGCTTACACTTAGCAACGAATATATTTAATGCTCAGAACTATTTACGTCTTTATTAATTATATAGCCATTTGTTAAGATTTTAAATTAGATTTTTTTGCTTTTTGTCTGTAATGGGCGGGTTTTGTAAATAGTTTTTGGTGATTGTTTTAATAATGTTTCAACTGGTTTAAAAAGTTTTATCTCTGCAACTACAATTTTGTATACGTTTTGTCTTATTTGCATATTTTTGGCTACATATGTAATTTATTTTATATGCGTTATTTCTATAGTACTATATTCCTTACACATGTCATGCAAATGCATTTTTTCTACTCTAATGTCCATTTAAGTCTGAAAAGTGCCCAATGATTATTAAGTTTTTCCATGAAGTATATATTATAGGTATATGTATATATTCGATAAAATATTTCTGTTTTCTTTAGGCTCATTGCCGTGCAGTAATTTTATCTACTTACAAGTCGGAAGTAGATCAAACTACGACATCTTTATCTGATCCATTGAAGACAGTCCTGCACCAGCTGGTACAACTCTACGCACTTTACTGGGCTCTTGAGAAAATTGGAGATTTGTTACTGGTAAGTTTATTTATCTGTTTAGAAATACAATATATACTCGTATATATATAGATATAATACTAGATATAGATGGTCTCGAAATAGGGTAGGTTATATTAATTACACTTTTCACTTATTATATTGATATCATGATTTTCTGTTAATATTCATTCATTCATGGACATTTCACACAACGTACTCTGGTCCCAAGCTAAGCTTATATGCTTGTGTTATGGGTTCCAGAATACGGATATAATACATATACTACTTTTCTTTTATAAATACATACTTATAATACATAGAAACACCCAGACGCAGTACAAACATTTGTATGACAATTAGAAAAATCACACAAATGATTGTCCCGAGCGGGAATCGAACCCGCAACCTCTTGATCGGCAGTCCGTTACGTAAACCACTCAACCACGAGGCTCGTCAAAGATATAAGATAATACGCTAGACGGGCTTGGAAACTATCCCACTTTCTTCTAACTTTAGTTCTTACTAGCCTAATAATCTATGATAAAAGCGTTTCTATCGCAAAATTCATTTAGCTATCAAGAAAGGCCTACAAAGTTTAACCTAATTATATAGTTCACAAAAACTATACACTCGATACTATGACTCATTAAAGCGTCTTTATCTACGACCGTATCTGCACTTGATTCAAATGTTCTAGAACACAAAAGTAATTATTTCGTACTGTTAGATAATATAGATAAATCTGATCTTACCACTTATAAAAATAATAACAGCTCACAATAGCATTGATATCTGCACCGGTACACTGAAATAACATCTTAAATCAGCGTTATAAAAACTGCATTATACGATTTGCCAAAAACATATTTCATGTCTTGCAGGTCTTGCACCCGCCATTTTGTAGTTCTTCTTTTAAACGTAGTTAATTTTTTATATTCTGTTTAAAAAAGGTATTTACACATACTGCCATAGGAATGACCATGAATGTATAATGCAAGATAAATATAAGATTTAAAAAGATAATTCAAGCGTGGGTTGTTCCCAGATTAACCGACAAGGATAATTTTAATATTTCTTGTTAAAAATATGTGATAAAACTGTTGTGACACATTAAAAAGAAGTACAGTTGTCTAAATATGATACTGGCTGCATTTTTCAAACCAAAAAAGGTTATAGCTTGATTAAATTTCGAATAAAATGACGTATTCGCATAAAGATGACTTATAAATTTTTCTTGCAGTTAGTTTTTTATACAGTTAATTAATAGGTATACGTCGATGTGCCGTTGAATTCTGACATTGATTCCGCTGACCTTAAAGCTATTACAATCTATTATTTATTTTAGATAAGGTTCATTACACTTGATATGTTTAAATGTATCGCTTGCTTGTTAATTTTTTCTAATTCGTCTATAAAATGTAACTTGAAATTGGAAGTCATTTCAAATTTACATAACTTATAATTTACATAATTAAGCTTAAATAACAGACTATTAGAATTGTCAATAAGCTTTTAAAGTATTTAAGAAACAGTAACTTTTATTCTATTAGCTTTTTAATGGATAGATAACAATATTTTATGTAGGAATTTTTCACCGAATTTAATTTTTGAACAATAATATATAAGCGAATTTGCATAAGAAAAACATAGCGTGGTTATATTTTTGAATTGTCTTCTATTTATGGGAAATAGTAGTCTATATAATTGAATAGGTAATTTGACAGTGTGAAAAATTATGTCGTATTATAACAATAACCATAGATTATGAGCTTTAGAAGTAATTTAAATTAATTCAAATAAAAATTATGGTTTATTTATTCAAATATAATTCAAAAAATGGTTATTGTTATAGAGCGCCATGTGGTCTTAGCTTTGTTAACACGCTTTGAGAATTGCTTAATTGGTAATTTATTGAAATAATAGCGATTATCATTTATTGTTTTCTAAATTTTCGATTCTATTGTATCGATTCTGATCATTCATACTCATATTATAAAGCTGAGTGGTTTGTTTGTTTGAACACGCTAATCTCAGGAACCAATGGTCTGATTTGAAAAAAATTTGCAAATTAACAATGAGATATTGTTTTTAGCCATATCTAATATGAAAAATATCTTTTCAGATTTCTCCAATAAATTAATACGTTTTATTATACCATATATGATTTAAAATATTAGTTCTATTTAGTTTGATGTTTAATTTATGCAAAGTTATAATATTTTTAATTAATAACTAATAATTAATAAATGATATAAGGATGTGATTTGTCAAACGTAGTTACAGAATTTTAATGAAATAGTATTAGTTTATTTAAATGTCAAAGTTTGAAACTGATGAGACAATTTTAGAATGATTTATCTGAAGTTTAAATAAAATCTTTAGTTTTCTTAAAAAAAACATACTATGATTTATAAAAGAGTTTCGCAATTATAAAGCTGGTGAGTTTTTGCAGAGGCAAGACTAATATTTATTAAAAACTTTGTTGGATGTCTATTTAAATTAAAATTTTCTGCATACTAAAGTTTGTATTATCTACAGTACATTTTTTTCTATGCTATGAAGTCATACAGTGCTGAGCAACAGAATTTTTTTTATAGAGTAACATCTACAAAAAATTTCTTTTGCAAAGCGTAAGGTTTACTGTTTCAGCAATACATAAAGTCTTCTTCGGAAATTTAGTAGTTTGTTGAGTTGATCTCGAAGTTAGTTACAAATGATTAAAAAAGAAATGATACCTTTTTCTTACCCTACACGTACACGAGTACATATTTAATTCCATATTATAATAATTTTACATCTTCTTAAGTCTCGCTAAAACTTGAGAAAGGCTGGGCCTAATTTTGTGATTTTGGTCTTGATATATTCGTGAAAGTCCAGGGTAGCTTTAAACTGTGATTATATGGGGATCTAAAATTCCACTTATACGGAGTAGCAGGCATTAGCTAGTGTTTGATAAAATATTATCATCAATAAACATATCATCTTAAAATCATGAACTAAATAAAAAAATCTATTTTCCATTAAGTCATATCTCTAATAAAATTCGATCTCTCTAAATGATATAGGGGTTATATTTCAAAGTCGTAAAATTTATATTACTCATATAATTTTCAATGATATAATATTTTAATCTATTTTGAAATATTATATGAGTATAAATTTTATATTAACAAATATTATAGCTCTATTATAATTAAGTATTAAAAAATACATAAAACTATACATTAATAATATTAAAACGTACTTTATAACCTCAAGTTTAAAAAAAAATACACGAAATTTATGTCCGAGTGGTGATGTTTTAAAAATACTTAAAAGCGTCACTACTACTTTTCCTTTTCAGGGTGTTACAAATCAGCAAAGCAATATTTTACACACATAAAATCTTATGCGAGAGACGGAAAACTCTAGAATAAATACTGTGCCCACACGATTGATCAGGGCCGAACAGCAGACCCGTTTTCAACAGTTAATGGTCTTATACAATATTTTATATTATTACTTATAAAATAAATAAATATAAATATTCATGGACATTTCACACAACGTCCTCTGGTCCCAAGCTAAGCTTATTTGCTTGTGTTATGGGTACCAGAATACGGATATACTACATATACTACTTTTCTTTTGTAAATACATACTTATAATACATAGTAAACACCCAGACGCAGTACAAACATTTGTATGACATTTATGGATATCACACAAATGATTGTCCTGACCGGGAATCGAACCCGAGACCTCGCGATCGGCAGTGACTCTCAATCAATAATGCTTATCTAAATCAATTAAAATAAAAAAATAATAAAAATACAAATATTATGCACAACGAAATAGCCAATAAATCAAAATACACCATAGATATTTTCAATTTTTAGTTATTGGCCGTGTGGTGACGCATTAAGAATACAAGTGTCACCACCCCATCTCCTCCCAAGGGTGCTGTAAAAGTCAGCTAAGGGTATTGCACACACATAACACCCTCTGTGAGAGACGGAAAACTCGAAAATAAATCCTGTGCCAATACGCCTGGTCAGCGCGGCACAGCTGACCATAATCCCTCCCAAAGTGGAGGAAGCCGCCCAACAGTGGGAAGTAAATGGGCTGGAGAAAGAGTCAAATTAAGTTTAGTTGTGCACGTAGAATAAATTGATACCAGTGACTGCAAAGTCTCCGAAACGTCGGGCTCAAATGTGAAACAAAACACGCGTCTAAATTCGTAAAAAGTGGTCCTTTTGGATCATTACAAGTAAGACGATATTCTTATATTTTTCTTTTGCACATTATAAATACGAAACCGCTTGACATATTTAGTTCATTGACTTTTAATTTATCTGCGACTCATTTTAAATAACATTTTGATACCTGTTGGGCATCCTATTTTAAATTTATAACTATGAATTCATCTTCAATTTATGTAATATTATTCTGAAATGAAAACCAGTAAAAATAAATATGTAATGCGTGGCTGCGTTGTTGCAAGTGCTTCAAGGCTCTACTTAAACAACGCGTTGCTGTCTTTTAAATTAAGAAAAGGTTTTTGTTCATTATACGTCGACTATCGTTAGTCTCGCATAGAAAAGAATAAATAATTAATGAAACATTTTGCTAAATTAAGCTGCAAAAATAAACAACAAACGACGACGACCAAAATATTGCAGTGAGTACAAAATTTTAATAATTATATCCACAGTTATCTATCTACACACGTATACATACTACTTTTTAGTAAATGTTATAATAAACAGAACACGCCAGACGTGGTTCTTATGTCTGTATTCATTACATTAGGCATGTCAATTTCTATAAATTGCTTGTAGACTGGCAAAAAGTAACAAATGTATAAAGACTAGCTGTTGACCATGACTTCGTACGCGTGGAAGTTAGAAATTTTCCCCGTTTTTGAAATATTTTTCACTGATGCTTCGCTCCCATTGGTTACAGCCAGGGCTGGGCAAAATACATGCTTTGTTGTAATTGAAATTCAAATTACAAAATACTGCGTTTGCAAGTAATTGAAATACAAAATACTAATTACTTTTGAGTGGAGTAATTGAAATACAAATTACAAAATACAGTATTTTGGCTGTTTGTAATTGAAATACAAAATACAAATTACAAAATACATTTATATTAATGTTTTTACCCAACTTTAAAAAACAGGAGGTTCTTTTTAATGTTTGTTCACGAATAACTTTGTCGTTTATCGATTTTTATGCTTCTTTTTTGTTGGAAAGAAAATGTTTCAGAGGTGGTTCTGTGATAGGGAAATTAGGTTTTCATGATGGCAGTCCAGGGAATTAGACGGCAACTTTCAAAAATCATATGTCACTGTTTGAGTTCAGTTTTTTATTGTTAAAGGCTATGATATGAAAGAGGATAAATTTTGTAATATTAATATTTATGTAGGGATTATCTCTGAAAATATTGTCCGTGGTGACGAATTAAGAATACAAGCATCAGCATCCCATCTTCCGCGAGCATGCGTCTCGTCAAGACGGTCCGCCTAGTCCTCGGAAGTGGGTCGAGGCGAGGCACCGACGGAGGATCTGACGTACCACCTCACCCAGCTCAGCTGACCCGTGAGTCATGGCTGTTTCGCCAAGTACCCGTGGGGGCTGGTTGGATCCTGAGTGCCGCATTTGTGGGGGTGGGGCCGTGGACACGGCGGAGCACACTCTCAACGTGTGCACGGCCTGGGACACCCACCGTGTTGACCTCGTCGGCGTTCTGGGCAAGGATTCGTCACCCTCAATGAACAATGTTGGGCTGCCGTCGCCTCTTTCGCCAGGGAGGTGATAGCGGCAAAGGGGGAGTCCTGCGGGAACGTGAACACGCTGGCAAAGCCTTGCTACCTCGCAGGGCCCCGGGCAGAGGTCGTCGGCCATATTGACCTTTAGTCTATTCGAAGTATCGAAATTCGGAATATCGTTTTACGGAACGAGAACTCTTCGAACATTTGACTCTGCGGACACATGAAAATCGGAAAAGTAATAAATCGGAAAAATATATTTCGTGATGTAATTTATTAATTTTGCAATTGACTTGCTATGCTTTTACTTAATAAATTAAATTGTAGTGGAAAAAGTGATTACCGCAAGCGGGACTTGAATCCACGACCGCAATAAGCTCTGTTGGCAGAGCTACGGAACGGTATTCCGAGGTCGTGGGTTCACAATTTAATTTATTAAATATTTCGTGATTTTTAATAATAGACATTACAATTTTTCGGTGTTATATTAAAATCGAATTTCAAAATTCGGAATAAAGTTTTTCCGAATATTTCGGTGTTCCCGGGGTGGTGACATTTGTATTCTTAATCGGTCAACACACGGAGAACCAGCGTAAATATTACCAGCCATTAGCAGCATTACCTTCCACCAGTCAGTACTTTCATCAAAAGCTACAATGGTTCCAAAATATTTTTTTAACTTATAGTAATATAGGTATTGATTTTACAATTAACTTCATATCTGTATATCAATTTACTGTAGTTACCCCAAACAGCGTAAACATATAAGCCCCTATGACATTATCGTATTTGTGGCAAACGACCATTTTCGGCACCGACTTCAAACTAATGTTGGTAAAGTAAAATTTTATGGGCCGCCGTTACTTGATTGACAATTTGCGTTTTGATAACCAATTTTTACATAAAGTTTATTTAACGAGTACAGTGATGCAGCTTCAATAGCTACTTTGGCTACATAAAGTGACGGTTGTAAATGTATTTTAAAAATGTATTTTAAAGCCTCAAGTAATTGAAATACTAATTACAAATTACTTCTACGCCTGGTAATTGAAATACAAATTACAAATAACATTTTGAGGCTGTAATTGAATTATAATTACAAAATACATAATTGTATTTCAATTACATGTAATTGAAATACTGCCCAACCCTGGTTACAGCGTGATGCTATATATAGCATCACGCTGTAACCAGGTAACGCTATCACATTACATTTATCGAGGAAGATAGGCTATAGCCTATCTTCCTCGATAAATGTACTATCAAAGACTAAAAGAATATTTTAAATAGGATCAGTTATTTCTGAGATTAGCGCGTTCAAGCAAACAAACTCTTTAGCTCTATAATATTATAGTATAGATATATACCGATAAACATGTAAAATGATAAACATAATAACAATCGAACTTTTTACTACGCAGTTGGTCAAGAAACTTAACACCATCTCGTTAGCGTATTATAGTAGGCCAATTATTTTTATTTATATGTAAAAATGCGAACAGCTGGAGACGTATGAGTTGTGAAAATATAAATACGAAAATAGTGTAAAAACAAAATTATTTTATAGAGAAATAAATTATTGTGGATTCAAATAAAACCAAATTTTAGGGTTCCATCCATCCATCAGCCTTTCTCCGTCCACTGTTGGACATAGGTCTCTCCCATAGAGCGCCACAACGCGCGGTCTTGTGCCAGTTGACTGATTTGTTGTGTGCCATCTTGAGGGATATTTGCAATCATCGCCACGCTCGGCAATTGGGGTTGGCGATTGCAGTAGGTGTAATGATACTCAGGAGAACGCTACTGCTTGTTCTCCTAGTGATGCCTTAGTCGCCGTTTACGACATCCTCGGGAAGAGATTGGGGAGGTGCAATATTTTAAGCCGGCACCCCACGGCAAGGGTTGCATACCTTTTGGTATGCAACCCTTGCCGTGGGGTGCCGGCTTAATACCGGTAAAACGCCTGAAGACTTCAGGTTTTATCTCTGGAACAGTGATAACTAGAGAGCTGAAAATTTATATTATTTATTTCACAGTTTATGTATGTCATTTGATGCTAATATTCATTATCATCATTTTCCTGCTCTTATCCCGCTATTTGTTGATATATATTATCATAATAACGGTACAGGACCCTTCGTGTGCAAATCCAACTCGTAATTGACCAGGATTTTAAAGATTTTGACGCTTCTATAAGTGGTTCTAATTAAACAAAATGAGTCACACAAGTGTTAAAGAATATTAAATTATTATAGACTTTTATGTTTGAAAAATATTAATAAATATATTTATGACATTCATATAAATGGTTGCCCTTGTTGACTATTAAAATAATAATTGGATAGCCAATGTTAGGTATTGGGCGGGAAACGAGTTCACGCCAGCTGGATACCAATATTCATAATATTAAAATTACGTTAGAATCAATATACAGAGAGGTTAAAATTTATATCCTTACATATATGTATATGAAAAGCTATATAGTTGAATAGTTCGTCTGTGATTTCAAAAAAATCTTTAGACTAAGTACCGAAAGGACGGATTAAGAATACAAGTTTAATCCCCAATAAGCCCCACAAAAAGTTGATACTATTCTTTTTAAGAGATAGAAAACTCAGAACTAAACCCTATGCCAACACGCTTAGTCAGCTTGCCATAGTAAAATACCCTTCCAAAATGAAGGAGGCTCGTGTACCACATCCACTATGGGACGTTAATGGACTGTGGAGAGAAAGAATAACTAAGCTCCGAAGAACTTCAATCTGCTCTGCTTGCATTAAGAGCGGAGTACAGACACGGCCAAATCATAATCTAGGTACTTGTGTTAGGTAATGGTATCCCTGTCCCCGAGCGCTTCGCTAAAAGGGCCAGCTATAGATCACCAAAATTTTATCAATAAAATCTTTAAAAAAATACGTATTGTTTCGCTGTTTTCTTCGTGAAAAATAAAAAATACGCACACAGACTATTCGAGAACCTCCTCCTTTTTTGAAGCCAAGAACTAATAAACTTATTTTCATGAGTTTGACATAAATAGGCAGAGGTTACATATGGGATTACTCTTAAAAAACATGACGACGAAGTCACAGTATAAGGTTAGTTTAATAGATATATTAGTTTAATATCCAAAGTAGAACAAGTTTTATAGGATATGATGATATGAATCTATCGATAAAATGATCGATTACTTTTTGTTGTAACACCGGTATGTTGACCTCGTAAATAACATATTTGACCCTGACTTTACTTGCTCAGATTCCATAATAAACTAAAATTCTTTATAATGTCACAAATATTTTACATACCAAAATACGCTAATAGTTTCGCATCTCTCTCTCCAGCCCATTAAAGGCCCACTGTTGAACACGGAGCTCCTACACTTTGGGAGGGATTATGGTTTAATACGCCGCGATTTTTAGACGTGTAAGCAAATTTTCAAGTTTACCGTCTCTCACAGAGAATGTTATCTGTGTTCAATATTCCTTAGCTGACTTTTACCTTGGGATGGTAATGGTATTAACACCTGTCTTCTTGATAGTATTAACACCTGTATTCTTAATCTGTCACCATTCGGACAGTAGGTTCTGCATTTCAGGATGATATCTTTAACTATTTTGTAGTTTGATGCTTATTGATATCAATTATTGCGCAAATCGTTCTTTAACGTTCAGAAATATGGAACTGATTGAAATGAAGTACAACTCTATGTTTAATGTTTAAGGTATGAACATCATTGTAATTCTAAGAAAAAAGGTCATTTCGAGTTCCGTAGTCAAGGGAAAACTTTAGACATTTTCGTACTCGCAATTTATTATGATACTTGAATAGAGCTTTTGAATAAAAAACTTTTTTGTCCACACATTTTATTGTAAACATACAGACAGACGAATAAATTGTATATACCGTAAACACATATAAGTATCTGTATAAAGACCCTGTAATGGCTAAGGTTATCATAATATTGTAGGTACGTCTATCTATTGTAATAATTTTGGATAACGGTTCTTGGCCAAAGAGTTTGTTCCGCTCTCGGACTGTTATATTGATTACAATTGATCGCTGTTTAATTTTAAATCTGTATATTATTGCAGTAAATTAACCAAAAAATACCTCATAAATATGATTTTATCAGAGTTTTACCAGCTTTACCTATGGCTACTTCACTCAGTCGGCTTGAACCCACTTACTATCAATATGTCCGTGAAAATGTGTCTATAATAAGGGCTATACATCATATGAAACGTCATTATTTTATAAAGTAGGATGTAGCCAGGCTAAAATTACTTACATTGTCCTCAATTTTAAACGTCAACCTACCACCTGGAACCTCTGTGATTTGAATAGTTAAACTTATGTCAAAAAGACATTCTTCTATTTATTCTATTCTACTTTTCTAACACTATCCAAGTATAAGATACCTCCATTAACACACTGTTCTCTTAAAGAGGGTCGACGGAACCATACATTAATTAACATTTGATCTCTATACGATATCATATTGCTAATATTATGCTAACGGTGTTCACACATATTTGTTATTTTCATTAGTGTCCATTTTTTTTCTTTTAATATCAAAAGTATCCATTACAATAGATTGGTGGTATTAGTAGGAAGAATCTCAAAGAACTACTCTATGGATGACTTTAAAGAAATTTGTTTAGAGCAAGGTTTAGAATCTCGTCATATGATTTAATAAAAAGCCTTTATTATTCTCTATACTGATCTACATTTTCTCACAAACTTAAAGGTTAAATGTCAATAACATTTTAATTAGATCAGTCCGAAATATAAGCATTTCCTGTGTAACGAAACTAAGTATGTGTTTAATTTAGTTTGTATATTAGAAACGTAGAAGCAAAAATGAAAATACTATAATTACGCAGATTCGTTTCGGGAAAATTGCGTTTTATTAAATACTTATAGATTAGAACAATACATAGGCATACCTTGACGCTAAAAGCTAAAGAGCGGGGCAGTAGTTATACACACGGCTACACAGGCGTTAGTAGAATAATAATGATGGTTTATTTTCCACAGTACTCGTCTATTGCGGAGCGAGACGTCCAACAGTTACAGGAAAATTACGAGGAGCTCTTAGGGAGGATAAGGCCTAATGCTGTGGGCTTGGTGGATGCCTTCGACTTCAGGGATGAGGTAAATATATTTTATTTTAATTTCGCATTCATTGAACAATTTAACATTAATGATTCAGTGACTAATTTGAGTAATATGTATTTCTGTAATTTTTCTGTGAGAAATAAATCCGTAAAGCGACCGATTTCTTGAGATGTACTAATATTTCGCACTTGGATCATTATGTCATATACCTATTTTAAGTTATTTTATTACTTACCGCAAATCGATTTTAAATTCACGACCGAATTTCCAGATCTTAAATTCAACCCTGGGAGCATACGACGGTCGCGTATACGAGCGACTGATGGAAGAAGCTCTCAAGAGTCCTCTGAACGCGGAACCTGTCAACCAGAGCTTCCACAAATATCTTAAACCTTTCATGCAAGGGAAACTGTGATATTACGAAATTATAATCTTTAAAAACATAACTTAGCATTGATTAATGTTAAATGGTTAAAAAATAGATTAATATAAAAGTTATTCTTTGAGTTTTTAAAACGTTTCGGATTCTAAAACTGTTTATCGATTAAATATTTGTGAAAGACTATATTCAAGTGGTAGTTACTCTTCAAAGTACTCTTTAAAGTATTATTGTGTTTGTTATAAGTATTACATAAAATTATTATACGCTTTGTTTTTATTAGTTATTTTATATCTTATTTTTATTATATTAAGGTTATGTAACTATACCTTCAGATTCGCTAAATATTGCTTACTTAACAGTAGTGCTTAGTGCAGTAACTTAATTCCAGTGACGTTATGAATAAATTTTTACTGGTAAGGTACAGCTGAATTTGTCTTTCTATAATAATTCTGTAGCAGATATCTATGGAGCTAAGTAAAATACAGTTCTAGAAATATTATAAGTAAGCCCAACAATGTTTGCGAATTTGGGGTTTCTTAAGTGGTAGCCACGAGTAGAGAGCTCCGTGTATAGGTATAACTACTTGTTTTATCAATAGGTTTGATATACTTATTAGATCATTCTAAAGTAGGAAAATAAATTAAAATCAAATAATCAATGTGAAAGTGATTTTTTACTCTGGCAATTGACAATATCAGATTGATAGCAAACAGTTGGTATTTAATAATTAATATAAATTATTTAAATAAATAAATGCATACAGGCACTTTGCAAATACACCAAGACAAGTTTTCTGTTTTATCGGAAGTCGTCGTGGTGTGATTGCTCGGGGTACACGCCGATGCGATCATTGGTCACTTAGACAGTTTGAGCGTTAGCACGGGCAAACCCGGATCCGAAAGAATTAGCTTGAGTGTTGGCAACCCTGTACGCGGTGCTCACGGGCTGAGCCCTAGCAGACGAGGAGGCGGAGCCAGCTCCGTGAGACTGGGCGTCAGCAGAAGACCTGGAGCCACCGTAGTATCCTTGTTGTACATTGGCAGCAGACTTAGCGTTACCATAAGTGTTGCTGTTAGCAGCGGAAGTGGCTGAGCCTCCTAAAGTATTAGCAGTAGACTTAGCAGAGCCATAACCGTTTCCGTTGACGGCAGCGTTAGCGTTGGCGATGTTGGCACCATATGTGTTGTCAGTGTACCTCACAGCTCCATATTTGTTAGAGTTCACATTAGCGTTGGCGTTAGCTGAGCCGTATCCATTGCTGTTGGCTTGCGATTTTGCGATACCAGAGCCATAGGTGTTAGCCTGGGAGTTAGCATTACCGGATCCACGTGAGCTTGCCTGGGCCTGTGCAGAGCTGGGTTTGTCGTATAAGGTACCAAAACGCCAAGAGATGGTCCTGCCATGGTTAATTTTAGCTGAGGAGGTAGCAGATCCGGAGCCGGTAACTTGAGCGTTAGAGATAGCTCTGGCAGGGGCAGCGGGAACGTAAGCAGTCTTGTAGACAGGAGTCTTCAGGTCAGCAACTGATGGGCCGTATTCTTGAGGAACGGTGATAGGGGCAGCAGGTTCCACATGGTAATCTGCGCCATGTGTATTGGCAATGGATGAAGCGGAGGCATCACCTTGGCTTTTGGCAGCACTGTTAACTGATTTGTATCCAGACTGTGCAATGGAGTCAGCGTGCCCGTATTTGCCAGATGTTTTAGCGTTGGTCAGAGTACTGCTGTAGCCACCTACTCCTGTGTTGGCAGAGGATTCGGCGATACCTTCACCGTTGTTAGTAACAGATGATCTGGAATTTTCAGAAGCTCCACTGTTTACAGCTGAAGAGTAAGCTTGGATGGCAGCAGGGGTTTCGTAATGTACTTCAGCAGGGGCAGCGAAGTTCTGCTCATATGTGATAAATCGAGCTGGGGCAGGAGCGGGAACGGGATAATAACCACCATTTTGTGCTTGAGCAACTGTTTCAGATCCATAACCAGGGTACACTTGGGCACCATATGACTGAGCCAAAGCGCTGGCTTGTCCTGGGTATGCAAGACCATCTCGAGCCAGCTGATTGCCATAAGTACTGCCGTAGGCCTGGGCGTTGTCTCCAGCGACATTAGCAGTGGCTACGCTCGCGCCTCCGTCATAGTTGTGTGCCTGGCCGAAGGAGTAAGCGCGTCCATCTCGGATCCCGACGCCTGTTTAACAAACAAGTGGTTGTGTCAGATGTATACTTTGCAATAATGAGACTAAATATACTGATTACGTGTGGCTACTTATAAATTTTTACTCGGAGTGAAACTATTGTGGAAAAAGACGCATTTTTTATACTTCATTTTCAATTTTATTTTATCTTGATTTTCGTATGTTATGAGTTGTTTGGGAACTCCCGCCCCAAAATATGACGTTTAAGACACCAGGTGTTCTGCTATATTTATTGTTGTAAATTTTTAGCAGGTAACTAGTCAATACTATAATAATATAACGTCTATCCCGTAATGATTAAAACAGACATTATGTAATAGTAGTAATGTTATTTATATATAATATTTAATATTATAATATATATATTTGAGATTTCGTTAAAAATTAATATTTTGCCTAAATAATTAAAATATTTGATTTACAAAATATTACATATGTTTGTTGAAGCTTTTTGTCACACTCACCGTTTATTAGGACTGGTGTGGCAGAACACACCGTGAGGCACGCTACGGCTAAGACAAACTTGGCTGCCATGTTGCTCTACTAGATGAGAGGACACGGTTGAATGGATGCAGTGAGAGCATTTCTCTTCGCTTATATACTATGAAACGTTTGCCACCACTCCTGCGCAAACAGTGACCCAAACTCGTGAACTTCACCCACAAACTGACACTCATAAATTACACGATAGGTTGCGAATTTCGAATATTTTATTAATTAAGGAACATTTTATTAGAACTAATAAAGATTTAAACACGAAATCCCGTAGTGTGAACAACCGCGTATGATTATTATTTAAACAGTTTAGTGACAAACACCATAAACATACTCGTTTAAGGTATTTTTTATGCGTATAAAGAACTATGGTACTTAATATTACCTTTTATGTGTGGAGCCGTCTAGGATTTGGGTTATAACCCCAGGTTAGGTAAAAATGTATTATCACAGTTTCTATTATAAATCTTTCTCATTTGTTATAGCCGTAATATATTTTCATCCGATCCATAATTATCTACTTAAATAATAACCTATAATATTAATACATAATTACCTATTTATGTTTGTATTAAGGAGGGTTCTAATATATTTATCGTTTAATCGTACATATGATTATAATAAGTGAATAAATAATTTGATCATATTGATCGGCCTCGTGGTTAAGTGATTCATATAATGGATTGTCGTTAACGAGGTTGCGGGTTCGATTTCCAATCATTTGTGTGATATTGATAATTGTCATACAAACGTTTGTACCGCTTCTAGGTGTTTACTATGTATTTACAAAAGAAAAGTAGTATATGTAGTATCTGTATCCATACTATACCGTAATCTGGTATCCATAACACAAGCACAGAAATTGACAGAATTTGACTCTGTACTCGTACACATAGAAATCAGGGTAGCGGAGCTTCTCTACATAGATTGTAGTAATACTTTAGCTAGCGCAGTCTCGCTAATGTGTACACATCGTAGATTGCCATAAGAGAGTCGCTCTCGGTTATTTAAATCTATTGTAGACGAGGCCTGTTAGAGTTTTATTAAAAAATATTTTATAGCAATAGTGAAAGAGTTACTATCTGATGTGTGTCTGCTAACAGAAACGTTAGAAGTAGTTCTCTAATGTCATATACAAATCTAAACTTATAAACTATAACCATTACACTCTACAATATTCTATGCTAAGTCCTGAGAATATAACGACAGCAAAATCGGTAACTACCTTTAAGAAGTATGTGAAGGAACATTACTTGTCGTTGTTATCCATATAGGTCACTATGTTAGTATATATATAGTTTACATATATATTTACATCCCAGAATCATTTTGGCGTCATGCACAAAGCCCATCAGTACGACGTCCCCAGGTTCCCCTTACTTTTTCTAACATGTTTTGATGAATATTGCTTAGTTTTTTTATTTCTAGCTGCGTGGGGTACATCATTTTTTGATATTTAAATTTTTCGAGATATTCGTCATGCAGTTATGCCCAGACATTTTTGAACCCCGAACCATAATGATACATTACAGGCATCCAGGATATATAGGTGGTACTTCAGCCATGGCGTCGATTATGTAACGTCCTGACAGGATGGTAGGTACTTTGGGGAATGCGACGTTGCCAGATTTACTTTTATCATCTCTTTAGATACCTACCGCTTGCTTGTGACACACAATTTCAACATTTCATATATTTAAACATTTGTTAGTTTTATATCTATAATCTATATACGGATGCCGGATACCCCACGTGTAATAACATACGACTACTTGCCTACCTTATAATTATCCTATTAATTATCATAATTATTATTCATTATTCATTTATTTCTCTTATAAATTACATTTTTAAATATAAAATAAAAATACATTTAATGTTGAATTAATCAATATTACTTTCTTTTTATTAATTATTATTTTGGATATAACACTGCCTCGCCTCGAAAGGCGGCAGGACGCACTCCGACGAGGTCCGCAACAGTCAGCCGGAGTGGTGGAGCCTAATGGGAAAGAAACCGACGAACTATACGGGCATTGTCAAGCAAGACCGCTTTCTGCATCGGTCACCGACTTGCTATTGAGCCTCTCGAGATTTTGTGAGAGGCTCGTTGGGACTAAACCGTTCACCGATACAACTATCGGGATTATTTCTGTTGATACCACCCTCATAACTATTAAACACATAATTAACACATAACTATTAACAATAATTAACACATATTAATTATTATTATCAATTAATGGATTGAATGGTCAATGAATGTCTTATGCCCATCTTTCACGCAACACCTATTGAAGAACTCTAATGAAATTTGGTAGATTTTGTAATTTCATATTTATTATGATTAAAAAACTAAGAAATACTGGGAACCATGCTTTCTGCTTACAGTTGGTAGCTTACAGTCACATAGTACCGTATATCTTCAATCATGATCATAATTGCTATTGAACGTCCGTATTCTGCAATTGAACGTCCGTATACAGCTATTGGGCGTCTGTATATTGCAATAGGACGTCCGTATTATGTGTACGTACATAGCACAAAGCTTTGCGTCAGTTTGACGATACTAAATAACAAATACTGATAGGTACCAATGTACTGGGCGTAACAGAAAGGTGTAGTCAGTTAAAACCAATAATCTATCAACGAAACTGGACAAATTTACCATAAAACATGAGCTGATAGATCCCAAAAACCAAATGTTGGTCTCCTATTCAAAAATTTCGATCAGCTGATCAACTTATTATAGGAGTCCAAACATTTGTTTTCGAATTTCAACCTATGTGTCTTGGAGAAAGTTCTTTGTTGTTTCATGAGATAATTTACGTCCTGAAAATTGACCAAAACTATCTGTTTCCCCTGTACAATGGGTAGAACGGTTATGCAAACTTCCACCTTTTTTATTTCCTTATCAAATATAAAACAAATCGATATAGCAGGTATAGATTCCCTATACACACTTCTATTCTACTTTTACCCCTTAGGATATGATTTCAGAGATAAAAGTATTCAAAGTTCTTTCCCGAGTCTCAAACTATCTTCATATTTTATAAATCAAGTATTTAATGTATCAAATGTGCTGGACAGCATGCTTTAATGAATTGCGAACATAAAGTAAGGTCTGACCAAGTAAAATGTGTTCCCTGGAAAGGAACCGCCCGGCAAATTATAAAGGATGCTCGGTTTTCCAAGAACTACTTAAAGATAAATACCCATTTATTTAAATATGTGTTAGGTTTACATACCTATCTACTAAAAACTTTAGTGATGCGATTGAAAAAAGTTTTCTCGATAGAAAATCTTAGCGAAACAACCTCTCAAATTTTTTATTTTTTTCATTTGTCGGTCTATTATCGCGTATTTTCTAATGAAATAACTTTAAAAACATAAGTAACTATTATATACAGAAACACGTAAATCAGAATTAAAAAATATTTAGTAGATTTTGAGTAAACAAAAAAAATATCCCTAATTCTTCATTTTCTGTGCCTACTGGCTGTGTTAATATGTACGTGTCGGCGATGATATACGATAATATTGATGTAGGCCCTTAAAGTTACATACCCATTTATTTAAATATTTGTTAGGTTTATAACCTATCTACTAAAACCTTTAGTGAAATTTGGTAGATTTCGTAATTTCTTAATTACAATTAAAAAAAATTAAAAAATACTGAGAACCGTGCTTTCTGTTTATAGTTGGTAGCTTACAGTCATATAGTACCGTCTATCTTCAATCTTGATCATAATTGCAATTGAACGTCCGTATTCTGCTATTGAACGTCCGTCTACAGCTATTGGGCGTCTGTATATTGCAATAGGACGTCCGTATTATGTGTACGTACATAGCACAAAGCTTTGCGTCAGTTTGACGATACTAAATAACAAATACTGATAGGTACCAATGTACTGGGCGTAACAGAAAGGTGTAGTCATTTAAAACCAATAATCTATCAACGAAACTGGACAAATTTACCATAAAACATGAGATAGATCCCAAAAACCAAATATTGGTCTCCTATTCAAAAATTTCGATCAGCTGATCAACTTATTATAGGAGTCCAAACATTTGTTTTCGAATTTCAACCTATGTGTCTTGGAGAAAGTTCTTTGTTGTGTTTCATGAGATAATTTACGTCCTGAAAATTGACCAAAACTATCTGTTTCCCCTGTACAATGGGTAGAACGGTTATGCAAACTTCCACCTTTTTTATTTCCTTATCAAATATAAAACAAATCGATATAGCAGGTATAGATTCCCTATACACACTTCTATTCTACTTTTACCCCTTAGGATATGATTTCAGAGATAAAAGTATTCAAAGTTCTTTCCCGAGTCTCAAACTATCTTCATATTTTATAAATCAAGTATTTAATGTATCAAATGTGCTGGACAGCATGCTTTAATGAATTGCGAACATAAAGTAAGGTCTGACCAAGTAAAATGTGTTCCCTGGAAAGGAACCGCCCGGCAAATTATAAAGGATGCTCGGTTTTCCAAGAACTACTTAAAGATAAATACCCATTTATTTAAATATGTGTTAGGTTTACATACCTATCTACTAAAAACTTTAGTGAAATTTGGTAGATTTTGTAATTTAATAAATACAATTTAAAAAAATGAAAATATACTGAGAATCGTGCTTTCTGCTTACAGTTGGTAGCTTACAGTCATATAGTACCGTCTATCTTCAATCGTGATCATAATTGCAATTGAACGTCCGTATTCTGCTATTGAACGTCCGTATACAGCTATTGAACGTCCGTATACAGCTATTGAACGTCCGTGTATAGCCATTGGGCGTCTGTATATTGCAATAGGACGTCCGTATTATGTGTACATACATTGTACAAAGCTTTGCGTCAGTTTGATGATACCAAATAACAAATACCGATAGGTATAAATGTACTGGGCGTAACAGAAAGATGTAGTCATTTTAGACGGTGTATCTATCAACGAAACGTTCGTCTCCTATTCAAAAATTTCGATCAGATGATCAATTTATTATAGGAGTCCAAAATATTATGCAAACTTCCATCCTTTTCTATTTCCTTATCAGATATAATACAAATCGATACAGCAGGTATAGATTTCCTATACAAGCTTTTATTCTTCTTTTACCCCTTAGGAGATGATTTCAGAGGTAAAAGTATTCAAAGTTCTTCCCCGAGTCTCAAACTATCTTCATATTTCATTAAACAAGTATTTAATGTATCAAATGTGCTGGAGAGCATGCCTTAATGAATTGTGAATATAAAGTAAGGTGTAACCAAGTAAAATGTATTCTCTGCGAAGGAAACCGCTCGGAAAATTATATATGATATATTATTATGATGCAATCATGATCACAATTGCAATTGAACGTCCGTATTCTGCAATTGGACGTCCGTATATAGCTATTGGGCGTCTGTATATTGCAATAGGACGTCCGCATATAGCCATTGGGCGTCTGTATATTGCAACAGGACGTCCGTATTATGTATACGTACATTGCACAAAGCTTTGCGTCAGTTTGATGATACCAAATAACAAATACCGATAGGTGTTAATGTACTGGGCGTAACAGAAAGGTGTATTCATTTTAGACGGTGTATCTATCAACGAAACCTTCGTCTCCTATTAAAAAATTTCGATCAGATGATCAATTTATTATAAGAGTCTAAATATTATGCAAACTTCCATCCTTTTCTATTTCCTTATCTGATATAATACAAATCGCTACAGCAGGTATAGATTTCTTATACAAACTTTTATTCTTCTTTTACCCCTTAGGAGATGATTTCAGAGGTAAAAGTATTCAAAGTTCTTCCCCGAGTCTCAAACTATCTTCATATTTCATTAAACAAGTATTTAATGTATCAAATGTGCTGGACAGCATGCTTTAATGAATTGTGAATATAAAGTAAGGTGTGACCAAGTAAAATGTATTCTCTGTGAAGGAAACCTCTTGGAAAATTATAAATGATGATATATGATGCAATCATAATCACAATTGCAATTGAACGTCCGTATTGTGCAATTGGACGTCCGTATACAGCTATTGGGCGTCTGTATATTGCAATAGGACGTCCGTATTATGTGTACGTACATAGCACAAAGCTTTGCGTCAGTTTAACGATACTAAATAACAAATACCGATAGGTACCAATGTACTGGGCGTGACAGAAAGGTGTAGTCATTCTAGACGGTGTATCTATCTACGAAACGTTCGTCTCCTATTAAAAAATTTCGATCAGCTGATCAATTTATTATAGGAGTCGATACATTTTTGTTTACGAATTTCAACGAAGTTCTTTGTTGTGTTTCATGAGTTAATTTACGTCCTGAAAATTGACCAAACCTTTCTGTTTCCCCTATACAATCGGTAGAACGGTTATGCAAACTTCCATTCTTTTCTATTACCTTATCAGATATAATACAATTCGATATAGCAGGTGTGATTCCCTATACTAACTTCTATTCTCCTTTTGCCCCATAGATGATTTCAGAGATAAAAGTATTCAAAGTTCTTTTCCGAGTCTCAAACTATCTTCATATTTTATAAAAAAGTAATTAATGTAACAAATGTAATATTATTTAATTAACTTAGTTCATTGAATAATAAGTGATGTCATAATACGAGGGGCGCCGAATATAACGCAAAACCTATGTGTTCGAAGACTTTGTATATTGTATTGACTGTAGTAGATATTGTTTGAGTTACAGTCATAATGTTATGGCTGAGCTGGCAACGTCGCAAATACGGACGCCAAATAACCGAGTCCGTAGCTAGAAATTCGCTTGGATATACGCGTGTGGATATACGCGCTGCAGCAGCGCCTCACCCGCGCTGAGATTTTTTCGGGAACTTATTAATATTTTTTTGCAGCCATTTCAACGATTTTTTTACTTCCGTCGATATTTGTACTACGGCTAGCTGGGACCAATAGCGTCTCAGAGCAACCGCTCAAAAAAGTGGCGTCCGGTATACGGACGCTCAATGCTGGTGGACGCCCGTTTAAATGCACTTTTTCCTTCAGAGGACGGCCAATCGTTTGCAGGATAAATATATATATATATATATATATATATATATATATATATATTTTATGTATTTTTGTATGTACGTGTGTTTATATATGTATAGCTATGTATGTATGTACATCACAATTAGCGCCGCGCTTTTTGTTGTTTACTGGACAGATCAATGACCACCTATTGAAAGATAGAAAGATTTGTAACCTAATCTAAACTACATAATCCAAAACATAATATCGCTGTGAAGAGGAATAAAAGATACTTTTAACGGATTTAGACGCGGATATTTGTTTTAAATTTTGGCTCGACGTTACCATGGTGTCACCCGTGAACATGGTAATTGTAAAGTCTCCGAAACGTCGGGCCAAAATTTAAAACAAATATACGCGTCTAAATCCGTAAAAAGTAGTTTTATTGCAACAAGTGAGTCGCGCAAGTGTTAGAAAATATTAGGAATAAAAGATTTTTCGAGTTTATGTTTTGATAGGTATGGTTGATGTCTGGGGCTTTTTATGGGTTAATTAGCTCTGATTCAATGTAGATAAGATTTTACGACTCTATTTTCTTTAAAATCTATTGTTATCTCTTATCAGTGACTCCGATTGGCTAGACAAGAGCAGCTGGTAAATCTAACAATTTAAAAGCCGACAGTATTACCTGTGTAACTTTGCAACTTTTTTTACGATAGGTTTTGATGGCTTAATTTGCCATTGAAAGTCGTAACTAAACATTTAGATGTCCTACACATCTTTTTTAAAATTTAAACTTTTTCGAATGTCGGCTCCTGCACTATAGTGTGGACGAATGGGAATAAACGGCACCTTTCCTCTACACCCTTTTTATTCCCATTCGTCCACACTGTGGACGACGGGGTGTGGACGAATGGGAATGACCCCTTTTTATTACTTAGCACAAAAATTATATACAAGCTTGTAGGTCGCCTGTTCATAAGTCTTTATTTATTAAATAATATGCTATATAAATGTATGTACCATACAACAAACCTATTATGTAATCATGTAACAATAATCTATTAAATTTAAGTTTTTATTTAGTTGTAACCATACTCACACAAACATTCATTCAAGCACTATCTCACTCTAGCATACAGCCGTACAATCAATCTCTTTCAAACATAAATCTTTTTGGACATACCTGTATATAATATCATCTATGTTGTAAATACAGTTTAGGAGAGAGAGCCTGGAGTTCTTTAATACAGGTCTTGGCCTAGTACATACTCCAGACTCTCACAAGGAAAATTTTAGTTTACACCAGTTTATATGATAAAATATTGTAATGCTGTTATGAACCCTTGAGAGAAGTCAATAAACTTATTATTGTTATTATCAGTCTCCAAGAATGCTACAGACTATTTATACGTATGTATATGTCTTTAGAATAATAAGAAATTTAGAAGATTCTAAGTAAGCGGGCAAGAGGCTGCGTAAATGATGTACTCACATCTAAATAGTTATTATCAGTTTCAATTATAATCGTTGGATCCTTATTAGTAGTTTTATAATTTTAGAACGATATTTTATTAATAAATGTTTAATATCTCATCTCTACTACATGGCATATAGATTACGAGTCTTACTTAATACGATGTTTATTTTAACTTTTTTTCTGTAGTTGTGCTGAATGTATAGAAACTAATAACGTTAAGATTTAAAAAAAATATTACCTTCATACAATACAATATTTGACTCCCCACTGACATTCATAAAGTCTCATTTCACGGTGGGAGTTTTTATTTGATTCATGTTTTCTGTTAACATAGAACCTGTTTCTATTTTACCAAAATATTATTCTGTGAATCGTTAATAATATGTTTGTTATATGTAGTTATAAGCTGCGTCGATCAAGTAGCAAGCAACTTTTTAAAGAAAAGATTTCTGTAGCAGTGTTTTATGATAATCAAAAATAAAAATAAAGCATCGTATTGTGACAAAATACAGAAAACCAAATTTGAAATCAATTTTTATTTTGCTAATTTAAACACACTCAATGTACTAATTTGAGGGATTTCCTAAATGCAAAAATAAAATAATTTGTTTGTTTAAGAACTTTTCTTTAGTTTTTATTATGGCATTTCACAAACTGTCATTGATGAGACATAATTTAAAAATAAATACGTAGAGCTGCTTTAAATAAATAAATGCATAGGGCAGTTTGCAAATACACCAAGACAAGTTTTCTGGTTTATCGGAAGTCGTCGTAGTGTGGTTGCTTGGGGTACCCGCCGATGCGATCATTGGTCACTTAGACAGTTTGAGCGTTTGCACGGGCATACCCGGATCCGTAAGAGTTAGCTTGAGTGTTGGCAACCCTATATGCGCTGCTCACAGGCTGAGCTCTAGCAGACGAGGAGGCGGAGCTAGCTCCGTGAGACTGGACGTCAGCAGAAGACCTGGAGCCACCGTAGTATCCTTGTTGTACATTGGCAGCAGACTTAGCGTTACCGTAATTGTTGCTGTTAGCAGCGGAGATGGCTGAGCCTCCTAGAGTGTTAGCAGTAGACTTGGCTGAACCATAACCATTTCCATTGACGGCAGCGTTAGCGTTGGCGATGTTGGCACCATATGTGTTGTCGGTGTATCTGAATGATCCATAACCGTTGGAGTTTACATTAGCATTGGCATTGGCAGAACCGTATCCATTGCTGTTGGCTTGAGATTTTGCGATACCAGAGCCGTAGGTGTCAGCTTGTGAGTTAGCATTACTAGATCCATGTGAGCTTGCCTGGGCCTGTGCAGATCCGGGGTTGTCGTACAAAGTTCCGAAACGCCAGGCGATGGTCCTGCCACGGTTAACTTTAGCCGAGGAGGTAGCAGATCCAGACCCAGTAACTTGCGCATTTGTGATTGCTCTGGCGGGGACAGCTGGTACGTAAGCAGCCTGGTAGACAGGAGTCTTCAGGTCAGCAACTGATGGGCCATACTCTTGAGGAATGGCGATAGGGGCAGCAGGTGCCACAGGGTAAGCTGCGCCGTTAGTATTGGCAATGGATGAAGCAGAGGCATCACCTTGACTCTTGGCAGCACTGTTAGCTGATTCGTATCCAGACTGTGCAATGGAGTCAGCGTGTCCGTATTTGCCGGATGTTTTAGCGTTGGTCAGAGTACTGCTGTAGCCACTTACTCCGGTGTTGGCAGAGGATTCGGCGATACCTTCACCGTTGTTAGTAACAGATGATGTGGATTTTTTAGAATCTCCACTGTCTACAGCTGAAGAGTAAGCTTGGATAGCTGCAGGGTTTTCGTAATGTACTTCAGCAGGGGCAGCGAAGTTCTGCTCATATGTGATGACTGTAGCTGGAGCAGGAATAGGGTAGTAACCTAAGTTTTGAGCTTGAGCAATGGCTTTAGAGCCATAACCAGGTATTTCCTGGGCACCACCGTAAGTTTGAGCCAAAGCGCTGGCTTGTCCTGGGTATGCTAAACCATCACGAGCCAGCTGATTGCCATAAGTACTGCCGTAAGCCTGGGCGTTGTCTCCAACGACATTAGCAGTAGCTACGCTCGCACCTCCGTCGTAGTTGTAAGCTTGGCCGAGTGAGTAAGCACGCTTATCACGGTATACGGCACCTGTATCGAGAAGAAAAAAGCTTTTATCACAAAAAAGTAAGTAAATTTGATAAATAGCAGTAATGAAGTATTGTTTCTACTATGTACTCAACGGAAGGTAATAAGTTTTGTGTGTTGTTTCAATTGATTACAAGAAATAACACGTATTTCTATTGCATTGAATTGGGATTAGGAGAACTAACAGTATTAACTATTTTATTATAGCATATTATTTGTCAACTCACCGTTTACTTGGCATGCCGCGAGACACGCTACGGCTAAGACAAACTTGGATGCCATGTTGCTCTACTAGATAGGAGGACACGGTTGAATGGATGCAGTGAGAGCATTTCTCTTCGCTTAAATACCATGAAACGTTTGCCACCACTCCTGCGCAAACAGTGACCCAAACTCGTGAACTTCACTCACATACTGACACTCATAAATTACACGGTGGGTTGCGAATTTTGAATTTTTATTAATTAAGGAACATTTTATTAGAACATTTAATAGCACACGAAACTTATAGGTACATTGACCTCAAGCGCCATGACATATAAGTAGCGTCTATTTTGTTTCCGTAATGCTTTGAACATGAACTTGATTCTTTTGTTAATAGTAAATGTCCGTGTTGATGTTGATAAAATCATAAATAATCTTGTATATGATCGTAAATAATAAAACAGAGCGATAAACGATGGGAAGTCGTAAACCTTTTCCAAACTTTGATTGCAAAGTAAGCTTCACATTTGAATTTATAATCTGATCCAATTTTATGATTTAACATGAATAAGAGATTTCTATTTGATTGAATGGTTAATGTTTGTGTCTATATCTTGGGGTTTTTTTAATTGCCTTAGAAGTATCACACGATATCAAGATGTTAGATAAAAACAATTGTTTCAAATACCGTAACACTTTCTAGGTAGATAATTTATGGTATAATATGCAGGCAATAATGACGATATCATCAATGTTGTTTTACTGCTCCATCGTAACTTTACATCAAGTTATCGGTCTCTTATGTATTACTTTCACATCATAGCTACCCCCAAAATCACCCCAGTCGGCAGTATTTTGACTACTGTAGGTAAATAAGTATACTATGACTGTAAATGTAACCCTTTTCAAATTGATTTATAAGGTATGTAGAGATCTCCCATTCTCCCCCTTCGTATCCAAAACAACCATGAAAGTATATTTTGGACTATGACTTACGTGTAAGAAGATATGGTGTTCAAAGTCTGAAGTGGCGACTTTTTTGTATAAATCTAAAAAAAACTAGCAGTAGCTTTTTGTGTTCTTTATAAACATACTTTGGGTACTCTGTTTTGAAATTTATTCGCATATTTAAGTTAACTACTTTCTTGGTTAGATATTTGAGTAGATTACCTTTGCCTTTTGTTTGAAAGAGCCTCGTAAACCTAAACAAGCCTATTTTCTTGAATTTATTTAATACTAGCTGTTGCCCGCGATTCCGTACGCGTGGAATTTAGAAAATGTTCCCCGTTTTATCCACATTTTTCACTACTGGTTCGCTCCTATATATAACAAACAAACAAACTCTTCAGCTATATAATATTTGAAGCTTTTGTTAGACACTACAGTTTATGTTAGGTTTACAGTTGTGCTTTAATTTAATTGTATATATTTAATAATATATTTGTTTATTTTCATTAAATAGTACAGACAGAAATAAGACTTTTACACGATCAAATTATTCTTTTAATGTGATTGTACAGCTTAGTTATTAGACACTTTCCAACTCCTAAACTATGCATAGCTTGTATTAAAGGAGCTGTAACTGTAAAATATTAGCATAAATATAATGTGTGCACATTGTGCACAAACTTGAAATCAAACGCAGTACATACCTACTTAATGAAGTTTAGTAACAGGTAAAAGAGAAGTCAGGAAAATATATGAAAAATAAAAGAATATTAATAACAGTGGTGAAAAGAAAATATAAAAATTTTCTATATATTTTTTTTAAAATATTTTTATATAGTTTCCTAAATTAGCATTATACATAAACAATTGAAAAATCTGCAATACAAGATGTCATACCCTTCGTATAGATATATAAGTACGTAAGATTTGTATTTTTAGTCCATCATCAAAAAATAATATCATCATTGCTTATCTATTTGAGTACCCTCTATTATATATGTATCGAATGATACGGGCACTTGAGACCGCAGATTGCGGTTTTATTTAACAAAAGCGTATCCTAGTAGGCGTGAATCAAGCGATCCACTTTAAAATATAGCGGTATTTGATTTTGAGAGGTGAAAAGATCAGGTTACACCGTAGATTAATAAAATTAAGATAAATATACTCCTATATGTCCTCTGGTCTCAAGCTAAGCTTGTTGCTTATGGGTACCAAATATGAATACACTAACTACATTTATGTACTTTTTTTAGACTCTGCTTTTTCGTTTAATATTTAGGTAAACATTATAGCAATAGCTATTTACTAAAATTGTTTTCGTTAAATATGATATTATTTCATTCATCATCATCATTTCCCTGCCCTTATTCCATTTGCGGTATTCTATTTAGGGTCGGCGCAACATGTCTATCTTCCTTAGTCTTCTGTCAGACATCTGCGCTAACTCCTTTTTCTTTCATATCCTCATTCACACAAGCCATCCATCTTTTCTTAGCTACATTTTCTTCCTCTAAGCTTCATTCAACTTCATTAAGAAGGTAAGTACTAAGTGCAATTTATTTAACTTTATTTTATGACAACCTAATCGCAACGCACGCGTTTTATTTTGTTGATAAATCGCGTTAGAATTGACGTCGGATTTCGATCCACCCTCTTATAGTCTAAACAAAAGTTATGCAGTAAGTGGATTAGTTCGTATGCGTAGTGTAAAGTGTATCTATCTTGTTAAGGGCCTACATCAATATTATCGTATATCATCGCCGACACGTACATATTAACACAGCCAGTAGGCACAGAAAATGAAGAATTAGGGATACTTTTCCTATTTACTCAAAATCTACTAAATATATTTTAATTCTGATTTACGTGTTTCTATATGTAATAGTTACTCATGTTTTTAAAGTTATTTCATTAGTTAATACGCGATAATAGACCGACAAATGAAAAAAATAAAAAATTAGAGAGGTTGTTTCGCTAAGATTTTCTATCGAGAAAACTTTTTTCAATCGCGTTTCTGAGTTTATGCGATCCTAGATCATATATTGAAAAAACATATACTTAAAAATTAGAGCTCTAGCCATTCAATCTAAAGAAACAATGAAAACTTCGTACATAGAAAAATGCACGAAGCTATTTTGGTATCCTCTTAAAAGTGTAAACTAAAATACATGAAATATTTTAGTATTGAAATTTTCGTGAGTTTGAGTCATCTTAAAAATATTTATATGTTACCGGCTAACACTCACTTTTATAAGATCGATGAAGTCGACCCAGGTTGTCGACCAGGTGTGCGCGTCGGAAGGTCACGGACACCGCTGCGCGCTCGTCCTGATGATGAGCATCGGATATGCTCGAAACCTGGGTCGACATCATCGATCCTATAAAAGTGTTAGCCGGTAACATATAAATATTTTTAAAATACATAAATAGTTAGATTTAGATGTTAGTTAATTTTAGATGTTGAAAATAGTGTTACTATGTAATAATAATTTTTATTGAACAGAATAAACTTAACCTAAATTACAATAGTTACTTAATGTTAATAGTTCCAATTCAGAATATAGACAAAATAATATTGGCCAAATACAAAAACACTGTGTTTAAACTAGGATGAGATTCTGTATTATAAACACATGTATCGAGGAACATCAGTTTTCAGATTAGGATCTAAACTCTACCATATTCCCAACAAGAGTTATTTTGAATTTTCTGCCCTGGAACATGTAAGTATCTTCTATCTATCTATCTATATTTTCTTTTCAACCTGAATCATTTATTTTTTTAAATCATAATTAAGTGATTGCACTTAATTAATAGATTTACTTAATTTTTTTTTAATTCTTAGGCCTTTTTTGGCGAAATATTTTGTTCCCAATGTCTATAAAAACAATTAGTTATATTGGATTATGATGGGCAACCAAATAACCAGAATAAATAGTAACTTTCTTAAATCACGGCAGCGACCATAGCAGAAACTCAACCAAAAATTGTCGGGCGTCTAAAAATTGAAATACGATACCAATAAATAAAATAATCATAAAAACCAGATAATTTAGACGTCAAACTTTATATTTCAAAAAAAATAAGAAACAAACAAAAATCGTTTTCATATTGTCATAAATTATAGTTATTGATCGAATCAGATCAGATATTTTTGTGTCGCGTAAGACAAAAGTTGATAATCAGGATTAGCTAGTCTTGATCAGAGTGTCAACCTATGTCACTTTCTAGTGTAATTAGGAGACGACTATTTGCAAAACATTAATTTAAATCACCTAAATTTTTCACTTAATTAACTTTTTATCATAATCTTTATAAAAAAAATTCGCGTATAATTAAATTATTCGATTATGATTGTTTTTATAGTTTCCTGTCTAGATTATAAATGTCATAAAATTGGTTGCTGTGCGGAGTTGGAGCGAATAATCTTTTAAGTGGTTCATAACTGACATCAATACATGATATTCCAGATGTTAACTAATTTTTATTTTGTGTCTTTTCGTAGGCTTATTATAAAGAGTACCGTTACGAATCCGGCAATATATTTAATGCCTACGTGATTAACTGGATCAGAATATTCTTTATTTAATTTTTCTATTTCGATATTTAAGTATGTATAACAATATTCTAAAAATATAAACTTATTTGAGCTATATTTATAATATTTCAATTGGTTTAATCGAAATGCTACTTAAATATTATACTAAATCTATACGGACTGTCCGTGTGGTGACGGACTAAGAATACAAGTGTCACCACCCCATCTCCTCCCAGGGTGCTGTAAAAGCCAGCTAAGGGATATTTTACACAGATGGCATCCTCTGTGAGAGACGGAAAACTCGAAACTAAACCCTGTGCCAACACGCGTGGTCAGCGCAGCACAGTAGACCATAATCCCTCCCAAAGTGGAGGAGGCCCGTGCCCAACAGTGGGACGTTAATGGGCTGGAGAGAGAGAGAGAAATCTATACTTCTATACTAAGAGTATTAAGCTGAAGAGTTTGTTAGTTTGAACGAGCTAATCTCAGGAGCCACTGGTCCAATTTGAAAAATAGGTACTTTTAGTGATGGATAGTACATTTATCGAGGAAGGTTATAGGCTATATAACATCACGCTGCGACCAATAGAAGCGAAGCATTAGTGAAAAATGTTGCAAGAATTTTCTAAATTTCACACGTAGGAAGTCGCGGACAGCAGCTAGTTTCAAATACACGCACAGATGTTTAAAAAAAACTCCGTAAATAAGTATTTTAAAAGATACAAATTTTAATAAATATTGGAAACATAATTCTTAAGGTGAACTGAGGTTAAGTAAACAGATATTTAATTAAGTTTGATTTTACAAAATAGTTTTGCATTAGTTTAGCATAAATAATGTTGACCATAGACTAATTAGTTTTTTACTACCACGAGTAGTGTTCTTAAATTCCTATATAGTTAATTTATTTATGTAATCCTTAAAAAGGAATTTTATTAACTCCTTGTAATAGCCACTAGTATATAATGTTTTAATAGCTATAAACATTTTTACGATCATATTAGAATAAAATAGCCTTAAATAAAAACAAGAAAAGAGCGAGAAGCGTGGAATCATATAGTGAGAGTATAGGTGAGGGCGACGAAAATCAGATTGAACTGGATGAGGTTCTGAAAGCATTGAAAGGAATGAAACTTGGAAAGGCAGCTGGATATGATAGAGTGTCCACAGAGATGCTGAAAGGCGGTGACGGGGTGGTAGCAAGTCTGTTGTGCCGGATCTTTAATATGTGTTGGAGACACGGCCGTGTACCAGACGACTGGTGCAAGGCTGTTATAGTTCCACTGTATAAGGGAAAAGGTTCACAGCAGGAATGCAAAAACTACCGCGGCATTAGCCTTTTAAGTGTTGTAGGCAAATTGTACGCTAAGGTATTAATTAATAGAGTGATGAGTATGACAGATCAAAAATTATGGGATGTACAAGCAGGATTCAGGAAGGGAATGGGATGTGTGGATCAGGTCTTCTCCCTAAGGTGTATAGCCGAAAAACACCTGGCTAAACACAAGAAAGTATACTGCGCTTTCATAGACTTGGAGAAGGCATATGATAGCGTGTGGAGGGACGAATTGTGGTCGACACTATCTATGTATGGAGTTGACGGGCGCTTGGTGCAGGCACTGAAATCTCTTTATAGGGATTCTAGAGCCTGTGTCAGGATAAATGGGGCATATACTGACTGGTTTAGTATCTCTAGGGGTGTGAGACAGGGATGTGTAGCGTCACCATGGCTGTTTAATCTATACATGGATAGTTGTCTGGTAGATTTGAGAGAGAGTGATGATGGATTGGTTATGGGTGAGCTGCCTATCAAGTGTCTTCTTTACGCGGATGATCAAGTTCTACTTGCACCATCTGCGGAAGAATTGCAAGATATGGTAACTAGAACGAATGAAGCATTTAGACTAAAAGGAATGAAAGTAAACGTAAACAAGACGAAAGTTATGGTGTTTGAAAAAGAGGAGTGTATGTCTGCATGTAATATTAAAATAGATGATGAAAGTGTGGAACAGGTACAAGAATTTGTTTATTTGGGAAGTGTTTTTACAAGAGATGGTAAGGTTGATGCTGATGTGGAAAGAAGGGTGTTAGCGGGAAATAAGCTGAATGGTGCCTTGCATGCTATTGTGGCTAACCAAGCGATTACTGAAAAGGCTCGAATGGCGATCCACAATGGCGTGTTGTTACCTACGCTTATGTATGGAAGCGAATGTTGGGTGTGGCAGGAGAAGCACAAAAGTAGAATAAATGCTGTAGAGATGCGCTCTTTGAGAAGTATGTGTGGTGTGACTTTGAAAGAGAGATTAAGAAATGAAGTTATAAGAGAACGTTGTGGTCTGAAAGAGGATGTAGTGACTAAGGTGGAGAAAAGTATGCTTAGGTGGTTTGGTCATGTGGAGAGGATGGATGAGAGACGCTTAACGAAAGGCATATACACGGCGAAAGTAAGTGGAAATGCTGGGAGAGGACGCCCGAGAAAAATATACTCCGATGTCATCGCTGGGATACTCCAAAAGGGGCAAGTGCGTAGCACTTACAACCGTCGGGCATGTATGACCAGATGTATGAGTGTGGATGAAGCCAAGGAAGTGTGCTTCGATCGTGGCAGATGGCGCTCTATAGTCTCTGCCTACCCCCATGGGAAAAAGGCGTGATGTTATGATGATGATGATGATATTCGTAGTATGAAGTATGGTGATCTATATTTGAAATTTTTTTTTTTCACAAAACTTAAAATCATCTCAAATCTGAATCGTGTCATTCAGGCTAGTTGAAAAATTTATAATTATTGCTATATCTTTTGACTATAATCTAGGTACGAAAAATTTAATCGTCATTTTATCCTTTGCCTATATCCAATGAATCAGTACACTAAAAACTTAACTATTGTTATGTTATAACGATTAAAACTATCTGAAAACCTACTGAAAAATATTCTGGAAAACGTTTCTTCCGCCTGTGTGTAGTTAGTACGTATGTGTAGATGTAAGTGTGCGTCACA
Organism: Orgyia antiqua; assembly: GCA_916999025.1. Taxonomy (NCBI): domain Eukaryota; kingdom Metazoa; phylum Arthropoda; class Insecta; order Lepidoptera; family Erebidae; genus Orgyia; species Orgyia antiqua. Next base: position 23,795,461 of record OU779862.1, read on the forward strand.
GACATACCATGGTGGATTGACGTTTAAAATTGAGGACAAGTAACTTCAGCCGGGCTAAATCGTTCTTCATAGAATAATGAGTAATAATGACGTTTTGCATAAGGTATAGACATAGACATACATAGAAGTGATGCAGCATAGATTATACATCTGGTAAATTTGTGGTGTGGCGTAGACACGAAAACATGGATTAAATTTAGATAACTGTCTGTGGGATTGACGAAGTAGTTATCATTAAAAATAATTATGTTTTATGTGTAGATCTAATAGATACGATGGCATTAGTAATTTCTGTGTCACGAACCTCACACTTCGGGTTTTACTAACTTACAATTGATTAATTAGTTAACACGTAGTAAGAGAAATCGTTTTAAGTAATTATACTTAGAACTTGGTTTTATTTGAGTATATTTCACTGATATATCTTACACACGATCTAACAAGGCTATCGATTTATCTCTATTTGATTTTATCGCTTAGAATCTTTGCAGTACCACACAACAAGAGCTGGCAATGTTAGAAGACCCCTCTGAAAAAAGTATGAGAGCAATGCTCATAGAGACAGACAGACAGTGTGTTTCTTTAGTGTGTGTATGGTGTTAGGGTAATGTAAGTAGTTATTTTACATCTGCGTGCATAGCGACACAATAGATGTTCGTTAGCATGTTTCTTTCCGTTAGCTTACCTCTCTACCGTCTTGAGTAGTATATTTTCCAAAGTAAATAACGTGTTTAACTACTCCCGTTGGTGCAATACTCAGTAACTAGAATATATGATGTGTCTTCAAACTATCAATGTAACCATGACCAATTCTATAATTCTTTACTTTCCTGTTGTGTTCCTTTTCCTACTTCTATACCCATACTACTATCTTCTAATGACTTTGATGTATATAGACATATTGCATTATTTATTTCTTTAAATAATATTCGATTGTAAATATGTAATTATTTAGTTATATATTATTATAAACCTGATCCTATACAACTTGTCCTTAATCCAAAATTTCGTTATTTTTTTTAATAATTTTATCGTGGTACCGTTTCCCCGTTTTTGTCTTTGGCAATGCGCAAATAGCGACTAGCCATTAAAAAAAAAAAAAAAAAAAAAAAAAAAAAAAAAAAAAAAAAAACTATCAATGTGCAAACTCCTAATTTATGATATAGTGAATATTGGACCAGTTTGAATCTTCGATCATTATCATTTTACATCTCATTATAATATTTTATTATAAATATTTAGTGACTGTCGATGATATTATAAATAAAAACAAATTAGGTTTAACTAATACCTACAAAACTCCTTCATTATCATTTTACGAGTTTTGTGAATATACATAAAGAGGAACAGTTTATGATATCGTGTAAGAGTATACCAAAATAGCTTTGTGCATTTTTCTACGTACGAAGTTTTCATTGTTTCTTTAGATTGAATGGCTAGAGCTCTAATTTTTAAGTATATGTTTTTTCAATATATGATCTAGGATCGCATAAACTCAGAAACGCGATTGAAAAAAGTTTTCTCGATAGAAAATCTTAGCGAAACAACCTCTTTAATTTTTTATTTTTTTCATTTGTCGGTCTATTATCGCGTATTAACTAATGAAATAATTTTAAAAACATAAGTAACTATTATATAAAGAAACACGTAAATCAGAATTAAAATATATTTAGTAGATTTTGAGTAAATAGGAAAAGTATCCCTAATTCTTCATTTTCTGTGCCTACTGGTGCTCAAGTCCACTATTTTGGAACAATTGTCATACCGGCACAATACCGGCACGATACCGTTGCAATTGAAGTCAAATATCCGTAGTCTGCTATATGCCGTCATAACGGTCTTTCAATGGTAATAGAATTGTCGATCTCTTTTATCTATGCATTGAATTTTCGGTCTCTTTTATCTATGGATTGTGTTAGAATGGTATGTATGTGTTGCCGTTTTTTAAAAATGCGTTAGTTGAAGTGATTTTCGAAAAACTACTAATAAATTTAAACATTTAATCATGCTAGACTTCGTTTAAATATATTTGTACATACTATTTATTAGTATAAAAAGCAATGTGAAGTTTAGGAGATTAGTAAATTGCAATAAATTACAAAGAACAATTTCTAATATTTCTATCTATCCATTTTTTATTTATGGCAATCTGTCGACACAGGACAATTTAAAAATATTACTGTCAAATTCAAAATAGCAGACTACCGAAACATTTCAGTCATTGAATTGCAATTGTGAAGCAGTTGTGTACGAGACTAGCAATTTATGTCACTTTGACAATTGTAAGACAATGATGAGTCGTTATGACGACACATTAATAGTAGACTACCAAAAACTTTACTATTGCACCATAATGGTACAATAATGGTACAGTTGTGACACCGTTGAAATACCCGACTCAGGGCCCTGGCTGTGTTAATATGTACGTGTCGGCGATGATATACGATAATATTGATGTAGGCCCTTAATTATGATAATTTTATATTTACGTATACATACATACTTTGCCATATATACAGATATACATATCTACTTCAATTTGAATAATTTTTATAGGGTAAGAATAAGAAAGCAAGTTGCACTTAAACTTATAATTGACTAGCTGTTGCCCGCGACTTTGTACGCGTAAAATTTAGAAATCAAACCTTAACAAACAGAAGTTTACCATGACACTCGATACATGGCGTTGTACAGTTTTTTTTAAATCGCGCTATAGATTCGTTCCACACATTAAGGGCCTACATCAATATTATCATATATCATCGCCGAAACGTACATATTAACACAGCCAGTAGGCACAGAAAATGAAGAATTAGGGATACTTTTCCTATTTACTCAAAATCTACTAAATATATTTTAATTCTGATTTACGTGTTTCTATATATAATAGTTACTTATGTTTTTAAAGTTATTTCATTAGTTAATACGCGATAATAGACCGACAAATGAAAAAAATAAAAAATTTGAGAGGTTGTTTCGCCAAGATTTTCTATCGAGAAAACTTTTTTCAATCGCGTTTCTGAGTTGATGCGATCCTAGATCATATATTGAAAAAACATATACTTAAAAATTAGAGCTCTAGCCATTCAATCTAAAGAAACAATGAAAACTTCGTACATAGAAAAATGCACGAAGCTATTTTGGTATCGTCTTAACACTTAAGCGCGTCAAAATTTGTATACTGTCATCGGCTCATTTTCACATTTATAAATTAGTAAGGATAAGGATTACTTTTATGAGAGCTATATATTTCCGCATTATATTCATGTAACAATGTAACATCAACTTTAAAACCACTAAAACTATCGACAAGTATAGAGTAAATAAAAATCACTAGAAGGCGCTAATCTACAATAGGATTTAGGCCTATATCCGTTATGCCCAGTGGAGAAATGGGGCTAAAATGAATAAAGCTACAGGAAAAATAAGCCCTAGGCTTCTTTAACCTTAAAATGATTTAAATCTTAAAAGGATTATTACACCTTCATCTAAGATAACGACAATTATATCTGTAGTTTATTCCGCTCTGTGATCGTTGTCAGAATAAAGTTCTGGGCCGCATATCAGTTTATCAAAGGCGTGAAGGAAGGCGTGCATGTTCAGGAAACCGTCATTGCGTAACTTTCTCAAATATTTTCGAGACGAGCTTATAGTGAGTCGGTGTCAGTATAATTCTGATGTAAGAAGGATTCTCGGACGAGAGAGAAGCTTGTGGGCTCAAACGGGATTTTTTAATATCTGCCTGCAAACGAATCAACAAGTCGAATCATTTCATTTGTATAGCTTTATTTAACGCCATATATCATAAATAAACATCCCTTACTAATAATACAGCCTCACAATTAGCCATGGTGCTATTTGTTAATTAAAAAAACGACTTATTGAGGGACACTTGATGTAACTGTAATGTAACGGCTGTACTGAAGCCGCTGGTACAATCCCTGCCCACAATAAATTATTTGTGTGAAATTTGTTTTATATAAGTAAGCAGCTCAGCTGGTACAGCAAGGTAACAATATTACACCCGTAATAATCATTATTTTCTCTTTATTTGATTAATTAACTGAAACTAAATAAAACTATTGTGGCTAATAAATCATAATACAGTTAATTCGTATTACATTAAACAAAATTCAGAAAACTCATAAATAATTTTAATTAGTTACTTGAACGGCTAGAACTATTGAAATTCAAATTCAAAGAAACAGATTCGAACCTGTTAATATAATTTTATTGTACTGTTCTATATTTAATAGTTATATATTCTATTTAATAGGTGTTTTGTCGGCAATAATGTCACAAATGATTAATAATATCATTTATAAAATGTATCTGCGTAAAGTTTTGGAACGTAATCTATAAAATTTATGGGAGCACATATATATAGATCAATGAACTAAATATATTGAAGAAATTAAATATATTTTGTATTTAAATAATCGATTTTACGAAATCATTTATACCTACTTATTTTTTTAAACTGTTATGGTTGTGATTGATAGTTTTTTTTCAAACTTCTAATTGAACAAAAACCTTCTAATTAGATTACTACTAACTATTTGCTGGCCAGTGAGTATGGAGTTTAGTTTTGAGTTTTCCCAAAATCTTAGTAGAAGAAGAGAAATGTCGAATCAAGGAATACCTTAAAACAAATGTAAAAAATTAGCCCAAGCGATCAATATCCGGCGAAATAGGAATAACCAGAATAAGATATTTCTTAAACTATAACAGTTTTAATTTCTTATCGCCTGATTAGTGAGAGAACCAGTTACAAATCCTAACAGTTAGAATCACGGGTTGCCTTCAGATAATATAAGAATTCATTAATATATTAATTTGAAGTAAACGTTTTATTGAACTAGCCTCTTGACCATGATTTCGTTCGCATAAACTCTAAATAATTTTCATAATAAAGCATTCCGGAAGAATATAGAGCTACCTATTAGTGAAAAAGGTTTTAAAATCAGACCATTACTTTCGTAGATTACTCCATCCATATTTAAACAACTTTTGTCTTTTAATGAAAAGTATGAAATCAAAAGGCAAAGAAAAATCGAGTTAAAAGTTAAAGAATATTTTGATTTATGTAGATAATTTATTTCACTTATGATCTTGTTTTTTTTTTCAATAATATTTAACCAAACCGTTATGCGATCAAAGGTCGTGACAATTTAATGGCGGACTCGTGCTAATCTCGTTTGAATCGATTATCATCAGTAATATCTAACAAAACATCTAGCGTGAAAACTGTAAACAGAATAACTACCTAATTTACACAACCTTATCCCAAATTATTTGGGGTCGGCGCAGCACGTTTTATTCCAACTTCTTATCAACCGTCATATTCTTATTAGCTCCTTTTTAGGGTTCCGTACCCAAAGGGTAAAAACGGGACCCTATTACTGAGACTTCGCTGTCCGTCCGTCCGTCCGTCTGTCACCAGGCTGTATCTCAAGAACGGTGATAGCTAGAGAGTTGAAATTTTCACAGATGATGTATTTCTATTGCCGCTATAATGTAAGGTTGTGTATAGGAGACAAATGAAACGCTCAAAGTTCAATGATACACTGACTATATTTTAGAGACTACATGCTTATTATATACCTTACAACTACTACATCACACCTCCCCTGTTAATAAAAAAAATAATAATTGTACACAGTTATTATTTTGTATACCTAGTTACTTACTAAATAAAGTTTGATTACATTTGATTACATATTATTATAATACTAAACAAGATAAAATAATTGTAATAATACATATTATTATTTAAGGATCTTATTTAAGTCTACAAGACATCATAAGATGATATAATGAAAAAAAAAATGTTTACAAACTTAGACACTTTTATAAAGCTTAGTTCTATTCTTATGTGTAACGTATTCTTTATTATTTTTCAATATTTTTACATTACAATCTAGGTCATCAATTACTATATAAGGTCCTAAATATATTGGATCCATTTTATTATCAGAAGTATTTCTTAATAATAATAAATCACCCTTTTTAAAATACACTGGGTTTATATTGTTATCATAATCATTCTTTCTTTTAACTTTATTTTTAATTAAGTTGTCACGTGCATCTTTTTGTGCTAATTGGAGTCTATATTTTAGTTCGAGAGCATAGTTGTCGTGAACATATAAGGGATCTACGATATGACCTTCTAAATTTGCGGGCAACACACAACGTTTACCAAAAACTAATTCATGCGGTGTGTACTTGGTCTCCGTATGTACTGTATTGTTATATGAAAAACACCAATATGGCAACCAGGTACTCCACGCAGCCGTGTGATTGTTACAACTTATTCTAAGATACGCACCCATTGCTTTGTGGTTATTTTCCAGAGCTCCTATACTCTCGTGATGGTAAGCTGTAGAGGAAGTTTGAGTGATTCTTAAGATTTGGCATATTTCGTTCATAATACTTGAAATAAATTCTGACCCACGGTCTGTCGCTATTTCTCGGGGTATACCATATCTTAAGATAAAATTATCAACGAATGCTCGCGCTACACTTACCGTGTCTTTGTTGTGTAATGGATACGCCTCTGTGAATTTTGATAGCTCGCATTGCAAAGTCAATATGTATTTATAATTATATATGTCCTGTGGTAACGGTCCGACTATGTCTAAATAAACCTTCTCTAATGCTGAATTTGCAGTCGTTGTGACTTTCATAGGCTGCTTAATGTGTGTGGAATATTTCTGTTTCTTACATTGTTCACACTTCGACACAAAATCGATAACATCCTTTTCAAGACATGGCCAGAAATAATACTTTTTGATATTATTTGTCATTCGCCTAATACCTGCGTGGCCACTAGTGGGCAATAGGTGGAAATCATTTAATATTACACGCCTATTATCTAAATTATCTATTCTCTGAACATTACTCACTACACAAATACGTGGTCCGGACCACTTTTCATAACTCTTTATTTCATTTATAAGCCCACTGATAAAATCATTATTATTATCATTTCTTAATATGCATAGCTCATTTATCGATATCTTTTTACATAAATATAACAAGTCTCTCACCAATACGGCTCGCGTGATCGGAGATCGAGATATTGTTTGTATATAAATTATTGATTTACTGGGCACATATATAAAATATTTAAATTTTTCTACGCTTATTCCACTTTTTATTAAATTATTTTCCTGCCTAGGGTTTATTAACGAAAGTTCGGTAATATTCCTCGGTTTTTTAATTATTTCCACCACTCTTGGTTGATCAGGCCTCGAGTGTGTGTCTATATTATCCACCGACGGATTATTATCGCTCTTACTACTATCCATGTTTAATTGACGCAATTGCGCTCTAGTCATTACACTAATAATATGCTCATTCATTGATTTTAATTCCTCAGATGTTAGTGTTATTCGCGATAAAGCATCTGCCACTGAATTTGACTGTCCCTTTATATACTCAATTGTATAATTAAATTCTTCTAATTGCAATCTAAATTTCAATAATCTACTAGAAGGATCTCGCATGGAAAACAAATAAACTAGAGGTCGATGGTCAGTCTGTATCTTGAACCGTTTTCCGTATAAATAAGGTCGAAAATACTTAACACTCCAAACGATTGCTAAGAGTTCCTTTTCAATGGTAGGGTAATTAATTTCGGCTTTATTTAAACCACGACTAGCATAAGCTACTGGCCGTCCATCTCCATTACACAATACAGAACCTATCGCTGTACCTGATGCGTCTGTTTGTAATATAAACTCATTGTTTTCTGAAAAGTTTGGATATTGCAATACTGGCGGGTTTATCAAGGCTGATTTTAACATCTGAAACGAATGTTCGCATTCCTTTGTCCACACAAATTTAACATTTTTACAGCCTAATTTGTTCAAGGGAAATGCAAGTTTGGCAAAATTCCTAATGAATTTTCTATAATAGTTAGCGAAAGCTACAAAACGCTTCAATTGGTCCGCATTTTGTGGCTTTGGGTAATTATCTACAATTTTAATTTTTTCTGGGTCTGGTAAGATTCCTGTACCTGACACTATATGTCCTAAATAAAGAACCTCTTTTTGTAGAAATAAACACTTAGCAGGGTTTAATTTTAAATTTACTTTTCGCAACCTAGTAAAGACATCCATCAAATTTTGATTATGTATAGATAAATTTCTTCCTATTACGATCAGATCATCCTGATAAATGAGACATTTATCGTAGTTAAGACCTGACATTGCTATTGTCATCATTCTGCTAAAACTATTGGGACTAGATTTTAACCCCATCGGCATTCGAGTCATTTGATATTGATTTTTACCTGTAGTGAATGCCGTACATGGTCTACAACTTTCCTGTAATTTAATCTGAAAAAATCCTTGAAATAAGTCTAAATGAGTAAAGTACATTGCTCCCGATAATGAGTCAAGTATTTCACTAATGTTGGGAAGAGGAAATTTATCATCCTGTATACTATTGTTTAGCTTTCTATAGTCAATAACGACACGCCACTTTGCAACTCCATTTTCATCACGTTTTTTCGGAACGAGTAACAATGGACTGGACCATGCACTTTGAGATGGTTCAATTATTCCATCGTTTAACATATTTTCAATTTGGTTATCTAATTCTGGTTTTTGAGCATAAGGCAAACGATAAGATTTTGTGTAAATAGGTGTGGTATGTGGTTTCAAGTCAATGGTCTGTTCATATATGGGCGTAGTAGATAATTTATCACCTGGCAAATGAAAAATGTCGGGAAATTTAGCGCAAATGTTTTCTATCGACTTTTGTTCTTCAATGTTCAACCCTTTCAAATTTAATAAATTAAATAAGGTTTTAACCCTTTCCGAATCAATCGCAGTTTTATTAAACTGACAAATAAAATAATTATTTAAATTACTAGTGTTTACCTGAAAATAATTTAGTCTAACGTTTTCATCCCTAGTGTTTAAGATACGAATAGGTATTTTCCCGTTTATTGGTTTGTTTATACTGCTTGCCAAAAATACACCCTCACATAATTGCTGATTTGACACTACACACTCTTGTTTTGAGTTTGTTTCAATAAAATGTATTGACTCGCTACGTGCTGGTACCGTTAAATAACATGTGTTATGATTTGTAAAATAATTATCAAAGGATATAGTAACTAACTCGGACTCATCAGTAAACAATTGCAATGTATTGATTTCAAAATTTAAAATGGCTCTATAAAACGATAAAAAATCTTGACCTAATATACCGTCCGTCTTACATGGTAAATCCTTAAATACAACGAATTTATGATGGAATTTATACTCGTTATAATTGAGTGTTAAATTTACACAACCTTCTGAAAGTACATTACCACCTATTCCTTTCACACTAACTCTCTCTATATGGTAAGGAATTTGTAAACGATTCAAACATTCTAGCTTCACTCCCGATATGGATGCGCCGGTATCAATTAGCCAGCTATGATTATGATTGCAAATCTCAAGTGATACTTTGTTTAAATTGTTACACGATAAGATGACATCATTCACGAAAAAAATGATTTAGTGATTCATTAGTTGATGTCTCTGTTGCTACCTGTCTATTTCCAGTCATGAAATTCATATTTCGTTGTAACGCGATGCCTCGATTGCGGTTACCACGTGGGAATCCATTAGATTCACGAAAGTTATTGTTATAATTACCGCGAAAATATTTATTACTAAATTTATGAGGTACCTGGGGCCGATGACCTCGTTGCTGGTAACCTTGGTGCCCACTTCTTGCAGCAAAATTACGCTGTCCTCGATAACCTCGCTGGGCTCTCTTAGTCTGATAAAACGAATGTTTATACGTACCTATCATCTCTGCTGAACCGCTTGGACCAGGTGTCTCCTCATCTTGGGCCGTCTGGATAGCTTCTGTTAAAGAAGAACAGTTACGCGAGGCAATAATTGTGCTTAGGCGCCGATCCCGCAAACCATCAGCGAATCGCTTAATTGCTAACTTTTCATTCATAGGTTTTAATAATGCATACTTGGCTGAATCACTTTCGGCTTGCGATATCGTCAAATTCACAAAGAGTTCTGAAATTTCTTTGCCGTAATCTGTAACTGTTTTATTATATTGTTTACAGTTTTGCAATTTAGTTTGAATAGATATGTAGCTTTTTTGTGGCAACAATAGTTTACGCATATCCTTTATAAGCTCATCGACAGTTTCATATTTTGATGATAATAATAATTTTGCACGCTGGGATAGCCTGTTTTTCAAAACAAACTGAATAAGCTTAATTTTACATCCTGGTTTGTCTAAAACTGAATCGTAATATTCAATACTCTCAATAAGTTGCTTGGTATTGTCAGAACTATCGTCCATAACGGGCAAAAGATGTAACGCCGTTTTAATTTCGAATATGTCCGCCATGGTTTGTAACGAAAGCTCGCCCTCTCTTGTATCACTACACCAACAAATTATCTCTGAATATAGTTTATCAAATTCCTCACAAATCCTAGTAATTAATAAAATCTCCGAATTCGTAAAATGTCTTAAGTTTTCTTTATAAATTTTAACAAATTGGTTATATTTTAATAGACTACTGTTAGCCTCTTTTCTTTTAATGTCCAAAATCTTGCCGTGTCGACGGCTGGGACCTATTTTTATTAAGTAACTTCTTATTACTCTTAATTCGTTTAATATTACGTTTAAATCCTCAGCCATACCACGTTAGTGAACTAATTAACAGTGGACTTTATTTATACTACATAATTTAACTAATTAATACCCGAAGATGCACATGATACTTTTTTTTTTTTTTTTAACCATATATATTATTTACTCACAACACATATAGAACCTTGGACCTATCACATCACATCACTACCGTAAGATATTTGCACTGAGCCGACACCGCTGCTTGCCCAACGTTAGAATACGCACCTCGAAGATATCATAAGCTACACGTCGATTACCTCGGCCATGCCAACCTGCAGCACAGGATCCTTGTTTGCCTGGTGTCGTCGCAGGATACTGGAATAACGCCTCAATGTGATTTCATCTATGCGACGCTGTATTATCCTTTTATGGCAACGGTTATACAGCTTGTATACAATAATCACCACCCCAAGTGTCAAAATGGTACATATAACCACGAGAATTGTGTTCGTGATTTCTTGCTGACGGGTATGGGCCGTGTTACTACCGACTCCGGCGCTCTGGGCAATCACTACTTCTTCCTTCGAACTAGAACCACCCATTTTTCTCGTAAATGTTCCTAGACGACGTAACTATAAAATACGTTTTATTGAACGGGGACCTGATCACTCTTTGTTTCATTTTAAAGTCCGTAGTAATTTTCCAGCAATTGTTTTAAAATACCGTTTCCATATTAGGAGTACACGCGCGCACGGATCGCTTAGGTTACAGGCAGGGTCGCCATGTAAGGTTGTGTATAGGAGACAAATGAAACGCTCAAAGTTCAATGATACACTGACTATATTTTAGAGACTACATGCTTATTATATACCTTACAACTACTACATCACAATAACAACAAATACTAAAAATAAAACAAATATTTAAGGGGGGCTCCCATACAACAAACATGATTTTTTTTACCGTTTCTTGCTCGATACTAATAACGTTGCCTTATGTTGCATAGATAATGGTACGGAACCCTTCGTGCGCGAGTCCGACTCGCACTTGACCAATTTTTCTTTTATATCGTCTCTCACACAGTCTATCCATCTTTTCTTTGTCTTCCTTTCCTTTTCCGGCCACCGGCATTCACACAAACACCTCAACCAAATTAAAAAATAACTGAAATCAAAACTAAAATATTATTTTCCATTTATAATCGGATTGTAATGACATCTAATCTGAAATATGATAAACTTATTATTAAAATCAACAAATCTGTTATTTAAATCGTAAAATTCGTTCTTGTTTATTGGATGAAAATTTACATATTTGTCACCTAATCCAGAAAACTATAATATATTCTTAAATACTCACATTTTTATAATATTCACAATAAATCATTAAAGTAGATTCTTAAATATATTAAATTATTACAAGAAAATAAAATTTAGGAATAGTAAGCTAGAAAGCTCTACTTAGATCACTGCCTAGGTTTGTGGTACAGTCCAAAAATTATGCTGAACCACTTCTTCGACTTAGGTACAATCAAACACACTCATTGTTATGCCCTGAAAAGACAAACATTTACGTGTCGAGTATGCTAAAGAAAGATGATCCTTTGGTTGTATGGAAGCGTGCTTGTGCCACTGGTTACCTAGGGCTGCCTTGCATCTAGGTTTCATCAGATTTTTCCTAGGACTTTAAAATACGCCCGAGGGACTTCCGGCAGGAGTTTCTTGAAAGTGATCCTTAAGAGGATCCCAAAATAGCTTCGTGCATTTTTCTACGTACGAAGTTTTCATTCTTTCTTTAGATTGAATGGCTAGAGCTCTAATTTTTAAGTATATGTTTTTTCAATATATGATCTACGATCGCATAAACTCAGAAACGCGATTGAAAAAAGTTTTCTCGATAGAAAATCTTAGCGAAACAACCTCTTTAATTTTTTATTTTTTTCATTTGTCGGTCTATTATCGCGTATTAACTAATGAAATAACTTTAGAAACATAAGTAACTATTATATATGTATAGAAACACTTAAATCAGAATTAAAATATATTTAGTAGATTTTGAGTAAATAGGAAAAGTATCCCTAATTCTTCATTTTCTGTGCCTACTGGCTGTATTAATATGTACGTGTCGGCGATGATATACGATAATATTGATGTAGGCCCTTAATTTGTCAGGGGAAAAAATAAAACAAAGATATAATATATATATATAAAAAAAATTCATATTTCAGCCCAAATATTTGAGAGTTCGGCCATATTTATCATCGATAAAGATTTACAGTGACGGCCTCTACCTATGTACTATGTATACTTTGTCGCTATAATGGCATGTGATTTGATGTATGATGAAATGAGTAGATAGGGCCTTATCTTTTCTTTTATTTGGTTTTATTGTATCTATCAATACGTAAATACCAAAAGCACTAAACCAACGGTTCTAAATGATTGATTTGCCCGTTATACGTTTACCTACATTAATACCGCATAATAGGTACATTAGTCATATCAATGATATAAACATTTATTTAATTTATTAATAGTTTCTACTATGTAGGTAAGTACATAATGTAAAAAGTTATCTGTCCATTTATTAACTCTTTGTTAATAGTGACTTGGTCATTTATATTAACTTTTATTTATTAATATCAGTTACTAAGTGGCAGAAAAAATCCTTAACTTGGAACAAACAGTATAATAATATACTTAAAAACTTGGAATTTCGAACAGCATTCAAATGCCGCCATTTTTTTTGTTAATTGTTTTGATTGATTACTGAAAGGAGGAAAAAATTCAATTATAAAATATCTATATTTATAAAGAAGTAGCTACTTTAGTTTATTAATTTTTGCAATTGACTTGCTATGCTTTCACTTAATAAATCAAATTTATAGCATATTAGCTATTTAGAAAACTTATCATTTAAAATCTGCTACAAGAAAAAGTTTAGAGCTAAACCTAGTTATAAGTTTACCTAGTAATTTTGTTTTATAATTAGTAAGGATTTTGATAAACAAATCGAATTTCTGTTTATAACTTTCTTCTTCATAAAAATAATTCGCTCAGGATGACCGATTCATGTCCGGCACGACATCGATTAATTTCACAGTCGAGTTGAGTCGAGATCGACATCGAGTCCGTATATTAAATACCGGTTATGTTCCACACTAGTTGGCAATGAACTTGATTTATTATATAAAACGACACAGGAACTAATAATTTGTTATTTGCGAAAGTAGTGGTTGCTATAAATAGAGGTTAGTTACATTTTGAACGTGAAATTCACGATTAATAACTGCATTATAAATAATGTTCTTAATTTCCACTAGCGATATTTAAAAAATGTGCCTTGTAGTGCAGCCATGTTGTAACCGATTGCCGTTCAAGAGGTTTGATGACGCAGGGGACAAAGAACGAAAATAAATAAACAAATATTTAACGACGTTTCACACAACGTCCTCTGGTCCCAAGCTAAGCTTTTATGTGTATGTTATGGGTACCAGAATAAAACAACAGAATTAAAATATATTTAGTAGATTTTGAGTAAACAAAAAAAATATCCCTAATTCTTCATTTTCTATACCTACTAGCTGTATTAATATGTACATGTCGACGATAATATTGATATAGGCCCTTAACTACATAAACGACTTTTTTTATAAATACATACCTATATATACATAGAAAACATCTAGACGCAGTACAAATATTTGTATGACAATTTTATATATCACACAAATGATTGTCACATGCGGGAATCAAACTCGCGGCCGCGTGACCATTAAATATTATAATTATTTATTTGTGTGACAAACACAGATATTTTAATACACTGTGTGTCCTTCTTCAGAAGGTGATAAAAATGTTGTAGTAGATAGAATGTTGCTAAATAAATCACGCCAGAATGATAAAATTTCATTGCCTAAAATTGTTCATCATGCAAATTAAGTTTATAAAAAAGTTTATTAAGAGGACCATAATTTTCAACCTAAATTGTGTAAAAAGTATTTTGACAGCGGTGGGATTCGAACCCACGCCCTTTCGGACTGGTGCCTAAAACCAGCGCCTTAGACCGCTCGGCCACGCTGCCGATACGGCGATATGTCATTTGATTCGTTCTATTGCTCCCTCAGGACATTGCAATTACATATGAATAGATTGACATCGCTATCACAAATAATAATGAATAGATAATTTTCATGTCGTCAGTTTTGCTTTTACCGTTTTAGGGCGCCATACAAAAATAACCAGGAGTTAGATTTCCGTACCCAAAGTAGAAACACGTTAATAAATCGAACTTTCGCTTAAAACTACTACTACAGTTTGTTTTTCTATTACTAAAGGGTAAAACCCTATTTCTGAGAATCCGCTTGTTTTCAATTTAACTTGATGAAACGTTTAGACGACATAATTATGACTATAGGATATTACCATTATACGATGACTGATGCATATTATTACGTTGATAATGTTGCGGAACCTTACGTGCGTAAGTCCAACTCGTCGACAACATGTTTTCTTTTCAATTTTTATGGCATTTGTAGTTGAAGTGTCTACATGAGTACAAGAGACAATATGCACCCAATCACACCGATTCTAATGCTATTTCGACTTAACCAAACTTAACTAAAAAAAAAAAACATAGTTTAGTTAAGTCGCTGGACATAGAAAAGGCACTAATGTATAAAAATAAAATAAATAATCATAGATATCACGCACAACGCCTGTCCTCTATCCCAAACTAACATAATATATAACTAGTCCGTATAATAAATACCAAGTAGATTTTAGAAATAAGGAAAATTTAAAATCTTACTTTACAAAGGCATTTTTGGTATGCCATGGTATATTTCTTTCGTTTTAAAAACCTAATTTTAAATGTTTTTGAATAGGTCTAATCCAATTATTTAATTTGAGGACAGCTTATAGTAGAAAAACTCAATTTTACTGATAAGACATATAAAGTGTTTAAAGTATACTTATTTGTCTAAGCGCCTTAAAATTGCGTACAAAGCCAGCTCTCGGATCATCATAGGTGATCTTTTTTGGACCTTTCAACCTTAAAAGCGTTATCTTAGTGGTTTTCATCTAAAACATTGGTGTAACCAAAAATAATCAGCTAAATTTCGTAGTGTTTATTTATTTTTTGACGGGCTTCGTGGTGGAGTGGTTTATGTAATGGACTGCCGATCAAGAGGTCGCGGGTTCGATTCTCGCTTGGGACAATCATTTGTGTGATATCCATAAATGTCATACAAATGTTTGTACTGCGTCTGGGTGTTTTCTATGTATTATAAGTATGTATTTACAAAAGAAAAGTAGTATATGATGTAGTCTATCCGTATCTGGTACCCATAATACAAGCATAGAAATAAAGCTTACTTTGGGACCACAGGACGTTGTGTGAATTGTCCTGAATATTTATTTATTTATTATTATGCAGTATTGTATTATTTGTCTCTACCAAGAAAGCTGGTGGAATCGTAGCAAAAATGTAGAAACGTGCTACTTAAAATGACTATATAATACGCTATTAATGTCTATAAAAAGATTATGGAAATTAATTATTTTATAAATGGACTTGCAAAAAGGTTTCTGACAGCGGTGGGATTCGAACCCACGCCCTTTCGGACTGGTGCCTAAAACCAGCGCCTTAGACCACTCGGCCACGCTGCCTATATCGAGTGCGTCGAAAATACGGTACTTATACTATCTATGACGTCATTAAGCCTTGAAAACGTTTGTTGTTATTCAAACGATTGTGCTAATTACACTTACGCTAAATATATACCTACGACACCAAACATTTTAGTGCTATTCTGATTGAGAATTGTAGTCTACAATTGCTAGTGCGTCCAATACCTTTTATGTACTGTTTCACTCACGTTCGTGGTCAGTGCTCTGCCGAGTTGGTTTAGCGTGATGGTTTTGGTACTATTTCATTCTATTCCATTGAGTAGTTTTTGCGTAAGAGTATAAATATTCTCACATTCACAACTAACCGATTATAACGCTTTATTCTAATAAGAATAGGTAGAGACTATGTATAGAGTATAAGAAAAATGATTAAATAGAAGTACATACTTGGCACATTATTAAAAACTATAACTTTAATGGGCCATAAATCATAGTGTCATGGAGTGGTAACTGTACAACCATGACGTATTCTCCGCTACCGTTAATAAAAGGTACCCAACTTAATGTGATCGAAGTTTTTTCAGGTTTACTTACCACATACAGTCACACCTGTTGCTGAGGAAGATAGGCAGAGCACATAAAATATTTTTATGTAAATTTCATAAGTTAATGCGCCCAGCTGCATGCTACATGGGTTTTCTAAAAACGCACATACGCGCCCACAGCAATACGGAAAACTTTTTCTGAACGCATTTAAGCGTTTACCGCACTAGGCTAGTGCGTCTTTTGATAAACGACTTCAAAAAAAAAAGACTTGACAAAATCAAAATCCATGGAGTTTCTTGTCTGTTCTTCTCCATAGGATTCCCTTTTGGAACAGACGCCTAGCTTCTGACTTTTTAAAAGAGCATGTAGGTATATCTTGCCTATTTAAAATAAAAATCTTTGACTTTGATATTTTTGGTAGACGGTCCTATGCCTATATTGTTTCTCCTTCTCCCCTACCAAACCATAGTGATATTAGTGGTGTCTTGAGCCTTATCCAGAATCGGCAAGTGTGGCCTCCTCACGGGGTGCCCGACTCTATGCCTTTAAGGTAGGTACAGACATAGAGTGAATTTTAGATGTTTCGTTATTTATATAGAGACTTGAATAAATAAATAAATATTCATGGACATTTCACACAACGTCCTCTGGTCCCAAAGTAAGCTATATTTCTATGCTTGTGTTATGGGTACCAGAATACAGATATAATACATATACTACTTTACTTTTGTAAATACATACTTATAATACATAGAAACACCCAGACACAGTACGAACAATTGTATGACAGTTACAAAGATCACACAAATGACTGTCCCAAGCGCGAATTGAACTCGCAACCTCGTGAACGGAAGTCGGTTACATGAACCACACCACCACGAAGCCCGTCCATAAATGAATAAATAAATAAATATTCATGGACATTTCACACAACGTTCTCTGGTCCCAAGCTAAGCTTATTAAGCTTGTGTTATGGGTACCAGAATACGGATAGAATACATATACTACTTTTCTTTTGTAAATACATACTTATAACACATAGAAACACCTAGACGCAGTACTAACATTTGTATGACAATTACAAAAATCACAACAAATTTTAATGATTGTTCCGAGCGGGAAACGAACCCGCGACCTCTTGATTGGCAGCCCGTCACAAACCACTCAACTATCGAATAGATATAATGACGTCATTCAATCTTTGGTCACATGGTGGTCTTTGTCAATAGATATTTCATTTATCCACAATTGTGCTGCCAATAAAAATAAACCTTTATATCGTAACCTTTATACCGTAGATGAGTTATTGAAATCGGCTGTTAGACATACAAATATCATTCACCATAAGTAAGACAAAAGGAAATAGGTAAAGGAAAGAAATATAATTAAAACCACATTATTTTGTTCATAATATCCTGTATAATTACCTAAGTGTAAAGGAGAATATTTACAAGGTGGACATCAATAATTATATTAATCCTAGCCTAGTCTCCTTACCTTAGAAACAAACGTAAAAATGTGAGATTAAAAAATGGAAAAACGAATTGTTTTGAAAGCACAAAAACATTTACACGATTATTTGATTAGCCTCTTTTAACACAAATTTAAAGAATTAAAAAAAATCAGGTTCATAAACCATATAAGATCTTTTTTTAATGTTAAATTTACTCTGTTCTAAATTTAAAAATCAATTCATATTATTTTAGACGTTTTCAAATATTAGAAACATGTTTTTCTTAATTTAAATTACGTATCTGTAGCTGCCCTTTTTAAATTACATACAACCATATGTCTCTGGATTTTTTACAGTATCAGCAGAGATAATAGAGTTCCTGATTCCTTTTTAGACTTATCCTGTATTTTTTTTTTAATATGTGACTTAATTCCGCAAGTTTTATTCTTTTTCTGTAGCCACATTCTTTAATTAAAACTTGTGTACCTGAGAAGAATATTTAAGCTACCTTTTTAGTATGGGTCATATTTTTAAGATAACTTTGATACGTAACTGCATAACAAATAAGAAAAACTTTTAGCAAAACAAATCTTGCTGCCTTATGAACATCCGAATATGCAAATTCGTTTTGTTTACATTGTTGAAATGGCTCACTAGGATATAATTTTATAATTAAATGATTTTATAGAAACATTCTCACCTTTGTTATATGTATATGTATTACAATAAACAATAACAGCTACACATTGTTCGTTACGTATTAAAAGTTCGAATTACATGTTAAGTAAAAAAAAATCAATATAAAGTTAGATAAATAATTTCATTTACCATTCGCAGAATGTTCGAAATTCGAATGTAATATAAAAAGGAAGTAAACTACGTGCGAAACGATGTTTTTAAATGATTTTTCAGAAAGATTAAAATGGCCAGTGTTTTTATCTAAGTACCAATAATTTTGGCATTTGAGTAAAATAAATACAAGTATATGAAAGTATTTATTTTGCGAATGGTAAGTAAAATTTGAGAATGTAATTCGCTATAATAATAGTTGCATTATAACAGTTTGATATTTTAAACTTTCTTCGTGTATAAGATATGTATGTCAAGCAAAGTCGACGTTTCACGTCATTTTATATAGGCAGTTTAAATGTCCAAGTTATTAAAGGAAAAATTGAACTTTTTGAATTTGAAATTATCTAATTGAATCATAGAAATATTTATATTCTCTTGGACATAACTACTCATGAACGATTTCCAATTCATGTATTTCTTCAAAAGTACTATGAAAACTAGTTGTTTGACTAAAGACCAGTTAACGAAACCAATAAAGGAACAGAAGATTGGTAGTAAAAATAATGTTACTACAAAATATTTAGTAACACAACGCCATCTAGTGGAAACTGTAAATAATAATATTTATAATTATTAAACGTAATTAGGGTTGAGGAGGTTTGTGTTTCTGTATATAGTCCTCTTTCAAGTCTGCATATTATTATAATACCTGTATGTTTGTAGTAATAAACATCTTCGTCGATTTTGTCAAAATTTTCATTTGTTTTATTTAATTTTCCATAGATGGCACTCTAATACATATAGTAGTGATATAAAAAATGTGCTAAATTTAAAATTTATATTAAAATACATTAAATCATATTAAATATTATACATAAGAAATACATGATTAGAAAACCATTTTGTATAGAAGGCTAATATTGTCTTATTATTGATTTGCAACATAGCAACCGAAGATTATTCTAGAACAGAGCTGCAACAAATATTCGTTTATTTAACTAGTTATATTTGGTTACACAAAATGTTATTTATTATCATATAAGTTAGGTACTCAGTTAAATCTAAAGAATTTACAATTACAATGTACAAACTTATTACTAATGAGCTAATTCGCCCTCTACGCCTTAAAAATGTTACCGATCCAATAGGAATGTATGACTTATTTCTAGATTTTTCTAGATTTGTCGTCATATCGACATTGTACACAAGAGGTAATTAAAATCAAACATGAATTCGATATTGAACAAAATTTACGAGCCTTTTTCTGTATTTAATTCACTCTTACAAATTTCTAGCATTATTTTGTTTAATTATGTATTATTAGTAAATTTTTCGTAGCTCATAATATTGCTATAGTTATTCTTTTTACAATATTTTTCAAATATGGAACGTATTAATTTGTTTAATCTAGAAAAATCTAAAAAAGAACGTTCGCATTTTTTAGTTTACTAATGAAATGTTTAAATTTCGATTTTATTTATATATATTTTACATGATTAGCTCACATTTAGTAAAAGGTATTTAAAAAGAAAACCCACCAGTAACTCGTTGTTTAAAAACAGTTCTAAATAATAAATGGGACTGGAATTTGATGTATTTTCACAAGCCTACCTCAGGGGCCCCTCTAGCCTATGGGCCCCGTACCATTGATAGGGCTAGTACGCCCCTGCATTGTGCTCAGTATTATATGACTGTTGAAGAAATATAAATGATAAGAGGTCTGGAAGTTAGTGTTACCAACCTCAAAACATATAGTAAAGTATTTTAGTTGTTCATATAAAAAAATAAAGATGCTCTGGGTGATAGATACTATACATATCCATATTTTTTGGATTAATGATGGGTCTACTTTAAAACCATTTCCAAATTTCGCCGCTAGATGTCACTTATTACAAATAATTAAAATTATAAAAAGAAAATTACTGTTTGTGTTTTAATAAATAACAGTGAACTTTTAAAATCTATTTCAATAAATTAATTGACATTTTGTTATATAACTTAAGTTTTATAAATAATTAAACGATGATCTGTTAACTTTTTGGACTACGTATGACGAGTTTATAAAAGATAATAACATTGATGGTTATTCTGTTGCACCTAAAGCTAAACTAAAATGGAACTGTAGTGTGTTTTGGCTGAATCCAGCATCAAATTATGATTTTAACACTATCAATGCTATTTATATTTAAGTTTTGAGTACAGAATTTCTGCCAAAATCTACAGATTATTGAGAAAGTATGAAGATGGCACAAAAGTAATTGATTATAGTAAATAATATTACACAACCTATCATCAAATCAAAAATGAGATTAAAATATTATAAAACTAATTAAACCAAACTAAACTAAAGTTAAAATGTCAATTCCTAAATAGTAAAAACCCCAAAGATAACAAGAAAAAGTAAAAATTATTGTCTTAAAATAAAATTGTTAAATTGCAACTCAAAAAATTACACTTACATACGAAGATATCGTTGCCATAGTCAATTAAAAAAAGCATACAAATTTTATGTTACTGTAGATAAATTCTGCTAGATACAAACATACGTATTTATTAGACTTTACTTGGCCTAATTAGAAAACCATTTCAGTCGGATTTAATCTAACATTTGATATCCCATGTTACAGTGATTTTTCCTACGAAACGGATCATTTTAATCATTTTAAAACTTGTAACTTCTTATGGGAGACTCAATCACTCCGTTACGTAACGCGTTACGGTGAAAGATTTGGCTATCTTCTCTGTCCTGTTTCTTTCATGTCGGGCGTTTCGAGACGTACAAGATATTTTTTTTTTGTTTTTGGTAAAGGTTTTATGTATGTATTATTACTTTTCTACCCTCGCATTCGTCTATTTTAGTAAAGTTATTACTTAGCTTCAAGTTGTTATTAATAACGTGTTTTACTAACAGGACAAGTAAAGTTTCAAGAATTATATTACAGAATATTTTCTAATAGAAGTTATGGACGTATCCATAAATAAATGGTGACTCAACTCGAAGTTCACGTGAAGTATTGGCAATGTACAGTTGAAGATAATGGATGGCACTAAATTCATTTTTACAGAATCATACAGTTCGAATCATTCAGAACAATACATGCAAAGCACATTGGTCTACCATAGAGACTTTCATACCACTTTTAAATCACAATGATTAAAAAACTTGGTCTCATAGATGATAATTTTTTTTTTTATTTCTGTCAATGTCGTTCTGACATTTTATTGTATTCTACGTATCAGGCTGTACATGTGATGTACAATCCGTACCTTAAAATATATAATCATGTCAAACATTTAGAACAATAATAATTCAATGATCGTAACATTAAATAATCACAGAACAATTTTAGCCACGTTCATAATAAATTAAATTGTATATTTTATATTTCCCGCGCATTTCATATGCATGTTACTGTCAATATTTCAAAATTTCAAAAAAGGAACGGATGACAAGCCAGTTTGAGTATAACCACTGACTAGTCAAAACGTGGCATTGGTTGTTCTGTGTCGTCTCACGCGTAGAACTCGCGGTTATTATGCCCTTTACCGTAGGACGCTGCGGCAGGGCTCCTCTTAGGCTCGTCAAGTGCATACGAGCCCTCATCCTTCTTACGCATCCTGTATACTATAAACATTACTACCAGGATGGCACATAGTAGGCCGACTACTGCACCGCCGATCACGGCTGGAAATAGAAAAAAGGAAAATTAATATCACGGATACCAAAATTAAATATTACTAATACAGTTCCACAAAAGGTATTTCCGAGCAAAATTTCCCTGCTATTATTACATTCGATGACTGCTTGATTTATTCTATTAATTGTTACAGGGTATAAAAGATATTATTACATTAAAATACTTTGCTAAAAATTTATTCCAACATTTTTCAGTGATGCTGCGCTCTTTTTGGTCACTGTGTGATGGTATATATAGCCTATAGCCTTCCTCGAGAAATATAATATCCAACACTGAAAGAATTTTTCAAGTCGGACTAGTGGTTTCTGAGATGAGCGCGTTTAAACAAACTCTTCAACTTTTTAATATTAGTTTTGATGTTTAGATTAAAGACTTGTGTGGTTACGTACCGGCAAGAATGCCCGGTTGGGCGAAGAAGCTGGTGGCACGATCTTCTGGCTTATTCATGATGACCACTTTGTCAGGTGCACGCGATTCTTGGTTCACGTTTGAACCAGAAGGTTCTTGCTCCTGTAAATATATTTGAATCAAATTATTATTTTGTTATACATTATATCACCACACTCAAAATGACTTTAGTTCCTTAAAACTCCTACATTAGTTTTCTTCTTACCATCTATGCATGCATATCATTAATTAATTTATTTATTTTTAAACTTTTTGTACAAAACACATAGTACAATGGTGGATTTAATGCTAAAGCATTCTCTACCAGTCAACCATTGGGCAGTGTGGATAACGGAATTAATTAATCTACACAACACATTCTTTAAAAATGATTTTCACCCACTTATAATAACCTGATTTATTTGAAATTTTGAACACATACGACTAGGACCAATTTCAATGCAATAATTACAAAAAAATGTCCTAGATTTTTTACGCGTCCAAAGGAAAAAATAACAAATGCATTTTATGGAGACATTGGGAAAAGTTTTATGGAACAAAACTTAATCGTGTTTTTTAGTTTTCAACTGTATAGTTTATTTTTTACACGAACAGATTAACAGCTAATGTGTCCATTTTAAATTTTTGCTACAAACTGATAAGCAGCTGTCACTGGTAAAATGTAAATTATGATTTCAAGGCTTCTGTCCAGTAGCTGAACGAGATAAAAAATGTTTCGGATGATACTGTTATCATTTTCACCCACGGAATGCAAAATTTACATTTTATTTTTACGGTTTAGTAATAAAAATTAAAGCTATCCTCTTGAACCATTTAATCTTCTATAAAGAATAAAATCCGTTGTGTAGTTTTGAAATTTAACCTCATATAGATACATAGATACAAAAGTAACGACTTTTTTATAATAAGTACAAAGAAGATAAGCAAAATACTTACGACTGAAGGCACAAGGTCTTCTCCAGATATACTGATATCGGTCTGATCTGGGCGCGAGGGTTGATTGTCCCCCGCGCCGGCTCCCTCCTCTGAGGTACCGGTACCCGGTCTGCTACCCAAGTTTGCTGTAATACCATCAATATACGCATTAGTAAGCATAAAACGACTAAATACTTTTGACAGTAGTAAATAAATAAGACGGTCGTCTTCCACTAAGCTCTTAGGTCTACAAGGCTACTTTATACCTTTATTTTAGCTGCCTGTTTCATTTTTAGGGTTTCGTACAAACCCTTAAAGGATCACTCCGGTGTCTGTCTGTCTGTCCGTCTGTCAAACTTTTTTTACTCAGCAACGGCTGAAAGTATCAACTTGAAACTCATACGATATGTAGATCTATGCGGTCCCTTGCTGCAAAAAATACAGTCAACCTTTCACCTCTACGCATTTTTTAGATACTTCATTTAATATTCTAACTAACTCCTAGAGCTGTTTAGGACATTCTAATTTTTACGATATTTGTGTATATGATATATTTTAGTTATGTTAACTATGTGCTATCGACTAAAATACGAATTTTTAATCGTAATATTGTTATTTATAAACATGGCAATAGTGGCTATTATCTATTATGAATACATTTTATTATTTATATTGTATTTCTTTAGATTTTTGTGACTTCTTTACGGTCTAGATATTCTAAGATTGAAGTGTTACTAAAAGATGTTTAAAATATTCTGTAATTAACGTAGTTATAATTAGTTATAGAATCTTTTATTTTGAGTTACTATTTATTTCTGTATTATAAGCACGGCAAATATTTTTGTTTTGAGGTTCTAGCATTATTGATATTTTGCCTACGTTATGAGAGTCCATATAAATGATGTAATAGTTCCACAGTTACAGTGTATTACTATAGTTATTTACATAAATTATGAATCTCTAACGCAATGTACTATAGGATGACGAAGACCGGTTCCTGTAATTTCATTTTTTGCGGTAAACTATGCGAGCGATTAGGCAAAAAGTATTTTATTTTATAATTGTGATTTTATATACAAAAACCTTGAAGATTTAGTAACTGTTCTTTTAGAGGAGGGATAAGGTTATACATGATACAGCATGAACAAAAGCATTCAATGATGAAAAATTAAACTTCTATATAATATCAAAATTACTAAAGTAAATATTACTAAGCTAATGGATTTATGAAATGTATAACAGGGCTATAATACCTTCGACATGCTGTCTAAAGAAAAAAAAATGGCAGTATGACATATACTCATGCCATCGATAAGAAAAATATTCGAATTTTAAATGGAATGATATCTACAAAAGACTTACCGAAATCCTTGGACAGTTTTAAAAATGTTTGCAAACGTTTTACATTAAATTAATTATGGAGATTATGTTAATATACGCGTTATATTGTTTCAAAGTTTAAAGAATTACTGGCGTGTTGTAACAAGCAATTAGATATAACAATAAAATATTAATTCAAGGCTATGTGACTGTTATCGTCACTGCACAAGATGAATCTGCTTACTGAAGCCCGCTATGGAAATAACACAGTCATACAATTTATAACCACGCTTATCCTGTTTCTGTTTCATGTAAATAAACAAATCTTAAAAATGAGTAAGGAATTAAATTAACATCTAAAAAGTGTATGAGAAGTTATCATAATGTGTTATTACCTTCAAATCGTATAAATTATGGTAATTTGATTGTGATTGAGTCCTTTATTAAAACAATGAGAACTGAAACTAAACAGGCTGTTTCAAAAGAATAATTTGCATTAGGTCTATCGATGACTTTATGATATGAAATGAGATCCAATTGTAGTATTTTGACTACAAATACTATTATTTACTGATCACGCTTATCACTTTATTGCCGGATATATTATGTGTTTAGCTTTATTCAGACGCCGCGCCGATTAAATCCAAACAATTAGAAATAACATTTGTCTCGGCCCATATTGTGAAAAAATGATAGCTTCTCATACAGTAAAAAAAATAAAACAAGCAAAATAAAATCTGGCATGCTTCAGCCACTACTCACGAATGAGCACATCGAACTGCCGGGGATCTATTGGTAGGATCGGATCGACGCTAGGAACGTCGGGACTCTCCGTTTGTTCGGGAAGGTCTATGTAATCAGGTTCTTCAGGCTGTGGAGTATTGGTTTCAGTAACAGTGCGTTCAGTAGCTTCGGGTTTTTGTGTCGTTGTTGTTGTTGCATAGTCTTCGTCATCCGGTGGTCCGAGAGGAAGGTCACCTGATCCCGCCCGGCCGTCC
Source organism: Orgyia antiqua (assembly GCA_916999025.1). Lineage (NCBI taxonomy): Eukaryota > Metazoa > Arthropoda > Insecta > Lepidoptera > Erebidae > Orgyia > Orgyia antiqua. Next base: position 23,821,826 of record OU779862.1, read on the forward strand.
TCGTCGTCTGGCCCCGGTCCAGCGCCCCACCCTGAGCCTGAGCTCTCGTCTGCGTCTAAGCCTGAGCCATCCTCAGCGTCTTCAATAAACAGGTCGTGGTCCGGTGATGAGTGAACGTCGTTCTGTACAGGAACTATTGATTCTTCTGTCGGTTTTTCTGCGACAGCGTCCTGGAATTGAGAAAAACATCATTATAAATATTGATATTTAATTTTTCTGATCTTCGGATCTTCTTATCATTATTTAAAAAGTCATTTTAATATTAGTTTCAGTTGTTTAGCTAAAGAATATACGATAGTTATTTACATAGAATAAAATCTGACAAAAGACAGGCTACTCTATTATATATAAGATAGAAGTGATTCGCGAACATAGTGCGGGTAACAGCCAGACTGTAACTATATTAAACATTCAAGACGCAATTCTTCATTCATTACACTCTACCTTATAAGTTATAACTTTACCCAGTTGTTACATTACATTATCATTTTTTGCTAGCGGATGTTGTTACTGCCTATAATTTTATCAATATAAAACCGTTTATTGTGTTCACACTTAACACAAGAGAAATAAAGTATGTGTCACCTTTATTAAATTCTGAGTAATCTTTACATTCTTAACATTAGACTTTAACTGACACAAAAAATAAATTAATTATATCGCTTAAATAACACAACAGATTTAGAAATAAAGAAACATCTGATGTCAGCAAAAAATACGAGCTATATCGACCATATTGCACCCAGATTAGATGACGTATACAGCGACCTATTTCCAGAAAAATCTCATTGAATGATGTCCGATGTTGTATTATGACCTACATTAACACTTGACACTGCAAATTCACTATACACATACATTCATCATTATTTTGCTCAAATATTGTTTAGAATAGTATTTGTACGATTGATTATACACAATAACAAAATAAAAAATCACTGATTCACTTGTTCGAGGTGTCGATTAGACTTAATTGATGAACACAATTGAAATTTTACATTGCCTTACCTTTTATTTATGAGGTGTATAGGTATAGTATAGAATCGAAACTTTAGGCCAAATTTTATCACAATTGATAATTTTGATAACAGATTGTCTGTGCTTGCACGGGTGGTGTAAGTTGTGGCTACATAGGGGTGGATCGATAAGCTTTCAGGGTAGTACAGGTGGGAGGGGTTGTCAAGAACTTTCGGCAAGTTCGCTCCTAAAGCCGGTAGATGCCGGGACTTCGAAAATTTTCACTCAGCAATAAGGTTACATTTTCAGGAGTCGGGAATGTAGTATTTATTTTTGAAGACAGATGGCGTTTTATAAAGATTTGGTTCTAGGCTGATGATGAGTAACGTTTTGTATGGATGAGATATTTAGTGGTAAAAATTTATGCTTGTAAACTTAAAATGTTTTTTCGTGCTAGAAATATCTTTACAATATATACATACTTTAAAATTTGTTAAGTTTACCTCTTGTAAAGGCATAGTTAGGGATCAATGCAACTATACTAAATACCTACTATGAACGAGATATCACATGGTTGTTATGTACTGGCTGATGTTGTTGACTAAAAAGAAGTTAATAATTCTACTTATCACTTATCATTTACATATCATTTCCATTTAATGCTTTAATTATTATCCAAGTACATAATTATATTAATTGATCATATCCAAATGAAAAAAAAAGTTTAAAGTATTTTGGTAAAACATTTTATAACATACCATTAGTTTTGTCTAAAGCTTTTTTCTGTATGGCACAATACATTATGTTCTGTGCGTGCACGAACGAACATAAGAATTAGCGAACATAGTTATGTGTAAAAGGACAGGTCACCCCGCCTCCATCATACCCCAGCAATAAATAATTTTTCTCATTACCGGGATGGGATTTACGATAAACCGGCCGTCGTAATCGCCATGAATACTTTATCTATAGTGGCGTCCTTGTAAAACGGAAACACTTCACATAATTCTTAAAATAAAAATTGGCCAAAAATTTTAATATTTGATTATATAATAAAAAAAAGAAAGATTTATATTAATATTAAATTGGTTTTGTATTCTGCGATGGAGTTGTCACCGGTGCTAGTTGAATAAATAAATGTTTTTGCTGCTATGTAGGTACTTGTGCTATTTTGTATTTTATCTTTATTAGTTATTTGCATGCTCGCTAATGTTATACAAATGTTAAAACTGTTTCTCATGTAAGCGATTTTTTTAAATCTTTTATGAGAAAAAATGACCTAAACATTAAACATTTTAAAAAGTTAAAACTACTCTTCTTTTATAGATGCCAGTAGTAAATTAGCAACTATACGGTACAGTGACATCTATAGGATAATAAGTCTAAACTCTAGTAAAATATTAACAATATCTCTATCTATAAGAATACTAAGCATAAAGTATTTTTTTCTGATAACTTCTTGATCTCATTCCTATGTTATTATGTGGCTCTCTAGGTATACATATATGTACGAAAATCGTTCGATTGCAAAATGTCGATGGCAAATATGAATGCAAATGAGTTTAAAACGCGTTCTAGGATAGTGTAACTTGGTGTTATCTCTGGCTGAACTCCAGCCAAGATTACTTCATTTTCTTAAGGGTGGACTTTGAATATTTGCATTTGAGTACGTATCTGAGATAATCATATGTATAAGTGTGTTATCGTGAAAATCTTTCATATTGCGTTTATGATGTTTTATATAGTCTAGGCAAACTAACTAAACAGTGCTCATCTTTGGTTTGTAGCTTTTTAGAAATCGCTAATCGCTGTTAATAAAAAAGAAGTTAATGATTAAATAATGAAAAATATTCAGCAATTTTAGTCAAGTCCTATAACTCGCATCACAACTGTTAATTTTACTCTAGAATCATAATCAGGTCAGCATTCATTTAAAATCAATAAATAATATTGATCATATGCTTTTTGTGGAGCAATACCCTCATTCATTGTTCGTAATCGATACTAATTGCTCAATACTAATATATCGATATCGATTATTAATGTAGAAGTTACTACTGTAGCGTTATAGAGTACTATTGGGTTGAAGAGAAGAAAGATAGATATTACTTACACCTTTTTTTAATTTTTCGCTTAGTCAAAATCTAAATTTTTTTTTTTTTAATTATGCGTTGTCATCGATCCTTGTTATCTGTGCTAATTTTTAGATCAATCTGACTACCTACTACAAGCGGGTGGACCAACCACTTTCAAAGATTTAGTTACAAAATGATATTAATACATTGATAGATACGTGCCGAAATATTAAAAGCGTATATAAAAAGATATCTTAAATTGTATTAAAAACAATTTGGAATGATAAAATAACAACAAAGCCTATCCTTAAACCTACAACGCTACATGAAGTCCATTAACACGAGTATTTTAAAATAACATCGGCAACCCCATTAACAATGCAGATAAATCTTTTAACAACATATCAGATTTTAATCGCCAATTATTTACGCACGCACCCCTAGGTAACAAAAATTTTAAAAACTTTTTTCGGTAACAATGCGTTCGCCTCAATATATTAATCACAAGAATAAAGGGAGACAGTTCACAAAGGGCTTTTTCCCTTACCTGTCGGGGGTTAAAGGAAATCCCTGAAACTCCAATATTATGCACTTAATGACTGGCAATTTTTGCCTTAAACAGCCATTCGTGATCCATTGCGATGGAAAAGGGAATATTTGTATTTGTAATAAGGGGCTCAGCAGTTTTTATGGCACTTTCAAGAGTATAGATTAGGCATATTTTATACAAATTGATATCACTCGATTTATCCCGTGGTATAATTTTGATTAGGTATGTATTATAATTGTGGCTTAAATTGAGGGTAGAATAAATTTTAAGCAACTGATGAGACATGATTCAGTTTTGAGTATTCTGTGCTCCACTAGATAAAGAGTTTCATGAACATAGACAAAAAAAATATAATATCTTCTAACACTTGCGCGACTCATTTGTTTTTGACACTTTTGACTGAATTAGACGCGTGTATTTGACTTTACAGCTCAGTCAAACATCGGGCTAAAATTTAAAACAAATACACGCGTCTAAATCCGTAAAAAGTGGTTTTATTTTAACAAAAAAAAAAATAATATTTGACCACTTTTGCTTTATTATGTAACTACCACGGATTTTTGACCAGTATAATTGCTACAATCAATTAAAACATTTTCTACATTCTGTTTAGAACACAGACTACACTACTGGTAAGGTATATTTTTTAGGCAATATATTCATATTCCACGGACATGTCCAGCCTCGTGGGAATTTCGCCCGTCGATTGAAATGTACGTGAATATATAAGCGTTTTAACTTTTAATACCACAATAAAGTCTCGTGAGACGAGGCTTACCAACGGTTTAATCCTTTTGATATGAAACTGTCAGTTTAAAGTGGACCGCTACTAGATTTTAATTTAATTTGAACATTTAACATTGACGGGCCTCGTGGTGTAGTGGTTCTGGTAACGGACTGCCGATCAAGAGGTCGCGGGTTCGATTCCCGCTCGGGACAATCATTTGTGTGATTTTTCTAATTATCATACAAATGTTTGTCCTGCGTCTGGGTGTTTCTATGTATTATAAGTATGTATTTACAAAAAAAAAAGTAGTACATATATGTATTCTATCCGTATTCTGGTACCCATAACACAAGCATATAAGCTTAGCTTGGGACCAGAGGACGTTGTGTGAAATGTCCATGAATATTTATTTATTTATTTATTTTATTTATTTATTTATTTCAAGCTTTATATACACAATTTTGTATAAAGGCGGACTTAATGCCTGCGGCACTCTCTACCAGTCAACCTTCAGGTGATGCAAAGATATATAGAAGTGGGTGTGTATTAAAAAGGTCTGAGTAAAGCGTAGTTGAATATGAAATACAAAAAATATATGTATAGACAAGTAAGGTGTTCAACTCAGCAACTAATACAGAAATGAATATAATTACACATAAATATACTACCAATATATAAAATACTACATATACATAAATAGATATAATAGGCAATACACATACATAAATAATAATGAAGAAGATGACAACTATTATATGATGGGCCTCGTGGTGGAGTGGTTCATATAACGGACTGCCGATCATGAGGTCTCGGGTTCGATTCCCGGTCAGGACAATCATTTGTGTGGTGTTTTTAATTGTCATACAAATGTTTGTACTGCGTCTGGGTGTTTACTATGTATTATAAGTATGTATTTATAAAAGAAAAGTAGTACATGTATTATATCCGTATTCTGGTACCCATAACACAAGCATATAAGCTTAGCTTGGGACCAGAGGACGTTGTGTGAAATGTCCATGAATATTTTTTTATTTTTTATTATTGGGATTATTCGGCCACTTTCAGTCTTCTAGATACTGTTTTAATCTTTTTTTTGAACGTCTGTCGGTTATTTAGCATCCTGATCTCGGAGGGCAACGCATTCCAGAGAATTGAAGATTGTAGGGTTGATTGTAAGGCCGAATCTTTCGCACCAGGTCTTGATGATGCACAGGTCCATGTTTATCTTATTCACTGCTGAGAATACCGGATCAACCGGGGTAACATTTTCTATGTTTTATTACATAAAATTAAAATCTTTTTATAAGGTCGTAATTGGTCTTCTTTTTAAGTTCTTGAACGTTTCACTGCTGGTCACGAAGCTTCCTTTAAATATTATTTAGTACCTATGCCGGAAACATACCTGACGTGAGCTTAAAATCGAGTAAACTCATTTATATCTAAGTAGTTCAATCTGAATAATATACAAAATAATTTTCCATCGTACAAGATCTATATTGCAAAAGTTTAATAAATAAGAAAAAAGAAAACAAACATAAGAAACAAAAGTGATTACATACACTTGGTTGTATGATGAACTTACGTTACATTACGAACACCGGTTCCAGACAGATGGCTCAAGTTTCTTGGGCTTATACTTTGTCATTTGTAACAAGCTGTGTTCAATCGTAGTTTATTAATTATGACACATAATGGTATCTACTAGATTGCTACGATAGTACAATTTTCTTTTTTTATAGCAAGGGCTGGCAAGTAAGAGAAAGTGTATTCGTTTTCCAAATGTGAGGATGGCTTCTACAGACTACAATGTCAGTGCACTGGTCGGCCCTGCAAGATTACTCTCTCTCTTCATGACACATTTGAAAAACCCTATATCGTAAGACATACCGTTACGCGTTTTTTACAAAGGGATAGTTAGAGATTACAGACCATTATTTGCAACGATTTAAGCCAACTTTTTCGACTTCATTTACACTAATTTACTGGTCACATATGCACAAGAATTGTTACTGCTATTTGAACCTTTTGGATGACTTCATAGACGGGAACACAACATATATTTCTCGAAGGCGGCTATTTCAATCTTGTCTGGGGTCTATCCACAGTCTTTTCACTTACTTTAACTGTTTGCTTTTCATTTATCGTCTAATTACCATAAATATAATTTTCATATTTTGTAAATATAATCAAATATTGTTACAATCATAAAAGACGTTAAAAAGGCTCAGACATATAAAAAAACGGGAAATTACATTTCCTTCCTTTTAAGCTTTAGTCCCATGTCCTTTTGAACGAATGCATAAACATCGCGTGAAAAAATATATTGCAGGCACTGAACGAACAATTTACACATTTTTAACACGCTTTTATAAGTTTGGTATGTATCTATCGATGTATTAATCTGTGTAACGGTATCTTTGAAAGCGATTTTCAGCCACTTGCAGTAGACGGATTGATCTGAAATTTTGCACATCTAACAAGGACCGATGACAATGCAATAATTTAAAAGAATAATCCCAATTCCTTGATCAGAATTACTAGAATAGCATGTTGAAGTATCACTATGACCACACTTGTATTTTTAATTATACACGTAATAGTTTAATTGTATATGAGTAAACTCACCAAGATTATTGTGTTTCTAGGTATGCCTTTCTTATACAATCAGATAATTTCACACAAAAACGCTTTGTTTATAGAATCAGGTAAAAATATCATAATTGTTTAATCGTACGTTTAATTGTTTACTTGTCTTTACTACGATTGTGACAACATGTGACAACAGAAACTTATGTCTCTGACAACATAAACTGTCAACGTTCTGTAAGTAGGTAGCATAGAATTGAGTATTGATGACAATGCAATCATTTAAAAAATATTCAGGATATTTAAGCGTGTTTTTTAGTTTTTAAACTAAGTAGCTTATTTCAAACGATAACCGAACTGTCAGTTGGATTTTGATTAAAGACTATTTGATATGCGAATGGCATCCCAAAGCCAGCTTAAAAAGTTAAACAAAGCTCTTTGTGAAACCTTTAAATATGCGTTGAATTTTGAAGTGGACTCAAAAGGCGACTGTTTAAAATGTACAAAGTTTAATGGAAATACTTGGCACTAAGGGAATATTAAGGTATAATGGACTAGTTGACATCACACCGTTCTTATCAGAGAATGTTAGGGTTGATCGTTTAAGTTTCAATGTTCATTTCATTACTTTTGGAATTGCCCATTCTCTTGGATAACATAGAATTAATTTTGTTTGAATCTTGATTTTATTGTATTGATAATTTTAGACATTCATTTAAAAGGATGGCTAGATTGGTATAGCATTTATTTTCGTTATTTTGTGGATCCCAATTTTGCCTATTGTCTTCTCAAGAACGTAATCGTCATAAATATTGCTTAAATAAACTAAAATAACCGACAGCAACAGACAAATCTTACATGATAAATAAATATTCATGGACATTTCACACAACGTCCTCTGGTCCCAAGCTAAGCTTAACCAGAATACGGATAGAATACAAAAACTACTTTTCTTTTGTAAATACATACATAAAAACACCCAGACGCAGTACCAATATTTGTATGACAGTTATAAATATCACACGAATGATTGTTCCGAGCGGGAATCGAACCCGCGACCTCGTGATCGGCAATCCGTTACATTAACCACTCAACGGCGAGGCTCGTCGAATAATGATAAACTTTCGCAAATAAAAAGGTACAAATCTTTTAAAATGTGTGTAGATTTTCACAAATAAGTAGTGCGCGCCATTTTATAAGTTGAGAAACTAACTTAGTTCTTTTGTCTCTATCGCTTACAAACTCCAATATGTCAAATGTAAAAGTTTCACAATACTCGATGAGAGGCATTTTATTATTCAGCCGATATTCCGTCAGTTATTGATTTATACTTACAACAGAGGATAAAGAAAAGGGTTCATATTTTGGCACACTTCTCAAATTTGTTAAGTTTTTATGTTACATTTCATGATGTAGCTAATACAGTTTGGGCTTTTTTATGCAACTAGCTGTAGCAAGAAGAGTGGATATATTTTGGAATTTTGTCTTGGGTATTTGGTATATTATTACCCCTGTAATATTTCAGTAATTATATTTATTTATGCGTATTCTTGAAATCACCACTTTAAAATGGACAATTCAGCAAGAAACCCCTCTACTAAGTGGTGCAACGATAAAGTTAATAGAAGAGAGTTGGTGGACGCCGACAGCATAGGATTGCGTGTCTTCCTGAATAACAACAACAAGCAGTTTTTAGAAGAGAATACACGAAGACCCGCAGAAATATGCCAAAGCGTTCGAAATTAGGTCTACAGCAGTCCTATGAACAATCTTAAAATATCGACATCTAGGATCTTTTTACAAATCTTTCTCCAATTTTTATTACACAGAACTATCCGAAGTACGGTTTTATTACTGCACAAAATGTTTTGCTGTCCAATTTAAATCCCAAACGTGATCAAATGAAAACGTTTGGAGTGTCATTCGATTGGTTCCAGTGAGGTGGTATCGTTTGGCTAAATAAACTTGACCTGTCGATGTTGGAACTGTAACGTGCATGTATCCCCTTTATGTAAGGAAATAGGGGAGAGGGTGAGGTCAGATAGCGCTGGTTGGTATATCAGGTCAGCCGCTGTATTACGTGCATGTAACTATTGCGTGGTTCAAGTTACAAACCATTACGATGCTGCAACTATTAGCAACACGGAAATCAATTCTAATGGCCTTATTCACAATGACTTATCAGAGGTTTAAAAGTTCGCTAAAATCGGTTCGCAAAAATGGTTTTTCATAATACTCTTTTACGCTAAAACGTCTATTATCTCTCAGATAAAATCTCCGTTTAAACCTCCGATAAGTCATTATGACTAAGACCATAAAAATATACTCGTACGCATAATCATTGACTTCTAACTAATCATTGGCAGGGCCAAAACGGACAAGTTTTGTATAAAACTCGCTAAATGACAATCCAAACCCTAAACAGAACAGCAAAATTTAACTAATGTCTTCAAAGGTACGATTGGAAGATTTTTAATCTGCGTCAAAAGGTAAATGTAGTTTTATTAAATCCTTCGCGTAAACGGCGTTAAATAAAAATTGATTTGCTGCATCGATAGCATATGGAAATGCAAAGATAGCAAATGGAAAAAGAATTACTAACAAGTAATTCTTTTTCCATTTTCCGCTTGACGCTTATATCTTATTCCCACAGAATTTCTGGTCTATTTTATAATTGTATTCCCTTCCCTCGTTAGTCGCACTGACCTACATGGTGTAAACAATATGTGTTATTGAATGTTGGCACCGATAACTTGCATTTTGTATTGGTTACAATTGACATCTGATAGGGAACCCTCAGATTGCGTCAGAATAAATTCAGCTCTTTGTAAAATGGACTCGATTTACCATTTTATTATTGCTATGTTTTTGTAGGTTCCTGTGTGTTACGATATTTCTTTGATTTATCTCATTTTTAGACTTTTACACACTTCTAAATTCATCATGTTTCTTTTTGTAGTCTTAGTTCATAAAACTGCTAATATTGTGCAGGGGCCTTCTCTATATGAAGAGACTACATATGTTCATCGTTAGGCTTAGTTTTAAATTTTCTGTCGTTACGGGCCGAAACAGGAAGGAACGTATTCATAATATATAAATTATGAATTTTATATACTAGACCATAGACATTACAGTAGGTAGGAATGAAAAGTTAATGTCAATTGACCTGCAAGGATAATCTTTACTTAAATTTTGTGTCTTTTTAAAAACTCAATAAAGAGTTCTTTTAAGAAACATCGCAGAATAATGATGTTAAAAAATCCTTTGATGCGGTTTATTCCTTTAAGATTTGAATCGTCTCGAAAACACCTCCAGTTCACCTCTCAGATATGCTTTCATACGTAGTATAAAATTCTGACATTCAAAATATAAAATGTCTCATCAAAACTTGCCCAATTCCACTTCCAGCTCAGTGATCTCAAGGTCGATCTTAACTATGCACAGTATATTGTATTTAGTTATTCTTTTATACTGGCAAGTTAATACTGACTGGATTTTCTCAGCAGTCCTTGTGGACACAAAATTCAAAAGATCATAACACCTAATTACTAATAGATTTATGAAGGCCAAGTTGTAATTATAACATTGTAAGCATGAATAAAATTGAATACCTAAGATAAAATTATGTATATTCTAAGCACAAATGAGATGCTTCATAATAACTTGCCACCTTTTCCCACGCTCAACACATCATTCTTTTCCAGACAAATGATCATAAACAAATCTGAATGTGCCCTGATAACGCTAAAATGTTTTGTTGAACTTTTACGAAGACGTTAAGAGGGCTAATTGGCGAGAGGGGGCAATTATGCGCCGTAACAGCGGACCGCCATTTTGCTAAAACGACCGACACTGGAGATTTTTTATTCGCACACCTTTATTGTCTCTAATGAACAGTGCTTTAGTTTGTTTTTCATTTTCAGTTTTTCCAAACGTACTTGTGAATGTTTTATTTTATGAAATGTTTCTGTTAGCTGCATCAAGACAATTACGCTTTTTGATAGATGGATCTCAACGTAGTATAATAATATGTATCTCTCACTCAAGGATTTACAGGCAGGCAGTCTAAAAAAGTAATACTTCAATTTGTGTGTTGTAGATATTTAGGCACTTACCTACTTATTGCTAATTACTCGACAACTTTCACAGTTTTGGATATGGTTTTACTTTAAAAAATACGTGACTTGCTCAAATGTTTCCCGAACTGTATCTACTTATATATTGTAGCATAAATGTATTTAGTACTTAACTCTTACTTAACTTACTTAACTGAATTCAGTAAAATGTTGTTTCTTTGTGAGCAGAATTTGATATGCCTTTAGTGAATATAGCAAAGCTCGATGTAGCTGTTGGACCTAATAGTCCGGATAATAGCTGCTCGGACCCGACTATCACGACCCAAATTACGTCAAGACGCAGCAGTATCACCCGCTTTTACAGCATTATACCGAAATTGATTCGATTTATTTTTCATCGATATTTGAATTGCAAAAATATCATTTGAATTTCGTCTCGAAAAATTCCTTTGCGAACATCAAGGAATAACATTAAACGATATGACATTACAATAAAATATTATTATGGATGTTGTAAAAGAAACCCTAAAGAAAAAAAAGAACCTATTATATAACAAGCCTGTAAACACTGATAAAATTAGAATCTTATTCAATGTGGTCAAAATATCCCTATTCCGAGTTTTAAGTTTAAAGGAAAAAAGGAAGAATTTGTCAGCATCCTCTTAGAATCGATAGCACTGTAGAACTTAACCTTTCAGTAGATATTATTTTCTGCTTAACCTGTCTAAAATAATATCTGTAAAACACATATAAAGTATAAAGCTATTAACTTAATATTTCCTTTACATCGCAACATAAATACGAGTAGCTTTATCTTGTAAAATGTTATGTTTAAAAATTCACTAAACATAAATTATTTCATATGAAAATGGGTATATTACGTTACAGGCCCTGAGCCCTGAGTGCGGTAGGCATATATCTTGGCTCGTAATTATTAATAATTCATAATTTATGACGCTTAATTTGAGAGTATACTTATTCCGCGTATTCAAACAAAAGGGCACTTGATTCCGACAATTGTTCCAACGTATTAAATTATATATATTCAGATGTTTATATTCAGATGTTTTCAATTAACAGTATATCATAGTTCTAATATAAGATTAATTTGTATATTCTATAGGCAGAAAAGCTAACAAAGTTACGGTTATCATGTAGATGAAAAGAACAAAAAAGTGTAGAATATTAAGCGATGATAAAATTTTATAAGTACAATGTAGAGAAATTAGTGACAGATGGAATAATGCATCCATAAAATGTAAAAAAATACGTAACAAAGAAATTGTTTAACTTAAACAGCTCTACGATAGCTTAGTTGGTCAAGTGCAATGGTATGTTCTTTGTTTCCGTCGTGGCTTTTTTTGATTCCTTGGTTTCTCAAACGATGGGCATTTCTTTATACAAACGTATACCGTTAGATTATTTTGGAAAAAGCAGAGAGCTAGAGAGAGATAAGAGCTCGTAGCTGTTTCTGTTAGATCTTTTTAATACCAGTTTAAATTTTTCTAAATATTATTATTGTTGCAGAACATAACAATCGAACAGTTGCAATGATCTGTGTTCATGTTAAAAATTTCAATTCAGGCTTCGCTAAACTTTACAAAGATAGATATGTAGAAGAAAACAATTTTATTCTGTTTTCAATTGCACAGTCGTCCGTTTGTAGAACTAACTTAAGACTGGCGACGACAATAAATGTATTAAAGTTTTGGGTTATTCCGGTCAGATTGGCGACCAACTAGGCAACTTTATATTCAACGGACATTAGACTTGTCATCACATTTTCTTTATGTATTTGGACAATACTCTGGGAAGTTCACACACAGTTCCGTAAAGGACAGACAAAAGATATAAATGGAAATTGTGTTTATGAAAAATCTTTAAATTATCTGACTTTAATTTATTTTATTTATTATTCAGGTAAAAACAAAAGAGTCTCATTGCAAATCAATATAAAATAAAATAATACGGATAGACTTCTAGATCCATAATTAACACAATACAAATGGTAAACATAAAAGTGTCTTACATAAGTTAAAAAGAAAAAAAATATATAATAATAATATACGATAAAAGAATATGCAAATATAGTAATCTCTCTGTGGATTATTTGTTTGAGACGTTTGGGGTCAATACTCTTCGATCATGGGGCCCGAGTGCACAGTCTCTTTAAAAAGATCTTTCTAAGAGACTGGTCCACGTTTCTGAAAGGCTGGCCTGTATTTAGCAATTCGTATAAGCATTGCTATACAACGTGGCAATGCGGCCAGTCTTTTGGGCACGTTACCCAATGACTGCGATGCGGATGAATTTTTTGATGCCTAATTTTAACCTCTTTATCTTTTCCTTTTTTTTGTTTTGGTTTGTACTGTTGTTTGAAATAATTTTATAAAATGTTAAATAAAGAATAATAACAATAATATACGATATTGTTGCTTTCACTGTCTTTGCAATGAAAGAAAGTTTATGTATAAGCTTTAAACAAAATTGGTTCGATAAAACTCAATCGACTGACCATTTGTACCTACTCAAAATTTGCCTACCATTTTTACATACTTAGTCAAAGTCAAATATTTTTATTTTAAATAGGCAAGATTAACATGTTCTTTTAAAAAATCTAAAATAGGCGTCTATTCCAAAAGTATATCCTATGGAGAAGAACAGACAAGAAACTCCATGGATTTCTTTTCTAACTAAAGAGTTTTGGTATTACATATACTGGATATGCAAATTTTGTTTCGTTATCAGAAAAACACATCGTAAGCTTTTGTGCAATATATAAGCAAGGCTCGATACAGTTTTTGGGTCCAATAGTCCGCGTAATAGCTGGTCGGTCCTTCCTCACGAGCCGAATTAGGTCAAGACGCAGCAATGTCCTCTTTTACAGTATTCTGGCGAATTGTTTCACATTTTTTCCTCTTCAACAATTGAATTGCGAAGACATCGATGGAATTTTATTGTCAATACAATAGCTAATTACATTGACATAGAGACAGCAAGAAGAAACAATATTTAAAGGCATAGCGATGCAATAAAATATTATTAAGGGCGTAATTAAGGTAAAAAAAATTATTTCGAAAAAAGCCTCTTCAGTACGATCGTTTCGGAAATATAATTTATTCTACGCTCAGAGGAGGGAATTAAAATTGAAGCATTCTTCGTTATTTTTTCCTACGAAATGTATTTTTGATTTATTACTAGCTGTTGCCCGCGACTCCGTCCGCGTGGAATTTGGAATTTTATTTTCGCAATAAAAGGTAGCCTATGTCCTTTCTCAGGGTGCTTTCTGTGCCTTTCATCAAAATCGGTTGAGAGGTTTAAGCGGGAAAGCGTAACAGACAGACAGACAGAGTTACTTTCGCATTTATAATATTAGTAGGGATGTTAACATACCTACATGTATATCTATGTGACGGCATGCGAGAAAAGACATTGATTTTGAATTCTCCTACATTTTCATTAATTTCTGAGGTGAATAAACTTTTGTCAAACTTAATGTTATATTTCCAGAATTATTCATTAATGTTCAATTATTTATTAATTATGCCGTAGATATTTAAATCAAACCTTAATGGTGTCTATTACATATTACTCCTTTCGTGAACTGATAACGATTTTTCAATAAAGAAATTAATTTATATTAAATTTTTTATGTTAGGTATTGGATACGACACTTCGTAGCAATCAAAATTATAAGGGGATGCATGTATTTTATTTGATAATATTCTCATCAAGCATTTCTTTTTAGAAATTTTATTATTATGAATATATCCGGAATGTTTGTTTATTCTTACGTATAATACTGTAGGTCTCTGCCAAAACTAGCAACACTTTATTCATTTGTTTTCAATTTGTGCCCGAGAGTCGTAATATCTCTGGTCAATACAAATTTTCAATGAATAACATCTGATAAAATAATCTATTTGTTTGTAGATACTTCTATTTATTTTAGTCGTCGATTGAAATCATCAGTATGATATTAAGAAATAATATGAAAAATATTAAGAAATAATATAAAAAATATTATGATGCAATAAAATATTAGGAAGGTCTTCGTTAAAGGATAAAATTCCATTTCGGAAAAGCCTCCTGAGTACGCTGATCGACTGGAAAAATAATTTATTCCTTGCTCCGCTGAGAGAATTAATATTGAAACATTTTCGATTTTCTCTTACAAAATGTAACGTAAACGTACATATTTATACGTAATGATATTGTGATTTTTTTAAATGCTGTTTTACTTTCATTTACTGTACGTAAGTATTGCAATAATCAATCTATTTTGGGCGTAGGACGCATTTAAATGCAACCAGCTGTTGCCAGCCACTGCGTGTATGACCTTTATTTCAGGCGAAAAAGTAGTTTTCTAATGTGTGTCTAAAATTCATAGTAGGTTAAATCTAAACCTTCGCGACCCTTTTTAACCCTCTGATATATGTAAATTCAAGCTTTTATTGGTTGATTTCACTTCGATTATCCAAAATCGTTTTGCACTGCTTATGTATGTGATTTCCAGTACATTGATTACAGTACATTGATACAGTGATTCAGCAATTTTTTTTATATATTAACAGATTAAAGGAGATCATAAATAATTTGCGTGGTTTAAAAACTAAAAAACATGCTTTTTTCTCAATATTTTTACAAATTAATGGATGGTCATCGGTCCATGCAATAATTTGTATCACGTGCAAAACTAGAACAATCCGGGTGAAAATCAATTCCAAATAGATATTCCTTTACATAAGTTAATACATATATTGATATAATTGATAGATAGATACCAATTAAGCTAGTAAAAGTCAATTAATAAAACTAGTTTAAAGTCTCACCATCCTATGATGGTAGGTTAGCACTGCATCAAATAATGCGTATAAAGTTATTTTATTGCGTAATCATGAAGGCAATCAACTTAAAACATAAATGGACGCCGCTTTTGTTTTAGTTTTTAATTTAAATAATTTTGAAAATTCATTTTAAGTTAGTCTTAACGTTTCAACACAAATGAAGCATTAATTTGAACAATAATTTTTAATTAAACTTTTTTTGCCATTAACTTGAAATTGAGGGATTTTAAAAACTTATTTTAGACAAAATTACGAAACAATATATTTTTGCAGTTTATTATTTTTAAACACTCCGTTAGTTCTGTAAGTTTTTTTGTCATTACGTCTATGGTTTTTGATTCATCGTCAGATTGTATAAGCATATTTACTATTTATTATAATTAATTAATTTATGGGACAAATAAAAAAATGTGGGAATCAAATATAATTTTACATGGTATAACGTTTAATGAAGCGGAATCTTAATGCCTTATATACATTCTGAAATCTATTAAATACAGGCCTTGCATCAGCCGTCTCCTAAAAGATTTGGCGTTTTATATGAATGGAATTTGACGGAGCATAAAACATCTTCAATTTAACACATCATTGTTAAATTTGCAAGAGACAGTTGGAGGGGAAAATTTCAGAATTAAAGCTATGTATTTTAGCTATGTAGCTATGTATTTTATAGCATTTTTGGAGCTATTATACGAAATTCTTGCGAAATGTTTCCGTTTTAATAACGTAAATAAATGCTTTTTTGTATTATTACTTATTTATTATAAAAAATTTGCTGATAATATACTTAAAAACTTATTGACTAATTATGTAGTTCGCATGCAAACTACTACAGCAGATGATGTATGGATAGTCCACCCTCGCGCGCCTTGTTAGTCAGGGACACCAATATATATTCAATATCTGGGCTTTATACAAGTTTACGTAGCCACTATAGTAATTACTGGGTTCATATAACGCAAGGTCATTAATATAAGGAAAAAAAAAACAAGCAATGCCTATATATAAGGAGAAAGAATTACGCTTAATAAGAACCACGTTGCGCCCAATTGGTTAAGTAAAGTAGAAAAGGCCACAAGAAAAACGATCACAAACGATTCGTCTTATCAGAGCAATGACAATATTTTTTTATGTTGCAATATGTAAATAATACATTGCAGCATTGGTCAGAACGTATGCAAATGAAATAATCTGAATATAAAAAGTATCCACAATAAAGACGTTTATTTTGGGCAGAATAAATTGTACAGGCATTTTTTATATTCTGACTTTCATAATAGGTATATCCAATAGTATTTACGAAGAATGTAGCTTTATCTGGCATAGATTTTGCAAAAGTAGGCTAAAAGCAAATTTCTGAAAGAATACTAAAAACTTCTACTACACGCCTACCAGTGTAAATGTTTATTACTTTTTCCAATGCCTAATAGTCGGTTGTCTGGTATCATCTAACTAAATCATTATCATTATACCATCATGCCCTTTTCCACAGGTGGTAGGCAAAAACTACAGAGCGCCATATGCTACGATCCAAACACACTTCCTCGGTTTCATCCACAGTCATACACGCAAGTGCTGATATAATCGTGTTAAAAACAGACTTGACAACTGTAAAAGCGTTTAAAGCTCAAAGCCTAACATAAATCCGTTAAATTTAATTGCAAGCGGAACCCATTAATATTCTTACGCTTTATAATTTACTATAGGGTCCCGCTAAAAGAATACAACTCTGCCTAAGTAGAGTAGAGTTACGTTTCTCGAGGAGTCGGGTAAAAATACACAAGAGAGTTGAACAATATTACATGAAATGAAAACATTCATTTCGCCATACTCCTGATCCACGGAACTCAAAGATCGTAAATGTTAATTATTCATAATTTATTACGGTTAATTTAATAGTGTGGCAATACCGGTTATTCACAAAGGAGAATTGCCTGCAACAACTGCTTCGTAATATTAAATTCAGAACAATTTACAATTGTGTGTCGGGTATCTTTTGATGTAAAGTTTGTTTCAATTATAATGTGGCTTTATGTAATTACTACTGCGGTACACCGTATCTATAGTCTCTACCCTATAGTAACCGACATCTCTAGCCTATAGTATAGTATCAATTTGTCTAAGCCAAATTTGTTTCTTCATTTATGGCTTAGATTAATTCATCCATCCATCAAGGTGCGCCACAACGCGCGTTTCTTCGCTTTTGCATCCAGTGGTCCCAATGATTAATAGATATAGCCTATTAGTATTTGTTATCCTAGCTGCAACACCAATAAATAATCTCAGAAAATATCTACTCTCTGGCTAATTCTCTCTCCAGCCCATTTACGCCCCACTGTTGGGCACAGGCCTCCTCCACTTTGGGAGGGATTATGGTCTACTGTATTACGCTGACCAGGCGTGTTGGTACAGGGTTTATTTTCGAGTTTCCCGTCTCTCACAGAGGATGTTATCTGTGTAAAATGTCCCTTACAGCACCCTTGGGTGGAGATGGGAGATAGCCTAGAAACAGACGGATGGATGAATGGACAGCGGAGTCTGTCTTAGTAATAGGATTTTATTTAACCCTTTGGGGACGAAATCCTAAAAATCTACTTCTAGTGCATTTTATGATGACCAAAAGGTTTTATTTTTCCAACAATTATGCAATTCTTTCAAAAATCTTATCCACGAGGATGATAGGCACTAAGTAAATATACATACCTACCTATATTTTTCGTGCTACAGAAATCGTCATTTAAATTTTTTTTGCCGTTATAGTTTTAATCTAAATACCATGCAGTAACAATATTTCTTTTTTTAACATACAAAAACTTACATTTTCGGGCTTTGCAAATATGCAGGTCTCCTGAGGAGATCACTAACAAGGGACCATGGTTCATTTAACAACGCGATTCTGTATTCGTCGATGCATAACATGTGACACATAACTTTAACAATACAATTCTATGTCATAAATATGTATATTTAATTTCTTGGGGTTCTGTGGGTTTAAATAAATCGAAAATTTTCAACAAAGTTTGGTTAACTAATTTTAGGGAATAGACGAAAAAGTAAATGTCAACTCGAATAATCGCCTACATTCTTGGGAAAAATGGTCCTAAGCAAAAATAAATAATAAAATCTACGGGACCTTTACATCGTAAGTGCAACTCTCACTTGTCTACTACTCCTATCTATATCTTAATTCCATCTTTACTTACGAATCAATAATTATTAACTTATAAGAATATGATGGATGTCCTAAATCCATACGAAATACTGAAAAAAGCGAAGAATTTAGGCCTAAGAACAAAAGGAAAGGTAGTTTGTCCATAATCTAATAAGACCCAAATTAGTTCAAGACAAGACAATGTCACACGTTTTTACTAAATCATACAAAATTCGATTCGATTTTTCCCTCTTCAATTGAATTGTACAGACATTTATTGAATTTCGTCTTCAAAAATTTCAGTCAAATATCTAATTATATTTGAGCTGGGAGAGCAGAAACATTAAGAAATAACATTAAAAGATACGCCAACGCAATAAAATATTATTAAGGGCGTCGTTAAAGGATAAAATTCTATTTCGAAAGAAGCCTCCTGAGTACGTCGACCGACTGGAAAAATAATTTATTCTTCGTTCAGACGAGAAAATTAAAATTGAAACATTCTTCGCTTTCACCTTTTATGGAATGTAATTTTTGTTTATAATGTAATCGTATGGTATCGATTCTGTTGTTACATCCGACAAAGGCATTTTATATTCTTTATGTTATTACGTGATTGTTGCTTAGAGTGCACTTATGTTGATTTGTTAATGGTAATCTAAATGTTTTCCCAAAAAATAAACCCTAAAAAATTATACAAAAAAAAAACATCCACTTTAACCACTAAAAAAACACATCAATATCCGTTTGGCAGTTTTCAAAATATAAGCTCACATAGGGATATACATTAAAATACAAAATTGGTGTCGCGGGACACCAGGTAGGAACGAAGTTCCTTCAGCTAAGGTACAATCGACACAATTTGCAAATAAATAAATAAATAAATAATAATAATAACAGTCATCCCATAGACTATACATTAGACAGTGTATAGCCACCATACATAGACTATACATAAAAAGGTTACGATTTTTCATCGCGTTACGGACGTTTTTTGCCGGCTAGGGTACCCCTCCGCAACGCGCCATAAGGAACTTCGTTCCAAAAAATATCGACTTTGTTTTATGATAAATTATGAATAATTTCCGTAAGAACTATTGTGAAATACATAACGCCCCCATTATTGTTAAATTAGGCAGTCGATTAGTTTAGCTAATGACTTACAACAAATGAAATAAAAGCCATGATTTTTATTTTCAGATTTATTTCAAATTATATTCATATCAGCGAAATACCAGATGATTGTTTTGAAAGGGTCATTCATGGTTTTAGGATCTGTTCTAATTAATAATTGTTTTTTTTATACCTAATATTTTCAGTAAGCTGTCAGATTGTATGGTTAGATTTATGATGTTATCTTTTGGTCGTAAATCAAACGCAACCCGCGTACCATGTGCCCCAACTTTGGAACAATGCGGATTTTGTTTTTTAACATTTTTCTTGTTAACATATAGTAATATGTGGGCAACAGAGCTATACTCGGAGACTTATTATAGGTATATAAAGTTTAAAAATCGATTCGAACAACAGACCTAACATTTGAAACCTACAATCAAACCAATTAACTTGACCATTTTCACAATAAACTGCACTGAAAAATTATAAATACATGAAAGTTTAATGCTTTACTGATGTCAGAAAGAAAAACAAGTTGAGTTTCTTTCGTTGGTTCTTCGCAATGGATATCATGTATTGTCTTGAACCGGTGGTAACTAGGACAATTCATAACAGTAGTGTGTGTATTAATTTATTATTACCACATCGAGTTTAAAAGGCGTCATCTTTCATAGACTGCACCGGTAAACTTAAAATTCTAGCATAATTTGTAATTATACTTTACATATACTACTAGAAGATAATCTATATCAATTGTAATTACTTATTATGTATCCCAGACATGTGGATTATCTGTTACAAACAGACTGCTGCTACAGACGCCGATTGTGTTAATAGCCACTATTAAGCATTGAGTAAATTATTGCTATCACTGTGAGGTTAAAGACAGATACTATTAACTTGAATTATTGACCATAAATTGTAGAACAGTTAAAGCTGATATGTGGCTTAAACAAGTAACATAAAGTTATGACAACGGGCAGGATATTAAATACGACGTCGATAAAGGTCCCGTCACACTTTCAGAGTTTCACTATTTTGCAAAAGTAATTCCATTAAGTTCAGTTAATCTTATGCCATAGTTACTGGATAATAACAAGCATAACACACGCAATTAATTAATGATGCCAAGTTATGCTATGAGTACCAGAAAATGACATAATGTTATGCTTATGTGTATGCCACTTTATTAGTAATTACACAGCTGAGATAATATATAAGGCCCATAAACTGTAAAATCTATCACAATATGTATCCCGAATACAATAAAATACTCTAGAAAGCACAGTTTTATTTATTTTAAAACAATAAAACTGCTTTGCTTACTTATGATGTCATAAGTCGAAGCCAGAGCGGCACGGCTTGGCGTAGCCAGAGAAACAAATTACGCTTAATGAGAATAATGTTGAACTCATTTAATAAAACTAAGTAGAAAGGGACGAAGTGAAATAAGACGGGAACGAGACGAATCGTGTCCTAACAATCACAATTATTATTTAGACGTAGATAATTTAAAGCGAAAACTACGGGTTGAATTGTGAGGGTGCGTACTGTCTACTGTGAGTTTCGGCTTGATATTTACTTTTTAGGGTTCCGTACCCAAAGGGTAAAAACGGGACCTTATTACTGAGACTTCGCTGTCCGTCCGTCCGTCCGTCCGTCTGTCACCAGGCTGTATCTCAAGAACGGTGATAGCTAGAGAGTTGAAATTTTCACAGATGATGTATTTCTATTGCCGCTATAACAACAAATACTAAAAATAAAATAAAATAAATATTTAAGGGGGGCTCCCATACAACAAACATGATTTTTAGGGTTCCGTACCCAGTATCTCAAGAACGGTGATAGCTAGACAGTTGAAATTTTCACAGATGATGTATTTCTATTGCCGCTATAACAACAAATACTAAAAATAAAATAAAATAAATATTTAAGGGGGGCTCCCATACAACAAACATGATTTTTAGGGTTCCGTACGCAGTATCTCAAGAACGGTGATAGCTAGAGAGTTGAAATTTTCACAGATGATGTATTTATATTGCCGCTATAACAACAAATACTAAAAATAAAATAAAATAAATATTTAAGGGGGGCTCCCATACAACAAACATGATTTTTTTACCGTTTCTTGCTCGATACTAATAACGTTGCCTTATGTTGCATAGATAATGGTACGGAACCCTTCGTGTGCGAGTCCGACTCGCACTTGACCAATTTTTTCTCGTGATTGTGTTTGTTATAATTTGAAGGAATGATGATTTGAAGTCTTATTTATTATTTTACTTCTTTACATTTTATGCCGACAGAAATAGGATGCCTAGTCATACCTTCGATGTTTGTGTCTTCTTTTGCTTACGAATTGTATGTACTAGGTTCTTACTAAATTGAAATATTCGTTTGTGCAGATAGTTTAAACAACAATGTAAATACATAACTAACTAAAAGTGCCGTGTCCACCTTCCATTATACAGTGACATACATTTGAACGGAAGGCCGAACGACCAAGAGACAGCAAAATCTAAAGTAACGTCCGCCCATAACATGTGGAATGACGACTTTGTATCGGCTGTTTTTTCATTAAAGTAGCTTTTTGTATTTTCCGCCACCACTCATAAATATTTTAATATTAAATACGGACCTTCAGCGTATTAAGAAGTTAGTATACCACAATGATCACTCAGTTGGCATTATCTTATCAGGATTACAATAAAATTTTGTGTGTCCTTAGTCCCTATCCCCATTGGTGAATAATCAAAGTCATCGTAACAACAAAATACAAACTTTCATCGGAATTGATGAAAAATTATGATGAAGATTACTTAAAGTATAACGTGTAAGTACTGCATAATATCTGTCCGAAGTGGTTCAGGTGATAAGAACTTTGTTATTTGAAATATACGGCCTCGCTATGGAAGTAAAAAGTTTTTATAGCCTAATGATCACTTGAAGCTTAATATTTTTTTTTTAATGTAGACGTTTTATAATATTTTTTTATATTCATTCATGTATTTTTTTTAGGAATTTTCACATCTGTATACTTTTGACGAGCCTCGTGGTTGAGTGGTTTATATAACGGACTGCCGATCAAGAGGTCGCGGGTTCGATTCCCGCTTGGGACAATAATTTGTGAGATTTTAATTGTCATACAAATGTTTGTACTGTGTCTGGGTGTTTCTATGTATTATAAGTATGTATTTACAAAAGAAAAGTAGTATATGTATTCTATCCGTATTCTGGTACCCATAACACAAGCGTATAAGCTTAGCTTGGGACCAGAGGACGTTGTGTGAAATGTCCATTAATATTTATTTATTTTTTATATTCATCCATGTATTTCTTTTAGGAATTTTCCCATCTGTATACTTTTGTAATAAATTGGATCGTGGAAATGATAAGTCCAACATGTGGCCAACGTCCAATTTTTTAGGTATTTCTATTGCTTTTGTGTTATATACTGGCCGAATCATTAGCAGATTTGAAGTACCTAATGTTATTTTGTTAAGCTTACATACCTTTGGTTCACATATCTTGCGTGTTTCTTGGAACTCAAACAGCTTGATATATCGAATTTGTATACGGCCACTATTAAATTTTTGGGCACCTGCTAAATATCTACTTGGTAATACATTTCTAATTAAATATAAAGTCAAAATAAAATTTTTCGATTTTATTCAGAAGAGCGCGTATCCGCTCACGTTGGGTATATTTCGTATAAGCAATAAAGGGATTCCTCTAGTTCTCAATAAGAATCGTGTTAGTGGGTCAACTCAAATGTACGTGATAGTGCATAGGAAATCTGGTATAGAAGTAATTTTGTAAAGATAGTGTTTTTGGATCAAAATAATATTAAAGAAAAAAGGTACTAGACAATGCAGTTAAAGTATATAAAACATATTTGCTGGAATCGGGTGTCATGTCAGCAGCATCACTAGCACTACCAAAGTAACCACGCCTCAAGTCGAAGTTTGCTCTCTCTCCAGCCCATTTACGTCCCACTGTTGGGCACGGGCCTCCTCCACTTTGGGAGGGATTATGGTCTACTGTGCCACGCTGACCAGGCGTGTTGGCACAGGGTTTATTTTCGAGTTTTCCGTCTCTTACAGTAGATGTTATCTGTGTGCAATATCCCTTAGCTGACTCTTACAGCTCACTTGGGAGGAGATGGGGTGGTTACACTTGTATTCTTAATCCGTCACCACACGGAGAAGTTTGCCACGGACCTATATTACAAAACGTTGCTAGAAATGTAAAGTATTTTTTTATTTATTACTAATGTTTGGTAACTGGCACCATCTCTGATGTTTATTTAAATCGTTTCTGTATTATGTTTAGTGTTTATAAATCATTATAGACTTGATGTTTAACAGCTTCTTAGTAAGGTTCTGACCTGGTTCAGGACAGAATGACAAACTCGGTGCTTATCGCCGAAGCTCCTTAATTTACGGCCGACGTAACGCCCATAATGGCCGGATTACACTGAGGGTTTGAAGTGGGGTGATAGACTTGACGAACAAAATTTATGATGTTTATGTTGAGCTCGCAAAAATACTTCACAAAATTTACAACAAATTTGGAAGAAATAATCTTTGACATTATTAAAACTATTTCTACCAGAATCCCATAAAATGTAAAAAAAAATGTAATGTGAAACAAATGATTCTTAGCCCAGATGTAGTTAAAGTAATTTATTAATTTTGCAATTGACATGCTATGCTTTACTTAATAAGTCGGCTGGTCGAGATTGTTGCAAAACATTCTCGATTGATTCGATGGCGTTGTACGTAAAAATACGATATAAACTCAATCGATCGAGTGACGATTATGGTGGCCTAATTTGATTACTGAAAGCACGACCGCAATAAGCTCAGTTGGCAGAGCTACGGAACGGTATTCCGAGATCGTGAGTTCAAGTCTCGCTTGCGGTAATCACTATTTCTAGATGTAGTTGTTCGACGAACAAACCAGTTTAAAAATTGAAAACAACTAAACAGTTCAAGTCTGATTACACAAGAAATATTCGGTTTTGATTCGAAAACCCAAGGCTCTAAGGATTTTTCTCGAACGGATTTTAAATTACAAATCCATAGGACATTGAATCAGGTTGAATGAAGGGAAAGATGATTGCTTCAAATATATACTAATACCTATTAAAGACAGCCTCGTGCGTCGGCCATCTCCCAAGAGATTCAGAAGCTTAACTGAAACGAATTGGACTGAATAAAGTCTTCAATTTATCACGTGATTGTGAAATTTGGAGAACGCTGCTGAAATGGAAAATTTCACATTTAGATACCTTTTTAATGTAACATTACATTATTTTGAGGTTTTAATGACATCTTTGAATTATTTCACAACCATTTCGATTTTGACTCGAGGAAAATAAATCTTGATAAAAAACTTAGACAATGTGTCTATGATAAAATTAATTTTATGTAATTTCACATAGTTAATACAGATTTACAGGATATCTATAAAGTCCGAATTTTAGCTTGTTGAGAGATTTTGAAAAAATTAAGCCGGTAACGATGTTATAGACCTATCATACCTGTGTATTGAGTGTACATGTGTATACAAATTGATTAAAAGTTAACAATGAAGTATTTATCTGGCCAATATACCTTATCCATTTCAAAATTTGAATGCAAATAAAAGCGAAATAAAAATGAAAAGATTTACTGCTTAATTACTCCTACAGAAAATGTTTTCATTGGAGTTAGAACGCTGAGTAGGTACCTGAAACAAATCAAAATTTGAAATTAGTTAAATTGAAAAAGGGACTGCTACAAAATAATACTGAGTTATTTGAAAGATTTTAAAATGAAATTAAAGAAAACAGCATTATAATAAGCCCGCCAGTTTATTGATAAGGCAGAGATTGAAATAAAAATATATATGTATTTTCTTTTGGGCTGCCATTTTCTATCATCAATGTAGTATAATAAACCAAATAAGTAATTTTACTAAAACTAAAATTGTTATTACACACAATAGAACTGCTACTGTCACTTGAAATTATGTCGGTATTTATATTACGATTAAGAATTAACTTCAATTGATTTTTGCCTGAAAAGTGTGTGGCTTTTTGGTAACCTCGTCAAGTCTTTTAAGCCAGTTCAAAGCGTTTGGTAAATCTCATATTGGCTGTTTATAAATCACTAGACAGTTAATGTTCAACAGCTCTTTACAAAGGTTTTGAACTAGTTTGGAACAGAATGGCCAACTTGGTTTGGTGCTTATCACTCCTTAATTTACGGCCGACGTAACCTCCTTTAGCTCAGATTACAGTCCAAAATGCGCGCTTGTTGCAAAAGTTAAATACATATTTTGACAGAGTTTGAATTGGGCCAATACACCTGACATAAGTTTAGTATCTTCTATATATTCTGTGGTAAAATTCGCCAATAATGTCGATAAATCGATTTTACGTTATTTTTCTATTGGTACAATAGTACGAAATTTGTTTAAGCTCCTTTATGGCGAAAATACTTGTGACTACTAATAAAAAGATACAAAATTTTACACGTACTGTATGCATTACTGATTATATTATTATATTACTACCCACTACACTTTAAATATAAATTAAAGCAAATATTAATTCTATGCAAAAAAAAATCAGAAGACGCCCAATTTGGGTAGTTTAAGAAAATCGTCGAGGATTACGCAAATTACCCTTGTGGTGGGCAAAACCGGAATAATAATGGGATAAGGATTTGACGACATTCAGTAGAATACTGCAGACGTCTTCGTTGATAAATTACCGTATTTTTTCCTAACAGGCTTTTTAAGGCATCTTCTCATTCAAGGTATTAGCACACAGAATAAATAACAGAGGCGTGTTGCTAAGACATCTTAAGCTTTATGGAAATATTTTACTGACTTTAATATGAACTGGATCGTAATTATTAAAAATTAGACAATTATATTACACTTATAATTCATGGAAAACAGCCAGACGCAGTACAATTCTTTAAATTATTTAAATAGTACAAAGGAAAAAGGAAGATTTACATAAAGAGAGAAATTCTTGAGCTATTTCCTTTAAGTACATATATATTTTAAAGATTCATATTTCTCTTCATACATCTGTATATCCCCAATTTGATACAAAGTCGGAGCAGTATATTGTTATGTTCAAAGACAGACGGCATGCCTTACGTCGACCCTTGTTAGGAATGCTTTTGTAAACAGTAACCTCTGTCTAAACCCTTATTTTATATCTTTAATAGGCAAATCTTCAAAAATAATACAGCTACTGACAGCCAAATATTTACAATTCCGAAATTTCCAAGGCACTTTCAATAAATAAATGTTCATGGACCATGTGGGCATTCAACACGACGTCTTCTGGTGCCAAAATATAAGTCACGCAAACATTAGAAAATAATTTATTTTAAATCAAAATTTGAAGAAAATAACTGAGGTAAGGTAGCTAACGTAAGCAGAGAAGAAATGTTGAAACTACACATGTGAAATATTTTGCGAATGTTCAGAATAATGATTTAACTAGAGTATTTTTCTTGTAACATACACGAGAAAGGAAGAAAAATTATAGAGTTAAACTAGATGCTTATATGAATGAAAATGATCTCAAAACCTTTCATTGATATCAGAGTTGAACGTAATAATCTATTGAAATTTCAAATACAACTAAGTTCTGTTGAATTACCAAATCTACATTATTTTAGTATTATTTCTTTAAATGTTACAAAATATATTAATCAATAAAGCACACGATTTGTTACATGTTATTTAGATCAGTGGTTTAGGTATAATAAATAAAGGTAAACGTTTTATTATGTTTTTCTAAATGTTCTAAGCACTATTAGCCATATTCAAGACTGTCAAAGGCCAGTGTGGCGAATATAAACTTCTCTTGGAGCTTTGGCTCTCTGAGGAATCACCTCTTGCATTTTATTTCAAGTTTATTTTTTATTCATAGTTAAAGAAAATGTAAGTATAGTCACGTTGATC
Organism: Orgyia antiqua; assembly: GCA_916999025.1. Classification (NCBI taxonomy): domain Eukaryota; kingdom Metazoa; phylum Arthropoda; class Insecta; order Lepidoptera; family Erebidae; genus Orgyia; species Orgyia antiqua. Next base: position 23,849,885 of record OU779862.1, read on the forward strand.
TATAGATGTTTAATACAATGTGCCGATTATTAAAATACTCCATGACATATGATGACTACGCGACTTCCGTACACGCGGAATGTAGAAATTTTTCCCCGTTTTTGCAACATTTTTCACTGCTGCTTCGCTCTTTCTGGTCGCAGCGTGATCTAGTATAGCCTAAAGCCTTCCTCGATAAATGTACTATCCAACACTTTTCTTTTTACAAGAATTTTTCAAATCGGGCCAGTGCGCAGTGGTTCCTGAGATTGGCACGTAACAAACAAACAAACTCTTCAGCTTTATAATATTAGTATAGAAGTATAGATACAAAAGCTGTTTTATGATATGGACCATTGTTATAAATCTGAGTTAATAACAAATCATTGCGGAGACAACAAATGCTAATGAAACTCGAAAGTCGCATAGAAAAGGATAATACTTTGAATTACTTTTCGATTTTCCGCAAAGTTTTTAAAAGATAAATTGCTTGACTAAGAAAGGGATGCAAATATATACATCTCGTCCTTTACGTCTTTTCATAGGATAAGCGGTTTTGACTACAATAGCGTGAATTTGAATAAAATAATAATGTTGTATTGTCTGCTAGATTCCGTGAGATGTGAAAGGGGTCGCTTTTCGTAAACTTTGCTGAACATTTAACGTCTTGGATTGTGTCTGTAATAATATGGTACTAAGCTTTCCAAAGCCTTTTTGAAACGTCACAGTTGTTAAAGCTATTGGTGAATCAGGGGCGTGCGCTCCATAAAGGCAGAAAAGCAGTGCTTTACTTGCCATTCACAGATATTTTAATAAAACGTTCGTATGTTTTAGATGTCTTTATTCATTTATTTACTATTAATTCAACAAAATATTATAACTTAAAAACGCCTAATAATTCATAAATAGCACCAATATGTGCTTGCAAATTGGTGCTTTTTGCCAGGCGTTTGGCGAAGGAATAATATTGGTCACATGGACGAAAGTAGGACCGACACCGCCCGCCTGCCATGAGTTCATATGTGTGTAGAAATTTTGGTGTCCGTGCACAGTTTACAAACGCACACAGGCTTGCATATTGAAGACGCCTTGTACCGTAATTCCTGCCGCATGCTTTGGCGATCGGATGTTTCCGCGAGTATTCGGCGTTCGTTCGTTGCCTTCGGATTATCCGAATAAAAATAAAATGTCGGAAGTCTAATAAATCACGTATGCATTTTTGTTTAGTAAGGTTTTATCTATTTAAATAGCAGAAATATTTTGGTTCGACGGAGGCCATTTTATTTTTTCATGTGATTCATTGAACTGTTTATTATTGAGTTTCTATAATTTAATAATTGTATGGATTTTCGTTTGTTGATTTTAAAATGTTATTTGATTGTGAAATGTGTGTTGATAGTGTGTGTTTGTTAGAAATTAAAAATAACAAGTTCTCACAATAGTCATTCAGTGAAAAGATTCTGTGTATCCGAGTTACGACAACTAAGCCAGCAAAAAGGTAATGTAACTCGAAAATTTCATGTTAAAAGTTATGAAACGTATGTACATACGTACATGTACGTATGTATGTACGTACGTAGTTATTGTTTAGTAATTCTAGTACAGTGTGGACTGATTCGGGATATTCAGATTTAAATTTGTTCTGTTGGCATGGTTTCCGACTTAGAGATCCGTCGCGTGGCTATGGTAAAAATCTATAAAAGTAAAGGTTTTTGTGACTGAGTACTGCTCCGCATACCCAGTGTCATATTGCTGTGCACGCCACTGTGATGAATCCATTTCTTTTGTGACCAATCACAAATAATTTGATAAAAATCGAAGGAAATAGGTTCAATTAGTAAAAAATACATTTCGTTTAAGTTTTGTATAATGTCATTTGTTATAGTTTGTACACATATCCCACACAACCTCGACAAATGCAATACTAGGCCCTTAAATTGTAACATTTTAAATAGATAGTATCTTAAACAGCTGAACCTTGAACAATAACGTTTACTTTAATGTCCATAATCTGGTACCTAAAGCAGAAGCTTATATTGGGACCAGATAACGTTGTGTAAATCTTCGAGAATATTAATTGATATGGGATTTCATCCCTACGCAGGATCCTCGGCTTTAACTTTTAATAACATTACCAGCTTAACCGAAAACTAAATTACTTTGATAGGTTGTTTTTCGTCTAAGCTATAAGATATGGCGAAATTGACATGGAGTAAAATATATTGTACTTATCACATCACATAAGCCCACACATCACATTATTATTGTAAATGTGAATAATTTGTGTGCGAGTTTTTATGTTTGTTACTTCTTCATGCTGAAATGGCCTCGGAGCTTACATTCTAGCTAGACTAATGCAATACAAGTAGATAAGTAGACAACTTTTTTGTGAGAGACGGTCATCTCAATTGTAAACACAATACTAACCAGTTATAAACATTAATGGTCTTATTCATAATGACTTATCGGATGTTTAAACGGAGATTTTATCGGAGAGATAATAAACGTTTTAGCGTAAAAATACTATTATGAATAACATGTTTTGACAATTTTCGCGAACCTATTTTAGCGAACTTTTAAAGCTCCGATAAGTCATTATGAATAAGACCATTTATAGGTAACCAACCAAAACGAAGGAGACCAGCGTCCAATAGTGAGATATAAATGGGCAAAGTAATGTGATAAATTATTTAAATACCTAGTTGGCTTTTGCACAAATTTAATAACATTCCGCTGTCGCTCAATCCTTAGGCCAATATACAGTTCTAAGTCAGTAATCACAAGAACAAATGATATACACCTGTGCGCTTACAAATAAGCGCTCTGACGTATGTTAATTAATTTAAACTGTAACTGTTTGGTGTGGAGTTCACCTCCTGTGTGTGATGTATTTTGTGGCATTAACTCACTGCTCAAACCAGCATATACTTACTTTTGGTTAAAGTAAGATATAGTTTTTATAGTCTTAACGTGGTTACTAAGGAAATGTTAGTTTATAAAATTTTAGGATTTCCAGAGCTGTTTGTTTTAAGTGATTTTTTTAAATTCAAACATATTTATGTAACCTTTCCAGCAACTAAGCTGGTAAATTTAGTGTTTTGGATATTATGGTTTTATGTGCAGAATATGAATGTAATACCGATACTATGTATATGTATGTGTATGTATGGTATGTATCTATGTTAGTTGGTATGCTAAGTAAGTAGGTACACGTATACATTTATTATTTTTATATAATGAGAATCGACCTCGGTCAGTAGCATCACTACCTATGCCAAGATGAGGTTGTTAAATATGGCAAAACAACAAATACACTGAACGCAAAAGAAAATTTTAAAATATATATATTTTGCCGTGCACGTTAAAAAAAGGTTTGTGAAATTAAATTAGGTTATACAAGCCAGTCCAGTCAAAGTACCCTCATTTAACGTACTTTAGAAATCACATTGTACTGTTCATTAGGCCTAAAACCTTTATTCAGATAATTAGACCTTCTTTCAATAAAATTGCAAATAGACAATGCGCTTTTATTACTAAAAGCTTTTCAATTATTGAGCTGTGCAAAGTCGAAGTAAATTGATCTTATACATATATAGATACGTACTATAGACATGTCATTAGCCGCCTGAATACAGATTTGATTACTGCTACTCTCGGATGGACTTGCATATAAACTTTCATCCCCATTTTTACCGCCGATTTAACTTTCAAAAATCAGATATCAAAAAGGTAACCTGCGTAGAAAAGATTTTCTTTTATTTTTTTAATATCCCAATTTACAAAAATTTCTAAATAGTTAATGTTTTAAAAACATATTCAGGGTAACCATTTGAATAGTGATGCTATATATTATTATACGGAAAACCTGAAACCAGGAAGCCTATGCAGCAGTCGATAGGCAGAATGCCAAAATACAAGGAGGCTTTCATAAATGAGTATAGCTTCTAAGGGTTGCCACGTAATAACTAATTAAAAAAGAAATGTTATTAATTATATTTAATGCGTAGTCACCACCAAAAATTACTTTTGTACAAAGGTTAAGCATACAGCTATTACATAGAAAGTTCTAGACGATATTAGTTCTAGACATTTGTATCAAAAGAATGGGAATCGAACCAACGACGTTCGTCACGCATTTGCACGCCCAGATTTAATTTAATATTATAATCTTTTAGTCGTCATAAACGACATTAAGAGTAATACTAAATGATATGCATCGATAACAAAAGTTAGAAGAACATTCTTAGAAAATTTTAATTGATGAAAACAAGCATTGCATTAGCGACAAGGCCGCAATTTGGTACTAGTACTTAATGACTTAATCCTAATGTAATGTTTATGTAAAAAGCTGTACAGATAAAGAGTTATCTATCTAGCTATCTAACAAGGCACAAAGACATAAGTAATAATATACAAGAGCGATATTTTCCTTCCTATGTACAGCCACTAAGGTAAGTCATCACGTAAAGATCGCACATCATATCAACTCTTAAACAACACCTGTACTCCGCACGTACGGCACTAACGACCCACATATTTCTACCCGCTTTTAATTTTACCCCCTAAGCGACATGACAATGGTGTTGGAAAATTATTTGCACAGTCACTTGTTCTGTATTATGAGAATATTATTGTGGAATATTCTCAACCCATTCCATTCGGTTTACTTCCTTGTTTTTTGTTGATAAATTTAGGTGTGGCAACCCTAATTCCTAATCTAGAAAAACAAAAAAAACTGATGAATTATATGCCAAGCGTCTAAGCTGATAAAAGCGGTCCCAATGATTGCGGAGTCAAAACATGCTGTAAGGTTGCAAGGTCCATTTGTTCTTCTCATCTTGGTGAGGATATCAGCATTTGTAAATGCCCAGAGTGGAATCATAAAGTATATACAGGATGTGGCGTAAATGGTGGTCCAACGCTAAGGTGGTTATAGTTCAAGTATTCACCTATCATAAAAAAAAAATTAACCATTTTAGTCATTGGTTTCGGAAATATGATTTTATTAATTTTTTGTAGAAAATCGATAAATATTTTATACCATGAGAATGTAACTTCGACAAATGACATTATTTTTGAGTGTGATTTTTGTGTTGTACGGGCGAGTACCTACTAGCACATGCATTTTCGTTTTTTCATGTAAACCCCAAAAATAAACCAATAAATAAAAAAACTGAAAATTAATTTAAACAAATCATGCATTTTAAACAAATCATGCATTTTAGATGTGAGTAGTTTAAAAAAAATGACTAAAAATGGTTAATTTTTTTTTTATATGATAGGTGAATACTTGAACTATAACCACCTTAGCGTTGGACCACCATTTACGCCTGTACGAGTATATGTGGCTTAAAAGTTGCTAATTTTTCCTGATTAATGGGTTCGTTTTTAATACGCATAGAACATCTAAATATAATAGACTGTAGTCTAATGTTAGTTGGTAAGTCCACAACCTCTACCAATTTATTAGGTAAATCGAATGTTCTTGCGTTCCCTAATCGGCAATTAGGGGTTGTTCTTGCGTGCCCACAGGCAACACAACGGTAATATTTCGTTATATTTTTCAGGTTTTCTGTTTCATTTATCAGCTTTTATTTTTACTTTATTCATAACTAGCTGTTGCCCGCAACTACTTACGCGTGGAATTTAAAAACCGGAGTCCTAACAATCTACACAAAAAATCCATTTTGTTTAAGCACTCTATCTATTGAAAAAGACAGCGTCCAAATCCGTTGCTTAGTTTTGAAGATAAATAAGCTCACATAGAGACATACATACAAAAATAACGAGTTATTTTATAATAAGTAAAGATAAGTCTGTGACTATCAGGTTTTTATAAACTAATAATCTAACTCATCTAAAAATTATATATATAACTTCGGCGATTGTATCTGCATATGTCGTCATTGTTAAGAATAAATTATTATATACTGTACATCTTTCTATAGGTATTGAAATACTGTATCTATGCACAGACTAATACCCTAAGCTAATAGGTACTAAATTTCTGCATACTCTTGAATAATTTCTTTAACTTGGTAGCTGAATCTTGTTGATATTTTTCAGAAGTTGAGTTGTATGTACATTGTCGTCACATGTAATTTATTATATTTCTTTAAAGATAACAAAGTCATAATTCACTTTGCTAGCGACGCTTTTATTATATTTTTTCCTTATCCTCTTACACAAAGGTTGAAATGAAAGGGGTTACAGCATCAGTAAGTTTATATAACTTAGCCTGAAAGCTATGTACCATACGTTGCAAAAAAAAAGAACTGTCGCGTTACTACGATCCTACGTTTAAATACTTGCAAATTGGTTTCGCTTTTATAGCCAAGTGAATACACAACCGTGGTATAAAATCTTTGCAATCAAATTTTGCCAACACTTGGTGCCTCAGTAAAATTGGAAACTCATATGCAGTATAAAATAAATTTCTATAGGTCTACAAAAAAAGAATATCACCACGAGATCATAGAGCCACGCACGGTAAAATTTAAAAAGTTATTCTTAGATTAAATGAAGATCTAATTGAATATTTAAAAAACTTAACACGCAATTTTAGTTCTAGAATTATCGTTAGTTTGAGTCATATTAGTTACCCATAACAATTAAGTGTTAGCCGGTAACATATAAATATTTCTTAACTTAACATACGTGCTGTAGCCACTTTTATCATTAAATTAATGAACTTAAGAAAAGGCTATAATAAATAAACTTAGTGTAAGTGACACAAATAATATTCACATGCCAATTCCAACAGTAGAAAAATTCCTACAGTAAATGTCACCATTAATAACATTGTCCAATACGCAGTTCTATACTTATTATTCCTAAACATTTTCAAGTCATTGACCAGCGCATGTTACTGGTACTACTCGAAGTTAATTTATCGATGTGCGTCATTTTTAAGTGAATGCTATTTTAGAGCAGTATTAAGCGGGTGCTATAGCAATGTGGACAATGCCTAATATTATATTACTTATTCAAATAAAGGAGAAAAAGCGAGCCCTTTTCAGGTTTTAAGATGTGCGCCATTGTGTTCATACGGGTAGATTGAAGAAGGAAATGCTTTGTCTATTTGCTCAGATGTTTTTTGGTATATTTTAGGTTGTAATATGTTTTCATTTTTTGTGTTCGTAAGGATTTGTGGCAGTGCCGGTATATTCTTAATATATATTGCTTTTACGCGACTTCATTATATTTAAGTAGTAAATTCGCAGCTGGCAACACGAGTTTACGAAGGTTGATGAACTTCGACAAAGCGATATTTACAATATATATTACAAACTCAGAATAATTAAGCTAATCACTAAGTATAGTACTTACTTACTGTAGTTATGTACATTTACATATTAAACGCATATCGTTAAAATAAATTTCAAGCTGTTATTATTCGGTTTTACTGCTTTTTAATAATATAGAAGATTGAATCTATAATATTTGATTTCTGTGGTATGAAATTGTTATTTTATACACAAAATTTTTAATGTACAAAATGTCTTCGAAGGATTACTCCGCGATCTATACCTTTTGTGAAGCGTATTTTACAATGTCTAGCCTATCCATATCATAAAACCCTTACAAATGGCGGTATTATTAAGGGTACAGTGAATTTCAAGATTAAAGCCTGTCGAAATCCTAGAGGTTCTCTATTACCTGCTCGGGTTAACATTGAAGACGGTTAGCCATCGTAGTTATTCCGAGACTGCGCTTATAATTTTAGAGGAATTTCTACATCAGTTTAAATAAAATTTTCTAATTGAATTTCTAATTCGATATGGGTCAAAGAAGATGAGGAGTTACTAGAATAAGAAGAAGAAGCTTCTAATAAAATTGTTCTCGCAGTCTATAACCAAACTCTGTCTAAAATTATTATATAATCAATATACTATTATCACTGTTTAAATCCAGTTCAAATGCAAGTACCATAATTCAAACATGGCATCTCTCATTAGTCGGTAAGCGGAGTTGATAATCAAAACTGGTCCATTAAGTAAATAATAAACTGAGTACTGCCAGTAAACACGGTCTTCTCCGAACTAATCAAGATATATATCTCTCTCGGATATATCTCACGGAGACAACATTATTATATCTACAAACTTGTCTCATAGGTGTTAGATTTGGTTACGTGGTGCGCTAGTTTCTAGCTCTTATAACTGATGTTGTGATTTAGATATATGTATATAGAAATTTATACAGATACTATTTGACTCTAATAATAATTTATTAGGGCTAATTTTATAGGCTTGCTAGCTGACCCGGCAAACGTTGTTTTGTCATACAAATGTCAGGGGTATGAAAAATAGATGTTGTCCGATTCTCAGACCTACTGAATATGCATATTAATTAAATTTCATAAGGATCGGTCAAGCCGTTTCGGAGAAGTATAATTACAAACACCGTGACAGGAGAATTTTATATATCAGATTTATTTTCATATATACCAAAATACAAATATCATTGTATTGTTAACCTAGCCAAAAAAGTTACTTCAATTATAAAAACTAAGTTTAGTTCTCTTAATATGTATTATTACAACTTTCAAATATAAATTTTTTTCAAATAAAAAAAGTTTTAAAATAAAACTTTACAATTTGCAAAAACTCAAAGCTGTAAAAGCATCGATGCGTATATTTGCTATTGCTAGCGTAGTACCAAGTTGGGCGCCAAAAAACTTTAGACACAAATAGCAAACTACCCACATTACAACAACTTTTATTTATCATACATTTCGTAGTAACAAGGTCAAACGCTATTAAAATTATTGTTATGTTAACAGGAATATGAAAAACTGCATTTCATACTTTTTATCTCCTTGGTCAGCCCATTTACTGTAGTTTCGAGTTTTCCGTCTCTTGCAGAGGATGTTATCTGCTTATATCCCATAGCTGGCCTTTACAGCACTTTTGGAAAGAAATGGAGTGGGGCAATATTAAATATTCACAGACATTTCACACAACGTCCTCTGGTCCCAAGCTAAGCTTATTATGCTTGTGTTATGGGTACCAGAATACGGATAGAATACATAAACTACTTTTCTTTTGTAAATACATACTTATAATACATAGAAACACCCAGACGCAGGACAAACATTTGTATGACATTTATAAACATCACACAAATGATTGTCCGAGGCGGGAATCGAACCCGCGACCTCGTGATCGGCAGTCCGCAATATAAACCACTACACCACGAAGCCCGTCGAATATTAATCCATCACCACAAGGACTAACCACTTAACTACTAACACCACAAGGACCACAACGACTTTTAATTTATGTTTACTATATGTAATGATCTCGTAAATCAATTTAACTTTTAAGCTGCAGCTAACTGAAATAAGAAATCTGATACTAAAGCTGTAATTTATACAGAATAAAAAAAAACATTTTTCTAAGAATATTTAGGTTGTTAGTCAGAGACATTTATTTTATTTGTATTCCGTAAGAATGTTCAAAGCGCGAAGGTTATAAAGAATTTACATTCCACAAACTTAAAAATTAACTGGGAAATTTATGCTCTCTACCATCGACATGTTACTAAAGTTTTAGGATGTGCAGGACGTAGTTCTGTACCGTGAGCTTCTACGTTAGTGTCGCGCTTTACGACGTAGCTCGTAGCACATGCGTAGCACATTGTGTTTGAAATATCTATCGTAGATTCTACGATTATGGCGTTTCATAGTGAAAAATTTTTTTCTGTAAGAGGCCATAACAGCGACCGTGACAGTGAATTATTACGTGAAAAAATATGAAACCTGTATGTACTTTTACATACTTTTCATATTTATGAAATAATTGCGTCCGATTTATAAGTCTAACAATGCGGTAATTTTTAAGTCAAGGTATACTGAGTACATGCAGTACACATAGACATGCACATACATACAATAATTATGACTTTGTTTTATAATAAGTAAATATATAATGTCAGTCTTTGACGGAATAATAAAGGCACTATAATAGATTGTCAAAGAAGTAGTCAGCTAACTCATAACTTAGGAATATGTACACATTATGTGGTTTGTTAACGTACTACGGGACACAAAACAAATCCCCCATTACTTTGGGATCCTTTTCTGATGTTATCCGTACTTCTTTGTGTGTTCAAAGCCTTATCTGTACCAGAAGCTTTACACAATAATGAGGGTCGGCCATTTTGTGATAATATTTCAACAATAATATTGGTACTAAGACATAATTTGATAGCAATAAAAAACTATTCATTGTAGGTGATTTTATTTAATAACTAACTAACTAACAAATAACTTTAAAATGCTCCTTTTTGTATGGTTTTAACGTGACGAATTTGTTATTTTACCATTAAAACAGCTGTTAGTATTTTTTTTTTGGAAATACTTGGATAATTCGGATATAAAAAATGCAAAAATAATCTATTTCATTTCTATGAATATTGTGATAATTGTCCTCACCTAAAATCTGATTAAGATTTTGTATGTTTGTTTGTGATGTGTTTAAGAAGATCTTATTCAAAATAATCGCAAAATCTAGATTCCACTTCTGTTAAAAACCAACCGAATTCATGGATAAAATCTGGTATGTAAAACATAAACAGAAGTACCGAATAATACAAGAATATGGTTCGACAGGACTTCCATTTAAGAGTCACAATATATTCTCGATTGGAATCGTTTCGTTATGGTGTGTGGTCACCCTAAAAACAATAGATAGCAAAGATACTCGTAGTTAGGCCTCTCAAGGATAAAGGAGTAATCTTTCTTGTAACCGATCTCTACCGTTATTTATTGGTGTCGGAGAAGTATATTTTATACTGGACAGTCGTTTAATAGCATATTATATACATCCACCGGTTATTGCATGTCTTGGATAACCAAGTCACATAATAAAGTCGTTGAGCCATAAATATAAATTTATGGCTCAACGACTTTATTATGTAGTTATTTTAGTAAAGTAGTTCATACGTTTAGCAAGTACGTTAAAGAATACGATATCTAAATTACATAAGGACTTGCGTGACTCGTTTATTCTAAAATAAAACACTTTACGAATTTACATATTTAGCTTAAACTAGCCCACGTTTCATAACTGACAGTGCTATTATTGAATCTAAATTACACTAAATTAAAGAAAAATCATTTTAAAATTATGGTCACTTGGGGCGCAGAATTAGTGTGTATATTAATAATAATAATAAATAATAATAAAGTTTATTAAACAACAATCATAAATTTTACAATATTTTTATACAAACATTATGTCGTCAGAAACAAGTAAGTAATCTTCTGTCTCCCAAACTAGAGTGATCTGTATTATGGGAGACAGTATATATTAAGATATCTCGGAATGACTTTCAAACCAGAAATATCAACACACATTAGATAATAATGTACGTAATAGATATAAACTAATATACTACTTCACACTATGAAACTTATAATACAGTTGTATAATACAGTTGTAGTATAATAATATCTTACTTACATATACTATTAGAAGTTTATACAAACTATGAATTATTGTCATGCTAACTTTAAACATAAACTAACAATAATTACGTCATTTTATCAAATGAAAACCAGTAATTCTACAAAATTTTGTATATAATTACTATATTCCTTTGGGTTAGAAATACGTACCTAGTAATTATTAATATTTTTTCTCGATAGAAATGTGGAAAGAAGATCCCGACATACGTGATGAAAAAAAGTCATTTAGAAAACCTTCTAGGTGCCCATGGTATGTACAAATATTCGAGCTTCACCTCACAAATAAGTTTCCTTTTTTATAGGGTTAGGCAAATAACTGCACTGCATCTGATGTTAAGTGTAGTGCAATCCAAATGTGAGGTCAGCTAGTACAGTGTGAAAGTACTAGCCGCCCTCACCTTGCCGGCTAGCTTTCACGCCTCGCTTGAAAGACCCCATTTTATAATACTTTCGAAGCACTGCATACAGCTATTATTACAGGTTAGCCCTAATGCAATAGTGTAGCCAAATACATTTGTTACATAATATATTAATTAAATTTAAGCAATATTTATAAAATATAACTACCACTCTAATTTCTATCCTAAATGTCAATTTAAAACGGCATACGTTTGAAATTAAGATTGAAGACAAGCACTATATCTATGATTAATAACTAACTATAACATAATATAAACAATGCTATCCTTGTGAATTCACTCCAAGTACAACAAAATAGGTCTAACTGCGCAGCGATAAGGTTGAGAGTGCGAATGGCGCGCGTCGGACATCATTCTATTATAATGCTTCTAGACAGCAAACGATCAAAATACACAAAATTTCTGTCATCTAATACCAATTATGATAAATAGACTCTAAAAACATTCTCCAATTACTTATCCTGCAATTTACTTTATTGCCTTGAAGATGATTAAAATCATCTGGACCAATCCCCATCTGTTTATAGCAATTATGTTATCACTCACAAAATGGAAAAGGAATTACAGGCTATTGTTATTACAATTGATTTTTTAAGTGCCTACAAATGTTCCTTTGATTTTAGTGCTATGAATAAATTACTTATGTGAAAACTTGAAACTTGTTGACGAAATCTTCGAGAGTATTGAACTTCTGGATATCCTGACTACATATTTGGTTGATGATTGGATAAGAAACCACGCGGCACCAGTACCATACGTTTTTTGGGCTCTGTAAGGGTCCAATTGCAATGAAGGAAAATCAAAGTAATAGCATTTTTCCATAGTGATTCAAAACCAACATCTCTTTCCGTCGGGTTTAAATGACTGGTCATATATACCCGACGACGGAAAGAGATGTTGGTTTTATATTTATTATTTGTTGGTTGGTTGGTTAGTTGATTAGTTGGTTTTACATTTATACACATACAACTGTGTGTATGAGTATAAATGAAGTCAAGGAAATGTTTAAATAACACCACTTTTTACGGATTTAGACGCGTGTACTTGTTTCAATCAAGGAAGTGTGTTTGGATCATAGTAGATGACGCTCTGTAGTCTTTGCCTACATGGGCAAAAAGGCGTGACGGAATGATCATGATTTTTCCCATTATAATTTAGCAAGAGTTTTATGGGCCGACAAAAAGACGTATCATTTTAAAAATGATACTTGATCTTCATGAGCCATTCAACAAGTCATCAGTATAAAATATTTTTACAACTTAAACCAACAATTCCAAATGAATTGCTCAGAGTGTAATTTGTGTAAAGTGAACAGACCGTAGCATAATCAAATAACCAAAGTGACTATAAAAATGACTTGATTACGTGAACACTAAGACTGACACAATTGCTACGGATCTTATTACGTTTAATACTTATGTTTACAAGCGTGATAAGAAATGAGGTCAGAACACTTCCCGATAATATGACATTTCGTGATGGCGTATTATTATTTCTATATTAATGTAGTCATCAGGATAGTCATAAAATAAAACATACTCTTTTAAAAGTGTTTAGTAGTATTGGGTAATTTATTAATTACTAGCCGTTGCTTGTGTTAATTTAGAAAATCTTTCTCGTTTTGGTAACATTTTCCACTTATGCTGCAACCAATAGTAGAAAATTCTATTGGTTGCAGCGTAATGTTATATAGCCTATAACCTTTCTCGATAAATGTACTATTCAAATCAGACTAGCGATTCCTAAAATTAGCGGGTTTAAATAAACAAACTCTTCAGCTTTATAATATGTATTAGTATAGATATTAAGAAGTTCTTTAAACAAGGTATGAAACGGAAAACGACAAATAAAATACAAAAATCAAAAGATGATTTCTGTGTAAATGTTAAGAGGGTACTGTACTCCTAATTTAGGTATTTGCATTAGGTATTGCTGTCCCTATTCCCGAGCACCGTGCTGAAAGGGACAAATATAGCCGAAGCAGATTTTACCTTTAAATTCTTGGAAAAAAAGACGTTTCGTACTCCCCTTTTTTCTTCGCGAAAGTTAAACACATTTTAATTGCTTTTTTTTGTTTTGATTTTGATTGTTTTTACGCTATATTATAGATGAAGAGTATATCTATACTTATATCACTTTCTTTTTTGGTAAAACGTTACCAAATATGTGTGATAGACGCTGCAACTTTACCTAAAGAAACCCGAAAAAAACGGGATTTTCGGATGGTCATATTTCTTTTAGTTATTATGTATTGAAAAAAGAAAGTGACAGAAGCATAGATATACTCTTCATTTATAATATAGCGCAGAAACAATTAAAATCGGTTTAACTTTCGCGAAGAAAAAAGGGAAGTACGATACCCATATTTTTGTATGGAACATAATTTGGTATCGTGCCCTCTTAAAAACCGATTTTTAGATATTGTAAACGTTTTAGACAAAATTTACGGCTATTGATTTTCTAAATGTATTTAGCCATAACTATGTAGAGTATTCTTTGAGTTATTCTATAGGAACGAGATCTACAGAAGTATAATATTCACTGCATTGTTTAATTAATTTTGATCAGCATATAGACAGGTGTGACCACAAGTGATCAAACTTGTGACCCTGACCCAAAACAAAATAATAACAAAATTCAAATGAAGCAATTTTCGCAAATTCTAACAGAATTTCAATACATTTGAATTTACTTTATGTATATTTTTGTGAAAAGTCAGCTTTCTAATTCCTTCAGAGTTTTACTTGACTTTAACTAGAGTACCTACCTTAAATAACTCAACAGTATTATCATAATTATAATTTTACAAAATATGTTAAGATTCCAAAGAATATTTAAGATGGAAAATTTCAAATAGAAGGTATTTTAATAATTGACAGCGTAATTCTCATCACAATGTTATTTTATAACAGAATATATAATTTACATTTATTTACTCAAAACTTGAAATAATATGAATTTATAATACTTAACACCCTTAATTTGCCTAGTGTTCCGAGTTGCTAGGTTATTCCTTTCTTTGTATCATCAATTCATCACCTGCTGTAAACTGATAAGGGTCGGGCACAACATGCTTTTTAGAGTTCGTATTACAAGTAAAAAGGGACCCCATTATGAGAGTTTGCTGTCCGTTCATTCGTGGGTTACAGTATGTGTATATCAATTGATTATCTGTTGCCCGGGAATTTAGAAATTTTCTATTTATTTACCCATTTTGCAACATTTTCAACTGATGATTGGCTCCCATTAGTCGCAGTGTGATGTTATATAATCCTTATCCTTACTAATTTATAAGTGCGAAATCCGGATGATGACACAGTAATTATTTTTACGATCTTAAGTGTTAATGTGTGGAACGAAACGATAGCGCGATTTAAAAAACGTACCACGCCATCTATCGAGCAGAAGAGTAAACTTCTGGTTGTTAAGGATTGATTTCTAAATTTCACGCGTACGAAGTCGCGGGCAACAGCTAGTCACGTTATATAATTTTTCAAATCGGACCAGACAAACAAACAAACAAACACACAGTTTGTAGTTGATAAAGTTTAGAAGTATAGATATTGACAACAACAAATACACATCATTATTACTCTTCTGCTCTTATCCGGTTATTTGGGGTCTGTATGACGAATATACTCGTATTATGATAATAGCAGTACGGCACCGTTCGTATGTGAGTCCAACTCGTATTTGACCTGTTTTTCTTATGTTTTCCCTTCTGAAGACGTGTCTGTTTTTGTTTCTTATCTTTTATATCATTTTTCAAAAATCTATTTAATTCTTCCTTATTTATTTACAATTGACCTCTGAGAACATTCACATCTTGTGTGATTGACTTTGTCAGTACTACTATCGTATGCTTTACGCTACACAATCCTAAAAATATAATCTAAATTTGGCGTCAAATATCACTAAGAAGGTCGCTACGCTGGGGAAATTACATCTCCAAAACCCTTTATTTTTTTATGAGACAACTTTATCCCAATGACCTTTATCACATAATAATCATACTGAAACATATTATAGTAATATTATTACATTCTATTACTTTAACATCCGTGTTCATTACATGACTAATGTAACTACTGGGATGAAAATACTTTATAAGTTATAAACATTTAATTCTTCAAAAAAGAGTCGAAAAAGAAGAGATTTTCTAGTATGAAGTTGTTTTATTATCTTAATTACTGCTGCAACATCGGAAAAAAAAAATTGTCTAGCACAATACCGATTAGAAACTACCGTCACTTCTTTAAATATGGACTACTGATAGATGTGTGGACTCGTCCAGCAAACGGATCAATAGTCATTTGAAATTGCTTATTTAACGAACTATATTTCTCATACATCTGTACCTCAGAACCTATATCTTACAGAAATGTAGAGCGGAGTAACCACATTCTGCAACCACATTTTAGTTTCGAATATCAAGACTGTTAATTAAAAATGTGTAAATACATTTTGTATATAAAATAAATTAATATATAAATAAATAAATATGTACCTATATATAAATATGTGTATAAATTTTACTCAGCAAAGATAAAAACTGAGATAATGCGAAGATTTTATGTTATCCATGATGCGTAGTAAATGAAATATTTATAATAATAATAATTCTTTATTTTCAGACATAGTCTATACAGAAATAACTTGAAACTAATAACAACAAAATATAAATAAATATTTATATTAATGAATAATAAATTAATAATAATTAATTTTTAAATTATTAATTATTATTAAAATTAATAATTAATTATTTAATTACTAATTTTATTTTAATGTTTATGCAGATAATAAATTGCCAAAAAAAATATGAATGTTGTCTACAAGACGTTATCATGAAGTCTCCGCGAACAGACTTTTGTGAATACAAGATATAACACAGAGCTTATTTTAATATTACTCAAATAGACCTTCAAATACTACCGTATGAAAACATACGAGTTTTATTAATTTATTTATTAGGAGACATTTACCATGCGAGAGAGCAGAAAGGAGATCATAACCCAGCGTCATAAGGTAAACCACGCAAGGAGTACACATCCGATATATTCTTCTTCTCTTTCTTCTTTATCAAATCCTTTTCCGTTATTTGGTCCGGACTTCTTAATTTTCTACTGTAAGTTATGGTGGCATTCGGAGTCGTGCAATTGGAATGGCACTCTGAGACACATCCGATATACGAGTATTAAAAAAAAAATCGTCATATCGTCACTATGGGGATAAACAGTCTATAGAGCGCCACCAGCTACGATATAAACACAATTCCTTGATCTATTATGCTTAATTATACTTACTCTCACTATACTGTGTTTTTTTTTATCTTATCTGGATACTATTTGCTTTCCTATCCATTCTCTGTTATAAAATTCACTTAAGAGGTATCCGTTTAACTTGTAGAACTTACAAAAGTTCACAAACAAATGATTTTGCTAAAAATATTTCTACTTACATTTCTTTGTAAGGAAAAAACAGGAAATTGTTGTTGAATTAATTAACAACTCTTGAACCTTTTTATATTGAATGTGCAGTGTCTTTCTTTTAGACAATCAATGCATAATGTGATTTTGTTTGTATAAATGATTTATTTGCAGAATAAGGGTTAACAATATACAAGGTGATAAGATTACAATTACAGTAACCGTAGCTGATATGCAAAAGCAGATTTATCTTGATTAGTCAAAGTCAAATATTTTTATTTCAAATAGGCAAGATAAACATGCTCTTTTAAAAAGTCAGAAGCTAGGCGTTTGTTTCAAACGTAATTCCTATGAAGAAGAATAGACAAGAAACTACATGGATTTTTTTTCTTTTTAGTGAGTATAGCCATATGTTTTTTTATAGCTAAGTTTTGCAGATGACTGCACTTCATCTGATCTTAAGTGCGAGTGCAATCCATAAGTGAGGAGGGCTACTACACTGCCTTTTCTACGGGAGCCTAGGTATTGCGTCGGATATATCAATGAGAAAGGCTGATGGATATATGGCTGCCACACAGACCAACTGTTAGTAGTAGTAAACATTTTAACACAAATTCATCTCTATCGGGTATTCCTAGCACAAGTTGATTGACAGAACCAGACCTTAAAAGAACTTACTGTTAACTAAGATATGAAAACATTTAAAGTGTCCTATAATATTTAATTATTTAGGTATATGATTTAGCTTAAAAAAAATATTTCGTCATCATCATAGCTCCACAGTAGGGAACAATATAGCAAAAGATTGTCTATAACGGCCATATTTTTAACCCAGATCTGCAGAAATAGAGCAATAAAATAATCTAAAAAGCCATTCTTGTCTCATTCACTGTCGATATATAAAGAAACGACAAACTGTACGAGCCAATAAAAAAGGTCTAGGAATAATATAACGAAATAACAGAATGAATAACCCCCATAAAGCAATGAATGAGAATTCAATTTTGTTAACAAAAAAATTACAGCAGAAAAATATAAATTTCGCGTTGAACAAAAGTATTTTCTGGAACCCTCGGGAACGGGCTGCTCAGAAGAAAAATTAGGCAAAGGCACGTCTCGAGAAAATGAAAAATCAATCAAACATAAATATTGTTATAATGGAGTTTTGATTTGATTTTGTTCGATGACGAACTGAGAACTTAATTGTACAACAGAAAACACAATTCGCTCTTTTAGTATGATATAAGTACTTATAAATATACATTAACAGATGTAGTGTCTATGGCTACATCACTCAGTCGGCTTATAGTCACTTACATACCTATGTGTGCGTGAAAATTATCTATGTGTGTCTACGATACAGGCTATATTATATCTATCTACGATACAGGCTATATTATATCATCTGATATGTCAGTATCCTATGAAGGCCGATTAGGCCAGGCTATAGTTACTTGTCCTCAATTTTAAACGTCATCCCACCATCTGATATATTTGTGAAAAATATACAAATTTAGTGAATTTGAAATTGCAGTATCTCTCTCTGTACAGCCTAATTTGTTAAAAAATAACTAATTTCGTGAATTGCTTAACGAAATCAATCTCGTTTAAAACAATAGTTTAACGTTATTTTTTAGATATACACAGAAGGGGTTCCTAGTTTTGAATATATAGAAATTATAGTGTACACTTCCCAGAATTGTCTCTTAAATAATGTAAGACTTAAACATCCAGAGTACTTGTAACATAACTTTAGCTCCATTTCCATCCAATCTCCCCGATCGCAGAACACAATGGCTTGGAAGAAAACAATCTTTAGGCTCGAACAACGCATCCGTATTGTTCTCTGCCCAGGAACATTCGAAAAGGAACTTTCATTGTTTTTTTATTTACAACTCGGAAAACGGAACGCAATAAAATATTTTCCTTGTTTCTGTTAGTAAAATTAAAGAAAACAGATGTATGTTTATGATCTTATCAGGGGAATGTATTTGACGCTATTGATAACCATAGATATTCGTATAACGCTCAATTTATTTGCCAGACTTTCTTTTAACTTTTATTGGCGATTTGTTTACATCGACAAACTAACGGTCTTATTCATAATGACTTATCGGAGGTTTAAACGGAGATTTTATCGGAGAGAACGTTTTAGCGTAAAAAGACTATTATGAATAACAAGTTTTGACAATTTTCGCGAACCTATTTCAGCGAAATTTCAAACCTCCGATAAGTCATCATGAATAAGACCGTAAGTCTATAAGAGCCTAAGTTATAAGATTAATGAACGCACATTTGTTTATTTTCTTTACACGTTTAATGTATTATTGCACAAGCGCGCTTTTCCATGGTCCTATTTTTAAAACACTACATTATTGATTTAAAATATCGGATGAATATAAATTAGAATCATATAGGGAGGATTTCGTCGTATTTACCATTAGTTTGTCATCATATTATTATGCCGTAATAATCACATCGCCATAAGCATATCATCATTGACGGACAGCGAAGTCTCAGTACTAGGGTCTTGTTTTATATTTTGGTACGGATCCTTAAAAATCTAATCTTACTGCTAATGAATGTCTGTAGTCTGGTAATCATAGTCTAAATAAGGTATAACCTCGTAAACACCGAATGGACAAACAATTCAACGTCATATGTAAACTAGTTCAAGATGTTTACAATCTACCCGCATTTAATCACTCTCTACAAACTGTGTTCGAACTAACATAGTACACGGACCCGGTGGCATGTGTACCCTTGTGTATCATTCTGTGTATGTTGTGTACAGTACATACTAGTAGGTTAAGATTCATGTTAAATGGGTGAAGTATGCATCTTTAAATTAGCTTCGAAGTAATTTTCAGTAGTATCTCTATCTTATATAGAAAGTCTACTAATTTGTTATAATATTTATTTATAAACCTATTGATATTTTTCGGAAATACCAGCTATCTGTCTCTGTTATGGAAAAGTTTGACTTTTAATGCAAGTGAAAAGTTTTATTTAGGATATTTTGGTTAATTAGGACGCAATTTGAAAACGTATCCTTTAAAAGGGACAATGATCACCACATTTCAAGTTGTAATAGTTATTAATTGTATAAAATATTTTCATATACCTAGTTATGTTTCAACCTATTTAATTAATTCTACAATACCGTAACTGAAAAATGTCGTCTTTAGTCTATAAACATTCATCGTAGAACATTTGTAGCACTTCTACGTAGACTTCTACATAAATAATTCGTAGCGTATATGCGTATGTGTAAATTATGAAAAATAGTGCCCATTCGATGTGCACAACTTAACTGAACTTTTATAAAAAATGAAAACAACTATTGCTGTATTTTCATTATCTGACTATTTTGTTGTGAACATTTATAATAATTAAAATCTTAAGTCTAAAACAAGCTCAGTTGACATTGCCGAATTGTGTTATCGACACTATCATAATTCATTTTTTAGTTTAGTTGTGCGCCAAGAATTGGTACCATTATCTGTAAAATATTCACAGATTTACACAAATTTTCTCATTTGTAACATTAGTAGGATTACAGTAAGAAGTTTGACTGTCAGCCAAGGAATCTACAGAACAAGGTAACATGTCGACAGGTAGCATAACCCTCAGGGAATACACAGTTAACTTGCAAGTTTACGTGAAGTTAGGTCAACTAATTTGCTGAAGACGCCAGTAATTACTGTCTTGATTGCAGGCCACATGTGTTTGGTTTGTGACGACGGATTGTTGGCTGATGTGAACACTATTTGTAACGTAATTAGATATTACTTTAATTCTGCAGCGCTCTATGGTTGGCTGTAGAAAATGCCTTAGGCATTCATCTCGCCTATACATTAAAGTGTTAAATAAATAAGTAAATATATTTAGATGTTTCATATCAATGCTTTATGTACTATGATGACGCTGCTATGCTGTGAATGATGTCGTGATTTCAAGTAACTATGCTTAGACCAAAAACGTGAATTTGTAAAAATCTTCTATGTGTAAATATTGAATTTAAATTAGGATTTTTCATCGATAAAAACGATTTTTAACTCATTATTTTGCATAAACTATAATTATTGAACTCTTGTCACACATGAATTAAACAAATATATTTCAAAAATCGCGAGTGTACGAATGTATCTCCAGGTTTTTTTATATTGTCTATATTTTGTCTACTACTTATAGTAGAAAATCTAATTAGACAACGATTCAACTAAATAAAGTGTAACTTTTAAATAGATCAACAAAAAAGCGAGACTAAATTTAACACTTCGCAAATTCACTATCCAAAACTCCTACACTTACAGACTTAACAGAACTTAATGCACTTTTATTAACAAAACCTAACCTAAAATACTTTCAAAAGTTTCTTTGTGTAAACCCACGTGAAGTTGACCGCTGCGGGCCGAGCCTCGTTCTGACATCAAAGAGGTAAAACCTATAACCTTTTGGTCCTTTGTAACGTGTTCAGATTTGGATACTCAGATACTGTTACGTTGACTTTTTGGTTTAGAACAATCCGGCTACCAGAAATTCTAAAAACATTTTATTCTTAAAAGCCGTTTCCATTTTGCAATTGTTATTTTCCTAGCCTGTTTTTTTTGCTTAGTTTAAAAAGAACATAAAAGTATTAATAACTTTATTAATTGTTTTTCTATTCATCGATATTTTGTATCTTATCTAATCGTTTTATCAAATAGTAAAGAATATCTAACCATTATCCACCATCTTTGTTTTAGTTTATCCTTCAGAAAAAGCAAATATATTTTGTTAAACAACATTTATGAAACGAGTAAAAATTGAGTGAACACGCTTTGAATTACCCAACTGTATACTAATCTGGCAAAAGTCAGAGGTTAATTAGTCTGTTGTATGTAAAAATTTAAAAAAAAACAATACCATGTAAGTGTTAGTCCATTGTGTGTCAAAATTATTAAAACAATGTAAAATAATCTCGTGTAAGTTGTTTTACGTAAATATACGGTATAATAAATTTCATTAAGTTCAGTTAGTGTTGTTAAGTCTCGTCTAGACAGTGTATAAGTTTACATGAGGGAGATATGTCTGTGTTATTATCTAAGTACATTTCAATAATTCACTTTGTAGTAAGATAAAGTAAATCTACCTACCTGTTTCTATTTGTGTAGACTATAATCCGTGTGGTGATAGATTAAGAATACAAGTGTCACCAGGGTAAGAGGCGGCTAAGGGATATTATTTAAATATACTTAAATATTTAATGAAATTTCACACAACGTCCCTGGTCCTAAAGTAAGCTATATTTCTATGCTTGTGTTATGGTGGCACCAGAATACGGATAGACTACATATAGGTACTACTTTTCTTTTGTAAATAATACATAGTAAACACTCAGATGCAGTACAAACATTTGTATGACAATTATAAAGATTACACAAATTATTGTGCTGAGCAGGAATCAAACCCCCGATCTTATGAATTACAATCAAATGTTAGTGACAGAAAACTCAAAACTAAACCCTTTGCTAACACGCTTGATCAGCGCGGCATAGTACCTACACCAAAAGCCATTCCAAAGTCCAGGAGGCCCGTACCTAACAGAGGGATGTTAATAAATAAAATAAATAGATAAATAATAAATATTCATAGACATTTTACACAACGTCCTCTGGTCCCAAGCTAAGCTTATTATGCTTGTGTTATGGGTACCAGAATACGGATATAATACATAAACTACTTTTCTTTTGTAAATACATACTTAATACATACATTATAGTAAACACCCAGAAATGATAATAAATACAAATAATGATAATAATAATGATCTGAATAAATACATTACACTACGCTATGTTTATTATTATACATTTTTTAATATATAATGACAATATAATAACCTAGAAGGGATATTAACATAAAAATATATACCTAAATAGACACATCACATAATTTTCCCTCAGGTTTCTGAACTGTCAAGCTAGCAAAATAAATACAAAAAAAAAACAAGCCAATAAAACAATTTATCCCAATCGACATAAATTATTTATAACATTGATAACATTGTATTTATAACCAGCCATTTACAAATTCATAGTAAAATATTTTATCACTGAAATTACAAATCTTTCCCCAAGGATGAAACTTTTATAAGAAAATTTTAAAAAAATATGTTCCTATTCTACGACCCTTTGCGGGGACAAGTGAGTAAATCGTTGGGCGGAGTGAAGGCGGTTCCGTGACAAATTATTATTTTTATTGCCCTAATAATATGGCTAGTCGACTTGGAGAATTAATTAAACTTGCCAACATGAACTTTGGCAAGAAGTTATTTACGTATTTAAATATTGCTTGTAATTTTTTTATTGCGTTTGTTTTATATTTTGATCGGAGAAAGCAATTAATAATTCGTTTTTAACACGCTTTTGTTAAGTTCGTTCGTGCCTATGTACCTACTTATCTATTTAATAATGTGTGTACCTACTGGACTCTTTGAACATGATTTTCTCCCCCGTCTAATAGTTGGATTAATCTGAATCGATGACATACAAAATAAATAAATACATATTCATGGACATTTCACACAACGTCCTCTGGTCCCAAGCTAAGCTTATATGCTTGTGTTATGGGTACCAGAATACGGATAGAATACATATACTACTTTTTTTTGTAAATACATACTTATGCAGTACAAACATTCGTATGACAATTAGAAAAATCACACAAATGATTGTCCCGAGCGGGAATCGAATCCGCGACCTCTTGATCGGCAGTCCGTTACATGAACCACTACACCACGAGGCCCGTCATAAAACAGCAATGTTTTTCAGAAACTACAAGTACATTTCAATAATTCACTTTGTAGTAAGATAAAGTAAATCTACCTACCTGTTTCTATTTGTGTAGACTATAATCCGTGTGGTGATAGATTAAGAATACAAGTGTCACCAGGGTAAGAGGCGGCTAAGGGATATTATTTAAATATACTTAAATATTTAATGAAATTTCACACAACGTCCCTGGTCCTAAAGTAAGCTATATTTCTATGCTTGTGTTATGGTGGCACCAGAATACGGATAGACTACATATAGGTACTACTTTTCTTTTGTAAATAATACATAGTAAACACTCAGATGCAGTACAAACATTTGTATGACAATTATAAAGATTACACAAATTATTGTGCTGAGCAGGAATCAAACCCCCGATCTTATGAATTACAATCAAATGTTAGTGACAGAAAACTCAAAACTAAACCCTTTGCTAACACGCTTGATCAGCGCGGCATAGTACCTACACCAAAAGCCATTCCAAAGTCCAGGAGGCCCGTACCTAACAGAGGGATGTTAATAAATAAAATAAATAGATAAATAATAAATATTCATAGACATTTTACACAACGTCCTCTGGTCCCAAGCTAAGCTTATTATGCTTGTGTTATGGGTACCAGAATACGGATATAATACATAAACTACTTTTCTTTTATAGGCGTGTTTTTTCGATTTTAAACTCTTTCTCTCTAGCTCTCTACATCCCTTTAACGTCCCACAGTTGGGCACTGGCCTCCTCTACTACAGGAGGGGTTATGGGCTACAGTGCCGCGCTGAGCAGGCGTAATGGCATTATTTTCGAGCTTCCCGTCTCTCACAGAGGAGGTTATGTCTACAATATCTCTTAATTGGCCTTTAGGGTACTGTCCCTGGGGAGGAACTATGGTAGTGACACTTGTATTCTGTCACCACACGGAATTCACTTGAATCTTCTTCTTCTTTTCTTGCTTAATTAACTTGTGTTCCTGTGTCTATAATTTATTTATGTGTTAATGTTTCCTGTGTTGTATTGTCTGATATTGCTGTGCATGTTGTTTTTCATTATTTGATCTTTGGATGTCGTCACCTTGTAAGTAACTGTGTGACTTTTTAACTGTGTTTATAATGTAAGTCAGTTAAGATACTTACCGCATAAAATCAGCGTTGTTAGGTTGTTTCATGGACACCCTTTCAACATTTTGCTGAGTGATGTACCTTTTTTCCGCTTACGGATGGGTTAACCACCTTATGACTACTTTTATGTACTTCATCTAGTTTAATTTGACATAATAATTATATAATAAGCTAGTGTACTATACTCTGTATGGCCTCACCGTGAGTGTGAAATAAATATTTTTCTGTCTTTTTTTTCTTTAACTTCACTTACTGTACTCCTAATTTAGGTATTTGCCTTAGGTATTGCTATCCCTATTCCCGAGCACCGTGCTGAAAGGGACAAATATAGCTGAAACAGATATTACCTACAAATTCTTTGAAAAAAAGACGTTTCGTACTCCCCTTTTTTCTTCGCGAATGTTAAACCCATTTTAATTGCTTTTACGCTATATTATAGATGGAGAGTATATCTATACTTGCATCACTTTTTTTCTTTGTAAAACGTTACCAAATATGTGTGATAGACGCTGCAACTGTACCTAAAGAAAACCGAAAAATCGGGATTTTCGGATGGTCATATTTTTTTAGTTATTAAGTATTGAAAAAAAGAAAGTGACAGAAGCATAGATATACTCTTCATATATAATATAGCGTAATAACAATTAAAATTGGTTTAACTTTCGCGAAGAAAAAAGGGAAGTACGATGTCCATATTTTTGTATGGAATGCTCCATACACTCCATGCCCTCTTAATACTTTGATATTAGGTTGTATACACAACTGTAATCGCCATGCAATCTCAATATCTAAAATATTTTTATAAAATCAATATTATACAGATTTCCCAAATATACAAATTGAATCCAATCATGAATACTAAAACAGTTTCAATATCGTTTTCATGTTGTTCTTAAGGAACCCTAATAAAATAAGACGGCCTAAATATGGTTGAAAATTCGTAACGACAATATTGCGTCGCCCCTTTGTTCACGAATTCCTTCAAAGCAAATTGCTTTTGGTAAGGAACTCAGAACTTTTAAAATATGCCAAATATATTTTACGATTTTACGGTATAGCAAATGTTCTTGTTAACTGTTACTGACTTTGAATATCATTATTTTATTTAGCTACAAGTAATCCTGTAGGCTTCGCACGAGTGGATTTATTGACAATTAAAATTAATAAAAATAAAGAAAATGTAAATCTTACAAAATCTTTAAATAACTTAGAATGCCAGCGTTATAATTATGTACAAATAGCACAACGAATAATAATAGTTTTTATGATACTAATATAAATAACTCCAGCGCCCCTCCACAGGATGGTCACGCATCAAAATAAATTTTAATGTCGTCATGTAATCTAAAGTTTACTTACGAACATTCGCCGGCGTACAGCTAAACAGCTATATTAGGAACTTACCTAAAAAGAAAGATAGAAACATTAAAAGAATTTTATTTATTAATAATAATACTATAGTGATAAAATTTTTTCATATACGCAAACGTATTCGGAGTATGTGTACATTTGTACAACTTTTGTAGTTATATAACAGGAAATTTTAAGTATAACCTGATTTTTAAATTGAAAGGGTATACTTTGTAGAGATGCAGATATTGTTTCCAATATTCTGAAATAGGGTGCTCAATGTTACCAGTATTGAGCGTACTCGTTGGCCACCTAGGGTTGTCAGAAGAAGAAGAATTGTGAACAATAGAATACATTTTTTTGAGAAAATCTAACATAACAGTTATTTCGAAGAATTGAATATTGCTTTGTTATCATCATAAGCCATTTAACAGATGTGATGTGATATGTGAAATATTTATACTTATATACTAAGATAATTATCGTTAATTTTAATATGTATACATATTTATTAAGTAAAACTGTTGAGTAAAGATTTAAATTTATTTCATCTAGTGATAAAAATATTGGGGAAGTCTATTTATTACGCTGATCAAGCGTGTTAGTAGTGTTAAGTTGTTGAATATAAATAGAATAACTCGGATCTGTGACAACCCTAAACTGCAGTTCACAATATAGAACCATTTGATTTGAGTGCACTCTGAAAAATGTCTTTTGATATTTCGTATCATATTGAGTCCTATGTGTAGGCAACTAGTCACTGCTTTCTTGATTTTGTAGTACGTATACAAATAGAATATTTGTACTAGAAATGTACTAATTAATATAAAGGTATTTTGACTTAGGTACTTTTTCTTTTGATATTGATTTGCTGTAAAGCGACTGTTTTAGTCCCTAACTATTAAATAAATAAACAATTATTTCATATGAATACGATATTATTATAATCCTGCAAAAATACACACACTAGTATAATACAGAATACTATTAACACAGTTGTCTTTTACAAGAGGGCAAAGAACCTTAACAGATTTTTAAAATATTTTAGAATAGTTTGCAAAAGATCTCATTTAGTATATAGTGCGCATGTTGAGATTGGCTTCTCTCTTCTTCTTCTTCTTCTCTCTAAGATTAGTCTCCCCTAAGCAATGAAAAAGGTAACATAGATGTCTCGAACGAAAACCATGTTCTGTCTGGATTTTTAAATAGTTCTGTATATAGATGAAATACGTTTATACAAAAAAATATAAGGAAAAATTTGTCGTTTAAAAATTACCTCGACAACAAAGTAAAACCTGTCTTACTACCTTAATATTTTCTTATATGTAAAGATGTTGGTGACAGGTGGCTTTCTTTACTACAGTTTTCACCTCGCCCTAATCGAGCCATGGTCTGTGCCCTGAGCCCGACCATGACCCGACAAGGGATGGCCTCATTATGCAGCTCAGCCCAGTGGGGGGAACATTAGGTCCCCCTGGTGATAGGTGGTAATAGTTACCATCTAGGAAATATATCCTAAATATATCCTCCTTTTAGAACTAAGAAAAATATGCAAAAATGAAAAATATTTTTATACGTAAAAAAGTCGAGTGTAAACTTTACAGGAAAAAGTTCTTATATCTGTTAAAATATATTTCATAAAGGAAAGTGCCTAATTCTTTTAAGCAAAAGTCGGCTTAAGCAAATAAATCTTTTCTATGACAAACATTTTAGGAGCAATCACAAATTATTTTGTGTAAAGCTTTTAGACGATCAAAGTGTAACCATTTAGTTATCTTTTATTAAAAAACTTTTATCTTTTTAAAAGTAACATCTTTTTGTATCCTTTTCATCGCAATTCCGGATATGTCTTGTGTAAGTATAATGGAATGAATTGAAACCGTTTACGTTTTTCCTTGTTGGTTTCGGAGACTGATATGATCACTTTATCCTCCAAACATTTTAAGGATGATGTTAATCTGACCTGTTTGTCTGGCATAACATATTTTTGTAAAACCTTTTCATGACGTTATATTTTTTTTATCTTATAATTAAAAAGGATAAGACAATAAGTCCGTTTTTATACACTTTATACGTATAAGATGTTTCAATAAATAAGTAATCTTTCCGTTTCTTTTTTGCTTTCATGTTCCGTGCTAAAATAGGAAAACAGTTTGATAAAATCACTTTCATGTCTACTTGGCCAATCAAAGATTTAGCTACGCTTCAAGGTTCAAATTAAAACTCAAACCATATTTATAGCATCCCAGTTTCTTTTTACAGGACGTACAAATTATATTCATAAATAAAACTACTTTTTACCACGGGTGTAACCCCGTAACAACTGCTCGCAGAGGACAGTTTACAGCTCAGTCCTACTCGTAACTATAATGACTGCAAAGTGGCCCAAAGGACGGGCCTCGTGGTAGAGTGGTTCATATAACGGACTGCCGATCATGAGGTCTCGGGTTCCATTCCCGGTCAGGACAATCATTTGTGTGATGTTTTTAATTGTCATACAAATGTTTGTACTGCGTCTGGGTGTTTCTATGTATTATAAGTATGTATTTACAAAAGAAAAGTAGTTTATGTATTATATCCGTATTCTGGTAACCATAAAACAAGCATTTAAGCTTAGCTTGGGACCAGAGGACGTAGTGTGAAATGTCCATAAAAAAAAATTCTTCGAAACGAGTTTAAATTTTAAACAAATATACGCGTCTAACGCGTAAGAAGTGGTCTTATTTTAACAAATAAGCCGAGCAAGTGATAAAGTATACTATACATTCTAATACATACGTTCTATATACATACACATAGTTTTAAAGATGTTAATAAATAATTGTACAAAACCTGTACAATGTAGTTAACTACATGAATACCTACATGAAAACAACAGATATATATTGCAACATTCAAACTATTTTTATTAAAATACCTTTAGTAATAAACTCCAAAGCACTGTACAGTTTCATGTTTTATTAATTAAAGTTTCGATGTTCAAATCAGGTATCTATTTTTATTTGTGGTTAATTTAAAGTTTTGTTTATGGCGGAAATCGTGATAGTTAAAAAGCGATCACCAAATATGTGCATAGAAGAATTGCTATGTTTATTGATTCGTTGGGAGAAGCCGCGGGCATTAGACTAGTATAAATAAATAATAAATAAATAAATATTCATGGATATTTCACACGACGTCCTCTGGCTAAGCTAAGCTTATTATGCTTGTGTTATGGGTACCAGAATACGGATAGAATACATATACAACTTTTCTTTTGTAAATATATACTTATAATACATAGTAAACATCCAGACGCAGGACAAACATTTGTATGACAATTATAAATATCACACAAATGATTGTCCTGAACGGGAATCGAACCCACGACCTCGTGAACGGCAGTCCGTTACATAAACCACTCGGCCACGAGGCCCGCCAATATTAGTAGATTATTATAATATTTATGTAATGCTAATGTTTAAAAAAAAATGTATTTCCTTAGCCATACAATTGGGGTCAAATGTGATGTGAATCCCACCCATGACCATAGTGACTGAAAAGTCTACAAAACGTAGGTCTAAAATTTAAGACAAATATACGCATCTAAATCCGAAAATTAGTGTATTTGTAACACGCTTTTATATGTTCGGTATGTATCTATCAATGTATTAATCTATGTAACGGAATCTTTGAACGCTTTCACCAACTTGCAGTAGTCGGATTGATTAGAAATTTTGCACACATATCAAGGACCGATGACAATGCAATTATTTAAAAATATATTCAGGATTTTCACGCGTGTTTTTTAATTTTTGAACTAAGGAAATTATTATTTCAATAATAGAGGCGCACGAATGTCAGAGAATGTCAAATGCTATGTTATTTATGAATACAAGTATACTTTAGAAAGATTGACTTGCCTCTTAGAAAGTTTGACAGTGACTTGCAGGGTGTAAACATCCCTCTCTAAATATAGTAGACCGCATCTTTATTATCGTACGGACCACCATAGACCGTCCTTTATCGTAATTTATAGGGCCCATTCAGCTTGTCTATTTGCTACGTAAACATATCTACTGCCCATGGATTTAGTAAGTTTTAGGACCACCAACTTATCGGATCATCTTTTTATTGGATTAGAAATAGCAAAAAGTTATACGCACTTAATAGTTCCTGTTTATATACATGAGAGATACATTTTACAACTGTATAGTCAATTGATTTATATATGTGTCCGATGTCTATCCTAGCTTGTAAAAAAAAAATATGTTGAAAATATTTAGAAAAATACCTTGGTTTTTATTACATCAAATAATTTTGGTGTTACATCAAGCACTTTATAACCTTGAAAAGTACTACATATACTGAAAATTTACAAAGGTAAATAATCGCTAGTAATATTATAAATGCGAAAGTAACTCTGGCTGTCTGTCTGTTACGCTTTCCAGACCAAATTTCATCAAAAACCGATTTTGATGAAATTTGGCACAGACAATCTTTAGACCCTGAGAAAGGACATAGGCTACCTTTTATTGCGGCGAAAAAAAGGGATGAAAAGTTTTCTAAATTTCACGCGGACGGAGTCGCGGGCAACAGCTAGTAATAAATAAATTTACAAAAGTAACTAATAAATTAAAAAGATAAATTCTTAATAACTTAAAAAGATAAATTCTAAAGACGAAGAAGAAGCTTGTGCTTAATCTGCTTTTTACCTACCACATGTTGTAACTTTACGATATAATTTTTATTTAAAAATTATGTTCAGCAATTTAAATTTCAATCATAAAACAGAAAAGTCGAAATTATCTCGTTTCAAAACAATTTCGAGTAGATTATTATACGTATCCAATTATGACAAACACACAAAGGGAACATAAGAAAAAAGTAAATAAAAAAGGAAAAAATAAAAAAGTTTGTTTCAGTTAATTGGAGTGGAGTATCACCGAGGGATTATAATTTATTGTTTGAACTTCGTATGTTTTGGTTGTCCACGAAGGTTGCAAGCGGAGAAAAGTATAAATATACAGGGTGACTTTGCAAGGTGTTGCCAAATTTTTTAAATAAGCTCTATAGAACAATACTAAAATACGTCTTTGTAGTAACTATTTGTAAACGTAGTATTTTTCAAAAAAAAAACTATTTAAAATGTTCTTAAAAGTAACTCAACAAAGAGACACCGCGTGCGTTGTCATTCATTAGAGACCAGAGCCACAAACGACCTTATGCAGACCACATAACGACAAGCGCGCCAACAAGTTCTTATGCAGTGGACATACGGTGCAATTTCATCAACACGCCACCGGTCAATGACTCTTCAATAAACACCCCCTCCATTTGTCGGCCTACGCTTCCCGCTAACCCTTGCTTGCGCGGGCGCCCGAACCTTATGTTGTTAAGCATAAGGCTTATTTTCGCGCACCATAATCACTACTACACTTACAGTTTAACTTTTGCGAAACTATCGTGACGTGCGTGCGTATTTTTCTATGAATGAAGTAAATTATCCACGCGTACTATTTTTAAACAGCGGATAGGATTAAAATGAAAAATTTTTTTTTGATGTTCTTTATGTAAATCGATTAAGTTACTGATTCAGAGTCGCTCCTAAAAATTTGGCAACACCTTGCAAAGTCACCCTGTATATACCCAAAACTTTTTAGGATCCTATATTTGTTACTACCGTAGTTTATTATGGGCCACTGTGGAATACAGCTACGACTTCGGCAATACAGACGTACATACATAGTAGTTCAAAGTTATTTTTGAAGTGAATACCTTCGCTGAAGTATTCTGTAAGAAAAAGCAGTATTTCTTTTGTCCTACATTTACGCATGTCGTCTAATCTAATAATATATCTATCCTTTCTTTTCACTCGTATATAAATTATCTACTGTATGACGCGTAGAATAAGAACATTTTATATACCGAATAAGAACATTTTCACGAGATTCGTGATTGAGTGGTCCATGTAACAGACTGCCGAACAAGAGGTCGCGGGTTCGATTCCCGCTCGGGACAATCATTTGTGTGATTTTTCTAATTGTCATATCAAAGGTTTGTACTGCATGTGATTGTTTCTATGTATTATAAGTATGTATTTACAAAAGTAGTATATGTATTCTATCCGTATTCTGGTACCCATAACACAAGCATATAAGCTTAGCTTAGGAACAGAGGACGTTGTGTGAAATGTCCATGAATATTTATTATCATTATTATTATACCTAAGTTTTATTAGACGCATATTCTCTTGCGTGTGCTTAAGAGGATACCAAAATAGCTTCGTGCATTTTTCTACGTACGAAGTTTTCATTTTTTCTTTAGATTGAATGGCTAGAGCTCTAATTTTTAAGTATATGTTTTTTCAATATATAATATAATACTATATAAAATATAAAACTTAGAAACGCGATTGAAAAAAGTTTTGTCGATAGAAAATCTTAGCGAAACAACCTCTCTTATTTTTTTATTTTTTTCATTTGTCGGTCTATTATCGCGTATTAACTAATGAAATAACTTTCAAAACATAAGTAACTATTATGTATAGAAACACGTAAACCGGAATTAAAATATATTTAATAGATTTTGAGTAAACAAAAAAATATCCCGAATTCTTCATTTTCTATACCTACTAGCTGTGTTAATAGTTACATGTCGACGATAATATTGATGTAGGCCCTTAAGCAGTTTGAATGACTTTATTTCATGTTTCTTGCTCAAAGAGTGTTACAAGTTTCATCTCATCAACTGTCGAGCTCAACCATAAAGGCCTAAGTAAATATTGTATTGCGACAAACATAATAAAGTGCCTATTTTTGGTGAAATTCGCGGTTAACTTTTTATATGTCTACCTTCCTCATTTATTAAAATTAGCCTATTTTTTATTTGAGATGGTTCTTTCAGTTTTTTGTTGGATACTAAC
Organism: Orgyia antiqua; assembly: GCA_916999025.1. Classification (NCBI taxonomy): domain Eukaryota; kingdom Metazoa; phylum Arthropoda; class Insecta; order Lepidoptera; family Erebidae; genus Orgyia; species Orgyia antiqua. The sequence continues at coordinate 23,883,367 of OU779862.1, forward strand.
GATAGCTTTAGCTCTTTTTGAAAACTTAAATTGATCACATTTTGGTTATGATCAAAAGTGTGTAGTTTATTTATTTATTTATAAACTTTGGGTACAATATATATATAAACTTTGGCTTGTACGATGGCGGACTTAATGGCGGCGTGGCGCCTAAGGCATTTTCTACCAGAGTAGTAGTTTCTGTTAAAATATAGTAATTGTCGTTTTTTGTTTTAAACAGACCAGATTTTCTATGAGGCTATAGGCAAATGATCCAGATAACATAGCTAATCTACCAAAATTTTTTGCCTAATTTGCTATATTACGACATGATTGATATGGATAAAATATACCTACGCGTGACGACTTCGAAGTAGACGATTCCCTACTAGCTCCTAAGACTCCAATTAAAACGGAAACATTCGTTAGATGCTATCTAGCTATAATAAGAATTGTTTGTAGTCGTTTTGCGGATGCTGCGTTATAATATTGTGGAGAGGTGCGTAGAGCTACATCGTATAAAATGCAATAAAATCTTATCGCAAGTGACAACCTTCTGTAAAATGTTAGCATGAAGGACGATTTAATTTATAATAAAGCGCGCCATGTTTGTTCCATTAAGCCCGTAAGTCGTTGAAGTAAGCGAAGACTCGAGTAAGTGCTCGATTATTCTCACGACGGGCTAAGTGGCAAGCACTAACTTAAGTTCACAACTTGGATACAACAATCAAGTCTGAACTAAGTGAAACTTTTACACAAAGTGTGTGATCTTGGCTTTGTGAAGACGGTTTATTGTTACACGTAACTGACTGACGAATTAGGAGTAAACTTGAGTAGTTTATGACGGTGAAACGCGAGGTTATTATGATTTCATTTAAAATTCCGCTGTAGACGTTTTAAGTTCTTGTGCATAAGAAACAAAATAAGAATCAAAAGAATTGTGTGTTTTTACTTGCTCATTTTATATAAGATTCTTAGATTATTTAACAAATAAATTTTATGTGACATACCTACGTATTCCGAATTATATTCGGTAGAGCCATTTGATTTATACGACAAAAAAAATATGAATACAAATACCTTCGTTAATCTAATATTTCCTTCATTTAATGTCGGAGGTTAAATATGCCATTAGTCAAGCATTCGAATGTAATAAAGGACTTCCATTTTGTTATTTCAAATGGATATAAAATCGTTTTCCAATTACGTCAACACAGTGAACAAACGTATTTGTGTCCATTTTGCCGTCTAACACCCTATTTATTATTGGGACACGGTGCTACTTATTTTCGTCTGTGTCTGAATAATTCTCTCGTGAAACTGTACACGACAAAATTAATTGTTACGTCGTTTGATACTGTGAATTTTCAGGTCGTATCTCACAAAATACTGTTTAGTATTCAACAAACAAGTACGTTTTATAGGTCAGATTATTCCAGTGATAATCTTTTTATACATGCTTAGTTTTTTGTTAGTATAAGAATGATTTGTTCTAGTGCAGTAATAAACTATTGTGCAGGTTGTTTAGATATCGAGATAAAGATAGTAACAAAGATATTTTTAATAATGCATAATTATTTTCAAAAACAGTGTACAATTCATAGGCCTATATCTGATATAGTTCACAAAAGCATACTAGCTGTTTTAAACCAATATTGTTTATTCCTATACCAACATAATATTACTAACATACTATCTCATAGTAAATTGAGATCAAATCCCTTTACAAATTCGATTGTCCATTGTTTTCTATTTACAAATTCGTAATTATTTGTCAAAAAGATTAGTTCTAATGCTTTCATGCCATTAAGTAGAGGTAGACGGCGACGGTAGTTTTCATTTGCCATTTATCAATGACAACCCCTTGCACATTTGTACCCTGGCTTGAATGTAGGGGTGGGGCTCATTGTCATTCCTGGAGCACAGTTCGAATTCCGACCAAATTCAAAGACTTCATCGTACAATGGCAAGGGTCGAGAGTACGGGTAGTTTTATTTATGAGATCCTGCAGAAATCGTGATGTTTATATCTTAGATGTTATAAGGTCTCATAGTTATTGGTACGCTTACGCTATAAAGCAAGTATATAGGTAGATATACATAGCTGTACTAACATCAATGTTGATTACGGATCTCCCGTTTATCAGTAAAATAGCTCTGTACAGTCTACGTCAGTTAGCTCATATATAGATTACATGAGCTAAAAAGGACAAAAGCTGAGATTTGTCTATTATAAGTAAGAACATTTATGGACAAACGATGACGTATAAAAGATGGCGATGTTAGTTAGGATGGTACAAAAAGTTTACGAATTAATATTTTTCACATAATAATTATGTGATGCCTATGTTTTTTATCCATACTTGCAAATAATCTACTTAATAAAAACTTTAGTTGATTTATTTTCATATAAACAGAACGCACTCGCAGGTGTCTATGTAACATCACTACCAGGGGCGTGCGCTCCATAAAGGCAGATAAGCAGTGCTTTACTTGTCATTCACAGATATTTTAATAAAACGTTCGTATGTTTTAGATGACTTTATTCATTTATTTACTATTATTTAAACAAAATATTATAACTTAAAACGCCTAATAATTCATAAATAGCACCAATATGTGCTTGCAAATTGGTGCTTTTTGCCAGGGGTTTGGCGAAGGAATAATATTGGTCACAAGGACGAAAGTAGGCTCGACACCGCCCGCCTGCCATGAGTTCATATGTGTGTAGAAATTTTGGTGTCCGTGCACAGTTTACAAACGCACACAGGCTTGCATATTGAAGACGCTTCACACGGTATCTCCTGCTACATGCTTTGGTGATCGGATGTTTCCGCGAGTATTCGGCGTTCGTTCGTTGCGATTATCCGAATAAAAATAAAATGTCGGAAGTCTAATAAATCACGTATTTGTATGCATTTTTGTTTAGTAAGGTCTATTTAAATAGCAGAAATATTTTGGTTCGACGGAGGCCATTTTATTTTTTCATGTGATTCATTGAACTGTTTAATATTGAGTTTCTTTAATTTAATAATTGTATGGATTTTCGTTTGTTGATTTTAAAATGTTATTTGATTGTGAAATGTGTGTTGATAGTGTGTGTTTGTTAATAATTAAAAATAACAAATTCTCACAATTGTCATTCAGTGAAAAAATTCAAATTGTGTGATTCAAATTGTGAGGACAACTAAGCCAGCAAAAAGGTAGGTAATGTAACTCGAAAATTTCATGTTAAAAGTTATGAAACGTATGTACATACGTACATGTACGTATGTATGTACGTACGTAGTTATTGTTTAGTAATTCTAGTACAGTGTGGACTGATTCGGGATATTCAGATTTAAATTTGTTCTGTTGGCATGGTTTCCGACTTAGAGATCCGTCGCGTGGCTATGCTAAAAATCTATAAAAGAAAAAGTTTTTGTGACTGAGTACTGCTCCGCATACCCAGTGTCATATTCCTGTGCACGCCACTGATCACTACTGAAAATAACCACCCAAAATCTCTTCACGAAAGAATAGCAAAGTGCAGTAAAAATTGCATTCAAATAAAGAACAACAAAATGAAAAATTATAACCAAACTGATATCCGGTGGAAGTGCAGAAACAAGCGGGCTCGTTGCTTTCGCATAATTTAATTCCAACATTTCAGCTTAGTGAGATTCCGTCTCCGTTGAGATTCTGCACGCTTTTGTTCTAACGGAACAAAATAGAGCTCAAAATGATAAACTCTTTGTTCTACAACTGATTTGAAAATGGAATGTTGAACTACGTTCTCGCTTCATAAATTAGTTGTGAATTTGTTTATTCTATAGTCTATGCAACTACTTTTTTTATTTTTTTATTTATGTAATGTAAATCACATTCGCTTTACTTTCAGTGTATCTATTGAAGTAAGATATCCATTATTGCCAACACCCCATTCGTTTAGTTAGCCAGTCTCCTATAAAACATTATACATGCACATATAAGCACACGGTTCGCCTGATGGTAAGCGATCACCATAGCTTACAGTCTGTAACAGTTGAGGAAAAAAGTAATATACAATAAAAAATATAATAAAATAACTCTTTATTACTTCAAATTTATTGTTAGTTTAATGTCTAAACGATAATATTAAGAACTTTAAGCTGCTGTAAATGACATTATAAATAGAATTTATATTATTTAAACAATGCCTTACATTTTGTAAAGGCCAAGAAAACTGATTGATTATTGATACGAACACTTTGACGGGCATCCAATTTAATAAAAGTGTAGGAAAATAAAGTTCAAAGAACTAAGAAAAGGTTTACGTTCTCGGAATATTTTATAAGAAAAAACATAACTTGAAGAATGTCTTTATACCCAGTAGACTTCTTTGTAGCGTAATTTCCAAAATTCCAAACTGTTCAGACAGAATGAATGACTAAAGTAATATAATAAAAAAGTATAAGATAAAATGAAAAACGAGTAACTTAAAATATTTCTACGTTTTTCTTCTACAAAAATATAAAATATTGTCCCTGTGAATTTCTCGAGATATTCTGTGAAACTTTAAGGAACTGTAAAAAATCTTTCCGCATACCGTAAAATACTGTTGAGGAGGTACCTATACGATGAGTTATTTTATTTGAAATGCGATGACTGCGCAAGAGACTTCTGAGATTCGAAATATGGAATATTTACGAACCAACCCTTCGAAAAAATAAAATGACTATACACATGTCTAAGATTCTACACTTGTATTGTCCACTTACACTGCAATGGTGGAAAACAATACATGTGTGCCTATAGTCTTATCTTCCACTGTGTAAGTCATAGGGCCTCGTTCACCATCTTAAAGTAAAGCGTTGATTAGTTACTTATTGATTAGCGTTAATTGTCAAGTAATAGTTACGAGTATCTTCTGTCAATTTCATTTTTTTAATCTTAAGATTACTGCTACTCGAACGTCGTGAACGTCGCACGTGTAGTTACTGGTGACTTTAACTAGTGATTAGTCTACTTGGCGCTTTACTTGAGAATGGTAAAAGAGGCCCTAAGTCTAGTATAAATTTTTTTACGATACTTATAGTAAAAAAAAATTGCACAGGATAAATATATAAATAAACACTTCATGCACGAGTAAATCGTTGTTTTACATAAAATGGATAGAAACCGCTCACACGGTGACTCAGATGAATAGAAATGGTTGAGTACAGTATTTTTTCAGATAATTTTCCTCTACATGCATCGAACCCACGAACTCTAGTGTGGAAATCAGTATAATACGACACTATTAACTACGAGGCCTGTCATTGTTTAATATGAAACTGATATATCCATTATCCTCCAAAGTTTCACATTCGTTCAACGATAAAATTTGAATCAATTAGCGTCACGTTTATAGGTATATAAATCACGTTTTTATCTATTAACGACATTGAGACAATAAAACAGTATTATTTATGACCAACTTAACGCTAACGAGAGGAAGTGTCAGCAGTACTTAATTTAATATATCACATAGTTATATATAGTGCAAAATATAGTAAAACATACAAAAGAAATATGGCGCCTTTACTGGCAAGAACTTATAGCCTTGTATTTCTACATGTTGAATATTTATTCCAATGATAATCTTTTGGGTCACCAAGGGTTAAAATTGGGTTGAAGTGCACATGTTCTAAAAGAAAACCTAAAGTAAGATTCTAACCTAGTTAAATATAGGTATACAAAATAGATGTTATACAGAACAGATAAGATTTGTTTGAGTGTAGTTCTGTTTTTGGTCCTTCTCTTTCTCGATGCATTACCGTTCTACTGTAATGCATAGGCCTCCTCCACTTCTGAAGGTCCTTTATGCCACGCTGACTAAGCGTGTTAGCGTAGATTTTAGTTTTAACTGTTTTTAACCCAATATTGAGACGTTAAAGGGTGTGTTACGAATTTGTGCATGAATATGATTCTTTAGTAATCCTATCAAGAAAATTAATTATCAAATACAAAATCTATTAAAAATAAATTAATAATAGGAGTATGTGACTTTACAATTTTACAATGAAAACAGTAATCTCTATAATATATCTTCACGAACAAACCACTTAACCGGTAAACCTATAAAATGATTTACATAACCGCGGCGCAGAGGGCGCTAATGTAGCTTTCAAAGCGCGGGTCGTGTAGCGTCACAAATCATTGGCAGCCATTTTGTAAGTCCCGCCATTTTGATAAACGGTGTTTAGATGTTACAGTTGAAATTAATAATGGGTAATTTAACAAAGGTTAAACATAATAGTCATTTAATCTTTTATTTATTAAGTTTAGTATGGATCATATCTTTGTTAGCCTATAAAAACAGGTACCTAGGTATTTTTACGGGTAGGTAATTTCGCTTATATTGGTACGGGTTAAAGTAGAACATACTGCTGCGATGATTTTACTTAAATAAAACGAATGCAAATTTAGAGGCAATTCTAGATAAGTAAATGAAGTCTTTTAAAACTGTTTATGACCTAAGATATAAATAATCGATAGCAAAATATAAAATCTATTTTCGAAGTGTTGTTACCCTAACTAATCTGTTCAAACCTGATTGATAGTTTGAACTAACTACGTATCGTTTCCGTGGTGTAGCGGTTATCACATCTGCCTAACACGCAGAAGGCCCCCGGTTCGATCCCGGGCGGAAACAGTTACTTTTTGTATTCATACGCCAACCGTCTTCTCCAGTCTTTTAAAAACAACAAGAACTTTTCTACATCTCTTAAATTTTAGCAGTAATTTTATTATTAAGTAGAAAAAATTATACATACATAATATATGTAATAACTAGCTACGACAGTATGTACATCCTTGACAAAAAAATACAAAAAAAATCTGCCACAAAAACACTCACCCTTTAAAAAAAAATATACATTAATATTGATGGCGTAATTTTAAAGATTTGAGCTCACATAGAAACCTACAGTAAAAAAACTTTGTTTTAACGTAAGCAAAGATAAAAATCAACTAGATTGATATTAAAGGACACAATCAAAGTCATGTCAGTTTTACATTAGCAAATTGTAATGTGCCTACTCAATTCCTACAAATGCAAATACTACTTAACTATTACAATTGTGATAGACATTTATTGAACGTATAACCGACACGTAGTAACAGCCCTTGAGTCAGCCCGTACTAGCGTATTAGAGGCCCTTATTGATATTCACGAGCCGCCCTTCACTCCGCCCGTCGTACTAGACACGTTTCTTAAATAAAGTCGGTATATACAGAACTAACTAAGACACAAAAATCTTACCTAGGCTGTTGTAAAATTTATAGACAGATGAAAATTTGATTGAAAGTGAAATAATTATTTCGAAATATATCAAAATGTATGCGTTATTATGTATGTAATAATTTGTAACCGTGTTTAATGTATTGTTAATAATATTGTAAATAATTATACTAATTTTAAAATGTATGCGTGAAAAATAATCAACGATCAATCTCCAACGGCTTCTCTTCTAATTTCAAATTTCCAGTTTTCACCCGCGAAGCTATATAGGACTCTAAATATATCTGGTAAAATCATAACTAGTTAATTGTTCTATAAAATAATTTAAAACCTCAGGCATTATAAGAAATATCCACAGCCTATTCATAAAGAAAAAAAATACGTGACGTATTCTTTGCTTTTTCAACTGACGTGAGCGAGTCGTTCTATTTTCAAATCAACTTTTATTGGTTTCCTTACAACAGCACACTGATGTGACTGGAACCTGTTTCGCTAGCAGACAGACAAAATTAAAGATTGGAATGAATTTAAAAGGGAATATTGCGTCCTTTCAGTAAAAATCTGTCTATGATTTTCCAATTTAGCTTGTTCGTCTGTACTTGGGCAGAGGGCAAGACTTTTATAAGCAGTTTCTAATAAAATACAAGCGTCAAGGTTATAAGGTTAAATCGTAAAATTTTACTTACTAAAATATTATATTTTAAACACACATAGTAAAAAATATATTTGACGTACATTTTTCACTATGAACCAACTGCTAGCTCTTTTCTGACTCTCGTAGAAGATAATAATATTAAATTCTGTTTCTTTGACGTTGTTCTATATATCTTACATGACTCTATGAATCAGTCACTATAGCGGAGCTTCTTAAAAATTACGATAATACTAATTATACGTTGTATTGCCAATATTTATACGTAAGAACACAAATTAATCATAATATTTTGGAAAGAAAATGAAAGTAAGTACCATAATTACAAGAAAATATATGGAAAAATAGGTACGTCAATTACATGATGAAGGGTGCAGCTATCCATTTAATCTAATGATGATAAATGATTTACTTATAGCAATAACATTATACTAAGCTAACAACCATTAAGGATCATATAACTAGTCACTGATCAGTATTGATCGGTACGGTTCCGTCTTTCGTTGGTTTCAAAAGCTAAAGTAATAATAGTCTAAACTTATTTTTAAGTATCATATATTACCTACTAGCTGTTGCACGCTACTTCGTATGAATTCAGAAAATTTTCCCCGTTTTTACAACATTTTTCACTGATACTTCTCTCCTATTGGCTGCAACGAGATATTATATAGCCTAGTCTTCCTCCATAAATTAAACCAACACTGAAAGATTTTTTTTAAATCATACCAGTGGTTTCGGCACGTTCAAACAAACAAAAACTCTTTAACTTTATAATAATTAGTATCTAATAGATGATGTTATTATTAGTCCAATAAGAAAAGTATTTCAATTTGCTTTAATTCGTAGAAATGTTCAGAGCATCATGTGCAAAATGGTACACTAGAAAAAATATGGAACCCTAAATAAATACAGTAAAATATATATTATTAATATCTGGCATAATCATTAATGGAAAGCCTTCGATGTCAGAACTGGGATTTGTGCGCGTCAATGTAATTAATATGTTCGTGACGTAATTGCAAACTAATGTTCGCGAATTAGTGGTGGAATAGGGTTATAGGATTAACAGTGCAATAATTATCGGGTTCACAGTTTATGAATATAGCTCTAAATGGTACTAATTATAAATTTACAGGGATTATCGCACAATGAGGCCAATTGTGATGCGTCGAACTCAGGCTAACTTAACTAAAACGAAAACAACTATGATGTATTTGGATTAATTGGTATAGTATTTCTTTGTAAAAAGTTATATTAATACTAGCTGTCCCGGCAAACGTTGTTTTTCCATACAATTCTGTGAAAAATCAACAACAAAAATTCCATCAAAATCGGTCCAGCCAATTGTGAATCTAAACCATCCTCAAACTCCCTTGAATACACACAACAAATTTCATCAAAATCGGTCCAGCCGTTTAGGAGGAGTTCAATTACAAACACACGTACAGAAGATTTATATTTAAAAAGATAAATTAAAACATCTTCTAAAAACATGGCTTTTAAACAAAGACTACACGGAGACTGAACTAGTGTTGGAAAGGAATATTAAGTGACAGATGATAATAAGTACCTACCTATATGGTTTAAATCCTATGTTAAAACCAATCGTGCCAGAAACCTACATACATTCAAACACTCTCTGACTTGCACACGCACACATACACACTCACTCACCACGCACATTGTAGCCTAACCAACTTCAAACTACAAGTGTAACTCTATATTAATTTAAGTCTATTTTTGTGTATCTAAATGCACCATTGATTATTTTTTGAATTATAGTATTTACTTTGTTGTTGAACGTCGCTGTAAAGAAGATCACTGTCTCCCATAATACAGATCACTCTAGCTTGGGAGACAGAAGATTACTTGTCTTGTTTCATAATGCTTTGATGTATTTCATATTGTAGAAAAAATTAAAATCTTTAATCTAAAATACATAGGTAGTTTTTTTATAAGAAAGTGCTGCTAACATTGCCGAATTGTGTCATTAACACTATTAATTTAATTGTCTTATTGCGTTTAAATTTAGTAAATTTGGCAAATATTATTAAATATTTATAGTTATTTGAATAAATGAGTCGCGCATGTATGAGAATTAAAAGAGATATAATATATTCATTTCGTTTTAGGCATATTTATTTTAGCAAAGCATTGAGTAAAAATGTCGATATTATCTTTGTTACTTTATTTTAGATGGTGACTGAGCAGAACTGCTGTCCGCTGCATCGACGGCTGTTAGAAAAATCAACACGACAAAGTTACAAATAGAAAAACATAATATCTTTCCGTGGCAGTCAGGCAATAAATAGTGCCTATTTTTATAAAATGTGTTTACTTAGCTTTTTTAACCAAGGGTAGGTACTTCCTTCATTTCTTAGAATTTACTTCAATATGTATAACATCAAATGATGAGACTTTTCGATATTCAAATATTACTAGGTATTAATAATACTAGGTATTATTATGCTAGATACTATTCTTATGTCCCTAAGAAGTACGGGATTTGGGAGATTAGATCCAGTAAGTACGCAAATAAATATGCGGGGCACAGCTAGTTTAATTAAAACCTATCAATCACTTGTAAGAGAATGTTACAGAAGCTCTCCTCTGGGACTGAAGACCAAGGCCAATTTATAAGTCTAAGTAATTAAATTGAAATAAATCGAGCGAATAGTCTAGACTGAACGTATGACCCTTACAAGGTTAATATCGAAAAATATGTACCTTAGTCTAGACTACAGTTATAATAGCATTTTTAATAAAATATTAATTTTACAATTACGAATCAGTACAAATAAAAGGTATAGTGATTGTTTTAGGTCGATAGTGAGGTAAAACAATCTTTTTCATAGTTCCGCCTATAGCTTTAAGTTCATATTGAAAGAACAGCATACATTTAAGTAGATCAGTGCACTCTCCCTTAGTTAGGGTTCCGTAGGTACCAAAAAGGTAAAACAGGTCCCTGATACTGCGATTTCACTTACTTGTGTCGCTATGATAGGATAACGATATATTTACAACCCGGTTGTGAGTCAACTCAAGTCAACTGCTTAGAATTAACTAGAGGAACATAGACGTCGGGCATGTATGACCAGATGTATGAGTGCGGATGAAGCCAAAGAAGTGTGTTTAGATCGTAGCAGATGGCGTTCTAAGGTCTCTGCCTACCACCATGGGAAAAGGCGTGATGTTATGATGATGATGATACTTAGCTTAATTGTACACCAGTAATGTTGAACCGTTTTATTTGAAAAGCTTTATACAACGTGTTGCAGAAAGGTGTAGTCATATTTTAAGGTTGCATTGGATAGGCCTTAAATATTATAAATATTAGTTACACATAAAAATACAGTTGGTAAGTTTTTTGTTGTTTATAGCCTAATATTAAATAACTACCAGGAGCGCATCAATTATGAGATGTTTACGGTTTATTGAATGCGATTGAATCTTACGATAAAAGATGACCCCATAGTTCTGTTTTAATAAAACAAGATCGATTAATTTAATAAATAAATTCAATTTGTATGAACACATAAAAGTCATAATATAACTAGTATTTGTAATTTCATCCATGCCTAGTGCCTAGTCACCGGCCACGTGTAATGATGGTCAAATATGACTACACCTTTCTGAAACACGTTGTATACTAACTATAGTAAAAGAATCAGCTTTTGTCAACGCAAACAGTTTATATTTTAATACTCTCATTTATACATTTTGGTTAACATCGTAACACGATATGGAGCTACATGGCTTATCATGGCTATGGTTTTAACGTTAATTTTAACGAATAACATTGTGAAAATAAAGCTTACCTATACACATTAGGGTTTTATGTAATTGCAGTATATGTGTCGCACGAGTTGAGACTCATTTCAGTTAAGTACATAAAAAGTTATTTTATTATGGTGTATTATTATGTACGTAGGTATTTGATCATAGGTAATTAGTTTTCTTAATTAATCGGGTTTGTGTTTATATTACACATACGTTCTTTTCTTTTTCAGAATGCATTTATTCATTTTGTTAATTGACTGGCAAATGCCTGCGATTTTACCTGCGTTTATGGTTATTGAGCCCCCTAATCAATATACTCCATCAAACCTTAAAAATTATACAAAAACAATATCCTATTGAACCACCCATTTCATTAAAAATTGCATTAAAAAATTTTGAGTAGTTTTGAAGATTTAGGCTCATATAGTGACATATACATATATACAAAAATCACAACTTTGTTTTATAATAAGTAAAGATAAATATTAGTTGGCATGTATATTGGCATGTATAGGGGTTAAAAAGCAAAATTACAAGAATTGAATATCTGTTATTATTATTAGACTAAGTAAATCTATGTTCATCTTCTATTTAAATCGATATTTTAAAATATTACAATACATACACGCTAAAATTTGTTATTCATTCAATCCATGTAGATTTTCCTCAACATTTTTCTAACAAATTGAAACCATACACCTGGTTCGTTAGTCCTTCGCTCGAAATCCAACATTTATATAGCTAGCTGTCCACAGTGCTATAAAACCACGTCGTTACCCGATATAGAATGTAAACACAATTGAAAATCAAAATTCAGAGATACAGTACATCCATGCATGTTTTTGTGAATAACTTTTAACTGTAAATTTTAACAGGTTTAATTTCTATTTAAATTAACTTCTGCTACACACGCTTTTTAAATGCTACCGCTACGTCTGTAGCTCTGTAGCGCTACGAACCGCCTTCGATTTCCGAATAAGGATGTTTTGGAACTGTAGTGTCATCATTACCATGATACTAAGTACTAATTCTAAATTTCCTGGTCATTTTTGGAACTAGCACAATATTTATTAGTACATACATCTATGATCTTATTCATAATGACTTATCGGAGGTTTAAAAGTTCGCTAAAATCGGTTCGCGAAAATTGTCCAAACTTGCTATACATTCGTCTTTTTACGATAAAACGTTTTTTATCTCTGCGGTAAAATCTCCGTTTCAATCTCCGATAAGTCATTATGAATAAGACCATTAGTCTAGATTAATCAATAACGGGATTCGTAGACTATCACTACAAGTCATTTAGGATTATAGACATACGCAGAATTTAAATCACTAACTATATTAATAGCACATTTGTAAGTATATTATGCAGAAACATAAAAGAAATCAGTGCTACTGTCCGAGTTGGAAGTAAGAGCTCCAATCTTGAATTATCTGTGACCAAGCGAACAAAAGCTCAATGATCGAACACTTGCACAAAGAACTGGAACTATCAGACACCTGAACTTTTATTCCGGTTCAATTAATCGAGACGGAAAATGAAGTTGGTCGCCACCTACTTCGTAGGTATTTTTAATTAAAGCAAGCCTCGTCGCCCGCTAAGCGCTTTCGGGTCATGTCATATTAAAGTGCTTATATGGAAGCGGACTGTCTACGTGCCATAAGCATTAATAATATATTAGTTGGTTTAATCCGGAATTTGGTAGTCTCTTGAAATTACGGAATTGTAATTAAGCCTCCAATGCATGCATATTCATGTCAACAGAATAATGGCAAATCACAAATACATAAAAGAGTTTGAGCTTAACATGGTTCGTTAGAATAAGGCCTAGATACAATTAAGAATTTAGTTTGGCATATCTGGTTAAAATGGATTTCATAGTTTACCTAATTCATTGTATTATATTTCGGCATCGCAATGAGTACAACTTAACACTAAATTTATATGTAAACGACAATATTCACATTTCGTTGTTAACGTTACTATAACAAGAGGATTCTGTTTTACAAAACTCAAACAGGCATATTTTTATATTGAAATGGGCACAGATTAGAATATGACTTCCGCGATGAAACAACACCAATAATGATATTATAATCGTAAGCTGCCGTGTTTATCTATTAAATGAAAATCGCTTGCTGCTACGCTGTCGCTCTCGCCACGCCTCAGTCATAACCTTAAAGCATTCTTATACCTGCTCTAATGGGATAAAGTTTTACTCGTGGAAAAACGTATTCAATGAACCGTTGGTAGGTATCGTATCACGAATGGAGGAATGCTTTGAAATGCCTTCAGATGCGCCCGGAAACTTCACAACTATTTGAATTAAAAATTATTTATTACTAGCGGGAGTGCCTCTTTGGTAGCGTTGCATAACTTTATGCTTAAGTTACGTATGAATCAATATAAAGATTGGAGAAATGTGTTGCATATGTGTAAAAAAAATTCTTGACTGCTTTCATAGCACGATAGTAAGAAACCTTTATTACGTCCTACTGGGACCCGTTTTTAACTTAAAGAATGTATATTAATAAATAATAAATAAATATTCATTAACATTTCATACAACGTTTTCTGGTCCTAAGCTAAGCTTATATGCTTGTGTTCTGGATACCAGAATACGGATATACTACATATACTACTTTTCTTTTGTAAATACATATATATAATACATAGTAAACACCCAATTATTTTACGTATTTAAGTAAAATTCATTTACAGTCACTTCAGTTCACAATAAAAAATAAATATAAGCACTCTCGTTCATTTGACATGGTATTAAGCTTTCAATCAAATTGTTCCACAAAACGGTTAACTAAAATCCAATATCTAAATCGTTATTCACAAGCATTGCTTTTTTTAGGACAAAAGTTGTAGTTACGAATACGCCAACCACGCTTTGTAGTTTATTTTTTATTTTTATTTATTTTCATTGCCTCCTAAAAGTAATATTTAAAAAACTACAACATTTTATTATAGACTGGCGCGGCGCTTTAATTTTTCGGGTGACGACTTTATTTAAATCTATATATTTTCATGTTAAAGCGTCTGTCCTGTTATTAAAAACATGTTTCACGGACTTAATAGGTTTTTATTCTTACTTACTACTGAATGAAATTTCATGTAAAAATTGCTTTGTAAGCTCCTAACTGTCGTGCAAGTGTTAGCCCTCCCACGGTTTACCCAGCTTAAAGATTAGTCTAATTAATCTTTTATATCTAAGTATTATGTGTGAACCAACAGTAAAGGTATCGTTAGGTAGCTTAATGTATGTAGTATTTTATACGAAGTATCTAAATGTTATTTGTTAAAACAAACGGTTTAGGTTATAGTAGACAATAAAATATTCGAAACTGATTTGTATTACGTTATGTGATCGATTAATTATCATGTACGGAGTTACGGTGCCACCGCCTCATTTCCTACCCAGCGTGCTGTAAAAGCCAACTAAGGGTCAATAAAAATAGATACACATGTTCTGTAAGAGACGGAAAATTTGAAACCACTTGTTTTAGTAAAATAGAAAAACCTCTAACATGATATTTACTGTGTAAATGTGGAAATACACGAAACAAAGTAGATAGTATAAAACTACTTTTTACGGATTTAGACGCGTATATTTGTTTTAAATTTTGGCCCGACGTTTCGGAGACTTTGCAGTCACCATGGTCACGGGTGAGACGGAGAGACAGGTGAGACGGGTCTCACCCGTGACCATGGTGACTGCAAAGTCTCCGAAACGTCGGGCCAAAATTTAAAACAAATATACGCGTCTAAATCCGTAAAAAGTAGTTTTATTTAAACAGATGAGTCGCGCAAGTGTTAGAAAATATTAAAGTAGATAGTAACTGATTTATACTCATCTATAAAGGCAATCCGCAAAAACCAAATTGTTTTACTGTAGAATGTTTATTTTCAACCGATTTTAACTTGGTATTTACATTTAGGAACATCAAGTGAATAAGTGCAAAATATTTCAATTAAAACGTTGAAAGTAAAAGTTTATTTAGCATTAGGCCTTTATTTGTTCATTTTATTTGTAAAGCATTACAAATTGTTTACAACTCACTAATTAGTTTAAAAGCTAGCTTATTTGCTATTAAGCTCATTTCACGTGACTCTGTATCTATATTCATAATTGATTTTCAATCCGTCTGTTCTTAAACGACCTAGTTATTGGACCTAACCCTAGAAGGAAAACTTAAGGACACGAAAGAATGAATTATACGATTTAGAAACAGCGAAGTTTCATAAGACATCCTAGGTTTAGGCTTTTATGAGCTTCCTAGCTTAGGTGAAAAGGGCTTATGGTTTTTTTTCTAGTTACATAAACTAACAGGGATTATTAGTATGTAAATAGTAAATAACCACAAAAGTGTAAATGCAAAAACCAAAATTGCCAACACATCTAACATAACTAAAGTAAATATTTACCAACATTTCATATCCTAAAAACAAATACTAGTTTATCGCTAACGAATCGCAAATGGGATACAATAACAGCGAGCCGCCATTTTGTTGCATATAACAAACATGAATATGCAATATACGTAACGATGCAGTCACAAAGGCCTTATCTATGTTTACTGTTGAACAAAAATAGGTTGTAATAGCCATTCATGTGTTAATTTGTGTAACTCACAATGGTTTTAGTTTTAATCTGAAAGCATTCATAACATTTGTAAAAATGGAGTTGCATAGATACATACATATCCTATAATTTTTCCATAGGGTTAGGCCTAAGAGTGTTAAACCAATATGAGTATACACTCGGTTTTCTTCGTCAAATATACTGTAAGGTCCGTGGAGTGCAAAGGTAATACAGGCAAATACTAAAACGTAATTCCATTCCATCGATACTACGCACGAATAACACAGAATCGGCACACACACACACACACAGAAACGACGTAGTAACCGATGACGCTTTCACACTATGAGCTTATATAACTTTTTAAGCGGCAGTTGCCTAATAATAGCAATTTTCGTTAGGTGATTGCTAAAAGGGGCTAGACATTTCTTGCCTACATTTACACTCATACATCTGGTCATACATGCCCTACTGAAAATGTACTAGGTAGCGTATTTGTGTAAAAACGAATTTAAGTAAATTTATTAATTTTTAGAATTCACTTGCAATGATAATAATTAATTTCATTATATTTTTACTTAATAATTTGATTTATTAAACGAAATTAAGTTTTTTTAAACCAATAAATTTGAAATGATTTTACATGTAACCAACGATCGACCAACAAAAACTATTAAAAGTTGCCATCGACTGCGCTTTGTTTAATTTTAATTAAAGTTTGTACTACAACCATTCTGTTTTCATAACGGCACGTTACCTGAAACAATAGAGTATTTAAATTAATAAACTAAACATTCAGCAAAGTCATATTACATTTTACACATTTGAAAATACCTTGAACTAAATTAAGCAGTCAGTTAATTCGTATTTAATTAATTTACTGACTGATTTTGACAGCACTGAGATTTAATTATGCTTAAACTAAAATGGTTTCTCATTTTCATTTTGAAAATATTGCTATTAGGCCCATAGCACACGGCGTATTTTAAGCGAGCAGACGACGCGCGTTTCTGGAACGCGCTTCTTCGGCGCCGTAAACGCTGATTGTTGCGTTTGCATTGATAATAGAAACGCGCGCATGAAGCGCGTATACGCGCATTTGAAGCGATACAAACGCGCGTACAAAGGAGGTACGGGCAGAGGGGGGCTGGGATGCTCACGCCACCAGTCACCACTGCGCCCGCGCCTCTGAGTCTCTGATCGAAACGCAAAAACTACGAGTGACTACAGCGCGTCTGTACAGCTGTACCTGCGCGTATACGCGCAGTAGAGGCGCGTTTTACAATCGCCCCGTGTGCTTAAGTTACAAGGTTGTGATCAAATCTCGTTTTAACCACGTATACGCGCGTCGCCTGCGCGTTTAAAATACGCCGTGTGCTATGGGCCTTAAAGAGGCTTTTCCAAGTATTAACTTAATTAGCCTACAATCAAGTAATAAGTTAAAAGATTGAAGTGTTGTTCAAAAAATTCGAAGAACTTTATCAGGAAATCTGGCTTTGCTCCTATTGATCGCAGCGTGATGTTGTGTAACCTATAGCCTTCCTCGATAAATGTACTATCCAACACTAAAATAATTTTTTTCTAATCGGACCTGTTCTTACTGAGATTAACGCGTTTAAACAAACAAACTCTCCCGCTTTGTAATATTAGTATAGAAATATAGATGATACTAGCTGACCCGGCAAACGTTGTTTTGCCATACAAAAAAAAAGTTTGAAAAATAGATGTTGGCCGATTCTCAGACCTACTGAATATGTATGTAAAATTTGAGAAGAATCGGTCAAGCCGTTTCGGAGGAGTACGGTAACTAACACTGTGACACGTGAATTTTATATATTAGATAACGTAAGTAGATCACGGAAATATCGCAAAAAATTCCACTGAAATGAAACTTCTAACAAAGTTCTCGAAGATCTATGAAATACGTGTATCAGTTATATATCGGTAAGTCAGTCGGTCCGACTGTCATAAACATCAATGAGACTCTATAAAGGGAATCCGTACCTTCATATATCCTGACATCTGGTTTACTTTGGAATATCGTTGTCCATTTTGGTTACGACAGTTAGATGGCAGTGAGTATGTAACATTTATATTCTAACAATTCTATTTACATAGAGAACTTCAATAAAATTTAGGTTATACGGTATTTTCATTCTAGTCTAGGTTCGTAGACACTACGCTGTCTTCCGGTCCTAAGCTAAGCTTAACTAATTGTATGTGCTATGGATATCGGAATACAGATACAAATCGGTCCTTAACATGCGTGCAGCAGAATTCGACTAGCGCTAGTGGTTGAAAATAACTTTTAACGATTTGATCGTTATATAGAATAATACATTGATAGATACGTAATGAGCTTATAAAAACGTGTTAAAAAAAAATAAAAATCTATCAACAATTCAGTATATCAACTAAATTATTTATAAGTTTTAATATTAATTCAATAAAGAAACATCGCATGCAGATGAACAGAATATAGTGAGTGGCATTCCCGTATTCATTTGCAGTTGTGCGACTTGTAAATCTTCTTGGCAGGGCACTGCTGTCGTCGTCACTTACCGCAAGTACGGGCCATGAAACAAGCAAGTTTACATGCATTTACAGCGAACATCTATTGTATGTTCACTATTAGCAGAGTCGCAAACAAAGATAAGCCGTTAAAAATAAATAAATAAATTAAAGAAACGTTTTTTTTTTCACATACAAAATACAAACATTTTAGTAATTTACGAGTATTAAAAGAGGTTTTAATAATTTAATTAAATGGCCAATATAAAAAAGGCTGTTGATGATCGTAATTCAACGATGAAAGAACATAAGACACTTGAATTCACGTGAAGAGTTGATAATAATAATGTTGCATAACATGGGCTTATCTAGTCAGAAGGATTTCACGCATGCTCACACATAAAGTTTTGTGAAATTAATTGATGATGAATAATTAATGTAAAATTAAATTATTCGAAATTTAATGAATTTTTAATATTCGCTAACTTAACGGCCACATCCAAAATGTTTATACCTTTGTGATTCCACGTTCTTGCTGTTTAAAATTTATGTACAGCATCATTCTTATCACAATATAATAAAGGCCACATTCGCATGTTATAAGGAACTGCAGCTCTGTTTACCAATGTCTGCACCGAATTAGCGTTCAGTTGGCGAATTCTGAGTGGTTTTTTTTTTTTTTTTTTTTCATTTATTCATGACCATAGAAACAAAGTCTTTCAGCCGGATACATTATTAAAAACACAAACTAATTAAATAAACTACAAAGTAATAACAATAACATTAAAATTTTAAAATAGAAATTTTAGAAATACTTATTTACCTATAACTAAACATTTTACACTAAATTTTTTCTACAGTATCACGAATATACATAAACAATGCATTATAATAATTCTTATTTGATAATATATCCTTGACTTGGCAGGGTACACTTTGTTGTTGTTCACTGTCAGTAATGTCACTTAATTCACTCACTAAAATCAACCGTTGCAAATTAAAACTTGAGCATCTTAAAATAATGTGATCTAAATCGGCATTTTCAGATTCACAATGACGGCAACAACTGTTGTTATAAATTTGGATCCTCTGTAAATGAGCTGGCGTTAAGCAGTGTCCTAATCGCATGCGTGTGATAATAGTTATAAATCTTCTAGTGATATTTTTGAGGTTATAATACCAAGGTTTTACAGGTAATTCTTTCTGAATCTCTGCATACCATTTGCCTTTCTTTTCCAGGGTAATAGCCCAGTAATCTTTCCACAGCTGTTTGGTAAGCTTTTTGTACAGTGTGTAGTAATCAGTAAATGGTACATTTACTAACTCCGATTGGTCTTCATCATGATCTGATCGGGTTGCTGTATCAACTATTTCATTGCCACCAATACCACTATGTGAAGGTACCCATACAAATTCCACATTTATGTGGTTATCATGTAATTCTTTAAGACTATCCCTAATGTCATACACTATATAATTTAGCTTAAAATCTATATTTACATTTTTTAAAGCAGATAAAACACTCTTAGAATCAGTTACTATAAGAACATTATGTACATTATTTACAAAATTATTAACATATTGTAATGCACAGTAAATGGCATAACTTTCTGCAGTGAATATACTGCATGCAGTGTTTAAGTTTATGCATTTAGTGAAATGCATCTGTGGATCATAATATGCTGCTCTTACATATTCATTTGTTTTGGACCCATCTGTGTATATGGTGTAGTGCTCAGGTCTATTGCCTTTAAATTCTAAAAATTCAAATTTATTACACACTGCATCTAAATGGATATTTATACTAGTAATAAGACTGATATAGGAGGTTTTATATAAAGGCCAAATATTGTTTCTAAAAATGTTTTCTGAATTATCATTTACATATTTAAATATTACTGGGATTTCAGGCAAGGATCCTTCTACCAAAGACGAAGCTGAGATAATATCTGCGACAGAATTTGACAGAGAGACTACAGGGTGCATCATTATTCTCTTTGTTAGAGAGCTATCATTTGAGACAAGAACTTTCAATAAAAATCTCTCTGCCAACATTAACCTACGTAACACCAACGGAGGTATGCATGTTTCTATTTCTAATGAGTTAATTGGAGTTGATCGCATTGCTCCACATATTAGTCTTAATCCTATATTTTGTATGATATCCAGTTTCTTTAATAAGGTGCTTTTGGCATTCATATAAGCTAAACTACTGTAGTCAAAGTGGCTTCTCACTATACTTTTGTATAGCATACTCATTACTTTAGGATCAGATCCCCAATAAGTTCCAGCCAGGTGTCTCATTATATTAATGCCTCTTAATGCTTTTTTGCTTATGTGATTTATGTGTTCATCAAATTTTAATTTGTCATCAATAATGACCCCTAGAAATTTTTGGTGTTTAACTACAGGAATTACTGTATTGTTATAAATAATTTTTACATTATTGTGAGCGTTTAAATTTTTGCTCACAATCAAAACTGAGCTCTTTTCTGGGCTTATTTCCAACTTTAATTTAGTATGGTAATAACTGTACAATTGATTTAAAGCATTATTAATATTTGTTGCTGCTGTTTCCACATTTTGATTTATACTATACAAAAGCAAGTCGTCTGCAAACTGTAAAATATTTACACCTGGTGTAATTACATATTTTAATATCTCTGAGACATACACATTATATAGCAATGGGGACAATGTTGCACCTTGCATTGTACCTTTATTAACAATCTTAGGCCCATGTAACTTATTATTATATTTAACATAAACTGTTCTATTGTTCAGGAAGCAATATAGCCACCTTAAGATGTGTCCTGGCATACCTATATCATGAGATACTTGAATTAGTTCAATTATATTTACATTGTCAAAAGCACCTTTTACATCTAGAAAGACACATATTGCATTAGAATGACTTAATTTAACTTGTCTTATATCTGATAATAAAGATATGAAGCTTTCAGAGCAACTTTTGCCTTTTCTGAAACCAAATTGTATAGGAGGCAGTAGACTATTGGATTCAATAAAATAATCTAATCTTAACTTTAGCATATTTTCAAAGAGTTTACCCAAACAAGATGACAGAGAGATAGGTCTGTATGATGATGCATTATTTATAGGTTTGTTAGGCTTTAATATTGGTATGACACATTGTGTTTTCCATGACTCGGGTACAATTAATCTTTCCCATAATTTATTATAAATGTTTAGTAAAATGGATTGTGCATTTAAATGTAGTTTTTTAATTAACATATATGGTATATTGTCTAATCCTGGTGTAGTGTCTTTCCTACTTTTTAAAGATATGTTCAATTCATCCATGTTGAACTTATTTGTGAGAAAATCATTAGTAGTGTTTACTTTAGCATTTTCAAACAAGTATTCTAGTCTAGATGTATCTACTTCACTATTATCAGCTAAATTATTTATAAAACTTGGTACCCACTCATCATTAAAATGTTTGTTTCGATTAGTGCCAATCTTTTTGAATTTTTTAATATACTCCCATATTCTAGAAACTGGTGTTAACCTATTGAAACTATTGCATAAATCTTGCCATGAAGTGTTTCTTTCTTCTTTCAATATTCGTTTTTTATTAGCATCTAACTTTTTATATTTAATCCAGTTTTCTATTGTAGGCTCAGAAAAATAATACTTTAATGCTGCTTTTGATTCTATAACAGCATCACTACATTTCTGATTCCACCATGGTACTGGTTTTCTTATAGGTGTATTTGAGTTAATTTTTCGTTTTGGAATTGTTTTATCTCTTAAATCATTTAAAGTGTTTACAAAGTTATTGTATGCTATGATAGGTGGTTCATTGATATCTATGTGTGTAAAATAAGTTTCTGAAAGACTATAATATTTGTTCCAATCTGCTTTATTGTAAATATATTTCTCTTGATCTACAGGTGGTGAGGTGTCATACATGGATGGCTGAACATTTATCTCAAGTAAAGTTGGAAGATGATAACTGCCCATGGGATCGTCATGAACATACCAATGACATAAATGTGCGATTGAAGGACTGACAAGAGCAAGATCTATAGCTGATGCTTGCCTATTGGGATAAGGAACTGTTGTTGTGGCACCATCATTCATAATACATAAGTCAAACTCATCAATTATATTATACAAACATCTACCTCTACTGTTATCACTACGGCATCCAAAGGCTATGCTATGAGCATTAAAATCGCCCATTATTATACATGGTTTAGGTATATTATTGATAAGGTCTTTTAACTTAGTTGAATCAAATCTGTTACTGGGTGGGCTATATATACAAAGGATTGCTATTTGTCCTAATTCTGTCTCTATAGAAATGCATATATTTTGTATAGACTCTGAAAATCTTGTATCAATTAGTTTATACTTTATATGATGGTTTACCAAAATAGCTACACCATTATGAGAATTTTTTGAATTTTTATGTATGAAATTGTAATTAGGAAAATGTGGGATTATTGAGCTTGGTTTTAGCCAAGTCTCATTAAGAAGACAAATATCTACTTTCTTTTCATTTAGTAAATTTTGTAATAGGCTCTTTTTGCTCTGTAAGCTTTGTATATTATACTGTAAAATATTTAAATATTTATCCATTAAATTAAATTAGATAAAAATACATCTTTTATTTTCTTATGTGTGAGTGGCCCATCAGAGTCACTCTTGTTACCTAGGGTAACTAGTGATTTTACTATAGCATTGATAATTATATCATTGCTTGCAACTTCTCTTAAATTTAAAACATTATTTGACTTATCTTTAGTTTTGGGTAAAGGCTGTGACTGTGGTATTGGCAAGGGTGGATAATTTTTGTCATTTATACTGGATGGTCTTTTAACAATATTAGCGTATGGTTGTTGCATGTTAAATTTTGCTTTCTTGTCTTCAATTTTTTGTTTTTTGATAGGGCATTCCCTTGAAATAGCAAGGTGATTGCCGGAACAATTGATGCAAATGATCTCATCGACATCACACTCTTTATATGAATGGCGTCCAGCACATGATGAACAGTACTGTTCACCTCTGCAGTTCTTAGCGGAATGGTTGAATTTTAGACATTTATAGCATTGAAGAAGTGGAGGAATATAAGTGTGAATTTGATATCTAAATAGTTTCAAATACGCATACTGAGGTAGAGAGGTTGATGCAAAAGTAACGGCAACAGTGTTGAGAGGTACTAGTTTACCCTCAACCTTACGCATAAATCGTTTGATGGAGACTACTTCAGCGTCACAAACAATATTCTTATATAGTTCTTCATTTGATAATTCTTTAGGAACATACTTTATTACACCAATTTTTTCAGTTAAGTAAGAAGGAATAAATGCCTTCATTTTATTTTTCCACATAAAATCTTCCATTTTAAGGAAGTTATTAGCAGCCGAAGCTTTTCTAAATGTAATTCCTATTTTGTGAGCATTTATTCTATGCACCCCTAACACATCTTTGACTTGCTCTGCTATTAAATTTGTAAGAGTTATGGGATTTTTGTTACCTATTTTCTCTTGTTCTGTTGATTCAACATATACCGTGAATTCAGAGCTGCTGTTTTCTAAGAAAAGTCTCTTATAATTGGGTTTGGTAAAGATTTTATATTTATTAGAATCGTTACCTCCAGCATAATTTGCGTTGTAGAATTTTCTTTTCTTGGCCTCGCCTGGTTCTGGCGGCTCTTCGCCGCCAGCGCCACTGCAGACGCTCATCTTCTTCGTATCAATAAGTGATAGTTTAGTTGTATTTAATTATTAAATTAATAAAATGAAAAATTTGAAAAAAATTATTGCCGCCTCGTTTGACTTCCCGCCAAAAAGTCTTCTGAGTGGTTATTCACGAATGTTGCCAGCACGAAAACCGGGTAAATCGCGGGAAATGCACCATATAATGAAGAAACTTTTGGCCATTGTTAATGTTTATAAGTGCTCGAAGTGAGCAACACTCTGGATGCAGTGATTAACAACATTTTGATGTGACTGCAACATTTAATTACAAACGATTCGTGGTATATATATATACTAATATATATATAATTATATTATAATTATTTAATGAGACGTATCTACCGTTAGAGGAGAGAAAGGAACTCTAGCTCAAAAGTACGTAGATTTGATATCCGTGACATCTCTAATAATAGTTCAGGTTTTTATGGTACTGCTTTCTGTTATTGGGACTTAGATTGACATAACAACTATGTGAAAATATTGCAAAAATTTCACGATTTTCTTCAGTTTCAAAAAAAATTTTAGAGCTAAAATGCTAGTTAAAACTGAGATGGATAGAAAAGTTGAGATAGGATATCAATCGCATAGATATGGAAAGAATCTTCATTCACACTATGATAAGTAGTGTTTTAAAAGCTATCTGGTAACAGCGAACTTTTATTCTCAAATAAAAGGCTAATTAAAAGTTCTTATTATATTAGCTTATAATATTTACGGTTCTTTTAATGAAATGGACGTCTTGGCTATTTTTTGGTCTATATATCATCCGTGTGGTGACGGATTAAGAATACAAGTGTCACCACCCCATCTTCTCCCAAGGGTGCTGTAAAAGTCAGCTAAGGGATATTGCACACAGATAACACCTGTGTGAGAGACGGAAAACTTGAAAATAAACCATGTGTCAACACGCCTGGTCAGCGCGGCACTGTAGACCATAACCCCTCCCAAAGTGGAGGAGGCCCGTGCCCAACAGTGGGACGTAAATGGGCTGGAGAGGATATCAGGACTCTGAATCGGATACCTATGGCTATATGGAATAGTCAAATCAGTCCAATTGCTGCGTTAGATCGAACAACTGAAATAAAGTTTAATGGTTTATTCATAATGACTTATCGGAGGTTTAAAAGTTCGCTAAAATCGGTTCGCGAAAATTGCGAAAAATTGATGAAGTAACTTCAAACAAGATAAATTTTAACAAAAATATGACTTAGAATTCAGTAGCGGTTTTATTAAATAAGTTTCAATTAAGAAGAGCCGTGATTAGATAAAGAACGTGCTTAAAATTGTAATTAGTTGGTCGCGAGCGCAGAATTTGTATCTGAGTTGAGGTCTGAGTTACTTAATATTTTTCTTGTAATTCCGTTTGAAACCCTTTGATCAGTAGTAGAAAGAAAGCAATCAATAAACACAAAGGTGTATTTTTAAGTATGTACCACTATGGGATCAAGAAAAGTGGAGTCGAATTTGTGCAAACTAATTTTTGGTCTCACAAATCAAATTCCTTTTAACACTTTTGGGTACGTTACCCATAGATATCGATGCGAAGGAATTTCTCGATTCATAATATGTTATAATTCCTATTGACTACTTTAAGGTTTTTTTTTTCCTTTTTCAGTGCTGTGTATTTTTGTGTTCAAATTATTTTTATTTTAACATAATATAGCGGAGTTTACAAGACACATAGCTACAAAATTGTGAAAATGAAAAGCTCACCGTTAAACATTTATGATGACCCAGAAGAATCTTTTCTACAAAATGTTAATACCTGCTTTTTAATTAAATGAATTATATCATTATTCCTCTGAAACAACGATGTGAAATACTCAGTACCATTTTTATAAATTTTCAAAAGGAACAAACAAATATTCTAAAAAGGTGACAGCTGTCACTTTGGAGTGTCAGATAGGAAATAAGAGTCGGGGAGAGGAGGGAAAGGGTCATTCTTTTTTCACAAATTTTATCACAATGCTTCCAGTCAGCCAATTTGTGAAAAATAAAAGAAGCAACTTGTTACGCTACGCAAATCATTGTTTTATTCTCTATATTTGCAGAGTGCGAAGTTTCTTGACTGATTGCAGTGTTCTACGACAGTAATATTATTACGTACGAATGTATGAAGCCTCGTGGTTGAGTGGTTTATGTAACGGACTGCCGATCAAGAGGTCGCGGGTTCGATTCCCGCTCGGGACAATCATTTGACGGGCTTCGTGGCGTAGTGGTTCATGTGGCAGTGGTAGTGGCTTGTGAACGGCAGTCCAGTGACTGCCGTTCACAAGGTCGCGGGTTCGTTTCCCGCTTGGGACAATCATTTGTGTGATATTCATAAATATCATACAAATGTTTGTACTACGTCTGGGTGTTTTCTATGTATTATAAGTATGTATTTACAAAAGAAAAGTAGTTTATGTATTATATCCGTATTCTGGTACCCATAACACAAGCTTAATAAGTTTAGCTTGGGACCAGAGGACGTTGTGTGAAATGTCTATGAATATTTATTTATTTATTTATTTATTTGTATGATTTTTCTAATTGTCATACAAATGTTTGTACTGCGTCTGGGTGTTTTTATGCATATCCATGAATATTAAAAAAAAAAATAACCGCCTCCTTATAATGTAAACATTCACGTATTTGTCAGTTTCGATTAATAATCACATAATCTTATCATTATTAACAATGTTATCAAACTTAGCAAATAAGATTAAGAATAAACATTAAAATATTAACAGGAGACAAATGAGAAATTTCTTTACCCGATTCCAAAAAGTAATGAACTAAAATGATCCCGAATTAAATTTAAATGTGTAGCCGTCTATAGTCTTGTGACTCCTTAATCCATATCACAATACCTAAGAGACTACGAAGGTTAAAAATCTAATTACATAAATAAATGTTCTTAAAAACGAAATAATCTGTGCAAAATACTGAAAAAGCAGAAAAGTAATGACGAGAAAATAAGCAAAGAATATGTCTTAATTGTATCCAGTTAATTGCTTCACTGTACTGTTTGTATACCTTCGGGTCTTCTCCCTTTGAATACCAGAGTATCTTTACTTAACATTTTTTTCAAATCTGT
The DNA here is from genome assembly GCA_916999025.1 of Orgyia antiqua. NCBI lineage: Eukaryota > Metazoa > Arthropoda > Insecta > Lepidoptera > Erebidae > Orgyia > Orgyia antiqua. Next base: position 23,910,931 of record OU779862.1, read on the forward strand.
TTATATTTACCCCATCGTCCTCTTAATTGTAATTGGGGGTTTGATAATATTTGTCTTGAATTAAACTCAATGCTTATACTCGAAGTGTTTTGCGATTAGTCACTTTCTTTGATGTGGCCAATACAAATCTTTTAGTCACTATTACAACATTGTCTACTTTCCAAAAACATGCATTAATTTAGGGTTGATTAAGATAATTTCATAGATTTAAACAGTTTTGGACTGAATAAAAACCCACGGCCTCACGAATGGACGTCGACATTGCTATTAAAGAATTTCGTAATCAGAGCTTAGAGTTTTATTTAGATACGTTATACGAAACATACATCATATTATTATGATCACCAGAGGTCCGAATTAGGTACAGATATTTATGTACTTATACTGATTTCATACAGCGAAAGAATAAAGTGGATATGCCTCAAATCCCGAGATTAATTTTAAAGAACAGAAAAAATGCCGTGATTTTTTAAATGAAAATCCGATAGCGACTGATTCAGTAATAGTATTCGCTCGTATTTATAAAAAAGGCGAAATATGCGTATGAAAAATTGCTTAAAATATCAATAATTTGTATTGTGAATTAATGTAAACTAATAAAAATTGTATGCTAATTATATTTGTTTTATTTGTCTATTTCTGTAATACAGTTTCTACTAGCAAGGGATCCAGAGTTATGTAAGCAAAAATTGTAATCATTTTAGAAAAATAAAATATTATTATTATTTATTATTTCTGAGGTTTTTTTTATTATTTATTCGTAATATTGTTGGCCACATGGGATTGTCTATTAGAAATCCCGGGAAGGTCCACATTAATATCAACATTTCGATGCAAGTACATAAATAACTCTACCTAAAAATCCAAAGGGAAGCCATCCCTCTTAAATGGACGGAGGGAAAGAAAAAAAAAGCTCTACCTAATTCCGACCTATGATGATCACACATATTATACGAAATGCACTTACAATCAAAGCCTTGAGTAATTGGTACCAATTCTACGTGCACAACTAAACTTAATGTATTTTGATTAATTGACTATTTCGTTACGCACATTTATATATTTAACGAGCCTCGTGGTTGAGTGGTTTATGTAACGGACTGCCGATCACGAGGTCGCGGGTTCAATTTCCGCTCAGGACAATCATTTGTGTGACATTTATAAATGTCATACAAATGTTTGTACTGCGTCTAGTGTTTCTATCTACTATAAGTATGTATTTACAAAAGAAAAATAGTATATGTATGCTATCCGTATTCTGCTTGGGACCAGAGGACTTCGCGTAAAATGTCTGTGAATATTTATATATTTATATTAAAATCGTTAGTTTATTATATGTATATGGATTTTCAAATGAAAATGTTCTGTTAATTTTGTCGAATTGTATTATTGACACTATCAATTTTAATTTTTTGTTCAGTTTAGCTGTGTACGTAGAATCGGTACCATTTTCTGTAGTAATTTAATTTGCTAACTTACTGAATAAAAAAAGTATGATCCAAAAATATATCAAGTAATTCTCGGTTTAATAATTACATCACAATTTCTATACAGTCCATTACAAAGTTGGTAAACTAAGATACCACTGCTCGAAGTTCCGCAGCTAACTTGGATTGCATTTTGTAGTTATTACTGCTGCGTTTCTCTATTATGTAAAAGTAAAGAAAAAGTTTTGCTTAATAATAACTAATGCGACTTTTATCTAGAAGCAATGCTACCTTCACAAAAATATCGCGACTAATGTTATCATACGTATTGAATTATCTTGCTGTATGTAGAGGGAATCAAAGTTAGAGGCTGAGTTACCTATAAAATTTGATTAGAAAAAAAAAAAAAAAAAAATTGTTTGAATCTAAAAACACGCTTGGAAATCCAATTTTTCTTTTTAATTATTGCACTGTCATCGTAAGGACTGATGACAGTGCAATAATTGTGTGTGTAAAAAGTGATTTTCACGCGTTTGCAGTAGGCAGATTGTTCTGAAATTTTTAGGTGTGCAAAATTTCAGAACAATCTGCCTACTGATAGCGCGTGAAAATCACTTTCAAAGATTCTGTAACATAGAATAATACGTCATAGACACGTACCGAACCAATATAAGCGTGTTAAAATAACAGCTAATAAGTAGATACTTTATTTTCCTACAAAGGCAATATCAAAGAAAAGTAACATCAGCAATTTAAAGTCCATTCCACTCAGTTGGTAATAATTTTTAATTTATCACAAAGTGGTTTCTCTAACCAATTAGTGTTGTGTCGCCGTTAGTTGAGGTCCAAGTTTTAATGGCCTCCGAGCCAGCATCGAGATAAGAGTCTCTAGGAACTCAAGGAGTACTGTTTAATTTAATAAGTTAGGACACTGCTATTGTGGACATAACTTATGTGGCCTTACTAAAAGTGTTGTTTATTGGTCTGTTTAGATTATAATGTCACATGCCGCGTAAATAATGTTCAGGATAGTAATATCCTTGTGTGAAGAATATAGTTTCTATGTTTTCTACGTATGTATATTACAAAAATTACATTAAACTAGCTGTTGCCCTCAAAATCGTACACATGAAATTTAGAAAATAAGAAAATCTTGACAATTTATAAAAAAGGCATCCTCTAGAACCTTTGAACCTCTATTAAAAATCTCATCAAATTGAAGATCAAGATCAAGCTCACATAGAGACATACATACAAAAATAACGACTTTGTTTTATAATAAGTAAAGATTCTCAAACTATAACAACACCAAAAAACCAAAAATATGGTTTAAAATGTTTGTAAATGTTTATTTATATTAAATTATCTTGAGCTGTTACCACACGTATGATTTTATTCAAGGTATCAGTATCACTACTAACTGCCCCACGATATTATAGTGTTTGTTTTTAAGCGTAGAATAACAAAAAGACAAGTCAAACTTAAAACTCCCCCTTTGCTTCAGAATTAAAAAACAAATAACAAATACTTTAAAAATGCAAATTAAACGTCAAAGTTTAGATGGAAAGTCAACACGAGTCTCCCAAGCAAGATTAGTGTAGCTCGAACACTCAACTCTTTCAAGCCATTTTCGTTGTTTGATTGCGACTTTTAGATTATGTTGGATTTATAAAGTTGCATGTTTTTATAGTGTACAGTTTGGTTCCTGGTGATGGATTAGAAAACTTACATGTAACTATCTCATAACGTCCCTCGGATGCTATAAGAATATGCAAATTTCTTAAACACCGTATTTAAGAAAACAATAAAATCATTTTCTGCTTACATAATCCATGAAATTGGCGCTTCGACTACTTAATATAACATGTGGTATTTACTAAACAGACAGTAACTAATCAATAAATCAGTCCAAAATATGTATTTATATACATAACTGCATTTATAACTTGAGATTGGTATGACATGAACAATACTTATAACTCTTTCCTTTGCGTCACTCTTTTTGGCACAACTATTGTCCCCAATGAAATGAATGTAATAATTAATATACATTATTAAACAGTGTATTACTATTTAATGTTTGCAAGAATATGGAGTAGAGCCAATATGAGGTCATCTCGGGTCACCGTATGCGGTCACCAGTTAATCTTGCCAACTTATGTTTAAAATATGTTTTGTATTCGTTAAGACGATACCAAAATAGTTTCGTGCATTTTTCTATGTACGAAGTTTTCATTGTTTCTTTAGATTGAATGGCTAGAGCTCTAATTTTTAAGTATATGTTTTTTCAATATATGATCTAGGATCGCATCAACTCAGAAACACGATTGAAAAAAGTTTTCTCGATAGAAAATCTTGGCGAAACAACCTCTCAAAATTTTTATTTTTTTCATTTGTATGTCTATTATCGCGTATTAACTAATGAAATAACTTTAAAAACATAAGTAACTATTATATATAGAAACACGTAAATCAGAATTAAAATATATTTAGTAGATTTTGAGTAGATAGGAAAAGTATCCCTAATTCTTCATTTTCTGTGCCTACTGGCTGTGTTAATATGTACGTGTCGGCGATGATATACGATAATATTGATGTAGGCCCTTAACCGATTGTTCATTGTTGTTTTGTAAAATGAAGCCAAATAATGGTCAGTGTTTAACAGCAATTTTCGAAATATATTACAATATTGCTGAGTATTGCAAATTACAATGTATTCGAAGTGGAAAACTACTACAATAAAACCAAAGCAATTTTTATTGCAGTTCCTATTAATATGTTGAGTAATAATATTAAAGCTGGTTATTAAAGCACCCTGAAGAAGAAAAGGGGTGGTGATACTCTCTCTCTCTCTCTTAAGCTTATTAACGTCGCACTGTAAGGCACGGGTCTCTTCCACTTTGAGAGGGATTATGATCTACTATTCCGCGCTGACCAGGTGTGTCGGTTCAGGAAATATTTTCACGCTTGACGTCTCTCACACAAGATGTTACCTGTTTACAATATCCCAGAAAAGGGGTGGTGACATTAGTATTTCTTTCGTCGACACAATCCGCTGGAAGACACAATACATAGTTGAAATTAACACAACTATTATTGAAATAGTTTTGATAAAGGTGTAGTAAATCAAAGCTTAACCGCATACAATAGCCGTTCTGTAAACTATCATTACTACATAACATAAGTATAGTAGGAATCATCGTTTGGACAGCCGGATTGGAAATTCAAGCTATGATCCAATATAAGCTATTACAATAACAGTATTCTGGTATTACGGGCTGAAATTAATTATGTCGGTATTATTATTTGCGCTTCAGAATTTAAAGTGGGCTTTGTATCATAGAAGTTCTTCAGTAAACTTGACAAATAATATTCTGGAAGTTGTCCATTGGAATGAGATAATTTAAAACTCTCTTTCTTTCTATAGCCTGTTAACGTCCCACTTTTCGTTCGACACGGTTTTCCTGGAATTTGTTCCTTGGAACGAGACCTTCAAAAATTCTATTTCTGTCTCTAGTTCATGAACGCGCCAGTATTGGGCACGATTTTCCTCCACTATGGGAGGTATTATGGTCTACAATGCTGCACTTAACTAGCATGTTGACATCGGGTTTATTTTAGAGATTTCCGTCTATTACAGAGAATTTTATCTCTAAAGAAAAGGGGTGGTGACACTTGTATTCTTATTCCGTCACCACGCGGATATAGATCGTCAAACACACGTAGAAATAATATGTACTTCCGCTGGCTACGGTGCCCCTATCTTAAAAGCTTATACATAATATTATTAGCATATAATATCATCATAAAATTAAAGGCATGTAATTATAATTATGCGCAGAAATCTTGGACAAAATGAAAATATAATTTAGTAATAGAACCATCAACGCAAATATTTCTCGTATATTATAAATGAAATCTTAAAAGCACAGCGCAGAGCACTTTCAATTAAATGACGTTGTTTCTGCAGTGTGCATGTCGTAATTGGATTTCAAGTACTGCCTCCAGAATGTCTGTAATTGGGATAATGGGGAATGCAGTTGGCAATTATTATAGCGCTTGGTTAAAAACGAAAACGAGTTTTAAACAAATTTTTATTACGATGATAATTGATAAGAAAAATTTAATAAAGTTAGCAAACTGCGATAGCATTTGTAACAAAAAAAATTGGTCAAGTGCGAGTCGGACTCGCGCACGAAGGGTTCCGTACCATTATCTATGCAACATAAGGCACATAGTTAAAGCGTCTACCTGTCAACGTTATTAGTATCGAGCAAGAAACGGTAAAAAAATCATGTTTGTTGTATGGGAGCCCCCCTTAAATATTTATTTTATTTTATTTTTAGTATTTGTTGTTATAGCGGCAATAGAAATACATCATCTGTGAAAATTTCAACTCTCTAGCTATCACCGTTCTTGAGATACAGCCTAGTGACAGACGGACGGACGGACGGACGGACAGCGAAGTCTCAGTAATAGGGTCCCGTTTTTACCCTTTGGGTACGGAACCCTAAAAAACACTTTTTGACAACGGGTTTTGCACTACCATACTCCTTACTAAAAAAATATGTATCTTGTTGTAGACAAAATTAAGTGTGTGTGTGTGTGTGTTTACAATCTATACAAATATTACAAAGCTAAAGAGTTTGTTTGTTTGAACGCGCTAATCTCAGGAACAACTGGGCCGATTTAAAAAATTCTTTCAGTGTTAGATAGGGCGTTTATCGAGGAAGGCTATATAACATCACGCTACGACCAGTAGAAGCGAAGCAGTAGGTAGTTAAAATGTTGCAAAAGCGAGGAATTTTTTTTTATTCCACGCGGACGGAGTCGCGGGCAACAGCTAGTATTAAATATTTGCTTTAACTACTACTGTTGTACTATCTAATCTGTGTTCCTCCTACATAAATAACGTATATATATTTCTTTCTTTCTTTCTTCTTCTATATTGTGACTAATAACTAAACAACTAAATAAATATTTTTCAGCCATTATAAACATTCTCTAGTAATATAATGTAACTTTATTTCTATCATATCTACAAAATTTTATTTGTCAGAAGTTATGATATCTATTAATATTATTTATAGATACAAACGCTGTTGGCTATCAAAATATACACAACAAAACTTTTCCATACATAATATATCTATACATATAATAAATCTGTAGAAAAAAAATGTTTGTACATTGAATATATTTAAAAAAAAAATAGTCAGTTTTGAAACTTGTGTCTGTTTGTCTGTTTAGATGTTTGTCTGTGCACGCATCATATAAATATAAATATTATACGTAAATATTATACATAACTCAAGCTATTACTTAGTCTTTGTTTCATCGCAATCGGTCCATTCAATCAAGAGATATTTACATAATACGACATTTCTCAATTACTTGCAACGCCATCTAGCGGCAAAAAAAATAAAAAAATTGAGAAGAAATCGTTCCACGCGGACGGAGTCGTGGGCACAGCTAGTAGGCAATAAAACTGTTAACTGCCATAAAGCTTAAACATATGAAGTACTTTGTGAGATTCAAAACCGAATAATTTCCACATTACTGAAACTTGTAATGGAAAAACTTTTGTGTCAAACTCTTTGTGTTCAATACGTATTGGCAAGTTTTTGTTTACCGCTAAAGTTACTTGAACATTTTAAACACGAAGAAAGAAGGTGCTTTTAAGCGAAAAACGATGTTTTCGTTGACATTTAACAGGTAACATAATTATATACAATGAAATTAATGAATTTTATCATGAGATGTAATGGCGTGAATATTAAGAATCTTAGCTGGATTTATTATGTAAGTAACACATACAATACAGTGTATACTACGGTACACAATACGTATTTACGATAGTCTCATTCAGCGTCTTCTTTCAGGTTCCGTAATCTCAATTCGGAATTTGTGTCTCCTAGTTAGGGCTTTATTTATTTATTTATTTTAAACTTCGTGCACATACAATTTATACATAGGCGGACTTCATGCCTAAGGCATTCTCTACCAGTCAACCATTTGGTGGTGTAGAAAAAATTTTTTTTTAATTTAGGCTTTAATGCTGCTACCAAGAATTAGATTGGCTCAGCAGTTAAAAAAAAAATCTTCATGACAGTTCTGGACATGGCCCTCTTCAAATTTGCGACTTCTAATTGTGTATTGTAGCTCAAAAATGAAAACTAAAAATGTTTCTAAAATAATTTTTAATATCGACAAACTTGGAACATTAATACGAATAATGCTATACCTTCCGAAGTATTTACAGGCAGTCATCGTTGTAAACTCATCCGTTAATCACCTAACATTCCTAAGAACTTTCAGTGCTAAGCTTCGACACCAAGTTTACTAGAAGCTCACCTTTTAGATATTCGTAACTTTCAGTGCTTATTACAGAATTTCAGTCTCATATTGAATTTAAACTTTGAAAGGAGCTTTTGTTTATTGACTTTTAAATTATCTTAATAAATCTAAACTCGTCAAACTGTAATATCCTTTTCTTGTATATAGTTATTGATATAGAGGAATTATTAAAGATAAAATAGCCTTTTATTCAGATCGTTTACATTTCTAATTACAGTAAACTTAAACTTACAAACTAACGCTGTACTCTTAATCTAAATAAATTCACTAACTATACTATAGGTACTTGAAACTATTTTTAAGTTGTTACGATCTGTTTGCCAGTCGGCAAAGGCCTCCTCCAACTTTTAACTTCATAATTATACTTTTCTCAGAGATAACATAGATAGATGCGATAGATTTGAAAGGAAAGAAATGATTACTTCTACTTAATTATATAAATAAATTATATATTGTCATACTTTCTTGCTTTTGATAAAAATACAATATCCGGCATCAAAGTCCAATCTAGTGACCACTGGATCGAGAATTATGCTTGTGTGTGTATGTGTGTGTGTTTGTACAATGGAGAAATTCGATATTTTCTAAGATATTCACAAGGGTAGTAGACTTCAATGTAAACACAATGTAAATACGTATACTTGTTATTAGCAGAAGTATTTTGTATGGATTGAATCAATTGGTGAAGTATCTTGCAGTAACAAAAAAAAACAAAAATTGTAATAATTTAAATTGATGTATTTCATTAACATGGTATATGTTCAATTACTTTGTTATTAATAAAACAAAGCAATATACACATTCCATACAGGCACCATAAACTTCGTTATACGAGCATTATTTCATGGAATGCTCATTTGTTAATAAAATTTTATCAGACTCGTACACGCGTTGAAACATGATTGTAATTTAAATTCACAAAGCAGGATCAAATTGGATTGTTGAGTTGTCCGAGTCTACAATACGATGTACTCCTAACTGTGCACAACGGCAATGGCGAAAAAAGAAAGGTAATTATAGATACTCGAATTGATAGCGATGAGGGTGACCGGTTTTTATGCTTTTTATCTCAGATATACCAAACAGTTCTATCTTTAGAACATGTAACTTTGGCTTTGCTAAACCGTACTTCATAGACTAATAACGTGTCATATGAGGTATAGTCAGATATCAGAGATTCACAAAGGTACATATTTTACACACACAAAGATTTCATGTGGCTTCAAGCCGGGTGACTGATGTAGCCATAGACTCCGTATCTGATAAATCTGTACTTTCTAATATTTTACAAGATGTTACAGTTGATTAGAAAGTCTGATATTAAACATAACTATGTGGAGTGTCCGTTCGGATTGAGAATACAGTTGTGATACCCTAATAATTTCCTCTACAAGGAAATTTACATATGTACAAGGTAATTAGAATTACCTCAGGAATATTACAAGCAGATAAAATTACCTAAAGAAATACCATTCTCTGGGCAATTCACCTGCCATTTATACTGAACCCATTTCTGAAATAGGTAAATAAAACCTTTTTACAAGTTCTAAACAATTGGGAAAAACAAAAGTTAAAGTTTTAACACGCACTTAACGATAAAGGAAACCTGAATGAGTTTAGACAGTTTCTTTTATTGCTGTTAATGTATGTATCTTAACCTCTAAATATACACTCGTATTTAAATAAAACCACTTTTTACGGATTTAGCCGCGTATATTTGTTATAAATTTTAGCCTAACGTTTCGAAGACTACAGTCCCCATGGTAACGGGTGGGACTAACGCGTCTAAATCTGTAAAAAGTGGTTTTATTTAAACAAATGAGTCGCGCGAGTGTTGGACAATGTAACTATACGAGTTATATTGTCTAACACTCGCGCGAATTTAAGGAATTTTATTTTGGGAATGTTAAAAAGTGAAAAACTCATAATTATAGCTTCTTCATAGTTAGATGAGCTTTTTGATCTCCTCTTTCTGCTAGAAACGCTGTAATCAAACGTGAAATCCAGATCAAAAGGACTTTGCTACTTTATAGTAAATATAAAAAAAATGGTCAAGTGCGAGTCGGACTCGCGCACGAAGGGTTCCGTACCATTATCTATGCAACATAAGGCAACGTTATTAGTATCGAGCAAGAAACGGTAAAAAAATCATGTTTGTTGTATGGGAGCCCCCCTTAAATATTTATTTTATTTTATTTTTAGTATTTGTTGTTATAGCGGCAATAGAAATACATCATCTGTGAAAATTTCAACTCTCTAGCTATCACCGTTCTTGAGATACAGCCTGGTGACAGACGGACGGACGGACGGACAGCGAAGTCTCAGTAACAGGGTCCCGTTTTTACCCTTTGGGTACGGAACCCTAAAAATTAACAGAAAAAAAAATATAATATATAATAATAGTATAGAATATATAATATAACAAAAATCTTTATTTATTATAAAATAAAAGTTGTTAATGTTGTATGTACTCGTATGTGAGCTTATTTTTTTTTAACTACGCAACGGTTTTGGGTGCTGTTTTTTTTAATAGATAAAGTGATTAAAGACGATGGCTTTTTCTGTATAATTTATAAGGGTTTGTTTTAAATTCTAGGCGTACGCAGTCGCGGGCAAGAGCTAGTATTAAATAAAATATAGTTATACAGCATATTAACCACAATCTATTAGATAAACGTTAGTAGCATACGACCGACTCGGTACTAACAAGAGGTAATGAGTTTAGCTGAAGTAATTAACGCCGGGAACGTGCTTGTGTTCCATTAGGAAACATCAACAGGAATTCATAACATGTAAACATTTGGTTTATCGCATGGCTTTGTATGAGTAATCTTGTTTAAAATATTTAGCACATGAAAATTTGTTTTACTAATTAGTTTCTTTATATATTTTACACCCTTTGTATGAATTGGGGTTTTGAAATTTGAATAAGTCTAGCAGAGAATAGTAAAATATTCGTATACCTAATACACATAATACCAAAAGTATTATCTGAGATAATTCAAGTAAAATATAATTTTATTATACAACTAGTTAATGCCCGCGCGTTCACCCGCATTTATAGTTATTGAGCTCCCTCTCCCCCAATTTATTCCAAACCTTAACTAATTATACAACTAATTCTTCATCTTAAACTACTTCATGCATTAGAAAAAACCACATCAAAATCCGTTGCATAATTCTGAAGATTTAAACTCACACACTGTGTTATACACAAAATAACGACTTTGTTTTATCAGTGCATAAAGAAGTAAAACTTTAAAAACAGAGATTTTTGCATATATAATGAAATTTATATATGTATATCTAGCATATGTTCATACATAATACTGGTTGGAACTAGAAAATATCTCAACACAGAGCGCTAACAATAACCACAACATTGAAACAACAAGCTTCGCTGTAGAGCCAGCTGTCCAGTTATTTAGTAATAGAACTACCAGTACTTGGCCCGACCTCATTCAGAAATAGATATGTGTCAGAAACTAACTTGGCTACAAGTTGTCAAGATTTTAAAAAGAAACGGACAAATGGAGAAATATTTTCTGCCTTTTGTAGATATAATATTTCTGGACATTACACGTCCGTGATCTGATCTAGGCATTACTGTTATGCTCTACGAAATTCGAAAATTTTGTTGTTCAAATCTAAAATTTCAGAATCAACTTTCAGCAAATAAAAAATTTAAAGAATTTCCACTGAGTGTATGGGTAAGCTACATGGAAATCATAATAATACAAGAAAATAAAATTATCTATGCTAATTTTATAAATCTGAAGAGTTTGTTTGTTTTTCTAAACGCGCTAATCTTAGGAAACATTGATTTGAAAATTTCTTTCAGTATTGGATAGTACATTTATCGAGGGAGGCTATAGGCTATATAACATCACGCTGCGATTAATAGGAGCGAAGCAGTAGTAAAAAAAATTGCAAATACGGAGAAAATTTTCTCGTTTCTATTTATTTGGTAGTCGTATTTAGATTGATTTACATCACAGAATGGCAATTTCTATGACATATATTAACATTCATGACATGACTCTTGATCACTAACGTACTTCTTGATGACTTGTTTGTAAAACCAAAATTGAGTTTTGAACTTTTTGAATGCCCTTTAAATGAGACCCTGGAAGTTCCGCGCGCAATTATATACTAAGGAATACCCATTTGCATAGATCGTAGTCTTAATACGGCTGACTTAGTTTGCTACGTGTCTGGCATTCGATATTCAAACTGTCCTTGTTTTCGGAATTACAATACTTGATATAGAATTTACAAGCGACCTGCCTCTGCATTGCGTAGGTAGTGTTTTCTATAAATAATTCCAGAAGGCTCAATTTTTTTCTGACAACAGTTTTTATGAATGAAATAATATTCTATTCAAAACTTTTCAATCATAATCAGTAGTAATACTCATCAGTACTAGTTCCATTCAGTACCGAAAATGGTTCTGATGTAAGTCCTAGAAACGGGCCAACAATGCTTACGCCTAATGGCACTTAACAAGAACTTGTGGGCAACAGCACTTTTGTAGCATAAAATATAAATTCACTTAATGACCCGCCGTCTGTGGGTGAATCGTTTTCATATTTTTACTCCTTGGAAGTTGCTTATTGAGTTTTTATTGCACTACCAGCGCGAATTATGTAAATGGATTTTTGTTAACAAAGTTTGAAGACAGAAGTTTACTATATTTTTAAGTAATCATCATTACATTTCAGTATTTTAACAATATGTTACAGAATAAATGGATGACTGTGGTGCCATAAGTTTAAATCTAGAAACTACAAGGCATCAAAACATTTGTTTATGCATCATTATTTATTATTGGATTGAATTTAAGAATTAAAGTTTGTTACGCGTAAAACCATAAAACTTGAATAAAAATAACATTTATTCAAAGAAGCTATTAGAAAACAAATACGATTCGTGCAAGAAAGCAATGTCAAAAACATACGGTCTTTGTAACTGGCTGTGTTGTCTTTGAATCAAATCCAGTTTACACAAACAATTATTCTCTAGGTGACTATTAAACTGAACAAGAGGTAAGTACTAGAAACTTTATTATTTACTTGCTAAATTCAATTCTCAGAATAAATATTCGAGCCCAAAATTCCCAACTAACATTTGTAAGTAAACATGTTTAGTACTGAGAATTTGTTTTTGAAAACACTCGTAAACAAAGACTGTTTATTACTAAATAAAAGACTTATGTTATTGTTATGTACGTCCTACGTGTTATTTATTATCTTACGATAAATTAGAGGTGTATTTGTGGCAAGCTCCCCCGTGCAAGGAGTTCGTTAATACAGGTATTAAGAATAAGTCTCTCTCCAGTCCATTATCGTGCCACTATTGGGCACGGGCCTCTTCCATTTTGGAAGGGATTTTGGTCTACTGTTCCGTGCTGACCAGGCGTGTTGGCACATGATCTATTTTCGAGAATTTCATCTCTCACAGAGGATGTTTTCTGATAACAGCCTTAGCTGGCTTTTACAGCACTCTGGGAAGGAAAAAAGGTGACGCTTGTTTTCTTAATATCACGATCTACTCTAATCGTAACCCAATGACCATAAGTACAAAGTTATCACTAATCCATGAGAAAACTTTTAATATATTGCTTTTAAAAACGATCCCTAACGCAGCAGTTTTTGCATTAACCCTTTCTGGAATTTGGAAAGGACCCCTTTTTGTTGCTCAAAGGGCTCAGGGCGGTAAATGATATTCATGCCTACTCTTTACATTTATTTCAGGATAAAACCGGGTAGCGTTATATCACTTAAAGTTTATTAGTTAATGCGGGCTTTTGCAATACTCCTTCTCGCATTAGGCCTAAAGGCCTCAATTTTGATCTTGGCAACCTATTAATCTATCTTGTTATAGCTTAAATAGCCACCTTATGAAATTAAATGGAAGACATTTAAACATGTAGACACAATTTCTAACAAAATTATGTTTTATTCTTATGACTAGTCCAAATTTTTTATCCTACCTCCGGTTCAAGACATGCAATCTGGATCTGAACCGGCGAAAGAAACTCAGCACAGCTTTGGCTATGGCATTACACGTTGAGACCGTCTAAATTTCCTAAGTGAATATATCTTAGTCCGCCTACAGATCCAAGGGTCTGATTCAATTGTACTAGACTAAATCACATCCCAGAACTACAACCAATTTCGGAATACTTTAAATGAATTTATGTAGAAAACTATTTCATTTACTCCATCGACCCTTTTTAACGAGCAATTCTTTGTACGTAATATAAATCTTATATATAAAATTCACGTGTCACAGTGTTAGTTACCGTACTCCTCCGAAACGGCTTGACCGATTTTTATGAAATTTTACATGCATATTCAGTAGGTCTGAGAATCGGCCAACATCTATTTTCAAACCTCTTTTTTTTTATTTTAGTATGGCAAAACAACGTTTGTCGGGTCAGCTAGTCTTATATATAAAATTAACGTGTCACAGTGTTAGTTACCGTACTTCTCCGAAACGGCTTGACCGATTTTTGTGAAATTTCACATGCATATTCAGTAGGTCTGAGAATCGGCCAACATCTATTTTTCAATACTTTTTTTTTAGTATGGCAATACAACGTGTGCCCGGTCAGCTAGTTTTATATATATTTTCGCTAAACATTTTCGCGAAATTCAGTACACAGGCGTTTTGGTTAAAATGAAAGACGTGTAAGAATCGTTTGTTAAAGATTATTACGTCACTTTACCTTTATTTGTAGCAGAAAAAGTGTTATCAGTAAACCGATAATAAATTTTGATGCATACCTGAAACAAAGTAAATGACAAAAATTTAATATACAGATTATGAAAAAAAAAACCTACATGTTATTATTACATTCTTTGTGCTAATCGCTTTCTAAAATACTTGGTAATATTTATAAACAAATTGTTTATGACCATAAGCATGATGCATGTTTTTGTTTACTTGTATTTTAGTGCCTTTTGCCTTCTCTTCTTCAAATCTATCAAAATAGAATATATTATGTTAAGAACTAACTATATTTGTGAAGTTATATTATTTTTAACAACATACCCATATTATGAGGAAAACTCTATGTGGAAGCAGTTTACTATTTTTATGTGTCCTTGTCAAACCACAGCAATCGAAGTTTCGATAAAACTTACTCAAGTCCATGTTACGAGTGCCAGAAAACTTTAATCATAAACGGTGAAAAAACATTGAACAAATATACTCCAGAGATTCACACACTATAACATTTCTCGGTGAATTCCGGTAAACCCAACGAATCGTAAAAGGTTAATAAAGTTAGTTGTTTTGTCCCGAACTATCAACTCTTCGGTCATGAGTTTGGCGATGAGAATTCGACTGTCCCAATTCATTTTGCTACTATTTATTTTAGTCTTTCTACCTTTTATTTTAATACTCTTGTCGTCTTTCAAAAGTGTGTGCAAACGATGAATTATGATGTGGTTACACATATTCATCTTACAGTTATTGAGATTCACATAGGAAGTAGTCTATGCAGACACGTAGTTGCTTTCGATAGTCTATTTAGGTGCTTCTGCAACATGGTAACATGTTTTCCACTCTGAGCAAAGATGCTTCCTATTGCAATTATAGGAAGAAATTAGGATATAACAATATTTAGGCAACACGGGAAACGCGAAGTGATCTCATAAAACAATTAAATCGACGAACATTCAACTACTATTTTGTAACAAAAGAAGTACAATTTCATTCACCTGAAAGCATTAATTCGAATTGAAACTGCAAGCTATTTATTCTCTTTAACTGTACTACAGATCACAATCAAGCTGACTGGTTTCAACGATATCGAGAGACTAAATCGATTACAATACATCGGTGACACCGCAACCGCGCGCCATGCAATACAATCTGACCACTCGATTTATTAACTCATAATTGAAATCGGTACGTAGTTTTCATTGCACATTGTGCTGTTTCTAAATGCCTGCTGTTTATTAGACGTAAAAACCACAGTGGTTTGAATTTAAATGGGAGTTTTATATAGTTTATTTCTGGTAGTAAAATTATAAGAACTCGGAGATAGGGTAATTTGTCAGATATTCATACCACACGTAACATCTATTTTATTCGACACCCTTTATATTTAGCAATGCCGACTAAATCCAAAAGGAGTTCAATGTGCTTAATAATAACATTATCTTCAATAAGAACCCGCTCCACGAAAAAGAAAATTTTCAGTTGCTTAGTTTATTTAGTTGTCTGGTTGTACCGTTTGTTTTTAAATCAAACACGTTTATAAGCAACTTTTTCGTCTACATATTATTAAAGTAAATATATTTGTAAGAGAAACTTTCCTAGTATTTTTAAATTCAGAACGGAGTTTCTAACTTTTGAATAACAAAGGAAAGGGACTTATGTAGTGGAGTTTGGACTCTCAAGTGCATTTTATAAGTGGACTTCATAAGAACATTAAGATTGCTGTTTGCGCTCCATATTTACTTTGACTTATGGAACAGCTAAATTTAAAATCTATTTGAGCGCTCATTACCATAGGTACTTCTGAAGTTTTCTTTAGAACATACGGGGTTTTGTGCATTCATATGAAAAATTGTGATTGTTTTTGTATCTGTATACGAAATGGTCACAATAAACTGTACCACCGATCGTAGTGTCACTTGTAATGTCTTCACAAGGAAGGCGATCAGTAGGTCTTCACAACACAAAGCTGAATGTCAATTTATAGACACATATTTAGCTTTAATTTTAAGATATTTAACCTCTTTGTATTTTTCGTTATATAATATTTTTCTTTTACTTGATCATATTCATGTGTTTGCTATATTATGTAGAAATAAATATGTTTTCTTTCTAAATATTTTATTTCCATACATTTTCCTAACACATTTTCCGTGGCCAATTTTGCTCTTTAGGAGCCCTTTGCACTTAAATAAACAAACAAAAATAAATATTATGGACATTTCACACAACGTCCTCTGGTCTATAAATACATAAATTCTATATAAATTCACTCCGTTCAACAACAGAGAAATACAGCATATAATTGACAACCCTACGCAGTTCTGATAAAGCAACACACCGAAAGCAATTATATTCAATTACCATTACGCGACAATAAATACATCTGGGTTGAACAGTACGGTCAAATGCAGCAATATACTTTTAAATTTAATGCTGGAGTAACAGTTGGTAAAGTCACTTGTAATTTGTACTAGATTTTATGAACTTTGTTAACAGTTTATAGGTATATATTGTCGCCATACTCTCTATAATAAATTGCAAATTAGGACATCATGCCACTAATCTGATTTAGATAGGAATGTTTGGATTGTACGTCTGTCTCTTTTTAGCTTCTAGACATCTCTGTACTGGGAATATCCCTTCTCCATACCGACTCTTGAATAAGGTGGTTTCAAAGAATCTAAATTATCAAGCAAAAAAATTCATACTGGCGACAATAAGCTTTTTTAGCTGAAGAGTTTACCTAGAAAGATTCGTTACTTTTCATCGAAAATAATAATAATTAATATTCAAATTACATTTCACAAATTTACGTAAAGATTTGGAGCAGTGACATTATTTTAATGCAGAACAAAAGGAAATTGATAGACTTACTTCAAAACTGATCCAAGGCACAGATCGTATGTTATGACATATGGTTATTGATTTTTCCAACAGCAAACTGATATTTATATGTTAGCGGCCTGTGAAGCTCGTAGGTCTCATTATTATTCATCTTGTGTTGCAGGCGTATATAACAAGTATCTTTGATTACTTCGATATATTAAGCAAACATTGATAAACCGTACTGAATGTTTACGTTCAATCGATGCTCGGGATTATACGTGTTTTATTACAGTAACCTAAAAATACGTGTATCCTGTTTTAGCTTATAGGTATCCTAAGTGTCAGTTAAAAGGAAAACTAAGGGGATAAAATTTGCTGCAAGAGAAGTATCAACACTAAACCAATACCCCTTGTCAAGTTTTAGTAGACAAAAACAATTCCATAGCGAAGAAGGCCCCAACAGCAGTAGAACATTTGTGGGCTTTGGAGATCAGATTAAGAGTTTCAAGGCTTTGCATTTAATTTGCACAAAGAAACTAATTTTAGAGTTAGTGTTTGCACAAAGAATCCTAAAAATAGACCTAAATAAAAAAATATTCCTAAAAAGAAAAATACGTAAAGCTATCGACGTGCGATATTAGGCATTCTATACATGCGCCACAAATGACCGCGGCAACGACAACGCTAGATGGCGGTGCGACCAATTAACTTGCCGAGCTGTAAAAACGTGTGTGGACTGCTTTATTTTGTTTCAACGATAGAAAATGCTAACGTGTGGATATTATCACTTTAAAACGGAAATAAAAGTATTGCAATTTGAAATGCAGAACACATACAAAAACATATTCAAAATTCTTACTAGTGTCGAATGAATGCATCAATTAACTAATTGGAGTATAATGCCTTTTTGACTATCCAACTGTCCTTAAGCTGTTAACTGCAGTACAAAGACTCCGAATATGAATACACATGTACCGCCTTTGAAATCGCGTAATGAATCGTATTTGTGACAAAAGACAGTAATTACTGCTTTCTAGGTATACGAATAAACAGTTTGGTGTAACCCTACAGTAAATATTTGCCTGTAACACAAAAACGTATACAAAGTACTCTAAATTAAAATTTGGAACTAAGAGTACAGAATATACTCGTAGCTTTTAAGAGACGGCTACAACATAAAACGTTCAAAAAGACATTAAAAACCACAGCTATTTCTGTTTTTTAAGCTTTCGTGGCTTCAGCTTAGTCTAATCGCCAAAATAGGACAAAATCCGGTAACTCATTATGTCTGCTTAATCAAAATTCTTAAAAATATCAGTAAAAATCTGATGTTTGTAGTACATAATATTTATAGCCAGTCACAGGAGTAACAACGTTGGTTAACACAATTATCATTCGTCTGTAGCAGGCCTTATAAATATTCATTGTGCTATTTACTGACGAAAAATATATTTCATTGCCTTCCAATAAAAGGGTACAGTGGCAGTGGGCATAAAAATTAAATTTATAGAGACGTACGTATCCTTACGTGTGTTATTAGCATATTTAAATACAAAAAAAATTATCCTTACTTAACAAATCAAGGTACGGTGGAAAAAATTGAAATTTTTTCCACCATAATTTGATTTGTTAAGTAAGGCATAGCATGTCAATTGCAAAAATCAATAAATTACTATATACTTACTTGTTATGTTAGTCGTTATTTGTGTATGTATGGACATACATACACAAATAACGACTATATACGTATTTAAGTATACATATATATTTAAGTTCACATAACGACTTAAGTCCTTATGTGAACTTATGTGAACTTAAATACGTATATATGTACTTAAATAAACGTAAACTCTTCAAGATACGAAGCAACGGATTTTGATGCGCATTTCTTTAATAGGAGTGTTTCAAAAGAATGGCCTTTTTGCATAATTTGTTAAGAATATTTTTTTCGAAATACCACGCGTAGGAAATTGCGGGCTACAGCTTGTATTTTATGTTCGCTTGGTGTTAAAGAGATGAAACCTACATTAATGTGAGTGCGAGCTTTTTCATTGGTTTTAGCAAAGAAAGTATTTTAGGCATTTCAAGAACTATTGTTTCTGGGTTTTGCCTCCAATTTAACTATAGCAAACATACTGCTTAGTGTGCAATAAAAAACCTTAATTTACGAAAACAACGCGTAGCAGTAAAAATATTCAACTTTAACTTTCATCGCATTATTCATGGGATGGACATCAAATCAACATTTAAGGATGCTAAAATACTACTCTTAAACAATTTCAATTCCTTAAAGATTTATTTATGTACAGCTTTTGAAATTAGATATACGTAACGACACATAGGACGGTTCCATTACACATCTCTCATAATGTAACCATATTAAGATTACCAACAGTCTGTAATCTTAATATTATTATGTTTGTAGCACATGCCGGAGCTCGTATATCATTCGTTAAGTGCTAACATAGTGGGACTAAACTACAGTTCATAACCATCAATCAGATGCTCCGTTAACGTGATATCACATCTCTTCTAAATTATATTTGTTAACTTACCAGTATATAAACTAGTACACTATACTAGTTTCACTCAGCTCTCTTTAGCCCATTGACGTATCACTGTCGGGCACGGGCCCCTTCCACTTTGGAAGGGATTACGGTCTAAGGTGCCGCGCTGCCTAAAAGTGTTGGCACAGGGTTACTGCTACACTGTGTATTCCTTAGCTTACTCTTACAGCACCCTAAGAAAGATAAAGCGTGGTAACACTTGTATTCTTAATCCGTCAATACACGAACAAAACTTTGATTTAATATAAGAAATAATGTGTTCTTAACACGCTTATATAAGTTCGGTATGTATCTATCAATGTATTAATCTATGTAACGGAATCTTTGAAAGTGATTTTAACCCACTTACAGTAAAATATAAAATATAAATATTCATGGACATTTCACACAACGTCCTCTGGTCCCAAGCTAAGCTTATATGCTTGTGTTATGGGTACCAGAATACGGATATAATACATAAACTACTTTTCTTTTGTAAATACATACATATAATACATAGTAAACACCCAGACGCAGTACAAACATTTGTATGACATTTATGGATATCACACAAATGATTGTCCCAGCCGGGAATCGAACCCGAGACCTCGTAATCGGCAGTCCATTACATAAACCACTCCACCACGAAGCCCGTCAGTACAGACATTAGTTGGATCGATCTGAAATTTTGCACATATCAAGGATTATTTATATCAAGGACCGATGACAATGCAATAATTTTAGGATTTTCAAGCGTGTTTTTTAAGTTTTTGAACTAAGTAGATTATTGATTGGCATATTTCTTTAATTTCAAGAACGAAACAGTATGTTTGTTATTAAATGGATTTAAAACTTAACTAGCTGCCGTCCGCAACTTTTTATAGAATTTGTAAATAACATATTACCTAAAAGTATCTTCCTCTTGAACCACAAAATCTATGAAAACAACCGCATCAAAATCCCTTGCGTACATTTACAGGTTTAAGCTCACATATGGACATACAGAAATAACAACTTTGTTTTAAAATAAGTTAAGATTATTAACGTTATTTCCATTTTCTAGTCGTAATAAAACATGTTCATGTAACACATCTTGGTAAAATAAAATGTAGAGTCATTCACAGCTTAATTTGGAATTGTGCCCAAAAATAGCAATAAACCCTTATCCAGTTTAATTTTCTCCCGCGAGAAATATAGCAGTAATACATCTACGTCTAAAGTCCAGCATTTGTAGCGCTTCGAAAGATTGATAATGTAAAGAACTTGGATCTTAGCTGGTTATATGTATCGGGTATTTCAATTACCCACTACTATTTAGTTCAAAAACTAAAACAAAGCAAGCTTTTATAAATAATAAGGTATAGTGCGCTATCGCTAGTCTAAAAAGTCAGAATAATGTTATATTTGTATTTTCTTACATTGCCAGTGGTCCTTTTTATTAATCCAGCGTTTCAAAGGGTGTAAAAATCACGTTCAAAGATTCTGGAAGTTAAAATTCATAGTGATAGGACTCTCTCCTTAAAGCCAGTTAAACATATGCCAAGAGACTCTTTTACGACAACATAAAATAACAATTTCATTTTTCTCATTTATCTTGGCTTTCACTAAAATGCGGCAAATCTGCGCAAATGACGTAAAACCTTATCAGTGCTGCCAAAGCTTGACCCTGACAGATTTCATAAATCATACCGCCACATTTACCTTCATTATGCGGCTATATTTTTGACGAACACAGCGCTATGCTTACGTATACACTTCAAGATTTAGATGAGGTTCTTACAAAAAATATAGCCGGAAGGCCGTTGTTGTTGAAAGATAATTTGATGAGAAAAGGTTAAAAAGTTGTCCAAATTTGTTCTAAGAGTAAGCTCTCTTTGAAAGTTACGAGTTTTATTATCTAGCACGGCTTATTTTATAAACCTTACTCTTCTGTAAGTAATAGTGGATAAGTTTCTGTTAAGTAAAGTTTATACAACAAGTTATCTACCTCGTGGCGTTTTTACTGCCCATTTAATTTGCCTTTCTCGAGCGAGCTAGTTTTCGTTTTATGAACATTTTTAGATCATATTTTAGGAGAAAATAATTTTTATTTTTATTTATTTAATGGATTTTACGAGCATATTATATTGAAATAGTAATTGAAGTATTAGTGTAGGGGTCTACATACTCCTAAAAGAAATCTCGGCCTGTAGACCCGCAAGAGGAGATCGTAGTAGAATAAACTTTAAATGAGATTTTTTACCAATTAAATGCATTTACCTATTAATAATGAGAGAGGCGCTTTAATAAGAGAATCTGACGGGATTTCGTATTATGGAAGCCCGTCGAATTCTCTACACCCCTATGCTAGCTTGCCTAGGTCTATAGGTCTCATGTGGTTATCAAAAAGTTTAGGTCGTTCTTAGAGAGTCTCTCTGACTATATATAATACAGTTATTAGATACAATTTTATTCATTGTCTTTCGCAGAAATCAAACCTGTGATTCCGACATAGAATATAGTGTAGCACTGTATTTTAATAAAAACGTTGTATTGTTCGATATTTAAAGAAGGAAAATCAGTCTCGCTCCAGTGATGAGAGATAAATTGCCTAATTCGTCCAGTCTCTCAAGAATTCAGGGATCACTAAAATTCAATGATGCTTGTAATTGGTACATTCTACGAACTCTATAGGAAAGGTTGGTACTAAGATACTATAGTTAAGTTTATGCAAATCCCTAAACTTTATGTAAGGTTCGTAGAGGCAAATCCGATTATGATGTACTCTACGGATTTTCAGAAATTGGGACGCCTCGACAAATGCTCCAATTACCTCGACCGTGGGAGTTTTCTACAAAATATTTTAATCACATAATTAATGTGTACGCTCATTTCCTATGTAGTTTTTAAATAAGATTGAAATTAATGTTACTAATATAAGTATAGAGAATTTTTTTCAAAGCAAGAATCAATTTAGAGCGAATTATTCTGCCAGAGAAATTTGGATTAAACCTTCTTCTTTCGATTAACCTCAAGCTTTAGACTAACTTATAAAGCGAACAGGCACTGCCAAGATCAAAACTATATAACTACATATTAATTACAAGTTAAAATGAAAATGACTGACGAGCCTCGTGGTTGAGTGGTTCATGTAACGGACTGCCGATCATGAGGTCGCGAGTTCGATTCCCGATCGGGACAATCATTTGTTTGATGATGTCATACAAATGTTTGTTCTGCGTCTGGGTGTTTCTATGTATTATAAGTATGTATTTACAAAAGAAAAGTAGTGTATATATATTCTATCCATATTCTGGTACCCATAACACAAGCATATAAGCTTAGCTTGGGAACAGAGGACGTTGTGTGAAATATCCATGAATATTTATTATTATTATTTATTATTATACCTAAGTTTTATTATACGCATATTCTCTTGCGTGTGTTTAAGCAGTGTAAATAACTTTATTTAGAGAGTGAGTTGTAATAATACCAAAAGCTTTGTAAATACTTTAAAATATTATAATTTCAATAATCCCTCTCTTGTCAGACTTATCTTAAAGCCACGAAAACTTACTTAAACTTCCATGAAGTCTCAAACAATTGCGTAACAAACAAAATTCCATTTATTCTTAAAATCATTTTAATAAGCTCTTCGCAAAGTCGTCCACGCTGATTTATTGCGTTCGATAAAACTATACAAAATGCAAAAGTAAAATATAGCACAAGAAATCACTAATCCAGTTGTTGTATAGCACTGGTTTACAGCTGTCATGACGAAGCAAGAACAGATAAAGAGGACCATAACGATGACGTGGAAGAAGAAATACCAGTACTGGTATTTGAGAACGGGGTGTCTTCGCTTCATGAAACTGATGATAAGGATAGAAGTAGCTACGAACAGTTGTACGTACAATAAACCGAAGACAAATTCTACAACAATGCTGGTTGTTATTTGCGCATCAGGTTCAAGAGTTGCATTCACAGTTATCAGCAGTAAAGCAGCAAAGAACAACATTGGCAGCACTGCTGACATGCCTATCAGCATAAATGTTCTTCGTAATTGGGTGCAATGTGAACATGGTATTTCTTCTGAATCTTCCACGATAATAGTCATTATGGATCTTGATCGTTATTTGAATTATTTAAACAAATATAAATATAACTTAGTCTCGTAGAAAACAGTCGTAAAGTGACATAAAGAGTTGAAAATGAAAATGTTGACGCTTATGGCGACTGACAAAGAAGTAAATATTTAAACAGTTTTAAAGTAAAAAGTTGCGCTGCAGTTTTATTATTTAAAAATTTTGCTTTTTTCGCATATTCGTGCTCATATATTATATGTTCTTGGTTCTGTGACTAAATCATACAGAAAAAAAGTAATTTTAACTAGTTTGCACTTCCAAATTAACTGTAACTTAATTTAAAATTAATAAATTATTATGGTGGAAAAAGTACGAGCAACGTAGAAATACGATATAAACTCAATCGAGTGACGATTGTGGTATTTGGTAAATTTGAATGCTACAAGCACGACCGCAATAAGCTCAGTTGGAACGGTATTCCGAGGTCGTGGGTTCAAGTCCCGCTTGCGGCAATCACTTTTTCCACCATAATTTAATTTATTAAGTAAAGCATAGCATGGCAATTGCAAAATCAATAAATTACTTTAATAATTTAAAATTGTTCATCAAAATTTACCTCTCGTAATCCAAAGGCTTAGATTACAAGTCGTTTAACAAAGTACCAGCTTCATTTGTCTATTTAGTAACATAATGCAAATTAAGCTATTAAGTACTAGGTCAGCGTGGGACTAACAGGAGTGTTCAGAACGATCCATCAACTATCCTGAATGCATTATCCTCACTGACGGGACATTTATAATGCTGCATCGCACATCATCCATTTTGTCAAGTAAATTGCAAATTGAGTAAGATAGTTTATTCATATCAAGGCTTTTTAAACTAATATTTCATGTTAATTTGTAATGCTCTTTTTGGAATAAATGCAGCATACGTCGTTTCTCAGACTCTTGACAATCTGGGTACAAATTTTAAAAAATCGAATAGATTTAAGTACAAATTCATTTTAAAAAATCCAATAGATTTGGCATGAACGCTTGGTAGATATAAAGACAGTTACTTTCGCATTTAAAATAAGTATGGCCTACGTTTTTTACTTTATAAACTTAGTACAGTTTCCGAAGAGAGGAGAGAAAATATACAAACCATACATTTGAATGTAACAAACTAATTTGCAATGAAGTATAATATTTTCTAACACTTGCGCGACTCATCTGTTTAAATAAAACTACTTTTTACGGATACGTCGGGCCAAAATTTAAAACAAATATACGCGTCTAAATCCGTAAAAAGTAGTTTTGCAATGAAGTAATTTTTCTACTAATATTATAATAATATACTTTTGCATAAACTAAACAGGCTTATTCTTTTGGCTATCATGTTAAAATCAGTCTCTTGTTTTCCTCGAATTTTCCATAATCGACTTATTTAGAATTCCATTCATGTTTATGAAAATATTTATGACTTGGAGTAAGGATTGTAAAACGTGGTTTTATTGTTTTGACTTTAAATTTTACAACTTTCAATATGCGTGCTGTTGTAAAAACGACTGAGGGTGAACGGGTAAAGGAACGTGACTGAGTTCACCTTGCAGAATTACGTTAGCATCTTGCGTTCTTAGTATTTATTGCTCCTGTTTTACCGACAGGCGCATTCGTATATTTCTTTCGATAACTCACATACATTACTTATTTTACTATACTTTAAAATATTCTGTTATTATAGTTACAAAATATACCTTATTTATTTCAATTATAGATATAAACCTTGTTCTAAAAATGTCCGATGTAATTCTATTGTCAGTGTAAAAACGATAGGCTTAAGACGAATTTCGTTGACATATTTTCCCTTACATTCTTTTATCGCGTCTTAGTTCAATATTTTAAGGGCATTTTTCTCACACACAGCGACATCGCAAGCTTCTGTATTGACATCCTGTCGTGTTGAGTGTTTAACAAAATAAATGATGTTATATCAAGTGATGCACGTCGTGTTATTTATGTTTTGCGATTTAAGAAGTATTGTTTACTAGCTAATGCCTGCGGTTTCACCCACATTTATTTACAGTTCTTGAAATTTTGCGTGATCAGAGCCTAAGTGTTGTTCTGGTTTGTGCTACACAGCTGTAAGGCTTTATTTAAACAATTCTATAGTTTTTTACGTAAAACAGTAACAAATAAACATATATCCATCTATACAATCTTACAAACTCACGTTTATAATACTTACAGTTGGAGATATAAGAGTTTTAAATATTAAGGGTTTTCTTTAAAATATTTTAATGATTACGTATCGCTATCGTTGATACATGCTGTGTGCATGTATCAACGATAGCGAATTGAATTAACTAGATTGCTACAAAGTGTGCTGTAAAGCATAGTAGTGTTATATAAAAGAAAGATCGTTGTTAATAAGATCAGTAAAACGTAAAAAATGAGAGAAAAATTCAAAAGCGAATTTACGAAAATTTTCAATAGAGTCATAAGCAAAGTCAAACAATTTTTCTCGCACCAAATGTCTATTAATCACTGCGCATGTTTTCACGTTTCATTTCAATATTTATGGAGAAAAAAAATGTGAATAAAGAACGTAAAACTCAAGGGGCTACATTTATCATACCAAAGGTAGAAAAGATGGGGGTCATGGGTAAAGCCATCCGTCATTGTGTTCGTAGTCACGCTTACCAGTATTATATTATGAAAATTTTTGTTCGGAAGCGATTTTTTGCTGTATTGTCATAAAGGGAGTCTTCCGGCTAAATGGCTGTCGTGAAAATCGATTTGCTTACGTATGTTATGTTACTATACACATTTATATGTATATGGAAGGTTGTTAGAGAACGAAGGGGCGTGAAAATGTACTTAATATAAATCGACATCCTTGTATTTCAATATAGAATAAAAGATAATATAATGGGCCTTATTTGACAAGCCTCTTTATATATTAGTAGAGACTTGCGTTAATGAGATCGTGGATTTGATTCTCGTAAACAAAAAGTGTGTGTAAATATGTATTTAAAACACAACTAAGATTCTTCATAATTTTAAAAGTCAAGACAAGTGTAATAAATTAAATTATAGTGGAAAAACTGATCACCGCAAGCGGGACTTGAACCCACGACCTCAGAATACCGTTCCGTCGCTCTACCCACTGAGCTATTGCGGCTGTGCCAACAGTAACCAATTTCTGCACTACAATGTTACTCGAATAAGTCTACATCGCATTTTTGATGTAAGCATAGCAAGTCAATTGCAAAATTAATAAATTACTTATGACAACTGTGTTGATATTGGGTAGATACTTGTAGTTTTGTAAGTGGAATACAGCAAAACTTCTAGTTTCATATTTTGTTCTCCTTTACACAACAATAATAAGTAACCTAATAATTTGCTTATAATTCAAAAACTAAAAAAAAAATTTAAAACACAAATTGTAAATTAAAAAAAAATTGCATTGTCATCAGTCCTTAATATTTGTGCAAAATTGGAAATCATGCTGACTGCTGCAAGTAGGTAAAAATCACTTTCAAAGATTCTATTACATTGTTAGATACGTACCGAGCTAATAACAGCGTGTTAGTAAAAACACGTGATGTCATAATTAGACGACCCCTTATATATGATACACACACGTATAATTTCTCAGTCATCCTGGATGAAATGGTAATGAGAGGACTATTCTCATATTCATGTCATTAATAAATTCGTTTCCATATTTCACAGCTGCATACATAAATAAGTAGCACCTAATGCATAATGCGCTAGTGTGTTGTATTTGTATATACGGAAGATATGTGTATGTGTGGTTTTTAGGGTTCCGTACCCAAAGGGTAAAAACGGGACCCTATTACTGAGACTTCGCTGTCCGTCCGTCTGTCCGTCCGTCCGTCCGTCTGTCACCAGGCTGTATCTCAAGAACGGTGATAGCAAGACAGTTGAAATTTTCACAGATGATGTATTTCTATTGCCGCTATAACAACAAATACTAAAAATAAAATAAAATAAAGATTTAAGGGGGACTCCCATACAACAAACATGATTTTTTACCGTTTCTTGCTCGATACTAATAACGTTGCCTTATGTTGCATAGATAATGGTACGGAACCCTTCGTGCGCAAGTCCGACTCGCACTTGATCAATTTTTTAACTTCGGGCTTTTACTGTTTTACATAAGGGCATCAGTTTATTTTTAAGGCAATTAAACGATGCGATATACTTATTATGCATTCTACAGCTTTTGAGAATACATTATTATAGACAACCATTTTCAGATATGTATCAACCACTGGTGAACCTTCTTAACTTCTTTCATGATCCAACGCCAACTTAGCATACAGTTCACTTCAAACATTTTACATTTTACCTAGAAGTTTTACGCAATTCAGTCTCATTACTCAAACTGGTATTTTTTAGGATACTAGCCACCAACCGCAATTTCGTACTCGTAAAATTCGAAATATACACTAAACAAATTATACAAAAAAGCCATCTTCTAAAACCATTCTATCTATTAGAATAAACCACATCAAAATCCGTTGTTTAGTTTTCAATCCCACCGTGATATGTACAGTAAAAAAAGTAATTTTTAAAGATTAAGTCTTAATATGTAGGTATAATTCTTTTTATTAAAACAATACTTTTTTAAGCTTTCTTAAGTAAAAAATTGGTCAAGTGCGAGTCGGACTCGCGCACGAAGGGTTCCGTACCATTATCTATGCAACATAAGGCAACGTTATTAGTATCGAGCAAGAAACGGTAAAAAAATCATGTTTGTTGTATGGGAGCCCCCCTTAAATATTTATTTTATTTTATTTTTAGTATTTGTTGTTATAGCGGCAATAGAAATACATCATCTGTGAAAATTTCAACTCTCTAGCTATCACCGTTCTTGAGATACAGCCTGGTGACAGACGGACGGACGGACAGCGAAGTCTCAGTAATAGGGTCCCGTTTTTACCCTTTGGGTACGGAACCCTAAAAACAACCTAAACATTAGCTATTATTTTTCTTATTATCAAAATTTCATAACAGAAACCTACAGAATCTATATATGTATATGTAAATTTCAATTCCGGGCTGTTTGTCCCGACATTATCCTGCACTATATCTCATAGTACTTAATTATTTAAACGTAACCCCTGATACAGGAAGCCCGCCTGTCAGATTAAGCCAAGGATTAGCGACAAAGGAATGACGGTCGAACTAGGCACCTGTCAAAGTTTCATAATTTATTAGCCTACCGTAAAATATTATTCAACTGCGCTACAAGAAAAAGCAATTTATTTTACCTGCGATCTTTAGAACAAGTTTTGATTGTAACAGCCATTACTAATTCCAATGTAAGTACCTTTTTATAAAAGATGTTTCCGCCTTTTCACTCCGTCTTTTCTCTATCCTCTTTTAAAACCGGTCAAGTACGAGTTGCACTCGCACAAGTCGGGTTCCTTACTGTTATTTGATAATAACAGTAAGGAACCCGACTTGTGCGAGTATAATACTTAATATTATATTTGTATGTTGCTATGTATATAATGACGAATATAATATTATGATTAATATTATATTCGTCATATTCCTGACCCCATTAACTGATATACGAGTACATTGAAATCGACAGTTCTCTAGCTATCACCGTTTCCTAGATACAGCATTGTGATGGACGGACTGGCAGCGAAATCTCAGTAATTAGTGTCCTGTTGTACCTTTTGGTACAGAACCTTATTAACGGAAAAGTATTTTTCTATTATTCCATGCTGGCCAGGCGGTGGGTATATGTTTTTATTTTTCTGGTTTTACCAGATACTATAATGCTGTTTCTGATAATGGATAACAGAAATGATAATAATCTATGGTAGTTTAGACAGTTATCAGCATAACCATAAGCGCTAGCTGTCTATTCTTGGAGTTAGAAGTAGCCAATCTAATTTATTTAGCCTTACAATCTAGACTTTTCCAAGACTATAACATCAAGTGATTGTAGCACACAAAAAAAACTTATACCTAATCCTAGATAAACATATACGTACAAGAAAAAAATTACTAATGATGATAACTGGAGTTTTAAATGCCACGCATGCAAAATTAAATGATTTTCAGGTGCTCTATAATATATCTTATTATAATCGTAATTACAGAATAACCCCTATAGTAAATTAGTAAATACGTTTTATCTTTTTTTAAATTAACGACACTGAACTTGTTGAGACGAAGTTGCAGAGCCTCGAGCATAGGCGTCGAGTGGCTAGTCTCACTGTATTCTATAGACTGCATTTTGGAGAGTGTGCCGAGGAATTACACGAAATAATTCCCCCATCTCCATTCCTTCAACGCACTACCAGACGAACGGGACGCATGCATCCTTACATTGTGGATATACCTCCTTCCCGAACTAAACGTTTTGCGTCGTCCTTTATTTGGCGGACAGCTACAGACTGGAACAATCTGCCGGCGTCTGTGTTTCCGGACAGTTACAATGTGGAAGCATTCAAGAGAAGGGTGAACAGGCTTCTAACATAGTTGTTGCGCTTTACCATCCAAGGCCGCATTACCGCTTACCATCAGGTGGAATGTAGTCAAGCATCAACATGTGTTTATGTAAAAAAAAAAAAAATCTGACTGTAATGACAAGAACGTGTAAGTTAATATATTAGGATTACTTTATAAATCTTATATATAAATTTCACGTGTCACAGTGTGATGCACGGCATGACCAATTATTATGAAATTTTATCCAATAATAATTTAATAATTATTTAATAATAATTTTATATATATTTATTTTTTTATAATTTTATTTTATCCGTTAACATCTATTTTTCAAAGATAGGTAAATTAAGTGCATTAAATCGAATCAAAAGTGTGTGTAATGTCCAGGTTGTATAAATTTTATTCAACCCTTATTTTTTAAATGATAGCTCTCGATCGGAGTGAAATCAGGACGGGACGTGCTCACAGCGAGTTCTCGGACGTGACACAACATACCTTTATTACACGTACGGCACGTCATCTAAAAAAAGGTCTAGCTAGAGTTTAGCTGCACTAGAACGTGGAAAACTGAAAAATAATTGCAACGCTCTTCTGTAGCTTTAATTTGTATTCACTATTTAGAATCAATTGGATATTTATTTAAAGAAACAATAGATGATAGTTTAATGGTTTTATTTAGCGTTTCAAAATATATATGTTGTTTTTCTTAAGAAAAACAACAGATATATTATGAAACGCTAAATTTATTTTCGGATAATTGCGTACTGTTTAAACAAAGGTAAAGTAAGGTTCTAGAGCGGCGACCACGGACCGGACGACGCAGTATGGGCGGCTACCGTCTAGGTGGAGCGACGATATCGTTAAGGTCGCGGGCGGCGATTTGATGTAGAAGGCACAGAACCGCGCGTTGTGGCGTTCTATGGGGGAGGCCTATGTCCAACAGTGGACGGAGAAAGGCTGTTAAATGGATGGATGATGACATACTATTTAATAAATAATAAATAACCGGTATTTAAGGTCTGAGAGAGTCTGAAATTAAAAATGCCTATGCATTCTACGAACTTCTTTGACAAATCCTTCACAGTCACAGTCATACGTTTGTGGTACGCACTTCCAGAGGACATTTGACCAGCCAAAAGTCAAGCCACATTCAAAACTTAAGTTAAGAACCACTATCTGAACATGCAGTTGTAACTATTCCCGTTTGGAATTGTCTATGTACGTTTATGTATGTATTATGTGTATTGTTTTGTAGATATGTTTATTTGTATGTAGTATATAAGTGTATGTCTATAAACTATTTGTGTTATGATAATTAGTATACCTACAACTACTGCTCTTCTCTCTTCTAAACATCTCCATCCAAAGGTTCCCTGGCAGAAATTGCTTTTAGCGATAAGGTCGCCCATTGTACTATATTTATAATTATAATTTATTGTAAATTGTATTACTATGATGTATAATAAAGAGTATGTTAAATAAAATAAATAAATAAAATACTACTTATATAAAATTTTAACTTTGCTGTCTGTATTATAACAGTAAAATTATTAATTTGAAGTAATATCAAAGACATTTTACTTCGATCGAGCGTAGAGGTTCTTTCCTTAACTTTATTAACTTCTAACTAAACCTCATAACATAAAAAATGAACTCAACATTTGACATCTTCATGGTTTGATTAATCGCCTTATAAATTTAAGATTGACGGAATAAACTGGCAGCCTGTGCTCTAAGTGTTCTCATCAAAAACTTTACTCGTTACTCATTCGACTTTATTTGTTTCCACCGTATAAAGTTGGAGTTCTTTTCTGCCGCCATTAAAAGTTTTGATTCATTTAGAAGCGTTACGATTTACGGTATACAACGATTTCAAGTTGTCTTCATCCAATTAAAGGGGTTTTCATGATGTTATAGTTGGTAATGTTGTTACTATTAACTGCAAACAAATTTGTTTTTTTTTTTATATTACTACTTCCCATTTTCTTATATTTCGATTTTTTCTTGGCTTGGGTTGGGCAAATGACTGCCTTCCACCTTATGTTAATGCAATCCAAAGGCGAGAACAGCTAGTATATACGGACTGCAAGATACCTCTTCTCGCCTCTTAAATTGTCGTCACCCGTAGAAAACTTGATAAAAGTTCCCTAATTACTAGTGAGAGCTGCTAAACAGCTTTAAGAACTTCAGAAATATAGGACCTTCCGTTCATTAATAAGCCTTTGACTGTCTGAAATTACTGTCCATACATTCATTTTACAAGCTCTTGTATGGTTTCATCTGTCCCAATGATTGTCTGTAATCTTGCAATCTAAACTTGACACACTCCGATTTTCGACGGAGCTGAATTTCAATGCATGACAATGCTTCATATTATGACATAGAGGTGATCGGATGATCAAGCTAAACGTTGGCGAAAGGAAGTCAATCATGAAACAATCCAACTTTAGACAGCTTTGGTTTTTTTAGCATTCATCTTTTAAGTGCAGAGAACGACATAAATGCTTGTATTATTCTCTAAAATTTGCGTGACTAATTTATTAAAAAAAGACACATTTTAAGGATTTAGACGCATAAAGTTATTAGTTTTATATTTTAAATAAATGTACGCGTCTAAATCTAACAAATCTTAATCCAAATCCGTTAATAAGTGGTTTTTATTTGAATAAATGCTGGTTTTAAAAAGTAATTTCTTCTGTTAATTTTTGTTTACTGTTTTATAATACTGAATCTCGACTTCAAGAAAAAGTAGCTTTTAGGAGTGCTACTCAAATAATTTTGCCACCTGTAAAGTCTCACTTAAAAAAGCTTGTAATAAGTAATGAAGGTAAATGAATACGTAAGTAAGGGCACGCCTACGCAACTGAGGTCGGTAATGATCCGTTTGTGACTCACTAATGATGATATAGCTGTATCTTTAGAATAATTACGTACATATGTACTACTATTACATATAAACTACCTGATATTTACTTTGGTTAATTCATTGCTTGATTTTATATACAAAGCTGTTGCCGATACTTCGTGGGCGTGTTCAGAAATCAAAGCCTACCAAACTATACAAAAAACGATCCTTTTAAACCACACATCAAAATCTGTTCCATGGTTATAAAGATATAAGCTCACATAGAAACAAACATACAAAAACAATGACTTTATTTTAATTTATATTAATATGTAAAGAAGAAAAAGAAAAGGCTACCATTGCTTGCGATTTCATTCCTTAAGAGTAAAATTTTAAAAACTGCTATTACTTCTGCAGGGATAACCAACTAGAAGGCAGACTTTTAGTATCTTTGTTTGCTAGAATACTAGGTCTAGAGTACAGTTTTTGCTGCTTTAGTTACGCAAAGATACGCGATTTAAAGATATAAGTCTAAAAAGATATCTGATTTTAGATTTGGGTATTAGAGATAGCATGTATTGTGGATGTGTTATGAGACTAACTGCCGCACTCAGAGACATTTAATGGTTACTTAAGGAAAGTTAAGGAGCTCTTTAGTATTGATTTAAAAAAGTAAAAGTTAAGTTAAACCTTTTTTAAATCAATACTAAAGAGCTCCTTAAGTAACCATTAAATGTTAATGGTTACTTAGGGAGCTCTTTAGTATTGATTTAAAAAAGGTTTAACTTAACTTTTACTTTTTTAAATCAATACTAAAGAGCTCCTTAACTTTCCTTAAGTAACCATTAAATGTCTCTGAGTGCGGCAGTAAGATTAATTGTTAATATTTTTTTTATCATTTCCGTATTAAAATAAACATCAGGAATTACTTAAAGATAATGAAATTTTTGAAATGTATGTCATCGTTGTGGCTACAGTATAGACCTGTTACCATCCTATTTCCTCTCGTAAGTAATGTAAGAGTTGGGTATGGAAATTAACTATCAGAGACAAAAAGAACATGAAACACATTTATTACATGTGCCTCGCCTTGTAAAACCGTATGTAGTTAGTTATGATTCACTAATGATAACGATATGATCTTATCTTTTAATGTAATAATAGCGTAATATCATATCACAGCTATTTACACAACGTTTGATATTGACAGGACCCTGTAACGTAATGCAAATATAGTTAAGTAAATTCCATAACATAAGTAGTTAAAATTGATGTAACTTAATATACAGACAGACCGTTTGACCAAGAGTTTATTTGGAATATTATTTTTGGAAAGATACAATATAATAGTCATGTGAAGACGATGGATGATAGATGATAAAAAAGCATATACACGGCAAAGATAAGTGAAAGCGCTGTGAGGGGACGTCCTTCAAAAGGGTCACAATCATCATACATATACATGTATGATGATTGTGACCCTTACATACTTATCGATCAGGTCATACGACCTGATCGATAAGTATGTAAGCACTACAATTCTTCATAACTACAAATTAATAAACATTTTCTGTTGGGAAATTCCAATTCTTTTGACGTGTTATTACATATCTACGTTTGAAACGTTTGGAAGTAATAAATACGATACGATAATCAAATCGTAAAGTTAAACGGTCGTAAATAGACTAGATAAACTAATTTATATAAACGTGTTTGTAAAAATAATCTTTATTGTGCGAAATGTTAGCGAACGCTTTTGTTTTGTGTGTGATATGTGTAGTGGTTTCGTCGAATTACATCACGAGGAATAATGCATTTAGAATTGTAAGTTTTTATTAATTCGCTTTTAAAATAGGATAGGAATGGTATCGACGCATTGATATTAACAACATTTCTCAAAATTGTGTCATAATTATAATAATTTTAAACGAAAACACACTCTAGATAAATTAAAAAAATATAGCTACAGAATTTTTTCAAACAAATTAATATTATAGGTACGTTATGTATATCAAATAACGCCACTTTTTTTTTGACATCATGGTGCCTCAAAAGTATCTTAGTCTCCCTATAGATGAGTCGCACAATTGTTAGAGAATATTTCAAATCAATCAAATAGCGTTATGGTCAAAGATTGCAACTGATGCGGTTGTATAGAACTCTAAACAAACCAATGAAACTGGACATTCTTTCATTACAGTTAAACAATAGATCGATCAAAATATATTTTATAGGCAACAGCAATCAATAGTTAGTATTGCTCGTACAAATTAATAAATTGGTACTTTTTTATTATAGGTGGAGAACATACAAGCCAATGGCTATCCAGCGGAAACCCATCACGTGACCACTCTAGATGGATATATCTTAGAAATGCATAGAATCCCTCACGGAAGGGACACATCTACCATGACAGATGATAGACCGGTAGTGTTTCTTATGCATGGGTTAATGGGCGCTTCAAATGGATTTATTGCGGTTGGAGCTGATAATAGTTTGGGTAAGATCTCGCCATAAATCAATGCCATTTAGCAACAAATTACAAATAATAATATTTTACTCCCACGGTAAGAGTTGGCTGAATAAAAATTCAAGCAGTAAACAGTCACAAAAGCTGATAATTCAAAACTTAATGCTACATTGATACAACTGGTCAAAGGTATAGTGGATCAAAAAAAACCTATGGTGGAGATCCATGCTCATTATTAGAAGACAAAGAGGGTAATTCTTGGTTATCCATGAATAGCCTTTATCTCAGTAACTGATGTTATCTATCATTTTGTAGCATATCATCTAGCAGATGCAGGTTTTGATGTATGGATGGGCAACGCTCGTGGCAACGCATATTCCCGGAATCATGTCAGTTTACTTCCTGATGATGAAACGCTAAAATACAGCTTTTTCGACTTCACTTTTGAAGAGATTGGACTTCATGATCTGCCTGAAATGATAGATTATGCCCTTGAACATACACAACAGCCGAAACTTCATTACATAGGACATTCGCAAGGAGGAACAGTCTTTTTGGTATTTCTGTCCTTGAGGCCGGAATATAATACAAAGATTGAATCTGCTCATCTATTAGCTGCCGTTGGATACCAAGAATATTTCCCTAACGAGCAACTAGCAGCTAGTGCAGCAATGGTTGATCTTATTTACGTAAGTGACTTAATTCTGCATTAGATTTTCCTTTCTTTTTAACCAACTTCAAAAAAAGGACCTCTTCCTTTCTCAATTCGTCTGTATGTTTTTTTTGTTTGTTACCTTATAACTTTTACAAGGCGAAGTGATTTTAATGTTTTATATTTTATTTGAAAGCTGGTGGTTCCCGTTTGGTCTCATTGGCACCAGGTCAGGATCCGATGGCTATCTCCTGAGAAATCGAGGAACACCCTCAAATTACAAAGGCACTTTTAAAAAAATATAAAATTATTAATTAATTAAGTTCAATGGTAGCAGTTCTCAGTAGACCATTGTACCTTGTTTTTAAAAATACTGGATAGTTATTTTACAGTACATTAATAAAATGGGAACTTTTCAATAATGTATTAAGTGTTAAAACACAACTCTTAATTTATGCCCAATATAATTTGCTTCAAACGTGAGCAGGCATCCATGACAAATTATTTTCGACACTTGACAAATTCGAACTCCCGCCGCAGAAGGCCAATTTCGCTGTTAATTTACATTAATTTTCAAAGTTGCAAGTGAAATTATTAATTACAGGATGAATTATTATATCTCATTTCATTTTATTTATCATTTAGGTATATAATATTTAGGAAGTGTCTATTAATACGATTATCGGATAATTAATTATTTTTTATTCATCCGACAATCGTAGATGTGACCATTTGTACGGCTTTTTTTTTTGAATGAATATATTCATACGGATATTATTATTTTTTTATTATTAAATTTATTACTAAGAATTTTTT
Organism: Orgyia antiqua; assembly: GCA_916999025.1. Lineage (NCBI taxonomy): Eukaryota > Metazoa > Arthropoda > Insecta > Lepidoptera > Erebidae > Orgyia > Orgyia antiqua. The sequence continues at coordinate 23,948,148 of OU779862.1, forward strand.
TCGTGAAAAAAGTGAAAATCTTTTTCCACACTGTCCACGGAGCAGAAGATTAACTAAGGAGCAAAAGGAAAAAATTGCGGAGTTATTAGATCTCGAAGCTAACCGAGTGAAGGTTAGGTTAGGGTTTTTTTTTTCGAAAACCTTATATTATTTAATTTCTAAAGTTATATGAAACGTAATTAGTACAAATAATAAAGTAGTCGTATAAATAATTATTTTTTATTCATACGATTGTCGTGCGATTATCAACAGCCTAATATTTAAACTAAGCCTCCTTGACTTTAGTGTGTTAAACTTGTTCCGTGTGGGGTCAATTAATTAGCTAAAGGGTAATTTCGTATGGGGTAATATGAGAACACGATACCTTCGATTAAACGGAAAACTCATAACAAAGCCCTATGCTAACGTACCTGGTCAGCACGGTATAGTAAACAAAATACCCTGCTTTTTCAAATGCGATGTATGCCCAAATGTAATTTGTTTGTAAGGCTGAAATGAAGAGATTTGGAGTGATATTGATATAATTCTCGTGTTCCTTAAGGCATCAAAATTTACATCAACTATAATAATAAACCATACAGTAGGTACCTGATTTCTATCTCTTTAAAATGTCTAAGTCACTAGTAATTTTACTAAATTTATTTATGTTATTACAAGTTATGCATTTTTTATTTCAGAGTTCAGCATTAAGTATGGGCATCGTGGAATTGTATCCAGATTTCTTGGACAATTTAAATCCAAAGAGTGGCTACAAAATAGCAGATTATTGCACAGGTGACCTGAACCAAAGATACATGTGCGAATTATTTGGAATGAGACATCTCGTGGTAAGAATCATATTGTATTTAATAGCCATTAAATTTCGATTAGAATTTATTAACATCGGTAACGGATTTAGACTTTAATCATTAGTCACTCAGGAGATCGAAGATTTGTGGACTGTTTTGAAATACGATGGTGAAATGTAGAACGAGTAAATATAACATATTTCTTAAATATACAATAAACTAAAGTAATATAAAAAGAATCAGGAGTTATAATTAGTTGTTCTGAAAGCCTATTTGTAAATCAGATACACAAATTAATAAACTTTTATTTTTCATAATTCGCAGTACTAAAATCTTTATATGCATAATAAGAGATACATCACTATATTAATATTCACCACAATTACTTTCTTAATATATCGTCAAATACAGAGTCTGATTATGTAATAGCTTTCAGAGCAACAAGTTTTCCCTAAAGGATCATGTTAACAGTTCAGTCTCGTAAGCCCTAATTACATCTTTCAGTATGCATTTACTTAATGATAACTGTCAAAATAATACTAAGTAGACCCTTTTTTATGAAAATATTTGATAAGAAAATATGTAGTTCAGAATGTTTATAGTTTATAGTAATGTTTACGGATAATGATAAACCCGGCTAAGTTCTGTACGTACCGTTATTGTATTATATTCCGTTATTGTATTATATATGTTACTAGCTGTTGCCCGCGACTCCGTTCGCGTATAATTTAGAAAATTTATTGTATTATATGTCCTTTTTCAGGGTCTAAAGATTGTCTGTGCCAAATTTCATCAAAATCGGTTGAGAGGTTTAAGCGGGAACGTGTAACAGACAGACAAAGTTACTTTCGCATTTATAATATTAGTAGGGATTGTCATTCCGACCCTAAACAACGCCAAATAAGGGGCTTTAAATAATGGGAAAAGAAAAGGGCAGGAAAATAGTAATGATAATTAGTATTAATTGTTGTAGCATCAACTGATATACATCAACTGAAATTGTCAGATGTCTAGCTGAAACCGTTTCAGAGATAGAGCTTGGTGACAGTCTCAATAGGGTCCCGTTAGTATAGTTAAATCGTCATGAAATACGAGTGAGAATTTACCATGTTTATGTTGTTATGTTTATGTCCATGAAAATTAGAATAAATTACATTTCAAGAAAATAAATGTGTTGCAGTAACAAAAACTATATCGCAGACATTTAATGCTATTAGTGCCTAGACTTTGCTAATGGAACTTTTAAATCTGAACAGTATCAATTACGGCATCCAGCTTTAATACTAGGGGGCACCCCTCTTGCTGTTTGAACCTTGATTATCACCTTCATATCTATTAAAATAATACCTTTTTAAATGTTATATCATAAAATATACTACGACAATATAGTATTTGCAAAACTATCTTTATGATTATTAGTGATTATCTTTATTTACGTATTTTGGACTTTTTTATTATAAGTATGACTAAGAATTATTTTAACAGTTTTAAAATAATTCTTGGTCATAAAAATTTAATAATTCTGAGTTATAAATATTCATAAATATTTCATAATTCATCGATCGTACATCGTCTTCTGTTCTGTACCAAACGCATTACATTGTATTTATCAATAATTTATCAAACAAAATTACTATGGTCTAAAAAGGGAATAGAACCAAATTTTTTTACACGAAATTCATCGATATCGACTATACCATACTTACTATCATACTTCATCAAATATTTTACAAAATAATGTCTATATTTCAGAGAGATGATACCGAATACGTTCCGGCAGGTGCATCTCTAAAACAAGCAGCCCATTATGGACAAAACATTAGAGACAAATTGTTCCGTCGCTATCACCATGGAACTACAAACAATCTAAATATCTACGGACTGGAAGAGCCTCCCCTATACAACATCAGTGTTATAACAACTAATGTGATAATGCATTATACAGTAAACGATGATTTGTTAGATGAAAGAGATGTGCTCGCAATGGCCGCTGATATGCCAAATACAATCGTTCGTAAAGTAGCGAGGGAGAGTTTCACGCATAATGACTTTATTATTGCATTAGATGCTAAAGAGCTTGTTACTGATTATGTTATTGAAGCTATTAGAAATACACCTAGTACTACGTAAGTATTTGTTATTGTGAATCTATGTTGCTTTTACTAAATAGTAAGACTTATTTTTTGCGTAGGGAATAAAAAAATAATCCTACCTTTCGCTGGAAGCAAAGACAGCGGCATCCTAGTCTAGCATAAATGCCGTTTGACATAGGTAATGACATAAAACATATTCACGTGTCCATGTTTGGATCGTAGCAGGTGACGCTCTATAGTCTCTGCCTACTCTCGTGGGAAAAGGCGTGATGTTATTATGATGATTTTACGAAGCCACAGAACTCTGTCTGAACGAATGGAAACCCAAGTAGACGTCAGCCTTGCTGGGATTATTCATTTTAGAACTCTGTCTTGTTTTGTTCAAGTAACGAGCTCTCGACTGGACTATTTCCGTAAAAGATCACCCCTAGATGGAAGGAACATGGCACAGCAAACATTATATTATTATTAGTAATTTCTATTTAAAATACATATATTAGTAGAAGTTTAGTAACTACGACGTAGGTGGTATTACATCATATAAATATTTTAATACCTATCCACCTACGCCCAACCCTTCTTAAATGTAAAATATTTATTTACGTAACGTGTAGAATAGAATCGTTCCTAAAAGACTCGAATGTAACTACTTTTACATTCGTCTAAAGCTAGCGAGTAGGCTTGCACTCGCTTTGGTATATTAATCTATTAGGTATTCAGACCTCAATCAATGTCACTATTAGGACCTTTATTCCAAAATCGCTATATCATAGCTGGGAATTTTCCCAATTCTAAGCACTGGGGTAAAAGGGATCTCACGTCTATTAATTATTCTAGAAAAAGATGTGAAATTTACTTCTTGTCTAGCGAATTTTTGCATACACATTTACAAATATTTCGGGGATGGATTATAATGATTATTAACTGTAATGATTCAAAACATAAATGAATAAATAGTGGGTATTACGCAGTGCATAAAATATACCTAAAAGAAACTGCTGTAATGCATTAACTAAGTCAGTATTAAACCTAATGTATTTTTTCTCGTATGTGAAAATAACAATAACTAAATTTCAGAGTCGAATCAACTACAACAAATTACGACGTGATAGTGGTTGATCATACAACTGAACCTGTGGATGACGAATCTGTTGAAGACAATGAAGACAGTGTAGAAGATAACGATACTGAATCTGAGCCAGACTCAGATTCAGCTACGAGTGTTACTATTAATATGTATCTAATAATGTTAAGTATTTATTTACTATATAAATAAATAGAGTAGGTATAGTCCGATATAACTTTTATCTCTATTTCAACCCATAAACGTGAGTCTATTTCATCATTTTCCTGCTCTTATCCCGTCACTCTGGGTCAGCGCAACATGACTACTAATTCATGTTGCAATGTGATTTGGGTGATTTTTACGATCGGCCGCCTGGCTGACGTCAACTCTCCTTGGGTATTAGGTGTCATGCAACGTGGACCGTGGATCTCTCGGTCGGTTCTTATGACCCCCGCGGGCAAGATATGGGGAGGTGACACTTGTATTCTTTTCATCCGTCACCTCACGGACAGATAGATCGATGGAACTATCCGACGGTGAAGAAGTTACGATGGGTCAGTACACTTCTTCACACTCCCATAATCGCCCTGTACGGTACCTACGGGAAGATATGGATGCTATTCTACTCCGCCGGCACCACACTACAAACAACAAACATGAGTCTTTTTAGCACAGACCTCTTCTACAAGTGGAGAGTATTTAGGAGTAGTTATGTAATAATTATACCACGTTAACTAAGCCTGTTGCGGTTTCCTAAATAAGTCATAGTAGCTTCTGTAGCCACAGATTAACTCTTAACAATTTCATGGAACACAAATCACCCAATGCGCTTGAATAAAATTTATTTTAGAACAGTTGAATCAAAGAGCCCCTTAGGAAAAATAACGTGCGTATTATGCGTATTGAGATTTAAGTAAAATAAAAAGCCCATGATATTCTTAACTGTTTTTGAACCTATGTTCCTGTTTTAACTTTATATGTTACAGCTATAATATCAGCATATTTACATACAATAATATTAAGTTCTATGCTTTATATATCTCAAGGTCATGTAATGAGACAAGACGAAAGTAATATCGCTAGGAGAGTTCTACGAATAAATGTGAAAGGAAAAAGATTTAGCGGAAGACCTAAGAAAAGATGAATGGACTGTGTGAATGAGGTTATAAAAGAAAGAGGAGTTAACACAGACATGACGTCTTACAGAAGCTTATGGAAAAAGACGTGTTGCGCCGAGCCCAAATAATCGCTTACCTAAGGGGAGGAGAATGACGATGCTTTACTACGAAATACTATAAAAATTCTGAAAACAATATTTATCCATATAAAAATTAATATGAGAAACATAATACATACGCTGGTTTTTGTGTCAAAAATCACAGTCTCCAATCTCGAACTAGATATCTGCGAGTGTTATGTGATCCATCAAGTGTTTTAGGCTGTAGAATTGTAGATTATAAACAGAGAGGCAAATATATGAATTACTTACTTACTTATTATACATGCTTCTAAAAATATTATTCGGCTTTTTGCGCAACCAGGTTAACATCGCGGCGTCCTTCGAAGCGAAATTCTATAAAAAGTCTAGGCGTTTAAAAAGAATTAAACATTATTAACCGACTTCCAAAAAATGGAGGAGGTTAAATGCTACTAGCCTGTACCAATTTGGTATATTTAATTATGATATTAATTAACTTCTAACTCTGAATAGCGCAGGTTTATTGTTGGATCATTCTTCCGATTTCTCACTTTAAATTTTTTCTCATTCAACCGGATATAATAAGAGATTTTTAAGTTTTATCCCTATGTCATAGGTTATTTTCGCAGAGCTATTCTTATTTCTGTCTGTATCCTTAATTATCTGGAAGAATTTTTAGGAGCAACACGTTAATTTCGCAGAACTTACTTATGATAAAGTATCAAGTTAGTTTTAAAATTTGCTTAGTTCAAGAACTAAAAAAATTGGTCAAGTGCGAGTCGGACTCGCGCACGAAGGGTTCCGTACCATTATCTATGCAACATAAGGCAACGTTATTAGTATCGAGCAAGAAACGGTAAAAAAATCGTGTTTGTTGTATGGGAGCCCCCCTTAAATATTTATTTTATTTTATTTTTAGTATTTGTTGTTATAGCGGCAATAGAAATACATCATCTGTGAAAATTTCAACTCTCTAGCTATCACCGTTCTTGAGATACAGCCTGGTGACAGACGGTCGGACGGACGGACGGACGGACGAACAGCGAAGTCTCAGTAATAGGGTCCCGTTTTTACCCTTTGGGTACGGAACCCTAAAAACACGCTTAATATTTTCATTGCATTGTCATCGCTTTCAAAGATTCCGTTACATAGATTAATACATTGATAGATACATACCGAACTTATATAAGCGTGTAATCAAATACACATATTACCAAAATTATATTTTCTAAATAAAATACATATATTTTAGTATGTTGTTTACCCGTTGGTTTATTGTTATTGTAATGTTATTTGGAGAGCAACTGTGGAACCACTCGTCTTTGTAGCACTTAACACTGTTTTCAGCATTTCTTACAAATTCTTTTTTATTGAGAGAATATGAAGGAACACGGCTATGAATATTTTTAGTCATATTGTTATATTTATTCCCGTAAAAAAGTAACGCTTGTAATCCCTTTGTTTGCATAACTGACGGGTTAATATAAATCCAGAAGTCTGATATGATTTAGTTAGTCAAGATAATAAGAATTAGAATTTCAAATATCCATAATATTGTGTCATACCGCAATAAAAAGAGATCATGTATTTTAAAACTTACTTATAAAGACGAAATGTGGAACCAGTTATATTTCATCTACATAATTTTATTTATATACATATATATACTAGCTGTCCCGGCAAACGTTGTTTTGCAATACTAAAAAAAAAGTTTGAAAAATAGATGAATGATGAATGTGCATACAAAATTTCATAAGATTCGATCTAGCCGTTTTGGAGGAGTACGGTAACTAACACAGTGACACGTGAATTTTATATATTAGATATATATAGTTGCTCTAGTATGTACAGAATCATCAAATGCGAATTTATTTAGCACTTATCAGGCTTTTTGTAATTAATGCTACTTACAACACTCCTGATACACCAATATATGTAACGAGATCTGTACTTAATATAATTAACTTTATTTGTTGAATCAGCATTCAAAAGGCTCTATAGAGGCTTCTGATCTGATTACATTTTCACGTATGTTCGATGAGTAGTGAACTTGAAAATCTACATCATATTCTGTATGAGTGATTTTAATCAATTCAAAAATTTTATTTTTTTGTTTTTATAATATCATAAATTTCAAGAGTTTGTTTGTTTGAACGCACTAATCTCAGGAACCTCAAGTCTGATTTCCAAAATTCTTTACTGTTGAAGGCTATATAACATCACGCTGTGACCAACAGGAGCAAAGAATCAGTGAGAAATGTTGCAAAAACGGGGAAAATTTTCTAAATTCCACGCACACGAAGTCCCGCGCAACGGCTAGTGTTTCTATATGGCTCGGGTTAGATAAACACAAACCACCTGATCGAGATCATAATGGAATAAGGTTTTATATCGAAAGTTGTCACTTTTGCAAGCCTAGACGTTTTTACGTTATCATACTCAGAAAGTTGTACCGAAATTGCCAAAATATTGATATTCCATTAGATTTTTGATAACAAATAATGTTGTGGGGTGCATCGTGAAAGGAAATTAGCTTCTCACAATATGATGATAAGAGATAAAGATTGGGGAGAAAATGGAACTTATCGAGGCTTTGAAACGAGTGCTGCATATTAATGTATCTTTTAGGAAAAAAACTACGTAAAACTTTTTAAGCTGCTTATGGGTGAAGTATTTCGGGTAATATTTTGATGTCTGGAATATTCTATGGAATTCTATTTCTAGAAAAAAATATACAGATTTTACCTGTTAAAGGAAATAAAATCAATTTCTTTTATAATGTGGAGTAAAAATTTCTTATTTTTTGCAACAATTTCTGATACATAGAAAATATATTCCACACTTAGTTATTCAATGGCTTAAAGTTTTAGAATTATATGATCAAGTAAAATTATGGTTAAAATTATCGAGTTTTATGTAACTAATTACTTTTTGTAAACATATCACGCGAGTACTGTATAATCACAATAATATTATGAACTTTACACACACAATAAGTGATCCGATAAAAGGTTAAAGCATTTAATTAAACATAAATTAAATTCCCTAAAACAAAATGGCGTCGAGCACAACAAACACCGATCCTTAAATTCCAGATAAACAACAACCGTTAAAAATTCCCAAAATTCACCCTTTTCATTTGAATGTCTATCTGACATTTGCGGTGTTGAAGAGTATCTGATGTTCCAGTACGGTATCACACAGGCCACAGAATAAATCACCGAGCACTTTGACGGACGTGTCGGCCAAATTAATGACGACAATCGGTTTGAAATATTTTGTCACTGGTAATTGTGAGATTTTTAAAACTGAATGTTATATTTGACCAATGAATTTGTATTTTAGGAGACTTCTACAAATTATTGTCGTAGAAATTAAGCCTAGAGATCTTCCTCTAGACTCAATTTCTTAGACCAAAGGAAATATGGATGGACTGTGTGTGAGATATAACGTCTGAAAGCAGAGTATTAGGTACCGAAAAAAAAATGCACATTCCGCCGACTCCATGTCACGACATAAGGTCTGCAGAATGCTGACGTGTGCTTGACTATGTATGTAGCTTTGTTTGGTATCGTAACTTGTTAAAGAAAGAACCTAATACATTACTAATTAAGACAGTGAAATATTTTTTTATGTCCCGCATTATAGTATCAGCTTCTATAAGGTGATTTACAGCATGTATAGAAGGATAGAAGAACAGGGTAATGTCATTTATATTCTTATTCCATCACCACATAGGGGCCCTACGTCACTAATAGTCACCATGCATTATAACAAGTAATAAAGCTTGTTATTTGGGTCACAATACATTTATCGGGTCACGATCGCTCATGTCGCACGTAACATTCTGTTTATTTTTAGTTTTAATTACTTATTCTGTAACATTTGTTAGGCGGACATTTTATTACAATTTAGTACTGGCGTATGCGACAAAATTGCTCTTAATTATTATTTAGGGACCAGACATAGGAACAACAAATAAATAGTTACTAACAAACTAAGCATTAGTTATCTAGATACCAGATCTATACACTATAATCTATATCTACATGATAAAACTGTAACTAACGTAACCTGTAACGATGCTTGCTCGGAAAAATTTTAGGAGCTATCGTTGGAAAGTCTATATAACGAGGAATGTTATAGGCACCACGCTATGACCAATAGAAGCGGAATACAAATGAAGTTGCTACCCAGTCACTATTCGTCGCGAAAAATTTCGTGGTCATATCTGGTTAGTTGTATATTTGAATCATTTATAATTTACCAGTAACTTCAAAGCCGAGGACGAGGCTTTTTATTTGTCTTTGTGTATGTTTGACCAGCCTTTTAGTATAAGCTTTCGGTTGAAGTTTCTGGTCGTTTCCCATTTAACTGTATTCTGAACATAGATTTAGCCGACTACGTCACAAATGATAAGAAATGAGGTTACGTTTTTCAAAATTCGTGATCACAACCCATCCAGAAACATATCGGTGACGTGTCTCTCTCTCTCTCTCTTTCTCCAGCCCTAGATAGGCTCCTAATTTACTTTAGGGTTACTTTCTTCTAATATAGTAGTTGAAGACTCAATACGGTTTTATTTGTTAGGTACAAAACACGACCAACATAACAAGATGTATCGAAAAATTTTAAAGTCCATAAAGATCTATACAGCGATAGAAACTGTGCACACATTGTGACAATTTCACCTCTAGCGAAAAATTCATGTTCAGAAATCGCAACTTTTCAAAGGACAACATTATGTCAATTTTCGCCTTCGCAAAGCTATATATCTCCTAAGAGCCAAAGCAGATCCTTTCAGAACGAAAAATCCATTTAAATATACAAATATGTAAAGTAATGCTTAAAGATAAGATCTATATTCGTTTGTCGTTGCATTTAAATAAATTCGTAAGAAATATCAAGGTGAAAAAATGATCCTAGAGCGGTTCTATTCATCCGTTTCGAGGGGAAATCAAAATAATAAAAATTCTCTTTGTTTCTTTTCAATGTAGATGTGATTTTTCACTTTCATGCTTATGGTAATCAATCAATTTCGTTGAATGATTTCGTACGATCGTTTTTGTTACGCTGCTGAATTGTGAGTGATAATGTTCGGAATGATTTAAATTGAAATGTATTTGAATTAATGGTCAGTTTGTGTATGTGTTTATCTTTTGATGTGTTAGTATGTATGTTTGTCGTATCTGTGTTGGCAATAGTAATCGTCCTCATTATTTTAAGTTGAATTATTGAATGTAATGCAAATTTGAATCTCAGAAAGGATGTATTTGTAACTTTTACCCGACTGCGCGACGCATGTCTCTTATCAAACATTGCTACAAGAGTCTGAAAAATGTAGTCAAAATTACATTTCCTAACTCTATTACGAAAATTTTTAGAATTTTTCGGAGAGACTAAGAGTAGTAGATTTCATCGGGGGAAACTTTTTAAAATCCTACCGTAATCTTCAAATAGTCGATTGCAATATTAAGCGCAACATACCTGCAACAAAACAAATAAATTAGAATTAATCTAATAATGATGATCGGCACAATAAAAATAAAAATCGTCACATGCCATCATTTGTTGAAGACAACATATACAGTAAAGAGATAGCACTACAATGACAGAGCTGGAAAAATATGGTATGTATATGAAAGGCTTTATTCATCCATCCATCCTCTGTACAGCAGTGGATGTCTGTCCACTACTGTACGGAGGCCTCTCCCATAGAACGCCACAACGCAAGGTCCTGCGCTATCCACATCCAGCGGTTCCCAGCACATTTGATGATCCATCCATCGTAAGTTATATTGTTGGGGGCGCCTCACGTTATGTCGTCTGGAACGTGGTCGCCACTCGACGATTTCGAAGACCAAAAGCTTTTTAATCAATCGATCGGTTAATATTAATACATACAGGGTTCACTTTTTAACACTATAGATTACATTTTAAGAGGATACCAAAATAGCTTCGTGCATTTTTCTACGTACGAAGTTTTCATTGTTTCTTTAGATTGAATGGCTAGAGCTCTAATTTTTAAATATATGTTTTTTTCAATATATGATCTAGGATCGCATAAACTCAGAAACGCGATTGAAAAAAGTTTTCTTGATAGAAAATCTTAGCGAAACAACCTCTCTCATTTTTTATTTTTTTCATTTGTCGGTCGCGTATTAACTAATGAAATAACTTTAAAAACATAAGTACTTAACAATTATATATAGAAACACGTAAATCAGAATTAAAATATATTTAGTAGATTTTGAGTAAACAAAAAAAATATCCCTAATTCTTCATTTTCTATACCTACTAGCTGTGTTAATATGTACATGTCGACGATAATATTGATGTAGGGGAATGTAATTGCTCTCATATAAGAATAATACCGTACATACTATACGTAATATACGTAATACTACTTCGAAATTTTGAATGTAGTACAAGCCATTAAGAGAAATATCCATCTCTGCAGACAGACGATACTCTCGTTAAAGTAAACAGTATTGTTCCAATCGACTGGGCGCACTAGTGGCCCTCATGTGGCGTCCACAGCGATCGAGTACAGTGGTCAAATGCAATACAGCGCTCTATCAACCGCTCGGGACCTATCGAATATAATCAGAGTAATGGACTGTATGCTTTTAAACTATATTTTGTTATTATTTGTTTTATAAATATCGAGTACGTTTACTAAATGATATTAAAGAACTGTTATATCTATATAAATAGCAAGTTCATTTTTACAATGCTCAGTATTTAGTCGATTACAATATAAACGTAATTGATTGTTTTTACACTTTTATCTAAGCTTTGGAACTACTACTAATTTCTGATCATTTCACATAAAAGAATTGCAAAATAAAAATGATATACTTACTACTTAATAAAGCGATGATAGTGAGTAGCACAAAATATTACTGAATAAATCTAAATAAAGTTAGTTATCTATAACATCCATCTATCTACTATGTAGGCAAGTTAGAATGGACTGATGGGTTAACCTCTAGTTTGTTCTCTTAGGACTGCCTACGGACGTATAGATAGACGAATCTATGATTACATTCTCTATGCACTATTGGACAAAGTAATGACTGTAACAGAAGTACTGTAATCACAGAATTAAATTATGTGTTAACATATTACTCGACTACTTATTACAAACGTAGGATAACTCGAAGGATAAACAAAGAAGTAAACTTCATAAATATGTGGCTCCATAAATAAATAATTACTACTTCAAAGTTCAATCCAAGTAATACAATAAAGTTATTAAAATAAATTGTATTGTCATCGGCCCTTGATAAGTGTACAAAGTTTTTGGTTAATCTGATGTTATAAATTGGGTGAAAATCATGTTCAAAGATTCCTCCACGTACATAGTTAAATGCTAATAAATAGTGCAGACCCAAGTTTATCTATGTCTTTAAGTGTATGAGTATTTGTACGACGCCTTACGCGGGTCCTAAAATATACCTACTGACGTTTTTCCTAACGTGAAGAAAGAAGTGTAACTTCAAATATAGATTCACATTAATCTGTTGGTTAAAACAACCCCATTTTTGCAAACAACAACAATTCATAATACAGAATAAGAAAGACATTTGAGATCGTAACTCTAACAAATCGCATCACAACTTTTAAAGCGTTAGCCAACGTGCAAATATTGGAAGGATAGAATTTAGTCCGTCGTATCCGCGATACTGTCATAATAGAGCACTAAAGAGTATCAACAGGACTGACGCCAACTAGTATAAAATGAGCTCTGGCTGAAAGGCAGCATTCACAACAGGACTGCAAGACGAAAACGGTATTAAAGCTGCTTCAACCTGAAAGCCTGGTGTAATGACTGTATCTACTTAATTTATATTAAAACTAGCTGACCCGGCAAACGTTGTTTTGCCATACAAAAAAAGAACCAAAAAGGTTTGAAAAATAGATGTTGGCCGATTCTCAGACCTACTGAATATGTATGTAAAATTTGAGAAGAATCGGTCAAGCCGTTTCGGAGGAATACGGTAACTAACACTGTGACACGTGAATTTTATATATTAGAAGACTAGCTGACCCGGCAAACGTTGCTTTGCCATACTAAAAAAAAAAGTTTGAAAAATAGATGTTGGCCGATTCTCAGACCTACTGAATACGTATGCAAAATTTGAGAAGAATCGGTCAAGCCGTTTCGGAGGAGTACGGTAACTAACACTGTGACACGTGAATTTTATATATTAGATAAATATGAAAGCTAATATGAGATTGAGGAAATAGATTTTAGAGAAGGCGTTATTTTCTGGAATGCATTTCTGCTATCAAATCAACTGTATCTTACTTTTGAGTTTTCAATAAAATATTTACCTCCCTTGAACGCAGTTCTCGTTGCGTTCATATAGGTACCTATTGACGATTATTAGGTGTTTACAGCTAACGTATTTCACAGATCTTTATGTCGGACTGCAGTCAAGTTATTGAATGGTTTACTTCAACATCAAATACTGCAAATTTTAAAGCGAGGCTCTTGATGCCTGGACGTGCTAAAATGTAAGTAGCTATCAAAAGCATTAAGGGATAAACAGCAACTGTTATGTGCCGTGCTTCTAATGAAGGAAGTCGTTTAAAGTGTAATTTTTCTAGCCATAATTTTAACATAATTTCTGTTTTTAAGTTAAAGAAGGTATAATATGTAGGATATTTTTTGAATTTCTTTTGTTTTAGTTAGTTTGTTTGCGATACTCTTATGAGGGATTTATATAAATAGCCTAGATCAATAAATCAGTTTATTTTATTTTAGTCGGTATTATTTTAGTAGTTCAAGCGTTTAATCACTAGGCTTAGTATGAATGTTTGTGAGAAGTCATTATTCTAATCAACCTATCCAGACGCTTAAGTAGATTTTTACTAAAAATTATACAAAGGCATCAATGCTGATATCTGTACAGTATATATGCTTTACCTGTCTAATTCAGTACCGAGGGTTATGACAACGATATCATATAGGTAAACATAATGCACCGACGAAATAACCAAAAAAAATTTGCACTGTTTGTTAACACGCTTTAAATATAATAATTCATTAAAATATTTATTAAATAGATTGCATTTCAACGTTGGCTTATTCAAACAAAGTTTGCGCTTAGTAAAGCAGAATCTCACAATTTGACTAACACGTCATGTTGCTCGTTTTTAATGTATTTATTTATTTCTTTCATAACAGTTAGGTATATTTAATTATTTTATTTGTTCTATTTTTGATCTTGTTCTATGTATGTAATAAAAATAACGGTTACATTTTATAGAAAATCTGATAATGATTATGATAATATATTCATATACCTACTTTAATATCAGTCTTAACTTTATGTGATTTGAAATAATCTAATTGCGTTAATGGAATTTTAGAAAAGTGTATAATATAACTAGACATCTGGTGGGTACTATCATCATGATCATCAGTATACCGTCACGCCTTTTCCCCACGCGGGTGGGTAGAGACTATAAAGCGCCTTTTGCTACTATCCAAACACACAAGTTTGAGGTCAGCGGTGGAGGGTACTAGTCAAAAATTAACATAATGCTTTTTATATGAAAAAAAAATCATAAATAAAGCTATACAGACAATAAAGTTATAAAGAATTATGTTGTAGATATTTTAATAATTAATCTAGTTGAACTAAAAAATTCCATTTTGTCAAAGGACGCCAACAGAATTTATAATTTTAGTTGGCATCAAATTGAGAATATTTAATTACTAGAAAAAAAAATACATAGATCAGAAATGGCATTCATATTTTCAGCCAGTAACAGAATTAAATATTTAGTACATTATATCTTTAGAAAAACAAAAATTAGGTCACATAAAATTAAATTTCGAACTAAAAGCACATTCGCAAGCGGCGTGTGTTGCAGGAAGGACGTGTTCACACGCGAGTCCATTCGAGCGCTTCCGTAGCGACAGCTCGACAATCTGATTTAATATTGTTGCACTTTCAGCACAAATTCAAGGTGTAACTTTCTGGCTTAAATTCGTTTAAATGTGAAACTTTTATTTGACTGGTTGGAATTTTAGTGGGATATTTGATTCAGAGACTGTTTTATACACCACTGTTGACTATGATGAGCCTGAACTATTTTAATATTGTTTTAGCAGTTTATTCTCTAGTTACGGTTGGTAAACACATACTCGGTATTTTTGCACTTGAGAGTATTATCTCTCTCGCATCCAATAATGTTTACACTTTTATGAATCATAGTTACATGGCGAATACTTAATTTTTTATCGCTCGAAGTAAAAATCACCGTGGTGTCACCGAATCACGCGATCATCATAAAACTATGATTTTAGTGTAGGTGTCAACAACAAACTTCCTTAATTTTAACTCATGAAAATTAGGAGAAATAAAAATAAAAGAAACCGTTTTCTCAGCGAAGCACATCCATCTAAAATCGATACATCTACTTTAGCTACATTCTAATACGGTACAGAAGTATATTGGGTACAGTAGACACAGTAGTGTCTGTATAGTAAAATAAAATTTACCTTCTAGCGTAGCCTCTTAACTGCAATCTAGGAAAGGTAGAATAAAAAAGCTGCTGCACTATTCAATTTTATTTCAAAGCGCTTACTTGAAACCACTTTACTGCTTTAGAATGCTCGATGTTGCAAGATATTGCAGAATATAACATTCCGTGCTATCAAATAGACAGTCATAATGGAGAAATTGCGAGAGAAAAACTGTGTAATAACAATACAAAAGGCAAAACGTTTTCGTATTACTCACAAAACACATTCTAATAATTAATTACATATTTATTACAAAAATCAAAAACACGCTTTATATAGAAAACCCAACTAAAAATAGAAAAAAAGAGTTTCTCTGGAAATGCGTACATGCGTAGTTCGCGTACTAGCCCTCTCTCTTACTCTCATGCAAAGGATCCGGAAAGAGATTAATGAATCCTGGCGAATCTAACCAGGATAATCGGATATTTTAATCGAATTATTGCATTGTCATCGGTCTTTGACAGGTGTGCAAAATTTGAATAGAATCTGACCGTTTAAAGTGGGTCAAAATAGCGTCCAAAGGAGTCGGTTACAAACATACAAACAAACATACAAGTGAAGCTAATATAAAGCGTGTAAAAAAAGAGCTATAAGCGCCCAACTATCTACGTCATAAAACGAAGTACTACCCATTTCCCATTCCCAGCAAAATTTAACCATGAAAATTCGTATTTTGTGAGAGCTTTACGTCCAATTACTACAATCGTACCCAATTCACCAAATATTAAGACTTCATCGATTGTATTCCTATCACGTTTATTCTGAGCACAGTTAGGGTCAACTACTCCCGCGAGATTCGATTCCTGACTAACGAACTCTAATATAAAGCTAGGTACACACTCAATACGTGGATAACCATGTATGTGTAAGAATACTAAGAGATTACTACTGTGGGAATAATAATTGTATAATAACGATTTGCGGTATAATGTGTATTTTCTCCGAACTCTAATTAAGTACTGATTAATCTAATATATAAAATTCACGTGTCACAGTGTTAGTTACCGTACTCCTCCGAAACGGCTTGACCGATTTTTATGAAATTTTACATGCATATTTAGTAGGTCTGAGAATCGGCCAACATCTATTTTTCAAACCTTTTTTTTTTAGTATGGCAAAACAACGTTTGCCGGGTTAGCTAGTGATATATACAATCAATAATACTCATTTTAGACATAAAATAGAAACCAATAATAAATAGCGCCAACCTGAGCCTCGGATCGAACAAAATACGTGATAGTAATATTTATTTATTTATTTATTTATAGTTTTTGTAAAGATCTTGTTATATTACTCAAAAAGAAGTCTCTAAAAATGTATGGGAATTAAGTTTTTACATAAAACTAAGATTGCTTTGTTCTAATAAAACTACCTTTTACGGATTCAGACGCGTATATTTGTTTTAAATTTTTTTTAAATTTTAGCCCGACGTTTCGGAGACTTTGCAGTCTCCATGGTCACGGGTGAGACTGAGCTGTAATGTGTCTTCTACGATCAGTTATACAGGGTTTACCTAAATTCGATTTTAATTTTACATTGGCCATAAAGATAGACTTTTACCATAAACAATATCATATTACATTGTGCTCAGACTACATAAAATCAATAACATTATTTTAGTTTCTAAAAAAACATTAACAAATTGTAACAATATAAAGAAAATTTTTAAATTATATATATAAAACATAGGTACATAATTTTATCATAGACTAAAGTTTTAATTATTATAGAGGTAGTATACAATATAGCAAGCAAAACTAAGTTTATATACTTAAATACTATTACTATTATTTACATAATAACAAGAAATTTTAAAAATAATTTTTGGTTTAAGATTTAAATTAGTTTATATTAAAAAGAAAAATTGTTAATTTTTATTTGAATTTATAGAAAATTAGTATTTATTTTAATTATTTAGTTTTTATTATTTTATCTAATACACTACCACCAGATGGGAACGCGTCCCACTTGAGAAAGATCTGGCAAGAAAACTCAAGAGGAGTCAAAGAAATTTATTTATTATTAACTTTATGTTGTCGGTCTAAAGTGAATATAAGGGAATTTTAAGTCTTGTTGTCTGCAAAATGTGCTAACGGTTTCTTGCTGTTTTAAACCGAGTGTGTTTTGGATTTTATTAAACTAATTACAGGATCCCAACTAGGTGCCAGATCCCAACCGTCTTCTCTATTAAAGGTTTTATGTTTCTTTATTTCAATAGCCTCGCGAATCATTCTGGGTCGGTATCGATTTTCCTTGGCGAGGATTTGAGGTTTATCAAACCGGATGTAGTGGTCAAGGCGCTCCTGGCTATGTTCATAGATTGCAGACTTTGTATTGCGTCGGTGCTTCACATCAGCTATGTGCACTTTGACCCGAGTTCTAACAGATCTCTTTGTTTGCCCGATGTAAGAGAGACCACAATCAAGCTTTTAAACTCCTGCATCTTGTAAGGGAATATGGCACTTGACAGTTGGTAGGAATTGGCTAATTTTATTTAAGGGCTTGAAATAGGTCTTGATAGAAGCCTTTTTGAGTATATAGCCAATCTTGTCAATTACTCCTTTAACATATGGTAAGATAGCAGGGAGGCGCTCAACAGTCTGTGGTTTTCCTCGGCTACTGCGATGATTGCGAGGAACTTGCAGTTTGTTAGCTTTTAGGACTTTCTTAACATGTTGCAGCTCCTCAGCGAGATGTCCGTCATCACATAAGCCGTGTGCTCTCTGAAACAAAGATTTTGACACGGTAGCTAACTGTGAAGGCGGGTGGTGTGATTCACCATTGAGGTACCTATTTGTATGAGTTTTCTTACGATACACAGTATGACTTTTATATACGCGCAAGTTTAGCCTTTAAGTGGGGCCAGAACTTTTGTAACTAACTGAGCCAATTTATATGTTGGTGTATCAATTTGGCTAACAATTTATTGGTCTCAGTGGTGTTTCAGGTTTGTGTATCTTCCGTAAACCATACAGTTTTGGTGGTTTTGCGCATGCTGGTATTAAACGATTCACGTCTTGACTTAGTATTTCGGAGCATTTTTCAATTAATGACTTAGTTTCACTAATTACCTTTGTAGTAGGGTCTGTTTTGACAATTTTATAAGTAGTTTCATCCGACAATAGTTGTTGTATTTTTGTATTGTAGTCAGTCGTGTTCATCACCACGGTCGCATTTCCTTTATCTGCACGTAGTATTACTAGGTCTGACCGTTGGCGTAGGTTTTTTAGCGCTAAGTATTGTTTTTTAGGAAGGTTATGTTTTGGCGGTTTACATCGACGTAGTAACGAAGATGTATCTTGACGTATAGCCTCTTTATCTTCCTTTATCATGTTATTTTTGGCCAGAACATCTTCCACTGCACAGATAATTTCCTCATACGGTATTCTTTGTGGAGCAATTGCAAAATTTAAACCTTTTTGTAAAACCTCAACAGTGTTGTTGTCTAACGTCACGTTTGACAGATTAATGACAGTTCTCTTAAGGTTTATTGAGCGCGTTCCGTTTTCATGTTGCGAGTTATTTTCAACATTTGGATTTGATTTTAATAATAGTGGGTATATATCGAATGTGGGTAAACCCTGTAATAACTGGTCGTAAAATACACATTACAGCTCAGTCTCACCCGTGACCATGGTGACTGCAAAGTCTCCAAAACGTCGGCACAAAATTTAAAAAAAAAAATTAAAACAAATATACGCGTCTGAATCCGTAAAAGGTAGTTTTATTTAAGCAAATGAGTCGCGCAAGTGTTAGAAAATATTTTGCTTTGCTGTGTTAAATAACTGCAGAAGCATCTCAATTGCCATTTGTTCAAGAAAATAAGATTTCTACTTTTTAAAATTTCATTTCCGCTCGCTTTATGTCTTGTTCAACAGTTTACAAGATGTCTAGATATTTTTAAGTCTCTATAAAAATTTTATTTCTAGCAAAGTTGTTCAATTATTCCTGACGTTGTCAGAGCTGGTTTTAGATATCGTAAGTTCTTAGCAGGCTCTTATTCCCGATAGGATGAGATAAATATATTTTCGGACTGTGACCACTAAAGCAATTTAGTTTACAGTGTAGAAGGTATACCCGAGGGATATTTTTAACTAGTACCAAAAGCATCAAGCAATCTAATTCTTGAACAACTGCAGTATACAACAAGTACAGTGAGTGCAATGTTTAACAAAGTACGAGTTGATGACCTCAACTTTCACAGCATATTTGCTTACTTTACGGGACAATTTACGGAAGTCGAAAACGTTTTCAAATATTGTTGTGTTCTCCTAATAACGTGTTAACAACTTAATAACTATTTGTAAACTATAATCTTTTTAAGTGAATAAAAGAATAAGGAAGAAAATTTTAGTAATGCAATAATCGCAAGTGTGCTCTATGCTTTAGTATACTGAGAACTGATCGCGTGATGCGCGTATATATTACCGGTTAATTTAAGGGCGCCCCAATACTTCCCATAATTTTGGGGTGTCTTAAAACATGTAATATTAGGGTAAGAGAGGGGCGCTACCCACATACCACAACTGAAATGTTCTTTATGGCCTTTTATGGAATATATTCGACGTAATCTTGTTTTGATTACTTAATACATGTATTTGTAAGTGGTATGACTAATAAATTATTTTAATAACTGCACTGTTTCTAAATGAGGGTTATTTAAATAGTAAGGGGTGGAATTCATGAACAACACCCTAGCAACAGAAATATTCATTACAGTTTTGACCTGTTATTATTTATGATGACATAAATCTCTCTCTTTGTATTTACAAAGAAATAATTTATGAACGTTCGAATTTGAAAATGCAAGTAGAGAATCATAGAAATTAAATTACTGTAAAGTAATTCAATAAACATTGCTAGAATTTGCAAAAAGCAGTCTTAGTGAGGAGACTAATGTAATATTAAATCGATAAATCGCTTCTACACTACACAACACTCGGTGCAAACCACATCCGTAATCGAAATCGAACGCTCCACAGCAATCGAAGCCGACACTCGTTTAACTCCAGTATCGATTTGTCCAATGAATGTCGTTTTAATTGATCTCGTTAAGTGCACTTTGATTCCAATTATAAGGTTTGCGAATTAATCAATTCGATCGCAATTGAGTATCGATTATAATAGAATAGCGAGTTAACTTTTTAACAATTATTCGTCAATTGTCAATCATCAATTAAATATTGATTATTATGTATTATGTATAAATATATTATGTATTTTAAGTAATAATTGATATCCAAACTCAAGATTGCAATATTGATAAAATATATGTAAGTATGTAACAGTAATTAATTACCAATCATGACGCTCAATAAGCAAAAATGTATTCTCGGAAAATACAAGGAGCCAGGCAAAAAGCAATTTGTTAAATGAACTAGCGATATAAAACAGTCAACAATAACATATTATGTATAATGTACATTACGAAAATTGAAAATTTCGTGCGAAATATTATTTTATCTTGCCTTCTGCATATGAAATACTTTTTGACCGTAAAAATATTCGTATCGGCAGTTAATCTTTAATGTTTATTTTCATTAAAATATTTATGGCCTTTTTTCTTTAGTAAAAATGAAAATACTAAGAAACTCCTACGTAATATAAATATTTTGTACCTAGTTCCATCCTTATCTACTATCTTGCCCCCCCGCAGGGCCCAGGGGTCGTAGTCGCGCAGTAGCCAGCCGCGGCCCCTCCCGACGAGGTGGTCGTGCGCGGCGGGTCGGTATTCCGCCGCGGCAAATTTGGCTGTCGTTCATGGCAACGCGACAGGGAGACCTAATGCTACCCCAGTCGGGTCGGGCCCCGATTAAAGGGGCCACCCCTCGCCGGGTCATGGTAAAGCTCAAGGCACCATCATGGCCCGGCAGGGCAGAAGGCGGGGAAGAAAAAAACAATCCTTATCTACTATCTGTAAAAACAAGCACTATGAAGTATCGGCAGTTAATTTAGCAGGGCTAAAAAAACTACGTTTTCATCTAAGTTTCAATAGAGTCAAAGCATTTCAAATGGATCATATTTACAGGAGACAGGGGATATGATATGGCAATGAAGAATTAGACGAGGTCATTTAAGAAGAGCGACAACCTGCTTAGGATCACCTAGAGTCCGTGAATGTCGACCGATTTGTTTGGAAAGCCTTACAAACTTTACTCTCTCTCTCTCTCCAGCCCATTAACTTTCCACTGTTGGGCAAGAGTCTCTTCTACTTTGGAAGGGATTATGGTCTAAACTAGTCTACAGTACCGCTCTGACTAGGCGTGTTGGCTTAGGGTAAGTCATTGGAAAGAAAGGACTTGTTTTATTAGACTATGGATCACTCATGCAAGTTCCTATTCAATATTGTTACTATTTTAGTCATAAACGTAACGCGCGTTATTTGTCTTGCTTTTAGGATCAATAGTTCCACTGCCAAATAGGTGCTAAGCAAAAACATTTTACGGATATATCAAAGGCATATCGGCCTTAAAATAAATTATAGGGTTGCCGTAGAACCGTTGCCTTACGCATACCAATGTACTATGCCGAATCTAGTGTTACCATCTTTTAAATTTGAAACTGCCCAAAATTTTTAAAATATTTTATTAGCTTTTGACGGAATTTTGTAAGTTCAAAGCCCATATTAAAAGTAGAATTATATGAAAATTAAGAACGAACCTGCAACAATAAGCACAATTTTCTATAAGTTAATAAATAGCTTCTGTTTGTCATTTATCTTCACAAAAGCCATTAACAGAATATAAAAGTTCCACAAATTAAGGCAGAGCTGTTAATATGGCAACACTAAAGAAACGCAATATCGTGAAGCCACGTGTTACGTGACAAAACTACAGATGTGAACCATAAATAGTTTATGAAACCGATATAGAAATTGGTTCGTACCAAACATTCAAACGAAGATAAGTTACAGACTTTATATTTCAGATAATAATAATCTAATATATAAAATTCACGTGTCACAGTGTTAGTTACCGTACTCCTCCGAAACGGATCGACCGATTTTTATGAAATTTTACATGCATATTCAGTAGGTCTGAGAATCGGCCAACATCTATTTTTCAAACCTTGTTTTTTAGTATGGCAAAACAACGTTTGCCGGGTCAGCTAGTATCATATAAAATATATGCGAACACACAGTCTTAAACTAAAATACCTCGAAAATTGTACACAGTTCAAGGTCCCTCAAATTTTCGTAACGTTAAAAACCAAAAACATGTCACTTTAAGGTCTAATTAAATAACTATTCAAAGATATTAGTATATATTAGTATAGATATAGTATATATAGATATTAGTATTAGTATTATATGTAAAATAAAAAAACGGGCGTATCTTTACTTCTTATAAAACACGGATATACCAAAAGGGATACTCCAAAAGGGGCAAGTGCGTAGCACTTACAACCGTCGGGCATGTATGACCAGATGTATGAGTGTGGATGAAGCCAAGGAAGTGTGCTTCGATCGTGGCAGATGGCGCTCTATAGTCTCTGCCTACCCCCATGGGAAAAGGGCGTGATGTTATGATGATGATGATGATGATATAAAACAAAGTCGTAATTTTTGTATGTATGTCCCTATGTGAGCTTATATCTTCAAAAATACGCAACGGATCTTGATGGGGTTTTTTAATAGATAGAATGGTTCAAGGGGATGGTTTTTTTTGCATAATTTATTGGGTTTTCTGTATATTGGATGAGACATGATTAAATTTGTCGAGAAATTCGGACGCGCGCGAGCTATAAATGAAAACGCTGCCTTATCTATGTGAGGTACAATAAACTAATGTATGGAGGAATTGTTTGTTACCTATAGTTCTTCAAAAAAGTCCGCGAGGGCATATGTCTATCTTTTAAGGTAAACCCGCTGTACCCATAATAATGAAAAAAAAATTATCAAATTCAATAGGGCGTTTTCAAAAGCTATTTACGTGTATATAGTAATATTTTTTATCAAATTAAATAGCTCAGTTAGCTTACTCAATTTATATAGATTATAACTGCTCTTTACAGCATGCAATTTAAATGAATATCTTAGGAGATATGACAAAAAAAGAATTACGCGCTCTAAAATAAAATACTTAAACTGTTGGCTGAGCAACGCGAACGTTTCCTCGGTCTTCTATCCATGCTCCCATGTTTGGATAATATGTAAGGGTGTTTATTGTGCTTTCACGTAAAGACTACTGGATGGATTTTAATGAAATTTTCCAATGAAAAATGGAATAGAAAATGAACTTATTTTTTATCCTTTTTACCGCGGGTAACACCGCGGGGCACAGCTAGTATTAAATAAAACAATGTAACCAATGTATCAGTTACATTAACTGTTTAATTTATAACGGTTAGAACGGCTCATTTTACGAGTTAATGAGAATTTACAAAGTTAGGATGAGTGAAAAATGTTTATTCTTACTGATGAATACTTTGTAAAAATACATAGCAAACATACTCGTGTTATTTAAAGCTGGCATCGCTTTCAAGTGTGTAATTTTGCAGTTCATGAAACGAACCCGCGATCACGTGAACGGCAATCCGTTACATGAACCACCAGACCACAAAGCTCGTCATTTTTACATACATTTTAAAACAAACAAACAAATTATTTTAAAACAAAGTCGTTAATAAATCTAATTGTGGTGGAAAAAGTGATCACCGCAAGCCACGACCTCGGAATACCGTTCCGTAGCTCTGCCAACTGAGCTTATTACGGTCGTGCTAACAGTAACCACTTAGACCACCACAATCATCACTCGATTGAGTTTACATCGTATTTTGACGTACAACGCAATCTATCGAGAATGTTTTGCAACAATCTCGACCAGCCACCTTCTTTACAGAATACAATTGGGCTGAAAATAATGACGCGACTTTTATTATTAGAGGATTTTATAAATTGCTTTAGTGTAGTGAGTGCTATTGTTGACGAATATGGAATCGAATCTGTCTATATATTAGGAGACTTCAACGCTAACCCTGGCGAGTTGTTTTACAGTGAACTTGTAAAAATCTGTAATGATCAACATTGGTTATGTGTAGACGTAGATTTGTTGGGGATTAGTTCGGGTACATTTACGTTTACTAGCGATGTATACGGATCGAGTAGCTGGTTGGATCACTGTATAACAACTCGCTCGGCTGCTCAGAGTGTTGCCAATGTTTGTGTAAGTTGTGACACTCGATGGTCTGATCACTATCCGCTTCTCATCGAGTGTAACCTTTCAATACTTTCGTGTAAAATATTACGTAATATTACAAATATAAATGGGGCCATAATTTGGGGTGAAAGAAGTGATGAACAAATTGCTGTCTACGCCAGGGAGTGTCATGGCCGTCTGAGAGCCATTGACTTTCCTTCAGACTTTTCTAACTGTGCTGGTCACTTTTGTTATAATTCTGGCCATAGGCGTGTTCTGGACAAGCTTTATTGTGACATTGTAGCCGCACTCAGAACCTCTGCGGAGTTTGGTCATGGAAGCACAAAGATGAAAAGAAATGGCTCACGCATAGCGGGTTGGAATAAGCATGTGAGTGAGGCCCATCGGGAGGCCAGGGCTGGATTTGCAGAGTGGCTTGCTGATGGTAAGTCGAGATCAGGTATTGTATATCAGAAAATGTCAGAAAGTCGAAAAGTATTTAAATCTAGACTAAAGTGGGTTCAGGATCACCAAGAACAAATAAAAATGGACATACTGGCAGAAAAACACTCAAAGGGAAATTTTCGGGGTTTCTGGCGAGCTACAGCTAGAGCTAATGTACGACCTGGCTTGCCGGTGCGCGTTGCAGGGAGAAACGAGCCAAGTGAAATAGCAAATGCTTTTAAAGAACATTTTTTAGTAAGATCTCTATTAGGTTCGTCCGGGGAGGTGCTTGATGGCGACAACGAGGGGCAGGTGGTGAGTGTCTCTTTCGCGGCGAAAGACGTAGATGGTGCTTTGAAGGAGATATCTAGGGGTAAGTCCCCGGGTCACGACGGACTCGGTATTGAGCACCTTCAGTGCGCCGGACCGCACATTTCTAGAATCTTGGCTATGTTCTTTACGCTGTGCGTGAGTCATTCTTATCTGCCGCAAGAATGCATGAGGACAGTAGTTGTGCCTGTAGTGAAAAACAAGACAGGTGACCTGTCTGATATAACTAACTACAGGCCTATATCTTTAGCTACTGTCATAGCCAAAGTGTTTGACGGCATGCTTGGTGCACAGCTTAACAAATATGTAATATTACATGATAACCAGTTTGGGTTTCGGCCTAAATTGTCTACTGAGAGCGCCATACTGTGTCTTAAGAATGTCGTCAGATACTACACGGATCGCAAAACACCCATATACGCGTGCTTTCTTGACCTCTCCAAAGCTTTCGATTTGGTGTCGTATCATCTGCTGTGGAGGAAGCTAAAGGAAATTGGTTTACCACAAGAACTAATTAGGATCTTGCAGTACTGGTATGCGCACCAGCTCAATAGTGTCAGATGGGCGGATACAATGTCGAATCCCTACCGTTTGGAATGTGGCGTAAGACAGGGTGGATTAACATCTCCCACGCTGTTTAATTTGTACATTAATGGGCTGATAGTGGCGCTCAGCAGTCAACATGTTGGATGCCACATTGATGATGTTTGTGTTAATAACATAAGTTACGCTGACGATATGGTTCTGTTGAGCGCCTCTGTATGTGGATTGAGAAGACTGATACAGACTTGTGAGGAATATGCTTGTGGCCACGGTCTTCAATACAATGTGAGGAAAAGTCAATGGATAGTATTTGAATCTGACGGAAAATGTCTACAAAATGTACCGCCGGTTCTTCTTAATAACGTTCCTTTGGAGAGGGTGATACGATTTACCTACTTGGGACATATAGTAACTGTGGATTTTAAAGACAATGAGGATATTGATCGAGAGCGGAGGTCTTTATCAATTAGAATTAATATGATAGCCCGAAGATTTGCGCGCTGTTCTTTTAAGGTTAAAATTACGCTCTTCAAAGCGTATTGTACATCGCTATACGCGTGCAGTCTTTGGGTAATTTATACCAAAAAGAAATACAATGACCTCCGAGTCCTGTACAATAACGCCTTCAGGATGTTGTTGGGGCTACCCCGTTATTGTAGTGCCTCGGGTATGTTTGCGGATGCGCACACTGCCTGTTTTCACACAACGATGCGTGCACGAGCCGCTTCATTGGTGCGCCGAGTGCGGGCTAGCTCTAACACTATTCTGAAGATGATAGCATCTAGATTAGACTGTCCTTTTATTAGACATTGTTGTGAAAGGCATGTCTCAGTACCAATGCCAGAAAGGAGATTGTAGAATGCGCTTGTTCCACTTCACTTATATTTTTGTTGTATTTTCGTTGTTACTTGATTTTTAAATATTCTGTTTTTTAATGTATTTTTAGTTACTGCTGATTTTAAATTGTTTATATATATTTTTTTTCATTCTGACATATATTATTTTGATTTAATTTGCAATATTCATACTACATATTCTTAATTTATTTACTAATGACATTTTTATTGCTCAGATAATGTATGTATATTTGTTAGTGTAAATTATGTACCTACCTATGGATTTCTATTATCCGAAATAAAGAATTTGAATTTGAATTTGAATTTGAATTTATTACTAAAGTAATTTCTTAATTTTGCAATTGAATTGTGGTGGAAAAAGTGATCACCGCAAGCTGGACTTGAACCCACGTTTGTCCACCACAATTTGATTTATTAAGTAAAAGCATAGCAAGTCAATTGCAAAATTAATAAATTACTTTAGTAACAAAGTCGTTATTTTTGCATGCATGGCCCTATGTGCGCAAAAGAACGCAACGGATTACGATGCGGTTTTTTTTAATAGATAGAAATGGTCAAGAGGCTATTGTTTTTGTATAATTTGTTAAGGTTTGGTGTATATCGCAAGATTACGCGTATAAAGTTGCTAGCGACAACTAGTAATTTAATATAACGTCATATTTACGTCAATGGGCTAAGAAGAATCTATTTTTTATCTTCTTCTATACATAATATATAATAAATCTGTAGAAAAAAAAATTTTTGTACATAGAATATATTTCCAAATATATAGTCAGATGGTTAAAGAACAACCAACAGAACCCAT
Source organism: Orgyia antiqua (assembly GCA_916999025.1). Classification (NCBI taxonomy): domain Eukaryota; kingdom Metazoa; phylum Arthropoda; class Insecta; order Lepidoptera; family Erebidae; genus Orgyia; species Orgyia antiqua. The sequence continues at coordinate 23,975,952 of OU779862.1, forward strand.
TTCCAGCATTTTTGAAATTTTTGTCTCTTTAGATGTTTGTCTGTGCACGCATCACGTAAAATGTACAACACTTATAAATATAAATGTTATACGTGAACATTGCACACAACTCAAGGTATTACTTAGTCTTTTTAGGGTTCCGTACCCAAAGGGTAAAAACGGGATCCTATTACTGAGACTTCGCTGTCCGTCCGTCCGTCCGTCCGTCCGTCTGTCACCAGGCTGTATCTCAAGAACGGTGATAGCTAGACAGTTGAAATTTTCACAGATGATGTATTTCTATTGCCGCTATAACAACAAATACTAAAAATAAAATAAAATAAATATTTAAGGGGGGCTCCCATACAACAAACATGATTTTTTTACCGTTTCTTGCTCGATACTAATAACGTTGCCTTATGTTGCATAGATAATGGTACGGAACCCGTCGTGCGCGAGTCCGACTCGCACTTGACCAATTTTTTTCATTGTAATCGGTCCACGCAATCAAGAGATATTTACATAATACGAAATTTCTCAATTTGGTTACTTACAACGCCATCTAGCGGCTAAAAAAAGAATTAAAAAATTTATTGGGTCGAACGAAATCGAAACGAATCCACGCGGAGTCGTGGGCTAGTTATAGAAATAAATCTAGAGTAATACAGTGTTATGAATTTGAATATGTGATGTAGAAATTGATGACGTGTAATAGTGCCACACGTCAAGCGGGTTGGGTAATAAATTTTGATAAATCGGTCCCTATCAGCTGGGAGGCAGCCCATTGGACACAGCTAAGCTAAATGGACTGGATAACTTGCACTGTGACATTATATTATCAATATCATCATCATATATTTTATAGCAAATCATAAATAACTTATTTTCTACATACTAGGAAAATTATGAATACTTATTTGAGCCTGTAAACATACCACTATTAGGCACTAACCTCCTCGTAAGGGATTCTTTTAAGGTCTGTCAAGCACCCATTATTTGGTATTAAACTACACCTCCAGTAAAGACATAAAATTAGGTGAAAAAGATAGATAGGTTACTCTTCATTGTACACCAATTAACATTTTAGAAGCATAATTTAAGAACAATATAAGCAATAATATAGTACAATAGGGGGTCTTATCACGTACTGTGGTCTCTTCCAGACAACCTTTGGATGGACTGCACATTTATACACATATACATACCCATACATAAACAAATATGCCTAAACTTAAGAGAAATAAAATAACAGTATAAAAATATTATTCTAAAAATGTTATTTTCATGTTAGTTATAGATAGTGCTCTTTCACCCACTTCTCAAAAGTTTTTATTTAATGCAAACTTACCATAAGTCTATAGTAAATGCGATTGCTTAGTATAAATTAGTTGATATAACGTACCTGTAACAAGAAATACATAAAGTTAAGGAAATTATATTAGACAGTTCAGTTGATAATGTCTTAACCATATTTGATACCCGATAATTAAAATAATAAGGCCCTTCAAAGATTTAATTCAAAATTTCGACAATCGTTTTGTACAGATGTACACCAAGTTATCCTTTATTCATCTCATCCAACGAAACCTGCAGAGCATGAAGAACGGAAGGGCTAAATAATACGCAAATTTGCCTAAAATACTTGGGGACCACGGTCGTTTCTCACAAAAATATTCGGGCAGAAGCAGGGTTGCTAGTAAGTCCATTATATATATGATTAAAGCTTTTTTGGTAATGCTTCGGTACATTATAGTTGAATTTATAAAGGTGGGCTCATAGAATCTGTTAGGAATATTCATCCAGTTCCTGAATAACATTTATGTTATTTTTATTCGGGTGCAATGAACTTATCTTTGAAACGTAGATTTATACCTTAGTAAAGGGTTATAATTACAAAATCACATCCACTTTATACTTATTTTATTACAAAGTCATTATTTTTGTATGAATGTTCCTGTGAGTTTAACTTTAAAGCTACGCAACGGTTTCCGATGCCATTTTTTTTCATAGATAGAATCAAAATACGTTTCTTATCGCAAATCTTTTGGCAGATGACCTAAAGAGGCAAAAAAATTTCTTAGAAATAAATTATTATACATTAGTTCCAAACGGTTTTCAAAAGATAAGACATGGCACACTGTAGTTTTGTCAGCATAAAACGGTTTCTGTAAATTATATTAAACAGCGGACAATATCATAATTAATCTGAATTATCGTGGCCGAATACAATTAAGTGTAGGGTGACATAATACAGCTTGTTTTGAACGGATTTTTTACGGCAGTTTAATTTGTAAAGCAGTGTAAAGACTTAATAAGAAAAAAAAAATGATTTATGATTGTAATTGGTATTGTTTCAATTTCCTAGGGTGTCTTGTATTGTTTTGGTGTGAAGATTTATCACTTTTGATGTTATTCTTGCAGTGTATATCTATTTTTAAAGATCATGACCTTCGAGATCTTTATAAACATCCATTAGTGTGTATGACAGATTAACATAAATACGGTACAGACAAAAAATAGTTTGTTTTTTACATTCTTTGATATAGTAATGATAATATTTACTTATTCACCGAGCATGTAATTGACAGGAGGAAGAAACATGTTATTTTTGAATACAATTGATGACTGGATTTAGTCTAACAGTTACGAATAATATCTAGTATATAATAGATTCTTTATACGTGGAATTATCTTTCTTTTATGCAGATAGGACTTCTTGGGAGATAAAGTGTAAAATAGAAATATTATTGACTGCCTCTCGAATGCATCATTCTCGTTCATGTATAAGTAAATCTAGCAAAAATTTTGGGGTTGACAAGTTCTTAATATCAAGACTCTATAAAAAAGTAAGTGTGCAGTCTCAGAAACTATTTTCTGCGCATAAACAATGATACACATCGAGATGTTGTTGCTCTGCTTTTTAAATAGGCTGTTTAACGTAAGACAGGACAAAATGATAGATTCTACAAGTCTCTATCTTCACTGGCTAGAATAAGATTTTTCAGTTTCGGTGCGATTAAAAACATATTTTTATTTATCACTAGCTGTTGCCCTCGACTCAGTCGGCGTAGAATTTAGGAAATTTTCCCCGTTTTTGCAACATTTTTAACTACTGCTTGAGTGAGAGTATTATAAACGTAAGATTAAACAAATATAATCAGAATGAACGAACTGCTAAGCTATCAGGAGTTACACGTGTTATTGTGAGTCAACCATAAAATATAGATAGATATGTGCTGTTTCGGGATATTTTTTAGACAATTTTATGTACAATATTTCCGTCATACATGATTTCTATGTAACTTTAACCATTAAGGCTGCACACGCGACGGAAGCTTGAAAAATGGAGCATCTTTTCTCGTTTTCCCAACATTTCCCTTCACTACTCTGCTCCTATTGATTGTAGCGTGATGAAAAGTATACTATAACCTGCCCAGGAGTATGAAGAATAATTGTACCAAGTTTTGTTAAAATCCGTCGAGTAGTTTTTGTTTCTATAAGGAACATACAGACGGACAGACAGACAGACAAAAATTTTACTGATTGCATTTTTGGCATCAGTATCGATCACTAATCACCCCCTGATAGTTATTTTGAAAATATATTTCATGTACAGAATTGACCTCTCTACAGATTTATTATAAGTATAGATTATCTCAATATATAGAGTTTTTGTTATTAAATGAGTCAGACCTTTTTTAAAACCGTTTTAAAGTTAATCTCGTAAACTTATCGCTATAATAGACCGCAGTGTGGTCACAATATCACTATCCGTTAACGATTGTGGTCGCCGATACTTTAATGAATAACAGTTCATCGGTTAGCCCACATTTCGCATACTGATACATAATTGAAATAATTATTCTGTTATAATTTTCACAGGAATGTTTTCATAGGTTTATACGTGGAATGTTAATTGGTTTCATACTGATGGATAGTCTTTGTTTTATTCAATTAATTTCAGAATATTAACTCAACAAACTACTCTAGTAAAACACATTTTCATGAAATATTAATGTAAATAACTGCGGGACTTTCATATGTTGTAAACTTTGTTTATAATAGACATATAGGTATAATTATTTTACGTAAATTTCGGCAACCTAATACAATATTGTGAATTATAACAGGCGTTAAGTTAATATTGGCAGTGTAAAGAAAACAGTGGCCAATACATTGGAACATTGGAACAAAGTGAGCGGACTGGGGCGTGCCCCGTCAAACACACGAAGCCCATTATATTCTCGCCCTTAGGAAAACGTTGTCCAAGTCAAAAGCTTTTAACGAGGAAAATTTTCATATAAAAAAATCGTAGACTTATTTTTCAGGATCAACTGATATTTAGACGTGTTTTTAAACTGCGCCAAGATTAGAAGTGTTATGAAGTTTAAATCATAGCAGATGATGCCTTATAGTCTTTGTCTACCCCCATCGGAAAATGGCGTGACGGTATAATAATGACAGTAATTTAATAAATATTTAGATAGATATTTGTTATTTAGTTACTCCTAAAATTAATACAACTCCACGATAAAATCTTAGAATTACACTAAAAACGGCGGGCTTTGCAAGAACCTTTTGATGTAATATTTAAGGAGATCACAACTACAAGGCTAATTTTTTCCACTCGTTGAAACAAAACAGTTTTCAATAAGTAAGAATGTAAGAAATAAGAATGAATTTAATTTGACAAATATGTGATTATAGAAATGTAATTATGTACAAACAAAGTGTTATATATCAATCTCTCTACCTAAATTAGTAATTTAGGTAGACATTAGTCTATTAAAAGACGTGTGGCACTCGAGGACTGCCGCGGTAAAGCTATTGCATAGTATTTTTATTTTATTTATGCAAGAATCTAAATACCATAAACTAAAATAAGATTAATAATCCTTATTTACTGATGCTTACATCTGTCCATTGTTTATGGTAATTATGATAAAATAGCGATTGTCAATCAAATGTCAATAAAATAAAAACTAACAAAACTGACATGAGTCACCAGCGCGAACAGTGAAACGGCGTTTATTGTTGTGTATGTTGTTTATTGTTATATCCTAGATTAATTATGATTAAAAATATCATGTCTTATAGAAACCCTCTACGCTAAAGCTACAACTTTACCGTAGCACAAGACATACATTCGTAGCTGCTTATTTACTCACTGTAAGATCGCGTTACACAAACGTGGCTAATTCTACGGTTAGTTCCGTACTTTGTAAAACCATAGTAACACGTAGCAGTATTACTAAAAAGATATTGCTATAGCTATTACTAAATATACATATAGAATTACCTGAATGTGTGAATGTATATCCACATGTGAGTGTCCGGTAGCGGATTAAAAATACCAGTGTCACCACCTGTTTTATTTCCCAGGGTTTAGAGTTTTTACGGCAAAAGCCAGCTAAACTATATTGGACACAGATCACATTCTCTGTGAGAGAAGGAAACTCTAAAATGAACCCTGTGTCAACTCGCTGGGTCAGCGCGGTACAGTAGACCAAAGGGGAGGAAACCCGTGCACAACAGTGAAACGTTAACGGAAGGAGAAAGACTATCTGCATAATAAAATACTTTTATGGCAATACGAAAAGCTGCTCTGCTTGCATTACTAAACTAATCTAAACTAAAACAAATATTTATAATGTATGTAAGACAATTTAGTAGAATAAGGATTGTAACTATTATCCGTTAAACAAAAACACACAATAATTGGTCAGTATAGTTTGATTAAATTTTATCTCAAAACGAGACACCGGACAGAACACTGTCTGAAATGTATAATATTCTTTATAATAACCACGTCATGTTCCCATTGAATCTATACGAGTAAACTGAAATAGTACTGTAATATAACTATTTTAAAACAAAAAGCTTATTTTATAAAAAGTTAAGCTATAGTAATATTTCCAAGCTGCTACGGATTATATTAATCCTGTTATTGAGCGTGGCTATCAGTGTTCTCGATAATAATACATATTATAAAGAGCACAGAGCGTTGGCCCTCTTTATGTAACGGGGTTTGACCTCTCAGTTTAACTTTGTCAACCTTTTTTTATAAAAGCGATCCCTTCAGAAAATCTTTTTTATGTAGAAACATAATTATGACATGGGATAATTTAAGCTAATTATAATCGTACATTAAAAACAATATTTGATATAGTCTGTTAAGTGACTTCGCAGAAGTGACACTGGATTTGAGTAATGTTTTAATTATAATCTGAATAGTAACTTATCTACTATCTTTTGTTATGGGGGTAGGCAGCTACGATTGAAACACATCTCCTTATTTTCATGCACACCCATACATCTGGTCATATATGTCCTACGATTGTAAGTGCAACGTACAAGCAAGTACATCTTAAACTTTATATCAAAACGAATCAATCTTTGTATATAAGTGTACAAGTCGCGAAGGTTTAAAAACATTAATTTAAAGGTTTATAATTTTCATATAATGTTTGTTAGCACAATGTAGACGTAACTCGCAGGTTTCTGCGTAACCTTGCTGTCTGCTATATTGCTACGGCTTCATGTATTGTGATACCTTTGTTTATATATTCTACCGTGTATATGTTGTGTCTTGGTTTGTATACTAACAGAGATTAAATAAAGGTAATAAATTAACAAATATCATAACATCACATGTTAATAATTTCATCTAACAGAACATATACAATAATGTATTTATAACTACGTTTGACAAAGCATCCTAACCCAAAACTTTGCAAACAATCACGTGAAATTCCAACTGATTGTGTTTCCAACTCATTAAGGAACTGCCGGCCTAACCCTCCAATAACGATGGATCATTTACTTCCCCTTACGTAACGGGAGTCCGGTAAGTGACGACCCTTTTGTAACGCTACTCCGGTAAGTTATGGTTCTTTTATACGAGTGTGACTTTGAACTTGGCGGGTGTTTACTTACTATTATTTGTCCGGAAACAAACACGTGACAAATTATGATTTGCTATTATTAGATTGGGCGTGTTGTTAGAGATATTTGGAACACATTTTAACTCTGAAATTTAAACATTGATAAGTTCGAAATAGGATTTTAGTATTTAAAATATATTTATTAAAAATGGCAATAAGTTACAGTAAAATACAAACAGCTTTAAAGGCATTTGAAAGATTCATGCATACAAAGAGAGAGATTTGCAGAAAAATATATTTGCTTGAAAAAGATATTACAAATTACGAATTTGATGAACTACACGTGATATTTAGTCCAAGTGCAATCGAAATGTGAGGACACTATACTACACAATACAGTGTGAAAGTACTAGCGGCCCTCACCCTGTTGGCTTCACTAAGGTGACTCTTCACACCTCGTTTGAAGGACCCAGATTAATCCCTAAAATGTCATCGCACTAATATAACATGTATACAAAACACAAGTAACAATTTATTGCAGTTATTTAGAAAGTCAGTTTCACTTTAGAATCACTGCACAGACATCTAAAGCTCTCAAAGCATTCCTTTAGAAATATATATTTATTTTTAAACACATTTCCTTTACAAAGACGAGGGCAAACACTATCCCTGCGCAAATAAAAGACATAACGAGTGACGTCACAACACGTTTACACAAGCGAAGAATCTCGTCGTAAAACAATAAAGGTTGGTACAAAGGGACCCGGAGGGCCCCTGAACACGTACGTATAGAGGCGACAGACGTCATACTCAACGAATGGAGGGTTGAAACGTCAAGCGTTATCAAAGAGTTTTGTTTGTCTGCAGGCTTGTTATGATATTTAACTTTTAAAATATTTTTCATTTCACATAAAGTTGTTCAAATTAGACTCCTAAAATATATATTCTTTCAGTAAACACTACCAATTACAGAGATAAGCACTGAAGCACCTAATATTAACTATAACTTAATCAGCAATCCTCACCATACTAGTTTAAATAGAAAATCCAGAGATAAAGTAATATGATCAAAGTAAACTGTATACGTCTTTGTGAATGGACTTTTAATAGAAGCGTAAATTCTCACATATCTTATGATTAGTTCGTTAAACTAAATTATCATTTGAAACGTACAATAAGTTTATCTAATTAATGATACACGAGCTAATGTCGTACTTACTCAATATACAAATGGCTGATGTGATTTTAAATTCTTAATAACGTATTTCTGTAGAGCCAAATGTCAATGAAATAAAAGTTACTGATATCAGCTTAATGGACCGATTTACAAACACAAATAATTTACTTAGTTCAATAGCAAAAAAATATTTAGGATTTTCAAGCGTGTTTTTACGCTTGAAAATCCTAAATATATTGTTTTAATTATTGCAATATCATCGGTACTTAAGAAGTGTACAAAATTTCAGATCAATCCAACTACTGCAAGTAGGTGAAAATCACTTTAAAAAATTCCGTTACATAGATTAATACATTGATACCTACCTATCAAACTAATATAAGCGTGTTAATATAAAATGTAACAATTGCTCGTATGGTGGCAGATTAAGAAATGTAAGTGTCACCACCCTGTTTCCTTCCAAAGATGCTGTAAGCTAAGGCATATTATAAGCTGATCTCTTTTGTGATAAACGGAAAACTCATAACTACGTTTTAAAGAAAGGCCTGGTCAGCGCAGTATAACCCTACAAAATGGAGGTGCCCAACTGTGGGATGTTATAGGACTGAGAAAACAAAAAAGTATTATTTTATATACAGAAATTTCTACGTTATATAGAACATCTAATATGTCTTTATATTGGAGGCATTGTGTAATTATTTTGGTATAGTGATCGTTTGTCATGTGTCTGATATGCCCAACAGCTCGACCATTAATTTTGTTTCCATTAAGGCCACAAGTGAGGGAAATGGCCTTGGCAATCAATAGAGAGCAAACTTTGTGATATAGAGTTTGGTTTAAAACTTTCAGATTTTTGTAAAAAATATATTGGTTTTAAATTACGAAAAGAGAAATAAAAATTAAAAAAATATGTTCTCTAGCTTTTTCTAGACAAAATCTCGAAACAGCTAGGGTAAAAAGTGTATAAAAACAGGGTAAACGTTTTTATGAAAATCTGAATTTTAATCGAACACTTGTCTATCTTTGTATTAATCTATGAACCGGAATCTTTGAATGTTATTTTCACCCACTTGCAGTAGTCGGATTGATCAAAAATTTTTAACACATATTAAGGGCTGATGACAATACAATAATTAAAATATATATAATATATCAAGCGAGTTTTTTTAATTTTTCAACTAAGCAGATTATTCAATATGGATAAAAATCACGGACGAAATGATAATTGAACATTAAAAGTAATTTCTATAGATTGATTTTCTAAACGTTACACGTCAAGGTATTATCTACTAATTTATGTCCTGTAAAAGGTACAAAACTCATTAACTGCACCTGCGTACTAATGTTATATCCATACCTATAGTTAAGGGCTTAAGATAATGATATCACTGGGGATAGTTCCAAGGTTCCATACATATTCTATTTTGTAATAAGCCTAACAAATACTGTATGCTCTAAAATTTATACTCCAATTATCCTACTTATGTTATGGATTTAGCCTATCATGTATTTATTATAGGTTTTTATGTCCGTGTGGTGACGGGTTAAGAATAAAAGTACCAACACCCTATTTCCCTCCCAGGGTGCTGAAAAGCCCGTTAAGGAATTTTGTACACAGATAACATTCACTGTAAGAGATAGACAACTTAAAATAAACCCTATGCTAACACGTTTCATCAGCGCAGCATAGTAGACCATAATCCCTTCCAGAGTGGAGGAGGCCCGTGCCCAACAGTGGGACGTCAATAGAGATAGGTTTTTAAACTCAACATATTTTTAAGTAAGTCTTTAGGGAACAATTTAAAGAAAAACAATCTTCATGGCAACATATCAGGTTTGCATAATATAGGAGCTTTATTGAAAAGAATTTTGTCAGTCAAATAGACATCCGGGAATAAAGAAACAGCGTTATCAAGAAAAATATAACATTAAAAAGAAATGTTACAATATATTCATTGTCTATTATTATGATTAGAGAAATTTCTTAGTAGTTACGGAGCAGTAAATTTTGCTGTGTAGGCGGAATCCGTGGGTTGAAACAGTTTCTTACGTAAAATTGAATATTTTTCTATCATTGTTCAAACCAAATTGATCTACAATAGTAGCATTAAATTAACTGTATATAGAAAATATTACGTTAACTGTATATGATTTGTTACTATTCCGTGTGTTGACGCATTTCGTGATTCGTAGTCTAATGGTTCTTGCAACGGACTGCCATTTACGAGGTCTCGGGTTCGATTCCCCCGCGGGACAATCATTCATGTGATGTTTATAAATGTCATACAAATGTTTGTACTGTGTCTGGGTGTTTCTATGTATTATAAGTATGTATTTGCAAAAGAAAAGTAGTATTATGTAGTATATCCGTATTCTGGTACACATAACACAAGCACATAAGCTTAGTTTGGCACTAGAGGAGGTTGTGTGAAATGTTCGTGAAATTTTATTAAGAACACAAGTGTTATCATCCCTATTTCCTCCCCAGGGTAAGACCAGCTAAGGGCAATATAAGCCGACATCTGTGAGAGGCGGAAACCTTGAAATTAAACCAGATTGCAACACGCCAAGTCAGCGAGGCATAAGTCTACCAAATACCCTCCTGAAGTAGAGGAAGACCAAGTTAAAAAAGTGAGATTAAAGGTCGGAGAAGAAAATTTTACTAAAAGAATTTGATATTTTTACTAAAATGAATCCGCAGAATTCGTTAAAATAATTTCATTATAATAAAGAAGAAAATCAGTATAGTTACTTGTACAAGAGTAAGATAATATGGCGTGTAATAACTTTTGATTATAATGAACACTCAGTAGCTAGCTTTAGCGGTAACTAGCTTAGGCAGTCAGGTAGTAAAAACTTTTTAAGTTAAATAAAGTTTAATGAACACAGATATAAAGAATTCTGAATTAGTTTTAAAATATAATATTCATAAATATCTTAATTGAAGATTTACTTTTTATATTAAAACTAGAGTGACAATTATTGAATCTATGTTTACCTACTCAAAGAACATATCGCATTAAAATATAGACTTACCTAATTCAAGCAAACTTAGTTAATTACAATCTATTTTCATCATAAAAATAGAGATAAAAACTACATATTTCAAAGCGTATTATGAGCAAAATATTCCATGCTAAATAAGTTACAAACAGTAATTTATTGAAAACACAACGATGTAACAAAATAAACAGCAGCTGAACCCAATGTTTGTGTTTACGAAAATTGTATTAAAACATTATTAAACATGTAAATTAGATTTCTGCCACTTCCGTATAACTTTGAAATACCTAAAAACTGTTTCGACGAAGATTATTTTCATATTAAAATTAAGGCGCGAAAGCCTCTTAAGAATAAATTATACAAAGAGGAACGTGCAATTGAAGTCCAGAGGTAAAATATACAATTCTGTATGGAAATCTTGGCATTTCTCTTTGAAGACTACGTTATGAATCATGATTAGGGCATGATTTTATAAGCTTTATGTTTTGTAGATGTTACAAAAGACCTGTTATTATACAATTCTTAAAGTATTATAAATAACAAGAGAATAGAAAATACATTTTCCGTTTAATTTAAATTTCTTAAAAATAAAGCAGACGCCGGTTTTCCATTTGACGTATCAACGTATAGCGGACTACTACTAGGAAACCGAAGAACCTACGAGACCTAAGCTAAGAACATGAAAATAAACATGCTGATTCTTTTAAAACTATAAACGAGTAGTTAAAATGCTTATATTTTAGGAAATTTAATCCTTAAGGTGGTAAAAAGAAAGGTAACAGATATTTAGTATTGAACAGTGTTTAGCTCTGTTATAAACATAAAAACTAACTTTTTTGTACAAAAGGAAAATCGGTATTTAGTCAGAACGATTCACGAGCAAAAGACCAGTCAGTCCATAAACGTTTCACTGTTGAGCACCAGCTTCTATGATGAAAATCTACTATCCCATTCTATTTTCGCTGAGAATAAATTGTGTCGTATACCTATTTATGGGAGAAAATATAAAAAAACAGAGTAAAAGTAAATAGCTTAATACGTAAAAATGGTTTATTGCATATAAAAATACGTAGGACAGTAAAATCGTAAAACCAGTTTATGAAAGTGGAATAGGTATAATAAAAGTTTTTAGTGGGATTCATTTAGTTATATACTCATAACGCTATTTTATAAATTGGAAAGAGGACCAAGTGTGATAGATCGAGTGCACTCGTTTCAAACAATTTTATGCAGTATTTTTATCTCTATCGTAAAAATGAATCGTCAAAATGCTGGGCGTATCTCTGAAATTGCCTATATTTTATATATATTTTAGGACTGTAAAATGATTGAAAGTAGTATGGTTTGTTGCAAAGTTTCGTGTTCAAGTTCAGTTAAGCATTGGACTATTTTAAAAGTTAAGAAAAATAATTTATTTTGCGTCTTCAGAACAAGTATTACACGTTTTTCGAGTCTTCTTCTTTCGTCGCTAGGATAAGAATAGCCCGTTAGGAATAGAATAACATTTTTAGTAGAGTATCTACGTAATCACTATTGGCAATTTTAAGAAAAAAAAATTCAATGTACTTAACATGTTTATTTAATCCTAAAAACCTTCTTAGAATAATATTATTTTGAATACTATTTTAATCCTAAACTTTATCTCGATGAAACAGTGAATAGATATAAAGCAGTGAATCACAAAACCTATGTGATAACAACACCCGAGAGTGTGATTAACATGTGAACACTCGGTGTGTTACAGAGCCTCATTCTGTGCGAAATAAACCGCTACAATTACATTTTAGACAATTCGTTTATTAGTCATTTTTAGGACAAAAGTTGAAGTTGTTAAATTAAAGTCAGCTATTTCAAGTCTTTATATTTATACTAGCTGTTGCCCGCGACTTTTTATGCGTGAAAATTGTGCCGGTTTTTGCAACATTTTTCACTGATGCTTCGCTCCGATTAGTCGTTCTATAGCCTAAAGCCTTCCTCGATAACTGGACTACCCAACCCAAAAAGAATTATTCAATTCGAACCAGTAGTTCCTGAGATTAACTCGTTCAAAGAAACAAATCATGTATCATCATCAGATATATATGAAAAGAATAGCTTTTGAACAGAATAGCTTTTTAAAATCATTGTGAAACATTGTAATTTTCGTATTTGTTTAAATTTCTTTTGATTTCCGTGAACTAACACATTAGTACTTGTAGCTTTTAATCTGTAACCACCGTTGTCAATAACCAATCTAAGATTACGGACATATTGAGATCCCCATTTAGCATTGACATATTATCTATCTACTTTTCACGTTTCAATAGAAAATGCTGTCCATAAGTAGCTTAATGAAAAGAAAGTAAAGACAAAATATTTATATTTTTCCGTCAATACCACCGTACTTTTCCTCTTTAAAATCAAACAAGGTGAACAAGGGTGTCGACAAAAGATTGGCTTTTTAACACGCTTTTATAAGTTCGATATGTATCTCTTAATGTATTAATCTATGTAACGGAATTTTTCAACGCGATTATCACGCACTTGCGTTAGTCAGATTGATTTGACATTTTGCATACATATCAAGGACCGATGATAATGCAATTGTTTAATAAGATAATCAGGATTTAAAAAAAGTATAATTTTTCAATTTTTTTATTGTACCAAGATAACGGAAAATGTTATTTTCTATGATTTGTTTTTAACTGACACTTCAAACAAGGCAGATAAGATGAGTTAGCAATACCGTGTATTTTAACTTGTTACCACAAGGAAATACAAAGCTTTTAAGAACTTTTAATACTTTATTTGCAAAACCGCCTACATACTGACATCGGCTTATTGTCACATGAATCAACTTGGGATTTGTACAAAATCTGAACAAACTCAGATAAAATTTGAGACTAATCTTATTAGATTAGCGACGTCAAATTTTCACACGAAGTCAATTTGATATAAACTTAAATCCAAGTGGCTATAAATTAATTCTCTGATAAATTTACCACTCAAATACTTGAGATAAAATCATAAACGTTCAATTTTAGGGTTCCCCACAATCCAAGAACCCTTAGTCTTACTTTTAGCCTCTTGTTTGTCAGTGTAGCAGTTTTTCTCACAACACTTCAAGGGGTATCGAGTTAAAGCTCATACCAAATACGAAATGCCTTATAGCTAGTATACCTATGCGTCTATATGATAAGTTGATGACTAATAATATTGTCTACACATTCGGAATCAGAAAATTCTACCAAAATATGAACATACTATTTGCTTGAACATACTATTATACGTAGAGGTATCCATATCTACATGTTATTTGACTAACTTCCCATTACAAAGCAGGGTCCCCATGATCTATGAGTGTGGATGAAGTCAAGGAAGTATGTTTGGATCGCAGCAGATGGCGCTCTATAGTCTCTGCCTACCCCCATGGGAAAAAGGCGTGATGTTATGATGATGATGATGATGATGATCAAACAATAGGTTTTTATTCATTTATTTAATAATTTTACACACATGACAGTTGAATAAAGTAACATACATTAATTTGATTGTATAGCGATCTACGAGTACATGTCGTGATCAGAAATTAAAAATAGATGTTCAAACGTCTTTAAAATGAAGCATATAACTAAAAAGCCTTTTATTTAAATAACAAAATAAAGCATATGAATCAATTGTAATCATTAAATTAAAATTTTCTAGCAACATAGATCACGTTACTTTTCTAAGAATAAGTGAAAGTTTTATTAAAATAATAATCTAGTAACCAATTTACTGATTCTCATATTTAAATGCATCTCTCACATTTGTTTATTCACTTTTATATTTTACCTGGAAACGAACGAGGAAGATATTTCATTGTACGAATAACATTAGATTTAATAAGAGTTAGTTAACAGTAATGTTATTTCTACAATGTACGTATTTTCTTTCGTAATAAATATAAAATTGATATTTTAACATTAAATATACATATATCTTTCCCCGTGCCTATAGAAAAATATAATATATTATGTTACAAAGTTAGGCTTAATTTTTTAGGCTCTTGAGAAATAGCAGAGACCTTATATAGCTGTTGCCCGCAACTTCATACGCGTGGACTTTAGGAACTAATCCTGAACAAATTATACAAAGGAGCCATCCTCAAGAACCACTTAACCCATTAAAAAAAAACCGCATAAAAATCTGTAGTGTAGTTTTGAAGATACAAACTCACATAAATACATACAAAAATATCAATTTTGTTTTTTAATAAAGATTACTATCAATATTTAATTCTCAATTCGCCCGAAACTTTGAAGGAGAATTGCGTTCTCCTTCATCACAAGGTATATATTATAATTAGTGACAAGAGGAACTGTATGACTCTGTCGTATAAAAATATCGCAATGAGATGCTATCAACATTTACCTACATTATAATAAGACATCAGCTCACATCTGTCGTAGTTGCCGTCATATATCAATCTTCAAGCTTGTATAGTATTGACGAGTTTTTGAACGAAACCTGATTCGGTATAGCACGTGGCTGCCAATATCAGCTACTCATAAAAGTCCGGCAGTCACTTGAGAATGCAATTTATGAAGGAAATTTTCAGGGGTCACCAAATACGTGGTTTTTGACCTTTTTAATGCTACACCTCCTCCACTACATCTAAACAAGATCATGTGAATGTTTTATTAGTGTCCTAAAGGAAATTTCTCAAAATTGATTATATTTCTTGCAATTTACAAAATTTATTTAAATAAACGTGTGCATCTCGGAACGCTAGCACGCCTGCCAGAAGTAATAATTTAAACTAAGTTGAAACCGTAACGCGTTACGTAACGAAGCGTACACTCTCATAAGAAGTTATCACTTCTAGCGAGAACACAATATAGCACTATAAATATTATCGATTATAATCACAATTTTCACCCATGGGAACTGGACCGTAAACATCTTGGTCCCTTCCTGGGATAGCCGATAATAAATGACTAAACCAATACGGTTAAATTGGCTTAAAGTTTTACCTACCCTTCCTTGATAAACGATATCCCTAGTTAAGCCTTGACTCACACCTACCACTTTAACTATGTAACTATAATGACCCATTTGTTTTTAATTGGCTGTAATAATTCATTCAGAAGATATTACATATTATTAAACAATTAAATTTAACACACAAAACGTAGTATTACAAGTAAAAGCTGCATGTCATGTAAAAAAATGTGCCTGTCACATACCTAAAATACCATTTGTTTAAAATATGCGTAGGTTATTGTCAATCAAAATGTATTCAAATAAAACTACTTTTTACGGATTTAGACGCGTGTATTAGTTTTAAATTTTAGCCCGAGTAGAAATTTAGTAGTTAGAAATGATTCGCGCAAGTGGTAGAGAACAAAACGTATTCATTAGATTCACAAAAAATATTTTTAGGAAATTATTTTCTCTTGTTAACAAAAAGATACGTTGCAACATTAAATGATTCCAGCAAGTGGTTCATCTGAGTTAGTCTCAAAACTATTATTCCAATATCAATATTAGTAACTACAAATATTGAAAGTTATCGATATTAGTTTTCTTGAGCCAAGTTGTTGCGCCATGAAAATTCATTTCAAATGTCTTTTGGAAACTTTATCTCAGTTTCATACAGTCAATATGAAACTGTTCGGTATTACTGTTGATCTTTCTAAACTATTCATCTATTGGAAAATACACGTTATTGTTTGGGGACAGTAATATATGCCATGTTGGTAAGCGTATAAATATTCGTTTTGAGGATTCTTGACAGTCAAATTTTGTTGCGAAAATATGTGAAATTTGACGTAGAAAATACTGAGAAATGGTTACAATTGACACATTACAATACATTTTTACTTTGAAATAAAATATTAAAACATTTAACGGGCTCAGATTAAATAATTCATCAATAACCACTTACGTTTACACACGGGCTTACATGACATCAGACATACATGATGACATACATGACTTGAGACCCACTTAGGCGGTATTACTTTGCGGAAAACCAATTCATGTGATATGAAGGTCAATATGGTAAGAAAAGTGAAAAGTATCCTATTCAGATTAAAAGATACCTTAAAAAGACCTATCCGAGACAAATCCGAAAGCTTTGAATGTTTTATCAAGACCTTGTGTATAAAGTTGCGTGTTTACATCTTAACACGACTATTAAACAAGATAAAAATATGATCTTTTTATCAAAAGGTCACATAGATATTATTGTAATTAAGATTACTTTTTACGGATTTAGACGCGTATGTTTGTTTTAAATTTTGGCCCGACGTTTCGGAGACTTTGCAGTCACCATGGTCACGGGTGAGACTGAGCTGTAATGTGTCTTGTACGATCAGTTATTACAGGGTTTACCCACATTCGATTTTAATTTTACATTGACCATAAAGATAGACTTTTACCATAAACTATATCATATTACATTGTGCTCAGACTACATAAAATCAATAACATTATTTTAGTTTCTAAAATACATTAACAAATTGTAACAATATAAAGAAATTTTTTAAATTATATAAGGTGAAACATACATAATTTTATCATAGACTAAAGTTTTAATTATTATGGCCAAAATTTAAAACAAATATACGCGTCTAAATCCGTAAAAATTAGTTTTATTTAAACAGATGAGTCGCGCAAGTGATAGAAAATATTATGTAATTAAGATTTTATTTATTTTAAATGTGTCGAGAAAACCATTAGCGTTAAAAAAACAAAACCTTTTTAAAATAAGGTTATCAGAATCGGTGCATCTTTTTAAAATTTATTGCAAAGAAATAAAACTCTACAAATATCAGAATTTATGTTGCTGTTTGAACATTTTACATCCATACAACGTAAATATTTTACTTTAAAAAATAAATTTTACTCATCGAAATTTATTGCAGTTTTTAATCTTTACTTATTATAAAATAAAGTTGTTTTTTTTGTATGTGTGTCCCCATGTGAGCTTATATTATGTTCAAAACTACGCAACCGATTTTGATGCGGTTTTTTTAACATGATAGAGTGGTTCAAAAGAATGGCTTTTTTGTATAGTTTGTTAAGTTTTGGTTTCTACATTTAAATAAATTGATATAGATTGCAATAAATTGTCTGAATCAATCATCAACAGATATATAATCTCCAATAAAACATTTAAAAAACCTTGAAAAAACATCTTATAAATCTAATATATAAAATTCACGTGTCACAGTGTTAGTTACCGTACTCCTCCGAAACGGCTTGACCAATATTTATGAATTTTTACATGCATATTTAGTAGGTCTGAGAATCGGCCAACATCTATTTTTAAACTTTTTTTTTGTATGGCAAAACAACGTTTGCCGGGTCAGCTAGTATTATATAGTTGTAATTTAGACATTAATAGTTAGTCAATAAAATCTTATTGTAATAAGTGAACTTACGCTTGCACTAAAACCCTGTGGTTTCAGCGAGCGTTCTAATGCTTTTTGCAATGTTTCAGGTAATATTGTTGAACAACAAAGCAAAAATGTTCTATTCATTTAATGGTATACATTAACGTTGTATGTGTTTTCTAGCTATATCAGTTGTACCATTAATTCAAATTGTTAAAGGGTGAAGCAAGAATAAATAATTAAACAAACAAGCTTGAACAAGTTTGAAGTAAATGTTTCAACCACAGGGACGGAATAAAAATAGATTACTGTATTATTTTAGTACCGATTGAAAGCAAAAATTGCCTGTATACATTTATGAATTAGATATATCAGAAAGGTTATCGTAAGTCATCTGTATGTACGACGTTAGTTTTAATGTATGTTATGACTATATATGTTTTTTATTAACAAGCTATTTAGTTATTAATATTACAACAACCAAATATCTATAAATCGCAACAAATTCTTCTATTTATGTCGTATTGATTTCGACATTTTATACCAATTTTACGTAAAAGTATATATTCAACTTTTATAGATCGAATCGAAATTTACAATTTTACTTTTAATCATCGAAATTTATGACAGTATTTATTCTTTGCTTTAGTAGTTTCATAGATTTTCTCATACTAAAAAGCTACAAAGTTAGTTCGATTAAGTAATCGAACTAACGCCATTGCAGTCGCCGGCTAAATCACTAGTACATTAATGGAAACATTCGTTTCTAGATTTTTTCTAAGACACTTTTCATGGCCAGTTAAATTGTCTATTTTAATATAAATAACAAAAGACTCGAAATAAGTTTTCTTAACTTAAGTTATACTTACAAACCGCCTGAACTGTGTAGTTTACACAATAAACAGCTTTGAGTAGAACAATTTGTACCTACAAGTTATAACAAGTTTACAAATCGAATCCTAAACTTGCAAAAAAGTTGAAACAGATTTGAGATCTAAATCTGAGTTCAAATACTTAGTCATGCAATACATGTATTCTGTACGAGAGTTGGTCGAGCAAAACTTATATCTTATTTACTTGGAAAAGGTTTACCCTTCAACACTGTGATGCCCTTTGTTTAACTTTCCAAGATACACTTGAGGGGTCGTATCGTAAATCAATCTATCTGACGTGGTGGGAATTGCTTTTTTACGAGCTACCCCCTTAACGAGCATCCGCGAGATGCCACCAAGCTGTCCTATTTATGTGAAAATACTTGAGCTGCGAAGTACAGCTATAAGGTTTCATTCTTAATATGAAATATTTTATAGGTATTAAGTCATGGCAGAGAAAGTTAGGACGAGAGAATTTCCCGTGATAAGAGTTCTTAAAAATATTTCTTTATTTAACTGAAACTAATAATTCCATAGCTATACCAAATTAATATACTTACAGCAAGAACTTTCTAATTTCCTCTTTAAAACATACACCGGTGAAAAAGAAAATTCCCTCAACATTAAAGTACAACTCTCGAATTAGTAAAACGAAATACCTGGAACAAACGAGAAGATAATGTTTTAATTAAGAACAAAACAGACGAAACGCACAATTATCTAATAAAATTTTCAGTAATTATAACTTTGGGAATATTTCTCTAATAGGGATTTCAAAGCACTCGGATTTGCTTGTGTTTGTGTCATTTTATAAGTAACATTTTAAGTAGAAGGAAGAAAAGTTTTATTAGGTTTTGCGGTTGGTTAGATTTTTACTTGTAGTTAGTATTATTTTAGTACAATTAACCAAATTAGTCTCTATAGGCAGAGCCTACCACCATGGTAAGGAGGCGTGAATATTATTATGATGATGATGATGAATTAAGTGTTTTTAATGAAGTCCATTTGCAAACGGCTCGTTATAAAAAGTCTAGCCACATAAAACATATCCAGTACATGAAACCATGAAACAGAAGATATTACTAGATTTATACTGTGTTAAACTGATCAAAAATCGAGCCTATAACCATCTAGGTACAGGTCGATGTTTTTAACCGACTTCTGCTGAGCTGTATGTGTTTTTTACCTCATAACATATGTTTAAACTATCTTTTACTTTACATGGCTTTCAGTAATTATTACTCAAATGTCCGCTACCAATTTATTTTACTAGTTTTGCTATGAGCTATAGGTAGACTAATAAGTATTTGTCATTTTCAAATTATCAAAAAACCTAAAATAATCATAAAATCTTTTAATTTCAAAATATATTCAAAGCTTAAATATTTTAGTACAGACTTGAGAGTAGCGACTCTCTTCATCAAGCTTCTATTGATTTAGCTGAAACTCAGCGGATATGCACTATCCGAACTTCACGTAAGTTACATATCCGCTAAGCTACTGAATAACTTTCGTGTTTGTCTAACCGGCGTGCGTTCCAAATATACTGTAGTAATGGAGTTGCACTATTGTACTCCAACTTTCTTGCGAACTTAGACGCTTTGCCATGTTGCTGTGATTGACATAATATCTTTATTTCAATTAATTATTTATTTTGTTTGGTTTAAACTGAGTTAGCTACAAGCCATTTTCAATATTTTATCTACTAAATTATATTAACTATCAAAGTCAGACTAATTTAAACTTTTGTCCTTACTTGTATATCAATAAGGAATATAATGGATATGGGTGAATAAATAATAATGGAGATAGAAATATCTATCTGATAAACGAGGATTACAATCTATCCGTAATCGTAGATTGATTATTGAAAATGGCCGGATATATATAGATAACGGTCACCGAAATGTATGTATGTACGAGTATGTGCATAACTCCTGAACGTCTGCAACAAATTAGATAAGTCAATTTTCGTCAAGTCCTCTAATGACACGACAAGAAATATTTAAAAAAGTCAAAATAGGAATTCCGTCCTTTCAAAGTTCTACAAGTTAAAATATAAACGTACGTTTGCATGTTTCGATAACTAAAATTTATTTCTAAGAACTTCAGCAAAACTTACGTGTAATAAACATGTAGGTGATTATGATATGTAGGTATATACGTAAAATATATTCAGAACTTTAAAAAATAATTAAGCACGAATAAAAACCGCAGTCTAAATAAAAACTATCAAACCACATCAAATGTTTACTCTCGTTAAAACATCTATCATTTGATACGAAGACGATAAAGATTTTATAGGCGCAAAAAATCGAGATATCAACGACCTTGGTGGCAAATTCAAGAGAAACCACAATACAAACATGTGTTATATCGACTTTACGATTTTATGTGTTGGGTGGAACATTGCCATCCGCTGGTGACGATATTTTATGGCAAAGAGGGCGTATAAATCAATCCCTGTACGCTGTTTACTTTATATGCGATATTTTGTTTGTATTGAGGCAGGTAAAAACGGGTCACACAACAAATTTTATGAATGGATCGATATTTACTACTTGTATGTTTTTCTTATCAATGTACGAATAAAGTTAACATTTGCTCTAAAGGTAGCCTTCCGTTCTTTGAGACTGAGTCGCGCGATCCTGCAATTCAAGTAAATTTTTACATAGCCAAAAGAAGATAAGAACACATGTATTTATGTCGGTCACACCGCTCTCACAATGTCAAATTACTACCCAGGATTAGCGGTGCCAATTCTGCGACTACTTTTGCGTTGAACCACATACTTTTTCTAAACGGCTGTGGTAACGCGGCGCGCGTTAGTAAAACGTACAATACTTCCAGTACGAAGTCGCGAAGTTCAAAAATCTGCCTTAAAGCATGTTGTTACTACTGTAAGAAAAAAATACGAAGCTGTATCATGAACTGAATATTAATTCAGTTCATGATACAGCTTATCATAGTATAGCTTTCATAGCTTATTTTATAGTTTAGCCATTTAAAAGCCATAAACTTATATATGTACCAATGTGAATGAAAAGTCACTGTTCTATTAGAAGGTAACGCTATTGAGTATTAACTATTTAATAACTGTTTCAAAAAGTATTTATAAACTTTACATTGCCACACAACAGAAGCCATAGGAATTAAAAAAAAACCACATTATTAAAGTTCTCAAGATCACATATTTGAATTTTTCTTTGTATTCGTAGATGAAAATCGTAAAACGTATGAGCGAAGCTAAAATAAACGACGAACGTAAACTTAAATGTTAGAGATTTTTAGTAGGGTTATCACTGCGATTGGATTTGCCAGTAGCAAAAACAAAATCATTGTTACATAATTACTATTTATAAAAATTATTATATGCCAATTTACTTTTTGTAATATAAAATATTCAATGACTAAAATATACTCTCTCTCTAGCCCATGACCGTCCCACTGCTGTACAGGGCCTTCCTCCTCTTTGGGAGGATGATCGATGATCTTTATGATTTATGTTTATTTTCGAATTTTCCATTTCTCAAAGATGATGTTATGTGTGTACAATAAATTTCTTAGCTGACTTTTACACCACCCTGAAATGAAAAGGGGTGATAACATTTGTATTTTTAATCCGTGAACATATGGACAAAACTTACAGAATTACAAGTTTACAAATGTTTGTGACAATCCTAAAGTCGCGCCAACATTTTTATAGCAGCAATACAAAAGACGCCACGTAAATAAAATATAAAATTCACGTATTCTCGTACAAAACGCTGTGAAGACCTCGTAAAGGATCAGGTGGCAACCGCAGTACGTGATGCATCATTAATGAAACGATGTGCACGCTTTTAATGTACCTATTTGCGACTAACTTATAAAAATTAAAAGCTTAAATGCAGTGTAATGCAAAGTTCTATGTCTAAAGAATAGTATGTTAATTAATTAAGATAATAATATATTTATTATGGTAAATGTCCGTGTGGTGACGGATTAAGAATACAAGTGTCACCACCCCTTAACCTTCTCAGGTTGCAGTAAAAGCCAGCTAAGGAATATTTTTCACAGATAACATCCTCTGTGAAATATGAAAAACTAGAAAAAAAACCCTGTGCCAATATGCCTTGTTAGCGCAGCACAATTATTGACCATAATCCCTCCACAAAATGGAAGAAGCCCGAGCCTACCAGTGTCGCAGTGCGCAGTGGGACGTTACTTGGATGGAAAGAGATGGTAAATGTTTGTTATACCATATGATTGTTAGATAATGAAATTCAACATATTTTAATAAAAATTAAAAACAATAAATAATTGCCTTGTGTTTATTACAAGTAATGTAATCTTTTTCGTAAATTTCGTAGCACGTAGCACCTCTACGAATGGTATGTTTCATCTGTGGTTTCATCGTTGTATTTAGTCCGAATGCGGTCTACACGTGTGAACTCAAAACTTGTAAATGACAAGTATTTTGTGAATTATGTACGTGTATATAATCTAACTAACTGATGCCCGCGACTTCGTACGCGAGGAATTTGGAAAACAAATCACTAACGCCGCGCATTCAACAAAAGAATATTGAAAATTTTATTTATCTATACTGATATTATAAAGCTAAAGTGTTTGGTTGTTTGAACGTGCTAATCTCAGGAACCACTATTCCGATTAGAAAAATTATTTCAGTGTTGGATAGTACATTTATCCCGGAAGGCTATAGGCTTATATAACACCACACTGCGACCAATATGAGCAAAGCTTCAGTGATAAATATTGCAAAACGGGTAAAATTGACTAAATTCCACGTACGAAGACGCGGGCAACAGCTTTTTTATTTATAATATTTCCTGCTTTTGCAAAATTTTTCACTGATACTTCGCTCGTATGGTCAGCAATCAATATGTCGGATGCTAAGTCTTATTGATGATTTAGTAACTGCGTACAACTTAAACTAAAGAAAACGATCGAACATAATTTTTTAAATATGTACAATGCAGTGTTACAAAATGCTATATATAGCAATGAGGCGACTCCTATTCCCCGCATTGATAATACATTGTTGTTATACATAGATAACAGTATCCTAAGAGGCACCAAGCAATAATCCGACAGTGAATTGAAGGAAGCCATTTTCAGCGTTAAAAGCGAGGTATTTCCCTAAGGTTTATTTGTTATCAAGGTGTGTGACCATGGGTTAAAGAAATCCTATGAATATTACGAACGTAAAAATAGTATGTTTATTTGGAATACGTTTTTTGAAACTGAACCGAAAATGGGGAATTGTATTGATACCGCGCTCGCAAATTTTCTTCGTTAAATGATTCATATATTTTCCTGTTATTCTTATATGAAGATATTACTGCCAAATCAGAGATACAAGATATTATTTACCGCAGTTTTCAATATTTTATATATCCTCGATTCTTACTATCAAAGTCAGACTAATCTAAACTTTGTCACTTACTTGCATATAAATAAGCTATTGATAGCAGCATTCTCTATTGAAAATTTGACAGGAGATAGAAATATCTTACCGATAAACAACGATTACAGTCTACTCCTAATAGCAGATTGGTTATTGTTAATGGCTGATAATGCTACTGGATTTTGAAAAATCGGCCAAATACGAGTAAGACACGCACACATTAAGTTACACCGCAAACGTTTTTCTTCTCTCTCGCTATCACCATTTCAGAGATAAAGCCTAGTGACGGACGGATGGATGGACAGCGAAGTCAGTATTCTGTCATGTTTAACGTTTTGGTATAGAACGCTAAAAAGGGTATATATTTTTTTAACCCAACAGATCTAATAACACATAATGCGTAAAACATAATATTCTCTAACACTGGCTCGACTCATTTATTTAAATGAAACTACTTTTTACGGATTTATTTAAACAAATGAGGTTATTTAAATAAATCCGCAAAAATGTAATACAAATACACGCATCTAAATCCGTAAAAAGTAGTTTTTGTAAAAAGTAGTTGAAAAATATGTAACAAACCACAAGGATATCCAAGTATCTCTTTCATTTATATTAAAAATGACAAAAGCCACACAGATGTCCATGAATCTCCATAAAAGTGATTGCCACAGGAGTCATCCGACAAGAGCGAAATATTGCACGTACATCTTCGCATGCAAAACATTTTATATTTACACGGCGACGGTGAGTAGGATAACTTTTCCCATTTTCTTTGCTGCTTTTGTTTATGGGTTGACGTGCAACTTTATATTTAAGATTATATTTCTTATCGTATTATAAATTACTTTTTGAAGCGATATTATGTATTTACCGGTGAGATAATCAACTGCAACTTACAATTATATATTTTATACTGAATATTAAAATCTGATTACGTTTTAACACGCCTTTAGTAGTTTGGCGCCACAGAAATACCAGATGCAGATGGTGGGTTGACGTTTAAAATTGAGGACAAGTAACTTTAACCTGGCTAAATCATACTTCACAGATTAATGACGTTTCGTATGACGTATTCATAGACACACATAGATATAATTTTCACGCACATACAAATATGTAAGTGGTTTCAAGCCCAATGAGCGATGTAGTCATATACACTACATCTGGCATATCTGTGTTTGGTTTGTAGAAATTTTAAACAAAATTTTTACTATTTTCAAACTAGAATAACTAAAATTTTGTACATCAAGGATAGATAGAAGATAACCAGAAATATTCAAATATTCAGTCGTCTGGGATCTTGTGAATTATTAATTTCTTATTGACTATTACTGTTATTCAATGCATTTTTTCGGTAAAGAAAATAATGCTACATATATTAGTATACCACATAACATACCTTCTGCCTACCTTTCCGAAGATATACAGCCGATATAACATGATAGACTATTAATAACATCCACAATGTAATAACACAAAATTGAAACATGACGATAACAGCCTGGAAGAGGGAGAATTTATTTCTCGCCCGATAGTAAACATGTTACCAACAATAAAGTGATTTTCTAATAATTTCCTATGAGGTGATAGAAAATAAAGTAAGCTGCATATTACCGTCTTCATAAGAAAATGTTAGTATCTATTTCCTTTAGTATAAATATTTTCTTTATTATACTGTCACTTACTAACAACTTTTATCGTAAACCAGGCTTTTAGACTTCTTGTTTGTCACAAACTTTGGTTACAAAACGTTAGACGGGGAATTTTATGACGTGATATGAGTAAACAAGTGCAGAATAAATAAATATGTATAGATAAATAATAAATCTTGAAGAAATCATAGTTAATTTAATAAATTTGTAAAATAAACACTTCGAGGGAATTTTATAACGTGATAAGAATAAACAAGTGTAAAATTAATATATTATTATAGATAATAAATAATAAGCAAAGAAGGAAAATAATTCGTAATTCAGTGAATTAAAAACATTTATCTGTAACCATTTGATATAAATATTTCGCGGAGAATTTTCTAATGTGATATAACAGACAAGTACGAAATTATAATATAGATAATAAACAAGGAAATTTATTGGTAATTTGATGAATTGAAAAAATACAACATCTCATGTAAGCAAAACAACCTACACAATATGTGTCAACACAAATAATAAGCAATTGTAGGCATAACAGCGCCTCTATAGGAATTTCGACTAAAAGTTTAACGACTGGTTATTTTAAAACGCAACAGAATGTAAATTACAATAGAAAACTTATATCAATATTAGTCACATGTTACTTAATCGAGTGGTTTAACTATTACATTTCAAAAAAACACATTTAGCCTGTCGATTCATGAAGTCTCTTAAACATTTTATCTGTTTCTTTTTTGTTCAAAATGTACTTAATTGTTACAGAATTTATCGAAAATATTGTAAGGTGTTTGAAGGTGGTTCTACTTGAATGGTCGGTAGTGGAGTAGAAAATGAATAGTCATAACAGTTAGCGTTAAGAGGTAGGACGTCCCTCGACAGCTGCGAGACTCCGGGCTGCATAAATCTATGGTACCCTCTCGTTTTGTAAATGGTACAAGCTCTAAGAGTATGACTGGTGCACCAACAGTCATTAGTATTATAGGCAAAAACAACGCTGTGTTCTTCTCAAAAGGTTTTTATAATGGATGATTCAAAATTACAATTCTCATCATAGTGACCATCATAACATCACGCCTGTTTTCCATGAGGGTAGGCGGAGACTATAGAGTGCCATCTGCTACCATCCAAACATAGTTAAAATTCTCTAGTCATACTTTGCCTATTGACTGTACTTATTGATATTTAATTAAATAAATAAATATTTAATTACCTAAAATCTACAAATCTACTATATGAAAATAAGTCGGGTTTTCCTTCCTGACGCTATAACTCCAGAACGCACGGACCGATTTCCACGGTTTTGCATTCGTTGGAAAGGTCTCGGGCTCCGTGAGGTTTATAGTTAATTTTTTTAAATTTTTTTTTCTTACTTTTTTTTGGCATGGCAAAACAACGTTTGCCGGGCCTGCTAGTATACTTATAAAATTTATATCTATAACAACTGAAGAAACACAACATAAGTTATCCACAGGCAGGACGACATGAATGTCAATGACGCGAACCTATAAGATTTTCTCTAACCAAAAAGTGTTAACACAGCTAATATTTTTTTTACTTCAATAATGAGCCGCCTATTAGAATATACATAGATATGGATATTCTAGGACATTTCACACAAGGTCCTCTGGTCCTGAGCTAAGCTTATATGCTTGTGTTATGGGTACTAGAATACGGATAGACTACATAAACTACTTTTCTTTTGTAAATACATACTTATGATACATAATAAACACCATTACAACGCCTACCTGTAATGGATTCGCAGTCTGTTAATTCTTTTAACTTGCGCCTGTTCAAAACTGGCGTCGTAACTGAAGAGTAATTGCAGAAAAAGGCCAAAAACAAAAGAGTGAACAGGAAAAATAACGGTGAAAGAGAGACGCACAACTGTATGCTAATTCACTGAAGAATTCTCTCTATTTGTACAAACAAAGAATATGGTAATTTTGTTATTTATTATTCAACGAATTGAAAAATCTTCCGCTTAGAGTTCTATATAATTTTGAGACATTTATGTGCAACGTTTGGGTTGTAATTTTGAAATAACACGTTTCTTCTGAAACTAAACTTCTGAAACTAACTAAATGACGGGCTTCGTCGTGGAGTGGTTTATGTAATGGACTGCCGATCACGAGGTCTCGGGTTCGATTCCCGGTCAGGACAAACATTTGTGTGATATATCCATAAATGTCATACAAATGTTTGTACTGCGTCTGGGTGTTTACTATGTATTATAAGTATGTATTTACAAAAGAAAAGTAGTTTATGTATTATATCTCTATAAAAAGCAAAATTTCTTCATATTTTAATGTTCTCAAGAGAAAGAAATTTAATCCTTTAAGGTTTTATTCACTTGTTGTGTGACATTATTTTGAAGTATTGTTATTTTGAAATAAACACAGTAATGCAGTCGAAAGGTGACTTTGACATCAAAATATACAGTAAGGACAGAACGTTTCATTACATCAGCTTACCTCTATAACGCGTGTGATAACCGTCACTCGCTGAATTGATAAGGGCCCTTTTTGCGAGCACTCAAACTAAGTGGCTGTTTTCAGATTGCGGAGTAGTAACGATTAATTTTCACACCTATGACGCAAATGCTCAAAAGAAAAAAACGTGATAGTTTTACTATTTGAGTTTAGAACCAAGAATATTTCTTTTTTAATTTGTATTTCATGATTTGTTAACGCGAATGTGAGTGTGATGGTCAGTTTTGGGATACGATGCTAAAGGGAAAAACGAAATCCTATTACCGAGACTGTGCTGTCCATTCATCCGTCTGTCACGAGGTTATTATCTTATGAACGGTGTTAGCCAGACTGTTAAATTTTTAAATATGATGTAGGTATTTCTGTTGTCGCTATAACATGCAATACTAAAAATCAGCATACAATGTACATAAGGTACACAGCTTGTATGAATGACAATAAAATTCAATGATTGTCTATATTACATAAGCTGGTCGGATATTTTATTGACAGACAAGTTTTCACGATCAAATGCTAATGAATGAATAACATACCGACGCGACTTAAGACGCCTCAAAGGCGATTAATTTATTATGTAAACAAGCCATATCAGTTTGACTTTGACATGAGTTAAGATAGCAGAATTAGGACAGATACGCATGTCCGGAGGTTATCAATCAGCTACTAGTGACATGACTGGTCCGTAAAAACTACATGTTTCTCTTTATGAAACTGGATACCATTAATGAAACCAGTGAGATTTTGAATCGGTTAGCATAGGCTTTTGTGTTAGATTTGAAGTATAAGCGAAGTTGATTTTTTTACTGACATGTTTTCAAGTTAAGAAATCGTCCATGATGTATTTTATTTTTAAGCAATTAAGTAACAAGGTGTCAAAAGAGCATGAAGTAATTAACCGAGCAAATAATATATTTAAACGGTTTTGGTCTAATCGAGTATAGAGGATTGACGGAAAGTACCTACATTGAAAACTTTTTGCAATTATAAAATGTACAATGGCGGACTTAATGCCAATGGGATTCTCTACCAGCCAACCATCAGTAGTGCATATATATTAATCCTCCTAGGTAGTGCAGAGATATATGGCGGACATTTGTCAAAACCACGTGATTCTTGAAAGAAAATAGTAGGAACTCATCGGATCCCAAAAAAGGTTGAAAGCATACTTGCATAGCACTTATAATCGCATGTTTTTAATTTGAATTTATGTCTTTCCATATTATATAAAATAAATTCTTAAAATTTCAGAACCATCTAATGCAGATACGTCAGAATAATGTATGCAAAGATGTTCCAAATATTTTAATATCAACTATATATTCAAAACATGGAAAAGACATCAGCGTGTGCACCATGCTGTGTCGCTGTGACACCAGGCTTTATTTACATATATTAAATGTGAACGATACCAGCCCCGAGTTTACTCTTGGCGATCTTCCAAAACAAAATAAAGGTTAACTCATATCGGGCCAAGCTATGTGTTGTACTACTTTAAAAGATGTGTGAGCAAGATATTCAATTTTCAAGCATTCATTGCTTGAAAATTGTAAATACTATCACCATATTGGGAAACATAATCAATTTAGTATGGAGTTTATGTAAGAACAGATAGAACAGCTGTATAAAATTAGCAGGATCCGATTCGTTTTCCAAAATGAGAAGCTCTGGCTGGCATATAGAAATAAAAATCAGTGTTTTAAAATTTGTAAGTAGTAAAGACGTAAGCAAAGATAACCTACTAGGAATTTAATATCACTACGGTTTAAGATACATTACCGTAAGTAAAGTAAGAAGGCAGTACAACCAACTATTGTATTCTTATCTTACTTTAAGTTCGATTCTGTAAAAATACAATACAAAATTCCATCTAACTTTTATATCTGAGAACATCGGTCTTTTTCAAAAGTAAGCGATTATTACTACTAAACAGATCGAGCCGAAGCGTGCCAGTTGAATAATCAATAACATATCTGGCAATAAGCTCTGATGTAATTCTACTCAAGACATGATAATTACATATATAATTATTCAAAAGATTATGTTAATGACGATATATTTTACCACCTACAGGAAAAAAGCCCCCTTACGTGGGTCTCTACTTGATTCGAAGTTTGATTTAGTAGAAATTGTAGTTACCACATATTTATCAAACCACTGTGTAACAAAATTTGCTTTCTTATTCACTCCAGCCTATTATAGTCTCACTGTGGGCACAGGCCTTCTTCAATTTGAGAGGGTATTAAAGTCTATGTAACTCTAAGTGTTATCACAGGGTTTTTTCGAGCTTTTGTTATCTGTGTACAATATTGTTTACCTGGCTTTTATAGCACCCTAGAAAGGAATAAGGGGTGGTGACAATTGTATTCTTAATCCGTCACCACACGGACATCGTATCAACGTATCTGCTACTGTAATTCAATTTATTTTGTAACCCACTAGCATCTAATCTAGCGCAAAGGAAGGGCTGAAGATAATAGTCCCAGTTATTTAAGTGCTCTCTGAAATAGATATACCATTCGAAAACTATTAAACAGTAACCTTTCTAGACGACCGCTTCAAATGCAGTTAATCTTTTTATTGCCATAAGCTGCTGGAAGTTGCTATAAAAATGGACATAACATGCTGGAGCATATTATAATCTAGACTTCTCGTTGAAAATTTACTGTACGTTGTTACGTTAATGAAAATTAAATGGATTTAGTTGTCAACAATGAACCAAGTTTATGTTTAACTAACTGTTGCCCGCAACTTCTACGAAACAAGAACAATCTATATATATAATTATAACAGCGTGTTAGAAACTATATTTTTTGTAACAATGTGTCCAAGTACAGTGTGCCGGACTCTAAGCTGGTATTAATAATAGCAGAAATATTAGGCTAAGTTCTCCTTAGTTTATCTAAGTCACGTGTGGATTTATGAAAGCCAAATACAGTTAATTATAGGTCAAAACGTGTGCAGCAGTGGCAAGCAATTTATATTAAGCTTTTTAAAAAGCAAAACAAATGGATTTATAATCTCAGCAGGAAAACCGGGAGCAGCTGTGTGAAGGAAAAACGGCTCTTAAACAAAACGCAATTAATTACGAAGGCGTCATAAAGAAAATTCTTCAATACACCAAGTTAAATAACGATTATTTCTTTTACATTTAACTTAATAAAAAGATTAGTAGCAAGAAAATACAATGAGGAAGCCACACAAAAGTTTTGCCGTAGCAAATGGGGAGACTAAGAATTATGACTGAGTTCTGCTGCCGGCTAATTAGCACCAACGAAGCCTGAAAACTTATAATTTCAAGATATTAATAACATTTAATTAATGAAACAGACTTTTACTTTGATATTTTATAATTGTATTCACAGAATTTACTTGTAATACTACTGTCCCGTAGACGGTATAGAAGTTCGGAAAGAAAAATTCGATTCAAACTTTGAAAAGTCACCTAACATTAAAAACAAAATTTATGTTGCAAACATATACTCGCATTATTAGAGCCTAATTATGAAAGATCAATTTTTTATTCTGATATTACAAAAAATATGGAAATATCAGGCATAAAAAGGTAACTCTTTATAGAAACGACAAGATAGATAAAACATTGCTTGGATATCTTAAATTTCATAGAAAATACACAAACTAAATCTATTCAGTCTCGTCTCCAAGTCATTTCTCATATTATTAATTAAATGGAAACACGGACAGCAAATTCAAATGTACGAAGCATTTAGAATTTGGACAGAAATACTAAGTAATATAACACTCAGCAAATATCTTAGTCTGTCTGCTGCATTCAACGACTTCTAAGTTTCAACGTAATTAACTTAATTGATAAATATCCGTAGTAATGCACAATCTTGTGCATTAAGTTACTTCTAAGCACCTGTATAGGTAATTGAATTAAAGGGTAATTAGAATATTCAGCCTTTTGATAGCAATGCAGTGGTTGTTTATTCAACAAAATAATTACATTTGGTGAACACATAGTCTAGAGTAGCGATAGCTCATAACCAACTACTATTTCTATAGATGGACGACGCTACAATGGTTTTAGTTTTTGACAGTTGATAACTAAGCGTCTCTTGGGTTTCATATTTGACGAATTCTATGATAAATGCATAATGTTTAAGATGTTGTATTACTATTTTCTGTTTACGAATTTACACCAATTTGTAAAAAACAGCTTAGAAGATTAATCAGTAAACTATTGCTGTCTGTTAACTATAAGCTCTTACAGCTGAAGACTTTAAATACTATTTAGAATACAGCTATGTGTAGTTAGCTTATAAAATTTGAAGTAGCTGGCTAGTTTCTTAGCAAACTCCGTAAAACGACAAAATGCGACAAATTTTTCAGCCACTCCTTTTTTATTCCGATAGTTTAAATTAGATAGACTATAAAGAAAAACAATCATATCTATTGATTCTAAACACGTATAGGGTAAATGCCGGATAGTTGCCACACTATTTAAAAAGCTCCAGTAAAAAATGTGTATCAATACATTTTTTATTCAAAGTGTATTCTCAAACATAGTTCATTAATCTTCTATCATACCCTATCTATAAAACATTATAAATATTATAAGTTTTAAGTAAATCCAGTTTCATATGATCTCTGAAAAAGAGGATAGTTGCCAACTATAGCGCATACTAACCTAACGTTAAAAATGGTTGGGGGGATACTTGCTCAAAGTGAGGATAGATGCCCGTCTGTTTTTTTTTAAATAAAAATGAACATATATTAATTTAAATAATCAGTTTTTATTATTAATTACAATCTTTTATTAGGTATTAAATAAAGTTAAATTATAAATCAAATTATGGTGGAAAAAATTGACTGCCGCAAGCGGGACTTGAACCCACGACCTCGGAACCGTTCCGAAGCTCTTTCCAACTGAGCTTATTGCGGTCGTGCTAGCAACATTCAATTTAACCACCACATTTGTCACTCGACTGAGTTTATATATTTTTACGTACAACGTTTTTTCCACCATGATTTGATGTGTTAAGTAAGGCATAGCATGTCAATTGCAAAATCAATAAATTACTTAAGTTAAATTATAATTATAAAATTATAACAATAATAGACGCCAAAATAGTAAATAAGTGTCCAAAATAAAAATGTTATGTTATTATTTATTTTGAATATAGAACAATAAACTAAATTAAAATTAACTTTGGCATCTGCCTCTATTAACTAAGTACTCAGTCCTTATAACTTACTGAGATCCTTTATTATGTATTAAGTACCCGAAAATTTTTATACTTCGTGCACCCCCGCCTTGGTTACACTCACTTCGCAACGGGCCGTGCAGCAGAAATCGTAACGTAATATTTTAATTTCGCTATAACTTCAAAACCAAACGACCAATTTTAATCATTCAAAACCAAATTATAGACATAAACTGTACTTAGTTATGAAATAACTTATTTTGCTATGGAATAATAGCATGAGTAAAATAAATGCGTTTCAATGTAGGCCAAAAAAAATTCAAGATTCTTAAATAAAAAAATTGTTGTTGTACCTCACTCGACATAGAGGTCGAGGTATATTGTGTCGCGGACTTTTTTGTAGATATTTATAAGATCTACAATTAATTAGAACATTTTATAGTTCTATCTTTTATAGTTTAGGCAGAGTACGCAAAATAAGTAACTTTTCTGGTTGATTATTTTTCCGAAAAACCCAAATATTTTAGGGAACACTATTTTTTTTTCAAAATAAAATTTAGTCTATGTTACTCTTAGATAATGTAGCTTTCGAATGGTAAAAGAATTTTTAAAACGATCCAATAATTTTTGAGCCTATTCATTACAACCAAACAAACAAAGTTTTCCACTTTATAATATTAGTATATAAGTATAGATAAACTATAGTAAAACCAAATAAAAAATCACCAAAAAATAGTGAAAGCAAATGAAAAAAATAACTAAAAAAATCCGTCTTTGCTTGTTAAAAATGTATAGTTACAATTAGTTGCCACGGGGCAACAATCCGCAAAATACAGTTGGGCAACTATCCGATTTGATACGGATACTTGCCCTTTTTATTTACGAAATAAATAAAACATATTTAACAAAAAACCTAATAAACGATGCATCTTAACCTCTAATGCACTCAAGGAAATATATTTTTGACTGAAATCGCAATCAGTTATAAAAATATTTAACAGAGATTACTTACCAATATAATTCTGGCGCTCGTCGAAGTATGGTCGCGGAAAATGTTTTCTCACACGGACAAAACACGTGGGCCTACTTAACCTTAACCTTAACGGTTTATGCGTGCGCGGGGGACGCTTTTAATTATGATCAAAAAGAAACACTGTCAATACGTCTAACATAGAGCATTTGAAACTGAGGCATGTATCCGTCCGAGGCAACTATCCGGCTTTTACCCTTATGACTTTACTGATATTATAAAGCTGAAGAGTTTGTTTGTTTGTTTGAACACGCAAATCTGCGAATTGTATTGCGAATTGTCCATTTATCGAGGACGGCTATAGGCTATATATTCACGCTGCAACCAATAAGAGCAAAGCATTAGTGAAACATGTTGCAAAAACGAAATATTTTCGAAATTCAACGCGAACGGAGTCGCAGACAACGGCTAGTGCCTAACAAAGTATTTAAATATTATTCGTTATTCTAAGAGCATATATAAATCGAACCCATTTTCGTAATTCTTTTAATTATGAAAGTAAACTTTACTTAAAATTCTTTTGGGCCTTATTGTTCGCTTTTTCTATTTACTTTCTTTGTGTCTATTTCATCTGTTTCTTTATTATTTCGACTCAATTAAAACGGTGGTTATTTTCCTTTGAGTTTAGCCCTTCTATTGTTTGTTTCTTAATATTAGCCGCGAGTTCAAATAACTGTGAGATTTATTGTTAGGTCAATGTAAGCCGATCTTTAAAAACAGAAGCGGTTTTGTTGTGATTGGATATTCTATTGTTTTTATCTCGACCTACAAATAGAATTAAGATAAAAAGATTTACTATTGTTATGATTTGTCAATAAATCAATAGTTAATATATTAAATGAAATGAAAAATCATTTAAATCAAGTTGACATATTTTTGTAGTCAAATAATTATGTGCTTATGACAGGTCCAATTGTTTTTCCCTACCGCAATTTTCCATGTAGGTCTCGTAGGTCGTACTGAGCCTGATATAGATGATAAATCTTGAATAAAGGATTAAAATTAGTCTTAAACTGCCACTTATTTCTGGGTGAATCTACAGATCCTATCTATCTATCTATCGGAGTGAACGAAAGATACGCAGTTTTGCGAAAAAGAATCGTAACCACAAATTTTTCGCTAGGCTAAAACGACGCAAGCGTCGTGTCTATAACGGAAGTACGAGTACAATACTGGTAGCTACGTTGCATTAAACGCGTAGGCGCTACGAATTTCATGGCGCTAACGACGTTTTAGCCTTGCGTAATTATAAATTAATAATTAGCCTTCCGCAAAACTGCTTAAATACTTTGATAAAGTTATATAATATCACCCTAAAAGCCAAGGAGCAGGGCAGTTTAATTACTGTTTGACTTTTTATAGCAATCTATAAACGATAAACGCATCAGCGTATAAGAGCTAGTTAAAGTGTAAAAAACATATTATACACAAAATTATATATCTACATTTATTGTTTTAAAAATATGGCAATATCAAAGACAAAATGGTATTTTAATTTATGCTGCAGAAACAATTTGCCTGAGAGTTCATTATTACAGCGTCGCCGTTAGTCTCAGACTTGAATAACAAAGTGGTAGACTCGTAGCGCTGAATAAGACTATAATATTTATATAGAAAATCAAATATACTACAAAACGCAATTAAGAAATAAAAAAATGTGGCTTTTTGATGTCTAAATAATAGAATTTTACTCAATACCGTGGAAGATATACGGATACTAGCACAACACATAGGCCACTTTTTGGCACATCTAGAAATAAACGGACCACCTTCGATAGAGTTAGAGCATTACGAGGATTAGTTAAAAATCAATTTTTATTAGTCGTTGCAAAATCACACGCTGAGTTCTCATAAATATTGGTGATGTATGAGAATAGCGCACTCGTACTTAGTGCGTTGATGAGTTAATCGCTTTGTGTGCGGACTCTACTCTGATCGGTGAAAATGTTATTGCACTGTTGTAAATATTTATCGACCTAAATTAAAATCATTATTTTTAATAACTTTGTTGCCTATATATTTTTACCACTAATTTCACTTATCATGAAATTAAGGAATAACAAGAAACAAACAAACCTTTTATAAATAACCCCGTATAAAAGCACCATAACATGAATACTTGTAAGACAATGTAAGATAAACAAATATTCGAATGAAAAGCCTGCCATATACAATAAGATCAACATGCTCTAATGTTAATCTCTTAGTTCATTTTATCATGGCATATACTAATGGAAAGATCCGGAGAGCTATTTGTTACCGCCCATTACTACCCCTGATGAAAGGGAACTCGCGCGATAACAGTTGCTTTGATTTGGCTTTATTTAATCTGACAAACACACGAGTGTAGAATCTATTATCTAGATATCATAATGATAGTATAGATACAAAGAATAATGTTCGGTATACCCAATTCTCAAGGTTTAATACTATAGGAGCATGATCTTAAAAGCAGCATACAATTCTAAATACAAAAAATATTACAATCAAACTGGAAACAATAAGAGAAAAGCTAAGTAATAAAATATTTAAATGTTAATATAATAAAATAAAACCTTTATGCAAATGTAATAACCCATAAAAGTATGTCTACATAAGACAATTATTGTGTAGAACATAAAACTATTATAAGGTATGATAACAGAGTAATAAAGGTGGCATTCGAAAGTCCCGCGACCGCAACGTGCGACTGCGACACGCGACTCTTTTTTTTTTTATTTTTTTTTATTTAATTAACATTTGGT
Organism: Orgyia antiqua; assembly: GCA_916999025.1. NCBI lineage: Eukaryota > Metazoa > Arthropoda > Insecta > Lepidoptera > Erebidae > Orgyia > Orgyia antiqua. The sequence continues at coordinate 24,013,730 of OU779862.1, forward strand.
TACAGTTTATCTAGATTATATTTTAATACACTTACATTTAAGCTAAATTCACAGTAAGATAATTACATTTAACTTATTACATTTTAAACATTCGACTATCTAGGAAAGTATGCACTGATCTCCCATATAGGCTACAAGATAGCCTTAATAAAATAATAATATTATTAAATTTATGTTATAAATTTTCACGTTGTCACAGAAGACAGGAAATGGTTACACACCGCTATAGCAACGTCAAAAGAGGTTCGTGCGACCCGACGCGATCTGGTCGCGCCGCACCACCCACGGCACACCGTGAGTAGTACAAATTTTGGGGGACCTTTTGCGTTTAGCCACGCCCACTCCACATACAAAGCAGTCACAACCTCGGATAAATAGAAGGACTGGACAGCATTTTCAATACAAACCAGGTCGCGGGCCATCCGAATGCCACCTTAAGAAATAATATAAAAATACTATTACTGCAATATAAAAACATATTTTCATAAAAGAAAATTCGGTTGTATAGTTACAAGATTTTTTTTTACTAACGTCAGAACCATAAAAAGTAATATTACCCATTTCATAAAGCCTTTTGATCATAAACTACAAACTTTAATGGAACCTAGGTCGTAGTCACAATATTACATTCTTTAAGGCATTACTTAGAATAGGACCCAAAAGTTAGTCCTTTCTAAGTAATATTGAGTTGAAATTTGTAGCCAATAGGCACCTGATAAAATAACACTTTATTTTATCGAAGTGTGATCGACAAGGCTTGAGAATTAGGATAAGAAATATTTCAGTGCTATTTTCATAACATAATACAGAAACTTTTTGTACTTCTTCTACCGACGTGCATGTTTATTTTTATGATGCCTTCTTAAGAGGATACCAAAATAGCTTCGTGCATTTTTCTACGTACGAAGTTTTCATTGTTTCTTTAGATTGAATGGCTAGAGGTCTAATTTTTAAGTATGTTTTTTCAATATATGATCTAGGATCGCATAAACTCAGAAACACGATTGAAAAAAGTTTTCTCGATAGAAAATCTTAGCGAGACAACCTCTCTAATTTTTTATTTTTTTCATTTGTCGGTCTATTATCGCGCATTAACTAATGAAATAACTTTAAAAACATAAGTAACTATTATATATAGAAACACGTAAATCAGAATTAAAATATATTTAATAGATTTTGAGTAAACAAAAAAAATATCCCTAATTCTTTATTTTCTATGCCTACTAGCTGTGTTAATATGTACATATATTTTCACCACTACATGTCGACGATAATATTGATGTAGGCCCTTAAGAGGATACCAAAATAGCTTTGTGCATTTTTCTACGTACGAAGTTGTCATTGTTTCTTTAGATTGAATGGCTAGAGCTCTAATTTTTAAGTATATGTTTTTTCAATATATGATCTAGGATCGCATAAACTCAGAAACGCGATTGAAAAAAGTTTTCTCGATAGAAAATCTTAGCGAAACAACCTCTCTAATTTTTTATTTTTTTCATTTGTCGGTATATTATCGCGTATTAACTAATGAAATAACTTTAAAAACATAAGTAACTATTATATATAGAAACACGTGAATCAGAATTAAAATATATTTAGTAGATTTTGAGTAAACAAAAAAAAATATCCCTAATTCTTCATTTTCTATACCTACTAGCTGTGTTAATATGTACATGTCGACGATAATATTGATGTAGGCCCTTAATAGAAAAGTATATTGAACTATTCACGGTTCTTATACTTGAGGTATTTTGTCTAGTAGATTTAGGTAGATATTTCATATATATCCCGTCCTGTAAATATAACATACATTAACTCTGTTTAAACAATCTATTAAAATATTTGGTTCCCTGCTATAACTTAACTTTAACACGTCCAATATTGCTACAAAAAAAGATTCAAATGAAGTCGATATTATAAAGCCTATTTTTGCTAAATAAATTAAAATTAATGTATGTAGGTACTAGGTACTTAAGCAATCACGTAAAAAAATTTACTTCTTTATTTAGACTTCGTTTGTAAGTCAAAATGACGTTACATAGAGTAGATTAACTTTACAATGTCATGCTTTTAAATAAATTCGCCCACATAATTTCTCAAAACGCGCCATATATGACAAAAATTCCAAAATCCTTAAACTTAAGCTACCCTCATTTAGAGAATAATAGTTACCTTGACGGCTTCCTATGACTGTTAAGTTAACCTAAGTACCAAATGTACTCCGTAGTACTTATCAAATATGTATGTGTGTAGCACAAATAAATCGTATTAAGTGCGACTACCCCCACATACATGAATAAATAAGAGCCCTTAAATTCACCTTAACGACTGCTTAAATTTGAGAGCAAGAGAGCTTCCTTGACAGTAGATTTTGGTGATTCCGGTAACCCTTCTTAGATTTTAATGGAATTATATATTATGTTACTGCTATATAACTTGATTAGTTGCTAACCGTAATTCTGTAATGTTACTTTTCATTTTATTACTTTTGGACATTGCCCGAAATTTGTTAAAATTTTTAATTCAGCTGCATAAATAAATTCCGTTTACAAGTACCTTAAAAAAATGTGTGATGATGAATTACCAAATCAGGGGTGGATTACTCTGTACTTCTTTTCCTTTTCTTGTAATTTTTCTTGTAGTTTAATTATTTTCTTAAGACAGATAAATAATGAATTACTAAGTTTTAATCGCATTATCTGTTATACTTTTATTTTGATTGCGTTGTTTTTTTTTGCCTAAGATTGAGATACTGTGACCTATGTGAACCTGATCTAGTGTCTCAATCTTCGCAAGGGACCACAGCGCTCTATTTATTTTCATCCTATATTTTTTTCTATTTCTATTCTATCCATTTCTTTTTGTATCATATATATGTTAATATTTATCCCTCTTCCGTATAATCATTTCGAATGTATTGATGTTAATTATCAGTATATGATAGCAATAGCTTGTTTAATTATAATTATATCCATGCAAGCGCCGAGATAATCGAGATGCCCTGTTTTAGCGGTCAAATATAAATAGAATGACCGCGGCTTGTTTAACTTTACAATAGTTTATCAAACAACGTGTGCAGCTGGTTATAAACGTCTAACTAACACACCGCACATTTAAGTTTAAAATTAGATAGGGGTGATTAACATAAAACATGTAATAGCAACACTGGGTGATGTGGCACAAATTTTATATTGGAAAGAACTTGGTTACAACAATATTTTAATTTTTTTAAATGCAGTGTCAATTACTCCTATTGTATAAGGATATAATACATTTTATGGAGGGCGCAGACTAATTCTTATCAATGTTTGGAATAGGTTATTAAGTAAAGGCTCCGTACTTATCAAAGTGTATCAATTACTGACATACAAAACTGATTAGTTAAAATAAATTGGGCTCATAATCTCGAAGCCTGTCGAACGCTGAAGAAGCAAAACGTGTAAGTAGAATAGGACATCCTGTTATTCTGTCTTTCCACTGTCTCCATCACAGTGTAGACAATAAATATTTGTAAAATTTTTATTTATATATGGATCATTATCTCGCTGCAATGAAAAACAAGGAATAATAACAATAATGCAATGAAGAGTGAGAGTGACTCTCGCATTGGGGGTTCCGAATCATTAACTTTGAGTATCTGCGTGGTGAGACGATTACCCACTGTCGTTCAACGAGATTAATAGACCGCTAAATTAGGTTTGTTGCGATGTTCTACTATTATGCTGAATCTTTATAAGTTTAAGCATAGTTTATACACTAACAGAAAACCACACTAAAATGTAACTGCTCTAAACTTACTAACTATTAAATAATACATATCGAAATAGTGTCCTGCCGACTTTCGATTCGTGTATCCTATCCGAAGACATATGTGTATCCATCGTTAGATGCAAATAGCTAAAAGTTTTTTAAAATTATCTGTTACCGTTGAAAAAAGGGTATAAATTTTAAAGTAGGCGTGCAAGGTAACTTTTTAACGGAGTTTCATATTGTAGATGAAAGGCGGTAGTAAGAAACTAATTGTTAATAAGGATTATTTAAAAACTTAAAAACATTTTAAAAGTTGTCAAAATCACAAGACACAAAAACACTCACACCTTCCGGGATAACGTGCCATTTTTTTAAATATGGATTTCACAGAAACAGTGCGGATTTATAGCAGGAAGTGAGACAACACTGACTTTTCTGGGTTTAGACTTTTATAAATTGGGCGTTAAACCTATTTTAGTAGCCAATCCCATAGTAGGGCACGGGCAACCTACACTTCGGTAGAATTTTTGGTTTATTACGCCACGCTAACGTCTTGGGAAAGGGTTTAGTTTCGAGTTATCCGTCTCTTACAGTTGATCGTAACTGCTTATATACCCCTCAGTTGGTTTTTACAGCACCCAGGGGAAGAAATATGGTGGCGAAGCGTGTATTGTATTCTTAATCCGTCTATATACGTATCAGTGAATAATATGTAAATAACTATATTATATGACATCTTCTTTACGTTGGAATATAAGTTAGAAATTATAAAAATATTTACTTTCTTCCTAATTCCTATCATACGTGTCATTACCGCGTGTTATGAAATATCTTTTTATTTCGTAAAAGTGACAGTAATACGCATATATCTCGTGTTGCACGCATAGACATAAAAAAATAGTACATGACTCCTGCATAATCGATTTATGAATCGATTAACTAGAATCGAAGTGCTATTTCAATATTTTTTTTAGTAAAAGAAACCGAATTTTAACTCAATTATGTCTAAGTATTTATCAAATAAATTATTATCAATAACATTGTTTTCATGGCAAAGAATTAACAATTAAAGTTTCTTAACTCGTGCTAGCTATAAAGTTTATATAATAATATGTATATTGTATAGCCATAGCCACACTTCAGAGAACGAGTGCGACGCGAAGTGTCGACGGCATGTCGCCCCTACTTCCGCTGCCTAGACACAGAGGAATTGTGTTTTTGTTCACTCAGACATATGTGTTAGAGACTACCGTAAATATAAATACATAATAATATCTCGTCATTTTCCTATTCCTATCACAGTTATTTGAGATTTGCGTAACGCGTTTCGGATGTTTTCACAGAAATATTAATATGCACATCTAAAAATAAACCAGTCAATGTTAAGACGAACGAGCCATTAGCATATTAGGAAGATGCAAAAACGTTATAACATTTTTGTTCAACGTATTAAATAACTTAAATAAGATATGTTCTAATAAAATAATTGCTGATTTCATCCTTTAAAGGGTTCAAAAAGCAATTACAAAATTTCATAAAAGTCCATAGTTGCTAAAGTTCCAAGAAGTCTTCCCCTGGTTACAACACTAAATTGTAAATAGGACTATAACCGTTTCTTTATTTGCACGGAACCTTAAAAGTAAAATAGTGTTGTGATAAACCGTCATAACATTGTCAACACAAGAATGTGCGAGAATATTTTACAACAAGAGCTATTCATAAATGTTAAATGTGTTCGCCCTACGAACTGGTTCATAAACTATTTATATCAATGTTGTGTAGAATAATTGGATGGAACTGTCTCTTAAAACGCCTTTGGAATTTATAGGAAAATTATTTAAAGCTAAAGCGAAAAGGAGAGATCTTTATTTTTTTTATTTAATTACTAAGCTACCTATGTGAAATGATTTCCTTAAAATAAAATATCTTTAAAAAATAACACAATAGAGCGTATTACAAGCCAACAGCCATCTTTTACAGCACCCTGGGAAGGAAATGGGGTGGTGACACTTGTATTCTTAATCCATCACCACGTATCACTTTAGTATTTGACAAATAAATTGCAACATTAAATTGTAACAGTACAGTTTGTAACAGCCAGTTACGAAACTACCCGATTTAAACGGTGAATTAGAAGTCAGTACAAAAACTCTCCTATAAGTTAATAAATGACATTTCAGAGCAAATTATCTTCAAACAAATCCACGTCCTATTACTTTCTAAAAGAGTTTCTTCGTAACGTGAGAGCAAATCTAATCAATACAGATATTCCTGTATCTGATTAAGATACACGCAATTTCATTTAAAATAGTAGTGAACTATCGATATTACTGCGCTGCAATTGTAATTATTTCAATTGTATCCTAATTGTAATTCCAATTAGGATACAAATGTAATAATTAAAATCGCATATTAATTGCATGCGCCGAAGTTTAAAGACATCAACTTTCAGTTATATCAATGTTTCTTTAATAAATGCGTATCTATTAATTCAATCAACTGAAAAATTTGTACCCTTATCGAGGATTTATGACAAAGAACAATATTTGTTTAATTACTAACCAGGATTAAAAAGATTAGGAATCCTTTCATCTTCTTGGGAATTCTTATCATAGGAATTTTCCTTTTTAATTCATTTTTAATTTTTGGTACTAAATATAAAACTAATATTGCTTGTAATGGAGTAAATTAAATTCCCACTATAATTTATTGATATGCAAAAGCTTGCAAAGGTTCCAATTGTCACAAAAGTTCTTACTAGAGTACATACATTCACATAAAAATAGTTACGTCATTGTTCCATTGGCTCAATATGAAGATTGGCGTAGTTTTGGTCTGACCAAATTCACCTGACATTTTGAATATTCCCGTCGATATTGCATTCCGTACATGACGGATAACCGCAAACTATTGAGACCTCCTGTATTTGTACCTAGCATTTTAGGCATTCCGTTCTACTCAACTAATTGAATGTTACTATAGATGATGCTTGTTTAAGCTTAAAAATCACAAATACTTTGGCAATGTTATTGTTTAACTGTCTTATTCATAATGACTTATCGGAGGTTTAAACGGACATTTTATCGGAGAGACAATAAACGTTTTAGCGTAAAAAGACTATTATGAGTAACAAGTTTTGACAATTTTCGCGAACCGATTTTAGCGAACTTTTAAACCTCCGATAAGTCATTATGAATAAGACCATTAATCTATACTTATGCGGCCCCACGCAAGCTTATCGTCGCTTTTCGTGATTTTGAATAATAGACATTACAATTTTTCGGTATTATGAAATTCGGACTTTTAAAAATGGGGATTTCAAAATTCGGAATAATGTTTTTCGGAATTTTGGGGTGTTGCCAAAATTCTCGTGTCACAATGGCGGGCTCCGAAGCGATAACTACGGATGTTACCGGGAAAACAACAATAGTTTTAATTTGTAGTGTACAAATGCCTGCTTTGGTTAGAATCTTAGGCCTAATCAATGACAAGAACTTGGTATAGGTAAAGAACTGTCCGAATATTTCGACCTTTCCCAACAGCGCATCTGTTATATAAGTTAAATGGGAGTGCCATGTGGTCATTATTCAGCTTAGACAATAAAATGGCTAAATATACACAACCCGTCGTTGAAGGCCAACTTCTTTATTAAATAAACTATTATTATTTCGACTAGACTACGAATTTATTGCTCATAAATATCTAAAATGTAAAATAGATATTTGGTGAATTCAAACACATGATTTTGCTTTCTAAACCTGAGGCTGTTAATAATTTATTATTGCAACCTAAATAAATGGATGTAGACGATGCACTTAAATTGAAACACGAAATCTTCAAATCTTTTTCAGACTACAGTCGCCTCAAATAGACAAAATTTTACCTAAAAAGAATAGTCTGGATATGAATAACACCTAACTATTATAAAAGAGAATGTTAATCTCATTGTTAAGTACTTCACCAAGCAATTTCATTATTAATATCCTTCATTTCATTTTTGGCGCGCGTTTATTGTCTTGAGAAAAATGGCGGCTAATAACTGTCATATTGGATTTAGCGCGCCATCATGCACGCCATGATACTTAGACATAATAGGAATTTAACGACATACAATCTACCGAAATTGTTTGAGGCATTTTATTATGTAGGCGTCGATATACTTACACCTACGGATAACTACTAACGGATGCTAATGATTCGCCTTATTATGGCTTAATTAGATATGTAATTCTAAAGGCAAGAAACGATCGAATTGGTTAAACTTCTGATTTGTAATATTGAGTACAAGGCTTATAGCTATTGGCCTACGCGTGTGAGTCATAAAACAAACAAATCAACACTTAGTAGGTATTTGGATTTATAGATATAACCTGGCGTCAATTTTGCAAAATTTGTACTTAATAACACATCTTTGTGTCAAATATTAATCTAACTGATGTAAATTTTGTAAATTCAAGCAATAAATTTATTAATACAGATTATGTCACGTAAATATCCAGACGTATCGCTGTGCTTCGTTAAAAATTATTTAAATGACAATATTTAGATTAAAGGCAGACCGAATAAAAGTTGGATGGGTTGTGTGAAAAAGGATATGAATAAGATGGATGTAAATTCACATATGACGTGTGACAGAGGAGTGTGATAAAGAGAACATGTTGCACCGACCCCAAATAATTGGAAAAAAGTGCAGGGAATGATTTTGCTCTATAGGAAATGTTGCATTTTTGATAAACTTCCGTCTTTAATACCTTGTTCATCTTTCCGTATGCAAAAGAATGGTAAACTTAAAAACAAGGCAGTTAAAAAAATTACAATATCATATATAAATAATTAAAAATTATCATGTTATATCATGCAATGTTTTACTAACTCAATTGAAATTGTACAAGGACGACATAAGTCTGTAAAATTTCATAGGATTTATAGAGCTTAGTGGATTTTACAAGTGGAGCAGTGACCTAATAAATCCCTTGTGGCATGCCGCCTCGCCCCGAGCGAGTTGTCAAAACGCCAATACACCAAGAAGCTTTCGTTCACACAAAATTTTATGAAGTATAGAAATTCTGTAATGAAATTTAAGATATACCTTTAAAAGAATTTGAGTGTTCATTGCCGAGATTATCACAGGAATATCTGAACTAAGCAAATCTAACCAGTTATATTGTTTTACTTCACCTTTTTAAATACATTTCAAAATTAAATATGAGTCACGATTAGCACAGTATAAACATCTACAGAAGTGCGAATGTTTTCCGTTTTTGATGAACAATTATTTTTAATAGTTTGTTTTGTACAAACATGTGTTGTTTTTATTTATTACTATTTAATTCGTATTTTTACCTACCAATGAAGTTTGACTTACTCCAATTACTAATTCTTTTCTACTAGCCAAATTCAAAGTACGTACCTGGAACAGATAAATAAATTATTAAAATTACATCTCCAAGCTAAATCTTAAAGCATCTCTAAAACTCTGTTGACAACTAAAATTTTTCTTCTTTCTCTTTTGTCTCTCTTCAGTCCATTAACCGACCACAGGCCTACTCTACTTTGGGAGGGATTAGGGTCTACTCTATCGCGCTGACTAGGCTTCTTGGCATAGGGTTTAGATTCAAGATTTCCGTCTCTCACAAAGGATATTATCCGTGTACAAAATCCCTAAGCTGGCGTTTATAATAACCTGGGGAGAGATGGGGTGGTGACACTTGTATTCATGATCCGTCATCACACGGATAGACACCCTTTTTTATTTTTGCTATATTTCATAACATCTTTACCAAAAACTGTCAAGAATACTATTTCATCCCAACTGAAATAGCTACAATTCAAAATCTCATTACACGCTTGCGTCACAAGAAAATCCCACAATATATTCATTGGGCGTTCTATACAAGCCATCGCTCACCCAAAACTCAGTTAATATGTAAAAGGTGAAATTCATGTTGTTTGCGAGATCCTGCCAACATGATCCCGGTATACAATTAGCAAAGAACACAAATGTAGGTAAATTGTATGGGACAAAATCAAATAAAGCCAGGAAGCTTAAAAATAGAATGTGGTTGATGGAACTAAGAAAAATTCTTTAACCGAATTCAAAAAAAGAAAACGTTCTGGCTGGCAGTTATTTATTTATTTATTTATTTATATTTATTTTTTATTTTGTTTATTTACCTAGTAGTATAGATTGTTATGTTTATTTGCCGAAAATCTTAACCGTATGCTCTGATAATCTGCTTCAGGTAATATCTCAAAATGCATAATATGGTCAAGTGCGTTGCACTTACAACATGCATGTATGACCAAATGTATGACCATAAATAAAACCAATGTGTTAAAAAATGTTTAGATCGTAGTAGAGCCGCAGAATGTATACTACCAGACATATCTTTTTTGACAGTTAGGCAAAATTACGTGATTATAAAGACTTTTTTCGATTTGCCAACGAAACATATTTATTTTCTCTTTCAAGCCCTTCAATACTTCTAGTTATTCCCTTTGAAATGCATAAAATGTTAATATTATTCACAAATAAACATGCGCAATGTATTGAACACCAAGATATTATACTGTTTCATATATCTTAGTAAGTAAACTATACTTTCAAATGATATTTGCTTTTATTCTACATCTGAAAGTAATATTTGTTTATGCTTTATTTGACTGCAAACGTGAACTGATCAAAGAAGTATGGATATCACGTGCAGTCACATGGAAACATGACCTAAATATGAACGCTACCAGTACCGATCATGGTTTAGCTTCCATGTTAAACTGTAAGCAAAAGGTAAATCAACACGCATTTATATTTAAAAACCTTTTTTTATAGCATTTCGATTCTTCATAGGTAGTATGAACATCATTTATCAAAACTATGTTTCGGGCATATATGACCAGATGTATAAATGTGGATGAGGCCAAGGAAGTACCTTTAGATTGTAGCAGATGGCGCTCTGAAGTCTCTGCCTACCTCCATGGGAAAAAGCGTGATGTTATGATAATGATTATCATAACTGTACTATCACTTACTAAATTCTGAAAGACGAATTTTGAAAACTACAAAATAGAAATAGTCCTATCGCATATCTCTGACTATGGATATTGAATTCAAGACCAAGTGAAATATTTTTATTTTGTAGTTAGGAGTATTTTGAGTATTAATGTAGAAAAAATTAAGAGAAATGAAAAGCAAATAGAGGTTAGATTTATGTGAAAAGACGATTTGGCAGAATAACTGATATAGAAATACTGAAATTTTCTGCTCTCTGTCTATCACCGTTCATCGTATCAGAGATAAAGCCTGATGAGAGACGTACAAACGGAAAGCAGTCTCAGTAACAGGATAAAGTAGTAATAAAATTAAAAAAGAAAAAAACACACGGATGACTTCATCATATTTTGTTTATTTAGATATCTACATTTATTAAAGACTTAATTCGTAAACAGATCAATGTCTAATTCAGTATATAAAAACTGTCTAAGAGTTTCCCCTTGAGTCACACTGTCTGTTTACGTCTAATACGTTTACAAATTATTCAAAGAACTGTTTCATAGACTAAACACGTCAAGTTAACATAACACTCAATGTTCGTACTCTAATATTGACACAAAAATACGTATACGTAAAAATACGTTTTTGGCATTTTTACAAATATTTATCTTCATTTAATTCTTAGAAACTGTACAAAAATAGCACAAGAATATTTCCTCAAATTAATGACAGTGGTGCCTATTCTACGTGTACAACTAAACTTAACTAAAAAATCAAAACTAATATTGTGAATACAACTAAACTTAACTAAAAAATCAAAACTAATATAGTAATGCTAACTGAACTTTCTTGTGGTACAAACTGCTTAATTTAGACTAAAGATTTTTATTAATATAAATGTGCACAAAGAAATAACCAATTAATCAAAATACACTATAGTTGTTTTCATTTTATAGTTAAGTTTAGGGGAACACCCTAAAATTCCGAAAAACGTTATTCCGAATTTTGAAATCCCGATTTGCAAAAGTCCGAATTTCATAATACCGAAAAATTGTAATGTCTATTATTCAAAACCACGAAATACATTTTACCGAAAGTCATAATTCCGATTTGTTATTTTTCCGATTTTCATTTGTCCGAAGAGTCAAATGCTCGAAGAGTTCTTTTTCCGAAAAACGATATTCCGATTTTCGATACGTCGAATAGACTAAAGTTCAACATGTTGTGCCACAAAATTTTGCGTCTGAAACGAATCGCTGCAAAACCGACTTCACGTAGTCTTGTTTGCCCTACACTAGAGTGCAATTTAAGCCCGCGTAGGCACGGAGGGCTGACGCGGCCCGCGGGCTGAGGAGCAGGTGGTTTGAAAGCCCGCCGCCGAAGCGGCAGCGGTGTGCCTTCTAATCATCGGCGACGAGGTAAGCTCGCGTGGGCCCTCCCAAAGCCCGTAGCGCCGGAGCCGTGACAGAAACAATGCTTGCTGCCTGCTTTCATGTTGCATGCCTGCTTGGATGTTGCACGCCTCCTTGCATGTTGTATGCCTGCTTGCATGTTGCATGGCTCCTTGCATGTTACACGCTTGCTTGAATGTTGCATTCTTGCTTGCATGTTGTATGCTGTAAATCCTCTGTATTATTGATAAATTGCTTCGGTCAGATTAAGGGAAACAAAATATTTTTATTCGAAACAAAAAACAAAAAATTTCATTGATGTTTCGAATTATCAATAAGTCGGAATTTTCCTTATTCGGTCTATTGAATTTCGGTATTTAGAGAATAGTAATTATGAACGTTAGGAATTTTGAAGTTTCGGAGTGATGAAAATTGGGATTATGATACATCGGAATTGTTATATTCGGAATTATGAACCATTCGGAATTATGAAAATCGGTATTATGAAATTCGTATTTGTGACTTTCGGAGTAAAGTTTTTCGTCTTTATGTAGTGTACCCTAAGTTTAGTCGTGTATTTAGAATTGGTACCAATAAATTTAAACTAGTACAAGTGTAGAGTCTTATTGTATCGTAGTTTATCAATTGAATGACAATCAACTGTTGACATCATAATTCATTAAATTCATATGACTATGCCAATGACCACGCAAGCTGTGATACTCTAATATATTCTAATTACCGACAAGGCAAGATGAGAGACTGAACGAATATTTTCTAACAATTGCGCGACTCAATCGTCCAAATAAAACCACTTCTTAGGGTTTTAGACGCGTGTATTTGTTTTAAATTTTGGCCCGACCGACGCGACGTTTTGGCGACTGCAGTCACCATTGTCACAGGTGAAACTCCGTAAGAAGTGATTTAATTTAGACTAAACAAAATTAATTCTTAAGAAATATAAATATCGATAAGCAAAATAGTTCTGCTTGAGTTTCTTACACCGGTTTTTCAGTTGATTGCATGTCCTAAACCAATGGTATGAGAAACAAATTGAGAAACAAATTAGACTTAAATTTTATTAACTTATTATAAAACACAGGCGTTATTTTTGTATGCATGTGCCTATACGAGTCATACAAAACCACGCAACGGATTTTGATGCCGTTTTTTAATAGGTAGTGGTTAAAGAGGAAGGCTTCTTTTTTTTTTACTTGTTAAGGTTTTATTAATTTTTTTTTATTTCTACACGTACGAAATTGCGGCCAACAAATAGTGCATGAATAATTTTAATTTCTTTTACTACTATGGAAACATTTTCATAATATTATTGAAAATTCATTAAAAAGGAAGTTCTTGATCAAAAGTATTAAAAAAAATGTAATTACGAAAGCTTTGAGTGCCGACAAAGTAATTAGAGTAAGTGATTGATCTCTATGAATTTCGAGAACTGTTAATTAATTTTTCTTTTGTTTTACCTCATTCTGAGAAAGCTTCTTGGAATTGAAGTATTTACTAAGTGTATGGGGTATAATGAATTTTTTTTAAGTAGCATAACATTGGTCTTTGCGATAAGAAATAGGTAATTTTCTTAATTTTGTTATGAGTCCCTGTGGTTTCTTAATCACAGGGACTCATAACAATATTAAGAAAATACAGTGTCACCAAGTCACCACCACAACTTCCCCAGGCTACTGTATTTCCAAACCAGCTAAGGTATATATAAGCTGATAACATCCTTTGGAAGAGACAGCTTCGCCCAGTTAAAAGCTATGAGGTAACAAGCATAAATAAAAAGAAACTCCTTCTTTTTTAGAGGTCGGTTAAAAATAAAGTAGGTAACTATCGCCACAGTTTATGGTCTAGACAATCAATTTACGAACGTCAATTTATGGTCTAGCTAAATAATCAATTTTCAAAACGTATTTTATATTGATTTTCCTTCTCCAGCCCATTTACGTCCCACTGTTGGGCACTGGCCTCCTCCACTTTGGGAGGGATTTTAATCTACTGTCCCGCACTGACCACGCGTGGTGGCACAGGGTTTATTTTCGAGTTTTCCGTCTCTAACAGAAGATGTTATCTGTGCGCAATATCCCTTAGCTGACTTTTACAGCACACTTGGGAGGAGATGGGGTGGTGACACTTGTATTCTCAATCCGACACCAGACGGATATTGATTAAATTTAATTAAAATAACAATCAATTGAATATCATCTAATTTATGGCCATAAATTTCTAGAACTTTGCTCACGTTTCGATATGATATACATCTGGTATACAATACTGATACCAATATTCCATTTAATACAATTAAATATTTCGGTCACAAACAAGTAAGTTTTAAATAAGGTAATTAATATTCCGATCAACGTGTTAGATTAACTGTTTGGTATGTATGGGTTTGAGACAAAGGAAATAAACATAGTAAATAAGCAGGAAGTGCATCACATTTCCTCCAATCATACAGGTGACAGGATAGATTTGTTTTGTCGTCAATAAAAACTAAAAGAGACTACCAACTTGTCCTGCCATACTAGATTCATCCAAAGGTTGCCTGGAAGAAATCGCTTTAAGGGATAAGGCCGCCCATTGTACGGGTTCATAAAATTATATTTCTTTATAATGTAAATTTAATGTAATTGGTGTACAATAAAGTATAAATAAATAAATAAAGGGATGATCCTGGTTATCACTAAAACCGTCGAAAAACTTATCATGTGTCGAATAATATTGAATACATTTTAATTAATCAATTTCTAGTCTATTACCAGTGCATGATCCTTAGACGGATTAATAATACAAGTGTCACTAGCCCATTCCTTCCCCAGTTATCATCTACTGCGAGAGATGGAAAACTCAAAATTTAACTTTATGCCAACACGCCTCGTCAGTGCGGCACAGTAGACTACAAATCTCCGAATATGAAGAAGGCCCATGCCTAACAGTGGAGAGGACGTTAATAGGCTGGAGATAAAAAGTTCTCTGTAGACATTTAAGCTATAGATGGCTGTATAACAGCCATCTATACCACCATACCTATTACCAGACATACCATCTATAGCATCTATACCATCCCAAGTTCAATTTAAATAAATTTTATGTTGGCCTAATCCAAGATTTATTATATATAATATTTATTTATAATTTGTCCCGTCCAAATTCTGCTCTAGCTATATGCAATTTTCTAGGTTATTGCTTGTGGACAATATCATGGTGACACTAGTTGATTAGTACCTAATAATATTTTATTTTGTTACATTATATAATAATATATATTTCATATGATATGATACAATGGGGTTGACATGTCCATATGGTCAAAAACCCCTAATTCTAGTTTGTATGTTCGATTTAAAAAAAAATTACTATCTACATTATTGTAATTCTCCTTTCCCGTCATTATTTTAGAGTTTTGACATTATATAAGTTTGTTAATACGTTTAGAGTTCACGACATATTATACGGGTACAAAAAGTTAGTAAAAATAAAACAAGTAATCCACTAAACAACAAGCTCGCTATGCAGCCCACAAAGGACGCGATAAAAAGTTTTTTAATTCCCGCATGTTGCAGTTACAAAGTAAAAACAGGAAAAACTCAACAAAATTCATTCTTCATAGTGACATTATCTTAACCTTTTTCGTACTAAACTGTTGAAGTTTCCATTTCGATGTTAAACCACAAAGTAACAGAAAGGAACCAGTAAAGAAAAATATAATTAATTTTCTTCTCAATGCTGTGTTACATTGAGAACAGCTTTTATGGAAGCGAGTTTTGTCTGTAATGTATTTCATTTTTAATATCGAGAACACTTTATCATTGCCTTGCTTTTTAACCCTCGTCAGAACAAGTAGGGTGTTTTAAGTGTTAACGTGTGTTTGAGAATCTCTATAAATTTCAGTGTCATTTTTATTTGTCTTCGTAGGCGAGGAATTTAAAAAATCTTTCCTGTTTTTGCAACATTTTTTACTGATACTTGGCTCCTATTGGTCGCAGCGTGATGTTGTATAGCCTAAAGCCTTCCTTGATAAATGTCCAACACCGAAAGAATTTTTTAATCCTCCTGAAATTGTCGCGATCAAGCAAACAAACAAACTAATCAACTTTATATTATTAGTATAGATGATACCAATAAGAAAGTAGACAAATGCAGTGCAATTATATGTATTCACTACATTAATAAAAATCCTTAGTGGAAAATCTCCGTAATCTCCGTGTAGTGACGGATTAAGAATACAAGTGTCACCACCCCATCTCCTCCCAAGGGTGCTGTAAAAGTCAGCTAAGGGATATTGCACACAGATAACATCCTCTGTGAGAGACGGAAAACTCAAACATGAACCCTGTGCCAATACGCCTGGTCAGCGCGGCACAGTGGACCATAATCCCTCCCAGGGTGGAGGAGGCCCTTGCCCAACAGTGGGACGTTAATGGGCTGGAGAGAGAAAAAGAGTGGAAAAAGGCCTAATACGAGAAGTTAATACCAATACCGATTTAATCAAGCTTTTTTCAGTTGCAGTATAATAGAAAACATGACAAATAGACGCCACTTACCCTCGCGTCAATCGCTAGCTTATCTGTCCGCAAGCAATAAATTATTTTATCACCCATTTCTATAAAAAAGAAACAATCAACCTGTCTCATTACAGACACAAACAATTTCATCAGTATTACTCCGTATTTTCCCTAATGCTATAAGGCTTGTCATAAAAAACAAAGGCTACTAATAAAATAGACATAAAGCAAGCTGTTAACGTTAAGCTAAGCACTAGGCACTAGTGACAACGATCGATATAAAACTCATCAATTTTGTAACAGACACAAAGACCTTGACATCGCCACACCTAAAGGATAGACGCAACACAAACTAGTTTCAAATCGATATTTTTATGTTCATATGACTTTCGTACATAAATATTAAAAATAATTGGTCAAGTGCGAGTCGGACTCGCGCACGAAGGGTTCCGTACCATTATCTATGCAACATAAGGCAACGTTATTAGTATCGAGCAAGAAACGGTAAAAAAATCATGTTTGTTGTATGGGAGCCCCCCTTAAATATTTATTTTATTTTATTTTTAGTATTTGTTGTTATAGCGGCAATAGAAATACATCATCTGTGAAAATTTCAACTGTCTAGCTATCACCGTTCTTGAGATACTGGGTACGGAACCCTAAAAATCATGTTTTTTGTATGGGAGCCCCCCTTAAATATTTATTTTATTTTATTTTTAGTATTTGTTGTTATAGCGGCAATAGAAATACATCATCTGTGAAAATTTCAACTCTCTAGCTATCACCGTTCTTGAGATACAGCCTGGTGACAGACGGACGGACGGACGGACGGACGGACGGACGGACGGACGGACAGCGAAGTCTCAGTAATAGGGTCCCGTTTTTACCCTTTGGGTACGGAACCCTAAAAACTAATCATTAACTATTGTAACAGATTATAGTTATTAATTTTCTTGACTTATATTTTTGACTATATTCAGGAGATTGATCCATAGAAACTTCTATATGTATACAGAGAGTAACATACGATTTACAGGACCTAAACATATGATGAATATGATTGAGATGCTAAAATAAGTCATGTTACTCCACGCTTGGCACGCCTTACAAAATTACAGTTAAATATAGTTAGAAAGAAATTATTTCTGCATTAGAATTTGTTGGGAAGTCCAAAACAATGACGATGTTGTTTTGGAATGAAAGACTAATAAATGATGTAACATGTTTTCTATTATCCACGCCTACACGCGTTGACGTGAGAACGTCCCACCTGATACAATGAGTACTTAAAACAATTATTTTTTATCGAAACTGCTTACTTTATGCAATATAAATTTTTACTTATTATAAAACAAAGTCGTAATCTAATATATAAAATTCTCCAGGCTCTACCGATTTTCGTGAAATTTTGTGTACATATCTGTTAGGTCTGAGAATCGGACAAGATCTATTTTTCATACCCCGCCCCTGACATTTGTATGGCAAAACAACGTTTGCCGGGTCAGCTAGTTTTTGCATATATCAATGTGAACTTAAATCTACAAAACCTTGCAACGCATTATGATGCGAATTTTTTAATAGTGGTAAAAGAGCATAGATGTTTTGTATAATTTGTTAGGACTTGGTCTCTAAATTTCAGGCCTGTAAAGCTTTGGACAACAGCTATGAGGATTTAAGTTAAGATTGTTGTAAAAGTTGTATTTCAGTGGGGTAGTCAGTAAACTATATGGCTGACGCTAAAGTAACAAAAATAACTAACAATAAAATCCAGAATAAAATATGAATTTAAGGGTTATCCCATGCATCAAGCACTTTTGGCAATTCTTGATGATATATATACTTATGGCATAAGAAGATTTCTTATTACGGCATGATAAGTTAAATATATTATGATGATAATAGTACGAAACCTATCCCGCACGAGGTTAACTCGTACATTGTCGCATGTTTTTATATAACTATTGAACTTCGAATGATCTAAGCCCATGATGATTTGATAGTTCCTTGCCAGCTGAGAAGTCGTACACAATTGATTAAATAGAGTACCTAACGATTGCCTTCATAAAACGATTGGGTACCGAGTCCTGTTATCGCTAAGTGATAAGAAGGAGGTGGTAGAGCGCTTAACCACCACAAAGAAACACACTAACACTTATCAGTTTTAATCTACGAGTAATTGATAATTAAAGCTGAAGGAAAAGTAATTGACATTTACAGTAACCAAACAAGAATTTTAAAAAGAAACCCGACGTTGAGGTTTTTACATAGACGCTATTGTCAGAAACACGACGAAATTCAGACGGATACACAAGGAAAACACCAGATTTTTAAATAAAATAAGATCAACAAAAATCCCCTTACTTTCCCATTCGAAAGTTATAATTTAACAACATAAGAAATTCAAATGAATTGGATTCGTTTCATAGTTTATTTTGCCAGATTCTAGATTCAAGACAACAAAATCATTGAACACTCTTGATTGTCATCTAAAAGACAGAAATCGCTTGAAATCACAAACGAAGAATCACTTAAGATATTATTATGACTTTTGCTTGTTGACTACACTAAGTAGGTACTAAGATATTTGAGTTTGTTTCCTTTGAAGCAATTTATGACGTAATTACCACGCCTTTGTCGGCCTATTGTGAAGCATAAGCTTCTCACTGAGCAATTACTTCAGATCCTTGGCTAAAGCCTGTCCGTCACTTACAATATACCTGATCTCATCTGTGAAATTAGATCGTCACTACTTTGTAAAATATCTTATACTAAATTAGTTAATGCCCGCGGATTACCCTACCCGTATATATAGTTATTGGGGATTGCCCCCTCAATATATATCAAACCACATGAACCACTAACTGTTAAAAAAAAGTCGTATCAAAATCCGTTGCATAGTTTTGACGAGTTAAGCTCCCATACATCATACGAAAAGAACAACTGTGTTATAATAATTAAAGATAATACCTTATATACTTTCCAACCAAATCGATTCAAATGTTATCATTGTGAAGAAGTTGATCATGTCATCATTGTTCTACAACAGCTAATGTACAAACCTAAATAACAGAACTTTTCTTAATATTTTCTAACACTTGCGCGACTCCTCATTTTAAATAAAACTACTTTTTAAGGATTTAGACGCGTATAGAAAGTAGAGCTTTTCTTATTGTAAATAGTGTTTTTTGTAAATGAAACGTAACTAAATCAAAAGAAGCTCAGCATACAAAATTTCATTAATATTGTCGTAGTCGTTTTTAATATGTTTCCTTTTAAATATAATGTTAGAGCATCGGTGAATAATACATTATTTATTACTTCTTTTGAGAGTAACAACTTCTTGTGAAAAAGTGTGTTGTGTTTGTTAATAACTACTTATAAATCATCAATTTATTGACTTAATGGCAGTCACGCATCAAAATCAACTGTACTAAAAGTTTTTGGATGCGTTTGCTAATTAATTAATTTTATTTTCTTGTGATTGCGCGACTTTTATCGATAGTCAATATAATTTTATCGCAATAACATTCATCCGGTGGCTAACAGCTTTTAATTTTAATGTGCTTTGAAGCTTTAATGTCAGTTCTGATTTTCAGCGGTTACATTTCTGAAGTTCATCGCAAATGTCAACGTGAACTTTGCCAGAAGGCAGAATTTTCTTATTACAAGCTTTTTGGGTGAAACGGCTCTTGTTCGCAGATTACGTTTCGTGTACAAGATCCTTGGCTTATTAAATTATTAATTATGAATCATGTTGTAGAAGAATATTTCAAGATTTCAGGAAAAAATGCGAATATATTTTTGGATGAAATATATTCAATGAAGGTTATTTATATACTGAACAGTAAATTTATGGATAGGTACTGATATATTGCATACAGATGACACCCAAAATGCAATAACTATTTAATTACATAATAATTTTTTTACCGTGAAATTAGGCAGAGACTATATTAAGAATACAAGTGTCACCGCCCCATTTCCTTCCTAGGGTGCTGTAAAAGTCAGCTGAGGGATATTGTTCGCCGATAACATCCGCAATGAGAGACGGAAATCTCGAAACTAAATATGCCATATCCTCTAGTCAGCGCGGAACAATAGACCATAATTGTTCCTAAAGTGAAGAACCTGTGCTTAACAGTGAGACATTATTGGGCTAAAGAGAGAGACGTAATTTGTGTCTTTTGACGTATACTTTATATTGCCACACACTTCTAAACACTGATGTCCCTCAATTATCTTTAAATTTAGTTTTGTTTTCAAATATTTAGGTGTAAGTATTCAGGTCGCGGTCAGATTTTACGTTTTTAAAATATCTCTGGCACAATTTTATTTACCTACTTTAAGATGTTTTCATTTGATTTGTGATGAAAACAATGTAATTTAATTCAATAAACATCAAAGAAAAGTTCTTTATTCGTCAAAAATTAACAAACCAGCAAGTTACGAAGTTTCGTGTAAAAATTTCTGTTTCAGGTTAATTTAAAAGAAGAATAAATTACTCAAAATCAAATTTAAATTAACATCAAATTACCTTTACTATGAAGTGGTTAACATCGCAGAAACCTTTAGTATGAGTTTGGATGAAGCCAAGAGAGTATGTTTGGATCGTAGCAGATGGCGATCTATAGTCTCTGCCTACTCCATGGGAAAAAGGAGTGAGGGTATGATGATGTCGAAGTGCTAAAAGTATTTTATACAGCAAAGAAGTGAAAAATGAGATATATATGAAATTTAACTGGCAAAAAGCAGAGTTTTTCTAAATGCCATTGTTCTGATTTTAGCGAAATAGGTCGAGGACACTGTCCTTTTCCTCGCAAATTGAAAACGTCCTGATGAAATAGGAAGCCCATTGTATTCTCTGCAATACGGATATCAATGAATAAAATAATCAACAATTTTACGTATACTGCTGGAATCAAATTATCCCACAAATCAACCCAATAAAAGACATTTTTTTAAGAATAGTGTACGTAAAACTATAATAAATAAATTAATATTCACGGACATTTCACACAACGTCCTCTGGTCCTAAGCTAAGCTTATATGCTTGTGTTATGAGTACCTACCAGATTACGGATAGAATGCATATATGTACTACTTTTAAAATACTTACTACTAAGTATTTTAAAAGTAGTATTACTACTAAAGTAATTTATTAATTTTGCAATTGACATGCTATGATTTTACATAATAAATCAAATTGTGGTGGATAAAGCTGATCACCGCAAGCGGAACTTGAACCCACGACCTCGGAATACCGTTCCGTAGCTCTGCCAACTGGGCTTATTGCGGTCGTGCAAATAAGACAGTATCCAAATTAGACCACCACAATCGTCACTCGATTGGGTTTACATCGTATTTTGACGTACAATAATTTTGTTTTAAATTTACTTTAATAATAGTATAACAATACTCTGAACATATTTTCATCAAAATCAAACAAATACATGGTTTTGATTTTGATGAGAAAATGTTCAGAGTATTGTTTTTAGGGTTCCGTACCAAACAGTAAAACAGTACACTATTACTTATACTTCTCTGTACGTTCGTCCATCTGTCAGTTTATACATAAATAGAAATCATTATATATCATTCTCCTGCTCTAATCCCGTTATTTTGGGTCGAGATTTAACGAATATATGTATTATGATAATAACGGTATTAAACACTTCGTGTGAATCAAACTTTACTTGACTGGTTCTTATTCGTACTTAAATCGTCATACAATTGCCAAAACTATGATGTTAGCTACAAACGTAAGATAATGCTAAAGATACAGAAAGAAGTATAACTTTTTACCTACATACATAACTACTCACACACACTTTTAACACATTCATTGCAGTTTGCTCTAGTTATCTGAAACTTACGTACCTACTAAAAAAACTGTTCTAGTTATAACAAAATATTTATCTATCTTGTCTAGTAATCGCCCATAACACACTACAAGCCTGTCACAGACATAAATCTGCGTGAAATTCTTCAATGGCATAAAGATATGTCACTTCTAGGCCACTGTAAAGATTTCACTGGCTTACGAATCCGTAGATCATACTTTTTATGTAACAAAACTAGTGCAATATTAAACAGCAACAAAAAAATATATTTCTCTAGCTTTGACTAATTACTAAGTTGCCTGGTAGAAATCGCTTTAAGCTATAAGGCCGCCCATTGAACTACATTATTTTAAGAACATCCTGTAATGTAAAACTAAATGGTGTACAATAAAAAATATAATAAATAAAAATAAATAAATAAGTTACTAACTATGTCTCCTTTCAGAATATTATCTAACTTTGTACCAAATCTTATCCAATCCAGGCCAGATGTTTTGCAATTCCTGATTAACATATTTATTCGTCCATCCTTGATCCTATCACACCAATATTAAATATTAACTTACTTCATCTAGATACTAATTTATTTACATCCAAATAGTAATTTTCTTCATAATAATACATATTTCTTATCATAAATCAAAGTTATTAATTCTATATTGACCGTAAATCTTTAAAACTATGCAACAGATTTTGATGCGGTTTTTTTATTAGATAGAATAGTTCGACAAAAGGGTTTATAATGTGTATTGTATAATTTGGTAATATTTGTTTTCTGAATTCCACGCGTAAGAAGTCGCAAACAACAACTAGTATAAAAATAAATAAAATTGACCATTCATGTTATTACCATGCAAATTGCCATTTAAAACATCCTCTGAGATGCAATCAACGCACAGGATGCGCGTGAGTGGAATGTCATAAATTTAGACTTTGCTGAGTTTATGTATAATTATAGTCTGTTTTTATTAATAATGTACGTGTGGTGACGGATTAAGAATACAAGTGTCACCACTCTATTTCTTTCCTATCCTTATTTATTACAAAACTTGTATGTACTAAAACTTGTATCCCTATGCAATGCACGATGATTTTCATGCTTTATATCATACTAATAGCATAACCTAAGCAGAAAACTATTACTTATAATACAGGTCTAACCTAGTTTAAGTGGTAGTGTTCCTGATACTGTATGATATATTCTATTGTTTAATGAATAATTGTACATTTGCAATGAAATGTATCACTATTTTTATCAAATAAACAATTCAATTCTATTCATGCTTTTCTGTTTAATTTTAATTTGTTAAGATTTTTTTATATTCTATATCCTCAGTATACGAAGTTGTGGGCAATACCTAGTGTGTTTTAAAAGCCAGCTAAGACAAATAAGAAGGATATAACATGCTCAGTGTCAGTGCAGCGTAGCTTATTAGACTGAAACCCTCCCGAAGTCGAGTAAGCACGTTTCCACTGTTGGACACGTCCAACAGTGGAAACGTGTAACAGTACGAACACGATTATATTCACCATAATCAGTCATAAACCCAGTTAGAAGATTTTTTAAGTCAAATAAAGACAAAATGGGTAATGCGAATAATATTTCTTGTGTGTCCATTTTATTAATCATATTTCTATTAACACGCTTTTATTAGCTTCGAACGTTTCTATATATGTATGTACGTAATCTATGATGCGAAATCTTTAAGAGCGATTTTCATCCACTTGCTGTAGTACTAGAGTGGTCGGCCTGAAATTTTGCACACATTAATACATATGATTTACTCTTCATTGGACAAAAAGAATTAAAATTATTATAGCATTCATTAAAAAACAATATTTAGGATTTTCAAGGACTTTTTGTTAGTTTTGAACTAAACAAATTAGAATAAATAGTTCAAGTCTAACTACGAGATCAGTTGTTCTTATTAATCTTGAACAGAAAAACTTTTTCTATAAATAGCAACTCTGGTAGCGTGGATAATTTAAAACCATTGAGAATCGTTTACTGGTGGCGTCCAATCGATTATTACCAATTAATGTAAGTGCACCTGTGCGCTTACATGTGGGCCAGACGAATTGAGATGCATCAATTATTTACAAGCCAGACTTTATCGTAGTTAAGTTATGATGTTCAACTGTCTTTATCTGTCAGTTTCCATTTGAGTTGATTTTAAGATATCTGGTCTAATCAGTACTAATACCGTCTTCTGTGCATGAATTTGCAATTTTGACTCCAACCGGGTCATTCCCAGTCCTCCACACCCCGTCGTCCACAGTGTGGAGGAATGGGAATAGTGTGGACGAATGGGAATAAAAAGGGTGTGAAGGGAAAGGTGCCGTTTATTCCCAGTCCTCCACACTATCGTGCAGGAGCCGACACTAGAAAAAGTTAAATTTTAAAAAGATGAGTTGGACTTCTAAATGTTTAATTCCACAATAAAATTTGTTTATTACTGTGTTTTAGTGCATTTGGATCACAAAGTGCGCTAGAATCTATGAGCATACACAGCAGCATATACAGCATTCAGCTTATTAAAATCAGTATACTATCGATTTCTTAACTGTAGTTAAGAAATCGATAGTATACTGATTTTAATAAGCTGAATGCTGTTAAGCTGAAGAGTTTGTTTGTCTGTTTGTTTGAACGCGGTAATCACACCAGTGATCCGATTTGAAAAATTCTTTTAGTATTGGATCAGACATTAAATTTATCGACGAAGGCTATAAGATATAAAACATCACACTGCGGTCAGTAGGTTAGTAATAGTGAAAAATGTTGCAAACACGGGGAAAATTTTCCAAATTCTACGCGTATGAAGTCGCGGGCAACAGCTAATATGATTATAACTTGATCCCACAAATAGACAAGCATAGAAAGTGATCCACTTGAAGCTATTTATAAGTATTATTCATCATTGTAAGCATCAAATGCACGATAATTAATTCAATACTGTTTTTTGCAGATTACGTTTTAAAATTGCAGCATGCATTTTACCTGTAATATTCGTTCTGACTTTCGCTACTACCATTATATACGTTCATAGCCATTTGTATAAATTAATTCCTTTCGATTTCATCCGCAGTATCACCACAAACACCGAAATCGCTACGATTTTTCTTCTAAATTACGTCACTGAAGACTATTTTGATGGAATCGGGCGTTTGCCAATTATCGCGTCCTCTCTCGGGATAAATATCGTTTGTAGAACGCATTTGGGATGAGACTGCTAATATTTTGTCAAGATTTCTCTGATCCTATTTTGTTTGTATTGTGTCAGCCAATTAGTTTAAGAGTTTTGGGATTACGACTAGGTTTTCGTTTGTTGAAATTTCTGAAACTTCGAAATATTTCAATTTAAGTGATGTTTGTGGTTCTTAAGTAAATTTAAGCAGAATTAAATTTTGTTAAAGATTTTAGGCCTATTTGTAATTACGACTTGAATTATTTTCCAAAGTCTTGAAACTGTTTGATCAAGCCTTTTTAATTATTGTTAAACTAACAACTAACTTGTTATAGTTAACTTGCGCCATTTAGTCATAATAATATCATTTGAGCTTATATTAACGGATTGAGCGGATTTATGTAAGGATTGGAATCTTTATTAACTTTTAATAACATAAATCACTTCAAGTATCACATTATGTTCTCTGAGCCCTACACTAGGAAAACCTGTGTCGCAGGGCTCAGTCATATCAATCTGCTTCAACTGCTGGATAACCGAACTAATGCTTTAGCATGCTAAGCTAATCTGAAGCAAAATGTACACGATTGGCAAGAAGCTGTGTCAGTGTACCACAGTAAGACGAAATATAAATAAATATTTATATACCCAGTTATTTATGTAGGTACACAACTGTGAATTACACCATTTATAGTAACATTGCATTGCAAGCATGCATTATAATTATGGCAAGCGTGACTAAAGAATAATCGCATTATGAATAAAGCAGTGAAATAAACGCCTTACAGGCACGAAAACTAAACATGAACGCAAACAAATCAATAAAAAAAATTAAAAAGAAAATCCGGAAAGAGAAATTCCTTATTTGAAAGTGACAATGCATATTACTTTGATACAAGCCATTAATCAAATTGGATATTATTGATGGCGCTTGTCGATATTATTTCTACTGCATATTTGTTAGTCTGTTATGTATTTTAAACGCATGCAATAGCATAGTTTAAATACATAATGTAAATAGCATGTCAACAAGTTATATACTTATTTGTTCATAGGCCGATAAACTGATAGTTACTTTGACGAGTGTTCCTTTATTACTTAGCGGTTCATCTAAGTCTACTCACCTTCGAGTTGAGTTAGTGCCAAGTCTAATGTTCCTTATATTAGTTCAAGTGCCAAGGAAGATATCGTATTGGATGATGCAGTATTTTCATTAAACTTCAATCATTCAGTTTTATTATTCAGTTTTGAATTTTTTTCAAACTGTTATGTATACATTGATGTAACAAGCTATAATTAATCCCGCTGTTTGCCAAATGAACATTTTTTCTATCCTCCTTTCTTTCTTTACCTTTATTGCAAGTTCATCACGAAATTGTTTCCAAACTCTTCTCAAAAAAAACCTCACTTTACCAAGTAAAGCCACGTGTATATTAAATTTTAAAAAAAGTATTTACCCTTAGTTTCCAGTGAAAAAGATGATACGAAAAGAAAAGGATCATATTTCAGTTCACCATTCCCAAAAAATACTAGGAAGAGATGACTGTTCAATAATTACGCGACTAACTCTAAATTTAAGAGACAGCAGAAAAAGAATTCCCAAATCAAATTAATGATTTATTTATACCAAACAATGGTGTTCAATGTACATTTTACAATCTAATGTGTCTTTATTCCATATTAATATAAATACATGAAACCACTACCGAAATAAAACACCCACTACGTAACTAATATAAAGTTTATGTAATAAAACTTAAATGTAATAATTAAAACCCAAAATAAAATCATAAGTAATTAAAATTTCAATTATCCAGTATCACTTTTGAAGGCAACTTTATATAAAGTTAGCTTAGAAGTTGGCATCCAATTTAAGTTGCCTTCATGTTTTTGCTGAATATTTTCGCTGATAGCATGGGGTGACCATCATAAGTTTGTGAAAGGAAAACTTTTGATATACGATTGCGGATATATTATTATCAGATATAATAAACTCGTTTGAGAAGTTATAAAGCCTCAGAGCTAATATAAAGGTTTGCGGTAAACGTACGTAGTGGTGTTGCAATCCGCAAGTTTTACCAAAACAATTGCACGAAGTCAAACGTCAAGTACGTTGCAATTTTTTACAGATTGTTCGACATTTTACCATCAACTAAAAATCCGGTCAAGTACGAGTACCGTTATTTTATTATATTTATCACACTGAAAGACAGGAAAACGACGATGATATTTATAGTTGTTGCATCAAATGATATCATAAACTGTGTAATTTTTAGGTCTCTAGCTACCACTATTCCTGAGATACATCCTTTTTAAAAACTGACAGACAGATAGATGGACATCGAGAACTCAGTAACATGTAGGTATATGGTTATTGGAAGACCTAAAATAATACAACAACTCCCGACCGACCCGACCTTCCTTTTGCAGCATTTCTTCTTCTCCTCACACGAGTAAATATAAAAACTATTTTTCAACAACATGTAGTTTATTCATAACATTTCTAAATAAATTTTTATACTTGTTTTCTAAGAATTATTTAATTTATACACATTTTTTCATAACCATTTGCTGTTAGCTCAATTGGTTTAATACTAATCATAAATATTAATTAATTTGTGGTCAATCAGTTCTCTTGGCATTTCAGCGATTATCGACATTAATTTTAATTAACAATAACAATTTTATAGTCACTTTTTATCAAGGAAAATATTAATATAAACCGTATTGGTGCCAATTATATTGTAATAGCTATAACTATCAAAGTTTATCTTATTAAAGGCATATATTATGATTTATCTTGTTTATTTATTGTTATTATAGACTTACTAGCTGTTGGCCGCGATAAGTACGCGTACTACGCGTAGAATTTAGAAAACTTTCCTCGTTTTTGCTACATTTTTCACTGATGCTTCGCTCCTATTGGTCTCAGCGTGATGTTATATTGCCTATAGCCTTCCTCGATAAATGTTTTTTCTAACACTGAAAGAATTTTTCAAATCGGACCATTGATTCCTGAGATTAGCACGTTAAGACAAAGAAACAAACGCTGTAGCTTTATTATCTTATACATATATAAAATTCACGTGTTAACAGTGTTAGTTACCGTACTCCTCCGAAACGGCTTGACCATTGGTATGAAATTTTACATGCATATTCAGTAGGTCTGAGAATCGGCCAACATCTATTTTTCAAACCTTTTTTTACGTTGTTTGTTGGCCGGGTCAGCAAGTATTAGTATAGATTCGTTTCTGTAAGTGGTTATTAGAATGTATTGTTAAATCCCAACTATTACTTTAACTTTCCAAAGACTAGTTAGTTAAGCTGACGGGTATAGAATATACTTGAGATTACCCGATTGCATTTTAGTGACGCTGTACCCTACGATTTTGGTAAAAAATATAACGTATCACATACAAAATGAGGGATAAATTTCAAAAAATTGTAATAACTATTCTAAAAAGCGTGGCAACTAACTATCATTAATTATTTTTGTTGATATAGAAAAGGACTCCTCTTTCCCAGAATCTATTTCATTTGTGGATGGTCTTCTTTAGAATGACTTATCGAACGTTTAAACGGAAATTTTATGGGAGAGATAATAAACGTTTTAGCGTAAAAAGGCTATGAATTAAAATTTTTGACAATTTTCGCAAACCGATTTTAGCGAACTTTTTAAACCTCCGATAATAATACCATTAAAATAATTACCATTGAAATAATAATAATATAATTAAAATAATATTTACCATTGAAATACGAGTAATACCATTTAAATGTCTATAAAAAACATAAGTAAAATCTGATATAAAAGGCACTCAAATGAATTTCTAGACTGTAATAACTATACGATTGACAGGCTTCGTGGTCTAGTGGTTCATGTAACGGACTGCTATTCACGAGGTCTTGGGTTCGATTCCCGCTCGGGACAATTATTTGTGTGATGTTTATAAATGTCATACAAATGTTTGTACTGCGTCTGGGTGTTTCTATGTATTATAAGTATGTATTTACAAAAGAAAAGTAATATATGTATTCTATCCGTATTCTGGTACCCATAACACAAGCATATAAGCTTAGCTTGGGACCAGAAGACGTTGTGTGAAATGTCCGTGAATATTTTATTTTTTGTTTTTACTAATAATAAGCTTATTATAGCATTACTAGATTATAAAGGTATAAACGTCGCATCCAATTAAGAAGTCTTACAAAATCTTAATACATGGAGACACTATTATAGGTAAGTCCATCGATACAGTTTCTAAAACCATCGGTTATCGGGAATGTTATCGAGACACAAAAACTTTGACCGCATACTTCTTAATTGCTTCCTGCTTTTAATTAAATTCGTTATACTCGTTCTTTGTTCTTGGCAAAATTGAAAACTTATTTTTATTTATTTGCTAACAATAAAATAAATTTCAAAGAGATTGGACAGCCACTTATGAAACTAGAGATCAGCTTTTTATTTGACAGTCGTTGGTTTATAAAAATACTGTTTTACGAAATGAAAATATGGATCACATATAGGTAATTGAAACTTACCTTCTGTTATTTACTACCAGAAGTACCCGATAGATTTTCCGATGGATTACGTGACACATTAATGGAATAAAGAAATAATATAGCATTGAATAATAATTAAATGCCTGCGTGTGTTCAATCGGTAAAAAAGGCGACAAAACGGTTTTATGAAATCAAATTTTCATTTTTATTTAATAAATCATTCTGAAATTTAAACCACAACCTCATAACTAGAACTAGGTACGTAGCATCAGTTTTAAAAACATCACTAAGTTTATTAAAATATACAAGGTCTTAAAAAAATACTAAAGTAATTTATTAAAAATAGGCACAATAGACAGAGTGCACTTCTGTTTCTTAAGTTTTGTGATATTTTGTCTACTTTGTGCCATTGAAGCGCGCATGTGTGCATTTTATAGTAGCTTGCAGTGAGAGCGAATTCCTAAAAAAAAAATTTTGCCCGGACACCGAATTGAAACTATAAGGGTTTCATTTTTGTACGAACCCTAATGATTGAGGACTTAACTGACAGCGCTGCAAACGCTTTTACTTTCTATAAAGAGAAGCGATTCAGCATTTTATCTTCACCTATGTCTAGTCTATCGATACTTCGAGAGCCTCTTACTTATGTATGAGTAAATCGAGAGCGCTTATCTATGTAGATAAAGTGTTCATCATCTCGTTGAATATTGTATATGTGCGCATTAACTTGTTTTATACAGTTAGGTAGAGGTCTTAAAAGTGTTAATATTTGGGAATAATAAAGTATGTATTTGATAATTAGTATTAAGTAATTCTACAAATGAAGTGCACAGTGAAGATAGTTAGGTATATAAATATATATCTTTGTACATTATTGTATTCGCATTATCATATCCAAATATGAGACAAACTCATATTTGGACATTTAAAATTTTATTTCAACACTGTAATGCTAAAAGTGTTCCGCCCTCTAAGGTTTCGCTTTTGTATTGATTCCTATTATTAAAAAAAGGATATTTTTACTATTTTTTTATGTGAACCTGTATGTGGCTTATATTCATACCATATTTTACAATAATTATTACATACATTCTGTTTTATATTAAATGTAGGACAAAAATTAAACATAGGTATAAGTACATTTAACTTACTCGACCTATCCATTTGTATCCGTAACTTTTAACCATTTCTAAAATAAATATTTTGAGTCGCTTACATACCTGAAATAAAAAAAAGGTATTGAGTTGATGTAAAAATATAAATTAACAGTTAAATATTTAAGGACTTTAAATTTGATCTCCTAAGTTCTAAATCTTGTCTCTAAACTACATAAGTTTAAGGCATGTTTTATAATTTACTAACTAATTGAATGACCATATTTTGGATATTATTATAACACTCTTAGTATTTAATATTTTTTAACACTTGCGCGACTCATCTGTTTAAATAAAACTACTTTTTACGGATTTAGACGCGTATATTTGTTTTAAATTTTGGCCCGACGTTTCGGAGACTTTGCAGTCACCATGGTCACGGGTGAGACTGTGACACACGGGTGTCTGTCCGTAAAAAGTAGTTTTATTTAAACTCTTAGTATTTATTTTATATGTAAGCTACAAAGAACAATAATTTCAAGTAGTTAAATGAATTTAAAATGATAATAAGTCGTATATACATTTAGAGCGCGTGTGACTATTTAACGCACGAGTGCATTTGGTAGAGATCAAACGCCTTGTCAGATATTCTTGGCAAGCTTTCACTTTTCATATTGACAAACAATCTGAAAAAAGTAGAAGTATTGACTAATAGAAAGATGTTATTATAAGACATACTTACTGTATAAAACTTGTATTTTTAAAGAGTACAATAAATTGTATCAAGTCT
The DNA here is from genome assembly GCA_916999025.1 of Orgyia antiqua. Taxonomy (NCBI): domain Eukaryota; kingdom Metazoa; phylum Arthropoda; class Insecta; order Lepidoptera; family Erebidae; genus Orgyia; species Orgyia antiqua. The sequence continues at coordinate 24,045,794 of OU779862.1, forward strand.
GTTTAGGTCTTAAATTTATATCAAGCTAATATTACTCAATGGTACTAATTCTGCACAACGGTGCACAACTAAATTAACTTAACTAAAAAATCATAACAAGTGTAATCCATAGTGAATAATTGACTATTTCGCTGTACACATTTTTATAACAATAAAATTCAGCTAACATAGCCGAATTGTGCTATTGACACTATATATAAATGTTCATTTTTAAGGTAAGTTAACTTAACTTACCTAAAAAATAAAAATGTAATAATTGTGCTTCTAGAATCGATACCACTCTTTTCAAATATATTATATTATCTTGACAAACTACCTATATTTACGAAGATATGTATAGGTTTTATCAACGCGATGCATTTAAAAAAGGATTAGTTTAACTATCATGGTCATAATTAAATGCATTATATTATTTCCATTGTATCTAAGTGTTTAGAAGGAGAGACGACTCTATTATACGATGATTTACAATCTTGCAATAATAAAACTATCGAAATATAGATTTATCTACAGTAATATTTCGTCTCCTAACGGAGCATCATCGCGAAAGTAAGTCTTCCATGCAAACAATTAACATGTGGCTATTTTATGTCATAGAGCAATAGCACGCTAGCGACCTGGCAGCGCGGCCACAACGCGCGGCTCGGCCGCAGGGGTTGCGATTTGCAACGCGACCAAAACCGCGGCTACGAACGTCAGTTGCACATACAGCGCGCTTCAAAATGGACGTTGAGGAAATAGCAGTGCTTTTATATCAGAGATATAGAAAAAACTTCTATATTATTTTCTAAGAAAATATATATATATATGCATTTTACTGGAAGAGAGGTCCAGCATCTGAACCCAGACGGGCAGGTGTAGGATTTGCTATTAAAAATCGTTCGACCTCATGAGCAAATCCTTATTCTTGGTGACTACAACGCAAGGGTTGGACGGGATTTTGAGGCTTGGCCAAAGGTTCTGGGGAGGCATGGTGTTGGTAACATGAACAGCAAGAGTCAGCTGTTGTTAAGTGAGTCTCTTATGAGTTAGAGCAATAGCGCACTAGCGGCCAGGCCGCAGCGGCCAGATCGCGGCGGCCATCGAGATAGATACATTAGTATGAAATTGCCATAGAGCACGCGCACCTGGCCGCGGCGGCCGCACCTATTGTGGAACTACAGCGTGATTTGTGATCATCGCTATGTGTTTCGACACGGAAAGATTTATAACCGAGATTGAGACAAGCACTTCCCATGTATTGGGATCTATTTTGCATCTTTTCAAATGTCTCTTCTGGACATCCTTAAACTTAACAACAGCTGACTCTTGCTGTTCATGTTACCAACACCATGCCTCGCCAGAACCTTTGGCCAAGCCTCATAATCCCGTCCAACCCTTGCGTTGAAGTCACCAAGAATAAGGTTTTACTCATGAGGTCGAACGATTTTTAATAGCAAATCTTACACCTGCCCGTCTGGGTTCAGATGCTGGACCTCCCTTCCAGTAAAATGTATATATATTTTCTTAGAAAATAATATAGAAATTTTTTCTATATCTCTGATATAAAAGCACTGCTATTTCCTCAACGTCCATTTTGAAGCGCGCTGTATGTGCAACTGACGATCGTAGCCGCGGTTTTGGCCGCGCTGCAAATCGCAACCCCTGCGGACGAGCCGCGCGTCGTGGCCGCGCTGCCAGGTCGCTAGTACGCTATTGCTCTAAATTTGGAAAAATCAGTTTCATATTTAATTTTCGAACTATCCGTCTCTTACAGAAGCTCTAATTTGCGGACTTTTACAACGCGCATATTAGAAAATGCGTATTCTTCTTTCTTAAATCTACAAAAACAAAAATAAAGATAAAAACGGTACCTAGGTAACACAACCCGGGTACACAAATTAAATAATGTCCTCTCGCAGGTAACAAGTACCAAATTACTGGGGAAATTGTACATTATTTTATTATATGTGTATGTGTGAGGTGAATAACCTGTGTTCGGTAGTCATCTAATAGTTTGTAGCGACCTCGATCGGTTGGGGTCCTGGCCTGTGTCGACGGCTCTAGGAATAGAATCACCGCATTGCATCCCTCTCATATTGTAGATTATTTATAGGTAACATAATAAAACCCTTTTAGTATTTACAAGGTAGTAAACTTTATTTGAAACTCTCACTAATATTGTAGTTGTAATTAAACTGTTGCCCGCGACTGTCATTTAGAAAATTTTCATCGCTTTTGCAAAATTTTTAGTGATCCTTTGCTCCTAAAAGTCACAGCGTGATGTTATAGCCTATTACCTTCTTCGAGAAATGTACAATCCAACACTGAAAGAGTTGTGTATCAAATAAATGATGAAAAAATAATTAAAAAAATTAGTCAACTAATTATACTTATTAATTTTGTCTGCAATATCTATCGACGCTTTAATTACTGAATCCAAAGTCGTTTTATACTTAACCCTCTTGTATGTCAAATCCATTAAACCATGTTCAACCCATGATAATGTAATAGACATTCCCTAACTGGAATAATATTAGTCATTGGCAGTTGGGTAACGAATTGTGTACACAAGATCATAAATAAACAATGAATACCATTATTAATAACTCACTTTAATTATAATTTAATAAACGATGTGAATAGTTATTATGCTTTAAGTATCATTTACATTGTATTCCCTATAACACAGTTAAGGCTACGGTGATAGGAAGGCGCTAACTTTCTTGAATTGAGGTAAATAAATAGGTTTCAGTACCTACAATATTTCTCCTATTTCATCATCCATCCATCCATCAGCCCTTCTCTGTCTACTGCTGGACATAGGACTCCCCCATAAAACGCCACAACGCGCGGACCTGCGCTAACTGCATTCAGCGGAACTCGGCGCATTTGACGATATCGTCAGTCCACCTTATTGGGGGTCGCCCCACGCTGCATCGTCCGGTGCGTGGTCGCCTCTGGAGGCCTCTTTCTGCCCTCAACGTTCGTCGGGTCGCCAAGCGATCTGGCTTACCCATTGCCACTTCAGCGCGCTAACTCTTCGGTTTATGTCGTACACACAGGTTTTTCTACGGATCTCCGTATTCCAGATCTTCTATTCTTCTTGATCTTTTTTCTAATGAGGTCCAAGGGCGTTCAAAGTTTAAGAAGAAGTCTGGTATCACTTTATAGTATCCATTAAGAACCGAGGACGTTGTGTATCCATTATTATTAATTTAATTGTTGCTGTCGATAACCGTACAAGTGTTTACCCATTTGTTATTTCTCACTGGAATGGTCATTGATTGAAGGAAGTATATCGTGTCGTTAAACGTTAATGATCGGCCTTTGTTCCGAATTTATTATAGTAATGTATGTTTATATATACATTTGTATTTCTTTTGATGGCTTTACTGTGGCATCCGCTGTCACTTTATCAGAGATCAGAGGACGTTGTGTGAAATATCTATGAATATTTATTATTTAATCGTATTTCAAGCCCACAGACGATAGTAATAAGATACTACGTGCTTTCTGCATAATGATCTTGAGTACATAGGTACATACAAACACTCCATGTAACAGCCATTAGCCCACATTCCTTGAAATAATGATGTCACCTAATCTATATCGCGTCTCTAATTAGTACGTCACAAGCCAAACAGGTCTGTATAGTTATGTAGTTATTTTAAAACTCACACTGCTTTAATGGCATTATTATAAAATTTAACCCTAGAATTAGTATTCAGAAAAGAAATCAAACCAGAACCTTGAATAAAAACTACAGTAGAGTTAGCAACAGTAACATAACTGAACTTCTGATACTTTTGAGGACTTTATCACGGCTTTTGATTTGACTTTTAATTCAAAATACGAAAAAAAACACTTGAGGCCTTAGTTGGTTGGTTAAGATGACCATTTTATGCTTCATAAAAAGCCTGTTTTTACTCTACTGTGTGAGACACACCATAATATGTCGTCCACAGACAAGCATGGAGAATGAATAAACGTGGTTACAAAATTTCTTATAATGTTTATAATACGTAGACGGACTGCATAGAACTCATTACTGTACTACAGCGAAACTGACGCATGACGCGAGACTGATGCGTGTGATTCTGCCTCTCTAAATCTATTTCTATGTTTTTTCTTATTAATGCTTATCTACATTTCACGTGAATAATTTTAATAACTACAAAAGGTAAATAAAGAATTAGGTACGTATCGTTATTGATTAATTAGTAGATTTTCAGGTGATAAGAAATGTTTTTGTTGTGTCAGTATGTATGTGTGTAATGACTGTGTTTTGCTGCAATGCGCCGTGTGTTCAGTAATTTGTCAACGTCGCTCCACCACGTTGATATTTAATGGAAATTTAGTGTCAACCGAAAACGCTTCTGTGTCGTAATTACTCGCTATTGTTTCATTATTGATTTTCATCTACAACAAGCGACAAATTTAAATCTCCTCCGATTACAATGAGTATAATTTGCTAAGAATTCGTCATCATATAACAAAGAAATAATTGTATTAATGCTACTATGTTGCTGCATAATGTCAAATCCAATTAATGTTGTAGTCAGAACGACCGTAGTGGCAAGAACTTTCACATATAAATCTCTTAGAACACCTAAAACAGTAAAAATATCAGTATTTTCGTCATAAAAAGACTTATTGTTAGTAAGAATTGAACCCATGATCACGATTGTGACAAAAACATGGAGCACCCTGTGGGAGCACCCTAAGTGCGTGTTTAATTCATGCATATTATATCAGAATCTATTGTACATATAGATAATAGTAACTGAATCTAAAATTAGATAATTGTTGTGTTAATGATATTGCAAACACAATAAATATTAATCCCGAGTTGAACCAACTATTTATTGTAGTCACATCGGATTGTACAGCACAATTACGAGATGTTTAATAGATTTATTATCGTCATAATGGCTACGATTTACTACTGAATACGTGTATATCACGCACCACTAAAATCCTTTGTATACCATTAATAATGTTAGGCAAATTTTAATATTATTAATAATAATTAACGTAGAGCGTTTGATGCAATTAAAATCTGAGCGGAGCGCGTAGTTGATACAGAATTACGCTCGTCACGCCCGTAATTACGCGCGAGCTCGTTACACGATCTAATTTACGCATCGTAGCATTTACAGGGTTGACTGATTTTAATAATTTCTTATCCTTAGCTAATTTTTGCTTGCATATACATTTTTAAATGGTTATTCTGTTGATTTATTGTGGCAGCTTCTTAAATTTTCCTCCCGTTTAATGACTTTTTAATTTCTCTTACGATATGTATAGCCCAAAAATGAAATTGAATGATCACTAAAGTTTATACCGATGTCCTTAGGCCAGCAGATTCATCACATCTAATGCCCACCTATGTGTGACTCGCAACTAACACTAAAACATTTACGAATTGAGAGAAGAGAAAAATAAAAATTAGGTCGAATACTACATTAAAAAAATATAAATAATAGTGCTTCAGACATTTGCGTCGCACTTACAATAATAATGTAGAGAATGTATGACGCAAACGAATGCTGACTAAGTGCCAAGTCGGACAAGATATAAACAGCTTGATAGACAATTGAAGGGTTAATAAACTCTATCAATTTTCTCGATGAGTATTAATATATAACACTTTAGGCAATAATATAGCAGAGTTATGAATTTATGATATCACAAAGTAACGCACCTTTATGTAGAAGATAATTGTCTGTGATCTGGTTTTACGATAGTTACCATCGTTTGGTGTAGTCATACACAAGAAAACTGCGGACACATTTTTAAAGGATTCTGTACTTGGTTAACTGCTTAAACAGCATGCCATTTGGAGTACTTGCCAAAAATTAAAACATCACAAGATCTTCGGAAAGAAATGAGACATATCCTATCTTAGTTTAATGACGAGTGTGATTTCTTTAATGGTCTTATTCATAATGACTTATCGGAGGTTTAAAAGTTCGCTAAAATCGGTTCGCGAAAATTGGCAAAGCTTGTTATTCATAATAGTCAATAGTCTTTTTACGCTAAAACGTATATTATCTCTCCGATAAAATGTCCGTTTAAATCTCCGATAAGTCATTATGAATAAGACCATAAGTAGTTAAGTGATAAAGTGTTTCTATTCTACTCGATAATTGTATTAAACTACAACAGTTATTTCAAGGTGGCAGGGTTACTATGGAGTGTTTCCGTCTCATTTTTCTGATTCTGGTCATATACGGACGACAACGCAGGCAAATGTTACACGCTTGACCATTTTCAAGGATGTTAACACGGATCAGCGTTTTTGCTCATCTCCGCATCATAAAAAGAGCTACGTCTATTGAGCTACGACTCAAGATTATGATTTGAGAGCTACGAGTATTTGTGTATTATAGAAATATTAGCACCATTTGATGCTTAAGAGCAACTGTGTGTGCTAAGGCACTCACATAAGTGCAGATAGTACCTATTAATACTTCAAGTGCTTCTACTACACTTTTAAATAAAGCTTTTAATGTTCATTAATGCAATTTGCAGTTGCGATTTGCGTTTTTATCTTATTTCTTTAAATTCCACGCGTATTATAACAAGATAACACAATATTTATAAAGGTAATCAACTTTTCGGTCCAGTTTAAAAAGAGATAGTAAAGAAAGAAACCACTTTTACTACTGACATAATTGTTCAGTCAAATATTAAAATAATTATAACTGACGACTCAAGATTTTGTGTGGATTGAAGCTTGTTGTGTACATATGGGCGTCCAGCATTCATCTGCGATAGTGCAATATAATTAAAAATTTACTCCTTAACATACATAAATACCCACTCAGTTCACACAACGTCCTTTGGTGCCAAGCTAAGCCTATTGTTTGTATTATACAGCTTATTATGAAGGTAAAAGGCTCCATTTGGCTCATTCCATAAAAAAATCTCGGTGCATTTGGCAGTTTCACAGAATTATCAAACGCAATAAGAAGTTGAAAAGCGTAAGAAAATGCCCGTTTTGTTCTTTTTGTGAACTTCCTTTATGGAGCGAATTCCAATTTGAGCGAAACAAAAGTCTTCACGCTGTTCACACACGTGCTGCTTTTATAGCCCAATATCTCATTTCTGATATCATTTTTAATTAACTATAAGTTTTAGATACACGCTAGAATTAACTATTCTCCTGCCTTTAACTCGTTATTTGAGGTTGGCACCACACAATAGGCACCTTCCTACTTATATCTTTGAGATTTCATACATTCTGTTTAAGAACTTTAACCATATTACCTACAGTTAGTTAATTTATAATATTAACAGTGTGTTTTCATTACAAACAGGCACAGACATTAATTTCCGTCTTACAGACAGTTCCGTCCCAATACGTATAGCGCAACCCTATTAGATACGATAAGGGTATTAAACATAAGGAAGGGTTTACGTAATCAGTTTACCGTTCCCTGTGTATACGGACAGACGGACGCATCGATCGACTACCGGTAGATGCAATATTAATCGAACCTGTCGAACGACCTGGCGTTCATTGCCAAATTTGAAAAGTGGCATTAATTCACTCCCCTTTCAGTGTAAATATACATATCGTATACGTTCTCTAAATTCTGTTACTAGGCACAGTGATTAAACCATTACCTTTAGTTAATAATAACTATTGCAAAATTTTTAGTAATAATGTTAAACGGTGCTGCACTGCCCCGCCTCGAAAAGCGGCAGGCAACAGTCGGTCGGATCTTAATGGGAGAGAAACCGGCGCACTGTCTTGGCTTTGTCCAGCAAGACTGCTTTCTGAATATCCATCACCGACTTGCTATTGACGCCGATCCTCTCGAGATATTGTGACCAAAAATAGTTGAGACCAAACCATTCAACGAAACAACTATCGGGATTATTTCTGTGGATACCACTTACTTATTGTTAACTAGGTACATAGTTAACCATATTTTTTTTTTATTTTGCTGCCTCCAATAACTATAAATATGTTATACCTTTGATAGCTGCATCGATGAACGTTAGATATGTTTCATCGAAATTCGTTTAGTCGTTAACATAGCGTGTTAAATGAAAGAACCTCTTAATTACTGTTGCTAACGATGATATGTCTACTTATTAAGTTATTACACAACAAAGTCGTTACTTTTGTATGTCCCTATGTATGCTTATATCCTCAAAACTACGCACACAAATTTGTTGGCGTTTTTGTATAATTTATTAAGGTTTGGGGTTTCTAAATTCCATGCGTATGAAGTTGCGGGCAACAGTTAGTTCATACATGAAATATACTTAAATGCTAAACAAAATATAATTCAATCAAAAAGTTTTATCCTATCCCTAGATGGCAGCACTAGAATCAACGCCGAAGGTTATTAGTCAGTCATAAATTAATGTAAATCACAACTATATACATATGACATTACTAGCGGCATTCTGCTTGATCCACTAATGAATATTAATTACTATAATATATAGTAATCATTATACAATCAGCTATTGTTTATACGTTAGTACTTGACATTGGCAATGAGGAACATCACGCATACTTGTCACGATTGATAATACATTATATTCAGGACAATAAACTATATAGTTACTGCGCAAATGTACCTAAGTTACCTAACTAACTAATTATACACCTTATCTATCTTAACTATCACATCTTCTTCCACTCATTTTCATATTTACTGCTTCGTTCAATACCTTTTAGGATGCAGTAACTAATATAAAGTTAAATGATAAAACACAAACCTTTTATTGATAAAAGCGTAAATTAAAACTTCATTTGTTAAACTAAACATTTTTAAGGTTATTTTGATAGATAGGTGCAGTCCTAGTTTCCTTCGGTCATGATCAAATTTATAAACTAACTAATAATTATAATGAATATAAATAATTAAATGTTGTTAAATTCATAAACAAATTATAGTTCTTGTAACTAAATTTTCCCTGTAACAAATTTATCGGCTCACATTCTCCTTAGAAGAAAAGCAATCATCAAATTTTCACTAAGTTTATTGTACATAATGATCTTGGGCTGGCAAGTTGCGGTAGATGCTAGGAGCAACGCGATGATTGATTACATCGAACGCAATAACGAACAGAGTCTAACAAGGCTCTACAGTGGATCGCATATCGTAAATTACAAACTAAGCATATTAGTCAGTCTGTTTTAGAATCTGTTTGTTGTACTGATGAGTTAAAGACGGTACGGAGTGGTACGAACCTGGTTCTTAGAATCGATATACTCGTATGTTTAAACTAATTGATATTCATGTTCATTGCACTCCTCTGGGTTTTAATAGCATTTTTATAACTTCTTACGTTAATCAAGTATGTACAGTGTTTTTAACTTAAGTTATTTGCCAGAAACTATTAACGGCAATGATGTTAATGAAAAGTTAAGATCGTTTTTATTAATGATATTATTACATGTAATATGGTCTAAGATTGGATTTTAACCCAAAGAAAAATATGTTAGAATTTTCAATTTTGCTGTGATAGTTTAAATTCTTACGACGTGACGTGCTCTCAATCTGATTAGTTGGTTACACACTACTTCTTTGTTGTTGTTGTTTTTGTGACCAATAACTACTGACCAATAACATTTTTTTAAATAAAACTACTTTTTACAAAATAGACGCGTATATTTGTTTTAAATTTTGGCCCGACGTTTCGGAGACTTTGCAGTCACCATGGTCACGGGTGAGATATTAGAAAACATTATGACATTTTGATTAGCTACTAAGTGGCCATCAATAATTTACTTGTCATTGTTAGTCCAAATAGACTTGCTAGTTTTATATAAAAAGTAGTTATCTTAATGCGAGTGTTATCTATTAAAAGCATTCCTAATTAGATTGACACGTTTACAATCACTACGTTCTCGCTTATCCGATGTTATTTTGATGATTTTCAATTCATTTCAAATTTATAAGAAACTGCGCAGTAACATTCCACATTGTTTGATTTGAATTTTAGATTTAAATAAAATATATTGGTACTTATCATGTTTTAGTTAACTATTCAAAGCATTGTCTTGTATCTAAATTATCTATTCTATATAACTAGTATTTATTGAATTGGCACTATTGGCAGGCTGTACACGGATAATGCAGTTATTTGGCTGGTGTGGCGAGACGTTGCCAACGTGATTTCATCGATCGACACTTACGTGGTTAAAAGGATTGTTTTCAAGACTTTTAAAGTGAAACCTCTACAGACAAAGTAACAATATGTATCGCTAGATTTTTGAAACTCTCTTTAGATTTATTCGAAAAATAATTCTTTATCTAAAAGAATTATTTTATATGGCAATATTCCAGGAATAAAACAGCTAGACAAATTTTACTTTTTTTGCGGTTATCTGTCCTAGGAGAGCCTTGTTTATATACTTGTCGATCTTTTGCAAGTTGGTGGTGGTTATTAGCTGCTAGGAATTTCCGCTATGTAACGTTTAACAATCAATTATAACTAAATCAAAGAATCTAGTTAGTTAATTGCTTGAAATCATACTGATGTTAAATATATATTATTTATTTTACGTTTTGCTCTAGAACGTGCTATAATTATGAACGGTGACCGAACACCATAAGTACGTAGGTATAATAAAAGCTATTACAAACAATCATTAGATATACACCGTATTCAGTGTTTTGTTCAGCCAGTCCGCCACACAATAGTATGGGAACTAATTAGTAAAGTCCGGCGCATGCATAATGAATGACACCCGTAAAACTGTGACACTCGATCGATTCACAGTACCAGTGACGATGCCAGTTTTGCCTCTGTTATCTATCTAACTATAACTAACAAGTTCAGTATACTTTTGTTTGTATTTAAATCAATTAGGTTAATTACTATTATGAACGTATATTGTTTAAGAATGTGTATATTTTACACGAAAATGGTGTAGCGACAAGTATGACTAGATGTATGAGTGTCAATGAAGCCAAGGAAGTGTGTTTGGACCGTAGCAAATGTAGCATATAGTCTTTGCCTACCACCAGACGTGGCAGTATGATGACGGTGATGATGATATGCAGAGAAGTTTGGTCAGGAGATGTGATCATTGTAATCGGCTCTATTTTCTTTTTTTGCGTCTGAAACCTACTTTAGGCATCTAATATGCTATAAGTAGGTTTCATTCCTATAACATTACTTGTAGTTTTTTACATCAAACCTAAAAACTGGTAAAACTTAAATAACTTACAAAATGAAATAATTTACTAACTCTCTTTCTCTCTCCACCCCATTAACGTCCACAATTGGACACGAGCCGCCTCCACTTTGGAAGGGACTATAGTCAAAAGTCAACTATGCCGCTCTGACCAGGCGTGTTCGCACAAGGTTCAATTTCGAGTTTTCCATCTCTCACCAAGGATGTTATCTGTATACAATATCTCTTAGTTGGCTTTTACAGCACCCTCGGAAGGAAAAGGAGGGTGACACTTATATTCTTAATCCGTCACTACACGGACAACTACTTACTAACAACTTTCATACAATTATTTGCTTGTATGTATGTTAGTGTTTCGATGCATAAAAAGACAAAGTTATAACAAATAACTACGGAAATAACGATTAAATTTAAAAAAGTTGTGTTTCGTTGTTAATCCCACAGATTTATGCGTTGGTATAAGCCAGTATTTGTACAGAGTATAAAAACTAGCTGCCAGGAACACGACAAGAATAATCCGCGTTAAAATTCAAGTTTATGTCCAAGTTAGTCGGATCAAAGCTAAGCCGATACCGGCCGCGTCGGATAGCCGGGCTTACATCAAATCTAGATATTTGATGTAAGCCGAGCTACCCGGATGAATATTGCTCACAGATTTGTCTCCTCTTCCACTTTATCTTATAGCAGTTACTAGAAAAGGGCCTTCATTTACATTTTTCTTTATTAGCTTGGTTTGTTTATCTTCATGTGTTTATCTTGCTATCTATAAGTAACTAAATATTTCGGTTCTGTTTCTACTAGTGATCAGATTAATCAGAAAGTATGCAAAGGCATTAAAACTGAATAACAACGACTTATGTTCCTCTAACTACAAAAATATTGTTTAAACACATATTACTAATTAGGCTGACTAGGTAAGCACGGAGCTAATTCTGAAAATGAAACGTGTGTGAGGCAATTTCTGAAAGTTGAAAAACGCATTAAGTAAGTAAAAACTTCAACCTTTCTGTCTACCCAGTAAAAGATCTAGAGATAAGTAAATATATATAATGCAAAGAAATACTAAAACACGTTATAAGAGTAAACGGCTGTAGTAAGTAATGGCATGTCTCGAGTACAAAGCGACAAACGCTCACTGTCGCAAAGGTTACAGAATTGAAAACGCAGACAAAGGCATATAACAATGGCACAGTAAGTTCGCATTTAACTTTTGTAACACGTAAAGTACTGTCACTATCGAGTTAAAAGAAAACTTCAGGATAAAATCGGTTATACGACTCTTTATAGTATTGTTTTTATTTTTCTACATTGCTCGTGAAAGATTAAGTAATGAAAGTCATATAGTTACAACCAGAAAAATTGTAGTTAGTGACTAACGTAGAAAATCGTGTGATTTAATGATGGTGAGACGATGGATGATATACGATTAATAAAAGCTGGTGAACTGAATGAAGGTAAGTAGAAATAACTAGTTAACTAACTATTTATATGGCCACTTTGAGGAAGCGCCAATAAGAGGGTACTGTACTCCTAATTTAGGTATTTGCCTTAGGTATTGCTATAATTATTATTATTAGGTATTGCTGAAAGGGACAAATATAGCCGAAGCAGATTTTACCTACAAATTCTTGGAAAAAAAGACGTTTCGTTGTCCCCTTTTTTCTTCGCGAAAGTTAAACCGATTTTGATTGTTTATACAATATATTATAGATGAAGAGTATTGCTTGTATCACTTTCTTTTTTGGTAAAACGTTACCAAAATATGTGTGATAGTCGCTGCAACTTTACCTAAAGAAAACCGAAAAAAAACGGGATTTTCGGATGGTCATATTTCTTTTAATTATTATGTATTGAAAAAAAGAAAGTGACAGAAGCATAGATATACTCTTCATCTATAATATAACGTAGAAACAATTAAAATCGATTTAACTTTCGCGAAGAAAAAAGGGAAGTACGGTACCCATATTTTTGTACGGAGCATAATTTGGTATCGTGCCCTCTTAAAACACATACTCTGACCTTATCAGATATTTAATTTACAGGTTCAAGAGTGTAGCATTAACAACCGTCGTCATCCTGTAGTTATGACCAGATTTATGAGGATAAAGGAAGCTAAAAAATACTCTGTACTAATATTATAAAGCTGAAGAGTTTGTTTGTTTGAACGCACAAATATCCGATTTGAAAAATTATTGCAGTGTTGAATAATAAATTTACCGAGGAAGGCTATAGGCTATATGACATCATGCTCTGACCTATAGGAGCGAAGCTTCAATGAAAAATGTTGTAAAAATGGTACTAGCATGTATACTAGCTGTAGTTGCGACTATAAGGGTATTTCATATAAGGGTGAGCAGAGACTACAGAGTCTCTGCTCACCCTTATAGGAAATACATATCATAGCAAATATGTACATACTAGCTGTAGCTGCGAATATAAGGGTATTTCCTATAAGGGTGAGCAGAGACTATAGAGTCTCTGCTCACCCTTATAGGAAACATTATGACGCTATGTATGCTTATTAATTGCAACTAACTATATTTCATATTTATTTATAATTGTATTAAGTACATCTTAACTGGAAGCGAGAAGTTTTAAAGGAAACTTGGAAACATAAGTGACCTTACACAGGCAGGCAGAAGGCTACGACTTAACGTTACCAGTTTTAGCGACAGTGATGCCAACTTTATAGCTAGATCTAGCAATATTTTGATGTCAGGCAGCTACAAATTTATATAATTATAAAATAGTTTATTATAATATTATAAAGTAGTTTGTTTGCGTTTTAAATGCAATAATTATCAAAGCCTTTAAAAAAGATCACTGTGTGTTTTCTAGTAATCATGTAAAACGGTATTTATTTTTACTGGGAAAGTTAGCTACCTCTAGCTACTTTTCAGGATGAGCAAATTACTCAATCTAGCAACTTTCTGTACAATTCTTAGCAACAAGCCTTCGGTAGCAGTTGGCGACACTGTTTAGCGAAGCTTTTTGAGCGTCTAGTAACATTTTTATAAAGATACTAGTGATGTAGTTACTTTTAATCTTTTGTTAGACGTGCATATAAATCATGAAAACAATGTCGACAAACATAGCTTAACTCAGCTAGAATAACACACTAGAAATTCTGGATTTGACTTGACATTAAACTGGAATTGTGTTCAAGAAAAAAATGACGTTCCGAGAATAATTCAACAGCAATTTTGTGCCGTGTTTTATATTGACAGGAGAGTTATTTTTCCACTAGTAATCACCAAATAAATACTGTTAAGTGCACATAAACTTTTAGCTAAAATGTACACGAGCTCACTTAAAGTATAACAAATAAACATCCCATTAGTTGGAGACAAGAAGTCCTTGTGACGAACATTGAGCTAGACAAGACGGATGCGCCCTGTTAAGACCTGTATTGCGTTGTACATACAACTCACCGAGCACGAGTGTGGGACATTCTATAACAAAATCGAATTGTTAGTTATTACTTATTTAAAAAAATTTCGACGCTCAGGGACATTTACTTCCTACATAATTATGTTCTAATTTTAAAGAAACAAGCTCTATATTCTCTAACACTTGCGCGACTCAATTATTCAAATTAAAGATAAATTCTTTTCCTTTAGCGAGGTGACATTTAACATAAATATTATTCAGACGCTATTCTGTACCTATAATTGTTACTGTACAATTTCAATTAATTCCATCTAGTAACTAGTGTTGGCGTAAAAGAGTAACAAACATCAACCCACAACATCCAACTGCAAATGTCATGTACCTATTAAGTTAATTTGGAGTTTAAGATCTTAATATAAGGACGATCGAAATATTCTATTTTAATGGCCTTCTACTTACTTCTAAGCGATAAACAGTAGTAATATTATTTAAATACCCATAATAGATCCATCTCAGTACGTTACAGAAAAGCCCAACTACATGCTAGCCCTAACTAAATTGTTGTAAGCAATTTGCATTCAGATACAATTGGTTACTGTTTGTTGTTAAGTTCGCAGTGTCAACGCTTCGACCAGCCACGAGATGTACTACATACTAGGTTATTAGGATTCATATCAATTACTGTGTGTGTCGCCACATACCTACGTCAACTTATGTTTAACTTTGACTATGACGTAAGAATACTCAGGTATCACTTTTTAAGAGTCTAAACTCTTAAAAAGTAATACCTGAGAGTGTGAAAGAAACGTCAGGCGAAAATTTAAAGCGCGTCTAAACTTTAAATTTTTGCCTGACGTTTCTTTACGGCACTTTACATATCAGTCCCCACCCATGACCATGGTGACTGCAAAGTCTTCGAAACGTCGTGCTAAAACTCAAATCAAATATACTAGTTTAAATCATAAAAAGTCGTTTTATTTGAAAAGAAATAGGAACTTATATGCATTATGTTTTGAACGAGAAATTAACACGAGTAATATATTTATCAGCTTGTATCTAACTTCATACTTTGTAATACACCACAATGGTATTATCAAATTTAGGTATTTGCTTTAGGTATTACTATCCATACTCCCGAGCGCCGCGCTAAAAGGACAATATAATTGAGGCAGATTTTTCCTACAAATTCTTTGGAAAAAAAGACGTTTCGTAATCCGCTGTTTTCTGTTACAAAAATATGGGCATCGTGCATTTTTGCATGGAGCATAGTTTGGTGTCGTGCCCTCATAAATACAAATCCATGAACCTGTTAAAACACGTAAAACTGAAATACCAAATTAGTGATTAGTAGGTAGCTAAGCTAGCTAACAGTTTTAAGAAAATTATAATACATACATAATATCACTGTCAAACAAGTCGTTCAATCTTATGCTTAATGTTATGTCGATTACTTCCATATTATGCAACGCTGTCATTCACAGATGCATGTAGTCATTTAAATAAGGTTTTATTTTGCATTATTTATACTGCATCTAAAACACCGTACATATGACGTATAGCTTCCATAATGAACACGTTCCAATCCTTTAATATCCCACAGCTGGGCACAGGTCTCCTCCACTTTGTGAGGGTTTTTAACTATGCCGCGTTGACCAAGTCTATTGGCATAGGGTTAAGTTATATTAGAGATATGATTCTCTCGAGTTGATATTAACCGCTTGACTTTAGCTGGCTCTTGCGGGATCCTGGGAAAGAAATAGGGTAACAACGCTTGTATTCTTAATCCGTCACCACATGAACATAATGAACACAATGCTGAAAAATCCATACCTACTTATTGAAACAACCAGTCATTTGGGCCGCGTTTGGCCCTTAGTCATTCCCATGAGTAAGCCTCAGACCATGATGATTTGATAAAAGGGCTTACCGATGCCACTAGCCACTAGTTGCCCTTCATAAATAATAAAGTTACATCCACGCATTATTAAAGGCATCACGTATATGTTTAACGAAATTGCTTGCTTCCTAATTAGATTTATAAAAATGTTTGCCCGAGATTCTCTTTGAATAGACAGGTATCTGAACAAATATGCCTTAAAATAGCTGTATGATTAAGAATTTTAGACATGTAACTACATTTTATTTTCAAACCTAACTCGTTTAAACTCATACGCGTAACCAAGAAAAATGGGTCTTACTTGAATAAATGAGTTTTAACTTATTGTTCTCGACAATTTTAGCTTTCGTGGCAAATTAGCTAGGGCACTCGTAGTAACTATGGTAAATAGGTAAGAATTTAAGAAATAATAATTTGCAAGATGCGTAAAAATAACTAATCGAGTTCTAAATTCTTGTAGCTCATACGAACCAGTAAATAAAATGACGCTAACTCTATGAAAGCACGTTTTATGATTCGCATTTCGCAACTATAACATTATGTTGAAAGTTAGCTTATTAAGTAAAAGTCTCAAACGGTAACAGAAATTGCTTAAGGAGTCTACTGGCACCTGATTCCTTGCAAAACTTGTTTTTTTAATAACTCCATCACATTGCATAAAAGATGAGAAGCATCATGGCCATATAAAACATGTATATATTCAGAATAACCGAATGTCCCAAATCAACCCAGTTTTGAAAACAGCTTAGCTGAACACAATTTACATAACACAGTTGGTAAGCTAACACAATTACTAGTACCTAACTAAATAAATGTAGAATATTTGAAGCCTATTGCCGCCATAAATGGAAACGAGGCCGCCATATTGCTGCGTAATTTACACTAATTTAGATAGTTATTTGTGCAGTTGTGCACTTTACGGAAGCAATAATTAGTTTGTTATTTATGTTTACTTGTAATCGATTCTTGAGTCTAATTTGGCCCTTTTTTTGAAGGGCCAAAATTTTAAACAATTATACCCGTCTAAATCCGTAAAAAGTAGTTTTATATAAACAAATGAGTCGTGAAAGTGTTAGAAAATAGTTATAGTTATTCCAATATCTAACAACCTTTACTTTCTATTTCACAGCAGGGCACAGACCTCCCAAAAGGACAAACCAACGCGTTAGTCTATGTGATTTCCAGCTAAGAAAATTATGAAATTAAAAATAGATAAAACAAATATTGGTAGTTATTAATAAAAGAATTGCAATACCTCAAAATCCGTTGTTAACAAAAACGGAACAAGGTAACTGCATTTAATTATGACGTTCATTACTATAATCATCCAAATGCATTATATTTGCATATTACAATAATATTATTTATAGTTGTAATAAAAATTATGAATGGATCTTAGTCATCTGCTGTCGACACATGGTTAACAGATGGTGCGAGATGGAAATATTTGACTAACAAATTCATTTGATTTATGATCACCTACGACAAATAATTATTAGTTACTCTTGGTTTATAATACTGACATCTTTGAAGACTCAAGATCATTTTTTAGACTTTTTGAAGCTATGTATATCTACTAGCTTTTTACTCAAAAGTAATTTTAAAAATTTTCGACTAAAATACGCATTTTTTATAACTTAAATGTTCTAACCAAAGTAACAACCAATTCAGATAACTACTCCTTAATAGTTACCTGAATATATATAGCTTATTTTGGGACAAGAGGAAGATGTTTTAAATGTCCATAAACATATTTATTTCAAATATAAGACCGCTAATAAACATCTAACGCTATTCTTAAATCCAGCTACTAACTACAACCAGATGTTCTAGATGTTTACAATAATAAACATATTTGTTTAAAAACTGTATCAGTGGTGTAATTGTACTCATTAACGAATGTTCAATATTTGATTAAGAATATAGGCCATGTGTAGCCAAAACAGATAATTCGAACATACTTAAAGTTATAGTTTACTAGCTGACCCGGCAAACGTTGTTTTGCCATACCAAAAAAAAAAGTTTGAAAAATAGATGTTGGCCGATTCTCAGACCTAGAGGATATGTACACAAAATTTCAGGAAAATCGGTCGAGCCGTTTTGGAGGAGTACGGTAACTAACACTGTGACACGGGAATTTTATATATTAGACTAGCTGACCCGGCAAACGTTGTTTTGCGATACTAAAAAAAAAAAGGTTTGAAAAATAGATGTTGGCCGATTCTCAGACCTACTGAATATGCATGTAAAATTTCTTTTAAATCGGTCAAGCCGTTTAGGAGGAGTACGGTAACTAACACTGTGACACGTGAATTTTATATATTAGACTAGCTGACCAGGCGGACGTTGTTTTGCCATACAAATGTCTGTTTGAAAAATAGATAGTAGCCGATTCTCAGACCTACTGAATACGCATATAAAATTTAGTAAAAATCTGTAAAGCCGTTTCGGAGGAGTACGGTAACTAACACTGTGACACGTGAATTTTATATATAAGATTTTCAACTAGCTATTAAGTAGTAACTATGATCTATTAGTTATTTAGATATAGTCTTATTCATAATGACTTATCGGAGGTTTAAAAGTTCGCTAAAATCGGTTCGCGAAAATTTTCAAAACATGTTATTCATGATAGTCTTTTTACGCTAAAACGTTTATTATCTCTTCGATAAAATCTCCGTTTAAACCTCCGATAAGTCATTATAAATAAATAAATAAATACTCATGGATATTTCACACAACGTCCTCTGGTCCCAAGCTAAGCTTATATGCTTGTGTTATGGGTACCAGAATACGGATAGAATACATATACTACTTTTCTTTTGTAAATACATACTTATTATACATAGTAAACACCCAGACGCAGTACAAACATTTGTATGACAATTAAAAACATCATACAAATGATTGTCCTGACCGGGAATCGAACCCGAGACCTCGTGATCGGCAGTCCGTTATGTGAACCACTACACCACGAGGCCCGTCATTATGGATAAAAGACCATAAGTAGTTAATCATTTTCCAACCCTTATCCCGCTACTTGGCGTCGGTGAAACATAATATATTTATACTTCCATACTCTTCTAATAGACATCATAGTTGTCTGTGTTATTTCCGTACCATAATAATGGGATTAGGGCATGAGAATGGTGAGAATGTATATGTTTGTTTGGTTATAACATGAGCTGCTATAGGTACAAAACAGCTGTGAAAGTTTCAGTTCTCTAGCTATCTATCACCGTTCTAGAGTAGCCAGATGACAGACGAAGTCTCAGTAATAGGGTCTTGTTTTTACTTTTTAGTAAAAACGCGAAAAAACAAAAAGAAAACTGTTTGTTTAGTACGTACCTACTTTACAACGTATTGACTACGTAAACTATTTAATATAGCAAATTAGTTAGTTATATTATGTTAAAAGGTAAGTCTTGGGAACAAACAAAATTAAAACAAATTGAAAAGAACCTCACTCTCGCCCACAATAATGCCAACAACGAAATAAACGCCGAAAAGTAGCAAGCTAAAGTACTAACTAGACTACACGGTCCAGATTCTTTACTGTAACTAACTATAACATCTAAAAGAAAAAGTTCGATAAAGTTAATAAAAGTTAGATATTAAAGATACCATGTGGTTTTTTTATGTCTAGACTGAATAATTGTGACTTTATCTATTCTAGAAATAGTTAAATATTAATTTAAGTCAAATGTGAAAGTTTATAAGAGTTTGTATTTTTCTTTAATCTCAAACTATCGTAACGTTAATAGCATGCGTTGCCTTTTGGTCCCTAATTGAGCGTAATGCTTTGAGTAATCAGTTGACCACTATTTTACTCAACCAAATTGTTTATAAATGTATAAATTTTTTATTAACTACATGAGAATAAAATCACTAAAACTAGCAATTACTATAATTATGTATAGTTACGTTTGTAATTATGAACCTGAACTTAAGACCTCGCACGCTAAGTTATCAACACTAACGAAAACACCACAAAACCCTTCAGTTAGTGTCTAGACTAAACTAAATTGACACCTCCAATTCACATAATTAAATGTTACTAATAATCCATTTTAACCAAAGCACATGTGTAGTAATTACTTTTTTTTTCAATAACCTTACGAGAGTTTATTACAAATATAAAATCTAACTTGTCAATATTTTAAGTAGAATCATCAAATATTTTTAAAAGCTTTTCATAGCTTTCTCTCGCAAAACAAACATTTGTTCTGTCGGTATCTGTTTCAGACGAAGAAATACAAATATTTGTGAACAGGCAGCCATTTTACGTTGTCCCAATTACACGGGGTTATAGTTAGTTTGAGGTTGTAATTGGTTAGCAAAACTCTTTTAATGAACGAATAACAAACACCTTTTATACATGTACATTTTTCACGAAAATCTAAAAGCTTCATATTAATATTATAATTAGATTTATGACTAGTTAGTTGACTACGGTCGTTAGTTAGTTCGAAATTATAATTAATATTAACTAACTATTAGTTATGTTACAGTAGGTACTTAGTTTTTAATTCCTATCTAACTAAATAGACTGTCCAATCAATGCGACGAAATCTCTGTAATAATCTTGAAAATAAACGCCATATAAAATCCAGTAAATTCATTTATTAAAATGTTAGCGTGTGTGTATACTTAAAAATTAATCTATTTTACAACTTACTATAAGTTGGTAAGAAGCGTAACGTAAGTATAATTTTGACTCGTAGCTCGATAAATGATAGCGTGATAAAAGGTCGTTGATATTTGACTTTGAAGAATAATAACGATAAAACTTAGAATAGATAATGGTAGAGGTTTGAGATAAGTGATAAGCAAACGATTTTGAGAAACCTAGATTGGAAGCCATTAATATATTTAGGTATTTTTATAAGCAACTACGAAACTATCCTATTAGTTAGTTTATATTGAAAACGCAAAAGTTTGTAAGAATGTAAGGATGTTTGTTGCTATTTCACGCAAAAGCTGTTTATAGATCAGAATGACACAATGGTTATATATGTACACAGATCACTTTGAATCTCTGTACTCAACAGCGCAACCTTATTCCAATAAGATAATCTCCCATTGATTTTTGTTAAATAAATATGTACTTAAGTCAGTTGTGTCTAAGAATGATTAAATTAATTTGTAAGTAATTAAATAAGCAATGAATGAACCATAACAATGTTTGGTCAAATGAAACAAAAGCTGACACAACAACGCGTAACGGTAAAGAGTTGATCGGACCGCACCTATTTCCACAGATCTCATGTGCCGCCCTCAGTAACCGACAGGATATAAATACCGAAGTTACGAATAACTTTGTTGATGTGAGAGTTTTTGTTTTTGTGTTACATTATAGTCTGTTAATTAGTAACATTTTAGGTTGTATACTGTTTATAAATAGTTCACATCACATTTTAATTAAGGATTGTTCTTTGAGTTTACAGCCAATATCGTCTTAAGATTGATCACAGGTATTCTCTTTGCTAGCTAAATGTATTTTTCTATTATACTCGAACTATCTACACTAACATTTCAATTCCACAGGGTAAAAGACAGTTAAATCATAGTTATATAACTATTTCATCAAAATAGTGTTTGTAAAAATATGAAAGATAAACTAAACCAACTCGACTGGAACTGCTTAGATTTATTTCTTGCTGTGAATTTTGTATATCTGGTTTTTCCGTTCGGAGATAAATATAAAGATGTTAAATACTGTAATTATTTCATAAGTATTTATTTATGAGCACAGATCACAATATACAATCGATGACCTATGACCTATCTATATGAAACTGTTAACAATTATCTTAAGTATAAAAGCCACGTTGATTTATAAATTCTGGAAAATTGACGCTCTAGTCTGATATTGTCTTGTCACAGATGACGAATCAGTTTTTTGCAGTTTGTCTATTTACTAGCTTGCAACGAAAAGTAGTTACTTATTAGTTATACTTATAGGCATTATATTCTCAGTCAGTTTGTGATTAACTAAGACAAAGAAGAACTAGCTTCCGATCCTAATATGCCAGTAATTAACTAACTCTCTCTCGCAACAGTGGGACGTTAATGGGCTGCTTACCATCCCACTGTTGGGCACAGGCCTTCTCCACTTTGGGAAGGATTAGCCCTTTCTGTGCTACAATGACCTGTCGTGTTAGCATAGGGTTTATTTTCGTGATCCGTCTCTTTCCCAAAGTGGAGAAGGCCGTGCCCAACAGTGGGACATTAATGGGCTGGGGAAAAAAAATAATAACTAAAATTAAAACAAAAAAAATTAACTGAGTTATTTACAACAAAAAATATTTGTATTTGCACCAGAATTAGATCAAAAATAACATTTTCAAGGGTATGAGGAGATCATCACACTTTTCAATGTAAAATCTCTTTGTTCCAACATCTTTACTGGCCGCGACAAATTGTTTACGACAATTTTAATAACTGTGTTGGAAATTGTGGCAATGTCATTCAAATATATATAAACGTATGCTAAATAATTGAGTAGCGACGAAAATAAACAAATGAATTTACTGACTGTCTGCCTTGATGTGCAGACCTGAAAGTTTCCATTTTGCACACATTTGTGGTCTTATTCATAATGACTTAAGGCAGGTTTAAAAGGAGATTTTATCGGAGAGATAGAGATCGTTTTAGCGTAAAAAAACTATTATGCATAACAGTTTTTGACAATTTTCGCGAACCTATTTTAGCAAACTTTTAAACCTCTGATAAGTCATTATGAATAAGACCTTATTAGTCTTTACAAACCTTCAATCACAGTAGAAAAAATGCACGGTTTCAGAAACGTTTATGGTATCAGCCACGCTCTGTATCTTCTAGCGTTATAGCATATAGTTAGCTAAAATATTAAATCAATGTAATGTATCTAGTCACTTGTCTCTAAGCGCTTATTAACTAAGTAAGTTGCAGTAAGAAATGTATACCGTTAAAACCAGCCAAGTACGAGTTGGACTCGCTCACAAAGGATTCTGTAAAATTATCATAACAATCATTATAATAAACGTCATCGTATTTGTACGTAGTCATCGAGTAACACTAAAACGTTTGACATCTGGGAGCACTGCTTAAATAGGTATTAATTTTATTCGGTCTAATTATTACTATTTTTATACTATTTTATATATTTGTGTTGTGCTTCATTATAAATACATCATCTGCAAATATTTCATTTTACCTTTTGATACTTCTAAAAAAGTTGTATGAAAAATCGTCCACAAAAAATATTGTCATGACATTTTGCAGCGCTTAGGTATCATCTACTAAGTACGTATACAAAGAGTTATGTGTTATCAAATTAGCTTATAACCCAGGTGTTAGTTAGAGCTAGCTAGTCATATAAATAAGCAGACAGATAAACGAATAACATTGACAGATAAAACACGTTAATACCAGTTTGCTAACAACAGATTTTATTTTAAATCTCATGGTTATTAAGATCAGCCTACAATAAAATTTTTATTACAAAATAACTAGCAAACACTTAATATGTATTTGTTCAGCTGATAACTTTTATTAACAATTTAAGTAATAATTTAATCACACAAAAATGAAAATCTTGTTACATTTTGCTATAAAAAACATACAAAAATTCCAAGTGTGAGTGGTTTTAGTTAGATTAAAATTAAAAAGCTGTCGAGTTAGAATTGAATACTTCTTTGTGTGTTGGATAGTCCATTTGTTGAGGAAGGCTACAGTTATAGACATAACATCACCCTGCGACCAATAGCAGCATAGCGTTAGTGAAAAATGTTGTAAAAACGGAAAAAATTTCCTAAATTCCACCCGTTTGAAGTCTAAGTCTAAGTTCTAAGTCTGAATAAAGCTGAAGAGTTTGTTTGTTCGAACGCGCTAATCTCAGGAACTAGATCCGATCTAGTCCGATTAGAAAAATTCTTTCAGTGTTGGATAGTAGGTACATTTATCGAGGAAGACTATATAACATCACGCTGCGACCAATAGGAGCAAAGCAGTAGTGAAAAATGTTGCAAAAACGAGAAAAATTTTCTAAATTCAACGTGTACGGAGTTGCGGGCAACAGCTAGTAGTTAGATAAAACTAGAAAACCGAAAACAGATACAAGTAATATCAGTATTATATAAGCATTTTATTTGCAATTAGCTGCCTTCAAAGCCTCATCATCATCATTCTCCTGCCTTTAAACCGTTATTCAGTCGCAACATAACTTCTAGTCGATGGTGTAGTGGATGGTAAATTTTCACGACCGGCAGCCTGCGTGACAGAACCCTACTGGGGTATATGCGCTTGTATCATGTGGTTCCCTTGATCAGCTCTTACGATGCCCGCAGATAAGGCTTAATGAGGTGACACTTGTATTCTTTTTAACTGTAACTAGTTGCATAATTTCGTAAAATTAACATTCCAGATATGATATAGTGGCAGTTATCATGAACTCAAGTATGTAATATACACATACCTCTTTGTATACAAGAGATAAGTATATTTGCATTGATAATATACGAACTTTATGTCTATCTCGTATCCAGCTTAGAAGGTATTACTATAAACGCATGTAAGATAATTATAATGAGGCTTGTTTTTAAGTCTTTATTTATATGTATACTAGCTGACACGGCAAACGTTGTTTTGCCATACTAAAAAAAAAAGTTTGAAAAATAGATGTTGGCCGATTCTCAGACCTACTGAATACGTATGCAAAATTTGAGAAGAATCGGTCAAGCCGTTTCGGAGGAGTACGGTAACTAACACTGTGACACGTGAATTTTATATATTAGATAAAGATAACCGTGATTCTTCTTAATACTTGATCCATCCATGTATCAAGTCTTTTCCATTAACTGTTGGGCATAATAAGCAGGTCTCTCCAAAGCGGGTGCGCAGCGCGTAATTTTTAATCACCCGTCTTCAATGGCCGTCTATGGCCTACGATTATTTGCATTGAGAAGACGCAGGGTATTATAATTGGTTAAATTTTACTTCAGTAAATAGACGGCTATTCATTACAAGTTTTATCAATTATCATCTACTGACTACCTATGCCATAGATAGATCACCTCCTCCAATACATAGGCAATAGGAAGGCGCGGGTTTCGGCGGCGTATGAAATAGTGAATTTTCTTTGAGCGTAGCACGTATCACAAACTCTAGTTCTAAAACATCCAGTTTCCTTATTTTGCTCGTTAGCGCATATGTTCGGTGTGCGTTGAACGCCTTGCGTACGGAATCTATTGGGGGTGATCTGAGAACTAGCTATACAGAATTTTCACGCTGAAAGCTGTTGTTTGATTGCCCTACATAGAGTTTACGCTACCTGATGGAAGGAAATCTAAAACAAACAAACTAAATCTAAGTTAAATTAAACTAACAATGTTTTGGCTGAGTTTTATGAAGATAGTTAGTCTCTCCGATATCAAACTTACAGTTAGTTACTAACAAATATTGGAGTAACTAGTAACTAACCGATAGCTTCATTTAATTTTAAAAAAAAATTGTTGCTATTGATTGTTCGTCTCCGCGTTCCGTCTTACTTATAGTTAGTAGGAGTGAGTCGTAACTAGTGATCATTCTTTAATAAATTTTTGAAAAGCATACACTCAATTTATTTTGATAGACGACTGTCGGGACTTTTAGAGATTCTCGTTGTTATGAACTTACAGCATACGGAGACGTGTGTGTTTTAATTGTGAGTTGTGTTTAAATAAAACTACTTTTTACGGATTTAGACGCGTGTATTTGTTTTAAATACGTATTAGCCCAACGTTTCGGAGACTTTCCAGTCACCATGGTCACGGGTGAGACTGACAAATACACGCGTCTAAATCCGTAAAAAGTAATTTTATTTAAACAAATGAGTCGCGCAAGTGTTAGAGAATATTATGTAAATTGTGTTTTAACTGATTCTTAATTTTAATTTCCATCGTAAGATGCTATTTAACTATTAGTGAATTTCAAGCCTGACTACATTTAATGGTAATAAGCTGTGTTAATGAGACAGAAATATAGTATGTATATCCTTATTGTTCGCAGATAGCTTATATGTAAGCAATCTGCTAATCATATTCTTTGCGAATCTAATCTTCGGCCAAAATGATTGCGACGTACTTACCACATTACAAGCACATCTGGTGCGGATACATCGCCCCAGATTTTACGTATGGACACATCTTGCCGTACTGATCAAATTATCGCATGTTAAGACATTCGTGGCATTTTTAATACTATAATTTAAAAACAATAAAATTTGCTACTAAAAACACGTTTGAAAATCCTTTTTAAATAATTGCGTGGTTATATCGGTCCTTGATATGTATGCAAAATTACAAATCAATCCGACTATCGCAAGTGGGTGAAAATCGCGTTGAAAGATTCCGTTACATAGATTAATACATTGATAGGTACATATCGAACTTATAAAAGCATGTTTAAAATAGGATGACAATAGAACAACCATTAAGGCCATGCCTTTTCCAAAACTTTGATAATGGATTAAAAATAGAATTGTGAGCAACTAATTTCGTAGTAGCTAACCAGTAAGATTTGAGGAATTCAGAAAAAAAACATTGACTCTTGTTATTAACGAATTTAAAGTGCCCTAGACTGCTCTACGTCACTTCTTAGGTGTGGTAGAGCTCCATGAAGTAACTGCGTCTGAGTTTAATTAGCTCAAGCAATAGAAAACATAGAATGGATAATATAGAAAACATAGAAGCCATAGAAAATTATGATGACGATGATTAACGTTTTTTACGCAATTTCGCATAAAATATAGTGGAGAAATAGCTAGTATGGGTTCAGTACATTTCAATAAGCAGCTTTGTAGGATTATTTGAATCAGTTTTATCTAAATTTTATCGCAATTTATAAAACAAATCTAATAACAGATAATAAACTGAATAACTATGTAGTTATTAACTAATCGTTATTACAAATATTACGTATGTTTTAATAGCACCAAAAGATGTTAAAAGATATTAAACAATTCAGAGTTCTTTACGTGCCATACCATCAATAAATGTAGAACTAGTTATTATATGTATAGTTACTTCAGACCATAGGGTCTGAAAAAATTTGCTAAAAATTAACTAGTTTCATGGCGGAGGTGTACAGAAGGAGGGCCCTGATGCGGAATGAGTCGGCAATTGAGCCCCTCCCCGAGGAGATCGTGCGCTAGAGGAGCGAATGTCGCGACGATCTCTTCGGGAGATGGGCAGAGAGATTGGAAGATGTGACCTGGGGCAAGCGGCTGGTTGACGCCGTGCGCCCAGTCCTGCGTCAGTGGGTCGAGGCGCCGCACCGGGTGCCGACCTACCACCTCACCCAGCTCCTCACGGGCCACGGCTGCTTTGCCAAATACCTGTGTGAGCTGGTTGGAGTCGAGTCCTCACCAGGGTGCATAAATTGCGCATCCTGGGCCGTGGATACGGCCGAACACACATTGGCCGTGTGCACGGCCTGGACTGCCCAACGCGCCCGACTTACTGGCGTGGTTGGCGCAAATTTGTCGCTGCCGGCCGTCATCGAATCGATGGCCGGCAGTAAAGAGAGTTGGGCCGCTGTCACCTCCTTCGCTAAAGAGGTGATGGCGGCAAAGAGAGGTCCTGCGGGAGCGCGAGCGTACGGGCGACACATTGCCTCCCCGCAAGGCCCCGGGTAGGGGTCGTCGGCGCGCAATAGCAGGAGGCCCCACCCGACGAGGCGGCCGCGCGCGGCAGGCCAACAGCTGCGGACGACCACTCTCCACGTGTTCTGGGGAGAGGCGTCAGTGAGCCCCCACCGATAGGGGGCCACCCCTGGTCGGGTCATTGTAATACCTACCTACGTGACTACCATGGCCCGGCTAAGGGGCGAGGAGGAACACCGTGAGGTCTAGTGGGTAATTCGGGTCCGCTTCTGACCCGGGAGTCCCACACAAAGTGCGTAAATGCATTCCCCACGTAAAAAAAAAAATCCGTGGTTATCAAATAGCTAAGTCATCGTGAAGTGCAGCTTGTAATGTCGTGATATAATTTTAATAGCTCGGGTTTTATTACGATAGTAAAGTTCACACACTACTAATGTCAAGGATTAAAATGAAGAGGTATTGAAAGGATATTTTCTTAGGGTTGTCAACTGGCCAGGTTCACCAGATTTCTCCAAGTTTGAATAGTTAGCGTCCAGAGGCCGTCCGGCAGGGTATTGTACAAAGAGGCCGCGTAAAACCTGGCACTTTTGGTGTCGGAAAAGCAAACAAAAATTAGCATTTTCTTGCTTTGTTAACGTGAGATGTGAAAACTTCTGTTAATTATTTTTTTTTGTACGTTTACAATCTCATAAAATGTTAATTATTCTAATGATAAATTGTATATTTGTAATAGACATAAGACTGTAAAGGTGTAAGTATTTTGCCAGCCCTAGTGTATTTCTTTTGATTATAATTTATTGTATTTTTTCTGCCTTGTGTATTGTCAAACGGTGCAAGTTCGTCATGCTCACTCAAATGTCTCGAAGTTGGTAGCGTTGCACGTCGGGTCGCACGGTTCCCTACAAAATGGTCGAGCTGTGCGGGGCTGAATGTGCGTCATACTCGTGAACCTTCGGTGCCTTCTGCTGGGACTGGTCGACATTCTAAATTAGTTAATTATTGCCTAGATAGCATTAATCGGCATCATTCTCACACCCCTCCAACAATGTAAAATAACATTGAAGAAAAAACAATTAAGAGAAAAAGTCCATGGAGTTTCTGGTCCGTTCTTATCCATAGGATTCGCGTTAATTCGCGAAAAGACACCTAGTTTCTGACGTTTCAAAAGAGCTTGTAAAACATGCTAACTTGAAATAAAAAGTTTGACTTTGACTTAAAAAAAATATTAACGATGTTTTTTTTTTGTCGAAGAAATTTTCAGAGACGTCTGCAAAAAGCCATATTTCGCTGAAATGTTCGTAATTTTTGAGATTTTTATCCAGCATCGGCAATTTAGGTGATGGCAGCCCTATATTTTCGGTCACAAATCTCCAAGGCCATTGTCGATATAAAAGGGCTGCGTTCACACCTGGTCCAAACTTTTATTAAGCTATCCCTAATCCTATTCAAAAAAAAAAAAACTACATATGTGAAATACCAAATTCAATTTTTTTTCATTTATTTAAATAATACCTGTGGTAGTACATACGAGTATGTACAACACTTAGTAGGTAGGTAACTACGTCGTAAGTTAAGAGGATACCAAAATAGCTTCGTGCATTTTTCTATGTACGAAGTTTTCATTGTTTCTTTAGATTGAATGGCTAGAGCTCTAATTTTTAAGTATATGTTTTTTCAATATAAATGATCTAGGATCTTATGAACTCAGAAACGCGATTGAAAAAAGTTTTCTCGATAGAAAATCTTGGCGAAACAACCTCTCAAATTTTTTATTTTTTTCATTTGTCGGTCTATTATCGCGTATTAACTAATGAAATAACTTTAAAAACATAGGTAACTATTATGTATAGAAACACGTGGATCAGAATTAAAAAATATTTAGAAGATTTTGAGTAAATAGGAAAAGTATCCCTAATTCTTCATTTTCTGTGCCTACTGGCTGTGTTAATATGACGTCGGCGATGATATACGATAATATTGATGTAGGCCCTTAACAGGATTATGAATTAATCCGCCTACAATAAACCTAGCTATAACTACAATACCTCTAATGGAATCAGCCTTATAAACCGGAAATAGAGACAAAGATAGAAATACAAATACAAAAATAGTTAAGTAAGTACCTACCTACTTATGTATGCCTACTTAGGTACATTTTACAAAAAGGTCGTGTTTGTTATGGTTACTTAAGCAGGTACAAGTACATATCTGACTTATCTGTTAGATACTAAAGGTTTGTACCAAATATGAAGTAGTTAACTTTTCGCGTAGGTAGATAAGAGTCTGTGATCTTATTGAATATGTTAATTTAAGTCTCTATTGGACAACTTCAATTAATGAGTTTAACACTGCGAAGTATGTATGCACCGAGCATTAAGTAACTATAGACTTACATGTTGTTGTATAGATAGGTATAGGTTAGTAACCGTGGAATCGGCTTTCTCCCAAAACGTGGGCGACACCGCGTTCTCAATCATGATCCGTCTGTGTTTACACCACTCCGAACGGTCGACCAATAGCTAATATCGGAACAAAAATATAGTGACACAAATTGAAGGGAACGTATCGCGATAGCGATTGTTTACCTGAGATTACCGCTCATTCAAGGTAACCATTTAAGTACATAAATGTTTTATGTTAACCGAACTATGTGTGCACTGCAATTTACTGACTGGCAAGTTTATTTAAACTCTTGTTGACATTGAAAATAGTTACGCAAGTCGTTGCAACTTTTGAGTTAACCTAAAGCAGCGTTACGTTTATAACATTGAACTGTATTCCCCGTCTTCCAACAACAAAAAGCCGGGGCGAATGCCGCATTTAAGATCCCCTTACCTCTGTCGCTCGAACGTATCCTGCGAGGACTACACAAGACAGCCATAGGTATATCCTCAAATGCATCACAACAATGTGAACTGGACCAGCTGCGCCAGCAGTAAGACACAATCACACAATATAACACAGCACAAAACAATTTGCTGTTATGTTATTTCACTAACACCATACACTCGGCTCTAAATGACGCGCGATTCGACATGCGGTGTTCGTTTACGATAGAAGTAAACTGAGTGGCGCTTGGCACTTGGTTCAGTTTGTTGAAGGCTTGAAGGCTCGCGCCCCACTCGCTACTAACTTCGTTCGTGTGGGATGTTTCGGTCGTCGCCCGATGGTCGATGGAGCTATATTTCGCGTCACGCAGACAGGCCTATATTACTGATATTACGCTAGGGAATAATGAATACGTGACGATTACAAAAAACAGGAGCCTAATTTTAAAATTTAATCAAACCGCCTCCAATTATAGCTAACTTTATCTAAATATTCGTTTCTTCAACTTGTTCTAAATTTAGTTAGCAAAGTCAAAACTAAATCGCAAAAGTAAGTAATAGCTAGGGCGACGACCGTCTGTGCACCATTCTTAGCGTAAATCGGCGTCAAACTTGTCTTGAGATAATGGCATAGCAATAGATTAGCTCATACATTTATTTCCTGTCAACACATTATGCTTAGTTAAGTTTTTAAGTAGGCAAGTAGGTATATTGACTTGGTAGTTAACTTTAATTCCATGGTAATCCATCTAATTGACCTTCAGGCGTTTACCTAGACAATTAATTTTCTCGATTTTGCCATCTAATTACACTTCCGCTCCTATAGAATATTAGAACTAAATGTGTGGTGTACATACATATTACTAAAAAGATGTAAGTACTAAATAAAACAATAGTTGGTGCATAAATAAGTGGCGCCATCTTACTAACACTACATAAAATTAAAATGTCTACTTACTCATAAATCTCATGAACACCTAAACCTTTGGATGGCTCTGCTGATACCTAACAACACAACAGGAACCTGTACTTTAAACTGTATTAGTTTAAACATTATTTGCAACGCCATCAGCTAAATTATAGTTATGTAATTATTACTGTTAACAACTCCTCTTCAATTTAACAAATTAGGTTTAACTTGAACAATATAATCTAGGGATTCTTTAAATTAACGCTAGATGGCGCGGTTGTATAAAAAAATTCATAAGCGTCTGTTTGCTTATCTATCGAAGCTAGTTAGGCTTTTTAGGGTTCCGTACCCAAAGGGTAAAAACGGAAACCCTATTACTGAGACTTCGCTGTCCGTCCGTCCGTCTGTCACCAGGCTGTATCTCAAGAACGGTGATAGCTAGACAGTTGAAATTTTCACAGATGATGTATTTCTATTGCCGCTATAACAACAAATACTAAAAATAAAATAAAAATTTAAAGGGGGGCACCCATACAAAAAACTGATTTTTTTTACCGTTTCTTGCTCGATACTAATAACGTTGCCTTATGTTGCATAGATAATGGTACGGAACCCTTCGTGCGCGAGTCCCACTCGCTCTTGACCAATTTAATTTAATTGTTTTAGTTCCAGAACCAACTTTCAATTTCAGTAATTCCAGTTATGTTTAGTAGTTACACGATCATACAAACCAACTAATAATGCTGCTTCCGGTACCACACGCAGTACTGTTATTCTAATTTATTATTTTGTAGAAAATACATTCACACCCATTTTTAACATGAATTATTAGGATTTAAGGTCGTAGCCTGATAGCTTGAAATCTTCCTCGATAAATTATATTTGAAAATATATTTCGAGAACAACTACACAATACTGATTTGTAAATACAACACAAAAAGGGCGCAATCTTCTTAGCCCTTAAAATTTAAATATATGCCACAAAATGAGCGCCCTTACTACTGGAAACATTTATCTACCATAAAATCAACCCATTATCTATAGGTACCTATATTATTATAAATAAAACTACTTTAATAGATATTAAAACTTTATTGCAAAGCTACCATGCTTGCTAATCTAATAAAACAGTGTTTCTTATAACAATCATCCTTTGAGTTTTAAAATTGTAGTATTTAAATAAAATATTCTTGGAACATAATTTAGAAACCACGTTGCATGTGATTTAGTTGCAACATTGATTTAGTTCTTATCAATAACACTCATTTGTTCTTTATGACGTCGGATAGCATCTTCGTGACGTTTGATCTGCTCCTGATGGAAACTGATTTCTTTGTCCAGATGACCCTTTAAATTTTCAATCTGCTCCTTTTGCTGGAATAATAATGAAAAATATAAGATCAAGATCAATTATTAATTTTGCAATTGACATGCTATGCTTTTACTTATTAAATCAAATTGTGGTGGAAAATGTTGATCCCCGCAATCGGGACTTGAACCCACGACCTCGGAATACCGTTCCGTAGCTCTGCCAACTGAGCTTATTGCGGTCGTGCTCACAGTAACCAAATTAGATCACAGCAATCGTCACTCGATTGAG
The DNA here is from genome assembly GCA_916999025.1 of Orgyia antiqua. Taxonomy (NCBI): domain Eukaryota; kingdom Metazoa; phylum Arthropoda; class Insecta; order Lepidoptera; family Erebidae; genus Orgyia; species Orgyia antiqua. Next base: position 24,079,194 of record OU779862.1, read on the forward strand.
TTTACATCGTATTTTGACGTGCAACGCCATCTATCAAGAATGTTTTGCAACAGTCTCGACCAGCCATATAGTATTCTTTACAGAATATAATTGTACACTTGTACAATTACTTTTTCCACCACAATTTGATTTATTAAGATTAAGATTTTTAAAAATAGAGTATTTAGAAGAAGAGTAGAGTAGAGTATTTAAATCAATTCTATCAAAAGTCTACTGCTATCTAAGTACCAAGTCGAATCGTAATGTTTCGCCACGAATAATAGAATATGTCTAAAGTAATATTGCTAGTAATCTGTTATAAATACTGCTATACTGTCTACTCCAATAAATAACGGAACTAAATCCTAATATTGTTGTTTTTTTTTTGTGACTCATGTACCTGTTTATTGCTTTAAATGCATCTGAGACCAGAAATGAATCTTGATGCAGACAAAGGATGAAAATCATGCATCTTTTACGATTTTGTTCAGTAGGTTCATAAAAATAATGAATAATGTAATTATTTAGACCTTCGATGTCTGTTTTTTAAGAGAAATAGTTGTTATAATATATTTGTAAAAATTGGTCAAGTGCGAGTCGGACTCGCGCACGATGGGTTCCGTACCATTATCTATGCAACATAAGGCAACGTTATTAGTATCGAGCAAGAAACGGTAAAAAAATCATGTTTGTTGTATGGGAGCCCCCCTTAAATATTTATTTTATTTTATTTTTAGTATTTGTTGTTATAGCGGCAATAGAAATACATCATCTGTGAAAATTTTAACTGTCTGGCTATCACCGTTCTTGAGATACTGGGTACGGAACCCTAAAAATCATGTTTGTTGTATGGGAGCCCCCCTTAAATATTTATTTTATTTTATTTTTAGTATTTGTTGTTATAGCGGCAATAGAAATACATCATCTGTGAAAATTTCAACTGTCTAGCTATCACCGTTCTTGAGATACTGGGTATGGAACCCTAAAAATCATGTTTGTTGTATGGGAGCCCCCCTTAAATATTTATTTTATTTTATTTTTAGTATTTGTTGTTATAGCGGCAATAGAAATACATCATCTGTGAAAATTTCAACTCTCTAGCTATCACCGTTCTTGAGATACAGCCTGGTGACAGACGGACGGACGGACGGACGGACGGACGGACGGACGGACGGACGGACGGACGGACGGACAGCGAAGTCTCAGTAATAGGGTCCCGTTTTTACCCTTTGGGTACGGAACCCTAAAAAACCACTATATTCTAACCACCTCATATAGGTATATAATGCTCCAAACCGTAAACAATATCAAGGTATTGATGAAACATCCATTAGGAAAGTAAAGACATCAACCTAACTGCGACTATGTGCTTAGTCTCTGCAGAAATATGTCCCAAAGGCAACTCCATCAGCCTATGATAGAAATGAATGTACCTAAGGCCGTCTTTAAAGCCACACATTCGCCAGACACGTCTTTTATCAGTGTAACCAAGATATGTAACGTATACTACCTACCCACGTACCACAAAAATTAATGCCCTGAGAATACTTACAAATTACAAGCGAAGGTACAATGCAGTCTCTCCATATACTTTTCAATCACGAGACTAAATGGCCATTAAAAACATGAATGTAAAGTATATAAACTGATAATAGATGTAAGAAACTTTATAATTATGAACTGTAGCCACCAAATGTTTACTATCTTCGGAAATTTACTTTCTACTGGCTGTTGCCCGCGACTTCGTACGCGTAGAATTTTATAAAATGTTCCCCGTTTTCGTAACATTTTTCACTGTCGCTTATCTCCTATTAGTCGCAGCGTTATGGTATATAGCCTATAGCCTTCCTCACTAAATGTACTATCCAACACTGAAAGAATTTTTCAAATCGGACCAGTTTCCTGAAATTAGCGCGTTTAAACAAACAAACTCTTCAGCTTTATAATCTTCTAATATATAAAATTTCCATGTCACAATGTTAGCTACCGTACTCCTCCGAAACGGCTTGACCGATTCTTATAAATTTTTTTATGCATATTCAGTAAGTCTGAGAATCGGCTACTATCTATTTTTCAAACCTTTTTTTTAGTATGGCAAAACAACGTTTGCCGGGTCAGCTAGTACTAGTACAGATTTTAATAATCTTATATGAAAATTGTATTCTCATATACACCCACTAATGTCACTCTACTGTAGCGGTATATCAATATAATTCAAATTAACGTACTATCGTAGATATAAAAGAAAAAAACTAACGGCTACAATAAAAATTTACACAAAAGAAAAATTTTACTTTATTGCTAATCTATCTTGCATAATTCACTGATAAAAATAATTATTTTCTTGATAACAAACTTACAAAAATGGAGTACAAAAACAGAAGTGCTGATGAAACTAAACATAAACTAAATAAAACAAAGAAATTGTTAAACATAAATCACAGACTTCGTCTATTAGGACAGTTCATTTAATGTTCCTTTTCAATACTAGTTACTTGTTTTTTATGACGTTGTATAGCGTCTTCGTGGCGTTTAATCTGCTCCTCATGGAAGGATATTTCTTGATCGAGATGGCTTTTTAAATTCTTAAGTTGTTCTTTTTGCTGAAAGATTATGATAATGGAATGACTTGCAAAAACAGTATCTTAAAGATGGAATCCTATCTTTTAATATCCTGGAGGTTACAAAACTGAACCCCACAACTAATATAATGGAAACAGAGAACATGTTTCTTTTGCGTTTTTTAGTCTAAATGGCAAGAAGTTGATAGAAAAGGGAAAACATAACATAAACAGATAATGAGCATATAGCCTCATTTTTTAAGCCCCAATAACCTATATGTAAAGATTCAGAAACAGCCTACATTTCCAGCATCAGGTATGCTTAAACCTGGATAAACAACATCATTCCCAAAACTGTGTTAGCAGATTATACATAAATATTAAAAATTTCTGTATCATATACCTTTCTATAAAAATACTCTTCTTCCCTTCCAGCTTCCATCTTGCCGAAAGCACCACCAGCTTCGCGGATAGAACCACCACCACCGCCGCCTTTGCCAGCACCGCTACCAGGCTCTCCAGCGTACATCCTGAAATAATAATTGCAAATTATTTGAGACTAATAATATAAGTAACAAAATTATGAAATATAGTTATAAATTAATAAAACCGCCAAGCATGAGTTGAACTCACGAACAAACGGTCTTATATGATTTAACCATGTTTACATTATAGCAGATTGGCATCAATAGTCTCTTCCTATGCCCATTGGAAAAAGGCATAAGAAGTATCTATGTTTGTTAATGTTTTTTAACTTTCGCGGCTTTCACACATATTAATATACTAGCTGACCCGGCAAACGTTGTTTTGCCATAATTAAAAAAAAAAAGGTTTGAAAAATAGATGTTGGCCGATTCTCAGACCTACTGAATATGTATGTAAAATTTGAGAAGAATCGGTCAAGCCGTTTCGGAGGAGTACGGTAACTAACACTGTGACACGTGAATTTTATATATTAGACTAGCTGACCCGTCAAACGTTGTTTTGTCATACAAATGTCAGTGGGGGGGAGGCTTTTGAAAAACAGACGTTGGCCGATTCTCAGACCTACTGAATACGCATATAAAATTTCATAAGAATCGGTCAAGCCGTTTCGGAGGAGTACGGTAACTAACACTGTGACACGTGAATTTTATATATTAGATAATCACCGGGTATACTCCGCGCGAAATATAATTTATTTTAGCTACGATACCTGTTTTTGTCCCGACGTTTCGGTAGACTTGTATCGACCATGGTCACAGGTGAACCGGTGAGCGGCAGCGGCGGCGGCTCCGTGGCGTGCGAGCTTCGGAAACTACCCACACTTGGTCTTCATAATTATTTTTGTTCATTTTGTCGGTACTTTGACACACAACACTAACGACATCTGTCCTACCACTACTGTACTAAAATAAATTATATTTTTCGCGGAGTAGACCGGTGATTATATTAATATCTATGTTTGTATATCAATATTAAACAAACATACCAGCAGACATCAGCACAAACAACATTCAAGGTTAAAAAATATAATATTGACATTTTGGCATCATGTTTATTATTGTACAAAGAACATGATTCATAAATTCTCTTTGTGTAATTTATTGCACAAGCAAAGAACTAATGTCATCATATTCTTTTACAAACATATCAGAGTAAATACTTACTATGATATCTGTATTTAAAACAAATAATTGTTTTTTTTTTTATTAGCAGGTACTCTAAGATCTTCATATAGATTTTAGGGTCCTAGGGTGGTAGGGAAAATAATGTTTTGACTATACCACCAATAAGCACATAATTTTCTACATGAATAAATGATTTTTCATTTCGATTCATTCCTGCTGTGCTTAGCTTAGTGCTTAGTCACTTTTTTACTAAAGCTACATAGTCAATTGTTACCAAGTAGGAAAAGCTTTTGCCTTATTTACATGTTTATTGTTATTTGGGTATGTAAGTATTGTACAAAAGGGAAGGAAAACTCTAGTCAAACCCTTTTAAGGCATTTTGTTTGGGTTTTCCTTCCCTTTTCTGAAGAGAACTCTCTGAAATGTGGAACAATGCACATTATTAGGCATGCTAGAATCATTGCAGAATATGTGAACACTGACAATGATAAATTGTTAGTCTGAACATCATCACACAGATTGTTCAAAGCAAAAAGGTCCTAATCTAAAAATTACTAAGTATAAAAAATTTTCTTCCTTTGATTTGGTATGAGATTCGAAATATTTTCGATTTACTATGAATATTGTGTCACTTTACGGCGCATTTTATCAAATCAAAATAAAAACAGTCTACAGATACACATTGAAAACACAAACAAGGGTTCAATACATTACAAGGTTCTAAATAAAATTCACTTACCCACTGATAAAATTATGTGACATTATAAGATAGCAAAGAAGTGAAACTGCAATATCATTAAGGATCAGATTTTAGGGTTATTTATAGCTTGCGACACAATTAACTTCAGGGATCAGTGATCACAGATTATTTATGATCGAGTAATTTCTTTGATTCGTCTTTTAAAGACAGCGAGGTTGCGTAACCTCGCACACCGGCTACGTAACTCACCTCACACTAATAAATGCGCGGGACAGGGACGTCCTTGTCCTTGGGATGATATTCATGATGATGTTATAGTTTAATTTAAAAATGCAAATATGTTGTTATTATCTTAAAATTTTTGTTTTATATATCTAGAAAAATCTTTTCACTTTTGACACTTCTCTCGTTGACATAAATTATTTGACGTTAATGACGTTATATTGAGTGTTGCCCATAAACGTCCCAAGCTTGCTAGGAACCGAGTGAATCAATGCGTTTTGAAGCCACCAAGATCTATCAATTATCACATAATCACGATGGTTGCAAAACCATACGAAGAGGTAAAAAATACGACTATGATTCTTCACATTATAATATAGTGCATAAAAATACTGGGTGGTGGGTGATGTTATCCGAGGCAACAAACACTCCAAATGTTATTACATGGCAACGCTACGCACTAACACGTATAAAATCGGCACACATCTCCAAAGAGAATGTAATTATACTATGCACATCCTTCACATCTTCACATTTTGTGGTGTAACTCTACGCAAGTTGAACTTATTAAATACACCCAATACCAGACAACACATATGAATACAGTATTACGAGCACAACAAATGGCATATTAATATAGCGAGAAAGAGACAGATGTATATAGAAAAAAGATAAGGCGAAAAGAGACAGATATATTATTTATTATATTAATAGACCGAGATGTATCTATACTTATGACGTAACCGACAGATATAGATGTCTCTTTCTCGCTTCACCTTTTTTCTATATACATCTGTCTCTTTCTCGCTATTTAAATATGCCATTTGTGATGCATTTTAAAAGCCAATCACGAATCTTAATTAAAACCAATGATTACAACTAGTTATGCTATGCACAACTGCACAAGCATATTTTGCAGTTTGTGTTACAGTATATAATCATACATACATGATATAGAAAAATATAAAAACAATTGCGATTAAATCCTTACATAAAGACTCCAAATCTTCATTACATTTATATTCATATCAATAATCACCAATATTGCTAACATAATCTAATCATAATTATTTTAGAGTGTACTTTGTTAAAGTAAAATTGGGTACAATTGCGTACAAAGGACGAAAAAACTATTAGTATACATATCTTTAATCATATAAAACATCTTGTTGCAACTCGCGTACACGAAATAGAATTTAGCCTAATAAAAATAATTTATAAATATATTTTTTTATGTTAAGAATTGGGAGGCTTTCCTAACATTTGCGAACTCCAGAAATTTCAAAATACAATGTTTAAAAGATGGATTTTATATTATGCGTTTAAAAAAATAAAATAAAAAAAAATGTAAGATTTTTAAGTTTGAAAATAAAGGATAAAAAAATATTAAATTAATATACCATTGTGGCTTAGAGTAATAAACCACCAGGAACTGTTACACACGCACTTTTTTTTGACAAATATACTGCCATGTCGGCGGGGTGCCCCGTTAAGAGATGATAGTGTCCATACACGACGAGTGAATTGCTCTCGAAGCTTTTTCAGCTAGGGTCGCTTTATAATATTAACTCATTAGAATAATGCTGTAAAGATTGTGGATACTCAGAGGGTAAAATTGGGAAAAAGATATTAGCAGTATCTGGCAACCTACAAATCATCATGATTCATGCTAGTCTGTGGTTGGTTGGTGTGGTGGTTTTCCTAAAACTTATATTTAACTCCACGTTTCTCAGAATATTTTTTTCCACAGGTGTCAATAGTTCAAACGAGTACTTCTTGAAAAATGGCGCGCTCTACCGGCAAAAAATCTGTCCCTTAAATTAAGACCATTCGTTCAACATTACGTTCGGACTCCTTGTATCTATACTTCGTGTGTGAAACGGACGGAAATAGCCCCGCGCGCGCTGTTTTAAAACTCAGTGTAGATTTCATAAGTTTAGTAAACAAAAAGTTTAATAAAGGGTTTTTAACGACTTGAAAGGAATCTGAAAACTGGCGTGTGTATGCCAATTTTTCCTCTCAACTCCTTCACGCACAGCTTTTTAAAATAAATAAAGTTACATACATCATCTCTTGCTTCTTGACCCATAGTACATGTTTCAACTTTTGCTCAGCTATTATTTTATTCAATTCTGCAGTCTCCCTCATTGCTCGAACGATGTGACGTTCTTCTTTTAAAGAATCCAGCTTAAGCTGCTTTTCTGCTGCAGTGTACCTGCAAAGAATTTGAGTTAATTATTATTTATCTTTTAATTAAAATATTTTATTTTAAAATAAGTAGTGCTCAAAAACAATATTTAAAAATAAGAAACAAATACAAGAGATATCAAGTCAGTATAATCATCACTTTTAATAAATTAAACATCTCCATCTAATTACTAAATCAAAGGAATCACCAATTACATTATGTTATATTCATTGCTGTGCACTAGAATCTACCTTTAGTTCAACTTTAGCTAATAGTTATACCCAGTTTAGCTAGTACCTAACTATTCTCCCAGAAAAAATCTGATAACTAAAAAGAAGTTTGTAATTTGTTACTATAAGAAATCATTATTTTAAAACAAGAATAAGTAGTTCCAAAGTTAAAAAGCTATTAAATCAGGAGTGTGTAATGAAATGCTTGCTTATTTGAAATTACTTACTCAAAATATTGTTGCAGTTCTCTATTAAAAGGATTAAGAATATTATTAACATCATCTGTAGAACCATCAGTCATAACAGAAGCATTACATTTGTTATAGTTATTTTCTTTGTCCGGATTCTCACAAACATTGGCATCGGAGACTTGATCAGGCACTGACGATGAAGAAGATTCCAGCAGATTTGTGGCTACATTTGAGCTGCTTGCTTGATTTTGTACCTCTGTCTCCATAGAAAGAGCACTACAACTTGATGGGCCACCTTCCCTAAAAAATAAATTAATTAATTTACTTTTAACGACCAGTTACACTAAATAAGATTTAAGAAAGTTAAGATCTAAAATATTATATTTACTAACCTTTGCACTACATAATAAAGAAAAAATATGATTATTTGTACAGTTATTTATTTATTTTGCAATGCACTTTAGATAATTATTGACAAAGTTCTAAGTTAGGATCATTTTTTTCTGTTTTATGAACTTTATTTTATTAAAGTTAGTCAATCTTTTAATTTCTTAATGTGTTAAAACTGTAAGTATAAGTAATTAGTTAATTAGAAAATAAACGTTAACTCACTCTTCAATATATTCAGCTTTAATCTCAACATTAGTTGTCAATGTAGTTTCATTAAAATTTTCATTTTCTGTGAGGACTTCACCATCTGTCCTATAATCTATTACGTTACACACTTCTAAAGATAATCTGGAATAATTCTGGAGTACGGGTCCGTTAAGTGCAGCTTCTTCACGGGCTATTCTTTTCATATTCTGCCATTGGGTCTTAACCTTTTTGATCGTAATACCAGTAAATTTATTCCCAAATCTTGTCACCAACTGACTTAAAATCTCATTCCATGCAATATCTTTTTCTTCGTAATAATTTGGTCCATTGTTAGTTTTAGTAACGACAACATCCTTGCGTTGTTTAATTAACTCAAGAAGAAACTGTTTTTCTTCGGGTGACCAGTTCGGTGTACGTAAACGGCGGTTGTTATTTACCTTAATTATTTTACCCATCTTATTACAATTATTATGTCTAGGCAGATGGTTAATCTTTTGCAACGATTTGTTGCAAACGATGCACTCTACGTCCAAAATTACCGGTTTCCACATTTAAAACAATTGACTGGCGGAAACGACTGAAAAATTGACAAGCTATAGACACTTAGCGCTGCTAATTAATCAATGCACTGTTTTCAAACCTATTTTGCTATAAACTCTGTAATGCTTTGTTTTTAAAATAAAGAATTCCAGGAAAATTAATGAGATTATTAGAGGCATATCTATGAGGCGATGATTCGTCATTATGTAATAATATTTTTTTTTAGTTGCACAATTAAGTAGCTACCTACTTGTAGGAATGTACTCATATTCACAGATATATAATATATGCTCGTAATTAATTAGATAGGTACTTATTTATATATGTATTTAGATGTTTCGTCACAGGTTTCGTTATCTCCTGAAGTGCTGTAGATGTTCGCAATTGTAATTTTATTAAAAGTCTATTAAACCTTATTTCGAGCACCTACATTTTTTTTAATATATTTATGGACATTTCACACAACGTCCTCTGGTCCCAAGCTAAGCTTATATGCTTGTGTTATGGGTACCAGAATACGGATATACTACATAATATAATACTTTTCTTCTGTTAATACATACTCAAAATACATAGTAAACACCCAGACGCAGAGCAAACATTTGTGTGACATTTATAAACGTCACACAAATAATTGTCCCGAGCGGGAATCGACCTCGTGATAGGCAGTCCTTTACATAAATAAATCAGGCAATGCAATTAATGCAATCAGGTAATGCAATTATAATTTTGCAGCTTTACCAGTGGACTGGTGTGTAAAAATCCGGACATCTCACACAAAGGCACAATAATATATTCGTCATATTCCCGACCCCAGATAACGGGATAAGGGCAGGAAATTAGTGGTGTCGACTATTAAATTAGATGTTAGGTATAGCATACAAAAACTATAAAAAATTTTTACTCTCTACCTATGGCCGTTCTACAGATACCGCCTGGTGACATACGGACGGATGGACGGACGGCGAAGTCTCAGTAATGGATCCCATTTTACCTTTTGGTAGGGAATCCTAAATATCTACATGTAAGAATTTGCTGTGCAATAAGCAAAATTGTTATTAATCTGTGTGGTGACAGCTTTGTGAAAATGCATATCGCCATATCATTTCCTCCCATGGGTGCTGTTGGAATTAGCTGCGACTAAACAAGCACTGTAGCATATAAGTCGCATGTATAAAAACTTTATTTATGATAAAACCATGAAATTTAAAAATACTAAATAATTTTAGCTTACATTCATACTACAGCATTTAAGTTAATAGTTTATTAAATTATAAATAGATGGCGTAACTAGTCTCATGTTAACTTTCATGTTCATTTTAACACAAATCCTGTTTTAGTGACGATTACTAAAATCTAAATATTAGGTACAAAATACATATCATTGTAACTTTTTTTTTAATAGATTTCTAATTTTAACTAAGAAATTAATTATGCCTAATAACCACCATCATCTACGAACCTCAGAAAACTTTAACTACTGTACTATAAAATCTTATTAATAATGTATAGTGATAGCACTGATAGTTATTCTATTAGTGAATCTGAATAAATTAGGTAGATAAAATTTTTATTTAGTTATCAAATGAGAAGATATAAATATAAATATGCTAACCGCTTTCAACCTAAGGACATTCCGGATTACTTAAGCCTGGTCAGCGTCGAAAAGTAGGCCCAGAGTATTAAATTTAATTTTCTGGCAGATTTGAATATTTTATTGTAGTTAGCGATGTCTCCTAAACTGCATTTCAGCATTTACTTAATATTATGTATTGTTATCAGCTGTCGTAAAATCAAAAAATATAATTATTGCATCAAATATTAAACAGCATTATATAAAACTTATTTTAAATTAGCTAATTAAGGCAGTAACCGCAGTCATCAGTAACTTTACATTCATAGATCCGACAGAACCAGTTGCTCATAGCTACTCTGAAGGGAGACACGCTTAGCGTTTGTTACAAACTTCATGCCGTGACCTAAATTAATTTTTAAAAAAAGTTTTTTTTATTCTCACACAAAGTTTTGTGTTTTTTTTTAAGTTGGCTGTATGAATAATATTAACAATTGATTCCGAAGAAAAACTATTACAGTGTTTGTGGTAAGTTTTTATGAACCATTTACGAAATTTCGTCTGGAATTTGTTTATTTAAGTACGTATTTATGTTATGTTAAGTTATTGATTCACTGATATTTTGTTATTATTTAAATTTAGAGCACAATTATTAATATTGGTAATATCTGCTTTCATAACTTTTGAGAAATATGCATAAGTTTAGACAAACTGCTAATATAATTCTTGTCTGCTGAATATTTTTTAATATAACATTATGAGACGACCTAAGCTTAAGGGCCTACATCAATATTATCGTATATCATCGCCGACACGTACATATTAATACAGCCAGTAGGTACAGAAAATGAAGAATTAGGGATACTTTTCCTATTTACTCAAAATCTACTAAATATATTTTAATTCTGATTTACGTGTTTCTATATATAATAGTTACTTATGTTTTTAAAGTTATTTCATTAGTTAATATGCGATAATAGACCGACAAATGAAAAAAATAAAAATTTTGAGAGGTTGTTTCGCCAAGATTTTCTATCGAGAAAACTTTTTTCAATCGTGTTTCTGAGTTGATGCGATCCTAGATCATATATTGAAAAAACATATACTTAAAAATTAGAGCTCTAGCCATTCAATCTAAAGAAACAATGAAAATTTCGTACATAGAAAAATGCACGAAGCTATTTTGGTATCGTCTTAAATAAAGTTATTACTCTATCACGGCTGAAGGAACGACTGAGCGGAATTCTATGAAGTGTAACACGGAGATAAATTTTAATTAAAGTGCACTATAACCAAAGAATGTGGCAGTAGGTAATTATAAACGTTGCTGAAATTGAAGTGCCAGCACCGATTTACTTAGACATAAAAGTTATTAGGCAACAAACATAAAATAAAGAAAACATATTCATGAATTAAAAACCTCCTTCTTTTTTGAAGTCGGTTGAAAATAAAATGAAATGAAAGACATTTAATCACGTGGATAAAATTTTTAACAAAATTAAGTTTCCAAGAAAACTAATTTAGTTAGCTATTCATTTTCTTTTGTATAATCTTCGAGTACACGAATTGTTGACAGTAAAGCAACATATAAATTAAACTTTAAGTTAAACTTAAAAGAAATAATGCAGTGTTATGCTTAGTTATGTATTAGAGGACGTTATGCGAAATTTCGGCTACAATAAAATTATTTTCTTTATTCAAACAAATTCTCATAGAATTTGCATAGGTATTTTAAAGAACTTGAGCTGTCAAGTTCACCCTGCTTCACGTGCATAAGTAAAGCTTTATTTTCAGGGCGTTATGATTAATTCTGTCAAGTTTATTATCACAGATCGGAAAAGCTATATAATCATGATATAGGATATATCATTATTATTGTTTTTTATATAAGCATTGAGACATTTCTGTATTTTCATAAATTCCGCTAGGAGCACATTGGATTGGAAGAGTAACAGCACGCAATTCCTTGCAGTTATTTTTGGCTGATGAGCCTACAAACACGCTGACATGCAAACCAATTACAAAACAATTTTCAAATTTTTAATTCTAATGTGAGTTTTTCAATGTCATCAATGACCAGGTGTAGACCGGTTATAACATTGTAAAGATGTAAATTATAGCAGAAAACTTAGACCTATTAAAATTCTTTAACTATAGACCCTAATTGCTATCCAATAATAATTTGACGAAATAATTCAATTATCACTAAGTACCAGTCCTTAATATCTACTAGGTGGTTCAAATAGCCTTTGAAAAATTCTTTTTTAACATATGAGAAAAATCAATTCAGAAGTCTAGCTTAAATAATTTTTCTACAGTTCTAAAGACATTCAAATATATATACCCTTTTTCCTCTAGCCCATTAACGTCCCTCTGTTGGGCAGGGGTCTTCTCCACCTTGGAAAGGATTATGGTCTACTATGCCGTGCTGACCCGGCGTATCAGCGTAGCATTTAGTTTCGAGTTTTAGACTTTTAGGTCTCTTAGAGTAGGCGTTAATTGCTTATAATATCCCTTGGCTGGCTTTTAAAGCACCCTGGGGAAGAAATAGGTTGGTGACACTTAATCCGTCACCACAACATTTACCTCAGTTACAAAAGTGTTTACGTATTAATTAACTTTACCAAAGTTAGAAAGAAGATAAGTTACAAAAATAGCTACTAAGAACCATGATAGTATTACTAATACGTATTTTTCAAAGTAGGTTAAGGTTTACATAGATGTTAATAAAAATCTACGGTCCCAAGATTCCGTTACTTAAAGAATGCACAAAATAATGCTAAAAATAACTTGCATTAATACCTTATTAAAAATAGATTCAGATGTATTTTATCTTGTGTTCTTTGATTTAAATATTTGTTTTAAGGCATTACCGGTTCTGTAAAATGCACTGGTAGGAGATATCTCTGGTTATATGATTATTATTACATACTCTCTAGGAGGGATTATGGTCTACTGTGCCGCGCTGACCAAGCGTGTTGGCTCAGGGTTTAAGCCCGGTTTCCACCGCGAGCGGAACGGACCCATTAATGACTTCGTTAAACTCGCAAACGCAAACTGCATACTTGTATTTCCACCAACAAATAGTCGGACGGAAAGAGCCGAGCGTGTAGAAAGAGTAGAAATGAGCTCGCTCAGTTCTAGGGAGTACCAACTCTTCGTTGGTGGAAACTCAAACCTATTTAATTAAAAAGGAGTCCGTTCCGCTTAACCATTTTCCGCACATTACCCTTTCGCAGTGGAAACCGGGCTTTAGTTTCGAGGCTTCCGTATGTCACAGTAGATGTTCACTGCTTATATCGTCCATCAGCTGGCTCATAAAGCACCCTGGGAAAGAAATATCGTAGTGACACTTGTATTCTTAATCCATCACCACACGGACCAGGGTATTACTATAAAATACTTTTGAGAATTGGAGGAGGCCGCTGTCTAACAGTAGGTGGGACGATATTCTCTTTTCTATCTTGTTAGACTGACAACCCTAGATTAAACAAAAAGTCGTTGTGTTCAACCTTGAATAAATCTCATCCCAAAAATGTTGTGCAATAGTGACACAAACGCGATTATAATCTTTAGAAGTGGAATATTTCTTTTATTATACTAGTATTACTTAACTACAACCAGTTTTTATATACCTACATTTTTAGACCCGGTATATATTACACGAAACAGTAGTTATCTAAATTACTAATTATGTACTTCGGTTATCGCCGACCCTGCTAGATTTGAATGTCTCGGTATCATTAATTATATTTGGATCACTGGACTCAACATGAAATCCTAGACAGTTCAAACCAATTTTCCCAAGTAAGCTGCCCTGAGTATGTGCGTGTCGAAGGCCTATGAAAAAACTAAATCGAGAAAAGTTCGCACGAGCTAAGTTCATGTTTTTTCTGCCATACTTAGTTATTTAAAACATTTTGATACAAGAACCGCATTGAAACGCTTTCATATTAGAAAGGATGAACATATTGACTCACTGGTCGCGACATTAATTGTTTTCGAACGTTTTTTTTATATCCAGATCCAGTTTAACATCTGAATATACTTAAAATAGTTTATAGCGGAATGTTTTTAAGGTATGTGGATAGTATAAAAAACATATTTCTCTAGATTCTCTAAATGCTCTAAAAGCTAATAATAGAGTCCAAACTATTATTAACTTCTATATAACTTTGAGTCAGTGCGTTGCATAGAAACTATATTCGTTAACATAAGCCTTATTATGATTCTATTATCTATTACACATTTTATTTAAAAGTGTAATTATTATGTTTTTTTGTCATGAGTAACTATCTCTTAACGGATATAATACTTAAATTACATTTAAACTTTAAGTAGTAATCCAAAAAATGGTTATAGAAAAACATTTAAAATACATGGAAAACACCTAGATGCAGTAAAAAAATCTATGATTATTCATGATTTAGCTGTAGTGAGCATATGAAAATAAATTTTGGTATTCATCAGTTAATTACCAAACAGTTCTACCAAAAAAGTCCACAAGCTTGTTATACAAGGGCAACAATGGTAGGTACAGAAATAAAGGTATAATATAATGTTGACGCAATTTATTCATTAAAATTACTTAACTCCGCCTCCTTTGGCCCTGCATTAGTGGAACACCTAATGGATATATTATGTCGAAACTAGCGACCTTTATAATCATTATCTTTGGTACATCTTATAAACACCACATTTAAATACAAGATTGGCGGTCGTTTATGATGCGAACGCTGTTATTATGTGTTTTAGATAGTGGATACATGATATAGATTGCAGTACCAGGTTACGACAATTTTATTATATAGCTGTTCACCTATAAAAGAATCTATGGTATTGCTATCAAATAGGTAGTAGGATCTTCCAGTAAAAGATTTACTGAACAGAGTTCTCCCTACTTTACTGACTATATTTTGCAGTAATCGATACCATATCGAGACAGAAGGTATAGAAATCTTAATTTTCGCAATTATGGAGATGACATGTATTTATAGTACATTAAATGTTAGTAATTGTAAAAAAATATTTAGTTCGATGTTTGATATACGATGGTACTTAGTTATTGAACTTTCGTAAGATATTGCAAAATATTTGGTCTCTCAGTTAGTGAAAAATTTTAATTTTAGGTAGAGTCTATGTAGAGAATAAAGTTCGTAAGAATAAGGTAAGGAACTGTTGGCGCGTGTTCTCGTACACATACGTTACCGGTATTGATGGATTTATTAAAAAAATTATAAGTAATTCGTGGTCCACTCGTCTTGTTATGAAAATTATGTAGATATAAAAGTGATATCAATAAATATATTTATTGACCGGATCATAGAAATACCTTCTAGTATGGTAAATGGTAGGCCGTCTTTTTCTGTATATTATATTTAAATATTGTCAGTAATATACATTTAAAATTAATACAATGACCTTGGGTAATATATTCCTTTTATTAATTTTAAAATAGTAAGTGGTGAAAATATATCTATGTTTTCAAATTGAACATCACAGGAATGACAAATATCCCGTAGCATAGCCCGACTTGGGGTGATACCATGTTAATTTTCTAATTCGTGTATCTGTCTTTATTATATTATCTATGATACGTATGTATTTGTGTATTTATATGCTCCTGTAAATAGTAATATGTATGTATAGTATATTATACCTGTATAATATTATTTTCTGTTTATTTACTGAAATGTTTGCTTAGTTATATTCTCATAATTTTAATTTTCTCCTAATTTAGCACCCACACTGTTTATCTCTGCACTAACTTTGGTTGGTTGGTAGATAATGCCTGAGGCATTAAGTCCGCCATTGTACATCTTATTTGCATAAAGTTTTAAATAAATAAATAAAGTCATAAAGATTTCACAGTACGATTTAGAAAAAAAATGAGCCATTCCTACTTTTTTCTATGTCATTATTTCACACTAAATACACATTTTTACTATACCAAATACTACTATATACTGTCTCTTATAACAGGAAGAGAGCCCTGCGCTTGTAACTTAGATTTATACTGTTTATACAAGCCAAATACTTATAATAGATAACTTATTTTAATAATAAGTTTATTAATTTACGTAGCAACTGCTTTGCTAAATACTTTTTCATTAAAATTTTTTGTTTAACATAGCATCGAGCGCTGTATATGTTAAATACGGTATGTATATACTTAGGTATGCGTAAGGTAACTTAATACTAAAGTTTGTGGTTGAGTTACTCGATGGAAAGCGGTTCTTTCGCGTTCTCGGTCGCATTGAATTCTTAATTTGATAAGTTCACTACCTTTTAATTAGTGCTACCATACTGATATATACTAACTTTAATTAATACCTATGTTTTAATGAGTAGATTTTCTCAGATATAGTCAAAGTAGAAGCAAAAATACCAAAACGGCTTAAATTTGCTTTGCTCACCAAAATAGCGATAGATTGGCTCAATTGGATTCAAATCGGCCCAGTGGTTTCTGAGATTAGCGCGTTCAAACAAACATACAAGCAAAGAAACAAACAAACTCTTCAGCTTTAAATTACTATTATAGATTAGCAATTGCCCGCGACTTCGTTCACCTAAACTCCGATTTTTTATAGTAATATAGGATCTCTAGAATGCTGTAACTTCCTAATAGCGGAAAAAAAATTAGGATCAGACTATACTTTTGGAGAATATCCCATCATACATATTACTAACCTATCCATGATCACAAATTGAATCATGCATTGCCAATGCGTCTATATTTTCTATTGAAGTTCCCAAAAGTCGGTTTAAATTGAACCAATTGATGTACCAAAGGAGACAGGATATATAAATTGCTTAAGGATTTTAAGAGTGTATTAGAACACGGGTGTCAAATCCTAACTGAATGTTATGAAAGTATCGCACGTTATTCTTAGATACATTTTTAAATGAATATCTAAATATATTAACTAGCTGCACCCCTTGGTTATAAAAATTCTAAATGTTGTCCGCAACTTCGTACGCGTCAATTTATAAACCAAATCTTAACAAATTATCCAAAAAAGCCATCCTCTTTAACTGCTCTATCATTTAAAACAAACTGTCGTACCCCTCTCATCTACAGTTAAATCTTTCCGCGGTCAGTTTCGGGCTGTGTTCATAATAAAAGTAACTTCTTGTTGTGTTATTTGTACAAGTTTAATAATAATGTTAAAAGTGAATTAAAGTGTTATCTCGATCTTCTTAGTTTTTCTGAAGATTTCTTCACAGTCTAAAATAGTTCGGTAGTTACTCACTACGCGACACGGCATCAAAATCCGTTGCGTAGTTTTGAAGATATAAGCTCACATACACACAAAAATAACGACTTCGTTTTATAATAAGTAAAGATGTGCATGTTAAGGGCCTACATCAATATTATCGTATATCATCGCCGACACGTACATATTAACACAGCCAGTAGGCACAGAAAATGAAGAATTAGGGATACTTTTCCTATTTACTCAAAATCTACTAAATATATTTTAATTCTGATCCACGTGTTTATATACATAATAGTTACCTATGTTTTTAAAGTTATTTAATTAGTTAATACGCGATAATAGACCGACATATAAAAAAAATAAAAAATTAGAGAGGTTGTTTCGCCAAGATTTTCTATCGAGAAAACTTTTTTAAATCGCGTTTCTGAGTTCATGCGATCCTAGATCATATATTGAAAAAACATACACTTAAAAATTAGAGCTCTAGCCATTCAATCTAAAGAAACAATGAAAACTTCGTACATAGAAAAATGCACAAAGCTATTTTGGTATCCTCTTAACCAATTGTCAAACCTTTTAGATATGCACACACTCTCTCTCTCTCTCTCCAGCCCATTTACGCCCCACTGTTGGGCACGGGCCTCCTCCACTTTGGGAGGGATTATGGTCTACTGTGCCGTGCTGACCAGGCGAATTGGCACAGGGTTTATTTTCACGTTTTCCGTCTCTCACAGAGGATGTTATCTGTGTGCAGTAAGTATCCCTTAGCTGACTTTTACAGCACCTTGGGGAGTAGATGGGGTGGTGACACTAGTATTCTTAATCCACCAAACGGAGATATGCACACAAGACATAAAAATTTGTTGACCTTTTCGAGGAGTTCAGTAGCTATCGCGGTGTAATTTACCGAACTCCTAATTTTTTCGACTCTAGATACTTTTAAAAGACTTATGACCTTAAACATTATGTAAGTTTCGGTTTTGTAGTATCTTTTAAATGAGTACTTATGTATATTATCATGAACCAGTTCGTAGAATCTTGTAGAACATAAAAGATTCAAACATATTTTATAATAACGACATTGTACTTTACAGTCTGGCCTTTGCCTTCCAATAAAAATATTGTTATAATGAATACAGACTCTCAGAATTTGTAATCATATTATTTAAAGTCAGTAATGACTTTGATATCTATAAATTTAGAACAAATCGATGTCTGTACATTGAATATAGATACTAAATAATATAAATAAATATAAATATCCATGGACATTTTACACAACGTCCTCTGGTCCCAAGCTAAGCTTATTATACTTGTGTTATACCAGAATACGGATAGAATACATTTATTACTTTTCTTTTGTAAATACATACTTATAATAGATAGAAAACACCCAGACGTAGAACAAACATTTGTAAGACGATTATAAATATCACGCAAATGATTGTCCCGAGCGGGAATCGAACCCGCGACCTCGTAAACAGCAGTCCGTTACATGAACCACTCCACTACGGGGCCCGCCAAAATAAAAATTAATATGGGCGAACTTTAAATCTATTATTATAATACACCCAATTCGTCTTCTAATTTTCTTGTTTTACACGTTAACTTTGCTAGATAATATGAATAATGTGTCAAAGACTGCGTTGTCGCTTCTATAAAAAAAATCTTTAAATCATTTTTTGTCAGACTGTAATGATGTGCAAACATAATATTAACATTTACTTTTGTATCATTTATAGAAAATCTATATCCAATCTAATCTTTATCTTGCGATTCTTCTTAATTGCTGGTCTAATATGTCTACTGTGGCGAACAATAAATATATAATAGGTACCTATCACAAAAGATCAGCCCTCTAATAAGAAAAATAGGTTTCTATACTTTTATAGTTGGTTGTTAAACATTTAATCAATTTAGTTGAATTTTTAAGCAATTTCTGTACTGTAATGGGTTGGTTTCTTGAGATTTGTAATAGGTTTCTATTGGCCAAAACCTATACTTTATTAGATGTTAAAATTGATTAAAATTGTAGCGATTTTAGTTCCTTAAAATATTTTAACAGTATATTCAGTGACGATTGTTTCCCTTGGGTTATGTAGCGCTACCTGCTAAGATTCACACAGTCTAGATAGACCTTCTTATTCTTCTCCTCATGTAGGTGCAGATACTTTTTGTTTTTTAATTTTTATTCTTTTTTTTCTAGGTTACAATCAAATGACGTAATACCAATTCAAAATGAAAGACAAAGTTTTATCACTGCCAACGCGTAATGTACTGACTGGAGCTGTTGTGAACTGGGAAGATGATGACATGGGCGTAGGTGATATGCCAGAGAACCTCACGTTATCTTGGAAAGATCTATCTGTTTATAGGAAGAAGAAAATAGAAACGAGCATATGGAAGTCACCAGTTTACGAGGAAGTTAAAGTATTACATGGATGTAAGTATTTTTGGACTGTCCTCGTTATTCTCTCTCCAGCCCATTAACGTCACGTCTGTTAGGGACAGGCCTCTTCCACTTTGGAAAGGATTATATTCTACTGTGCCGCGCCGATCAGGCGCTGGTATAGGGTTTATTTTCGAGTTTCCTTCTCTCGCAGATGATGTTATCTGTGTACAATATCCTTTAGCTGGCTTTTACAGCACCTTGGGAATAAAAAGGGGTGGTGACCTTTGTATTCTTCGATCTTCTCATTTGGGCGTGGGCATATAGGTACCTAAGCATATTTAGAATTTCCAAACACAATGAACTCTGCTTCCCTTATGATCAATAGATGTACCTACCTATCACACAAAAATTAAGATTAAAGCATATGTAATGTAAAGCCGGAACATAAAAAAATATCGGCGATTAACGCCGTAAAACTGGTTGTAATTAAAAAGCAGAATAATTTAAGATTATCTTTGATTTTCAATAGATAAAGATCTGACTTAGACTTAATGTTTTATGTAATTTGTTAATAAAACCTCCATTATAGAGAGGTTTTATGCAAGGTATACTAGTTTTTAATCTAAACATTATATATTTCTAT
This sequence comes from Orgyia antiqua, assembly GCA_916999025.1. NCBI lineage: Eukaryota > Metazoa > Arthropoda > Insecta > Lepidoptera > Erebidae > Orgyia > Orgyia antiqua. The sequence continues at coordinate 24,099,840 of OU779862.1, forward strand.
TAACTACAGACTACAGATAAATAAGCAAGTCACATTTACGGATAATAAATAATAATAAGATTTGGTCAGCATCATTTCATAGTATTGGGTAGCATTTAAACTCCCTTACAAGACCATAGCAAAGTTATAATAACTTTCAATCGTTTGATTTTTTTATTGCCTAATCGCTGTTAGCGCCTTGTCACCGATGAAAACTAGGAAAGTTAGTAGAACTAGCCTTTGTGGACTCTACAGCGATTATTTATTTTTTATTAGAAAGTTTTCAGTCACCATGATTATTAACTGGACTCAGTTGTAAAGTGTCCATTGTGATCAAACGGAAGTTGATAAAATCCGATGAATGTGGTTGTATTACAATTATTAATAAACTTCAAGAAGAAGGAGAGGGTTCTATGTTCAGCTGTATATTTTTTAGGTATAAAATTTTTATTAAATCACGTTTTGATATAGGTATATCAAAACGTGATTTAATAAAAATATTTTTTTTTTAATACCGAATTTTTAATACCTACCTAGGTAGGTAGGTATATAAGTTCAGTTTTTGTATAGCTAGGTTCTTGACATCCGCGTATTATATAACTTAATCATAACATGAGCTCTAATTCTCTTGCATATCAAGTTAATTAATCAATCACTTATTTAATCAAGTAATATCGTAGTCTTGTGTATTTTTTATATTGAATTAATTACGGAAACATTGCATTTAATATAAATTTTTGAAAAAATATCGGATGTCTTAAGCACACAAGTTATCAGTCATCGTCTTGCCGATTGACGATAGGTACCAACTTAAGTTAAATAAGTATTAACACAAAATGAACATGATCCATGAAATCCACATGAAACAATGGGAAATAATTTCCACAAACTCCAGTAAATCTTCAAAAACTTTGGGTTGGCAACCTTTCAAGCCACGTATTTATGTTAATAAAAAGCTTTTTATATACATAAATACATTACTTAGAAAAGAGGCGCAGCAAGCGCGTCTCAATTATGTAAATAATAATTTTCATAAATTCATATGCAGTTAATATCCGGTGATAATCAATTTATGATTTATTGCTCGTCATCTAATAAATTTTAAGAATTAATTAACCAAATAGCTATGGCAACCGTTTAGACATTATAATAAGAATTCTTAAAATATTTATTCAATTCTATGAGCAATAATTTATTTTTGATTGGTTATTGATATAAAATTCATAGACAGTAATTACACTAGGTAATATTTTAAAGTGACAATATTGTTAATGTATAACCATGAAATATAGATACCTATTCATATGACTAAAAACTGATTTAGGTATTCAAATTTTTATTAACGGTAAATACATGTTGCCAACTTTTACACATAACCCCTGAAATAATCAGTGGCGTAGCTAGGTAACCGTACCGTACCTAGGTAACCGGTAAATGGGGCCGCACTGCTATGTAAACTGACTAGGTTTTATCAAATAAAAATATGAAATATACGAATATGTTTAAAATGCTATAAAAAGCTAGTTCAGTTCGATCAAGATTTCTGGTAAGGATTCGAGGGCCCCTGAGCTTGAGGGCCCCGGGTACTGCCTCGCCTAGCCTCTTGGTAGCTACGCCCCTGGAACTAATCAAAGTACTGACATATAAGTTGATTGTTTATTTGTTTGGCTGTCTTGTTAGCCACCATAAAAAAGGGAAAATGGAATTTATGTGCTGAATGTGTTTGAAAACTTATAATTTGTCATAATCATCATAACCATGAAATCACGCCTTTTTCCTATAGGGTTAGGAAGAGACTATAGAGCGCCATCTGCTACGATCCAAATATGCTTTACTTCCTTATCCAAACTTATAGATCTGGTCATACATGCCTGACGGTTCTAAATTGACCCTTGTGAAGTAATGCACATTAACGACACGGCGGACGTAAGTGGAAATGCTGTTGAAGGATTTTATTATGCTTGGGCATTTCCACTTAACTCTGCTGTGTCGTTAAAACATTGTGAAGTTTGGTCACAAATCACAATACATACCTAATAACATACGGAGTACTGAAACGCTTCTCCAAGGCAAGAGGTATTTAAGCACAACTCATATTTTTACTAAGGGCCTTAATTATATAAAACTGTGTTTAGGTTATATTGCGACATTCAGGTTGTTTGTTAAAGCGGTCAGCATATAACACCATAAAATTTCAAGGTAGTGTGGAAAATATTGATAAAACAGTAGTATATTAAATTTAAGTTAATTACAAGATTGAAATAGATATAAAACCAGTAAACATGACGTAACAGATACCAATGAGGCTCATTAATTTGGAAAAAATGTGACCACACAACATGTTTCTAAATTACTGTTAAAATGTGGTTCTTTATTCTACAATCTATACTAATACTAGCTGTCCCGGCAAACGTTGATTTGCCATACTAAAAAAAAAGGTTTGAAAAATAGATGTTGGCCGATTCTCAGACCTACTGAATATGCATGTAAAATTTCATAAAAATTGGTCAAGCCGTTTCGGAGGAGTACGGTAACTAACACTGTGACACGTGAATTTTATATATAAGACTAGCTGACCCGGCAAACGTTGTTATGCCATACAAAAAAAAAAGTTTGAAAAATAGATGTTGGCCGATTCTCAGACCTACTGAATATGTATGTAAAATTTGAGAAGAATCGGTTAAGCCGTTTCGGAGGAGTACGGTAACTAACACTGTGACACGTGAATTTTATATATTAGATTATAAAGCTGAAGAGTTTGTTTGTTTGTTTGAATGCGCTAATCACAGGAACCACTTGTCCGATTGAAAAAAGTATTTCAGTATTGGATAGTACATTTATCGAGGAAGGCTTTAAGCTATATAACATCACGCTGCGACCAATAGAAGCTCAGTATCAGTGTAAAATAATGCAAAAACGGGGGAAATTTACTGAATTCAACGCGTACGTAGTCGCGGGCTGTCAGCTGGTTACTTATACAGGTGTCCCAAAAGTCGACGTCAAGCCGAAATCGCATGATGATTACCCATTCACTAAAATCACTTTTAGTAAAGTCAAAGAAATTATTCAAAACCGACTTTCCTTGAAAAAATATTTTTTGTACCCGATCTAAGAAATCATTTAATAAGTGTTATACCACTTTAGAATCCTTATTAAATGCGCTAATTTTTAAAGTTACTTGCCAGACTTGCGTGGTATAATTTTTTTTCAGGACCGTCATTTAAAGTAGAGCGACATACTGATTTTCAAAACGTGGGTCTGCAAAACATGACATCTTCTTTCAAGCTGGACCAGTTAGCTCAGATTTTAAGGTTACAAATTACAGAAGCACTATTCAGGATGAAATAAGTAAAAAAAAAATGGCAAAAAGTAAAGATTTGTAGCAACAGGAAGGTAAAAACTGTTACAGGGTGTACATTTTCCCGAATAAAATGTTTTTTGCTATAATTTTAAATATACTAAACATAATTTTGTTTTATATTTTTCTGATAACTGTTATGACCTTACCCATCATGCGATTTCGGCTTGACGTCGACTTTTGGGACAACCTGTATATTGTAAATGAAAATGAGATGAGTTAGATATCAAGAGAATTGGTCGAGAAAATTAAAATGAAGGTGTATACGTGATTGCACCATAGAGTACCCGGACTGTATTATTTTCTTTTGTTAAATAGTGTTTTTTGGAATTATGCTAGGTCACATGGTTCAATTATTAATCCCTCTAGAAACCTCGACATTTAGTATGCTATGCTATGATTTCATGAAAATATTCTAACCGGCCTTCTAAATTCCGGTTATTAGAAGCATTGTTCGTATAACAGTGTTAAGGCTAGATTCAAGCTAAATCCCATTTTTGTCTACTTTCTATTATTAGATTCATAAATGTTAAAAACTAATATTTTTCAAAAACACTAATTCAAACGGTTGCTTTTTAAATGTTGTTTTATTTGCGACCAGTCTTTATTGTGCCTATCTCTATAAACGAATCTTTGAACTGAATCTTGTCCCATGGCTACATGACCAATATTCTCAGAAATAGGGACCGAGATGTCCTTGGCATTCAGTCTTTATTGAAATTGCTAATTTGCAGAAATTGGCATAACTAGTCTGAGTTAAAAAGCTTGTAATGTATTTCAGGACATTTAAAGCAATTTATGACAGTATACATCAATTACGTGGTTTTATTGTTCACATTTATACATTTTTATCGAATTAATTGCCTTTTAAATTTCAATATGACAAAATATTGACTATGTTTTTTAAGATTTCTTATTTAATATTAGCGCTAGACCTGATAGATAGCTATTACTTAACATATTATTTTTCAAATATTAGCACACGGACTTTGACATCTTTATTACTATAAATTCTGCTTGTGAATAATAATTAAAGTTTTTTCTCGCATCCCATACATATCCACATTCAAATCTTACCTTTACTAGTTATGTGTTACGGCTATTTTTGATGCTTAAAATTGCCTAAGATTTTTTTACAAAACTTGTTTGTTCTTCAAAATGAATTTATGGACTTGAAGTCTAGACGATAAACCGCTGTTAGTTATAAGTTATGTTTTAAATATATTATATTTTAATATGTTTTATGTCATAGTAGTGACTTTATTAACAGAAAAACTTGAAATACGTTCTTGTTCGATGGAGGAATCTAACCTAAGCGGTTGCAGATCTTATATAATTTGTCGCCATTATATTGCATTTGCTGTTTAAAAGCAATAGTAGTTCAAAAATAACAATAGGCGGTAATTATAAGATGTTCGTTGGAGACCGTTGTTGTTAAGAAACTAGATATTAAAATTATATGGTTAAATACTTTCCTTGTTAACACACAACATTCCTTTGCTAATATTTTCTTTTTGTTGTAACCACCAAAAATGCTATTACAAGATGGTATGAACGCTTCATAGAAAATAAATAAACCTTTATTTAATAAAATACATTTTATTCTAATCGGTGTAAATAAAAAATGATTAATTAGTGTAATTTTCTTTTCAGTAAATGGCATCGTTTCTTCAGGAAATTTAGTCGCTTTAATGGGTTCAAGGTAAGACACCTACCTACGTATTTACCAGTACGCATTCATATAATATTCACTAGTGTCATGCAATGAATAAATGAATGAATATCAATCTTAGTCTCTCAGAAACCTGACTAATATAACCGTTATAGGTTATAGACATAAACACAGATTAACCAGATGTAGTTTCGGCTTGAGGCTACTTACGTATCTATGTGTATGTGAATAAATGTATCTTTGTGTGTCTAAGATACAGGCCATACGTCATATAAAACGTCATTATTCTAAAGCACGATTTAGCCTGGCTAAAGTTACTTGTCCTCAATTTTAAACGTCAACCACCATCTGGTATTCTGTTCTTCTTGATTTTGGCTCAGCTACTCGTTTTAGCAACTTTCGCGATTCCGCCAGTGTCCGGATCACGATAGATTACCTATGTTTTGTTATATGTCAAAAATGTATTTAATACGGACTTGGCTAGAGTCTGTACCTACTTCTCCAATTCTGGAATTTCGAATTTCCTAAAACTATTAACGCATTAATTACGAAACAAATTGAATTAGGTACAGTATTTATTAAAAAAAAATTTGTAGTGGTGCCGGCAAAACAACGTTATTAGCAGCAATAAGTCGTAGAGACAAAAGCGCTATGACAGGTTATCTTATGCTTAATGGAAGATTAGCTGGAGCAGACCTTATTGCTAGGATATCTGGCTTCGTACCACAGGAAGACTTAGCTATAGAAGATCTGACAGTATCTGAACATATGGAGTTTATGGTGAGTTTGATTTCTACGTTTGAAATACGGGGATAGATAAACTTAGCATACTTTAAAATGATTTCAGTTTAAATTTACTCTTAATATTATTTTCGGATATAGGTAGATACCCAATAAAAGGCAGACCAGACCCAGATAGGTCTGGTCTGCCTTTTATTTAAACAATGTGTTCAAATAAATTCTAGTTTTTAGCATTCACGGAAACTATAGCTTTCTATTAATGAAAATATTTTTAGGATCGGTTCACTACTTTCGAAAATAACCCTCCACCTACATAATATTACAAACTTTGTTAATATTATAAATTCAAAAGTGTATCTAAATGACAGAATATTCAAACCACGATGTTATCTCTATCTGCAATTATTGCTTGACAACCTGAAGATCATAACTTTTTATAGTCCTGTTTATATTAATCGTAGGTGTCCAAGGCCTTGACTTGATTATAGTGTTGAATTTTATAGTCTGTGTTTAAAATGGTCACTGGTATTTTTCCATATCTCGATTAAATAATATTAAAACCAAGATAAGGATCACGTCCAAAAATCACTAGATTCTGGCATAGAGAGTTACATATCTTCATATCAGAGAACCATTAATATTTAAAATAGGTTATATTTAAATTTTATATAATGTCATTCGACTAATTTTAGATTGTATCAGTTATAAGTATTTCCTGTTTTAAAAAAAGATACCTATAATTTCTCACGATTTTTATAATAATTGATCTAAAAATTTTCACGCTTAACAGCGAACGGTGACAATGCAGTAATGTAGAATAATATTTAGGATTTTCAAGCGTGTTTTTGTTTTAATTTTTGAACTAAGCAAATTAATATATGTTAGTTAATTAATATTGCACACAGATAACATCTTCTGTGAGAGACAGAAAACTCGAAAATAAACCCTGTGCCAACACGCCTGGTCAGCGTGGCACAGTAGACCATAATCCTTCCCAAAGTGGAGAAGGCCCGTGCCCAACAGTGGGACGTAAATGGGCTGGAGAGAGAGAGAGAGAATTAATATTGCTATGTATGCCAGGCCCGTTTGATGATGGACAAACGTTCGACGAATATAGTAAGATTAAAGCGCATCCAACTCCTGTTGACTGAGCTTGGTGTTAATAACTGTACGAATACAAAATTGAAGGCTCTGTCCGGTGGTGAAAGAAAGCGTGTCTCTTTAGCTGTGCAGGTGAGCTTCTATTATTTAACTATTCACAATTTATTCACTATTCTAATATTTAATCTTTCACAATCTAAAAAGAAATTGAAAAGTAAACTAATAAGGTATTGCTTCTACAGTTTGAAGTAATTTCTTAACGAAAAGATTGTAATATAGCAACATAAATCTACTATATAAAAATAAGTCGGGTTTTCCTTCCTGACGCTATAACTCCAGAACGCACGAACCGATTTCCACGGTTTTGCATTCGTTGGAAAGGTGTCGGGCTCCGTGAGGTTTATAGTTCATATTTTTTTATTTTTTTTTTTAACTTTTTTTTTGTTATGGCAAAACAACGTTTGCCGGGCCAGCTAGTTATTTATAATAATGTAATACAATAAAATAAATTATAACGTGTAATATGACGATGATAAATGTAACAAAATAACTAGAAATGATTGTAAATAATATTTTAATGTAACTCTATGTAATTCTATTATGTAAATTGCTTAACTCATTCTGATCCATTTTGCTATTGATTGTACGAATATTGTATGCCTTTCCGGGTAAATTGTGCTGAATTTCTGATATCTTTATGTAAAATCTGATGTACCACAATTTATACAATAAAGAGATTATTATTATTATTATTTATATTCAATATTTAAATCTAAAGAGTACTTTTTTGTTGGACTTGATAAATAGTCTTAACTTTTTTGTTCAATCGTCTATTTATAGACCAAGCTTTTTGCACAAAGTATTTTGCACTTTGTATAGCAGTTTCATAAGTAAGTTTTTATATTCTAATGTTCTTGAACATTATTTTACGATCAAATAAAATCAATCATTTATTCGCAGGAATAGTAATTCGCACAAATAGTGATCTTATATAACATTTTAGGTTTCTTACATATTCTGCCAGTATGGGCGTGCGAAAGTTTTTATACATATATTATTATTATTAGTTTAATTTGTCATTTAGAAATGCTTTTATGTTATAATAGTTTTTATACAATAGCATGTCAAATAATTTTTTTTTAAATAATTTTACTTTTAAGTTGCGATGATAGCATAATCTAATAAACATATTAGAATCTACATAAAGTCAATAATTTTATAATTCTGTCATTTGGTACAACGAATATTTTTGCTTTCAGCTACTCAATGATCCTCCCATTTTGTTTTGTGATGAGCCAACTACAGGACTTGACAGTTGGGCTGCAGCAGCAGTCGTTGCTCGACTTAGAAAACTAGCTATCGGTGGTAAATTAGTAGTTTGTTCTGTACATCAACCGGCTTCAGGCGTCTTCGAACTGTTTCACCAAGTAGTACTGCTAGCAAACGGACGGGTAGCATTCCAGGGGACCATTCCACAAGCTGAAAAGTTCTTTACATCGTAAGTAATTCATACAGAAGACATGTATTGAAAATTTAACTAAACATAATACTATATATTATGCTATATATTATGCTATATTTTATAATACTATATATTATGTTTAGTTTTTTCAATAAATATCTTCGGATGATTCTTGACGGATAGTAAAACTTTCCATTAGTTTAAAAATTTTATGATCGGACCATTACTTTCGGAGAATACCCCCTACAAACATATTGCAAACTTTACTTCTTTAATTACGTAGTAGAAATCAAGTAATCTATCAAGTAATATCTTTAGAAAATGTGCAATAAATAATACATGATACTGCAGTTGTCTACAAAAAAAATTTGTGTATTACTAGAGTATGGTACTATATTATAAATCCTTACTGTTAAACTAATAATTAAAGAAACCGGCTTTTCGTTTATCTGTGTAGTAGTATATGAACATTTTTTATAGATGGTCCTTTGGGCCGGATCCCTATTTTACCTAATCATTCACTAAACTTCTACTGTATAGAAATGCGTAGCTACTACCTACATATATTAAAAAAAGAAATATACTTAGAAATGTTTTTTTATTTCAAACAGTCTGGACTATTCATGTCCTGTGGGTTACAACGCAGCGGAATATTACATATCTATATTAGGAATCCAAATAGATAAAGAACAAGAGAGTAGGAGGCGTATCAGACGGATCTGTGATGAGTTCCAGCGTTCAGAGATAGCAGCTAACATTGATAGATCAGTGGGCGATGTTAGAGACGAGGATGATTACTTCAACGGTACATTAGATGAAAAGGTTAGTGAAGATTCTTTTAATCGGCTAACCATTCAATTTTATTATTCAAATTATCTTGTTATTCAGCAAGTATTATAGTAATCACTATACTTAAACGATCGACATACATTCTGTTATTTTCTGTAATTCAAATCCCATACTAAGTATAGGATTTAAGTTATACAAAGTGACGATCGAGTCCGCGATACATACATATTTGGCCTGAACAATTTGGCATTGCTCGGGCCTAATATGTATGTATCAATGCAATGCTATTACGAGAAAACAATGTATTTTAATATTCAGTTATATGTGGGTAGTCCTCAAGTTATTTATGACCTGGATAATTTTCGAGGTTGTATTTGTCTTTTAATGATATCCACGCTACAACCTTTTTTAGAGTATACGCACCAAAAGATAAAACAGGAAGCTATAACTAAACTTGTGCGCCCAACGTGGAGGTTTCCCATATACCATGGCCCGGTAAGGCGGAAAGAGATAAAAAAAACCTGTTACTGAAATTTCGCTGTGTCTTATTAAATTTTGTTCTATATTTTATATACAAGCACTTTATGTGATTTTATTTGTTCTAGGGTCAACATTTTGAGAAATATTTAACTCTGTAAGTATAATTCATAAGTTATTTTATGTGATCTTGTAATAATTACTGCTCTAAGTAGTTAATAAGATTATAATTAATACCTTATATTAACGCCTTAAGATGACCTTTTTGCTACCCCAGCCAATCAACAATCCAATTATAGTTTTTGCACACAAAACTTATGTTACTGTAAATTACATGACTTCAAGTCTAACGATTTTCTGATTAAAAAAATATATATTTTGGTCGCATATTTACCATCACATAATTGTAAAATACGGAGATTTGGTCCAGTTAAGTAAATAAAACACGTTACGTCTAGAGAGACGTTTATTGTGAGTTTATTGCAGATAGAGATCTGCAATAAACTCAGTAACTACTGAACAAAACTACGTTAGATTTGCACTAACAGACTCGTAATAAAGGCGTAGAATGTGTTTAGATGTATAATTTGTGACATAGATTTTGTATAAATTGGTCGAGTCTTATCGCTTGCTGTGGGAAACTATGATCGCTGACTTTTAGGCTTCCGTACCAAACAGTAAAACGGGATTTTAATGAGTATCACCGAGACTGCACTTTCCGTCAGTCCGTCCGTCCGGATCTGTCACCAGGCGGTATCTCTGGAAGAGAACTGAAAATTTCACAGTCTGGCTAGAGAACCAAAAATGTCAGTTTGTGTATAATAGTTGACATTAAAACAACAAATACAACAAAATCCCTGCCCTCATCCCTTTATTTGGGGTATGAAACCCTTCGTACCAAACTCGCACTTGACCGATTTTTTAATTTCGAAATTAAAAAAGTTTATATTTTTGTATCTTTTGTAGAGTCAAAGTAAACTACTTCGTACAATTCTATTGGTTAATGTGGAGGAATATACTTGGACTTAAACGGAATATATCAATATGGATTGCAGAATTCCTATTACTTCTGGTAAGTTAATTTAATAAGGCACTCAACAATCAGTTCTGTCTCTACTTTTAATACTTAATGCTCTTTGCCTATTTAATTGTGAACGGATTTTTTCTTTAAATATGATTTTTTTCTTTAAAATGATTTTCACACTTCTAAAAACCTTGGATTAATCTGAATCTGAAATTTTGTACACTTTTCAAGCATAGACAACGAAAATAAATAAATTATTTTGAATTATCGATAAGAATTATCGATTGTTAGTTTATATCGATAATTCTCACTAGTTTATTTATTTCCGTAAACGACTTGTATTCATTCCAGCGAGGATTAAATTTATTTGTATAATTGTTATGTATTTTTATTGTGTTTATAAATGTATACATATTTGGAGTCCTTTTTATCCAAATGTTTAAAATTAGTCGCCTTTATTTTATTCTATTTTCATCATCATCATCATCATCATCATAACATCACGCTTTTTTCCCATGGGGGTAGGCAGAGACTATAGAGCGCCGTCTGCTACGATCCAAACATACTTCCTTGGCTTCATCCACGCTCATACATCTGGTCATACATGCCCGACGGTTGTAAGTGCTAGTTCTATTTTCACTTTAGTTATTATATATTTTTAGTTTCAATCGGTTATTAGTTGGTTTTAGTTTATTTTCATTAACTATTTATTATTTCTTTTAGTTCGTTGGACTTATAATTTCTATACCATACGCTGGCCGCTTTAATGAATTGGATCAACGCGACATACAAAACGTAGAAGGATTGCTATATCTTACAATTACTGAGACAATATTTCTGTTCATATATGCTGTGTTTAATACATTTCCTAGTGAAGTGCCCATACTTCTCAGAGAAACAGCCAGTGGTCTATATTCACCATTGCCGTATTATTTATCAAAAATGATATTTTGGGTAAGTTTTAAAACATATATCCCTCTCTATACCTCTCTCCTCTCCCTTTCTCTCTCCAGCCCATTAACGTCCCACTGTTTAGCATGGGCCTCCTCCACTGTCAGAGAGCTTATGGTCTACTATTTATCAACGCACTGATAATGCGTGGTAACCAGAGACGTATTTACCCTAGGCCGCCCCGAGCCATGACTCCTATGATCCTAGGGTCATAGGAGTCATGGCCCGGGGCGGCCACTCTGAGAAGGACGGCGAAAGCTTTCAAGTTGCCTGCCTGTTGCCCGCGACTCCGTCCGCGCGGAATTTAGAAAATTTTCCTCGTTTTCGCAACATTTTTCACTACTGCTTCGTTTCTACTGGTAGTAGCGTGATGTTATATAGCCTAAAACCTTCCTCGATAAATGCCCTATCTAACACTGAAAGAATTTTTCAAATCGGCCCTATGGTTCCTGAAATTAGCGCGTTCAAACAAACAAACTCTTCATTTCGCTTTATAATATTAAGTATAGATAAGGGCGGCTAAGTAAATTGGTTCAATTCATTTCAAAATACGCCTGTGGTGTTAACATAGGGTTTATTTTAGAGTTTTTCGTCCCTCAAATAAGATGTTACAATGACTACAATATCCTTGGGAAAGAAATACGGTACAGGAGACACGTATTCTTTATCCGGTACCACACCGACGATTATGACATGATATTGTATGAAATTATGCTTATTTATATTTAAATTATTAAATTATATAAATGTTAGAGTGAATCCTTCTTTATTAGTCAATTTTATTCATCAGTAGTATTTACAATATAGTATTTAAATTATATTATATTAAATTCTTCTTCTTCTGTCTGTTACCAAGCTGTATCTCTAGAACGGTGATAGCAAAAGAACTGAAAATTCAACAGTTTGTCTATTGGTATATTAGTAGATGCTACAACAACAAATACCTACTCATCGTCGCAGAATATTACAGAATTTTTCTGATGTATTCGATTTATAACTTTCTATTTTTTTTTATCACAGATACCTCGAGCGGTAATAGAACCGACAGTGTTCTCTGCCCTTATATTCTTAGTGGCTGGTCTTCGTGGTGGTTTTATTGGCTGGCTCGGGTTTAACTTTATATGTATTCTATGTGCCAACTACGCGAACGCTTATGGTAAGTACCTACTACCTACTGTCTGTATATTTGAGAAGTTATACTTCTTTTACAGCTTTAGGGATACATAATATAATTTTTTTGGCAGTAAGTAATACGAATTAACTACGCGCAGTTACATAACAAACTGTGAAGTTATTTACAGACACAATAGATGCGTTTATCGTCACTCTGAAGTTAATTACAAACGTATGAGAAAACAAAGAAGTATAACTTTTGAAGTGTGTACATTAGTACAAAATACTTTTTTCTTTATTTCCACTATTTCATTTATATACACGGTTTCTTATGCCTTAACGGATAAAAAGATGCATCTTTTTATACTATAAAGATTAACATAGATTTCTGGTGTATTTCAAAACATTTCTGCAATTTTTTGAACAACTGTACATTTACTATAATATGAATACATATCATATGTATTGAGGGCACGCTATATTACATTTTCAATGTATATATTTTATTAGCTTCGGTCGTATCTATAAAAGAGATACTTAACAAGCGATTTTTTAATTTTTGAAACTATTATAATTGTAATATTAATTCTCGATATGACCATGTAGAAAACAACAGTCGAAGTAAGTGCCAACTTAAGCAAAAACTTCGGCATTTATTTGAATATCCATCCATCCATCAGCCTCTCTCCGTCCACTGTTGGAAATAGGACTCCCCCATAGGAAGCCACACCGCGCGGTCTTGTGGCGCTTACATCCAATGTCTTCCCGCGAATTTGAGTCTCAATTTGAATATCATTTGTGCGTTATCCTGTCCCCAAATAATGATTCTATTATCACCAGAAATTGTTGTTAATCAGCTTTGCATGGCAATGTCATTAATGTAGTTAAATGCTAGTGCTATCGTGGTTTGCAAGTAGCCATTGAATGAACCCACTCTTTATATCTTATAGCTTAAGTGTTGATCAAATGATTATAAATAAGCTCTAAATAAATTCGTTCGCCAGATAATAAATAACGCGTACTTTTAGAGGAACTTTTTTAAAATTATCCAATCTAGATTTTCTTTTTCTATTATGTAGATAATATTAAAAATATTTTTTTGCCTTTGACTTGACTTTTCGCTATTAGTACCGATTCTACGCGCAAAACTAAACTTTAAACATTTTTAGTTGATTGTGTCAATATGGTACCGATTCTGAGCGCACAACTAAACTTAACTTAACTAAAAAATTAAATTTGATAGCGTCATTATCACAATTCGGCAATGTTAACTGAACTTTCTTATTATTAAAACTGTGTATTATTTTTGTATAACGAAATAGCAAGTAATAGCTATATTGAAACTATCAATTTTCATTTTTTAGTTAAGTATAAGTTTAGTTGTGCACGTAGAATTGGTACCTATATCTTATAATTAATTATCAACGTTAGTCTTTGTTACACAATTTTTATAATAAGTAAATTCCGTTAACATTGCCGAATTGTGTTATTGACACTATCGATTTTCATTTTATAGCTTAGTTAAGTTAAGTTGTGCATGTAGAATTGGTACCATTAACTTTTTATTTTTAACAAGTTAAAACAGAATGATGTTTGCATATTATATTTATTACTATTAAAAACACGTTTAAAAAGAGGATTGGATACGGAGAGCCTTTTTATAAACGTATCTATTTACTTTTACTTCCCTGATTCCTTACTCTGTTTGTATATATGTACAAATATTTCTTTCTATTTATGTAGGTACATTTAACAAATAAGTTTTAGGAAATTTAATTAAAATTAAATTTAATTTAATTAATTAAATTTATTTAATTTAAATTTAATTTTTTTTTTAATTTAGACCTTTCAAACTTTTGTTACCTATATTATTTTAAATAAAATACATGTTTTAGGTTAGCCACTTTCATTCATCTTTACATTGCAGTTGGTCTTAATATATTACACTCGACATATTATTCAAGTATTTGTAGTTACAAAATAATTAGGACAACAACGGTACCAAGATAAAAAAAAAATTATGTGTTTTGAAAGTGTCTTGTAATTTCAAATTTAAATTATTTTTTTTTATGATAAATAACTTTATTAACTTGAAATGGCTATACACAAACCGAGTTCGCCAAAAATTAAATAATTTAAGTTCTAATTTTAAAATATTTCATTTTTTTTATTTGCGATAAAACAAACTTTTTAAAATCCGCAGGCTCGTGTATATCAGCGACATTCGACAAATTGGAAACAGCCGCTTTAGTGTCTGTACCTTTCGAAATGATTGGCACTATGTTTTCTGGCATTTACCTTAATATTGCTAGTATGAGACCATATTACTCATGGCTGAGATACGTATCAGCATTTTATTATGGTGTTGAGAGTATTTCGATATTACAATGGGATTCTATAGACAGCATCGATTGTTTTAGTGAAATTAAAGGCACACCTTGCATACAAACTGGTGCGGGAGTGATACAGAGATACGGATACGATGAAGAGCATTTTTGGCGTAATTGTATTTGTTTAGCCTCTATGTATTTTATTGCACATATCGTTTCGTTTATAATGGTTGTTAAAAGAAGTAAGGGAACTCCTGTATATTAAAATTCAATATTTGTGTAAAAATTCCAATAAAATTTCGTGTAATTTTACAAGTGAGAACATGAAATAAAGGCTAGAATATTTTCGTTTAGGTGAAATCTTTCAGTTTATTGGCTGTAAATAACTTGATTTTGTCAAAAAACTAAAGTTTACGTAATTGTTTTTAGTATAAATATCTATGTCAATCTAAGAAGAAATAATCGGATGTAGGTAGGTAAACTTTAGCCAGTAAACTACGTAGTATAAACCTTCTAAGTCCTTTTATTAAACATAGTATTAGGTCTCCAAATCAAGGAACTAGATAGAACTATACCTACTAAGTCTTTAGCCTTGATAAATCTATTCATAGACAAATACTTATAAACACATTTGAACTATTTCCCAATCTTGTCATTTATTACACCTTTAAAAATTAATAGGAAGGCGTATCTCTACTTAAATTTTTACTCCTTTCCTACCTGTTAAGTCGGGCCCCCAGTCAGGGGGCCAACCTTGCCGGGTCATGGTAAGGCACCACCATGCCCGGATAAGGCTGAAAGGCGGTATTATAAAAAAGAAATTTTCTTTGATATGTGCTAAGTTAATTTAGGCTACGATAGGATATTATAATGAAGACTTTTTCCAATACAAAGAAGAAAATATGCATAGTTTTTAATCTATGGTCTAAATTATTCATAATATTTCATATTTTTCATTGTTTAAACTTGACAATTGCCATATTAAAATGTACGAAATTAACTTGTCTTTTTATATTACTAACACCTTTCGCATCCTCTTCTAATAATACTTCTTGTAGTGTGTAGCAATAACATTCTAATATACTAAATTTAGAATAAACTTAAGTTAAATTTGTGTGGAAAACTGGATATTTTAATCCTTTTTGCATCTCTTTCAAGAGTCTTTGAGTTGATCGAATTTATTCTCCTTATCTATTTGTAGAAGAAGTGGAGTGTATAGGTAAAGATTTTGTTAAATACGTCAGAGCAGACTTCGCTTGTTTTCTTCAACTTAAAAATATATACTTTTATGGATACCTATCACTATAATATATTTATATCTATTTCATAGTTAGACTTAAATTCTAGAGTATAAAACCTTAAATCCTGAGGTGATAGTCGCATTTTTTAAGTAGTTAGTTTGTAGACTTTAAGCTTTCTTGCACAAACCTTAAGATTTCGTTATTGCAACTTTTGCTTAAGCATTTTAGATAAATAAAACTACTTTTTACGGATTTAGACGCGTATATTTGTTTAAATTTTGGTAAAAAATTTTAAAAAATTTAAATCAAATATACGCGTCTAAATCCGTAAAAAGTAGTTTTATTTAAACAGATGAGTCGCGCAAGTGTTAGAAAATATTATCATTTTAGATAAATTCGAATCATCATCCATAGCACTATCTATTATATTTTAAGTTTTTCACGCTGGATTAAGTTAAACAGTGCAACAGAATGCAATGCGACGCAAGAATGCACAATCCACACAGACCTACACTAGAGA
The DNA here is from genome assembly GCA_916999025.1 of Orgyia antiqua. Classification (NCBI taxonomy): domain Eukaryota; kingdom Metazoa; phylum Arthropoda; class Insecta; order Lepidoptera; family Erebidae; genus Orgyia; species Orgyia antiqua. Next base: position 24,116,598 of record OU779862.1, read on the forward strand.
AGCATGATCTGTACCTATCTATGAATTAAAAATTGTATATATGTTATCTCGCACGACGCTCAATATTTTTGCCATTATCCTGTTGGAAAATTTTGCAACAGATTGTAAAAATGTGTTAATTTTCTAACAGTAGTTATTATAAGATTTAAAAATAATTTGAATCCAATCGAATATTCTGGTCTCACACCGAACCAGAAATTCGATTACTACCTATGATAGCGATTGTGGAGGGTTATTACTAAAGTTAATTTCTCTGCAATCGTTAACATATTTTTGCCATGGGTACTGTGAGAGATGTTTAAGGATAAATTAACCAGTGAACATAAATTCCGAGCAAGGTGGAGAACTTACAGAGTAAGCCCGTGATCTATGATTGATCATTACTTGTGGTGGATCTTTGACTAGCTGGAGAGGAGTCAAGTCTTTCGAATACAAACCATGGTTTCTACCCAAAGGAATGAGGGTAAAACCAACTGACACAGCTATTTACACCTATAAACGAATTTCTACCTATTTAAAAACTTTCGTAATTATATCTAGTTATTTCAGTATTCTGACCAAACTTTCTTCCGAAAATGAATTTTCAGTCGAACTTTATATGCATATCTATTATACCGAAATTTATATTTTCTTAATCTCACAATTACATTGTATTTATGTACAAAAGCACAATAAAATACAAACATTGCTTTGTAAAATTGTGCTCGTAAAAATCCTTTCTATTTCAGGGTCATTTTTATCAGCAACTTTCGAAAAAATGGAGACTGCAGCCCTCATAGCGGTACCGCACGACTTATTAGGACTTATGTTTTCTGGCATCTACCTTAATTTGGCGACAGCTGCGCCATATTTATCATGGATTAAATATATATCTGGTTTTTATTACGGGACGGAGTGCATTTCAGTTCTACAATGGAACTTGGTTGATTCAATAAATTGTACGGAAACTGAAGGTAGTCCTTGCATTCGAACTGGAGCCGATGTGCTATTGCGATTGGGGTATACTGAAGCACATTTTTGGAGGAATTGTGCCTGCCTGATGACTTTATACACTATAGGGAATTTGGTAGCCTTTTGTATGGTTATCAGAAGAAGTAGAGGGACTCCTGTTTATTGATACTTTGATATTAGTAAAGTAATTGAAATATACACAATTTATGATATATGTTTTTCACTTGACTGTTTTACGATTACCTTTCAGATGCAATTAATAAAATATATATGAATACTAGCTGACCCGGAAAAGTTGTTTTGCCATACAAATGTCAGGAGTGGACACCCATATCACTTAGGGGTATGAAAAATAGGTAATAGCCGATTCTTAAACCTACTGAATATGCATGATTATATTTCATAAAAAGCGGTCCTGCCGTTTCGTAGGAGTATGGGAACGAACATTGTGACATGAGATTTTTTTATATTAGGCTAGCTGACCCGGCAAATGTTGTTTATGCCATATAAATATTAGGGGTGGACAAAATAGATAGTAGCCGATTCCCAGACTTACTGAGTGTGCATAAAAAAATTCATAAGAATCTGTCAAGCCGTTTCGGGAAAGTATGGGAACGCACATTGTGATACGAGAATTAAATTCTATTAAGAAAAATTATATTTTACCATGCACCGCAATTATGTAAATATTTATTCAAACTTCGATTATTTACGATGTCACATTGTCCGCCATGCATAGACATAAAAATTTTATATGATTACTAGCTGACCCGGCAAACGTTGTTTTGCCATACTAAAAAAAAAAGTTTGAAAAATAGATGTTGGCCGATTCTCAGACCTACTGAATATGTATCCAAAATTTGAGAAGAATCGGTCAAGCCGTTTCGGAGGAGTACGGTAACTAACACTGTGACACGTGAATTTTATATATTAGATTTAAATCTTGCAACTTTTGATTGGGAACTATAATTAACATCACATCATAAATATTTGTAGAGTAAATTATAGTTTTTATAATGACTGTTAAGGTTGCGTGTAAAAATAGCCCGAGGTAACTATTATGGTAATCCTATGTTGTAACTTTATATGACGGTTGATGGCTTACTGACAACCGGTCTGTATCAGTGTATGGGAAAAATTCTCACAGCATCTTAGACAAATTGATTTAAGTGGCTTGTTACGTTCTAAAACACATATCGTGTATTAACCTTTGATTATCATGCTTATAGAACAAAACTTTTCTGTTGTATCAAGAATATTTTTAAACTTCTTTGGTAGGTAATTAGTTTTTTTTTACTTTTAGGCTATGACCTTTTTTTTCAGCCTCTCGTCTAGGGAGGGCAAGATCATGGACATACACAGTATTTAGTGTAAGTTTTCCATTCTTAGGCCTAATTTCGGATTCTAGGGATGATGTGCAATCTGGTTACACACACACGTTTTAGGTGCAATATTATTAAGTAGATTTCTAATCAATAGATATTAAATTAATAGCGTATATTAGAGATTGATGATCAATAGAGACTAAGTAAAATTCTTATGTAAGAAAATAGGTCATTCCGGTGCATACAAATGTTTAATTTCTGCCGCCACTTATTGTAGTAATAAAACAACACTAATAGATTTAAAAAAATATATATTTAAACTAAGCACACAGATTCTTCTAATAAGCATAACCTCTTCTTTCTTCTCGTTTTAATCCACAATATCCTAATATTGACCAGAATACTGTTAGAAAGAAAATGCCTAGCAAGTCTTGTTGTATGAAATCTTCCGAATATCCAATGCCAGACAAAACCGCAGCACCATCTCTCATGCAGTTCTCTGTTGTATTTGATGGACAGTCTAAAAAAAGTAAGTATATGTATTAAATACAGCCTACATCTTAAAAACAGCAAAAACTGACTATTATTATCCAAAAACCTGATATTTTAGGGTTTTAGATATATGTATAATTTAATATTTTTTTATTATTTTTATTAAAACTTTTTGCATTATTTATATACAATGGCGGACTTAATGCCTTAAGCATTCTCTAACAGTCGACCGTGGGTGATACAGCAGCAGATTTGAGGGAGTCATTAAATTTGCGAGACGCAATTTATAAATAGGTAAAATTCATGGCGAGAAATATAAACACTGCGTACTGTTGGCTTTTAAAATATTTTTGCTTGAATTAAGCACCTCTGTTTTAACCTCTATTACTAACCAGCTTTTATTTATTTAGAAGGCTTGTTACACAGTCCATGTGTAACTAAACTCCGAAAAGTTATGTGGCTACTACACAACCGTTTGGAGTCATTAAAAAAAAGTTATTTTGAGTTACTTACCTATATGATCAATCTGTCTCCAATAAATATTGCTAACAGCATCCATTGTGTAGTAGAAATGAGACATATATTTAACAGGGTACATCCACACAGGCATGGAAGAGATGCTGAATAATGCTCCCGACATGAGCAGCAGTGGCAGGTCGACGCAAGGCATCACATCAGCCATCATGCCTGTTGTAGTGAATATCGCTGCCATACCAAGACCTTGAATAATAATAGTATATTTTATTACGGATACTCACCGTATTTTATGCCATGGGTGCTATTAGAATTAGCTACACTAAAACCTTTATCAATAGACCTCGTTTCTCAATAGACGTCTCATAGTTGGGCACAGGCGTCCAGGAGGATATTTGGTCTACTATGCCGCGCTGACCAGGCGTGTGGCATAGGTTTCAGTTTCGAGTTTTCCGCCTCTCGCATAGGATATTATATGCTTATGATATCCTTTAGCTAGCTCTTACAGCACCTTAGGAAGAAAATGGGTTAGTAACACTTGTATTCTTAATCCCTCGTCACACGTAAGACTTGGTCACTGTGATCTATAGACAAAATAGATATACTCTCTCCGCTCTTTTTCCAAATCGAGGCAAACGAGGGCTCCTTTATAATAAGGAGCTAGGGTCCCTTGGCTCTATTTAGAATAAGTAGTATGTATTTATTATTCTTTGTTTAAAAGTCTAAATTTGGAAGGTGATCCGTCAGGTCAAGTTATGATGACAGGATCATGGAAAATTTTATGCGAATTATTCAAACAGGACTTTAAAAGAGATTTGAATGTTTTCTAATGTTTCAGTCAATTTTTTTGAACATATGAATGACAAAAACTTTTTATATTTTGTATTGCTGCATGGAATCCACTTACCATACGATAATGCAGCAACTGTCCCGATAATTAAGGCCGCCGTCATCTCCAGAGCAGTCAGCAGGTGGTTTGGTAAGACTACTGCATAAGTGGTGACACATACCATGATTATTGGCCATATTATACTGCGAGGTATCTGTTTGAATATAAAATGAGCAATGCCAAAATTACATCAAGTGTCGATGCTGTATACTTTCAGTAAGCGGATAGATGAAATGTAAACAAAACACACAGTATTTGCTTATATCATTAAAAATATTTGGTCTCTCAAGCTTCTCTTCAAGCTTTTCGTCTCTCTCTCTCACATCAGCCTATTAACGTCTCACTGCAGAACACGGGTCTCCTTCACTTTGGGAGTGATTGTAGTCTACTGTGCCGCGCGGACCAGACGTGTTGGTACAAATTTTACTTTCTAGTTTTCTGTCTCTCACCGGGTATACTACATATTACAACCGTCGGGCATGTATGACCAGATGTATTTAGTGTGGATGAAGCCAAGGAAGAATGTTTGGATCGTAGCAGATGGTGCTCTATAGTCTCTGCCTACCCCCATGGGAAAAATGCGTTATGTTAAAATTATGATGATGATGATGACTGAGTATACTAGGTATCTGTTTTTTTTTTCTTTATTTATTTGGGACTTTTATACTATCTGTTATAGTGACAATGTCCCTTAGCTGGCTTTTACAGCACCTCGGGCAGAAAAAGGGGCAGTGAAACTTGTATTCTTATTCCGTCACCACACGAAAAACTTTTTTCATAAGAGAGTTATTCAAATAATCTCAATAGTATTGAGATTATTTCATCATAATGTCTTGGGCATTATTTAACAAAATTCGTACGTAGTGAAATACATGTACTTTTCTAATTACGTTATTTTGTAAAACTACAAAGTATTTGTATTAAAATATCCTTACAAAGCTTAGGAACCTTGATACAAAGTAAGCTGAACATCCGTACATCCCAACTTCTCTCTTAAATAATGCTATTTCATTCTTAAACGTGTATAGAACACCGTAAGAAGTGCCGAAAGCAACTTCACTTGTAATTAACCAAATACAGCCTCTGATATCTTGTATGCCTCTTTGTGTGGTACCTGATGCACCAGCGTAAGTCACTGCAAGAACAGTGGCTGTAATAACCTGCGGGATAAAAAGCAATCATCTACATATACTAATATTTATAACATCACGCTGCGACTAAGAGGATAGAAACATTAGTATATGTTGCAAAAACGGAGATTATTTTTTTATTCCACGCGTACGAAGTCGCGGGCAGTAGGTAGTGTTATTTGAAAAAAAATCCCGAAATGTATATGTCTAAAGTTAAGTGGTATTGTGGGCTACCAATAGCTACGAATAAAAATCAGTTTAATAATATTTTGTTTGTGGTTCTTTTTTAACAATAGGCTTAGGTAACCAAAGGGCTTCTGACTATGCCGCCATTTCTCTGCGGTCCTACCTAAATATCATTGCATTACCTAATCGAGGAACCTCCTACACTGCTATTTGCGAACTATTTTTAATATAACTAAGTAATAATGCTTTCTTAATTATCTATATAAAAATACTAGCTGATACGGCAAACGTTGTTTTGCCATACAAATGTCAGGGGTAGACAAATAATTTGCAATAAAATAATATTGCGACTATAAATTGAAATGTAACCTATCAGTCCTATCTATCAAGTTGGGTCGAATTGCACACGGTGTGCCAATTTAATTTAAAATCGGTTAAGTAGTTTAGGAATCCATTGCGGACAAACATCGTGACAGAAGATTTATATAATATAAAGATTAGGTGTCTGCACTTCTTCTCAATTTAAACTTCCATTTTCTATCGTGCGTATTTTGGGGTACAAAGTATTTGCTTCACTTGAATGTTAATAATTTAATACGTCTCTATGATCTATACAGATCTATATTAAAAAAAATCTGACATGATAAGTTGCCTGGAGGCTTTTTTAAATAACATACAAAATTTTTGTTATCGCAGGTAACTTAATCACATTGTTAAAACTTTTTCATAAGGTTAATTGGTTAATTATAGTAAAACATTATACACGCACATCAATTCAATTGTTGTCTTCGGGTTAGTACCGGAAGTAGTTGATAATATTCTAAATTAATAATACCTTTGCCTTTCTGGACAATATTTATGCGATTAACAATGACAAATATACTATGTTAAGTTTTCTATATAAGTTACATACCTATATTATTATAAAATTTTGTTTTAATTTTTTTTACATAAAACATTTTGGCACTTGATCCCATATCTCCTGAAGGTAAGCGACAATGGAATCTTTGATGGTAACCCAACTATGTAGGGAGCCTATTTAACCTTTATTACTAGAATTCCTTCCCTAGCTTCGGACGGATAAAATCTATATTTAATATTAAAAGCTGAAGAGTTTATTTGTTTTAACACGCTAATTTCAGGAACATCTAGTTCCATTTGACAAATTATTTTTGTGTTGGATAGTAGATTTATCGAGGAAGGCTAGGCTGCTAGGCTAGACTATAATACATCAAGCTACGACCAACGCGGGCAACAGCTAGTATCTAAATATAATACTTACCACAGTAATTAATATTTGAATTAATTGTGCCTTTACATGTCGTCTTGCTGATAACGATAGCCTCCATAGCAACAGGTATACTTGGATGAACCAGTTGCGCTGTGATCTGCAAACATCTTGTAATACATACATCACGACTTATTAAGCTGTTAGAGTAGGCAGAGAGTATAGCTACCAAATGTGATCGAAACACACTTCCTTGCTATATTTAAGTACATACATCAGACCTGAAACCTGAACTGAGACCTGAAGCAATGAGTGCACCAGTTATAACGAGTATAAATTAGAGTTTCCTATATTATGTTACGACTAAAAGCAGCAAATACAAACAGCAATTTGAAACAACAGTATACAATTAGAAACACTTTATAAAAGAAAGAAATTTTCGTAAATTATCTATATCTTTTTGTTGTTATTAACCTAAAAATATGTAAATAAAATAATCGCTTAAATAAAACTACTTTTTACGGATTTAGACGCGTATATTTGTTTTAAATTTTGGCCGTACGTTTCGGAGACTTTGCAGACCATGGTGACTGCAAAGTCTCCGAAACGTCGGGCCAAAATTTAAAACAAATATACGCGTCTAAATACGTAAAAAGTAGTTTTATTTAAACAGATGAGTCGCGCAAGTGTTAGAAAATATTAAAATAATCGCTGATTGAATATATATATATATAGCTTAATATTAATTTAACTACCTTTATATACATTAAACATTACTTAAAATCGTCAATTTACTTTTTTTTTGTAAGTAATACTACGTAATATTTAACAAAAACTTGATGTTAATCAAGCTTAATTTAAAAAGCAAGTTGATTAGCAACACATTTACAGACGTTGATTAGAAGCACTTCTAAATATTCTAAATTAAGCTGACTTTTTTTTAGTTTGTCAGGTTGTTAGTAAATCAATTATAATTAATTTATTTAAATTTATACATATCTATTCAGTATTCAACCTAACTTATGTCATAACTACGTACATAAGTCTAATATTTGGATTACACCCCACTTAACATCAAGTGAAGTGTAGTCATTCGCCGACTCTAGCAATAAAAAAAAACATCGGTAGATAAGCGTTTTTGATAGAAGTTATACATTAAATATTCTTTGGACTTCATCATCATCTACTTATAGAAAGAGGATATGGTGGTGGCGATATTTTGCGGTTTCTAGATTTAAGTAGCCGCGTAGTGACGGATTAAGGACACAAGTGTAGCACCCCATTTCTTTCACACGGTGCTGTAAAAGCTAGCCAAGGTAATAAGAGACATAGTTTAAAACATTTTTGTAATACTCACAAAGTGCTATAATTTTGTTCTGTTATAGCTTCAGCGTAACAAGCTTCCAATCTGTTATTAGAAATATTTTCAAGTTTCTCGACGATTCCATTCAAGTTTGACACCGCTTTGATGTAGAACTCAGCTGGATTGTAGTTTAAAGGGCAATGAAGGTCTATACTGTGAAGAGATATTGTATTTTAGCCAAAATAAAAAATTACTAAATGTCCTTGGTCATAGTCTAAGTTATAATATAGCTCTATTTGAAATATTAAAAGAATTTAGACAATCGACATTGGTGTCAAGTCTAGATGAAAACCTAAACTTAACTAAAGTTTAATTTGATAATGGTGCCATTTCTACTTTTACAACTAAACTTAACTAAAAAATGAAAACAACTATGGCGTATTTTTATTAAATAATAGTCATTTTAGTTAAGTTAGGTTAAGGTTTTGACGCATCAGAATTGGCCTCATTACCGTTATTTGCTTATCAAATCTTCAGTTGTGGGAGGAAATAGTATCAAATATATTTATTATATTTTTAAAGCCCACCTAACCGAAGTGAAAAAAAAAACCGAAACTAAAAGCGAAACGTGTTTTTTATTTTTAGATCTTGATCACACATCGGTCCAAAAATAATGGATAATAGGCACATTTATAAAAAAAACTTTATAGTTTTGTTTCTAAATTAATTTAGAGATACTTTTAAGATTCCGCCTACATATACCTATTTCTAAGCCGGACAAAAACCTTTACAATCTTATCGAAGGATCATTCCAAACTAGTTTTGCAAGTCGAAAATTTTCCTCTGGCTTTTTCTGTACCTACATCTCTAATCCCAGGTTAGATAAACAACAGAAACACGACACTGGCGATTTTGACTAATAGGAGACCTAAAGTAATTTATTAATTTTGCAGTTGACATGCTATACTTTTACTCAAAAATCAAATTTCATTTATTAATAAGAGACCTTTTCTATAAATATTCTATTTATAACCTGTTTTTGCTACACCAAAGTTTTTGTTTTACCAAGAATCCTGATGACACAATAGTGTAACAAGAAATGCCTTATCTTTAGATCTTGGTGTGGCGAATTGACAAAAATTTAAAATTTAACGCCTTCTTATATTTACGATCATCTTATTCAATATTCAACATCGTTGCATATTTATATTTCAACATTCCAAATAAAGAATTTTAACGAGAAACAAATAAATTGTGTCTTTGTTACAACATCGAGGAATTATATCTGTATCAAGAGATATTGGTCGAATACATAATTAGAATAGATATTATAGTATTAACATTATTTATTTATAAACTAGCCCGCGACTCCGTACGCGTAGAGTTCAGAAAACTTCCCCGTTTTTGTAACAATTTTCACTACTGCTGCGCTCCTATTAGTCACAGCGTGATGTTATATAGCCTATAGCCTTCCTCGATAAATTTACTGTCCAACACCGAAAGAATTTTTCAAATCAGAAAAGTAATTCCTTAGATTAGCGCATTCAAGCAAACAAACTCTTCAGCTATATATTAGTATATGGACTGGAATTTATTGTAATTTAAGTATTTATATGCACTTTTGTCTTTATGTAGTTTAGATATTATACGATTTTGGCCTACGCTTACCAAGTATTATGGTGACCAAATACTATGCCTATCACTTTAGCCTATTATGGTATCTCTACAACGCAACGTGACGAGCAATTACATTACATACAAAAGCATTAAAAGCTTTGCATTCGTCTTGTCTGTTTCGTAATTTGTATTATAAGCAGGGGCGTAGAGTGCCTTGGTGGAGCCCCGTATAAAAAATAATTTGGGGGCCCTTATGAAGAGTAAAGATTTCTCACAAAAAAAATGTGTGCATAAAATTAATAGGAATATTTATTCATCATAACTATCTCTATCTGTCACTTTTTCCAAAATTTTTACAAACAATGCAATTGTAGGTGTTGCCAACTTTCGAATGCATGCTCCACGCGAGAAATAAGATTGTTTTATTACTTTTGTCATTTCTGAAATAATAAAAAAAATGGGAATTTATTAACTTTCGCTTACGCACGTTGGGGGCCTTAGGCCCCCGTGGCCCGCAGCCTCCGTATAATTGATACGGCTGATACGGCGGTAGCTACGCCCCTGATTATAAGTAAGTAACCTTTAATGTTGTTGTTGTTGCGACATCAATAAAATCACGAGCATGCGTGCTAATCTATGCCTACTAATATCATAAAGCTGAAGAGTTTGATGTTTGAACGCGTTAATCTCAGAAACCACTGATCCTTTAAAAAATTCTTTCAGTATTGAATATGTTATTTATCGAAGGAAGCTAGGCTATATAACATCACGCCGCGAACAATAAGAGCGAAGAATCATTGAAAAATGTTGCAACTACGGGGAAAATGTCTGAATTCCACGCATACGAAGTCGCGGGCAACACCTTGTATTTTATATAGGTTTAGTCTGATAAAAGTCACCAATTTTTCAGGTCGTAATTCTTACCTACGTTGATTAATATAGACACAGTCAGGAAAATCCTGACTGCGTCTATATTGCACGCATACGAAGTCGCGGGCAACAGCTTGTATTTTATATAGCATTTTTAAAAAGAATGTGCATATAACTTATCGCAAAATATGCAAAATGTTGTTTATTTTTAACCATGTTGTTAATTATGTAAAGATAGTATACGAGTTGCTGAATTTCTTTATAAAAGTAGTTACTTTTATCTTTTATACATATACAAAGAGGTTTAGTCTGATAAAAGTCACCAATTTTTCAGGTCGTAATTCTTACCTTCTTTGATTAATATAGACACAGTCAGGAAAATCCTGACTGCGTCTAAATAATAATGTTATTAATTTTGAGAAAATGGTAAGAAATATGTATCCTATAGAAAAATATTGTATTCTGTTATCTATTATTCTCTATTATCCTTACAAAAGTATTCTGTATCGTATTTTTGTCTAATAGTATCATCCCATTTGAGTATTTGCTAAAAAAAATATGAAAAAGCTTTTACAAACCTTTCGAATACTTTTCTACATTCTTCCAAAGTACCATGGAACAATAGTTTGCCATCAGTGATCAATAATAAAGAGTTAAACTCCTTAAACAGGTCACAAGATGGCTGATGTACTGAACATATGACAACTCTGCCTTCTGACAATTTTTTTAATACTCCTATAACTAAAAGAGCGTTGTAGCTGTCTAGTCCTGTTGTCGGTTCATCACATAATAATATCTGTGGGTCTGATAGAAGCTGTAAGAAATACGTTAATGCCACTTTAATGACACAAAAAGCAACAGTTCAATGAACCTCTATATAGTAACACTGACTTGTCAATATATAGCTAGTATGACAACATTGTACAAAAAGTTGGTACCTACCTTTTTTATTCCGATGTTACCAAGTGTGAAATGGTTTGAGATTTTACATGATTTGAAGATTATATTAATATTTATAGAATAGAAAACGTTACAGCATTTGCTGATGGAGTGTGCCAGAAATGAAGTGGAACGCGATTCATTGATGAAAGATTTAAAATTAAATAAATTCGACGTAGGCCTTGTTCAGAGTAAGTCAATAGAGGCAAAAAATATCGGTAGTTTGGCAATGATACTTCATCAGTGAATCGCACCTAAACTATCTATCACTAGAATAAGAAATAATTGTAAAAAAGGTACAATGGGGTTGGCATGTCCTTGTGGGATAAAAACCCCTTCAAAATAGAAAAAAAAAATATTTGAAGAGTTTTTATTATCTTTAATTCATTAATAAATATTATTGGATATTTCACAAAGCGTCTTCTTCGTGCGATAATAAAACAAAACGCTGAAAGAACTTTTAAAATAAGTTCAGTAGTTTCAGAGCCTGTTCGTTAGAAATTATCAAACAGTAATAATATTCTTTGCAATATTTATTACTAGCTGTTGCCCGCAACTTCGTATGCGTGGAATTTAGAAACTAAACCTTAATAAATTATAAAAAAAGCCATTCAGCCAACAATTCTATTTATTAAAAAAAGCCGCAGCAAAATCCGTTGCGTAGTTTTAAAGATGACGATACATACAAAAATATCATTCTTAGGGTTCCGTACCCAAAGGGTAAAAACGGGACCCTATTACTGAGACTTCGCTGTCCGTCCGTCCATCCGTCTGTCACCAGGCTGTATCTCAAGAACGGTGATAGCTAGAGAGTTGAAATTTTCACAGATGATGTATTTCTATTGCCGCTATAACAACAAATACTAAAAATAAAATAAAATAAATATTTAAGGGGGGCTCCCATACAACAAACATGATTTTTTTACCGTTTCTTGCTCGATACTAATAACGTTGCCTTATGTTGCATAGATAATGGTACGGAACCCTTCGTGCACGAGTCCGACTCGCACTTGACAAATTTTTTGTTTTATAATAAGTAAAGATAAATAAGTATAGATGTTTCGATACCATAAAATATGTGTAATTATCTTTTAACATTTACTTACTGAGCAAGCTAATGACAATAATCTTCTTTCACCACCAGATAAACTACTTAGAGACGAATGTATCAAAGAATTAAGATTCAATTCATCAACAACCGTGGCTACTTTCAACTTGTATTTCAGTTTCTTGTAACTGCCTAATTTCATTTCTGTCTGAAACATAACAGATATCTATCATGCATTATAATGTATGTCAGTGTATTTAAGAAAAGTAAAAAATATGTACTTGCAGTCAAGAAAATATAACTTAATAACTAAAAGCATCCCTAAAAATCTCGACTGCATTGTCATCGGACCTTATTGTCTTTGATTATTTACCTGTCTATTGTTTAAAAGTTTCAGATCAATCCGACTATTGCAAATACGTGAAAATAAGTTTTTAAAATTCCATTACATCTATACATAGATAAGTAAATAGATACGTAAAACGTAATAAAATTGTATTTTCCGTTGCAAGGGATTTTTAGTAAGAAAAAAAGTTGTATGACTTTACTTGAATCTTAAATTGTATTGTAACTCTAGTTTCGTGTATGAAAGTGCGTGTGTGTGTGTTTGTTCCTCCTTCGCGCTTATACGTCTCAACAGATTCAAATTAAATATACTATAAGTAGGTATAATAACTAAAATATTCAATTCAATTTATTTATTTGTTTAACATAGGTAGCATATAAACCAAGTTGGAACAAAGAAATCTCATTTTATGATACCTAAATATCATCCGTTATTTATAATTACCATTATTTCAATCGATCCAATAAAATAGAAAATTTTTCAAAACATAATACACTTAAATAATGTAGATAACAAGACATTGGTCTTATTCATAATGACTTATCGGAGGTTTAAACAATAACATTACCGGAGAGGTAATAAATATTTTAACGTAAAAATGACTATTATGAATAACAATTTATGACAATTTTAGCGAACTTTTAAACCTCCGATAAGTCATTATGAATAAGACCATTAGATAGAAAGGTGGATTTATTACACCTAGTGACATATAAACCAGGAAACCGAGTTGTATTGAGCTCGTAATATCTATAAAACGCCACTCACCATGAAGATCAAATGCTCCATGACGCTTAAACCATCCATAAATATTTCATGTTGTGGTACTATTTCGACAGCGCCAGGGCATTCCTTGACATTTCTACCTCTTATCGTTACTTCGCCTGTTGCAGGCAACATACATTTACCCGCCAATGACACAAGGAAGGTTGTTTTACCAGCACCGCTATAACAATAATGATGTTTCAAATATAAAAATATAAAATTTTGTGTTTTAAGATTTCATATTACAGTTTTTCTGTATATACTCTCGTACCTAATTCATATAAAGCTGTTTCCAAAGCCAAGCTTTTATTAAACGTTTGTCAAAAGTTTACAAAAAGAATATGAATTTCTTAGTAAAAAGTTATAAAAAAATTTAGCCGTTTTAATTTAACGTTTACGTTTAGTAAAATATAAGTTATAATCATGTTTCTGTTTCTTTTCACCTTGGAACGTATCTCTAGAACTAATTCTTGAGATTTTTAATACTTGACACTTTAAAATTTGAATGATTCAAAATATTCGCCCTTCTAACTCTAACTCTATTTTGATTGGAACTTAGAAAAAAACAGATTTTTTTTTCTAAGATCCCGTATAAATTTTTCCAATTAATTCTACGCAAAAAAGCTGTAGCTATTATTTATTTAATGATATTTCTTGTTTTATAAAATTGTATCTATGCTCATTTATTGATATCGACCATTGGTTCCGCACCGATCAAGGTTTACCCATGAACTTGTTTCCGTATTATAAACGTGAGATTCTCTGATGATCTTCGGAGCCTTGAAATTAATTTTATTGGATACCAAATGGATCGATAGATGGCGTCTTGTTATAGGATCTTAACATACATATATTAAATTACATCTTAACATTAAGAGATGTTTAAAAAGAACCAGTTAAGCACGAGTTGTGCTCGCATACCGAGGGTTCGGTACCGGCATTATCATCGAAAAACGATATCATCAAATAACGGTATAAGGGCAGGAAAATTATGATATGAATGAATACTTGTTGTTACACCATCAACTGATATAAATAATCTGTGAAAATTTCAGCTCTCAAGCTATCACCTTTACGGAGATACTGCCTGGTAACAGACGAACGGACAGAGAGCGAAGTCTCATTAAAAGGGTGCCATTTTATCTTTTGGTACCGAACCCCAAAAAGTACTTTTTGATAACTTTCTTATAAAAGAACTAGCTGTTGCCCGCGACTCTGACCGCGTGGAGTTTAGAAATTTTTCCCCGTTTTTGCAACATTTTTCACTACTGCTTCGCTTCTACTGGTCGTAGCGTTATGTTATATAGCCTAAAGCGTTCCTCGATAAATGCACTATCTAACACTGAAAGAATTTTTCAAATCGCCCCAGTGGTTCTTGAGATTCAAACAGAACAAACAAACTCTTCCGCTTTATAATATTAGTATAGATATAGTTCAACGGTCTTATTCATAATGATTTATCGGAGGTTTAAACGGAGTTTTTTTCGGAGAGATGATAAACGTTTTAGCGTAAAAAGACTATTATGAGTAACAAGTTTTGACAATTTTCGCGAACCTGTTTTAGCGAACTTTTAAACCTCCGATAAGTCTATTCTAAAATAAGACCGTTAGGATCTAAACTTTTCGCAAACGTTTAATAAAAGCTGGTTATGTTATAACAAAGTTATCACTTAGTTAAAACAATATTTTCTTACCTCGGTCCAATGATTGCTGCAAATTCATTTCTTCTTATACACCCTGAAACTAAAGTAACACTATCGTAACCAAACTATTTTACTGAAATTAAAGGAATGTTTTACTGGGTTATTTTTGATATACAAGGTTTTTGCCACCGAAACATATGTGTTTCTTGGGCTGGTTTAAGTAGTTACTCATAGGGCTGTTTCAATTACCGCTGATTTTTCTATAACATACTACATACTACATAACTATAACTGTTCTGGCAGCTACGGTCTTTTTAATCATCAGGCGTGTTAATGTAAGCTAATGATATCAAGCAAGCAAAAGCAAGCGGGCCTCCTGGTCGCTTGATTCCTGTAACGGATGTTACTCGATTCCTGCTCGGGACAGTCATTCGTGTGATATTTATAATTGTCATACAAATATTTTTACTGCCTCTGGGTGTTTTCTATGTATAATAAGTATGTATTTACAAAAGAAAAGTAATATATATATATTCTATCTATATTCCCATAACACAAGCATTTAAGTTTAGCTTGGGACCAGAGGGCGTTGTGTGAAATGTCCATGAATATTTATTTTATTTATTTACCGTTATTGAGTATTACAGTTTTATGCTTAGCAGGTTTCCTTCTCCACCAAGACTTCTCCGCTGGCGTCCATATTGTTAAGTTACTAATTTTAATAACCACATCGTTTTGTAAACAAACTTGTCGTTCATCGTGAGATGATTTCGTCTGTAGAAACAATTAGATCTATATTATTTATTAAACTACTGCTTTCAAAAAGTACAATTTGGGCCTGTATAATTAGCTTTATTGCGATTACAGTATCTATAGAGAGAATAGGTAACCAACCAAATACAGCAAATCAGGAATAATAATATAAGATTAGGAATGGTGAAGAACAAAATAGAATATAGTTAATATTATTATGGTTTGTATTATGTGTAGTATTGTATTCTTTTGTGTATATTTATTCAGTATAGGTATATATATCTTTCGCGTGGCCCCGAATATGTTTAAATTATGTGTATGTAGTATAATATAATCTATTTTTCGTTTTTAATTTAATCTGTATGTATATATTGTATATTATTTCCTATCTTAAATTGTGTCTCGCAATTTTCAATGTGCCTCCTTCAAATCCTCTCTGCATCACCCATGGTAGACTGTTAGAGAATGCCCAAGGCGCTGCCATTGTATATTTATATGTATGAAGTTAAATAAAAAAAATAAAAATAAAAATTACTTGGATTGCATTCCACATATTATATTGTCACAATTTTCTTGTAATAGGTACTGCAGTTTTGCGTGTCATCAACAATTGGTACATGTTATCATTACGATGTCAGGTTAGTTAACAATAGACATGTTAGTATTGATTTAGTATATTGTGACATCCTAGTATACATACATGATTTCTTTTACATTCAAAATGAGCACTATGTGACAGACGGACAAACAGATTGACACCTTAGTTAAACTATATTAGTTTCTTGTTTATAAGAAAACTAAAGCGTTGAAAAGATGTTTGGGAGTGTATGAATTAACATATAAAGCTAATTGACTCCTACAACATATTTAATAAACACTGATGACATATCTATACTAGTATAAGGCAGAAGAGTTAGTTTGCTCGTTTAAACGCGCTAATTTCAGGAACTACTATATCGAATTCAAAAATTCTTTTTGGGTTGGATAGTCCAATTATCAAGGACGGCTATTGGCTATATAACATCACGCTGTGACCAATAGGAGCGAAGCATTATTGAAAAATCTTGTAGAAACGGGAAAAAATATCTAAATTCCACATGAACAAAGTCACAGGCAACAGCTAATTTACGATATTAGTCATACAAAATCTACTATGTTTAATATAATAAATTAATAACACCTACAAATATATGTTATTTAATGCAACAGATAACAAACATGACATTTCAATATTAAGAATACCACAATAACAATAATTAAGTAATAATGCATTAGAATGATGTGATTAAAAACCAGTTTTATAAAATTAACTCACCGCGTATTCCATTCCTATGCAACACGAACAATTTTATATCACATGAACACATCAGATACCTATGACCTCACAGTATAAATTAAAACTATTGAGAAACCAGATATGTTGTCGGCACAAGGCAAACATTGTAATCGAAAGTACTTCTTCAAAATGAAAACAAAGAATCTTAGATTCGTATATAAATCAATGTAATAACTATATTTGCTGCAACAACTACCTGTCTCCAAGTTTTTGTGTGTCTGATTTAGTCAGCTGCTAGGTAAAAAGCAAAAACTTGTAGCTAAATCACACATTATTCTAATTGATCGAACAAATTCAAAGTCAATTAAAAACTAGTTTTGTCTATAATAGAGCTATTTCCTTTGGTTTTGGTCTATTTAGATTTAAATTTTGTTAAAATATCTCATGCTTCTGCTTCTAAATAAAGGGTAAATATTAATGGTTTAAAAATTTTATCTTTGTACCACTAAAATACAATGTATATAATAAAAAAATATAATAAGTATGTTTTGCACATTTTTCTATAGAGTAACTTAATTGCAGAAAGTTTCAGTTTACGTTAGAAACTTTTTTTTAAAGTCTAGTTGGAAGCTGACTGCCGTATTAACATACAGTCGAAACTGCCAAATGCAAGACGCTTTAGTTGCGAAAAATAAATAATTGGTCAAGTGCGAGTCGGACTCGCGCACGAAGGGTTCCGTACCATTATCTATGCAACATAAGGCAACGTTATTAGTATCGAGCAAGAAACGGTAAAAAATCATGTTTGTTGTATGGGAGCCCCCCTTAAATATTTATTTTATTTTATTTTTAGTATTTGTTGTTATAGCGGCAATAGAAATACATCATCTGTGAAAATTTCAACTGTCTAGCTATCACCGTTCTTGAGATACTGGGTACGGAACCCTAAAAATCATGTTTGTTGTATGGGAGCCCCCCTTAAATATTTATTTTATTTTATTTTTAGTATTTGTTGTTATAGCGGCAATAGAAATACATCATCTGTGAAAATTTCAACTCTCTAGCTATCACCGTTCTTGAGATACAGCCTGGTGACAGACGGACGGACGGACGGACAGCGAAGTCTCAGTAATAGGGTCCCGTTTTTACCCTTTGGGTACGGAACCCTAAAAAACGAATCGCCTTGAAATCCCTCATATAGCTACATAGATTGTCCTCAAAAACGCCTGGTCCTAGTTTTCTGTTCGATCAGACAAACAAACAATAATATGAATGTCATAGTTATTTGAAAATTAATTTAGGTTTAAAAAGTTAAGTTAAGAAATTACCATTATTATTTTTACGTGTAATTTATGCGCATAAATAAGTTAAAACATGAATTAAATAGACAAAAAACTAGTTCAGAATTTTATTGGACTTAAAATGTGGCGGTTAAAGAGTGATTCAGGTTTTGGGGTTAAAGGTACATATGAACTACTTACCTATTAACTTGAGAGTGGAGCGAACATCATCCTTCTGATTATTGACGACCAGATGAGACCATATTTAATGTTGGTTTATCAAATTCTCTAAATGCCTGTCCTAAATTTCCTATTGAAAATATTTACAGCAATTTTTATTTGACAGAATGGCCCAGTATCGTCTAGAATTACGTTATTCACGTATCTACCCGTTTTGGTAAAACTATATTTCCTTTGCATTTTTTTTCCTAAATCGTAAAATATCCGGACTGACTATGGCCCTACTCGATCTTCCCGAGTCCGTTCTCCCTTTCTAATGTTAGCTCTTTGGACGAGAGTAGAATTTGATAAAATAGTTTACATTACAAAGTGCGTTCTTCTTTTAAAAAAGATGGCAATTCAATAATGATACCTCTGATGTTGCAAATATCCTATGCTACGGTAATGGCTTACCATTAGGCGAGCCGTATACTTGTTTGTTGTCCTGTTTCTCCAGTTCATTGAGTACCTCTGTTACGAGCACGGCACTAGCCTCCTCCACTTTGGGAGAAATTATGCGTGACTACTACCAAGTCTATTGGCAGTTTGGCACAGAGTTATTTTAGAGTTTTTCGTCCCTTACAAAGAATGGTATCTGTGTACAATATTTCTTAGCTCACTTTTACAGTACCTGGGGAAAGAAAAGGGGTGGTGACACTTGTATTCTTAATCCGTCACCACACGTACCTACATTCTAGGTTTGTTTTCCTAGTAGTATAAAAAATAAAGTATGGGTTCCATCTGATTTCTAGCGCTATGATCGTCAATGTTGCGTGGGATCTCAACTATATCATCACCAGGTAGGTGCTTGCTGAGTCAACTCACTAGGTACCTACAAAGAATATTTGACGTCTACAATTGGCATTGTGCATATTTTTTTAAACTCTTAATTTGAAAACCATTTCGGGGAATAGAGTTTCTGATCATGACCCATTAGTTTTTTTCGAAAAATTTGCTATATTAACGGATATTTTTCCAAAAAAGCAAATTATCTCTATTTGCCCTTGAAATGAAGGACTTAAAATATTAAGGCGTTCTTAGGGATATACTACTCTGTGGTTGAGTCGAAATTGGTCTATTATATTTAAAAAGATGTATTGAAATCTGTCTTAAGACTATCAGGAAAAGGTTTTACAGATTGCGTACAACGATGACGTCACAACATTTAAAATAATATCTTTAAATATTTTTTTAAAATTCTATGTTAAAGTGAATATTTCAATAATATTGAAATTAGTTGCTTAAAATAGTCTATATTTCCTAAAACAAAATATAAAAAGAGCAGGTCAAAAATCCCAATATTAAAACGTTTTTGAGTGCAAGACACCCATCGATTTACTTTATTTCGGCGAATGGTAGCTCTTATATAGTGCTCCTATATTCTCAGTGCGATGACAGGATATTAAAAGAAAAGCCACCTCCTTATTTCTTCCCCTCGGAAAGTATACTCGCAAACGTCATCTAACCCCGTTTATTAATCTAATAAAACAAATTATCCACCACTAAACACTTTATTTTACAATAACAACTCTCACACTTGCATACAATAAGTAGATAATACTTATTACAATAATCATATATATTACACATCATAATATAACCGTACAACTAACAATTCAGCCGTTATTGGCACAATATGACCCGCAGAATTACCACAGTCAAAATAAAATAGTCAAATATTATATTTAAGTGGATAAATTCGATCATTAGGCACTTTTACCTTCTAAGAGTATAGAAGGAGTCTTATAACAAACATTATGTCTATTACAAATTGTAAAAAAAAGTTTAGAAAGACTACATAATGTTACTTAAGCTTCGAATTAATTAAAAAAAAAGAAATGACAAATAAAAAAAATCTGTGTATGAGGATTAAAGATTATAAAAAACTTTTTGAATTTCGAATTCCGTAATTTCTAGATCGAATTAAAAAAATACGTAACTGAAGAGTGCATTAATAAAAAGTTTTAGAATTAAAGTAAGTTTATGTTTGGCGCGAATTTATGAAACATAGTTTGGAGTGTTTTGACCACCGCGTCGATGGTGAATGCTGATTGGTCAGCAAGAACAAGATTTGGATGAACTGTCCCTACTATTCTCTCCATTTGCAATCTTGTGGTCAAGCGCGAATCTATCACCATCTCTATTGTCGTTGTTTTGAAGAAGTTTGTCATTTAAGAGTATCTGGAAAAAAGAAAATGCAATTTATTTAATTACATAATGTGATAAATACTCATGGACATTTCACACAACGTCTTCTGGTCCCAAGTTAAGCTTATATGCTTGTGTTATGGATACCAGAATACGGATAGAATACATATAATACATAGAAACACCCAGACGCAGTACCAACATTTGTATGACAATTAGAAAAATCACACAAATGATTGTCCCGAGCGGGAATCGAACCCGCTACCTCTTGATCGGCAGTCCGTTACATAAACCACTCAACCACGAGGCTCGTTAAATATATAGGTAATAATCATTACACTGTACCAATAAAAACTATTATATATGGTCTAGATTTTAAATAATTTCAACTTTAGTTTTGGGTAGTTTATCTGCCTGATGGGTAGGTACGAGACCCTCAGTAACAAGTCTTTTTGGACTGGTTTTTTCTAGAAAATTAATGGAATTGGATGCTGCTAGATGTATTAAAACTGAAAGTTCATAGTGAATACTTTTGCCCTCATCAACTTTCAGGCTCTGTTTATAGTATACAGTATAAGTATATATCTTATATATAAAATTCACGTGTCACAGTGTTAGTTACCGTACTCCTCCGAAACGGCTTGACCGATTTTTATGAAATTTTACATGCATATTCAGTAGGTCTGAGAATCGGCCAACATCTATTTTTCAAACCTTTTTTTTTAGTATGGCAAAACAACGTTTGCCGGGTCAGCTAGTATAGTATATATTAGTTTTGGTAATTATCAGATTGCAAATAATAATTTATTAAAATATTAGGGCGATGTAGTCACAAAGCGATCAAGCCCTTTAAATAAAAATAAAAATAAAAAAGTCAAAATAACAGCTACAAAAGCTTTTGTCATAACAACAAACATAGGTAATCTAGAGAAAGTTACGTTCTTTTATATATAGGTATCTAAACTCCAAATTTATCTTCCTAATTTAAATAGATAAAATTTTATTTTCCAATAGTTTAAAACTATTTTAATGCTGTCGACCTTGTAAAACAAGTATAATTTTATGTCCGTTATTTCTAGTTTTATTCGTAATCGCTAAAGATCTGTATACCATTAATATTTTTTTGTTTTGGGACAAAATTTTGCAAGTCCTTGCATATTAATAAAACCCAAAAAGTTTATATACTAGTTTGTAGGTACAGTATATTACTATTCACTAACTATGCATAATTTCGATGGCATGATCGCTACAAATTAAATCCTCAAAAAAAGTTACGAAGCCATAGACAAAATAAAAAACAAAATATGGTTTTAGAGGTACGCGATACAATTTTTACACAAAATAAATAGTGTACCTAAAACACTTATGGTCTTATTCATAATGACTTATCGGACGTTTAAACGGAGATTTTATCGGGGAGATAATAAACGTTTTAGGGTAAAAAGACTATTATGAATAACACGTTTGACAATCTTCGCGAACCGATTTTAGCGAACTTTTAAACCTCCGATAAATCATTATGAATAAGACCATTAAACTCTTGCAAAATAATATTATTTTATAGTTTTTAATTGTCTTTTCGATAACTGTAATACGACATCATTCTAAGGACAAATCATCATCAACCTACGAATCATCATCAATCATCATTCTACGAATAAAAAACTTAAGAGACGACATTTATTACCTCGCCTACATCGCGTCTAAAACAGTCTTACTTAAATATTACGCAATGTTGCACAACATTTTAAAATGGATGGGCCATGGCATTTTCTTAATCTACGGAAGCTTAAAAAGTTTCCATAAGGTTGAATAACTGTAGACAACCGGCCGGTTTATTTTTAGTCACGATAGGCAAAGGTATTCACATAATTCCAAAACTAGTTATTGAATATTAAAAAGCAATAAACAGTAACTTATTTATTTAGAACCATTTTAATCATTTTATAACGATGTAAATTTTATTATATTGACATAAATTGTGTTATTTTGGTTATTTGTATGAATAAAACATATTTTAAAAACTTAATGGCATGATAACTGTTCTATTCCATTTACTTCTACGCAATTCCAAGAAATTAAAGTAGCGTTTTATTGTTCTTTGGTTGTACGATTAATGTAGACAAGGTTCTAAATTATTTTAAAAATATTTATATGTTACCGGCTAACACTGGAACACCGAACACCGAAACCTGGGTCTACATCATCGATCCTATAAAAGTGAGTGTTAGCCGGTAACATATAAATATTTTTAAGATGACTAAAACTCACGAAAATTTCAATACTAAAAAAGGTTCTAAATGTTCTAATTAGCTGTTTCGTAGGCCGTTCAGTTTCGCAGTAGCAAAAAAAGTTGACCGTATGGAGGAAATATAACCAAATTTCTTGTAACGCAAATATTACTACAATATTTTCGAGCCAATCGTCTTGTTAGGTATCGTTATAAACACTGTAAAATTATAAAATAAAGTACTTTATTAAATATTGCAGTCATTTACATCATATACGTATTAAAGTAGGTATTTATAAAAGAAAAATATTACATTTAGTATTTTGTACCCATAACAAGTATTCTGGTGCCCATACCACCAGCAAATAAGCTTAGCTTGGGACTAGAGGACGTTTGGTGACATGTCCGTAAATATTTATTTATTTACAGCTGACACTAACGTAGTTAACACATTAGGGGATCTTTATTTGATCTTTGATCTTAATAAATTTTTTGTTACGCCTAAATTACCACAAAAAGCAAGTGCGTCCATTAGTAATATGTATTTTAATTGGTTTAAATGAAATACGTTCTAAGCACATAATTACTTCTGCTTTAATATTTGTTTATTAAAATATTTTATATTTACATGTTCGCCATGATACGTCAGATTAGAAATAATCGAATAAAGTTATTTTATCATTCTCTTGAAGTTTAATAGCGCAATAATTGATTTCTGTACTTGTAACTATATTTTATGAGACTTTCTTTATGTTCAATTTACCGATATTATTTTAAGGCTATTAATTTGTTTTAGGGCTTCAATTAGAGTTTGGTAACTCTATGATTGAACGCCTTGAAACAAGGGTTGGCAATGTTTAAAACACTAATAACTATAAAACAATACGAACAGAGTTCGTGTGGTGATGGATTAAAAACACAAGTTTTTAACACCCCTAAGGACTATTATCTTCAGCCCTTCCTTTGCGCTAGATGACATGCTAGTGGGATATAAAAACAATTTAATCACAGTAGCAGATACCTACGTTGATACCATGATTTCCATGTGCTAACTGATTAGGAATACAATTGTCAACACCCCTTATTCCTCCCCAGGGTACTGTAAAAGCCTGCTAAGGGATATTGTACACAGATAACACGCTCTGTGAGAGATGGAAATCTCAATAATAAACACAATGCCAATACGGCCGGACATCGCAGCATAGTGGACCATAATCCCTCTCAAATTGGAGGAGCCCCTTGACAAACAGTGGGATGTAAATGGGCTGGAAAGAGAGAGAGAGGGAGAGAGATATATTTACCTTATTAACTAATGATCTGGCCGCCTCCTCAATGTTAATGTTCTCTTTGGCGGAAGTCTCAAACCAACCGGCGAATCCCTTCTCGCGACAATACTCCTCCATCTTAGCGTGGGAGTTCACTATGCCTTCCTTTTGTTGATCGCACTGAAGATAGTTATAATAGGATTAAAACAGTGTGTGTGCATGATTCCATGCATTTAAAGTTATATATAATATATAAAGTTATGTAAAATATTTAAAGTTATATATACATCTTTGACTTAATTATATGAAAAAAGTTAAATGTTGACTAGCAAATTACGGTTGATGGCGTGCGCATTAATTAATACTCATTTCATTTAGACTAATATTGCAACCAAAAAACCAAAATGTTGACTTCTTTAGCGAGTCGGTTTTGTCTTTGCTCTAACCATTTTTACGTAACGCACCAAAAAATAAAACTTCTAGAACATTTAACGATTATCTAAATAAACATGCTAAAAACTATATTTTACACAAGATTTTGATTCCCCCCTTGAAAAAGATTCATACTTATTTGCGCTGTAAATATAAAATTTAATTAAAAATGTAAAAGAAATAAAGCTAACCTTATTCGCAAGTAAAATACATGGTATTGCTGATCCGTCAGGGAGCTGTACTTTAGCATCAAGGTCGTTCTTCCATTTGACAACAGCATCAAAGGTAGCCACTCTGGACACGTCGAATACAATGAACGCACCTACCGCCTCTTTGTAATAGACGCGAGTCATATTGCCAAAACGTTCTTGACCTGAGAAAAAGAAAAATATTGGTAAACTATAAATTCCCTTTCGCCCCTCTCAATCACCAATTGAGAATATAATATATCACCATTTCATTTGACCTAGGTATGTATACATGAGACTCTGCTATAGAAAATCGAGGAAAATAACGTCTACGAGAGCTGGATCTCAAAACTAAGTAGTAAATCATTTGGTCAGTGTCACAAAAGAGATACCCAGCGTTGGCTTTATAATGTAGCTTTGTTAGAAAAAATATGTTACGGCAAGTCAAAGCTACGAAGATAAAATAAATATAAGATTTGATAAAGGTGTGGCTTGTGGAATGGCTTCTTAATATTAGTTTAGATCAGACTAGTTTAGGGTTTCAAAAATAAATGTCAATTAAGCCACCAATTTTTCACTGTATTATCTCTAATATATAAAATTCACGTGTCACAGTGTTAGTTACCGTACTCCTCCGAAACGGCTTGACCGATTCGTCTCAAATTTTACATACATATTCAGTAGGTCTGAGAATCGGCCAACATCTATTTTTCAAACTTTTTTTTTTAGTATGGCAAAACAACGTTTGCCGGGTCAGCTAGTCACATATAATTCCGGTTTTTGGATACTTCTTCACACAAATGATTTTAGATGTATTACCGACTCATACTTTTCTTTTGATACAGCAAAGTTCTACGCTTTGAAACAGATTGGGATTCCCAATATCCTAACCAACTGGCGTACATAAAATACTTGTAACTTATGTTAAGAGTAGCACTTCTTACCAGTAAATTAATTTGGAATACTCATTAATATGGAGAGAAATAAAAGAGCGAATATTAACGCAACGAATGCGAATATATACGTTAGGCCCAAAGACGAATCATCCATTTTAGTCGTCATTTTGATGTTTTTATATTATGCGTCTCGAGAGGACACCACAATTATTAATCTTTTTCTTCTTTTAGTTTATAAATGTCTTTTGAATTATACCAGTTATTAAAGATTTTTATTAAAATTATCCAAGATTAATAAGCGGTCCAACGATAATTTCTGTATTTTTCTTAATGACAGTGATTTATGTCGATTTTATATTTAACAATAGACATTTAATATTTTAACAAGATTTTAAGGCTTTATTTATTATAGCTTAAGGTTTTATCTATTAATACCTTAAGCTATAATAAATAAAGCCTTTAAATATTATTTGTGGAGAACGCAAGAAAGTTAATGATTTTCTTATATTATAAAATTTTATTATAAAACAAGAATATTTTTGCAAGCTTTTTTTGATTAACCTTTTATACTAGCTGTGCAGACGATTTCGTACGTGTGGAATTTAGAAAACAAATGATACATATGAACCACCCTCAAATATGGATAATTTTCACATTTTTTCGTCTTTTGTAACATTTTTCACTGATACCTCGCTTCTAGGTATTGGTCGCACCGTGTGTGCCTAAAGCCTTCTTCAATAAATGGGCTATACACAGAGTGTGTCTATGGGGCTTTACATCACAATAAAAAAAAATCTATCTAACCAGTAGTTTCTGGGATTAGCATATTCAAACAAACAAATTTATCAGACTCCATAATATTAGTACAGTTATAAAACTCCTTGTTCAGTCTGTATTTTGCGATATAGACTTCATAAAGAGATAAAAGTAATAGGTATTTTAATCATTCAGTGAACCAATTATAAATATTTTGATGATAAAACGTATAGTGTCTCTTTTATCTTGAAACTGAATGACGGAACTGTATTAAGATATACATCGCATTGATCCCTGTATTCATAAAAACCTACCATGTTTGACCCCACTTATAATATCATCATTCATACATATGAATATGAACATAAAATTTTTACGGATAAATATAAAAAATCCAGTTAATAGATCAAAAAGAGCAAATGCGCTCTATGAATAAGAAAAGTCAAGACTTTGGTGTTGATCAATTGAGAATGCCTAAAACATAGAACAGACGCGCTAGACGTGATAAAAATCCTGGGACTGATTGCAGATTATATATGTTTAAAAAATACGGACAAATATTTATTGACTTTTCATACAAAGTTCTCTGGTCCCAAGCTAAGCTTATTTGCTTGTGTAATGCGGGTGAAATGGACAAAATTAAGAATGAGTACGTTAAAGTCTGAAAATGACGCCAGTGACAGAAAAAACTAAAAGTGAGTGATTATTCTGGCATATTCCTTTAAGTGCCTGTGAACGATGATGGATAGATAGCTAGGTGAATGTTACTGGAATAATTCTTCTTCTTGTGGTGCCGTCTCCTGCCGGAGGTTGGCGATCATCATAATGATCTTTACTCTTTCTCTCGACAGCGGTTCTAAACAGAGACCTGGTGCTCATGCCGAACCACTGTCTCAAATTTTTCAGCCAGGATGTGCGGCGTCTGCCTGGTCTTCGGCGGCCCTGTATCTTACCTTGCATAATCAGCTGCAGAAGACTATATTGCTTATTACGCATTATGTGCCCAAAATACTGCAGCTTATGGCGTTTTATCTTTAGCATTCTCCTGTATACCCACATCTCAAATGCTTGTAGTCTCTTGCCCATGGTTTCCGTAAGAGTCCACGCTTCAACGCCATAGAGGAGAATAGGAAAGACATTACAGCGCAGGCCAGGTGCGTCTTTACTTGGCATATACTCAGAGCTTCGCGATTAAAGGCCCCTATTTTCTACTCCATTACAAAAAGTAATCGCTAGTCTAATCATAGTAGCCACATAGGTTATAACCTGAATGCGATAAAAGTTACAACTAAGGAATATTAATAGTACAAATCTTTACATTGGTGCCAATTCTAGGTGACAAACTAAACTAAACTTAACTTAAAAATGAAAACAACTACGGTGTATTTCGATTGATTGGTTATTTTCTTGTACACATTTATATTGATTAAAATTGTTAATCTATAATATTAAATTTTCTAAATAAAAAAATTCAGTTAACACTACCAGAGTGTGTTATTGACGGCATCATTTTGAATTTTTTAGTTAAGTTAGTTAAGTTTAGTTTTGCACGTATAATGGTAGTACACCATTAGGAACATAAACAAGCCAATTTATTCAGCACTTATTTCTCGCTTGGCTCGACATCATTTAATAGAAATCAAAATGTCTATTTGAATTGTTCGTTATCATAACGTAATAAATCTTATTATATCGTACGTTCATACCTCGGTAGATAATGATAGGAAATATTTAACTAGACGATAGGCCTCAGGGACCGTCTGTGTGATAATAATAAAAACCGGTCAAGTACCTGCGTGTTAGACTCACACACGAAGGTTTCAGTACGGGAGCCTAAAACTGATATACTTACATAAGCAATTATGGAGGCGGCACTAGTACAATAACTACAATAGTTCCAATTCTATTGCAATAAAACTTAATGATATAAAAATTTAAATTTTAATTGGGAGTACACAAAGCTACTATGCTAAACACATTAATGTTAGTAAAGTTCGTTAGTCTTTTTGTTTAGTATATTCAATCTCAAGGTATGAGTATGTAACATCTGCACCAGGTTCTACACTCCTATCTATACTCTATAGTCTATATTAATATTATAAAGAGTTTGTTTGTTTGTTCGAACGCGCTAATCTCAGGAACAACTGGTCTGATTTGAAAAATTCTTTCAGTGTTGGATAGTACATTTATCGAGGAAGGCTATAGGCTATATAATATCAACCTGCAACCTATAGGAGCGGAGCGGAAATGAAAAATGTTGCAACCACGGGCAACAGCTAGTAACAAATAAAGGGTGACCAATTTAGTGGCTCCTGAGAAACCGTTGGTCAAGATATTATGAACCTTTAGTGCCGAAAACTGATACCACGACTAAAGGTGGTCTCAAGTAGTGCATTAGTATGCGTGCCTAGATATATCTAGAAAATAATATTGAATATACGCGAAAGTTGTGAACTCTTAAGTTAAAATTAATTTGCCGATTGACGTATGTATTCACATTTATTAGTTTTTTTTTAATTTCTTTCAAAACTAAATATTTTTTTACACGTAAGGATCTATTTTTATACAGTAATTTACATAAACTTATAGATTAATAAGTCCACAAGCCTATTAAATGTTTTTGTAGCAAGCTAATCGTCTCTTAAATCAATAAAATAAACTTGATTTCCGTTTTTACCAGTCTTATGTGTGTTTTGTATACTTTTATAGGTATAAAAATACTATGTTACCACCCAATATACATAGATTCTATAAAATTAATATAATAATCCAAAGAATATTGTGAGAGACAAACATGATTAACCTATTCATTGTTTATTTAGTATTTCCTGCGAGAAAAAGAAAATGTTTTTTTTTCAATGCGGTAACGTAGACCAAATACTCCCAAAATATGGACAAGGCCTAAGCCAAGGTCAGGAGACATAAAAATTTGTTATAACATAAAAACGTGCGTACAGTCACGTTGAATAGCTGTTATGGAATCTTAACGTGAAATCTACATATCTAATATATAAAATTCACGTGTCACAGTGTTAGTTACCGTACTCCTCCGAAACGGCTTGACCGATTCTTCTCAAATTTTGCATACATATTTATTCAGTAGGTCTGAGAATCGGCCAACATCTATTTTTCAAACTTTTTTTTTTAGTATGGCAAAACAACGTTTGCCGGGACAGCTAGTATTTATATAAATCTTCTGTACGTGTGTTTGTAATTGAACTCCTCCTAAACGCCTGGACCGATTTTGATGAAATTTGTTGTGTATTCAAGGGGGTTTGAGGATGGTTTAGATTCACAATTGGCTGGACCGATTTTGATGAAATTTTTTGTTGTTGATTTTTACACAGAATTGTATGGCAAAACAACGTTTGCCGGGGCTGCTAGTATTTACATAGATTTTGTAGTTAAGTGATAAGTACCAGGACTTGTTTACTTTACTTGATAAACGTGTTTATTACGACCTTTTCTTTAAAAAACATTGTGATATAAAATAATAAGAATCAGCCTTCCTCCCTTTAATTTTATAACTATCCGTATCCTTACTTAAATGTGAAAGTAAGAGTTACTTTCACATTCTCTGCCTGTAGCTCTATCTGTATAACTACTTAATTTTATTTGTTTCGGACATAGACAGTATGGAGTAGGTAGGTCTTAGAAAGAACAAAGGTGATAAAAGAGTGACTAGTGATTAAATTCCACATGTACGAAATCATTGACAATATCTGGTAGAAGCTATTGATGACGTCTTTTTTGATGTATAATATGAAATCTCTCTCTCTCTCTCTCTTCAGCACATTAACTTCTCACTATTCGGAACGGGCCTCCTGCAATATGGGAGGGAATATGGTCTGCTATGCCGCGCTATGACAATAAAAACTCATTATTTTACTGTGTTTAGGGTTTTCATTTTTCAATGTTATATTATATTTCATTGGTACTCGTATATTAAATTTAATTGGTTTTCGTCCACTTCTTAAAAAAATATATACACTTAAAAGATAACCTTAATTTATTAAAGAGAAAATAAATACAATTCTTACCTGCTATGTCCCATAATTGTAACCGTATTATTGTGTTAGCATCCCAGTTGAGCACTTTCAAGGCAAAGTCAACACCGATAGTTGCTCTGTAATGTTGGCTGAAGAACTGATGGACATATCGCTTGATGATGGATGTCTTCCCCGTGCCTAACTCACCGATCACCAAAATCTTGTACAGATGCTCTCTGCGTTCAGCACTCTGAGATGCGTGTGACTGTAAAAAAAAAAATTATTATATTGTGTTCTAAAAAAATACGTACTTCAAAGTTAATTTAGCAGAACAGGCAATGTACTTATGTAATTTAAAAAATTCTTTAAACGTGCCCTCATGTTACGAAGTTTTGCACAGAATCTAATGTTTGTAAACAATATTTTTGTAAGGCAAGTAGAAAACAGACTATTAAATACTTTAGGAACCTAAATACTAAACGAATAGAATGATGATTTTACTTCAAACTAAACTTGCTTTTGATTAAAAATTTTAAGCTTTTTTTTAACCTTGCAAGTACCTAATAATCATGGCATAACGTATGAAAAATTATGTACGAAAACATCTTTAACCTAAAAATTAAGAAATTAAAATTACTTAGTCATAACAATAGACATCATAGCTATATCCTTATTATTGTAGATCACAAACAACATTGTAAAGTATAAATGAATGATAGTCTATTTAATTCTACTGATGAATACTTGAACATAACTACTTCCTCGTCTATATCCCTTCATCATAACAATAGCTGTAATCAAACTGTTCTATCTAGACGATTCTATTCTGATCTAAACCGATTCTTCTAATATTTTTATCTGCGATTAGGATGTCAAGTATATTTTTTCTTTTTTTTCCTTAGATCATAAAAGAATTGCGTAATTACTTTTTAGTAATTACGCAAATAAAATGGTGAAGGTGAAGCACGTATCTATGCTAAAAGCTGAGGAGTTCGCTTGTTTGAACGCGCTAATATCAGGAACTACTAGACCGAAATGAAAAATTATTTTAGTGTTGGATAGTTTATAGAGGAAGGCTATAAGCCTGTATAACATTACGCTGCGACTAATAGGAGCGAAGTGTTAGTGAAAAATGTTGCAACAACGTAAGAAAATGTAATGAAAACAGTAAAAGATATATATTTTACTTACGAATAACCAGTTTACTGATGAATACTTGACATTAATAGTGTCTAAAATAATATTCGTTAATATTAACATCAAAAACATATTAAAACAATCGTATAGTCAATCACAAAACTGGATCGTAATGTATACAATTATCGTACCTGGCTATCATTTATATCTGGATTTTTTAGTTATTTATGGGTTTTGTTATTGAGCATTTTGTCTTTAATTTTATTTCATAAGTGTATAATAAATAAGTTAAATATAAATACCATTACCGCAACTTAGAGTACCTTTATGCTACGGATTGCTACGTCACCATTCGTTTTAAAAGACGCGTAGGAGTTCTACTATATTTTACGAAGAACAAAATAAATCGGTCAAGCACGAGATGGACTGGCATAAAAAGGATACTATCCCGTATTATCATAATATACTTACACCGACCACAGATAACTGGATAGGGGCAATGATAGAGAATAATGATGAGTATTTGATGTTAGGTACAGCATCAAAAACATAACTGTGAAATTTTCAGCTCACTGGCTATCACCGCTCCACAAATATAGCTTAGTGACAGTCCGTCTGTCTGGTTAATTCAGTTAATTATGTATTTCAGTCATACAGGTACAAAACCCTGATTACACGGGTTTATCTCGCTCTTGACAGGTTTTTTTGAAAAATTATCGCCTAAAGCTGTTGCATATTCAAAACAAGACGTATAAATCTAATCAAAATATCATGTTCAATTGATCAAGACAGTCATATAATAAAAGTTTTCTAGAACACTCCTACAGTCCTGCCTAACAATACTCTTAATGGATACCACAGAAATACCTAATGACTGTTAATTCCCTAAGCTATTTGTGCAATTGTTATTAATTGCCCTATATTGATGTCTCATATTTGTCAACGACTAGCGATTCCGAATTACGCATAGATAGTACAAATTAATGTTGTTTGAGCTCTATATATTTATGTCCGTGTGGTGACACTGGTGACGGATTAAGAATACAAGTGTCACCACCCCATCTCCTCCCAAGGGTGCTGTAAAAGTCAGCTAAGGGATTGCACACAGATAACATTCTCTGTGAGAGACGAAAATCTCGAAAATGAACCCTGTGCCAACATGCCTGGTCAGCACGGCACAGTAGACCATAATCCCTTCCAAAGTGGAGGAGCCCCGTGCCCAACAGTGGGACGTAAATGGGCTGGAGCGAGAGCTCTATATTGTAAAGAAAATCCATTTATCCTAAATATTATGAAAGTAAATGTTTGAAAGTGTGTATGTTAATTACTACTTCAAGCCCAAAACTAAACTAACTTGTAGCACTTGTAGTATACTGTAGTTAACTAGTTGTTGCCCGAAATTTGCGTACACGAGGAATTTAAAAACCCAAACAAATTGTATATATAAGTAAAGAATTCAAATTTAGCTTAAAAATACATCTTAAAACTTTAAAAAAGCAAAGTGGAGTAATTGTATTGTTTCATTATAGAGTTTCGATCCAGCTTCGATCCAAATCATCTTAATATTGCAACTACACGTAGCACTAAGTTAGCATTTATTAAATACATAAATTCAAACATTAAATAAATAAGTATTGTTTACCGAGATAACACGTGTGTATTACTTTCCGTTGATCATGGAAAACTCCACGTTGATCGATAACATAGTTCTTAAGAGGATACCAAAATAGCTTCGTGCATTTTTGTATGTCCGAAGTTTTCATTTTTTCTTTAGATTGAATGGCTAGAGCTCTAATTTTTAAGTATATGTTTTTTCAATATATAATCTAGGATCGCATAAACTCAGAAACGCGATTGATAAAAGTTTTCTCGATAGAAAATCTTAGCGAAACAACCTCTCTCATTTTTTTATTTTTTTTCATTTGTCGGTCTATTATCGCGTATTAACTAATGAAATAACTTTCAAAAAATAAGTATCTATTATATATAGAAACACGTAAACCAGAATTAAAATATATTTAGTAGATTTTGAGTAAACAAAAAAAATATCCCTAATTCTTCATTTTCTATACCTACTAGCTGTGTTAATAGGTACATGTCGACGTTAATATTGATGTAGGCCCTTAAGTCGTAAGTGGTGCTTGGAGGCATCACAATAAATCATTATCTAATATATAAAATTCACGTGTCACAGTGTGATTTTTATGAAATTTTACATGCGTATTCAGTACGTCTGAGAATCCGCCAGCATCTATTTTTCAAACCTTTTTTTTTTTTTTTAGTATGACAAAACAACGTTTGCCGGGACAGCTAGTTTATACATAAGAATATACGTTGATTTCGAACGATGGTATGTGACCCTGAAGTCAGTAACATCAGAGAAAATAAATCATATCCTGTCATTTATAGTCACAATACATATTATAATAATGTGGTTATCTTCATTCAGAAGAGTTGTTAGGGCATTTACATGTGCAGAGAGCTCGTCACAATAAGGATAAACATACAGATATATAGAGGTAATCGCAAAATGGTAGCATACCTACTTTTATTTTCTAACACTTACGCCACTTGTCTCACCCGTGACCATAGTGTCTCCGAAACGTCGGGCCAAAATTAAAAACAAATATACGCGTCTGAATCCGTAAAAAGTAGTTTTATTTACATCTACTTTTCCTTAAATTTTGACAAGATTTATTTAATTTTTTCAGTATTACATGATAGTGTCAGGCCTAAATTAGGCAAGTATTTGATAGTAAGCACCAAAGCCCTATTAGGACGATTGGTAGAAAAAAATATCCAAAGTTCTTCAACAAGGCTCCATCTAAAGTAAGGGCAAATATCTTTTATTTCTGTCTATGTCTATCTTGTATGTTTTAGCATGTAAAATTTTTTTCTAAACACATATTCATGATAGTTAGATAGGAAACATACAGACGCAATGCAAATACCAATACATTGGTGGATACAAAGGAAGATTATAGTCAATTGCTCTAGCTACTAACCGCATGTATAAACGCGGATAACGAAAACCGGCTGTAACAGTAAAAAGATCCACTTTATTGAAAACAAAACTCGGCGTTCTTTCAATTCTTTTCCTTCAAAGATTAAAATCTTACATGGGCCTAAATAACCTCAAAAAGTTAATCTCTATTGCAACCGTAACTAAAACCGTTAAAATTAAAAACTTACGCTATTGGCTGCCAGCTTCGGTTTAGGAGACATCGTTTGTTAGTTATCCTGTTAGTACGAAGTTCTTTCAAGACGTCAAGAAACACAAAAATAAGTCCGGTATAATGAATCACAACAACGATAATATAGACTGTTCTCGATATTTTTACACCACATCTCACTTTTAATCAGTCAAATATCGGCCTCCATTTAAATGTATTTGAAGGCCAAATTTTTTTGTTATCAATATTGCTAACTACTCGATACGAATGCAACGCAAAAACTAAATTTTCAAAATAAAAATTGCCGCTATATTTAGAATTTGATAGTTTTTTTTTTAAATAAAGAAGGCACAAGAGACTTTTGTTCGGTCTTCCAATACAGACTATTGAGTCAAGCCAATGACCAACTTATTTATGAAGTCGCATCGAGTGGAAAGATAACACTTATCGGCCACCAGATAACAACGAGTGTTTGTCATTTGCACTCCTTGGCTGGTAACCGATCTAATATGTCGCGCTGATAGACATCTTATTTTACAGGTTTTCTTCACCTTGACCTTCTAATGCTAAAAATGTGGGCTAGGAAATAATAATACGCGATATTAATATAGATACTAAAAATGGGCAACCGAGCTTTAGTCGTAGTTCTATACATTGTAAGTGCTAACTTAATTGATATTCGAACGAATGGCATTTCTTAGAAATATCGAAGGATTTTGTTGTGAAGATAGATGTGTGGCGTCTTGCGTGACTTTCCTGGCATGGTTATGTAAAAAGACGAGAGAACAGTTATACTATTACAATTGATCTGGGTGGATCAAAGTCCAAACAAAAAAATGGACAGTGTCAAAGAGAGAGGAATTAAACAGCGTGCCCGTTAGATACAAGAATATGAAGTAGATATGTTGCGACGCCCCCATGTAATAGAATAAGGGCAGGGCAATGATGATGACCTTTATATCAATTTCCTTTAAGCTGGAAGTATCATTATGAGTAAATATTTAAGTTTAAATCCGATACTGTCACATATTGTGAGGGGAATGCACATTGCACAACCGTTGGAACCGCGACTTGGCCGCGTAAGTCTAGCCACGGTGTTATGTTACAAACACGTCGGCATGCATCAGCGGCGACCTCAACACTCGACATGAGAATAAACAATCAATATGGTAATATTTCAAGGACATATTTGTCTAAGACCTCATTGCTTAATCGGTAGGAACTGAAAGGAGAGTTATGCATAATCATTTGGTCTGTAATCGATGCTCGTTTATTCCGATTTCAAATCTTAAAAACAAATGGGATGTCAAATATAAAA
The DNA here is from genome assembly GCA_916999025.1 of Orgyia antiqua. Lineage (NCBI taxonomy): Eukaryota > Metazoa > Arthropoda > Insecta > Lepidoptera > Erebidae > Orgyia > Orgyia antiqua. The sequence continues at coordinate 24,152,864 of OU779862.1, forward strand.
AAATCTTTGCTTACTTCATTTTTTTTTTCTTTGGTGGTTCTAGTTAGTTTTGTTATTATAACTATTTAATAATCTTATTTTTTTTGTGCAATATCAAAACAAAACGTCTTTTTAAACCGGCAATTTCTGAATAATTTGCATTGCGTAGCGGAAATATCGATTGCACAAAAGAGTTTGGAAATAAGCACAGATTTAAATTAATCGAAATAAATACACATGTAGTATAATTGGAATTTGAACCTAATTTTACAATACACTGATGACTCACTGTAATGTAAAATTTTTAATTTTAAGTTGTTATGTGACAATATTACATACGACAGAAGTAAATGGAACCCAATTGATCAATTGCAAACTCAGGTATTTTTAAATACCTAATCAATCATTAATGAAAATACCTTTTAACAGACAAGTTTGACTACATAACTAATTGTGGCATTAATTTATGATACTCCTATAATTATCGACATATTAATTTAATTAGTCTAATGATAAATGTATTCCAAGATGCGTAAATGTAAGTTTCGAAGTGCCTTTGTTTTGTTTTTAAATGTATCTGCTCTTTGGAGTAATAACTTCAACAAATCACTTACCTACGTAATGTTCTTGAGATGCAATCTTGCCTATGGAAATTGGTTGTTAGAAAAAAGTCGTCACGAACCGTGTCATGTTGTCGAAATTAGACTGGCGAACGCCAGAACATAATATCCAGACAATATATTATTCGAAGTGATTTGCGATCTAAAAATCAGGGTCTTAAGAGGATACCAAAATAGCTTCGTGCATTTGTCTGTGTACGAAGTTTTCATTGTTTCTTTAGATTGAATGGCTAGAGCTCTAATTTTTAAGTATATGTTTTTTCAATATATTATCTAGGATCGCATAAACTCAGAAATACGATTGAAAAAAGTTTTCTCGATAGAAAATCTTGGCGAAACAACCTCTCAAATTTTTTATTTTTTTCATTTGTCGGTCTATTATCGCGTATTAACTAATGAAATAACTTTAAAAACATAAGTAACTATCATATATAGAAACACGTAAATCAGAATTAAAATATATTTAGTAGATTTTGAGTAAATAAGAAAAGTATCCCTAATTCTTCATTTTCTGTGCCTACTGGCTGTGTTAATATGTACGTGTCGGCGATGATATACGATAATATTGATGTAGGCCCTTAAACAGACAGACTGATGCTGAAAACGTCCGAGATATGCAAATTTCAGATTAACCTGTCGTATTTAAAATAGAGCAAAGATTCCGTTAATCATAGATACATAATAACATAATCACAAGTGTAAAGATAAATACAAATTAAGCCATTAAAAGCGTGTTAAATACAGGAAATATTTAAAGCACATAAAAAATAATATTTTATTTAAAGTTAGAGCTAATGCCAAAGGTTTTTCTGCCCATCAACTTAAAACTTATCTGTGTCTATACGAATTAAAACAGTCCGAAACCACGTTTGTTTATGAGTGTTATACTCAATAAACTCCAAAACTACTGAATAAAAAACTTATTTAGATAAAAATAATAATGAGAAAAGTTGCTAGAAGTTTTGAAAATTAAAAAAAGGAGTTACCAAAATATTTAAAAGGATTAGGCGTAGACGTGTCTCTTCAAATCTTATTTTCTGTCAGGGATTACTGAAGTACCTACCTTCTCATAGACTCGGGTATAAGTTCAAGATATATTAATTAGCTACTCATAATTTGTTAACGTTAATTATTGTTAAAAAGGTCTCCAATCAACCCGTGACCGCAATCGATGCAACTTGGTCGAAACGTCGGGAGCAAAGGTATTAAACCTTATTAATAATTAACGTAACTATGGTACCTGTACTATTAACAAATTATGAGTTCCAACCACAATACTTTTTGATACCAAATTACAAATTACTTAAGTAACTAACTAAGCTACATTTATAGACGATTACATCATAGAAGAGAAGAATCGAATCATTTATTTTTGCCAGAAAATTCTTAAAAGAGAATCTTAAAATTCGTCAACATCGTCGTCTATTTTGAAGTTTTTGCGCGTGATTGATCGTATAGTTTAAAAATTATTTGGAATATTCGGATCATAAGTTAAATTAATATTTTAACACTAGGTACAAAGCTTCTTTTTGTTTTTTTGCTCGCCATAAACATATTAACATAAACTAAATGCATCGCACTTATATAATTATCTTATTTTGTATAAAATTTATCAACTACCATGCAAAATACCAATAAAAAATGCTAAAAGACCTTGAATTCACCGATGATTAGCTAATTTTAAAGCTAAATAAATTAAAATGCTACATCGTTCATAGTGTGGTTCATCTATCCGAATAATTTTGATTCACCACCACCCCTTTGGGTGGTGATGAATTATTCCAGAGTTTTTTTTTCCCGAGAGTGCTGTGAAAGCCAGCTAAGCAACACTTGACTTTAAACACAATGGCAAGCCAACACATGCGCAAAACTATGTGTAGGCGGCATAGTACCTAGACCAGATATCCGTCCAATGAGGAGGAGGCCCGTGCCCAACAGTGGGACGTTAATAGGCTGGAGATAGAGAAATACACAAAAACTAAATCTCCAAATGTATGATCATTACTCATGTATGTGTATTTATATATGTATTAAGTTTATGTAAGTATGTAAAGGTAATCATTGTAGGTTAGAGTACACCACATAAAGACCTCTCTTTGATCAAACGTAGTCCATCCAAAGGTTGTCTGGAAGAGATCGCAGCATGTGATAAGACCGCCTATTGTACTATATTATTGTTAACATAGACTAAGCTCACTAAGCTACTGTAATGTAAAATGGTGTACAATAAAGAGTATATCTCTTTATAATATCACCTCCTGTTGAAATTATGCTCTAAGTATGGCCTGTGATACGAATGATCTCTATCGATAGCCATATCGATAAAACTTAAAAAACAATATCCGTTGAGCTGTGCTGTGAGTATCAGATATTACAAAATATATATTTACCAACCGGACCCATTATAAAGGTTTGATTTGGTGAAAGGTATTCTGTGGCAAGGTTATTTGATCTGTGTTAGATTCTAAACATAATAGTTTCTGCTTCAATACTTTTAACATAGTTTGTGGTTTGTTTTATCGGCCTATATTGCGAAACAATGTAACTCAGCAAAACTATGTAACATAACTGACAGAGGCATTATTTATTGCTTGTAGTTAATAAATAATTATATTGTTTGTGTGTTATCAGCACATTTGTTTGTTTGTTATACGCAAATATTTTCACTAGGTGTATGTATATGCTATGAATAGTATTGTTAGTATAATAATATTATATCTGTAACCGTGGTCGTAGCAAAGCAATTCAATTAATAAAAAATTGGTCAAGTGCGAGTGGGACTCGCGCACGAAGGGTTACGTACCATTATCTATGCAACATAAGGCAACGTTATTAGTATCGAGCAAGAAACGATAAAAAAATCAGTTGTTTGTATGGGAGCCCCCCTTAAATATTTATTTTATTTTATTTTTAGTATTTGTTGTTATAGCGGCAATAGAAATACATCAACTGTGAAAATTTCAACTGTCTAGCTATCACCGTTCTTGAGATACAGCCTGGTGACAGACGGACGGACGGACGGACGGACAGCGAAGTCTCAGTAATAGGGTTTCCGTTTTTACCCTTTGGGTACGGAACCCTAAAAAACAAATTTGAAATAATTAAGTATACGTATGTTACTATTAGATTATTAAATTATGTCTACTGGTTTAGTATTTAATCGAAACGAATCTCCAGAAATGCATAGTATTGGTTGTAATTGGCCTATACAACATTAGCGAACAGACAAAAAATAAACGATCGAGTATTTCTTTTTAAAATTTTAATTATCTTTATTGCAGCTCCTCACTTATTAGAAATAATTGGTCAAGTGCGAGTCGGACTCGCGCACGAAGGGTTCCGTACCATTATCTATGCAACATAAGGCAACGTTATTAGTATCGAGCAAGAAACGGTAAAAAAATCATGTTTGTTGTATGGGAGCCCCCCTTAAATATTTATTTTATTTTATTTTTAGTATTTGTTGTTATAGCGGCAATAGAAATACATCATCTGTGAAAATTTCAACTGTCTAGCTATCACCGTTCTTGAGATACTGGGTACGGAATCCTAAAAATCATGTTTGTTGTATGGGAGCCCCCCTTAAATATTTATTTTATTTTATTTTTAGTATTTGTTGTTATAGCGGCAATAGAAATACATCATCTGTGAAAATTTCAACTCTCTAGCTATCACCGTTCTTGAGATACAGCCTGGTGACAGACGGACGGACGGACGGACAGCGAAGTCTCAGTAATAGGGTCCCGTTTTTACCCTTTGGGTACGGAACCCTAAAAATAGCCTTAAGAGTACCCAGACCTGGTTCTCGATCACAGGAATTATTTGCAGTACCTTTATACATATAGAACTATTTATAATAGACGTAAAAACTTCTTTAGACGTAGTGTAGATATATCTAATATATAAAATTCACGTGTCACAGTGTTAGTTACCGTACTCCTCCGAAACGGCCCGACCGATTCTTCTCAAATTTTGCATACATATTCAGTAGGTCTGAGAATCGGCCAACATCTATTTTTCAAACTTTTTTTTTTAGTATGGCAAAACAACGTTTGCCGGGTCAGCTAGTCTAATATATAAAATTCACGTGTCACAGTGTTAGTTACCGTACTCCTCCGAAACGGCTTGACCGATTTTTATGAAATTTTACATGCATATTCAGTAGGTCTGAGAATCGGCCAACATCTATTTTTCAAACCTTTTTTTTTTAGTTTGGCAAAACAATGTTTGCCGGGTCAGCTAGTATCTTTCTTCTGTACGAGTGTTTGTAATTAAACTGCTCCTAAACGGCTAGACCGATTTTGATGAAATTTGTTGTGTGTATTCAAGGGGGTTTGAGGATGGTTTAGATTCACAATTGGCTGGACCGATTTTGATGAAATTTTTGTTGTTGATTTTTACACAGAATTGTATGGCAAAACAGGTCGGGGCAGCTAGTCTATAATAAAGAATTTAAAGATAGTGACGGACCTCGTGACTAGTGGCCCATATAACGAACTGCCGTACACGAGATCTCGGGTTCGATTCCTGAACACGACAATCATTTGTGTGATGTTTTTAATTGTCATACAAATATTTGTACTGAGTCTGGGTGTTTACTATGTATTATAAGTATGTATTTACAAAAGAAAAGTAGTTTATGTATTATATCCGGTACCCATAACACAAGCGTATAAGCTTAGCTTGGGACCAGAGGACGTTGTGTGAAATGTCCATGAATATTTATTTTATTTATTTATTTATATCGATTTATTTGGAAATAGTTTAGCAACATTCTAAAGATTTAAAAAAATAAAATTATTAGTGAATTTTATGTAATCAAAGATTTAAATTTGTATTTTATTTAACTTATGTAAGACACTTTTATGTTTACCATTTATTTTATGTTAATTTTGGAACTAGAAGTCTATCCATATTACTTTTTCTGTATATAGATTTGTAATGAAACTGTCTGTTTTCCTGAATAATAAATAAATAAATATATATATCTACGTAGGTATAGACGCCTTCTTATCTTATATGTGTGAATAATGGATAACAATAAAATGATTATAGTGTCCCAATACAATGAAAAATTTTAATTCTAGTGTTCAGGGTAGGTATATCTTAACGATTTATAAACAAACATCAACTCTTGAGAATAATAAATAAATAAATAAATAATAAATAAATAAATATTCATAGACATTTCACACAACGTCCTCTGGTCCCAAGCTAAGCTTATTATGCTTGTGTTATGGGTACCAGAATACGGATATAATACATAAACTACTTTTCTTTTGTAAATACATACTTATAATACATAGAAAGCACCCAGACGCAGTACAAACATTTGTATGACATTTATAGATATCACACAAATAATTGTCCCAAGCGGGAATCGAACCCGCGACCTTGTGAACGGCAGTCCAGTACATGAACCACTACGCCACGAAGCCCGTCCGCCCGTAATAAATTATTTTAGTCGATATTTATTCACAAAAATACCATACACCTAATGTGATATAAATAATTTTGCACAGAAACGATTTTGGACAAAATTAGTGCGTGTAGGTTCATATATTTGTAATGTGACTAAAAACAACAAATGCATCACAGTATTTTAAAAGGCCAATGTGATTCGTGATAAGATATCGGCACAAAACTCTGCAAACTAAGCTGGCCAATTACATCCCTTAATTAAGGAAGCCAGGAATAAGAACATCACAACACTACGCCGGAAACATACAGATTAAACCTTAAAATCCCTATTATAATTTTTTGTATTATAATTTTTTATATTTCTAGGTATTATAATTTTTTGCCTAAAGCACACACGTCATTCTAAACATGTAAATAAATTTTACAAATAAACATTAAGTACTTCAGTGTTTTTTAATGTAACCTAACCTATAAAACCTATTGTTAATAACCACCGCATAGATTAAACTAGTAAAATTGTATGTATTTAAACTAATTGTAAAAACACATAGATAAACACCAACGAATACTAACTTTAACACTGTAAATAGAAATGTTTATTTAAATGTTTGATTAAATTGAACTATTCTATTTAGCAGGCCCTAGTGTTAATCACACATAGTTGTAAACGATACAAAGGCATTAAGTGCAGCTGTGCAAACATATAGAACGTGGTATCAATGACAAGCGCACACGAGCAAGCTGGTCGTACTCACGAAGGGCATCGCGAAGCGTGACGTCCGCTGAAAACTATCGTGAAATGTAACGTACTGGAAACAATACAGCCGTCTCGGCGCTGAAGCCACAGCACTCGCACACAGTTAGATACGAGTCGTCACCCGCTTCTTCGAAGGTCATGGCGCGAGCGCATCGCACGGAAACCCTACGGTCACTGACAGCGTGTAAGCTATACACAACACTCACCGCAGCGCCGTCGCCGCCGGACTCGATGAGGTCTCCGTAAGCGGGCATTGCGTCTCCGTGCCCCTCTTCTTCCGTGTCTCCGTCGCGTGACTGCGCCGGCGAGGGTGGCGCGGCCGCGGCAAGCCTCACGCGCGCGAGTGCCACGGCCTCCTCCAACGACCCCACCCGCGCACCGCCCCCCTCTGCATCCCCGGCGTCGTGCTCCTCTGACAACGCGGTCGACGCTTGCGTCACAAACGCGATGCGTCTACGCGAAGCATTTTCCGGGCTGGGCTCTTCTACGGGCTTTTCCATTTCCAATTCACTGTTGCGTTTCCACGCAGCTTTGGCAAAGGGGCGTGTGGCGATAGGATGTTGTGCCGCGATTGGACTTAGCGGCTCAGATACTATGGGCTCCGGTGGTGTCGGTTCCGGTTGCGGTTCGACTGGCTTGGTTTCTACTGGTTTCGATTCTACTGGTTTTGATTCTACTGGCTTACATTCAATTTGTTTTGTTTCTTTCGAAATATTTGTTGTTGATGATGCTGCAGACGGCGCTGTCTGTGGCGGTTGGGGAGAGCTGGAGGATTCACTGGAACGTTTCTTACCAATACTACCCATCCTTCGCATGAAGTTGCCGCCATCTTTTTTCTGTTTATCAATACTTGGTGAACTGTCAGTGCTACGAGACGCGTCGCTGGCGGGCGCGGGCTCGCGTTGTTTCTTGTTTCGCTTACGCATCGTGCGTTCGTCGCGCGTGATCTCACTGTCTGAGGCGACGAATTTGGTGGAGCCTGTGCGCTTGATCAAGCCGATGTGGAAGGGCGAGCCGGGGCGGAACGGCGTCCGTAGCGTGTGTAGAGTTCGGCGGAGCCTCGAGGGTCCGGCGCGTGCTGGTGAGGGGGTGGCGGGCGGCAGGGGGGGCTCTTCGTCCCGCATCGTGTCAGGGCGAGCGCGTAGCACCGACTGCCGCGCGACGCTCTTAGACCTGCCTCCGTAGCAGGCGGCCTTGCTCCCCTAGGTACTACCACTTGTCCCCGTCACGGTCACGGGTCAACGGATAGGGATTAACACAATTATAACGACCTTAATCACTGGACTTTGCGCAGACATGGACTTAAATAGAAACATAGATAACGACTGTAAGAATACTCAGGTTCATCGCATACAATCCTCCTCCGTTACTACTCTACTACTCCGTTCTTACTACAATACACAATTGACTACTAACGATTTAACTATGTAAAAATTCATCGTACTGTTATGAAACTAAAACTAGGCAGATACACATTATTGTGACCGTTATGCCCAAAAACAAATTTTTCGTTTGTTAGATTGTATAAATAGGTACTGATGATGACCCGGACATTTTTGGGAAATCTAGATTTTTCACAGACGTTTTCAACCACAAATTTCCTTGAGTTTCATCCTTTTTAAAAATCCTGCTGGAAGGCCTGTGGATAATCTTCTAACCAAGAAAATTCCAAAAAATCCGGGACGGATGACAACTTCTTCTTCCTACCGTTTGTCCCATGTTGCGAATGGGTCCGCTTTCCTACTCCACTTCCCCTATAACCCTAGTTCTGATACCTATTTAATAAAAAGTATCCTTTATAAGTTGTGATTTTTGAACATTTATTTACCCAAAAATATAATGTTTATTTTATGTAGGAATGTAGTACCGTAAGCAAAATTTATCAACAGAAAAATTTGAAACATCTTTATTTTAACACGTTTGTAATCTAATGAAATTATATGCACGAAGCGTTAATAATAGTTAGTAATTATGTCGTATTGGTGCTTATTCTACGTGCACAACTAAACTTAACTAAAAAAAATGAAAACAACTATTGCTGTGTTTCGATTATTTGGCTATTTTGTTGCGCACATTTATGGTCTTATTCATAATGAGTTATCGGAGGTTTAAAAGTTCGCTAAAATCGGTTTGCGAAAATTGTCAAAACTTGTTATTCATAATAGTCTTTTTACGATAAAACGTATATTATCTCTCCGATAAAATCTCCGTTTAAACCTCCGATAAGTCATTATGAATAAGACCATTAGTCTTTAGTCTATAATAAACAGTTTTTGAAACAAGAGAGTTCAGTTAACAGTGCCGAATTGTGTTATCGATACTCTCAAAATTCATTTTTTAGTTAAGTTTAGTTTAGTTGTCTGTGTAGAATTGGTACCATTGTTAGTCAATATTAGAGGTAGTATTGTGAGGTTTCTTCCGATGTCATATTAACAGAGATTCCGTACAAATGCAACAGTTCACATCGTACGGTTCAACAACTAGAAAACCAAGTCGACGAACAATGGAAGTGGGTGGTGGTAGTGGAATTAGCCGCAATAGTTTCGGGGATTAAATGCTGTCAACTAAATAAAATGTATCTGTCAACTTTAAGGTTTCCTTTAATTGATTAAAGTTTGTACTAGAAACTTCATACGTCACTAAGGCTTCTGTTAGTTACGGGTCTACGATTTTGTACAATTTTTATTTACTTTTTGGGAAAGTCAATACATAAATATCAGTTGTGTACACGTTCAGATAATCTATTCAGTGAAGTTGTCCCATTTCATAAATTTTTAAACTCAGTTTTATAAATAGACTAGTTGACCCGGCAAAGGTTTAGCCATACCACAGGCCATACAAATGTCAGGAATATGAAAAATAGATTGTATTCTCAAACCTACTGAATATGCATACATAAGAATCGGTCAAGCCGTTTCGGAGGAGTATAGGAACGAACATTTTGACACGAGAATTTTATTTATCAGATACTAGCTGTTGCCCGCGACTCCGTACGCGTGGAATTTAGGAAAGTTTCATGAAAATCTATCCATACATCCAACATTAACCAAATATCCAAACATTAGAGTAGGTATGGATAGAAGACAGAAGAAACGTTCGCGTTGCTCAGCCAACAGTTTAAGTATTTTATATTGTCGCGCGTAATTCTTTTTTCGTCATATCTCAAGATATTCATATAAATTGTATGCTGTAAAAAGCAGTTATAATCTATATTAATTGCGTAAGCAAACTAAGCTGTTTAATTTCATAAAAAATATTTCTGTATACACATAAATAGCTTTTGAAAACACCCTATTAAATTTAATAAATTTTTTGACATTTTTATGGGTACAGCGGGTTTCCCTTAAAATATAGACATCGCGGACTTTTTTGAAGAACTATAGGTAACAAACAATTCCTCTATGCTTTATTTTTTCTACCTCACATAGATAAGGCAGCGTTTTCATTTATAGCTCGCGCGCCGAATTTCTCGGCAAATTTAATCATATCTCATCCAATATACTGCAAATCCCAATAAATTATATGAAAAAAGCCATCCTCTTGAACCATTCTATCTTGTAAAAAAAACCGCATCAAAATCCGTTGCGTATTTTTAAAGATAGATAGCTCACATAGGGACATACATACAAAAATTACGACTTGTTTTATAAGAAGTAAAGATAAAGATGTATCAAAAACGATCAATAAAAGGTTCTTATTTTGCGGAACCGTAAAAGTAGGTAGTGATAAAAAGTCCAAGAGTCTCAACGCACAGGGCATACCTACGTAGTTACGTACGTACGTAGTTATGCCATTATTGATACTTCCTCTCTAGTTGGTATCATTATCACATTTCTTCAATTCAATATCATTGACGAATCAATTACTCTAGTAGATCTTGGAGTCAGTGTGAATAAGAATTTATATTTATGGGGCATAATATTTGAATCAATGGTAATAGGCATGAACCTTCTTCATCACCCCTTTACTCACTAAAAATGCCATTTTTAAACTTCCCCTAATATACGGCCTCGTGGTCAAGTGGTTCATGTAACGGACTGCTGTTCACGAGGTTGCGGGTTCAATTCCCGCTTGGGATAATCATTTGTGAGCTATTCATAATTGTCATACAAATGTTTGTACTGCGTCTGCGTGTGGGTGTCATAAGTATGTATTTACAAAAGAAAAGTAAGTTTATGTAGTATATCCGTATCGTATTCTGGTACCCATAACATAAGCGTATAAGACGAGAGGAAATTCATTTCAGGTGGGTAAAACTTTTCTTACAAATACTATTTAAATATATCATTAACTCATAACAAAGGTGATTTTGATTATACAGAAATACATAGTCAAGAATTCAAGATAAACAAAAATAACTTACTTTTAATCCCCCGCTTAATTCAACTTCATAAGCTTCTTCGGCGTCCATTATTGAAAAAAAAAAATAAACCGACCGATGCAATCAAACTATTATTATAATCATCATGTCACATCTGTGTAACTGTTAAAAAAAAACCTTTTTTTTTTTTAATAACTACCACAGTTCACTACAATAAAATGGTTGTTCTATTCTATAATTAGGTTGACGACCTTATTCTTTATCTTTAAAAGATGTTATTGGCATTGAAATGTCTTTATTTATTTCATAATTATCGTTACACGGTAAAGATAATTGGTTTTTATAGAAAATATAAGTACTACGTATAATAAACAGTGTTAAACGTTGCACTAATAATCGGTACTAAACACACATGTATTCGTCGTATCAGAATGTTATCATTATCGATAAGATGTGAGTATTTTACATGATAAATTATAACAAACGTAATATCAACTGTCTAGGATATAATTTCTCAAAGTTATTCAACTAACATTCATTCGAATTATTATTTAATTATTACGGGTTCGATTCCCGTTTGGGACAATCATTTGTGTGATATTTATAAATGTCATACAAATGTTTGTACTGCGTCTGGGTGTTTACTATGTTTAATATTATATGTATCTACTAGCTGACCCGGCAAACGTTGTTTTGCCATACTAAAAAAAAAAAAGGTTTGAAAAATAGATGTTGGCCGATTCTCAGACCTACTGAATATGCATGTAAAATTAAAAAAAAATCGGCAAGCCGTTTCGGAGGAGTACGGTAACTAACACTGTGACACGTGAATTTTATATAAGTATTAGAAGATGTATTTACAAAAGAATAGTAGTATAGGTATGTAATATTTCCGTATTCTGGTACCCATTAACACAATAACACATTAACACAAGCATATAAGCTTAACTTGGGACCAGAGTACGTTGTGTGAAATGTTCATGAATATTTAGTTATTTTATTAATTTCATTTATTCATTTAACATCCAGAACCATAAGCACACGCTTACTTACGCGCTAAATTTACACGCATTTTTAACACGCTTATATTAGTTCGGTATGTATCTATCAATATATTAATATATGTAACAGAATCTTTGAAAGTGTTTTTAACCCACTTGAAGTAGTCGGATTAATCTGGAATTGTGCACACTTAAGGACTGATGACAATGCAATAATTTAAAAAAATATTCAGGATTTTCAAGCGTGTTTTTTAGTTTTTAAACTAAGAAGTTATTTAGCTTCGTTCGTGTCTACTGTCTATGTATCTCACAGATTTATTTAAGAGCCTAAGTATGTATTATAATGGAATATTTAATTTTTACTCCGTTAGATAGTATTAAATATGTTTGAAATTTGCGTTCTTACACTGTTGGGCACGGGCCTCCCCCACTTACAAGTTTTTCGTCTCTGACAGGGGGTTTAAATGTGTACAATATCCCTTAGCTGACTTTTGTAGCGCCCTGGGGAGGAAATGGGGTGGTGACACTTATATCCGTCACCTCACAGTCAGATACAAAAATGCTTATAAAAATTGGCAGTAGTGTGATTTGTCGATAGCCTCCGAGTTTTAAACACATGTTTGAGAAACTCTGGTATCATAAAGTCAGTACCTACGCTAACAGTTACCTACCCACACTTCATTACATGATTTTACGTCTTCTAGAAATAAAAAGCGAATCAAACAACAAAACCATAAAAAGAAGGTATATTATAATTTAACACACACCTGTGAAAGCCATCTTCCGTTCCTAGTGGCAGCCATGTTGCCGCTGTATTTCGACTTAGTTTTTGATTCTAGCAACTTTTCTTGTTGTACCAAATGTTCATGAACATTATTTTTATTTAATTTTTTTATCATTACGATTATTTTATTACTTTTTAACACCTTAATTTATAACTTTGCTAAACATTTCCTTTTTAAATAAACATAACACCAATTTTATTAATGACTAGTAATTTAATTGTTTTTAAATAACAACACAGTGATTTTATTTTATTGTCTGACGTACTGAACAAATCTTTCGTTAACGTTTATAGCTAAGCTATAAATTCAGTGCCATAAAAGCCTTTTCAATAAACCTAATTACGATAATAGAAATATAACAATAAAATATAATTATAAATCAATTAAACGTTTAAATCCACGGAAGATTAAAATACACGCTTAAAATTTTAATTCATTTATTACCACTACGATTCCAGAGGTATCGAACTGAAACTTCGGAATAGAAAACTAAATGAAAAATAGATAATTAGCTTCTTAAAAGCAATATTATTTATATTCTGCACGCAAAATAGAGAAAAATCACTATCAATTAAAATTACTTATTGACATTTTGCGTCGTATAGTTTCTGTTACGATAATTCGAAAATTGTCGAATTTGAACATCGAAACAGCAAAATTACAAACGCAATTTTGTTTAATTGAATAAAATAAATTTGAAAAAAAAAACACTTGAAATTTTACTACCACAAAGAAACGTAAAAATTGGGCGCGAATTGCGTACTCAGTTGTAAAATAGAGTGCGCACTAGTATCTTTATCAATTGAACACAACGGAATAAACTTAACCGTTCATCTTTGCTCTCATAAACGATAATATCTATTAATACATTTTAAATGCCTATTTGTGATGTTAATTTTCAGTATTAATGATTGTTTACAGCGGATAGCAACGACCCAGGTCAACGTGCAGTTACAATAACAATATTATTATTTGTCGTAAATTACACATTCATTGAATTAAATCTTGTTTTACAAACATAATGGGTGGGCATCTAATGAAGTTATCGTCAAAGATTATTTAAATAGGTATAAAGAGTTTTAAATAGTAGGCACCCACGTGTGCGCACTGTGATAAAAATGAAAATTTTTTTTTCAACCAATAACTAGCGAAAGTTGCCAGTCTCATTTTAAAATCAGTCATTGAAATAATAATATCTACTATGTAGATACTTATTACTTATAGTCTACTGTGCCTAGCTGACCAGGCGTGTTGGCACAGGGTTTAGTTTCGAGTTTTCCGTCTCTCACAGTAGACGTTAACTGCTTATATATTGTCCCTTAGCTGGCTCTTACAACACCATGGGAAAGAAATTGGGTGGTGAAACTTGTATTCTTAATCCGTCACCACAGGAACATGACCAATGACAGTGTTTAAAAAAATCAGAAATTTACGCGTCTTTTTAGTTTTTTAGTTCTTATACTAGACAGCTATTGAAAGGGAACCGTCTGTCGTGGTATGGGTACATAATGAGGGGTGAAGGGCATTTAAGCAAAAAGGTGACGAATATGAATGTTGATGGCCGGAAAAGGAGAGGAAGACCAAAGAAAAGATGGATGGACTGCGTAAGAGACGATATGAAAGAAAAAAAAAACACTGCTAGGAAAGGCTGGAAGGAAAATACGACCCCAAGTGGCTGGGGTAAGGCAGAAATAAGAAGAAAATACTAGACAGCTATTATCCGACAAGGTTTTAAATGATTTGGTTTACATAATACAAAAAAAATACTTAGCATAATTATGTCTCTCAAAAAAGCGCTGGAACGCTGTTATTCATTACAGTTTTTAGAGGCGTCCCATATGTTATTTATTATAAATTTATGCATAATTATGACGCAAATACTGCTGACCCATGTGCCTATGCTTACATAATATTATATGATGCAAATAACTTAATAATTTCGTCATCCGATTTTGATTAAACATCAAATTGCAAACGTGATACCTATATGCATATTATAATGTAAGTATTAAAGAAAAAAATGGGCTTTACGACAAAGTTAAACAATAAAATAAAAGATAGTCCTAAATAATTGCTTACCACCAAAAAGCTCTCAAAGAATATCAAACACGCAAAGATATGTTAATTAAAATAGAGATAATACATAACATTAGTAGTTTAAATAAATTTATCGTTATTTAAATAACTATGGACAACTTGTTGTATAATAATTTTGTGGATAATGATCTAAAAGTAAAAAAAGCTTTATAAGAACAACTTTTACACGACATAATTAAGAAAAACATTAATTGTAACTATTTCGCTATTCTAGATGGCCCACCATGTTGAATTTAAAATGACGTCATAAAGCTAACCTTGTCTTGTCATCCAAACTTGAAAACTATTTTCAGCAGAATCGTTTAAAAGTATCTGTTACTAAATTGAGATGCAAGATTTCATCTGAACATAAATGTAATTTCTCCGAAACGACATCTAGAAGAACTCAAAACGATACGTTTTTATACTATTTACAAACAAGCAAAAGAACCACCTGGGCCCTGATTCGGGTATTTCAACGGTGTCACAACTGTACCATTATTGTACCATTATGGTGCAATAGTAAAGTTTTTGGTAGTCTACTATTAATGTGTCGTCATAACGACTTCATCATTGTCTTACAATTGTCAAAGTGACATAAATTGCTAGTCTCGCACACAACTGCTTCACAATTGCAATTCAATGACTGAAATGTTTCGGTAGTCTGCTATTTTGAATTTGACAGTAATATTTTTTAATTGTCCTGTGTCGACAGATTGCCATAAATAAAAAATAGATAGATAGAAATATTAGAAATTGTTTTTTGTAATTTATTGCAATTTACTAATCTCCTAAACTTCACATTGCTTTTTATACTAATAAATAGTATGTACAAATATATCTAAACGAAGTCTAGCATGATTAAATGTTTAAATTTATTAGTAGTTTTTCGAAAATCACTTCAACTAACGCATTTTTTAAAAACGGCAACACATACATACTTTTCTAACACAATCCATAGATAAAAGAGACCGAAAATTCAATGCATAGATAAAAGAGATCGACAATTCTATTACCATTGAAAGACCGTTATGACGGCATATAGCAGACTACGGATATTTGACTTCAATTGCAACGGTATCGTGCCGGTATTGTGCCGGTATGACAATTGTTCCAAAATAGTGGACTTGAGCACCTGATGGCAAGTAGTTACCATAAATCTATGGACGTTTGCAAGAGCGGGGGCGTCGCTTGTGCAAACGTCCTTTTTATGCCCTTTTTGAAACACCCCATACTGTAGTTCTTCAGGAAATTGTGTTCTTGTTTCTTACAGATTTTAAGTCTAAAATCTTGTAATTCTACAATGATCCTCGTCTTGGCAACCCTGGTCCCACGTGTACTTAATATACCTATATCGTAATATAGAACGTAAAGTGTCGCGTGTAATTGGTTTAATGATCGTATTGTGACAAATATGCGAGTGACCCGCGGTAACCTGGCAGAAGACGCCAAGATAGCGACTGTATCGGTTAAAATATTTAACTAATTTAATCATTTTAAGTGTTAACTAATACAACTAAAGGCAAAAAAATATTACTAACTCATGGCAATCAATTTTTGGATTCGAAACTGAATAGCAAGTCGTTTGTTAATACGTTTGACTAAATTAGTTTTAGGCTTTGTTCCTTTCAACTAGGTGGTACCTAAAGAATTGCTAAGTATGAAACATTGCAAAACTACATATTTGAGCAATGGAGAGAAGGTTGAAATATTTATGAGCACATATTCCTTAAATAGTAGCTATTAATCATCTTGGTCATCAGCAAATGTTGATTATCTCATGTATTTAACCGCGTATAAAGTATATGTGCTACGTTTTTAGGCACACCACCAGGCTGATTATTGTCGTTTGAAGACCTCTGTTTGTTACTAAGTCTGCACTATCCATCATCATCATCATCCTCCTACCCTTATCCCATTATTTGGGGTCGGCGCAACATGTCTTTTTCTTCCATAGTCTTCTATTAGCGGTCATGTCTGTCCATATTCCATAGTCTTCTATTAGTGTCAAGTCTGCACTTTCCGTCCGTCTGTTATAAGCCTATACGTCTATCTATACGTCACTATGACGTCACCAACATGTGCATTACCAATTTGTGTGGCTTATAACGAACTAGCTTTTTTCTCCGCTTTTGGCAGGTGGTTTTTAGGGTTCCGCGTTCCGTACCAAAAGGTAAAACGAGGCCTTATTGCTAAGACTTCGCTGTCCGTCCGTCCGTATGGCTTAGCTAAAAATCAGACAAAAAATATGTTTAGTTTAAAAACTAAAAATGCATGTAATCCTGAATATTTTGTTATATTATTGCATTGTCATCGGTCCTTAATATGTGTGCAAAATTTCAGACCAATCTGATTACTGTAAGTGGGTGTAAATCACTTTCAAAGATTCCGTTACATAGATTAACACCTACATTGATAGATAGGTAGGTACATACTGAACTTAAGCGTGTTAATAAATAGGGGACATCCATAATCCAACCGTTGTTTGTTTTGGTTTTGATGACATGCTGTTGAAGAAGTATTATGACTTTATGACGAATATATTAGGATCATACATAATAGTACAAATCCTTCGTGTGCGAGTTCAACTCATACTTACTTGGCAAGTTTATTCATTTCATTCCTTTTAGCTGACCATGACGCAACAGATTCAGCGAGCTCAGCTAGCTCGCTGAATCGTCCATAATAGTTACATTCTTGTCATCGAAATTTTCACAGATTGTTTATTTTGTTCGATTGTACAGTTAAATTGTAAGCCACAACTTATAATTTTAGGAAGAAAGTTAAATCTATCATTCAGTTTGACAGTTATTTGAGGTACATAACTGTCTAGAATTTAACTTTTTGTTTGTTTTTCGTCTAGCACTTGTATGTTGGGCTGCACATTAAAACCACAGATTAAAACCTACGTCAGCTAATCCCTCGGTTACGTTCCTATTTCATATACATAGATAGAGATATTATGATAAACAACAATAACAACGTCGATATCTATCACGATAGGCTTATATTGTTCAAAACTCTGCTTACAAATTAATAATCATCAAAATATGTACTTAATTGTAATATCTAGTTGTAGTAGTAAATATCTGACTATTGGCGTAAGAATTTAATAACAAGATAACAATTATTATAGGTAAGTATATCGCCTATTACTCATATTTATTCATCTATCAAAAATAAAATGGTGATTAGGAAGTTTCAGTAGTTTCAACACAATCAAAGTCTGTGCTTGTGATCTGGAAAATTACTCCAAACAGGACAGAACAGGACGGACTGATAGACGAAAACTTTTTTATTGATTTTCTGACGTTAATAGCTTGTAAAAATTCAGATTATTATTTAGTTAGACTATTGTTATTACAAATAGACGTTGGTACCGATTCTACGTGCACAACTAAACTTAACTTAAATAAAAAATGAGAATTGATGTCAATAACACAATTCGGCAATGGTAACAGGCCTTTTTTAATAGAAAATCTTTATATTATGGACTAACCATTTCAATTAATAAAACTGTGCACACGAAGTTTTTTTTTACGTGGGGAATGCATTTACGCACATTGTGTGGGACTCCCGGGTCAGAAACGGACCTGAACTACCCACTAAACCCCACGGTGTTCCTCCTCGCCCCTTAGCCGGGCCATGGTAGACACTCAGGTATTACCATGACCCGACCCGGGGTGGCCTCCTATCGGTGGGGGCTCACTGTGACCGGGCGGACCCTAGGCGCCCCCGTCAGTCCGACGCCTCTCCCCGGAACACGTGGAGGGAGGTCGTCCGTCGCTGTTGGCGCGACAGGCCCTCCGACCTGCCGCGCGTGGTGCACAACGAAGTGGCCAATTAATTACATAAAAATACAGCAATAGTTGTTTTCAGTTTTAGTTTAGTTGTGGACGTGAAATTGGTACCATTTATTTTTTTAATTATTATCTAAGATTAACACTTACCATATTATAAGGAAATCTATTTTTCAGCTTTTTAGGACAATTTGCGGAATGTTTGTTCGTTGTTGACACAGGAGGATTTCTTTCAGGTCTGTATCTGTCTGTACCCCGCGACGATACTGCCGCGATGCGGGCCATAGCGGTGCACATTATTTGCGTATAGATAAAGTTATTTTTACCCACAAATAAGTTTAGAATACACGTCACGTTTGATTGTTACCGATTAATATATAATTTTATTACATATAATATACCCTTAATAGAAAGAGCGTACCTATTTTAAACCTGGTCTTTCACCAAATGTATTTTTTTTTAGAAAAACGTATTTCGTTTGCCGAATATCTAAATGATTTTAAAGCGATATTGAATTCAATTCGGTTCCACTTTAGACCAACAAATAAGAGGGGCATTCAAGTGAATAAGTATTATATACATTTTTAACAACAAAAGTACTATTTTAGCGTGAAGTGACATGCCTACTTAGTAATAAAATACAATGACAATTTTATAGATAAGCAAATTTATGTATTACAACATTATGATAACGTTCAAATTAGGTTATATTAGTATTAAGTAGCGGGGCAAGATAAACAGTGATGTTTTGTGTCTACTGAAAGGGTATTCAGTTTATAAAGTAATTTTTACTTCGTGTGAATTCATTATGAGAAGTTTTATTCATATCTATTTAGCGTGGGATTCCCCGGTTGCAAAGGACCGTTTGGGCGTTCTATGAGGGAGCCCTTTGTCCAGCAGTAGACGGTGAAATGCTGATGGATGGATGGAACCCCCAGAGAACCACGGGGATTGTAGTATTTGCTGCTCCTGCTATGTAGTTAATCTGCCTATGCTTTGTCCAGATCTCCAGGCTAGAACCACCCCTTGGGTATATAAAAAGGAAGAAAAAACTATTTCCTATGCATCTCAACAGATTTTGGTCGTGTATTTATTGTTGACTAGCTGCTGCCCGTGACTTCGTTTGCGTGAAATTTTGGACGACTGCAATAAAAAAAAACATATTTTTCGGAAGGAATTAGATATACGTATAGCCTATAGGTACATTAAGTTCTCTACCAACTTATCACTGAAAATGGTATTCAATTCCTTGCAGTTTTGGCGTGTTGGGCATACAAACATACAGAAAGACAAAAATTCTATATAAACCATTGTTTTGACTACTATTAGGTACGCCAGTAGAGACCACATATCAAATTTTTTTTTCAATTACTTCAAAGTACAGATGTCGATTTTTTTTACTTTTATTATAGGTATGTGTGGATATAGATTAGTATAATTTTAACTTACATTAACTTAACAATTTTGATAACGCCGGGTCATGGTAAAGCTCAGGGCACCATCATAGGTCGGCAGGGCAAGGCGGAGGGTATTAAAAAAAACAATTTTGATAATCCAGTTCCTTCAGTCTATGTCCGTTACATCCAAACACCTACAAAGTTTCAAATTACTTAATATTATATCTTTATCAGACTTAAACCTGGCTTTGGGGTACTGGCAATCAGGATTTTCAAATAATTTGCCAATGCCCTACCGATTTTAGTAGAATCTGTCGGAAAAACTGTCTCGATTTTGTCGCTCCAAGACCAAATTTTGATGTGAGGTTTTTAAGCGATCAATTTTAAAATAAAAACCCATTAAAGTTAAAAATTAATTTATTTCAAACAAATTTTGTTAAAACTATAACTAGATGAAAGCATATTTCTTAGAAAAATCTATTTACTTACATATAAACAGATAATTCTAGGAAATATTATTTTAAAACCCAAATGCTTTAATATAACAGCCGAATATCTATTTACAGTATTTACTATGCAAACATTAATTATAAAAAGTATATTTTTAACAATATAATGAATTTGCCTACAAACCTACGCTTGGTGGTTAAAAGGTCAAAAAAGCCTTCAAAGGTCATCAATCTTATAGGTAAGTACCAAATTTTATCTAACCAGGTAAATCTTTTGGATCCAAACAAAAAAAACCGCTCAAAACTAACACACAAAAATACCTTTAAATAAAACAGAATAATCATTAAAATTGTATAGGGGTTCAGTAAAATTAATAATGAACTAGTAATTTTGATCGGTACAATACAAATGTAAAACAAACTTGTGATTTGTAATAATATCTAAGATTAATAACTAACTCAACATAATTAAAAAAAAACAAAAGGAACTGCACTGCACACAGCCTGGTGCTCAAGTCTACTATTTTGGAACAATTGTCATACCGGCACGATGCAACTGCAATACCGTTGCAATTGAAGTCAAATGTCCGTAGTCTGCTATATGAGTTCATAACGGTCGTTCAATGGCAATAGAATTGTCGGTCTCTTTTATCTATGCATTGAATTTTCGGTCTCTTTTATCTATGAATTGTGTTAGAATGGTATGTATGTGTTGCCGTTTTTAAAAAATGCGTTAGTCGAAGTGAAAAAGTTTTTTTTGAGATGTTCATTGTATTTTATTTTATTCAATAAATTTAATATTTCTATCTATCTATTTTTTATTTATGGCAATCTGTCGACACAGGACAATTTCAAAATATTACTGTCAAATTCAAAATAGCAGACTACCGAAACATTTCAGTCATTGAATTGCAATTGTGAAGCAATTGTGTACGAGACTAGCAATTTATGTCACTTTGACAATTGTAAGTCAATGATGAAGTCGTAATGGCACCACTATGACAAGACATTAATAGTAGACTACCAAAAACTTTACAATTGCACCATAATGGTACCATTGTGGTACAATTGTGACACCATTGAAATACCCGACTCAGGGCCCTGTGTAAATGTAGTTAAATAAAATACAGAATATAACTAGACAGTCTTCTTATTCTGATTTTAAATAAATAGAAGTAAAAAAAAACAAAATTGTGTCCATATTTTTTTTAGCAAAAAGAGGGTAGGTTAAAGCCAAATATGCTTTCGCTAATTATTGTTTTATTAGGTATGTATTTCCGGTAAAACTCCACAGCGTTGTTAAGGGCCTACATCAATATCATCGCCGACACGTACATATTAACACAGCCAGTAGGCACAGAAAATGAAGAATTAGGGATACTTTTCCTATTTACTCAAAATCTACTAAATATATTTTACTTCTGATCCACGTGTTTCTATACATAATAGTTACCTATGTTTTTAAAGTTATTTCATTAGTTAATACGCGATAATAGACCGACAAATGAAAAAAATAAAAAAATTAGAGAGGTTGTTTCGCCAAGATTTTCTATCGAGAAAACTTTTTTCAATCGCGTTTCTGAGTTGATGCGATCCTAGATCATATATTGAAAAAACATATACTTAAACATTAGAGCTCTAGCCATTCAATCTAAAGAAACAATGAAAACTTCGTACATAGAAAAATGCGCGAAGCTATTTTGGTATCCTCTTAAGAAGAAATCTATATAAGTTAGTGCTAAAGCAGTGAATTTCGAAATATACAGTGTTGTGTAGTAGTGTTGTTTAAACTTGTGTATAAGTTTTTAAGGGTTTTAAACCTTAATAAAAGTGTGCAAAATAATAGGAGAGGATGAGAATGCTACAAATGCTTTGAATTTAGATGAAGGTGTTTCTGAGCATACACAGAATAGCACGCGTACTCGCGGAGAAAAACGCGGATGGAGTAGTAGCGAAGACTCAGAGTCGGAATCTGATAGTATGTCTTCGCGTCCACCAAACAAGAGAGACAAAACAACTTCGTTTAATACAGATGCTCGGGTAGATGCACTTATGTCACAGGTGAGTTAGGTACCTGTACAAGTTTTTTTTCTTTATAGTTAATTTAAATTGTGTTTTTGATAGTGAAATTTGTTAATTCAAAGGTGAAGTCTATCAAGAATAAATTCAAAGTGTAAGTTTTTCTGGTTAATTTGATTTCTATTGTTGATATAATAAAAATTTTGCTCCCTTATATATTTCTCGATTACGAGGTGAATAGAGACGACTGAGGGGTAAATAGAAACGCCATATGAGGTGAATAGAAACGGGAAAAGGGTAAATAGGAACGAGTAAGGGTTTAATAGAAATGCTAAAGGGGTTTTTAGAAACGCTCTTGATAGGGTTGGCACTTTTATGCAGATTGCCGAGTTCTCACTTCACTTCATGCATTAAATTGAAACATTCATTTGGTTACGATGCAATCAATATTTTATTTTTATATTTAATTATTAATTTTGTATACCCAGGTATAGCAGCAATATGCCACGCATCTACAAACCAGACCCTCCGGATAAGAAGTATTTAAAATATGATGTCAACTTCATACAACAGGCTGTTATTGAATATTCTGCGAGCAATAGGTATCTTGATACTATCTCAAAAAAAAAAAAATACACATATCTGTTTTATACAGACATTGTACAAATAGTTTTAGCGAAAGAAACTGAAGAAGAATTTATTAAAAACATAAATGTATGTGCTTACTGGGGCTATCCTATGGAGGCATATGATTTAAGAATGCTTGTTAAAGTCTATCTTGATAAATTGGGTGTCAGTGAAAAGCGATTGAATAATAATATGCCTGGGCCAGATTTTATGAAAAGACACAAAGATTCAATTACTCAGAGATTACATGTCCCAAATGCTGTGCCTTATAGACAACAGTCTATAAGGCACAGCATTTGTATGATACAGCCAGGGGGGCAAAAGGAACTCGATACAATAGATCACAGTCAGGTTGGTTCGATGGAAACATTTTTCAAGACTGGATTAAATCGGTAATCATACCCTATTTTCAAAGAGTCCCCGGCAGAAAAATCTTCAATGGTGATAATTTATCGTTAAAGAAGTAAGAAAAACAACCTTATTATCAGATCTCGGAGACAAATTTAAGTCTTTCTGATGATGTAGCAATTCTATGGTCAACCTTTGGATCAAAAATTGATTCAGCAGTACATAAACAGTCCGGATGGAAGCTATTGAAGCATCCAAATCAACAAATTAGCCCAATTTCATGGATAAAACTACTACTTGAATATTCCAAAGAAAGAAGAAGCAATGTTAGGGGTTTGGACCATCTATTCATAACTGTTAAAGGCAAGATTTGTCCCGCATCCAGGACTGTCATTGGTGGTTGGGTGCGATGAAAGATGCAGGCATTATAAACTTCCCGGGTTCATTTAAAGCAGCAATAGCATCCGCTAGTTGGGCAGAAAATCATTCTGTGGATGACACACTGTCAAGGGGCAATTGGAAGAGTGAAACCACTTTTAAATTCTATTGCAGAGAGGTTAAAAAGAACATAACTGATTCTGATTTACTTTACAATAACTTTTAACCTAAGTAAATTTAGTTCTTTTTCTTTTGCCATGAAAGGTATATTGTTTTTAATTTTGTGTAAACTAATGTGGATATGATTTTAATTTAGTAAATTGAGTTTGTTTAAATATTTTGTGTTTCTAGATAATCAAAGAATTATTAATGTCATGTATTGATCTTGATTTGTTATTAAACTGTATTCACCACATAGCGTTTTGTGTTAGTTAGTCACCAGCAGATACCAAACAAGTCTTCTAAACAACGCTGTGAAGTTTTACCGGAAATACATAATTTAAAGATTTCGCATTAAAACAAAATTGTTATTATTTATTGAAGTTAAAATCCACAGCGTGTATGGAATATCTTCATAATGAAGACTCTATGAAGAATTTTAAAATGGCGGCGCCATATTGGCTAAAAGCGGAACAGAGCAGGCGCCCTCTGGTGACAAACAGGTAAAAACTAACAAAATAACCGGAAAAGTGTAAGTCATGAAACTATTTCTTCTAAACAACGCTGTGGATTTTTACTTCAATACATAATAACAATTTTGTTTTAATGGAAAATCATAATAATAATGTGATAATATTGTATACTGAAAATCTAATTGTAATTTCTTAAATTAATAGTAAATTTAATAATATTTGTGATTTCTCGGCACACTTCGTTCTTAAAACAATCTCAGCGTATCTTATGATATCAAATAAGAAACATTACCTCTTAGACCAAGTAAATAAACAAAGATTATTAACAACCTACCAACCAAAAATCATTAAATATCAGCTAAAACTTACGATATGTTGTAAATAACAGCCTAGTAGTTGACCTAATATACCTGTGGCCTGTGGCAAATACATACAAACTGTCCTTACACAAAATAATAATGATCATGTTTTTGTCTCTTTTTTCCTGAAAGAAATCTCATCATTCATCTCATTCGCATGCACTTACTCGTATTTCCTTGGTCTAAGACATTATAATTTTAAAAACTACTATTTTACCTATTTTTATGAACCAAACAATTTAAAAGTAAGAAATAATGAAAAAAGGAGCCGACTATAATTTTTGTAATTTTATTCAGTAATACAATAATACAAAAATCAAAGACAAGGCCAATTAATTAACTACATATATATAAAAAGAAAATCAAATAAAAACTAAAAGAAATAAAGAAAAATTAAGTAAATATAAAAAATTCAAAATTATTCTTCAATCAAATTTGCCTATCTATAGATCCCATAGATTTAGGGCTGCCATCAATTAAATTAAATACGGCAAATCTCCCGGATTATTGCGCATAGTATAATTTCTCGCCACGTAAAGAAAAACGTCCTTATGATTTTTGTCTGTCCTGATAGCAAGTTGTCACACTCATCCAATTCAGAAAATTTCGGTATGATGGCAACCCTAAGTCTGTCCACCATCCGACCTTTGCCAATCCGTCACCCAATTACATCGAGTGGGCGGGGCTTACAGCTTATAGAGGAATCCTATTGTAAGTCTAGACTCATGAATTAAGCATAACTGAACTGTTGGAACGTCGTGGATGGTTGCCTTGAATATTCCTGCAAATCGATGTATTTTCTAATGGTCTTATTCATAATGACTTATCGGAGGTTTAAGAGTTCGCTAAAATCGGTTCGCAAAAATTTTTATTCATAATATTCTTTTTATGATAAAATGTTTACTATCTCTCCGATAAAGTTATTGTTTAAACCTCCTATATGACATTATAAATAAGACCATAATTTTATCCGACCTTACTGTGATATTCATATAAATATTTCTTGCAATGTTAAAAAAGAAAGAAAACCGTATGTATCTCCTGTTGGCTTTATACTCGAAATGTAACATATAAACAACATAATAATTATATCAAAGCTCGAATAAGCAGTTAAGAGGTATACCTATGTAAAATAAATTAAGAGGGTAATTTAACATCACGCGATCTATTTAACATATAGTGGGCAACATTCTCGTATGTCAAGAAGGTCACCATCGTAGCGGGAAGCACTCGAACTATACTGGGTTTGAGACCCTTGTAGAATCCACGCCATCCTTCATGTCTGAAAACGTTTAATATAAAATAACATTTAGATTAAATAATTATAACAATTACACCTTACCTTTTTATTTTAAATGATTTATTCCACTAGATTTATTTAAATTATGAAAAAATTTAATGATGATGGTCATTGAGTTCTAAAATTGAAGTTTTCTGTAATTGTTGAATGTTTTATAGGTAAGTACAATTTTGTTTGTATGTTCTTTTTTATATTAGGGATTCTTCTTCATTCTGACGAAATTTAGCATATTGACTTTAAAGTATCAGGATAAACATGTAGTATGGATTGATATGAGTTTTTGGTGCCAATTCTATGTGCTCAACTAAACTTAACTAAAATATTGAAAATAACTATTTGCGTATTTTGATTAATTGGCTATTTTGTTGTGCACATTTACATTAATTATAATCTTTAGTCTATATTAAACAGTTTTTTATAACAAGACACAATCAAAATTCATTTTTTAGTTAAACAGTTGTGGGCGTGGAATTCCCAATGAATCAAATCGAGGAATTATTATAAAGCAAAGTCGCTTTTTTGTATGTATGTCAAATGTCAATGTGTAAGCTTATCTTGAAAACTACGCAACGGATTTTGATTCGGTTTTTTAATAGGTGGTTCATAGAGATAGCTTTTTTGTATAATTTGTTAATGTTTGGTTTTTAATTTCACGCTTACGAAGTTGGGGGCAAAACTAGTCCTATAAATTTAGCTGATTGGCCCTTATTCATTGATCGTTGATGTTGTTCACTTGGTCTTAATTTATAGTATGACAATAAGCAAATCTATGTTTAAATAGTGATAAAAAGCACTTTTTTTGTTTCTAAAACATAAGTTTCTAAATGTAATTAAATGTATTAACATTGTAATAAATATATTAGAAGAGCTTTAAATCTTTATTGAATTAAATTAAAAAATTATTTACTTAGTATAATAAAATAACACACTCGTCAATTTGCTCTCATTTATTGATTACACAAATTGAATAGATTTGAAAACAGTTGAAATTTTTACTAATTATATAAAAATATAATAATCGATTATAATTATATAATTGTCTTACAAATTGTTAACTGTGGCCAGCCACTGAATAAGACAATAACTATTAAATATAGCGCGGGCACAACGCTAGAGCTATACTAAAAGATATCAGCGCTATAAAATATATTACAGTTATTTATTTATTTATAAACACTTTATGCACATAAAAAAGTACAATGGCGGAGTTAATGCCCTAGGCATTATCTACCAGCCAATCAAATAGCAGTGCAGAAATAAACCAGCGTGGGTGACAGATATAGAGAAGTAGTCTAAAGTTATAGTTTTAATATATGTATTATTCTTTGACAAGGTTCAATACTCCCGAACAAAGAGAAGTTATGAGCCGTGTTTGTATATATTTTAACGGCTTATCTTATGATAAGCCGTTAAAATATATACAAACACGGCTAGAAGGATGTAATATTGAGCCAAACACTTGATTTTTTCAACTGAACTATTCAGTTTTGGTTATTTAGTGTCATAATCTTTCTACTTATTTAAATAGTAAGACATGATATGCGATATCATAGTATTACAACATAATATAGTCATAACTAATACTAGAGATATCAAGTACATAAATACAATTCAATTATAACTATCGTCAAAAATCTCTTATAAGAATTATTTTAATATGTCAATTCAAAGTTAAAATATCGTATATATCGTTTAAATTTTATAATTTACTTACGCTAAAAGCTGCACGTTATAAAAATTGACCTACTTATATCTGAAACAAATTCTTTACGAGTTTCTACATATAACGCATAGATTCAAAAGTCTAGTAAAACAATTGTTAAATTAGGTATTTCTTGTCACTTACAGTCACATTATTAATATATTTTATAGCATCTTTTATCGCATCTCTAGCAGTGGTACCGTGCCTTAAACAATAAATGAACTCAGATACTTAAATCACCACATTTCATTGGTGTTATTCACACTTATAAAAAAATCCTAATAATATTTTGTAGTACCTCCTAACATTTAGAATGTTGAAATATTTTTTTTTAAATACGTGTATTTAATGGAAGTATAATAATTATGTATCTAAAATACAATATGAAATCGACAATCTTTATATATATCCGCTAACAGTCCTGTGCCATTGAAACTACGCATAATGTATGCAACGTTGCAAAGCTTACATTATTATGCAATATGTCTTAGAAAAAAATTTATGAAAAAGTCTAAAGTATTTCGATGAAATCTTTTGACTTACTATAATTTTGGTAGAATTTTCAACGCTAATTAAAATTAAAAGTATCTTTTTTAACTCCTGATGTGTGTTAAGTTGCCTGCATAGTGTAATTTCGGTCATAGCTGCTATGGAAACGTGTGGTAAATTATTGTAAATTTTCAATTATAGCCAATGTGCTAGGTCGCTTATAGTCAATAATAGCAGATTGGCCTTTTTGTATTTCAGTAACAATTTAAGTCATAGTAACTAGAATTTGAATTATAAGCATACACAGGCCAAACTGCTTGGGTACCTAAAGCTTATGTAGTAAATTAGCCTTTTTGTAGTCAATGTACTTCTGTCATAATAAATTTAAAATGAAAGGTCATAACGGCCAATCTGCTAATGGCCATTTGCAATAATCGATGAATACAGACAGATTTTAATCCTCGATTATCAGTTCGATATTTCTTTGTTAAATTTTCAAGAGAGAATGTCGTCATCAGTACTTACTGATATGCAAGACAAAAGTTTAGATTAGTCTGACTTTGACAGCAAGAAAAGGGCAGGGCCTGCTAATACAATGTGTCACAATGACAGCTCAATGGCACCATTATGGCGCCATCAAAAAATCAAGTTTGGTGTCATTATGACACCATAATGGTGCCATAAAGGCGCAATTTTATCAAATTTGGTCACTGACTGACCATTATAACAATAATGTAATATGATTGTAATAGCAGAATTAGCAGACTTGACCCCAGAATGGCCATTGGCCAAATGCCCATTCTTCAGCTATGGCTAATTTAGCAGTTAGGCCTTTTTTGCATTTTAGAGATCATTGATGATTGAACTACTTTTGTGCGTAATTACTACGTAACAATGATGAAAAATGGGATTTTATATTTACCTTTTATATTTTGGTTATAATATATTTGGGTCTACAAGAAGGCGGGTACAACATTAAATTTAAAGATAGCACAGTTTCATTCTTGCTTGTTTTTAATAACTATAATGTTAAAATTTTATTATACCCCAATTTTGGAAAAATCACAGCTTTTATATCTATACATATATTATAAAAAAGGTGTTTAACGCTCAAAATTAAAGTTCTTGTTTAATTTCCAACAGTTAACTCTTTAGATCTTTTTCTGTAGGTAATCGCTGTGTAAGTTTCCCGAAATTTAGGGAAAATAAAAATTAGACAACACTATAGATATTATCTAATATATAAAATTCACGTGTCACAGTGTTAGTTACCGTACTCCTCCGAAACGGCTTGACCGATTTTTATGAAATTTAACATGCGTATTCAGTAGGTCTGAGAATCGGCCAACATCTATTTTTCAAAACTTTTTTTTTTAGTTTGGCATAACAACGTTTGCCGGGACAGCTAGTATTATATACATATTTTAATTTTAATTAAGTAGGTACGTCAGAAAACTTTGCCTTTTTAATTTTTTTTAATAAACAAGCTGAAACCAAGCTATCTTACACAATAAAGAACCTAACGTCGTCTCACCACACATGTAACGTTGTAACATACAGAAAAAAATACATGTCTTTTATTTTTAAAAATTAAATACTTCGGGAAACGCGACAATTTTTAAGTACATACCCTATTATCACAAAAATATTATAAATTAAAACTAAATTGTGCTACGCGTAGCAACACCGTGACGGTATTGCCAGCTTAAAAATTAACTTCAGTCAAAATCTGATGGGAAAGAGTACTACTACTATTTACATAAGAGATTACTAAAAAAGAAAAATTAATAACAACTAAAAAACACAACATATGTCGTGAGACAGATTAATGTAGAATAATTTTATATTATTTAAAATACATTCAGTAACACAAGCTTTTAAACAATAAATTCTTTTTTTTTATACAACACATAATATTACAGACTAAATAAATTCAAAAAGCTTGCATTATTGTCTATAGAACATCTAAATATTCACAAACAACTTTTATATCTTTAATATCGCGACATACATTTGTGCCAAATATTATACGTATATACCTATAGCCACAAACTCTTCAAACATGAAAGAAATCTCATCCAAATGTCCAAAATCGCGTCAAAAATAAATACAATACTAAAGAAAATGCGTATCAATATATTACAAATCATGTTAAATAAATAAATAATCCCGCTTATTTCTAATACACTTACCTTAACATTCCATAGACATTAAATAAAAAATTAAGGCCTAAGAATTACACCGGATAAATCCTGCCACGTGAACTGTCAAAATGAAAAAAAAGAAAACTACTTTATATAACATTTATTTTCCCGACTTTACGGCAAAAATTTTTACACTAAGTACACTGATTTTTAAGGAATCCTTTGTCAAACAAAATGCTGTAAAAAGTAGTTTTATTTAAATGAAAAAAAAACTAAAACTACTTTTTACAGCGTTTATTTTCCCGACTTTTCGGTAAATTTTTACCACTGAGAACAATGATTTCTAAGGAATTCTTTGTCACATAAAATGCTATAAAAAGTAGTTCTATTTAATTAAATGAGTCGCGTATTATATTATATAACATAAATAGTTGTGTACATTAATTTTCCCATCAGACGACAATTGTTATTTATTCATTATTAGTAAATTTTTCCCATATAAGCATAACTAAACATATATTTGGCGTTACATGTAATAGGTACGGCGTTAGGCCCTTGTAGAATCCTCTGAAACGTTCGTACCTCCATGTCTCTGTGATGCAATGCCATGCGCCATTGTAGCTTCTATGGTGGTCTTGGAGACGAGCGCGGACCACTTGATAAGGATATGTTGCGCCGGCTGCTATTAATTTTGATATAGCGGCAAATGTTAGATATTCCACTGAAGTCTGGAAAGTAAAAAGACGTATGTGTAATAATAACAGACACATATATTCCAATCAAGAACTATTACAAATAAAACCGGTCAAGCAGGAGTAGGACACGCACACAAAGGGATCCGTACCGTTATTATCATAATATATTCGTCATAATATCTGGTCCCATATAGGGATAAGGGCAGGAGAATAAAGATAATGAGTATTTGTTTGTTTGTTAGCATTAATTGGTATACATACACAAATTGTGAAAATTTCCACTTTAAACAACCCTGCGATAAGAATTGCCAATCGAACACTTACTGTACTCGGAACATAATTTGTAACAGATAAGCATAACTTGTAGAAAATTTAAACGAAAACATAATTAAATGAATAAAAAGGAATTTAACCTAGAAAACTATCGTGTCACTAATGATAAACATAATTTACATACGAAACAAACACCATAAATATAAGTGACGTAAAGGAAACTTCAAATTAAGAATAGACATGGCTTTGAATAACCTTTTAATGAATATCATAGAGATTATTTTTTTATCTTTTTTTATTTATAGAGGACTTGATTCACAAAATAGGGAGCGAACATGG
This sequence comes from Orgyia antiqua, assembly GCA_916999025.1. Lineage (NCBI taxonomy): Eukaryota > Metazoa > Arthropoda > Insecta > Lepidoptera > Erebidae > Orgyia > Orgyia antiqua. The sequence goes on from OU779862.1 coordinate 24,184,775, forward strand.
CGTCCTCGTAATACTACACAATGTAACTTATAATCTAGACTTAAGAGGGTACTGTACTCCTCATTTAGGTATTTGCCTTAGGTATTGCTATCCCTATTCCCGAGCGTCGCGCTGAAAGGGACGAATATAGATGAAGCGGATTTTACCTACAAATTCTTTTAAAAAAAGACGTTCGTACTTCTATTTTCTTTTCGAGAAAGTTAAAACGATTTTAATAGTTTTTGCGTTGTATTATAGATAAAGAGTATATCTATGCTTCTATCACTTTCTTTTGTGGTAAAACTTTCCCAAATTTGTGTGATAGACGCTGCAACTTTATCTAAAGAAAACCGAAAAAGTAGGTTTTTCGGATCGTCATATTTCTTTTAGTTATTATGTTTTGAAAAAAAAAGAAAGTGATAGAAGCATAGATATACTCTTATTCTATAATATAACGCAAAAAGTATTAAAATCGGTTTAACTTTCGCGAAGAAAAAACGGAAGCACGATACCCATACTTTTGTATGGAGCATAATTTGGTATCGTCCCGTGTTAATTGCTATTTTACATAATTTGTACAGTTCTCTTGCATTCTTACAACCAGGGGAAGCTAACATATTACATAGTCCTACATTGTGTCCTGTATCTTAGATTTTATTAAAAGTCTAGTATACTAGCGTTCAAACAAACTCTTTAGCTTTATTTTATAGAAAGATATTTGTCCTAATTATACCCTAGCTGGTGTAAGACCAAATTGAGTGCCTTGAAACTTAGTAGTCCAAGAAACAAGAATACTAACCAATTTGATATCAATCGGCAGATTCCTGTATTGATTGTACCGGTTCTTCATTTCCTCGTACGTCATGAATTGCAAAGCGCCGTGCGATACACCAAACATGCCCGGAACGAAACCCTGGAACACAATATTATACAGAGTTTATACATCATTCATACGATAACGATATACATAAAATGGGGCGAGAGTCGGAAACCTACATTAAATATGTATATACATTGGTACCGATTCTAAGTACATAACTAAACTTAACTAAAAAATTAAAATTGATTGTGTCAATAACACAATTCGGCAATGTTATCAGAACTTTTTTTAGTAGAAAATCTGTGCACAACGAAATAACCAATTAAGTGCGCACTCCCTGAAGATGAGCATCGGATATGCTCGAAACCGACATCATCGATCCCATAACAGTGAGTGTTAGCCGGTAAAATGATATTTCTAATAAGCAACCGTTGTTTTCATTTTTAGGGTTCCGTACCCAAAGGGTAAAAACGGAAACCCTATTACTGAGACTTCGCTGTCCGTCCGTCCGTCCGTCCGTCCGTCTGTCACCAGGCTGTATCTCAAGAACGGTGATAGCTAGACAGTTGAAATTTTCACAGATGATGTATTTCTATTGCCGCTATAACAACAAATACTAAAAATAAAATAAAATAAATATTTAAGGGGGGCTCCCATACAACAAACATGATTTTTTTACCGTTTCTTGCTCGATACTAATAACGTTGCCTTATGTTGCATAGATAATGGTACGGAACCCTTCGTGCGCGAGTCCGACTCGCACTTGACCAATTATTAAGTTAACTTTGCGTAAACTGCGTAGTACAGTAGACTAAATATATATACCTTCCCTATGAGGAGTTACCCATCCATACATGTGGTAAAGCATTTTTTATCCCCAGCGCTGTAGGAGGGAAATTATAAGCATCATGTAAAAGAAGGGGAACTCCAAATGAAAAGTCTATGCCAACACGTCTATCCATAATAACTAAATGACGAACTAAAATATGTGAAAGTGTACATGGTCATGTACAATAAAGTAACCCTAATAAAGTGTTCAAGGTTTATATCATGTAGCTAACGAGATTTTTCCCATCTATATCACAAGAGATTTTAGTAAAAATAAATCTGGTATAACGTCCAACATAAAACACGACAGCTGACCGAGTATACGAATGCATTTATAACGTGCAAATGCACACGTGCTGTTTATAAATACAATTATATAAATACAATAAACACCTGATTTTCTTAACTTAGCAGTGATATAATACTATTGTTCTGATAATACGTTACGAAACAAGTTTTATCTAAGTAGAATTAGATAAACGTCGAGATTTAGACGTTTGCAGATAAAGAGCAAACAATAATGACACTATAGTTGATGATTTGAAGAATGAGCTACAGATAGATATAAAATATTTGAATAGTTTTACAAAACCGAATCTTACCGCAAAGATTTTTTTATCAATATTGCACATAAGAAGCGAAGGCCAAGAAAGGCTCTCAAGAAAAGTCAGTAAATCCAGTACTAGCTGTTGATCGCGACTTCGCACGCGTAGAAATTAGAACACTTTCCCCGTTTTTGCAACATTTTTCAATGATGCTAAACTTCTTTTGGTCGTAGCGTGATGATATCTTTACTAATTTATAATTGTGAAAACAAGTTGATGACGCAATAAGAATTTTGACGAGCTTAAGTGTTAATGTGTGTAACCAAACCTTAGCGCGATTTAAAAAACACTGTACAACGTCATTTATCGAGTGTTATAGTAAACTTTTGACTTCTAAATTTCACTCAGACGAAGTCGCGGGCAGCAGCTAGTATATTATAATCCAAAGCCTTCTTTGATAAAAGTACTATCCAACTCTAAAAGAATTTTTAATATATTTTTTTTGTATATACATTCGTATTTGGTACCCATAACAAAAGCATAGAAATATAGCTTACTTTGGGACAAGAGGAAGTTGTGTAATATGTCCAAAAAAAAATTTTTATCAGGGCAGTAGTTCCTGAGATTACCGCGTTCCAAACAACTCTTCAGTTTTATAATGTTAGTATAGAGATCCAATATGCATCAAGCAGTCAGAAATACTGACTCAACGAGTATCGAAACTATATTTTAATAGAAACCAATTTGTGTACAACCGGCTCTTATAATTTTAATACCTTTTTTATTTGTTTAGACCATTTTTAACAAAACATTGAATTTCCTGTGGTAGTTCTATTTTGTACCTACTGTCGATATATACTCCAATCGGCGGGTGCAATATGTTGGTGACATTTATATTTAATCAATCACTACTCAGATAGCATAGCACGTTTTTACCTAAGTCACATGATTGCTTTATATATAGAAAGAAAATAATATCGCTTATATCGAATCAATCATCAGCGTTCAATTTTAATATATAGCCGAGGCTCACGACTTAAGGGCCTACATCAATATTATCGTATATCATCGCCGACACGTACATATTAACACAGCCAGTAGGCACAGAAAATGAAGAATTAGGGATACTTTTCCCATTTACTCAAAATCTACTAAATATATTTTAATTCTGATTTACGTGTTTCTATATATAATAGTTACTTATGTTTTTAAAGTTATTTCATTAGTTAATACGCGATAATAGACCGACAAATGAAAAAAATAAAAAATTTGAGAGGTTGTTTCGCCAAGATTTTCTATCGAGAAAACTTTTTTCAATCGCGTTTCTGAGTTGATGCGATCCTAGATCATATATTGAAAAAACATATACATACTTAAAAATTAGAGCTCTAGCCATTCAATCTAAAGAAACAATGAAAACTTCGTACATAGAAAAATGCACGAAGCTATTTTGGTATCGTCTTAACCTCATCCGATATCATCGTCTCAAACTAAGCGTAACTTATACTATTAAATATGTATGAGTACCAAATAGTATATTTTTTTGTAAATATACTAATATCTATAAAGCCTATTATTCATAATGACTTATCGGAGGTGTGAACAATAACTTTATCGGAGAGATAATAAACATTTTATCGTAAAAAAGACTATTATGAATAACAATTTTTGACATTTTTAGCGGACCGAATTTCTAAACCTTCGATAAGTCATTATGAATGAGACCAATAAGTATAAATACTCCGAAATTAATAATAAAAAGAACAATTAAGTGCAAACAACAGTGTTTATCACACAAATAATTTCTTGAATTGGAATCGATTCCGATTCAAGAAATCTTCTAATACTTAACAACTGTTTTTAGGGTTCCGTACCCAAAGGGTAAAAACGGGACCCTATTACCGAGACTTCGCTGTCCGTCCGTCCGTCTGTCACCAGGCTGTATCTCAAGAATGGTGATAGCTAGAGTGTTGAAATTTTCACAGACGATGTATTTCTATTGCCGCTATAACAACAAATACTAAAAATAAAATAAAATAAAATAAATATTTAAGGGGGGCTCCCATACAATAAACATAATTTTTTTTACCGTTTCTTGCTCGATACTAATAACGTTGCCTTATGTTGCATAGATAATGGTACGGAACCCTTCGTGCGCGAGTCCGACTCGCACTTGACCAATTTTTCTATTATACACAGCAAACAACAGTTACTATTTTGTGGTTTTATACTTGTCGTATGTTTAAATAGCCTCTTTATAGAATATAGTATCTATAAACAACATTACGTAATTAGTGAGCTGATTAGGGCATTATTTGATAATGTTGATGTATTTAATTGTCTATAGTCTATAGTACTTAAAATATAGGTTTTATCACTACACACATATATTATGTTACCCAGTGCTGCTAACCATGTAGCAAGTTTAGCAGGACCTATAAATTTTCCATTTTTCTTGCCTTTGCCTCACTGATTTGGGCCAGTTTAGGGCCGTTTCATAAACACAATATATCTGTCATGTATGCAACATCAATTCAGTCCTTGAAAAATAAATTAAAACAATAATATTATTCGTTCCGCAGTAAACATCGTGTGGATATGCTATTATATCGCAATACCAATACTGATATCTAATGAACCCTGAACTGATATCACCGGTTCGATCTGGACCTATATATAACAAGTTTATATGTATAGCGACACAAATAATTTATCAACACTTAATTTTAACGACAGTTCGTATGCAATAGAGAATTTAACCTACTAGTGTCAATGTGTCATAAATGCTGATAACAATTGATTTACAATACACTTCCACAAGTTTAATTAGTCAATTATTGTTATAATTTCATTTTACTTGGTTATTTTATGATTTATTGAAATTGATTGGAGCTAGTTCGAATTATTTACGCGATTTTATGCTACATTATTAAGATTTTATGAAAGACTAAAAATTTGAGTATCTGATATCCACATAGCAAGAGTTGCAAAAGCTAGAAACTCTCCGTCTTCAGAAGCCCCGCACATATAAATTTACTACTTTATTTATTTATTGTATATCCCCCTGAATTACTAATTGCAAATATGATAAAGCCCTTCATAGCACAAGTTACAGGCTCCGCGCTAGCTTAATCAAACACTATACATAATCAGCACAATATATATACCCTCACGGAGGCCGTAAGTCTAGCAAAAAACAAGGCAAATAAAGAATCGGAAACCACGGAAGATTAATAGTTACTACAAGGAAAAATAGATCACACATAATTATATTATTAGACGAGCCTCGTGGTTGAGTGGTTCATGTGACGGACTGCCGATCAAGAGGTCGCGGGTTCGATTCCCGCTCGGGACAATCATTTGTGTGATTTTTCTAATTGTCATACAAATGTTTGTGCTAAGTCTGGGTGTTTCTATGTATTCTAAGTATGTATTTACAAAAGAAAAGTAGTATATGTATTATATCCGTATTCTGGTACCCATAACACAAGCATATAAGCTTAGCTTGGGACCAGAGGACGTTGTGTGAAATGTCCATGAATATTTATTATTTATTATTATTTATTTATACAACGTGATAACGATTGCGAAATATTACTGACATGATCAAAGAATCACATTACCATCATAACAACCTTCAAATCGATAGAACTCCCTTAGCCAATAATGTAACAACTTACATCATGCACAAAATGAGTTTTTTAGGCAATCGCTTTAAATATTCGCTATTATATTATATATAATTTGTGATAACAAAACATGATCTCGACGTAGTTTATTATTAAATATTGTTTTGGTACTAGTCACTGCTAAAAAACCAACTAGACATTACTTACTTACTTAACTTATTTAAAACATTATCAGTAAATAGTTGCACGGTCATTGGCAAATAATTGTACAGACATACATAATCTACGAGGGGAGGTCCAAAAGTTCGTGGAATGGAGGGGATGGAGTGGGGATAGGGGCGCTCGCTTAGTGTCATACTAATTGGGGACTCATAATTAGTATATAAATGGAGTTTCAGCCCTATTGCGTCATTCGTTTACGAACACTCGCCTGCTAAACGTCAATCCGGAAGAAAACTGAAACTATGGAGAAAATTGAACACCGTGCGGTCATTAAATTCCTTACCAAGCAAGGAAAGAACGCTCAGACCATTTTGAATGAAATGGAAACTGTTTACGGGGAACAGTGCCCTAGTAAATCAATGATTTACAAGTGGCATGGTCTTTTTAAACATGGTCGGGAGTCGATTGATAACGACCCCCGCTCAGGAAGGCCAGTTGAGGCCACCACATCAGACATCGTCGAAAAAGTGGAAAAAATTGTACTGGAGGACACCCGTTTGAAGAAAAAACAGTTATCTGCATTAGTTGGAGTATCAGATACCACCATTTTGCGAATCCTACATGACCACCTGGGTATGACAAAAGTCAGTGCAAGATGGGTACCGAGAATGCTCACGCCGCTTCAAAAACAGCAGCGCGTCGAAGCGTCAAAACATTTTTTGGAGTTGTGTGGCGACGATCCTGGACCGATTTTGGAGCGAATTGTTACCGGCGATGAAACATGGGTTCATCACTTTGAGCCTGAGTCCAAACAAGAATCCATGCAATGGCATAAAAAGGGGACACCACCGCCAAAGAAATTCAAAGTGTCGGAGTCGGCTGGAAAGTTGATGGCTACTGTTTTTTGGGATTGTGAGGGGATAATACTGATTGATTATAAAGAAAAGGGCAGGACCATAACCGGAGAATACTACGCAACAATACTAGAAAAATTAAACGATGCCATCAAAGAAAAACGTCGGGGAAAATTGACCAAGGGCGTGTTGCTCTTGCAAGACAACGCGCCGGTTCACAAGAGCAAAGTTGCAATGGCTGCTCTACACACGCATGGCTTCGAATCACTAGTCCACCCACCCTGTAGTCCAGATCTGGCCCCAAGTGATTTTTATTTGTTCCCCAATTTAAAAAAAGACTAGAAATTTTCCGACGACAATGAGGTAAAGGAGGCAATTTTGGCTCATTTTGAGGGAAAAGATAAAAAATATTTTTACGATGGTTTAGAAAAATTAATTCATAGATCTAATAAATGTATTCAGCTTAAGGGTGATTATATTGAAAAGGAAAAATAAATTTACTGTTTCATTTTTACTAAAACCCTTTCATTCCACGAACTTTTGTACCTCCCCTCGTACCTTTCCAAAAGCCAAAACACTCATACGGATCGATTTCTAACAAGGTTCTGCTCTCCTTGAACTTCTCAATGTCAATCAATAGGTCTCAATTATTATTATCACTAAATTATAAGTAACACCTTGTGGGTGAAGGATAGACATATAATTCGTGGACATCGATCGATAGTTTGCTATTATATAAACAGCGTTAAAATAGGTGTACTATTACTCTAGGAAAATTTTCCGCCAACGACTACTACCCGTTCTGGGAGACTTGCGGACACCTAACGTGAAAAAATTCTTCGAAAAGAACTAAAACCACCATTGGAACAACATAAATTAAATAATGAAAAAATCTATACTATAATATTATTATAAAGCGGAAGAGTTTGTTTGTTTGTTTAAACGCGATAATCTTAGGAACTACTGGTCCGATTTGAAAAATTATTTTTTGTTGGATAGTCCATTTATAGGGGAAGGCTTTAGGCGATACAACATCACGCGGCAACCAATAGGAGCGAAGCATAAGTGAAAAATGTTGTAAAAGTAAATGTTGTGTAAGTGCAATCTGTATTAAGTCTATCAAGTAAAATCTATACACAGATTGCGTAAAACGATGACGTCACAAGATTTAAAGTAGGTAATATCTTCAAGAATTTTTTTTAAATTCTGTGTAGTGAATATTTCAATAATATTGAAATTAGTTGCATAAAATAGTCTATATTTTCTGAAAAGAATATAAAAACAGTAGGTCAAAAATTATGAACAATGCCAATTGATCTAAAGACCTTGTAGCAACTTTCTAAGTTACACTAGCCCTTTGACCTTGGCTCAACATGAAGGTTTAATGATGACCTACAGATTAATAGTTAAAATACTAGATTTTACTTTCCAAAAACCAGGTTTCATTGATATATATATATATAAAATAATTTCTACATTTTTTAAGAAATCTTGGACAATTCAACCAGGCAAACTGCTTCCTTTTATTCTACATTTACTAAAAACTTACTGTACTGAGCCCATATTTATATCTAATAACTGGACAATGGAATCTTTCGAAAAGGAAAAGAAACTGTAAGTATTTGATCTGGTCCTACTACGTGTTGATTTGTACCATTAGACAAAACAAAGTTGTGTAGGTCAGTTACCCAAAAATTATGTAAGTGGTCCATGATCAACAATAATTTGTTACTTCAAAATTTTCCTTGAGTGACGCAACACAATATGCACAGTACCGAGAAACGTAATATGTATTTATAAAAACCATTGTCAATTATTAGTGAGGTGACACTTGAATCATTACGAATAACCCAGTATGGTAGCGTAGGCTTGAGAAGCGATAAGTTTGAGGTACATTGGCTCTCTATGAAAAAAGTCCAGTCCTCCTCTTCGTGGGAGAATCAACAAAAATAATGGCAGCGTAGGTACGGAAGCATTTCCAGGGTAAACATTCATCACAAGGCTAACTTGTAGATAGTTGATTGTAGACTATACAAATCAAGTGTTTTTAAGTCGTGGCCTCGGTGTCATGCCTACTCGGTTTTATCACAGATAAGTATTTTTGTGATCAAATTATTTGATTATATTTATTATCTATCGCCCAAAACTGACTTGCCTATTTTACGACACAGTTTTGAAATCGCAAGGTCTATTGTTAAATTATTGGGAAGGGACCTTATTAAATGTTTTTATTGGAAAATTAAACATTTCTGGAAAAGCCTGGCTTAGGTAGAAAATATTAGATGCGGTAGCACAGTTAATTTAGAGGCACTGTATAATTGCCGTAAATGAATGACTACGTATTAAATGACAGCGTTGGTTGGAACGCAACACAGCTGTGCGTTGCTAACAGGAAATCATCACTGTGTATTAATGGACGCATCCTTGTTGTATAAGCACTAGCTGGCTTACGAGTTAATATAAGTTCTAGTCATTATAAACAGAGTTACGTATTAATATTTTGAAACTAGACCAACAAGTTTGCTACTCGGTCTCTAATCTCTATTTATTAACAGATATTTAAGTAACAAACTACTTGAAAACATTAAGAAATGTTGTGCACACTCATTTGGAATTGTATGGGGCTCTTCAAAAAGGGCATTGAGGTTCCTACATGTTAAGCAGCACGCGAGTGATACCTCTGGTGTTGCAAACGATAGGCTAATCGCTTACCATCAGGCAAGCAGAAGGTATACTTGTTTGTGACTCCTGTAGTACAAATTAAAATTGGTCAAGTGCGAGTCGGACTCGCGCACGAAGGGTTCCATACCATTATCTATGCAACATAAGGCAACGTTATTAGTATCGAGCAAGAAACGGTAAAAAAATCATGTTTGTTGTATGGGAGCCCCCCTTAAATATTTATTTTATTTTATTTTTAGTATTTGTTGTTATAGCGGCAATAGAAATACATCATCTGTGAAAATTTCAACTCTCTAGCTATCACCGTTCTTGAGATACAGCCTGGTGACAGACGGACGGACGGACGGACGGACGGACGGACGGACGGACGGACGGACAGCGAAGTCTCAGTAATAGGGTCCCGTTTTTACCCTTTGGGTACGGAACCCTAAAAATCATCATACCAGTATTGGGCACTCCTTCACATCAAGAAGGCCTTTTAGTTTACTAGGCCTAGCAGTATGTCTACCAGTCATGTAGGCACAGCCTTTATTAACTAATGTTTGACGTTATCCCGAAGAAATCTAGTATTTAACAATTTATGGACTAAATCTACTATATAAAAATAAGTCGGGATTTCCTTCCTGATGCTATAACTCCAGAACGCACGAACCGATTTCCACGGTTTTGCATTCGTTGGAAAGGTCTCGGGCTCCGTGAGGTTTATAGTAAATTTTTTTTTTTTACTTTTTTTTTGGTATGGCAAAACAACGTTTGCCGGGCCAGCTAGTCCTGTTATAAAATAATAACAACATTGAACATGGCTGTTTTTTCGTCCCTATGTTTAGGAACTTATAAAACCAGAACATGAATATCGATTGCCTTTGTCAATATGAACAATGCAAATACATTTGTTACGATTATAATGTGTGCCGCATTCGTTGCGTAGATTAGCATTACGTCACGTGCAGTCATATTATATGTGCATTTAATTAATATTCTCTAACATTGGCGTGACTCATTGCGCTAAAATACTTTTTAGGGTTCCGTACCCAAAGGGTAAAAACGGGACCCTATTACTGAGACTTCGCTGTCCGTCCGTCTGTCACCAGGCTGTATCTCAAGAACGGTGATAGCTAGAGAGTTGAAATTTTCACAGATGATGTATTTCTATTGCCGCTATAACAACAAATACTAAAAATAAAATAAAATAAATATTTAAGGGGGGCTCCCATACAACAAACATGAGTTTTTTACCGTTTCTTGCTCTCATACAACAAACGTGATTAATTAAGTATTGTGTGTGTTGTTTGATCATTTATTAATAACGTGCCTTATGTTGCATAGATAATGGTACGGAACCCTTCGTGCGCGAGTCCGACTCGCACTTGACAAATTTTTACGTATTCTGTCGCATCGTAACTTGCTCAAACCGATTACTAATGAATCGTAACTTTCTTTGAAACGTACAACTTATTACGAATTGAATGCGTGAAAATTTACATCATCTGTGAAAATTATAACTCTTTGTTATTTTCATGATGTTGATTTGATCTATCTCGGTTCTTAAGATACAGACCGGTGACAGACAGTATTCTGAGCACTTATAGCCCTTAACCCTTTTGATATAACTGCGAAAATCGAACTAATAAAATATTACAAAGAGTAACCAAAAATTTAGATTGAAAACAATTCTTTATCACAACACCACATCGGACAGTCCTTGACCGTTTTATCATTCGTCTGCATGTGATCACGTCTATCATTCAGTAAATATGTATAAATCTGCATCATAAAGCATACAAACAAGATTTACATACCTATAAACAGGGCTGGGCAAAATACATGCTTTGTTGTAATTGAAATACAAATTACAAAATACTGCTTTTGCAAGTAATTGAAATACAAAATACTAATTACTTTTGAGTGGAGTAATTGAAATACAAATTACAAAATACAGTGTTTTGGCTGTTTGTAATTGAAATACAAAATACAAATTACAAAATACATTTATACTAAAATTTTTACCCAACTTTAAAAAAAAGGAGGTTTAATGTTTGTTCACGAATAAATTTGACGTTTATCGATTTTAATGCTTCTTTTTTTGTTAGAAAGAAAATGTTTTAGAGGTGGTTCTATGATAGGAAAATTAGGTTTTCGTGATGGCAGTCCAGGGAATTAGATGACAACTTTTAAAAATCATAGGGCACTGTTTGAGGTCGGTTTTTTGTTGTTAAAAGCTATGGATATGAAAGAAGATAAATTTTGGAATATTAATATTTATGTAGGGATTATCTCTGAAAATATTGTCCGTGATGAAGTATTAAGAATACAAACGTCAGCACCCCCATCTTCCGCGAGCATGCGGCTTGCCAAGGCGGTCCACCTAGTCCTCGGGAGTGGGTCGAGGCGAGGCACCGACGGAGGATCTGACGTACCACCTCATGCAGATCCTCACGGGTCATGGCTGTTTCGCCAAGTACATGTGGGAGCTGGTTGGTAATGAGTTTGATCCTGAGTGCCGCAATTGTGGGAGTGGGGCCGTGGACACGGGGGAACACCCCCTTGCAGTGTGCACGGCCTGGGACACCCAGCGTGTTCACCGTCGACGTTCTGGGCAAGAATTCGGCACCCTCAATGAACAATGTTGTGCTGCCGTCGCCTCCTTGGCCAGGGAGGTGATAGCGGCAAAGAGGGAGTTCCTGCGGGAGCGCGAACACGCTGGAGAATCCTTGCTACCGTAATAAGCTCAGTTGGCAGTGCTACGGAACGGCTTTCCAAGGTCTTGGGTTCAAGTCCCGCTTGCAGTAATCACTTTTTCCACCACAATTTAATTTATTAAATATTTCGTGATTTTTAATAATAGACATTACAATTTTTCGGTATTATATTAAAATCGGAATTTCTATATTCGGAATAAAGTTTTTCGGAATATTTCGGTGTTCCCGGGGTGGTGACATTTGTATTCTTAATCGGTAAACACACGGAGAACCAGCGTGAAAAACCACCATTCGTAAATATTACCAGCCTTTAGCAGCATTACCTTCCACCAATCAGTACTTTCATCAAAAGCTACAATGGTTCCAAAATATTTTTTTAACTCGTTTAACTTACAGTAATATAGGTATTGATTTTACAAATAACTTCATATCTGTATATCAATTTACTGTAGTTACCCCAAACAACGCAAAAATATAAGCCCCTATGAGATTATCCTATTTGTGGCAAACGATCATTTTCGGCACCGACATCAAACTAATGTTGGTAAAGTAAAATTTGATGGGCCACCGTTACCTCATTGACAGTTTGCGTTTTGTTAAATAATTTTGGCGCACAGCTTATATAACGGACTCTATAAGCAGACTCCAATAGATACTTTGGCTACATAAAGTGACTGTTGTACTTAAATGTATTTTAAAAATGTATTTTGAAGCCTCAAGTAATTGAAATACTAATTACAAATTACTTCGACGTCTGGTAATTGAAATACAAATTACAAATTACATTTTAAGGCAGTAATTGAAATACAATTACAAAATACGTAATTGTATTTCAATTACGTATTTCAATTACATGTAATTGAAATACTGCCCAACCCTGCCTATAAATAACATACGTAATATGAAATTACCATATTTATAAAATGTTTTAGCATGGAGATGGAAACTGTAAGACAATTCTATAACGACGTATTGTCTGAACGAAAGAATAGTCGATATGACAGTAATATTTCAGTGTCTGTCGTTAAAGACTAACAAGAAACAACCAAATAAATGATCACTTAAATAAAGATGTTACAAACTTATGTAATAATCTGTTTAACCTGCGTGATTATTAAGCTGAACAGTAAATAATGCTTTCAGCATCAACGTATGGCAAATCGTGGTGTAAGTTTCTTAGGTAATTGTTATTGTCTTTCGTTTAAGACTAATGCTTCTGTTTTGAATTTTACTAGTATCGAAATAAAGGAGGACTAATTTACAGCCAGAGAAAGTAAAATTATAAAGTACCTATACTAAAATGTTAACAATAATGTCGAAACTTAAGATCAGCTGTCGAAATAGCTATAAAATTAAATGTTAAGTTTTGTGTTTCAACCTAATTAACAGTGTAAATTTATTTAGTAGGTATAGGTATAGATATGGACTTACCCTATATAATCCCCTGATTCCTTCTGTCCTGTAGATTTTGACTAGACCGTCGACCATACCCTTGTATCGTTTGTTATCAGCCAGGTGTTCCTCGCTGTACTGCAAGCAGAGGCGGGTCTTCACCACCCATATGGGGTTCGTCATCACTAGTGAGAGGACACCAGCCTCTGCCGCAGCCAGCATGTGGAGACCAGGCCCGAGCGGTGTGCGAGCATTACCACCTTGGATCCATGTTTTTATTGCGTTATAACTGTTGACAAATATTTCGAGTAAATTCATTTATTATTTAAAAATACCGCTGACATTTTGCTATTTGAAAACATGCGTTTTTAGCGACATATTACGAGAAGTCCAACTCAATGTAGGCTTCATTTGAACAAGGAATCGCATTCCCGCGTGGCCAAGGCGCTGAAAGCAGAATGTTTTCATGTAGCTTTTGCACGAAAAATTAGTTTAGCATATAGCTATTTTAGCTAGTTTTGTTTCATTATAATAGCTTTGAATAAAAGTGGTTAAGTTATAATTTTGGGAGGTGAATATGTTCAGCGTGGAAATACAACGCGTGCAAATTTCGTATTAGCGCAAATTGCTCAATATTGTTCAAAGGTGTATAAGGTGTATAATACCAAACGGGAAGAAGTCTCCTTATCATCACAAAATCAAGGCAAATAGTAGCGATAGTACGTACGCCTATAGCACTTACAACTACGTAATAATCGCATACATTCAAGCATAATCTAGGAAGTATTTTATACAGACAATCTGTGAAATACCCATTAATATTACACCATAGTGCAATATTATTATGGTCGTAAGTAGTATTTGGTTTCGAGAGTGGTTTTCCTGTTGCGGTTTTTGCACATTTCGAGGGATTTTAACTAGAAATGGGAATAACGGCCTAAAATTTTAAACGAATTTAAACGAGATGCTTAAAAAAGTTAGCTGCTTAAAAAGTTGCTTATTTTTAAGCAGCTATTTTATGCTTTTTAAATTTTTCGTTAAGAAAATTAACTCAACTTAATTTTTGTAGTCTGCTTAAAATTCATAATATGCTGTTTGCTTACTGTTTAGCTTTTATGCTTTTTAACTTTTTCGTTAAAACATTTAACTGAACCTAATTTACGTTGTCTGCTAAAAATTTGCTTACCGTTTAAATAAAAATTTTACACTTACATCTCTTTACATTTTCCTCTTCTCTTTTTACCAACATTTTGAAAATATTCTCACAACTGTGTTGCAATTTGAAGATAAGCATTAAGCGAGGATTGCTTATAAACGGCAGCGTGCTTTTTTGCTTATTTTAATAAGCATTGCTTATTAAATATTTAGTTTTCGTTTAAACGCTCACTACTAATTTCAACCACTATACCCTACCGTATGGCCATATCAGAATGACAACAATGGACAGCAATTAAATTAGAGTCCTAAAAAGACCACTGATAAAACATCTGATTACATAGAATATTGTACTTTTAAATGCCCCTTGATCACTGGCACTTATACACGCCCTTGCCAAATCTTCCATAGCATATAAGAGATGATCTCTATATGGTATCTTGTAAATGTCGTAACTTCTAAATAAAAATATTTATTCTAAGCTTATTGGCATATTACCAAATTTCAAATTCACCTTTTGCAAAATTACTATTGCGTGTTTTTGTTAACCCATCGGTTAGTTTGTTTCGTATAGATTTACGAATACTATGATAGAGACAGAAAAATACATCTGCGAAGTAATAATCGACTGCCCAATTGTGGGGCATTAATGTCCTAAGAAAAAGAAGAATTACCTTGGAAAAAACTTAGGAAATGATATATTGGATAGCTCGAAACTAAAACTTCCCTTTTATCAAAACGTTTAGTGGTGGATAAACTATTATAAACTCCCATTACAGTAAAGGCTCTTTTCAAAGACGGTGACGTTAATTGACACAGAAGAATCTACGCTATGTATTTCTAAAATAACTACGTCTGACGCTAGAAAACTAATAAAAGCAATAGTTAAAACCATGGAACACAATTAGTTTTAAAATATGAATGGAGACGCGTCAAAAGACACATTTGCTAAAAATAAATCGTAACAACATGTCTACACAATGGGAACAACGTAAATAACCTTGTACATTTTACATCCGATTACCAAAAGTAAAATGTTTACCACTGTGTTTCTGACTAACTATTAATATAAATGAAAAAGTATGAAGATAAGTAGGTTTAAGCGTTGCCTGTTGCTAGTGTGTAACTTTATTACTCTTTCACGTAAAAACATCTTATCTTTTTTATGTTTACTTATTATAAAGAAAAGCTGTTTCTTTTGTATGTATGTTCCTATGTGAGCCTATATCTTTTAAACCACACACCAGAATCATAGTTTGTTATAAACACAGAGTGGTTCAAGACGATACGGTGGGCGACAACTAGTAGTTTTTTGTAAAAACTATAGCTTGCAGATCTGAATAACAATAACCTATATATTGTTACAATAAATAAAGAAGTATAAAATGGGATGAGATCCCTTTTTTTACCAGGTAGCGCCAAAACCAGGTTTTTTACCACGTAGCGGTAAAAAAAGTTCTATGAAATTTTGTCAAAAAGCCATCAACAACTTTTTTAACTTTAATTTAATTTGTACAACAAAAAAGCTTAAAAGTATTGTGTCTGCTACTTACAATAAAAAGTAGAAGCCCCATGCTGAGCCTGAACCCCAAACATTGGGTGTGACACCTCTATAAAGTCCCTTGACCCCCTCTTTCTTAACAATAGTGACAAATGCACTACTGAGTCCATCATATCTAGGAACTGTAGCGGTCCTGCCGTCATTCACTAGAACAAATTAAATCATAATTAATTTTAAATTTGTATGTACATAATAAGTACCGATTGTGTCAATGAATAACTCAATTGAGAAACATTGATTAATTGTAATCATTTTTTCCACCGTAATTTGATTTCAACAGAAGTGTTATGCTCCAAACCAGAACATAAAGTTAAATAGGTAAATAAGGAGAATATATCTTTCATGATGAGACACATCATTAGATACTCACCAAACTGCTTATAGTCAGTATAGTCAACTTATAGCAGGGGAGTAGGGGAAATACATGTATTTATAGAAGCATAGAAGTAAATTGTAATCCCTAAAACCTCTCATAAAGTAGAGGAGGCCAGAGGCCAACAGTGGGACGTTTTGGAACAGGGAGAAAGACTTAAACAATCCCAGAAAAGATTGGCAAGTGTGTTTACTATTTAGAATTCATTGACTCGTCAGCGTTAGCCTAATAATTTGGTAAGAAATCTAATAATAATGGAAAATTTGAAAACAGAGCAAGCCAACACTAATCCAAATAGCCTAATAAATAAAAACATCAACTAATAACCAAGTAGTTATTACAGTTATCGTAAAACCACACTGATTACTTCCATTAAGAGTAAAAGTTTTATTATAGTTAATTCAAATCAAATTATTCAGAGAGAAAGTGACCATTTCTATGTTGTGTTGTTGAAGACCAATTTTGTGATCTACCTAATTGCTAAAATTGGCACAGTTTATGTACAAATAATATGGAAGGTAACACTAACATTTTAAAAGCAGTGCACCTATTTCAATGCTGAAATAGCCAGTAATGTGACTTATCAATGAGGAACTAAATGCAATGTAAACAAAATTATCTTGCCTACACTTTCACTTTACTAAGTTCAAGGCTGTTTAATATATAAAAAATAACTAGTGTTAGATTCGTTTAATTCTCAGCAAAATTCAGATTACTTTTAAAGATTTACAGAATTTAAAAAAATATTTGTAACCTTACAGAATCACGAGATCTCACATGGTAATTACGTGAATTATTCATAGTACTCACCTGCAAATCTGATTTTTATTAAATCCAACGGGTGCAAAATAAGTGTAGATGTGACGCCACCTGATATACCAGCTACCAGGTGCTCGTACTTTATGTGGTTGAAAAATGCCAACTTAGAAGACGACGAACTGTGGTTCTTCATTGTAGTCATGATTTAACTAGATCACACATAAAACTTTTAATAGCATCTTGAGTGGACCTTGTTTGCACTTAATCTACCGGCATACACTTTCCCAGAAATCTTTAACGAAACTGAATCTATTGTATTCTTCACTAAACATCGTTACTCTCGTAAAAACCCCACGAATTACGTGCGATAAAAAATGAATGATTCCCGAACTCCGAAATTTGCAGATGTAACGCTCCTTTACACATATGGAGACAGCACATAATGATTAATATTTTAGAATGAACATTTTTAAACTACGACTAATAGTCAAAAATTTGTTGCAACCTCAGTACTTTTTGCGAAGATTTTTATTATGATTAACGTTTTCATGAAAATTAATATTTCAGTTTTCATTAATTATCCTTTTTTAAAACGCCATTTAATGTATTTTTTTAATGTGCATTACGATGAACGAAACGTACAAAAGATGACGTAACATTTTTTTTTATTGGTAATCCCACGAAGTATAGATAGAAGGAGTCCGAACGGTATAGGCTTTTCCATAATATTTCGTGTACACAATAATAAACCCAGATCATAGTTCTATTTTCTGCCACTGGCTGCGCAAGTGTTCAGGGCGTACCGATGCTATTATTATTATTACATGTAAACACGCGCTGGCTCGTGAATGTTGAATTTAATTTAATTAAATACATTTAATTAAATACATAATATTATTTATAAATAAATAATAATATTATTTATAAATATAATAGAATTCAAACGAGTACTCCTTGAAAAATGGCGCGCTCTACCGGCAAAAAATCTGTCCCTTAAATTGAGACCATTCGTTCAACATTACGTTCGGACTCCTTCTATCTATACTTCGTGGGTAATCCATAGAAAACACAGACTAGTAAGAGTAGTAAGTGGAATTGAAAAACGTGGATTATGTAGGTACTACGAACATTACCTATTTAATTTAATACCTCTATAAACGACATAAATGTAGTCGATGAATAGTCATAGAAAAAATTATATAAAAGAAAAATTAGGTTAACGAAGGTAACGCAGCTGTACCTAACATTAATAAATAGTAAAAACATTCAATAAAACCATTATAAACATTGTCACAACGGTAGTTCAATGCATGAAGGTATAGATAAAAAAAAGGAGGCCATACTTGGAACATCGGTTTGAGGCAAATACCTACGTATCTCTATCTCACTCTCTGTGGTCTGACCTCTCTTTTTAGTGTGGCCTTAGTACTGCTATCTCCTTATTAAAATCTCCTAGTAAATTCTTAAAAAGAGTCACCACACATATCAAATCACAAGTTAAACACTGTCATTTGATAGTGTTTAATCGTAACTATAAATAACTAGTTGAAATACGATGAATGAAATTAAAAATAATAAAATAGTAGATCACGGATGCTTTTCATGGTTGACGAATCAGTGAATTATTTTCCCCATTTCCTAAGGATTTCGTAATTTGGCAACATTGGTCACCATATGTCAAGTTGTCGACAAAATTGTGCCAATATGTCGGTTGTTTACTTTACGGTTCACATCTTCGTTTCAAATTTTCGACTCTAATTATTTTTATAATTAAAGAAATGGTGCAAACTTGTGTAGTGCGTGGTTGGGGTAGTACGTGGTGTCCAGGAGGTGATATACAATTTCACGCGTAAGTGTTTAGATCGTGATTTCTGGCATTGAATAACTGCAAACATATTTCTTTGTATTTTCAATTAAATACTTCATAAAATGATTAAACAATGTTTTCAGCATACTTCTAACTAACTATACTGATAACGATGTAAAGATCTAATAGTCTTACATTGAATTTCATGGACTTAGTGCAATTTTATCTTTCTTGTTTACAAGAAGTAATTTTGAAATAGTGTGACCATACTGAGGACATATCTAGGACTTTCTGTGGGACCTGAACTAAATTATACATGTTTGCTTAGTCATTTAATTTTTATTTCACATTATTTACAACATTAATATACTTACCTACAATATTATTTTTTTAGATTTCCTAAAAATAGTACCCAGAGGAAATTATGGTTATCCATTGTACCATTGAAAATGAAATTTTATGAAAGTGCAAGGATTTTTTAAAACAAACAGCAGTTCCTACTATAATTACAAATCAAGAAGCAGTATCACCTTGCAAGGTAAAATTTCAAGTATCTATTTACAAACTCCTTTAATTGTCTCACATGTTATACAATGTTAAATATTTGAATTTATAAGGAATATAAAAACTAGTATGAAAAAAAATACCCCACCAGTATCAGGAACATTTTCCAAACTACCGGCGCTCAAGGCTCCAGAGATAATTGCTGCTTTCTGAACCAGCCCCCCCCCCCCGATCCGACTGCCTAATGAGAGCCTTACATTATTATTATGTTTCAGAAATGTAGTAGTTCGAATATATGGCAAAAGGCTATATTTTGTAAAATATATTATAATTTTCAGATAGACAGTTCATTACAGGAAGAGTCTATGGGGCAAGTAGCTACTCTGGGTGTACCAAATCCTAGCTCTGGCATTTATGAAAGTAATCCTTCCTGATGGGCCAACTCAGAGAAAACAATATAGAAAACAAATTAATTAATGTTGTATCACAACATTTTACTCCTCTGTTGCAAGAAATGTTTAAGCATCCCATCACGGACTCAATTTATTGCAATGATTTGCATGAAAGCGTATTAATTAAGAAAATTGCAAATTCATTTTTTAACACTTAAAGAGTCATACAGAAAATATACTTAGTGATTTACGTGGTAAGAGACAGAAATTACACAAAACAATAATATTTAGTCATGTATAAAAGAAAAGTTATTAAATGATTTTAATTTGGAAAGTGCTGTTGTTTCTTTTTTGCCCTTTTTTTGTAACTTTATTATCGTTCCTATTATAGCCCCCTATGATATATGTCACAGTCACAACTTATAACCACTCAATAGACTGTAAGCTCTCGACAGTAGTACTTTTGACTGAAATTATTCAAAACTAATTTTACCCAATATAGCTGTTTAAATGTAATTTTAACTGACTTGCCTAGCGCCAAGTAGTGGAACACAAGGCACAGGGAGCCAAGGGCAACCCGACAAGGGTGGGTTAGGTTTTTAGCTCCCGTCATGCCATTCATGATAAGTTCCTTTAAACGCTGTAGACAGAAATATACGTAAAAATTGATTTTGACTGATTCTCCGTTCTTCCGTCAGCCACTTTTAACCACATTCATATTGTCAGTTAAAATGACTAATAACTACAGATTTTCCGACAAACTAATTTTAATCAACGTAACGTATTTTTTTTTTCAGAAGTATTATTGACCGAATTTGCCCTTTAACTGACATTAATAAATAGAAATACATTGGCTAACCCAGAAATCTAGGAAAAACTATTGTCCAGTATGTATTCATAATGTTTAATTAATCTGCAAAATTAATGAAACATATATCTTTTGCGATTTCATGGTTGGTCCCTTAATAACAGTACATGTTTAAAAATATGAGTACAATAACCCTTTTTCGTTTTTACGCTACCTACACAAAAAGTTATGTTTCCACTTAGGTATGCCAAATAGATTTTATTGTGTAACTTGTTTTGTTTACTAAGAAATTACTAACACCTTGTTATTTTTAACCGGCTTCAAAAAAGGAGGTTCTCAATTCGTTGGAATCATTTTTCTGTATCTTTGTAACATGTATTTAGGTCTGAAATAAAGGTAAATTATTATTATTTTATCTCAAGCAGATCTCACAATCATTCATTAATTTCGTATTGCCGTAGGAACTACACCTTTGTTCTAGTAATTATCTATTTCCCACCAATATTCTATAGGTACATCGTACATACGAACTAGGAAATTTTACGTGTTTAAAAATGTAAAAAGAATAATAAATTTAACAACCGAACCTCCAGTTACTGTTAAAAAACTAGAATTATCCAAACTTTCACGCGATAACAAACAGTTTGTTTTTTGAGTATTTTTTTTACGCACAGTACATAAAGTATCTCGACATATAAAATCTATACGGGCTAGGTCTTAGAAGTGAACATTTTGTTGACACTATATGGAACACAACTACTTGAGGTTATGTCCTGGAAGAAATACAATAAAGGTTACCCTACTTAGAAAGAAAGGGTTTGACCACAGTGAGCGAGATAGCCATACATCATTTTTGCTTCAAGTAGGTATTCAGAGTCTGGACTCCATTTTTATCTATACCTTCATGGTTCAATGACACCATTATAACCACAAAAAATTTACAGTAGACTACCAAAGTTTATAAAATTCGCCACTAAGCAATCAGTTATTGCATTGGTTGATTGCATAATAGCAAATTTTATCAAGTGTAGTACTCTATAAGCCGCACAAATTGGTAATGCGCCTGGCGGCCATGTTGGTGACGTCAGTACCGTTAGCAACGTTGCCCGACGCGTACCCGTATCGAGTTGTGAGCTTTAATACCTACCACGATCGTTTTTATTGTTGTTTTTCTGTTATATTGTTGTGTTTGCTGCTTTGAGTTATTTGTTATTAACACGGGAAATGATACTGATTCTGACGAGACATCAGACTCGGATACCAATTCTGAGTCTGATGTAGATTATATGAGTGGTGTTGAAGAGTTAAGTTAAGATTTTCAAAAATGTGATGATAGATAATGATTTTTCAAACATTACTCAAACATTTTTAATTAAAAAAAACATCAAATTACCTTTATAAACTTTTATTAATAGATGAGAATATTACATTTTGTTAGCTGTACTTTTTCTTTGCTGATGAAGTCACAAGGGCGTTAATTTGACAAGGTTCCAGCGCATTACCAATTTGCGTGGCTTATACTGTTAATTTTTTGTCACAAATGATACCATTCAATTGAACTTTCACTGAACATTGAATAGCAGACTTGAGCAGTTGAGCACCTGTAGTTTAATACGAGTGTGGACATGCTTGGCGCGAAAAACTGACACGCTACCAGCAGCAACCGAGCTCGTCTCAGTCGCTCTGGATGACGTGAGGAGTCTGAGGAGACGCGGACGAGAAAGAGAATTACAAGACGAGAGTGAGAGCTCTGTACACACACGCGTTGGGCCTGTCTCGAAAAATGTGTAAAGCCACTATAAGAGACAGCAGCGTCCGTATACAATACAATGAATAAATGATCATTGTTCTCGTACTTTTTTTAGCAGAGGTCGCCTTAATATATTACCTATAACTGCTGGATGGATTGATAATTTATATAAGGACTGGAAGTTTATGAGTTCCTATGTGAAATTACCATGAAATTACTACTCCCGTTTACGGAATACTGCCAAAATAATAAAATGTTTTTTGGTACCATCCTAAACATAGACTTAGGATATAGATCTAGACGTAACACTCGGTACAACGAATCCGGCCTGCTGCTTTTTGAAGTGAAAACTTATTTAGCGGCGTTGAGCACTTTTTCTGTAATGGGTATAAAATCTTAAACTCGCGTCAGGACACGTGACCTGATCGAAAAAGCGTAAGACGGATGGAGAGTAGACAGCTATCCCCTCTCTACGGCGCGGCGAAAATGTATGCCTGGGCCTACTGTTTCGTTTAGGCAGCGCAGGGCGCTTGCGCGATTGTTCGTCGCATGTTACAGCGTGCCACGCGCATCCATGGATGGTGACAGCTGATGGCTCGACCGTCTGTGTAGTGATCACATTGTTGTGTATTCGTAAAATTCGTGAATCATGTTTGTGTACGATAGCGCAATAAATGAATATTGTATTCTACCACATAAATGATAGTACTTTTATACTGATAAAGCAATTGGTGCAAAATTATTCCCTAACCATTCCAAAATATCAAACATGCTCAACGTTAATAATCAAGTTTTCACTTCTGCCGGGACGTCTTTTTTTTAGTTGAACACATTAAAAAAATAAATGATTTAGTAGCCTTTCTAACTCTTTCTTTTTGAGCGGGAGTTAAAGAGAAAGCAAGGCTACTATTTAACTTTTAAACCATAAACAGGGCGGCCCTGCCTTGGAACAAATCTATGTTCCCGAGTTGTTACTCCCTATTTATAACCTTCTTGATCTAGATCCTCAAATATTTCCAATAGTCAGGCACAGCATTGCTTTTTCAATTTGTTGAACCTCTCATATACAAAAATAATATTCTATGGTTTACGGCATTGCATCCATGATCGTAAAAAAATTGGTCAAGTGCGAGTCGGACTCGTGCACGAAGGGCACGCTACCATTATCTATGCAACATAAGGCAACGTTATTAGTATCGAGCAAGAAACGGTAAAAAAATCATGTTTGTTGTATGGGAGCCCCCCTTAAATATTTATTTTATTTTATTTTTAGTATTTGTTGTTATAGCGGCAATAGAAATACATCATCTGTGAAAATTTCAACTCTCTAGCTATCACCGTTCTTGAGATACAGCCTGGTGACAGACGGACGGACGGACAGCGAAGTCTCAGTAATAGGGTCCCGTTTTTTCCCTTTGGGTACGGAACCCTAAAAATTAAGAAAGTCTAATTTTACATTATTGAACTCAATAGGAGGAAAGTCATAACACTGCACCTAAGCATGGCCATGTTTTAGGTACACCATCTCAATTTTTTGGTCCGCAATATTTAAAACATTGATTTATATTATTTTAACTAGATGGCAATAAAATACATTTGCACTGATTTATAACTAAATTACCGGCATCAAACTAGTAAATTAATCATCGAGGATCAAAACCACGACCTCGTAAACAGCAATCCGTTACTTAAACCACTAGTCCATAAGACCCGACAAAGTCAAAAATATGAGTGTTTAATTTTACTTGTCACTAGCGAAGCGCGACTTCTACAATATAGGTACGTATAAATGGGATGAATATACAATATACAACTGTGTATTCCGTATACGTACGTATGTATGAACAAAACAAAAACGTGTGGAACATTAAAAATCAGAGGTCACTTTCTCGTTAGCAATAAAAAATACCGAAGTTGTTACTCTATTTTAATATAGTTATAGTACTCTATATTGGTCACTCAAAATTTCTGACATGACATTTGGATTTGCCCCTTCCCATTACGTAAATCTGCGAGAAAATCATAATTTAGTGAGGATCAGAAAAAAAACACAAGGATGTTGAAGGTGGCTACTACATTAAGAGTACTCTCAAAACAGGGCAATCAGGTGCGTTGTTTGGCTACAGCTGTCGGCTATAAACAGGCATTAGTTAACGTTCCGCCAACCAAACTTTCAGTGTTAGATAATGGAATCCGTGTGGCCACTGAAGATTCAGGCGCTGCCACCACCACCGTAGGATTGTGGATTGATGCTGGATCCAGATATGAGAATTCCAAGAACAATGGAGTTGCACATTTTCTGGAACACATGGCTTTCAAAGGCACCAGCAAAAGGTCTCAAACTGACTTGGAATTGCTCGTAGAAAACATGGGTGCACATCTTAATGCTTACACATCCCGGGAACAGACTGTATTCTATGCTAAATGCCTAGCCAACGATGTCCCAGCTGCAGTTGAGATCCTCGCTGACATAATTCAAAACTCTTCACTCGCAGAACCCGAAATCGAACGAGAACGAGGTGTGATTCTTCGTGAAATGCAAGATGTAGAAAGTAACTTGCAAGAAGTTGTGTTTGACCATCTTCATGCTACTGCATTTCAAGGAACACCATTAGGCCAGACTATTCTTGGACCTACCAAGAACATTAAGAAGATCTCCAAGGCTGACCTGCAGAACTACATCAAGACTCATTACCAGCCTGCCCGCATTGTGCTTGCGGGTGCCGGAGGCGTAGAACACGAGAAGCTGGTAGACCTTGCTAACAAGCACTTCAGTGGGCTGAAGAACACAGTATCTGATGTTGAAGTGGCTCCCTGCCGGTACACTGGATCAGAAATAAGAGTGAGAGATGATTCTATGCCACTTGCACATGTTGCTATTGCTGTTGAAGGTGCAGGATGGACTGATGCTGACAATATTCCATTAATGGTTGCTAATACACTCATTGGAGCCTGGGATCGCTCTCAGGGTGGTGGCATGAACAATGCTTCTTACTTAGCACGTGCAGCTTCTGCTGGTAACCTCTGTCACAGTTTCCAGTCATTCAACACATGTTATAAGGACACTGGTCTTTGGGGTATCTACTTTGTAGCTGAGCCTCTACAGTTAGATGATATGGTCTTCAATATTCAGAGTGAGTGGATGAAACTTTGCACATCTGTCACTGAGGGAGAGGTGGAGC
Source organism: Orgyia antiqua (assembly GCA_916999025.1). Lineage (NCBI taxonomy): Eukaryota > Metazoa > Arthropoda > Insecta > Lepidoptera > Erebidae > Orgyia > Orgyia antiqua. Next base: position 24,210,656 of record OU779862.1, read on the forward strand.
GTGCCAAGAACCTCTTAAAAACCAACATGCTCCTCCAATTGGATGGTACAACTCCAGTATGTGAAGATATTGGTCGTCAAATGCTGTGTTACAATCGTCGTATTCCCATCCATGAGCTAGATGCTCGCATTGAAGCAGTAACTGTACAAAACATCCGTGATGTCTGCTACAAGTACCTCTATGACCGCTGCCCAGCTGTAGCAGCTGTTGGTCCTACTGAAGGTCTAACAGATTACTCCAGAATCCGGTCCGGAATGTACTGGCTTAGGGTTTAAAATAATTTAGTGATAAACAACTTAGAAACTTTATTTAAATCAGTTAAAAGATCATAAAAAAACGCATTAAACCATTGTTCCCAAAATCTGTAGTTTTATTGGAATAAAACACAAGAATATTGGATAATAAATGTATTTATTATAAGGAAATGTGTAAATAAACATAATTTCAACTTAATTTTGCAACAAGCTTTGTGTATAGTATAGTAGGAACAATTTATTACAGAACTTAAAAAAACATAAATGCAAGAACTTGGTTGTCAACTGGAACAAAATGTTAATTTAACATTAATAAAGGCATTTTATAACACAACAAATTTTATTTATTAACACCTTTCATTCCTACCTATTCATAGCTACTAACATAATTTTTATAAAACAAATAGTAGGAGAATTAAAATACTCCCTAAACCACCTTTTTACGGTTTTAGACACGTAAATTTGTCTTAAATTTTAGCCCGACGTTTCCGGTCATACTAAAAAAAAAAAAGTTTGATAAATAGATGTTGGCCGATTTTCAGACCTACTGAATATGCATGTAAAATTTCATAAAAATCGGTGAAGCCGTTTCGGAGGAGTACTGTAACTAACACTGTGACACGTGAATTTTATATATAAGATATCAAAAAATTAAATATCGCCGATATACATACCTATATTGATATATTGAAAAAATAATATCGATATATCGATCTTTTTTCAACAAGCCTACAACTTATATAGGTACCTAGTTAACATTTTATATTAGTAAGAAATATTTTCTATTATCACCACATTTTAATAATCATACAGTAACAGCATCACTTGGTTTTTCTTCATTTTTCTCAGGTACACTGGTAACACTAGGTTTTCTCATGACACCGGGTTTAGCTTTGCTACCGTAAGGTAGTACCGGTTCACTATGACTGATCAGACTTGCTGAAGATATGAACACTGATACTTGTTCTGGGGTCGGACAGGCAACAATCAATGTGTCTTCATAAGTATAACCGGCGTTTGTAAGAAGTTGGTCTACTTGAACGAAATAACCAACAACATTGTTCTGTAACATCAATAAACTACATTTAATATGTACCTACGTAGAGTTGTGGGAATAGATTAGGTCTACACTTAATTACAAGAAATAAAGTCAAAAACTATGAAAATAAAATTGGTCAAGTGCGAGTCGGACTCGCGCACGAAGGGTTCCGTACCATTATCTATGCAACATAAGGCAACATTATTAGTATCGAGCAAGAAACGGTAAAAAAATCATGTTTGTTGTATGGGAGCCCCCCTTAAATATTTATTTTATTTTATTTTTAGTATTTGTTGTTATAGCGGCAATAGAAATACATCATCTGTGAAAATTTCAACTCTCTAGCTATCACCGTTCTTGAGATACAGCCTGGTGACAGACGGACGGACGGACGGACAGCGAAGTCTCAGTAATAGGGTCCCGTTTTTACCCTTTGGGTACGGAACCCTAAAAAACAACCGAAAGATTGAAATAGTCAATTTTAGAATGACATCTCATAAATTATTGTGTATTGGATGCAGGTGACGCGTTGTGGTGTTCTTTAAAAGCCTATGTCCAGCAGTGGACAGAGAAAGGCTAGTGGATATAATTATGTTAAAGAGAAGTCAATGTCGAGAGGACGCCATGGACTAATGGCGACTTTGTGACGTCATGACTATAAGCAAGACAAGGTAAGGAGTTTTTTTTCATGAAAATTTCACACAAATAAATGTCTTCTGATCCTAGGCTAAGCTTATTTGCTTGTGTTATGGGTACCAGAATACATAAAATATTATTTTTGGTAAATACTTATGGTCTTATTCATAATGACTTATGGTTTAAAAGTTCGATAAAATCGGTTCGCGAAAATTGTCAAAATTTGTTATTCATAATAGTCTTTTTACGCTAAAATGTTATTATATCTCTGATAAAATCTCCGTTTGACTTCCGACAAGTCATTATGAATAAGACCATTATGCAGCTCGAATATTTGTAACCATTACAGATATATAATTATTATGCCGCCCGTTACTCGAACCACGAGGCCTGTCAAAAGTTACGTGTCTTCAAGATTGAACGCGTACTCAATCTGTTAAATCTGTGCTTATATATACGTTTAATAATCGATACGTCGGGCAGTATTACAGATCCATAAAACTCAGATACTAACCCTAATAGGTCGAAATAATATGAACTCGGTTTCTTTATTAGCCAAATATAGTTGCATGGAGCGTTGTAAAGGAGCCAAGTGAGCTTTGATTCTCCTCTGAGCTTCTTTCACGACAACTGCTAATTCTTCAGGTGTTGCCCACGGCTGGGATTTCAACTGTTCCATTGGTGTGAAAGCCTGCGCCTAAAATATTAGTATTAATTAGTTAAATATAATGTTGTATACACTTTAAGATAAGCCATTTAATATACATCCGTTTTCATGTCACTAACAAATCGATTGTTAGAAAAACACGAAGAATCGAAAACCTTCTGTTAAAATCAATTTAAACCAAATCGCACTACAATATAATGCATATAGAAATTTATTTTAACCTAATATTTTTGCATTTATGAATAACTAGCTGACTCGGCAAACGTTGTTTTGCCATACAAATGTCAGGGAGGGGGGCAGGGGTTCGAAAAATAGATGTTGTCCGATTCTCTGACCTAACGGATACGTATATAAAATTTCGTAATAATTGGTCAAGCCGTTACGGAGGAGTATGGTAACTAACACTGTGACACGTGAATTTTATATATAAGAAGATAAAAAACCGGTCAAGTACGAGTTGGACTCACACACATAGAGTTCCGTACAGTTATTCAGGGGGCGTAGCTACTGCCGTATTAATTATACGGGCCAGGGGGGCCCCTTTTTTTTCTTTTGTGAGTAATCTTTACCCTTCATAAGGGCCCCCAAATAAATTTTTATAACGGGCCCCACTAAGGCACGCCATGCCTCTACAGTTATTATAATAGTAAATTCGTCATAGCGACGCCAAATAATACTAAGTAATGATAATAATGAATATTTAAATAAATAAATAAATATTCACGGACATTTCACACAACGTCCTCTGGTCCCAAGCTAAGCTTATATGCTTGTGTTTTGGGTACCAGAATACGGATAGAATACTACTTTTTTTTTTGTAAATACTTACTTATAATACATAGAAACACCCAGACGCAGTACAAACATTTGTATGACAATTAGAAAAATCACACAAATGATTGCTATTGTTATTAGAAAATTTTATAGTTTGTGTATATTAGACACAAACTATAAAATTTTCAGCTCTCAAGCTATAATCGTTCTAGAGATACGATAGACGAGACAGACGTACAGCGAAGTCCCAATAATAGTGTCCTGTACCTTTTAGTCCAGGATCCTAATATCAACTTTAATAAAAATATTGTAATACAAAAAACAATACTCACTTTCTCAATAAACTGAATCATAGGACCAGCTAAGATCTCTGTTGCATCTTTAATAAACATCTCACAACAACTTTTCAACTGTCTATCAACTTCCTTTCTAGAATCTAATAGATGTTCTCTCACAATCGGAGTACCTTCCAACAGAAACTCCAACAACGCATTACTACTATTTAAAGAAAATATCTGTCTTGGTTTCTGTATTAGCCCGTAAGCAGCATTTTTAACATTACTGAAATCCAATGAAGTTTCTTTCACAATAAAATCAACTTGAAACGGAGCAATTTGTTCTCTTAAAATCAATAAATGCTTTATTTGAAACAATTCTCCATCAATACTTGTTGTATTTAATGTTATTTGTTTGGAAGCCTTATCAACTGATTGTACACATAATGAAATAGCTTCTTGAGCGAGCCCTTGAAATACTTTTTTTTCAAGACAACGGTATAATCTTGATAAAGCGGCTAATGTTCTTCGGACCCCAGGGTACCACATTCCGTGGAGGTCAGCTGGTGATGCCTGAGGTCTTCTTTGTGCTTCAACATTGATGTTAGCAACTTCCTGTGATGTTGCAGAAATATCTGATATCATTGAGTTACGTGAATCACTACGTTTCAGTGATTGTTCCATTGCTATTTGCTGAAAAAATATGTTATTATTTTTGGTAAATATTTTTTTATTACAGAACTCCCAATTTAAGGACACTATTTACTGTTTTATACACTTTGTCACATTGACCAGGCGCGTACATAATACCTTTTCCGTAAATGGCGAAAATTTTGCTATAAGATTTCACAGTGTCTTTTTCTGATAAATGTACGAACAATTGGAAATTTTCTCCGAAATTAATCCTTGACTATGTTCAAGGTATACGTCCTTTCTATATTATTAACTGTCGCCTGCGACTTCGTACAAGTGGGAGTTAGAAAATTTTCGCCGTAAGCCTTCCTCAATAAATGTACTATCCAACACTGACAGATTTTTTCTAATAGGACCTGTGGTTCCTGAGATTAGCGCGTTCAAACAAACAAACTCATCATCTTTATAATATTAGATAGATATAGGTAGATATTCTTGGACATTTCTCACTATATCCTCTGGTCCCAAGCTAATCTTATTATGCTTGTGTTATGGGTACCAGAATACGGATATAATACATAAACTACTTTTCTTTTGTAAATACATACTTGTAATACATATTAAACACCCAGACGCAGTACAAACATTTGTATGATATTTATGGATATCACACAAATGATTGTAACGAGCGGTAATCGAACCCGTGATCTCGTGATCGGCAGTCCTTTACATGAAGCACTCCACCACGAAGCCCGTCCGTATTAGTATAGATAAAGGGTAAATAGAAAAAAAAGTCAAGTCAAGTGCGAGTCGGACTCGCGCACGAAGGGTTCCGTACCATTATCTATGCAACATAAGGCACGTTATTAATAAATGAGCAAACAACACACACAATACTTAATCACGTTTGTTGTATGAGAGCAAGAAACGGTAAAAAAATCATGTTTGTTGTATGGGAGCCCCCTTAAATATTTATTTTATTTTATTTTTAGTATTTGTTGTTATAGCGGCAATAGAAATACATCATCTGTGAAAATTTTAACTCTCTAGCTATCGCCGTTCTTGAGATACAGCCTGGTGACAGACGGACGGACGGACGGACAGCGAAGTCTCAGTAATAGGGTCCCGTTTTTACCCTTTGGGTACGGAACCCTAAAAAGCATAGTTAAAGACTGACCTCCATCATAATCAGTTTATCAGGGTATGCGAGGTCACCATGAGCTGGTCTGTACATGAGTACATCAGCTCGTAGATGTACGTGAGCTCGGAACACAAGTCTCTCTTGTGCATCTTGTAGTAATGCACGAGCACAAGCACCTAACGCTGCTAGACGAACAGCTAATGAAACAAAAAATACAAGTGAATGTTGTAGGAATTGATTCCTAAATAAATATAAATAAATATTCAAGACATTTCACACAACGTCCTCTGGTCCCAAAGTAAGCTATGTTTCTATGCTTGTATTATGGGTACGAGATACGGATAGACTACATATACTACTTTTCTTTTACATAGAAAACACCCACCAAGAATATATGTGGATAGGTCACACAAGTCGTTGTCTTTAGCCTATACTCTGCCATATAGTAGCTGTTGCCCGCGACTTCGTACGCGTGAAATTTAGAAATCCATCCTTAACAAACAGAAGTTTACTCTTCCGCTTAATAGATGGCGTTGTACGTTTTTTAAATCGCGCTATTGTTTCATTCCACACATTAATACTTAAGCTCGTCAAAATTATTACTGTGTCATCATCCAGATTTCGCACTTATAAATTAGTAAGGAGTACGGATGTCGTAGGAGACGTGATTAAATAAATAAATATTCATGGACATTTCACACAACGTTCTGACTTCTGGTCCCAAGCTAAGCTTATTAAGCTTGAATTATGGGTACCAGAATACGGATATAATACATATACTACTTTTCTTTTGTAAATACATACTTATAATGCATAGTAAACACCCAGACGCAGTACAAACATTTGTATGACAATTACAAATATCACACAAATGATTGTCCCGAGCGGGAATCGAACCCGCGACCACGTGAACGGCAGTATTAAGATTATTTATTAGATATATTATCTATGGCCATATTTCTACATTTGTGTTACAGCTACTACATTACCGATATATGTAATCCATACTTATTACCCAATTTTTTTGTAAATATATGCGCACAGGATATACCAAATGGTGGGTTGGCACATAAAAAATTGAGGCTAAGTAATTTTAGCCTGGCTTAATCGTACTTCATAGAATAATGACGTTTCCTATAACGTATCACTTTTATTATAGCATACATAGATAGATTTTTACGCACACTTACTTAGATATGTACTCATAATACATACATAGAAAACACCCAGACGCAGTAGAAACATTTGTATGACATTGTTAAATATTAATTAATCATCAAAATTTCAATTATTTATGTAAGACATAACTAATGAAATGAAATGAAAAGTCATTTAATCAAGTAGACATAATTTTTTTTTCAGAAAATTATGTGCTTATTACAAGTCCAAACATTTTTGTCCCTTCCACCTGTTCAGGACGCAATCTGCTCAGAAGACCCGGAGTAAGAAACTCAGCAGAGCTTTTAATGAAATCTAATGTAATGAATTACTTACGATCATTATTCACTTGTTCCTCAATAACTTCAACTCTAAGTATAACACACAGCTCTGCTAATGTCTCCAAATGATTTATATGTATAATGTGAGGTCTCAATGTCTCATATAAACCGTTGCACAATGACTGTAAGTACTCACTGTGAAAGATATAACACAATTTAACATCACTCTCCAGCCCATTTACCTCCCACTGTTGGGAACGGGCCTCCTCCACTTTGGGAGGGATTATGGTGCTGCGCTGACCATGCGTGTTGGCACAGGGTTTAATTTCGAGTTTTCCATCTCTCACAGAAGATGTTATCTATGTGTAATATCACTTAGCTGACTTTTACAGCACCCTTGGGAGGAGATGGGGTGGTGACATTTGTATTCTTAATCCGTCACCACACGGAGAATTTTTAACATCAATTAAACTCAAATTCCTGTGTCAATTATCAGGAAAAGTTATTTCATCAGATATGTTATCAGACTCCCAACAGTGTCTAGAAGTCTAGCTGTATGGTTTGGATACCGAAAGAGATGTGTCCATTATGCTGGACTAGCATATATGTTTTCAGAAACCGGACACTAAACAAAGGTTATCACATTATACTTGATACCACATTTAACTTTCAACAGAATGCGAAGCTAATTAAGACCAAGGAAACAGATGCCGGCGCCAATTGGGATTGTTCATAATTTTTGAACTTCTGTTTATATATTTTTTTAAAAATATAGACTATTTTAAGCAACTGATTTCAATATTTTTAAAATATTTAATATAAAGAATTTTTAAAAAATAAATATTCTTTTAAATGTTGTGACGTCATCGTTGTACGCAATCTGTGTATTGCCTTCTGATAGACTTAAGACAGATTGCAATACATCTTTTCAAGGTTGCCGAGTTGATTTAATAGACCAATTTTGACTCACCACAGAGTATATCCTTAAGAACGCCTTAATATTTTAAGTCCTTCATTTCAAGGGCAAATACAGAGCATTTGCTTTTTTGGAAAAATAATCGTTAATATAGCAAATTTTCCGCAAAAGACTAATGGATCATGATCAGAAACTCTATTCCCCAAAATGGTTGTCGAATTAAGAGTTTAAAAAAAATATGAACAATGCCAATTCATATTACTTCGGTTCTATGCTTTTACTGGCTTTGCAAATAAAAACACTCGATAATCTGACGGACTCGATATTTTTTCCGGTCCTGGGATCAGATAATTAGCTTCGGATAACACCAAACTACCCACAATCACCACAAATCAGAAATTCTTCGTCCCGTGACCAGCCCCAATTGTAGTATTAATATTTTATACCACAGAGTATTTCACTCTAGAGCACTTTATACTCACTCTAATGCTGGTGATGGTTTATCGAAGAAGTGACTATACAGCGCACATTCATCCCTAGCCGCATGAGCTAATAGTGAACAGGCAGCTCGTGCCACAGAACAGTGATCCCTAGCCCCATGACCAGCTGTCCGTACAGCCCCGCCTGTAGCCGCACCCGCTACCCTACCACGACGTATAGCATATTCCCGCTGGATATCACTTAGTAGGTTAGCGTAACTAGAATATAACAAAAAATAAGAGTGAGTTTGAATTGTGAATTTTGGGATACCTGAAAAACTTAATTAATTGCATTAAAATAAGCAGTTAATAATCTTAAACCAATTATCTCTCACTCTTTCTGTCTCCAGCCGATTAACGCGCCACTGTTGGTCACGCGCCTCCTCCATTTTGGGAGGGATTATGGTGCTGCGCTGACCAGGCGTGTTGGCACAGGGTTTATTTTCGAGATTTCCGTTTCTCACAGAGGATGTTATCTGTGTGAAATATCCCTTAGCTGACTTTTACAGCACCCTTGGGAGGAGATGGGATGGTGACACTTGTATTCTTAATCCGTCACCACACGGAGAACTAAATAGCTCTAGTCCTCGATAAATGTGCTATCTAACACTGAAATCACTGAACATAATCCCTCCAAAGTGGGGGAGGCCCGTGCCCAACAGTGGGACGTAAATGAGCTGGAGAAGAAGAGCTATTTTTGTTGCGACCAAATGGAGCGCAGCATTAGTGAAAAATGTTACAAAATAAATTCCAAAGGCATGGAGTCGCAGGCAACACCTAGTTTTAAAGAAATAAGTTTACATAGGGATATACATACAAAAATAACGACTTTGTTTAATATAAAGTAAAGAAGATACTCACTCTGTATTTATTTCAGCTCTCTTTTCAATTTCACTAATAACCATTCTTAATTTAGGGGCAGCGGCTTGAAACTTTCCAAAATACACAGCGTATGCCGTATCCATAGTTTCCTGTTCATCTTTATCATCTTCATTAGGCGCTAATACTTGCTCTGTCGCATGATTTAAGACGTGCGTGACGTATGAGCGTATGAGAGAGATGGCACGATTTTGTAAGTGCCGGTATTTAACCAAGTATGTATGGGATTCTTTGAAGCTGTTCTGAAAAAAAATAACAATAAAAAAATTTACACCGGATATGCACATTTTTCATGTAAAAAGCACAGAGAGTCTAGTTATTTGTGTGCCAAATTTCAAACTAAGGTATAACAATTTTTTCGTAGAATCAGTTAAGTTGAATATTAATAAATGATTTATAATATTAAAAAATAAGTATTATCATGGCTACTAGGACTAAGCTGGCTTCTAGGACCATTCTGAAGGGAGAAAATTCCGAAATTACTTCATTCCAAGCAGTGCAGAAAAAGAAATTTCTGCATGTTTGGTCTCTGCATCCCGATACCACAGTGGATACAATAATAGAACACGTGAGGACTATTTGCTCCTCAGATGATGTTAAAGTAGAAAAAGTCGTGACAAAAAGTAAAAGGGATTATGCATCATTTAGGATTGGAGTACCAGATGATGAATTTAATAAATTAAACAATATCAATAATTGGCCTATGAATACTCAATTCAATGAATGGGTGTGGTTTCGAGACTCTCAAAAATCCACTAAGAAGTTACCAACCCACTAAAACCCTACAAATGTATTACCAAAACGTCCGTGGTTTGAGAACGAAGACTCAAACATTTTTCTCAAATTTATTGGCATCGAATCACGACATACTGGCAGTTACTGAGTCGGGCTTAAATGGTTCAGTAAAAGATGGAGAATTTATTCCACCAGGGTATAAAGTACTACGGTGTGATCGAGCAGACGGCAGGAAACAGGGAGGTGTTTTCTTAGCAGTATCGTCGCAGTACGAAATTAATAACATTTCATCTGCTAATGTGGACGAAGCCTTATTTGAAGTTATTTGTGCAACAATCAGCTGTAGAAATAACTTTTTGTTAATGTGTTGTGTAGTTTATATTCCTCCTAAATGTAGCTACAATGATTATATGCAATTATTTAAAATATTAGAAAATGTATGTGTTAAATATAAAACTGTTGTTGTAGTAGGTGACTTCAACTTGCCTTCGGCGACAATCGATGTACAATGTTATTTGGAATATTTTATGGCGTTCTGTGGATTTCGGCAGGTAAATAACATACGTAATATTAATGATCGCACATTAGACTTAGTTATGACTACAATATTGCCGGATGAATTGGAGATTAAGATGTCTGATGATCCGTTATTGGGTGTCGACGCTTATCACCCGCCCCTATATTTGAATTTAAAGTTGCATACTCAGCAGGGTGCGAGGCCTTTAACACCTCAGAATAATACACATATTGATAGTGCCAGTTTTAATAATTGGCAATTTACTAAATGTAATTTTAATATGTTATATAGCGAACTTGACATGTTAGATTGGGGTTCGTTGTATGAAGTTAGAAATTCCGAGGCAGCTTTGACTCATTTCTATAATATGGTCAATGAATTAATTAGTAAGTATACTCCTAAAAAAAATACACTCATAAAATGTGATAGATACACTTATCCAGTGTGGTACACTGCAGATTTAATACAAGACATAAAGAAAAAATCCAAGTATCATAAAATATATAAAATAACGCGATCACGTGATGATTATGAATTATTTTCTAGAACTCGTTCATTAGTTAAGCGTAAAATTGTTTCAACCTATAAAGATTATCAGAGAAAGCTGCAAATTAACGTTAATAACGATCCTAAATCATTCTGGAATTTTATAAAATGTAACCGAAGTAGGCGTAATAAAACGTCTATAAAAAAGGATGGCGTGGTGTTAAGGGACGTAGACAGTGCCGAGTGTTTTTCTTCCTACTTTCACTCAGTGTATACCACGGATCGTCCCAACCTTGATCCGGTGGAGGCAGAACGATCAGCAGGCGTAGGTGCGGGTGCTGCCAGGGTTCACGTCACACAATTCACTGAACTTGATGTACGGAATGCGCTTGATCGTCTCAAGCCAAAGCACTCAGTGGGTCCTGATGGTATACCACCCTTTGTGGTCAGAGATTGTCGCAGCGTCTTCTATAAGCCCCTGTTACACATTTTTAATTTATGTCTGATGGAAGGTCACTACCCAGATCGATGGAAAATCACCAGAGTGGTGCCTGTACCAAAAGGCAAAGGAGGCGATGAAGTAAGTAAATACAGACCAGTGGCAGTATTATCAGCGTTCGCCAAAGTATTCGAATCAATATTACACGTGTGTATTTACGTACAAATTAGCTGTCAACTAGCCGAGGCTCAGCATGGGTTTCGGCCTGGACGTAGTACGGCTAGTAATATGTTTTCTTTTATGGCATACTTGGCACCCATTGTTGACGCTGGTGGACAAGTGGACTGTGCATACTTCGACTTTCGGAAAGCATTCGATACGGTGGACAATGACGTGCTTCTAGCTAAGCTAGCGGCGTTGGGATTCACTCCGCATTTACTAAGATTCTTCGCGAGCTACCTGACAGCTCGTAAGCAGTACGTCGAGTATGCGGGTTTCAGAACGGAGCCGTATCTTACCTTGTCGGGCATAAGCCAAGGATCAAATTTAGGGCCTTTGGAATTTATTTTATTTATTAATGATCTACCTACGATTATTAAGAACGCTGAATGTCTGCTTTTTGCTGATGACCTTAAAGTCTTCATGTCGATAACCGATGCCTCGGATGTGGCACGCTTACAAGATGATATCGATCGGATACACCAATGGAGCAGTAACAACAAACTGTATTTTAACACCGATAAATGCGGAGTAATGACCTATAGTCGAGCTAGGGTACCTCAGCATTACACATATCAGTTGGGAGGTGTTCTGATTCCACGACTTAAATGTATTCGAGACCTGGGTATTGAGATGGTCCCTGAGGTGACATTTAAAAATCATATCATTAACATATGCAATAAATCGTTTCGTAATCTAGGTTTCATTCTAAGAACCTGTAAAGATTTTGAGAGTATGTCTGCAATAAAATCTCTATATAATGCCCTCGTCCGGAGTCACCTGGAAACAGCATCCATCGTCTGGAACCCGCACGAGGCTAAATATAAATTGATGTTGGAGAAAATCCAAAACAAGTTCACCCGGTTTCTATACCATAAACAATACGGTGTATACCCCAAGTACCCACTGATGTACCCCAGTTTGTTCGTGCTCGGTATGGTCGGGTACGTGCGGCTGAGCGTGCGGCGGGACGTGGCGTTGGTACGTTACGTATGGCTCGTACTTCGCGGCCTTCTGCATCACCCCTCAGTGCTACAGGAGCTGCGGCTGTGTGCCCCCGACCAGTACGTGGGTGCCCGCCGCTTGCCGCCCGCGCTCAGCGTGCCCGTAGCCCGAACAAATTTAATTAAGTACTCGCCCCTCTCGCGTGCGATACAATTAGTTAATTTAATTTCTTCGCAATTAGATATTTATCAATGTAGCATGCCGAAATTCACAGAAATCGCGCAAAGGTGCATTATAAATGATTTTATTATATAAATTTATTACTTACAATATTGTATTGGGATCTCCTGTAAAGATATTGTTAATGTTTTATAATAAATAAATAAATAAATAAAAATAAATAAAAAATCATAACATATTCAAAGATTTGGGATTCAATTTAATAATTTTTGCAATTGATGCTTGTTATTTCGGTCCTATTGTTCTATAAAGAACACTAAGTGATCGATCGATCGAGTTGGTGTAAAACGCTCGATAGATGGCGCTGTACAAAAACATAGAACGATGTTTAACTCACATTGAGAAATATTGTAATGGAAAATTTGGTTGTCATGTGCTGGTTCATGGTAGCTCAGTTGGAAGAGCAACGGAACGGTATTCCGAGGTCGTGGGTTCAAGTCCCGCTCATGGTAATCATTTTTTCCACTATAATTTGATTAATTAATTAATTTTGGTGTAATAAATTGACAAATTACTTACATTAATTCTCATATAGTCCAAACATTCATCAATCTTAGCTAGTACATTGAAAAATGCTTCACTATTGACTGACATTGTTGTACTATTTAACCTTTGAGACAAATGTTCTACTTGTGTGAAATAATGAAGCTTTTGTTTTATATCATCACCTGAAATAAATATATTTACATGTTTACTTCTTTATCTTTACTTCATATAAAATAAAGTCGTAATTTTTGTATGTGTGTCCCTATGTGAGCTTATATCTTCAAAAATACGCAACTGATCTTGATGTGTTTTTTTTAATAGATAGAAAGGTTCAAGAGGATGGCTTTTTACGCATAATTTGTTGGGGTTTGCTGTTTATTGGATGAGATATGATTAAATGTGCCGAGAAATTCGGACGCGCGCGAGATATAAATGAAAACGCTGCCTTATCTATGTGAGGTACAACAAACTAATATTATGGAGAAATTGTTTGTTACCTATAGTTCTTCGAAAAAGTCCGCGGGCATATGTCTATCTTTTATGGGAAACCCGCTATACCCATAATAATGTCAAAAAAAATCTCAAATTCAATAGGGTGTTTTCAAAAGCTATTTATGTGTATATAGTAAATTTTTTTATCAAATTAAATAGCTTAGTTAGCTTACGCAATTAATATACATATATTATAACTGCTCTTTACAGCATGCAGTTTAAATGAATATCTTAGGAGATATGACGAAAAAAGAATTAGGCGCGTCAAAATAAAATACTTAAACAGTTGGCTGAGCAACGCGAACGTTTCCTCGGTCTTCTATCCATATGATTATTGTGCTTTCACGTAAAGACTACTGGATGGATTTTCATGAAACTTTCCAATGGAAAATGGAATAGAAAACGAAGTTATTTTTTTATCCTTTTTACCGCGGGTAACACCGCAGGGCACAGCTAGTATTATATAAAACAAAGTCAATATTTTTTTTATGTAAAAAGTAGGTATACAACAGATTTTGATGCGTTTTTTTTATAGACAGAGTGGTTCAAGAGGATGGCTTTTTTGTATGATTGGTTAGGGTTAACCTTGCGTACGAAGTTGTGGGCAACAACTAGTCAAAATAATATACAGACATGAATATTACATTTACATAACTTTCATAACAGATGGCATCTATACTCTCTGCCTACCCCAATCGAGAAAGGCTATATAACAACACGCTGTGACCAATATGAGTGGAGCAACAGTGAAAAAATGTTGAAAAAACGGCGAAAATTTTTAAATTGCATGCATACAGAGACGGCGACAGCTAGTTTACTTTTAGTGTCTTTAGGAAGAACTAAGTCACTGTCTTATTAGGCGTATGATTTAATTTTGAGTAAGGTATAACTTCAAAAAACTATACAACAACTTAATATAAAAAAATATTTTATGCCAAGCTATACTTACCAATACTCGACAATTTGTTTTGGTCAGCTAACAGCTGTTCACTCATTGTATGTAAAGCATTTGTTTTATTTGATACAAAGTTGTATTGTTCTGATAATTTATCTAGATCTGAAAGTGTAGCATCTATCTGAAAAATTAAAAACATAAAATGTTATAATCAGGAGTGTTAGTATAATGTATGTATTTACAAAAGAAAAGTTTTATAACAATATGTAGTATATTGGTATTCTGGTACCCATAACACAAGCATATAAGCTTAGCTTGGGACCAGAGGATGTTGTGTGAAATGTCCATGAATATTTATTTATTAAACATTTTTAATTTAAATTCTTTTTAGTTATAACATAAGTTTAGTTATAACATAACTTTACATTAATACTTTGATTATAAGGTGCCTAAATACTCAAAGACTATGATGCACTTCTTAACACCTTGTAAATTCTAATTTCATAATCATTAAAATAACTGTAATAAAATTATAACTGATCATAATTTTTTTATCATAGTTTCACCACTGTTTTCTGATTATATTATTTCCATTTCAATATTTTCTCGGTGATAGATTCAATTTATCAATTTATTTATTATTTGTACTATACCTATTGGTTTATCCAACTCGGGTATGACATTGTACATGTGTAAGCTCCATATTTTTATAAATTCATGCATACATTACAAGTTTAAATACAGAACTGTCAACAAGAAAATAAAGAAATGAAAATAGTGTAAGTGTAGCTAAAATGAACTAAATAACAAGAATATTTACCTGATTTGTAAGTGCTACACATTCGTTCCTTCTCTCATCAAGCTGTCTATAATATGTCTCATATGTAGTGTCATCAACTTTTAAGTTAGTGTCACACAGACCCTCATACCAATTAAGAAATTCGAACACATTATCCACAGCCGGAACTGTACGTATATGGATTTCTTCATCTTTGATAGGAGCTTTTTTCTAAATATAAAATAGACTGAGTTAACTAAATAAGTAGTAGAGCACTGTAGAAGAGACTATCATATATTCACAAGTAGACCAATAACGCGCCGATTTAAGCAAAAGAACCACTAACTACAATTTCCTTTAACTATAAGATTGTCTAAAAATGTACTTTATCAATAATATTGCATTTTAAGTGGAAAAACTACAAACATCGTCGTCAGGCGCGGAACCAAGAATTAGCGACTCCAAATCCAGAATAGCTTCTCGCTGGTCAGATGTAAGCGGCGCTATAGGATTTTCCGCAGCTTCCCACAATAATAATCT
This sequence comes from Orgyia antiqua, assembly GCA_916999025.1. Taxonomy (NCBI): domain Eukaryota; kingdom Metazoa; phylum Arthropoda; class Insecta; order Lepidoptera; family Erebidae; genus Orgyia; species Orgyia antiqua. The sequence goes on from OU779862.1 coordinate 24,226,560, forward strand.
GCTTTGAATTTCTTTTAAACTCATTTTTTAGTGAAATTATTTATTGTTTGTTTGTTTAAATCCACAGAATAGATAGAAGATACTACGTATCAGAAGGGAAACTTAGAAGAACGGGTAAATTATAGAGGAGGGGTATTTTGCATTCTGACAACTGTCATTTGATTGTCATTTGACTACTCAACTGTCAACCTTCTGTCAACTGAGTACAGCCGTAATAATTAAGCCATGTTAGATATTAACCACATGCTTACACCACATGTTATAGCTATGTAGCCACATATTTTACACAATAGATAATTATTTAGATGCAAAAATAAAATTACAACTATGTGGTTACCGAATTATTTTATTGTAAATGACAAAACAGAATGAACATATCTACGAAAATACACTTATAAATATAAATATTATATAGGTACACTTATTATCAAGGTCAGAGCAAGCCAATATACTTTTAAAAACTAAACAATATGTATTGCCCCAGAACTACTTACTCCAAAGATTTATTTTATTATCATTAACATAGTCGAGTTACATGCATTACAAGATTGTGCTTATGCCTCGTGTTAACAAATGGCGGACGATTATTTAAAATAACAATTTTATTTTTTATAACGTACAATAAATTTTCGTCTCTGACAGAGGATGTTATATGTGTTGTGTATGTGTTATGTGTGTTCCTTAGCTAACTTTTACAGCACCCTAGGAACAAAAAGGGGTAGCGCAAAGAATATACTACTCTCTAACGAGAGAATAAGTACATCTCTATAGTAAAAAAATGCAACCACAGCCAATACACGTACGAGACGGTAGCGCCATTGCGGAATAGCAATAAATCAACACGCGCGGGAACTTTCAAACGTTGTAATATTTGCTCTTGGCTGTACTATATATTATGATCGTGAACCATTTTAAATATATATTGTTCCTTAATATATTATTAAGGATCGTGCTTCATATTCTTGCCTACAGGAAGTAATTAAAACAATCATATTATTATTTTATTTATTCTTTAATATTTTCATTTTGCGTTCAAAACTTTTCTTTTTCTCTTCGTCTTCCATAGCTCTATTAATTCAAACACAATATCTTTTAATTACAATAAAAAATGAGCTTATTTTTAAATGATTTTCATTTAATTCTAAATGATTTATACATTTATTTAAAAAAACAAAATTCACACATTCTAGATTTTTAACAACATTAATTTTAAGTTGTTGCCTAAAGGCATTTGTTTTCATGAAATCATTAACGCGTTCAATGCTGAATAATTTGCGAATTTATAGCCAATGCTAAGAAAAGAGTCATTCGCCCAGTGCTGAAAACGCGTATGTGCGTTCAAAAAATTTTTCGCGTAGTGCTAAGAACGCTTATATGCGTTCATAAAAAACTCGCGTAGTGCGGCTGGACGCTATAGCGCGTTGTCTTTTACCTTCCCGCAGTGCGGCCGACGCTTATGTGCGTTCGGTAACTTTCGAGTTTTATGACTGTCATATAACAATTACGGGTCATATAAAGGTGTTGGATGGATAAAGGTGCTTCCACACTAGTGTTTATTTGTAAGAGATTTTGTGAAGTTTACGCCATAACATATCTTCGTTCGGTTTTGTTAAAATAGTAAGTTATACCTTAATAAAACAGTAATAGTAAAGGTACCTTCTCCCGAATGCCCTTTTATTCTTAATTTTTTTTTAATTTACGACTCTTCGCCCGCCTCGTAATAGACACCATTTATAAATAGACTAAAACTACCTATTACTTTAGTTAAAAGAGCGAGTCATAATAAAATTATTTCAATAATCTATTGTACTAAATTAGGTTATTGTTGTCGTCGCCGCCGCCGCCCCCCCCCCTGCAAGATTCGTAGCAGAAACCTGACTAGTGTGTAGTCTCCTTTACAATTCCACATTTTACGACCGCTTCGAAACAATAGACACCCAGAATACACGCTATAAACGCACAGGTGCGGCGCACCCCGCTTGCCTACAGATTTTTTTTTGTATGGACGCGTATACGCGTCGGCCGCACTTGGTGAAGATCAGAAAAACGCGCATAAGCGTTAGCCGCACTGAACGTATTAATTATAGTTGACATCGTTTCTACACACGTCACCATATCTTTGTTAACATAATTTAATGACTCATGACTTGAGTCATATTCCTTGAAACTTGTAAACATGTGTATGGTTTCTATATTTTGGGACAAAAATGCCTTTCGGCAATCTAGGCAGTCATTGTATTTTATTCTTTTAAATATGAAACCACACACATATCCACAAGCCTGACTTTCGGATGTCCCTTGTTCAACTGCTTCAACTGCATCAGATAGTAAATTTGCCATCTCTTTATTTTCGTCAAATTTGAAGGAAGATGAGTTTGGTTCACACGACGAAGGGATGGTTCCCGTTAAAAAAGTTAATAAATTATTTGCAATTAATGCTGAGTCATTTTCACAGTTCCTTTTTTGTCCAGCATGTTTTAAATTGGATATTATAGCAGTTTTGATTCCCGCTATAAATTGATTAATTGTTGGATTATTATTGGATCCACAGCTATATCTGATGCAGCCAAAACAGTTTTCCAAGGGATCTTGATTTAAGCGACGTGTGGAAAGACTCTTAATGCCTATAGCCCGCAAATTATTCCACAATCTTTCTATTGCATTTAATGAATGAATCCACCCTTCTTGGGACGGAGGATTCGATTTACTCCCTATGTATTTCATATTAGCTATAAAAAATTTCATTTCTTTAAATAAACCTAAATGGGGAGTCCACTTTCTTAAATTTGTAGAGTATTTTTTTCCTCTCCTCAAGTCCGGGCTGTCTGCGTTGACAGCATCAAAAAGCTCGTCAAATTTTTGCACGAAAGTGGCTGTTGCATGGGCTTCAGCTGGAAGTTCATCTGAAATCACAAAAACAATGTTAATTTTTTTTTCGCCCAGATGTTAAGAGTCAGTCTCAGGATGTAACTAATACTTACTAACTTTGAAATATTTACCCTTATGCTTGTTTACAATCTATGCGGAATAAAAAAACGTCTTGCAGCAATTGGGCTCATATTAGGGAATGGGCTTAATTAATATAGATTTTGTGTGTAAAAGAAGTAAATAAGATAAGAAATGATGATTTTTATCATCCTCTTCTATTTTACATCAGTAGATCAAATCTGTATTTTATAATTATTCTTGTGTATCTTTGTAATTATGGGAAGCAATAAAGCTTTTATTTATCTATTAATATTGATACCAGGCAACAAAAGTTGACATTATTTTAATATACTCACTTTGAGCAATTTTCATCAACATGCCACTTGTAACTGAGTGGCTAAAAACTTGTGCTGCTAGCTTCACCCACATTCGTTGCTGGCAATTTGGATGCAAATGATGATCTGTTAGCTGAGGAGCATATACAAAATACGGATTGTTCTTGTCCAAGTTATAAAATGCTTCTATATGACTCCATTTAACAGTGCCTAAAAAGTAAATTGAATTTAGAGTTTATTTATTCAGATGTGATGTGACATAAACAACTTTAATTCGGAATTTGTAAGTACGTCCTCATACACGCGCGCAGACACATCCTCCTACCATTAGTATGTAGCGGACACACACACATACACATTCCGCTTATCTTATGATGTCTCTAGCATATTATCTGCAACAAGGAGAAATAGGTATCCCATAGCACAGGTTTTTAACCTAGTAAGGATGCCTATCTACCTTTAATGCTTTAATGACTCAAGTTTATTTATGTTTTTACTTGTACATTTGTGTGAAATGTGTGAAATAAATTATTATTATAAATGCTAGTTGTGCAAGCCTACTACAATGCCTACTATTATGTAGAACTGTATATCTAACAACACAACACTAAAGTTATTTGTGTACCTTTTATAGGGTTTTCGTTGCATTGAACATCTGTACTTTCTCTGCAAGTCCGCTATTATCAAACTTATAATAAAGATTAAAATAAAAATTTAAAATTAATTACCTGCGTAGGGCTAATGGATTCAGTTGTTCTTATGAAATCTGCAAAAGTGTGTTGTTTTGATGACCCTGTACTGGTACTAGGTTCCATCACAACATTTTCTATTTACGACATAGGTGTTGTTAACTTTGGCTGTGCAGCAATTACATCGGACTGATTGACATTCTGAAATTAATTATTAATTTTAAACTTTTGCAAGTGCTGTCATAGTAGTGTAAAGTTTTAGAATCTTGATCCATTGTGCTAACTTTGGACGCATAACTATTATTGTATCTATAACAATAATAGTAACAATATTGACTAGATTTATAAAGTAAAACATGTTGGTCACTTCTAGGCTGGTTCTACCGACTTCTCTATATGCTTCACCACTGCTATTTAGAACAATCCTTCATCTGATCTCTTTCCAGCAGTGTTCGATTGTCATCCCATCGGATTATGAGAGTGAGCGAATAGTGTACGAGGGTGTGCGCAAACATAGGTGTAATCTCACACCTATGTTTGCGCACACCCTCATACACTGTAATATGTCATGCATAGTTGGCTGAACCCAACTGAGATTGGTTGCTTTTGTAGGAATTTGTTCGGGAGACTATTACTAGAACAATCTATATGAATACAATACCTGGTTGAAAATATTTTCTCTTTCAATTAGTATTTCTTCCACTATAGTTGACTCAGGAACGGCAAACTTACTCAATTTTTGCCTTTTATCATCCATAAATTGAATTGAGTTGAAATGTCTTCCACACAACACCTTATTCCGACTATAGAGTGAATGTAATGATTCAATGGAAGTCCAATCTTCATTTGGCCAACAGTATTTAGCCCAAACACGAGCCCTGTAAAATGTCCATATAAAATACTGGTATTCAGTTGAATCAGGTAATACTGGAAGCCCACTCCAACATAGTTTTGGAAGAAAAGGTAGAAGGATGATGAGTACAGTAGGTGATAGTATATGATGATGTAAATATAGATTAAAATAGTATTTTGTTTAATAGACGCATGAGGTCTTAAATATACCGGGTTGTATTTTGTACTTACCTAGTAACATTGGTTATTCCTGGATTTGGAAACCTGTGATAGGTCACCGTCATGTCTTCGGCACGTGTTCTGCCGCACTTAGCACACTTTCTATGGTTATTCACGGACATAATTAAATAACCAAACTTAAACAAAAATAAGAAAAAGTAACCTAACAATAAACGTCCTTTCGTAAATAATGTTCTCTACGCACAACACATAGAATTCACTCCAAGAACGTAGAATATTCAGTCAAAATTACTATAATAACTACTAGAGAGTATATTTTAATAATATGTATTTTGATTCTTTGGATAAAATATTAAAAACCACAATCTTAACATAATAAATATCAGGGTCTGTTATCTTGCCTACATTCGTTTTTGACCGTGCACACATACAAATCTTTGCGTGTGTTCGTCGTGCAAGTATACCACATAAAAAAATTTACCATTAACTAATTAAAATACTGGCAGCACTGGCCTATGACAGCCGTTAGTTCTTTGTTTTGTTTGTATTCTGTGGTCTGTTATGTTTTGAATCTTTGCTTTGATCATTGATGTAATTTTTGTGTCAGCCATTAACTGAAAGAAGAAGAAGAATTTTTGTGTCGTCGTCGTTATTGCAATTTAATAGCACGCCACTTAATCTGTTCTGTAACTTGTGTGTTCTATTACATTTTACGAAAGGACGTTTTAGTTTAGGTTTATTATTAGGTTATTTTTTATTATATCAGATGTCTTCCAATAACTATAGAAAGTGCGCTAAGTGCGGGAGAACACGTGCTGAGGATCCGTCGGTAACCTACCATAGGTTTCCAAATCCAGGAACCTCTAACCTTATCAAGTAAGTAACATATATTTTAATGAAAAGTCATCTCTAGTCATTTAGGCAGGGACTTAGTGTAAGTTTATCAGGTATGTACAATGGAACGTGTATGTGAAATGAAGAAACTAATGGCTGTTGTCAACAATTGTTACAGTTTGCGGATTTGCTTCCTGCTCAGGACAAATATTTGTAATATTTGAAAAAAGATGATCTTTTAAATTTTAAATCTGCTATTTTCAGTACTAATTAGTTATCATATCTTTTCAGGGCTCGTGCATGGGCTGAGTATTGTTGGCCACAAGAAGATTGGACTCATGCCACTTTACTTTCACTGCATACTAAAAACAGAGTTTTATGCGGGAGACATTTTAGTTCATCTTAGTTTTATGATAATAAGAGGCAAAAACTGATAAAATTTGCAATTCCTGATTCACACGAAGTTATGAAGCTATTAAGTGACCGTGAAAATGTGTTTAATCAGGTTCGCTTACCTATTATAGTTTATTGCCATTGCTATTTTTATAATTCAGTGATTATAGAGCAAGGTACATCTCAGTATTTCATTAATGCATTTTATGTTCCTATTTTCAGAATGTACAGAACCTGGATGATGAACCATCTGTCATGCTGCTTGTTTCAAAAGATAAAGCTTCACCAATTTGCATAAAACAGGTAATGGCTTATTTTTACCTGAAGCTATGTCAAATTGAGTATTACTAATTTGGTATTTAAAAAATATTTTTAGGTTGTTATTCTTTCACGATATTTTATTCCTTTTAAATAACAGTGTTATTTAACATAGGTAATGGCTTACATATTTGTGGTTGCGTGATCCTTAATTAATTTTGATGAATTAATTTATGTGAAACTAATTTAATATCAGTGATTATTTTTTTTATTTCCTTGCCATATACCCACAGGAATCAGTTTCCTTACACATACTATGTACTATGTCCTAGGAAATATTAACCCTGTAATATTTTAATTTCAGATGTTAATACAAACCCCATTATTGGATACAGAAAGCAATATTAGTCAGCCTTCAAAAAGTGGAGTGATATCAGGACAACAAGCTTTTGAGAATGTTGTTCCAATATTGGAGAACCCTTGCAAGGAGCAGGTTAGATAAAATAGATATTAAATTTATATATTATAAACATACATATGTAATAACTTCAAAATTTTACAATATGTTAATAAAGATAATATGCATGTATAGGTAATTTATAGATTTAAGTACATAATATATGTAATGAACCTCGTAGTCGCATTGGGTCACAACCTGTAAAGATATGATGTATAAATAAAAACTTTGATTTTAATTTTCATGCTATAAATTTAAAATAAATTCAATTTGCTTTGAGGTTCAAGCAACAAAGTCAGACAAACAACATTCATTTTAAATCATTTGTAGTGTGCACCCCAACACATCATCTCCCGACTTTTCATGCTTTAAAATGTTTTTTATTGTGATTTAAGCATATACTACCAGAAATGGCTCCAAGTGTGTCGACTTCCAAGAAGCCTAGAGGGATCCTAAGTGCAATAAATGTGACCAAAACCAGCTGCTTAACTACCAGAGAAAAGAAAATGTACAACATTTGTAGAAAAAACATGAAAGAAATTATAAGGCTGAGGAAAAAATTTAAAAGTAAAAAGATTAACCCAATAAAATTTTTGTATGAGAGTGAAAATGTTGACAAACTTTGCAGCTTTACAAATTCTTTTATGGTGCTGCTACAAAGCCAATTAAAAAATGCTCCAAAAAAGCCTAAAGGACGGAGATACACTCTAGAACAAAAAATTATGGCATTAATAATACATATATAAAAAATCACCAGCATGCTATAGACTTCTCAGAAGGATGTTTTCTTTGCCATGCCAAAGCAGTTTAAACAAATTATTAAACAAAGTCCCACTTAAACCTGGAATAAATAATCATATTTTCAAGTCATTAAAAAAAATGTCACGTAAACAATCTGATGAAGACAATATCTGCATATTATCGTTTGATGAAATGTCAATAAGGAAGCACCTACATTATGACGTGAAGCAGGACGAAATACAGGGTTTTCAAGACCACGGCAACCATGGTAGAAGTCCAGCAATTGCTTCTAAAGCATTGGTTTTCATGCTAGCTGGGATTAGAAAGAAATGGAAACAACCGGTCGCTTTCTATTTTTCTAATACTATAACAGCAGACAGAATGACAGTTATGGTAAAAGAGGTAAATATACATATATATATTGTGTCGAAGTTTAATATGTAGTGACTGCGCCCCAGAGTTTCATCAGAATCTCCCAATCCTGTGGAAATTCCGTGATAAGTTAACTATGTCACTCTGCAGTCTCCTGACTAAGTTGTGACAAGAAAGAATGACAAACTGACAATACAAGTTTCGCATTTATAATAGTAAGGATATATACATAGAGAGAAATTTATGAATAAATGAATTTGAATATATAGGCAGCAGCACTCTCTGATTAATCTGAAACTTTTAAACTGCGATCTTCAACCCGCCTGCCAAACGTGAAAATTATGGCAATACCCTCTTTATGTAGAGGAGTCCCATAGCCCAACTGTGGACTGGGCTGTTGATGATGATACATAGAATGATAGATACATCAAATGATTGTAATTCATTATTTTTATATTCTTTCAGATACTTGCCGAAAGCTTTAATGCAAATCTCAATGTGGTTGCTACTGTCTGTGACATTTCAACAGTGAATGTCAGAGTTTTAAAGACACTAGGTGCAACAACACAGGAGCCCTTTTTTTCCCTTGAGGGAAGGGAAATCGTGACATTATTCGACCCTCCACACCTCTTGAAATGCACTAGGAATATGCTAATGAAGCATAATGTTGAATGCACAACTGAGATACAAGGAAATGATATGCCTTTTAGAGGTGAATATAAAATAATATTTCATGTAGATTTTTTAGTGCCGCGATCTTAGGAAAGCCTATGTTCAGTGTACTGTGATAGACTGATAATGATGTAGTTTTTTCTTTTTAAAAAAATTTTATTTTGTTGTCAACATGCTACAATTGGGACCTAGTGAAGGTTGCAGGATGAAAGTAGATGCAGGTAGCTCAGGACCAGTTGCTGTAGAGATCTTTGGGGGAGACCTCCAAAGAGGAGCTCCTGCTGTTGGCCAATAGTTCAGTAGTGGACTGTAATGGGCTGTTGATGACGTTGATGATGCTACAATAAAAAATTTGTAATATTTTTTTGCAGGCATAGTAAAATGGTCGCATTTGGAAACATTTTATAAATTGGATAAAATGAACACAATATTTGTGTATGCTCCTCAATTAACGGACAGTCACTTGTGCCCTAATGTGAAACAAAAAATGAAAGTGAGTCTTGCAGCCCAAGTATTCAGTTCAGGAGTAACAGCTGGACTTTTGGCTAAGATTGCCTCAAGTGAGTAATTTATGTACACATATTTTGTTTTAAATAGTTTTACATTTAATTATTAACACAACCAGCCAATAGACATTTCATTTAAATTTAATGATTTAAATACTTGTGTAACTCATATTAATTTCTATCATTGCTCTTCAAACATACTAATTTGAGGTACAATGCAGTGTTATTGACTTGATAACACTGCATAAACTGTATTGTATTTTTTTATAATATGTGGTATATTATTAGGGTTCCGTACCTAAAAGGTAAAAACGGGACCCTATTCATATGACTCCTCTGTCCGTCTGTCTGTCACCAGGCTATATCTCATTAACCATGATAGGTAGACAGTTGTAATTTTCACAGATGATGTATTTCTGTTGCCGCTATAACAACTAATACTAAAAACAGTATAAAATAAAATAAAAAAGGGGCTCCCATACAACAAACGTAATTTTTGCTATCTAGATATTAAATTTAGCTGTGCTTATATGTAATGGTACGGAACACTTAGTGCGCGAGTCCGACTCGCACTTGGCCGGTTTTATAGTCATTCCAATGTTATAATTTCCTCAGATGAACTTCCTGCTGAAGTCCATGCGACGGCGACATTTACCAAAAAATTCGACCAATTATTTGATGCCGTGACTGCTGATAGCCCCGACGCACGCAGAGGAAAGATTTTTTCTACAAATATTACAACTCGAAGTCCTCATCTTAAACTCTTTGTGGAAATGCGAAAATTTATTTCTGAAATGATTTACGTAGGAGCTAAATCCAAGCCACCTTCACAAGATGGATGGATCCATACAATTAATGGCATTGAAAGTCTCTGGAAAAATTTGCAGGTTATTGAAATCCGTAGTCTAGCCACGCGTCGTTTGAACCAAGACCCATTAGAAAACTGTTTCGGCTGCATTCGCTATAATTGTGGGTCTAATAATAACCCCACAACTCAACAATTTATAGCAGGCATAAAAACAGCCATAATATCAAATTTAAAATATTCAGGGCAAAGAAAAAATTGTGAGGATGATGCAGCAAAACTATGCGACAACTTAACAAGTTTTTTAAAAGCTGATGATATAGACCCTAAAGATTTAGATAGCTATTATGTGGAGTTAAAAGAAGTAGAAGGAGTTCTGGCTGATGCAGTTGAAACAGTAGAACTGACAACACCTGAAGGACAAGCCTGTGCATATGTGTGTGGTTTCATTTATAAAAACATGCAGCAAAATGAATGCCCAAACTGCAGAACTGCATTGTTAGTAAGTGAACCAGAAACCATACATATATTCACAAGCTTTAAAGAATTTAGTAACGCACAATCATTAAAGTACACAAATAAAAATATGATTCAGTGTGTTCAAACTATAGCATTAATAATTTATAAATATTTAAATGCAGAGGCTTGGCAACCACGAATTAAAAATAATATTATAAAATTATTAGAAACAATAGATTTTGAATTTTTAAATAAATGCATGGATCATTTCGAAATAAATAAAAGAAAAATAATAATCTCCACATTTTTTATTACTGTTAAGAGGTATATTGTGATAAAAAACAGAGAATTCGATGAGGACGAAAGAAATAAAGCTCTTCAGAGGAAAATGTTAATTGTAAGAAATAAATAATTTTAATAATTTAATTTCATTTGAGTTTTATTTTAGTACTGTAATAACTTCCCTAATCTACTATTAACAGGGCTCAAGAATCATTTCTCAGTAATGATAATTAAAAAATAGTATTACAGAGAAATGATTTTTGAGCTCTGCATAATTATTATTATAATACTACTAGAGTACCTACATTTTGAACCTTCCCGCTCCAATTTAGTTTAGTTGCTAATCCGCAGTGGCGCTAGTGTAATAAGTGTGTGACACAATGGTCGCTTTTTTTTTGTTCGGAGTTACGTTTCTTCTCCGCTAGGAGTATATATGTTCTGTGATAAATATTATGATAATGGCTGCCTCATTGAAGCGACAGTGTGACCAGACCAAAAATTTTAAATTTTTTCCTATGCAATACTGCTACAATAGCAACGCACACATACATATTTGAGCATGTGTGCAAGAGCAAAATCTCGTCATACAACATAATAGACCCTGGGGGTAGCGACACTTGCATTCTTCACTATACGGACAACAGAAACAGAAACAGAATTTACAACAGTAAATTGTTAACTTTAAAATTACCTAGCTGACTTAATAAATTAAATTAAAGCAGAAAACCCGGGTACTAACTGACACCCTGAATAGCCGATGGGCCTTGAGATTCATAACTAGTAGCAAATGCGTCAGTCTCAATTTCCTCTTTTAAGAATATAGTAGAATATGAGAATTGCCAGCGTCGTAACAAATCGTAGTTCAAAGTGTTTGTTACACACTTATGACGATCTTACTTGATCTTCCGAAAGGCCCTTCAAAAGAGCAGAGTCAATACTCTAAATACACTTCTTGGTGACTGTTTCTCGAATCGGAAATTGGTGCAGAGCCACATTCTTTCGCTTGCTTTTGCATTTAGGAATACAGCATGTCGTCTTCATGATAAAACATATACGGAATATTGCAGTTTTGATGAGAGAAGATATGCTCGCAGAATATACTCCTGATACATTCAACTTATAACTAAAATTATAATTAAAACAAATAAGATGTAAAAAATTGCTAATTAAAATAAGGGCAAATTATACAATGGTGACAACCATGTGACAACACAGGTGACAAGTTGACAAACGGCGACAGTCACAGAAAGAATAAAGAAACAAAAGTTCTCAAAAAGCTCTTATTCTTCCACTACATCACATAGCAGTGGCGTGCACATAATTTTGAAGCAGGGTAGGCTCTTATACTGTAGGTAGTACTCTTATAGATTTTTAGCATAGCCACGCGACGGATCTCTAAGTCGGAAACCATGCCAACAGAACAAATTTAAATCTGAATATCCCGAATCAGTCCACACTGTACTAGAATTACTAAACAATAACTACGTACGTACATACATACGTACATGTACGTATGTACATACGTTTCATAACTTATAACATGAAATTTTCGAGTTACATTGGTGCCTTTTCTATGTGCAGACCTAAACTTAACTTAACTAAAAAATGAAAATTGATAGCGTCTAAAACACAATTCGGCAATGTTAACAGAACTTTTTTTATATAAAAACTGTTTATTATAGACTAACGATTTTAATTAATATAAATGTGTGCAAAAAAATAGCGAAACATTTAAGATACAGCAATAGCTGTTTTCATTTTTTAGTTAATACCTATTATACCGTTGTCCGTCCAGGGCCCTGAGTCGGGTATTTCAACGGTGTCACAACTGTACCATTATTGTACCATTATGGTGCAATAGTAAAGTTTTTGGTAGTCTACTATTAATGTGTCGTCATAACGACTTCATCATTGTCTTACAATTGTCAAAGTGACATAAATTGCTAGTCTCGTACACAACTGCTTCACAATTGCAATTCAATGACTGAAATGTTTCGGTAGTCTGCTATTTTGAATTTGACAGTAATATTTTTAAATTGTCCTGTGTCGACAGATTGCCATAAATAAAAAATAGATAGATAGAAATATTAGAAATTGTTCTTTGTAATTTATTGCAATTTACTAATCTCCTAAACTTCACATTGCTTTTTATACTAATAAATAGTATGTACAAATATATTTAAACGAAGTCTAGCATGATTAAATGTTTAAATTTATTAGTAGTTTTTCGAAAATCACTTCAACTAACGCATTTTTTAAATACGGCAACACATACATACCATTCTAACACAATCCATAGATAAAAGAGACCGAAAATTCAATGCATAGATAAAAGAGATCGACAATTCTATTACCATTGAAAGACCGTTATGACGGCATATAGCAGACTACGGATATTTGACTTCAATTGCAACGGTATCGTGCCGGTATTGTGCCGGTATGACAATTGTTCCAAAATAGTGGACTTGAGCACCAGCTACGCGTGGCGCTGATTCGATCGGTACCGCGCTCGCATGTTGTAACAAAAAACCTTTATAGCTTCTTATCTATAATACCTAGAGTGAAGACAAATACTACGAAAAATTACTAGAAGACTACAGATGAAATCTATCTATTTTTTAAGATCTGAAAATTTATTTTAAAGTATTAAAAATGAGAACAGAAGAGGACAGAGGAGAAAACATAACAATTCAAAATATAACTCGATTTTACTCTTAAAACTGTGATATGTATGCTATATGTATACTTAATTATAAAGCACAAATCATCTAGTTTATCTTGATGTATAATAATATTAATAATCTATGAACTCATAAATAAAACTAAACTACTTACGACAATCCGCTGGAACTTCAAAACCACTTGTTTACTAAACACAAAGCGTAAAGTGGACTGAAGATAAAAACTGCCATCTAGTGATTATGGATTGTGAAGTAATTCATCAGCTATCTATTACACAACTTATAGACGCAAAAAATAACGCAAATTGTCCATAGATGTCGGTATATCTAATCGTAACTGACTGTTGATACTCGTTTCGATACGAGATTTACCAAAAGTATTTAATTTTAAGCTTTCTTTCTATTTTTTTATATTTTATTCTTTGTCGCGGAATGGAAATTATTTAAATCTGAATATCCCGAATCAGTCCACACTGTACTAGAATTACTAAACAATATGCAAGGGAAACAAAATAATTTATTCGTGTGTACACAACCACATAGCCAGTTATACGTTTCATAACTTTTAACATGAAATTATCTAGTTACGTTACCCTTTTGTTGATTAAGTTGTAACTCGGGTATACATCTACCTATAGACACAATTTGAATTTTTTCACCGAACGACAATTGTGAGAACTTGTTATTTTTAATTTTTAACAAACACACACTATCAACACACATTTCACAATCAAATAACATTTTATAATCAACAAACGGAAATCCATACAATTATTAAATTAAAGAAACTCAATATTAAACAGTTCAATGAACCACATGAAAAAATAAAATGGCCTCCGTCGAACCAAAATATTTCTGCTATATAAATATTATTTATTCGGATTATAATAGGTAACGAACGAACGCCGAATACTCGCGAAAACTTCCGATCGCTAACTCATGCCGCATGACATGCAGTACAAGGCGTCTTCAATATGCAAGCCTGTGTGCGTTTGCGAACTGTGCACGGACACCAAAATTTCTACACACATATGAACTCATGGCAGGCGGGCGGCGTGGAGCTTGCTCGCTACGCTAATATTATTCCTTCGCCAAACGCCTGGCAAAAAACAATTTGCAAGCACATATTGGAGCTATTTATGAATTATTAGGTAGGCGTTTTTAAGTTATAATATTTTGTATAATTAATAGTAAATAAATGAATAAAGTCATCTAAAACATACGAACGTTTTATTAAAATATCTGTGAATGGCAAGTAAAGCAGGGCTTATAAGCTTGTATAGAGTGCACGCCACTGTCACATAGGGCTCCTTAAAAAAACGCCGAACTTCGAGACCCTGCGCCGTTTGCACTCCTTCAATCCCAAGACCCCAAATAAATCATCACAATGTATGAAACAAAGACAAAAATCGTCACCCCTTTTTTAATTAGATTTTTTGGAGAATTTAATTTGATGAATGAATTTAGTTTAGTTTGAGAGGTTAGTTCTTTGGAGGAGCCCCATGAACCAGAGGTGGTTCCAAGGCTACTATCAATCCTCGTCTCCCGGTTTGTGGCCGCCGCATATGTACTTACAAATTTGAATCATGGATCAAATCTGTGCTCTTAAAACCTATCACAGAAAGTTTAGAACATATTAGTCTGTGCTGAACAATGGCAACACTAAAATTAATGTCATGGACAGACATGACGCCTTTCAAAACCTAAGTTTCCTCAAATTTCCTCTGACGTCCGCTGTCACAAAATAGTTGTCTATGGTTTCTTCTAAGATTCCGGGCAGTGAATCTGACATTTATCGCTGCACACCACAGACTAGATAAATCATAAAACTAGCTACGTCAGCTATGCGCCAAAAAGAGGCCGTTTTCCAATTACAGTACAAGAGCGCATTATGCGGCATAATGCTCAACGTTGAGTGTTCCAACTACAGCAACGCTTCGCACAATCGAGCACTCTCAAAAGTGATACGTGCAATCGATACCAACTTCAGTGACAGAAAATTAACAAGTGTTTTTTCTTTAAGTTGGCATTGATTGAAATTAAAAAAAAATTTTAAGGCGTTCGTTTCCTCGGAGTTTTCTGGAAATAACCAAAGTTAATTCAAGCTGTGTTAAAAAAATAAGTAAAAGTATGGATGAAGGTACAAACAATGACTTTTTTTTAATATTCCACACATATTATTATATTGTGAATACAATTTTATTTTAGTATTTTTTTTTTCAACACTGAACTTAGCGCACTCTGCTGGTGCATTTGAAAACTATTCACGTTCCAACTAAGCGTCAGCATAGTTTAGCATTGTGCGGCACTGAGTCGCATTAAGCTCTCTCTAATTGGAAAACCACGAGAGATTGTAGTATAGAGGCATGTGGTACATGGTGGTACTATATATAATTCTATTCTCTACAAAACTGTTTATAGGAAGATTGGGGTAATATTGATTTGGGGTACAACCTTTTTATCCCTGGCTGCAACAATAACAACAAAGTTTTATTAACACTTGATGTTATTTAAACAGGACTATTGACGCTACCACGAAGTATAGATACAAGGAGTCCGAACGTAATGTTGAACGAATGTTCTCAATTTAAGGGACAGATTTTTTGCCGGTAGAGCGCGCCATTTTTCAAGAAGTACTCGTTTGAACTATTGACACCTGTGGAAAAAAATATTCTGAGAAACGTGGAGTTAAATATAAGTTTTAGGAAATTTTTCGAGTGCTTTAAACCCAGCAATACAGAGAAGGTCAAGAGATATTCTGATATTCTATAATAGCATCGGTACGTCCTGAATACTTGCGCAGCCAGTGGCAGAAAATAGAACTATGATCTGGGTTTATTATTGTGTACACGAAATATTATGGAAAAGCCTATACCGTTCGGACTCCTTGTATCTATACTTCGTGGACGCTACCCTCACTCACATTTCCGTGTGTGAATAAGCTATTTCACTTGCTTTGACCAGAAATCAATCGAATTCGTTATGAGAATGCTTTAATGAAAGTATATTTACTTTATTAAGTTAGTTTAAAAGGATTGTGATGGACGTAGTGATCGTTCGTGTGCCATAAATAAATAGCGAACTTTCTTGCAACACGTATACGATAGCAGAATTATACATATTCAGGGTCTTAACAGTATCGCCATCTATATCTTAGTTGTTATAAATACAAATTAACGCCATCTATGTTAGTAATTAAAACTACAACACGTTTTAATTACTAACATAGATGGCGTTAGCTTTTATATGGCAAAGATTGTAATACACCTATTATTTTCAATCATAAATGGCGCTACTCAACTTCAATGATCCTACTACCAGAAAAACAGTGTTTGTAAAAATGTATGGATGTTTGTGGTTGTTATTCTTTCACGAAAAAAAATACCACTTTAGAATAGGTAATATGCTAAATATTATTGTGAATGATCTTTGTTATGATGATGCTTTATATATAAAAAGGCCAATTTAATTTATTTTCACCAAAACACAGTTTTCGTAAATAATTTACGATCACACAAAATGTACTAAGATTGTCAACTACCATCTCATTTCGTCTCTTGAGATATTTAGGAAAAATCTAAATACATATTATGATGCTAAAGTCGGAAAGGTCGAAAATGCAGTTGAAAACTCAATACCAATTTAACTGATCTATTTTTTGAGTATCTATAAAATTAATATCAATCAGTTAGACCAAATACTTACGTACATTCCTACATTTCACACAACGTCCTCTGGTCCCAAGCTAAGCTTATATATAGGCTTGTGTTATGGGTACCAGAACACGGATATACTACATAATAGTATACTACTTTTCTTTTGTAAATACATATTTTTTATACTTATAAACACCCAGACGCAGAACAAACATTTATATGACATATACACAGGACATTTATAAACATCACAAAAATGATTGTCCGGAACGGGAATCGAACCCGCGTCCTCGTGAACGGCAGTCCGTTACATGAACCACTAGATCACGAAGCCCGTCAAATATAAGGTTTGTGAAAAAATATGCACTGGTCTGGTCAATTTTATAAGAGTTAGATTAAGTACATACAAAAAGCTTGTTGTCCACAACAGCAAAATCTTACCGACAACCTAGTCGTGTTAATTACATGTGACGGGGTACTTTTAAAGTAGCAAGTTTACTCTAGCGATGATAAGCTTTTCACCAGGTTAGCGATATAAACAGACCAGAAATTGTTAAATCTTTCTGACAGATCTAGACGTGGTATTTTATTTAGCTTATCGAATGAAATCTTACCAAGAGATTTTGTGTGTCTCCTGGTATCTTATTCCTCGTATTAGTGAAAGATTTATTCCTTTTTTTACGTCGCACTAGTCGCCTAGTTTTAAGTTTGCTTGTCTACACCCAGCATTGTCGACAGACTTTCTAGTCGTGATATTTTAAAATAACCATTGGTAAGGCCAGCGATTTATACTTTTAGGATGCCAGTAAAACTCCTTCAGAATAAATCAGCTATGAAGATTTCTTTGAGTACACGATAGGATTTTTGATGTGTACTTTTTAATTGCAGGTAAAATGGTAAATAGTGTATGTAGGTATAATGAAACAAAACAATGTTTTGAGTAGTTTTGTATTTATTGGATATGAGGAACCTTTATGGTCAACATAAGCTACAATGGACTTTTGTTTACAGTTTATATTTACAAATTTCTGTATCGTATAATATAGTTCATAATATAATATTCTATGTCTAGAGTAATGCTTCTAGTAGTAAATTACTGTATATTCACAATAATTATGAAGACCTAACAAAATCGTCTATACAAATACATATTATTTAGTAGTGTTGTACAAAATACTACTCTATAGGTATATAATATAATAGTCACATATCAGTCGCTGGGACACACGCCTTCCTAACTTTGGCTTTTAAACAAACATCGGAGCCTGACTTTACATGTTCCCATCACTGTTCGCAAACAGTCTCCAGCCACTTTGTTCGTCGCTTGTTTAACATTAAACAATCAAGCTATTTAAATACAGCGAATATTTTATATTATAACTTTATATACCGTCCTCAGAAGATTCACCGCGGGATCGGTTCCTTCTATAATCACATTCTTTCGTTATTTACATCATTCCAACTCACAATTCTATTACAACTTGTACTATATACAATCAATTTTTAATTAATAAAAAAATACAATGTTTAATTACTATATAACTCCATTATCATAGATTGGAATAAAAATAGTACCTATATATTTTTTTTCGGTTTCAGCGTGCAAAATTGACTAAAGCCAGAAATCGCTCGAGGACAATCTCGCAACAAACTAATTCAAACTCTACACATAATGTGCGGTTATCATACAGCCAAACATTTATATTTAATCGTAAATATGTATTTAACAGTAGTTACCAACTAAAATAAAACTGCACACGATCACATGCCGATGCACATCATAACGACAGATCATTATCCTCGGTCCTACAGGAACACTTGCAATTTACTGCATCTTACTTACAACATACAGAAACGTGATAAATAACTTAACATTACTAAAAAAAATATATATAGATAATAAATAACACACACAGTCCTTGTTCAATGCATTAAAATATCAAACTATTTGAATACATGTTTAATATTATTACCACACGTCTTATAGTTATCTTAAATGGAATACATTACGTGGATAACGAGATAGGTGCCTAATGTTTAAACAAATAAGAACATACACGACATGCATCGAAACACTAAGGACACGTTGCTGAGACGCATAGCAATAGCTTGGCAGTTAGCACGAAATTCTGCACCCTAAATTTGAATAACAGAAAAATATAATATCTATGAATCCGAAGCGTTTGTTAAAGGCTTACAGCCTTGGAGCTTAGGTCTGCGGCACCCCGTCGGGGGTGGTAGCCGCACGCTAACGATAACTAGCTAGACACTTGTGTGATTTACATACGGGGGCGGCAAGTCGCGTCCGCACTATGCGATCGCGCTGCTTCGCTACCCTCGGCGCTCGACCGGTGTACTTAACACTCGTTCCTTGTTAACCTACGAATTAACATAACACAGCCATAGAGACATCCGTGTGGCGGTGGCTAGGTCGCGCGCCGAGGGCGAGACCGGAGGCGGCCGGGGCCGGCAGAAGCCGGCGGGCGATTTCAGCGGCGCCGGACCGCCAGCCTACGACACCGGCGGCTGGGGTCCCTGTGGTGCTGCCGGTGGTTTGGTACCTGTCGCTGCCGGTAACTGCGCCAGTGTGTCCTGGCTTGCGTGTGCACGCAGGTATGTGTTCTCCACTTCCAACTGGTTAATCCTCTCCATCAGTTCTGCGATGCGCTCTTTTAGTACTTCCACCTCCTCACGCACCGCGAACATCAAGTGGCTCTTAACCAGATCCTGTAACAAGAAATAAAACACACGTTACTTACATGTTTACTAACTTGGCAATTGAAACACAAAATATAACATTTGTAAATATTAAAAAAAAAAGAAAACACAAAAGAGATTTTGTATTAAGAGGATACCAAAATAGCTTCGTGCATTTATCTACGTACGAAGTTTTCATTTTTTCTTTAGATTGAATGGCTAGCCATTCAATCTAAAGAAGCTCTACTTTTAAGTATATGTTTTTTCAATATATAATCTGGGATCGCATAAACTCAAAAACGCGGTTGATAAAAGTTTTCTCGATAGAAAATCTTAGCGAAACAACCACTCTCATTTTTTATTTTTTTCATTTGTCGGTCTATTATCGCGTATTAACTAATGAAATAACTTTAAAAACATAAGTAATTATTATATATAGAAACACGTAAGCCGGAATTAAAATATATTTAGTAGATTTTGAGTAAACAAAAAAAATATCGCTAATTCTTCATTTTCTATACCTACTAGCTGTGTTAATAGGTACATGTCGACGATAATATTGATGTAGGCCCTTAAATATAAGCCAGACAAAATTGAACTAATAATTCAGTAATTTAAAACGTTTAAAGTTAATTTACGAAAGAGCACTAATAAAATTAAAATTGTTTAACAAAACGCAACATGATTTTCTTTTTATAAATTAAACGTACTTTTGGATCAGGCACGACCACGTAACAGGTATCCGTTTGTCCTTTCTGCCTAATTTCGTATAGGCATCCATTTTTAGGTTTGTGCAGAATATCGATCATGTTTGTAATGAACGTGGAAAATTTTCAGGCACACTGAATATATGAGCGTCGCCGGCGACGATTAAAACACGACTGAAGATAACGTGACTCAAGAGTTGAAACAACTTGTTTGTGTGAGCAACTTGCGCACGCGCAATCCACCAGGCGACTGATGGTCTGCCAGCGCGCGCGTCCTATTTAAAATGGCGGCGTCACGTCATCACGCCACGCGAGCTGACCGTGCACCCTGAACTCAACAACACAACCTATATATCTACGTCGATATCAAGTTATAAATTACTTTATGGATAAGCATTTGCCAAACAACACGTAAAATGGAATCGATTAAAAGTGAAAGCGATCATAACAATAGTTTTAAAATAACACGCTTAGCCTCAATAATACCACGTGATGAATAATACCACTGGATAACTATCCAAGTAATGGATTTTACGAATCCAAGAATCACGATCGTATCCGGTAGGTACATACGGGTCGAAATAACAACATAAGACGCATTTTATTTTCAGTAAGTTATTTATAAGTAAGCGATTAGTCATCCTGAATAATATATAGAATATGAACCTGCAACGCTACGGAACTTCGTGTGAAATTAACATACAATACAAAGCAAAGAAAAATACAGAAAGGCATTTGGGTGACAGTTTGACAATCTGCGTATAAAGAAATTAGGCTAAATGCGTCATGATAGAGATGGATCAGAGTGATCTTCCACTTCGATTAGAGCCAGATTTATTGTTTGTGCACATAGCCTTTGTAACATTAGAAAACTTTCCTACTTAAAATAGTCTATTTACCAGCCACACGCAAATAATAGATACCTACTCTACGAATAACAATAATTTATTTTTAAACGCGTACAGCTCGCGTTTGTCATACTAATACTTTGTGAGAACCAAAATAAATAATTATCAAATAATTTCAAACCTATTGCATATTTTAAAAGAAACTACTTAGTGCAGTTCCCAATATACGACTTTAAGGGCATTGTAAAAGCTTAAGGCTTTCGATTCATTGCTCGTTACTTTGATTTTCTTTTATTATTTTAGAAACAAGACTTATGGATTTTTATAAGATACTGTTACTAGCTGTAAAAGGACACAAACGTTTAAAGAAATAATTTTCATAACTACAAATAAATAAACTCTACGTTAAGAAATAACGTGGACTTAGATATTATGTGCTAACCATACATAAGAGAGATGCTCTACTTTAAATATCTTGATAACAACGGACGTATACGGGACACTATTCATAGATTATTTGCTTAATTTTAACACGTGCAGGAATAATGTTTTTCAACTAATTAGGAACATCAAGTGCGTCAATTGTACTCGGGTAGAGACAAAGTCATATCGTGTGAGAAAAGTATGCCGCCTACGAAAACGACAAAAGAAAATTTGTCATGAAATTAATGTTGCATTAAAATTTGAGTGACTCAAGAAAAACAGTCTGATCGTTTGACTACATGTGGTATGTATGTGCGAAGTTTTTTTTTAGTAACGACATAATTAGAACAGGATATAAATAGCAGACTTGATCTTATTCATTCTAGACTGTTGAGTGGGTGTTGCGACCTTCAATTAGAAGAATCTTTGTGCTGAAATTACGCCGGTATGTACTGGATTTCGTAAGACATATTGAGTCTCGTACTGGGCGATGAGGCGCCAAACTACTCATTTGCTATAATTGGCACTCAATTGAGGGTGCCAAAAGACAAAAGGTAATAAATGTACAAATTAATACAACAGGAAAAATATAATTAGACGCGATCGGCTCTGTCAGCGCATAGAATACAAATTATAACACCAATTGCTTATTTGTTTGTTTTAAATTTTTATGTCAGTGGGTTAATTAGATAAAGTTGGCGAAAAGCTGTAAATAAATGAAATAGTTCCAATATTTCTGTGGCAATTATTGAAACGCTATTAATAAATCATCATGCCGTTTTATCACTAAAAGATGTTAAGTACTATAATATAAGCAACTTACAACCACAATTTAATATCTAATCAAATGACTGTTGGCTTGGCTTTTTTATTGTGCAGACGAATTTCTACACTAATTGTCTGAAAATCTATATGTATATATATTATTATAATCTACTTTCAAAAACTAAAAAATACGCTTGGAAATCCTGAATATTCTTTTTTTATTATTGCATTTTGATCGGTCCTTGATATATGTGTAAAATTTCAGATCAATCCGACTACTGCAAGTGTTTTAAAATAACTTTAAAAGATTTCGTTACATAGATTAATACAAAAATAGATACATACCGAACTTATAAAAGCGTGTTAATTATTACGATCGAACTTCATGATCCGAATACATATATTCAAGCCTTGAGCTGTAGGCAGTAGAGGTAAACCAAAGACGCAGTATAAATCGTTTGTGAGAGAAAAATAAAACTGTAAGGCGAAATACCTCTCGCATGAAAGTAATGACAGCAAACGATGCGTTGTCATAAAGAGTACAGTGAACCTTAAGTGCAATGGCGCACCGAATACAGCAGCCGATGATGTAACCTGTACAAGGGCATTCGTTAAAACCTGTCGCATTGTTTTAAATTAAAACCGGATGGTGCCAGTGCGTATTAATGTAACTATGTAATCCACTACTGCTCATGAGACAATTGTTTTGGTTATTTATAATTTAAAAAAATTATAATCTCCCACATCTTCTTAGTAAACAGTGACGCAAAAGCAGCGTTGAAAGTTTGTCGTCCGATATTCATTAGTTGTAGATAGAAGAACAACAAGTTAGATGCAATAAGAAATTGTGGCATTACCAATCCTATACCATATTCAGTAAGCAGTATAAGAGTTGAAACAATATCAGTGACTATATCCGTCTACATGATACAATATGAAATATCTCTGCTTACCCCTTTACATACGCGAAAGATGTTAAAAATCTTAAAATACTGGCAATAAAAGCAGACGTCTACAAAACATACAAAATCAACAGCTATCAATAACAATATTAATATCAATGAAATCTAAAGATATACGATACATATCCGGCTATTAACGAATTAGCGTAAATCTTAAGGCTTTATTTTTATCAATCTATAAAGAATTATCTAAATAGCGAACATAAAAACAACGACTCAAAAGGCAAACAGGTTTTATACTTATAGAACGCCAACAACATGACCAAAGAGCGGTTTAAATATATTTATATTAATGACATCATCTCTATTATAAAACTGTTTTTGTACACATACGTGTGGCAACGTATACCAAAACAACACAATGCAAAAGTTAAACATATACACGTAATTGTAACGATCCTAGCAATAGATATGGGTGTTTACGACCTAGATTATACGAATAATATGTAGTTGAACCGTATTTAGTAAATTGTAAATGCGTGTGTGCGTTCAAGTTTAATGTTTGGTAAACAAAAGATCCTAATGTTGTTATATCCGTAGGCTAGAAGCATATTGTAGTTATATATAAGTACTAATCAAGTACCAAGAATAAGCAATAAACATTAATATACTCAATTTGTCAGTGTCACTTTGATGATACATAGTGTGATGATGTCTACATATTCGCGGTAGGTTTGCGGATATTTATATCCTTTACGTAGTTCTATCAATAATTTAAAGGTTAAATCACAAAATAGGCGGTGAGTATTAATGTAATGATCATAATGTCCAATGCCCGAAACCGTGTTACAATTACTAGTGTTACATTTAATTTAATTAAACAATATAATCAACATGGCACATATACCATCAAAATGAAGGTAATGGCAAAGTAAATACAGATAGCACAATCAAAGTAAGTATAAGCTATTCAAATTGGTTCTGATAACGATAACAATGGCGACATAATTTGTATTTCAAAATGTAGCGCCTGTACTATTAGCCGTCATATTAAAATATAATGATATTATGTTACTTATCAGATGTTTCTATTGTCACAAGTCTTCGTACTATAACCGACACATTAGTAAAACTTAATGTACTTAGTTAGATAAAAAAATAAATGATAAAGTGTACCAAAATGTCAATACTACAATGAAAACATCTTAGGAACATACGCCAATAATTCTATCGAAAAATTAAATGAAATATGTTTGGCGCGCAGTTATGTGTTTATTACGCAGTAACTTGCGATACTGGTTGAAGATTTTCCAAAGAGTATTCGTTATTCGTAAAAGTTGTCGAACAAGCATGATCTCCATGCATGGCACATAAGGTTTTCACTTATCCCTGTTAGAATATTCATAAGCTTTCGTAATTAAATGAAGGGAAACAAATGCAGATGGATTCTGTACGAGATTTTGTTCTCATCTTGTAATCAAAACAGACGTTGCTCTACATAGACTATTGCGTGCACAGTTCTTTTGATTATTATAATTTTAAACAAGATCGTTCTCATTCTCGACCTATGGGAGACAAATAATTGAACTACTTAAAGGAAAACCCGAAGTTACATCTCATAAATTCCGGCTCTACCTTTTTAAGTACTTGACTGATTCTGAAGCATTCATGTGAGAAAATAGATTTTTAAACATCAAAGCCCATATTTCTTTACACTCTAAATTATTCTACTAAAATTTTGTCATATAATGGTCTATTAATACGTGAAGCGTAAACTTTGTACCCCTTTTTACGAACTGACGCGAACCGATGATTATGAAATTTGACATGTAATTATAGCACTGGAATTTCTTAAATTCAATAAAAACAGCTAAAGTATTTTATGCGTGATATGTATGGTAGTCAAAAAACAAGCATATAATTATTACTTAATTTGGGACACGAGGACGTTATGTGAAATGTTAATAAATATTTATTTATTGTAAAAACACAGAATATTTTATATATAATAACGTAGGTAAATACTCGTTACAGTGAACAACAATACCACGTTTGTGGTTAAATTAATGCACATTAATTATTATTGTTGAAAAAAATACATAGTAAGAAACCTATGACTAACCAGCAAAGTTATTTTGCAACCAATTGTTTAAATAGCATTAAGATCGTTCTGTTATGTCGAATAGAATATGCAAATATAGATAGCGACCCCCGTATTTGCGCAGTTGTAGACAATCGTAATATTAATATCCGTGACACAATCCAAATAAATGATATTTATTTACTAATGATATTTGTTACATGTTCCAAACTATTGTATAAGCAGATGTTACATATTGATAAATATTATCTGTACTATAGGCAATTTCCAATGTAAAGAGGAATATCATTACCAATTTCATTTGAAAAACCACATCGCATGGCGATACCAGTTTTGCATAGCTTTTCGTTAAATATTTGAGCATAATTTTCTGCTACAAAATTTCAGCAATGAAATTTCAAAGCCTGTATCTGAAAATGACAAAAATATTGGCGTCTGACAGTTGTCTAGATCCCCAAATGTAGCAATAGTCTTACCGTCTACTAGGATAGCTGTAATAAATAAGTAACAAATAATTATAAACTAACAGTCCGTATAACACTATCTAATAGCAAGGTGTGTCTATAAACCTATGTTAAGAACGTTAAAAGAAATAGATGCCATAATTTTTTTTTAAGTATATTATAGGCAGGAATCATTCGGAGGAGTAGGAATAGAAATTAAAGCCACGACCTGTTGTCAAGAAATCAGTATAGTCATCATCTACGTCGCAACTTTGATCATAGTTGTGTAAGTACAGTACATATTATAAGTTAGCGAAATTAACTTCAGTAAGAAACGTGAAATGTTCCGAAAAGTTTATCTTCTTAATGGTTTCCTTATGGAATAAAGTTAACTTTGTAAATCTGCTGATTAATATTTATATGTATTGACGTAGCAAGTTTATCATAATGATAAATATTGAAATAAACAAATGAAAAACGTTCACACTCGCAATCACACATGTCCGTTTGACCCTTGGAGGTGATGTCATTGCAGTGTTCGCCCTGAACATTTATATCGAAGAAAAATATATTAAATACCTATTTGTATAAAATTAAAGATTATATACACATAATAATTGTGACTTCATAATAAAATAAATTTAAGGAAGGTTAAACAGTTTTAATAATTTAAATTTGTGTTTTATATGGATTAATTTTAACATGCAAGAATAAGTAATCACATTTCGAGGGAAAATTTTCAGTACACACGTTCTCTAATCTCAAACTAACCACAAAGAGGGGCAAGGGGGAATAAATTAAGTTACCTACTGAAATAATACAAATTATTAATGTTAGATTTTTTCATATCGTTTATGATATAGAAACCTATTTGTTGGTCTGTGGATATAAGATTCGAAATAGCCTCTAATTACGTAAGAGTCCCTATGTCTAATTGTAAGGCGTTTATTGATCATAAATATGATAGCAATGTTATCATTTATATGTGTAATTCAGTTCAAATGGAGGACATTTCCATGTCGATGTTGGTGTTTACGATTAAGCAATCTTATCTGTATCAACTATTTGGCTTAACAAAGTTACACTGTCTATTATCGACACAATATTTTAGCCTATGATAATCACGTACAAATAACGTAAACATCACACATGTTTAAAACAGTTTTGAAGATATTTTCAACGTAAACATGTTTACAGTTTACTTATCTATTACGTTAGTATCGATAGGGATTAGATTCAATCTAGTCGATGTTAAATAATTTTCCATGGACATGGAATTATTGTTATCTATGAAAATATTAAAATGTATATCAATATTGTCGGAGCACGTGGCGTAGTCGCTCTATAGATAAGTGACTTCGGCATTTACAGCAGTAGTTATAATACACTTTTATTCTTAGCACGTCGCGACAAAGATATAGCTTCTTGATTGTATAGCGTAAATAGGTAGTAACGTAAATAAGCATGGATTTAACCAATAGTTATTCAAATGCGCGGTAGTTAAGTTTGGTTTCAAAATAAAAACCTACAGATATAAAAAAGTAACTGGTGAATGTTTAAGATTCCCATTCCAACTAATCAAAACGACATAAAAAGTCCCGTTCGTAATCATGTAAGTATTGGGAGCCATAAATGCTCAATTACAGACGCCTTGACAGTTTGAGGCGCGTCAACTACTTAAATATCTAAAGAATAAATTGCAAGAAAATATTTGTAGCACTTCCTGCACCTTTACTTGCCACTCTTTCTTATTATATGATTATATTTTACGAGATGAGAATTTTCATAAAAATCTATAGATTAAAATACCGTACTGCAGATTCAGATCTCGCTACTAGGTCAAAAAAAGTTTTATCAAAATCTACTCCCATACATTTCTAACTATAACCGGCATGAAACGTAAACAACGATATTAGCATATGCTAACAGGTGGTAAAAGCAAATAAAAATTCTACTCGCACCTCCAAAACAAAGTCTTCATAATACTTGCTAATGATATCTCGGAAACTCAAAGCAATCTAATAACGTTACTCGGGAGCATCACACACAAAGCTTGTCGTGTCAATCATCATAGGGAAATCTTTAAAGTTAAATTGTAAACTAGGAGAATCAAAGAAATTTATTTGAACAGATGTTTGAAACCGGGTCAGTGGTGTAAGCTATGGTACACACCAAGACGACGGTACGCGTAAACACATCTAGTTGTGACGTAACATTGTAGATGTTACGAAACCCAGCGAGAACTAGTGTACCACAAAATTTACGAACTATATACAATCTGCAGGTGTACATTCATCGTGCGCCATATAAGATGGCGGTCTTCAAGGTGGACCAGTTTAAATACTGGTTCTTACCATGTTTGCTTGATGCTTGTGATATTAGTATACCGCTATAATATGTATATCAAATCTATTTTTATTAAGCAAAACAAAAAAAATGGCTACGTTGTTGACATTTATTTCGTGCAATCGACTTCAATCGTAACGGAGTCAAAGATGTATTTCAATCATTTTGAGGCAAAAAATAATAGTTGTTAAATTTTAATATAAAATGATCGCTTTTAAGGAAATACAAAAATATATCTTTTAGTTATTAATAAAACAGATTTTGAAGAAATAATTTTAAAAATAATAGTAATATTTTGATTTATTATAGAAGATCCTTGAGAAGGACATAGTATCGAATGCTCCCATTCATGACGTCCTTCAATAAGATTAGGACGCCTGGTACTAAGACTAATAACGAACCTGCAGGTACATAACCATGTGCTTAGGATAGTAACAGGTAGGGTTCTTTCTGCTTACGGTAAATCTAACTCTCTGTAGATAACATAGTCATATTATTTCTCATAATTATTATAGCATCACATTTGATAAACACTTAACATGTCATGCAAAAAATACAAGTCTATTTACAAAATTAATAAATTAGTTTGTACTCGAGAAGACGTTTGGAATTTTAAATACACCAAATTTCTTTAGTTAGTGTGTTATCATTAATAAAAAGATTATTTACAGCCCAGTAATCCATCTAATCTGATCTGTACGTGTATAAGATTGTAACAAATGAACTGATAATCGGCTGATATGAACTAAAAATAAATAAGTGATTACAATATCTGCAACGTAATTATCGCACAATAGTCTATGCAAGATTACAAGCATAAACATAAACGGAGATGATCGCAAGCATGTTGAGGGGAGTGATAAAAATACTATGATTCGATGGATGGTAGTGAGCATTAGGGCTGGATTGGGGTCAATCGCTTGAGGCCATCTGCGTCGGCTAATTATAGACGTTGTGAGACGCGTCCAATAGTGCACGACGCTGGATCTCAATTGAGATCGCAAATGTACTTGGATGGGAGAAGTGAAATCTGTTGCAAGCTTCGCGCCCACTCGGACAATCATTGGAATACTAATAGCATGCTCATACAAAACATTGATAGCATCTAATAAACGTTCTATTTATTTTTTTTTGACGAGCCTCGTGGTTGAGTGGTTAAAGTAACAGACTGCCAATCAAGAGGTCGCGGGTTCGATTCCCACTCGGGACAATCATTTGTGTGATTTTTCTAATTTTCATAAAAATGTTTGTGCTGCGTCTGGGTGTTTCTATGTATCATAAGTATGTATTTACAAAAGAAAAGTAGTATATGTATTCTATCCGTATTCTGGTACCCATAACACAAGCATATAAGCTTAGCTTGGGACCAGAGGACGTTGTGTGAAATGTCCATGAATATTTATTTATTTATTATTTATTTATTTATTATTTTCCAGCAATTTTAATTTTTCATCATCAATCATACAAGGAAACAATCAAAAACAGATACCATAGTATCTGTTTTTGAAAAATATTTATTTGTATCTCTCAATTACAGGAAAAGAAAGTAAAAAGAAAACAGCTTGAACATAGTGGAATAGAATAAATCGAGAAAATTGTCTACTTTTAGGACTGTTACCAAATATTTAGATTTATGTGGCCCGACAGTGTCAGAAGGTATTAGGTATATATGTTGTGGGGCAAAACGGGACGCATTTCCTGGCCATTAAACAAGGGAAATCATTAGTAATTCAAACGGTGACTCCGATATAGTAACGGTGTTATGCAGCTCTAACATTGCTATTATAAACACGGATAAACTCACGGGAGATTGCATTTTTACGTAACTGTGCATGAAATAATACATTATAATGCCCGCGAATTTTGTTTAAATAGTAATTAAAATTACTTACACAATTTAGTGAACAGTAAGCTGTATAAAAATAAAGTACGTATAAGTAAAAGCCGGACGTTAAATACAACGAAATGCCGACAGAAACATACAAATACAACTTAGTCAATAGTCAATGAAAAAAGCCGTATCGCAGATCAACATACGAAATATGCACGAGGAATTTTGCAAATACTATGAATTTATTTTAGAATACTAGAAATTTATAAACCATATTTAAAAAACAAAGACTTACGAGTTCATTGACTTCATTTAATTCCATGACAAATAGATATAAATAACAAGTAAATAAAAATACTACGAAAGTTATCGTAACGTTCGTGCCGTGGCCGGTCATGTGTTGTTTATCTGAAGACGGAGAGATTTACGGTTGAAAAGGGCCGCGGCATCATCAAAGCATGTTATGAAATGTTCTACGAATTACTAGGGTTGAGTGAGAGCACGCGGAACCAGCGCGGCCGACTGACACGATACATTCTGGACGTTTTAGATTTCTACGAGACATCGCCGAGTCGTATAAAAACTAATGATCGCCAGCGGATGAGAAATAAATACAAGTATAACTATGGATAATTGGACGAACGTGTCAATATATCTACCTGTTGAGAGGCTTCAGGTAATTGATGTTTTCTATTTAGAAGAAGCCAATTCTACGCGATCTATTTGCCGCCTACGCCGTAGTAGTGCGTAGCTACAGTCTAAATAGCCGAACCACAATTAATGAACATAATAATATACGAAAACAAATATTTAATGGCAAACTACAGGCAATTCTAAGTTACTATTATTTTTACATCCAAGCCTTTATAAAGGTAAGACAACTAATGAAAGTGTTACGCTAGGAACTAAATGCACCTAAAATTCATAAAAATGCATTTAGCATATCACGGCATCAATTTAATGCATGGTATGGTCTATTATCGTGGTCACTATTTTAATGACATAATATATTTAGAGCTTCCTTGATTAAAGTCAATTATGATAACTAGCGGATGAGTTTAAAGGTGAATTTTAGTTTAAAAGCAATAGCACTGCAGTTAATAATCCGGTTAAGAAAGTTAGTCAAGTAAATAAAAAATGCGAAGCCCTATACATTAATGAGGTGACACAAAGTAATATAAAGTTGTTTCATAAATGAAAATTCAAAACTTCATAGTTTAATCACGAAATCAAATGTAGCGTGCTTACTATGTATGTTATTATTTAAGAAAATTAGTAAGTGTATGTTTTTTATTGGCTGTCATATAAAGCGCAAGGAACAATAATTGAAATAACATATTTACGTTTTTAAGCAATCGAAATCATTAAAATGCGAATTTATGGCCTCAAAGCATACTAAAGGAGGCAGATTTACAAAAAAAAAAATACAATTTAGATAGCTTTTGTGCGGCAGATCTTTACCTTATTTTATACGACTTGAGTGAATGAACTTACGAAAGGTCATACAAAAACGACAAATGAAATATACAGTCGATAAGATAAACCGGTTGATACCGATAGGTATGTTTGCATTAATGCAATCACGGTACTGCCACCTCTTTGTTAAATGTATTTTCAATTTTCAAATGCCACTGAGCTAATATTTATTAATGGGAACTTGTATCAGAGCAGGATTTTTTTTGGAAAATATGTTAGACAGATTTTAGTACTTACCATTGCTTTGCCGGGTCGTGGTAAGGCTCAAGGCACCACCATGGCCCGGTAGGGCAGAGAGAGATAAAAAAAAAAAAAAAAAAACAAAAAAAAAAAAAACTTACCATTGCTTGCTCGATCTTATTGTCGATGGCCACCGCGCTTGTGCCCGATGCGCTGTAACAAAGATACAAAAATTAATTAACATGTCTTTACATTAACCATTATCTAAACATAACAAGAGTATAACACAGATGTTTCGTAAGATATTATGATAAAAAACGGCAAGTTATACACAGTTCTTTGATAGATTTGCTTATTTCTCTATTCCAATTCTAGTTACTCTACTAGTATGGAAATGCGACGTGCAAAAATAAATAAATATTCACGGACATTTCACACAACGTCCTCTGGTCCCAAGCTAAGCTTATATGGTTGTGTTATGGGTACCAGAATTCGGATATACTACATATACTATTTTTTTGTAAATACATACTTATAATACATAGAAAAACCCAGACGCAGAACTAACATTTGTATGACATTTAAAAACATCACACAAATGATTGTCAACGGCAGTCCGTTACATGAACCACTAGACCACGAAGCCCGTCAAAAAATGATTCATGAAACAGAAAAGTTTTCGCGTTCTTAATTCTGGTATGCTGCTATTGATCGGTCATACTCGGCAGAAAGACCTACCTGTAGTCTCAAGCTCGTTCTAGCAAGGGATTCTTCGAATTCTATATTTCGTTAACAGACAGGATTTGTACTTTACGTCCCGCTATGCAGGCGATGTGTATTTAACATGCACCTAATAACTTAAAAAGTGGGCACGACCCAGTAATTTTCAGAGAAGCTTCCGTCGGTTGCATTGCGGATGATTACGCTAACGCTTGATAAATATTACAAAACCGTTTGACCTAGCTATTCAACAAATAGGTATTTCCGACAACAATAGGGAACAATAGACTAAATTCTGGCGTGATTTGTGATAA
Organism: Orgyia antiqua; assembly: GCA_916999025.1. Classification (NCBI taxonomy): domain Eukaryota; kingdom Metazoa; phylum Arthropoda; class Insecta; order Lepidoptera; family Erebidae; genus Orgyia; species Orgyia antiqua. The sequence goes on from OU779862.1 coordinate 24,259,413, forward strand.
TTACAGCTAACCTGTATACATGTATAATAACGATGTTATTTCTAACGATATTACACATAAAAATACCTTGTAATCATAGTTATGAAAACATATCTTTATTGGCCAGATTTGGACACTTGACCTAGAAACCTCTATTGATCTGTTCAGACTGTGAGCCGCCGAGTGAGAATTAAGAAAAAGAAGGTAATTTAAAGCAATGTAACGTTACAAGTCAGCGAACCATCGTCGAGGTCTAAAACCTCGCCCGTAAGTAACTGTAAATGCAAAACAACGTTTTATACATAATTTTGACAATTATGATGCAATCGATAGTTCAAAACTGTGTGGTATGGTGAATTCACCAATGTCATCGGGAGTAAACGCAGCTGTGGCCACGTGCAGCGCAGCAATAACGATACACTCTACTTAGCAACACTGAAGATATAACTATCGACGATTGCCGGACTTAGCCATTATGATCCAATCTCGCTGGTGTAATCGTCCGGTAGCTAGTATGTAGCACGACGTACGGCTGCGTACTTGACTTTCTCCGACGGATTCCGTGTCACGTCAACGAGGTGACCAACACAAAGCTAAAGTTGAAACCATTCAACCGTTGAGCACCGCGTCACGGATCGAATTCGACCGGTTCACCATCAAGCCTCAATATAAAACAGCGACCGTGGACCAGATGACCACCACCGCAACAATGAATACCCGACCTAATAATTTTAGCGATACAGCAACAGTTACGCCTTCCATAATTATGTAAATAGCCAGATTATGAGATAAGATTTGAAAGTCTAACAACATAATAGTGAAGTGTTGACATATAATAGAAAAGTGCTTTCTCTGGGTGGGCGCACACTCGGCCATAACAAGTTTTAGTATTTTTTGACTGATTACGCAAGTTGAGTGATGACAAATTTGCACACCACCGGAATAAGAGATGCATGAAAAAGTTGAAACACAAGCCGGTGAAACCTGAGAAGCGGAGAAAGTATCTTCTAGAGGTGTGATATTTTTTTATGTGGTGACCACAAGATGAAACGAGATTTAAAAATTTCATTTTAGAACAAGTGAACGAAGTTATAAAGGGTGGCGATTGAGATTTTTACTACGCAAAATTTATAGGACCATTCGAACACGTGCCTCATTTTCATAGTGGATACAAAAACACTGATGCTTTATGCTAGTAGATTGAAAGAATGCGTCATAAATGACGTTTTTTGAACACGGACTTGAAAGATTTTGATAATATAACACAAGCGACGAAACTGTATACACTATACAAATAGTACTGGCAAAATAAACAAGAAAATGGGTTTTAAAAGGCGTTAAGTTAACAGAAGAATAGCAAACAAAGAGATAAAGGTCTTGTAAAACGCACGTGCGTGCTTTGTGCGTCGATAGACTCACTCGACTCTTCTATATCTTAACAATTTAACAAAGATTTTCATAGACTCGTGAATAGTGTAAATAGATCCTTTAAGATTTTTATTGGAGTAATAGTATAAACAATAGCCTATTATTCTTATGTATAAAAATGTTGAAACGTAACAAAAGCAAAACATTTTATTAGTTGTGCCTGGGGTTCGATTAAAGTACGATCAAACTGGTTTTTAATACTAAGTATAAAAATATCAATTTGCAGATACGAGTCAGACTGGGCAAACTAGACAGTTATAAGAATAAGTAATTCAAATTCCAAAAAAATACGTAAATATTGATAGCAATAGTCATTAACTTAAACTATTCAACCTTAAAATGTCATTGTAATGTGAGGACAAATGGAATAAATTAAGAAATATCATCCGTTTTTGAAAGGTGTAATTAATATTAATGTATCTTTGCACATCAAGGTATACATGTCGATTATCACGTATTATTTTACAGATCATGACGGAACACATAGTTACGATAAGAGTATCAACAAATGTATTGCTTGATGAATCATAATGCATCAAACAATTGCGTTGTAGTAACCGACACAACAACAATACCCGCTAGAAAACAAAGGTCATCGAAGAAATTATGCTGGCCGCATGAAAATTCAACGTGTTAGTCATAAACATTCAAATTAAAGACCAACTTGTATGTAGAAACATTAACGATAATTGAGGATTTGTTACGTTAAGGACTTCATTAACTAGAATCATTTAAGACGGTACGATACCAAATTATGCTTCCATACAAAAGTATGGGTATCGTACTTCTGTTTTTTCTTCGCGAAAGTTAAACCGATTTTAATAGTTTTTACGTTATATTATAGATAAAGAGTATATCTATGCTTCTATCACTTTCTTTTTTTAAAACATAATAACTTAAAGAAATATGACGATCCGAAAAACCAACTTTTTTCGGTTTTCTTTAGATAAAGTTGCAGCATCTAACACACAAATTTGGTAAAGTTTTACCACAAAAGAAAGTGATAGAAGCATAGATATACTCTTTATCTATAATATAACGCATAAACTATTAAAATCGGTTTAACTTTCGCGAAAAAAAAACTGAAGTACGAAACGACTTTTTTCAAAGAATTTGTAGGTAAAATCCGCTTCATCTATAATTGTCCCTTTCAGCGCGGCGCTCGGAAATAGGGATAGCAATACCTAAATAAGGAGTACAGTAAGGGTACTGTACTCCTTATTTAGGTATTGCTGAGATTGATTGCTGAGATTATAGAGAGTGATCCTCATATTTTATATTTTCACCAATAGTATGTTTAAGAGGGCTTAAACATACTATTGGTGAAAATATAAAATATGAGGATCACTCTCTGTGTCTTATTTCAATAAAATGAGTTTAAATTTTATTACGCGCGTGCTTGTGTTAAGAAAGAGTTATGTATGTATGATTTTATGAGTATTATCGATGAACTGCAGTGTAGTGTTGTTATCGAGTGGCTTGAATGCGCACAAGGACATCGAAGGGAAATCATTGTGTATTGTCGACACGGTAGGCGCCACTGGCGTAAAGTTGTTACATCTCATAGCCGTGTTTCATAACAGATTTGGAGTGAAAAAGCGATTGTACAATTGAAATGGTATCAATGTAAACGATACGTTTACAATTACTGGAGGAACGATAGTCTCCAAAAAAGTGAATCAGTTAGCCACTTTGTACATGACATGTTTAGAGGATTTAAGCGTAAATCTAAACATATACATACACATTAAAGGTAGTTTATGTGTTGTACATGTCATTCGGAGTAAAATAATAGTAGGCCCATCATAGGCATAATTTACTGGCAGCAGTAACATGTCACGCAAAATAGTCACGAAACTTCTTATTTGCGCTCTACTATATCATACAAATTGTCTCCAACGCAAATAAAGCAGGGTGTGACCAGCAGATTTTGAGGTTTATTACATATTTGTTGACAAACCCAAATTTCACTTTGGATTTTAGCACTTTAGATATTGCCTTAAAAGTAGATTCCATTGCGAAAAAATCTTAAACCTACGAATATTCTGGGGACAGCTACGACGAAATAAGTAATAAAATATTGTATGTCGGAATAACACAAAGGCCACAAATAATCCACTTTAGGAGAATTTTTAAAGAGACAGAAAAGCAGCAGTTTTAAAAGTTACAACAAAGCAGACCTAGACCTCGAGTATTTAATGGTGTTTAATGCAATGGATCGATACAATAGCCAGACGATAGAGACACCTAAGTTCAATAGGCGGCGCTGTTGTTAGGAATAATGGCAGTTTGGCTGCAACCGGCCACGTTAACATCGACAAACCTTCACCGATTTGCATTCATGGTTACTAGTAGAGTGGTTCTCTTTGCACCGTCATTACCGTGACTTGGTAAAAAATTTTACAGTCTGCAATGCGTCAGTACGACAACACAATGCGGACAAAATGAAGAAAGAAATTGTACTTACACCGGATAGAAGTAGTCGATGTATTTGACCACGACTTCTCTGAGTAGATCTTGCTTGTTCATGATAGACGTGTAGCTTCCACTTATAATTTTTGTTTGCATGATTGCCACTTCTGTAAGCGATGTCTGCTAGGAACGTCGGATTCCTAGCGGCTTTGACGGAGCCGTTTTTGATATTTTGTGCGATATAAAACCTTGAGCGTGTTGAGGTAGTAATGGTTAAAAAACTGTTGCGATATACAAGCAACCAGATCGACGCGTTGCGGCAAACTGGGACCGAGCCGGTCGCAACGAGGCGGGGCGATCGGGGAGGGGATCGCAGCAAGTGGCGCGCGCATGGCTCTACCTACTACGGGCTACGATGGCGCCTCGGAACACCAAGGCAACGCTGCTTTTGCCGTTTGCGACACAACCATTTGTACTGCCTTACATCAAAAATAAATCGCTCTATCTACAAATTTACATAACTATTTATTGAAATTCAATCTAGGACTTATGGTCAATGCCATTCCTAAGATTTTACAGTACCTATCTTAAAAAACGTTTTGTTTTTGTTCATGACACACACCTGAGACCTCAAAGGTCATCCGAATATCTGAAACTGAGCGTGCCCAGACACTCAACGGATTTTTATGCAAAATCATTTACAGTTGAAGCCGTACGCCTCTGGAATGCTTTGCCTGTAGAAATTAGAAGAGCGCAGTCCTTAACAAATTTTAAATCGAAACTTACTCATTATTACACATCACTTCAGACATAATATAAGTAGTAATATTATATATTTAAGTAGTATATATTTATGTATATGTGTATTTGAATTTGTTTACGTTTATTTATATTCGTGTATGTGTATTTATATTCGTATGTTCGATTTTATGTATTTGTAAACTTATGTAACACTTTCAACTACTATATTTCAATTATTTGTCCATCCTAAGGTTGCCTGTAAGAGATTGCATTTCGCGATAAGGCCGCCCTTTGTGCATTTGTCATTGTAATCTAATTTTTATAAAATGTAAATCATTAATGTGCAAATAAAGTGTTATCTATCTATCTATCTATCTATCTATCTACCTTGTATTGAGATTTGGACATTATACAGATAAGTAAAATCTAATAAAAATAACCTAAATAAGAGGAAACAAGATAATATAGTCGTTTTAAGAAATTTTTTGTGGCATTCATTAGTTCTTTATCATTCCCGGACAAACAGCTCTTCAATTTGAGAGTCCTTTAACCAACTAAGATCTCTCAAATTGTAGAATGGTTTTGTTAAAAAAAAACCTCCAGTTGAGTGGAAGCAAACACGAATCCTGTGGTTTCTGTGACCACTAGGCAGAAGAAAGTCACTAATAAACTTTCTCTCTTAGCAGCTCTATTTTGAGTTTAAATTTAAATATAGTTTATCATCAACATCGCGCAATTTTTGATTTGTAATTACAGTTTTTAAGCGATTAGGTCAAGAGAATGATTTTTTCAGGGGCTCTACCGTTGATTTGCTTGCTGCTAGCCAAACATCTCGTTTAAAAGAAAGTAACCTACAAGATTTCGATTCCCTTTATTTGGCTACTATAATGACTATGACATAGAGCGCTGACTTTTAAAGATTGATAAAAAAAAGAAGAAAAAAGCGCTAAAAAGTGTTAGTCACAACAAATAGGGTACTTTAATAAATTACAATCAACTAGACGGGTGTCTTCTAACACGCCATAGTTGTTATTGTTGATACTTCCGTGTATTGTTTGATAGAGTTCAGGCATTCACTAGTTCAAGTGCCGCAAAGTGAATTCTGGGAAATATTGTTCATTTAATATGTCGATTTTCATACATAACAACATATTACTTAATATTCATTATTTTCAATTCACGTCCAGACTAAATTAGATAAACACAGAAAAAAATAGTGGATGTCTAAGATTCATATGAGGAATTCTATCACTTCTCGATTATGAAGAATAACTGACATGTTTATATGTCGACTAATAGAAACTACAAGAGGCGAAACAACCTGTAAACCATGACAAATGATTTGGCAACACTTCAAGGTATACATTTTTTATTGTACTTGTTATAAATATCAAGATCTTTTCTACGAGCATAATATGATTTCCACTAACATGACGACTTATATTACAAAATTAATTATGAAATCGTTGAAATTATGTGATTATTTTCAACACTCCGCATTAGTTTTGTCTGTTGGTTATAACATTTTGATGTTACGTATTTGTTATGTGATATGATTACATTTACCTAACGAGATGAATTATCTTGATATGTGACACAAACATGATACTCATTAACCTTGGGCGTCTATGTTAATTGTCGGTATTAACATCCATGTTTATTACGCTTATAATTAGACCATATTGTGGCCAGATGGTTTATCTACGATCTATATAAATACGAATGCGTTTTGGCGTTGCAAGTATTAGTTAATGTTTCTACACGAGCCATAAAAACATGATAATAAATTATGCTTTAAATTTTACACACTAACAACCACAATAGGATCAGGTGTGACTGTGACTCATTTGAAATAGAATTTTACACGGATGAAGTTATTACATTATACAGGCTGTCCCAAAACTTAACGTTAATTCGAAATCAGGAGAAAATATTACATGCATTTAAATAAAATATATTATGCCTATTTTGGTACAAGATGCGCCACTATCACCACTAGGAGATACCAATTTCATTATTCCTTAAAAAAGACGTAGATAAGTCAGATGTAGATGATTTCATAGCAAGAGATAAATTCATAGAAATGACAATGAAGCAAGATAACAAAAGATAAAGGCAGTATCCCGTACTTTCTAGAATAATGATAATATACACAAGACAAACAACAGTACTACAATTACTAACATCAAGTGTTTGAAGTGTTTACATAGACACAATCATTTGTTTTTATTATATTATGCTCTTGTTTTAAGGAGTAGTGAAGGAAAATCACAATAACAAACAACTTATAAATAAAATTAACATTCTAGAAGGCATTACAGGTGCTTTTAATCTGTGTGAATCAATTACATTACATCATAACTTTATTCATCTTATTCTCCTGACCTTTAAATACCTACATGTTGAGTGGAAAATGATGGCATCAAATGATTCTTGAGCAAGCAAAAACATAAGATCATTATTATTGTTACGTTTTTTATCATATCTACTACATCCAATTATAAATAACTTATACTGTTATTACCTATAGGTTGTTATCCATTAGAAAAACAGTGTATTATATCTAAGGTTCAACAAAAAAAACCGACGCCCATCCTGTTAGAAGATTGATCTCCAACAGATTTATCCATGTTTCTTAGTAATCATTTCATAACTTTGACTGGGCGTCAGCTAACGTGAACAGCAATTTCTATAACTATATATTATAAAAACGACAATCTTTTATATGAATTTTCACGAGCGTAACGATTGAATTTCATTTCAAAAATCCTCTCCTGTAACTTGTGGACAGCCGCATCAAAAAAAAATATTGCTAGCAAACTTGCTGGTTCCTAAAGTTCAAGTAACATTCAACTTACATGTACCTCTTGTGTTTCGCGTGTAAATTAGACATCATCAAGGCAAATTAAGAATAATGTGCTCAGAACACCGCAGCAGGATTTCCGGCTAGCATAGTCGATTACAACCAATAACTACGAAATGGCCATTAATTCAGCCAGAAGCCAATCTATGCCAATTTCTCATGTGAATAAGTTAACTGTTATTAGATAAAACGATTATATAAAGAAATTGCCCTAAGTGATAAGTTCCTGATTCAGTCCTTATTGCTTTAACTGGGCACCGAGTTATACAAATTGAAATATCCGTTAGCTTAGTATTAATCAGTAGACACGGAGAAAGAGATATACAGTTAAGTATGCAATTGCTTGAATTACAAAAAGTGGGCAGATTTACCATAACTGCACCGCGAGATCCTTTTCTCACGACCTTTACGATTGTGTCGAAAAATATCTTCAAAAGGTAAGAAGTTAGAACACCCTATGAATATTTCAATTAATTTTGAACTTTGAACATAATCCGTCACTTTTATCCTTTTAAGTGAATATTGCATCATGAAGGTGATTGCCTGAAACTAATTGAAATGTAAAGCCAGTAATAATAAAGAATCAACAGGCAAGTTGTGCCATTAATCTTTTAAATACAGATCTGAACAGATAGAACAGTATATATCTAAGTATAAGTTACAACATTATCAGCAGTCATTATTTATTAAGAAATCATGCAAGATCGAAATCAGTATAAGTTTTATAGTTATATAGGTAATTTTAGGTGTATACACCTTAATTTGGCGCGGTAGGTGATTGTATCCATGAGTTGATGTCCAAGGTTTCGTGGATTAGTTAGTTAACATTTAGCATTTGACACCGGTTGGTAACTGTATGAACCTTCACTCGGTTTCATAAAACAGTTCTACACAAATTTTAAACAATTTGTTTCAAGGTAATCCTTATATCAAGACAAGATAATGTGGTATTGTTGATATAAGATATAAGTTGTAACTATGGATGGATGTTATTCCAATAACAACAAACGTTAATAAAGTATTAGGTATATTCACGAGGCGATAACAGGAATATGATAACAATATTAAAAACAGAGAAGGAACTGTTTCGTAACAGGACCAGCAAATGCGTCAGAGTCAAAGGTGTAAAGGTTATCATTTGCTTTTACACCGACTTAGTTATAATTAAAAACTACTTCAATCGAAGCTTACTGTAATTGACTGAAAATATTCAACTTACGAGCACCACGTGTTCCGGCGAGCGAAAGGTGATCGGGGATGTTCGGTTGTTGTCGATTTTGACGTCGGCTGCGAGTCTATCGTTAAGTTCAGCTTAAAGCCTGCTATTGACTTGCGTCGCTTGGCAGCAAGGGCCCGAGATGCAAGGTCAGAGTCATGCACCTGTTCAGGTGGGGAAGCATGTGAGCAAGTCCTTATGTGCGCTTGGGTTGTAGCCACCTGTAGAAGCTTAGAGGAGAGGCTGCGGCGGCCTAGGGCCTCGCATGTCGCGCACCGACCGTCCTCCATGAAGTTTCTCGTGCGTCCTATTCGAATACGTAGTGGACACTGAGCGTTTATTGTTTCCAACGGACGTGGTGGCTTAACTGATGTCATCCGACTGACGAGTAAAACGCGCGCGACCGCTCGCGTTCGCTACACGAAATTTAAGACTTCTTCAGTTGAGCCAACGGATTCGATCGATACTCGAATGAAATGTTTAATGCGATAATAAGAACGCGATAAGGTATACACGCGAATAAGTGTAATGACCTAGACAGTGTGGCTGGCCATAGCACGGCTTCGGTACGGCCTCGGCGGGCGGCCGTGCGCGGGCGGCTCAACGCAGGCGACTGCGGTCACCACAACAAAACACCCCCGCCGCCCAACGTAATCCGAACGTTAACGAAGATATCGATATTTGCGGTGAATAATACTGTGACACGTAAGCATCATATGATTTACATGCGTCTACGAGTCGTCCCGAAGGTGTCATTCCAACATTCCTTTGGATACGGTCCAGGTGATGTGTGAACATTGAGGAGTCTTCCGATATTTTTCGTACAAAATCCTACTCAAGTGACAAACACCCGTTGTAAATAAGGATAAAAACTAATGTATAAGTTATGGATTACCTGATAAATACAAAGATAACATGGTAACGCTTCAGAGAGTATTTCTACAGTACTACTAAGACCACTGCAATCAAATTAAATGCTGATATTCGACATTGATACTACAACGTTGCTTGGTATTCTACTTAACATCTATGTACATAATATACAACGATGACCCTTGAGACGTATTGATTGATAGATGAGTATCAAGCCAAACAATCAATGCCAAGTGTTGCCGATGTTCAATCTAATTTATATATAAGTAAATGTTACGTCAACTAAAGTCATGAAGTTTCTCAATCTCGAAACAGATTAGCTAGTTCATGTAAATAATGTAGATTTTGTAAATTTTAAACCACAAATTCAGCACAAGGCCGTTTGTGAAGTTGCTCTGGAGCAGTTATTTCTAAACACTGACCGGCTTTTATATTGTGTCTAGAAATTAATCATCCTCTGTTTTTGTCGCTCGCGTTAATAAAATTAGAACTTGTAAATTATATTTAACATTATTCAGTTCTAGTTTTAAAAAACACATGAACAAAGTGTCTATGGCTTAATAGAAACAGTAAGAAAAGTGTTAATGGACACGTGCTTAGTCAATATTCTATTTAGCAATTTAAGTTAGTGTAAAATTACTTATTAGCCTTTGTAGGCTAGATTGTAATTTATATGATAAATTTGGAGTCCAAAATCCAGTAACATCACGGAAAAAAAAAATTCAGTTCTGGCAAACTGTGTTCATAGGTAAAACTTCTATTATATTTCCTAGTGATAGAAATAGTCATAATAAATGTTTCTATAATTATCACAAAGACAAGATGGAAAAAAAATCTTGCTGCTTTTTTCCGAATATGTAAACAATACAATACTACCATGTTATTCCTCGGTGAGACTGTTATGGTATTTATTGTGTGAGATTTGTCAGATTAACACAATCATGCGCTATAAATATATGGATTAAGTACGTAGCAATAGTAGCAAAATGCTACGAGCTTCTGAAATTACGGGCATATTTTTAGGAATTTATTTGCTGTGTTACATAGACAGGTCAATAACCAATGAAGCAATCCAGGGACCTTCACAAAATTTGACGCAGGCCACACACTTCCCTATCCAGCATTGACACGATAGAAGCAAAATAATACAACTCCAAAAATATTTTTTCTCCTGTTAGTTTTCCCCATTGCGTCGACTTCACGTCCAAAGGAATTAATGTATAGCTTATTGCTTATAAACATTAATTCCTACAACAATTAAACATATTTCATATTATCGTCATCACGCTAGTTAACGAATTACAAAGTAAGCGACCCGTATTATACCGTATAATTTAGAAGTTTTATATACAAAAAACATTTAACTGTGAATACATTTACGTAAAACAAAACGAAAGTACAATTACCACCATACATCGATTTTGACCACTGACGACAACAACAGACAACTAAAAATATAAAACGTTGTTTATTACGAACTCCAAAACAGCGTGATTTTTATGTTAGTATAAAAAGTTCAGTTGAGTACACAAACATTCGACGCATGCGCAATGGCTTAAAAGCGTCGCACAGCCGTCCTCGTCTGACAAATGATGTTACGCGCTAATTCTCTTTCACTCTACCTTAAATATTTATCATCTTTAACAGCCGGCAACCAGATATTTGCTGCCAGATTTAATTAGGCAACCACATATGATGATTAATAGAAAAAAATTTTCTTCTATAAGCTTCAATTTGACATATAATTAATAAACATACGTTATGAACGTATAAATATATCGAAATCATACGTGTTTACACCTGGCTGCAAAGAGATGCGGCCACCTCCGCAACGGCAACCCTGATTTTTAGGGTTCCGTACCCAAAGGGAAAAAACGGAAACCCTATTACTGAGACTTCGCTGTCCGTCCGTCCGTCCGTCCGTCTGTCACCAGGCTGTATCTCAAGAACGGTGATAGCTAGACAGTTGAAATTTTCACAGATGATGTATTTCTATTGCCGCTATAACAACAAATACTAAAAATAAAATAAAATAAATATTTAAGGGGGGCTCCCATACAAAAAACTGATTTTTTTTACAGTTTCTTGCTCGATACTAATAACGTTGCCTTATGTTGCATAGATAATGGTACGGAACCCTTCGTGCGCGAGTCCCACTCGCACTTGACCAATTTTTTAGAATCTTCATATTAATTGCCGTGATGTAGACGTTATTTTATTTAAAAAACAAATGAACGAAATGGTTTACCAAAAATGAATTAAGAATAATTTAATTAAAAATTATGGCGGCCAAATTTTAATAGGGCAACCTAGTAAATATATATAACCGTAACTAGCCGATAAACATAATAATTAAGTTTCCGAACGACTCTATCAAAAAGCTTTACACTTAGTCCATTCAAAAGTCGGCTAGTTTTATGTATGTCATAATACGAAATAAAAGTCAGGCCGTTTGCCGCCGTCAACAGAATCGCCTGGAACTTGCATGATATTTTGAAAGCTCATAATACGCCTGCTGAACTGTGCAACATAACTCCCCCCCCCACCTGCAGTGTCTAGCTAGAGCCATTATTTTGTTGTGCATTAATGAACATTATCCTACACAGATAGACCAAGAATTTTTATACTGCTTGCTAAGCTAGCAATTAATGTTTTAATTTCGTACTTTAACGAATTTCCACATTTGAGATTTTCTGACAAGGAAATGCTTTGAAATCTTGTTACATGAATAGCTATTTTAGATATAAGTTTTAGCTTTATTGCATCGTCATTATTCGAAATTTATATTAGTCGCTCCTTTGTTGGCAGATGTTGCGACATTTTCATCCAGTATCTTAATCTGCCGGAATGTACGGAAGTTTCTAACACAGCCGCACTGTGATAGATTCGTCATTTGCTTCTTTTATTTGTACCACCCAAGCAGATGTAAAAAACGACAACTTCAGAAACCGTGCTCAAAAGATAATTCAAATAACAAAGCTTTTATTAGCGTAAGTCTTTGCCTATTTTTAGACCTACACGTGGAGGAAATACTCTAAAGTTGAAGTGACTAGATTTAATAAATAACAAAATCTTGGTTGCATGTTCGTAAAAAAAAAATAACTAGAGCGTAAGAGTCTTTCGGGTGGAACCTAATGATATAAAATATTAAACCATATTATTATTGTATAAAACTAAACAAATCCTTGATTTTACAGCAACGACAGAATCTAATTTTCAGAAAAAGCAATTAATTACTATCTCTGAAAATATGATGAACGTGTACGAAAAATAGGCACTAGAAACATTCTAGGAGCTTAAAATTTGTGTAAAATAACTTTTACGCCACCTGTTGAGTTCCGATAATGACATATTATTTTATCCCAATACATTTAATCATCTAGTTATAACCACAAAATTTTGCTTTAAAATTGCTGCAGTGTTTATTATTTCATTTGTTTCTATAATAATAAACATATATGCTAGTTTGTTAATTAACATTAACTTAGTGTAAATTAAGTATGCAGTAGAGTTCGACCTTGGAATTATATTTAGAAAGTTCAAAGTTATCACATTTAAAATATACAGTTTTATTTTAAACTCGTACTAATTGTTTTATAAATTATCTATTTATTATAATGTAGGCTTTTAAATATTATAGCTTTAGTATTTGGAACTTGATATGACAAAAACGGAATTGTAAAATAATGCAATTAAGAAATTTTCATATATCATTATGGGAGATGTAAAAGAAAAGATATAATATTTGTGCTACGAGGTAGTTTTACTACTTACTAATTGTTTACAAACTATTAAACTATATTGTTTAAAATTTACAAACTAACCCGTATTCTATTATAGCAGCGTCGCAAAGGAATTTTTATTGCCTCAAAATCTCTGTTAAGTCTATCTATTATCTTTAATATTTTCAGCCTGAAAAGTGATGGCCAATTTGTGGCATCAAACACTATAGGTACGCCATATGTGTGTACCATAGTGGCTAACACATCAAATACTAAAATGAAATAAACAGTATCGACATTATAACTGACCGCAATGTTAAGAAAACGAATCGTTTACATCACAATACCACGTTCGGGTTAATCGTATGGTATGAAAATGCTTTCACTTATCGTGTCTACGCCGTTTTTATCGTAGTCATTATCAGTTATTGCCTACACGTTGTTGGGGAATATTAATTAAGCAGTAAAATAGTAACAATTTTCATTTGAATAATATACTACTTTATGTTGGACAAATGAACTGTCTTCAGTCATTACTGACCTGTCTAACACGATAGTCATGTGTCTATGTAGATTCGCCTTAAGATCCCGTCGCGTGTATTGCTGTGGACCAGGCGTTGGGGGCGTAGTCGCAGGGACTGCGCCCCCGGCCTGTGCTCGTTTCCCTATGAGCACTTTCAACTCAGCCATCAACTTTTGCACCATACGGACACGAGTGGATTCAACCGCGTAACGCACACTAGTGAAGACCTACTGCTCAAGCAGCCGCAGCCAACTTGCCAAGAGCTATTGGCGCAGCCGTTGCATACATAAGTGACGTCACTGCTGCACGTGATAACAAAGCATCGATATCAATACAAGCGTCGCTACGACGCGCGTGCGGTTTCCACACTGTCGGACGCAACGTTGCTTTGACCTCGCCGCGGCTTTTTATAAGTGGCCGATGAGCGCGCAAGGAGACGAAATAAACATGTTTATAATTAGGCGCAATCTATGGAACGCAACATACGCACGGTTGGATACGATTAGTTACACTTTGTTTTGCACTTTCCATATCTTAAGAATTTTATTAGTTAGTAATATTTACTACCGCCCGCAAGGCCAATCTACAGCTAGTTATAATATTTTTAACTGGGACTCTGACGTACCCTTGGTAGGCTCATATGTTGACGATACTGTCGTATGTTTCAAATGCCAGAGGCAGATATACTTATTCTACAGAAATAAACAAGGGCAAATGTAGGTCAAAGTTGCAGTAGATCGCAATGGCTTTGTGCGAAAATAGGGTCATAAGAGCATTGTTTGAATTGAAAGCGAACAGTTGGATTAAATTAAAAACGCTACAAAGTTTTTCAACTTAATCAAATACTAATAACGAATGCAATGCAAAACAAAAAAAAAACCTATGCTATCTTGCTAGAGAAATTATAAAAAGATAGTCTTTATGTAAACAAACAAAAATCTAGGAGTATGCAACCCAAACAGGAATTCGTAATATATGAAAGATAAAAGGAAGCAATAATTTCAAGTAAATAAGTCTTTGAACGTGAATTGCATGACAAAAAGTTCATGGAGAGGTATAAATAGCATCAACTGACATCTATTTAACGTTATAACGAAAACTAGCGATAAATTATAAAAATTTGTTCTTGACGATATTTACTTAATGTACCTAAATGTAAACATATGTTGTTGTTTCACCAAATAATACACAATACATTATTTTTTATCAATAATTGACTTTGGGGGTATCTAATAAATTCGTGGGGGTTACTTTTGAGTATGTAATATGTGCACATCACTTGCGAAAACTGCTGGTAAGTTGGGTTAGATGTTCGTGACTTTAAATCCATACATAAAGAGGATGGTCTATAATCACACACAGTTAAGTACATCCGAAAATCTAGACATATAAACTAAAATTGCTCCTATTTCGCCACATAATGTATTCAAAATGGAAATAGTTAATGTCGGGATGGCATATTAGCCACCCCGCCGTCCGCAGCCACAAATGTAGCCGCGTAAACTAAATTCATTTTCAGTATCATACCATTAATAAAGTTTTTAATGCATTGAGCAATGAAATATGATAATTGTAAGTCATAGATAATGAAAATTGTTATACGGGATTGTGTAATTATTACACAAGCACGTTTTAATAATCGAAGGCACGATCGACAGTGGACAGAGCGTGTCCTGCGATAACAACTTTCTCCGAATGAGAGGGAACGAGATTAGATTAAGATTATCCGAGCGTAATCATCAACATAGCATACCGCAATTCCTCGTCGCCAACAAATTGGAGCTGTAAAGAGGAAGTATGAAGGGTGCCAAGACTAATCATTAATTGTAATCTTTGTTGATCTATAAATTAGAAATGCATACGTTGTACGCTATAATCTCAATTACTTAAAACGCTACTGTTATCTCAATTACTTGAAACGCTACAATAAAATTTATATTTTGTCATGTTTTCGTTATGCTAATGAGTAAGGTTGCCAGTCATGGTATTTGAATGTTGGATAAAGCCATTAAAATTAAGCTGTATTGGTGATTATAAACCAAATTAAAATTTATTGAATTCAACGTAGATTATAAAATTTTTTACTTCATTTTCATGGAAACAAAATTTTGAATTTAGCCACATAGAGCCCTTCCTTAAAACCCTTTGTTCTGTGCAGTTTAATGGTATAAAAATAATACTGTATGTATTTTTTTGTTAATGTCGCTTAAGAAAGAAAATTAGGCGTACAAAGGAACACATTAAAAAAGGATAACAAAGCAAATGACACATAAAATCTGACAAGTGAAGCAGAGTAGTGTCATTATAAAACTAAGGAAATTGTGATTTGCCAAACAAAGATACACATCTCCCGAAGCTTTAAAATTTCATTATTGTTGAATGAAATCAACCAAGGAATAAACAGCATTGATTGGAAATAACCACTTTGTTCTCGTAACTATGGCGCCCATGGAGCCGATGACGTCATCATTGCATGTACGTTACGAACAAGTGTACTATACTTATGCCTTGAATAAGAATAACCACTGTAAAATATTAGAAATAGTAGTGCGTATTAATTAAGCGTTGACCAGCAGAAATATAACACGCCCAATCATAAATAAACTTGTAGTTTGGAGGACGCGGAAGCGTGACCTAGTTTTAGTAATGGGTTTTCTAACAGGTTATGTATAAAATACTTACATCTGGTGTTTCAAATAGTCCTCCAGTGTACCTAGTAACTGTTTTATGTGATAAAATTCCCTTATATGCACTTTCGCGGGTCAATGTTAACGAAATTTTCGAAAAGCGTCCTCACTTTTCGATTACCGTATTCACACTAGCTAGAGAATGAAGACCTCGAGCGTAGTAGTGAGTATGCGCGCGTCCCTATTCCCGACGTCCTTGCGTGAGAGGGGCGGTTATAATAGGGTGGCGCCATGGTAGCACATCAAGGCAATGGCGTCAATCAATATGCAAGATGACATCCCCGGTTAGTAGTCAAACAATCATGAAATTATTGAGGTAGAAATAGAAGGCGGTAAAGAGAAAGAGATTTTCAAAGCCCTTGTCAATGAACCACAAATCCGAAAAAAATAAAAGTAAAACGCGACAAACCTTGATAGTTAATACTCGTAAGTTTATGTACGCATTTTATACAGCTGTGAGTGGATATCGTGTGGTTTTTTTTTAATATTTCCTGTTATATACTTTCCATTCCCTTGACTTTTGTTTATGTAACAAACAAAAGAGACTGTCGCAAAGGAACATACTTATAAAAATGATTGCAGGTATAAATCACTACATTTAATGAATCTTCAAAGCAGGACAACCAAGTACTTTATGGAACATAAAAATTAATAAACTTGAGAGACGAATATGAGGCAACGTTTTTAAGTGGCTAATTGGTCTAATAATAATGTTAGCTGGTAGAGAATGCTTTTAGCATTAAGCACGCCTATGTAATTTTTTTTTGTGCAAAAGTTTTATAAATAAATAAATAAAATAAATAAATAAGTCGAACTGATTATTTAAGGACTTCCAATTCAATTCGTTTAAAAGAACATCGATAAGAGGACAATAAAATTTTCGTGTTTGTCAAAAATACGAAAATCATATTGGTAAAAAAAAAACGATACTAATAGTTGTACAAGCAGCGAGTGAATAGTATTGTGAATACAATGTGTTACGCAACTAATAAAGTTACGTATGCAATTGGTAAAGGCACGCACAATCTCCTATCGTATCAAAACGCATCGTTGCGAGAACGGACAGTTGATGGACAATAACCAGCCAATATTAAATACTAGAAACTGCGCATTTAATAATTTCATTGCGAATTTTTATAGGTATAAACGTTTAAATGGTATAACCGTAATTTTTGATTACAAATACAATATTGTTTGATATTATTATGATGCAACTGTTTTATTGTATCTTTAATCAAGTGTTTATAGGTTACGTAAAAGTAGACAGCGCTGTTGTTATATGTAGTGATAACATTCATTCCTAGTGTAGCTTAACCATAATATTCTTTCCCGCCAAATACTTTATGTAATATTCTTATCTTTACCCTTCAAAACAAAAATTTTTTGTCCAATCTTGGACGCCGTCGGGCGTTTACGTTAGTAGAGCTTTTCAATTTAATTCAGTTAAATTTCTTTATTTGATTGAATAAAAATTGTGCTATGTGGTTAATTTAATATCCAACTACCACAACTACCAAAAATAAAAATCATTGCAATGAAACTCAATAAACAGACCCAAATATTTTGTGTAAATAAAGAAATCTTCACGACGTTGGAAACAATGAAATGAAGGCCCATCAATGCTTATTTAATTTTGCTAGGTGATTCCCACTGAGCCAAAGTAAGAAATTTACTTTAATCCAATATTTATGTAGAAAAAGGTGGCGAGAGTGCACATTTGACGGGCGATATATGTTTGAGTTAATCTAACTTAAATAAAATTAAATCAGCTATGGTGTATTTTGATTTCATGACTATTACTTTGTATACATGCATATGATTAAAAATCCTTATTCGATATTAGATCTTCCTAAACCTACTAATAAAGTAAGCCGTAGAAGTCAGTTTCTTATTTGCAGTGGCGTACGCGCTTGAATTTTGTACAGGAACTCGATCATTATGCACGTAAATATACGCAGCGTCTATTTTAATATCCTACAATTAACATATGCGGTATCCTGAAACTCTCTCATGGTTGATAGTGAAATCGTAGTACACACGTAACATTGATAGTGAAATCAGTAACGATTTGAGTGAAATGAAATAAACAAAAGAAATTAGCGCCGGCCGATAGCCTGAGCTAATCTGACCGCAAGGGAACGCTACCTGCACTTTCAATTTTCTTTTGTGAAAGTGATGATGCTGCTGCAACAAAGAAATGGTTTGCATCTTAAAGTCATGCATCAGTCTCGTTCAGACAGTTGAACGAAGTGCGCGCTAAAATGTCTACTAATATTGTAAAATGTAATACATGTAATATTGTTATTAATGAAGTTCTGGCTTTTGTGCAGAACAAAATTGAGGTAATGGACAACATTAGCCTTATTCAGATTTGTATCAGTGCATTTCAGGAGGAGGAAATTGACTGTGCTAAATGCCTTTTATTTCAAGCCATACCGAATGCAAAACGGATGGTTTCTCGTAAAAAAAAGGGCAAAGCGACCAAGGATATGGAGGACATTATAGACCTATTTAAGGTAACAGATCCTGATTTTATACCTATTTTTGTGGCTCGCGACTTGCATAAATTGCCTCCTATAAACTTTGACCACGTTGATGTAACAAGGCTTTTAAAAGATGTATTGATCCTACAGTCCGAGATAAAGACTATAAAAGAAAATTACATTTCTAAAGAACAGTTTGCATCGATGAAGGTAAATAACAGTATTATTAATTCTTCAAATCCACAATTGAGTCTTGTGGGTAACAACATTAACAGCTGTAGCGAGCGCTGTGACGGCACACCGATACCGTCTTCTCCAACGACATTATCTGTCTCGCCTCAACGCGTGGCGATGGACAAGGTCAGTCCTGCTCGCGCACAGCAACGCTTGAAATGCACTGTCAATGTGCCGAAGCCGTCACCGAACGCCACGGAACATATTAGCCAGACGACGGATAGTGAATGGAAGGAGGTGTCGTATAAGAAAGTGAGACGAAACAGATTTACAGGTAAAAAAGGGAAAGCGATACTGGGGTCGGATGCTACTTTTAAGGCTGCTGACTCCAGAATTCCATTTTATATATACAATGTGGACAAGGGAGCCTCGGAAGAAGATATTTCGACTTATATAATGGATAAGACAAATGTTCAAGTGAGCCTTACTAAGATAAAAATGAAACAACAGAAACAATATGAGGGTTATATGTTTTATATACCGAACAGTAAGTTATCAGTATTTTTAGATGAAAATATGTGGCCAGAGGGTGTATCATTTCGACGTTTCATTTATTTTAAGAATGATCGTGGTGATAACTTAAGGCATAGCGAACCTGTTAACACAACCGGTAAACAATGATTAAGTTAACAAGTTTTAATTGTAAAGGTCTCAAAAGTTCTGTGGAGTGTATAAAATCATTGTGCAAAACAGCGGATGTTGTCGCTTTACAGGAAACATGGCTGTTACAACATGAGATACCTTGTTTGGCAGATATTGATTCTCAATTTGCCTACACAGGAAAATCGGCAGTTGATTTATCATCTGGTGTTCTGTATGGTCGCCCATATGGAGGTGTGGCATTACTATGGAGAAAAGGTATATTTTGTTCAGTGTCTAATATACAGTGTAATAATAACCGTATCACGGCAATTAAAATAAGAACAGCTGATAATGATATACTGATTTTCAGTGTCTATATGCCTACCAATCAATTAGAGAATCTATTGGAGTTCTGTGAATGTTTGAGCGAGATTAATGCAATAACAAATACTGAAAATGTTGAATATGTATATATGTTAGGTGATTTTAATGCCCAGCCGGGTGAATTGTTTGGGTTAGAAATGGAGAACTTCTGTAAAGATCAAAAATGGGTGTGTGCAGATGTAGTCATGCTCGGCCGCCATTCTGGTACGTTTACGTTTATCAGTGATGCTCATGGAAGTCGTAGTTGGCTTGATCATTGCCTGGTTACTGAGGCAGCTTGGTTGACGGTTCGTGATGTCATGGTGCGTCATGACGTTTATTGGTCTGACCATTTCCCCTTAGAAATTATTTGTGATCTTAATATTATAAGAAAAATAATTTTAAATACTACTCCATCACAATATCAAAATAGTGTTATATGGGGAGAAAGAAACAACTATCAAATTAATAAATATTCCAAATTATGTAATGTTAGTTTAAGAGATATTGACTTCCCTAAAGAGTTAAGTAATTGTTGTGACCATGTTTGTTCTGTTAAGGACCCTAGGTTAGTAATAGATAAACTTTACAATATGATAATCAACTCATTGACAGATGCGGCTGCTAATTCCTTTGAAGCGGAGAGATTCGGGAGGGGCCGACATGTGCTGGGGTAGAATAAGTATGTCCGAGATGCCCACAGGGAGGCGCGTAGTTATTTTAATATCTGGAAGCAATCAGGTAGGCCTCACTTTGGCACCACATTTATAAACATGAAGAATAGTAGAAAAATATTTAAAAAGAAGTTAAAAGTTTGTCTTAACAATCACGAGCAGATTAAAATGAATAACTTAGCAGACCAACATAAGAATAAACAGTTTTCAAAATTTTGGAAACTGACTAATAAGCTAAACCAGAGAACGGGCCTCCCTGCGAGTATTGACGACAATACGCTCCCCGGGTCTATAGCTAACTGTTTTAAGGATAATTTTATAATACAACCGCGGTTGTCACTACAAGCTAATTTACAGGTACCGCCGCGTGTATTGGGGAATCCTCTTGGATTCTCAACTAAGGAGGTTGCTTATATTATCAGGCGTATGTCCAGGGGCAAATCTCCGGGGCACGACGGTTTGAGTATTGAACATCTTCAGCATGCGGGGCCCCATCTCGCGCGTGTATTGGCAATGTTTTACACAATCTGTATTCGTCACTCTTATTTGCCTACTCAGATGATGGAGACAGTTGTGGTGCCAGTATTGAAAAACAAAACAGGTGATATATCTGATAAATTAAATTACAGACCTATATCTCTGGGTACCATTTTGGGAAAGATACTTGACAGTCTGTTTGAGCGTCTACTTAACAAATATGTTAACATTAATGATGCTCAGTTCGGCTTTAGGGCTGGGCTGTCTACTGAAAGCGCGATTTTAGCGCTCAAGCAGACTGTCAGGTACTATACTGATCGTAAGACGCCTGTCTATGCTGTTTTTCTCGATCTCTCCAAAGCCTATGATCTTGTATGTTATGATAGACTCTGGCCTAAACTATATAGCCTTAATGTTCCCAGTGAGTTGATTAACACATTGAGATTTTGGTACGAGAACCAAAACAATAAAGTCAAATGGGCGGGTGGTTTTTCTGAAGAGTTTAAACTGAAATGTGGTGTAAGACAAGGTGGAATATCGTCACCTTTGTTATTTAATTTATACATGAATCAGCTCAGCGAGGAGCTCAGCAGTGCCAATGTCGGATGCTCAATTGATGGTATGTTTATAAATAATCTTAGTTACGCGGATGACATGGTACTGCTGGCACCCTCGCTGAGTGCAGTTCGTAAACTGGTAACAATATGTGAGAGATATGCTGCTGCTCATGGTCTGTTGTACAATGTAAATAAAAGTGTGTACATGTTATTTAAGGGAAGAAATAAGTTGCCTATAGTGTTGCCTACTTTATCTCTGAATGATAAACCACTTCAACGGGTGACACAAGTCAAATATCTTGGGCATGTGGTGACTGATGACCTTCTGGATGATGCTGATATGGATAGAGAGCGCAGGGCGTTGTCGGTCCGGTGTAATATGTTAGCTCGTAGGTTTTCACGTTGTACTGATGATGTGAAAATCACGTTGTTTAAAGCCTTCTGCATGTCCTTTTACACGTGTAGCCTATGGGTGAGATATACGCGGCGGGCCTACAACGCCCTGCGCGTTCAGTACAATAATGCGTTTAGGATATTGTTGGGGCTCCCTCGTTACTGTAGTGCATCAGGTATGTTTATGTTGGCTAATACTGATGACTTTTATACTATTATGCGCAAGCGTGCTGCCTCCATGCGGTCCAGAACGCAGGTGAGCCCGAACAGTATTCTCAACGTATTATCTGTTAAATATGACAGTCCCTTCCTAGCTTATTGGCAAAGCTTACATGTACGCATATAATTCATTGTTTTTTATTTTGATTGTTTAAATTTTATAATTGAGTTATGTGATTATTGGCAAAAACAGTAACGTACATAATATTCTATTTTATTTTTAATTTTATATGAAGTTTATTTTAACAAACTGCTGACTATTTTATATGACCTATTCTTATTTTATTATTATTTTTATTATAATTTTGTTGGATTTTAATTTGTGATTCTGTCTGTTATGTGTTTAGTTTAAATTAGGATCATTTTTACAAAATATGTTGTGACATAGTAAGCACTGATTTTTAATTATATTATTTTATATATTAATATGGATTTAAAGTTATATGTATTTTAAATCTGAAATAAATTATTTTGATTTGATTGATTTGATTAAACCATTAACCCGCAAGAGTAAGTTAAGTAAAATTTGTTCTAAATCGAGTGAAGACTTAGGAAAAACAAAATTTTAAAGATATAACAATTCTGTTAAGAGGATACCAAAATAGTTTCGTGCATTTTTGTACGTACGAAGTTTTCATTTTTTCTTTAGATTGAATGGCTAGAGCTCTAATTTTTAAGTATATGTTTTTTCAATATATAATCTAGGATCGCATAAACTCAGAAACGCGATTGTAAAAAGTTTTCTCGATAGAAAATCTTAGCGAAACAACCTCTCTAATTTTTTATTTTTTTCATTTGTCGGTCTATTATCGCTTATTAACTAATGAAATAACTTTAAAAACATAAGTAACTATTATATATAGAAACACGTAAACCGGAATTAAAATATATTTAGTAGATTTATTAGAGTAAACAAAAAAAATATCCCTAATTCTTCATTTTCTATACCTACTAGCTGTGTTAATAGGTACATGTCGACGATAATATTGATGTAGGCCCTTAACAGTCTAAGCTTCTGAAGTCACCACGTGATCCGTTGCATTCGATCAAGCCACAACATTAATATGCAGAGACTAGCTGGCCCGGCAAACGTTGTTCTGCCATACCAAAAAAAAGTAAAAAAAAAAAAAATATGAACTATAAACCTCACGGAGCCCGAGACCTTTCCAACGAATGCAAAACCGTGGAAATCGGTTCGTGCGTTCTGGAGTTATAGCGTCAGGAAGGAAAATCCGACTTATTTTTATATAATAGATAAGCGAATAAAAACTTAATGTTATTGTGTAATCAATTTTTAAGGAAAGCTATGTTAAGTAATGCGGATTACAAACATTATTGACATCAGATAGTGCTACGTAAAAAGACAATTAGTTACTCGGTTTATCCAATACTAATGCTATGCTTATCTACTAAGGGCAAGAACAGCAACGAAAACAAAGCGTACTTTCTAAATCAAAACTTTCTCTAAACAAAGTTCGGCACGGCAGTGCCCGCCCTTTATTGCCAACAATTAGCAATAGATACTATCCTATTTAAGGCAAAAAGAAGTTAACTAGGTCACTACACTTGGTACCTAACTAAAAGGCCCCCACAAGAAATGTCGTAGTGGCTTTGTGATAATTACTAACATTATAGTCTAAGATCCGACCGCGTGATTTATACGTTCATATGTTTGATTAATAAAATATAATTTTTATCGATATTTATAACTAAACCAATGCAGATCCGCAAAGGTGGCCATCCAAATTTGGCCGCAATTAATTTTAATTAAAATGTAATTAATTATTTATTTTTGAACAATTACGTTCACTTGTAATTGTTAAAAAATATATTTCATTAGAAAGAAATATACCTGAGATACCGAGAAAGTTCAAGGTGCCATCCCTCACTTGGCCGCAACCTAATGTCAGCCAGGTGTAAACAGGTATAATTTCGTTAAATATATACGTTCATAATGTATTATCATGTTATACATACCAAATTGAAGATTAATTCTTTCCCTACATGATGAGATATAGGTGCCTATGCAAAAATGCCCGCAAATAGTGACTGCCAACGATTAAAGATAAATAAAAGCGAGAGAAACTTAAGATAAACACCCCATGTCAAATCAAAATAAATATTTTTCACATCAGTAAAATACATGACGGTGCAAAAATTTTGGTTAAGGCAACTGACACTGACATCTTAATAATATTATTAGGAAATATACATAAATTTGCCAACTTACAAATTTGGTTGGCAAACAGTACTTCAAAAAAAACTACCAATCAAGATCAAGCTTGCTTTAACTGCACAAAATTATCAGTGGAATTAGGTCCGACCTTATGTCTTGCACTACCAGCATTCCACGCGTTTACTGGTTGCGACTATACAGCAGCATTTTTTAACAAAGGAAAAGTCCGCCCTTTCAAGATATTTTGTAAACACCAGAACATTCAAGAGACATTTGCATCATTAAGCAATCCGGAGGATATTCTTGATGATAACAAAATGATAGTAGTTCAGGAGTTTATAGCTCTAATGTATGGGATTAAAAATTGTCAAAATGTAAACGCTGCAAGACTTTTTATGTTTAATAAAATGTATGCCATGACTACAATTAATGACAAATTTATGAAAAAACTTAAAGGTTTCAATTCAAGCACTATTCCACCATGCTTGAAATCCTTGCAACAAAAATTATTGCGTACGATCTTCGTTAATTCAATGTGGCAAAATGCCACTAATCCAGATTGCATCAGATTTAAACCTGAAAATAATGGTTGGATTTTAGATGAAACTTTAAAACCAACATGGTTCATTGGAGATTCAATGCCACAGCAAGTAGAAGATGTTATTTGTGATTTAATTGAACAATCTTCAGAAGATACAAACGATAAAGATTCTGACGTTTCAACATATGAGAGTGACAGTTCTGATGATTCAAGTGACGATAGTACGTAAATGAAAATTTTTTCGTTACAAGTACTCCGATATGTATTGATAATTATCTAACTGTAAAATCTTTTTTATCATTTTTGTAATTTTTATCATTTTTTTTTAATAAAGAAGTGTTTGTATTTTTTATCATTTTTTATAATAAAAAAAAAGTTGCATTTTAAATCAAAAATAAATAATTCACTTTTTGTTGTCACTATCCCTATCAAATGAAAAAAAGGTTTGTGCATTTTTCTTTTAAAATATATAATTAACAAATAATTTTTTTAAACAAATAATAATTGTTAAATAAAATTGATGAAAATAAAAATAAAAAAAAACATTTGTGTATAAAGATAAATTTTAATATAGATTCAAATTAACGTCTTACAGTTCAAAGTTATTGTTTGAGTTGGATATAATTAAAAAAAAAATTAAAAACACTGGTTTGGATAGTAATTTTTATGACATTTTTTATGAAGACCGAAAATAAACGAAACTTAATATTGTTAAAAATTGTAATAAAACAAAATTTATTTAAAAGATAAATTTTATATTTAAAATGACGTTTCACAGTTAAAAAATATTGTTTTAGTTGAATATAATTAAAAAAATATTGAAAACACTAGTTTGGTAGATTAATTATTATGACATATTATTTTTACTGCTCAATTTTTGGAGTATTTTAAACTCCAAGCAAATACGCGAGCTACTAGTTGAGCACCTTATCTATGGACGCATGCGCAGTAGCATAAAAACGACAAGCAGCTGGGATGCTCTATCTTTATTCGACATGGGGTGTTTATCTTAAGTTTCTCTCGCTTTTATTTATCTTTAATCGTTGGCAGTCACTATTTGCGGGCATTTTTGCATAGGCACCTATATCTCATCATGTAGGGAAAGAATTAATCTTCAATTTGGTATGTATAACATGATAATACATTATGAACGTATATATTTAACGAAATTATACCTGTTTACACCTGGCTGACATTAGGTTGCGGCCAAGTGAGGGATGGCACCTTGAACTTTCTCGGTATCTCAGGTATATTTCTTTCTAATGAAATATATTTTTTAACAATTACAAGTGAACGTAATTGTTCAAAAATAAATAATTAATTACATTTTAATTAAAATTAATTGCGGCCAAATTTGGATGGCCACCTTTGCGGATCTGCATTGGTTTAGTTATAAATATCGATAAAAATTATATTTTATTAATCAAACATATGAACGTATAAATCACGCGGTCGGATCTCGTACTATTATGTTATATTAGCTACATTAGGTAAACCATGGTCCATAACAAGAGAACCTTCTTAGGGCCATTTTCAATAACAAATCTACGATTATGGGTAAATTGTTATCCTAGTTTATTAGTAACATATTTTTATTTCCTATCAAATTTTGATCAGAGAATGCTGACATCAGCGACTTATTGATATGCGACTAAAGACAAACGTTTAGTCTGACTTAGATAGCGAAAAACGAGGATTGATAAAATATTGAAAACGGCCGCGGCCGTAAGTACACACACATTTACACATTCCAAATAGTAATAATTAAAAAAGTATTATTTGATTGCCACGCATATCGTTTGTTATTGTTATTAACTAGCTATTTATGTATTGACAATATTATAATGACATTATTACAAAATTTGTTGTTCGTGACATTAGTGTAATAATGATATTCTTGCGATAGTTTAATGTCTGTTAGTAGTGTAAAACGGCCATAATGTTAAAAATTCCAAATAACAAAAATCAACGAAGCTATTCAACAGATATGGAACCATTAAAATATTAGTTTATATTGCACCTGATTGGCTTTTTATAAATAAACCTATGGAAAGGGTAATGCCGTATTGAGCACGAATAAAAAGTAAAAAATCGTTTAAATATAATCTAACTGCAGTAGAAGATGCTATCATCACAGTTAAAAATAAAATCTCCTATATCAGTTTTACCACTTTTGCTGGTTCTATGTCTGCGTTGCCTAACCAAGTGAGGTCATGACCCCTAGGTGCTACTTTACTATTAATTTTAGACAAAAAAGATTGCCTAGTTTTAGTTCTGAAAATAAACGTCTAATAAACGCCTACCGATATATGTATAAGATGTTATCTAACTGACACATTAAACCACGGCCGAGCTATTGAATATAGGAGACTGAAAGTTGGCATACTGGTTTCTTTTTCACTGTAAGCGAATTTTGAAATGGCCCCCTTAAAGTGGGTAAAACGGGAGTCATTAGGTCACACCAACATTAGGGAGAGTCACTGCTCACCACCGAAGATTAGAAGTAATAAAAAATCAGTTTCGTAGTATACGAACTACCAATAATTATATAGTCAAAGATGTAAAAACGACGAGAAAGAATAATATTATGTGTATTTTCAAAACAACATAAGAGACAGGATCATAACTGTTTTTGTGTAAGTCCTTTCATGATTATAATAGATCGGTATTAAGTAAGAATATTTAAATTTGAAATCAAAAACAGTTTAGAGACAAAAAGTCAGTTGAACTCTATGTGCAATATGTTTAAAATCCAATTATCAGTTTTCCATCCACTGCTGGACATCGGCCATTTTTAATATAGTGTTATGAAAATCTTTGTCTAGACGAACGAATTCGTTTGCAAAAGTCTAAGTACAATACAATAGTTAAACATTAAGATCAATAATTGCCTACTTATTTAAAAAATAATTACCTAGTAATCGTAACGTAACGACTCATAATCGAGTTACTGAACGCTAAATGCAACTTTATTCTTTCTTTTGGAGCCAAAACTCTTCTGTTAGTTTCATTCAGAGGTCAAAATAGTAGTCACAAGTCAATATTCAAAATGCAGCCAAAAAATAAATTCTTGCCAATCCCAGTTTGCGATAACGGAGTGTTAACACAGGTGTGGACAGTGAACATAATGTTGAATTGAAGGTTACATAGGAAAATATTTGAACAATTTTCTTATCTTGAAAGATAGACATGAAGACAAAAATGCAAAATGCCCGCATAGACGCTGTATATATTTTGTATATTTTTTTTACTTTGCACTGTATCATGTTTTAATCTGTTTATAGGAACGTTATGTTACCAACAACATAATATTCTAGTAACTTCAACAGTCAAGGCTGAATCATCATTGCATTATGTTCTAAAATAGTGTACAGGTTAAGTAATAGTGTAAATAATTATGTAAATAATAAATCTTTTGTACGAGATTTGCTAACACTTTTGTCACAATCATTATATCATTAATAAAAGATAAGAACATTTTAATTCAAAACCTTAATTAAAGCACTTTTTGAATAGTACATTGTAATCGCATAGTCGGTAAGGGTCAGCAATAAATCATACGTCGCCCTTGCAACATGATATTCTTTTTTCCGCCAATTACTTAAAAGAGTACCTAATTAATATTACATTAACTGATAATTATTTGAACGAGTTTACGAATTGGTTCTGCCCATAATTCATGAGCTTACCATTTTGTGTCGAGAGTAATATTGATTTTGCCAGTAACTTAACGTACCTAATGTATCTAAATAATAATCCATTGGAGGACTCACCCAATGAAATTTTTAATGAAGCAGTATAGTGCGAAGAGTGTCGCATCGTTGAGGCCTAGGTCTGGCTTGATTCTGGGCAAGGCGAGAGCCGGCAAAGCTGCGTCGACCGGCGGGCCGCGCACCTCCGGCGTGGCCGCGCTCATGGCGGGCGCGGGGCGCGGCCGCGTGCCCGACGCGTGCGGAGCGATCGTGTCGGCTGTGAGCAGCTCAGCAGCGGCAGCACGCGCCCCGCATAACACCAACGGCGCTCCCGGCACGCGGCTCCGCTCGCACCCTCCGCCACAACCACCCGCCGTTCACCTCGCTCGGCGTAAGCCTGACACCGGCCCACGTCGCTACCCGCACTTTATCGATCGCGACGACGCGCCGCGTCTGCGCTATACAACCTTCGCTATACCCACTACGACCGATACTCCAAGCCTCACACGTCTAGCATTAAGAAACCCAAATAGATCACCAGAAAGAACCAGGGGCAAAATAAGTACATGCAAACTGACATCATTAGTGGAGTAAACAATGTAGATCTGTAAGGAGAAGTGTATGGTGCGCCGCTCGGGCAGAATGTATAAGGTAAGCACGTGCAGGTCGCGCGTGCGTCTTGTGGCGCGGCGGCACTCTGACTGGGCGCGCTCGCGCCGCGTGCTCGCCGCCCGCCCGATATCCGCTCACCGCACTATCTATACCACATACAAACAACTCACGCACAGCCTGCACACCTTCATTTACATACTCACTAACTGCACTACGCTACGTGGATACAACATTTTATTGTAACTAGAAGACAAAACCCCGAACTCTAACTGACGAACCCCTATTTCAGATTATTAATCTTGGAAATAGAATTTAAGGTGTTCTTCACCGTGAAAACAAAACAACTAGATAGCCTAAAGTTTTGCTGTATACATATATCAGATGCATTCACAAGGAAACGAACGAAAAGAAAACTATAAAAGAACATTTTAATTATGGCGTATCGTGAAAAACATTCATCAATCTTATAGCAACTGAACAGCCAAATATACGTGGAGTCAAGGTCAATGTCCGCGTGACGGGCTGATGGATAGAGCGATCTGACAAGGAGACAAAAAACATCTCTCCCACTATAATTCATCGAACGACTATGACAGTCGTAGCGAAATGACGTAAAAAAACTTCAAGTCGTCCGTACAAGTGGTGCCTGGAATTCGTCTCATGAACCCCCGGGACTTGCTTACCGCAAAGCTTTACGAATGGTGTGAAAATCAGCGATGTATGGAATTTCTTACAGCGGGGTACATCGACCTGTAGAAGCGATCAGTTGCGTAGAGCCAAGAGACTCCATATTTAACGTAGGTACCTACTATGCTTGTTAATATTTTTTGCTACTAATATCCCAAATAACATAATATTAGCTGTTAGCTGTTACCAGCATAGAACATCGTACGCATAGAATATGTAATAACTGCCTATGTATATAGGTTTGGCGTATGAAAGCGACAGACAGACATAGTTACTGTTGTATTTATAATATTAGCAAGGATAAGAGTACTCTGTAAAACTTCAAAATCTATTTACAAATCTATTTACCTATCCCGTGTACTGCTATATTACATTCGTGTTTCTAATAGGACCGTAATTATTTAATTTCATAACAAGTAATTGTGCCACTTTGTAATTTATTTGAGAGTTGATAAATAATATAATATTATACATAGTTAAAAATAATATGAATTTGAAACTGTTGCGATTATTATATTGTTTCTTGTCATGTATGGACATGGATTCTAACAACGGATATGGTAAAAACAACGGAAGAAAGCCTTAATTTAGTCATATTCACATGTCACTGTTAAAACGTATTTGTGATCTTACGAGAATAACGGAATAGGTAAGTACTTCGTGAGAGATTGCTGGAAATAAATATTTTGAGTATTGTATGTACATGTACAATTGCATGTCATCAATATTCTGCGTTTCTTTTGGCCAGTTAACCTATCTTAGGATTTTTATTACGGGCTCCATTACCACTCATGGTAGTACATGATGTAGTGACATGTCTCCCTCTGATCTCCGTCATACGGAATGAAAATAAATAATTTTACTAGTAATAAATTATTTTACTAGTAACAAAAAATAGATGTAATTGTTAGTAATCATCCAGATACATACGCAGGCACCATAGTTAATCAGTCGGGAGATTTTGCTTGTAAAGTGGTACTCACGACGCAATACCTAAAAAAATATAGAGAACGCATCCCATAAACATTCTGAGTCCACTTATTTGTAGAATTTGATTGTCCATCAAGGAAGAAATATCATACAATTCCAATACAATCATTGGGGATTTAAAGTCATGATTGCAAGTGTGGAATTGGATTTCATATTCGTTGTGTTAAAGAAGAGAGTTACAAGTGCTAAGAAATCGATCGATGTATCTCCAATCCTCATCAGTCTTTTCTACGTACTCTTAGTGCGTAAATCTAGGTGTGTATATAAACATAGAATGTATGAAAAATAACGCTTGCTATATTTGCTTATACCAATGTGTAGCCCATAGTGGTGTATTTACGCAAGTGTTAGCGATTTCCCGGTATCTGCAAGCAGCGCACGAGTTCCAACTGATCTATGGCGCAAGCTTCCATCATTATTCTCATTACGAACGAGTGAGCGTGTTCAATATTGCGGCACACTTGTCTTGTGCCAAATGGTGATTTGACAACAATTTTACAACTTACTAAATTAATGATGATGATGATTAAAATAATTAACGGCCATTTTCAAAAACCAAAGGACAAAAGTCCTGATTACTGTGACTGCTAGCAAGAAACGAGGATAGACAAAACATTGAAAACAGGCGTAAAGAAAACTACAAAGTCCTTTTAAAGTTTGTTAAATTGATTATTATTAGACTATTTTGGTCTACATGTGGGCTGCATGGATGAAAATTGGCAAAATGACATACAAAAAGGCGTAATGATGTAACCATTGATTTCTACAAATTGAATCTGAAACAAGAATATATAGATTGTTACGTACGTTGTGTGAAATGTCCTGAATATTTATTTATTATTATTTATTTATTATAGATACTACAAATTCTAATAGGTAATTTAACCAATACCGAAGATTTATAAGGCGATAAAATAACGAAAAACTGGACGTAGTTGGTTTGTTTTGCTTACAGCAGGTCCATTATTTTCTAAAAATCCAGTTTCGTAAGAAGTAAATATTGTACACAGAAGGTTATTTTTATATTACTGGAAATAGTTTAAATAAACATTTTGCTACGAGCCCTGTTTATTTAAAATCATTTCTTCAAACTGGTTACAGTAATTTAAAGTTCACTGCACTTCTGAATTATCAGTTTTGCAAGCATATTTTCACTAAAATTCACGCTTCACACGAAGATAGGCATAGTTAAGTATCAGCTGCCATAGATATCTATGTTACATCATACGGAAATTCAGTACCTTAAAACGCCCAAGTTCAAATTTGGCATATTTCTTTTTGGTTGCGAAGATAAGATAGCAGTCGTTTAGTGGAAAACCCCGTATTCTACGAAAAATCATATAAGTATAATTCCAACCCTAATAAATAAATACGGTAACAGTAAGCTATAATTTTGTTCTGTGAATTTATGGAAATGGGATAAAAATATAACGTGTTTGCGCACGTGGTTCATTATGTTTCCTTATTCCGGCTAATAAACTTTTCGATTTCGTCGTAACAAACAATGAGTTTAATCAACAATCAACATTACTACGACTTTAGCTTCGTATATTTATTTATTTATTTGACGCCTTGACGTGGGAAGAAGCCTGAAAACTGGTGGAAAGTTTATTTCACATCGTCACTTTAAGCAAGTAATGATAAATGTCAAGTTAACAGCTCATAACAAAATTATCTATATCAATAAAAAAATTCATAGAGGTAAACACTAACAGTCTTATTCATATTGAAACGCTTATTGAAGGCATATTCCTATATTAGTTAAAACGTCTTTTAGGCTTATCAGATGTCAGATAAAAATCCTTATTCATATTCGTCTATTATACTTCCGATAACTATAAAATGTCTTTGTTGCCATTTTGTAGCAAAATGGTGAAATATGAATGGTAGCATTTTTCTACCATTCAAATTCGTTATGAGTTTTATCCCTGGTTTTGATACAAGTTAACAAAATGCATCTTTGACGCTGTTTGTAAATGTAAACAAACTTATTTGTTAATAATCTTATTATTATAAACTATTACTAGTTTTGATTTTCATTCATTACATTAGTTTTTCTGCTTCTTATTTTTTTTTTCTTGATTTATTTCTTTTTAGTATAATTTTTTATTTTCTCACTTAGTTATTTTAGTTTTATGAATCATTTTGGTGGTATGTTTCTTCCAAATTACAAAGCCATAAAAATTTCTCCGTGTAGTGACGGATTAAGATACAAGTGTCACCACCCCATCTCCTCCCAAGGGTGCTGTAAGAGTCAGCTAAGGGATATTGCACGCAGATAACATCTTCTGTGAGAGACGGAAAACTCGAAAATAAATCCTGTGCCAACACGCCTGGTCAGCGTGGCACAGTAGACCATAATTCCTCCCAAGGTGGAGGAGGCCCGTGCCCAACAGTGGGACGTAAATGAGCTGGACAGAGGGAAAGCCATAAAATAAGAAGAAAATTTGTAGTTTCGTAAACGTAACGTTCACTTTTCTGCGCGGATTAAAAGCAAGACTTTCAATCACCGCAATTGGCATTGTTCATATTTTTTTAAAACTCTTTATCCGAAAACCATTTCGGGGAATCGAGTTTCTGATCATGATCCACAATTTTTTTTTCGGAAAATTTGCTATTTTAGCTATTATTTTTCCAAAAAAGGAAATGATCTCTATTTGCCCTTGAAATAAAGGACTTAAATTGTTAAGGCGTTCTTAGGGATATACTACTCTGGGGTGGAGTTGAAATTGGTCTATTATTTCAACATGGCAACTTTGAAAAGATGTATTGCAATCTGTCTTAAGTGTATCAGGAAAAGGCAACACAAAGACTGCGTATAACGATGACGTCACAACATTTAAAATAATATATTTAAGCATTAAAAAAAAAACTATGTAGCGAATATTTCAATAATATTGAAATTAGTTACTTAAAATAGTCTATATTTTCTAAAAAAAATATAAAAACAGCAGGTCAAAAATTATGGACAATCCCAATACTGTGTAGCATTTGTAAGGCTTGATATTTAAGAATTATAATTGAATGTAACAATTTTAATGGCTTTTCTTTTCAACTTCTTTGCAAACATCAATAACTAGATGATGAAGATCAGCATAATCAAAAATTAAAGCATAATCCTATATTAGTTAAAAAGTCTTTTAAGCTTATCAGATGTCAGATAAAAATCCTAATTCATATTCGTTTAAAAAACTTCCGATAGCTAAAATGTCTCTAATTTACAGAATGTTACCATTTCGTAGAAACATGGTGAAATATGGATGGTAGAAAAAAAATCTTACTAGTTGTCAAACTTGACATAGCGTTTATAAACAAACATTGTAATTTACACAATATTCGAGAAGTGTTATTGTAGTAAATAAACTACAGCAGGAAAGTGAAAATCAGGTAATCTTTAATGTATGATACAGTAGAGGCACCAGCTCATCCAACACCTGCAGATTTGCTGGATCCACTAATGTCTTGAGATTCGCAAGCGCTGGGTCCAAAACCTACAAACATAATAGCTATGATGAGAATAAAAAATCTGAAAATTTTAAGTTGGAGCAAGAATCACTCAAATATAAAATAGAATATCTACACCCCAAGCCACTCACACCGGTGTTCTTCGATGTTCAAGTTACGGGCTATTTCTATTAAAGAATTTCTTCTTTAATAGAAATAGCCCGTAACTCGGTAAATGAAAAACAATAAATTTATTAAATCAATCATTTTATTTTGTTTTATTTACTTGCAAGTAGGATGAACTTTGTTCATTACAAGGCCTTGCAATAAAAGTTTTCAAGATTGCGGCATTTCTACCTCACATATGGTTTGCATTTACTTTAATTGGCTGTTCCATTAGCCCTTCTATAATGGGCTCATTGTCCTCCATCGCATTGTAAACTACCACTTTCAGAATTCCTCATCTTCCAAAGAAAATATCTTACTTCTTTAGCGGTACACTTTTCTTCGCCTATTGTTAACAAGATTGTTAATGCCGCAATGCTTTGCAGGGTTCATAAGACATGTATAATTAAGCAAATTCCGTGTCGGATATTTATCGTGATTTATGCACGTATCACTATAATATAAAACCTCGTTAGTTTAATAACTTTTTGGTTAATTATTGTGACTCTATGAACAACACCTTTGCAAATGACGGGGCAAACGTCAATATAAATAATCAGCTGATGAATATATACGCCATTTTTTTCACTAATATAGGCTTAAAGTAGGGTCGGAGCTTGTTTAAAATAATGTCACTTTATGGGATAGTTATAGAACGCTTTAGTGTAAAAAAGCTATTATGAATTACATTTTTGACAATCCGCTTATAGCTAACTTTTAAGCCTCTGAAAAGTCATTACGAATAAGACCGTAGTCGGAATAATGTCACTTTATCGGATAGATATAGAACGTTTTAGCGTAAATAACTATTATGAATTACAATTTTTGACAATCCGCTTTTAACGAAATTTTAAGCCTCCTATAAGTCATTATGAATTAGACCGTTAATATGTTTAGTTCATGTTTTGATACGATTGTTATTAGGATGTATTTGTTGGTATTGTCACTGACCATGCTCTCTGAGAAAGAATGCGATAGACCGTTTTATTACACTATCAGCCGACCTGGCATCGCATCCTTGGCTATCGTATTACAATATTATAAACATACTGTTGCATAATATTACGTCTAGCGGATTAAATTACAATTCGTGCAGGCATCAATATAAATGTACGATTTTATCACAAATATCAATTTAGTAGCGGCAGCGTTTGATAATCTTTGAATAGAAAATCAGCACATATTTAACTAAAATTGGATGCGAACGTTTGTTGCCAAATGATACTTTAAGTTACAGCCAAACATTAAAATACAGATCATTAAAACGTAGATGTATTTTATACCATCAACTAGAATTCTAAAATTAGAGAAGCATCGAAGGTCAATGTAATAGAGCTCATAGCAATAACATTGCAACAATATGATTATAAAAGTACAAGAACTCTAAGAAATTATAATATACCACAAAGAGGAAAACGTTTAATTGCAATGACAAATCAAATTTATAATGACCGGTAGGTACATCATAGGAAAAATTATGGAATACACATTATTAAGCTTTTAACTTCGTGGCGGTAGGTTTCTTAGCTTTGAGTAGTAGGTAAGATCATTGGAATATTACGATGGCATTATTTTATCTGCCATCTAATTTCCATGACTTAAGTTCTTATAATTCTTTACAGGCATTATGTCTGTATAACATCTCTCTGTAGGAGAAAGAACTTTTTGATTTTGACCTTCAAACGGGAAAAAGATGGTGGTAGTTTATATGAATGTACGAGTACATCATTTTAAAGGGCTAAAACATATGCAGTATTTAATTTGATGTGTCCAACGTACAGATGAAAATACTGTGGCTAAGTTTTCTAAGCTTTTTTTTACATTGTATCTAACATTGTGGCACTACGAAGTAATTTTATTAGAAGATATCAACTAAATTGTAAAATGATAACAGACAAACATTTGTGGAAAACAGATGCAATATAATAAGGATAATTTTCTAACCTATATATAGATTTACATATTTCCAGTGAACTAGACATAAAATAAAATATTAGGTAAACTATTAAATATATTGTGCATATATTTTAATGTAACATGAAACATATGGGGTGATCGTTAGTGTTGCATCATGCGTGCTCATAAGTCGTGGAATTCCTGTGAGAACCTGATATTACGGGCAGTGACTGAATTTCTCACGCCATTTGTTTATGTTCCGGCTACCTATAAAAAGACATAAGATATTTGCATGTTTACTAGGTGTAATCACAATAACATGGATTTTGTAATAGCCAAATATGAATTTGAAGTGCATCTTCGTTAACCTTGATATAAGTGTGTGAGCGCAATCTAAAATTAATATTTCAGAATATTGCAACGTAAATTAATATATTTCTGAGTATTAATGAAAAAATAACTACAGCTGCGTTATATCTTAACTCGCAGTTTAGTTAGAAAATGATATACCTGTTCGTCAAGAATAAACTACCAGGTTGGTTAACAATTTATCATACGGATACCCTTTTGCAATCCCCTCAAGACATTGCAATCATTAGTTATAATTCGCAACAGTTGCTGTGCTATTTCTAGAAAATAACTAACATTGGTCGCACATCATGGACTAATGTGCCAGACACATAACTACTTGTGTGGTTAATTCTTATTAAAACTAAAAATATAAACTAAATTACTTAAAATAAGTAGACGGGAAAATTCCCAGTAAAATTAAAACCAACTTTGTAATTATGTTTGGCAAACAGCTAATTGTTAGGGAAAATCCACAGACTAATATTGCAACATGATTATTTCGCGGAAGATAGCCATTTGTGGGGCGTGCTTACAATAAAGGGACAAGACATATTGATATTGATGCACTACACGCCTCTCATGACGATCTAATAATTAGTAAACAAAGACAATTCTTGTAAAATTATCTTACTCACTGTTATTGCTAAATTATATTCTTAAACATATATGAATAGTGTCTGCTGCGACAAAAATAATCTCAGTAATCTGAGCAATTAGTATGAGCGTCACTTTGTTACCGTTTCTCATAATGAACGCTTTGATCAATGTGCGACGTGCAAAATGAGAACCGTTTTCCTCACTGAGATAACTCATAAGCTGTTTGTAATGAACAAGTTATGAACACGTGGATAAAAAGCAAAATAAAAATATGTCTAGCCAATTTTTTATAAATCTTTTGTAAAAATGTGTTTTCAGTTTTGTATAATTTAACAATAGTCTGCAATTTCGTTATAAAATTAATATTTTTCCTTAAACTAAGTTTTAGCTAATGCATTGAATGACTAACCGCAGAAAAATTAAAAATATCATTTAGTGGGTCAAATCGCAACAGTCTAACAGCAGTATTTTAGTTACAATCGTATTAAATAGCACTGCACAACTAAAAAAAAACTAAAAAACAAATATTGCACATCGTGAGTCGAAGCAAAAATCTGTAGCGTTATGTCTGTGTACACTAATATGTAATTTCATAATTTAATTGAAATTATACAAAATTATGTATGCAATGAATGTAATTACTTTCATTGGTGTAATCGTTTTTAGAGAGGTATAACTTTTACATAAGTTGCAATATCGGAATAAGCTATCAAAAGCAGAACAAATTACAGTAAATTGTACTATGTATGTATTATCAACTGCGATGGTAGAGACCCACGTGTTTGATAAACTGTACTATCAGTGCTACTATAGGCAAGTTACTCTTGTAGTTAGTAGAAACCCAATGAGTTCCAGATAACAAAACTAGTATCACCGACGATACAAAGTTCGAGTCCTACATGTGCAAGTGTTAACATAAATAATTGTAATAAGGAAAAAGCTGAACAGCTCTCTACAGTTTTAAACAATGTTGTAGATTATTTTAGGAAAGGAAAATGATTAAATTTGGCGTGACATACAAAGCGACAAAAGCAACTCAGTATTACACACACAAAGTTAAATTTAAAAATAGAATCTAGTGCAGTAGTTTGTAGTGTCAATCCAAAATCTTTTTTTACAAATGTTTAATTTCCTAATGAAGGTTACTGTTACGAGCCAAAATTAATAAATTATAACCAGGTTTCCTATAACCTCCTGTCTTCATATACTTATCAATTACTATTACAATAATTAAAAGTAAAGTAAAGCTTTAAAAGTAAAATAAGAGCTTAGTCGAACTACAGCCAGTAAGTTGCCAATGTCAAATTATTATTATGAATAAACCTAATTAAAGGAACTAGCGGATGCATGATATTAAAAAGAACCAAACGGGACCAACCAGCATTTAATTTAAAATCAAAATCTGCAACTCATTCTCAAAAATTGATTCTGTGACCTTCGCTCTTTATTAGGAGCTTATGAACTATGAATTTAATTAACTTAACGTTGTCCGTTTATTGTACAACAACTCTCATTTGAGATACCAATGTCGTTCACTCGACATTGTAATGTCTGCTGATATCGATTCGTTTTATCTTGTTCTCTTGAACTTTCTGGAAAGGCAAACATCAAGCGTACCTTCGGTACGTTCTTCGTGATGCACCCGTCTCTTAAAATTAGTTACGGCTATTTTGAGGTAGAGCTTTACATTTCGCAAAGGATAGCATAAATTAAAGTGTCTCAAGGCACCACCGTGAGGGCCTTTACACCGCAACTCTAAACACCATAATTTGCGTCATGTAAACGCTAAGTAATAATTTCCATTATTTAATTGAAAATGTAAAGCGTGTTTGTTTGAAAAAGAGTCACGGAGTTAAAATGCGAAAGAGAACGCAAAGAATTTTTGGTAGATTTGTATTTTGTAGCAAGTTTGTAGCTAATATTCAAAGTCGTTCATAAGCGCGGTTAGTAAATTTTGTAATTAAACTCTTGTCACCTGCGTTCATGTATTTAGAACTAATATAAAACACAATATGCCTGCTCAGTCTAAGATTGCAATGTCAAGGTTAATCGTTTCTATGTACCTACGTAATGCGTTTGTTCATGCGCTTATTGTACAGAAACTTACCTGCATTGTTAGGGACGGATTGTAGGCACAATGTGAATCAATGGCGCATGTTAAATTGTTTATTGTAGCTAACTGGAGAAACCAACGAACCACCTGTTTCCTAGACGATCGTGCACTATTTCTTAGTAGAATTCTAAAACGGCCATACAAAACCTTGGCTAACCTCACATTTATTTACCACTATTCTCATGTGTTTATTTTTAAGCAATGGAGTAAAAATATTTTCATTCAAAATTTAGCTTCGGATGTTCCCGCGTTTCGGTGTATCGATAAACATCTTACTGAGATTTAATACCGCCTAGCTTGTGTTTTAATTATTTAGAAATATCTTATGACCAATATCTTTTTATTTATCGTATCAATTTCTACGTGAATTTTGTTCTCTATCTATAACAAAAGCTATGATAGCGGGTTATGAAGAGTTGTCCGATTTTCAGCAACGGGAACCAACACGTATGCGTGCCGAATTGCAAAACAACTGGTTCTATAACGAGATCACAAAGTTATTTCCACATATAAACAGTATTATTCAGTAAATAATAATGTGGACTGTAAAAACCATACAATGCGAAAGAGGAAAATATATGTAGTCAATTAAAAGGGCTGATATAAGCTCATTAATGCTCCAACTTTGATGATACAAGTAATCATTCATCTGTATGAATTTATTTAAAAGAGAAAAATCGTGATGTTTACGCTCGTGAAATGCTGCAAGCGAACTGAGCGGTCATTAAAGGAAAGCTGACATCATCGCTAAAGTTAGAATGGTCGGCCATTGTTGTTATGCTGAGCAGTACTCAGACGAAAGGAGATTGTTTATCAGTAACTGTTGCGAATATTAAAAAATAATAGTTAATACGCACCAAGTTCGTACTACTTCTCATTCGTCGTGGACAGCAGAGTTCAATGCCACGGGCATAGGATTACACGCAACAATTCGTCGGTTTAGTGATTTTGTAGCGATCAAATTTGCACGCATACTTTTATTGAAGCTTCTATAGACGCATACACACACACCCTTAACACAGAAGTATCTAATTATGTCCTTAATAAAAGTAAATAAAATAAATTATTTCGCACGGGAATCTAGATTGCAATTCTAACAAAAAAAAAATACAAAACACTAAAATACCTTTCATATAATTATTTAATTTTCGATGCACTTTTTATGTAATTTAAAAGATTATTGCAGTGTTTATACAACCAATAATCTACTTTTGAGTTTCGTTATGTTTTTAGCAACACTCACACGTAGTTATTTATAATTGAAAAAATAGTTGGTGTATTTTTATCTAATTCTAAGTACAATTTAGCACAATCGAATCAACAACACGTATTTGCGAACCATTTGACATTCACCTAATTTTTATTCTATGTACCAATTTTATTTATGATCTTATCAATTTCAAAACAAATTAATTTATAAATAAATAGCCATACATATATCTACTAATTATATTCAGAACGTGAAAGTATCATAAGTCTGAAAGGCATTGATATTGCTATTTTTACACGCAATATGCACGAACTTGTCACTAAATATTTTTTGACAGTATTTTAACTGTAATAGTACTAAAAACTATTTTTTTTTTAATTAATTTATATTATCTTTCAATTACATTTGCATAGTAATACAAGTAATGACTATGTTGTTTAGCGTAAAAACATAAGCCTGTAGGCCGTAATTTAAAACGCTTCCATCATACCGTGACGTGCGCTTAAAACCAAATCTTCACCGTGAAAAATCTCAAACAAAAACAATCCTGTTTATTCTGTTTCGTTCCACTCTTGTGAGAGAGGCAACAAAAAACTTTGCAAAATAATTCGCAGGATGAAATTGTGAGTTGGAGAATGCGTAGATAACGAATTAACTCTCTTACCTTTCAATATTTTTGTCGTGTCATTTTTTATCTTACTTTTGCTACGTACAACATCGTAAGATAGATTAACGGTAACGTCATAAATAAATAGCAACAAAAAATCCTCCTTTGATAGAGTTGATAAAGTTTGCAATGTAAAAAAGAATTTTAACTGTATCAAAGAATCCAAGCACAAAATACAGTTCTAAGATCATAAATACATACTAGAGAGATATATCACAAATATTATTTTATCGACGATTGAGTGCTAAGAAACTTTGTTGCCAAGTGGCGATGGACTATTGACTGCTTACCCCGCAGCTAAGTCTTGAAGCAAAATTTAGCATGATGTCATTATTTTTTGCGGCCACTTGGTAATGTTAATGTAAGATGAATTGCTTTTTGTTCGCACTCGACAGATGGTGATGCTTACAATGCTTCGTTTGCATTTAAATAACTTGTATATACCGCTATACATAGTACATATCTGTCGGTATATCTATGTTTATGCAAATTTCTAACATGAGATAATGAGCACATAACTTTAGTAATATAATAAAGCAAAAGAGGTTTGATTTAACGCGTTATTTTATATGCAAAGGCCAATACAGTATTGATTTATGTGTCATTGACATTTGGATGATTGGCTAACAACATTAACTACATGTTTGCCGACATGGATAAGTCTGTAACTGAAGTAAGATAACTCGCACTAGCATAGTAGAATAAAAGAAATACTCAAACTTTACAATAGCGATGATTTCATCCACATAATGGTTAATGGCGCGACAACGGCCAAGTTTCAAAGTGCAAATAGT
This sequence comes from Orgyia antiqua, assembly GCA_916999025.1. Classification (NCBI taxonomy): domain Eukaryota; kingdom Metazoa; phylum Arthropoda; class Insecta; order Lepidoptera; family Erebidae; genus Orgyia; species Orgyia antiqua. Next base: position 24,301,774 of record OU779862.1, read on the forward strand.
AAACAGTTTAAACGAAAACAGACGCTAACAGTTTCCCAGTATAAAGTTTGATTATTTTTAGCACTCTTAGAGTCGATGATCGGTTTTGGCTCTTTGACGACACCTACACCACATTTGAGGCCAAATCGATCGCAACCGTCAAAAGTGCCGCTACAAAATTTATTAACATCCAAAAGCGCTTTATTTCGTAGAGTTAAGTTTGCTATTCGTATGAGAATTATGCTGAATTACTGGCAGGAAGGCATCCGTCAGTCAGCACGGCAATCATTGACGCTAGTCTCATTCCGGGAATGGGTTGATGCCACGTGTCTGATGCTACTGGCCACTGGTGTGATAGATGACAGGAAAACCGACGTTGTTACGGTTTGAATGCAATAAAGCTTTCGAAGAATTAAAAATATACGGTATGTACTTATTAGACGTAAAAGTACCTTGTTGAAGTAACGCAATGGGAGGTATTAAAACATATCACTCATGCAGTAGCCGATGGCAATAAAATAGTGATAAAATGGATGACCATAAAACAACCTGTGTGAGTCAGTCGTTATTTAGAGGAACGAATAAAATTAACAAAACAAACTATGACAGACCACCGCAATGTCGGTGCATTACAGTCGAAAATCAACGCGGTGGTGGCTAGCACTAAAAATATTTTTACTTGTTTTAGAAAGATTTTATTAGCTTCCTTTAACGTTTAAAATACACATTAGACAATCGCGGTTTAGTCACTATGTTTAAGTAGAGACTAAAAATTAAATTTCGGCAGGTCGCCGTGTCGTAGACTTATTTCTATGAAGTAAACTTTGAATACAAATCGCATAACCCTACCATTTATTTTATTACCTATGCTTTATTGTTAGAAAAGCTCGTCTTTTTATACAGGGCCAATTAAATTCAGCAGGCAAAAAAGTGTTTTACATAACCCTACTAGAACAACACAAATACATAGCACTAGCAGTAGCAATTGATTGACATGAGGAGTGATATTTCCCTATTAACGACCAGCGTAATTAACATATTGACTGATTGTTATATAATATTTGAGATAACACGACTACAGATTAAACTAGATTAGTAACTTGTTTTTGATAGATTATGTGGTAAGTGATAGGAACCATTCCTAGGATTAGGAAAAAAAAAATATCATTAATTTTTTACTTTACTCGCTGCTGATGTCATGTGTTGAAGCCTTTTCAATTTGTCATTTTGAGCTATGAAATCTTGAGCAGTCCGTATGTCAATCCATCTCATATTTTGGCACGATACAATGTCCAATGAGATGCTAATGTATTACTTGGCACGTACGCTTTTGAAGATAGCTGCCTATCAGATTTCTGTATTAATAACAATGAGTAAGGGCCTCATGAGTTCATTGTTTCCACGCTTTCCGTGTTTATCCACAGAGAAAATTCTCAAGGTTTTATAATTCAAGGTATAGCAGTTAACCTTGGTGAACTAGCGGAACTTGGTGAAAAGATTATGTTACATGAGTTCATGATAATTTTCAATCGCACAAAGGACGTTAATAAAAGGTTACAAAAATTACTATGCCAATACAGCATATTTGAGCATAAACCTTATTTTTTTATCTCATAAGAAGAGAAATATCCAGTTCTTTTCTGGATTTATTGTGTATGAATTTGAAGTAAACAGATTTGTAGACAATGTACCTATAAATAAGTTGCATATTGTTAAAAAATACGCAAAATAGAGAAAAAGACAGGCAAATAAAGGCAGAAAAAGAGCGCCCAAACATAGGCGGTTGATATACAACTATTGTCGGGGTACTAAACTGTAGTACACTTGTATTTACCACGACTTATTCATAGCATATATTTTATACAAAAATGTGTTTAGTGCCCATGACCTAGGGTTTTGTTTACTATGTAAGTGGTATCTGTCAGAAAGATCCAGACTGCTTGTCGCCGCCAACACAAGACCGAGACAGAATAATACAATTACATGACGTGTAGAACAGAGACGAATTATCGACCATGGCGTGAATATAAAAACTCTAGTATGTGTTGACGCAGGTGACGTAATACTACGGAGAATAAAACACAATTTTATGTTGATCAATGTTTGTTTTTCAACGATACAACAACGACCAATAGATTAGCGCGTCAGATATTTGACATTAATTGATCGTAGACTGACTTACAAATAATCATGAATAACGATTATATTGTTAGCAATAATGCTTAAATCTTGCGAATAACAATTCAAAATGCTTAAATATTAATGATATCAATCAAAAAGGTAACTGTTTATGAATTATGTTTGACATTTATTACAATATATCAGTAGACAATCGATACGGAAGTCACGAACACCACTTGTCAACTAATATAACGCTGACTAAAAAAATCTATACATAATGCAGATGTGACTCATAGGTAAAGTAGTACATATAGGTTAACACTTAGATTATCCTATAATCTTTTAAGCGACTCATGCAGTGATATCGTTGAACTGCGCTTATGCATCGTGTCGCATTGACAACAAACCTGATGGCTGCATGCTAATCGAGGTGTCATAAGTAACGCACACTCACTGACCAACCAAAAGAATATGTAGAAAGCAAGGTTAGTTTATAGAAACAAATTGAAAGTGGATGACTATATTAGGCACTGTTTAAGAAAACACCTAGATTTATGCTAACTTAATCGTCCTGACATTAGGATAGGTATAACACCTACTAATAATTGACTGACGTTTCAAAAAACCTTGTAAAACATGCCAACTTGGAATAAAAAATTTTGACTTTTACTTTGAATTAGTATTAACAGACCGATCAGAGATATTACCATTGCCAGATAACTGCCCAGACGGGACAATATAAATAATTAGGACCGAAATGGAAAGTCACAATGACAGCCAACTATACTTTCTGTGTTATACTTTAATTTATATTTCATGCATCGAATATCGACGCAGAATCTTCAACACAAACAGTTTTCATTGAACGAGTGCGATAAAATAGGTAAGCTCACCATTACTTAACCACACCAGTAAATCCATCGTAGGTAGGTATATCTAACAATGCCGCGACCTCCTTACATATATTTTTATTTAGTAACTATACTTGTTCCTTGACTAAGCAAATGTTTTTCTAGAAAACATACTTAATAGAAAATAAACATTATTGCAGGTGTCTTTCTTTTCAACTTTCCAAAGACGTTAAATCTTAAGATTAATAAGTTATGTAGCTGTCTCGTTATGTCAAATAGTTACCAAGTTACTTTCTGTAGAAACTATCGGAATATATGTAGAAATATATGATATTACTGTAGAAATAAGGAATATTTAAATACATAGCAGATGACATCACATCGTAAAGGAAGCGGAGCCAACATATGATTCAGAAGTGATGCAATTCAAATAGCTTGGAGTGTAGATTTTGCGGTCACTATATAAGTTTTTAATTTTAAATTAAGCGTACAATTCAAACATGAGGTCAGCCGCAATATTAATTATTATAATTACATGACTTCATTAGTTATCATTATATATACTATATAAGGTTGTTTACTAAGTAACTAACTGACGATAATAACACTTTCATGACACTACGTCATAAACATTTTATAATTTATTATACGTATTTCCATATAAGGTAAAACTTTTATATATATCTTTCACTAAGCTACAAAACAAAAATATTTGTAATAGTTTGAGTACTTGAAAGTGTCTTTTAAATCGATGGACATAAACTAGCATTCCTAGATATAATTACATACATATCTACTAGTAACTATGCAACTGCGAAATAATTACTGTTCGAACGACTGTTTAATCTATGTTATACTGACACTGAATATTGTAAATATAATATTAAATCATAAATATTTATAACTAGATTGCACTCAATTAACTCAAAGTCAAAAGGGTTGTACAATTATTTGATTAATTAATCCACATGTGAATTATTAGTACATAATAATTTATATTGAGGAGATGATATCATCAACTCCATATGGTTCCCTTTGGTGACAATATAACAATTTGCAAAGATCTCTGCGGATCATTGCAACATGACGTTAGCTAATAAAATGATATCATTATAATGACATCATCGGAACTGGACAAGGAGTGGAATGACTTCAAACACAAAATTTATTTAATTTAGTATTAAATTTAAATTTTATGAAACAAAACATGACGGGCCACGTGGTGTAGTTCTGGTAACGGACTGCCGATCAAGAGGTCGCGGGTTCGATTCCCGCTCGGGACAATCATTTGTGTGATTTTTCTAGTTGTCATACAAATGTTTGTACTGAGTCTGGGTGTTTCTATGTATTATAAGTATGAATTTACAAAAGAAAAGTAGTATATGTATTCTATCCGTATTCTGGTACCCATAACACAAGCATATAAGCTTAGCTTGGGACCAGAGGACGTTGTGTGCAATGTCCATGAATATTTATTATTATTATTTATTAAAACTTGAAATCCTATTAGGATTTTAAATAAGTAGAACAAGCAATCAAATTACATCATGAAAAGTGGTAGGTACCTATTGTATTGCGTAGGAATTATTTATGTAGGAGTTAAGGTGTGGAAGTCTTACAATAAAACGTATGTTTAAGTAGGTTAGGCTCGCGTAAGCCTTTAAGCCGATCCCTTTACAAGCTCGTTATAAAATAATTTTAATATGACTATAAAAAGTTAGCTGCATACTAAGAATTTAGCTAGACGTGTTGCGTAAATAGATGATACGTAAATATAAATATAAACTGGTTTAGAAAGAATGACACTGCCTACGCAGACAGTTTTAGAACATTGAAATAAACAGCCAGCAAAAAATGTTTTTATGACACATAAAAAATAATAATGTTAATTCGTATTTGTCTAGATTTATAAAATGAAACAGCGTCATAAAAACATATGATGTAAATTACATACAAAGAATTAGAGCCTTGAAGCAGTTACATAATGAAACTACAATTTCACCGACTTTTGAGCACTAAACACGTAAATCAGATCTTACTAACTTCGTTATATATTTTAGTAGCGACAGACAGAGCTAGACTTAATATGTAGCATGTGCAATCATAAAATAGATTGTATTAGTTTGGTAAATTCATAACTGCCATCATTTTCATACGGACTGTACTTGACAGTCTGTAAACCCGCGAAGGTAAGCAGCACATCTGGGTCGAACGTACTACTAACATAATAACAAGAATTTGTGTCGTGTTTGTTTTGTTAGATAGATAACTCTATAAATCCTGTACAGATAATAAGTACAAGTAAGAAATAATGTATTTATTTCAATATAGTATTATCTATATATTCTCAGCTCATAACCTTTAGCTTTCCTTCGGAGGACCCGTAGACTATATTTTATGCCTAGCATGTTACAGGCTAGCCTGCTCGTCTTAGTAATTAACCACATGATCGGACTATATAGTTATTACTTGAAGTAAACAAACAATATTATCTTAAACGTTTGTATCAACTTTACATAATATTAGTTCAATAAAAGTCACAGAATATTTACAACATTGCGTGAATTTTATTACCAACGATGATAACAAGCTCAAAATATTTATACATTGGAAGTAAGTCAAAAGTTGCCCAACTGCAAGTTACTTCTTCACACAAATCTACAGCTACGCACGCTGTTAATAATATTGATCGAAGGGCACTAGTAATTATCATGTGTTATACAAATTTAGAAACACGTAAATAAAATAGTTAGCAGCGTTAACAAAGGGTCCAACATCACGCTTTAAAACCCACTATGTTGATTAGTTTGATGTCAACACCATTTTAAGTCCGAAATGTATCAAAACAAGTTGCAAAACATTCGATATTTTGGCAAGCAGTATGTTGTGTAATAAATAACAGAGTTAATTGAATATCGGCCGATGAATTTGTTCGGACAATAGGCATGTGTGATGCAAGTTAGTAACAACTGATGTAATTTGAACAATTAGACGATGTAGCGTAAACAAACCGTGGCCCAACCAGAGATGTAGGTTATCAGTACACAGCCGAATGTTTTGATACTGCTGGGAACAAACTCATTAGCGATATTATGTCTGCTAAACATGTACACACTAAATATTGATTATTCACAAGCACGTGATTAACAATTAAAAACCGTAATTAAAGTAAATAAAACGCCTTTCACAACACAGTTAAGTGCTAAATAGGGCTGTGTGCGGTTAGAAAGTTAGCATGATATGTGTTGATTGACGCCAATGGGACACGTGCTGCTAGGTGACCTAAGACCCGTTTCTCAGCACATCCGCATCGGTTAACGCTTTAGGGACACTGATAAGATTGATTTGACTGTGACAACTGTGACTTCTAGAAACTGTTCTTTGACCTAAACTGATAATCACGTACGTGTATATCACACATAGGGATTTATTAGTACCTTAGCGGATACATTGTAACCAGTATGAACGTTTGGATAAGTACATTTAAATAAATAAACAGGAAAAGCAAACTATAACTGGGTTCTATAGAACTTAAACGCGTCGCTTCTTTTTTGTCAGTGTAGCTGTAGCTAAATAATGTTATACAAAATTGTATATACATACATAAAAATCTCCGACCAAAATGCTTAGGAGTGTTTTCTGATGTAGGTAGTTAGCGATAACGGAATTAGTAGTTTGTTAAAAAATATTGCTAGACCAATTACATCTAGGCCAACTGCATAATGCGCACTTTTTATTCAAGACAAAACTGCACTCTACACGTTGTGTAGTACATTATAAGATAAGCATTTACGTAATGGTTAATTTCAATAGGAAAACAGAACTTCAAACCAAGCATTTATTTTGTAATAATAAATGAATAATAACATTAAGAATTATAATTGATTAAAGAAGGTTTATAATTGACCAATATTGGTAATGAATAAATAAAAAATTTTTTAATTGGATTATTGTTTACTTTTTTATTTAGGTTTGGTTATTAATTGTTTTTTTTATTTAATGTAGTATATCCGTATTCTAGTACCTATAACACAAGCATATAAAGCTTAGCTTGGGACCAGAGGACGTTGTGTGAAATGTGAATATTAATTTATTTATTTAATTGACCGACTATAAATATAATGTTAAACGCTATTTACTTCACAAAATTTATTTAAGAATGCATGGACTACAAGAGCAACAGGTATGAGAATTAGCATCGTCGTAAAACGTATGACTATAACTAAATATTATCATTGTTATACCTTTACTTAATATTTATTCATGATAGCTTTACTGGAAGCAACCATCACAAATGATTGACGAAAATCATAATAAGATACCCAGATATAACTCTTGTATAAAATCTCGTACATCATTACCGTTATCATCACGCAAGCATGCTAATGTAAACAAGACACTTGACAAACATTGATAACTGGTAACACACAAAGATGGCTGACACACAGAATCTATTGAAGGTATGTTGTTCAACGCAAACGCAAGGGTTTATTTCACTGTGCACAGGCAGATTGACTTTCGGACTATGCAGTGGTTTTTGATGTTTCATTTTTGGAACATGAAAATGAACATGTCTACGTGAACAATCCGAGGAACATCAGTCAGCTAAAGGAAAATATCCGTGGGGAAATGGCAGCAATCACCCCAGATTTATTGACAAGAGTTTTCACAAATCTGCGTTCGCGTTTAGAGGAGTGCCGTCTTCGAGAGGGCCGTCATTTAGATGATGTCATTTTTTAAAAATAAACTACATTTAATTACCTAATCATCCTATTTTTTATTTCAACTATACATTTTGTATTTATTTTTTTAGACTATACATATTAAATGCACGTTCTATTGCGCCACCTTGTACAAAGAGATGTTGTAAGTTTACGAAAACCATGTTTAATCTATGTAGTTTATACCGGAACTTAGGACCGTTTCAACCAGGTATAAGCTATGTAACTATTTTTTAGTCTTGAAGTGTTGGTTTAGTTTACATCTGTTGTCTGTTGATGTGAAGCAAAAATAATAAAGTAATGTAACAAGTTTAAATTGAATCGGCTGTAGCTTCTCTTGCTAGTAGATTGTGACCGTCGTAGTTTATTGATTGCAATAGATAAACAATGGTTGGGCTTGCCAAATTTAATTGTTGCAGCACTCCCTAATTGAATGACGTCAACGTAGGAGGTTCAGATTCAAAGCACGAATATGAACAATAAAATTTTAGATAGTGATCAAGTCACCGTAATATCGACAAGAGATCGGTCGGAGCGAATAGAGATAGCTACGCTAATGAAGCAATTCGCCGATATCATCACAATTGACTATTGTCGCGTGTCATTCACATTAAACATTTATAATCTAATGTGACAATCGGAATATGTAACGTACATTTTAATGTATTAGCTGGAAATTGATGTAAATGTGCGAATTTTAAATTAGTAGAAAGAAAGAAGAAATGAATAATTTTAACAAAGTAGAGTCGTTTACGAAACTGATTCTCATTTATAATTGAGAGTGTGCAACAAAAATTGGCATATTCGTGGGTTTAACATAATTAAATGACGAAATAAAATTATTAAAAGAAAGTTGATGACAAAAAAGAAAGATCATACTATAATCAGCTCATATAAAATGTCACACAAGATTGTAGTCAAATATGACACAAAAGCTAAACTAGTTGAGAAAGATTTAATTACGTGCCAAAATCATATTGTACGGCTTTCAGGTGACCGTTGGCAATATGCCCAGACATGGCGTAAACAATCTATTTCAGATCTGCGAGTAGAATCGGTGTATTATATTAGAACAGGGTTCCTTCCTATCTGGCTTGTCGTTGCACTTATAATCTAAGTTATGAATATTAATATAACTATATCAAAAAATTATAGGAATACAGAAACTTGTTATTTAAGCAATAATATATGTGCTGTTTTAGATCCATTGAAGTTCAGAAGACCTACCATAATGTTACAGAATAAGAGTGATATTGAAATTTAAATCATTTTATAAAAATTGGTCAAGTGCGAGTCGGACTCGCGCACAAAGGGTTCTGTACCATTATCTATGCAACATAAGGCAACGTTATTAGTATCGAGCAAGAAACGGTAAAAAAATCATGTTTATTGTATGGGAGCCCCCCTTAAATATTTATTTTATTTTTAGTATTTGTTGTTATAGCGGCAATAGAAATACATCATCTGTGAAAATTTCAACTGTCTAGCTATCACCGTTTTTGAGATACAGCCTGGTGACAGACGGACGGACGGACGGACGGACAGCGAAGTCTCAGTAATAGGACCCTATTACTTACCCTTTGGGTACGGAACCCTAAAAACGAGTCGAGGTAAATGAACATGTGCCTGATTGTGGGTTGTCTATAGTCTGTAGTGCATGAATTAAGGTAGTATCATTCTAACATACAACAGAGAATTATCAGACCAGCTATGCAGCATGACCGGCCAAGTTATGACAATAAATTAATCAACATATTTGCAAGCTTATGAAACATAGGATTTACCAATGGGCATTGATCATATTTTTTTAAAACTCTTAATTCGAAAACCATTTCGGGGAATAGAGTTTCTGATCATGATCAATTAGTTTTTTTCGGAAAATTTGCTATATTATCGATTATTTTTCCAAAAAAGCAAATGATCTCTATTTGCCCTTGAAATGAAGGACTTAAAATATTAAGACTTTTTAGGGATATACTACTCTGAAGTGGAGTTGAAATTGGTCTATTATATCAACTTGTCAACTTTGAAAAGATAAAGTGCAATCTGTATTAAGTCTATCAAGAAAAGTCTATATACAGATTGCGTAAAACGATGACGTCACAACATTTAAAGTAATATCTTCAAGAATTTTTAAAAAATTCTGTATAGTGAATATTTCAATAATATTGAAATTAGTTGCTTAAAATAGTCTATATTTTCTGAAAAAAATATAAAAACAGTAGGTCAAAAATAATGAACAATCCCCATTGAGAAATAACGCGTCTTAGTCATCAGTACCATCGCTCCAAAAATGATATAACGAATAAATAAGTTCTAACTTTTACCTGTTTCAGTCCCAGTACCCTGGTATTTGATCAGGACCGTGACGTAAAAATGCAACCACATGACTAATAATAATTCAAATTGTTTCAATAACTAGAGTGTGGAGTATACGTGTTGCAGTATTAAGCAAAATCATACGATCGTGTTACGTTGTCTGTCTAACTAAATATTTGTTTATGACTAATAGTTGGTAGGCAAGCAATCGTAGTTGGGGTAGATGACCGTCTGTTTGCCACACAAGCAGAGGGCGGCCTTTTCACACAGAGATCAAATACGAATAGAAAGATAAAATGACATAACAGCAATTTGTTAGCAGATTTATACGGATGTAGGACATCGGCCCGCTTGACTTTTGTTGGAGATACCCTGTTTCTTGTCGACGTATAGTGATTGATCACCGCAGATGACGTACTTACTTTCTTTTGGGAATAGAAGTCACCCGTTTAGAAGCCATTGCCTTACCTGAAACAGAAATAGACGAAATGTCAAAAATGTGTTAGTTGTTACTAAAGATCGCAAACTAGTATCAGAATTTATTTTTTATAGAGTCGCTTTTATCTCTCGTAAAGATTGTGTTTCAGCTATATCTCATTAGCAGATTTTTGGCACTTGGACTTAGCTACTATAATAAATTAGGCTTTATAAGTCATGTCTATCACACGTGACTCTAACAATTCAATAGTTTACATTATTTATAAGAACATTTACTAGTGTCGAGGTGCCAAAAACAGAATAGAGTTATTTAGCAAAATAATAAACACAGAACAGTGGAACGTATAAAGCAGACACAATATACACAATAAAAGCACACGGATCAAGAGTTCGAGGCAATTCAGTTTGATTCACAGCGTAAACATCGTTGGTTAACAGTTCCACCTGCCAGACATTAACTAATGTTTGATGATTTGTTTCATTTGGGTTTAATGTTCTGAATTATGAGTTTCTTGATGAGTAAATAAATATGCTCGCAAAATTCACTATAATACATCATTACTTATTATCCGAAAGAATCTAATGTTTTTATGGGTTAGGTATATCTAATATATAAAATTCACGTGTCACAGTGTTAGTTACCGAACTCCTCCGAAACGGCTAGACCGATTCTTATGAAATTTTGTATACACATTCAGTAGGTCTGAGAATCGGCTAACATCTATTTTTCAAACTTATTTTTTTAGTATTGCAAAACAACGTTTGCCGGGACAGCTAGTATTATATATTTTTGATAGAGCTAAAACTAAGAACAAAAACACAAAAGTTTCTACAAAGACAAACAGAACCTTGTATGAGTCTAGCAGGTAGGTGTAATATTGTTAACGTTACAAAATATCACACTTAACGACCAAGTGACATTGAACCTCACAATATTCTTGCAGCATAGCACATACATACAAATATTAATATTATAATGGTTGTACATTTCTTAAAGTTTTCCGATCACATTACATGGTTACGTTACTATGTATTTGATAAAGGCGAGGGTTTAGTTATACAAGTTGCACTTGCATGGCACATGTGCGATTAGAAATGCATAAATCACGTTGTGCATCATGCGATGGATCGACCACGGCAACGAAGTGTGATCTTTATGGTTATTGCCTTTATGTGTACTAATAATATCTGGTGATAAGCAGTGTTCTGTGTATGCCAAAACTACATTACATAGACAAATATTACTACAAAACGACATGTTTTAAATAGACAATGTATGATGAGAGGAATTGCCTTATTTTTATAAAAGATTTTAAATTTCTACATTACAGAAAAAACCCGTGTGTTATTTCGATAAAAATGAGTATAATTAATAGGACCAAATTGCCTAAATGATTACGTAAAAATACGTTCTTCAGTGTACATTTCACAGCTTACATAACTAATACACATCCTGTATGAAACTAGCCTTGCTTAGCTGACATGTGAATTATTTTTATAAGAGAATTGGCAGTCAATATGCGTGCTTGAACTGTTCTAATTAGATATATTACTTTTAAGACATCGGCGTTCGTGTCATGATATCACAAAAATAGTAGCCAGTTATAGTAATTGTTGTTATGTAAGGCATTACAGGTACATTACAAGTATTCAGCAGCTATTAGTTATAGGAACTTGAACGTGGGCTGTTACTCCATCATTGTGCATTGAGCACGGCTTTTAAGTGTGATAACTGGAGCGTGAACAATTCGTAATCCGAAATCATTCGACTTTTCGGAAAATCATGCTTTGTTTTCTTTTTTGGATTAGGTCCTATGTCTTTTATAAACTTTTTTTTCGACAAATCCCTATTCAGCAAGCACATATACAGAAAACGGTAGATACTTTGTACACCAATGAAAATCCGCATCATAAAAAGCACCAATTGCAAGTAAATACTAATGTTTAGACTATGTGCCGTAATTCGATTCTAAACAAAATCAAACTGAACAAAAAATTGCAGCAAATTGAGTTCCAGTAAAGTAGTTTTGTAACAAATATAATCTTACCAGATATTACTCATTTATTGGAAACATATTGGATATGTGCATAATGTTAGATGAAAACATTTACCGTCACGTGGAATATCAAACCCAAGCGTTCCATCAATGTCATTTGGGTATACCTGGATAGCATTGCATGTAAACATATGAATTATTTAAGTAATAGCATGTGCAATAGTGTGCTTCCATATCATACTCATTGGACGATTATGGATATACCTTTTAAGTAGAGCACCTTTATAGCAAAATAATGCAAGCATAACTAAAGGCAAAACAGTAACAATGTCAAAGACAATGCCAGAAAACGGCTGGCAAATAGAATAGATACTTATATATTTTACACATAAATCCCGAATAAATTTATATTCAACTGGAAATATCACCTGGAACAGACAGTGTGATGGAACTCGAAAAAATCGCGAGATATTTTACTACGTATTTGGGTCACACTATGCTCAGTAGACCTTTATGTATAAATAATACACGTACGAGACTGTGAATTAAATTTGTGAATTGAAAGATGGGACAAAATTATAAAACGAAGATGTAATAAAAAAAGAAAATAGTTGGGAAACTAAGAAAGATACAATCACTGATGCTAAAACAGTCTGCTGCATTCTTTAAAATTTAAATGTTTTACTTTTTTAGGAATTTTCATCTAATGACACCACTACACCTACACCACACCACGATTGTATAATCGTTCCAGATATTATTCGTAATTGTGTACATACCCCATCATGCTTTACAACGTTGTACAAGATTTTAAGAGAAAATAATTTAATAAGGAATATAGAAAGAAAGAAAGGAAAGAGCATCGGAAATCACGGATATGTTCGTCTCTCTTTAAAGGATTCACTTGCTTTTAAGAGGAACAAAACTATTCGGTAAGCTTCAAAATTTTTATATACATATATCTCTGAAATCAGACTTAGTAAATTATTTTGACTTTAAAATAACGTGAATGAAAAACCGCTATACTGCTATCAACATCCATCAGATATAAAATGTACTGACAGATGATAACGGTAATGGCCAACATTTCATATAAGGCATACTACAGCGTAGGGTACGACGTTATTCAATGTGTACATGACAGACTTTGGCATAGGACAGGGCCACCTATAGACTAAGAAATACACACACGGTGGTTCTAAATGAGTATGGAAAAGGGTATAAACCAATTACACTGTTAAAATCTTGTTACGAATGAATCAACAATGTTTATGAAAATCAAATCTAGTGGTTCATATAACGGACTGCCGTTCACGAGGTCTCGGGTTCGATTCCCGGTCAGGACAATCATTTGTGTGATGTTTTTAATTGTCATACAAATGTTTGTACTGCGTCTGGGTGTTTACTATGTATTATATGTATGTATTTACAAAAGAAAAGTAGTTTATGTATTATATCCGTATTCTGGTACCCATAACACAAGCATATAAGCTTAGCTTGGGACTAGAGGACGTTGTGTGAAATGTCCATGAATATTTATTATTATTTATTAAATGTACAGCCTAAAATAATTTGTTGTAGGGGTAAAAAAGTTTCAAGGCATACAAATTTTAATTTAAGGATGAAAGCATTATTAAATGCTGGCGATTTATTAAGAGTAACTATATACTTTTTTTAATTCTCTTTGAAATTTTTTGGACTCCGTATTCTATTATTTAATATGACAATACCTAATAAGTCCATACACAAGCCAATAACATGCGTCGATTAAAAAGAAAAGTGACTTTTCTCAAAAATATTCAAAATTGACATTATAGATCTGTTAAAACGTTTTGTTATCATACGCATTTTAATAGAAACTACAAATTAAACGTCAAAAACTCCGTGCTGTCACAGTGTCATTTTGATTTGAAATCGAATTGAATTTGAGATGAAATTGAAATCTTTAAATGTGTGAACTGTAAAATTTGGTCTACTTGATTAATGTCACTTTTCTATTTAACCGACGATGTGGTTAAGTGACAAAATTTTCACACAAATGGTATTTTTACACCCACACCTTTCTATAATGCTGTACCTATACAAATAGGCTATAAGGAAAATAGGAACTGCGTCACCACCACAATATGGTGGATGAAAATACACTGCTTGAACAAACAGTGACCATATTAGCGTAATTTAGGAGTAGGCTGCTATGGTCGAACAATGTCTATACACATAAATACGTAATGTTATGTTGTAATCAATATTTTCACAAAATTTAACGCCTATTTCTGTACAAATTCAGAATTTTTCCGAGGATACATCAACATTAGAATCACGATAAACCAGATATTATTAGCAACGAGTTTCTTTTGAGTCTATCCAGCCGATTCATTTAGGATATATTGTTAAAAGCTGTTGTATTTGTCACTAACATTTGCCAAAACCAAACCCTCTGTAACAGTCTGGCAAAAACAGCTAATAAAACATCTGCTACGTAGATTCAAAGCACCACGTTTTATATTGTTGCTGAAAAGAAGCATTTTTAAAACAAACTTGCAGGCGTTTAGAGATAACAGTAGCTTCTTCTGTTTGTGTGTCAGATTTAAGAATTTGTATATAAAAAAACCGAAAGTAATTCCATATAAAATTAGTTTGCACGCGTGTAGCCAACTCGTGAAATCTATTTGCGAGCCAGGTCAATGTTGTTAGCATTCGGTGAATTAAAATAGTTAAAAACTGCTGCTTGTATGCCTACATAGAGTACTGTCTATCTCGATTTGAAGAAAGAGCTAAGATTAAAATACTTACACCCATAACTATCTCTCCTAATTATTATAAAGGTTAAAGCCGAGATATATTCCTAACTTTTACGAAATTAAGTGGGTGAAGCGCGTTTGAATTTGTGGAGTCTTCCCGCAGCTTCGAAGTGTGCATGGGAGCAACGTAAAATTGACCAATTGAATTGATGATTAAATAAAAATGTAAGAAATAACAACACTTGTAGTCTAAAATAGGACTAAATAATTTGAGTTTTGTATGATGGTATGGATTTAAGGCCTATCCCGCGAAGGTAAATAATACTTTTATACTCAACAGTTTATTCTGTTGAATTTAAATTTATTCTATTTGTTCAAATTAAATAAAATAAATTTATTCTATTTGTTCAAATCAAAGTACGGAGCGCTAAATACACAGCTTGTTTTTAAAACAAGATAAGTAAATACCTACTTTTAAGAATAAAAACAAAAGGTGACAATTATTACTGATAAGGATAGCATGTTAGACAAACAAAACAGTTTTGTACGACATTATCTAGTAGTAGAAACATTGAAAGAATAATGTTTATGAAAAACTAAGACATCAACAAATATTTTTATTAATGTGCGTCATTGTGTTAGTTAATTACTATAATTATTATGTGTAGAACACAACATGTTCAGAATGTAGAGAAATAATTTCAGCGATATTACTACTCTTTTCCTCTATCCAGGCTATTTACGTCCCACTGTTGGGCACGGGCCTCCTCAACTCTGAGAAGGATTATTGTCTACTGTGCCACGCTGACCATCCGTGTTGGCACAGGGTTTATTTTCGAATTTTCCGTCTTTTACAGAAAATGTTATCTGTGTATAAAATCCTTTAGCTGGTTTTTACAGCACCCTGGGAAGGTAAAGGGGTGGTGACACTTGTATTAATCCGTCACCACACGAACTATTACTATACGGATGTTACAACTAAATATATGTGAAATGTAGGTTTTTTAATACAAGCGCAAATTACGGTTCCAATAATGCTATTAATTTATTATCAATCTGCGTTAAAATAACTTATTGGAAGAGACAAAGGGGGAAATATGACGGACATTTTCCATAATATTAACTGATTGAATTGTTCTAGGTACTAGTTCGATACCTACTTTAAGCATATACATAATTTCCAACATGGTGAGATATAGGCAATAAGTGTCTTAAAACAAAATCATGTATGTACAGCGTCTGTAATTCTAAATATACAATGCAATTGCCCTAACTGCCAAAAACGATGTTGGTATAGGGGTAACAAAATGGTATTCAGAATAAACAAATAGAAATAAAATGCATTATTTATTTAAAAGCAATCTGTAAACAACCTAATAAAATATTTCAAATTCTTAGCACAAAGTAATTTCAAATTGATGTCCCAATTACATGTATTGTAATTTACATCGGTTATTTCTATGTCGGGACATATTATATGGAACGTTCCGATCTTAGCGAAGACAGCGATGAATACTTGGCAAATGAGACTCAAATCTTTGGCACAGTTGACAAAGTCACGCTCCCATTTCGCGTGTAACGGATCTAAAATGGTGCTTATTTTAATAATACCATCGATGTATTATTTGAAGATGTTCATAATAATAAAAGGAACTAAGGAACACAATCTTAATTTATCAGAAATTACCATACCTACCCGATACGTGGTACGCCGACGGGCGTATTATCAAAGTCAAAGATTTTTATTTCAAATAGGCAAGATGCTCTTTTGAGAAGTCAGAAGCTAGGCGTCATCAGATTACGAAATTACTATTTTCTAATCCAAGGATTAAACTAGAGGCAGGTAGAGTATTAATTGTATAAATGCTCTAAGCATTTACATTGTTAGTGATCAGACTTACGCCACGGAAAAGTAAATGATAAAAATGTCCAAATCGTGGATATATGTATTGGTAGCAACGTTACTCACGCAAATGTAAGTGTAAATTAAATACCAGTACGCTTATGGCCCTATCGCAATTTTACAAGGGGTGCATATAATATGCATTAATATTTTACTGGGCCTAAAAGCAAACATCGATTTAATAACTAAATTACAAGTTTGACCTAAAATATATAACGATATTATCCATAGACTCATAACAAAGTAAATGTCAGTAAGTGGACCGGATAAATAAATATTTTAATAACTAGGGCTTTGGAGAGTAACATTTTATCAACACGAATGTTTGCATAATCGTATCTGAGAAGAGGGTTGCCCTGTGAATCGGTGTCACTGTAATGAACGATGACGCAAGGTCAATTTACGACACAACAACATGCGTATAGATCGATAAAGCGACGTTTATTTGATACTAGCTGTTGCCCGCGATTCCGTCCACGTGGAATTTAGAAAATCCCTTTTTTTCGCAATAAAAGGTAGCCTATGTCCTTTCTCAGGGTCTAAAGATTGTCTGTGCCAAATTTCATCAAAATCGGTTGAGAGATTTAAGCGGGAAAGCGTAACAGACAGACAGACAGAGTTACTTTCGCATTTATAATATTAGTAGGGATTTATTTGGTTCATATTATATTTGTTTATTATGTTTCTGTCTCTCTCTTATTATGAACATTTCAAGCGGTAATTTTAGACTACAGTATGACATT
The DNA here is from genome assembly GCA_916999025.1 of Orgyia antiqua. Taxonomy (NCBI): domain Eukaryota; kingdom Metazoa; phylum Arthropoda; class Insecta; order Lepidoptera; family Erebidae; genus Orgyia; species Orgyia antiqua. Next base: position 24,319,587 of record OU779862.1, read on the forward strand.
TTAAAATAAATCTTTCACCGCACTAAAAATCTGCACTTCTTTCAGCGACAAGCCCCAATTGTCTAAATACCTGCACCCATTTTGACGATATGGGTCATATTTTGTTGCTTGGTCATAATAATATTTAGTGTAAGCATATGAAATGTTCTGAATATAAACTGTTTAAACAATAATATATAACTAAAATGCGGAGTTTTATTACTATTACTTATATCTAGGCTGTGTATTAAGAAAACTGATAAAAGGTGTGGTGTTGACTCTATTGTAATGTATTTAGGTACTTTTAAATCGACTGGGCAGTTTATTGTGCACTGCTAGAACATGAATGTCGAAATCGCGTGAACTTATAATGTTTTTGCACTTAAACAAATTTTGCTCTGATTTGGCACTGAATTTTACTTTGAGGTATTGATCGTCCTATTTTTTAACATGATCACGTATTACACTCTTAAAATTATTTTTTAAATTTTAGCAACAAATAGAAAGTGTTTGCTCCACAGAAGACTGACAAGATAATCAGTTGGCAAATCAGTTGTATAACATATGATCCACGTAATTCATGTTTGACGACAATCTCTAGCAAATACTGATGTCACTGCCATACATAAATATATGGGTGCTTGTGGTCGAAATATACCTTTTCGAACTTAACTTCGTTGCTATTTTGTAGTTAACAATAGGGTTATTCATGCATAGGGAAATGTGGTTAGGGTTACGTTTCCGCTTAACATAAATGGCTAAGCAAAATTCAACCATTCATATAAAGTATTCTGTTTTATGACACATAAAAACTCAGTTAGGTAGTTTATCATCCTGCGACAAAACGTTTAATATTGCAAATTAAAGCATAAAAGGTTTCTATGGTCATATTCACTGTATTATGGCAAAGTCGTCTTTCAAACTAAGGTTAAAGATGTAATTTCGTGTGCGTAACACTATTGTTAAGGGTGACGTCAGATCAAGTCCTTGTACGGCTGGGTGCGCCGACGCATCCCGTGGCTGCGGTTACAACCACTAGGGATAGGTTTCAATGTCGTGTTCTATGAGGTATGTGCGTTGTTGCTAAGGGTATCTCTTTATACGTTTGATAAAATTGAAGATTGATTAAACTTTTATATATAACTGTACTCTGTCTATAGACGACCAACCAAAGTGCCAATGTTATATTATTCCACTTTTAACGGTTTGATTTTATCAGGTGGCAAATAAAATAATTATAAGACTAGGAGTGGTCTAGGTCTCTTTTAAAATTGTAATAGCGATAGATTAGTCATTTAAACTGGATACGAATATATACTGAGCTGTTGAAATACTACCTCAAAATATTTTCAACAAGTATATGAAAAACTTTGAGCCAAGTAATAAATACATCTATGGCAAACACAGAATATCAACACAAATGAAAAATTCACGTCGATTTATTGAGTAAAATACTTATGAACCACGACTGTTAACATCATACAAACATCACGATTCTCCTAACAAATACGTGTAACTTCATAATATTACCTTGGTATGGAAAATTATCCAAATCGTTACTTCCTTTAATAGAAAGGTAACACCAGCATAGATCGCCCAATTACTATGATTTGAGAGACAGCCTTTCCGATAAGATGAATTGCGAATAGCTATTCTATGAGGTCACCAGTTTCGTCGGCCATCGAACTCTCTATTCGCTAGTTGTTACTAGGTGGAACATAACGGGCTACATCATAGTGCCTCTTTACGGGCTACAAGACAATAAGGCAAGTTACAAAAACTGCTTACCAATTTGACCTGCACTAAGGTAAGAACTCGCTATTTGGTTTGAAATTACATGGGTTCTCATAGCATTATTGCAATTTTTTTTGCTAATTCGATTTCATCGATACTTTTAAAAGAAGTAATAAATACCCTAATGTCAATAAAACTAATAATATACTACTCATGTTAATATATAATCACCGGGTCTACCTAGCGATTACTATATTTTCGCGATAACTTAGCGATAAAATATACTTCACTCCACCCAGCCCATTAACGTCCTACTGTCGAGAACGGATCTCTTCTCTACGAAATAGAAGAAGGGATGGTGACACTTGCATTCTAAATCCGTCACCACACGGAAACACAACATCAATTATTTATAATTAACTAATTTCAAACTTATTATTTGCACTGGGAAATACCATGTAAAGCTATTAAAGACACTCGACGTTATTTGGTGTGCGTGCCACTAACCGTAAAAAATGTCATATGTGAAGACTGGTTTCGTTCTGAACATTATATATAGATTTATCTTCATCAGAACTGAAATAACTTACTACTTATAGTAAGTAGTTCTATTCTAAAACCTTTCAGACAGTGAGAATAAATAAGGAATTTAAAAAAAACTTCAAATATATTCATTGCTTCTATGCATCAGCGGAATAAACCTAACTTTAATACTTTGGAATGCGTAAAATTTGCATTGCATTTGAAATGCGTAACTGAAGTTACAACATGCCTCTCCTTATCACAGTATAAGAGTTGTATAATGTATGGTATTGTTGTATAATGAATACTTTTGATACATACAAATGAACAGCTATAATAATACTAAAATTTTCTCTTGGCTTTGATACAAGTGTAAAGAAGACTCGAGAAATAAGTGGGATAATAAACATTTACACTAATGGTTCATTTAGCCAGTAGCCATGTACATGAAAAGCAATAGCGTTAAATCTCACGTGCATGTGAATTAGAAAATTTGCTTACATTACTAAAATAACACAGTGAAACCATGAGTCTATCAAACGTTTAATTAGCTACTAACGTGAACTACGCCGATTCAGGGGTACCGGTCGATTGCGACAACTAATATGGGCATATATATATTATAGATACTATAGGTAATGTATTTCACTACTTCATTGTTTCAATGACTTTATGGAATGTGTTTGGAACTTTAATTCAGCAATAAAATTATCAATAGTTTCGTATCATTGCTTAAACATGATGATCCTGGATAATAAGACACAGTAACTTGTTAGTCTACTGACTAATAAACTAAATACATTATACTTTATTCGGAAACAAAAGACTTCGGCAAATTATTCCATCTAACCCAACCTAAATTTACTATACGTGACAACGCCAGAGGAATTATGTTAGGGTCCGAATGTAAGAATGAAGGAATTCATACCATCTAGACGAGTATTGAATAAATACAAAACGGGTTAAAGAGAGAATTCAAATGTCATCCAATTGTTGTACATACGTCTTGAGAATCAAGCCTGTAGGAAACCGAGATGCCAGCAGTTTCGGCCTTTTTTAGTTTTGTCTAATCTAGAATTAATTAACTGGTCTTTGGTCTTGACAAAGCAAAATCAAACACGGTGACTAAACTAATCGATATTTAAGAAGTAGACATAACTTAGAATGACCAGACAGTCTGACCTAACTAATAAATAAATAAATAAATATTCATGGACATTTCACACAACGTCCTCTGGTCCCAAGCTAAGCTTATGTGCTTGTGTTATGGGTACCAGAATACGGATAGAATACATATATTACTTTTCTTTTGTAAATACATACTTATAATACATAGTAAACACCCAGACGCAGTACAAACAACTAAGAATGCATCGTAAGCATCTTATAGTAATTATTAGTCTTAAATAGCAAATGACGCAACACTAATCAATCAATATGTGTTTCGAAGACTAAGAGCACGTGTATTGTCCATGTGTGTGCAAGGTACTATTTATTCAAAGCATATAATAATATGGACTTGTTTATTATTAACTACATTAATGAAATATGTATACATTCTAACTTCGATAGTATGCCATATTTTAAAAGCCACGTATGGATGCTATTTCGCATGACGTCATTAAATTGCACCAAAAGCCTGGAAAATGAGCTTTTTTTTCAATCGTGTGACGTCACAATATTATTATCAGAGTGTAATGTTTTACTGAATCAAGATTACAATTACACTAAGCAACAGCTTAGATATTGTTGAGAAAATTAAAATAACTCTAAAACGATTGATTATCTTAAAAATAAATTCATATTTTGCCGAAGTTAGATTTGTTGAACAACATGTTTGTGTGACGTCAAAACCATTTCCAGCGATAACTGGATGCATCATTTACGAATTCGTCATAAATTATATTTTTAGCGGTATACGCTCATTGAGCTTTACTCGAGCTAATTGTTTAAAATTGTGAAGTTTTATCATTTCAACCAACTTAATTACATTCTGGAAAACACTTTCTTGCATATATGTGCAAATACGTGTTGCAATTAGCTTCAGTTCAGTGACCATCATTTTTAGGGTTCCGTACCCAAAGGGTAAAAACGGGACCCTATTACTGAGACTTCGCTGTCCGTCCGTCCGTCCGTCCGTCTGTCACTAGGCTGTATCTCAAGAACGGTGATAGCTAGACAGTTGAAATTTTCACAGATGATGTATTTCTATTGCCGCTACAACAACAAATACTAAAAATAAAATAAAATAAGTATTTAAGGGGGGCTCCCATACAACAAACATGATTTTTTTACCGTTTCTTGCTCGATACTAATAACGTTGCCTTATGTTGCATAGATAATGGTACGGAACCCTTCGTGCGCGAGTCCGACTCGCACTTGGCCAATTTTTTATTACTCATTTTTCTTGGCGGATTTATGAAAATTAAACACAAAGATTACTTGCGATACATGGTAAGGATTATGTAGCATTTACTCGTGCCTTATTTGGGCACCTAAGAATCTTTGGATGTGTTATGTTGTTTATTGGTTTAAAACACATTTGGCAACGTGCGACAAGTAACACTGATATATTGGTTCATTTAGTAAGTGGCTTTTAATCCTATTTTTTTCTGTTATGTTAAGATGTATGAAATATTTTCTTAGCAGTAGTTTCACAACATTTTCTGTCAAATCTTCAATCGGTTTAACTTGTCCAAGTTCCCACAATCGAGTTCATAATATCGCACAAGGAAATATTTCAACGATCACCGTCACTTGAAATTTATCTGATGAATTGAAATGATTGTTGAATAAAGTGAACTTAGCAATTTAATTTCATTGATTCGCGTTTCATATTTATTATGTTATTTTCCATTCTGCTAACCGGATAGAAGAAAATATTTGGAATACTGCCGGATCTACCTCTGATTTTGTAAGAGGCAATTTCTTATCATCATGTATTTTACAACAACAAAAATTTTCCGAAAACCTAACTACATACATTGAATATTGATCGTACAACTTTGAAGCCATAAACACAAGTAATCTCGAATTGACGTAATTATATACTGCATTATGTGACGATTATCAATATCGGACTTTGATTACTAATACTGCATCTGACGTCTAACATAGCTACGTATATGAAACAAAGGTACATACAATAAATAAATAAATATTCAGACATTTCACAAAACGTTCTCTGGTTCCAAGCTAAGCTTGTTTGTGGAATGGGTACCAGAATACGGATATACGGATTGTCCCGTGCGTCCTCGTGAACGGCAGTCCGTTACATAAAGCTCAGAATACTTACAGTGCCGTCTATTATCATACTCCAGGTGGCAATGTACGTGAGAAACAGGCTAGAAATGTATAAGAGGCGCGGTGACGGACGCCCCTACAGCACACGTAACCCAAATAGACTAGCGCCAGTACCACACTCACTCACTAAGTCTGCTAAGCTGACCCACGTAATGGGCCCAGAGGTGTACAACAAACTCCCGGATCGCGTCACCTCTGCCACTACCATGGCTTCTTTCAAATCAAGACTGAAACGCTGGCTTATTGAACAGACGTTCTATACCTTTGACCAATTTATGACATTCAAGAATTGATTATCAGTATTCCGGATTATTATTATTATTTTTCTTTATTATTTTATCTTTAGTATCATATATTTTATTTTTTGACATTTTATGTATTATTTAGCAGAATGATATTGTTACGAAACTTTTTGTTTCTTATTATATTATTTTTCAATTATTTTTATTCCTACCTAGGATGATATAAATTTTATTAATTTTTATTTTTATTTTATTTTATTACACAGTGTTAATTGTAACCATTTGAGAATTATTGTCATTTTACTAACTTTATATGATGTAGGTATATTACTCTTATGAAATTGTGACGTGTAAAACATTTTATGAATAAATGAGTATTTGAGTATTTGAGTATTTAAACCACTAGACCATGAAGCCCGTCTACAATATTGATTATATTTACAAAAAGAGCAAGACTTGTTAAATAATTACACCCTATCTGACTTCTGCTTACTAAGCACCACGTTTGTTTCTGGACGTATGGTCGAACAAGACAAAACGATCGGAAACCAATACAGGTATTCTATAAAAAACGTTGGCTTTGGAAGCTTATAGATTATATATTGGTAGTAGTAGATAGTAGTAGTAGATAGTATATACCAGGACTATTTTAAGTTTGAAACTTATATCCTTATCTTATTTTCTATCTAAAAAGGATGTTAAGACCAAACATTTAGCATGCTAAAGTTCATGGTCTTCTAGCAACAAGTGACATTGTGGTTAAGTGTTTAGTCAATGCCAAGAATATATAATCTGACTGTTTACATTGGAAACTTAGTTTTAATGGCCAAGCCACAATAACCACCCACATATGATAGAAGTGGCAAAAACACCATCAACAAAGTTTACTTAATTTATCATTTGTGACTCATGTGGTTTTAACATCTTAGATATGAAGTGATTATCACTATGTTAATATATGACTATTTTAAGACTAACTTTTTATGTACGTCATATTACTGGTCAAACTCCTAATGAGATAAAGATTACTGTTAGCATGTCGGCAACAAGTGTATGTATCTAGTGTTTGTTAATTATTAAATCATCAAGATGTTTGATTTAACATACCTAATACAGGCATTATTTACACTGTTGTTATTTTAAATATTATAAATTAATATCACGGTCATGGCTGGTTTAACACGCTTTTTTAAGTTCGGTATGTATCAATGCATTAATCTATGTAACGGAATCTTTGAACGCGATTTTAACTCACTTGCCATAGTCGGATTGATTTGAAATTTTGCATACATATCAAGGACCAATGACAATGCAATAATTTAAAAATATACTCAGGATTTACAAGCGTGTTTTTTAGTTTTTAAACTAAGTAAATTATAATTTTTCTCATAGGATATTAAATTGCGCAAAAACATACCGTGTCCGATATATCAACGTCTAAACACCAGTTACGTAGGTATATCACAATAATGTAGGTACTGTTAAAAATAATTTTAGACTATCTGAATATAAAACTGTAATGTAATTGCGATTAACATACTGTGTTTGAATTAGATGTTTGAATGTTCGCGTTGGTGTAACAGAGGCCGTATCGCTGGTACCCTTGCCGTGACATCTAAATGTTAAAGTCAATAACCTGACAACAAAAAATCTACAATAAGTACACACTGAAAGGCGGTACTATTCTGAGAACATGACGTAAGCTCGGCCGATGCAGAGAATTATGAAGTTAAATTACGAGATGATCAGCACATATTGTTTTGGTATGAAAATGCTGAAGTATGGATATTTGTCATAATTGCTCAACGTCGTACCTTTGGTACATAATGACAGAAGGATATTAATATTCAGATACCTTGTTAATGACGGTTGAATATTTTTGTGATGAACTAAGCATACAAGTACAACTCATGAGACCTCTAAATAATGTTTTAACCAGATAATATTAGTTGCTAGAGAGAAGAATATCTTTACTTGCATCTGTATTGTATTACTGTATTTTAGTATATTTCACTGTAGTATATTTGGTAGTTGTTGGTAGGGGATGGTATCCACAGCACATGTTTGTATGGCATTTTTTAATGTAAAACAATACAATAGCAATGTGTGTAAGACAATAGTATGAGACTTTACTTAATTTTAGTTCTGATGTCATTCCGACTAAGGAAACGTAATACTCAGGCATATGACTTTGATATTGTACTGTGTACCATTAATTTCCTTCTCGAATTATTTACATTTATTATTTACCTCATAAAATTGCAATTACTCTTTAACATAGCCGTGTGTAAAGTGATCGGCAATTACTTCCTCGTTTTATATCGATATAATAAACCAATAAGAACCATTAGGAATCGATACATCCAAACACACTTGGGAATATACAGATATTTAAGAATCATATTTAAAACAAACAAAACATGTCGCTACCACCAAATAAAAAAAAGAACAATCAGACAGGCAAGCATGCACACATACTAGGAACATTGATTGGCGTTCTAAGAGCGTAAAAAAATTGAGAAGACCAACATCCACATAACAATACAAATAAATGAAACCAACACCTTTAAAAATGGAATATTAGCTGGAGTGGAGTAATCTTTCATTAAAGCTGTATTATAATGTGCTATGTTACACATCAAAGTTTTACTCGTCATGGCTAATATTCCACAACAAAACAAAAACAGCAATAGCCTGTAAAGCCAAACGTTCCGAGCGTGGAGCGCGTCTACCTTGCGTGTTGCTGCCTCTCGGAGGGTGGTGGAGACGGTGCGCGAGAGGAAGTCCTCGTCTGGTCCCGCGAGTCAGCCGCCGTTACTGGACTGCCCGCGCCGCTGCCTCCCAGCGCCAGCGCCAACCCGCTGATGCTGCCGACACATGACCACGTCACCAGAGCCCTAGCGTCCAATGCCCAATATACAAAGACCTAGCTGCTCCAACCTTCCCTCCGACTTAACTTACACGACGCAAACACAGAGAACATCAATACTATAGCTAGTGTTAGAACATTCAGTGAAATCTTGGAGCAGGTAAGCCAAAGCTATTATTATTCATACTACAATGGATATTTTCTATCAATAGAACTAATTATAATCTCTGCATCTGTTCAGTATTAGACGAAAACCTTCTTTCTGATATCCCGCCAAGTTTTAATTAGTATATTACTGATATTCTCGTTTATTTGTAAAATATTATTGTTTTATATTTGTTATAGAACTCTAAACAGCCGAGCGAAGCAGAGCATTCTCAGCGGGGTGAAGATACTTAAGCGGTGATATTTAGTTAGTGGCAAGGCAACGGGGAGTGTCAGTCATAATACAAGTATTTATTGGCAAGCAAGCATTCCGCACGCAATTTGTTATTATGCACCGTCGTTGACAATGTCTATCGTACAATGCAATCAAATTTGTTGAGAATAAAGTTGTCTCTATTGTAGAGAAACAGTCAATACATGGATAGTATTCGTTAGATCCTTAAGTTACTACAGATGAAAATATTTTTTGTGTTAGTATAGGTAGATGTGGAATAATATAAATCAGTCGAAATGGTAGCTCGAGTTCACAGTCGCCGTGAAACTTATGATGCCAATCACTGGGTGGAGGAAGATAAGCGTCAAGAGGAAATATCGGAAGATCGGTCCCGAAACAAAGACGTAGGCGAACCAGCAATTAGCTGCTGTTTACGTCAGCGGTAAAGAATACAACAAACGCATTAAAACTATGAATGGGACGTGTGCGTATTCTCAGTAGTGTAACATAGCAGCCACAATGTCGCCGTCGTCAAGGTTATGTATTGTTGCTATTATACACGCTACAATTACTCGTAATTAACTCTAATTAAATATGAATTTATTTAATTACGTACAATAAACATAGAGTACAATAATACTATCCTATTTCAATTACAGTTGGCAACTAACACAGTTTTCAGACGTTTTCAGTAATATTACTAGAGGTTGATGAACGTACCATTTTTTAATATGTGTTACAGGAAACTACTGAAATAGACAGAGCTGCTGAGCACATTAAAATAATGTAATTAGCAGTTTAAAGCTGACTGGTTTTACCACTCAGATCTACGGATACGATAAAGAACACCTCGCATGATGGAGCTTACCATTAAGTGATTTCCATGCACTCGGATGTGATTTAGACAAATTCATGGAAAGTATTTAAAAACTACGCTATAGAAGATTAAGATTATAAAGAATGGGGTTAACTACGGTCGTGACTAAAAGTTAATAAGTGTTTCAATGGAAACCGTCAGAGGTATACTTTACTTAATGCCAGTTAACGATTATAACCCACATCTGCAATCTATATTATTACTAGCTGACCCGGCAAACGTTGTTTTGCCATACTAAAAAAAAGGTTTAAAAAATAGACGTTAGCCGATTCTCAGACCTACTGAATATGCATGTAAAATTTCATAAAAATCGGTCAAGCCGTTTCGGAGGAGTACGGTAACTAACATTGTGACATGGAAATTTTATATATTAGAAGAAGATTGAAAGTGTTTTATGATTTCGTTTTAATTTCATAAAATTCGGTCAAGCCGTTTTGGAGCAGTACGGTAACTAACATTGTGACATGGAAATTTTATATATTAGATTGAAAGTGTTTTATGATTTCGTTTTAAGTTTTTACTTATGAAAATTAACGTCTTATAATACGGAGTAAGAATATTTAACATGGTTTATGTAAGTTCCGTGCACAAAAATCGATTTATGCGTCCTTTATAATAAAACTGCATTATAATAAAATTGTCTTAAAATAAATTCATATTAATAATGTTAATTTCCGTAAATTGTCATATTTAAATGGCCATAATATGTGAAGGTTAAACGCCATGGCCTGGGGTCACATTTGGCGGAAGTTAGGAATAATAAACGTATTATTGTTTGTGTTAACTTCTGTAAAATTGACGTTTTGTATATACAACAGAAAACAAATGCAGTATATTTTCAATGAGCTTGTTCCAAATATAAACAACCAAAATTTTAAGTGTAATGTGAATAGTTGCAATGCTTTTAGGCACTTGTTAACAGATGCTACATATTGTGACATTAAAAAAAATGTGAAGTGCATTCATAATAACAGTGCCACGATGAAGTATAGAAAGTCAAGTGTGCGGCTTTTTGTTAAATGGAGACTGTCAGTTCAGTGAAAATTATTTTAGAAAATAGAAACTACTGTTATCAACAAGCCTGGAATAAAAACAGTTTTTCGGGAATCCAAATTCTCCTAGTTAAGAAGATCAGTGCCTGTCTGACGTATCTCCTCCATCACATAGGCACGGGTGATAAGGGTCTTCTAAAAAGAATTGTAAATAATATATGCGCTAATACCGCAGAAAATATCTATTTGACCTTAATTCTTATTTATAAATCATACAATTTATGTTGTCAGCTATAAATCTATTGTTTACATTATCCTAACTATTATTATCCTTTGTGTAAAGGTTTGAAGTAATTTGCTTTGACATTCTATTGGCATGTTGCATATTGTCTTTGTTGTATAAGCAACAGCACAGCATCGAGCTATACATCATAGAAATTATATATATCTTACCAGTAAGTTTATCGGTTGTGAAATAATTGTATGTGCGCGCGCTCTTTGTCTTAGCTCACAGTGTACAATATTATTTTTATGCTTTAGTAAATCAACAAAGATAGCAATTAAACATGAATACTGTAAGTTACAGATTACTAGGATTATGTATGTATAAATATTAATTTTTAAATCTTCGAAATAATACTTGCTTGAATTAGTAAAGTAACAAAAACAACTATTAACTTGAACCAATCTTTAGATCCTAATTACACTCAATAGGAACTTTGTAGTAAGCCCTTGTCAAGTAGGACCTTGTCATGTGTTATCAACAATATTTATTTATTGCTAAAAAGGTAATAATTTGAATGTTCTTGGATGTTCCAAGTAACCAAATTCAAGAACAGTAGTAATAATTATAAACAACATTGAGTATTTCCTACTCAGAACAAGTGCACCATACAACATAGCTGATAAATAAAATCAGTAAAAGGTTAAAAAGAAATGAGCAATTATGTATATCCGAATAAAATGTCGAGATAAAATTTTGCTCACACTTAATTTTAATTTTTCATTACTGGTGTAAAACAAATTAACTGAGTCATTATATCCTATTTAATTATTCCTGAGTGACATATCAATATCGTTTCCGTAAATACAATGGTTTCGCTAACTATACTTTTAGCGATTAAAGAACGAATTACATATTTTTGAATAGAACTAAAGTGACGAACATGCATACCGCTCGATCTGCTAAGCAGTCACAGTAGCATAGCACGGCTGCACCAGCAGAGTCACATTCGAGCGACGCCAAAATTGTATAAAAGTAAATAACTATGGTGATTCCCTCTACTTGTTTACCTTTAATTTATGAATATTACTAGCTTCTGCCCGCGGCTTTGCACGCATTAGTGGCCGAATCGAATTTTAAATCAAACCTAAAATAAAACTGAAATGAGAACATACAACATAAATACATAATCAAATAGAGTTAAATACGATACCACAATGACAACTACAATTGATATCAAAAATACAAACCAAAATAAATACCTACTAAGTTCAATTGTTATTAAAATTGCAAGAAATTATTAATTAAATATTGAAAAAAGAACATCGACATAGTATAGAATATAAATACTTAACTATTCCATCCTCTTTAAATAGGGAAATATTTCAATAAAAAAAAATATTGGAACTAAGTACGACACAAGGAGTTTCGATTCCGAACAACCGTGTAAATCGCATGTGTCAGTCTGGGAATAAACCTTCGTGGCTAAATTGAAAAAAAAATATTTAAAAGTTGACGGGTTCTAAGAGTTGCTATGACAACTGTAAAATAACAAAATGGCTGAACTATTATTTCATTACCGTATTTCACAAATATTTGCTTTTTTATCTCGTACAGAGTTTTTAGCGAAAATATATATTGCCTATTTTACTTCCAGGACTATAAATCATCTGTATACCAATTCCATTCGGTAGATTTTGCGTGAAAACGTCACAAACGAACAAACAAACAAACTCACTTTCACTTTTAAACATAAGTAAGGATTATTGATTGAATAGCACAAGTGAGAAGACATGATTACTTTCAACGGGGAAATTCTGGTGGAAGAAGAATAATGTGCTAAGAAAAGCGCTACCAAAGATGGATTCAGATTTTTTAAAGTATTCAGCTGAATACGACTGATTTATACGTGTTAATAAATATTTAATAAAACCTTAACTAACTAACAGTTACTAGACAGTTGTCATTACAATTAAACGCATAATTATCTTAGTGTGCAATTACATAATCCCGGATGCGATTAATTGTAGAAAATTATATCTTATCTCCATATCAAATACGTACATGTATAATTATTGTAAAACATGACAAAGATCACGCGTTGGCGCATCCAATTGAAAGACAACAATTAACTGTAAATACATATCGTAACGAATGTAATTGACTAAAATACATCTATCGTGTGATATAAATATTTGTTTTGTAGTAGACATTGCATAAAGTGAGTTGCATTTCACTATGAACCGTTAGCGTCAAGGCCGACACTAAGGTTACAAGCGATATTATCATAGTTGTTCTAACAACTCGTAATATGAGAGCTATTATATTTTCCTATAAATATTTGAAACAAGAAATTGCTCACGATAATTTGCTTGCACAGTTTTTAAATATTATAAATACCGTTAAAATATTTTCTTTTTAATGAAAAGTCTGACGATATTTATATTAAGCCTAAAATAAGTTGCACTATAAATTTTGTTTGTCTTGATATAATGTACCTTATGTTGAAAAGGCTAAATTTTAGCACCATATTTAGCATTTAATTTTGATTTATCATAATAATTTTCATGAGTAAATAATAACGTGAATCACCAAAAAATATGAGCTTCACTGGAGGAATAAACGCCATAGCACGCCAACACATCGTAAAATAAGTTTTGATTACCAATGCCAAATTACGTTAGATTACAATTGTTTACTAGTTAGTAAGTATGATGAGTGTAGTTTATAGTAAGTATGATATATCTAAATTATGACATAATTTAGATTTATCATACTTATTATTATACCTTGTCCAACAACTTACTATCTAGGTACATAATCACATTGAGATTATGTACCTAGATAGTAAGTTCATATTATGTTATTTTTTCCAGTCGAGTACGTTTAACTTGACAATCTGTAGGTGTTTTGTTAAATGGGCGGCAGAAATAGTATTTTTCGTCATTCTGTACTTTCATCTAAAGCTTTTCTAAATATGTTTTGAAACTGCCCTAAAATAGAATCAGTTTGTTTTAGAGACAAACATATTACACTTATGTGAAAGTGACAGTGCAGTGAACAAATCTCACCTGGCTATAAAATTTCAGCTCATTCGCGAAATACTACGCACAACCCTGATAATGTGAAAATGAATATTTACAAACGTAATGTATTAAACAGCACTTAAACTGTCATCGCTGTTTTCATACATTACCTACGATCCAACGTTAAGAGGATACCAAAATAGCTTCGTGCATTTTTCTACGTACGAAGTTTTCATTGTTTCTTTAGATTGAATGGCTAGAGCTCTAATTTTCAAGTATATGTTTTTTCAATATATGATCTAGGATCGCATAAACTCAGAAACGCGATTGAAAAAAGTTTTCTCGATAGAAAATCTTAGCGAAACAACCTCTCAAATTTTTTATTTTTTTCATTTGTTGGTTTATTATTGCGTATTAACTAATGAAATAACTTTAAAAACATAAGTAACTATTATATATAGGAACACGTAAATCAGAATTAAAATATATTTAGTAGATTTTGAGTAAACAAAAAAAATATCCCTAATTCTTCATTTTCTGTGCCTACTGGCTGTGTTAATATGTACGTGTCGGCGATGATATACGATAATATTGATGTAGGCCCTTAAGAGGATACCAAAATAGCTTCGTGCATTTTTCTACGTACGAAGTTTTCATTGTTTCTTTAGATTGAATGGCTAGAGCTCTAATTTTTAAGTATATGTTTTTTCAATATATGATCTAGGATCGCATAAACTCAGAAACGCGATTGAAAAAAGTTTTCTCGATAGAAAATCTTGGCGAAACAACCTCTCAAATTTTTAATTTTTTTCATTTGTCGGTCTATTATCGCGTATTAACTAATGAAATAACTTTAAAAACATAAGTAACTATTATATATAGAAACACGTAAATCAGAATTAAAATATATTTAGTAGATTTTGAGTAAATAGGAAAAGTATCCCTAATTGGTGAGACTACACATTTCCTGTCATGTGGTGATTATTGTGGGCTCAGTGTCTGATGCTTTTGAGTGCATGTTTGCCAGTGATGATCTGGAATTTTGTATTTAATTTTTAATTTATAAATTATCATTGTATTTTATTGTTATTGAATTATTTAGTATGGTGTTCGTAATGGTTCAACAAATTGTTAAGTTATGAATACTGATATTAATATGTAAGACTTACCTTTTGTTCACTGCTCGTTTGTTAGGCAAATCTCGGAGCTCCTTGCAGCTGCAGAAAGTTTTGTAACTGACACCAAGTATTCGGGTTATATAGGAATAGCTTGGCATGCACACACTGAGGCCTTTATGTCACTGTTTTTCAATACACAACGATTGACCAATGTTTATGTTACGTTTCTAAGAATGTGGCAGTGGCCGACTCGAATTAAATCACGTGTTGTACACAATGTACACTAGCGAGTAGCGGGGTCCGCATACGTCAGTGTCAACATGTCAGGAGTGTTAAATCAATGTCACCTTGGTGTTGACCATAGACTATAGTTTATTTTTTTGATGCACTTTAAGAATTCAATTATATTATTTGTCATGAATATGTCTCCTTTTCTTTTATTTTACGGATTGTTTGTTATTTTATACCTTATTATATTATCCTAAGTGTACGCATGTTATTTTTATTGTTGTTAGGTTAGTTGTTTATTTGAAATATGTTGTGCATTGTCATAAAATTATAAGTAATGCTGCTTTCTATAATTATGTCAAACTCTATATGTATGTAATAGGTATTAAGTTGGTGTGTTAGTATGTTAAGTATTCATATTATGTGTATATTGCTTAGTGTATAGTTGTTTGTGGAATCGGGTGACGTCCTCCAAATACGGCCCAACGGAAGACCAGCGCTGGTTTTTAACCAGCATTATGCTGAGTTGGGTCCGTATTTGTGACTGCTCACATTAATATTTTGTAATTATTTTTATTCACTTTTACTGTATGAGTAGTTACAAATAAAATTTTTCTTTCTTTCTTCTTTCTTTCTTAATTCTTCATTTTCTGTGCCTACTGGCTGTGTTAATATGTACGTGTCGGCGATAATATACGATAATATTGATGTAGGCCCTTAATAGAATACACAACTGCGTAATTGTGGTTATATTAATTCCGATATTAATAAATATCTAAAGCAGTCAGTTTGGTATGTTAAATACGACATTTTGGCAAATCATCAAATGTGTGTTTCATGTAAACTATACAGACAGCGGTGGGTATGCCATCTTACAAACCATTTGTATCACTCAAACGATGGCCACAATTAGACATAGTACAAAAGCAGTGTCTATTTGCTGTGTTCTTGTCACTAATTTTTACAATAATTAGTTACAGAAATTATTGTAACAATCAGATTACAAGGTAACTCGATTAAGGTTGATTCTGTTCTGTTATTGGACAAAACGTAAAACCATCAATCACAAACTCAAAAAGATCAGAAATGTGAAATAGCAATAACAAACCCTATATTTATTAAAGAGATCAATGGAGTTAGAGAGCTGTGTAAATGCTAAGATAACCTTCGATAAGCGTCAAACGATGCGAATGATGCGATTGTGTAACAGTTGTCGAAGCTGCTAAGCTAACAATGGTAACTTTCAGTAGATCACGTTATAAATCATACAAGCAGTCGTTTGTGCGCTGCTCGATACGACACAATAACAATGGGACAATCACTTGCATACGAAACTGAACCAACAACACAAATTGTATTCTATACTGATAAAGTAGAGTTTAATTTATCCGATAAAGGGTTACGCGAACTTTGTTGCCGCCATGGACCATGAATTGTGATAAGTACTAGAGAACAATAGGTTTTTATTTCAGAACTACGTTTTCTATATACCACATTTCCAAGAACAACTAATAATATCAAATTATAAAGTAAGTGTATTAAATTAGGCACGCAGTTCGTGACCCGAACAAAAGATAAAATTTGCTGCTAAAGCTTTGATGTAGTAGAATGAGTACATTGAGTACATAACTATCATTAAATTAGATATGTGAATAATCTTATAATTCAACGACATGTATATAGAATAATAAACGAATCTCTGAGCTTTTATAAAATGGAGTATATAATAAAAAATGCCTTGGTGATTCATACTTATAAATAAATGTATCCGTTACATATTATTCAACGTGTGTGACGGAAATGAAAACAATTTCAGGGTCTATCTAAAATAAACGATGTGATGTTTCCGCAGTGAAAATTTATTACTATCAAAAAGTTATAACGGGTGACAAGGTGTACTAAATGTCACATAATGTAAGTAAATGCCATAAATACGTGTATTTTATTTTCACATGATGGTGCTATAACGACATCATCGATGGCAGTTGGCAGTGTCGGATTTAACCATAGCGCCGTCCTTGAGTAGTAAAATGCCGCCCAATTTCGTAGGACAATAATTTCAATTTGTCCCATACCTACATTACATTGATACCAGCAGACTGCTCTTGGCACCACATTTGTAAAAGATCAGTAATAGTTCGAAATATGGTACCACTTTGTAGAGTTACTTGACTGTATCTCGTGGCAAATCTTTTAAAATACGCGTACTCTAAGAACTCTGTTTCAAGTAGATGGATCTCAAAACTTCGCTGATATACTCGATTTATTTATGTTTCAGAAATTCCGTATTTTTAGTTTCGGCTCCAGGCTGGCGCCGCGTTCGCCTTGACCGATGTTCGGCAGTGCAACAAACCACGGAAATTTGACCTTCCATTTCCTCATGTTGTTGCGATGAGCTGCATTGTTTTTTGTATATGTTATCATGCAATATCTGTTTGATTAGAGAATCATTATATATAAAGCATTTTTTAAAAATATAGAATTTTTGAAGGACACACCGCGAACAGGAAATAAATATTTATCTTAATGCAAGAAGTCTTATTTCGTGTACAATATGTACCTACATGATTTAAATGAAAACATTAATTTTAATACTAGTTTCTAAGAGATTTTACATTAAACTGAAGAATTTAATAACGCTTAATAACAATTAATAAATATTTATATTACTAAACAACAAAGTGGCTACGAAATGATAATAGGTTTCATTATTGTTTTCGCACAAGATGTGTTTACACAAGATACCAATAAAATGAATAATAACTTGATTAATAACTTTTGTAAATTTTGATGAATTTATTAAGTCCGTTCTCCTTTCATCATGCTGCATTGGTTTTGTTTTGCAATAATTGCGACTGTTGCGACGAAAATGGAAAAAGAAAGGTTAGTGTACGAAGGTCGCACGGTGGTCGATTCGCAAGTCTAGACTTCTAGGCATACATGCCAGCACACGCCGATCAACACATTTTTACGGCATACAAACTGATCATTAATAACGGTTCACGTCAATTGTAGCGTAGGTTGAAATGGGCCAATTTTTAAATTGAAGTTTATTTTAGTGCCCGTCTGCTAGTTTAACTACTTTTAAATTAATTTATACACAAACACTGCCGAATAGTATGTATCTGTGATGTACGTTAATATTAAACGGGTATTTAGGATATTAGAAGCAGATACATAATAGTAGATATAATAGATAAATAAAAAGTATTGCAACAAAACGCAAAAGAGGCGGACATTAATCTTGTTGCGAATAGTAACATCAGCGGCTGTCGCCCACATTTAACAAAATTAGAATAGTGACGAATCAAGGTGTTACGAGACGTATAGGATAAAAGATGTGCTCGATGCAGAGGGTATCAAAACAGAAGCGAAACATGACGTTCAGCTAAGTTCAAATAAATGATCTTACGAGATTAGTCATAATAAACAGTTGATTAGTGCCATCATAAACAAGGCGTTTGTTGATAAAACTATAAAACTAATTTAGCTTTATATAAACATCTTGCAAACATTTAAGATACTGCGATAGTTACCAAGTGTAATTACAAATAGGAATAACATTTTCATGATTAGCAGCGGAAGATGGTACTGTCAAAATAGTGGATATTAATTAATAAATATAAAGAGCAACGTTACAACAGTGTGACTGGACTAAAATTGGCTTTTCAGGTAAATTGACAAGGCTAACGACATTAGTAAAATGACACCTTGACAAGCATGAAGGTCGTGCGGTGAACCTTGATCCAACATAATGTATAAGGGTGAACCCGAGTGTTAGGGGGAACGAGTGCACTGACCGATGACGCCAACTTTGGGGATCGATTTCGATTATACTTTCATGAATAGATAACAATAATTATAGAGCTTTTGAAAACATACATTCTGGTATTTAAGGACAGTTGGAGTTAAGAACTTAATTGTAACTTGTTGTCAGAAAATTGTAGGTCCTTACACTTTAACATATTTAGTTACACCAATCTATGTTTATAAAATTGAAATTTTATTGTTAAACATAATTGGACATTGATCTTCTTTCATTGCATACCTACCCGTTTCTAGACAGGGTATGCAATGAAATGAAAAATGCAATCAACGTAATATTACATGGAACACTACGTGGTTAAAATTTTATAAAAACTGCAACTTTTCGAACGCCTTGAAAGTTACACATTTTCTAAAAAGAAAATTATGGAATGGTTAAAGAAAGCAGTCAAACTATAATTTTAATCGTGTAATACCGCGGTTGGTCGCAATTTGACACCAAGGTCAAATGTATAGTTCAATGAACGGCGTATTCATTCAGTTTCCGGGTGCGGAACCTATGATTGACGATACATTAGTAAGGTAACCATAGTAACAGTAATTAAGGTTCAACGACCAATTTATTTCAATGCTATGTTTAATGACTATGTGATAGCCTTTGCGATACAATTGTCATACGAAACACTGTCAAAACTTGCGATACATTAGCCTTAATAAACAAACAAGTGGTACCTTATTAGGTAGTTTAATAATGAAATAATTGTTGACATAATGCCTCATCGCTACTAGATAACTAGACAGAAGCTATTATACACTAATACAACAAATATTTTTCCCTAACAGATAAGACGCATCCTGAGAGTGATTCATCTCGTTTTGCGATACTGTGACAATGTAATTTTAGTAACCAGGGCAGCAATATTCGCGATAACAAAATTAAACAACATTAAGTACACATTTTGTGCAATATTTGCATGAACATAATATTTGGTACATCTAATTTTGCGATCACGGCCCAGGTAGAGTTAGCACGATTTACAAGTATACAGTATATTAAGCCAATTCTCGGAATTTATTGCACGTATAAATCCACGAATGCCATTCCATCATTACAGCCTAGCACAGGATAATTATTTATATGCTGTATCACGTACCAGATGACGGAAAACTAATTGCATAGTTACACGGACTTCGGATTACAATAATTGCAAGCAAGCAGCACTTTCAAAATTTAGTATTATTGCATTTTTGGTCTATGTTGTAGAGTAGAAGTCACTAAAAGACTGATATGTGCATTATGTGGAACTACACTTCGCGAAGAATCACAACGATCATGAGTAAGCACAAAAGTATTACTTTAAGTTTATCATGATTACTGTGATTATGAAAAGCTTTACAGTTATCTGTGATGAGCGCAAATATATACACGAAGCATACGTCAATTTAATGTAACTATATACTTATACATATTATTATATGTGTAGGTATTGATTGCCACAATTTACCGTTATTTAAGCGCGTGCATTGAACTTCCCAGTGGTCCCTGGTGAAACTGATCGGCCACAGAAATAGTTCCACATTATTATGCTCATGTTCACGTCAATCCGCGCAGTGGAGCGTCACTTTAGAACACAATACGCCCTTAAATAAAAGCGTTTTCATCGATGCGTTAATAAAGAGAGTTAGTAGCAAATGAGCTTATATTGAACGACGACAAAATTAACCTCTCAGTTAAGAAACATTGACAGACACAAAGATTCTTTTGTGAAATGTTTTTGTAAAATTATATGTTTATAATATTCTTCTTTGATTTTTTGACATGTAAGTTGATAGAATATTATGCTTAATTTGATTTAACATATGGTTTTTGTTTTATACTTACAAGCCACGCGTTTCTGTGGCTTAGTTACATGTTACAAATATAGCTGTTGGTTTAATTTGGTAGAAGGTGTGTTCCTAAAAATTAAGATGGCGTCTATAAATTGTAATGATGAAAAATAGAACTGAACTGAGACCAATACCTGAAGGGCTTTGTGATTCCACTTTAAGACTTCGTTTCAGCCAAGTTTTAAAATTCAATAATATGGCCGTGTGTATTTAAATACACCCAAAAATACTAATATAGTCTAATAACTACTTAAGACATTGTGTGGTAGTGCCACACAATATTGAACTACAAATAATTAATATTTGTGGCGCCAAGCTCGTTCATTTGTTAGTAGTCTTATGTAAATAATAAAGGCAAACACACAGTGTTAATACCAGTAATGTTTGTTCGCAAAATACAAATATATCTGGCAAAACGTTCATATAATCTTTTAGCGAACAACATCCGTCCGAATTATTTAATTTGCGGTTTGGTCTATACTCAACCAGAACCATAAACGACCTTGATGGAATTACTAGTGGCGTAGGTTATAAACGACTTCAAATTAAAACTGCCTGAGAAACTTGTTTTAGGTCATTCTGTGACGATTGGCACATATGTAGTTGTTTCGAAGTTTATGGACGCTCGTATCTTTACAACACCTAATTGCTTATAATATCGTGTGAAATATTTGTGCACAGAACATTGAAGATAGAAACTTCAAATAAATAAATCAGTTAACATTTTTTTTTTAATTTCGCAGACTCTTGCAAAGTATTGCCCGCGGTTAAACTTCAGAACTTTTTACTAATACTGTTATGTTAAATTTAGCACATCTATTATTTACTATAATCTGCTGTTATGAATTTAAATAAAGTTAAATATTTTTTTCTAACCCGAGAAAATATTGTTTACATAATATATCTGTATTTATGTAGAAAGTGGACACTTATAACAGTTATTTTCAAATTCCAAAGAGTTATAAATGTTGATAATTAAAAACGAAAAGCACGTTTTTGTTAAGTTAAAAGAGATCTTTACATAAATAATACAGAAATCAGTCTGTATGGTTACATGTCCCATGTATTGACATCAAAAGAATGACGAGTTCCAAGCAATCCTTTGACTCGTTTTACTGACCTGACATTAACCTTAGAGTTGAAACATACAGCAAAATGTTTCTTAAAATTGATATCTATAAAAGGTGTGCATAGAGAAACCTAGACTATTACGCAACAGAAGGTCTAGGTCGTAGCGTTTATTTTAAGTTTAGAAAGTGCTAACAGCGGAGTCCCATCTGAATAAATAACCGATTATTGTCTTGCATTCAAATGAAATGTTGCGCATTATATTTTCAATAATTAAAATTAATCAAGAATTGGAATGACCTCTAAGAATAAATAATTCTGTGATAAATATCGAAAACAAATTTGTAGCATTGGACGTTGGATTTCAACAAATAATGGAATAGTAAATAATCGTAAAACATGTATATAGTTTACCTATTTAAAATAGGCTAAGTTCAATATTTTGGGTATATTAGGTGGGCTTACTTAACCAAAACAATGTTAAGTTATCATAGCAGCCAAGTTACCTCAATTTTAATTAGATTAAGAGCCAAAATCTTGATTTTAGGGTTTCGTATAAACCCTTATAGGATCACTCCGGTGTCTGTCTGTCTGTTTGTCCGTCTGTCAAACTTTTTTTACTCAGCAACGGCTGAAGGTATCAACTTGAAACTCATACGACATGTAGATCTATGCGGTCCCTTGCTTCAAAAAATACAGTCAACCTTTCATCTCTACGCATTTAAAAGATATAACGAATCACGACCATTTTTAAAAAAATTTTCGACTTATGCTAGGGAATCAAAATTAACATTTAACAGGTTACTTCCCGTTGCCCTAGAGCCTTGAAATTTGGCATAGATCAAGTCTATATAGTGCTGATATAGGGAAAAATCCAAAAACTTATAATTTGTCATCACATCACAAGTAAAAAAATGTTTACACTAATACCAACTTATGAAGTAGCTGAAATGTAGGCGATTCCCTATATTTCAACTACAAAATTAAGTTGGTGAGTTATTTTGAGTTTAATTAAATGATTATTTGAATGCAGTTACTTATGTTTATATGTCTAGTAGGTACGAAACCCTAAGTGTGCGAGTTTACCTGTGTTTTTTTTTAATTTCTATACCAATTTGTTTGTATTAATATAACGTTTGTGCTTATATTAAATAATGAATTAATGACTCGGGTCACCGGATGTTTTTTCAGCTATCTAGAGCATTATGAGACAGGTAATGTCAGTAATATATAATTTTTTATCTCATTTGTTGTCACTGTGCGTGTTTAGAATACATTAGACTGTAACAGTTACATTGAAGTATGTTGAGGTAACATGTAACAAAAGTAATTATATTGCATGACTCAGTTTAAGGTTAATAATAAAAGGTATGCAAAAATCTGTAATCTAGGCTACATGTATGTTGTCTGTAGTTTCAGTACATGTTGTTAAGGAAATTTATATTTTAAATGAAAAAACTTATACACATTTTAAACGAATAATAGCATTCAGATATAAAATAAACAATAATACCAACGCTTACTGTTAAATTAAATTCATTGATAATGTTTGAGGGTTACTGTTAAATGCATTTAAAATTTAATAGACACCTAGTACATAAATATAAATCTTGAATTGATTTTGATTACTAGACATGGTTTGGCCTTTAGCAACTAGACGTGTTGGCCTTTACTGGTATATTTAAGAATTAAGTACTTGATTACCGAACTGAATGAAATCCATGATACAATCACCTCGCATACGCAACAAGCTATATAGGCCCTTCGTAAATTATCTTTAATAACAATAGCCCAGCACGGTGTATTTATAACGTAATACCTACCTCAAAACACATAATTAGTTGTATAAATAATTGTCTATTATTATACGCGGATGGAATGGGCCGGTTGTGACACGCAATAGAAGGACATAGGTGGTTTGCGCAAGTGATGTATTGTTCACGTAAAGCTGTTTAAACTGCTAACATTCTATGTCCATTCCGCATATAAATCAAATATCGATCGATTTAATGTATTTATAAGAACTTCACGGATGATTACATTATTTCTATTATTTTATTGTTCAGTATTTTCTTTGTGAATCGTGTAACTGCATACTAGTGTGGAATTAGTCATTTCAAGGCTTTGTTTTAGTCTTGTTATGGCAGAATATGATAGTAAAATAGCAATCTAGTTAGTTATGACTTTCGATTTGATCTAGGCTTTGAGCATCATAATTTTGGATGAAACGTGTTCCGTAAAACAAATATAAATAAAAAGGTCACCGTTTCAAACACATTACTTATCTCATTGTTTGTAATTTCTGTTCTGTTCTACTAAATGTTGATTTTAAAAAGTAATGTATAAACTAATATTTGTTTATGATATTTATACTTACTTACGTATACGTACTTAGTAGACATAATTTGTTTTTTACGATATTGACGATTATAACTCGTATAATTTTAACACATGTTTTAAAGCTAATATATCACTAATAATGTAACCAATAATTTAGGCTGGACTAAAAGCATCGCAGCTGTCTATTTAAGCGTTAACGTAAATCATAATAATTGCGCACACGCGGGGCGACAGTAGCCTGCCCTCGTACAAAGTGTCTTGCAATTTGTTATGTAAAACATTACCACCACTATATTATGGAGAACAGCTAGGTATCATTATTATGGACAACGTTCTGATCGTTGAGTTTATGTTGACGTAAAAATTAGTTGGCAGCGAATGGAATTCATTTTGCAACAAGTTATGGTTGATATTTTAGCATTAAATCATGACGATAGAAGTGAATAAATATTGACATTTCACATTTAGAAATTGAATATAATGGCGGTCTCATCAAAACAATAAAGGCGTTAATAAATAACATAAAATAAGAAAAAGAGAAAATGGGGCTGTAGCGATAGCGATACAAATTCAATTTACTTTCACTAATCACTCGGAAATTTTGTTTACAGAAATTTGTTTTTCCTGTATTTCGACAATTAGAGTTTGGGTCACAAAATTCACATAAATAAATAGGTACATATTATAATGTTTTAATATATTTTTTGTTAAATACTACGTGGAACTTATTCTTACAACAATTTGCAATGTAACATGATCGTAATCAATTCGGAGTAACTTCCAGTATGTACTTTAAATAGGAAAAGAAAAGGTTTCGGCGAGGTTTAATCAACAATGGCTTTTTGCTAAATTTGCAATGCATAACAGTTAAAATAATTATAAATTTTAACTAACCAATTAAATAGCTAATTACTTCAAATGTGTGTTAAAAATGCTATTATTATAAAATATGTTTACTGTTTTGTCTGTAGAAAGAAATAAACATCGTCATTATACAAATTGTATACACGTAGGTAGGTACTTAAGTCAACTAGAAACTAGATTATCAATAACAAATTCACAGAATAAACCATTACAAATCTTTCGTTAACATATTATTATACAAAAGATACTAAAATAGTCTGGCGATATAGGAAACTTTAAAGAAGTTCATAGAAACACATTAACAGTCCTGTCTTGTCACGGGAAGTTCTTAAGCTTCTTTTGTTCCATTTATGGTGAACGTGTATTTCAAAAGGATGCGCAACTTCAGTCAACCTGCAGTCTGTCAAGTCGCGCTTTCGGCATTATGGACGGAGTTTAGACTGCAAGTAATTTGTCCTTTTTAAGTCAGTCCATTGACTTAATAATAAATAAATAAATATTCACGGACATTTCACACAACGTCCTCTGGTCCCAAGCTAAGCTTATATGCTTGTGTTATGGGTACCAGAATACGGATATACGAGTTTTCTTTTGTAAATACATACTTATAATACATAGAAAACACCCAGACGCAGTACAAACATTTGTATGACATTTATGGATATCACACAAATGATTGTCCCAAGTATGGATATCACACAAATATGTTATTTTGTTTATTATGAATGCTGCTTGTGTTATTAACAACAATTTTACGATTTGTGATAAAAACTGTCGTCCTCATTATACGAGGCAAACATAAAACGATGCGAATATACCTACAAATTAAATGGTATATGATATGACAGATAAATAACGATAAGATAAATTAACTTGATAATGAATGATCTCCAGTTGGTGTTAGCCAATCCGTCAAAAAAAGACAAGAATTATTTGCTTAGCTTATATTAAGCTTAGTCTAATCCAAAACCGGTATTAAACAGATAAACATGTAATTAATTTGATAAAAGCGTTCAAAAACAATTATGACGGACAGAAAACTGGATTCATAGACATTTTTCAGTATACTATGTGTAGTGTACATAAATACGCATATATTCTAATGGTCTTATTCATAATGACTTATCGGAGGTTTAAAAGTTCGCTAAAATCGGTTCGCCAAAATTGTCAAAACTTGTTATTTATAATAGTCTTTTTACGCTAAAACGTTTATTATCTCTCCGATAAAATCTCCGTTTCAACCTCCGATAAGTCATTATGAATAAGACCATTAGAGTTAAAACTTTAATTTTAAATGTTGATCATCACTATATTAATTTAAAAAAATCTTTTTATATATATTTTTAATTTATTGTTAAGAAACCGAGCATTAGATACCATGCACGCTCGACTAGCACAACACCGGTTTCACACGCATTATATATTTGTAATCGTCTATTTATCCACGACATTACGCATTATTGTTACAACACCATGTAACATATACATAACGCACAATATGTAAAGACGTATGTACACGTACATTTACACATTAATAACATAGTTATAATTCACTGAATTGTTGCATTAGCATTTATCGTTTTACTAGTGAATAATATCGACACTACTTTGGATACTTACTTATTTTATTTACCTTTGTTCTTGACATTGTGAAATGGTTATTATAGGGAATTGAAATCAAGTTTAGGAGATATACATATATG
The DNA here is from genome assembly GCA_916999025.1 of Orgyia antiqua. NCBI lineage: Eukaryota > Metazoa > Arthropoda > Insecta > Lepidoptera > Erebidae > Orgyia > Orgyia antiqua. The sequence goes on from OU779862.1 coordinate 24,346,706, forward strand.
CCTCCCGCTACAAAATTAGATAGAAGCTTATTAAAGCGTCGAAGTATTTGTGTGGCATATAGGAAAAAGTTCTCAATCAATCAAAGCCCTAGTCTCACAAAGCGACATTTTCTTTCTGCTCTTATCGATCTACTTATAAAAACCGTTCGTGGTGATCTGCATTAATATTAAGTACCTATAGATAAGATAGCAAAGATGAAGGTTTATGAATATTTTGTGTTAAAATGAAAGTAAGTTAATATTTTGATAGTCAGTAAACAGCTCTAAAACTGTATGTAATACTGTTATTGTAACAAGCCAACCGATAGTTAGTTAAATCAGAAAATTTTGCGTTCTACGGATTTTGTTGTTAGCGGCTTTCTAATTTGCAGAATTGATTGTTTTTGTTAAAATTGTTTCCTAGTAATTTTAGATTATGTGCTGCGGTGTAAGCTATTTATTGGCTGATAAGTCAGCTTCTCACGATGCGTGTGTTTTTGACGGCTGTCGCATATTGATTCTTTAGGCCAATCGATTTTAAACAATTGTGATAGAATTTATTTCATGCTTTGTGTTAAATCAATAGAATCAACTTTTGATTCCGAATAATATATTTAATTCGTTTATATCTTTGAGTACATCTGCTGATGACGGCTCGTATCTGTTCTATGTTTTAAAGGTTTATCTTTTAGGATAATCTTATAAGTCAAAAGTTAGAGTTGCTTTTTCTTTGCCTAAGTACCAAAAAAAAGTTTTCAAATTAAAGGCCTACATCAATATTATCGTCGACATGTACCAATTAACACAGCTAGTAGGTATAGAAAATGAAGAATTAGGGATATTTTTTTTGTTTACTCAAAATCTATTAAATATATTTTAATTCCGGTTTACGTGTTTCTATATATAATAGTCACTTATGTTTTGAAAGTTATTTCATTAGTTAATACGCAATAATAGACCGACAAATGAAAAAAAAAAAAAAATAAGAGAGGTTGTTTCGCTAAGATTTTCTATCGAGAAATCTTTTTTTAATCGCGTTTCTGAGTTTATGCGATCCTAGATTATATATTGAAAAAACATATACTTAAAAATTAGAGCTCTAGCCATTCAATCTAAAGAAAAAAATGAAAACTTCGTACATAGAAAAATGCACGAAGCTATTTTGGTATCCTCTTAACATGTGGCAACGCTGGCGAAGATAGTAATTACTCTTGTTCAAAATTATATAACCATAATAAACGTGTTAGTCATACGATGTTTATAATATAATTCATCTGAATCTAATGTCACCGCGTGAAATTAGGATTGAAATGCAACTAATGAAATAGTACAATTTACTCTTACTAATTAACTAGAAAGTAGGTTAATTTTGTTAACACACCTCCTGCTTTTACACCTCGACGCCTCAACCATTCTAGAAAGTTAAATAAACAAGTTTTTTAACAACGATTTTATAACAAATTAGACGGCAAAGGATGTTGTATTAACACAATTATTTATCAAATACGACAGCTCAAGATACCGAAACGTTACGCGAAATGCAATTTGTGCCCACAACCGGTTAGCGCATAACCATTTATACTAGAAATATATTGCTCAATGAGAGCGATAGTATCTACCTACTATCCACCATCAATCAGTTCACTACTGGGTTACTATCATATTACAACAATGTCGGACAATATGTGTACTACCTACTTTCTAAGTGTCATACTAACGTTGCAGAATTATTCAAATAATTCAAGTGCTTTTATTAGAATATTGGTAGGTACTTAATGATTTGTTTGAAAATTATAAGTCAAAAGAAGATAACAGTAAAATTATAATGACATTTAACGGAAGTTACGTTACTAATACCTTTTAAAAAATCTATACGGTTACTTGTTATCATACCTGTAAACACCTGAGTAAAGGCTGAGTAAGTAGAGACAAATTAATTTGCTTCTTTCCTACTAAGTAATTTAAATAAACATGAGACTTGCATGAAATGAAATGAAAAATCATTTAATCACGTAGACACAATTTTTTTCCCTACCACCGGTTCAGGACGCAATCTGCTGAGAAGAACCGGCGTAAGAAACTCAGCAGAGCTTTTAATCAAATCAATATTTTTAAATTAAATGTCAATTATACTTACAATGCTAATAACTTTACAATATAGAATATGTATTGCTCCAGAGCAACCTACTCCCAAGCTTTGTCATCTTTAATATAATCAGAAATTTTATAATACGCCTTTCTACATAATTTAGTTTTAATGAATTTTTTAAATTTAGAATTATTTAATTCTCTTACATCAATAGGGAGTTTATTATAAAATCGTATACAATGACCCATGAAAGAGTTACATATTTTGTGGAGACGGGTTACATGCATCACAAGATTGTGTTTATGCATTGTATTAACATTATGGTGGTCGCTTTTTTTGTAAAATTATGAATATTTTTATGAACATACAATAAATTTTCATATATATATTGTGAAGCGACCGTTAAAATATTTATGTCTTTGAATTTCTCCCTTAGAGAATCCCGCGGACCTAGGTTATATATAGCTCTAACAGCGCGTTTCTGGAGCACAAATATCCGATTAATATCCGCACAGCTTCCCCAAAGAAGAATTCCATAGCACATTACACTGTGAAAATAACTAAAGTAAACCATTCTAGCCGTATCTACATCCGTAAGTCGTCTAATTGTTTTCACCGCATATGCCGCAGAGCTAAGTTTGCCAGACATTTTTTCAATTTGTGGGCCCCACTGTAATTTCGAATCAATAGTGATTCCTAAAAATATAGTTGAATGTACTGGTTCCAATTTCGCACCACTCAAATGTACATTGGTTTCTACTTGGGTAACATTTGGCATGGAGAATTTTATTACTTTTGTTTTCTTAGAGTTTAACAATAAGTTATTAACATTAAACCATTGTACAAGTTTTGAGAGTGCACTGTTTACTTCGTCACAATCACGCATTTGTCTATTAATTTTAAAAGTCAAGGAAGTATCATCAGCAAACAGAACAATCTCTTGATCGTTCCCAACATAGTACGGTAAAACATTAATATAAGTAAGGAAAAGGAATGGGCCGAGAATGGAGCCCTGTGGGACGCCCAATGTAACAGCAGCTCCTGGAGATCGTTTACCGTTAACATCAACTTTCTGAATTCTATTGTCTATATAAGAGTTTAAAAGATCGAGTGCTTTATTTCTGATACCATAATGATGTAGTTTCCTAACTAAGGTTTCATGTTGTACACAGTCAAAAGCTTTGGACAAATCGCAAAAAAACACCTAACGAATCTTGCGAGTTCTCCCAGGCCGAGAATATACCTTTTAACAGTTCAACCCCTGCATCTGTAGTTGAACATCCTTTCGTGAATCCAAACTGTTTCTTATGTAATAATTTATTGTCATTAAAGTGCTTGAGGAGCTGATTTAGAATAATTTTTTCAAATATTTTACTTGATGAGATGAGAGTGCAGTTTTTGTCTAACGAAACAATTATAAAGAAGTTAGTGGAATAATATCCTTCCACATCTAATTTGAATGGTTAAAATTGCTACACATAGTACTAAATGTTAACGCAAGGTCAGTGTACAGGAAAACTCTATGTAAAAATATAGCAGTTACAATCATTGCTTGTTTTAGTTGCTGTGTAATGTAAAATATGTAACATATTAAATACTGTGTCAGTGTCAAACAACAAATCAATAAGAATGTCGCATTGTTAGCATAAATTGCGTACGAACTATTGTATTTAATAAGTTTACAGTCATCACTACATATCCTTCCCAGGGTGTGCTATAAGAGCGTAGCTAAGGGACAATGTGAGCAACAAACTTCTTCTGTGAGAAACAAAAATCTTGAACGTAAACCTCATGCCAAGTTGCCTGGCACCCTCCCGAAACGAAGGAGGTCTGTGGTTAATAATGCGACATTAACGTTCGTTAAATGTCCGTGCGGTGACGGACTAAGAACACAAGTTTTATCACCCCTCTTCTTTCATAAGGCCTAAGAGCCAGCTAAACATTCTACGCAGATAACATCCTCTGTGAGAGACGGAAATCTCGAAAACCCAGTAGACCATAATAGCTGCCAAAGCGCCCTGCTGTAATAATTAGCTATTATGAATCATGCGGTTATGAATACATTTCAGCTAAGTTACATGTCCTGTCTTATAAAATATTAATATGTTTCCATAATACAGCATAGATAATTAACAACATATAATCAACGTGTAGCAACATGGTCGCCAGAAATTTGTTGTAAATAATTTAATTCCGAGGGTGAGTGAACTAAGGACCGGACCCCTTAATTCATGTTTTACGGCCTCGGGTTATATAGAAAGGCGACTTAAATTCGGTAGCGATTTATTTATACACCAATATTTAAAATGTAGCTATAAATACTGAAAAAAGACGACTTACCTATATCTTATTAATTTATCAATCACATCTTACATTGGTATATTGTAAATTAAATAAGTTACGTTCTTTTAAAATTTGACGTTTAATATTATATTGGTTCTATTTTAATAAGCCTTACACCTAATATAGTTAAGAGAAAAAAATTAAATTAAAATTTAAGCGCACTACTTTTGCTTAAGTTTATACATCTTCATCGGTTCTGTTTGCTACTCAAATGGCCGTTGTTCTGTAAAAACTTTCCTATATCAAAAAGAGCTTAAACGCAACTAATTATTTTGTTGTAAGAAGTTCATAAAAAAATCATAAAGAAGTTCACATCACATGATCACCTTAATTACAACACTAACTAGACAACGGTCAACAAATACAGAAGTTCAATAGATTGTGATTTATATATTAAGCACACAAAAGAATTAAAAATAGCTCCATATTATATTATTTCTGAATACAGTTAATCTTTAGTCCTTGAAAATTTATCGTTTTGTTTTTCAAATCTTCTAAAGGTTACCTTTATTTTTAACTCTTACATGTCTCGTAAAAATTCATGATTTCTCATCGTGTCCGTTCACATCCTGAGAGAGCAGTGACATCACCATCCTTAAACAAGGTCTCTGGATATAAATAATAAATGTTTCGACTAAGTTTTATGTTTGACCTCAGTTTTAATACAATTGAAGGGACTGTAACTCTGTTACAATTTTGACGATAGCTACGTATAAAATCTAGCTCATTACTATTGCTAATTTATTGTAGTTAAAATCGAGCTTAAATTAGAAAGCATCAGCCTGTACATTATTGAACTATATTATAGTATGGATTTCTGAAAAAAGTTACTTCAAACATCTCCCTATTGTCAGTATTGTCTTATTATTTGACCTTACTCCTAAGAAAATACTAGCTTTTCTATTTTAAGAAGATCGTAGCAATCATCAAATGAACGAATTTTAGTTGCCAGTATTTTATTACTGTAGGCTAACTATGATTAATATTATGCAACATTAATAGACTATTGGAGCAGTCAGTAGTCATTTTTCTAAAGTCTGCTTGCTTATTTACATATTGTTTATGTATCTGTTCGTTCCAGATAACTATGAATGCTAGCGATAATAACACTCAAGACGCCTTATAGATATATGTAGTTGAATGTGTGAGTATACAAAGAAGTGCTACGGGTCACTTGAATGTCTTGAAACCTTGGCTATTCCACTGTAATTATCAATATAGAAATTTCCACTGCAATGCGGTAGGCCTGTTTCTATGAAATAAGCCGTAGGTACGTGAGTAATTTTCTATCGTTCAACGGCTCTAAGCTAGCACGAAGACAAAGATGATAACTAACAATCGCTTACTATACTTTATAAAAAAAGCGACTACCATAATGTTAATACAAGGCATAAACACAATCTTGTGATGCATGTAATCCGTCTCCACAAAATATGTAACTATTTCATGGGTCATTGTATACGATTTTATAATAAACTCCCTATTGATGTAAGAGAATTAAATAATTCTAAATTTAAAAAATTCATTAAAACTAAGTTATGTAAAAAGGCGTATTATAAAATTTCCGATTATATTAAAGATGATAAAGCTTGGGAGTAGGTTGCTCTGGAGCAATACATATTCTATATTGTATAGTTATTAGCATTGTAAGTATAATTGACATTTAATTTAAAAATATTGATTTGATTAAAAGCTCTGCTGAGTTTCTTACGCCGGTTCTTCTCAGCAGATAGCGTCCTGAACCGGTGGTAGGGAAAAAAAAATTGACATGTCATAAGTCATAATAAGCCCATAATTTTTCTGAAAAATTGTGTCTACGTGATTTAATGATTTTTCATTTCATTTCATTATAGTACTAAGAATATGAGGCAATTCAATAAAAATTATTGTGATAGGTATAGTTTTTAAATTATCCTGTTGAAACTTTTTAAAACGACCTAATTTCACACCTATAGAAAGAACGTTATTAAAACACTAATGGTCTTATTCATAATGACTTATCGGAGGATTAAGCGGAGATTTTATCGGAGAGATAATAAACGTTTTAGCGTAAAAGACTTTTACCTAGCTTGCCTGTTTTATAGCTTGACTCAAAATTAAACTTAAAACATATTATAACAACATCACTTCCGGTAAATTGTTTACGTTATAATTCAACTCAATATCCGCTTCTTTATTTACATAATTTAAATTAAATTTAACCAAAAATAAATGACTCATACCTATGCATCAAAACAAAAAAATATAATTACACTCAAACTCAACAGAAGTCATAAATCATGGAAATTAGCAAAAATATAAAGATTATAGTAATTAAACGCACCACACCTGTCTTTATAATATGCATTATTTAGAATTTAATTACATTAAAATCTATTTTGAGCGAATGAATACAATTAAGATAATACACATGAGCTTGTTTTGAGGCAAGAACAATAAAAAAATGTAAATAAACAGAACCGGTACTATACAGTGTACCAACATTTGCATAAGAATCAAATAAAAAGACGAATACAGTATGACTATTTATAGCTCACACAACATCTAAAAACTAAAATGTTGATCAACATGTCAAAGTTATAAATAATCACAGTAAATAATATGCCTGAAGGTTCTACCAATTTTTTCTATAAATAATCTAACATAACAAATGTTAACTTGGCACAAAAATTTTGTCGTACAACCTTTCCGTTCACGCGCATGAAAGATAATATAATCGATTTGATCACGAATACAATAATCTACTAAATCTGTTCTGTATGTTAGTTGTGAATGAGAAATAGATGTACATTATGTGCTCATTTCATACTATGATTAACTCATGGTATGAAATGAACACACTTATTACTAAAATAATATAATGACTAAATAAAATAGTAACTGCAAATGATTGTCCGCGTGGTGACAGATTAAGAATACAAGTGTCACCACCCCATTTCTTTCCCAGGGTGCTATAAGAGCCAGCTAAGGAACGATATAAGCAGTTAACGTCCACAGTGAGAGACGAAAAACTCGAAAGTAAACCGATGCCCATGCTCAGCAGTGGGAAGGAAATGGGCTGGAGAGAGAGAGAGTGAAGTAACAGCAAAGATATTATTAATTTTAATTAATCTGTGAGTACAAGCTGTTTACTGTGAGTACACTTTGTAACGGCATATTTTATATCAAAATCAAAAATCATTTATTCATGTAGTCATATTTTTTTGTGGCAAAAAATAAGCTCTTATGATATGTCCAAATTTTTTCCTCTACCACCGGTTCAGGACTTTCAATCCGCTGAGAAGAACCGGCGTAAGAAACTCAGCAGATATCATTAACTTTAGTCATATTACTTTTTTTTTCAATAATTAATACTATAGTTCTTACAATACAAATAAATTACAATTATAGTATGTGTTGCTCTGGAACAATTTGCTCCCTTACTACTTAATTTACTTTATAGAGTTATGAAGTATTAAAATTACTTTGTGTTTAAGGTAGCGACGGTAGCTTGGTATATAACTTTTAAAGCTTAACACGTTCACCAATCTGACTTAGATGCTCTGAAAAATGTGCAACGGAGTCCACATTCAACAACGTATTTTGTTAACAAGTGTAGGTAAACTAAACTTATTTGTATGAGGATTAAGAATACAAATGCCAGCATCCCATTTCTTCCCCAGGGTACTGTAAGAACTAGCTATGAATAATATTAGCAGTTAACACTGTGAGAGACATAAATCTCGAAATTAAATGGCAACACCACATAGTGGATCAAAACCTTCCCGAAATGGAGGTTACCAGCACCCTGGGAACCCGACTGGAAAGAAAATAAGTAACTTGGGTATTGGCTAGGCTATAGGTGGTGGATAACATATTAATTGAAATAATACGAATAAACCCGTTAAAATTATGAACCTTCAGTGGTTTTTATACAAAATCGGTATATCTAATATTACTGTTCTTATTTGCCATGACTAAAGTTATACGCAATAGTAGTAAAATCCGTTAAGAAGTGACTTTGAAAACCGCATGTTATACTTATAACCTCGATAAAAATTTATAATACTTTTACATCGTACAAGCAATCATTCGATTCTATTTTTAGCCGTGACCAAATGCTTTACATTTTGATCATCAAACATATTTGAAGTCAAAGTATTGGCAATCAGTTGTACAAACATTTCCATTTAAAATATAATGAATATTTTGTATTGCTATTCGCCACACATTCGTATTATGCGAATTTTGTAAAAATAGAGGTATATTTTTTAGCCTTACAAAAAAAGCAATCCAAATTAAATCTCTAGGCTTAAACATTTCGCAGAGAGTTAAAAATATATTAGACATAGAATGGACAAAAAGTTTTTAAAATGATGATCTTATTTCCGAATCACGTACGAATACCTTGTTGTTAAGGCTATATTAAACTAAGGAAGTCTTCCTCATTTAAGGTTACTTCGATAATCTAGTTAAACTTCAAGGGTGCTGATAACATAATTGCTGATGGCTATCTTTTAAGAAGAAAGAGTTATACATATTAGGTTATCCTTTTCCGGCTGTGATTAACACTTATCTAATGGCGACGCTTAGTAACAAATTGCGTTTAGTAGTTGACCTTACCTTGACGACTTTTTGAAACTTGGCCAATGCAACTCTAACTCTGGTTAAATAGATCACGCACTTTAATTGAACAATAAATTCAGGTTTGTGAATTTAAAAGTCATCTTACTACAATGCATGTTCTCCTGCTATATAATGAGTTAAAGGTAACAACTTTTAACACATTTTTATTAGCTCGGTACATATCTATCGATGTAAAAGCAATTTTCATCCACTTGAAGTAGTCAGATTGATCTGAAATTTTGCACACATATTAAGGACCGATGACAATGCAATAAATATTCAGGATTTTCAAGCGTGTTTTTTACTGTATGAAGTGAGCAAATTATAATTGTTACATAACAGTAGGTATATTTTATTATACTCATTCTTTGAATAAACTAGGTGTGTGTAAGACATTGTATTTAGCGGTAAGTTATCCTTAGAAATAAGTAATTATTACAAATGCCTAAGCAACCCGTGTCTACCACTCTTAAACGTGAAGACTGCTGAACTAATAAGGTACATAGAGCCCGAGAAAGAACACAGCTAAAATGTGACACATAATCTAACAGCATGAAATCTCGGGCAACACAGTACTTTATATATTTCACATTATAGGTCATGTATTATACAGCGTTAATGATGTCTTAATCATTAAAAATGTGCTAGGCAACAAATATCTAGGTTAGTAAATAAGCTAGGTTACATACAAGCAATTCTATACGGTCATATAAGAACGTAGCTTAGAAATTAATTCACACTAAGTCTCGAGTTATATAATAATAATGTTGCTCAGCAGCTTTGTTTGTTTTTATTTATAACGATATCAAGGTTACCTTGATTCTTAATGTGGTAATGGTTGCAAAAACGCAATGCTTATCTCTCTGGACTGGACGTATAAAAATCAGTTTTATTTAAATTTGTGAGAATATTAAAGATGTACGTGTGCAAAGAATAGTTATCTAGCAAATATTTTTTGATAATAAAATACATTGTATTGTTTAACAGTGACGTTAATATGGTCAATAGGTATAATTTAATGCTTAATAAATGGTTCAATCTTTAGATGTGGTGACGGATTAGGAATACATGTGCCATTACCCCATGTCCTCTCCGGGGTTGTGTAAAAACCAGTTAAGGCATTTGGTACACAGATAACATAAGCACTGAGGCAGCAAACTTGAAAATAAACCACATGCCACCACGCCTGATCAGTCCGTCATAGTAGACCATAATCCCTCCCATAAGATGGAGGAGACCGATGCCCAACAGTGGGACGTTAATGGGCTGGAGAGAAATGGTTCAGAGTATTAATGATTAGAAACAAGCTACAAATACAAAATTTAAGGGATGGCAACGTCCTTAGGGTTTACATATAAAGAAGTAGCATATAGAGATCATGAGAATGAGAAGCTGAATTAATAATTTCCTAAGTACATATTAAGTTAAGTATATAGAAATTAAGTATTATGATATTTCCAAAGTGGACAGATCTTTGAAGATATCGTATTTGGGTAGGCAAATAAATATCTAGGTTGAGAAAATTGTACTATCAAAAGTTATGGATTGTTTGTTTTCATGTGAAAAAAAGTTAAAATTTCAAAGAAATATGTGACGATAGACCATATACACACGTGCCCTCCTCACGTCTGGATTACACTTTCGCTTACCATCAAGTGGAATGCAGACATTTGCAAACCCAAGCTATGAAAAAAAACACCGCCATCTAGTTCTACGAATAGTAAAGTACGACTATTATACATTTGATTTATTATGAATGAAAACTATGACAATACCTACAAGTTTTTTGTGTAAATATCAACAAATGTATTATCTTGGTACCTGAATTACCTACTTGAAATGATTACAAAAGTTTCGGAAAAATATTCTATGACTGCATTATGTAAGAAAACAAGTAGATACCAAATTAAAATCTGGAATATCTAGATGATTTCTTTAGATAGTTAGTATAACACAGTGTTTGCTGGTAAATTCATAAAAAGAAAATTTAATACAAAATTTCCTATCAAATATACGACTACCGCACTCTATTTGAACTTGTAAGAAACAAGTAGTGTATTAGCGCCATCTAGCGTTTTGTGTCGTAGTTATTTACATAGCAAGATTTCTGTTTGCAACAAACAGTACTGTCTGTGCTAATGTTGACAGTGTAAGTTAGATGGCGCTAATGTTAGTTTTTAGCAAATTAAAATAAACTTCAGTAAATTCTTAAAGCTTCATAAACTTATCTAACAATAACATAAAATTAAAATTTCTTTGTTAGTTTGTTGCGAGTTTGGTATTTGTATATTTTAATAACTCTCTAGTCTATATTGACTCTATTTTATTAAATTCGGAACATTTAAAACGCTATCAAAAAGTTAGTTACTCTTTACAATGATTTTTAGCTGTAAATATAAAAGTAACCTATGGATTGTATTAACATTTTTATTTTAAAACTTAATAACATTCCAAAAAAGAGACCGCCCGAACAGGGACTTGAACCCTGGACCCTTGGATTAAAAGTCCAATGCTCTACCGACTGAGCTATCCGGGCTCATATCGACATCAACGTAAAACGAGTATGGATTCAAACGGCAATTACAAGTACTGATGACTCATTTTATTATAAATACAAATTTTTTTACAAATAAAACATCAAAATATTATAGGTAGCCTATAACATTTTGATGTCAAACTGAACGAATTTAATAATCAAATTAAGTTATTGGTTTGTATAAATAAAAAGAGCAATATAGAACAACTAAAACTTTTCGGATAACACTAATTCGCGAGTAACCCGGACACATTAAGGTGTATGTTTATGAAATAATAAGCTTGATTGTCGCAAAATTAAGCACGAGTTAACAAAATAACATTAATAACAAACCTCTCCCTACCACATCCTTATACCACACAGTTTGTTTTGGTGCAGAACTTTACACCTCTGCTGATCTCGAAGATAAGGGAGAGGCTTTAACTCGAAAGAACAATCTAAAATTACTTCTCCATTTTGTTGTATGTATTATAATTTGGTAACAGCCTATTACAGCTATTGAATACTAGATGGCGCTATAAGTTTTGAAATGTATGAAATTGTGTTTTAATTTTGTTAAGAGCAAAGTGATCTCTATGTATGTAGTTATTGAGTAGTAGATAGTGTAGTATTAGTAATTAGTGTAGATATTAGTAATTATATATTAAAAAAGATAATACCTTGTGAGTGTGAACGATTCAATATAATATTAGATGTATTAATAACAAAAAAGAAACTCATGGAAGCCTTGCCAACAAACCATGTAAGACTTCAAACCCTGAGGACGATCTGCTCACGATGGCGTCTCTTGGCGGGGCACCTGATTACAAGATAGCACTAGAAAGCTATCATCATAACGCTATTCGCAACAACCAGGTTGCTGAAGCATTGTCGGTTAAATATTTGTTACAAAACCCAACCAATCTATAGTATAACGTTATGACACAAACAACTGCGCATATACTCGACATGTAGAAAATTAAATTAGTTAAAAACATAATTATTATAGATGCACTGAAAAGCAAAACTTACGTCTGCGTTCTCATTTATTTATTTTTTCAAACGGAGAAAACCAAAATGAATAATTATAGCAAAGAGGAGTAAGTTTTGCTTCTTACACATTTCGTTTTACTGTACAAACGCTTACAGCGCAAAGAAGTTATTAAAACCGATTCCGTGAATCATATGCGCGTTAAAAGCCTTAATTTTTTTTATTAAACAAAATATTAAACTTTTTGCCGACGTTTCGTTGTTTTAAATTTTAGTTATTCATGTTAAAAATTGTTTAAAATTTACCCTAGTGTATATTAACTAGATTTTTTTATGTACTTTAAATACTATATTCATAGTAAAGTCTCTTTACCTTTACCTGAAGACATATTTACATAACGCTAATAGTCTTGTTATCTTCTTAATAAAACATTTTGAAATACCTTATTTATTGGCTCTTGTTTATCGATAAATTGTATGACAAACACATGAAAGCAAGTTACTAAACGAACAAATAATATTATTTCATTCATCGCCCTCCTGCCCTTATCCCACTATTTGGGGTCGGCGCAACATGTCTTTTTCTTCCATATTCTTCTATCAGCCGTCATGTCTGTGTTAACTCTCCTTTCTTTCATGTCCTCGTTCATTATTTCATTGTTATATGAATATATCAAACGACCTTATATTCAATACACTAACATAAATCTGTTAACTTTCTAGAATAACAATAGTGTTTTTATTAGCTTGATATTTATGATCAAAACTTTTTAAGACATTTTTACAAAATACATAATAACAAAAGATTATCGCTTTGTTCCTTAGGCCGAGCGAAAATCTTTTAAGCTCCATATCGAGAAAATGTAGCCCTATTGGCTTTATACAATTATGATCCGGAAAGAGACCTTAATATAGTTGATAATATAATACTGTCAAATAAGAATCTGACCATCATAAAAATCGCATTTATATTGACGGATCGCACAAAACAATTATGATATCATCGCTACCAATGTAATTAGACTCCCAAAGGTTTATTACAGTTACTTCTTAGTCATAAGAAACTTATTAAGTTGTGTTTAGAATTGCAGATGTAAACATGAAAAATGCATTCGTTATAATCAAAATATTTATATTCATAACGTTGCCATAATCTATAAAAGCCGATACCACCCTAATACAAAGTAACAGATGCAGATTCTTGCCTTTTTATGATAATACCTTATTATGGTATCGCCCCGTAGTCTTTAGCTAACATTAACTTTTTCTGCACATAAATAAATAGTGTTTCTGGATAGAGTAGTATTTTAATAAGAAACCTTTTTATATGCCTACCAGTGTATGACATGGTGGATAAGGCCACTGCGTAAGTAGAATTTGTAAATTGAGTTTGAATAACAATGAATCAAAGCAATCAGTGTATGTTTTTAAATAATTGGATCAGTAATAATGTTTTGTACGATACGTCAGCAGGCGTCATTGTCATTTATCAGCGAGATGACTCACGGTCTCGGTGTTCAGCGCAGACTGTCATAGTACCTGTAACAAATTGAAAGTTGGTTAGATTTTATACGTTTATTTTTAACGGTATGATTTATAGTTATGAATAGCCTGATAAGCAAAATAAGTGTTCTATAATCAATATTTATCCTTAGTAATTCCATCCAGAAATCCTAGGATTTTTTTGCATCCAGAATCCCAGGTTTACCCGAATAATGAGGTAAGGACAGGAGAAAGGTGATGTTTTTGTAAAAGAGCCTGTTACAATAGGAATGCCTATTGTGATAGATATGAATGAACTTTATTATCGGTTACTAACAATATCTAGTCCTGATTTGATGACGATAATATTACACAGAAAAAAATTGTTATCAATGATATAAATAAGATTATTACATTGAATATATTGATTTTGAAAACATAACATACTAACTAGTTTTCTTATCCTACAATCTCAGTCCTTACATATTTTAATCCCTCGTCTCGTTAGTCCGTTTCTCCGCGACAAACTCGAAAAACTATTAAATCATTTTAATTAGATTTTCTGTAACAAACTGACTGATTCATGACATTTATGAGAAAGAATTTGTGGGTTGATTAGGAATTAACTATTGAAAATATTTCTGTCCCTGTTGTATGGAGAATATATTATCTGCTTAGATATTACCTTAGCAGAGTCCTATAACACCCATGGGAGAAAACGAGCAAATACACTATTTATTAGAAACGTTAATTACGATACGATAAATAACGCCATTGTAATATTAACTACATAGATAGTTTATAAACATTCAAAATTGCACAGTTTTTTGTTCATCTATAGAGAGAGGCATATAAAACTGGAATCTCAAATATTTGATGGGCACAATGCCAGGTGCGTTATAATCATTCAGCAGGTATTGTAGACGACGTTGAACGTTTTATGGATGTAAGTGCATCAATAAAACGTACCGTATTTGAATAAATGGGGTCTCGTTACAGTATAAATTGTGCAGTTACTTCTGCTCTCACCTCTATTCATATACTTTTGACCATAAGTTTACCGGTACCACAAAGATATAAGCATAGGTGAACAGTATGAATGATTGTAAAAGAGTGTGACTGGTTAAAGAAATGCATATTTATTAACTAACGATGCTATTCTTAATTTACTGCTATCATTTTAAATAAATTATTTTTTATTTAATACATTTTATAAAAGACAAACCTGCTTTTGTTCTCGTCACTAAGTGCAGCTGCAGCAATTCGCCACATGCCATTGCAATAACTTAATAATATAATGTGGATTTTAAAAATAACATACAAGTAACGTAACTGTTAATATAATACAAAGGAAGGTTTCTTAAAGCATCAATTCGTCATCATCAAAACATTGACAAGCATTTTCATTTCTATTTGACGAGCCTTGTGGTTGAGTGGTTCATGTAACGTACTGCCACTCAAGAGGTCGCGGATTCGATTCCCTAAATAATATATAAAATATTATTTAATTGTACATTCATAATAATATTCAGCACTTTAAAAAGAAAAGCGACTACCATAATGTTAACACGAGAAATAAGCACAATCTTGTAATGCATGTTACTCGTCTCCACAAAATAACTAACTCTTTCATGGGGCATGGTATACGTTTTGAGGGTTCCGTACCCAAAGGGTAAAAACGGGACCCTATTACTGAGACTTCGCTGTCCGTCCGTCCGTCCGTCCGTCTGTCACCAGGCTGTATCTCAAGAACGGTGATAGCTAGACAGTTGAAATTTTCACAGATGATGTATTTCTATTGCCGCTATAACAACAAATACTAAAAATAAAATAAAATAAATATTTAAGGGGGGCTCCCATACAACAAACATGATTTTTTTACCGTTTCTTGCTCGATACTAATAACGTTGCCTTATGTTGCATAGATAATGGTACGGAACCCTTCGTGCGCGAGTCCGACTCGCACTTGACCAATTTTTATAATAAACACCCTAATGATGTGAAAGAATTAAATAAATCTAAGATTAAAATTTTTTTAAAATCTAAACTATGTAAAAAGGCATATTATAAAATTTCAGACTGTGTTAATGACAATAAAGCTTGGGAGTAAATTGGTCCAGAGCAACACATACTATTATAATTGTAATTTATATAAATTGTAAGAACCATTGTAATGATTATTTAAAAATAAAAAAAAATTATAGTTTAAAAAAACTAAAAAACACGCTTTATTTAATCGAATTATTGCATTGTCATCGGTCTTTGACAGGTGTGCAAAATTTGAATAGAATCTGACCGTTTAAAGTGGGTCAAAATAGCGTCCAAAGGAGTCGGTTACAAACATACAAACAAACATACAAATAAACATACAAACAAACATACAAGTGAAGCTAAAATAATGCGTGTAAAAAAGATTAATATGACAAAAGATAACGATATATGCTTAGTTTCTTACGCCGGTTCTTCTCAGCGGATTGAAAGTCCTGAACTAGTGGTAGGGAAAAAAAATTTTGGACATATCATAGCTTATTTTTTTTTTGGCAAAAAGAGAATATGCCTACGTGAATAAATGATTTTTGATTATTTATTTATTATTTTATCATCATAATATCACGCCCTTTTCCCATGAGAGTAGGCAGAGACAAGAGCCCCATCTGCTACGGTCCAAACACACTTCATCCACCTCACAATCTATACTTCTTTCAAATTTCATGTGCAAAGATATTATGTAATATCTTTGCACATGAAATTAAGCTTGAGCTTGAGCACAAGAAGTATAGCTTGAGAGACTAAAAAACGTGTACTTTTTCAAAGGAGCGTAAGTAGAAACTCACGCTTATTTGACTTTATTCTCACTCACTCTTAAACTAAGTCACCTTGCATAATTTTCTACAAAATTTCATTTCAGTCATTTATTTATGTTCATATCGTAACTATATGGATGTTTAACTGTTAATAGTATTATTGATCTGTGTAAAGATTGACCTAATTAGTAGAACCTAGCTGCCTTTCTGGATTATCTCGTAACGTGATACTAAACACATAGCATAATATAGTGCGTGGTATTATAGGCTTTGTTTTAAGAACGGTACAAAATTTCATCTATTTATTTGATACAACCAAACGAGTATGACGTTCAAATTAAAAGCTATCCTATAATCGTAACCCTAGTTTGAATAATCTTCATAATAACATAAAAGAAATATCACAAAGGACACAAGTTAATTTGGTGTTGGAATGTACCAGAACATTAAAACCAGATTTAACATTAACGGATAAGCTAATGAATGCCATTATCGATAGGTTGGTATGTTAACTGACCGGACAGTACTCACTTATTATTTGAACAGATTATATAAATAGACGAAGTATATTTGACGTTTATATTACAGATAATATATTCCCAGCGTCCCTGTGGCAGTACGAAGTGTGAATGAACCGCACTCAAACGCTATCAATAGTGCCATTATCATCAAAGTAGTATTATTATTGCCTGTTATAACTACGTAGAATAAAATTAGCTCCGGTCACGCCCAGAGACGCGCCTAGCCTAGGCTGAAAGCCACACCACCACGGGGCATTTCAATAAAATGTCTGCGTCTGAAGGCAAGACTAATCAATATGTTTTAAGACACAATATTTCTATAGATTTATATTGGAAAGTAATGAAGGTATATTTTACATAGGTATTTTAAAGTGGTGCTTAATGTATTAGAAATAATTTACGAAAAGCCAGAATTGGAGAATACATTTTGTCATATAAGATCAATGTCGAGCAAGATTTTGTGACAATAGGATGAGTTACTGATACTGATTAGCTACTAACTAATCATTTTATTTTCCTCTTCAATTACTCAAATGAACTATATGTATGGTATTTGGTAAAGGACGTCATTTGCCAAGAAATCTTCCCTCGTAGGGCGTGTAAAAATAATGTATTCGGCACTAGGCGTGCTGCCTAGTGCTAATAACTAGCGCAACATGCAGAAAACTGGAAACGAAATCCTTAACGGCTCTACTGTGGTAGTGGTATATTATGTAGTTAATTTACTAATTGACATCCTACCATAAGAGGTTTGAGTCTTAGATAGTATTATAGCGATTATGGACATAGAAACTACGACGACATAATAACTTAGGAGTACATTAATGTAGAACTAAAATTTGCTGGAGAAGTAAAAATATAGTGCTCCTGGGGGATAACCGCGCTAGAAACAGATACACTGCAGGGTTCAGCAAGTCTTTAGGATTTCGAAAGTACCAAAAGGTATCGGGACCCTATTGCTGGAAGTTTATTGAAAGTTTTACAATAGCCAATCGAATAACTAGTAGCGTTCAGTTGCACGTGTTTCATTTCATAATCTTATGTCATATATTAAAATACTTATCTGAAATACAATCCTAAACAATCAGCAACTACATTAGATAATACATAATACACGTGTCGATAGCTTCACTAAACAACTCATAGCTGATAAAAAAAACCCGTTTTTATTAGACATTATAGTCTATCAAGCGTCATAGTTTATGAAATTAAGACGAACGGAATGTTTACTTTCAGACGATATAACGGCAAAATACTTCGTCATAATTATTAATAAAATGTACCTAACTTCACGATGAGTTTAATGAAAATAAAGATCACAAATCAACTATTAATGGATAAAAGCGTGAAATATTTCAAGGTTGTTTTTCTAGGAAGGAAAATGTTATATTTCTTATTGACCAAAATTACAAGCCAAATGTAACGTAATAATGTAAAATTTCGTATATTAGAGCTGTGTTCATAATTATACAGCTTTAATTAGCCCAAGTTTATGTTATTTCTGAAACATATCCGAAACAACTAACGTCCGCAATATTACATACAAAATCGTAGTCATAGTGAGTATACATATCAAACAAGTTTAGTACTACTTACATCAATAACTAGATAATGATGGAAAGATATTCCTAAAGAAGTTGCTTAAAAAAGAATATGTACTTAAACGTATAAATCTTATTTATTACGCATCAAAACAAATACTTTCACAGATTAATCTGTTTAGTTTTCGATTTTATAGTTAGTTTTTCTAGAACTTTGGCACTAACTACGAGTTGTATTGCCAGAGTTCACCTAACTACTTGTAATAGGTAATCATTTCAAACTGTAGCCGAGTGATTCAACAGATTAGCACAAATATTCTCGCTCATCACTAAAATATTTCCTAAACAAATAAATACGCCAGTTCATAAACTAGGTAGGTAACACACACAATTGCCAAACCGACTAATATGAAATTTTAAATGCAAGGAAGCAATTTTTGCAACGTTTGATCGGAAACATCACCGTTTGTCACGCAATTAAATTTAAGCAACAAAGTTTTTGTGTAGAAACGCCAATCGTTTATGAAATAAATCCTGAAAAACACTGAAGCTATATTAGTTTTTCTGATAGATACTACATTTAACAACTAGGTGTTGCACGCAACTTCGTACGCGAGGAATTTAAAAAATAAAAGAAAAACTTAGCAAATTAACTGTATTTAAATTGTACATACAATCAATAAATTTTTGTAATATAAAAGTAAAAAAAAAAAACCGTATCAAAAACTGTTGCGTAGTTTTAAAGATTTGCTCACATAGGGACCACACATAGAAAAATAACGACTATGTTTTTATAAGTAAAATTGTGGATAGTTAGTAATAATATTTTAGTCATAATTCTTTCAAGCCGACTGTTCGATTACATTAAAAAGGAAAACATTTAAGGGGCCTGATAGAAAGATTTACTTTTGTGATGTAGATAAGTACCTTAAATGCAATTTGCTGTAATGACGAGTTAAACCTTTACGGTTAGATAAATGGTCTAGTTTCTAGCAACAGTTAATAAATAACTAAATAATAGTTTTATTACATGTTGATAATTAACGGACGAGGAAATAGATGAAATTATGACAATAA
Organism: Orgyia antiqua; assembly: GCA_916999025.1. NCBI lineage: Eukaryota > Metazoa > Arthropoda > Insecta > Lepidoptera > Erebidae > Orgyia > Orgyia antiqua. The sequence goes on from OU779862.1 coordinate 24,366,652, forward strand.
GTGGCGCTAAGTTGTGAAGATAATAGCTTAACACATTGCTGGGGTATTTAAAGTACGTTTATTTTTGCGCAATTACGTCTAGAATACCAGGAGGTAGTTAATTGGTTTTGACAATATTGGCTTGGTAAACATCTTGTGTTTTTATTACATACCTACTACTCAGACGAAGCATTGTTTGAAAGCCGGCTTCATCGGTAGATTAAAAGGTATTAACTATGTATTAATGTGAAGTATTATTTAAGTATTAGTTATTATTATTATTATTATATATCTATATACTTGATCCTGACCTTTGAACTAGCAGTTCTCACTCCATTATATTAAACAAAAACGGTTACAACGAAAATTAAAAATCTTAATTTTGGGGTTAAACGATCTACTATAACACAATTTAGCAAAAAATATACGTTTTAGATTCACTGATACTGTATTGATTTTAGTAGATGCTAAAGAATACAAAGCATCCAAAAAGTTTACGATGATAAAAGCATAGAAACGCTGGTTTCATATAACTATCTAGTGTTTACGTAAACACGCAAAAATAAGTATTACATCGACATATCACATGAAAACAGACAGAAGTAGTATAGAGTGTGGGTCTCATGATGCTCTAGATAGCGCCGCTAACAGACGCCACTGACATAGAGAGCGCCATAGTATATGACACGAACTGGCAGCACTGCCAAGTTTTTTCAGACGACCGGTACTGCGCTGAACGTGTAAAACTTTCATACGTCACAGGAGCCGACGCCCACAAATTTTATGTTCTAGCAAAATATTCATGATCACTAACAGTGTCTATATAAGCAGATATCAAGAGATAGTCATAAAATATTAAAAGTAAACGACGTAAGTATAAGAAGCAATCATCCGTACGGTTACGCGACACACGTCACGAACTCCAACTCCGGCTTGTAAGTGCCAGAAAACGGACAACCTAAGCAAATATCATCGTCCGCAAAATATCTAAGCTAAGTAAAGAAAACACGAGTAATATAGTTATTAGACTTATAATGCACTCCCGTAATGTAAGCAGTTCGTGCCAATAATGAAACTTTTAAAAAGGCTGCTAACGCTTTGACATAATAATAGTTATTACAGAGATATTGCCATAATATTATGATGAGGTTGTATGAAATTATTTCTTCAAAATCACTATTTCTGCATTGAAACATTGCGGTCTCATCACAGTGAACTTAAAGAAAAATTCATACATCACAGCTCTTAAGATTGCGTCAACGAACATTAAAATATCTGTACAATATATAATTAATAAAAGCTCGTTACTACTATAAAACTGAACGGTTTAATAGAACATTACATAGCGGTATGTGATTATAATAAGACGATACACTTATGGCACCTGCCAAAAACATTAGTTATATTTACTATAGTAGTTCTTTGGTCGCTGTACATATATTTATTTATAACGCATCAGTATCATAGTTATAGATCATTAGCTGTCCGTAATAATAGTTAGGTAATAGTAATTGTAAGATAATTTACACGTCATCTAGTGTCGAATCAAACACATCGGATTCAATTCCAAAGCTTAGGTTGGCAGTAATGAATATAAGCTGGCAAAGCTAGCACAATAAGGATTAGATTCGATAACATAGTTATGTTCAGAATATGATATTGTTTATGTCTTTGGCACAGACGAATTGCGTCGTAAAATATTGATAATAAAGGAGGAACTACACATGCCAGTCACAAAAACAGCACGTGCCAATTAGGTCAAACGTCCGTTGTCTGCAAGAAATAAATAGAAAAAAAAAAACTGACAGGTAAGCTTTCACTGACAATACGGAGATCGTATACTGTCTTACTTCATGAAAATAATTCGTATTATTATTAAAAATTCCTAAGGGCCAATAAAAGAAGAATACGAATATTGAAAATTTCCTGACAGGGACACTAGTTTTATCTTTAGTAATAATTAAAAGCAAATATTTTTAAACAATTGTAACTAAACATTCATTACACAGTAACAAGAATTGGTGGAATAATTTGCTTACCGGCGAGATTTATCCCACGACATTTTGTTATATCAGCATTCTGATAAAACCTTAGTACAAATATAAAACGGATCGGGTGACAAACGACTTGGTACTGTTATGTCTGCAGACTGTCTAGCTTTCTCAGTCCAATAATCATAAAACAAGCAATGACCGTTGTAAAAGCTTAGTACAGTAACACGATTTTCTTTATTACTTATCAATACACTGCAATAATTGAATCTTATTAAGCATGATTACACAACGACATTCTACAGTTCCTAGTTAGTATGAGTTTGTTGACCTTTTAGTGCAGAAAGTAATTTCATCGCAAACGCTGTTTGTATTAGCGTTATGAAATTCATTGAAGTTTCAAGAGAGTTGTTTGCATTGCATTATGTCGAATTCTGACTATATATATTATTACATATACGTGTTGTATACAGTATAACACGTAAATATTGTCAGAAATCGATTATTTTAACATCACTTATTCTATTTATCTTATTCTATTTAAAAAATAAAATGATGTTAAAATAATCAAAACATTGACAGTAAAGGTGGAAACGGTATAGACATTAGGTAGATATTAAAAACAAAGAGAAAATCAATATGATGAAGGTCACCTGACGAGTCGCTAGAAGATTCAAAAGGCTTCAAAAGGCAAAACACAAGCGCAGAGCGTAAATCCTAATTTGTACTAATATTAATAGAGAAAATTTAACATTTAAATGTACTTTTATAACAGACAAAACACCCCGTTCGCATTAGCATCTTAAAATAGTTGGTAGAAAATATAATTTGATGTGACAGAAGGAGTTTAAGAAAGAGTTTGCAATACAATTATTTTAAAATAAACCATTTGCTTACAGAGAATTTCTTCATAAAAAGCGAAAGTTGTGAGTTATGAAATGTAAATACAGGAACGTTTTTATTCGATTAAGAAATGTTAAAAACAAAATTCTATTTGATAACAAAGAAATTCAATAATTAGGTTAATTGAAAACGCAAGTTAAGAATCGTTTGTATAATTAATTATGGAAGAGCACTCTCTTTAAATAACTCTTTTACATTAACGCTTTCAGCAACGTCAAAGTAATGACCATTAATAAAAGTTGTACAAATACACACGAAATAAAAAATTGAAACAATATCTATTGACAAAAAATATAACTGAAAGTTCATTACTTACAGCTGTGTGTGTACAGTTCTCAAATAACATCTAAACAAAGCCTCCGGTGCATGTCTCTCATTACTTATACCCATTACTGGCTAGTGGAAGAAAGCAGACACCGAGTAGACTGTATACAATGGCCGGACTAGAACTGGGTTAATTGAAGACAACAGCGCCCATCGCCTCAGGCTGAAGTCGAGATCTGATCTGTGCCTTCTAAATTGATATTGTAATAAAGTATTACATTTAATAGTCAGAAGCGACGAGTGCAAATTCGTTATCGCTACAAATGTCCATAACATTTTACAGATAGAAACGTTAACATCACTGATATGAATTATCATTAAAACAGCCTACGCTAGGAGACTTTATTGCACTAAATTCGAACCAAAAGTAAACAATATAAAAATGTCCGGCACAACCGAGTAAGAAACTTAGCCCTTACCTATCTATAAAGAAAAATCCATGCAAAAAAATTCAGATATTAATTTATATAGTTAAGATGATAGCAGATTGTTGAAAGCCACTTTTCATAATCGATCTGTTCTTACTTATCAAAAGGCTGTGAACAGCTCCAAATTGTCTTTGCTCTGCCAACATAGGACAGTAATGTTACTACTGTGATTTTCTATTGAACAACATGAAAACGTGATGATGATTAGCCTAGAGAGAGACAAATTGAAGTACTTTTTGTATCGATTTTAATAAAAAACTGTAGTTATTGTGCATGATAACTATGATGTTTATATCAAAAACAACTTTTTTCACATACATAGATCAATATAATAATGACCGATAAGATTGTAGAAAGTGAGTCTAAACGGCAACTATTTTAGTAAATGTTACATTGTCTGGATAGAAATCCTGAAAATAGGTCGAGTAACTTTCTCCAGTAAGCGAACTGGGCGTGTAGGCAGATATCTGCAGTGCGACACCAGACTTTTACATTGATTTTCAAAATGTCTAGAATTGGATCCAGCCAACTATTAAATTACACATTCATCCAGAAGTAAACGAAATAACTTTTAAAATTGATTTTTAAGGTTCCGTACCAAAAGGTAAAACAGAATCCCATTACAGCAACTTCGCTGCCCGTCCGTCCATGCCTCCATCACCAGGCTGTAATGCAAGAGTTGAAATTTTTGTGTTTTTGAAAATGTGTTTATGTTGCTATACTAAAAACTAGAACACATTCAAAGAAGCCTTGTAGGCTTCTTTTCAAACACTTGCGTATCTTCATGACCGAATTATGAGGAAGTCATTATTACGGCATAGTAATATGATGAGGAATACATTATATTGTGATGGTATGGAACCCCTAAATGCGCGAGTAACAACTCGTACTTAGCCGTCTCTTTAAATAACTATTAATGCTAAATGCGATTCATATGATTGGACGTATCAATGCTCGTACAATTTTAATGCAAAGCATCACGTATTGAACAATACACTTTGAAGACAATAAGCTAATGTAATGTGAGGTAAACGGTATACCGCTTCCTGGCCGATGGACATTAGAAGAATACTAAAACCCTCAAACGGCAAACTGGCTTGCAAACAAATTTGCTGTGATTTTTAGTTATTGAAATTTTTAGATAAAAAGGGCTCAGGTAATTGCATTAATTCAGTTATTACTTGTTAGAATATTTATATGATGATTGAATAAAAATAGTTTAAGACTGGAATTACCAGCCATTATTTCCTTAATTGCTTTTTAGGTCATGTCACCATATTTATCAAAGTTACCACTGCGTAATTTTATTTCACGTCCGAGTATTATTATTGTCATAATATTTTATCTTAATGTAGGAATTTCGATCATCTTGCGCAACCGGGCTCTATACAAAACAAAATTTCATACAGTATTCTTCCGATACAATAGCTAAAACACGAAACCCCTTTATTTACGTCTATAACATGAAGTAATTAACATATACATATAATAAACGAGAAAGTTTATAGGAATTTATAGATGGATGTTGTAGGGTGTTACTCTTTCACGTAAAAACTGCTTAATGGATTTACAACTGTATACATAGGTGAAATAAAATAGGCTAAAAGGCTATGTTGTATCGTCGCGCTAAAAGGTAAGGAGCGAGCGAACTATAAACGCAGGTAAAACCACGGGCAATAGCTAGACTATAGTTATGTAGTACTAGTCTTTAGATATGTCTAAAACATAACCGCCATATCTAATTGCTATTTATATGAACGAGCAAACATAAATAAAATAGCCATTTCTCAAAAGTACTCATGTGTTCTACAAACTGTAGGAACAATATGACACGTGTAAGTTTTGCTTAGCCGAAACGGATGCTAGTGAATTTGTCGCTTCTCATTTAAACACCCACACACAAAAGTAGATCAAAGTTCAATGACATTGAGAGAGTGAAATCCATTCATCATTATAACATATTAGCTGTTGCCCGCGACTCCGTACGCGTGGAATTTAGAAAATTTTCCCGGTTTTTGCAACAATATTCATTACTGTTTCGCTTCTACTGGTCGTAGCGTGATGTTATATAGCCTCCTAAAGCCTTCTTCATAAATGCCCTATCTAACACTGAAAGAATTTTTCAAATCGGCCCAGTGGTTCCTGAGATTAGCGCGATCAAACAAACAAACTCTTCAGCTTTATAATATTAGTACATATAGATACAAGAGCAGTAGTTGCGATGTTAGGAATAAAATTACAGACATCGATGATGTCAGGCTTGAAACCAAATGTTGGTTATTGAAACAAGAACGATGTCCAAGTGTTATAATGAACTATACAAAAGTTCATTCATAGTGATAATGAGGGCGTGAGGAGCAGGAAGGCACTGCGGCCAACCGTTCCGGGAAGCGGCGGCAGACGGAGCGCAGACATCGATGACGTCACCCAATTGGGACATCATCGGCTCTATCAGCCTTCATTAACTTTATACACACCAATTATTTCAATAAAAGATACATTTAACTAATATCATATTATTTAGTGTTGCAAATTATTAATGTTGTACGAATAGTATTGTAATCTCTCATTATGTATTAAAAAAAAATCGGGCATTTATACAATTCAGAATAACTCTTTACGCAGGTTTTTATTCTAATAGGTGCTGATTTTCAGGTTAGACCTAATTTCAGTAAATTGAAGGTAACAAAAGCGTGTTAATAAATTGTAATGTCTGTTTAAAATATATACTTAACTATAAAAATTAAGACGACGATGCTCAGAAATTTGCCTAGAAAAAATGCCTTTAAGTAACAGGCTATAATAAAGCCGTTGGCCTTGACAGAAAAAACCTTAAGTTCAAACCATGATACGACTGTGGCATGCCATTGAATCGAGGGACGTCAAGGTCGCGGAGTCAACGTACAGTACAGGACGCCACCTGTCTCCACCTTTAATATAAATGTACATAATAATTATGGCAAATAACTATAAAACCTGATCATATTCAGTTAGGCATCAAACATACTTTTCAAACTAGTTATTTGGAATTTAACGATTATCTTTACATATTTTCCTTATTACATTTATTCTTAAAAATATTTACGTCCTTAGCTGGACGTAAGCCACCTGAAAAAGTCTTGCTCTTGCAACCCTTACCAAATTATTCTATGATACGTTACCGGGGGCCCAAGTCTGCTATTACAATGTTGTCATAATGATCAGTCACTAATTGGCATTGTTCATATTTTTTTAAAACTCTTAATTCGAAAACCTTTTTGGGGAATAGAGTTTTTGATCATGATCCATTAATTCTTTTCGGAAAATTTTCTATAATAACGATTATTATTCCAAAAAAAGCAAATGGGAGATCATTTGCTTTTTTGGAATAATGATATGTATGTGTATGAATAATTTGCCCTTGAAATGAAGGACTTCAAATATTAAGGCGTTCTGAGGGATACACTACTCTGTGGTGGAGTTGAAATTGGTCTATTATATCAACTCGGCAACTTTGAAAAGATGTGTTGCAATATGTCTTAAGTCTATCAGGAAAAGGCAATACACAAATTGCGTACAACGATGACGTCACAACATTTAAAATAATATCTTTAAGTATTTTTTAAAAATTCTATATATAGAATATTTCAATAATATTGAAATTAGTTGCTCAAAATAGTCTATATTTTCAAAAAAAGATACAAAAACAGCAGGTCAAAAATTATGAACAATCCCAGTTGCATAATAGCGAATTTTGTCAAGTTTGGTAGTCTAATATTAATTTTTTGTCATAAATGACACCATAACGGCGTCAGTGACCAGTGGCGTGCACAGGAATATGACACAGGGTATGCGGCGCAGTACTCAGTCACAAAAACTTTTTCTTTTATAAATTTTTAACATAGCCACGCGACGGATCTCTAAGTCGGAAACCATGCCAACAGAACAAATTTAAATCTGAATATCCCGAATCAGTCCACACTGTACTAGAATTACTAAGCAATAACTACGTACGTACATACATACGTACATGTACGTATGTACATACGTTTCATAACTTTTAACATGAAATTTTCGAGTTACATTACCTTTTTGCTGGCTTAGTTGACGTAACTCGGGTACACAGAATCTTTTCACTGAATGACAATTGTGAGAACTTGTTATTTTTATTTTTTAACAAACACACACTATCAACACACATTTCACAATCAAATAACATTTTAAAATCAACAAACGAAAATCCATACAATTATTAAATTATAGAAACTCAATATTAAACAGTTCAATGAATCACATGAAAAAATAAAATGGCCTATGTCGAACCAAAATATTTCTGCTATTTAAATAGATAAAACTAAAAATGCATAGTGTGCATACGTGATTTATTAGACTTCCGACTATTATATTTATTCGGATTATAGGTAACGAACGAACGCCGAATACTCGCGGAAACATCCGATCGCTAAAGCATGCTGCATGAGATACGGTACAAGGCGTCTTCAATATGCAAGCCTGTGTGCGTTTGTAAACTGTGCACGGACACCAAAATTTCTACACACATATGAACTCATGGCAGGCGGGCGGTGTCGAGCTTACTTTCGTCCGTCTGACCAATATTATTCCTTCGCCAAACGCCTGGCAAAAAGAACCAATTTGCAAGCACATATTGGTGCTATTTATGAATTATTAGGCGTTTTTAAGTTATAATATTTTGTTTAATTAATAGTAAATACATGAATAAAGTCATCTAAAACATACGAACGTTTTATTAAAATATCTGTGAATGGCAAGTAAAGCAGTACTTTTCTGCCTTTATGGAGCGCACGCCCCTGTCAGTGACTGATCATTATGACAACATTGTAATAGCAGACTTGGGCCCCTGGTATATAATTGCCACTAATGTACCTACATACAAATACACAGGGAAGAGGATTTTATAAAAAAAGCGAGCGTTTATAAATTACAATATGGAAAGATAGTTACATTTAATTTAATACTTACTGACTTTTACACATCTTGCAAAAATATTAACTATCTACAAACAATTTACTCAAAAGAATCAGTTCTCTCACTTTTGAGTAGCCATAGACAAACACACATTTATAAAACTTTGTAAATACAATACATAATACTACAATATACCAACATTTCATTGAAATATTTATTTTTATGTACAGTTTATATTCTAACGATGGATATAACAAAAAAAAAAAGGTTACATAGAGCAATTTTCATGCCATCCGCAAAACTTTTGAACGATTCCAATGTTATATTATAACTACTTGATGTAGATATTTACAGGGTAGGTAGGGACTTACCACTGGTAAGAGATTGATAGATATTCACGCGTATTGGACATGTTATCGAATTTAATCAAATATTATATTTATCGAATTAGCAAAGCGAATTGTTTTAGTCACTCTTATAGAAAGCTTTTAGTAGTTTATTACTTTACAAAAAAGCGTTTATGTGTGTGTGTCAGGATTAGAGCACCAGATTGTGGCAGACATTAGTTATCCGATTTTATCGCAAATATCTTGTCTTGTGTATGAGGCTTTAATTACAATGTTTAAGGCCAATGCTCTGCTTGAATGAGAGCATAAAATATAGATTATTATTGAAAGCATCATGTATAATACGATTTAATTTATATATAAGATAAATATAACTATACTATACTATAAGAATTAGTCATACCATAAATAACATCGGAGAGCTGATTTATTGTATTCCTGTAGGCGCGGCAAACGACCCGTATCTGTTTCCAGAAATGGCAACAAATAGGACATTGTTATCTTTGAGTCAGAAGGGGCGACAGAAATAGGTATGTATGTACTTAGGCATATAATTTAGGTACATAACTTAAATATTTACATTGAGAGACACCGATCTTAACATTTATGTAAATGTAGATGGTATTTAATGAACATTAAAGAATCAAGTAACGATTTAAATAAAACTACTTTTTACGGTTTTAGACGCGTATATTTGTTTTAAATTTTGGCCCGACGTTTCGGAGACTTTGCAGTCACCATGGTCACGGGTGAGACTGTAAATATACGCGTCTAAATCCGTAAAAAGTAGTTTTATTTAAACAGATGAGTGCAAGTGTTAGAAAATATTATCAAGTAACGATGTTTACTTATGACTAAAAATGTTTTATTTTGGTAATAGTCAGATTTTAATAATTAATGGAATGCATTTTCACATATTTACATTGATAGCTCATAAATATATTTTTATAATCTATTCCATTATGTGATGTTAAATACATGATCGATTATTGTAAGTAGTGTTTACTAACAAATGTACTCCTAAAGAGCTTTAATTATGCGTACATAAGCAATACAACACAACTAAAACCTTGAGAATGTTTGTTATTGATTATTATTTCTATACAATATTAACTTATACAGACTTATAGTTAGTTGAAAATGGTTAAAAACCTTATTACTATAAGTTATGACTATAGTGAGTGGCATGACGTGTTACTGTAATCAGCAGTAAATACACGAATACATATTTACTAGTTATTCCTAGTTATTGTGGAAAACACTAATTTAAAATTATTGTACTGTCTTAGGTCCTTCATCTTAGGTCCTTCATCTTAGGTCCTTCATTTTAGGTCCTTCATTTTAGGTCCTTCATCTTAGGTCCTTCATCTTAGCTGCAAAATTTCAAATTAATGCGACTATGGACGTGGGTTAAAATAACTATCAAAGATTCCGTTACCTTGATCCATAGATTATTTACTAGATGATTATGATAAAAGCTTATAACCGCGTGTGAAAAAGTATACGTATAACACCCTCAATTGATACTACAAATAGCCCTTATCTTTTTTTAGAACAAAACACATAAGCTTTAAAATCAAAAATGATATCAGGGTCTTATGACGCGTATGACCGAATAATACGAGGGGAGGTCCAAAAGTTCGTGGAATGGAGGGGATGGAGTGGGGATAGGGGCGCTCGCTTAGTGTCATACTAATTGGGGACTCATAATTAGTATATAAATGGAGTTTCAGCCCTATTGCGTCATTCGTTTACGAACACTCGCCTGCTAAACACGTCAATCCGGAAGAAAACTGAAACTATGGAGAAAATTGAACACCGTGCGGTCATTAAATTCCTTACCAAGCAAGGAAAGAACGCTCAGACCATTTTGAATGAAATGGAAACTGTACGGGGAACAGTGCCCTAGTAAATCAATGATTTACAAGTGGCATGGTCTTTTTAAACATGGTCGGGAGTCGATTGAAGACGACCCCCGCTCAGGAAGGCCAGTTGAGGCCACCACATCAGACATCGTCGAAAAAGTGGAAAAAATTGTACTGGAGGACACCCGTTTGAAGAAAAAACAGTTATCTGCATTAGTTGGAGTTTCAGATACCACCATTTTGCGAATCCTACATGACCACCTGGGTATGACAAAAGTCAGTGCAAGATGGGTACCGAGAATGCTCACGCCGCTTCAAAAACAGCAGCGCGTCGAAGCGTCAAAACATTTTTTGGAGTTGTGTGGCGACGATCCTGGACCGATTTTGGAGCGAATTGTTACCGGCGATGAAACATGGGTTCATCACTTTGAGCCTGAGTCCAAACAAGAGTCCATGCAATGGCATAAAAAGGGGACACCACCGCCAAAGAAATTCAAAGTGTCGGAGTCGGCTGGAAAGTTGATGGCTACTGTTTTTTGGGATTGTGAGGGGATAATACTGATTGATTATAAAGAAAAGGGCAGGACCATAACCGGAGAATACTACGCAACAATACTAGAAAAATTAAAGGATGCCATCAAAGAAAAACGTCGGGGAAAATTGACCAAGGGCGTGTTGCTCTTGCAAGACAACGCGCCGGTTCACAAGAGCAAAGTTGCAATGGCTGCTCTACACACGCATGGCTTCGAATCACTAGTCCACCCACCCTATAGTCCAGATCTGGCCCCAAGTGATTTTTATTTGTTCCCCAATTTAAAAAAAGACTTAAGGGGAAGGAAATTTTCCGACGACAATGAGGTAAAGGAGGCAATTTTGGCTCATTTTGAGGGAAAAGATAAAAAATATTTTTACGATGGTTTAGAAAAATTAATTCATAGATCTAATAAATGTATTCAGCTTAAGGGTGATTATATTGAAAAGGAAAAATAAATTTACTGTTTCATTTTTACTAAAACCCTTTCATTCCACGAACTTTTAGACCTCCCCTCGTACATCAAAATTGTTATCTTTTCGCGTTACGTAATGACATTTTCTTTAAATTCGCAATGTTTATATGGATTGGCATAAAGCCAGTGATACTTTTTAATCGGTTTAATTCAATGAACGACTGCTTTTTTTCGTCGAATGTGTGCGAATAGAGAGACGACCTCGGCAAGGTCATTGAATAGTGAGAATTGAAACAGGTTCAATAAAACAAGTTTGCTTATCAACTTAAAGACCATTCTCATGAAAATTACTACATTATAATATCACAAAGACATGATTTTTTAAACATACGTTATAACAACAAAAAACGAGATGAATAAACAGTAAAATTGCTATAAAAACGGAAGGATAGTTGGAAATCTCAGATTTATTTTCATTACAAAACCATGTTTTCTATTTCACAACATATATTTACGAGCAGACTTGGGATAAACCGCGATAATAACTTATGGATCATTTCCACCTACTAACACATTGTATACATCATCGTATTATGATAAGGTGCGTACGTGACTGAATACAAAATGAAGAAAAATTGTCATCTTTCCTTTTCAAGTCGGTCAACTAATTATAAATCATGTAAATTAGATTAAGGCCAGATGGCTGATGTTAGGCATAATTTCTATCCATATCCATTAGCGAAAATCAGCAGCTCACATAAATTAGCATTCTATTAGATGGTTTGCATCAAATTGATGTATGTATAGGAGTAATAACAACAAAATTTTATTTGTTAACTAATTGCTGTAACATAACTGGCTAATGCTCGTGGGTTTACAAACGACTTTTAGTTATTGCAACGCTTCTGGTTTTAAAGTTTTCTTGTTTTCTGACAATTAAATTAACCGATATCGTTACCGATTAGTTATCACTAGAATAATTATACTAAAAGATCGAACCGAACCAATTAGGTACATTCTACTTTTAGATCATTGAAAAAGGATTAGGAACAATAAAATTACCAGAAGGGGCCTGTAATAATTCTGAATACCAACATTACAGTAGAAATATCCAGAAATAATTAAGGAAATAATCAATAGTTTAAATTTATTTGATTCCACTTCGTACTGCGCAGTAGCATTGTCTAATATTTGCGGCGCACGGCCCTCAGCAAGGTTGCTCGTGCGCAATTAAAAGATTCCGACAGAAAAAAAAACTAAGCGCTTATTACACTAGTGCTGGTCGTAGACGACGCTTTATGCACTATGGTCGAAAGCACGGCTAGCGCATGAAACTCATGAAAGCTAGTCACACTTCTTGGTTTTTTGACGCGCGTCTGCATTTAGTGCAAATTTTGGCGAAATGTAGAAAGCACTAAAATTTAACCACAGAGCATGTATTTGCTCCCGTTTATATTTTAATTTGTATCAAATTGATATTACGTCGAATATTATGAAACACGACGTCACATTCTCGCCACTTTTACCGCTTTTAGTGCAATAACCGAGAGAAAATTATATTACATATAAAGAGGATTAAAATGAATTATACAACTTTATAACAACTGAACCGGTCAATAACTTTTTTGCCAAACAAAGTGAAGTAGATTGCACACGAAGATTAATTAAATTAGAAGTTATATTTTAACAATGCTTGATTGCCTCGATAAGTAGCATAAGCACAATTAGTAAGTAAATTGCATGTGATCGTGAGATGTCAAATTCGATGCCGTGTTCAAGAGTTATTTAATTATTATATAGTTAGTTTTATAATAATGCTATTAATATTCACTGTAGCGTGATATCAATAACTGGCGATAATAGTAAATAATCCAAATTTATACAGTACGTAAGAAATGAGTTATATTTATAAATACAAGCTCGATTGCCACAAGGCATCTCGTTATACGGTGATTGATCTAACGATAACGGACGTTAAATTGGTATTATTTACCCACTACAATTACATTTCATATTACACAATTACTAGACGAAGACAAAACTCGAAAGAGAAAGTTTCAGGCTTGGTAAATAATTATGGGATCTAAAATGGAAAGTATGACCAATTGCTTAATAATTTCAATGTTTATTTTCTGCAATTCATCATTTTAGCAGCGATACTTTTTTATCTCATATTATCATCGGAGGCTATGGGTACTTTTTGCGTAGCGTTTATAAAAAAACAAACAGACGAAAAAAGCTTTAAGGCGCCATAATCGTATCTCTATTAGTTTGAAGTTCATCATAACAAACTTATAGAGACGCATTAATAAGTACATATTTACAAAATGTCGAACTAGCAATTTTTAAAGAGAACAAAAATTTTAATTGAATCACTAAAGCAACAATTGACTTCATGGAAATGGAGCAGCAGTGTTTATTTTTAGAGTCCACTTACACTTTGTACATTCGGATATAGTGATCCTTTCTATATCATTTTACGAGTACTAACAGTGAATCCCAAACAACATGTATAAATTATGGTTTGGGTTACCATAATTATGTAGTGCAAACAGAATTGGTATTCTGATTAAGTAACGCGTTTCATGGATTATAAGCGCTGCACCTTCATTGAGTTTCCTTTATTGGTCGCCGTTTAAAAGCTCTGTAATTTAAATCATGATCCAACCAAAAGGCTAAAATATATTGATGAAATGGTTCTTGTTTTATTCGCACATAAAACGTGATTGTAACCAGGCCTGTGAAAGTCTAGACATTTTGCGAGCTTGATTCATCTATTTTAAAACAGTCGTCTATTTTATATCTTATGGATGGTCGAACACGCTGGAACTGCAGCATATTACAAGAACAAATTCAGCCGATATTTCTGTGAACGATTTTTGTGATATCCATTTCAATTTAAAAACGGCATTCCATAAAACAGGTTTATAAACGATAAATATATTGGATAAAGAATGACTAGTATTAAATTTGATAGCCTTAATATTATGATATTAATATTAAATAAATAAAAGTTTAGTTGCAACTTACAACGCAGTTTACTACATACTTATTTCACTAATCTAAAGCATCTAAGCTCACTCACAGTAAACAAAACAATTTTTACCTACGCACAAGTGTCAGACAATTCAAGTTTTCCAGTCTTTTAGTCTTTAGTTCGCTTCAGAAAGAATTTTCACGTGAAATACATTTTAATGCTATTTGGCAAGAAAGTAAATATCGCCTAAAATTAAGTAACTATTCTAATAAACTCATAGAGAATAAAAGTGAAATGGATAATCTTTTGGAACAAAAACTACTACGCACTATTGTAAGGGACATTTTTTATCAGTGTTGTTAATGATCATGCGTGCGTGGACGCCGCCACCGCAAGCGCCCACTGACCTCAGTGCCAACAAGATAAAGGCTATTTTAAGCTTGCGATAATATACAAATACGTCGAATGTTATAACAGATACTAGTAATTTTGAGGAACTCCGGAAGCCTTCACTTGTAGAGAAGACCGGGTGTAATTTCAAGGAGAGTTCGTCAGAAGTGCTAACCAAATATTAACACAGACATTACAAGCGACCGAATTAGAGGACAAAGAAAATAAATAGGACAATACGCAAGGGAAGAGAATCCCCAATAGTAATAACAAATTCATCTACCACATTAGTAACGCCAAAAAGAGCTACAAATTAAACAAATTCATCTACTACGTGTATACTAACGCCATAGGCGACAAATATAGGAATCAAAACAACAAATAGATGTAACTGGTCATGATTAGTGATCACAGTTCAACTGAAAGAAATAATGACAAGGATTTGCGTTATTTGCAAAATGGTTACCCACATTGCATTGTAACATTTCAAGCCTAAAAATTTCTGTTGATAATATCATTACTGCAACAGTCGTTTACTTAGTGGCATTTCAGCGATTTTGCATCGGATATAATAATTAGCGTCGGCGGATGCAATTACCAACTGCAGCGTTTGCATTCCGACGCGTCATCTTGACTTCGTGTAATGCAAAACTATATTCTTGTTAGAAAGTCTCTGTTTTGTCATTGAAGAGGGGGGAGGTCGTTGACTAGCGATTTTCAGAAACCGTCCTTTGAGTGAAGTCTACGTAACAGTTATTAGCATTCCTATTGTTACAGCAGCATACAACAACCTATAGAAAAAAATACTAATTCATTTTGATATTGATACAAATTAGCTTATCAAGATATTGAATACAAGAACAATATACAACACATTTAATAACATATGAAATGGCCAGTCAACTAATCTTTGCCATCTCAGAATTGCAACAGGAAATGACAGTTGATTTTGAGCCGCTAGGTATTTAACAAAAGAGCCTTAGCGAGAGAATGTACTGTTCCAAGAATAATTATTGTAAAAAATAAAATAACTGTACATAATTTGTTCTGAACAATGACGTGATATAGAAATGAGCACTAACCAAATGGCCTACTAGCAAATAATGACAGCTTTTTAGTGGTTGAATGACACTTACTTAAAAACTCATTCAACTAGCTATAGTGGAGCCATGTATTTTCAATCAGAAAATCTTTTTCATTAAACTTTCTTAGTCTAAACGATTTTTCACTTTTTTATAAGATCTACGGGCGAAACTGGCCATTCGATGTACGAATAATCGCTAGAAGATAACCCTAGCAAAGCAGAAAGGATCTCGAGGAACGAAAAAAAAAGCTTTTCGCTGTTTGGATTGGGGATGGAAACTCTGAGATAGAAAGTTATCTAAATATCTAAGGAACACTTATTTAGAAGACTATAAAAAGGTAAAATTAAGATTGATTAAAATCGCAATTCTTTCAACACACCTTCTTATGTCGGATGCATTGTCCACGAGTTATGTTCAAGTGTGAATGGATGAGACGTCTTATTTACACAACTGTCTGATTGATGACACAAATTCGCAATTTTAAGTATTGTGAAGCAAAGAAGCATATATTTGTTGATATTTTTAATATTGCAAATGATGTTGTTGTTGTCTGTGGCAATATTGCATCATCAGTTTTAACATTACCATAATCTGATATGTATCTGCTAGTAAATAATTAACTGAATTTGACTACGCATAGGCAGCCAATAATAATTGATGTAGATAATACAAATTGTTTAGGAATTTGTTCTTCAGCACTTACTTAAAATATCTCAAGTAACTTAGATATTCCTTGGATAACCTTGAACATTATCTAGAAAATATACAACGTATTTACAGACTACGATGTCTAAAATAAACAATCAACATCTAGCCGCTATGTGCTTGATTACAGTATAGGTTTTATTTTTACTATAGCGCTGTTAAAATTGCTGCCAGAATACTGACTAGAAAGTCAATAGGTAACTTTTTAATGAAGTTTAATTTCTTTGTCTATGTTTGGCGCTATTCTAGGTTTGTAAGTAATTGCGAGATTTAGTGACAGTGGGTGCCTTTCTGTAACTAGATTCGTGGTATTGGACTTACAGTGATTTTTTCCAAACTAGTATTTGTGTAAACTATACTAGTGTATTTATAGGGTAAAATATTAGCGATATGAATGCTCCACACAAGTCATATTAAGTACGAAAAACAGCAATATTTTATGTTGCTGTTAGTTGGTGGTATTTACTACTCACGTGAGAAACACCTATTAAATTAATCGGGAATACGAATGGATTATCTGGGTGGCATTTCAATTAGATAACGAAGAAGCACTTACGGTAATTGGAGTCAGATTCTGATTAACGATGAGCATTTTACTAAACAAGTTAGCAAAATTCAATATTTTAGCGACTAATGTACCTTTACCCAAATTAAACCTTTTTAAACACAGATTTCGCTTGCTAAACTCAGTGCAGGACAAGACAAACAGGAATATAGGCACTAGGCGCAAGGCCAGATTTGGCATAGGAATTTCCTATCAACCAGGCAATAAAACGAGTTCTTTTTATAATTACAATGACAAAGTCTGAATAGGCTGTTACAATTTCAATATGAATTTACGTTGCAAAGTGATCAGCAGACAGATGTAAAATCTTGCCTGTCTGCCTAAGGCAAGACGTTTTAGCCCAGTCATTATAGGAATTTCACCTAGGAATTCCGAGCTACCCAGCTAGAAAAGCTGTAAATATTTGTATATTAACACCCTAAAGGCTGTCTCAAAGCCTGCATATGGTAAAGGTGTATGCAACTGTTAAATTTCGTCACAAAAATCGGGTATTTGGGCTTTTTTCGTAAAAATCTCATTTCCTATGGGTTTTTTGCTGTTCGTATGTTCATCAATATTGTAGACCACAAAATTCTCTACAAATTTTGTGTATAAACATGTTTCATGCGGTGAACCGTTTTCGAGATAGAGGGCGGAGAGCGCGCGGTCGCAGCATCACTTCAGGTCAACCGGCGCCGGTCGAACGCGCGCCATACATTTTCAGAACTGTCGATTAATGAGATTTTTACGATAAAAGCGCAAAAACCCGATTTTTGCGACTTTTGACCTTGAAATTCAACAGTTGCGTACACCCTACCACATGTAGGTTTTGAGACAACCGTTAGGGTATTAATATACAAATATTTACAGCTTTTTTAGCTGGATAGCTCGGAATTCCGAAATTTCTACCTCATATAACCTTAAATGACTGGGCTATTTTATTCTAATTTTTTTAGCATTGAACCGCATTGATTTAAGCACGGTACAGACAATTAAGTAACTATTAGTAAAAGCAATCCCACTGAAGTCTAAAGAGAAATGCCTCTTTAGAAACCTAACTTCTCTAATTTTTTGAGCGATATTAATTTTGCGTTTAAAAGCAAGTAGCATGTTGTTAGGTTCATAATGTCGAAGATTCTTTTACTTCTTATGTGTATTTATTTCTCATGTTCCAACATGTAGGCCTGATGATGATAAGAAAAAACTAAAATCGTTACTGACGTCATCCAAAGAACGTTTTATGCGTATCAGATGCTTACATTAAAATGTTTTAATACCGGTTCAGTAACTAGTTACACAATGATTTAAGGCAATTTTGATTTTAAAATGTCAGTACATCCGGTTGTTGTTTGGCTACAAATCAAAACATTTACGAATAAGGCTTCTTGCACTGTTAGTACAAATATTATTGTAAAAGACATGAGACAATAATAAACTGATTGAAGAGTAAAGAAATTTACATGGTACAGGGCGGTACTGTAACCTTGGTGGGTAGTGCACGCTCATTTAGAAAATGAACAACAACCTAATCGATAAGTATTCTCAATGAACGCAGAATCGTATTTGAAATTAAATATTTGAAAAAAGAATAACTGGCGGGAGGGTAGGTAAGCTGTTTGTAGCGCACAAAAACTCAAAATCCTGACACCCTGAAGTTAGCTCTAAACATCGGTTAGCATAAAAAAATTGGTCAAGTGCGAGTCGGACTCGCGCACGAAGGGTTCTGTACCATTATCTATGCAACATAAGGCACGATATTAATAAATGAGCAAACAATACACACAATACTTAGTTAATCACGTTTGTTGTATGGGAGCCCCTCTTAAATATTTATTTTATTTTTAGTATTTGTTGTTATAGCGGCAATAGAAATACATCATCTGTGAAAATTTCAACTGTCTAGCTATCACCGTTCTTGAGATACAGCCTGGTGACAGACGGACAGCGAAGTCTCAGTAATAGGGTCCAGTTTTTACCCTTTGGGTACGGAACCCTAAAAATGATAAAGGGATGTGGTCAACGAAATAATAACATTTTCATAACTGGTTATCAACTAATTGGTTTTTAATGTGCATTAATATAGTTGTGGTCTTGGTTTTGGATGATACCTACAGATGTGCAAGCGAAAGCCAAGTCACTAAGATGGTTACAACTAATAAAAAAAAATTGTGACTCGGTGAAATTTTACACAAAAGAGCATTTACTTTATTTTTTTAAAGTTGCTATTCTTTTAAATTATAATTCATGAAGCGCAGTTTTTCTGCTTTACATAAGACATTACTAATATTTATTATATTGTACGGTAAATAAATCAGTCACAGTTAGACACAAAAATATACTGCCGGATATTTATTTAAGTAGAAATTTGAATTTAATTTAGTGTTGTTAACTAACTTTTTTGACAAGAGTTGAAATTTTGAAAAGTTGAAAGTTAAATGAATATTTAATTTACATATTTTGGTAATTATTTTACGAATAAGCTTAGCTTGGGACTTGGGATGGATGGATGGACAGAAAATTGGAATTTCAACCCTAGGACAACGTAACTACTAGGTTAGTATAGTAAGGACCGAGATAGACTAGATTAAAAAGGTTACTTTTACTTACACTAAGTAATAAATTGAATTCTGTGTTTCGTGGTAAGTTCGTACAAGTTTATTTTTGTATTCGTTTTTCTTAGGACGTATCCTCGCTGTTATTGGATGGCGACACAGTTTATGGTAATCTTTATTCATTGCAAATAAGTACGAATCATGCCTCATCAGAAGTACAAGGTGTGCCAGTTAAGAATGTACCTACTGTGTAATAACACCGGTTACTGGTTTAAATACACCGCTAGTTTTCCAATTGCAGAGCATCATGCGACTCAGTGCCGAAAGCCTTAAAAATTTTTTTAACAATAAATAATATTACTAACGATAATATATTATAAATAAAATTTCAATCAATGCCAATTGAAAAAAAAATTCTTGTTAATTTTCTGTCACTAAAGTTGGTATGGATTGCACGCATCACTTTTGAGAGTGCTCGATTGTGCGATGCGTTGCTGTAGTTGGAACACTCAACGTTGAGCATTGTGCCGCATAATGCGCTCTTGTGCTGTAATTGGAAAACGGGGACCATCTTCCAATATTCCACGTAAGGCATTTAGTAAACTTACTCTTTTAAAAAGTTTGTATAGATTCGATTTAATTAGATATCGATTATATAGAGCCAATCATACGAATACATTAGAACAATTCTGAAAGCCAACGAACAGGACTTACATAGGTATATACTCTACCCACAGGTATACCAGATGGTGGGTTGCCTTTTAAATGTGGACAAGTAACTTTAGCCTGGATAAATCGTACTTCATAGAATAATGCCGACCAATATGACGTATAGCCTGTATCATAGACACAGACACATTTTTACGCACACAACATATACCTACAAGTGGCTTCAAGACGGCTGAAGAATGTAGCCATAAACACTAGATCTGGTATAGGTACTGTAACTCTACCTGTGAGTTTTATAACCGCTGGTGTTAGCTATTAAGGACGTAAAAAGCACTATATCAAAAACGTAGGAACATTTATACGTAACTACATAATATTATAGTTATTTGATCTCATTACGTAACTATTGCTCCAACACTAACATTATTTGTAGCTAGAATATTATGTACCTACCATAAAGATTTAATTTATTGATACATTTGTTAAATACCTAGTACCATAGCTTGTTCAGCGACCGTTTGCTAAAAATAGACATCAATAGCGAGACTAACTACTTTCTATTTACAAAGAGTAATATCGTGTCAGTATTTAGGCTTGACCGGCAGCTCGGTGATGGCGAGGGAGAGGGGACGCAGTGCCAATGAACTTGTCGAAGCCGCCGGGAAAGCAAATGCAGCTTCGCGCACTGGGTCAGACAGGTACAGTCGTGGTGCAAACGTTATCCGAACGCCATAACAGACATACATTGTATAATAAAAATAATTACGCTAAACTATCGCTGAAAGGATAAGGTAACTTTACATTGGCATGGTTTATGTCCTAGGAATGTCATAAAAACAGGATCCCAAAGTTGGTTTTCTGCCAATCAGATTTTAAGCTGCTTTTTGTAATAATGATCGCAATAATACTGCTCAATTCTGGTCTGAAAAATTACCAATACACCATAACTAGCCCTTATCAACTTTCCCAAACAACATAAAATGATACAGCGCTTGAAAAATCTGAGCAAATTATAAAATATTGTTGTCCTAGAGGGCATTACGGTACGTAGTAAAATGTCACCGCGACAATTTAAGCTCAGTAATACAATATTTAAACCAAGAATAAATAATTTATGGCACTTGTAACGCAATAAATTTTCTAAGGGTACCTACATTTATTAAGACTGGCAATGTGCCATTCTTGGGACATTTTCGGCAAGCGCCGGGCTATTGCCGTTTCGTTCTGGCGACAGACGCCTGAATTGCAAATTACACACTGACAGGGTTTTGTGATGCGTTATTACCAACACTGATATTTAAGCAGTGTATATAGGTATAGAATATAAAACATAAAATTTGCTGCAGGAAGCAGTTTTGCTCTGCTGCCAGAATGTAGGTCAACAAAACGAGAGGCTTTTACCAAACGTAATTTCTATATCGATAACGAACTGAAAGCCGCATGTGGTGCGGGACTTTTAAATGAATTTCCACGAATCCAACATCGCTATTAGATCTTTACTATTTAACTTACTAGTTTTATTTCAATATATTTTTGAAAATCATTTGTAGAGTTTTTTTTTTCAATAAAATATTTAATAGTCTATGTTTTACGGAGCTTTTCCGCAAATTTTTAGTGCTGAAAATTTATAGAATACTAGCTGTCCCGGCAAACGTTGTTTTTCCATACTAAAAAAAAAGTTTGAAAAATAGATGTTAGCCGATTCTCAGACCTACTGAATGTGCATACAAAATTTCATAAGAATCGGTCTAGCCGTTTCGGAGGAGTACGGTAACTAACACTGTGACACGTGAATTTTATATATTAGATTTAAATGCTTTCATGATATTATTAAACCAGTCACATTTTCTAAGATTCCTGGGTAGTTGTTTCGAAGAGATATTTGTTATTAACATAGTTATTGCGGTTATAGAGTATTAAAAACATTATTTTATGGCACTAATAGAGTGAATGTAGCACAACAAATTTGTTTGGGAATTTGAATGTTCCATGTCACTTACCCTAATTAAAAGCATAAATGAAACTAAATGTAGGTAGATTATAAACGCCTTAATTAATTAAGAATAGTTAAAAGATATTATTGCGATTTGTATATTCTTTACAATGTATAAAATAATATTTTTAGATATTCAATTTTGTAGCGTAAATTGTTTTACAGTCAAAATTTGACAGAATTTTCGGTAGAAACTGATTTTTAATTGCTGAGCATTAAAAAGTATACTTTTTTGACAAGTTATGCAATTTTGTATACCTACACAACCTGACCACATAACAATGCAACTTTCTTTTGATATTTTTCAAAATTGCAACTTTCATTATAGCGTCATGACGAAAGTAAAACAACAAATTAGAATGTATTTTTGGATATCGTAAGAAATTATTAAATAAAAAGGAACGAGAGATAAAATTTAACAATAACTATGTCAACATCCACGTAATGGAATGATCCCGAATTAATTATAACGAAGAAAGTCTCCAATACTCCTCAATTTTGCCCATAAAAAAAATCAACATTCGGGAGTTGTTACGACTGTTGTTATTTTTGGCATGATAAAAAGAATGGTAATGATTTAGCCTAGGTAACTAACTAAATAATTTGTAAATGAATATGATCAATAATACAATAAATTATATCAGTGCGACTTAACTACTGCGTCTTGTCTTAACTGAAGTTACTGGTGCCTTCAATAACATTGCATCTCATCACAAGTAAACGACGACAGAAGCCTAACAAGTACAAAACATTGAATTGAACTTGTTATAAGCTGTGTATTGCTATAAACATACAATCAACAAGCTATAATTATTTATTTTTACTGAATTTAATAGGTACAAGTGAAAGTTCTTAATTGCTACTAATATTAACAGTAGCGCTTGCATTAATCCGCTTAACAATTAACACACAATCATAATCAATATTAATAACTAGTTCCTCATGAAACACTGTGTAATCTCCATAAAAACGGTATGAAGATCAGTTCATTACTTTTTAGAACAGCTTGAAAAGATAGACAGAGAAAATGGGTTTGATTAGCATTTAGTTTATTTCAAAAGGACTTTTTTATTTTATTGGAACGAAGTTCCTTACGGCAGGCTTGGAGGAGATAGGGTTTTGGTTAGGATTTTGCTGTGCGACCGAACTGAAAAAAAATGTGATAGTAAAACCGTAATAGTACGGGATCCGTAGTACATTTTTTTCACTTGATTACTATCAAGCTGAATTTCCGTGAGTATCTTTATTATGACGAGACGCCCAATAATTTTCTATTCCAAAATCTCGATTGTGGTAGCTAACAGAGGTAACAAGGATAAAATATCGTACTATTACTGGAACAAAGCAGTAAGTGATTTTTTTGAAATTTTTGTTTGTTACGTCTTTTTTTTACGTGTAGTACGATATTTTATCCTTGCTATCTCTGTTAGCTACCACAATCGAGATTTTGAATTGAATGATGTCTATAATGGAAATCAATTCCTACAAAGCAAAAAATCTATCAATACTATCAACGGAAACGAGTATTTAATTATATAATGGTAATTTAACAGTGTGTTGATAAGTTTGATTACAAGTTTAACGCTTGTCCGTCAGTTAACAATTGACATTTGTTAAGTTATGTAAAAGGAATCACGTCATTACATGGACAAGATAAATACGCTTATTTACAGTCAATCATGTGTAAATAGTTTACACAGTTTTTAGCGGTGTAACACTTGAATATTTGATTAGTTAAACGATATCGTCTGCAGATAATCGGTTTGTATAATCATTGTTGTTCAGACGGAGTTCACAAACGCTAATACGAGTTAAGTATCGAAGGAATGCAATGCTTGAGATTCAACACATAATATTTGTTAGTTACTAAGTTCAAATACTACTTTTTATGGATTTAGACTAAAATTTCGGCAGGTCACCCACACCAATAATAATATGTTGTTTTATAAGTTCTGATTTTCTAATAACGAAAGTGTGTAATAAATAGTTATGAAAGATAATATCGTCGGTCTAATGGAAGAACTAAATAACTCAATATTTCAAGTTTCGAGATAATCGCGATTTATTGTTTATTGACACTTTTTTTGACATTATGTAGAAATGGAGAACAATTTTACTATAGGAAATTTTATATATGCTCTAGGCATGTTTGCTGACGATTATATGCTTAATCAAACCAATTCCTTTAAAAAAATATTAAAAATCAAAAACCAATTATCTAGTTCTGCCACACCAAGATTTTTGTAAATGTATCGTACTATACCGTAGTTAGCTAACTTTCTGTATTAGTTATTCAGTTCTTCCACACATTAGATGAATGTAAATACTCAAAGTTGGGTTAGAGTATCACTAAATTATAACTAGGCTTAACTAAATAACTCAATTTACCTAATTTTTTTCATACTCAAGTGATCAGAAGCTACAAGTTTTCATTTTTTATAGAGATATTCATTTTTTTTAATTAACATTTAGAGTTAATTTAAAGATATTCATTTCTTCCACTAAAACACGAAAATGGCTTTATTTTTGGATTGAGTTAAGATTATGAGAATGCAATCACTAAATTATAACTAGGCTTAACTAAATAACACAATTTAGCAAATTTATTTCATACTCAAGTGATCAGTCAAGTCACAGGTTTGCATTTTTTATAGAGTTATTCATTTTTTCTAATAACATTTAGAGTTAATTTTAAGATATTCATTTCTTCCACTATAACAGGAAAAAAGGCTTTATTTTTGAATTGAGTTAAGATAATGAGAATGTTTGTTAGATCATAAGATGCGGCACATTTTGGGCTTCACGAAAATGGTAAAAGCTCAATTTAGCCAAAATGTGAGTTATTTAGTTCTTCCATTATACCGACGATATGCAATATCATTTCTTTCATTCAGGCTTTCGATGTTAGTAATTTCAGTACAGATAGTCAGTCAGTCTAGAGCCAATTATTATAGTTATTAGTCAGTATTAATAACTAATGAAATTTCGACCACGAACAGAATTAAACAGTTAAAAGTGAAAGCGAATTTAAAAGATTTAAAATATAGTCTTCGTTATCGTAATAAATGTTGTTCAATTGTAATGAATTAATATCATTATTAGTTTATTTGGTAGTGTTGATATTACTGGACTGTACCTATATTGAGTTATTTTATCAGTGACCATTATCAGTCAACAAACTTTACTAGAAACGTGATTATTGAAGGCCCATATCGTCTTTGTTTTAAATAGTTAGTTATTACAAATTCTTATGTAGTCAGTCATTTAATATTTTATATGCTATTAACTCCTTAGTTAATAAAAATTGTGCTTTGATTTGGGTACGAGATGCTTTTTACATAATGTATGGTTTCATGTTGTAATTAGGGATTGCAATTGCTGGATCCAGCATACATTAATCCAGCTGGATCCAGCGCCTTTTTAATCATGCTGGATCCAGCATACAGCAATCCAGCTGGATCCAGCGCCTTATTAATCATGCTGGATCCAGCATCCAGTGCTGGATCCAGCGATGCGGATCCGCAAACGTATCAATTTCTATTTTAGTTTCAAATTGGCGCCATTTTCAAAACAGAGGATTCAAAAAAAGAAATAGTCAGTCTCATGTCGTCAGATTTAAAACTGCCTAATTATCAGCTTTCGATTTTCATAACATATAATGTACTAACGAGTGCGGAGAAGATTATTTCGGATTCGGAACTTCTTTTGTACAAAAAATAGATTGCAGATTAAAATAGTATTATTATTACAGTCCTTTTTGTAGTTAATTTTAAAAGAATTTGTAAGACTGATTGCTATTGATAAGCCGATTAAACATAAGCGTAATAAGATATTGCTTACTTAGAAACATTATCTTAAATGTTATATGAGATTACGTGTTATTTAATTTTAATTTGATTCTTTTGATCTCAAATGGTTAAGAAACCAAAGCAAATTGATATAGGGTATCACTAATGAGTGAAAGATTTAGATTATCGTAAGAAGTACAGAATTATTAAAAAAAAAGGTCTTAAAAATGTCGTCTTTTATTATCGTTCCACATTTTGCTGGATCCGCGCTGGATCCAGCTGGATTGAAAACGCCGCTAGATTGTAATCCCTAGTTGTAATGTTTAGATCGTGTCAAGTCGCTTTACATAAAGAAAAGAAAAAGCTGAGACACGTTGTATTTTTCAATTAATGGTTTTCATGCACAAAAGTAAGCATAACTACCAACGGCTTCATCTAATTACGAAATTCCAAACAAGCCTTCCCACAATTTACTCTCACAAACAAAATTTATAATCTTGCAATTATCTCCTGTCACAAATAGATATCTTTTATCTCTTTCTAGCTAACGCCTGCTATTTCCCCTCTAATTCTATTTAACTAACTAGTTACATCGCTCCTTGCGTTTGAATGTGACGATGCACATGTCATCTGTTCTTATATTTATTTTACACAAAGTTAGTAGTTTAATCGTAGTAATTTAAACACGCAAATGTTTGTATGTACTATAAAATGTGTTTAGAGATAATATTTTATTGTTCGTGTGCATATGATAGGTACGGCGTAAATACTTTATCGCTATTCGAAATAGTTCCTAGCAATAATATTTAAAAATATACTTGTAATTAGTTCGAGAGGCAAAAATATAATAAAACTGAACGCTGCCGCGTTGTTGGCGTATTGTCGCTCAACGCGTTTTTTTCGAAACCTGGCGGCCGCCGTCCTTGCTGAGAGCGCCAACGTCACGCACTGTCGACCTACAGCTGTTTGTTTGACAACAAACTAACGCGATAATATGGCCGTATGTTATCAGTAAACGAACATAGTATAATAGCATTGCTCATCACGATACAGCCGTGAAACATGCCATGCATTCAGGTCTTCAGGGAGAAGCCAGACCTGAATACATTAAATAAAATTATGCATTAATTACCATGTTTCAGTCTCTTCACATATTCAATTACTTCATTGAAATTTGTAATATTGGTTATTTATAATACTCATTTGGTGTCTTCATCATATGTATTAGATTACCGAAATCGTGTCAAACATTTTGGAAATTCAAAATTTTCGTCAAAGTAAAGTTTTGTGCGATTTCATTTGAGCTAACAAGTGCCTTTATGGCTCTTGTTAACCAACAAACTAATTAACATCGTGATTAGGTATTAATTACTAGTTAGTTATAATTAATGCGTATATAGAATTATATATATAATATAATATATATATATATAATAGGCGTAATGCATTTACTAAATTCATAATTATTGCATCATCTCATTAAGGGTTGTTACGTCACAACGTTGGGCGTATGTTTGTGTCTAATTATCTGACGTAGATGTAAGATGTCGACTATTAGAAAAATTAAAAAAATTGTCCAAAAATTTCGGTATATTTTATGTTTGCCTGAGGTCATATTATCTGTTAACTTTACCACCAACTTATCAACTTACCAACGCTTACGATAAAAAAAGGAAGTAATATTTGTGGTTTTACAACTTTGCCAATAGAATTATATAACAATCTGTATGTAATTTTGTCTTTGGCTGCACGTATTTGTGCAGGAATAAGTACTCTAAGAGCGGTTTTGTACGCAGCTGACCAACAAGTAAGAGATTACAGATAAATCTTGAAGTTAAATACCTACTAATGTCTGTTCTTTCCACCTAGGATTATTATTGCATTCACTTCAGGCCGATTTATACATCTGCAAATTCACACTAATTACTACTGAGTACTTACTACTTAGATATTAGGGGATTTTAACGTTATTCATCATTATGCTCATATCGACTTCTTTATTTAAACTGTTTCTTAGGTCAACGCTAAACGAAAAGGAAGGAATCTCCAATTTTACCGCAATTTCGTTGTGCTAAATAACGATGAGCTAGATATTGAATAGGCACGAAAAATTGAGTCAAGCACCACGAGACGTATTAGAGAATAGGAGTGATAACCTTTTGAACTTTTTTATCTAATTTAACTAATTTAATGACTAGATTAATGTATGGATAATAATTAGTTAACATACATTCGATACATTATTCTTACGCTAGTAAAAAGTTAAGTAGCGAACGAAAATAAAAATAAAATGAATAAACTTCGATTTCTACTAGTTAACTTCTTCTGTAACATGAGGTATGATGACTTTACTAAAGCAATAAGTAATTTTTAACAGCATTAAAGTATGTGCAAAAGAGTTAACAATTTATGATCAGTTAATTATTATAAGCCAATTATAAACTCATTAAGATCATAATATAAATACTAATTAATTAGTAAAACACGCCCATTTTTTTTAGAAATGGCTGCTTTGACAATGCACAACGCGCAAATCGTAGCCGTGAAGGCATTTTGTGCATCCACTTTCACCAATATAAGCACGCCAATAGATTGCAATTGTAAAGTAGAAATTTTTGCAGAGATAACTCTTGAATAACACAATATTCAGTATTAAGTATATTTACCTGAAAACACGTCACGCAGGTGATTCTATACTTTATGGCTGATCTAACACTCAGATATTTAGGACTTAGTTATATCATTATATGGAATCTACACCTACACATATTGGTGTAGTTATCGAAACCCTATATGAGAGCTGAAAGTCTAATCTAGGTAATAATCGACACAGTCATGGTTGTCTAGGTAGCTTTCCTAGTCTACAAAGAAATTATTATTATATTATCTACTTGGACATTTTAAAATTTAATAAACTTGAGAATAAATAACTAAACAAAGTCAGAGTACAGAATTAACTACAGTTAGTTATTGAAATTCAAGAACTCAAGTAATTTATTAATTTAGCAATTGACATGCTATGCTTTTACTTAATAAATCAAATTATGGTGGGGCCCAATTGTATTCTGTAAAGAAAACTATGTGGCTGGTCGAGATTGTTGCAAAACATTCTTGATAGATGGCGTTGCACGTCAAAATACGATGTAAACTCAATCGAGTGACGATTGTGGTGATCTAATTTGGTTACTGTGAGCACGACCGCAATAAGCTCAGTTGGCAGAGCTACGGAACGGTATTCCGAGGTCGTGGGTTCAAGTCCCGCTTGCGGTGATCAACTTTTTTCACCGCAATTTGATTTATTAAATTCGAGAACTCTTTGAATTTGGTAAATTAAGTTACTAACGATGTTCTTAATTATTTGCAAAGAGCAGGATTTATTTCGTCATGCAATATGTGTTCATTGTTAGAAAAATCTAAAATAAATTAAAATGCAAAACCGATTGCTTTTTCAGTTGATGGAACTTACCGTATAGAACGATTCCGTGAATGGGCGGGAGTTCAAAAACAGTACGTTTAGACAATGGGCCATTGAAAAACTCGAGGAATCTTTACAGGCAATAAAATAACGGGAGCTGACATAACTGCTATTTTTAAGTAACTACCACGTACAGAGACAACGAAGAGTAAACTCTGAGTATAAGCAGAGATCATGTTTTGAATAGAATATTGGTCGAATTAGTAAGTACCCCATTAATCATTTAATGAAATAGGCACAAATGAACTATTTAAGCACATTTATACCAATGCGTGTGTCGATCAGAAGGGACTGGAAGGTTCGGATTTCATGACCTTCAGTTCTTTACTCGATTACAGACGACGTCACTGACGTATGTATACTGGCGCCTATACAAACTTCTCTGTGGCTTCGTGTCACGAATACATCAGGAAGTCTTTTAGTATCGTGAATAAAACTGCGATTAATACAGGGCTGGATAGCAAAGACATATAATTAACTAATTAAATTTCTTGTTCAAGACTAATATTTGTATGCAATAATCACAATCACTGGAATCAGGTCACCGTTTCAATAAATTGGCTATTTAATAAAAGTGAATTAAGTACACAAAAGTACTAATACCTACAGATTGTACACAAGTAACTGATACTGGCAATTATCGTAAAATATCGACAGTGCTGGTTATTTATTGAACCTAATAAAAAATACGTAACGTCAAAGAGGCCAGGCTAAATCAACGTACATTTGTTGCTTTTTTAACCAGGCCGTAGATCGGGTGCCTTGCGCATGAGTCACTCGCCAGCATACCGGAGCGCACCATGCACTGTACGTGTCAACCACCTATTTATGTCGCAGGACGAAAGCGCAAATAAACAGCATCAAAGGAACGTTGAATTCCGCTCGGCGACTGTGCGAGAACTGCCTCAAAACTGAAGAAAACAACCACTATTGTCTGCAGATGAGTTAAGTTTCGCAAATAGATACAGAAATCATCGCATAAGTGCATATTTAACTTGTTACTATCCAAGCTGGAGAAGTTAACACAGAATGCTGATTGTAGGGAATACTATTTTAACCTGTTTGCAGATGAAATTACAATACTTTACTAACTCTTCCTAATTCTTCTAATATCCTCTTGGGAATTATGTCATTTACTTAACTTACTAAACAAGGTGTAATCAGTATTTTTAAGGCACTTTTAAAGAACAGAACAAGTTAACTTCAAAATAATATAAAACTATACACTAACTATAAACTAATAATTGTTGTAGACCGTCATCATCATTAAGTCATTGTCAGTGAAAAAAATCATGATTGATTAAGATCTAATTAGTTTTAATTATTATATTAGTTAGTTACAATAAAAATATAGTTAACTAGATTTCACTAAGTATTCAATAAGAAAATAACTATCCAGGGGACCTGATACCAATAGAGCAATGCAAAATATGTGATAACTAGTTATTGAAGTAATTTATTAATTTTGCAATTGACTTGCTATGTTTTTACTTAATTAATTAGTCCTGCTTGCGGTGATCACTTTTTCCACTACAATTAAATTTATGAACTAGTTACTCGTAAACTATACACATAAAAGCCTATGGTACATAGAAAATGACTTAGGCAGCCAGTCCACCTTTGCATGCAGCCAGTCCATCTTTGTAATGCATGAAGTGTAATATTTTAATAGCTAATTATGTAATTGCCTTATTATTTAATCAGGCTTTTAATTATTATATATTTAATTTTAATTAATATATAATTTAATTTTAATCTTCCCATGGGATAGATTTTTATTACCAACATTAGACATAATAAATAAAATTATATACAAGATAATATAATTACTTTCTATTACCTAACTACAGTCACCTGTTTCGTAATCAAAAGAAAGTTAATGTCCAGATTACATTCTAAATAAGTTGAAATAAAATATATTATGGCAAGTAAAATTACAATTAAAAGAGATAAGATGTGAATGTAACTGACCTTTCATCCTCGGGTGGCGGAGCTGGTTGCGGCTCCTCCTTGCCATCACCAGTATCACCAGACTGCAATGTATCCGTGGACACATCCTGAGCACCACTATCACAAGCGTTCACATTCACATTGCTCATCACTGAGCCACTAATCGTGTGAGACACTACCGCATTCACTGGACTGCCAAAACCCTGACTGTCATGGCTCGGCTGTGCCGTATTCCCTACATACGCAGTTGAGCTCACTGGCATAGACACCACTGGCGAGTTAGTCCCCGACACCGCTGCTTCAACAGGTGCCACATTGCTCTGAGACATCACTGGCACCACACCTCCATACCCCAGACCCATGCTGGTCTGAGATTGCACCACATTTGGATGGACTCCCGCACCCATACCAACTGGCATCGACATCGGAATGTTCTGGTGCCCCATAGACACCTGTGCCACTGGCTGATTGGATACATATTGTACACCCCCCATTTGGCCTTGGCCGCCAACCTGCTGAGGCAACATATTTTGTTGTCCCATGTGCTGCCCAACTGGCATCTGCTGACCGACATTTGTTGGTTGCATGAATATAGGATCTGAGGCGGGTATCTGCATACTAGGCTGATTCCCGTCTAGAGTCATCTGCATATTCTGGGGAGGCCCAGCCATCATCTGTTGCATGTTACCTTGTGGTACATTTCCTTGCTGTGGAGCAATAGTGTGTACAGTTGTAGGTTGCTGTTGACTAAGACTTTGAAGATTCGCAGGTAAAGTTGATCCTTGAGGCTGAGAAACCATCGGCTGAAGGTTTGTAGGTAGAGTTGCACCTTGCTGTGACGTAACAATACTTGTGAGCACCTCTTGTGGCATAGTTTGACCTTGCTGACTCATTTGTGTTTGCTGTGTATGATATTGAGGAACACTATGTTGTGGTTGTACCATCTGTTGCTGTGAAGTTGGCATAGTAGCGCCAATCATTGTCTGTGGATTTGATTGTTGGTTAACAGCCTGAGTGTACTGTTGTTGAACACTAGACATTCCTTGTTGCTGCATCTGAGGATGCATACCCGTTACTACAGACTGTTGAGGCTGTGATGACAATTGGTGCATTTGCTGCATTTGTGGAATCTGTTGATTCGCACCAGTCAATTGTGTAGGCATTTGCATCTGTTGAATGTGATTAGGTATCTGTTGATTTTGCATAGCTTGTATCTGAGCCTGACTAGGCAAATGTTGCAAATGTGTCTGGCCCATGTTAGGCATTTGAGCTTGTTGCATATGCATTTGAGGATTAGGTTGACCTTGTATCTGTTGCATTTGCATCTGCTGCATCTGAGGTTGTTGATTGGGAACTTGTGTCATCTGCCCCTGATTTGACATAGCCTGCATTTGTGGCATTTGCTGTTGCATCTGTGACATATTAGGGATTTGGGTTTGGGGCAGATGCTGACTCATCTGCTGCATTTGTTGGTTTGGTATTGGTTGCATCTGCTGTGGCATTTGTTGATGCATAGGAATTTGTTGCATTGCAATACCTTGAGATTGTGCAATGACTTGCTGCAGCTGATGTTGAGGGAAACTTTGTGGTATTTGTTGTACTTGCTGCTGTTGTGTTTGCTGCGGGTGATTTTGTCCAGCATTCTGCATAGTAATATGTGTCATACTCTGTGGGTGTTGTTGACCTACTTGCTGATTAGTTTGCATATTAGGATTTTGCATCTGTTGTGGCATTTCTAAGGGTGGTGATTGCACAGACACAGATTGAGAAACAGGCATCTGTTGTTGTACCACATTGAGAGGCTGAGTCAATGACTGTCCAGGGGATGCCATTGGAAATTGTTTCTGTAGAGTCTGTTCTAGCTGCTGTACAGTGGGAGCATTTCCCTGCATGTCTTTAGGCCCTTTATTAGTCAGATCATTAGACATTTCATCATGTTGACTATCATTTATAACTACACCACTATCGGGAGCCTGTAATGTATTGGTCTCCGTAACGTCCAGATTGTTGTTCAATGTAATAGGTGCGTTTTGTTGTGTAGTAGTGTGGTCTAAGTAGTCCATACACAACCATCGGCCTCTACGGAACGGTTCAGTGCTTTCAATTTTAACAACTTTAAATCGTTCATTCCTAACATGTTCCTGTATTTCTTTCATACCTTCTTGTGGCTTAGCATTTCCTATTAGATTGATAATGCTGCCAGATCCAGCGTTTGTAACGCTGACATGCATGTCAGCTACTTCTGTATTATTACTATTTGGCACTGATGCTCCTATCTGATTAGTGGCGTTATCCTGGCCGACGATTGCAAGCCCGTATTGTGAGCTTGTCGGGATGACAGGGGCGCAGCCTAATGAAGCACTTGATGCGTTGTAAAACACATCATCCTTCGAAAACGTATCTTCAGAATAACTAGGTGTTTCATTCTCAATGTCAGTCACCCTCGATATGTCGTCGGTGTGAGATTCATCAAGGTCGTCGGCAGAGTCTTCACCAGCATCAGTACTCACTCGAGAGCCGACCGTAACACTGGTGATCTGAAACGAAGATATTTTCCTTGGGTTATGAGCAGCTTGCAGAGTCGTTGGGTGAGTCACTCCCTTCTCAGAGTCATTTAGTCGAAGAGATTCACTCGTCGTACGGTGAACAACGTTGTTATACTTGTTTTTCTCACTAGTTTTATGTGACTTTTGAATCAGATTGTCAGCCATTATGCCGTCCGTACCGAATGACTATCTAAAGAAAATTTCACTGTTTATTGGCTTCTGAGACATTTGATAGACTTATTAATCACAATAAGGCATGAAAAATATAATCATTGTACACTCACAATTTCACAGCACAGTAATTTATCTATTTCAGTTCTTACAGATCATTAGTAAACACACACAGTTGCGAACATCTTTCAGACGGCAGCAACATGGCGGCCATTTATGCGCAATGCATTATGGTTGACAATTTGCAGTAGACTATAGACATTCTAGACGAATTCAAGATAGTTTACATGTTTAGTCGCTAGATGGCATAGTCAGGAAGTATATCTTTTTATAAATTTAAATAATTTAATTATTGGTTAATAAATCGTTGAAGTAGGTTTTTAAATTTAAACTTCATATTTGCTTTCTCGCTTTTATTTATTATTTATTTTTCCATTTTTAACAACACTGCATAAAATGGCAACTTTTGTTACATTGGTTTTCTCCAAGTTTTCTTTAGCACAGCGGTAGGAATTCCTTGACCCAACGTTTTCGCTCATTTATCTAGTACCTTTAAATTAATTTTAATAATCCTATAATCTAACAAAAACAATATTGAATAATATATAAATGGTAGTATAATGATTTGAACACTGCATAATTCGGTGAATAATACTTTGGTAATATATTTTAATCAATCTATTCAACAACAGATGTCGCTAAGTGTAGCGAGTTTCTTTTACTCAATAGATGGCAGCTGCCTAAAAATTCAACAAGGCAATAACATAACACCACGGATAACTGATATAATTAAATTATTGATTTGTATTTTGCTTTGATTGAATTATTTGAGGCTCTTCGACGAAAAATCACAATAATACATTGTAAGATTAT
The DNA here is from genome assembly GCA_916999025.1 of Orgyia antiqua. Taxonomy (NCBI): domain Eukaryota; kingdom Metazoa; phylum Arthropoda; class Insecta; order Lepidoptera; family Erebidae; genus Orgyia; species Orgyia antiqua. The sequence continues at coordinate 24,402,080 of OU779862.1, forward strand.
TAATTACTATCGAGTGGGATGAAAAAAAATGACCGGTGCCGACAGAGGAGAGTAGGCAAAGAAGGTGATTGTGAATAAGAAAACAGCCAAAACGGGTGGACTCTCATAAGAAGGGTTCAGTACCTTAATCATCTCAAGTTCATAATCACTTGGACTTAAGAATTATCCATCAAGAAACGTTGAGATATTATTATGTCATCTAAATATTTGTCTTTTAGTTAAGGGCCTACATCAATATTATCGTCGACATGTACATGTGTTTTTTTGTTTACTCAAAATCTCGTAAATATATTTTAATTTTACCTACGTGTTTCTATAATATATAATAGTTACTTATGTTTTTAAAGTTATTTCATTAGTTAATACGCGATAATAGACCGACAAATGAAAAAAATAAAAAATTAGAGAGGTTGTTTCGCTAAGATTTTCTATCGAGAAAACTTTTTTCAATCGCGTTTCTGAGTTTATGCGATCCTAGATCATATATTGAAAAAACATATACTTAAAAATTAGAGCTCTAGCCATTCAATCTAAAGAAACAATGAAAACTTCGTACGTAGAAAAATGCACGAAGCTATTTTGGTATCCTCTTAATCTAATAAGCAATTTATTGTTTATGAAGCGGCAACTGAAATACGCACTCAGTGTTATAGTCTGTCAAGCGAGTCTAGTCCCATGAAAAAGGCGGCAAATTCAAAAATCTTTCAGGTGTCAACACTGATATAACACGCTAAAAACTTATTGATACTTGAATTTTTAATAAAATTAAAACATATTTGAAATAAATAAAAAAAAAGGATTTCAATGTAAGTATTTATTTGTCACAATCAGAACTAAAATCAGAATCAAGAAATTCAATGCCTTCATATGAGAAATCACTGTCAGTATCATCATTACGCACAGAAATGATGAAAGGTTCCAACTCAGTTTCGGATATCCTGTCTCTTACTTTATATTTGTTTTCGACGCTAATAGTGTGATCGCTGCATTTTTTCCAATCATTGGCTGTGACACTATTAAAACATTCTTTTATAAGGTTCTCCATTTCATTACCTGGAATCCCTAAATTTTTGCTGGCTATTTTTCTTTTAGCCAAACTCCATATAAGTTCAATAGCGGTCAGGTCTTCTAAGGCTATGACTTGCTTAACTAAATCATGAATTGTGCTTTTTATTAATTCATCATCCAAGGTGGCTGAAAAAAATTACAACAATCTTTATAGTAGTTTTCACTTAAAGATGCCCCAGTAAGTTTCAAGGTCATGAACACGACGTCTGGATCTAAACCAAAACGGAAATCGTGATCACATCACAGTAAAATAAAAAAAGTTAGACAATTGTGCTAAAAGTATCAACACGTTGTTGCCAACCTACCTGATGTTGAAACGATTTCATCCAAAAGTCGTCGTTTTTGCGATAACACGTCGTCAGATTCACTCTGTACACGATTATATTTATTAATCATTGTAAACAACAAGCTCCTGACACTACTTTTAATAGGTTTCGGCATTATAACATTAAAAAACTCAACAAAAACCGGATTATTACGAGGTTTCAACAGAATTTGTGACAATCTGTTTGACAGATCATAGTATTGCCATTAAAAGAAATCAGTAAAAGGGTTGTGGACTCGACTCGCTTGACAGACTCTAGAGTTGCGTTTACTCTTTGGTGAACCCTCCTTGAAGGCCTAGCAACTTACTCTAGTCTGCAATCCGGTAACGTAACAGACTTGTGTGCAAGCGTTCATAAGTTCGATTCCAACTTTGAACCAGTAATTTGTGTGATAAACATAGGTATCCTGTGTATGTATCTATGTTGTGTTTAGATGATTTTTACCGACCTATTATTACATTATCAATATTTTTAAATAAGAAGTCGAACTTACGGGCCTCGTGGTGCAGTGGTTAGTATAACGAACTAGCGTTAATGAGGTCGCGATTCGTTTCCCGCACAGGACAATAAAATTATATTACTGTGTATATAAAATAATTATAAATCTTTTGTACTAGGTTCGGTGTATATCAGCATGATGGATATCATGCAAAATAATATACGTATTCCTTTTTTTTGTAAAATTATTTTACGCTAATTATCGAACAACAGATTCTGTGGAATATGCTGCAATCAATTTTCGTTAATGTTATTAACGCAGTACAGCTAGTAAATCTGTCTAATGCTTTGATATTATTCTCCATTTATATTAAAAATGGTTTATTTTACTACTAAACGGATTCAAGTGATTCTAAAATAGCAAATATGTATGCGAATCAATTATTTATTATTTAGCGATAAATCAATATACACTTACAAATGAAGAGCTGCATAAATCACGCTATATTGCGAAGAGCACCTTCGTGTTGGGAACTGAAGGAGTATCCAGCGCCCCGGCCCCAACTATTAGCCACAAGGTCTTCGAATCGTCAGCCGATTTATTCAGCATCCCCACCAATCGCCGTGACACTTCTTAAACGAAGGTAATTTGCTATTATTTGTAAATTGATGTACCGAGCTACGTCCGCCGCTTGCTGATCGCGTCGCAGTCGCTCGGGAGCACAGGACCCTCTCTGGTACTCCCGTTGACTCCGAGCGTATGTACACACATAATAAATAACGTTAACTGTGTGTGAACAACCCTAATGTAAATAATCGTCATAGTAAACCACCGACACAGCCTTTGCTACCAAATCGAGCGACAGTCGATAAGATACAGCCAACTAACAAACATCTTTGCGTGGAAATGTGAATGTGAGTGACTTGAATATGACGAAGTCTGACGAAATGAAGAAAAATAGTGAAGAGGATACTACCATGGACGGGGATAGTGATGAAGAGTTAAGTTGCCCGGCAAGAGTCATAGCTGGGATGCGAATCAATCCAAATCTGGTTATGTTGAAAGTGACCCTATTTGTAATGTATGGGGCCACAGCATCTCTCTTGCCTTATCTGACGATACATATGCAGAGTATAGGACTTACTGTGCCTGAAATATCTTTTGTTTATTTAGCGTTACCTTTCACTACGTTCTTAAGTCCACCAATCACCGGTAAGTGTCTATCTTTTTAAAAACTATAACGTTTTTCTGTGTTTATCACGATGACATAATTGTAGGTTTTCTGGTGGATCGTTTTGGAGAGTACAAACCAGTAGTGATTACCGCATTGATATTGAATGCAGCTTTTCATCACTCATTGTTGCTGATTCCTCATCAAGAGACACCAGGGATGATGCCTTCAGCTTACGTCATGCGGCATCCCATCACGAACAGCGTTGAGGTATAAATCATAAATTATTATCGAATTCGACCCCTATAAATATGATTAGGCCTTGTTATATGCTAACGCATATATACCTAAGAATTTGAGCAAATCGTCGCCATCCGGCCTCAGGGCAAATTAACTAGTATTGTCTTGTGAGCCTGTATCTTTGAATTAGTTAAGGGAATTAAGCTAAATTTATGCACGTTGGACTTCGCCCTTGACAGGTTTAGTGGTTCATCCGTTACAGACCTATAATTTGCATTAGAAGTAGGTACTCAAGAACTTCCGTAAAACTATAAGAAGAAACGGGACTGTAAATTAAATTCATTGATACAAACGTTTGTTTTTGCGTTAGCTGTTTTCACGTTTGTTCTGTTCCTAGATTTGGTGGAGTCCTTGTCCGAGTAGAGAATGTCCCGATGAGGATGAAACAGTGCATTTCGTGTTGGATCGCTGTGTAGATCACTGTCAGCTCTCGAATCCAGCAACTGAAAGCCCTACTAACGATCCTGCAGATGATAAGGACGATCTAGATTTCCATATCAGTCATAAGATTCAACCACCAAATTTATCTAATATTAGGTACCTACCTATTTGTATATAGATTCAATACTCCATGTATTGGGATAGATACTTTTATAAGCCATTTATGTTTTCTTGTTAATCAGATAGGAATTAGATGCTTACGTAGCATTACAATGATAGTTTATAATTATTGTTACAACAAATCACAAATCACTTCAGTTCATAAAGAGAATGTCGTACCCTTTACAAATTCATTACGTTAAATGTGCAATAACTGTCATTTAAATTGTGCCATTACTCATAATGGCAACAACAATGTGTTACGACTATTAAGACGCTTTCTTTGTAATTTGAAACTATTAATAGATGTAAACTTCTTAAAAAGTATCTACGAGTATGTATGTTTATACTCTGTCCACATTTATTTTGTATGTAGTTAAACGATATTTTTAATTACTTTAAGTAGTTTCTTTAAATTAGTAATTACCGTCTGACGTCTTAAACTTAATGTAAAATGATAATTATGAGGGCTGTACTTTTTCAGTGGTTTTCTAAATGTAACTGATGACGAGGATTACAATGACGCAGCTTACTTTCTTATAGAAGTTCATGATGATTTAGAGGAACCTAAAGAACAACTTGGTATAGAGATGGAAAGGGTGAGTAAAGTGGGGTAAAACAGTGTAAATTAAAATAATTTATAAAGAGTAACTAAAATATTTAGTACCAACACAAGTAATAATATATTACCCGAGATATCGTGGACCTTAGATACGACCACTTACCTTCGTTACCCTTTTTTGAGTTTATATACAGCTACTCTGCTTACTCATGTAACCACTATCTGCTATAATGTTGTAGGTATATCTCAATCAAATAGTCTAAGCTAAATGTAAATAGCTAATGTTATTGTTACTTGCTTGGAATTTCCAGGACAGCGACGACCAAATTACAGATTTTAGATCAAGATTTGGAGAAAAGCTATTAATAGCTCAAGGTGTAAATATTACAGCATTGGACAAAGAAGATTTGAGATGTGGCGGTCTTGTAATGGTGCATAATATGACTAAACTCTCACAACAACGACTTGAGATTTTATCTGCTGATTGCATGGTACAGAAATGTGACTTCAGGTAAATTAATTTAATAAAACCTACTTGCGTAGAAACGTATGAGTGTATTTGATTATAATATTATTTATAAGCCAACTACTTAATAGTTATCATAAGTTTACACAACGGTAGCTATCTAAAGCTAATTTATCATTGGAATTTTACAGGAGAGGTGGCCCTGATACCTGCCCACCGGATTATAAAGAAAGCGACGATAAAACATTTTATATTTATTTTTTCTTGAGGTTTATGGGAACGATAATGTTGTCGGCTGGGGTCACTATCATGGATCCGATAGCGCTCACTATGATTCAAAAGTATGGAGGCGATTTTGGTCGAGAAAGATTATTTTCTAGTATTGGTATGGCTATATTTTCCCCTATAACTGGCATGCTTATAGACATGAGGAGTAAACAAGTTGGTACGTATAACGTCTTTTAAATGTTATCATAAGTCAATAACATTACTAAATGTTTGCACCTGTTTGTTGATTGCAGGTTATACTGACTACTCGGCTGCATTTTATACTTACGATGTTCTGCTCCTAATATCAGCAGTAACAGTCGCTGTTATGCCACTCGGAGCCAAGTTACCCGCTGATAATTTATTGAGAGATCTCGTAAACATAATCAAAATGCCACATATAATTATATTCATATTTTTCCTCTTTGCATTAGGAAACTTTTGGGGATTTATCGAATCTTATCTATTCATTTACTTGAAGGAATTAGGGGCACCGAATTTTCTATTAGGTGAGTTTAAATTTCAACATAATTATGACACATTATTAGAGACTTTGTACAGCACTATCTTAAATAAAGAACAATTTATGTATTGATGAATTTATTAATTTATGTATAGAATCGAAATGAGTATATAACTAACCACCATTCTTACGGAGTTGTAAAAAGTGTTGGTTTATATGAAAACATGATGAACCACTCATCGAATCTAAAGGTATTAGATTTTTTAAATGAAGGGACTAGAAGAGCTTATAACTCGTATCCTCAAACCTGAGAATGAAGTAAAATTTTTATTCTTAACTAGCTGTTGCCCGCGACACCATCCGCGTGGAGTTTAGAAAATTATCCCCGTTTTTGCAACATTTTTCACTAATGCTTCGCTTCTACTGGTCGTAGCGTGATGTTATTTAGCCTAAAGCCTTCCTCGATAAATGCCCTATCTAACACTGAAAGAATTTTTTAAATCGGCCTAGTGGTTCCTGAGATTAGCGCGTTCAAACAAACAAACAAACAAACAAACAAACTCTTCCGCTTTATAATATTAGTATAGATTAGTATAGATTGAATACAGATTCAATTGTTTATTTTATAAAATCTTAAAATGTCCTTGTACTAAATAAAAATTTATGGACATTTCATTTCACACAACTTCCTCTGGTCCGAAGCTAAGCTTATATGCTTGTGATATAGACCGCCTTCTCATTTCAAAAAGTCGAACTATTTTTGCGTCTTTTATTAATGTAAATGCATATCAACGTAACAAGCTGTGTTGATAATTATGATTTGTTAAGTGTATACCGCCTACATGTTTTGTCCAGGAATAACTGTGACCGTGGGTACACTAAGCAGTATCCCGTTTCTGTACGGCGCGGACGCCATCACCGCTCGCATCGGCCACGTGAATGTCATCATTGTCGCGTTCTTCTCCCACGCAGCCAGGCTTGTTGGCTACTCATTTATTGAGTGAGTTCTCTTCCTTATATTTATTAACATGTCCTTAGTACTTAACACGTAATCTTGCAATGTTAATATGTATAGTGATATTATTATACAGCTTCTCCAAGATAACACAAATACAACAAAAGATGAAATTTGCATGAAGATTCTGCTTTTTAGGGTTTCGTTCCAACAGGTAACTGTAATGGGGTGGGCCCTATAGCTGAGACTTCGTTATAGGTTATATCACTGGAAAGGTGATAGCTATAGAGCTACAAATTTCACAGATTATGTCTATCAGTTAATGTTACAACTACAAACGCTCATCGTTATCATTTTCCTGATTTTTTTATTTGGTGAGAAATTCACCGAATATAAAGTTAGTAAAGGCGCGCAACCTTTCGTGTGCGAGTCTAACTCGTACATGACTGGGATTTTTGTTCAATTTTTATGGCCAGAATAAGTTTGCCGTAGAAGAAAATTCTTCCGTGTGGTGACGGATTAAGAATATAAGTGTCACCACCCCATCTCCTCCCAAGGGTGCTGTAAAAGCCAGCGAAGGGATATCGCACACAGATAATATCCTCTGTGAGAGACGGATAACTCGAAAATAAACCCTGTGCCAACACGCCTGGTCAGCGTGGCACAGTAGACCATAATCCCTCCCAAAGTGGAGGAGGCCCGTTCGCAACAGTGGGACGTAAATGAGCTGGAGAGAGAGAATAAAATTAAAAGAAAACTAAAGTTTTACCTGCACTTATAAATGAGGTGGCATGAAGTTTGCCGGGTCAACTAGTAGGTACGAAATAATCATGTTTTTTAATACACGTTGTGATATTATCTGCAGAGGCTAGAGATTAGAGATTATTAGTAGATTAAAAATAACCCTGTGGAATATTAAAACTAAGTATTCAGTAAATATTATTAGAATAGAGATATAATGCATCATTAAACATGTTGAAATAGATAGATTACTGATTCATTTATACCAATATCACGGATATAGTCTTTAAAAAGCTAGTTAATTAATATTTGGACCTAAGGTTACCGAGTTGTATTAGTGCATGATTTGATCCCAAGGAGCCTGCACTAAAACTGTGTAAAGCTTGGGTTTAAAGTAGTGGCTCACATCACATGCTGCTCATTGCACAGCAGTCTTGGCGGTAATGCTCGTATACTTAGTCCGCTACCATTTTTCCAGCATGTCATCTCAACCGAGTGCATACCTCTACCTTCCAAGTCGAAGTCTCTACGTCTTAACTAATTGCCGCAAATGTTGTATATTTCTTTGAAATAAAATAGCATAATGGTACCGATTCTACGTGTACAAGTAAACTTAACTAAAAAATGCATGCATGTAGAATTGGTAACAATGACATGATACAAACGTATATCGCAGACTTGGTATTAAATTCAGTTTAAAATATTTACAGAAATTCCTGGTGGTGTTTTCCTTTTGAAGCTATGGAGTCTTTGTCAGTACACTTGATGTGGGTGGCAGCGGCCACTTACTGCGCTATGTTGGCCCCTAAAAGCTTGCTTGCCACCCTGATTGGTGTACTGGGCATGGCACACTTCAGTCTGGGTACGTTTTTATAATAAATCTCTTGACAGCATCATGGACTATCATCATAGAATGAATATTTACATCAAATAAATAACAGACTGACTAAAACTTAAAGTGTGTGTGCAAAGGATTCCAAACAAAGCCATCACTTGCTACTACCCTAGAAATTCAAAATTTGATAAATCTTTATACTATGAGTTAAAACCCCAAAGCTCAAGCTCCAGACTAAAGAAAAGATTTACTTATTGTAGAACAATATAAATAAATAAATACTCATGGACATTTTAATCGATCCCAAGCTAAGCTTACACGCTTGTGTTATACTTCAGTGTTGTATATATACTTTTGTGTTACTACATAGACTTTACTTTTCTTTTCAAAATACATCGACAACATTTGTATGACTATTGTAAATATCACACAAATGATTGTCCGTGTGGTAATTGACCCCGAGACCTCGTCAACTGCAGTACGTTACATGAACCACAAGACTTCAAAGCTTAAGAGGATACCAAAATAGCTTCGTGCATTTTTCTATGTACGAAGTTTTCATTGTTTCTTTAGATTGAATGCCTAGAGCTCTAATTTTTAAGTATATGTTTTTTCAATATATGATCTAGGATCGCATAAACTCAGAAACGCGATTGAAAAAGTTTTCTCGATAGAAAATCTTGGCGAAACAACCTCTCAAATTTTTTATTTTTTTCATTGTCGGTCTATTATCGCGTATTAACTAATGAAATAACTTTAAAAACATAGGTAACTATTATGTATAGAAACACGTGGATCAGAATTAAAATATATTTAGTAGATTTTGAGTAAATAGGAAAAGTATCCCTAATTCTTCATTTTCTGTGCCTACTGGCTGTGTTAATATGTACGTATCGGCGATGATATACGATAATATTGATGTAGGCCCTTAACAGTTTAGTGCTCAACACAACATTGTAGGTATATTTGCCATTTGATATTTTACCACAACTCCGACATTTCGTCTTAAAACATCTCAATAGCATAAGGTGTTTTAATTTCTTCGAATACAATGTTATGTGATTTCACAGTACACATTTACATTAATAAATAAAAAAGAAACAGGGAGTATGTTTGAGGGAAAGCAAGATAATTGGTAAGACAATAACACCTCTCACATCCTTTAGCAAATATTGAAAAATATAAGCCGCGACGAATTAAAATTTGCGTTGCGATACCTACTTGTGTAATTTTGACGTCATTTGTGGTTTTGTACTTACTAATATTTTCGGCGTAGTTGTACTTATATATCCAACACCTGTGGCTTTACTTGGGTTGAAACGGAAGTAACACTGCTTTAAAAATCGTAGCAAAATCGTACTATGATCATATATTTTCGAGAGAGGGAAAATCACATTTAAAGATGCCACAATTTTTTATCATAAAATCTTCAGGCAGAGGCAGTGGTAGTTTTGGCGGTGGTTTGCTGATAGCATCTCTCGGGACAAGAGAAGCATTCCGATACATGGGCTTAATTGCTTTTCTTGGAGGAGTTTTATATGGATTGCTGCACTACTTTTGGCTGAAGAATATCAACATGACGGGAATAGAAGACGCCTGTGCACAAGATACTGGTAAGATTATCAAAACCTGCAGCAATGTGGTTCAGAAACATCCTTATTAATTGAGATGCTACTCAATATGTTAATCGGTCAAGTACGGGTTGGAACACGAAGGGTAACGTACCGTTATTATCATCATCATCATCATAACATCACGCCTTTTTCCCATGGGGTAGGCAGAGACTATAGAGCGCCATCTGCTACGATCCAAACATACTTCCTTGGCTTCATCCACACTCATACATCTGGTCATACATGCCCGACGGTTGTAAGTGCTACGCACTTGCCCCTTTTGGAGTATGCCGGCGATGACATCCGAGTATAATTTTCTCGGGCGTCCTCTTCCAGCATTTCCACTTAGCTCCCCCGTGTATATGCCTTTCGTTAAGCGTCTCTCATCCATCCTCTCCACATGACCAAACCACCTAAACATGCTTTTCTCCACCTTAGTCACTACATCCTCTTTCAGACCGCAACGTTCTCTTATAACTTCATTTCTTAATCTACGAGTATCTTTCAAAGTCACACCACACATATTTCTCAAAGAGCGCATCTCTACAGCATTTATTCTACTTTTGTGCTTCTTTATCATTATTTATTATCATCGAACAAAAATATAATCAAAGTAAGGGATAAGGTCAGGAAAATGATAATGCTGAGTATTTGTTGTTGTAGCATCAACTGATAAAATTAAACTGTGAAATTTTCAGCTTTCAAGCTATTACAAATCTAGAGACACCCTGGTGACAGACGGAGGGATGAACGGACCGACGGACAGCAAAGTCCCAATAATATGGTTCAGATTTACTGTTTTGTATGGAACCCTATAAAGAAACATAGGAATGTTCCTATGTTTCTTTACACACATACTCGTACGTTTCCATTTCTATGTTCCTTTAACATTTTATTATTATAACTCCAAAAATCAAAACGTAAACAAAAGTTTTGTAAAATTGACATGTGAAACATTTTAATGCTAGAGTTACACTATGTTACAGAAAGTGGTGATGGTGACAAAGCGAATGGCGAGCCATTAAAGAAAGATGCAGAGACGATGATATCTCTGGAGAGGCTTCACATAATCACACGATTCAATCCGCTCGGCTCTCTACACTCACTCCCAAGGGGCTCTCGTTCAAGAGTATGTACTCTATCCGTTAAATCTATGTTAATACTTATAGATGTTCAGTCTTTCCTCCAAAAATTATTACGGGTAATAAAAATTAAATAATTTGTTTATATTGTAACTTAAGGCCAAGTACAATAACGGTATCGAAGACCTAGGCGATGTTAGATTCTAAATAACTAATAAAGTACTTACTCCTAATATATTTGCAGTTTTCGCAAGGCGACATAAACGAGCACTGTCGCAGTCGTAGCGGAAGCAATAGCCAGAGACGTGGCAGTAACTATGAAGGTTCTGCTTCATTACTTCGTTCCACATTGGAGATCAGTCATCATCATACACCGAAGGGACATATTTCAAATCCAGTGCTTTCCATCAGCAGAAATGCTAATCATTATAAGGTCAGTAAGTTTGCTATGATAATTTTAGAATAGACGAGAGACTTTGGTACCAATTCTACGTGCACTAACTAAACTTAACTTAGCTAAAAAAATAAAACAACTATGGCGTATACTTAATAAATTAAATTGTAGTGGAAAAAGTGATCACTGCAAGCGGGACTTGAACCCACGACCTCGGAATACCGTTCCGTAGCTCTGCCAACTGAGCTTATTGCGGTCGTGCTAACAGTAACCAATTTGACCACCACAACGTTCCTCGGTTGAGTCTACATCGCATCGGAAAGGTATTCCGAGATCGTGGGTTCAAGTCCCGCTTGCGATGATCACTTTTTCCACCACAATTTAATTTATTAAGTAAAAGCATAGCAAGTCAATAGCAAAATTAATAAATTACTTTAACTATGGCGTATTTTGATTATTCGGCTATTTCGTTATGTACACTTTTAATAATTACTGGCTATTCCCTGCAACTTCGTACGTGTGGAATTAAGAAACCAAACCTCAATAAATTATACAAAATAAAAAATTGGTCAAGTGCGAGTCGGACTCGCGCACGAAGGGTTCCGTACCATTATCTATGCAACATAAGGCAACGTTATTAGAATCGAGCAAGAAACTCATGTTTGTTGTATGGGAGCCCCCCTTAAATATTTATTTTATTTTATTTTTAGTATTTGTTGTTATAGCGGCAATAGAAATACATCATCTGTGAAAATTTCAACTCTCTAGCTATCACCGTTCTTGAGATACAGCCTGGTGACAGACGGACGGACGGACGGACGGACGGACGGACGGACGGACGGACGGACAGCGAAGTCTCAGTAATAGGGTCCCGTTTTTACCCTTTGGGTACGGAACCCTAAAAACCATCCCCTTTAACCATCAAAAAACGGCATGATTTAAGCATACATAGGGACATACATACAAAAATAACGACTTTGTTTTATAATAAATAAAGAAAATTGTACAGATTTTCTAATAAAAAGGTTCTGTTAACATTGCCGAATTGTGTTATTGACACTATCAATTTTCATATTTAGTTAAATTTAGTTGTGTACGTAGAATCGGTACCGTGCTGAATTCTAGTAGTAATAAACTATTTTCAAGAGGAACAAAGCAAGAAAATGGCGATCAAATTCAAACATATTTTTGCTCAATAACAACTAACGAAAATCTAAATAAATATAGCAGAAATACTTTTTTACATAAATAACATAGATTTATTTACATACAGATAAACACAAACAAATAAACGGAAACCTTGCTTATGATCTTACTTAATATAGTTTTGTTTGTTTTATCACTATCTTTTGTTACGAAGCGTTGCTAATTTATTACCCAGATTTACGTAAATGTAATTATAAACTAATATTATCTATAAATTTACATGCCACATTAATGCCAATATTTGTTAACCTCCAAGATAGATAGTCCGGCCAGAAAGAATGAGTTTGTATTATTTTATTTACAGCAAGCACAAAGTGCGCCCAAGTTGGGATTGGCAGGTTTAATTCAACGCAATAATATATCCCAACCAGTTCTCTCTGAATACGATCCCAGACGTCGTGACTCTATACCAGAGGAAGCAGAAGAAGATCGTCTAGCTGTTCCAACGAAACCACCGACAAAGACTAAAAGCGATAATCTCCCACCACCACCGAGTTACGACGAAGCTACAGGAGAACATAGGAAAAGTTGGCACTCAGATGACAGTACTCCCACTTAGAACAACAAATCACTTGAATTTTTGAATAAGCCTATCATTATATAATGAACAGTTTCCTTTAAAATATGCACATATTAACACTATGTATAAGCATATTATAAGCTGTCATCAAGATTAACTATGTATATACATATGCATAATGTTAGTTTACTGTCATTAAAATATAAGGAATGTGGTAAAAGTTTAAGGAATATAGATTTCGACTGCGTTACACTTCAAATAGTCTAAGAAAAAAGTTTAAGCCATATCTATCTAGTAGTTTTCGACTTATGTAGTAATCTAGAAGCATGGAATATCACTAGGCACCTTTGTAGGAGTGTTGTCTTGTGATTTTACTAAGTATTTTCACCAAAGAATTTTAAATACTAATCAGCACATTTTAAAGAAATTTGGCTACTGTTTTGTAATGGACATTTTATGAATAACATCTGTAGATTGTACTTTTAGGTTTTGCTAACTGTACTTACTAAAAAGCTTGGTAATTATTTGGCTGTCACTCTTCGGAACCATAAGTTGATATCATAAACTTTTTGTCTTATCTATGCCCAAAGTTAAACATAAGTCTCTATAAATCTTAATCAAGTGTAATGTTATGCATCATAACATGACATTCGTATTACAATTACCCAGACCGCAGAACGCCCAAATTTTATAATTTGTTTAGTTCAGAAACTAAAATACACGCTTGAATATCCTGAGTATTTTTTTTAATTATTGCATTGTCATCGGCCCTCAATACGTGTGCAAAGTTTTCAATAAAATCCGACTAGATACTACAAGAGGGTGAAAATTACTTTCAAAGATTCCGTTACCATTAATTAATACATTGATAGATACCGAGCTAATAAAAGCGTGGTTAACACACTAATGGTCTTATACATAATGACTTATCGGGGGTTTAAAAGTTCGCTAAATACGGTTCGCGAAAATTGTCAAAATCTGTTAATCATAACAGTCTTTTTACGCTAAAACGTTTATTATCTCTCCGATAAGTCATTATTAATAAGATCATTAGTATTATCTGCCATATACCTAATATAATGTTTCACTAATATTCATATTATTGAAACAGTTCACAATCTCGGAAAGTTTTTATGCTACCAGAAAACTTTAATAGTTTAAGGACTAGAATGACCATCTTATTCAAATTGCTTGCATAGATTTCTTTTTTTATTAGATCAAAGTTATAGGTGCTGATAATTTAATGTTGTTGAGGCTAAAAAAGTAAATCAACAGAACTGCTTGTAGCAATAGAAATGAAAACTAAATAAAACATTGTAAAGGCTTTAATTTGTTTAAGTTGTAGTTAAGATAACAATATAAACTGTAAAGGATTACACACTTTTTATTAATCTGTACATAAAAAGTAATTTTATTCTACTGGCATTTTTTATTTATATTAAAAGGAATAATTCAACAAGAGTTGAAATTATGAAGCGACTACTGCTGCAAAAGGCACGAGAGCAATGCTCATACTCATTTTGTACAGATACTGTTCTCCCTTAATGTGCGCGCGGCGATTTTGGGCGGGTCATGCGTAACAACCAATAAAATTAAGTTATACTGTTTATGTGCGTTACTCGGCAACGCACCGACGAGCGACGTGGCAGTACATTTGTTTGAAAAACCCTGCTCCTGTTAATTTAAAACTCTAAGTAGTTACACTATTTGACAGAAGAAAAAATGAAATAGATAATAGCCTTTTATTTCATCCATTATACTTAAAAAAACCTTCATCTTGGAGCTATTAAATATTCTAAAATAATATGCAATATAGTATAAATGGGAGAGCAGCTATAGCTACTCTAGGAACTCTATGGGTGTATTATAAACAGACAGAATGCATATTAAATTTAAAGCAATGCAAAAATATTTAATAAATACGTTACGTTTACAACATTACATGTTACATTTTAAACTTAAGACTTAGAATAATATACCTTATGATTATTGTTTCATAACTTGTGGTTTTTGGAGAATTTTGAGATCGTAGTATCGGTCTGACTGACGGTTTATCGCCTAGCGAAAACGACAAACTCCTTTATTGGTATTGGAATTACAATGTATGTATTAACACTGGTTTTTTTTCAGTTAAATCAGTTACTAGTTATTATTCTGTGGTTAAATGAAGTAACAAACTCAAAATTGTTTTTCATTTAAATCGGTTTGCTCGAAGTAGGCATTCTCTGGAACACTGGGACGTAACTGAATACTTATAGGCTAATTACAAAATAAAAATGCTTTCTGTGCTTCATAATTAAATTAAGGAAAATATTTATATGCACTTAAATAATAACAACAGCTTAAAAAGGCTTTTAACTAAACTTTAAAACTTTTTGTAGCTATAACGTAACGTAACGTATTCGTTGCGTTTCTAATTTTTTCAAAACGAAATGCATCGCGATACGTTTCATATCAAAATATGTATAATAATATCTTTTACTCAAAACGTAAACGACCATTCAAATAGTTATTACATACATTTTAATAGTAATAGGGTTAATCCAATACCAGAATATTAATAAAATACTACTAAAAATGCAAGAAAGGCACATAGTTAACATTAATTACGGTCAAAGAGCAATCATTCTATTTTAAAGTCGATTTTTAAACTAACTATAAAACGTATATGCCTTTAAGAGGATACCAAAATAGCTTCGTGCATTTTTCTATGTACGAAGTTTTCATTGTTTCTTTGGATTGAATGGCTAGAGCTCTAATTTTTAAGTATATGTTTTGTCAATATATGATCTAGGATCGCATGAACTCAGAAACGCGATTGAAAAAAGTTTTCTCGATAGAAAATCTTGGCGAAACAACCTCTCAAATTTTTTATTTTTTTCATTTGTCGGTCTATTATCGCGTATTAACTAAGTAATGAAATAACTTTAAAAACATAGGTAACTATTATGTATAGAAACACGTGGATCAGAATTAAAATATATTTAGTAGATTTTGAGTAAATAGGAAAAGTATCCCTAATTCTTCATTTTCTGTGCCTACTGGCTGTGTTAATATGTACGTGTCGGCGATGATATACGATAATATTGATGTAGGCCCTTAATTTACTTGTGTAGCAGTTATAAAAATCGGCTTTGATACATCAAAACAAAATTTTTGGCCATTAAATTAGACGACTACAAAATACAAAGTGGTTTTACTGACTCTGTATAATTATTTAATTGCAAAAAGTCGTTTAAAAGAACTTCATAGAACTATCAAATGCAACCAGATTGTCCATATCATCAGTTATCTTCCTCGGGGCAGTCTTTTTGGCTCGTCTTAGAAAGATAACCTTTACTGATGTGGTTTTTATCGAGAATGGAGTACGCCTTCTCTATAACGGCAGTCGGTGGATTTCGTTCTCTTGTTAGAATCCAGGCGTTTACTGTAATACAAATTAAAGAATTTATTCATTACTTACTTATTAATTAATTACATTCCTAGAATATCGGCATCAAAATGTTACAGTAGTGGGTAGAGTAATATGTCAGTAATACACGGGCTCTACAAAAAGCAGAAAAGCAAATCATCATTTAAGGGATCTCTTGTTATTACTATATGTTATACTATTCTAATCTAGATCTTTTGTTATTACTTATGTATTTTATTCCTAACGTATTTGTATGCGTGTGAAACTAACTCTTAACTAACAATGTAAAACTAAGTTGAGTATAAATAACTGCTTGGAAGTCAGAAATTAGCAAAACTAAACTTTCTGGAGAAGACAAGATTAACCAATTGTCTAGGGTGTAGGTAAATAATCGGAAATAACAATTTAATTTACCTGCATGAATAGGACCGAACTCATAACAGCTCCAGACAACAGAATAGGTGTCGTAATCAGTGTCTAAAACCCAGTAAGGGGCAGCGATGTTAACTGGCAGTGATGGGAACGAGACGCTTAGCTTGGCTTCATCGGATCTGCTCACTTGTGTGGCCGTGCCTCTGATCTCCGACTTCACTCCAGTCCTGAAATTAAATAAATTCATACTGTTTTAACACCTTTCTCCTCCATAACACTAGTTAAATAGCCACGGGTAAAACCACAGTTGCAATATTCTTTACGAGAGGGCTCGATTCCTATTCCAGAGTTTAAGTATATACTTATTCAAATAAAATTCCACGTTTCATTTATGAGATAACGTTACACACACCAGAAAAAAAACAGAATCGACATTATTAACGAATGATGACATTGTGTAAAGTTTATTCATTGTGACCTTTTGAGCCTTAAACACCAGAGGTACTATCAATATTTTGTTCTAAGACCAAGGCGAACTGGTAAGTTCAATTATGTATTGTCACAATTTTTATTGTCTTATAGCGCATATGTGTTTCGTCTTTAGTCGACTTCAAAAGGGAACGATGAACAATTTTTTTTTTAATTTTTATTTTATTTTACTTAGTTCTAGTTCGTTTAATACTTAGTTAAAAAAAAATTGAACTAACTATTGAACTAAGCTATCAGAAAACGTAAAATATAACCAGCGCCCCCGCGGTCATGGCATAACCACTTTGTTCGTGTGATTAATTTCTTCAAACCCGTACAGTCATTTTTTGCGAAGTGTAAGAAATGTTTTCATAGCGCAGTACTATGGATTTTCCCTTACAATTTGACGATTATTCGTATATATCTAAGCCCTTTGCTCGTACAGGCATGAGATGCGACTGCAAGTAAGACGGACAAATTCAAGTTAATATTTTTGAGAAAACTTAAACTTACTTTTATCTTTCATTACATGCCTACCTAATATTATTTTTCATTTTTCTAGTGTTTTATTTTAACTATATATATACTTTAATTATACATACATAGCTATACTTATACTTTAATTATACATACCTTTTTTTTAAGTATGTACGCCATTTTTTTGTTTACTTAATTTATTTTACCATCTATTGAAGACAAACATAGTAACATATTTTTTTTACTATTATTTACAGTGAATAGAGACATACAGTGGCGGATTTACCAGCAGGCTGAGTAGGCTGGAGCCTAGGGCGGCAAATTTTAAGGGGCGGCAAATTTAGTTTATAAATTTTTTATTCCGGTTTAAAATTAAGAAAAAAAATTTATACACACACTTAATACCAATTTCCAAAATTGGAGAGAAATTAAAATATTTAACAATAATCGAAATTTTCTCATATACAGTGCTAATTAATAAATATATCAACATCTTTGCATGAACAATTCCTAAACGCTTTACTAATTATACATTAATGATTATGAACTTTTAGAATATTGCAATAGCGATTAGATATTATTATCGAAATTTAGTAATTTTTACATATTATATTCTTCACTGATAACTGCTATAATTTTTCTCCGTGTACCTAATAATTATGACATCTGCTTACCCAATTCAATCTTGATATAATATCGATGGTCTAATCATGATTGCTGCAGCAAGTTTGCAACTTGTCAAATTCAATTTCAGAAAGTAATTTCTTTATGCGTAAAAAATACTGACTAAAATTGACTAATTTTTATTAAATAAAAAACTAGTTCAATATCTTATAGAGATCATATTAATCGAATAACTGATAGTTGAACGACTGCGACTTGACAATAAAAAAATTCCCTCCACAAAATATGTAGTGAGTTAATTTGCTCATTAGAAAATTTATACATTTTATCAGTTAATTATTTTATTTGTAGTAAGAAAAAGTTTGGAAAATCCAAATGAGCAGGCCTTAAGAGCGCATGTCGTACACGAATTATTAAAATTAAATGTTTACATCAGTAGATTTGATAACTTTTCGCAAAGCCAACTTTTTCAGAAAATGTCAATCGGAATGAATGAATTAAAATAAGATAAAGCAATAGTCAGCTACAATTTTTTATTCAACGGCTTCTCTCCCGTTAAATAAGTGTATTAAACAATTTTTAGGCGGCAAAAATTGAATAGCCTACATAATGTTTGTCAATCATGAAAAAACTGAAGAAACTGCCCAGATGTTGTTGCTGTTACAGTTTTTTGTCTTATCATCAGGCTAGTTTAAGTTGAGCAGAATTAAAGTGAAGGTGTACAAAGTTATTATAGCTGAAGTAGAAGGTGAAGCAGAAATGTTTGGAAGCACATTTTGTTTTATTAAATACAATTTTCTTTTTTTGCGTTGCCTGACTCGATTACGAGGGGCCAAACTCTAGCTTCATTTAAGAAACTCCTTAAGGAGCACTATTTGCCACTTTAATTTATACATAACTAGCTGGCCCGGCCAACGTTGTTTTGCCATACCAAAAAATAGTTAAAAAATTTTTTTAAAATGAATGAATAAAAAAAATGAACTATAAACCTCACGGAGCCCGAGACCTTTCCAACGAATGCAAAACCGTGGAAATCGGTTCGTGCGTTCTGGAGTTATAGCGTCAGGAAGAAAAACCCGACTTATTTTTATATAGTAGATTACCTATTTATTAATTTAACGATCATCATAATTTATTCCTAAGTAATTATATATTTAATATTATTTACACGTCATTTACAACAAACACGTCTATCATTGCTTTATTTACATGTTTTTTATTTAAACTTTTATTTGTATACAAAACTATAATTATCTTTATGTAGGTATGTATTATAAGATTATTTGTCTATTTATTTATAGTATACTAGCTGTCCCGGCAAACGTTGTTTTGCTATACAAAAAAAAAAGTTTGAAAAATAGATGTTGGCCGATTCTCAGACCTACTGAATATGTATGAAAAATTTGAGAAGAATCGGTCAAGCCGTTTCGGAGGAGTACGGTAACTAACACTGTGATATGGAAATTTTATATATTAGATTTATAAGTTATGTTGCGCCACATTATACCCTCTCTTTAATACACTATTTCCATCCTAAGGTTGTCTGTAAGAGATCACAATTTGTGATAAGACCGCCTATTATACCTAGCATAAGTACTGTTGGTTAAAATTAACTGTAATATTTTACTGGCGTACAATAAAGACTATTGATTCATTCATTCATTCATTTCTTTCGTAATATAATATTGAAGGGCATCAGGTTGGGTAGGATATTAAACCACTATTAAGGAATATAGAGTCATCTACTAGAGTAATCCTTACATCAGTCTCATGCGTGACAACTAAATATTTAGAAGCAAAGATTGAGTTTAGTTCTTAGCTGCAATATTTCAACTGCCGCATGTAGTTGCGTGTTGAAAGATTTCTCCCTGCAGCTGGTTCATTAATTTCAGGGTTAGCCAAACAATTGGGAGGAATCTTGTCTTTATTATTTCGGCCCATAATGATGCATGACCCATATTGTCTTTATTGTTTCATCATACGATTTTCTCCATAAAACATCCATAAAACAATAAAAGCCAGAAATTACATAAGTGAGCAGAAATTCAAAAATTTTAAAAATTAATTAATTTGAAATTTTAGAAATTTGAGCCTAGAAATTCTGGACACTCGAAACTAAACTGTTTAACTGCTTAACTGTTAAGCGTAGTATAGTTATTGGACTCTCCCGGTGAGAAGGATGCCCATCGCAAATAGTAGCGTGTTTGTAAACCTTAAGACGGCACGATACGAAATTATGCTCCATACAAATGTATGGATATCGTACTTCCGTTTTTTCTACGCGAAAGTTAAACCGATTTTAATAGTTTTTGCGTCATATTATAGATAAAGAGTATATATATGCTTTTATCACATTCTTTTTTCAAAACATAATAACTAAAAGAAATATGACGATCCGAAAAACCCACTTTTTTCGATTTTCTTTAGATCAAGTTGCAGCGTCTATCACACAAATTTGGTAAAGTTTTACCACAAAAGAAAGTGATAAAAGCATAGTTATACTCTTTATCTATAATATAACGCAAAAGCTATTAATATCGGTTTAACTTTCGCGAAAAAAAAAACGGAAGTACGAAACGTCTTTTTTCAAAGAATTTGTAGGTAAAATCCGCTTCATCTATATTTGTCCCTTTCAGCGCGGATAGCAATACCTAAGGCAAATACCTAAATGAGGAGTACAGTACCCTCTTAATTCACATTAGCGTGTAGCAATTAATACCTATCTACCTTCCCTTGGTAACTGCAATGGAAATGGTACTTACGACAAAAATCTAATCACAAATTTTGAAAACGATCTTAATTGAATATTTTAATATTTTTTTATTATTTTTACTTACAATATTTTAATCTGTTTGTTAACCACACCAACGACACCATTTTCCTTCATACTGTAGTCCGCAGTAATGCATTTGCCTCCAAACTCAAACACGAAGAAATACTTCTCTGCTTCGTACCATCTGCCCAAATACTGAAACATTAAAGATATTGGGGTTACTACGCAGTTAAAATCCGAGAAATATTGTTTTTATACAGGTTTTTCTTTTTCTTACTCGACTGGGATCAAAATTATCCATCGCCTTGATGTCACTAGGGCAGGCTCCTGGCATTATTATCTGTGCTCTACTCAGCCTCAGGGATAGAAAACCGCATAAGAATACTGCTATCTGCCTTAGTACTGACATCTGGAACGATAATGAATATTTGTAAGTTTTAATTAATATATACAAAGTCGCTCTATCGGCAACCTTTTTAGACTAGGGTCTCTTTGACTCATTATAATAAAATAACTTATATATAGGTGGGTCATACTAATGGGCGTAGCTGTGAAGACTAGAGAAGCTGATAAAGACATTTAAAGCAAATAGCAAAATAATATTCGACTTGAGAAAAGAATACATTTGTCTTATGGAGTGTACCTAGAGAAAAACTACAGACTTACAAGCGAATAAAGGTTTAGGATCGTTATACTCGAAGCAGATTTCAAGAACTAGCTAATTTAATAACTTGATTAGTTTGATAGTATAAAAGAAAGCTTTGACTACTAATTGGATTAAATCTGAATTTAACAGCTACTGGTAGCAACATATTGGCCGATGTAAATAAATTGCCACTACATCTAAATGACCTCTAAAACTTATGCCGCTCATTGAGCCGGAAGAATTTAAAGTTTGCGGCCATAGTTAGTATAAGCTAGATCAATATAGACACTTAATAACTTCAACCTTCTAGATAACTTAGATCACTATGTTATAAGTTTTTGTTGGCGTGTTTATTAATGCATTTCAGTAGGAATAGAAGTGCTTAAGTGCTATAATAAGAGCTAAACCAGTCGTATTCTATCCACTGATTTACTAGATAGTGGGTTCTTCTTCAACATCTTGAAGTCACGTTTTAGCTTGGCTAAATGGCACTTCATGGGCTATTGAATAATGTTTCATATGACGTATAGCCTGTATCAGAGACACACATAGATACAAATTTCACGCACACAGATATAAATGCGGCTTTATGCCGGATGAAGGAAGTAGCTATAGACACACTATTTGTTAAATCTGTAACTGTATGTTTACGTTCCAGGATGTCACGGATTATGCAAGATCACCTCCCTCTCTCTCCAGCCCATTTACGTCCCACTGTTGGGCACGGGCCTCCTCCACTTTGGGAGGGATTATGGTCTAATGTGCCACGCTGACCAGGCGTATTGGCAAAGGGTATATTTTCGAGTTATCCGTCTCTCACAGAGGGATCTGTGACTTTTACAGCACCCTTGGCAGGAGATGGGGTGGTGACACTTGTATTATTAATCTGTCACCACACGGAGATCACCTATATAAGTATTATTATAACAAGTCAGGCAGCAATCTGTTTGATTTTTTTGCCTTTCTTACAGTTTGGTCCAGTAGTATTTTATACCCTGCTTATAATCGTCGACAGTTTATGAAAGTGCTCTGGCTTTATGATACGGTAATCTATTATAAGTGTTATTAGTTTATTATATATAATATAATGCTACGAATAATAATGTTGTTTGTCTATGAAGTCTTTAAATGTATTACATAGATATAACTCAAATTCAAATTCAATACTCGTTATTGTTTGTATAAAATTAAAACTGGTACAAAAGGCGGTCTTATCTGCGATCTCTTCCAGACAACCTTTGTATGGAATACTAAATTTCTGGAATTAGATGTCTAACTATGTCAGTACTTCAATCTAAAACGATGGTTTTTATTCGTTGGAATTAAAATTACAAAAAATACTCACGAGAATATTGTATGTACATAAGAAACTTTTTGTTCATTCTATTGATTTTTTGTTACAGCTTAGTAATCGGGTTTTACGTTTTAGGTTAGTAGGTTAGTCGTATGTGTAATTTATACTTGCACTGATTAACATACAATTATATTGTTAATAAAATTGAATAGCTTAATCTGTAACGCAATAGTCTAACAATGAATGAAGTTAGGCAATTGTTTCAAGTATATAGTTAAAGTATTGCTTTCTGAATCAATCCATAAACTGAAATGTTCCATTTAAAGGGTAATAATTCATAGAAAAATACAAAACAAAATAATATTGCAGTAAAATAACAAACAAAACAACAAAACGTTAACTTTACAATGGACTCAATTTGAGCACTAAATAATTGAGTATTTAAAAAAATGTTCAACTGACTTCATCATGTGCTTTTGAAATTTGAGGGTTTTCCTCAATTTCTCAGGAGATAACCATCAGATGATCTGGTGCCAATGGGACCACACGGGAACCACTAGCATTCAAATAAAAAGAGAATCATTAAAAACGCTTCGCCCAGTTAAAAGTAAACGAACAAAGAGGTAACAAACATAAAAAAACATACAGACGAATTGAGTGTCCTCCTTTTTCTGAAGTCGGTTAAAAGTCCGACACTGTTTTACAAGACGTCGAATTAGCGGCTAGCCAAATATAACTTAGATAACTTATATAATATAAGACGTATGTATAACTAAATAAGTAATATATGTATATATAAGCGCGTGTGTATCTTGTATGTATGTGTATTTGTAATTTTATAGATAGGTTATAAATTCATTAATAATTAATTAATTCAATACACCCACAACTACCGCTCTATCCATATCATGTATCCATACAAAGGTTGCCTGGTAGAATCGCTTTAAGCTATAAGGCCGCCCATTGTACTACATTATTTTAAGAACATCCTGTAATGTAAAACTAAATCGTGTACAATAAAGAATATAATAAATAAATAAATAATACAAATATTGTATAGATACATGCAGTAGGTTAAAACTGTCCTTAGTAAGTATGCTAGCATACGGTACTGTATAACGGTTGACGATTACAGTACTCGTAATGAGCCGAAGCGAATAAAATTGTGAGATGCTTTCTACACTCATAAAACTTTATATTCATACGCTGTTAAACTTTGTGATACAGTATATTAGCTTCATTTGACGCCTTTTATAGGTAAATGAGGGCAGTGCAACAGTGTGAGGAAATTAACTGTACAATATCTCTCTCCAGACCATTTAAAGGTTACTGTACTCCTAATTTAGGTATTTGGCTTAGGCATTGCTATGCCTATTCCCGAGCGCGGCGCAGAAAGGGACAAATATAGCTGAAGCAGATTTTACCTACAAATTCTTTGAAAAAAAAGACGACGAGTCCCCCTTTTTCGCGAAAGTGAAACCGATTTTGATTGTTTTTACACTATAATATTATCTATAGATGAAGAGTACCATCTATTCTTCTTTATTAAAAAAGGGTACTACGATGCCCATAATAAATAAATAAATAAATAAATATTCATGGACATTTCACACAACGTCCTCTGGTCCCAAGCTAAGCTTATATGCTTGTGTTATGGGTACCAGAATACGGATAGAATACATATACTACTTTTTTTTTGTAAATACATACTTATAATACATAGAAACACCCAGACGCAGTACAAACATTTGTATGACAATTAGAAAAATCACACAAATGATTTCCCGAGCGGGAATCGAACCCGCGACCTCTTGATCGGCAGTCCGTTACCAGAACCACTACACCACGAGGCTCGTCATATTTTTATATAGAGCATAATTTGGTATCGTGCCCTCTTAACGTCCCACTGTTGGGCACAATCTTCCTCCACTTTGAGCGATATTATAGTTTAATATACCATGCTGACCAGGCGTGTTGGCATTGGGGTTAGTTTCGAGGTTTCCGTAACTAAAAAAAAATGTAAATGAAATGAGATAAAAAGAAACTAGTAAGACGTTATTATAAAACCTTCTTAAGGGCCTACATCGATATTATCGTATATCATCGCCGACACGTACATATTAACACAGCCAGTAGGCACAGAAAATGAATAATTAGGGATACTTTTCCTATTTACTCAAAATCTACTAAATATATTTTAATTCTGATTTACGTGTTTCTATATATAATAGTTACTTATGTTTTTAAAGTTATTTCATTAGTTAATACGCGATAATAGACCGACAAATGAAAAAAATAAAAAATTAGAGAGGTTGTTTCGCTAAGATTTTCTATCGAGAAAACTTTTTTCAATCGTGTTTCTGAGTTTATGCGATCCTAGATCATATATTGAAAAAACATATACTTAAAAATTAGAGCTCTAGCCATTCAATCTAAAGAAACAATGAAAACTTCGTACGTAGAAAAATGCACGAAGCTATTTTGGTATCCTCTTAATAATTGTTCTTAATTTTTTTACAATTTGTGAGTTTTTCAACAGACATCTTACGGATCATAAGATCCAGCGTTTGTTAGATAAATTAATAATTTGATTACTCTTTAAGTAGATACGGAATACTAAAAACTACTTCAGCAAAAGTTAATGAATACTACTTTTTATAGCAAATTTAAACAAAACCAAAAAATCTTTTCAAAGCTTTGGTTAATTGTTTATAACCTTAGTACGTAACTGTTATTGTTAAAAAGCAATTTATTGTCATAAGAATTCTATTAAAACTAATGTATATAGCGTACATTATTAACATTTAATCATTATAAAACAAAGTCGTTATTTTTGTATGTACGAGTATGTGCCTATATGAGCTTATTATATCTTTTTAGCTACGCAACGGATTTTGTTGCGGATTTTTTTTTATGATAGAATGGTTTATGAGGATGGCTTTGTTGTATAATTTGTTAATTCAAATTATACAACGTACAAAGTTGCGGGCAACAGCTAGTGAGAATATATGTATATTAGATTTATATTATTAAGTATTCACCAAGGATATTATACTAAGTAGAAAATATAATTTACAATCAACGCCAACAGAAGTAATATAGACTTTATTTCAATAGAAATAGAGTTTATAGTTTTTGAGGATATGAAAAAATCCTTGGAATTTATTTTTACCAGTTTTGAGTACGTTTTTTACTTCCGACAATATCCAGTGGGTTTTAAATCTGTAGCCTTAATACGTTTTGCAAATATTAAATTAGACATTTAAAAATTTTATATGACTAACATTCCACATGTAAAATTTTTAAATAAATATTTAAGGACATTTCACACAGCGACCTCTGTCTGGTCACAAAGTAAGCTATATTTCTATGCTTGTGTTAAGGGTACCAGATACTCTGTAATCTGATACCGGATAGTCTGTAATCTGTTAGTATTAATAGTAGCTAATGCTTATGTTTCTTACAGTGGGGTGGTGTTCTTTAGAGTTGAGAGATTCGAAGGAAAAATAATTCCTTAGAAAACCTTAAATAGGCAAGGTAGTATAACAAAGAGTAGATTTCAAATTCTGTAATTTAAGTATCTACAATTTAAAAGTTTTCTATAGCAGCAAATATTGATTATTGATTGTTACCCGCGATTTCGCATAGTTGGAATTTAGGAAACAAACTATACAAATAAACCTTCCTCTTGAACCACTCTATCTATTGATAAACCGTATCACGAGGCTTTGTGTTGTGAAAGCTAGGCACATAGGGACATAAAAACAGTGACTTTGTTATACATACATATAATAACTTCACTGTAACAGCAATTCGTCTTTGGAATGCTTTACCCGAGGAAATCAGGAGATCCAAATCACTGCCTTCATTTAAGCGCAAACTAAAGAAACACTATATAGAGACACAATAATGCTTAATAGGGCTGTCGCTGTTTCCGTCCTCGTCATCCTTTCTTATTTTTTCATCTACCTGTTTTTATATGAAGTATGTATTTGTTTTATATTATGTTTAGAATGTATATCTGTATGTATGTAATTTAGTATAATTATATATTTAACTACATGTATCGTCTATATTTATCAATTTATACATAAACTATTTTTGTTCACCTACAAGTACTGCTATTTCCTATAAACATCTCCATCCAAAGGTTGCCTGGTAGAGATCGCTCTTAGCGATAAGGCCGCCCATTGTGTTTTTCTTAGTCTTAAGGTAATTTTTGTAACTTGTTTTTTATGGTGTACAATAAAGAATATATAAATAAATAAAGACCAAGATTCTTGTTCTATGTAACTTGGGTAAATAATGTCTTTTTTACACATTTATGTACCTACTTGTTTACGTTACTTTTAGCTACATAAAAATTGTTTCTACAAAATTTCAAGAATTTACATAGTTATCAGGGGCTCAAGTCTGCTATTACAATGTTGTCACAATGATTTGTGACAAAAAATTAATAGGAGGCTACCAAACTTGATAAAATTCGCCAGTATGCAATCAGTGATAGATAATTTTCCACATTGTAATAGCAGACTTGGCCCCCAGTTCGCTGTGTTGTTTATTTATGTTATGAGCATTGCCACCTATTTGCTTGTTTTATGTTTTGGGATATTAATGATGAGAATTTGTGGTTTGTTTCTTGGGTACCTACCGGTTGTATTACCGACTCCCGTTCACTAGTACGTGGATTTCTCCAAACGTGATATTGGTGTGATAAACACCGACATTAGAAAACTATTTTAAGAAATCGAGTTGACTTGATCGTATTCTAATAGAATGCACAAATATACAGCGTGTCCTACACATACAAGTATTTCCGCACATGTTCCTAAATAAAACTTATGTACAGTCAGCAACAGAAGTCGCTATAATATTTTTTACAAAATACCGACGAGAGGATACCAAAATAGCTTCGTGCATTTTTCTACGTACGAAGTTTTCATTGTTTCTTTAGATTGAATGGCTAGAGCTCAAATTTTTAAGTATATGTTTTTTCAATATATGATCTAGGATCGCATAAACTCAGAAACGCGATTGAAAAAAGTTTTCTCGATAGAAAATCTTAACGAAACAACCTCTCTCATTTTTTATTTTTTTCATTTTTCGGTCTATTATCGCGTATTAACTAATGAAATAAC
Source organism: Orgyia antiqua (assembly GCA_916999025.1). Taxonomy (NCBI): domain Eukaryota; kingdom Metazoa; phylum Arthropoda; class Insecta; order Lepidoptera; family Erebidae; genus Orgyia; species Orgyia antiqua. Next base: position 24,430,232 of record OU779862.1, read on the forward strand.
TTTAAAAACATAAGTAACTATTATATATAGAAACAAGTAAATCAGAATTAAAATATATTTAGTAGATTTTGAGTAAACAAAAAAAATATCCCTAATTCTTCATTTTCTATGCCTATTAGCTGTGTTAATAGGTACATGTCGACGATAATATTGACGTAGGCCCTTGCAAAAGACTAACACAAATTTACCAAATTTATTAACTAATGAAATAACTTTAAAAACATAAGTAACTATTATATATAGAAACAAGTAAATCAGAATTAAAATATATTTAGTAGATTTTGAGTAAACAAAAAAAATATCCCTAATTCTTCATTTTCTATGCCTATTAGCTGTGTTAATAGGTACATGTCGACGATAATATTGATGTAGGCCCTTGCAAAAGACTAACACAAATTTACCAAACCAAACCAAAATTTAAAAAAAACATTACTTTATAATATGTAGGTATATACGTAACATTACGGTATAGAGTCTATACCATGCAATACTAAGAACTATGTAACAAGAAAATTAAATGATAATAAGATAAGAATAAAATAACAAAAGTCACTAAACATTGATAAAAATATTCTAATTATAAATTCTAATTATTAATTATAAATTCTAAGTATAAAATTCTCGTGTCGCAATGTTCGTTCCCATACTCGTCCGAAACGGCTAGACCGATTTTTATGAAATTTTTTATGCATATTCAGTAAGTCTGTGAATCTGCTACTATCTATTTTTCATACCCCTAAGTGATAAGGGTTGTCCATCCCTAACAATTATATGGAAAAAAAAACGTTTGCCGGGTCAGCTAGTATGTATATAAATATTTAGCCATAGACACACTATCTGGTTAATTTGTAACAACATTATTGTCTACCATATTTTGATTGAAATTATTGTCTACGATTTATGGAGGTCAGGTATTTGTAAATTATTATTTACTTATAAAATATTGTTGCAAACCGTAAAATTAATATTTTACTGCGTGAATCAATAAAAATAAATAAGCGCCCATGAAATTTTTGACATTGACATTGAAAGTAGAAGGTTGTTACGTAAACATTTTATTACTTTACAAATACGTTACACTAGTAAAATTTGCTCAAAATTTGCTTGTATTTCGCACTATCATGGCAATGATGTCTTTTAAAACAAAAAATACAAAGTTTTATTGCCTTACCAATGATTAGAAAAAACGTTTGGATTACGTCATTTTAACAGAATTAGTTCTTTGTTTTCTTAAACCTGTTTCTATAATTGCTCTATTATTACTTCCGTGATTGTAATTAAGTAGAATAAAATATTAAATAAGTTAATGTAAGTATGTTTGTTCAGTTCACACAAGAAACAATTAACTTCCAATGAAACTTTACAGTTAATAAGTAACGGTCAGTTATTTATTTGCTTTCATCAGGTATAGCTTTTATTAATTTATAACTGAGTATTTTACAAAACTGTTAACTGGAAAACCTCGATTTTCCTCGATTTCTCAGGAGATAACCATCAGAGCCTGACCAGGTGCCAATGGGACCACACGGGAACCACCAGCTTTCAAATAAAAACAGAATCATTAAAATTACTTCACCCAGTTAAAAGTTATGAGGTAACAATCATAAAAAAGCATAAAAACGAGTTGAGAACCTTCTCCTTTTCTGAAATCGGTTAAAAAGTATTGTAAAAGTAATGAAAAGTGTATTTTATTTATTTTTTACTCCTACTAAGCGTGCTGATCAAATGAGAAGAGCGAAAATGTTTAAAGAAATGCTTAAAAATTTCATAATAATTTTGTGCATTAATTCGGTATAGAAAATATTAGACATAATATTTACCACGACTCTACCTAGCTCTCCGTCAATCTCTCATAAGATCTATTGAAATGTACCTAATCAATTTAAGAGGATACCAAAATAGCTTCGTGCATTTTTCTATGTACGAAGTTTTCATTGTTTCTTTAGATTGAATGGCTAGAGCTCTAATTTTTAAGTATATGTTTTTTCAATATATGATCTAGGATCGCATGAACTCAGAAACGCGATTGAAAAAAGTTTTCTCGATAGAAAATCTTGGCGAAACAAGCTCTCTAATTTTTTTTTTTTTTCATTTGTCGGTCTATTATCGCGTATTAACTAATGAAATAACTTTAAAAACATAGGTAACTATTATGTATAGAAACACGTGGATCAGAATTAAAATATATTTAGTAGATTTTGAGTAAATAGGAAAAGTATCCCTAATTCTTCATTTTCTGTGCCTACTGGCTGTGTTAATATGTACGTGTCGGCGATGATATACGATAATATTGATGTAGGCCCTTAATAACATCACTGTTAAATAAACTAAATTACTTTACAAAAATTCATTCATTACTTTTCAAAAAGCAAGTGAATTGCAAAAATTAATAAATTAATGTAGAAACATCACTGTTTATGCAGCCTGCATAAAAATCACATTCGCATTATTATTTTCAGAGCTATAAAACGCTTGTATGGCACGAAAAATGTATGTTGGTATCATTATCATCATGGCAAAAGAGGTGTGCCATTTTATCATATTATGTAACCATGGAATGGGCAAAGAGGATAACGAATAAGTACATATTTAAAATATTAGTCTACATAGTGAAGAATTAAGAAGACATATTAGCAATTTCAACACTTAGACCTGAATGCTTTAAGGTCCGATATTAAGACTTAATCCAAAAACTAAAGAACATAAAACTAACAATATTTGGCTTGTACAATAAAAAAACTTAAAAAGACGCTAAATATCTTTTGGTAAGTGGTCTGATTACCATGAAGCCGCATATTGTGTATGCACCTATTTTTCCAGTTGGTCACTTTAATTTTAAGGGTTTATAATGTTACTAATTTCCATTGTAATTAAATCAAATGAAAATGAAATGAAATGAAAATCATTTAATCAAGTAGGCATAATTTTTTAGAAAAATTATGTGCTTATTACTTGTCCAATTTTTAGTATGTTATGTTGATGATGAGTTATGTAGATGATGACACATCTTCTGCGAGATACGGCCTGGACAATGGAAATTGTCATATTGTTTGTTTTCAAGTCGACAAGCGTACCAAATACTCACCTGAGTTAGTCGCAATTAAGGCTGGCTTCTTCTTATAGGGATATAAGAAGAAGCCAGCCTTAATTGCGAACCTTTCCATCCTCAATATACTCATACAAAAACTGACCATTACAATATTTTACAAAAGCAATACCTAGTCAGTATCCTGATTGATGATTGATATAGGTAATTCAATTTCAACACATCATCATTATAATACAAAAGGAAAATCCCTGATCCGAAAAGAACTATTCGAAAACTACCAAATTGATTATACTGTGCAGTTTTGCCGATAGAAAGAATGAGTTATTGAGAAGGTTTAACTAAGTAGGTACATTTAGATGTGCAATTTGTAAGTTTTATGTAAATTGTGTAAAATGTAATGATAATTGTAGAAAATACTAACAAAAAGTCAATACGATTCGACAGTAAGAAGCCGTGGCTGTTTAGATATGTAAACTTGTGTCTTGTAAAATTATTTCCTTATTTTTATCGACCTCAAAAACATAAATGGTCTTATTCATAATGACTTATCGGAGGTTTAAAAGTTCGCTAAAATAGGTTCGCGAAAATTGTCAAAAACTGTTATTCATAATAGTCTTTTTACGCTAAAACGTTAATTATCTCTCCGACAAAATCTCCGTTTAAACCTCCGATAAGTCATTATGAATAAGACCAAAAGTATTTAGCATTAAATGCACAGTTTTTATTTGTTAAGCTATATTGTGATATATCAACAAATAAGGATGTATGTACAGATTGTAAGTCTAGATTTGTATCAACAAAATTGGGTTTAATTAGTGCTATATAAATTAACCTTAAAGTATAACATTAATAGGTCTATTAAAATATTACCTTGACTTTTATATTACGAAAACTACTTGTATTACACAACACAAACACACAAGTTTAGTAAACACCGGAAAATAGGTCTGATCACGCTGACGGATACAAGCCTTCTGATGTATTTCATATAATTATGCTGCGCGTACGCATCATTGAAGTGATATACTCGTAGATATTGTTAGTATTACATTTATTAAGTAAATACTACATAAATAGTATCAAAAAACATCCTAAACTTAAATAAATACGAAACTTATTAAACTTTTATTTATATTTTTTATTTATTTAAAGTACGAGTATGTTTAAAGCCATAAATTTTATCAATATACCTAATTCGTTTGCAGTTATTTCACACGACGCTACCTAGTCCGAAACTAAGCATACTTGTATCAACATCATCTGTATTTGTGCTAAGCAAGTTCCTGAATGCTAATAAAACCCTAGAGCTTTTTTGCATGACTGTTGAAAATATAGTTACCTACATATAAATTTCAAATGTTTAACTTGAGCAAAAGGTTTTTGGTTTAGCTTTTGGAACCAAGAAGAGTGACAGTAGTATGCTGCAGTAGTAAGTAGAGTAATTATTTTAGGTATTTTTACATAAAAATGGGAACATTCGATAAGTAATCAAATAGGTACCTAAAGTAAACAATTAATTAATACATTTAAATAGGTACAATACAACATTGTAGATCTTTGAGTGACTGTTTTCGAGTTCAACGTTTTATGTAAAAACCTATGCGGACGTTACCCGGCAGGCTACGTGATGACACTATATTTGTGGTACATCCTCTAGTCTGCATTTAAGCTATATTACTAGACTTCTGTTACAGATAGTAACAATGTTCTTCGATTATTTTTTTGTTAATGTAACATAGCTGAAATTTATGCAGCTCGATTTAAGAAATCAAAAGTAAGAAGTTGTCAAAATAGTTCATACAAGATTTGATTTGATTTTGAGACTTGGAAACACATACATTCAATCAGTTAATTATTCTTTTTGCTTAATAAACACCGGAAAATAGGTATGATCACGCTGACGGTTTTCCTGCCTTCTGATGTATTTTATATGTTTTTTTTTATTATTTCTTTTTCCTTTTGTAAAGAATCCTCAATATACGTGCACACCGCACTCTTGTCTAACTTTAAAAAAAAAATTTTGCATGGACTATGTATTCTCTCTTTGGCCTATTAAGGTCCCACAGCTGGACACGGGCCTGCTCTCCTTTTGAAGGGATTACGTTCTACTATGCCGCGCTGACCGAGCTAGTAGTTGGCATAGGTTTTATTTTCGAGATTTCCGTCTATCACAGAGGAAGTTACTTGTGTACGATATCTAAGTGGCGCTTACAGCACCCCGGAAGGAAAGGGGTGGTGACATTGTATTCTTAATCCGTACCACATAGACAATGTATTCTATGTTAATTAAAGCAGAATGAGGCACTTAAGTCAAAAGCGGCCAATGACCTGGACGTTGACCGCATTAACGCTAATTTATGAAGAGTTCAACATTGTAATGTCCATGGTATAATAAGACAGGTATGCCCAATTCATGACATAGCAGATTGTTGACTGGCCGTGTGGTCGAGTGGTTCCTGTAACGGACTGCCGTTCACGAGGTCGCGGGTTCGATTCCCGCATGAGACAATTATTTGTGTGATACATATTTATAAACGTCATACAAATGTTTTTACAAAAGAAAAAGAAAACTACGTAGGTTTTACAAAACAAAAGTAGTATTATGTAGTCTATTCGTATTCTGGTACCCACAACACAAGCATAATAAGCTTAGCTTGGGACCAGAGGACGTTGTGTGTAATGTGCATGAATGTTTATTTATTATTTATCAAACTCACCAATGACTGAACAGTTCAGTAACAATAGTAGAGTCTTATTGGTGAATCGGTTGACATCAATCTGCTCTGTCATGCATTAAGCATATCGGTGTTAATAATGTTAATACAAGACATAAAGACAATCTTGTAATGTACATGCATTACCCGTCTCTACAAAATATGTAACTCTTTCATGGGTCATTGTATACGATTTTATAATAAACTCCCTATTGATGTAAGAGAATTAAATAATTCTAAATTTAAAAAAAATCATTAAAACTAAATTATTATAAAATTTCTGATTATATTAAAGATGATAAAGCTTGGAAGTAGGTTGCTCTGGAGCAATACATATTCTTTTGTAACGTTTTATTAGCATTTATTGCAAGTATAATTGACATTTAATTTAAAAAAATATTAAATTAATTAAAAGCTCTGCTCAGTTTCTTACGCCGGTTCTTCTCAGCAGATTGCGCCCTGAACCGGTGGTAGGGAAAAAAATGGACATATCATACCTAAGCACATAGTTTTTCTAAAAAAATTATGTCTACTTGATTAAATGATTTTTCATTTCATTTTCATTTAATTTCATTATACCATGGTAATGTCTTCATGGTAATCGCATTGTGGCGTAGCGGTAGAAGGTAGGTAGGTAACCTTATACCTGCTGTAAATTTAGGAGGACTTCGGTATAATTCCGAAATGCATCGTGTACCTATTACCAAAGATGATTTATATCATCTTTAATGATACATTTCTTTGTCTGGGTTTTTCTTCACGTTACGGTTAGGTATGTTGTACGATCGTAGATAAATCCTTATATTTTTGCCTACAGCTTGAAAAAATATAAAAGACACGTGCTAATCAGCATAAGGTCGCACTTGCTTTTACTTCTTCTTCATTTAGTATAATATATGGCTTTTGTATAATACAACTATTCGCTTATACTGGTTAAAGAAAAAAAAAATTTTTTCATTACATTTTTTTTGCGTCATGTCGTCGAAAGTAACCAACCTAAAAATCCCAATTTTTAACACCGCGTTCGGAATAAGAACCAGACTTTTGTTTTACAAAGAGAAGTTAAAATTCTGATAACACATAAAATGGAGTCTATCTCACATCAGTCTATAAAATCATACTTACGGAAAATAAATAAAAATCCTTAAAACGCATGTAACAGCGCCATCTATGTAATCGAACTCAAACTAATTAGTAAGTAAAGGTACATCAAGGTTAGGTAAGTACGTATATTGATAGTACTTATCATAGCGTTGAGATAGTGCTAGTGAGTATTTGTTTCATTTTCATAATTGATTTTGTTTTTAGTTCATAAAATAATTATTTAACTATAGTAATATAGACAGAAAAAACAAAAACAAGAATATTAACACTTTATGTTAATATTGCAAATATCAAGTAATCAGATTTGAATTCACGCCAATTTCGAGTTAAGTATACATCAATTTAGAGGTAACTTTCGACTGGGAGCGTGGCGTCTCCTGTAATCCGGCTACTCGGAGGTCGGGACCGGAGGATGGTTTGAGGTCGGGAGTTCTGGTGCTGAGTGGCCCATGTTGACTGGACGTCCACACTAAGCCCGGTATTAATATGGATCCCCCGGAGGAGTCTGGGGGATGCAGGTTAACTAAGGAGGAGCGAACCGGGCCAGGGGGGAAACCCAGCAGCCAAAAGTTCCCGTATCGGGCAGTAGTGGGATAGCGGCCGGGAGTGGGCGCTCAGTATCAGCCCGACCAATATAATCAGACCCGTTCCTTTTGTAATTCTACATCTTTTGATAATATTGGTACTGCATTTATTCTCAGTTTTTAAATAGTGTATTTAGTTAGGTTTATAACGTTTTACATTTTATTAGCTGTACAAATTTAGAAATTTTTGCCGTTTTTGTAATATTTTTCACTAATGCTTCTCTTCTATTGGAATTTGCAAAACAGGGAAGTTTTTGTGAATTCCACTCGTACGAAGTCGTAGAATTTTGCATCATTTTTCACTTATTGTTCACTCCTATTGATCGCAGCGCGATGTTAGCCTTCCTCGATAAATGAACTATCCAGCACAAAAAGAATTTCTCAATGCGAGCCGGTAGTTACTGAGATTAGCGAGTTCAAATAAATAAACTATTCAGCTTTAAATTACTAGTAGGTATAGATTTTAATAAACCTCTAGTTTTATAATGTACACATAACTATTTATTTGCCAGGTGTTCTGACAAAGAAACAATTATTTGCACATTCTCTTGTGAAATGTCGAACGGAATGTTAATCTAGTATGTGTAAAAATTTTAGAATTTACATGACTATAAAACCTGCTTTTGTACAAAACTTGCATTCAAATCAGATCATTTGTTTTAAAAGTTACGGCGTTATAGATAGCCACACACATCTTGGCGTGGGTGTTGAGTTAATTTATTTTTATCACACAATATTATGTCAGGTTTTAATAATCAAGTATTTGTAGCTAAAACAAAAACTATAACTGGTTGAATAGGTATTTGCTAAGCGCTGATAGAAAACAATGAACAAACTTTTATTTAAATAGGTACATAAGTGTTGATTTCTAAATCGACCTATAATAATTGACGAAGAAATCATTGGATAATAAACATATTAAAACCTCATGGACTAATTCATAATCTCTACGTACGTTATAACTTAAAATAATGACAAAATGAAATCGATGGATTTGAACTTCAGCCACTTCTGTATCAAGCGTACGCCAATTTAGAAGTAACTTTCGACTGGGAGCGTGGCGTCTCTTGTAATCCGGCTACTCGGAGGTCGGGACCGGAGGATGGTTTGAGGTCGGGAGTTCTGGTGCTGAGTGGCCCATGTTGACTGGACGTCCACACTAAGCCTGGTATTAATATGGATCCCCCGGAGGAGTCTGGGGGATGCAGGTTAACTAAGGAGGAGCGAACCGGGCCAGGGGGGAAACCCAGCAGCCAAAAGTTCCCGTATCGGGCAGTAGTGGGATAGCGGCCGGGAGTGGGCGCTCAGTATCAGCCCGACCAATATAATCAGACCCGTTCCTTTTGCAATTCTATGCGTCTGTTTTTGTTGTTTCTTCTTGTTCTTTAAAATAGGCACAAGTAGGTAGGTTTCATGAAATATATGGCAACAAAAATAGTGAATGGAATAAAATTAACTGCAAAGAAATATAACGTTATTTTTATGTTTTAAAACCTCTAAAATATGTAAAATAAGTATATTACATTATTAACTTATGAACTTAAGTTAATAACGAGAGGATTGCTTTGAAAAAATAGTTGATTGATTTGCGAATTTACGAACTATGTCGCTAGCAAATTTTATTGATAAACAATCATATGATACCTACTTCAATTACTTTTGCGTGTATGAACAGACCATAAAACAGAATTACATAACTAGGTAAGTTTTATATAATATCTCATTTATATTAGAACGGGAAAAAGGAGTGATATTTGTTACCATTTTATAAATAAAATACAGCATTCTATTTTAATTTTATTAAGAGCTGGCTTCACTTATTATTACAATGACTATCAAGTTATATCTATACTATAGTATAGTGTGTTGAGTAGGTACTTGTTACTGATTTGGTAAAGTAGCCCTTTAGAAACATCATTGATATATATCTACATCTTCTATATCGACCCAAGGCTGAAGTCTTAAATTACTTCTGAGCTTAACATCAGCATATTATTATCACATCTTGTCATCAAATACTTGCCACCTATCCAATCTCATTACTAGAAATGATCTGGATAGGTATTCGGAAATTAACAATCTTATTGATTCGATAATTTAATCCTGTCACTATAATTGGATTTGATTTCTGCTATTTATTATGATGTAGCAGCCTTGGATTTGCCTTCAAGAATTATTTATTGTATAGCAATTGGTTTAGCCTCCGATGCTTGCATCACTGGTTCTGCAGGTCTATCCATCTTCTTTTCTTCTTTTTTCTCAGACTCGGACATGAGAAGTTCAGGTACTTGTATTGGTTTTGCTTCTTCAGCTTTTTCTGCCATATCAGGAACTGCTGATCGAACTTCAGGCTCGTTAACCTTGTTGACTTGTGGGTGTACTTTTTTCTGTAAAGATATTGTTACTATAAGACAATTTCTATATACAAGAGACTGAGGACCTGTGTAACCAATGTTTTATTGCCCTGTCAGCAATATGCAGCATCAACAATTAATAAAATTCTGATGACTTCCAAATCTTAAAAAGAAAGATTATTTATGGGTCATTAAACAGAAGCGACAACGAATATTATTAAATAATAAAAACCTTTTAACTCAAAATATCATAATATGATATTTTTTATTGACTTTATTCAGCTATCAAATTTAAAGGACGAAACTGTGGGCACAGTTATAAATATGTAGTTAAATTAATCTTACTTCTACGGATTGTTCTACTTCTTTCTCCTGAGCTTCTGCTGGTACGTCAACCTCGGCATTCTTAGCTGCTAGTCCATTAGTAGCAGCTGGAGCTGGCAGTATAGTGCAGTCGGCTTGATTGGTCTTTTGGAAGAATGTCCTTGAGATCTTGAATCTATCCAGCACAGCGTAAGCGTTTTGCATTACAGACATGGATGGCAGTCTGTCGCGGGTAAGAAGCCAGGTGTTTTCTGAGAACGCAATTAAATATTTACTTGTTTTATATAGATAGAATAATTTATCTTAAATGTTACTTTATTGTTATTGTGTCTTTTCAGAAACGCCTCAATACACTTCTATGTCTCTCGCAGAATTTTTAAGTGCTTTGAATAGTTATTCCTTAGCTGACTGTTCCAGTACTTAAAATAAGCCTTTATTATTATTAATTCAGCGCCACAAGGAACCTTACTCAGTGCCGTGTTTAATATGGAGATGTTTGTAGTTTCAAAATTACCTAAACCCGACCTTTATTTTGAATATTAAGTACATAATTATTGTACAACACTAAGAAGATTTGGTAATATACTTACGGGTATGTACAGGACCAATGCCGCTGCAAGCCCACATCACAGCATAGGAGTCATAGTCTGTGTCCAAAATGCTGTACTCAAAGTCATACGGTAAAGGCGCAGATGAGTATTTAACCATAACACGCCCTTCTCCTTCCCGACCCACCATTTGTAAGTGACCTTCCATAATTCTCTTGAAGCCGGTTCTGAATAAACAAATGATGCATTAACTATGGAATTTTTTGATTGGATTTTTTTATTCGTACTTTCTTTATGTTTGAGGCACCTAGATTTTAACCTTGTAAAATCCTACTTTGAAACTAACTGCCTATAACTCCTCTCTAATTCCAAACCTCTAATTTCCAAATCTGCTCGCAATAAATTTATTCCCTTCTTTGCTTTTGGATTATGTACTACGGTCTTTTCTTTATAAGCGTGTCTTAGAAATGAAAGCATAGTACTCATAATATAACGAGCAAGGTTCTCATAATATATCTTTGAAATTATAAAGAGCAATGAATACGTACATGGAGTTAGTGATCTCATTAGTGATAAGGATCCTGCCTTCGGGAGTTGCCGTGTAATGGGTGGTCACACACCGGGTTCCAAGTTCAGATACCGTGAAGTACCTTTCCGCCTCATACCAGGTGCCAAGGAATCGATCCATGTTGAAATTTGCCATTGCCTATTATATGAAAATCATTAAATAAAACCTGCATTTTGTAAGAGCAGAGAAGAAGATTTTGTAAGAAGGCTGTGGTATTTTAAGTTCGCGTACTTTTAGCATGAATTAGATTTATAAGAAAACATATATAGAAAACGATTATCGGACATGTACATTTTTATCTACTATATAAAAATAAGTCGAGTTTTCCTTCCTGACGCTATAACTCCAGAACGCACGGACCGATTTCCACGGTTTTGCATTCGTTGGAAAGGTCTCGGGCTCCGTGAGGGTTATAGTTCATTTTTTTTTTATTTATTTTTTTACTTTTTTTTTGGTATGGCAAAACAACGTTTGCCGGGCCAGCTAGTATTTTATAAATATTTGTGTATCTAATTTCAAAGTAAAAGTTAAACTGAATATTTAAAAGCTATTAAATGTTACTTTTAAGGCTAGGTATTATTAAGCCCGGCCTTTTGGTGCTGGTTGATCGAGATTATGTGAAATTATTGATATCGATACATTATTCTCTCCCATAAGACTACGTTTTTTTCAACAACATAATTAACACTAAATCAATCGGTACCTTTAAAGCCTACATAAAAAGACATCTTCACTTTTCGCATAGAAGACAAATGAAAGTGAATTACTATGGGTGCTCGGTCAATGTCCACAACCTGTTCTATTGACCACGGTCAGTGATGTTACGTGAACCATCGTATTCAAGGTTGCGGTTATGTGATTTTTTTTTGCAATATAATAAGGTTTATTATTTAGTCAAATGAAACTACTTTTTACAGATTTAGATGTGTATATCTGTTTTAAATTATAGCCCGTCGTTTCCGAGACTTTTCAGTCACCCTGATCACGGGTGACCATGGTGGTAAAAAATAGTTTCATTTGAATGAGTTTGCACGACTCATTAGTAGACTCAATATTAGAAAATAATATTAGAAATATTTAGTTTATTCACTAGGTCGATAGTAACTTTGAAAAATAACTAGTCAATGAGTATTATATTTTACGGGACATATAAATGGTAGTTTAAAAAATTAAATAAATAATTAAGTACCTATATCTTACTACTTATTTCATACATTAGATGAACGGGGGCACGTAAATAATTTCTAATTATTGTAAGATCTGTAAAAGTTCTATATTTTACTGAAAATGGCAATTTGTAAAATTACATAATATGTAAGTAGTAGGTAACTAATAATTATGGTACTTGGTATAATGTTTTTTTCTAAAATCTTAGATACATATGGGCCAAAAAAAATAAATACAACTAGTCCATCAAAAATGCTATAGTCATCATGAACAATTATTTAAAGTTATTAAAAAAATTATAATTTATTACATTATAAAGGTAGATATCTAATGTTTCCATGAAACTTCATAAAATAATATAGAAAGTACTTACTTGGAAGTCAGGGCACCAGCCCAACGATGGGATTTGGGCACATGCCGTCGTAAGAAAACCCAGTAGAAAGATACGCCACATCTTGAAGGTGGGATGTTCAGGAGAGTTCTTCGGAGTAGAAGGTTTGCCAAAGCGAGCGAAGACAGGAATGCTCTGAGACGTCCCGTCACTCGCTTATAAACCTTCACAACGTACTACAACCGGTCTGGAACCTGTGAACATCTAATTGAGCATCTAGTATGTACCGGGACAGTGGCTCTCAATATCATTTTTATATTTGTCAATCTTGCACACTATTTCCCAAATCAAAATATTAAAATCAATAAAATTTTCTAAATTAAAACATTTGTTTGTTCATAGTTTAAATTTTATTTCATACGTTCATCAATCCCTAAAAACCAATAAATTATTCTATCCTGTAGCAAGTCCCTAAGTAGTTAATATTCTAAATACGTATACTTAATATTCTAAGTAGTTAGACAGAGACACGGTTGTGAAAAAAACTGGACGAATTTTGATAAAACTGTACAACTACCTCCGTGTGGTGACGGATTAAGAATACAAGTGTCACCACCCCATCTCCTCCCAAGGGTGCTGTAAGAGTCAGCTAAGGGAACACACAGATAACATCCTCTGTGAGAGACGGAATACTCGAAAATAAACTCTGTGCCAACACGTCTGGTCAGCGCGGCACAGTAGACCATAATCCCTCCAAAGTGGAGGAGGCCCGTGCCCAACAGTGGGACGTAAATGGGCTGGAAAGAAAGAAGATGTACAACTATATTACTTACTAGCTGTTGCCCACGACTTCGTACGCGTAGAATTTTGTATATTTTCCCCGTTTTTGCGACATTTTTCATTGAATCTGTGCTCGAATCAGTCACAGCGTATATATATAGTCTATAATATAGACTTTCTTGATAAATGTACCATCTAACACTGAATTCTATAACTGAATCTAACATTCAAATCGGAACAGTGTTTACCCAGTTTGCTGCGTCTACCCAACAAAGAAATTCTTCAGATTAGCAATATTAGTATACATACGAGTAATTATAGATTTGGGAATTATAATCAATCAGGTAGATGGCGATATACCTATAGCTTTGAGTTTATTAAGGGTTGGTCAAAGAGAAATTCTCGCACTTTGAGATACTTTGACAAGCAAGTCTATATCCCATGGCAGTTGCAAACTATAATAAAGCGATCCTTATTAGGTAACGGGTATAAATGTGTGTGTTAATGGGTGCCTTTGTTTATTTGTTTGCTTTTTAGTTCCACCGGATACTTTGCTATTATAGATTTAAATATTTAGAAAATAATTACTTAAGTTATACAACTGGCCAGTATTTTCTATGATTCAATGGTGAAAGATTTTATAGCCATTTAAAGTAAACACTTTTAAAGCGGTTTAATAATGTTGTTTGTTAGTACATATCGTATCTATTTATGTGCCAGAATCTTTAATAATGATTTTCAGTAGAATTGATCTGAAATTATGCTATACACATGCTAAGGTACGATGACAATACAATATTTTTTTAAGAAATTCAGAATTTTTATTCTCGTTTTTTAGTTTTTAAACGTAACAATTTTTATATTTAAATAGCTGTTGCCCTTAACTTTGTACACAGAGAGTTTTGAAAGTAAACTTTATCAAAAAAAACCATCCTCTTGAACCAGTCTATCTAATAAAAATAAAACTACATCAAAATCCGTTGCGAAGTTTTAAAGATCACATAGGAAGATACATACAAAAATTAACACGCTTTTTTATGTAATATTCGGTAGGTATCTATCAATGTAACAGAATCTTTGAAAGTGATTTTCACCCACTTGCAATAGTCGGATTGACCTGAAATTTTGCACACCTGACAAGGACCGATGACAATGTAATAATTAAAAACAATTTTCGGGATTTTCAAGCGTGTTTTTTAGTTTTTGAACTAAGTAGATTATTTAAGCAAAACTTATCCAAGTTATTTGGCGAAAAACAACAGTGCAAAACATTATTACAGACAGATATAGAATACAAGGAGTTAAGAATGTTCCCAGGACTGAACAAAAAGCCTGTAGCCATCTGCCTCGTTACCGGTTCCACATCCAAGTTACGACTTTTTATTTTCTATCTTTCCTATCTATTTTTATACCAACATCCACAGGACTTAACTTGACCAGCTAGTTCTTTAGGGTTCCTTGAAAATACACTGATTAAATATTTCTCAAAATTCTCTAATGACGGGTCTAGTAGTTCATGTAACGGACTGCAGTTCACGAGGTCGCGGGTTCGATTCCAGTCATTTTTGTATATATGTCCCTATGTGAGCTTATATCTTCAAAACTACATAACGGATTTTGATGCGGTTTTCTTTAATACGTAGAGTAATGCTAAGCTGATGGTTTTTTTGTATAATTTGTTACGATTTCGTGTATGTTGAGGGAGGTTGGGCTCAATAAATATAAACGCGGGTGGAACGGCGGGCATTTGCTAGTTATCTTTAATTTGAACGTGTGAAAGAAGTAAGCCGGTAAAATAAAAAATATTATGACATAACAATTTATATCACAAACGAAATATTTATCTTACTTCTCAGTAAATTGATTAAATTAAAGGCTAGTAAAGCCAAACTAACGCATTTTTTATTTCATCTTTTTCTTAATTAATTAAGTAAATATGTATAATAATTTTTAAATGTCCGGAACCACTTACTTTAGAATGTTTTACTATTGACAATTTTTTATCATTAACTCCAGTGCTCACATCTAATTACGGGTACGTCTATTTAAAGAGTTTCTACCAAGTAAAAACAATTAAGTATAAATATAATAATTAAAACAGGAACGTATGTCATATTTATTTGGTTGGACTTTCTGCTACATTTAGTTAGGTTGATTGTCTTGAAATGTATATAAGATGAAATGAAAAAAAGATAGGTACCTAAAGTACCTACGTCTTTCATTTTTGCATTGAAGACATATTTAAACTCTTCGTTTATTTACAGCCTTTTTGAGTATTGTAACTGGACAGAGTTGGCATAAAGGACCAAAAACTAACACTCATATTGCAAGGCTAGCCTAAGTGGAAACAGAACAGAAATTTACAGATACCTTGGTGGGCACGTAGAGCTAGATGGATGTGGAAAAGAAGTCACACGAAGTATTTATGATCTCTTCACAAGACGAAGCAAAAGGGCAATGGCACGTATTACAGTTAAATGTGAAAAATAGTGATCCCTAATTCCAATACGGGCATGTCAAGAAATAATCATAATTATAAAAGAACACTGATATTTTTACTTTTTGTCAGAGATTTACCAAATTGTGGGCTTACGGCTACATCACTCACCTGGCTCGAAGCCACATAGATATCTATGTTTGCGTGAAATAATTATCTATATTTGTCTCTGATACAGCCTGAGTGCGATCTAGCCGTGCCAAATTTACTTAACTTAAATATTGAACGTGCACCACCTCTCTAGGAAATCTGCTATTTTTGTACTACATATTCTAAAACTTTTTTTAAACGTCAACGCACCATCTGGTAAAAAGATGAAATATTTATTCAAGCTACGATCAGTTATTGTAAAGTACTTACCAGCTCAGCACTTAAGTCACTACTTCGACTGCTTCTGCTGATCATGTCATAGTCATAAGGTTTCTCTACTATCATCATGCGTACTTAATGTAATTTGCAAACAACCAATGAAGTGCCCTCATCACTTACAACGGTTTATCTAGTAGAGCATTATTTCAATTGGAGATGGCATAGTATACAACTGAAAGACGTACGAGACTAATGCTCATACTAAGTCTACGGACAATAATAACAATTCTACGTGTGCAATGCAACTAAACTTAATTAAAAATGAAACTTGATAGTCTCAATAACACGATTCGGAAATGATCACTGAATTTTCTTATTATAAAAACTGTGTGTTATGGACTAAACATTATAATTCATATAAATGTGCACAAACAAAATAGCCAGTTAAGCAAAATACACCATAGCTCAGTTTAGTTGTGCACGTCGACTTGAGGGCAATGTTTTCACTTACGGCCGTTTTCAATATTTTATCTATTCACAATTTTTGTTACTAAAAATAGACAAATATTAAATTTTGTCTCTATTTGCTTTCACTACGCTACTGATAATAGTTTTATCTATTGAAACTTTGATTGTATCTAGATATATTAGTAGATAAGCGTTCATCTCATAATCATTGCGTTCATCTCATAATCTTCTTCTCTCCTATCCTGCTCATACGTCTAGTCTTGTGCACTCATCTTTTAATGTGCAATCGATTCTTCTTTGGAATGCGCTTCCTGTAGAGATAAGGATGGCTAAAACTAAAGCCTCATTTAAAGCCAGATTACGCCGTCACTACTCTTAATTGTTTATAGAGTAATCATTAATTTAATTTCATGTCTTATTTCAACGAATTAATGCATGATTGTAGATCTTATACGTATATTTCTGTATTTATATATATATATATATGATATATACTCGTATTTATGTGTATGTATATGTATGTGTATATATGCTTATATAAGTATATTATGTATTTGTTTGTATTTTGATATTTATGTATCCAGTTATATGTATTATATTAGTAATAGGTATGTTATAACTTTTGATTTAGAGATTTTGCTGCTTTTTATACATAATTATATTATCTTTTTTCCTTTCGATTTTGGACATGACTTGCACCCGCACTTTTATCTCTGCACATTTATCGGTTGGCTGGTAGATAATGCCTCAGGCATGCCGCCTTTGTACTCTGTTTGTGCATAAAGTGTAAATAAATAAATAAGCGGGCATAACAATCTATTCATAATCTTAGTTTGGTTATTAAAAATATCCGATGGAATTACCTGTGTTACCACACCGTTTTGCCAGTACCTACGAGTATATGTATTTGTCATAAAGAAAATAGCGTGTGTAACTAGTCCTATTGTTTTAATGCTTAAAGGGTTATACAGTTCAGTTAATATAATTTTTGTTCGACATTTGAAAAGGTTTAGGAACGTAAATCCTATTTGGATGCATTGGAGGGAATAACATTGAAGGTCACTGGTTAAGTCAATAATGGACAAAGTCTGATGTTCAAGACTAATTATAAATTAATATCGTTATTATGTGTTAGGTATATTTCTCTGTGGAATACGCATTAAGAATACAAGTGTCAGCACCCCATTGCCTACTCAGGGAGCTGTAATAGCAGCTAAGGGATGACAAAAGTCGTAACCCAACCCTATGCCAACACGTCTGGTCACCGTCGCTTACGTAGACCTCCCGAAGTGGCGGAGGTCCGTACCCAATTATGGGACACTATTAAGCTGAGAAGTGTTAAAAGTTAAGTGTAAGTTACCAATTTGTATTACTGACTTTTTTCTATTCCGTGACTGACACCATCAGTATTTATGCTTTATTTAATTTTACTTTCTTGTCGGGTATACATTCAAAAAGCTATCTAGCGTAGTAAAACTGTTTGAATGTAGAAAGAAATAAAAATGTGTACCTACCAATCAAATTGAGAACCGTCTCCTTTTTTGGAAGTCGGTTAGAAATAATTGTTACCACTCGTTCCATCCATGCATTTAAATTAACACCTACTGTTTAGCAAAAAAAATTTTCATCAATTCTCATCATTTATGTCTTTTTCTTTATCAAACCCTTCAACCCGTTATTTGGGGTCGGGTCTCCTCACTTTCCTGCGCCAAGTTTGACGGTCTTGGGTTGTCTCTTCGGGCAACTGGGCTTTCTAGGGGTCTCTTTGTATATTAGACCACCAGGTCAGTGGCAGGCGACCTCAGTCTCTATTTTGTTCAGGTAGGTTTAATGCTATTTGCACCACATGATCTTTACTGCTTCTTTGGACGTGGCCATACCATCGAAGCCGGTTTTCTGTTAGTTTTTCCGTTATTGGTGCAACTTTAAAGCTTCCTCGCATATACTCATTACGGACTTTGTCCAGGCGCGTCACACCTGCCGCCCATCTCAATATTTTCATTTCGTTTGTGTGTACCTCACATTTTTGCCATGCAACGCTGATGCTATGAGTCACTTTAGCGTCGACGTTAGCATCTGGTGTGAGCATGGAGCCTAGGTATTTGAATTTATCTACGCTAGGTATAGGTGTAGACTCTATACAGATAGATTCAGGTGTACTGTTTCCGCTAAAAGAGCATTTCAGGTACTCGGTTTTGTTCCTGCTAATCCTTAGGCCGTACCATTCCAGAGCGTGCGTCCACTTATTTAACTGTTCCTGTAGGTTTCTTGCGGTATCGGCAGCTAGGACTTTATTTATTTATTTATTTAACATTGCTATACATGTCTCGCACCAGTTCAATGTAATATTCCGGTATATTTTGGTAACTTAGAGCTTGCCATACCAGCTTACGGGGTGCTCGATCGAAAGCTTTTCCAGATCAATAAAAGTTAGATGTAGGTCTTTTTTGTTTATTCTGTATTTCTCCATCATAATCCTGACTGCCTGTATGGCGTCCGTGGTAGACTTGGATGCCGTGAAATCAAATTGAGTTGGAGAGATTTCTGAAATATGCGTTAGTCGTCTATTGATGACTCTTTCCCATATCTTAAGTGTATGCGAAGTTAGCTTTATGCCCCTATAATTTTCACATTGCACCACATCACCCTTGTTTTTATAAAATGGTACCAGAAAGCTTCTGCGCCAAGAATCTGGAATGCGTTTGGTATTCATGATGATATTAAATAGCTTAGTAGAGCTTTCCTTAAATCGGCTGGGATTTCATCTGGCCCTGGGGCTTTCCGATTTTTCATTTTCGATACAGCGAATTTAACCTCTCTTACATCTATCTCAGGTATGGCTCCGTGTGTAGGATCATACGCCTTAGGATCCTCGTTTGGAAACTCTTCATTGAGGAGCTGTTTATAAATTGATGAATTTTATAAACAGCTTTCACACATTTGTGTGTTGTCTGTTAGTACTACTTGTTCATCATTTTTAGGGTTCCGTACCCAAAGGGTAAAAACGGGACCCTATTACTGAGACTTCGCTGTCCGTCCGTCCGTCCGTCCGTCTGTCACCAGGCTGTATCTCAAGAACGGTGATAGCTAGACAGTTGAAATTTTCACAGATGATGTATTTCTATTGCCGCTATAACAACAAATACTAAAAATAAAATAAAATAAAGATTTAAGAGGGGCTCCCATACAACAAACATGATTTTTTTACCGTTTCTTGCTCGATACTAATAACGTTGCCTTATGTTGCATAGATAATGGTACGGAACCCTTCGTGCGCGAGTCCGACTCACACTTGACCAATTTTTTATATATTTGTTAGCTTTTATATCTGTAGTGGCCTTGTGTCTACTCTTTGCTATCTTGAGAACATCTGTGGCAGTTTTTGAATCTCATCACTTATGTAGTCAGGGTTGGGCAGTATTTCAATTACATGTATTTGAAATACGTAATTAAAATACAATTACGTAATTTGTATTTGTATTTCAATTACTGCCTTAAAATGTAATTTGTAATTTGTATTTCAATTACCAGACGTCGAAGTAATTTGTAATTAGTATTTCAATTACTTCAGGCTTCAAAATACATTTTTAAAATACATTTACAACACACAACGCAAATTGTCAATGAGGTAATGACGGCCCATAATATTTTACTTTACGAACATTAGTTTGAAGTCGGTGCCAATAATGATCGTTTGCCACAAATACGTTAATCTCATTGGGGCTTATATTTTGCGCTGTTTGGGGTAACTACAGTAAATTATATACAGATATGAAGTTAATTGTAAATTCAATTCCTATGTTACTGTGAGTTAAACAAGTCAAAAAAATGTTTTTGAACCTTTGTAGCTTTTGATGGAAGTACTGGTGGAAGGTAATGCTGCTAAAGGCTGGTAATATTTACAGATGGTGGTTTTTTACGCTGGTTCTCCGTGTGGTGACGGATTAAGAATACAAATGTCATCACCCCATCTCCTCCCGAGGGTGCTGTAAAAGTCAGCTAAGGGATATTGCACACAGATAACATCCTCTGTGAGAGACGGAAACCTCGAAAATAAACCCTGTGCCAACACGCCTGGTCAGCGGGTATCTACACTACATAAACACGAAAAACTTTATTTCGAAAGTCACAAATACGAATTTCATAATACCGATTTTCATAATTCCGAATGGTTAATAAAAATCGGTTAATAAAAAACAAAGTTATTTGTGAACAAACATTAAAAAAAAACATGCTCTTTTTTAAAGTTGGGTAAAAATATTAGTATAAATGTATTTTGTAATTTGTATTTCAATTACAAACAGCCACAATACTGTATTTTGTAATTTGTATTTCAATTACTCCACTCAAAAGTAATTAGTATTTTGTATTTCAATTACTTGCAAACGCAGTATTTTGTAATTTGTATTTCAATTACAACAAAGCATGTATTTTGCCCAGCCCTGTATGTAGTTATTATAATATGTTATACAGTGAAAGAAACCCTCTATCCCAGAAAACGAAAATCGTTCCCGAACTGTAATCTTGGGCGACATCTTCAGGTAGTAGCAGAAATGCATAAATCAAAGTTCTGCTGGTATTTCCTTATGTGCATGCGCGCCCTCTGTTTATTATTCTTGAATTTGTACGTAAGCTGGAAATGTTATGAAAAGTAATCTTAGTAATTTGTACTACTGTGAAAAGAAGCCACAATCGTTATTATTTGCTTGGTTTTATAGTAATCTCCTCCTCCTCTTCAGCCCACTTACGTCCCACTGTTGGGCTCGGGCTTCCTCCACTTTGAAAGGAATTATGGTCTACTGTCAGGCGTAGACCAGGCATGTTGGCACAGGGTTTAGTTTCGAGTTTTCCGTCTCTCACAGAGGATGTTATCCGTGTGCAATATCCCTTAGCTGACTTTTAGAGCACCCTTGGGAGGAGATGGGGTGGTGACACTTGTATTCCTAATCCGTCACCACACGGTAATTTAAATTCTATATTCTTTTTGCACAAAAAAATAAATGCCTAGGAATAGTAATACATAGTATAAACTACTATTCAATAAAAGATGGCGCTTTACTCAAGTAAATGTCGCCGAATTCAACAAAAATAGTATTATAATAATGTTTTATATCATAATGTAATATTTATATTGTAATAATTATAATGATCTTATATATAATCAATAATTTAACATTTTGTATATTGTTGAAATATGAGATGTCAAGGTCGCGATATAAGCCATATATACCCCTAGGATTAAATCTACCTAACTCAAGAATAAAAAATTCATAATCTGTTTTACACGAATTGTTGTTAGACTTAACACCTGTATATAAATACAAATCCTGTCGAAATAGGGCGTAATCGTCGGAAAATCCCAATGTTTCGGCTAAGTTACACTAGCTAAGGCAACACCAAACCCAATGACTATTATATCATGCCTAGCTACCATAGCGCTTTAGAAATCTATTATTTTTTATCTATCACTTTCATATAGACAAAAGTGATGATTCTTTTCTTAAAAACAACCAGATTATGCGAGGACTGAATCTTTAATTTGTCCTAAAACTGTTTTAATTTATTTCCGTAATTTGTGTATTAAAAAAACTACTCATAAGTCCATAGCGTTGCATCAGTTATGGATATTTACTTTGATCATCATCATTATCAACATTCCGTCACGCTTATTTCCCGTGGGAGCAGACAGAGACTATAGAGTGCTATCTGCTATGATCTATTTACCTTATTTCCTTTGTAGATAAAATTTTGTAATAAATACGGAAAATTGAAACTAATGGTAACAACGGTCCGTGCAAAGGTATTAGTGCAGACCCGTATTGTGTAGTAGGATATTTTGCGTTCAGTAGAAGAATAATTAGCGTTGTCCGTGTGGTGACGGATTAAGAATACAAGTGTCACCACCCCATCTCCTCCCAAGGGTGCTGTAAAAGCCAGCTATGGGATATTGTACGCAGATAACAAACATCTCTTCTGCGAGGGACGGAAAACACGAAAATAAAAACTGTGCCAACACGCCTGGACAGAGCGGTATAGTAGACCATAATCCCTCCCAAAGTGGAGGAGGCCCGTGCCCAGCAGTGGGACGTTAACGGGCTGGAGGAGGAGGAGAAAAATAATTTATTCTAAAAAAAATAACAGCAACATGTGTAACTAAAATATTTTTCGTTATTTAATTTACAACTGTAAGAACACATTTTTACATAATGTTATTTCCTAAACAATATCTACATAAAATTGTACAAGTATGTGAAAACTTATCAAATACCTTTTTTAATTTACAATTAACAGAGAAAAATCAATATTCATGTTCAACAAGATTAAGTTAAGTTTTTATTAGAATTAAACTTAAAAACTATTTACTATTTACATTTTTTTGTTATTCTTAACAACGTCATGTTTGTTATATTTTTATTTCGATTCAATGTAATTATATTTTATTATTTTGTTCTTTTTATCATAACATAACCCACTGACTTCTGTAAATTCCACCCCTCCTGTAAACCCCACCCCTCCTGTAAACCCCACCCACTTCTTTTAAACTCATACGGGTTAAAAAGAAATGAAAAATATTGTTTTTATAACATTGAATATTTTACTTGCAAAAAATTTTTGGTTTGTAATTTTGCAAAACGTTAGAAAAATTTGGTCGAATTATCTTATTTCAAAGTCTATTTTGTATTTATTCAAGTGGATTTGTGTATAAAGTACGTACATTTAAAGGCACGTCGGGCTTAGTCTTGGGGTTGTTTGTTATATGTTCTAATTATATGTCTGAAATCTATTTAATTTATCAAAACGTTAAAATAATAATATAAGAGGACACGATTACTTATCAAGTATTAATTTGCATTGATATTTTATATTTAAAGGCAATTTCGACTTTATCAAACATCTAAGTTACAAGTTGGCTTTTCAAATAAGTTATAAAAATACAATTTGTTCAATTTACGTATATTTCAGGCAACAGGTTTTTGAATGACATTTTGTCATACATGTTTTACTTAAATTCTACATAATTATTTACATATCCAATGTTAAACGATACACTCGAATACATTTTTAATGAACTAGTCTAATCTGTAAAGATGTGTTGTAAAAATATATATATATTTTTCTATAAAACCAGAAAAAATAAATGATGATCACGAGCGGGATTTAAATAATATTAAATATGTCAATAATAATTTATGCGCTGTAAAATATTTATGATATGTGTTCAATGTATTCGCATGTGTCGATAACTTGGATATAAAAATGGAAAACGCATTGGAAGACAGCGTTCTCATCGTGTCTACACAAGACAAAACAGACAAATTATCACATACTTAGAATAAACCTAGACGATTCCTTGAAATCACAATGCTTAAAATTAAATTGTTCCCCAATTACGTCAATAACGACGTCCAATAAAAAAACTCAAAACAATACGACAAAAATCAGGTAAAATAGGTAACGATCGAAAAAGTTATTAAAGCAACACCACAATTTTATAGCCTATTTTAAGTTTTGAACAACTTGATGGTAACTTTCAGTTTATTAAAATCATATAAATAAACAACAATTGCATTGATAATCAGAATCAATTATAATAAAAATGGAATTTCAAATTATAGTGTAGGACAAAATGAGTATTTCAAAAATTTTCCAAAATGATCTAAAAAGGATAATATAAAATAACATTGATTTTATGCAAATTCAGAAACAAACTGTTTACTTGTATACATTATCATAAGAATCGAGGCTCATTACAAGTTGAATACAATATGAACATAAAAAAAAAGAAAATTTGGCATAGTATTGAACAGTTATTGATTTAATACACCTTGCATTACAACTCTTAATTAATATTGAACACCCAGCTTTGCACTACAATAATAGTTTTAATATAACTGGCCACAATAACGTGTTTAATAAAAAGCAACATCGAAATTAAGTTTCGAAGATTTTTAATAAAGCTAATGTAATAAAATATCCATTTCAAAATAATGCCAGATAAACTTAGCATTATTACTAATACGTAAATAAATCGAAAAATAAGAAGATATTCAAGCATCACGGTGAATTACGTAGAAATTGTGATTGCAGAAATTAGAAATTTAACATCTAAAGATGAGATTATTAAATTGGTACCTACATACTTTAAGTTTAACAAAATCAAAATAATTTCAGGTCCCTTTAATTTCTCTTACTTGTACACCAAAACGTTTTCAATTTTTTACAAATCTTTGGTGCTATACACATTACAATAATCGGCACAATGAATTGAAGGATACTGAAACTATAAATTATATTATTACGAACACATTTTTTTTTCTACAAATTACATAAAATGATAAACCTAATATTGAGATTGTAAATGTCGTAAAAAGCTGCGAATCGTCAGATAATTTGGAACAAGAGGGAAATAATTAAAACATTTAGGAATGAATCCTTCACCTTATTTCTAGTAGAAAAATACTTAATGTTCAGGAGCACCGCTAATATCACATATCTATTTTCTCGATACCAATTTAAAACATGTTTTGAATTCGTAGTTCCAATTCTGACTAGATTTATTGACTGTGTACTTACAGTCAATATTAGCCTATTTCACGCCACAGTAGATTCATCAAGATTTTCATTTAAATTAAGAGGTAGTTTATGTGACTGCTTTTTAGGCCTTTAAATCTTCGCAACTTTTTTATTGACAAACATGTCTATTTTCTATGCTTAAGGAATTAATGTGTCGGTGGCTTTTAATAATATTTACCCTAATGAAATACATCTTTCAAATAAATACTATCTTGGAAGGTGTTGGTCCCGGATTATAATTTTTAAACAAATTATAATAATTTGGACCCATTCAGCAAACATAATGAATTAAAAATTAGTTATCATCATCACACTCGCAGTTTTCCTGCGAATGTTTTACTATGAGTATCGCTCTGCGATATCACTTGCCTTAATACTAAACACTTAACGTATCCTTCTAAACACATATCACATTTGAACTCTCGTTATGAGAGAAGATTTTAAAGTCCATATAACGCGTGTTGCCGCGTCAAGCAGGCAGGCGTCATTCATGTAAATTTTTGCTGAGAAGCAAACTATTGTGCGGTCCCGATAAGTGCCTGATGAGTTCCGGTAATGCTTCAAAGGTGAGTTGACAAAAACAGCAGTTAAACTTGCCAGGAGTGTTCGATCGTCCATCTCCTTCGCTCGAGGATATTACATTTCGATGCACCGAACATAAATGTTTTAGAAGATGAGCCTTTTGCTTAAACATAGCGACACACAGTCGACAAGCAAACGGTTTCTCTCCAGTATGCACCCGTAAATGTGTCTTGAGATTCCACGACATACCAAATTGCTTACCGCAATATTCGCAACGATATTCCCGTACTGGCGCTTGTTTACTAGAGCCTTGGTCGTGTTCTGCCGTGGGTGTATCATCTCCACCCATTTGTGGTTGACAGAGCCATGGTCCCCACGAGCCCGCACTTGGAGGTCTGTATTTAAGAGCGTCCTCATGTGTCGCTGTAGGAGGTGTTACGCTCCTCTCTGGTAAGTATGGAGGAGCAGAACTACTCAGCGGATGTAAAACACCGAGTCGAGCACTGGCAGCAGCTGCGGCAGCACTGCCAGCACCTTGTGTATACCGTAAATGTGCCATTTCTTCTAAGTAACTCGGGGGGAATGATACGAATGGTGGATTTTGTGAGGGCGAATTATGAAAGCCAGGTCTTCTTTTGCGGTGAGGCGTGACGACGTAATTATCAGGAATAGTCTGCACTATTGATATCAAATCCTGGTCAGGTGGCTTAAGATGCGCATAATCTTCTAATTTAACAGTCCGTAAATCTAACTCTGGTGTTTCTAAGTAATGTGATTTTCTTTTAATCCGATCACTGCCGCGACCTAGTCGATCGCTTAGCAGTTGTCTCCTATATACTGTTTCTTGTGGTTGATCATCCTGACTTGACGATGTTGATCTTCTTCTGTTAATATTCTGAAAAAAAAAAACCGAATATATGTTAAGAATAACTTAAATGTTCAAGCAAATAATAGTAATGTCGTTGTTTATTGCGTTCTCTAATATGAATCAAAGTAAATAGAAAAATCAATTATAGTTATTCGTTATGTTATGAACAAGGAAAATTGTTAAAGAGATTAATTTACCTTTGCCGCAATTGTTTCTACATCAACGTCCTGTGAATCGTCGTGTTCACTGCCTGTGTTTTCAGAATTCCTGGCTAGTGACAAATTAACTGGATTTGAAGAGCTTCTTCGCCGTGCCATGAGCCGTCCGGATTCCTTATCTCTATTCTCGCCATCTTGATCCTCCTCGTCTCTTTCATCGTTACTGCTAGTTGACATATTTTCTTTCTTTATGCTCATGTTTTCATCTTTGTCTTTACTATACCCAGCTCCAGGAGTAACGAGTTCACTTTCTGAATGTGACGATCCTGACGGTGCATCGTGTTTACTGCTCTCATTGCTGTTTATGTCGGTTTTCAATGGTTTTGACTTAAGTCGCTCGCATGATCTGTTCTTTTCTTCGGCCTGTTGTCGCTCTTTTGTTGATTTCCAAACATCTGACTTAATTTCTAGCAATTCAAACAATTCTTGCATGTCATCTATTTCACCGGACTGAAAAAAAAAACAAAATTATTAGTAACTGTTCTAAAAAATGAAGAAATGTTTATTTGCACTCATAATTTTTTTTTGTAGATTTCATAAGTTATATACCAACCTCAATATACGCTTGGCCACTATACAGGAATACAAGAAGATGTCTCATAAGTGTACTGCTGATGCCCGACATGTGAATCGTCACTGGATTCTCCATCGATGGTGTATCGTCCAGTATTTTCCTGAAAAACGAAAAATATCATAAGACAATGAAATAGTCTTAATAAACTTAGGTAGTTGAATAACTGTAATTTAATTCAAATATCCTGGTTCAAAGTCCAGATAAAATTATATCTATCTCTATACCTTCCGCGTACCTACATTCATTGCCTCACACCTACTAGATACCGGTCGCTTCAGTGTGTTATTGAATTGGCTTAGCAATTAACCTTATTAAATAATTAAGATTAGATTACTGTGATGGTCTGTTCGAGAATTATTATAGTATTCGTAGTGAAAATTACAAAAACTTGATGCAATATTTAAAAGGTAGCCTTGCAGTTACTTTTTATTGACTCCATTTTTGTATAGTAAACATATACTATAAAGTTGTTATAGATTAGATACCTACATTAAAAATGATTTCCATAAGTGGATTCATATCTTACTTTATATACAGTCTGTTTATTACTTTTTGTTAAAGCTAGAATTAGCAAAATATTTTAGAGGTGAACTTGTTTTGTAAAGATCATAGTACCTTAGAAAATACAATAAAAAACAATCAGGATGAATCTGGTAAAGAAAATTTAGACGTTTAACGGGAGATAAAAACTGTATAGAATACCCAATACCGCGACATGTAAAGCTGATAAGAAGAAATATTTTACAGTTAGTGAAAGCTAAGTACCTGATGAGGGGACTTGCGGCAGCCATGACGATTCTATGCGCAGCAAGCGGTACGGCGTCGTCGCAGACCAGCACCAGGTCGGAATACCTAGCGCCACGCCACGCTGCGCCCACCTCGTTCAAGATGCAGGCGTGGTGCTTGCCATACGTTAAAGTCAGCAAGCCCTCGCCCATCATTCCAGCACTGCAAAAACAAAAACATAATTTAGTTAATTTATGAAAGCTACTGGGCCCGTAGCTGGCAGGGTTGCTACCTAATGTGAAAGTTATTGGTGCGTATTATGACGTGTATTGTGTGTGTATTTTACGTTAATTCTAGAATAATCGACTGGTCACTGATTTCATCTACTTATTTATACTGATCTAAAAAGGTACCTCGACGATCAATTTGAATAACGATGTCCTAATTTTTTTGTTTTAAGCTCTGTTGAATTTGTTAACCCTTTCTAATTACGCTCTGAATTTTTACGTATATTAGTTTAAAAATGTAGTATTAAAAAATAACCATAAAATCTTGATCTACGCCAGATATCTAAGGCAATACCCGTCCTGTATCTATGAATAGTATTATCTAATTAGAAGACGAGTTCAATTATTGTTTCGTGATTGGATTCTTTGTGTAATTCAACACGTAAATAAGTGAAATCATGCCTAAACTAAGGCCCGTTGTGGTATCGGGTCATTGGCCTTGTTCTATGTCAGACTAAAAACCGTCTATGTAAAAGAAGACAAGGCTGCAGCCAGCCGACTGTTACGATAACAAATGATTCAATAACATGGCTCACTAAATTAGAATCTAAATATAAAATTTAACATTCACACGTACAATTTAATCGTAAATAAGGCACAATAGTTCTTTAATCAAACGTTTAGTTTCTCAACTAAATTAAAAAGGTTAAAAGGTGATAAGAATTTCAATTAACGTGAGCAGCTGACGTGTTCTTGGACTGCCAAAAGTAGCAACAGAAGTCCTAGATGCAGGTGCTAGAAAGCCTGTTGCAATAGAACCTTGGCCTGATAACACATCGCAACGAGCCATTAACATTGCGATAGAAGCGCAAGATCATTTAAAAGACGATCAACAGGCACTTCTTTTGCATTGTGTCGGGATTTAGTAACCGTGGGGTCACAAGCATTGGAATATTGTTTATTGTTGTCGGCAAACAGCTACTCTATTGTTATATTCTATACTTAAAAGTCATATTTAATTGCGGTGGTATATAAAAGTGCACAGAAAGACAAGTAAGCGTGCTCGCTATAGAATGTTCTCGTTCAAGATGATCTTAAACGTTTTTATGTCACGACTTCACAATCATTCCATTTTTGATTGTTTTAAACTTAATAAATTAAATTATGGTGGAAATAGTGATTGCCACAAGCGGGACTATATAATTAATTTATTTATTAAGTAAAGCATAGCATGTCAATTGCAAAATCAATAAATTACGTTTGTTTTAAACTTTTTATTATCAAGCTACGCGGTTTGTGTAAAATGTGAATTTACGAAATTTTTTTATAATTATTTATAGTTTTATAACAATCTTGTTACTGTCTTGAATTTGTGATACAGGCAGCTTTTGAATTGTTAAATATTGAATTCAATACGAATGTAAAATATTATGCTAACTTATTTTTGTAATCTAAGTTTGTTTTGCCAATTTTAATGAAAATTTCGGACACAAAATTTACATAAAGATACGTTTCAAAGATTGTTAAGTATTTTAAAATAGCTATTTGAATTTTAAATAATATTCACACTCACACAACATTTTAGTGATTTTTTTCTTTTAAAATACTCAAAGCTTAAGAAAGAAAACAATTCCATATAAAATTTGTAATAAAAATTAATTAATTAAACTATTTTATCATATTATCATCTCATCACAGTACCTGCGTATTTCACAAGTTATATAGGTTTAGTTGAGAAATAGATGGCGTTGTATATGACAGTTAATATTAATTATTTTCATTGTTTTATATTTACATAACAGACAGGTAGGTATAAAATACTAATTAACTTTTGTATAAAAATTACATGACTCGACAAACCGTGAACATTTCCTTGAGCGCGGGAAACGAGCCGTCATTGAAACTATATTTAAGTGCTTTGTAGCAATAAAAAAATACGTTTGTATTATGTGACTTTAATGCTAAATTTTTACTTGAGCAATGAATGTGGGCTAAATCTATTTTTATGTACTTTTAATGGAATACTACATAATCAATTTTAGATGTTTATGTGTACGTGCTGATTGAAGAAACGGTTTCTCCAAGATTTTATTAATTAATTAAGGACAATATTGCAATAAATAATTAAATAGGCTTATTTAAATATGTGTAAATATATAATAGATACTCAACAGTTCATAAAAAATAATATAATAAAATTATTTTATTCATGTTATGAGAGAGACAGACAGACATAGAAACATGCGTACGCCGCACGGCTTACAACTATAGCAAAAAGTGTCGTTACAACTTTTGGTCTTAATTTTTAGGGTTCCGTACCCAAAGGGTAAAAACGGGACCCTATTACTGAGACTTCGCTGTCCGTCCGTCCGTCCGTCCGTCCGTCCGTCCGTCCGTCCGTCTGTCACCAGGCTGTATCTCAAGAACGGTGATAGCTAGAGAGTTGAAATTTTCACAGATGATGTATTTCTATTGCCGCTATAACAACAAATACTAAAAATAAAATAAAATAAATATTTAAGGGGGGCTCCCATACAACAAACATGATTTTTAGCGTTCCGTACCCAGTATCTCAAGAACGGTGATAGCTAGACAGTTGAAATTTTCACAGACGATGTATTTCTATTGCCGCTATAACAACAAATACTAAAAATAAAATAAAATAAATATTTAAGGGGGGCTCCCATACAACAAACATGATTTTTTTACAGTTTCTTGCTCGATACTAATAACGTTGCCTTATGTTGCATAGATAATGGTACGGAACCCTTCGTGCGCGAGTCCGACTCGCACATGACCAATTTTTTCCGTCTAACCCCTGTCCGTAACGCGCGATAAGGAACTTCGTTCCAATAATATCATAATTTAATAAGTATTATGAGATTAAAAATGTAAGCGTTTTTAAATTCAGAACGTAGATGTCGCTGCGCGAATTGTCCTTGGGCGGCATGGGCGGGACACCGCAACAGTGATCTGAACATCCTATGTTAGTATATCCTATGTTAGCTATACATTACGTTACTTTCAGACCTGGCCAACGATGCGAGGCAGGCTCACCCGCCATTGTGCTTGTGAAGCCACTCGAAACGGTGCACTTCACATGTTTAGCATCGAATTTATGTTACCTAGTGTTAGCTAAATGAATTTTAATCCTATTCAAGTTTCTGCAAGGTGCAGTAGTCTGATAATATTAAAAAGTGGGTTGTGTTATTAATTATTATTTAACAGTAGTCTCCAGAACAGGGCTTATTGTCAAAGTTTATCATACTGAAATGGCAATAGGCTAGTCACATCTCACATCATTCACTAAATTGATAAACCTTAGAGAAGAAAGATTGTACAACGGTAGATCTTGACAGAAAGGTAACAGCACGATATGATTCATGATTAATATGTAAAGGATTGGTTCAATCTAATATATAATCTAAAACTAACAAAAATCTCTCAAGAACACTAATAAATTTTGTATTGCGTCTATAATTTTTAATAACTTGATAATTCCACAGACTAATTCAAAGCATTTCAACAAAATGTGAAGGACGTAAAAAGCGTCATAGTATCACAAAGTCAATGCTAAAGTTTCTCACATTGTAAATCTTGATTGAATTTGTTTATTATATCAGTAGGAAAAAATAAAAAATAAACTTTATTAAGAACCAAGTTCCGTAATCATAGAAAACCGGTTCTTTTTCTAGCAAAATGTAGACAAATTCTTTATCATGGATTTTAGGATCACGTCATACAAACAGCATAGGAACTTGTTTTATCAGAAATTACTGTGTTATTTTTATAGTCAATAAAACGCATTTTTGCATTTTTTTAATATTATTTTGTTAAAACGCACAAAATTAAGATATAAACAGAATGTATAAAGTTGCCATCTATTGATATATAGAAGCGTTAATTCGTACTTTCTTTTTCAAAGAACTTTTTCCTCTTTACACTAGATGGCAGTAATGCTGGGTTTACTTAACGCTCTAGATAGATGGCTCTGCTATACCGATAGTACTATCAAAGGACAGCCTTTAATTTGTGAATGAATGATATTTCTCAACAACTTTTTATATTTGCATGGCCTTCTTTGTGTACACACTTTCACTAGCAATTTTCAGTAAACCAAATTCCGGATATTTATTAATAAACACAATCTCTTTGCTTTACTCATTTGGAGCACATGAAGGTAATTCAGTTAAGCAACAGACTTGCAAACAATGTTGTATGCTTACCTAATTGTTTTTCAATAAAAAGTGTATAGTACAAGCTATTTGTTGCAATCAATGTACTTACGTAGCAGTTCGTTATTTTCACTCAGAAAATGTTATCAAAAGGTTAGAATTACCACTTTTAAGTACATATTTATCTATTATTTAAGAATGAGGTACCAATATTATTCAATAACTAAAATGTAACTTTAGTATAATTAATGCGATAACTTCGTTTTAAGTAACTAAAGGGCTATTTTATTAAAAGAAATATTTTTTAATGTATCTAAGCTTTAATATCAATTTTGATTGTACGAGGAAATAATAGAAATTTATAGTAGCCATGTATACCTTGGTTTTAGGTGCATATAAAAAATAGTAGGTAACTGTAAGGATAAATAACTTAAATATTTTTTTTTATTCATTATAAATTATTAAAGCTGTATATGTATATTATATATAAGAAATTTATTTTAATATATACAAGAAATATATAGGTAACAAAATAATTAAATATGTATATTCATTAATTAAATATAATTTAATTTTTTATTTAATTAAATATTTAATTCCATTAATTAAATATATTCAATATATATAACATAATATATAAGAAATTTATTTCAATTTTAACATTGGAATAAAATGGAAACGTGTTAGAAGACATTATGCAAAACTGTGTCATTATTAAAATATTGTAACTAGAAGCAATTAACAATAGCTAACAACAATCAGGAAGAATGTAAACAACAGTTATTTACAATATCAACGGCTATAAAAATATCTCAATCCAAGTATCAAGGTTGATGTATATAATAGCCGCCCGCCCGGCTTACATAATTCTGCCCACACTAATTAAGTATGAACAGCTCAGAGTCTAGTGACAAGACGGTAGACGTATTTAACTCGAGTTTCTTAACACTCGAGTCACTATTGTCAATGCAACAGTTTCTTTTTTGTAAAAAACAGCCTCGCTCAACAGAAACAGATCTTTGTGATATTCACAAAATCACAACTCTCTCTTATTATTATATTTTTACCTTAATTAAAATATTTTATCTTCAATGATCTGTTTCTCATTTTTGTAAGATATAATTACGATATATATTTTGTATGTAAATGAAACGGATATAGATAAGTAATTAATTCTTTTGCTTACGATATCTGAACTACGTTTTAATCATGTTTTTTCGATTACACAGTTTATTTTGAATGCAAACACTAAGTAGGTACTAAGAAGCAAGTATACTACATTATGACAAAATTCCATTTTACAGTACCCTTTTATAAAAAATTGCTTAATTGTGTGAGATCGTTTTGTAACTATATTTTCCTTATACCGGACAAAATTTGTTAAAAATTAGAAACTATGAATTTTTTCACTAATCACAAACAAAGCTAAATATGTTACTTGCACTCGAGTTAAACATCGATATTTTAACAACACTATACTATTTGTAACTCGATTTATATCAGTACATATCATACTAGATTGTTGCCGATCTAAATGGCATTTATGATCGTTGTGTCACTGTAAAAGGAGGAATTGATCGACATAATTGTTACTCAGTGCGTACTTATAATTAGTATCTCTGGTAGTTCTAGGCAAAATTATGGCATATTTCTTGAACGAGAATGTTTCTTTATCAACGTTTAAGGGAATCGATTTACGATGTCGTTTGTACTAGTAAGTTATAGCAATTAAATTAAAAAATAAATCTTACAACGTTCCAATAATAATTCTTTGATATCTAATAAGTAAGGTGGCTCCACTAACGCACTTTTTTTATATATATATTTTATTATTCTTTCATCTTATTATGGCGTCTGAGTACGTCCTATTACTCTAACCAAATTCTGTTTTGTATTTAAATACAAAACAGAATTTATTTAATAACAAAATAAGTCCCTACCTTTTTTTTTTGTCACATGTTAAAAAAAACATCGTAATATAGTTTGTTTTCATTTAAAATAATAAGTCTGTTAAGAGGATACCAAAAAAGCTTCGTGCATTTTTCTATGTACGAAGTTTTCATTGTTTCTTTAGATTGAATGGCTAGAGCTCTAATTTTTAAGTATATGTTTTTTCAATATATGATCTAGGATCGCATAAACTCAGAAACGCGATTGAAAAAAGTTTTCTCGATAGAAAATCTTAGCGAAACAACCTCTCTAATTTTTTATTTTTTTCATTTGTCGGTCTATTATCGCGGTTTAACTAATGAAATAACTTTAAAAACATAAGTAACTATTATATATAGAAACACGTTAATCAGAATTAAAATATATTTAGTAGATTTTGAGTAAATAGGAAAAGTATCCCTAATTCTTCATTTTCTGTGCCTACTGGCTGTGTTAATATGTACGTGTCGGCGATGATATACGATAATATTGATGTAGGCCCTTAACCAAACGCAATATCAATAAATATTTCATAAGCTCTTTTTTACGTTTAAATGATAAACAAGTTGGTAATTAAATATCATGGTGAATGAAACAATAACTAAATATTAGCTGCATAAATATCATTATTACAGATTACTAAGTGTTAATAATGTAATTTACATTTACATTTTGAATAATTATAAATTTAAATTACAATTATTTTATCTCGAAATTTTCCAGTACCCACTTTGTTACGACAAAAACAAATAAGTAAATAAATAAGAAATTTTGCGCTTAGGTTATGTTATGACCAGCCTTATGCTTAGTTTATGACTAGAGGACTTTAAGAAATGTCCGTAAATTTTGGTATACAGCCTCAACACTGGAGGCAGCTCTTACAGGCTACTAAGCAAACTAATTTTGTAGATTATTATAATAACGTAGTACCTATTAAAATTCCGAAGTTAGTACAACCATTTTATAAGCAATTTATACTATTCTATAATAACATTATAATATTTTGGCCCAAAATCATATCGCCAATATTAACCAGTGCTAATGCCAAATAAATATTTTTTACGAAACATAACAAAGTCAATGTTGCAAGCCTAGAAATTGTACAAGACAGCTCACTGTAGGACTACTGGAGCGTAGGATTAAAAAAGTCGTAACTTTCGCCGTCCATTGGCAAATAATTGAAAGTTACGAAAATGTCTATGTCAAATTTATGAACGATGCTGATCAATTTTATGAAGTTTTGTAATTTAAACTGTAACTAAATTATTGATTATACTAAATTATAATTAAATAGAATTTTGTCGGAAGGCATTAAGTAACAAGTTACGATGTTTTTCCTGTAAAATCACTGAAGTGATACTTGAGAGTTAGTAGAGTCACGTCAGATTTCCCGCAGTATAGGAGTGTCATTAAAGATTTTTTTAAGTACATCACGAAGAGTCACAAGATAAAGGTCACATAAAAATAATTATGTTATTTTGCACCTTATTTCGCAAACTTTAAACCAACACCAACTACGATAACAAAAAATGTATGACAGATTTGTTTTTACAAAATCGAGTCCTCTTTTTGGAAGAAACAAGGGAATGAAGCGCATCGGAAGTATTTTAATAAGTATTACGTAAAAAACAGTAGAAATATAATATTATTACGTATTATATATATTATTTAATTTGACGAGCCTCGTGGTTGAGTGGTTCATGTAGCGGACTGCCGATCAAGAGGTCGCGGTCCCGATTCCCGCTCGGGACAATCATTTGTGTGATATTTCTAATTGCCATACAAATGTTTGTACTGCGTCTGGGTGTTTCTATGTATTGTATGTATTTAAAAAAAAAAGTAATATATGTAGTCTATCCGTATTCTGGTACCTATAACACAAGCATATAAGCTTAGTTTGGGACCAGAGGACGTTGTGTGAAATGTAAAAAAAAATTAAAAATATGCCATG
The DNA here is from genome assembly GCA_916999025.1 of Orgyia antiqua. Taxonomy (NCBI): domain Eukaryota; kingdom Metazoa; phylum Arthropoda; class Insecta; order Lepidoptera; family Erebidae; genus Orgyia; species Orgyia antiqua. Next base: position 24,466,793 of record OU779862.1, read on the forward strand.
GATTTTAATATTAACAGTTATAGGTATTAAATTATTATATAAACAATTAAATTTACATAAATACATAATAAAACTACTAGAACAGTTACAAAGGTTTTCGTCGGATCTCCGTACATCTGAATACACAACGTACTATTTAAATTAGAAATTATATCGGTGATGATGAAAATATTTCAATATTAACATATAAAAGAACTGTAGGTCTTCAAGGTTGTGTATATTTTGGTAAGTTCGAGTCGTGAGTACATAAAAACCTTTGGTACAACAAAAGCGATAAGTACATGATTTTTGTTTGTGTTGCTGTATTCTGTAGTGTAGCTGTAGGTCATAGCTTTATACTTAGTTGAGAAAAATATTTGTATGCGTTTATTTAATAATAAATAAATATTCATGGACATTTCACACAACGTCCTCTGGTCCCAAACTAAGCTTATATGCTTGTGTTATGGGTACCAGAATACGGATATAATGCATAAACTACTTTTCTTTTGTAAATGCATACTTATAATACATAGTAAACACCCAGACGCAGTACAAACATTTGTATGACAATTAAAAACATCACACAAATGATTGTCCTGACCGGGAATTGAACCCGAGACCTCATGATCGGCAGTCCGTTATATGAACCACTACACCACGAGGCCCGTCATCATCGTCATCATTTCTTCTCTCTTCAAGACTTTCCTTCCTGTAGTCGGAGAATAGGATGCTTAACTTCTTTTTTACTCTCCTAATCCCTAACCAGAATTATTTGCAAGCGCAATAGTGAGCTTGGGCTCGGACCACAAATTAAACGATAACAGATATCAAACACCTTCTCTGGTCTGAAAAAAAGTATTTTTGATAATAGTATCTAACATGACGTTAAAAACACGGAATTTAAAATATTTGTGACAAAAAAAAACAATCTTGAATGTAATTTGAAGTTAATAATAATATCACTACCGTCTCCGTCATGAGATCTTTTAATAGCAGTTTGTTATAACAATTTCTCGTCATGGGAAATATTTCAGTGTAAGTAATGTGTTGTGTACAAAACTATGAAATGAGTTATATTAGCGTTGCGTAAACCTCCACATAGGCCTACAATGTTGTATCAGACAGTGCCTGTGTTGCTTCATAACTGTCACCCTACAATCAAACATAACCGTTTGGTGGAAAATTAATAATATCGTGACACTATTGTGTTCTGTCTATTTGTCTTACATGTTTATTACTTTACATGGTTGTTGGGAAATGACAAGAAATAAAATGTAGGAAACGTCATAGGTCCTCTGGTGTCGACTTAGATAACAATTTGCATTGTCTTAGGACTTTTCTTACTAATTCTTAGGTGTGCCTAATTTCGGAAGAATAATGCTTATGTTTGCTATATTGATTCTATCTAAATGTTCCGCCTAAGACAATAAAAACAAAAACTTAAGGATATTTGTATATCATACTATACTGTACTGCTTTACATTGTAGACGTCCATCACACATGAGTACTTAAAATTCAAAAAGCAAAACTTTTTATCGTTAGAAAATAACTTATATTTTTGGTCTATAAGATCTAAAGAGATCTAAATTTAGGAGGTTATTAGCATTTTATAATCGATAACAATTTAATTTAAACAATCTGAAATTCAAATGTTCTGATAAACAAGTAGTGGATGAGCAAGACGTCAGCGGTGTCGTCATCTCGCGACGACTCTGATGACTATAATAGAAATGTCATCGTAATTGTCAATGAAATATAGTTAAACCATTGAATAATCACAAAGCTGCCAAGAACAATTGTTCTGAACATTTCTTGTAGAAATTATCACTAGTGAACGTCAAAAATGTCCAATGCCTTTCAGAATCGAACTAAAGGTTAATATTCAAAATAATACAAATATTTATTTTAATGTAAAATCTTCTTTAAGACCTGATGACCTTAAGTAGGCAATGGCCAAAAATCACTTGCTATCCCAGTAATCAACTATCTTCTAATCTTACTTATCAAGAACTAAAAACATGCTGGATATGCTGAATTATTAGTTGCACAGAATATCATGGTCTAGTCTTATAATATTGTGAACAGTTTTCTGCTCTATTTACATAACTTAAATGATCAGTTAAATTGGCTTAATCAGTTATAACGCCACTTTCGTGACACAAGAAAATTTTCACGACAACCCTGCGCCTTTCAGTAAAGGATTAATATTTATGATGCAAATGTACACAAAATGAGTAAGCTATGTATCATCACAATGATGCTAGGAAAATGAGTAATAGAATTATTTAATAATAAGAAATTCGGAGTTGCCAAATTGGGAAGCTGTAATAATAATGCCGGTAGTAAACAGATTCAATGACAAACGCATGTACAAAGGTAGTTAGCAACAGGCCAGACCCCTTTACAAGCTTCTAACAGCCGTGCGAGGTATGACAGAAAGCGATAGTGATGTAAGTCGATAGTCGTCAAACAGGAAACTGCTGGGCGCGCGTGGCGAGCGATACGCCGCACTCGCTTTGTGCTGATGGCCTTCGGACGAAATGTTTGGTGCCAGCACTGCGTTCGGACAGAGCACCACATACATTATGTAATGTAACTATACAACAAATGCCAATCCATTCATAAGAACAAACGCTCACTTCTGCATTCTTTGCCCAAGTGCATATCCACAACTCACTCAATCATTGTTTCACACAATCGCTGTCACTGCTAGTCAAAGCATCATCAAAATACTTAGATAAGGTCATAAAATGTGAGGATGTGTCTGCTGTTGATAATTTTCTTTTGCGTTCTAAAAACAAGGAAATATCCTAATTTATTATTTAATCAGTGTCGCGTCTTGAGTCAAATGAGATCATTGCCATAACGATAATTTGAGCGATAATGATTGGCTTATAAGTTTCACATTGATATTAAATTCCTCTTTGTGTCATTCATCATTTGAAGCTACGTTGTATTTTGTATTGGTAGTATGTAGGTATGTTGACTAATGAATCTGGTGATCGAACTTTGGTATTATGATGAGCGGTTAGTGTTTGTGGCTGTGAATTGTCAGCAGAGAGTTGACTATTTAGTCAATGTCTTGTGTGTAGCTGGCAGCTGACGAAGGTATTTATTTATAAATGCCATCGTACCCTTGCTCGAGAGAGTCTTGGGCCGAAAGCGCGAATCAGTTTTACCTTCGATGATGCTAAAATAGCTACGCAGTTACACTCTCACCTTGCGTTTGATTGACGATCGATCCCTTGTGCCAGATACTTGCTAACAGTTACTGCAAACAGCTCTAATGTATGTATATACATTTGTATTTACTTGTTACAACTATAACGTATTTTCAGAATCTGATTACGAAATTATTACATCGGAGAAATCAGTTAAAGATTGCCTCCGACACCGTAGCAGAGAAGTCATCGTAATCACAGATCAACAGATCGCCTTTAGCATAATTCTATATTTTCGCAACTGTTTTGTTTCGGAAACAAATCGAGTTCGTGTTCGACATTTTGCGATCACTGTGGCACTAAGATGACTATTTATAAATAACGTGTCTAAGAAAAGGTCGGATTTGATTGTCGGCAGTCATTTGAATATCTCTGGTGTTATTACAGCAAATTATGATGAATTAAATCGTCTATATAGAGGTGTTCTCACGCCGCGAAATTAGTTGACCTTCGCATCTGTGGTCGCTTTGTAACAAATAAAATTATAAGTTTGTAATATTGAATACATATGTATTCATCTTAAAATTAAGATACTTTGTATTCGTTTGTATTATTGCAACGTTTGATCTATCTTATTGGTTTCATTTCAAATACATCAGTTACCGAAAAGTTAAGACGTCTTCTTTGTTTGATTAATATCTATTAACACCGATCTCTTCCGTTTACTCGACTGTTCTCAAAGCGGTCCGAGACAAACCAGACTCGTCCAAGGTCCGTTTTGAAATAGGATGGCACTTGACCTTCAGGATGAAAGTCAACAGTATTGCGCAACGTATCGACGCTCGACTTCGAACTCTACGCTAATAACCAAATACGAGACGACACATATTGGAACCTGATCATGACCCACATCCATGTTCAAGGATTTCACATATTTGGAATTCGATGATTTCAAAACTGTCAGAATTTTAAGGTGTGTTTTGTTAGCGTACGGCAAATGCATAAATGTATGAATGGAATCATTTTATGACCTTTGTCAGTTTTAGTGAAATATACCTACTCGCATAGTATTTTCTTCGGATTTTCCGTACAATTGCGATGACGTAAACAAAGACCGCACAACAGATCAAAAGTGACGAGTGAATCATTCAATTAATCACTTTGTTGTTACAAGTTTTCTTTGATATCATGTGTTCAAAGAATTGTATGCTTTAGAATGTTGGAAGGTTGTAGGACCGGACTAGATTTTTCACCACTCCTTTCTACACATTCAACTGATTAACTCACACATAGGTAGCACGTGTGTGTTGTAGGCGTGTGCGTGTATACATGCGTCTTGTATAGACACTTAGACAGTCACGCACACTGCGTCAAGTCACGTGTGTCTGTGTTTGTGAAGCGTGCGTAGATCCGCGGGTTGCACAGGAGGGGGGAGCTAGCGCCGGCGAGCGGCCCGCGGTTTTGTAACAGCGTTTTATTTCAAGGTCATTCGAGCAGTTTTTAGAAAGTTACTTCACTCAAGTCTTAGGTAAAAATTCACATTTGCATCGTTAAAGTGGGATCAAGCTGACAGCTTTATATTTTTATTCAAAGTGTTTTTGGCATATAATTTTAATACCAATTTTAAAAACCATAAAACCAAAAAACCAGGTAAGGAGTATGCCAATATCTACTGTAAGAAACAAATATAATGTCTACGGAAAGCTTATGAAAATTCTATAAATTTTAAAATCATGAAATTGTACAATAGATTCCAGTTTTTTAAAGCAGTCAAAAACAGTAATTTGATTTGGCATCAAAGTAGAAAGTAGTACAGCAACGAGCAGTATAACTTTAAAAGAAACTAGAAAACATGGCAGAGACACGCCATAAACTCTACATAAAAAGAGGTCTAAATAAAATTATTGTAATAGATAAAAAAAAAATTTATATACAAAAAATATTATGTAGAACTTATACAAGTTCTACATAATATTTTTTCCTATAATTCAGACTTTATAAAACATGGACCAACATTTTATGTCTTAAAAAGAGTGACAAATCAAAGATCTTCAATTAATTGTAAATAAAATTACGTTGAAGACGTTCAGCATTTCTTATTTCGTCATATCATCGTTCAATACTATATATGAAGCTGTGATCATCTCTGTATAAGAAATGATGAAATTTAGTGAACTGCCATTTCGTATAGTTGCATAATGGCGAATACTAAATTTTGCTGTCAGAGAAAGTATGCGAAAGGCTTTACGTAATGCGAACACGTAACGCTTGTAGCGACTCAGTTTTGATTTCCTTGCTTTTATGTTCCATCACAGTTTGTTACGTGAATTTGTTTTCGGGGGTAATTTTGATAAGCCTTGTTCTTTTAAACAATTTTAATGATCCTCTTCTTGTCTATACATTTACATTTACGCCTTTCTCATTTGTTGGGGCTATTAGCAACATGATAAGTTAGTCTTCATAATTGTTAGTTTATAGTTTACAAGCTATGATGCTACGCAGTTCCGCTTGAAAACTTACTGGATTACTGGACCTCTTTATGACCGAGGAAATAATAAATAGATGTGAACCGATTGTTGGACTTAGGATTATAAAAATCGGCAAAGCCGGTTCGGAAAAGTTGAATATCAATGCGATACAAGAATTTTATATATTTTTTTAATACTACAATGGTGACAAACAAGCATACGGCTCGCCTGATGGTAAGCGATTACCGTAGTTATCACTCGCGCGTTGCCGACCCTGTAGGAACCTTTTGACGCCCTTTTTGAAGAACCTCATGCTGTAGTCCTGTGGTATATTTGATATCTATAACTAACAATACAGTCGATGAATGATTTGAGAAATTCCTTTAGCCAGGATGACTAACCCAGTTTCCAGGACAGGTAAACCAGGAAAGTTTTAACGATGGGGTTTCCCATAAAAACTGCCATGAATTTATATGCAAAGAATAGTATTAATATAAAGTGTTCAATGTCTAATAAAACTGGAAATACCCATTTTATTAGTAAGGTATACATAATTCCAACCTTTTACATTCTACGAAAAAAGACGTAAGCGTTAAAATAGTAAACAATGTCTAATACTCGTATAGGAAAAACTTACTAACACAATATTGATGTTAGGTAGGTACACATATTATTAGCAACTACGTACAACTTTTTGATGCGTTCTTTATGAATATGGAGACGTAGAAAAATCTAAGTCCGACAACATCATTTTTTACCAGTCGTTTTTGATAACCAGTTTACGATTACGGATAGATAGTTATCTCCGTCTATTAGTTACTTAAAAGTTATAAAATCAGCATATTTTCCCGTCCTTAGCTCTGAATAATTTGATATATTGTATGAAAGACAATAATTAGATATACTTAATCGAATCTCTTAGACACATCACACATGTATATCTTTATTGAGTCGTAATATTCTTCCGTGTTTATTACAAAAGTTAGTACACTAATATATATGTGTCCTAAATTTTTACGATAGATATTATCTCTAAGCTGAGAGGAAACTCTAGCCCATCTGGTAGAGCACTTACGATGAGGCCCGAGGAGGCTTGTGCCGAATAATGGCTTGCAAAAAAGAATAAAATAATACAATGTATTATTCGCAACAACTTGTGCCTTCAGACACGTTTTGTGCCTACTTTCAATGTAGTATAATTACTAAATAACTAAGTACAGAATATTAGTGAGAAGAGATTAAGCACGCAATACAACAAACCTGAATATAACAGCTGTCCCAATTCGTCAGTTATCAGTTCACTTAATATCAACGAAACCGTAAATGCTGTACTGCATAAGATAAGTTGACTTTTAGTAGTAGTACCTAATTATTGTGCTATGAATGACTCACATTGACTAATAGTTTTGATTGCATTCATTGTGCATTAAATTACGATATAAATTATTAAGTTTGAAAACCGAGAAATGAAATTAATACAATAATTAAATACACCCATCATGGCACTATTTGAAATAAGAATATAATCTCAATTAGGTTTTAAATATAACGAGTAAAGCCATATTGACTATGGGTAGCAATTTGTTGTCGATACTGACAAGAAAAACTTAATTGGCAGTAGCGCGTGCGACTCCATGCTTAAGTTTTCTGTATTAGTAATGATCAATGATATTATACATATTGCTAAAGTCGATGGTATTAATCCTAATTCCTTTAAGACTAAAACATAGCGTAAATTCTATTTACACATATATCATTTTTCAAATAATAAATTGATACTTAGTTCAGCGTTCTTTAACAAAACAAATACCAGCTTCTTCTAGGAAAAAAAAAAATGTCATCATCACACCTTCACGTATTTATCCATGGGGTAGACAGAGACTATAGAGCGCCGTCTGTTACGTTATAATTACTTTTCAAATTCTTATTATTAATATAAAATGTAATAAGAAAAAACCATCGCAAATACAGATAAGATACAAAAAAAATTTTTTGTTAGATTTGCAGCAACAGTGTAGAGATTGCTCAAGTGACAAAATGTGCCGTGAGTTTTAATAAGATAACAATCATCTTACACAATGTTCGCAAACATTGAGCGGCTTTGGAAAATAGAACGTTTTCGTGAAAAAGTTAATAACACATGGCAGTTAAAAGTTCTTAATTATTTTGTAATTCGCAATTTTGCTCACCAGGCTTCTTGTGTTGTTTGACTAGAGCCTTTAACTAAATTATAAATCTTTAAACACATGTTGTACATATTATGCATTTATGTAAATCTTATTTAAAAAGTCATAATAAACTTCATACAGTTAAACATCATCTAAAAAATCATAATTTATATTGTAAAACAGAAAAAAACAGCAACAAAATTGCATTATTCTTTGATGAGATATAGCGATATTTTCAGCATCAAAAACCTCTTTTAGGGGAAAACTTAACAATATAACTATCTAACGGCTACATAAATAATAACATAGTTAACATAGAAAAACCGTTATCGAGTATCACAAACTATTAAGTATCCCTATGTTCTTTAATAGAACAAGGAAAGTATACATTTTTAATATTGATACTAGGAGGATATTATAAATGAATATAAAACTATACCTATTATATTATATTTTATTTATGTAAGTTAGTATTATTAGTATTTACAACTTATCAAAGAATATTAGTTTTAAGTACGTTGTCTTTTACGAATAGTTGAATTTATAAAACGGTTCATCAACACTGTACCTACATACCTCTCCAGTCCAATAACGTCCCACTGTTGGGCACGGGCCTCTACTATGGGAAAAGTTATGGTCTACAATGCCGCGCCTACCAGCATGTTGGCATTGGGTTTATTTTCGAGATTTCCATCTATTATCATTATCTGAGTACTATATCCCTTAGCTGGCTTTTACAGCACGCTGGGATAACCACTGTTACCACACGGATAACCTACATATATAAATGAATTTTACATCCGCATCATTCTCCTGCTCTTATTCCATAAATTGGGGTCGCACATGTTGACAAACATGTTGACGAGATGTTATGTTATAAAAATTTTTAGCTCATTTTTAAGGACGCCTGCCTGACGTCAACTCTTTTCGTGTATGTCATGTAATTTTTTTAGTGATGTGAAGGGAAAATATTTTTTTTGCCCAAATGTCCGAGACTTTGCCGTGTTTATCCAGAGGCGTTGGTGATTTAGGCTATGGTTATAATTTAAATGAATTTTAAAAGTAGGTCCTATTTCAGAGTAGGTATAGCTTTTTCTGTGTGTGTTTCTCTCTACCATGGCGGACAAAGATACATATCTGAGAGTTAAAAACAATTACTTTCATGGTAATAGTGTCTAATCTCATATTTTTGATACAGTTTTGGACATTTGTTTCGGCTACATTTTATTGGGAGAAAGAAATCCTGTGATTCCAATTCCCCGACGTATGAAGGCGCAGGCAACAACCAGTATATTAATTATTATATAAGAGTTATATCTATCTATTTATATACCACCAAATTAAACTACATGCAATGTGTTTATAAAGCAGCATTAATTTTCAGTGACCGCCCTTGCAATGTCACATGAATAACTGACAGGAAGAATGCGATAATGCGATAGTATAGAATACACACATATATACGCCCGTATAATCCTTAAATTCTAGATTTATAACAATTAGAGAGACATAAATTTTTAGAGAAGCTATGCTTAACAGACTTCTAATAAAAACGGGTAAAGTATTTGAGAAAACATCTAAATCATAAAATATAGTTCTTTTCGAATTTACGTTCATTCATGTAATTTTTAAAACGCGGGGCGGCCAGCTCTAGCAGGGCGGCGAAAGGCTTCAAGTTTAAAATTTTGCTCTATTTCTCTTAATTTATAGGGTGGACAATTAAATTGGGCCAGGGCGTCAAATCAAATGGCCCGGGGCGCTAATTTTCAAAATACGCCTCTGGGTTATGAAACCTGACTTTGATGTCTGGGTCCTAAAAAAAAGGATAAATTCTTAAAATTTTGTAGAGACAAGTAAAACTATTTTAGTTCTTTATCTAATAAATAATAAAATACGGTTTTTATACCTAAATAATTAATCTTTGTTAAAATATGAGGCGGAAGTTAATACTAGAGTTGTGGCTAAGGTCTGCTGTCGATCGCCTTTGGTCTATAATTAGAATGTACTAGCTGGCCCGGCAAACGTTGTTTTGCCATACCAAAAAAAAGTAAAAAAAAAAAAAAAAGAAAGAACTATAAACCTCACGGAGCCCGAGACCTTTCCAACGAATGCAAAACCGTGGAAATCGGTCCGTGCGTTCTGGAGTTATAGCGTCAGGAAGGAAAACCCGACTTATTTTTATATAGTAGATAAGCGACGAAGTAAATTACACCGTTGAAATTTTCACAGTTTAACCTTAAGAATAATATTCTTAAACTTTTATGGCATTCAAAATTGTTTTGCTACGAGACCGGAATTATTTTCATTATTATAGAAACGTAACTTTAAGCGGAGTAATAGGATTACTCAGAAGTTAATTTTACTGATGATCCAAGACTTTTGCTTAAAATGTAAGTAGTTACAGCAATTGTATCAGGCTTTGCGTATGAAACCACAAGTTGACTCATAAAGAATATAGTTCTTTGTACATCATATATTGGTGCCGATTCTATGTGCAAAACTAAACTTAATTTAACTAAAAATTAAAATTGATAGTGTCAATGACATAATTTGGCAATATTATCAGAACTTTTTTATTAGAAAATCTGTATGTTATAGACTAAATATTTTAATTAATATAACTGAGCACAACGAAATAGCCAAATAATCAAAATACGTCATTTGTTGTTTTAATTTTTTAGTAAAGTTAAGTTTAATTGTGCATGTAGAATTGGTAGTGTTGTATGTTTCAAGAATGATATGTTCAAGAAATAAATTTTCTAGTAGTCATTTTAAATGTGTAACGAAGTTACTGCGTACAGTATCCTACATTATTTATACTAAATAAGGTTATCCTTATTATATTAAACTATGTGTTATTCTGATGTATAAGCTATGTTATTGTAAAGTTTCATTAAAACTCATTCAGTAGTTTTTGCCTGAAAGAGTAACAAATATGCAAACATCCATACTCACAAACTTTCATATTTATAATATTAGTAACTGTCTAAAACTAAGAATATTGTACAGTAATTATAGTATAAATAAATGGCTACTAAGTACATTTGTACTAAATGGCTTTTTGTAGAATTAAATCAATAATATATCAACACTAGCTGACCCGGCAAACGTTGTTTTGCCATACTAAAAAAAAAAAGTTTGAAAAATAGATGTTGGCCGATTCTCAGACCAGTTCCAAAATTTCATAAAAATCGGTCAAGCCGTTTCGGAGGAGTACGGTAACTAACACTGTGACACGTGAATTTTATATATTAGATTATCCCGCGCCATTGACAGTAGAAACTTAGAAAGTGTTCTTGCTATCCGTTATTAGTAGAAAGCATTTTTGCTATCCGTCAATCGTTAAAGCATAAAAATGATAATAAATACATTAATTATTATCAATTAACATTTATACGATTTTTTTTTTAAATTTAGCCGGTCAATGCAATTGCACCAAAGAGTTATACGGAATTTGATGCAAGTGTGCAAACTATTCAGATGTGAGTCATTGGTCACTCCCAACAATAAATGTGAGTGGGTGTCCAAAAATTGTATCCACCACAGATTTACCAGGTACATCACTCAGTCGGCTTAAAGCCACTTACATATTTATGTGTACGTAAAAATGTATCTATGTGTGTTTATGATACAGGCTAAACGTCATATGAAACGTCATTATTCTATGAAGTACGATTTAGCTCGGCTATAGTTACTTGTCCTCAATTTTACTGTGGTATCTACGTATAATTTAGGACATACAATAAGCACTCGCAGTGTCAACCAATCAAGATGTTATGCCGTAACACCAATTTTGAAATTAAAACAGTCCTAAAATATTTAATAAATTGAATTATGGTGAAAAAAGTGATTACCGCAAGCGGGACTTGAACCCACGACCTCGGAATACCGTTCCGTAGCTCTTCCAACTGAGCTTATTGTGGTCGTGCTTTTCAGTAATCAAATTAGGCCACCACATTCATCACTCGATTGAGTTTATATATTTTTACGTACATAATTTTACGTACCATAATTCAATTTATTAAGTAAAAGCATAGCATGTCGATTGCAAAATTAATAAATTACTTTAGTCCTAAAATATGCTAATTTCAAGTATATGTCATAAATTTACGAGTATATTCGTGTGTCCAGTTAAGATTATCTATAATAAAGACATAGCTGCCGTTTTCCGAGCTAACATGAATGGAGAGATAAGAAATAATGAAAGGTGTTACGTAATTCTTATTGCGAGATAGTTTATTATAGTTCTTATCAGAATTTTCAGTCATAATAGTAACTGACCTATCCAAACAGCATTCGCTAAAAATACATGTTCGACGTGATACACTTTCTTTAGTTTAGTGTTACTAGATTTTACTATAGGATTATGTTGGTAGTACATGTATTACAAAGTGGGGGGTTTGCAAATGTGTGAGTGTACACACACATTCTCAACACGCCCTACTCCGGATGTCAGCGCAAAATTGTATGCCTGTGAATGTGACTAGACCAAATTGATAGCTTTATGTGTTATCTGTATACCACATTAATCGTGTGTTTGTGTGCAACTTCTATTATAGTGTGAGTTACTTACTGTTAAGAAGCCTTGTTACGTATCTAAGTTATTTTAAATCTTACTAAATAAATTGCCTATAAAATCGTAAATAATCAAGCTTTATGCCTATAAGATGAGAATTTTTATAGCCCACTTTGTCAAGTAGCTATAAATTAATTTATTAGCGTGGTCAAGGTGTTTAAAGTCATTACTAAAGATATACATAAGACTATAATTTGTCGAGTAATAAACAGTTGATAGAACTATGCACATTTAAATGCATCTTTTATGATTTAATTAAACTAAAAGCCTTGTACAAATATCTTACAAACATATATAACCAATGAAGAATACATATTATCAATGGGTCTTTCGAAAGCCTTAGCGCTTAAACCATAAATATTCATTGCAAGGGTAACAACATAATAAAACTAATAGACTAAAATACTGGCCTTACCAGTTGTATTGATAATATTATGAAAATATAAATCGACAGCTTTTCAATTTTATCGTCCCGTCGACCTCACGAAAGTACGTTTTAAGTACGAAAGCGGAAGCTGTGTAAAGTACCTTTATATATGAATAATGATAATGTTGAAGATTTTGAAGGCAAACTAGTACAAGGATTTCTAAGAGTCATAAAAGATGAACCCTAATTGAGTCAGGGGTATGTTTGTGTGTGTAAGCGTTTGAAAATCGAACGTTCATTCGGGCGTGCGTGTGAGCATTGCGTGTGCGCAGACTAGCCGATAACAATAAACTATTTCCGAAGTGACCCAGTTCCAACGTCCTTCAGTAATTTGTACTGTGAACGGGAACAAGAAAGGGCTAGGAGTAATTTGACAACCAATATTGTAAATATTATTGCCATTATACAATCACACCTTTAAATAGTTTCAAACGATTTCTATTTATATGTTTTTATGACTTGTTAATGTTTATAGCCTAAGTTTTCTTTGATAATGCCATTTTTAATAGTATTTGTACGCATAACCTTTATATATATCTAATGAAATTAAACTATGTGTGATGTGTGCTAATAGAAGGACGTATAGTGACCATCACATTCGATTAGTAACTATACATTAAAATTCAATTAAATAATAATTAAAACTGAACGAAAAGGTGTTAATGAGTCTCTATATAACTAATGTCCAAATGTTAGGAGTATTTCACAAGCGACGCACACAAGTGACAAACATATCGGGCCCTCTGATAACGCTTTTTAATTCAGTTCAATGTCAAATAGTACGTAGTACTATGAAGAAATTACATCAAACGATAAATTATTTAGAAGTTAAATCATAAATAAATCGGTGCTCAATACATTTGCAGTTCTAAGAAAATGCTTATGACGACTTTGCAGAGTAAATGTTGATTGTGAAATAGAACTCAATATTACCAGTCTAGCATTTAGGATTTTAGAAATGTTTGCGTTTCTACGTTGTAAACCTAGATTCTTAGCACGTTAAATACGTATACAAAGCCTGTGAATATTCATTTATGTAATATAACTGCAACGACTTACATAGAAAATTAAATTTTCACAAAGCAGTTCACACGTTGCTTTGTAAAGTGTGGTAAAGTGGTAATAACTATGCCATATTTTCCATATTTCTAACGATTATATCCTAGATAATAATGGTTATTCATATTATTTATGTTCAAGATTTTTCCTATTGCTATGCAAAATTCATATACTTAATAGTGATAAGTAACATATTTCCAGGAAATAAGAGTTACAATCGAATAATAGCGTGACCTAATTACAGTTGCATTTGTGGTCATATTATTGTAACTAATAGATTAGAAATAACGGGGTGTTGCACTCTATATAATTGGTTTATGCAAACTATGAGGGAAAAAATATCTAGTTTGTGAACACGTGTATGTGATAAAGGAATGGTATGTTCCACGCGGAAGCCATTTTGATATTGTGTTACATAAATATTAACGTATTAATTAATGTTGTTTGACAATGCGAAACTAATTTGTTTGATTGTGTAGGTACTTAGTTTAGTGTCACATATATATCTGTGTCACTATATTTTAAATACCTATGTGTTTACATATATACCTATTTAAGTTGCGATGTTTATTTGACCACGCTAATCTCTGGAATCGTCAAATATAATTTTATTGTGATAGACTCATACTATGACAAAGCGTATTATTTACTAAATAATTTAGACAATAATATGATCTATGAGTATGTAAAATAGTTTATATAAAGTAAAGTTGACGAATAAAGTTAGTTAATATTTATAAGGATTTAAGGAACTTTCTAAAGAGATAGGTATTAAAATCGTTAGCGCATATTACCTACTCACATAATTAATACATATTTTGCTAAATATAGATTATATTATTTACACGTCTGCTCACCCCTCTGTGAACACATTAGCGTAATATTTACGGAAAAATAAATATACTTATAAGAAAACCCACAAAACTTATTGGAAATAAATTATTGGAAATAAACTTATTGGAAATTTTACACAATGGGCGTAAAAGAATTATGTTTGATTTTATCAACTATTTAAAGGTTATTTGAATCAAAAATCTTATCAAACTCTTAACAGTCGTTATCACTTGGTGTCCATCGTAGTAATCATTATACGAAGGTCGGTATATAACATATCTTTTAAAATACAAATCGTAAACTGTTAATTCAAATGAAGCATTTCGTAACATCATTAGAATATCAAGGTTTGTTGTCCATTAAATTATTTATAAGATGAAAAATTTTCTACGTAAAATCTAGTCATAATTTAAATTTAGATGAATATTAAAATATGATCGACACAAAAAAAAGTTCAAGGAACCATTATCATAATATTAATTTAAATTGAACTAAATACGTAGTAGATAACTAAAATGTTGAAAGAGTTAAAAAAGAGTTAAGAAATTAAATATTAAAATTTGGATTCTAATCATATGTTTCACGAGCCTTGTAGACGTCATCTAGACTACCGATTCGACTCGATTCGATCGTAAGTTCGATTGTTAGCGCCTGTATAAAAAGTAATATGTGAAATTATTGTATCCGTAATCTGGTATCCACATCACTAGCATTATGCTTAGTATGAAACCAGAGGATGTTGTATCAAATTTCGAAAATTTATTATTCATTTAAGTTCTATGTTTTACATTGAACAGTGTAGAGTTATCATTACATATAATTGCGTTATTCTTACCTACAATTGGAATCGCAAAAGTTAAAGTCAAAACACCAACATAACTAATAAATATTGTAATCATATTATCATTATGTAAATTAGCACTTTGAAAAAAAAAAATTCATCGCACATTTTTATTGAATACAGAATTCTAATCACCTTTCAATCGCATACGCATAATTTAACAAGACCAATGACGCAGTAAGCTCTGTCAGTATCATAAAAATAAGTTTATAAATAAGTCCTCAATATTAAGATGTATATTCTAATATAGAAGTAAATAAATAAGACATTATTATTCAGTTTACATTATAAACTGCTTTCATATACTTTATGGAAATACTGATAATTCCGAAAATTATTGTATTAAATTTGTGTGGAAAATTTCAAATCAATTCGAACGTTTGTAGGTGAAAACAACGTTCATAGATTCCGTTATATACAAAACTAACACACGAATAAAACTAATAGAAGAGTGTTAAAAATCAATGATTTCATTTATTTTTATAGCGCGGAATACTAAAAATACTTGTGTTATTTAAGTCAAATAGAAAAACGACATTGAACAATCATTCGAAGCTCGCCCTTTAATTGTCGTGCCAACTGACAGTCCTGTTTCATTGACACCATTCTCTATACCATCAGCATCAATTCATACATTGGGTAACATCATCAACGTATTTTGTTCACCAATTTTAACTAAAACTGGCTTTGTGCTGAGTTAGTAGTGACCTCCGAGCACTATGCCATCTTTTCAATCACCTACTAACTCTTGATAATTTGTATTAAACAAAAAACAAATATTTCATCGTAATGTGTACCTCGAGCGGTTACGTTTTTTATGTATTATAAGTACATAATAACAAAAATATATTAGTGACAGTATTATGGGTTAAATCTGCAATCTAGTACACAGTGCAAAAGCATAGTAATATAGCTTAATTTAGGACTAGAACACGTCTTGTAAATTGTACGTGCTCTAATAACACTATAACTAAAATTATCATGGTAGTCATTTTGGAAATCAATTCTAAATAAATATCAGATTAATAGTGAAAAGAGTGACATTTTGTTTGCCCTTAACCTAATATAGTTGCCCTTAACATAATACACAGTTAGTGGTTAGATGGAATCGTGTTAGAACATTTGTCATATAAATATGTGTGACAAATTACAATAGAGATTGAAAGGAAGCTGTTTGTATTTTTAAATCTATCGTTGCATTCATAATAAAGGTTAGATTTTATGATTGTCATAGGTCTACATCTTGCAGGTACTTAGAGCGATTTTGGTTGTGGCCGGAATATAAGACAATAAATAATAATGATTGTTCGGCTTGGTGTCAATAGCCGGTGACGGCCCAGAGGCAGAAAGCGGTCTTGCCAGACAATGCCGGTATAGTTTGTCGGTTTCTCTCCCATTAGGCTCCACAGCTCCGGCCGACTGTTGCCAACCTCGTCGGAGTGCGTCCTGCCGCCTTTCGGGGCGAGGCAGTGTTGTATCCAAATAATTGTTCATTTTGTCAATTGATCATTTCTTAATACATAATATTTGAGGTATCATTTAAACTTTATGTGCGTTGTATAGTTTTGTAGTATTTATTATACATACTAAGAATTGCTAATATTAAGTGTAGCCGGCGGATAAATCGGTATGGGTTAAGGTATAAATATACAGTTTGGAAAATTCCATTTAAATATCATTCGTATTAGATAGTGATATAACATACTAAACGAAAAATATTAGTTACACAAATAAGATAAAACTGGTTAAAAATAAATCAAAACAAATGAAAATGTAAAAAATTTATTAGCACTTCTTTCCAGGGTGCTATAAAAGTAAGCTAATTGTGCACAGATAACATCCTCTCTGAGGGAAGGAAAACTCGAAAGTAAACCCTATGCCAACACGCCTGGCCACGTAGACCATAATCCCTCCCTTTAAAGTTTCATTTTTATATCATTATTTTAACTAAAGTTTAGTTTCTTATTTTATTTTGAGTGAGTTTATCACATTTTCTTATAGCTACGATAACTTTATTACCATTAATTAATTAGTTAAAAACTATTTTCCTGTAAAAAGTCGTATTTACAAATATATCACGGATATTGTACGTGTTTTATTGTCAATATTTTCTAGAAATAGCCGTATCATATAACAATAAATAGGTTCAATATTTTGGTCAATGTTTACTATACATATTTTAAGTTCTCAGCTAACAAAAATGAACAAATATTTATTATATTCATGGCTATATTAAAAACACTGTTAGTTATATAACTTCAAGGGAATTCCTTTACGGGGTAGGCAGTACGAATAATATAAATAAATTATGTACAACTTGCGATCTTGTCGCATAATCTCTTCCAGAATACTTTTTTATGGACTTAGTTAATCTGGAAATTGGTTAAAATAAAAATATACATAAATATCTGATATTAATTATTGACATATAAAATCTCACAATAAAAAGCAAGCAAGTGCGACCAGAACTTTAATGGCCGTCGAGTCTAGTAGTTCATGTAACGGACTGCCATTCACGAGGTCTCGGGTTCGATCGCCGCACAGAAATCATTTGTTCGATATTTATACGAGTATTTGTCATACATGTTCGTATTCGACTGAGTGTTTCTATGCATAATAAGTATGTATTTACAAAATAATAGTAGTTTATGTAGTATATTCGTATTCTGGTACTTATAACACAAGTATTTAGCTTGGTTATGGCAAAGCTCAAGGCATCATCATGGCCAAGGATAAGGCGGTGAAAAAAAGCATATAAGCTTAGCTTGGCACTACAGGATTATGTTATGTGAAATGTTTATAAATATTTATTTGTTTAAAAGGTTATAAATTAGTAAATATTAAAAATTGGTCAAGTGCGAGTCGGACTCGCGCACAAAGGGTTCCGTACCGTATCTATGCAACATAAGGCACGTTATTAATAAATGAGCAAACAACACACACAATACTTAATCACGTTTGTTGTATGAGAGCAAGAAACGGTAAAAAAATAATGTTTGTTGTATGGGAGCCCCCCTTTAAATATTTATTTTATTTTATTTTTAGTATTTGTTGTTATATAAATACATCATCTGTGAAAATTGCAACTCTCTAGCTATCACCGTTCTTGAGATACAGCCTGGTGACAGACGGACGGACGGACGGACGGACGGAAGGACGGACGGACGGATGGATGGACAGCGAAGTCTCAGTAATAGGGTCCCGTTTTTACCCTTTGGGTACGGAACCCTAAAAATGAAATCAACAAAGTTGTGTTTCAAAAGATTCCGTGCTATGTCTGGGAAGTGATATCTTCTGTATACTTTTTCCTTTGTACTTGATGTAATAATGTATACAAAACAATATTTTAGTAGATACCTCACGTATTGAAAGGATTAAGATTATGGTATGCCATATTTTTTCTATAATTGTTTTATTTTATTGTATAATAGAATAATGGTATGAATGGTAGCTCGATACCTGACTTGAAGATATCTATATAACTTTTATGTATCTCGTAGCTTAATTCAAGACTAAGTGATTCCGATACCGATACTTAAAAATTTTGTTGTTCTTTTTTCTATAGATTTCATTTGATAATTTTCCGAAACGTTATTTAGAAATTAAACCTTTTTTATATATTTGTTCTAAAATATCTTAGTAATTGCTGATGTTAAATTGCTTTAAATGTTATTGAAATTGTTCTTTATTTATATTTCAAATTTATATTTGAGTAGGCAGAGGCGTATTTTGCAAATGAATGTCCCGGGCCATTTGCTTTGACGCCCTGTGCCAATTTAATTAGCCACCCTATAAATTAATAGAGATAGAGGGAAATTTTAAACTTGAAGGCTTTCGCCGCCCTTCTCAGGCTTGCCACCTCGGGCTATGTCCCCTATGGTCCTAGGGTAAATACACCTCTGGTAACATGCTAGTTAACGTAACGTAGTAATCAATAAACGTTGTAATCTGCTCATGGTAATCATTTATGGTAATCATATTAGGTAAAAGCATAGCAGTTAATTGCAAAATTAATAAACTATTTCATTACAAGACGTTTATTTTACACAAAAGTGATACATTTGTATCAGCAAAAATTCTGGTCAATGTCTGAAGTCTAAATCACTTATTAACTTTGCCTAACCTGGTACATATAACAAATTAAAACAAAATTACATACCTAACGAACGAGGCAATAATATATTTCATTGATAAATTAAAAGTATTTTAATAAGTAAGTATTATTTAATTCATAATTATTTTTTACCTAAACTTTGTAAATACATAATAAAGAAAATACGTTATATTTACGTATTCAAGGAAGTGATATAAACACTACAATTACGCACAAGTCTCAATCAAAACAATATGTATGTATATTCCGTAATAACACAAATAATTATCAACAAGATTATTCGGTAGCCTTGGCTAGAAACATTAAAATGATAAATAAATAAATATTCATGGACATTTTCACACAACGTAAGCGTAACGTAATATAAGCTTAATACAAGCATAATATAAGCTAAGCTTATATGCTTGTATTATGGGTACCAGAATACGGATATACTACATATATTACTTTTCTTTTGTAAATACATACTTATAATACATAGAAACACCCAAACGCAGTACAAACATTTGTATGACAATTAGAAAAAAACACACACAAATGATTGTCCCGAGCGGGAATCGAATCAAAAAAATCATCAATCGAAAATCGGGAATGATAATTTTATAATTGACAGAAAAATGCATATATTTTCCGTGTTTGCATTGTACTCTGTGTATTTCTATACTAATAATAAGCATGTCAATTCTGTCATATGTTGTAATCTCCGAAAGTAGTGGTCAATGGTATTCTCCGAAAGTGTCCAGTGGTCTAATCATTTTTTTTACAATATCAGAAAGCTACGTTCGTGAAAGTGCTATATAGATAATTATGTCTATAATTTTATTTATTTATTTATTTTACAATTTTTGCACACAATAAATGATTTATGTACAATAGTGGACTTAATGCCAACGGCATTTTCTTCCAGTCAACCAGCGAGAAGTGCAGAAAAAAGTTGAAGTGGGTGCTATTTATTTTAACATATAGGTATATAATAATTTTAATGAAATACATAAAGCTCATACATACAAAATACATAAATAATATTATAACACTTGCTATACAAACACTACATAAACCATACTTACTTATATACCATAATAATATAACATACTACGCTATACATACACTACATAAACCATACATAAATACATATAATATACTTCCAACAGTAGAGAAAACACTAACAGTATACTTCTACCAATTAACTTCTGTAGAGTTCACGTACTTTAGCTTTGAACGTCCGACGAGATTTAGCAGCCCTGATCTCAGAAGGGAGCGAATTCCAAAGAAGAATTGACTGTATATTAAAAGACGAGTGTACTAAGTGAGAGGTGTGAGGAGGACAGGTAAGAAGAAGATTATGTGAAGAACGAAGGTTTCTTTCGTGAGTGGAGCAGAGATATTGAATACAAGTCTTTAAGTAAGGCGGAGAATCAGGACAGTTTAATATGGTGAACAGCATAGTTAACGCCCGCAAACTACGTCGTTGTCTAATAGGTAACCATTTCAGGCGATCACGAAGGGACGATACGTGGTCATATTTGCGCAAATTAAAAACGAATCGAATGCAATTATTGAGAAGACGGTCAAGTTTATTGAGCAGATCTGCATTCAGGTCGAAGTAGCACACATCAGCGTAATCGATGATAATTTTATATGCAATTCCAAATTCAAATCGCAAAAAGAAACGGGTAACAACTACTATTAAAAAAAATATTATGTATAATTCTACTATATATATAATTAAGTATAAAACCATTCTGACTTGGACGCTGGCAAATCTAAAGCGAAGCCAACCCTCTAATATGAATGAGGAGAAAAAAAGTATTAACACCAAAAGTATTAACACCAATAAAACCATGTGTGTATGAAAGGAACAAAAAAGTTTATTAAAGGTAGAATTACTTAATCTTATTAAGAAACTTGGTTTTAGGTTGATTTGTCATCTATCAGTCCTTGACCATAGACTTAGGATATAGATCTAGACTCAACACTCGGTACAACGAATCCGGCCTGCTGCTTTTTTTTATTTGAACACAATAAGAAAAATAAATGATTTAGTAGCCTTTCTAACTCTTTCTTTTTGAACAGGAGTAAAAGAGACAGCAAGGCCACTATTTACTATTTTACTTTTAAACCATAAACAGGGCGGCCCTGTCTTGGAACAAATCTATGTTCCCGAGTTGTTACTCCCTATTTATAACCTTCTTGTCCTTGACAAATGCTGATGCATGATGAAGATAAATGTCAAGTAGCCATTAGTCTAGGTAATCCAAAGTTTTTTAGGAGGTAAAACTTAAGTTCAAAGATTGTGTTATGATAAAGAAAAAAAAAGAGATTGCGTTATATAGAAGTAAGCAACAAATACAAATTAAACTAGAAATAGCATATCGGACATATCTATTTATGGTATTATTCATAATGACTTATCTGAGGTTTAAAAGTTCGCTAAAATTGGTTCGCGAAAATTGTCAAAACTTGTTATTCATAAAAGTCTTTTTACGATAAAACGTTTTTTATCTCTCCGTTAAAATTTCCGGTTAAACCTCCGATAAGTCATTATGAATAAGACCATAAGTCTCAAAACTAATTACGGGGTAATAAACCCAGGTAAAAAACATACAGACGAATTGAAAACCTCCTCCTTTTCAAGATTGGTTAAAAGCAGACGTAGTTGTTGATGCCGTGGTGATTTTTTAAATTGTGTACAATATTTCAGATAATTTGGCGTTTTGTATGAGTCGAAAATAACTTTCAAAGACTTTAGATAAATTACACGGATAGAAATTAATTTAAGGAAACGTGCAAAATAAATAAAAAGGTAGTAATTATTTTATTATTACAGTTTCGTTTCATGATTAGTTATCAGAATTTTAACTTAGAAAATATAATAATTTAGAATAAGTATCTAATTCGTATCTTATATATTACTAGCTGGCCCGGCAAACGTTGTTTTGCCATACTAAAAAAAAAAGTTTGAAAAATAGATGTTGGCCGATTCTCAGACGCGTGAATTTTATATATTAGAAGATTAAATAAAACTGCGAACATTTTCTTATTATTGACATATTTTATACTGTAGATAAAAATAATTAAAAATACAAATTAATAAACGAAAAATAGAAATGAAGCATTTTTGAATGTATCATGAAATTAAAGATACGAAATGGTAATTAAAATTCTTTGAAACGTTAATATAACGTACAGGAATAAAATTAATTCAAGAGATTCATCTCATTGTATGTGTGAATTATGATGTTAATAAAAAACAAATGTGTATAAAGATAATATGCAACAATACTGAGTCAAAACCAATGAAGTAACTTTTACTATTGCGAAACGAGCATTTATCAGTTCCGAAATCAATTTTATGCACGAGTAATCAAAAGTGAAATTCGCGGTTAAACAGCTAATTATTTTTTTCCGTTCATTTAAGTGCTCTGCTAAATGAAAATGATGAGTCTTCAAACATTATGTTTAGCTATAAACATTTTATCATTGAACGCTTTTTACTGCATGATTTTTCATAATTAGAATTGTGTTATATTCTATAATCATGTTGTAATTATTCATTACACATTTGTACAAAGACACTTTTATTTGTATACCGCGTAAAAGTCTAAAAAATATGTTTGTTAGCGCGCGAAATCATCTGTGTAAAAGCGTCGCAGGCGCAGTTCGTAGATAGAGCACAGTCGATTTCGCAAACCACCATCTAATGTGAACCTATTAACCTCTTCGTTGAGCGAGGCTCAGGCGAAGGCGAGAGGCGGATGAAGCGGCGAATAGTGCGTTCATTAGAGCCAAGGTTGCACCGACTGTCCCACCGGACTGCGAACATTGTGACCGCCCACACCTATGTACATCCCCGCATACCTCTTAAAATATTACATAGGTAAATAAACAAAACAGCCTTACCTTGCCAACTGTAATGCACTTCTATTAGCAAGCTCATTGTAGAAATTATAAAGAATGTTACTATCAAACATATTAACACTTTATCACAGCCATATTTTTCACAAAAATATAAATTTTACAAAACAACAACAATCCAGAGCACCAACGATCACAGGATATCCCAACGCCGTATCCTAGGCACGTCCGTGCGCGAGCGACGTCAAATCAAACTGGCCCGGTCAAAATGACGAAAGTGAAAACATCGCACGCACAGAAAAAAGGTTGGCGCGGTACAGTCCTTGCAGGCCACCTCTCGCGCCGGCTCTAGTGACACACTAACTGCGAAGCGCGCGCATCGCCCGTCGCCTATATAATGAAGCGGTCGGAGGCTCCAACTTCAAACGCCACCGGACGGCATAAAAAGAAGATGCTTCGCGAGACGCAACGGTAGCTAGGAAAGATTGAACACAAAGAATAGCGACACGTGGGCGCGTGTGCGTTCACGTGCGAATGTCGGTGTGCGCGAGAGATAGGCGGCCGCAGGAAACTCCGTTCTCTTCCACTAGGAAAGACCTTGGATATGAATCGGCACGTTGCAATGTGTACCGCCATCGCCTACGCTGCTGTTACCTACTTGATGGGTACCCGAACACGATGCGTCCATAAACAATAAACATGTCCTATATCTCATGTGATCGACAGTTACAACTTGCTTAGTCTTACAAAATATGAGCATAGCAGATATCTTTATTAAATTACCAGTAGCAACAGGCGGTTTCACTTGAATACACACTATAATGGTTAATGATGATGACGATGATGCAACGAAAGTTGATAATGCTTTTAGCAATTTGACACGTTTTTAGCGTAGGTGGTCGCTGAGAAATGGAAACCGTGGGCCAATTACAGTAGGTTAAGTCGTTTAAGATAATGAAGAGAAGTAGGCCATAAGGGAATTAGCCAACGTTTTTAATACTATAAGTTTTTTTTGAAGTAAAACAACTAAAATACTTGTAGGATCGTTTTATAACCCTAATAGAACAATTGAAGGAAATAATTTCAGAACTGATACTATTAATACATACATAATAAAGTACCATAAATGTAAAACCGGTTAGGATTCACGGTTGAATAATCATTCTACATTTTTATTTACGGCTATTGATGTTTTACAAAAATAGATTTATGCACTAAATCTATTAACGGGCAAAATCTTGTATGTATTAGATCTTTATTTTTAATGAATTTACATATGATATAGTTTCTGAATTCATTAAGATTAGAATCGACCTTGAATCACCGATCGAACTAAATATATCTACGAAGCAATTCTAAACAAACTTTCATTTTCTAAATACGTTGCTAATCAATGAAAATAACTTATCATGACATATAAATAGGTCAAATAAATATCGTACTATGAAGTTACTATTTTTTGTTAGAGCTCAACATTTTGATGCTTGTCTTCAATAGTATAAACATATTTACTGGCTACTCAATTTATATCGGCTATCAAATCACTAATCATGTCAAGTTTAAGATTAAATAACGTTATTTAAATGATAACCTATTTTATATCGAATAGTTTGTCTATTTTTGTATTGCTTAAAATGTTATGAGTTTCTGAGCTTCCTTCATAACCGGAAAGTGTTTTGACAATTTTAGTATGACTAGATAATTTGGTATAATTTCCAGATTAATGTCCCACAAACATGACGTAAGAGAGATCTTTGATCAAATGATAATTATTGATCTATGATCAGTTAAGGCAATTTCGTAGGATAAAGTTTACCACATCCCTTTCTGCCCATAATTTATTATACAAAACTATTAGATTTCTAAATAACATTTATGAATATTTCTTTAAATAAAGGTGAGATGAATTCACAACTTTACTACCGTAATTTATAAATTCAAGTCAATATTAGCACATCGATGAATATGCAGATTATAATATAGAGCATTGAAAACAGATGCTTCTGTGTAAACTTTATAACGTGCTAAATGTGACTATAAATGTTGTCGTTCCGTTCTCGTAACAGCTTTCCACTTTCATTTCCTCACAATCATTGTCTAAGCGGATTGGATAACACAGTGAATTTCTTCAAAAAACACAATTTACGTAAATACATCATCAGCGGTTGTGAGAATTACTTTAATTGCCACTTGTTTTTAAATCTCAATTTGTTATTTTTTGTTATTGAAACTTATTTTGTAACAAAGTAAGAGGGCTCCCACATCATTTGTGTCGTGGGTAACCTTACTGGTTACAACGCGATGTGAATATCGACTGCGTATTTATTGTTTTTGAATTAATTAAACACGGAAACATGATATCATGATATTTTATAAATGAGCCTATTGATAAATAGAGAACTGTCGTTATACTGAACTATTTATCATAGTACTTGTAACAGGCCTTTTCATATGCGTTGCAAAACAATGGACTGTTCACGGTTTTACGAAATGTCTAAGTTCAACTAAAACATAGACATTAATGTAATATACCCACAATAGAATAGTTTCTTTGATTAAACTTTAAGTACAGTTTAAGAAATCTTTTTTTTACTGTTCTGAACATAGTGACGGCAAAGATTTTTATTAATTCATCTAAAATAAAGAGATGGAAATGTTATTTGCGGTATAATTAGATTATAAAACTAAATTTAAAACTCACGAACCGTACGATTCTACCTAAACACCTCAAGTTTATTATGATATTTCATAATATCTTTATGATTCATCGTATGAAATAACTTTTAAATGTGCTCAACGAAATCTTCAATTTACCAACTGTGAGATTCGTCTAAAATAGTGTTAAGTGGCCCCTTAATAGCGTAAACAACGATGTTATTAGCATCGTAGAGTCGCTGAATACAAGCGGCACGGGAATGTATGTTGTGGTGTCCTTTATGGGGCATCGATATCTAACAGCGGAGAGAGAAAGTATGACGGATGGGTGAATATTTGTGTATTGCAATTATAAATAGACAAATTTAGTTTCTTTAACTCTATAAAAACGGATCTAAATGATAACGGATGCAAAAAAATGAACATTTATTTTACGTTCTAAACATATTCTCAAATTTCGATATACACGTATGATTTCATTATGTTGGCATTGTGAAATTGGGATGAAATCGTCCACTCACTTTCGCGACGCCATTTCTCCGGGTGAAAGTTTAACAATATTCATTGTACTTTTGTCACTGCCTAATCATGACGTTTATCATAAATCTTAATCCTGACATTTAGAGGCACGCCCACTAATGTTTGAGCTCAAAAATGAAAGTGTTTAACAGTTATTGCATGCGTTAATTGTGTAACTAATTCGTTATCACGATGTGTTTAAAAATTAACGTATCTTTTAGAAAGGAGTCACTATGTAACACGTTGGAATTGTAAAAGACTATCACTTAATGATAAAGTTAGTGATAGGAGTGTAAAATAACTATGTCACGTGAATTAAGTGTATTTGAAGTTACACGTAATGTTTCATTTATTTAGGTTTCAATTGCATCTAATAAAAAACACTTTTTTTTTCTTTGGTGAATTAAGTATTCGTGTCCAAGAATGTTACAATCTTTAGTAATTGTAACCAGGTTCTATAGTGTAAAGGAACTGAAACTGTCATGTATTTAGGTGAAGATATAATTAATTTAGTGATAGGAATACTAGATTGCCTATTTACAGTTGAACTAGTTACAAAAGGAAAGAAAGTTGAGATTTTCCAATTCATTGAGTGCTTTAACTGTTCGTTTTTACTGTCACTAACTACGAAGAAGCAAAAGATTGCTTTTAAAGATAGATAGACCTATCAATTTTCAGACTAATCCATGCATTTGATTAGAGTCAAGTATATAGACACACACTCGTCTTGTCCCTATATCGGGATCTGGCCGTAGTAGTCACAGTCAATTATTCAGACCTCTTTTTAAAAACTTTGGATCAAGAGATTTATACCTATTATTATTTTCTTGACGAATAACCCAATTAAATGCGTGAAATGAATTTCGACATATATGGCAATATAATCGATATTATAATCTATATCGTATTTTTGATTGCGTCAATTTGGTTCGCTATTGTAGGTGCGACGGAGCTCTCGTGAAAGTATTTCGATCACAGATCTTATGCATCCGCGTGTAAGTATCATTGGATCCGTCATGATTGGCCGTGCTTGCCATTTATTAATATCAAACGAAAATTCGTTATCCAATTGGCCTTGGATCATGTTCCTTTCTGTTCTCCATAATCATGACGGTTGCTTGCTATGTGCTGTTTGCAATAGATCAAACTCAACGCCTCGAGATTGGTCATGAAAACTGTAAACTTTACCGATACATTTACTTTAGGCAACATTTTTACAATATTCGCTAATAAGTTGATAGAATTTTGAAATTATTGTTACTTCACAGAATCCAATTTCTAGTGGCGATAACTTTCGAAAGAAAATTCGACATGCTGGAAGTTTTGTAACAGTAATCGAAAGCGTGAGGCTCGCTCGACGAGCTCCTCGAGGCTCGACAGACGTTGAAAGTGAGACCGAGAGGTTGCGCAGGCGCGTTACGAAGTTTTTATTGTCGGCCGCGCGCGAAATCACTTGAAAGTTGTATTGTCCTTGGATATTTCACTTCTTTATTTGTAGCGTTTCCGACACCCGAGAAGTTCAGTCGGCAGTGACGACAATTGTGCGCTTTGAGTATGTTAGTGACACCTTCCCCTTCACTGCGATCTCCTAGAAACAGCACATCAAACAACATTCAACGCTGCTGATTGCGAATTTTCTCAACCTATACACTTTCACATGTGGAAATACAGCCTATTACAACTAGATTATACATCTTAATTTCTTACCAAATGTCTATGTTATAAGAAAATCCAGTATCGCCAGAGCAATCCAGGGTATATGTGTAGTCCTAGCGCACGCGATGGCTTCCCGGCTCTTGCGCCACTTCCACGGTTGCGACACGCTTCCTGCGGGAGAGTGCGAGGCCGCGTGAGTTCCGCGCGCCACTAGTTGCACAACGCTTATCAGCGAGCCGTTTAGTACTTTCGCCACGAGTATCACTGTAACTGTATTGTGTGTGATGCACTGGGTTGTCTCACTGTAATCCGGGCGACGGGGCGGCACGGGCGCGGGTCGTTGTCGGGAGCGCGGTGGTGAATTCGGCGCGACGGCGCTGCGGGCCGCGGGCGCCGGGCGAGTGGCGCGCGCGCTACGCCAACCCGCAGTCGGTTGCGCCACACTCGAAAGTAAAAGTGAGCGGCGCGGGGCGCGGCACAACATTTCTCCCACTTTCGCTGCCGTGATTCATTCCTCGGCAACCGTCAAGGTCGCTTCCCGCAAATCCCGCGACACGCGCCCTACTGAAAACACCACCAATAGGATTCTACCACAACCCCGCTACTACATGAACAACCACTCTACATAACGCTCTTCTTCCTGTGAAATTCTTTCTTGTATCTTCGATGGGCGGTCGAAGAGGTTGTCGGATGTGGGATACCCATCGAATATTGCATACTGATTTACCACAGGGAAGCTTTTATTAAGTTCGGTTTAACAATCCCACAAACCATCCTGAATCCAACCCAAGTAGAGCACAATAGTTAGTAATTTCCTTTGATAAAATATCAATAGCTTGGATCTTATATATATCTACTAAGTGCATCATTCACAAACCTAATGGGGTAATTAGGTGCATGTTAAATGAAGATTTAGAGATAGATTCTCAGGTAGAGCAGAGTTATATGTGAACGTAAGTTAGGACGCCTTCCTGCTAAGTGAATAGTATTCTTAAAAAGATAGCTGGGTGGAACTTGATGAGAGAAGCAGAAGACGGTTTATTGTGGTGCAAATTAGGAAAGGCTTTTACACGGAGATTGATTGCAGACTTTCTTATGCTTACATGTATAATGAAAACTTAAACCTTTTTATGACGTCAAGAGTTTTTGTATTGTCTTTTTCTTACTAACAATTTTTTAACCAAATTGAAAAACTTTGTAATAGTATTTCTGTTACTCCATTTTTTTTATATAAACAGTAATAAATAGTTTTGCTATTTAATACATTTCATTATAAACTGCATTATTTATTATCACATATCATAATGTATTGTATCACACAAACATGTTATTTTCCGGTTTTAACATGTATTTTATCATAATTATTATTCAGCATTTCGGTTGAATATTTCGATTGAGTATATTAAAATGTGATTAATTTATAATGCTTTGATAAATATTCACTTTCTAAGTTAATATGTAGTAAATGATAGATCTTAGAATTGAACATGATGAATGACATTTTATTATAATTTGTTGACTAAATTCATAGGTTGAATAATTGTTATTTATCTTCACGTCGTCGTATAAATTGAAGACCCATCTGTTATCTGTACCTTAAAGGTGGCTGTCAGACGTCCCGCGACCGGGTCGCGTGATTGTTTTTATTTTGTACTGAAAATACAGCCCGATTCTTATATCGGGTCGCGCGTTGCGTACATCTAAAGGCCACCTTTAAATCTTTTAAAATCAGTTTTCAGCTATATACATCGCACAAACCTCTCGATCCTTACAGTACTTAATAATCATCATCTTACCGTTACCATCATAATCATACCGTCTTGCTTTTTTGCCATAGGGGTAGGCAGATACTAAAGAGCGCCCTCTGCTACGATCTAAACATTTGCTTGGCTTTAATTGTTACAAAATTAGCAATTGAAAATAAGTTGTATAAGAAAGAATGGTTGCTAAATTAATTCATTATTTAATTAGTTTATACCACGTGTGAAGAAAGTGCCGAGTTAAGAGAGTATATTACCTAACAGTGTCGAGTTGTAACTTACCGCTTTGTAACCTGATTCCATCAACTGTACACCTAGCGATAATAGTGTGCGTTCTCTGTGGCAAGTTGCAAATTGCAGTACTTGGTAATGTTTGTTTTCTATTACAATCTTTATTCATTTGTCTTTCTTTCGAACTAGCCTAGTTTTAGCTTATAGGGTTTATACAAAATTCAGCTCTATTAGATATATCGTCAATTGTGTTATTTAAGTTTTAGCTGAATTTTCGGGTTCAGCAAAAAAGTTTTTTTTTATATACATATTTAAATTCATTTTTAATGGAAGACGTATTTGTTTTAATTGCAAATGTAAAAATAATTATTCTATGAGTATAATTATTTTAATTCTATTTCTATGATACATTGTTGTGCTTGCTTCAATAAAAATGTAAATGCTACCTAAATAAAAAAGCAAATCGTTTATCACAAACATGAAATGGTCGTGGAAAGGTTTTGTATTCAAATCAGTCTTTTTAGGGTTTCGTACCCAAAGGGTAAAAACGGAACCCTATTACTGAGACTTCGCTGTCCGTCCGTCCGTCCGTCCGTCCGTCCGTCCGTCCGTCCGTCCGTCCGTCCGTCCGTCTGTCACCAGGCTGTATCTCAAGAACGGTGATAGCTAGAGAGTTGAAATTTTCACAGATGATGTATTTCTATTGCCGCTATAACAACAAATACTAAAAATAAAATAAAATAAATATTTAAGGGGGGCTCCCATACAACAAACATGATTTTTTTATTTCTTTTAGTCTCCATGTTCTGTCGGACTAAAACGTCAAAACACGAATCAGAGTAGAGTAAAGCACAGAGTACTTTGAAGTACCTAGCTTCTATCCCCGTTTTCCAATCATAGCACAATAGCGCATTATGCGGCACAATGCTCAACGTTGAGTGTTCCAATTACAGCATCGCATCGCACAATCGAGCACTCTCAAAAGTTATGCGTGCAATCCATACCAACTTCAGCGACAGAAAATTAACAAGTATTTTTTCTTTAAATTGGCATTGATTGAAATTTTATTTATATATTATCGTTAGTAATATTATTTATTGTTAAAAAAAAAATTTAAGAATTTCTTTTCGTCGGAGTTTTTTGGAAATATTCAAAGTTAATTCAAGCTGTGTTAAAAAATAAATAAATATAAGTATGGATGAAGGTATAAACAATGACTTTTTTAGGGTTCCGTACCCAAAGGGTAAAAACGGGACCCTATTACTGAGACTTCGCTGTCCGTCCGTCCGTCCGTCCGTCCGTCTGTCACCAGGCTGTATCTCAAGAACGGTGATAGCTAGAGAGTTGAAATTTTCACAGATGATGTATTTCTATTGCCGCTATAACAACAAATACTAAAAATAAAATAAACTAAATATTTAAGGGGGGCCATACAACAAACATGATTTTTTTACCGTTTCTTGCTCGATACTAATAACGTTGCCTTAAGTTGCATAGATAATGGTACGGAACCCTTCGTGCGCGAGTCCGACTCGCACTTGACCAATTTTATTTTATATCCATTGTTATTTTTATTTTTATGTTAGATGCAATCAACAGATGTCTAAATTGAATTACGTTTACTCATAGAATATCGACGGATATCGTACATAGTCCATAGTGTATGTCTAGTATTGTCTAGATAATTTTACTCCTTTCAACAGAGATCGCTTCTCTCTGTGGATGGAACTTTTGACTCCCACGTACTAGATTGTATAAATGCCACAGAAAGACAAAACTATCTATGTCTCTATGTTTTATACATACACACATAATTAACCTTTTGGGAGGTCTTTATAAAACGTGCACTTTAAATTAATAATAAAAATATTGTGTTTGACATGTCCATATGGTCAAAAATGTAAGTTTTATCCCAATAGTATAAATTTTTGTGAAATTTCACTTTCACTCATAAAGACCGATTAATTAAAAACCATAACAAAATATTTTAAAAAATTAACTTCTTTTTTCACCCGTCCAAACCCATATTATTTCAATCCTGACTGCCGGCACAATATCATTATCTTAGTTTTCTTCTTCACACATCTCTCCATTACTTCTCTCACACATCTCTCCATCAATAATGTATTTGGTTTTACTCACAGATATTTTCGAACTTCTTTGGATCAAAATTAAGAGTAATGAGTTCCAGATTAAATTTATAGATATTAGATATTATTATACAGCTAAGCATGGATAAGATAAGATTAAGAGATAAGTGTGGATGAAGCCAAGGAAGTATGTTTGGATCGTAGACGATGGCGCTCTATAGAGTCTGCCTACCCCATGGGAAAAAGGCGTGATGTTATGATGATATACAGATATATAAGATCAGATATTACTTTATGAATACATATAAAACAACTCCTCTTTCTCCATACTCCTCTGTCACAGGTCATCTGTAAATTTACATCCCTCCTCTTCATATCCTCTTTCAAATAAATACATAGAAAACAACTAACAACATTATACTCAGTTGAAAAATATTACGAAAGTATATAAGCAATAAAAATCCATGAGTTCTCGAACACGGATTTTAAATAGCCGTACTGAGTATTTGGAGGCCTCTCAGAGCGGAAGCACCGTTGTTACAAGTCGTTTGTGTTAATTTTCTCACGCAAAGCCTTAGTCATGTCTGCTAAAACGAGTACTTATTATTAAAATAACCTCTTTTTAACTTAGTACTTCAATGACAGGATGGATGCAATTTTTTATTGCCTTTGCTTATTTTTTTTTAATCTAAGTATAATTTTTAAATTTTCTTTATCACTTACTGGCTTTATGGCCACGACATCGCTCGCTTAAAGTGTAACGCTGTTAAAATATCCATCCGGGATTCTGCAAATTTCTATGTGTTAAAAGTATGAGTATTAACAAAATTATTTTAAGTAAGTAGTAATTTAGGTCATGGCGACCCTAAATTGGCTTTATAAGCACAAGTTTTGCTATTTAGTGCTATAAAATATATTTTACTCTCTCAATATTAAAATCTCAATTCAGATTTAAACAGTAATATAATTTAATATCACGATTGGCCTTCATTGGTAAAAGTTACGGCCCTGGCTTTCGTATTTCTAAAACGATAGTGAATTTTTACTTTCATGCATCAGGGATTATTCAAGAACTTTATGTATAATTAATATTATGTAATCACTAATTATGTTATAACTTTGTAATAATATGTTTATATGTTCTCGAATACGTTTAAATATATAAAGGAAGAAGCTGAATAACTGGCTGTATGATCGAATAACAGAATAAATAAAAATGTGATTATTGATTTGCTTTAGTAAAACCCCCATTCTTCTTTTTCCGTAACGATATACAGCCTATCAGTCATTTTAACCTTAAGCTGCATCTGCAATCCATCCATCCATCCATCAGCCCTTCTCTGTCCACTGCTGGACATAGGCCTCCCCCATAGGACGCCACAACACGCGGTCCTGCGCTAATTGCATCCAGCGGCATACATCTGTTATATATATATCGGAAAAACATCATAGACATCACCTGTAATTACAGCCAGAGCAGTCATCTATCTAAAGACCCTGTAATACTGGACAAACTAAGTACGTTAACTACAACATTCTATTAACTACGATGAGATTGATCCGTGGCTTACGACACGTGTAACTGGTTTGGAAGGATCCTTTTATGAAATTTCAACGGGTCACCATTCAAACTCATCATTTACAAATTACTCACCATTGACACCATTTGAGGACTTACTTCAAAATCTTGGAAGCTAAGTTAAAACTGAAAATCCTTATGTAAACTATTTTAATCAAGTCTCCTACGACATATGCAAAGGTTCACAAAAATCAATCCAGTAGTTATGGTGTGAAAGAGCAACAAAGATATTTACATGTAAATGTTTCTTTCTTTCTTCTTCTTTCTTACATCTATCAATCCACCCCGACGTACATAAAAATATGTTATAACAAAATTTCACGTTAGTAATACTAACAGGATAGCTTGGATCTGATAAAGTATAACTAGCATTTTTGACGCTAGTGTCTTTCAGATATCATAAAACATTTACTAAAATCTTAATACAAGCCAAAGTTTTATTAGCTTGAAAATGTTGTAAACACTATTAACAAACCAAAATAATAAACCACTCTTTTTTCTAAAGTTAATACATAAACATTCAAGCACCTTACGTCTAACGGCCGCTTTCTATATTCAATCTCAATCCGTATTTTACTATCCGAGATTGATATTTGAAACCATTTCTACCTTTTACTATTTCAATATCTGATCGATGGATCGATATGCCCATCCTTTTTTTCAATCGATCTTTGGGAGGACGGATTGATAAATAAAGATCAGTGATTGTACCAAAGTGACAGGTATGAGCTTTCTATACGCGATCTCTGAGTTTGACAGATCGATTTCTGAGCGGAATCTATCTTTATTTACAATCCCTCAAATTTGGCCGTTATGTAAGAAAACGTAAAAAACATGCAAATGGAAATATGTATTTACGAGTGATGATAGTGATCTTGAAGTACTAATGGAGTTATCGGATTGGGATAGTAGCGACAGTGAACAAGAGAGAACTGTATCTTCGAAAACGTTTCGGCGAAAAAATTTCCTAGCAAGTTTTACCGACACTGAGTTTACATTCAGATTCAGGATAAACAAAGCAACAGTTGAGATGGTTTTAAATGAAATAATGCCATTTTTTAAATGAAATAAAGCTATTTTTGCCATGTTTTCTAAATTTCAATTATAAATGCTTTTTTTTATATACTTAGATCCAATGAGATTTACAATATCAAAAATGTTAGACCTAAACTAGTACCTATCATAACAAGTTGATTATGAAGGAAGGTTAGTGATTATTGACTACCTACCTAACAATATTGCATTTTTTTTTTCAGGAATAATGGTGTGCCACCATTACATCAACTTTTGTTAACACTTAGATTTTATGCTTTGGGGACTATGTTAAATTCAGTAGCTGACTTTGCTGGAGTGTCCTTGTCATCAGCATGTAGAATGTTGAAGGAGGATGTTCTATGTTCGACTATATATATTTTTTCTATGTACATTCACCAATTTCTCTGTCAATTATGGACTGATTTACAAAATTCATTCTTCATTAGAAAGAGTAAAGTGTACTCTTTCTAATAAAAAATTAATTTTGTAAATTGAGGTGGTCCCATGAGCACCAAGTCAGGATCTGATGGTGACATCCCCTGAAATCGAGTGAGACCCTTCACATATTATCTTACAACCATTCCTATACCAACTATCATAATAAATAAGTAAAAATAAAACAACTTTTCTAAAAATTATGATTATGATTTTATATGTGAGAAACTACAAATAAAATACTGTATGAAAACTTAGATCTTAATACATATTAAAATAATTAAAAACACATTTATAAAATACATCAATTAAAATACAAAATAAAACTTAGAATTATCATATACAACTAGTCCTCCCCCTTAAGTTTCCTTATCTCTAATTTTAATTTTTCATTTTCTAATAGTATATTATCCATTTTCCTCTCTTATGTACATTCTTTTGGTATTGAAATATTCAATCATAGCCATATTTCTTGCCTTGCGTCCCTCAATTGGTTTTGGATGTTTTTGTTTGAAACCTGTTGAACATAGATATTGAATCTTTAAAACTAGTCATTTATTTATACTTTTAACACATGCGTAATAATGAAGAACCGACATGCTAGTACAAAAAGAAATACCAATATAATCATAAATTGTTTCCTCCTTAGAAAGAGGTTTCGTTTTATTCGAAAGATAAAATGTATGTTAGAAGCAAATTATATTTACATGTAAAAATGTAGAAAATAAATGGCGCAAAATCTAGTAAGTACGTATTTAACCAGTGGTTTTGTGTGGTTAATAACCACACAAAACTATAAAGGTGAAGTAGGTACATAAAGATTATAAATATAATATGATTAACTTACTGGTAGTGGCTCCATTTTTAGCTATACAGACAATAACACTACATAAAACTCCAAAGTTAAACAAACTAGGACTAAGGTTCAAGTTAAATGTTTTTGTTATTTGTCAAACACCACGCCATATCGTCATAACGTGTTCCGTTTCATTTCAGCCATTTCACGTTCGTCGATTACAAAGTGAGCGGAACAGGCGGAACTATTTTAGTTTTTAACTTGTTAAAGTGTATTTATAATATTAATTTCCAAGAAATGTAGTATGAACAAACAAAAAAATAATTTTAATATAATAATCACTTTTTTAAGAATCAATGAACACATTATTTTTACTTAACTTGCGTAAACCAAAACGTGCAAGAGGGTCGAAATTTATGACCGATCCCTTTTTTTTCACGTTATTTTAGGAGAGATAGACATATAGAAATACCGATTCGGCATCGATCGGTCGATTGTTTAAAATCTGGATCAAAAACAATTTTAGATTTACGATCGAATATAGAAAGCGGCCGTAAGTGGTACTAAAATGCAAGCACTTTCTACGTGACTCCTATTTACGAGTAGCAAAACTTTTATTAAAAGACTTATACACTGGGCTATCAGCGAACAGCGGCCGTATTATGAGCTCTTATTTACAGGCAGTTTACGCCGTGAATTGAACTGTCTGGCAAATTCGTATTATGAACAAATTATTAGTCAGTCAGTTCGCTAAACCAGTCATACATTAATATGTTTATGGAGAAGGTATAACTAAAAGTTACAGTACTAACTAAAAATTTTCAACTAAAAGTTTTATTTTTGCCATAATACCTAATTTAGCCATGCAGTTTACGGCCTGCCTGGAACTTGAATGATTTTAAAAAGCTCATAATACGCCGGCTGACTTAGTGTAGGTATTTGTTTAAAAATAATTATAAGTTTTAGTATTGAAATTT
This sequence comes from Orgyia antiqua, assembly GCA_916999025.1. Lineage (NCBI taxonomy): Eukaryota > Metazoa > Arthropoda > Insecta > Lepidoptera > Erebidae > Orgyia > Orgyia antiqua. The sequence continues at coordinate 24,504,012 of OU779862.1, forward strand.
TCGTGAGTTTGAGTCATCTTAAAAATATATGTATATATGTTACCGGCTAACACTCACTTTTATAGGATCGATGACGTCGACCCAGGTTTGCGCGTCGGAAGGTCACGGACACCGCTGCGCGCTCGTCCTGATGATGAGCATCGGATATGCTCGAAACCTGGGTCGACATCATCGATCCTATAAAAGTGAGTGTTAGCCGGTAACATATATTATATATTTTTAAAATTATTAAGTTTTTCAAACAGTTTGATACTGGCTTATTAAGGAGCTTTATAAAAATAAAAATTATACTATAAAATAATACATTTCCGAATTCAACAGACTTCGTTTGCTTAGCTACAACGTTACTGTCATATGAAATCACTTGAAGGTAGTTAAGTCAGCGTAGCCGGTTCGTGGTAATACCTGAGTGACTACCGCGGCCCGGTTCCAGAGACCCACCGCGGCAAATGTGGCTGCTGGCCACGCGACAGGGGGACCTAGTGCTTCCCCTGTTGGGTCGGGCCCCGATTAACGGGGCCACCCCTCGCTGGGTCATGGTAAAGCTCAAGGCACCATCATGGCCCAGCAGGGTAGAAGGCGGAAAGATAAAAAAAAAAAAAAAAAAATATGTGAGCTTAAATCTTCAAAACTACGCACCTGATTTATTTTGATGCAGTTTTTTTTTAATAATTTATTATTTAATTCTACGCTTATAAAGTTGCGGGCAACAGCTTGTATGTATGTATAATATGTATTAAAGTTTCATTTCCCCGGTAATAAAGTAAAAAAAAAACTTTAACAAAGTGTATAGTGTAAAATCTTCTTAAATACATACACGTCAATTGTTCCTTAACATCGTTACATTATTTGGCGTAGCGCCAAACTATTTGTATTATTTTATTGTTCAACGATGATTGATATTTTCATTGTTATATTGATTATTTGGTTACATTATGTAGGTCGTACAAATAACGGTTAAATAGCCCTTTGATTTTAATTCATAGATTTTGCTTCAGTTTGTGATACATACCTATAATAGATCGCGTGATATGTCCGTGTGGTGACGGATCAAGAATACAAGAGTCACCCATCTCCTCTCCAGGGTGCTGTAAAAGCCAGCTAAGAAATATTGTACACATAAGATCCTCTATGATGAGATATATGAGAGACGAAAAACTCGAAAATAAAGCCTGTGCCATCAGCGCGGCACAGTAGACCATAATCCCTCCCAAAGTGGAGGCCCGAGCCCAGCAGTGGGACAAAAATGAGCTGGAGAGGCGGAGATACAAATGAAAGCATTTTTTTTTCGATGACAAAGTGTGAGATCGGTGTGAATACTTTTATATAAGTATGTATATTTAAGCAATTGCTAGAAATAATTGGTTGTACTTCGTGCCACATGTTCTTGACCTGAAAGTGCAAATACTTAATTTATTATTTGAATAAAATAAATAGTTGCTGAACCAGGAATGAATATTGAACAATTGGAAACATTACAGTTTCTTGCTTTGCTTAATACAAATACAGGCATATAATTACTTTCAAGTAATTTCAAAACTATTGACCTGCACTGACTTCGCATAGATAGTGTTATTGATGAAAGTATTCAACGACTAAACAAGAACCTTAATAAATTATACATCTAAAGACTAACGGTCTTATTCATAATAACATATCGGAGGTTTAAACGGAGATTTTATCGGAGAGATAATAAACGTTTTAGCGTAAAAAGACTATTACGACTAACAAGTTTTGACAATTTTCGCGTACCGATTTTAGCGAACTTTTAAACCTCTGATAAGTCATTATGAATAAGGCCATAAGACGTCACATAAGTTACTATGATCTTGAAAATATAAAAAAAAAATCATATTTGAGTTTATAAAATAAACGGTGAAGAATATGAATGTAGCCGGAAAAGGAGAAAAAGGCCAAAGAAGAGATGGGTGGACTGTGTGAGAGACGATAGAAAAAGAAGACGAAAGAAAAAGGAGAGTATGGCGACTGTTAAGAGAGGCAGGAAAATACGGGCTGGGCCGACCTCAAATTACTAGGGATAAGGGCAGAAAGAAGAAGAAGATTTTATCAAACACTGTTAGATTTGGTTATGGTTCACAATTAATGCCGTTTATGCAAAACTTTGATATTATTATAACTTTTTTTTGTAACTCAGCTTCTTATTATCTATACTAATATTATAAAGCGGAAGAGTTTGTTTGTTGATTTGTTTGTTTGTTTAAACGCACTAATCTCAGGAACCACTGGGCTGATTTGAAAAATTCTTTCAGTGTTAGATAGGGCATTTATCGAGGAAGGCTTTATTTTATATTACATCACGCTACGACAAGTAGAAGCAAAGCAGTAGTGAAAAATGATTTTCTAAATTCCACGAGGACGGAGTCGCGAGCAACAGCTAGTTCTTAATCTTATATATAAAATTCACGTGTCACAGTGTTAGTTACCATACTCCTCCGGAACGGCTTTACCGATTTTTACCAAATTTAATATGTGTTTTCAGTAGGTCTGAGATACGGCTACTATCTATTTTTCAAACCCCCCTCCCCCCTCCCTGACATTTGTATGGCAAAACAACGTTTGCCGGGTCAGCTAGTACTTATGTAAATATTGTTATGTATAAAAACTGCAGTGAAGACTTGCGATTATTTTTCTTAGCAATGAAACAATACACCGACATGCGCTGCTGACTTCAATATACTTTATCATTACAGTCAGCAAAAAATCACTATTTTAATTGAAGCAAACAAATTTAATAATTTGCTTGGTTCTAAAACTAAAAAGCATGCTTAAAAATCCTGAATATATTTATAAATTAGTGCATTGTCATCGGTCCTTAATAAGCATGCAAAATTTCAGATCAATCCGACTACTGTAAGTGGGTGAAAATCACTTTTAAAGATTCCGTTACATAGATTAATACATTCATAGATACCTACCGAACTATTATAAGCGCGGTAAAAACAGTAGGTCTGTCTGTACGGATATAAACAGCTATACTTTATTGATTTAACAGAAAAAAACTTAATAGCTTATGAGCTAACTGTGCGGATGATTCGAAAAACTAAAATAATGACTAGCTGACTTTTTTTATATGCGCGCACATTTCAAACATTTAGAAAAGAAAGAAAGAAAAATAAAAGAAAGAAAGAATTTTAATTTTAATTTTTAATTTTCAGAAAGAAAGAATTTTATTTGTAACGATTACAATTTACACATAGAAACAACAAATTACAAACATACATAGTAGGCGTTACGAAGCGGACCCAGATCAGCAAAATGCTGGCGAGGAGCCAGCGCTGGTCTTCCGCTGGGCCCTTTTGGCGACGCATAGAGTATAGTAAAATGATTACTTAGTGCACAAGTTAGAATATAACACTAAACTTTAATCTCACAAGTTTCAAGTACCTGTACCATGGGGGGTAGGCAGAGACTATAAAGCGCTATCTACGATCCAAACCCACTTCCTTGGCTTCATCTACACTCACTACATCTGGTCCTACATGCCCGGCGGATGAAAGTGCTACGCTCTTGACCCTTTTTATGTATACATACCGGCGATGACATCGGAGTATATTTTTCTCCGGCGTCCTGTACTTAGTTTATACGTACCTATACATAGTTTGAAAAAAGAACAAACACAATAGATATATAAAATTTTGCAATCAAAACACGTCGACAATTTGGCCTCTACGTCACTGCTGCGTAAAGCTTCGTCTTAAAGCTGCAGTTACTCTGAGATAGGACCTTTAGATATCAATTCGATTTAGACAAGAGCTGTAATTAAAAACCCATGTTTTATTATCAGAGGCATCCGTCACTTATTTCATATAAAGTGACATTAGTAAGATGTGGCAGTCAAACTTTTACGTGCAAGCTTCGTGCAAAATTTAATTGCCTTGTTTGATCCGTGACATGAGATTGTACCTATGTTGCATATGATTAGCATATTTTAATTACTAGCATGTACATCTGGGTAGTACCCATTAACGTCCACACTACTGGGCGTGGGACTCATCCACTTTAGGAGGGATTACTGTCTACTATGCCTCACTGACCAGGCGTTTGGTACACGGTTTATTTTCAAGTATTTGTCTCTTACAGAGGATGTTATCTGGCTTTTACAGTCTTCTAAGAAGAAAAAAAAAGACGTGTGACACTCGGGGACTGTCGCGGTAAAGCTATTGCATAGTATTTTTTATCAACTTATGCAATTATAATTATTTATTTATTTTATTTATGCAAGAATCTAAATACCATAAACTAAAATAAGATTAATAATCCTTATTTACTGATGCTTACATCTGTCCATTATTTATGGTAATTATGATAAAATAGCGATTGTCAATCAAATGACAATAAAATAAAAACTAACGCCAAAACTGACATGAATCACCAGCGCGAACAGCGAATTTTGTGCATTTAGTCTCCACGCTCAAGGCCCGCGATAGAAGCTATGCATTAGCTTAAAAGGGTGGTGGCACTTGTATCCCTCACTACACGGACAGATTACTCATATAGATTTAGTTTTCGAACCATTCTTTGCATTTAGGTTCCTCATTATAATATTGTTACGAGACCTTGAAACTTTTTAAACTTTTTTTTTTCGGATTTCTTATGTCTTTTTTTACTGCATCGCTCAGGTGCTGTTGTCGCTTTATGCAAATAAGGTGCATACATAAGTGCTCAAATAATTAGATTTTAATGACTCACATCTGTTACTTATTTATTTTTATTCTTCTATATATAAAGTGGTATTTATACAGCCATTATTTTATATTAATTTATTGACATGACAAGAAAAAAGTCTTTTCAATTAATGCATGTTAGCTTTTATACAATATAATAGTTAGAGATTTCGTTGGAAGAAAAAATTAAAGGAAATCATTTTCAACTATAAAAAAAAATTATGACAAGCGAAGAAAATTAAAATTATGTAAAGGGCCATCCATGACTTACGAGTATATGTATACAAAATAGTATATTAGTAGCAATACTTGGACCTATCACACATACAAAAAAAATCGGTAGAGCCCTTTTGGAGAAGTGCAACAAGTATGTTATAGGGAAGACCTTTTGTATTATTACGAGTATCAAAGCCACCTTTTAATTTCTATTTTGCTTTATTAGAAGAATCGGTGCTATTGATTTAGGAAATTTGGTTATGGGTAGCGCATCCTACAAGACGTATTTGTCTATATTAAATGTCATTTTCTTTAAATTTTCATGAGTTTGAGTCATATTAGAACTATTATATAGACCTTCCGTCGCAGATGCCGCTTCGCACTCGTCCTGAAGATGAGCATCCGATATGCTCGAAACCTGGGTCGACATCTTCGAGCCCAAAACAGTGAGTGTTAGCCGGTAATATAATATTTCTAAAACCTATCCTAAAACAGCCCTCTTGAACTAGTGTCTATTCATTAAAGAAAACCGCAGTTTTACATACATAAATATCAATTTTTTTATATTAAGGGCCTACATCAATATTATCGTATATCATCGCCGACACGTACATAGGGATACTTTTCCTATTTACTCAAAATCTACTAAATATATTTTAATTCTGATATACGTGTTTCTATATATAATAGTTACTTATGTTTTTAAAGTTATTTCATTAGTTAATACGCGATAATAGACCGACAAATGAAATAATAAAAAAATTGAGAGGTTGTTTCGCCAAGATTTTCTATCGAGAAAACTTTTTTCAATCGCGTTTCTGAGTTGATGCGATCCTAGATCATATATTGAAAAAACATATACTTAAAAATTAGAGCTCTAGCCATTCAATCTAAAGAAACAATGAAAACTTCGTACATAGAAAAATGCACGAAGCTATTTTGGTATCGTCTTAAGAAGATGCAGCTATCAACAATGTAAATATGTATACAGAAATGAGGCCATATTCTTAAATAAAACTCTTTTGTAGCCCAATAGATTGAGATTAAACTCAAAGGACGCATAAAGTAGTTGAAGATTATTATAAATGAACATTTGAACGGGTTTAATAGACTTAATTGGTGTATCTTTCACAAGAGAAACGTGTGACGTCATGCCCGAATTCTAGAAATGACACAACGACATAAATGGGTCACGTTTACAAAGGAACTATTGTATAATGACCGTGACCCGTCATGTTGACAAAGTGAACATTGTATTACAAATCGTCCCTGAAAATATTCAAAACTTTCTGGAAGGTATTCTGTCGGCTTTTGGCGGCTAATATGAAGTTCTATGCTTTATTAAATAAATATTTCTAATAGAAGAATACACGTTAACATATAATAATAACGATTAATCTTTAAAAATATAAATAATAGTTTTTAAAAATATAAAAATTGAACATTATAGTGTTTTATTGATAATATTTTTTTTTTTTTTATAATGTATTATTTTTTTAATAACAAAATGGATGGTATACTTTGTGTGTGGTCTACATATTTCTTAATGAAATTTCTGCCTAAAATCCATAAGTATTTAATACTCATAATCTAATATATAAAATTCACGTGTCACAGTGTTAGTTACCGTACTCCTCCGAAACGGCTTGACCGATTTTTATGAAATTTTACATGTACCTAGTAGGTCTGAGAATCGGCCAGCATCTATTTTTCAAACCTTTTTTTTTTGTATGGCAAAACAACGTTTGCCGGGTCAGCTAGTCTATTATATAAAATTCACGTGTCACAGTGTTAGTTACCGTACTCCTCCGAAACGGCTTGACCGATTTTTATGAAATTTTACATGCATATTCAGTAGGTCTGAGAATCGGACAACATCTATTTTTCATTGCTTTTTTTTTCTTAGTATCGCACAACTACGTTTGCCGAGTCAGCTAGTATACCTGTTATAATGTTAGCCCCAAGCTTTAGTAACAATAGGACTACAAATAGGGCTATGTGATTGACACACAGATGTCATATCGTGGCGATTTTTCGTTCGTTTTAACTGTGGAAATTTCCTACTTCTATCGGTGAACGAAAATCTGCAACGATTTGTTATAAATATAATTAACTAGCTGTTGTCCGCGACTCCGTCCGCGTGGAATTTGGAAATTATTTTTGCAATAAAAGGTAGCCTATGTCCTTTCTCAGGGTCTGAAGATTGTCTGTGCCAAATTTCATCAAAATCGATTGAGAGGTTTAAGCGGGAAAGCGTAACAGACAGACAGACAGAGTTACTTTCGCATTTATAATATTAGTAGGGAGAAGACAGCACAAATTGCTTGGCTAAAACTTGTAAGCGGCTTTTATAAAGCAGTTATGTGTTTGTCGTAAAGCGCATAAAGCGATACGTTATTTCAATCTATACATATAATATGCATGTATGCAAAATATGTTGCCTTTGTAAAACTGACTACAAATCGGTTTAAAACAGATGCTAAAATGAGGTTATAAAACAATTGTACCTATGCCAATATTTACGTTTCGATTTTCGCATAAGCTACGCACCTTTATTTGCATTACATACATGGACATTTCACACAACTTCCCCTGGTCCCAAGCTAAGCTTATATGCTTGTGTTATGGGTACCATAATACGGATACTATACATAAACTACTATTCTTTCGTAAATACATACTTATAATACATAGAAAACACCCAGACACAGTATAAACATTTATATGACAATTATAAATACAATGATATATTAAAACACTAGATACGAAGTATGACGCGCCTACTTGCGCGTATAGACGGGTGAGACTGACCCGTGATCATGGTGATTGCAAAGTCTCCGAAACGTCGGGCCAAAATTTAAAACAAATACACGCATCTAAATTAATAAAAAGTAGTCTTATTTAAGCTGAGATATGTGTTTAGATTGTAGAAAATGACACTCTATAGTCTACCGCCATGGAAAAAGGCGTAACGATAAAATGATGATTTATTTATTTATTTATTTATTTATACTTTATTGTACACCAATTACATTAAATTTACATTAAAAAGAAATATAATAAGAACCCGTACAATGGGCGGCCTTATCGCTTAAAGCGATTTCTTCCAGGCAACCTTTGGATGAATTTTATATGGCAGGACAAGTTCGTAGTCTCTGGTGCACTTAAGGGCCTACATCAATATTATCGTCGACATGTACCTATTAACACAACTAGTAGGTATAGAAAATGAAGATTTAGGGCTATTTTTTTTGGTTTACTCAAAATCTACTAAATATTTTTATTCTGATTTACGTGTTTCTATATATAATAGTTACTTATATTTTTAAAGTTATTTCATTAGTTAATACGCTATAATAGACCGACAAATGAAAAAAATAAAAAATGAGAGAGGTTGTTTCGCTAAGATTTTCTATCGAGAAAACTTTTTTCAATCGCGTTTCTGAGTTTATGCGATCCTAGATCATATATTGAAAAAACATATACTTAAAAATTAGAGCTCTAGCCATTCAATCTAAAGAAACAATGAAAACTTCATACGTAGAAAAATCCACGAAGAATTTTGGTATCCTCTTAAGTAATAAATACCTGACAAAAAATAAACAAATACTATTTTAACATAAATCTTTTATCAATCATTTATCATATATAATATTAAATCATTTATCAAATTATTATAAGTTTTGCAAGTACCAAAAGGAGTAAACAGAAATGTTACAAAAAAACTTTTACATTATTATTATAGTTTTTATTATATTTGTTGTACAGAGATAAGAGAGACTCAGAGTAGTTACAAATGTGTATACAATCTATGTAATACCACAATAGAAAACATAGATTATTTAGATAGTTATCATAGATCATCCGCAATAGATAGAACATTACGGAATTTTTATTAACCATCAAACGCACCAACGGCATCGTTGGAGAAATGCGCAGTTTGCGAATTATGGAATAATATTTTATTAGTACATTCAACTTTATGTAAAAAATACCATCGTTTTGAACAACTTTATCTATTAAAGAAAATTGCAATCCGTCACGTACCTACTTTTAAAGATATAATAAAATATATTATATGAAATATTATGCACACATAGGGACATACATACAAAAACAGCGACTTTGTTTTATAATAAGTAAAAATGAGAGAATAGCGCATACGTTCGGTGTGCATTGTCCGCCTAATGTGGGCTATCTATAAGGGTGTGGTCTATAATAGTTATAAAGCGCATGTGGCTGTGCGACATTGAAAGTAGGCATTATGTTACGTAATGCTAGAATAGTCGGCAGTGTGGATTGTATGACATACGCACGTGGTACTGACCAACATGATGCACCGATCTTGTAATTATTATTGACACGATATATTACTATACTATATTATATGTGAGTGTTCTTGTAATCAAGGGCAAATAAAGGTTATTTTGATATTAAATGTCTCTTTATTAACAATTTCAGTTCATAGCAGTTATGTTTCATAAATTTGGAGAGGAATTTGATTTTTTCTGTGAGAGATCAACACTAGAGTTTTTGAAATAATGATCGACTGCTTTCTTAGCAATATTGAAAAAAAGTTAGATTCAGCAATTTAAAATGATACTCCTTCTTTTCTACTCCCAGTTCCTTTTATACCTGAAGGGAATTTTGTGGATATTATGATACTGAATTTTTTATGATGTCGTTATCAAAAAATTAAGCTTTAAATATTTATTAAGATAAATTTTGACTTTTCTATTTCGTAAAGATATTGTGAAAAAGACGACTGATCTGAAACCACATAACAGATTTCTTTAGTAGTAATCATCTTTTCAGCTTTTATTTATTTATACAGCACTAATTATAATCATATAATTTATAGCTGTTGACCGCAACATCGTACGTGTGAAGTGGAGAGTAAACACTAACCGCCTTATTCATAATGACTTATCGGAGGTTTAAAAGTTCGCTAAAATAGCTTCGCGAAAATTGTCAAAACTTGTTATTAGTAATGGTCTTTTTACGATAAACTTTTTAAACCTCCGATAAATCATTATGAATAAGGCCATAAGTATTTTACAGAAAGCTTCATGGACCACTTTACCTTTTCAATGAAACCGCATCAAAAACCGTTGCATAGTTTTGAAGATGTAAGCTCACATAGGGACATACATACAAAAATAACGATTTTGTTTTATAATAAGTAAAGATTGATAATTCCATAATGATGAGTCATCGAGTTCCTAAAATGGAACATTATGTTTAATTTGATAACCTCACGTAATAGCGAGAGTTTATCACGAGATTCTCTCTCTTTCTATTGCATGTTGCCCTCATTTTGGAGAATTGGCGCGGATAAGCTCTGACAGTACTGTTGTTTACATTTTATCTATACGAGTTAAAAAAATATATTTCACAAAAAATAACACTAAAACAAACTAAAACATGGATCGGACATTTACTAAAAAGTTACATAATTCTTGAATATTTTCATGCCATTAAAATTTTCAGCATCACCATAGGACCTCCTTAGACGCGTGTTAACAAATAAATTGTTTTACTCTCTTATGTCTAATAACTTGAAATCAGAAACTCGTACTATTCGATTTCAAGCACGGTGATAGTTTTCATTTTTTATAAATACATAAAGTAAGAAAACAGACAGATAGAAAGACAGATACTGAAATGATCATATTTATAAGGGTTTCTTTTTTTAAAATAATTAAATAAATAATAAATATTCATGGACATTTCACAGAACGTCCTCTGGTCCCAAGCTAAACTTATATGCTTGGGTTATGGGTGCCAGAATATGAATGTACTAGATATACTACTTTTCTTTTGCAAATACATACTTACAAATAGAAACACCCAGACGCAGTACAAACATTTGTATGATAATTAGAAAAATCACACAAATTATTGTCCCGAGCAGGAATCGAACCTGTGATTTACACTCTCACTTTCTCCCCTAAACACACCCTATTAACGTACCACTGTTGGGGCCTCTTTTACTTCGGGAGGGTGTTTGATGTAGGTACTATGCCGCGCTGAGCAGGCGCGTTGGCATAGGGTTTGGTTTCGAGTTATCAGTAAATATGTTGAGTACAAAAACAGACAGACAGGCAAAAAAGAAACCATTATAGTAACGTTTATTTACGTTACTATAATGGTTTCTTTTTTGTACATAACCCTAAAAATAACAAATAATTATCGGCCAGTTTTAATTCTACAAATAAATCGATTAACCTTCGATGTAATCAAATATAAAAGATCTTCCATAGTACCAATATATACATATAATAAAACTGTGACTGACAAAATGTTTGTTCGCGCTTATCGCAGGAACTGTTGGAATCCAAACTTAAACTCAAATTATTTTTTTATCGAGCCGGCAATATTAACCAATCCATCCATCAACCTTTCTCAGTCCACTGCTGGACATAGGCCTCCCCCATAGAACGCCACAACGTGCGGTCTTGCGCTAACTGCATCCAGCGGCCCCCGGCGTATTTGACGATATCGTCGGTCCACCTTGTTGGGGGCCGCCCCACGCTGCGTCGTCCGGTTCGTGGTCGCCACTCGAGGACCTTCCGTCCCCAACGGTCATCAGATCGTCGAGCGATGTGGCCTGCCCATTGCCACTTTAGCGTGCTAACTCTTCGGGCTATGTCGTACACACCAGTCCTTCTACGGATCTCCGCATTCCGGATCTTATCACGTAGGGAAACACCGAGCATAGCCCTCTCCATAGCACGCTGCGCGACTCTGAGTTTTGTTATGAGGCCGACATTCAGGGACCACGTCTCAGTTCCGTAAGTCATCACTGGTAACACACACTGGTCATAGACCTTTCTTTTCAGGCACTGAGGTATTTTGGACGTGAAGATGTGCCTAAGCTTCCCGAACGCTGCCCAGCCGAGTTGGATTCGTCGGTTGACCTCTTTCTCGAAGTTGGATTTGCCCAACTGGACTGTTTGTCCTAGGTAGACATAATGATCGACAACTTCGAGAATCGCATTCCCAACAGATACTGGTGCTGGAGTGGCATGGACATTGAACATGACCTTGGTTTTATCCATGTTCATCCTCAAACCAACCCGTTGGGAAACACTGCAATATTAACATTCTCTTATAAAACGTCAGAAGCTAGGTGTCTGTGCCCAAAGCGAATCCTATGGAGAAGAACAGACAAAAATCTCCAGGGATAGTTTGTTTTTGTTTTGTCTTAATATTTTAAATCAATATTATTTTCAAAAAGTAGTGATGGGTGTGAAAATAATGCCGATGCAATGTCTAATAAATTTTTAAGGAAATAAGGATCTTAGTTGCTTTTTCACGCAAAACCTACCGAGAAGATTGTAATGGAACTTTACAGTTGTTTGCTTATAAATCGGTTAACACATAAACTATATATTTTTCATAATTCAGATAGCCATATAGAAGGCATAAACTGTAAAAGGGAGGGAAACCGCGGGCATTAGCTAGTATAAATATATGAACGATACAACAGTAGTAGCGCACTCAAAGATAACATACTCGTAGCTAAAAGAAAATTGTGTCACAACCTTGATTTGTACGATATGTTACAAAACTGATAACCCTGCTCGGGAATTGAATGCGCTATCATTCAGATTCGGGTGTTACGCAAGCGGAAACCGTGTTATTAACTATATAGTTTGTTATGATACAATTTAATGTTTTTACTTTAATTATATTGAAATGAAAAACAATATTCATTTATCTATAATGACGTATGGCGAGAGGAAATTACCCTTTTCACATTGTTTTATACAATCTACGTCGTCAGTATAAGCCAGATCTTATACTAATATTATAAAGCTGAAAAGGTTGTTTGTTTGAACGCATTAATCTAAGAACAGGTGGTTAGAATTGAAAATCTCTTTCAGTGTTGGATAGTAAAATCGAGGAAGGCTATATTATAGGCTACATAACAGTACGCTGTGATCAATAGAAGAGAAGCATTAGTAAAAAATGTAGAAAGAGTAACATTTCCAAAATTCCACGTGTCCTAAGTCGCGAGCGACTGCTTGTCATAAAATATACCGAGACAATTTTGACTCGACTCGACTCGAAATGAGTCAATCAATAATTCAATTTATATTGAAGATTCATTTATTTTTGTAGTCATCATCACCATTTCGTCACTCCTTTTTCCCATGGGATAGCCAGAAACTACAGAGCGCTATATGCTACGATCTAAACTCACTTTAGATATTTGTATTTTGTTCTATAAGTCTTAAAAGTGAGATATCGAGCTCTATAAACACAAAAAATTATTAAACATGACCCTAAACGTTTGTGTTTTGCATCAAGAATGACGTAAAGATAGAAAAAACAGATAGTCTCGGAATAGCAACTATGTCTTTGTGTTTTTTTATTAGATTTATTAATTTAGATCACTGAATACATTAACGAGAAAACATACCACAATTAGCATGACACGAACTACTTAAACAATACCAGCTTATTAGGTACATAGTTACATACATACACTTTACATACTTATTAGGTACAACAACATATCCATGTTTTAGTAAAATTTACTGGAAGTAATTTTAGTTCCCAGTGGAAATTGAGAACTTTTGCTTAAGAGGATACCAAAATAGCTTCGTGCATTTTTCTATGTACGAAGTTTTCATTGTTTCTTTAGATTGAATGGCTAGAGCTCTAATTTTTAAGTATATGTTTTTTCAATATATGATCTAGGATCGCATGAACTCAGAAACGCGATTGAAAAAAGTTTTCTCGATAGAAAATCTTGGCGAAACAACCTCTCAAATGTTTAATTTTTTTTTCATTTGTCGGTATATTATCGCGTATTAACTAATGAAATAACTTTAAAAACATAGGTAACTATTATGTATAGAAACACGTGGATCAGAATTAAAATATATTTAGTAGATTTTGAGTAAATAGGAAAAGTATCCCTAATTCTTCATTTTCTGTGCCTATGTGTGCCTTCTGGCTGTGTTAATATGTACGTGTCGGCGATGATATACGATAATATTGATGTAGGCCCTTAAATACTTTAAACTAAATATCACTTGGAGATAACCAATTTTATGTTTTATCATCAAAAAAGTAATTTAAGCCCTTGGCATGATTATGAAATACCTAAATATGTAAGTAATCATTAAAATTCATTGTATAACCTTGAGTACTTGACATTCATTACCATTTTGATAAGTGATAGGTACTATTTCCTATTGTTAAGTGATCAAAACAATTAAACATTTTATAGACGTGTTTGGTCCAAATACAAGCGATAGAGTGTAATGAAAATTTTACATTCCAGCGTTTTCATTTAATCCGTAACTCTTTTAGAAAATATTGATAAAAAAAATCTTCTTTATATATCCATTAAAATAATTAGAAAGATGGGCATAACATGTGACTAATGTGCAACCACGTATAACACTACTAGAATAGTTTTAACTAAATTATCTTTCAGTAACATTAAAATCGATCCAGCCGTTTGTGATATTGCAACATTTTGTTTAGCTATCGCTTATTTTGGTAGCCCAATTTCGATATTTTTTTAATACATAGATATTTCATTTAAGTTTGTGTTTACTAAATTGTATTCTAACTTTGAATAGCAAAATAGTAATTTAAATTTTACAAATAGGAAATATTTAAAAGCACGATAAAATCGATAAAACCGGTTCTATTCGATTGGAAAATCAACCAAGTCGAACGGACTATAAACGTCTGTATTTAAAGATAAGTGGAGCGATGTTGTAATATATTTTTGTTTAGACGACATTACTTATCATTTTTGTTTTAAAATGTCCTCCATGATTAACTTTGAGACGAGATAAGGCCGTAATAGATCCGTCTCGAAGAAAGCAAGGCTTTTGAGAATGAGTTGTGGGATCATTAAGCGCGGTAAAGTCATTTAAGAATACTTCGCCTTGGTAAAGTAATGACTTTAAGTGTCAGATGTACTTTATTGCTACGAATTATATTAATAACTATTATAACCACTTCTTGGCTCTTAAGCATAGGTCATTGCGAGGTATTAAGTTCGTAGCAAAGATTTAGACATATAAATTCTGATATGTACTTAGGTATCTTGGATATAGACTGTTGAAAAATGTCAAGATTTTGGAAATATTTCAGCAAATAGTATTATAATATTAGAAATATTTTAAATTTATTTTACTACTTTTTAGTTTACCGCAACTTCTTACTCGTGGAGTTAAAAAACAAATATATACAAAAAAGCCATTCACTTAAATCTGTTAAAAACATCGCCTCAAAATTCGTTGCATAATTTGAATTTATAAGCTAACATAGGGACATACATACAAAAATAACGACTTTGTTTTATAATAAGTAAAGATTCGTTAGCAACTTAATAAATATTACAAAAACACTACTTATACCTATTACATACAATTTGCTATAAATAGTATTATATCTAAACATATCGCTAAAGGAAAACTATGCAATATAAATTATAAGAATGAATAATACTTAGTACCTAAGTACCTACGGATTACATCTATATGATTTTTTTTTATTTGTAGATCTTGGTTGCTTTGCGACTATATCGTCCTATCTACAACAGTGGGATGTTAATGGGTTGGAGAGAGAATGTGCTTCCGTTTGTTTCTTTTTATACCTGTGCATCATAGACACTACCGTCGGGCATGTATGACCAGATGTATGAGTGTGGATGAAGCCAAGGAAGTGTCGTTGAATGGTAGCAGATGGTGCTCTATAGTCCCTGCCTACGGCAATGGTAAAAAGGCGTGATGTTATTATAATGATGATGACATCATAAACCGAAATATTTAGGTATTACTTTGTTACCAAAAAGAAATCATAAGCTACGTTCTTTGATAATAAAAAATAAATTCCGAAAATTTATTTTGGAATTTCGACTCAAATTAGTATATTTTAATTCCTAAATAAAGCTCTATTTTTTTAGTATAATCATGGGCACTGTTATCATCATTTACAGGATACTGAATATCAAACGCGAATAAAATGCATACAGTAGGAAAGTTCCATGATTTTAAAGTGGCGAGAGGAAGCCATTATCGACTAACATAATCCTGACTCACGTTGATATTAAACAAAACTTATAGTCTAAGAGCCTATGGAACATTGATCTACACAGTTCTGATAACCAGATGCGATATGTTTATGTGCTATTAATAAAGAGGTAAAAATTTTTATAATACATGGAGAGTATATTCTTAGAAAGTAGTGGTTCGATCCAAAAAAAAAAATCACTAATAGGAAACTACCGTATCCGTGAGTGCTTTAGGCTATTTTTTATTTGAAAATTAGAATTTAGGCGAAAGAAGTCGTGGGTTTCAGCTGTATTTTTATAAGCTTATTAAATACACATACCATAGAAAGAATATTTTAACCATGAAATACAATGTCATTGCCTTGTTTGTAAAAAACCGTATGATGATCAGGCTAAGCTCTCAAATGTAATATAGTCATGAATTCCTTTATACCGAAAGTTAGAATAAAGCTCGTACGCATACCTACATTACTTTTTATTTCAACTCTTGTAAAATGTGTCAGAATAGAATAGAATACTCTTTATTGCACATCATAAAGTTATACAGTAGTTTAAGGATCACAAAAACATAGTACAATAGGCGGTCTTATCGCAATTCGCGATCTCTTCCAGACTTTTGGGTGGATATGATTGCTTTTGATAAAGATGTCGTCTGACGATCAGCACTATGAAAGTGGATGTTAGGATAGCTCTTAACTTAGTAACACGTGAATAAGTTTTAGTTGAAATAAATTTTAATATTTTAAATATACATTCAAAAAACTAAAAGAATCACGTTGGTTATCGTGGTAAAGTTGGTATGGGGCATTTGAATATTTTTTATAAAAAAAATTGAGTACGAACAACAATTTCCAGTCACTTTTCAATAATGTTCATTATACAAGTTTAAAGGCTGCCCATTGTTTTTGTTTTTCTAGGAGAAGTTTATAGTAAAACTATTTTTCTATCTAGCGACATGTAGGAAGTCGCTAGATAGAAAAATAGTTGAATGAATGAACATTATTGAAAAGTGATTCTTTTTAAACCGCATCAAAATCCTTTTCGTAGTTTTGAAGATTTAATCTCGCATAAGTAGGTAGGTACATAAAAATGCGAAAGACAGTAAAATGTTGTAAAGACTAATAAAAGGATAAACAAAGATTTACCAACTGTCTGTAATCTCAACTAGCATTGCAGCTATTTTGGCAGTAAATCAATTTTTAAACAAATTTTACAAAAAGGAGTTTTTTTTGTAAACATATTAACTATTTTATCAAATCTGTACACTACATACTGCCCATTCATCTCTTCATCCTACTCCATCCAATGGTTGTCTAGAATAGATCGCCTTGAGCGATAAGACCGCCAATTGTACAATATCTATTCTATAAGTGTTTTTGTAATTTATATGGTGTATAAAGAGTTTTTTATTTTATTTTTTATTTTATTATCAAATAAGAAAATATCGATATTTACTTCCATTAATAAGTATTTGTACACGTTCCATAGTCAAAATAATGTTTAATTCGTAACACTATTGTTCCAAAAACTATTAATGAATATTAACCACATATAATAATAGCGTAAATTCTAAAATTCCCAATTAGAAATTATATTTCTTATCACATTTTAATCATCGATAAAATAATTTAAATTATTAAATTAGATTCAAAAGGTAAATCAACAGAAATCAAAACTAGCTATATCCGGTAGTATTTTACAGGACAAATATTACAATGGAAATATAAACACAAAAAAAATTGACACAATATAGGTACGGATAACCACATTTTAAACTAATGATGAAATAAAATGTTGAAATAAGTTTTAAAACAAATATTTCGTAATTAATAAGATTAACATTTCGTATATTTGTGACTAGGCTCTTTAGCCTTTCTTTTTTCCTAGCCATTAACGTCCCACAATGAGGCACTGATCTCTTCGACATCAGAAAGGGTTTTAAACCACTATGTCCCGCTGACCGGGTATGTTGACTTATTTTCGAGTTCTCCATCTCTCACATAGGATGTTCACTATTTAGATTCCTTTAGCTGGCCCTTACAGCACCCTGGGGAGGAAATGGGGTGGTGTTATTTGTATTTAATTTCATCAACGGATAACGATGACGACCGTTACCCATCTACTAACAATCGCAAGTAAAACTATAAAATTTAAAATATTTAATTCAGCCCAAATATGCACTATGTTTGGTTAATTAGTGTTTTTGCTGGCTGATATCTGTTTTGTTTGTATATGGACTAAGCAGGAAACGAACCGAGACGCTATCACGAATTTCGCTCTCGATGTTATTGCACGTTTTATGAGAATTGGCGTAAAATAAATTTATTAATGTTAGTTACCGACTTACTTTGAATATTTTGATTCCTTTTGAAGGAATTGCATTGTCAATTAATTGTGTGTTTAGCAACAGTTGCAGTGGAATTCCTTCTATTCTCTGAAAGCTTAATACGATCGAACGAATCAAGATTAAATATATTAATGTGTAATCTTGGTTAAAGTACATATCGACCATGGCTACGAAAGTTTAGTTTTGAGAGAATCAAATTTTTAAGATACCTGTCAGTGTCCACATGGAAAAGGCAACTTCTATAAATGATATATAAATATAATATAATTACATATTTTTTAAGCTCTTTTGTATTTTCAAACATTCTCTCATAATCAAGGATGCAATCTGCAAAAAACCTGTCATGTTTCTGCTCTCGTAGTTTCTGTGCATCAATACAATAAACAGGCAACCGGGTTCTCCTTTATACATGTATAGATAGAACATAATGTTAATAAACATAAAGGAAATGAAACAGCAACCAATTCAATGTGCGCGCTATCCGCGTCGCAATTTCAAGGCCGATCCGCTGATCTCACCAACCATTTTTTACACCAATATTACGTGACCAGATTTAGGAGTATACACCTACTATGGGATTCGATAAAAACATGGGAATGTTCTTACCTATTTTATTTAGTAGTGTTATTTCTATCGGTCACACGCCACCCATTGTAACCAATATAGCCATCTTTAATATTTCATACATTTGTAACACTTTTTTATTGTTTATGTTTTTTTGACTGTATATTTTTTCTGGCGTCACATTTTTGGACTGGAGGCTGGACGGAAATATGTTAGATGAAATTCTATTTAGCATATTACAGATAAGTCAGCTTGTGGGTATAATGATGTGAATTGCGGAAAAGACTTACATTTAACCTTGGTTATTATGAAGTCAATAAACTCGTCGGAAGATTCTTGTAAATTGCATTTTTCAATTAAATTTCTTCTTTTATTTTGATAATGTAAGAAATATAACGCTAAAAATTCAGGTCTTGATAAAGTGAGAACTTACTTAAAACCTGATGTGCCATTATCCTCTAATTCTGGCGATAAAACACATCATATATTTACCAAAATACGAACTCGTAAGTAACTTTCTTTCGATATGCTACTTATATCCAATCTCAAAGTACGTGTTCAAATATTTCCATAAATATTGCGCAATTATTTATTAAAAAATTTTATAATTGGAATTGTTCATATTTTTTTTAAACTTTTAATTCAAAAACTGTTTCGGGGAATAGAGTTTCTGATCATGATACATTAGTTTTTTTCGGAAAATTTGCTATATTAACGATTATTTTCCTAAAAAAGCAAATGATCTCTATTTGCCCTTGAAATGAAGGACTTAAAATATTAAGCGTTCTGAGGGATATACTACTCTGTGGTGGAGTTGAAATTGGTCTATTATATCAACTTGGCAACTTTGAAAAGATGTATTGCAATAAGTCTTAAATATATCAGGAAAAGTTAATACACAGATTGCGTATAACGATGACGTCACAACGTTTAAAATAATATCTTTAAGTATTTTTAATAAATTCTATATAGTGAATATTTCAATAATATTGAAATTAGTTGCTTAAAATACTATTATATATTTTCTATATATACTATATTTTCTAAAAAAAATATAAAAACAGCAGGTCAAAAATTATTAACAATGCCAATTCCATCGTTAAAGTAAAATAATACAATTATTAATAGACTTAGTAAAAGCGAGGCTTTAAAATAAAAATAATGTACTAAAGATTTATCATTATCTAATCACGAAGCTAAAATCTTAGATTGTGCGTATCATTTTATCAAATTGTAACAAGTTTACTATACTTTCACAATACTTTATTACATTTATCTTATCATGCAGATAGCGTTGTAGTAAACATCGTAGTATAAGATAAAACAAGGCGAGAAACAGGTGTTTTGTTTACTCAAACATTTTTACAACGAAATATTTTTGGAATTTATTTTTAGATAGGTTTCATAACAATGACGATGTTGTTTATTAGATCTTGTATTCAGGCGATGTTTTGGAGTAGCCTTTCTTTTTAGCTTAAAACTATCCTATTATTTGGTAGAAGGCTCTTTCATAAGTACAACAAATGCCCTGAGTATTTGATCAACACAAAGCCAAATCTAGAACCAACTAAAAACTTTTCCCGTTCTCGCAACGTTTTTCACTACTGCTTCGTTCCTATTGGTCGCAGCGTGATGTTATATAACCTATAGCCTTCCTCGATATATGTATTATCCAACAATTAAATAGTTTTTCAAATCGGATCAGTGGTTCCTGAGATTAGCACGTTCAAACAAACAAACAAACTCTTCAGCTTAATAATATTAGTTTAGAATTATAGATAGATAATAAATCAAATAGGATTACATGGTCGCTTTCCTTGTGCGTACCAAGTCCGTAAATAAAGGATAAAAAAGCCAAATCTATATCCAGACTTCTATACCAATATTATAAAGCTGAAAAGTTTGTTGTTTTGTTTGAACGCGCTAATCTCCAACCAAACGGTCGAAAACGGAACCATGGGTCCGATTTGAAAAATTAATACAGTGTTGGATAGTACACTTGTTAAGAAAGGCCATAGTATATATAACATTACGCTACGAACAATAGGAGAGAAGCTGTACCTAGTGAAAAATGTTGTAAAAACGGGGAATATTTTCTAAATTTCATGCAAAATCTCGAAAACAAACTCTGTGCCAACACGCCTGGTCAGCGCGGCACAATAGACCATAATCCCTCCTAAAGTGGAGGAGGCCCGTGCCCAACAGTGGAACGTAAATGGGCTGGAAAGTGGGAGATAGAGAGAGAGAGAGAAATTGCTAGTTCTTTATAATTCTAAATTTTTTCTGTCACGTGTCCATACCAGAAGATTTAAACGCCTCTTAGCTTATCCATCGCGGTATTTCATGGGTTTTTTGTTAACAATTAACCCTATGCACAAATGCAAAACTAATTTCATTTTAATATCCGATTGCTTTTTGCATTAGGTATTTCCAATTGTAATACGTAGTTTTGTTAATGGAGAAACATAAGTGTTACGCCAGAGATACGATGTAAGTTAATCTGAGTTGGATAATATCTTAATGATTTTTTTTACAAACTATGTACTAGTTGTGAGCATTTAAGCAAAAAGGGATGAATATGAATGTTGATGGTCGGAAAAGAAGAGG
Source organism: Orgyia antiqua (assembly GCA_916999025.1). Taxonomy (NCBI): domain Eukaryota; kingdom Metazoa; phylum Arthropoda; class Insecta; order Lepidoptera; family Erebidae; genus Orgyia; species Orgyia antiqua. The sequence continues at coordinate 24,525,478 of OU779862.1, forward strand.
AAATCAAAGAATAGAAGATGGATAGACTGTTTGAGAGACGATATTAAAGAAAAAGGCGTTGATGAATATGAAGGCTGATAGGAGAGGCTGGAAGGAAAAAGCTTGGTATAAGGGCAGAAAGAAGAAGAAGAAGAAGATATACCAGAAAATTAATATTTATTTAATTATAGTTTGACAAAAAGTTTCATAAAACTACACTACGTCGATGTATACACAATTGAGAATAATTGTAGTAGAAAATTTGAATAATATTTGCGGGATTATGATAGCCGTCCGTGTGGTGACGGATAAAGACGTTGAATGCGAAACAAGGTCAAAAAGACCTGGTACGTATCTCGCTTACAGTGCGGCTATGAAAAGTATAGACCTCTCTATCTTGCGAAAGACATAACTTTAGTTTGGGTCGGTGGACGAAAGAGATGGATGTATATCTAAAATGTATAATTATAATAGAGTTCAGTGCTGTATCTACCTTAAGGGCCTACATCAATATCATCGCCGACACGTACATATTAACACAGCCAGTAGGCACAGAAAATGAAGAATTAGGGATACTTTTCCTATTTACTCAAAATCTACTAAATATATTTTAATTCTGATCCACGTGTTTCTATACATAATAGTTACCTATGTTTTTAAAGTTATTTCATTAGTTAATACGCGATAATAGACCAACAAATGAAAAAAAATAAAAAATTAGAGAGGTTGTTTCGCCAAGATTTTCTATCGAGAAAACTTTTTTCAATCGCGTTTCTGAGTTGATGCGATCCTAGATCATATATTGAAAAAACATATACTTAAAAATTAGAGCTCTAGCCATTCAATCGAAAGAAACAATGAAAACTTCGTACATAGAAAAATGCACGAAGCTATTTTGGTATCCTCTTAATACCAGATTTTTTTGACCTGGTACCGCACTGAAGAAATAGAGTTTTATTCAGAGTGCGGGACCAGGTCAAATCTATCTTGTACCCCGCGGACCTTGTATCGCATCCCGCAATAGCTCCGCGCGGCTAGTGTTGTGATCGCATTCGATGAAACGCACGCGTCGTTGACAACATGGCGTCGAGAGCAAAAAATGTCCCAAAAAATTGATGATGGAGATGTTATTTGGGACAGCTCTTGTTAATGCCTGGATCGTCTATAGTTCTTTTAATTTGTGGAAAAAGTTATCACCCGACCGAAAAATGAAAAAGTTATTACATAATGTGTTGCATGTAAGCGAATCTTTTGTTTGGACTGTTTTAATGGAAAACATTAAATTGTGAAAGCTTTTACCTACATTAAAATTAAGTTAAAGCTATCGATATTATTACTTTACATCCCTAAAATATGCACAAATCTTCCCACATTCAGTGCGGCACCAGGTACTTAAAACCCTGTATTTTGTTATTGCTATATATTCAAAACTAAACAGGCTGTTTACGTACGCCTTTAGATTTATGTCAAGGCAAAAAATCCATAAATAATTGGATATGAAGCTAAAAACATGATTTCAGTTTCTAAAGCGACACAGGGTTTTAAACGCCTGGTACCGCCATAATGATAGTTTGGTACCGCAGGAACTGAAATAATAGTAAAATCCCTGCTGCTTTGAACGTGCTAAGAATACAAGTGTCACCACCCCATCTCCTCCCAAGGGTGCTGTAAAGTCAGCTAAGGGATATTGCACACAGACACAGTAGACCATAATCCCTCCCAAACTGGAGGAGACCCGTGCCCAACAGTGGGACGTAAATGGGCTGGAGAAGAAGAAGAAGAAGAGATGATAGCTCAATTGGCAGAGCAATCGAACGATATTCCGAGGTGGTGAGGTCAAGTACCAGTCATGGTAATAATATTTTGTTTCATAGCAAGTTAATTGCAATCTTAATAAATTATTCAGAGTTTTATATATTTTCTTTGTTTTTCTTTTTAATTAAAGGGCTTCGTCATAACCATATCAACAGCATTTCATAAAATTCTTCTTCTCTTCTCCGTCGCTTCCTCATGTCTGAGGGTCGTGACCACCCTGCTCAAAACTGTGCACAAAATCCCTCCAGGCGTTGCGGCTTTCATCGTGTCTGATAGTAGCAGGGATGGTCACAAAATTAGTATTATGTAGTTACGTTTAACAAAAAAAGAAAAATTAAAAAGGATCTTAGCTGTCACATGAGGATATATTTCAAAACAAATCTCTTTGCTGGCAATAATTCGATATTTCACAAATGACGTCAAAACATTTTTATTAAGATTCCAGATATATCGGTATATAATTATATTTTTATTCCATATACTTGATACATTGTATCTACTACATATTGTCGTAAAAATAAACGTTTAGACCTTATTTTATTTATACTGAAGGCTACTTTAATATTTCCTCCTCTCTCAAAGAAATCGATGTTGTCCTCAAAGTCTCTTATCCGCTTACAATTTAATAAAAAAATACTTTTTTATAACATTAATAAAAAAAAGGAATATTCTAGGGCGATTCCAATCACTCCATAAATTTACACACAGTCCTCTAGTCCTAAGTTAAGCGTATTGTTAATATTGTGGGTACCAAAATACTGATGTAAGTGAGAATTTTATTTTGAAGATACATACTTTAAATCTGTGCTTTAAATATAATATAGAAACCAGGCTACAATATTTACACCCAGACACAGCACAAACATCTGTGTGTCTAGTACAAACATCACACAAATAATTGAACTGTGCAGGAATCGAACCCGCCACCTGGTAAGCGGTAGGCTGTAACCTTAACCACAAGACTAGTCAAAATTTAATTTGTTTCATATTATAGGAGCCTTTCACATAGAAACTCTACACTCTCACTTGGATGGATGTTTATCCGTCTGCAAACCTTTCTTCTTCTTCATGCTATTGCCTGTGCCTATTCCAGTAGAATTAGCCACTCTTTCATAGCTACAGTCTACCCATCCACTTACACGCACATATAATTTATAGCGTGTAAAATATAGCTTATCAAACGCAACATTAATTATTACACGCGCACCTTACGTACCTAGGAAATATTACAGAAATATATTTTTTTAAATACATTCGTAGTAATATAATATAATTGTAAATGTAATTACTTAAAAAAAAATTACTTAAAATAGTTTTATTATCATCTAAATATAATTAAAATTATGTGTACATATATATGATAATTTGTAAAATGTAATTACTCCTAATAAGTACATTACTAATTATTAAGTGAATATACTGGTGTTTAAATGTTTTTATTTTTGAGTTAAACTTCATAAACATAATAAGGTATAGTTTATTTGGTGTTACTTGAAACTATTATGTATGTCAATAAGAATATAAGCATTTAAAAAGAGGTCGGTTCCTAGACCTCATTCACCCGCTGATTTTGTGTTCAAAATACCATTTTATATCATAATGTAGTTGCTATATTTTATAACCCTCGATTCAAAATAGGGGTGTTATGAATTTAACGATTGTTGTTTTTTTGAATGCATAAATCTCAGGAACGACTGGTTCGATTTGAAAAATTCTTTCAGTGTCAATCTACTATCTAAGTAGATAACTATATCGAAGAAAGCTGTAGGCTATATAACATCATGCTGCGTGAAGGGTCGGTAAAAAATTTTGCGAAAACGGAGAAAACTTTCTAAATTGCACACGTACGGGTCGTGGGTAACAGCTAGTGAACAATATTCCGATGTATGTAATGTAAGCAAATAAAACTACTTAATACTTATTGTAAATGTAGTTCTAAAGTTATAATTTATTATTTTACTTGACAGTAATTATATACTGAACTTGATGATATAAATAAATAACCATGCCGAATTTGTCCAGCGAATAAATTACTTATTCTTTTGGATTTAAATATCACTGCCAGAGCAGTGACAAGAAAACCACATCCGTGCTGATTTGATGTAAGATAAGATATATATTTTAACACATAATATAATTTATATTAAACGATCCTGGTCATCGCGCTATAGTTAACCAAGTACCCTCCAGGACAGAGAAAACAGTGGTAAGTTAATGGCCTGCGAAGAAGAGAAAAAAGAATCAATATTTATTTTATGCGAGCTCAATTTTCAAGCGACTAAGCGATCAAAAGTAGTTAGTATGCCTTTGCATATTGACGATTTGATAGAATTAGAATTCCGCATTAGATAAAATCGATATAAAGATTTTTTTTACTATCTCACCTATAATATCTGTTTACATAGAAACTTTAATTTGATAAAGGCCACATAGTGACAAAATAAGATATAGGATTACTTAAAATTATATTATTATTATAGGCCCTTTTCCGTGAAAACGTTGTCGATAGCAGACTTAGATGTTTAAAATATAAGAATAACATTGAAACATTTTGGAACGAAGTTCCATACGGCAGGCTTGGAGGAGATAGAGATTAGGCTGCGCGACCGAACTGAAAAAAATGTGATAGTAAAACCGTAAGAAAAAGTCCGTGGAATAAAACCGTTAATAGTACGGGATCCGTAGTACATACATTTTTTTCACTTGATTACTATCAAGCTGATTTTTCGTGTGTAGCTTTATTATGACGACACGCCCAATAATTTTCTATTCCAAACTCTCGATTGTGGTAGCTAACAGAGATAGCAAGGATAAAATATCGTACTACCCGTAAAAAAGACGTACCTAAGTGAACTTGCGTCAAAAATTTCAAAAAAATCACTTATAGCTTTTTTCCAGTAATAGTACGATATTTTATCCTTGTTACCTCTGTTAGCTACCACAATCGAGATTTTGGAATAGAAAATTATTGGGCGTCTCGTCATAATAAAGCTACTCACGGAAAATCAGCTTGATAGTAATCAAGTGAAAAAAATGTACTACGGATCCCGTACTGTAAATGAGACGTGCGCAGGCGCGACAGTCGTATATACAAGCGAGTCCTCTCCTCCTCCTTTTCCGAGCTCCTTCTTTCTTTTTTGCAAATTGTTTCGATTCTACATTAACCGAAAGAATTTCGTTTCTACCTGGTGTCCCATGACACCACATCTTTTTATTAGATTGACTTTCATGTAATAAAATACATTTATCTTTAAACTAACTGCAAAGGAGAACTCTACCTTTCTGTCTCACAAATGTAAATAAACAATTTCTGTAACATTTCAAGTCAACAAATTGGGATTGTTCATAATTTTTGACCTGCTGTTTTTATTTATTTATTAGAAAATATAGACTATTTTAAGCAATTATTTCAATATTATTGAAATATTCACTATATATAGAATTTTGTTTAAAATACTGAAAGATATCGACGGGCTTCGTGGTGGAGTGGTTTATGTAATGGACTGCCGATCACGAGGTCGCAGGTTCGATTCCCGCTTGGGACAGTCATTTGTGTGATATGCATAAATGTCATACAAATGTTTGTACTGCGTCTGGGTGTTTTCTATGTATTATAAGTATGTATTTACAAAAGAAAAGTAGTATATGTATTCTATCCGTATTCAGGTACCCATAACACAAGCATATAAGCTTAGCTTGGGACCAGAGGACGTTGTGTGAAATGTCCATGAATATTTATATTTAGTTATATGTATTTATATTATTTTAAATGTTGTGACGTCCTCTTTGTACGCATCCTTCCTTTTCCTGATAGACTAAAGACAGATTGCAATACAGCTTTTCAAAATTGCCAAGTTGATATAATAGACCAATTTCAACTCCACCACAGAGTAGTATATCCCTAAGAACTTAAAATTTTAAGTTCTTCATTTTAAGGATAAATAGAGATCATTTGCTTTTTTGGAAAAATAATCGTTAATATAGCAAATTTTCATTTCAAAATTATTTTGAAAAAACTAATGAATGATCAGAAACTCTATTCCCAGAAATAGTTTTCGATGAGAGTTTAAAAAAAAAATTAACTATGCCAATTGTAATATTTAATAATAAAATGGACGCTGTTATTTTATAGAATGTATTAATTGCCTAATTTATTTTATCATAAATACAAAAACATATTCTGTTATCATTGTTATACCAATTAAATTCGGGACTTAAATACTATGAAATATAAACAATAAAATATTTCCTATACATTTTAATATATGGTATTAACTGTGGGTATTAATTAAGTTAAATTGATAACTGTTAATACTAAGGTGCGGTTAGTTCTGCACTATAATTGTCCAAGGAAATTAAGAATTTTATAATCGAAACCAAGGGAAATAACACACTCATTACCCATTAGAAAAACAGGATAACTTCAAATAATATTACAATAAATAGCTATTTCATACCTAAATTAAGATTTTGACGAGTAAACAGGAAATGGTAGTCTAAAACCACTGAGATCGGTATATAATTGCTTTTCGTATTAATTATTTTTAATTCTACCGTCTTAATTATTCGCTCATTAAAACTTATTACACTAAAATACCTTAGAAAATAGTTATATTATTATTTTCACGAAAATTGTTACTTGAATATTCAAACTCGAAGTTTTTGTTTCCATATTTTTTTGTTACTTATATAAACGAACTTTGTGTTTTTTGACCTGCTGACGTTACTACCGCTAAGAAACAAGTGTGCACTGTTTGTTTATAGTTAGTTACTGTTGAATATTTATTTTTTTATGTAGAGTCCGATCGATCTTGTGGGAACCGGAGTAGTCGGATACAAATAATTTTGTAAACAATATTGATTATTGATAAAACAAAACATTTCACATCACCACTCCGAGTTCTTAACGTCCTTCTCCAAATGGCATCCTTATGTTTATCATATTATATTATTTTTAACACGCTTGTATTAGTTTGGTAGGTATCTATCAATGTAATTATCTATGTAACGGAATCTTTGAAAGTGATTTTCACCCACTTGCAGCAGTCGGATTGATCTGAAATTTTGCACACCTAACAAGGACCGATGACAATGCAATAATTAAAAAAAATATTCAGGATATTCAAACGTGTTTTTTACTATTATCCTATTACTATTTTTTTTTGTTTTAAATATTATCGGCACTGGTCTATTAAACGAGTCCTGTAAGTACGACTTTAGTTCTTTGATAGGTAATTCTTTAGCAGAGAGGGTACTGTACTGCTAATTTAGGTATTTGCCTTAGGTATTGCTATCCCTATTTCCAAGCGCCGCGCTGAAAGGGACAAATATAGCTTAAGCAGATTTTACCTACAAATTCCTTGAAAAAAAGACGTTCCGTACTCCGCATTTTTCTTTGCGAAAGTTAAACCGATTTTAATTATTTTTACGATATATTATAGATGAGGGTATATATATAGAGGTATATCTATACTTCTATCACTTTTTTTTTTGATAAAACCTTACCAAATATGTGTGATAGCTGCAACTTTACCTAAAGAAAACCGAAAAAAAAACGGATTTTCGAATGGTCATATTACTGTTAGTTAATATGTTTTGAAAAAAAGAAAGTGATACAAGCATAGATAAACTTTTCATCTATAACATAGCGTAAGAACAATTAAAATCGGTTTAACTTTCGCAAAGAAAAATGGGGAGTACGAAACCCATATTTTTGTATGGAGCATAATTTGGTATCGTGCCCTCTTAAAGACATTTCATGCGAGGAGCTTTTATAACTTATGAATCCAAATTCTTGATGTTTTTACTTTCGGCCTTATAAATTTATAAATATTAATGCGTCTTCCTATTTATTATATTTAATCAATATGTTAATAAGAAAACATAGAGCCTAAAAAAACGTTATTTTTTTAAAAGTTATCAATTAAGATCATAAAAAAGTAGGATATTTTTGTACAAAACTAACTTCTGGACAGATATAAAAAAGTGAGTACATATAATATAATTTCAAGGCTTAAGTTATCTACAAATGGTTCCCACATTATGTACATACTGACAATGTTACAAAAAATGAACGATTTCAACATGTGCGCCACACAAGGTTGCTAGTTTTGATAGCATTAGAACTTGTAGACCAATGAAATCATCGCTAATAAAAGAAATTGTGCATTGTTTGTATGACATGGAACTTTTAGTACATAAACTAGCTTAATATTCTCTAACATAAAATAAAATAGCTATCTACGTATTATCATTTTGTATGGCTTCTATAAGTATTACTGCTAACTATTTACATATGAATGGTAAAGAATTATCTGTGCTGTCCCAGATTAAGAATATGTATGTGTCATTACTCCATTATTTCCCAAGGGTGTTGTAAAAAGACTGTAAAGTTATTATCATAATATGAATATACATATTTGCTATATTACCGACCCTAAATGATGAGATAAGTGCAAGAGAATGATGATATTGAGTATTTATTGTTACAGCATCAACAGATATAATACAATATCTGTGAAAATCTCTAGCTACCACCATTCCTAAGACATAGTCTGGTGGTAAACGAACTGACAGACAGTAAAGTCTTTTGGTCCGGAGCCCTAAAACCATCGTGGCTTAATACGCGATAAGAAAATAATTTGCCGTCTCTAACAGCGTCTCTACCATACATTACTACAATGCATATGATATAAATTGAATTATATATATGCCTAAAATAAAGCACTTCCTTATTGTTAATGAGAATAGTATTCTATTCCAGAATAAGCTTGAGAAAAAAGTATTATGACTCATCTATCTATCTATAGTGTTGGTGAATATGACGTAAGTGGGTAGGCACAACAGATGGGCGTCTATTTATTTATTTCCACACGTTACGTATATTGCGATGCCCTATTTTTTAACAAAAACAAATAATCAATTCTTAGAATACATGAGATTCAGTTTCTATCCCGTAATAGATAGATTTTTAAGGATTTCAATTAAGCTTTCTCACAGAGGACTTACTTGAGGGATGCGCAAAGATATTTGAAAGGAATCTGGCTGTTTTCTATATATTATAGGTACATATTTCCGAAAAAAATGTATTTAATTCGTATCCCGATATCATATTTCTACAAAGGAGATCAATCACGTTTCATACATTGTCTGGCCCAAAAGTTAAAGTGCAGGCAAAACAAAATATGAGAGCTGTGTTGGGAGGTCCATCCGAGAGATTTTAATTTTAGGAGTCAGCTTCCACCACCACTACTTCATCAAGGCTCGGCAGGGCAAAGAGAAGATAAAAAAAACCACCACTTCTTCAGCTACTTTTTTGTTTTCTGGATTTCAGTAGGCGGAGTGTAGAGATTTTGAATGAGAGTGGAGTTTGTGGAAAAAATATAATGGTATAATAATATTTCTTCAATGTAATATAATAATCGTGATTTTTATCAAGGCTCGTTAACGTTTAACAGTCAATTAGACGTGCCTCTCGAACACCTCTCTAAATGAAAGGCGTTTAATATATCAGCTAAATTTAGAACTTTTTTACTAAAACATTACTCATGAAATCTATTAAAAATGGCACTTTCTATGAACTTTAATCGGCGTGAAACTTATCTATATTATGTACTAGCTGTGCAATACAGTGTTACCTGCCGTTAAATGTCGTAGGAGTATCATTAATGAAAACAATACATATGCAAAACTTTCAAATCTCTAGCTATTACTGTCTATGAGATGGAGCTTGGTGACAGATGGTTGGATGCTTGCGTTACTCCTCCTCGTATCAGGACGACATCCCTACTACGTGTTTTGCTAAGGTGGAAATAAAGACATTTCATTTTCCACGTTTTCTTATTGAATTGGGAATAAGTTGAACAACGAAAGCGAAGTATTGAATTTTGTAGCGCCCAGTTTTCTATTATCCAGCAGGTTTCCAGAGAACTTACATTCTTTAACAGCTCGCCTATTGTGTCTGGTACAGAAAAATAAATGCAAAAAAAACAATGTTCTTACAGCACAACAGTATCCGTGGAAAATACTTATAAACATTGCTCTCGCATCTTTTTCAGTGGGGGTCACCTGAATATGCCAACTGCTTATAGATTTGTAGTATTCACACTTTTCTTTTAATTCCACATATGTGGCATATCCGTTTCAAATATTCGTTGCAAGAAACATTGATTTAAGAAGTCTTACTAATTGATATGACGAAACCGTTTATTTCCGTTATCATTTTAACAACTGGGTAGGGCTACCACCCGCTGAGCTAATGGGTCATTACAATATTCACAGGTAGAAAAACAAAATTATAATATTAAAGTATCATTTCGTCACAACCTTGACACTTCCTACAAGGAACCAAAATTTTTTGTACTTTAAATGTACATAGAATGTTTCATGATGAAAGCTTTTGTTTAAGGGGATGTGACGATATTGCGAAGATCCCAGGGAATAGTTGGATGCAAGGTGCAAACGACCGCAATTTGTGACATTTTATCGGAAAAGGTTATTGTCCAGCTATAGATGGACAAATACTGATAAATTAACTATGTTGTCTTTAATTTATAATAACAAAACTAAGTTTGGAAATTAGTCAAATATTTATATTAGGTGGGCCCGTAACATTTTTAGGTGCCGATATCGCACGATTCCCTTTGGTGCTTTAAATGAGCTTAAAAATTAAGCTTTTTCTTAATTATATACGTGTGTTCTTTGTATTAAATCAAATTAAATGATATAAATGCTTGTAGCATGTCATCGTAAAAGTGTTGACAAGTCAATTAATTATTATTATAAACTAGCTGTAGCCCTCAACTCCGTCCGCGTAGAATTTATGAAATTTTCCCCGTTTTTGCAACATTTTTAACTACTGCTTGAGTGACAGTATTATAAACGTAAGAGTAAACAAATATACTCAGAATGAACGAACTGCTAAGCTATCAGGAGTTACACGTGTTATTGTAAGTCAACCATAAAATATAGATATGTGCTGTTTCGGGATATTTTTTAGACAATTTTATGTAGAATATTTGTGTCATACATAATTTCTATGTAACTTTAACCATTAAGGCTGCACACGCGACGGAAGCTTAAAAAATGGAGCACCTTTTCCCGTTTTCCCAACATTTCCCTTCACTACTCTGCTCCTATTGATTGTAGCGTGATGAAAAGTATACTATAACCTGCCCAGGAGTATGAAGAATAATTGTATCAAGTTTCGTTAAAATCCGTCGAGTAGTTTTTGTTTCTATAAGGAACATACAGACGGACAGACAGACAGACAGACAGACAAAAATTTTACTGATTGCATTTTTGGCATCAGTATCGATCACTAATCACCCCCTGATAGTTATTTTGAAAATATATTTCATGTACAGAATTGACCTCTCTACAGATTTATTATAAGTATAGATAATATTAATGTTATAATTATCGTCATTGTAGCACGTGGATACATAACTATAATAATACTATTTAATAATAATATCAGTTATTCAATAATAGCTGCTAGAAAGTAAACACATTCCCCCTTATTACAAAACGCGGCTCAACGTTAAACCCAGATTTAACAAAATTTATTTACGAGGAATTGGATAGTTAGACCCGCTCTGACACTAGTTTGGCGTCGGTTTAAGACTAAGGTCGTTGTTAGATCTAGGATTTGAGAAAAATCTGCTTGAAATGCGCAATTGAAGTGTTTAAAAAGCCAGGCTTAAACTGTGGCTTAAACTTAGTCCACGTTTTGTAATAAGGCGGATTATGTTGACTTTTTAGCTTTTAGTTTAAATGTGAATGATTTTTTGTCAATTAAACAATAACGCGAAGGAAAAAGATAGTATCAAGCAAAAGGTAGTCTTTTCTTTCAGAAATAACAGCCATTTTTCTTAACCAGTGATCCCCTATACACTTCAAATCAGTTCTTTAACTGCTCAGTAATGAACACGGTTCCTTCGCTACGGAAAAATATTTTGCCTAATTTTACCACGGATGAAAGAAAATTAATTTATTAATAACTTTTGATAGGTACTTCTAGAAGCCTGGAAATGTGATCAAGTCGTAATTTATTACGACTTGATCACATTTCCAGGCTCCAGGCATATTTCCAGGATCACAGATATTTAAGTTTAAAAAAAATAAAGGACTACCTATATACAATGACTAAAAATGTGTCGTTATATTTTTGCTATTTTCATTATGAAAGACAGAGATGTAAATATTAATTCACCTGTAATCTCTGATGAATAAGTCAACAAATGAATTGAGCATCTCGAATCGAACTCAATAATACAGTGAAATTTTCTAGAAAGAAATGTTTAACATCTCGTTATAAAGTAAAATGTATATTGTTGTTTAAACAAATGACAAATACGTGACCTTGCATAACAACCGCTGCCATAATCTCACTGCCATCTATAAAATTTGAATATTATTTATTCCTTAAAATGAATGTGAGCAATAGGTATTAAAACTTCTCTCATAAAGACGTATTTTCAGATGCAGTACTCCTAACGTTTAAGCATCCGCACAAGGTATCCCAAACGTAATATATGGACCTGATGTGGAGTAATTTCTCTTTAACATCGATACAATACTTTATAAGTCTGTTACATTCAATGTTGTGTAAAATAAGTAATGTAATAGGGGTTTTAATAAGGTAAAAGAGTAAAAAAAAACACTGAAGTTTCTTGCCTGTTCTTGTCCGGGGTATTCACTTTTGGAAAAGACACCCAGCTTCTGACTTTTTAAAAGTGTTTTTTAAATCTCGCCAACTTCAAATAAAATATTTGAATTTGACTTTAAAAAAAAATTGAACCAAATAATTATGCAGTTACATACAAATTATGGTGATATTATCGATATTGAAATTGTCAATAAAGGCAGAAATACACAGCCTTATTCATATTACCATGAAGTTAATTTGCTAAGCAATTTGGAAAATTGTTTCAAATTTAATTATTTTATCATTGGCATGTTTTTTCCGGTGAATGTTTAATAGTAACAGTAAAAGTACATTTTCGAGGTCTACACGATCGAAAGGTTAACGAACTGGTTACACTTCGATAACTTTGTTTTTACAAGTAAATTGAAAAAAAAATCTGTTCTCGAATAAGTACTACAATTATATTTTCAAATAATTAATATGATTTAATGAATTTTACAACTAATTTATTAAATAATAAAACTGCGAATTTAAGACTGAATTTTATAAATTTATTTATTAATTTTTGTGTAGATTAATGCAGGCCTTGAGACGTGATAGATCGGGGTTAAAACTATTGATTAAGAGTAGGAATCAAGAAATCTTTTAAAAAGATAATGACATTTTATTTGATTAAGATTATCCAAACTATTAGTAGGTATTTCTGTTAATTCCCAAAACATTTCTCTTTATAATATTGGTCTAGATGCACATAATTGTACCTGTGGGGTGGGATTAAGTACACAAGTGTCACTACCCCTTCTCCTTCCTATAGTGCTGTAAACGCCAGCTTAAAAATATTGTACACGAGATAATATCCACTGTTAGAGACAGAAAGCTCGGAAATAAACCCTATGCCAACACGCCTAGTTTGCGCGGCAATGTAGACCACAATACCTCGCAAAATGGATGAGGCCCATGCCCAACAGTGGGACGTTAATAGGCTAGAGAGAGAGAGAGAGAAAGTGATGCAAAGATCACAAACGCATTTTCAAAATTGTAGTCACAGTTCATTCGCACGTGAATATTTTCAGCTAAAATAATTGGGTGAGTCAGTTGTTTAAACGAAGAAAACGTGGCTTATATTAACAATGTTTACTATTGATTCATGATATACATACTATCTTTAAAGTATGTCGCCTATACAAGATGCCTCAACAAGATGATTCATGATATATGAATCATCTTGTTGAGGACCATGTCATTACAATTTTTCTTAGGTTTAACCGATTGCTTTACTAATTGTTCAATAGGTTAAAAAAATACTGGCTGAAATCATCTGAAGACTAGCATCGATGAAGAATGTTAAATCCGACAGTTTTATTACCTTAAAGCAGTGGTTGATGTAATAAGGCCAGCCCGATGTAAAAGGTACGAGAGCAATGCTCATACTCATTGATTGGGTACCATTACCGTAGTCACTGTGTGCGTGAGGTGTTTTTGGGCGGGGCACGCGTAGCGACCAATAAAATTACGTTATCGTGTTTGTGAGCGTTACCTCGGCACCCCGCCGACATTCTATCTTTTATTTGTATAGTATACTCGTACTAACATAATCAATGAGGAATATCAGAAGGGTAAAATCTCTTGATCAACATTTAATAACCCTATATGAAACAATTTTACAATTTGCTTAGCAACCGTCTAGGAAAAATTTTCTAGACTGCTGTCAAACGAAACCAATTTGAAAAAAGAACACACAGGTCTTCTATATAACAAAACCATCATTACTTAATCTAGATGCCTACATATCAAGTAGGTATGTATGGAATATTTATACAAATAGTGACTATTTACCAGTTGTGATAGATTCCAAGATAATATCTGTAATTCATACCAATGAGGTTTCTTTGTATTGTTTGATGCCGTTATAATAATATACAAGTCACATATACATAATGTCTGTCACGATGCAGTGGTTCATAAGGAATGTTAAATACCGTAAATGGCGCAGTTTTTACCTATTCAAGTCTATTCTAGTTAAAATGGGTCTAATACAGTTCGAAGAAAAATGTAGTTTTCAAATGTTAAAATAATTTCATGAATTTTATCGCGATTGCATTTAATTTCTTTCTCTCTGCATTTCGCAGATTTTCCTGTCATCATGGTCACAGGACCAAAATAGAGGTAGTCCCTATGTGCTGACTCTTAAATATATAATACTTTAAATATTGTATCAAAGTGGACTGAATTAAGAATGTAAGTGTTACCACTCCATTTCTGCAAGACGCTAGTAAAGTAAAATCTAGCTGAGGAATAATGTAAGCAGACAATATTGTCTGAACGAGACGGAAACCCGATAATGAATCCTATGCCAACAAATCTGGTCAACGTGGCATAAGTGGAACAAATACCGTTTTGAAGTGGAGGAGGGCCATGCTCAGTAATGAGACTTTTTGGGCTGGAAAGGAAAAGGAAATATTTAGTTCACGAGTCCATCAAAACGTTATGCCGAAGATTACTACATCTAAAAACCCATTTTTAAGTATACATCTTGTATGTGTATCTTGTATGTCTTGTGTACTTTAACGAACTGATAAAAGTATTACGTAATTTGTCATAGCAAGCACCTTATTGATTTAATTAGTTTTCATTGTTATCTTGATGAGGAAGATAAAATCTATGCCAGTCATCGCGCATGCATAGTTCATTTTAATTTCAAAACTGGGTTCAGGTGTTAGCTAATGTTGAAATAATGATTTTAATCTGTTCATAGCAGGTTCATTCTGATAGATATGTTAATCATATGATATAGTTTACAATGACTTGTGTTTATTTAACCATATTGCTATAGAGAAATTCATATTTTCATTAGGATAGTTACTGTATTGAGACTCTGTATCTAGTTTTCTATTTGAACATCCACTGTTTTGCTATTCAAGGATGTCTGCCGATAGGTAATAGTCTTTGTAGAAACTAAGACACTGATATTTGTCAAAATGGCTATCTCAGAATCTAGTACAACTCGATTTTTGATTGACAAGGAGTCTCTCAAGATAGACTGAGAAGTTCATTAGAACTTAGCTTGGTGTTATAATATTATCTGTAGGTGAAAGGTGGCATAGATGTCCCGTGACTGGGTCACGTGACCTCTTGGATTTTGTGCTGAAAAAGCCTTCGATTCTTATATCGGGAGGAACTGGGCGCGCAGCACGACCAAAGTTCTTTCTGTTTTGTATGAGAAGAATGAGAGATAAACCAGAGCATCATACGAGCCTTTTTCAGCAAAATTGGGACATCATCCATTTAGTGGACGCCGAGCCTAACAGTCTCGATGGGGTTTCAGAGACTCTTTGGTACCAAGCCATTAACGATACAACTATTAGGTTTAGTTCAGTTGATACCACCCTCCACCACGGTGATACACACCTCGTAATTCATTGTTCGTAAAATAATCGTAAATCATTCCTTAGATTTAATATTTTATTATTTTCCTTTAAGAGGATACCAAAATAGCTTCGTGCATTTTTCTATGTACGAAGTTTTCATTGTTTCTTTAGATTGAATGGCTAGAGCTCTAATTTTTAAGTATATGTTTTTTCAATATATTATCTGGGATCGCATAAACTCAGAAATGCGATTGAAAAAAGTTTTCTCGATAGAAAATCTTAGCGAAACAACCTCTCTAATTTTTTATTTTTTTCATTTGTCGGTCTATTATCGCGTATTAACTAATAAAATAACTTTAAAAACATAAGTAACTGTTATATATAGAAACACGTAAATCAGAATTAAAATATATTTAGTAGATTTTGAGTAAATAGGAAAAGTATCCCTAATTCTTCATTTTCTGTGCCTACTGGCTGTGTTAATATGTACGTGTCGGCGATGATATACGATAATATTGATGTAGGCCCTTAACGCGTACTAAAAAGTAGACATATTTCACAATAGTAATAAAACTTACAAGAAAATATTAATTAAAAAATGTCCAGGAAATACATTAAAAATGGATAATTTCAAACTAGTGTATGAGTCAGTATGCAATGTAAATAACAGAAATGATTAACATATTAATTTATGAATAATTTTAACATTTTAATCGCCGTCATATAAATATAATTTAGTTGCTGTTTTGTTTTAATAACAATTGAATACACAAGATTGTTATCAGAAACAATATAAATTGTTACAATATTCAATTGCAGTCCAATAAATTTTATTCATATTATTAATTGTTGTTTTAGGGTAACTAAACTCTCATTAACAGGTTTGTAACACTTGTACTGGAAAATAAATCTTAGTCAATCGTTGCTTTTGCAGACGGGCGACTGATTGTAAACTTTTATTGCTACTTTAAATACCTGGTAGGTACCTGAATTCATATAGTACCTGGATAACCCAGCTTAGTTCGGTATTATTTTTTGTACTCTTATTTTTTTAGAAATCGTATATGTAATAAATCAAATTATGGTGGTAAAAGTGAAATGCCGCAAGTGGGACTTGAACCCACGACCTCGGAATACCGTTCCGAAGCTATTCCAACTGAGCTTATTGCGGTCTACTTGCAATACTTTAAATTAACCACCATATCTTGTCACTCGTATGAGTTTATATATTTTTACGTACACCATACCACATACCACCATAATTTGATTTATTAAGTAAAAGCATAGCATGTCAAATGCAAAAATTAATAAATTACTTTAATCGTATAAGTAATTAATAAAATGATAAAGAGAAAACAAAAATAGTGTAAAACGTGATAACCAGGATTCGAACCGGAGTATTCTAGTTTTGAAGCCAACTGATTTCTCACATGATGTATCCTAACTTGAGATTGGGACTTTTATTTTGTGTAATGTAGAAATTCTATAATTTCTGCGCCTTTATCGCACTATTTAGTATTACAGTGTTTTATTATTTATCACCGTCCTCATAAAAAATATAAAAGCTAATTATTTTAAATTATTTGAATAATTAAATAAATAAATTTTGATAAAAATAAAAAGCACATCGATAAATGAAGGAATTATATATTACTACTATTACTATTATATAAAAATATTCTATTTTTTTGCATTTAACTTTTGTAATATGCATTTTTAAAAATATTAATATTCATTTTATTATTAGGTATATATTAATTTTATTTGTCTCTCGTTTGATAATTCTCTTGTCAACTCAAGTATTTGTGAGTCGAATTATTCGAACTATCTTTTATTGCGCAATGAACTGGTTAGGTCTTTGGGTTGTTCTGAGTAGGCGTACCATTTACGCCCTACAAATATATATTACTTCATTTACGAAATGAAATTACATTGGATACCTAATCTATATTTCTATATCCTTACTTATTATAAAACAAAGTCGCCATTTTTGTATGTATGCCCCTATATGAGCTTAAATCTTCAAAGTTACGTAAAGAATTTTGATGCCGCTTTCTTTAATAGATAAAGTGGTTCATGAGGATAGCTTTATTATAGTTTTAATTTTTTGTGTTTTTTTTTCCTAATTCCACGCCTACGAAGTCACGGGCGACAGCTAGTTAATAATATAAAGCCTAATCTATATCTCCACACCAATATTATAAAGAGTAAAGGTTTGATTGCTTGTTTGAAACGAATAGGCTATAAAAATACTGCACCGATTTAAAAAAACTCTTTCACCGCTGGGAAGCTCCATTAACTTCGGTGAACATAGCCTGCCATATTTTCCATAAGAAACTTGTCTGAAATTGGTACCGATTCTACGTGCACAACTAAACTTAACCAATAGATGGAAATTGATAGTGTTAATAAATTTGGCAATTTGACAATGTTAACAACAAAAATTTTATTAGAAAATTTATATAGTACTAACTGACCCGGCAAACGTTGTGTTGCCATACAAATGTCAAGGGTGGATAACGCTTATTACTTAGGGGTATGAAAAATAGATAGTACCCGATTCTCAGACCTACTGAATACGCATATAAAATTTGTTAAAAATCGGTAAAGCCGTTTCGATCGATTATTTCGAATTTCCATGTCACAATGTTTGTCGGGTCAGTTAGTAGTATATAAATTTTCCTTATTTAATTTTTCCTCATTTAATTTTCCTGTACGAACTTAAACTAAGATTGTAACATGGAATATTAGATTAAATATCGATTAGAATAAATAAAAATGAGCACAACGAAATAGCCGAATCAAAATACGCCATAGTTGTATTCCCTTTTTAGTTAAGTTTAGTAATGCACGTAGAATCGGTACCAATAGCTAGACTGTTTAATAAAGGATGGAAAACTATCAAGGACTTTACAAACTTTTGAAGGTAAGACAAACACTGTGTCAAGTAATACTTATGTATAACGATACACATTAATAATGTTTTTTTTTGTGTATCAAATGTCGGAAACAATGACTTCACATGTATAATTAAATAAGTCGTAATAGTTAACACCCGAAAGCGACTCGCTCGTATCTAACTAATGATTAGAGTGACCTTTATTTCTTTTGTCAGTCGACAATATTGTTAGGGTTGACAAACTACTTAATCTGTTAATATGCTAAAGTTTGTAATAATAGTAATTTGAGGGTTTTCCTCGATTTGTTAGGAGATAACCATCAGATCCTGACCTGGTGCCAATGGGACCACATGGGAACTACCAGCTTTCAAATAAAAAAATAATCATTAAAATTGCTTCGCCTAATTAAAAGTTATGAGCTAACAAACATATAATAAAAAAACAAACTAAACATATAGTTTTAAAATACAATGTTTTTTTATGACTTCATTCCCTAATCTTTACAACATACAAAATTAGTGGCACGTAGATGTATTTACAAGAAATTATGACCTAACTTTTAAAAATATCATCGGTGATGAAACCGGAAGTAACAGGTGACACATATTTCGAAGAAAAACTGTTGTCAAACAATATTTACCTACTTAGTTTAAAAAACAAAATACAAGCTTAAACATTAGAGTAAATTGAAGGAATTGCGAAAGCTTATGTTCAGGAATGGTCTGCAAAAGACTGATTTTATTGATTGTCATCAGTTCTTGATAAGTGACCAAAGTCTTGTAATAAATCGAAGATTTAAAGGACGTTAAAGTATTATTTAAATATACATTGATTAACAGCTATTTAACAAGTGAAGCATACAAAAGCTTAATAATAATTAGCTATGGTCAAAAACTAAAAAAAAACACGCTTGAAAATCTTGAATATATTTTTGACGAGCCTCGTGGTTGAGTGGTTCATGTAGCGGACTGCCGATCAAGAGGTCGCGGGTTCGATTCCCGCTCGGGACAATCATTTGTGTGATTTTTCTAATTGTCATACAAATGTTTGTACTGCGTCTGGGTGTTCTATGTATTATAAGTATGTATTTACAAAAGAAAAGTAGTATATGTAGTCTATCCGTATTCTGGTACCCATAACACAAGCATATATTAAGCTTAGCTATTATATATTTATTATTTAATGATTGCATTCTCATCGGTCTTTAACAAGTGTGCAACATTTGACTCTCTCTTGAAGCTGTCAATCCGATCACTGCAATTGGTTGGAAAACTCCTTCAATGATTCAGTTACATAGATTAATACGAGTACATTGATAGATACGTACCGGGCTTAGAGATTTATTAAAAAGATTGGCTTTTGACAAAAAAGTTAATCTAAGCCCTTCAGTACTTGCATGTCAGTTGTGTTATATAATTATGGTATCTGATGATAAGCTTATGCGTTAGTTGCCGTAATTTGAGCAGGTTTCTGAAAAAATCTAATCTTAAAAATACTTAACACAGCCCTAGATAATATAATATGTACCTAAAAAGACAGAAAGTGTATATCAGTGTTTTTTGCTTACAGAATTGAGTCATATCCTGCGACTAAGTTAAAAGACTCCGTGTCACCTTTGATAAATGTCGTCTTGGGAATAGATTATATTTGACTTAGTAATGGTATACAGTGTAGCGATATAATATTTTGGCAGGTATTTAGTACGTCTGGGTGCACTTTGTGTAAGCTAACAGTTTGGACATGACTGACAGTTCAATTTTCTACATGACATTAATTTATAAATTCAATCCTGAATATTGCAGTTAATTACCCAATAAATTTTATTATAACAAAACTAGACCAATTCTGTTCTTTTAAGAACTAAACTAAACTAAATTGAAACTACAGAGCAACAAATATCCTTGCAACTATCCATATTTCCTTACAAACTTTCACGTTTATTTTATTAGTAGGATTTTTAATGAAGAATAATATTTATAAAGTGATTCATTACTCTGATTCATTGTTCTATGCCAATAGGTATATGATTTAGCATATTTAGTGTCTTATAAACTATATTTAGCATACAATTATCGACATGAAGTCATACATTACGTATTACTAATAAAAGGAAATGGAAAATCTACAAACTTACTTGGTGATTTCATTTGTCTTATTTTCCTTGCCTTGTTTTACTTATAACTTTATAATATGAACTTACTAATATCGTAATATTGAATTGAATGAACTACAATTTTATTGTAACAATTTTTTTATTTAAAAATTAATTATGGATTTAATAATTAATTAATTAAAAATTGTGTTTTTTTTAAGATTTAATTAATTAAGATATTTTTTAACACGTAAACCGGAATGATTATATTACAGCTATAGCCAAAAATATTGAAAACCAGAATACAAGTCCGACTCTTTGGATGTCCGAATTTACGACTGAAATTGTTACATTGTAAATTTTACGCAATTAATATTTGTTTACATAAAATGTAATGAGTGAAACTATGATTTTGTAATATGTAATAAAAAAAATCATGTTACTGTCACTTTTGAACAGGATTAAACAGCCATGAAATATAATGGCGAGTTGCGTCATCTAGAAAGGGTTATATCCTTGCGTAATTTTTTATAATTAACTAATTACTGATTTGCAATCAAAGGTTTAATTGCATTGCTTCCCTTTGTTAATTTATCGATTTGTACTGATTTTCATTTGAACGATGTTAAGTAATTCATTGCAATTACAAACCTTTATTACGGAACTCCATACCCGTTTCAATTTTCTCACGAGTGAAATTATTCCGATTAATTTAAATGAACCTTCATGGAAGTTTCATTATTGGTTAAGGATATAGGCTTCCTTCACACCGGGATGATAACTAATATGTTGTACTGTATTACTACCCAGAATTGCGAAAAAGTCTCAAAATCTAAAATTTTGACATTACTTTCGTTAATCGTTCTTGAATACGTCTCAAGGGCTGTTTCAAGATATTCATCTTACTTAGGGCGTGTTTTAAAGGCAATCGTTGCATCTTCAGCCATCAAAACACGGAAATAATGGGCTAAGCTATCTTTCAACTTGCGATTTATACATATTGCTAGATATTTCTTATATATAAAATTCACGTGCCACAGTGTGAGTTACCGTACTCCTCCGAAACGGCTTGAC
This sequence comes from Orgyia antiqua, assembly GCA_916999025.1. NCBI lineage: Eukaryota > Metazoa > Arthropoda > Insecta > Lepidoptera > Erebidae > Orgyia > Orgyia antiqua. The sequence continues at coordinate 24,547,354 of OU779862.1, forward strand.
CGATTTTTATGAAATTTTACATGCGTATTCAGCAGGTCTGAGAATCGGCCAACATCTATTTTTCAAAATTTTTTTTTTGTTAGTGTGGCAAAACAACGTTTGCCGGGTCAGCTAGTAATGTATAAAAAAAAAACATAACATGGATGCACAGGCATCGTCAATCGAATAAATCTGAATCTCTTGCAAGTTTAGTGTCGTATAATATTTTATTTGCTAGTAAAATCCCGTAATAAATGATCTATTACATAACTGATAAGGTATATTTATAATGATGATAGATGTTATAAATGATAAACATGAATTAAAATAGAAGTATAAATAATTGTAAAATTATATTCATTTATAGAATATTGCAGCATTTGTAAAAAAAAAAACCATAATTTTATGTTCAATCACTAGAATATAGAGATTACTTAGTATTTACATATAGCCCAGTGATTATAGGAATTTCATCTTGGAATTCCGAGATATCCAGCTAAAAAAGCTGTAAATACTTGTATATTGACACCCTAAAGGTTGTCTCAAAACCTACATATGGTTCAGTTCGACAGTTCTGAAACTGTATAGGGCGCGCGTTCGACCGGCGCCGGTTGACCTGAAGTGATGCTGTGACCGCGGGCTCTCCGCTCTCTATCTCGAAAACGGTTCACCGCATAAAAAATGTTTATATACAAAATTTGAAGAGAATTTTATGGTATACAATATTGATTCATATACTTAAAGCAAAAAAACCCATAGGAAATGAGATTTTTATGAAAAAAGTGCTATAACCCGATTTTTGAGACTTTAGACCTTGAAATTTAACAGTTGCGTACACCCTACAATATGTAGGTTTTGAGACAACCTTTAGGGTGTCAATATACAAGTATTTACAACTTTTTTAGCTGGATATCTCGGAATTCCGAGATTTTACCTCATAGAACCTTAAATGGCTGGGCCAATAATATCTTATTAGTGGATAATGAGGATGCTGTAAACAGCTAAGGTAGGTAGACAATCAGAGACAAAACCTTAAAACTGAAGTCTATTTCTTTAATATCAGAACGTTTGCAGAGTGTGATGTAGAAGACCAAATACTCTACTAGACAAAGAAGACCCACAATAGCTCTCTCTCTCTTTTCTCTTTCCAGCCCATTTACGTGCCACTGTTGGGCATGGGCCTCTTCCACTTTGGAAGGGATTATGGCTTACTTCGGGATTACCGCGCTGACCAGGCCTGTTGGCACAGGGTTTATTTTCGAGTTTTCCGTCTCTCACTGAGGATGTTATCTGTGTGCAATATCCCTAGCTAACTTTCACAACACCCTTGGGAGGAGATGGGGTGGTGACACTTGTATTCTTAATACGTCACCATACGGAGAACGCAAACACAATAGCTACATAACGTTAATTGGATAAGAACATAAGTATAGTAGATACTGAGAGATATAAAATTGAGAAAAATGACGTCACTTAAGGAGTAAATACAAGAATATGACGTAAAGACTACTGCTGAAGATTACTACCGTAAACAGAACACTTGCACTTCTTAAGTATTAGTCAGACAAACAAAAAAAAGCACGAATCGTTTCTACGACTAAATTCTTTCCTTGTTTTTATATTGTGAACCAATAAAATGATGACCTCATCATACACTCAACGGAGTTTTCACGATCTTTATCTATGTCACAGAAAAAATATCAAATCATGTGTTTGTATAAATGACTAGTTCCTCCGATATTAACGTTGGTATGGTTCAATTTGGGTCAGCGGTATTGTGATATTTCCTCTTAAGAAAAGCCTAAACTATTCTATATTAACAGTTAAACTTATTTAAATAAAACTACTTTTTACGGATTTAGACCCGTATATTTGTTTTAAATTTTGGCCCGACAGTCTCACCCGTGACAATGGTGACTGCAAAGTCTCCGAAACGTCGGGCCAAAATTTAAAACAAATATACGCGTCTAAATCCGTAAAAAGTAGTTTTATTTAAACAGATGAGTCGCGCAAGTGTTAGAAAATATTAAGCTCATTACTAGTAGGCATATTAGTAATTCTTATTCTCTTGATTTTCGCTCTATATATTATGTATAACTGTATAATGTAACAATATTGTATTATATAATAATAACATAGATACCAGTCCACGATCAAACACTAGATCAAAGTAAAAATAAATCACAGGAGAAAGAAAACATTGTAGTTATTTCTTTAGCACACAAATATATATTTTTAGTGTTTCAAATTTTCTTTAAAATATTGAAATATTACTAATACATAAAAAAGTTGAAATTATATTTCAACTTTTTTATGTTAGAAATATTCATGTTGCAGCATAATATTGAAATGTATAATTTCAACGAAGCGTCTCGTGGTTCGTTATTTTTTATGGAATTAGAATCTAAAATACTGTTGTTTCAGTTTATTGTTTTAGTATTTTTACAAAAAAAACGTGAAGTCTTTACAGATATTAGTAACGAATCGTCTAGGCGCGAATCTATACTTGATCATAATATTGAAATGTATAATTTCAATATTGTACCGCTACATGTATATTCTACACTTAGAGATTAAACCGTGACTGGCTGCTATGTTTATCCGATATTTAAATGTTACAATCATTTACAACAGATTATTTCCTGCGTATTAATGATCAGTAACTATCGTTGTAACTTTATGTTTAATATTCATTTACAATACTTTAATAATTTATGTATGCATATATCCGTATATTTTAATAATATCTATTTTAATTTTAATGTTGTTATTTGGTAGAAGAACGCTGTTTCCCACACTAATGCCAATGTTTAGCGACTTTAGTTTTCATTTCAAAGAAAATTATGCCCATGTACGGATTAAAAATACAAGTATCACCATCCAAGTTTCTCCCGGAGTGTTGTAAAAGCCAGTTAAGGGGTTAATATAAGCACATACGTAACATCTTTTGTAAGGTACGGAAAATCTGAAACTAAGCCTGGTCAGCGCGGTCTAATAGACCACAAACTAAAGTGAAGGATGCGCTTGCCCGATTGTATAAAGGTAATGTAACAATATGTTACTAAACGCAAAATTCGAGAACAGTTGAAACGATGTCGCTTAGGTATTCCATTATTAAAAATAATTCTTAAAGTACGAGGAAGGAGTGAAGGAGCAATTTGGACAAATTTTATAGACATTAAAGTATCTAAGAATAATTTTCTTTGTTCTCGGCCTATCAATGGCCAAGCGCCTCCTTGAAGTTTCTGGTCTGGCCGCATATGATGTTTCTTATTTGGAGTATTTTTATATTAATTGCCTGAAAAAAGCACCTAAGTGAAATCACGCGGTAGTAGGTATCTCAATTATCCCTACTAATATTATAAATGCGAAAGTAACTCTGTCTGTCTGTCTGTTACGCTTTCCCGCCTAAACCTCTCAACCGATTTTGATGAAATTTGACACAGACAATCTTTAGACCCTGAGGAAGGACATAGCTTACCTTTTATTGCGAAAAAAAAATTTCCAAGTCCCACGCGGGTGGAGTCGCAGGCAACAGCTAGCTCATATAAATAGCTTTTATTGCTAATACATCCTAATTTTCGGATCCTAATTTGTTAGTAATAATAACATAATTGCGGTATAATGATATACCTGTTTTCCACCGTTTATATATTTGACATTGAGTGTGACTCTTAGTTTTTTTTTATATATACAGGTACTATATAAGATTTGATGCTAATTATAGTGTTACAATTTCCTTTATCTTTTGTAATGGCTGTATAGTTTAGTTATAAGAGATTACATTTATGAGACGTCCATTTTTTTTTTATAAATACTGTAGAGTCACAGTAGATAAGTTATACAGTAGATAATCAGAGTATTTTACTTTACTTTTAATTACTTTTGTTGTACATGCCTATCCTTAATCTCAAACTTCTCTTTCAACAGAGGTTTGCTGTAAGAAAACTCATGTCTGAGTTAAGCTCACCTTTGTACAATAATTATGAATTTTCTGCTTTAATGTTTTTATCTGTAACTGTGATTGTTGTACAATAAAAAATAAAGAAGAATAAAGAAGATCATTAATAAAGTATTTTTTTTTATGTTTTGACTCCCAAATGACGGATATGTTTTTGTACTTATAACTTTATTCATAAAAGCCCGCACTAGTAATGCTAGTAGTACCTACATAAAAGCGTGTTCATCAAACGCTAAATATTCAATGCGCTGATCGAATTTGCGACTTCAAGAAATACAGTTTGTTATGCCACTAGGCGTCTCCTGACTTATTATTTTTAATGAAAATATAATGTAACTAGCTGTTACCCGTGAATTTTTTCGGAGCGTGATATAGCTTAAGGCTTTTTTCGATAAATGGACTGTTTGACAAAAGGATTTTTTTTAATTCGAACCAGTAGTTCCTGAGATTAGCGCCTTCAAACAAACAAACTCTACAGCTTTTTATTAGTACAGATATATTAGTTCAAATTTACTTTAAAAAAAAAACTTTGAAGTCCTTACATATATATGTAATTAAGTACCGAACCGTCAAGGCGCGAACCTATACATGATCAGTTTATTTTTTTATTAAATTCTACGGCCTCTGATCTAATATATTCATCATCTGTATTGTGAGACATTGATTTAAAGCTTAGGTGTGGTCACTCAATCATTTTATGAGAAACTATTTATCTAAATTATAATGAAATTCGCGATTTGTCATTGAGAAATTATGTGAATTTTGATACGTAATTGTTTCATTATTTTATAGAATACATAGTAGTTATGATAAATTGATCATGTTTTAAAGAAGGTAGGTTTTTCCTAGTCGGGAATAGCGATCTCGTGTTTAAATTATATCTTAGACTAGCTGTTGCTCGTGACTTCGCACGCGAGGTATATAAAAAAATTGCCTTGTTTTTGCAACATTTTTCACTAATGAAATGAAATGAAAATGAAATGAAAAATCATTTAATCACGTAGACACAATTTTTCAGAAAAATTATGTGCTTATGACATGTCCAAATTTTTTTTCCCTACCACCGGTTCAGGACGCAATCTGCTGAGAAGAACCGGCGTAAGAAACTCAGCAGAGCTTTTAATCAAATCAATATTTTTAAATTAAACGTCAATTATTATACTTACAATGCTAATAACTTTACAATATAGAATATGTATTGCTCCAGAGCAACCTACTCCCAAGCTTTATCATCTTTAATATAATCAGAAATTTTATAATACGCCTTTTTACATAATTTAGTTTTAATGAATTTTTTAAATTTAGAATTATTTAATTCTCTTACATCAATAGGGTGTTTATTATAAAATCGTATACAATGACCCATGAAATAGTTACATATTTCATAATACTTCTGCATAGTGGTCGCAGCGTGATGTTATATAGCCTAGCCTTTCTTGTTAAATGAACAAACAATGAATTTTTCAAATCGAACCAGTAGTTCCTGAGATTAGCGCGTTCAAACATACAAACTCTTCAGCTTTATAATATTAGATCAGAAGGTGTGGGTTTATCTGGGTTTTAAAATACTAAGTAGACTCATATTATATGGTTAATTGCAAATTATACACGAATAAAACCTCCCAAAACAGAACTCTACTACGCTAACTACACTACGCTATAGTGAAACAGTGATTAGAAGATTGTGGGTTTGATTCCCGCATCACCCGCATAGAACATTATAGATTCGTGTGGTATTTATATTTGTCACAAAAATTATTTGACTTGCTTCTGGGTGCTTTCTTTCGATTAAAAAATATTTAATGTGAAATGATTGATATGTTCTCATTAAAATCTTAAATTTTCTTACGTATTTTTATCTAGTGCAATGTGTGAAAGTGATCGTGTGTCACTATTACCAAAAGTCAAGAACATGTTAATAAATATCGAGTTATATGAATATCAGATCCAAATATGGCGCCAAAATTTTAACAACTTCTCTTTAGCGTTAATTACGATAATTGAACTGATTTTGGTTAAGTTAATATCAATCACATGACATTTAATTTGTTACAATTTAATCAGCTATATTAAAATTTTTGATTTAACAACAATTAACACAATTCGCGCTCGGGACAATCATTTGTGTGATTTTTCTAATTGTCATACAAATGTTTGTACTGCGTCTGGGTGCTTCTATGTATTATAAGTATGTATTTACAAAACAAAAGTAGTATATGTATTCTATCCGTATTCTGGTACCCATAACACAAACATCACAAAACAGTTATCCCATAACAAAACAGCTTAGCTTGGGACCAGAGGACGTTGTGTGAAATGTCCATGAATATTTATATATTTATAATTAAATAAAAATAAAACAATTACAAAAGAGCTTCTAGTTTCGTAACCTGTCCACCTTACCTTTTACGCCAACTCAGTCTATCTTATACTACTTATAGAGGTAAAGTTTGTTATGTGTATTTAGGGAGTAATAAATAATAATAAATAAGTAATCTTCGAAAGTAGTGGATAGATCCTTAATAAAACTTTTCTAAAAGGAAGCTACAGTGATATAGACATAAACTCATAGTAGTTCGAAGTTAGCAATAAAAAAGCTATGAGTATTACGTTCAGTATTTCGAAATTTCAGGAGTACGAAATCATGGGGAACGACCAGTTAAAGACAACTAGCTTCTAACTTTTGAAAGAGCTACATAGTTAAGCGTATTAAATGTATTAGCTATTAGTACTTTCACTTATTTTTAGCATTAATTTAGCATCATATTAGTACACTACAAGTTACCTATTCAGTCTCGGTCAAGTCCATTCTAAGGTAGTCTGAAAGAGATCGCAGCTCGCGATAAGACCGCCCTTTGTACCTATTATTAAGTCTAGTAAGTTCTGTAAATTAATATGGTGTGCAATAAAGAATATTTTATTTTGTTTTATTTTTATTTATGTATATTTAAAAAAAAAGATTTTTGTGTTAAAATAACTCAAAATTATTTTATTCGTCACTCAGCATTGCGAGGAAATATTGGACGTATAAGAGTTAACATAAGATGATGATTCAATAAAACAATTATTTTCTTACTTTGACGAAATATAACCGCAACATGTTTGTCAAATGTCATGTATTAATTGGGTGAATAATTATATTTGTGAGTAAGCTGATAAATAATATTCTGTTGTTATTTTAATTAAATATATCGCATTACCGGAAAACTATTTACGTTTGTTGTTCTTAGTATTTCCCGAGCGTTGTCAATTAATGAATAGAAATGATGTTATATTTGTTAAAAAAATTTACACTTATTTGTATTATTTAATTAAATTGATACTGCTGGTTGATAAATAGCAGGAGATGCTGTCCGCTGAAATGAACTGGCTTATGAAATTTAGCAGAACTCTTTTCCACAATAATTTTAACGCTAATATTCTTTTCCTCATTTTTCCAGATCATTTAAGTCCTACAGGCATGGACCTTCTACACTTTAGGAATGTATCCGGTCCACTATGCCACACTGTTTAAGCGTGTTTTATGTTGGATTTAGTTCAAAATGTTCTGTCTGACCCAAAGTATGTCATTTGTATATAATATCTCGTAGTTAGCTTTTATATCACCCTTGGGAAGGGATGAATTTTCTTAATCCAACACAACACTGTAATCCGTCACCACACGGACAATGAAACTCCGAGCAACTTACTTCCAAATGTTCCTCTCCTCTCCAGCCCATTTACGTCCCACTGTTGGGCACGGGCCTCCTCCACTTTGGAGGGATTATGGTCTACTGTGCCACGCTGACCAGGTGTGTTGGCACAGGGTTCATTGTCGAGTTTTCCGTCTCTCACAGAGGATGTTATCTGTGTGCAATATCCCTTAGCTGACTTTTACAGCACCCTTGGGAAGAGATGGGGTGGTGACACTTGTATTCTTAATCCGTCACCAAACGGAGGAAATCCAAATGTTCATTTAAGGATAAACATTAATATAAAAGTAAGGATAATAATTGTGTAACATAGTTACATTATCACGATGTTAAATGTTAAGGTTAAACACACCATGGCGTTACGTAACACAACTGATTTTCTTCGTGATCTTCGACAGATCAGTTCTACTAGCAATCACTAGTAACCTTTACTTGATTGTAATTGTACTGCGAAACATGTGAAGGGCTTATACTTCCTTGCAATGATCATGAAGATTTACTTAAATCCCAGTACATTAGATAGATAAACTCTTTATTGTACAAAAAGAGGAATAACAAAATTGAACTAAAAAACTATTATTACAAGTACAATTGGCGACTTTATCGCACACGGCGATTTCTTCCAGGTAACCATGGGATGGAAAGTATTGAAAAAGTATATGATAGAAGGGTAGCTAGCTGTTTACACAATTATAAGAAATATAAATATGTCAATAAAGATATACAAAACACACAATTTGGTAGTTAAACGTATAAAAATATATCACAATTTACATACAATATATATATAAATTTATATTAATTAAGCAAGTATATAATTATATAAATACACATATTATGTTCAACATAGATATTTAAATACATAAAAAGTACCAAGATAGTGACTGCATTATCATTATTATCATAGCCACGTAGGCTATGACAAGGTAATGAGCTCTTAATAATTTTTTTAAAGGATTTAATGTCGTAGCTTGTCTAATAGGTACTTTACGGTAAATTATTCCATAATCGAACAGAGTGGACAGTGAACGACTTAGTCATAAAATTTGTGTTATTACAGATACAGTTTCCAAAAAATGTATTATAGGCTAAGGGTGAAAATCGAAGACATGTGATTCAAATTATAAATTTCCAATCTCCACTTCTGTTAGTGTCATTATTAGTCATTAACTTAGCTGTAATAAAGTAAAAAAGCTATTATCTTTGATAATTTCACCACGGCTACTGTTTTTCCGTTGCAAATAGACGTAGGTATACATACATAACAAAAATTCTTACGTAATTCAGTAGGAATATGACCTATTCTTTTATTGACTGTTGCCTTGTTTTTTGTTTACCGCTGTTCTCTTAATGTAATAATTGCTATAAGAAATATTATGTTAAAATAAATTAATACCTTGATAAATATTTAAGCACTGACAATCTACTGACATAAACTAAAATTGCTATGCTTTTAAAAGGCCTAAGTCAAAAGCACTTTCTATGTATTTTTTTTCCATCCTAATTCTAATATCCTATCTGTTTATGTTAGGTTTGTGCGCAGGCCCATCGTGCCCATTACTTGAATACTTTTTGCTCTACTATGTACGGGATCTATTGTAAAATAGCCTGCCTCTTCTTCTTACATTTTTTTTTTATTAAGGAGACTATTTATTAAGGGCTATGTTACATAATTTTTCTTAACTCAAATGTTTTTCGAGATGTTTATTTCAAACTAAGTATTATTAACAATATATTTATTATCTAAACAATAATGTAATTTTGTTGTGATGTCAGATTTTATGACGCCATATAAAAGTATTTAAAACCGCTTCTCTGTTATTTCACGGTGCATTTATAATATACAGTAATATGTAAGTGATCTCTGACCTTCCACCTAAGTACCTTCATGTTGCACGTGGCTCTGAACTAGGTACTGTCTATATTAATCACCGCTGTGGAATTACTCATTTAACGTGATATGTCGGCGTACCAAGAGAATTATAATGAATTAAAATGAATATTCTTTGAAAAGATGCAAAACGGAGAGCTCTTATAGTAGGTACAGATGAAAATTATCTGATTAAATTGTAACGTATCAGAAAACTGCTAAGATGTGGTTATCTTATTTGAACTATTATGACTAGGTTCAGATTATATGACAACATGTTGGTTGGGGTACTAAAAACTGGTTGTTCAGAAGTTCGTAATTTTTCATTACAGCTTTACGAAATTTTGTTTATAGGTCTAATATAGGCATTAAGTAGTATATTATCATGTTTGCTAATATATTTCGTGTTAGAGTTTTACCGACAACTTGAATAGAGAATCACACGAAAGTCAAATTCGTTTTCAAGTCACTAAAGAGCACTAATGATTTTAATAAGATTGCGATGATTATCATTATTAAACGTTTGTACTTAATTCAATTTTAATTGGCGTATTTATAATATTAACTTTACTAGACCATCCACAAATAAGCTAAAATGTAGTAGTAAATTGGCTGATAAAACACAGCTTCTTATATATAAGTGTCCTAGGCAATAATAGACCTATCTGACATTGGCTTCATTACTGGCGGTTTATTTCTGTGGTCTCTCACTGCGGTCGTGTTCATTATTATACTCTAACATATAATTACTATAGTAGGTAATGTACGCAAGAGGACTCCCACGCGAACGTGACAGATCTGTACTGCTAGGTAATGATCTATTTTGAAAGTGAGCCTGATGAACGGTATAATGTGTGAGATATAGCGTATCAGGCAAACCTTTACCTTTTATATAAAGCCTTTGTGATGATAGCCGTAGAAGAAAGATGTATATACCCATGGATATACTGATATTTAAAATCAAATACATGCGCCAAATTTCTTAAAAAGTGTTGTAGTGTGTTCTTAAAGTTTTATTTAAACGATTGAGTCGCGTAAGTGTTAAAGTATATTATGGGTATACTGGCTTGATCATATATTGTGGCGCAAATCGGGAGAAGCAGTTGTGAATAGCAATAAATATTAACAATCTGTGTTGGTTATGGTTGATGAGACATGTTGAGCCTTTTACGTATGCGGACTAACTCAGAATGTGAAGAGGCTTCCGCAAATTATAAGAAAACCTGGCATAGTTCTTGGAATTTGTTGTCAATAATTTAAACATTATTATTTTACTCGCACTAACAAAATGCTCGTCACTGCTCACTGGGATATAGTGACAAAAAGTAAATTTTAATTGGCACATTAATAATTACGGCAATTTGTCTCTTATGTGAAACTCTTTCAGAACAAGTTTAACAAGTAAGTTTTATTTTAATTGAAGGTACAAAAATGATTGAATTGATTTTTTTTTGTATAAAATTTCTCAATGTCACTTGAAAGTTGCACAAGTTTCTTCCTTTTTACTCCGTCCGCTTACCCTATGAGAGGTGCGGGATTTATTTGTTCTTGTTAATCAACTTCAATAAATTGTTTAAAATATTTGACGCATAGATTGCGTAGGCTGGGGAACTTTAGACAAAACAGCAAGTAACTCTCTCATAAATTAAACCAATCACAGATCATGTTCTCGTTAGAAGGTTGGCAATGACGCACCGCTGTGCGCTGACCGCATAACCAAGTCATCCCGATCAGGAAGAATGGATTAAAGCTTGAAATGTTTGTTCTTCTTTGTTATCTTTAGACGGAAACTACTGTTTGACGCGGAATTGGGTTGTTTATATAATTATACCACAAAAATGTTTTGAAATACTTAGGATAAGCAAATATTTCATAACATTTAGTTAATCTTTTCGGAGACGCTGATAATCTGAAAGGATTACCCTGATGTTAAAGGAATTTGCAAATCAAACAAGTAGTTATGTAAAATCTTTAGATTTAATTTGCTAAAATACATTGTTTTCCATGCCTATTTTAATTTATTGTTCACTAGCAAATGGCCGTGATTGCACGCGTTTATAGTTTTTGGGCCCTCCTTCATCAAATGTACTCTAAACCTTAACTTATTATAGATCAAAGTCAAACTACGACCAAGTGCTTAATGCCTCATTAACCACTGTATCTATTAATAAAACCGTATCAAAATCCGTTTCGTAGTCTAGAGCTGCCGGATTATGAGCTTTTTTAAATCATTCAAGTTCCAGGCAGGCCGTATACTGCATGGCTAAATTAGGTATTATTGCAAAAATAAAACTTTTAGTTGAAAATTTTTAGTTAGTACTTTAACTTTTAGTTGTACCTTCTCCTTAAACATATTAACTTATGACTGGTTTAGCGAACTGACTGAATAATAATTTTGTTCATAATACGAATTTGCCAGACAGTTCAATTCACGGCGTAAACTGCCTGTAAATAAAAGCTCATAATACGGCCGCAGGAGTGGCCAACAAGTCGACCAATTTCGGTCGATCGCTCGCAAGTTCCATGAGAGGACGCATTCAATGCCAAATGTTTCTAGTAAAGGAATGAACATGTACGCAGCTCATGCTTCGAGTAGGGAGACGTTCAGCGTGACCACTTTTAGGAGTTGAATTTCCCCTGGACAAAGTTTTTTATCCCATTAAATAAATATTCATGTATGTTGCTGGAACTCGCAAGGGTGCACGGCGGTTAAAAGCACATTGCATAAATTCTTACCTAAGAAATAGATCGATCGTGACTCAATTTTAAAATAAAAAGTAGATCTTATGTGCACAAAAGTTGGTCACACCTGGTTTAGAGGATAGAAGCTCACATAGGGACATTTAAAGAAAAATAACGACTTTGTTTTATATTAAGTAAAGAATAAAATTATAAAGTATTTGAATGTATTTATTTTAGTTCATTCATTCAGAATAAAAAAGCACCAAGAAAAATTACTGTTATTATTCCAGTTTGCCCACAGATTAAACGCTGCATAGATGAGACTACAACCTGAAGTAGAAGATTTGTAGATAATGCATTTCTTGCTCCAGTCTATAACTTTATTACATAAGACCTTTCTAATACAATTTATTTTCTTCTTTTCGTTTTAATTTCGTCGTTATATATTGAGATGCATTATGCTCATCACAAAGAATTACTTGAGAAAGTAACTATACAGTTTATTTCTACACGGCTTCACTAATAATATAAATTACATTTTTATATAATGTATTAATGAATAGTACTATGTATGGTCATAGTTTTCAATGCACTCGGGATTGACGTCAGTCATTTGACAAATGACGAATGGGCATCAAAGAACTGTACAATATTATATGTACCGTCAACAAAACAATGTTGGGTATTAAATTAAAAACATTGACTAACTACTACCACTTAGTTTAATTTTGTACTGGCTGAGGCGGCAGAAGAGTAATAATCTTGGGTTTTATATATTCTAAAGAAAAATTGAAACGCAATCCGGTGCAAGCTCTCCATATTACCGTTAGATACTTATTAATATAGCATTTCATCGCTTGTGACGTGATGGATTAAGAATACAAGTGCCACTATCCTATTTCTGCCCCAGGCAAGATCCAGCGCAGAGCATAATTTTTATTTATTTATTTTACGTGGACATTTTACCCAACACTCTCTGGTCCCAAGCTAAGTATATGTGCTTGTGTTATGGGTTCCAGAATACGGATAGACTACATAAATTACCTACTTTACATACATACATACATACTTATAATACATAGAAAGCACTCAGACAAAGTACAAACATTTATGTAATAATTATAAATGTCACACATAAAATAAACACACAATAAAAATGATTGTCCCGAGCAGGAATCGATCCCGCTACCTTGTGATTGGTAGTCCGTTACATGAACCACTCGACCACGAAGCCCGTCTAGTATAAGCAGATAACTGAGATAACTTCGTCCGAGAGACAGAAAACTCTGAAACTAAATTCTATGCCTTGATGGATGCTCTGGTTAGCACGGCATACTCATAGTAAACTAAATACCCTCCTGAAATGAAAGAGAGCTGTGCCCAACAGTGGGAAGTGACTAGAAGCAGAAGATGTTGTAACTTTTAAAATGTAATTTTTTTTTTGTAAACAGTACAAGCATTACTACAACATAAATTAATCATAGCTACTGAATCCACAATTATAAAAAAAAAAAAATTATGTCATAACTAAGAAATAGCAACTCCTTTAAAATTATTTACAGAGATTAATCAATGTCATATCTTTTTAGTATTATGAAATGGGACATGTTATAAAATGTTAACTTACTTGACATAGGCTACTTTTAATGCGAAAATAGGTATCGTAATATAGGTATTTTACGCGGCTGCATATTTTTCGATAATATTTACTTTGTACAAGTGACTCACGAGGAAATCATTAATCTTATTCATTATTCAAACATTTTTAGTATATGGCACATAAATTGACTGCTTAGTTATCAAATGTTTTACTATTTTATGTATACATGTCAAGTAAAAATAAAATTATTAATTATTAAATTCATCGTATATTTAAAACCGTAATTGATAGCTTTTGTTATTTTTATTTCACTAGTTATTCTTTTTTAACTGCAGATTGAGCTCACAGTTACTGCTATAACGTAGCTATACCATATTTATATTAAATCTCTCTGTTTTTTTAATAAATTCTCGTGTCACAGTGTTAGTTACCATCATCATCATCACCATAACATCACGCCTTTTTCTGACTATAGAGCGCCATCTGCTACGATCCAAACATACTTCCTTGGCTTCATCCACATTCTTATATCTGGTCATACATTCATTCATTAGTTACCATACTCCTCCAAAACAGCTTGACCGATTTATGTGAAATTTTATATGCATATTCAATAGATCTGAGAATCAGCTACTACCTCTTTTGAATACCCCTAAGTGATAAGAGGGTGGTCTAACCCTGTCATTTGTAAGGCAAAACAACGTTTGCCGGGTCTGCTAGTACCTATTATAAAAAAATCGTTATTCCGTACGTATGTGAGCTTATACCTTCAAAGTTACGCAACGGATTTTGATGCGGTTCTTTTAGATAGATAGAGTGGTTCAAGAGGCCACCCTCTTGAACCACTCTATCTATCTAAAAGAACCGCATCAAAATCCGTTTTGTATATAAAATCAATTTATTTATATTTGATAAATAATAAGCACATAATTTTTCTAAAAAATTGTGTCTACTTGATTAAATGATTTTTCATTTTATTCATTTCATTTCATTTCATTCATTTCATTTATGATTGTAAAAGACTGTTTGTGCACCTATTAAACTATACCTAAAGCCAGTAAGATTCACAAAAGATTCGATTACAAAATAATTTATATAATGGTTATGACTGAAGTTTTCTGGGACTATTTTTACTGTTAGTCACGGCACGTAGTTAAATTACTCATAGGTACCTACACTATTACGATCCCATACAGTGGTTTTTTTTTCCCGTAGGAATGCTTTTTACGCACTTACCCCCCGACTGCAGGGGCAGCCGGAGGACGTCGTGTGGGACTCCCGGGGAGAAATTCTCGACCCAGCCTACCCACTAAACCTACAGTGTTCTCCTCGCCCGTTGCCGGGCCGTGGTAGTTACTCAGGTATTACCACGACATCCCATACAGTGGTAACAATTCCACTTGCACAACTCAATAACACAATTTGGCAATATTATCCGAACTTTATTATTATGAAAACTGTATATTATTTAACTAAAGATTTTAATAAATATAAAAATGCATAACAAAATAGCTAATTAGTGAAAATAAACCGTAGTTGTTTTCATTTTGACAGGCTTCGTGGTGGAGTGGTTTATGTAATGGACTGCAGATTACGAGGTCGCGGGTTCGATTCCCGCTTGGGACAATAATTATTTGTGTGATATCCATAAATGTCATACAAATGTTTGTACTGCGTCTGGGTGTTTTCTATGTATTATAAGTATGTATTTACAAAAGAAAAGTAGTATATGTACCTATTCTATTACCTGGTATTCTGTTACCATATGTATTCTATTACCTGCTTGTATTCTGGTACCCATAACACAAGCATATAAGCTTAGCTTGGGATCAGAGGACGTTGTGTGAAATGTCCGTGAATATTTATTATACAACTTGTTGCAGAAAGGTGTAGTCATAATTTTGAGTTGCATTAGATAAGCCTTAAATATTATAAATATTACAGTTACACATTGAAAAATACAGTTGGTAAGTTTTTTTTTGTTTATTGCCTACTATTAAATAACTACCAGAAACTCATCAATTATGAGATGTTTACGGTTTATTGAATGCGATTGAACCTTACGACCTCTACTGAAAAGATGACCTCATAGTAGTGTTGTATTTAAAGAAGATTGATTAATTTAATAAATTAATTAAACTTTTATGAACATATAAAAGTCATAATATAACTAGTATTTGTAATTTCATCCATGCCTAGTGCCTAGTCACCGGCCATGTGTAACGATGGTCAAATATGACTACACCTTTCTGAAACACGTTGTATATTTATTATTATTATTATTATTAATTTTTGGTTTAGTTTATTTGTCCGTGTAGAACTGATACCAGTATCATTGGTGAATAACACAAAATATGGAGATAAAAATATAATAATCGTTAGGATTATCTAGCACATACCTCAGAAATTTCTTAATTGAATCATTAATTAAGATAACTTACCTTACGACACTAATAGTTATTTGATTAGATATAATATTATAAGTGTTTTCTTTGAAAATGACCCAACGACCCAACCTAACACTTTATTAATTTGAAAACCGATAACGTATATTTAGGTAATCATGACGACAGTGATATATTTTGAATAAATTATATGTGACACCATTTCTTTCCATTTAAAAGTTAGTCAAAGGTTACTGTATGTGGAAAAAAATATCTAAAGCAAGCAAATTCTAAATTTTAAGCATTTTTTAAATTTGAGGTCAAGAAACCTATATGAGCTGACCTCAAATTTATCTATTAAACTTATATATTTATCAATTTTAAAAAGCTAAATAGATAAATAAACATTTTATTTAATGCGCATAATAAAAATTTTTTTTATTTACTCTCGAAAAAAATTACTAAGTATATATTTAAACGTAAGATTCTGTGATTAGTTTAATGTGTTTCAAAGTTATTTCTTTTACAAAAGTAATTTATTAATTTTGCAATTGACTTGCTAAGCTTTTACTTGATAAATTAAATTGTAATTAAATCGATAGATGGCGTTGCTCATCAAAAATGCGCTGTAGACTCAATCGAGGAACGTTCGGTGGTCAAATTGGTTACTGTTAGCACGACCGCAATAAGTTCAGTCGGCAGAGCTACGGAACGGTATTCCGATGTCGTGGGTTCAAGTTCTGCTTGCGGTGATCACTTTTTCAACAACAATTCAATTTATTATTTCTTTTACATTAAAAAAAAAGCTTTGATTTAACAGACAAACTTTTAATAGAGAAAACACAGTGCTAAACAAAAGCTTTAAAATATAGTAATATAGAAAGTGAAACTTAAGCTTAAATGTAAGCTTCCGACTCTACAAAGTCGTAAAAATGCAACATCATAAACAAAACGAAACAACCGAAGAAGTAGCAAGCAATAAAATAATATAATCCAAAAAAAAAACATTCACTTTCACATTTCTATAAAAAAAGAGTCATAAAAATCTTGAACTTTACGTATTTGTACAATAACTTACTCGTAGGCTCCTTTAAAAGTGAAACTATTGTTTTGTACCTCGTGGAATGCTCGCATACAAACAAATATTTTAATAGGTACTACCTGAAATTAGGACGTTAAATCACGTATATAGTCACTGCTCTGCTCCATGTCAAAGTTAAAGATTTGCAGACATGCTCTTTTAAAAAGTCAGAAGCTAGGTGTCTGTTCCAAAAGGGAATCCTATGAAGAAGAACAGACAAGAAACTCCATGGATTGTAGCGTGAAGGTATTCTTCTATTATACGTTAGACTTGAAAGCAAAATTGATTCGGATTTTGAATTAAAAACTCATTATTATCACTCTACTGTCCTTATCCCATTAATTGAGGACGGAAATGTAATAAATATGTATACCTATTATAAAACAGACTCGTTATTATTGTATGTATGTCCCTATAATAATATAATATATAATATATGCTTAATATATTATGATATCTTTAAAACTACGCAAAGGATTTTGAAGCGGTTTTTTTATGATAGAGTGGATATAGAGGATAGCTTTTTGTATAATTTGTTAAAGTTTAGTATCTAAATTCCACGCATATATTGTTACGGGCACGAGTTAATGCAAATAAATTAGGAATTTAGTAAAAAAAAATGTGTTATTCAAAGTTTGAAATAACTGGTCATTAACATTGATTTTACAGGGAATGAAAAAGTAATAACGACACAGAACCCGTCGTGTGCAAATCCAACTCATACGTATATCACCAATGCTCTTATTGGTGGTGATTGCCAAAACAGAAAAAAAATGAGTGGTGATAATGATTTTGTGTGCAATATCCCTTAGCTGACTTTTACAGCACCCTTGTACGCACGTATTCTTAATCCGTCACCACACGAACAGTCAGCTAAGGCATATTGCACACAGATAACATGTTCTGTGAGAGACGGCAAACTCGAAAATAAACCCTGTGCCAACACGCCTGGTCAGTGTGGCACAGTAGACCATAATCCCCTCAAAGTGGAGGAGGCCCGTGCCCAACCGTGGGACGTAAATGGGTTGGAGAAGAAAAATAATGATTTTGATATTACTGTTGTTTATGCCTAGAATTTCTGAGAAATACAGGTGTACTAGTAATTATTTACAAATTA
Source organism: Orgyia antiqua (assembly GCA_916999025.1). Taxonomy (NCBI): domain Eukaryota; kingdom Metazoa; phylum Arthropoda; class Insecta; order Lepidoptera; family Erebidae; genus Orgyia; species Orgyia antiqua. The sequence goes on from OU779862.1 coordinate 24,565,720, forward strand.
GGTATTTATCCTGCGAGTGTTCAAAGCGAATAACTGAACCGTAGTTTTATCAAGTAACATCTGTTTAGCCGACTGCTATGGAAGAGTTATTTTAGATTTAGATAAAGCGTCAAATGCTGTGTATCATCTGGTAATAAGATAGCAGGTGGTTGATATAAAGACGATTACGATATTTATTACTTACATATTTTCTTTTCTGATACTGACACGAATAAGACTATTTACTTAATAAATCCTTACTTATTAAAAATAGTGAAAGTGAGTTTGTTTGTTTGTGACGTTTTCACGCAAAATCTACGGAATGGAATTGTACGAAAATTGGTATAGACATAATTTATAGTCCTGGAAATAAAATAGGTTATATATTATTTCCCTAAAAACTCTGCACGAGATAATAAATGCAAATGTTTGTGAAATATGGTACAATAGGTCAGCCATTTTGTTTTTTTTACAGTTGTCATAGCAACTCATAGAATCCGTCGACTTATAGTTTTTTTTTTATTTGACCAAAAAGCCCAAACTGTCACATGCGATTTACGCGTTAGCAGGAAATAGAAACTCCTTGTGTGGTACTTAGTTTGTACTTTTTTTTAATTGAGGTGCTTTCCTAATTAAAGAGGTTGGAATAGTTGAGTATTTATATTCTATACTACGTCGATTTTTTTTTGCATATATTAATATGCAATTATTAATATTTTCTTACAATTTTAATAACAATTGAACTTAGTAATTGTTTAGGTTTGTATTTTGATATCAATCGTGTCATTTTAGGATCGTAATTAACTATGATTTTAGTTGATATAGGTACATAATATTTTATATCGATTGTTGATTGATCTAAATTTTGCTATGGATTTCGGTATCGATGTTAGTATTGTCATTTCATTAGGTTGGAGTTCAAATTCAATTCAGCCACTAATGCGTATGAAGCCACGGGCAGAAGCTAGTATTGCATAAATACATTTGCTTTTTATTTGTTTTTATACTTTATCTATACCCACTTCTGCGTCCGAAAAAAACCTAACTTTGGACCAGAACATTTTTTTCTGTGTGAAATGCCTTTTTATTTAAAACTAGCTGACCCGGCAAACGTTGTTTTGTTGTTGTTTAAAAAATAAAAAAAAAGGTTTGAAAAATAGATGTTGGCCGATTCACAGACCTACTGAATATGCATGTAAAATTTCATAAAAATCTGTCAAGCCGTTTCGGAGGAGTCCGGTAACTAACACTGTGACACGCGAATTTTATATATTAGATAGAATATATTTGTCATTCGAAAAGGCATTAATCCATTTAGGTTAACTGCATATTTAAAAGCATTATTTTGAATATTGAGTAAATCAATTTTATAAAAAAGTGTCATGGTTTTACATTATGTATGCATCTATCTATATTATGAAGCTGAAGAGTTTGTTTGTTTGTTTGTTTGTTTGCACGCGCTAATCTCAGGAGCCACTCAGTGGGTCCAATTTGAAAAATTTCGTTAGTATATTTATCGAGGAAGGCTATAGGCTATGTAACATCACGATGCGACCGATAGAAGCGAGGTATCAGCGAAAAATGTTACAAAATTAGGAAAATTCTACGCGTACGAAGTGGCAGGAGACAGCTGATCTGAAAATGTAAAGTTTACACACTGACAAGGTCATACCAGAGTAGGAGAACTCGATAGGGATGGGGCAAATAATAAATAAACGGATAAGTTAGATCTATCATCGAGAAAATTAAGAAATATAGAGTGCAAACTTGGCAATATTATAAAAATGAAAGGAACAACACTAGTGAAAAAAAAAACAAGTAACGAACAAATTTCAATGACGTAACACTTTTTAATTGAAAGCAAAATAAAATTGAAAGTAAAGTACCTATATTGTGTATTCTTTTTTATACTTCGGACCCCTATCGGTAACATTCAAAGATACCAACACAGAAACACAAACAATCTATTGTTAGAAAATTACGACATAATTTTACAACAGTCGTCGAAATTTAAAAAAATATCTGGCACAAAATGTTTACGGCTTTATTAGAGCAAAAACAATTCTGGGTAGTTGCATCGTTTATGGTCGTCACTTTTGCCTTTTTCAACGAAAGTCAACGCAGATATCGGCAAAGTCAAAGCCGTCACTACGCCTTTTCGTATGCAAATAAGTTGCAATGAACTCATGTCCGAAAAGACCGTGAAACGCGTGTGTTCAATGTCAACGCGAAATTTACCTTGTTTTTTGTTAGAATGTTGAATTTTATGCTTTTTTTCTCTCATTCTAACAATATACCACATTATGCGTATCACAATGAACAATAGTTTAGTTTTGAGTGAACAAATTGTCATTAAATTGTGGGCAAAATATTGCGTTACTTTTTTTATTATTCTGAGAACTTTGATTTTAGACATTTTATTACGCTTTTTGTGTTGGAAAAACTAACGCTGTTATTTTGGAGCATATAGTCATATTGTTCTATAATAATGTAGTTCTTAAAAGGCATCAACAAGTTTGATAAATACTTCACACTGGGCTCAAACAAAAGAGTTTGTAAATACATTATTTTTATAACACGTAGAAAATACTCACAAGATGTTAGAACTATATATATATCTGTGTTCATAACCTATGTTATTTGTTATTATTTTATATTGTATTTGTTTTGTTTTTATTTTTATTTTTTGTATTATCAATAAATATTGAAAAAAATGGGGACATTTTTCTTAATTCCACGCGTACTGAGTTGCGAGATACTTTTTTTGTGGACAGTAGACTTTTTACGCATATTTTTTAACCAGAATATTCTAACTTACTACCTTTTAAGTAGTAATAGAATCGCAAGCCATAAGTCTAAATAAAACTTGTATTAGTATGCTAATGTTATCTTACGGAAATCTCTTGGATTTTTTGTAGTACTAAGTTGGTCTTGTAATGAATTTTTCTAATGCCATGGTATTGGACATGTTTCATTCAAGGCTATTTAACGTTATAATATATATCAAGTACCTACTATCAAACAAAGCAGAATTATCTATTATACACAAAGAAAATGTATATTAATTAAATATATATTATACGAGCATTGATTTGAATAAAAATGATAGCGTATTTTTTGTTATGTTAAATGCTTTATACAGATTCTTTATTACGACTTTGTCTCTACTGACCGTTTTTTAAATCCATAGAGGTGTCATAATAATTTCTTGGAAACGGAAGTAATACGAATTTGAATCCCAAGTTGTGCAATAAAGGTTTTAGGAAATTTTGACAGTCAATCCCAGCAGTCGGATTGATCTGAAATTTTACACAGATGGTAAGGACCGATGACAATGCAATAATTTTAAAAAATGTCCACGATATTTAAACGTAACGTTACTTTTTGAACTAAAGAAATTAGAATTTCTGAAATTACATTTTTATATCTAGATCGCGTAGCATATGATTGAGTGTTTTAAAAAAAAGTATAACCCACTTCTTGTGCCTTTGAAGTTTGAGGCATTTCCTCGATTTCTCATAAGATAACCATCAGTTCCTGACCTGGTGCTAATGGGACCACACGGGAACCACCAACTTTCAAAAAATCATTTATATCGCTTCGCTCAATAAAAAGTTATGAGGTAACAAACATATCAAAAAAAAAATAAAAAAAAAACATGTAGACGAATTGAGTAAATACTATTTTTTTAAGTCCGTTAAAAATCATAAGTACTGTAATATATAAAGTCCTTCAAAATAACATAAACATTACATAAACAGAAAATCGTGATGGAAATCGACATTTACTCAAAACGATTTCTTTATAAGATAAATCAGAGTACTTACTCCATATCACTAGCATCTCGCATTTATTTCTCAGTTCTTTGTTACCTTGAATAACAATCAACATTTTCAAGTAAAATAAAGATAACACAAAAATACATAAAATGGAAACATTTTAATTTATCTTTTATCTTAAAGTCAGAATGCAATATGCATTTATTATCTTAAGTAGGTAGGTATAGCTGGGAAATCTTAAGTAACATTTACTATATTGACTGATGATGAAATTAATATTTTCTATGAAGCATCCTTCTTGGTAGAGGAGCCCACGATGCTAAATGGGGATTTACTCGAGCGTCATAGAGACCTATTGAGTTGCAAAGCTTAGATGATAAGAAGAAAAAAATGTTATGTCATTTTTCACTTTTATCGGTGGGGAAAGCGGCTATAGATTTTTAAATATGTAAAAAAAAACTGTTGCATGGACATCCTCGAGCGCGTCAGATATTGATAGCATCAATGCCCTACGTATTTTTAATAATGTACGTATGTTAATCTGATCGTTTGCATGATGCGGGTGGTTGTATTTAAGGGTTAAAAATGAAAAAAAAAAAAATTTTGTCGAGCGCGTCAGATTTTCTAAGGGAGTGTTAAGTGCACCAAAAAAAAGCTCTCATTCACTAATCTGACGATTTCGATGGGACGCAAACTCACGGCCAGTTTCATAATGTGCAAAAAAAATTCGCCATTTTGAAATACTCAAGCGCGTCAGATTAAGATATATATGGTTCATCTTTATGTTCTAAACGTACTGTCTCATAATCTGACGATTATCTAGAGGGGTTAGCCTAATCTGACAAAAAAAAATCGAAAAACAGTTCACCTTAAAGGCCATCCCTGCAACTGCCCGCTAATTCCATTCCTGGGCGCTTAAAATTGTACTTTGAACTATATTTTGAACTCAGCGGGTCATTCCCAGTCCTCCACACCCCGTCGTCCACAGTGTCGAGGTATGGGAATAGTGTGGACGAATGGGAATAAAAAGGGTGTGGAGGGAAAGGTGCCGTTAATTCCCAGTCCTCCACACTATAGTGCAGGAGCCGACACTAGAAAAAGTTAAATTTTAAAAAGATGAGTTGGACTTCTAAATGTTTAATTAGGACTGTTTATGAGATATTAAGCCATCAAAATATATCGTAAAAAAAGTTGCAAAGTTATACTGTCGGCTTTTAAATTGTTAGATTTACCAGCTGCTCTGTGTCTAGCCAACCGGAGTCGCCGATAAGAGATAACAATAGATTTTAAGGACAATAGAGTCGTAAAATCTCATCTCCATTGAATCATAGCTAGACAAGAAGCACAATTAAAAAGCTCTTAGGAATATTTATGAGTATGTTGTAAAGATAAATCATACAAATTTTTAGACAAGTATAAAATATTATTTCTATTACAGCGTGATCATTTATAATTTACAACAATTAAAAAGAAAGTAAATATTATGATCTAAGATAATTTGTATCACAGAATAGTTTTATCACATAATGGACAATAATTTGAAAGTGTAAATACTTTCGTTAATGTTTTCGTTCTTCAAACTATTTACTTTTGAGGTGTAAGTATTTGGTACACAAGGAAACGTTGAAGTTACTAACTTTCTTTTAGTATTGAATATAGTCGCTTCAATTTTATTTTTCTCAAATCACGCTGTAAAAGAAATAATATTTTATACTTGTCTAAAAATTTGTATGATTTATCTTTACAACATACTCATAAACATTCCTAAGAGGTTTTTAATTGTACTTCTTGTCTAGCTATGATTCAATGGAGATGAGATTTTACGACTCTATTGTCCTTAAAATCTATTGTTATCTCTTATCGGCGACTCCGGTTGGCTAGACACAGAGCAGCTGGTAAATCTAACAATTTAAAAGCCGACAGTGTAACTTTGCAACTTTTTTTACGATATATTTTGATGGCTTAATATCTCATAAACAGTCCTAATTAAACATTTAGAAGTCCAACTCAAACAAACCCAAATGTAGGCATCACGCAGCTGCACGCATTTAACTTTATCGACGAATTTTTGTTATTTCGGCTTGCGGAAATTGTCAGATTATATATTTTTCATTATTCTTGAATTATTACCTTCAAAATAAAAAAAATTTAGCTACGCTCGAGAATGTCGAGATGACGTTTTTTTTTTACAACTTTGTTGCCCTCCCCTTTTTTTACGTCACTCTCAAATTGTCAGATTAGTGGAATATACACTTTTTAGGATGTAATTAACTCACCCTACCTTAATCTGACGCGCTCGAGAATTTCTGATGGTCAATTTTTTTTTACTAATCTGATCCTGTATCCTTCACGGGCGGCCTTATATATGGGTCTCATGTTTTGTGGAGGTACTTAACCGGGTACAAGGTATCCTCCTGTATATTAATCTGACGCGCTTTAGTAAATCCCGAAATCCCCTCTTCGGCTCCCCTACTATCTCTCTCTCCAGCATTTTAGCATTTTAACGTCGCACTGTTTTTTATTTACGTGAGCATAGCATTTACACACTTCGCCTTTCCGGTTGCAGGGGCAACTTTCGGGTTCGTGTGGGACTGCCGGCTTATTAAGAGGGCACGATACCAAATCATGCTCTATATAAAAACATGGGTATGGTAGTCCCCTTTTTTCTTCGCGAAAGTTGAACCGATTTTAATTGTTTTTACGCTATATTATAGATGAAAAGAATGTCTATGCTTCTGTCACTTTCATTTTTCAAAACATAATAAACAAAAGATATATAACCATCCGAAAATCCCGTTTCTTCGGTTTTCTTTAAATGAAGTTGCAGTTTCTATCGCACATATTTGGTAAGATTTTACCAAAAAAGAAAGTCATAGAAGCATAGATATACTCTTTATCTATAATATACCATAAAAACAATCAAAATCGGTTTAACTTTCGCGAAGAAAAAAAGAGGATTTCGAAACATCTTTTTTTTTAAATTAGTAGGTAAAATCTGCTTCAGCTATAATATTTGTCGCTTTCAGCACGAGGCGCTCGGAAATAGGGATAGCAATACCTTAGGCAAATACCTAAATTAGGAGTACAGTACCCTCTTAAGCCCCACGGTGTTTCTCCTCGCCCTTAGCTGGGCCATTGTGGTCACCTGGGTATTACCATGACAACATGTATTGTTGGTTACGGGTCTCCTCTACTATGGGAGGGACTATGGTCTACTATGCCGCGCTGACGTGGCGTATCGGAATAGAGTTTATTTTCGATTTTTTTAAGGGATACACAGATAACAAACTCTGTAGTTTGTTATCTGTGTATCCCTTAGCTGTCTTTTATCGCACCCTGGGAAGAAAAAGGAATGGTGGTACTTGTATTATTAATCCGTAACCAAATGGGCAATTAAGGTCAATGGTACTAATTCTATATTCTCAACCAAATATTTTGATATTGTCGATAACACTATTCAGCATTGTTAACTCAACTTTCTTATTATAAAAATTGTGTATTATAGACTAAAGATTATAATTAAAATAAATGTGCACGATAAAATAGCCCAATAATGAAAATACAGCAATAGTTGTTTTAATTTTTTAGTTATGTTATTCTCAACTTTCTTATCATGAAAGCTGTGTATTATAAGACTAATGAATTTAATTAAGAAAATTGGTCAAGTGCGAGTCGGACTCGCGCACGAAGGGTTCCGTACCATTATCTATGCAACATAAGGCAACGTTATTAGTATCGAGCAAGAAACGGTAAAAAAAATCAGGTTTGTTGTATGGGAACCCTTAAATATTTATTTTATTTTATTTTTAGTATTTGTTGTTATAGCGGCAATAGAAATACATCATCTGTGAAAATTTCAACTCTCTAGCTATCACCGTTCTTGAGATACAGCCTGGTGACAGACGGACGGACGGACGGACGGACGGACAGCGAAGTCTCAGTAATAGGGTCCCGTTTTTACCCTTTGGGTACGGAACCCTAATAAATATGTACAATGAAACAGCTAATAATAGATATACTGACATTATCAACTTTCATTAAAAAATGAAAGTAAACCACCACTAAACTTAACTTAATTAAAAAGTTAAGTAAACTTAACTAAAAAGTTAAGTTAAAGTTAAGTTTAGTTAAGTTTAGTGGTGCGCATATAATTGGTAGCATTGGCTAGCATTTAAACGATTTTTTCACAACGATCTATAAATATTCCCAGTACTGTACCGCATAGTAACATAATCGTGGGCCCAGTTATTCTATACTTGCCAAGGTCTACCGCATTCTTCGAACATTTGTTTTAAAACAATGATGGTTGCTTAGCAACAGTTTTGCCTATCAATACGCCATTGCGGCTGTCCAATTTTAAAACCTAGTATCTGACAAGTTTAAAAAAATGTGTGTTTTTGCATTTTCGACCTTGTAGACCCGCTCTCCACATACTAGGATAGCAAAAACCCCCAAAAATTTGTAAAATACGAAGTTGCACAAAGTCGAAAACCTAGTATCTACAGTAAACGTTTTCAAAATGCAAAAATTACAAAATTAAAACATAGTATCTAACATCAACCATTTTAAAAACCTAGTAAGTGGTTGTAGTTACTTGGATTTAAAATGGTTCATGTAGATACTAAGTCAATGAAATGGTTGAAGTAAACGTCAAAACTCTCGCGCAACTTTAGTAAGTGAGAAGAAGTCGTTGCACGTGCGTGTTTTTGTCTATAAAAATGAGTAAAAATCAGTTTTATAGGTCGAAATTGATCTTGAGTGCTTTAAAAGAACAGCATGGTGAAATTTAAGTACGCTTCAGTGTATAATATTGTCTAGGTTTTTTGTTTTCCAAGGTTTTTTATGAATAAAAGGGCCTAACCATAAAATGATTACACAAGCATGTAAGATTTGTTGGTAACTGGCAAGATTTTATATTGTGTTTTGTTTTAATGAATTATGTGATTGCATGGTATTTGCAAGTTTGATTTTTTTCAATAACTAAAGTTTAAAGATACCGTGAAGAAAAATAACGTTATCCATTCAAATACATATTGAATGTTTAGAAACTGGGTATTACATCTTGCTTATGCACAAATATACTTTATTTCAATTCATTTTGCACAAAACATTTCTGTCATAGCTTTGTTATGTACCTTAATCTGCTACCTACGGTTTCATACGTTTTTTGCAGCACGAGGGTAATGATTAAATCACAGTTTCTGCAGCAACCTACAACGACACACATTAACATATTATTATGCGCTCACGACCATTATCCCTAAGGGGGTTGTTACTTTTGTGATTCCTCTTACTCTGATATTATACAGGTTGATTCAAAAGTGCGTGGTTATATTTAAGGGTTGTGTTGGGTAGCTAATTTGAGAAATAATATTGACTTTTACTAAAACCCTTAAATATGACCACGCACTTCTAAAACATCCTGTGGATACCTAGTGCTACAACGAACGTTCTGTAAAGTTATCTTGCTTTTTTTGCTTTTTGTTTCCTACACACTAGCAACGTTCTGGTGATGGCATGGCTTTATAAAACATTTCATTTCAGATTAAATGAAAATACCTCAAGTTTGCCTTCATCAGTTAGCATTAAAGCAAATACAAAAAATAAATTATGCTTACAACCCTCAGACCCTAACAACACCATCCTCAAATGCATTGCATAGCACTTTTTCACTTACTGATATACCCTGCAACAACCTTTCGATTACTAACTCAACTGATAACACTCCTTTGGTAACTGAAGATGCTCCATTCAATTTCTACGACAATCCGATACCATGTTCTTCTCAGCAAAGTGATGTAAGCATGGAAGAGTTTATCGAAAATGTTTCGGATATTAAAATTTTTTTGGACAGTGATGATTCGGTAGCGGATCCAAGTTTCTCAATTCAAAAGTATCTAAATATTAAAAAATACCCACGATACATAGAAGAAACTAGTGAATCTGATGATGATACTAATTGCAACCCTTTAATTTCGAATAACATTCCGGCTCTTCTATGTAACGTACCGCAACATTCTGTATTCACAGCAACTTACCCGAATTCACTTATATTTACTAATGAGGCACCTGCTGCATCGCATATACAAACAAATACGCACATAAAAATATTTAAAAAAATATTCCAAGAGACATTAAAGAAAGTAAAAAGGAAGGCATACTCAAAACTTTATTACAGCTTATGCCAATGAATAGAAGGGAGTTTTGGCAAAGTTTACCGATTAATAATAATTCAGTTGATTTAGTTTCTGGTGGACATTAAGCGAATAATTTATTTTTATATCACTGTTTTTTAAATATTTTGAGTGATTATTTTTTGATTTTTTACTGTGAACAAATAGTGTTTGGTTTCCGATTAGCTGTTTCTTTTTACCTTTTTCATTAAAACTGCTTATTCCTGCCCATATTCATGTTATTTTATTCTCTTGTTTCTTACTAGGTTTATAAAATTGCATTTAGTTTCTACTCAGTAAATTCAAACCTAAATGAAAACAAAGCAAGTGATCTTACTAGGTCTATTAATTTGCGTTTAGTCCCCACTCAGTATATTTGAGAACTAGATGAAAACAAAGCAAGTGATCTTACTAGGTTTTGAAATTGTCACACTCAAAAAGTTAGGTCTAAGAAAACAATGTTTTTATTAGTAACTGCTTCTCTACGTACATTTTTTGTGATAGACGCATTAAAACTACTTTTTTATAAAGCCTGTTATGTACCTCAAATTTTGCAATCACTCCCAAGAAGGTACGACTAATATTATTGAAACGGCACGCTGTCAAACATGTGAAATTGTTTTTCGGCTCTCCTGTAAAATTTTGTTTTATGCAGATACTGGGTTTTGATATTTCACAGCCGATTGCCTCTCTGCATTTCGGCTCAATGTTGTAACTATGACGTGCCATTTACAGATCACCTCCTATAGATAGCGTACTAACGTTGAAGGAAAGTGTGGTTTGCACGGTATAGATAGAATAATGCATTTTCATTGACTTTAGCAAAATCAGGCACCGAGTTTTCATACTCGTACATTAAGAATGCGAGAATAGCGCATACGTTGTAAGATAATCGCCTTGCGTGTGGAATCTATTAGGGTTGATCTATCCGTACCGCTTCACTCAAGGCATGAGCAACCATCTCATGATATAAATGACATAACTCCCCTGCTTAGAGCAATCTAATGTACTCTTTATAATCAAAATTTTTAGGTAGGTTATGCTAATGCGTTAAAACACTGATGATACTATTCCACGTCTCTGCCAAGGTCCTAGGGCTGTACAGTGCACAGATTCGCATATCAAAAACTAGAGACCAAAGCTTATACTTTACTTTTAATTGAAATCAATTCTTTTTCAAAGGCAATAGAATCTGTAATTTTATTATGTCCATCTCTATATAATACGTTTTTGTTATAAGAAAATACACAAAGAAACGATAGAAGTGTTATGCTGTGGTACCTCCGTGTAGAACGAATGTCACGTAGTTTTAAACATGATCTACTGTTGATTTTTAGGATTCCGCACCAAAAGTTTAATTGGGACCCTTCGCTGTCAGTCTGTCCCCCCGTCTGTCACTAAGTTTTATCTCAGTTACGAAGATAGCTAGAGATTTGAGATATTCACCGATAATGTATATCTGTTGATGCTATATTAAAAAAAAATGAAGTGAAAATATAAATCTATCGAGTTCCTTGTCTGTTCTTCTCCATAGGATTCGCGTTTGGAACAGACATTCAGCTTCTGACGTTTCAAAAGAGCTTGTAAAACATGCTAACTTGAAATAATAAAAATTTACTTTGACTTTAACTTTGAAAAACCAGAATGCCATCAATATTTAAGGGGTCTCCCATATAACAAATGTTTACAGTGTAACACCTTAGACTAAATTATTATTACGGGATGAAGAATATTATTATGATTTTCATTTAGACTAACAATGCAATTTGATCTATGTATCACTAAAGATGTAGTTGTAATTTGAAGTAGAAATAGTTTATCAAAAGCTTGAGCCAATTTTGAATGACATAGATATTATTAGATATCATATACAAAAGCCGGAGGGCATAATATTGTAAAGAAAACATATGATTAAGATTAATACCAGTTAATGTGGGTGGTAAAACTGATTATAAATATTGTTATAACTACTTAGAGCTACGACAATAATTAGATTTGATTACTTATAAATATTTATGTTCATATACATAAACCTGTCAAAATTGATGTGAAATTTCTTTTTTTATAAACTACCTACTATGAGGGAGAACTTTTGCCATATCATCATCATCAAATCGTCATCTCTTTTTCCCACGGGGGGGGGGCTTCACCTGCTTCCATGCGAAAAAGAAAGAAAAAGAGACTGACTATATAGAGCGCCATCTGCTACAGTCTAAACACACTTCCTTGACTGCTTGAATAAAATGCGGACTATATAGTGCCGTCTTTCATAATGATAAATTATAGAAATTATTTGCTAGTTTTCTACATATTTCAGTAAATATGATGAATGTCAACACACAATGAGCTTCTCATAAACGAAATAAATATATAATTTACCTAAATAAAAATATGTCCAACAATATAATGTATGAGGGCAAGTGCATATTGCAGCGCTTTTTAGGAGAACAAAAAGACTAGGTGAAGTTACTGCAACTTCTGTTAGTTAGCTTTTCGTTCTCATATAACAACTGCTGTAGTATACACTATCTATGCTAACATAATAAAACTGAAGAGTTTCTTCATTTGAAAACGCTAATCTCAGGAAAAATTCTTTCAGTGTTGGATAGTACATTTATCTAAGAAGGCTATAAGCTATTTAACATCATGCTGCGAACAATAGAAGCGAAGCAGTACTGAAAATTGTAGCACAGCTAGTTCCTAATAATAATCAATGAAATTAAGTCTCGCAAATCAAGTTCGCTATTGTCTCACAAGTTTCGCAGTGACACGTAACAAGGGATTAATCGTAAGGCGTAGGCTTTCGTTGTCACCTGTCGTTGATCATAACTTAAGATAGATGATGGCAATCAAAAACTACAATGTAGTGAACACGCGTGTTAATGACATCGATAGCGTCAATTTGATGTATATATTCGTAATTCTAGGCAGTTATAATCAGTATTAGTACAATGATCAGTGCTCATCATTGATTAACAGGTGGAAGCTTTAAGTATAAAAGCAACAGGAGATGAACACGCTGTTTTCGTCGTCAAGTACACTGGTATATTAGTGGGAGTACTGTATACAAACTGCAAATTACTATGCCTTTGGACGCTAAACATGCAAAGCACAAAATTTATACACACACGAAGGACTGGTCCACACAACGCAACCCTTGAGCCGCAACGCGTTGTGTTTGGCCCCGTAGGGCGGGGGGAGGATAAAAAAACAAACATTCAACGCATAACTGAGGCCATACTTGATATTATGATTTTTTATATGTAAAATTTTATTGTAAAATGATGCCAACGCTGACCGGTGATTGGTTCTAAGAGACAACACTGGCGATGTCACAACGCACCATGTTGATTGGTTAACATCGAATAAGAGACAACGTCCATAAACTACAAGTGGATTGCTCTCGTACATTTTCAGCGGGGTTCGGCGGACAAGGCCAATTCGTCAGCTCCTGGTACAATAATGCTCTGAGGGTGGAAGCGTTTCTCATCAGCTATTGTAGCTGATAAATAATTACACTAGTATTACGTGCTGCTTTTAACATACAACATATAATTAAGCTTAAAACACTTATGCTGTATTGCAAAATGTTAAGTTGCTTGACAGAATTATGATAGGTTAAACACGAATAGCCAGAAAAGGTTTAGAATTATGAATTAACCTATCATATAAACACTGTCTGCTTTTGATATACGTAACCTAAAATTATGAATTAATTTCACAAAAATATTGGATGTATTTTATGAATGGCGGTTATGTTTAAATGAAGCAATAATGGCATGGGTAGTCGGGCATTATCAAGTATAATTTTTTTCATTTTTCAAGATAAACAGGTGTTTTAGGGTTCTGTAAAACGGGTCTCTATTATTGAGTCGCTACGCCTGTTATAATACTAATCATATTAAAGCTGCCATCACCTGAATTGCTGACGTAAAATAAATAAATACGGCAGGAATTCTGGACATAGAGAAAAAGTACAAAGATGATACCTCTGAAAAAAAAATTTTTTCTTAATCTCTCCGTACAATAGAAGTCTTTTTTTGAAACCCTAGCCGGATGTTCCCAGGACGTTTTTCAGACTAGAACAAATCCAGGGATAGCGGGCTGATGGCAGCTAACCATCTTCTTTATCTTTACTTATTATAAAACAAAGTCCCTATGTGAGCGTATATTTACCAAACTACGCAACGGATTTTGTTACGGTTGTTTTAATGGATAAAGTGGCTCAAGAGGATGGACATTTTGAATAAATAGTTCAGAACATTTTGAATAAAGCTTTGGTATACAATGTGTACATGTCATACACTACACCTACGCATAGACTTACATACGAAGTTGCGGGCGACATCTATATCCTCGTCAAGAAACTAATTTTCCTCAGGTCCTCAAAAACTTAAATCGGGATATCAATATACGTGCGTGAACAAATATGGTATTTATGTTTAAAGCTGTGTTTATATTCTTTGCTAAGTTAATAAACATTGTATTATTATTTAATTGTCAGATGAATTCGTACACAGTCATCTGAAACTTGTCCCACATAATGTGACAGTCCAAGATCAACAAGATTTAATTACTGTGTCAGTTAAGCGACACATAATAACATAATCTAGGTAACAGCGTTACTTCATGGGTGGACAATTTATTGTGTACTCCGATGTAAGTAATTATAAGTTATGTCCAATGTGCGTTATACGCGTTTATTGAAGAACAACGAAATTATTATTGGATAAGGTAATTAGGAAATTTATCTGTGTGATGATTAAAAGTGTAACGACATCAGTACCGCACAAAAGTGCCATAAAAGCCGGACTTTAAATATATAACATAATTTATGAGTGATGGAAAACTCGAAACCTTATCGCATACCTGATTAGCGTGGCAGACGTAGATTAATAAATACTCTACCGAAGTGGTCTCTGCTCCTTTTCGTGTCTAATAAAGGGAAAGTAATGGGTGGCGAAGAATTAAATCACGAAGCACCTGTAGTAAGAGTTATCTATACTTCCTTACTAATTTATAAGTGCGAAATCCGGATGATGACACAATAACCTTTTGACGAGCTTAAGTGTTAATGTGTGGAACGAAACGATAGCGCGATTTAAAAAACGTACAACGCCATCTATTGAGCAGAAAAGTAAACTTCTGTTTGTTCAGGATTGATTTCTAAATTTCACGCGTACGAAGTCGCGGGCAACAGCTAGTAATATTATAAAGCTGAAGAGTTTGTTTGTTTGTTTGTTTGAACGCGCTAATCTCAGAAACCACTGGACCGATTTGAAAAATTGTTTCAGTATTAGATAGGGCATTTAACGAGGAAGGCTTTAGGCTATATAACATCACGCTACGACCAGTAGAAACGAAGCAATAGTGAAAAATGTTGCAAAACCAGGGTAAATTTTCTAAAATTCCACGCGGACTGAGTCGCGGGCAACAGCTAGTTTATTTATATTTGGATATTCGATATTACAATTTGATTTTGAATAATTTGAATTCTGTGCTCAATTCTAATCAGGATGCAAAAAAAATCGCTTTTCACACTAAGAATGTTTATTACTTTGTTATATACAGATATCCGTAATCTAGTTTACTTTACCTTTAGGTTAGGACCAAAAACGTTTAGAGAAACGGTTGTAAGTATTACTCTTTGGCCCATCCTTCACATTATTTCAATTATAATGAACTTTCTCATATCAATGTTTCTGTGGCTGAGCGTATGTCGTTAAAATATACACTCATTATTTAAAAGAAGTAAAAAAGTAAACTAAATCTCTTTATATTATTGCGTATTCATTATTTAGTATGTTCATGAAGTATAATATCAGTATGCCCTCCATTTTGCAACCTTAGTGTTGCGATCGTATAGCTTGTACTCGACGACGTAAACATTTCGAGTTATTGCTGTTTATATTTGTGTTTCTCATATAATTTAACCTACACATAACAAATTAGGTCACCTACATATTGAACTATGTTAAAAATTTGCTTTAGTTATAGTCTTAATTGGTTATTTTAGTAAAAAAGGATTTTTGTTAGTCGAATGTGTAGTATTTAAAGAATTTGTGTTGTAAGAATTTTCTTTAACCCCTCTCCAGCCCGTTAACGTCCTACAGTAGGGAACGGGCCTCTGCCACTTTGGGAAGCATTATATTCTATTGTGTCAGGCCTGGCACAGGGTTTATTTTCAAGTTTTCTGTCTCTCCTAGAGGATATTATCAAAATTCCTCAAATGTCTTTATTTTAAAAAAATATCCAAAGATGATTTATGGTGGTATAATAATGGTAAATTCTCCGTGTTTTGGCGAATTAAGAATACAAGTGCATTTATTATGCGACTATAAATCTTTTTTGCAAGACTTTGTCATTCAAATCTTATGGATTTATGTGGAGTGGTTGTTTTTGGACTGTTTGTACCTACTAGTACAAACTACAAAGTAAGATTGTATATTATGGTTCTACTATGTTTATTTTTAGTACACCGTTAGTGACTTTAAAATTTTCCTACACAACAGACGCACAATACCATTAATTAGTTCTATTTTATGACATACATATTATTAATATTAACATTTATTTAAAGATTATCCTTCTAACAACCACAAAGTCATATAACTTCTCATTAATATTGTTTACCACATAAGAGTTATCCCGGTAAATACAAGATGGTGCTATTTTAACCAATCTTACCTAATAAAGTAAATAATGAAAGGAAAATGGTTTTCCCGTTATGATATTTTAAATATTTTAAGTAAATTGTTTTGTATTAAATAAATAATAATATGTATATGTTAGGTACCTATGTTAGGTACAACTAAGGGAAAACCCGCTACAAGTTTCAGCTCGATTGTGAAATGAACAAGTTTAGACATTGTTTTACATTGTAAAATCGAATGTCAGCTCAGTTGTACCCATGATACTGTGGGTTGAATAGTACCCCAAACGTTGGGCAGGGTTTAAAACAGATAATACACGTCTAAATTCTTAAAAAGTGGTTTTATTTAAGGGCCTACATCAATATTATCGTATATCATCGCCGACACGTACATATTAACACAGCCAGTAGGCACAGAAAATGAAGAATTAGGGATACTTTTCCTATTTACTCAAAATCTACTAAATATATTTTAATTCTGATTTACATGTTTCTATATATAATAGTTACTTATGTTTTTAAAGTTATTTCATTAGTTAATACGCGATAATAGACCGACAAATGAAAAAAATAAAAAATTAGAGAGGTTGTTTCGCTAAGATTTTCTATCGAAAAAACTTTTTTCAATCGTGTTTCTTTGTTTATGCGATCCTAGATCATATATTGAAAAAACATATACTTAAAAATTAGAGCTCTAGCCATTTAATCTAAAGAAACAATGAAAACTTCGTACGTAGAAAAATGCAGGAAGCTATTTTGGTATCGTCTTAAATAAATGTGTCGCTTATGATCAGAGAATAGTATTTGTTGATCATTCTTTCTACAATAATAAAATTAAATATAAATAATGGCATATTCTCCTAAGCATTTGTACAAGGTTATCATAAATCAGATCGTGGGTGCTTATTGTTGTTTGTTCAAGCCGCAGGTGTATAGAACAGAATAATTGTGATCTCATGTATTTCCCTCTAATTATAAGTCGTGATCTATTGTTACAATAAAATACCTATTATAAACCACACAGATATATACTTAATACCATCACGCTTTTATCTCAACGAAGGTTAAAATAAATATGTGAAGCACAAAGAAAAAGTAGTCAAGTACGAGTTGCACTCGCACACGAAGGGTTCCGTATCGCTATTATCATAACATATTTGTCATATCCTTGACCCCGATTAACGGGATAAGGCCAGGAGAATCTTGATGAGTATTTGTTAAGAGGATATCAAAATAGCTTCGTGCATTTTTCTATGTACAAAGTTGTCATTGTTTCTTTAGATTGAATGGCTAGACCTCTAATTTTTAAGTATATGTTTTTTCAATATAATGATCTAGGATCGCATGAACTCAGAAACACGATTGAAAAAAGTTTTCTCGATAGAAAATCTTAGCGAAACAACCTCTCAATTTTTTATTTTTTTTCATTTGTCGGTCTATTATCGCGTATTAACTAATGAAATAACTTTAAAAACATAAGTAACTATTATATATAGAAACACGTAAATCAGAATTAAAATATATTTAGTAGATTTTGAGTAAACAAAAAAAATCCCTAATTCTTCATTTTCTATACCTACTAGCTGTGTTAATATGTACATGTCGACGATAATATTGATGTAGGCCCTTAATACCATCACGCTTTTATCTCTACGAAGGTTAAAATAAAGATGTGAAGCTAAGAAAAACTAGTCAAGTACGCGTTGCACTCGCACACGAAGGGTTCCGTATCGCTATTATCATAACATATTTGTCATATACTTGTCTAAAAATACTTTGGTGCAGTTTTTCTTGTAAATGCTGTAACTCTGTAAGAGTAAAGTTATATGATCATTGCTTAGCGAGAAACGGAATCTTCAAAATGAAATATATACTGATGCCTCTGGTTAGCATAGTCGCAGTAAGTAAATGAATTACGTATTCTGGTAAAATACTTCTAGCGGAGGACCAATATAATCTTTCCAAGCACACTCCAAAACTTATAAATTCGTGGATTTAAATTGAAATAAATTGCGCCACCCAACATTTGTTAACCTAATGATACACAAATACATTTATTACAACAATAATATAGTTCAAAATATAAGTCATGAATGATTCATCAAACGTCTGCAGACTTAAATTTGATTCACACAAAGAATTGCACGTAATCATTCACAAAAAACGTAGACACACACCTTTAGAGGCCCGATAAAACGCTTCCTAATACTACACACGACATAATATACGTAACAAGTAGGTATACAATGTTGAGAATGTTTGTAAAGTAAGTTTTGTTAATAGTAGAAAACGAGCAATGTAAGACGTGCTTTTAGTAATTGTCAGAACTTTTCTTAACAGAAAATGAGTGTGTCGCTCACGTTGACTGCACGTGATAATAAACTATGTTCTACCAGAAAGTTCTGGTAGTAAAACATTTTTATTTATTTTCAACGCTTATCATAACCAAGAGCTGGTTATGTGCCATCGGTGTCTTACACCTTGGGTTTGATTTAGATTTAGCACAATTTATTAGTGTGACGAAAATCTATGGGTACTTTTTATGCATAACATAAAAAGTACCCGTACATATCTTTTTATAAAGTACCCATAGATTTATAATATATAGGAAATTTTAATGTGCTGTATGAATGATTCTAATACAGATTTTGATTGCTATTACTACAGTTGATTTTGAAGACAAAGTAATACATCATTACATCATTTAAATTTCCGATAATGTAGAGAGAGAGCAATGAAATATTTTGATCTTTTTTAGGCCAGTATTCTTTTTCAGTGTCCATCAGTCCTGTCTGTCTGTCAAACTATTTTTTATCAAATCCTGTTTCACCCTCACCTCACATTCAGGAATTGAAAAAAAATTAAGATTTTTAAGACCTTTGCCTTTGCCGTCTGCAACCGCGGGGTTGCCTTTTTTGGTTGTTTTTTAACATTATTTGTACATTACGTCACAAGTTTCCATCTCGAATCACATTTGCAATAAATGGCTATTTTATTCTTAATTCAAATGTGTTATTTACTTACACAATATAACAATTTTCAGTATATAATTTAATTTAGTATATTGTCTTGCAGGAAATTAAATTACACGCATTAATCACTGTAAGCGACTTATTTATCAAGGTCTTTCTTTGTTTCTATCAAACGTGAATTTTCGTATTCATATCGACTGCTATTGTGTCGCAGTATCAGCATTGTAATGCAAAGAAATCATCAAGTTGATTATAGCAATCTTCGCTGACTTTGCATAGCATAGCAATGTTATCTAGGACATGCCGATACTGGATAACAACGGCAAAATTTCCCGACATTTGTAGGAAAATATTGCGACAAAAATTTAATATCGAAACATTTTTTATTGGCTTCCCTTGACAACAAGTGGATTTCAGACAGAGATTTTCCCGGTTTTGTTTCAAACTCAGATAAGCTCAAAACTAGGATACGCTTTGTATAGGATAGAACGCTTTGCTTCAAAAGTAGTCCTATGCTACCAAAATAACTTAAAGAATAATATTATACTAAACAGACTCAATTTCATAAAAACGGATGTATAACAATACAAATTTTAAAACGTTTGTCATTATGTAGAACTACATTTCCCTAGTAACAATCTGTTCTTTCAATTTATTGACTTATAGTCTGAGTCGGTTGTAACGATGTATTTTCAGAGGTCATAATGTGTTTGTTTTGATGTTTAACCTTGATAACGTATAATAAGTGGCCTAAATGTTTGCACTATGTCTGGGCATGTAATCTAATGTTATGCTTTTACACTTTAAATAAGCATATACAACGAAATTTTGTAATTAACTTTTCATTTATAGATATAATGCGATATCTTTGAACTAAAAATTATGTTGTTGTAATAATTCTTATTATGATATTATTACTAGCTGACCCGGCAAACGTTGTTTTGCCATACAAATGTCTGTTTGAAAAATAGATAGTAGCCGATTCTCAGACCTACAGAATACGCATATAAAATTTGCTAAAAATCGGTAAAGCCGTTTCGGAGGAGTTCGGTAACTAACATTGTGACATGGAAATTTTATATATTAGATAACTCTTCTCGAAATCAAACGAATCAATTAGCCTATACATAATTCTTCCACACAGCAACTGGGATGACGGAAATGATCATAAAGAGAAATGTAATAATAATTATTAGTAGAGTAACCAATAGAGCACCTCTCAAGTCTAAAAAATCAAGTCAACATTTACGAAATAGGAAGACAAGCATTGAATAAAATATTACCTCATAAATATTTAAAATTTATATCAATTCTGACAAAAGATTTTCTCAAGCATCGCAGCTGTATTTTTTTCTCATCGGGTGTATTACGTGGTAAAAAATTTAACCTTACATGTTGGTAAAATACTTCCACTGTTATTATCTAAGTATTAGAGGCACGCAGGCTAAATATTACTTCAGTGGGGCAGATAAAATACTGACGATTCTTGTTTGTTAAGTGAATTGAGGTATATCCTATCAGTCTATGTATTAAGCACTATGCTTAATATACCTACAGACTGATAATATCGATTTTGATACGAGTATGCTGATAAAATTTTTAAAAAGATCTAAATGGCTGTTCCGTTTTAGATTTAACTCAAAACTTGTACTTTTTACGAATATAGACGCTTTTAATTTTGTTTTAGATGTAGCTCGATGTTGCGGGGATTTTTCAGCCAGTTATGTTTTAAGAGTTGTGATATAATTAACGTGACCATTTTTTCTTTGACTAAAAACGGGACATCGGTTTGTAAGTACTTAAACTAGAATTAAATGAAAAAAATTACACTTTTAAGCTATTTATTCACAAAAAGCTAGTAGTGTCATAAAATATTGCGTTTAATTATATTTATATTTATCAGAAGAACAAATTTGCTTTAATATATACTCTGGGCATGTTTTTTTTTTAATATTAACCTTCATTATCAACATCACCTTTAAACCTTATACCTGTAACTGAGTTTTCTCAGACGTTCACAATTTGTTCATTACGGAAAATACTCTTTCTACTGGAATTCGGTTTCTGAAAACGGGACAATTTTGCGTCCCAGAGGTAGTTTCGGGGACACCGGGACTCGTAGTTGTAAAAAGGGACAGTCCCGTTTAAGGGCCTACATCAATATTATCGTATATCATCGCCGTCACGTACATATTAACACAGCCAGTAGGCACAGAAAATGAAGAATTAGGGATACTTTTCCTATTTACTCAAAATCTACTAAATATATTTTAATTCTGATTTACGTGTTTCTATATATGATAGTTACTTATGTTTTTAAAGTTATTTCATTAGTTAATACGCGATAATAGACCGACAAATGAAAAAAATAAAAAATTTGAGAGGTTGTTTCGCCAAGATTTGCTATCGAGAAAACTTTTTTCAATCGCGTTTCTGAGTTTATGCGATCCTAGATAATATATTGAAAAAACATATACTTAAAAATTAGAGCTCTAGCCATTCAATCTAAAGAAACAATGAAAACTTCGTACATAGAAAAATGCACGAAGCTATTTTGGTATCCTCTTAAAACGGGACGTCTGGTCACATTAGATATAACATACACATCATGCCCTTTTATATCTCAACTGTCTGTTATATGATTATGATGACGTACCTATCCTATATGTCAATTTGGTATAAAGTTAGATGCAATTTGTTCAGCAGTTTTTGTTTCTAATGTATTCGATTAATATCTACATTTGGTAAAGGGATCCTTACAACCATACCGTATATCTAAATACTGCCAAATTTACGATTACAAATACTCATACCACCATACCACCATCCACGTACCATTTTTTTGTCTTTTTTTAAGGTTTTGTACATAAAGAAACCCTTACAGTCCCACTTTGGTGTCCGTCTATATGTCTGTCCGTCTGTCAAACTTTTCTTGCTCAGCGAAGGCAGAAGGTATGAACTTGTTTTTCTTTCTCAGACAAGGGTATTGCATTCATTAAGTTCCAAATATGCTCTCAAATTATGTACGAGATAATATAAAAGATTTAATACTGATCATATCTTGTAAATAACATTGTCTATATTATCCCAAACAAAGAAATTAAAATGCCTCTACAGATTGTTACAGAGATATCAATTATTTAGATATAAAAATGTTTTGTGAAAACAAAACGAAATAAATTGAAAAATCAAGACAAAGAAAAATTACATTCGGTATGAATTGAAATTTACATTAAATTATTATGGATTTACAGAAAATGTACTGAACAAAAATACTTGAAGCGTAAAATTACTTGTGAGGGCAAAAAGTCACAAACGAGTTTTATAAACATATTTCAAGTTATAAAGTCTAAAGTGTTAGAAATACAAGTATATAGCAGATAATTACGTTTCTATCAATCAAATACATAAACAGTTATTACAATTAAAATAAATCGTTATATTTAATAATAGGTTTATTGCGTGTGTCAACGTTTTTTAATAATAAATCATGAATACAATAAAATTTATAATATAAATAAAAAATAAAATTAATTAAAGGAAGAATATGTTCGTAAGTAGAGAGAAAAAACATTTTATATATATTTTTATTTATTGAATCATACTCTCATGTATAATTGATCATAAATTTAAATTCTAACACAAATTCCTATACTTATGCATTTTAGCTTTTCCGACATTTCAACATGAATAGTTTTTCAACCAATGTACATAAAAACATAATGGATTATACATTTAAATCACTCTGTCTATTATTGAAACGTTAAAAACTGCATTAAAATTGGTTTAGTATTATTAAGTTTATTAGCACAAGCACGAACGACGAGGAATTTTGTTATGTTCTACGCATGTATGGCTAGGTTAGAATATATATGGCATTACTTATACATTTTATTGCTTATTTTCATAATTGTTTTGCATCAATGATGCTTATATTCATTATGGAATAATTTTTCATATCTCTCTCACTCTCTCTCCAGCCCATTAACGTCCCTGTGTTGGGCAAGTGTCCTCACCACTTATTCATAACTAGCTGTTGGCCGCGTGGAATTTAGAAAAATTTCCCCGTTTTTGCAACATTTTTAACTAATGCTTCGCTCCTATTGGTCGCAGCGTGATGTTATATAGTCTTCCTCGATAAATGTACTCTCCAACACTGAAAGAATTTTTCAAATCGGACCAGCGGATCCTGAGATTAGCGCGTTCATATTGTATTGTAATTTTTTTATTGTGTATAGTAAAAATTTTTCTATACAATCTTTCTCCTGACAATAAGGAAGTAGACAAAAAGGTATTACCTACCCCATTTGGTGCACTCGTTCAAAAGCTATACGCATGTATACTTTTTGGGGTAGATTTATTTAAATCTAATATATAAAATTCACGTGTCACAGTGTTAGTTACCGTACTCCTCCGAAACGGCTTGACCAAATATTCTCAAATTTTGCATACATATTCAGTAGGTCTGAGAATCGGCCAACATCTATTTTTCAAACTTTTTTTTTTAATATGGCAAAACTACGTTTGCCGGGACAGCTAGTATGTATATATAAAGAAGATATTCAAATATATATTTTACTTTTCCGGGTTATATGTATTATTAACAAGAAATTATATTTATTGATAAGATGTGCAGCAATTTAATAGACTTCACTTACTTAAAGGATCTAAACAGGTTTCGTATGTATTAATCGGATTATATTGATGTAATCGATAGCATATTTTATGTGTACCGCATAAAATTATTTCTATTAATACTCTCAAGTAGTAAAGAGAAGAATTATAAGTATCATAACCCATTACTAATCTATTCAAATATTACAAAGCTGAACAATTTGTTTGTTTGTTTGAACGCGCTAATCTCAGAAACCACTGCGCTGATTAAAAAAATTCATTCAGTGTTTGATAGGGCATTTATCGAGGAAGGTTTTAGGCTATATAACATTACGCTACGACCAGTGTAAGCGAAGCAGTAGTGAAAAATGTTGCAGAAATGGGGAAAATTTTCTAAATTCCATGCAGACGGGGTTGCGGGCAACAGCTAGTCCGTAATAAAATGAAAAGTGAATGAATAAAAATAGCGTCGAAGCCCTTTAATCAGTTTATCGCTTTAAAATACATTTTGATATTCGGTAAATATTGCAAATGTTGACACTATCCACTATCAAAGTAAATTCTCGGTATTTTTGGCAATTTAAGTCGGCGTAACACGTTTTTTTCGTTCAAGCTCTTCTGTCTACCGTCATACTCTAATTATTTCAATTCAGAAGATACAAAAAAAAATAACCTGTAAGACAACGAGGAGAAAATCTTTACAGCTCTTGTAGAGATTTAAATTGTTATGTATTTAATTGCTATTATTAGATTATTAGTTTATACAAAAGTTGGTCGTTTAAACCTACATACAAGTTTACATTCCTTAACGTCAACATCTCATTTTATTATTAATTGCATGTGAGCTTAGATAGAGTTAGCCGTCAAACAGGTTAGTTACTGCTCACATCTGAAATGGTAATAACAATAATCTCTTATAAATATGTAATTGAAACTGCCGCATATATAAATAATTAATAATTTTGCATTAGTGACCATAGTAAAGTGTACAAGAATTGTTATATCCGAGAAAATAATTCAATTAGAAATTATAAATTAAGATTTTATTGCTATTGCAAGTATTCATAATGAAGACGGTTCTTGTATTGACTCAAAATTAGTCTACATAAAACTATATGCCTCTAGTAGTGAATAACTAAACATATTTTATTTATGTTACGTAAATAAGTAGCGAATGCCCGCGGATTGTAAAGCTTCACTGAAATGCAATTATTAATTGGTAGTTTCCTCAATACTATTCCTGTTTATCAGAAAATATAATAGTACGCTATATATGAGCATAGCTTTAGTTGTGCGACAGATTATTCAGTTCTTATTCTTTATTTAAACTCATTATATAATTAAATTTTTAAAGTACATTTAAAAATATATTAATTAATATATTTTATTATTTTTAATATATTTGCGACAGATTATTATTAATATACTTTATTACCTTTGCCAAGAATAGTAAAAAGATTGATTTTAACAATCAGTGTGATAAAACAACTAATTGATACTTTTAAATAGCGTGAGACAATTTATTTAATAGTTACATCATCGCTTCTACTATCCTCAACAATAAAAGGTGTGGGCCGTAGCAATTGTCCAGCTAACATTGAAATAATTTATAAAAACGACAAGGTTGCAACTACTGAACAAACTCTGTTACAAATGGAACTATGTAACATCAAGGCGTGGCAATGACATAGGATAGTTTTTGCGGTCGCCCACACATTGGAACATCGGAAGAATTTGACTTAGCTCGCAAGGTCACTATGCATTGTTTTTTTTTGTTGAACAACATTTATTTTAGCTATCCTATTGACCCCGTCTTGTGTAGGCGGTAAATACCTGGTTTTAACCGCATGCATTAACGGTTTGATATTGTTATGATGGTTTGGCTAAAAAAAAAGTGTTGGCTTGCAAAACTCTCATCATTTTTCATTAATCCCTAGTAATATTATAAATGCGAAAGTAACTCTGTCTGTCTGTCTGTTACGCTTTCCCGCTTTAAACCTCTCAACCAATTTTGATGAAATTTGGCACAGACAATTTTTAGACCCTGAGAAAGGACATAGGCTACCTTTTATTGTTAAAAAAAAGGGATGAAAACTTTTCTAAATTTCACGCGGACGGAATCGCGGGCAACAGCTTGTGATCTATAAAATTAAGTACCTAACGTTTGTTTCATATACTTTTCATCTTTTGACTACAATTAGGTTATGTATATAAATAAGTTTATCATAACAGAACTAAACAAAAGGGAAAACAGAACCTTATTACTGAGACTTGACTGTCCGTCCTTTCGTCCGTCTGTATGTCTGCCACCAGGCTGCATCTCTGAAACCACCGTTTCAGAGAAGCAGCCTGGTGCATTATCTATAAAAAAAGACAATAAAATTCAGTGTCGTCACCACAACACACCACATTATCTATTAAAAAAATCTGAATAAAATTCCGTTGCGTAGTTATAAGCAAAAAGCTTACATACGGACATACGAGTACATACCAATATAACAACTTTGTTTTAAAACAAGTAAAGATGTTCATTTTGTAGCAATAAATAAATATAGTTACATTTTATATTATTTATTTATAAAGTAACAGAAAAATAATGACTTTTATAGATTTCTTTCAAGATTATATTTCAAATTTTAAGAGGTTTTAGCTTTTAAATAATTACTTTTGTTTATTTCTTATTTCCATTAAAACTCTGTGAATAACAAAGATCGTAACATTTGATTATATTATGAAACAAGTTTTATATTGCATTCGTGAACTGTGCCATTTATTAATGAAATTTTATTTAAATTTAGCGTAGTGTAACTGTTACTATCCCGCTACCAGGGGCGGCGGTGGCTACATTCAGACGTTGGCGCGATGAGTCTTGCGAAGCTTCAACGTCTCAGGCGAGAGGCTTCTTCCGGTTGTTAGGCAGAAATAAAAAATACTGTGTATTTGTGCTGTAAACAAACTCACCCAAACACCAAAACAAATGTGTAAAAAACTTCATTATGGTTTAAACACAAACTCTGTAAAGTTATTTTGCCGATCATTGCGAGGAATATGAGGTGCGAAGCCGTCAGCAGTCGCAGACGTCTTTACCGCTTTTGACCATTTCTTCTCATAAAGCGTAGTGAACGATTTTTTAGTAATACGTTTATTTCACTGTAACATTTACTGCCAATGTAGATAGGGTGACAAGGTAACGCAGGCAAATTTATAATAGACACATTTAAATCTAACTCTGCGTACACTATTAAACACACACACTAAGAGCCGACACTATCTCTACACAATGTGCATGAGCATTCATCTTGTTCTTTTTTCAAAAGGAACCGTATCTATCATCTACCTTACACAAAAAACCATGCAGTAGTTTCAAGTTTATTGTAAACACACGTACCGACAGACGTAATGATTTCATAATTATAATATGTATGTAGTGATTACATAATAAAGTTATTTTAATTAATCAGTAATTTATAAGTTAATAGTGTGATAATCGAGTCATATAGAGGGCTCCGTCACGTTATCGTAAAGTATCGATATATGAGGTATATTCTTTGGTGACCCAATACTCGTTAACAATGGAGCTTATTACACTTTGCTAATAATCTTTTGTTAAAGTAAATCTCTGTGTTTACTGTCGCTGTTTCAGACTAAAACTCCTGAACCGATTTAAATTAAATTTGCTACAAAGATAGTCTAGAGTCTAAGAAAGACAATAATTGTAGACTACTTTTAATAAAAAAAAGCGATTTCTAATTCCACGCGAATAAAGTCAGTCAAACAGCTAGTGCGCAATATATGAACACTTATGAAATATGAAAATAGAAGTATAAGCATGCCTCTATGTGTTCATAGGCGTAGAACATTCAATACTTGACTGAAAGTAGCACAAACTATCAATAAACAACTCAATGCACAATATTTAACCACAAACGCATTGACAACTGCAGTACAGACTACACAAAAGGTTGTAAATCTTTTGACCTTCTCTTCGCAGTGGGTCGAACACACTTGTTCTGCCGTTTGTACAACCATGTGGAAAATGGCGACTATTAATTACATTTCTACAATAATTTTAATTTTTTTTTAATAAGTACATAAAATATTAATCCAGATAAAGAAGTTTTAAATTCGAATTATAAAATTTTTAAATTAATTTATATTCAATTTGAATATTAAATATTTATGTTCTTTTTTCAAATTATTTTTTATTTTATTTGTAAATTACGGCTGCATAAAAAGCTGACAATTATATATATTATATACAAGGATTCTAAATCAAATACTATTAAAATTTATTATACGACAAAAGAATTAATTATTATTTGATTGATTCAATTCTTTTTCTAAGTAAACAGACATTATTTGAGTAATATTCTATACACAATTGTTTTATTTCTCTGATTTATTTTTCACTAGACATCTATCATCTCTCACTGAAGTTACGATTTAATATTCTTAATACAAGAATATTAAATCGTAACTGCAAACTGCCTTTTTCAAATGGAATTTGAAATCGAACTTTATCTACTACGATCTAATGTTACAAAAGGAAAAAGGTTACATTTGTTAAATGATAAATTTTTTTGTTAAATCACCGTAGTACAATAGAACTTCTGAATTAACTCCACATCTCTCTCTCTTTCTCTCTCTCACTGTCTCCAGTCCACTACGGTTCCATTTTTGAGCCCGGGCTTCCTACACTTAGGGAGGGATTATGGTGTTTTATGCCGTGCTGACGAGTTGGTGCAGGGTTTATTTTTGAGTTTTCCGTCTCTAGTTTCATATGGACATGTCATTATAAACCTTGCCAAAAGCTTACAAATTTGGTAATATATCTTTAAAAACATTAATTTATTCAAGAATCAAAAAAAATCTTCTCGTTTATAATTGTAATAGATTTGATATTATACTTCTTATGCCTAATTTTTATTTAATAACCCAAAAAACTTCTAAAATAGCTCAAATTGCGGAAGTTATTCTAACATAGGTGTTTTTTTTTTGTTTTTATTGACCTTTTAGTTAACTCGGCTTTATTACCGCATTGAGTGAATTCGAAATTTTGTTTATACTTCATTGTTTTTTTTTTCTTCTTCTTAATTTAACTTAATTGTTTCTGGTTTTAGTCAAATTTAAATTAACTATTTTTGTTATAATGGAAGTTATAGCAGTTAAATGAAAATGAGTTTTCCTTATTGTATTTTACTAAAATTAAAAATGAACACCAACATTAAAATTACTTAGTTAATGTAATTTACCAGCGGAAAAATATTTGAAATAAGAACAAAGAAAAAAGTAAGGTGACTTTATGGTAATAATTTACACCATTTTTTAAAATAGGAAGTAATAATTCTACCTGTCTGTTGCTCTTACACATTAAACCTACTAAACAGGCTTGACATAAAGTTCTTTGTTGTACCTAATGGCGTAGATATATCCTAGATAATATTATAGGTATATAGGTAACTAATTATATTCTTATGATATTTGCTTATAGGTTTTCTGGTTACAAAACATTCCTGAAAAACTACTGATAAAGTGATATATAGCTATTTCAGAAAGTAGTGTGTTTTGTGAAGTATTTTCGCTTATCACACCCAGATTTAATTGGCGACGTAACGCGCATATCATTGGTTTTGTTATCACCAATTTTTATAAAAATACTAGCTTCTGCCCGCGGCTTCGCACACATTAGTGGTCAAATCGAATTTGAAATCAAACTGAAAAATAAAAACTGAAATCTGAACTGAAATTAATAGATACTAAAATCAATACTTAAATCTATAGTAAAAACCTCAATCAACAATCAATACAAAATACTATGTATATCTACTAAAATCAAACTTAAATACAACACCAAAATGACAACTACAATTGATGCAAACCAAACCAAATATTTAGTTCAATTGTTATTATATTTGTAGGAAAATATTAATTCAAAACGGTATCTCTTCTTTCTGCCAAAATAAAAAAAAAATCGACAGAATATAAATAGGTACTTAACTAACCAACCCACCAACCTCTTTATACATCTCAATTAAAAAAAGTTGGAACTTAGTAGGTACCACACAAGGAGTTTCTATTCCGAGCTACTGCGCAAATCACAAGAGTCAGTCTGAGATTAAAACCTACATGGTCAAATTAAACGAACATCAAATTTGTCGACGGATTCTATGTGTTGCTATGACAACTGTAAAATAAACAATATGGCTGAACTATTATTTTATACCATATTTCACAAATATTTGCGTTTATTATCTCGTACAGATTTTTTAGGGAAATAATATATAGCCTATTTTATTTCCAGGACTATAAGTTATCTCTATACCAATTTTCGTGCAATTCCATTCGGTAGATTTTGCATGAAAGCGTCACAAACAAACAAACAAACTCACTTTCACTTTTATATGTAAGTAAGGATTAAGGATATTTTACACAACATCTTCTGGTCCCAAACTACGGTCAACGGTACGGATTTACTACATATATTATACATATTTTTGTTATACTTAAAATACAACGAAACAAACATTTGTGTGACTGATATAAGCATCACACAAATGAATGTTCTGTGCGGGGATCGAACCCTCGACCTCGAATATCACACAACACAAAACCTAACATTTTTTAATGATTAGCAATAAAAGTAAGCCAAAAGAAGAATATTTGTATAAACGTATATATCAATGCATGTTTTGCAATGGCCGTGCTATTATAGGTTATGACATAACACAACTATACTCGTCAAGAAGACGTACTTACTGCGTATTTAGTATCTGTCACAAAGAAAACATATTTAGTAATTCTTTCCTCGTCTGTACATACGCATCTAATGGTAGACAACGACTTTACACGACGTACGACCTTGTCTATATGGAGCGTTGTAATGGCTCGTAATTGTAGAATGAATGTTGGTATGCCGCAATCAATCGTTTTTACTGTTCACTATGAGAAAAGTTGGTGATTTTAATTAATTGAATGTTGGTATTCCCGACGGACCCAGTAGTGCTGAAGTTAAAGCAGCGGACGAGGTTATGGTTTAAATTTTATAATGACAATTTTGAAAAAGATTATTTGTATGCTGAATTTCTAAAGAACCAAATAGACGTATCTTTTAATTGTTTTTTAAATTTAGTTAGATCATGAGAAAGATAACTTCGAGATTTGTATGAAATATGAAATTGTAAAATCTCAAAAATATTCCGGAAGAAAATTCAAAAAGTTAAATATGATTTCAAATTTTTTTTAAACAATTCACTTTTATTTGGAGCTTTTCTATTTGCATACAATAATTCATGTTTTCATTATTTTGTTTAAAAATTGCATTTATCTTTGTTTCATTATAACTATTGTCAAATGCATTGTCCACATTTCCATTGTACAATTAAATATTATAATTTAATCAAATTTAAATATATAACGATGTCCTGTTTTAAATATCTGCATGGCAAACACTTCCCGAATAATCTTTTCGCAATTATATCTTTCAAGGTTGTCCTTTAATTTTAGGTACTACATCTAAACCACGTTGTTTGTCGAATTTATTTTGAATGCTTACAGTGTCCTGTTTAAACGATTTCATGTAACCATAAAACGAAAGACTGATTTTTCCTATAAATTAAATGAATGTTTTTCATAGGAGTAAAATTTCTTGAAGTTTTTCTCGCGTTGGATTGTTTGCAATAAGTTTTAAATATATTTTAAGCTTTAAAAATATTGAATATACAAGGATCATGACTTAACAGGATGAGCCTCACTCTTCAAGATGACTGCAGACTGTGTGGAGATCTGCATCTACTTTCACCAAACGTAGGTAGACCTCAACATGAAAATAACCATTCTGGCACTAGTGAAACGGCAGAGCCAAATAATATTAATTGGACATGAATCAGTCTTACTTATGAACGTTTATAATCTGCTGTTCCATTTTAACTAAGTGTGTTGGTCTATCTATACTGTAGCTAAAAATTGACTTGAAACTCTACCTTATGTAGAATTTGGAGTTATATTTGACGAACAGAAAATGTTATTTGCTTGTATGTCCCTTAAAAGACCCTCCAAGTTCTTAGTGTCCCTGAAAAGAAGCGGCCAATATTTATAACTGTAATCCGTATTATTATTAACTAGACGTTGCTTGCGACTTCGTTCACATGACATTTAGAAAATTTTCTCCTCTTTACAACATTTATCAATGATGTTCCGCTCCTATTAGATGCAGCATGATGTTAAACAGCCTTCCTTGATAGATGTACTATCCAAAACTGAAATAATGTTTCAAATCTGATTTATGGTTCCGGATATTAGCGCGTTCAAACAAGCAAACTTTTCAGCTTTATAATATTAGTATCGATATTGAAACGGAAAAGACTTGGCTGTATATCTAGTAACACATATCGTTTAGTCTATTACACTACATATAAAAATATTAATGAAGATTAGTGAAAACCCTTGACATTTTAGAAAAGAAGCTACGTGACCTCGTATCGTACTAACATTATTTACCTTCTAAGAGAACATCACCGAGCAATTAACTTGTATAATACAGTCGATTGTAAAATGAACAATATGTATGTGATTGTTTTTAAATGCGATGGTATTTTAATATGTAGGTTTATAGCGAGTTGTCGACCTTGATGTTGGCTGACATACCATGCCCTTTCTTCCACCTTGCTGCCTATATCTTCTAGACGGTGATTGCATACATGATACATTATTAGCATGCTGCTATACCCCGACTTACCAAGGTCGCGTCTATGCAGTTCTGACACAATTATTTTGTTGTTCTAAACACTTAAGAGGATACCAAAATAGCTTCGTGCATTTTTCTATGTACGAAGTTTTCATTGTTTCTTTAGATTGAATGGCTAGAGCTCTAATTTTTAAGTATATGTTTTTTCAATATATGATCTAGGATCGCATAAACTCAGAAACGCGATTGAAAAAAGTTTTCTCGATAGAAAATCTTAGCGAAAATACCTCTCTCATTTCTTATTTTTTTCATTTGTCGGTCTATTATCGCGTATTAACTAATGAAATAACTTTAAAAACATAAGTAACTATTATATATAGAAACACGTAAATCAGAATTAAAATATATTTAGTAGATTTTGAGTAAATAGGAAAAGTATCCCTAATTCTTCATTTTCTGTGCCTACTGGCTGTGTTAATATGTACGTGTCGGCGATGATATACGATAATATTGATGTAGGCCCTTAACACAACCTTTAACACATTTATAAAGAGTTTATTTTCCTATGTATAAACTGTAAGGTTTGTTGGTCAGATTGTACGTGATTAGAGTAGACATAAGCGCCACCTGTTGCCCGAAAACGGCAAGTGCAGTTTTAGTTTGATTGTATCTTAATGATCAATGTTTCCGTTTTGGATTTACGCTAGTGTTAATATATTTAGAACTATGTTTTATTCATATTCTTAGAATATAATATTCACTATTTATTATACGATACATACTAATGTAAAGAACAAGTAATAACTTTGGAGAATTAAGCTGTTGGCTTTGATTAACTGATTAGGGTTAACTTGTAGTATTATAACACTGGTATTAACTTCAGGGACCCGTCGAAACGTGAATGTTTGAAAAAAAACCGACTAATTACGAGTTGTACTCGCACACGTAGGACTAGTAGGTACTCTTATCATTGTATTATATTGATCGTCGTACCAAATTGTAGAAAATGTTTGTTATTTGATTTGATGCCCTATTATATAACAGATGAGCGTACAGCGAAGTCTCAGTAAGAGGGTCTCTTTAACTTTTTTGTTGTGGAACCATATACAGAAGAGGAGTTTTTATCGTATGTATAGTATGGCACAGATATCAAGATGGTGGGTTAACGTGACGAGTAATATTAACCTGGCTTAATCGTTGTTATATAATGACGTTTCATATGACGCCTGTATCATAAACACATAAAGATAAATTTTCACGCACACATAGATGGCTTTAAGCAGACTTAACTTAGTGATGCGGCCATAGACACTACATCCGGTATATCTATGTTGTATGTATAGTACCTACGACGGGTCTCGTGGTCTAGTATAATATGATTCTTCTATTCTCCAGCCCATTTACGTACCCACTGTTAGGCACGGGCCTCCTCCACTTTGGAGGGATTATGGTCGACGGTTTATTTTCGAGTTTTCCGTCTCTCACAGAAGAAGTTATCTGTGTGCAATATCCCTTAGCTAACTTTTATAGCACCCTCGGGAGGAGATGGGGTGGTTACGCTTGTATTCTTAATCCGTCACCACACGGAAACTGTGATATGAACATAATATGAATATGTAGATTTTATTATTGGTCAATATTATCTTTCTTTTACCTTCACTTATCCTTGAATTAGTTTGTTAAAGTGTGTAAATATTTACACCATAGACATGAACGTGTATTACGTTTGTCACCTCCATCTTAGAAATCATGTAATAATTCGTCAGCTTAATGCGGTATTTATCATGAACCTCTAAATCTTTTCTGGTATATGAAAGTCAATAGATTTAAACTAAGTAAGTGATCAAACTATTTCATCTAACTGCTAGCAAAGATAAGACATCATCGGTTCGATTTTTACTCAGGACATAGTATTTGTTT
The DNA here is from genome assembly GCA_916999025.1 of Orgyia antiqua. Taxonomy (NCBI): domain Eukaryota; kingdom Metazoa; phylum Arthropoda; class Insecta; order Lepidoptera; family Erebidae; genus Orgyia; species Orgyia antiqua. Next base: position 24,600,492 of record OU779862.1, read on the forward strand.
AACGTTGAGTTTGTCAAATAAACAAAATTTCTGATGATCTCAATATATTGGTATGTATTGGTAAACAAAATATATTAATTTTATATCCATTATAGAACCTACCCATATGACAAGCATAAGACCTAATTAGAGACCAGATGTCGTCTGATATGAGATGTCCAAAAATATAAAAGAATATTATGTTGTGCTATCCTCACTACTCGCTATATTTTTAAGGAATTCAGTGCAGTTAAATCGATGTTCTTATTGTCTCCTCCAATACAAAAAATTGTGCAAATCAGTTTTCATCAGAACGATATATTATTCTGTGGATATATCTTTACATGTGTAGCAGGCATTAATTTATAGAATATAATTAGTACTATCTTCAGATAAAGTAAGAGTAGTGTTTACATAAAGATCTATACAAACACTAATTACGGCTCCCTTGAAACTGTTAGCCTATATTAATACCTAGGTACAATAGGTTAGTTGAACAAAAGAAGGCCTTGCAATGCGTTAACTATCGTCTAAAATTAGGAGTTCTACGCTGAATGGTATACGTAATTTTCTTTGTGAGAAATTCTCATACATACTGTGTTTGTTAGTTTTTGAATATTTATTTGATGTTAGTTCATTTTCAAGTCAAATTTTTAATTATATGCATTGTGTTATTGTGATCTTTTATTTTGTCCCAGCAATAGTATTGTGCTATGTTTTTGCTAACTGTTGTTAATGGTACCAATTCTACGTGCACAACTAAACTTTACTAAAAAATGAAAACAGCTATGGTGTAAAGTAATTTATTAATTTTGCAATTGACATGCTTACATTGGCATTGACATTACTTAATAAATTAAATTATGGTGGAAAAAGTGATTACGTAGAAATACGATATAAACTCAATGGAGTGACGATTGTGGTGGTTAATTTGATTGCTACAAGCACGACCGCAATAAACTCAGTTGGAAGAGCTTCGGAACGGTATTCCGAGGTCGTGGGTTCAAGTCCCGCTTGCGGTAATCACTTTTTCCACCATTATTTAATTTATTAAGCTATAGTGTATTTTGATTAAATGGCTATTTCGTTGTGCGTATTTTATTAATTGAAATTGTTAGTAATACTAAAGTTGAGTTAACGTTGCCAAATTGTGTTATTGACACATTATCAATTTTCATTTTAGCTAATATATAGCTAAAATTTAGTTTAATAAATATTAAGTACAATTTACAGTGTTTTAAAGATTGACAGTGATATTAAAGCACTGAAACTACGAAACACGGCTAGTAAAAATATAGGTATAAAAAACCCAACCCAGCATGAGTATTTGTCTTTTTTTTTATGAATGAATGAATCTTTTTTTTGAATTGTTTTTCTGTAGGATCTGCAATTAGTCCACTTTAGACTATGAGCAGGTTGGTTGAGTGAATATGAAGTTCAGGAGGATGGAGCAATTTCTTCACTCTATCTCCCCTATGAAGACAGCACGTTAGGTCTTTTGTGTGCATATCTGCCTTCATAAAATAGTAGTTTTGTGTGGATATCGAATCCACGATCTCGTACTTAGCAGGCAACGTTATTATTGCTACGCCACGAAACCCATAGAGTTACAAATAATTGAATGTTATTCCATTTGGTTTGTTCTAAGACGTAATTTTTAATAGTTAATGATTTCTTTGTTGTGCCTATGTATAAAAAAACACGTCCTGTATTCACATTCGGTATCAAAACAGCTACAGCACATGTTATGCATGTCGACGCACTGAATCTAATTAATTGCGCCAAGGTCTTGTATTGTTTTGTCTCTTGTTATTATTATGAAAATATTTAGTATCAAAAGATTAGTCTAATAGAGACAATACCAAAGAAAAACACATTCCTAGTTATTATTCTATTTAGTAATTTAAGCTAGATTAAAATTACTTATTAGCTCTGTTGGCTAGATTGTAATATTTTTGATGAATGTGGTCTCCAAAGACCGGAGTCATAAAAAAATGAAAATATAGATTAGTGTAATCAAATAAAAACAATTTTTTTGGGATTAGATGCGTATTGATTTTGTAGAAAATGGTTTTATTTGAAAAACAGCCGTGGAAATGTTAGACAACATTGAATTATTGTTTACGGGTTTTATTCAGCTAATAATTTTTTTAGAATATTATTATTTTGAAACAAATATTCGAGGATAAAAAGGTTTTAAAATCGATGTTACTACACATTAGATATATCTATCCGAATACTTACATTGATGGAATTGTTCTACAAACCACGCACAGGCATGCGTTTTTATTGAAGGGAACGTGCAAGCGCGCTTATCTTTTCCTTGTTCATCATATCAACCTATTGCAGTCCACTGCTGGACATAGGTCTCTCCCAATTCACGCCACAATATTCGGTCCTCCGCCTTCCGCATCCAGTCCCTCCCGGCGACCTTCTTCAGGTCGTCGGTCCACCTGTCAGGGGGGCGCCCTACCCTACGCTTGCCGAGCCGCGGTCTCCATTCCAGAACTCGTCTGCTTCATCGGCCATCGGTTCTGCGGCAGATATGGCCTTAAGCGAGCTTGCTCTGCGAGCTATGTCGACCTATGTCGACTATGTCGACCACCTTCGTTCTTTGGCGGAGTACCTCATTTCGGAGTTTATCCCTCAAAGGGTTATAATTTTTTTTTGTTATTATTAGTTTATCGTTTTTCCGGGTTAGAAAAGTGAAATGTTAATTTTGCAGCAGCTTTTTAGCGTTGCATATCAGTAACGTTTAACGAAATGTTACAATTAGTAGGTGTATGTGACATGTCCTTAATCATTATTCTTGGCAATCAATAATAAGTTAAGTAAATGCACCTTCTATGAGTGCCAATAACTTAACATTGGTTGTTAAATGAACTGCCAAAGATGTTTTTCCGAAAGATTTCCGAACTACATGTTACTTGTGATTGACGTCTGGATACACTCTCTAGCATATCAGGCCAATTTAAAGTACTATATTTGCACTTATTAAAACTAAAAACGTTAATTGGTATAAGAAAATATTTTTTATTGCGTCACATCTCTTTATGACACTTTTTTACAGACACTACAGAGACTATAGAACACCATCTATGTTAATTTTTACGCTCAACTTGCTGGTCATACTCTCACAGCTCATTATACATTTGACGGACATCAGGGCCTTATTCACTTAGCGACTGTACTACCCGTCTTTTAATCCGTAAATACTATCAACTGAGACCAAATAGCAACAAAATACATTATTTTGCAATAATTCTAATTACGGTTTTACAGCCTACTATATGAGTAAACAAAGGCGTTATGTAAATTATATGCGTGTATTAAAGTCAAATACAATCAATTATCTAGTTAGCTACATTGTATACCAATTATTGTTATATGTAGTACAATCAACGAATCAGTAAAGAGGCCATGTCGCTATAAATCATAATTTATGTCACATTTATGCATGAAGGGAGCTAATGATAAATGAGAGATTGAGGCTAAATTCTTTAATTCCAATTTTAGCCAAGTAAATATTTATTAAGTTTAGACCTATTCCAAAGGTCTAAACTTAATATATTTGTGACAAATAGGAAAGATTATGAAGATTAATATTTTCATTTCAGTATTTTCTCGATGATAGAATTTTATTACACTGATAAAGCATGAGGCATATCTATACGTACGTGAGCGTGGAATTTAGAAAATATTTGAAAGAAAAAAAGAAAACGTTTACTACTGCAGTACCAAAGTATACAAAAACACTTTTTAAGTACATACCTAAATATAAAAATAATACACATATGTATAATAGTGTCGGCACAGCAGCAATGGGTGCCCATTTCAGCATATGTCAAGTCCATAGGTTGACGTTGGTTTTCAAATGGGCCCTTTGTGTGATGTCACGGATATCCAACAAGCCATCACTTAAATTAGACAAAGGCTATTTCCCCGTTTTTGCAACGTTTTTCACTGATGCTTCGCTCCTATTAGCTGCAGCATGATGTTATACAGCCTACAGCCTTCTTTGAAAAATATACTATCCAAGTTTAAAAGAATTATTCAAATCGGACCAGTTGTTCCTGAGATTAGCGCATTCAAATGAACAAACAAGCAAGCTCTTCAGCTTTATAATATTAGTATAGATAATAAAGTTGAAGAGTTTGTTTGTTTGTTAGTTTGTTTGCGCTAATCTCAGGAACTACTGGTCCAAATGAAAAAAAAATCTTTTTATGTTGGATAGTCCCTTTATCGAGGAATGCTATAGGCTATATAATATTACGCTGTGACCAATAGGAGCGAAGCATCAGTGAAAAAATGTTGACATACGGTTTTTCTTTAATTTCGTGCGTATTAAGACTCGAGTAACAGCTAGTCCTACTAATATTATAAAGGCGAAAGTTTGTAAGTATGGATGTTTGTTACTCTTTCACGTAAAAACTACTGAATGGATTTGAATGAAACTCTACCACAATATAGCTTATTCATCAGAATAACACATAGGCTACAAATTGGCTGGACCGATTTTGATGAAATTTTATTTTATACAGAATTGTATGGCAAAACAACGTTTGCCGGGGCAGCTAGTAATGAATAATGGAGAAAAGTAATAACGTCTTATGGTCTTATTCATAACGACTTATCGGAGGTTTAAAAGTTCGCTAAAATTGATTCGCAAAATTTGTCAAAACTTGTTATTCATAATAATCTTTTTACGATAAAACGTTTATTATCTCTCCAATAAAATCTCCGTTTAAACCTCCGATAAGTCATTATGAATAAGACCATTAGTGTAAAACACAACTAGAATTACACAAACACAAAACTACAGATCTAACAATGTATTATAATATATTCACATTCTGTAATATTTATAATGAATAATTAAAACAATGGCTTTGAATTATACCGATAATAATGTTGTTGGCTGGGTCGATAACGTTCGATAGTGTGAGCGGATAGCCTTACTTAGATATTGTTGGTCTATCCAATTCATATCTACACTTGTTAACAATGCATTGTCCTGTTTGATAAGCATTGCTGGGATTAAATACAATTAAAATATATATTGAATATATTGCACATAGGGATAATATCTAATATATCCGTGTGGTGACGGATTAAGAATACAAGTGTTACCATTTCCTACCAAAGAGTTTTGTAAAAGCATGCTAAGTAAAAGTCAGCGCGGCATAGGCGCAGTGAAATCCAAAATAAATTGTGTGCCCGTTGGATTTTAATTATTATATGAATAATTTTTCAAATATTTTTTTATAGGAACGGGACTATTCCCTGTATAATAAAATAATTATCGCGAATAGCAATATAAGTAAAAATTTCTTACAGCAATACTATATAGCATGCCTCACATTATGAAAAGCGGGTGCAATAGAGCCTTTCAAAGTCTCTCACCAACCGTAACGTACAAAACCGCCTACGGAAGTAATAAAAAGTTGTGAACAAAAATAGTAGGTACGTCTATACTGTACATCATACAGAAACACATGACAGCTTCAGGGTTATTTTTTAACTTGAAATAAATTGCATACTTTGTTCTATCACATCACGTATACGTTTGTTTCTTCCGCCTGATACTCATCTTATATCAACAAAAAACATTTATTCCTTAATTATACACTATATTGTTTCGTAGGTTAACTTAATAACATACAAACGATCCTTATGTTATGATAGAGCACATTTCTCTATTTAGTGTTTTTTTTTGTCGTGGGGTTATAGAATAGTAATACATTACACAATTATTAGATACATTAAGTCAATTTATTCAATAGTAATAGAATAGAATATTGCTCCTCCCCATCTCTTCCAGTGAGTGTCGTAAAAGGCGACTAAGGGAGCACCAGGGGAACGGGCAGCAGCGTTCTCCTGAGTATCAAAACACCTACTGCGATTGCCAACCCACCTGCCAAGCGTGGCGATTATGGCAATAACCCCCCAAATGAAGTAAGGCAAAAACCACAGGCAAAAAGACAACGGTCCCGTGTAACTACGAACCCACTATTCCGACACACGGTGGTGGGCCTGGTAACGGCGAGGTACGGGATTTTGGAGCACCAACAAGGTGTACTGACGATATCGTCAATTGCACTGGGGGGCCGCTGGATGCAGTTAGCGCAGGACCGCGAGTTGTGGCGTTCTATGGGGGAGGCCTATGTAGTAGGGCGGATGGATGGATGGATGGATGATAACTTTCAATGATTATTTTTAATTTGTGATACGATGTTTCTTTAACCTTGTACCTTCTTTTAAAACTGTCGCTATAAAATAGGTGCGGTAAGTAACTATGTTCTATTACATTGTCTTTTTAAGTACTAATTAATTCAGATGGAATCTCGCTATTTCTTATCTTATAGATATGCAAATAGGGTTCGTGTATTGTAACAATATTACTTAGTACGTAATATTGAGTAAGATATTAAACATTAAGTCAATTTATTCAATAGCCACTAATGAAGCATCAGGAAAACATAAAATCTAGTACTTTCATGAGACATGATATTAATTTACAAGAGATTGCGATTAATACAGTTGCTATAACAAAATCTCACTCTCTCTCCAGCCCATTTACGTCCCACTGTTGGGCACCGGCCTCCTCTACTTTGGGAGGGATTATGGTCTACTGTGCCGCGCTGACTAGGCGTGTTGGCACAGGGTTTATTTTCGCATTTTCCGTCTCTAACAGGTCATGTTATCTATGAGCAATATCCCTTAGCTGACTTTTACAGCACCCTTGGTAGGAGATGGGGTGGTAACACTTGTATTGTTAATCCGTCACTACACGGAGTGTGACCACATGAAAAAAGCTATTTCAGTAAAATAATATGACAGGATTTATTTAACCCTTAATTTGGCAACTGAATAAAATATTATGTAAATGTATAAGTTTGATGAATGCTAGGTATCAAGGACATCCAAAAAAAAATTAAAATCCTGTTTTGCCCATAGCTAGGAAAAACTATAATTTCTTTAATTTTTACCAGTGACAAAATCAGGATTACAGGCATAAATTTAGATGAAGCAGGTAATGTAGGACTTTCAGAAGCCTGATTTTCGGATTCATCGTATTAGATAAGCTGATAATTACAAGAGAAAAAACGATAGAAGGAAAATCATTTCAGTTAGCAGCACATTCATCAAGCTTTTAGGCGTAAGTGAGTTATTTAGGGATTAAAGCCAATAATGTTGATGCACGCGCATGCTGACAAGCAAAAAAATAAAAAAAAACCGGGAAAGTCCATAACCGCAAATCACACCGAATTCGGCAATGTTCGCCACAGCGGACATAGTTATTTTTATATGTATTTGGCAATATCCGCCGTGCCGGACCATGAGGATAAAAAACCACTAAATCACGTTCAAAACGTTAGGCATTTCCGATAAGCATTATCACATACGTATATTCTAATGCAATTTGAAAAAGAAATTTACTTTTATTCCCAACAACATCAAAAATAATATATTTTACCGTGTCGAAAACAGATGACCGCGTCTCCGTTGACATTTTGTTCGCTATTGACAAATATAGTGTTTCCAACATAATATATTTTTACCTTCTACTACATTTTTACAGATTGACCAAGAAATAATCATGCAGGATGAAAAAAAATAAAATTTACAGCGCACACAGTTATTTCTGAACTTTTTGAATTATTTTTTAATTTTTGACTTTGTTGTCCGCTCGCCTGTCACCAGGCAGAGATTCTAGAACGATCATAGCTAGAGAATTGAAAATTTCATAGTTTATGTATGCTATAACTAACAACAAATAATCGTCATAATCATTAGCCTGGCCTTTTCTCGCTATTTGGCTAAGTATGACAAATATATTATGATATTATAACGGCATGGAACCCTTTATGTACGAGTCAAACTCTGTTTTGCTATACATTATTGTTTAGCAATATTGACTATTCAGTAGACGCAGTTATAAATAAAAGCATAATTCCTAAATTAAATAAAATAATACTATACAATGGTTTTGTCTCCGAGACATATAAGGGAAGCAATCATGATGGATGCACGGTTTTAATCATGTTATGTTAGGATTACAAACAACTTTTGATTGAGTGAAAGTAGAGATCACGCTCTTCTATTAAGGCATATGGTATTTATATCTGTTTCGTAATAGTTGTAACATGAATATCATAGTTAAGTAATATCATAGTTAAGTTTTTCCTCCACAACCCTACCGTGCCATGGTGGTACCTTGGGCCTAACCATGACCCGGAAAGGGTAGCCTCTTTATCTGGGGATCGTAGTTAAAAGTTGATATTATTTTAAACCAATTGTAAATAAATTCTTCAGATCTACCAAATGTTATGTCTTTATTTAAGACTTTCGTTTTTTGCCTGACTAACAAGGAGAAGGATAATTATGTTTTGTTGCGTATTTTGTATGTATCTATCTAGCTTTTTATCGTTTCATTTAGTTTTTCCAAATGGATAGATTTTGTAGATTAGAGTATCGATCAATAAAATTCATCTTAAAATCACCACAATCAGCAAAGTGGTGCTATGACGATTTTTTATATTAAAATGTTAATTTTTATATATAAAAAAAATAAAAAATTTTTTTTTTGTGGTTTTTTGGAACAAAATAGTAACTTGAAAATAAACAAAAATTTGCCTTTACAATATCAATGATCTAAAGATAAATCGATTAAATAGATACGATACTACGTTTAAGTCTATAACTTACACCGTACACATTATACGAGTAGTTGCGTTCTATCTAATTGAACTGAGTGCGAGCAGTGTGTACACAGTCGCAGTCGGTGTGAATTGCAACTTGTCGATATTATCTCTACCAATGGGCAATTAGTGACACTGTGATGCAAACTGAATAGAAAGGGTTGTTTTACTGTACGTTTATATTGGAAAAGTAACACTTTCTGAAGTTTACCAACTAAACTATACGACTGAGGTTTAAAGTGCTTGTAAAGAACACAAAATAATCTTTATTTAAAACCTAGGTGGTTTTTAACACTAATTAAATAGCTTTTTTAACGTAATTTGTACAAATAGTAGTATTTTTATTCTTAAGAGAAGATATTAGCCTAGGGGGCGCCTTTGCCATGCAACTTTGAGCCTAAAATGTCAAAAATAACATCTTAATCCTAAAAAGCAGTTTTGTACCCCTGAAATAAAATGGGCGCATCCGTTAATTATTGAAAATAATATTGCACTTTCTTATTTGATAATATTTTTCTATAATTTTAACAGAATACCTATAATTATGCCTTATACTTTGAAACTACATAGATCCGCGTTTCAAAGTTCATAAGCTTAGAAAGTCCCTAATAAAATTAAACATATTAAGGGACTCTACATTTATTACGTAAAAAAATCGATTCCATGGCCGCAGCCTGATTATTGTAATTATATGTATTTAGTTATACATTCTAGGTTTTAAATAACACGTCTATAGGTAAATCCGTTACTATATTTCCTCGTATATAAATCAATTATAGTGTTGTATAACAACTAAAGCATTATGCTCAAATATGGTCATATCTGTTTAGTTTCCGCGAACATCTCTATGTCATTTTGACAAGGTTATACTATTTTATGAGAACTTATTTAAATTTGTGTCAGGTTTAATAAGTTTCTTTTTAGGATATTAGTATTAAAAAATCTTTACGGACGACGTTTTATTTAATTGTTTCTTAGTCCAGACACCACACGGACAAAATCCTAGCCTGTGCATGAATAAAACAATATTTTATACGATATAGATATATAAAGGATAGAAAAAACATTATATCCATTTGTACCTAGCGTTAAGCTTAATTTCTGTTTCTGTTTCTTGTAAAGTGTAAAATAAAAAGTTAATTTATCTATCTATCTAAAGGTAATTATTATTCTCCTCGTATATAGTTGTTCGTCACAAACGCATTATATTTTTTCACTTGTCTGCACTGTCAATTAAAGCCAGGGCCGGCGTAGACATCAATACGATCGGTGGGTGGACAATTATAGAGTGAGCAAACATCTAAGCCCACTTGAATACCTACCGCGGTTATAATTAATTATTGTTATAGCAAAAACAATGTACGAACACTTAATGCACTAAGAACTTGTCCTTTATAGGGTGGCTATGAGTTTCTATAAAATTAATATAAGTTTCTAAAACCTTCGAGCATGTTATGAGTGTAGATGAAGCCAAGAAAGTGTGTTTGGATTGTAGCAGATGGTGCACTATAGTCTCTAGTAAACAAAGACTATGGAATGGCTATATAACATGGAATGGATATATGGCCTATGGGAAAAAGTCGTAACGATATGGTGATAATGAAGTTTTAGTACCATCTTTCTACACCTGATAGTGGAAAGCCTGAGTACATGCTGATACTTAACCTTTACCGTCTTAACATCAGGCAGAAGTTTCATACACATTGGTTGGATAGTTGGACTAGTATACACGCCAATCTATATTTAGTATGGTCGCATAGAGTTTAGTTTCGAGCCCTACTCTATTTTGTAACATGTAATTGGCTTATGTTATCTAGTCAGCTCAGTGATTTCTGTTTTTCGGAATAAATAACACCTAGTGAAGACAATGTGGGTGATCCACAGAAAATAAGGAATATGCTAAAGTCTAACATCTTTAAGCTGGCTGACCTTGATTTTGATTTCTTATATGAAAGAATAACGTAATATTTTAACCTTGGCAATTAAAATCCATTTATACAAGAAGATGTTTTGTGGCAAAAAATAACTGACATAAAGATAAGTAAGTACATATTTATATCCAGTTTTAAAGTTTTAAATTGACTAACAGAAGTGAATTAAATTGTAGTGGAAAAAGTGATCACCGCTAGCTGGAACCCACGACTTCGGAATACCACGACTACCACTATACTGTTAGCACGACCGCAATATCTCAGAGGGCAGAGCAACGCGAACGGTATTCCGAGGTCGTGGGTTCAACTACCGCTTGGGGGGATCACTTTTTCCCACTACAATTTAATTTATTAAATAATAGCATAGCAAGTCTATTGCAAAATTAATAAATTACTTTAATGATAGAAGTAATTCGATAAAGTCTATTTTTTTCCTGTAATTTATGAATAGTTTGGTAACCCTATTGTTACTTTGGTATTGTACCTGTATGCTGATGGTACGTGGGTACGGATATGATTAATCGATATAGACTTACAGTCTCTTAATTGCTTGTTTAGTTAACACTAATATAATAGGATTTCTATTCAAGTATACTTAGCCTATTGCTTTGTATTGTTCTCACAATTTTAATTGCTTACTATTTGTAACTTATAATCCTATTAGTGAAACAAAACGGGCCACATATAGTTAAATACAAAAAAAATATATTCAAAATTACTACCTCATAAAGTTTCGAATCAGAAAATGACATTTAACTGGTTTATCTTTTTCTCTTTCTCTCTCCAGCCCATTAACGCCCCACTGCCAACAGTGGCCCGTGCCCAAGCACGGGCCTCTTACACTTTGGGAAGGATTATGGCCTACTGTGCCGCGCTGACCAGGCGTGTTGGCATAGGGTTAAGTTTCGAGATTTCCCTCTCTCACAGTAGACGTTAACTGCTTATATTGTTCCTTAGCTGGCACTTACAGCACCCTGGGAAAGAAATGGGGTGGTGACACTTGTATTCTTTATCCGTCACCGTGGTTTATCTTTACTTATCTATACTAATATTATAAAGCGGAAGAAATTGTTTGTTTTAACGCGCTTATCTCAGGAACCACCGGGCCGATTTGAAAACTTCTTTCAGTTTTAGATAGGGCATTTATCGAGAAAGGCTTTAGGCTATATAAAATCACGCTGAGATCAGTAGAAGCGAAGCAGTAATGGAAAATGTTGCAAAAACGGGAAAAAATTTCTAAACTTCACGCGAACAGAGTCGCGGGCAACAGCTAGTTTTAAAATAAAGTCGTTATTTTTATTCCGATGTCTCTATTTAAACTTAATATCTTCAAAATTGCGCAACAGATTTTGACTTACTTTTTTAAATGATAGCATGGTTCAATAGGATGACGTTTTTGTATAATTTGGTAAGGTTTGCTTTATAAAAACCACGCATACGAAGTTCTGCAACAGCAACTGTCAGTAGAAAATAAAATTATAATACCTAACTAAAAATACATCTATATCTAGTGAAACTAGAGACTGAATGCAATAACAGTAATGTTTATGGTTTAAAAGTGCCACCTCCACACCAATCACAACCCTATTATTAGACGGGCTTCGTGGTGGAGTGGTTCATGTAACGGAGTGCCGTTCACAAGGTCGCGGGTTCGATTCCCGCTCGGGACACTCATTTGTGTGATATTTATAATTGTCATACAAATGTTTGTCCTGGGTCTGGGTGATTACTATGTATTATAAGTATGTATTTACAAAAGAAAAGTAGTTTATGTAGTCTATCCGTATTCTGGTATCCATAACACAAGCATGATAAGCTTAGCTTGGGACCAGAGGACGTTATGTGAAGTGTCCATGAATATTTATTATTTACTAGCTGGCCCGGCAAACGTTGTTTTGCCATACCAAAAAAAAAGTAAAAAAAAATTTTAAAAAAGAACTATAAACCTCACGGAGCCCGCGACCTTTCCAACGAATGCAAAACCGTGGAAATCGGTCCGTGCGTTCTGAAGTTATAACGTCAGGAAGGAAAACCCAACTTATTTTTATATAGTAGTTTTATATTACGTACTGGTAAACGAGCAGTAAAATAACTGATATTAGATTAGAAGATTCAGTCTGTATGTAACTTTAATACTACACATATATATTTATATATATATATCACATTGTTTATTTAAGGCACGCACTTGTCACAAGGAAAATATATGTACATGTAAATATATATGCCTGTTCAAGGTCCAATGAAATTTGTCATTCAAAAGGACTGCGCGTATAGACGACAGACGATACGCGCGCAAGTAAAATAGGTCCAGTGGCGTAGTGAGGTTTTCCTCAGTGATACACCGAGCTCAAAATACGAACAAATCCATCTATAATAATATTATAAGGCTGAAGAGTTTGTTTGTTTGAACGCGCTTATCTCAGAAAACACTGGACTGATTTAGAAAATTCTTTCAGTACTGGATAGTACATTTATTAAAGAAGGCTATAGGCTATATAATATTACGCTGCGACTATAGGAGCTAAGCGGCTGTAAAAAATGTTGCAAAAACGGGGAAAATTTTCTAAATTCCATGCGTACGAAGTCGCGGGCAACGGGAAAGCTAGTAAAATTTTAATAAATAAAATTGCAGTGGAAAAAGTGATCACCGCAAGCAGGACGGTGATCACTTTTTCCACTACAAATTAATTTATTAAGTAAAAGCACTCTCTCTCTCTCCAGCCCATTCACGTCCCACTGTTGTGCACGGGCCACCTCCACTTTGGGAGGGATCGTGGTCTACTGTGCCGCGCTGACCAGGCGTATTAGCACAGGGTTTATTTTCGAGTTTTCCGTCTCTCACAAAGGGTGTTATCTGTATGCAATATCCCTTGGCTGACTTTTACAGCACCCTTGGGAGGAGATGGGGTGGTGACACTTGTATTCTTAATCCGTCACCACACGGAGAGTGCGGGAAGTAAAAGCATAGCAAGTCAATTACAAAAATTAATAAATTACTTTAGCTAGTAAAGTTTTTTTTCTTAACTCCTATGATTTATTTAGAAAATCTCAAAAATAATTAAGGATTGAAAAATTTCCTTGTGTTGTGTCATAACTTAGAACAGAACGTGATTGCCATTATAGTTGTATACCCTGCGTACCAAAATACTCTGTTCCGTGAATAACAATCGGGGTAAATCGTCAAATATGTACATTTTTGATCATCTCTCAGAACTTTGTATTCTAGAAACTTGTGACGATTCATAAGTGATGTACTGTTATAAGTTATTTATCAATACACTTATTTCAAACCGAATTGATAGCGTAAAATTTACAACAGAGATGCGCTTTAATTGGTTTTTTTTCGCTTTTGTTAATTTCCTTATAAGATTTGTTATGATTAAATCTATAGGTACTATAACTATTAACAATACTTACCTAATACATAGATAGAATATTCTTTATTGTACATCTCAATATTACAGTATGTAGATAAAGTAGACCATTTTTAGACTTAAAACAACACAAATTTTTTTTTTTTTTTTTGCAATCACAATTACAACACAAACACATTATTATATAAACAGGTAGCCATAAAAACTTTAACAAGTTTGTCTCGGCTACCCTTGTAATATAAATGTACCCTTGTAATGTAAATAACACATACAACATACAATACGCGGTCTTATCGCAAGTTGCGATCTTTTCCAGACAAGTAAAGTTTAAACTCTTCATATTGTTTCTCAAAATTTCGTTTTATTCCAATTTATTTGTTGATAATTTCGTAATAGAATCTAACGTAATAGTTTCCTACAGTATAAAACTCTCATCTAGCCTTCAGAGTATTTCTCACGACCGTCACTGTCAATATAAAACATTGCCTTCCGGCATATTATTGTTAGGCTCAGTGCGCCTCGTACCTCACAAGGAAGACACATCAACACGTACTTCACCGAAAATTATCGACGTAAGTTTTGCGCCGTGAATTTTTAGAGCGATCGCTTCCGTATTCCTTGTGTTTAACGTGCTCGAGTCAGGGTCGTATACGATATGTTTATTGCGAACGCTTTCAGAATTGTCATCCCTTTAACAGATTGCGTATTTTTGGCTGTATTATATGATAGTGCTGCGATTCTGTTAACAATTAAGTAACTAATTTAAAATTAAATTTTTCTTTTTTAAATATTGTCAAAATTCACTTCTCCCTTTGAATAATTATCGGAGTATTAGGCGATAATATTTGCGATATAAAATGTTATTCAATATAAAATTTTGAATAACTACGCTTTTCAAACATTGTTACGATTTTAGAATGTATATAGTGATGTGTTCTTTTAAATGTAGAAAAATAGCTGATGAAGGAAATGTCAAAATACTTTTATTACATAAAAAATATGATGGCCTAATATGGGATAATGTGTGTCAATCCATAGCACCCAAGACTGGACTACATTTAGCCACACATTTTCTTCTAGTCGTGAATCTGTTTTCATTGCCTCCACAACCGCTGTAAGAAAATCCTTCACATTGTCTGGTAGTTATATCATAGTAGTACCTGTGAAAAACAATATGCTTATTAAAGCGACCCACCGTTTGATGATGGATAAAATGTCTAGAACACATTTCCTGTCAATAATAAAAAAAAATAAGGATTTTCAAAATCAACTTAGATTTAGGTCTGTTTTATTCCTAGTTTTTATACTAAAGTACTCACTACCCCATCTCCTCCCAAGGGTGCTGTAAAAGTCAGCTAAGGGATATTACACACAGATAACATCCTCTGTGAGAGACGGAAAGCTTGAAAATAAACCCTGTCAACACGCCTGGTCAGCGCGGGACAGTAGACCATAATCCCTTCGAGGTGGTGGAGGCCCGTGCCAAACAGTGGGACGTCATAGTCTTTTCCAAAACCAAAAACGAGAGTAAATGAAGCTAACAGATAGCACTCTATGGTCTCTGCCTACAGAAAAAAGGCATGATGTCTAAGAATGTAGGTATGATTAGAATAAAGACCTTTGTTAACACGAGAACCAAAAAATTACTTATATAAATAAAACCACTTTATACGGATTTAGACGCGTGTATTTGTTTTAAATTTTAGCCCGACGTGTCGTTAAATATTTAAATGTTATTGTATTTATGTATTTAAAACTAGTTTACTTGCCATATTGTATTCTGCCTCTATAATAATTAAAAACATTAGTCTATGACAAAATTAAGCAAGTTTTACCTATTGTTAAAATTTTTTATTGTTATTGTATTTATAAAATTAAAATAATGTTATTAATTTTATGTAGTCTGAGCATAATGTAGTATAATAGTTTATGGTAAAAGTCTATCTTTATGGTCAAATGTAAAATTAAAATCGAATGTGGGTAAACCCTGTAATAATTGATCGTAGAGGACACTTTTCAGCTCAGTCTCACCCGTGACCATGGTGATTGCAAAGTCTCCGAAACGTCGGGCTAAAATTTAAAACAAATACACGCGTCTAAATCCATAAAAGTGGTTTTATTTAAACAAATGAGTCGTGCAAGTGTTAGAGAATATTACTTATATAGTTATTATACTTACTGTGGGTGATAACGATCGCATACACCAAAATCTGACTGAAGTCGGCAGTATATTGCTGGATTTTGTGGGGGTATCGATGAAGGGCCTGGAACTGAACAATTATTTATCGTAAATAATTTTTTTTACTTGCAATTGTAAAACACACTTCTCAGCTGTAATTCTCACAACTCGCTTAGGTAATAAACTTAAGCTTGGAACCAGAGGACGTTATGTTAAATGTCATTGATATTTATTTATTTATTTCATTAATCTGGGCCTCTATAATACACAAGTTTCAAACTAGACATAAGAATTAAACTTTAATAAAATACAATTTGAAAAAGTAAATTAAACTCGTACTTACCTTTACAATGTTCATGACACTCATATAATGAGAAAAAGTTGTTAAAACTCAATGGGCAGTCGTAGTAGTCAAATGTCAAGCAGGTTTGCATTTTGATATCAAAGTAATATCTAAAAATATGGATCTAATTATACTAACAACTCTATTACTTATTATTTTTGGATACAACACTGCCTCACCTAGAAAGGCGGTAGGACTGTAGGACGCACTCCGACGAGGTTGGCAACAGTCGGCCGGAGTTAGAGTTAAGTTAGAGTTAGAGACTTACGTACTTATTCATAATGACTTATCGGAGGTTTAAACGGAGATTTTATCGGAGAGATAATAAACGTTTTAGCGTAAAAAGACAATTTTCGCGAACCTATTTTAGCGAACTATTAAACCTCCGATACTTAAGTCATTATGAATAAGACCGTTATCATTTATTATTAATGCTAATACTTATTTGCTTGATACGTATCTATTAATGTATCAATTTATTTAACGGAATCTTTGATAACATTAACTTGCAGTAGTCCAACTGATCTGGAATTTCGCATACATATCTAGGAGTGATGACAATGCAATAATTTTAAAAAGTTTCATGATTTTGATCAAGGGTGTTATTTAATTTTTGAAATAAGTAAATTTAATAACTTAAATAATTATGTTTTTAATCTACATAAAATACATATATTGATGTTTTAGGATTTGAAAGCTTGATTGAAGAGCTGTGGATGAATTTGAAAGACGAAAAATTAGAAACTATTAGCAAAATAAGACATTACCTATTCTTTAAAAAAATTAAGAATACATATTTACATTAGGAATTATGATGAGTGTTACATTTAAACTACAAAGACGTACCTTGCTACACTAGTTAAGTTTTTTCTTGGTGAACAATCGTAAGCATTGGGCTGCATCTTACAGATAACATCATAATTAGCGTTCAGGAAATCCTCTTAAAAAATTAGGAAGATAATTAATAAACTAGTTTCATATTTTTTTTATATTTTATAGGTTTAGTTAGATTGTGTCCGTGTTAGATTAAAAGTACAAAAGTTGTATCCCATTTCCTTCCCTGGGTACTACATATAAGACCCAAGTCAGCCCATTTATTTGTTTATTTATCTACTGCGAGATATGAAAATCTCGTAACTGAGCCCTATGCTAACACGCCTAGTGTACTATAGTTGATCAGACACGCCCTAGAAGTAAAGTAGAAGTACCTAATAGCGAATGTTAATGGGCATTTAATTAATTAAGCATAAAAAATCCGTGATATCTCAACACGAAGAATCTGTCCTCAGTGGTGGGAGGTTTATCGGTTAAAAGGAAGAATATAGCTATAGACAATGGTACCAATTATACATGCATTAACTAAAAAATAATAAATATATAAATAAATATTCACGGACATTTTACACAACGTCCTCTGGTCCCAAGTTAAGCTTATATGCTTGTGTTATGCGTACCAGAATACGGATAGAATACATTATACTACTTTTCTTTTGTAAATACATACTTAAAATACATAGAAACACCCAGACGCAGTACAAACATTTGTATGACAATTAGAAAAATCACACAAATGATTTTCCCGAGCGGGAATCGAACCCGCGATCTCTTGATCGGCAGTCCGTTACATAAACCACTCAACCACGAAGCTCGTCAGAAAAATGAAAATTGATAGCATCAATATATCTATTATTTGCTATTTCGTTTTACACATTCATATTAATTAAAATCGTTAGTCTATAATGCACAGTTTTTTTTATATTTTATTTTAAGTTCAGTTAACATTGCCAAATTATACTATTGACACTATCACTTTTCATTTTTTTATTAAGTTAAGTTTAGTTGGCCACGAAAAATCGGTACCGGTGTCTTTAAGTTACAACTTACCAACCCATGTATCATTAACAGGTTGTGTATTTTCAGGAGAATCAAACAAAGTAAGCGGCGTTGATTGTATACAACGCAAAAAATACACCAAAATAAACACGACTAAGTTTCTACATAACATGTTGTAAAAACACAATACTGTAAATATTTATAGCAAGTCATAAAATAGTTCTGCTATAAAAAGTGTATAAGGTAAAAGCAATAATAGATTGAGGAGTTGATAATATTCCATGAGCGGTGATAAACGGGACAGTCAACTAAGAAAACTGCTTTTTAATGGCCAAATCGCAACATAAGGATGTCAAATATTTTCTCTCTCTCTGTCTCTCTCTCACTTCAGGGCCCAAATTGGACAAGGGCCTTCTCTATTTTGAGAAAAATTATGGTTTAAATGTCACGTTGACGACGCGTGTTGACACACTGTTCATTTTCGAGTTCTCGTTTTCTAACTAAGGATGTTGTTCGTGTACAGTATTCCATGACTGGCTCTACAGCATGCTAGGAAGAAAAAGGGGTGGTGAGACGTGTGTTCTTAATCCGTGACCACATGAATGTATTTTTTAAACTCCTTTAATTTGACTATAGAGGTTTCAACCGCTAAGTATTCATAATATGCCAAATGTTTTCTAAAAGCTTTATTTATTTATTTTATTTATTTTTAAACTTCTTGCACAAAATTAATATGTACAATGGCGGGCTTAAAGCTAAAAGCATTCTCTTCCAGTGATCCATTTGGCAGTGTGGAAAACGAAACAGGTAGGTGCATTACACTAACTTTAATGTTTATTAATAATCTATATCGTAGCTTTGACGATTTCTCAAATCATCTCAAATGTATACATAATCTATGCACCAAATAAGGAAATCCCTTTAATATCAGAAGAAATTTTCCTATAAAAACTACATAAATAAGGCGTAGTTATCACTAGGACTTGGTAATATAAAAATAGATTAACGAAGGTTAATAGAACGCCATAGTTGTGAACGTAACAGTACACAAACTAGTAGAAAGTCGAATCTAATTAGTCTATTTTAAAACTTTACTAAATGGTTTTTTAATTGCCAGCGGTGATCCGTGAAATAAGTAAAGAAGCAATTTTAAACTAAAAAGTTGCAAACTGCATTTGTTAGTAATTAATTATCATCGAGCTGTAGCAATTAGTTTTAGCAATACGACTTGTTATATACTGTGATGCGTATTTGATAGCAGACGAGTTTCGATAGTTACAAATACCATAGCACACACTCTTTATGAGAATTGTAGTACTAGAGAATGTAATGAAGAGATCACTGGCTAAGAGATTGCTTAATTTTGAACAGATAGCTCGTTCGAAATCACTAACAATAGCTGATAAGCTGTACCAGCTATTGTTTGTGACTTCAAACGAGCTATCTGTTCAAAACTAAGCTTTTTTCAACCTAACATAACCTATCTTCTTATTAAGGCTCTAACTAAATTAAAAGTCAACCAAATATCATTTAAATCAGTTTAGTAATTTTGTCGTAAAAGCTACTCAATCGTTTTTTCAACACATTTGAATCGTAGCAGATAGCGCTCTATAGTCTCTGTCTTCTTTTAAACGAAAAAGGCGTGATGTTGTGATTATAATGGTTTATACATTTTAGTATTAACGAGAAAAGGATAAACAAATTAAAGTAATACGACTATATCACAATAGAAGACTACATATTTGTCATCAAAAAATTTACTTTGCACAGCCATTAAAACTTATGCTAACATTGTGACAAACATTTCACAAGCGATGTACTTGCTTTGTGGGTTACGACACCATAGGACTATACCCGGCCATGGGTTTGCGAAATAACACCCAGAGGTCAGCACTACGCAAGGAGTTTGCAATTTTCCTTTGTATTATTTTATCTATGCAAATTTACTTTATGCGCATTAACACAATGCGCGAAAATCATAAACATTTTATTAAAATGAATTATTGTTTTGTTTCAGTTTTACATTTGAAATATACTTTTTAGGTAGCTGTAAAAACTAGGTAACTATTCAAATTTAAGTTTAAAATATTAAAATTTGCCAAAAATTATGTATTCGGCTATCTGTATGTAAAGATTGCGATGTATTTAAATGTTGTTTCTATTCACAAAATCAACATAAGATATTATTGTTTTTATTTCAGTCGAATAATTTGAAGGCTGGGATATGTTGGGAGTAACTGTCGTTAAGTCACATAGCATTCTCGAGAGGAAAAATCTGTCTATTTTTATCTTTTTAATGTAGCATAAAAAAGGATTACTTACATCTTCCTAGGGTACCGTATCAAAGGGTAAACAGGACCCTATTAGTAAGACGTTTGAACGCTGAGACATTGCTGTAAGACAGTTCAAAGATAAAGATATTTCTGTTAGTGACTTTAAATCTTGGTAGAGTAAGTAGAAGACCTAGACAAAGTAAAGCGATGTATTATGACTACCGCTTTCAAAGACATCCGGAACAATTTTTAAAATATAATACATAATATTTAGGTAGGTACTTAATTATCACTATTAATGTTTATTAAATAAATACATAACTACGCCCATAGGCAAATTATTAACAATGTTCAATGTATGTAATTTATTTAGCCGACAGTTCATTAGATAGTTGATTGGGCACATTGAAGGTTGTATAGCGAACTTTGACTCTATGAGGATGCTCATGTAGGTCGATACATACAAGTGTAGGTAGTAGAACCCTTTATTCATTGTACTAAGTACTATTTTGAATGCGATTGCGTTGTTTTATGGAAAGGCATTTGTTTGTAAATGCTATTGTTTCGCTAGAATTACCACATGACGTCTCACAAAGCAAGTGAACTGTTGAGTTTTAGAAAAAGTTTCATAACAATTTTCAGTCCTGTCCAGAGTTCCAATCCACAAACAATACTGTACATAAACAATATTGGGTGACACCATCGGACGTCGAACTCAAACAAGGGTATCACTGAAAATCAGCGTTGTGACGCACATCGTCGCAACACCATGCTGAGTGATGTACCTATTACGGTTAAGGTGGACACTATTTTAGTATTATTTCACTATTTGTAACATTTTAATTTTAGTTTGTTTCTTTTTGATTTTGTATTTGTTTTAGTAGTTTTGTCTTTTTGTTTTGTGTCTGCATCACGACCATTAATAAATTTCTTTTTTTCTTTTCTTTCTTTCTTTTATACCACCATTTAGACGTGTATATTTGTTTTAAATTTTAGCCCGACGTTTCGGAGACTTAGGAGACACCATGGTAACCATAACGCCAATGATTACGTAAAAGTAATTTTATGTGTAAAAATTTTACTTGAAGAAAATATTTACACGAATCTGCTTGAGTTTCAGTATTTTTCAAGACAAATAACATACAAAATTATCTAAAATATAATTATTATTATAGCACAATTTAGCATTTTTTCTTTTTTAATTAGTATACTTTGTGTATAAACATACCTATGTTACGAAGATTTATGTAAAAAGTTGTTACTGTTTTTCGATGGGAGGCTGGAGTGGAAATTGTAAAAAACCTTGAATATGGATTAAAAGAGTAGGGTGATCTAAAGCGGTCTACCTACGGAACACGATAATTAAGTTAAAGACCTTCTGAATCACGCCCTGAGCAATAGCTGTGTTTTTTTTGTGTTGTTTTGTGTATTTTTACGCCCATTCGTACTTCCTTCTTGTTTATCTTCCTGGTTTGTTACTGTGTCTGTTACTACATCCTGACTAGCAGTCATTGCGTCAGCTTATAGGTATAAGCCAAAATTGCAGTATGTAATAATATTTTCTAACCCGTAGTCTCACCCGTGACCATGGTGACTGCAAAGTCTCCGAAACGTCGGGCCAAAATTTAAAACAAATATACGCGTCTAAATCCGTAAAAAGTAGTTTTATTTATGCAGTATGTAATGTTTATTTTATCATGATATTTTTCAAACATGAACAGTCAGTAGTCGATGTCCATCCAATTTTATAATTAGTTTGCAAACACATTTATTTTTAAAAATATACATATAGCATAGAAATAATTCTATTGAGTGTTTACTATGTATTATAAGTATGTATTTACAAAAGAAAAGTAGTTTATGTATTCTATCCGTATTCTGGTACCCTTAACAGAAGCATATAAGCTTAGGACCAGAGGACGTTGTGTGAAATGTCCATGAATAATTAGTTATTTATTTTTATGTGTGATCAATTTCATTTACTGTTTTTAGGGTTCCGTACCCAAAGGGTAAAAACGGGACTTCGCTGTCCGTCCGTCCGTCCGTCCGTCCGTCCGTCTGTCACCAGGCTGTATCTCAAGAACGGTGATAGCTAGACAGTTGAAATTTTCACAGATGATGTATTTCTATTGCCGCTATAACAACAAATACTAAAAATAAAATAAATATTTAAGGGGGGCTCCCATACAACAAACATGATTTTTTTACCGTTTCTTGCTCGATACTAATAACGTTGCCTTATGTTGCATAGATAATGGTACGGAACCCTTCGTGCGCGAGTCCAACTCGCATTTCACCAATTTTTTTTAAGACAGTACTAGAGCAGTTTTATTGTCATAAACATATGATACACATGACTATACGTATTTATTAGAATTTCATTCTTAAAAATCATTATAAATATTGAATTAACTTAATAAAACGTGCAAATCTAATAACTGTACAGTACGTTAAAAGGATTTCCGGTTCAAATATAATATACTATTTGACATTCAGTGTTATGATTATTAATGTTAGCAGAACGTAAATTGGATTTTTATTGATTTAAAACTTCTTTAGTGCACTCTGTATAATTTAAAAGCCGAAGACCTTGATTCTGAGGAGCCTCACAGCCTAACATGAATGTTTAAAGAAAACGGAAATTTTAATGAGTTGCGTAAGATTATAAATTATCTGATCATAAATTGAAAAAGATTACGGATATCAAAAGATAAATATCAAGGACTTCAAAGAGAGAGAAAAAGGTATCCTGCATAAATGATGTGACGTCATTGATATTAAAATTTATTTAGCAATTCTACCATTTCACTTCAAATCACTACACGCAATTCCTCTTCTCTCTCTCCAGCCCATTAACGTCCCACTGTTGGGCACAGGACTCCTCCACTTTGGGAGGGATTATGGTCCGACCAGGCGTGTTAGCACAGGGTTTAGTTTCGATTTTCCGTCTCTTACAGCAACAAGCAACAAGCAACCAAGCAACAAGCAACCAGCAATAGACGTTAACTTCTTAAATTGTCCCTTAGCTGGCTCTTACAGCACCATGGGAAAGAAATGGGGTGGTGACACTTGTATTCTTAATCCCGCACCACGTGGAACTAATCCGTCACCCCACGAATCGTACATAGGTACATATCGTCAGTACCATAAGTAATTATATCCTTTGTAATTTATAATTAAATAAAAAAAATAAAAAAAATATTATAGTATATCTTTGTTTAGTACAAAAATTAACTTAACTATACAAATTAAGATGCTACAGCGTCTTAAAATACTATAGCATTCTTAGATCCAGTAGCATCATTATTAGTATATATTTTTTATGCATCGAACCATTGCTTTAAGGGTTTAAACCCTACATACATATTAAAAACTTTACTGTTTTAGGGTTCCGTACCAAAAGGGTAAAAACGGAACCCTATTACTGAGACTTCGGTGTCCGTCCGTCCGTCTGTCACCAGGCTGTATCTCAAGAACGGTGATAGCTAGACAGTTGAAATTTTCACACATGATGTATTTCTATTGCCGCTATAACAACAAATACTAAAAATAAAATAAAATGAATATATAAGGGGAGCTCCCATACAACAAACATGATTTTTTTACCGTTTCTTGCTCGATACTAATAACGTTGCCTTATGTTGCATAGATAATGGTACGGAACCCTTCGTGCGCGAGTCCGACTCGCACTTGACCAATTTTATTATTTTAATAGTATTGGATAGATTTTCGTGGTTCTCAAATGTTAATTAACATTTGCCATCAGATGTTCTACTTTAGAACGGTATTTGGTCTACGGTGTTACCAAGCTTGTTGATATTTATCACGTGAAAGGGAATCTCTAAACTTAACCAAAAGTTTCCCGTCTCACGCAGAACATGTTTTCTACATAGATTATATTAAAACGCCTTTATACAATGTTAATACGTGACTATATGTGATATATAAACTCTTACTATCGCGTGATGCGCCATACTTTCAAATACATTTCACCTTTTTTAGAATGCAACTCTACATCTTAATGCTTGTCGCAATAGGATCAAGTTAGGGTCGAGGTTGGACGTACAGTCTTACAAATTGAAAGTGAAAGTACGGTTAATCGACTGAAAATCTTAAAATATAACTAAGGACAGTCGTTTTCTGTATAGCTTAAAGTTAAGTAATATAATAAGCTCTACTGTTCCGCGTAATATTTTTGAAAGCAAATAAAATGCAAGCAAATAGCTATTTATTCCTAGTTCTTTACCAAATAAGCAATACAAATTGCATGCTTAAGGCATTGTTTTATTGTTACTAATTATGCCATCTTCTGCATATAAGATTCGCAGATTGGATTATTATTTTGGACTATCAGTCGTATAATAAGCACACATATTTTGTATCTTCGTATTTTGTGCGTAAAGAGAAATGCAACGAAATATGTAATTATAAATAATTACTGAAATGGAAGTGAAAGATTTGTTTATTTATTTTTTTCTCTAAGTGTATCAGGAGTACTCAGGACTATTTCTGTTAAAATATATCAAACAAGTCGAGCGGGGTGATTAATGTTAATACAAAAAAGATAGGTATATAAAAGAACTTGAATCACTTTGTCATCAATCTGCACTAACGAATATTGTGAAATAATCGAAAGAGGAAAATTTATAGACTATTTATATAAGGAACTTTCTTAGAATTTGTTTTTGTGGGAGTCAAGAATATCCTCAGATTAATGTGTCATGATATGATTCGTTTCTTTTTTAAATCTCGTATTCCATGTCTGGCAATGTGACTTTTAGAATTCTCTTCGGAGAAATGACGTCAGTGTTTAATAATTCCAATATGTTTGTCCAAAATAATTAACGAAACTGCTGGTTTTTTTTTCTATTTTGGAATACTAAATATGGCACTGATATTCTTAACGCGTCTGTTTGTTATGACAAAATAACGTAACGGAAACATTGTTTTGTTACAAATCTGTGTTTTGCATTATTTATGTAATCTGTTAAAAACTGTTAAGTTTCTTATTCTTGTGAGTTAAGGAGCATTGATGGGAGTACATTTTTATACTCTCAAGTTCGTTTTGAACTAAGGGTAATAAGAAAAATAAAAAAATTGTTTACTTAACTTCTTACGTGCGTATTACATAGGTACACATACGT
This sequence comes from Orgyia antiqua, assembly GCA_916999025.1. NCBI lineage: Eukaryota > Metazoa > Arthropoda > Insecta > Lepidoptera > Erebidae > Orgyia > Orgyia antiqua. The sequence continues at coordinate 24,626,253 of OU779862.1, forward strand.
ACACTTTAATTTCCCTTAAGTAATTTAGAAAACCCAATTTGTGTGGTGATGGATTAAGAATACAAGTGTCACCACCCCATCTCCTCCCAAGGGTGCTGTAAAAGTCAGCAAAGGGACATTGCATACAGATAGCACCCTCTGTGAGAGACGGAAAACTTGAAAATAGACCCTGTGCCAACACGCTTGGTCAGCGCGGCACAGTAGACCATAATCCCTTCAAAGTTCAGGAGGCCCGTGCTCAACAGTAGTACGTAAATGGACTGTCGAGGAATTTTTAATGCATAATTTTACACTTCGATTTGTGGAGAGAGTGATAGTACTTCGAAGTGGACGAAACATCCACTCAATAATATTCTAACTTGAATAGAATTGTGATTTCTAGTGTTAAAATACGAGTACTTCCCCGTAAATGGAAACCAAAATTAAACACAACAGATTACAACGCAAAGATTTTTGTGCAAAATTTTTGCAACGACAATTTCTTTTTCGCTGTTCATGTAATAGCTTTCTAGTATTTAAGCATTATATTTGCTGGCTCACAAGAGTATTTTATTCGTACAATCAATTGTTACTTTATTTTCCAACCAAAATAGCCGTCAGTTATGCAACACGCCTTTATTTAGGTCAACAGAAGCTTATAAGAAACTTTCACTAGGCATTTGGTGTAATTATTTATTTATGCATATAATCTTAGAGCATTCATTCGATAGAAGTTGGCATTGTTAGGCAAACTGCGGTGAAAAAGGTACGCGTAATACTTATTGTGTATGGACAGCATCGTGTCTTAATGTGTGGTGTGCTAATTCTGTTTGGTATCGTAGTAACCTATAGAATCACGTTAAAGTGTTTGTGTGCGTTTCTTCAGCATCCTACTGTATATTCGACAACTTGCAGTTCTCTATGACGTCGCACTTTTGGAATTTCAAATCACTTAAGTAGAAGTATACAACGAAGCTATCTACTTGAATCACTTCATCTATTAAAAAAAACTGTATCAAAATCCGTTGCCTGGTTTTGAAGCTAATACAGGGACATTTATATAAAAAAATGACTTTATTGTACAATAAGTAAAGATTTATTGTCTTATTCATAATGACTTATCGGAGGTTTAAAAGTTCGCTAAAATTGGTTCGCGAAAATTGTCAAAACTTGTTATTCATAATAGTCTTTTTACGCTAAAACGTTTATTATCTCTCCGATAAAATGTCCGCTTAAACCTCCGATAACTCATTATGAATAAGGCCGATAATCTATAGCATTCTCGGAGACTGCACCTTTCTACTCCTATATAACTATTATTTTTTGGATTGGTCCTCTACTTTCATAGATTACCCTCTACATACATATTATATACTTTATCAATTTGTTAACAGAATGAATAAAGAACAGTGTGTCTAGCAACTCCTGCCAGTTCAGTACTCTAAGATATTAATCAATAGATGCTATTAGTTTGTAAATAATAGTACTTTAATAACTGTACTTGTAATTACTCAAATAATTTATAACACAGCAGAGGTCAATACATACATTAGTCTTTATTGAAAATAAATGAGATTAACGTTTTTCATAAATCAAATCTGTAATTTAGCTTAGTATAGATTTGTTTTAAATAATACTTTTGTTTGAGACTGTTTTCTGTAACTTAACAAATTTATAGCATTATATAATGATATAAATTTGTTAAGTTATCTAATATATAAAATTCACGTGTCACAGTGTTAGTTACCGTACTCCTCCGAAACGGCTAGACCGATTTTTATGAAATTTTACATGCGTATTCAGTAGGTCTGAGAATCGGCCAACATCTATTTTTCAAACTTTTTTTTTAGTATGGCAAAACAACGTTTGCCGGGTCAGCTAGTATATATATATATACTAGCTGACCCGGCAAACGTTGTTTAGCCATAATAAAACATAAAAAAAGGTTTGAAAAATAGATGTTGGCCGATTCTCAGACCTACTGAATATGCATGTAAAATTTCATACAAAGCCGTTTCGGAGGAGTACGGTAACTAACACTGTGACACGTGAATTTTATATATAAGACTAGCTGACCCGGCAAACGTTGTTTTGCCAGACAAAAAAAAAAGGTTTGAAATATAGATGTTGGCCGATTCTCAGACCTACTGAACATGCATGCAAAATTTCACAATATTCGGTCAAGCCGTTTCGGAGGAGTACGGTAACTAACACTGTGACATGTAAATTTTATTTTGCTAAGAATAATAGTTACGAATATTGTGTTCTACCTTTGCGACAGTGAAGTATATAAATAAGGTTTTGCTATTTTCTGTGATCTATAAAGTTTTCACATATTCGGTCAAGCCGTTTCGGAGGAGTACGGTAACTAACACTGTGACACGTGAATTTTATATATTAGATATAGCAGTTATTATAGCATTTGTTATAGTTTGTTTATTGATATTGCAGATATATTATCTGAAATGAGAAAGTGCTTAAACTAAACCATTATGACTGTTCCTTTTTTCTTCTTTTCTTTTCTTTCTTTGTTTGAGATTAGTTTTCTATTACATTCATGAAATTATACCATTACTGAAGTGGTATATACTTTGAAGTGGTAGAGCAGTTAATCTGTACCATAACAACTGTTATAATTTAGATCTTCTTCTTATTAGACCATATTTTGTGTTATGATATTGATATTTATTGATATGATGTAAGGCAGAGAATTAAGAGGGCACGATACCAAAGTATGCTCCATACAAAAATATGGGTATCCTAGTACCCTTTTCTCTTCGCGAAAGTTAAACCGATTTTAATTGTTTTACGCTATATTATAAATAAAGAGTATATCTATGCTTCAATTACTTTCTTTTTATCAAAACATAATAATTAAAACATAATAATTGACCATCCGAAAATCCCGTTTTTTTCGCTTTTCTTTACATAAAGTTGCAGCGTCTTTCTTATTTGATAGAACCATAGATATACTCTTCGTCTATAATATAGCGTAAAAACAGTCAAAATCGGTTTAACTTTCGCGAAGGAAAAAGGGGACTACGAAAAGTTTTTTTTTCAAAGAAATTGTAGGTAAAATCTGCTACAGCTATATTTGTCCCTTTCAGCACGGCGCTGGGAAATAGGGATAGCAATACCTAAATTAGGAGTACAGTACCCTCTTAATGTTCCCCTCGCCGGGTCATGGTAAAGCTCAAGGCACCATCATAGCCCGGCAGGGTAGAGAGGAGAGAAAAAAAAAACCCTCTTAATGTTGGAAGTCGCTTAATACGGATATCTATATTAGTTTTTAGCTGTTCTTTATCAGATCTCATATTGACTGAATGATGAAAAATATTCGTAATTCAAATTGTATTTTGTAATAGTATTTCTAAAACTATTTTCTGAATAATAGGCATGTATGACCAGATGTATGTGTGTGTGTTGTATGATGAAGCCAAGAAACTGTGTTTGGATCGTAGCAGATGGCACTCTATAGTCTCTACCTATCCCCATGGGAAAAGGCGTAATGTTATAATGATGATGGTTTTTAAATAACACATCCAAATTAATGTTGTTTAATCAACTGTTGAAGTTGTATAAAAAATTCTAAAGGTTATTTAGCTACAGACATTTAGCACAGAAATTGATAAACAAAACTAAAATAAGCGAAATTACGAAAAGGATACCCAAGAATCCTGATTAGTCTCTTCCGGCGGTTATTCGAGCTATTAAAAAGGAGGAAAAGTCGTTGCGAACATATGAGTCATTTCTAAAGGTGACTTGACCAAATGGCAAAGGATCTAAACGGCAATTTAATAAAATTACGAAGAGCCTTATATGGAATACTCTATATTTTGATATTTTAATAATTAAGATATTTATTTTTGTAGAAGACAAGTTTTGATTTTCATTTTTCAGAGCTAGGGTTGCCAATGGCTACACTCCTGGTGGTAAATTGGAGTGTTATCTAAATATAAGGAAGGCTATAAGTACAACATCGGAGCCGCAGGAGCCCCACGGTATCTTTCAAACTTTCAGACACCATATTGACGCAGCAAGGAATGAAATCACGTGCTGGCGGCAAGTTCAACATTTGATTAATCTAAATCTTTAATAATTACCTAATAATAATCTTAATCATAAAAAACAGATTCAGCACCTAAACAGCTCTATTAAAAAATGAATATCAAATGAAAACATGATGTGTGCAAAAGGAAAATCCGCAAAATCTTAAATCTTTAATTTCCTGCACTAAAATGTTAAGGTCACTCGATATTTGTGAATATAAATCTAGTATTTATGTATAATTTTGCAAGTAATAGTTCAAGTTATACTAATAAGAAAGAGGTAAAGTATATTACATATCATACATGTATGTAGGGGGTAATCTCCGAAAATAGTGGTCTGATCCTAAAGCAAATTTCATTAAAAGGAAGTCACGGTCTCCGAAAGTAGAAATTACAAACGTACGAAATTTAGAGCAAGCAAAATGCTAGTCCTTAAGCGTAGTTCCAATCAATAGCTTAATATATTCTACTTTAACAAGTTGTTAGTGAAACATTAATAAATAAAATCTGTAGATCATGCGATCAAACAATATCGAAAGTGTGCTTTCTAGAAAGCAGTGAGAATATCAGTTATTTAACCATTTCATTAACAAGATCTCTTACTTGATAATAAGTGTATCGTGTTTTATTCAAAATACATTTTTAATATAATTTATTGGTCTTCAAAAACCACTTTTTCAATAGCACTTAGAAGTTGGGATGAAACATTTATGGAACAAATTTAGAATACGTTTTGCTAAGATACACAGACTAGGTACTTTATTTAGATAATTTAATGTTCCCATTTACTAGATATTATCGTAAGTAGGTGTAAAAAACCCAGATCGGGCTACTTTCAGAGATTAGCCTCTGCAATACTCTACATATTATATAATCTTTTTTTTTTGTATTCAAAAGAATATAAAAATATTCATGGACATTTCACACAAAGTCCTCTGGTTCCAGGTTAAGGTTATATGCTTGTGTTATCGGTACCAGAATACGGATAGATTATTAAAACGACTTTTCTTTTGTAACTATATACTTAGAATACATAGACAAAAAAAAGAATTATATCACACAAATAATTATACTATGCAGGGATCGAACCCGCGACCGCTAGACTAGACCACGACCCCTATTATATAAACTTCTCATTTTATAGCACTAGTACTTAACTAATAAATAATATATGGCAATGTTCAACTTAAAAAATGTTAACTTAAGGACCCGAATTGTAGTTATTGAAGTAAAGAAGTTTACTAAGTACATTTTGTTATATGTTTGACATGTTTATGCCTTTTACGACATTTGTAGGAAACGAATGTCGAGACGTCCGGAAATTAGCATTTGCTAATTTAACGAGTTCACTAATCACTCATTAACATATTGACAAAAACACGATACAATATATGATTAAAGCTTACGTAGTAGATACATAGTATTATATATATGTACTTAATTACTATTTTGTAACCAATACTAATATTAAAAAGATGAAGAGTTTGTTTGTTTGAGCGCGTTGATCTCAGGAACCACTGGACCGATTTGAACAATTGTTTCATATTATTATATTCTTGGATAGTACATTTATCGAGGAAGGCTATGAACATCACGCTATAACTTACAGAAGCGAGGCATCAGTTAAAACCTGTCAAGAGCGAGGTAAACTCGCACACTTAGGGTTTCGTACCTACTAGACATATAAACATAAGTAACTGCATTCAAATAATCATTTAATTAAACTCAAAACAACTCACCAACTTAATTTTGTAGTTGAAATATAGGGAATCGCCTACATTTCAGCTACTTCATAAGTTGGTATTGGTATAAACACTTTTTTACTTGTGATGTGATGACAAATTATTAGTTTTTGGATTTTTCCCTATATCAGCACTATATAGACTTGATCTATGCCAAATTTCAAGGCTCTAGGGCAACGGGAAGTAACCTGTGAATTTTGATTCTCTAGCATAAAGCGAAAAATTCTTAAAAATGGTCGTAATTCGGTCATATCTTTTAAATGCGTAGAGGTGAAAGGTTGATTGTATTTTTTGCAGCAAGGGACCGCATATATCTACATATCGTATGAGTTTCAAGTTGATACCTTCAGCCGTTGCTGAGTAAAAAATGTTTAACAGACGGACAGACAGACAGACAGACACGGTTTGTACGAAACCCTAAAAATGTTGCAAAAACGGGAGAAATTTACGCGACCAACAGCTAGTTAATAGAACATTTTTTCACAATAGCTTTTTCTCAGCTTATTAATATCCCACCGCCGCCCGGGCACAGGTCTCTTTCACTTAGAAAGGCTATTTATTTAGTCTACAAATGCGATGCAGACATGGCGTGTAGATAAAGGTTTCTTTGATTTTCCTTCTCTTACAGAAGATGCTGATGTAAATTATTATTATGGTTGGCCCTGCGGGTGAAAATTAGGTGCTGATATTTGTATTCTTGATTCGATACCAAATGGATTATTGCTAAAGACCTGCTTAAAGTGAAAATATTGTCTAAAATACTCCCTTTCAAATACAGCCACACATTCATAAAATTATAGGTACTACGTATATCGATTTGGGTATAGTCATAGTAATCTGTTGAACCTTACCTGTGAGGAGAAATAAAGAATTTATTATTAGAAAAAAAAAACAAAAAAAAAAGAACCTGAGATATAAGTATCAAAGACTGTTTGAAATGATAAACTTGTATTGAAGTAAGTAGTAAATGGATCCTTTAAAAATAAATTTTAAAGTCTCTACTGCTCTATTTGTCTAGATCTATTTTAAGTTTTCCTCCTATACCTATAAAGTACACAGCTTAAGGCTAAGATAAGATCAGAGTTGCCAGCCTTGCGGGACGAAAGTGCGTTGTGAACCGTTGGTGGAATGCTAGCGGGTTTACTTTCTACCACAACCTTGAGCGTCGACGACCAATCGGCCGAAACTCATGGAAATATCCGATGTTTGCACGCCCTTTTACTTCAATATTTGTTGTTCTTGACATCTATTCTTAACGACTATTTAGATAATACTTCATATACAGTAGGTATATACAAACTAACGTCACCTCACATAATCGATCTTTAAAACTTAATATATTAAATTACGGTGGAAAAAGTGATTACCGCAAGCGGGACTCGAACCTACGACCTCGGAATACCGTTCCGTAGCTCTGCCAACTGAGCTTATTGCGGTCGTGCTTTTCAGTAATCAATTAGGCCACCGCAATCCTCACTCGATGGAGTTTATATCGTATTTCTACGTGCAATTTATTAAGTAAAAAGCATAGCATGTTAATTGCAAAATTAATAAATTACGATCTTTAAAAGTTTAGAGAAAGATTTTTGGGGTTTTCATTTTTAGCGCGCTAAGAAAATCTAAAAATACGAAATCCTTGATGCTAACTAAAAACCTAGCTAGTTTTCTGGACTAATATTTTGCTTCTCAAGAAGCAGGTACCTTCCTCAATTTCACCGCAAAGAAGGAAGGAGTAATGTTTTTGCTATTTGATGTATAGTCATACTGCAGACAGCACTCAATTCATGAGACTTTCCTTATTTTTTTGTCAAAGCAGCGACTTTACTTGCCCATTGCCACTTCTGTTTCCACACTGATACTAGTAACATAAGTTAACAGTTTAATTTAAATTTAAAATTAACTGTCAAAGAATATTTATTCAAATAAAATAAATGTGTAATGATTTCTGCAATTTTACATTATTAGTCAATATCCGTATTACTTAATAGAAATTAAAATGTAAGGGCAGGTTTCAAGGAAAAAAAATTAGCGTTCAAAGTATGCGGAACTAGGCTCGGTTTTATTGCATTTTATTTATTGCCTACAATAATACATATACATAGTTCATTAAACAAATTTATGATATCGGAATGCATATTAAAGATGTTTTATTAGATAGGTAAGTATTTTTTTATGTAAAACATTTATCTAGCCTTAATTAATTAAAGCACGTTTTTATAGAGCTGCTTATCAATATGTTGATTGTAGTTAATTTTTACTTAATATTATAAAAAAGTCTGTTATTTTGTTTGAACGGGCTTATCTCAGGAACCTCTGATCTGATATAAAAAATCTTTTAATGTTGTATAGTTCATTTATCGAGGAAGGCTTTAGGCTATATAATATAACACTGCGACCAATAGGAGCACGGCATTAGTGAAAAATGTCGCACAAACGGGGACAATTTTCTAAATTCCATTCGTAAGGAGTTGCGGGATACAGCTAGAAATAAATATTCACGGCCATGTCATACAATGTCCTTTGAGTAAAATTCGATTAATAAAGAGTTAAAGTTAATAAATTGTGAAGGTAACCTGCAAATTATTGGTCCCACCGTAAAAATATAATATTTTTTTTCACTAATGGGAAATTGTTGTCTCTTACTAGAGATACAAAAAGTTATCGGTGTTCATATCGTACAAAATTCTCCTAAGTTGAGATTAAACCTTCAACCTTAAAATACAGCATTGCAGTTTACTGTATTATAAATCTTATTATTTTAATTACATTGTAAGAATAAGTATGTCGCCTAAAGCGCTACCTCGGAATAAACAAACAAGAAATAAGACAATTGATTACGTAGAGGTTACACCTCCAACGCGTGCGAATCAGAAAAAATGGCCCATGCCAACCGTGAAGACGCTACAGATAGAGATAGCAACACACTCACATGTGTAAAAGAGTTATACATACTAATCCCAGCTGAGTGTGAGAGGGATAGATATATAACAACGTCATGTTGAAAGGGATAGTAAATCGAGAGAAAGATAAGTAGTCGAGAGAAAGATAAGTAAACTGCCGTAGTAACTTTCACTGCGCTCGTTTTTGTTACGTCATAGCTGCGCCAGCGCATATTATGTAATACTTTGTGAAGAGATTATGACTGTATGACACTGATTTGAATGTTTGTTGGAACTGTTGGAAGTAATCAATTTGATTTGGATTTACTTCCGGAGTTACTTTAAATATTTGGAATATCGGTTTGTTAACATTATTTATGTATCATACAACTATAAAATGGTATGAAATTTAAATAGACCTGAGATAGTGTATTTTACAAGTTCAAGAAGTTAAATTCTCGAAAATTAAATGCTTTTGATATAATAACACACATTCGTATTTATTAAACATACTACAAATTAAGATCTCCCTCTCTCTTCAGTCCATTAACATCCGGAATAAGGTCAGTTTCGAGTCTTCCCTCTTTCACAGAGGATGTTATCTGCGAGTTTCCCTAGCTGACACTTACAGCACCTTAAGGAGAAAAGGGGTAGTAACACTTGTATTCTTAATCCATCACAATACCGACGACTTTAAATGCATTTAAGACAAAACATATTTCATTACATGCGTTATATGTAGTGCTTTGCTATTTCTATGTAAGAGTGTCGATTTAGTATTATTAAAACGCTTAAATTAGTGCGCAACGTATCTATCAATGTATTAATGTATGTAACGGAATCTTTTAAAGTGATTTTCACCCACTCGCAGTAGTCAGATTGATCTACAATTTTGCATGCCTTTTAAGGACCGTTGACAATGCAATAATTTAAAAAATCATTTCAGGATTTTCAAGCGTGTTTTTTAGTTTTAGAACTAAGTAGATTATTAGAAAGAAACCACCGTAGTTAAAGTTAAGATGACCGTTTATATCTATGTCAAAAGCTTAACAGTTTGACAAGGTGAAATCTTAACTTATAACATTGAGTACAATGTTATGATTGTTAGCAAAACGTTACTAAATGAGATTACACAAACCCTTACGACAACGTTACAAGTCTTGCTATGCTTATTTTCTTATTTACCTAATCGTCTTTTGATGATCCCAGTCACTGTGACATTACAATTTCTGTTATACAATTTGATGCAGTTACATGCTTTTAGCTTTCACTGTTATTCTTTACAAAGATATTATTATGTACAAATCAAGACATTTCAATACTGACCTACAAAGATTTCATGACTATTTTAATAGATTCTTCCGCTCAAATCTACTTTTCTTCTGAATTTACTTGTCACTTTTTTGAATTTTGTATCCACTATGACCCTACATGGGCGTAACTAAAAACTATCACTTTTGGTAAAATATGTTTCGTTTCAGAGGGGGTTTTAAGAAGATAAAGCTAACTACGTAGTAAATACTGTAAAAATTTTATATTTATGTACTATTTTTGGTATTTGTAGACTTCCTAAGCTAGTGTTTCTAGTTTTTTTTTAAATTTTTTATTGTACTACAATGGTGATAATCAAGCATACGGCTCGCTTGATGATAAGCGATTACCGTAGCCTATGGACGTTTGCAACACCAGAGGTATTACTCGACACCCTTTTTGACGCCCTTTAGTTACGCTCTTAACCACTTATACCAGACGTGTTGGTTTAGTTCCGATTTTTTCACTTCACCCAGAAGATGGTTAAGACTATTACTTACCCAACTCTACATTAGTAGAAGGCAATTGTGTGGTGGCATCTATATTCTGTGGGTGGCATATAAAATTCTCATTCGTTACTTTATTGAGAAGAATTCGTAACTGACCTACCATTTTATTTCAACAACTACTTTATTCATTCACAAGCTGATACAATCATCAATCAATTGTAAATTCTTATGTGTAATTAGAACAAGGCGGGAAGGATGTCCTAGATCTTAAATGATACATTATACGCATCTTCTCGCTCTAGTGCCTAAGCACAATACTTCACTGTCACACATTCATATACTATTTTACACTAACATTCATTTCATCTGTGTTAACTTGAATAGTGTCTATGTATGCTGTAAGATAAGCACTAAAAACGTTGTGTGCAATCTGCTTACAATTAAATAGAAGTCCTTTACCCTAATATAGTTCTTACCATATAAGCATATATTGTAACATAGTACATATGTAAACATTCTTAAAAATAAATAAATATCTTATCTTATCTTATCTTATAAATCTAATTCATAATATATGCAAATGTCTTTTACTCAAACATTCAATGTTTGTGTAAAAGACATTTACATATGTTTACGAGTGTGTATAGTTTCGTTGGTGTGTGTAAATGTTTAAGTAATTGTGCGTAGTTATACGCGGCTGTTTAAACTTGTGTTAGTGTTTTATGTTAGTGTGAGAGTAGTGTAGCGTTCACAATGAAAGTACTTGGTTGCACAGATTTGGGTCACAGCGCAAACTTTGATTATAAAGATTACGAACACCGTGTGAATCATCGCACATCTTCGAGGTCTACACTGTTCTCCTTTATTTAAGCTATAAACATAAATATTGTTGCCATATGTATATATTTTTGACCTCATTTTATGTTGTTAGGCAAAGGCTTTATCTGCTAACGTAAGGTTATATTATTTTGTAAGATAATTACTATTTACTTATACTCTTAAAATCTGAAAAAAATGCATAGAACAGTTTGGGTTATGTATAAATATATAAGAAATTAATACTTTTACAATAATGTACAAAAAAAAAACATCTGCTATGTTATTTTTATCCAATATCACCAATTATATTTCCTAACTTTTCCTGTTTGTGTAGATTGTGAGAGATATAAAAACAGAATATTTAAAATCAATATACCTACCTACTATCTTTCTTAACTCTGTATAAAATCTAAACTAATTATTATATAGCTGAACAGTTTGTTTGTTTGAACGCGCTAATCTCAGAAACCAGATTTAAAAAAAGTGTTATCTGAAATCTCAATGTTGGATAGTACATACATCAAGGAAATCTATAGGCTATATAACATCACGCTGCGATCAACAGAAGCAGAGCATCAGTGAAAAATGTCGAAAATACGGGTAATTTTTTTAAATTTCACACGTGAAGTCGCGGGTAACAGTTAGTAGTATATATTAAGACAAAAAGGTTTTAAATAAGAGATTCCATACTTTTTTATTATATAACAAAAAGTTTGTAAATAGGCCATATAGATAGATATAAAACCTCTTTCACATGTTGCTAGTCAACGTTTCGTCACAGTTGGCGGCGCCCAACTACTTTCCTTTCAACTGCTATTTTCACAATATCGACATTATCTGAACACGATGCTTAGTACAATTTTGATGCAATTTTATTTGTGTTGTAATTATTGTGTTAGAAAATACCAACTCAAATCCATACTTAATATTATAAAGCTGAAGAATTTGTTTGTTTCAAAGTGCTAATCACAGGAACAGTAACAATTAAATTTATTTTTGTATTGGATAATACATATTCTTATATCGTAGAAAAATTTGACTCTATGCCTATATGCCTCTTGCGACTTAAAATACAAATTCTATTTGTAATCTATGTTTTTAAATATTTTTTGAAAATAAATTTAAGTTGAATGAACTAACTTATTAACCTCCGTGTGGTGACGTATTAAGAATACAAGTGTCACCATCCCATCTCCTCCCAAGGGTGCTGTAAAAGCCAGCTAAGGGATAATGCACACAGATGGCATCTCCTGTGAGACACGGAAAACTCGAAAATAAACCCTGTGCCAACACGTCTGGTCAGTGCGTCACAGTGGACCATAATCCCTCCCAAAGTGGAGGACGCCCGTGCCCAACAGTGGGACGTAAATGGGCTGAAGAAGAAGAAGAAGAAGATCTAACTTATAAAGAGTTATTTTACTACATATTTTATTATTAAAAATATTTACAAAAACCTTGGTTTTTACTCTTTGTGGTAAAAGTAGAAACAGAACAATTATTGTAAGATGTTTATAGAACGCCAACTAATATGTAATATTTTTTTCTCAGAGCCAAGTCTGTTTACTTTCTGGAAATATCGATAAGTTTTACACTTAAAAGTGCTTATTGACACAGACGTACAAACATCGCGAACAAATATCTGTAGAATGTGTGAAGGTTAATTTTCAGGGTCGTTTTGATAAGGGACTATTTTGTAACCTATGTTGTGACATTATGCTTGTTAATTAGGACAATTACTACATTTGGTTCTTTCAATTTATACTAACATATTAACTATTGGTTTTATTGTTTAAAAAACGTTTATATTATGTGGCAATAAATAATGTTGACATCTATTTACATACGTCTTCCTTACTTCTCTCTCTCTCTCCAGCCCATTTACGTCCCACTGTTGGGCACGGGCCTCCTCCACTTTGGGAGGGATTATGGGCTAGTGTGCCGCGCTGACCAGGCGTGTTGGCACAGGGTTTATTTTCGAGTTTTCCGTCTCTCACAGAGGATGTTATCTGTGTGCAATATCCATTAGCTGACTTTTACAACACCCTTGGGAGGAGATGGGGTGGTGACACTTGTATGCTTAATCCGTCACCACGCGGAGAATAAAAAAGAAGAGAGAATAAAAAAAGGAAAGAAAGAAAAGACCATTCTTTACTTAAAATAAATCAATAAATATTCATGGACATTTCACACAACGTACTCTGGTCCCAAGTTAAGCTAATATGCTTGTGTTATGGGTACCAGAATACAGATATAATACATAAACTACTTTTCTTTTGTAAATACATACTTATAATACATAGTAAACATCCAGACGCAGTCCAAACATTTGTATGACAATTATAAATATCACACAAATGATTGTCCCGTGCGGGAATCGAACCCGCGACCTTGTGAACGGCAGTCCGTTACCTGAACCACTAGACCAAAAGGCCCGTCAATATAAAACATAGTCGTTATTTTTGTACGTATGTCCCTATGTGAGTTTATATTTTCTAAACTATGAGACGGATCTTGATTCGGATTTTTTTTAAGATAGAGTGGTTTTAGAGGGCAGGTTTTTAGTATAATTTACTAAGCTTTAGTGGATATTAGGGAACGGGAGACTCAATGACTATAAACGCGGAAGAAATCATGGGCATTGTCTAGCTATAGTCAAAGAAATAATAAGGAACTTAGTTCTTTTTGGTGGGTGTACCTAAATGAATAATGTAGGGAGCTAGCTGCCTATTACCTATGAAAAAGAAGCTTAGCTAAAAGTCTGTGTTAGATACCACAAAGCGATTCTTTCTGCTGCTTTTAACCAGAAATGTACTAGACTTTTCTCAGTTCAAAATTAGCTTAGTTAGCTTAGTTTGTCTTGAATATAATTTTAAAGCAATTTATTAATTTTGCAATTATCTTGCTATACTTTTACTTAATAAATAAAGTTATAGTGGATAAAGATACGGCTCCAATAGCTCAGATGGCAGAGCGACGAAACGGTATTCCGACGTCGTGGGTTCAAGTTCCGCTTGCGGTGATCACTTTTTACACTATAATTAAATTTATTTTACAATACGAGTATTAGTTAAGCGATGCGAAAATTTACTGAGATTAAGTATCCCTATTAGGTACATATTCTATGCTATCCAAAATTTGCTAATATTGATTAAAATAGCCTGTAGTTCTAAAAATATTTTGAATCATACTCGTATTATCCACAAATGTTATTGTAGTTGGCCAATCCTATAAAAGTTTAAAACATTTTAAACCATGACCTCGAACTAAAATGTCACTATCACACAATCGGGGTACGTTATGGAGGTCTTTTTTTTTGCCGCCGCCTACCTGGCTCCATTGTGTTCCGGGGAAAGTTATGTGAAAGATAGACGTACAAAAAATTTTGATTTCTCCTGTCTCTTTCTTTTTTTTTTCTATAACGACCCTTAAGAATTCCGATTTAGATCAAACCAGTAGTTTTTGTGAGCACGTACGTTGAATAATAGAGGACAAAAAATAAATCGCTGTTTTTTTTTTAAATTTTAGATTGCAGGTTACGCGTGGCTAAGGATAAATAGTATTGTACGTGCTGATTGTCAGTTTGAAAGGTTCTATAAGTTCAATGAGCAAAGTAAAGAAATTGTATTCTCTTTGTATTTTAAGGTAGGTAGATTATATGGATTTTTATGGGCACCGGGGTTTTAGATGAGAGCGTGTGGATATAGTAGAAAATAATATTCGTATATTTATTTGCGCTATTTTCAAAGTGTTAGGTATCAGGAAATAGGCGCTTATTGCTTATTTTATAACATTTAAGCTTTCTTTCGTACAAAAAAAAAATAAAGTACTTAAATGTTATATTATGCCAACTTACACACTTTGGCTATCCTTTTGTAATTGAGCTACTACTATTGCTATTTGAGTACTAAATATATTAAAAGAAGAAAAAGAACATCTAAGAATCTAAGAAGTAGAAAAAGAATAAATAAATAATAATTATTCATGCAACAACTATTTCTTATTCAATTACAGGTATAACATCCGCTACAGATGTTCATTGCGTGTTTGTATCGTTAGTGGCACAAAATAGAAAAATTAATAAAGTATTTAAAGCCAAGACAACAAAATAGGAAACCCGTAAAAGACAACAAGAACTATGGCTGTAAATGACCAATAACCTCAATAACCTCGTATAAAATAAGAAAAAAACATAAATCACTACAATAAAACAAAGAACAAAACATTTTTCTCTGGAATTATTAGATGCATGACAATTTAAATTATGAAAAAATGTCAATCATCAGTCTTTAGTTGAAAGTTGCGCACATTGACATAGTAACTCTCACTCTATCACCAATTTAACAAAGGCTGATTATTACACACGATACGATAAAAACTACATTAGCTAGATAACTTCTATTGGACCCAAAATGTTACCTTGTGGCATTCCCAAAAATGTCTGTACTAGAAAAATGAATTGCATTTTAATATGATAAAGCTATTTTAATGTTCTAAAACTAACATTTCTTTGATTAGATGATGATTATCGTCATTTTTAGGGTTCCGTACCCAAAGGGTAAAAACGGGACCCTATTACTGAGACTTCGCTGTCCGTCCGTCCGTCCGTCCGTCCGTCCGTCCGTCCGTCCGTCCGTCCGTCCGTCTGTCACCAGGCTGTATCTCAAGAACGGTGATAACTAGAGAGTTGAAATTTTCACAGATGATGTATTTCTATTGCCGCTATAACAACAAATACTAAAAATAAAATAAAATAAATATTTAAGGGGGGCTCCCATACAACAAACATGATTTTTTTACCGTTTCTTGCTCGATACTAATAACGTTGCCTTATGTTGCATAGATAATGGTACGGAATCCTTCGTGCGCGAGTCCGACTCGCACTTGACCAATTTTTTACCGTGGTCCAGGTTTGTAGGTATAGTTTTTAGTATTATGTATAAGATGTTATGTTTTTGAGTTTACCCATTATAAAGATAGTAAACCAAAATGTGTGGGTACACATTAATTCTTAGATACCACATGAAAAATATTTTCTTATAATACTTTTGTTATTTGTTTGTTATTAAAAATTATTTTAATAACGTTATAGTTTACACCTTTCATTTCTTATCATAGATCATCACTATCTACTTAATTAAATATGATCTTATTGATCTTGTGATGATTATTTGAATAAGTATCAGCTGCAACTATTAATATTCTGTATACATGCGTAACATCTGCTAGCTCTATGATAACTGTTTAAATATCCTTAATAATAAGCTTATTGCGAATAAATACACCACCTATTTCTTTCAATGTTCTATAATTAGAGACCTTATTTAATTTAACACCTGACGGTATTCTGTTCTTTTAATTCGCAATGAAACTCTGAAATCAGAAAGAAAGTGATATTACAACACTTAGTTGATTGAACAAAAAAAAACCACGTCATTATTTTCTATTGCTATCTTTTTCTTTCTTTAGTAATTATATATCTCATAAACTCTCTGAAGAAAGTGCTCGCGCGCACACAGCTGAACAATTTTACGTCACGTGTAGTATAGGCAAAAAATATTTGAATAGATGAATAATTGTTAAGATCAAAATTAGAATTGTGAATGAAAATTTTATGCAACCTTGGGTGGTACAAGACATTTATCAATTATAATAATATAATATGCACTGATAGACAAGTGAATTTACATCAGTGTCATTTTATTTATTAACTATTAACATTTACTTGTTCCTTTAATGTTTTATGTAAATTATGGCCTGTACGCTGGCATTTGAATCACTTAAGCAATAAATTTTGTTTATAGTATCTTCCTACTTCATAATTAGTTTTAGAAATATAGTTTACAAATTAAAAATAAAGTATTAAAACGTCTAAATAGATCGGTATCGAACCTAAATCAAGACTCCAAGTTACGAATGTCGACGACGACACTGCGATTATTTTTCTAACGGAAAAATATTTATATTTATTCAGAAAGTAACCGAATAATTAATGAATTCCAGTTTTGGTCATACCGCTTATTCTTGCTATAAATATGTGCATCTTTTTTTTTTTGTAGCAATCTAGGTCGGTTAAATATATTTTTTTAATCTGAATTTTTTGGTTGTACTGTTATTGATAGTGAGAGTGAAAGATGACGTCGATTGGTAAGTGGCTTTTGCTAAAAAGAGGCAGATATATAAACAATGGTGCTTATGAAAGGGACAGTGAACTGAATATGAGATGAAGTGTGGGAATGCGTGCAGGTAAGGATGCAATATGCTTTCGAGTAAACATGAGCATCGTTGTAGTTCACAATAATATTAATGTTTTTGTAGGAATTAATAAATTCAATTGGATTTTTGATAAATGAAGCTCTTTAAAAGAATTTGATATTCATCTCCTTCCACTTTGCGATTAACATATTTTAAGAGTGGTTAAATTGCAGATTTTGTCTTAGATATTTTCTCAATGCAGGTAAGAAATACTCCTTAAGCAAATAGAAAACTGTATTATGCTATGTTAAATGTTCAATATGTTCAATATACATATAGACACAATGATATCTAGGTACGTCTCCTCTCCAGCCCATTTACGTCCCACTGTTTGATACGGGCCTCCTCCACTTTGAGGGGCTAATGGCCTACTGTGCCGCGCTGACCAGGCGTGTTGGCACAGGGTTTATTTTCGAGTTTTCCGTTTGTCACAGAGGACGTTATCTGTGTACAGTATCCCTTAGCTGACTTTTACAGCACCCTTGGGAGGAGATGGGATGGTGACACTGGTATTCTTAATACGTCACCATACAGAGCGTCCCACCTACCTGTCTAGGTACTTAAATAGATCAAATTTATAACACTGCCTTTTCCATCGTGATAAATGCTATAAAACATTAAAGATTGTCTTACAATAAAAATTACTGAACTTCAACGCTTCACCTTGGAACGTCAGCAGAAAAAAACTTGAAAGAAAGTAAAAGCGTTCTTTTGTATACCTAGGATTGTTTTTATGATAGTTTGAAAAACTATACCTTTTGTATAACACGACAAAAGCTTATACAATGGTTTGCACAACACGTGTGCTGCAGGTCTCGCTATTTTGGGACTTTTGGCAATATTTTATGATTTATTTGTACTTCATAAATATAACGTAGTATTTTTTTTGGTGTTTTGTTCTGCAGTCTATAGTAGGCAATAGCAAGACTATGAGACGTTTGATTATAAAAAATACTGTAAAAGTATTTATAGTGGTTAACAATATATATTCTTTAGTAGTAAACATTTTGTTAAATTAAGTTAAATTAGTATATAATATGGCTGAATGATTCAGAAAATAAGTGATTCTTAACAAATTTTACATAAAAGCCATCCTCTTGAACTATCTCTCTATGTATTAAAAAACTAGTAGTTCCTAAGATTAGCGCGTTTAAACAAACAAACAAACAAACTCTTCAGCTTTATAATATTAGTATTTACATTACATCAAAAACCATTTCGTAGTTTTGAAGATATAAGCTCACATAGTGACATACATACAAAAATAACGACTTTGTTTTATAATAAGTAAAGAATAAATAAAAAAATAAAGATAAACCTATAAAATTTTGTAAGTCGATTGAGAAAAGAAATAAATAAATAATTTACGGACATTATTTCTCAATAATCACGGAGAAATTTATCAAGAATGTGAGTAACAAATTATGTAGCAATTATTAAAAATATGAATATTTATATCTAAGACGTGGTTACGAACAAACATAGGCATGGAAACTCTTTTTAGGGTTCCTTATTTTATGTACCCATTTATGCTATAATAACAAATATCTGCGGTTTCACCTGTGTTTATAAATACTTAAAAGTAATGATATAGCATATACTAGCTGACCCGGCAAATGTTGCTTTGCCATACTAAAAAAAAAAGTTTGAAAAATAGATGTTAGCCGATTCTCAGACCTACTGAATATGCATGTAAAATTTCATAAAAATCGGTCAAGCCGTTTCGGAGGAGTACGGTAACTAACACTGTGACACGTGAATTTTATATATTAGATTTATTTATTTTATTTATTTATTAGGAAAACTTACAGCTAGATTTAACAATCAATAAGTTAATATAGTGTAAGAAGGCCAATTAAAAGTTTCCACAGATACATAGATTTATTTTTAATTTTTATTTGCATTACATTATTACATACAAATCGGTAGAGGTCTAAACTAATATTAAATTATGTAATAATAAGATAAGGCACTACTTGAAGAAACAATCACTTAAGATATTTTTCATTTTTCTTTCATTAGTGTAAAAAATGTCGATATCAGTGTCCTGACAGGCCGCATTGTACATGTAACTCGCGCGAATCCTATACGCGTTCTGTCTGTAGTTACTTCTAACTAAGGGAATATAAAGTAATTTAGGATGACGCCGAGCAGCTCGTGGCGAATATAAACCAAATTTACTAACGAAGGCTGGTGTGTCAACACGACCATTAAATATTTTAAATAGGAAAGACAGATCCGAGGTATTTCTTCTCTCATAAAGAGGAAGAATGTGAAATTTTTTACATCGCTGCAAATATGTATCAAGATACTCGTATATTCCAGAACGAAACTGAATGTGCCTCATAAATTCATATATTAGAATATATTATTGAGATCTAAATTTTGTATTCTTCTAGAATTAATTCCAATCTATACCTAAGTTTAAGCGTAAAAAAATAACAAACATCCTTACATCAATAATCTTTTAAACGCAGGGGGAAATATTTTTTTTTTCAAAACAGTATTTCTGAGATTAGCGCGTTTAATAAAAACAAACAAAATCTTCAGCTTTATAATACGAGTATGTATTAAATTTTTCGCTTAATTAACTTAATTCTAAAAATTCTATTCAACTAGACAAAAAAAAAAAACATAAAAAGAGTATTAAAGTTATTTTCGGGTGCAACGTCCTAATTAAACAGGCAGACAATAAAAAGTAGTTATTTAAAGGACATCGGTTCATTGCTCGCTCTCTATAATTGCAAGTACAACCGAAGATCACTCTTCCGACCTTGGACAGCCTTTTTCTTCGCAATCCTTTCTACAAAAACTCATGTAGGTATATTGATTGCATTGAGAACAAAAAGATGTTGAGGAGTTTATTTTTAGGGTTTCGTACTAAAAGGTAAAATGGGAGCCTATTATTGAGATTTCGCTACTCGTCGTTACCAGACTGTATCTCTGGAACGGTGACAGCTAGAGTGCAGTTTACAGCTTGTCTATAACAAATGATACTACAACAACAATATGTGTCGTCGTCATTCTTCTGTCGTTATCCCATTATTTGGAGTCCCGTTATCTCTGGAAAGGTGATGACAAGATGCTACAGCAACACTCATCATTATCATCATTATTCTTTTGCTCTTATCCCACTGTTTGGGTCCGTTTGTGTCCACGTTATTTGGTGTTGTTTGGGGTCGACATCACGAATATATCATGATAATAAATATACGGAACTCTTCGTCTACGAGCCCAACTCATAATTGACTGGTTTTTTATTATTTTATTATTCTTGGTTCTATAGGTGCTATTCAAGGATTTAGGAATGGTCCAAAACTAAGTTGTTTATGATCTTGATTGAGTTCAGGTAAAGTGTGAATAATTGAGTTATTTCAAGATTTTTTTGTTTTTTTTGAACTTTTATTTTTTTCTTTTCCATTGGAAAAAGACTATGTCATTTCGTAAAACCTGGTGACAGACAGTGATGTCACAGTATTAGGGTCTCATTTTAAATTTGACGGGCTTTGTGGTCTAGTGAGTTCGATTCCCTCTCGGGACAATCATTTTTGTGTGTTGTTTATAATTATTTTGACGGACTTCGTGGTGGAGTGGTTTATGTAATGGACTGCAGATCACGAGGTCTCGGGTTCGATTCCCGGTCAGGACAATCATTTGTGTGATATCCATAAATGTCATACAAATGTTTGTACTGCGTCTGGGTGTTTACTATGTATTTTAAGTATGTATTTACAAAAGAAAAGTAGTATATGTATTATATCCGTATTCTGGTACCCATAACACAGGCATAAGGGCTTAACTTAGGACCAGAGGACGTTGTGTAAAAAATCCATGTATATTTATTAAAAAAAAGTATCTAATAATTTTGATTCTCTTGCACATGTCGAAAAATGCTAAAATATTGGTATCTTGTCTGTATTTTACGACTACTTAGACTCATAAAAGGCTAAAAATTTCATTAAACATCTCAAATGAGAAAATAATATACCCCAGTTTGATTAAGCAAAGGCTTTGTAATGAAAACAGTTTGTCCGCTACAGAAACTTACAACGCCATCTAGTGAAAGTAATTGAAACTGTTCTGTTATGCATCTCAAATTACAAGTTGAGTAATAGCTACCGACGCGTGTTATTTTCATTTTATGAGGTTACATGAATATTGTTAATGTGCATTATAATACAAACATTACTTCTTCTTGCGTTAGTTTTCTTCACATTCTGATTGTTAATAGCTTAGATACAAGGACATAATTTTGCGGTTTTTTTTAGTCTAAATTTTTTATTGAGGACTTGGCTCACAGTATGTTGTGACCATGTCGTCCTCGTATTGCTACACAGTTTGCGGTTTTCTGAAGGTGAAAAAAGACAAGTCTACAACTTTGTTTAAACGTACCTATTAGTTCTAAACGAATCGGCTAATTAAATTATTTTGGGTTTATTTGTAGAGTCTAATCTAGATCATAGCGGTCTGTTGTCTGCGTAGCCCCTTATCTGGGTCTGGTCAGACAGATTGCGTAGTCTCAATACTGGGATCTCATTTTACCTTTCTCGTTTCTTCCATACTTGGAATATTCAGTTTACCAATAAAAAGTTGTTACTGTCTCTCAATTTTAGAAGGTTTTAATTGTAAATTTCTTTTCCATCTTTTAGTAAAGTCATTTGTAAAGTATTAATTGAGTCGTAACCCATATTTTCCTTGCATAGTGCAATTACATTACGCTACGGTTAAAACAGAGCATACTAAAATCTAATTACGACCAATCAATGGATGCTATTCATATACATCTAACACACACTAGCACAAGTTCTAATACTAATTCACACATATAAACATGTTATAATCGCACGTGTAGTGAGTTAGACAGTAAGTCTTTGTGTATCACAGGATATAGGTCAGCATGTCTTCCCCTCCTTGTCTAAATAAACCGAAGGGTACTGTTGATCGCAAAATTATTGATATGATAATATATTTATCAGATGTTTATTATAAACTTACATGTGATGAGCACGTGTGTGTATATCAAGATAAGGATTGCCAAAAAATTTGACTACTTTTTCCAGTGGCATCTTTTTTTGTAAATACCGAGGTAGGAGAACAGGGCTTCTATTATACCAATTTTCTTTGTATCTAATTTAATATACTTTAAATATTTCATTTATGTGAATAAACTTAACACAAAAATTCTTATAAACGTAAAGTTGTAGTAGTTATTAGTTTATTACTCACTATTAATGTGAAATAACCAAAATCACACAGTTAACAGAACTTCATAAAATTGTGCTTAGAACATAGTAAATGTTTTTTTTTAATAAACATTGTGGTAGTTGATCCCATGCCACCTGATGGTAAACGAAGAAATTGAGAATGATGAGTATTGCCCTTTATTTCACATATTTTACAACAAAAATTAGAAAAAAGGTGGCAAACGAATATTTGCTCAAAAAAGTAAATCGAAAATCATTTCCTGTGGTCAGGTTATGTTTGAAAGTCATTATGATCATTTCGGGCAAAGACCCGAGGCTAATTAGAGATAGGACAAAGAAGGACGCATGCAGATGCACAATATGCTAAATGATTGTAATTTATTATTAGCATATGAAATTTTTTGTCATCAAAAGTGGCATTTAATGACTATGGTGATCCGTGTGGTGATTTAGAACAAAAATGTGCAAGATAGCTTAGAGTCGGAATACTTGACACTATGCCTAACACCAACAAGCCTGGTCAGCATGACCTAACCTAAACAAATATCCTCCTGAAGTAGAAAATGCCAGTACCCAATAGTAGGATATGAATGAAGTATATAATGTGGCGGAGTAGGTAGCACCCCAAGTAAAAGGCATTAAAATCGTGACAGAGTAAGACTAGAAGTTAATAGCGCGTTTTCAGCTGTGGGAGTGTGAGTGCTATAATCAGCTAATGAAAATCTAAGCATATGGGCGCAGCCAGAGACGTTTGGTCCACCAAGAAATTTCGGCACATAAAGCATCATTTAAACATTTTTGACACGCTTTTATTTATCAATGTATTAATTTACGTAACGGAATGTTTGAAAGTGATGTTTACCCACATGCAGTATTCAGATCGATATGAAATTTTGAACACATATTATGGACTAAAGACAATGCACAATATAAAAGTACACTATTTCCAATCGTGTTTTGTAGTTTTTGAACTAAGCAAATTCTTAGTGTTGATTGAGTTAATCTAAGTCTTTGATTCTATTTTTTTTTTTCAAATTTTATATTATTTTATGTGGATTTAAAGTGATGACTGTTATTTAAAAATATCGAAATGTGTCCATGACGTCATATAGCAACATGTTGTACATAGACGTCCTAATTCTCTAACCAATATGACGTAATTTTCGCCGCAAACTAATGGGGTCGCATTTAGCACACGTCTTGCACTGTAGAAATTATTTTGAATGTACATACTGTTAATGTTAGTATATAATTTTGTATTTTGCACGTACTGTTTAAAGATAACACATATTTGTAGTAACATAATTCTAAACAAGTAACGAGGTATAGTGAACAATGAACTGAACATTGGTGGATAAAGTCTAGGCGCGTCCATATACGCGACATGTATTGGTTTTAAGGGCATCACAAACGGCATATTAAGATCTATACTTAATATTATAAAGCTAAAGAGTTTGTTTGTTTATTTGTTTGTTTGTTTGAACGCGCTAATCTCAGGAACAACTAAGCTGATTTGAAAAATTCTTTCAGTGTTAGATAGGGCATTTATCGAGGAAGGCTTTATGCTATCACGCACGACCAGTAGAAGGGAAGCAGTAGTGAAAATGTTGCAAAAACGGGGAAAATTGTCTAAATTCCACGCGGACGGATCTAGTAAATTAATATAGCGAGAAAGAGACAGATGTATCTGTCGGTGACGTGTAAGTATAGATACTTCTCGGTATATTAATATATATCGTAATATGCCGCTTGTGGTGCCCCTTAAAAGAAGAACGCAGAGACCTAGAAGCATCCTTGTCGTAATTTCTAGCTGTCATAGTATATTATTCATATATAATACTAGCTGTCCCGGCAAACGTTGTTTTGCCATACCAAAAAAAAGGTTTGAAAAATAGATGTTGGCCGATTCTCAGACCTAGAGGATATGTACACAAAATTTCAGGAAAATCGGTCGAGGCGTTTCGGAGGAGTACGGTAACTAACACTGTGACACGTGAATTTTATATATTAGACTAGCTGACCCGGCAAACGTTGTTTTGCCATACAAAAAAAAACCAAAAAGGTTTGAAAAATAGATGTTGGCCGATTCTCAGACCTACTGAATATGTATGTAAAATTTGAGAAGAATCGGTCAAGCCGTTTCGGAGGAGTAGGGTAACTAACACTGTGACACGTGAATTTTATATATTAGATAACACTGTGACACGTGAATTTTATATATTAGATATAAGTTATGGTCAGTAGATTTCGAGTAGGTACCTTTTTGAGTTAAAATCGATTATAAGGTCTACCGCTATAAAATGTGTTTGTGATACCATTTATCGGTGGCAAGACATTTTACGTGAGAATTTTATCTTTAAACATAACCTTCGGATTTCTTTTAAGGGCCTATATCAATATTATCGTCGACATGTACATATTAACACAGCTAGTAGGCATAGAAAATGAAGAATTAGGGATATTTTTTTTGTTTACTCAAAATCTACTAAATGTATTTTAATTCTGATTTACGTGTTTCTATATATAATAGTTACTTATGTTTTTAAAGTTATTTCATTAGTTAATACGCGACAATAGACCGACAAATGAAAAAAATAAAAAAATTGAGAGGTTGTTTCGCTAAGATTTTCTATCGTGGAAACTTTTTTAAATCGCGTTTCTGAGTTTATGCGATCCTAGATCATATATTGAAAAAAAAAAACTTAAAAATTAGAGCTCTAGCCATTCAATCTAAAGAAACAATGAAAACTTCGTACGTAGAAAAATGCACGAAGCTATTTTGGTATCTTCTTAAGGTCAACAATTGCTAATATTTTTATGCTTGCATTTAAGTTAAGCGCTATTTACTAAAACAATTTAGTCTAGCAAATATTGAGATTCTAACCGAGTCTAGCATTATTGCGATAATTATCTTTACAGAGGTCAATTTAAATATGATATAATAGCCTATATGTTTAATAACATATTTGGCGTGATGATGCGAATGTTAATTTTAAATTGGATTTCTTTAATCTGTCCGATTTATGCTATTTAGAAGAGATCTATAATAAATGTAGGAACAAAAAACTGCATATAACTGCCTATATCCTTTACAACATATCAAAAGGCCACAGTTTCAGTAATATATCAGCCTAATAAGTTGCGCTTACGATCACATTTACAAGTAACAGATCGTCTTAGATAAGTAAAGATTTATTGGAGTTTAATTTCGTGATTGACACTGCCCTGTGTAGGCGAATACTAACTAATCTTGCTTTGTTACACACTGGTGACATTATACCTAGATTTGGAATAGGGTTGTACAATATTGTAATTAAATAGGTCATCTCTTTCAGCTAGGCAATCATACTAGGTGTAGTCAAGAAAAGAATAAAAGCAATCTTGCAATGGGCCTATGACTAATGATCTTTACTCTGTATAGCACCCTAGGTTGAATGATAGACAATGCTTTTAGCATTAAGTCCGCCTATGTATTTTAATGTGCTGAAAGTTTTAAAATAAATAAATAATAACAACAAAAACTTTCTGTTATATAGGAAAAATAGCAAAGAAGTCAAGTTCTGCTGAATATTTCTTTTATTTGCGATGTTCGCGTATTTATTTTTACGAAATTGTAATAAGATTGACAAAATGATACAATCAATGATGATATTCTGTTTTTATTTGAAAGCTGGTACTTCCCGTGTGCTCCCATTAGCACAAGGTCAGGATCTGACGATTATCTCCTAAGAAATCGAGAAAAGCCCTCAAATTTCAAAGGCACACACATTGTTTTTACATATTATGTATAAGTATTCAAAGACCGAGGTGGTCTCGTGAAGTTGGTTCAACTTTTTTTTTGTAAATACCTATTTATTGAGAGTAGGTCTCGAAAAGAAAGTGGTTTTAAAATAGCTAAAACAACTGTACTATAATTTTTATTATGATTCCTGTGAGTTATTAAATTTTAGGTAAAAAATTAGACAGCCCTAACAATTAACGTGCTCTATCACTTGGCCAGATAGGCTTGGTTCCATTGTTCTTAGTGCCTATATTACATTACAAAGATTGTAGTACACATCGGCAACTGTAACTAAGATGTTTGGATAACTTTGAATTATGTGAACCAGTGAACAAATAAAACAAAGGCAGATTGCACGCTTACACGCTTTTTGATATTGCTGTTATGATACATGTTACCTTTATTTAGTTACAAAGCATTGCGCAACAATTTTAATCACTACACGTTCTTAATTTAAACATGTTTAAATTGTTTCGGATTTCGGATCGGACAAAAAAGTTATAAGATTTTAACTAGAATTATTACTCAGACTTCAATGTCCGTCCGTCCAGCCGTCCGTCTGTTAGCTACCTCTAGACTCTAGAACGATGATAGCGCTAGAGAGCTGAAAATTTCAGTTTGTGTATATCAATCAGTTTATGCTGCAACAATAAATACTCGTAATATTCTTCTGCCCTTGTCCAAATATTTGGTATTACTAGCTGTTGCCCGCGACTTCGTACGCGTGAAATTTAGAAATTAAACCTTAAGAAACAAAAGTTTACTATGACAGTCGATAGATGGCGTAGTACCGTTTTTTAAATCACACTATAGTTTCGTTTGACATATTAACACTTAAGCACGTCAAAATTTTTTCAGTGTCATCAACCCGTTTTCATATTTATAAATTAGTTAGGATTTGGGGTCGTTACGGTGAATATATTATGTTAATAACGGTATGGAACCCTTTGTGTGAATCCAAATGGTACTTGAACATTTTTTACTACCTACCTCTTGATAGGCTTTCCTTAGAATAGTCTTTATTGCACACCATAAAGTCATAAAGAAGTTTAAGGATCATAAGATATATACTCGTACATACCTAATTAGTACAATTGGCAGTCTTATCGCAGATTGCGATCACTTCAAGGCAACCTCTGGTTGGACATGATCGCTTTGGAGAGGGCTTCATGTTCCTTTTATGTATATTCAGATTTTACTGATATAATGAATTTTTTCTTTACGTACTCTTTACCGCGAGCTGCCAAATTAAAAAAGTCTCATAATCACATTTGTTTTTCATTTCCAGAGAGCTACAAGATCCAGCGAATAGAAAATCTAAGCAGAAACTAAATACATTATCAACACGCCTGGTAGCATGGCGTAAGTGCATCAGCTGGCCTAGACAAAAAACATTTCTGTTAACGCTAACGCCAAATAAATGTATGGCAATGACATTAACTGCGGAACAGACATGTAGCCTCACGCAAGTTCGTAGACAAATTTCAAAACGTAACGGAACGCTAAAGCTAAGGAAAGGAAATATAGCGACAGCGTGACGTCTTTCATACAAAGTGGTAGACAAAGAGCAGTTTTTGTGAAACGCTACTGTCAATTTTGAGGTATAACGCTCACGCTTTCTAGCGTGAGCTTGGTTGCTACTGCTAACTCCGAGTGCATTGCGTGATTGTGAATTAAATTGTTTTGTGATTGAATTTGCAACAAAATGCATTGTTTGCGGCTATTATGGGCGGCTAATAATGAAGAAGTTTTAATCAGACGTCGATTAAGGACTCATCGCCGAAGTATAGAGGTTATTGCCGAAATGTCGGAGGTGGAATTTATTCAGCGATTTAGACTCGATAAACAAACGTTTCGGCATCTCTGCAATGATCTCCGGCGCCTGAGTTCTTTAAAAGGAACCAAAGAAATTTCTTTGGAAGTGAAGGTTAGTATTGGAACATTTTAAAGCTCTTTAAATTACAAATCACATAGGTATTTCAAATGCATTGAATAAGTTGTTAACCTTATTTTTTATTTATTTAAGGTTCTTTGTACCCTGAGCTTTCTAGCAACGGGTTCATATCAACGTATTGTTGGCCTCACACAGCATATGATACAAAGGACAGCTAGTAGATGCATCGATCAAGTTGTAAATGCACTCATTACCCCTGAAATTTTGGACAAATGGATTATATTTCCTCAATCACAACAAGAAAGAGCATGTGTAAGACTTGAGTAAGTTATAAATAGCAAAAAAGTAGAATTCTCTAAATTGATACTAAATTATTATCTTGTTATATACATACTGTAATAACAAAGAAGATAACTATGCTAAAAAGTTATTTTTACAATATTTACAGCTTTCAAAGAAAATTTAGGCTACCAGGCATAATTGGCTGTGTCGATTGCACTCATATAGCCCTTTGTAAGCCAAGTGAAGATGAACATCTCTTTTATAACCGAAAAGGCTATCATTCACTGAATGTTCAAATGGTAAGTTCCTTTAGTGAAAGTTCAGTAATGTAATATTTGCTGAAGTTATAAGTATATAAGTATACCTTTATTACAGGTGTGTGATACCAATTTAAAAATCAGGAATGTGAATGCAAAATTTGGTGGAGCCACACATGATTCCTTTATCTGGGCATCCAGCATCGTAGAATCTTTCTTACGGGCCCTGCATCAGAGCGGAGAGCAAGTATGGTTGTTAGGTAAGTGTAGGTTGATGTTTGATATATGTATTGTTTTAAGGGTTGTATAACTAGGAGTGGAGTATAGCTATAAAGAAATATTAAAATTCTGTCCATTTGTTAATCACATTGATTGTAAGATTTAGATAATTTAAATATAAATGATTAATAAACATTATGTATTGATTTTTTATTATTTAAATACTTAAAAACTGGCTATAAAAAAGGAACATGACTTATGAAAATATAGTTATTTTACCTCAATCATAGATTATTTGCAGTATGAAGTATAAAATTTTAAAGTGCACATTCAAATAATATGATTAATTTGTTTTAGGTGACTCTGGCTATCCTTTGCGGCCATGGTTGCTGACACCTATCTTAGCCGCAGCCCCGGGCTCTCCAGAAGAAACGTATACCCGGCGCCATGTCCAAGCAAGGAATTGTATAGAGCGTTGCTTTGGATTGCTCAAATCTCGCTGGAGGTGTTTACTAAAGCATCGGACATTGCATTATCATCCAATTAAAGCTGGTAAAATCGTACTTGCTTGTTCTGTCTTGCATAACATGGCAATAGAAGCAAGATTACCTCCTCCATCTACTTTAGAAGTAGAGGAGAACCTAGATGAAGAATTTCCAGACAATGTTTTAGCTGTGGGTAACCAAAATGAGCTAATCCAGGGTAGAGCGATACGGAACAACTTATTGTTAAGATTAGAGTAAAATGGTTTTATTTATTATTCCAGTAGTATTATTTATAAATAATTTTAAATTAAGAGGAGCTTGTGGCTAAGTGACAAACAGCCACATGAGTCACATTTCAAAGTTAGTATATTATTGTCTATATCAAAGTTAGTATTTATCAGTTACTTCAACATGTTTAAGATAGAGACTTTTTGTGTTGTTTGTGTTTTATGGTAAATTTATAAGATTTATGCTATGGTGTTTATTCTAGGAACAACACCAGTAGTGGAGACCACAATTACTATGTAGCCATCTAGAAAATTTGTTATTAAACATTTTAACAAATCTAATTATCACAGCAATCTATGACATCAATTATCACATTAGATAGCAAGTCTATTTCTAAGTTAATAAAATACTGTGAATAAAAAACTTTATATCTAAATTATAAAAATGTATTTTTTTATAGTCATATGATCTAAAACACTGTAAGTAGAAAATTGTAGAATCTTATTTTTAAATATACCTAATAGTTTGTTTCAACTATGATCTAATTACAAATCTAAACACAAAACGTAAATTAAATTACATTTTTAAAATTATACTATTTTTAAAATGTAATTTATGTAGTTACCTACATTTTTAGAAATATTTGTAAAACAATACTGATAGTGACACACGAAAAAAAATATTTTGCATTTTAAATAAGTGACCTACATAGCTAGATTTATTTAACCGTCATTAAGTCTCATAAAGTTCAAAGCTTATCTATACTTAATAGTTCAGTAATATTTTTAAAATTATTTTATGCCTAGGTAATAATTTTATGTAAAGAATAACAATACATAAAGTATAACAATTGAATAAACAAAATTAAAGAATAACACACATAAAACATTATTTACATTATTTTAAACCTTCTTTCCTATAGTACAGCAAATTTTTAGGAGAGGGGTCCTTCTCCTACAAATTTGCTGTACCTATGTGAGTGATATTTCTAATAATCCTATGGAATTAGTCTCTCACAAGACCCGAATGTGATAATAATTCCATAACATTATTAGCTATGTCAGCTATTTTTTGGAGGATATCATTGCGGCTTTGCTCGATATTGTTTCGGCTTTGCTCCATAGCAATCCTGAGAGACTCCAACCTTAGCCGCTCCATCTCCCTCTCATGCTGCTGGTTAATGCGCGTCTCCTCCAGCCGTAACCTGCCCTCCTCTATGCGGACAAATTCCGAGGTGGCTTGTTCTAGCGGCGTCTGCTGTCGCCGTCTGCGTTGACCGATCACGCGTCGGCGACGTGGTGTAGAGGGCCCCGCCGAAGGTGATCTTACAGCATCTAAAAATAACAAAATTATTTGTTTCAAAATGCTAAAGAAATATATATCTGTATTTATATAAAACTCTTGCGTTTCATCGGAAACTAGTGTCTTTGTATACCTTTATGCTTTGTAAAGTTATACATAAACATATATTTCTATTCTATAATTATTTTGAATTTTTATGTATGTACCATTTATTGTTACTTTTCATAATGTAGATTTACTCTAAAAAATATTTTGTACCTTCCTGCCTTCTTATGTTGGAAGATAGAGGCACATCATGATGTGTTGAAGCCACATTCAACACCTCCACATTATGTGACTCTGTGGCTGGTGAAGGCACTGGCGGGGCAGATTGTGAGGGAGATGGCGTCCTCACAATGGGCTCACACCTCGGAGGAGGTAGTTCCTGAAGTAAAAAAATCCTAGTTAGCTTTCACTCAAAAGTTTATGGTTGTTTTAACATTTCTAGCAATTTTAAAAAGGTTTAATTAAGGACTAACATGCAAAAATATGTACTTATATCAAATTTAAATGTAAAGTCAACAAAACGACTATCACTTAAATCTATATCTATACATATTATAAAATAAAGTCCCTCGCCGCATCTGTCTGTTTGTCTGTTCGCTATAAACTCAAAATCCACTCAACTCCTTTTTTTTTCGGTTTTCGGTTTTCACAAATAGATAAAGTCATTCATGAGGAAGGTTTTGGTCTATAATTTGTTACGTTTTTGTGTAAATTGGTTCAAATATGATGATAAGTGTAAGAACTGTAGCAAAAAATCCACTTGTACGGTTTCATCGAAAACGCTACATAATTTATAACGCATAATATGCGTTTTTATCTAAATTTCAAATAAAAGTAAAACTTACTTGAAAGCCTGCTTCCGGAAGCTCTTGGTGCCCAGTAATAGAACCAAGACCAATAATTCTTAATACCCTTTCTTCCAAGGGATTTAGTGGCCTAGCTCTACTTGGTCCTCCACCAGTGCCTTGTGTGTCTCTATGATAGAGAGAGGCCTTCTTTTTTGTTTTTGTCTTCCAATCAGACCACACCTAAAACAGTGTAAATCTGAAATGTTATTGTGCATAACTTTGAACGCTTAGAACTGAGTATGCAAATTGTAGGAAAACTGTGTTACATTTCATAGTAAGTGTACTTACTATTTATTTTTATTTTAGAACTTTATGTCAGATTAAAACTTAACTTTGTATGTTAAGATATGTCATATCCAGCCATTAAGAAATGATGTTTCAAAAAAGTACCATGTTTAAATAGCATTTTTTAATATAATTACAGCTTTTGTTTTCAACCAGCTTTTTTATCAAAATACGTTTTTTGGAAAATTCTAAAATTACTCTCTACTCCGTGGCATTCTTGAAAGAGAATAAGACACTGGCAAAGATAAGGTGAAATTTAATATTTGAATACTTGGGAAGCTACTTTACCCTTTTCCATTTGTCGGACTGTCTTTGAACACCACTTCCACCCACTGAATTTAAAAGTTCAGTGAGTTCGTTCCAGTGGTGTTCTGCTCTTAATCGCCCTTGAGCTCCTGGCTGTGGTCTTGAAAGATCACCATTCCTAAAAGTAGTAATATTTAATTGCATTGTTAAAATAAATAAGATTACTTTGTTACTTTACACTGCAAAGAATGTGGCTATGAGAGGCTCTCATAGCCACATTGAGAGGTATATCTCACATATCCCAGACTCTATTGTATGAATATTAAGGTCGCTTATACATTATACTTTACAAAACCACTTGAAAACCAAGCAGCAAGAAAACCACTTGAGAACCAACGCCATTGAAGGATCATTGTATAGACATAAATAAAGTACTAATATGTACAATGGAACGAAATATTTTTGTGTATAGGTATCGCAAATTTATACGTACCTTTCCATAAAATCTAGCATTATTAAAAATTGCTCGGGGCTTGCACGCAGTCTACTATCCATCTAAAAATTTGAAATGTTGAATGAATGAAACTTATTTCTTACAGGAACATGTTATTTATTAATTAATTAATTTAATAAAAAACTTGTTGCTAAGTGGCTCTGTTAACCATTTAATTAACACTTCTTTTTCCACATCGCATGCAATGAATACTTATACTAATAATCAAACGAATATAATATATTCTTACCTTTTAAAAATATCACTAAAAATTAAAAACTTAACTCCGCGTCAAACACTGCACAACTAAGTCTTGCACTTGAAAGTTGAAATGATTTCAAATGACCCGCCAGCTATACTCCATAATCAAAGCCCGCCAGACGTCAAACGGGGTCTTCGTTTGACGTTTGACATTCGATCTCACGCTAATTTCCATAGACAAGGTAGGTGTTTTCTTAGGACGCTGCGGAATTGGCGTTTCTTGTGGGTTTGTTACTTTGTCTACCACTTTACTCACGCTAACGCTCAGTCCGCAGCGTCTCTCGTGCAGCGCAACTCTTGTGAAGACGAATGGGACATATAAACCAAAATAAAGAATAAATTCTCCAATTATCTTCTTTTTCCAATCTTAAAATTCCATCCCAAAGTTGTCTGTAAGAGATAACAAATAATGATAAGACCGTCTTTTGTACCTTACGAAACTGTAAACACTAAGATCTTTTGTAAAATTTGCGTTTACAATAAAGAGTATTGATTTGATTTCATTATTATTTACTAATTTATACTTGTACCAATAAGATTTAGTATAAACAAAGCTTGCCGGAAATCGTTTTATTTATCCAATATATTATAATTATCTTACAAACAGTTAATCAATTTTAATGAAGAGCCCAATAAAATATCAAGAAATATTGCCTTGAGGCAAAAACTCTGTATTAGAATGTAATCTCATTATGATCTCATTGCGAAGGTGAAGAACGCTATTTAATTATAAATATATCACCTAGAAACATCTAGAAGAACTAATCACAGAAGATAGCCATCTTACCTTATTGTACTAGGCATAAATACGTGCAAGGAATTACAAAGACTGTAACTAGTTTATATTGTGATATTATGATTGTTTCTTTGTTTATAATATTACTAGCTGTTGCCCGCGACTTCGTACGCGTGGAACTTAGAAAATTTTCTAAATTTTTACCACAGTTTTTACAACATTTTTCACTGATGCTTCACTCCTACTGGTCACAGCGTGAACGTGATATTATATAGCCTATAACCTTCCTTGATAAATGTACTATCCAACACTGGAAGAAATATCCAAATTGGACAAGCGGTTCCTGCGATTAGCGCGTTCAAACAAACAAACAAACTCCTCAGCTTTATAATATTAGTATAGATAAACGCTGTTTATCATATGTTCGTTTGGTTACTAACTAAGAACATAAGTGTCACCACCCCATTTCCTTTCCAGGGTTCTAAAGTCCAGATTAAGGATATTGTAGACTGATATTATCCTCTTTGAGAGACAAAAGACTCAACAAGAAACCCTGTGCCAAGAAAGCTGGTTAGCGCGGCACAGTAGGCCATTATACCGCCCAAAGTAGCCCGTACCCAATAGTGGGACGATAATGGTCTGCGGAGGTAGACAGAGAGAGAGAGAATATAACTAAAATATCATATTATTAAATCTGAAAAAATTTCACTTATTATGAAACAAAGTCGCCCTTCTCTTTAAAACTAAGCAACGGATTTTGATGCGGTTTCTTTCAATAGATAGAGTGTTTCAAGAGCTTTTTTCTTAAAGTTTGGTCTTTAAATTCTACGAAAACGAAATTGTGGGTTATTTCTTATCTTCCTAAAGTCATATCTTTTACAATATTTTCATAGTGAGTGTGGAATTACTTTTTTTTAAAGTTATTTAGGATTGAGTCTCATACTGTGATTTTTGTCTAAAAACGGATATATGCAATTTACATCATCATCACTCAGAACAAATTCATTGAAACTGAGGATTTAGCGAAGTACCTGGTTTCTCTCTCTCTCTCTATTTCAATGTTATATTATTGTATAGTTATTTTGTAACTATGCATACGCTATTTGGGCATACATCATTAGAACTCGACTAAGTAAAAGTTGACAAAAATTATGCTGATGATAGATAACTATATTTGGGAAAGAGATACGTGAAGTGCATTTTTGTAGTATATTTTAAACAACTTTCTATTTCTTAATACATGTAAATGGTAGAAAGTTATACATTTCTTTCTCACAAGAAAATTGTCTCAATATTGTTATGGGCTTACAACATTATACTTATTAAAGTATGGTACTTTTTATAGATTTCAAAAGTAACAATAAATTTTGTTTGTGTGGAGACGAAATAAGAAATAATAGACGTAATAATATCACTTCTCTATTTCACGGATGCTGCAGGAGTTAACTAACTAATTATCGTAACAGATCATCTTTTACGGAATAGGAATCAATTGATATCTAGTGTATTCTATACATTTAAATAGAATACATTTTTATAGAATACCTTAGAGGAATGTTCCAAATTCTTCTTAATCTATTAATAGTCTTTTAAATTCAATAATAATCGGGTCTCTTACATTTGTAAGGATATCTCATTTACTTATATTACTCTAATCAAGTGTGTTGTTGTAGAGTTTAGTTTTAAGTTTTCCTTCTCTCAGGTGTTTTCTCCTTATTGTAGTCCCTTACTTGGCTCTTATAGCATCACCCAAAGATTCAATCGTTTGTTTTTTTATTCTAGATCTGTTGCCACATAGTAGAATACATTTCCGTAAATTGATGCTGAATATGAATATTTATTTATTTATACTAATATTAAAAAGCTGAAGTGTTTGTTTGTATGTTTGAACGCGCGTATCTCCGGAAATACAGGTCCGATTTGAAAAATTCTTTTCGTGTGGGTTAGTACATTTATCAAGGAAGTCTAAAAGCTATATAACATTACGCTGTGACCAATAGGAGCGAGGTATCAGAGAAATATGTTCACAAATCGGATTTTTTTTTTAATTTCCACAAACTATAATTTAATATGCATATGTCTTTATGCATAAGCCATCATGCTTACGAAGTAATCTTGCAAGTGACATTTACGCACAAACACGTATTTGCTCAAATCACATTGCGTGAAAAGGCTTTGCTTATATTCTTGTATACGTTTACATTTCAGCATCAAAACTGTGAAGGTTGGACAAGTTATTTTAAGCAAATCACTGTTTGTTTTACATACAGTATAGTCTGTCTTCAAGTCTATATATAATCAGACTAGGTACTGTCTCCATCTTCTTACGCGTGGCATTTAAAAACAAACCTTAACAAATTATATAAAAAAGCCATCTTCTTAAATCACCTATGTATTAATAAAAACCGTATGAAAATTAGTTGTGTAGTTTTAAAGATATAAGCTCATATAGGGACATACATATAAAAATAACGATTTTGTTTTATAATAAGTAAAGAAGATGCAGAACTAAAATAAAATAAAAATTACATTGCATTAAACTAGATTATGTTTTAAGCTATTAGAAAAAATACATTCAAAATTAATCATGAAAAGTCTGAGGCGAAAATACGAGCGTCAAGATCACGGGAAGACGCTGGATGCAATTGTCGCAGGAAGGACTGTGCATCGTTATGGTGTTCTTTCGGAAAGGTCTATATCCAGCAGTGGGCAAAAAAGGGCCATCATGAACAACAACGTTTGGATGATTACCTAATGCTTAAAAGTAATCTAATTGTTCTACATACATACATGACCAGATGTATGAGTGTGGATGAATCGAAGGAAGTATGCTTCGATCGTAGCAGATGGCACTCTATAGTCTCTGCCTACCCCCATGGGAAAAAGGCGTGACGTTATGATGATGATGATGATGATGATGATAATTGTTCTATTTTATTCTCTTGAATTCAGAAGATATATGAATTAATAGAAATATTGCAACACTACTTTATGTAAAACGGACGTACTCGTTTTGTATTATTATATATATCTAAATGTTAGTTAGTAAAAATTATTTATGTTGGAAATGATTACATAAAATTCACACCAGCATTGTTCCATTGTATCAAAGTACATAAATCATTGTTGATAAGAAAATAGCACTTTCAAGTTCAGTGTTTCCTCTTCATAAAAAGTTATGAGTTTTAATCATAAAATATTGTGGTTCCTTTGCCAAATTTTTTATTTCTGTAGATAGATAAAGTACAATAAAATTATATGGTAGTGATTGTAATAAAATTATATGGTGGTGATGGTAATAAAGTAATATGGTGGTGATGGTTAAAAAGTTATATGGTGGTGATGGTAATAAAATTATATGGTGGTGATGGTAATAAAATTATATGGTGGTGATGGTAATAAAATTATATGGTGGTGATGGTAATAAGATTATATGGTGGTGGTAATTAAATGATATGGTAGTGATGGTCAAGCTCAAGGCACTATATCATAGCTCGGTAAGGGCGGGAAAGGAGAAAAAAAGAATAATAAGTATCGTAGAGCACCCTCACTGATATAGCGTGTTTGCATAGGGGTTAGTTACGGGTTTCCATCTATCACAATTTGGATTTAACTGCCTCCTACTAGATGATGCGACAATATACTTAAGATCAAACGGAAACTGTTTGGCAAAATCATCTTCAAGGCAGGTCCTTTGCCTGGAAGATGATTATGTCAAAAATATATCAATATTATTATTATTTAGGATCTGCAGTTTTAAAATGTCTAAATTTATTTCCTTTATTAATATTAAATCAAGAAATGTAACATTTTCTCTGGTTAATAACAGGTTTGTAATAAAACTGAATTTTATTTTTTGGTTAATAGTAAAGAAACTATGGTGGGAAAATATTGGTGGTCCATGGGGAAGGCCTATGTCTAACAGTGGATGGAGAAAGACTGATGGTGAAAGTAAAAAAACAATATAATATTCTTACTACGGAACCACAGAATAGGTATAAAAATTATAAATAACTAATGTTTTACTAACATGTACATAATATGTCAGTGCGAGTTTATGCAAAAATATAAAAAAAATTTAAATATATTTTATGCATGACACATTATGTTAATTTATTAAATTCGCACAAACTTGGGAAGTTATAAATTTACTTGTTTAATTACATCATAGGTAATTTATTAAATATTTAATTGGAGGCAATGTTAGAAGGCAGATAGTGTATTGAGGCCAATTCTGTTGCGTCAAAAACTTAACCTAACTTATGTAAAATGGAACCAAATGTGTATAATGTTAGGTATAAAGTACTAATTGTAAATATATAACAATAAGGAGCCCACAGCGAGCTGTACTATATTCTGATTTAATGGCTAATTCGTTCTACACATTTTTATTAATTAAAATATTTAGTTTATAACATGCAGATTTTCTAATAAAAAAGTTCAATTAACATTGCCGAATTGTGTTATCGCCACTATCAGTTTTCATTTCATAGTTAATTTAAGTTTGGTAATGCACGCAGAATCGGTACCATTATTTTGAAAATTAATAACGATAATGTTAAATAGAAATTTAAAAAAAAACTGTGTATTATAGACCAAAGGTTTTAATTAATAAAAACATGTAAAACTAAATAGCCAACTAAACATAATACACAGTATATTTTTTTCAATTAAGTTAGCTTGTCTTTGACGCATTAGAATTAGCCTCATTGTTAGAAGGCAGATTGTATATTAAGTATATTATGTGCATAGTTGATTATGTAAATTATGTATTTTGACCTTTTCAATTGAGCTAGGTGCATCTTTAGGTGCATCTGCGCGATTATTTTTAGATCTAACTTGCTTAGAGTAGACGCTCACACCTGTATATGAAGCGTAAGAATTAAATTATCGTTTCCAGTTTAATTGGTTATAAATTATTAAAAAATATTGATATCATCACTAAAAACTGTGAAATCCTAAAAAGACAGAATTATATTTTTTTTATTATTAACAGATCACTTTTTTACGGATTAAGTTGCTTATATTTGTTTAATACTGACGGACCTCGTACACAAATAACGTCTCTGTGAGAGATGTGAAACTCTAAACTAAATCCTGTGCCAACACACCTGGTGAGCGCGGCCATAAACCCTCCCAAAGTGAAAAAGACCCAACTGACAGACTGTGGCCAACAGTGCGACGTTAAGAGGGTACCATACTCCTAATTTAGGTATATGCTTTAGGTATTGCTATCCCTTACCTACAAATTCGTTGAAAAAAAAAGACGTTTTGTAGTCCCCGTTTTTCTTCGCGAAAAATTAAACCGATTTTAATATTTCTTTCGCTATATTATAGATGAAGAGTATATCTATACTTCTATCACTTTCTTTTTTAATAAAGCCTTACCAAATTTGTGTGATAGAAAAAAAGAATGCATAATATATATATATATATATATAAAACAGGATTTTTTTACAGTACTGTAAAAAATCCTTCCTCTGGAGGCAATACCCACGAAGAAAACAGAGGACTACGATGCCCATAATTTTGTATGGAGCATAATTTGGTATCGTGCCTTCATAATGATCTGGAGAAAGGAGAGATGTGAAAGCTTGGGTCACCGATCCTGATGTTTTTATCAAAGCTGCGTTCTTAGTAGTGCGAGTGATATCTGTGTTGTTGCAGAACGTGCAGACGTCCGTATTCATGTTTGTCACCTTAACGCAATAAAACAATAAAAATACACAGAGTTTTAGGTTTATATTGGAAGGCATCATCATCATAATATCACGCCTTTTTGCCATGGGGGTAGGCAGAGACTATAGAGTGCCATCTGCTACTATCCAAACATACTTTCTTGGCTTCATCCACATTCATAGATCTGGTCATACATGATCGACGGTTGTAAGTGCTACGCACTTAACCCATTGGAAGGCATGCATTCATAAAAACTAACTGAAAAACTTCTAGTAAGCTCTATACTTTGTTTACTAGGTCAGATAAATAAATAAATAATTAGCTCCTAGGCAATTTGTAAAAAATAAAATTAAGGCTTTTTATTTTAACTCCATCAGATAATTCTTTTTTTACATTAAAAAAGTGTTGCTATAGTAAACATTCTGAAATACCAATCACCTATAATGCTGTATTTTAATGCAAAATAATATGCTAATGTCGCATTTGCAGGCAAAATAATGACCAAATTTGGTCTGAATTTGAAGAAAAATCTTATTATACCTAACAAACATTGTAATACAAATCCTACTAATATTATAAAGGCGAAAGTTTGTATGTATGGATGTTTGTTACTCTTTCACGTAAAAACTACTGAATGGATTTGAATGAAACTTTACCACAATATAGCTTATACATCAGAATAACACATAGGCTACAAATTGGCTGGACCGATTTTGATGAAATTTTATTTTATACAGAATTGTATGGCAAAACAACGTTTGCCGGGGCAGCTAGTATTACTATATTTTTGCCAGCTTTGTTGATTTAGCTTAGAATTTGAAGTATTTTATTTGCGTAACAATTGCAATATATTTTTATAACATAAATGTGATTTAATAACCAACATAACTAATGAATATATTTTTTTCTAAGAACAGTAAATTAATTATTCTTTTCGCTAAATGTTTATTTAGTAAATAAAAAATGTTAATTATACAGTAAATGGGTGTTAAAATAATAATCTACATTTTAAAGTAACAGCATTTAAAAATAATAATTAATTTTATAATTTGATACAGTAAGTATATAAACTGGTCAAGTACGAGTAGAACACTTACACGATGTGTTCCGCTTTGTAATTATCATAACATATTGATCATATTCCCGACCCCATACTCCATGTGGTGACGATTAACAATACGAGTATCACCACCCCAACTCCTCCTAAGGGAGCTGTAAAAGTCAGCTAAGGGATATTGCACACAGATAACATCCTCCGTGAGAGACGGAATACTCGAAAATAAACACTGTGCCAACACGCCTAGTCAGCGCGGCACAGTAGACCATAATCCCTCCCAAAGTGGTGGAGGCTCGTGCCCAACAGTGGGACGTAAATGGGCAGGAAAGAAGATTCCCGACCCCAAATAATGGTATAAAAGCAGGAAAATAAAGATGATGAGTATTTTGCTGTTAAAAAATAAACTGATACACAAAATCTGTAAAATTTTTAGCTCTCTAGCTATTGCCATTCCAGAGATACAGCCTGGTGACAGACTGATGCGACGGATGGACGGACGGATGGAAAGTGATGTCTCAGTTATAGGGACCCTATTTATCTCTTTCATTTGGATATGGAACCCTAATATAACGAAAGTAAATCTTTGAGGCACAGCTAGTTTTATCTATAATTTTTTTTATTATATTCATTAACTATTCATACAACGTCCTCTGGTCCCAAGTTAGAAGTTAGTTAGTTACATTGTTAGTCTAATTCCACCAGCAGATGATGGTTTAATTAAAAAGTAGTTCTCTACATTTACATTGTTTATAATAAGCAAGATATAAGACGATATAGCTGTGTGAATGATAGTATAAAACAAATAAAACCAATACCGGCTACCGCAATACACATATTATTATAAAAATAACTGTAATAAAAACCAACCGGTACTTTGATAAGAGTCCATAGATGTAAAATATATTTTCCATTGTATAGAGTGGTAACAGAGATATATCAGATGTAGTGTCTATGGCTACATTACTCAGTTGGCTTAGGTGTGTATGAAAATATATCTATGTGTGTCTATGTGTGTTTATGCTACAGGCTATACGTTATATGAAACGTCATTATTCTAGAAAGTACGATTTAGCCACACTGTAGTTACTTGGTTCTCAATTTTAAACGTCAACCCACCATCTGGTAATGTAAAGTGCAGAGCTTCTCTACATTATAGAACTAAAAAGAACCAAGTTTTTTTTTTATATACTTGTAAGTTTTCTACTTTTTGATACTGCTCCACAATTTATGCGTACATTCAAACCTAAAAGATGTCAAAATTAAGAATTTGCAACAAAATGCAATAAATTGCAGAAATTGGAAAAAAGAAATTGCCCAGAAATAGCGCAACATAAAATTTTGTCTGCCCACAAATTCCTGCGTTTTGGTTTTCGTATAAAAATACCACCAAAGTACTAATTTCATAACTGTTCTACTATTATTGAAAATCTAATACAATTTTTTTGTTCATAAAGAAAATGACTGACTGATTGAGGCATGTGTCAAAACAGCAATTTTACGCAATGCACTTTTGCCTGTGGGCAGTTTTCCTCAATAGGGAGTGAATATTTTACATAGAGTCCTGAAAATCGGTGTTTTGATGCATAAAGTTGTAAGTAAAGGCAGACTGACAAATACATAAGTATAAAACGAATTAATCCATAGATGATTTTTTGGAAACAAAACTTTAGATAGACGAAGAAGTTATTAAAAATTTTAAATAAAGAATTTTGTAAATCGTTCCTTTTACAAATTCTACGGGTAAATGACTAGTCTTGTATTTTATAGATCTATGTAATAAGCACGTAAGGTTATGTTGACAGGTGTGTGTATAAGTTACCATATTGGTAGGCAGCATGTCTATACAAGTAATTAGAGATGCGCTCACTTGTTTTAATCTTGTACTGCTTAGCCGCTTATTAAAAGAATATAAGGTTGCGGTTATAGTGACAAGAAAACGCGGGCTTTTTAATGGTTTAAAAAAAAGAGATTTTTAGAATTTACTCCACTACTATAAGTAGCTTATTATATCTCACTACTGGGTAAAGAAAGACTGTTCTACGCTTTTCGTTTCAAGGTAGTTTCGACCTAATCTCACTTCACTCAGGTTGTGAAATACTCATAAACTTACAAAATTTGTATAGTTGACTTTTTCCTATTATTCTGAAACCGTCTTCATTAGGAACTAACTTAGATTGGAAGACTTAGACAAAATCTAGATAGACAAAATAAATACATAATTTTATGAATGGTTATTAACAGAACTGCTATGTAAAATAGTAATTAAGATTTTTTTTTCTTTTTATGCCTAGTGTTAATTAAAATCTCATTAAATTAAATTTAAAACCAGGAAATATTTCACATATATTTCTATGAGAAATATTTGTATGCTACTATAGTTATGCTATTGTTTCCTAAGTTACTTAAGTTCTAATGGCCATGAGGAAGTAGCAAGTTCAAGACTAGAAATATAATAATTATGTTTGAAATAATTGTACAAGAATATTACTTACATAATTCTTTAAGTAAATTGCCTTGTAATGAGGTTTTAATCCTTGAGTCGAACAACTCAACGAAATGTTAATAATTTTCTTTATTTAATTTACGAACATTTAGGTACTGCGCAGGCTGCCAAATAAGTGCGGACTATTACCGTAATGCCTTGTATTATCGCATTATTTTATCGGTAACTATAATTCATATCCTGGTTTTAGGGATAAATTGGGATAAATTAAACGCCAATGTGTTTTTAAATGAACTTATTTATCAAAGATTTCTCGATATCAAGTACTGAACCATTTTAAGTGCATTTATCGTTGTTTGTACGGTAAACTTCACAGGCAAATGTTAAATATCACTATTACCCTTTCAGCACCTTAAAATTATCTAATATATAGAATTCATGTGTCACAATGTTTGTTACCGTACTCTTTCGAAACGGCTTGAACGATTTTTATGAAATTTTACGTGCACATTCAGTAGGTCTGAGAATCGGACAACATCTATTTTTAAAACCCCTCGTCCCCACTAACATTTGTATGCAAAAACAACGTTTGCCGGGTCAGCTAGTCTATTTATATAAAATTGATTACATTAAAAACTTAACTAAAAAATGAAAATTGATAGTGTCAATTAATCAATTCGGCAATGTTAACAGAACAACTTTTTTATTAGAAATCTGTATATTATAGACTAACGATTTTAATTAATAAAAATGTGCACATCGTCATAGCCAATTAAGCAAAATGGCGATATTTGTTTTCATTTATTAGTTACATTAAGTTTATTTATATTTTATCCCGGCAAAAATCCAGACTTTAACAGATAAGGACGATATAATTCCTTAATAGCCTCTCTCCGTCCACTGTTGGACATAGGCCTCCCCCATAGAACGCCACAACACGCGGTCCGACGATATAATTATGTTATACTTATAGTAAAGCTGTCCCGCTTGTGTTATTACTAAGTAATGAGGCTAAGCCATCAATGAAGGTTGTCAATCGTGCTTCGATGTCACCGGATGTGATGCACTGACCATCTGCAGTTCCGGTCGCTATAAATACAAAATAAAAATATGATTGCAATATTAAAAATGGTTCTGTAGTAATTTTTCATTAATTATTTTGTACACAACAGGGATTTTGGAAACGAAACTTGGCTACTGAACCCACTTCATAGTAAATTTCATAAAAATCTTTCAAAACTCATATCCTAAAATAAACTGATAATAAAATTTTAATATTTTATATATTATAAAAAGTGCCAGGATTTGATTACAGATAAGTTCTGGTAAAAGGGGGTTACGTATTTGTTGAAATATCAGTTAAAGCCCGCGTTGCCCGTGACTTCGTACGTCCACGTGGCATTTCGGAAATTTTCCCCATTTTGCATTTTTCATTAATGCTTCCCTCCTATTGGTCATAGCGTGACATTATAAAGCCAATAAACTTCCTTGATAAATTTACTTGACAACACTGAAATCAAATCACAAATCGGACCAGCGCTACCTGAAATTAGCGCGTTCAAACAAACTGTTCAGCTTTCTAAATTGGTATTGATCTGTATTTTA
Organism: Orgyia antiqua; assembly: GCA_916999025.1. Classification (NCBI taxonomy): domain Eukaryota; kingdom Metazoa; phylum Arthropoda; class Insecta; order Lepidoptera; family Erebidae; genus Orgyia; species Orgyia antiqua. Next base: position 24,671,083 of record OU779862.1, read on the forward strand.
TAGATACAAAGTCAAAGTCAATTTTTTTATTTCGAGTTGGCATGTTTTACAATCTCTTTTGAAACGTCAGAAACTAGGTGTCTGTTCCAAACGCGAATCCTATGGAGAAGAACAGACAAGAAACTCCATGGATTATTAAATTTTTTTTTCTTTTCTTTTCATTTTATTTTTTCAATAATACTATACATAGTTGTATCAGGGGTGTGAGAATGATGCCGATCAGTAGCAAAATCGCAACGTGATACTTATCGTTGCATATTGAAAACATCAAGAGATCAACTCCATATATAATACTACTTTTACGGAACTCCAATATACGATAATTTATATTAAGTTTCATGACATGATCAATGAACTTCTACACCATAACATAATTATGTTTGTTTATGTACACCTTTGTTAGCCATCTGACAGTCACACCTTTTGCTATATTACTTGCTTTATAAGGCAAGAACTAGTTAGAAAAAGAAAAATTATGTTAATTATGAAGAAAAACTATGGAACTATTTTCAGCATAATTATTTTTGAGTCGTTTTTTTATTTTAATGAATATGTTTATGTTTTAGGTGTTTTCGTATGGTAAGTATACAAATTATGTATGCTATTGAAGGTCGCAGACACCACTGTGAGCACCAGGCATGCTCACAACATCAATTCCATAAATCAGCTTCATATTTATTCTTTGGATAGAAAGAATAACACAATGTATATTACAAACTTCACATCCTTATAAATAGGAACTATAGATTCTACAAAAAGTTTATTGATGGCTTATGACATTATTTAACCATTTTCTTATATTTTTAGTGCTTAAATAAAACTACTTTTTACGGATTCAGACACGTGTATTTGTTTTAAATTTTGGCCCGACGTTTCGGAGACTTTGCAGTCACCATGGTCACGGGTGGGTGAGACTGGGTCACGGGTCAGTCTCACCTCATTTATTTAAACAAATGAGTCGCGCAAGTGTTAGAGAATATAATTTTTAATGCTACTTATTTTTAACCGTGTGGTGTCGTGCCAAAATAACGTGGTTTTATTCAATCATAGATAAGTCCTAAAAAGGACTATTAAATTGGTTCTGATAATCACTTTGAAAATTTTCGTCATAAATACTTAGCATAAACCATAAAAATGTGTTCTCTTATTTTTGCTATTATATATACACGCAGGTGACATTATACTTTCCCATGAATTGTAAAATAAAATGTATGAACAAAAACAGGTGGTCGATACGAGGTCTGCTATAATTAAAGAGAAGAGATGTTGGCAATCTCGTTTTGAAGGAAGATAATAGCGAGGATGTGCGAAAATATAGATGCGACATTATTAAATATTTAAATTTTATATAATCATCATTAATGGTACCGATTTTACGTGCACAACTAAACTTAACTAAAAAATAAATATTCATATTATCCATAACACAATTCGGCTATGTTAACAGAACTTATATATTAGAATATCTGTAAATTATAGACTGACGATTTTAATTAATAAATATGTGCACAACGAAATAGCCAATTAATCAAAATACGCAATAGTTGTTTTCATTTTTTAGTTAGGTTAAGTTTAGTTGTGCCACCTAGAATCAGCACCATTATCATATCATCGTATCATCACGCCTTTTTAATATGGAGGTAGGCAGAGATTGTACATCTGCTTTGATCAAATTTTTACTTTTACATTTTTAACGTATTTCTCGATATAGGAAATAAGATAAGTAATACGGTATCCTGTTGGTCACTAATTATGTAGATTTAGGAGTTTTAGTAGATTTTGAGTTCATATCCACATCCTGGTAAGAACTATAAATAGATTTTACAATATTGCAATATTTTTAGATATTCTGATATTCGCTACAGCTACGTTTTTGGTTTATTTGATTAGTTAGAAACAGATTTTTCATTTAGAGCTTGTCCTGAAACGGCGAACTCGCCGGGTTTCTCTTGCGCGTATTACGCGCGACCGTTGCGTCCACAAGGTATAAGGACAAGGCACAAGGATAGTAGTGGCGTAGTGCACGCGATTTACGCGCGTATTTTGAATTCGCGCGATGCTTGTGGACGCGATGTATTGATGTCTAGTACCTCGACAACGCGCGTATGAATTCGCGCGATACGATTCGCGACGACTCCGCCCCTTCTGGACAAGGTCTTAATGATAATTATGGTTCTACGAGATACCATATACCTAACATAAAATTCCAGATAATGACATTAAATAATAATATTTAATGAGATAATTTGCCAATAATCAACAAACGTGGTTAATGCCAGTACAGTTTATATTTTAAAGCGCAATACTTTTCAGAAATATAGCTTATCCATAATAGTGCAATTTCTTCTTAATCCTCTAAAATAACGGTCCGTACAGGATGCAAGTGCAATAGCCGGTCTATGAAAAAAGTAAAGTACCGCTTATTACTAAATGCCTATTCGATATTCTTTTATTGATCTCAAATATATTAAAGACTAGTTAATGCGCGCGATTTTACTCGAGTGTATAGATCCATGCATCAGCCTTTCTCCGTCTACTACTGGACATAGGCTTCCCCCATAGAACGCCAGAAAGCGCGGTCTTGCTCAATCTGCATACAGCCCATTTTATGATGTCGTCAGTCCACTTGTTGGAGGCCGCCCCACGCTGCGTCATCCAGTACGTGGTCGCCACTCCAAGACTTTCCTGTCCTTTAGTTAAAGAGTGATGTGGCCTGCCCATTGGCACTTCAACGTGCAAGTCTGACGAGCCTCGTGGTTGAGTGGTTCACGTAACGGACTGCGGATCAAGAGATCGCGGGTTCGATTCCCGCTCGGGACAATCATTGTGTGATTTTTCTAATTGGGATTGTTCATAATTTTTAACCGCCTGTTTTTATATTCTTTTTTAGAAAATTTAGACCATGTTAATTTAAGCAACTAATTTTAATATTATTGAAATATTCACTATATAGAATTTTTAAAAAATTCTTAAAGATACTATTTTAAATGATGTGACGTCATCGTTGTACGCAATTTTATTTATTTATTTATTTTTAAACTTTTTGCACAAAATACATAGTACAATGGCGGACTTAATGCTAAAAGCATTCTCTACCAGTCAACCATTGGACAGTGTGGAAAACGGAACAGGTAGGCGCATTACCAAACACTAACCAAATTAAAATATTTTTCACCTAAAAATTTATAGACATATAACAAATGATATATTCAATGGATATAACTACATAAAATTAAATACCAGGATATAAACATATTAATTATATTTAAATATTTACGAACATATAAACATGTGACCATATATACCTTCACATACATACACAAACACATACATAAACATACATACTAATAATACATAAACTTATATTCCGTATAAATGTTCAGTAAGAGACACTATGACGATTGTAGTGAAATATTAGTGTAAAATTGACGAACTCTGCGTTTGAAAATATTTCGGCTCGATGCTAACCTGATCTCACGAGGAAGAGAGTTCCATAAAAGAATAGATTGTATGATGAAAGAAGAGTGTACATGACTAGAGCTATGAGGAGGGCAAGAGAGAAGAAGGTCGTTTAAAGAACGAAGATGTCGAAGATGGAGAGAGGACCGATTACGAAAATAACATGATAAGTAGTTGGGAGCATTACGAGAGTCTGTGTCCCTTTCCAACTTTACTTAAGACAGATTGCAATACATCTTTTCAAAGTTGCCAAGTTGATATAATAAACCAATTTCAACTCCACCACAGAGTAGTATATCCCTAAGAATGCCTTAATATTTTAAGTCCTTCATTTCAAGGGCAAATAGAGATCATTTGCTTTTTTCGAAAAATAATCGTTAATATAGCGAAAAAATCATGATCAGAAACTCTATTCCCCGAAATGGTTTCCGAATTAAGAGTCTAAAAAAAATGAACAATGCCAATTGTCATAGAAATGTCTGTTCTGCGTCTGGATGTTTCTATGTATTAACTATGTATTTACAAAAGAAAAGTAGTACCTATATGTATTATATCCTTATCTTGGTACCCATAACACAAGCATGTAAGCTTAGCTTGGGACCAGAGGACGTTGTGTGAAATGTCCGTGAATGTTTATTTATTTTCTAAGATTACAACAAATGCGGCTAAAACCTCGGCCTAAAGCTAGTAATACGCATAAAAATCTTGTCTTGAGTAGGATCGAACCCACAACATTGACAGACCTTTGGAAACCAGCTACCCATAATCATAACATTGTGTGTTGTAATACCTATCACATCTATCATACAATTTAGACAACATAGCGCTTTCACAGGTGTATGAACTTGGGGTCAATAATATCTGTAACCTAACATCAGCTTCATTGACAGCATCCACACATAACACAATGGTCCATTCATCTGTCAAGAATAATTTTTATTTATTTATTTATTTATTTATTATCACAATACAGCTATTATTACAGGTTAGCCCTAATGCAATAGTGTAGCCAAATACATTTGTTACATAATATATTAATTAAATTTAAGCAATATTTATAAAATATAACTACCACTCTAATTTCTATCCTAAATGTCAATTTAAAACGGCATACGTTTGAAATTAAGATTGAAGACAAGCACTATATCTATGATTAATAACTAACTATAACATAATATAAACAATGCTATCCTTGTGAATTCACTCCAAGTACAACAAAATAGGTCTAACTGCGCAGCGATAAGGTTGAGAGTGCGAATGGCGCGCGTCAGAGGCGCCGCGCCCAAGAGATTAGTGCGCGCGCGCGGCACCGCGAACAAAGCTGGCGCTCGACGACGCCATACGTATCTGTCCGGCACACATAATCCCAACCACGCTAAGATGTTCTTGTCATGTATTGCACCTCTAAACACTTTAAATAAATAGTCAGTGAGCTTCAATTCTCTTCTAACACCTATTTCATTATATCCTACCATGCCTAATATAAATAAAGTTGGGTACTTCAAAGGATAGAATGGGTATACACCATACAAACGCAAATAAAGTGTAAACAAAAATAATGTGAGTATATGGCAACACCATAGGTTAAGGCAATTTTATTGATTTTCATAATAAAAATATCTAACAAGGAAATCATCTCTATTTCAGTTTTGAATTACTTTAGTAAATTTTTCGCAGTTTTCAGAAGATAATATTTACTTAAATAAACATTCGGTAGCGTAACATTTTCACACTTAATTTATTAGAAACGCTGAAGTGTCATTGAAAATAAGTATTCATGTAAATTTCATACAACGTCCTCTGGTCCCAAGCTAAGCTTAGTATCCGCGTTCTAGGGCCTATAACACTGATTATGGATACCAGAACACTGATAGACTACATAAAGAAGAAGAAACACCCAGACTCAGTACAAACATTTGTAAGACGTTTATAAATATCACACAAATAATTGTTCCATGCGGGAATCGAACCCGCGACCTTGTCAAAGGCAGTCCGTTACATAAGACCCTCAACCCCTCGCCTGTCAAAAAAATAAATTAAATCTTTTAAAGTGCGTTCACCAAACAGGACGTGATATAAATAAGTATGCATTTCTCCATTAATCTTAGATAAATATCATTTTTACACCATATTAGGTATGAGTTAACGTCGTATTATGCTATCATTTACTTTGTTGGTCAGAATTTAATAAGATAAGTATTTAACTTTATCAAGCCTAAGTATTATAAAATAAATAAATGTGTTATAAAATCCACTGTGAGAAAAAGAAAATTCGAAAATAAACCCAATGCCAAACACACTTAGTTAGATGGGCACAGTAGAATATAATCCCTCCTTAACTAGGGAAGGCCCGTGCCCAACAGTGGGACGTTAATATTGTGGAGAGAAAGAGAGACAGAGACAAAGGCAGCTTACCTATGCCGTTAATTGTTATTAGCTGTTGGCATCACTACCAAACCATTTTTCAGATTAAAATACATATATATCCTATGTCCTTTCTCATCTATGTAGCCAATTTCATTTTTAAATTGAGTCAGTAGTTTTGTCATGAAAGAGCGACAGACAAACAAACAGAGCGATTTTTGCATTTATAATATTATAAAAAGATTATTTGTATCCCTGTTAAATAGTTATCGAGACAGAGTTAATGTCAAGGAGATATAAGATGCAAGTGTTTATCTATAAGCATATAGAAATTACAGTCGAAGTAGCAAAAGGAGAAATGAAAAAGCAATCCAATTAGAGTAAGATCGTCATATACATTGAAGGCTTAAAGGCCTTTTGCGTGACAAAATCTAGTTCTTGTACAATCCTTGGATTTGGTGGTACAAGTGAAGAAAGAGCGATCAATGAAATAATTATTTAAAAAAAATTTTGTTTCATGTTCATGTTATTTTTACGTGCAAAACGCATTTTGATCAATAAAACTAGTTTATTAATACCGATCTTTCATGTGGTGATGGATTAGGTGTACAACATTAAATGTCACCACCCTATAACTCTTCTCAAAGAGCTGTAAGAGCCAGTTAAGGAACAAAAAATGCCGTAAATATCTCGTACAACTCAAAATTAAACCCTATACGAACATGCTTTATTAGCATGGCAAAAGTAGACCAGATACGCTCCCAATTTGGAGAAAGCTGGTGTCCAATTATTAAACACTAGTTAGTAGTTAATTTTTCGCGTTTTTGCAACATTTTTCACTAATGCTTCGCTTCTATTTGACGCAGCGTGATATTATATAGCCTTTCTAGATAAAAGGACTATCCAACCAAAAATAATTTATCAATTCGAACCAGTATTACCTGAGATTAGCGCGTTCAAACAAATAAACAAACGAACAAACTCTTAAGCTTTACAACAGTAGAGGAAGATTTATACGGATTATACTATCTTGTTTTTTAAACATAATATTGAAAGAAAGAATCTCAGTTTAATATTAAAAACTGGCAAGGTCTGCGAAAGTTTTTCGACCTAAAACCATATCAATATAAATTTTAAATATTTTGATGTAATCTTTTGTATTGCACCAAACCATTTCAGTATCCGCTGCTCGAGAGCGAATACCGTTATATTACTGGATGGGCAGGTCTCAACTTAGCGTACTGTTCTTATAATTGCAGTTAATTCTGCGGTTGCGGCTTGCACTATCTCGAATAACCTATACGATACCAATAAGTGCAACAATTCGATAATTCTTTATGCATGTTTTATTGTGTTTTCTATTTCTTTAGATATTACTAGCTGTTGCCGGCAATTTCGTACGCGTGGAATTTAGAAGCCAAACAATAAAAAAATATACAAAAAAGCCTTCATCTTCACTCTCTCTATCTATTAAAAAAAACCGCATTAAAATTCATAGCATATATACAAAAATAACGACTTTATTTTATAACTAGCTGTGCCTACGACTCCGACCGCGTGGCTCGATTTTTTTCGATCGACCCAATAAATTTTTTGGTTCCTTTTGAGACGCTAGATGGCGTTGCAAGTAACCAAACTGAGAAATTTCAAATTATGTAAATATCTCTTGATTGAGTGGACCGATTGCGATGAAACAAAGACTAAGTATACCTTGAGTTGTGTACAATTTTTACGTATAACATTTATATTTATAAGTGGTGTACATATTATGTGATGCGTGCACAGACAAACATCTAAACAGACAAACAGACAAAAATTTCAAAAATGCATGCAAAGGGTTCTGTTGGTTGTTCTTTAACCATCTATTTTTTTTGTAAATATATTCAATGTACAAACATTTCTTTTTCTACAGATTTGTTGTATGTATAGATAAGTAAAGATCAAGCAAGATGCTGATGATAACAAGTGGTAGGTACTAATGCTATTTTATTAGAATATTTTATTAATTGTTTGTTTTATTTATATTCTTTGTAAATTTGCACTTAAACAAGAACTTTTTGTTCTATGTTCAGTGTTTTGGTATAATTAGGTTAATTTAGTTAAATTGAAATACAGCATTTTTGTCATCACAGCACAACAAGTTATCATCACAAATTTTATAACTAAGGCTAACTTCAGTTAGTTTTAGCCAAATAGGTACTGAGAGCAAAAAATAATTTTGAATCCGGAAATAAAGAAAAAAGAATAGCGGAAGAGACAGTTAAACTATCGCTACCAGTAGTTAGTAATAATTATTTGAGTATAATTAGATACTACATTCCCACGACATTTCAAATATTGTTACGTAGTACATTACGTTGACTATGAAATACTATAATACATATTATATAGTTTAGAAACGTGTTTTGAAAGGAGCACAAATCACATACGTATCTGCTTATTTCACGACAAGCTACTGCCCGCGATTTCGTACGCGTGGATTCTAGAAAACAAATGAGACATATAAACCACTAACGCAGCGCACGCAACGGAAGCACAAATAAGGATAATTTTCCCCGTCTTTTTGCAACATTTTTCACTGACGCTTTGCTCCTTATGGTCATAGCCTGATGTTGTATTGCCTTCCTCAATTAAAGTACTATCCAAAATTGAAAGAATTTTTTAAATCGGACCAGGGTTCCTGAGATTAGCGCTTACAAACAAACTCTTCAGCTTTATAATATAAGTGGTATAGATAAAATGGTCCCGTTTAGTTAGTACCTATTTAAGGTCTAAATTAGCCCATTCCTTTTGGAGGATTTTACTGTGGTCGATGACAATTTTTATTTACAAGTAGGTATTTAAAATAATAACTAGAAGAATTAGCAATACGCAGATTAGAGATTCTCCTCTTCTCTTTCTCCGTGTGGTGACGGATGAAGAATACAAGTGTCACCACCCCATCTCCTCCCAAGGGTGCTGTAAAAGTCAGCCAAGGGATATTGGATATTGCACATAGACCTTTGTGAGAGACGGAAAACTCGAAAATTAACCCTGTGCCAACACGCCTGGTCAGCGCGGCACAGTAGACCATAATCCCTCCCAAAGTGGAGGAGGCCCGTGCCCAACATGGGACGTTTGTGGGCTGGAGAAAAAAAAATACAATTGCTCGAAAGTGCACCTTGTTTGTTCGTACGTATATTAAGCCTTTCAGACAGGACACAGGTGTTCAGAGCCGTGGGAAGAGTACTTCGATCAACAACTACAATTGATAAATACTATTTACTTTTATTGTAAACTAGTTATAAGACTTGATTATGAACGGGATTTTTTTCAACACTATAGCCCATTTAAGTGCTAGGTTGGGCAGGTTCCTACTTCTTGGCAACTGATGGCGGAATCACTGCAGTACCAGTGCCCATTCCTCAGCTGAGTTAGGCACACGACGGGGGTTTTAGTGGGTGAGGGCCCCACACTACCCTTCTGTTATCCCCGAAGTGGGATTTGCGGTTAAACATTTCCCCGCCTCAAACAAAAAAAAAGGTCCTACTTCTTATAAATATAGTAATTATGTTTGTTATTTTATCGCCTAGTTATTTCGAAATATGAATAAAATGTAAATATTCAGCTATCTAAGAGTATTAATTGTACCAAATCTACACGCACAACTAAACTAAACTTAACAAAAAATGAATTTTGATAGTGACCATTACACATTTTGGCAATGTTAACTGAGCTTTCTTGGTTTTAAAACTGTTTATTATAGACTAAAGACTAAGATTATTTTAATTAATATAAATGTGCACAAAAAAATAGCCAAATAATCAGAATACAGCCATAGTTATTTTTAGTTAAGTTTAGTTGTGCATCTAGAATTGGCAACTTATTGGTAAAATAATTGACTGACATATTATCAACGTACAGCCAAAACTAATAAATGAATCATTTAAAAAAATTATGAAAAGATATATTTAACATTTAGAACTCAATAATAAAAAAATTCTAGTGATTTACTTCTTTTTCTTTCTGTCTTCTTTTGATTTTCAAATTTCCTATTTAATTCTGCAAAAGAGAAGTAGAATGTTCAATAGAAAAGTTCCTCGTATTATTTGAAACGAAGTTTTAAATTTTTTGTGTTCGTATAAGCAGCGGTGGCCATAAAGCTAGTTAAATAAAAAATACGAACAAACTATAAATATTACTACAGATTACTATATAGAATTCATTTACTTAAGGGCCTACATCAATATTATCGTATATCATCGCCGACACGTACATATTAACACAGCCAGTAGGCACAGAAAATGAGGAATTAGGGATACTTTTCCTATTTACTCAAAATCTACTAAATATATTTTAATTTTGATTTACGTGTTTCTATATATAATAGTTACTTATGTTTTTAAAGTTATTTCATTAGTTAATATGCGATAATAGACCGACAAATGAAAAAAATAAAAAATGAGAGAGGTTGTTTCGCTAAGATTTTCTATCGAGAAAACTTTTTTCAATCGCGTTTCTGAGTTTATGCGATCCTAGATCATATATTGAAAAAACATATACTTAAAAATTAGAGCTCTAGCCATTCAATCTAAAGAAATAATGAAAACTTCGTACATAGAAAAATGCATGAAGCTATTTTGGTATCCTCTTAACGGCTTTCATTTGGAATCCACTGTTATTATTTATAGTAATTGCCTCTGTATGAGCATAGAAACACAGAAATACAATCTCGTTTTAAATTGGATTCTATAATTACTCACATATCTTGTAAAATATAGATAAAAGATCTATTAATAATAATAACACTGAGTATTGCAAATTGTATAGATGTTAATTCTATTGATTAAATAACTGTTTTTAAATTTTAGGATTGGATGCAAGCGGCACAGGACCACGCGTTGTGGCACTGTTTGGGGGCGGCCTATGTCCAAGAGTAGACGGAGTAATGTTGATGGATGGAAATATTTAGGAGATCAAAATTACGAAATCTTTTAAAAAGTTCTCAAAAATCAAAGGGATTTGTTTTTACTTAAGTAAGGTAAGACGTCCCTTTGCTAGACGACCGCCAAAATGGAGAAGGTCGCTGGGTAGGACTCGATACGGTAGGCTAGGAGGATCATGTATTATGGTGCAAACTGAGGATGCCAATATCCAGTTATGAACTGCAATAGGCTGACATGATGATTATAATGCACACGCAAGGACAAAGGTACTTGTAATCTTGCCTAACATTACTGGTACCGTTTTCAGTAGGGGTCTCCTGACTACGCCACTGCACTGAAAGATATGCATACTGACAGTGAGTAAGTGTTGACAAGTATAATACCTAGAATATCCTAGCTATATTCTAGAACTTTTGAGCCTTAGCTTATAATAAATGCAATAAAAAATGGCATTGTTCATATATTTTTAGACTCTTAATTCGAAAATCATTTCGAGGAACAGAGTTTCTGATCATGATCCATTAGTTTTTTGCGGAAAATTTGCTGTATTAGTGATTATTCTTCCAAAAAAGTAAATGATCTCTATTTGCCCTTGAAATGAAGAACTTAAATTATTAAGGCGTTCTTAAGGATATACTACTCTGTGGTGGAGTTGAAATTGGTCTATTATATCAACTTGGCAACTTTGAAAATATTATTGCAATCTGGCTTAAGTCTATCAGGAAAACGATATACACAGATTGCGTAAAACGATGACGTCACAACATTTAAAATAATATCTTTAAGTATTTTTTAAAAACTCTGTAAAGTGAATATTTCAATAATATTGAAATTAGTTGCTTAAAATATTATATTATATTTTCTAGAAAAAATACACAACAAACAGCAGGTCAAAAATTATGAACAATCCCAATATCCAAAACAACTTAGAAATAAATCATTGATTAATAGCTATTACCTTGTCTACTTGCTATAGGAAGACATTTTTTTTAATACACATCGCACTATTTAACCAACTTGAGCAAAAAATACCAATAAATCAAGACCTATGCGTGTTACTTATACAAGGATGTATTGAATACAAAAATTATAGAGATAAAGAAATGGAAGTAGCAAAATATAATGGTCGAGCGGGATTATTTAATGATCTATGGCTTAGCTGACCTCGTATTATTTTGATGCATTATGTATGAGGATTAACTAGTCAAAAGCGAAATAATTTTGATAGCATAAAAAAAAGAATATATCGTGAATAGACAATATTAAGAATGAGCAAATGTAGTCTAAAATTGATGCCAGAGACTAAAAACTAAAAGAATGAGCGGGAATCTTGGTATGGTCTTGTAATGAAACGAGAGGAACAACGGGTAGAGGTAGACCAAATAAAATATGGATGGAATGTGCAAAAGAGGATATGAAAGACAGTGGAGTAAACATGGATATGACTTTAGATACAAATTTGTGGAAGAAAAGAAACATGTTGCGCCGGTCTCAGTAACGAGATGAGTAAACTACATTGATATTTAAATATTAACCATGAAGAACAATGCTAACAATAATATCTGCTTTATAGCGGTAAGCAGAGACAGTAGAACGCCATCTGCTACGATCTAAATATTGGCACTTCTATGGGTTCATTTAAAGAATCGGAAGTATCTCTCTCTGTATCTGAACTCTATATGTATCTTGTCGTTTTATATTATGTCTTACTCGGGGGTCCTCTCCTAGTTTTATATTTTAATTTATAATTTAGATTTAAAAGTTACAGACTGCGTTAGTGCTATATATAATTATGTCTTTATGTATCGATTTGAAAATCTATACATAATATTATAAAGCGGAAGAGTTTGTTTGTTTGTTTGTTTAAGCGCGTTAATCTCAGGAAGTGCTGTTCCGATTTGAAAAATTCTTTTTTTTTTTGGTTAATCCATTTATTGGGGAAGGCTATAGACTATATATAGTCTATAGCCTTCCCCAATAAATGGATTATGATAATGATGATAATGATGAAATGATGAAATGGAAGTGATGTTATAACATCACGCTGTAACCAATAGGAGCGAAGCAATAGTGAAAAATGTTGCAAAAACGACAAGAAAATTCTAATTCGACACGTACAGAATCCCGGGGAACAGCTAGTGTAACTATAAAAATTCACAGGCGACAAGTAGTATGTTATAATATAAAGTTTTTATATCAAATAGTCTAAGACATAAAAATCCTTTTAACACTATAAATTACAAATTTTTTAAATTACTTCGAAGTAAAAAAAAATTTAAAGGCAGATGTTACAAATAACTCTGTCAAATCATATGAAATTATTGATTACTAGACAAATAGCGACATTAGTAGCTATTATTATAGCGTAGTATGTGTTAAAATATATATAATCTGACAACATAATCGTGTGTAAAACATGAAATAATAACTGTGGTCTTTGTTTATATTAAAAACTAGTTTTTTAATAAAAAAGGCGGCTATGTACCAAATGGACTCGCGCCCGAGGAATTCCGTACTATTGTCGATATAATATTTTATTAATTTCTAGCTGTTGCCCGCGACTTCGTATACGTGAAATTTAAAAATCAATCCTTAAAAACAGAAGTTTACTCTTCTGCTCAATAGATGGCGTTCTACGTTTTTTAAATCGCGCTATCGTTTCGTTCCACACATTAACACTTAAGCTTGTCAATATTATTATTGTGTCATTATCCGGATTTTACATTTATAAATTAGTAAGGATAAGGATAATATCATGTAGTAGATACTAATCACATCTTCAAAGGCATCATCTAGATACGCAAAAAATCTGGTTGTATGGGCAGCCTCCCTTAAATAGTTATTGTATTATGGTTTTTAATATATATTGTGATAACATAAATCTGTTAAGATTTCAATGGTCTAGTTCTCACAGTTCCTAAGACTGCGTACCTACTACTGACGAACGGAGTCTGTTTGTACTCAACAGGGCAGCACTTAGGGTAGAGCTACTCGATATCTAATCTCATTGTGTTGCTAGGCAAGGCTTATGTCTAACACCCAATGTAAAGTTCCACTCTTATTCGCTGTGTGTGACGGTGTGACGAGCAGTTTGCAGCCTAGCAGCCTTGTTTTACTTTACGGAACCCTAAATATTTATCATAATAGCAACGATTTGAATCAATGATAAATGTCTCTATTTTAATTATAATAAATGTGAATTCTATAAATACTGCATTATTAATTTTGACGAAACAGTAGGTATTCGAATTTAAACTCGTTTATTACAATTTTTGCGTTTCCACATTTTGTCAATGATGATATAGATATTGATATTATGTTATTAGATAAAACTTGTTGCATATCTTTATCTTTACTCTTTTCCTTTTTACCTTTTTACTTTTGATTACTTCTTATAAAACAAAGTCTTAATTTTTGTATGTATGTCCCTATGTGAGCTTATATCTTCAAAAATACGCAACGAATCTTGATGCGTTTTTTTATAGATAGAAGTCCGCGAGGGCATATGTCTATCTTTTAAGGGAAACCCGCTGTACTGATAATAATGTCAAAAAAATTATCAAATTCAATAGGGTGTTTTCCAAAGCTATTTCTGTGTATATAGTAATAATTTTTATCTAACTAAATAGCTTAGTTAGCTTATGCAATTAATATTGATTATAACTGCTCTTTACAGCATGCAATTTAAATGAATATCTTAGGAGATATGACGAAAAAAGAATTACGCGCTACAAAATAAAATACTTATACTGTTGGCTAAGCAACCCCAACGTTTCCTCGGTCTTCTATCCATACTCCAATGTTTGGATATGTACGGATGTTTATTGTGCTTTCACGTATCACGTAAAGACTACTGGATGGATTTTTATGAAATTTTCCAATGGAAAATGGAATAGAAAATGAACTTATTTCTTATCCTTTTTACCGCGGGTAACACCGCGGGGCACAGCTAATTCATTATAAAACATTAATATCTCTGTATTTTATCGATTTTAAATCATATCTTAACATTTTTATTGTATTTTGCCATACTTAAGTTCAGTTAAGTTAAGTTCTTACTTATCGAATAAAAATCTCAGATTATTACTTTCACAAGCTCTGACGAGAGGTAGACCCAAAAAAAAGGTTTTATGAAAAATAACACGAAGAGGATATCAGAGATGACGTTTGACAGAAGAGTATGAAGGGAGAAGACTGTTTCACTGACACCAAGTAAAAAAGAAAAAAATTAAGAAAATGTAGAAAATGTTGATGATACGCAAGGGTTATTTGTATTTCAATTAAGATCTAAATCCTCAAAAGCGTATTAAGTACTGAAAAAAAATATAAAGTCAGTAATTGGCAAGATGGCAAGTGAGCCTGCAATTAATGTTTATTAATTTCAACCTTGGTCCTCGATTTCTATCATATTAACAAACGATAAGTTAATGATATGGAAATCTGCATACAATTATTCAAAGGCTTCCGTACATTGAAAGTTATAACACGAGAAAAGAGCAATTAGGTAATTATATACAACAATGGTTCATTTGCGTATCACTTGAGAGACTGCGCAATAATACGGGGTGAGGACACTATTTATGTAATTTTCATAAAAGAAATATAAAATAGTACTGCAATTTATTATTCTACTATCTGTTGCCTGCAACTTCGAACGCGTGGAATGGAGAGCAAACCCTAACTAATGTTACAGAAAGCCATCTTCTTGAACCCCTTTATCTATAAAAATATCTGCATCAAAACCCGTTGCGTAGTTTTGAAGATACTCACATACATACAAAAATACCGACTTTGTGTTATAATAAGTAAAGACAAGATATATATATATATATATATAGTTTTAGTTTTTCGACATAGACATACTCTGTGTGTTTCGGTATATTGTATTAGATTATCAATGGAAAGTAAGTATGTAGGTTTTGATCCCTTGCACAATATATTAAACTAGCTCTTGCCCGCGAATTCTCACGCGTGGAATTTAGATGTTTTCCCCATTTTGCAATGTTTGTCACTGATGCTTAGCTCCTAATGCACCGTGATGTTATATAGCCTTTTTCGATTTTACTATCCAACACTGAAAGAATTTTTCAAATGTGGTGTCAGTGATACCTGACATTAGCGCGTTCAAACAAAGAAACGAACAAACAAATTCTTCAGCTTTATAATGTTTATATAGATACTAAAAAAAACTTTGATCGTAATTTTCGTTGCATTAATTTCCGTTGCATTAACTTAGATTGTTCTCTCTTCACTTAATTTGTACAGATTTTAAGAAAGAACAAGTATTTTTATTTTATTGTCAATTAAATACACGTTACCAACTAACCTAGCGTTCACAGTGTCTAAAATAGGACATCGGCATTTATTGGGTAGAAATTATAATCGCCCCAACATTAGTTTTCAGCGATGCACTATTTGGATCTACTACTACTACGTATTCTAGCTATTTAACTTTAAAGTATACAAAAATAGTAAAAATATTTATCCGGTTTCTCAAATTATAATAAATTCCGCAACCTCTAATAAAATCTAAATAACGGTTTCTTTTGATTGATTGCGGTAGCTGTATGTTGATTAGTTTAATGAGCTAGTTATGTTCTACTGACAATATTTCCTACAGTGATAATGATACTATGTTAATTGAAAGTTATAATATATTGACAACTTTACGATACATGTCTACCTCCTGTCTTGCAAATTAGGTATAGATGGAATTGCAACCAATTCAAATAGGTGTAATAAAAATAAAATATAAGTGACGTCCTCTGGTCCAGAGCTAAGCTTTAAATGCTTGTGTTATGTATGGGTACCGAAATACAATATTATTTTTTTGTCAATATCTCCTTAAAATATAAAGAACTAGAGGCAGTAACGAATATCAATCAAATGATTAATGAAATCTCGTATACTGCAGTCCGTTACATGCCGTGGTTACATGAATCGCTGCACCTCACTTGTCAAGTAAGAATGTTATTATGCGGTCTCCAGACTCAATTCTAAAACCCGTCTCGACCATTGGTCGACAATCGTTTCTTCTGTGAACACGGCTAGCCCACTGCCACTTCAGGGTGCTCCACTGAAGGTGACAGTTAAATTGACTTATTTATATACTAGCTGTTGCCCTCGACTCCGTCCGCGTAGAATTTAGGAAACATTCCCCGTTTTTGCAACATTTTTAACTACTGCTTGAGTGAGAGTATTATAAACGTAAGAGTAAACAAATATAATCAGAATGAACGAACTGCTAAGCTATCAGGAGTTACACGTGTTATTGTGAGTCAACCAAAGTAAAATATTTATAATTTAATTTAATATTTATAATTAGTAATTTTATGTAGAATATTTCCGTCATACATGATTTCTATGTAACTTTAACCATTAAGGCTGCACACGCGACGGAAGCTTAAAAAATGGAGCACCTTTTCCCGTTTTCCCAACATTTCCCTTCACTACTCTGCTCCTATTGATTAGCGTGATGAAAAGTATACTATAACCTGCCCAGGAGTATGAAGAATAATTGAACCAAGTTTCGTTAAAATCTGTCGAGTAGTTTTTGTTTCTATAATACATACAGACGGACAGACAGACAGACAGACAAAAATTTTACTGATTGCATTTTTGGCATCAGTATCGATCACTAATCACCCCCTGATAGTTATTTTGAAAATATATTTCATGTACAGAATTGACCTCTCTACAGATTTATTATAAGTATAGATGATACAATCAAAATAATTTCAATAAAAATACATAGACGAAAATCTCAGATTAATAGTAATAATCTGCAACAGGATGTCGTTACATACAAGTATCTATTTCATTATTTTTGTCTGTAACATGATATAAAATGTCATATTGATCTATTTATATTAATTAAAGAACGGGTTATATGGTCAGTGTCGTGATGGATTAAGAATAAAAGTGTCACCACCCCTTTTCATTCCCAGGGTGCCTTAA
The DNA here is from genome assembly GCA_916999025.1 of Orgyia antiqua. Lineage (NCBI taxonomy): Eukaryota > Metazoa > Arthropoda > Insecta > Lepidoptera > Erebidae > Orgyia > Orgyia antiqua. The sequence continues at coordinate 24,688,788 of OU779862.1, forward strand.
AAACCAGCTAAGGAATATTGTACACAGATAACATCCGCTGTGAAAGATGGAACACTCGGAAATAAACCCTGTGCCATTGTGCCGTAGACCATAATCCCTCTCAAAGCGGAGAAGGCTCGTGCCCAACAGTGGGACGTTGGTGGGCTGGAGAGAGAATACTTAGTTTAAAAACTAACAAACATGCTTAAATATCCTGTTATCCTGAATATTTTTTAAATGATTGCATTGTCTTTGTCATCAATACTCAATTCTATGCTACCTACGAGTACTTACAAAACGTTGACAGTTTATATTTACGGGAACGGGGCAGCTAAGTAAAACGGCTGTTAAAATCAAGAATCTTAGGTAGGTAGGTACCTAAAGAAGAAGCCAACAGCGATTAAAATGATCTAAAGATTAGGTAATATTATTTTCAATATAATTTATATATAACGTAGAATACACCAACAACCTCCTAATATCACATTAATGATAAGGCCGCCCTTTGTACAATAGGTTTTAAGACTGTATTTTTAAAATTCTGTGTAAAATTGGTGTTTGTGCAAATAAAGAGTTATCTATCTATCTATCTATCTAATCTTTAGATTATTTTAATCGCTGTTGGTTTCTTTGTTTATATAATATCCTATTATTTAATCAAGCTTTAATACAGCAAATAATAAATAATGTACATGTATCTGTTTAATGCACATTATTTTGTTGTAATACTAAACTTTGATTATCGTCTTTACTCACAATCTCACAAATGCCTCTCGTAAGGTTGGCAGTTAAATATGACCTTGATGCCAAGTGATTCTACTTACAGCATATAAATGTATACATACTAATGTAGTATGATATATTTCTATACATTACCTTTTATGATAATACAAGCAGTTCTCCGCGATTTCGTGCGCGGGGAAATTAGAAAATTTTTCCCATTTTGAAACATTTTTACTGATGCTTCGCTGCTATTGATCGCACCCTGAATTTATATATCCTCGATAAATGTACTATAAACACTGAAATATTTTTTCCAATCGAACCTGCAGTTCCTGAGATTAACGCATTTAAACAAACATACCAACAAACAATCTCTTCAGCTTTATAATATAAGTAAAGAAGTATAGAAACATAAAAGATTAGACACTTATATTTTTATTGAAATTTATAAAAAAGGCTTTATTACGAAGACATTACCTAATCCGAGAATCTGTTTAAAATTTTAAGAAACGCCCTTGATTAACTTACATTATTTTGGTTTTCAGTTTCCAATGCGTTGTGGACAGTTGTGGTCCCTCATAGTAAGTATAGTATTTTAATTTCTTTTAGGATATACGTGTGATGAAAATTATCAAGTACCTAGAATGTGTATTGTGATTAATTTAGTTCTACCAAACATTAAAAGGATTGGATTGGTGGAGGCCCGTGCCCAACAGTGGGACGTAAATGGGCTGGAGAGGAGGAGAGGAAACATTAAAAATAAACCTGTTTAATGCAGTCTCAATCGGTAATTTATTTGTTGCATGAATCCAACACGGACTGTGATAACTTTAACATTCCATTGATACAGGATATATCACTGATTAATCATTTAAATTAAATAACAAGAAATTGACCTTTGACCTTTTTAACACAAATAATAGGTCACATAACATTAGGTCAACTTAAATTGCAAGGGCAATACAGAAATGCGTAAAAATTTGTTATGAAAAATACAAGATTCCCTTGAACCAACAAAAACTTGTATTTTATGGAAATCAGGGATGGATAATCAACATCTCGTAATATTATGAATAATGATGTATGATTGTGAAATAATTTCATAATAATGATGAGATTTTTTTTATAACTGCTAATGATTGAAGGTCGTAAATATTCTTTGAGAGGAAAATTATTATTAGTGTAATTTTTGTGATGTATAGTCAGTTAACGTAGCTAGGAAGCTTAAAAAGATATTTTGCTTAACTTTTTATGTGGTAGCATCTTAATCTGTACTATCAACGGGCCTCTTGGTCTTTGTCCTGCAGATGCAGGACAAAAATTTATTCACAGGATGACACAGAAACTATTTTTTCACAGAATTTGACAACGTATTACGTTTATGAAATCTGTTCTAATCTATCAGCACAATATAGCCTTGCTATTTCTATAGATTTACTGTAAAATTGTTATACAAATGTTTGTTCTGCATCTGGGTGTTTACTATGTATTATAAGTATGTATTTACAAAAGAAAAGTAGTATATGTATTCTATCCGTATTCTGGTACCTAAAGCATATAAATTTACCATAGGACTAGACAACGTTGTGTGAAATGTCCATGAATATTTAAAATTACTTTTCAATTTATTATAATATACTTAAATTGAATGGCGTCAAGTCTCAATAGCATTCTATTAATTAATAAATTTTACGAGGAAGAATGTCATTAATTCATTGCAATTAAACTTGATAATATACATAAACCAATCGATAGGATAACATGCCAATTAATAATGATCACTTAAGTGCTGATTTACCGGAATGGCCATTGATTTAATTATTAATCCCTACTAATATTATAAATGCGAAAGTAACTCTGTCTGTCTGTCTGTTACGCTTTCCCGCTTAAACCTCTCAAGCGATTTTGACGAAATTTGGCACAGACAATCTTTAGACCCTGCGAAAGGACATAGGCTACCTTTTATTGCGAAAAAAAAAATTCAAATTCCACGCGGGTGGAGTCGCGGGCAACAGCTAGTTAATTATATTTAAAATTCAATCAATAGTAATATTCTAAAGTTGACGAGTTTGTTTGTTTTGTTTGTTCTAATCTCAAGAAGTACTAGTTTGAATTGCAAAATTCTTTTTGTGTTGGATAGTCCATCTATCGAGGAAGGCGAAAGGCTATTTGACATCACGTTGGGACGTGGGAGCGAAGCATTAGTGAAAAATGTTGCAAACACGGTGAATACTTTCTAAATTCCACGCGTACGGAGTCACGGACATCAACTAGTAAATCATAAGTATTGTACTTTACCATACGAAGCTGGAGGCTTTTTATTTATATCATCAGTATCTAGTTTTCGACGGGATTCGTGGTCTAGTGGTTCATATAACGGACTGCCATTCACGAGGTCGCCGGTTCGATTCCCGCCTCGGACATTCATTTGTGTGAGGTTTATAAATGTCATACAAATGTTTGTCCTGCGTCTGGGTGTTTACTATGTATATTATTTATTTATTTATTATTATTTTATTTATTTAAGAAATTAATTGTTTTTTTTTAAATCAGGGACTAGGTACTTTTTATAGTATGGTTTAAATCTCAATTTGTTAGCTTCAGTAGTAGCTAAGTAAAAAAGTTTGACAGACAGACAGAAGACAGGCGGACAGACGAACACCGAAATGATCCTTTATGGGTTATCCTTCAAAAATAAAAATATTCACTGTGCACAATATTTATAAAACAAACATTACAAGTACCTGATCATAGCTTATACTTACCTGTGCAGATTCACCTTAAACTTTACACTACAAGAACCTACGCTGAGCAATTTGTGTCAGTTGAACAATGGAGTTAACTGACAGACAACATTAACTAAATAATAGTGAATATGCATACCAATGCTTGTTATAGCACTCAATTAATTGCCAGTTAAGTATCTATTATATTTAATATTCGACTTATCATTTTCACACCTGCCTGCGGTAGGGTTGTAGTTTTAATAATTACTGTAGACCGTGAGGTGAATACACCCTTACCTAGACACGACTTCTTTGAGAGACAATACCACAGAGTATACATATTATTATATACTCGTACTAAACCGACACGGTTAGTCTGCTTGCCATAAGCAAATACTTTCCTGAAGTGAAGGCAGCCCGTGACGTATAGTGGAATGTAATGACATATAAGAAGAAATTCTGTCAATTTCGTTACTTTTCAAAAAACAAAAGCAAAGCGATGTAATTTAAGAAAATAAATCCTACAAACATACATTCTTTTTTACAACATACTAGCAGTATGTGAGAAGATGTAATTAGGTTTATATTAATAGATAAATCGAAAACTTTACGTTACGACCACCCCGGTTTAATCAATTCTTAGTTAAGAGGATACCAAAATAGCTTCGTGCATTTTTCTACGTACGAAGTTTTCATTGTTTCTTTAGATTGAATGGCTAGAGCTCTAATTTTTAAGTATATGTTTTTTCAATATATTATCTACGATCGCATAAACTCAGAAACACGATTGAAAAAAGTTTTCTCGATAGAAAATCTTGGCGAAACAACCTCTCAATTTTTTTATTTTTTTCATTTGTCGGTCTATTATCGCGTATTAACTAATGAAATAACTTTAAAAACATAAGTAACTATCATATATAGAAACACGTAAATCAGAATTAAAATATATTTAGTAGATTTTGAGTAAATAGGAAAAGTATCCCTAATTCTTCATTTTCTGTGCCTACTGGCTGTGTTAATATGTAGGTACGTGTCGGCGATGATATACGATAATATTGATGTAGGCCCTTAAGTGATAAGTTAATGCTTGATTCAAAACGTTCACAAATAGTTTAGAGAGGAAAAATAGAGGTGTAAATAATAAAAGCTTAGTAATTTACCGTCACTTCTATTTGCAGCCCTACGAAACTTTACGTAGGAGGCAAGGATACCTGCTTAATGAAGTCACATTAAGTTTGCCATTGTATTTATGAGTTAATCAGTCACGAGGGTCCTTTATGTTTATGAGCAGAAAAAAAGCATAATAGCAATACATTTCCGACTTCTTAAAAGTTGTATGTTATAATAGATATTTTTAAATTGTTTTAAATAGGTAATTATTTAAAATATTATTTCTAGAAATAACTGTTTCTCGCGTGGAATTTAGAAAACTGTCCATTTTTTAAACATTTTTCAGTAATACTCAGCTCCTATCGGTGTAACGTGAAATTTTAAAGCCTATAGTATTCCTCGATAAATGGTTTATCCCATACAAAAAGATTTTTTTCAATTAGACGCAATTTCTCAGATTATCGCGTTCAAACAAATAAACTCTTCAGCTTTAAAATATTTGTATTTACAAAAATTATACCTACTTTTATTTTAACTTATAAATTAAATCTTTCTGATAAATGGTAAATGATAAGTTAATGAGTATATATAATAAGTACCTATGTATTTACAAAAGAAAAGTAGTTTATGTATTCTATCCGTATTCTGGTACCCATAACACAAGCATATTTTAAACAAAATTATATGACATCAGAAACTAATCGATATATTATTTATTACGTATTTATTCAATGCTGTTTCTTTATGAATGAAGAAATAGGTTAGCCGAAGGCTAAACAAAATCCCATAATCATAAAATTACCTGACATATTAACATAAATACATATTTAATTGTGAGTAAAGCATTAATTTGCGGTGGATTTTTGAAGTCCGTTTATTGGAACCTAATATGCTAATATGCTACCGTCAAGGATTTTGGTAGCATTAAAAATTTTCATATCTTTATCTACATTTAATAGAAATGTCTATGACTCATATATTTTTTTAAATTCAGTAACAATAAAAAACAGCGCTCGATATCTCTAAGATATGACAAAGAGCACCGGAGCAAAGCATTCGTGAAAAATGTTGCAATTTCGGGGCACATTTTCTAAATTGTAGAATTTATAAGATTTTACGTGGGCGTACAAACTCGCGGGTAACAGCTATTATGTATATGATTCTATCTGCCTTAGCTATTCATATGTGTAAATTGTCCATGAATTATTTATTTATTTATTGATATAATTTGTGATTCAAAGAAATCATGCCAGATACTGTGATTATGAAAAAATCATTAGATATTTTGTCACATGGGTAAGTGAAACTTCGTGAAAAGAACCAGCGCGTGCAGCAAGCTTGGTTAAAATAAAAATCTGCTACGACATATAAAAAATATATCGAAGGCTGTGTCGAAACTAATCCCAATATATTTAAAGGTAACACTCCTTTAGTTTCTCTGACCTATAATATACATATGTTTAATTAATTGATTGGAATTTTGAGAGAATTAAATTCATTGAAATTTGCTAACTAATACTGGCAGACTGATCTTTATCTACTAAAATTATGGCATCTGGCTTTTATTTTGAAGGTATAATACCAAACTGGAATGCATTTACCTAAGGTTTAGGTTAATTCTAAGAAGTGCTTATAAAAAGTTAGGTAAATTCACCGAACGGTTTTTTACCGACTAAAAAGTCGTTCATCAAATCCGAAGGTCATTGGCTAGACGTACACAAAGAATGCTTGTCTGCCTGGATGTTTTTACTTAGGTTTTTTTGCCAATGTCATACATGAGTGTATAGAGAAGTCACGCAAAGGTCGAATATATTTGGCAAAAGAATAATTTCATATTTGGTGATGTGAAAAAAAAGTAGATTTTAAAATGAGTTGGGTCGTGATTTATCTTATTATGGTCAAGATGTGATTTAAAAATTATGCATAAATCGTGAGTTTTAATAGTTTTATTACTGCGCAATAAAGATTGTGCTTTTGTTTTGTTTGTCTTGCATCTGCGACTATGTGGAGTATATGAGTCTATGAACATGATTGTGGTGGGGTCTATGATTAGTTGGAATCCGTATAGAAAAGCCTCCAAATACTTAAATTATAAAATAGGACTTTAGACTAGTTATAACATAGACTTGCTGATAAGAAAGTTAAATAACCAACTATAAGCTTGTACCTTGTCTTTGATCTGATACAAGCGAGGTTTATACGTATATTTAAATTTTATTGCCGAAAACATTTACAATTTTTAATATGAGAACTATATAAACTATATAAAACTATAATTGAATTGATATTTACCTACACACATAATATAAATAAATTATTCTTTCCATTTTGTCCATCCAAAGGTTGTCTGGAAGAGATCGCAACTTATGATAAGACCGCCTATTGTGCTTAAATATAAAAGTCTATATTTGATTATATTATGTCTTAGGTTGTACAATAAAAAGTATTCTATTCTATAATCTCATAAACAGTAACATTATAATATTTCTTATGTGTATGTGGATTTTTCGTAAATGTTCTAAAAACTATACATGATTCGCTTGCAAGTTAACCCAGATTATAAAGTCCTTATTACATTTTGCTTTAAAAATTAAAGACAGAATAATCGATGGCATCTTTATTTTATTTTCCTTATAAGAAATAAGAATACTTGTTAGCAGTACGAAACAGGCAAATAATTAGTGAATTTTAATCAGCTACTCAACTAGTTGACAAATATCTCTCTCTCTCTAGCCTATTAAGCTCTCACTGTTGGGCACAGGCCCCCTTTACTGGAAAGGGTTTAGTTATACCGTCTCTCACAGCCTGATATTCGTTACAAGTATCAGTCTTTTTAAAATCGTAACAAAGATAAGACATGTGAAAATAGTCACTACACAACATAACATTAATATCAACATTCTCTTATAAACATCAAATTTTCAAGGGTATAAAATTTTACAATAAAATCCGTACTCAATGTAAACCATTTATAACATCTTTATAGAACCTTACATTCTAACACAACTACTTTTTATGGTTCCATCAATTATCTCACCAAGGTTACCCACTAGTTCCAGCGGTATATTTTGTACTTTCGTTTTTAGCTTAGCGATAAAATAAATTGGTTTTAAAATAAGATTTATTTACTTTACACAGTCGTCAAGGCTCTTAGAGGTAATTTTTATTATGTGATATAGATAGGTTCAATGCCAACTTAGGTAAAGCAATTATGTATATATCAAACTTATGACTAGATGTTTCAATATGTTTTATTAGCTTTGTTAGTTTAAAGCCATCATTGTAAGGGATGTTCATGTGGTGACGGATTAAGAATACAAGTGTCACTATCCCTTTTTCCTTCGCAGGGTGTTGTAAAAGTCAAACGAATATTGTAACCAAATAATATCCTTTGTGAGAGACAGACAATTTGAAAATAAACCCAGTGCCAACACACCAGGGGGTCAAGTCTGCTAATTCTGCTATTACAATCATATTACAATGTTGTTATAATGGTCAGTCACTGACGCCATTATGGCGCCATAATGGCGTCATTATGACAAAAAATTAATAGTAGACTACCAAACTTGATAAAATTCCGCCATTATGACGCCATTATGTAGTCAGGCTCAGGGCACACATCATGGCCCGGATATGGTGAGGAGAAAAGTATTAAAAAAACCATAATGGCGTCAGTGACTGATCAGTGTGACAACACTGTATTAGCAGACTTGACCCCCTGTTAACTGCAGCACTGTTAGTGAATAATATAAAGAGAAATGAATACTCACGAAGTTTTCACATGATTTTGATGAAGGTGAATGAATGAATTCATGATGAAGTAAATAAACCCTTGGAACAAGAAAATAACAACAATCATGTATCTGATAATGTTGTAAATTGTATTAGCCTGCACAGAATTGTCATAGAACTATATTTTTGGTCAGTTTTGGTATTAATATTGCGGAAAGAGACAGTCTTAAATTTTATGTTATGTTTCTATGTAAGGTTAACTTAAGGAGGATCGTTATTGTACCATTTATAGATAGTAATCAATTCTTTGTTCCTTGTACGTGTAAGATTATGATAAAAAAATTGCGAGACATAATATAATTAATGTCTGCTTATTTAATTTTAAACTTATTGTAGAGGGCGCCTAATAACTTTGTATATTATTATCTAATTGGTGAACACTAGATATTTAGAGACATATAAGTTATTACACATAGGTAGCCCTGACTTCTCAGAGGTAATGTTTTCGATGAAAGCTCCCAGGCATCTTAATTTTTTTCAACACTTTCAACAGCAATTCTTATAATATTTATTTCTTTCACAAACAATATTTACCTTCTTCTTTCTTCTCAAGTAAGTATGACTTTAAAAATCTTTTATTTTTTTTCGCTTATGTTTGAATCGCCTCTTGTAGTGTGTATACCTAGGTACTACCACCATGCCCAGGTCCGAAAATGGACGGTTTTGAAGACAAGACATAAGTGCTCTCATAAATTTTATTATTTGTTGTAATTAGTAGCGTTTACAATTGTTTACACTACAAAGCGATTGTAACAAAACGATAATAGACACGACCGTCAAATCCTTCTAAAATTCACAAGACAGTCCGAAAATTACGTCGATTACGCAAATATACGTGAAAATATTATGTCCAGGCAGTTTTTATCTTAATTCTAGTTTCACAATTCGTCATTGACGATTGTAGAAGTTGTTTTTTTTTATAATGATCATTATCTTATTATGCTGACCTTACTTAAATAGTAGAATTCTGTATCGTTGTCCGTGTAACTTAAGCCTTTTCTCACGCTGTCGGCTTCGTGTGAGATTGGATCAGATGTTTGGAGTAATGAGCACAATCATTTTTGTAATTATTTATTCTGTACCTTGAAGTCCGAAATTATTGCAAAAGTAAAAAGTGGTATGCTTTTCTGAATTTGTTCCACTTTAGATTTGACTCTACCAATTTTCAGGGTTGGTATCATTTTAGAAGTCATGGCTTACAAAGCGCGTGGTGTACGTTATCTATTTTTTCGTTTTTTTTCTTTGACGGTCTTCGTGGTGGAGTGGTTTATGAAATGTACTGCCAAGCACGAGGTCGCGGGTTCGATTCCCGCTTGGGACAATCATTTGTGTGATATCCATAAATGTCGTACAGATGTTTGTACTGCGTCTGGGTGTTTTCTATGTATTATAAGTATGTATTTACAAAAGAAAAGTAGTATATGTATTCTATCTGTATTCTGGTACCCATAACACAAGCGTATAAGCTTAGCTTGGGACCAGCGGACGTTATGTAAAATGTCCATGAATATTTTTTTTTATTATTTTATTTATTTGGCATTACAAGCTACTTAGGGGATGCAAGCGATGCAGGCAAGCAGGCAGAAGCAGGGCTCTCTTTTACTTACTAGAGCCCATCAAAGTAAAAGCCAAAGTATTTTTATTGTGTAAAAATAGGTATCATCATCCCGCTATGACTTATTCATACTAATCTAAGCTAATATTATGAAGCTTTCAGTTTTGGATAGCACATTTATTGAGGAAGGCTATAGGCTATATAACATCACGCTGCAACAAGAGCGAAGTATCCGTGAAAAATGTCGCAAAAACGGAGATTTTTTTTAATTATTTTCTATTTTTTAATTATATGCGCAACAGCTACATATAAGTAGTCTTAGTAGAAAAATATAATGAAGTAGGCACTAGGGGACCCCAATAATCGGAAGGCTTTTGCTATATAACCAGTGCCCGATGGAGAAGAAGACGGGCTTGGACAGGAAAACGATAAAGAAGAATTTCTTAAAGCAGTTGTCGTCCGAAGACGGTCCGACAGATGACAGAGTAACATAAGGACGCTGCTGAAAATCAGCGTTGTGTGATGGTCACGTTTCCATCTCACAACAATAGCTGAGCAGCGTTCCATTTTTTCCAGCAAGCTATTATATATAAGCCTTTTTACTTACTAATTTTGTTTTACTTTTTTTTTTGTTTTGTGTATTTATATATTGTAAACACTGTTGGAAAAATAAAACTTTTCTTTCTTTCTTTCAGTTATAAGATAACTAGTTCACAGCTGCATGGCAGTAATATCATAATTACCTATAACATTTAAACACAAGCGTTATGTTTAGTTAATTTATTAAATATTTTCCATTTTCGAAAGCGAGAATATATAAATAGTACTTTTAAAAACTAATGTTTAACTTCCTTACTTATGAGAGAACCAGTCGATATATTTACAAAAGTATAATGTGAAGGGTGATGACAGATAAACAGACATACAGATGCTATCTCTTATACACACAACACCGTCAATCACGAACTGCACTAAAATATGCGTGTGAATATTTACATAACACCAATATACATAGACCTGTTTATTGAGTAATAAAATGAACTTTACATATAGAATTTTAATTCATAAATCATCTAATACGAGACGATGACAGGCTTCGTGGTTAGTGGTTCATGTGCCGTTCACGAGATCTCGGGTTTGATTCCCGCACTGGAAAATTATTTGTGTGATCTTTATAGTACTCATACAAATGTTTGTACTGCCTCTGGGTGTTTCTATGTATTATTATAAGTATGTATTTACAATAGAAAAGTAGTATATGTAGTATATCCGTATTGCGGTACCCGTAATACAATTATATACCTAAGCTTAGCTTGGGACCAGAGGACGTTGTGTGAAATGTCTATGAAAAATTCTTTATTTTATTAATATTAATGCGGAAATAGGTCTGTCTAAAATTACTGAACCATTATTAATGAAATTTGTTAGGTACACAGTGGGTACACAGATAAAAAATATTTGGTAAATCCCGGACATTTGGGCGAAATATGGATTTTAGCCAGAAAAACGCCTAAAAAGATTTTGGAACTTTTTTCCGCCTAAAGAATAAATTAACACTTGATGCAGTCAGTGTCTGGGTAGTGCTACATACAATCTTTACTAAACTTTATTAAACTAGAATAACTATCAAAATAACTATCATCTATGCTTATATCTTCAAAACTACCCAACGGATTATGATGCGATTTTTTTAATAGAGGTTCCAGAAGATGGCTTTTTTGAATAATTTGCTGTAACTTTGATTTGGTTTTTAAGTTCCACGCGTAGCTAGTATAATATATGTCGTAGAAGACTTGATTAAAATAGTTTACTTAAGGATTTTTAGTTTTAACTTAGGATCCAACATTGTGATGTGTGTCCTTAAATGGTGTGAATGGTGAGTAATTCGTTTATTTACTGTAGTTGGTGAGACTGAATGGTGACCCAAACCAGCTACACGTGTCGTAAGCCACGGATCAATCTCATCGTAGTTAATAGAATGTTGTAGTTAACGTAGTTAGCTTATTCAGTATTAAAGGGTGTTTGGATTGGAGACTACCCTGGCAATAATTACAGGTGATGACTACGGTGATTTTCTCCGATTATTATTATGTAATGTATCATAATCATAATGAATGTGTGACTCTTTCGCCTCTAGTTATTTAAAACAACTAATGTAATTTGAACTCTGACAACGAACCATTTAAAGGTACTGAGAGGTTTTTGTTTATGGTATTATAGTGCAGTAGTTAGCCTTGTATTTATTTGATAAAAAGTAGGTGTATGTATTTCCTCGTAGATGCTTCTGCGATGTGTGGGCGTTAATTCGTGGGCTATTCAATTAATTTGATGGTGTTCTCAAGTTCACATCCTACATAGCGTAACTATTTCTTATAAAAAATGTTAACAAGTTAACAATTTATTGTATCAGTATAGTTTATGAATATTCATAGTTAAATCTATGAAATTATAAGAAAAAATGATCAGAGAGACAAGCTACGTGGTAATCTCACTTATCGTTATAAAATTCCATCCAAATTGATCCAGCCGTTTAAGAGAATACAAACACCAAGATCAGGAGAATTTGAAACACTAACAAAATGTTTGCCGATGATGTAGGTATTGCCATCTATTGATAATTTGTAGCAACGGGATATTGAGTGGATTATTAAGTGTGCCATTAAAGTAACAAACAAAATTTTTCCTCTAAATATTTTGAATGACAATAAATAATATGATTGATGTTTCATAGAATATAAGATAACATTGAATAATTTTACTTTATTAGGTGCTAAAGTACTATCATAATCATACAGGTGTTCTAGTACAATACTTTGTAACAGTGACATCTATTGACTACTATTAAAACTAGCTCAAAGCGTATAAAAGCGGTTTAGTACATTTTGTACATATTTCAAAAAATTATCAAATTGGCCGCTAGATGGCAAATATATCAATTTTCATTATTTCCAAATACTTTTTATATAGCCTTCCTATTTTTTTTTGTTATAAACGGGTTTTAATTTATACTGATACTATAATTTTTTAAGAGAAAAATGAAAGAAAATAAATAGAATTACAACTTAACAGTGAAGTTACAATGGATACACAAAAGTGGATAATGGTACCGATTTTACGTGCACAACTAAAGTTATCTACAAAATGAATTGATAGTGTTTAAAACACAATTCGGCAACGTTAACATTCTGTATATTCTGAATGAATATACAGATTCTGTATATTATAGACTAACCGTTTTAATTATTAAAATAATGTGCTTAGTAAACTAAATTATGGTGGAAAAATGATAACCATGAGCGGGACTTGAACCCACGACCTCGGAATACCGTTCCGTTGCTCTCCCATCTGAGCTATCATAGTTCCCGCATATGTTTACCAAATCTTCGAATACAATCTACTGACAGGTTCAAGCCTCGCTCATGGTTATCATTTTTTCCACTATAATTTAGTTTATTTAGTAAAAGCATAGCAAGTCAATTGCTAAAATTAATAAATTAATGTAGATAATGTGCTGAGTTTAAAAACTAAAAAATCACGCTTGAAAATTCAGAATATAATTTTTAAATAATTGCATTGTCATCGGTCCTTGATATGAATGCCAAAATTGCAGATCAATCGGACTATTGCAAGTGGGTGAAAATCGCGTTCAAAGAATCCGTTACATAGAATAATACATTGATAGATACATACCGAACTTATAAAAGAAAAAAAGAAGAAAGAAAGCAAATTGTTTATTTCTTGCTTGCGCATAAGGTTACATAGAAAATGATATATGTACAAGGTTATAATAGAGAAAACAAAAACAACAACAAGCGAACAAGTGTGAGTAACATAACAATTTCAAATGAAACAAAAATATTATAACATTGGTGTAAAATCAATAAAAACAAAAAAAAATTAACACTTTAAAAAAGAAAACAAAAATTTACCATTTGTGTAACCCATCCGCAAGTGAAAATGGACCTCTGCTCAGCTTTATGTTGTGAGTTGGCCCCATAAAAGCGAGTTAATAAAAGTTTTCGATGTGCACAACGAAATAGCCAATTAATGAAAATATACCATAGTTATTTTCATTTTCTAGTTTAGTTTAGTTGTGCATTTAGAATTGATAACAATGTCAATAAGTTTGTAATGAGCATTATCAATTTGTATTTGTAGATCATTTAACACACATCATTCTGTCTTTTAACTGAAGACGTAAAAAGCCGCAAAAACTTTCACATTTCTAATATTAGTTATGCCATTCGGTGTCCTAATCTTTCATAAAAATAATGCAGTAATTAATACCATAGAATGTAATTGTATTCAATGTAATTCAAAAAATTTCAATGTAATTGTATGTAATTGTAATTGTTATCAATAAAAATCTAGAAAAAATCAAAACATGTGAACAATTTGAAGCAATGAATTTTTTAGAGGACCTAAAAATGTCTGACTAGACAAATCTGTACAGAAATAGACTCTCTCCAGCCCATTTACGAGTAAGTCCCACTCTTGGGCACGGGCCTCCTCTACGTTGGAGGGATTATGGTCTACTGTGCCGCGCTGACCAGGCGTGTTGACACAGGGTTTATTTTCGAGTTTTCCGTCTCTCACAGAGGATGTTACGAGTATCTGTGTGCAATATCCCTTAGCTGAATTTTACAGCACCCTTGGGAGGAGATGGGGTGATGATACTTGTATTCTTAATCCGTCACCACACGGAAGAAATAGACTAACTATACCAAAGTGATTTATATCTATCAATATAGACGAATATAATATCGTCGGTATAATGGAAGAACTAAATAGCTCAAAATTTCAAGTTTCGAGATAATCGCGACTTAGTGTTTTTTTTGACACTTTTTTGACGTTATTAAGAAATGGAGAACAATATTACCGTCGGAAATTTTATATGCTCTAGGCATGTCTGCTGACGATTATATGCCTTATCAAACCAATTCCTTTCACTAACCAAGAAATTATTAAAAATCAAAAACCAATTATCTAGTTCTGCCACACCAAGATTTTTGTAAAAGTATCGTACTGTACCATAGTTAGCTAACTTTGAGTAGTAGTTATTCAGTTCTTCCACACATTAGATGAATGTAAATACTCAAAATTGGGTCAACAAGTACACTTATTGACTTTTGAAACTAAAGAAATATTCAACCACGAACGTTATGCACTTTTAGTAAATGTTAATTGGCATAATTTTATCACTGATTATTGACTTCACATGAAATAAAAATACCAAGGTTGGAAGTAGTAACATCGTTTGTTTAAAAAACCTATCAAGAGCAAGATATACACGCACACTTAGGGTTTTGTACCTACTAAATCGAAAAACACAATTCTCTGTCTCTTCAACCCATTAATGTCCCTCTGTTGGGCACGGGGCTTCTCCACTTTGGGACGTATTATGGTCTACTGTGTCGGCCTAACCAAGGGTATTGGCACAGGCTTTATTTTCGACTTTCCGTCTTTCACAGAGGATAATATCTGTGTACAATGTTCCTTCGCTCGCTTTTACTGTACTGTGGGTAGGAAAAGGGGAAAATGGGACTCTTATATTCTTAATTCGTTACCACACGGACAGCACAATTAAGTGCATCAAAATGAGCAGTGAATTAAGCTTCACTAACTTTATCTTGTAATTGAAATATAGGAAATCGCTTCCATATCTGCTACTCATACTCGTAGTTTGGTATTGGTATAAACTATTTTTTCGTATTATGTGATAGCCAATTACCGTTTTTAGACTTTTTCCTGTATTAACATTACAACAGGAAGAAGTGAAAGCGAAACAGTTATTGAGAGAGCGTTACTTGGGCGTATTAAGAAGGTTTTATATAGCCTTTTGACGGGTGGCATCATGGTTTCAATTTCTGGCTATTCCTTTGGTGTAATCGAAGGGTCTCTCAATTTAGCTCATTTATTTCATACTCAAGTGATCAGAAGTCACAGGTTTGCATTTTTTATAGAGTTATTAATTTTTTCTAATATCATTTAGAGTTAATTTAAAGAAAAAAGGCTTTATTTTTGGATTAAGATATGAGAATGTTTGTTAGATCAAAAGATGCGGCACATTTTGGGCTTCACGAAAATGGTAAAAGCTCAATTTACCCAAAATGTGAGTTATTTAGTACTTTTTTTTAATAAATATTCATGGACACTGCACACAACGTCCTCTGGTTCAAAGCTAAGCTTATATGCTTGTGTTATGGGTACCAGAATACGGATATACTACATAAACTACTTTTCTTTTGTACAAACATACATATAATACATAGAAAACACCCAGACGCAGTACAAACATTTGTTTGACATTTATGGATATCACACAAATGATTGTCCCAAGCGGGAATCGAACCCGCGACCTCGTGATAGGCAGTCCATTACATAAACCACTCTTTCAGCTCTTCCATTATACCGACGATATAGCCTTTAATATAGCCCGAAGTGTTAGCACGCTGAACTGGGAATTGGCAGGCCACGTCGCTCGTAGGACTGATGATCGTTGAGGGAGAAAAGTCCTAGAGTGGCGACCGCGTACTGGATGACGCAGCGTTGGGCGGACCCCCCACATGGTGGAGCGACGATATCGTCAAATTCGCCGGGAGGCATTGGATGCAAGCGGCACAAGACCGCGCGTTGTGGTGTTCTATGGGGGAGGCCTATGTCCAACAGTAGACGGAGAGAGGTTGATGGATGGATGTATGGATAATATAGACGAGCTTTAACAAATTTTCTAAAATTCTGTTCTCTTACAGACTAATATTGAAGGACCTAGATTTAATATTAAAGTTTACAAAGTAAATAATCGTAAAATCCACGTCATAGTGTGTAACTTATGTCGGTACTTACTAGAACAAAATAAATCCCTACTTCGCAGATTTACAGCTTCAAGTCTTGTACTGAGAGCGTAGTAACATTTGGTATTGGTTTCAATAATCACCTATCTAAACAAGTATCATGTAGGTATGTCAGCGTGTGGTGACGAATTAAGAATACAAGTGACCCTACCGCTTTCTTTCCCAGGGTGCTGTAAAAGCCAGCTATGGGATAATGTACACAGATATCATCCTCTGTGAGAGACGGTAGAAAATAAACCCTGTGCATGTCAACGCGCCACAGTCGATCATAATCCCTCCTAAAGTACAGGAAGCCTGTGCCCCACAGCAGGAATTTAATGGTCTGAAGAGAAAGAGAGTCACCGCTCTCTGTGACAGAAGGAAATGCTAAATTATGCCGTCACCCGCTAAAACCCCGTGGTTTACCTTTTTCAGTTGGGAAAACTCAATTATGCTCTATGTCAACTGCCGTCTTGTCACGTTGGCCAAAAACCAAATATCCTTCTAAAGTGGAAGACTTGTTTTCATGAGGATCATGGTCAGGCTTAAGGTACTATACCATGGTCCAGTAAGGACAAAGAGGAACATAAAAAATATAGAAGAGATTAGTGCTCAATAGTGAAACAAAAATAGAATAAGAGATCATAAACAAATATTTTTTTTTAGGTACCTAGTCGTAACCGCATTTTTTCTCATCCAATTTTATTTACGTGACCATCACTTTTTCTAAAGAGGATGGAACTTCCATATTAGAATCGCGTTTGCTAATAATTTGTACTAAACCATTATACAGTTTAAGCTGCGGTACGTCAGCGGTAGTTTCATAACCTGAGATGATAAACTAAGAGCTTTTGAATTTCCAGTTCACAAAGAAAGCTTATTACATTAAAAATTTCTTTATGAAATGTTTGCGCTGTATCTAATATTGCGTTTCTTTGTTTTGTTGCTAATTTGCTGTATAATCTTCCTGTAGTACGTAGTTATCGCGAAGATTATCTTTTCATATTATTAGTAAATAAAATATCTAACTAACTACATAACAGTAATGGTCTATGAAAACTTTACAAAGTTCTGCCATTTTAAAGTCACGGGTAATTTACAATTCCTGGATCTTTCAATATGAAGCTGTTTCTTAACTAACCCGATCTGTATCTTCCTGTATCTTCTATATGTGAAATACGCCCATCAAGTAGATAATAAAAAAAAATCTTTAGTCCTTCAAGCTCGAATTAGTCAAAACAAAGTTCAAAACACATTCGGAAAGTGTGTGTTCATTCATTAATGTGCTTTGGTTCATAGAAAGTAGCCAAATAAATAAAACTTGCAGTAGATTTGTTTATTTTGTAATATAAAACAAAAAAATAACGTAAATTATTACGATTTGTTTTGGGTACTAAGATTTCGTGGGACTAAACCATTCAGATGTTTTCAGAGTTTTTAATATGTGATAAAATATAAAAAATAATATTACAAGGTATTCCACGCAATGTCTTCCGGCCCCAAAGTATACTTATATATTTTATTTGAGTAATTTACACAATTTTAATTATTGCAATTTTTATCTTTGTATCCATCATAAAGTTATACATACTCGTATTTATATTTTTAAATAACATAGGTAGGTAGAGACATAGGTATGGTTGATATGATTTCTTTGAAAAACGAAAGCTTTGACAAATAAAAAATAAATTACTTTTTGCTACGTTGTATAAACATTCGCAAGTGACTCAATTGTGGCCTCGAAATTAGCGAGTACTTCTCTTCTAGCCACGTCTTCTGTGCACATCGTCTTCCAATTGGAAACGCTCATCTGTCCTTCATTTATTTTGACGATGTCATCAGTCCTTCTTGTTCACGTTCGCCACACAATGCGTCACCCGGTACGTGGACACCACTTGAGGACCTTCCTTTCCCAATGAATGTGGAGTCGTCGTCATTGTCACTTCAGCGTGCTAACTATTCGGGCTATGTCATACACACTCGTACTTCTATGGACGTAGAACTTGCAGTGTTTCGTAAATCCCATTTCAGTCATCGTATTGTCATCTTCTTAACTTATTATAAAACAAAGTCGTTATTAAAGTATGTGAACCCTAAATGAGCTTCAAAACTATGCAACGGATTTCGATACAGGTTTTATTAGAAAGATAGATATTGTTTTTTGAATTCTACGCGTCCGAATTTGCGAGCAACAGCTAGTGTATACTAAACGTTCTTTTTTTAAAATCACCATTAGCTTATAGCATTTTTAAAGGCCCCATTTTTGAGGTAACGTTAAATTTGTCAAAGAACCCGTGAAAACGTTTAAGTCCCTTTTGATGTGAGTCGCGTAGAATTTTTGTTTACGTTCATTTATCGAAACATCTTAAGGCTCTATGAAAAGGACTTAATTTTAATAGGTTTCAAATGTTTTTTTTATATTTATTGGAATGATTTTTTCGTGTTTGCTTTCATGGGGCGAGATGCTGTGTTCGTTAGTAGCTGCACAGGGTGTAAACTTTAACTTTGAAGTGTTTTGAGTAATGACAGATTTAGTTTGTTACTTTATTAAGGCTTTGATGTTTTTGTGTACCTATATTTTTACAAATTACCTTTAAATATAGGCATAAAGTTGATTTATTATTCTAAGTGTAATATCTCAGTAAAATCCCATATTTTTGCCATAAATTTTGTTTAAAAATAAAATACATGTATGAATTATTTGCCTTATCTACCTTAAGTATCAAAAAGGGCAAAAGCGCAAATCAAGATTAAATTACCTACTTAAAAATTACATAGTTGTATCTTCTTTACTTAAAAACGGAGGCGTTATTTTTGTATATATGTATGTATTGTGTTCAAAATTACGGTACCGATTTTGATGCGGTTTGTTTTAAATGATAGTGTGGTTCAAGAGGATGGCTTTTTTGTATAATTTCTTATGGCTTGGTTTTTAAATACCACGCGGACGAAATTGCGAACAGATAGCAGTTTCATAAAGAAAGAAGCGCAATATTTGAAAGTGGATGAAAATTACTTTCCATTTAACATTTTCTATCTTATTCTATTTCACATAGTCCTGGTAAGCTTATTAAATTTTGTTCCTTTGACCTAGATTTTTTATAACTAATAAGTTTACTGAAAAAGAGGTGTTTTGCGTGTTAATTAAATGCGTAGTTGTGTTTTCATGTTTTTGTTTTTTATCTTTGAATAATATTTTGTTCCCACGATATTTTCTTTTTAATTTAGATTTATTAAAATATTTTACTTGTTTAGTCATTTTATTCAAATAATAAGCTTTTTTTTTCTTGTCTTCATTGAGTTTCCGTTATTATTATTATTACAATCAAGTCAGTTTAGTTTTTATAACTCATAAGGCCATAAATTTCTGGCTGAATAAATACAACTTGTTCAACGCTCTATACTGCCTTAAATACTCCATTTAAATTTACTTACTTTCTTATTTAAAATTTATAAAAATGTCTAGACAATGACATAGATTGGTGATTGTTTGACCCAGCAGGTGGACATGTCCAAGGTGAAGCTAGATGTGCTGAAGCCACGAATCCCCCAGAAGCTTACAGAAAGACTAAAGATGGAAGATGATGTAGTCATTGATTATGTCAACAACCAGTTGGGAAGAAAAGAGGAAAAAAGTGCCGTCGAAGACGCCAGAGATCCTGTTGCCGAATGCAAGCAATTATGTCAATAAAAGTAATGCAATATGGTGCAGTCATTTGGAAGCTCATGCATACACTGCGATTATTTGTTTTTGTAAATATGTATAAAAGTTTTGTAAAAATTTACTAAAGCATAATCGAACCATTGAACAGAGTAACAAAATGTTAAAAGCAATACAGTGGACTAGACATAAAACGTGTATCGGAGCGGACAACACAGATGCAAATTATTTACGAACATGTGGCGCATCGGGTAAAACGAACAAATATTTTATTGTATGCTTTTTAGAATATTCTAGGCGTTTATGTTGGAAACTAGACTAATTTTATGACAAACTTACTATTAATAAGGTAGCATAATATAATATTAGATATATTTCATAACATAATTTATAGCATATCTTGTCGACGATGTTCCGATTAACGGTTGTAACTTTTCTTTTTCCAGCCTATTAACCGCTCACTGCTGGGTACGGCCCTCCTTCACTTTGGGGGGGATTATGGTCTACTATGTCGCGCTTACCAGACGTTTTGGCATAGAGTTTATTTTCGAGATTTCCGTTACTCGTAAAGGATGTTATCTGTGTACTATATGCTTTAGCTGGCTTTTAAGGCAGCCTGGGAAGGACATGAAGTGGTGACACTTGTATTCTTAATCCGTCGTCGTCACACGGAGGTGTGGTGTGTCTACTTAATTATAAATGTAGCATACAACTGACGTAATTGCAGACAAAACTAAGCTAGCTAAATATTTTCTAGCACTTGCGCGACTCATCTGTTTAAATAAAACTACTTTTTACGGATTTAGACGCGTATATTTGTAATCATTTGTATATTTGTAAATATTTGTAAACGTCGGGCCAAAATTTTAAACAAATATACGCGTCTAAATCCGTAAAAAGTAGTTTTATTTAAGCTAGCTAAAGTCAAGTATTATATATAGTATCTCAATTATTTTTAATATATATCTTTTAGTCATAGCTGAGAGAAGGCTACAAATTAACATCTAATATATTCCGTAGACAAATGTACACGCCTTACTACGTTTAACTGAAATTACCCAGCCCTCTTCACACTGGATCCACTTCAATGTCCACGCGCCCTTCCATATGCATGGTTACCGCTTCCAAGGGTGCGAGGCGTTAAGGGTGGCAATTAAAACGCAACATAGCTTTGATGTCGCTGCGCAAGCACTTATGGCAACGATACAAGTGGAGTGCTGCCCGATATTAAAATAATACGAAGGTATTTTTAGTTTTTTTTTTATAATTAGTTTTAGATTTATAACAATGTTTAATCGTTTAAAATGCCTGAAAAATATGAACGAGGTAAATGATACCTTTCCTGAACTTTCATTGGCTTTTCTCCGCCCACTGCTGGGTACATTTCACCCCTATATATTGTCATAACGCATAGTTTTGCGGCACTTGTATCTAAGGACTTCTCTTAGCTCTAGACATAATTCTCTTTACACATGGTCCCTAAATTTGAAACTTAAAAAGGGCACCTTCTATATGACATGCATAATTTGTGATACATGAGTAACTCTGCGATACCCTCTGAATTCTCCTCTCTGCCTGCTTTAACTGTGTATCAAAGACAACTCAAAATATTTTTTATACTTTATCTGTCTTAAATACGAAATTCTTACATTTTCTTAAACATTTATGTAAGAAAACTCTATCTTCGGCATAAATAAATCTAAACACAGACGTTCCTAAATTTCGATAATGAATTGTAAGTAAAAGCAATATGTATTATATAAATGTATGTAAAATACCCAGACATAGAATATATTTTATTCATTATACCTACAAAGTGAACGAATTAATTTTGCTAACATACAGTTTTTAAATTCAAGCTGTCACAACAGCTAAGAGGATCTTCGGAAACATAAGCCATTAAACAACAACATTATTTTACCCATGAGCCATAATAGTTCTCGACAATGTTGCTATAAGCCACTTTTTCAAGTGAATAGCTTGTGAAGTACAAAAGGAGAACTAATGTGGTACTAACTATCAATAGGGATAGAATTTATAGGAGCCGCCCCTCTTTACGAAGAAAATATTGGTCTTAAGAAGTACCCAGACGTGGTTTGTGAATGCCTTTTGTTAGAAGTACGAGTAAGGGGTGTCTTCTATGATTGGTGTAATATACAAGATTAAGAGAGCACGATACCAAATTATGCTCCATACAAAAATATGGGTACCGTACTTCCCTTTTTTCTTCGCGAAAGTTAAATAGATTTTAATTGTTTCTACGCTATATAATAGATGAAGAGTATATCTATGCTTCTGTCACTTTCTTTTTTTCAATACATAATAACTAAAAGAAATATGACCATCCGAAAAACCCGATTTTTTCTTGAATTTAAAGACAATTTTATTTACGATTTGTCAGCGTGGTTATGTAGAATACTCTCCCGAAGGCATTAAAGGCTTACGTGTCTTATAGAAGGATAATACTAAGACAATAATAAGATATGATGAGTATTTGTTGTTGCAGTTGATATACACAAACTATAAAATTTTCAGCTCTCTAGCTATCATCGTTCCAGAGTCTTCAAAGATTCAGCCTGGTTATAGACGGCCGGACGGACGGCGAAGTCAGTAATTAGGTCCCGTACTTGGTACCGAACCCTAAAACGCTTATCGCTTATAACTTATAATAAACTCTCAAAGTTTATCTTGGATTGTAAACATGAGTTTTTCACGGGTTCTACAATAAGTGAATGATATTGCATTGAAAAAACAAGTCATTTACTTTATCAGATTGTTATTTGTGGCCAAACTTTGTACATTTTTCATAAGATTGTATTATTCCAAAAGATGACCTGACATATATATTGGTATTATATTAGATAGTATAATATATGAATAGATATATACATTTCTTTATTGGCAACATCATTTTAAGGATCCCGTACCTAAGGGCAATACCACACCTTATTACTGAGCCTTCTCCGTCCGCTGATGATCTCTGGAAAGGTGATTGCTAGTGAGCTGAAAATGTCATCCTTACTTATCTTATATATAAAATTCACGTGTCACAGTGTTAGTTACCGTACTCCTCCGAAACGGCTTGACCGATTTTTATGAAATTTTACATGCATATTCAGTAGGTCTGAGAATCGGTCAACATCTATTTTTCAAACTTTTTAGTATGGCAAAACAACGTTTGCCGGGTCAGCTAGTATGTATATAAAAGTGAAAGTGAGTTTGTTTGTTTGGTTGTTTGTGACATTTTTACGCAAAATTCACCGAATAGAATCACACGAAAATTGGTAAAGATATAATTTATAGTCCTGGACGTCAAATCCCTACTAATATTATAAATGCGAAAGTAACTCTGTCTGTCTGTCTGTTACGCTTTCCCGCTTAAACCTCTCAACAGATTTTGATGAAATTTGGTACAGACAATCTTTAGACCCTGAGAAAGGACATAGGCTATCTTTTATTGCGAAAAAAGGGATGAAAATTTTCTAAATTATACACGAACGGAGGCCCGGGCAACAGCTAGTAGGCTATATATTATTTCGCTAAAAACTCTGTACGACATAATAAACGCAAATGTTTGTGAAATACGGTATAAAATAATAGTTCAGCCATTTTGTTATTTTTACAGTTGTCATAGCAACTCATAGAGTCCGTCAACTTATAGGTATTTTTTTTATTGGCCAAGAAGGTTTTAATCCCAGACTGACATGCGATCTACGCGGTAGCTCGGAATAAAAACTCTTTGTGTGGCACGCACGAAGTATCAACAATTTTTTTTAAAATTGAGATGCTATCCTAATTAAATTGATTTTATTTGATAAACGTAGTATTTTATAACGAATGTTGATTGATATACATTTTGTTATGGATTTCAGTATCGATAGCACTCGTAGTATGTATTATTTTTAGTTTAGAATACACTTTTTAATTTAGGTTTGATTTCAAATTTGATAATAATGGCCACTAATGCGTGCGAAGCCGCGGACAGAAGCTAGTAGTTTTTAATAGTATTCATGTTTTGACGCTACAATAAAAATAATTATCATCATCATTCTCCCGCCCTCATACCTTTATTTAGTGTCCCATTACTTGGGGTTAGTCTGGATCGGTATGGCCAATTTATTGCCAATAACGGCACGAAAGACTTGGTATGCGGTATTATTTATAAATAATGTTAAAAATATTGAAGAATCGATACAATGTTTTGTAAATATTGAAAGCACCTAATGTTGCCTGAAAACAAAGTCAGTTAATTCTGTTGTAAATATTTATGTAATGTTAATATTTATAAGACAAAATGTTGCTGACATTCCCAAATACCGTTACTGCTAATTTAAATGCATGGTTTAGTTTAATTTATATAATATGTCAGCAGGATTGGCACTAATGTGTAATTACCAAAGCTCCTCATTAATATTTTCCAATTTCAAATATCCTTGCTCATGCCAAATTCGATATTAAATAATGATTCGATAAGCCCAATCATGCGTTCAATCCAACACCCGTTTATTCGGATTCGATCACAGCGACAACTACATATCAGTTTAACCC
Source organism: Orgyia antiqua (assembly GCA_916999025.1). Lineage (NCBI taxonomy): Eukaryota > Metazoa > Arthropoda > Insecta > Lepidoptera > Erebidae > Orgyia > Orgyia antiqua. Next base: position 24,713,715 of record OU779862.1, read on the forward strand.
TCATATTGAGCGTAAAATAATTGGATCTCATTTTAAACACTATTGAAATATTTTGTTAAAAAAGGTACGTAATCAGTATTAAGGCTTATTAGCTGTTGCCAGCATTATCCACGAATCCATCGGCCTTTTACCGTCTGTGCTGAACTCGTCAGCGTGCTGGCTCAGGACTTACTCCAGGACATACAGAAAACAGCTAAAAATATGTAAGTAGGTAATTTAACAAACGTTTTTCTCTTCATACCAGAAATAACTCTTATATTTTATTGTCACTTAACAGAAAACACTCAAAACAAACAGATTCTTGTAACTATTTCCAACGAAATAAAAGAAAATAAAATATTTATGTAGCTTTTTATCGAAATAGTTCCAAATTTTAAAATTCACATATGAAACAACAATGTTATAAATCAAGTAAAAAGCGGTATTTCGGTCTACCGAGCTTGCTTTTTGCTACATAAATTAGCTTTTATGAAACCAACGGCTGTGGCATACCTTTAGTATTTATTCTTGATGGTATATTGGTAGATTTGGTAGGAATTTATGTCGCTATGTATTACATATTATTATGTTTCGACAAATAGAAGTGTGTATTGAATAAAACCACTTTTCACGGATTTAGACGAGTATATTTGTTTCAAATTCTAGCCCGACGTTTTCGGAGACTTGCGAAATCCGTAAATAGTTGTTTTATTTAAACAAATGAGTCACGCAAGTGTTAGAGAATAAAAGTGTGTATTTTTGACTTTGCGTGTGAAAAAATAGTCAGTTCAAAGAGTCACTTCCAAAATTATTTCCAAAGAATTTATAGGAGTGGTTATGACTCGACAATTTTTAGTTCACATGTATCCTAGACTAAATACACACACAGCTATACAACAATTGAAACTTCATACTAAATAGAGCAATTTGACTAAATTATTCAAAGACATAGGTAGATATTTTTTGTTTCAAATAGTTAAGGATCACTAACAAACTTCTATAAAACGTCAGAAAAGTTCCAAAAGTGAATCCTATGGCAAAGAATTTTTTTTTTAAATTTTCTACCATTACTTTGCATATGAAATTAACAATAACAAGGAAGTCAACAGTAACTTTACTGTAGGTACAGAAACTATAAAATTACTCTTGTCTTTAAACAGATTTCAGTTTGATCTTCATTGAAAAACTCGGTTAGATAGTATACACTGTGAAACGAATGGAGGAACGATGTACTGCTTAAACTTATTATATGACAACGATTACGTGGTAAAGACATTGAATTCAAAGCTGTATTTTTTTATTCCAAAGTTTTTATAAGATTATAATAATATGTCGTAGGAGACTTTATTAAAATAGTTTACTTAAGGATTTTTATTTTTAACTTAGCTTCCAAGATTATGAAGTAAGTCCTCAAATTGTGTCAATGGTAAGTATGTTATTTATTTTCTGTAGTTAGTGATGAGATTGAATGCTGACCTGTTGAATATTCATAAAAGGATCCTTCCAAACCAGTTACACGTGTCGTAAGCCACGGATCGATCTCATCGTAGTTAATAGAATGTTGTATTTAACGTAGTTAGTTTGTCCATTATTACAAGGCCTTTAGATTGATGTCTGCTCTAGCTGTAAATACAGGTAATTTTTATGAAGCTTTTCCGATAAATATTTATTTAAAAGAACGAATAATAATAATTGTTTTTATAGATATCCTTTAAAATTAAGTTTAACCTTATGAAACGTCTCTCAGAAACGAAGGAATCCACGAAAAACCTTCCTGGATGCTAGACTGCAATGACCGCTAATGGGGGGTATTCATGAAAAAAAAAAGTGTAAGACTATGTTCTTAGTGTAACAAAAAACCTGCAAGGTACCAGTTGGATTCGCACAGGAAAGGTTCTCTACTATTTTTGCAATAATATAGATATTCGTCACACGGCGTCCATAAGTATCAACAGGTTACACTAAAAAAATTGTTGTATGGGAACCCCCATCCTACATATTTATTGTGGTTTTTAGTAGTTTTTTAACTCTCTAGCTATCATCTGTCCTGAGAGATAGCTTGGTGACAGACGTACGACAGACAGCAATGTTTCAATAATAGGATCCAGTTTACCCTTTGGTATGGAATTAAAAGATGACAAGAAATCAGACTCTGATGTTACTTTATTGAGTAAAAAGATTTCTATTATAGTACGGGATCCGTAGTACATTTTTTTCACTTGATTACTATCAAGCTGATTTTCCGTGAGTAGCTTTATTATGACGAGACGCCCAATAATTTTCTATTCCAAAATCTCGATTGTGGTAGCTAACAGAGGTAACAAGGATAAAATATCGTACTATTACTGGAAGAAAGCAGTAAGTGATTTTTTTGAAATTTTTGACGCAAGTTCACTTACGTCTTTTTTTTTCTCACGTTTTATCTACTTTATTGGTTTAGCAGGATATTTTCTCTTTTGCAAATTTACTAGCCCAACAGTGAAAAAGAAATGAACTTATTTTGTTAGTAGTGGCGAATTCATCTACAGCAATACAAATATATCTTTCAAAAGCAAGTTACCACAAGCTTGGGGCGAGACACTGTTACCAACTACTTGCGTACAAACTTGTATGTTTGTGTGTATGTGCGTGATACACAACTATTATTGGATCAAGTATAATATTGTAACAGCTTTGAGTATCTCTAATATAAGTATGACGTCATTCTATTAGAGAATTGACCTAACCTAATACCTATATATTTACAATGATCGCTTCTTCTATAATTGGTTTTCTTAAAATTCTTATTGAACATAATATTTGTATTTTGAAGTTTTTTAAAAAAATTTACCCGTAAAGTTGCTATGTTTCGCAACATTTTAGTTATTAGGAATGTTTTAAGCTATCGGGTCATTTTAACTCATACTGTGTAGTATACCATAAAGCTGTATATACAATATGCAAGCGATTTGAAGCGATCTATTGTTGCCAAGTTAATAAATAAAGCATTGATGTTTGCAAAATCGAAAAGTACAACCACAATATTTGACATAACCCTATAAGTATTATATTCTAAAAAGCGTATCAAAATAAATGCCGTAAAAATAATTTAAAACTGCGCTGTTTGCACCCTTCACTTCCGGTTCCGTTAGCAAGATGTTTCCTATTACAGCATGTTTGAACAACGATATCGAGTACACCCTTCGCAGTTCATAGCAAATATTAATGTTGATATAAATTTTAAATAAAATCGGCAGGAGATTCTTTCTAAGAACTTAAGATAAAATTTCGTTATTTCATAATTTGTAGATACTGCTTATATTTGAGCAAGCGTTCGGAATAAGTAAAATAATTTAGGACAAGAATCGATCATAAAAATCTAAGGTTCGTAAATGTATTTTTAAATACTTTAATATAATACCTATCAGAAAATGACGGATTAAAATACAAATGTCACCACACCATGTCTTCCACAGGGTGCTGTAAGAGCCAGCTAAGGGATATTGTAAGCAGTGAACATCTACTGTGACAGAAATCTAGAAACAAAACTCTATGTCTACATGCCTGGTCAGCGCCGCATAATAGACCACATCGATGCTTCATCGATTTCTAATAATAACAAAATATCAATAGTTAGAACGAAATTTTTGAGCAAACACTATCGATATCTATAATATCTATCTATTACGGTCAGTAATTATTATCTATCAATTCTTTGTAGCGATGTCGTCCACAACTTTTCTTATTAAGAACAAACTTGGATATGTAATCCTTCTCGTGAACAAAACTAATTAATGTTCATGAAGTTATAGGTTACTATTTCTTTGAGCAAATATTGTTTGAGATAGAAAATTAATGTGTTTAAATTATTTTTTCCAAAGTTATATTGTTTTAAGGGTTCCGTACCCAAAGGGTAAAAACGGGACCCTATTACTGAGATTTCGCTGTCCGTCCGTCCGTCCGTCTGTCACCAGGCTGTATCTCAAGAACGGTGATAGCTAGAGAGTTGAAATTTTCACAGATGATGTATTTCTATTGCCGCTATAACAAACAAATACTAAAAATAAAATAAAATAAATATTTAAGGGGGGCTCCCATACAACAAATATGATTTTTTTACCGTTTCTTGCTCTCATACAACAAACGTGATTAATTAAGTATTGTGTGTGTTGTTTGCTCATTTATTAATAACGTGCCTTATGTTGCATAGATAATGGTACGGAACCCTTCGTGCGCGAGTCCGACTCGCACTTAACCAATTTTTTTTTAAAGCTTTTATAAGAATATAACTATTTTCTTACAATTTGGGATTAAAGAAATATACGATTACAGTTTTAATTCTAAGACTTAAGAGGGCACGATACCAAATTATGCTCCATACAAAAATATGAGTATCGTACTTCCCCTTTTCCTTCGCGAAAGTAAAACCGATTTTTATTGTTTCTAACTACTATATACTCTTCATAATATAATATAGCGTAAAAATTGGTCAAGTGCGAGTGGGACTCGCGCACGAAGGGTTCCGTACCATTAACTATGCAACATAAGGCAACGTTATTAGTATCGAGCAAGAAACGGTAAAAAAAAATCAGTTTTTTGTATGGGAGCCCCCCTTAAATATTTATTTTATTTTATTTTTAGTATTTGTTGTTATAGCGGCAATAGAAATACATCATCTGTGAAAATTTCAACTGTCTAGCTATCACCGTTCTTGAGATACAGCCTGGTGACAGACGGACGGACGGACAGCGAAGTCTCAGTAATAGGGTTTCCGTTTTTACCCTTTGGGTACGGAACCCTAAAAATAATCAAAATCGGTTTAACTTTCGCGAAGGAAAAAGGGGACTACAAAACGTCTTTTTTCAAAGAATTTGTAGATAAAATCTGCTTCAGCTATATTTGTCCCTTTCAGCACGGTGCTCGGGAATAGGGATAGCAATACCTAAGGCAAATACCTAAATTAGGAGTGCAGTACCCTCTTAACGTCATACTAAAAATTATTAATTTTGTAGACAGACATAAAGATTGAGTTTTCCCATACAATCCCATAAAAGCTCCGTATTTCTTTTTACATATTTGTGTTAGATCTATACTGATACTTAAAGCTAAAGAGTTCGTTTGTTTGAACGTGCTAATCTCAGGAACTACTGGTTTGAATTGAAATATTCTTTTTAAGTTGAATAGTCCATTTATCTAGGAAGGCTATATTATTATGCTATATAACATCTTGCTCCGACCAATAGGAGAGAAACATCAGTGATAAATGTTGTAAAAACAGAGAAAGTTTTCTAAATTCCACGCGTACGTAGTCATGGGTAAACAGCTAGTATGAAATAATACAGATAATAATATTGTTCATTTACTGTTGAACTTAATAAGAATAGAATTATTCTATTCTCAATTACATAAGGTTAGTACCTTAGAACAAGATGAAATAAGACAGAAGATTTTTACATAACATCTTCTCAAAAACAAGCCAAGAAGCACACCTATATACCAAATAGCTATATCAAATAGATACATATTAATGAAACTGCACTCAGACATGGTTGTAATGAAGTTAGAACCCCTCGCTGTCTGTTTTGGAAACAATTAGGTAATATTATAGAGCCTAATAAAGGGAGCTCCCGTGTATTCCCCTCTTCAAAATGTATGTCTATAGTATGTGGTTTAGTATGAAATATTTGTCTGTATGTTCCCTTGTTAGGAATAGAAGTTTTAAAGTGTTAAGTATTTTAGTACATTCAAAATTAAATCAAATATTAGTTAGTTTTTCTTTTTACTATAAGATTTACAGCGTAGGTACATCTCGTAGCTAAATACTGTTCGTCTGGTGACGAATTAAGAATATAAACGTCATTATCCTTTTTATTCGCCAGGGTGCTGTAAAATCTAGCTATAGGATCGTGTACACGTGAGAGATAGAAAGCTCAGAAACAAAACCTATGCCAACACATCTAGTCATTGTGGCATAGTAGACTATAATATGACGAGCCTCGTGGTTGAGTGGTTCATGTAACGGAGCGCCAATCAAGAGGTCGCGGGTTCGATTCCCGTTCGGGACAATCATTTGTGTGATTTTTCTAATTGTCATACAAATGTTTGTCCTGCGTCTGGGTGTTTCTATGTATTATAAGTATGTATTTACAAAAGAAAAGTAATATATGTATTCTATCCGTATTCTGGTACCCATAACACAAGCATATAAGCTTAGCTTGGGACCAGAGGACGTTGTGTGAAATGTCCATGAATATTTGTTTATTTATAAACCCTCCCAAAGTGGAAGAGACTCGTGCCCAGCAGAGGGCTGGAGAAAAAGAGCCAACAACCACGAGTGAAACTAGCTATCTAATCCAATCTATCATCTACTCATTAGCATTCTTATCCGACCCGGGTATGAAATAAAAGTATTTTATTCCTTGAACTTATATTTTACCGTAATTTTCATTACAATTGATAATTTTGCGGCGTAGTTTTGATGGTAGTGATAATAGATTTTAAAACATTTTTACATTGCAATGTGAATATGCAATTTAATACACGTTTTTAAGACTGTAAAATTTTATGTTTATACGTAAGCTCCGCATACTTATAAATAAAAACTACAAAAAGCCTTAATTTATTTCATAAATAATTTCGTTCGATTCAATTGTGCGATTCAATTTAATTTCATATGTAGCTACAGTATTTTCCCTGTTAAATATTACCACTTCAAAGTTTTAAAATACCTATTGACCCAGATCTCTGTGTAAAATTAAAATTAGAAGAAAACATTTCCTTATTTTTAGACACAGATCAAACAAAAATAATCAGTTTAAGAGCAGTTGGTCCAATATTAATTAATGCTCGTTATAAAAGTACTTTCGTTTGAGCCAATAAAATCTTTTTTTCATTTATAACCTTTTAATAAAAAGGCAAAAAGGTACCTTTTATAGGACAACTTAATAAAAAAAGGATGGAGTTCAAAAGGAAACGTTTCGAGGTGTAATTTATGCTCAAGAAAAATGAATGTTACGGGACACGTTCGAGTTTTATTGTTCTCTGAATTGCTCGGTAATAAGGTATTCGTATGGGGCAAAGTTTTTGCGTACGTGTAACCTACTTTTAATAGTAAGTAAATTATTATTGTTAAACAATGAATCTCCTTTGAGATAGAAAAAACATGATAACAAATCTCTCATTAAATCCAATAAGTTAAATCCTCAACAACGAATCGTTACTCATTTCGGTTCAATCTACGAGTGTAGCGTTTTAATGTTGGTTTCTGTCTGAAACAGAAAAATATGTCAAAAATTATTCGCTTACGTATTAAATAATGGAATAGAATAGTACAATTTTATTACACACCAAAACAAATAGCAATTTACAAATAGAAATACATGACATACAATACAAATAACGTGCCATTTTTGTAAATAATTTTGCGAATTTTTATATTTCTACTAGCTAACCCGGCAAACGTTGTTTTGCCATATAATTATTAGGGGTGGACAACTATATATAATACCTAATAGATAACTAATAGATAGTAGCCGATTCTCAGATATACCTACTAAAAATGCATACATTTCATAAAAATCGGTCAAGCCATTTCGGAGGAGTATAGGAACGAACATTGTGACACGAGAATTTTATATACTAGATGTACAATAAAGAATACCGATACCTGAGTCTATAAACTTAAAAAAATCTTTTACTTACTGTATTTAAGGTTAAAGGTAAATCTTTATTGTAATAAAAAGAAAATACATATTTCAACTTAACGAAACAAATTAGATCAATTGGCAGATATTCCTTTATAGGGAATGAAGAGGCTTAAAAAATATAAATAGGGTATTATCACTGAAGATGAGAGAGGGTGTAAGGCTAAATCGAAAGCCCTGGAGCATATGTGAGACCCCTGTCAGAGGGCAGTCGTCATTTCACGGGTATCTTACTCCTGCAGGCAATTACAATGTGATTGACCGATACCAGTCTTAGAAGACCTCCTTCAGTAAGTGTATTTTCTGGTTTTATAGAGTAAAGGTGTGAATATAGAAAGGTCTTTGTAAATTGGACGTCTATGTATCAAGTGTTTGGTCCAATGGATGGATTGATTGAGCTTTGACTTAGTTCTCTCTGTTTCAGTAATGAAGTGATTGGCTATGTTTATAGATGAGCAAACTTTATATTTAAATAATACCAGCTAAAATATTTATGGTGGTTCTCTGCGTGATTCTGTTTTGCAATTCGCTAAGGTACTGGCATTGTCACTAGTTCCAGAAACAAAACGTGTTATTAGGTACGATTATATAAAAATACTAGCTTTTGCCCGCAACGTGAGAAATTTAGAGATGTAACTCTATCAAATTATACAAAAAGTCACCCTCTTGAACCACTCTAAACCACATGAAAATCCGTTAAGTAGTTTTGAAGATACCTATAAGCTCACATTGGAATGGAATATGCGTACAAAAATAACAACTTTGCTTTATAATAAGTAAAGAAGATAGTTAATAACGTTGTGATACAGATTTCAGTTCAAAAGATAGTAGGTACATTCGATTCCGATATTTGTATTTTATGTCATCCTAACTCATAACAATAATTAAGGATAATTTTCTCCGTAATTATAGAGAATGTGCTGGTTTTAATTTACATCTGCAATTTTGTATAATTACGTTCTAAAGATATATGGGAGTAAACAAAAATATGTATTTTGTGTAAAATCTATTCAAATATTTTTGAAAATTTTGTAAAGCCAACGACGTAGGGTAAACACAATTACGTGTTCATGTCACCCTTCTAGATATAAAGTGCAAGGTAAAGAGTGACGAAATGATGATAATACTACAGCTAAAATTCAGAAGTAAGACTTTAATACAAGTTATGAAATAAATAAAAGCGACAGTACTTTGTTTTAGTAGTTAGATTTTGAGCTATGAATAAAACAAAGGTTCCCGAGACTAGCGCGTTCAAATAAACAAACAAACTCTTCAGCTTTATAATATTAGTATAGAAGTATAGATATATTATGTTAAAAGTACAGCAGTTTAAGAAAAAGAAAGAAAGAAAGGAAAATAATTTTTTAAAAACTAGTATTATTATGATATTAAAATTTTAATTTCATTTTATTATTTTAATTTTTAATTTAAAGCAAATACACGCATCTAAATCCGCAAAAAGTAGTTTTATTTAAATAATATTTATTAAAATAAAAAATAATATTAAAAAAATCAATAATAACATGCTTATCATAATAGGTACGTTACAAAGCGCGTTTTACTATATTCATTATTGTTATTTAGTGAGTAGTGCAATTCTATTTCGCACCTAATCCCTTCGTGATATTCTTAATTATTTAAATGAGACTTTTGTTTTATGCCTGTATGTTGTAGAATAACATGTCTGCCTGAAACTGGCGAGGGTATATTTACACTTCACAGTAACAAGTTTACACTGCGTTGCCTTCGTTAGTGCGTGTCACCGTACCTAAATTGTTTTGTTAAGCTCGGTACATGTAGTTCTACTAAGACTTCAGGAAAATTCTCAAACTTCATTGTAAATATGTAGATAATATAATGAGAGTTTCAAAGTGATTTATTAATTTTGCAATTGACTTGCTTTGCTTTTATAAATAAAAGAATAAAAAAAAATAGCCGCACTCATGATGATAATATTATTAATACGCTTTTATAAGTTTGGTATGTATCTATCAATGTATTAATCTGTGTAACGGAATCTTTGAAAGCGATTTTCAGCCACTTGCAGTAGACGGATTGATCTGAAATTTTGCACACCTAACAAGGACGAATGACAATGCAATAATTTAAAAGAATAATCTTAATTCCTTGATCAGGATTACTAGAATAGCATCTTGAAGTATCACCATGACCACACTCGTATTTTTAATTTATACACGTAATAGTTTAATTGTATATGCGTAGACTCACCAATATTATTGTGTTTCTACGTATGCCTTTCATATACAATCAGATAATTTCAGATAAAAACGCTTTGTTTATAGAATCAGGTAAAAATATCATAATTGTTTACTTGCGTTTACTACGATTGTGAAAACATGTGACCACATGTGACAACAGAAACTCATGTCTCTGACAACATAAACTATCAACGTTTTGTAAGTAGGTATAATAGCATAGAATTGAGTATTGATGACAATGTAATCATTTAAAAATATTCAGCATATATAAGCGTGTTTATTAGTTTTTAAACTAAGTAGATTATTTACAGCTCTATTTTGATTTACTGAGATTTTGAATGCTAATTTCTTGAGCTATAAAAGTTCATGTACTACTTTATTATCTTTTTCATACATTAATGATTTAGTGCTTTTGCTGTAATATTTATTCTGCAATAAAAGTTACAGTTTTAAGATTGTTGTCACGTCAGTTATCATAAAACAAAGCGTGGGCACATAATAACAGTGGTTTTTGATGACTTGTAAATATAGGCCTTTATGAGATGAGTATTAACTATAAGCAATTTAAACAATTTTTTTTTATAATAGCAAAACCAGTTTCTCTACCCTGTTATAATATTCCGATAGGACCGCCACCTTATCTAAAAAGACGGCAGGACGTGCTTCGATAGAGTGGTAGAGTCTATTGACAAAAACCAAGACTAAGAGACTAACACCAAGACTATTAAGGTCTAAATCTAAATAGACTGAGTTCTATTAGTACTTACAGTAAAAAAAATCTTTATCCAAGTAGATATTATTTTGCCACTACACAAAAAATCGAAAACCCTAAGGAATATCAATCATTTTTATGAAGTAGGAATAATTTGAATAGATGTACTGTGAATGATGTTGAAGATCTAAAAGCTATATTTACACTTTTCAGTTTGAATCCACGCCTCATTAACGAACATCATGTTTGAATGCTTTATTTCATAGTTTTCACCCTTTATTCTTTCTCTATTTGCTGCCGCGTTATTAAAATAATAAGTGTTTGGACCTATGGGGTATCTTTTCAGTAGGTACGCGTTTTTATAATTACATAGCCGTTGGCTGCAACTTCGTAAACATCAAATTTAGAATTATTTTCCCGATTTTGCAACATTTTTCTCTGATGCTTGGCTCCTACTGGTCGCAGCGTAATGTTATATGCATAGTATAGCCTATAGCCGAATATTTTCAAATCAAAAAAGTGGTTCCTGAGATTAGCGTGTTCAAACAAACAAACTCTTCAGCTTTATAATATTAAGTATACACATAGAAGGTCATTTTTAAATCCTGTCATGTTTTTATTTACGAGTACAATCTGACGCCAAACTATTGTTTATGTTTGTATTACGTAAACAAATTATTTCAGCTTATTCTAGGGATAGAGGACAATCTGAAAAAATATAAACCAAAAAATGTACACAATTAGATAAAGTCTATGCTTCCAAAAATCTATGTTTCCGCCCGGGATCGAACCGGGGGCCTTCTGCGTGTTAGGCAGATGTGATAACCGCTACACCACGGAAACTTGCTTTTAGTGATCGAAATAGTTATTCTATACATAGCTACTGCCACCAACATTCATTTGATCTGATAGCGTAGTTTAAAATTGCTGTCTTATCTATATCATAATCATTTTAATTTATTAATTGCAATTACTTTTGAGTAAAGTGGTACTTGAATGTATAATTGGTATATTTAATTGAACATTTCAAGTTCCTAACCAATGTAGTGTAAATTTTGCGATTTCTGCATTGTAAATATAAATTTTACAAAAAAATTAAAACTATTTTTATAAAAAAATCTATCTGTCTATCGGTATGTGGAACTTCCTTATTATTTTTATACCGGAGTTATGTAGTAAAGGTCTTGGCCTAGCTATGATACCATTTTTGTACAATTCCTTGTCCAAACTAAATAACTCAAATATATTATTAAATATTTGTCCCATTTTGTATTCTCAAAAACAAAATAAAACCAGTTTGTCACAAAACACAATTACCAAATAATAATCATATAAAATTAACGCCTACAAATCGTTCGTATTTATTTGTGATTGCTATAATTTTAATTAAAATGTAGGCGATGTTTCAAATAAATTATATAAACCTTTAAAGGGAACGATAATTGCTATTTAAGAATGTAAATTGCCATAATTTGTTTAAAGGCGGCAGAAGAATTACACAGTTGAATAAATAATGACATTTTGAGGTATTGTAATTGAATATTTGTTTGAATAAGGTACACGATTGAATTTAAAGGCGACAACAAAGACTTGTATTAGCTTTTGTTTTGGTTACAGTAGAATGCCAACGAGTACCTACCTACTTCTTAAATAACTACTATCCATAAGAAATGAAAAAAATTAGGTAGTGAAAAGATGAAGAATTATCCAAAGCATTTCATATAAAACATAATTAACAATTAACAAATTAAACCATTTGTTAATTGTTAATTATGTTTTATACATATGTAATGAAAAAAAAACATGAGACATTATTAAGAATTACCTAACAATGGTTTTAAGCTTCATTGTTATCCCAGCAAACCCACTATAAACCATGAGAAACACCATGGGTTTTAGTGGGTAGTCTGGCCGCCGCTAAGAGCCCCACACGAAGCTCGAAGGTTGCCCCCGCAACTGGACAGACGAAATGTGTCAATGCATTATCCATGTAAAATTTTTTTAATACTATTTGACATTTAACCCTCCGATGCGCGATGCCGCGATGGCATTTGAGCCATCGCGGCATCTGAGGGAAATGGCTCTATCAAGACTAGCTCTACAAGATCGTTTTGAATGAAATATTGTGCATATATTATCTGTATGGCATAAAAGATACAATAATCACTTTCATTAAAAATAATTAACAAAATAAGTTCCGCAATAGAGTGCATTCTATCCAATGTAAATTAACTACAGCAAGCTTTTAAGTAGTCTGACACAAGCAATTTGATATCGGTTGACGCGGGTGGGCAATTTCCCATTATTTATTGCAACCTAGAATTTATGTATATACGCCATTCTTGTTTATAAACGACTAGTAATCCGTCCCAGCTTCGCACAGCTAAAACTATTGACGACAAGAAGTTTTGTGTGTTAAGATTGTAATAGATGACATTCTAGTCTCTGCCTGCCTCCTCAAGAATAACGCGGTATGATGATGATGACGAAAAGTACTCTTCGTTCAAACCTTGACTAAATTTTGCTAGCCTGAGTTAGATGATTCTATAAAGGCAAGATTCCTATTAAGAATGTCGATTTTTTTTAAAACTACAACCTATGTTCACTGAGGATAATGTAGCTACCTAACACGAAAGGTTTTCAAATCAATTTAGTAGTTTTAAAACCTATTTGTTTCAAATAAACAAACAATCAAACGAAGGAAACTTTTAATATTGAAATAGATGTTATGTGGATTGCATACTTGCATTTTATCATGCTTACTAGGTTTTTCATATAACAATGTTCATGACAGTGCCATCTAGGTTAGTGCATAAGAATAGAATTTGTATCTATTTTAATCGTAATATAGAACAAGGTGTGGTCTACTAAGAAGTCAATCTCAAACTGAGTTTGCATAGATTAGCACAGCATTCGGTTTTAGAAGACATTAGTGTTTGCCGTAAAAACAAAACAAAAGCGGTGGTAAAGATTTGTGTTATTCAAAAGTTTGTTTTAAAACTCACTCGGAGAAGACTGTGTTTGATGATTCTCTACATAATAAGGTTCGTCACTTGAATATCTGAAGGCTACATTGCTGAATGAGCTGACGATCGTTAAGGAAGAAAGATTATAAGGTGACGACCACGTACCAGACGACTCCTACTAGGTTGGTCCCTTCACAAAGTCAAGTGACCATATCGTTAAGATTGTAGGAAGATGCTGTTTGCAGTGTTATCCAGTGTTTATCCTTAACTAAACTTAATTTGAAAAATGCGAAATGAACTCCGTATATATGTGCAGTGTGTATGCAATATACATACTGCACACTACAAGCTAAAATTACTGAACCTATTTTTACACAATTTGGTACAAAGATAATCTAGAGTATGCGCTACATTTTTGGCGAAGAAGGGTTAATCCAAATTGCGCACATACGAAGACATGGGTTACAGCTAGAAATGCAATAAAAGGGATGAATTATAATAACATTTTAATAAAATTCAGAATAACATTTAAGTGTATTTGTCAATATGACCGCTATTACCCACACATTGTACCATTTACCCTCAGTCGTCGACAAAGGCCAATCTGCATAATACAGGCACACTACTATAAAAATGGTAATGTACTGCACTGGCTTTGCCGCTTTGAAATACTCAAGTCGCTTATTTGTATGTTTCATGAAACCTTCCATGTAGGTCTTTAGGCTTTTAAATTTTGAGTCAAACTTGTAAAGCTTCAGTTCTGTATTCAAATTGTTAAAATACAATCTCATTTATTTATTTATTTTCTCATTATATCTGTTTTTTAATATTTGATTTAATAAACAGATATAATTTGAAGATGAATAGTAACAGATATAAAGACAAATTAAATAATCTACTTAGTTCAAAAACTAAAAAAACACGCTTGAAAATTCTGAATGTTTTTTAAAATTATTGCATTGTCACCAGTCCTCGATATATGTGCAAAATTTCAGATCAATCCAACTACTGCAAGTGGGTGAAAATCACTTTCAAAGATTCCGTTACATAGATTAATACGTTGATAGATACATACCGAACTTATATAAGCGTGTTAATAAATAAATGAGATTATACTCCAACATCTTGCAAGTGTAAAATCAAGATTTTTAACTTTTTTAACTTTTAAAGGGTTAAAACATAGTACTCCATAGACTCTTAACTTAGACTCCTTTTCTAGGTGCACCATATATTGTGATTATTATTCAAAAGTAGCTGTTGCCCGCAGATTCGTGCCGAGCCTCGTGGTTGAGTGGTTCATGTAACGGACTGCCGATCAAGAGGTCGCGGGTTCGATTCCCGCTCGGGACAATCATTTGTGTGATTTTTCTAGTTGTCTTACAAATGTTTGTACTGCGTCCGGGTGTTTCTATGCATTTTAAGTATGTGTTTACAAAAAAAAGTACTATATGTATTCTATCCGTATTCTGGTACCAATAACACAAGCATATTATTAGCTTAGCTTGGGACCAGAGGACGTTGTGTGAGATGTCCATGAATATTTCTTTATTATTTATTTATTATATTCGTGCCCCTGAAATTTAGAACCTAAATTTAACAAATTATTCATTTAAAGCCATTCTCTTGAACAACTCTATCATAAAAAAACGAATCAAAATACGTTAAGCAGTTCTGAAAATATAAGCTAACATAGGGACATACATACAGAAATGACGACTTTATTTTATAATAAGTAAGGACAAAAATATTTTTCAATTTAAGATATTCACTATGAAGTATTTAAAAACCAAGACAGGTAGAGTAATCATCATTAATTTTAAATCTCCTAAAACAAAAATCAGCAAATCAATTACGAAAGATCAAAACATGGTTAAGTGCACCCTGATTTATTCATTCCAACCCTTATTTGTCTAGCATGATTGTTTTTTTATTTTTCCCCCCATCGAAAGAATAATAAACAATAATACAAGCATTCAGTACCCACTAGTGTCACAGTGAGAGCGCAAAGGAAGTAATAATCGTAAAGTGAGCCTCGTATATCCGGCTTTGCTTGCAACCGGATAGGGCTGTAACACTTTAATAGTTGCTAATATCCATATAACATTTTTTATAATACTTTTAACTAAAGTTGTGGTGTGAAGGGAGTATACAATAATATTCTGGCATAGAGCTTACTTGAAAAATATTGCTTGTGCATTGATTAGGAAGTGATTGTTATTTCTAAAAATTAGTTTTGGAATTGTTCATTTGTTGGGTACATTCTTCTTTGGCAGATACTACCATGAATATTCCAGTATTTCTAGTTTAATTATTATATCAGTCTAATTGTAAGTACGAAATCATAAGGTCCGATAACGTCAACAATTATTCACAAAATTTCCAACTAAAGGGCGCCACAAACGGCATATTAATATATATTTATTTAGCGAGAAAGAAACAGATGTATCTGTCGGTGACGTAATATACATCTCGGTATTTTAATATATGATAATATACCTATATATTACTAGCTGTCCCGGCAAACTTTGTGTTGCCATACTAAAAAAAAAGGTTTGAAAAATAGATGTTGGGCGATTCTCAGACCTACTGAATATGGATGTAAAATTTCATAGAAATCGGTCAAGCCGTTTCGGAGGAGTACGGTAACTAACACTGTGACACGTGAATTTTATATATAAGACTAGCTGACCCGGCAAACGTTGTTTTGCCATACTAAAAAAAAAAGTTTGAAAAATAGATGTTGGCCGATTCTCAGACCTACTGAATATGCATGTAAAATTTCATAAAAATCGGTCAAGCCGTTTCGGAGGAGTACGGTAACTAACACTGTGTGACACGTGAATTTTATATATAAGACTAGCTGACCCGGCAAACGTTGTTTTGCCATACTAAAAAAAAAAGTTTGAAAAATAGATGTTGGCCGATTCTCAGACCTACTGAATATGTATGCAAAATTTGAGAAGAATCGGTCAAGCCGTTTCGGAGGAGTACGGTAACTAACACTGTGACACGTGAATTTTATATATTAGATTACGATAATATGACGTTTGTTGCGCCCTTAAATTGTTAGTAGTTTAAACGAATAAATTCTAAGGTAGATCACAAAAGATGTTGTTTAAATATTTCCAGTGAGAACCCTGAACTCCTACTATTGTAGTTTTATGCAACTGTTTGTAAAGATTTGAATTGCTTCCAAGTGCTGTTTGTAATAATATTATTGGCCTCGTGACTCAGGGTTTTTAATATTTATCTTAGAAAATTATTAAGGTTTGCACTGTGGATTTGCATATTAGTTTTAATTTTCATTCTGTGTTTAAATTGCGGTTTTATTTACTTTGTTTATGTAGATGACATATTATTTGTATGGTGACGTCTGAGGTGTTAGAATGTGGTAGAAACTAACAGTGCTAATAGTTATAAGTTCATTTAATACATTTATAACTACTGGCACTTATTGTAGGTATTTTCTGTTTAAAATAAAGAATCATTTTTCAGATAAAAATTCTTAAATATTCACAATGCATTTTATAATCATTACTATTGTTTTAAATGCAAAGTATCTGTAACTAGCTGTCATTCTACCATGCCACTGAACTAATTAAAAGCAATTAGGTATAGAGATAGTCCACGACCTGAGGAAGGACATTTGTCACTGTAACATTCGAAAAGAAGTGATTCCAAGTTCCTTGCGTAGATTTTCTAAGAAAAAGTCAATTCGGTTCAGTATACGTTATATTATTCTAAATAAAACTGTCAAGTACGAGTTGAACTCGCACACAAAGAGTTTCGTATCGTTATTATCCAAATCATATCGACGCCAAATAACACCGAATCCTATAATTGGTTGTTTAAAATAACAAGACAAGGGCAAGAGAATGTTTTCAGCTCTCTAGCTATCATAATTTCAGAGATACAGTCCGATAACTGACGGACGGATGGACAGCGAAGTTTCAGTAAAACGGGACGTTTTACCTTTTATTACGGAATCCTAATAAAAAAAAAATTTTTTGGACATTTCATACAACGTCTTCTGGTCCCAAAGTAAGTTATATTTCTATGCTTGTGTTATGGGTAGGTACCAGAATACGGATATAATACATATACTACTTTTTTTTTGTAAATACATACTTATAATACATAGAACACACCAGACGCAGTACAAACATTTGTATGACTATTAAAAACATCACAATAGTGCAGGTGCAGCTGGTTAGTTAGTAAGTTAGATAAAGAGACAAACTTTAGCAATAATAATATTAGCCCAATATTTCACTTGGATTATCCAACTACATTAAAACTCCGTTGCTAGGAAAGTAATAAAGAACGTAGAAATATAAAATGAGGATTTTAAGTGGGGATAGGGTTGTAAAATTGAAAAATGTATGCGTAAATCAATAAATATGTCTCAGAAGGCAGTATTAGGATCTTTATTACAATATTATATTCCAAGTAGTGACGGATTAAGAATTCAAGAGATATCATCCTTTTTCTTCCTAAGATGCCGTAAGAGTCAGCTAAGGGAATAAAAAGAACATCTGTGAGAGAATACCCTATGTGAACATCTCTGGTCATCATAGTCATTATTGCATTGTAAACCAAATGCTATCCCGAAGTATAAGTAGTCTGTGCCCAACAGTTGCCTAAGTAAGTGCGTTAGAATATTTCAAAGATATAAAAGGTGTTATTCTCTTTGATAGTCCGCAATGTCGCTATTTTATAGGTTTCTGTACCAAAGACGTTTGTTCGCTGTCTGTAGTTGCTGTGACTACAAATATATTATCATTCTCCTGTCCTTATCCCCTCATTTGGGATCGAATATGACGAATATATTGTATTAATAACGGTACGGGACCCGCTGTATGCGAGCCCGGCTCATCCCTCACCTTTTGTCTCTACATTATATTGTAACAAAATTTCGATACCGCATAAAGTAAAACAGAAAATACTTTTTTACCAGTGGTTAAACAAGCTTTCCACAGTTGTAATTTCACTCATAGATCACTTCACCACTAAGTACCTGTTGGATTAATTCACTAGAGCATGAAACTACCGATAAATTAAAGGCCGGGCTACGATTTACTACCGTGCACTGTAAATTAGAAGCCTAATGATACATTAGATTGGAATTACGCGAGGTATTCTATAATAGGAAGAGCTTAAAGTTGATTATTTTGAAATGGTCTCATTTGTTGTGGTATAGCAACGTTATTATTTGAATATCTATCTCTCCAGCCTTTGGGCACGGGCCTGCCTCACTTTGGAAGGGATTATGGACTAATGTGTCGCATTGACCAGGCTTGATAAAATAGTATTTATTTTCGAGTTTTCCGTCTCTCACTGAGGATAACATTAGTGTACAATATCCCTTAGCTGGTTCTTACAGCACCCTGGGAGGATAGGGGGTGGTGACTTTTATCTTCTTAATCTTTCACCACACGGACAGTTAAATACTAGTTGAATACAATTTATTAAATACACGGGCAAACTAAATCCTTTACTTTTATTTATATTTATTTAAATCTAAGATCTTATTTCTAGAAGGTAGCTGCATCCGAGTGGAGACCGATTAAGAATACATGTGTCACCACGCGATTTCCTCCCACATGATAAGAGCCTATCTAGGGGATAAAAGCAGACAAAATCTTCTGTGAGAGACGGAAATCTTGAAATTAAGACATACCTATACCAACAAGCTTAGTCAGAGTGCAATAGAGATACTAAAAGCTATCACTAAATAGAGATTTTTCTTGCCCAATAGTGGAATTTTAATTGGAGGAGTGGAGGAATGTAAAATGTGTTTCATTATTCCATCAATCGACACTAGATAAATTACTATACTTTTGTTCTTTCTTGATTGTTTTATTTGCATTCCTATATTTCAATAATTCATCAAACTATTACGGGTAGTTGCTCGAACTACTGCGAGCAAAATGTAGAGTCGAGTAGAGAAGCGGCCATATCTATATGAATATTCATGATTCACAGTCATTACAAAATAGACGTGAACTATGAGTATCAGTCAACAAGACATGAACAGATGCATTTGTTTAGGGCAAACTTAGGCGAGTCATTACAGTAGGTATCTCAAATCAGAATCAACATCGTGTTTCTTTGTTAATTTTACTATCTATTTTTGAATTACTAGCTTTTTGGAATTTAGAAATTAAACTTTGACAAATTATGTAAAAAGACATCCTCTGAAACTACTCTATCTCTAAAAAAGCCGCATTAATACTTTTCATTAATCGATCAAATTTATTTAAATTGACAAATAAACACCTTTACTTATTACTAAAGTAATTTATTAATTTTGCAATTGACTTGCTATGCTTTAACTTAATAAACAAAATTGTGGTGGAAAAAGCGGTCACCGCAAGCGGGACTTGAACACACGACCTTGGAATACCGTTCCGTAGCTCTCGACCAGCCACCTAGTATTCTTTACAGAATACAATTGGGCTGAAAATAATGACGCGACTCTTATTACCTTTACTTATTGTAAAATAAATTCGTTATTTTTATAAATACGTATGTATCCTTAAAACTAAGTAAAGGATTTTGATGTGTTTTCTTTTTTGATAGATAGAGCAATTCCAGAGTATGGCTTTTTTGTATAATTTGTTAAGGTTAAGTATCTAAGTCCTCCGTGTGGTGACGGATTAAGAATACAAGTGTCACCACCCCATCTCCTCCCAAGGGTGCTGTAAAAGTCAGCTAAGGGATATTGCACACAGATAACATCGTAAGACTCGAAAATAAACCCCGTGCGAACACGCCTGGTCAGCGCGGCACAGTAGACCATAATACCTCCAAAGTGGCAATAATCCCTACAAAGTGGTTTTCTGTCCCTCACAGAGGATAACATCTGTGTACCCTCTGTGTATCCCTCAGCTGGTTCTTACAGCACCCTGGGAGGATAGGGGGTGGTGACTTTTATATTCTTAATCTTTCACCACACGGACCGTGCCCATCAGTGGGACGTAAATGGGCTGGAGAGTTTCTAAATTCCACGCGTACGAAGTTGTGGGCAATATCTAGTATTCTACTAAACCTATTAAATCAAATCGTATTACATTCCAACTATTGAAGAGCTATTGCTTATATATGGATCGATAACAGATAATGATACAAGTATCATACTTGAGTACGCATCTATGTATGTATCTATGTATGATCCGCCACTTCATTTAGTTGAAGTTGAATAGTTTCAAATACTGTTGAGAACTGTTTGCATCTTGTTTATTATTATTTACTAGAAAACTCCTCACCCACAACGTTATATTTATGCTAGTCTTTCTTCTAATATATAACATTCACGTGTCACATTGTTAGTTGCCGTACTCCTCCGAAACGGCTTGACCGATTCTAATGAAATTTTACATGCATATTCAGTAGGTCTGGGAATCGGCCAACATCTATTTTTCAAACTGTTTTTTTAGTATGGCAAAACAACGTTTGCCGGGACAGCTAGTTAATAATTCAGTAAGTTAATTTTTTTGTTATTTATTAGCTTAGTTTCGCAATTATTATTATTAAGGATAAGGATTATAGGACATACATATTGTCCGTGTGGTGACGAACTAAGAATACAAGTATCACCATCCCATCTCCAAGGGTGCTGTATAAGCCAACTAAGGGATATTTTACACAGATGACATCCTCTGTGAGAGACAGACAACTCGAAAGTAAACCCTGTGCCAACATATCTGGTCAGCGCGGCACAGTAGACCATAATCCATCACAAAGTAGATGAGGTCCGAGCCCAACAGTGGGACGTAAATGGGTTGGAGAGAGAGAGAAGGATAAGGACTTGCGTTATCCGGAAATCCTTATTTGATTTAATGATTAAGATTTCGATTAGAAAGAAAAAAAAAGAAAGAAAGTTTTATTTGCTGCATTAGGTACACAATAAATCACAATCCATATACTTATAAAAATATACTACATAGTGTCAGAAGAAGATGAATCTAAATAACAACATGCTTACGTTATAAGTATATTGTATCACAACAGCAAATAGGCTCCCATTTCAGCACTTGTCAGGTCACAAGGACCTAACGCATTTTATTATTTTATTACGATTATTTATGTAATATTATGTATCTATACGCAAATTTAAAGAAATACAGATAATTATACTTCCTTTAATGAAACTGTTGTTTTGTTTGGTCGCGTGTCGATCTACAAATTAAATAAGTTAATGAAGACAGACGTAATGGCCATTAACGATCGTGTTTATACGAATTACTTGTCCTAGTGACTTCGATTTATTTAGTCCAATGTGTTGGTTTATTTTTGGTTAATTTGTTTTGGTATCGATATTGTACGCAATTAAAACAGCATTTTCTACATACACTAGCTAATTCCTACGACTTCGTATGGGTGGAAATTAGAAAATTTTTCTCCGCTTTTGCAACAATTTTTTGTAATGCTTTGCTCCTATTGGTCGCAGCGTGATGTTTTTTTAGCTTAAAGCCTTCTTCGATAAATGGTCTATCTACCGCAAAAAGAATTTTTCAATTCGAACCAGTAGTTCCTGAGATTAACACGTTCAAATAAAATATCTCTTAAGCTTTAAAATATTAGTATAGAATTTATATTTTCTTTTATTTATTTATTTTATACCTATAGATGTCCCCTTTTTACTTCGCGAAAACTAAACCAATTTTTTTTATGCTTTAATATAGATAGATGTATAGTAAAAGTAGATTTTTTTTTTTGTAAAACATTGCTGAATTTGTGTGATAGACGTTGCAAGTTCATCTAAAGAAAACCGAAAAAAACGGGATTTTTGGATAGTCATATTTCTTTTAGTGTGGAATGTTTTGAAAAAGAG
This sequence comes from Orgyia antiqua, assembly GCA_916999025.1. Taxonomy (NCBI): domain Eukaryota; kingdom Metazoa; phylum Arthropoda; class Insecta; order Lepidoptera; family Erebidae; genus Orgyia; species Orgyia antiqua. The sequence continues at coordinate 24,736,109 of OU779862.1, forward strand.
AAAGTAATAAAAGCATAGATATATAAGATACTGTGGAAAAAAATTCTAGCCCTTTCTGGAAAAAATATGAACATCGCAGTCCGTTATTTTCTTCGTGCCTTTAGCACGAAGAAAATAACGGACTACGATGTCCATATTTTTTATGGAGCATAGTTTGTGCCAATTTTTATCTGCAAAGTTATCAGAATGTTTCTTTTTATCTTATTAATTAATGTATTTGATTGCTAATGCTTATCACCTTTAAATTGATAACTGTGTGATGAAGTATACTATTTTATTCAGTCAAAGATACCATCGCTTGACCACTTCATGTTATTTTTATCGAGTTATCATTTTCTATAGACACTGCTCCATAATAAAGGACGTGTTGTTCTGTATTACCTTTTATTCTGCTCTTCATTGTACACCAACAAATACATTTCTACAAAAACAAATGAACTATACACTACTATATACTGATACAGGTATTATTTTGAATGGCCTGCGACGTTGACCGTAACTGCACAGCAGATAGAGCCAGCACTCCCTACTAGGCTCAAGAGTCGCAATATTTCAAGCTATTGTATTTTATTATACTGATAGTAGTAAGACTCCGTGGCGCAACGGTAGCGCGTCTGACTCCAGATCAGAAGGTTGCGTGTTCAAATCACGTCGGGGTCAAAATGCTATTTTGTTATTTAATTAAATTACATTAAAGTACGTTATCTCTATCTTCTTCTTTACTTATTATAAAACAAAGTTGTTATATTTGTATGTACCTATGTCTCTCTCTCCAGCCCATTTACGTCCCACTGTTGGGCACGGGCCTCCTCCACTTTGAGAGGGATTAGGGTCTACTGTGCCGCGCTGATCAGACGTGTTGGCACAGGGTTTTAAAACCTAGGAATATTAGTAAGTACTACAATTTTATTTAACTACAATGTTCTTTAATAAAATATATTTATCTGAAAATTTATAAAACGCGATTTATATTTTTAACGTTATACGGACTGCGCTCTTGTGTAAATAGTAATAGTTATTTGCAACAAAGTCGCGCGTTTGATTCTTGTTCAGAATTATTTGTGTAATGACCTGTAATTATTCGTACTCAGTATGGATGTTTTCATTGGTTATATTTGGCAATTTTATGAAAACACTATAAGAGATTGAAAACGCAAAAAATTATTTGTTGAATTTTTAATTGTTGAGTGTGTAGAGTAGCTATTATGGGAATGACAGCGAAAATTCACATATATTAAATCTTCTAGCTTGCAGTTGCTTATATATGTATTAAGGTATGTAACGAAATCTTTGAAAATGATTTTCATCTATTACTTGCAATGCAATAGTTGGATTTTTATGAAATTTTGCCACATCTTATTACATAATGTTTTAGCTGAATTTAAGATTAATGCAATTATTTAAAAAAAATACCCAGAAATTTTAAGTGTGATTTAATTTTAAGCCCAGCAAATTATTTTTAGCTGTGAACTACTGCAAAAGAATATTTATGTAAAAAGTATTAGTCTGCAGACGGGTCATAGCTACGAAACTGTAATTTCGGCTACATATAACAACGACTCCGTGGCGCAACGGTAGCGCGTCTGACTCCAGATCAGAAGGTTGCGTGTTCAAATCACGTCGGGGTCAAAACGTGCTTTTTGTTAATTTTTTAGGAGAAATTTGGATAAAATTTGTATTTTTACTTTTAAACGATAGCATACAAATCTAATAATATAGCGCATACACTTTCTTATTATTTATTTTTATAAATAATATGTAAGCTTTAGAAGTAGGTACATAATAATATTATGTCTATGTTAGTCATGTCAATTAATGTTTCGTTTCTTTTTACCGCGACATATATAATGTTATATCCCATGTAACTGCTATTTATTTATATGGAAACGAAATGTGATGTGACCTATTTCATATAAGCTTTCCATATTCATTCAAGAGAACCCAGGTCTTTCACTGAAGGTGTCAATCTGAAATCCAGTGTAATTTTCACCTGTGTGAGGTGTGAAGAGATTTGCGTGGCAAATTGAAGGGCCGAACGTAAGCGGCTTATGGCGGTTCGTGTGTGAGCTCTGTTATTGCTTGTACTGCTTATTATTTATACAAAGCTATGTATAGTCTAGTATTTACAGCTATGTATAGTATTCATAGCAATATCTGCGTAGTAATAGTTTCATACAACAAATATTACCACAAAATTTCTTCCCCAGAGTGCCATAAGAGCCAGTCTTAGACTAAGCACATATAAAATAAAATAAATAAAATAAAATACTCTTTATTGCATACCATATTAATTTACAGAACTTACTTACTAGACTTAATAATAGGTACAAAGTGCGGTCTTATCGCGAGCTGCGATCTCTCCCAGACAACCTTAGAATGGATTTGACCGAGACTGAATAGTTGGTATACGAAGCCAAACCCATCAAAATTATAAAATGCCAGAGTTTAATATCAATCAATCCATTTCAAGAATTCAGAATACACATCCCGTAATATGATTTTAAATATTAGATTTATAGTTTTTCTTTAAGTCTAGAGCTGATAATTTAATTTCGCACTTTAAAATATTCCTTCTTGGTTTAGCAGTGTTAAGTAGTTACAGTTGTACATAGTAAAATAATTTAAAAAAAAGTAATGAACTATTTTTGCAAGTATCGTGTTAATATTCACTCAAGTCCCAATTTTACAAATGGTGGCAGAAAATGAAATTCTATTTCAAAACTGTTACTGGCGTAGATAGAAAACCAAATAACTGACCTAATTCGAGAGCATAGATGATGTGATCTCACTTATCGTCATTTCGACATATCAAGTCATAATCAGATGCACGGATGGTAAATGGGACAAAATGGCACAACCATTTCAATGTTACAAATCACTTTGTACCATCCTTATTTAAATAAGTTACGAAAATCACAGTATTTGTCGAAGGTCTGTTGGTATGTATGTCTACAATCTTTAAGAGATCCGTACAGAATATAAACCCTTATTTATGACCAGAATTTCAAGGAATATATAAGAAGGAAATTTATAGAGTATATAATAATATGTATGTATTTTACATAATAACATTATTCTGAAATTATTAAAGAAAATTGGATGAAATTTTAATATTGGTCGATACCAATATTAAAAGCCATCCAATTTTCTTTTATTAAAAAAACTTCATTTATTAAAAAATTAAAATAACTTTTATTAAAAAAATGTAATTACGGTCACCAGAGACCGTAATTACATTTTTTTAATAAAAGTTCATGATATACATAACCTATTGCTTGTGGTAGGACCGTTTACATCGAATATTTTTAGGGTTCTGTATCAGAAGGTAAAACAGGACCTGATACTTCACTGTCCATATCTCTGGAACGGCAATGGCTAGAGAGCTGAAAATTTCACAATTTATGAAAACCAGTTGATGCTACAATAACTAATACTCATCATAATTTTCCTGACTTTATCCCGTCACTTGGGGTCGATATGACAAATATTTTATGACAATAAGATTACGAAACCCTTCGTATTTGAATTGAACTCGTACTTGACCGGATTTTTATTAGTATTAAATTCAAAAATCTCGATGTATGTCTGTCAGAAAGAGAAATACGACTGTGTCTTTGTCAAAAATCCAGGTAGTAACCTATATGGCGTGTAATAGAGTGGCCGCATCCAATTTGGTTCAGGATAATCCGCTTAGCTGTGTCACAGGGAGCCGGATTAATTATGTAAATTGACATCGTTTTTGTTACACCTACCATGTTTGTACGAAGACAAGGATTTGTTTGGGATGTAATGAGAAAACCTACGTGGAATTAGAACGTGTACACGTGTTCGTACCGGCATTGATTAAATTCCAAAGATTTGGTTGACTGATTTTGCCCTTTTCGGTAAGTTCTTCCAAAGCTACTGGAGTTTTCCAAACAGGACATAATCGGTCATCCAATTATTTTTCTAGAGGGTATTTGTTTTTTTAATAGTTGGCACTTTCTCTAATTATAAGGTATGTGGTATTAACTTTATCATATGCAAATCATCGATACATTGTGCCATATTGATATCGAGTAAATACTGGACAAATAAATTGAAATAAGAATATAGTTTAATATTGTTCTTGGTTTTTTTTTAAAGGATGTATTAACTGCTTTTGATGCTTATAAAAGATGCCAATAAATATAAAAGGGATGAATTAATTTTAGTTAACCACTAGACCACATATGAATAAATGAAGATTGATTACAAAGAAATACGAAGTAAAAAACCACAGAATTTCTTGTCTGTGTTTTCCTCCCAGGATTCATATTTGGAATTTTACTATCACCTAGCTTGTGACGTTTTAAAAGAGCTTATTAAATTTTGATCTGAGTTATATATACGAGTTGCTTCGTATAAGTATTTGCTATATAAATGCTTTCTTAAGAACCAAATATCAGTATACCCCTTCGCGACATTGTCGTTGACTGTCAAACTTATTATCGCTCCCGTAAATAAATAAGTAAAACCCAATTACGCGTAGTATAAAGTGCCACAAAGTTGTTTAGTGTGATGACATGTATTACATGATAACATATAAAAAGTGATAAAGCTGTACCTTACGAGAAGATATAAATCCACAACAGGACGTACTATTACTCAACGTTCCAGAGTGTTAAAGTGCAGTGATTTCAATACGTCTGGTGCACTAAATTGTTATTACACGGACATCACTTATTCACTAATTATTGCTATAAACTAATTTGTTCGTAAATATTGAAACGAAATATACTTAATGATAATCGACTTCGGTTTCGTTTTACATTTGATGGACTGAAAAGTTATTTTAAAACTACCTGCAGTGAAGCCAATTTAATTTTGAGTCTAACCTGTTGTATTGTTGTGATTTTTTTTTGTCGTACTATTCTGGCCAACAATTTCAAAGTAATAAATCGAGACTTGCATAGCCGTATGGTTAAGCAGTGTGCGTACATCTTTCAAAGGGCTGCGGTTCGGGCCACGAGAAACCTAACTCGACTTTTTGAATTTTAATTGGCTTCCGAGAACAAATTTTTATTTGTATATTTTCTACCTTTGAAGATTTTGGTTTTTATTTCTTTAGTAACTCAAAGAAATATTTTCATACTTTATTTATATAAAGACACCAAACATTATGTCGATGATTCAGCAGAAAATAACTTCAAAGTTTACTACAACTTCACGTTCCGATACGGATATATCAAAGTTATGTGCAGATGAAACTTTGTCACCCGACGAAAACCTGAATAACACACAACACAGAGCAAAACGTCCCCGTTCGGAGAATGAAAGTAATACGAATGAATTTGCTAACGAGTTATCTGAATTTAAAACTGATATTATTGCTCAACTCAAGATTATGATGAATGAAATTATGCTCCCTCAGAATCAGAAAATGGAGAAACTAGAAAATCATATGTCTGAGATGAATAGAAAATTTGTGGGACTTGGCGAGAATAGCTGTGAGATAGAAAAGTCGCTTACAAATATATCTGATCAATTGTTAAGTTTGGAGAAAAAAATAACAGGACTAGAGATGGAAAGGAATACTATGGTTCAGAGCATCAGTTCTATTGAAGAGAAAATGGATTACCTGGAACGATATTCTATTAAAACATGCATTGAGATACGCAACGTGCCCAAGATCCCTAACGAAACTAAGGCCTCCTTATTTGGTATTATTCACAAACTTTCAAAGAATCTGGAAATTGACTTACAGCTGTCTGATATCCGAGATGTGTCTAGAATGCCCTCTAAACGAGAATCAAAAACATCTAATATTGTAGTTGATTTCGCAAATACCTTACATAAAAATAATTTTATGGCATCTGCAAAGCAATATAATAAAAGTCACCCAAACAGCAAACTGAATTCAACTCTCTTAGGAGTAGAAACTGCGAATTTTCCAATATATTTATCAGAACAACTAACATCTTATACAAAAAAACTATTTTACGCTGCAAGAACTTTTGCCAAGTCGAATGATTATACGTATTGTTGGACTGCCAATGGCCAAGTCTTTCTAAGGAAAAAGGCCGATGGCCCTTATATAATTGTTAAAACCGAACACCAATTGAAGAACCTGAGTATGCTGCATTCTGCATGACTATCACAATTCGATATTAACCGGATCTTTTATGTTGATTTTGTTTTCACTTTTTTACTTTTATTTTCTTTAATGAATATTGTAAACACTTTTTCACACAGAAAAATACAAAATAAACAGACAACACAAAGCACAATCAGAAATCATTATACATATTTACATTACATTACACTCATTTATGCACCTTATCTCGACATGTTTTTATTTCGAAAGGGTTGTTATGCCAACCAATTACCCATTTTTCTTTTTTACAAAAATGGTTGATAATACTAATGAATTGGTGGACAGGGTTGATCAATTCGTCATATCGGAATCGCATTCATGTACACCGGAACAAACACAATCATTTGTTAGACAACCACACCACTATTTGAAAATGTTTATGCAGAATATTAGATCCATTAACTGTAATTTTCTAAGCTTACAGACTTTGCTTACACGGATACCCTTTGATTGCGACATTATTGTTCTAACAGAGTGTTGGCTGTCCTGCCTAAGCAATTCTAATGTCCCTATTATACCAAACTACACTATGTACAAAACAAACAGCCATCAAAATCAAAGTGACGGTGTTGTAGTATTTGTTAAATCTAATTTACCTTCTTCTAGTAAAATCTTAGACCTGGGTTCAAGTGCTTCCGGACTTGCTGTTGAAATCGGAAATAATATAGCTTTCCTTTGCATCTATCGGTCACCTTCTATTTTAAACATCGATTCTTTTATTTCCTGTCTGAATGATACTCTTCCCGTATATAATAAATTTAAGTCAGTTATACTTGCCGGCGACATAAACCTGGACATCAAATCTTCCAATCTGGACCCACGTTCACATGATTATCTTAGCACTCTTGCCTATCACGGTTATCTGCCTTGCCACGAGTTACCAACACGAGGTAATAATTGCATTGATCATATTATTGCGAAAACCAAGACTCCTTCAATCTCTTTAGTACTTAATACTACTGTCACCGATCATTATTCAGCTCTTTTCTGTATACCCATAAAAGGCAATATGACTGCTTCAAAAAATCCTGAGAGTATGTCAACTAAATGTAATCTTGAATCATTAGATAAAGCTTTTGAGGGATTAGATTTTTCTAATATCTACGATTTAAAACATCCAGATCTTGCTACTGAATCTCTTATACACACCTTATCGAGAACAGTGGCTGTCAATACGGTCTCCATAAAGGTGCCATCTAACAGGAAAACACTAAAGCCTTGGATTACTCCAGGTTTGCTGCGTTGCATTAGACATAGAGATTCTCTCCACAAGGAACTAAAAAAGGCATCTGATAACCTAATACTTGAAATCTCTTATAAGCGCTACAGAAATTATTGCAACAAAATATTAAAAACTGCTAAACGACTATATGACATTAAAGAAATAAATAAAGCTGGCAATAACTCAAAGACCTTGTGGGAGGCATTAAAACGTGTTGTAAATTTGCCTAATTCCAAAAGCTCTTCAGTACATCTCTTATCATCGCAAAAACCTCCGCAAATAACATGTGATGATATAAATAAGCACTTCGTTGAAATAGGTAACTCACTTGCTAATAGTTCAGGCGGTAATCCTACAGTCACTCCACTCTCTTCACAAAATCCACCTTTGTCATCGTTTGTTCTTATTGAAGCCGATGCCGATGAAATATTATCCACTATTAATTCTCTGAGAACGACGGCTTCCCCAGGCTGGGATAATTTATCCGCAACCATCTTTAAAAGATATTCCGCTACTCTAGCTCCCATAATATGCCATATCTTTAATTTATCTCTTCAGGCTGCGGTGTTTCCAACTTGTTTGAAGAGGGCTATAATACACCCAATTTTCAAAGGCGGCAATGGTGTTGATTTTAATAATTACCGCCCTATAGCTGTTTTGACGACACTGTCGAAGGTTTTTGAACGTCTGATAAACAAGAGATTAGTCTCCTATATCGAAAAGCACAATCTAATTTCATCCCGACAGTATGGCTTCAGGAAAAATAAATCTACTTCAGATGCAGTACTTGAATTAACTAGTAACATAGTGGCTAATCTTAATAAACGAAAAAAAGTACTTACCATCTTCCTCGATCTAGCAAAAGCTTTCGACACCGTGCCGATCGCCACGCTTCTTCTCAAGCTTGAGAATATTGGTGTCAGGGGAGTTCCACTTCAATTATTCAAGAGCTATCTAACAAATAGAACTCAAAAGGTTAAGATAGGGCACTACATGAGTGATGAGCTATCAATTGATTGTGGTGTCCCACAAGGCAGTATCTTAGGTCCGACACTATTCTTAATTTTTATAAATGATCTCTGCAATATTAACATAAATAACGGTAGTATTGTCTCATACGCTGATGACACAGCCCTAACTTTTTTTGCAGACTCCTGGTCTGAACTCCAAATTGTAGCTCAAAGTGGTTTCGATTTGGTTCAGCGTTGGCTGTCGTCTCACTATCTTACCCTTAATATTCCAAAAACAAAATTTATTAATTTCTCCATCTCATCTGTGTCCCAGCCTAGATCACCCTTGAGTATCAAAGTTAGTTCTTGTTTTTCTCCAACCTGTTCCTCTGGTGTCTCACCTTCTGATTCCTCTTGTTATGATCAATCTATTTCATCCGTCGACAGTATTAAATATCTGGGTATTAATATTGATAAATATCTTAATTTCAAGGACCACATTAATCTCCTGACAGGCAGAGTCAGAAAACTTATTTATATTTTCAAGAATCTTCGGTACGTGGTCAACTTCTCCATTATAAAAATGGTTTATCTTGCTCTTTGCAAATCTATCATAGCGTATTGTATTTCGAGTTGGGGTGGTGTCACCAAATCTGCGTTGAAGCCGCTAGAAATAGCACACCGAGCTATCTTAAAAGTTTCTACTTTTAGACCTATCCAATTCCGAACTGCTCAGTTATACCGTAGCTGGAATGTTCTTAATGTGAGACAACTTTATATTATTAATGTTATGGTCGCCCAGCACCAAAAAACACCTTTTCAGATGATTGATAAGCGTCGCGCTGACAAAGTATGTGAGGTTCCTACAGTACGCTTCAGCTTTACGAGGAAGTTTGCTATCTTCCTTGGTCCGTTTCTTTACAATAAGACTAACTACAGTCTACCTATATACGAACTGCCCTTGTCGAAATTCAAATCGACTGTCAAATCTTTCTTTCTAAATAAAACATATGATGAGACTGAGTCATATATTACATGTTCTTTTTCATAATACCGAATTCTTGCTTAGCTTGTTCGTGCAACTTTAATGCAGACACACACACATACACACACTCACACATACACACACTCACACACACACACACACACACACACACACGCACACACTACACAGACACACTTACAACATAATTTTATTGGTAATCTTATTGACCCATTTTCCTAAATTGGTAATTAAGTATGTACACCCATTAAGGGGGCAGCACTGTATCTCCTTAACACAGGTTGCTTGCAACCTAGCTAGGAGAACAGAAAGCCTACAAATATGTTGTATACTTTATATTGAAGCCAAACCATTTATGTATAATGTTTTTATATAATCAAATACCAATAAATAAATAAATAAAATAAAATAAATATCCGAAATCTTAGCTACATAAAAAGGTAGCCAATCAATAATATTTCCCCTCTTTTCAATTAGTGTAGCGAATGCACCTTTAATGCTCCACCTCGAGGAAAATCCCCGGTTTAACTTAAACGATTTAGGGGATACACCACTAAATGAAATCTCTACTAATAGAGGGTTCGGGAAGGTAATGATGTTTTAATAAATAGGTATAAGGTAATTCGGTTTTTTGTGCAGTTATTCTAAATTTGCATTCAATTTATGATGTGGAGTTATATTTTTGCTTTACCTACAATAATAGAGTGGGGTCCATTATTATTGTGCATTATTAGCCAGGTAAGTACTTCATGTCTGATACATTGCGTTCAGTTTCAATGTGTGCTTTATCATTTGCGTAAGTTTTTTTTAATACGACTAGGGTGACAAACAAGCATACGGCTCCCCTGATGGTAAGCGATTACCGTAGCCTTTGGACGCTTGCAACACCTGAGGTACCACTCGCGGGTTGCCGACCCTGTAGGAACCTTTTGACGCCCCTTTTGAAGAGCCCCATGCTGTAGTCCTGTGGGAAAACCACGGCAGGGGAAGTTCTTTTGAAAAGGGGAAAAAAGAGAAGTTAGCTTTTCACATGTGAGGAACGCATTCAGTATTTTTTCCGTAAAAGAATAAAAATCATCCACGCATACCAGCAAACTTTCGTGTTTATAATGTTAGTAAGGTTAAATTATTGTTTTCTTTTATATGAGAAACTTAAAGATAACAGGAAAATACGAACTTTTGTAGAATTTAATTTTCTGCCCAACATAATAAAACTTATTCTGCGGTATATTGCTATATCCTTCATTATTTTTAGTATTTCCTACCTTCATTCTGCAGTCCAGATAATAACTGTAATAACTATTAGGAATGTCGAAATGTCGATATTTCTCTAATGCCAACGTTTATGACAGAATTATTGTTTGAAATAAAGGATAAAAACCTTCTTTGTTTTTTTTTACTCGATTATCAAAGAGGGGTTCTAATTTTCGCGTGACTCGTTTGTGTGTATGTAACTATATAATTATATCGTAGTATTTTTTACGCAAATGGATTGATTTAAATGATTAATATAACTAAAACATTTAAGTTTAATTTCAAAATAATGAATAGAGGTCACTTTTTATCAAAGTTTTTTCTACTTTGATGGGTACTCCCATCAAAGTAGAAAAAACCTCGTAGCGTAGTTGATGATATTACGATTTAAAGGCACGGCATATAAAAATATATTAATAAAGCGAAAAAGAGACAGATGTATCTTTTGGTGACGTCATAGATACATTTCGGTATATTAATATATATCTGTTTCTTTTTGCCTCATCTTTTTTCTATATACAGCTGTCCCTTTCTCGTTCATCTTAATATTAATATGCCGTTTGTGGTGCTCTTTGGATGTAATAGTTTCCCCCTCGGAACTATAATATCTAGTATTTATCCTAGGTATTCAAAATTTTAATACATGTTCATAAAACTTTGGCCACTTGATAAGTAAACTTCATAAAGCAGTTTGTGTAAAATTCATGTTAAAACTACTAATTTATTCATTGTCACGCTTGTATTATGAAACTTTGTTCAACAGATGTCGTATCTGAACATTGTACTCGCTAACGAAGATATATTTTGTGCATTTTAGATGAATTCATCAAAAGTCATAAACAAGTTGAAGACAGCAGAGTATACTGTGATAACTGTTATTAAAAATAATCTTATTTTTACAAGTATGTTATACTTTGGATCGTGTAATTCAGTTTTAAGCACGGGATACAGATTTATGGCAAAGTAATTCAAAATTTATTGACTTACTAGCTGAGCCGGCAAACGTTGTTTTGCCATACAAATGTCAGTGTGTGGGGGAGGGGTTTTGAAAAATAGATGTTGTCCGATTCTCAGACGTAAACATGTAAAATGTCATAAAAATCGGTCAAGCCGTTTCGCAGGAGCACGGTAAATAACACTGTGACACGTGAATTTGATATATTAGATTTATTATTCACAATAAATAATATGCTGTCTTTACAGACTTATCTAATACGATGGCTTGGTTGATTAATCTTATAAAATTACAGTATACAGATGATTTCATTTGAAACAACATAATTACGGCCCATGTGAATGATTCAGTGATCATGAGAACTCGTTATGCTACAGAAAATGAGAAGATTTATATTTTTAACACGCTTAAATTAGTTCGGAACGTATCTATCAATGCATTAATGACGGCCTCGTAGTGTAGTGGTCCTGGTAACGGACTGCCGATCAAGAGGTCGCAGGTTCGATTCCCGCTCGGGACAATCATTTGTGTGATTTTTCTAATTGTCATACAAATGTTTGTACTGCGTCTGGGTGTTTCTATGTATTATAAGTACATATGTATTTACAAAAAGAAAAGTAGTATGTATTCTATCCGTATTCTGGTACCCATAACACAAGCATATAAGCTTAGCTTGGGACCAGAGGACGTTTATTATTATTATTATATTATTATTAATCTATAAAACGGAATCTTTATAATTAATTTTCACCCACTCCCAGTAGTCGAATTGGTCTAAAATTTTGCACACATGTTAAGTACCGATGACAATGCAATAACTAAAAAGAAATATTCAGGATTATTACGCGTGTTTTATAGTTTTTGTATTAAGTAGATTATTTATAGTTTTATTACCGTGTGCCTTAACTTTGAATGTTATAACAATCTAAAAACCAATACATATATTTACACCATACAATTCTATACAAAGCATTCTAACAGTCATATCAGAGCACGGTTTGCGCAACACAATTTAACAAGAGGGAGTCTGGTATACAATTGTTACCGAACATTCTAGAATGAGTTTCCCTAGACAGTGCTATTGACGCGTCAGTAACGCACAATGCATTCAAAATTTGCATACAGATACCATGTACTTGGTGTATTAAAACCAGCAGGAGTGGTTTAATATGTTGTTTTCTTTAGCCAATATACTTTTCTTTTTTTTGCAGATATTTCAATTTACGGGAAGTCCTTTTGTTGCTGTCAACAATGTCATGGTATAAGTGATTACTGGCGGACTCGCTGATATCCGGGTAAACCAGATAACGGAAGACCGACTAAACCTAACTTGAGCGCTCTCCTCGTCTTCTTGGAGCGCCAAAGGTTCCTTGTTCTGCATTATCTCTGACTTAGCCAATATACTGCCACCTTGGTGGGCTGCCAAAGAAACGCACACAAATACTATAACTATTGGTCACCAAGCGCGCACAAAATCGGTACACTCCTTATAAGGGACATCACTGCCCATACTCTATGTTTATGAGCATTGCCCTTGTATCTTTTTCAGTAGGGATCTCCTAACAGTGTCTCCTCCTGTGGGATTGATGTTCTAAGACCATGGGGCCTTCTGTTATTACCTTCACAATCAGAATGAAAGTTACTTTGTATATTCATCTGAAACAAATTTAACTTACATGATGGACATACGACGATCTAGTTGCATTTCGCGTTTGTATTTGATTAGACCACAGATGTGGTTTTATTTGATTGTAATTAGTAGAGAAAATTTAAATTTGTGTAGTTATGGTTCAATTATACACAAGTCCACATTTTACTTATATCAATTAAAAGTCAGATTATATAAAGCAAATAATATTTCAGCTAGATATGATGTCAATAACAGATTATTCAATGATTGTGATTTTACTACCATTTCCTATCTATGTAATGTGGTTCTAAACTGAGAATTTCTATTGCCACAAAGCATCCATACCTAACTAACGTAGAAAAATATATGCGATAATACTATTAAAATATTCTAATTAATAAACTCCGAGAACGATTCAAAAATCTCTCAAACATGATTCTCATATTTATTTTCAACGTAAAATCTCATATTACGATTTGACGTCGCAATCTCAGGCAATTTGGTATTTGGAGGGATTTCCGCCAGTTTCTTCATATGTCAAATTATCCTACAATGTAACGAAGCGGATTAGGAGAGAAATACCACAAGAAAAAGTGATTTTTTTGTACTGAAGACTGTACTGTAATTTGAATATATTATGCTCTGATTGTTGGATTTTAGAACTGCGGTAGGTAACTTAGTCTTTTGTTTCAAAATAAGTAAGTTTCTCTACTGAGCTGAAAGTTAGATGTAAGATTTAACAAGTTAGAATTTTTATGTACAAAATGTGGAAAGATTTTCTTAGTTCTTTTTAGTTTAGTTTAAGATAACGCGCTAGTAAATTTAGCATGTATAGTCGATGTTACGAATTTTTTTTTTCCAGTCGATCTCTAAATATAAATGAAAAAAATCTCTGTATTTGTAAATATAAATGAATTAAGTTTAAGCAAGACTAACAGATTTAGACTCGCTTATACTCGAGATGGGTAAGGCGTATTTAGCTGTTTTTCATGTTGAAATGTCTGTCATAGTCCAGGGGAAACGTGAGAAAGTATGAAGAAGTTGCTTAGATGGTATTAATATAAAACTTACTTAAATTGCACGCAAGTCAAACTACGGGGCACAGCTAGTAACATATACATGTAACATCATAAAAAATGTGAAATATTAAGCTCTTAAAAACATGGGCGCAAAAAGATTTCAGTAAAACAAAATATGATGAAAATAGAGATTGTAATAAAATTAAACTAGGCAGACATAATAAAATAAATATATACCATCATCATCATCATCATCATAACATCACGCCTTTTTCCCATGGGGTATCATGGGGTATGGGGTATGGGGTAGGCAGAAACTATAGAGCGCCATCTGCTACGATCTAAACATACTTCCTTGGCTTCATCCACACTCATACATCAGTGTGGATGAAGCCAAGGAAGTGCGTGGCACTTGCCCCTTTTAGGGTATCCCGTTATGTTGTTAAATTTTATATCATCATCATCATCAAATATTATACAGATTTATTATTATAAATATTATATTTTGTATTACAAAGTAAGTACTTCGAGTAAATCAAGTCGTTCTGCAATCTAGTAGATTAAATCGTAATTATGGTCCTAAGGTGTTTTCTCATTGGCTAGAACGGCATTAAAACTAAGTGATACCAGTGATACATACATACTTCCTACTCATGCACCTATTAATCTTTAGTTTCTCGTCTTGGCTAGACTTTAATTTACAATTATTAATATTGCATTTTAATAGTCCCGTACCAAAAATTTAAATGGGACATTACTGTGACTTCGCTGTTCAATCGTCTGGTCTTTCAATCCGTCCGTGTGTCACCAGGCTATCTTTTAGGAACGGTGAAAGCTAAAAAGTTGTAATTTTCACAGATGTTGATGCTATAACAACAAAAACTGATAACCAGAAAACAGTAATGATTTCAGTGTGTTTCCGTACAATATAAACGTTTTTATTTTAACTTGATGATACACTTAGACGACATAACCGTGACTCAGGAATCACGGATCCAATTTGAAAAATTCATTTTGTGTAGGATAGTACACTTATCCACAAAGGCTATAAACTAAATAACATCACGCTGCGACCAATAGGAGTGAAGCAGCAGTGAAAAATGTTGTAAAAACGGGGAAAATTTTCTAAATTCCAGGCGAACGGAATCGCGGGCAATAACTTAGATATATAATATTACTAGCTGACCCGGCAAACGTTGTTTTGCCATACTAAAAAAATAAAGTTTGAAAAATAGATGTTGGCCGTGGCCGATTCTCAGACCTACTGAATATGTATGTAAAATTTGAGAAGAATCGGTCAAGCCGTTTTGGAGGAGTACGGTAACTAACACTGTGACACGTGAATTTTATATATTAGAAGATATCCCACATACCGTAGAATAGCTGTACCTACGTACTAACCCTTCGTGTGCGAGTCCAACTCGTACTTGGCCGGTTTTACTACTAGATTAGAATAACCGTTGGAAAGAGTCTCTGGTCATTTTATTTTCGTCCGCTTCGTGTAAACACTCCCTAAATCGTAAGCTGCAGGTGTGACGTGATATATTATATAGTAATAGTGTTTTGTTATTTTTAATTTCACCTCCGATATTGTAGAGTTTTGCCAAGTTAGTGGGAGTGTGGATACATTCTTTGTATTAGGACGTCCCACACAACAAAAAATATAGTTATTATTTTCTTCTTTTTCTCGGGGCATCAGTGTCCCATTATTGGGCACGCGTCACCTACTTTTTGAGATGGTTTTTTGTTAGCTATGCCGCGCTGACTAGGCGTGTTGGCATTGGGTTTAAATGGAGGTAATATCTCTTAGCTGACTTTTACAGCACCCTGGGAAGGAAATGGGGTGGTCACACTTATATTGTTAATCCGTCACCACACAGACTTCCATATATTTTTTAGTTAACAAAAAACAATTCGGGTAAGTTTTACCTTTACCGTTTTAATATTCATAATCGATTTCGGCGATTAGACTTTTGGAAATAAAGTCCTCACTATAATCGCTTTCATTCTTGGACATCAAAACTCGTTTTAGGATCTCGTAATCTCATCAGAAATCGTTTTAGCTAACACAAATTAGATATAGGTTTGGTACTGCTACTATCGTAAGCTCAATTACTTTGGTCGTCTCTTGACGACAATGTGGCTAACTGTATCCTGCGTTATCGGCGTAATGACTGCCTTGAGAATGGGTCTATTCCGATGTTGATTTTGTTTGAAAATGTTAGTTTATTTGAAAATGTGATGTTACTTGATAGTGTTTGTAATTAATTTAGTGTCTATTGTAGGTAATTACATTTTTACTAGCCGTTGCCAGCAACTTCGTACGCGTAGAATTTAGAAACAAAACATAAATTATGCACATAAGCCATCCTCTTAAACTAATCTATCTATTAAAAAAAATAAAGATTTAAGCTCACATAGGGACAAACATACAAAAAATTGGTCAAGTGCGAGTCGGACTCGCGCGCAAAGGGTTCCGTACCATTATCTATGCAACATAAGGCAACGTTATTAGTATCGAGCAAGAAATGGTAAAAAATCATGTTTGTTCTATGGGGGGCTCCCATACAACAAACATGATTTTTTACCGTTTAATATTTATTTTACCCTTGTACCCTTAAATCACCGTTCTTGAGATACAGCCTGGTGACAGACGGACGGACGGACGGACGGACAGCGAAGTCTCAGTAATAGGGTCCTGTTTTTACCCTTTGGGTACGGAACCCTAAAAAGAAGGACTTTATTTTATAACTAGCTGTTGCCCGCGACTCCGTCCGCGTTGAATTTAGAAATTTTCCCCCGTTTTTGAACTTTTCACTACTGCTTCGCTTCTACTAGTTGTAGCGTGATGTTATATAGCCTTAAACCTTCCTCGATAAATGCCATATCCAACACTGAAAGAATTTTTCAAATCGGACCAGAGGATCCTGAGATTACCGCGTTTAAAGAAACAAACAAACAAACAAACAAACTCTTTCGCTTTATAATATTAATATAGATACTATTATTTTCGCGGTATTCTAATGTAGTAATGATAGTTTTTTTTTTAATATTGGCGAAAAATATTTTTAAATACTGAATTCTTCAGTATACAACCATATGCTTAGGGAATGCCGAACTATCTTAGTTATTAAAAGGTAAAGTTTTAGTGTGCAAATATAAAAATATGGGAAAAATATCGTTGCTATACAGGCAATATCCAGAAAGAGAACAGCGGCGTCCGATGTTTATAAAAATTGTATGGACCATGCCTTGCTGTTGAACGCTCTTAATGTCTAAAAATAAATAAAAAATGTTTGATCTAATACTTTTTACCACTATGATACTGTAGTCTCCTTAAGAGCTTAAGACCTTTACGAAAATTAGAATTTAGACAATCGAAGTCGCAGGAAAAGACTAGCTTATAATATGTACAGCACAAACAAGATATTGCGTTAGGAGTTAAAATTTAATATACGATACTAACTTTGTTTGATATTAGCTACGAGATAGAGCGTATATGACCAATAGGGAAAAGTTTCTGCAAACTATTTTGTTTGTATTAGGTTTTATACCGATATGATATATGAATTTATTATTGAACTTAGTATTGTGATTGGGATACATTTATTAAATAAAAAAAAATAAGAAAGAAAGCACATTTATTTTGAGTCAATCTACAGCATCAAAATAGTAATTAAAACTTTTGATCAGGTACCAACTTGTAAAATAAATTTAAATTAAAACTAAAAAGTAGGTGCTAGTAAGCTCATTAGTCGAGTATAGTTTGTTTTTTGTATACCGGAAACAGTTGAATATGGCACTATAGTAACTATAACCTCACCATCTCATATATTTTCATAACCCATATTCTGTAAATAAATCATTCATTCATTTATGCAGAAAGTAAACGACCATATAAAAAACAAACTTAACCATTTTTATATATAGATTTTATTTTATCATATCTAGACCAATATATTTAGACAAATCTTGTAGATTGTATGGGCCTTGTCTTGTCTTCCAAAGGGTAGAAGAAAAAAAGGGTAGAAGCTACATCGAATAATTTACCTGATCCGTGTATGAACCAGAAGACGTTGTGTGAAATATCGATTAATATATTTATTAGGTACTAGCTGTTGCCTGCGACTCTGTCCGCGTAGAATTTAGAAAATTTTCACGTGCGACGGCGCGATGGCTTATTTCAGTATAAGTTTGGTGTTTCTATACCGATTTCTATGATTCTTTTTTTATTGAATGTTAACTTTTTTAAATTAGGAACGAGTGAGAGTATTATAAACGTAAGAGTAAACAAATATAATCAGAATGCTCCGAACAGCTAAGCTATCAGGAGTTACACGTGTTATTGTGAGTCAACCATAAAATATAGATATATGCTGTTGCAGGATATTTTTTAGACAATTTTATGTAGAATATTTTCGTCATACATGATTTCTATGTAACTTTAACCATTAAGGCTGCACACGCGACGGAAGCTTAACAAGAATGGAGTAATTTCTCCCGTTTTCCCAACATTTCCCTTCACTACTCTGCTCCTGTTGATTGTAGCGTGATGGAAAGTATACTATAACCTGCCCAAGAGTATGAAGAATATTTGTACCAAGTTTCATTAAAATCCGTTGAATAGTTTTTGTTTCTATAAGGAACATACAGACTGACAGACAGACAGACAAAAATTTTACTGATTGCATTTTTGGCATCAGTATCGATCACTAATCATCCCCTGATAGTTATTTTAAAAATATATTTCATGTTCAGAATTGACCTCTCTACAGATTTATTAAAATATAACTTAAATTA
This sequence comes from Orgyia antiqua, assembly GCA_916999025.1. Lineage (NCBI taxonomy): Eukaryota > Metazoa > Arthropoda > Insecta > Lepidoptera > Erebidae > Orgyia > Orgyia antiqua. The sequence continues at coordinate 24,755,057 of OU779862.1, forward strand.
AATAAAATAAAAAAATATTCATATGGACATTTAATTTCTCACAACGTCCTCTGGTTCCAAGCTAAGATTATGTACTTGTGTTATGGATACCAGAATACGGATAAATACATAAACTACTTTTCTTTTGTAAATACATACTTATAATACATAGAAACACCCAGACGCAGTACAAATGACAATTTATAAATATCACACAAATGATTGTCTCGAGCGAGAATCGAACCCGCGACCTCGTGATCGGCAGTCCGTTACATGAACCATTAAACCATGCAACTATAAAACTTTATTATATTATTATAACTAATGAATTATTTTGTACACCACTCTATGACTTGTACAATCAAGCACAATCCTCTTGAAATCAAGAAATATATTTTTTATTGAGGTGTTGTTTTCGCTGCGTTATTTTGTGCTGTCGTGCAATTTTCATTTCCTTTGACGACATCATTTGCCATAGGCACAAGTAATTGCTTCTACGCTACTCTGACTCATAAAATGTTTTACACAACATTTTCTTGTATGTAACTTGTATAAAACGAGACAGGTAATGAAAATTGAGAAATAAATTCTTTTTATTTGAGTTACTTTTAGTTTATGATTGTATTATAAGATTTGATAAATAATTGATGATTGTACATTTCTGTGTTCATAGTTAGTCTAAATAAATAAATAAATATTCAGGACATTTCACACAACGTCCTCTGGTCCCAAAGTAAGCTATATTTCTATGCTTGTATTATGAGAACCAGATACGGATAGACTACATGTACTACTTTTCTTTTGTAAATACATACTTATAATACATAGTAAACACCCAGACGCAGTACAAACATTTGTATGACATTTATGGAAAATTTAGTCTAATTATAAGATTGTTTATAATTTATCAAGTGCTAAGAATGCTTTATTGGAATAATTAGGATCATTTTTAAAATTTTGTACTAAATAGATATTTCAGAATTTTTATTATCCTACTAATATTTTAATGCGAAAGTTTGTAAGTATAATATACAACGTGTTTCAGAAAGGTGTAGTCATATTTGACCATCGTAACACATGGCCGGTGACTAGGCACTAGGCATGGATGAAATTACAAATACTACTTATATTATGACTTTTATGTGTTCATGAAAATTTAATATTTTTTTTAAATTTATAGATTTTCTTTAAATACAACACTAGTATGAGGTCATCTTTTATCGTAAGGTTCAATCGCATTCAATAAACCGTAAACATCTCATTATTGATGCGATGCTGGTAGTTATTTAATAGTCGGCTATAAACAAGCAAAAATTTACAAACTGTATTTTTCTATGTGTAACTGTAATATTTATAATATTTAAGGCCTATCCAATGCAACCTTAAAATATGACTATACCTTTCTGCAACACGTTGTATATAATTAGTTTGGATGTTTGTTACTCTTTTACGCAATAACTATTAAATGGATTCTAATGAAACTTTACAATAATGTAGCTTATATATCACAATAACATATAGGCTTTTTTTTATTCCGAAAGAATGCAATATTAAAACATAACGCGAAATCTAAAAAAATATGTAAGTTTTAATATTTTTAATGTTTTTTAAATCCCGTACATAACAAACTAGTCACGTTTGCCTTTAAAATAACAATGTGATGTAAACACGACGTAAACAACAACTTTAATAATACATACATAGTAATAACATGATTGACACAATAATACCATGTTATTGTTGTGTAAATGCTACATATTGCTTTTAAATATGTGTTTATATTGTCGTGAAATTTTACGCTTTACATTTAGAACCCCATTAAAGTCTTGTGTATATTGTTTTCTTCGGTGCCAATTGTATTGCGCCAAAAACTAAATTAAAGTAAAGAAACGCTTATAGTATCTTTTGGTGCAGTGGCTAAGTATTTGATACCATATTTGGATCTGAGACTTAAGGTCTTATTTATAATGACTTATAGGAGGTTTAAAAGTTCGCTAAAATTGACAAAAATTGTTAATCTAGTCTTTTTACGATAAAATGTTTATTATGTCTCTGATAAAGTTATTGTTTAAATCTCCGATAAGTCATTATAAAATAAGACCATAAATCTTTAAAAATGATTTTTCCATTTGATTACAAGAGTTTATAAAGAAATGTTTACAAAGTTTTCTGTAGCTTTTATTAGTTATGATTAATAGATTAACCATAAGGCATAAGGCAAGGCTATGGGACTATTACGGGTTATATACGGGTAGGTCACTGATTGAACAGCAGTCTGTGATGAGAGACTAAAGAATTTCATCATCGTTATTTATTAGGGGGAGTGAAGCAAGCACTAGTATTATCCTAAATCTGAGAAATTTTGTGGTAAATCTGACGGAGGAGCTATCAGGCCTATAGACACGTTATCTCTTAACTTATGATTAAGTAAAGTCAAAACTTTACATAAAGGTCAAGTGTCAAGTGCCAGTTGAGAGGTTAATCTCATCCTCATCTAATATTATAAATGTGAAAGTTTGTGAGTATGGATGTTTGGATGTTTGTTACTCTTTCACGCAAAAGCTACTGAATGGATATTAAGGGCCTACATCAATATTATCGTAATTCATCGCCGACACGTACATATTAACACAGCCAGTAGGCACAGAAAATGAAGAATTAGGGATACTTTTCCTATTTACTCATAATCTACAAAATATATTTTAATTCTGATTTACGTGTTTCTATATATAATAGTTACTTATGTTTTTAAAGTTATTTCATTAGTTAATACGCGATGATAGACCGACAAAAAAAATAAGAAATGAGAGAGGTATTTTCGCTAAGATTTTCTATCGAGAAAACTTTTTTCAATCGCGTTTCTGAGTTTATGCGATCCTAGATTATATATTGAAAAAACATATACTTAAAAATTAGAGATCTAGCCATTCAATCTAAAGAAACAATGAAAACTTCGTACCTAGAAAAATGCACGAAGCTATTTTGGTATCCTCTTAATGAAAATTTACAATAATGTAACATCAGAATAACATATAGGCTACGATTTATAAAGATACTAGCTGTTGCCCGCGACTTCGTACGCGTGAAATTTAGAAATCAATCCATAACAAACAGAAGTTTACTCTTCTGCTCAATAGATGGCGTTGTACGTTTTTTAAATCGCGCTATGATTTCGTTCCACACATTAACACTTAAGCTCGTCAAAATTACTAAATCTACTAAATTTAAAAATACTAAATTACTAAATCAGATTTTGCACTTATAAATTAGTAAGGATTGTGTGAATTTTCCAAAATGTGACGATAAGTATCAAGTAAATAGGAATTCCACGAGTACGAAGTCGCGGGCATCAGCTAGTACAAGATAATTTAGCTGACCTTATCGGATTGCTATGGATAATTGGATACTATTAACATTATTTTAGTTTGGTTTGGTTACGTAATCAGAATTGGTACCTATATTTGTCGTATTCAATTCGACTTCCAACATAATCCTGTAGTGGCCAGACGGGATTTGTAATACTTTAATGCTGCTAGCACTGAAAGATTGTAGCATTATTATACGCTTGCCTCGCAGTGAGGATTATGGACAATTGGCTGGACTAGCCAGGACAATACTATAGGACATAATTATGACTTGTAGAATGTGCGCTTTTATTAAATAAGGATTTGTTTTTGAAGATATAGCTTACTTTGTAAGCTCGTTAAATAAAAATGACAGTAACGAAAGGTAACGAAAGAAAAATAAAAATAAAACTGCTACATAGATGTAATTCACGGACGTATTACTCAATATAAATCACACAATGTTATTTTAAATGAAGGGCACAGGGGAAAATCATGCAATGTCACTAAAACAATGAACTGAGAAATTGTTAAATTAACATTTTGATCCTTGAAAAATATTAGAAAAAAACTTTAATTAAAAAAGAGACATAATAATTATTAAAGAAAATATATTACTTTTGGGTGTGTAATACAAAAAAAAAACATCTTGCTTGTATTTTTTAAGTTAATAGAAAAAAAGGAAACAAATTCAGAAAATACAGGAAAAAAATATGCAATGTCCATAAAATTATTATTGTTTAAGCATCACTATATTTAATCCGTGAGAAGTATTCCTTAGCTTTTGGTCCACAAAACTTTGACAAAGCCTGGATATCCATAAATTTTGCCTTTGAAACTGGAAGGCTCTCAAGGTTTGACTTTTCGGGGAGTAAAAACTCCGAGATACCATGAATAGAATCATGAGACTTCAACTTTTGTTTAGGTCCCATGAGAACAGATGATGTCCAGGTAGAATTGTACCTCAAAAATGTCATGTCAATGTCAATCAAACCATGGACAATGCTTATTTTTTTCCTGTACGACTTGGACATTGCTTGATAATGCACTGTATCGATATTTTTGAATGAAGATTACTCCGTGACTGTGCATGTTATTGCAAAGTATGTTTTGGCGTTTCGTTCTACCATACTTGTACTATAGAATGGCATTGCCAGTACAAAAAATTAAAAAATGTGACATTGCATGATTTTCCCCTGTGCCCTTCAAATATCAAAGGTTTACAAACCAAAAAAAAGTTGAATTAAGGCTAAATGATGTGTCTCAAAGTTAACCTAACTTAACTAAAATGAATACAAACATGGTATGTTTTGATTAAGTTAATTTGTTGTTCATGTAGTCTTGAGTTTGTTAAGATGTTAGGGTTTGTTGCTTATGATAGTTTTTATTTTAATCTCTCTCTTTTTGCCGCTGTCTTTTCCTTTTTTTGTTTGTTTAAATATGTATGTTAAATATTTATGTTACTTTTACTGTAAATATGTATGTTACTTGTTTTAAAATATGTACGTATATTAATATCTGTCATTAGTATTAATAGTTAAGCGTCACAATCAAGTGCAAAATGTGACACCTTAAAATGCTGTGCATTTGAGTTAAAAAAAAATGAAAAATTATTGTAATTAACTGTAAATGTTTAATGTAACAGTAATTGGTTTGTCCAAATAAATAAATAAATATTTATTATTATTTTCATTAGTCTACTAATAATACACAATTTTTATATTAAGAAAGTTCAGTTAATATTACCGATTGTGCTATTGATGTCAGCATGGTAAGGGCTAAAAATACAAGAGTCACCACCCCTTTTGTTATCCAGGGTGCTGTAAAAGTTAGCTAAAAGATCAAAGAGATTTAAGGAAATTATAAATAGATAACATCAATATAAATGGAAAACTCGAAAATAAACTCTGTGCTAACACGCCTGCTTAGCGTAGTAGATCGTAACGCGTAATCTCTCCCAAAGTGAAGGATGCCAGTGTTCCCAACAGTGGGATGCTAATGGGCTTTAGAGAAAGAAAGTGTCATCGATACTGTCAATATTCGGGTTTTAGTCAAGTTTAGTTATTCACGTGGAAATAGTACTGCTATTTGTGCTTTAAAAATTATTGGTTGAAAAGATGCGTTGGAAAAGTAGCCGCAGTTAAGCTTGAGAGCGCTGTTTCTATGAAATTCATATTAAAACTATTAATGTATTCATTGTCACGCTTGTTTTACAAACTTTGTTGAACGGACGTCTATTCGTTTGAATATTATACATTCCTAATGAAGTTTGTATAAAATGTGGAATATAAATTATACGTTCAAATATAATATAAGAGTCTGCAAATATTTTTGTAGTACGAAAAAGTTTCCGCATAGGTAATTAGTTGCTTTTGCTGAATAAAAAAATACATTCTATTGAGGATAATGTATTAAGAAACATATTTTCAGTTTTTATTTTATTTTTTCTTTATACCTTTCTTTCATTATACGAAGACCATTCTTTGTCATTCTTCTGTGAGCTTAACAATTTAACACATCCAGCTTGCTTTTTCTTTAGTATGTTTCGATCGTAGCAGATGGCGCTCTATAGTCCCTGATTATGGAAAATAGGGGCGATGTTACGATGATGATGATGATTTAACGTTTCTATTATTGGCATAGGTTAAAGGTTCAATCCTAAATTGGATTATACAGAAATTTTAAAACTTTATCATTCATTTTAAGACGATACCAAAATAGCTTCGTGCATTTTTCTACGTACGAAGTTTTCATTGTTTCTTTGGATTGAATGGCTAGAGCTCTAATTTTTAAGTATATGTTTTTTCAATATATGATCTAGGATCGCATAAGCTCAGAAACACGATTGAAAAAAGTTTTCTCGATAGACAATCTTAGCGAAACAACCTCTCAAATTTTTTATTTTTTTCATTTGTCGGTCTATTATCGCGTATTAACTAATGAAATAACTTTAAAAACATAGGTAACTATTATGTATAGAAACACGTAAATCAGAATTAAAATATATTTAGTAGATTTTGAGTAAATAGGAAAAGTATCCCTAATTCTTCATTTTCTGTGCCTACTGGCTGTGTTAATATGTACGTGTCGGCGATGATATACGATAATATTGATGTAGGCCCTTAAGATCTGATAACGATTACATTATTTTGTAATAATTTATTTGCAAATGTAGTGGTAGAGAGAGGTTAAAGGAAATGTGTATAAACTATTTGTAGTAGAATACTAAATTTAAAAAGAAAGCGCATTAATAATATATAAATAAATAAATATTCATGGACATTTCACACGACGTCCTCTGGTCCCAAGCTAAGCTTATATGCTTTTGTTATGGGTACTAGAATACGGATATACTTTAACTACTTTTCTTTTGTAAATAAATACTCATAATACATAGAAAACACCCAGACGCAGAACAGACATTTGTATGACATTTATAAAGATCACACAAATGATTGTCCCGAGCGGGAATCGAACTGGCCACCGATCATGAACAGCAGTCCGTTATATAAACCACTCGACGAGGCCGTCAAATTTTGATTGCATTGAAGAAAAAAAATGATATACATATAATGAGATTTGAATAATACATAAAAAGTTGTGAATAAATTTGTAATAGCTCTTGTTGAAACAAAACATTGCTCTATTATAAACTAAACATTATAAATAACGTTTTAAAACTATTAAGAGGGTACGGTACTGCTAATTTAGGTATTTGCCTTAGGTATTGCTATCCCTATTTCCAAGCGCCGCGTTGAAAGGGACAAATATAACTGAAGCAGCTTTTACCTACAAATTCTTTGAAAAAAAGACGTTTCGTAGTCTTCTTTTGTCTTCGCACAAGTTAAACCGATTTTAATTGTTTTTACGCTTTATTATAGATGAAGAGTATATCTATGCTTCTATTACTTTCGTTTTTGGTAAAACCTTAACAAATATGTGTGATAGACGCTGCAACTTTACCTAAAGAAAACAAAAAAAAAACGGATTTTCGGATGGTCATATTTCTTATAGTTAGTATGTTTTGAAAAAGAAGAAAGTGATACAAGCATAGATATACTCTTCATCTATAATATAGCGTAAAAACAATAAAAATCGGTTTAACTCTTGCAAATAAAAATGGGGAGTACGAAACCCATATTTTTGTATGGAGCATAATTTGGTATCGTGCCCTCTTAAGTAAACTTTATTCAAATTTCAAACCACGTCTATAGTCTGTAAACGGTGAATCATTTTCGTATGGTTGAATGACTTAACGCCAATCACGGCTTCACGACACGTAATACAGGGTGGTTGTGAGATTAATTGAATAAATTAGCATTTCATCTCGAAAACATTTCCATTTGTAAAGTATTAATTGTTTTAAATACTTATATTTAATAGTAGTGTTAAGTGTGTTAACGTACAAAAAATATTTATTTGAAAATTCGGTCAAGTATGAGTTGGACCCGCACACGGAGGGTTTCATACTGTTACTATAACTTGTTCTATTTTATAATGAAAACCAGATACTAACAAAATAATAATTTTGACGAGCTTAAGCGTTAATATGTGCAATGAAAATATAGCGCGATTTAAAAAAACTATAGAACGCCATCTATTGAGCAGTATAGTAAACTTCTGTTTGTCAAGGTTTGTTTTTTAAATCTCACACGTACGAAGTTGCAACAGCTAGTTATATTATATTCGTAACACCGAATCAAAATATCACCTGATAACGGAATAAGGGTCCTAGATACTTTTATCCATCCTAAGGTTGCCTGGGAGAAATAGCACTAGTGATAAAGCCGCCCTTTGTACAATACCTTACTATATGAAATTATATTGTAAGCAAAATTTATTATTGTGGTGTACAAATAAAGAGTTTTCTATCTATCTATCTATCTATCTAAGGGTAGGAGAATAATGATGATGAGCACTAGTTGTATCAATTAATACACACAATCTGTGAATTTTTCAGCTTTCCAGCTGTCAACGCTACAGAAATACAGCCTTGTTATCACAAGACGGAAGTACAGATCCCGTTCTACCTTTTTATACGGAATCCTAAATAAATAGATATTGTCAGCATACACATGCACGTACATATTTTTGAGTACTTAAAAGAGGCTAATAGTACTTAGTAGTTTTATTTATAGAGGTGACACGTCACTTACTCATTCTTGCCTCTATCTGATACGATCGTAACGTTGATTTAAATATTACAGCTATTTTCTTCGTCAAATCCCTCCTTTATATTTTTACATATTAGAAAACTAATTCGTTTTTTTTTGTAAGTAGGTATGTGTGTCCCTATGTGAGCTTAAATCTAAAATAGAGTGATTAAAGGAAGGAAGAATAATTTTTATATGTATAATAAGCCGATAATTTATTTTTTGAGGTGCGGTCTGCAAAATCCAGGTACAAAATACGCTGGTCACAGCTAGTAACAAATTATATGACAAAAAATCTAATAAAAAGTACCTACCCTTGGCTTGACGTAATTTGAATATATTATGCTACGGTTGGGTCTAGAACAGTGGTATGTAGAAAACTAGCTAACTTTTGTCTCATAGGAACTTTCTAGACTTACAGAAGTTAGAAGTTAGAGACCACTGTAGATGTAACAAGTTAGAATTTTTATGTTTCAGCAGCATAGCTTACTTAACATAATTTAACTTTGGGACTCAACGTAGAGATTTTTTTAAATTTATAAAGGAATCACTGGATTTCCCTTATTGACTATACGGTACACGTTGAAGTAATGTTTAGTTTAAAAGACAATATAATAAGATGTTAATTCTAGAGAACACATGGAATCACAGCATATCTTAATTAATTTTGAATTTACCTACTCGATAATTTTGATAAAGAAAACATTTTTTCATGAGCTGACATTGCGTGAATATCCTAAAATATTTACAAATTATATTTGTTTAACAATACTCTTAATCAGTTGCAAAGTATTGCACTAACTTTATCTATGGGTAGTAGTAGTATTTACTTTTAGTATTTACTTTATTTACTTTATTTATTTACTGTATGTAGTATTTATTTTAAGTAGTATTTACTATATAAACTAAAAAACACGCATGAAAATCCCCAATATTTTTTCAAATTATTCTATTGTAATCGGTTTTTAATAGGTTCATAAAATTTCAAATCCATCTGAATACTGCAAGTGGGTGGAAATTACTTTCAAAGATTCCGTTATATTGATTAATATGTTCACAGCTTATGAAAGTGTGTTGCTTAATTAATAAATAAGTAATTTAAGAAATGTATCTCAAAATATAAACAACCTATGGCGGATATATTTCGTAAAAGTGGTATGGTCGTAGGCATATAAATTGTTAGTGACGGCTTAAGGTTGCATTGTGATAAGGGTCGAGTTTCATGTCAATATTGTTCTACAGTTCATTTATGTGAAAACATTGATATATTTTTAATTATATAAAGTAAATTAAAGGTATTAATTTTGTGAAATCCTATTTCTTCCCCAGGAAGCTGTAAAAGACAGCGGATGCTAAAAATTAAACATGAAAGACGGAAAACTTGCAGCTTAATTCTATGCCAACAAGCCTGGTCAGCGCGAAATAGTAAACCTTGAAACCCTTACGACGTGTACAGTAGGCTGTTAATGGGCTGTGAAGAAGAAAAAGGCGGCAGTAACTCCTGGTTTTTACTAACGGAGCTCAATAGCCTAAAATTTTAAAGTTATTTTAGGCTAGGTTGTAGCCCTAAAAGATTGTAGGAAACACTCTGGCGTGGCAAACAACAATTGACTACAGTGGTAATATCTATTCGTTTTACAAACCTGCTGACAGTATGGGCATTGTTTCTGCAAAACTGCTTTGCTGCAAAACGATGTTTCTTAATCTTAGCCTTCAAGACTGATAAAATTCAAGATTGTTACTAACACCAGAATACAAAACAGCATTGCAATGGAACATTTCCATTAAGTACTTATGACAATATCTTATTTGAAATATTTCACAGAATAGCTGCAACACCTCAATAACAAAGCAAACAAAACAGTTTAACAAAGCGAAACCTATACAATTGAAGCCAGACACAGTACAAAGCTTTTATATAAAGGTCTTGATGCATCAGTTACGCACAATTCATTCACTGGAAATTTGCACACAAACCCTACATATAGAATGATGGAGTCTGTTATTATTAGGTAGACTGAGCTAGTCTACAAGTTGAACTGAAGCACATCTAAGTTAGACGATGGATGGATGGCGTTATGATCATTAAATCTATGTTTTTTTTTCGGTATATTTATTCTATTTGCAATATAGATGCTTAATATGTCTTAATGTAAGAACTACTAATATAATATATAAACTTATGTATCTTTATGTCATTAAAATGTATCTTAATTTACAAATTTCTGTTAAATAAAACTCTGAATTAATAAAAAAATAATTATAATCAAATATTTTAGTAATCAATACCATCGCATTAAACAATTTATATCAAAAGTAATTAGAATTGCATCATTTAAAATTTATATCATTGTTAATATTTGCAATCTACATAGCAATATTACCCACTATTCATACTGGACGAAGTAATTAAAGCACGGAAATCTCGATATGAAAGCAATCCAAACAGCCTGAACTAACATCGCTTTAAAACTAATAAGCAAACATATTCAAATTTGAAACCACGTCCCTATTCTGTAAACGCCCAACCACTTTCGTCAATCACGGCTTTGCGACACCCAATACAGTCTGGCTAGCAGATTAATTGAATAAATTTGCATTTCATCCCGGTAACATTTTCATTTGTTTCGTATTAACTGTTAGGCACACGTTTAAGTAATGATAGTGTTTATTGAGCAATGTTAGAAAGGTCTAATGTGCCGTTTTTTAATTTCTGTTTGGTATAAATTATTGGGAACGGTCAGGGTTTAGTAAATTGAATATTCTTCAAGAAGATTATTAATCTAGAGATAGACGGGCATCGTGGTTGAGTGGTTCATGTAACGGACTGCCGATCACAAGGTCGCGGGTTCATTCCCGCTCAGGAAAATCATTTGTGTGATATTTCTAATTGTCATACAAATGTTTGTACTGCGTCTGGGTGTTTCTATGTATTTATTATAAGTATGTATTTACAAAAGAAAAGTAGTATATGCATTCTACTTTTTCTTCTTGACCAGAATGCGGATATTCTGGTACCCATAACACAAGCATTTAAGTTTAGCTTAGGACCAGAGGACGTTGTTTGAAATGTCCATGAATATTTATTTATTTATTCTATAAGGCTGGAGCTACCAGTGAGCTATAAGGTTTGCTTTTTTCAGTCACCTACTTACCAATATATCTTGGCGATATATCTATTCAAACTAATTTTCACAGATTTATTTACCGATAGAAAATCGATGTAGGTTATCGAAGACGCGTGAAGACGATAAGCATTCGTTTTATCTACGCAGATTAATCGCTATGTTAATCGTTCCGTGTTGCATTAACAAACTATTCTAAAATGACCCCTGACGGCTTTTACGAAATTCTTTCTATATTTATTTGAAAATTAAAATAACAACATATTTATAATTAGTATTCTAGTTAATTGTGTTTATAATTGCTTTATTTCAAGAACTAATAAAAATTATGCGTCATTACATTAGCGAATCACATTCTCTAAGCACCAGTTAAGTGTATTGCAGAAGGGTTTGCCTTTAATGGAGACCATAGCAATTAAAACAAACCAATTAGAATGGTATCTTATGTATAAAAAACAACTGTCAAATATATTTCGCTGAAAACGGTCAAATCGTGGGCAAATCATTTGCCAGTGACGGCTTAAGGTTTCAACGTGATAAGGGTCGAATTTCAAGTCAATTGTGTTTCTCGGTTCATTTATATGGTAACATAGATTTTTTTATAATTGGCTTTAGTAAATTAAATCCGCTAACACAACAATAAACAAAACTCAATGCTTAACGTTCTTAAAAGATCTTAACTGACATCTGAGTTTGAAAATCATTTAAGATTTATTACTTCGTTACTTTTATTTATTTTGTTTAGTCTTTTCACTAAAGATCTTATTGACGCCTTGGCCTTTCTTAACGGCTTCTTTCTTATAAGGTAGGTTTGGAATACATTATCACATAGGATAGACGTATAGACATACCTATGGTCAAGTTTCGAGTATTTTGTCTCTTACACTGTATGGTTATACGCAATTAGATTTTCCATAAGAGCAAAGAAATCATTAGAGCAAAGAAATATGTTACGGCGGCTCAGTCAGTAACATGATACATTTATCACTTGTTCTGTTTTTATTTTCCATTTAACGTGCAAATAACATTGGCAAAAAATTTGGTTTGATTTTTATTTCTTCTCTTTTTACAGCAAGGCAAAAAAAAAAATACAAATATCACAGAGAAAAGCGTGAAAATTCTATACAAACTATTCGGTACGTTGCTACGAAAAACTCAATATAACGCTCTTCAAAAGCTTTCAACAGTTGAAGTGGAGAAATCCAATAAAAGGCGACTCCTACCTGCAATGTCTTCGCACTCTGGTATGTACGGTATTCCGTTCATTACGCCAGCACCAAACTTGCTACCTATCCAATTTGAACAGATTTTAGACTGTTACTGACAAGTAAAAACACGATTTATATGAAATTTCTTAGCAAAATCAATCGAGAAAGTCTGTTAATAGACTTCAATAAGTGTCATTTAATAAAACTTTGCTTGATTAAAAGGAGGTGCCGTAGTCTAGTGGTTCATGTAATGGCCCATGGACTGCCCTTCACGAGTTCGCGCGTAGTACAATTTCTGTATGCTTATTTTCACCCAGACACACTAAGATGGCTGCGTTATGATAAAAGCAAAAGTGATAAAAACCGGTAAAGCTTTTCTTGACATGATGCAATAACATTAAACCTTATTTATTTGCGTATATATATTTTAATATTACTGCTGTCATGTAAAGGTAAGATTAATACCTCCTTACGATAGCACCAGTAAAGTGACGTATGTACGTAAAATATACGTATATTACACGTAAAATATGTACATATTATCAACATAACGTAAGCAAATTAAGCTCGCATTATTCACCCCTCTGAATTGGTGCTAATAACCGTCCCGGGTTCAAATCCCTCGCTCTATGACATGGGGTGCTATTGAAAAACGTGTGCCCACTTTTCGTGAAAAGGATGCGTTTAGGAGACGGGATGATGGACGACGTCGGGTTTTTAATTATAAAAAATTCTGTTACCCTTTTGACGCTGAAAATGTAAGCAAATATGTAACAGCCTTGTTGCTTTGCAACAAATCATAATATATCATATACTTGACATTCTAGTATATGTTATTGGAATAAGATTTTTGTAAAACCTCTAATTCTTAAGCCGTCACCACACGGATAGCTGCTCTCTGTTTATATCTTTTTTTCTCTGTTTATATTTCTGCAATCTCTGTTTATAATTAAACAGACGTAGTAGAGAGCAGCTATCCGTGTGGTGACGGCTTAAGAATACGAGTACGACTCTATCTACTCCCAATGTTGCTGTAAAAGTCAGCTAAGGGATATTGCACACAGATAACATCCTCTGTGCGAGACGGAAAACATGAAAATAAAACCATGTGCCAATACGCCTGCTTAGCGCGGCGCAGTAGACCATAATCACTCCCAAAGTGAAGGAGGCCCGTGCCCAACAGTGGGACATAAATAGGCTGGAGAGAGTAGACACCATAGCATCCATTCTTAAAAACGTATGTGTATTCATTTAGGAATCCATATCAAAAAGTAAAACAAGAACCTGTTACCGAGACTATGCTGTCCGTTCGTTTGTCACTAGGCAGCACTATTTTAATGATATATTTTACATTCATCACGTACTGATAGAAATAAGTTTCTAAAAAACCTTTTATTCATTTACTCCTGTCAATTTTTATTAGCTGTCGCATTTCATTGTTACATGCGAAGGGAATGTGGCGTAAAGCATTTTTATTGTAAATATAGTCACATACGAACAATTACTTGGTTCTAAGAAGAAACGATGTCGTTAAAGAAAACGAAAATTGCTCAACGACACAAATAATGTGGGACACACAACATATCAATAAAGATTTATTGTAGAGATTTTTACTTACGGTTTGGCGTGATGCTATGTCAAAAGATGATAAAATTTATTAAAAGTGTAAATTCCTATTTTGTAAACAGAAGAACTCATATAAAAAGCAATGTTATTGCAGTTGTTTGTATTTTTCTGAATTGCAAATAAAGATAGATAGATAAAATATATAAAAAATAACTAAATGATGAAAGATGAGGGACAACGAATGATGATGATGAGTATTTGCTGTTATAACAAAAACTGATATAGTATAAACTGTGAATCACTGTTTCAGAGATGCAGCCTGGTGACAGACTGACAGACTTTTGGTACAGATCCTTATATACGTGTTAAAATCAATAAATTAGATTATAATAATTATTTCTGTCGTATAATTTGATTAAAAGACTTGTAACCTAAATAATGACGTCAAAGAAAAAAATTGAAAAAAAAAATTTGACGTTCAAAATGCTGAGTAAGGGGGGTACGACAGCAAGCTATACTCCATACTAAAATATGGACGTTGTACTCTGATGTTTTCTTCGTGGATATTACCATTTTGATAGATTCTTACCATTATGATTTAGGTTTTATACATATATTCTATATTTCTCCCACTTTCTTTTATCCAAACCATAACTAAAAGAAATAAGACCATCCGAAAAAACCCGTTTTAAGATCACACAAACTTGGTGTAGGCTAGTTATAAAAAATAAAAACATAATAGATATACTCTTTATCAATACTATGGTGCAAAAAAAAAATTACATTGATTTATTTTTACGTAGAAAACGAAAAGTACGAAAAAAATTTATTTTTTAATTGGAATGCCACAATATAAAGTTAAACAAATTTGAGTAAATATAAATTGGGCTTCTAAATCAGCTGCAGGCGTATTATGAGCTTTCAAAATATCATGCAAGTTCCAGGCGATTCTGTTGACGGCGGCAAACGGCCTGACTTTTATTTCGCATTATGACCAAGAAAAGAAGGTTATAAATAGGGAGTAACAACTCGGGAACATAGATTTGTTCCAAGGCAGGGCCGCCCTGTTTATGGTTTAAAAGTAAAATAGTAAATAGTAGCCTTGCTTTCTCTTTTATTCCCGCTTAAAAAGAAAGAGTTAGAAAGGCTACTAAATCATTTATTTTTCTTAACGTGTTTAACTAAAAAAAGCAGCAGGCTGGATTCGTTGTACCGAGTGTTACGTCTAGATCTATATCCTATGTCTATGATTATGACATACATAAAACTAGCCGACTTTTGAATGGATTAAGTGTCTATGGCCGTGTAAAGCTTTTTGATAGAGTCGTTCGGAAACTTAATTATTGTGTTTATGGGCTAGTTACGGTTATATTTTACATTTTTTTTTGTATTCAATATAATACAAAATATAATAAATTTGCTAAACACAAGTTACTTAGATCATTATATAAAAGAAAAGAACGGTAATACTATTTTTATATTTAGATTTTATCTTCTAATATATAAAATTCACGTGTCACAGTGTTAGTTACCGTACTCCTCCGAAACGGCTTGCCCGATTTTTATGAAATTTTACATGCGTATTCATTAGGTCTGAGAATCGGCCAACATCTATTTTTCATACCTTTTTTTTAGTATGGCAAAACAACGTTTGCCGGGTCAGCTAGTTATTTTATATAATTCATCTATGTGTTGGGATTTAGTTTTGGAACGACACCCGTCACTTGAACTGTCAGCTGATATTTCGGGAACATAGGCTTAGTTTTTCATCATCCTAGAACGGACATTTAAGTTTTTTTTAAAAATATTTTTTGTTTGATGATTCGCATGAAAGTAACTTTAATACACATGGCGATATTATTGTAATGAATAATTATTATAATAATATATTAATATTATTTTTTATATTTAACTTATTTCGCATTCGACTAGTGTTTTGTTCATCATCGTCGCTCTCCGAAAATTCAAACACCGCCAATTCATCACCCATCGTTAATATGTAGATAATAGTTACTTTTAATTCTAAATAAACCAAAACAATTTATTATACGTAACAATGTAGCAGCTTCTATTGAATGGATTTACTTGTCACTTCTAGATAGTTAAAACGATCAACTACGTGTCAAATTTGCGCTCGTAATACGCTTAACGTCAGCCAGCGAAACAAAAGTCGGGCCGATATCAGTCTGAAGTCACATGACCACTGATTCGATGTCAATAATATACTCATAATACAAATTTGCCAGGCCGTTCCATTCACGGCGTAAACGGCCTGGGAATAAGAGCTCATAATACGGCCGCTGATCTATAAATAGTTGCCCTTTAGGGCGCGGCCGCGCGGCGCTTGGGAGTAGGGATAGCAATACGTAACACAAATACCTAAATTGTGACTTTGTCGGCTCCAGAGTCCGCTCTTAAGTTGTATGCCATAAATATAACACTACAGTGTGTAGATTGCAATTCTGATGGGTTTTCCTGCGTATACAGGAATATTTGGCACGTATTGTTTTGGCAAGTGTCGTGTTCAGTTGTTTTGGCACTTAACACCCAAACTATTGGGTATTTGGCACTCTTAGTTCGATCTGCTTTAAGCTGTATGCTGATGCTAAACAAACAAATGTTTAGTAAAGGAAACTATAGACGAAGTGGAGGAACTATAGACTTCAGTACTGCACAAAAGTAAAAAAAAGTAATTCATTATCATCATCATAACATCACGCCTTTTTCCCATGGAGATAGGTATAGACTATAGAGTACCATCTGCTACGATCCATACATACCTACTTCCTTTGTTTCATCCGCACTCATACATTTGGACATACATGTCCGACGGTTGTAAGTGCTACGCACTTGACCCTTTTGTAGTATACCGGCGATAACATCAAGAGTATATTTTTCCCAGCGTTTCCACTTACCTCCATCGTGTATACATATGCCTTTCGTTAATCGTCTATCATTTAAAGTAAAATGGAAAATTAATGCCGGATCATTATTCTCCCGCCCTTATCCGGTTATCTGGGGTCAGCGCAATATGACTATTAGTTCATGTGTTTTGGCTAATTTATACCACTGGCCGCCTGACTGACATCAACCTTCCGTGAGTATATAAATAAAAATAAATAAATAAATAAATATTCATGGACATTTCACACAACGTCCTCTGGTCCCAAGCTAAGCTTATTATGCTTGTGTTATGGGTACCAGAATACGGATAGAATAATATACTACTTTTCTTTTGTAAATACATACTTATAATAATAGAAACACCCAGAAGCAGTACAAACATTTGTATGAAAATTAGAAAAATCACACAAATGATTGTCCCGAGCGGGAATCGAACCCGCGACCTCTTGATTGGCAGTCCGTTACTTAAACCACTCAACCACGAGGCTCGTCAAATATGCGCGGGTGTTATGCAACTTGGTTCCATCTCTTCATCTCTGGGTTCCATCGGTCCATTCTTATGAACGCCGCGGGCAAGACATGGAGAGGTAACACTTGTATTTCGAATTCATCACCACGCGGTCTAAATGCCTGAAACAATGGTACCAATTCTAAGTACATATCTAAACTTAACTAAAAAAATTAAAACAACTATGACGTACCTATTTTGATTAATTGGCTATTTCGTATTACAGATTTTTATTAATTTTAATTCGTCGTAAAATCGTTAGTCTATAATATCCAGATTTTCTAATAAATAAACATGTAAACACTGCTGAATTGTGTTATTGTCATTGGTACCAATTCACGCGCACAACTAATTTTAACGAAAATCTATTTTGATACTGTCGATAACACGATTTGGTAATATTAACTGAACTTTCTTGTTATAAAAATTGTTAATTATAGACTAAAGATTACAATTAATATAAATGTGTAAAACAAAATGGCCAAATAGTCAAAATACAGCAATAGGTAGTATTTTCATTTTTTACTTAAGTTATGTTTTGTTGTGCACGTAGAATCAGTACCATTAGCTATTAATGTTCTACAGCGATAGAAAATGCCCAACATCAATAAAAATAAACTGCAAATCTCGAAATCCCTGCGATGACCAACAAGGCACGCCTTTAAAATTAAACGTTTGAACAACTACGCCATACTAAATAGAGCTTTAATAATAGAAAATATAGTGCAGTTTACTTTGTTGTAATTGTTTCATATGTATTGTGTTGTTTATAGAATTACTAGCTGTTGCTCGTGACTCCGTACGCGTGAAATTTAGAAAATTTCCCAGTTTTTTTGCAACATTTTTCACTAACGCTTCGCTCCTTTTGTCACAGCGTGATGTTATATAGCTTATAGCCTTCCTTGATAAATGGATTATCAAACACAAAAGCAAAAGGTACTTTTTAACTTCGATCAAGTACCTAGTTTCTGATATTAGCGCGTTCGAATTCGAACAAACAAACTCTATGAATATCGATAAAAAAGAAAATAATTGGTCAAGTGCGAGTTGGACTCGCGCACGAAGGGTTCCGTACCATTATCTATGCAACATAAGGCAACGTTATTAGTATCGAGCAAGAAACGGTAAAAAAATCATGTTTGTTGTATGGGAGCCCCCCTTAAATATTTATTTTATTTTATTTTTAGTATTTGTTGTTATAGCGGCAATAGAAATACATCATCTGTGAAAATTTTAACTGTCTAGCTATCACCGTTCTTGAGATACTGCGTACGGAACCCTAAAAATCATGTTTGTTGTATGGGAGCCCCCCTTAAATATTTATTTTATTTTATTTTTAGTATTTGTTGTTATAGCAGCAATAGAAATACATCATCTGTGAAAATCTCAACTGTCTAGCTATCACCGTTCTTGAGATACTGGGTACGGAACCCTAAAAATCATGTTTGTTGTATGGGAGCCCCCCTTAAATATTTATTTTATTTTATTTTTAGTATTTGTTGTTATAGCGGCAATAGAAATACATCATCTGTGAAAATTTCAACTCTCTAGCTATCACCGTTCTTGAGATACAGCCTGGTGACAGACGGACGGACGGACGGACGGACGGACGGACGGACGGACGGACGGACAGCGAAGTCTCAGTAATAGGGTCCCGTTTTTACCCTTTGGGTACGGAACCCTAAAAAAGTGTTCTGGAATGGAAGAAGAAAACCAATAAAGTTTAAATTTAAACACAAAATTAACATAGCTGATTTTTAAAAATTAAAAATAAAAGACGATCGTGAAGATATAAATATCAATCAATTACATCCCTACTAATTTTTATATGCAAAAAGCATAATGAAAGTCAAAAATTTTGACGAGCTTAAGTGTTAATGTGTGTAACCAAACCATAGCGCGATATAAATGTGATGTACAACGCCATCTATCGAGTGGAAGAGTGAACTTCTGTTTGTTAGGGTTTGATTTCTAAACTTCACGCACATGAAGTCGCGGGCAACAGCTAGTGTTAAAATAAATTTAAAACAATTTTAGAGCATTTCTTTTTGCAGTTTACATTTTTTATTATGTATTGTCGTGAAGTTTTATACAACAGGTCTAAGTAGAATTTATCGAATTTATCGAATCACTTGTGGCTTTATGTCTCTGCCTGTGCCTGCGTTACCGCATACAATCTTCATAATCCAATAGAAGACCGGACATAAAAGGGATTTCTAAGGCTCTTTGCTCTGCTGCCGTAGGTACTACGTTTAAGAATTATTGCACATAGACTTGCCTTTTAGATTATGGAATTTTTGAAACAAGCAACTTTCGTTTGGGTATTTTAATATTATTAAAAGTTCATAAATATTAGCTTTCTTGAAATTTGCATACATAAACTGGTTATTCATATTTGGAAGTTATTAAAATTAACAGAAAAATTATGATTTTTAACACGCTTAGCTCGGAACGTATTTATCAATAATATATCGTCTATGTAACGGAATATTTAAAAGTGATTTTCACCCACTTACAGTAGTCGGATCGATCTGAAATTTTGCACACATATTAGGAAATCCTATTTTTATTTTTCTTAGATAAATTTTATAGTCTTCATTTTTCTAAGAATAACCTTTAACATAATATATTAATAAAATCAAGTAAATTATGAACATAATTTTAAGCAATATCAGTTAACATGTTTGTTTATTTTACATAAGCGTACCATTGCATTATCCCTATTCATTTTGAATGCAAAAAGCAACATAGCTGGCAAGTTTCCATTTTACACTTAAGAAATAACTTTGGCCAAGTTAACTCCATTAGCTGGCTGGATAACTTCATTATTTAGTTATTACTTTGAAATTTAGATATAATGGATTTTCAAGGCAGAATTTAATTGATAAATTTTAAAACATTAATATAGAAACCGTCTAGTCATGAGATGGACTTGTGCAAGACGGGTTCCGTGTATCATCATAATATAATTATGCAGTTATAATCGTATCCTCAAGTTATACGGAAAATTTCTATTGTAATGTGACATCTTAAATGTCTAGTGTAAGTAGTAGTAATGTGGTTATTAGAATTTGTTGTTATAGCGGCAAAGAAAATAATGTGAATATTTCGTCTTTTTATGTATTGCGCTTTATGAGGTATAAGCTGGTGACACATAGAGAGACACATACTCTTTGATAAGGAACTTAAAAGAATAAGGGTGGGAGTTTTGTTTAGTTGATCATTTACCATAGAAAACTTAATCATTTCACACAACTTCCTCTAGTCCCAAGCTAAGCTTATATGCTTACATTATGAGTACCAAAATACGAATATACTGCATACTACTTTTCTTTTGTGAATACATACCTACTTATAATACATAAATAATAAACATCGAACTAATGACTGTCCCATGTGGTAATCGAACCCGCGACTTCGTGAATGGCAGTCCGTTTTAAGAACCACGAGACCCGTCGTCAATCATTATTGACTACACGATTTTCTGAGTTGAGTAGGTTACTACCAAGGTGAGAAAATCATCATTTTGACAATATATAATACAGATGATTATGTAATATACATTACCATTTGCAATAATTACGTACACAAAATTTGGTTATCTCAAATTGCAGTGTACGTGTATTAACTTGGATGCATAATAGCACTCAAGTTTACAAGTTAATTTGGGATCTGTCCAAATTAAGCTTTTATCCTGAAACTAATTACCTACTATACCTACTAAGAATGATGTAGTACTTAAAGTAAATAAATATGTAAATTGATATCAAATTTTAAAACAGAGCAATTTTTTTTACCTAATGAAATAAAAGAGTTACAAATAAAACCGTTTATACCACATACTTTGTGAATCCTATGAAAATAAGTAGGTAATAGGTATGTCAGAATTATTATTTTTAGATTTGGAAATCACACGAACATCTTTCTGTCTCTTTCTCTCTCTGTCTCTTAAGCCCATTATTGTCCTACTGTTGGACATGAGCCGCCTCTTCTTTCGGAGGGATTATAATCTAGTGGGCTGCGCTGATCGGGCGTGTTTACACAGGGTATATTTTCGAGCTTTCCGACTCTCACGGAGGATGTAATCTGTATACAATTAAATATCCATGCGCTGGTTTTTACTGCACCCTATACAGGAATAGTGTATTTTTTTCCTTCACCACAAGGAACGTGATTAAGGAATAAATCATATCACATTCCAATAACGAGAAATAGGTCCTGAGCATTCCATGTTTACTTTTTACTTCAAAACTTTATTTCTAAATATCGCGTGTTTGTTAAATTTTTATAGGTACTTTTTATCTAGAAGTGGGTTGATTTGTGACGAATTTTATTGTTATGTTGCTTAAATTGGGTCGCATATTCATTAACATAACCATAAATAAATATAATTGGATATAAAAGTAAAGTTTTTAATGTAATTAACTTGGGTATGTCTATGTTTTGTAAAAATACTTGCTTTTTCCCACAACTTCGTATGTGAGTATTAAGAAAATAAAAAGACAACATAATATACAAAAAAACTATCCTCTCTATCTATTTCATCATCATCATAACATCACGCCTTTTTCCCATGTGTGTAGGCAGAGTCTATTAAACGCCATCTGCTACGATCCAATGGAGTACGGCCTAAGCAATGATGTAGAGAGTTTTTAATGCAGTCAAATTAATTGACTTTCAAAATTTCACAAGAAATCCAAAAGAAATAGAGAAGTTCATATGTTATTTACGATCGGTAATGAGTTTCTGAATTATTAATATTATATCTAATTTTCTATGATTAAATTTTACTTAAATTAGTTACAAATTATACTCGATGATATATTGGATTTGACTGTATTGACGTAGGGTCCCACTGTGAGCGATTTAATGCTTTTTATTAATATTTTAGAGATTCAAATTTGTAGATAGTGTACATAATACATAAAGTATATTCAATACATAAATCATATTCGCGTATACATCTACGTATTTAAAAGAAAAACACCCAGATGTAATACAAATAACTATGTGCATATTAAAAATAAATAGTTGTTAAGATAGGAAGTAAAAATCTATCTTATGCTTAATAGACGTGCATTATTGCTAATAGTTTTTACCTACCTATACAGACGATATACAAATATGATGTGATGCAAATTACGAAATAATGGTGCCGATTCTAGGTGCACAACTAAACTTAACTTAACTAAAAATGAAAACAACTATTGCTGTATCTTGATTATTTGGCTATTTTGTTGTGTACTTTTATATTAATTATAATCATTAGTCTGTAATAAACAGTTTTTATAATAAGAAAGTTCAGTTAACATTACGGAAAGCTGTTATTGACACTATCAATTTTCATTTTTTAGTTAAGTTAAGTTTAGTTGTGCACGTAGAATTGGTACCAATGTTCAGCTATGAAGGTTTATCTAAGAAGGAACTTGACCATAGTACAGATAACTTCATTATAATTTTGAAAACTTAACTGGCCATTATTTTACCTAATAATATGTATTATCTGTAATTATTAAGCTGTAAGTCTCCTTTGACGAATAAAAAGAAATAAAAAGAAAAAGTTAGTAATAATTATCGCTCATAATGTGACCGAGCCCTTATTTGAAAGAGCAACTCTGTTTTCAAAGTTAAATTATATACAGGTACGTTAGTTAATTATGTTAATTAAAATAATTATGTCAACAAGTGTAATTAGGTGGGAGTTTAATAAAAATAATGTCTATACTATGTAATGAAGGAATACGGCAGGAGGATTTTTGTGAAGTACTGCTAAGACCGTTTGTGCATGCGCAGACAAAATTTTTATTTCAAGTTGGCATGTTTTCAAGCTCTTTTGAAACGTCAGAAGCTAGTTGTCTGTTCCAAACGCGAATCCTATGGAGAAGAACAGACAAGAAAGTCCATGGATTTTTTTTTTCTATTCTCTTCATACTTTTTTTTCAATATAATTTTACATTGTTGGAGGGGTGTGAGGATCATGCCGATTAATGCTATCTAGACTACAATTAATAACTAATTTAGAGACAAGATTGCCTTGGTAAAGCAAGTCGACCATTCCCAGCAGAAGGCACCCGTTCACGAGTATAACGCACACATCAGCCCCGCACAGCTCGACCATTTTGTAGGGAACCGTGCGACCTGACGTGCAACGCTACCAACTTCGAGACATTTGAGTGAGCATGACGAACTTGCACCATTTGACAATACACAAGACAGTAAGTTAAAGCTAGCAGTTGATTTTCACGTGTTCATATTAAAATTGTATAATGAGGTTACCGTTTATTTTATACTAGTTGTTGTCTGAGAATATGCCGAAAAATATCCAAGTAGTGGAAAAGTTCTACATTGCATATTTTTTGTTAAGGCGGGTGAAGTCGCACTTAGGTAGTTACACTATAATACAGAGTAACTACAAAATAATAATTTTAAAATAAATAATTAATTACATAACCAATAAGGCCTTTTAATTAAGGTTACAATGTTAACGCTCTCGTATTTTCAGGGCTGAGATTTACATGTGTAATTTATATAATTTGTGTCAAACGTCAAACAACACGACCTAATTAAAATGTAACATGTGCTGGCATGTACATGTATATGTAGGTTTAATATATTTTTGGTTTGTAGTATAAATTTTGTAGAAATAAGTTTTAATAATGTTGCTAATATTTGGTTTATATCCGAATAAAATGTTAGGTAAATCAAAAATATAAATCCAAAAAATTTATATATTATTTATGACACACATGATTTTTAGGGTTCCGTACCCAAAGGGTAAAAACGGGACCCTATTACTGAGACTTCGCTGTCCGTCCCTCCGTCCGTCTGTCTGTCATCAGGCTGTGTCTCAAGAACAGTGATAGCTAGACAGTTGAAATTTTCACAGATGATGTATTTTTATTGCCGCTATAACAACAAATACTAAAAATAAAATAAAATAAATATTTAAGGGGGGCTCCCATACAACAAACATGATTTTTTTACCGTTTCTTGCTCTCATACAACAAAACGTGATTAATTAAGTATTGTGTGTGTTATTTGCTCATTTATTAATAACGTGCCTTATGTTGCATAGATAATGGTACGGAACCCTTCGGGCGCGAGTCCGACTCGCACTTGACCAGTTTTTTTCATAAATAATAATTCAATTATTTTTAGATTTATACCCTTACGTTTTATCATTATCATCATCAAAAACTGCTGGAAAATATTCCTCACACAAGTTTTTGTACGTATTTGATTGCAATTTATCAAATTTCTTTAAAATACCTACTGACGGTAATTGAAAGTAATCTTATACTTTCAACTACCGCGTGTAGGTACTGGTCTTACCGCGAGTGTATTTTTTCTTTCTTTCTTTTAATTAGAAAAGTGTTTTGCATTCTTTTATAATAATGTTTCCTTGAGTTCGACTTACATATATACAAGAATAACTAAGTAATAATCATTTAATAAATCAATCTGCTTACAACACAGCTATAGATGTCTTTTGCAAATATGAAGTGAATATTTTCAACTAAAATTTTCTTATTAATTTTTTTCATTTAGACTTTAAACGGAAAAAAATTGGTCAAGTGCGAGTCGTACTCGCGCACGAAGGGTTCCGTACCATTATCTATGCAACATAAGGCAACGTTATTAGTATCGAGCAAGAACGGTAAAAAAATCATGTTGGTTGTATGGGAGCCCCCCTTAAATATTTATTTTATTTTATTTTTAGTATTTGTTGTTATAGCGGCAATAGAAATACATCATCTGTGAAAATTTCAACTGTCTAGCTATCACCGTTCTTGAGATACAGCCTGGTGACAGACGGACGGACGGACGGACGGACGGACGGACGGACGGACGGACAGCGAAGTCTCAGTAATAGGGTCCCGTTTTTACCCTTTGGGTACGGAACCCTAAAAATGTTCCAATATCAATACAGAAGACTAAAATTGGAAATAGCTTTGTTTACCAATTCAATCTACAAAGAAAGTCTAACGCCTGAGGACATTGTCGAGATTATAGCGTAGTTGAAGGGGCTGGTACAGAGCTGGTCACCCCATCTTTAATAAATAGCTCGCTTTAGGCAATTTTTGGATATTGAATGAATATAGACGATATCTTTTAAATTAATGCGTTTAGGATTGATAGATCATTCTGCCTGTATTTTACTTGGGTTCGCCGTAATCTAAAGAATATTTTAAAAATTTGTGTTATATTAAAGTGTCTGAATTTTCTAGACTGTACTGCATAATAGCGGCTCCAAATAACATAGAAAAATCTATCGCTACAAAAGATAAAAAAAACATATATTTTTTTCAATAATTCTTGCTTCTTTTACCTTTCTCTGAACCATCCCAAGGTAAACTGAGAGAGAGAATGTCTCGAGGCACAAAATCCGCCTTTGCACATAAAGTAAAAAATAAATAAATAATGCACGTAATATTTTAAGGAGCTTTAACGATGTTATAGTTTTCGAGTGGCGACCATGCACCGGACGACGGCCTCCAACAAACTGGACTGACGATATTGTCAAAAATGCTGGGAGCCGCTGAATGCACTTAGCGCAGGAGTGCACATTGTTGCTTTCTTTGGGGGAGGCATATGTCCAACAGTGGACGGAGAAAGGTTGATAGATTGAACGATAATAAAACAAATTGTATTAGGCGACACTTGGCGCCAATGGTTTGTAATTATAAACGTCTAGTCTAAAAACCATCCTATTCTTGTCTTGACTAGAAAAAAATACCTGTGCTTGTGAATCCTAAATTCAGCTGTAGACACAAATAAACACGACCATAAACATACAAACAGTCAAAGCATTACATCTAATTATCTAATGCTACCTAATCCGATACTTATTTGTCGCCTAATACCTCAAAGTACTCCTTTGATGCATATTAATCCTGTCAATGGTTGTCCTGCCACGTCAGGATTAGTACAAACGTGTTGTTATGTTGTGTACTAAGCTAAAAGATATCAGATATAATGTGTAACATCTAATTTTGTAAGTCGAGAATCAGCCAACTTACTTAACATAGTACATTTTCTGTTAGTAATAGACAATATAATATTGTTTTATTTGTTGTAACTGTTTTTATAATAACATGTATAGGGAGGTACCTGACATAGGTATTTAATATTATAAATGTCAATTTATTAATTTTTATGCAATAAAAAATTGCCGGATGTGTTATCGATATTATCAAAATTCATTTTTTGGTTAAGTTTAGCTTAGTTGTGTGCGTAGAATTGGTACCAATTTCTGTCCATTGAATTTTCCTTCGACCACGTACGTACTTAAGTGTACTATGAGGTAATATGCTGCTCACATTTAATAATAATTTTCTTTTGAATATTTGCATTTTCTACTTTAATTTTATTTTAACATTTGGTTATCTAAAATTGCAGTGGATATTTTGTTTTGATGCACTATACTATTAGGGGTTTTAAGTTCATTTGGAAACTGTCCAAATTTAGTTTTCATACAGTACGTACATATTATTAGAAGAATTCTGTATTATTCGCAAAATTTTCGAGTGAGAAAATATATCGAGTGGTAGAATTTGAAAATGGATAACCGTATACGTTGTTACGTATAATTTTTTTATTTTTTGTAGATTTTCTAGATTGATCTGTAATCATCCGTATATTGGCTCAATGCATAATAACGCGTTAAAAAAAAAATTTTATTTTGAGATAATCTTGTTTCGTCGAACTATACTGCGAAATAAATCAAATGAAGTTAACTTACATAAGATAAGATACAATTTTAAAATAAGTTACAAAAGTCGAGTGATTTTTAGAATACTCTCTCTAGCTAGAAGTTTGTGTATTAGTGATTCATTTTATTCTCTCGCCCCAACACTAACGAGTTTTATTGTTGTGTTGGTTTAATTTGGTCGTGTATATTATCATAAAGGCAGATTTACATTGAGTCAGTAACTAACGTCAGTGCATTGCAGAGTCAGTGCTGACCTGGTACTGCCATCGTGTAAATTGATTTCAAGTCAGTACAGTACTGTTGCGTCAGTACTGACTTCAATATTCCCGCTTCATATTTTTCGGCGTCAGTCCGCTTCCCCCGCCACCCACGCCAGCGCAACTGACGCCGTGTAAATGCCGAAGTCAGTCGCTGCCGCTTTATTGTAGGGGGACCACGTTGCATTGCACCAAATCACAAAATGACGCGAAAACTGAGCGATACGGAGAACTTAAAGATTACTCAACTATACCGAGATAATGAATGCCTGTGGGATAATAAATCACAAAATTATAGAAATAAAGAAATGCGCGCAACAGCATTACAGAATATTGCACGAGAAATAAATTTAGAAGGGTTTGGCCCTACCGAGATCAAAAATAAAATTAAAAACTTGAGGGCAACTTACTACTTGGAACTGGATAAAATAAAAAAGTCCTCAAAATCAGGTGCTGATGGAAATGTCTATACTCCAAAAGTAAAATGGTTCGAAGAAATGGACGCTTTTATAAGAAATGTATGCATACAAAATACAAATTTTTTCAACAAATTATTAACTCTAATTTTTTGCTGTTTTCGAGAATTCATTTTTCCACACTGACTTTACAAACGTGTGTACACCATAAGAAATATCCTCGACAACTGACGAAATACTGACTGCGTGTAAATCGTATGAGTCAGTTTTCGGCGCCAGCACTGGCGACAGCTACTGACCCTGTGTAAATCTGCCTTAACCATAAAATAAATGTAAGTGAGTTTGTTACGTTCAAATGTTTGTAATATTATTTCCAGTTTATTCCAAGAGTATGTGGCCAATTCTAGTGCCTTGAAAACGTAACCAAAGTTATTTTAATTATGGTAAATTTGTTTATTAATTATATTATTATATTGTACACATTTAACTTTCGTTTAAATAATATCAATACTATACTAAATAACTAGCTGTTACCTGAAATTTATTACGCGTGGCTTTTGAAAACACACCCTAAAATATCATACAAAAAAGTTATCCTTAGGAACAAAAAAAAAGCATCAAAATCCGTTGCGTATTTTTCAAAATATAAGCTGCATTAGGGACATACATACAAAAATAAAGACTTGGCAGTTAACAAAGTAGATAGATACATAGATAATAGGTGTATAATAAGTAAAGATAAACGCACTTTTTTCCATGCTCTATGACTTCCGGTGAATACGCCTATGCCAATATGTTTGCTGTAGGTAGGTCGATATTGGTACCAATTCTAGGTACACAACTAAACTTGACTTAACTAAAAAATGAAAATTGGCATTGTTCATATTTTTTTTAAACTCTTAACTCGATAACCATTTCGGGGAATAGAGTTTCTGATCATGATCCATTAGATTTTTCGGAAAATTTGCTATATTAAGGATGATTTTCCCAAAAAAGCAAATGATCTCTATTTACCCTTGAAATGAAGGACTTACGAGTAAAATGTTAAGGCGTTCTTAAGGATATACTACTGTATGGTGGAGTTGAAATTGGTCTATTATATCAACTTGGCAACTTTGAAAAGATGTATTGCAATCTGTCTTAAGTCTATTAGGAAAAGGCAATACACAGATTGCGTACAACGATGACGTCACAACATTTAAAATAATATCCTTATAATTAAAAAAAAAATCTATATGATGAATATTTCAATAATATTGAAATTAGTTGCTTAAAATAGTCTATATTTTCTAAAAATAAAATAAAAACAGCAGGTCAAAAATTATGAACAATCCCAATTGGTAGTGTCAATATAGCTATTACATGCTATTTCGTTGTACACATTTATATTAATTAAAATGGTTAGTCTATAATACACAGCTTTAATAATAAGAAACTTCAGTAAACATTGCCGAATTGAGATAATGACGTTATCAGTTTTAATTTTTTAGTTAAGTTAAGTTTAGTTGTGCGCTCAGTATAGGCACCATTGTGGATTAATTCACTGCCTATCACGTATTCTACACACGTATTAACATATTAATTGGTTATATAAATTAAGTATGCACATAATTCACACTGTTTAATTAGTAGCCAATTTTGTGATGATATCACGAAGATATATATTTTGTTTAAATATGTCTGTCTTGAACACGTTTGAAGAGAGGTATTATACTCCGACCTAGATGATGAAGTGAACTAAATAAAGAGGAAGATGTCTCTCATGGTGAGACTCTTCCTTTGCTCTCATAGTCAAAAGATTGATCGCAGTAGACAAAAAAAACATGTCTGTAATTGCCTATATAAAAAAAATAAAAATAAAAAAAAACACCCCTAATAAATATGGTCAATATTTCATCAAACATTACAATATTAGTGACTAAATTAAAGTTATTAATGAATTCGAAGAAACGTCGCCCTAAAATTGTGAAAATTCTAATTTGATTTAATTGCCATTTTCTAATTCCAAAAGTAATCTATTGTATGAATTAACATTATTAAAAATACTTGAATATCAAGCAATATTATGCTCCCGCAGACGTTTGTATCGAAAAAATTTCATTAAGCCGAAAGCAAATGAAATGAAAGCGAATTTCACACTTGAAAAATCACTAAAGGAACCAACTTGATACTCAATATTGCGTTAAAAAGAGAGACCGCATAATAAAATTTTGTTTGTTAAATGACCATGTACAATTGAGACTTGGGACATTTTAAGCAAATTTTTTTTTAACGCCAGATGAGACATTAAATCTAAAGATCTTGTCTTTTTGTGGCAGGCCGTAAATAGTTGCCGGCAACAGTTAGTCATAGATAACGTTCCACAGTCAAACTATGTATAATATTTAATAAATATCTTTGCATATTAATTTGATATAAACTGCAATATTTGTCCAAGTTCATACTCTTGAATAATTTTATTGCTAGAGCACTTCTCGCAGTAAATGTTGAGTGTCGAGCCAAATTTGTTCATCCGAGCCGTAAGTCGTTTGAGTGTAACTAATGAAAATTTGTTATAATTATTACCTTTAGCTACGAAAACGATCGCTGATTCAAACATCAGGCTACGATTCACAATCGTTTCAAAGAAACATCTGTTGTTATTACTTTAGTTATTACCTTGTTATTACCTATATTTATGTCAAAATGTATAAATGTCTACGATTCTTATATTCAAGCACTTATGACAAATCTTTATTATTATTAAAACGAAATTCATTAGGTACGAAGTTAACTATAACTTATATTTTAACCGACTTCAAAAAAAGGAGGAAGTTCTCAATTAGTCTGTATGTTTTTTTGTGGTACCTTATAACTTTTATCTGTGCTAAGCGATTTAACCCGGCACTATACTAAGCGATTGAACCCGGCACTATACCGAGGACATCCCGGACGTCAGCCTGTACGAGATCAGAATGGCTCTCAAGCAGCTTAAAAACAGTAAAGCACCGGGCGATGATGGAATCACTACGGAGCTCCTGAAGGCGGGCGGCAAGCCGGTCCTTGTGGCCCTTCAGAAGCTGTTCGATTCTGTCATCCTCGGGGGCATCGTTCCACAGGCGTGGACCAGGAGCGTGGTGGTGTTGTTTTTCAAGAAGGGCGATAAAACCCGCTTGAAAAACTAGCGACCTATGTCGCTCTTGAGCCACGTCTATAAGTTGTTTTCGAGAGTCATTACAAATCGACTCTCGCGCAGGTTCGACGACTTCCAGCCTCCCGAACAAGCCGGTTTCCGAAAAGGCTTTAGTACCATAGACCACATACATACGCTGCGCCAGATTATACAGAAGGCTGAGGAGTATAATCGGCCTTTGTGTCTAGCGTATGTGGACTATGAGAAGGCCTTCGATTCAGTCGAGACTTGGGCGGTGCTGCAGTCCCTCCAGCGGTGCCAAATTGACTACCGGTACATCGAAGCGCTGAAGTGTTTGTATAGAAACGCCACTATGTCAGTCCGAATCCAGGATGTGAGCACAAGACCAATTCTACTGCAGAAGGATGTCAGACAGGGGGATGTAATTTCTCCAAAACTGTTCACCGCTGCATTGGAAGACGTTTTCAAGCTCCTCAATTGGGCCGGACTCGGCATCAACATCAACGGCGAATACATCACTCACCTTCGATTTGCAGACGATATCGTGGTCATGGCAGAATCCCTGGAGGACCTTGGCACAATGCTCAATGACCTCAGCAGTGTCTCCCAACGGGTTGGTTTGAGGATGAACATGGATAAAACCAAGGTCATGTTCAATGTCCATGTCACTCCAGCACCAGTATCTGTTGGGAATGCGATTCTCGAAGTTGTCGATCATTATGTCTACCTAGGACAAACAGTCCAGTTGGGCAAATCCAACTTCGAGAAAGAGGTCAACCGACGAATCCAACTCGGCTGGGCAGCGTTCGGGAAGCTTAGGCACATCTTCACGTCCAAAATACCTCAGTGCCTGAAAAGAAAGGTCTATGACCAGTGCGTGTTACCAGTGATGACTTACGGAACTGAGACGTGGTCCCTGAATGTCGGCCTCATAACAAAACTCAGAGTCGCGCAGCGTGCTATGGAGAGGGCTATGCTCGGTGTTTCCCTACGTGATAAGATCCGGAATGCGGAGATCCGTAGAAGGACTGGTGTGTACGACATAGCCCGAAGAGTTAGCACGCTGAAGTGGCAATGGGCAGGCCACATCGCTCGACGATCTGATGACCATTGGGGACGGAAGGTCCTCGAGTGGCGACCACGAACCGGACGACGCAGCGTGGGGCGGCCCCCAACAAGGTGGACCGACGATATCGTCAAATACGCCGGGGGCCGCTGGATGCAGTTAGCGCAAGACCGCACGTTGTGGCGTTCTATGGGGAGGCCTATGTCCAGCAGTGGACTGAGAAAGGTTGATGGATGGAAGAGATTTAAATGATTTTCTTTTTATTTGAAAGCTGGTGGTTGTAGTATGGTCCCATTATCACCAGGTCAGGATTTGATGGTTACCTCCTAAGAAATCCAGGAAAACCCTCAAATTTGAAAAGCACATGATGACGGTTCTACTTTAAAAAAAAAACCTAGTTAAACTCCATTTTTAGAAAAAAAAGATTTAAAAATAAAATTAAATAACGACTAAAAATTAGTTACCGTGATCTCTATCTTTATAAAAATAAATTTGAGGTTGCGAATATGGCGAATATAGGTATTATGATAATAGCTGTACGGAAGCCTTCCTGTGCGAATCCCACTCACACTTGACCGGTTTTTATTTTTTTATGGTGAATTTATACAACAAAAACCTAACGAAGAGATTTTTATTCACTAAGTGAATAATATGAACGCATCAAGATTATTGCTGAATTGTTTGAAATTAAAACATTGCCACCTAGCGGTGTTAAGCAGCAATGTCTTATCTCCATACAATGTCGCATGAAACCTGACGCCCTTATGGTCCCAACAACTCGCAATGAGGCCTTAGGTCAAGTTAAGTTTTAATTACTTACTTTAAATATTAGTGACGACATAAGTAGGACGTTACCTAAAAATTAAACTTATTAAAATAAACAAATTAGCTGAAAAACGTTTTTGTAACTTTACTGCAAACAGGTTTTAACTAGCAGTTGTATGTGTCATTTATACGTAGCGGAAGTCATTAGCTGTGGCCACAATAACCATTTCCGCTCCTTGACGGGATAATCGCCGGTTTATATTACGTTGTTACGAGCGTTCGCATTTTAAACAGCCTGTGACAATGTGCTGCTCGTTTATACCTTTACGGGCAGAAAAGGGGAGAAGCCTTTTTATATTTTCAGTCCAATTCCCTTTCCAAAAGTCCCTTTAGGGTATAGAGGGACCCATTAGTTACATAAGAATACTGAATCTCTCTCCAGCCTACTAAAGTCCCACTATTACAGGCCTTTTCCACTTTAGGAGGAATTATGCCACGCTGACCAGGCGTGTTAGCATAGGTTTTATTTTCGATATTTCCGTCTCTCACATAGAGCTGTGTTTCATATCCTTTAGTTGGCTTCTAAAGCACCCTTGAGAGGAAACGGGGTGATGACACTTGTATTCTTAATCCGTCATCCCGCGAAGAATAATGAATAAAGTTTATTAATCCCAATTTATATGATTCTCAGCATCACTGCTGGACAAAGGCTTTTTCCAATGAGCGCAGTTATTGTTCATGACAGCTTAGGTAAGCAAATTTACATTCTCCATTCATCCAATTGAAGAATGGAAAATGTAAAATTTGAATAAATTCATTAATTGTCCCAATTCTATAAGCACAACTAAACTTAAATTAACTAAAAATAAAAACAACTATGGTGTATTTTGATTCATTGACTATTTCGCACAGATTAGATTTATTAAAATCGTTAGTCTATATTTCATAGTTTTTATAATACAAAAATTCAGTTAAGATTGCCAAATTGTGTTACTGACACTATACATTTTCATTTTATAGTTATGTTGTGCCCGTAGAAATGGTACTGACGTCTATCTATGTAAAAAAAATTATTTTGTTCCATAAAAATGCTTTGACAAAATAAATGAGTTAACAGCTTCTTATATCTTTTCCTCGATGCAATAGGATAAAAATGAATAGAATTTATTTTCAATTGTAAATTAAATATAACTGAGTTTTAATGAAAGCTGTGAGAAGTGATGTTTGTAATTAGAAAAGTTCAACACGGCTTGTGGAAATGCCATCTAGGGGCGGGCAGCTGATAGGAAAATTTTTAATTGGACATACTCGTGACGAATATTTGAGTTTTCGGTATGTTTATTTATTTAAATATTTTTTAATTTTTAACACGCTTTTATAAGTTTGGTATGTAACTATCAATGTATTAATCTGTGTAACGGAATCTTTGAAAGAGATTTTCAGCCACTTGCAGTAGACGGATTGATATGAAATTTTGCACACCTAACAAGGACTGATGACAATGCAATAATTTAAAAGAATAATCCCAATTCCTTGATTAGAATTACCAGAATAGCATGGTGAAGTATCACTATGACCACACTTGTATTTTTAATTATACCCGTAATAGTTTAATTGTATATGATTAGACTCACCTATTTTATTGTGTTTCTACGTATGCCTTTCATATACAATCAGATAATTTCACATAAAAACGCTTTGTTTATAGAATCAGGTAAAATTATAATAATTGACTTCAACTTCAACTTCTTTTAGTTTATGGCTTTTGTATATACAATTTCGCCAACGTCGCGTAATAATAATTGTTTACTTGTGTTTACTACGATTTTGACAACATGTGACAACAGAAACTTATGTCCCTGACAATATAAACTGTCAAAGTTTTGTAAGTAGGTAGCATAGAATTGAGTATTGATGACAAAGACGATGCAATCATTTAAAAAATATTCAGGATATTTAAGCACAGTATTTAAGCGTGTTTGTTAGTTTTTAAACTAAGTAGATTATTACATACTACGCTACCAGTTCCTTCAATCCTCGTAGAATACAACACAGCTCCACATATACAACATTTTTCTTTAGTTTTGAATTTCGTATTAACTGAAGCATGCAACTGTCTGTATCAAGATTAAAGTAAAAATCCTGGCCAGAAAGTTTGTCATTAAGCGCTTTATCTTATTACAGACGTAAATTAAAAAAAAAGCTTGAGCAACATTTAAAAACTAATATTTTCAGCCATAAATACATTAATTTAGTATCAGAGTTTGATTGCGGTGATTCAAACTATGATCCAAGGCGTTCTGTTGAGAGCGTTTAAAGTTTAATTGAGTTGTGGTTTACGGTAACTAAAAAGTATTAGCAAACTAGTAAACCAATTTAACTTAGAATTTACGGAATTTACGATTTGCTTTGATATTATAATAACTAAAGGGATTTAACATCACTTAGAAATAACTCTACATCTATACTTACTAATATTATAAAGCTGAAGAGTTTGTTTGTTTGAATGCGCTAATCTCAGAAACCACTGCGCCGATTTGAAAAATTCTTTCACTGTTAGATAGGGCATTTATCGAGGAAGGCTTTAAGATATATAAAATCACGCTACGACCAGTAGAAGCGAAGCAGTAGTGAAAAATGTTGCGAAAACGGGAAACATTTTTGACGGAGTCGCGGGCAACAGCTAGTAATTTATATTTGTTTGAAGTTTTACTTGTTTTCATACATTATGAAAAATTAAGAGAGTATTTTTTTACAGTACAAACATCTGACATCATGAAGCAGGAATTAAATACGCCCTTACTTTCACAGTCCATTCATGTTCCACTGTTGGCCATGGACCTCCTTCTCTATGAGGGTTTGTGGTCAAATAAAACTGACACAAACCACAAAACTCGAAAGTAAACCCTATGCCAACATGCCTGTGTTGACTTTAGGCTTACTTTCGAGTTTACCGTCTCTCATAGACGATGTTAACTGCTTTTAATATTCATTAGCCGGCTTTGCAGTACCCTGGGATAGAGAATAATTCTTCGCTAAAATTGCTACTGCAAGTGCATCATTTTAAAGCCTCATAACATTAAAACGCATGAAAAGAATATTCGTTTTGCCAATTTGCTTAATCTTTACTGAATCGTACTTGCGAATATTTCTACAATATTTCAGTACGGCAACAAAGTAAAAGTCTTACAAATCCCTTTTGTCCAGACCTCTATCGGATTATACGACAAATCAGATTGAATGCGATGACCACAGAAGAGGACAGCATTATATAGGAAAAAGAGATAGCATCTGGCAACAAAGTACTGCATCATAAAGTTTCATGGCAACGTAAATAGTTCGTTAAATCATACAATGCAATAGAGAATTACGAAATTGAATTTTGCTTTATGATTTGTTATTTAGACCGCTATTAAGCTATTGCATAGCTTCTATCGCGGGCCTTGAGCGTGGAGATCGAATTCAGAAGTTCCATAACGAAAATAACCTAATACTCCCCACTCCGACCAGCTCAGCGGTGACAGACAGACAGACGGACGAACGGACGGACGGACAGACGGACAGACGGATAGACAGATAGACGGATAGACGGACAGACAGAAAGACAGGCAGACAGACGGACCGACGGACAGACGGACGGACGAGCGAATGGACGGATGGACGGACGGACAGACAGACAGACAGACGAACGGACGGAATATTAAAGCAAAAAAACAAAGGAAAAAAATACTTCATAAATAAAATAAATAAATAATTATAATTGGACTAGCTGATGCCCGCTACTACGTACGCGTGGAATTTTAGATTCCCATATATTTTGTCACCGTTTAAACCTTTCCTGGACTTTCACGAATATTTCAAGACCAAAATCACCAAAATCGTCCCAGCCGTTCTCGAGTTTTAGCGAGACTAACGAACAGCAATTGATTTTTATATATAAGACTAGCTGATTCCCGCTACTCCGTACGCGTGGAATTTTAGATTCCCATATATTTTGTCACTGTTTAAACCTTCCCTGGCCTTTCACTAATATTTTAAGACCAAAATCACCAAAATCGGCCCAGACGTTCTCGAGTTTTAGCGAGACTAACGAACAGCAATTGATTTTTATATATAAGACTAGCTGATGCCCGCTACTCCGTACGCGTGGAATTTTAGATCCCTATATATTTGGACCGTTTAAACCTTCCCTGGACTTTTACGAATATTTTAAGATCAAAATCACCAAAATCGGCCCAGACGTTCTCGAGTTTTAGCGAGACTAACGAACAGCAATTGATTTTTATATATAAGACTAGCTGATGCCCGCTACTCCGTACGCGTGGAATTTTAGATGGAAACCTACCTATATATTTTGTTTAAACCTTTTAAACCTTCCCTGGACTTTCACGAATATTTCAAGACCAAAATCACCAAAATCGGCCCAGCCTTTCTCGAGTTTTAGCGAGACTAACGAACAGCAATTGATTTTTATATATAAGATTAAGTTGATAAAAAATGCTATGCCATAGATTTACCGCGGCAGTCCCCGAGTGCCACACGTCTTTTTTTTATAATCTAACTGGCTGTGCTTCGCAGCTTCACTTGCGTATTTTCTGAAGAACTTGACCATACGACCTGTGGTCTTCATTATTTATAAAAATTTTGCATCTTAATTGCTTTTACACATGCGGTGTTGTTTGTACTAAATATGTGTGCCTGAAAGTGCAAGTTTTTTTAATAATCAGGAAAATTTCACACAACGTCCTCTGGTCTAAAGATAAGCTTAGGTATATGCTTGTGTTATAGGCACCAGAATACGGATAGATTACATAAAATACTTTTCTTTTGTAACTACATAGAAAACACCTAAACGCAGTGCAAACATTTGTATGACAATTATAAATATTACACAAACGACTGTCCCGAGCCGGAATCGAACCTGCGACCTTGTGAACAGCAGTCCGTTACATAAACCACTAGCCAATGAGGCGCGTCATATCTTCTATGAAGAATACATGATTTATCCTATACTTAGTATATATCCTTAGAAATAAATAAATCATAGTCCATTAGCAATTATACCGAACGAAATTATAATATTGCTTGAATATCCCACTTTGATATTTCATGATGAATTTAAAGGATATTTTGATCAACGCAAATGAACTCCTCTCAACAATAAACTTGGCTATTTGTTACTACTTTACATTTATAAACGTATGATTTATTCAGAATGTTTTGTGTACAACGAATATTTAATATCTAAACTTTTTGATTACAATAAAATTTCAGCTTATTTTGTTTATGGAATTCTCTGAAATCCATGTTGATTATGATGTTATGATTATTTGCGTTCAATTTTTACATATTTTTTAATTGACTTGATGTAAATTAAACTACTTTTTACGGATTTAGACGCATATATTTTATTTTAAATTTTGTCCCGACGTTTCGGAGACTTTGCAGTCACCATGGTCACGGGTGAGACTGAGCTGTAATGTGTCTTCTACGATCAATTATTACAGGGTTTACCAACATTCAATTTAATTTTAGTTTTGTTTAAACAAATGAGTCGCGCAAGTGTTAGAAAATATTATGACTTGATATATTATTATATTATTTCCTTATTAAATAAGGTAATCCATAATTAATAGTGATTACATCGAGATAAATCCAAAACCTTTGAGTTTGTAAGTAACTTAAAAGAGGCTGTAACAGACGTATAACTGTAAATAAGTTAGCGCTATTAACTAGGGGATTTTTTATGTATTATAAGTATGATTTTTATTATTATTATTTTTATATTTTTAATTAAATAAAAACAAAAAAATGTGTATTTACTTATTATAAAACAATGTCTTAATATTTGTAAGTACGTCCCTATGTGAGCTTACATCTTCAAAACTACGCAACAGAATTTGATGCGGTTTTTTTATAGATAGAGTGATTCAAGAGTATAGCTTTTTTATATATTTTGTTAGAGTCTGTTGAACCCCACGCATACGCAGTCGCGGGCAACGGCTAGTTTACAATAAAGAAGTATAAGTGTTGGTGCCAGATTACGGATATAATACATAAATATTCAACTTTATTTGTAAATACATACTTATAATACCTACATAGACAATATCGGGTTCCCTTCAGTTATTCTATGTCATTGTAAGATAGTAACTTCACAATACATGTAATCTTTATAATTATTTTATATTTCTAGATTTTCCTGTAGATTAATTGGGTCTTTGTTCCATTACCGCCTCGTTTCTCAATAATATCTCCATAGCATTAATATAACATTCCTGTCTCAGCAAAGCGTTTTAATTTATGCCACTAATGAAGATGTTCGTCTAGGCAGTGAAGGAAGACAAGGCGACGCGACGTAATTTCCGGTTTTTAGTTTCAAAGATCCGCACTAGGGCGCGCTGTTCCTGTGCTTCAGCTAGCAGGGTACTATGTGTACTCGAACATAATTTGCTATTCATGAAAATGATTTTAGAGCATTCTTTCTGTTTAGAAATTGATGGAATATACAGTAACACTCTCTTATGTCCCATAAATGGCGTTGAGGTATAATGGCGTCCACACTGATTCTCGATCGCAAACGAACTAGAACTGCACTTTTATTCTCACCCCTGGACGCCTCGCCTACAACTTCTTTTTTAATTTAAATAACCTAGGGTATCGATATTATTCACAGACTACTATAACAAAAGAAATGAATCTTCAAAAACTTTGGTACACCTTTTGGTACGTGTGCAAAGAAATGCATTAATATTCATAACATTTTCCTCATAATTATTCCCTAATATGCCAAAGAAATAATACTTTATAAGCTGTATCTTTTTCTACTGAATAAACAAACAAGCCAATTCTTAGGAATACCTGATGATGAGAATACCTGTTAATTTGTTAAAACGATTTTTACATCGTAAATCCTTAGTAGCCGCGAGGAAGTACTTTGACAAACACGAATGAGCATGGAATTGGTTCCGCTGTTTAGTCTTTGGATTGCCTGCTTATTTGCCTCAACGTAATTGGGTTCAGTACAATATAGTCATTTGAGACACATATTGTTTTCCTTATTGCTTTTGTACACCTTCACAAGAAGTGTTTTCCTTTTTAAATTATTTCATTATAAAAGATAAGGAATTTATTTCGACAAAAAATACTAGAAATATTTACTTTCATGATCGGTTAGAAAAAATATAGTCTCTGCCTAACCCCTAGGGAAAAAGGCTTAACGGTATGATGATGATGATGATAATGATATAGGCGCACTTTCTTGTAATTAAAATAATTATTCTAAAGGAATAATTACCGATACGATAATCATAGAATAGGTATATTTGAAAAAAAAACCTAAATCTTGATACATACAAAAAAAAAACCTAAATCTTGATACGTACCTATAATAGGCAAAAATGCCGAATTTATTTTACTTAATCTATCTGAATCGCCCATCTGTCTCATCCCGTAGGCGTGATAAGATTTAGCTTCGAGAAAATCGAAGCAAAATAAAAGTATTGGTGCCGACACTAATATTTATAAAAAAAAATCCCAATAAAAACAAGTATCAGAAATTGCAATATTTTGAGACTATTCATAAAGACATTGAAACTAAAAGCTGCAACACAACTAAGCTTTCAACGCCAATGAAAAGTATTAAACATATATTTACCTTTGTAAACCAACTTAAGCTATCAGAATGAATTCCAAACAAATTGCAGACTTTCATCTTAAAGAAATCTTTAAAGTGCCAAGACTTGCAAGTATGACCTAAACTGTCCTATTTTACCATGAATAAAAAAGCATCCTCACTCTAGACTCTTAGAGTTCAGGATTCTTTTTTTTCTATCGCTAGACATAGGACTTTTTATCTACTAAGTGGTAGTCTAAGTAAATATTATTACCGTGGGTCCGCAACAGCACTCTCTCCAGGGTTTTAGATAGCCACTTAACTATATACTTTAATAGAATATGTAGTTCAAAATACTTTAAAGTTCTGCTACTTTCTTTTCTACTGCTCTCTTCTAGTACTGCTATTTATAGTGACTATTAGTTATATAGTTAGTGACAATTCCGTGCCTACTACAAATTTTTGCGTTAATACTATATTAATAAGGCGTTGAATACCTGTCAATAAAAGCATATTATAACATAATTATTAAAACTGGCAGCCGTTGTTAGCATTTAATTCACTTAGTCAGATAAAGCCCGCAGCAAATGGGTTGCAATAAAATTGCACATGGGGATTAGTTGCAATTATGGTAGTCAATAAAGCATTAAGCTGCAATCCATTTAATACCGAAGCTTTAAAAATATAGGTTGATGGAAAAGGGATTATTTCATTATTATCTTCAAAGAGTATTTTATGTAGCGTTTGTTTTGAACCCCTATTATTATCTTTATGATAAGTACAGAACACAAGTCCATGGTTAAAATTTACGTGTCAAGAATGTTGTACTCGTATCTTCTTTCTTATATATAAAAATCTGCTCGATAGTCTCGCTAAAACTCAAGAAAGGC
Organism: Orgyia antiqua; assembly: GCA_916999025.1. Taxonomy (NCBI): domain Eukaryota; kingdom Metazoa; phylum Arthropoda; class Insecta; order Lepidoptera; family Erebidae; genus Orgyia; species Orgyia antiqua. The sequence goes on from OU779862.1 coordinate 24,796,698, forward strand.
TGGGCCGATTTTGGTGATCTTGATCTTGAAAAAGATATGGTGTCGTGGGACACCAGGTAGGAACCAAGTTCCTTCGCCTAATGTAGAATCGACACAATTTGCAAAAAAAGAAAGAAGGAGAAAGATAAAAAAGAAAATAAAGAAAATAAAAAAGATAAAGGTATTATTATACACTACTCGCTTGTGTATACGACTGTCGCGCCTGCGCACGTCTCATTTAACGGACTTTTTCTTACGGTTTTACTATCACATTTTTTTTTCAGTTCGGTCGCGCAGCAAAATCTCTATCTCCTCCAAGCCTGCCGTAAGGAACTTCGTTATAAAAATATTCGTGAAAGTGCAGGAAAGGTTTAAACGGTGACAAAATAGATGAGGATCTAAAATTCCACGCGTACGGAGTATCAAGCATCAGCTAGTTTTTAATAATAATTTTATAATGTAGTTATAGGTTTAGAAAAAAACACATCATCTTATTGCAACTGAAAGTGTAATTCAAATGTGATCACGGCTATTACGTTGTTAATGCACTAGCCACAAATCTTGCTAGCTCACAAGATGCTTTTAAGAAAACATCAGACTTGTAGTGTAGCGATAGTATGACTGTCTGCCGTTCACAAGTTCGTGGGTTTGATCCCAGCCAAGAACACTAAAATATGATTATAATTTTACGTAATGCGAAATAAGTCACACGAGTATTTTAATTGCAAGGGTGGGCACACCTTTCTAAATACTCTACCAGAGTCTCACAAATAATTGCATTAAGTTGTCACTGTATCAAATGACAATGCAAACATGGGAGCTTTCAGGGAGTAATATTTAGAGGGTGGCAGTGATTCATCCATCGTATAAAACCCTTGTTTGATGATAAACTCGAGAACTAAAATAAGAGACGTGGGGGTATAACTAATAATGAATTGTGTTGTGAAAGACAAAGATTTACTGTTATATCACCACTGAGGTCCTTCAAAAGTATTCAATCCCTCTATCGATAAAGGGTCAAAGTATTATATACGAAATCTATGTTATAAACACGGTACTTAATTGAGCTTAGTTTTGAGACCAGAATAATAGAATAGAATACACTTTATTGTACACCATAATTTACATTTAATTAAAACTAATGTAACAATAGAGCATGTATAATAGGCGGTTTTATCGCATAATGCAATCTCTTCCAGACAACCTTTAGATGGACTCAGTTTATTTGGAAAGGGGTGTTAGTGGTGTACTTACTGTATAAATTTCAGATAAAAAGAAAATCTTACATTATAATAATATTTGTTGTGTAAACAGTGGATTAGATAGTAGAAACTGATTGACTCTGTTAGATCTGATTATACAATCAGTTAAGAAATCTCTCTGTCTCTCTCTCTCTTCAGCTTATTAACGTTACACAGCCGGGCATGGGCCTCCTTCACTTTGGGAGGCATTACGGTCTACTGTGCCGCGCTGTGCCGTGTTGGCACAGGGTTTATTTTCGAAATTTTCGTCGCTCACAGAGATGTTATCTGTGTACAATATAAATGTGGATATTATAAATCTTGTCATTGCCGTAAAGTTATAAGTAACTCTTTCATGGGGCATGGTATACGTTTTTATAACAAACTCCCCAATGATGTTAGAGAATTAAATAATATTTCTAAGTTTAAAAAATTTATAAAATCGTAACTATGTAAATAATTGGTCAAGTGCGAGTCGGACTCGCGCATGAAGGGTTCCGTACCATTATCTATGCAACATAAGGCAACGTTATTAGTATCGAGCAAGAAACGGTAAAAAAATCATGTTTGTTGTATGGGAGCCCCCCTTAAATATTTATTTTATTTTATTTTTAGTATTTGTTGTTATAGCGGCAATAGAAATACATCATCTGTGAAAATTTCAACTGTCTAGCTATCACCGTTCTTGAGATACTGGGTACGGAACCCTAAAAATCACGTTTGTTGTATGGGAACCCCCCTTAAATATTTATTTTATTTTATTTTTAGTATTTGTTGTTATAGCGGCAATAGAAATACATCATCTGTGAAAATTTCAACTGTCTAGCTATCACCGTTCTTGAGATACTGGGTACGGAACCCTAAAAATCACGTTTGTTGTATGGGAGCCCCCCTTAAATATTTATTTTATTTTATTTTTAGTATTTGTTGTTATAGCGGCAATAGAAATACATCATCTGTGAAAATTTCAACTCTCTAGCTATCACCGTTCTTGAGATACAGCCTGGTGACAGACGGACGGACGGACGGACGGACGGACGGACGGACGGACGGACGGACAGCAAAGTCTCAGTAATAGGGTCCCGTTTTTACCCTTTGGGTACGGAACCCTAAAAAGCGTTTTATAAAATTTTAGACTATGTTAATGAATATATAGCTTGGGAGTAAATTGTTCCGGAGTACCACATATTGTAATTGTATTTGTAATTTGTTTATATTTTATAATTAGCATTGTAAGGACTCTTTTAATTCATTATTATAAAAATAATTTCACCGAAGATGTTGGTGATGAGTTTCTTACGCCGGTTCTTCTCAGTGGATTGAATGTCCTAAACCAGTAGTAAGAAAAAAAAATTGGACGCGTTAAAGGAGCACATTTTTTTTTGGGCAAAATATTTGTGCCTACATCATAAAATGATTTTCATTATTGTCCTATGGGTCAAAAGAAAAACGTCTACAATACATAATTATAATCATGAAATTATCATCTATAATATTCTCGTCACGTAATAAAAAAGCTTGTCACGCCTATCCGTCATTTCTATTTGAGGTTATTGAACTGTATCACTCCCTCCTCTGAAATTCACAAACGACCATCACCCTGTTGTAATTAGTGATAATCACAAGAAAAATTTACAGCCCCTTTTTGCAATTTTAACAAGTAAAAGTTTTGCCTTTTCCTTATGTTTTGTGTAGATGTAATACTTAAAAAAAATCTATATTTTAGCCTGTTATCGAATATCACTGGTGCTTTTAGAATAACTGAGTCATCATCTAGAATTATTTATTATTCGCAAATATTACACACAACAAGTTTGCCGCTTGTTCTGTAGGTATAAGTCACGCAAATTGGTAATGCGCTGGAACCTTGTCAAATTAACGCCCTTGTGACGTCATCAGCAAAGAAAAAATACAGCTAACAAAATGTAATATTCTCATCTATACGTCACTATGACGTCACCAACATGGCCGCCAGGCGCATTACCAATTTGTGTGGCTTATACTAGTAGCTATCGTACGCGTGGAATTTAGAAAATTTTCTTCGTTTACGCAAAGTTTTTTAGTAATGCTTCTCTTCTTTTGGTCGCAGCGTCATATTATATAGCGTATAGCCTTCCTCAATAAATGTCAACAAAGACTGATTTTTTTTAAATAGGACCATCGGCCGTATTAGGAGCTTTTATTTACAGGCAGTTTACGCCGTGAATTGAACTATCTGGCAAATTCGTATTATGAACAAAATTATTAGTCAGTCAGTTCGCTAAACCAGTCATACATTAATATGTTTAAAGAGAAGGTACAACTAAAAGTTTAGATACTAACTAAAAATTTTCAACTAAAAGTTTTATTTCTACCATAATACCTAATTTAGCCATGCAGTTTACGGCCTGCCTGGAACTTGAATGATTTTAAAAAGTTCATAATACGCTGGCAGTGCGGTTCCTGAGATTGGCACGTTCATACAAAGAAACCCTTCGCTTTTATAATATTAGTATAGGTCAGGTACCCGGTTACTGAACTTACTTATATACAGGGTGACTTTGCAAGGTGTTGCCAAATTTTTAGGAGCGACTCTGAATCAGTTACTTAATCGATTTACGTAAAGAACATCAAAAAAAAATTTTTCATTTTAATTAATCCTATCCGCTGTTTAAAAATAGTACGCGTGGATAATTTACTTCATTCATAGAAAAATACGCACGCACGTCACGATAGTTTCGCAAAAGTTAAACTGTAAGTGTAGTAGTGATTATGGTGCGCGAAAATAAGCCTTATGCTTAACAACATAAGGTTCGGGCGCCCGCGCAAGCAAGGGTTAGCGGGAAGCGTAGGCCGACAAATGGAGGGGGAGTGTTTATTGAAGGGTCATTGACCGGTGGCGTGTTGATGAAATTGCACCGTATGTCCACTGCATAAGAACTTGTTGGCGCGCTTGTCGTTATGTGGTCTGCATAAGGTCGTTTGTGGCTCTGGTCTCTGATGAATGACAACGCACGCGGTGTCTCTTTGTTGAGTTACTTTTAAGGACATTTTAAATAGTTTTTTTTTTGAAAAATACTACGTTTACAAATAGTTACTACAAAGACGTATTTTAGTATTGTTCTATAGAGCTTATTTAAAAAATTTGGCAACACCTTGCAAAATCACCCTGTATATTTTTATGTATGATGTACAAGTTGATGCCGTTTTTTAGTGACTGACCAGCTCCTTGGCTTGGCTTTAGCATGCTGATATATAGCATATGTATTTTTCCAATGTATTTGCTAAGCTGCTATATAGTTGCTTTAAACTCCGTTCAGCAGTTTGGTGTGAAATAATTAACTAATATACGCGATTTGGTACACGTGAAAATAATTACTACGATAGCTTTACTTATTATACCCTATAACATTATCTGTGCCTATAATAAGTATTTTTAAAATTGGCCCGGTACTTTTTACGCCAATTCGATATAAACATACTTAAGTACAAATCTTTCCTCTTTACAATATTAAGTGCATATCTCTCTCCAGCCCATTTACGTCCCACTGTTGGGCACGGGCCTCCTCCACTTCGGGAGGGTTTATACTATATATATACTGTGCCGCGCTGACTAGGCGTGTTGGCACAGGGTTTATTTTCGAGTTTTCCAACTCTCACAGAGGATTTTATCTGTGTACCCTTATATTGTGTGTGTATTAAAAGCAAACTAAATTTTAATACATCAAAATGTTTTGTAGTCACCTACAGCAGAACCTAAAACATCGTTGATACTAAATATATCTTAGGCGGTTAAACTTTGTCTAGGTTGGACTGTGCTAGGGATCTTAGTATAATACATGACTCAAAACTAATGTTTGATAAACACGTAGATGCTGTAATCGGTAAGGCTTCCAAGGCGCTTGGATTTCTGATGCGTGTTTCAAGTTGTTTCACCGAAGCAAAACCTTTAAAAATTCTCTATTGCACTTTTGTCAGCAGCAATTTGCAAAATGCGTCTTCCAGATGGAACCCATGCTATCACAAATATGTCGACCGTATAGAACGAATCCAAAAAAGATTTATGAAATATATCTTTGCTTCCACCAGAAGGTGTGTATGTAACTATCTTTTAACCTGTACTCTATTTATATGTTCACACTTCTTTTTCTTCTTTCATATCTATCATAATTCTATAAGTGAAAACTTGTTATTGGCTTTATGCTACCTATTGTAACACTGTTATTCATATATAGTAGCTGTAAGTTTTCCATAAATTATAAATAAATAAATATATCCCTTAGCTGACTTTTACAGCACCCTTGGGAGGAGATGGGGTGGTGACACTTGTATTCTTAATCCGTCACCACACGGAGGAAGTGCATATAAATGAGATATAACTATGGTTTATCGCTGGAGAAACGCTTGTGTAATTAAAATATTACATTTTTAAAGTATTTCTAAAAAGGAAAGTTAATGTAAGTAAAGAATTATTAAATTTGATCTAGCGTTTTACGAAAAAAATTAAAGAAAAAAAGTTTCTCATAATTATAAAGAAAGAAGCACCTTTTTGCCATTGTTATTTTCATTCTGTTTGCCTTTCGAATGTTTTATTTCGTTTGGTAACGACATTTTTATTACATTTCAAATATTATGATGTCATTTTAGAAATAAATTATAACAGGTGATCATAATTTCCCTTCATTCTAAAAGAAAATCGTTTATGTCTCGAAAAGGAATTAAAATAATCATTTACTGTTCCTTTCATAACGTTTCGTCTTTATTCATGAACTTTTAAAGACCCTTGGGTTTTATGTACAAGCTGTAAAATATATTTTTGGGATTCCGTACCAAAAGATGACCTTATTACTGAGACTACGCTTGCATGGCGTCAAGGGTGTAAGTTATTATAAACTAGCTAGAATATGTTTACCAGAATCCGTAAAAGTAGTTTTAATATTTAGTTACAATATTGAGTTTCAATTGTTACAGAGCAACTACATCATAAAGAAATAAATAAAAAAAATTGGTCAAGTGCGAGTCGGACTCGCGCACGAAGGGTTCCGTACTATTATCTATGCAACATAAGGCAACGTTATTAGTATCGAGCAAGAAACGGTAAAAAAATCATGTTTGTTGTATGGGAGCCCCCCTTAAATCTTTATTTTATTTTATTTTTAGTATTTGTTGTTATAGCGGCAATAGAAATACATCATCTGTGAAAATTTCAACTGTCTAGCTATCACCGTTCTTGAGATACAGCCTGGTGACAGACGGACGGACGGACGGACGGACGGACGGACGGACGGACTGACGGACGGACGGACAGCGAAGTCTCAGTAATAGGGTCCCGTTTTTACCCTTTGGGTACCGAACCCTAAAAATCACTACATTAATTTATTAATTTTGTAATTCACTTGCTATGCTAACTTAAATCTAATTATAGTGAAAAAAATTACCACCATGAGTGGGGCTAAAGCTTTCCTCGATAAATGTATTATCAGATCAGGCGATTTCTGAGATTAGCACGTTTACACAAACAAACTCTGCAAACTTTATTATCTTTATATATATAAATCTTCTGTACGTGTGTTTGTAATTGAACTCCTCCTAAACGGCTGGACCGATTTTGATGAAATTTGTTGTATGTATTCAAGGGGGTTTGAGGATGGTTTAGATTCACAATTGGCTGGACCAATTTTGATGAAATTTTTTGGTGTTGATTTTTACACAGAATTGTATGGCTAAACAACGTTTGCCGGGGCAGCTAGTACTAGTATAGATAGAAACCACCCAGCTACAGAACTAAAATTTATATGACAAATATAAATATCACACAAATGATTGTCTTGCATGCAAATAAAACCTGAGGCCTCGTGAATGGCAATTCGTTAAATGAACCACTAGCCCATGAGGCCCGTCAATTATATTCATTACTTAGAATATAAACCACCATACTAACCTTTTGACAAGGGTTATATTATTTATGGTATCGTAACTGAAGGGGAGAAGGGCTTAGTTCAAAACCACGTGATTATGTTCTTTAACCATTACAGGCTGTTTTATTACTAAACTGAGGTTTACTAATATTTTTAATATAGGCTAGGTTATGTGTTGTCGCTCTTTGTATGAGCTTGATTCATATCTCACTATCTTTTATCTCTGTAACAGAATAATATTTGCAAGCGATTTTCAGACACTCGCAATATTCAGATTGGTGTAAAAATTACTACACATTTAAAGAACTGATAACAGTTAAATCATAATTTCCGGATTTTTCAGGCTATTATTTGAGTACGGGCCAGTATGTTTATCTGTATGTCCGAACTTTGTGCATTTATATCTTCAAAACTACGCAACGGATTTTGATGCTGTTTCTTTTTATGGATACAGTGGTTCAAGAGGATGGCTTTTTTGTATAATTTTTAAGCATTTGGTTTTAAAATTCCACGCGTACGAAGTTGCAGCAGTAGCAGTGAAAAATTATTGCAAACCTATAGATACAAATACGATACTCGCCAAAAATATATCTTTCGTTAACAGTCGAGCAAAAAAGGCGTGGTAAAATGAATGTAATAAATAAGATCTTAGTGCCGAATAAGTTATATATTCACCAAAATAGATATGAGAAAAGCCAACTTTTTCACAAATTACTTTTTTATCAATGCTGAACTATTATATGACATAACGACTAACATATGACATAGTTTTTCTAACTTTTCCTTTTATAGTATGCTAATGGAGGGATAATCTTGGCAAGTTTATTGACAACTATTTCCTAAGTTATATTCGATAGTATTTCAACCGAAATATTTGCGTGATTTATTTTGGTAGCGTAGTAGCAGTTATGCTTGTTTAATTTGAGTTACTATTGGAAGCTTGCAATATTATTTGGGGTCTTTCAAGCGTGGCGTGAAGAACCATGTTGTGGGCGTACATTGCGTACAAGGTGGGAGCGGCTGGTGCTCTGACAACGTACTAGCCGTCCTCGCGTATGGATTGCACTTTCACTTAACATCAAGTAAAATGTAGACGTTTGCCAACCCTAGCCATAAAAAATATGTAATCGCTTTAAAACTGAGATCTCCAAGCTAATAAAACTGCAGTTTAATTTGTCATATCACTTCTTTGACTCAACCTTAAGTTTTATTTAGCTTTTGATAAAACTTTTGCAAGTGAGTCGCTTGCTAGGGTACAGCCTCGTTTTTCGACGATCGGTTAGTAACGCAGAAAACAAATATCTGGCCACGGCACCTCCTCTAGGTCCTGGTAGGAGAGGTATGCCCAAGAATGGCTTGACGTATCTAAAACTGATTTGCGTCCCAATACTGTCACAACTAGAGGTGCTGAAGACCGCGCAAAAGTGAATTAGAAGATGCTCAGTGTGCTACCAGGATAGCAACTTTTGATGAAACTTTAAAATCATACTTGTAGCATGCCAATTGCAAACCGTGGTCACGGGTTCACAGTCGATATAAGTCGATCGAAACGTCGGGACAAAAACAGGTATTGTACCTAAAATAAATTATATTTCTCGCGGAGTATATAATAATACACTACAAACATCTTTACTGATTTCAATTTTTAAATACACTTTATAATTGATTATTTATTAATTGATAGCGTCTGGGTGTTTACTATGTATTATAAGTATCTGTGTACTTACAAAAGAAAAGTCGTTTATGTATTATATCCGTATTCTGGTACCCATAACACAAGCATATAAGCTTAGCTTGGGACCGGAGGATGTTGTATAAAATGTCCATGAATATTTATTTTATTTATTTATTTATTAATCATTAATACTTGAAAGTAAAAACAAACAACACAGTTATTTTTATGTTAACAAAAATATTTAACTTATGCCATAAAATTATTCATAATCGCAAACACGACATCTCATTTGTTTAATTTAGTGTAAAAACAAAACTCGCAGCAATATAAAAGCATGAATAGTATTAACATTAAGTCCTGGTACGAACAGACGAACACTAACTACATTAACATGCATTATATCCGCCATGCACAGTTATTAAAAACAATGTTGACTTTAAAGTAATTTTCTTTTAAAACAGCTTTTTAAATGTATTACGAGCATTCACATTTTGAACAACAATGCAAGCAACTAAATAGAATTTTAATGGAAGTTAAAAGTTTACAATAAGGAAACGCTTAAGAAAATGGCCTGTAATAGCCTATGGTGGAAATATTCACTTTGTACCTATACTTATTAAAATGAGAAGAAATACACTATGTGGGATTGTTTTTCCATTATAATAAGGCCATAGGCCTGAGAAATGTAGAAAATCCATTTGCTTCCATCCATCCATCAGCCTTTCACCTTCCACTGTTGTACATAGGCCGCACCCATAGAACGCTCCCTAGCTTCACCTTGTCGGAGGTCGCCCTATACTGTGTCGTCCGGTCCGTGGACCCATTTGATTATTTTCATAATTTTTTTTTGTATACTGAGATAAAGCCTGGGTAACACTTATAGGGTGTCAATTATTTACCTTTGGGAAAGGTTCACACAAGGTACTTTCTACCATCATTTTTTTTTTTAATTTTCTCTGCGTGAGACCCATATTCGTACCTACGTCTACGTACGAATTTAAAAAAAGGAATTGTAAAATGAATTTGTAATGAATTTGAATATTATTATTATATTGAATTAAATGAAATGAATTTGTTCAGCGGTTCTTTAGATTTGCACTAAGTAACACATTCAGTGATTATTTTTTTTATATGAAGCATTGCTTTTTCAATAAACGAAAGAGTTAGCAAATAATAAAAGTACTTACTTTGTTTTCTTAATGTTAGCAAACTTTCTATACGATTTGTTTGAGCAAGATCCCTCGATTGCTATTAAAATTCTCGTAGTCATGCCGAAGTTTTAACGTTAAAAGGATTGGATGTAAAGGGTTATGAGCTGTTATCGTTTTGTGTTCAACGTCTATCTGAATTAAGTGTAAATTCTTTACTTATTATAAAACAAATTCGTTATGTTTGTATGTCTTTAAGTGAGCTTATATCTGCCAAACTAAGCACCGGATTTTGATGCAGTTTTTTTAGCGAATAAAGTGGTTCAAGAGGATGGTTTTATGTAAGTATTGCATTAAAAATTATACCCATTCATACATACATCTATAAGACATTCTTAGTCCACTGCTAGACATAAGCCTTTCCATAGAGCGCCACAAAGCGAGATTCTGTGCTATCTCCACCCAATAGCTCACTGCAAACTAAACGATAACTTTACTCAACCTTATTAGGTTCCGCCTTACGCTAAATGGAATGTGATCTCTTGTGTATGTTATCATACTCGTAAATCTTTAAAGCTTATACTTTTATTTAATAAATTAAATTATGGTGGAAAAAGTGATTGCCGCAAGCGGGACTTGAACCCACGACCTCGGAATACCGTTCCGAAGCTCTTTCCAACTGAGCTTATTGCGGTCGTGCTTGTAGCATTCAAATTTACCACCACAATCGTCACTCGATTGAGTTTGTATCGTATTTCAACGTACTTCTACGTACAACGCCATCTTAGATTGCTTTGCAACACTTTTTCCACCATAATTTAGTTTATTAAGTAAAGCATAGCATGTCAATTGCAAAATCAACAAATTACTTTATACTTTTATTGTTTATTCTAATAAACAAAACAAGGAAGAACTGAATAAATCATACGTTTATTTTAAATGCAAAGTTGTAACAAATAGCCAAGTTTATTGTTGTGAGGAGTTTGTTTGTCTTAATTGAAATATCACAGCTTTTAAATAAAGTCGACGTAAATGTAAAACTTTATGCAAAGATTGGAATTATTATTAAATATTTTCCTTTATATTTTGTATGTTTGTAAGAATATTTTTTAAATTAAGCTTACGTTTGATGTTGGTATAATTATAGAGAACGAATAATTAAAGGAAAAACAATTAAATAATGGCTACATTTTACACAATTGTACAGTAATTTCGGAATATTCACGTTAATATGTAATGTATTTACAATATAGAACATAATTTGTTTTTCGGTATGATTAGATATTTCGAAAATTGTGTAACATGAATAATTTACTTGTGTCACTTGTGTGTGTTTTGGGATTCCGTACCTACCACAAGATAAAACAATACTTTATTTTCTTAGCTTAATTTACATCTAATGATAATAACAGAATCTTTAAAATTTCTGTTCACCTTCCTCCACTTTAAAGACTAATGAAAATGCTATTCGACTTTGTTTTTCAAGACCAACTTTTGTGATTTTGTATGTTTTTAGTTCGTATACTTGATAGGTACCTACATACAATTTTTTATACAATTTGACTAATTTTAGAAAGTTCAAGAAGCAATTTACACAGTACCTACATAGAAACACAGCGTAACTTTTAGCATCTCATGAAGAGAAACTAATAAAACTTAGACGTGACTCATTCGACGGCTCTTGAAAATAATCTACGTAAGTATTATTTTTCCAGTTTTTCCTGGACATGTCAAAGAACGTTGGTAACACACGCTTTCATTTTGTCACCAAAAGATGTCATGATTACCCATGTTAAATAAATACATATTATCTAAGCGGCTGACTCTGGTTTCTGTTATACAAAAACTAATAAATAAATATTCTGCAACCGGAAACACTATTTAAATCCTATTTACATAAACATACCTCGGCAGCTTTGCTGACAACAAAAAAAGCATATTATTAAAAATAATCAAAAAACGTTAATTTTTAAAATTTTAGGTATCTAACTCAATTTTGTAACAGAAAATGTTCATAAATCTTCTAAACTGACGCGGAAATTAAGCCTACGACTTGCGAATCATTCACGCGTCCACAAGTAAACATAATAATATGACTTGCATAAAAGTTGTAACTCTCCAAAACATTGTTATTGCTCTTTAGAAACCAATATAACAATATTTTTGCCTTATGGACCGATTACCCGCAGCGAAGAAGGTATTAATGATTCTATGATTACACAACAAATATTATATTAAGTACATAATAGCAATAGTAACAACATTGATTGCAGTAGTTCTATTGGATGCATTTTAAAAAGCATCTGTTAGTACCTATCACTTGTATTTATGTTAATCTCTTTATTATTACATGTAGTTGAAATCTAATTCGTAAAAAAACATTTAAATTTGATATGTTTTGAAAATAGTAATGTGAGCAGGATCCCACTAATATTATAAATGTGAAAGTTTGTGGGTATATATGTTTGTATTTGTTTCTCTTTCACGTAAAAACTACTAAATGGATTTTGAAGAAACTTTACAACAATGTAGCTTAAACATCAAAATAACATAAAAGCTACTTTTTATCCCGAAAGAATGCAAGGTTCCCGTGGGATAAGAAGTGGTGTCCTAGAAGCACCTTTTACTGTCTGATTTTTTATCCTATTTACCGCGAGTAACACCGTGGGGCACAGCTAGTGCATAAAATAACAGAATAGACTTAGTAAATCAGTCTACGGCATTTTAAAGCAATTAAAAATTTCCACAACTTGCATTACGAAAACATTATTCCAATTGAATGTGGAAAAAACCAATAAAATAACTATTTAAGAGTTTCTACAGGCATTAAATTGTCATTAAGTAAAAGCTCGCTTGACCGAATAAAAGGAATTACTTAATTAGGTCTCGGCGACCTGTTCCCCTCAAATTGAGATATATTGTGTTTACTGATAGCGTTTTTTAAAGCCAAGATTTTATTTTGGTTTGTTTTTATTTTAAACGTGTAATTCTCTTTGGTTTTGAGTGGTCACGAAATCTAACTTCTGTGGCAGACAAGATAATAAATTTTAACAAGCAAAATGAGTCTTCCCAGTTTTACTTGCGTAGGCACTTGTAGATTATAATGAAACATATAAATATTGCTTTTACAACCTAATTCGCATTTTTTCTGTATGTTTTCACCGTTTGAACTTCTCCGAGATTACTGTCAAAGTCATAAAACCAAAATCAATCAAATTGGTCCAGTTATTCTGGAGATTTAGGGAGACTAACAAAAAATTTATAGATAGATGAATAGCTAACGGTGGCGTATACTAACTACGAAAAGACTACCCCTCTCTCCAGGCCACTAACACCCCACTGTTGGGCACGAGCCGCCTCCACATAGGGAGGAATTATGGTCTATTGTGCCACGCTGTCCAGGCTTGTTGGCACAGGGTTTAATTTCGAGTTTTCTATCTCCTAAAGAGGATTTTATCTGTGTACAATATTCCTTAGCCGGCTTTTACAGCACCCTGGGAATGAAATGGGGTGGTGACACTTGTATTCTTAATCAGTCACGGCTCACGAAAAGACTATATTGAATAAATGATGACGTATAAAAATATTACATTACGTACTAAATTCAGAATATATCAAACTCAACTTAGTCAAAAATAACTTATGTTTCCTAGATGAGCTTTTCATCACTTTTCAATCTTTATATAATAAAGGCGGTAAGATATGTCACAGTTTTTTCAACATTTCTTGTTACCATATGCTAATGGTGGGATAAACTTCGTAACTTTGTTGCCAACTATCTTTAATGTATAACCTGTACAAAAAAAAAAATTATATGTGTATTCCAAAATCTTTAAAAAATACTAAAAATACTTAGACTGTTCATATTAGGCACTATAAATTCAATTTATTAGAATTTTTTAGTTAATTGAGAAGGTATATATAGGTATACATTTTTATTGTAGGATAAAAATATGTTTGTAAGCTAAATAAAAGAAATACGTCTATTTGTATTATTAGTGAGACGGAAAACTGGAAAATAAACCTTTCATCAACAAGCGTGGTCAGTGCAAAATAGTAGACCATAATCTTTTCCTAAGTGGAGGAGGCCAGAGTTTAGGTGGAATCTCTACATGCTTTTAAAAATATTTTCATTTTCTAAGTTATTTAAAAAAAAAACTAAGGACAGTTAAATCAAGGTGAAGCACTAACAAAGAAAGTTTAAATGATCTAGAATAAAATACACACGTTTTACAAAAATCGCCCGAACAGCTCACGTAATGTGGTTTCCGTATGAAAGCTTTCAACCTCAGAGCATTAATTTATTAGAAGTTGACATTACCAGGCAAACACTGATGAAAAAAAAATTAAATTGGATCAATGTGACTTCTTCTTGATGTTGTAGTGCCTTATAGTATAGCTTCTTTTAAAGACGAGCCGCCTGCCTGATATCAATCCCCCTTAGATGAATGCGCAGGTGTTAAGCGACAGGGTAGTTGGCACCTTCGAACGATTTTTGCGACCACCGCAGGCAAGATGTTGGGAGGTGACACATGCGTTTTTTTTTGTCCGTCGCCCAATGGACATTGAATTATATTATTAGTATCAACTCATATATACTATAAACTTATATTTACTATGAGTTTAAGCTCAAAGTGTATATACACTTTGACAGCGTCGTTTCTTACTGTAGTCACGTCTTTTGTGCGGTGTGCGCGTAGGGAACAATGGAATTACGTTAGCCTTTGTGTCCATAATATCGACACCTTCACTGATTTGGCAGTTTAATTGACAAAGCAAACAGCGTAGGTATGTAAATTACTCCTGTTGGTTTAATGCTCGATGTTTTCAACTGTTGAGTTTTCTTACAAAATATTGCGTGAAAGTATTCAAAGTCAATAGCTTCGCATTTTAAAATAGCTTTCCGATATGAAATCGTAACAAAGGAGTATTGTTGTAAAATGAGAGGTGAATAAACATTAGCTTTTTATTTTATTTATCGTTAGAAAATTTAGAATGTGAACTGTGGAATCAAAATGAAGATTTTTAAAATTGTTTAATAAGCAACGATAGAACAAAATTTACATCTATTGCAATCTGTTATGACCTTCGGTGAATTTTCTCAATTAATTATAAATAAATACACTTAAAAATTAAGGCCCATCTAATCTGTGTTTGAAGGCTTTTGCTGCTGATGCAATGGTTAGGTTTTCAGCTCTTGCTGAATTTCTGCACAAAACGCTTTCTGCATCAAGCCCCCCATCCATTCTTTCAACGCAAGACTCGTTGACGCTCTTGTCCATACTCTTGTCAATACGTTATTAGATGTATCAAATCGGATATCAGACCTTTATGGTCTCGAGAATACAGCATACTTAAGATTTCGCTCACAAAAAATATGACAAACTCTTAGTAATTAATATCAATGCAATTCTAGTGTAGTTGTATATAGTTTGTATTCGATTTAGTCTATTTTATGCATCAATGCTTTATTATTGAAACGCATTATATGTAAAGTTATATTGTGTCGCTTTGCGATTGTCTTTAGTTATGACAGAAATAACTGAAATATATTTTGCTGTATGCTTTGCTTAAGGCATAAATCAGATTAGAGTGTCACTGCAGTAGTTTGTGGTGAAATGTATTTTATTACGAGTAGCTGACTAAGTAGTTTTGTGTGCCTATTTTGCTTGTCTTATATGACCATTAGAAAGGACTCATAAGAATCCGAGCATTTTTATTTAGAATGTTATATTTAACCGTGATAAGGTAAGATTGATATTAAATCAATCTAGCTTTACGTACTTGGAGGTACAAAATACTTTTCAAGGCTAATTATGTTGAAGCGAACTATTTATATATGACATGAAACTATATGGTATGCTCACGCTTCAAGAAAGCAGTATTAACGGATATTAGTAATTCTATTACTAGTTATAAAATAACTATCTTAATATATAAAATTCTCCTGTCACGGTGGTTATACTCCTCCGAAATGGCTCGACCGATTTTCGTGGTCTGAGAATCGGACAGCATCTATTTTTCATACCCATCCCTTAGTGATAAGGGTTCCCCCTCCTGACATTTGTATGGCAAAACAACGTTTGCCGGGTCAGCTAGTTCATTTTATAAAAAAGTCTAGAAGTGCATTTTTGTCCTTATTTACGCTGCTAATCTAACTCATTGCAATAACTGCGTTATGCTTTGGGCACTGTCCACGTTGCGGTTTGTACATTTGGGTAACAATTATCATATTTTGTGCCTACAAATGTACTATATATGCTTTTATCTAATAAAACCGTGAGTGGCGGTACACATTTGGTTAATTTTCTAGAGCTTCTGAATTGTAAAATAGAATTGCGCTGTTTGTAGAGTACAGGCTACGTTTCTGAAGCCTCTATGCTTTTAAGTTGTTACTGTTGCAATTTAATATATGATTACGTCGTTTTATTACTTATTTCTTTATTTAATCTTTATATACGCGCATGTATATTCTCTATGTGGTGACGGATTAAGAATACAAGTGTCCCAAGGGTGCTGTAAAAGTCAGCTAAGGGATATTGCACACAGATAATTTCTTCTGTGAGAGACGGAAAACTCGAAAATAAAGCCTGTGCCAACACGCCTGGTCAGCGCTGCACAGTAGACCATAATCCCTCCCAAAGTGGAGGAGGCCCGTGCCCAACAGTGGGACGTAAATGGGCTGGAGAAGATACGCGCATGTAAACAATCGGACTTAGTGCCTTAGGCATTCTCTTCCAGACAACCAATGGAGGTGCAGAAATAAATAATGAAAGGTGTATAAATATTTGAATATTGAAAGTTACATACTAATGTATCATCATATTAGAAAATAGACTTTCATATACCTGGTACTATAATAATACTTACATAATACTTTGTAACCACCTAAAATAATTATTGGTCTTTAGATTATTAAGAGTCGATAAACTGTTACAGTATTGTTCGTATTTTGTTGAATATTACAAGAGTTAAATATTTTTTAAGAATTTTAATGTTTTAAATAAAATCTAATTCCGCTGTTTTAATATAGCTTTTTGATTTTGATTCGTTGCCTCTGTGTTTTACAGCTTAAATCAGTATTCACTTTCTATTACTTTGATTGTAATAGCTAATTACTGTGATCGGAACATTTTTTAAAATTAAAGATCCCACAGAAAAAAAATAAAAATTTTTCTTTTATCTTTTGATCTTTGTTATAGTGAAATCTTATCATGCTATGTTTTAATCTAGTTGATGATATGGAACCCTCAGGATGTGAATCTGCCTGACATTTGACCGGTCTTTTTGTATTTATTTCTTTCGAAATAAGAGGTCTGAGTGATGAATCTCTAGAAGAATAAGGTCAAGTCCCAAGTCGATTGTTTCGATAGCAAATAGAGCCGACAATTTTCAGACCGATTCACTTTTTTAACGGTTATTACACCCATGAGTATCGTAATATATTTTCAGCTCGTGGATTTTTTGAACAATTCGATGATTAAGATTTTAGAGAAGTTATTATGAATTAGACAATTTTTTTTTTAATTAAGTCTGCTACGTCCGTGTGGTGACGGATAAAGAATACAAGTGTCACCACCCCATTTCTTTCTCAGGGTGCTGTAAGATCTAGCTAAGGAATAATATAAGCAGGTAACGTCTACTGTGGCAAACGGAAAACTCGAATCTAAACTCTGTGCCAACACGCCTGATCAGCGCGACCACCATCCTTCCCAAAGTGGAGAAGGCCCATGCCCAGCAGTGGGACGTTAATGGGCTGGAAAGAGAAAGAGGAAGGAGAGTCTGCTACATCACGTTGAGCCTATTTGTTGGCCATAGGGTTGAATTTTAACTTTACCAGGATTTATTTTCTTATAATATTAGGGGATACACCTAGTAGCCTTTATTGCAACATTTAGAAGCAATAAATAAATAATAAATATTTAAGACAATTTACACAACGTCCTCTGGTCCCAAAGTAAGCTATATTTCTATGCTTGTATTATGGGTAACCAGATACGGATAGACTACATGTCATATACTACTTTTCTTTTGTAAATACATACTTATAATACATAGAAAACACCCAGACGCAGTACAAACATTTGTATGACATATATGGATATCACACAAATGATTGTCCCAAGCGGGAATCGAACCCGCGACCTCGTGATCGTCAGTCCATTACCTAAACCACTCCACCACGAAGCCCGTCAAGTTAGAAGTACCGTTAGAAGCAATGGGATGTTCACATGTTTTTTTCAAACCGTTAGCACCCAGATCGCCGAGCCATGGTTAGACTCTTGCCACATACCATAACTCGTCCAGGCGAAAAGGATTTAGTGGGTTAGTCCAGCTCTCATTAGGCCGTGAATTTCTCAAGAAACCGCTTCCGAAACGCTTTAATGCATCATTTCACATTTAAAATAATAGCCAAACAGTTGAACAAATATAACAAAAAACTAGTGTCTTTATACTAACAAATTAAAAATTATAGTTGTCTTTATAGTAAAAGGAATAGCATCGATAAACTAAATAAATATTGTGAAACTCGTATACAAAGGGTTGCCAAGGCGTTAATATAATCGGTTGTTCTTATTGTATCATTCGGTGAACGCACCCGATCAGTGCGATCGGGAGATAAATAGTTTCATTATGACCGGCTTTTGGTCTTCCGCGAAGCGTCTTCTACAGTATATGTTAAGTTTTCAGAATACAATGTAGTTGGGGAATATTTATTTGTTATACATAGATTTTGCAATATCTATTACTATTTAATGTAGGGCGCTAAGTTTTTCAGTTTCGGAGAGGGATTTCAAATATAATAATGTTTCATTTTATTAGCCAATAAACCTCTGAATATTGTAGATAGTGTTGATTTCGTTTTTATTTTGTATATTTTTTAGCAATTAGGAATCCTCCCTGGTTATGCCCATGATACATAAAATATTTTGTCAAAATTAATTTAAATAGTGTAAAGTAATTACATAAACGCACGCATTTCAATACAATTTAATAAAATTCCTTGGTGGTATTAAAATTTTTGCCATTTAATGTGCCGTCTGTGTGTTGATGGATTATATTACAAGTGTCACCATCCCATTTCTTTCCCAGGGTGCTGTAAAAATCATCTATGTGTGTTGTACGTACATAGATAACACCCTCTGCGAAATATGGAAAACTCGAAAATAAACTATCTGACATGCTTGGTCGGTGTGGCATATTAGATCTAATTTCTTCCCAAAACGGAAGAGGACTGTGCTCAACAGTGGGACGTTAATGGGCTCGAGACATAGAGAAAAAATGTTCATAGCATAATATCCAGTAAACAAATAATAACTGTTAGAAGAACTCTTCTAAAAGTTATTATTTGCAAAAAATGCACATAAGTATGTGCATTTTTTGCATTTACATTGTCTAAATAAAGGAAGAGCATACCAGACGGAGTCATTATTTTGCCAACAGATGGCAGCACAATCGATTACAGGCCGCGCCGGGAGCGAACGGCGCAATTTGCGATCCCCTCATCCATGAAATCTACTGAAATGAATAAAACTATCTCAGAATCGAACACTCGACTGGTTCGATTCTAGTATCGATTTGTTTGCGTATTCGATTTAGCTGAGAGAATTTTATAGAAAACTAGAATAAATCCGTTATTTACGTCTTAGCATTATTTTTCGATAGATCGTAGTCATACACACATTGATGTCAATAGTCTACAATAAATTTAATAAAGTCGTTAATATACATATGTTAAACAAAATCGCTGCAAAAAAGAAGCTGAATGATTATCTTGGAAGTTTTACATATGACGAAACTGAAGCCTTAATAAAAATACCAGAGTAGTTTTAAAATCGCATTTATTTTGATATTCTTAATTCAAATTTACATAGACATATTTCTAGCTATGTATATGCACATACATACACACACTGCACACACACGCACACACACATACGCACGCACACACACACACACACACACACGCATTCACACACACACACACACAAATCTACCTTGCATGCCTTGCACACATACGTGAAATATAAATGTAATAATAGTGACAAAACGTTTTACTTACCATATTAGGATACAATACGAAACCAGTGGATGGGAGTAAGCGCTGAGTGCTGAAATACAGGCTTCTAGCCTAGCTTAGCACCAGATGCTAATATGTATTGTAATTATCACATATGTATTAAATTGTAACATCTTTTGTAATATTGGTATAGTTAAACTATATTTTACGATACAATTGTATGATGATGTAACTTTTTAGCTAAATAAAAGATTTTAAAGAGTTTAAATAATATTCTTCACTCTGCAAATAACATATTTTTAGCATAATTTATTAAAGAACAGATAAAATATTTTTCCTAAACTAAGCGAACTATTAATAGAAAATAAATATAAATAAATAAATACTCATGGACATTTCACACAGCGTCCTCTGGTCCCAAGCTAAGCTTTTATTCTTCTGTTATGGGTACCATATTATATATTACATATACTACTTTTCTTTTGTAAATACATACTTTATTATACATAGCAACACCCAGACGCAGTACTAACATTTGTATAACATTTATAAAGATCAGACAAATGATTGTCCCGTGCGGGAATCGAACCCGAGACCTCATGAACGGCAGTCCGTTAGATGAACCACTAGACCACAAAGTTCGTCGAAATAAAACAAAGAAATCAATGGACAACGTATTTCGAGTATTATAAAACAGGAGTAGCCTAGAAAACGCCTACTCACTAATACGAGGTTAATAAAATGTGAAGAGTTAATGTGAGCCGATTGTATTATTGTATTTTCCTTATTGTATTAGCAAGGCGATAAAACTTACACTGGTGTTTTTTTATTATTAATTCATCAACTGCTCATTGCACTTACAGTCTCCCAAAACGTGCAATGAACTATTATTTATTACATAATTATAAGAATATTAAATATTTAAAAAAAATTTACAATGGTTTAAAAATGTATTAAATGTGTCGAAAAAAAAATCGACTTGCTGATGTTGTGCAATTAGAGTGTTGAGCATCGCCAATCGTTTGTGTACCCAACGACCTTGGAAGTATATTTTAAAAAGGAAAAAACGTATGGCGAATGCATTTCTGTTATTTTATTACTTAACAACAAGCTAATGTAAATCAATACCAAATCCAGCTTATCCTATCATTATGAGTAATCAAATCCCACTCAACATGAAACACATCACGTAATAGATCATAATAATTGAGGCAATATGAACGAAAGGGTGGTCTCAATAGACATCGTAGCCCATCTACGTTGAAGGGTTGTTTTGATAAGTAATCAGATAAGGAACTTAATGATATCAGGTGGATACAACATGAATAACTTTTGATAAATTTGATTGACTCACAAGATATTTTTAAAGAATTTTGACAGTATAATACTAAACAGGTACACAGTATTTATTTCTTTCTTTCTACGCAACGGATTTTAATGCGGTTTTATTAATAGATCAAGTGCTTCAAGTGGATGGTTATCTGTAGGTACCATTTAATAGGGTTTGGTTTTTCAATTCCACGAGTACGAAGTTGCAGGCGACATCTCTCTCTCTCTCTCTCTCTGCAGCCCATTAACGTCCCACTGTTGGGCACGGGCCTGCTTCACTTTGGGAGGTATTATGGTCTACTGTGCCGCGCTGACCAGGCGTGTTGGCACAGGGTATACTTTCGAGATTTCCGTCTCTCACAGCGGATGTCTTATGTGTAAAATATCCCTTAACTGGCTTTTACAGCACCTCGGGGAGGAGATGGGGTGGTGACACTTGTATTCTTAGTCCGTCACCACACGGACATAGACGACAGCCAGTAATTAATAAAAAGGAATAAAGAAGAGAGAAAGGAATTCTCAAATATTGTACTCGGTAAAATAATAACTCACTTACGTTACCATTAACATGATACCATTATAAAAATGACTTTATTATAAAATACTAGCTGACCTGGCAAACTTTGTTTTGCTATACTAAAAAAAAGGTTTGAGAAATAGATGTTAGCCGATTCTCAGACCTACTGAATGTGCATGTAAAATTTCATAATAATCGGTCAAGCCGTTTCGGAGGAGTACGGTAACTAACACTGTGACACGTGAATTTAATATATTAGATATGTCATGTCGTTTTTAGGGTTCCGTACCCAAAGGGTAAAAACGGGACCCTATTACTGAGACTTCGCTGTCCGTCTGTCCGTCCGTCCGTCCGTCTGTCACCAGGCTGTATCTCAAGAACGGTGATAGCTAGACAGTTGAAATTTTCACAGATGATGTATTTCTATTGCCGCTATAACAACAAATACTAAAAATAAAATAAAATAAATATTTAAGGGGGGCTCCCATACAACAAACATGATTTTTTTACCGTTTCTTGCTCGATACTAATAACGTTGCCTTATGTTGCATAGATAATGGTACGGAACCCTTCGTGCGCGAGTCCGACTCGCACTTGACCAATTAGTTTTTTTTTAAATTTCATAAAAAATATATTGAAATAGAATTATGTGACTCAATCTGCTATAAAAAAATTAAACAAAGTATGACATCATCATTTAACGATCAAAATGACATAAATCCAGTCTCGTAATACCTTGTTACATTGAGATTCATCCGATAAATAATTAAAAAGCAATCACGAACACCTTTCAAAAAGCCAACCACTAATACGGTATGATGTTCCCGTGATCAGTATCCATTACTGCTACGGTCGCTGTGTCAGCGGGACGGATGTCAAACTGGAGCGATAAACGCTACGGGGCGGCGACGTAGTGCAGAGACATTTCCCTTTAGCTATCTTTTAACTAGACTTGTTACTGAAATATCAGATTATAGCTGCGGAATTTAGAAACTAAACATTAACTAATTATACAAAAAAGGCATCCTTTTAAACCACTCTATCTATTAAAAGAAACTGCATCAAAATTCGTTGCCATTATTTATAGTGATTCTAAGTCCTGTCTTACAGCGTTACAAAATGTTACAAATAAACACCCTCTGATTAATGAAATTAAACATAAAATTACATTCCTTTTAAATAATGATTACAATTTAGAAATAATTTGGATCCCAAGCCACCAAGGTATAAATGGAAATGAAAGAGCTGACAAGGAGGCTAGAATAGCAACTGAAGAAAGTCATATATCTAAACTGTTCAAATCAAATCCTGACGATCTTAAGAAATATATTAAACTTAATTATAAAAAGTTCTGGGATAATGAATGGAGAACAGATAATACTTCTAAACTATTTCATGTTCGCAACAGCACTTTTGAAAAACCACCATTGTTATTTAACTGCAGAAGGGACCAAGTAGCTATAACTAGACTGCGTATCGGACACACTAACTTAACACATATTCATTTCATAACAAAGGGCGAGAAAGCAAAATGCAAGTGTGGAGTAGATCTCACTGTTAATCATCTTTTAGTAGAATGTTCAGCTTATAATACAGAAAAATGTTTATGTCATATTCCTAACACATTGAAAGATTGTTTAAATCAAGATGGTTGTGATCGTACCATAAGTTTTTTAAAATGATAAATTATATACTAGTTTATAACTTAAAATGTGGTCGTTGATGACCTTAGATGTTAAACAGCGATCTTAAATAAATAAAAAAAATTCGTTGCATAGTTTTGAAGATTTAAGCTCACATAGGGATATACATACAAAAATAACGACTTTGTTTTATTATAAGTAAAAAAGCTATATAGATAGGTACTCATAAGGTGATAAAATTATTTCTTAGCAAAGACACATCGTTTAGAATAAGCATTAAAGGAATCAGTTAGCTACAAGTTTTCTATAATAATTTGGCTGGTTTTTACGAAAATTGTATTGTTGTATTAGTCAACTAGAAAACCAAAGAAATAATGACTATAAATATAAAAGGTATCAAAGTATTTTAATTTAGTTTCAAGGCAAATAATCGGAATGTTATTGGATTAATTAAATACTCGTTTATCGTTTTTAAGATAGCTAAGAGAACGATAATGTAAGTAAAGTATCAACATAAAAAGAAAAAGAATGTGCAATGACTGTATGAATAAATAAATAGTCTTGTACGTCAATATAACATTGGGAAATAAACAATATTTATTAGGCAAGATACAATACGCAGTCTTATCACAAGTTGTAACCTTTTACATAAAACCTTTGTATAGAATTAACTTAAACCTAGTATATAAGGCATATTACGAATGCACTTCTCTCTCTCTCTCTCCAGCCCATACATGTCCCACTTTTGGGCACGGGCCTCCTCCACTATGAAAGGGATTATAGTCTACTGTGCCGCGCTTACCAGACGTGTAGGCCGTGTGCCTAAAGAAAGATGGAAAACGATGGAGTTTTTCATCTTTCACAGAGGATGTTATCTGTGTCATCATTCTGTGTGCAATATCCCTTAGCTGACTTTTACAGCACCCTTGGGAGGATATGGGGTGGTGAAACTTGTATTCGTAATCCGTCAGTCACCACATGGAAATTAATGCACTTTGAGATGGGGATATAAAATAGGATAGATTAGAATGAAACATGGATCAGATTAGAAAAATCATAAACTTAATACAAAGCCGCTGCTACTGAGACCATACCTTTAATCCTAATTGGATAGAAGGACCCAGCGTAGTAGTCTACACACGTATAATTGAAACACCGACACGAGTACATACACACAACATAAATATATATGTATAACCACCATGTCACTACATTGTCCAAATATTGTCTATGCTTGAGTGCATTGTGACGGGTTGCGTAATGAAATGTCTATACAATTGAGTGGATACAATAAATATTATGTAGTTTGAAAATATAATATTTTATTAAACTTTATTCATTTGCTATTTTTATGTATTATAGTATGTATTTACAAAAAACAAAGTATTATATGTATTCTAGGTATCCGTATTTTGGTACCCATTACACAAGCATATAATCTTATCCTGGTCCAGAGGACTTTTTTCGAATTGTCCACTAATATTTATTTATTCACTTTATTTATTTATGCTTGTTATTGTTTAAAAGTTATGGATTAAATAAAATTGTTAATACGGTGTTGTAAATTAGGTGCTTACCACTTAAGAGAAAAATAATCTATTCCTATTTTTTTGTTGTAACTGCCATTAAACTAGGTACTATGAAAAAAATCTGAAATTAGGCAGGCAAATGGAATCGCGGGCGGCAGACTACTACATAATATAACTTTATAGTATCAATTACTAATTTTTAACACGCTTTTTCTGTACCTACCAACTTTTCTTAAGAATAATATAAAATACCATTTACATGGATAAAATTAACAAAAACCCCCTCAAACATCTCGTCAAAATTCTAAAAAACAATGAAATGGAATCAAATCTAAAAGTTTATTACATTTTTCACTAAATAATTCTCTCGCAATATCTGTTACATGCTATGGCTTCCCATTACCATTTTCCATCATAGCCATTAATTTAGTTTCAGTTGTTCGCTGTTCCTATTAACGCGGGACATTGCTTTATCGGCGACACTCTACAACTCCATTAAACTGAAGCTTAAACTTTGTTGTTGACGTAAACATGATTAGTCAGTACATTACCTACCTTTGCTGACAATTCATTCGCATAAGTACTAGAAACTAGCTTATACCTATGGCTTTGTATGCGTGGAATCTTCTTTTGAAAGTTCCAGACCAATTAATAGGTAAAACCGTACCCGTTTTTACTGAAAGTTCGCTGGTGATCCGTCCGTCCACCTGTCGCCAGGTTGTATATGAGGAACGGTGATAGCTAGATAGTTAAAAATTTAACAATATATGTATGTTAGTTAAAGATACAAAAGCAAACACTAAAAACCAGACAACAATAAATCTTTAAGGGAGCTCCAATACAACAAATGTTTACAGTGTGACTTAATGATACCCTTGGACGACATGCTTATGATGGTATGACAAATATATTATGATATTATCGGCACAGAACCCTACGAGGTCGAGTCCCACTGGCACTTACTTGACTTTTTCACATTAAAAAGTATCTTAGGACCTTCTTCATGGTACAGAATATCTGACTACCAAATTTCATTAAAATTTTATGTGTCGCTATTTGTACGCCAAGATTTACAAACTACCTTCCAGGCTTTTAAACACAAACTAGTAAACATGGCATACATATTGGACTTCACCGTTTGTCAAATGAAATTCCCATTGGATTTAATTTGTCACGTATTTACATAATAAATGAACGCCTTCGCCTCGAAGCGGTGTAATCCGGTTTAAACCGCTTTAATCCAGCTTAAACCGCTTTTATACATCATTGAGAGACTTGATTCTCGATCGGGAGACAATTTGCATGTTATTTCGTGTTAATACCTTAATAGTGGGTGTTTCAGTAATTTCGTAATGATGATATTTGCATAACCTCGGCTTGAAGCAACATCGCATTATAATGTTTATTAAGAAGCCTGACACAGTTTTAAGACGAAACAAACTAACCCTTGAATTACTTTTTAATTGCTTTTTGATATACAATTTCTACCACAAAAGACGATCTTATATTCTAAATTATTGTGCTTTCGGCATGGTACTTTAATCAATGCATTATTTTGATGTATAAGCCATGGCTGAGCTCATTATCTTCAGCCACATGATCACATACATCATGAAATAAAAAGGTTCTTACAGTTTTCAGCAAACTATAAAACTCAGTGAAAGAAAGTTCGTTAAAGACTTTCACAATTTACGCTCAAACTTCATTATACCGTTTTAATCTGCTCTCATAATAGAGTTTTCAAAGTTCCATCTTTCCCTTTAAATAGCTCCGGCCTTTGTCAAAAGAAATGAAATTTCTTCTATGCTATATTTTACTGAAAAAATGAGATGTTTAAAAAATAATGTGTTTGAAATTGTTGTTCGCAAGACATTATTTTATTTTAAGCATATTGTTCTAAAAATTAAAGAAAATCTTTTAACGTTCTAACTTTGTTTTAACGGTTAAATGTTTTTAACATTATGTAACAATGAATATTGACAACGCTTAAAACAAGATAAGTGATTTTTTTTATTTCACTTTGAGTTATATAGTAAAATTAAAATAAAAAACATGAAACATAAATCAAACTTTTCTGCCCACCACCACGGGAAAAAGGTGAGACGGTATGACGATGATGTTAAATTACTAACACAACCAACAACCAACGATCGCTAAACTCCGCCTAACCTATATCATTCTATTTTATAGAAAAAAAATCTTATAATATTTTCTAACACTTGCGCGACTCATTTGTTTAACCATTTGTTTTTACACAACGTTATTTTGTACCCCTTAATACACAACGTGAGGTCGATATGACTCACCACTGATTTCGTTGAGATTAAGCCATTATTTGTATATACTGTGATTTCACTTCATGTATAGTTTGTTTAGAATATATTTATAAATGAAATAAAACCCTTCTTCATCTTTTTGAAAACGGGAAAAGGTGCTCCATTTTTTAATCTTCCGTCGCGTGTGCAGCTTTAATGGTTAAAGTTACATAGAAATCATGTATGACGGAAATATTCTACATAAAATTGTCTAAAAAATATCCCGAGACAGCACATATCTATATTTTATGGTTGACTCACAATAACACGTGTAACTCCTGATAGCTCAGCAGTTCGTTCATTCTGATTATATTTGTTTACTCTTACGTTTATAATACTCTCACTCAGGCAGTAGTTAATAATGTTGCAAAAACGGGGAAAAATTCCTAAATTCTACGCGGACGGAGTCGAGGGCAACAGCTAGTATGTAATGTTATTATATTCTTATCCATATTTTGCCTACAAAAAAAATATATTTCCTTACGTAATTATATACCTATGGTATTTGTAGAGTACACCTACTACATCCCTTATCTGCACCACCCTAGGTTGACTGGAAGAAAATGCCTTAGGCATTAAGTCCGCCTTTTTACCCTGTTTTGTGTACAGAAGTTTTAAATAAATAAATAAATATATCCGTAAAAAGTAGTTTTATTTAAAAAAAAATCTTATTTTATCATGTAGAAATAATTCTTGTTCAATCTACTTGTTAGTCTATAAACAACTTAAGTATTTGTTTCACTGTATATTCTCTTTCATCTATTAACAAACAATAAAGACGCCATCACATTTAAAATTAATAAGAATCTCTTAATGAAATACTCAAACGTGTAAACAAGCGGTCTCTAAAACAAAATCATTGATACCCTTAGAGTATTGATCCAACGGGACTTGTAACGCCATTTTTCTTCGTCAAATATACGACGGGTGTCGTGGTCGAGTGGATCGTGTAACGGACTGCCGTTTACGAGGTCGCAGATTTGATTTCCGCTCGGGACAATCATTTGCGTGATATTATTATATCCGTATTCAGGTACCCTAACACAAGCATATAAGTTTAGCTTGGGACCAGCAGACGTTGTGTAAAATGTCCATAAATTTATTTATAATTATACTGTCAGGTCAGTTGTATACCGATGTAATAAAGCAGGCTCTCGTATCTTTAGTAGCGGGGGGTTGGTTGTCTGACCATGCATAAACCACCATAATGTAAGATAACGCTCTAAGAATTTATAAAACGTTTTCTGTTATTAAACATAGTCTATACGCATAATGTGGACTGCAATGCCTTATTCATCAAATTAATGTCAATTTTCACGCTGGAAGACAACAATACGAACCCACGTGGCCACGGTGGGCCAAATATGGTCACTATTGATTTTATTCTTGCCACTTTTCACATAAAAAAGTGAGGATTTCGATTAATCAGATAGTATTTTAGTACAAAACCAGAGCGAGTCGCGCTATACGATTGCAAACGAAGAAAGGCCACCATAAGGGACAATACTCTGCGTACACTAAGATTCTTCTGGCCGGGTCGACTCTTGTTGGATAGATGCTTTAATTTGATACCCCATCGAGTCCCCATGCCTACTCGTTTACTACCCTCGATTCAATTAAACTTTAACCAACTTCTCGTAAACAACACAATTATTGTTGCAGTGATAGAATATTGAACCTTATCATTGTATATCAGAGGTTTACATTAGATTGAAGGAAATAAATTATGTCAATTATCAAAATGCTATTGTTTTGATATCATTGTCGAAGTTCAAATGAGTTTACTATTGTAGTGATGTTTTGAGGACATTTTATTCGTTATGTTATTGGAACAAATGTTATGATGTGTGTAAAGAAATATGTGTCTATATTCTGTGTTTATTTTATTGCTAGATTTCTATTTTTATTTTTTAGCTTCGTTAATAAGTATGTACCTATCTATTACTCTATGTATTCATCTAAAGTTTTGCCATACCTATCATGGACCATGATCATGTTTTCATGATAAATTTGTATCCAAGTTACACCAGGAAGAAATTATACCTATAATGTTTTTCTGGCCTCGTATACAGATTACTCATCTAGATACCTTCTAAAGATCTGATAAGAACATCTCTTTTGTGACGATAATTGAATTAATAAATACTAATATTAAAAAGCTGAAGAGGTGTGTTTATTTGAAAACGCTAATCTCAAGAAGCGCTGGTCCAATTTGACAAATTCTTTCAGTATTAGATAGCACATTTATCAAGGAAGGCTATATAACATTACACTGCGATCAATAGGACGGAAGCATAAGTGTAAAATATTGCAGAAACGGAGAACATTTTTATAACAACATTTCTAACTTCATTTTTCCTTTCAAAAGTTCAAGAAAAATATTGAAATCGTTCCGAAATAAAGATGTCATACATTTGTGGTAAATATACAACAATATTGGATATTTATGAAATACGAGAACGTTGGATATCTAATATCCGTTCTAAAATAATTGTAGACATAGCAACGTTTGATCTTTTAATATACGTCGTATTACTAGTAGGTAGAGCCATGAAAACAGCGCATATTTTTTTATTTTGACGGGCCTCGTGGGCTAGTGGTTCATGTAGCGGACTGCTATTGACAAGATCGCGGGTTCGATCCCTTCACAGAACAACTATTTGTGTGGTATTTGTATTTGTCATTACTTAAATATTTGTACAGCGTCTGAGCGTTTTCTATGAATTATTAGTATGTATTTACAAAAGCAAACTTAGTATTCGTTAACAAATTGTCCATATTGCGATAGCTATAACAAAAGTAAACAAGCTTAGCTTGGGACCAACTGAAGACGTTGTATGAAATGTGCGTAAATACAAATTTTTTTCATTTCACAATTATTTACTAAAATATTTTGTGATTTAATACCTTATCTTAGCCCATTAATGTTCCACGGTCGGGCACGAATTTTCACCTATTTCCATATTTTATTTAATCTGTAACAAGATATATTCATGATCGAGTGGCAAGAAAGTGAAACAGCTAAATTAACAGAATAAAATTTTTGTAATACCAAAATTAATTTAATTTATCGCTCGTTTGGTGGCCCAACTATTAAAATTATTTCGAACCCTTGTCTCACCTCCTGCCTAGCAACGCATCGATCTCTTATATTTATTATACATACAATGATAAGTTTAGACAATTTGTTGTCGACACATTTTTTTTTATTTTTACTTGAAATTTATTTATTTTTACACTTCGAAAAACATATTGTAAATTCTAACAAAAAAATTAAATAAGCCGACTGCAAAATTACCACGTTAAAAGATCAAGGTAGCAAATTATTTCAGTATTTCCTCGTACCATTCGAAAAAAATATTACCTTGAGCGGCTGCGGTACATGATTCCATGACCTGCGAAGTCCAAATACCATTCTGTCGCTTCGCCAACTGAGTTATCATTATGCCTATGGTAACCAAATTTTCCATTACAATGTTTTTCAATTGATTTATTTATACATCGATACGCTGATACATATATACTGTACATCGCCATCTATCTGTCCTATTCATAATAATAATTTTTTCCTCTATAATTTTATTTTATAAACAAAATTTTAATTAAAAAACTGACAATTTATAATAAAATTATGTATTATGGTAGTATAATGTATCATAACGAGGGTTTTAAGCTAAAATATCATATTCCTAAACCCAACAAGGCTTCTCGTTACATGGATAATCGGCTCGAGACCTATTTCCAAGCGAACATAATATACGTACTTATTATGTTGTTACAGAATATTAACATAAGCTTAAGGATTTAATACCAAAGAAAACTTGACAAATTCATTTTAACTGTAGAAGGTAATCTTTCTTAGTTGAATTTATGTTTGTATTTAAGTTTATTCCTAAATACCAATTTACATATTAAATAAAGACAATAATACTTTGTCTTACGGCAATGTACCTATTATTTCCATTAATGTCAACTAAGTAAATGTGCTTAAGATACTGTCACTTACTTTAAATTAAATAATCCAAGCACCAAACCCTCAAATGTTTTTTTTGTATTCCTATAAAACATATTGAGAGAGTATGTAGATGCATTGTGGGAAAATGTGTTAACTATACAGATTCCTACTAGCTGATTGTAAACTGCAATCATCAATCATCAAGACCCAATGTATAAAAGACACCCTAATACCGACTACTGCATGAAGGTCCCAAACGCAACATACGGAAATCGACGTATATAAATATACAACAATTCGTTTAACATTTTACATCTGAAGTACATTGAGCAGAAACATAGGTACAGTTAGTAAGTCCTGATTTATACTAAGCCCAGTGTGCACGTATCATAAATTTTACTATCGACTCTATGGACCGACATCGCTAGTACCATAAAGTGCGCTGCGCTCGTTTTGTTTATTTTCAAATTCACTGCTGTAGGTACAGTTTACTTTATACTTAACTATTATGATTTTTAACACGCATATATATATTCGGTAGGTATCTATCAATGTATTAATCTATGTAACAGAATCTTTTGAAAGTCATTTTCACCCACTTGCAGAAGTCGAATTGATCTGAAATTTTGCATACTTATTAAGAACTGATGATAATGCAATAATTTATAAAAATATATAGGATTTTTTAAGCGTGTTTTTTAGTTTTTGAACTAAGCAAATTATTTTACTAAGTGGCTGAACCCATATTAGATTAGCCTCCATGTTATATATAAACAAATTGTGCGTGTGACGAATTAAGAATACAAGTGTCACCACCCCTTTTCCTTCCCAGGGTGCTGCAAAAGCCAGATGGCATGATTTATTTATTTATTTAAAACTTCATATACAAACGAATGGTATAAAGGCGGCCTTAATGCCGTAGGCTCTATCAGTCAACCTTGGGTGGTGCCGAAACAAATGAAGTAGTTGTACATTATGTGATAATATTTTTTTTTATCATATCTATCAATAGGTTAATACATACAATACAAAATAATTTTACTAAATATATAACAATCAAATGATAAATGGGAACTAATATACTTACAAAATACATAATACATACAAAATACACACTAATGATGTAGGTACATAGATAATATCTTCTGTGAGAGACGGAAAACTCTAAAATAAAATCTATGCCAAAGTGCCTAGTCAGCACCGTATAATTAGACCATGATGCCTCCCAAAGTGGAGAGGCCCGTACCCAACAATGGGTCATTAATGGGCTGGAGAGATACAGAGAGATAAACTTTTCTACTACGACTACGGTGGTACTCGACGAGTAAATTTAAGGCCAAAACTGGCATAGAAACGACTATTTAATACTTAAGGTATAAATGCATCGAACATAAGGGTGAATGTTAATCACTGTACCACCGTATAGCTTCACGGCAGCTAATAACACCGTCATAGTGACAAATGTCTGGCTCCAGCTAATATAATATCAATAATAAATATAATATAATCCAATAAATAATATAATATAATCCAGCTAATACTAACTGCGATTGATGTGTCATGACCCGAACCACTCATAAATTTTACTACCGTACGTGCAGTATCTCCTACGAAGAAAATCGATGAGTGTTTACTTACCTGTGCTATTTTTACCGACAGTAATTGCCAAACGTTCTGTAATTAAGTTAATTTTGTCAAAAAATAATTGTAAAAATACAAACTTTGGAAATCAACGGGCACAATAGATGCTGTAGTGGTATTCAGTAAGAAAAAGTGAAGGGAGTTTTCGGTGAATCTTGATCACGTGACAGCGCTCCTCTATTTTTCTTGGAGGAGCGCTGTCACGTGATCAAGATTCAACCAAAATTCACTTCACTTTTTCTTACTGAATACCACTGCTGGTACGAACGACTCTATTTAGAAAAATAACTCAGGTTAGTTATCAAATGGCCTAAGTTTAGATCAGTTTACTCAAAGTTACTTTTTATAGCAATCCGCTTTTTGGTTTAGTTAACTCAAATAATTTAACTGCATACTAAAACTATAATATAATTTAACTAGCTTTATTTCCCGGGACACGTGGAATTTAGTAACTCATCCTCAATAAATTATACAAAGAGCCATCTTTTTGAACCACTCTATTTATTTATGTCTCATAATTAGTAAATATACACTATCTAATTATTTTTACCTTACAGACCCAGACCAGACTAATAACAAAATAATAACAATATAATCTTGGTCATTATTAAAGCGTGAAGTACGGTCCTTTAAATATAATTATGACTATAGTTTCATGAGCCATAATAACTGTTATAAAGTCATCTAAATAATCTGTAGTTTGGTAATTATGTCGTACCAATTATTAGTATAGTTATTATGTTATAAGTCATTACGTACGTAATTAACCGCCTTACCGAATAGTTTACAACTTCGAACATGGAATAATTATTGCTGAACTTGCATAATATTTCGGTATTAATTCTATTTGAAACTCAAGTTATAATGATCATAATTGTAACTTAAATATACGTGTGTTTGTATTTTGTATGTTTGTTTTCCTAGTAAAATGCCGTAGAAATCGTAAGAAATAATTACGCTTTAAATGTTCATCCATTCATCCACCGGTCTTCGTCCATTCCCTATTGGATTTAGGCCTTTATCATAGATCGCTACACTGCACTTAACGGCTCTCAGCAATCTGGATGACAATTTATTACAAAAAAAAATTAAACAAGTACAATATCTATAGAGATTTAGAACTTTAAAAAGAAATGCATTTAGTTCTACTAGCTATAAAAACATAATGTTGCTTTTTAGATTTATTTTTTGTAGCTAATAGGTAAAGTGAAAATCACCGCTTTTTTAGATTAACTCTGTATAGTGCATCTAACAGTAAATTATAACTTTTTTCATTACAAACAATACATTTTCAACTTTACTCCAACGTTTTCAATGTAGTTAAACTCACTTTTATCTAAACAATACTGCAATCAATTTTCCATCCCTAACTCACAAATTATCAGCTCCAAACTTAATTAAAAACGACAAACTAAGTAGACATAAATTCGTTTGAATTCGTTCTGAATTTTACGAAGTCCACTATCACTAGTCATAATTGATTTTTACATTCAACTTAAAACAAAATAACCTATATGTTGTTTTTCCATAAGTTATCATTTTTATTTTTAGTTATTATAAAACAAAGTCGTTATTTTTGTATGGCCAGCTTTACTAGGCCCTATGTGAGCTTATGTCCTTAAAAAATGCAACGGATTTACAGCAGTTCTTGTTTATCGATAGAGTGGTTCAAGAGGATGGCTTTTTTGTTTAGCTTCGGTTACCGAATTCCACACGTACGATGTTTGAGGCAACCGCTAATTGTCTATAAATCCCACAATAGATAAGTCTCTGAAACATTACTCTTCATATCGAAATTATGTTTAATTTTGCTATTTTACGCAGATTAAGTTTGTTTTTATCGGATCTTGTTTAGTAATATTAGCTTAGGACTGTATACTTATACAAAGAATTTAATTTCTACTCTAGAACACATGCTATATCGATGTGTTAGTACCGTCAAAGTAAACCAACACGAGTTTACAACTTATCATAACAGAAAAGTAACATCTAATAGTAAAATAAAATATCCAAGTTTTACAGTTTTTGGAGACAAAAGCAGTGATAACAATAGGTTACCATTGGTCAACGGCCCCGTTACTAAAACGAATGACTTTGCTGAAACACAAAACTAACATTTAGGCATAAAATACAATAATAAAAAACATATATTGACTGATTTTAACCTGTATTTCATAGGAATGAAGTTGAAATTTGCTTTGGTGCTTAGCGAGTTAAGACTTTTGGTAACTCGGAGTAGATACAACATTAAGGACATATGTTGCAAAGGTGAGAATGTTGAGATTGTTCTTAAGATAAGTGCGAAGATTGGGTATGGCTGTCAAGTGGTCACTAGCCTGTAATGAAGGACTATAAATCGTGGGTTGTGAGTCTGTATCGGTTACCACCATTGTAATATAGAGTTTGGATTCGTGTAGGCGTATTGTTCAGTAAAATTTTGTAAATTGCACCGTTATTTATAAAAAAATCAATTGGCATTATCATGCGTTTTGTTTTAATTCATAAAAAAATTTATGGAATAGTGATTACCGAGATCGTAATTCTCCTCGTAATTTTCACTATATTGATTTGTTATGATGGGATGATTAGAAGGCTAACTGCCGCACTCAGAGACATTTAATGGTTACTTAAGGAAAGTTAAGGAGCTCTTTAGTATTGATTTAAAAAAGTAAAAGTTAAGTTAAACCTTTTTTAAATCAATACTAAAGAGCTCCTTAAGTAACCATTAAATGTTAATGGTTACTTAGGGAGCTCTTTAGTATTGATTTAAAAAAGGTTTAACTTAACTTTTACTTTTTTAAATCAATACTAAAGAGCTCCTTAACTTTCCTTAAGTAACCATTAAATGTCTCTGAGTGCGGCAGTAAGAGATTCATTTTTTGTTCCGTAATTGTAATAGTTAGGATTTCTTAAAATTAATTTCAATTAAATTGATAAATCTAATTTGATTTATAAATATATAATATAATATAAATATTCAGGACATTTCACACAACGTCCTCTGGTCCCAAAGTAAGCTATATTTCTATGCTTGTATTATGCAGATACAGATAGACTACATAAACTACTTTTCTTTTGTAAATACATACTTATAATACATAGAAAACACCCAGACGCAGTACAAACATTTGTATGACATTTATGGATATCACACAAATAATTGTCCCAAGCGGGAATCGCACCCGCGACCTCGTGATCGGCATTCCATTACATAAACCACTCTACTACGAAGCCCGTCTATAGGTGTCATGTTCGCATTATCAATGTAAGGAATATAGCAATGGGAAATTTCGTAGCACTGGTGTAGCACTGCAATGCTATGCGAGTGTAGTGTTTTGTTTCCTCGGTTAATTTTAAAACTTTCTGATGTGATATACGCATGATTATGAAATGATAACAAGAAATTTCACGCATATGAAAACTATGCACGAAATTTTGTATGAAACGACTCTTTTTCAAGATTGTAATGAACCGATTTCAGCTATGGCTTAGCTAGCTAGCTATTGGGTTCCCGTGATATATGGCAAGCAATCAAGAGGTGATGATCTTGGGACCAAAAGTAACTGTTGTAATATCGTCTTTGTTGTTTCGCCAAAGTAAAAGTAAACCATAGACGTTTAAAAGATTTTTATCAAAACATCATCAAAATAAGAATGACAATAGATTTTACTGTGCAATTTATTTTTCAGGAATTTTACTAGTAGCGGTCATAACGTAGGTACGCATAGTATATACCAATAAAATGTTTACTGGTGATGAATTGTATTATACAGGGTGTGGCGTAATTAATGGATAAGCCTGTGCCTGTGGATAAGCCTCCTACTGCGCTATACGAATATGTATATTTTTAATTAATCCTATGTATGGTCTTGAAAAAAATGGCATAAGTCATGTTTTTCATAAAATGACTACTTTCACTAACCAATTCTGCTACTGTTGCCACAATTTTCAAAAGTTTTGCTTTCTGTTTTTTTTATAATACAGCTTAAGAGTTGAATTATTGCAAGCAATAAAGAATTCCCTATTCGTAATACAAATTTTTTGAAAATTATGCACGAAATATCAAAAAAGGGTTATTGATTATTCAATTTGTTGACTTTGTACATCGTCTAGCTTAAAAAATCTTTATGGGAGTTGATTTGCCCAATATCTTAAAAACATGCTTGTTTTATGCAGTTTCCGAAATGGTATAATACTTATTATAATACTTATTAAGTTTGATGTGATATTAAAGAACCAAATGACACTCGTAAAAAAATGTTCTTATTGTGATTTAATTAATCAAATTAATACTGTTAACTTAAACAAACTGTCAGTGGTATTTTAACTTATCTGTCTGAGTTTACCAGTGGGAATGTTAGTCGTTGAAAAAAAATAACAACTTATTTTATTTTTTTTATTCTAAAGATGCAAACACTACATAAATTTTATTTTACAAAAAATGTTCGAAATGGCGGCCACCTGCGGCTATGCAGGCCCTGCATCGACGGATAAATGACCGCTTTAGGCGTCGGATGAAGCCGGAGCTCTTGATTTCATCAGCGGCTTCAAAAATCAGGGCCTTTAGTTGTTCCAGGGATGCTATTTCTTTTTTATACACTTTTTCTTTTAAACACCCCCAGTAAAAAAAGTCTAGAGGGTTCAAATCAGGGGACCTTGGTGGCCACAAAATGGGACCCAAACGACCTATCCACCTCTCATTGTACTCATCATTGAGGTAGTTCCGTACAATTCGTGCGTAGTGAGCGGGACAACCATCATTTTGTAACCAGTAGTTTTCTGGCACATTTAAACTTTGTAATAGTTCCGGCAACGTATTTTGCAGAAAATTTAAATAATTGGGACCTGTTAGTGTCTCGGATAGTTCGACGGGCCCAACTATTTGTCCATTTAAAATTCCTGTCCAAAGGTTCACTTTAAACTGGACTTGAGCTCGGTCTTGCCTTATGTTTCTCGGATTGGTTGCCTGCCAACTATGAAGATTGTGCATGTTGACGTAGCCATTTCTTTTACATGATGACTCATCGCTCCACAGTATTTTGTCAAAAAACGCCGAATCTTCGCGTATTTTTCGCAACATGACGCGACAAAATTGGACTCTAGGCTCATAGTCTCGTGTCATTAGTGTTTGCACCCTTTGATAGTGATACGGGTGAAGCTCATGCCTGTGCAGAATTCTGCCCACAGTACGCGTATCTACACCGGTTCCTCTACTTAACTCACGAATTGATAACTCTGGATTAGCACGCACAGCTTCTAGAACTTCGTCATCACGATGTCGTCGAGGTCTGCCTTCCGAAGCACCACCAACACCGGTACCAGGCATTCGCCCTTCGCTAAAAGCGATGTGCACACGTGTAAACACCCGGTAGTCTGGGTGTCGCAAATCGGGGTATCTTCGACGATATTCGCGTGCAGCTTCATTTGCATTGCAGTTACACAGGCCGTAAATAAGATGCATATTTGCATACTCTTGAGGAGTGTACGTATGACGCGGCGTGATCAGTAGTCCAGGGATATGTAGAAGTCGTCGATAATATCACAATTGTCCAATTCGTATAGCAAAAACAGAGTCCGTAGTACATAAGCCAAATTCACGTCACAATAACAAACACGATAGAGCAAACGATATGTGCGCAAGAGACGATAGTCAAAAGAGCACTAACTTTGTTAAACAAGTTCAAAAGCTGTTTTGTTGTTTGTGAGAATAATAAAAATCTATCTCTGTCGCACAACTGTTATTTACCTGACATCAAAATGCTTTGTCTCTGTCTTATGATAAGACTAACCGTCTGGATTTGCCGTGCGATAAACAACCACAAGTAGTTGACTTAGAGTCGTTATCTGCTTACCCTATTCATGGTGGATGACTACCTGCTCCCGAGCACCCAAAAAAGGGTCCATTGTGAATGACTACCTGCTCCGGAGCACACAAAAAAGGGTCCATTCAAACTGTTTACAAAGACATGTTTAAGATAAATTAATAATTCTGTTAAAGAAAATTAGGGTATTTTTTTACAACTGTCGTTTTTTTTTAAAACCTCGTGAAATGTAATAAGTATTATACCATTTCGGAAACTGCATAAAACAAGCATGTTTTTAAGATATTGGGCAAATCAACTCCCATAAAGATTTTTTAAGCTAGACGATGTACAAAGTCAACAAATTGAATAATCAATAACACTTTTTTGATATCTCATGTATTTTTTCCCAAAATTTGTATTACGAATAGGGAATTCTTTATTGCTTTCAATAGCTCACCTCTTAAGCTGTTTTATAAAAAAAAACAGAATGCAAAATTTTTGAAAATTGTGGCAACAGTAGCATAATTGGTTAGTGAAAGTAGTCATTTTATGAAAAACATGACTTATGCCATTTTTTTCAAGACCATACATAGGATTAATTAAAAATATACATATTCGTATAGCGCAGTAGGAGGCTTATCCACAGGCACAGGCTTATCCATTAATTACGCCACACCCTGTATAGGCATAGACATACAAGACAGTGCGTGTACGGCTAAATCAATGACCCGGCTTGAGGTCAAAAAAATATTTATGTGTGTGTGAAGTACAACGTGAAGTTGCCTGGTTGCCTGGGGTAACATTATTGACGTCCGTCAAAACCCGATTGTCATTAAATGAATAAATTGTGTTTTTATGTGAAAATGAATTATTTCAGTTAAAATTACTTGGGAAATCCCATGTTGTGGCATTTTTTTATTATTCTGATACACTAGAACACCCAAAGACTGCGCATTTAGTTATTTTTATTTATTTGTTCGTAGCGGCGTTCACACTACAAACTGACAATGGTGTCAATTAAATATGGTGTATTATAACAGATCTTGATTTTAAATGCCATACTAGTATCAGTGTGTTCAAAATTGACGTTTGCAGATTGCAAAAATTAGGCAAAAATTAATGTTATCACGGTATGTCACTTAAATTAAAGTTCCATATCATTTTAGACCATGAATTCAAGTTAGCCCAGGCTAACTTGACTTGTCCTCAATTTTAAACGCCAACCCACCTTCTGGTACTTCTGTGTATATAGGTAAAGTCCTTATTCCCATTAACCGATAAACCCAGTGTTCTTACAAACAATTCTATACGTTTATAACAATAAAACACTTTATGAACCAATAAACACTGTTTTACGACACCGCAGCAGACGCGTCGTGCAGTATTACTTCATTTGTCCAGTTTATGGTCGCTCTTGTGATCTCAGAAAATTGTTTGTAGCTTAGTTTGAAAGGCTCAAATTTATTAAATTTTGTGTTTCATGAAATTTTATAAAATAGACTGATATATTCAATATGAAATACG
The DNA here is from genome assembly GCA_916999025.1 of Orgyia antiqua. Lineage (NCBI taxonomy): Eukaryota > Metazoa > Arthropoda > Insecta > Lepidoptera > Erebidae > Orgyia > Orgyia antiqua. The sequence continues at coordinate 24,836,916 of OU779862.1, forward strand.
AATTCTTTTTTTAATTTAATTTATTCATACAAAGATACTAATAATTAATAAATTGAATATATAATGAAATTGTAGTGGAAAAAGTGATCACCGCAAGCGGGACTTAAATCCACGACCCCGGAATACCGTTCCGTAGCTCTGCCAATTGAGCTTATTGCGGTCGTGCTAACAGTAACCAATTTGACCACCACAACGTTACTCGATTGAGTCCTCATCGCATTTTTGATGTGCAAATTGAATATAATAATAATACAGGTGTTACCACGTAATAAGAATGGTGTTGCCACTCCTTTATTTCTTCCTTAGGGTAAAAGTCATATACGGGATATGATAAGCAGATAACATTTGTAAAAGACAGAAACCATGAAACTAAACCATATGCCAACGCCAGTCAGCGCTAAATTACATCCTGAGGTGTCAGGAGGTAGCAGGCTTGTGCCCAACTGTGATGTTAATGAGCTGTAGAAAACACTGAAAATATCTCTAGATAGTTCATATACCTATCTTTCACAGGGTAGTGTGTTTTGTTACTATGACAGTGTCTATAGTAATACCACGTAAAACACGGTGGAGTCGAAACAAAATGCTACGAGAAAGTGCTTCGACATTTTCATAGCAATTAGTTTCAAGGTTTTTTAAATTGCGCTATCATGTTTTGGGAATCAAGATAAAAGAGGGGGTGCTTATGATGCTTTACATACACGTACATAACTACATACATTACTAATATTATAAATGTGAAAGTTTGTGAATATAGATGTTTGGATGTTTGTTACTCTTTCACGCAAAAGCTACTGAATGGATTTTGATGAAACCTTATGATAATGTACCTTATACATTAGAATAACATATAGGCTACTTTTCATCCCAAAAGAATGCAGTGTTCCCGTGGGATAATAAAAAACGAACAGATTTTTTATCCTTTTTACCGCGGGGGTAAGGCGGAGTATTATGGTATGTGAATGAAATGTATGAAAATAAAAAGTGCTACAATGTATTATAGTGCCAATTTTGGGACAATCAATATAATCTGATTAAAAGGCACGGCCGAGCGATGTCACGAGTAGAAAATACCTTTGTCTATAGTAATTCAATTAAAATGAATCCAAATTGGATTGGAAGCGTGACGAGTGCATTTTGTTTAGTTTTTATCCGTCACAAATGTGAATATTTTTAATCCAGTTATTTCGATTCACTTGTCTTATTAGGGATTTAAATTTTTATGCTTGCGGTATTCATTGCATAACTATATAGTGTACATATACAGAATTAAAACTAATATTTCAGATCTTAGTAAAGTGGCTAAAAGCCTAAAAACTTGGCTAGTTACTAATAGTAACTACTGCTATTGTTGTTGGTTATCTCTTGTCTCAATCTGACTCAATGATCAACTCAAATGATTTTTTTATATATTTGCTTGTTTCATTATAACTATACTTTCACTTTCGAGACGTGCAGATTTTTAATTTGCACAATTTATGACACATAATGGTGATTTCCTGCATATTACTTCATTCATTTCTAATTCAGAGAGCAAAACTAACTGTTTTCAGTCGGAAATTACATGAATTACTGAACTAAATTTTTATCTTAAGACTCCGTAAAGTGTTTCACACTTCCATAAACATAATAAAGACAAACGTTTACATTTTAAACAGCCACCTTAGACAAGTCACATAAAGACGTGGACCCCAAAGCGTTGAGGTGAATGTAATCACCGAATCAAAGCGAAATTTGTCAAAAACACCGCTCCTGTGCACTTCCGTCAATTCAGTCCAATTAATAATTTTCAGCCTATCTCTTTCCTATGCAAACAAATTGGTATATAGCTGTCCTCTTCTTGTACCCTTGTTTGAGAATCCCCGTCGAGATACTATATTGCCACTTTGTCGTCGGCTCCCGCGGGCTGTTTACATACAAAAGAGGAATTGCAATATTTCTCCTACTGGCGAAAGAAAATATTGGATACTTTAAAGTTTAAAAAAGCTAGGAACTCTCTTTGACCAGCTAAAATTAATAAAATACTTACGCTTTGACAAAAAATCCCTCTTAAAGTCCTTTGTCTACAATGTTTGTAACTTTAGCTCCTGAATGTTTGAAAAGTCATTAAATTTAACTGAAATGTGATAGCTTCGTAACGCGTTGCGATGCGTTGATGTAAACTTCCCGATCGCTAACCAGGAACAACAGTCAACAACCTAGAGTTAGCCTAGTACAGTTAGTGGCCAGTCCGAAGAGTAAGGGTAGGGTAGTGTAAGACCGCGCAGTTTCAAATCAACGCTTCATAAAATAAAAAATATACGTTTTGTTTAAGATTAATCCTACTAATATTATAAAGGCGAAAGTTTGTAAGTATGGATGTATGTATGGATGTTTGTTACTCTTTCACGTAAAAACTACTGAATGGATTTGAATGAAACTTTACCACAATATAGCTTATACATCAGAATAACACATAGGCTACAAATTGGCTGGACCGATTTTGATGAAATTTTATTTTATACAGAATTGTATGGCAAAACAACGTTTGCCGGGGCAGCTAGTCATTTATAAATCATACCTTGACTTTCTGGCTACAGACTACGGTAATAATTTTAACAAAAAATATGCTATCTTCTTAGGAAATAAACAAAAATCACAAATCGGGAAATGCGCAATTTTATACACCCTAGTGTGTAAGATTGTGCAAGGAGGTTGATAAAATTGCGCAACTAAATTATTTGCACAAATCGCATATAAAAGGGCTGGCTTCATTATAGTCTGAACCGTTTTCATGCTACCACTCCGTACATGTGTTGCACGCTATCCAATCTTTTACAATTGGCTTTTTATATACAACGTGTTTCAGAAAGGTGTAGTCATATTTGACCAATGTTACACATGGCCGGTGACTAGGCACTAGGCATGGATGAAATTACAAATACTAGTTATATTATGACTTTTATGTGTTCATAAAAGTTTAATTTATTTATTAAATTAATCGATCTTCTTTAAATACAACACTACTATGAGGTCATCTTTTATCGTAAGGTTCAATCGCATTCAATAAACCGTAAATATCTCATATTTGATGCGTTTCTGGTAGTTATTTAATAGTAGGCAATAAACAAAAAAAAAACTTACCAACTGTATTTTTCTATGTGTAACTGTAATATTTATAATATTTAAGGCCTATCTAATGCAACTTTAAATTATGACTACACCTTTCTGCAACACATTGTATTTTCCTCATGTTTTAAAACCAAAAGCAAATTTTTTTTTTCCTACTCTCGACACTGTTGTATCCTATCTGCCTAACCTTGCAGCACGATGTAGTTGTAAAAAATTAAATGAAAGTCGCCATCCCCAGAGATGGAGCCAGGGCTCTTTTACTCGTACCTTCGCCAATATTAATTCGCCTACGAGTCAATCAACCTAGATTTCTTTTTCTACTAAACATTCTAAAGTAAGTATTATGCTACAAACCATTAACTAACATAGTGCATACGTAAATAAAATACCCATAAAATATAAAAATTAAGATGAATATTTTAAAACTACCTTATATAGTCAACTGAAAAAAAAGAGATGTATAAGATTGCGCGCGCAATCTTGCACGCGCTATTTGTGCGCAATCTTACACACCTCAATGCTTCTTGAAAAATTGCGATGTCATTGCCATCTCCTAAAAGCCATCTACGTAGTTAAAATTAAAAAAATCAATAAATCTGCCGCGAGAAAAGTGGGGTTAATTACTAATAGTACTTAGTTAATTACTTGTTTGTTCTGCGTCTGGGTGTTTTCTATGTATTATAAGTATGTATTTACAAAAGAAAAGTAGTTTATGTATTATATCCGTATCTGGTACCCATAACACAAGCATATTAAAACCTATACCAGGGGACCAGAGGACGTTGTGTGAAATGTCCAAAATATTTATTATTATTATTATTATTATTTACTTAGACATTTTGTACAGTACCACTTTCATTCCATGAAAAAATATGATCAAAGGTGTCTAAAAACTTTGCAGTTTTATATCTCCTGTATTATATATTCAATTAGAACATAATTTTGTGAGCGTGTGTTTGTCATGATAGCACACAAAAGACATCTGAAGTTGGTGACGTAGTTCCTTCCATTACCCAGATATGACGTATGCGCAATCTTATCGCACGCGCAATCTTTCACCACCCTACCCTACTGACTTTTAGAACTGTGTTTTTTTATGCTCTTTTACTTTCAAACGTAATTTAAAAGCATATTTGTATTCGGAAAAAGATAATTTTATTAGACACGTAAATTGTGAGCAATCGTTGCGTTATTTTATCAAAAACGCTACCAATTATAAAGGAATTCAGTTTCAAACTATTCAAAGCGACAACAAAATTTTGTTTGATTGTTTTATTGATTACTCATAGTCAAGAGATAGCAGCATATATCTGTAATAAGGTGATTTTAATGCCCAACCGGGTGAATTGTTTGGGTTAGAAATGGAGAACTTCTGTAAAGATCAAAAATGGGTGTGTGCAGATGTAGTCATGCTCGGCCGCCATTCTGGTATGTTTACGTTTATCAGTGATGCTCATGGAAGTCGTAGTTCACTTGATCATTGCCTGGTTACTGAGGCAGCCTGGTTGACGGCTCGTGATGTCATGGTGCGTCATGACGTTTATTGGTCTGACCATTTCCCCTTAGAAATTATTTGTGATCTTAATATTATAAGAAAAAGAATTTTAAATACTACTCCATCACAATATCAAAATACTGTTATATGGGGAGAACGAAACAACTATCAAATTAATAGATATTCCAAATTATGTAATGTTAGTTTAAGAGGTATTGACTTCCCTAAAGAGTTAAGTAATTGTTGTGACCATGTTTGTTCTGATAAGGACCATAGGTTACTAATAGAGAAACTTTACAATATGATAATCAACTCATTGACAGATGCGGCTGCTAATTCCTTTGAAGCGGAGAGATTCGTGAGGGGCCAACATGTGCTGGGGTGGAATAAGTATGTCCGAGATGCCCACAGGGAGGCGCGTAGTTATTTTAATATCTGGAAGCAATCAGGTAGGCCTCACTTTGGCACCACATTTATAAACATGAAGAATAGTAGAAAAATATTTAAAAAGAAGTTAAAAGTTTGTCTTAACAATCGCGAGCAGATTAAAATGAATAATTTAGCAGACCAACATAAGAATAAACAGTTTTCTAAATTTTGGAAACTGACTAATTAGCTAAACCAGAGAACGGGCCTCCATGCGAGTATTGACGACAATACGCTCCCCGGGGCTATAGCTAACTGTTTTAAGGATAATTTTATAATACAACCGCGGTTGTCACCACAAGCTAATTTACAGGTATAGGGAATCCACTTGGATTCTCAACTAAGGAGGTTGCTTATATTATCAGGCGTATGTCCAGGGGCAAATCTCCGGGGCACGATGGTTTGAGTATTGAACATCTTCAACATGCGGGGCCCCATCTCGCGCGTGTAATGGCAATGTTTTACACAATCTGTGTTCGTCACTCTTTTTTGCCTACTCAGATGATGGAGACAGTTGTGGTGCCAGTATTGAAAAACAAAACAGGTGATATATCTGATAAATTCGGATTGTTCATAATTTTCGACCTGCAGATTTTATATTTTTTTAGAAAATATAGACTATTTTAAGCAACTAATTTCAATATTATTGAAATATTCACTAAATAGAATTTTTAAAAAATACTTAAAGATATTATTTTAAATGTTGTGACGTCTTCGTTATACGCAATCTGTGTCTTGCTTTTTCCTGATAGACTTAAGACAGATTGCTATACATCTTTTCAAAGTTGCCAAGTTGATATAATAGACCAATTTTAACTCCACCACAGAGTAGTATATCCCTAAGAACGCCTTATTATCTTAAGTTCTTCATTTCAAGGGCAAATAGAGATCATTAGCTTTTTTGGAAAAATATTCGTTAATATAGCGAATTTTCCGAAAAAAACTAATGGATCATGATCAGAAACTCTATTCCTCGAAATGGTTTTCGAATTAAGAGTTTTAAAAGAATATGAACAATGCCAATTAAATTACAGACCTATATCTCTGGGTACCATTTTGGGAAAGATGATTTTCAGTTTGAGCGTCTACTTAACAAATATGTTAACATTAATGATGCTCAGTTCGGCTTTAGGGCTGGGCTGTCTACTGAAAGCGCGATTTTAGCGCTCAAGCAGACTGTCAGGTACTATACTGATCGTAAGACGCCTGTCTATGCTGTTTTTCTCGATCTCTCCAAAGCCTATGATCTTGTATGTTATGATAGACTCTGGCCTAAACTATCTAGCCTTAATGTTCCCAGTGAGTTGATTAACACATCATTGAGATTTTGGTACGAGAACCAAAACAATAAAGTCAAATGGGCGAGTGGTTTTTCTGACGAGTTTAAACTGAAATGTGGTGTAAGACAAGGTGGAATATCGTCACCTTTGTTATTTAATTTATACAAGAATCAGCTCAGCGAGGAGCTCAGTAGTGCCAATGTCGGATGCTCAATTGATGGTATGTTTATAAATAATCTTAGTTACGCGGATGACATGGTACTGCTAGGACCCTCGCTGAGTGCAGTTCGTAAACTAGTAACAATATGTGAGAGATATGCTACTGCTCATGGTCTGTTGTACAATGTAAATAAAAGTGTGTACATGTTATTTAAGGGAAGAAATAAGTTGCCTATAATGTTGCCTACTTTATCTCTGAATGATATACCACTTCAACGGGTGACACAAGTCAAATATCTTGGGCATGTGGTGACTGCTGACCTGCTGGATGATGCTGACATGGATAGAGTGCGCAGGGCGTTGTCAGTCCGGTGTAATATGTTAGTTGATAGGTTTTCACGTTGTACTGATGATGTGAAAATCAAGTTGTTTAAAGCCTTCTGCATGTCCTTTTACACGTGTAGCCTATGGGTGAGATATACGCGGCGGGCCTACAACGCCCTGCGCGTTCAGTACAATAATGCGTTTAGGATATTGTTGGGGCTCCCTCGTTACTGTAGTGCATCAGGTATGTTTATATTGGCTAATACTGATGACTTTTATACTATTATGCGCAAGCGTGCTGCCTCCATGCGGCCCAGAACGCAGGTGAGCCCGAAAAGTATTCTCAACGTATTATCTGTTAAATATGACCCTTCCTAGCTTATTGGCAAAGCTTACATGTACGCATATAATTCATTGTTTTTTATTTTTATTGTTTAAATTTTATAATTGATTTAAGTATGTGATTATTGGCAAAAACAGTAACGTACATAATATTCTATTTTATTTTGAATTTTATATGAAATTAATTTTAACAATACTGCTGACTATTTTATATGACCTATTTTCATTTTATTATTATTTTTATTATAATTTTGTTGGATTTTAATTTGTGATTCTGTCTGTTACGTGTTTAGTTTACATTAAGATCATTACACGCTTTATATTTTTTACAAAATATGTTGTGACATAGTAAGCACTAATTTTTAATTATATTATTTTATTTTATATATTATTATGGATTTGAAGTTATATGTATTTTAAATCTGAAATAAATTATTTTGATTGATTTGATTGATAAAATCTATAATATAATATCCAAACTACCAGCACCGTTTGCTACACGATAGGAATACAGTATCGAACCCTGGAGAATATTCTAACAATTCCATTTTAACATAAAAATATCATATTCTCTCTCGTGAATTTATTTTAAGACAATTTTCTTTTACCTACGTTAGTACCTTGTGTTTCAGAAATGTAAAAGTTGATTAAATACGTATTTATGAAAGATGGAAAGTCACGATGAAAAATGTGGTTTCTTGTCTATAACGTATTTCTAATATTTTAATCTACTTCTAAAAAGGAGGAGATTCTGAATTCATCGCAATTTTTTTTTTATTACCTTCAACTTGCTTAAGATTTATATATTTCGAAAGACTGAATAGTGCTATTGCGCAAACCGGGATTAGAACCTGAAACTTCTGGGCCTTCAGGCTAGTATGATGGAGGGAGCATAATCATTACAGATTATGTTCCGTCTTATCTCATTAAGATCTCATTATTGGATACGGCCAGTATCCAATAATGAGATCTCTTATCGAGAATAGATATGAGTTAGATATAGATAGATATGAGATATCTTTCACTGCAGGAGGATTCTTTCTAGGGTTCCGTACCCAAAGGGTTAAAACGGGACCCTATTACTGAGACTTCGCTGTCTGTACGTCCGTCCGTCCGTCCGTCCGTCTGTCATCAGGCTGTATCTCAAGAACGGTGATAGCTAGACAGTTGAAATTTTCACAGATGATGTATTTCTATTGCCGCTATAACAACAAATACTAAAAATAAAATAAAATAAATATTTAAGGGGGGCTCCCATACAACAAACATGATTTTTTTACCGTTTCTTGCTCGATACTAATAACGTTGCCTTATGTTGCATAGATAATGGTACGGAACCCTTCGTGCGCGAGTCCGACTCGCACTTGACCAATTTTATTTTTTACTTATATCATAGGTATGATCATACGTAGACGATCAAAGGGCTTTTTCTGTCTCTTTCGGAAGATGAATCTACTACTTACTACAACTCCCAAGGTTGTCTGTTAGAAAATTCCTTAGGCATAAAGCCCCACTTTAGACATTAATGTGTATATGAAGTGTAAATAAGATATCCGCCACCACACAAGTGCAGATTTTCTTCGATTTCTTAAAAATGTATTTTTATTTTTACTAAAAGTCTTATCCAAGATAACCAAACTCATAATAAAAGATGATTTTTGTAAACAAAAACATCACAATTATGTTGCTATTTTTTATTTTCACGAAAATTTAGATCTAAATTATGTAATCGCAGTTCAAACAGTACGAAGTTGGTCGTTGTTAATCTAATGATAAATACTGGCGGAGAGGCCATTAGCCTTACTAATTTATTGCCCGTGACCAAGCCTCTAAGTTTCTACGAACGAGTCACTCTAGTTTCGGCTTTAACAAGCTTATGTGGAAACAACCTTTTTGTGAAAGACATTAATTTGGAGACTTGGTGTTACAATTTAGAAATGGTTTCAGTTTTAGATACTTACATGGTATAAATATAATAGTTGTATAAATAAAATCATGTCAGTATACTATCTGAGTCGATAATTTGAAGATTTATTAAGGTGGCTTTCCAATGTTTGCGACCGGGTTGCTCAACTTGTTTTGATTTTGTACAGAAAATACCGTTTGATTCTTATATTCACGTGCCCCTCGAATAAAACTTTTACTGTGTTGTATAAAAAGTGGTATGTAAGTAGGTAAGTAACGTGTAACTAAATACAAAAATTGGCGTAGAATGGGAACCACTCATAGCTTGTGGCTCGCGTGATTTGTCATGTCAAAATGTATTCTTGACTTCTTTCAAAACGTGAAAATTCACTTGATTTGTCAAGTCGCGCATCGCGAACTTCAGAAGTCCACCTTTAGCCATCAGGGTCATGATAGGGTACTAATGGTACCTTGTTCTATAGAACTATTTGAATGTTTAGTTTGGTACTCTATGAGGATCATTTTGTTATGTAATATAGGCATAAAAATTGGAAAGGAAAAAACAAAGAGTTTTATTATAAAATAACATTTTATTTCGTCCATCGTAATTGTTATTTAAGCCATATTGATTACACACATCCATTTATTACTAAAAACATTACCTTATATTTAACATTTAAACACATAGTAACATTTACATACAAAATCACATTCATCTGGCACTCGAGTCATGTATTATGACGTCATAATTCCTTTTTATAAGTCACACATGAGTATTTTATGAATAACTTTCGTATTACTTACTTATGATTTATTTGTGTGAAAATCAGTAATCGATAAAGTGTGAAAGTAAATAAGGTTATTCCAGATAAGTGTTATATATATATAGAGCTTGTTTAACAAAAAAAAATTTCCAACTGTTTTAAATTATTATCATACAATAAGTATAGGCTTGATTAAATGAAAAAAGTTTGGAGAAAAATGGAGTAAGCACATACATGACGTCAGATAGAATTTTATAGAAATAAAGAACATATATTGCGCGGATCCCTGATGAGATATAGGCAAGACAAAGATGATGTGGCTGTGGGCTTGGTGATTTAATTTTGAGTAAATTCAATAACTTTAACTCCTATTCATTATGTGGTACTTATAAGGAACATTACGTAATGCTCGCGGGTTTCAGAGCTACGTTTAAAGATACTGCTGGCTTGACTTCTAGCAAATTATTATAAATAATCGTAATTATTTCGGTTTTAAAAATTAGGAGGAAACTGTCGTAAGGTATTCACAGTATCATATATTAACAGTCGTAATTTATTAATGTTCTTTGATTTTCTTGTCTTACTAATTCTTATTTTTTTAAATGTTTAAAAAATATTATTGAAAGATACCACGATAGGCCACACCCCGCGCTGGGTCACGGTAAGGCTCAAGGCACCATCGTGGCCCAGCAGGGCTAAAAGGCGGAGGAAAAATAAACCACGTTATACCATAAAACATTGATAATAATATTCTTAGAACTATAATTTTCGTAAGAAATAGTGACATTGAAGATATGCTATTGAAAAATATATTTATCGTTGTGGATAACTTTGTCTAGCGACATCTACCAGTGAAATTATAAAATTACTGAAAAAGTATTACTTTACTTACTTTATATATTAGACTAGCTGTTGCCCGCGACTTCGTACGCGTGGCATTTAGAAAATTTTCCCCGTTTTTGAAACAATTTTCCCTAAAGCTTCGGTCCTGTTGATCGCAACGTATATTGCTTGCTCGATAAATGTAATATTCAACACTGAAATAATTTTTCAAATCAGACTAGCGGTTCCTGCCATTAGCGTGTTCAAACAAACAAACTCTTCAGCTTTATATTATTAGTATAGATATCTAATTTGCTTAAATCTTTAATAATAATTACAGGTTTTGATTAATTTTAGACATTGAATCATTTAATACATGTATATCAACATAAGTGATAACCAAATACATTAATAATTTTCACAACATCGATTTCACAATAGAAGAAATATTATATTATATAAATATTATATTATGTACCCAAGAAATATTATATTACAATTAATAAATTTGAAAGCGCAAACTATTTTTAAATTCAATGAAAATTTCTAATGCATTATAATGCCTAAGAGTAGAAACACCCTGTTTATTCCAATAGAGCGTTTTAAATACAGATTTACTCAATATGAATATAGCATACATACAAATACTTATAAATATTTTAATATTTTTTTTAATATTTTCTAACACTTGCGCGAAACATTTACTCAAATAAAACTACTTTTATGTGTAAACTTGTATGTGGTGTGTGAAAAGTCTCCGAAACCTAGGAGACTGTTCGATTATTTTCTTTGGCTTGATTAGTTTTTAATAACGTGCCTTATGTTGCATAGATAATGGTACGGAACCCTTCGTGCGCGAGTCCGACTCGCACTTGACCAGTTTTTGGATACTGTTACATTTTATCTAGAACAAATAATTATACGCGTCTTAATCCCTAAAAAGTAGTTTTATTTGAATATCTTTTTGTCATAATAATATAAATATATTAGCGATGGATATACAATTCGCAAATTAGATAACAAAACATTTTCTTCTTTTCTTTTGCAATTAACATGCTATGCTTTTTTTATTTTTAAGAAACAAAATAAAGCAGAAAAAAATTGTTGTATTTGAACGAACTTGAAACAAAAACAGCTAAACACGTAACGACAGCGATAACTTTTTCCATTCATTTGTGCGGACTTCCTAGTTCTACCATTAAACGATAATCCGCAATGAATTTTGAAACACATAATACAACGAATACATTGTCGAAAAAACTGCAAATAATTACATTTGCAGTTACATATGCAAATGATTACCACTGTAAATGTAATCATTACAGGTGTATTCATACATAAATCACTACGATGTATCGCTATGCGTGTAACAGGCATTAGTCTCTTAGGTAATTGATTTTTATTTTTCGCCCTTTTGATGGAAAGGAACGATCGCTTGAAGTGTATTGTACATTCCCTTCATAGGGTGAAATTTTAAATGGAAATTATAGATATTGGTTTGTATGTACGAGTTAATTTTTGTTTTATTTTTATTGCTTGGGTCGTCAGACTAGCAAACGAGCCACCTGATGATAACTGGCATCCGTCGCTTATGGACTCCGCAATACCAGGGGCATAGCTCAATAAATCCCACAGTAGCTCAATCGGAGAGAGCGCCAAAAATTATTAATACTTTGTGTAACAAAAAAAGGGTTTTCTTAGAGTATATATTATAAAAAGCCTTTTAATAATTAGTATGTGTAACTTTATGAAGTAACAAAACATCGGTATAAAATATTATAAAGGGTGTAGAAGTCAACAGATAACGGTAGAAAATACAACAATAATTATGTTTCTATGAGGACTTGAAATAATGGCTTAGCAAACTAGTCAGCTATCCTAATAAGCAAGAAGATTTTGTGTAACTCCGTTAAGATTAAGGGAAGAAACATGAATTCATAAAAAGTATATAGCATGAATATTCTTCTCTTTAAATAAGATTAAATCTGAATATTATATTTGTGTGTAACTAAGCAGACAGCTAAGTTAAATATGAAAAATCTGCAGAAGTAAATAGTTTGAGGTAGAAAAGATAACATTAAAGGCAAACAAGGACAGACTATTGAATGAAAGTAAGAATATATTGATATAAATAAAATATAAAGTTATTACAATTAATGAGTAACTTATTTATTAATGAAGTACTACAAGAAATTTAATTCAATAAATCCATTTTATCGACTTCATACAAAAAATACTTAGACCTATTGACAGACATATTAGAGACATTTACAATATATTTCGCTAACATTGTTCAGATTTTTATCTAGACACCATACATTTGAATAAAGTATTATATTTAGTATTATTTTTATAATTGTGGTATAATAGACAAATATATCTGAGTAATGTGGATGTCTTAAGACTTGTTTGGTTTAGAAAAATTTGAAATTTAAATCTGATCTCGACAGCTAAAATTTATTTTAAAAAAGTATTTGAAATGCCGACGCAAACTAAACTTTGAACAACAGTGTACGTCCTGCGAATATCTCAACATGCATGTACGTACACACAAACATACCAGATGGTAGGTTAACGTTTAAATTTAGTGCAAGTAACTTTACGTGACGTTTCATATGACGTATAGCCTAGACACAGACAGACACATTTTTACGCACACATTTATTATATAATATGTAAATGGCTTCAAGCCGGCGAAGGCATGTAGCCATTGACACTACATCTGGAATATCTGTGTACGTACACATATTGTTTTTTGAATGTTGTCGTTAATGTTAACAGTATCGTTCTTTTATAATAACACCGTTGTTGCAAATTGACTAACTATTAATTAAAAATAACAACAAGATTATTTTTTCCACTAATGTTCCAAATAATAATTAGATATAATAATAAATAAATAATAATAAATAAATATTCATGGACAAATTTACACAACGTCCTCTGGTCCCAAGCTAAGCTTATATGATTGTGTTATGGGTACCAGAATACGGATATACTACATATGCTACTTTTCTTTTGTAAATACATACTTATAATACATAGAAATACCCAGACGCAGAACAGACATTTGTATAACATTTATAAAGATCACACAAATGATTGTTCCGAGAGGGAATCGATCCCGCGACCTCGTGAGTCAGTCACTCGGCAGTCCGTTACATAAACCACTCGTCCACGAGGCCCGTCGTCGAAGATATCATTGGTTTATTTTATACTTTCAATTTGTTTATCGACATTAACTAAAAAATGTGACTGAAAAATTACGTACCTTAAGTGAAGATAGATTCAAAGGTTCATCCCCATTAGTAGACTCTATTCAAGTCTGTGTAGACCTGTATTTGGGTTTGTATCGAACTAAATCTGTGTTTGTATGGAAAAAGAGATAGAGATTAAAATTATGTAAGAACACATCGCTATAACATGAAAAAACCAAGTTCAAATTCGTCAAAACCAATGTCTGACAATCTCACATACTAACTACTGTTTTGGTGTTTGATCCTTTTTATGGCCTGGACGGACTAAATGTCCTCAGGAACTCCTTAACTAAACTTATTATATACTTAGATATATAACTTATTTAAATATTTACATTCAGACTTAAGAAAATAATTATTTTTTCACTTAGAAAATAATTTGGTTTTAACTAGGGTTTAATGTTGCAAAGTGCAAAAATACAAAAAACATTTTAGAAAAATCAAAATACGTTACTTTGGTACGTAATATTAGCAATAAGAACTCCGTAACAAAAATTTATCATATTTTATAGTGCAGTGATAAAAAATTTTGTACATATTTTTAAATTTTTGCAATACTTTTTTAGGGTTCTGTACCCAAAGGGTAAAAACGGGACCCTATTACTGAGACTTCGCTGTCCGTCCGTCCGTCCGTCCGTCCGTCCGTTCGTCTGTCACCAGGCTGTATCTCAAGAACGGTGATAGCTAGACAGTTGAAATTTTCACAGATGATGTATTTCTATTGCCGCTATAACAACAAATACTAAAAATAAAACAAAATAAATATTTAAGGGGGTTCCCATACAACAAACATGATATTTTTACCTTTCTTGCTCGATACTAATAACGTTGCCTTATGTTGCATAGATAATGGTACGGAACCCTTGGTGCGCGAGTCCGACTCGCACTTGACCAATTATTTAAGAATTAATTACATACTTAATTTTTCAGATTTTTTGTAAAAAATTCATTCATATTTATTACGAACTATTTTATTAATTTCACAGAGTACATTAAAATAATATCGTGTATAACAATATGACATACATTAACACACAAATCGCTAACTTAATATTCACAGTAGGTATTATCCTTACGACATTTTTCACATACATTATTGTTATCTTCTAAAAATTAAATTCCTTTTGCATCATTGTTTATTCAATATGTACAGACTTAAAACTATTTAGTTCTACGTATTTAATTTATAAAAATTTCAAGACAAATTACATTATTTTTTGACTTTCAGGGCATTGATGATGATGATTATAATAACTATGCTTTTATTGAAATAAAAATCACTTTTATTTTGATCATGACTTCTTTAAATCCAATATTTTAAACAATTTAACCCATTCTTTTTGTCGTGACATTTATGTTCTAACTTAAAATAATTGAAGAAAATAGGTAATCTTGTCTTATATAGAAAACTTTTTTATGTTACCTACAAGTTATTTGCAGTGCACATATAAACGGACTTTATTATGAATTTAATTTAAAAATATCTTATTAAACCGCTTTGCACCGAACTTAGTATAAAATACACTTATATATTTAGGCTATATTTTGACATTGACTTACAGATTAATTAAATACTGCTATAATTAATATTTACGATAGTAACATCGTTATTTAATTCTAGATTATCTTAATTAACCACATTAATATGTTAACATTGGGACCAATTCTACACGCAAAATTAAAATTAACTAAAAAATAAAAAAAATTGTACAATAACACTATTCGGAAATGATAATTAAACTTTTTTATTATAGAAACTGTGTAGTACCTATAGTCTAACAATTTTAAATAATATAAATATATAAATATAAATATTCATGGACATTTCACACAACATCCTCTAGTCCCAAGCTAAGCTTATATATGCTTGTGTTATGGGTACTAGAATACATATATTACTTTTCTTTTGTATATAATACTTATTATACATAGAAACACCCAGACGCAGTACAAACATTTGTATGACAATTAGAAAAATCACACAAATAATTGTCCCGATCGGGAATCGAATCCGCGACCTTTTGATCATCAGTCCGTTACATGAACCACTCAACCACGAGGCTCGTTATATAAGTATATAAATGAGAACAAAGAAATAACCTATTAATAAAAATACACCATAGATTTGTTTTCGTTTTAGTTAAGTTCTGGTTCCTGATATACAGTTAATAGTAAGTAGTAGTTTTAAGCTTATTGTAACATTTTATACATCGCCCTTGGCCGGAGAGGAGCACACACCATGGCTCGGTCAGGGTGAGGAGACACGCCAAAAAAAAATTAACCAAAAAAAAAAAACATTTTATACGAGACAATAAAGATTTATTAATTATTTATTTTAGGTTTGGTAAAGTATTCACGCATTAGAATTGGCCTTAATATTTAATTTTATCTATAATAATCATATACTTTTAATTAGGTCCGTATTTTTTCAGTTTGTGCTCTACAAATTACTCATTTAATATACAATTCCTCACTATAGGATTTTAATCCAACTTATCCGAATATTTTCTAGCGCTTCAAATACATTTTAATACTAAAATTGCCTTCGCATTTTATTTAATCTTTGGAAATTCATTTTACACACTAAATCATACAAAATTTATCTCTGAACAGTTAACAGAATTAAAAAATAATACCTTTTGGATTCTCCATTAATGGTAACCATTTTTTTTTATCTTTGGCAGGCACTTTGGTATCGAAAAACGAAAGATACAGTGCCAAGAATTTTGAGAAATTGACAAGTATAGATTAGACTAGGTTAAGTAATCAATCTTTCGTTTTAAAGGTAAGAACTATTTTTATCTAGATGTAAGTACTTAGAGCTTGTCTGAAGTCATGAAGAGCAGCTAATAGTTGAGGTGCTGTTGGTCGACCTGGAGGTGATAAGGTCCAACACCATGACATTAGACCATACCTATTAAAATAACACAGTATTTTTAATGTATCCAGAAAAGAGATAAGTAACAGATCAATTACAAGTAGAACTTGCACATGAAGGGTCATGTACTTTCATCACCGAATATCGATATCATCAAATAATGGAAAAAGACACATGATGATGATAAATATTTGCGGTTGGAGATTATGTGTGACTAAGGTAGAGAAAAGTATGCTTAAGTTGTTTGGTCTTGTGGAGAGGATGGATGAGAGACGATTAACGAAATGCATATACAAGGCGGAGGTAAGTGGAAATGCTGGGAGAGGACGCCCGAGAAAAATATACTCCGATGTCATCGCCGGGATACTCCAAAAAGGGCAAGTGCGTAGCACTTACAACCGTCGGGCATGTATGACCAGATGTATGAGTGTGGATGAAGCCAAGGAAGTATGTTTGGATAGTAGCAGATGGCGCTCTATAGTCTCTGCCTACCCCCATGGGAAAAAGGCGTGATGTGATGCTGATAATGATGAACATCGACTGATATGCATACATTAACAGGCGTATTTTGAAAATTACGCGCTTGGCCATTTGATTAGACGCTCCGGGTCAATTTAATTAGCCGCCCTATAAATTATTAGAGATAGAGCAAATTTTTTAACTTAAAGCTTTGGCTGCCCTTCTTAGGCTGGTCACCCCAGGTCATGGCCCCTGTGGCCCTAGGATAAATACGCCCCAGCATACATTGTGAAATTGTGAAATGTGTGTGCGTTATACTCGTGAACGGGTGCCTTCTGCTGGGACTGGTCGACTTGCTCTGTTGGGGTAGCCTTCATATTCGTCATATTCTGGTACGCATTGCACTACCCTGCATCATCCTCACATACGCATTTTCGTTGTAATCATGAATTTAATTGAAAAAAAAGGATTAATGAAAAAAAAAAAACTCTTGTCTGTTCTTCTCCATAGTATTCCCTTTTGGAACAGATGCCTAGCTTCTGACTTTTCAAAAACCATGTAGTAACCTTGCCTACTTAAAATAAAAATCTTTGACTTTGACTTTGAACAATTAAACTCTAGCTATCACTGTTCCAAAGATACAGCCTAGTGACAGAGGAACGTACGGATAGTCAGCGAAGTCTAAGTAATCGGTTCCCGTTTTACCTTGTGGTACGGAACCCTAAAATTAATCAAAGTAAAATAAATATTTTTAGGCAATTCCTGCATTTTTCTCTTTAGCTCCCTTCATCTATACAATTTTTATACACTTATTATAAACAAATTTCTCCTAATTAATAACGAATTTAATTACCATCTCATTTCCACTCATCAGTAGTGCTTAACACACAATTTTTTTTTTTAATAATTTTGCCAGACAACAATAAACAGTGACCAAACGACATCCATGTGTAGATAAGACCCCCATCCAGATCATGTATTCATAGAAGCATAAAATCCAACTTCACTTGTAAATGAACTATTATTTTAAAAGTTTATTTATGAATAATATGTTTTATTCTATTTGAAAGAAACCTGTTCCAAGACTTGACTTTTTAAACTTCAATACAAAGATATTGACAATACCAGTAGCTGTCTTGAGCAATGTAAAGTCTTTTTAGTAAATTGCATTTTCCTCTTGAGACATTCAAGAGTGTCTTTACATTAGAATCAGCTTTTAAATTACGTTTTATTTATTTAAATGTTTGTGTTTCTACAACAAGTGTTGAAAAGATAAAAAAAATATTAGAACTTCTCTGGAATTTTCTATATAAATGAAAAATCTTGATATTGCACAAAATTCGTGTCCCAGCTTATAAGTTTTTTTTTCATGGCTAGCTTTGGGCTGGCTGCAGTCCACCTGATGTTAAGTCGAAGTGCAATCCAAATGCGAGGGTAGCTAGTACAGTATAGATCCACTAGCTGCCCCCGTCTTGTTGGCCCGCAAGGCCTCTTTACGCCTTGCTTCAAAGACCGTAGAAGAATTCCGTTTCTTTACATGGTATGGCATTCTTTCACATCAGAGGGTTATTTCATCTACTATACAACGCTAAAAAGACGTGTTAATATAGACGTTAGGTGAACGATTTCGTTTCTTCCTCAAATTGTTAACTGGTTCGATTTGCCCTTGCCGGATTTTTACAATTCATTTGTTTTTACTACTAAGACAGTAAAGACGTATACGGCCCGCCTGATGGTAAGTGGCCACTATAGCCAATATATGTCTGCAACACCAGAGTTATCACTCTCACGTCGCCGATGCAATGTCTTTAAAAATACTTACAATTCATCAGGACAATTGTGTGGTTGTGAAGGTCTGTATCCTCCACTCAAAAATGCACCAACATCAGCAGCATCTAACTCAGCTAAAGGAGATGCTCCAAGGGTTGCTAACTCCCATAAACTTATACCCAACGACCACTGTTGAAATAGAAAAGATGATTGTTCACCTAACCTATCCGTAATAATAACTGAAATAGTTTCTCCATAATTAAACATATTGGTCATATAATGATATTAAAAAGGCGGAAGTTTGTATGTGTGTGATTTTGTTTGTTGCTTCTTCATACTGAATTAATTCCACGCATGTGATTCTGAGTCAAATCACAGGTTCAAAATTAACACAGGCTACCTGAAAAATGCCATGTTCCCGTAGCAAAATTGAGTCGCTCAAATATTTTGTTTTAATAATGAATTAACTAGATGGCGTTAGTGTCGAATTAAAAGTCGCTATGGTTTTGTTACCGTCCTTTATGATGATGTCTTTTTACTTTCTTACATCCTCTTTTTATTACAGTTTATGGTGCTGTTAATTCCAAAAAGGAAAGAAAATCTTACCACATCAGATGCCGTTGTGTATTGATTCTGTAGCAATGTCTCTGGAGCCATCCATTTAACAGGTCGATTTTCGTTGTCACCTAGACAATGGTAGTCATCAGGAAATAGGTCCCTTGATAGACCATTATCTGTCACTTTCAGCCTTAATTTCTCATCCACCCTGCAAACGTACTTAACCTTACTAGATAATATTATAAACTTAAAAGTTTGTAGGTATGTGTCTATATACCCGTAACTATATTACTTATTTACGTTCGAACGGCTTAGTGGGTTTCAAATAAATATTCTAAATATCATAATACAGACTGCTTTTAATTCCCAGGAAATCCAGGGTTCGTGTGGGGAACTCAAACCGAAATTTGAACACACCTATTTCACTGCGGGTGACATGGCGGGGCACAGCTAGTGCTACATAATTTCTCTGACCTACGTTTCTTTCATAATATTTCAGATTATCTTCAAAACATTAACGTAGGTACTTACTTCGACACTTCGTTAAAGTTTTTATCAAATAAATTAGATTTTTGGATAAGGTAAAGAGTTCTGAACGTTTCCGGTAAATTACAATCATTAAAATTATAAGAACAATTTAAAAATGTACTTCTAAACTCTTTAGTAGATACTCTTTAAGAAAATATAAATTTGCTAGGAACTCATCATAAACTGCAACCAAAAATACTGGTACAATTTAATTCTTATCAATTTACTCGTAAATGTGTATGGTATGAATAACATTAACAATTTAAAATTTAGTGTGTAGATTTAAGTATTTTTAAATTGGACCTGCGTTTAGAACGAAACACTTTTATGATCCGTGGAATATTGGAAAATAAGAATAAAGGGCATACTTACACACAATTTCTGGCAGCAACATCAGCATGTACTATCCGCTGAACGTGTAAATATGCTAATCCACATGCGACTTGAGCACCTAAATCTACTAATTCTCTTGTTGCAGGAGCTGTTTGATGCCCTAGGCGGCATGAGGTTAAAAACCTATAAAGATAAGAAAATCAGTACACAAAACCTTATGTTGGTCGCTGTTGACGGATTAAGAATATACATGCAATAATGGCATTTCTTCCTAATGCTGATTCATTAAATAAAATAAAATATTTCTAAATGATATTTTCTGCAAGAGATGGAACCTCAAATAAATCCTATAGCAACACGCTTATACTGCTGCCAGAATGTTCTAGTAAACTGAAGAACATGCTGGCAAAAATATGATGCTATTAGAAATATTATGTTACCGGGTAACACACACTCACTAACGGTGATTTGAGATCGATGATGACTCAAACTCACGAAAATTTCAATACGAAAATATGATGATATTTGATTTATTAAATACAATCATATTGTTTAGGACCTCAGTACCCAACAGTGAGATGTTTATAACCTAAAAGGGAAAGACAACCAGCAAGCAGTCTTAATGTAGCACAATACCAACAAAGAAATAAATATTCTAGGAATAGCCATATGACATAGTTTCCCATAGTTTACAAAACCACTCAAGTCAAAAATTATCGATGTTAACATTTTATTGCCTTTATAAATCGGCTCATTGTGCATCCAGCTATTAATCATATAAAGGTTTCAGCCAATCAAAGGCATAATCCTAAAAACTGTGACAACGCATGTTGATTTGCCTCAAAACTATTTTTAGCTCCTGTAAAGTTTGTAAAAATGACTTATACAGCATTTTAAACTGAGGCACGATAGATATTTCCTATTAATCCAACCTTTTAAGATTTGAAGAGTGAGATGGACAGCAATAAACTAGAAGGGGTTTGCGGGCTTCTTCCGCACAAGCGGCCATTGGAGTAAGTACATTATTGTGAACTAATCCAAAGAGCCTTAGTCCTTCAGCAACGAGTAAAGCTGCTTGCATCGCTGATGCCGCATCTAAAAGAGAGTTATCATGTAAACATCATCATTATCCTCCTGCCCTTATCCCATTATTTGGGGTCGCCGCAATATGTCTTTCTTCCGTAGTTTTCTATCAGCCGTCATGTCTGTGTCAACTCCTCTTTCTTTCATGTCCTCTTTCACACAGTCCATCCATCTTTTCTTAGGTCTTCCTCTAGACTTTTTTCCTTCCACATTTATACGCAGAACTCTCCTAACAACATTACTTTCCTCTCGTCTCATGACATGCCCATACCAGGACATCCACTCATTCTTCAAGTTATCATGTAATTTATATTTTTATAGAACTTTTAAACATACAAACTAAAGTAACAGCGGCAGAATTGACATGCGTTGCGCATCTAAATTATACATGCGTATATAAATTAACTCTAGGTTATGAAAAATGTATAATTATGTATAATTTCTATTAAGTAAATACTAATACCGATGAAGATTTAAAGAACAGGGAAGTATACCGCATGAAATATTACCGAATTTTGCAAGAAAAAAACAACATATCTTCAAAATTCATCTCCAAATTAGCTCAGAAAATCTGGGAACTTTTTAAAATAGGTAGATTTTACCTCGCCTACATAATCATGGCTTGGCTGTTTAGATCGTATCAACTGCAATCCTATTAGCATAAAAATAGATTCATACATTTAAGACTAGCACACGGAACCTGTAGCCAATTCAAAAAGAAAATTCTATAGATAGCAATTTAAAAAATGTTGTAATAGTGTGTATTTGAACACAATTCTAATATCTTCGTTATTATTTATGTATTTCTCTAAATTGTATTCATTAAATAATCCATGTCACCGACTTTTTATGCGCTTTCTAACTCCAATTCCCCTTAAATTCTGTTTTACGCTTAAGTAAATACGAAAAGCGACGACAATGTAATCATTACACATTTTCAGGATTAACTCCCGTTTAGAATTTTTTTTTTAGTTTTTCTACGGAGTAGTTATTTATACAACAAAAACAATTCCGTATCTGATCTATAGGATCATTGACAACTTTGCCTTCTACAAGATGGCGTAATATATTTTGTGTAAATGTTCTATCAAAGTCAAATTCAAAGTAAAATTTTTTTATTTCAAGTTAGCATGTTTTACAAGCTCTTTTGAAACGTTAGAAACTAGGTGTCTGTGCCAAACGCGAATCCATACAATATACATAAGTTTAGGCTTTTCAATAGTTAATTATAGTACTGTTTAGTTAAAACAGACGAGCAAAAATAGAAAAGAAAACGCAGTAATCCTAAATATATTTTAAACTTTCACTGTCATTGAACAACTCAATTGAACAACTACAAGTGGGTGAAAATCGCTTCAAAATATTCCCTTACATAGACTAATACACGGAAAGGTTAATACACAAACGAAAATAATAAAATTGGTTTATAAAGTTAGTACTATACCTGAAACAGTCTTAACAATGACTTCTTCATACGTCTCTCCTTTCTTAAAAACTCCTTTGTAAACTCTTCCAAAGGTACCTTCGTGAACTAGTATTTCTAGTCTAATATTGGACCGAGCACTTGTAAGTAATCTGAGTTGTTCTGCTGGATCCGTAATACGATCTTTTGTTATTGTTTGCTAAAAAAATATGATAAAGCAATAAAGAAAACGTATTTTTAAGTGCTTATGTTTATCAATTTAATAGTAACAAAACAATAGCATGTGTATAATTATAATGGTTTAGTGAAACTTATCCTAAAGTAAAAAAGTTATGAGCTTATCAAAAATTAAGTAATTTCATCATATATTCATATATTTATTGTCATCTTATCATATATTGGAAATATTAGGTAAAGCAATTATATATAACTAATATATATATATCTGGCTATGCCCAGCAGTGTTACCCGCGGTAAAATAGGAAAAACAATCTGTTCGTTTTTTACTATCCCACTGGAACATTGCATTCTTTTGGGATAAAAATAGCTTACATGTTATTCTGGTGTATAACATTAGGTATGTATAACATTTCATTAAAATCCATTCAGTAGTTTTTGCGTGAAAGAGTAACAAACATCCAAACATTTATACTCAGAAACTTTCACATTTATAAATATTAGTGGGATTTGATTAATTTCTGTTATATTCAAATTATACACGTATTTTTTATCCATCCCATGCCACGTATACAAAATACGTTTTATTTTAAAAAAAAGAAACGATGAAAATTGGTCAAGTGCGAGTCGGACTCGCGCACGAAGGGTTCCGTACCATTATCTATGCAACATTATTAGTATCGAGCAAGAAACGGTAAAAAAATCATGTTTGTTGTATGGGAGCCCCCCTTAAATATTTATTTTATTTTATTTTTAGTATCTGTTGTTATAGCGGCAATAGAAATACATCATCTGTGAAAATTTCAACTGTCTAGCTATCACCGTTCTTGAGATACAGCCTGGTGATAGACGGACGGACGGACAGCGAAGTCTCAGTAATAGGGTCCCGTTTTTACCCTTTGGGTACGGAACCCTAAAAAAAAATAATGACCTAGTAAGTTTTGCTAATACGGTACTTAGGTATAATAAGTCATTTGAATCCCAATCCATCGATGTTGTCAATTTATTTTACCCTGTAATGTAATTAAACCTATAATAAAATTAACTGTGCTTGGATTTGTAATAGATGTTATTGAGCTAGCTTTGTTTAGTCGGGTCTGTACGATACCTATAGTTTAATACCTGTCACCAACGACTCCGTTCGCGATTAATTGTAAAAAAAATGCTATTGGTGCCTATTCTATATGCAGAACTAAACTTAACTTAACTAAAAAATGAAAATTGATAGCGTCAATAACACAATTCGGCAATGTTAACAGAACTTTTTTTATATAAAAACTGTTTATTATAGACTGACGATTTTAATTAATATAAATTTGTGCAAAAAAATAGCCAAATATTTAAGATACAGCAATAGTTGTTTTCATTTTTTAGTTAAGTTTAGTTCTGCTTATAGAATAGGCACCATTGTAAAAGATTATAAATGAAAATCATAAATATCGTAAATATTATCTGTGAGAAACTGTAATTATGTAGATAGATTATAAAAATATCAAAATTTAATAAAAAAGGACACAAAGACCTTCGGTTTTGTTACAAACACCAACTAAGCGAACATGTATCCAAAGTTAGAAAAATATAAAATTCTTTTACGGCTGATTGCAATATTCAACTCGTGAAATCAGCACTTCGTAGATAGGTACTAAAACAGGTACTACCATAAACATAATAACAGATAGACTGGTCATAATAAAACTGTTTGTTACTTACTCTATTGAAATGTATACAGGTTAGGAAGAGAGACATGATAGATTCAGCGAGACTATAAATTAATTTCGCGAGGTATTTGTCTGTCATGATCGCTACTAAATATTATTTAAACCACAAATTTCCACGATTTCATCATTCAAGCACTACGATAAAAACTGGAAAACTATCACGCCTGTAGATTTAAGATTTGGCAAAAGTACTTAGTTATTTATCTTCACATTTAGATTTGATAAAGGTGAGTATACAAAAAAAAAATATTCTTTTTAAGTACCTACTTAGTACCTATAAAATATTTATAACCATTAAAAAATTAGCGTTTGAACGTCCTCTTCTTGAGCCCTTACTAAGCCTAGAATTGTTGGTAGTCAATAAGCGTGGTTTGTGTGTTAATTTTTGTTTCAATTACACACGTATCCAGTGTATTATTCCTAGCTCTGTGGATGCTACCGTTGAGCAATGCCATGCAAGTCTGTAACAGTACTCTCTAGTTAGAAGCAGGTGTTCGGCACATAATTGCATTTAGCTTGGTTATGTCCGACGACATCTTTAATCGAGTTTGGAATATAGCTTCGCTTTTGCACTGAGGTTATCGCTGAACGAACCAGTCGAGTCTCTACCAATTTATATATCTTAACATATTTTGATAGATGGACAGGATGAATTTTTCCTGAAACAGGAATAATTATCAGAAAATTTGGACTTTAGCAGAAAGATATTTAATGTCAATTTAGAGTTTGTAAATTCTTATATTAAACAAACCACTTTACGGGTTTCGACGGGTATATATGTTTTAAATTTAAGCCCCAAATTTTAATCCATAAAAGGTAGTTTTATTAACACGCTTTTATAAGTTTGGTATGTATCTATCAATGTATTAATCTGTGTAACGGAATCTTTGAAAGCGATTTTCAGCCACTTGCAATAAACGGATTGATCTGAAATTTTGCACACCTAACAAGGACCGATGACAATGCAATTATTTAAAAGAATAATCCCAATTCCTTGATCAGAATTACTAGAATAGCATGTTGAAGTATCACTATGACCACACTTGTATTTTTAATTATACACGTAATAGTTGAATTGTATATGAGTAGACTCACCAAGATTATTGTGTTTCTACGTATGCCTTTCTACAATCAGATAATTTCACATAAAAACGCTTTGTTTATAGAATCAGGTAAAATTATCATAATTGTTTACTTGTGTTTACTACGATTGTGACAACATGTGACAACAGAAACTTATGTCTCTGACGACATAAACTGTCAACGTTTTGTAAGTAGGTAGCATAGAATTGAGTATTGATGACAATGCAATCATTTAAAAAATATTGAGGATATTTAAGCGTGTTTTTTAGTTTTTAATTTAAACAATTCAGTCGCGCAAGTGTTAGAGAAATAATTTTACTACGTAGAGATTGTTAATTCTAAAATTTAAACTCATATTTTCATGAATAAGTAGCTTAGAGATTTTATATCGTACTGTAAGATACGATAGCTACAAAGTTCGTAAAGGTACACATAATTAGATTTAATTAGGTAACTGCCAGTAATCCTCAAAAGAATTTATTTCCTCATTATAGAATATTTAATATAAAACTCAATAACATAGACTTAATTACGCAAAAACAGACTAAATAAAACTTATTTTATTTAATATACAATATGTCATAAAATTTTAGTACAGAGCGCTCAGATTTCAAATAGAATTTCTCATTGTATCAACAGCCGTCTCGTTTAATAAGAAACTTCTTATTTACACCTCCGTTCATTAGCGATCCCTCCGCACTGAGGACACTAATTCATATTTCCTTCCAAAGACTTTCAACGATGCGATAAATTTACGGACAAAGGGGATTGCAAATTAAAAACTCAGTTCCTTGCCAAGATCAATAGAGAAACTTCAAAAAACTGGATATGACTAGAGCGTACTTTAATAGTTGCAATTCATAGTAAAAAAATAAATTCTTATTAAATATTTTTTACACAACGCACCGCGTAGGCATTGAAATCTATATTATTATGAACCGCTAGACTACGAGGTCCGACAACTATATCAAAATGTTTATTCTAGAAAAATCCACTAAATACATCTTTAGTTTAAAATAAAACAAAGTTGTTATTTTAGTATGTCCTTACGTGAGCTAAGATCTTCAAAACGATGTAACTGATTTTTATGCCGTTTTTTTAATAGATAGAATAGTTCAGGAGTTAATTGTATAATTCAGTGCTAAAATACAATAAAATTTACAGTTTGGCACAATTAGGTGGCTTATCGCATGCTACGCTTTCTTACAGACAGCCTTAGCCTTTATTTAAACTCTGTTAAATTGTTCTCAACTACTTAATAAATAAATAAATAAATATTCATGGACATTTCACACAACGTCCTCTGGTCCCAAGCTAAGCTTATATGCTTGTGTTATGGGTACCAGAATACGGATAGAATACATATACTACTTTTCTTTTGTAAATACATACTTATAATACATAGAAACACCCAGACGCAGAACAAACATTTGTATGACAATTAGAAAGATCACACAAATGATTGTCCCGAGCGGGAATCGAACCCGCGACCTCTTGATCGGCAGTCCGTTACCAGAACCACTACACCACGAGGCCCGTCAATAATAATAATAAAGTTTTGAGAATTCTCTTAGCACTATGATTTATAAAGTACTGAAATATCTATTTAATAATATTGAAATTTAAGTGCGACGTCACAAAAATAGAAAGGTATATGCCATCAGTATGTATAAGTTTTATTAAAACAAAACATTCGTCTTCCCAAAAAGGGTTACACCTCACACTTTATCCTATTTTAGTTTGCGTGACATGTTCTCATTTATAACCGACACAAATGCCATACAACATCTATGTGGTAATCCGTCTTATTACTCAACAAAATGTAAGTAAGAATAGTGTTATTTTAAAATAAGGATATCATAAACATTCAGTTTTGGCAACGTGTTCGAAATAAGATGTGATGGAAACATATCAACATTGAATACAGTTTATGTACCTATATAAAAATGTAGGTTACAATATTATTGCTTAACAATTCGCCAACGAATTCCCATCCATTCTACCTTATAAAAAGTGTCACCTACACTTTTTCATCCCAGGTTGAAAAGCCAGTTACGGGATATTATACAGAAATAGCGTCCTCTGTGAGATCAATATGTGAAAATATGTGAAAATCTACTAAATATATTTTAATTCCGGTTCACGTGTTTCTATATATAATAGTTACTTATCTTTTGAAAGTTATTTCATTACGAGCGAACGACGAGCCTCGTGGTTGAGTGGTTTATGTAACGGACTGCCGATCAAAAGGTCGCAGGTTCGATTCCCGCTCGGGACAATCATTTGTGTGATTTTTCTAATTGTCATACAAATGTCTGTACTGCGTCTGGGTGTTTCTATGTATTATAAGTATGTATTTACAAAAGAAAAGTAGTTTATGTATTATATCCGTATTCTGGTACCCATAACACAAGCATATAAGCTTAGCTTGGGACCAGAGGACGTTGCGTGAAATGTCCATGAATATTTATTTATTTATTTATTAGTTAATACGCGATAATAGACAAATGAAAAAAATAAAAAATGAGAGAGGTTGTTTCGCTAAGATTTTCTATCCAGAAAACTTTTTTCAATCGTGTTTCTGAGTTAATGCGATCCTAGATTATATATTGAAAAAACATATACTTAAAAATTAGAGCTCTAGCCATTCAATCTAAAGAAAAAATGAAAACTTCGTACGTAGAAAAATGCACGAAGCTATTTTGGTATCATCTTAAACATTAAAATGAAACATTTTTTTTGTCACATCTAGATTAATTTATATCAATGCAATAGGTTCTAAGCAAGAAGAGCGCTAATTGCATAACGTTTGTATCACCTGCAGGGAAGGCGGGTAACTTGTCTTAAATTGGATTTTAAATGAAGTAAAGGGCTCATTTTATGCACAATTCTCTCGCTTTGGTAGTGCAAAGACGTGTGGTGACAACAGGATTATTTTAGAACGCGATTTTTTGTTTAATAAATTTTAGGAATACTGTTGGTCGTTATACTCTTCACTATGTATGTAAAAAAGGCTGGTCTCCGTGGCACAGTAGACCACAATCCCTTCCAAAGTAGAGGTGGCCCGTGCTTGGGCACGGGTCACCACTCAGTAGAATGTTAATGGGCAGAAGAGAGAGAGCGATAGACATTCAAATCTTTATCTCGCTTTACCATGTCTAAATCGAAGTATAGGTAAAATACATCTATTTTATACAGAACTTAATTACACCAGGTTATATGTATGGCTATTGTTCTGTAAACATGAGTATATGTATAAGGTTGTAGATTATATAAATTAATCCCAAGGTGAATTACTTCGAGCTCACGTAGACTTATTGTACCATTAAGTGTTTGCGGGATTGTTCAGCCAAAGATCAAGTGTAACCTCGTAATGTGGGTTAATTTATTTGTGGAAATAGGTTTGTAATATAAGCGGGATAAAATTCGCTTTAGCGGCAGGTACCTAGATAAAGTTAGTACGTCCGTGTAGTGACGGAGTAAGAATACAAATGTCACCACCCCATTCCCTTCTCAGGGTGCTTTTAAAAGCCAGCTAAGGGACATAACATAGATAACATCCTCTGTACGAGACAAAAACTCGAAAATAAACCCTATGCCAACACGCCTGGTTAGCGCGGAATAGTAGACCAAAATCCTTCGCAAAGCGGAGGAGGCCTGTGCCCAACAGAGGGACGTAAATTGGCTGGAGAGAGAGAAAGCAGTTCCCGGATAGCCGATTTGTTTAGATCCATCCATCCATCCATCAGCCTCTCTTCGTCCACTGTTGGACATAGGCCTCCCCCATAGAACGCCACAATGCACGGTCCTGTGCCGCCTGCATCCAATGTCTCCCCGCGACCATGACGATATCGTCGCTCTACCTTGTCGGGGGCCGCCCAACGCTGCGTCGTCCGGTACGTGGTCGCCACTCTCAGATTTTTCTTACCCATCGATCATCAGTCCTACGAGCAATGTGGCCTGCCCATTGCCACTTCAGCGTGCTAACCTTTCGGGCTATGTCGGACACGCCAGTTCGCCTACGGATTTTATTCGGAACGAGCATAGCTCTCTCCATAGCACGCGTATCGTCTACAACTTATCTTACTCCCCAAATTCATCGCAATATAGTAACTGTTCAGATATATTTTTGTAAATCGCGTTTGTTGGAAATACAGCCTAGATCAATGAATTGCATCTGAAATCTACTGAAAACATTCATAAAAATCTTTGAAGACAATGGTGTTAAATGGTCAGTGGCTATTATCAGCATTAAATACCCAAAAATATGTCGAACACCAAGATTTTCTTGCACATATATTTGCGGTGTTTTTTCAAAAGTTATTAAGTACCTAGTTATTTTTTCTAATATAATTAACAGTTTTGGATAAAACTATGACTTTTCATCTTAAAGTTTTTAATCTACATTAATATAGGATAACAATAATGAACAATTTTACAAAATTAATCATAGGATTCCGTAAAAATAAAAAAGCCGTATATACTTACGTTAGGTGGTCTTTCTTTAGTTTTAACTTGTAATCTTTTAATCATAACTTTGTGTCGACAAAGTCGAATGTTAACGCTAGTAGTAGGTATATAATATATTATTATATTCATGACAAGCTCATAATTTACCAACATGTACATTAAATTGAGTTATAATTAACTAACCTGTGAAACGTGTGTGAGATTAGATGCGGCGTAATACGAGACCCTTGATTCTGGTTTGGCGTAGACGTGCTCACCTATGTGTGTTGTTGCGTATGGTGATGGAGACCTTCTACTACCTGTGTTAAATACTAATATATATCATAATTTTGTTTACTTTTGTATCCAATTACCAACGTTAATCAAAGTTTTGTCTCTTTGGTGAACAATAATTAAGAATACGACTGACACCACCCCTTTTACTTCCTAACAAGCTGTAATAGGAGCTATATTTTTATATAGGTATAGCTAAGGGATTACATAAGCAGAACTTCGTCTATGAGAGATGGAAATCCCGAAAATAAACCCTGTGCCAACACGTCTACCCAGCGCTGCGCAGTAGACCTTTGCAAAGTATAGGAGAACTTTACCCAACAGTGGTGCGTTAATAGGCAGGAGAATCAGAGAGAAAGTTAAAGAAAAATTCAAACAAGAAAAGATTGGTACCCATGTAAGACTGTTTTTATTTCTATCAGGAAACTAATGGCAAGCTATGATTGGTGTCATCGATGTGATGAAGACCTAAACAAAATTGTTTCTTTGTCCTTATAAATACATAAAACTATATCATAGTTTTTACTCACCAAAAGGAAATTTGTGTAAGCTAGCTATGGTTGCATAGGATCCTGTAGAACTGGGTGGCCTTCCAAGAGTGTCTAGTCTTAGTAAGACATTTTGGTGGCTCCCGTAAGCTGCTGTTGTGTATGACGTACTATAACAATACATGTGAAAAAAAAATTTCAAGAATTATGAAAAACTAGTTTTGTCGCCCGCAACTTCAATCACGTGGAATTCAGAAATTTTAACAATTTAATTATACATAAAAGCCATTCTCATGAACCACTCTATCTATTAAAAAGGACTGCATCAAAATCCGTTGCGTAGTTTTGAAGATAAAAGCTCACATAGGGACATACATACAAAAATAACGACTTTGTTTCATAATAAGTATAGATAAAGATAGACGGGTCTCGTAGCATTGTAGGTTCAAATAACTTTACGCAAGAAAATTCCGTTTTGTATTTTATATTGTTTCTTATGATACAATTCTTCATGTTATTGATAAAATATCGAAAAGTACTATCTTAAGTTTTCTTTACGGGAAAGTAGTATTTATTTACAGAAAAAGTAAGAAGCGAAAGAGACTTCACTTGCTGAAAGTTACGTACCTAAGACCAGACAAAAAACAGGTTATCTGCTCTTAATTATAACTAAATTAAGCAACGAGTTACAAATTATGTTATTTGTCTTTAATAATTGCACTTATTGTTTACTGTTAATTTGTATGTGTTGAATAAATAAATAAATAAAATAAAATTAATAAATAAATTCAGCTCTATTCAATGTATCTAATTGTATTTATGGAAAAAAATACATCTAAATAAGATTTAAACCATTATTAAATTTATAATCTATTTTACTGTTTTTTAAATTAATCGTAATCTATACTTATAATAAATCTGTAGAGAGGTCAATTCTGTACAAGAAATATATTTTCAAAATAACTATCAGGGGGTGATTAGTGATCGATACTGATGCCAAAAATGCAATCAGTAAAATTTTTGTCTGTCTGTCTGTCTGTCTGTCCGTCTGTATGTTCCTTATAGAAACAAAAACTACTCGACGCATTTTAATGAAACTTGGTACAATTATTCTTCATATTCCTGGGCAGGTTATAGTATACTTTTCATCACGCTACAATCAATAGGAGCAGAG
Source organism: Orgyia antiqua (assembly GCA_916999025.1). Lineage (NCBI taxonomy): Eukaryota > Metazoa > Arthropoda > Insecta > Lepidoptera > Erebidae > Orgyia > Orgyia antiqua. The sequence goes on from OU779862.1 coordinate 24,869,216, forward strand.
TAGTGAAGGGAAATGTTGGGAAAACGGGAAAAGGTGGTACATAGAAATCATGTATGACGGAAATATTCTACATAAAATTGTCTAAAAAATATCCCGAAACAGCACGTATCTATATTTTATGGTTGACTCACAATAACACGTGTAACTCCTGATAGCTTAGCAGTTCGTTCATTCTGATTATACAGTGTAAACTCTTTATAACGAAACTCGAGGGACTGAGCATTTTTTGTCGTTATAGAGAGTTATCGTTATATGGAGTGAACAAAAAAAAACCAAATTAATAAGAATTTTTAATACAAGAATTTTTAATTGTATGTATGTCTTAGATAATAAATGCTTATACATATAAATTATTGTTGTGTGTACTGCACGTGTACAAGGCAATTAAGGATAACAAAAGCTAGACCGACCTCGGATGTTTCGGAGCTTCAAAGTCTTTTGTTACCTGATAACATAACATAAACAATAATACAGATCGCGCGGCGAGAGTTTGGCTTTGACCTTCGGGTGGAGGGGATTACTGCGCATGGGTACTGTCTGGGAACGACTGGAGCGCCAATCAGAGCACCGCGTGCGCCTACACACCCGCCCCGCACCCCGCTAATTGCCCGTTGATACCCAATTTCTGATTTCTGCGCAATAACGGTCAAAGCCAAACTCTTATCGCGCGAGCTGTACCGATAATAAACCATCACTTCCGAGAAAAAAATGCGTCATACTGCACGTGTACAAGGCAATTAAGGATAACAAAAGCTAGACCGACCTCGGATGTTTCGGAGCTTCAAAGTCTTTTGTTACCTGATAACATAACATAAACAATAATACCGATAATAAATATTTACTGTCTACAAATATGAACACATTTCTTCGTAATAGAGAATGGCGTATCGCTATAAAGAGTGTTTCAATATGTGAGTTTTAACGCAAACCAACCAACTTGGGCTCACTCCAACGTTATAGGGAGTTTATCGTTATAAAGGATAACGTTATAAAGAGTTTACACTGTATTTGTTTACTCTTACGTTTATAATACTCTCACTCAAGCAGTAGTTAAAATTGTTGCAAAAACGGGGAAAATTTCCTAAATTCTACGCGGACGGAGTCGAGGGCAACAGCTAGTTCGTAATAATATTATAAATGTAAAAGTTTGTATGGATGTTTGTTACTCTTTTACGCATAAAGTACTTTCCATCCCGAAAGAATGTAATGTTCCCGTGGGATGATAAAACGAACAGATTTTTAATCCTTTTTAACGCGGTTAACACCGCGGGGCACAGCTAATTTGTCAATATTCCACTCATACTTCATAAAGACTGAACTATATAGCCACAAGTATTCTTCACAATTAAATTACCACTATTAATGTTTTATAACTATCCTCCTCCTCGCATCGTGTTCCTCAAGGTTGAGGGTCGTGACCACGCTTCTGCAAGATCTTCACTTTCACGATGTTTCGCCATCTGTTTCTATCCCTGGCGGTGTGTAGGGCGTTGTTCACGGTTAAGTATTTATAACTATACCCACTACAAAAGCCCACAATCTGTTTTTGATATTTAACCATAAAAGTGAACACATAAATCCTCCATTTCATACTACCATAAACTGATGATAAAGTTGTGGCGATATCGAGTAACTATAAAAACATTTTGCTTGTCTATCATGAAACGTACCGCATCATCCATCACACACGTCAGGTCGCTGCCCGCTATATATTTTTGTATGATGGCTTAAGAAAAAGCGATAAGCGAGTAAAAGATTGGAAACGCTATCAGATAACGCCCGAGAAAGACGTATTCTGATATTATCAGTGAAATAATACGATTTGCTTGGTTCAAAAACTACAAAACACACTTAAAAATCCTGTATATCTTTTTAAATTATTGTATTGTCATCGGTTCTTAATATGTGTGCTAAATATCAGATCAATGCGACTACTACAAGGGGATGAAAATAACTTTCAAAGATTCCGTTACATAAATTAAAACATTTATAGATAGCTACCGAACTAATATAAGCGTGTTAAAAAGAGTAAATAGCGCGCAGCGTAGCAACGTGCCTGTTTGACCTATATTTGGTCAAACAGGCACGTTGCTACGCTGCTGATTAAATTAAAGCCACGGATTTAGATCGTAATATGTGCGGCAATTTTTTGAAACAGTAAGTACATGCAAATATATACTAGATGGTGAGTTGACGTTTAAAATTGAGGACAAGTAACTTCAGCCTGGCTTAATCGTACTTTCTAGAATAATAACGTTACATATGACATATAAATAATAATAAATAAATCTTTATTGTCAGACACAAGGATCCATAGGAATATTACATGTTTAATAGTATTTAAATTTAAGTTAATTTAGCATCTACCATATTCAAACAATAGTCCTATTTCATTATTTTAAATTACATTATACATTACTTAATAATAATAATTTAAAAGAAAATAGTAGAAAATAAAAAAATGTAAATAATCGATATAAGTTTCCAGGTTAAAAAATAAAATCATTTAGTCTTGCAACTACCCGAAATCATTAAATAAATTAATTTAAAATATGTCATTCCATTAAATATAAATAAAAAATACGTCACGTTATCATAATAGAAATTATTATAAAAAATCAATATTATACATTTCATTATCATCAAAGATTAATTAAAAATAAAATTTATAAAATTAATTATAGCCTGTATCATAGACATACATAGATTTTCACGCACACATAGATATGTAAGCGGCTCCAAGCCGACTGAGGGATATAGCCATATATGTACTATACAGCTGTAAGTACATGGAAATGTTTTCAATCTTTTAATTTTCAATATTAATATTTCTTCCATATCCCAGTGAGGGCATAAAAATATTTAAGTACTCAAAATATATTTAAATATGTAGATATAAATTTAAATTACGGCCCGCAGCCTCATTTTTTTATTTAGAACTAGCTGATGCCCGCTACTCCGTACGCGTGGAATTTTTTATTCCCGTATATTTTGTCACCGTTTAAACCTTCCCTGGACTTTCACGAATATTTCAAGACCAAAATCATCAAAATCGGCCCAGCCGTTCTCGAGTTTTAGCGAGACTAACGAACAGCAATTGATTTTTATATATAAGATTTCCATAACAACTATCTCAAACGTGTTTAGTTTATAACTTGCGCCAACTAACATTATGCTTAAGGTCAACTTCAACCTGATATTGTGTTGAAATTGGTACATTATTGAAAAATGTATAAAGCCCGAAGGGTACAACATGGAGGGTTGAATCCCCTACGCAAGAAAATTTTCTAAGAATTTAGTTTCGCCTTAATTTACGGCTAGTTTATATGCCATGCATAATGTATTGCTTTTGTATACTTGGTCCTCAGTTTCCTGTATATTATGAGACGCATATTATTTAAATGCCAATTTAGCAAAATAACTGTATAGCAAGATGGATTTTCACTCTTATAATTACAATTTTAGAACTTATAAAATTAACAAAGTCTTAATTTGACTGTCGTTTTATTTTTGTTATGTAAAACCTACCTATAAATTTTAACTGGAGACAGAAATAATTTACTGATAAACGGATATTATAATCTATCCCTTGTCGAGGTTTGGTTATTGAAAACGACCGTAAGTTGTTAACTAACAACACGACAAGAGAATTTTGTATATCTGCTAGATATCATTTAGTATGTCAAAGTTTAAGCTACGCTATATAGTAACACCCGTATTCACAAACAATATTTACTTAAGTAAGTACTTAAGTGTTGATGCACTGTGCAAAGGGTAACACTTTTCAGTGCGTGCCGTTCATCGAGTCTTTGTATTCATAGACAAAACTTAGCTATGCGTTCAGTTTAACAAACGCATAGTGCGCTTCACCACTTAAGTATTGTTTGTGAAATGATTTTGCTACCCCTGTGCGTCCATACCTACTATGAGACCTCACAGTAACGTTTGTGAATACGGCTGATAATATCATCATTAAGCTGCATAATACTGTCAAGTTTACAATATGCGTAGCACTGCTACGACGCCTCGTAGCACGTATAAATTAAATTAGTTGTTTGTCGTAAAATAAAAATTGCAAAAGAAATGTTCACTAATTTATAATTGGATAAATTAGTAAATATTTCTTTTGCAAATTAAAAATTAAATATACTTATTTAATTTCTAAATTAGTTATAATTAACATATTTTAGGACAAACAACTAATTTAATTTTAAGAGAAAATTTTTATATTCATACAAACATAAGTTATAAGGTTCTCGAGAAACCACATTAATGGCTTTTTTAACTAAGTGTTTTCGTTTTTCTCTCTTGAATGTTGTTGTACTTTCAATAGGTACTTCAAATTTGTAAAACTCATATAACGCGATTAGATTTCTTTTCTGTTTTATGCGTTTACAAGGCTTCATTAGCTGCCGTATAAAATTTTACATACGAAGAACTTTTCATTGTTATGAAATGAAATTTCTGTATTAAGTTTCAATTAGTAGAATAATTTTACCAAAGTTGTTTTCCTCGTAAGTATAAACGAAGAACAGTATTTATGATTTTTAGGGTTCCGGTCCCAAAAGGTAAAACGGGATCCTATAACTGAGATTTCGCTGTCCGTCCGTCTGTCACCAGGCTGTATCTCTGAAACGGTGATATCCAGAGATCTGAAATTTTCTCAGTATCAGTATATCAGTTGATGTTATAACAACAAATACTTATCAACATTATTCTCCTGTCTTAACTCCATTTTTGGGGTCGGTATTATGACGCATGTGACATGTTATGACAATAAAGGTAAGGAAACCTTCGTGTGCGAGTCCACTTCGTACTTGGCCAGTATTTTCTCATGTTCACTGTGCGGTATAAAATACCTACTACGCATATTGATTTTTTTTATAGCTCTGGTAGGCAAATGACCACTTTCCACCTGATGTGTTAAGCCATAATTTATATAATTAGTTCATATTATAGGCAATTGCGGATTCCCACTATTGCAGTGTAGAATTATTATTTTATCAGCTCATTGAACGATCTAATGAAACACTTTAATCACAGCTTAAACACACTTTAGTTTTATGTTTTTCACACACACACCTTTAAGTTGCAAATACTTTATATATTTTTAAATTATTGGTTGTTTACTGATCCCAAACTAAACTTAATGCGAATTATATTCTTACCTGATTATGAACATACACACTAGATTAGCGATTGCGGTATTAGCCTTTTGTCCTTTCTCAGATTCTAGACTATCTGTGTTTGGGAATGAAAAAACGACAGTCTAATGCAACAATTTTGTCAATATTAAAGTATAATTAATAACAATATCTATTATAAAATTAGTTTGGTTTAAAAACCAAAAAAAACACACTTGAATATCCTCGATATTTTTTGAAGTTTATTTTATTTATTTATTTAATTACATACTTGTTGTACTAAGTTTGTACTAAGTTACATACTTGAAGTTACATTACATAGGATAGATATGATACATCGAAACAAGTGGTGGAGTGGTTCATATAACGGACTGCTGTTCACGAGGTCGTGGGATCGATTCCCGCTCGGGACAATCATTTGTGTGATCTTCACAATTTTATTGTCATACAAATGTTCGTACTGCGTCTGGGTGTTTATTATGCATTATAAGTGTATTTACAAAAGAAAAATAGTATATGTAGTCTATTCGTATTCTGGTACCCATAACACAAGCATAGACATATAGCTTACTTTGGGACCAGAGGACATTGTGTGAAATGTCCATGAATATTTATTATTTTATTATTATTATTAACTAAACCTTCGACCTAGGGCTACATTTTCCATAAGCTACGAGGCTCGTCTATATTAAAATTTTTAGAATTAAACATAAAAAACAGTTACTTACTGAATAGAATCGTGATGTCTTGCTTTACTGCCTCTTTTGTACAAAGTTCCGGCAGCAGCAGCGGCAGTTAGCAGTGCTAATGCAGCAGCTGCACAACCACCTGCAGCAAGCAGGACTCCACCTGATGTATGTGTTGCATCACCAGCTAACCGAGCGGTTTCATTACGAGGTTGTGGTAGTGTTGATAAACCTGTGGATTAAATTGAAGTTTTGTATCTTTGTTATACCCTATATTCATAAAAGAGCCGGGTCCTTAACAGTCCCGAATATTGCGCCCTGACCTCCTCATAGCAGAGTATTTGGTCTACTATAGCACGATGACCAAGCATGTTAGCATAGAGTGTAATTTTAAATATTCCCGTCAGCACCCTGCGGAGGAAGTAGGCTATCAAAATAAGGATATAGGCTATTAGACAACAAATTCTTAGAAAATAGATATGCATACATTCATAATCTGTTTAATCAGTATCTATTAATCGGATAAAATAAAGTGTAAGTAAGTAAGGCTTGTGTATAAGGTGGGAAAAATATTATGTAGTTGTTATTTTATGTTAGCCAAACCATTTGGCCATACATAGGCATGAATTCTTGTAATGACGTTTTTATATCTCGCTATAATCATCTAATAATATCCTACAATACATCATCCTCCTGCCCTTATTCCATTATTTGGGATCGGCGCAACATGTCTTTTTCTTTCATAGTCTTCTATCAGCCGTCATGTCTGTGTTAACTCCCCTTTCTTTCATGTTCTCGCTCACACAAGCCATCCATCTTTTCTTAAGTCTTCCTCTAGCTAGACTATTTTCCTTCCACAATCATACGCGTATTCTAATAATATCCTACAAAACATTTTTGGCAATCTATAAAACGCAATTGTTATAAATACAAGTAAAATATCTAATATAAAACGTTTATTCACAAAAGTAATCGTTTTCAATAAAATATAGATTACGTTTTCAACACGTTCCACAATAACAGAACTCCATCGCTCAAACCTATCTAATGCCCGTTCAATTGAATATAGATTGTAATAAAAAACTTTTGGAAATGGGGGGCTTATAATAGCCACATAACGAGCAGGTACTTAGCTATTATAATTATTTATCAAACCACCTTTCTTTGCCGACTGATCCAATAAAATAAAGATATTTAAATCTAGGTGTGTGTTCTTAATATTTATATAAAACAGGGACTTATACGAACGAAATAGATTAATATAAGTTCTACTGTAATTACTTCAAGATGTTTTTTACATCCGAAGTGAATTGCAGATTGCAAGCTATCTCTAGCCCATTAACATTCCACTACTGGGCACAGCTCTCCTCCATTTTGGGAAGGACTGCGAGTATGGTCTACTGTACCGCGCTGTCCAGGCGTGTTGCCACAGGGTTTATTTTCTAGTTTTCCGCCTCTCACAAAGAATGTTATGTGTTTCAAATATCTTTTAGCTGGCTTTTACCAGGCACCCTGGGAAAGAAAAGGGGTGGTTACACTTGTATTCTTTTTACGTCACCACACTGTTCGTATGGTGACGTATTATATAACTTATATCTAAACTAGAGGTAATAATTATTATCACTATGCCACATATCATCCTGTTCAGCGGGTTTTACATAAAGTAGATCAAGTAATGCAAAGGTTTTAAATAGTCTAAACCATTATCGGTGTAATCAAGGCTTGAATATAGCCAAAACTTGAGTACATATGAAATTCCTACATTATTTAATTAAGTTGATAAGCCGTATATATCTAAAAAGCTGATCTAAACACGAATATCATCAAAGCGACTTTTAAAAAGACCGTTATTATAATTCTAAAATAATATACATATGAATCGCTTTTACAAAGTCCGAGCTACGATAAAAATTAACATTACAAATAAGGCACGAAATTATGAATCTTTTGATGTGGCCCAAGGCTTTTGCTAAAAAATAAACAGCAAGAAATGCTAACGCGTGTAAAAGGAACAAGAAAATTTACAAGTCAAATAAAACGTAGAATGCGACAATCGATACTGTCTTGTAAACACATTAAAAAGAGGGAATGTAGGGTTGTAGCGAGATTTCCACATGATTATTCTGTGTGGATTATCTAGGATTTTAGTGCTAGATGTTACTTTTTGTTTTGGTGGATTTGAAACCAAGTTTACTACTACAGCATTTAATTATGAATTAAAACACACATAATGGAAGCATATTGGTATTGATAGTGTCCAAAGTTTTATTATTTACTAGCAGTTGTCCGCAACTTCGTACGCGTGGAATTTAGAAACAAAACCTTTAAAATCCATCAAGCAAATAGCCATCCTCTTAAACTAATCTATCTATTAAAAAAAACCGCATCGAAATCCGTTGCGTAGTTTTAAAGATATAAGCTCACATAGGGACATATTATATAGAAAAATAACGATTTTATTTCATAACTAGCTGTTCCCCGCGACTTATTCTGCGTTAAATTTAGAAATCAAACCTTAACAAACAGAAGCTTACTATGCCGCTCAATAGATGGCTTTGTACAGAATTTTTTAAATCGCGCTATGTTTTGGTTACACACATTAACACTTAAGCTTGTCAAAATTTTCAGTTTATATTCCGCTTTTTGCATTTATAAATTAGTAGGGATAAGTAAAGCAGTAATCATAAAAAACATTTATTACTTATGTTATCGCAAATTTGAACACGGTATTGACACTAGTAGTACCTACAAGTTAATTAGCAATTACCTAGCATGATAAACTTCCGCATCCGTTCTACTCATTCTCTTTCAACCGGGCTGTTATGTTTACTTGCGAATTTTAATAGATCTGTTCCTTAGCTCTTTATAACCTGGTGCTTGCAATAAAATAAAAATCTTAATCTGAACCATAGAATCTTTTTGGCAACCCTATGTATACGGGACCCTCTCGATACATCTCAATCCCTCAGAACATCCTGTTGCTTCTACATGCTAATAAAGAGTGCGTCAAGTGATTTGTGGGGCGAAACATCGAACGATAAGAATACATGAAACAATGTTATTGTCTTTGATTATATTGTGTAACTTTACATTTTTGTATGGATCGATAAATATTTTTTAGAAGAGACGTAGCATTTGCTATGAGATTGTTGATCAACGATTTTTGGTCCGTATTTATATTATTAAGCGTCTTGGGCCGTTGGATGCTGTTACCGCAGGACCGCGCGTTGTGGCGTTGCATGGGGGAGGCCTATGTTTAACAGTGGACAGAGAAAGACTGATGGACGGATCGATTTATGTTTTTTTATTTTATAAATAGAGCGCTGACTTGTATTCTTAATTCGTAGTTTAATCAAAATATTACCAGCCGGCGTATTATGAGCTTTTTAAAATCATTCAAGTTCCAGGCAGGCCGTAAACTGCATGGCTAAATTAGATATTATAGCAGAAATAAAACTTTTAGTTGAGAATTTTTTGTTAGTACCTACTTTAACTTTTAGTTGTACCTTCTCCTTAAACATATTAATGTATGACTGGTTTAGCGAACTGACTGACTAAGAATTTTGTTCATAATACGAATTTGCCAGACAGTTCAATTCACGGCGTAAACTGCCTGTAAATAAAAGCTCATAATACGGCCGCAGGATTCCCTACTAAAACTGGTCTAAATATACGACTCCACTGTCCATAGGTCTATCCCCAGGCTATTGTATCCAATTATAAATTAATAGGTATAGAACTCCATATCTTCTATACATAATGATAATAAATCTGTAGAAAAAAAAATTTGTACATTGAATATATTTACAAAAAAAATAGTCAGATGGTTAAAGGACAATCAACAAAACCCATTTCCAGCATTTTAGACATTTTTGTCTGTTTGTCTGTTTAGATGTTTGTCTGCGCACGCATCACGTAAAATGTACAACACTTATAAATATGAATGCTATGCGTATAAATTGTACACAACTCAAGGTATAACTTAGTTTTTGTTTCATCGCAATCGATCCACTCAATCAATAGATATTTAAATAATACGAAATTTCTCAATTTGGTTACTTGCAACGCCATCTAGCGGCTGAAAAAAGAACCAACGAAAGTTGATTGGGTCGATCGAAAAGAAAAATTGGACCACGCGGACGGAGTCGTGGGCATAGCTAGTTTCTTATTCGTTTCTCATTTATTACATTACAATAGATATCAATAAAACTTATATTGTAACATGAATCCCTACTTTTACTTTATCTATGACTATAATAACATAATATTTTCTAACACTTGCGCGACTCATTTGTTTAAATAAAACTACTTTTTACGGATATAGACGCGTATATTTGTTTTAAATTTTGGCCCGACGTTTCGGAGACGTTGCAGTCACCGTGGTTACGGGTGAGACTGAGCTGTAATGTCTCTTCTACGATCAGTTATTACAGGGTTTACCCATAGTAAACCCTATATATATAAAAATATATATCGGCAAATTCATGAGCTAGAATTTACTGTTATTATTATAGTATCAAGTTATTGTCTTAGGAACACCCATCGTACACAGTTTTAGTGCCAATTGTAGTCATAAAATGATTTGTGTCGAGGGGAAACGACAATTTGTCATATCTATACTGTTTGGGTGGTTCTGAAGTGCAGTTTAAAATAGTGTTGTGGGAAGTTGGTTTAATAATATTGAAGACAAAGTGCTAATAAAATCACTCAGATTTAGTCTCAAAGGAATTGAAATTTTGTCAATATTTTTGGTTTAAAAGTTTACATTTTATTTATGACTAGCTTCTGCTCGTGGCCGCGCAAGTCTTAGTTCCCAAATCGAATTTGAAATGGAACCTAGAATCAAACTAAAAAGAACTGAAATGAATACCAAAAGTTTTTGGAAGTCAGTTAAAAATTGACGCTACTGCGTTACTATTTTCCAAAAAAAAGATATTGGTACCAGTTCTTTAAGCACAACTAAACTTAACTTAACTAAAAAAATGAAAATTGATTGTATCAATAACACAATTCCGTAATGTTAACGAAATTTTCTTGTTAGCAAATCTGTTTATTATAGACTAACCATTATAATTAATATAAAAGTGGACAATAAAATGGACAAATAAGCAAGATACAGCAATAGTTGTTTTCATTTTTTAGTTAAGTTTAGTTGTGCACGTAGAATCGTCACCATTGCCTAGATTCTGGAATTCACTGTTTTATTGCTTATTTTAGGAACATTTTATATTTGTGAATCATAATATCAATTTAGCATCACTAAAAGAAATAGAAAGCACATCACAGATAAAAAAAAATCTGTAATTACAATACTTGTCTTATAGTAAAAAATAAAATTCCAAGAAAAATGTTGATTATTGATAAATTAGGCATAGGTAAGTCCATAAATAAAGAATATGTCTATTGTAGTTAAACTAAGTTACAAGAAAATAACAAATAACGATTGAACTTGGCATGGAGCTGCTGCCAAAAAACTATTGGTGTGTGTAATTTATTTTAGTTAGAACGGATATGTGCTACGTAACGATTGTTAGATAGTTATTACTAAGAAATAGATATCTTATAGACAAAAAAGAAATAGAGCCGCAGTGCTTAAAATAAAATGGGAATAATCGGGTGAAAATATTATTTTAATTAATAAGTAAAATAATGGATATTCATGGATATTAACACAATATCCTCTAGTCCCAAGCAAAGCTTATACGCTTGTATTATGGGTACCAAAATACGGATTTCATCCGAATTTTATCGTGTAAGTGCTGTTCAAAAGTGAATTTAAAAGATTTTCTGTGTTTTAATCTGCATTATATATTCAGAAAATATTATAAATATTAGTTAGTTAGTCTATAACATTAGTTCCTGTATAAGATTTAGATACAGGAAAGTCAAATAAATACAAAAGCAATTTTAGCCTTAAACTGCATTGCGTAAATATTCAATTGTGTATTTATTGCAACTATTCATTATTGGCCTGTTTTAGATAATTTATTAATAAGCTCACAATAATAAAAAAATAATCATATTCCTGTCGTCAGTAGGTACAGAAAACATAGAAGTTATTTTATAACTTCTATGTTTTCAAATTTTATCTTAGTATATCAAATTACATTTAATGCCGAAGCGGTGTTATTTTATTCCAGTCTACTGAGCCCACGAAAGAATCAAGATAGTATAGTTCCCTTTAAAAATTTACGAACAATGAGGTGGTATTTCATAGCATTTCAGGGTTTAATTTTATGAATTAACTTGTTATAGTGGTGTAAAACAAAGGACAGAAAATTCTAAAAAATAAACCCATACGTAACAATTATGTTTGTTATAAATTTGGAAGGCATTAACCTTTCTCCATTCACAGCTAGAAATACCCCTCCTCCAACACCATAATAACGTGGAAAATGTCATCGAGATCGTAGCTGGATGCGAGTGGCACAGGATAAATACATTTAATAAAATAATAATAATAATTATCCAAAATACTTACCTTTTAAGCAGATTTTATTTCTTTTGAATACCAATCGCACATCTTTATGTGCTCGATCTGGCGCTGATATATTTAACTGCATAGTCACCAATATCTCCGCACTCTTTGTGCCCGTACATGGTAAACGAACCCTGTAAAAAAATTTCTAATATAGATATTATTATGATAGCCTTTTTGCCCGCAACTTCGTACGCGATGAATTCAGAAAATAAAAAATCCCTTAACCAATTGTACAAAACTCGGCATCTAAATCCGTTGCGTAATTTTGAAGATATAAGCTCACATAGGGGAATACATACAAAAATAACGACTTTGTTTATTAATAAGTAAAGATACAGAAAACTGGAAGTTATAACCCAACATGCCTGATCAGCGTTGAACTATAAAAAGATGTACCTATAGATTGAAATCAGATCTAAATACGAAAAGCTTGTTAATAAAGAACTATATTTTAAAAAAGAAATCTCCAAACAAAAAAGTATGATAATAACAGTTCAGTTTTCTTTTTTCAAGAATGGTTAATATTTGAAAACAGAATGTAATATATACGGAGTGCGTGTCGTTGCAAAATTCCACTACAAAACATCTTTTCACAGTGAAGCACATACCACGCATCATTTTCTCCATTCATTGACTCAACGTCAACTATGTTATAATATTTTCCTTACCTAAACGTCTGGAGCTTGGTTGGCACGAACCCTCTCTCGGATATATTGACTTGAGGCGGCTGCATGGCGCCTCGGCTCTCATAGTCTATACCCATCACGTACGGTAGCTGGAATAAACAACATCATGTGAATTCTGTAGTTTGCATGCGTAATTTGTGAGAGAAAATTTAACCCTTTAGCTCTTAAGATTTTACCCGAAACTACTGCGTGAAATAGTTACTCTAGGCAACATATAATATTTTCTTTTACAATAAGCTCAGTTACTTAAACCATAGGACACTAATTACTTCTGTATTAAAGGAAAAGTTTGACTTAATTATGTATCTGTCTCTACGAAAATACTTTTCTTCTACTATACCAGAGTGGCTGTAAAAATCCACAGATCAACTCCTAAATAGATTTCGTACGCAAGGCGGTCAACGTTTACCGAAGTTATAGTCAATGCCTGAGAACTGTGTGTGTGGTTTTGCTACGACCAATGAATTAACATTATTTTACACCCCCAAACCCATACCTTCGTTCAACGTTGATTGGTGCGTTTGGTAGCTGACAAAAATGTCGTCAAAAATTAAAGATTGTTTTTGGAGGTGATCGATGCGCCAATCATTGCTATTGGATTAAATTAAATACTAATTATAATATTTACTTGCAAGAAATACTTATACGTCCATAATATTAATGTTTTTGACCTTAAATAATATCGCATTGTTTTCTATGCTGTTATTTATTGTATGTGACTCAAGTTGATTGCTATGTAGGGTAGCAATTACCTAATTACTATGAAACATGTAATTTTTATTTACTGTTCTTGTTGATTCATTTAGAAATTTTTAAACTTACATGTTAGTGTGAAAAATAAACACTAAAAGCTTTTGATTGTGAATAAGATTACAGTTAAGTGTTTGTGGTCTTCTTAGATAACGGGTGTTGTGGCGTTTCGATAGTTCGGTATTGTAACCGACTTTTGTTTACAAGGTTGCTACGTTTGCACGTTCTCAATATATTGTAACAAACATCAAACAGTCGCTCGATGAGGAAACCTCACTCTTTGGTCGATCACCGATCAATTAGGTCAATTAGTTGTAGGTTAGAATAAGTATATTTAAAAAGTGTAATTTAAATATTAAAAATGTAGCTCTAGTTTCCGTAGTTGGGTTTTATTTGCCCCCTCTGCTGCCACCAAATGTAATAAAATAAGATTTATTCCCGTACAAGACAATTATTTGTATGATTAATACAGATATATGTATGAGTTTTATATTTAATTTTATATTAAGTATTTATATCTAAGGAAAAGTAATAGGTATTTATAGTATGGTAGATATTCACAATATGAGCGTTTAGTTTAAATTGGCACTGACATTGACAGTAACTAAAGGCATTTATGCTGAGATTGTATTCATTAGGTTAATATTATATATACAAGTTATTATATAAATACTGATATATACAAGTTATTTGGCCTTGAGACATCTCGGAATTAATCCCAAATCTCAATATCATGCAAAAAAACAAACTACAAGAAGGCTTGTAAAATCTTATTTAGGTCCATATTCTTTATTAGTTTTTATTACTTAAATGTGTATAAGTTGTAGTTGATCTCTAAGATAATTATGTTAGGCTGAATCAAATATTTTTCCTAAACAGATAGGTACGTAATTTTTCAGTCTAAGTATACCTACAATTTAAATACACGTAAACATAAGCGTACATTAACGCGTTAACAAAACAGAATGTAATATTTTATGTAATTATTGCATGCAAATAACCTAATAACTTATAAAATTAATACCAATTCATGAAATAACAATGTTTAAATTTAGTTTGGTTCCATATTTGTATATGAAAATGGTTCAACAAATTCTGATTGCGAATCCTCTATAATATTTGTGACACTGATTGCATGTGTACAGTGCTAACAAATAATACATTCAGTGATTTCGCTAAATTGGGAACAAACAGTTTTTTTTATTAATGCATATTTCATAAGCAAATGAAAATAATGAAATATCGATGAAAATACCAACGCATAGCGACAATTTAATGATTATTAAATATACTATAATGACATTATAAATCTGTTGATTTTGTTTGTTTGTTTAAACGCGCTAATCTCAAGAACTACAGGATTTATTTGAAAAATTCTTTGTTTGTTGAGTAGTCCATTTATCAAGGCATATTATAGGCTATATAGCATCACGCTGCAACTAAAAGGAGCAAAAATTCAGTTAAAAGTCTTGCAAAAATATAAATACGACGAGCCTCGTGGTTGAATGGTTCATGTAACGGACTGCCGAGCAAGAGGTCGTGGGTTCGATTCTCGCTCAGGACAATCATTTGTGTGATTTTTCTAATTGTTATACAAATGTTTGTACTGCGTCTGGGTGTTTCTATGTATTTTATGTATGTATTTACAAAAGAAAAGTAGTATATGTATTCTATCCGTATTCTGGTACCCATAACACAAGCATATAAGCTTAGCTTGGGACCAGAGGACGTTGTGTGAAATGTTCGTGAATATTTGAATATTAAAAACAGGAAAAAAATTCTAAATTCAACGCGTACGTAGTCGCGGGCAACAGCTAGTAATATTTATAAAAATACTTCATATACCTATAAAGTATTGTCATAACTGCATAATAAACACAAGATATTTTGAAGGAGAATGCCGACAAACACTGTTACACAAGAATTACACATATTACATCTAGAAATCCCCTAAAGAATCTTATTTATTTATTTGAAACTTTATACAAAGAAATGGTATAAAGGCGGATTTAATGCCGTAGGCATTCTCTACTAGTCAACCTTGACAATATCTTAAAATTGTTTAAACCATTTCAGAGGAAAATAACTACAAACACTGTATATACTTATATATAACATAATTATCATGTAAATTATTTAAGTTGTTTTACTGTATTTTAATAACTTTGTTAACCTAGTTTGGCTGCGCTGCATATTGCAAACAATAGAAAATTTGGCCTAGTTTTGGCATTAATACACTTATCTGTTATGTATTGCATAAATTTTTCAATAGAAATCGATAACTATAGAATTGAATAATTTTTATATCGATAAAACATTGTTTGCCATGAGTCATGACTTAGCAGGACCATAGTAATATTTAAGTATAGAAAAGTGTTTTTTCTACAGCAATATTATAAAGAAGTAGAGTTTGTAATATGTATGTATGTATTTGATTATGAAAATTTAGTTACTTATAGGAAGTAAACAGATGTTTGTGAGAAAACTTTCTTTCAAGCGAAGTCATGTTCGAATGCCTAGTTGGTAAAATATTAAATAGCATCAGAGATCTTATAAATTACTCCTATCCGTGATATTAGTGACTGAGAAGTCTCCGAGTCATAATAAGTAAGTTCGTTGCTTTTCCACGCAAAACTTACTGTATGGGTTATAATTATAATAAAAGCTTACTTTATAGGTTATGCATAAACCAAAATAACACTTAGGCTATCATCGCGCTTATAGCTAAGGATCTGGCTGTACATTTACATTTAAAGTTACGTGGTAAGGTACGTGTGGTGTACATTAACTAGTTTGATTATAATTTTAGCTATAGAATAGTAAAGTTTAATCCAACTCATTTGCATTTATTTACAAAACAAAAGTTATCAAAAACGCTAAGCTGTAAATATTCGAAATTGAACTAAAAATGACGACTCAGACCGAGGTCCTTTGTTTTCTAAAATGAAATCGCTTTCAGACTAAATTGGAAAAAGCGGACTGGCGTTGAATGCGACGAAGTTTGCTCAATGGAATACAAATTTAATATCCAGAAACATAAAGTACTGTAATTAAAACTTTAATATAATTATGAAATATTGTCTACGACTAGTTTTTGACCACTGTTTTACTTTATTCTTTTGTTTGATGTGGTAGCTAGTTTAAATGTCACAACTAAACTTCTTAGATAACTGTTGCCCGCAACGTGGTACGCGTGCAATTTAAAATACAAACTCTAAAATATTATACTAAAAAAGCTATCCGCTTGAATCACTCTAGCTATTAAAAACAACCGCATCAAAATCTGTTAGTTACTGTTAGTTAGCATAGTTTTGAACATATGAGCTCACATTCGTTTCATAATAAGTAAAAATAAGAATAGGACAAAAAGCAGATAATAATGCCATTAATACCTGTTATATTATGTTCTTTTGATAGATTGTTCCCTTAGATGTCGTTAATTAAGTTTATAGCTACTTGAATAAACATATATTATTATGATCACCGCATTGGACATAGGCTTCCTACAAATAACGTATCAACGCGAGGTGTTGTGCCCTTCAGAGTCACACCGTATAACATCTCTTGATTCGTGGTGTAGCTTTCTAGATAAAACATTCCATTTTGTCAGATTTTATGTTGCGACATTACCATCGATCACGAGTGAGTGGGTTTTAGGAACTAGTTGTGTGATATCCTAGAATACCTACATTATTAAGTTATTTCTTCTTAAAATTCATATATATACAAAAATTTAATCTATATAAAATTTAAGTATCTTTCATTTACAATTTACGTGAAAAGCAATGACTCACCGGTCTATCCCCTAGCGCCTGCCACATAAACTCCAAGTCTGCTATATGAGCTGGCACGGGCACTATGAAGCTTGTTGCGTATTTATTTACTACACCATCTCTGACGTAGTAGAGTTCTGCGTCGAGACCTGTAACAATAGAAAGTAACTTTTGATTAAGTAGTAAAAATCATACTATATATTTTAATTACGGATGCCTATTGGGTGTTATGGAGCTGATATGATATGGTTAGGAGTAAAAGCTCATTGATAATATAAAGAAGAAAATATGCCTTTTTGAATGGTCAAAAGCTAGCTGTCGGTCTTAAAAGTAAATCCTATGTAAAAGAACAGACCAAGAAACCGACCACAAAAGACCGAGTAGCGACTTATACAGTCTGTGTGGTGACGGATTGAGAATGTAAATGTCAACACCGCGTTTCCTCTTCGTGGTGCTATAAAAGCCAGCTAAATAATATTACAGTTTGCATCACCAGAGAAGAAAAACTCTAGACTAAATCCTATGCCAATATTCCTGGTCAGTGCAGCATAGGTAGACTAGATACCTTTCCGAAGTAGAGAAGGCTCGTGCCCGACAGTGGTACATTAATTAACGGGAAGAAGGTAGGAAGAATATAGAATACGTAATATAACGCAGCGTAGGACTCCGTGATGTGATTATAATAAATATTAAAGAGAACCACTGAATTCAAGCGGCACAAGCTTGAAGCGTGTAACGTTCTTTGGGAAATGCTTAAGATAGATATATATCTATCTTCAGTATTCTCTTTCTACTGACAAGCATATATTATTATATATTATTATCTATATATTATCTATATATCTATATATTATCTATATATTATCTATATATATATAAATGTCCATGAATATTTATTTTATTTATTATATCTATTATATAATAGATAATATATTCTAATATATAAAATTCACGTGTCACAGTGTTAGTTACCGTACTCCTCTGAAACGGCTTGACCGATTCTTCTCAAATTTTGCATACATATTCAGTAGGTCTGAGAATCGGCCAACATCTATTTTTCAATTTTTTTTTTTCGGATTGGCAAAACAACGTTTGTCGGGACAACTAGTATATATATATAATAGAATAGATGCTGAATTTATTGAACATCTATCCATATAGATGTTCAATAAATTCAGCACAAAACACTAGCAGTAACAAAATTAGATAACGTTTTCTTATTCCGAAATGCATGTACGTACCTACTAAGAAAATTACTTGCCCTCGTAAAAAATTCAAACGCATAGAAAACTAAAATCATATTATTCTAATTTGAAGTGCATTACGAACGATTGCGCTGTGGGAGTACCTCTCCCCAGAACAGATGCAGGTTCTATTCCCTGAGGGTGTAGCGCGTCAAATTATCCAACTAACTTTATTTGCTTAACCGAAAAGAAGTGTTAGAATAGAGCGAGGGGACAGTTTTGATATTTTCTGAGCATTTTCTAGTAACTATGCTTAGAATAAAATCAGTTGTAACTTTATAAATACTACGCGCCACGCTATAGTTTTAAAATATAAGTAAATAGTTTACTAATGGGAACTTAGGTAAGTATTTTTTAAGCTAATGAAACAAGCTTTATATATTACTAGCTGTTGCCCGTGATTTCGTACGCGTGGAATTTAAAAAAGTTGCTAAAAAGTGCTTTGCTCGTATTAGAAGGAGCGTGATTTAACCTATAGCTTTTATCAATAAATATACTCTAATTCTGAAAGAATTTTCCAAATCAGACCAGTCGTCATGAGATTAACGTGTTCAAACAAAGAAACAAACAAATTCTTCAGCTTTATAATATTAGTATAGATCAGGGATGTTGCGGAAGCTGATTTTTTCACATCCGCGAATGCGAATGCGGATGCGGATGCGGATGTTTAAGATATTATGAAAATAAAGTCAATTTATGAAGAACTAGCTGTTGCCCGTGACTTCGTACGCGTGAAATTTAGAAATTAAACCTTAACAAACAGAAGTTTACTATACCACTCGATAGATTGCGTTGTAGATTTTTTAAATCGCACTATGATTGCGTTACACACATTAACACTTAAGCTCGTCCAAATTTTTATTACATCATCAGTTGAGTTTCACAATTATAAATTAGTAAGGATTAAAACAATGATAACTTATTTATTAATATTCTTATTGAAATGAAATCTTACAGAATAGGAAACGATCACGTGTCGTTATTTTTAAGGGGCGCATTACTCAATGATGTCAAACCCATGTTTTAACATTAACAGCAATTAATTCATAACTAACACCGATACAAGTGTGAGAGTAAAATGTTGGGCAAAAACAAAATGTTAAAATGTCCACCATGAGTTGATCCATAAGTGGCTTACCTACATAAATTACGGTAATAATGTTACAAATTTATGGTAGTTTTTTTTTAAATAGAGATCGTTACGTATTTATGCTATGGCAATTCATAACAAGGTACACAACTACACACAATGATCACTGTATCACAACAACATTTAAAATATCTGTTTATACGATAAGTAGCCCACAACGCAAACAAACACGTAATGAATTACAAGAAACAAATGATGATGAAAACTTGTCGAATCTTGTCACCAATTTCTTTACTCCCATTGGTCATAGCACGAAGTATAGATAGAAGGAGTCCGAACGTAATGTTGAACGAATGGTCTCAATTTAAGGGACAGATTTTTTGCCGGTAGAGCGCGCCATTTTTCAAGGAGTACTCGTTTGAATTCTTACGCGGGAAATTTTATTGCTATTGACACCTGTGGAAAAAAATATTTAATTAAATTAATATTTAATTTAATAATAATAATTTAATTAAATTCAACTTTCACGAGCCAGCGCGTGTTTACATGTAATAATAATAATAGCATCGGTACGCCCTGAACACTTGCGCAGCCAGTGGCAGAAAATAGAACTATGATCTGGGTTTATTAATGTGTACACGAAATATTATGGAAAAGCCTATACCGTTCGGACTCCTTCTATCTATACTTCGTGGGTCATAGTCTCGTGCGACCGGCACGCGCCAATCGCCAGGCTCCACCCATTTCTTCTCGTCGTTACTTGCATGATATTCGCATCCGCATGAAAATCCGCAACCAATTAGTGCGGATGCGAATGCAGATGCGGATGTCCAAATCTATGTGGATGTCCAAATCTATGTGGATGTCCAAATCTATGTGGATGTCCAAATCTATGTGGATGTCCAAATCTATGTGGATGTCCAAATCTATGTGGATGTCCAAATTTATGTGGATGTCCAAATCTATGCGGAAGTTCCGCATTTGCGGATGCGGATGCGAATATTCCCAACATCTTGGTATAGATACCTACAATAGTAACTTATACGCGTGATGTGATGAAATGGTCTCAAAAAAAACTGTAAAATTGCATTATAGAACCCATAAAAGACAATTTTATTTAAATTGAAAAGAGTTTTATTAATAACAAATGAAAAATAATATATATGAAAAAATCTACCGATCTTTAAGTTGGAAAACAAACGTATACCTATATATGTAACAGTTACGAAAATAAATCCTTCCACTACTTTGAGTATGACAATTCGTTTGGAAAGAAAAAATCTCAAAACTCTAAAGCGAGATGATCCAATCATAGTACATTTAGAAGCGCAAAGCGACAGTGAAACGGACTGAATATGAAGTGGCACTTTGCACAATTGATGAATCACTACCCCTACCTACAATACCCCATCTATATAGGTACCTAATAATATATCCATATATGTATAACACCGCTTACTTACCGAGGGTTCAGAAACGGAGGTACACTTTATGTGTAAAGAGGTATATCGCTAGTATGAACAGAAAAAGTGTTAGATACAACTTGTGTAAAAGGTAAAATAATATCTCCATAGTTTGAAAATTAAAAAAAATGTTCATACAAAAAATGTTTATTTTGTAAAAGCATTGCAAAATTACTAACTCATTTTTAAATAGTTGCATTGTTATTAATGCTAGATAAATATGCAATAGACTAATCTGACTATTATAAAGATTGATAAATACATAGATAGAAACGAAGCTATTAAAAGAAAAATTAAAAATAAAGATTTGCGATTAATTCAACACTTGTTGTTCTACTTAGTATCTAATATATAAAATTCACATGTCACAGTATTAGTTACCGTTACCGTACTCCTCCGAAACGGCTTGACCGATTTTTATGAAATTTTACATGCATGTTTTTCAAACTTTTTTTTTCGTATGGCAAAACAACGTTTGCCGGCACAGCTAGTAATATATATAAATGCATAATTATGCTTTTTAGACAGTAAGCCAATCCCATCTTAAGGTTGTCTGTAAGAGATCACAACTTGTGATAAGACCGCCTATTGTAGCTTGCCTAAATATTGTTTGTATATATATCTAAGTTTGTATGAATTTGATGTTATTCTGACGTAAAATAAAGAGTCTTCATTCATTCATTCATTCATTATACTTTCGTGGTAATACTACAAAAGTAAACATAGCGAAATAAAAAAAATTACACTTTGTCGTGTTGAAATCTATAAATTAATATAATATCTAAAAAATTGCATTAAAATTATTTTAATTAAACTTTTACAGTCTTATTCATATTGAAACGCTTATTGAAGGCATATTCCTATATTAGTTAAAACGTCTTTTAGGCTTATCAGATGTCAGATAAAAATCCTTATTCATAGTCGTCTATTATACTTCCGATAACTATAAAATGTCTTTGTTGCCATTTTGTAGAAAATTGGTGAAATATGAATGGTGGCATTTTTCTACCATTCAAATTCGTTATGAGTTTTATCCCTGGTTTTGATACAAGTTAACAAAATGCATCTTTGACGCTGTTTGTAAATGTAAACAAACTTATTTGTTAATAATCTTATTATTATAAACTATTATTATTTTTGATTTTCATTCATTACATTAGTTTTTCTGCTGCTTATTTTTTTTTTCTTGATTTATTTCTTTTTAGTATAATTTTTTATTTTCTCACTTAGTTATTTTAGTTTTATGAATCATTTTGGTGGTATGTTTCTTCCAAATTACAAAGCCATAAAAATTTCTCCGTGTAGTGACGGATTAAGATACAAGTGTCACCACCCCATCTCCTCCCAAGGGTGCTGTAAGAGTCAGCTAAGGGATATTGCACGCAGATAACATCTTCTGTGAGAGACGGAAAACTCGAAAATAAATCCTGTGCCAACACGCCTGGTCAGCGTGGCACAGTAGACCATAATTCCTCCCAAAGTGGAGGAGGCCCGTGCCCAACAGTGGGACATAAATGGGCTGGACAGAGGGAAAGCCATAAAATAAGAAGAAAATTTGTAGTTTCGTAAACGTAACGTTCACTTTTCTGCGCGGATTAAAAGCAAGACTTTCAATCACCGCAATTGGCATTGTTCATATTTTTTTTAAACTCTTTATCCGAAAACCATTTCGTGGAATCGAGTTTCTGATCATGATCCACAATTTTTTTTTCGGAAAATTTGCTATTTTAGCTATTATTTTTCCAAAAAAGGAAATGATCTCTATTTGCCCTTGAAATAAAGGACTTAAATTGTTAAGGCGTTCGTAGGGATATACTACTCTGGGGTGGAGTTGAAATTGGTCTATTATTTCAACATGGCAACTTTGAAAAGATGTATTGCAATCTGTCTTAAGTGTATCAGGAAAAGGCAACACAAAGACTGCGTATAACGATGACGTCACAACATTTAAAATAATATATTTAAGCATTTAAAAAAAACTATATAGCGAATATTTCAATAATATTGAAATTAGTTACTTAAAATAGTCTATATTTTCTAAAAAAAATATAAAAACAGCAGGTCAAAAATTATGGACAATCCCAATACTGTGTAGGATTTGTAAGGCTTGATATTTAAGAATTATAATTGAATGTAACAATTATAATGGCTTTTCATTTTAACTTCTTAGCAAACATCAATAACTAGATGATGAAGATCAGCATAATCAAAAATTAAAGCATAATCCTATATTAGTTAAAAAGTCTTTTAAGCTTATCAGATGTCAGATAAAAATCCTAATTCATATTCGTTTAAAAACTTCCGATAGCTAAAATGTCTCTAATTTACAGAATGTTACCATTTCGTAGAAACATGGTGAAATATGGATGGTAGAAAAAAAAATCTTACTAGTTGTCAAACTTGACATAGCGTTTATAAACAAACATTGTAATGTACACAATATTCGAGAAGTGTTATTGTAGTAAATAAACTACAGCAGGAAAGTGAAAATCAGGTAATCTTTAATGTATGATACAGTAGAGGCACCAGCTCATCCAACACCTGCAGATTTGCTGGATCCACTAATGTCTTGAGATTCGCAAGCGCTGGGTCCAAAACCTACAAACATAATAGCTATGATGAGAATAAAAAATCTGAAAATTTTAAGTTGGAGCAAGAATCACTCAAATATAAAATAGAATATCTACACCCCAAGCCACTCACACCGGTGTTCTTCGATGTTCAAGTTACGGGCTATTTCTATTAAAGAATTTCTTCTTTAATAGAAATAGCCCGTAACTCGGTAAATGAAAAACAATAAATTTATTAAATCAATCATTTTATTTTGTTTTATTTACTTGCAAGTAGGATGAACTTTGTTCATTACAAGGCCTTGGAATAAAAGTTTTCAAGATTGCGGCATTTCTACCTCACATATGGTTTGCATTTACTTTAATTGGCTGTTCCATTAGCCCTTCTATAATGGGCTCATTGTCCTCCATCGCATTGTAAACTACCACTTTCAGAATTCCTCATCTTCCAAAGAAAATATCTTACTTCTTTAGCGGTACACTTTTCTTCGCCGATTGTTAACAAGATTGTTAATGCCGCAATGCTTTGCAGGGTTCATAAGACATGTATAATTAAGCAAATTCCGTGTCGGATATTTATCGTGATTTATGCACGTATCACTATAATATAAAACCTCGTTAGTTTAATAACTTTTTGGTTAATTATTGTGACTCTATGAACAACACCTTTGCAAATGACGGGGCAAACGTCAATATAAATAATCAGCTGATGAATATATACTCCATTTTTTTCACTAATATAGGCTTAAAGTAGGGTCGGAGCTTGTTTAAAATAATGTCATTTTATGGGATAGTTATAGAACGCTTTAGTGTAAAAAAGCTATTATGAATTACATTTTTGACAATCCGCTTATAGCTAACTTTTAAGCCTCTGAAAAGTCATTACGAATAAGACCGTAGTCGGAATAATGTCACTTTATCGGATAGATATAGAACGTTTTAGCGTAAATAACTATTATGAATTACAATTTTTGACAATCCGCTTTTAACGAAATTTTAAGCCTCCTATAAGTCATTATGAATTAGACCGTTAGTAAATAAAATTTGCCTTCAAGACATCTTACAAAACAGTTCTACACAATCATAAGTGTAGCAGTCTGCAGCCATTCATAAAATATTCAAAATTCAATTCACACATTGCTATACCGTCCTTTGAGGTAAACACGTTAATAATTTACTGCTAGTAATGACAGAGAATACGAACATGTACCCTACAGCGATCTCTTTGTAATTAATATGTATTCAAAGTTCATACTCGGGTAAAAACACATATAATTTGCAAGGACTAGCAAGGTTTAATTAAAAACTATTATAGTGTTTCAAATTACAGGATTTTTGTAATATTTTATTTTTGTATTACTTATGAGGTATTTTTAGTCTAAGTCACAGCATAGTTTAATGTATGTGGGAGTATAAAAACAATTTACTGGGAGTATTACAATGCTCTGCAGCATGAACGATCCAAAGAAGGTCCACAATTCCAGAGGTGTTATTAGTACCCATTTTTATAACCTGGAGAAGATCCCTTCAATGTTTTCTTTGCTGTAGAGCTCTGTACCGTATTTATTTGTCTCTCTAACTATCAGGTTGATGAGGTTACCATCTTGAGATTTTCATGAAAATTCGGACGGGCAAATAAGCATTACATAATTAGCAGTTTTACCGAGCAATTTATTTTATCCTAATTGGTTTGGTGATAAATAAATATTAATAAATAAATATTCACGAACATTTCACACAACGTCCTCTGGTCCCAAGCTAAGCTTATATGCTTGTGTTATGGGTACCAGACTACGGATAGAAGACATAAACTACTTTTAAGCTATTGCATAGCTTCTATCGCGGGCATTCAGCGTGGAGACTGAATCCAGAAATTCCGTAACGAAAATAGCGTAATGAAAATAACCTGATATTATTGGCGTTACTGCGCATGCATAATCCCCTCTTCGCCCCACAATTTATTTCATCCTGTTGATACCAAGGGTAAGCGCCTTCCTCAAATTAAACAACGTATTAAAATAAGGATTTTGAATCGACAACATATATCCTAAATGTTCAGATAACAGTGTATTTTAGATTTTTATAATGTAAAATAATGTTTATTTTATTTTATTGCCATTTGATTGACAATCACTATTTTATCATAATTACCATAAACAATGGACAGATGTAAGCATCAGTAAATAAGAATTAAGTATTAATCTTATTTTAGTTTATGGTATTTAGATTCTTGCATACCTAAATAAAATAAATAAATAATTATAAATGCATAAGTTGATAAATAAAATTGGTCAAGTGCGAGTCGGACTCGCGCACGAAGGGTTCCGTACCATTATCTATGCAACATAAGGCAACGTTATTAGTATCGAGCAAGAAACGGTAAAAAATTGGTCAAGTGCGAGTCGGACTCGCGCACGAAGGGTTCCGTACCATTATCTATGCAACATAAGGCAACGTTATTAGTATCGAGCAAGAAACGGTAAAAAAATCATGTTTGTTGTATGGGAGCCCCCCTTAAATATTTATTTTATTTTATTTTTAGTATTTGTTGTTATAGCGGCAATAGAAATACATCATCTGTGAAAATTTCAACTGTCTAGCTATCACCGTTCTTGAGATATTGGGTACGGAACCCTAAAAATCATGTTTGTTGTATGGGAGCCCCCCTTAAATATTTATTTTATTTTATTTTTAGTATTTGTTGTTATAGCGGCAATAGAAATACATCATCTGTGAAAATTTCAACTCTCTAGCTATCACCGTTCTTGAGATACAGCCTGGTGACAGACGGACGGACGGACGGACGGACGGACGGACGGACGGACGGACGGACGGACGGACGGACGGACGGACGGACGGACGGACAGCGAAGTCTCAGTAATAGGGTCCCGTTTTTACCCTTTGGGTACGGAACCCTAAAAATGAATGACAGGATAAATTTTGAATGGATTTTAATGTTCACCTCTGCTAACATAAGCATGGCTATAATTATTTCTATTTCAAAATCAACATAAATAAATAAATAAAATAAATAAATATTCATGAACATTTCACACGACGTCCTCTGGTCCCATGCTAAGCTTATTATGATTGTATTATGGGTACCAGAATATGGATTGAAATACATAAACTACTTTTCTTTTGTGATGTGAATTATAAGTATGTATTTAACATACTTATAATTTAATAGTAAACACCCAGACAACATAAATACTGTAGCTGTTTAAATTCTGTATTAATAATCATTTTATTAATATCACCTATTAATATAACAGTGTGTGTTCAGTACTAAGGTTTCACACAATATTATAGGTGTTGGAAGTTACAATTAGTTTCATTAACATGTCATTACAAAAGACAATATACAAGAGCCTGGAGGCACTGGCTTTGTATTAATTATACAAAGACGCCTTTAGTCGTGACTAATGAATACTGAGGGGGACTATAGAGACGTGACTAAACAGTATCAGTATAACAAAAAGAATCTTCAAAGTATATTCTATATATAGTCTATTAGCCTATATATATTTTATATATACTAATATTAAAAAGCTGAAGAGTTTGTTTGTTTGTTTGAACGCGCTAATCTTGGCAACCGCTAGTCCGATTTGAAAAATTCTTTCAGTGTTGGATAGTAGGTACATTCATAGAAAAAGACTATAAGCTACATAAGATCACGCTGCGACCAATAGAAGCGAATCATCATTGAAAAGTGTTGCAAAAACGGGAAAAATTTTCTATATTCCACGCGTAAGAAGTCGCGGGCTAGAGCTAGCTAGACTATAAAGTCTATTAGACTAATATATATACTCTATTACATCTAATGATAAAAAGTATGGAACATTGAAGTATTGAAAGAAGCAAGAAAAATACTCAATAGGTAATGTGTATTTTAAAAATAAGGTTGCACAACAATTCATTAATTAGGTTCTTCTACGATAGCTTAATGGAAGAGCTGTAGAAACGTTTTTAGAAACATCTAAGGTATTTTGTAAAGAAAATGAACAGCCAATTATTTTACTATCTAAATTAAAATAATTCAGTGTAAAGATTTATGAGATGACGCAATAGAGTTAAGTCACTCTAATGACTTACTGTTTCTGTACTGTAGCTGGCCAACTCGTTTTGTGTTTATTTTAGCTAGCAGGAAATTTTTTAAAGCGATTTGTTTAATGTTTACGACTTAAGAGTACATGGAAAATGTTTTCATCTCTCTTCTCTTTTCAGTTCTGCTTTTGGGCACGGCCTCCTCCATCTGGGAGGGATTATGGTCTACTATGCCGCGCTGACCAGACGTGTTGGAACAGGTGCGTGTTGGCACAGATGTTTGCATATTTATCATTGACGATCATCTATGACAGAAGTGATACAACAGCGATTCTGCTAAGATGTTAGCAACAAAGAAAAATAAGAGTCACGAATAAAATTTATCGCTAATTTCAGCAACAAATCCTAAAACAAAATGCCAGAGCTGAGCCTAAAAATGCCTTATTATTTTAGTCACGATTCTCAAAATGGCAAATGAAACCACCGGGTGTCGTATCACCTGACAACGGCATATAATGGTTCATTAAACCTTGGAGTTGAGTGCAGATTGTCGTCACGGTGGACTTCGTTTATGACCACATTAGCGTCAGTAAACGGTCATTATTGTACTTTTAAATATCATTCGGCTTTTTAGTAGTTGCCAGTGTTGTGTTTTATACCTATTTTATAGCGTAGATCAGTAATGGCTAGTAATCCAATTGAGTAGTTAGTGTTTTCGCTATTCAAATCATATGTTCTATACGTCTCATAGAAGTTTCTGGGTACCAAGCGTCCCTTAGGGCTATTTGACAAAAAAAATTACAATTATTTTTTCCGTAATACTAGTTCGTGATCATTTATTATTTAATTATTTTATAATTTAAAAATAATTAAATAATTAATTTTCTTTTTATATTAAGGAAAATTTCAATAGCAAGCACTTCATACGTTTTACCAAAAGTTTCTTAGCTTCTTTTATGTAGTGGGTTTTTATGTTCAACGTCACTCTAATAAATTTACTGAAGCTTTATTGTAATAAAAAGTAAAAATAAAAGCAAACCATGTCCAAACATTTAATCTAGAGACAAACGTAGAAACATCGCTAATCTTCAAGCATTTTCGTGTCAACCAAATTTATAGTCGTCGCCAGAAAAACGACGAAATAGTACTCAGTGATCGCGTGCTAACTGAACAAGGAGACAATAAATAAAGCCTTTATCGCCATTTTAATAAATGTAAACGGAACCTTCTTAGAATAAATAAACGCCATTGAGCAATAAACGCGCTATCTACAGGAACAATTTTCGTATGCGACAAGCATTTGTGATCTGAAATTGGTAGGTTATATTCGAACTACAAGATACTTAAATACGTCATTATCAGATATTGAAAAAAAAATTTGCTAGATATTCTCCTCTAATTATTTCGTCCTATTAAGTATTATATTATATACGCAATGAAAGAATGTACAAGACAACTTATTTATAATAATAATAAATATTCATGGACATTTCACACAACGGTCCTCTGGTCCCAAGCTAAGCTTATATGCTTGTGTTATGGGTACCAGAATACGGATATAATACATAAACTACATACATTTGAATGCGAAGCTTGATTTAGTCAATGTTATCCACGTCTTTTTGTCTTTATGTCCGTACAATTCCGTACCGTTGTACAATAATCTAAAATAAGATAAACGTTACAATTTTGTAAGCTGGAGTTGGCGAAAAACCGCAAAATGCCACTCGCGAGAATGAGCCATGACGTAAACTGAAATTTATCGCTGCGATAACAAAACTTCGAAAAGGCGCTATGAATTTTTTATGTGTACTTTCACTGTACTCTTTGTAACAGTAAAGTTTTGTAATAAATAATGTGCATTTTTATATCAAAATATCAAAAAAATCTACATGAGTCTAAAGAGGTTACCTACATTTTGTCATGTTGTTACTTAGAGTGGTTATTACTCTAGACACAAATTCAAAATGGATTTGGATGGAAGCTAGATATAGTTGTAACTATTCCAAATATTATCGAGATCAGCACACGTTACAAATCTGCACCTGCAGCAAAGGACAGCAGCCATAGTTTGCAACCACAGATGAATATTACGAGATTTTTGTTTACGACTAAACGCATCAACATTGGAGAAACGCGTATGGAATAATGCTTTTCATCAGTCGTAGCAAAATCACTCGCAGAGTACATAATTATACATGCGAGAACTGCAGCGCATAAGTTCGTTTTATATATCTTGAGTTCATGGCTTCTTACGATCTCATAAACATCGTGGCTCTACTTAAAGAAAAGTAGTATATGTAGTATATCCGTATTCTGATACCCATAACACAAGCATATAAGCTTAGCTTGGGACTAGAGGACGTTGTGTGAAATGTCCATGAATATTTATTTATTTACTTTTATTTAAATAAAACTACTTTTTACGGATTTAGACGCGTATATTTGTTTTAATTTTAGCCCGACGTTTCGGAAACTTTGCAGTCACCATGGTCACGGGTGAGACTGAGCTATAATGTGTCTTCTACGATCAGTTATTACAGGGTTTACCCACATTCGATTTTAATTTTACATTGACCATAACGATAGACTTTTACCATAAACTATATCATATTACATTGTGCTCAGACTACATAAAATCAATAACATTATTTTAGTTTCTAAAAATACATTAACAAATTGTAACAATATAAAGAAATTTTAATTTATATAAGGTAAAACATACATAATTTTATCATAGACTATGTCATAAACATACATAATTTTATCATATTTATGTATGTTTTACCTTATATAAATTAAAATTTCTTTATATTGTTGCCCTATGATGCCTCCTCTAATACTCGTAGGTATGTGGTTACCATTCGAAATCTTCTCCACTAACGGTTGTATGATGTGGCTTATTAATCGCCACTTTAGATTGTTATTCTTAAACATGCCATTATCCTGTACTGGACTCTGCACCCGTAGTAGAAGAATCGAATAGCATGTGTACTTCCAATCTGTTACTATGAGGAATAGCATAAATCCTCTCTAAATATTTCATATAAACGATAAATAAATATTTCTTCCAAGTTCCATTTGAGTTATAATTTTAAGTGACTTTTGATC
Organism: Orgyia antiqua; assembly: GCA_916999025.1. NCBI lineage: Eukaryota > Metazoa > Arthropoda > Insecta > Lepidoptera > Erebidae > Orgyia > Orgyia antiqua. The sequence continues at coordinate 24,900,261 of OU779862.1, forward strand.
CGTATCGCTTTGTTGTGCTAAGTTTTTCAAAAGTAATTTTCGTTTGAAGAAACAACAAAGTTCATTGTTCAAGTCGTTTAATAACTTCATTATGTAAATTTTAATGTAACTTTTTAGTTTTTAAGAATTAGCATTCGGCCTTTCATTTAACTTTAATATTTTATTTGATATTCAGAATAATATTTCTAAGTAAAAAGTAAGAATAAAGTTCTTGACTATAATAAGTCATTAATAATAATTAATAATGCCGTGATATTCGACACAAAACCTTAGACACATATAAACACATACATGTATATTTATTATAGTCACACTTGTATGGTCCAAATGATAGAATGATTTCTTCGCAATTCTTACCAAACAGTACGCGAAAAAGTTACAGGACACGACCACTATTTTTATACATCTTCTTCTTCAGCCCATCCCATTGCTGGGCACGGACCTCTTCCATATTAGGAGCGATTATGGTCTACTGTGCCTTGCCATAAACCAACAGTGCCAACACGCCTGATAAAGCGTGTTGGCACTGTTGGTTTATACATCTACTAATCTTTTATTTTCTAACACTTGCGCGACTCATTTGTTTAACTAAAACTACTTTTTACGGATTGAGACGCGTATATTTGTTTTATATTTTAGCCCGACGTTTCGAAGACTTTGCAGTCACCATGGTCACGGGTAAAACTGAGCTGTAATATTTATTACAGCTTAGTCTCAGCTCAGTTTTATTTAATCTTATATTATTTTAAGGGCACAATCTATTAAAATAAATTGAATAAACCTTCTAGTTATTTTACTTAAATTGGGATTACAACAACTTAAATTGCTTCCTTCCTTACTACGGACGGAAATGGTGGGAAGACGCGGCTGTTTCCGACGTTGCACCATTAGTCAAATGTTAAAACCCAACAAAAACACTTGACAAGCAAGTTCTCAAGTTAAGAACTGTTCAATATCGAGTTGTTATATTGAAATATAGTTAGGTATTAATATTTTGTTGGTAAAATTCTTTTTACGTCTATTTCTTTCGGGATATTAGGAAAATATATTTTTCTATGATTTTACGTACAAAACTATATATGAAATCGATAGCCAGCGATCACGACGACTCAGAGGTGGTACGCCAACACTCTTTAATTCAACTTTACTTGGTCTAGCTAGCAGCAACGAGTTTGCGCTTTTTATACAACGTAATGCAGTTTCTTTTCTGTTATTACGCCAAGAATGTATAACTCCTTGCGTCAGTTGTAGACATATAAATACACACAAGCTTCTTTCACTCTATTAGTGGGTTACAGAATACTAGCTGTTGCCCGCGACTTCTTACAAGTGGATTTTAGAAAATTTTCGCCATTTATGCAACATTTTTCACTAATGCTTCACTCCTATTGGGCGCAGCGTGATGTTATATAGCCTTTCTAGATAGCCTAAAGGAATTTTTCAATTAGAAGCAATAGTTCCTTAGATTAGCGCGTTCAAACAAACAAACTCGTCAGCTTTATAATACTGGTATAGACATGACTGGAGAATAATCTCAAGCCCTAAGGCTATCATTTATATTATTCTCTGTAGTAAAAGTTACACTTAAATAAAAATAAATAAACAAGAAATAAAACAGTAACTTGACTATCAACAAGTTGGTGTCCGAAGTTTCTTGTTACATAAATAATTCTGCGGTCTACCCTTACCGCTTCGGCAACTTGTTTCACAAAAGAAAAAAACTTTTAGAAGATACATTGGAAGAGTTGTTGATATTTGAATGAGGTTTTTACTGTTTTATGATATAAGTTTTAGTTGTTTGGGAATGGTATAAACATAGATAGAATATTTTATCTTAACGTTATTTTTCACACATTACTATTTGTGTGAGAACTATTTTACAATGCATGAAAGGTTTTTGTATTATATGCGAGGTACTTGAATATTTAAATTAAATAATGAACCTTATTTTGTGACGTGTTATATTGAACCTAACATGGATGCAAGCCGTGTAGGACAGCGCTATGTGTCGTTCTATAGGGGGTCTATGAGATGGATGGATGATGATGAGCTCACATAGAAAGATACATACAAAAAACCAACTTTTTATCAAAGTATGTAAAGATAAAAATAAGCACGGTTCAAATTCAAATTCGAACTCAGAAGGTTCCGCACCGATAGTGTATTCAGTGTTTATTTTCCGGGAATAGGAGATGTAAAGTATGTACATATATATCGGAAAACATCATAGAAATTAGGTACCTGTATTTACAGCCAGAGCAGTCATCTATCTAAAGGCCTTGTAATACTGGGCAAACTAATCACGATAACGTCTACATTCTATAGACTACGATGAGCTCGATCCGTGGCTTACGATACATGTAACTGGTTTGGAAGGATCCTTTTACTAATTTCTGCGTCTGGGTGTTTAATATATATTATAAGTATGTATTTACAAAAGAAAAGTAGTATATGTATTATATCCGTATTCTGGTACCCATAACACAAACATATAAAGCTTAGCTTGGGACTAGAGGACGTTGTGTGGAATGTCCATGAATATTTATTATTATTATTAATATTATATTCAATGGGTCACCATTTCAAGCTCATCACTAACTACACAAAATAAATAACTTAGAACTACTTAAAAGCTTAGAGTTGGTTGGAAGCTAAGTTAAAACTAAAAATCCTTGAGTAAACTATTTTAATCAAGTCTCCTACGACATATAAGTATTTTTGTGCAGTACTCTAAGTATAAATCTACTTCTAGGATAGTGACGTCATGTTGTATCACCCATAACTCTTTCATCCCCGTTCACTCACTTCACAAAACCAGTTCAAGGTGCACTCAAGTGGCAAATGTAAACAGTGTTCGTTTACTTTATAGCTAAATGTACACTGTGTTTAAGTTACGGATACGTAAGTTATTTACGTTAGTAACAGAAGACAGTTATTTTAGTAAGCAAACTATTATTGCGAGCAGTTATTTGTGTTATATATTGGTACTAATAATTATATATGTCCTTAATTTTAATAAATAAATAAATATTCAGGACATTTCACACAAAGTCCTCTGGTCCCAAAGTAAGCTATATTTCTATGCTTGTATTATGGGAACCAGATACGGATAGACTACATATACTACTTTTCTTTTGTAAATACATAGTTATAATACATAGAAAACACCCAGACGCAGTACAAACATTTGTATGACATTTATGGATATCACACAAATGAGTGTCCCAACCGGGAATCGAATCGAACCTCGTGTCCGGCAGTCCATTACATAAACCACTCCACCACGAAGCCCGTCGAAGAAAATATTCATAGATTAGGTAAAACGTCTTAATTTTAATTTTCTATGCTGCAGATAAAGCATTGTTCGTAAAAAGAAGTAATCGTAGTGTTCGAATTATTCAAAAATCTAATGCTACACCTATTATATCTATCTAAAATCCGCTAAAACGATTTTTATTAAATTTTGTATGCTTTCCATCAGGCGGGCCGTAAGATTGTTCGCCACCTTAGGAGTTTAAAAAAATGCAGGTGTTTAGGGAGCAACTAATTGATGTAGCATGTACTTACAATAAACATACTTTTACTTTCGTTACAATATTAATGCAATTAATATACCAAAACTATATCTAAAGGTAGAATACAATATAATTACGCAGTTCCACACACTTGTCTAATTTGAAATGTACAATCCTGTACAAAAGTCTTCTTTATTATTAGTTAGTAATTGTCTACTAAACATTACCTTTGTACCAACAAACCCTTCACAATTAGTGTTGTTACTAGAACACTACAGTTTATTCATCACATAAACATCAGGTACTGAAGAACTTAAAGACATAAAATTTCCCAGAGTTCTACGGACACGTAAATAGTAATTGTCGTAGGAAGGGTAGACAAACAGCTCTATCACGCCCACAACAAGCTTTGTAAGACTATATTTGTCGTCTATTTAAAGGTAAACTTATCAAATATTTTCTACAAATGTCTTTGCTGAACTGCCTTTATGATGGCTAAGGTTTTTGTACTGTTAAGCTAGTCAGTTTAAATAAGTGTTTTGGGTATTTTTAACACGCTTTTATAAGTTCGGTATGTATCTATCTATCAATGTATTAATCTATGTAACGGAATCTTTTCACCCACTTGCGTTAGTCAGATTGATTTGAAATTTTGCATACATATCAAGGACCGATGACAATGCAATTATTTAAAAAAAAATTAGGATTTACAAGCGTGTTCTTTTTTGTTTTTGATTTAACCAAATTATTTATGTATTTCATTTGTTAGAAAAGTGGAAAAAAGAGTTCTCTAACGTAAACTGAATGAAATTGTAATGGAAATGCAGTTTCAAGTCTGTCGAGAGAATAACTCTTATCTAACTCATGTCATAATACTTAAAGCATACATTATTGTTCAAATAAAATTACTTTTTACGGACTTAGACGCGTGTATTCGTAAATTTTTTTCTTTTTACACTGTAAACAGTAATAACTGATCGTAGAGGACACTTTACAGCTCAGTCTCACCCGTGACCATGGTGACTGCAAAGTCTCCGAAACGTCCGGCCAAAAAAAAAGTAAGACAAATACACGCGTCTAAATCCGTAAAAAGTAGTTTTATTTAAACAAATGAGTCGCGCAAGTGCTAGACAAATAGATGTTGCTTGCAAATTTTTAAAATATAAACATCTTAACAAATTACGTGGAATTTATAAAATAAAAACATTTTAACAAATTATTCAAAAAACATACTCCTGAAACAGTTTTTTTATAAAAAAAAAACTGCATCATAATCTGTCCCGTAGATTTGAAGATAATATAAGCTCACGTAAGGAACTACAAAAATAATGACTTTATCTAATATATAAAATTTCCATGTCACAATGTTAGTTACCGTACTCCTCTGAAACGGCTTTACCGATTTTTACCAAATTTTATTTGCGTATTCAGTAGGTCTGATAATCGTTTACTATCTATTTATAAAAACCCCTCCCCCTCTCCCTGACATTTGACATTTCCCTGATAATTATTGCGAAAACACATTTCCTTCTCCTGCGATTAATAGTTACAAAATGTTAAAACAAATTATGTAGCAATGAATTAGTACAGAAAGTCCCCGAACCAACAAAAGTTTATCAAACACTATAAATTTCATCAAAAACAGTAGATAAATGGCAATAATTTCTGTGTCCAATCAAATTGCTCCCAGTGGATATGAAAACGCAAATTCCGAGCCAAAAATGATAACTGTTGAGTTATCACACTCATTTGAACAAACGAAGTCAGATTATTGGGGTCCAGTTTATGAAGACGTTTGGGAGGTTTTTTTAAAAGGTTTTGCCTGCTGTAATAAGGTACCGGTTAGATTTTAGTTAAAATTTACTTATATAGCTTCTACAGGTCTTTATATTATTATTCTTATGATATTTATAATATCCCAGATATTTAAAATAGTGACTTCAAAATTGTGTATTATATATTAGTTAATAAACACGCTCAAAAATCTTGATTTTTTAAAATTATTGCTTTGTCCTTATTATATGTGCAAGATTTCAGATCACTCCGAGGATTGCAAATGGGTGAAAGTCGCTAACAAAGATTTTGTTACATAGTTTAATATATTGATAATTATATAGCTAACGAGCTAATACAAGTATGTTAATAAAAAAGTACTGACTAATTGATCACTAAAATAGTTAAATAAGAAAATAACTAGGATTACAAACAGTAACAAATTTTCATTCCCTAAAATAATACAAGTTTTCAACTAATTTAAAGTTTACCATGTTAAAAATAGTTTAAAAAAATTCATTTATATTTCGTACGCGAGGAATTTAGAAACCAAATCTTAACAAATTATACAAAAAAAAACATCCTCTTAAACCACTCTATCAATTAAAAGAAACCACATCAAAATCCGTTGCTCACATAGGGACAAACATACAAAAATAACGACTTGTTTTATAATTAGTGAAGAAGCACTCGTCATTTGACACGTGCCGCTTATTAAAAGTTACAACATGAAGCTATAACTCATGAACTAAATCTGTGTCATTACATCAATTTGTAAAAACTAGTGTGCACACCCCTAAATCATAGCATATATGATGTATCGTTTGGACTCAACAACGTTTGAAAAATGACAGTAGGGTTGTCCAATTAAAGTGCAACCTGATACGTTGGTAGATTGCGTTATATTTGTAGTTTTATGTCACTTTTGCTTCCGTAAAGGGTTAAATAAATATACGTTATTAATTTTTTATAGTCTGTTCTTTAGCGTTCCGTATCAAAAGGTAAAATTGGAATTTATTACTGAGACTTCGGTCTCCAGCCATCAGTCACTAGGTGGTACTCGTATCTCAGAAATGGCGATAGCTCTATACCTGATATTTTCCCAGATGATGTGTAACTGTTGATGCTATTACAATAAATACTTAAAAAGTTAATACCAGTATTCATTAATGGTCTTATTCATAATGACTTATCGGAGGTTTAAAAGTTCGCTAAAATAAGTTCGCGAAAATTGTCAAAACTTGTTATTCATAATAGTCATTTTACGATAAAACGTTTATTATCTCTCCGATAAAATCTCCCTTTATAGTATTTAAAGGGGCTTCTATACAAAATATATTTCCACTAGTTAAAAGTTAGAAAATTTTCCCCATTTTTGCAATAAATTTTTAATGATGCTTCGCTCCTATATTTGTAGCGTAATGTTATATAGCTTATAGCAATCTTTGATAAATGCGCTATCCAACACTGAAAGTATTTTTCAAATCGGACCACTGGTTCTTGAAATTAGCGCGTTCAAACAAACAAACTCTTCAGCTTTATAAGATTTAGTATAGATACAAATTGTAACTTAATGATACATTAAAATGATATGATATAGATGAAGAATTTTACTATAGTAATAGGACGAAACGGCACCCTTCGTGTGCGAGTTCAACTCCTACTTGGCCAGTTTTTAGGGTTCCGTACCCAAAGGGTAAAAACGGGACCCTATTACTGAGACTTCGCTGTCCGTCCGTCCGTCTGTCACCAGGCTGTATCTCAAGAACGGTGATAGCTAGAGAGTTGAAATTTTCACAGATGATGTATTTCTATTGCCGCTATAACAACAAATACTAAAAATAAAATAAAATAAATATTTAAGGGGGGCTCCCATACAACAAACATGATTTTTTTACCGTTTCTTGCTCGATACTAATAACGTTGCCTCATGTTGCATAGATAATGGTACGGAACCCTTCGTGCGCGAGTCCGACTCGCACTTGACCAATTTTTAATTTGGGTTTTAGTTTTCATAGACTTTTTTGAGTATTTATTGTGAAAAGTTTGATTTATTTGAACACTGACATAAAATTTGTACTGCTGTTTTAAATAGCTCTACGTATGTGGTAGTTATTTATAGATCTGTAATTTTAATACTTAGTTAAACTATTTTAGACTAAAATTTTTCCCCTTTTTATAACATTTTTCGCTGATAACTTAGTTAACTGTTAACTAGTAACGTTAGTTAACTATTTAGCTTTACAATATTTGTATAGCTATCAATGAGTGATACTGTTGGTAAATCCTTACCAATTTATAAATACGAAAAATCTAATCTAAATCTAAATAAAAACTAAAAATCTTGATAAGCTTATGTGTTAATGTGTGTAACCAAACCATAGTGCGATTTAAAAGAACTGCACGACGCCATCTATCGAGTGATATGGTAAACTTCTGTTTGTTAAGGTTTAATTTCCAAATTTTACGCGTACGAAGTCGCGGGCGACAGCTATTTCTACAATAAATTGATCCATTTTAAGTGTTAGGCGTTTAATGGTGTCATAATAAGGTCAAAGTTATCAATATTACATCACGTCGAATTTAGGCCACTTTTACTACTGGTAGGTAATGTTTAACAATCACGCATTCATATCAACAAGTGGTTTATTCCGTCATAATATGGTGCAAACACTCTTTACTGATAAATTTATATGGCCTAGCGTTTTACGAGCGCTTATTATTATGGCAGAAACGTTTTGTTTCTCGGAACGGTAGAAAATTATTTTCGACTCTACATTTGGGATATTTAGCAGTAATATTATGCTATGAAATGTCCGGTCTAAGCAATTTTATAAACTTTTTATTCTTTTTAGGTTAGTCTTTAAAGCAACAACATAAAGTCATCATCATCATACTGTTACGTCTTTTTCCTATGGAAGTAGGCAGAGACTATAAAGTGATATTATGATATGTGTGTGACGGTTTCAGTTTCAGCTACTTCGTAATGTTAACTTCAGAAAAATTCTTGTTGTTTTTTACACATAATAATGTTCTCATTATAGTAGGCAGCCAGCTAGCCATCTGATAAATAATAAACATTGCATACCATTGTTGTATTTTGAAGCGACAAAACCTTTCCACTCAATTCGAGGCGACACGCGAACAAAATTACAAGCTCGTGAGCTAATGAGGGAAACTTAAATATTAATGCAATTTAATATTTTACCTAGTATTTAATAGAAATCGCTCATGGTTATGCCAAATTGAAAATTATAGTTTATAAGCTATACTATAAATTTTGCCATGAGCATTTTCTATAGCGGAGCTGTCAATAGCTCTGGCATAAAAAAAATCATCTTACGACTATTATGCTGTAGGTACTGTTAATTGTGTGCGTAAATAATATTACGCAAATTGAAGTAATTTTTTTACAAAATAAGAGGTTTTTAAACTTAGTGCAAGCCCGTTTTCTCACACACAAACACTACAGTCAAAATAAATATTAGTTTATGTATTATATCTGTATTATGTTACCACAACACAAGCATATAAGCTTAACTTCAGATCAAAAAAAGATGTCTGTATGTCCATGAATATTTAAGAAAAACGTTCATGTGTAATACATTTTTGTTCTCTTTAATTTTCAAACCAATCTAGATTCTTATAACAATATAATTAATTCAAGCAAACATTAATCAGAATGAGCCACTCTGAGTCTCGATAATTTGCATTCAGACGCCTGTTTCAATAAGTCTCACCGCACAAACTAATTAAAACCATATCATTTTCCAGTTAGCTGCATACGGAAACTAAAATGAAAACTAAAAACAGACTAAGTAACAATTGAAGTCGAACAAAAAGAGTTCTGTACAATTATTACAATATCGAGCTGTCGCCCGCGACTCCGTACGCGTGGAATTTAGAAAATTTTCCCGGTTTTTGCAACATTTTTCCCTACTGCTTTGCTCCTTTCAGTTGCAGAGTGATGTTATATAGTCTATAGCCTTCCTCGATAAATGTGCTATCTAACATTGATGGGATTTTTCAAATCGGACTAGCGGTTCCTGAGATTAGCGCATTCAAACACAAAAACAAACTCTTCAGCTTTATAATACTACTAGTATAGATATTAAGTATGTTCGTCATCAAAGCTTTAAGAACACAAAAACAAGTGCCTTAAATAGACACAATAAAAAAAGTGTTGATGGACACATTCTTAGATATTATTCTATTTAGTAACTTATGTTAGATCAAACAACGGAGCTCGTGGTCTAGTGGTTCATATAACGGACTGCCACTCACGAGGTTGCGGGTTCGATTCCCGCTCGGGACAATCATTTGTGTGATATTTATAATTGTGTAATAGATAGTAAACTAGGTGTTTACTATCTATTATAAGTACGTATTTACAGAAGAAAAATAATTTATGTATTATATCCGTATTTTGTTACCCATAACACAAGCATAATATGCTTAACTTTGGAAATTGTGTGAAATGTTATAATGTATGTATAATTATTGTAATATTTCGATGATTATAGTCTCCAAAGACCGAAGTCATCAAGAAAGAAAAAAATTATAACTAATGACACTGTCATATGGATACAGCCTGATTAAAGGCGGGATGAAGAATGGGTGGACCGACAGGCAGTAAAGTGGCAATAATAGGGTTCCGTTTTGACCTTTGTCACGCAACCCTAACAAAAAAGAAAAAAAAAATCTTCGCCAACGTATGCAAACTTTTAAGTAAGTTGCAGTCATATAAGTAGTTGGTAGCCCCACACTGTTCCTTAGCGATAAGGACCCTTCCAAATTGATGTTTGAACTGTCATTAATCCCCCTCACAGACAGATGTCACTGCAGTCTATTATTTTCGTCACCTAGCTGTCATTTGTCGAATTTATTTCATTGATCCAATGGAACAACTTTGTTGACAATTTTGTTCAGTTAGTTCTTCGTAATTTAGTTTGTTAGATGATAATTATCTCGGTAGTGATGGATTAAGAAATAAATATCACTACGCCATTACTTATCAAGAGTGCTTTACAACCACCGAAGGGATACATTTTTCGATAGTAAAGAAAACCCGAAACTAAACTCTATGCCCAGACGTCTAATCTATCTTTCTTTGACTAAATAGAAGAACCGAAGAACCAAGAAGAAGAAAGAAAGAAGAAGAAGAACCGAAGAAGAAGTGGAAAACGCCTGTGCCCAACAGTGGGACGTTATTGGGATGGTTGCACTAGCATTGGTAATTTTACCCATCTGTATTCTTTCTGCTCTAGAAATAGTTTATGAGTTAAGTTAGAAATTATATCTATATTCTTTATTGTGCACGTGGTGTGACTTTGAAAGATAGATTAAGAAATGAAGTTATAAGAGAACGTTGCGGTCTGAAAGAGGATGTAGTGACTAAGGTGGAGAAAAGTATGCTTAGGTGGTTTGGTCATGTGGAGAGGATGGATGAGAGACGATTAACGAAAGGCATATACAAGGCGGAGGTAAGTGGAAGTGCTGGGAGAGGACGCCCGAGAAAAATATACTCGGATGTCGTCGCCGGTATACTCCAAAAGGGGCAAGTGCGTAGCACTTACAACCGTCGGGCATGTATGACCAGATGTATGAGTGTGGATGAAGCCAAGGAAGTATGTTTGGATCGTAGCAGATGGCGCTCTATAGTCTCTGCCTACCCCCATGGGAAAAAGGCGTGATGTTATGATGATGATATTGTACACCGTAAAAAATTGTTACAAAAAATTAATAAGGTAAGTTAAGATAATATTTTCTAACACTTGCGTGACTCATATGTTTAAATGAACTACTTTTTACGGATTTAGACGCGTGTATTTGTTTTAAATTTTAGCCCGACGTTTCGGAGACTTTGCAGTCACCATGGTCACGACTGAAAGAGACACGGGTGAGACTGAAACGTCGGGCTAAAATTTAAAACAAATACACGCCGCTAAATCCGTAAAAAGTAGTTTTATTTATATATATATTTGATGAAATTTATAAATCTTAATATTTTTTATCTCTCTGTGTGCTGACGGATTAAGAATACAAGTGTCACCACCCCATCTCCTCCCAAGGGTGCTGTAAAAGTCAGCTAAGGGATATTGCACATAGATAACACCTTCTGTGAGAGACGGAAAACTCGAAAATAAACCCTGTGCCAACACGCCTGGTCAGCGCGGCATAGTAGACCATAATCCCTCCCAAAGTGGAGAAGGCCCGTGCCCAACAGTGGGATGTGAATGGGCTGAAGAAGAAGAAGAAGAATATTTTTTATATAGGCGTTAGCTTCATATTCTCACATTATTTTGAAATTAAATTCGTCTCGAAACGCAGTCATGCCAAAATTTGTGTGAGAATGTTTGAGATGAGCGTCATTATTTTCACTAAGATATTATTAACGAAATTAAACACTATTCATTTAAACTAAAAATTTATTAACTAAAAATCAGGATTCATAGAAGCACAACATTAAATGTTTCCAATATTTTTTATACCTTTTTATCCACTACGGACAAAAAGCCAAGAATATGCTAGGCACTTAACAACTTTATATTATCGGTAACTAATTTCTAAAAATATAGCTAACGTACAGTTGTTAGGAATCTATTTATTTTTAGTAGCTTATTGTTGCCAGAACAGATCACGTATTTTCTTTGTAAGCTCCTTAGCTGAAGTTTTTCAGTGGGCGTGTTAAACTGAAATGAAGGTGGGCGTTATAGAAAGGTAGTTATAACAATATTGTAAAATCTAAGTATTTATAATCATCGTATTAGAGATTAACGGTCTTATTCATAATGACTTATCGGAGGTTTAAACGGAGATTTTATCGGAGATTTAATAAACGTTTTATCGTAAAAAGACTATTATTAATAACAAGTTCTGACAATTTTCGCAAACCAATTTTAGCGAACTTTTAAACCTCCGATAAGTCATTATGAATAAGACCATTAGTCACAATTTCAATTATAACAAAAATTTTAGTAGTGCTGATCTCAATTAGTATTAAATAGAATTTCTGAATGATTTCAAATAGATGGTGTCAAATTATTGCTAATTTTGGTATCTTTAATATTTGCGAAAAATAATAATCAGAATTAGTTTGATAGAAAGTTTACCATATTTTATGTTAGGGCATTAAGAGGATACTTCGTGCATTTTTCTATGTACAAAGTTTTCATTGTTTCTTTAGATTGAATGGCTAGAGCTCTAATTTTTAAGTATATATTTTTTCAATATATGATCTAGGTTCGCATGAACTCAGAAACGCGATTGAAAAAAGTTTTCTCGGTAGAAAATCTTGGCGAAACAACCTCTCTATTTTTTTATTTTTTTCATTTGTCGGTCTATTATCGCGTATTAACTAATGAAATAACTTTAAAAACATAGGTAACTATTATGTATAGAAACACGTGGATCAGAATTAAAATATATTTAGTAGATTATGAGTAAATAGGAAAAGTATCCCTTATTCTTCATTTTCTGTGCCTACTGGCTGTGTTAATATGTACGTGTCGGCGATAATATTGATGTAGGCCTTAATGTTAAGTTTTCACATTGACTCCTGACAGAACAGGAATATTGAAATCATGTTATGTAACGCGCTCTTTTCCTACATCTTAACACTGTCAGTGTACTGAGATATGATATCACCTCATCACTATAGAAACATTATTTTATTCCCATAGGCGTAATGTATTTTCCCTATAATAATATTCTATCGAACGTCAATATATTCGAACGTAACAAAATTTACTTCAGCGAGATAGCGACACAAAATATTACTTTCCATTTGTATTATACTAACCATCACGTTTATTTTCGTTTCGTTAGTTTATATGCTCTATGAAAGTTTTAGTTTATGACTCAATCGAAGTTATTCCCAATCATTCAGCAATGTACATTGCATATGCAATGCAGGAGCAAGTTTCTTTTATCTCTAATAAGATTCCAATTCGGATAGTCTGATGTCGCAAGCTCCCTAAAGTAATAAACTAGTGGTGGAGTGTAGTTGGGGGTCGCATTTCCTTTGTTTAACGATACGAGAAATTAGATGTTCAATAATTATGTTCATGTAAGAATCTGTGATTGTAACAATTTTTAGTCTCAATGTACATTTTCACACGAGATTTTTCTTATTTGGATAAATATTTTTTGTTCGTTCTAAATTATAATCAAAATTACATATCCAAAGAAGGGAACGGTGAGATCTTTTCACTAAATATTGTGAAAAAGCTAGTACTAAAAGGGTTAACATAATATTTTCTAACACTTGCGCGACTCATTTGTTTAAATAAAACCACTTTTTACGGATTTCGCTAGCTAGCTTAGCTGTAAAGTGTCTTCTACGATTCGATCGTAAAAGACACTTTACAGCTCAGTCTCACCCGTGACCATGGTGACTGTAAAGTTGCCGAAACGTCGGGCTAAAATTTAAAACAAATACATGCGTTTGCTTCAGGTTTAAGTAAGAAGCAGCTAAAGTTAACATAAGAAGTACGTTGACATAGAGTTTAAAGATAGCAAAGATAAAAACATAAAACTAAATCCTATGCAAACGTACCTGATATGGTATTCTATACTACTCTTTCAAAATGGAAGAGTACCCAACAGTGGAATGTTCTGTGAATGGCTGTGAAAATCCAAAAAAAGGATTCAGAAATGATTTAATCAAGCAATTTTTATGCACCAATTTTAATTGGTTTTTGTAGTATTTATTAAGTTTTTGCGTGCCTTATATACTATTCAAATATAATCTTATTGTTTATGAATAAATAAATACAAAAATACAATTCGGAAAAATTATATCGTGTGTTAAAATAATAATTAGTTTACATGTTGCGCGGTCCAATAGGTAGTATAGGTATTTTACATTTCGTAAGTGCGAACTCACGCGAGTTATAGGATAATGGGCACACGTCCAATTGCGTACAAAATACGTCGAATTTGTAGAACAAATATAAATGGTTGAGGGTAGATCGAGGGTAGATAATTACATTTTTTGATCTTCGGATACTGGGGATGACGTTTGAGACGAACCTTTGTTTGATATGTATTGATACTGTCAGAGATATCAACCGACGCGACGCGACGCGTAAACATAGGTGTCCAATATTCGATATATATATATGAGATAAAGACGTAAGATGCTGCATCAATAATTACACAATTTACACTGAAATCACAAGAGGTAGGCAAGATAACAAAATGAATAAGTATGTATAGTATGTAGTGACCGATTAATATTTAGAAAGAAGAAGATAAAGAAAGAAAAATCATTTATTCATAATACTACAAAAAAAAACGTATTGTTACACAGAAGAAGTAGACAAGTAGACAGTACATCATAATAACGAAATAAAGATAACAGGCAGACTTATGGATAAAGATGTAGCTGTCGCGTGCATAATGATAGTATTATGAAAGGTCTAGACTCAGCATTATGCTGCGAATGAGTCTACAGCGCAGTTCAGTCCAAACCCTGCAGTGAAGCACAACAAACAAATGATTAACAAAGTTAACGTAATTGACAGACAGTTTACATACTCATAGAAACTAAATAAATACTACAATTACGAGTATAAATAAAAACAAATGGCAAACAAAAATCATGCAAAATATATGATAATATTAAGTAAGTCAGCATCAAAGCAAAACACAAACAAACAAGAAATAAAATACAAGCATTTACAATTAATAACATAATAGTATAATACATAGCAATATAGCCAATATAAGTAGTGCATGCAATTGCAAACCAGGTATGAAAATCTTATCTAATATATAAAATTCACGTGTCACAGTGTTAGTTACCGTACTCCTCCGAAACGGCTTGACCGATTCTTCTCAAATTTTGCATACATATTCAGTGTAGGTCTGAGAATCGGCCAACATCTATTTTTCAAAAATTTTTTTTTCAAGTATTGCAAAACAACGTTTGCCGGGTCAGCTAGTCTAATATATAAAATTCACGTGTCACAGTGTTAGTTACCGTACTCCTCCGAAACGGCTTGACCGATTCTTCTCAAATTTTGCATACATATTCAGTAGGTCTGAGAATCGGCCAACATCTATTTTTCAAACTTTTTTTTTTTAGTATGGCAAAACAACGTTTGCCGGGTCAGCTAGTAATATATTAAAATATGTAACAAGAGTGCAAAAGAAACAGAGCAAGAAAATAATACGTACATATATGTATATAAAATGCTGCGATTAAAGTGTGGGGGATCAGAATAAGTACAAAGCTAGGTAAAAATCACATACCAATCTGACAGTTTATTAAATATATTTAATATCTCTTTTTGAAAGCTTTAAGAGTATTTGAGTTTCGAATAGGTGGAGGCAGGGTGTTCCAGCACTTCGTGGCAGCAAATCGATATTTGATATTGTAACTATCCTTGCCACGAACCAAATAGCACATAGCCCAGTAATTTGAAAAAATTAAGAGAGCATGATTCGAAATTATACTCCATACAAAAATATGGCCATCGTAGTCCACTTTTTTCTTCGCGAAAGTTAAACCGATTTTAATTGTTTTTACACTATTGATGAAAAGTATATCTATGCTTCTATCACTATCTTTGTTTCCAAACACAATCACTAAAAGAAATATGACCATCCGAAAATCCCGTTTTCTTTTCGATTTTCTTTAGATAAAGTTGCAGCGTCTATCACACATATTTGGTAACGTTTTACCAAAAAAGTCAAAATCGGTTTAACTTTCGCGAGGAAAAAAAAGGGGACTACGAAACGTCTTTTTTCAAAGAATTTGTAGGTAAAATCTGCTTCAGCTATATTTGTCCCTTTCAGCGCGGCGCTCGGGAATAAGGATAGTAATACCTAAGGCAAATACTTAGAACCTCGATGTGATAGAAGATCTATTGCAGAAAAATGCACCTGAGTTGCGTTGCGCTACCTATTTACCATTTTACTCGATGAACAAAAAAATATGTAGTACACTACTATTGTATAACTACTAATTGTAGCTCGTGACTTCGTACGCCTAGAATTTACAAAATTTGGAAAAATAATAATATAATGATCATTGAAAAACATTTACGTATCTCTCCTTAACATGAAACAAAGTCGTTATTTTTGTATGTATCTCCAATTCACAAAATTACGCAACGGTTTTTTTTCTAAGTAATAGATTACGATAGATAATTGTTTAAGGTTTGATTTTTAAATTCCGCGCGTAAAAAGTACTAGTATTTCATATAATTATCTAATAATTAGGTACCGTTTAAAAATAGTTTATGGACCACCAATTCACACGTGACATAAAAGAACATAAAAAGCCTCCTAAGTGCCTAATAAGTACTTATCGGAACAGGAAATTAATTACTCTGTGACACCCTCATAATTAAACTGTATGTAATGACACCTTCGACTTTCAAATTCATCAAGGTGTTTATGGTTCAAAAAAAAAGAATTTGGTTATAAGTAATCTTCATTAATACTCGTTATTAATTAAATTCGCTTCCATTTCTAGTATTTTGAAATTAGAAACTTCGGATTGATAAAAAATGTTACAATTAGAAGATTTGGTTGATGTTTTAGGTACCATGAAGGTACGAAAAAATATATGAATCTATACTGTGTACCTATAGCTATACCTATAGCTACAATTAACAAAGAAGTAAACTGGAAAAAAAAGAAGGTTGATTTTACATATTACATGTTACAAGATTCGCAGAAAATTCAAAAATAAATCAAATACATTGACGCTGGAAAATGCATGCGAAGCTAACCCTCGTTCAAGATAAGGGTAAAAAAAAAATTAAAAAAAAAACAAAGAAGTAAAGTTTTTATTATGTGTGCGTGTATTATATGAAGATAAGGGACCGATCCTAAATTATTTTAGTTATGGGAAGTGATCAAGAGTGCTATAGGATATTTATCATTGTCTTTAAGTAGGTAGGTAGCGATATTTATTCCACAAACAAAGTCGCAGGCAATATCTAGTAATATACTATATTGTCTGTCTAACCCTTCGGGCATTTATCAGTTTTCATTAGACGAAGTTTAAACTCAAACGTCAAACAACGCCTATACTCTGAACAGAAATCAATAGTTTCAAATTCAATAACTTTGATATTGAAACAGTTTGTAATCAAATCGAGACTTACCTAACAACTTCATTACTTCAGCCTGGCTGATGAGAACATTCAGATGGCTCGTTGCCAATGGCAACGCGAGCCAGGCCGCCCAAGCGATAACAAGTATTTTAGCAGCCATTTGTGCTACACAACACTATCTGTCATTTTATTTTCACCTTTAAGTACATGTTTACACGTTTTAATTTAAAGTTTATGTTGTATCCATTGTTAAAGATTTACTTATTTGAATAAACAATTAAAGGTAAAACATTAAATTAATACTTTTTTTAGGTAATCACATAATGCTGCCTGCAAATAAAAGCAGTTTAAAAATTAATGTAACTTAATTATAAAAAAAATTATTTAAATTAAAAAATAAAGTGTCAAAAGAAATTTTAATTTGGAAGAGCATGCAACCGACCGGAAAATTTTCGAATACGGAAGCGGTTCGTTCGGAAACATTTACAAAGCACACAAGTCGGATGCTCGCGGTACCGCACCGCACTGCCGTCCAACACAGTTCGGCGAACCAACAAGTTACTTACTGACATGCGCAAAGCACAACCCTATCTTTTCCTTGACGGGCCTCGTGGTGGAGTGGTTTATATAACGGACTGCCGATCATGAGGTCTCGGGTTCGATTCCCGGTCAGGACAAACATTTGTGTGATGTTTTTAATTGTCATACAAATGTTTGTACTGCGTCTGGGTGTTTACTATGTACTTATAAGTATGTATTTACAAAAGAAAAGTAGTTTATGTATTCTATCCGTATTCTGGTACCCATAACACAAGCATAATAAGCTTAGCTTGGGACCAGAGGACGTTGTGTGAAATGTCCATGAATATTTATTTATTTATTTATTTATTTATTTATTTATTTTCCGAAAACACATTTTGATTTCCACTGACGACTCGACTTTACGATAAAACATTAATTATTATACAAATACAGCGATGTACATCCTATTTAACATCGAAATAGTCAAAATGTATTTAAATTTTAAAGGCTTTATTGAGAGGGACTCGTGTTTTATAGGGCATTAATTGAGTTTGTCTCAAGGGAGTGACGTTTCCGTTTTACATTAAGACCATGCTGTAGTACTAATCAAATTACCCCATCTTTTGTAAATAAAGTGCTGTAAAAGTTCTATATGTAATGTCATAAAATTGTTGATTACAATTTCATAGAGAATTGCAGCGTTCATTTGTTCAATATTGGTTGAAACAAAACCACTTTTTTTGGATGATGCGTAAAATTCGTTTAAAATCTAGCCCACGTTATCAAGACTTTTCAGCCACTTACGTTCAGACATTTAAAACAAAATACCTAAAACGCGCTAAATCTGCAAAATGTTAGTTTTAATTTTACGCAATTAAAATAAGGTGGTTTCAGTCAAATATAGCAGGTATCAGTGAATTATAAAAAACCTTAGTTCGTCTGGAGTATTGTAATTTGACGATTTTATATTCGACGAAAGTACACTAATATTTTAAAACTCAAAAGCATTTTTGCGAGTGCTCATGAAATCTAGATTTTGAGGTCTATATAATCCCTATGAGACATTTTATTTTTCGACCTGCTAAAAAAACGAAATATAGAAACCTACGTATTATTAATAACTTAACTGTATTTATACTATAACCGACAAGATGGAGTGACGATATCGAGCTATTAGATACAAGCGGCGCTAAACCGCTCGTTGCAGCGTTCTATATGAGAGCCTTTGTCCAACAGTGAACGGAGAAAGGCTAATGGATGGGATGGATTATTTTTTCTATAAGGCCATTTATTAATCAACTGAAAATGGTTGTCCTATAGATTAACGGGCGCCTTTCCTTCTAAGTAAAAAAAGTCAATTCATTATTTTTTCATTCACAAGTTGTGTGGCTATTTTCACGCTAATACATCAAAACTGGTGAGTTTCCTTAACGTGTCAGATTAGCTGGTCCTTGTGAATGTATAAGTAATAACGGAGCCAGCATGGCACTGATGAATGACTCGGAAACTTTCTTTAATTATTAACTTAGCGATTGATTACTCGTTTCCTTCTTATTGCAACTGTCAAAGTAGTACACCTGCTACTCTGTAGATAAGTTATGAAATAGAAAAAAATAACCATTAAAATACACCATTAAGACTTTTTGAACTGGTTCACGTAATTTGCGCAATTGCCACTCATTAAGACTTTAGAATGTTTAAATTCTGTTCTTGATGACACATTTAGTATCTTCGTATTCAAGAGTTCTTATAAAAAGAGTAAAAATTTCTTGGTTAAAAAATCGCTTCATTAAAAAATTTTCTTCATTTCAAATTTCGCTGACCAATAAGACAAACTCTTTGTTAATAGTAGAACTCTACAATTTCGTTTCAAATCATTAACTTTATGTTTTCGATCGATCACTTAATTCAAATGGAACGAAAAGTGGAAAACATTTTTCAAATTTTCTTCAACATAATGTGACGAATGTGCTCAGGATCGGACGCACTCTTGTGGAAAATACTGGAAACTCATATGACTATGAAGTATGCAGCCGGCAAAAGTTTACGCTTCTACTTTTTTCATTTTATATTTTAAAAAGAATTTTCTATCCAATAACGAGTTTACGCTCAGCGTGCGAACGGTAATTTATAGACATGAATTTAAGTTTCGAATTCAACGATTTGTAGTGAATGAGTTTTAAATAAAATTTTAATATAACTTTTTAATTTCAATACTGGCACGTAGAGATAGAAATTAATAAATAGAGATTAAAAAATATTTTTAAAAATGGATTTAGAATGTTTTGACCCGTAATTTGTTGAAAATATTGGTTTTGTTAAAAGCAAACTTATTATTCTTTATTGGAATGCCAGAGCTTATTCCATATGAATAACGATAACATTTTTAATTTTATTATACTGAAAACTCACTAAAAGAGTTTGCATTTGCAATAAAAAAATATGTCGCACTATCGCAGTCCTAACGTACATTCGGTACATTGTGTATGAACGTACGATACACGACAATATTGCGTTGGTTAACACTTTTTATTTCTACCTAGTTATTTTGGCTATATGCCGTTTTGTTTAACAGCTAAAGTTTGAAGTATTACATTCGATGTTCTTTTTCTGTAATTAAAAAATAATGGTAAAAATAAAAGTTAAGCGTATCACTGACACCTTTACCGTTGTGAATCCGGTCTCCTTAATGTCATATAGATCACAAGCTGTTACCTGCGATTTCATACGCTTGGTATTTGGAATTATCCTAAAGTAGGTAGGTTCTTTATTACTCTCCGTGTGGTGACGGATTAAGAATACATGTATCACCACCCCATCTCCTCCCAAGAGTGCTGTTAAAATCAGCTAAGGGATATTGCACACATAACATCCTCTGTGAAGGACGGAAAACTCGAAAATAAGCCCTGTGTCAATACCCCTGGTCAGTGCGGCACAGTAGACTATAATCCCTCCCAAAGTGGAGGAGGCCTGTGCCCAACAGTGGGACGTAAACGGGTTGGAGAGAGGGGTAGGTTCTGTCCTTTTCGACTCTAGATTATACCTATCCGTTTACTCAAGTAGGTTTATTCATTAGTTTTGACGTTTCTTTTGCTTTTATTCTATTAGTAACGTTGAAGAGTTTAAAATAATAGCAGGCTACATTTATTAAATAGGTAACTATTAAATAGTTACTATTACCATTAGTACCATTTTTGAGGTTCTGTATAAAAAAGCAAATAATAAAAAAGTAACGACGAGCCTCGTGGTTGAGTGGTTTATGTATCGGACTGCCGATCAAGAGGTAGCGGGTTCGATTTCCGCTCTGGACAATCATTTGTGTGATTTTTCTAATTGTCATACAAATGTTTGTACTGTGTCTGGGTGCTTCTGTTTATTATAAGTATGTATTTACAAAAGAAAAGTAGTATATTTATTCTATCTGTATTCTGGTACCCATAACACAAGCATATAAGCTTAGCTTGGGACCAGAATACGTTGCGTAAAATGTCCATGAATATTTACTTAGGACTTAGGTTAGGACGATAGTTATTGTACGACACCCTTCATGCGCGATCCATCTAATACTTGTGCGGCTTATTTATATTCAGTTTTTAAATATTAAATTGCTTACGAAATGTTGTCTGCTACTAAAACAAAGGACAATCAAGGACGTTAGCGTCAAAAAAGTTTGTACCGTATAATTGCGACGGCTCGCTTCATTCGATACAGACTCGAAAACACTCGATTCATTTGCTAACTCGAATACATGAGGATGTACATGAAACAGGATATTCGATTTCGCAAAATTTGTTATCGCTTGCCTGAATGGAAATTCAGGCGGACTGAACTTTGTTTGTGACACAAAATTGCATTTTTCGCAGTAGAAAAGTAAAGCTTTATACTTTGCTTCCTTTTTAGGGTTTCGTACTTGAAACCCTTATTTTATTTAACATAGCATCAACATTTTTACCAACACTTTATGAATTTTTGGTCTGAAATAAACATCTATTTCTATTCTATCTGGGTGTTTTCTATGTATTACTAGCTGTCCCGGCAAACGTTGTTTTGCCATACTAAAATAAAAAAAAGATTTGAAAAATAGATGTTGGCCGATTCTCAGACTTACTGAATATGCATGTAAAATTTCATAAAAATCGGTGAAGCCGTTTCGGAGGAGTACGGTAACTAACACTGTGACACGTGAATTTTGTATGTAAGATAAGTATGTATTTACAAAACAAAAGTTGTTTATGTAGTATATCCGTATTCTGGTACCCATAACACAAGCATATAAAGCTTAGCTTGCGACCAAAGGACGTTGTGTGAAATGTCCATGAATATTTATTTCAGACCAGGGAGCCAAATCAAACCTTAGGCTACATATTATCCTCAGTTAGAAAAGAAATTATATATGCCTATATATATATTTTTGATCTCATTTCTTTTTCTTGAACTTAGCCCTTATTTCACATTTATGTCTTTGATGATTACTAAGGGATAAAGTAGCATTCTAATGTTGAAATACTTATCAATATACGTTCAGTTGTTTTTCGAATTTGTTTGTTACAAACTAATCGCAAGTAGGCGTAAATCACTTTCATAATATTACGAGTACATGTATAATTAAATTCTTAATTGGACGCGAACAAAGCAAATTCAAACTTAGAGCATCAATAATTAGCGCTATCTTAGATTTGACCATAAATTTTTAATGTTTTTTGGTTCAGTTCATTCAAATTCAGAATCATATTTTAACCCTAGGAAAATACTGCTTCGTTTTCAAAACGGAAATTACAGTAGAGAGCTTCTAGAATTTTCTCTCTAAACGCAGGAACGTTACCGCAAAATGCAATCTAAATTAGGGTTACGTAAGTGTGTTCCTGACAGGTGTTCCTACAGTTCAAACAGGTATATTTTGTACGTTATACAAAATCTTACAAACTATAATCAAACATACTCATTGATACATGTAATCAAATATACTTAGTAATATGAAACAAGAAAGTTGACATAAAAACATAAAATAAAATAAAAACTTTTTTTATTTCATGTTTTTATGTCAACTTTCTTATTATTTTCCTTGTCTTATGTACTCTTGTCAACCCTGTTCTGTTATGAATAAATTTATTTTCTTTCTTTCTTTCTTCTTTCATGTTACTAAGTATATTTACAGATAGCATAGGTAACAGATAAAAAGAAAACTAAATAAAAAATATAAGTAAAACATAAAAAGCGGGAAAGCAAACAGAACATATAACTAAATAAATTGCGAATAAACTAAATAAAGACAGCGAAAGAGTGAGAGCGAAGAAAACACGTCATACGCATATTAAATATTTCTGTAATAATAAGTGGTAAGGCATATAGATTACAATAATTTATAAATTTTATTTATTACAAAATTAAATTTAAAGCTAATTTTTAAAGCTCTACCAACTGATAATAATGTTTTGCATATTATAATGTTGGCAGTAAGCAACATATTTTCACAGTATATTTTCAATTCATTCATTTTATTTTTAAAAATAATGATCGAATAACATACGCTCTTCTTTTGAATGACAATATAGGTACGTGAATTTAAATTTCAAATTCAATGATTCCACTAAATAAGTTTTATGTGAAACAGAATTTGTGTAATTTTTTTTATATTTTCATTTATTAATTGTTGATTTTCTTTCATTTATTAACAGTGTAAATTATTGTACGATCAATAGATTTGAATTTTAATAAGATTTGTGCAGTCTTGAGATGTTTCTAATACAAATTGATTACATAAAACTAGTAATAAACTGAGTCACAAGTATATTTCAGTACAATATTCATCGAAGGAAGTTTGCTTTCAAAATAAAGGCCCGCCATATTTGTGTGCCTGATCTGTACAAACATTTAGCGATCTCTTACAATATTGAACGTCTGTTTGTTGACGTGTTTTATGATAATCTTCATGAAACATACGCTTGTTTTCACATAAGTTACTGTATTAAATTATATTTAATACGGCATATTTTGTTTTACAGAATGTATTTACCTAGTAATAAAAGCGTTTGAGCTGTTTAATTCGCAGAGTTATTTCTAGACAGATCTACTCTACAATCTACAAAAGATATTAATGTCATTATGCTAATCAGTTAATCACACAGATTATTGTTCTTCATTCAAATAATTAATTACGATCCAGCCAAGATATTAAATTCTTAAAACGATATTTTAGGTATCAAAATACTGTCTTTAATCTATAAAACATAATTTTACATGAATTTGTTACATGAGTCCACATCCCTATGTAACTATAAATAAAATAAGTTTTTACACAAATACATTATCTTGTTAATATAAACCAAAAATTGGTCACAAATCCCACGGTAATAATTATTATAACAAAGATTTAATTTGGCTCTCAAAATACATTATGATGATAAAACTAAAATTAATTAAAATGTGGTCCATCCACATTGTTTGAGGGATCACATGATATTTATGAAATATGATATTATTACAAGCCAAACACTCCCATAGCAACCGTATTTGCGATTTAAAAATAAAATACGGAAAAGTACGAATTGGACTTGCTCACGAAGGTTCCGTTATTATCATAATTATATTCGTCATACCGATCCTAAATAATCCCAAACAATAGAACCCCAAATAACGAAGGGCAGGATAATGGTAAGTATTTGTTTTTGTAGCATCAATTGATAAGTAAACTGTGAAATTTTCAACTTACCACCATTCTAGAGATACAGCCTGGTGACAGATGGACCGGCAGACATTAAAGTCTCAGTAATAGTATACCGTTTTACCTTTAGGTACGTAACTCTAAAGCGTCCAAATCTTTGCTTTACAAATGGCAGGATATAATATTACTCGGTCCAAACCAATATTGATCGTAATTTGAAGAAAGAATTCGTATGGTATAGGTCTGGTATATATATGTATGTGATGTTTTATACCTATTTTCTTTTTTGGAAATTGAATTCCAAAGTTTGATGAGGCCATAGACTTAGGGTATAGATCTAGACGTAACACTCGGTACAACGAATCCGGCCTGCTGCTTTTTTTAGTTGAACACATTAAGAAACTTAAATGATTTAGTAGCCTTTCTAACTCTTTCATTTTGAGCGGGAGTAAAGAGAAAGCAAGGCTACTATTTACTATTTTACTTTTAAACCATAAACAGGGCGGCCCTGCCTTGGAACAAATCTATGTTCCCGAGTTGTTACTCCCTATTTATAACCTTCTTGGATGAGGCATTATCAAAAAAGAGGAAAAAAAATCTCGATCCCGATTTGGTTGTCTTCACACGATTATACCACGCTGTCCAGACGTTACTACCAAGACCATTAAGGATATTCATTAAAATGTTCACCACACAATTTTAACTATTACAATTTTTATATTCACAATTTAAAACGTAAATTACAATACTTAACTCATTGAAATTTCTGTTCAGATGCGAAGCGTTACCGCAAAATGCAATCTGAATTAGGGTTACGTAAGCGTGTGGCTGACGTGCTTTTGCCACAGTTCAGACGCTTTTATTTTATGTTGTATGGAACATGGTAAATTGAATATATAAATAACCTGTGATTAATTTTTAATAGTTTTGAACGAAGGAACAGTTTTTCTTAGAGATATTTGTGTTAGTACTCTAGGGACATTTGTAACGTAAACGTATTTGTTTAAGTATCGGATCACCAATCATATATATATTATGTCATATGATGTCGTAGGAGACTTGATTAAAATAGTTTACTTAAGGATTTTTAGTTTTAACTTATCTTCCAAGATTATGAAGTAAATCCTGAAATTGTGTCAATGGTGAGTAAGTTATTTATTTTATGTAGTTAGTGATGAGTTAGAACGGTGACCCGTTGAATATTCATAAAAGGATCCTACCAAACCAGTTACACGTGTCGTAAGCCACGGATCCAGCTCATCGTAGTCAATAGAATGTTGTAGTTAACGTAGTTAGTTTATCCATTATTACAAGGCCTTTAGATATATGACTGCTCTGGCTATAAAGACAGGTAACTTCTATCATGTTTTTAGATATATACCTACTATACCAGGGGTCGGCAAGTAGATTTAGGTAGGGTCCGGATACTGGGGAAAATTTTTACAGGGCCCATAAAAAAAACAACTGATAATAATTAAGTGATCCTTATCAGTTGTTTTTAGGGCACAGAGTCACGCGTTGTGGCGTTCTATGGGGTCGGCCTATATCCAACAGTGGACGGAGAGAGCCTGATGGATGGATGGAATTAATAAAGATATAGAATACCTTATTTACGTGTTAATTTATACAATACAGTACAATATTTGGCGGCCCGAGGTTCAACCTTTCGCGGTCTGGAAACGGACCGCGGTCTGCCTGTTGCCGATCCCTGTACTATACGCTACATGAAACACTGTTAGTCTATGAAGTACGATATAGCCAAGCTAAATTTACGAATATTTAACATTGAATGCGTGTGTACCAATTTGGTAAATCTATGAACTATGGTTACTGCTACTACCTACTATATTCTGAAAATTGTACTAACAGCTACTCTTTAGTACTACAGAAGTTAAACAAAGTTCCTTGTTGCCGACTGAAGTTCGCTTAATCTTGGTAGAACGGTGGTAGTGTCGAACCACCATAGTTTAGACTTTGTATCGTAAACTTAAGGTTACGGCGGTAAGTGTTGGATGTTGAATAGTCTGACTTCGAAATTCAAACGTAGTTAGCTCTATTCATAGAAAATGTGAATAGCTAGTTGAATTCTACAGATCTTTGCTAAAGAATTATGTAGCAAATATATTTTGCAAATTTTTTTACAAGAAAATCGTATTTTTTTTTCTTTGACGTACATGCAAAACACATTTATCTTAATTAAATTAATCACAATAGTAAGACGGATTAAGAATACAAGTGTCACCATTTTATTCACAGATAACATCCTCTGTGAGAGACGGAAAGCTCGAAAGTAACCCAACATGCCTGTTTAGCGTGACATAGCAGACTAAAAGCCCTCCCAGAGAGGTGCATGCCCATGCCCAACAGTGGGACGTTAATGGGCTGGAGAAAGAGAGAGACGTTATAAGATCTAATGTAACAAAACCAGCAACGATTTTGTACAGCTTACACGATGTAGCTAAAATTAAACGACAAATTGAGTTGTAAAATTATTAATTATTAATTAACATCAAATACACACAGGGCCTACTGTACTAGAATTTACATAATCATGTAATAATATTACATATTTCATTCCTTAACACGTCATTAGAAACTCGTAAACCTAGAAACCTCTAAACCTTAGATCCACATAATTATAACCACTCATGTCATAAGCGACAGCGAGATTATGAGCGGAAGCGATTATTACTATAATATTTAATTAGTGCTGGGGATGGCATAAATACATTTGTTGCTATAGCATCAACTGATTTATACTAACTGTGAATTTTTCAGCTAGAATTGTTCCAGAGATACAGCCTGGTGACAAACGGAAAAACAAACGGATGGATAGCGAAGTCTCTGTAATAGTGCACTGTTATACCTTTTAGGTACGAATCCCTAACGAATCCAAATCTAAATGTCAGTTATTTTTAAATAACATTTTTTAATAAAATTCACTGACGAAGTGCAATAGTAGAATACAGAGTCGTCACAGTTTGTGGGACAAAATAGAGCAGGTGCTTGATAATAAGCAACATTGCTTAAATCTTTTAACATATTTAACATACTCGTAACGCATTAGCATAAGTAATTACAGCAGATTTTACTTTGTCCTTTAGTATGAACTAATAACAATCGTTTGTGTGATATTTATAATTTTCATACAAATGTTTGTCCTTTTTTTTCTCAGGGGAATGTTTTTACGCACCCACTCCTATCACCTCGGTCAACACCGTCATGGTAGGAGTGGGTACTGTCGGATTCGCCGATAAATGGAATACCGACTAAACATAACTGCGGCGCTCTCCACGTCTTCCGGGAACGCCAGAGGTTCCCTATTCTGGACTCTCTCAGACGCCCCTACACAAATGTTTGTCCTGCGTCTAGGTGTTTACTATGTATAATAAGTATGTATTTACAAAAGAAAAGTAGTTTATGTAATATATCCGTATTCTGGTACCCATAACACAAGCATAAAAAGCTTAGCTTGGGACCAGAGAACGTTGTGTGAAATGTCCATGAATATTTATTTATTTATAAACTAAAATTTTATAAATATTGTCTGCAGAATTGGTTTTATAACGTAAACAGGAGTTTTGAAACAGCGAGCTGTGACATGAGCTTGAAATGAAATAGAAATCGCTCAAGGTTTTGTCTTGTTTCACTACACGAGGCGTTAAACACAACGACTGACAGTCATGCGAGCATAGCATGCTCTTTCAATACAGGGTGTGGCGTAATTAATGGATAAGCCTGTGCCTGTGGATAAGCCTCCTACTGCGCTATACGAATATGTATATTTTTAATTAATCCTATGTATGGTCTTGAAAAAAATGGCATAAGTCATGTTTTTCATAAAATGACTACTTTCACTAACCAATTCTGCTACTGTTGCCACAATTTTCAAAAGTTTTGCTTTCTGTTTTTTTTATAATACAGCTTAAGAGTTGAATTATTGCAAGCAATAAAGAATTCCCTATTCGTAATACAATTTTTTTGAAAATTATGCATGAAATATCAAAAAAGGGTTATTGATTATTCAATTTGTTGACTTTGTACATCGTCTAGCTTAAAAAATCTTTATGGGAGTTGATTTGCCCAATATCTTAAAAACATGCTTGTTTTATGCAGTTTCCGAAATGGTATAATACTTATTATAATACTTATTAAGTTTGATGTGATATTAAAGAACCAAATGACACTCGTAAAAAAATGTTCTTATTGTGATTTAATTAATAAAATTAATACTGTTAACTTAAACAAACTGTCAGTGGTATTTTAACTTATCTGTCTGAGTTTACCAGTGGGAATGTTAGTCGTTGAAAAAAAATAACAACTTATTTTATTTTTTTTATTCTAAAGATGCAAACACTACATAAATTTTATTTTACAAAAAATGTTCGAAATGGCGGCCACCTGCGGCTATGCAGGCCCTGCATCGACGGATAAATGACCGCTTTAGGCGTCGGATGAAGCCGGAGCTCTTGATTTCATCAGCGGCTTCAAAAATCAGGGCCTTTAGTTGTTCCAGGGATGCTATTTCTTTTTTATACACTTTTTCTTTTAAACACCCCCAGTAAAAAAAGTCTAGAGGGTTCAAATCAGGGGACCTTGGTGGCCACAAAATGGGACCCAAACGACCTATCCACCTCTCATTGTACTCATCATTGAGGTAGTTCCGTACAATTCGTGCGTAGTGAGCGGGACAACCATCATTTTGTAACCAGTAGTTTTCTGGCACATTTAAACTTTGTAATAGTTCCGGCAACGTATTTTGCAGAAAATTTAAATAATTGGGACCTGTTAGTGTCTCGGATAGTTCGACGGGCCCAACTATTTGTCCATTTAAAATTCCTGTCCAAAGGTTCACTTTAAACTGGACTTGAGCTCGGTCTTGCCTTATGTTTCTCGGATTGGTTGCCTGCCAACTATGAAGATTGTGCATGTTGACGTAGCCATTTCTTTTACATGATGACTCATCGCTCCACAGTATTTTGTCAAAAAACGCCGAATCTTCGCGTATTTTTCGCAACATGACGCGACAAAATTGGACTCTAGGCTCATAGTCTCGTGTCATTAGTGTTTGCACCCTTTGATAGTGATACGGGTGAAGCTCATGCCTGTGCAGAATTCTGCCCACAGTACGCGTATCTACACCGGTTCCTCTACTTAACTCACGAATTGATAACTCTGGATTAGCACGCACAGCTTCTAGAACTTCGTCATCACGATGTCGTCGAGGTCTGCCTTCCGAAGCACCACCAACACCGGTACCAGGCATTCGCCCTTCGCTAAAAGCGATGTGCACACGTGTAAACACCCGGTAGTCTGGGTGTCGCAAATCGGGGTATCTTCGACGATATTCGCGTGCAGCTTCATTTGCATTGCAGTTACACAGGCCGTAAATAAGATGCATATTTGCATACTCTTGAGGAGTGTACGTATGACGCGGCATGATCAGTAGTCCAGGGATATGTAGAAGTCGTCGATAATATCACAATTGTCCAATTCGTATAGCAAAAACAGAGTCCGTAGTACCTACATAAGCCAAATTCACGTCACAATAACAAACACGATAGAGCAAACGATATGTGCGCAAGAGACGATAGTCAAAAGAGCACTAACTTTGTTAAACAAGTTCAAAAGCTGTTTTGTTGTTTGTGAGAATAATAAAAATCTATCTCTGTCGCACAACTGTTATTTACCTGACATCAAAATGCTTTGTCTCTGTCTTATGATAAGACTAACCGTCTGGATTTGCCGTGCGATAAACAACCACAAGTAGTTGACTTAGAGTCGTTATCTGCTTACCCTATTCATGGTGGATGACTACCTGCTCCCGAGCACCCAAAAAAGGGTCCATTGTGAATGACTACCTGCTCCGGAGCACACAAAAAAGGGTCCATTCAAACTGTTTACAAAGACATGTTTAAGATAAATTAAAAATTCTGTTAAAGAAAATTAGGGTATTTTTTTACAACTGTCGTTTTTTTTTAAAACCTCGTGAAATGTAATAAGTATTATACCATTTCGGAAACTGCATAAAACAAGCATGTTTTTAAGATATTGGGCAAATCAACTCCCATAAAGATTTTTTAAGCTAGACGATGTACAAAGTCAACAAATTGAATAATCAATAACACTTTTTTGATATCTCATGTATTTTTTCCCAAAATTTGTATTACGAATAGGGAATTCTTTATTGCTTTCAATAGCTCACCTCTTAAGCTGTTTTATAAAAAAAACAGAATGCAAAATTTTTGAAAATTGTGGCAACAGTAGCATAATTGGTTAGTGAAAGTAGTCATTTTATGAAAAACATGACTTATGCCATTTTTTTCAAGACCATACATAGGATTAATTAAAAATATACATATTCGTATAGCGCAGTAGGAGGCTTATCCACAGGCACAGGCTTATCCATTAATTACGCCACACCCTGTATAAAGTTGATTTGGATAAGTTTCTAAACTTTATGCCTTTTTAAAATTTACTTGTATTTTTTATTTCATCTAGTATCGTTGCTTTTAATTTGTATTTATTATTATAATAAGAAAAACGTTATTTCTAAAAACTTGCTCCATAGTTAGAAAACTAACGAACTACAATTCAAAAATAAACGCAATAGAAATACTTTTAATTCAAAGTTTATTATTTTCAAGGTGGACGGGAGGATGGACACGGCCGAATGCAGCAGTTGCAGAACCATGCATTATGGCGCGTATTGTTAGATTGAGAGAGAGCTATGTCTAATACTGGACTGCCGTAAGCTGATCATATTAAACCTCATGAAAATATAAATATTATTGTTCAAAGATTATAGTTTGAAGTTATTGACTCCATATATGCATAAAAAGATCTGTACTTTCCAGCATTGCTGTTAATACTAGGTATACATAGCTGTCTTTTGTAGACTGAATACTGACTAATTTAAATAAGTTAAAGTTCTTGCTACCTTTATTTAACTAAAGTTGAATTCAAGAAGTTTTCTACTCGAGCAAGTGAATACTGAAATAATTGCTCGAGTGAAACGCATCGCTGCACATTCAGCATTAAAACTTTTATTACAAGTTGTAACAACCTACGATTTTGAAAAAAATTGTATAGTATCGAAATATGTAGTTTTCGAAAAATTTGTTGTTTTAATTCCGGTATGGTACCATAATTTATGGTTAGTTATTGGAATAAATGTTACCGATCTACAAAAAAAAAGCAAATAAGTTGTGGGGAAGAATTAGTCGAAGGTGAGATAAAATTAAAACATAATAAATTAATTCTGTGAAAACAGTTTTATTGAAGTAACTAGCTATTGCCTGAAACTTTGTACGCCTGGAATTTAGAGACCAAACCTTAACAAATGATACAAAAGACCATCCTCATATACCATTCTATCCTTACTAATTTATAAGTGCAAAATCCGGATGATAACACAATAATAATTTTGACGCGCTTAAGTGTTAATGTGTGGAACGAAACGATAGCGCGATTTAAAAAACGTACAACGCCATCTATTGAGCAGAAGAGTAAACTTCTGTTTGTTAAGGATTGATTTCTAAATTTCACGCGTACTAACTCGCGGGCAACAGCTAGTATATTATAATGAAACCGCATGAAAATCCGGTGCGGTATTTTGAAGATTCAAGCTCACATAGGGACATAGATACAAATATAACGATTCTGTTTTATAATACGTAAAGGTTGTGTTTTACTGTACAATAGAAACCTGTGTTGGCAAAATCTGATAAAACTTACAAACAAACTAGTAACATTACAGTTCGGTGCAAACGTTAAAACATTTACAGATGGAATTTTAAAATCCGGCACACAGTAAAGTAAGGGTGGTCTAAGTGGCTACCCTTTGTATGTGTGAAACAGAACGAAACGCTTTGTAAAATAATTGGAAAGTGCGACAATTGGCCCGTGAGAGAGATACACTGTCCTTCTGTTTTAGTGTCACTGTTTACTGTTTTTGTTTACTCCCTTTAGACTCGAATAGTTTTGATGTAGTTCATTCAATCGAAAGACTGAATATTTATATGAATGTAAAATATGACTGACGGTGTAGTCTTTGTTAGGGGTGTCATGTATAAAGTTCAGGATTTGATCATGTTTAGATCATCACTCTTTATCTTTATCTTTAGTTAAAAAAAGGCCAATAAACTGAGCTAATTTTGCCTAAATTAACGTCGTAAATTAATCTTAAAATGTTTTAATTTAGGTACTTTAATCAACATCAATGTATATTATGTTGCTAGTTTAAGTTTGCTATTCTAACTTGTAATTTTAGTTATTTTCATTAAAATTTTGTACACAACCTACAGTGATAAAATGCAGCAGACAATTCTATATGGACAATGTATTGTAACATCTACTGTAACCTATGCTTACAAAATAAATAAAAAAACTTTAGTTGTTTATTAGTTTATTAGCTAAGCAACTGATATTTGCTTATTTCGAGATAAAAAATATAAGATTAAAATTAATAATAATATGTCTGTAATAAAAATACTTACATGAAATACCATATATTATTTGACATGTACAATAAGGAAAAAAACAAAATTGAAAAATAAAATGTGCAGTGTGCCGAAAGGAATGATTTCCACTTTGTAAGCTTCCCTTATATTCATAACGTACAGTTCGTCGATGCAGAAAAGTGAAACTATTCACTATTCCTTTTTCTTTGCGTTTGTACGGTTTAATTTATAAACGTCTAGCTGATGCCCGCTACTCCGTACGCGTGGAATTTTAGAACCCAAAATATTTTGTCACCGTTTAAACCTTCCCTAGACTTTCACGAACATTTTAAGACCAAAATCACCAAAATCGGCTTTGCCTTTCTCGAGTTTTAGCAAGACTAACGAACAGCAATTGATTTTTATATATAAGACTAGCTGATGCCCGCTACTCCGTACGCGTGGAATTTTAGATTCCCATATATTTTGTCACCGTTTAAACCTTCCCTGGACTTTCGCGAATATTTCAAGACCAAAATCAGCGAAATCGGCCCAGCCGTTCTCGAGTTTTAGCGAGACTAACGAACAGCAACTGATTTTTATATATAAGACTAGTTGATGCCCGCTACTCCATACGCGTGGAATTTTAGGAACCGTTTAAACCTTCCCTGGACTTTCATGAATATTTCAAGACCAAAATCACTAAAATCGGCCTAGCCGTTCGCGAGTTTTAGCGAGACTAACGAACAGCAATTGATTTTTATATATAAGACTAGCTGATGCCCGCTACTCCGTACGCGTGGAATTTTAGATGCCTATATATTTTATCACCGTTTAAACCTTCCCTGGACTTTCACGAATATTTCAAGACCAAAATCATCAAAATCGGCCCAGCCGTTCTCGAGTTTTAGCGAGACTAACGAACAGCAATTGATTTTTATATATAAGATGAGATACTTTTAGTCTCATTTAGATATTTTCGGCGCTTATTTTAGACACCTTTCTTTCATAATCCCGTTGTTTCTATCATAAATAGATTAAACAAAACATTTGTTATTATGACCACAGATAGACAATAATTTTCGTACGCGTATATAATATTTATCATCATCAGTTATGTAGGTAGTTCAGTTGATAGCAAATTTACCCATAATTTAAGGACAAAGGGTGTTTCTCTAAAGATTTAGTCACTATCCAGTGTACACAACCAGTGTTAACGGAAATTTCCAAACTGCAAATCGAAGGCAAAGATGAAGAAGTGTGATAAAAATAATATAATGTTATGAGTAAAATTTTTATAAAGAATTTTATTGGGACAAATTTTCTTATTTGACTCTGACACCTTTTCTGTAAGGTTACTGATGCGACGTAAAAACTGGAATCAACACGCTATCTCCTATCACTTGCACCACAACATTACAGGAATCTTAAAGGTTCAAGCAAATATTCTAACGGATATGTTGTTTGATCGCTGCGACATATTTACTCACAAAATATATGATACGCATTTTCTGATACACACATTTCTTGAAGATTAAAAACATATTCTAAGCCTTCCTTTCACATCTTTTCTTTTATTTGCCTTTTAATGCATGACTAGGTTTGTGGTTTCTGGGTGAATAAATCATTTCAAATAGTATTTAATATTGGAGCGAAAATATTTAAACAATATTAATATTTCTGTTAATTAAGTTCAATATTTTCAAACAATTTGATAAGGCCAGGAGAATGGTAATGAGTTACACAAACTGTGAAATTACTGTAAAATTTTAGTTTCTCTAACTAACACCGTTCCAGAGATACTGCCTAGCGATAGCCCACTGGACGGATGGATGCCTGGATGGTCAATGAAATCTCAGAAATAGGTTCCCGTTTTTCCTTTTGATACGAAACCCTAAAAATGATTTGAAAAGAGCCTACCTCTTATTCCACTTACAACATGACAGCGTATAGTCGACATCTACGAGTAGGCTTAGTTAATTTAAATTCTCCATACAAAAATAGCTTGAAGCACTCCTGTCTGCAACCTGTCTTTGTTTATGCCAAAGTAAAAAGCCTAAAGCCGTCCGCCGCAGCCTCTTGGCCTACATACTGTTCTGATTGCGGGACTTGACGAGCTTGGCACAGATTCAAATACAAACTGCACTAGTCTAAGCTAGAAATTATTCGGCAAATAGAGTTTGTCTTTAATTCTGAAACTGGCGTTAGATTTTTTTGAGACTTTTTGTAAAAGGGCTGAATATTTAAGGGTAAAAGACTATGTTAGAGGCTCTGGTCTAAAACTGAATCTTTTCGTATAATAATTTTAAGGAAAGTTCATGTATTTTCAATACTGTATTTATTTTACCATGGTAGTGTAAAGGTCGTGATCATTGAATATAACCTATTCGATGATACAGGCCACATAATGAAGCCTCTGCTTCACATAAACCTTCTTCTTGCAGAACAATTCATTTATTTCCCTTCTAGGACTTGTTACATTTACAAAATAAAAACATTTAAGGCTTTATAAATAATTGTATTCTTTTTAAATTTATATTTTTTTTACCATCTCTATTTTTTCATCATCTCCAATGTCCTCTCCTGTCCCCCGAACCTTTTTCTTCTTAAAATTTTTTATTACTTTTTTAAAAATAAACCATATGTGGCCTGTATCATCGAATAGGCTATATTCAATGATCACGACCTTTACAGTAGCGAGTGTGAGGATGATGTACGTTAACACAATTTAAAGGTATAAACAGTGTAGGAAAAATACCACCCCATACTATTCATGTGCATAGCCTATAACTTTGGGTCAGCGCAAGATCTCTTTTCCTTCTCTTCCTTCCATTATAAGAAGCTATCTATACTTATAATAAATCTGTAGAGAGGTCAATTCTGTACATGAAATATATTTTCAAAATAACTATCAGGGGGTGATTAGTGATCGATACTGATGCCAAAAATGCAATCAGTAAAATTTTGTCTGTCTGTCTGTCTGTCCGTCTGTATGTTCCTTATAGAAACAAAAACTACTCGACGGATTGTAACGAAACTTGTACAATTATTCTTCATACTCCTGGGCAGGTTATAGTATACTTTTCATCACGCTACAATCAATAGCAGCAGAGTAGTGAAGGAAAATGTTGGAAAAACGGGAAAAGGTGCTCCATTTTTTAAGCTTCCGTTGCGTGTGCAGCCTTAATGGTTAAAGTTACATAGAAATCATGTATGACGGAAATATATTCTACATAAAATTGTCTAAAAAATATCCCGAAACAGCACATATTTTATGGTTGACTCACAATAACACGTGTAGCTTCTGATAGCTTAGCAGTTCGTTCATTCTGATTATATTTGTTTACTCTTACGTTTATAATACTCTCACTCAAGCAGTAGTTAAAAATGTTGCAAAAAGGGGGAAAATTTCCTAAATTCTACGCGGACGGAGTCGAGGGCAACACCTAGTAGAAAATATAATCAAAACAATATAATCTTAACAGGCTGGCTTAGAATGAGTTAAGGCATCATAAACTATTTTTTTATTTTTGCAGGGGAATGACAGGAGTGGGTGTGTACCCACTCCTGTCATTGCGGTCATCACCGCTATGGTAGGAGTGGGTAGTGTCGGACTCGCTGATGTCCAGGTGAAGCGGACAACGGAATACCGACTAAACCTAACTGCGCTGCTCTTCACGTCTTTCTAGAGCGCCAGAGGTTCCCTGATCTGGACTCTCTCTGACGCCCCAAGGTTGACCTGGTGGCACAACACCCGGTTTCGCTACATATTAAGTCGAGGGTGGACACGAGCACACTCGCGTCACCTTCTCCCTGGCCTTGCTCGGCGGAGCGGGTCTGCATTCTCAGCCTCGCTCCGCAGCCTTCTTTAGGAGCATGACGTTCTCACTGAAGTCGGCGACCGCTTCCCAGCACCTGACGCTGTTAAGCATGGCACTGACTGGGTTGATCAAGTTAATATGTAGCGGCGGCAGTTAGTTTAATATTTTACTATCTAAATGTCCTACTTATTCATCCTTTATCCTAAACACATTCACGCATAATAAAAACAAACGCTGAACACTTATACTTATTGTTAGACTATGACATTAAAACCTAGTCGAACATCATTCAAAAATATTTATAAGTTAGCTATTACACTCCTACGTAAGTTTTTGACCCAAACTGAGGAAGTAAGAAAGTTGGAAACAATCACCCATAAGTTTCAGTCTGTACCTACTTATCAGGCACTTTTCGGGGTTGTCTAACAAGCGGACCAAAACTCCCCAAATTGGCCGGATAATCTAAATTTTCAGGGACTTAACGCACTACTATGTTTTTTATCACATAAGTTTAACTGGGGCGAGAACTTTATCAAGACAGCGATTAGGCTGGCCCTTAGTGTTCTCCAGTAATTTGCAATTCAAATGTTAAAAAGGATTTTGTGCCTCACACACGGAGACAAATTATACAGGGACTTGTATCAAATATTTTTCGTGTTAGAATGTAAATTTTAGGGAAAAAGGGATTGGAACTAGGTTGTTATCATATTTTTGATGGTTTGATGTTGAATGAAAGTTTTTATAGTCATATAATATTTTTGGGGTAATATTTTTGTCATTGTGTCGTCTAGTCCCAAGTTAAGCTTGCTATTTTTTATCAAAATGTCACAAGTTTTTAAATGTTGTAGCAAACATACTCGTTACAGTCCGCATATTTTGTAAAAGTTTTATTAATAAAATTCGTATGTTAGAATTACCAAACGCGAAAGTCGCAAATAATTTTGAAATTTTGTGTAGGTCTAACAATCGGTCTATATCTGTGCTTACTGCTTATACCCTTGATTACAAGGGTAAGGTTTCCCGTGAGTAGGTACATAAGTGAAACTGCGAAGCACAGTTAATAACGTTATGTATT
Organism: Orgyia antiqua; assembly: GCA_916999025.1. Lineage (NCBI taxonomy): Eukaryota > Metazoa > Arthropoda > Insecta > Lepidoptera > Erebidae > Orgyia > Orgyia antiqua. The sequence continues at coordinate 24,938,140 of OU779862.1, forward strand.
TATCCAAATATTACTAATTGTAGTAATAGTAATCCAAGCAAACTATTTATTAATATAACACAATTTTCGTCAAGTACGTCATGTCTGCTAATAAATTATTATTAACGCACTCGCAATAACTTTGTGAAGTTATGGAAAGCTAAGTTTCAATACCAGTCTACTAATGCCTATTAAGCATTGTAATACTTATTTAGAAGGTTACATTATGTAAGTTATACTAACTGAAAATTTTAATAGGTGGCTCTCAATTTCTTCACAGTTAAGATTCCATAATTGGCTAAATATTATTTATAGGGAATCAAGTAATATGTATACAATACGTAACAACTGGCAGTTGCATTTAAAACCCTCTCTGCGATTATACATAAAACCTGCAACGGAAAAGTATTTTTTTTAAAACCTGATTTCGGTGATTTCTGTATTAACCATTTACAAACATTTATGCTTATTTAACACGCCTTTTAGCTCGGTACGTATCTATAAATGTATTAATCTATGTAACAGAATCTATGAAAACGATGTTCACCCACTTGCAGTAGTCGGATTGATCTGAAATATTGCACATAGATTAAGGACCAATGACAAGGCAATAATGAAAAAAAATCTGGAGAATCAAGCATCTTTTTTAGTTTTCGGACTAATCAAATTAAGTATCAACTAATATTCGATTCTCAACTATAGACTTAATTTTGATCAAAATCGCAACATTATACGTACAGGCGTACACCTTCCAAACATTCCTTCAATAATTTGATTTGATATTGTGTTTTGAGATATCCCTAAAAAAGGTGTCACCCTTCCTATATTAAACTATAGGGTTGCGTCCCACAGGGTTGATGCAATTTGAAACCCATCGATAATACCATAATGGTCTAACTTTATGGTTGCATAGCGACTACATTAATATGATTACGAATTTTCTATGTTTCATGATACACACTGCTTAAATGCACTGCACTACTAAAATTCCACAATACGTTAAATTCGACTTACATTACATTCGACTACTGTAACAATCAGTTGGTGAAAGTAGCTTTTAATTGCATACAAATTTTGTATGCTTAGCGTACAAAACATAGATAAAAAAAAAGTTTTTATAACTTTTACGTAGTTAGTTCTAATCTCTTTTTTCATCATCAGAATTCAGAGTCATTCAGAATCAGGGTAATTAGTAGTTTTTAACACGCTTATATCAGTTCGGTAGGTATCTATCAATGTATTAATCTATGTAACGGATTCTCTAAAAGTGTTTTTAACACACTTAAAGTAATCGGATTGTTCTGAAATTTTGCACACATATTAAGGACCGATTAATTTAAAAATAATTTAAAAATACTTAGAATTTACAAGCGTTTTGATTTAGTTTTTGAACTAAGCAGATTAGCTTCGAAATAAATCTAATAAAATAAAGTCAACAGTAATTTTACAAAACGTAAAAGACAGCGTCACTAGCTTATTGACGTCACACCAGTAGCCTAAGTGGCCAAGTCTGCTATTACAATGTTGTCATAATGATCAGTCCTCTCTCTCTCCAGCCCATTTACGTCCCACTGTTGGGCACGGGCCTCCTCCACTTTGGAGGGATTATGGTCTACTGTGCGCGCGATTGTTTAGCTACGAATTCTAAAGATTTTCGGACACATCACTCGGAAAGTTACTTCAATGGAACGATTGGTTATACAAGGTCGCGTAGAAGGAAAGCGGTTACGTGGACGATCCCCTACAAGATGGCTAGACCTCATAAAATCAGTCACGCAGTGCCCTGCTGCAGAATGCTCGCGAAATGCCTCTAACAGAGACAGATGGCGACAAATTGTGAAGGCAACGACTAAATCGGAAAACAGTCCATAACCACGACCACTCTGCAGGAGAGTGTCCGACTGAGAAGAAGAAGAAGTGCCGCGCTGACCAGGCGCCTTGGCAAAGGGTTTATTTTCGAGTTTTCCGTCTCTCACAGAGAAAGTTGTCTGTGTGCAATATCCCTTAGCTGACTTTTACAGCACCTTTGGGAGGAGATTGGGTGGTGACACTTGAATTCTTAATCCGTCACCACACGGATGATCAGTCACTGATTGCATAATGGCGAATTTTATCAAGTTTGGTAGTCTACTATTTTTTTTTTGTCATAAATGACGCCAATATAGCGCCATAATGGCGTCAGTGACTGGTCATTATGAGAACATTGAAATAGCAGACTTGGGTCCCGGGTATATCAATAACGTTGTCGTTCATGGAACTCTTAAGCATAAGGCTATAGACTTCTATAAATTTATTTTTAGGGTCCGTAAACGGCCCAGCGGAAGACCAGCGCTGGTTTTCAACTAGCAATCCAGCTGAGCTGTGGCCGTTTCGTGACAGACACTGCTGGAATTTTTTATTCTTTTAGTTTTTATTTTTGTTTTTATTTTATTTCTTGTTCTTATGTCAACTTACTTTCCTTGTCTTCTGTACTGTTTTCAACTGTATTCTGTTATGAATAAATTTATTTTCTTTCTTCTTTCTTTCTTTCGTAACGAGAGATTAAATAAGCCCTTGTTAGATACTTAGATTTATTGTACGTCTGTCTGTCACCAAACTCTATCTATCTCTACAAATATTATAAAGCGGAAGAGTTTGTTTGTTTGTTTGAACGCCCTAATCTCAGGAACCATTGGGCTGAATTGAAAAATTATTTCAGTGTTAGATAGGGCATTTACCGAGGAAGGCTTAAGGTTATATAACATCACGCTGCGACCAGTGGAAGGGAAGCAGTAGTGAAAAATGTTGCAAAAAAAGGGGAAAAATTTCTTAATTTTAAAACTAAAAAAATAAAAACGCGGACGGAGTCGCGGGCAAAAGCTAGTGGTAGATAAGCCTTTCAATTAATTCCTTTCCTTAATGCCTTTCCTTAATTCCAAGTTTTGAAACTTGGAATTAATTAAAAAATTCGTTGTTGATTCTATACAACCGTATGTCAATCTACAATCAAGCCCTTGCGGTCGCTGGTTATGCACGACACACACTCCGCCTAAATGGAGAAGTTTGTTTTATAGTTTAAAGACAATCAACTGAGTGTATACTGAATTTTGCAAACTATTATTAAGATTGATGGTATTGTAATTATTTTGATGTGAATGATGTGATTGATGTTTATATAATTAACGGAAATGAAAATCTTTCTCTATCTCTCTCTCCAGCCCATTAACGTCCCACTGTTGGACACGGGCCTCCTCCACTTTGGGAGGAATTATTGTCTATTGTGCCGCGCTGACCTGGCGTGTTGGCACAGGGTTTAGTTTCGAGTTCTCCCTCTCTCGCAGTAGATATTAACTGCTTATACTGTCCCTTAGTTGGCTCTTACAGCACCATGGGAAAGAAATGGGGTGGTGACACTTGTATTCTTAATTCATCACCACACGGACCAATGAAAATCTTTATTACGTAGGAAATATTTCGGTTTGTAGTTTTAACGTTTTAGATTCATTTTATCATCGTGTCATCGTAAAGAAAAGTAGCAGATTGACATTGATTAGGGCGTTTAAACAAACCAACAAACTCTTGAGCTTAATAATATTTGTATTAAATATTAATATTTAAATATAAAAATGATGTTATTAATATTTTACCAGCAAATGCATGGTGAGAAAGGATAAAAAAATATATAGAGTAAATCTATTGTCACACACAAATATATAAAATATAATTCAGGTATAAAAGAAATTTACCTCATTAATCATTATGCACAACAATAATTAAAGAAACCTTCAAGAGTCGGAAAAGTGTCGGACCCTACTTTACGTTAAAGCTCTCCAACGGGTCATCTATGAAATAAGCCCGTGTACCCACATAAGCCTTATAAGTCCCCGTATCTTCTTTACACAAAAAGGACTATTTGTCTTAAGCCCTTAACACGGTATATATATCCATTTAACCTCATTTCAAAAGCATTAATTACTGTACCAATGTAATAAATCTGCGTTTAATTTTAAACATGCTGTCCTAGAGATATCAAAAACACAAATTTATTTGGCACAACTGTGTACCAAAATATTGTATTTGTGTAACTTTCGTTTGATGTAATGGATATAATGTGTGTTTCTTAACTGCTGATTGTCACATTGTTATTCTTGAATGTGAGACCCTGTAATTATCAAAAATGATTGTTACTCAAGTTGTTCAATCTTTATATCTTTTTTTGTTACTTTTCTATAACTAAACTTGGGATCAGAGGACGTTGTGTGAAAAATCCAGGAATATTTATTATTATTCCCTTTATTTATTTAACATCCTATCTTTTACATTTTTAAAATGATTATAACACTACATACATACAAATATAACAATTAACATATAAAAGAACTAAGAAAATAAACTAATTATTACAAACACAATATACAACACATACACACGCAATAATCAATTTAAAAATATAAAAAATAGTACTCCACCGGCATCGGGTACAGGGACCAAGCTACCGGTGGTCAGGGTTCCAAAGAGAGGAACTCCCTCACGATTCGCGCCGTACCGAGAAGAACTGCCTTCTGCATCACACCCTTGATCCAACCACCTAACGCGAGCCTCTCAAGATATTGGTCGAGGCTCTTGGCAATCAGACCATTCACCGTTATTACTATCGGCACAATGATTGAAGAGTCAACGTCCCACACGTCGACAACCTCGCGAGCTAACTCAAGATATTTGATCTGTTTATCATTTTCAGCTTTCAGGAGGTTCTCGTCATGAGGGATCGTGACATCAACAATCACTGCGTTCTGACCGATCTATTATCACGATATCGGGCCTGTTGGCTACAACAGTTCTATCTGTGATAATCGGTCGGTCGCAGTACAATGTCGCATGACCATTTTCGAGAACCGGCTCGGGTTCATACCTGTACCATGGCACTTCCGAGTCAATGAGACTGTATCGAAGAGCAAGCTGCTGGTGGATTATCCTGGCTACTTGGTTATGTCTATGCAAGTACTCGCCGTTAGCAAGACGTGAACAGCCGGAAACAATATGCCTGAGGGATTCACCTGGGCAGTGGCATGCTCTGCATATATCAACAGTGCCATCCCTCAGGATATATTTCCGGTAGTTATTCGTCTTGATAACTTCGTCAGCAATTGCACAGACAAAACCTTCAGTTTCTCCGAAGAGGTCCCCAAAGCGTAGCCAGGACACGGAAGCTATCAGGTCTACATCCGCCCCATGTAGGGCCTTGTAGTACCTACCGTGCAGCTCCTTAATCTTCCATACAGTCTCACGATCGGTTGTACTGAGCACTACAGGTTTGTTTATTATTATTATTATTTTATTGTTAGTTATTCCGTATCTGGTTCCCATAATACAAGCATAGAAATATAGCTTACTTTGGGACCAGAGGACGTTGTGTGAAATGTCCTGAATATATATTATTAATAATTATGTTTGCTGTTGGGTCTCCCACAAATAAATAAGTAATGTATCACGCTTTGTAAGTCATCTAAAACGGCGATTCATCATACAACTGCTTTCCAGTTTCTCAAGTAAACAGTTTACAGTTTAGAAATTCGATGTAAATTTTCTACTCGGATTGTTTCATTTCAGTATACAATCCAAATTTTAATCACCAAACACAACAATAACTGAAAGCGTTTACAATAATTAACAATGAAGCTATAGCAAACGGCTGAATCTAAGATTTGAAAACATACGGAGGAAAAAAAGGAGCTGGTCCGTCGAATCTGATACCAACTTTGTATTAAACACAAAATATCCCTCATAAATTATTCTACACGATTACATACTTAAAGCACTTAGAACATTAATTCCAACAAGAGTTCACATTATAATACGAACCCGAAAACAGCGTGTGTTACAGCCTCTGTTGATTTAATACTCTAAGTTAGGGCTACTATCCTCCAAGATTACACAGGTGCTCTATGTAATGATAAAAAAATTTATGAAATTAGTAAATTGCAATCTTACTTTGAACCTGCAGTCTGTAGGTATCAGAAATATTTAGTTCATTGTAACGAGAACATTAATTGCTTGCATCTGTAGTACACAAAAATATAGAGCGTATTTGAGACTCAATCACAAACTTTAATCCCTACTAAACTTTAAAAACAATCTTTTAATTGACACAATTTTACTCTTACCATGAAATTACATATTTTTTGGCACGATTAATTCTAATCTTTTAACAAACGTATCCGTACAAATTACAACACAACAGATCCTATGTTTCCTGTAAGTCAACACTAACGCCCTGCGATTACAATAAGATATTAAATTGCAACCCGCCCCAAGAGTAAACAGGAATCAATCATCGCTCCATCACGGCCCGGAAAAGGGGTTAACTCTATTCAAATAACTGAGAATCGCCAAATATTCGCTCGATAGTAAAATAGGACAAGCGTGTTTGAAGTTCTACCAACGTTCCTCACACACATGTTTGATTACCCAGGGTTAGTAACGTGATCGGAAATTCTGAGAATTTAATGTGATTAGTAATAAGTCCTCTCAATCTCTTTGAACTGTAATTGGCGTATGTACAAGACGCCATTTTCTTATGTTTACACTGAGTTGAATTCAGTATTCTAAGGAATGATTTCATTTGGAATTTGTTAGAACTATATTTAAAGTCATAAAACAAGGAACGAAAGTAGGATTCCAATTTCAATTATCAAGTTCTAGATATTGAAACCAATTCTTCGTGCACAACTATACTTAACTAAGAAATGAAAACAACGGTTATTGTATTTAGATTGATTAGCTATTTTGTTGTGCACATTTATAATAATTAAAATCTTTAGTCTATAATATAATAAACATAAAATAATAATAATAAAGTATATAATAAACAGCTTTTTATAAGGAAACATTGCTGGATGGTGTTAACAACACTATCAAAAGTCATTTTAGTTAAGTTTACTTTAATTATGCACGTGGAATTGGTATCTGTGTTCATTTGACGGGCGTCGTGGTCTAGTGGTTCATATAACGGACTGCGATTCACGAGGTCTCGGGTTCGATTCCCAGTCAGGACAATTATTTGTGTGATGTTTTTAACTGTCATACAAATGTTTGTACTGCGTCTGGGTGTTTACTATGTATTATAAGTATGTATTTACAAAAGAAAAGTAGTATATGTATTCTATCCGTATTCTGGTACCCATAACAAAAGCATAATAAACTTAGCTTGGACCAGAGGACGTTGTGTGACATGTCAAAAAAAACATTATATGGAAACATTTTTATTTAAGTGAGTATTTGCATAGATTTTTTACTTTCTCATTGTAACTCTATGTTTACAGTTGAGTAAAAATATCCGAACTGTTTGATTTGACATCAGTAAGCACATAATAAATTGCTTATAACTTATTTAAATGAACTAGTTATACAACTAATTACCTACGTTTTGGTGAGTAAATTTCCACATTTTAACGAAAGAGTACCTACAAATTTACATATGGCAAACCGTCGTTTTCGCTCACTTACTCTAAATACCTCACGTCGAAAATTAAACTATGCCAAATGAAATGCTGAATATTGTACGTGCACGTAGTAATTAGTTCATTTTCGTCATGATGCAAACTTTATTAGCAAGGATAATTTTATTAACATACGTACTTATTTTAAGAGGATACCAAAATAGCTTCGTGCATTTTTCTACTTACGAAGTTTTCATTGTTTCTTTAGATTGAATGGCTAGAGCTCTAATTTTTAAGTACTTATATGTTTTTTCAATATACAATCTAGGATCGCATGAACTCAGAAACGCGATTGAAAAAAGTTTTCTCGATAGAAAATCTTAGCGAAAATACCTCTCTCATTTCTTATGTTTTTCATTTGTCGGTCTATCATCGCGTATTAACAAATGAAATAACTTTAAAAACATAAGTAACTATTATCTATAAAAACACGTAAATCAGAATTGAAATATATTTAGTAGATTTTGAGTAAACAAAAAAAATATCCCTAATTCTTCATTTTCTATACCTACTAGCTGTGTTAATATGTACATGTCGACGATAATATTGATGTAGGTTCTTGATGGCATTACTTTTGAGTTGCTTCTTATGTTAACTGTATAAAATTAGGCCGTTTTCAATTCAATACTCTTTATTGTACACCAAAATTTTACTAAAGATCTTTGTGTTAATAGTTTTATAAGGTACAAAAGGCGGTCTTATCACTTTTTGTGATCTCTTACAAACAACCTTGGGATGGAATTTTAAGATTGAAGATTAGTTATAAGCGGTGTACTAATAATATTAAGAACTACATAAGTTACTATTTAATACATACATAAACTTATACATATATACATAAGATAGACACACACATACATATACATACCTACAATATAATAGATCGATAGATTGAAACGTAATAATAATTGGTACAGCGTATTAAACAGTATGATATTTATTTGAATTAAATTGATAGATAGTGTTCCTTAGCACGTTTTTTAAAAACTGCTACAGTCTAAGCACTTCTAACAGTCACCGGCAGCGCATTCCAAAGGCAAGCTGCCTCGTCTGTAAAGAACTTCCCATAGAACTTCGTGGAGTGCGCTGGTATTTCTAATATAGTAATTAACTTCTAACAGTTTTATTTCTATGTTTCTGTTAGACAGACACAGACAGTCTAAAAGTGTTCCTAATATATATAGGAACAGTTCTAGGGTTAACGCAGTTTCAATAAACTATCGTTTATAAAGTTTTAACTTACTACGAAATTCCTGATATACTTGAACTAGCACATCAAAATAAGCACATAAGTAAGTTTGAACATTTCATAAGATGGAAACTTCGACATCAAGTTAAAATATTCAAGAGTATAGAACAGCTAGCGAATATTTAATAAATTTACACAAACTTGTGTTGCCTGTGAGCGTCACGTGCGATATATTAGCATTTTAGATATAAACTGTTAAAGTACTTGATATTAATCTATGAGTTATCTGAACAATTTGTTAAGAAAATATTGATTAAAGAAAACTATGACGAGCTGAATGCACGAATGGGTTTTCCGTTTCTAGTTTCTCTAAGTTCCGAATAGTTAGTTAATTACAAAAAGTGTTCAATGTGTAATGTAATAATATACGGTGTTTAAATTTTTGTGATGGAAATAGTAATAATGTGTTTTATAATAAACTAGCTGTGCCCCGCGGTGTTACCCGCGGTAAAAAGGATATCAATAAGTTCATTTTTTATTCCATTGTCCATTGGAAAGTTTCATGAAAATCCATCCAGTAGTATTTACGTGAAAGCACAATAAACATAAACATTGGTGTATGATGTGTAGAAGACCGAGGAAACGTTCGCGTTGCTCAGCCATCAGTTTCAAGTATTTTATTTTATAGCGCGTTATTCTTTTTTCGTCATATCTCCTAAGATATTCATTTAAATTGCATGCTGTAGAAAGCAGTTACAATCTATATTAAACGTGTAAGGTAACTAAGGTATTTAATTTGATGAAAAATATTACCATAAACACATAAATAGCTTTCGAAAACACCCTATTGAATTTGATAATTTTTTAGACATTATTATGGGTACAGCGGGTTACCCTTAAAAAAAGATAGACATATGCGGACTTTTTTGAAGAACTATAGGTAATAAATAATTCCTCCATACATTAGTTTCTTGTACCTCACATAGATAAGGCAGCGTTTTCATTTATAGCTCGCGCGCGTCCGAGATTCTAGGCAAATTTAATCATAATCTCATTCAATATACAGCAAACCCTAACAAATTATGCAAAAAAGCCATCCTGTTGAACCATTCTATCTATTGAAAAAAACCGCATCAAGATCCGCTGCGTATTTTTGAAGATATAAGCTCACATAGTGACATACATACAAAAATTACGACTTTGTTTATGTTTTTTTGGTTAAGTTTTAATGTAATAATATTATTATGCCTTTACCATATTGCTTAAGGTCGAAGCAAGATGTCGGTTTTTCTAAACACTTCTGTTAGGGAACTACCAGATAGATTGTCTATTGCTACTTCACACAAACCGCTTGAAGCCAGATAAATGTCTAGTGTGCGTGAAATATGTATCTATGTGTGTCTCTGATACAGGCTATACGCCATACAAAACAATACACTATGAAGTACGATTTAGCTAAGCAAAATGTACGTGTCTTCAAGATTGATCGCGCGACTACTATCTGGTAATTCTGTGGTTTACTTCTTTCACTGTACCATCTTATTTTTGATAAAATTGACTTAGTTTTCAACTAATATTTCATAGTAAAATATACAAATAAATTGCCCAAATTATTCGTAACTTGTACAATATTATTATAATACGTTGAGTTTCAAAAGCCACAACATCAGGGCATTGCGTGTACTCGACGTAATGTTAGGCTGCATGCATTGTGGTTTGTTATACCTATCTATACATATGTGTTGTTATTACAATATTAAAATAGACCACAGACCTTATAGGCGTATCTATTTAGAGAGGCATGCTAAAATAAAATAGTAATTAACACGTGGAACAACATCACATTAGACTCCTATTAGTATAGTATAAAATGAGATTTAAGCCAAGAATGGTACCAATTCTACATGCAGAACTAAATTTAACTAAAAATAATAATTTTCTTAGTTCAAAAACTAAATAACACGCTTGAAAATCCTGAATTTATTTTTAAATTATTGCATTGTCATCGGTCCGTGATATGTGTGCAAAATTTTAAATTAATCCGACTACTGGAAGTTGGTGAAAATCGCGTTCAAAGATTCCGATACATAGATTAATACATTGATAGATACATACCGAACATATAAAGGCGTATTAAAAATGAAAACAACTATTGTGTATTTTGATTTAGTAACTATATCGCTGTGCAGATAACAAAGTTCAACAACCTGAAATTTTTGGTTCTCATAGATTTTATCTGTTTGTGGTGATACTTGGTTGTTTGATCCGTCTCCATACGGATAATAATAAGACTAAATTACAGTAGAAAGCACATAAAACTACATCGCTTGTAATAACTAAAGATTATATCTACGAAAATGTATGTATGTATATTCAAATTTGGTTTCACAGTAAAAATACCAAATATTATTTATATCAAATTTTACTTTTAGTACTATTTTAGAAAAGTCTCAAAACGTCGGGCTAAATTCGTAAAAGGTGGTTTTATTTTACTTTTAACCCAAAATGATAAAGATTCAAGAACAGAATATTGTATGCTACATAAGCAATGTCTAGTATGTCTTTCGAAAAAAAGAACTTGCAGCTCATTCTCACTGTTTTCATTAAAGCTTTTCAACTCTGTGTTGTTCTGAACAGAAATTAAAATCGGCATGTACACCAACAAAAAAGCTACCAAATAAATGGTATGTGGGGGCGCTGGGCGTGATGAGGCGATGCTTAAGCGCTTTAAGCGATTTGAGCCAAAGGATTTTACGGCCGACAGATTTCAGCTCTCCATGCCCGTGGACACACTGATAGGATATATTACGTGTAGTAGAACGCGACAGAAATTGCTATTAAAATTTTAAGTAGAGGTAAAATAAATTTGCCACGATGTTATAGTTAACTCTTTGATTGGCTAGTTAGATAGGTGTTGCGAGATTAATAGAAATTGATATAAACTAATGTTTTATGTTTGAGGAAGCCTGAAAGTGATTCCAGTGGCTGTCCTTGGATGTTCGTGTCTTGCGACGAGAAGAAAATAATACTGTAAAGATAATTCTACGAATGAATGTGGAAGGTATAAAATCTAGAAGAAAATCAAAAAAAGCTGGATTGACTGAAAAACGATGCAAAAGAAATAAGAGTTAAAAATAATATGACGTCTGACAGAAGAATACGAAAGAATATAAAAAAAAACACATGGCGCGCCGACCCCAAATAATTGGATAAGGTTAGGTGAATGATGATAATCTTATTCGTGTCACCACCCTATTTACTCGTTTATTCTGTGCGAAAAGTAAATCTCGATTCTAAACTATATGCCAACATGCCTAGTCAGCGTTTGCTAATATTAATATCCGAGATGTCAGCTTATATTATTTTAAATCTTTCCCAATAAAGTAGATAAATAAATAAAACAACAAAAAACGTGCTAGTCGATAACAAAATCCCCATAATAATAGCTGTCAATAAATTTTTATCTATAGATGCTATCATAATAGCAATAGCCTTTGTATACGTGACACGTGACCTGTCGTCGCCTGCGGACAGCGCGGGCTGGTCGTCCGAAATTGCAAAACCGCGTGCGGCGGACTCCACTCGCCACCCAGTTGGCACCAATATTGGCACGAAATGCATAGAGATAAACTTTAAGGCGTGTATGTTTTCTCTTTGTGTGTTTGCTTAGAACTGTGGATAAGTTGTTGGTATAATTAGTTTGTCGTTGGAACATGTATTAAATTATTAATATTGAATTTCAGAGTATGCAAAATAGTAGGTAGTTAAAGAATTATTACAAATTGTTAGAAAGTTGTGTTTTAAATTAATAATAGTATGTTATGTTGTACGAAATTTTCATATAATCAGTTTAATATAATCTGTTTTCATGTGCTTTGTTTGGGCATACACTCTTTTGTTATGTAGGTATCTTAAAGTTAATGTTAGAATGAATTCTAGCATAGTAAGTATACCTTCAAAGTTTTTGTTTTATTTAGAAGCAAAATAGTTACTATCCTAGGTATTATTAGTGAAGACAAAACACCAAATCGAAAACCTGTTACTAAAATATTTTCAGTGGTTATGACTTAAAATATTGTCTTTGAATATAACTTTTGAGTAAACCAAGTGTAAAATGTAACAGCCCGCGGTGAACGAGCCAAGTCACCCCGTGAAACCTGCGCACCCCATTGCAGGCACGTTTATACTGTGTAACTTGTGCTAAGTGAATCAAACTGTCATTCTACCAACATTATCTTGCTGACTATGTTGTATTAAACAGGATAAGACTAATATTTTCTAACACTTGCGCGACTCATCTGTTTAAATAAAACTACTTTTTACGGATCCAGACGCGTATATTTGTTTTAAATTTTGGCCCGACGTTTCGGAGACTTTGCAGTCACCAGTCTCACCCGTGACCATGGTGACTGCAAAGTCTCCGAAACGTCGGGCCAAAATTTAAAACAAATATACGCGTCTGGATCCGTAAAAAGTAGTTTTATTTAAAAAGGATAAGACTATTCAGAACCGTAAAATTGTTTATTTTTAAGTTATAATGGTTATTATATTCGAATAAGCAAAAAATTTTACACTGATACAGACATAAAAACCAGACAAATCATTTCAGGGTTTCCCAAGTCTTGGAAATTAAAAAAGAGGATATATAGGCACAGGCCTAAAGTTTTCGCTTCATTAACACATACAATAAACCTTTTTTTTTATAGCTTGGGCTGCCAAATGACTACACTCCACCTGATGTTAAGTGAATGTGTAGTCCAGACGTAAGGACGGCTAGTACATTGTCAAAGCACTAGCCGCCCTCACCTTGCTGGCCCACAAGATGCCTCTTCACGCCACGCTTGAAAGACCCCATGTTGTAGGAGCAAGGAAACACGTGTGCAGGGAGCGAGTTCCATTTCTTTGAGGTGTTGCAAAGAAAGGAGTTACCGAACTTTTTTGTACGAGATGGCATGGTGTCCACAGTATAACGGTGGCATCTCAGACCTGCGCGTGTGGTGCGATTCAAGAAAGGAGAGGGAGGAATAAGGGAAAATAACTCTTCAGAACATTCGCCGTGGTAAATTCTGTAGAAGGCGCTGAGGGCCGCAATATCCCTGCGCAATTGCAGAGCTTCCAAGTTGTTGGATACTTCGGCGTCAGCAATAGTGCGTACAGCGCGTCGTTGCAACCTGTCCAGAGCGTCTAGTAGATACTGTGCGGATCCATCCCAGAGATGCGAGCAGTATTCAACGCATGGCCGGATTTGTGTTTTATATAGAAGGCACAGTTGTTCAGGCGTGAAGAACCGCCGCACCCTGTTCAGGATACCGAGTTTCCGTGATGCTGTCTTGATCACAGTCTCAATGTGGTCCCTGGGATTAAGGTCGCAACGAACCTCTATACCGAGCATGGTGATGCTGTTCTGAAGAGCTAATGGAGTATTATGAAGGGACGGATGAGGGAGGAAGGGCGATTTTTTCGTAGAAAACGCGCACACCTGGGTCTTTTTGGCGTTGAACTCAACCAGATTAGCGGCACCCCATTTGGAAATGAGATCTAAAACCTGGTTGAGTTCAGCGACAAGATATTTGCGTTTCTCCACGGTGTCTACAGGACCATCAGTGGCGCGCCCCAGGTACCCAGCGTGCACCGTACTATCATCTGCATAACAATGAATACCTCCAAGGGGAAGCATATCATTGATATGCAGAAGAAAAAGTGTTGGCGACAGCACAGAGCCCTGAGGCACACCAGCGTTCACAATGTGAGACTGCGAAGTGCAGCCGTTCGACAGTACGCGGATTTTTCGCTCACGTAGGAAGCTGGCAATCCACATGCAAAATTGAGCTGGTAGACCGTATGCCGAAAGCTTGGAGAGAAGGCTTTTGTGCCAGACCCTATCAAAGGCCTTGGCAATGTCGAGGCTAATAGCCAACGATTCGCCCCGCTTGTCGATCGCTTCACCCCAGAGGTGCGTTACGTACGCTAGAAGATCACCCGTGGATCGCTTCGGGCGAAACCCATACTGGCGGTCGTTAATAAGGCAGTGATCTTCTAGGTAACGGATCAATTGGCTATTAAGGATCCGTTCCATGACCTTGCAGAGCACTGAGGTGATAGCTATTGGCCTGTAATTAGCCGGATCGGAGCGGTCCCCTTTTTTTTGGGATAGGCTGCACTATTGCCTCTCGCCAAGCCTCCGGCACACATCCCATGGAGTAAGACAGCTGGTATAGGCGCGACAACACGGGTGACAACTCTGCTGAACATTTTTTAAGAACCACCGCTGGAATGCCGTCTGGTCCACTAGCTTTCCGGGCATCGAGTGACTGCAATTCTGCACGCTGCCTAATTTTAATCTCAGGCATCGTGACACCACAATGTGGAAGCGTGGGTGGGATTGCATTACAGTCATCAATTCGGGAATTAGCCGCAAAGAAACTAGCCAGAAGATCGGCTTTTTCCTGCGGCTTGTGAGCCAGTGTTCCGTCTGGACATTTCAACGGAGGAAGTGAGGGTTGGCAGAAGTTACTCTGGACTGTCTTCGCCAAACGCCAAAAGTCTCGGGAGCCCGTAGGATGCGCCACTAAGTCGAGGCCCACTCGAACAGTACGCTGAACATCCGCTCTGATGTAGGCCCTTTTCATTTTCATTCCAAGCCCATTAATGTCCTATTATTGGGCTCAATCCTCCTTTAGTTCTAGAAGGTTTTTGGTCTTTTAGCTGCTCTAACCAGGTATGTAGACACAGGGTTAGCACACGTCTTTCACAGCTTAAAATATCCTTTACATTACCCTGGAGAGGAATTGGGCTGAGAGCGATTGTATTCTACGCCACATAGATTTGCTACATAGTGTATACATATAACAGTGAATCAAATCTTATAGAATGCTGAATAATCTACTTAGTTTAAAAACTAAAAAAAATAACGCTTGAAAACCCTGAATATTTTTTTAAATTATTACATTGTCAGCAATCCTTGTATATGTGCAAAATTTCAGATCAATCCAACTACTGCAAGTGGGTTAAACTCACTTTCAAAGATTTCGTTACGTAAATAAACACATTGATAGATACATACCGAACTTAATATAAGCGTGATAATAATAAAATTATTCATCATGTGCAGATCCATATTAGTTCTAACGGTCGCCTGCAGCCTTTGTTGCGTAATATCTTTCCTTGCGAACAAGAGTGCACCTTACCCCTCCGAATCACTTCGCCTTTCGATATAAGTACACCTTTAATTTTATTTTTATGCTCTACAGTTTTCTAGAGTATTTTTATATTGTTCTTCGTATTTGAAATACTCTTTAATAAAATTTTTTTGCAGGGATTGTTTCCAAAATAAAATTTAGTTGTTACTTCGTGTTTATAAAATGAATGTTTATATATTGTTGTGGTTTTTATACTGAATAGAACCCTTTCTAATCGTTTATTTTACATTTTGAAATTTCAAAAAGAAAAAGTAAAAAATGATTTTTGTAATACTGACAACAGAAGCATATTATAAATGAAGAATACATGTGTCACCTGCCTCCTTTCCTTTTCTAGGGTGCTGTAAAAGCGAACTAAGGGACTAACTACTGTTGACAGATAACATCCTCCGTGAGAAACGGAAATCTTGAAAATAAACCCTTCGTCAATTGTGGAGCGTTAATGGGCATAAGCAGAAGATCCTTCGTTTTTATAGAAAGTCCTAGCCGTCAGAAGCTTACTGAAAAGCAAGTATTTCTCTGTCTTTAGTAGGGGGGTCGGTTGAGGTTGTAGTTAAGAATAAAAAATATTGAAATTGGCATAAATGAATAACATTTATAAACGCTTACTAATTTTATAAAATAAACAATTTATTAGTATCTAAATTACCATAATATAGGCCTGGCGCGTGATGCTATGGAATTAAATTTGTCGTTTAGATATCAGATCTAAATAGGTAGTATTATCCACAGTCACGAAATAGAAGTATTTTAAATACTAGATAAGCTTTTGTATAAAGTTCAATAAAACCGAGGTTATTTGCAAAGTAATATTTTATTTACTTACAGATTATTAGGTATTTAACCATGTATCATCAACGTCATCGTACCGTCACGCTTTCCTTAGGGTAAGTATAAGCAGATATATTTAAAGCGTCTTCTGCTACCATCGAAACATGCATTTGTATATTTTTTTAACATTATTTCGTACTTGTAACAGTATCACGTTTTCATTTAGTAGATTAAAGGCGTTTTCAGATTTTAGATTATAATACAACTTGTTAATGCTCACGGTTTCACCCGTTTTTATAGTTAATAAGCTCAAATATACACAAAACCTTCAGAAATTATACAAAAAAGCTATCCTCTTAAACCACTCTACTATCTATGAAAAAAAAACCGCATCAAAATCTGTATCCTAATTTTGAAGATATAAGCTTACATACATACAAAAATAAGGACTTTATTTTACCGAGTACCAAATTTCTTGAAAATTAGATAAGTAGTTTTGACGGGAAAGATGGACAAATACTCTCACGACCGTACATGTCGCAATAATATTATACTTTATCGTACTACCTGTAATGTCTTAAGTTGAGAGCAGAACAAATTCTAGGACTACTCATAAAAAAATATTGTTAACTATACTATAGTCTTCATTATATATAGGTATGCTCTAACTACATAATATATGGTAGAAAAGGCCCCACAAGTGATTGATGATCGTATGTCCATAAGACTGATTCAATGAACCGCAGACCTTAGACATTTGTCTCTTCCATCACTACATTAGCTTATTGGGAAATCTAATTTTCCCACTAAGATTTAGCACATAACTACTTGTATAGGACTTGATACAACGCTTATCTCAATATGAGTTAAATTAATCGACTAATTTACTAGAGTCTTATTGCAATCTTTTGAAAAAAACTAAAAAAATAATGAGAATAGAGTCGCTCTTGGCTAATATAGTTTTTTATTTTCGTACTTACATCACATCAGATAATTATAAATATCTTAATGATTTGATTGATTGTGCATCCCTTAATGTTGAACTATGTCATTTAAAAGTAACCTTTTTCGACGTTTTATTCAAATAGAATCAACCGGAGGCGTTGTCCGGCTGCGACGTATTAAAAATATAAATATCCTCACCCTGTTTCCTCCTAAAGGTGCTGTAAGAGCAAGCTAAAGGATTATGCTGTTAGCAGCAGCTGTGAAGACAAAAAAGGTGACCTAAATCCTTTTGCCAACACGCCTGGTTAGTACGATAGATCGGATTCCGAATCCTCCCGAACCGGATAAGTAGATAGCATCTTCTGCGAAAGGCGGTAAACACGAAAATTACCTGCTAATACTTTTGGTCAACGTGGCATAGTACATTGAATACCCTACCAAAGGAAACGAACTGGAGTGAGTTAGTAGTACAATTCCAAAATTAGAGTTAACCTCTCATATAGCACAACATACATAATTAAATTAAATTTCCCCATTAATATTTTGTCGAAAAAATATCATAAACCATGGAAACATAATATTTTTTGGGAAACAAGGTCACTGATACGCAAATAATTGGTTCCTTTAATAAAGAAATTTAATACACGACTGAAAAAATATACAACGCGTGTTTACTGAGGTTCTATGTAATTTATTCCGAGCTTTTTTTAAAATTAAAATAATATTATACTATGAATTTACGACGCGTATTCATAAATATAATACCTATTTATTATTTTATTTACAACAGTTTTATCAAATAAGAACAACTTTATAAAAGTAATATTATAGCGTCTACCTATTTGAAAACTTTTGTGACTTGTAAACCTACGATAAAAAATCTATTCTTTAGAAAGAAAAAAAGAAAAGAAAAAGGAATATAAATTCTGTAAAGAATACTAAGAGGTTGGTTGAGATGTTGTAAAGCAATCTTGATAGATGGCGTTGTACGTAAATATATTATTATATAAACTCAATCGAGTGACAAGTGTGGTGGTTAATTTGAATGTTGCAAGCAAGACCGCAATAAGCTCAGTTGGCAGAGCTACGGAACGGTATTCCGCGATCGTGGGTTCAAGTCCCGCTTGCGGCAATTTACTTTTTCCACCATAATTTGATTTATTAAGGAATACAAATTTTATAATTTCTATCGAGTAGAATTAGTAACTTTAAAAAATTGGTCAAGTGCGAGTCGGACTCGCGCACGAAGGGTTCCGTACCATTATCTATGCAACATAAGGCAACGTTATTAGTATCGAGCAAGAAACGGTAAAAAAATCATGTTTGTTGTATGGGAGCCCCCCCTTAAATATTTATTTTATTTTATTTTTAGTATTTGTTGTTATAGCGGCAATAGAAATACATCATCTGTGAAAATTTCAACTCTCTAGCTATCACCGTTCTTGAGATACAGCCTGGTGACAGACGGACGGACGGACGGACGGACAGCGAAGTCTCAGTAATAGGGTCCCGTTTTTACACTTTGGGTACGGAACCCTAAAAATGGATTATACATAATATGTAATACATTTTTTTACATTTTCGATATCATCGATATCTTAAATAGTTGAATAGCCTTATGGAAACTTGTTATAATTTTAACATGTTTTTTTAATCTTTCCCGTGTTAATTAAAAATATTTACCAGCGTTATTTAAAATGCATAAATCTCTTCAGCTCAGTCGCTCAGATAACAAGATTCCCCGGAGTTTCAACTTTCCGTTACTTGAATAGGTAATCGTTTGCGATGCGATATCTAGTGGACAGCGATACTCGTTATTTATGCAGATTTAAATCATGATATACTATCCGGCGATATATCAGATATTGATAATGGTGTATTATTTTTAGAAACAGATTTTTGTAAAAGCAGCAATAAAACTATTCGGCAGAAACTTGAATTTCAGCAAATAAAGTGATTTTTCTTTAGAATAAACATTAAATTAGTGTTTTTACTTACAAAATTATTATTACAAAATGATATACTGTAAGAGAATGAGCGAAGAAATTGTACGTTATAATCGTATAAATAGGTATAAGATATATTCATGTATGCCTTACTTAAGATGTAAACTTTAATTACCTATCTTCTTCATACCATTTAGCAGACACAGATAAGAATTTTGATAACTGTTTGTCCCTGAAGATGTTTTCTGTTGTCTGTCCACTTTCACTGATTCAACAGATCGTCCATAGATTGCTCAAAATTTTCTAACAAATATTTTGTTTAAAGTATCACATAGGAATAAGATAACACATTAATTTTACTTAAGAGTTTAGCGATCTCATTTCAGGAAATAAATTAGATTTTCGAAGAAACACTTGAAGCACTTTAAGAAGCAAATAACTAGAGGCCCACTCTTGAAACGAAATCTACAAACAAATCTAAAAATCACTTAAAAGAAATAGACTGACACCTATCTGCCCCATTCGCCACGCCATGTCAACAGTCGTGTGAAACATCCCCTATTTTACATTTAATTGCATTTCTTTGTCGATCTCCCTGTTAATCTGGATGCACCCTTATCCTCCGCAAATACCATTTTAATGAGATCTATGAACCCCCTCAATACTCCTAACATTTAGATAAATTTTATAGAGTTTGTGAAAAATCCAACAGCTCTTACTATACCGGTTAATGTCTAGACATGTTTGATGTCGAAAAATATGTGTAAGGCTGTGTTTGCGGACGCACTTAGTTCGATTGCGTGAGCTTAATTTTTTATCAAGTATCTAAATTGATTTTGGAGTCTTTAAGTAATTTATCTTATCGATATTGCAGTCTAATGGTATGTATGCTGGTGTTTCTAAATGCTTTAAATGTACTCAATATCATCTTATCACGAAAACATTTTAATGGCTTCAACACATAATTATGCCATTTAAAAAGTCAACTAGCTGTTGGAATTTAGAAACAAAACCTTAACAAATTATACAAAAAATCCTTTTTAACCCCTCTATCTACCAACCGCATCTAAGTCCGTTGCGTAATTATTAACTTTTTTTATCCACGTGACGTTTTAAACGTGTATCTAATGTAATTAATTACAAAAGTAAAGTTCTTTATAATATTATTATAGATAATACTCAAAAACTTAATTGAATTCAGTCTTCAAAGCCCCGCAGTTAAAGCTAAAGTACGGAGTTTGAAGTACAAAGGCGGATGAAGTCAGAACGTATTACGGATGACGTCACAACGTATTATCACCTCTGAACACGCACTGCATTCACGCGGATATATAATTGTGTTTAATCGCTGCTCCGTTTTGAAGCACAAACAAAAGGGTGATATTCGAGATTTGTTTAAACATTATCACAATGTTTAATATTTTTGATAGCTTATACGGATTTCTTAATAATTTCTAGTAGTAACAAACAAAGAAATCAAATAATGCTTATAAATATTTTTGTTTCAATTTTTGAAAATTAACAAATAATATCAAAAGGACAATAATTTTGATAAACCAAAACAAGGTAAGTATAAATTTCTTTTCATTAACTAAACAAGTTTTTGTTTACACCAGAATTTCCGAGCTAGAGAGTTGAAGATTTCAGTTTAGGTTTGTTTTTCTTTTAGATGATACTGTAGCAAAAAAATTAAATAGTAATAACCACTATTCTGTTGCCGTTAACTTTGGGGCCGGGAGTATGACGAATAAATTATAATACCTGTACGAGTCTAACTCCTGATTGACGGGTTTTTGTTTATTCTCACCAACATTAATAACTTCTACATCCATAACCTAATCCTAATAATATTTTAAATGTGAAAGTTTGTGTGGATATTTGGATGTTTGTTACTCTTTCACACAAAAGCTACTGAATGAAATTAATGAAACTTTACAATAATGTAACCTGTACCTACATCAGAATAACATATAGGCTACTTTTTATTTCGAAAGAATGTAATGTTCCCGTGGGATGATAAAAAACGAACAGATTTTTTATCCTTTTTACCGCGGAGCACAGCTAGTGAAATATAATTGGCTTTATGTTTACAGAAGAAAACTTTAAATACCTGTTTCTTTTTTTACTTCAATAATTTCTCAAAAATATTCTAGTTTACCAATTTAAAAGCCAGCCATTTGATATCGCCGACACCTAGCTATCAATGAAGGTAATCATCGTACGTTGACCTCGGGGGAGGATTGATCAATATTTCGGCTTTCATTCCAATTTGACAGCTTTTGATAGGTCAATAGTGATGGATATTCGGTGGTGAACATGATATGATATCTATTTACCCTAATTACACGCATTCAGTGGAATGTATTTACTACCCGGATCATGGTTTAGTTTATATATTACTAGCCGTTGCCCGTGGCTTCGTACGCCTGGAATTTTTAATCACTGAGTCTATATCCATGTGGTGACGCATTAAGAATACAAGTGTCACCACCCAATATCCTCCCAAAAGTGCTGTAAAAGTCAGCTAAGGGTTATTGCACACAGATAACATCCTCTGTGAGAGACGGAAGACTCGATAATAAACCCTGTGCCAACACGCCTGGTCAGCACGGCACAGTATACCATAATCCCATCTAAATGAAGAAGGCACGTGCCCAACCGTGGGACGTAAATGGGCTGGAGAGAGAGAGTCTATATCAAGAACACATAAAGAAGAAGGATTTGTTTAATACTATATTTATAACAATTTCTTCAAAAGTACTAGTACTTTTGTAAAAATTGTACCGTTTGTAAAAATTCTTTCACCATGGTGACGGTGTGGTCACGGTTTAAGAATACAAGTGTCACTACCCGTTTTCCTGTCCAGGGTATTGTAAAAGCCAGCTAAGGTATATTGTAATTGTACACTAATAACATCCTCTTTTAGAGACGAAAAACTTGAAAATAAACTCTGTGTTAACACGTCTGGTCAGTGCGGATCGGTAGTCCATAGTCCGTCCTAAAATGGAGAAGGCCCGTGACCAAAGGTGGGACATTAATGGGCTGGAGAAAGACAATACAATTTTTAATGCAATTTTTTTTTTTTTTAATTTATTTATTAAGGTCTACCAACAGTTGCTACAGAAGATACAAGCAATAACTTAAATTACTATTACTACATAGCCAATTCTGTACAACTAATTATAGGCAAACACAGCATGCAAGTAATAATATGTTTCTGCAAAGCTAAAATCTAATATACTTAAACTATTTGATTCTTTATGATATCCTCTTTGCATAAATGGTAGTTAACCTGACTATCTAAAGTAAAACCTTTTAACAACATAAACAGATCAGTCAAAAAAGAAAAAAATCACGAATTTAAAATTCGAATTCAGATAAAAAAATAAATAATTTAAAAATTAGTTTTAAAATTGGAATTTTTATAAAATAAATAGTGGAAAATTTTGTTATGAAAACTGTTTGAAGCCATTATGTAATTAAGTTATTATACCTACGATAAATTTCATTTGTATTAGTCAGCATTATTGAAGATACCACTTTAATTTATTTAATAGTTCTATAATTAGGTCAGTGTTTTAGTAATAAGGTAAAGTGGGATCACTTTCATTATCAACTTGGTATAAAATTGTTACAATAAATACCTAGTAGATATATTTTCTTATCATCCTTTTATATTTATTGTCCACGTGGAGATGATTAAGAGATACAAGTATCACCAATATGCAAACGAAAACTTGTAGTAGGTGGATTCGGACACAAAAGGTTGCGTACCATTTTATTTATTTATTTATATATATAAATAAATAAATAAAATGGTAATTGCCCAATTGTTGTCCGACAGCCCTAAAGTTTATTTATATTTATGCTTTATCTTTTTCTAACGTATAATTTCCTTATATCTATCTCTTTCTAACTTGTATAGTTAATTGCCCACGCACACGTGCCATTCAATTCGAAGAATTGGCAACAAAATACCAATTCTGGACTTATTAAACGCTAATATTAACAAAAATAACAATTTATGAATTTCGTGCCTGTTTAAAAATTGTTCACAACTTTTTTTTATGGCGTTTTTCTAAAATATTATACCATTTCAGAATCGTCTGTAATTGCGTCAACTTTTAAAAATACTTGCCATAGTAGTGTCAGTACATTTTTTTTGCACCACGCTGAGTGAAAATGTACTGAGAGTAAAAAACCTTCAAAATTTTAGGGAAAATATCAACTTTGATTGCTTATTGCGTAAAAACTTTATGTACTGTAGGCATTTTAAATATTGTGGTAGACAGCAGTACTAGTACGGTTACCGCTACAAAAAAAATCGGAAATATTTGGAAAATTGTGGTAATTATAGTTAAAATACATTAGGGGCTGTCAATTTTCAAAGGTTTTAATACGTTTTTTGATATCTCTAAAATAAATTACGATATTTTTTTTTTTCAAATTTTTTCTTGAGTCGTCATGTGTAGGTCTAACTTCTGGTGCCCGCTTATCGTTGAATTTTGGGACATCTTGTATATATTTATTTAATTATTTAATAATTTATTTATTTATTTTATACCTATATGTATAATGATAATGGTACCGATTCTATGCACAACTTTACTTAACTAAAAAATGAAAATTGATAGTGTCAATAACACAATTTGGCAATGTTAACAGAACTGCTTTGCTCAAATTGATATATTTAATAGTAATATAAGCACGTACAAGAAATTAATAAAAAATATTTAAAGTAGTGAATAGTTTTAGTTTGTTTTAGATAACTTGGTGGAACATGTGATGTCACATAATTATGAGTGGCATCACAGGTCCCATCAAGATTGCATAGGAAGGCATAATTATTTGTGTTCTTTTGATGTATATACTACGTTGAGTTTAAGATAATTATATTTAATTGTATTATCTGTAGTAAACGGTGTGGGTGTCACTTTACTTATTATTTTATTATTAATATTTTATGTTAATAGTTTATTGTGATACTGTTGGTTTACTCAATAAATAAAAAAAAACTGTTTTTATTAGAATATCTGTATATTATAGACTAACGATTTTAATTAATAAAAATGTGCACAACGAAATAGCCAATTAATCAAAATACACCATGGTTATTTTTCTTTGTTACTTATGTTAAGTTTAATTGTGTACGTAGAATTGGTAACATACCGCGGGCAACAACTAGTATAGCATATAACTGGTTAGTATAATACAAAACTTAAATAAACGACAGCAGTAGCAAGTATAATCAATCCAAAATTACCACAATCCATTATGACACGAACTGTTACAGTAGTTAGCGATAAAATATTCACTTGTAACACAAACTAAGCTTGTTATATGTAGTTATAATTCGGGGTAGTTATGGCACAATTTATTAAATTGCTTAGATGTCAAGTATTTGTGATGTGAACTATTAGTTAACAGAATAATAAGTTATTGTTTGATATGTCCTATTACAGCGATGTAATGTAAATTGTAAATGTATAGAAATTTAAACAAGACTGGAAGTAGTTTTACTATATCTACTTACTCTTCTCCGCCATTAACAAAAATTAAGAAATTTTTTTTTTTAAAGTTATGTGCTTTTGAAATTTAAGAGGAATTTCCTCGATTTATCAGGTGATAACCATCAGATCCTGACCTCTCATCTGGTGACAATGGGACCAATTGGGAACCACGAGCATTTAAATGTATTTATATTTTAATTTTATATTGTTATGTAGGTAAGTAATAATTTTAATGTATGACTTTCGTTTTAATTATAAGTAAATAATAATAATATTATTATTGTATAAAAACGAAATTATTTGACTGTGTATTAATAATGATGAGATAGGGATCTTTTTACCTGAATAAAAGTAATTTATACTATAGTATTAAATAAAAAAAGAATCATCAAAATCGCCTCGCCCAGTTAAAAGTTATGAGGTAACAAACATAAAAAAAAGCATACAGACGAATTGAGAACCTCCTCCGTTTTTTTAAGTCGGTTAAAATTTATAGTAGTATATTTTTTTATTTGATATGGTACTTTAATTATTGATTGATATACGCCTGGTCAGCTTGGCATAGAAAACCAAACATTATCACACCGAAGTAGAGGACGCCCATGTTTTTTTTACATGGGGAATGCAATATCGCACTTCGCCTGTCCAGTTGCGGGGGCTTCCTGTGGGACTCCCGGTGGCGGCCAGACTACGCACTAAACCCCATGGTGTTTCTCTGCTCCCAGAAACCGGGTTGTAGGAGGCCTATAAGCGACAGTGTCACTTTGGAACATTAATATACTAGAGAGAGAGAGAGAGAGAGAGAGAGAGACAATGCGTTTTTAAGGCACTTTTAGCTCAGCATGTATGCAATACAAATATATTTAAAATTTACAAATAAATTTATTTTTACAAATATTTATTTCACGTACCTACTTACTACAAATCATGCAGTTAGAATTACAATAATAGAAAACTATTGTAATTTGTGTACATACAATTAACGGAACCACAATACGCCCAAGCTATTTTAGCTTGGGCGTATTGTGGTTCCGTTAGGCGCTAGGGCGAAGAAATCTTTGCAAGGGTGAAGGGTCCCATGCCTTCGGGCCGTTGTCAAGGAAATTGCATTCTGTACCCAACTTCTCTGAAATAGTACCCTTGCTATGGGTAACAGTAATTACAGGGGCTACTTGAAAGAGAATTTTATTTGATTTCTCACAATTCTTATAACGGGCGGGCCTCGTGGTCGAGTGGTTTATGGTACGAACTGCCGTTCAAGAGGTCGCGGGTTCGATTCCCGTTCGGTACAATCATTTGTGTGATATTTATAATTGTCATACAAATGTTTGTACCGCGTCTGGTTGTTTTCTATGTATTATAATTATGTATTTACAAGATAAAAGTAGTTTATGTATAATATCCATATTCTAGTACCTACCCATAACAAAAGCCTATTAGCTTAGCTTGGAACCAGAGGACTAGTGTGAAATTTCCTTGAAAGTTTATTAAAATAAAAAATTACATTCTTACAAACAAATCAAATCAAATCATTTATTGTCATAGACAGATTGAACACAAAAGAAATAGACTGACCTGGTTCCTGTAATAGTTATTACTGTGTTACAGAAACCAGTGTCCTCCTCTATAAATTTACATGATAAGTTTATACAATAGCACAACCAAATTTATGTTATGGATCATCATGGTTTAATAAGACAGTTTGTCTGGTATTGTGGTTCCGATCGCAGCTGTTCAAAAAAAATTGGTCAAGTGCGAGTCGGACTCGCGCACGAAGGGTTCCGTACCATTATCTATGCAACATAAGGCAACGTTATTAGTATCGAGCAAGAAACGGTAAAAAAATCATGTTTGTTGTATGGGAGCCCCCCTTAAATATTTATTTTATTTTATTTTTAGTATTTGTTGTTATAGCGGCAATAGAAATACATCATCTGTGAAAATTTCAACTGTCTAGCTATCACCGTTCTTGAGATACTGGGTGCGGAACCCTAAAAATCATGTTTGTTGTATGGGAGCCCCCCTTAAATATTTATTTTATTTTATTTTTAGTATTTGTTGTTATAGCGGCAATAGAAATACATCATCTGTGAAAATTTCAACTCTCTAGCTATCACCGTTCTTGAGATACAGCCTGGTGACAGACGGACGGACGGACGGACGGACGGACGGACGGACGGACGGACGGACAGCGAAGTCTCAGTAATAGGGTCCCGTTTTTACCCTTTGGGTACGGAACCCTAAAAACTAACTGTAACTGTCTGTGTTTCCAAATGGTACCAATTCATACCCGCACAACTAAACTAAACTTAGCTAATAAAATAATTTTGATAGTGTCAATAACAAACACAATTCGTCAATGTTAACTGAACTTTCTTGATAAAAGAGCTGTTTATTATAGACTAAAGATCTTAAATAATACATAACTATAATATGCTAATATTTCTAAAACATTCTCTATGCATTATATTTAGCATTGAAATATAACAATCCATACAAAATTTATTAAATCTCAAACTGAACCGAAGTTGTGTTACCATTGGGATTATATCCAGATCGGTAATCTAAAGTTCTGATAGAAATTTATGATTATCCATGTATTCTACAACAAAAGTAAGTTTAACATGATTTATTAGTAAACAGATGTGTTTTGCTTGTTAGAATATTTTGAAATATCTTATTTACTATGACAGCTTAACAAATCATTTAGTGGAAACTATCTTGGTGAGCTTATAGAGACGTTTAAGTACAAAACGTCTATTAATAATGTCAATCAATCAATCAATCAATCAATACTTTATTTTTGTAAATATAGGATATAAGTTGTTACAATTTGTGTTACATTCGTCCGCTACATTTGACCACTTAGGTGGTGTACAAAAAAATTAAAAACAAAACATAGAATAAATTAAATAGCTCGACATAACATTTCTAAGATACTAAATATAAATATCATGCGTCAAAATTAAAAAGAAAAGAAGAAGAATTGGGATATACATAGCCACTGATAATTTTTGTTTTTTTTTTCCTTTACGTATTGCATTACCCATCATAATTGTGACATTAATAATTAATCTAATTGGTTATTATTATACATTATTATAATCATTATTTTAACATTATTATTTGACGGGCCTCGTGGTGTAGTGGTCGTGGTAATGTCAATTGAGAATAGGAACTTGTGTTGTTTTAATGCGCTTATGCCATTCTAATAAGAGTGAGCGCAACTCGGTTATCAATTCTTTCACGTTATCCCGTCAACCTCTTTGTTTTATTTAAAACTAGCTGAGCCCGCGATATTTTCCGCGCGCAATAGTTACTATGAGTAGCAGTTTCACTTATGCTTTGCCCCTATTGGTCGTAGTGTGATGTTAAAATAGCCTACAATTTATTAAATTGTCGGCCATGTTACTATTATAGGCCTTTTCTAAATCCTTGAAAGTAAGCAGCACTGTATTACTGCTAATAAATGTTGAATATGAAAATATAAGAATGAGACTGAGATATACAATTTTCTACATAGGAAATTTGAAAGATCAAAATGGCTTATAAAGATTCAGTATGACATCGCATTTCACAATAGAAATAAAATTGATTCGGTTCAATTGAATTTTGACAGTGTTAGATTTGTAGAGAGTTGAATTTGAAGTGTGTGTGCTTTTGTGGGATCTCAGAAAAGATATTACTTGTCTCAGTAGTAGAGTATTTTATTAAGTTGAATTTTTCGTTTGTTTGATTATTAACACAGATTATCTTGAATAGATTCCGTACGCAAAATTTTCAACGCTAACCGAATTTATACACTATTCTCGCTTAGGTAATGTATAAGAACTCCGCGTGTGATTTTGGTACGACCAATAAAAATGTATTATTCTATACTCCGCAACCAGCGCTTTCATGCAAAAGTTCCGTTGATGCGTTTAATAGATAACAAAAATCCCGTTATACTCTATCTATGGGAGGTGATCTGTGGTTCTTAATCATTAGAACGATAAAATTATTTAAGTAACAAACATGGTTTTACATAAAAACATAACTGGGGTCCTTTAATGTCAAACTGTTTATTATGTATAACGTTTGTGACAGTAAAACCGACCAAATACTTTGGGGTGTAAGGAATCTACTAAAATCTAATACTCCTAGAACGATAGATAGATATTAAATTAAATTATATTCGAAACAGACGTTAATAAATCTATTGGTATAGTCACAGTCATAAGTATTAAAACTTTAGGGTTGTACAAGTAATAAAAATTTTATAAACATCACCTCTTTCTTGAAAATGCTAAGTAACATGACCTATGGCATATTTCTTTTCGTTCGCACAGAACTTCCTAATTCGGGTTTGTAATCTACCATGCTGAGCTGACGAGGTATTTTACCATAGGGTTTAGTTTCGAGTTTGCCTTAACTGGATGTCATAGCACCCTGGGGTAGAAATGGGATGATGACACGTGTACTCTTAATCCGTCACCATACGAATAAGTAATTATCAGTAATTATTATGTTGTCATGAAATTGCCAACTTATTTCGTTATTCGATATTCAAAACACCATTGTCACTTTGCTATACACAACTCCTAAAACGTTTATACATAAAATTTATAAAAAAACAGCTAAAATTTGCAACGTACACGTTTTTACGATAAAAAAATATTCGATTTCAGTTAACACCATATCGTCCAGTGTAACATTATCTCCTAATATATATAAAACTCCATAGTAACAAGAGAATTGTGGTGGAATTTAGTGAATTTCAGAGGTCTTTTTATATTGGGAACTGATCATCCGGAAAGATTTTGTAGGGAAAATATGAAGATGGAAGCTGGTTTGGTTGTTTCGTTTTTGTGGAAGGAAATTGCGGAAGACAGCGTTGTTTCGGTACAAGAACTGGATGTTTTTTCTTATGATGGATAAGATTAATCACGTAATAGGGCGTTGAAGGGGAAGAAATTCTTGTTGTTGACGTAAACAATATGGAAAGGTATAAAGATGTGAACATATAAAGGATTATGCTTGAATATATTCAAGATTGATGACACTATATGCTTAAATATGCGCTTATACTGTGTATCTGTTTGAAATAAATTTTCAATTTGACTATTCGATTCATTTTCCGTTTATTGGACGTAACCTGGTAAGGTCGGTATAAATATGCGTTTTATTAGCTCTCAAAATAAAGTCTTTCGTTAGTAGTCGCTTGCTCATTTTCATTTCAATGTTATAGATTTTGAATTTCTATTGTGAAACAAATTCTTGTAATAGATCTTAGCGAAAAAGTTTAGAGTAGAACTAGATTTAGAATTATTCTCATTTAAATAGTGTTGTGTAATACTAAAGTTGCACTTTCATTGCACCTGAAATTATTGGTAACGTGTGTGTTATGAGTATGACATAGACCACAGCTTAGATACATTAAGTAATCAAAAAATTGGTCAAGTGCGAGTGGGACTCGCGCACGAAGGGTTCCGTACCATTATCTATGCAACATAAGGCAACGTTATTAGTATCGAGCAAGAAACGGTAAAAATAATCAGTTTTTTGTATGGGAGCACCCCTTAAATATTTATTTTATTTTATTTTTAGTATTTGTTGTTATAGCGGCAATAGAAATACATCATCTGTGAAAATTTCAACTCTCTAGCTATCACCGTTCTTGAGATACAGCCTGGTGACAGACGGACGGACGGACGGACGGACAGCGAAGTCTCAGTAATAGGGTTTCCGTTTTTACCCTTTGGGTACGGAACCCTAAAAACACCAAAATGTTCAGTATAATATTTTACACTATTTCCTGTAACTTTACAACGCTTGGAATTTGGAAAGCAAAGCTACACAAATTATACAAGAAGGCCATCCTCTTAAACCACTGTACCTAATAAAAATCGCATTAAATTCCGTTGCGTAGTTTTGAAGATTTAAAGTCACTGGATGTACATACAAAAATGACGACTTTCTTTTATAATATGTAAGATCTGAAATTGCATAAAATACGCAGTGATCTGTTAAGAATTAGCTGTATTATTAGTTTCAGATAGAAACATATTTATAAACACAGTCTTAAGCTATAAATACTAACTACTTACAACCCTAATGTATTTATATAAATCTGCTCTTGTCCACACTTAGAATCAGTCGTTCGAGAGCCCTTCAGAGCTGTAACAACTTCCATAGTTCGAACGAGTTTGGCACATTTTAGGGGTAGTTTTTTTAGGGTAAACTGTTTATCGTGATTTGTTCAGGCTTAGAGGATTGGGAAATACAAATGTAGATTTAGGTGAAATTGATTCATGTTTCCTTTTTTGAGGTTATGTGTTTTTTTTTTTCAGTTGTATAAAAAGGTCAGAAAGTCTTGGATTTAACCTTTTAATAACTTAGGAGGTACCTAAATGTCGATGTTTTTAGAAAATTCTAGTAAAAAATTTTATACATTTTGCATCAAATTACTTTGATGCAAATTATGAAAAATAACAGATTCGTGTGATTTTAATACGAACTACGAGCGGGTAAGCGACCAGACGACAGATCAGGCGGCAGACGACCCCTCGCCTACCGTTAAGGGGCCACCCCGTGTCTGGTCGTGGTAATACCTGAGTAACTGCCACGGCCCGGCAACGGGCGAGGAGGACACCGTAGGTTTAGTTGGTAGGCTGGGTCGAGAGAAATTTTACTCCCCGGGAGTCCAACATGACGTCCGACGGCTGCCCCTGCAGCCGGAGGGTAAGTGCGTAAAAAGCATTCCTACGTAAAAAAAAAACGAGCGGGTAAATTAAAAAATAAACAGTTGAACAATTGCTAAATAACCAAAAAGTTAGTTAGCAATTGACTAGCTGTGGATTTATAACCATATTTAATTCAATAACAGCGTTTATTACACGTATATTTTTTAAACGATCACTTGAAACATAATAAAATTGTTAATATTCATATTTCGTGACCAAATTTTTTGATATAATATTTTATTACATAAAACAGAGAATTCCAAAGTTATTCGTGATACTTATTATAAATAGAAGCAGTCTTGAAGTCTCGGGTGATCTATTACGGTACGAAACATAAATTATCGCCGAGAACATTATTAGAGGCTCACTTGTTAGGATCCGCTTGCGGGTGCCGTCTTATTTTGTACATAGATACACAATTTGTATAGCTTCTATCTATATTGTTTTTTGGGTAATTTCAATTCTTGTAGATGTCATAATAAAGTCGTATAATCCTTAACTTATTACAACAACAAGAGCCTATACAACAATATTATATAGTAGCAAGTTTTAAACCATCTTCAAAAAAAAAGAAATTACTAAATTCGACTAAATGTTTTTTTAGGGTTCCGTACCCAAAGGGTAAAAACGGGACCCTATTACTGAGACTTCGCTGTCCGTCCGTCCGTCCGTCCGTCCGTCCGTCTGTCACCAGGCTGTATCAAGAACGGTGATAGCTAGAGAGTTGAAATTTTCACAGATTGTTGCGTTCAACCTGGTGTTTTAATTAATAATAGGTTAAGTGGAAGCGTGATATCTCTCAGGCGCGAGAGGAACGAACATATACTGTATATAACAGCGTTAACAAATTTACAATAGTACAAACTTACCCTGTTTTGTTCTTCAACAATGTCTTCACTTGTCAAGCCCTAGCTATAGCTTCATTAACACTAACTACGATAAATTGGCCAAAATAACGCAGAATGCTAATCAAACTATACTTAACTTTATACAGGCAGACACGAACTCTTGAAGTCCACAAAAGACCACTCCTTTGGCGCGACTCAAGCCGTGAACTTTCACCAATCGTCTTAATGCAATTATACTATCACAATTATAGTTATCAAACAGTTCAATTTACATTAAATAGTATTAAGTATGGAGACACAAAATTCACTAGTTTTTATAACGCATTTATGTCATACAAAAATGGCGAACATTACATTTCGCGGTGACATTTCAAGGTTTTGTTTCAATTGTAATTATCGATTCACACAACAAGGATAATTAGTTTTATCAACAATTAATTCTAGTGACAATTTTAACTCGCGAAACAGTTGCAAGAAAAACGCTTCAAATCTCATTCAAATCGCGACGTAGTTTGCAAACAAGATGTGTTTTGCGACTGACAACGCGCGCTCGGTAACCGTGTCGCGCGGGCCGGCAACGAGCCACGAGGACAGGTGCACCGGTCAGTTCTCGACGTCATCGATAGTGACGTTATCAATAGTTAGAGATGCCCGTGCGCAGACAAAATATGATAAGTTAATCGTTTGGTACATAACATCTACCCGCCTCGGCCAGGACTACCTGGCCGCTAATTCACTGGCAGTCGCGACAAGGTTGATACAGCTCTCTTCAAAATTGAACCGTCCACCCGGACCTCAGCAAAACGGGGCACTCCATCTGCTCCAAAGACGAGGTTGAGAATGCGCCCCCTGCGCCAACACAGTGGCGGTGAGTTAGCGTCCTTAACCAGAACGAGGTCACCAACATGAGGTGGATCAGTCTTGTCGGTCCACTTAACGCGCTGCTGGAGAATGTGCAAATATTCTAAATTCCAACGTTTCCAAAAGCTCTGAGTGAGTTGTTGGACCAATTCAAACCGCGAGAGACGATTAGGTCTCACATCAACAAAGGGATATTCCGGCAGGGCGTTCAGTGGCTGCCCAATCAAAAAATGGCCCGGCGTGAGGGCTTCCAAGTCGTTAGGATCTGAAGAGATCGGGCACAACGGGCGTGAATTCAAAACGGCCTCGATTTTGCAAAACACAGTTGCGAGCTCTTCAAAGGTCAATACAGACTCGCCAATTACCCGTCGCAAATGTGTCTTAGCAACCTTTACTACGCTTTCAAATATTCCTCCCCAGTGGGGACATGACACGGGACTGAACCTCCAAGTTATTCTACGTGTAGCTAGTCTAGACGCAATTTCAGTCTCGTTAGCCGACAAAAAATCATACATCGCTTTTAAATAGTTGTTTGTGCCTTTGAAGTTGGTACCGCAATCCGACCGAATCAAGGACGGTAGTCCTCGTCGTGACACGAATCTATCTAACGTCGCAACAAATGCCTCTGTCGAGAGGGCTGAGACGAGTTCCAAATGTACCGCCTTGGTGGACAGACAGACAAAGACGCACAAATAAGCCTTGACAGTTTTACTGTTCCTGAGGGTCGAGGTCTTAACAAAAAAGGGGCCTGCAAAGTCCGTACCAACTCCAGCAAAGGGCCTTATCTCAGTGACCCGATCCGAAGGAAGGTCACCCATGATAGGCTGCATGGTAGGGGCCTTGAGCCTATAGCAAGGCATACAACGAAAGACCACACTACGGATCGTCCGACGGGCCGATAAAATCCAAAATTCCCGTTGCAAAATGGCCAATAAGGCATTACAGCCGGCGTGGGAGTTCTTGATGTGACGATCAGTCACCAACAGGTTCACCAAGTGGCCACTCTTGGGCAATAAGAGGGGGTGACGAGATCCATAAGGGAGGTTTGCGTTCCTAAGACGCCCTCCGACACGCAAAAGACCCTCACTATCCAAAAAAGGGTTCAGCTTACAAATGGCTCCAGACAGCTTGGATTTGCCTTTCCTCAAGATGTCAATCTCGTCTTCAAAATGTGCCTCTTGCACAGAACGAACCCAGTGAAGAAGAGCATCTTGGAGCTCTTGTGGCGATAAGAAGGCCTCCAAACATTTGTTCTGTGGATGTCTACAATTTTTCGTGAAACGCTTGATCCAAGCGGTGACACTCAACAATTTGTCCAATGAACTGTAACGATTAAGTAAGAAATCGGGGTCGAACGGACGGTCCTGCCGTTCGAGCGCAAGCGTTCGCAACCCAGGCAGTGCGACAATGTCTAAGGCCGGAGTTCGCGGCCAATTAGATTCTGATCTGGTCAACCACTCAGGTCCCCACCACAGAGAGTGCTCAACTAAAAGGGGGGCCATACATCCCCGTGACGCACAATCAGCAGGGTTGACCTCGCCAGGCACATGCCTCCAAACCAACGGGGTCTCCGATTTCTGTATCTGAGAGACACGATTTGCTACAAACACCTCTAAGGTGTGAACTGACGTCTTCAGCCAACATAGCACAATTTGACTGTCAGTCCATGCATATATCGTGGAAACGTCAATTGACGTGCACAAGGTAGACATGACGTGATTCAAAAGGCGAACAAGAAGGGCCGCCCCTGACAACTCTAACTTAGGGATTGTCAAGGCAGTTCGAAGAGGCGCGACCTTGCTCTTCGCCATGACCAACAACACTTTCACCTGACCATCTGTGGTCACGGTGCGCAAGTATACGGCTGCTGCGTACCCACGTTCCGAAGCGTCCGAGAAACCATGAAGGGACGCGGTGTGCTTCCCTGGCGGAAGCAGAGCACGGGGTAACGATATCCTATTGATGGCAGGCAATGAGGAAGCAAATAGGAGCCAGTCCTTCAAAACAGCTTCGCGAAGTGGCTCGTCCCATCCAAGACCTGCAGTCCAAAGTCTCTGCAGGAAGCATTTGGCCCAGAATATGACCGGGCATATCCAGCCATTGGGATCAAAGGTTCTCGCGACAGTCGACAGAACCAGTCGTTTCGTCCAAGTGTGATGCGAATCCAAATTGACATTAAATGTAAAGATGTCCTGGACTGGTCTGTACTGGATTCCAAGCACTGACATCATGGTAGGGTTGTCACGGTTCTCAAATAGGTGAGGATCCTGCTGGTGGTCGTCCGGTAGCCCTTCCAAGAGCGCAGGTAAGTTGGAGATCCATTTACGCAACTCATATCCTGCGGAGGCTAGAATGCCAATCAACTCGTCACGCAAGAGCAGGGCCTCTCTCTCCGTGGCCGCGCCAGTGCACACATCGTCAACATATAGGTCCTCCTTCAAAATGGCGGCTGCGCGAGGAAACGACATACGCTCTCGATCCGCGAGCTCCCAAAGCGAACGTATAGCCAAAAAGGGACTAGACCGCAGCCCGTAGGTGTTCGTGTTGAGCTCGTAGACAAGCATGGGATCTTGCTGGTTTTCTCGCCACAATATCAGCTGGTATCGGCGATCATCCGGGTGAATTACCGTTTGCCTGAACATCATCTTGATGTCCGCCACAAAAACAAATTGATGACGTCGAAACCGCGTGATGACGTCACAAAGGTCCTTCAGCAATTTGGGACCAGGATGCAGACACTGGTTCAATGACACTCCTGAAGTAGTCTGCGCAGAACCATCAAATACTGTGCGTAGCTTACCACTGGATGGTTTTATTACAGCATGATGCGGAAGAAAGAAGTGCTCCGTCGAACGCCAATCCAATTTTGACACAGACATGTGTCCCAAATCCTCATACTCCCGCATGAAGTCAATATACTTCTCCTTGAGTAGTGGGTCCCTGCTCATACGGCGTTCCATCGCCAACAAACGCTTCTCTGCAATAGGCCGCGAGACGCCAAGTGGCGGACGTACGGCGAGAAATGGCAATCTTGTCATGATCCGGCCAGAACGGAGATAACTGGTGTTGGTCTTGTAGAACTGCTCACACTCTTCATGCTCCGGATCAGAGCGGGGAGCTTGTGGTGGCTCCTCCACTTCCCAGAATCTCTGCACGGCGTCAGAAAGGGCGGACCCCACCATCAAGGCCGTTCCAAGTTCGGCAGGGGGGGAGTCCTCAATACAGGCCCCATCAGTGCGAACCCAAATATGGTCCGGAGGGCTACCAAGCCACCTGGCTGCAAAACACGATCCTTGCCGAGTAATATTTTACCCAAAACATCGGCACCAAGCAACAAATCGACCGTGCCAGGCAGGTCAAATCTAGGGTCAGCCAAATTCAAATCCGCGGTCAATTTTACCGCATCCGCAGACAAACGAACTTGCGGGTGATTGCCCAAGATATTCTCCATCACAATGGCCGACGATTCCAACGTCGGACGTGGAGAATTTGAGGGGGAGAACTCAAACCAAACGCGGCCCTCTACCGTGGCCACGGGGGCGTTCCCGACACCCCTTATTACATCTGAATATTTTTCAATAGTCTGGCCAGTCTGCCCTACCAACCAAGACGAGGCTATGCACCCCTGTGAGCCTGTGTCCAATATCGCTCGGACTACAACTGAGGCGCCCGTCCGTCCCCAGACCCTGACATGGGCCGTAGGCAAGAGGACGGTCTCAAAAGGGGGCGGTGCATAGCGGGGGCAGACGCCAACATCCTAATGTTGGCGTGGCGGCGACTGAGCGCCGTTGTCCCGAGACGGCAAATCAAAGTGCGGGTAGTGCCTAAACTCGGCCTCCTCTCGGTGACGACTGCCACGAGCCATAGACGGCGG
Organism: Orgyia antiqua; assembly: GCA_916999025.1. Taxonomy (NCBI): domain Eukaryota; kingdom Metazoa; phylum Arthropoda; class Insecta; order Lepidoptera; family Erebidae; genus Orgyia; species Orgyia antiqua. Next base: position 24,975,462 of record OU779862.1, read on the forward strand.
TTCGTAGCGCCTGGAGCGTCCGTACCGAGGGTTGCGCGTCTCCAAACGGGGACGTTCCGCCAGAGGGGGGGACGGTAGTGGTACCGGACGCGCGTCACGGTAATCGTGGTACACTACTGGAGGTGATCTCGCTTGATCACGTGGAAGCGGGGAGGGCGAGCGGGACACAAAGGTGCGGGATTGAACCCGGGGCCCGCTTTCATACCCGCCCGTGGGGCTGCGCGCCGAACCAACTCGGCGATCAACGGCAGCGCAGTTTGCGCGGCGTGGGGGTGATGAGCCGGACTCCAAGTTGCGGGACTGGTCCCGGTGTCCACTGGCATACCCGCCCGAAGGCGACCCCGCGTGGTCGCGACGGCCATTCGCGTTGGCGCACAGGATTTTCAAATGGTGCCCTCCGCAAATAGGACACGGGTGAGTGTCGGGGCAGGCGCGCTGGTAATGGTCCCCTAGGCAAGAAAAACACCAGCCGCGGGCCTGGGCAATCCGCCTACGAGCGGCCACGTGCAGGACCGCGAAGTCTGGGCACCGCACCGTTTGGTGTCCCTGCGACTTGCAAAACCGGCAGTCCGGTGGCGCAGCTTGAGCGACAGCGAAGCGGGCGGCCGTACCTCCTCTTGGTGCAGGTTGGGCATTGCGCCGTTGGTTGGTGGGTCTGGGACGTGATGCTTCCACCGGCGTGTCGGCGACCATGACGTCACCCATGCGACACTCGTCCTCCAGGAACGTCAGGAGCTGGTCAAAGGTAGGGAGAGCAGATGCCTCATCCCTAGTGTGCCCCTGTTCAAAACGTGCCCTCAAAGACACCGGCAATCGCTTGAGTACGATACGCACCAGTAGGTAAGACCACTTGGCAACCGGCAGTCCTAAGCGGTTGAGCGAATTGGTGGCTATTAGGAGGGGGTTCAGCAGCTCGGTCCTCAACTGGGCAGCATTGCTCACGACGGGAAGGTTCAAAATCTGGTCAACGTGGGTATCTGCCAGACAGCGCTGGTTGTGATAGCGCTTGGTGAGCAACGCCCGCGCGATCCCATAGCTCCCGTCACATATTGGGAGGTGCTGTACTAAGCCCCTCGCCTCTCCATCAAGCACGGAGAGTAAATAGGCCAGTTTCTGAGACGGACCCAAATCGTCCCTCGAGTCCACAAGGCTCTCAAACAAACCAATGAATCCCATCCACATGTCTAGTCGACCATCAAAACGTGGAAGATCCAAGTTGGGTAACCTGGTCAAAAGGCCCACGGGAGTCTTCAAGGGGGCCCGGTGAGCCGGTACTCCGGCGCGCGAGGCTAAAATCTCCCGCGCGCTCTGGGCGATGTCGTCGGCAAGGTCCATAATTTGGACGTAGTCCTCGTGGACTTGGTCCCGTCGCTCCTGGGGGAATGACTCCAGGGGCACATCATCCAGATGCAAGATGAAGCGCCGGTAAAGCGCCTCCACCTCCTGAAGTCGTGTAGGGCATTTCTCATGCCTGTCCAACAATGCCTCGATTCGGTTCTCCCTTTTCACCAAGGCGGCAGCTGACGTGAACCATCTCAAATGAGTCGCAATCCCGGAATATGTCTCGCGGACAACATTATACGCGGCGGTAGACATCTTCAAAGCACAAACGGCACGAAACAAACAATCTTATAATAACAAAAAAAAACCAAATATCTTTCACAAACAAACAATATTACAATAGCGAAAAAACAAAATATCTTTCAATGAGACAAGCCGCTATTACTCCAAACAAATATCAAATCTTAAATATTTTAAATCAAACAAACAAACAATTCCTTGCCAATGTGCAATTAATTTAATACTTAAATTATTTATTTTTAAGGTAACCAACAAAACAAACAAACGTATAAAATAAATGTTGTATTATACAAACGCACAACGCCACAATTTAACTATAACGTTGCTCAACATTAGACAATAATTAAATAATAACCCACATTAAATAATAACCTGAGCAACGACAAATACGATTAGCAATAGCACAAATAATTATCAAATCCTTTAAAATCTAATTGCCAATTCAAGTGCTCAAATTAATTATTCAAAACTATACCAACAATTTAGATTAAACAAACAAACAACTAAATTAATCAAATTAAATTAATTAAATTAATTAAATCAATTTTCACAAATAATGAGGGTATAGTTTGTTCAACATGGAACATTCGAGAAACGGAGTTTAAACCACGCTCTGCTACCAAAAATATGTTGCGTTCAACCTGGTGTTTTAATTAATAATAGGTTAAGTGGAAGCGTGATATCTCTCAGGCGCGAGAGGAACGAACATATACTGTATATAACAGCGTTAACAAATTTACAATAGTACAAACTTACCCTGTTTTGTTCTTCAACAATGTCTTCACTTGTCAAGCCCTAGCTATAGCTTCATTAACACTAACTACGATAAATTGGCCAAAATAACGCAGAATGCTAATCAAACTATACTTAACTTTATACAGGCAGACACGAACTCTTGAAGTCCACAAAAGACCACTCCTTTGGCGCGACTCAAGCCGTGAACTTTCACCAATCGTCTTAATGCAATTATACTATCACAATTATAGTTATCAAACAGTTCAATTTACATTAAATAGTATTAAGTATGGAGACACAAAATTCACTAGTTTTTATAACGCATTTATGTCATACAAAAATGGCGAACATTACATTTCGCGGTGACATTTCAAGGTTTTGTTTCAATTGTAATTATCGATTCACACAACAAGGATAATTAGTTTTATCAACAATTAATTCTAGTGACAATTTTAACTCGCGAAACAGTTGCAAGAAAAACGCTTCAAATCTCATTCAAATCGCGACGTAGTTTGCAAACAAGATGTGTTTTGCGACTGACAACGCGCGCTCGGTAACCGTGTCGCGCGGGCCGGCAACGAGCCACGAGGACAGGTGCACCGGTCAGTTCTCGACGTCATCGATAGTGACGTTATCAATAGTTAGAGATGCCCGTGCGCAGACAAAATATGATAAGTTAATCGTTTGGTACATAACACAGATGATGTATTTCTATTGCCGCTATAACAACAAATACTAAAAATAAAATAAAATAAATATTTAAGGGGGGCTCCCATACAACAAACATGATTTTTTACCGTTTCTTGCTCGATACTAATAACGTTGCCTTATGTTGCATAGATAATGATACGGAACCCTTCATGCGCGAGTCCGACTCGCACTTGACCAATTTTTTTTTCTTTGTTACCTCTTAACTTTTAACTGTGCTAAGTGATTTTAATGATTCTTTTTTATTTGAAAGCTGGTAGTTCTCATGTGGTCCCATTGGCACCAGGTTAGGATGTGATGGTTATCTCCTGAGATATCGAGGAAAATTCTCAAATTTCAAAGACACATAAAGTCGGTTGAACATTTTTTTACAAATACTCAACTATTTTTTCGATTTATCTATGCAGAATTTTTATTGTATTATTGATTGATAAAAGTGCGCCATTCGTTTGTATAGTCGCTATAACATATCTTTACGTGTGTAGTCAGAATCACTATGTGTATGTTCACGTGTTTGTATGTACTTTTTTATTCTCGTTTACTTTCTTTTTATGCTCTACATCATTTCAGTTGACTCGTAAGGACTGCTTGAGGTATTAATTCGTCTTTATGCATACCATTGGGCATTAGTGTTAAACAAGGCCGACAGACGGACCTTGTGACCTAGTAGTTCATGTAACGAACTGCCGTTCATGACGTCGCGGGTTTGATTCCCTCTCGGTACAATCATTTGTGTGATATTTATATTGTCATACAAATGTTTATACTGCGTCTGGGTTGACGGATATATACGGAACTAGGTAATAAGAAACAACGTCATTACACAATGAATACTCGTTATTACTAACTGACATTTACACGTATCTTAATAACGGTGCATCTTTAGGCCCAAGTAATGGCCAGTGTTGAGACCTAAGTAAGGAGGCGCATATATACACATCAATGGGCATTGTTCATATTTTTTAAAAACTCTTAATTCGAAAACCATTTCGGGGAATAGAGTTTCTGATCATGATCCATTAGTTTTTTTCGGAAAATTGGCTATATTAATGATTATTTTTCCAAAAAACCAAATGATCTCTATTTGCCCTTGAAATGAAGGACTTAAAATATTAAGGCGTTTTTAGGGATATACTACTCTGAAGTGGAGTTGAAATTGGTCTATTATATCAATTTGTCAACTTTGAAAAGATAAAGTGCAATCTGTATTAAGTCTATCAAGAAAAGTCTATACACAGATTGCGTAAAACGATGACGTCACAACATTTAAAGTAATATCTTCAAGAATTTTTTATAAATTCTGTATAGTGAATATTTCAATAATATTAGTTGCTTGAAATAGTCTATATTTTCTGAAAAGAATATAAAAACAGTAGGTCAAAAATTATGAACAATCCCAATTATAAGTATGTATTTATCCGTATGTATTTATCCGTATACCCATAACATAAGCACAATTAGCTTAACTGGAGAGCAGAAGACGTTGTGTGAAGTTTCCTTAAAAAAAACTATAATATAATGACCAGAGGTCAGAATTAGGTAGAGCTATTTATGTATATGCGCCTACTTCGTACTGCGAAAGGTTTTTTTTATTTTGTCTGTTTCATTATTAGTACAACCTTTATCATCTACAACAAATCTATTTTTTTTACATCCCTATAAAAATAATGCCATGTGTTTGTAAAATAAAAATATTATTATAATACAATATAATAGTTAATAAAACTAATAACTCATAAATCGTTTGTCGTATGATCACATTGGTTTATAGTGGTCGTTAATTTAAAAGGCTTTATGACCAACTTGATGAAGTGTAAAAATTGTGGATAAGCAACTATTAAAATGTTTATACTTACATCGTTAAATGTTACTGCTAAAATAATAAATATAATAATCTTAGTTATTATAAAACATAGTCGTAATTTTTAAATGCGCCTATGTGCTATATCTTCAAAACTACGCACACAGGTTGTGATGCGGTTTTTTTATTAAATAGAATAGTTTAAGAGTATGTCTTTTGGTCTTATTTGTTAAGATTTGGTGGATATGTGGTTCAATAGCTATAAATACGAATGAAACCCAGAGTAACCGCTAGTAACTAATAAACCATTACATAATATAAAGCAAGTTACATAATATAATTTCTTTCTATATTATGTTCATAAGTGAATATGAATGTGAGCTTAAATCTTAAAAGCTACGCAACGGATCTAGGTGCATTTTTTGTCTGAAGACTTTGTTGTTTGATTTGTTAATGTTTGGTTTCTAAGCCCCACGTAAGAAGTTGAACGCAACGAGTTTGGTGCTTAAATCTATGGTCTACTACTTTCTCTCTCCAGCCCATTAGCGTCCCACTGTTGGGCACGGGTCTCCTCCACTTTCGGAGGGATTATAGTCTACTGTGCCGTGCTGACTAGGCGTTTTGGCACAGGGTTTACTTTCGAGTTTTCCATATCTCACAGAGGATGTCATCTGTGTAAAAATATCCCTTAGCTTTTACAGCACCCTTGGGAGGAGATGGGGTGGTGACACTTGTATTCTTAATCCGTCACCACACAGAGAGATGGGTAACATTATAATGATCCGTCACCACACGGACACGGTCTACTACATCATCAACTAAAACAATTTCCGTTGAATGGTTCATTCAATAATTATTCAGGGACTCGCTTTTAAATTTAGATGACGATTTACGGGCCTTGTGGTCTTGTGGTTGATGTAACGGACTGACGTTCAAGAGGTTGCCGGTTCGGTTCTCGCACGGGACTATTATTTGTGTAATATTTATAGATGACATTCAAAAAAATGTACTGCGTCTGGGTGTTTTCTATGTATTATAGGTATGTATTTACAAAAGAATAGTAGTATAATGTATTCTATGCGTATTCTGATTTTTTTTGGGGTGGCCCCGTTAATCGCGGCCTGACCTGTCTGGGTCCATTAGCTCCCCCTGTCGCGTGGTCGTGACCGACAGCCGCATTTGCCACGGCGGGTCTCTGAGTACCGACCAGCCGAGCGCGAGCACCTCGTCGGGGGGGCCGCGGCTGGCCGCTGCGCGCCGACGACCCCTGCCCGGGGCCCTGCGGGGAGGCAAAGTGCCACCAGAGCGTTCGCGCTGACGAGTTCAGCGTAGTGTTGTTAAACAGCTCGAGCCTCCGAGCCTTAGGCTCAATGAGGACTCGAGCCTTATGTTCAAGGCTCGAGCTACGACTCGGCCTGTCAATCTTTATGCAGTTTCAAATGAAGCTCCAGCCCTGCCCTAAAGGCCCATTAAACTATGCTAGTCAAATAAAGAGTGTTATTTAAATGAATTTAAGTAGATTTTACAAATTTACCGTAAAAATAAAAAACCACACCCCAAATTTTTTTCGTATGGTTTTTTACCACGAAGATAAGCACATCGATGCTTGGATGTTTTTGTTGCTCAGGCTGTTTCTTTTTTAACCGACTTCAATAAAAGGAGAAGGTTCTAAATTCGTCTGTATGTTTTTAAATTTGTTATTTTTGTTACCGCACAACTTTTAACTGGCTAAAGCTATTACTTTTTTTTTTAATTTGATATCTGGTGGCTCCCGCGTGGTGCCGTTGCCACCAGGTTGGGATCTGATGGTTATCTCCTAAAAAATCGAGAAAAAACCCTTAAATTTCAAAGGCTCATGACATTCGTCCGTCCGTCGGTCCGTACGTCCGTCGGTCTGTCCGTCCGTCTGTCGGTCCGGCCGACCGTCATATCGTCCGTCCATCGGTCTGTCCGTCCGTCGGTTCATCCTTCCGTCAGTCCGTTCATCCGCCTGTCGGTCCGTCCGACCGTCGGTCCGTCCGACCGTCGGTCTGTCCGTCCGTCGGTTTTTTCTGTCCGTCGGTCCGTCCGTCCGTCTGTCGGTCCGTCCGACCGTTATATCGTCCGTCCGTCGGTCCTTCCGTCCGTCGGTCTGTCCGTCCGTCCGTCGGAGTGTAAGGAATTTCTGGATTCGGTCTCCACGCTCGCGACAGAAGCTATGCAATAGCTTAAAAAACTTAGCTTGGGATAAGAGGATGTTATGTGAAACGTCCATGAATATTTATTTATTTATATACTGATTATCGTCTAAATTAACTTATACAAAACATGTATACTACAACAAGTCGATAACAACAGTGTGGGTAAGGTTGCGGTCACACCGTGTGCTGACAACTTTAATTAGTCGTTGTTCTCGAGCTCTGGAACTGTTAAGGGGCAGATTGTGTTAATAAAGAGAAATAACTATGAATACTCACACAATTAGTACATATCTTTTGAATTGATAGCAAGAGTTTTATTTGTTGTAGTAGCAGCAGGTTCGATGTTGGGTAAAAATCACATTGTTGTTAATTTTTGTTTGTAAAGAGATTTGTGAATTATTGGTCTAGAGTGGACGAAAAAGTATCTAAAACACATTTTACAGATTGCGTTTTTTATATAAAAATACTTTTAGACAAAACTTTATCAAGATTCTCTACGGGACTGATATATTAATCTCAATATATTAATATAATAACTAAGCAGACGAGTAGGTACACCATAAATAATAAATATGGTTAAAATGGTATAGAACGCTGAAATTTTAATATTTTTGGAAATATACATGTGGCATACTTATTTTAACAGAAACAAGTCAGTACCTAATGTGTCGTTGTGTAAGGACCGATTAATAAAATAAATGTCACTACTCTATTTTCTCTGGGATCTGTAAGACCCAGCAAAGGACGTACAAAAGGATACAACAAAAAAAAATTGTGAGAGATGGAGGACTTGAAACTAACTAAGGTCTAATCAGCGTGGCAAAAGTTGACCCTATACCATCTCGAAATGAAGAAGGACCATGCCATGCCCTACGGTTAAAGTTAATATGGTAAAGCACAATTTAAGGTGCTAGAAAGTTTATATACCCTTAACAGTTGTACGGTGTGTCGAATGGTGACGTCGACCAACTTTCATTATTTGCATGTGGCGTTCCGTCTGCCGAGTTTCAATACAAAATCTGTATACCATACTTGGATTTATATTCAAATATTATATCTAATGTTATAACTAAACTATGTTTCCATTTTATCTCCATTCATTCAAACGAGAACGACTGATTAATTAGTGGTAATTTACTTTTTTGCTCACAGGCAGAGGCGTACTTTAAAAATTAGCTCCCTGGGCCATTTAAATGGACGCCCCGGGCAAATTTAATTAGTCGCCTTATAAATTGATAGAGATAGAGCAAAATTTTAAACTTGAAGGCTTTCGCCGCCTTTCTCCAGCTGGCCGCCCCGGGCCATGACCCTTATGGCCCTAGGGTAAATACGCTTCTGTGCACAGGCATAGTTTTACAAGCTCTTTTAATAAAACTACTTTTTACGGATTCAGACGCATATATTTGTTTTAAATTTTGGCCTGACGTTTCGGAGACTTTGCAGTCACCATGGTCACGGGTGAGACTGAGTCACTTTATTTATACAGATGAGTCCCGCAAGTGTTAGAAAAAAATTTAACAAGCTCTTTTTAAAAGTCAGAAGATAGATGCTTGTTCCAAAACTAAATCGTATGTAGAGGAACAAATAAAAACTGCAAGGATTTCTTAAACTTCTCATCTGCTGGAGTCAACTCTAGTAATAAGAAAATACCGTCAAGTATGATAAACGGTGTAGCAGTTCTAATACCTCTAGAGCTTGAACACAAACATATCCTGAACGGTGACGTCATAGATTTGCCAGATAGTGAATAGGACTTCAATCTTGAACGATACATGATATTTATGACACACATGAACGTGTATCACACACACATAGATATGTAACTGTAAGTGGCTTCAAGCCAGCTGAGTGATGTAGCTTTAAACACACCAGCAGATATAATCTGTGGGTGACGTAAACTGTACTAGAGCTAACCAAATACATAATTGTAACATAACAAAACTCGTGTCCAGAATTGAGTTCTTTGGAGCATGTCTCCAACTGCGGTGATGTAAATTAAATTCAAACTACTGAGATACGAGTTTGCAAGTTCACCACAAAGTCTCCATTTTTCAAATTAAATCTAGTCTGAAACTTATTTCCAAAATAAAGTCAGGATGAAAGTAAAAAGTTCAATGAATTACAAAGAGATAGCATTGCTCTACATTTGAATGGTAAACAATTACAATTCAATAATAGAGTAATCCTAATAATCTACTAATAAGATTGCACAGAGTACCTACCTGTCCTGATAAAATATGTATTGTATTGTATGTATTATAAGTATGTATATACAAAAGAAAAGTAGTTTATGTATTCTATGCGTATTCTGGTACCCATAACGTTGTATAAAATGTCTGTGATTATTATTTATTATAATAAAAAAATTATGAGTTTTTCGCTCGTCACACATGAACAAACTATTGTCAATGAAGGGACAACTCCGAGAAAATGAGGAAAGCTTTTCAGAGTCCAATTAATTACACAAATCAAAACATCTATTAATAAATAAATAAATAAATATTCATGAACATTTCTAAGACCTTCCTCTGGTCCCCAGCTAAGCTTATAGGCTTCTGTTATGAGTTCCAGAATACCGATAGACTACATAAACTACTTTTCTTTTATACATACCTACTTATAATAAAGGTAGAAAACACCCAGACGCAGTACAAACATTTATAAATGCTTGTACTGCGTCTGGGTGTTTTCTACCTATAAATATGACAATTATAAATGACACACAAAATGATTGTCCGGTGCAAGAATCGAACCTGTGACCTCGTGAAAACATCAACCTCTAGACCACGAGTTGAACAAAACCGTTAATTAATGAAAAGTAACGCGTAGTTTCTACATTCGGCGCCGACGGGCCTCGTGGTGTAGTGGTTCACATAACGGACTGCCGATCACGAGGTCTCGGGTTCGATTCCCGGTCAGGACAATCATTTGTGTGATGTTTTTAATTGTCATACAAATGTTTGTACTGCGTCTGGGTGTTTACTATGTATAATAAGTATGTATTTACAAAAGAAAAGTAGTATATGTATTCTATCCATATTCTGGTACCCATAACACAAGCATATAAGCTTAGCTTGGGACCAGAGGACGTTTGTGAAATGTCCATGAGTATGAGTATTTATGGTCTTATTCATAATGACTTATCGGAGGTTTAACAGTTCGCTGAAATAGGTTCGCGAAAATTATCAAAACTTGTTATTCATAATAGTCTTTTTACGCTAAAACGTTTATAATCTCTCTGATAAAATCTCCGTTTAAACCTTCGATAAGGCATTATGAATAAGACCGTTAGTTGATACTACATCAAGCTTTTATTAATTATTCCATTCTTTTCCTCCATTAGTGTCCATTACTTTATTGTTTGTATATCGTAATTATTAGTCAATTTGAGCAGATCACTATATCGGGAAATAAGCGACCTGGTCACTGTTCCAAATTACTCTGCAAACTAATTTAATATATAACAGTGGAATAGACGAAGAAGCTAATATACTTATTATGGTAATAATTTTTTATTCAAAATAATCTGTTTATCTATAACATAAAAATGAATCGCTGAAAATATTGCTAAGCCCAAATCTCAAGAACGACTGAATCGATTTCGCAAATTCTTTTTAGAATATTGCTTGAGGATGGTACTTCCTTCTTATAAATCAAGGTCAATTGCCAGTTGAGAGGGTAAGTGAAACTGCAATGCACAGCTAGCGTTTTTATATAATCTATTATTAGCTGTTGCCCGCGACTTCGTTTGCATGAGATTTAGAAAATTTTGCACGGTTTTGAAAACAATTTTAATTCTGTATCGCACCTATTGATCGCAGCGTGATGTTATGTAGCCTCCTTGTAGCTTTCCTAGATCAATTTACTATCTAACATTTTAAAGAATTTTTCAAAGTGGACCAGCGGTTTCTGAGATCAGCGCGTTCAAGCAAACAAACTCTTCAGCTTTATAATATTAAATATAGATTTTCTGAGATTCTCATAAAAGGATTACATTTAATATTTGCTTAAGAATAGGTATGTACATATTTAGGAAATTCAAGAGGATTTGTCAACTCCCATAACGTCCGGCCTGTTACAAAATTATATTTCCTCGTGTTCAAAGGTTTGTGATTGACAATGTGTGACAGGAGCTGTCAACAATAATTTGCAGGCGATAAAGTGGTAATATTAAAAGTATTCATGCCACACATTCGGTAAAAGTATTTGGTTTGATAAAATGATACCATAAATGTATTTGTACATTATAATAGACGGCAATACCAGATAAAAATGATAAATGTGTTTAATTATTTAAAAATTCTAAAACAAAAAAATTCTGCCTAGCAAAGATTCTAAACTTATATATCAATGTCACCGTCGAGTTTAAATCCTTAGGTACTAAATATAAAACAAAGTCGTTATTTCTGCATTATGAGCCTATATCTTCAAAACTACGTAACAGATTTTGATGCAGTTTTTTTCGTTAAATAGAGTGGTTCACGAGGATGACTTTTATGTAATTTGTTTAGGTTTACCGCCTTATTCATAATGACTTATCGGAGGTTTAAAAGTTCGCTAAAATAGGTGCGCGAAAATTGTCAAAACTTGTTATTCATAATGGTCTTTTTACGCTAAAACGTTTATTATCTCTCCGATAAAATCTCCGTATAAACCTCCGATAAGTCATTATGAATAAGACCTTTAGTGTATAATTCAAATTTTACGCGTACGAGGTTGCGGGCGTCAGCTAGTTATAATTCTCACTATGATTTTTGAGACCAATTATGTATAAGTAGGTACATTATTTTACAAGACAAATAGGTAATGTATGAGTAAATTAGGCAAACACTACGCAAGTTATACAGAACCAATGCCAACATTATTAGATGACGTACATGAGAAAGTTTATTGCAAATATAAGCTACGAGCGATCTTCATTTTAAATGAGCAAGTATCTTTACTCGGTAATAAAATAATTTCTCTCTCTCTGTCTCTCCAGCCCACTAACGTCCCACTGTTGGGTACGGGCCTCCTCCACTTTGGGAGGGGTTATGGTCTACTGTGCCACGCTGACCATGTGTTTTGGCACAGGGTTTTTTTTAAGTTTTCCGTCTCTCATAGGACAGCTTTTACAGCACCCTGGAAAAGAAAACGGGTGGTGAAACTTGTATTCTTAATCACCACACGGACATAATGACTGATGATGAAAAATGATTTTTAATAGTAACTTAATAATTAAAATAAAGCTGTGTACTTAATGTTTGCTGGAATTTTAAAAAATAGTGATGCTGTTGTTCCATTACACATACAAATATTTTATAGCTGATTACTCTAAAGTTTAAATAAGGGAACTCAAAATTTTAACCTGTGCCAACACGCCTGGTCAGCTTGACCCAATATACCACCATAATCCCTCCAAAAGAGGAGGAGACCCGAGCCCAGTGAGACATCAATGGACTGGAGAGAGAGACAAGGATACTTTGTACGTTTTGTGGTGAATTCGGAGAAGCCTTTTCTAATTAATTTATTAATATTTTGCGATTGACTCGCTATGCTTTTTACTAAACAAACTAAATTATAATGGAAAAAATGATAACCATAAGCGAGACTTGAACCTGCGACCTCGGAATGCCGTTGCGTCGCTCTCCCAACTGAGCTATTACGGTTCACGCAAATGTTTACCAAACTTTCCACTACAATCATCTCAATGCGAGTTTATCAGCGAGTTTATAAATTAATGTAGAAATACATGTACAGCCATTACTTCGGTCTAATTGTGTTCTGTAAAGAACACTAACTGATCGATTGATGGAGTTGGTGCAAACCGCTCAATAGATGGCGTTGTACGAAAAAACATCGCACGATATTATAGCTCAGTTGGGAGAGCGCCGGAACGGCATTCCGAGGTCGCGGGTTCATGTCCCGCTTATGGTTATCATTTTTTCCATTATAATTTATTTTGTTTAGCCTTTTCTAATGTTTTTTTTACTAACATGCTCAATAAAATTTTTGATTTGTTTATTTACTTGCTGTCATTTTTTTCTCATGATGTGTCTGGATTTTGAAGACCAAATCCATCATATTAATTACAATCTAGCCTAAAAAGGCTAATAAGTAATTTTAAACTAACTGAAATTGCTAAATAGAATATTGACTGAGAAAAATATAATGAAATATTAATGAACATTCTCCTTTGATTTAAGCCACAGAAAAGTATCTCAGTGGGCCTTTTCCCGGGGATCAACCTCGAATCAAGATCGTAACTCGATCATATTGTAACATGATTACCGATGTTTCGAGTAGGTACTCTACGATGAAAGCTTTTATCTATAATAGTGTATTATATTCTAAGTCTCCGTAAAGTTAACGTTTAGGTAAAGATAATTCGAAAAAAGAATATGTACGTGAGAAATCTCGCCTAATCTTTGTAAGGTTTGGAAATTGTTCTGAGAATAATAACTCCTTAGTTTAAAAAGTGAAAATACGTTTTAGTAGGTACTAAATGATTAATTTAATGACTAGGTATAAAAAACTGCCTACCCCTATGGGAAAAAGGCGTGATGTTATGATGATGTATAAAAAACCCTATTTTTGTTGTTCCCTGCAAAAGATGTATGCAAAAGAATCAAATCAATCCGACTATTGGAAATGTAATGAAAGTCATTTAAATAAAACTACTTTTTACGGATTTAGACGCGTATATTTGTTTTAAATTTTGGCCCGACGTTTCGGAGACTTTGCAGTCACCATGGTCACGTCTCACAGTCTCACCCGTGACAATGGTGACTGCAAAGTCTCCGAAACGTCGGGCCAAAATTTAAAACAAATATACGCCTTTAAATCCGTAAAAAGTAGTTTTATTTAAACAGATGAGTCGCGCAAGTGTTAGAAAGTCATTTAATTACGTAGACACAATTTTTAACAATGTTTTTATGACAACTCCAAACTTTTTTCCCTACCACCGAAAGAGGTATAAATCACGTACAAAGACTTCATTACATATAATAATAGATAGTGATGAGTAAAGATAGTAAAATCGTGTTAAAAATGCCTAATTATGTTTAGAAAAATAAATAAGAATACTTTGCATTTTACAACTTCGATTTTCGAAAGCATTGTGCATTACATTTCAAAAATGTTTTATGTGTATCAAATCGTATGTTTTAGTAAATATTCAACTATGTACGCTCTTATGGATCAAGGCCAAGAATATAGGTAGATGAAGGGAGGTATTAGGTTGTTGAACCCACTTGAACAATGATAATCTCCTACATAGCAAGTACCGTTACTTTTCATAGTTCAATAGAATCTTTCAATCTGTCGACGTATTCATTTCCTTTAACTGTCTGATAGGTATATACGCAGTGCCAACATTACTATGGAGATAAAACAGAAGGTCAAATCGATTGAATTATTTGTTACAGAGATTTTCACAATTTCCGGGCAGTATGTCTTTATGCATGTACATCTTTCGTTTATAAACACTACTATTTTGCGACGCATCTAATCATGCAGATTATTCTATTCAATCTTATTTTTCTCATGTATTTGTATAATAATTTACGTTAGGTACTTAGTGCTTAGTTAGTACCACACTGGTGTGCTTACGAACGATAAAGAACATACAGACACACAACGTCAAAATAATAAATTGCTAATAACAGAATTTCTAATTACATCCATACATATAATCAGTTTTTCTCCGTCCACTGTTGAACAAATAACCCTCCCCCACAGAACACAACAACGCGCGGTCTTGTGTCCCTTGCATCTAATGACTCCCCACGACCTTGACGATATCGTCGCTCCACCTTATCGGAGGCCACAAAACCCCTGAGTTTCTAATTATTAGCAAATTACTAATTGCCGATGACTTATAAGTAACTTAAAAGTTTCATGGATCGTTCTGAATGAAATTACGGCTTCTGATCTTTACTTAACCGGAAGCTGTGAGTATTCGGTGCGACGGTTGCAACCCTGCAGCAGACTGCTACATCCGGTTTCAACTTCCCGCTCTTTCCAAATCACGGTTTTTAGTTCAAAAACGCTCCATTACACTTATTTATAACTCTTGTAATGTTAAAAATAAATTCCAAAAACATTTTTTTATGGAAATTTTATATTTGCATTGACGTAGAAGCCTGTTTTTCTACAACAAGAGTTTGCAAATAAGAAAACAACCTTCAGCTTAATATACCTACAACGTGCTACCATTTAGTGACCAAAATATTTTCCTAAATATTTTGTCATAATAACAATACGAAAAAATTTTGGTCCTAAAATTTATGGATGCGTTTTCGTTTTATGATAACCTAAAACCTGTTTAACAGTGATTTTAAATTTATAACTTAATAATAAAGACATAAAAAATACACTAATTTTGCATTTATTTATGAAATCAATATGAGACTATTGTTAACGTTCTTTAAGAAACAATTAAAAAGACACATAGCATAATGTGGATTAAATCGACATTTATGTACAACATAATATATTTTATCTTACATAATCTAATATATAAAATTTACGTGTCACAGTGTTAGTTACCGTACTCCTCCGATACGGCTCGTGAGATTTTTATGAAATTTTACATGCATATTCAGTAGGTCTGAGAATCGGCCAACATCTATTTTTCAAACCTTTTTTCTTAGTATGGCAAAACAACGTTTGCCGGGTCAGCTAGTATTATTATAAAATTCATTCCATCACATACTGTGAAGGTAAATGTCTCACATTACAACAAATTGATTTTCCCAGGTAATATCGTTTTCTCTGATATTGCTTCAACGTCCAGCTCAGATGACACTATACAACGTGACAAAGACGATTGAAAATAAAATACACGTCCTTTATATTCATACCAGAATGTTTGTAGATGAAATTGAAAATGTTTTATAGATATTTTTGTTCCACTTTTGTCTATAAGTAATTTAAATACTGAAGCAGGTTCCATAGCAAACTATACTTACTCTTTGCAAATGTATATAGACATCGTAATCACTTGTTTTTTTCATGAAATTACCTCTGAAGGAACGATTTTTCCTCCGTATTTAGGTCTATTTCTATCTGGTTATTATTTCTATCTAAAAGAAATATTTCATGATCATCCACAAAGAAACATATAGGTTTAATAATTAATAGGTACTAATTAAATTTAAGACTGAAAGAAGTTACTAAGCGTAACAAAAAACAGTGGTAAGTACCTAATGATATGGAAACCACAATATTTGTTCATAACAATTTGCCAGTTCCACAACATGACGTAGCATTTTACATTGAAATCCTTGAACTGCCAGTCTCATGAATTGATTTTGCTTGCAAGTACTTATGTATTAGAAGATCAAGTATCAGCAACTAATAGCTAACAAGCTACCCTCGTCAATCGACACTGGGTATGACAGGTCAAGTCAAACTGGAAACTTTGGGAGGTAAGAAGTGTTTAGATCAAGTTATTCGCCGATTAAAATTGAAATTAAGCGCCTTGTTAAAGCAAATATTGGAGGGGAAAGTGATTAGGGTGCGAATCGATAAGATATCAATCCTGTTACGCCATAACGTTTTATAATATTGGAATTAGTTAAAATTACTAAAGTTATTTATTAATTTTGCTATTGAATTGCTATACTCTTTTCTTAAGAAATTAAATTATAGTGGAAACAGTGATCACCGCAAGCGGGACTTGAACCCTCGATCTCGGAATACCGTACCGTCGCTTTACCGACTGAGCTATTGTGGCCGTGGCAACGGTAACCAATTTCTCCACAACAATGTTATTCGATTGAATCTAATCTAATAATCTAGAATAAAAATATCATTATTCTCTCTGCCAATTTAGTTTTTTTAAACTTGCTATGGTATCCATTCTACTGTAGAACTAACAGCCAGCATTGCTTTCAGTAGTCGGATTGATCTGAAACATTGTACATATTATCAAGGATATTAATATATCATATTATTATATTATATTATATTATATCAAGGACCGATGAAAATGCAATAATTTTATTAAAAAATATATTCAGGATTTTCAAGCGTGTTTTTTAGTTTATGAACTAAGTAGGTTATTCGTCACTCATTATCTTTGGTTACTACATTTTTAGGGTTCCGTACCCAAAGGGTAAAAACGGGACCCTATTACTGAGACTTCGCTGTCCGTCCGTCCGTCCGTCCGCCCGTCCGTCTGTCACCAGGCTGTATCTCAAGAACGGTGATAGCTAGACAGTTGAAATTTTCACAGATGATGTATTTCTATTGCCGCTATAACAACAAATACTAAAAATAAAATAAAATAAATATTTAAGGGGGACTCCCATACAACAAACATGATTTTTTTACCGTTTCTTGCTCGATACTAATAACGTTGCCTTATGTTGCATAGATAATGGTACGGAACCCTTCGTGCACGAGTCCGACTCGCACTTGACCAATTTTTGTTACTATAAAAAAGGTTATTCATTGCGTTATATATATTACCTAAATTCGTTTAGTGCATGGCGTTGTGAATCAAAATTATAGCCAACAGTGAAGCGTACAAAAACGTGATATGTGATAGTAGAACTAATGACAAATAATAATTATAAATATAATACATAGATATGTTTCTTCTTTCTTTTAATATTAATAGAGATTAAACCAGTTAAATCCGTGGACACCCCAACTTGGTTGAGACTAAATAAGTTTTCACCTACAAATATTGTTTTCGATAACCAAAAAAATAACACAATGTCCCAAAACTACGTTTCTTTATTCAACATCTACTGATATCTTATTTTTCCTCGCGAATAGACCTGAATAGAATGGATAGCGATAGAGATACTCATAAGATCTGGCTTATGTAATAAAAGATAGGTATTGTTTAGATAAGTATATTCTTAGGACTGAGATTTTCTGTATTTAGATGTACCTAAAAAGGTTATCCCGATTGGTGATGGATTAGGAATGAAAGTGTCATCACCTTATTTCTTTCCAAGGACGCTGGAAGAACCAGCTAAATGACACAATAAGCAGTAAGCATCTTCGGAAGAGTGAGAGAAGGAAAACTCGAAAGTAAACACGCACGCGTGGTATAGTCTTCTGCGTGAAAAGTCCCGTGCCCAACAATGAATTACACAATGGGCTAGAAATGGCAGGGAATTAGTACATTCAAACTAAGAAGACACTAAATAAAGAAAATAAATTAAGAGCTGTTGCCGAACTGTTCAACTTAAAGTTTGACTACTAAGAAAAGAATTTACTCTCAACTTTTTATCCTAACAGGCTAAAAGAAGTAATACTTTGAAAATTCGAATGTTATGTTTTGTATAGTGCCACTGATTCATAAAAATACTACCTACCTACTACAGGTAGCTACAGGGTTATCACATATTACGTACAATATTTTAAAAGTTTAAAATATAAGCACTTAAAAAAATTATGTAATTATATCAAAGTCATCAGTATCTAACTTAGACACGCGTGGAATATAGAGGCAACTCCTTAACAAATTATACAAAACATCCTTCATCTGAAACCACTATATCTCTTAAAAAACTGCATCAAGGCCCGTTGCCTAATTTAAAGACTAAGCTCACATACTTAAGTACATACATATATAAAACACGACTTTATTTTATAATAAATTTTGTTCTTTTTATTTAAACTTTATATTAATAGATACCTATTTTTATATTAATTTATGTAATTTTAAGAACGTATTTATTAAAATCCAACACACATAAATCAATGTTAACCACAATAAGAGTGACGTTGCATCGTATAAAAAGCGCGTTCTACACTGTCACCTCCAATCCATTTTCAATTAACGTGTCCAAGGGAGCGTTAACTCTCCACATACCCGCCCCGTTCTAAGGCTCAGTGCACACCAATGAGTGTTGGGTAATACAGATTGTTGTGATTGAGGCTTATTAGGTGTTTAGAATCAACTTACTAGTACTTAATATACAATAAAGATAGATTTACGTACTAGTACCTACAAGAATATAATTAATAAGTGCCGCAATATGCTTTCTGTAAAGGTAGGTTTAGTTACTACTAAATACTCACTAGAACATAAGAAATAGTATTGCAAAATACATTCTGAAATGGTAGGTTTAGGCACTAGTACTTCTTCTTCTTCTTCTCCAGCCCATTTACGTCCCACTGTTGGGCACGGGCCTCCTCCACTTTGGGAGGGATTACGGTCTACTGTGCCGCGCTGACCAGGCATGTTGACACAGTGTTTATTTTCGAGATTTCCGTCTCATAGAGGATGTGATCTGCGTTCAATATCCCTTAGTTGACTTTTACAGCACCCTTGGGAGGAGATGGGGTGGTGACACTTGTATTCTTAATCTCTCACCACACGGAGAGTACTAGTACTTACTAAAATGCAATTAAAAAGATCCGGCAAACCACATTCTGAAATTGTAGGTTTAAGTACTACTAAGTAGTTACTAGAACATAACAAAGAGTATTGCAAAATACTTTCAGAAACAGTAGGTTCAGGTACTGATAGCTACTAGAATACAGTCAAAAGTGCTGCAAAAGCTTCCTGAACAAAAAATTTGTTTGCGCCCATTGACAAGACAAGACCGATCAGATTATTACCTTATTCCAAAATAGGAAAATGAAAAGTATAAAAATAAATATATATCACAGAAATTGAAAACATTTGGAACTAAATGATTTGCGTCATGTCAGGACTAGGCACTTTAAATTTTATTGTAACTTTGAAGTAGGTACAACAGGTTTAATCCCTTATAATATTTTAAATTAAAATAAAATCTAATTACATCTAATTAATGTGTGTGCCAACCCTAACGCATTACGTTCGTCCTTTATTCAAATATCTCGCAGACTTGTTGGGGTGCTAATTATGTAGCCTAGGGTGTCTACTACCATTGAATAGTGCTTCCTGTTATAATACAACTTCGTAGAGAGTTTGACTTAGATTTGATGCCAGTTAATCTGGGGATGGATGTTGTTAAAAGTTATAAGAATATATACAAAATACAAATACAAAATGATTTATTTGCTTCAACTTAATTTAAAGTAACATAATTTGTGGGTGATGCAGCCTTTTAGACATAAATGCCTGTATTAGAATACATCGCAAATATATAATGTAGACTTTCAAACATTAGAAATATGGTAAATCTAGATTTTGGAAATCTTGTTAATATCTAATGTTATAGAAATTACTAATCCACAGCAATTCTGAAAGATTCTTGACTTTGGCTACAGATTAATAGCTGGGTAAATACAAATTTCTGGGTCGTGATGGATTAAGAATACAAGTGTCACCTCCTTCCCATGTCATTTCCTTCCCAGGGTGCTGTAAAAGCTAGCTAAGGGTCATTGTACATATATAACAATCTCTGTGAGTGACAGCACTCGAAACTAAACCCTATGCCAGCATGCCTGGTCAGCGCGGTATAGTAGATCATAATCCCTCCCAAAGCGAAGGAGGCCCGTGGTTGGCTATGGTACATTAACGGGCTGGAAAGAGAGAGAGATAAAGATACGAAGCGAAAGTGAATAAAAACAAATAATAAAATATGAATATATTTATAGTCTCGTTCTATAGGACAAGAAATAGCGATATCTACGCATAAGTTTTTGTGAAACGAAACTGTGATGAAAGAATAGTGAAGCCATAGCATAAAAGTAAAGTAACATTCAATTAAATAAACGCAAGGAAGCGTCAACTTGTGTGAACAACAAACATTCTATGAGATGTCACGTAATTAGAATTGAGGTGGTTTTGAAGTTGTCTGGCTACGTTGAGGTTACCTCGAGTCTTTGCTTGGCTTTTAACGATGGGGAAATTGCCTCTTACGTGTAAAGCTACTCGATTTTCAGGAATATATATGTCGGTTTTAACATGATTTTACAGGATCTTAATGTGTAATTAGAAGTTAAAATAAAAAAACATTTTTCGAGAGAAATTTTAAATGTACCTCCCTGAATACATACGTAGATGCATGAATTTACTTCTCATTTCTGCCAGGCCACCATGTGAAAGGGTTAAAAATATAAAAGATTTCACTGGTTTTCGCTATAACGGGAATAACTTGAGTGTATCTTGGGCGATCCAATCCCCAGATTCCGCAAAAATGTCGATAAAATTTCCTAAATTTCACAATCTAACAACGCATTATTTTCTAAAAGACCATAACTTCTAAAACTAAAATCTAACGCTTATGATCGTTATAGACATAAACATGTTATAATTTGCTTTATTTATTTGATCGTTATAGACATAAACATGTTATAATTTGCTATATATATATATATATATATTTTACACGCTTGAAAATCCTATTATTGTATTGTCATCGGTCCTAAACAGGTGTTCGAATTTTCAGATCTATCCAACAACTGACTAACAAATATAATTTAAATTTACCTATTATAAATAATATGATTTTTCATAAAAGTATGTATGTAACTGCAATTAGAGTAGATATAGATAACCAATTGCCGATAGATATAAAAAAACTAGTTGGTAAGAAGTTCAAAACTACATTGAGAAATTGGTTAATTGATAATGTTTTTTTTATAATTTGAAAGAATTCTTTAATTATAATAGCAGTTAGTAGTTCATAAGTAAATAAATAATAACAATGTATAATGTATAAGTTGTATATTGCTACGCCCGAACGGGTAATGCTATTGATACCAATGTTTCTTTTATATCATCTTTGTATACAGTTTTGGCAATAAAAATCTTTGACTTTGAATGCAAATCGGTTTAAATTATTTAGAAAAAATCCGTTACATAGATTAATACATTGATAGATACGCACAACAAGCTAATAAAAGCCTATTAAAAATAATAAAATCGGATTGTGCCAAAAACGTTTACCTAAATGAAACCACTCAAACATATTCAAACAAGCGAGAGTAGCGTGACCGAATTGAATTCGAAGTACAAGTATCACTTTGGAGTAAACACGACGCTTCTAAATTTTTGTTTAAATATTAAAAAAGCGTCTGAGTGTAGGTAAATCTATCTCGCGTTTTCCAACGTTTTTAATACAATTATACAGGGGTCCGGGTCGGCTAAAAGCTCGTTTATAATAATATTACTTTCGTTTTCGTTGAGAGTACGATGCTAAACCAATTACTCGGAGTTTGAACTTAGTTCTGGTATAGCCTATCGTGTTTCAAAGGGTTCTGTTTACAGAGTGCCATTTATAACAGTGAACCTACTTTTATTTATTTATTTAACACTTCTATACATAAATAAGGTACAAAGGCGGAATTAATGCCGGAGGCATTCTCTTCCAGTCAACCTTAGGTGGTGCAGAAAGAGGAATAGTCAGAGATAATAAAAATAGAGTGTGTCTAAATGTGAGTGTCTAATCTTATACCGCACCGGGTTGTGACTTTTGTATTCTTAATCCTCCACCACGCGGACAAATGTGTCACATACTGAGAAATAAACAAAGTGAACTAAGAAATGAAAGTATTTTTCCTAATTACTACATGTCTCGGTGTATTATGTTCTCAGGCTCTCAGAATGTACCAAAAAGTCTTTCCCTGTTCCTAGCATTAACTTAACGGCGGTAATAAATCTTACTGTCTGTTTTCTGTGATTCCTTTGTGTTCCTTAAATTTGGTAAGCTTACCTGTAAAAAGATAAAGATCTAACGAGATCAAATTTTCTTTTAGATAGGCAACAAAAATTACTTTAAACCTTAATTTAGTAAAGTAGTAAATAGTCCTTGTTTAATCTACCTAATATACTAAAACGTTGACGAGCCTTGTGGTTGAGTGGTTCATGTAACGGACATCATTCATCATCAATCATTTGTGTGATTTTTCTAATTGTCCTACAAATGTTAGTACTGCGCCTGGGTGTTCCTATCTATGATTTACAAAAAAAAGTAATATATGTAATCTATCCGTATTCTGGTACCCATAACATAAGCATATAAGCTTAGCTTGGGACCAGAGGACGTTGTGTGAAAAGTCCATGAATATTTATTTATTTATTTACAAAAAATATACTGGCATTCTCTTCATAAACTCGCCATTGATTCAAGCGTTTACCTACATGTTCACAGATAACATTCTCTATGTGAGATGGAAAACTCGAAAATATACCATGTGACAACACGCCTGCAGTGATCACGTGACATCGCTCCTCCAATAAAAATAGAGGAGCGCTGTCACGTGATCAAGATTCACCGAAAATTCACTTCACATTTTCTTACTGAATACCACTGCTGGTCAGCGCGGCACAGTAGACAATAATCCCTCCCAAAGAGGAGGAGGCTCGTGCCCAACAGTGGGACGTTAATATGTTGGCGAGAGAAAGATTATTTTTGAAACATTTTATTGTACTTGTGATACATTATTAATTACAGTAATAAAAATGTTATTATAAACAGTGTTTTGTTTATAAATATTTGTAGAATGTGATATTGTTATTTACTTGTAATTGATACAAGTTTGTTTTAATAATATATAGCTATCTATGAGAAATAAATATGTATGATTAGGCCGTTGGTCAAATTTCATAAACACATGTTTTTGTTTTGTTAAAAAAATATGAAAACGTCAAAAGAGGATAGTGTTTTTAAAAAAGTTGATTAGCTACTGAATTTTGTAATTCAAATATTACTTATGTAGATAAAATACAATATCAATAATTTATAAGCAATAAATTTCATAATGATACTAACGTACCAATAGTTCGATAAAATGTAAGCCGCCATAAAACTAGATACGGTAAAGAATTATTATTATAGAGCACGTTACAACAATAACGTCCCCCTGTTGGGCACGGGCCTCCTCCACATGGGAGGGAATTTGGTCTGCTACGCCACTCTGACCAGGCGTGTTGGCATAGGATTTATTTTCAAATATTTCGTCTCCCTTAAATGATCTTATCTGTATATTCCCTTAGCTGGCTGTTACAGCACCCTGGGTAGAAAAGGGGTGGTAACACTTGTATTCTTTATCCGTCATCACACGGACACATCGACTCACAACGTACGACTGTCACTAGCGTAAGCATAATGTGTACTGAAGATGAAAGTAGAGCAAAACGTGTATTACGCTAGGATGATGAATATATGGTGCTACGTCAAGTCTAAATAATAAGTCTAAAACATTTCTACAAGTAAAGTATTAAAGAAGTGATTGTCAAGTTTCCGTGGTGTAGCGGTTATCACATCTGCCTAACACGCAGAAGGCCCCCGGTTCGATCCCGGGCGGAAACATAGCTTTTTGTTCTTATACCATGTGTTTCGAAACGTACAAGTTCTAATTTTTTTTAAATTTCGGAGACATCTTATATAAAGCTCGCCATAATTGTTGATTTTGAATCAAGCTAAAGACTTCCTACTTGACAGTATACTTACTCCTCTAAGCATAAAACTTTTAAACTTAAAATTGTGTATTCGATACCTCTTACATGTATAATTATTGCGATGGATCGTATAATATCAATATTTAAACCGAATCCTGTTCCATTTTCAATCACAAATATTGATACTTTGACCGTTATGAACGCAATGTTCCGTCAAAAAATAAACAACTTCGGCTTAGCTTTTCCTCTGTCCCTTCCGCCTCGCTAGATTTTCCATATTGTAGTTGGGTACCCCAATTTCGTTAAATTTGTTTGCTTTGACGGTTGATTAGCTTATGCAAGAGTTCTGATGAATACGTGGGATAAACTGACCGGAAAATATTCAAGTGACTTTCTGTATATTTTTGCTTTATTACCATTTATAAGTATGTAGGTTTACTTTCAAATTATATTGTAATTTTGTTGGAATATTTATTAAATTATTATTATTAAAACATAGCCCCACAAAACCGTGTGATCAGTTTGACTGTGGGATCGAGTCTCCGTACAGATATAGCTTTATAATATACTTGTTATTTTAACATTTGTTCAGGTAATACTTAAATATTTTCCTTTTGAAAGCCCCTGCATCATCCTCATTTCTGATATTCTCAGGTAAGCTATTTAGGAGATAAGGCAAGCGCTTTCTCAAAGATCTGTCACCGTAATAGTTAGTTATTTTAGGTACATCAAACCTGCCAGTTGTGACTGAGCGGGTGTTATATTTGTTAGTTATACATGTGAGGTTAAGTTCCTGATTACCATGGTTATGTACAGCCAGTAAGTATTTATGTTTCAATGAGACGGGTTGAATTTTACATATTTTAAATATATGTTATGGCATTTGTGTATAATACATCAATTTATGTATCAAGTACAAGTTAATCCATGATCACGAGCGACAGAGATATGGGTAAAGCAAAGCGCTTGGATAAAGTAGAGTTTTTGGAATAATAAGATACACCTTAGAAATCCCTTTTTTTAATTTTTAAGTGATCTAAACTTTGTTGTTGAAATTGTGGAATTGGAAATGTATATTTTTTTACGCTGAAACTATGTAAAAACCTTTTAAGTAGAATATGCATTCTTAATCCATGACAACACGAACAATCTCTACTATTAAAAAAAAACATTATAAAAATAATTAATATAATATTAAATATAAGGTACTACTTCCAAAATAAACTCGAAACCCATCTAATTATTGCACTATATGGGTATGCAAAAACATCTGTGATGGACATTAAAGTCCCTAATTACCTTAACTTCATCTACACACAACAAAACTGTAGCAACTCACGACTTTTTTATTAACCCGTAAGGAGCAATAAACAAAAACTTAACCCTTATGACCACGCGATAAAGTGAACAAAATTTCGTGAAAATGTCCCTAAAATGACCTCGTTGACCTAGTGACCCTAAGCTAACTAGTTAAACTTCTATGACAGATGTTTTCACGGCAAAAAAGGGCTTGAAATCACGCGAATTGTTAATAAATCCTTCACTTGGCATTACACATCTTAACCCTTATAGTATAGACAAACTTTAACAAAATCTTGAAAAAAATACAGTAGGATTGCTTTCCGTTTGTTTGATGTTTAGTCTGTGGCCGTTTGCAGAGACCACGACCTTGTATTGCGTGACAAAAGGAAATATCGGTAGGGTAGCATAATAACTTAATTAAAATGCTAAGATATCAGCCACTTCGTAAGTATTTACACTCACACACAGTTATTTACTTTTTATTAGGGGTCCGTATAAAAATATAAACGGCACTCCTGTTACTGATACTTCGCTGTCTGTTCTTCCGGCTGAAACCAGGTTGTATCTTTAGAACAATGATAGCTAGAGAACTGAAAATTTCACAGTTTATCTATAATACGTAGTTGATACTACAACGCGCCGTGCTCAAGGTACCTATCACTCTGTTCACTATATCATACAGCATCTAAGGCAATGTATATTGGTCGGTCGGTTGCATCTTATATTGGTCGGATTTCGTACTCAGCGCGACGGAGTTGTCACCGTAGTTGAATAAAGAATTAAGAAATGTAACTACCCATAATTATTTAGCTACTCTGCACTTGTACTATTTTGTATTTTATCTAGATTAGCGAATAGCAAGCTCACTAATGTTATACACGTGTTGTAATGATTCCTCATGTAAGCTATTATTTGTAATCTTTTATGAGAATAAATGATCGAAACATAAACATAATACTAATATTCCGTGTGGTGACGAATAAAGAATACAAGTGTCACCACCCCATCTCCTCCCAAGGGTGCTGTAAAAGCCAGCTAAGGGACTGCACACAGATAACATCCTCTGTGAGAGACGAAAAACTCGAAAAAAAACCCTGTGCCAACACGCCTGGTCAGCGCGGCACAGTAGACCATAATCCTTTCAAAGTAGAGGAGGCCCGTGTCCAACAGTGGGACGTAAATGGGCTGGAGAGGAGAGGAGTTGATACTATAACGACAAATACCTACTCATCATCACTATTATTGTGTTTCCCTTATCTCATTATTTCGAGACTTTGGAATATGATGCATATTTTGTTATAAAAGCGGTACAGAACCCCTCGTGTGTGAGTCCAACTCATACTTGACCGGTTTTTATTACAACAGGAAGTAATAAATTATATTTTTTGTAACGTGTTTTCGTAATTCAGGTGTCAACGCTATGGTTTTTGTGAAGCATTTTTCTATGTAATTTACAAATGGGTTTTGTTAGTTTGAGTGTAAAGGAACCTTTTATATGAGGTTCTACAGTATAAATTCTACCGTCTCGTACTGTAACGTGTTTCTTGTAAGGAACTGCCGCTCAAAAGGTCACAGGTTTGATTTCCGCAAGACTGTCATCTGTGTGATATTTGTATGTAGAAATGTTTGTGATTGCATCGGGTGTTTTCGATATATGTAGGTATCTATTATAAGTATGTACATACGTGTTTAATAAAAAAACGTTGTTAAAAAATATTTTTGGAATCGTTAAAATCGTTTCTTTTTTTAATCTATTTAAACTTTATGAATCACTTAGAATTTATATAAATATTTTTCTTATTGATAGCTAACAGCAATTAAAAGTATTTACCTAAAATACAATGTTTAAATTTTGTAAATTATGTAAGTACCTAATTAAAAAAAACTGTTTCCGCCCGGGATCGAACCGGGGGCCTTCTGCGTGTTAGGCAGATGTGATAACCGCTACACCACGGAAACTTGTTTGAATTTGCTTTATAAAACTACTACCACATACGCGTTAATACGTAATTAAGTCGAATGCCAAACGTTATTGGTCTCCTTTCACTTTTTAACACGCTTTTATAAGTTTGGTATGTAACTATCAATGTATTAATCTGTGTAACGGAATCTTTGAAAGCGATTTTCAGCCACTTGCAGTAGACGGATTTATCTGAAATTTTGCACACCTAACAAGGACCGATGACAATGCAATAATTTAAAAGAATAATCCCAATTCCATGATCAGAATTACTAGAATAGCATGTTGAAGTATAACTATGACCACACTTGCATTTTTAATTATACCCGTAATAGTTTAATTGTATATGAGTAGACTCACCTCTATATTATTGTGTTTCTACGTATGCCTTTCATAAACAATCAGATAATTTCACAAAAAAACGCTTTTTTTATAGAATCAGGTAAAATTATAATACTTCTTCTTCTTTTAGAAAATTATAATAATTGTTTACTTGTGTATACTACGATTTTGACAACATGTGACAACAGAAACTTATGTCTCTGACAATATAAACTGTCAACGTTTTGTAAGTAGGTAGCATAGAATTGAGTATTGATGACAAAGACAATGCAATCATTTAAAAAATATTCAGGATATTTAAGCGTGTTTGTTAGTTTTTAAACTAAGTAGATTATTATTAAGGTGATAGAGCCGTTCTGACAGCCATTTTTAATAACCTATCTACGATTACGGATAAATTGTAATCCTTGTTTATGAGTAAGATATTTTTATCTCCTGTTGATTATTCAATAGAGAATGCTGTCATCAGTAGCTTATTGATACACAAGTTAGGACCAAAGCTTAGATTAGTCTGATTTTGATAGGAAGAATCTTAGATAAGTAAAATATTGAAATCGGTCTCAGTAGACCAAAAACAAAATTGGTCAAGTGCAAGTCGGACTCGCGCACGAAGGGTTCCGTACCATTATTTATGCAACATAAGGCAACGTTATTAGTATCGAGCAAGAAACGGTAAAAATATCATGTTTGTTGTATGGGAGCCCCCCTTAAATATTTATTTTATTTTATTTTTAGTATTTGTTATTATAGCGGCAATAGAAATACATCATCTGTGAAAATTTCAACTGTCTAGCTATCACCGTTCTTGAGATACAGCCTGGTGACAGACGGATGGACGGACGGACAGACGGACGGACAGCGAAGTCTCAGTAATAGGGTCCCGTTTTTACCCTTTGGGTACGGAATCCTAAAATTCATGACTATGTTTAATTTCATTATAATGTTACCCATTAGCTACAATTTAGGACACTTAAGTGAAAATGGGCAGGCCACATCGCTTGAAGGACTCATTAGTCCTTTGGGGAAGAAAGGCCCTAAATTGGCGACCACGTACTGGACAACACAGCGTTGGACGATCCCAGACAAGGTGGAGCAATGGTATCTTTAAGGTCACGGGAAGCCATTAGTGGCCATTGGATATAAGAGGCGCAATACCACGCGTTGTTGCCTTCTATGGGGGTGATCTATATCCACAGTGGCAGGGGATTATGAAGAAGGCTGATTGGTGACTAATAAAATAAAATGGTTAGTAACATAACTTCCGATCATACAACACAATCATCATTTTACACCTCATGCACAATGTTTTCGCTAAACACTAATTTGCTGTACAGCTGCGTGGGCCCTGGTGACCTGTGACACAGGTTTAACGCACTAAACCTACTTCAGGCACCAGCTCTCACTCACTTCGCGCAATATTAATGCAATGAAATGTATTATGCTCTGTGAGAGAAATAAATAAATTATTATTATTATTATTTTAGTATCCGATAAAAACCATAAAGATAAAATACCTACAAAATAACAATAAAAAGACAAAACATGTCTTATCACATACATTCCGATATCCCTAAAACCCCTCTATTGATAAAAATGTTGCGAATCACATTGGGGGCCCGAATGCAACGATTGCAACAAATCGATTGGTATTTTTATTTTTTCCACTTGATTTGACGAAGGGAAGGTTATTGCGTGTGGATTTTATTAGGGCTTAAATCGTTTATAAGCCGATTTATAAAACTTTTGCTTTGGTTGATGTAAGGTGCGTTTTTATTGTTTTGTAAAGACTTTATTTATTTCTAAGTAACTAAACTTATCTAGGTAAGTATTTACTTAAATTAGTGTATGCATGTTTTCCTCTACGTTAGGTATGGGCCACCCTGGAGGCCTTTGGGAGGAATTATGGCCTACTATACCACGTTGATGACGTGTCCGTGTGGTGACGGATTAAGAATACAAGTGTCACCACCCCAACTCCTCCCAAGGGTGCTGTCAAAATCAGCTAAGGGATATTGCACAGAGATAACATTCTCTGTGAGAGATGGAAAACTCGAAATTAAACCCTGTGTCAATACGCCTGGTTAGCGCAGCACAGTAGACCATAATCCCTCCCAAAGTGGAGGAGGCCCGTGCCCAACAGTGGGACGTAAGTGGGCTGGAGAGAAAGAAGATACCACGTTGAACAGACGTTTTGGCATAAGATTTAGTTTCTCCGTTTCTTACAGAAGATGTTGTCTGTACACCATACCTAACCCTAAACTGGATTTTACAGCACCTTAGAAAGGAAAAGGGCTGGTGACACTTGTTTTCTTAATCTGTCATCATCACAGACATTTGGCTATTTGTATATGAACAACGCGGATATTGAGAAAATTATTGACTATTATAATATGTACGTGTATGTAGAGTCCTGCCCATTTCCATTTTAGTTTTTCTTTTTATAGTTACTTTTATATCATTTGACACACAATAAGAGGAAAAGAAAAATGGTCAAAGTCGATTATGTACTGGTTTACAAAGGACAAGAAAAGGAACAGAGGCAGGCCACTCAGAAGATGGGTGGACGAAATAAAAGCTGTGGCAGGTGATGTGTGGACACGAAAAGCAGGCAACTGAATTGCATGGAAACAGTTAGTGGAGGCCTTTGCTGCAAGGCACACAGACGAAGCCATGGATTTTATATAATGTAATTTTGAAATTTGTCTGAATAAAGGCTTATTTATTTATTTATATAGAGTTGGTAGCTGACGCTCCTTGGTTTGTTCCTAACGAACTGCTACATAAAAACTTGATAATGCCTACGGTGAAACAGGAGATTATACGTCATATTAAATCCTATAAAGAGCGTATATCACAACACCGAAACACCCTCGCCCGGTCATTAATGGACAATGAACACCAAGTGCACCGATGGAAACGCAAGATACCACAGGATTTGGCCCAGACACTGTAAACTTACAGCTTTTTTAATTAATTAAGTGTATGTGACACGGGTCACATACATAGCGTGTCAATTTAAACAAAATCAAAAATACTGCTGAATGTCCTGAATCGAGACGATTCATAGTATTAAAAATAAAAAAAATTTAAATAATAATAATAAAAAAAATATGTAGAGTAGTCTGATGTGTATTTAACATTAATAAAACATATGCTAGGAAAAAATAAAACAAAGCCATCTCAAGTTTTACAAACTAAACTGGTTCTGGAAAAAAACATACACACGCCCTACTTACATATTTCTAAAATAAAACATATTCGTGACGTGATTCTGTAACAGAACACCTATCATTTTATTTGATTCATGACATATTATATCATTTTTGTTCAACAGGGTACGTGACGATAGGAAGCCTGAAACTGTGATGGATAAAACTGAGATGAAATATTTAAAACAAAATCGAAAATCTTTGTTGTATTTCAGGAATAGATACAACACATTGGCCTATGTTATTCAGAGGTAAAAACTAGCATTTCTGAAGAGAGATAGGTAACAATTCTACGCGCACAACTAAACTAAATAAATAAAATAAATAAATAAATATTCATGGACATTTCACACAACGTCCTCTGGTCCCAAGCTAAGCTTATATATGCTTGTGTTATGGGTACCAGAATACGGATAGAATACATATACTACTTTTTTTTTGTAAATACATACTTATAATACATAGGAACACCCAGACGCAGTACAAACATTTGTATGACAATTAGAAAAATCACACAAATGATTGTCCCGAGCGGGAATCGAACCCGCGACCTCTTGATCGGCAGTCCGTTACCAGAACCACTACACCACGAGGCCCGTCTAAACTAAGCTTAACTAATATTTTGTAACACTTGCGCGACTCATTTATTTAAATAAAACTACTTTTTACGGATTTAGAAGCGTATATTTGTTTCGGACCAAAATTTGAAACAAATATACGCGTCTAAATCCGTAAAAAGTAGTTTTATTTAAGTTTAACTAAATAATTTGCTTAGTTCTAAAACTAAAAAACACGCTTTAAAATCCTGAATATCTTTTTAAATAATTGCATTTTCATCAGTCCTTGTTATGTATGCAAAATTTCAAATCAATCCGACTATTGCAAGTGGGTGACAATCGCGTTGAAAGATTCCGTTACATAGATTATTACATTGATAGATACATACCGAACTTATAAAAGAGTGTTAAATAAAAAAATGAATTTTGATAGTGACGATAACACAATTCGGCCATGTTAACTGAACTTTGTTGTTATTAAATTGTTAATTAAAGATTAAAGATTTCAATTAATTTAAATGTGCATAACAAAATACCCAAATAATCAAAATACAACAATTTTTTTTCCATCTTTTAGTTAAGTTTAGTTGTGCACGTAGAATTGGTTCCATTGACATTTAATTTAAAATAGAAAATAAAACTGGATGGGACAATATAAATGCTTCGTTAAGGTTGGCTGATTTTTCTCAGCGGAAGGAGTAGAATCTGGTAGACAAAAAATAAATTCCTAACTTTTCATATGACAGATTATATTTTTTCTATATACCCTGTGGTTTAATTATATACCTTAGTAGCTAAATGATAAACTAGCTGTCGCCCGCAACTTCGTACCCGTGAAATTTAGAAAACTGGCCTTAAAGAATTATACGAAAAAACCATCTTCTTGAATCGTAGTTTTCAAAATATAAGTTCACATAGAGACGTACATGCAAAAATAACGACTTTGTTTTATATTATGTAAAGATTATGTGCAGAAATGTTTAAAATGTACGTGGACACCGTTACAATAAACCGACATCGACACCATGAAGTTTATTACAAACGTAAAAGATACTAGTTAACATCATCACTGTAAACCTAGTTAGAAACGTAGGATAAAACGAGTAACCGATGTACATTATAGCAACTATCGAATAAGACTATCTAGGCTGTCGCCGACTGACTATTGGCAAAAAAAAAATCATTTAATTCTTATCACTTAGATTTTTTCTTTGAATATTTATTGTTAGTTGTTGTTGTTACAAATCGAAATAGAAAGAAGAAAAGAAAGATTAAAGAAAAAATAGAATAGAAGAAATAGTTGTTAGAAAAATCACGTCTTCGCTATGTATCAGTGATGTATCAAAGCTTATATGACCTTCAATTTGATTTACGTCCATCGCTTTTAACCCGGTTAATGGAGGTTTTAGAACATTATTGATATTGCCACGGAAAAATGTAGAGGAAAATGGTGATTTTATTGCAACTTATATTTTATGAGTCATTATTTTAACTTATCTATAGAAAAGCGATCTGTAGAACTAGGGTATCTTGAATAAATTCTACTTAACCTTACATATATTTATAAGTGAAAGTGAGTTTGTTTGTTGGTTTGGACGTTTTCACGCAAAATGTACCGAATGGAATTGCACGAAAATTGGTATACAGATAATTTATAGTCCTGGAATTAAAATAGGCTATATGTATATTATTTCGCTAAAAACTCTGTACGAGATATTAAACGCATATATTTGTGAAATACGGTAATAAAATAATTGTACCGCCATCTTGAATATTTTTCAGATGTTTGTTTACTCTTTCACGCAAAAACTACTGCATGGATTTTAATGAAACTTTACAATAATGTAGCTTATACATCAGATTAACACATAGATTAAAATTTATAAAGATATTGTGTGAATTGTACAAATTGTGACAAAAAAATCTTTGAACTAAAATAAAAACCTGACTACTTGCCACTCGGATTTAAGATTACTTTATTGTGTATTTTAACTTGGTTACTTTTGCATTAGCTACAATAAGCAGATTATATTAAAGAAACACTAGCTATGCCGCCCAGTTTCATCTTGGTTTTTCTTTAGGCCAGACTTTAAATTGTATTGTTGAATAGCTGTAGTCGGTCCAGATCAAAGATGATTTTGATCAATGGTAATAGGTAATAATATGTAATATGCTCTGCGAAACACATTCCTCATGTTAAGTGCCATCTGGTAGAATGTCTGACAAACAAATTGAACTTATTGTGAAAAATTATTGAGAGTTTACCCTCCCTGATGTTTGGTCGCCAGCCACAATTTATTTTACTAAACGGTATAGAGCTTTTGAGAGGGGAATGTCGCAAGTAGTTTACAGGCTTGACGGAATATATAACTTTATTACAACTACAAGACACTTCCATTACAGCTACAGACATTTACTTTCTATTTTTTTACCTATTTTGCTAAAGAATCATGAGCTTATTTATTTACAGTTTCAACATTTGGTACTCTCATGATGTACGTATTACGACTAAAATGTAAGAAGTACTTCAAGATACGTAAATTAATTTCAACTTAAACGCAATAAAGAAATGGTAAATAGAGTTTTATTTTTATTTTGGTCTCCTTTAAAAATTAGTAAAGCAGGTTTTCCAATTTTATTTATATAGCATAGATAAAAAGTCTGCTAAAGGTCAGATCAGTAGTAATTTATGTGATGTGCAATTAGCATAACAAAATTTTATTGTAAATTATGTGATTTCATGATTTGAACAAACCGCTCAAAATAAAGTAGAAAATCCTGCTAGTGACATCTAGTGAAGTATCCCAAAACTATGTCGTGAGTAACTTACAGTACTTAGTTACACTATACAATTCTAGATGGCGCTTTATGAAGCTAAATAAAATAATATGTTGCTATTGTTAAAAACCAATCCTGCTTAGTAAAATTTTTATATTGTATTTTTTATATTATAATTACAGCAGCATGTGAATATTATTGCCGCGACAGAAATTTCATTAATATTACTTCGCTGACAAAATAAATTAGGTACTGAATTTCGTCTACTTGTCAGACGCTGAAAAGCTGGCAAAAGAGTGAAGTGGCGAGTATGGCAATACAGCTATGACGTTAGTAAACTTGTTACGGTTTTGGTATTGATCTGAATAAAATAATTGCGAAAATTATTTACACAAACACTTGTAGCCTGCGAGATTAAACACATCAGCGACGTGGTAAAATAAATATCTGTTAATAATAAGTCTTGCCCGGTTTCAGTATTTGTTCAAGTGATAAATAGGCTAGTTCAATAAACTTTTTGGCCAGTGTTTGTCTGGGAATTAGGTACCTTTGCGGAATTAAATTCCAATTTTGAATAATGGGTATTCCTTTTTTAAAAGTATTCGTAACTTTTAGCTGTATTCTTTTTGTTTCGGGACATGAAGTGGATACTTACGATTTTCTAATGCCTAATGTTTGGCCATACAAGGTGAGTCTTTATTATTGTTATTTTTTAAATGCCACTGTTTTTTTAAAGTTAAATTAGCATATTATGAGCCAAAATATGTAGATACTTATTCGCTTAAGGACTGTGTATTTTTAATAATAATTTATGGGTACGTAATTCTTTGTATACTCAACTTTAAGTTAATTTAAGTATTTAATTTATTACCTACTACTATGACAAATGTATAGAAAATGTTAGTTTAATTATAAAATACAAATAAGCACCCACTTTTTCAACCCATATAATATTTTACTGCCTTGCTCCTTGTGGTCTTCTAAGCCTGTGAACCCCAGACCTTCCTTATTTTATAAAAGGTAAAATTTAGTCTGAGCTTGCTCCTAACACAGGTAGGAATGAAACCATTATCAGTTTGGTTTGCAGTATCTTTAGCAGGTAAAAGGTACTAAAGGTGTGTAAAACACAGATCTACTTACATTGAATTGTGAAGAGTGATTTTTTGGAATTATTAAAAATCAGATTATTGCCAGAGACTTTAAAACAATGGCAAGCCCTTCCCAAACACCCTTAATGTTCATGAAATTATAGCTCTACTTATGTCATAGTATAAAAGCTAATTTTTATACTTGATATTTTGGTAATAGGAAGATAAATAAATATAACATAACTATTCATGGACATAACACATACAAGTTATGTCAAAGACAAAATGAAAATGTTAATAATTCTTAAGAAATGTAAATTAGTTGTTGTTAAATGATTTTAAGAGAAGAAAAATTTAAACAAATACATAATTATATTACAATGGTGAGATTCAGAATACAAGTTTCACCACCCCATTTCTTCCTCTTGGGGCTGTTTAAGAGCTTCTGAGGGATATTTTCCACGGGTGGCTCTTTATAAGCAGTTAACAACAACAGTGAGAGACAAAAAGCTCGCAGTTAAACCCTATGCCAAAACACCTGGTAAGAGTGGTGTAATAGAGCCCAAGTCCTCTCAAATTGGAGGCCCTCCTCTCTAGACAATTAAAGTTCCAATTCTGGGCACGGGCCTCCTCAAATTTAGGAGGGATTATGGTCTACTGTACCGCGCTGACCAGACGTGTTTGCACAGGGTTTAGTTTCGAATTTTGTGTCTCTCACATTAGGTGTTAACTGCTTACATTATTCCTTAGTTGGTTCTTTCATTAACCTGGGAAAGAAATGGGAGGTGATGCTTGTATTCTTAATCTGTCACCACATGGACCATTCGAGACCCAGTAATAAATAAATAAATATTCATGGACATTTCACACAATGTCCTCTGGTCCCAAGCTAAGCTTATTATGCTTGTGTTATGGGTACCAGAATACGGATATAATACATAAACTACTTTTCTTTTGTAAATACATACTTATAATACAAAGAAAACACCCAGACGTAGTACTAACATTTGTATGACATTTATGAATATCACACAAATGATTGTCCCAAGCGGGAATCGAACCCGCGACCTTGTGAACGGCAGTCCAGTACATGAACCACTACGCCACGATGCTCGTCATGGGATATTAATGGGCTGCAGAAAGAGGGAGAGAGAGATATATTATGATGGTCTAAACATACTAAAACCTTTTGTGCACTAGTCTTTATCTACATAGCTATTTTTTTTATTGAAATGTCACTAGTGTATGAATCCTCTCACATAAAAGTAGGGATAGATAGTTAGTGGATGTAATTTTATGGAGACCACTTGACTTTGATGAATAAATATGACGACCTTGAGATAACAGAGTTAAAGTCAATAGCTGTTAATGTCACATATTTTTATTACCTTCCAATAATTTTTGGTTGTTTATTAAATAGCTTGTAGGATAGATGAATATATTATGTATTATATCTTCTCGACTTATTTATGTCGCACTATTAGGCATAGGCCACCTCCACTTCGGGGGGTAGGCCACCTTCACACAAATGATTGTCCAAATGATATCACACAAATTATTGTCCCAAGCAGGAATCGAACCCGCGACCTCGTGATCGGCAGTCCATTACATAAACCACTCCACCACGAAGCCTGTCAAATGAAGATGAAAATCTGATGAATTGGACTCCGACGCGAAGGTTTCCGTAATGTTACTTTCAATATATCCATCATACCGACCCCAAACCACTACAAATATATGGCCGACGCCAGTTTACCGGATAAGATATCCGGACATAAACATCGTTATTATTTTGTTTCCTCTGACAATAGAAGAGTCAGAGGTTCCGACGCAATGAATACCTGCCGGACGTTCTCCGATCGCCCTTAAAACTAAGAACAAAGGGGAAAGCCGGACAGATAGCAGCTTTACAGTCGACAGACTTCCTTGAGAGATATTTTTTGCTCAATATCACTTTTTTGTGCTTTCGTTTCCAGGTAGATAATATGTCAGAAACTCACATAATATGTCTTTTTCATAATCGGTATACGCTGCTATGTTATCTATGTATAAGTTCCTAAAAACAATATGTATATTGCAGCTAACTTTTTAATTGACGTAACTAATTAGTTGGGGACCGCGTAAATACGGTTGCTCTCAGAGAAGTAATCCCTAAAAACCTCTAGAAATGCAAAATATGCACCAGTTAAACTATGTAACAGATATTACCACACGAACTCGACGTGTATTTTCTCTCTCTCTCTCTCTCCAGCCCATTTACGTCCCACTGTTGGGCACGGGCCTCCTCCATTTTGGGAGGGATTATGGTCTACTGTGCCCCGCTGACCAGGCGTGTTGGTACGTTATGTTGTTATAATGGCGGGTCTTCTACGTAATCTAAATTTTCGCCAAGAAGTCTCGGTCATTACATAATATGACATACAAAGACATACAAAGGTTGCCTGGTAGAAATCGCTTTAAGCGATAAGGCCGCCCATTGTACTACATTACATATTTTAAGAACATCCTGTAATGTAAAACTAAATGGTGTACAATAAAGAATATAATAAATAAAATAAATAAATGTCTCAAAAGTTTCAAAACATAAATATGTTCAAGAAAACTTGCCAGTTATTGGTGAATTTTATGTTTTTATCCATATGTCTTGTCAATAAAATGAAACAACCCTTAACTCTGCGTAGGCGGAATCCTACTCAGTGTTTTATGAATAGCAATACCCACACAATAGTCTATTTATAGAACTATCTCTCTGTTAACTTTTGTTATTATTGACAAAGGATTAATTTTGTACTGTCTGCCAATATGCTTTGTTTCATTGATTCATTTCAAATTAGTTATCTTACTGTTCTGATGTATACATAGAGTTCTAAAGTATGAATTTTTAAAATGTATCCCCGGTTATGCTCATTGGTATGTTGATGTGTTGAAATTGTGAATGCTAAACGCATAATTATGTGGCCTGGATAAACCAGCTAAATTCTTATATTAGCTGTAATTAATGCAACCTATAGGTAGATAAAGCTTGGATATTATAAAATACTGCTGCTGCTACAGTATACAGAGACCAAAAATATGTTCGTGTTATTGCGTCCCGTTTCATTAGACTTTTCTAATTATTCAAAGTGCTACGCCTCTGCCATTACGTTGGATGTGAAGAGTCTATTAAGACAACACTCGAAAGAAGGTTCGTAAAATATACAGTCGAAAAAATTGCATAGGGTTTTCAATTGCGCAGGAAGATAGCGCCCTGGAAAATTACCTCTTCTGCGCACACCTGGAGGTATGGTGTAAAGTCTTGGAAGCAATTCAGTTTTAGTTCGTTACATCAAAAGCATAAATCGTCCAACGAATTACCAAGTTATCTTAACTAATAGCGAATCAATAATCGTAGTTAGTTTAATATTTTCTAACACTTGCGCGACTCATCTGTTTAAATAAAACTACTTTTTACGGATTTAGACGCGTATATTTGTTTTAAATTTTGCCCCGACGTTTCGGAGACTTTGCAGTCACCATGGTCACGGGTGAGAATCAAAACAAATATACGCGTCTAAATCCGTAAAAAGTAGTTTTATTTAAATTTCGTAGTTAGTTATTCAAGGTATTGCTAAACTGAGTCACTGACTGACTTAACCTGTTTACAGAAAGACTAGTTAATAATCATAGAAGTTAGGCAACTAGATAAGAGAGATGCACATCAAAATTCGGCCATTTTTAGCGCACTAAATATGTGTATGTGAGCTCTCGAACATTTCGGCCATTTTGTATGAATTAGTGACTATTAATTAACATAATTTCTTTTTGTTTCAGGATGAACTCTACTTGTGCACGCCTATTAGGATTTCTCCCCATGCCAATTACTATATAGGTCTGTATACATTATTAAACATATTTTTTTATTAATTAAACTTACTGAGAGAAAAGACAAACTAAATGGCTATTAAAAATATTCAAAATCAAAAATCTAAAATCATTTATTCACGTAGGCATATTCTCTTTTTGCCAAAAAAAAATAAGCTCCTAAACCAATGCGAATTATATTATATACACGGCAACAGTCATAGTTGGATGTTCACAACATCTAACTATGACTCAGGTGGCTGTCAACTGAAAAGTCTGACGTTATGTAAACTCTATAATGACGTCATAGTCCACCATGTGGTGACGGATTAAGAATACAAGTGTCATCACCCCATCTCCTCCCTAGGGTGCTGTAAAAATCAGCTAAGGGATATTGCATACATATAACATCCTCTATGAGAGACGGAAACCTCGAAAATAAACCCTATGTCATCACGCCTGGTCAGCGCGGCACAGTAGACCATAATCCCTCCAAAGTGGAGGAGGTCCCTGCCCAACAATGGGACGTAAATGGGCTGGAGAGAGGAGAGATGACGTCATAGTTAAATTAAATTAATTTATTAAAGTAATTTATTAATTTTGCAATTGACATGCTATGCTTTTTAGGGTTCCGTACCCAAAGGGTAAAAACGGGACCCTATTACTGAGACTTCGCTGTCCGTCCGTCCGTCCGTCCGTCCGTCCGTCCGTCCGTCCGTCCGTCCGTCTGTCACCAGGCTGTATCTCAAGAACGGTGATAGCTAGAGAGTTGAAATTTTCACAGATGATGTATTTCTATTGCCGCTATAACAACAAATACTAAAAATAAAATAAAATAAATATTTAAGGGGGGCTCCCATACAACAAACATGATTTTTAGGGTTCCGTACGCAGTATCTCAAGAACGGTGATAGCTAGACAGTTGAAATTTTCACAGATGATGTATTTCTATTGCCGCTATAACAACAAACACTAAAAATAAAATAAAATAAATATTTAAGGGGGGCTCCCATACAACAAACATGATTTTTAGGGTTCCGTACGCAGTATCTCAAGAACGGTGATAGCTAGACAGTTGAAATTTTCACAGATGATGTATTTCTATTGCCGCTATAACAACAAATACTAAAAATAAAATAATATAAATATTTAAGGGGGGCTCCCATACAACAAATATGATTTTTAGGGTTCCGTACCCAGTATCTCAAGAACGGTGATAGCTAGACAGTTGAAATTTTCACAGATGATGTATTTCTATTGCTGCTATAACAACAAATACTAAAAATAAAATAAAATAAATATTTAAGGGGGGCTCCCATACAACAAACATGATTTTTTTACCGTTTCTTGCTCGATACTAATAACGTTGCCTTATGTTGCATAGATAATGGTACGGAACCCTTCGTGCGCGAGTCCGACTCGCACTTGACCAATTATTACTTAATAAATTAAATTATGGTGGAAAAAGTCCCGCTTGCGGCAGTCACTTTTTCCACCATAATTTGATTGAATTAATTTGTTTATAACTAGGTATAAATTGAATCGCAGAAGTGTTAAAGATGTGGTTGTGCTTTTTAACTTCACAAATAATAATAATAGATAATTGGTTTTAAACCGGAAAGCTCTTGTTTATTGTATTATACGTGATTGAAATACTAAACTGCTGGACCGATTTTGATGCAACATTTAGAATGTTCAGATTTATAGGTCTAGGATATTCTAGGTTTATTATTGAACCATATTCCTTGAACAGCTCGATTCGGTCATGTAGTTTGTCTGTATGTAGGTTTGTAAGCACCACAGATGTTTTGTTGTTAACATATTACTTATAATATTTTTAGTAAACATACTACATATTAATTATTGTTATCAATAAATCTTGTGCTGTTTTCATACATGTTTATAAATAATTATTGTGATTGTATCAAATGAAACTTAGTAATCATAATAATATAATATATACTAGCATCCCAACTATGTGTGTATAACGCAGATGGAGCCGTAGCGTTACGTGTAATGTAAGATTTGTTTACACAAATTACTTAAAAAAGAATATTGCTTGCAGTTGGATTCGAACCAAACGCAACAATGCACACTGCTCATCATATGCTGTTGTATGGATGTTCAGAACCAGGTTCTAATGATGCAGTTTGGTAAGTAATTATTAATATTATTGTAACAAAAATAAATTGTTTTGCCTTAGAAATAGTAAAAAACCATAGCTACTTTTTAATTTTCGGTTGCCCTAGTCATTTAGTATTTTTGCCCGGAAAGTTTTCCGGAAAAAAACACAAAAAAACACACAATAAAAAGTGAAAAAAAAATTATGACATAATTGTAGGAAATTTTCTCTACTTTTATTTTGTGTTATAATATGTTTTCATGTAAAATGCGTCGGAAAGGAGTTATTATCAAAAAATTGATTTTAGACGCCATTTTTTCAATATGCCTGTGCAAACGTGCAACATACGAGCAAAGTTGAAATTTGGAAAGAGCACATCAAAATCTATAAAATTACCAGTTTTCAAAACTTCCGGAAAACTTTCCACGTGACCCTTTATTTATTCCACGAAATGACTGAATCAAGAGGTCAACTAAAAATTATAAATAACTAGAGATTTCGAAAACTAAATAAGAATTAGAGTTCTTATTCTCTAGTTTCGGAAATCTCTAGTTTCATATGTATACGTAAATTT
Organism: Orgyia antiqua; assembly: GCA_916999025.1. Lineage (NCBI taxonomy): Eukaryota > Metazoa > Arthropoda > Insecta > Lepidoptera > Erebidae > Orgyia > Orgyia antiqua. Next base: position 25,017,520 of record OU779862.1, read on the forward strand.
TTTATTGTAAAATCTAATTTAATACCCATTATCGCAATTAAATGAAATCGAAGTGAATTGAATTAGATTTTTCGCAGCTTGGTTTCGAGATTTCCGTCTCTCACAAATTATGTTATTCGCAGTTTTGCCCTTAGCTGGCTTTTATAGCACCCTTGGGGTAGTGACGTATTTTTAATCCGTCAACACAACATCATTTTTCAAATTATAATAAATTAATTAATCGGACGCTTTATAGGGGTCACAATCGCCTAGAAATATTAGGTATTTAATATGTAGATAATATTTATATACCGGAATTTACGGAATATTTAAACGTCGCTGCCCGAGACTTTGTACACATGGAAATTAAATTAATATGCGTTGTACACATGGAAATTAAATAATGCGATTCTGTACTGCAAAGCAAATTTCGATAGTTACGCGATAAGCAAATAACACACACGCACATAAAAATTGTACATACGTACGCATTATAGGTAACACGAGAATGTTACGCATTAAAAAAATACTTAATTCTAATTGATTTAATACTGTTACGTGTTAGGGTTCGAAGGATTTGGAGAGAAAGACCTGCTGACTCTTTTTTGAAGACTTTATTCACTAGCACTAGTTACACACTAAGCACTAGGTCCAAACACTAAGCACTAGGTCCAAACACTAAGCACTAACAATGTCCTAGGTCGTAGCCAAGTCGTAGGTTTCACTGGTATCACTCTTGATCACTTGTTTTCGCTCTCGAAGTCGCTTCGATCGTAGCTCGAAATGAACTGCCCGGGCTCGCCTCCCTGCCGCTATTTATATGCGCCGAGACGAGTTCCAGAATGTTCCCGACTGTGCGCGAACGTGATCGCCCGGAACGAATGTTTTCTAGAAGATTCGCGCATGTACGGTAGTTCCTCTAACGCCATCTAGTATCTAATAGGGGTTTCACTCTGTTCGGTTCTTTAATTGGTTTTACTAGTTGCTGCTAGATGGCGCTAGCTCCTTTGTGTTTTGTGTGTTCGTAACACTACTCCCCTCTTAGAGATGCTCGTCCCGAGCATCGTTGTTACTACCATGGTAACGCGCCAGACGGTCTATGTGTACCACTTTGAATGTCCCTCTTGGTTGCTTTTGAATCCTATAGGTCACATCATTCAGTCGGGTAACCACTTTGTATGGACCGTCCCACTGGTTCTGCAACTTTGGAGATTTCCCTTTCCGGCGAGTTGGGTTATGCAGCCACACCAGTGACCCTTCCTCGAAGCCGCTCGTGTTCGATTTCCGGTCGTATCTGGTTTTCATGTTCTCACTTGACTGTAACCCATTTTCCCGAACCAAGGCGTGTATATAGCGCATCTTTTCCCTTAAATCGCAGACATAGTCTTGTACAGTCTTTGGTCCCTCCGGTGACCCTCCTGTCAATAGGTCTACTGGTATTCGTAGTTCTCTACCGAAATTGACATACGCCGGGGTAGCTTTTATGCTCTCATGCTCGGCGGTTCGGTAAGACAGAAGGAAGAGTGGTATACAGGGTGTCCCAGAACGTAACGTAGCTGGGAAGGGGGGTGATAGGGGGGGTCACAAGGGTCACCAGAAAAATAAAATAAAAATTCCCCTCTGGCTATTTAAAAAATAAATGACATTTTTTTAAAAACTAAAAATTTTACACCTTGTGGGGCTATTTTGCTAACTGTACCTACAAATATAGCTGTTTAAAAAAAAAAAAGATGTTATGTAATCCTCAATAACCCTTCATCAAATTGAATTAAAAAAATAATACATATCCAACCAAGATTTTAAAGAAAATTAAGTTCTTTTCCAGTCAAGGACTTAGTAATTACAATTTCACTCAACTTTCTCCAAGTGTACTGAAAAAAAAATGTACTATGCAGCTCCGGCGTGTAACTTAAAAAGATAGGTAATTTTATTGCAATTCCAAAATGGTATAACACTTATTTGAAAAAATCATACTTAGACATTTAAAAATAATTTTCGGGAACAATACCCCTGCAAAACAAAACATATCAATAAAACAATAGTCTCAAATTCCTAAGAAAATACATTTTTAAATGTCTCTTCTGTTCCTCTAATGTTACTGCCCGTTAATACTCAAGATTGGAGTACTGTACATACCTCAAACACTCAAGTACAGTCTAGGCCAGATAAAGCTTTACCATATTTTATGACAAGGAATTTAAATGAAACTCGGAAATAAAACATAATTCTAATTATTTATTCAAATAAAGTGCTCCAAATGTGCACCACCAACATAAATAGTCTCAAATTCCTAAGCAAATATTCCTGTTCCTTGTACAGGCAGGTAGGCAGGTACCCCTCTCGTACCGTTAGCCATGCGCGAGAACAATGAAACAAAACAAGTTCAGGGAGTGAAAGAGACAGGTAGATACGTTAAAGGAAGAGAAAAAGTAGGGGTGCTGTCTCTGGTTAGCCAAATAGTCGGGCAGTACATTAAGCTCTCTCGTTTACTGCACATCTTTGTATTCGTTTGTAACAACTTTGCTTCGCTTTCTGGACTTGATTATTTCTTTGTGATTTTGGACATTGTTTGTGATTTCTTCCAACGACTTGGCTTTCTCAAGGACTAAAGTGTGTGATACAGTGCCACCATGCCACCCACGTACACTCCACATGAATATGCGAACATGCATCTCATTTACGGCGAATGTAGATGTAATGCCGGTGCTGCAGCAAGACTGTACCGAGAAAGATATCCGAACGCCCCACGTCACCCGGATAGCCGTGTTTTTGTCAATGTCCACCGACTATTGTCTGAGGGTCGACTTCCACATCAAATGGTTAATGAACGCAGATCTCGGTTCGATGTCCAAGATGTAGTGCTTCAAACCGTCGCAGACAACCCGAGTACTTCAGTTCGGACAATTGAAGCAAATACAGGTGTATCAAAAAGTACTGCTCATCGCATATTACAATCAGAAAAGTTCCACCCGTACCACGTGCAACGCGTACAGAGTCTGATACCACGCGATTTTCCTGCGAGACTTGCATTTTGTAGTAGGATGCTGCGCATGCATAGGGAGGACCCTCAATTTTTTAATAAAATATTGTGGTCCGACGAGTCTACTTTTAAAAAGGACGGCTACATGAACCTACATAATTTACACGAGTGGCACGTAGAAAATCCCCACCTTATTAGAGAAGATCGATCCCAATATCGTTTTAAAGTGAACATGTGGACCGGAATACTGAACGGTAAAATAATCGGACCCTTTGAGTTACCTGAGGCACTGACTGGCGAGGCGTACTTGCACTTTTTACAAAACGAATTACCCAATTTATTGGAAGATGTGCCGCTGGAAACATTAAGGAATATGTGGTTCCAGCATGATGGGTGCCCAGCACATTATGCACGCCCAGTAAGAGATTTCCTAAACAACGAATATCCTGGTAGGTGGATGGGAAGGGCCGGTGTTATAGCGTGGCCAGCTCGTTCACCGGATTTAAACCCGTTGGACTTCTTTTACTGGGGTGCTATAAAAGAAAAAGTTTATGGGAAACCCATCAGGGACTTGGGTGACTTGAAGGCGAGGATCACAGAGGCCGCGGAATCAATCAATAATAGAAGATTTGCTCGGCACATTTCCCGCTCATTTTTAAAACGATGTAGGGCGTGCATTTATGTTGGTGGTGCACATTTCGAGCACTTAATTTGAATAAATAATTACAATTTTGTTTTATTTTCGAGTTTCATTTAAATTCCCTGTCATAAAATATGGTAAAGCTTTATCTGGCCTAGACTGTACTTGAGTGTTTGAGGTATGTACAGTACTCCAATCTTGAGAATTAACGGGCAGTAACATTAGAGGAACAGAAGAGACATTTAAAAATGTATTTTCTTAGGAATTTGAGACTATTGTTTTATTGATATGTTTTGTTTTGCAGGAGTATTGTTCCCGAAAATTATTTTTAAATGTCTAAGTATGATTTTTTCAAATAAGTGTTATACCATTTTGGAATTGCAATAAAATTACCTATCTTTTTAAGTTACACGCCGGAGCTGCATAGTACATTTTTTTTTCAGTACACTTGGAGAAAGTTGAGTGAAATTGTAATTACTAAGTCCTTGACTGGAAAAGAACTTGATTTTCTTTAAAATCTTGGTTGGATATGTATTATTTTTTTAATTCAATTTGATGAAGGGTTATTGAGGATTACATAACATCTTTTTTTTTTTTTAAACAGCTATATTTGTAGGTACAGTTAGCAAAATAGCCCCACAAGGTGTAAAATTTTTAGTTTTTAAAAAAATGCCATTTATTTTTTAAATAGCCAGAGGGGAATTTTTATTTTATTTTTCTGGTGACCCTTGTGACCCCCCCTATCACCCCCCTTCCCAGCTACGTTACGTTCTGGGACACCCTGTATACTTGTCCCAATCCTTTTGTTTGTCATCTACCAATTTCGCCAAATGCCTCTCAAGGGTCTGGTTAAATCTCTCAACCATTCCATCAGACTGTGGATGGTACGCGGTGGTCCTCGTCTTATGCATGCCCAAAATTCTGCACACTTCCTGGAACACCTGCGATTCGAAGTTCCTGCCCTGATCAGAATGGATTTCCAGAGGCACACCAAAGCGACATATAACTTCTTCGACTAACTTAGAAGCGACTGTTGTGGCTTCTTGGTTTGGTATGGCGAACACTTCGGGCCATTTGGTGAAGTAGTCAATGACGACCATAAAATACTTGTTTCCCGAATCCGTTACAGGAAATGGCCCAGCTACGTCAACTGCAATTCGTTCCCACGGTGCACCGACGTTATACAACCGCAGGTTCCCACGGCTCCTGGTCTGTGGTCCTTTTACAGCAGCGCAAGTAGTACATTTGCGGCACCAATCCTGTACATCATCTCGACAATGCAACCAGTAGAATCGTTCTCGCACTTTTGTTAACGTCCTCTTGACACCTAGATGCCCTCCTGATACGCCATCATGTATTTCACGGAGAACATCTGGTACTCTCGTTCTTGGGACAACTATCTGAAGATGGAACTCTCTGCCGTTAGTCTTCTCCCATTTCCGGTAGAGTATTCCGTTTTGGAGTATCAGACTGTCCCATTGCGCCCAGTACGCCTTAGTGACAGCGCCAGTGGGTGCAACCTCACTCCATATTGGTTTTACGTCACCCCGTTTCTTCCATGTGATGATGTGCCGAAGGTCGTCATCTTTTTCTTGAGCCTCCCTCATAGCATCATTCTCCCAGAGACTCAAAGGATCTGTTCTCGTTAGTTTTAATGTTTCTTCATTGCATTCCTGCTTAACACAATGTTTGCAGTCCTCCGAACACGGCCTTCGTGAGAGTGCGTCGGCATTCCCATGTGTCTTTCCGCTGCGGTGTTCCGTCTTGAAGTCATACTCCTGGAGCTGTTCAATCCATCGAGCTACTTGACCTTCTGGGTTCTTGAATTGCAGTAGCCACTTCAAGGCTGCGTGGTCAGTTCGTAGTAAAAACTGTCTGCCGATGAGATATTTGTTGAAATGTTGTAGCGTCTTTACAACAGCCAGGAGTTCTCGTCTTGTCACACAGTAGTTTCTCTCTGGCTTGGATAAAGATTTGCTGAAATATGCAATAACAACTTCTCTTTCACCCTGTTTTTGAGATAACACCCCTCCAATGGCCGTGTTGCTTGCATCCGTGTCAACTATAAACTGACCTTCAGTTTGTGGATAACCCAGGATTGGTGTTTCACACAGATGTTTCTTCAGTTTCTGAAAAGAATCTTCACAAGTCTCATCCCAACTAAATTGTCGTTTATCTTCTGTCAGCCGATGTAATGGCTTGGCTATCTCTGCGAATCCCTTAACAAAACGCCTGTAGTACGAGCATAGGCCGAGGAATGCCCGCACTTCGGTTTTGTCCTTCGGGGTAGGCCATTTTTGAACTGCTTCCAGTTTCTCCGGGTCTGTCTGGATTCCATCACTGGAGATAATATGGCCGAGATAGTTGACCTTGCTCCTGAATAAATGACACTTTTCCGGGTTCAACTTTAATTTGGCTCCCTCTATTTTGGCGAAAACTCGCTCCAAGTTTCGCAAATGGTCCTCGAAGTCGCGGCCGACAATTATGACGTCATCCAAGTAGACTAAGCAAGCCTCTCCAACTAAGCCTGCCAGTACACACTCCATGAGTCGCTCAAATGTGGCAGGTGCGTTGCACAATCCGAAGGGCATGACGTTAAATTGCCATAAACCTTTACCGGTCGAGAAAGCTGTCTTCTCCTTGTCTTTTGGATGAATTTCTACCTGCCAGTAGCCAGACTTCAGGTCTAGGGTCGAGAACCATTTCATGCCACTCAGGGTATCTAAAGTGTCGTCGATTCGAGGTAACGGGTAACTGTCCTTCTTAGTGACATCATTGAGACGCCTATAGTCCACACAAAATCTCGTGCTACCATCTTTCTTCTTCACTAATACAACAGGTGAGCACCACGGACTTGTAGACGGTTCAATAATCTTATTCCTTCTCATGTCCTCCAAAAGGCCTTCAACTTCTTTTTCCTTTGCAATTGGTATCCGTCTTGCTCGTTGACGAATTGGTCTCTCGCTTCCGGTATCTATCCTGTGCTGAACCATTGACGTTCTTCCAAGGTCCCCTTCTTGACTGGAGAAGATATTCGCGTAGCGCTGCAAAAACTTCTTAGCTTTCATGCTCTGCGAATAAGTCAGATTACTCTTACAGTCATCGAGTAGCTTAGTCACTAAACCGTAATTATTGCTGTTTGCCGAGTCTGCGCCTGTCATCGAACTACACTTTTTCATCCAGACAACTTCCTCGCACTTTCCGATGACATCACCTTTGTTCAGGCAGATCTCGCGATCATCAAGATTCAAAACCCTGACCACAGCGTTTCTGCTTCCACTAACAAGGGTTCTCGCCGTCATCAGTTTTTGTGACGATGTCTTGGTAGGTGTGTCTTCGATCAACACGCATCTGTTTGACTTTTTCTTTCCAGCTGGCGGCAGTTCCACCAGTACCTGAGCTTCCGCTCGTCCAGGTATGATGACTTTCTGTACACATGCGACTTTCCCGCAGACGCCTCCAAGAATGAAGATTTCTTCTTCACCACACTTGAAAACTCCGTCAGCGACATTAATTCTGCAGTTGTGTTTCTTCATGAAATCCAAACCCAAGATGCAATCATCCACAATCTCAGCCACGATTACGTTATGAGAGTATGAGGACCCCCCTACATACATCGTAACTGACGTTTCTCCCAGGACGGGTATTGGCTGACCGGAGGCAGTAAGTAGCCGACAGTTAATTCTCCTCTTGTGTCCCGTTGCGGTTTTTACCAGAGTTGGGTTCACTATTGTTCTAGAGGCTCCTGTGTCCAGAGTCATTTTGCAATCCGTCCCGTTAATAGTCCCCTGAATCGCAAGACTATTCCCGCTGCATGCCTGGGAGATAACAGTTATCGGGGCTCCCTCCGCGTCAGCCAGTACTCGCCCCTTAGTCCTGGCTTTTATTCGTTTCCCTGATCCCGGGCAAGAGACAAAGCCCCCTGCTTCTTCAGCACCTCTATTTGTTCCTCGAGTCTGTTCATCCTGGCCATCTGGGTTTCCTTCTGCGGGCAGTTGAGCTGAAGATGGCCCCTCTCACCGCACTTGTAGCACATGGCTCCAGAACTTTTCTTCGTAGGGGCCTTAACCTCCTTGACTTCCTCAGAGACCTCGCGGATCTTATGCGTATGCCGTATGTCATAACGAACAGCCTCGACCTCCAAAGCATGCGCCAATGCTTCTTTTAGCGAGGTATGGTGACGAAGCCTCACTGCAGTTCTGACCTCCAGGTCTTTGATTCCGTCGACAAATGCTTGAACAATATTCGTGTCTACCATCTTGGTGTCGGCTCCTGGGTGTGCCTTTCTGACGAGTTTTTCAATTTCCAACGCCCATTGTTGTAGTCCTTCTCCTGAGCGTTGGACTCTGTCACGCAGTTGGGCACGGAACACGTGCTCCAGGTGTCGCTCCCCGTATCTGGATTCAAGTGCCTCCATCAGGTCTTGGAACCCATTTCCTGTATGTGGCAGTGCTTCCAGGACCGACAAAGCTTGCCCTCTGAGCGCAACAGTGAGAGCGGTCAAGCATTGTTCTTCCGTCCATCCGTTGGCAGTAGCAACCGTCTGGAATTGCTGACGATAAGCGTTCCAGGAAGTAGTGCCGTCGTATGGCGGAACTTTCACTCTTGGTCCTTGTGCCACTCCGATAGTTCCACTAGAGATCGCAACTCCCGTGGTTTCAAGGCGCACTACTTTCTTCTGTAGTTCAATGAGGCCGGTTTTCACATTTTCGACATCCAATCCTAACCCGGTAACTCGTTCTTCCACTACGTCGACATCTTTTCGAAGCTTAATCACCGTGTTACTAACATCACTTATAGCACAAAGCACTTTTTCTTGTGATTCTTGCAAAGCGCCGAGCTTGCGTTCTTGTGACTCTTGCAAAGCGCCGAGCTTGCGTTCTTGTGACTCGAGCTTGCGTTCTTGTGATTCTTGCAAAGCGCCGAGCTTGCGTTCTTGTGACTCGAACTTGCGTTCTTGTAACTCCTTCATTGACCGAATTTCAGCCCTTTGCATCTCTATCAGTTCAATTAAATTTCCTAATTGAAGTGCCACTGACGCTACGGCGCCGCTCGTGGGCGTGGCTTGTCTAGTGGGCGTGGCCTGTGTGGTGGGCGTGGCAAGGTGGGCGGATCCAGTGGGCGGAGCTTGTCTAGTGGGCGTGGCCGGTGTGGTGGGCGTGGCAAGGTGGGCGGAGCCAGTGGGCGTGGCTTGAGTCTGAGTAGGCGGAGCCTGGGCCTGGGTGGGCGGAGCCCGATGGGCGTGGTCGGTGGGCGTGGCATGGTGGGCGTGGCCAGTGGGCGGGTCTAGAGGGGCGTGGTCGGTGGGCGGGGCCTGGTGGGTGGGGCCAGTGGGCGGGGCTTGGTCCACAGCGGGCGTGGCCTCCGCAGCTCGTTGTGCCCTTGTCCTGACGCCCTCGAAGTCCTCTCTCGGAGTCAATGGCATCTCCAAACCTCACTTCCGACACCAGTTGTTACGTGTTAGGGTTCGAAGGATTTGGAGAGAAAGACCTGCTGACTCTTTTTTGAAGACTTTATTCACTAGCACTAGTTACACACTAAGCACTAGGTCCAAACACTAAGCACTAGGTCCAAACACTAAGCACTAACAATGTCCTAGGTCGTAGCCAAGTCGTAGGTTTCACTGGTATCACTCTTGATCACTTGTTTTCGCTCTCGAAGTCGCTTCGATCGTAGCTCGAAATGAACTGCCCGGGCTCGCCTCCCTGCCGCTATTTATATGCGCCGAGACGAGTTCCAGAATGTTCCCGACTGTGCGCGAACGTGATCGCCCGGAACGAATGTTTTCTAGAAGATTCGCGCATGTACGGTAGTTCCTCTAACGCCATCTAGTATCTAATAGGGGTTTCACTCTGTTCGGTTCTTTAATTGGTTTTACTAGTTGCTGCTAGATGGCGCTAGCTCCTTTGTGTTTTGTGTGTTCGTAACAATACCTTGTATTGGAACGAAGTTCCTTATGGCGCGTTGCGGAGGGGTACCCTAGCCGGCAAAAAACGTCCGTAACGCGATGAAAAATCGTAACCTTTTTATGTATAGTCTATGTATGGTGGCTATACACTGTCTAATGTATAGTCTATGGGATGACTGTTATTATTATTTTTTATTATTTATTTATTTATTTTTTTGCAAATTGTGTCGATTGTACCTTAGCTGAAGGAACTTCGTTCCTACCTGGTGTCCCGCGACACCAATTTTTTTTTTCTACAAATATGTAATAATAATTAAATTAAAATTACATATTTGGCTATCCCGTCATGCGATGCTGAAGCTAGTTACAAACGTATACGACGATAGCGCGAAGGTTAATTGATATACATAAAAATGTGTTATTCTTATTGTTTCTCAATTGAAAACTATAAATAATTACCTGTTGCCTGCTACTCCGTACGCGTGGAATCTTAGATCCCCCATTTATTTGGTAACCGTTTAAACCTTCTCTCGACTTTCACGAATATTTCATGACCAAAATCACCAAAACCCGCCCAGCCTTTCTCGAGTTTTATCGAGACTAACGAACAGCAATTGATTTTTATATAGGTATAAGAAGAAGATAGTTGTATACCCTAGAATCTAGGCTGTATGCAGTTATTGCCTTGTAATAACAGGCTGGATTTTTAGGTAAGGCTAGTCAATTGGTCTAGGTAGTCGGTACATTTATTATACTGCGTAGTAATAACTTTATTTATTTACTACTGATTATAATCGGTAATGATGATAGACACCTATTTATTTTTGTTTATAAAAATGTATTTATTCACGGTCAATTTAACAAACAAACATAGCTGTTGTTACTATAAATATAGCCATTAAAGTGTAATTTGTTTTCGTTTGTTAAAATGTACGAATATCTTTTATTTGGACAAAGTAAGAATAATCTTTAAAATATAAAATTCTCGTGTCACAATGTTCGTTCCCATACTCCTCCGAAACGGCTTGACCGATTCTTATGAAATTTTTTATGCATATTCAGCAAGTCGGAGAATCGGCTACTGTTTTTTTTTCATACCCCTAAGTGATAAGGGTTGTCCACCCCTTACAATTACATGGCAAAACAACGTTTGCCGGGTCAGCTAGTTACCTATACAGGGTGTCCCAAAAGTCGACGTCAAGCCGAAGTCACATGATAGGTAAGGTCATAACAGTTAACAGAAAAATATAAAAAAAAAATATATTTTTTTTTATGTTTAAATAATTGCAAAAACATCAGGAAAATGTACCACATGTAACAGTTTTTACTTTCCTGTCGCTACAAATCTTTACTTTTTGACATATTTTTTTTACTTATATCTTAATAAGCTTCTGTAATTTGTTACCTTATAAATCTGAGCTAACTGCTCCAACTTGAAAAAAGATGGCATGTTTTGTAGAACCACGATTCGAAAATCAGTTTTTCAATATTGAGTATTTTAAAAATAAAAAACATTATATTTTTTTTAATATTTTTCTGATAACTATTATGACCTTAACTATCATGCGACTTCGGCTTGACGTCAACTTTTGGGACAGCCTGTATAATAGTCTTGGGGTAATTAAGAATTTAATGTATTGTGTTGAGTGTATGATAATCGTTGAATATTTTGGTAATATTTTCAAAAAATAGACTTTTTAATATTAAATTTCATGAAATATGTATTAGAAGTTTGCTATTTTAATAGGTACTTTAAACTAGACATAATAGAATACCACGTATTTGATAGTAAGAGAAACTATATCTAATTTTGCAGGAGTTGCGGTGAAATGCAAAGTAATGAAATTGATGATATGTATAACACAGCTAGCCCATGTCGAGCAGGCTCTCAGGTATGTTTATTAATTGTATACTTAAACTTACTCACTTAAACTAAAATATTATGTCTTCGATGAACGTTTGACAAAAGATATGTACAGGTAGAATTAACCGGAAATGTTAGGAGAAAAACGGCTGAGAAAAACTTAATCTGATCGTGCATCTATGACAATTTGTTTGGGAATAAATAAAACCCATGTTATGTTTAGATCGTAGTAAACATTGCTCAATAGTTTCTGCCTATTCCCACAGAAACAGGGTACGGTGGTATGCATTATAATCGTAATCTCCATGATTACAAGTTAGTTTCGGATCGTGTTTTTTTGAGTTGCGTACTAAAATGTAAAACGAATAGGGTCCTAATCTGTGGTCCTAATATTAGGACTTTGCTGTCCATCCGTCCGCTTGTCACCAGGCTGTACCGTTATTGGGGTCGCTATAAGATATAATATTATATTATGAAAATAACGGTATGTAACCCTTTGTTTGCGAGTCAAACTCGTACTTGACTGATTTTTTATGATATTCAGAAGACCATATTGATTAACTGATATAAATATTAGTTCTAATATGTATTTGTTATTAACATTATCGCGAGCCGACCTTTTATTGATTATGCAACACCTATACTGATAGGTCAGGGTATTGTATAATTATAATCTAACTATGTAAAGGATTTGATAGCCCTTAAGAAACCGGGCCACTTATGATATAAAGAAGAAATATTACGACTTTCCAGTTTCATAGTACAAAATATTGCACGAGTACTATTTTATTGCGACCAGTGCATAAACAAACTTTCGGTATAACTTCAATATAAAATATATAAATGAATTCTATAATATCATTATATCGCATAATTTAGATCATATTTACTTCAAATCCAAGATTCAACAATGATAATTATTATTTTTCCCGAAAGACCGAGCATAGCTCCGTAATTTTTGGTAAAGACGAAACCCTGGTCAATCGATTATTGACAGTATCTTTTTTTTAATGATTATTATTTTGTTATTTTTTCCCAGTAAGGATTTTAGCTAACATATTCATATTTACAATATTTTTTTTGCATTTAAACTATGCTTTTTAGCATTTTGCTTACTGCTGAGAAAATGTCGCTTATTCGATCACTTTCCTGCTTTTAATATGATGATGAAATTATAGTCGCCATGATGATGAAATTTCTAACTTAATACTCCTTTTACAGATTGTATACGCTTGGGCCCGTGATGCCCCCAGCTTGATCTTACCCAACGATGTAGGTTTTCATATTGGAAAAGATTCGCCAATCAAATATCTGGTTCTACAAGTACATTATATGCATCGTTTCCCACGTAAGTAATTACTATTAACTTATTTTAAAGAACACCCAATCAATAATTAAACTTTATGAGTTAACAGATTGATAAGGTACGAGTATATCGATCTATCCGCATTTATACTTATCGACATTACGAATTATTGCAGTTATTTTTTGTGTACTGTACAACAAAGTACTTAGTGAATAGTTTGATGGATATTATATTATTATACTTTCGATGACGTTTGAATTATATATGAATCGAGTAAATAAACTGATAACATATCGATCTACCCGCATTCTAATTAACATTATCGACCGATGCCACTTGAGGCATATCAACTTTTTATTTATATTTTGCTTGTATATAGGTATACTTTCTAGTCCTTTGGCCGCGTCTTCGACCGTCTAAATACTATTTCCATCATTATAACATCACGCCTTTTTCCCATGGGGGTAGGCGGAGACTATAGAGCGCCATCTGCTACGATCCATGTTACGGCAATGTTGTTCGCCACACATCACTTCGTAAGTTCCCGCGGGGTGAAAAGCGGGCTATGGAGTGCCGCCTTGCTACGCTGAATGTTCAGGGAGGAATAAAAGATAAGATGGATGAAGTGTGTGATTTGGTGATGGACAAGAGAATAGATGTATTGTATTGAAAGGGTGTGGATGTGACGCAGCACGGAGGTCTGACTGCTATTTGGTGCTATTTCCAATAACATATTAAAGTGGATTATAATTCTTTCAGCCCTTTTTTACACCTTACAAACTATACCTACTACACTTTGTGCAATAGATCTTAAGAAGACCGACTTTTATATAACGGCTATAATATATAACGAAAAGGGCTATAATATTTAATAAGACATTCAGTGAATGATTGCATTTTTTCTTTCAGAGTCAAAAACTGATAACTCCGGAGTTTTTCTTAAATATACAAAACGACAGTAAGTATCTACTATATTATTTTATAACTTCATGAATTTTCAACTTAATACCCTTCTATTCGAGATCAGGAAATCGAATCGATTTAAATCGATACCAAAGCTGCCTCTGTTATGCAAATTTAACTGTCAAAAATAATCATAAAATACTAATTATTTTTACCAATCAAATAAAGTACAAAAATTTATAACCAGAATGGCTTTTGAAACCACGGTATTTAGTACGAGTAGTTTCTAAAATAGCTCGATGGCGAGAACAATGGAACCAACGACAAAAATAATGATACTATTTTAGTCATATATAAATAAAAGTTCCAATTTTTCCAGGATGCCACGTCAAGCTGGAGTAATCTTGCTAGGAACAGGTGGAATGATACCTCCTAAGAAGGTTGAAAACATGGAGACTGCTTGCATTATCAATGAAGATAAAGTTATCCATCCTTTCGCGTTCAGAACTCATACACATGCTTTAGGTAAGTTTATTATAGCTTTTGGTCAGCCTGCAAAAAAAGTTTAAAAACGAGTTTTGAACTTTTTATTAGACTCAGGTTCAGTCAAATCGATATCGAGATAGGTAAGGGTTTACCTATCTAGTAAGCTTATGAGACATATTTTTTCTCAAAATTGATTCCTTAAACTTGATATCACTTTATATCACTATGATATCATATCAGTTACAGTTCATTACTAAAATCCAGCTAATTAACTTATTCTTCTTGTAAAATCATCTTATACAGTAAATCACTTACACGTTACGTAACGCGTTACGCCGCCAGTCTAATTCTTTTACCTACTGCTATGCAATTGTACTAAATATTATTTTATTTTTATACAGGTAAAGTAGTATATGGTTATGTTGTCCGTCAAGATGAGAGCGGTGATATTTGGACTTTACTCGGCAAGAAAAACCCACAACTACCCCAAATGTTCTACCCGGTAGTCGACACTAAACCTATAAGGAAAGATGATGTATTAGCTGCGAGATGTGTAATGAACAATACAAGACCCTATGCTGTCAGAATTGGGTATGTATTTTTATTTTTAAGTAAAACATTAAAATGGAACCCTGTCACTGAGATTTCACTGTCCGTCCGTCCGTCTGTGATTAGTCGGTATCTCCGGAACTAATGTTTTTCAGTTGATTCTACAACAAGAAATATACCCATATTTTTCGACAGCTATTGGCTTTGTATTTCTTCTGTTGTAGCTACACACCTATCTGTTTTGCTTTCTACACTCCCTAATGGTTGACTGGCAGAGAATGTCTTCGACATTAAGTCCGCCATTGTACAGTGTTATTTGTGCATAAAGTTTATAAATAAATAAATTTGTACCTGACTAGCTGTTGCCAGCGACTTTGTACCTCCTCCTCCAGCCCATTTATGTCCCACTGCTGGGCACGGGCCTCCTCCACTTTGGGAGGGATTATTGTCTACTGTGCCGCGCTGACCAGGCGTGTTGGCACAGGGTTTATTTTCGAGTTTTCCGTCTATCACAGAGGCTTTTACAGCACCCTGGGTAGGAAATGGGGTGGTGACACTTGTATTCTTAATCCATCACCACACGGAACCGACTTTGTTCGCGTGGAATTAATTAATTATTTTTTCCCGTTTTTACATTTATCGCTACTGCTTCGCTCCTATTGGTCACAGCGTGATATTATATAGCTTATATATAGCCTTCCTCGATAAATGGACTATCCAACAGAAAAAAGATTTTTCAAATTGGACCATTGGCTCCTGACATTAGCGCGTTTAAACAAACAAACTCTTCCGCTTTATAATATTATAAGTATAGATTATTAACTATTTTTACCTACCTTCATTCCAGAGCAACCAACAATGATGAAATGTGCAATTTCTATCTAATGTACTGGGTTGAAAACGACACTCCTTTAGAACAGAAGTACTGTTTCTCAGCCGGACCACCATACTATTATTGGACGAGAGCTCGTGAGAATTTAAACAATATACCTAATTTGGTTTAAAACATAATATTTGCAATAAAATACACTGATAAGCGAAAAAAATACCATGGCATCAGTTCTAGCGAACACCGACTTAACTAAAATAAAACTGCATTAATTTATTAATATTTTTGCGATTGACTCGCTATGCTTTTACTAAATAAACTAAATTATAATGGAAAAAATGATAACCATAAGCGGGACTTGAACCCGCGACCTCAGAATGCCGTTCCGTCGCTCTCCCAACTGAGCTATTATGGTCCACGAAGAAATTTTATTACACTACCTATAATTCTACCGAATTGTGTCATTGACACTTAATATTCTTGTTTTAGTTTAGTTAAGTCTAGGTGCGCAAGTAGAATTGGCACCAACATTAATGTATCTATATTCTTTTATTTTGGAGAAAAGATATAAAAATAATGTCGAATTGAGTCGAATCATAAAAGAGCAACTTATGGATCTGATTTTGCTATGAAAATATTTTTGACTTTAGTAAATTTAGAGAAAAAGTATTAATATTTCAAAACCTTTAAAATTATTTTTTTTCAAATACTTTATGGATCTGATATTTATTAAATATTTAATTTATAACTTACCTATTAAATAACTCACTAATACATTATAATAAAATATCGAACATTCCATCTATAAATAGATATATCTGAACTATTGCATACCTAATACTTTCATAACATAATTTTTATTTTAAGTATATAAACGTATTTTTTATGACTTTAGAATTAAGAGAATTTAACTAAAAATCTAGTCAAAAATTTCTTAAAAAAAACCTATTTTGTCTTTTTCCAAAGAAAATAAGGTGAAGTGATCTTTAAAATATCATCGATCACTGAATGTTAATAAATATAATCTTATTGTCAAACATACAAATAAAATAAAAATAATTAAATAAATATTTTACAAAATTTATAAATTATGGTTTAGTATATTATTGGCCAAGTGGTGACAGGTTATTATTACAAGTGTCACCACCCCAATTCTTCCCTAAAGTGCTGTAAGATACTAACCCATATTTTTAAATACTGTATGATCGCTATTTTACAAATTTTAACAAAAATAACATTTAGTTATACCTACTTCCTGTATTTTTTGTTAAAACCTAACCGTTACTGGGCAGTGGCCTTAAGCCTGACCCCATTACCCGGCGAGGGATGACCCCAATACTCGGGGATCGACCCCGTACGGGGGACATTAGCCATTTAATGGGGGGGCCATTGCATGTGCTTAGCCCCTACAAGAGCTGTATTTTAGGTTACTTATAAAACTACTATATATTATATTTAATCTTTTTCATTCATTATTATGTAAAGAAAAAATATTACTTATTGCGTATTTAATTACAATATCTAAACCTGTTTAAATTAAAAAGAGCTTAATCTAATCGCATATCTATCTACAAAATTGTAGCTTTGTTGTAAATAGAAACGCAGTATTTAAATGTTTGAAGTTAGAATTTAAGCGAATTGGTGTTAATGAAAATGACTATGGCATTGTGTAAAGGTATAATGGATATAGTTTGTTTACATTTAAATACCAGTTTGTACATTTTATATATTTTTTCCCATATAATGAAGTCTGTTTTATTTGAAAGTTTATTTTATAAGTCCTTCTATGTTTACTCGACTGCCAAGTATAGGTATTGTTTTTTAAATTGTTATGAGGAAATAAAGTTTTTAGCACCAGGGGGCCATAATGGGGTCATTACGACAAAAAATTATAGTAGACTACCAAATTTGGAAAAATTTCGCCATTATGACACCTTTATGGCGTCATTATGACACCATACTTGATTTTTTGTCACAATGGCGCCATTATGGTGCCATAGTGGCCTCACTATGGCACCATAATGCCGCCATTGAATTGTCATTGTGACAACATTGTATTAGCAGACCTGGCCCTGGTTTGGTATCACGATTTTAAAACTACAATTAGTTATTTAAGAGACAAGATGTATGCTGAGACTAGTTGACAAACCGTAATAATAGAATTATATATATATATTTAGTCACTTAACATTTGCATTGCCTGTTTCCGCTGTTACTTTATATAAAATGTATTTTTATCATAAGATGGCGGCACTTGTCAGTATCAATTTGTAAACATTAATAATTGTAGTTCAACAGTGTTAAGCTAAGGCCAAACCAACGCGCTCAATTCGCGTCCGCGGTGGCGTGCACGGTGGCGATCAGTTGTTGCGTACAAGTTACGAACTTGTACAGCAACTGATCGCCACCGCGGACGCGAATTGAGCGCGTTGGTTTGGCCTTACCTTTACTCATTATTGAAATTGTCTTAATAACGAATGTTTACATTCTACATCTACTTTCGATTCTTGACGATCCTAATTGCTTTTGTCAGCCTAGGCTATTTTTTTACACTTTCTTATTAGTGTTATAGGGACGTTAGGGTCTAATGACTAACACAAAAAAACCTATTGAGCGTATTAAAATACCTTAATTATTTGAATCATTATCATCATACTTTCTTTCTTCACGCCTTTACCCTATATTAGTAGGCAGGGACTATACAGCGCCATCTGCTGCGGTTTAAACACACTTCCTTGGCCTAATTTACACTTCGTACATAATTGGTATTAAATGTAAATTCGACTATGTATTGTAAATTATAAGCTCATTGTTATGTGCTTATTGTTGTGTTAAGTTTTACATATAGATTGTGATATTGTTTTTTTATGTATTTGCACACTATTATTTCTGTGTACTTGTTTTTAATATTTTCGAGATGTAATAATTATAAATAAATAAATATTCATGGACATTTCACACAACGTCCTCTGGTCCCAAGCTAAGCTTATATGCTTGTGTTATGGGTACCAGAATACGGATAGAATACATATACAACTTTTTTTTTGTAAACATACTTATAATACATAGGAACACACAGACGCAGTACCTACAAAGATTTGTATGACAATTAGAAAAATCACACAAATGATTGTCCCGAGCGGGAATCGAACCCGCGACCTCTTGATCGGCAGTCCGTTACCAGAACCACTACACCACGAGGCCCGTCAATTGTATTATGCGAATTATTTTTAACTTTTATTTCATTAACGTAATATTAAGTATCATCAGTGGCGGATTTACAGTCTCGGCCGCCCTAGGCCCCAAGCCATCAAGCCATCAGCCGCCCCTTCCTCAGCATCCACCATATAGACTACATAATGAAATTACTTCATTGCCAACTTTTAGCTAAATAGATTTAGATGGAGAAAAATTCAGTTTTATTTCGCAAGAAAATTTTATTTTGTATAAGAAGATTTTTTGTAAATCACCGCCCCTAAATCTAGCCGACCTAGGCCTGGGCCTACTGTGCCTTAGGGTAAATCCGCCACTGTGTATCATTAAAGAATTGTTTTTGAAAAATCCATGAAATAAGAATTTGAGAACGTATAACAACGTATTTTCGTATTTTTTTTTTACTTCATTTTACGGGCTTCGTGGTCTAGTGGTTTATGTAACAAACTGCCGTTCACGAGGTCGCGGGTTTGATTCCCGCTCGGGACAATCATTTGTGTGATATTTATAAATGTCATACAACGTCTGTTCTGTCTGGGTGTTTCTATGTATTATAAGTATGTATTTACAAAAGAAAAGTAATATATGTGGTATATCCGTATTCTGGTACCCATAACACAAGCATATTAGCTTAGCTTGGGAACAGAGGACGTTGTGTTAAATGTCCATGAATATTTATTTTATTTATTTATTTAAATTATAAATAATAAAATTGTTATAGATGAAATTTGATGCACAAAAGTTTATATCTGGATCTGTACAAAGAAAATACATAATTTTAATGTTAGAGTGTTTTATTGATCAGATATTTAAATATATTGACTATTGTTTGGGTATTTTACGTTGCTTATACGAATTTTTCCAAATTTTTGCACAAAAGTTAAGTGTATGAATAAAACTACTTTTTACGGATTTAGACGCGTATATTTGTTTTAAATTTTGGCCCGAAATTAAAATAGAATGTGGGTAAACCCTGTAATAACTGATCGTAGAAGACACATTACAGCTCAGTCTCACCCGTGACCATGGTGACTGCAAAGTCTCCGAAACGTCGGGCCAAAATTTAAAACAAATATACGCGTCTAAATCCGTAAAAAGTAGTTTTATTTAAACAGATGAGTCGCGCAAGTGTTAGAAAATAAAAGTTAAGTGTATGTTTAATATATTATTGGAAAACTATATATAAAGTGTTTATCATATATTTATAAGTGATAAATGTGTATCTGAATATTTAGTAGAAACAATTTAAAAAGCATTTTAAATTAGGTACTTTTATGGTAATTAATTTAAGTTAAGTTTAAATTTTTTTATCGATATAATAAATTGTAGTAGAAAAATTAATTAAAGCGAGCGGGTCTTGAACCCATCGGAATACTGTTTTGTTTTCAATTTTTTTTACATTACTGTATCATGCCATCTATCGAGATTTTAGCACATTTTTGAATTAGTAACTAGGCGTGGCATCACAATGAGTGCTCTCTTTAATGAACACAAGATGGCAGCACTAACACTAAGTGCTATAAATATCGTTACTCATTTATTTATTTTCTTTTTTTTATTAATACCTACTTTGGTAATATTTATTGTATACTAGCTGACCCGGCAAACGTTGTTTTGCCATACAAATGTCTGTGGGGGGAGGTGTTTGAAAAATAGATGTTGTCTGTGTGTAGACCTACTGAACATGCTTGTAAAATTTCATAAAAATCGGTCAAGCCTTTTCGGAGGAGTACGGTAACTAACACTGTGACACGGGAATTTTATATATTAGATAAATAATTTTACTAAATGACAAAAAAACATTATTCGACTAAAGGAAATATAGACGCCCTGATACTTTTGGACTTAGTGCTACCTCCTTGTGGCAGTTATATCCATGTTGGATTTGATTTTTTTTCTATAATATTAATTTATGTAATGTCCCATTATGTTATTTTTACGTACATAACTATGATAGCTGATATCCTCATCTTCGTATGTTTTTATATTTCTACTGCATGTGTATTTAAAATGCTTTTTTAAATATATATGTTTAAAACATGTGTTAAACACGACTATTCTATGTTAAAATCTACTAGATAAGCCTAAGTTATGATAAAACTGTTAGCATAATAACTATGTTAAGTTTAAATGTTCTATCCAAATTACTACGCAAAATTGTAACTAACTTGAAATTATTAGGTATAAATCCAGTTGTTTTTATTTTTACTTAAGTTTATTAATATACAACTTTTTAAAGTACCTACACTTTTTTTTTCCTATATTAGTGAAATTGTGCATTCGACTAGCAGATATACTGAAAATTATTAACATACGTTTTAGTTTTGTGGTTATAAATCACGTAAATATGTTTAAGCTATTGCATAGCTTTTATCGTGGGCCTTGAACGTGGAGACCGAATCCAGAAATTCCGTAACGAAAATAACCTAACACCGGGGGGTATATACTCCGACCGGCACAGCCGTGATACTTTTTAGTTTTGCCATCTATCGATGAAAAGCAGAATATTTAATGATTTTTTTTAAATATCACGCTTGTCTCTTTAGTTCAGCAACTCTCCTCTAGGTGGCATTGGTTGTATCGGTGTATATTCAAAATAAACAAAGGAAAAAAATACTGCTTAAATAAAATAAACAAATAATTTTAATTGCATAAGTTGTTAAAAAATCCCATGCAATAGCTTTACCGCGGCAGTCCTCGAGTGGCAAACGTCTTTTTAATAAATTAGCTAGTTTTATGTTTATGTAGAGTATAGCCCTACTTATACCTGATCACATGAAAATCTGTTAAATTCATAAAATAAAATTCACTTTGATTTCCCAATTTTACAATCCATATCAATACACAGCTGTGAGGCGATATAATATGCTAGTTGAATGTTTATTTTTATACAATCTAATGAATTAACATAAGTAGATTTAAGTAAGTATAATTAATTAAATCTACATAAGTTAATGACCACAAAAAAGGTTGTTATGTGTACATAACAACCTTTTTTGTGGTCATTACTTAAACATTAATTTTCTAAAATAGTCAATATCTCTCAAACAAACAGACGTATTTATTAAATGTATATTAAAACAAATAATTATATTGTAATTATTATTAGGCCTAAGTAAAAGATGTCTATAAAATATTTTATTCTAATACATATATCTATATTGTATCGATGTCGTAGACTTGTGCCTAACTCGATGTTGCCCTATGATTCCTATCGTGTGAACCTCAAATGGTGTAATCAACTTTAAAATGCAAAAATATAAACTACTATATTTTAAGATTGGAGTTTTATTTTTAATCTACCACCGAAACGAAATACCTACTTTGAAATCATCTATGTGACGTTCAAAAGGGTGTACGCAAAATTGTCTACATAACTGCCGGCAACAACCCGGTCGTAAAGGCCAGTAGCCTGATAATCAGGAATCCACCGGCGGATTAGGTGTGTATTCTGTTTAACACTTGCAACCAAGCATAATAATATACGAGTATGACCCACAGAATAGATAGAAGATACTACGTATCAGAAGGGAAACTTAGAAGAACGGGTAAATTATAGAGGAGGGGTATTTTGCATTCTGACAACTGTCATTTGACTGTCATTTGATTGTCATTTGACTGCTCAACTGTCAACCTTCTGTCAACTGAGTACAGCCGTAATAATTAAGCCATGTTAGATATTATATTAACCACATGCTTAGACCACATGTTATAGCTATGTAGCCACATATTTTACACAATAGATAATTATTTAGATGCAAAAATAAAATTACAACTATGTGGTTACCGAATTATTTTATTGTAAATGACAAAACAGAATGAACATATCTACGAAAATACACTTATAAATATAAATATTATATAGGTACACTTATTATCAAGGTCAGAGCAAGCCAATATACTTTTAAAAACTAAACAATATGTATTGCCCCAGAACTACTTACTCCAAAGATTTATTTTATTATCATTAACATAGTCGAGTTACATGCATTACAAGATTGTGCTTATGCCTCGTGTTAACAAATGGCGGACGATTATTTAAAATAACAATTTTATTTTTTATAACGTACAATAAATTTTCGTCTCTGACAGAGGATGTTATATGTGTACAATATTCCTTAGCTAACTTTTACAGCACTCTAGGAACAAAAAGGGGTGGCGACACTTGCATTCTTCACTATACGGACAACAGAAACAGAAACAGAATTTACAACAGTAAATTGTTAACTTTAAAATTACCTAGATGACTTAATAAATTAAATTAAAGCAGAAAACCCGGGTACTAACTGACACCCTGAATAGCCGATGGGCCTTGAGATTCATAACTAGTAGCAAATGCGTCAGTCTCAATTTCCTCTTTTAAGACGATACCAAAATAGCTTCGTGCATTTTTCTACGTACGAAGTTTTCATTGTTTCTTTAGATTGAATGGCTAGAGCTCTAATTTTTAAGTATATGTTTTTTCAATATATGATCTAGGATCGCATAAACTCAGAAACACGATTGAAAAAAGTTTTCTCGATAGAAAATCTTAGCGAAACAACCTCTCTAATTTTTTATTTTTTTCATTTGTCGGTCTATTATCGCGTATTAACTAATGAAAAAACTTTAAAAACATAAGTAACTATTATATATAGAAACACGTAAATCAGAATTAAAATATATTTAGTAGATTTTGAGTAAATAGGAAAAGTATCCCTAATTCTTCATTTTCTGTGCCTACTGGCTGTGTTAATATGTACGTGTCGGCGATGATATACGATAATTTTGTTGTAGGCCCTTAAGAATATAGTAGAATATGAGAATTGCCAGCGTCGTAACAAATCGTAGTTCAAAGTGTTTGTTACACACATATGACGATCTTACTTGATCTTCCGAAAGGCCCTTCAAAAGAGCAGAGTCAATACTCTAAATACACTTCTTGGTGACTGTTTCTCGAATCGGAAATTGGTGCAGAGCCACATTCTTTCGCTTGCTTTTGCATTTAGGAATACAGCATGTCGTCTTCATGATAAAACATATACGGAATATTGCAGTTTTGATGAGAGAAGATATGCTCGCAGAATATACTCCTGATAAATTCAACTTATAACTAAAATTATAATTAAAACAAATAAGGGCAAATTATACAATGGTGACAACCATGTGACGACACAGGTGACAAGTTGACAAACGGCGACAGTCACAGAAAGAATAAAGAAACAAAAGTTCTCTAAAAAGCTCTTATTCTTCCACTACATCACATAGGGCTCCTTAAAAAAACGCCGAACTTCGAGACCCTGCGCCGTTTGCACTCCTTCAATCCCAAGACCCCAAATAAATCATCACAATGTATGAAACAAAGACAAAAATCGTCACCCCTTTTATAATTAGATTTTTTGGAGAATTTAATTTGATGAATGAATTTAGTTTGAGAGGTTAGTTCTTTGGAGGAGCCCTATGAACCAGAGGTGATTCCAAGGCTACTATCAATCCTCGTCTCCCGGTTTGTGGCCGCCGCATATGTACTTACAAATTTGAATCATGGATCAAATCTGTGCTCTTAAAACCTATCACAGAAAGTTTAGAACATATTAGTCTGTGCTGAACAATGGTAACACTAAAATTAATGTCATGGACAGACATGACGCCTTTCAAAACCTAAGTTTCCTCAAATTTCCTCTGACGTCCGCTGTCACAAAATAGTTGTCTATGGTTTCTTCTAAGATTCCGGGCAGTGGTATGACCGTATATGCCCTAGAAAAAATATATACTCCGATGTCATCATTCCTTCAAAAATCATAGACTTACGATATAGATCTAGACGGTACACTCAGTACAACAAATCCAGCCTGCTTCTTTTTTTATTTGAACAGATTAAGAAAAATAAAGAACAAAGAGCCTATTTAGTAGCCTTTCTAACTCTTTCTTTTTGAGCTGAAGTAAAAGAGAAAGCTAGTAAGAAGAAAAGAGAAGGCAAGGTTACTATTTTACTTTTATACCGTAAACGGGCCTGGCCTTCCGACAAATCTATATTCCCGAGTTGTTTCTCCCTACTTAAAACCTCCTTGTTGGCCATACAACTGTTCGGGAATGTATGACCCGATATGAGTGGAGTGGTGTGGACGAAGCCAAGGAAGTGCGTTTGGATGATAGCAGATGGCGCTCTATAGGCTACGCTTTTTAATTATCTACCCCCATGAGAAAAAGGCGACAGTATGATGAGTATTTATAGATGGCGTAACGATAAGGACAGCGTCGCCAAATGTACGTTTGTGCTCATCTTAGTTTCGCATTACCTACTCCATAATTTATAGAATCTTTCAACAGTTTAGCGGAAGAGGCTTGTTCCCAACAGTGGGATGCTAATGGGTTAGAAATAAATTTAAAAACTATAAAATACACTTACATTTTTTAATTGATCCATATAATGCTTTGTTTCGCAAAACCAACAAAAGCGCGTGAAAAATATAGACACATCTCTGCAAAAAGCACAATTTTAACTACGGAGACCCTCAAAATAAAGACCAAACTGTCTTTTGAGCGCCTTAAGAACCGTAAGCGCAAGTGGTAATATAGTTATAGATATGAACACAGCAAAAAAATAGGTGCCTTTTTAAAATATGGTATTTAGTAATTTTTTTTTAAAGGGGGCTTATAATTATTACATAATATGTCAGCCCCATCATAACTTAAACTAATAAGTCCACATAAATAATAAGATTCAACTATAAAATAACAATAACCAGATATATAAAAAAAAAATTTTTCGTAAAAATTGTTGTATAATTTTTTTTTTTTGTTTTGCTTCCTCAGGTGTAGGATTAGCCAAAACACTTTGTACTGCACCAACATCCATAAGATTTAAATTTAAATCAACTAAAATATTTTTTCTACTAAATAATACTCTACTAAATTGTAATCTATACTATATCTTATATATAAAATTCACGTGTCACAGTGTTAGTTACCGTACTCCTCCGAAACGGCTTGACCGATTCTTATGAAATTTTGCATGCGTATTCAGTAGGTCTGAGAATCGGCCAACATCTGTTTTTTAAACCAATATTTTTTTTTAGTACCTATGGCAAAACAACGTTTGCCGGGACAGCTAGTTTTGTTATAAAATTTAAAAAAACTGATATTTAAAGTCTGAGATAGCATTGATTTTCATTCATTTCATTATCATTGTCAAGGCCTTGCACCAAAAGTAACTTTCTTTTAGGCGTGTCTGTCCGTAGTTCTATTATAAAAACAAAATATTGCAACAAGCTTGTTGTAATTAATGAACACAACTTTTCAGTCAAACCTACAAAAAATTTAAAAAAACTTAAGCTGAGGAGATCCCATAATAATTATAGTGTTATGTTATGGGGAAAACTAAATGATTCGTGCTTTGATCTCGTCGTTCGTTTTGTGATAGTCATCAAATTAATTAATTATTATCTAATAATTACCAGATAATATGGTCCGTGTGCTGACGGTTAAAGATGTCCGTGTGATGACGTGTTAAGAATATCAGTGTCACTACCCCATTTCTTCCCCAGGATGCTGTAAAAGCCAGCTAAGGGATATTATGAGCAGTAAACATCCACTGTGAGAGCTGGTGAGCTTGGCATAGTAGACCATAATCCCTCCCGAAGTGGAGGAGGCCCAGGAGAACCATGGGACAATTTCCAGATAACCTTGCATGTACTATACTCGAACTTCAAAAATTTTATCTTTGTTTCAATTTATATTAAATCCTTGTCTAATATATAAAATTCACGTGTCACAGTGTTAGTTACCGTACTCCTCCAAAACGGCTTGACCGATTCTTCTCAAATTTTACATACATATTCAGTAGGTCTGAGAATCGGCCAACATCTATTTTTCAACCTTTTTTTTTGTATGGCAAAACAACGTTTGCCGGGTCAGCTAGTGATAATATAAATCTGAAGAGTTTGTTTGTTTGTTTGTTTGAACGCGCTAATCTCAGGAACCACTGGGCCGATTTGAAAAATTCTTTCAGCATTATATAGGGTATTTATCGAGGAACGCTTTAGGCTATACAAATCACGCTACGACCAGTAGAAGCGAAGCAGTATGTAGTGAAAAATGTTGCAAAAACGGGAAAAAATTTCTACATTCCACGCGGATGGAGTCGCGGGCGACAGCTACTGTTATATAAAGCTTTTATTTAAAAGGCACGAAGCGAGCCTTTTTGTGATATTGTATTCTACACCTAAATTCTGATTTTATTGAATCGTAAATTCTATTGAAAATATTTCAGTAATTGAATGACATTTTAAGGATGTTCCTTAAAATGTTTTGTGTGTAGGTACGAAAATGGCTGTTTTCACGGTCATATGAGCTACAAGTATAGGTGACGCCCACAGATCCTTGGGGAATGGGGACGTAAGTGGGTTGTGGGCGATAAACGCACGTTTTCTGTACATCTGCATTATCGCGGCAGGGGAGCATCGCGTTGGTCCTTTTATGGACTGCCTGAATTGTAGTTTTAGAACTAGGCTAGTAAGTATCGCAAAATGTGCTTTTGGCCTTGACCTTCATATAACATACCTAATTTTTATGAAAGGAATCTTATCCCATATTTAATTATAGAGAGTAGAAAACTTAATCTGGTGTAATATACAAATGGCCTTATTCATAATGACTTATCGGACGTTTAAACGGAGATTTTATCAATGAGATAATAAACGTTTTATCGTAAAAAGACTATTATGAATAACAAGTGTTGACCATTTTCACGTACCGATTTTAGCGAACTTTTAAACCTTCGTTAAGTCATTATGAATAAGGCCATAAATTTCTACCTACCTTTTATTACATAGGTAGGTACCTGATTGCAAAAATACATAAAATACGATCTTTTTCTTATAATTAGTGTTAATAATAGCAGGCACCGTATTTAGGTGGTAGGTATCTCACAATCATTCCAGATCTTTCACATCTTTCACTCAATGCTCATGATTCTACGATTCCTCTAACTCACATCCAAGTGGTCTACAGGTCTTCTCAGTTTAGTTGAGAAAGCTTAATCTAGATCTATTTAGTCACCACCCCTTTTCTTCACCAGGGTGCTGTAAGAGCTAGCTAAGGGATTTCATAAACGGCTAACATCTACTTCATTTTAACACTGCTTTATTTTAACTAATAAATTTAAATCGAACAGCTCTGAAAAATCTAGACAAATTTCTTCACTTTTTTCAACAACATGTTTGCTATCTATATAAGGTAGTCTACTTGATCATAGGATATTTCATTGGCCTCATAGATTGTATGGTAATATGATCCCTCACAACTCAAACTTCCACGCTAAAACACGATGTTTAAAGAATTGGGCATAAATAGATTGCCTGATCAGAATTTTAACAAAAAAAACCGGCAAATGAAACAATAAAATTGATTAAATACTTACATACCTATTCACACATCCTTACATTTGTTTTACATGATCGCGTATAGATGGTTAAGTCTCGTGGTCACGCGTGTGCCTGATAATTGGCTTCTTACGGATTATACCGTGAAAGAGTTGTTTCTAAGCCGGTATTTACTACATACTTATTGTGACGTAATAGCTACATTTGAACCTTGAATTAGTGCATGGCTTAGTAGGGCAATGTGCTCCATTATGCCTTGAATATTAATAGATAATCTAAAACTGTTATTGGATTAGAAATTTTGTCAATGACATGTTCAATTATAATTTATATTGATGAAATAATAAAACAAATTTACCTATGTCCTAAAAACTAATGTTCTGAGCGCTGACATTTGAAAGAAACTAAAGTAACGTACCTTACTTATTCAATATTCTATTCTCTCTTCAGCATAGAATATTGAATGAAGATAGTGGGGCCTGCGAAGAAAAAAAGAGATTTAAACAAAATAAAAAAAGATTGATTATTGTTTTGTACCCCACTAAAACATGATCCCATATCATTCCATGTTAGTAAGGACGTTCCACCGCCCTTCTCGTGATCACAGTAGGTACCTATATGTAAATCACAAGAAATATCGAGATAGCTAATATAACTATATCTTAGCGATTAAGTGATTGCACTATGCAGATTTAAACACATACATAAAATTATACCTAGAGGAAAAGATATGATATGACATCAATTCTTTAAAAACATAAATACGCATTGCAGAAATAGTATTTCTTTTTAAAAAAGCTTGTTAGGCTTGCCTACTTAAAATAAAAATATTTGACTTTGACTTAAGGCATAAGTTACATGTTAAGTTCTACGAGTATAAAATCTCGTACAAAATATTATACACGAACACATCGTTCTTATTAACCAATTCCTGCCGAGATTTTCATTCGTGAGCTTTTAAATGAAATAGGGATTTAACCTTTGAGATATCCAAAAATAATCATGATATGTGAAATTGCTTTGCCTGTATCTGACAATAGAGTAAGGTAGGGAATCAAACAAATATTTAATTAATTTGATTTCGTAGTATACGGTTTCTGTAGCAACTAACTTTAAATAGCATCTTGTTTTTCCAAGTATATGGAGAACTAATTATTCCAAGAGGAAATGATAAAAAAAACAGTTTTATTTTATTTTCTTTCTGAAATTAATGTAATACAATATTAAACAATCTGAACTTGTTGAAAAATGTTTGTACTGCGTCTGGGTGTTTACTATGTATTATAAGTATGTATTTACAAAAGAAAAGTAGATTATGTATTATATCCGTATTCTGGTACCCATAACACAAGCATATAAGCTTAGCTTGGGACCAGAGGACGTTGTGTGAAATGTCCATGAATATTTATAAAAAAAAAAAAAAAAAACTAGGTACATACATATCCAATATAATTATGTAGATCTATACGTCAACGATGTCAATCGTTAGTTTGATGCGATACTAATGACGTCAAAGGACTCTGTCCAAGGTATAAGCCACTGCCCGGAATCTTAGAAGAAACCATAGACAACTATTTTGTGACAGCGGACTACAGAGGAAATTTGAGGAAACTTAGGTTTTGAAAGGCGTCATGTCTGTCCATGACATTAATTTTAGTGTTGCCATTATTCAGCACAGACTAATATGTTCTAAACTTTCTGTGATAGGTTTTAAGAGCACAGATTTGATCCATGATTCAAATTTGTAAGTACATATGCGGCGGCCACAAACCGGGAGACGAGGATTGATAGTAGCCTTGGAACCACCTCTGGTTTATAGGGCTCCTCCAAAGAACTAACCTCTCAAACTAAATTCATTCATCAAATTAAATTCTCCAAAAAATCTAATTATAAAAGGGGTGACGATTTTTGTCTTTGTTTCATACATTGTGATGATTTATTTGGGGTCTTGGGATTGAAGGAGTGCAAACGGCGCAGGGTCTCGAAGTTCGGCGTTTTTTTAAGGAGCCTTATGTGATGTAGTGGAAGAATAAAAGCTTTTTAGAGAACTTTTGTTTCTTTATTCTTTCTGTGACTGTCGCCGTTTGTCAACTTGTCACCTGTGTCGTCACATGGTTGTCACCATTGTATAATTTTCCCTTATTTTAATTAGCAATTTTTTATATCTTATTTGTTTTAATTATAATTTTAGTTATAAGTTGAATGTATCAGGAGTATATTCTGCGAGCATATCTTCTCTCATCAAAACTGCAATATTCCGTATATGTTTTATCATGAAGACGACATGCTGTATTCCTAAATGCAAAAGCAAGCGAAATAATGTGGCTCTGCACCAATTTCCGATTCGAGAAACAGTCACCAAGAAGTGTATTTAGAGTATTGACTCTGCTCTTTTGAAGGGCCTTTCGGAAGATCAAGTAAGATCGTCATATGTGTGTAACAAACACTTTGAACTACGAGTTGTTACGACGCTGGCAATTCTCATATTCTACTATATTCTTAAAAGAGGAAATTGAGACTGACGCATTTGCTACTAGTTATGAATCTCAAGGCCCATCGGCTATTCAGGGTGTCAGTTAGTACCCGGGTTTTCTGCTTTAATTTAATTTATTAAGTCATCTAGGTAATTTTAAAGTTAACAATTTACTGTTGTAAATTCTGTTTCTGTTTCTGTTGTCCGTATAGTGAAGAATGCAAGTGTCGCCACCCCTTTTTGTTCCTAGAGTGCTGTAAAAGTTAGCTAAGGAATATTGTACACATATAACATCCTCTGTCAGAGACGAAAATTTATTGTACGTTATAAAAAATAAAATTGTTATTTTAAATAATCGTCCGCCATTTGTTAACTCGAGGCATAAGCACAATCTTGTAATGCATGTAACTCGACTATGTTAATGATAATAAAATAAATCTTTGGATTAAGTAGTTCTGGGGCAATACATATTGTTTAGTTTTTAAAAGTATATTGGCTTGCTCTGACCTTGATAATAAGTGTACCTATATAATATTTATATTTATAAGTGTATTTTCGTAGATATGTTCATTCTGTTTTGTCATTTACAATAAAATAATTCGGTAACCACATAGTTGTAATTTTATTTTTGCATCTAAATAATTATCTATTGTGTAAAATATGTGGCTACATAGCTATAACATGTGGTCTAAGCATGTGGTTAATATAATATCTAACTTGGCATAATTATTACGGCTGTACTCAGTTGACAGAAGGTTGACAGTTGAGCAGTCAAATGACAAT
This sequence comes from Orgyia antiqua, assembly GCA_916999025.1. Classification (NCBI taxonomy): domain Eukaryota; kingdom Metazoa; phylum Arthropoda; class Insecta; order Lepidoptera; family Erebidae; genus Orgyia; species Orgyia antiqua. The sequence continues at coordinate 25,048,795 of OU779862.1, forward strand.
CAAATGACAGTCAAATGACAGTTGTCAGAATGCAAAATACCCCTCCTCTATAATTTATCCGTTCTTCTAAGTTTCCCTTCTGATACGTAGTATCTTCTATCTATTCTGTGGTATAAGCGAAGGCGTTTTATCATCTGCTCACTATTTTCATTACTACACCACGCCGTCCGCGTCATTAGCTCAATATATAACGGAATATTTGAAAGTTATTATTACCCATATGCAGTAGTGAGATTTTTTTTTTTTTTTTTTTTTTTTTTTTCTTGCAATCTGTTCTTATTTAACATTCAGCAAATGATCAGTATGTATGTGTTTTGGTCATTTAAGGCAGTAGTCCAGTGACATAAACTGCCTATTTATTTCTCATCTCTAGAGGTCACCGGGAGTTTTTCTTTTCAATCTTATAAATTTAAAATTGCTCTGCATTAGCTGTGTGGCTAACTTGTTTGGATGATGCTCTAGTCTTTTTTTATAGTGTGTCATAGAATGTTTGATTTCGTCTTTAACCGTCTTTATTCCGAGGTCGTTATGTATTTGTTGATTTGTCATATACCAGGGGGCTTTTGTAATGATTCTTAGTGTCTTTGATTGGTATCTTTGCAGGATTTCTACGTTGGAGTTTGAGGCCGTTCCCCATAGCTGGATCCCGTATGTCCAAATCGGTTTTAAAATGCTTTTATAGAGCAGTATTTTATTCTCTACGGAGAGGTGAGATTCTCTGTGAAGTAACGAAGACATTTTTCTGCTTTGTATCCCCAGTGCTTTGCGCTTTGTGAAGATATGTTTTTTCCACGTTAGCCGACGGTCCAGGTAAAGGCCGAGATATTTTGCGTCATTTGCTTGTGGTATTTGTACATTGTTGAGGCTTACTGGAGGACACATAGCATGTCTTGTAGTAAATGTCACCTGTATAGACTTGTCTTCATTTATCTTTATACGCCACAGGGATAGCCATTGCGTTATATTGTTAAGACAACATTGGAGAATATTAGTTGCTTGTTGGGGATCTTCATGTGTGGCGAGTACTGCCGTGTCATCGGCAAAGGTGCCAATAACTGTTTTATCTGAGATAGGTAAATCGGATGTAAATATTAAATATAGTGTAGGACCCAAGACACTGCCTTGAGGTACTCCAGCATGGATTTTATGTAGGTTAGTTACTTCCTCTCCCAACTTAACATAGAAGAACCTGTCAGTGAGGTATGACTTAAGAAGTATGAAGTAGTTAATTGGTAGTAGGGTTTTAATTTTGTATAAAAGGCCAATATGCCAAACTCTGTCGAAGGCTTGGGAAATGTCTAGGAATGCTGCGCAGCAGTATTTCTTCTGTTCATAAGTATTATGGATTTCTTCGATCAAACGGTGAATCTGCTCTATAGTGCCATGCTTTTCTCTAAATCCGAATTGATGGTCAGGTATGATTTCAGCTTCAGATATTACTACGTTTAGTCTTTTGAGGAGTAGGATTTCCATGACTTTCGATAATACTGGCAGCAGACTGATAGGCCTATAGGATGTTACTTCCTCCGGAGCTTTTCCAGGTTTAGGAATCATAACTATCATTGCAATTTTCCATTGTGCTGGGAAAATGCCACGTGCAAGTACACAGTTGAATAGCTGTGTAAGATAGGTTATTGCTATGTCTGGTAATTCATCAAGTACTGTGGCTGAAATTAAATCATAGCCTGGTGCTTTCTTTTTGTTAAGATTTTTTATGACAGTCACAACCTCGCGTTTTTTTACTTTTTTTATGGGTAAGTCAAGTTGATAGGGCTCACTTATAGTAGCATAAATTTTTTCGTAAGTTGAGCTTGTTTCACAATTACTAGGATTTGGAACAAAAACATTGTCCAAGTAAAGCGCAAATGTCTCTGCTTTTTCAGAGTTGCTTTTGGCCCATGAACCATCTGCTTTGCGTATTGGAGGATTAGCAGTGGATTGTTTTTTAAGCTTTTTCGTTGCCTTCCATAAGGAGTAGTCACTGGATGCAAAATTATTCAGGCTTTCCAAATAACGTTGCAGGTTATCATTTTTCTCCATGCGTAAGTATAGCTTAAGTTTTGCTGTTAGATAGTTAAGATGAGTTTTATCGCTAGGAAATCTAGTTACTTGCCATTTCCTGCGAGCTCTGCGCTTTTCGGCTACTAATTCTCTTACAGATTGTGAACTCTCTTGGTGATTGTACCTCTTCGCGGCGGGAGTACTATTCCATGCAGCGTTCTGGATGCACACATTGAAGAATTCGACAGCAGACATAACATCTTCTTCGGTTTTAAGAGGCTGCTTAGTGTCCATATGTTCGTTAACTATTGCACGAAACATGTCCCAGTTCGTTTTATTGGTATGCAGTCTTGGCGTGGGTGTAGTCTGGAGAAGTTTTTGGTGGATTTCCAGTAATACCACGCTGTGGTCAGATGAGAGATCAAGTAGATTCGTACATGCACAGTTATTCGTTGGTATTCCTTTCAACACCGCAAAGTCAACCAAATCGGGGATTTTTTTTGGGTCTGTAGGCCAGTATGTTGGCTCACCGCTAGATGCTGTATTAAGATGAAGGTGGTCAAGAGCTAATTTAAGCTGTCGTCCTTTTGGGGTTGTTAAGCGTGAACCCCAGCAGGTGTTTTTACAGTTGTAGTCTCCTCCTGCTATGAACCTGGGGCCCAGAGTATTGAAAAAGTGTACATAGTCTTCCTTTTTAATTGCATGTTTTGGTGGGGAGTATACAGCAGTTACAGTTAAATGTCCTCGCCAGTCTTCGACAACTATACTGGTGGCTTGTATGTGGGCGGTACTATACTTTTCCTCCACATAGTGTCTTATATTATTTTTGATAATAATTGCAGAACCACCGTGAGCTGTTCCGTCCGGGTGCATTGTTTGGTAAAACTTATAATTTTTTATTTGTAGGAAACTTTTCTTGGTAAAGTGTGTTTCGGATACTAAAAGAATGTCAATTTTATTTATGAGTAGAAAGGTCTCAACTTCAGGAATATGATGTGAGAGCCCATTGGCATTCCAAAGGGCTATTTTTAGCGAGTTGAATATGTCAATTTCGTCATTGTTTCCATTAGGAGGTTAGTTATTGAGGTCAATTGTTGGATTAATTGTGTCAGTACAGTAATAATTTCCTTTGGGTCGTCAAGTGTATTTTGAATCTGCGATGAGTCACTATTTTTTTCATTGTTATTTGATTGTTTATTATTAGTCAAGGCTTCTTTATATGTCTTATTATTATTTCGTTGCGCTGAGTTAGGGTAAACTGTATCTTGATGTTTTGTATCTAATTTTTTATGTTTTGCTGGTGTTGTTGGGTATTTAATTTTAAGTAGTTCTTGATAGACCGAGCATCCTTTGTAATTTGCCGGGTGGTTTCCTTCGCAGAGAACACATTTTACTAGGTCAGACCTTACTTTACGTTCGCAGTTCATTGAAGCATGCTCTCCAGCACATTTGATGCATTTTGGTTTTCTAAAGCAGTACTTTCTGGTATGTCCATACTGCTGGCAGTTGTTGCATTGAGGAATATCTCTTTTTGGTCTAAGTGGTTCTATTATTATTTTGCAGTGCAGCAGATTCTTTATACTGTATACGCTTTTGTTGTTACTTTCGGATTCAAGTTCTACAAAGAATATTGGTAAGGGCTTCTTGGTCAATCTTTGCTTGACGTTCCAGATGTTAGTTACTTTGTGCCCATGTGTTTCTAATGCCTGTTTTATGTCATCTGGGTCACAAGTTGGGTGGAGATTTTTAAGGACTACTTTGAAACAGCGGTCCTGCTTCGGTTTGTATGTATAAAATTCTGTTCTCTTTTCTTGGAGGATTTTGACTAATTTAGTATATGTTTCTGAGGTAGTAGCTTGGATCCGGACTTGCTCATCACGAAGAACTTTAATTTCGTAATAACCCTCTGCAACTTCATCTAGTACTCTTATCAGCGGTTGTATGTTGCCGACTCTGTCTACGTAGAGAGGAGGTGGCTTAGCTATCTTTTCAGGCTCCTCAGTTTGTTGCAGTTGTTCTGGTTCTAAATCCAGTTCAGAGAAGCTGTTAGAAACAGGAATTGGCTGACTAAGCCAGTAAGAGTCAAGTTTCTTTTGCTTGTGGGACTGGTTACTGTCTGGGCTATGCAGTGGTCTTTTCTTTTTTGAGTTGACGTCAGTCCAGCGGTGTTTGTCAGTTGCATGCGAGTCGTTATGCTGTGATTTAGAGTTGTCTGTGTTACAAGTTGTTCTAGTTTTAGATTTATCAAACAAGGCAGGATGGAAGATTTGTTGTGTAAGTGTCTTCTGTAGTTGTTTTTCAGGCTGGGTGTTAGTGAGCAAAATTTTGCCTCCCCCAGATACGATGAGGCTGTCTGAGTTACCCTGAGGGTTCTTCTCAGAGAAGGATTCTCCAGAATAACTGGTACCTTCCTGGGGTAATTTGTTTTTTGATTCTGCTTCCATAGTGTTTTCTTTTTTTTCCGGCATACTTATTGGGTATGCGGCCTAGCCTTTGATGATCCAACATCTACCTACAAGGCAGCAGGTGCATTTGATTTCGGAGTTTGCGTCTCCTAGACTAACTGCCAATCCAAGGCTGACGAGGTTAAGTCCCCCCGGGTCTGGGCTTAGATTTGAGTGGCGGCCCGTACTCGCCACTGTCATCCTCTATCATCGGGTTTAGTGCTACTTTATAGAAAGGGCCCAGCCATGAGCCCTACCAGCACCCCTCCAGACGGAACGCCCAATTGTCCGCGGCTGCCAAGCAGCTAGCCTCCATATCTGAAAGCTCTTTCGCTATCCGCAACCTGCGACGCGGTAGGTGGCATAGGGCACTGCCCCTGGGAATGTTGCCCAGAACCTACTGCCAGTAGTAGTGTACTGAGATTGAGTGAAATTTTGCACACATATTAAGCACCAACGTCAATGCAATAATTTAAAATATTCAGGATTTCCAAGCGTGTTTAGACTACTTGAGCAAATTATTTATTATTAACATAGTAATAGGTTTGTAGCTGCATAGACGCTTCTGTCAGTCACTACATTAGCCCATGAATGTGACTAAATACCTAGACTCTACCGCCTTATTACAAAACGTGGACTAAGTTTAAGCCACAGTTTAAGCCTGGCTTTTTAAACACTTCAATTGCGCATTTCAAGCAGATTTTTCTCAAATCCTAGATCTAACAACGACCTTAGTCTTAAACCGACGCCAAACTAGTGTCAGAGCGGGTCTAACTATCCAATTCCTCGTAAATAAATTTTGTTAAACCTGGATTTAACGTTGAGCCGCGTTTTGTAATAAGGGGGAGAGTGACCACTTAAACTTAGTATATCAATGGTCTTAATTATAATGACTTATCCGAGGTTTAAGCAATAAAATAATGTCACTTTATCGGAGAGATAATAAACATTTTATCGTAAAAAGACTAAAATAAGAATAATAATTTTTGACAATTTTAGCGAACTTTTAAACCTACGCTAAGTCATTATGAATATGACCAACAAGTATCTATATTATATCATCTGTGATACAACTACAAGAAATACATTTTGAAGGAATCAGAAAGTAGGATTAGAAAAAGAATTAGAGTAGTTTAGATTTTTATTACATAGTTTATTTATCAATAACGTCTCAATGGCACTTTTTTACTATAATTTATTTAACAAATATTTGCGAAGGAATCCTTGAAAGGTCGTTTTATTTGTTTATAAATTAATTTGAATAAGTAATTCACAGATATTTTACAGGCGTTTTGCTCCCACAATTCGTGATGCCTTGCTTTTAAGGGCCTACATCAATATTATCGTCGTCATGTACCTATTAACACAGCTAGTAGTATATAGTAGGTATAGAAAATGAAGAATTAGGGATATTTTTTTTGTTTACTCAAAATCTACTAAATATATTTTAATTTCGGCTTACGTGTTTCTATATATAATAGTTACTTATGTTTTTAAAGTTATTTCTTTAGTTAATAAGCGATAAGAGACCGACAAATGAAAAAAATAAAAAATGAGAGAGGTTGTTTCGCTAAGATTTTCTATCGAGAAAACTTTTTTCAATCGCGTTTCTGAGTTTATGCGATCCTAGATTATATATTGAAAAAACATATACTTAAAAATTAGAGCTCTAGCCATTCAGTCTAAAGAAAAAATTAAAACTTCGTACGTAGAAAAATGCACGAAGCTATTTTGGTATCCTCTTAAAACAACGTAAAAATTCTGTTTGTTAAAATTCTTTGTAATGTAATGTCGTACAATAAAGAGTATTCAACATAGGAAGTACGAGGTTGATTGGTTTAAATTCGCGACATGAGATTTCATTTCATTAAAAACAAACTAACTAGGCAGGCTTTAAATATTTGTATACCAAGGTTAATATCTATGCTGCAATTATTGCTTAGAGCTTATAAAATGCGTCCAAATGTTATTTGTAATTATAAGTTAGCAGTCAAGTAAATATCGTTACTAATAGACTAGACGGTAAGAATTTTCAATGCAAATGGATCAATAAAAATTATAGTTTACGTACCTACTTATAGCTTGATTTCTATATATAGCTAGAACTCTAGGTGGGTTCTGTGGCCACTCCAGAGGCCTATTTGGAAAATTTGCGCCCCGGGCCATAAAAATTTGCCGCCCCTAGTCAGAGATAGAGGGGGAGGGTAGTAAAGGCTTATGAAATCAAAAGCAGAGTGAGTGTTAAGTGAGGTTAAGGGCAAGGGGTATAATAATACCACCGACATAAAAAATAGTAATATTGTGACAGACTGAGTTTGTCAAGAACAGAGGCGCCCCTCGCGCACCGGCCGCCCTGGGCCATGGCCCTCTTGGCCCTAGGGTAAATACGCCCCTGGGCCACTCGATCTATGCATCCATGCATCCATCAAGTTATCTCCGACCTACTACTCTACTAATAGCCCCCGTATACTGTACATGGGCTTAAAGACTGGTCATCTCATTCAGCTCTAGCTCTAGGTAGGTTCAACAAAGACAAGCTAACTAAATTCTCTTTACTCGTGTACTAATATCAAAAAGCTGCTAAAGTTTGTTTGTTTGAACACGCTAATCCCAGGAACCACTGGTCCGATCAGAAAAATTATTTTTGTGTTAGATAGTCCATTTATCGAGGAAGGCTATAGGCTATACAACATCACGCTGTGACCAATAAGACCGAAGCATTAGTTAAAAATGTTGCAAAAAATGGGGGAAATTTCTCATATTCGTAGTTTTTGAATTTGCGACCTATTATGAAAAGGCAGAACGTGTTACCATTAATTCTGTAAAACTATTTTAGTCAGTAATGATTTATTTACCTATTATTATTTATTTATTGTATGACTAAATTTTTATCTCTAAGCAAACTATTGGTGCACCCTTGGGTATAAATGGGGTTATAACACTTTTATTTTATTTTTAATTCACCACTTCATGGAATGCATGGATACTCATCAAATCTAAATAATATTATAAAGCTGAAGAGTTTTTTTGTGTGAACGCGCTAATCTCAGGAACCACTGGGCCAATTTGAAAAATTCTTTCAGTGTTAGATAGGGCATTTATCGAGGAAGGCTTTAGGCTATGTAACATCACGCTACGACCAATAGAAGCGAAGCAGTAGTAAAAATGTTGCTAAAACGGGAAAATTATCAAAATTCCACGCGGACGGATTACTTCATTTAAACCAACTGTTTTATTGTCTCCACATTTCAAGAGTGTACAAATTATAATTTTATTTAAGAGTTACCTTGCAATTTCTTTTTTCATAAAGCTATAAATTACGAAAATACACCAAAACTTTTCATTCGTATGGTTTCAGTTATTTAAAATTTTACGTAAGTTTGAAAAGTACCAAGATGAGGATAAACGTAGTACCTATTGCACAATAATGTTTTACTTATATTAACTGTATAATTAAGCTGTAGGTACATAGGGTTATTTATGTATTCACATAAGTTGAAGATAACGAGTAAATAACAAGACTATTGCTTTCCATGATATAAATCTATCTATAAACTTTACTTTAACTTATTTAGTTTTTGTATTTTCAAAAAAACGTAGCAGGTATTTAAATATGCATAAAAAAAATATAGCTTCATATGAGTCAAATTCCAGTAAATATTTATTAACTAGCTGCTGCCCGCGACTCCGTACGCGTGGAATTTATAAAACTTTTCCCCTTTTTTTTTATTTATTCTTTATTGTACACATAGAAAATACAAACAGAGTAGGTACTTAAAATTATAAGGCATGTACATAGGCGAGCTTAATTCAAATATGAATTCTCTTCCAGCAAACCTTTTTGAGATAGAAATTTGAGGAAGAGGGGCTTATAAAGTGCACAACAGAATATTTAACTAAACCTATTTGCTTATTTATATATAAAGACAAATATTTACATACAATATCGTAATAAATGTTTTTGCAACATTTTTCACTTCTGCTTCGCTCCTATTGACCGCAGCGTGATGTTTTATAGCCTTAAGCCTTCCCCTATAAAGGGATATTCCAACAAAAAAAAAATTTCTATTCGGACCAGTAGTTCCTGAGATTAGCGCGTTTAAACAAACAAACAAACAAACTCTTCCACTTTATAGTAGTCTTGGGTAGTTCGCGAACGACCTAGTTCAAAAAAAGCGCTCCTTTAGGTGAACTATGCGAACTAGTTCATCAATGATCTCGCTCTTAGTTCTTTTTAAATTTTTCTTTTATCGTCCGCTTTACTAGTAGACAGTGGCGCTCTGTGACAACCGAGTTTATTTACTCTCTTGTCAGCATTTTACAATACATAATTAAATACTCATAAAAACTTGAATCGATTTATCGTGAGTATCGATCGAGTACCGAGTAGTATGGTTACATACATCGCTAGTGACGACGAATTCTTAAGAGGATACCAAAATAGCTTCGTGCATTTTTCTATGTACGAAGTTTTCATTGTTTCTTTAGATTGAATGGCTAGAGCTCTAATTTTTAAGTATATGTTTTTTCAATATATGATCTAGGATCGCATGAACTCAGAAACGCGATTGAAAAAAGTTTTCTCGATAGAAAATCTTGGCGAAACAACCTCTCTTATTTTTTATTTTTTTCTATTGTTGGTCTATTATCGCGTATTAACTAATGAAATAACTTTAAAAACATAGGTAACTATTATGTATAGAAACACGTGGATCAGAATTAAAATATATTTAGTAGATTTTGAGTAAATAGGAAAAGTATCCCTAGTTCTTCATTTTCTGTGCCTACTGGCTGTGTTAATATGTACGTGTCGGCGATGATATTGAATAATATTGATGTAGGCCCTTAAAAGATTTTATATCGTCGCATTGATTTGCCAAATTTGATTTGTTTTGCCAACATAGTTCTCTTAGTAATCTGTAATCTGTGCCTTGTGAACAAGTTTTCTCAGGGGCAGGACAAATTCAACGCCGCAAATTAATGAAACCGAATAAAGTTTCGACACTCTTATTTTTACATAGTAAAATAAAGAAAATAGTCTTTAAAGTTCCTAACGTTTAATGACTATCGTGATATTTTTAATCTGATACTATGAACAAGTCAGGTTTTTATCTAATTATTAATATTTTGTTTTTTTATTTAATCATTATTATTTGTCAAACAGATTTTATGTGCCATAAAAAAAGTCAACTTTAATTGTAAAAATTCGTACTTTTGAAATATTCTAATATAATTACCTATTAGACTAGAAACGAGACTAGTTGTTGATTAATTAGTAATAAAGTACTTTTAAATAAAAATAAACAGAACTTGCAATGATTAAAAATATATATTTTTCTTTATTTAAAGTTTTTACTAATTCATAAAAAAAAAAGAACTAATGAACTAATAGAGCGAACTAGTTCGCGATTGGGTTATGAACTAAATTGAGCGCTCTCGGTGGTGACCTATTAAACCCAAGACTACTTTATAGTATATAGTATAGATAGTATAGATATAGATTAAACACACTATACGACATTTAGCTTGGTTACGAAAGTTTATTTATTTATTAATTAATTTATACTTTATTGTACACCAATTACATTAAATTTACATTAAAAAGAAATATAATAAGAACCTGTACAATGGGCGGCCTTATCGCTTAAAACGATTTCTTCCAGGAAACCTTTGGATGAATTTAATATGGCAGGTTACAATAATATGGTAGGTTACAATAAATGGCCACATCAGGTTCTTATTAGGTTTCATTTGAATGTATACGTGGCCACTCGATCTGCATTAATGCATCCATCAAGTTATCTCCGATCTACTACTCTACTAATAGCCCCCGCCTCATATATAATGTACATGAGCTTAAAGACTGTGGTCATATCACTCAGTAATGAATAAAAGATGACTAAGAATACAATATCACCATCCTCCTGCCCTTATCCCATTATTTGAGGTCGGCGCAACATATCTTTTTCTTCCATAGTCTTCTATTAGCCGTCATGTCTGTGTCAATTCCTCTTTCTTTCATGTCCTCTTTCACACAGTCCATCCATCTTTTCTTAGGTCTTCCTCTAGACTTGTTTCTATTATACGCAGAACTCTCCTAACGATATTACTTTCCTCTTGACTCATGACATGCCCATATCAGGACATCCGATCATTCTTCAATTTTTCAGTCACTGGCATTACTTTCAGACTACCTCTAATATATTCATTCCTTATTTTATCTATTCGCGTGACGCGAAGAATACAATAGTCTGAATAAAAATAATACACAAATTTTCAAGATAAACTTATTGTTAATACTTCAGATCTATTACCTTTGTTAATTTTTAAGGAAAACAAATTATTTATTTCGACGAAAACACATACTAAAGACTCAACGAATAAAAAATCGAATATCTTTTAGTACATTTCTTTTGATCTTTAATGGAAAATTTTCCACCTAATACCTGTGGGTATTCGGTAATAACCTTACAAGTGTAATGTACACAGACACCTTGCAAAATAAATAAAAAAATCGGTAAAATACGAGTTAGACTCGCACACGAAGGGTTCCGTAACATAATAATGTTACGGAACCCTTCGTATGCGAGTCCTCCTAAAGAATACTTTATACTACTAATATTATAAAGCTGAAGAGTTTGTTTGTTTGAACGCGCTAATCTCAGAAAGCCTGGTCTGATTTGAAAAATTCTTTCAGTGTTGGATAGCACACTTATCGAGAGAGACTATAGGCAATATAACATCACGCTCCGACTAATAGGAGAGAAGCATGAGTGAAAAATGTTGCAAAAACGGGGAAATTTTCAAAACTCTACGCGTACGAAGTCGTGGGTAACAGCTAGTTCATCATATTCCCGATCCTAAATACATAATAAGGGCAGGAGAGTGATGATTGTGAGTATAATATATGTTACTAGCTGTTGCCCGCGACAACGTACGCGTGAAATTTTGAAATTAAACCTTAACAAACAGAAGTTTACTATATCACTCGATAGATGGCGTTGTACAGTTGTTTAAATCGTACTTTGGTTTCATTACACAGATTAACACTTAAGCTCGTCAAAATTATTGTAACGTCATATTCACAATTATAAATTAGTAAGACGACGACGACGATGAGCCTCGTGGTTGAGTGGTTTATGTAACAGACTGCCGATCAAGAGGTCGCAAGTTCGATTCCCGCTCGGGACAATCATTTGTGTGATTTTTTCTAATTCTCATACAAATGTTTGTACTGCGTCTGGGTGTGTCTATGTATTATAAGTATGTATTTACAAAAAAAAAAGTAGTATATGTATTCTATCCGTATTCTGGTACCCATAACACAAGCATATAAGCTTATCTTGGGACCAGAGGACGTTGTGTGAAATGTCCATGAATATTTATTTATTTATTTCAGATTATAACATCAACTGATATACATAAACTGCAATTTTCATCTCTCAAGTTACCACTGTTCCAGAGATACAGCCTGGTGACGGACGGGCAGACAGCGAAGTCCCGCTTTACCTTCTAGTACGGATTCCTAAAAAGACATAAAAGACGAGTTTCTAATCTTCTAATAAATCATTTTAACGTTTAAAAGCCCTTTGAAATGCATCAAAAGTAAACATTAGAATTTGTAGATTCGATTTATTGAGTATCAATGAATAAAACAATACAAAGTACAAGAAAATACTTTTACATCCATGGCGAAGAGAAATGTCGATGGCGTAGACGAAATCCCTTTTTTTAAACGCGTTTTTATTAGCTCGGTACGTATCTATCAATGTATTATTCTATGTAAAGGAATCTTTGAAAGTATTTTTCACTCACTTGCAGTAACTAAGTTAAGGACCGATGACAATTCTATATCATATCTCCGTGTGCTGACGGATTAAGAATACAAGTGTCTCCACCCCATCTCCCCCCAAGGGTGCTGTAAAAGTCAGCTAAGGGATATTGCACAAAGATAACATTTTTTGTGAGAGACGGAAGCGCTGCACAGTAGACTGCAATCCCTTCTAAAGTGGAGGAGGCTCGTGCCCAGGAGTGGGACGTCAATGGGCTGGAGGAGGAGGAGGAAAAGGATATTTTACTCAACTCCTTCTGGTCCCAAGCTAGGGTTATATACCGAGCTATGGGTACCAGAACACGGATAGAATACATATGCTACTTTTCTTTTGTAATTACATACATATAATACATAGTTAACACTCAGACACAATACAAACATTTGTATGACAATTTTATTATAAATATCACACAAAATTGTGATTGTCCTGAGCGGGAATTGAACCCGCGACCTCGTGAACGGCAGTTCGTTACACAAACCATTCGAAACCGTAAATAACTGGCTTTATGGATAGTGATTCAGATTTCTTTTGGTAAACATGTCTTTGAAAAGAGAAAGTAAGATAAGTATTGATATTTAGAAGAACTAGATAATCGTGGTCCAGTAGGGTCGTCGTTAAAAAGTATAAAAAATACATTTTGTACGTGAAAATAATACTATGAAATGAATTCTAATTTTGAGAATTTCTTTAACTGCCTTCTTCACTCATAATATTACACATGCCAAACAAACGAGAGGAAAAGACTGAAGAGTAATAAATATGCCCTTTTAAATAAATCACGAAATCTGATCTTGAATCCGATTTTATGCCCACGCATCTTGTACATTACCTACTTGCAAATATTTCCACTACCCCACCTTGGTGAACGTTAATTTCCTTAGCTATCGATTTTCGAACACAAGTTATATCACTATGGTCTTATTCATAATGACTTATAACAGGTTTTAACGGAGATTTTATCGGAGAGATAATAACAAGTTTTGACAATTTTCGCGAACCTATTTTAGCGAACTTTTAAACTTCCGATAAGTCATTATGAATAAGACCACTAGTGTATAATACATCATTTTAGAACATTTGTTTAATAGTAATGGTCTGAAAGTTTCCCATCCATACAAAATTTTATAAAGCTGAAGAGTTTGATTGTTCGTTTGTTTGAAGGTGCTAATCTCAGGAACCACTGGTACTGGTCCGATTAAAAAAATATTTCTGTTTTGAATAATACATTTATCGAGGAAGTCTATAAAATATAACATCACGCGGTGACCAATAGAAGCAAAGCATCACTAAAAAAATTTGCAAAAACGGATTTTTTTTCAACTTCATGCTTTTCTAGTTTCTGACGTTTCAAAAGAGCTTGTAAACATGCCAACTTGAAATAAAAATTTTTGACTTTGACTTAGAATCACCGGTTACAGCTAGTGTTTAATAAGTATGTATTAACCAAACAAAGTATGCTATGTAGTGTATTCGTATCTGGTTTCATAACCTATGTATAAAAATACAGCATAGTTTGGAACCAGAGGCCGTTGTGTGAAATGTCCATACATAACAAAAATATTGTAATACCACAGAGTAATACCGTATTATAGAGGCACAATAGGATTAAGTCCTTTGATAATCGCAAAGACTTGAAAAAATAAGCTCGATATTTTTAAAAATCTTTGTTATATCACGGGTTTATTTTCATAGGTATTAAATTTTGTGTTTAAATTCTACAATCTGTTGTTTAACCCTTGCGAATAATCGTAAAAATCTAGATTTTTGAATGGTAATATTTCTTTTAGTAAAAATATTTTGGAAAAAATAAAGTAAAAGAAGCATTCATATATAAGAACTAGATACTGTGTGAAAAAATTGTTGCTCTGGAAGCAATATCCATGAAGAAAATGGCGGAGTACGTTATCAGAGTCAGAGTTAGAGTATTCTTTATTTGTTATCCAAATTTTTGTATGGATCATGGTTTTCTGTCGTGCCCTCTTAAAGATTGTGTTATTTAAAAAAAAGCAATCTATCATTATACATATTTTTTCATACATTTCAATCAGGATATCTTATACATTTCACATTTTTCATACAGAGAACATTAAATGTCTAACTTACTAGTCAGTTTAAGAATAACATATTAATATTACATAACTCTAAAAAAGCTCTTGATATGTGTGAAAAATTCCGGATTAAGCTAACTATTTATTATAAAGGGGTGAAAATTCTAAAATTTCCGTTACAAAGATACAGACAAAGCTAAAAACAAACGCAGGTTAGTTTAAAAGGATAAGGAACAATAAAGTGTTGAAACACAAATAGACAAATACGGAACTAAACTTCTGTAATTCATAGTCGGATACTACGAATTACAACAAACTTTTGTTTGTCACTGGTTAATGAAACAAAACAGATCTTTGCAACGTGTTTTATAGTAAATTAAGGTTGTTGTAGTATGCAAAACGCCTTATCAAAAACATGACATCTCCTTAAAACATGTGTCGGGTCGCGTGGCTATTCATAATGAGTGTTGACGTCATTTCTGTACCCGTATTTTTAGGGAGAAGGTGGCTTTAGGAGGACTACCCTAGCTTATAATTACTTTATTTAGATTAAATTTTGGTGTAAATTTAACAAGTTTGTTAAATCCAAATGAAATAACATAAGAATATGTTACATTATTAAATTTTTATGCCATGAGTGCCCATGTTGTGCTTTATGTATTAATAATGAAAATTTTACATGCATATTCAGTAGGTCTGAGAATCGGACAACACCTATTTTTCAAACCAACACTGACATTTGTATGGCAAAACATCGTTTGCCGGGTCAGCTAGTATTAAAATAGAATTACATGTTTTAAATCACAAAACAAACAATTTAATGACAGTTTAGTTATTGTATATTAATTAATATTTTAATAATAATAATATTTTAATATATAATAATAATATCCTAAATTGCTTTAATATAAGAATTAAATCATATTGTAGCTAAAATCTCTGTGAGGTACCAAATCTTTAAACAAGAGGCTCCCCGGTAGGGCTCGATCAGCTGTAGGTACTTAAGTTCAAGGTCTGCCGGGTCAATGCTGCGAGCGCGTGGGCGTCTCCATGGCAACCAACCTACGCCGCCCCCATCCTACCAGGTAGTCAATCAATTATAGCGCTTTCTCGCTCTAAAGTATGTTATATTGCATTTTCGGAATATTATCTTGCTTTATTACATACCTAAAAGATTTTAAAAGTAGGAAGATATATTGAACGTATTGGTAGAGGTATATTATTGCTTCAATATGATCTTAATTGACTGAGCGCCGTGGTGTTCTTTAGGGAAAATCTACGTGCAATCGGGAATGGAAAATTCCACTTTAATCGCAATTTACGTAGTTGGATCTAGAGAAACATAAAACTAATCAATAAATGAATTAATTACTGTTTATTTTAGCATTATATTAATGCTATTTTTATATTCTTGTTTTTGTTTTCTCCACTACCTAATGGTTGACTGGTAGATAATGTTCTTGGCATTAAGTTCGCCAATGTACAACTTAATATTTTATCCAAAGAGTATTTAAATAAATAAAATAAAAATATTTGTAGATTTGCGATGCGATGAGAAATTGAGAACTATAGGAAATTTTTATCACAATAAAAATTTGTCGCCTTGTCGCACAGATGTTAAGCTTGTTTGTAGCTTGCGTAGACCTCAAAGTAAAGGCTTCTACGAGCTACGCACCGTAGCACTACACAACAACACGTAGCAAAAGATAGTGTTATTTAATTTTGGCGACTCAGAATTAGATTTTCATGTTATAGGTTTTTGTTTTTTTCTTTTATGTGCTTTTAATCCTTTAAGAATATTGAAATAAATTTTTGAATTTATTTTTTTAATAAGAATGTTAAGCATACTTCTTTGTTGTTACATTTCTTTACGAATTTTTTACTTTTACTAGTAAGTATAATATTTATACTAATACAGGGATATCTAATATATAAAATTCACGTATCACAGTGTTAGTTACCGTACTCCTCCGGAACGGCTTGACCGATTCTTCTCAAATTTTACATACATATTCAGTAGGTCTGAGAATCGGCCAACATCTATTTTTCAAACCTTTTTGGTTTTTTTTAGTATGGCAAAACAACGTTTGCCGGGACAGCTAGTGATATATAAAAATCAATGCTAAACAAATATCTGGGTAAAAAAAATCCTGCTTTAAAATTGAACCCAGGGCCTCGTGCATTACCTACCATCACGAGTATTAAGAGGGCACGATACCAAATTATGCTCCATACAAAAATATGGGTATCCTACTTCCCTTTTTTCTTCGCGAAAGTTAAACCGATTTTAATTGTTTCTACGCTATATTATAGATGAAGAGTATATCTATGCTTCTGTCACTTTCTTTTTTTCAATAGGTGTTTTCTTTAGGTAAAGTTGCAGCGTCTATCACACATATTTGGTAACGTTTTACCAAAAAAAAGATTACGATCATAGATATACTCTTCAGCTATAATATAGCGTAAAAACAATCAAAATCGGTTTAACTTTCGCGAAGCAAAAAGGGAAGTACGAAACGTCTTTTTTTCAAAGAATATGTAGGTAAAATCTGCTTCAGCTATATTTGTCCCTTTCAGCGTGGCGCTCGGGAATAGGGATAGCAATACCTAAGGCAAATACCTAAATTAGGTGTACAGTACCCTCTTAACGAAGCTCGTTAATTATTTTTGCTTTTAATATGATGATTGATTAAACATTAATTAATTATTTCATTACTTTAAACAATATCTTAAGAGTTTAAGAACATCACTTAAGAGGATACCAAAATAGCTTCGTGCATTTTTCTATGTACGAAGTTTTCATTGTTTCTTTAGATTGAATGGCTAGAGCTCTAATTTTTAAGTATATGTTTTTTCAATATATGATCTAGGATCGCATGAACTCAGAAACGCGATTGAAAAAGTTTTCTCGATAGAAAATCTTGGCGAAACAACCTCTCAAATTTTTATTTTTTTTCATTTGTCGGTCTATTATCGCGTATTAACTAATGAAATAACTTTAAAAACATAGGTAACTATTATGTATAGAAACACGTGGATCAGAATTAAAATATATTTAGTAGATTTTGAGTAAATAGGAAAAGTATCCCTAATTCTTCGTTTTCTGTGCCTACTGGCTGTGTTAATATGTACGTGTCGGCGATGATATACGATAATATTGATGTAGGCCCTTAAAAGTAAAGCTTTACATTTATTTTTTCGTGAATGAATCTTTGAGCCGTTCCTTAAGTAAGCACAAACAGAAACCCACGCCTACTTCGGATCAACTGATAATATTGTCGGGTTTAAAACAATTTTTTGTATAAAGCCTACTTAATTTCACTAAAATTAATGTCTTATAAGTTGATAACAATTTTCAAATTCAATTAATTGTCTTGTGGAAAATGTAAATTGTTCTGGAAATTAACACTATATTTTTATTAAATCACTTAGTTATTTTACTACGTAAAACTCTAGTTAATGACCGCAGTTTTACCCGTGTTTATAGTTATTGAGCCCCCCCACCTTTCCCAATTTACACCAAATCTCCCAGTCTGTTAAAAATGACCCTCTTGAACCACTCTATCTATTAAGAAAATCGTATCAAAATCGGTTGCATAGTTTTGACTCACAGCAATGGATGAAATAACAGATTTTAATTCATACATTATCGATCCTATTATATTTAATTTTATATCATAGATAGAATACAACCAAAATCTCATAAGTCTTATGTTTATCTGAGCAGTAAAAGTTGTCGACAGCCGGCCTCTTAAACTCTGCTGCCATCAACGTCCCATTGTTGGCCACGGGCCTCCTCTACACATTAAAAGGGGTTAGGTCAACTTTACCATGCTGACCAGGTGCGTCAAAGGAAAACTCGAAGTAAACTTCGAGTTTTCCACCTTTTACAAAGGATATTACTTGTGTACAATAGGTAACCCGTAGGAGGCTTTTACAGCACCCTGAGGAAGCAAAACTGGTAATGACACTTGTATGCTAAATCCGTCACCACATAAAAAACGTTTTAAACTGCTAATATATAATATATTTAATTAATAAATTAATAAATATTTTGGACATTACACACAACGTAGTCTGCTCCCAAAAGTAAGATTTATTTCTATGCTTGTGTTATGGGTACCAGAATACGGATATAATACATATACTACTTAATAACACTGTAAAAGGATAACCAAGTACGTGTTAGCTAGTATTTTATAAAATACATAATGTATAAAGTAGCTGTAATATATAAAATAGGTATAAGCCTTAGGAAGAAGCTCTCACGCGCACTGCACATCGTGAACACAAGCAATGACCCATGAAACCTTCACGCTATAGGCTTCTACACTTGAAATGTTGCTTATTTATAATGTGGACCTCTTCTTTTATAATTTGCTACACATTTTTATAATACAAAAACGTCGCTTTATTATTAGAAAACATTAAGTTTTAAAACTCTATTCATTGTTAAATTATCAATATAATTATATAATTCAATTCAATTCACGGGCTTCGTGGTAGAGTGGTTTATGTAATGGACTGCCGATCACGAGGTCGCGGGTTCGATTCCCGCTTGGGACTATCATTTGTGTGATATCCATAAATGGCATACAAATTTTTGTACTGCGTCTGGGTGTTTTCTTTGTATTATAAGTATGTATTTACAAAAGAAAAGTAGTATATGTAGTCTATCCGTATCTGGTACCCATAATACAAGCATAGAAATATAGCTTACTTTGGGATCAGAGGACGTTGTGTGAAATGTATTTGTTATGTACCAAACGATTAACTTATCATATTTTGTCTGCGCACGGGCATCTCTAATTATTGATGACGTCACTACCTGGATCGCTGGCCAGCCGTGCGCCGCGCGGTGACCGAGCGCGAGTTAGTCTGTAATCGATCTTGTGAGCGAGAACGTGCGCCGTTTTGTTAAATTTGTACGCCTAAGATACGTGTTCTTGCAGCGGTTTAAGAGTTAAAATTGTCACTAGAATTAATTGTTGATAAAACTAATTATCCTTGTTGTGTGAATCGATAATTACAATTGAAACAAAACCTTGAAATGTCACCGCGAAATGTAATCTTCGCCAAATTGTTGGACATAAATGTGTTATAAACTAGTGAATTTTGTGTCTCCATACTTAATACGATTTGTGTGTCTATATTTAATGCTATTTAATGTAAATTGAACTATTTTGAAATTGAACTATAATTGTGATAGTGTAATTGTATTGGGACGATTGATGTCATCAGGAGCCCGTGGTCTACCCGTGTTGTGTTGTTGAATAAGCTAGGTAAGCTTGATTATTTATTTTAATGTTGGCCAATATTTTAATCGATAGTTATGCAATAGCTAGGGTGACACGGTGAAGACATTGTTGAAGAACAAAACAGGGTAAGTTTGTACTATTATAAATTTGTTAACGCTGTGAAACACAGATTTTAAGTTCGTTCGTGTTGGCCTGAAGAATTAATACGCTTCCACAAACTAACACACAAAAAATCCCAGGTTGAACGCAACATATTTGGTACCCAGAGCGTGGTTTAAACTCCGTTTCTCGAATGTTCCATGTTGAACAAACTATACCCTCATTATTTGTGAAAATTGATTTAATTAATTTAATTAATTTAATTTGATTAATTTGGTTGTTTGTTTGTTTAATCTAAATTGTTGGTATAGTTTTGAATAATTAATTTGAGCACTTGAGTTGGCAATTAGATTTTAAAGGATTTGATAATTATTTGTGCTATTGCTAATCGTATTTGTTGTTGCTCAGGTTATTATTTAATATAAATTATTATTTAATTATTGTCTATTATTGAACAACGTTATAGTTAAATTGTGGCGTTGTGCGTTTGTATAATACAACATTTATTTTATACGTTTGTTTGTTTTGTTGTTTACCTTAAAATAAATAATTCAAGTCTTAAATTAATTGCACATTGGCAAAGAATTGTTTTGTTTGTTTGATTTAAACTATTTAAGATTTGATAATTGTTTAGAATAATAGCGGCTTGTCTCATTGAAAGATATTTTGTTTTTCGCTATTGTAATATTGTTTGTTTGTGAAAGATATTTGTTTTTTTTTTTTTTTTGTTGTTATTATAAGATTGTTTGTTTCGTGCCGTTTGTGCTTTGAAGATGTCTGCCGCCGCGTATAATGTTGTCCGCGAATCATATTCCGGGATTGCGACTCATTTGAGATGGTTCACGTCAGCTGCCGCCTTGGTGAAAAGGGAGAACCGAATCGAGGCATTGTTGGACAGGCATGAGAAATGCCCTACACGACTTCAGGAGGTGGAGGCGCTTTACCAGCGCTTCATCTTGCATCTGGATGATGTGCCCCTGGAGTCGTTTCCCCAGGAGCGACGGGACAAAGTCCACGAGGACTACCTCCAAATGATGGACCTTGCCGACGACATCGCCCAGCGCGCGCGGGAGATTTTAGCCTCGCGCGCCGGAGTACCGGCTCACCGGGCCCCCTTGAAGACTCCCGTGGGCCTTTTGACCAGATTACCCAATTTGGATCTTCCACGTTTTGATGGTCGATTAGACACGTGGATGGGGTTTATTGGTTTGTTTGAGAGTCTTGTGGACTCGAGGGACGATTTGGGTCCGTCTCAGAAACTGGCCTATTTACTCTCCGTGCTTGATGGAGAGGCGAGGGGCTTAGTACAGCACCTCCCAATATGTGACGGGAGCTATGGGATCGCGCGGGCGTTGCTCACCAAGCGCTATCACAACCAGCGCTGTCTGGCAGATACCCACGTTGACCAGATCTTGAACCTTCCCGTCGTGAGCAATGCTGCCCAGTTGAGGACCGAGCTGCTGAATCCCCTCCTAATAGCCACCAATTCGCTCAACCGCTTAGGACTGCCGGTTGCCAAGTGGTCTTACCTACTGGTGCGTATCGTACTCAAGCGATTGCCGGTGTCTTTGAGGGCACGTTTTGAACAGGGGCACACTAGGGATGAGGCATCTGCTCTCCCTACCTTTGACCAGCTCCTGACGTTCCTGGAGGACGAGTGTCGCATGGGTGACGTCATGGTCGCCGACACGCCGGTGGAAGCATCACGTCCCAGACCCACCAACCAACGGCGCAATGCCCAACCTGCACCAAGAGGAGGTACGGCCGCCCGCTTCGCTGTCGCTCAAGCTGCGCCACCGGACTGCCGGTTTTGCAAGTCGCAGGGACACCAAACGGTGCGGTGCCCAGACTTCGCGGTCCTGCACGTGGCCGCTCGTAGGCGGATTGCCCAGGCCCGCGGCTGGTGTTTCTCTTGCCTAGGGGACCATTACCAGCGCGCCTGCCCCGACACTCACCCGTGTCCTATTTGCGGAGGGCACCATTTGAAAATCCTGTGCGCCAACGCGAATGGCCGTCGCGACCACGCGGGGTCGCCTTCGGGCGGGTATGCCAGTGGACACCGGGACCAGTCCCGCAACTTGGAGTCCGGCTCATCACCCCCACGCCGCGCAAACTGCGCTGCCGTTGATCGCCGAGTTGGTTCGGCGCGCAGCCCCACGGGCGGGTATGAAAGCGGGCCCCGGGTTCAATCCCGCACCTTTGTGTCCCGCTCGCCCTCCCCGCTTCCACGTGATCAAGCGAGATCACCTCCAGTAGTGTACCACGATTACCGTGACGCGCGTCCGGTACCACTACCGTCCCCCCCTCTGGCGGAACGTCCCCGTTTGGAGACGCGCAACCCTCGGTACGGACGCTCCAGGCGCTACGAACCGCCGTCTATGGCTCGTGGCAGTCGTCACCGAGAGGAGGCCGAGTTTAGGCACTACCCGCACTTTGATTTGCCGTCTCGGGACAACGGCGCTCAGTCGCCGCCACGCCAACATTAGGATGTTGGCGTCTGCCCCCGCTATGCACCGCCCCCTTTTGAGACCGTCCTCTTGCCTACGGCCCATGTCAGGGTCTGGGGACGGACGGGCGCCTCGGTTGTAGTCCGAGCGATATTGGACACAGGCTCACAGGGGTGCATAGCCTCGTCTTGGTTGGTAGGGCAGACTGGCCAGACTATTGAAAAATATTCAGATGTAATAAGGGGTGTCGGGAACGCCCCCGTGGCCACGGTAGAGGGCCGCGTTTGGTTTGAGTTCTCCCCCTCAAATTCTCCACGTCCGACGTTGGAATCGTCGGCCATTGTGATGGAGAATATCTTAGGCAATCACCCGCAAGTTCGTTTGTCTGCGGATGCGGTAAAATTGACCGCGGATTTGAATTTGGCTGACCCTAAATTTGACCTGCCTGGCACGGTCGATTTGTTGCTTGGTGCCGATGTTTTGGGTAAAATATTACTCGGCAAGGATCGTGTTTTGCAGCCAGGTGGCTTGGTAGCCCTCCGGACCATATTTGGGTTCGCACTGATGGGGCCTGTATTGAGGACTCCCCCCCCTGCCGAACTTGGAACGGCCTTGATGGTGGGGTCCGCCCTTTCTGACGCCGTGCAGAGATTCTGGGAAGTGGAGGAGCCACCACAAGCTCCCCGCTCTGATCCGGAGCATGAAGAGTGTGAGCAGTTCTACAAGACCAACACCAGTTATCTCCGTTCTGGCCGGATCATGACAAGATTGCCATTTCTCGCCGTACGTCCGCCACTTGGCGTCTCGCGGCCTATTGCAGAGAAGCGTTTGTTGGCGATGGAACGCCGTATGAGCAGGGACCCACTACTCAAGGAGAAGTATATTGACTTCATGCGGGAGTATGAGGATTTGGGACACATGTCTGTGTCAAAATTGGATTGGCGTTCGACGGAGCACTTCTTTCTCCCGCATCATGCTGTAATAAAACCATCCAGTGGTAAGTTACGCACAGTATTTGATGGTTCTGCGCAGACTACTTCAGGAGTGTCATTGAACCAGTGTCTGCATCCTGGTCCCAAATTGCTGAAGGACCTTTGTGACGTCATCACGCGGTTTCGACGTCATCAATTTGTTTTTGTGGCTGACATCAAGATGATGTTCAGGCAAACGGTAATTCACCCGGATGATCGCCGATACCAGCTGATATTGTGGCGAGAAAACCAGCAAGATCCCATGCTTGTCTACGAGCTCAACACGAACACCTACGGGCTGCGGTCTAGTCCCTTTTTGGCTATACGTTCGCTTTGGGAGCTCGCGGATCGAGAGCGTATGTCGTTTCCTCGCGCAGCCGCCATTTTGAAGGAGGACCTATATGTTGACGATGTGTGCACTGGCGCGGCCACGGAGAGAGAGGCCCTGCTCTTGCGTGACGAGTTGATTGGCATTCTAGCCTCCGCAGGATATGAGTTGCGTAAATGGATCTCCAACTTACCTGCGCTCTTGGACGGGCTACCGGATGACCACCAGCAGGATCCTCACCTATTTGAGAACCGTGACAACCCTACCATGATGTCAGTGCTTGGAATCCAGTACAGACCAGTCCAGGACATCTTTACATTTAATGTCAATTTGGATTCGCATCACACTTGGACGAAACGACTGGTTCTGTCGACTGTCGCGAGAACCTTTGATCCCAATGGCTGGATATGCCCGGTCATATTCTGGGCCAAATGCTTCCTGCAGAGACTTTGGACTGCAGGTCTTGGATGGGACGAGCCACTTCGCGAAGCTGTTTTGAAGGACTGGCTCCTATTTGCTTCCTCATTGCCTGCCATCAATAGGATATCGTTACCCCGTGCTCTGCTTCCGCCAGGGAAGCACACCGCGTCCCTTCATGGTTTCTCGGACGCTTCGGAACGTGGGTACGCAGCAGCTGTATACTTGCGCACCGTGACCACAGATGGTCAGGTGAAAGTGTTGTTGGTCATGGCGAAGAGCAAGGTCGCGCCTCTTCGAACTGCCTTGACAATCCCTAAGTTAGAGTTGTCAGGGGCGGCCCTTCTTGTTCGCCTTTTGAATCACGTCATGTCCACCTTGTGCACGTCAATTGACATTTCCACGATATATGCATGGACTGACAGTCAAATTGTGCTATGTTGGCTGAAGACGTCAGTTCACACCTTAGAGGTGTTTGTAGCAAATCGTGTCTCTCAGATACAGAAATCGGAGACCCCGTTGGTTTGGAGGCATGTGCCTGGCGAGGTCAACCCTGCTGATTGTGCGTCACGGGGATGTATGGCCCCCCTTTTAGTTGAGCACTCTCTGTGGTGGGGACCTGAGTGGTTGACCAGATCAGAATCTAATTGGCCGCGAACTCCGGCCTTAGACATTGTCGCACTGCCTGGGTTGCGAACGCTTGCGCTCGAACGGCAGGACCGTCCGTTCGACCCCGATTTCTTACTTAATCGTTACAGTTCATTGGACAAATTGTTGAGTGTCACCGCTTGGATCAAGCGCTTCACGAAAAATTGTAGACATCCACAGAACAAATGTTTGGAGGCCTTCTTATCGCCACAAGAGCTCCAAGATGCTCTTCTTCACTGGGTTCGTTCTGTGCAAGAGGCACATTTTGAAGACGAGATTGACATCTTGAGGAAAGGCAAATCCAAGCTGTCTGGAGCCATTTGTAAGCTGAACCCTTTTTTGGATAGTGAGGGTCTTTTGCGTGTCGGAGGGCGTCTTAGGAACGCAAACCTCCCTTATGGATCTCGTCACCCCCTCTTATTGCCCAAGAGTGGCCACTTGGTGAACCTGTTGGTGACTGATCGTCACATCAAGAACTCCCACGCCGGCTGTAATGCCTTATTGGCCATTTTGCAACGGGAATTTTGGATTTTATCGGCCCGTCGGACGATCCGTAGTGTGGTCTTTCGTTGTATGCCTTGCTATAGGCTCAAGGCCCCTACCATGCAGCCTATCATGGGTGACCTTCCTTCGGATCGGGTCACTGAGATAAGGCCCTTTGCTGGAGTTGGTACGGACTTTGCAGGCCCCTTTTTTGTTAAGACCTCGACCCTCAGGAACAGTAAAACTGTCAAGGCTTATTTGTGCGTCTTTGTCTGTCTGTCCACCAAGGCGGTACATTTGGAACTCGTCTCAGCCCTCTCGACAGAGGCATTTGTTGCGACGTTAGATAGATTCGTGTCACGACGAGGACTACCGTCCTTGATTCGGTCGGATTGCGGTACCAACTTCAAAGGCACAAACAACTATTTAAAAGCGATGTATGATTTTTTGTCGGCTAACGAGACTGAAATTGCGTCTAGACTAGCTACACGTAGAATAACTTGGAGGTTCAGTCCCGTGTCATGTCCCCACTGGGGAGGAATATTTGAAAGCGTAGTAAAGGTTGCTAAGACACATTTGCGACGGGTAATTGGCGAGTCTGTATTGACCTTTGAAGAGCTCGCAACTGTGTTTTGCAAAATCGAGGCCGTTTTGAATTCACGCCCGTTGTGCCCGATCTCTTCAGATCCTAACGACTTGGAAGCCCTCACGCCGGGCCATTTTTTGATTGGGCAGCCACTGAACGCCCTGCCGGAATATCCCTTTGTTGATGTGAGACCTAATCGTCTCTCGCGGTTTGAATTGGTCCAACAACTCACTCAGAGCTTTTGGAAACGTTGGAATTTAGAATATTTGCACATTCTCCAGCAGCGCGTTAAGTGGACTGACAAGACTGATCCACCTCATGTTGGTGACCTCGTTCTGGTTAAGGACGCTAACTCACCGCCACTGTGTTGGCGCAGGGGGCGCATTCTCAACCTCGTCTTTGGAGCAGATGGAGTGCCCCGTTTTGCTGAGGTCCGGGTGGACGGTTCAATTTTGAAGAGAGCTGTATCAACCTTGTCGCGACTGCCAGTTAATTAGCGGCCAGGTAGTCCTGGCCGAGGCGGGTAGATGTTATGTACCAAACGATTAACTTATCATATTTTGTCTGCGCACGGGCATCTCTAATTATTGATGACGTCACTACCTGGATCGCTGGCCAGCCGTGCGCCGCGCGGTGACCGAGCGCGAGTTAGTCTGTAATCGATCTTGTGAGCGAGAACGTGCGCCGTTTTGTTAAATTTGTACGCCTAAGATACGTGTTCTTGCAGCGGTTTAAGAGTTAAAATTGTCACTAGAATTAATTGTTGATAAAACTAATTATCCTTGTTGTGTGAATCGATAATTACAATTGAAACAAAACCTTGAAATGTCACCGCGAAATGTAATCTTCGCCAAATTGTTGGACATAAATGTGTTATAAACTAGTGAATTTTGTGTCTCCATACTTAATACGATTTGTGTGTCTATATTTAATGCTATTTAATGTAAATTGAACTATTTTGAAATTGAACTATAATTGTGATAGTGTAATTGTATTGGGACGATTGATGTCATCAGGAGCCCGTGGTCTACCCGTGTTGTGTTGTTGAATAAGCTAGGTAAGCTTGATTATTTATTTTAATGTTGGCCA
Source organism: Orgyia antiqua (assembly GCA_916999025.1). Classification (NCBI taxonomy): domain Eukaryota; kingdom Metazoa; phylum Arthropoda; class Insecta; order Lepidoptera; family Erebidae; genus Orgyia; species Orgyia antiqua. The sequence continues at coordinate 25,075,449 of OU779862.1, forward strand.
ATATTTTAATCGATAGTTATGCAATAGCTAGGGTGACACGGTGAAGACATTGTTGAAGAACAAAACAGGGTAAGTTTGTACTATTATAAATTTGTTAACGCTGTGAAACACAGATTTTAAGTTCGTTCGTGTTGGCCTGAAGAATTAATACGCTTCCACAAACTAACACACAAAAAATCCCAGGTTGAACGCAACAGTATTGAATATTTATTTATTTATTAATTCAAAAATGTTTACAGTTGCATACAGTACAAAAGGACAGACAGACAACCTTAGGATGGTTTTAAAATTATTTAGAAGTGGACAGTGAATTGTTAACACAGTGCACTGTCTCCAAAATAGATTCGACAGATTTTGATAATTTTTTTTGTATGTTTAGTAGATCCTAGGTTCCTGGAAATTAGAATACAAATTCTCCCCGCCACATCAAAAATAATATACAAAATAATTTGCTATATAATGATATGGCACAAAATCCGTAAAAGTAAATTATTTTTATAAGAAGGTAAGGGACATCTACTGAATATTTGAAGGCAATCGCTCCGAGTGACTCATTTCATTTTAACTACATTCATATTTTATTTGACGTCAGCCATAATACCTACTTGCGAAATAACTTTGTCATAATAATATAATCGGAAGACGTATTAGCTGTTATTTCATAAACTACTAACTTCAAATCTGACTACAGGCACCTGAATATTAGTAAGTTTCAAGTTATAATTGGTGTGATTTATATTTCCAGGAGGCATAATAATCATTTTAGCCGAGCTACAAAAAAGTTCCTATAAGAGAGCTACGTATTCGCATCACTGATACGTCCAATGCCAATGTGAGAATAATAAACAATATTTAAGTACAGGAGTTACAGTATGTTCTATCCATCTATCAGTCTTTACTATCGATCGTTAGACACTGTCTACCCCACAGAACACCACGCTCGGTCCTGTGACGCTTTCATTTAGCGGCTTTCTACAATCTTAATGATATCGTCGTTCCACTTTTTTAGAAGCCACCATCTTTTATTCTTTCCCATACTGTCATTAGTTCCTCGAATAATGTGGCCTGCCCATTACCACTTCAGCGTTAATATAGAGATTACAGTCCCATAACAGTTTTAGTATCCAAATTTGCAGCAATTGTTTAATATTATCAGAGGAATAGTCAATTACAGCACAATACTAAGTGCTAAACTTCGCTTAATAATATTCATTCAATAATCAGCTGAATGTTCCTTACTTACACTTACAGGATATTATGTTGATAACACATCTCATTGACGTTTCAAATGGTGCTCGAGGAGGCACTTAGTAGAGTCAAGAGGTTCAGGTGCGCCGGCGCCGCCGCGGTATAAACGTCTTTGTATAACGCCGAAGATTGTCGAATGAATACGAGTGGTGATATTTAAGTGGGGTTTATGACCCAGTAGAATAGTGTAGAATAATGTACATATTTAAGGGCCTACATCAATATTATCGTATATCGTCGCCGACACGTACATATTAACACAGCCAGTAGGCACAGAAAATGAAGAATTAGGGATACTTTTCCTATTTACTCAAAATCTACTAAATATATTTCAATTCTGATTTACGTGTTTCTATATATGATAGTTACTTATGTTTTTAAAGTTATTTCATTAGTTAATACGCGATAATAGACCGACAAATGAAAAAAATAAAAAATTTGAGAGGTTGTTTCGCTAAGATTTTCTATCGAGAAAACTTTTTTCAATCGCGTTTCTGAGTTGATGCGATCCTAGATCATATATTGAAAAAACATATACTTAAAAATTAGAGCTCTAGCCATTCAATCTAAAGAAACAATGAAAACTTCGTACATAGAAAAATGCACGAAGCTATTTTGGTATCCTCTTAAATGGTTGTCCTTTCATTTTAATATCTCATATTTTACACTTCTAGTTATATTTAGAAAGAAAGAAAGAAACTTTTATTGCTGCCTAATTAATATACATCAAGGCAGGTACAGTCTACAATGAAGGATTTTACAATTAGATTATAATACAAACTACAACGGTGGACTGATTGGTACATCTAAAACATTACACAATGTATCTTGATAGTGGCAGCAAATAGGCTCCCATTTCACCACTTGACAGGTCACAAGGACCTGAAGCTATTGACTATAGAAAAACTTGTAAAATTTTAAAATAACGTAACCAATAAGTAATTAAATTACTAAAACAATTTAATTATTATTCAATTAATTTAATATTTGTATTACGTCTTAATAATCTTGGCATAGAGTAACATATTTAATTTCCATTTTTTACTTCGTTGTATAATATTTATGAGTGTAAGACCACTAATTGCTTATTCATAACTCAACCAAGGATTCGGAATTGTTTTAGAAAGTTGTTTTAAATTTTTGTTAATACAAATCGAAATATCAATTAAGATAATCAATTTTCATTTATATAAGTCTTCATCTTATGAAGTGGTAGAATAGATCAAACAAGGGAGTATCAGAGCACGTGTGGGCGATACTTCACTGGCTTAGATTTTGATCCGGCAGTATTGTATTACTCGTATATCGATATTTGTTTAGCTACCAGTGTTTGCATTAATATACATCAATACAGCTAGCTGATATCCACGATTTCGTACGCATTAAATGTTCTGGTTTTTGATCTATAATTCTATACTGATATTAAAAAGCTGAAGAGTTTGTTTATTTGAATGCACTAATGTTAGTAACTACTGTATCGAAATAAAATAACCTTTATGTGTTGTATATGTTCATCGTGTTGTATATCTTTATATGTTCATCGTAGAAGGCTTTAGGTTATATAACATCACGCTGCGACCGAGCGAGCATTAAGAGGAAACTAAAATAGCTTCGTGCATTTTTCTACGTACGAAGTTTTCATTGTTTCTTTAGATTGAATGGCTAGAGCTCTAATTTTTAATGATTTTTTTTTTCAATATATCATATATTGAAAGAAAAAATACTTAAAAATTAGAGGATCTCTCTAGGATCGCATGAACTCAGAAACGCAATTGAAAAAAATTTTCTCGATAGAAAATCTTAGCGAAACAACCTCTCTCATTTTTTATTTTTTTCATTTGTCGGTCTATTATCGCGTATTAACTAATGAAATAACTTTAAAAACATAAGTAACTATTAAATATAGAAACACGTAAATCAGAATTAAAATATATTTAGTAGATTTTGAGTAAACAAAAAAAATATCCCTAATTCTTCATTTTCTATACCTACTAGCTGTGTTAATATGTACATGTCGACGACAATATTGATGTAGGTCCTTAATGAAAAATTTTGCAAAAACGAGGGAAATTTTCCAAATCCACGCGTATGGAGTTGAAGGCAACAGCTAGTATTTTATATACGTATCATTTGTAAAAATGTCACGGTTTTAGCTATTACAGTTCATAAGATATAGCTTGAAGATAAACGCATGGTTTATTTTTTCCTTTGGACTCGGAACTTTGTATTATTATATTATTAATTAGTTTTAGTTCGCTACTTTGCAGTAGAAATAAGAATTCAAACCTTAACTAATTATACCTCTAAACCTTCCTCTTGAACCACTCCATTTATTAGAAAACGCTTATTATACGCTTTGTAGTTCTAAAGCTCACATAAGGACATAGGCATAGAAATAAGAACTTTGTTATATATTACGTTTACATGGCTAATGAATTAAAAAATATATACTAGGTTTTTAATTAATAAATATGGAATGTTTAGCTCAGTAAAGTGTTAATTAGTGTTAATCGGGTGCAACTTTCTTAATCAAATAAGTAGATTTTAATGTGTTTTGTAATTGACTATATTAAATTGCCCTTGTTCTACGCCTTCTTTCCAAGATTGTGTGGTGTTGTGGTTCAAGTCCCGCTCATGGTGATCATTTTTTCCACTATAATTTAGTTTATTAAGTAAAAGCATAGCAAGTCAATTGCAAAAATTTATGAAATAACTGAAAGTTCAGTAATCAATGCCGAATAGTGTTATTGACACTGTCACTTTTTATGTTTTAGTTCGCGCGCGAAAGGATCCGTACAGCTGTCGCGGGGGGGTTTGGAATGAAAATTATTGTTTTGTGTAAATAGGGGTTTATTTAAAAAATATAATTTAGGAATCGGTAAATTCTCCGCGTGAAAATAAAAATAAAAAATTTATAATATGATGGTCGGGGTTCCGCACTTAATCCACACAAGCTCCCCAATGTTATCGATTTAGGTACTCCCCTGAATTATAATCAGCGGCCCAAGGAGTCGCTTCTGGGAACCGCTGGCAGCAGTACAGCAGGGATGGGCAGCCAGCCTCGAGAGTCAGGTGACGGAAGGCAATGTAGTTGAATCGCCAGTTTGGGGTAGATCGACACCAGTGTTTATTTATTATATATTTACCAATGTAATATATTCGACGAACGCTCAGTGACGCACGATAATATGTAATATTGAAATATTATTCAAATAACGATAATAAAATATAAATTAACGTGACGTGCATTCATTCGAACAATATGGCAAGTGTCGGTTATGCAGTTTTTCAAATGTCATCGATCACTTGCCGTGCCAATTTACCGACAGCAAAACGGGAGTGTTGCTAGGTGAAATATCTTATATATAATTGGCAGTATGCTATTTTATTATTTTACCACATAAGGCTGTTTAGTGTTTAGTTTAATAATATGTTTTATATGTTTATGTAAATATGTTTTATAAAGATTAAGTTTTAGTAAAATGTGTTGTATATATTGTGAATATTATAATTTATTTAAGTAGTTATTAGGTATTAGTGCTGTAAATATATTAAATTTAAGTGTATTTAAAGTTGTAATATGAATTATGTACGTACAACGTTACATATACCCCCTCTCCCAGAGAAAGGATTTTACCTAATAAAATCCGCTGCGGTAAGCGCCTATTGAACCGCTCAGTAACTGTTTCACATTCATACTTCCACAAACAAACTACCTAAACCTGTCATGCGACCTATCATACGACCTAACAGATGATTGTCTGATGTATTTCAACATCAACAGACTAACCTTACATACAAGAGTGCACTTCAAAAATAGAATTGGACTCAAAACAGAACTGGTTGACAAGATCACCCTAGAGAAAGAATACTGCAAGTGTATTGGTAACTTTTCACGTATCGGCACTGTGGAATATATTTGGTCTTTGATGAATTTATTGGAGTCACGACCCGCTCCAATAAAGAACTTTAATGTAGGCTTATTTTAAGAGTCAATCCGCTCTTCACACGCTGAAAAACGCAAACAATGAGGGCTTATTTAAAGAGTCATAACCCGCTCTTTAGGTACGCGCTAAAAAACGCAAACAATGAGGGCTTATTTAAAGAGTCATAACCCGCTCTGTAGGTACGCGCTAAAAAACGCAAACAATGAGGGCTTATTTAAAGAGTCATAACCCGCTCTGTAGGTACGCGCTAAAAAACGCAAACAATGAGGGCTTATTTAAAGAGTCATAACCCGCTCTTTAGGTACGCGCTAAAAAAGGGACCGCAGTACCAAAACTCCTAACTAACATAAAAAAATCCGTGTAGGCTTGTTTTAATTCATCAAAGACAAACATAGGCAGTGACTGAAACGCAACCACTTATATTTTAAGAATGGTTGTAGACAAAGAAACGAAAAAACAACACTCCAAAACATGAAGTAAAAAGAATTAGAATTGAATCAATGATATTAACTACAAAATATCTTTGAATGAACAACAGAGTAACTATATTTATTTAAATCTAGGTTTGACTTAACATTTAATTTATTTAACTAATTGATTCCGCTCATTTAGTTTTTTAAATTCTCATTACCTTTACTACACACAGGGCAATCAGGTGTTTTCACATCCTTCAATCCGCATTTGAAACAAAATATGTCACGATTTGCTTGACACTGTCTTATGTGATGTGTGTTATTACGACACCTAGGGCAATATGGTTGTTTATTTACTTGAACTGTGTGTATAAATTGTTTGTGTTGATTTTTATTGTAAATATATTGTTGATTTTTATTGTAACCATGTTGTTGATTTTCATTGTAACCATATTGTTGATTTTTATTGTAACCATATTGTTGATTTTTATTATTATGATTAAAGCTATGATTTTTTGAAAATTCTCCCTTGTTGTAATTATTTTTGTATATATTGTTTTGTTTATTAATTGTATTTTCAAAATTTCTATTAAAGATTTTATTTGTTTCTTTAGAGTACGCAAATTCTGGAGCGACGGTTTCAGAAGTAACCTTAGGGGGTTCTTGAAATTGTAAAAGGCGAGAATTAATAGTCTCGTAATTACGACAGAGTAAGCGTAAGGCATCTATAGTGTCAATCTGAGATATTGATACAGCTAACGTACTAGCATAGCAAGGCCTTATATTATGAAAAAGTATTTCTAGTTGTTCCGACTCGGTAAAAGGCTTAGAAAGACGTGAGAACATTCCATTCATAATCGAGAGATAAATAGTTATGTTTTCACGTTCGCCCTGAATGCGCGAACGAATTTCTGATTTAAGGCGGTAGTCGTAATCAGACTGATCAAAGTCTTCCTTGAGCTTAGCAGAGAGCTCAGGCCAGGATGATATCTTGTCCTTTACTGAACGGTACCAATGAAGAGCGTCGTCCTGGAAAATTTCCGTAGCAAAAGCTAATATTTTTGAGGGAATTATATTTCGTGCAACAATAAATTCATCGACGTGTTGTATAAATGAACGCACACACGTTTTACCATTAAATTTTAATTTGTTAAGATCAGCAATAGTACGATCGCATGTCACAGAAATTAAATTATGTACTTCCGGTGTCGAGCTAGAGGAAGAATTAGATGATACCGGAATAGGTTTTTTTGCTTGAAGAGACGCGAATCGCTGCGAAAGAAGTTTATAGCCTTTACAAACTTCATCATACTCGGATTTAGTGTCGTCACTGGGCGTTAACCTTGCTAAGCGATTATTAAGATGGTTTAACATATTTTGTGTTCTCATAAGTGATGGTTCACTAGGATCCGAGACATCTAAATTTGTGTGAATTTTAGTGAGAACTTCGAGACAACCTTTGAGGTCCTGTCGAATATCTAAAGGAGACTCCAATATGTGTTCGTCCGGGTATTCTGATGATAATTTAACAATTTGTTTACGTAACTCTTCGACAGAAGGTGCTGCGCTAGCTCCACGAATGCGAACCTCATATTCGAGCTCCGATTTTTGAAGTGATAGATATTTGACGGGTAGCATTGTGCCAAAAATAAAAAATTGGGTAAGTGGCAAAACTAATGAATAAAAGCACAAATCTAAATAAATAATCTTCTCCGATCTGTTACAATATAATTAAGCTATCAACGTTTGTTTTTACATAAAAATTTATATTAATAAAAATAAAAAAATAAAAATGGTTAGCAGCAAATAAAAAATAAAATGAAAGCAAAAGTGCTACTAATGTGTACTTTACAATACAAAAACAGCTTTCCTTAAAAATTAACAATAACAAATTAAAATAATAATTTTTAACGTACCTACCTATAAAAAAAAACGAGGTAAAATTATTATTATAATTTTTTTTTTTTTTTATATATACAAAATGTAGGTAGATATATGCCGTTATAAAATGCGAAAGAAAAAAAATTTGTAAACCAGAACAATGTATACAGTAATTTACGTTACTATTACAAAACTTTAACACTTTCAGTACACTTTAGTAACAACTAAAAACCAAAAACAAAAAACGTTTTACAAAAATAAGCCACAAACACGCTAACTACTAAAAGAACCGATAATAAAGGAACTTGTGTGAATTTAACCACGTTTAAGGGCGCCAGTGTCGCGGGGGGGTTTGGAATGAAAATTATTGTTTTGTGTAAATAGGGGTTTATTTAAAAAATATAATTTAGGAATCGGTAAATTCTCCGCGTGAAAATAAAAATAAAAAATTTATAATATGATGGTCGGGGTTCCGCACTTAATCCACACAAGCTCCCCAATGTTATCGATTTAGGTACTCCCCTGAATTATAATCAGCGGCCCAAGGAGTCGCTTCTGGGAACCGCTGGCAGCAGTACAGCAGGGATGGGCAGCCAGCCTCGAGAGTCAGGTGACGGAAGGCAATGTAGTTGAATCGCCAGTTTGGGGTAGATCGACACCAGTGTTTATTTATTATATATTTACCAATGTAATATATTCGACGAACGCTCAGTGACGCACGATAATATGTAATATTGAAATATTATTCAAATAACGATAATAAAATATAAATTAACGTGACGTGCATTCATTCGAACAATATGGCAAGTGTCGGTTATGCAGTTTTTCAAATGTCATCGATCACTTGCCGTGCCAATTTACCGACAGCAAAACGGGAGTGTTGCTAGGTGAAATATCTTATATATAATTGGCAGTATGCTATTTTATTATTTTACCACATAAGGCTGTTTAGTGTTTAGTTTAATAATATGTTTTATATGTTTATGTAAATATGTTTTATAAAGATTAAGTTTTAGTAAAATGTGTTGTATATATTGTGAATATTATAATTTATTTAAGTAGTTATTAGGTATTAGTGCTGTAAATATATTAAATTTAAGTGTATTTAAAGTTGTAATATGAATTATGTACGTACAACGTTACACAGCTATAATCCTTATCCTTAGCCTTACCAATTTATAAGTGCGAAATCTGGATGATAACATAATAATAATTTTGACGAGCTTAAGTGTTAATGTGTGGAATGAAACAATAGCGCGATTTAAAAAACGTACAACGCCATCTATTGAGCAGAAGAGTAAACTTCTGTTTGCTAAGGATTGATTTCTAAATTTCACGCGTACGAAGTCGTGGGCAACAGCTAGTCATAATATATTCGTCATATTCTCGACCTCAAATCCGTGTAGTAATGGATTAAAAATACAAGTGTCGCCACCCCTTTTCCTTCCCACTGTGCTGTAAAAGCCAGCTTAGGAATATTGTACACAGCTAAATCTTTGAGACACGACAATCTCGAACACGTACCCTGTATCAACACGCTTGGCCAACGCGGCGCAGTAGACCATAATCTTTCCCAGAAAGAAGGAGGCCAGTGCCCAATGGTGGGACGTTAATGGATCCTCGACACCAAATAACGGGATAAGGGCTGGAAAGTGATGGTAATGAGTATTTGTCGTTATAACTTCAACTCATATAGACGATAATATTTTCTAGCACTTGCGCGACTCATTTGTTTAAGTAAAACTACTTTTTACGGATTTAGACGCGTACATTTGCTCTCACCCGTGACCATGGTGACTGCAAAGTCTCCGAAACGTCGGGCCAAAATTTAAAACCAATATACGCGTCTAAATCCGTAAATAGTAGTTTTATTTAATCATATAGACGAACTGAAAATTTTCAGCTCTCTCTATCATCATTCTAGAGATATAGTCTGTTAACAGACGGATAGACGGATAGCGATGTTTTAGCAAAAGGGTTCCATTTCACCTTTTGATACAGAACCCTAAAAACAAGCATAAAAATACTGTATATATATTTTTTGAAATTATTGCTTTGTCATCGGTCCTTAACATTGTGTGCAAAATTTCATATCAATTCGACAAGGGGTGAAAATCTTCTTCTGATGTGAATATATTTTTGAAATTGTATCCATATGCCTTTGTACTTAATCTCTGAATACAAACATGTAGAAAAGATAATCTTTCCTTTGTAAGATTTAGTTAAACATATATAAAGATGTGAATAAAAATGTTAAGTAGCTTATCAAAAGAATGAAATGTTATCAAAAGATTTTCAAGGTTTATTTTTCATAAATTAATTTACGTAATTGCTGGAAATGATAACCAAAGATACAAAGATCCCTTTAAGTATGAATTGGACTCGAACACGATAGGTTCTGTGGCGTCATAATGACAGTATTTACATCATACGGAACAGGAGGATGATAATGAGTAACTATTTGTTGTTATAGGTTCAACTGATATGCATAAACTAAAATTGATTGTGAAATTTTCAGCGTTCTAGTTATTACCGTTCGGGCGGATGGAGGGACAGTGAAATCTCAGTAATACGGTCCCGTTTTACCTGTTTGTACGGTACCCTAAATATGGAAAATGACCGATTTTTAGAACTATGCTATGCACATAAAATTTCTTAAAAAGCGGTAGAGTAGTTTCGGAGATGTATAGTAACAAACATCGCGACACAGGATTGTTTTAATAAGCCTAAAATCTATACTAATACTAGCTGACCCGGCAAACGTTCGTTGTTTTGCCATACTAAAAAAAAAGGTTTGAAAAATAGATGTTGGCCGATTCTCAGACCTACTGAATATGTATGTAAAATTTGAGAAGAATCGGTCAAGCCGTTTCGGAGGAGTACGGTAACTAACACTGTGACACGTGAATTTTATATATTAGATTATAAAGCTGAAGAGTTTGTTTGTTTGTTTGTTTAAACGCGCTAATCTCAGGAACCTCTGGTCCGATTTAAAAAATTCTCTCAGTGCTGGATATTCCATTTAACGAGGAAGGCTATAGACTATATAAATCACGCTGCGACTAATAGGAGAGAAGCAGTAGTGAAAAATGTTACAAAAACGGGGAACATTTCTAAATTCTACGCGTACGAAGTCGCGGGTAACAGCCAGTATATTATATAGCTGTTAGCTGTAGCCTTCCTTGATAAATCTACTATCCAACACTGGAAGAATTTTTCTAATCGGACCGGAGTAGTTCTTGAAATTAGGTCGTTCAAACAAACAAACAAACGAATTCTTCAGCTTTATAATATTGGTATCGAAGTATAGACAAGATTAGCTAATTAATTAATTTGCATTTCTTGGTCATTGCTTTGTGGACAAATCATGATTCATTATAATTCGCTTTTGCATTGTTCATAATTTTTGACCTGCAGTTTATACATATATATTTTTAAGAAAACATAGACTATTTTAAGCAACTAATTTCAATATTATTGAAATATTCACTATATAGATTTTTTTAAAAATTCTTAAAGATATTATTTTAAATGTGACGTCATCGTTGTACGCAATCTGTGTGTGTCTTTTCCTGATAGACTTAAGACAGATTGAAATCTATATATATCTTTTCAAAGTTACCTAGATGATAAAATAGACCAATTTCAGCTCCACCACAGAGTAGTATATCCCTCAGAACGCCTTAATATTTTAAGTCCTTCATTTCAAGGGCAAATAGAGATTTTTGGAAAAATAAATAAATAAATAAATAAATATTCATAGACATTTTACACAACGTCCTCTGGTCCCAAGCTAAGCTTATTATGCTTGTGTTATGGGTACCAGAATACGGATATAATACATAAACTACTTTTCTTTTGTAAATACATACTTATAATACTTAGTAAACACCCAGACGCAGTACAATCATTTGTATGATAATTAAAAACATCACACAAATGATTGTCCTGACCGGGAATCGAACTCGAGACCTCATGATCAGCAGTCCATTATATAAACCACTCCACCACGAGGCCCGTCAAATAATCGTTATTATAGCAAATTTTCCGAAAAAAGTAATGGATCATGATCAGAAACTCTATTCCCCGAAATGGTTTATGAATCAAGAGTTTAAAAAAAATATGAACAATGCCAATTATTATATTCTGTCCTGCTCCAACCTGTAGGTAGGTACAAATACTTCAGTAAATGTCTTAGAATCAATATAGAAGGTTCTCGAAGCATCGAATACCATCTTTATATCTAAAATGTTTGACACCCACATACTTTGAATTAAAGCTCGTTCCTTTATAAAAGCTTTAGAACCAATTTATTGAGGTTTATATTCATTTGTGTGATGTTTATAAATGTCATACAAATGTCTGTTCTGCGTCTGGGTGTTTCTATGTATTATAAGTATGTATTTACAAAAGAAAAGTAGTATATGTGAGCGCCATACTATATTTATTTGCCATTTTTATATTAATTTCTAATTTTAAATTAATTTGTTAGATTTTAAGTTATGTATATGGGCGCCCTACTATATTTATTGGTCATATTCATATGACGAAGCGACAATTAAAATAAACAGGTGTGATCGCATGATTTGTTAACGTAAGGAGTTGTAGACACGTCCTAACACATGTTCTAACCCCTACCTTTTTACTACCCCACCTCGTAGTGACTATAAAAGCGAGACAGCCACAGAGCTAATAATCAGTATCGTTTGAGACGTTAGACAGGGCAAATCTCTGCCCGACTAGTTGCTCACTCACAGTAGTGATAAAGAGTTTATACCGGTCATAATCGCGAGTGTATAATTATAAAGTGTGTATTTGTGAGAAAGTGTAAAGTGACGATTGAGAGCTGATGTTTTGTGTGAACATCATTATCTTGGTGGTAGAGGCGCAGGTTATAGGGGATTTGGTTGGAGACCTGCTGTGGAACGCTTTTATGTGTGAAAGAGAATGTCAGATTGATGTATGAACATCTTAAAGACAGTTTCTACAATTTGTAGACTGATAACAAACCATAGCTATTACATTCTCTAATAAGTTACGCCGACATATACGTAGTATATCCGTATTCTGGTACCCATAACACAAGCATATAAGCTTAGCTTGGGACCACAGGATGCTGTGTGAAATGTCCATGAATATTTATTTATTATTTATTTATATTTTCATTATTTTATATATACGTAAACTTTTTTCGCTTCATCTAAGTTTAAATTATTTTTTTAATTTGTAATAGTGTCTTTTTGAGAGTCGTTTGGGCTTAGATTTCATTATTATATTTATCATCAATACACCATCACGCCTGTTTTTATTGGAGGCAGACAAAAACTCTAGAGCGTCATCTCCTATGATCTCCTTCTTTGGCTTCCTTTATAGTCATACTTTGGTAATACATGCCCGAAGTGTGCTCGATATTAGGCGTCAAAGGTATAATTTTTATCTAACTACTAACTATGTATTTGTCGCTTATGTATATTGTATGTATTCTCAAGTCGGTCCCCACGACGGCTTGTAACAACACAAAGAGGGAAGAAACGTTCCTGAGTGACCAGCGTATATTAAGGTAAGGTAGGTATAATGTATTAAGAAGCCTCTGGAGGCAGGTGGCATAACAGCCCGCATTAACGGAAGAGGCTTAATCTGAAAATGGATCTAGAAAGGCTGATGGATGGATTTTTCAGTATAAGAATCGAACTCAAAACTTTGTACTGCATACCTAACAGACGTCTACTCAGCGATGGCCGTCAAACCACAGATGTCAAGTGGTCCCTATCTAAATAATTAATTTTTCTTTCTTTCTCCAGCCCATTAACGTCTCACTATTGGGCACATGCTTCCTCCACTTTAAAAGGGGTTATGGTGTGCTATATCGTGCTGACGAGGCGTGTTGGCACAGGGTTTATATTCGAGTTTTCCATCTCTTACAGTGGGTGTTGTCTGTGAACAATGTACCTTAGCAGGCTGGCTCTTACAGCACCCTGGGGAGAAAATGGGGTGGTGACACTTGTATTCCGTTACTACACGGATTGATCTAAAGATCAAGTTTACCTAAATATTAGTTACGGCTTTTTGAAAACTCAAAAATTTATTCTTTCATGTCACAAGCATTGGCTGTATAATAACATTGTTCATGTCTTTATTTCTTTTTCAGTATCAAAGGCACAAAATAGCATTCGTATCCGCTTTCATTTCCTTACGTCAATTTCAGTTCAGTACAAAGTAGTTATTTAAACGTTAGGTAATAGGTACCTATTTAGCGTCAAAAACGGTCGTTTACCAATATTACTATTAAATTACGGAGTTAATCAACAAGTGGTTCTTTTAGTTTTGTAGCAAATCTGGGGTGGGGCCTGGTAGGTGGGGTGGACCGATAAGGAGAAGGTGATGAACATGTCTAACTTTTCAGATTAGAATTATTATATTTTACAGTAATTACGGAATTATTAGCTTTAAAAATGACGTCACCGGAACAGCCATTAACAGCATCCGAATAGAGTTTTAGAAGAAAATTTTAATAAAGTAACGCATTTTAAAATAGATGCTTTCTACCGTGATCGAAGGGTTTGCAGCCTGCAGTGGCATTGGAGAAAAAAGGTCCTAGCGTGGCGACCATGTATCCGTCGACGCAACGTTGAGCGGCATTTTATTGATTCAAGTAGTGGATGGAGAAAAGCTGATGGATGGATGGATAGACTTTCTACCCTAATAAATACATCAGAGGTAAGATTTCTCTTTCATTTAGAGCACGTAGACACATTGTAGACAAAAGATTATTCTACTTACATTCCATATATAGTTTTTAAATTTATTTTAGAATAGGTAGTTAAATTTATGTGGTGACGGATTAAAAATTCAAGTGTCTCCACCCCATTTTGTTTCTAGGGTACTTTAAAAACTAACTAAGAAATATTGTACACAGATAAAATCCTCTGTGAAAGATGGAATATTCCAAAATAAAACCTGAACCATCATGTGCCTGTTCAGAACGGTACAGTAGATAATCCTTCGCAAAGTGGAGGAGGATGCCCAACAGTGGGACATTAATGGGCTGGAGAGAGATACTTAAATAATGGACGTAAAAATGTTAATGTAAACGATTGATTAAGTCAATCTTATTCTTTAAAACAAAACAAGCCACGTCATTATAATGTTAGTGTACTATGAAATAACACAAACACGATAACAACATTACTGGGCGGGAAAACATTAGCTTGTGATTGGTCCGAAGCGGCCATTACTACCGTAGATGGAAAACGCGTGCATATCATATTACATTGAACGCGTGCGCAACTGCAATAGGGCTGTCCACAGATTTTATCATATAAAATAACTATCTGTTGCCCGCAACTTCGTACGCGTAGAATTTAGAAACATAACTTAACTATTTATATAAAAAAACCATCCCCTTGAACCACTCTATCTATTAAAAGAAACCACATCAAAATCCATTGCGTACTTTTGAAACATACATACAAAAATAACGACTTTGTTTTGTTATATGTATACCCTGGGGAGGAAATGGGATCGTGATACTTGTATAAGCTTGTTCAAGCTTACTAAAACACACGGGAGTACAATAAAAAATATAAAACATTGCCACAAAGTAATCGGACAAAGTGTCGATGAAACGCGATCGATACTGTTCTAAGAATCACTTGAAATGCTTGTTATTGCATGTTGAAATTGAGATCTTTTATAAAATGAAGAAATAATACTAATTACGTACTTTAACTTCCGTCGATTGTGTTGCAAAATGTAATATTTGTGTAGGTTTTATTTGTCTTATGAACAGGAATAACAACAGCTTTTCTATAAATTTAACAAGTAAATATAGTTATTTATTTATCAAATTGCTGAAAAACGGCTAATGAGACAGAGTTTCGGGCATTTATACAATGATGCTACGTACAAAGACTACCTTATCCAATACATTTCAGCGCTGAGAAAATAAGTCCATCCACTCCTCGGATCTCCGTCTATTATGTCATTTTGATCTAGAAGTTTCTAACTCAAGTCATTAAACTGTCTTAAAATAAACTTGCAGTGCAATGCTCTATAGTAACAACAAAATCGCAACGCCAAACAATCTTAAGAGTCCGTCCGGTTAACGATTGCGGTTGATAGAAGAATGTTGATGTTCAATATACAATCCTATTATTTTAACTTATCTGAATGGAACATTTCTGATGACGTCATAATATAATATAGATTTATGCCAAGGTTTTGTATTAAGGTTACGGAAAAGCAATCTATGTAATAACACGTTATTTTTTTGCTGGTTTCAATACTTTTACAACACCTAACAAATATGTTTACGCATATTAAAAAAGTTATATATTTTGCATAAAAATTCTTGCAGTGTGGGTCTCACAGAATACCTAGATACCTATAAATAAAATATCATACTATTGTCTCAATGTTGAGTTTAAGAACCGCAGAATAGAAATTTCGTTAATTTAAATGTTAATATATTATGTGTTACTTGATAACATTTTAATAATTACTCTAACATTAACATCTAAAGTTAACATTTTAATAAAAACTGTAACTTTCATTTTCCTATTAATTATTGTAATTTTCTTTTTCTTCTCAGCTCTGTATTGCACCACCCTATGGTTGGCTGGTAGAAAATGCCTTAGGCATTAAGCCCGCCTATGCATATAATATTATATGCATTAAAGTGTTAAATAAATAAATAAATAAAAAAATAAATAATTACTCAACAGAAATATGATATTGTTTTTATCAAGCCGTGAGCTAAATAATTATTTAAGAAGGGAGGCAGTTAAGTGTTTATTTTACAAGCATTTTCTTTTCTAATCGTTAAAAAACCAAAGCAATATGTATCTGAAAAAATCTGAAAAGCCACTTCGAGAATATTCTGTTTGAATATTTTTTCCAAATTTAAAATCCTACTTCCTCTCCAGCCCATTTACGTCCCACTGTTAGGCACGAGCCTCCTCCACTTTGAAGGGATTTCGGTCTACTGTGCCGCGCTGACCAGGCGTGTTGGCACAGGGTTTATTTTCGAGATTTCCGTCTCTCACAGAGAATGTTATCTGTGTGCAAAATCCCTTAGCTTACTTTTACAGCACCCTTGGGAGGAGATGGGGTGGTGACACTTGTATTCTTAATCCGTCACTACTCGGAGAATCAAAATCCTACTTATTATTATGAAATTAATATAGGTAATATCGATATACATATTAGAGTATTTTTTCTTCTAATTGGTTCTTAGTAATTATGCTCTCAGACATACTCGATGGAAAATCTTGATGTACTCGACTATATCATCGTAGCCAAGTCCCTATACCACACGTTGAGAAAAAACAAATGCACTGCGGCTGCCGTGTAAACAAATACAAGCGCGTGTTCAAGATTAAAAAAAGATTGTGCAGATGATAAATTAGGCATAAAATAAAATGTTTATGTGAGTATGGTAATATGATATATACATCAAAATCTCCATGTAGCGAAGGATTAAGAATACCAATGTCATTATCCTATTTCCTCCCAAGGGTACTGTAAAAGCCAGCTAATGGATATTGTACACAGACAAAATCCTCTGTGAGAGACGAAAACTTCAAAAATAAACTCAGTGCCAAAACTCTTAGTAAGCGATGCACAGTAGACCATAATTCCTCCTAAAATGGAGGTGGCCCGTACCCAACAATAGGGTATTAATTGGCTGGAGAGAGATAAACATAAAAAAATAGATAATTATAATATATTTCACACAACGACCTCAAGTGCCAAGCTAAGCTATAAATGAGAGAATTTTTTACAATTCATAAGAAATTAACTGTTTATTTAATTCTTAATGTATTTAAGTACTTATTATAACAGTTATGATACATAAAATTATGTAGGTACTTAATGTAAGCTTGGATTATCCCCTTCCCATTTCCTTTATTTATTTTTCACGTACATCAAAAGGTACAATATTATATTTTGATCAAGTAGCTAGTTGAGCGGATATTCGATTCCATGATTTCCATTGCGAATTATTTGAGCAAATATTCGATGGTATTGCTGGATGTGATAATAATCCCGTTAATAGCAGGATTATTATTGTCGTCGTGTCAGCTTAATGCAATTATATTAATTAAATTTAAGTAGGACAATGCGGACTACTTTGTTTCAATAATGTTATTTTCTGATTGGAATATCCGTATTATGAAATTAAAAACATTCATTCCTATTTAAATTTTGTAACTGTATTTACGTTATTAACTTGGGTAAATATACCTCATTACTTTTTAAACAGTTTCCTTGTCTATTTTAATTGAGCAAATTTTCAATCAGTAAACTATACCTATATTTGAGAATTCAGTCTAGGCTAAAATTAGACCTGTCTTCTCCACTGGGCACACTGGTTCTCCCGGTTGTTAGGACCTCCTAGTCTCTACTTTATTATATGTTTCTGCTTATATATAATAGCGGGGCATACCTCCCAATGTGTCCAGGGCCTCTTGTAGGCAAGAGACGGCCTTGGCTAGAGGTACTATATTACTTACAACAACACAACGATTTAAATCTATTCCTTTCAATTTATTGATTTAACAGATTCAGGATTAAATTTTAAAAAGAGCTTTAATTTAAATGCCTTCTTTTTTGTTCAATTTATCAATAGGGATGATGTCTAAAAATATGCAAAAACAGTTTCTAACGAGATATCAGAAAAACAATGGATATATACGACAATAGTGTAGATACGACAATTTACCTAAGTGTCGCTTCTACATAATTGATCTATGCAGAAACGTGAGCCAAACACTGTTGGAGGGCGGGCGGCTGCGCGGCAGCGGAGGGGGTCGGCGCGACCCGTATATGGCTTGCGTTGGCGCAACTACAATATACACTCATGACCAAAATGCTTTACTAATTAGTTTTTTTTTATATTTACCACTATTTTGTATACATTTATTTATTTATATACTATTATCAACATTATTTATTTATACCACCATAATGTGGACACCACATTTCACTCATTCCTCCGCTTCTAAGAATAAAGTTCCCAAAAGATGCAAATATTTTTATTTAAGTTTATTGCCATAGTTACTTAGCAAGTTGGCGTTCGCACCGCTCTGTACTGGACTACTGGTGTTTTTTTTCAGAAGAGTTCTGCGGTCTGCCATTCGCCCTGCTGGTGATTTTGTGTGACTTCTCACGAGCCCCACTAAGAAGATCTTGAGATGTGATTTACTAAGCTGATATTCAAAGCTATTTGTGTTAATCAAACACTGTATTTATTCCAAAAAATGTTTTATATTCGATTTTGTTATTCTTTATAATTAAAATATACACCCACTACTTAAGTTTTCACCGCCCAAGATTGATTGGAAGAGAATGCCTTAGGCATTAAGTCCACCTGTATACTAATTTTTGTGTATATAAAGTTAAAATAATTAAAATAAATAAATAAATTTGCAATTAGTTTTAGTTTTTTACCAAAGAATTTGAATAACTTTGTTCGCGATTGTCCAATTGGGCGCCGGCTGCGCATGCGACGCTCCGCCCACACATCGTTGTGTGCGTAACTCTGACGCCGTCGAGTCTTCACACTCATGCTACGAAGTCGAACTCATTCTACATACAACCACTCATACAAACACTGCTGAAATTCTATACAATTTTTCCTGCTACATTAAAACGTTTCCCTGTCGGCAAATATTATTTTTTTATGCAGGATGTAATTAATAAATAAAACATATCAACTGAATCACATTTTAATGTATAGCTTTGAAAACTGTTTTCTGATATTTCTAAAATATGTATTTGGCACTCGATAAAGTATTATAAAATGTATAGAGACTCGAATAATATTTTGCCGCTGTCGCACTTCATTTAGTTTATACCTAAACTTTTGGAGACTTTTCAGCCAAAATATGAAAGGATAGGTAGGACTAAGTTGTAAGGCTATTTGTGTTGCTATGTCGCATTCTAATCTCGATAAATACGTTAAAAGTACCAAGTTTTACTTTACATAAATATTTTAAATTTTCTTTGCTTGTTAACGTCAAACAGTCAAATGTGTCTGAATTCAATTTGCAAGTATTAAACTTAATACAATATTTTTTTCATGACACAAGTTGAGAATTTCAAAAGAATATTTTACCGTTACTTATTTATAATAGAAAGGAAACCATTCAGGGAGCAACCTATTTTGGAAAATTGTCTGGTTATTTGTTAAACCAGTCTGGGTACCAGTAGGCTATTATAAAATGAGACTATTGTTGAGATCCAGCCAGCTATTTAGAAAGTTCAATCACATGGTCATAATTCTGTGGGATATTAAAATTTCACATAAGGATTTCTTTGATGGACATTTGTAACCGATTTTCTGTCATAAAATATATTTGTAAGTATGTAGTATTATTAGATCCATTCTGTGATTGAAATAGTCCAATTTTGGGATAAAAAATATCTATAAATTTAATATTACATCCGATTTTTTTATTTCTCTAACCATTTCTTATAGTTTCTCCGGAAAACAACGACCCTGACCTGATCTGACATGTTATCTGTTGCTGAAGTAGATACAGTTTGTGAACTTAATTGAAATCAGGAAAATATTTAATGCTTAATAAAAGAACCTGGTTTCTTTTGCACCCTGATAGCTAAACATAGGTATTCATTTTACACATTAAGTTATTTATATCACATATACTATTTTTTTTGTTAATACTTACTCATTATGCATAGAAAACATCCAGAAAAAGGACAAAATTTGTGTGACAGATATAAACATCAATGAAAACTGCGACGTCGTGAATCACAGTTCGTCATATCAAACACTAGACCACGAGGCTTAAATATTAATGTTTTTTTTTTAATTTTCAAAAAATCTATTTAAATTTTTACCTTATAAAGTGTTGAAATAAATTTATAACCTAATTAGCTGTAGGATCGGACGAGTAGGAAGACTGTTGCGTTAGTATATAGGTCGAGTTACTGGCTTCATGCCAGAGAATTAGTCACTCTGTGGTGCTAGCGCGAAGCCAAGTGACGATAAAGGTTACGTCTGAGACGTAAGTATGATGATAGTTCTAGGTATTGAAGGTGACTAGTGATGAAGCACAACAGGTTTGCTTGCTATGTGATAATTAAGATTGTCATAACTGCACATAATGGCTGTAGACTCTATGACGGGCCTATGTGTCTAGTGGTTAATGTAAGGAACTGCCGTTCACTATGTCGTGGGTTCGAATCCCGCACGGGATAATCATATGTGTCAAATAAAATAAATAAAATAAACGCAACTAAATCAATAAAGTTGTTTTATTTTTTAAAAACTTGTTTAGCAATAATTTGGACTCCCTTAGAAATCTTAGCTTATATTTTATGCTAAGTGAACTTACATACATTATTAAAATCAGCCGCCAATTGTTTGTTTAATGTAAAAACATCTTTATGACGCGTAAATTACTCAGGTTTATTAGACTGCGTTAATTGAAGTGATGTAGCAAAATTATAAATTTGTTAGTGCTGGTAAATCATTATTTAACTCCAATTATATTACTAGCTGACCCGGCAAACGTTGTTTTGCCAAACTAAAAAAAAAAGATTTGAAAAATAGATGTTGGCCGATTCTCAGACCTACTGAATATGCATGTAAAATTTCATAAAGATCGGTCAAGCCGTTTCGGAGGAGTACGGTAACTAACACTGTGACACGTGAATTTTATATATTAGAGATTATGAATAGATGTTGATTGTGAATCTAAATACCATATTTAGAGATTCATATGATATTTAAATAAGATGAGACTGTTTTCTTTCAAGTCAAATCAGAATTACGTAGTAGGTATGTATTGTGCTTGTTTAAAAACTTCTAGGTTCCTAAATAAAACTACTTTTTACGGATTTAGACGCGTGTATTTGTTTTTAATTTTGGCCTGATGTTTCGGAGACTCGCAAATGTTAGAGAATTATAGGTTCCTAGTTCAAAAAAGATGTTTAACACAAAAGACACAATATTATACGTTATCGATGTAAACTTTTTCTATTGTACACAATTATTGTATTTAGTCTACAGACATTTTTACATAAGTACCTACTTATTTTGTTACGATGCCTCTCAGACGACATCTTTTGCTTTTGTTTTACTATCACTTCTCTCTCTATCTCTCTTTCCAGCCCATTATCATCCCACTGCTGCACTGTTGGGCTAAGACCTCCTCCACTTTAGGAGGGATTTTGGTCTTGTGTGCCATGTTGACCGTTGTCCAGGCGTGTCGGCGCAGGGTTTATTTAGTTTTCGTCTCTCACAGAGGATGTCATCCGATAACACAGTATCCCTAAGCTAGCTAGCAGCCTCGGGAGGAATAGAAGTGGTGAAACTTGTATTCTTAATCCGTCACGACACGGACTAGGTATACTAAACTATTATCACTCTTCTTATTGACAATTTGAAGAGAATTTCTCTTGAAAAAAAGGTCTTTATTAAAATATCTACTTATAATAGAAGTTAAGTTAAGTAAAATAATTTCCTTAGTTCAAAAACTAAAATACACGCTTGAAAATCCTGAAAATATTTTTAAATAATTGCATTGTCATCGGTCCTTGATATGTATGCAAAATTTCAAATCAATCCGACTATCGCAAGTGGGTGACAATAGCGTTGAAAGATTCCGTTACATAGATTTATACATTGATAGATACATACCGAACTTATAAAAGCGTGTTAAAATTTCCTCTACGGGCATTACCCAGCGAGGATTGTACGAATTTGTACGGAAAAACTACCCTCATAAGGATTCTATTTTAAATTACTATCAATTATTAATTTCAACATGTTTAAGCGTAAATCTATTAGGATTATTTTTCGACAAGTCCACTTTGGCTATTAAATAATCTGAAACATGTAAATGAGGTCAGTGAAACGCTGTTGTGTGTCTCTCGTTGCCCACGCAATGTTTAACACGTCAGTTTTAACTAAATATTTACACGTACTTATTTACTATGAATGGTTCAATTCTTGATTTCCTAAAACTATATATAAATAGGCAAGTTATCTGTTAGTTGTGTCTTCTATGTAATAAAGTATGATACTTTATTTACAATGATACCAGTACTTTATTTACAATACTACATGCATAACTAAACTAATCTAAAAAATGAAAATAACTTTGATGTATTTTGATTGACGGGCTATTTCGTTGTGCACATCAATATCTTTACTTATTACTAGCTGGCCCGGCAAACGTTGCTTTGCCATACAAAAAAAAAGTACAAAAAAAAATGAAACAAATAAACTATAAACCTCACGGAGCCCGAGACCTTTCTAACGAATGCAAAACCGTGGAAATCGGTTCGTGTGTTCTGGAGTTACAGCGTCAGGAAGGAAAACCCGACTTATTTTTATATAGTAGATAAAACAAAGTCATTATTTTTGAATGTATATGTCCCTATGTGAGGCTTACTTAGGCTAAATTAAATACAGCCTATGTTTATCAGGAATAGTGTACCTAACCGACGACGCGGAAATACTTTTTAAAATCCCCCATTAGTTTCCGTACCTTTTCGTTTTTAAAAAAACACTTAAATATTTTTATTTATACCTAATATTAGATATCCACACAGTTTTTGAGGTGTGTTCCAATTGAGGTGATAACTATTCGTATTTGTCATAAATAAAATTGTTTTATTTTATGATTATAGTTTTGTTTGAAGCTCAAGTAGTGTGGTAGTGTGACGTTTGTCTGTAACCTTGCTGATAGTTACTGCTAGATGTAGGTACTTCGATCTCAAGGTTCGTAAACCCACCGCTATTGAACAAGCAGTACTATGAATAGACTAGGCTCTTTTTTAGATCGTATTTATCCTGCTAATAGTATAAATGTGAAAGTTTGTGAGTATGGATGTTTCAATGTCTGTTACTCTTTCATGCAAAATAGCTTATACATCAGAATAACACAAAGGCTACAATTTATAAAGATACTAGCTATCCCGGCAAACGTTGTTTTGCTATACTAAAAAATCAAAGGTTTGAAAAATAGATGTTGGTCGATTCTCAGACCTACTGAATATGCCTGTAAAATTTCATAAAAATCGGTCAAGCCGTTTTGGAGGAATACGGTAACTAACACTGTGACACGTGAATTTAATATATAAGAAGATTGTGTGATTGAAAATGTGACGATAAGTGTCAAGTACCAAAGCAGCCTTTACTAGCTGTTTTTTATCCCTTTTACTGCGGGTAACACCGTGGGGCGCAGATAGTATATTTAAAAATGGAATATTACCAAAAAATGTTTATTATAGGAATTGCGAAAGGGTTACACTCTCCACCAATTCTGACATTTTGTAATTATTGGAAAATAAGGGGGAACTTAATAGTTAGTTTTAAATTTATTATCGTTAGAGGTGCTGATTGCAAAAATAGACGTCCTTCAAAAAAGTAAGTTTAGGTACCAAAAATGAAAAGAGAAAATTCGTCCTTTTAAAAAGTCGTTGGAAACCACATCACTTTTTAGAAACTACTACTGCCTGCACAGAAGTCAGACTTTGTTGTTGAATAAATAGCAATACCTATTACTTCAATGTATAAAAAAGATCAGCCTTTTTTGCAACATCAACCATCTAATGAATGAATCCCACATTACTATTTCAATATGAGCAGTTATTGCAGTTGCAATGCTTTTTATTTTTCAAAGTAGGTAACTTTTATCCACAATTCTGTTTATTTTAAATTTAGATTATTTTTTAAATAAATTAAAACGATAAAATGAACAGCACAAAGTTTTTAATAAAGATCTATATTCAATCGTCTCAAACTGATGTTTTACACGACGACAGACGTAGCTGATTAAAAACTCTTTTTAGTTTGATAACTAAAAAGAGTTTTTAATCAGCTACGTCTGTCATCTCATCAGCTATCTTTTCAACAGATTCAAAAGCAATACCTTTGCAAGTGCGTAGTAACTATAGTCGTTATTTTTTCTTAGTGCACTTGTCACATAGCCAGGTATGTATATTATGTATAAATCTTTTAGTTGTTTATCTGTTTGGGACGTAATGCAAGATCGGCACGCCGACATTTGGCTAGACGACCAGTGGAGGTCATCGTCTTTTAGTTTGTACCGTTGGAAAATATTTTCTGTATAACGAAGTATAAGAAAAATTAATTTATTTGTTAGTATCTTAGTAGACAAAGAGGCTTTTATAAGCCAATTAAAAAGAAATAATATAATAGTTTTTTTTTGTCTCCTTACTCTAACCGGGCCATGGTGTGTGCCCTGAGCCTGACCATGAACCGGCAAGGGGTATCTATCCATCACGTGTGCCACATTCGGCACAGCAGCAGTACGCCGCGTTCGGCCTCCTCTCCTGCCAAGGGCGCCAGCATTTGCCCGCCAGCGACCCCGAGTTGGGGCCCTGCGGGGAGGCAACGTGTCTCCGGCACGCTCGCGCTCCCGCAGGGCTTCTCTCTTAGCCGCCATCACCTCATGAGCATATGAGGTGACGGCAGCCCAGCACCGTTCGCTATTGGCCATGGCTGATACAACGGCCGAGAGCGACAGGTCAGGCCCAACTGCATCCACAATTGTGGTTCGTTGGGCGGCCCAGCCCGTGCACACAGCGAGCGTATGCTCAGCCGTGTCCACGGAGCCAGCCACGCAGTGGTGGCAACCGGGATCCGACTCTATCCCCACCAGCTGCCACAGGTACTTGCCGAAGCAACCGTGACCTGTGAGGAGCTGAGTCAGGAAGTAGGTCGGCTCCCGGTGCCCCGCCTCTACCCACTGCCGTAGCACTGGGCGGACTGCCTCGACAAGCTGTTTGCCTGCCGAGGGGTTCGCGCATCGTTCCTCCCATCTCCGGAAGAGATCGTCGCGACATTCGCTCCTCCAGCGGGCGATCTCTTCCGTGAGGGGCTCTGTTCCCGCCTGCCGCATCAGGACCCTCCCTCGGTACACCTCTGCCTGGGCCTCAGCTTCGAGATCCCAGGGGAGGCTGCCTGCGACTAGGCACGCCGCCTCATAAGAGACGGTGCGGTACGCTCTGGAAGCCCTCTGTGCCAGGACCTGTTTTCAGCGCTGATTCGAGGGCTTCCCTCGCCCAAATGGGCGCTCCAAATAGAGCCATGGAGCGCACCACGCTGTCATAGAGACGGCGACCGACTTTCCCTGCCCCCCCACAATTGGGGAGCAGCCTCGCGAGCATTCCCGCGCACGACACCAATTTGGGCGCCAGGGCACGGAAATGCTTGCTAAACCTCCACCGGCTGTCGAGGACGCGACCGAGGTATTTCATAGTCCCGCCAACAGCGATGGAGGTTCCCCCCACAACAATGGCAAACCCGAGGGGGGGCTTTGTCCAAGGCCTTTTTTTGTAATGAGTAGGTAATCGATTAGTGGAAGAACAATCTTACAACTTAATATTTACCAGAGTTGTATATAATTTCAGAACACGAACGATAATATGAACGAACCGAACAGGCGGTCTAACAATTGTAGCAAAGGAACAAATGCTACGGATTCTGCGCTGGCTTATAGCATATCTATTGCGAAAAGTTTCATGTTTTTATTAACACGCTTATGTAAGTTCAGTATCTATGTATCTATCAATGTAACGGAATGTTTAAAAGTGATTTTAACCCGCTTGCAGCAGTTAGATTAATCTGAAATTTCGCATATATATCAAGGACCGATGACAATGCAATAATTTAAATAAAATTTCAGGATTTTCAAGCGTGTTTTTTAGTTTTTGAACTAAGTAGATTATTATAGTTTAAATCTATGTATACTAATATTATAAAGCTGAAAAGTTTGTTTGTTTGTTTGCTAATCTCAGGAACTACAGGTCAATTCTAAAAAAATCTTTCGTTGTTAAATAGTACATTTATTGAGGAAGGCTATATAACATCACGGTGCGACTAATAGGAGCAAAGCATTAGTGAAAAATATTATAAAACCGATGAAAATATACTAAACTTTACGCGTACGGAGTCGCAGGCAACAGCTAGTATTACAATATGTATGTTTTAGGAATAAGCATGTTATTTTTCCATGAAAGAGATTGTTTTTTACCTTACTTCAATAATACCTTCATACGTTATACATGGCACTACAGCAGGAATATACGAGTATGACATGATGATTTATGAAGTCTTAATAGAATAATATCAGAGATGCATTTAAATATGTAAAAATATATACTCAATCCTCCCACCAATACGAAAAATATGACGTCAATAAAATCTAGGCTGAACTAAATTTCTTTTGCGGACTATACACTTCTTTAAAACACATTCTCACTCTAATACACATACACGCATAAATTATAATCTTCTTTATAACACAAACATACCTATATGTATATACTTATACCTATGTGTGTGTGTCACACACACGCATTTTCACCGCTCTACAACTTTCAGTTCTGGCATTGTGCCAATGCTCCTGAAGTTCTCAGTTTCTTTCTTAATCGAATTAAATAAAAAATATATATCTTTGACATCTAACGTCCTCAGGCAATTAACATTAGATACCAATGTGATAAATCAATTAAAAATGATTAAAAAAATATAGTTTGTTTTTAAGATTTTGTAATAAAATAAACAAAACTCGGCAGAACAAAACTTGCAGTGTGATTTGTAGGTAATATGTATTAGGTCTGTATAATCTAAAACAATATTAGTTTTTTTCATTGTTTTTCCAGACATTCTTTTAGAATCTGTGTTGGTTAGTTGTTAGAAAATACTTATGCTAATATAATTACTTTTTATTAAACCAGTAACTTTAGTAACTACATCACACGACTATTGACTTAACTCTCCTCTGAATATCTGAACTTATACACTTGTTATACTCTTTATTAATGTCTTAGATTTATTTATCTGGAATCAGGAGAGGCTGGTAATCTGTAACACAGGTTTTACCTAGTACAGACACCAGTCTGTCATACAGAGTAACTTTGTTTAAATATTGTATTCTTTAGTATTAAGTAACATGCCTGTAAACTGTTTAAGAGAAGAAAAATAAAGGTTTATTTATTTATTTATTTAAAAAAATATTAGTTTTTTTCATTGTTTTTCCAGACATTCCTTTAGAATCTGTGTTGGTTAGTTGCTAGAAAATACCTATGCTAATATAATTACTTTCTAATAAACCAGTAACTTTAGTAACTACATCACACAACTATTGACTTAACTCTACTTATTACTAAATAGTCTTCTTCCTGTCAGTGGATTTTTTTATTAATAGTATCTAAAGGATTCATAAATTCACCTCAATAAAAGAAGGTTTTTCGAAGGATTTTTCTGATCAGGTAAATTTCGCTTACATGTAAAGATATACCTAATAATATAAAATTCACGTGTCACAGTGTTAGTTACCGTACTCCTTCGAAACGGCTTGACCGATCTTTATGAAATTTTACATGCATATTCAGTAGATCTGAGAATCGGCCAACATCAATTTTTCAAACTTTTTTTTTTTTTAGTATGACAACACAACGTTTGCCGGGACAGCTAGTCTTTTATATAAAATTCACGTGTCACAGTGTTAGTTACCGTACTCCTCCGAAACGGCTAGACCGATTCTTCTCAAATTTTACATACATATTCAGTAGGTCTGAGAATCGGCCAACATCTATTTTTCAAACTTTTTTTTTTAGTATGGCAAAAAAACGTTTGCCTGGTCAGCTAGTCTTCTTATATATAAAATTCACGTGTCACAGTGTTAGTTACCGTACTCCTCCGAAACGGCTTGAACGATTATACCATAAGATTATCCAGTTATAGGCTCCTATAACTGGTGAAGCCACAATGTTAAGGAATTTATATTGTACCAAAAATTCAGGAAAAATAAAACGAAGGCATAGTCAGTTTTTTTGACACTTCATTTGGTTCTAAATTAATACAATATATTTTTTAAATACAATATGTACCTGATAATGAGAAAGAAAAAGGTGAATATATTCTTTAAGATTTAAATTATTCTGAGTAGACATTTAGCTCTCATATTTGGAAATCATAATTTACTAAATCAAGAGACCAATCACAATAAGAACCACACGTTTGAGTACATAGCAACAACTGTAATGAACTATTGAAGAAAATCTGACAAAACATGTTAACGAATTGTGAAAACAATATTATTCCATAAATTTCCTCATGACACCAGTAGTAGGACAAACCGCCTGTTGCTCTGGCATCGTGCCAGAATACTCGATGTGGTTTTTCACCACATGTTAAAGTAGATAATGTCGTCTATAAACTTTTGGACATGTCTACAGTCATTTTTAATACACACATCCGATGAAAAAACCAAACCCTTTTAGAATCACTTTAATGTCCGTGTATATGAATTAAAACTTACCTGATAACTTGATCAGAGTTATTATGTACAATCAATTCAAATCAAAATTAAAAAATCATTTATTTATGAATCATCATTCAATCAAAATAAGCTCTTAGGAGATTCAGGAGGTCCAAATTTTTTTTCCCTATCCCAATGAAATCTAAAACAAATTTTCAAATTAATTGTGGTGGTCGGCTGAAATATGGAAAGATATAATTATATTAACGATTTCATACAAGGTCTAATAGCAAAGGAAAAAAGGAAACCATGACAATAGTAATCTATTAGTATTTGCCGCCATTCTTTGAATAAGCTTTTTTCTTCGTTTATCGCCTATCATGGCAACTTCAGAACCTCTTTCGATATTATTCTCTATTTACACAGTAAGTCGATATGTTGACAGTAATTTACTAATTTAAGCAATTGTATATACTTTTACTTATGATAACTGGTTAATTTAAAGGCCAGTTTTGGTAATTAGAAGTTAAAATAACATTTACATTAAAGTATATAATATTATTCCTTTTTATGGTATTTCAATTACACATAGGAGATTAAAACCTTAGCTTCTGTTAATATTGATCACTAGATTTTGTATTTATTCTTTACATAATAAAGAAAAAGTATTAAAGCAAATACATACAAGATAAATGCATCCCTTATTATCAAGTACTTACACATAAAAGACACAGTAACAACAATTATTTATTAAACGACACGAATAAAGAAAAACAAAATTATAAATAACCTTTATTGATTGTTGGCAATTAATACTCGTACCTTTAAATCCTTCATACAACTAGTGATAAGTTTTAATAACATGCCATGTAGAACTTCGATCAATCATGACTGAATATTGACGATGTTTCAAAACTACCCACATTTCTACACAAAGTTGTTTGCTCTTTTACTAGTGGATATACATAAAGTAAACACAAGTTGGTGTCCGTGTGGTGATGGATTTAGAATACAAGTGTCACCACCCTATTTCCTTCCCAGGGTGCTGTAAGAGCCAGTTATGGGACAATATAAGCAGTTACACCCGTATTCACAAACAATATTTACTTAAGTAAGTACTTAAGTGTTGATGCACTGTGCAAAGGATAACACTTTGTACTTTCAGTGCGTTCCGTTCATTGTGAGCCTTTGTATTCATAGACAAAACTTAGCTATGCGTTCAGTTTAACAAACGCATAGTGCGCTTTACCACTTACGTATTGTTTGTGAAATTATTTTGCTACCCCTGTGCGTCCTTGCCTGCTATGAGACCTCACTGTAACGTTTGTGAATACGGCTGTTAATATCCACTGTGAGAGACGGAAAACTCGAAACTAAACACCATGTGCCAACAAGTCTGGTCAGTGTAGCACAGTAGACTATAGTCCCTCCCAAAGTGGAGGAGGCCTGTGGCCAGCAGTGGGACGTAAATAGGCTGGAGAGAGAGAGAAACACCAGTTTGTATCCTTTACTGATTATAGAAATATTTTATTAACCTTGTACGCATCTAAGTATGTATTAATCTATGTAACGGTATATCTTATATATAAAATTCGTGTGTCACAGTGCTAGTTACCGTACTCCTCAGAAAAAACTCGACCGATTTTTATAAAATTTTACATGCATATTCAATAGGTTTAAGAATCGGCCAACATCAATTTTTCAATTTTTTGTTTGTTTGTAAAAGCAACATTTGCCGGGACAGCTAGTATTATTATAAAAGTAATTTTCACCAACTTGCAGTAGTCGGATTAATCTGAAATTTTGCCCACAAGTTGAGGACCGATATCAGTGCAATAATTTAAAAAAATATTCAGGATTTTCAAGATTTTTAGTTTGTGACTAAGCAACATATTTTACTTCCATTTTCCCATATAGGTATAGAAATATAATAGCTATGCATTAACATTTTTACGTGAGGTTTGGTTTCTCGATAGCTAATGAAAACACTAACAATGCGAATAGACAAGAATATATCTAACTCGACAACAGACAAAATATGAAATACCAAATCTATTGATCATTAGATAAAAAGAATTATCAATCTATGACCTATTGTTAATTATTCTTTTATCGTGGTAGAGAGTAGAGACGTAATAGTTTTGAATTAATGCATATGTATTTGTAGGTTTGACGAGAATCATGAATAATAAAATACGTATCTTTAAATTTCAATAACTAGCTGTGGCTCACAACTTTGTACGCTTGGAATATAAAGACCAAACCTTAATAAATTGTACAAAAAATACATCTTTATCCTCTATATCTGTTAAAATAACTGAATCGAAATCGCTTGCGTAGTTTTGAAAATTTGAGATCACATAGGGACATACATACAAAGATAACGACTTTGTTTTATATTAGGTAAGGATTCTTAAATTCTGTCCTTCCTTATTACCCATTAAAAACCAGAACCATACTTATTTACATGTTGTAACCTCCTTTGACAAATATTTCTAGTTTTCTATGCCAATAGATTCAGTTTCAGCAGCCGCAATAAAACCTCATCATGAAAAACATGTAACTGTGCGTGTGCGCGTTCTGACGCATATCAAAGATGCGCGACGCCATTTCTTTTCCACTGTACGCTCACGATTTGGCATCGGGCCAAAGACGCCGCCTGGCGAACGGCCAACACACCAAATCACCCCCTCTCTGCGCTTAACCGGACCGTATTCAAAAGAGAATAGCGACAATATTTGATTTTTTGTCCAATAATTGGGATATTTAGTCTTTAATTTCTTTTCTCATATAAAGCCTAAAGATAGTAGAATTTCAAGTTTCCTCATCACAGGTTAGTCACAAATATTTTACTTATCGGTAAATTTGCATCTATTTACAGCCTTTTAAAGAAATGTATTTCAAAACTGCGATAAGTATAATAATTGAAATCTTTAACATAACGTTTTTGACCATCAAACCATAATCTTGAATAAAAATAATAAAATTATTTTCTAAAATCCGCTACTGCCTAAAACTTAAACAATGATCGTTCTAAGGACATAGTTGAAACGCATTCCTAGCTTATTGGTGTAGAATATACGATTGAAACTGAGATGATCAACAAGCAAAGGTTGGCTGCTATCATAACAGATTTATTACCGTTCATTTAGGTTGCACTCAATTGAACATACACTTACAGTAATCTTGAGTGCTTTGTTTCGAAACACTGCTCATAAGGCTAAACAAGTTTATAAAAATATTAGTCAAGAAAAAAAAAGCAAAAAGTTTTGTGTATACCTAATAATTATGAGATGTTATACTTCTTAATAATATAGCTAGACTACCCTCGCTCTGAGTTAAGAGGATACCAAAATAGCTTCGTGCATTTTTCTATGTACGAAGTTTTCATTGTTTCTTTAGATTGAATGACTAGAGCTCTAATTTTTAAGTATATGTTTTTTCAATATATGATCTAGGATCGCATCAACTCAGAAACGCGATTGAAAAAAGTTTTCTCGATAGAAAATCTTGGCGAAACAACCTCTCAAATTTTTATTTTTTTTCATTTGTCGGTCTATTATCGCGTATTAACTAATGAAATAACTTTAAAAACATAAGTAACTATTATATATAGAAACACGTAAATCAGAATTAAAATATATTTAGTAGATTTTGAGTAAATAGGAAAAGTATCCCTAATTCTTCATTTTCTGTGCCTACTGGCTGTGTTAATATGTACGTGTCGGCGATGATATACGATAATATTGATGTAGGCCCTTAAGAATTTTCACGTCAAAACTTATTTGGATTATAAACACAAAGAGTCACTTTTCCGTCATAAGCCTATAACTACGTTTTCTTAACACTCTTCTGTGAGGTTAAGTCTCGACTTTCTTGAGATTAATTACCTGATTGATAGACCTGACCATTATTTCAGAATTTATGATAAGTGTAGTCCGCATGTTTAACTCGAGACTTGATCACTCCTAAATCGTTCTTGGGTTTAAGATGTACCTATTTATATGAATATTAAGTACCTAAGAACTTACAATAATTATTACAATGACATGAAATGGAACAGTGTGTAAGTCACTAAGCGTCAAAGTGTCAGAATTCAGTCACAGCTGCCAAAGTATCTCAGCTTACTTTGCGCAGGCGCATGTGCCATGATAACCGACACCTGGGAAAAACGAATGTGTCACAATAACAGCAACATATTAAAATATTCTTTGTTTTAAAAACTATACATTATTTTGATGTGACAACTTTTTATGCGGAGGGAGCCAATTATTTATGGGATTAATTGTTTCGTGGTTAAATGACTTTTGTAATGTTAATGATGAATATTTCTTTTTTTTAACAAAAAGACCAACGTTTATTTATTTAACTTACATGGAAATATACCATAAAATAGCTTGTCCTTTAAAACAAATTCGTTTTATAAAATAAATAAACGGAGTAGGTACCTCCATCTGTTTTATATCCGATTCGGGCAAAAATGAGCAAAAATTATTATACAATACAATTGTCAATATCAGCATGTAATATTAGCTTACCGATATACAGAGGTTATGTTTTTGTTCTTGCTCTCGTATCGTATTCCTTACGATTGAGGGGCGTGACCACCCTTCACCCTTTACCACCTTTGCTAGTATAAACTTTCTCCATCAGTTCCTGTCTCGAGCGTCGTGTATGCAGCCATATAAACATTATTTACATTAATAATTATCTAATCAGACATACAACTATGGACAGATTATTTTAAAGAGCTCCTCAGCATAATAATCTATAGGCACTAGTATTATAAAGCGGAAGAGTTTGTTTGTTTATTTGAACGCGCTAATCTCAGGAACCACTTGGCCGATTTGAGAAAATTTTTCAATGTTAGATGTTTATCGAGGAAGGCTTTAGGCTATATAACATCACGCTAGGACCAGTAAAAGCGAAGCAGTAGTGAAAAATGTTGCAAAATCGGGAAATATTTTCTAAATTCCACTCGGACGCTGTCGCGGGCAACAGCTAGTTCTGAATATAAGTTTCTTAATTTTTGCAATTGCCTTGCTATGCTTTTTATTTATTTAATTAATTTAGTTTATTAAATAATTCTCAATACTTAAAAAAAATCATAAAAGGAGTAATATTCCACAAATTAGGAGAAAAAAATCTGGTAAATGATCGGCTACGGATTATTGGAATTCAGCCAAACAATTACCGCAGCTGTATATTGTCAACAATTGTTAAGGTTAATGGAAACGTCCAACATTCGACAGGGACTGGGGACATTTGCTCTCAAGATTCTTTCAGGACAAAGCTTATACTGTAGAATAAACGATTGCTTATTTAGACCACCTGTGGTATTGAAGCCATCTCAGATTACGAAATAAGTAAACAGTGAATCACAGTCATAATTGATACTTGGAACTTGTTGTCGCAGAACCTATAAATCTTTTTCTTTGTCTCGCAGTCTGTTCCATGACCATTTACATGAGTTTAACTGTTTAAAACGATTTTGACAGTCAGTCCAGTATCTCAAGCCCTTTCTTTTAATAAAATAAATTATTATTCTCTAGAGGTCTTTCTTTTTAGTCTTGTAAATGATGGATGACCTATGAATCTTAATGAAATTAAAATATTGAAATCAACAGTATAGTATTGTAGATAGGTATTTTATGTAAAATACCCATTTCATGAAATCTGAAAATAGCAGTCTGAAACCTCCGAAAGTTTTAGAAGCGTAGCGTTTACAAACGTCCTGCATGTACCACTAAATGTATAAACAAATGAAGTCAAGAAATTTTGTTTAGATTGTACCAAACACATAAAATCCTCGGTAAGAGACGGAGAACTCGCACATAAACGTTCTATGTCAACACGCCAGCCTGGTGAGCTAGGCATATAAGATAAGTAGACCGTGATTCCTCCTAAAGTGGGAGAAACACGTGCCCAAAAATGGGTCATTAATGGGCTAGATAGAAAATGAGAGAGAGGTTAAAGTAGAAAAAAATAATAAATAAATAAATATTCACGGACATTTCACACAACGTCCTCTGGTCCCAAGCTAAGCTTAAATGCTTATGTTATGGGTACCAGAATACGGATAGAATACATATACTACTTTTCTTTTGTAAATACATACTTATAGTACATAGAAACACCCAGACGCAGTACAAACATTTGTATGACATTTATAAACATGACACAAATAACTGTCCCGAGCGGGAATCGAACCCGCGACCTCGTGAACGGCAGTCCGATACATGAACACACTTAAGAGGGCACGATACCAAATTATGCTCCATACAAAAATATGGGCATCGTACTCCCGTTTTTTTATTCGCGAAAGTTAAACCGATTTTAATGGTTTTTTACGTTATATTATAGACAAAGAGTATATCTATGCTTCTATCACTTTCTTTTTTTCAAAACATAATAACTAAAAGAATTATGACCATCCGAAAATCCCGTTTTTTCGGTTTTCTTTAGATAATGTTGCAGCGTCTATCACAAAATTTTGGTAAAGTTTTAAGAAAAGAAGCATAGATATACTCTTTATCTATAATACAGAGTAGAAACTATTAATATCGGTTTAACTTTCGCGAAGAAAAAAGGGAAGTAGGAAACGTCTTTTTTTCAAAGAATTTGTAGGTAAAATCTGCTTTAGCTATATTTGTCCCTTTCAGCGCGGCGCTCGGAAATAGGGATAGCAATACCTAAGGCAAATACCTAAATGAGGAGTACAGTACCCTCTTAATTTCATATTATTTGTAACTTTTGCCTCCAGTTGCAGGACACACTCGTAGTGAATATTTACGAGCGGGTATGCGCACACGCAGCTGTCGTGTACACTCAGCGCACAGCTGCTTTATCTAAAGCTTGTAGGTGTGTTGTTTCTTGAAAACAATCTTCATGTTACAATATTTTTTTACTATACTAATTAAAATAAGGAATGTTTTTTGTTATTGATTGTTTTTTGGAGCAACAATTGTAACTTAAATAAAGATCCTAGCTTCCAACTATGAATTCATACAACTCTACGTGAGCAAAGATTGAATATTTTTTACGTAAACAGTCCATATAAAACAGAAAATGTATATTTGATCACGTTTTTAGGCATAAACTTGTTAAATAATCAAAGTGTATTTTGCTTATTTTTATATTGTATTCTACTAATGCTTTCAGTTTCCCTGTGTGTTATTTGAATGTATAAGCTACATACAGCTTTAAAGTCTCACAACAACAGGCAACAGCTAGTTGTTAGTGTTGATTATGTTATTAAACAGCTCTTCTTAATCTAATATTCAAGACTACCTTATTTTTTTTTTAAGAATTTAGTTTATTTTGCCTAATTCGTCTAAATCAGGTCACGAACACCTGTCAACATAAAAATGTTTTGCTACTTAAATCTATTATTCAAAGCTACTTTATGATGATATCTCTCACGTAAACAGAATCACGTAATAACATAGTTACGGTCCTTTTGCAAGGTTATACAAATAGTAGTACGAGCTACAGAGTAAACAAACCTATTAGAATAATAGCTGATAATGTTTTAGAAGAGTGATGAAAGAATGATGATTGGTTGATGAAATACATTTTTCTGCTTTTCCTAAACAATTGTAGCTCATCTATACTCTATACTAATATTCTAAAGCTGAAGAATTTGTTTGTTTGAACGCGGTAATCTCGGATGAGAATGAGAAGTTCACCATCCAATTTGAAATTTCTTTCAGTGTTGGATAGTTTACTTATCGAAGAAGACTATAGGCTATACAACATCACGCTGCGATAAGAGCGTAGCATCACTGAAAAATATTGCAAAAACGGGGAATATTTCCTAAATTCCACGCGTACGGACTCATTAAGGCCTATAAGAAATACATACCATTACAAATCCAAAACCATTTCTAAATCGGTAGAGGTGTTTTCGAGAAATCGCGCTTACATATATTAGATAAAAATTCCACAATTTTAGAACACTCTCCTTTAAAAGTCGGTTAAAACAGTAATATTCTCGTTTAGTTGTATTTTACGATTATGTATACAAAAGCAAATGTTGTCATTTTGTCTTAATAATAAATAGCATTATATGAAAATTTGTTCTCATTTGGACGGATTTTACCAAATCATTTGTATCCAAGCAATTTTGGCAGCAAATCAAAGTGATCTCATTTCAGAGACTTCATGAGTATGTTGACTCGGTAACATTGTCGTTTATATCTATAATTTGTTATTATCATCAGATAATGTTGTACAAAACATATTACAACGTACAAGAAGTACAACATTTATTCGTAGTCTCTACGTAGGTAGTTAACTTTTTTAACTAAATTAGCAATTTATCCATTCTCTATAACGTACTTATAACTTTTTAGTGGTTTAATTCTGAGAATGATAAAATCTAACTTTGATAATTTTATAAAATAGCAAAACAATATGTAGGGAGCCAATTATTCTTCAGGAGATTTTGATTAAAGCGATCATTGAATAATGTTCATTTTATAACTTACTTGTTGAATCAAATCTACGATCTAGTGCACTCACTACAAGGTCTATCTTTTAGTATGAATCATAAGATTTGTATTAATTACTATATGATTAAGATAATAAATTCAAGTTATAAGCCATTTGTCTTAGACTAATTCTTGTAAATGTCAACCCTCATTCTTTAGATCTCGTATGTCATCAGATTACCGAACAGAAAAAAAAAATTAAGGAATCTTCAAGATCTCCAGCGGTTGGTAACGTTGGCTTGGCGGGAGGCGCGGCTATATTTAGATGCGCGCGCGCCGCTACGCTTGTTTCACGGCGCATGCGCGACGCTTACAAACACGCATGTGTGCGTGAGCGTGGACACTGACTCGGTATGTACCTGCGGAGAGCACTGAACTTGCACCATATACAGGTAGGTAGATATATAAGAAAACTAATACATATTATCTGTATAACAATATGTTTTACCAACGCCAATGAGATAAAATATATTTAAAGATATTTTTTATCAGATTGATGTCAGTAAAAAGTATAAATAAAAATGTATTTCCCAGGATTTATGTAGACTTTTTCCCTATACAATACATACAATACAACATACGAATACAATAAAATTTAGGGACTAGGTAAATAGAGCATCATCTTCTACGATTTTACATGCTTCCTTCGTTTTCATTAACTCATACATCTGATCATATTGCGAGTGGAGTACCTGATTTGTTTTGAGGACATGAAGGCGTTTTTTCTGGTTTCGAAAAGAAACAATCCTTTTCTTTGAGTTCCCCGCGAGTGCTCACAGCGGACGCGCGTCTCACAGCTCGTTTGATCCGCTCCCGTGTTTACATTCACGCGGCACAAGACTACCCACTTTATTATTATTATAGTGAAAAAACATACATAGGGTATCTCCTGGTGACAGGAGACCCTATAAACAATTATGAATCGTACCTCAATGTCTCAAACCCCCACAATGTTACTACTAAATAAAGTTACCGAACCACAAACAGTTACTGAACCACAAACACAACCGAGAACATCAAGTTATGCCAATGTTACGTCAACCACTTGTTTCCCGAAGAAAGACCAGGCCATCGTACTAGATGCCGTGGAAGGACTAACCCTCAGGGAGTATCTTATTGCATTATCATCGTTAACACCTGCGACATCTATTCGTTTTATATCTCGCATATCTAATGCACGTATTTGCATTTATATGGACTCCAAAAAAACAGCTGACTTTTTAGTAGAAGAAAAGAAAAAGTTAATCCTAAAAAATAATATTATAGAAATCAAACCTTTAATTACTAGAAACAAAAGAATAGTGTTATCAAACGTTTGTCCCGTTATACCTAATCATGTAATTGAAGAAAAATTTGAAGACCTTAATATTAAAATAATGTCACCGATAACTTTTATGAAAGTAGGGGTCGTTGACCCCGGGTTTTCACATATACTAAGTTTTAGAAGACAACTATACATAGCACCAGATGACGAACGTCATTTACCAGAATCATTCCAATTATCCTTCGAAGGAACTAATTACTGGATCTATACTTCAACTGACGCCTTAAAATGTTTCACATGTAACACATTAGGCCACCTTGCAAAAAATTGCTCTCTGAATATTACAAATAACCAGACTCCTTTTGAAGAAATGGACTCACATACTTACCAAGAACCAAATGTAATAACTAATGAAAATATTGAACCAATAACTACTCAACCTATTATGAATCCTTCTTGCACTGAAACTACCTCACAAGATTTTGTTCAACCTAACTTTATGCAACAATACTCCAAGGGAAAGAAACGGACACATTCACCAACAACAACTGAATCTTCTAAGATAGAAATCCAAAAACAACTTACACAAGAAGAAGACTCCGATAGAATGGAATTTGAAACTGACGAATCAAGTAGCAATATTTCTCTAGAAGATGAAGAAATAAAAACAAAGACAAAGAAAAAACTAAAGAAAAGTGACACTAGAACTGATGAAGAAATTTGGAAGAATATCGCAGAAGCCATAGCAGAAGTAGATAACGACAACACATTCCCTATAAACTTAGACCAATTTATTAGTTTACTGGATAACGCGCGAGGTAGACAAAATGTAAAAGATTTAGTTTATTCATATACAGATAATATTAAAGATCTAATTAAAATGTGTAACAAACTACATTGCAAAATGAATAAAAGTTTGAAAAACAGATGTTCACGTTTATCCAGGAAACTACATGAAATGCTCCCCACTACTATTATAACTACAGATAATAATTAATTCTTTTTTTTTTTTTTTTTTTTTTGTAATTTTTTTTTTTTTAATACATTTTGTATTAAAACTTTTCTAACTTATATTTAGGTTTATATAACACACATTTTATAATTAATAGTTATGGATATATTACAATGGAATGTAAATGGTTACTACAAAAGACTTGAAAATATCAAACTATTATTAAGTCGTTTACGTCCCACTTGCATTTGTTTACAGGAAACAAACTTCACCGCTAACAATTGTGCTTCTATAATAGGTTACGATAATTTTCACAAAAATCGGTTGCAAAGTAATAGGGCTAGTGGTGGTGTAGCTATTTTTGTTAAGTCTCACACAATACCAGAACAAATTATTTTGAATACAAATCTAGAAGCGGTTGCTATTAAAATTAAATTCCCGATACCTTTTACACTATGCAACGTTTATTTACCAAATAGTAACGCTCTTAACAAACACGATTTGAATGATCTCATCAAACAACTTCCACCTCCCTTCTTGATTCTGGGCGATTTTAATAGTCATCATTTTTATTGGGGTTCAAATAGATGCGATACCAGAGGTAGAATAGTGGCAGAATTACTTGACGACAATGACAATTTAACTTTACTAAATAATGGCCAACCAACACATTTTGATAGTAACACTGGTCACACAAGTAATATAGACCTTACTTTAGCTTCACAAAATATAGCGTCATATTTTGAATGGAATGCTTTAGATGATTTATATGATAGTGATCACTTTCCGATTTCAATTAAATCTCTTCTTTTTAATGATAATGTCACAAATACTATTAGCTTACCTAAAAAATGGAAATTTGACAAAGCTGATTGGTCCATGTTCTGTGAAGAAATTGATCTGAATATTTCTCAATTACCATCACTAAATACTGTTAACTGTTCTATCGATGTCATTGTTGAAAAGTTCACTAACATAATAATTAATGCGGCAAATAACTCGATACCTAAAACTTCTGGCAGATTTATAAAAAATAATTTACCATGGTGGAACGAAGATTGTAAGACCGCGAATAAGGAAACTAAAAGAGCTTTTAAATTATTTAAACAACATGCTAGAAATGACCCGAATTCCACATACAAAATAGATTATAAGAAAAAAAGAGCATATTACAGAAGACTTATTAAAGAGAATAAGAAAAAGTATTGGGAAGAATGGGTATCGTCTATTAACAATAAAACTACAGTACAGGATATGTGGAGAAAGATCCAAAAATTAAATCAACGTAATACTAAATTCAATGACATAGTACTAGAAAAATCCGATGGTACTTTTACGGGCAACCCTAAAGAAACGTCTAATTTATTAGCTCATGCCTTTGCAAGCAATAGTAGTACAGATAACTATGATCAAGAGTTTATTGTATATAAAAATAGACAAGAGATTAATCTAAACTATGACTTTCATGACAACAGTAATCCTATTAATACGGAAATATTGATGCATGAATTGTCTTTAGTACTTGAACAACTGAGTAACACTAGTCCAGGGCCAGACAATATACCTAACATTATCATTAAACACTTACCGGTTAAAGCTCTTGAATACCTACTAGGGATTTATAACTATATATACAAAAACCAAGTCTTCCCAAACTGTTGGAGGGAAGCTTTAGTTGTACCAATTTTAAAACCAGGAAAAATTCCCAGCTCACAGTCAAGTTATAGGCCAATTTCTTTAACATGTAATTTGTGCAAAATACTGGAAAAAATAATAAGCAAACGGATTAGATGGTATGCGGAATCAAACAATTATTTCTCCCAAATTCAATTTGGTTTTCGCCAGTTTAAATCAACCACAGACCATTTAATGAATATCGAAAGTGAAGTACTAGATGGCTTTGCAAATAACAACTATGTAGTTATTGTAGCTTTAGATATTGAAAAAGCTTATGAAATGCTTTGGCAACATCGAGTTTTAACACTATTGCAAAATGTAAATATTAATGGCAATGCCCTAGCGTTTATTAGCAATTTCCTTACCGGTAGAGTAATGAGAGTAAGAGTCCAAGATATTTTAAGTAACCCAGTGCCTTTACAAAACGGCTTACCTCAGGGATCCGTTCTTAGCGTAATCTTATTTTTGTTGGCTATTAACGATGTTTACTTACATATAGAGAAACCGGTTAAAGGGTTTTTATTTGCAGATGATCTAACAATAACTTGTAGTGGTAGGTCAATAAAACCCACCTTAAAACTTGTACAAAATACTCTAAACAAACTACAAGATTGGTCTTTCAAAACTGGCTTTAAATTTTCCAAAACAAAAACTGAATATATAATACTTAGTAATAAGAAAAATAAAAATAGAAGTTGTAATTTGGTTTTAAACAGACACAATATTAAAGAAGTAAGTAACTTAAAAATCTTAGGATTAATATTTGATAAAAAACTTAGTTGGATTTCACATATTAATAAACTAAAATCTGAATGTTATAAAAGATTAAATATCATAAAAACATTATCTTCAACTACATGGGGATCGGATAGAAAGTGTTTGATTACCACATATCACGCTATAATAAGGCAAAAAATTGACTATGGATCCGTAATTTATGATTCAGCAAAGAAACGTACCCTTGATTCTCTAGAAAGCATCCAAAACACAGCTCTTCGGCTAAGTCTGGGTGCATTTAAAACAAGCCCAACAAAAAGCATACTAGTTGAAGCTGAAGAAATGCCTTTAGAATTTAGAAGAAAACAACTTGTTACTTCGTACGCTGTGAATGTATTGTCCCAACCAGAATCCATGACCTTCGATAACTACACTAAAATAACAGCCGTAGATACAGAATATGAATTAAACCCCAACCTATCACAACCTTTACGCATTAGAGCACGGAAGTATATGAACGAATTTCAATTTAAAGTGCCAAAAATTTTTCAAAAGAAGTTACTTACTTCTGGTCCATGGGAAAACATTGAATTCCCTATTAACTTAGAATTAGCAAAAAATCTTAAAGATGATACTCCTCAATATATATTTAAACAATTATTTCACGAAATGAACTGCAACTTCACAAATTGTAAAATTTTCTACACCGATGGATCTGTTATAAATAAAAAAACAGGTTGTTCAGTAGTTTCAGGAGGTGAATATTATCGCTTTAAGTTGGGCGACTTTAATTCTATCTTTAGTTGCGAAGCAATTGCCATTCTTAAAACTCTAGAACTTATTAATAAAGAATCTAATCAAGTTAAATACATAATTTATACCGATTCAAAATCATGTTTAAACGCTATACAAAATCCAAAAAATACAGATACACTTATACTAGAAATCAAAAATAGAATTGTTAACCTACTTGATAAAAAATATAACTTAGAGATAATATGGATTCCAAGCCATCAAGGAATAATTGGTAACGAAATCGCGGATAGGGAAGCTAGACATGCCGTCAATGAGGATAATAGCAGGACTGTAAATGTATCAACACCGTCTGAACTACAGAAATACTACAAATGTAATATTAGAATTGCTTGGGACCATTATTGGAGGAGAGAAAACACTTCAAAGTTATTTAATATTCGAGAATCTGTTTTTGACAAAGCTCCTACATCATTTTTGTGTAGAAAAGATCAATCTATAATTACCAGATTACGTATTGGTCACACAAATATGACCCACATACATATAATTACGAAAACTGACAGAAATAAATGCAAGTGCGGACTAGACCTAACTGTTGTACATGTGTTAGTAGAATGTTTAGAGTTCAATGAAGAAAAACGCATCTGTAAACTCCCTAACAATATAAAAGACTGTCTAAATGAATGTGGATATGAACAAACATTGGAATTTCTAAGAATGATTAATATGTATAAGTTAATTTAATTAAGTAAAAACTGTAATAATATAATATGCTGCCAATATGGTGGTCGTTAATGACCCTAGTTGTTAAAAAACGACCTTAAATAAATAAATTAAAAAAAAAAAATCCTTTTCTTCAACTTAGTTTCACTAAAATCAAGTCCAGGTTAGTGTCGACGGGCCTCGTGGTTGAGTGGTTCATGTAACGGACTGCCGATCGAGAGGTCGCGGGTTCGATTACCGCTCGGGACAATCATTTGTGTTATTTTT
The DNA here is from genome assembly GCA_916999025.1 of Orgyia antiqua. Classification (NCBI taxonomy): domain Eukaryota; kingdom Metazoa; phylum Arthropoda; class Insecta; order Lepidoptera; family Erebidae; genus Orgyia; species Orgyia antiqua. Next base: position 25,119,052 of record OU779862.1, read on the forward strand.
CTAATTGTCATACAAATGTTTATACTACGTCTGGGTGTTTTCTATGTATTATAATTATGTATTTACAAAAGAAAAGTAGTATTATGTAGTATATCCGTATTCTGGTACCCATAACACAAGCATATAAGCTTAGCTTGGGACCAGTGGACGTTGTGTGAAATGTCCATGAATATTTATTTATTATTTATTATTATCAACATCCACCTGTTGAACACTATCTTCCTACAAGAAAAGTATTTTTCATATACAACCCCACATTTACCAAAATAATTCGCATTACTTTAAGCTTTGGACACGTCATATACTTAAGAGGATACCAAAATAGCTTCGTGCATTTTTCTATGTACGAAGTTTTCATTGTTTCTTTAGATTGAATAGCTAGAGCTCTAATTTTTAAGTATATGTTTTTTCAATATATAATCTAGGATCGCATAAACTCAGAAACGCGATTGAAAAAAGTTTTCTCGATAGAAAATCTTAGCGAAAATACCTCTCTCACTTCTTATTTTTTTATTTGTCGGTCTATTATCGCGTATTAACTAATGAAATAACTTTAAAAACATAAGTAACTATTATATATAGAAACACGTAAATCAGAATTAAAATATATTTAGTAGATTTTGAGTAAATAGGAAAAGTATCCCTAATTCTTCATTTTCTGTGCCTACTGGCTGTGTTAATATGTACGTGTCGGCGATGATATACGATAATATTGATGTAGGCCCTTAACTAGTTTGTAGTCCACTGCGTAGTACGCATGAAATTAAAAAAAAATCCCTGTTATTGCAACATTTGTCACCGATGCCTCGCTCCTATTTGTCGGAACGTGATTTTGTATAACCTTCGGCGATAAATGTACTAATCAAACACAAATTTTTTTTTTCAATTCAAGCCAGTATATTCTGAGATTAGCGTGTTCAAACAAACAAACTCTTTAGCTTCATAATATAAGTATAAATTTTTCTTATAATTTGATTTTCAAGGTGGAAATCAATCTTATAGCTTGCCTGATGGTAAACTGTCACTGTAGACTGACATCTGCATCTTCAGAGGTACCACCCACGCGTCGCCGATTCTGCAGAAAACTTTTAACTCCTTTTTAATTGTCCTAGTTGTAGCTCTGCTATTTATCTACCATAAACAAAGAATCTAAAGAAGGAATTAAAGCTTTGCTACATTGATTACTAATCGTCTCCATACGGAATCAACACAACAGCCAGAACAACGTCTTTTTAGGGTTCCGTACCCAAAAACCCTATTACTGAGACTTCGCTGTCCGTCCGTCCGTCCGTCCGTCCGTCCGTCCGTCCGTCTGTCACCAGGCTGTATCTCAAGAACGGTGATAGCTAGAGAGTTGAAATTTTCACAGATGATGTATTTCTATTGCCGCTATAACAACAAATACTAAAAATAAAATAAAATAAATATTTAAGGGGGGCTCCCATACAACAAACATGATTTTTAGGGTTCCGTACCCAGTATCTCAAGAACGGTGATAGCTAGACAGTTGAAATTTTCACAGATGATGTATTTCTATTGCCGCTATAACAACAAATACTAAAAATAAAATAAAATAAATATTTAAGGGGGGCTCCCATACAACAAACATGATTTTTAGGGTTCCGTACCCAGTATCTCAAGAACGGTGATAGTTAGACAGTTGAAATTTTCACAGATGATGTATTTCTATTGCCGCTATAACAACAAATACTAAAAATAAAATAAAATAAATATTTAAGGGGGGCTCCCATACAACAAACATGATTTTTTTACCGTTTCTTGCTCGATACTAATAACGTTGCCTTATGTTGCATAGATAATGGTACGGAACCCTTCGTGCGCGAGTCCGACTCGCGCATGACCAATTATTTAAGCTAAATACTGATGCGAAAGAATCAGTGCTGACACGCATGACGCACCTACTGGGCATCCATCCAAAACATAACGTAATAACCTACTCACTTTTGCTATTTGTTTTTACCCAAATCTTATTGAATCATCGAAATAAATCATCACGCCAAATTATTTACAGTGCACGCAGGGAGCAGCTTTCCAGAGTCTTTGTTTTATATTGCACTTTATTCATTTTTATTACGTTCTTCGTAAACGCAGAATTCAAAATTAATAAATCACGTCAACTAAAGCTTTCATAACAACAACAAGTAATCTTGTGAGAATCCAGTTTAATCTACTTAGATACAATAGCTAAGGTCTTCCGCTGTATATGTATACTAAAACAAAAAAAAGGTTCTTTCACACTTGGAAAATACAACTGCACTATAAATTTATTATGTATCTAAAATTATTGATGTGAAATTATGTTATTAACTTTTAAAGTATTCGGAAGAAATAAAAATATTACATCGGTGTTCAATTATTAAAAGTTGTTGTGAACATAAACATTTAAACAATCCAATTAATGATTTCATTATATTAGTCTATATAATAAAATAATGAAAATTGACCTTTGATAAACACATAGAGGTATTTTTCAGTTCATAGTTTCACTTTGGCCGACTTATCAACAAAGGTAAGATCGCGAAAATGTGTTAGTCATCGTTCTCTTGTTAGTCATACGCTATCACCACATGCTGCATTATATTTTAAGAAATCGACGCCCACAGCTACCTAATACTTTATTTACTCAAAGTAAACATAGAGTATTTCAATTTGAGTGTTTTGTATCATGCAATCAATCAGTCTTATTGATTACGGTAAAGAGATAACTGTCTTAAGGTGCCGGTCGGTTCCTAGCAATGCGCAGCGCGCGATTGCAACCAGTTGCTTGTGGGTGAGGCTAAAAGTTAAAGCTGTCGCAGCGACTGCACTGCTCTGGGCACAACAGAATTGCGCAACTATACTAAGTACTATATGTTCGTGTCGTATTTTACAACGTGAAAATGAAGTATGTTTCTGATCGCTAGAAAGTAACGACTATATCTACGATGATTTTCATTAGACTAGCAAAGTTTATTATAAATAGTATGTTGTACTTTTTTATACCAATAAGGGAGCAAACAAGCTTAAGCGCTTATGGACGCTTGTAACACCAGAAGTTGAAATCTCGCGTTGCCGACCCTGCAAAAATCTTTTAACCCCTTTTTTGAAGAGCCCCTTGCTGTAGTCCAATGGAAAAGCCTCTCCAGGTAGTTCATTCCACAACCTAATTGTACGTACATGTCGTATATACTGATACTATAAAGTAAATTCAATGTCAATAATAACACCTACACAAAATGTTGAGGTTCGTTTTAATGAAATTTATACTCGTAATCATAACTTATCAATACTCTATATTATTGATTTTGTAGTTATTGTTGAACTAGTTAAATGAGTTAAGTTCCTATATTACAACATATTTTACAATATTATAAATGTAAATTGAGTTTATTTTCTACCTTTGATTAAATAGAGAATAAAAATAAGAAATATTAGGACTGTTTTCATAATAGCAAAGACTAATTCTTTGTTTGCAAACTCGGTTTGCAGCTTCACACGGTACATATTATAAAGTCATTTTTTGTAACATTTTACTGAACCCTGTAATTCTAATTCAGTTTATATAAAAATTATACTTAAGAAGTATAAATTATGGAATTTTTTGTCTGTGTTTTAACAGAACTATTCCATTATTATTACAGATATATTATTAAGTGATTCACAAAGTCTGCCTGAAATGTCGGCATCGTCTGGCAGACACCAAGTGTCATGATATGAGTATTTGGAATGTCTACAGGATGTGATGATAAATAGATTTATAGCTTAGCTTTTATTGTGATGTTTTCATCTACACTCAACAAAGTATTGATATAAAAAATTAACCACTAAACCTTACGAATAAAGCAATCGAAACGACAACCTTATAATAATGGGATTCACTCTGATTAAATAAAAAAAAGTCGTCTTTAAATCAAAGCACAATACAATTCACAACGATGCGATGAATCGAAAGTTTTTTTTTTTCATTTGTTTCAACGCTTTATTATTTATTCGAAACATATTTTTGTAATAGAGAAATTTATTTCCCTATTGTTAAAAAATTATACTAATACTAACTAAAGAAAAAACTAAAACTTTCTTTTGAGGTTGATTAAACTTTGTATCTAGCCAATTCTTTAACATGAAAGATATTGCTTAGAATTTTCTTCATTAATTTTCACCCGTATTTTAACCTTACAATAAGTAATAACTTTACCACAATAAAATATCTTCCTACAGTACAGCAAGAATAAATACTTTCAAGTCATTCTTCCAAGTCAATAAAAATATGAGCTTTCCTATACATAAGAACATAATGCGCATTATGTGCTAGTATGCAAGTACGCACACACATGCAATCACGGCGGCCATCTTGACTGCGCGTGGGCACCGGCGGCGAGCGGCACGTGCGAGCTATTTTGGGCGGCGCCCGCCTTACCCCGCACACAACCCGCCTCCCAAACTCTCGAGTGAATTGCGTAGACACGACGATTGATTTTATTTTATTATTTTGTACTTGGTGATTATTTTATTTAAGTACATTATATTAAGATTTAAGAACGTAGCAATTAGAACTATGTAGTTTAAATATCTATGTAATATAATACATTATTATGTTCGAAAAATAAATTATGAATGTATTTAAAATTCATTTTACTGTCAATAAATTAGTTGGTATGAAGATATTTTCAGGAACAAATATTAAGTTAAACAGCTTAGGATTAGGAAAGATAATTAATAAGATGTATGTATACTTCCATATATAAAATAAATTATTAGAATTAATGACAATATAGTTTTGTTTTTATAAAAAAATATGGTTTTAAAGATCTTTCTTGTCTGTTAATATCTTAATCTTTGCCTTCATTCCAAGACGTGGTCACGGGCAGCCCGTCTCACAATTTCCTTCTTAATGTCGTTTTTAACGAGCCATTCACTATGCCTAGAGATTGTGTGTTATGTAAACATCTATAAATTCTTTTTTTTTTTTCTTAACAGTCATAGGTTTTGTTGGAGCATAAAAATGCTTTTATTCAATTTATAATTTCCTGTAACTTAATTATTAAGAGTCAAATAAAAATAAACTGGTATTATTATTCTGGTATGACACTACAAGAGCATCACTAATAGGTAATAGTCATAATAGTATAAGGTATAAAATAAATAAATTTAATGTTATGCAACAGAAAATTGAAAACGTTTAGAAAAAATATTTAAACTATTTATTGTGTCAATCATATACGTGTGTCAGCGGGGTGACGGAAAAAAAGAATACAAGTATCCCTTCCCCATGTCTTACCCGCGGGGGTCGTAAGAACCGATCAAAAGAACCACGTCGCTTGACCCCTGCGCACATACCCAAGAAGAATTGACGGCTGATCAGTGGTCAGTCGTAGAAATTAGCCAAATCCCATTATAAATTAAACAAGTAGTCATGTTGCATCGACCCTGAATAACGGGATAGGGCGGGAGAATTATGATCCACATGTACCACAAGCTTAGATAGGAGAGCAACGCGACGGTATTCCGGGGCCATGAGTTCTAATCCCGTTTGTAGTGATTACGTTATCTGATATTTGGTGCTTGATACCATCTGAAATTTATTTTTATTTGAAACATACAAATTAACAAAAAACAATAATTACATTCAAAGAAATACTCTAATATTAGTTCTACATGCTAACTTTAGTAACTATAACAATAGAAATACATATTCCTATTTAATATTATTTCATATTTGTTTTGTTCCAAAACAACAATATGCTCTCGGAAAGGGCTAATTAACCCATTTGTGGTTTTCAGCAGTAAAAATTTGAATAGATGCCAAGTTCTATGTAGAAATCATGAGCATGACAAAGTTATTCAATTCTATTATGGTTATTTTTTGGACTGAACTAATTTTGTAAGGAATTTTTCCTCACAAAACGTGCCTAACCTTGTATGGCAAAACAATATTTGTCAGGTCAGCTAGTAATATATAACCATAAAATGTTATAGATGTATGAATTTAAGAAATCCATCTATCCATCCATCAGCCTTTCTCCGTCCACAGCTGGACATAGGTCTCCTCTATAGCACGCCTTGGACCTTCTGTCCCTGTCGGTCGTCGAGTCGTCGAGTGATGTAGTCTGCCTATTGCCACATAGCGTGGTAACTCTTCGGGCTCGTACACACCGGTCCTTCTACGGATCTCCGCATTCCGGATCTTATCACGTAAGGTATCACCGAGCATAGCTATGAAATATAGAAGCGATAAATAATATTTTAAAAATTCATTAAGTTCAAAAGTTTAAGCTCCATCGTCCATTTATGGACAAATACTTGTAAAATTCAAAACAATCAAACACATGTCTTGTACAAGAAATCCTCGGCAACTATGCTCTGACACTCTGACGTGCACTAGAGCCTGAATAAATAATAAATGCTACGCCTCGTAGCGATACTGACATGAAGCTACGAAACTTCATCGTATTTATACAAACGGATGTCTTCGGTCTTTTAGTACATTAGGTATACTGACAGTTTTTGCATAGAAATGTTGCACTTTAGGAACAACAACTGAGAACTATAAAGAGAGGTGGTTGCTGACTAAACTATAATATTATGCTGTTCATAAAATTGAAAAAAAAATAAAAAAAAATATAATTGACGAGTTTCGTGGTTGAGTGGTCCATGTAACGGACTGCTGATCACGAGGTCGCGGGTTCGATTGCTGCTCGAGACTATCATTTGTGTGATAGGGTGTTTCTATGTATTATTATAAGTATCTATTTACAAAAAAAAGTAGTATATGTATTCTATCTGTATTCTGGTATCCAATACACAAGTATATAAGCTTAGCTTGGGATCAGAGGACATTGTGTAAAATGTCCATGAATATTTATTTATTTCACAAACTGCTCAAATGATACTCGATTAGTGACTTCATGTAAACAGTGATTGAAACGTATCTATCGCGTGGTTCACCTTACGTACTGGTATATTTGATGGCCTTATTCTAGACCATACTCGTTTGTTAGGTAACTAGGTACTATTGTAATAAATCAATAGTAAGTAGTGAATGCAGTGCAAATTTTTACATCAGCAGTTGATATATTAAATACTTTTTAACCAACTTCACAAAAGGAAGAGGTTCTCAATTCATCATGTTATACATTATGTTTGTTACTAACTTTTGACTGCGCGAAGCGATTTTAATGATTCTTTTTTATTTGAAAGCTAGTGGTTCCCGTGAGGTCCCATTGGCACCAGGTATACACCATAGCTAGTATATCCATGTTTGCATTTCACTTAGCTTCTATTGAAATGTTCTTACTTGTGGTCTGGTTGTTCACGATGTATCAGGTTCGATTCCCGCACAGTACAATAATTTGTGTGATATTAGTATTGTCTCACAAATGTTTGTACTGCGTCTAGGTGTGTGGGTGTATTATAAATATGTATTTACAAAAGAAAAGTAGTTTATATAATCTATCCGTATTCTGGTACCCCCTTCTCACTATTTCTTTTTTTATTTCTTTTTTCTAAATGTCCATGAATATTTATTTATTATTGTATATATAACTAAGAATCACTCCATGGGCGTTTCATTCAGAAACACAGAGCTACCTTAAAATAACAAGGAAGCTGAATTTAAACACTGACTCACGTACAAAAATCGATTCAAAATCGACTTTACACTAGATTTTTGTGCGGCTCTTTCAAATCTCATACAATTTATTAACATCATTCGATCGCTGGATCGTTGCCAGGTGTATTTTTAGACTCGGTTTCAAGGATTCTATAGTCTAACGACGTGTATGAGAGAGCGTATGGCGTATGATAATGTTTAAACAGTATTTTAAAGAAGTCTTTTATTTATTACTGTAAGACGTAATCTTCATAATTCAACGCTGCGTAGATTTTGGAGAAGTTGTATGACTTAAATATCAATCTGTTTTATATTATTTATGTTTCATTATCAATTTCATTTACGGTTTCTAAGTATTTTTATTAATTTAATGAATAATTTAAAAAAATTATAGTGCTATGACGTCATCAGAAAATTCGAGCGCTACTTTGTCAAGTAATTTATAAAGCACACTAAATCGTAGTTTGTTTTCCGTAATACTTCACCACTTGTAGCTTCAATTTGTTTTTCGTTTTTTTACTAATTTTTATTCTATATCATGCCACATTTTTGAACCGTCATCTAAAATTTTACAGTTTTCTAAAACGCTATTTTCGTCTCTTAATGAATGTTTTATATGTAAACTAGCTGACCCGGCAAACGTTGTTTTGCCATACTAAAAAAAAAAGGTTTGAAAAATAGATGTAGGCCGATTCTCAGACCTACTGAATACGCATGTAAAATTTCATAAAAATCGGTCAAGCCGTTTCGGAGGTTATTAGATAATGATTTTTGTCAAAATTACTGTAGTAACAAAAATATTATGACGTCAGAACTTAATATACTGACTGAACTTTACAACAAACGAAGTCACAAAGTTACTTATAAAAGGTGTAAAAAAACGTCACCATACCGGCCACTGGACATTTCATATAATTATCCTTCATTAATGGGCCGTTGAAAACAAAAGCCCCTGAAAAACCCTTTGATTTGCCGCTCCATCACATTTCCCCGGGTCAAAGGCTTCAAAACTCAATAGGGCCTAAAATTCGAGTGAATGATGTTGCTTCAATAAATCTGTATTAAAATTTTCATACGTGTATGGTGTAAATAAGAAACAATGGTACCAATTCTATGTGCACAACTGAACTTTACTAAAAATGAAAATTGAGTGTGTCAATAACATAATTCGGCAATGTTAACTAAACTTTCTTATTATAGAAACTTCGTAAATACTAAGGGTCTTATTCATAATGACTTATCGGAGGTTTTAAAAGTTCGCTAAAATCGGTTCGCGTAAATTGTCAAAACATGTTATTCTTATATAGTCTTTTTACGCTAAAACGTTTATTAACTCTCCGATAAAATCTCCGTTTAAACCTCCGATAAGTCACTATGAATAAGACCATATGATTTTAATTAATACTAGTTGTTGCCCGCAACTTCGTACGCGTGTAGGTATTTCAGAAAATAAAAAATACCACAACAAATTATATAAAAAGCCATCCTCTCGAACCACTCTGTCTATTAAAAAACCACATCTAAATCCGTTGAGTAGTTTTAAAGATATGAGCTCACATAGGGACATTCATACAAAAATAGCATCTTTATTTTATAATATAATTAAATATCTCTGGTTTCCCTTCAAAACGTATAATATAATTAAATTAAAATAAACGTGTACAACGAAATAGCCAATTAATCCAGGCAATGGGCATTGTTCATATTTTTTTAAAACTCTTAATTCGAAAACCATTTCGAGGAATAGAGTTTCTGATCATGATCCATTAGTTTTTTTCGGAAAATTTGGTATATTAACGATTATTTTTCCAAAAAATCCAATGATCTCTATTTGCCCTTGAAATGAAGGAACTAAAATATTAAGGCGTTCTTAGGGATATATTACTCTGTGGTGGAGTTGCAATTGGTCTATTATATTAACTTGGCAACTTTGAAAAGATTTATTGCAATCTGTCTTAAGTCTATCAAGAAAAGGCAGTACAAAGATTGCGTACAACGATGACGTCACAACATTTATTTATTTATTTATTCATTTATTAATACTTCATGCACACACAGAGTACAATGGCGGGCTTAATGCCTTGGGCATTATCTACCAGCCAACCAGTAAAAATAAAATAATATCTTTAAGTATTTTTTAAGAATTCTATTTAGTGAATATTTCAATATTATTGAAATTAGTTGCTTAAAATAGTCTATAATTTCTAAAAAAAATATTAAAACAGCAAGTCAAAAATTATGAACAATGCAAATTAATCCAGGCAATTAATCAGTGCACGCCGGAAGGTCGCCGCTGCGCAATTGTCCTGAATATGAGCATCGGATATGCTCGAAACTTGGGTCGACATCATTGATCCCAAAACGGTGAGTGTTAGCCGGTAACATAATATTTCCAATTAATCCAAATACACCATAGTTGCTTTCATTTTATGTTTTATTTAAGTTTATCACTTCTCTTCTCAGGCCGTTTATGTCTCACCATTGGATACGGAACTGCTCTGCTTCGGAAGGGTTTTAAATCTATTAGGCCACGTAGACCAGACATGTTGGTATAAGGATTAGTTTACCTTTTTTCTCCCATACGATGGTTTTTGCTTGTATTGTTTCTCAGCTAACTTTTACAGTACAATTACCTAGGAAAGAAATGGCATGATAACACTTGTATGACGGTTGTGTGAAATGTTCACAAATATTTACTTATTTAGTACTTTGTATTTCCCTTCAAATCCTCAAACCACTAAACCACTCACTCACTAAAAAGAAGAAATAGGTAATCCATGAAATTTGTTGTCTTTTGTCCTTTTCAGTATTCACTTTTCGATAAACTCAACTTTTGACGTTTCAAAAGAGCTTGATATGGAGGTAAAAGTATTTTAATAATAATATGATCTTTAATAATCTTGCACGTCGCCTTTTTGAAAGGAATTTAAAGTACTTTTTGTGACAGTATTCAAATTAACTCCAAACTAGATATTAATTATAATTTAATCCTAATTAAGTAATAAAAACCTTTTTTAAACCGCGAATTAACGGCGAGAACCGTGGATAGTATTTTTTACATTCACATTTTTTCACTATTGAAATAAAGGAAATATAAAAAAAAAGTATTGGGTACAATGCAAGTTGAATGAATACTGGCGGTTTGAGTAAAACTAGTATTGTGTTCAGAAAAAACTAGTTTTTGCTGTCCCAATGCTATGTAAGTCAGCACATCCCAGCAGAGTGATGAACTGATGATAGATAGTAAACAATAAATCAACTAAATAGTGACATGACAATGATCAACCTGGCAACATGACGATGTATTCGTAAATGGAATGTCATAAGTTTGGCAGTTACGTCCCGGTCACAGTCGCTGGCGTGAGCTGAGTGAATGGACGCGATCTGGCGTCATGAGGAGCAGTTGCAGACGGCGTCTCACTAATTTTACCATCTGGCTCGCACGCACCACTAAGTATAGCCGCCCCAAGATAGCCCCGGTCCACGACCCATCGTGCATAAACTTTTCACAATTAGACTATTATTTTTGGTAGCAAAGTCAGTCGGTCGATTATTAATAGAGGCTTTTCCCAGTTTATATTCGTTACGTGTGTTGTGGTGTTAACTTTTAGTGAATTTATACATAGACGCTTATAAATAGGATGTGCTGAAGTTTCGTCTGACGGACGGGGGAATACCGTCCTGAAATATCGTACTACGGCTGCTGGTTTGCGTGTTTTCGGACGCATTGGTAAACGATTATTTATACATTGATTGCGAGGATTTCACTTTCAGCAGTTAGCGCTGCGCGGCGCTTCACTAAGGCCACTCATGCGCATACTGTAACGTAGCTCTACTAGTTGATGATACCTGTCCAAAATAGTTAAAACGCCATAGTCTAATGAAGACTCCGTTGGTATACAATAATTCCGTAGGCTCCCTTGTTTCCAGTCAATTTAGACTTCTGATAACAGGTTTTAACCCAAAAATATTGCTTTTCTTAAAATACAGAATTTTGTTACTCATTAATAAGCAATAACTAACTATTTGTTCATTGCTGATTAAACATGTTGATAAGAATATCATTATTAATAATTTTTACGTCAACAAGCATGGACATTTTCTTGATAATGGAAGCCCTCAAACTCCCAAAGTATGGAGATTGCAAATTAAATTAGAGACAATAAATACCTTAGAAGTTTCTCTTCGTCTAATATTCACAAAAACATCAAAAGATATAAAAATGAACCCGGTATCTGCTACTGAATTAAATATTCAATTTATTTTCTTACCGAAATTATTTTTGGGCAATTAATTGTTGTGCTTCCCGGTATTAAATAAACTTTGGCTTTAAAACGATTAACTGCTGGTTAATTAAGGAGTAATTCAAATTACTTAGTCCTTTTGTCCCAAATTTTGCTATTTTTACATCGATTCGAGCTCAGTTGGTATTATGTGTGACCTATAAATCAAAAATGGATTCCTTTTAAGGAGTTTTAAAGATAAATTAAGAAGTTTAGTAAACGTTCTCATGCCTTTTATTTTCTCAATCTAGTATATTATTATCTTGCATGATTATACTACATAGACAAGACAAGGGTGTTGGCATGATTAAGTTTAAAGATTTTTTTATTTGGTTTTTCCAGCATTTTGGAAAGGAGAAGGGATAATTCTCTATAGCATGGATTTTGTAAAATACTATACCCGCATACCTATTGTGTAAGTTTTTTAATTAGATAAAGGCTTTGTTATTTTAGAGAAAAAGTTACAAAACTTTTATTACTAACATTGACCTTAGTTCTAAATCATATTTAAAAAAAATGTTTACTTTAAATTTGTAAAACTAATAGTAATTTTTTTTTTGCATAATGTACATTAATTTAAAAGCAAAAGGGAGGAATGATAAATTGACGAATAGGCTCAATAGCTGTTTTTGCCACTCTTATGTTAAAAAACCCCTAAACAAACAAAGATTTGAAGAAAAACATTAAAAGAACAAAACAAAACGTTAAACAGTTTAATAAAAGCACTGTCAAAATTCATTATAATAGTGGCGAATGCTGATTTAAAGTGAGAACTTTAGGGGAGGTGCACATTCCCCACACTACTGTCTCTCCCGCCAGACAGTCCGAAGTATTTTAGTCTGGCCTGATCTGTCAATTTGAATTAGCAAGTGCAGCAAACCGAATAGCTAATTGAGAACTGTGATAATATATTTGCGACATTGGTTTAAGGTAGGTCGGTTTACTTACTCTAGCATTAGTGCTTATCTCCATTCACGCTTGAGAGTTAGCACTCAAGACATTTAGAATGTAGAGTTCAAAATTGTCTCCTAGAGTTTGATATTGGAGCAGAATAAGTAGGTACACAAAAACTTTTTTGTCAGCTCTCGTGGTCCATTGGTTTATGTAACCCTGAACTGACGTTCAAGAATCCTTGGTCACGATTCCCGGTTGGGGCAATAATATAATTATGACAATATAATAATTAACATACATATAATATTGTATGATATTTATCTTTAGTACTTAATATATTTACAAAAAATGTATTATCAGTATATCCTTATTTTGGTACCCATAACACAAGCAAATAAGCTTAGCTTGGGATCAGGGGACGTTGTGTGAATTATCCTACGCCTAGGCATAATTAAACCCTCCGTGTGGTGATGGATTAAGAATACAAGTCTCACCACCCCATCTCCTCCCAAGGGTGCTGTAAAAGTCAGCTAAGGGATATTGCACACAGATAACATCCTCTGTGAGAGACGGAAATAATTCGAAAATAAACCCTGTGCCAACACGCCTGGTCAGCTGGAGAGATAGAGAAATTTCCGCCTCCAAAAAGGTCTTTTTTATCTTAAAAGGCGTTATCTGCTTTTATCATTTCTTAGGCCTTCCATATAACAGGATGATTTCATCCGTTACCACACTGACTAAATACGCCATTTTATTGTGCAAGACAATGAACTATCAACGTACAGTTTAAGAAAAGATATAAATTAGATAACTAATGAGATATGACCTAGTATCTTATCACGTTGATTATCATGACTTTGTGATTAGAAATAGCAGAAATATCTGGAATTGTTATTTGCGTATGTAATACATTTATTATTATCTCCACGTCTTAGATGACGTTTAGGAAAAGCCTCGTTTATATCTGGCCATTGCTGCAATGTAATGAAAAAGTAGCCTAGCCTACTACGCGCTGACCAGGTGTGTTCGCAGAGGACTTAGTTTCGACTTTTCTAACAGTACTCTCTCTAGCCCATTAACGTCCCACTGTTGGGACGGGCCTCCTTCACTTTAGGTGGGATTATGTTCTACTGAGCCACGCAGATCAGGCATGTTGGCATTGGGTTTAATTTCGAGTTTTCTGTCTAACGTAGAGGATGAAATGGGGTGGTAACACCTGTATTCTTAAACCGGCCCCATACAAAAGTAACGACTTTGTTTTTAATAAGTAAAGATTAATTATGTACTGATTGTTTTAGAAACGTCAAAATTACATAACAGTGCAAAACAATTAATAGAATGATGTTACAATGTTAACCAAAAAACGGAATTGTGACAGGAAGTGAGCACAGCCGGTAAGAACGTACAAAAAGTGAGGCCCGGTCGTTGACCCGAATATCCTGTGAGCACCAACCCTTGTAACATCCGTACTGAAACATTTGATCCGTTACCCAAATTGACCCAAATTTTCAAGTTGATTTCGGCCCTAAATTAATGTAATTAAGTCAAGCTAAACAAATCATTATACGTTACATAGAGATGGGATATGTATAATTAAAACTTATTCTATTATAGTTTTTCATATTTATGAAATACTGACAAAAATGTCGAGAAAAAGCCAATTTCCAATCCCGTTTCCTACTGGATAAAATATATCGTTGTCCCCACTACTTCATTCGTATTCTTTATACACCTACCTCTCCCTCTGCCTCGTCTTCTGCCTCTTACAGTGTTTGTGTTGGGTGTATTTGTATGGCTTGTTAGTGTGTTGTGCTTCTTGTGTAGTTAGTTCATTGTGTATTGCGTCAAATGACTGTCTATTCAAATTATAATTATATTATATAACTATCTGACCAAGCAAACGTTGTTTTGCCATACAAATATCAAAGGTGGACAACCCTTATCACTTAGGGGTATGAAAAATAGATAGTAGCCGATTTTCAGATTTACTGAATATGCATTAAAATTTCATAAGAAGCGGTCAAGCTGTTTCGAAGGAGAATGGGAACGAACACAGTGACACGAGAATTTTATATATTCGATATTACTACTTTAATAATATTACTATAATTTATGTAGTCAACGTCGTATTTTGGCACTCATTACACAAGCGTTTAAGCTTAGTGTGGGGACCAGAGGACGTTGTGTGAAATTTTCACGAATATTAAAAAAAAAACTTTTCAAATCAGAACTGTATCCATGATGTCAATAAATATACAAGTAATGTTACTTTAAAATGAAAGTGAAATTTTAATAACCGATTCTATAAAAATATAAAGATCAATGTTTAAATCAAAAAGAAGCCATTTGGAAATTATTCATATTTCTCTAGAGAGTTGCCTGTTCAAAAAGAAACGATGTTTGCATATCACCACAAAAATTTAACAAAGTCCATGAAAATTCCCCTAAACGAATTCTAAATCAATTGTCACGGTTAACCTAATTGTCAAAAACGGTTCTCTCCCTTCAATATAAAAACTTGTAGCGCATGTAGTGTCTAAGGATATATAGTCTTATCCATAATGACTTATCGGAGGTTTAAAAGTTCGCTAAAATCATTTCGCGCAAAATTGTCAAAACTTGTTAGTCTTTTTACGATAAAACGTTTATTATCTCTCCGATAAAATCTCCGTTTAAAACTCCGATAAGTCATTACGAATAAGACCAATAGTCATAAAGAATTTCATGAAGTCATAAAATTAGTATTACTCTAATACAGTTAACGAACATTTAAATTTATACAAATAACACTTAAATATACTAAAAAAAAATTAAAAACATTTATTTTTCTTGTCATACATATGTTGTTTTTTTTTTTTGTTTTTTTAAATACATATTAATAATAAGTAGGGAGAGATAGTTTGTATAGATGGTAGTTGGGATATGGGGGGATAATTAGAAGGGGGGATAGTTAGTAGTTAAGATAGATATAAGATATTTAGTAAGTAAGACAACCCAAGCTAAGGTGAAGCATATGCCGAGAGCTGCGTGGCTAAGGGGGTGCTTAGTCGAGAATATCTACTCTGAATACCGGGGGAACTTCAGTTTTAATTACCCTTGCCGTGGTGAACGCAGAGCTCTGCCACGGTCGACTTTAATGTCTCTAGCTTCTCGTGGGAAAAAAATGGAGTATCATACAAATAAATACAATCTCAGGTCAAAGACCCAGGGTCGTCAAATAACATCGAAAACATCTACAGCAAAAGCTGTTAATCATTCTCATCAATCAAACAAATCATCCATGACATCATCTAGTCGCTCATTATTTCCATCTATATCATCAAAATCACCATCATACTGCTCATCTTTAGTGTCTAGTAATATAGAATATTTAACTACGAATACATTACAGCAGGTGAATGTTGTACAAGAGACAAATTCTGTCAATGAACTTGTACCCATTGCCAGCTCTACGAATAAACGTAGGAAATGGACATCTGACATGAACGAATTCATCCTACGCACATATTTATTTTTAACTAATCTAGAAACCGATACAAACGCATACCTGCCACCATTACATACACAATTCCTTGAAAAATATCCCTCTATGGATGTTAGCCGGCAAAGAGTAGGTGATCAGCGTAGGGCAATAATGAGGAAGAAATTATTACCCCAACAAACAATAGATAGCATTTACGAAGAAGTCGAAATTGAATTAGGAAATATACAAAGGGATATAACACAACATAACACACAACATGATATACAACATAATACACCACATACACAACATAATACACAATATAGCTTAATGACACAATCTGAACAACGAATGAGGTGGACATCAGAACTAAACGAAGCCATAATGAAATCATATTTTAAGATAACAGAACTGGAGACCAATAAAACTGCTTACAGAAAACAATTGCATCAAGAATTCATCACATTATTTCCTAACTTAGCACATATTACAGAGCAAAGGGTATCAGACCAACGAAGATTAATAATAAGTAATAAATATATAACGCAAGAAAGACTGGATGAAATAAGAAAAGAAGTATCAGAAAACTTGCAAATAAATTTAAATAATTCCGAAATAAATAACAATGCAATTAGAGCTCAACCAAACAATGAAGAATTAGAGTCTCAAAGAGATATAGAATTTTTATCTAGCTTTCAACTAGGAGCAAACCAAACTGTTAACACAGACACAGTTAATGCAGATACACAAAGACGCAGCGATATAGAAGACACGTTTGAACAGGCACTACTATATTACAGTAATACAGATCCCACAAAACGAAGCTACATACCAAGACAAAAAGCATCCAAAAATCTCACCAAAATAGTAGACTACATAAACATACACGTACTGCCAAAACATATCAACGGAGACACACCCTTCACAACATTTCAAACTGTAATATATTGTGCTGCCTGGACGACTGCAAAGGTTAATGGGTCTAAACTTTCGATTTTATCATCATCTGAAACACCGCGACAATTCCGTAGAGGTACACCAAGGTGGAAGATTAGACTAGAGAGAAAAAGAGAGGACTTAAGAGCCAAGATTGGAAGATTATCACAATATATTAACGGCAATAGAAGTAGCAGACTTGTTAAAGAAGTAAGAAAAATATTGAATCAATATAAGATACACACGATACACGAGGAACAAAACACTAAACTTACACAATTTATGGACACACTAAAACAGAAACTTACCGTTGTTAGAAGTAGGCTAGATAGATACACAGATTGCACACTACGAAAATCACAAAACAGTCTGTTTGTCAAAAACGAAAGGCAGTTTTATAGATCAATACAGAAAACTACAACAAACCATACAGCACCCAATAGTAGAGCAACTATTTCAGAACCACTACCATGTAATTTTTATAAATTTTGGGCGGATATATGGCAAAATCCAATACACCATAACAACGATGCGCAATGGGTCAAAGCTGAAAAAGAAAGCGTTAACAATGTGGAACAAATGCATTTTGAATATTTAGGGATAGATATATTTCAGGAAGTCTTGCAGAAACTACATAACTGGAAGTCGCCAGGGTCAGACAATATACATAACTACTGGTATAAGAAATTTACTTACATACACCCACATCTACATAATCACATCAATAGCTTTATTGCCGATCCTATTATCATACCAGAATATATAATAGAAGGAAGAACATATTTGTTACCTAAAGATAATGATGACTTAACCAACCCAGCCAAGTATAGGCCAATAACCTGTCTGCAAACTATATATAAAATAATATCTTCATGTCTGACTAATATAATATATAAACATATAGAAAGTAATAATATTTTAACTGAACATCAGAAAGGATGTCGTAAATATAGTCAGGGTTGCAAGGAGCAATTATTAATTGACTCTGTAATTCATAAGCATGCTCAACATCACAAACAAGATCTTTGTACCATGTATATTGACTATAAGAAAGCTTATGACTCCGTACCACACTCGTGGTTACTTGAGATCTTAAATATATACAAAGTCCATCCAAATATAATCAATTTCTTAAAAACTGCAATGAGTCATTGGTCCACAACATTAAATGTTTCTACAGATACAGGTACAGTTAACACAGAGCCGATTAAAATTCAAAAAGGGCTATTTCAAGGAGATGCTCTCAGTCCCTTGTGGTTTTGCCTAGCTTTAAATCCCTTATCACGGCAACTTAATTCCTCATCATCCGGATATATTTTAACGCGTAGTAATACAACAACAGACAGACTAACTGATACATTAGATTTTAAGATAAACCATTTGTTATATATGGATGACATAAAATTGTATGCATCCACTCCAAATGACTTAGATATACTTGCTAATACTACTGAACAGATTTCAATAGACATAGGTATGGATTTCGGAATAGACAAATGCAAAATAAATTCATATAAAGAAGGCGTGATTCAAGAGCACTCATACGAGTTACAAACAGGTGAAACTATACATTCTCTCCACAGTAACGAAGTATATAAATATCTTGGTTATATACAAGCTAAAGTAATTCATCACAAGCAAATAAAATCTAATTTAACAACACAATTTAAGCAAAGACTAAATGCTATTTTAAATACACAGCTAAATTCACGTAATACTGTTAAAGCTATTAATACATATGCAATACCTATTCTCACATACTCTTTCGGTGTCATAAATTGGACAAAAAGTGAATTACAGACCTTACAACGCGTTATAAATACTACCATGACTAAATTTAGAAAGCATCATCCACGGTCATGTTTTCAGAGACTGACACTGCCAAGAAAGGATGGAGGAAGGGGAGTTATAGACATAATCAATCTACACAATAAACTAATAAAGACTTTAAGAATATATTTTCACTCTAAATCAGTTACATCTCAACTCCATAGCGCAATTGTAGTAAGTGATAATAAGTATACACCATTAAATCTAGTTGACAAGAATAATCAGAAAAACGAGCAACAGAAAAGCGTACAAGTTAAAATAGCTGAATGGAACCAAAAGAGTCTCCACGGAAGACATCTAAAGGACCTAAGCCAACAAAATGTCGACAAGATAGCGTCGAACAAATGGCTTAGCAATGGAGACCTATTTCCTGAAACCGAGGGATTCATTATGGCCATCCAGGACCAAGTTGTTGAAACTCGTAACTATAGAAAGCACATTATGAAGATTCCTTTGACCATAGACATTTGTAGAAGATGTAACAGCGCAACTGAAACCATACAACACATCACAGGTGCTTGTAAAACTATTGCCCAGACAGACTACAAACATAGACACGATCAAATAGCCAATATCATTCATCAAAAGTTAGCAATTAAGTACAACCTAATTAGCAGCCCCTGGATACCATACTATAAATATACACCCGAACCCGTACTAGATAATCACACCCACAAACTTTACTTCGACCGAGCAATTCTAACTGATAGAACTATTCACTACAATAGACCAGACATTACTCTCTTAGATAAAGTAACTAAAAGCGCCTTACTCATAGACATAGCTGTGCCTAATTCACATAATTTGCAAAATACAATATCTGAAAAACTCTCAAAATACACAGACCTAAAAATCGAAATAGCACGTATGTGGAACTTACGCAACGTCACTATAATACCTATTGTTATATCGACCACAGGAATCATTCCCACTCAACTTCATCAATCAATAAGTACTCTAGACCTTCCACCGGATATATACCAAACCTTACAGAAAGCAGCTATTTTAAATACATGTAGAATAGTTAGAAAATTCTTGCAGTCGGAATATGACTCACACACAAACACAAATCCTACGACTAACAATATAACTACACACCAACAAATCACACAGACAACTATATAGTCTTATTCTTGGTTAACACTTGGCTTCGGCCCGTGTTCTCCTTAAAAACCGGCAAAAGCCGAGATACAAAAAGTATATAAAAACATAATAATAATAAATATCCATGGACATTTCACACAACGTCCTCTGGTCCCAAGCTAAGCTTATATGCTTGTGTTATGGGTACCAGAATACGGATAGAATACATATACTACTTTTCTTTTGTAAATACATACTTATGTATGTATGTATGTACTCATTATATTGCATAGCATTTTTTATCAACTTATGCAATTATAATTATTTATTTATTTTATTTATGCAAGAATCTAAATATGTACCATAAACTAAAATAAGATTAATAATCCTTATTTACTGATGCTTACATCTGTCCATTGTTTATGGTAATTATGATTAAATAGCGATTGTCAATCAAATGTCAATAAAATAAAATATACATTATTTTACATTATTAAAATCTAAAATACGCTGTTATCTGAACATTTAGGATATATGTTGTCGATTCAAAATCGTTATTTTAATACGCTGTTTAATTTGAGGAAGGCGCATACCCTTGGTATCAATAGGATGAAATAAATTGCGGAGCAAAGAGGGGATTACGCATGCGCAGTAGCGTCGATAATGTAAGGTTTTTTTCATTACATTATTTTCGTTACGGAATTTCTGGATTCAGTCTCCACGTTCAAGGCCCGCGATAGAAGCTATGCAATAGCTTAAAAATTAAAACAACTATGCTGTAGTTTGGATTAATTGGCTATTTCGTTGTGCACATTTATATTAATTAATACCGTTATTCTATACTACAAAGCTTTTATAATAAGAAAGTTCAGATAACATTGATGAATTGTGTTACTGACACCATCAATTGAATTTTTTTAGTTAAGTTTAGTTGTGCACGTAGAATTGGTAGCAAACTATACTAATAATATAAAGCTGAAGAGTTTGTTTGTTTGTTTGAACGCGCCTATCTCAGGAACCACGGGCCCGATTTGGAAAATTCTTTCAGTGTTGAATAGTACATTTATTGAGGAAGGTTATAGGCTATATAACATTACGATACGACTAATAAGAGCGAGGCAGTAGTGAAAAATGTTGCTAAAAAGGGTAAATTTTCTAAAAAATATCAATTCTGTTTTACATTACATTTCCACAGTGCATTCTAAAGTAGGAACGTCCTTACAATAATTCCCTATAAATAGCATTCCATTACAATTAAATTCTGTGTTGCAGTGTTAATAAGTGGCTTCTATTGAAAACCCTTAAATAATAAAGTGGCATGCAACATGCTTCGTATATTTTGTCTGGAGGTAAAGAATAATTTCTTTGTATTATAAATGCAAAATATTTGCTTAGTGCTTCTCTCTGTCCAGCCCATTAAAGTCCCACAGTTGGGCACGAACTTCCTTCGATTTTAGATGCATTATTAGGTTATACTACGCCACGCTGACTAGGTGTGTTCGTGTAGCATTTATTTTCGAGTTTCCCGGAGGATATTATCTTTGTAAAATATCCGTTAGCTGGCTGTTACACCACCCTGGGGAGGAAATGGGGTGACACTTGTATTCTTAATCCGTCACCTCACGTATGAACTCCTGATTTGCGTAACTATTTGTCCACTTAGTTTATCCATATCACAATAAAGTCTAAACTAAGACACTGGCCCTTTCCTACAACTGCGAAAGGGTTACCTATTTGACATAATAGTCAGTTAGATGAAAAAAAAAGAAAAACAAAACAATATGTTTAACGTATTTTTTTCTCTCAATTAGGCAGCTAAGAGAAAGCCTGGCGACTTAAATTAGTACTTTTTAAACTTTCAACATATTTAAATGTTTTTAAATCCCTCCAGTGAGTAATATTTAAATACACAAAGAGATTTACCTATAATAGCATAGGAACACAGTTAAACCCCAACAAATCTGTCTGCTCTGCACAGGAACGAAATAAAAACATATAAAATATTACGACTGGCGTCACCCTCAGTTTCTTTACTCCCCTCTTCCTTCCTCACATTCCCTCCCCCTCGTTTCAGCGTTGTCGCATCCGGCAAGACACCTGCGCGCGCGCCATCTCGTCACGCATGCGCACTGAATTATTGGTTTTTAATACTACTCGCTACGGTTTAAATAATGAAGTTTGTGATGATAGAATAGAAAAATGGTTTTGTAATTATGTTTGAGCAAATGTTTTTTCATGTCAGTAGGGAGTTACTAATGATCATAACTAATGGAATTTCCAGTATTTTTTCACTACATAATTTATTTTACGTGTTTTCATTACGTCGCCGCGTCGGTGTTAAAGATATTATAATTCTCATCGCCTTATTTTACGAAATGATGTTTTAAGAGTAGGTTGAAGAATTTGTAAATTAAAAAACAAACTATCTTCTTACTGAGACCGTAAAGCGTACGTGAATTAGACTTAAAAATTCCTACCCTGTTGAATATGCGACCCGTTTATAAATGTTGTATAATTTTGCCCTACTATAATTATTGTCATCTTGTCAATATTTCACGAATTTTCTGACTAATTAGATTATCTTTTAGCAAACTCTTACGGCATTGGGAAAAGTCTACTAATTAACTATACTACATACTTAATATGTCTATGTTACATTCATGTTTACGAAAATAATATTTCAGAGATGCTTTACCAATATTAACTAAGTTAAACAAGATTCCTAAAACTAAAATGACAAATTTATTCTCACCGTAAATTCAGCATCTCAAAAAGTAAATCTACAAATCCTTTTATAGTTCGTGAAAACTACTAACTGATGCTATGCAAACAATTCGCTTGGCTCCATAGCTGTTGCATCCATAATTCAGGAACCGCTAAGTGGCAAAGCCATCCGACTCCTCTGCCTATATATAATTCAGCTCCTGACTTGACACGTCGACGCTGACAGCCACCCTCCAGGGGGAATAGGGAGGCCACGTCAGTTCCATCCCCAATTATGCACACGTTGAAATGTCACAAGCACTTAGGCCAGAATGACCCTTATACCTATTGGCCTTTTATTTTAGTGTTTTGTGGATACGGGTTAGGACGATATCGTCTGATTACGGACAAGGTCGTATGCTTTTTGAATTTTTATCATGTGTCTTGTAAATATATAATGTATTGAAACCTTTTTTTATGTTTTGCGTTTTGTTACAGTAGTTATTTCAGTGTGAAATTATTGTAAATTTATGTTTTATTGGCTTTGACCTTTTGCTAGTGTTGGTTTAATGTAATTACAAAGTTTCCGACAGAGCCTAATTATCGTAAATGCCTTTCTACTTCATTACTTGATATACTCGAAGACCCATGATAGGTAAGGTCATAATATATAAGGATATATAATAAAAAATATAATATAAGGATAATATACCAGCCTGTAACAGTTTTTACTTTCCTGTTGCTACAAATCTTTACTTTCTGAAATTTTTTTTTTACTTATATCACCCTGAATAGTGCTTCTGTAATTTGTTATCTTAAAATCTGAGCTAACTGCTCCAGCTTGAATGAAGATGTCATGTTTTGTAGAAAATCAGTTTTTCAATGTTGTGCAATTATTTTAAAAATAAAAAACATTTTTTTTTATATATTTTTCTGATAACTATTATGACCTTACCTATCATGTGACTTCAGCTTGACATCGACTTTTGGGACAGCCCTGTTTAAGGTCTTATTTGAAAACAACTAGTACATAGCATGAAATTGTCAGCGATATAGCTTTGGGACTAAGCTGCTGGAGGCAACACGAGACTTAGCATGACACGAGCCTTGCATTCAGCTAACAATTTTCAAATAACTCGACTCTTGTATTAAATTCAAAACGAAGCTTTTCAAGAGCTTGAATTTAAATAATGAATGAACTTACGTTTCATTTATACATTCAAATAACGAACTCTTAACTAAATTCAAATGCATCAGTCTGTCAAACTAAAAATACTCTCTTATAAAATTTTATCTCTGTAAATGCAATCCATGACACTTTAGATCAAATTAGACATTTAACTGTAACATATCCGGAACGAAACTGCATCGGTGGCCGATTATTTTTGGAACATGAAACACAGAAAACCGCTTAACCTGAGAGTATATTAATGAAAATTGAACGACATCCAGTGTAACGGTCTGCTTGTTTTAGACTAGGTTTTATACGAAAATCTAGGACAAGATATTTTCGACTTGGTATCCAGTGAAAATTATGTCTAAAACTTTGTCGCTGGAAAAGGGAAATTAGTGAATACAAAAGATGCTGAAATGGACATTATCGCATTGCACGAATCTTATTTTAGCAACTCTGTAGCGTTCTGTACATTCCTATTCAGAAGTTATTGGTAAAAGAAATCAATCGTCTATTAAAATGTGAAAATGTTCTTGGTATCAGTTGTTATTATTTATTAAGAGTTAGTCTTTTGGTGTACCTCAAGGTTATAGGAAGTTTTATGGAATAAAAAGAACGCCACAACACGCAGTCAAATAAGCTTCATAAACTTAGTACCCAAATAAAGTTATCACATATTTTTTGTTGAAAAAAGAGCGTCTTAATATTCGTCGTACAAATAATAGTATCTTAAGGTATATATTATGCAAACATAACATTTTCGTGTCGCGATTTAATCTTATATATAAAATTCACGTGTCACAGTGTTAGTTACCGTACTCCTCCGAAACGGCTTGACCGATTTTTATGAAATTTTACATGCATATTCAGTAGGTCTGAAAATCGGTCAACATCTATTTTTCAAACCTTAGTTTTTTAGTATGGCAAAACAACGTTTGCTGGGTCAGCTAGTATAAGATAAACCTTCAAAATATTTTTCCCAGCCGACTTTTACAAATTTTTTTGTGCAAAATAAAGTCTCTGAGAGTGTCTATGAGAGTATTAAAAAAAAAGTATACCCCTTGGTCATAATGAGAGAATGCTTCTAGTAAGTACATTAATAAACTTTGGACCACTAGTCTTAAATATTAAATATATTAGACAAGTTAAACAATATCTACAGAAAATATCATTTCTTCTTGTAAATACATAATAAATAAGCAATAAGAAAGAAAATAATAAAGCTTCATTATTTCTAAGAGAAACGTAATTTTATTCTCAAACTAAACCAGACAGATAGCCTCATAACAATGGATTGTCACGTAAACAATATAAATGTATTCTGCTACAGAATTTGTGTACAAAATGTGACTATGTTTCACCACGTGTAGTTGTGACAACTCCAGACATACTACCCACGCACTTTTATTGTACCTATTTGAACATAATTACTGTAATCTTTCTTTAACACCTATGTTAGATACAAATATTACAGCTTTTATTCTCTCTGCCCGTCTTATAGGTCAATTAAGATGAACGATTCATGTGCTGAAGGATTAATAATACAAAGGTCACCACCGCATTTCCTTCCGAAACTCTTGTAAAAACCAACTAAGTCAGTAAGCAAAAAACATCAACTATAAAAGTTACAACTCGAAACTAACCTCTATGCTTGGTCAATGTGGCAAAGTAGATTATAAGCCCTCCCGAAGTGAAGAAAGCCCAATAGTGGGGCGTCAATTTCTCATGGGAGTAGGCAGAGTCTATGGAGCTCTAACTGTTACGACCTAGACATACGTCCTTGTCTTTATTTACACTCACACATCTGATCATATCATTCTCCTGCTCTTATCCAACTATTTGGGGTCGGCGCTACATATCTTTTTCTTCCATAGTCTTTTGTGACCCGTCATACCTGTGTTAGCTCCTCTTTCTTTCATATCCTCATTTAAACAGTTCATCCATCTTTTTATAAGTTACTCATACATCTGATCGTAGAAAATATATATTATTACTAGCTGACCCGGCAGACGTTGTTTTGCTATACTAAAAAAAAAGGTTTGAAAAATAGATGTTGGCCGATTCTCAGACCTACTGAATATGCATGTCAAATTTTATAAAAATCGGTCAAGCCGTTTCGCAGGAGTACGGTAACTAACACTGTGACACGTGAATTTTATATATTAGACTAGCTGACCCGGCAAACGTAGTTTTGCCATACAAAAAATAATTGGTCAAGTGCGAGTCGGACTCGCGCACGAAGGGTTCCGTACCATTATCTATGCAACATAAGGCAACGTTATTAGTATCGAGCAAGAAACGGTAAATAAAATCATGTTTGTTGTATGGGAGCCCCCCTTAAATATTTATTTTATTTTATTTTTAGTATTTGTTGTTATAGCGGCAATAGAAATACATCATCTGTGAAAATTTCAACTGTCTAGCTATCACCGTTCTTGAGATACTGGGTACGGAACCCTAAAAATCATGTTTGTTGTATGGGAGCCCCCCTTAAATATTTATTTTATTTTATTTTTAGTATTTGTTGTTATAGCGGCAATAGAAATACATCATCTGTGAAAATTTCAACTCTCTAGCTATCACCGTTCTTGAGATACAGCCTGGTGACAGACGGACGGACGGACGGACGGACGGACGGACGGACGGACGGACGGACGGACGGACAGCGAAGTCTCAGTAATAGGGTCCCGTTTTTACCCTTTGGGTACGGAACCCTAAAAAAGGTTTGAAAAATAGATGTTGGCCGATTCTCAGACCTAGAGGATATATACACAAAATTTCAGGAAAATCGGTTGAGCCGTTTCGGAGGAGTGCAGTAACTAACACTGTGACACGAGAATTTTATATATTAGAATGTATCCGATACACACAATTCATACGTCAATAAAAATCGTTATTTCAATGGAAAATTACTCCTTATTCCGTACAAAAACACGCTTAGCAACATGGAAGTACCTTCTCAAGACGAAAACGCCCACACATTGAGCAATAATTGTAATAAATCTAATACCTTTGCATCATTAGACATTAAATTTTCACTTTCATGGCACGAATAAAGAAAATTATAATTGCTTATTAGCAAGTTGCTTGGAGAAGAATATTTATATATTGCATTAATAATAATATTAACGCGCTAATCTCGGTAACTACTGGTTCAAATAAAAAAAAAAAAAATTATTTAAATTCCACGCGTAGTCCATTACGCGTAGTAAGTTCCACGAAGTCGTAGGCAACAACTAGCCAGATATAAAGTAAAGGTTTTGTTTGCATCAAAACATTTTGCTTCCCTCTAAGGAAATGTGCTAAAAAAAACTATAAATGACGTAACTTAAAACATATTTTAAAAGGAAAGTGTTGCGATAGTATCTATTCATTAAGAATGTCCAACGACCGTTATTAGGTGAATATTGTATTATGCGCTTTTGTAGTGACTGTACAAGGAAATCGTTCCGTTTAGCATAATTGTTCAATAATTATACTTAAACACTTTTTGTTTACTGTTGCTAACGTTCAAAGTGTACTATCATAGACAATGGTACCAACTTTACATGCACAAATGAACTTAACTAAATAATTTGTTTAGTTCAAAAACTAAAAAAAACGCTTGAAAATCCTGAATATCTTTTTAAATAATTACATTGTCATCGGTCTTTGATATGTATGCAAAATTTCAAATCAATCCGACTATCGCAAATGGGTGAAAATCGCATTGAAAGATTCCGCTACATAGATTTATACATTGATAGATACATACCGAACTTAAAAAAGCGAGTTAAAATGGAAACAACTATGATTAAGACTTTTATTAATTCGCTATTTCTTTGCGCACATTTTTATTAATTAAAATATAATATATAATATACAGATTTTTAACATTGTCGAATTAATTGTATTTTTGACACCATCAATTTTCATTTTTAGTTAAGTATAGTTGTGCATGTAGAATCGGTACCATTGTTTCGAGAAATCGTTACTACAAATGACACGATTTTATTTTATTACTAGCTGTTGCCCTCGACTCCGTCCGCGTAGAATTTAGGAAATTTTCCCCGTTTTTGCAACATTTTTAACTACTGCTTGAGTGAGAGTATTATAAACGTAAAAGTAAACAAATATAATCAGAATGCTCCGAACAGCTAAGCTATCAGGAGTTACACGTGTTATTGTGAGTCAACCATAAAATATAGATATATGCTGTTGCGGGATATTTTTTAGACAATTTTATGTAGAATATTTCCGTCATACATGATTTCAATGTAATTTTAACCATTAAGGCTGCTCACGCGACGGAAACTTAAAAAATGGAGTAACTTCTTCCATTTTCCCAATATTTCCCTTCACTACTCTGCTCCTATTGATTGTAGCGTGATGAAAAGTATACTATAACCTGCCCAGGAGTATGAAGAATAATTGTACCAAGTTTCGTTAAAATTTGTCGAGTAGTTTTTGTTTCTAGAAGGAACATACAGACAGACAGACAGACAGACAGACAGACAAAAAATTTACTGATTGCATTTTTGGCATCAGTATCGATCACTAATCACCACCTGATACTTATTTTGAAAATATATTTCATGTACAGAATTGACCTTTCTACAGATTTATTATAAGTATAGATGTAGGTATAGTATTTTAGGTTATTTATTTATGTCATTGTTTTTAGTGGCTAAATGAAATATATATTTGAACCGCTGATATTTTTTGCTTAAATCCAATCATTTTAATATTACATATGAAAATTAATTCGAAATGTATTATTTGTGCGGTTGTACTTCAGGTAGATATCAAACTATGGTGTGAAAAATTAAGAAATGTATTACATAGACTATATTATCCAGCTCAATAACATTCCACTGTTGAGCACAGGCCTCCTTCCTTTCAAGGAGTATGTTGATGGCCGGAAAGGATAGAAAGATTAAAGAAAGGATAGATGGACTGTGTGAGGGACAATATAAAAGTAAAACGAGTTGATGAGAACATGTCGGCTGCTAAGAGAGATTGGAATGAAAAAACGTGCTGCGCCGACACCAATTATTGTATTATAGACACACACACTAAGTCATATATTGTTAACAATACACTCACGTACATGAGTTAAAAAAAATAAGGAATACAAAAATATAGTTCTAACCCATAATAATTCCAAACCTGAACAGAAACACGTCGGAATCCATCTGAAACTGTAATAAGTTCTGCCTGTCTGTGCAAGTTCCTGATATAGATAGCAATTACTCTTGGCGTCTGTGGCAACCCATCATATGACTTGTCGAACTACCGTTTGTCTGTTGATTATTTTGAAAGCATTTCAGACGAGTACAATCCAGCTCTATAATTCAGATTATTGATAGTTTGTAGAAATTGTTTTAAGTTCTATTTTTAGGGATCCTTACTAAAGGGTAAAGCGGAACTTTATTATTGAGACTCTATTAATCGCCGGTCTATCTGTCACCAGGCTCTCTATCTCTTGAATGGTAATAGCCATATAGCCAGATAGTTCAAAATTTTTACAGATAAATTATGAAATTGGCTCCCGCGCTACAGATACTTTTTGCGAATCTTGATGATATGCTAATGATGTGATTATTACGGCACGATATGACGAATAATATATTACGATTGGCCTGTGTGGCAAGGGATTAAAAATTCACCACCGTTTTCCTTCCCAGGTTGCTGTAAGAGCCAGCTAAGGAGTTGTGTAGGTACGTACATAGTAAAATTCTCTGTGAGAGACGGAAATCTCGAAACTAAACCCTGTGTCACACGTCTGGTCAGCGCGGCATAGTAGACCTTAATCCCTCTCAAAGTGGAGGATGCCCGGAAAAAGATATATTATGACTATATTAGTGTAAAAAGCTCTCGGCATCATTCTCACACCCCTGATACAATTATGTATAATATGGTTAAAAAAAAAAGAAATGAAAAAAAAAAATCCATGGAGTATCTTGTCTGTTCTTCTCCATAGGATCCGCGTTTGGAACAGACACCTAGTTTCTGACGTTTCAAAAGAGCTTGTAAAACATGCCAACTTGAAATAAAATATTTTGACTTTGACTTCTAAGTCTTTTTTAAATGCCTATAGATATAAAGCCAAAGAAGTATTTTGTAAGAGCTTAGCAAATGGCGCTCTACAATCTCTGCTTACCCTACAGGAAAAATCCTTACAGTACATTAGTGTGAGAAAACCACAAATATCTATGTTTATTTATATTGTAAGAATAATTTTACATCCTATTTCAGTCCTATTATATTTTAGATGTCGATATTTCAGGCAATTGGTCAAGGATCCGTAGATATATTTACCAATGTACTGAACTCATCGATCGATAGAATGATTTATAAATAAATACTAAAAGTACCGCGCCATTATCTAGTTGACAACTTGGACAGCTCATGCAATTGTATAAAGTGGCTTTTGTAAGTAAAAAGTACGGAACTGCAATTTTATGAATGTAAGGTTTTAATCAGTGAAAGTTGACATACGGCGTTACCTTAAAGACAGTATAATTTTATATTAAACTGGTTATTTAACTTTGCTTTGTAGTTCAATTTTTTATAAGAATATAACTTATTTTAGATAGATAGATAACTCATTATTGTACACTTTACAGACATTGAAATAAAGACAAGATTCTTAGGACTAGGTACAAATGGCGGCCTTATCACATAAAGTGATCTCTTCCAGGCAACCATACGATGGAAAGAGAAGTAAATAAAATAAGATGGGGTTGCAGTGTACAGTTAGTGAAAGAAGAAAATAAATAAATAAATAAATATTCATGGACATAATAAATAATATTAAATAATACCTACATAAACATTCAAAATCAAATTATTGTGTAATTTCATATATACCTACAAATACATAGTAAATATATTTTACTGATTTTTTCGTGAGTTAAGTCATTTTAAAATATACTCATGGTCATTATCGGATATCACATATTTTATTCATTGGGTATCGTTATCTTAAACACCTTGGGTTCTCACTTAAACGTTTTGTAAAAAAATCGTAAATAACAATAGATTTATCATCTGAATACTAAGATAATGTGTGAACACAATATTTTTCATCAATAGTTAAATATCTTCAACATCGTGATTATTTTTAAGGAAAAAATAGTTGTAATTTTATCTGATTTACCTTGAAGTGACATATCTACGAACCACTCGATAGGATTGGCATTTGAAGTTTTATCAACATAATATAGAAATTAAAAAATAAAAAAACCTGTCAAGAGCGAGGTAAACTCGCACACTTAGGGTTTCGTACCTACTAGACATATAAACATAAGTAACTGCATTCAAATAATCATTTAATTAAACTCAAAACAACTCACCAACTTAATTTTGTAGTTGAAATATAGGAAATCGCCTACATTTCAGCTACTTCATAAGTTGGTATTAGTATAAACACTTTTTTACTTGTGATGTGATGACAAATTATAAATTTTTGGATTTTTCCCTATATCAGCACTATATAGACTTGATCTATGCCAAATTTAAAGGCTCTAGGGCAACGGGAAGTAACCTGTAAATTTTGATTCCCTAGCATAAGTCGAAAAATTCTTAAAAATGGCCGTAATTCGGTTATATCTTTTAAATGCGTAGAGGTGAAAGGTTGACTGTATTTTTTGCAGTAAGGGACCGCATAGATCTATATATCGTATGAGTTTCAAGTTGATACCTTCAGCCGTTGCTGAGTAAAAAAAGTTTGACAGACGGACAGACAGACAGACAGACACCGGAGTGATCCTATAAGGGTTTGTACGAAACCCTAAAAAAAAGTTTATTGCTCAGAATACACAATCCATAGTGCGCTTCACATTTATGACTATATACATAGCTATTATAAATTTTGACCGCTGGCACCCAAAGTAAGATTTAACTTGTATTATGGGTACCAGTTACATAATGCGTGATGTGAATGGTGATGTGTGGTATTTAGACCTGAATGCAGATCTGCTCAACAAACTCGACCGACTTCTCAACAATTGCATTCGATTTATCTTCAATCTTCGTAAGTATGACCATGAGTCTCATTACCGTAGGCAACTCAAATGGTTACCTATCCGCCAGCGTCGTATTTTGCACGTGCTAAGCATGCTTTATTCGGTTATTAATTCACTTAACGCTCCACATTATTTAACCTCTCACTTTGAATATCTTTCGTCAAGTCACAACAGAAATCTTCGTTCTCTATACAACTTTCTTCTTCGATGCTCTCCACATACTTCTTTTTCGTTCATGCCTCTTTTAAAATACAATCTATTCTCTTATGGAACGCACTCACTCTCGAAATCAGGAAGGCCAAAAGTCTATTCTACTTCGACTTATCGGTATAATCGCTATAGTGTTTCGTCGTGTACCATACCATAATATTATGTATATGTATGTATGTCTGTTTATGATTATGTTTATATATATTTTTGTAGTATCTATTTATATATATAGGTATAGGTGTATGTAATTATTCGTAAGTTTATTTTTTTTTGTATTTTTTAATACGCACCTACCTACATTACCTATTCTCTGTACAACCCTAAGGTTGACTGGTAGAAAATGCCTCAGGCATTAAGCCGCCTTTGTACACTCTATTTGTGCATAAAGAATTAAATAAATAAATAAATAATTGAAATGCACAGAAAAAATTAATAAAAAATACTATGTATCAATTGTCTGTCTCTCATGTCTGCATGTGTGTGTTCGTCTATGTTGAGTATGCGTGTGTGTGTGTATGTGTGTGCGTGTGTGTGTGTGTGTGTGTAAATTATGATTACGTGAATTAGAATGCATTGAGCCTAATTCTCTGTTTCTGAGTAGGTTTTATTCATGAGCCAATGTGAAACAAATGTCATCATGATCATCCTCCTGCGCTTATCCCGTTATACAGCTTGTTCATGTTGCAGTGGGACTAGGCTGATTTTTACGCTGCCGCCTGGGTGGCAATCAACCCTCCTTGGGTATATGTGCAGATATCCTGCGTTCCCTCAGTCAGTTCTTACGACCCTCGCGGGCAAGACATGGGAAGGTGGCACTTTTTTTGTCCGTCACTCTACGGACATGTAAAATTATGTCATAGTACAAAAAGTCGTTTTACCAAGTAACAGTTAACAATATAGGTACATTGTAACATTAATGGTCTTATTTATAATGACTTATCGGAGGTTTAAACAATAAAATAATCGGAGAGATAATAAACATTTTAGCGTAAAAAGACTTTTTTTATCCGATTTTAGCGAACTTTTAAACCTCCGATAAGTCATTATGAATAAGACCATAAATATTAACACAATCTTTTCAACATTTAGACTTCTTGAAATTTGAGGTATAAGCGTATCATTTAGATGTGCAAGATTAATTTTTCAGATTCTGGTATTGCAAACTGCTACACGATATAGTTATTTTGAGGTTAATGAATACTCTAACAGTACGCTCAATAGCTTATAATATTAAAATTTTTAATCATAGGTAACTACCATGGTAGAATGAATTGGAACATTGTTAGTAAAGGTATATATTATATGCTGTTTTTTTTTAATACTATTAAAGGGTGACAAATAAACATACGGCCCGCCTAATGACAAGCAGATACCATAGCCTATGGACGTTTGTCATATTTCGGATATTGATGTGTTTTTTTAATACATGTAGTGGTTCAAAAGGATGGTTTTTATGACTTATAAAGTTTATTTTTAAAATTTTACGCATACCAAGTCACAGGGCAACAGCTAGTATATTGTATAGGTATTGTAAACAGGAGCATTGTTTTGAAATCTTGATGTGGAATATCGTGCCTGCTCTCTTTTTATCTATCATCTCTAACTAGCAAAGCTCTTTCTTTTCTTAACTAAGTTTTGAATCACTTTTTCCTCAAGACACCATAGAAAAAAGATAATCACTCTATTTATGTTATATTTACGGCGTTTAAACTATCGCCTAAACATTGTTAATACTAAACAGTAGGGTGAAAACTTAAAAGTGTTTTATTACTATCATAAAATACAGCTACGTTGTCAAATCGTAAACTTTCACTTATGACATTAACACATCGTAACAATATTGGAAATATCGATAACCTATGATGTTACTTGGTTATTACATTTTAGTCGCCTTCATTCTAAAATAAAAAAATTGGAAATTTAAGCAAGTTAAGGAGATAGACACATACAGACTTCCACGTTTATAATGGCTACCATTATAAACGTGGAAGTCTGTATAATAAATATATATATAAATAATATTAAATCGTTGTCAACGCAATTCAGGTCCAGTCATAAAACATTGCTTCTGCAAATATTTAACCAGTTTAGGTTCTGGTCTAGGGAATGCATAATATGCATATGTCACCTCCTTATTTCTTTCGTCGGGTGCTATAACAGTTAGTTAAGAAAAGAGATAAGTTGCTTGGGAATCTCGAAACCAATCCTTATTTTTACAATTATTTTTAATGATTAAGATATTTGTGATTTCGAACAAAGTAACCAATAAACCTGAAAGTAATTCGCAAGATGAATCATTATAATAATACAGAGGCGGTCGGTACTCGTCACTCGAGACCTGAACAAGGTGCGTTGGCGGATGCGGTGCCACATGGCCAAGAGCCGGCTGCGGCACGGGCGCCTTTCGACCCGCCGACTGTCGAATAATATGGACATGCTTTACCTTATATTTCTTCCAAACCTGAATAGCAAAATTATTAATTAATTTATTAGGTACATACTTTACTTATATACTTTTTTTTTGTAAACACATACCTAGGTATAATACATAGAAAACCCCCAGACGTAGTGTAAGCATTTCTATGACAATTGAAAATATCACTCGTGAACGGCAGACCATTACATAAAACACTAGCCCACAAGACCCTTCAATTGTAAAAATAAATTGTTATAACCAACATGGCGATTTCAACTGTGTTTAGTAATTTATTTTTCTTAGAAACGGTTAATGATTTAAGTTGAAACTCATACAACTGAAACATCTACAGAGAAATCATGTCACCAAAGTATCTATCAAAATATTTTGTATACGATTATGTATTTATTTATCCTACATATAACTTGATGTACGCATATGTATTTTCAAACGATATTTCAGTCATGTGCTATTTTATTAATTTGTTTAAAATTTTAAGTATGTTTATAATGTCATATCCATACTATTCTAATCCCATGAGGCAGTGAGTAACATTAAAACGGTGGAGAGCACGTGTGAGGCAATTTCAGGCGTATGCAAGACTACCCCGTACCTAATACATTATAGTCATACAAAAATATAATTTAATGATCTTTTTATGAGACATGCAAATAATTAATTACAAATGGTCATCATTTGAATGATAACAAACTGAATTAATATTATAACTTTTGTAAATGTGTATACACAAAAAGAAAACCATCATAATATTAATTTTTAAATAATAATGTATATTTTTAATTGATCTATGAAATATGTAATCATATCCCAATAATAAAATCTTTTTAAATTTCTTATCTTCGGTACACGATGCGTACGGAACAAAAGAAATTTAAAAAGAACGTTTGGTAAAGGAATCAATGTATTCTACATATTTATTTATGCAACGAAATATTTAAAGGGGCATTCACCCACTTGCAGTAATCTAGTAGGTAGTAGAAATTTTGAACGCGTAAGAACCTATGACAATGTAATAATTAAAAAATATTCAGGATTTTTAAGCACGTTTTTTTAGTTTATGAACTACGGAAATTTTTATTCGGTGTACGGACTTATCGGAGGTTTAAAAGTTCGCTATAATCAGTTCGCGAAAATTGTCAAAACTTGTTATTCATACTAGTCTTTTTACGCTACAACGTTTATTAGCTCTCCGATAAAATCTCCGTTTAAACCTCCGATAAGTCATTATGAATAAGACCAATTGAGTTTCGAAAGCTTTAGTTTTATCATTCCCTACACTAAACGGACTAGTTGGGATTTAATCCCCAAATTAGATAAAAAATTATTGGATCATATTTCAGCTTGCAGCATTTTTAACACGCTTTTATAAGTTCGGTATGTATCTATCAATGTATTAATCTATGTAACAGAATCTTTCAACGCGATTTTCACCCACGTGCGATAGTCGGATTGATTTGAAATTTTTCATACATATCAAGGACCGATGACAATGCAATTATTTAAAAATATATTCAGGATTTTCAAGCGTGTATTTTAGTTTTTGAACTAAGATAATTTTGTAAGAAAATAATAAACAAATATAGACAGAAATCATACATATATTTTGTATTACGCTTAATATGGATTCACCTCTGAGATGACTTCTGACTTACTGCAGGTATAGGAGTACAAATACATAACAATTTAAGTAATTTTGTCGCATTATCGTCTAGACTATCAAAAGAACTTACTCCCACACACTATTGAATTAGCAAGAGATAGTAATAGAATTAAATAAATATTAATTTGCCACAACGGAGCATGGGCCAAGGCAATAGTATTGTAATAATACTGAGCTTCAAGGTTGTCATGATAGCTCCACTGCCATGAGTAGCATAGAGATCTAAGAAGTTATAAACAAAAAACAATTAAATTTTTTTTTTATAAAAGATCGGAAGGTTGCAGACGCCACTGCAGCGCTGTGCACTCGTCCTGAAGATGAGAATAAGACATGTTCGAAACCTGCGTCAATGTCTTCTATTTGAAAGCTGTAAGTAATATTTTAAACAACTAGAACCACTTGATTCTCATGGACATCAGAATCAAATCATAACCTTCGTTATAGAAAAACAAAAGATGTAGATTTATCTTTTGTTTTTCTATCATACAAATATAACGAAGCTGAAGAATTTGTTTGTTTGTTTGTTTGAAAGCGCTAATCTCAGGAACCACTGGTCCGATTTCAAAAATTCTTTCGCTGTTTGATAGTAGGTACATTTGTCGAGGAAGGCTACAAGCTTTATAATATCACGCTAATCCTAAATTCCACGCGCACGAAGTCGCGGGCAACAGCTAGGATATATAAGATAAATAAATAAAATAAAATAAATAAATATTCATGAACATTTCACACAGCGTCCTCTGGTACCAAGCTTGCTTATGTTTGTGTTATGGGTATCAGAATACGGATATAATGCATATACTACTTTTCTTTTGTAAATACATACTTGTAATAACTACATAGAAATACCCAGACGCAGGACAAACATTAGTATTAACGATAATAGTGGTATATTCGTATCTACAGATTGCTATTTTTAAGATGAGAATTTGAGTACATATTGTTCTTAAGCCTAATCTTATCAGTGACTCAGCCATCGATAGATTATATACAATACACGTACAGGTAGTAGTATTTTTGACGTCAATCTAGAATATTCTAGGCAAATAATAATTTTTAATTTACATAATAGTTGTTAAAAAAAAGTCACCACTGAAAAGCCAAATTTACGATGACTTTGCAGCGTGATGTTATATAGCCTATAGGCTATATAACATCACGCTGCGACCAATGAGTGAAGCATTAGTGAAAAATGTTGCAAATACAGATTTTTTTTTAATTACACGCGTGTGAATGCACGGGTAACAGCTAGTCATGTATATATTTTTTTATTATACAATAATAAATCTTTTATAGCACCATACTTGTAACAAATCCAAAATCTGTTTACAATATTCGTAAGCGCAGATGTGGAGCATTTCGTACTGGGGTCTGTAAAATTGCAATTTATAGCTTCATGCACACAGTATTAGTAAACAATACTTAAGTTGAATATCAATAAAACTATCAGTATTATTACAACTTGGACCGTTTGGAGTAAATTTGCACGTGTGGTTTTGTTTATGGTTGTTTATAATTACAGTAGATACAACGATAATCTGATCAAAAGGCAGTATCAGATATTAAACATGCCGATTAATGGAATACTACTTTGCAGTAGTACTCCATAGACTTCTATAGGTAACTTATCTTAACTAAAAAATTAAATGATGGCGTATTTTGATTAACTGGCTATTACGTTGTGCAAATAAATAAATAAATATAAATATTCATGGAAATTTCACACAACGTCTTCTGGTCCCAAGCTAAGATTTTATATGCTTGTGTTATGGGTACCAGCCGGCGTATTATGAGCTTTTTAAAATCATTCAAGTTCCAGGCAGGCCGTAAACTGCATGGCTAAATTAGGTATTATGGCAGAAATAAAACTTTTAGTTGAACATTTTTAGTTAGTACTTTAACTTTTAGTTGTAAGTACTTTCTCCTTAATCATATTAATGTATGACTGATTTAGCGAACTGACTGACTAATAATTTTGTTCATAATACGAATTTGCCAGACAGTTCAATTCACGGCGTAAACTGCCTGTAAATAAAAGCTCATAATACGGCCGCAGAAAACAGATATAATACTATAATACATATACTACTTTTCTTTTGTAAATACATACTTATTATACATAGTAAACACCCAGACGCAGAACAAACATTTGTATGACAATTAAAAACATCACACAAATCATTGTCCTGACCGGGAATCGAACCCGAGACCCCATGATCAGCAGTCCGTTATATGAACCACTCCACCACGAGGCCCGTTTAAATATTATATTATTATTATAGTCTTCTTTTCTTCTCCAGCCCATTTATGTCCCACTGTTGGGCACGGGCCTCCTCCACTTTGAGAGGGATTATGGTCTACTGTGCCACGCTGACCAGGCGTGTTGGCACAGGGTTTATTTTCGAGTTTTCTGTCTCTCACAGAAGATGTTATGTGTGTGCAATATCCCTTAGCTGACTTTTACAGCACCCTTGGGAGGAGATGGGGTGGTGACATTTGTATTCTTAATCCATCACCACACGGAGATTTTGATTTTTGATTATAGTCTAAATATTTATTAATTAAAATCGTTAGTCCATAATATAGAGATTTTCTAATAAAAAGTTCTGATAACATTGC
The DNA here is from genome assembly GCA_916999025.1 of Orgyia antiqua. Taxonomy (NCBI): domain Eukaryota; kingdom Metazoa; phylum Arthropoda; class Insecta; order Lepidoptera; family Erebidae; genus Orgyia; species Orgyia antiqua. The sequence continues at coordinate 25,157,962 of OU779862.1, forward strand.
CGAATTGTGTTATTGATCAATTTTCATTTTTTGTTTAAGTTAAGAGGGTACTGTACTCCTAATTTAGGTATTTGCCTTAGGTATTGCTATCCCTATTTCCAAGCGCCGCGCTGAAAGGGAGAAATATAGCTGAAGCAGATTCTACCTACAAATTCTTTGAAAAAAGACGTTTCGTACTCCCCATTATTCTTTGCGAAAGTTAAACCGATTTTAATTGTTTTATGCTATATTATAGACGAAGAGTATATCTATGATTCTATCACTTTCTTTTATGGTAAAACCTTACCAAATATGTGTGATAGTCGTTGCAGCTTTACCTAAAGAAATCCGAAAAAAACGGATGTTTGGATGGTCATATTTCTTTTAGTTATTATGTTTAAAAAAAAGAAAGTGATACAAGCATAGATATACTCTTCATCTATAATATAGCGTAAAAATAATTAAAATTGGTTTAACTCGGACATCATCAGCTTATGTTATTAGATGCACGTGACCTCGGAGAACTGACACGGTCGCCCCGACCCATGAACTTTGAACAAAACGCAATTTCACAAGTTGTACTTGTTATGATTATTATCTAGATCACGTTGTATGATAGTCCCAGCTAAAAGTTTTGAGCGGAATGTTCTAACCTAGGTAAGCTGTATTAATTAACATTGTACTTATTAGCATATGAAACATGTAAAATAACAAACATTGTAATATTTCTGAGATAATAATAAATAAATAAACAATTGTTTTCGTTTTACTTAAGTTAGGTTAAGTTTGAACATTGAAATTAGCCTTAATGTTTAATTAGTAGGTAGACTAATATCAATTTATCTAGACAATATTCTGAACAACGAAAACGTTTTTGTATTACTGATATAAGTAGTTAAGTAAAATGTTTCGAATTAAAAAAAAAAAAAAAAACTACTTTCTAGTGGCAAACATACCTACTTATTTATTGTGATCTATGTCACTTGTTAATAAAAAAAGTTATTGTCTTAGTACAAAAATAAAATAACTGTGAAAGTTAAATCGCTACATTCAGTACTAAATCAGACTTCGATTAAAGAAACAGAATTTGTGAATATGATGAAATAGAATTAGCCCCAAAAATAACATGATTATGTAAATTAAATCAAGGATCTAATTCTAATATTTTGTTTAATAGACAAACATATCAAATTGAGAGCAAAAATCCTGAATTTATAATCACTTTTATCAAAAAAAAAAACAAAGATTTTATAAGATGATGTTGTTCTACGTACAACGGTTATCAAAAATAATCTTTTGTTCCAATTGAAAGTGATACTTTAAGATGTCTGATAATCCTATTTAGATATTAGTAACACGATATCATTATTTATCTGTAAAGACGACGAAATAACAAGGCACTAGGTTTTATATTTTTTATTTATTAACTATACTATAATACAAAAACATTATTTAAACTCTTCTTATATTTATACTTAAGTATAAGACATACAGACAGATGTTTTAAGTATAATATATTAAATGAACAATTGATAACCAGAATATTCTAAAAAATATCAATTGTGTACATAATACTCGATTAAATTATAACCTGTATTAGATTTTGAAAATTTTGCCTTAATGTAGATTTCTATAAGAAACCCACATAAAGTGTATGAAAATTATATTATAAGAAGCTTAAACAGTAGCATAATTTATCTACTGATTAGTTCACGATACTAATTGGGAGCAATGGAAATAATTTAATAGAGTAAAAAGTGATACAACTACAAACGTGTATCCTACAGCAGTTGATGCAGAATTGTCCGCGTCTTCGTCATCATCACCATCTCCATCACCGTCTCCATCACCGTCTCCATCACCGTCTCCATCACCGTCTCCTTCACCGTTTTCATCACCATCTCCTGGTGTTTCTTCACCATCTGTTTCTTCTTCATCTTCATCATTTCTCTCAGTTAAATCCCAGTTACTTTCAGCATCAAGAAAATGTTCTTCATAAACACCATCCCAGAATGCAATGGTCTCTGAATGAGGGTTTGTTATAGACATCTCTACTGGAGCTCCAGCTACATTGGAAATTTCACTAGAAGCGAGTATTCGAAGGTAAAAAGAATTAGCGTTAGTAAAAGGTTGCCAAATGGCTTGTGATTGAGTGCTAGATGGATTTCTGAAACAAATAAATAAAATAAATATAAAGTTTATGCTGCTTTATGCAGAAAGACGATATAATATTAATATTTAAGTATATTACATTATTTAAAAATACAGACTATTTATGTTTCAATATCCAGATGCAGTACAATTCAGCATAAGAGTGTTCAATACTTTTTAAAGTATTGAATAGGAATTGAAACTGCGACCTCACGCACTTAACTATCTTTATAATAAGAAAGAAACTTTATATCACCGACTATTGCAAATGAAACAACAATCTTATACTTACGGATATAAAAACGAGGCACTTTATGCTTACCCTGTTTTTGCAAAGTTTGTCCATCTTTCAACTAAAATCTCGGAAATAGTCAAATCCCTTTCCGATGCTTCTTCGGGGTTATTGAGGAACAAATAAGCTAATTCTTCACTGTGACCTGCGGTTTGAACATCAATTGGTTCAGGAAGGGGTTCTACTAGATTGCTTCTGTATGAAAATTGATATAAATATGTTGGAACAAATGATCTTTGTGCCCTAGCTCTAATTTCTCTAATGCTTGAAACTAATATCATAGTCTCCCCGTGGTATGCTATATAATCTCCAAACGTAGAAACATCAATTTGATCATCATCAAAATAGAAACGTCTGATACGCTCAGCCATTGCTGTCCTATCAGCGTTATTCTGGAACTTTAAGTCTGGCTGTAAAAATTCATAAAATGAGTTGTCCATCCGTTCCAACCAATCATTTTCAAATGCTTCTTCAGCTCTAAGAGTCCCCTCGTTATCTACAAACCCAGCAATAAAGGGAATTGCCAGATAATCACCATCAGCAATGGCTTCGGAGGGAGTTTTTACAAGGAATGGTGTTTCCCCTTCTAAATCTTGTCTTTCTACACATGGTGCAAATGCTAAAGTATTTTTTGTCAAGTCAAGATCATTTATAACGCTCATTAAAGCAACCACACTTGATCTTGCAAATATTTCTGATAATTGTTGGATATCAACTACTTCGTGTCCAAGAGCCTCTGCTACTAGTAATGCATATTCCAAATTATCTCTAGAGACAGCCCAAGGTGCCATTGCAGTTCCACTCTGTGCAATAGCTTTGTTCACTAAACCACTTGCCATGGGTGACAAAGTAACTAAATCTATTGCTGCAGCTCCACTTCCGTGCCCAAACAGAGTAATGTCATCTGGATTACCGCCGAATTGTTCGATATTTTGTTTCACCCATTGTAATCCAGCAATAATATCTTTTAATCCAGCATTTCCAGGAGCAGTTTCTGTCCCTAAGCAGAGAAAACCAAATACGGACTCACGATAATTTAAAGAAACGACGACAACGCCGTTGTCTACGAAATTTTTAAATGATAGCTCTGGTTCATCTACTCTGTCTAATTGTTTTCCTTTAATCCACACCATTACTGGTAAGCGACTTGTAGTATCGACTGAGGGAGTATAGACGTTTGCCACTAGGCAATCTTCAGTTCCTTCGTAGCCAACACCTAAAGCCCTGACACATTTTATATTTCTTCTGTTTGCAATAAAGGTATCTTCAAATGACGGCGGTGGTCGTGGGGCCTAAAATTATTTATTAATTAATTTAAATTATCAATTTAGCTGATATTTAAAAATCATTTAACACAATTTATAAGAAGTATTACTTAAATATTGTTAACAGTTATATTATTTCTTACCTTAAATCTATGTAAACCAGAAGTAGAATCAGCATAGGGTATACCATGGAATTCCACATAATCACCATCTTCAGCCATGGATCCGACCACTGTTCCTTGTGCTATGGTTGCCGTTAGTCCATCATTAAATACCACAATTTGTTCATATTCTTCAGTTTTTACCAGATCAAATAATATATTAGAGGCATGTGGTATTGGACTGGTTAGTACCTCTTGGCCTAAAACCAGAACTATCAGGACCAAATAATTAAAGGCTGTCCCCCAGCTCATTTTATCACAAATTCAATATTACAACTGAGCAGCCAGTTTTCTTTATATTCGAATCTGACAAAATATCTAAGAATATTCAACTATCTTCCAAGATCAGTCAGATAGTGTCAATTGTGTCAAGATACAGTAGATCGCCCCGGAATATTAGAAAATAAGATAAGGTGCTAAGCCAATGCGTCTTATTTGAAGATATAATAAAATACATATTTAGCATCTAGTGCAAAAAGATTAAATTTTTACGTATGTATGTACTTCCCCGGTTACAAATATAATGTGCGATTGTTTGTTGCACTGTAGCTTCTAAACTATTTAACGGATTTTCATTTAGTTTAGTTTGGATTAAAAAGTGAAGTTATTTTATTTCTCCCTTTTTGACTGTTTATTTATTCAATAAATGTTATCGTCTATTTAATTTAGACAAAAGATAAGTGCTTTTAGTAGAGAAGCCCAACGATAGCGCAAAACACAATAATTAGAGTTTTGTAGTTGAATAAAATATCAAAACATTGTTAATAATATTAGCTTTAAAGTAAAATTATTGCTATGGAAATGAAAAATATAAAGACGAAAAGTAAAAAAGCTCTAATGAGTTTGTTACCCCGATTCTTTTCTTTCAGGTAATGGCATATTCTAGGCCAAAAAGTATTAACGTTATATTTTGTAAAGTTTTGTTTGTAAGTATTAACAATATAAAATTTTATTTTGTTAAGATAATACATAAACGAAATAATGATTATAATAACATTTCAAAATAACCAATAATGGAATTATAAGAGTTTGCGACAAACTGAATTGTGCTTCGATTATAATAGATAATATTTTTTATTTGAATACATGTACCAGTTAGATCAAACAGGAAACTCGTAAGGGTTTTAAGGATGTTCAATATTCTGTATAGTTGAATACACAATCTCTGTAATAGTATTGTGTAGAATAGGAAAGGATTTTGTATCCTGTTATAAACAGAATTTTCCGTGAATTGACAGACTAGGTATTTAAGTGTTGTTACCCCATTTTCCTATCGAGGGTGCTGCAAGAGTTATAAGCAGACTGTAAATAAATAAAATTTTATTCTACTAAAAACTTAATTTTATTTAAGTAGGCTATATACCCTCCTAAAGAGGAGATCTGGTCTCAATAGTGAGACGATGGTACCAATTCTATGTGCACAACCAAACCAAAAGCACAATAAACATCCATACATATCCAAACATTGGAGTATGGATAGAAGACCGAGGAAACGTTCGCGTTGCTCAGCCAACAGTTTAAGTATTTTATTTTGCCGCGCGTAATTCTTTTTTCGTCATATCTCCTAAGATATTCATTTAAATTGCATACTGTAAACAGTAGTTATAATCTATATTAATTGCGTAAGCTAACTAAACTATTTAATTTGATAAAAAATATTACTATATACATCATTTATAAACAGCTTTTGAAAACACCCTATTGATTTAGATAATTTTTTTATCACTATATGGATACAGCGGGTTTCCCTTAAAAGATAGACATATGCCCTCGCGGACTTTTTTGAAGAACTATAGGTAACAAACAATTCCTCCATACATTAGTTTGTTGTACCTCATATAGATAAGGCAGCGTTTTCATTTATAGCTCGCGCGCGTCCGAATTTCTCGGCAAATTTAATCATATCTCATCCAATATACAGCAAACCCCAACAAATTATGCAAAAAAAGCCATCCTCTTGAACCATTCTATCTATTAAAAAAACCGCAATAAGATCCGTTGCGTATTTTTGAAGATATAAGCTCACATAGGGACATACATACAAAAACTTGGTCAAGTGCGAGTTGGACTCGCGCACGAAGGGTTCCGTACCATTATCTATGCAACATAAGGCAACGTTATTAGTATCGAGCAAGAAACGGTAAAAAAATCATGTTTGTTGTATGGGAGCCCCCCTTAAATATTTATTTTATTTTATTTTTAGTATTTGTTGTTATAGCGGCAATAGAAATACATCATCTGTGAAAATTTCAACTGTCTAGCTATCACCGTTCTTGAGATACAGCCTGGTGACAGACGGACGGACGGACGGACGGTCGGACGGACGGACGGACAGTGAAGTCTCAGTAATAGGGTTTCCGTTTTCACCCTTTGGGTACGGAACCCTAAAAATTAGGACTTTGTTTTATAAGAAGTAAAGAGTAAAGATATAAGCTGTCTTCTTGTTTTTGATTAGCAGTGGGGAATGGTCTATTGACCAACCTCGACCACTCTCACTGGCTAAAGCGAAACACCGAATTAGTACTTAATAAATATATTGACACTATTAACTTTCACTTTTAAGTAAGTTTAGTTTTGCAAGTTTAGTTTTGCACGTAGAATTAGTACTAATAATGGGCTTAGTAGAAGAAACAGAATTTTTAATAGACTATTTCATTATAACATTATCATCATAACATCACGCCTTTTTCACATGAGGGTAGGCAGAGACTATAGAGCGCCATCTGCAACGATCCAAACATACTTTGTTAACTTCATCCACACTCATACATACTATATGCCCGACGGTTGTAAGTAGTTTCAATAGTCGAATAGCGTTTTTGTTAAACTTACTACTTAAAATACGGACACCAAAAAAATTTAATTTAACACATCGCATGTATGCAAATTGAAAGATCATTGACCTAATAACATAAAAAAAACAGACAAGTCCCTGTAAATCCCGTTACGTTAGAACATCTATTCTTATACAAATTAAAGACCTTAGAATGTTACAAATAAGGGCCAATGTTAGTAGTATTGTGGTTTTTTTTTCAGAGGTTCCCTTAGCGAGGTAGGGTGCTACGTGTTGGAGGGGAAGGAAGGGGGGTTTCACAAAATGTGTGCAACATGTGTCCCCTCTTGCGACGCTCTCAGAATTCATGAGAATTTCTGATTCATTGACTCTTGTCATATTGAAGTGAATTTTGTTTTGTTATAATTATCTTTTTTAGACTATCCAGACGATGTTGATGATTCATTATGATGATTGTGAACATTTGTGTATCTGAAAATGACTATGTATTTTGTCGTTTAGATACCGCATTCCTTGACTCTACTCGCCCATAAAGGATTTATTTAAAACTGCTATATCTTTTTCTTTTACCGTAGAGTTGCTTCGGCGCTCTATAGTCTCTGCCTACCCCCCTGGGATAACGTTTGCTGGGTCAGCTAGTAGGTTTATAAAAGTAACTGTTAACTAAGATTAATTAAGTTTTGCAATGTGCTCTTAAATCTATTTGTTACTTTAGTTATTATGATTATACCATTCATGTTATAAATATGTTATAAAGTGGTATGTAACTATCTTTTAATCTGTACTCTATTTATATGTTCACACTTCTTTTTCTTCTTTCATGTCTATCATAATTCTATAAGTGAAAACTTGTTATTGGCTCTATGCTACCTATTGTAACACTGTTATTCATATATAGTAGCTGTAAGTTTTCCATAAATTATAAATAAATAAATAAATGTAGGAGTAAGTTCTATAGCTAATGCTAAGTAAAGTCTTAGTTAAATTAGATTACTTAGTTATAAAACAAGAACCATCTTGATTTAGCTGTAATGTAGTTTGCGGCTTACTAATTTTTAAATCGACCTTGATTCAAAAAAATATATATTATACTCTATTCCACTTGGTACGAATCCCTCAAATAGCGATAAGGTTTATGCATTTGACTGGCTTTTTATATGCTAGCAAAATTAAATTATGTATCAATATTGGATGTGTCAAGATGCACACGTGGAATTTAGAAGCCAAACCTTAACAAACTATACAAAAAGCCATCCTCTTGAACCACTCTATCTAATAAATAAAATCACATCGAAATCCGTTTCGTAGTTTTGAATATATGGCTCACATAGGGACATATAATACTTACACAAAAAAATAACGACTTTATTTTTTAATAAGAAAAGATGATAGATAAATATACATTTAAGATGCAAATTCAGTTCAGTTTAGATTCCGTTATCAAAGTGCACCCCTCTTCTGTAAGGGTAAAAAAATTATTTTTCACTAGCTGATGCCCGCTACTCCGTATGCGTGGAATTTTAGATCCCCATTATATTTTGTCACCGTTTAAACCTTTCCTGGACTTTCACGAATATTTCAAGACCAAAATCACAAAAATCGGCCCAGCCGTTCTCGAGTTTTAGCGAGACTAACGAACAGCAATTGATTTTTATATATAAGAAGATTTAAAATAATATACTTATTTTTTGAATTTTATTAACTTTTATCTCCCGGATTGGATTGGGATGCGATGGTCCTAAACATGTGTTTGCACCACGTGGGTCTTAAGTAAAAAGCAAACATTTAAAATTGTCACAACTACCAAGCATAAATTAAACAAAATTATATCTTAAGTAGACAAAAATACATGTGTGTTTTAAGTATTTGTGTTATGTTGTTTATGCTGTTTTAGTATTGATCTGTTACCTTGTGGGAGACTCCAATGAGATAGTGGAAAGGTTAAACATTATGCATACCATATTGAATATGCCGTGAAGATAAAAAAACAATATAAAAAATGCTACACTACAGGTTTATGTTATTGTTTTCAATTTTAGTATTTTAAATTCCATATATATATAGTAACTAGCTGTTGCCCGCAACTTTATATGCATGGAATTTAGTAATCAAACCTAACAAAATTATACAAAAAAGGCATCCTCTTGAACCACTCCATCTATTAAAAAAACCACAACACAATACATTGCGTAGTATTAAAGATATAAGCTCACATACGTGTTACGATGTATCTATTACGATGACAACTAATGTATTTATGTAACTTGACTGGTTATGTCAAATATTGTAATTTTTCACATGCTTTTCAGTGGCTAAATAGATGGACTATTGCAACAAATTTATGTAACGCCTTTGTTAACTCTTTTTTAAGTGAAATAAAGTCCATTCATTCATACATACAAATATGTATAACGACTTGGTCTTACAAATGTCATACAATAAAAATATGTTTATCATACAAATATGTAATGTACCTAATGCATAAGTATGTATTTACAAAAAAAATGTAGTATATGTATTCTATCCGTATTTTGATACCCATAACACAAGCATATAAGCTTAGCTTGGGACCAGAGGACGTTGTGTGAAATGTCCATGAATATTTATTATTATTATTATATATTAAGTTTTGTGATAAGTAAAGACTATGACTGTCGTTCTTTCACAACAAAACTATTTAACTGATTTTATTAAAATTTGATATGCAGATAGTCTGGGCCCTGAGAAAAGCCATGGCCTATTTTCAAAGGGTGTTTAGTGGTTCTTCAATCCATTAATTAAATAATTTTAAAAAGAAGCTATGTGTCTGTTCAAAATTGAATCATTCTTAATCCGTCACCTATATAAGAATCTGTGTAGTTATTGAGTAATTAAATGTATGTGTAATTCAGGATGGTATTTTTAATACCTAGTACTTTTATTTTAGAAGAAGAGGAAGGAAACTTAGGAAAGGAAAAAATAACGATGTATAAGGGTAATTAAGAAAGAAGTTATTTGCATTAAAAATGTAACATACACCATTATCGTAATCAAATACGAACTGTTTAATAAATAGTATTGCGTTTCCTCCACGATGCGTGATGTTGTTCTAATTAGTTTACCAGTTTTTATTGTTGTATAGGGCGCCACAGTCACGTTCCGTTACTTAATGCACAACGGGTATTGTTTATACGTTTTGTGTACACATACGTGCTAAATGTAATAGCGGAAACTGGCCATAAGCTGCCATATATAGGCCGCAATTACTCTGTAAACTTTGAAGATTTTAAGGGCCCGTAGAAGGGCTGTTATGATTTTATTTGGAGTATTTTTAGTAAATTCAGGTTCGTCGACTCTATAAATACGTTGCAATTATGACCTAAGCTTTATCTAATAACAACAAAACCATAAATATAATAATCTATCACGCGATTTACGAGTTCATTTAAGTTTCTTAGTAAGGAAACTCTTTTTTGTTGTCGTTTCCTTTTCATTTCTTTAAAAAATCTTTGCCAATGTGTCTGAATATTTCAAAAACGTCCCGTAGAATATAGACCTACTAAAGGACTTTTGAAACCAAAGCAAACGATAACGAGACCCTACCATTATTACAAATCTGTCTCTATCTTTCTCTCTCTTTCAGCCTATCAACGTCCCACTGTTAGGCACGGAACTTCTCCTGGGTAGGTCTATTGTGCTGTTTCTCACAGAGACATCCCTTCGCTGGCTTCTACGGCACCCTCGAGAGGAATTGGGGTGGTGACATTAATATTCTGAATCCGTCACCACGCGGAACAATTACAAATTAACCATTATTGAACATCACACAAATAAACAAAAAGAGAAACAATAATCTAGAGCTTGAATCGTCAATAATGAAATCGGGTCATTTGTGGTAAACAAACACATACTGTGATTGCATTAGGTAACTTTAATTGCAGGAAAAGTTGATTGAAAGAACGAGGTTTTTAGACAAACAGAAACACAAATCAATAATGAAGTACTGGAAACCGTAGTACAATTAAATGCTTCATAAAGTAGACCAAAAGATACAAAATACACAGACTTACATTAAACTCAATTATTTCAGTAAAAAGAAAGAAAATTGTACTTTTAACAGATTTCAGTAATTCGAGATTACAATATGCAACATATTTAATTCAGAAGTGCCTACCATGCTTCTATCAATTGAAATTCAGTTTATATTGAAGAAGCTCACACATTGGCTGAAAAAAAAAACAATAAAAAATGTGCTTACATCAAAGACAGAACACCTGACAGAACCTGCTTAATAATCCTGAAATAGTTTTGTTTATGAAAACAAAACTATTTCAGGATTATTAAGCAGGTTAAAAACCCACTTGAAAATCCTGAGTACTGAAAATTTCTCAAAATTTTTTGCATTGTCATCGGTCCTTAATGAGCATGTGTGCAAATTTTATGATCAATCCAACTACAACAAGTGGGTGAAAATTACTCGGATGGTCTGACGCCTATGGGCCTATGGGTGACTAAAAAAAGATATCTGTTATCTGACTGAAAAAAAAGATATCTGTCTGAAATCTTGTTATAATATACATAGACTAGTACTAAATTAAAAAATCATAGAATGTCACTTCTATTGCACTTAATAGTACATTAAACCTAAGTCTCCCTTAGGAGTGTGCTCGCAGCCATGTTGAGGGGGACAATTCAAAAATAGAATACTCATGGATTGCTATGCGTATTGCTATAATGCCTGGCCGTTAGCACGCGCCTCTTAAGCTGTTATTTAAGTATACAGAACCACATGGTTTTTTTTTATTAGGTACTGATAGGATTAAAACTGGTGACATTTGAGTGACAATCTGTTCATCAAAAATCTAAGCTAAAAAAAATGTGATTGGCCTGTCAGGAAAATCTTTTTTACTATTTAGATATAAAGTTGCCAAGAGAATGTCGCAAAATGAATAGAAAAGAAACCTTCCTTTTTGACTTATGTACCTATACAATAAGATTAGGTTGTAGAGATAGATATTTCAATTTTAAAGCGCCTGCTATAAAAACTGTGTAATATAGAATAACTTTAGCTAATGTGAATGTGTATAGCGGAATAGCCAATTAATCAAAATACAGCATCTTTGTTTTTACTTTTTAGTTAAGTTTAGTTGCGAACGTAGAATTGTTACCAATCATAACATTGGTATCAAGTGTTAAAGTCAATAAAACATTTTTTTCAGAACTCAATAAAATGAAGAAGAAAAAAGAAAGAAAGAAAGGAAAAAAAATTATTTGCAACGAACACAAAACGATAACAAAAGAAGGAGAATAACAATAGCAAGCAGGTAAAATAAGATGAAATAAAAGGAGATAAGAAAAAGCAGCTATATAGTACGAAAATAAAACATTAGTGTGTCCGCCACAAAACGGCCACAGCTCAGCTTGATTGCTGGTTAAGACGCTGGTCAAAATCGTGGTATTACCGATCATTTGTTTTAAAGTTTGTTTTTAACCTATTCAAATATAAAGTAGGGAGTGAGAGACCCCATGACAGACTTATAGAGGACCCGCCTGAAGGCAGTTAATTATTGCCTCATTACGTCACTTGATTAAATAAAGGGCAGTTTTGGTAATATTTATGTTCTGTCTAGGTGCTATATTATGACTTTTGGTTTGGGTACATTTACATTGTTTTTGTGTTTTTGTGCAGCTTTACATTTATCCGTAGACCAGCTGTTGCCCGCGTTGTCCGTACTAGTAGAATTTAGAAAATTTTCCCCGTTTTGCAACATTTTTTACTCATGCTTCACGCCTATTTTTTTTCACGTTTATCAATAATGGGAACCTAACCTAGAGTCTCCGAAAGTGCTTTAGGCAATATATAATGTCTACAGTTAGTAGTAGTAGTGATTCTGGCTGTACGAAGCCACGGAGAATCTAAAAAATATTTAGGAATATACTAATATTCCTAAAATATTTTTTTAATACTAGTACTGAATCAGAATCGATCCAAGATCTTCTTGCATTGCAGACATTTTTATGTATATTTTACTATACATGTAAACTAAAGAAATAGGAATAATTCGAAATAATTTTTAATATCATGTGTCTAACTAAAATCACCGATACAATTTCCTGTAACACAATTATTTTCTAACACTGTATTTGTTACCTTATTGCTTACAGGAGAAAACTCAAATGGGATCTTTTTGGACATATATACGCATTTTAAGAATATTTAGACATGTGATTGAAATGTAATTTTATGTGTATAATGTTAGGTTTGGTTTTTGTATCGAAATGTGATGGTTGTTATGGTAACGTGCGTGTTTAATGATTGTCGACTGAGGTTTGGAGACAGCTGTCGCTCCCTTGGGTACCACTAAGGGTTTTGTTTACAGCTTACTCTAAAACTCTAATGACAACGATCTTTGTGGTACATATTGCTTTAGCGGTCCTTTGTTGCCCGACTGCGACTGCCGAAAAGGGTTTTGCTTTTCGCGATGTCTTCTGTGTTTTTTTTCTCCCTCCGTCAATACAAGAGGGTTTTCTTCTCTTTAGATTTGCCAACGTCAAAATCAGTCTTCTGTGTTTATTTGTTTGTATAAGGTCATGTATTTTGCGACATTTTATCTATTTTCCTCACTAAGAATATGACCAAATATATAATATATAATAAATATATTGACCAAAAATGGTAGTTTTTTTAAGACGAATGACTTTAGGCACGGAAATTTCCTTGCTCAACAAAATATAAATAAGTTAGTACAGACAGGCGTGAAACTATATAATAAATAAAAGTATTTTTATTAAATCGATAGATACTCGTTGTTTTTCTTTAGCTCTCAATAGGCTCATGGTATAACCAGATCATATTATTACCATTGCTTTAAATTAAATAGGAAATTGTTAAAAATTTGCTTACACAGATGGGGCTCGAAGTAATACGGAAACGTTCGACTAAATGGGATTTACACCAAATGCTTGTAATGCAAATGAAGTAAGGGGTGTGAAATAAAAATTTCTAAAAGCAATAAACAAACATTCATGGATATTTCTTCTGGTCCCAAACTAAGCTTATTTTAAATACATACTTATAACACAAAGAAAACGCCCAGAGACAAATATTTATGGGAAATATACAAATATCATACAAATACTTGTTCTGTGAGAGGATCGAATCTGCGAGTTCGTGAACGACAGTCCGTTACATGAACCACTAGACAACGGGCCGTCAATGAAATAAAACTAAACAATTTTAGCCCTTAGAAACAGATATTTATATGACCAATGTGTCTGAGTTCCGCAAGAAGTTGGCTTGGCTACCCATTAGACAGCGAAGAGAAAAGCATGCACTGACAGCTCTTTTCTCAATTTTAAAATCACCCAATGCCCCTAAATATCTTACTTCACATTTTCATTGTCTTTCCTCCATTCATTCTAGAGACCTTCGTTCTTCCTACAATCTCCTTCTTTCTTTTCCTGCTCATAGCTCTACTCTCATTCACTCTTCATTCTTTATCTAATCAATTGTCCTCTGGAACGCCCTACCAACCGAAGTCAGGATTTGTAGGAATCGCATCACATTTAAGCGCAAGTTGCGCCAGCAATATTCGAGTTTAGCTCAAATTAACACAACACCCTAGAAAGAAGCTACTGTCATCTCCATCACAAGCTGATTTATATATAATATGTTTTTACTGTTTAAGTATGCCACTATTATGTATGTATTTTGTAATATTATCTTCCATTTGTATATCTTATTCCTTCTTCTGCTATAAATTACACACCTGCTACAACCTTATCTGCATCTTCCTATGGTTGGCTGGTAGAAAATGCCTTAGGCAATCGCCCTTGCAATTGTAATGCATGAAGTGTAAAATAAATAAATAAATATTTCAGTTTTTTTAAGGTTTCAAAGTTCTTTATCGATACTTAACTCAATCTCTAGGCTTGCTTGTATTTACTAAGTTTTCATTAATATTCAACAGTGGTAGTTACGCCTTTAAATTTATGCCGTGTTTTGTTAAAATAAATATTTCTCTAGAAACAAGAACCCTGAATCTAAATTTGCTAACATTATTTACTTGTTTCGATATAAAATAACATATTTAATATTTATTCTTCGCGTAAAAGCAATATAATCAACACTCAGAAGGCCTACAGTTACTTAATAAAAATCGGTTAAGCTCGTGTTGGACTGGTTGGTTAGGTACGTAACCATTACCATTATTATATTATTTGCTGTTGCCCGCGATTTCGTACGCGTGATATTTAGAAATCAATCCTTAACAAACAGAAGTTTACTCTTCTGCTCGATAGATGGCGTTGTACGCTTTATAAATCGCGCTATTGTTTCGTTCCACACATTAACACCTAAGCTCGTCAAAATTATTATGGTGTAATCATCCGGATTTCACACTTATATATTAGTAAGGATTATATTCGTCATATTTCCGATTACAAGGGAAAAGGGCAGAAGAATGTTGATGATGAATATTTGTTAATATACCATCAATCATTACTGATACATTTTTACCGATCCAGAGACACAGCCTGGCGACAGATGGATGGACACCAAAGTGTCGGTAATTGGGTTTCATTTTACCTTTTACTACGAATCCCCAAACACTGAACATCAAAGGATAAAAAATTCATCTTACCAAATCTATTATTCTTTTCTTTTCAGCCTCCTCCACTTCAGGAAGTTATTTGGTCTACTCATACCACATTGACCAAACTTGTTACCATATGGTTTAGTTTCGAGTTTTCCTTCTCTAACGAAAGATGTTTTCTGCTTATTATCCCTTAGCTAATTATTACAGCTACATAAATGGGGTTTCTGACACTTTTTTCCTTAATCTGTCACCATACAAATATCCACCAAATTTCTCCAAAAACCAAAAAAAATATTATTATTCTAAGGGCTTTTAAGATGTGACAACTCATATTTAAATAACATTGGTAACTAGCAGGGCTATAAAGAAAATCTATCTTTTATAAGAGATGGTCCTAGAGTAGATCCCTGTGGAGCCCCACTCTATTATCATTGGCATCATAAAAACACATTGTTTTTATGATGCCAATGATAATAGAGTTTTAATATGAACTGTCCCTGTGCGAAAAAGTAAAATTGACATTGTTGAAAGCTTTTCTAGTCTTTCTCTCTTTCCAGCTATTTCCTTCCCACTTCTGGGCACGGGCCTCTTCCAGTTTAGAAAGGTTTTTGGTCTACAATGCCGCGCTGATCAGGTGTGTTGGCACAAGGCTAGGCAAAATAAATTTTGGTTTTCTCCCAATTTCCTTACTACATTTTTATGAAAACATCATTAACCAGGTGAAATGAAAACATAGTGTAATACAGATAATTATGGGAATTATTGCTGTAAATAACAATTATGAAGCTGGTCAGTTGGAAATAACAACAAAATACAATGTGAGAATAAATTAATATTCATATTTCCGTGATTTCTTTTTCGTATTAGCAACCCGCTGAAGCACACGCCCTGGCTGAAGAAAGCTCGGTAGGGCGGGCGACTTCCTCTACACAAGCGCCTCTTGCGGCTGACATGAAGAACTAACAGATAAATCGTGATTGGTCATCTCGCATGACGTCACCTCGTTTCCAACCAATAGAGGAGAACGCGCTCGCACTCGGCCGCAGTCCTCATCGCCGCGCCTTCGTATGAGCCGTGTATCGCTGCCGGTCTCCCCCCGCACCCCGCAACTTGCCGTCTCGCCCGCATTCTAGTTGTGGATGTCGCGCCGTGTAGTCCTCGCGTGTGCCGCTAACTTAGTGCGCCGTTTGTGAGTGCTTTTTATCCCTCACGAGTGTCAGTGTGACAGAGGAACTCACCGTCTACCACGGAGGATGTTAACAGCGCACGGTGAGTGATGTCGACGGACGCTTATCTTGGTACGGCGCCACGTGAACGCGCTCTATTTATAAAATGAAAACATGCAGCTAATTTGATTTGAGAGTATCTTGCGGTATTGCTGCTTAAAGCGAGAGTATGCGTCCGAACTGCGTTCTACTTGCCTTTACAAATTAACGAAAAAGATTCAGTGAGCGACGATCGAGATTGCCGAGTTCCTGTAAGACGTATGTGATAGTGACGTAGGTTCTTGACGTTTTAAAAAATCCAGATATAATCATGGACATATTTATCGAAGAAATGGCTGTGCAAGTGCCAACCTTGGAATGGTTCAGGGCTGGCGATAGCACGATAACGTGACCTTGAAACGAAGTCTCGCGAACGCCGGCCGGCGCTGGAAGCGAGCGAGCTCACGGAAAACGTCCAGACAAACAACGATAATGGTGTAGCAAATATAATTAAGTTGTTTATTTAGACTTATTTGGATAATGAGAAAATCATAATATACAAGTGTAATCGTACAATTTTGCGCATCTAATAGAAATATTAAAGTTTTCGACATAACAATAAAAAGATAATAAATATTGAAACATTAAATACAGAATAGAAGCTCATACAGATAAAAATCTTATTGGTGATTACGGCTGCGTTTTTTAATTAGACGTTCATAAAGTGATAAGAGGGCACATTAATAAATATTGAATTCAAGAATTACCTATAGAATTTGCAGCGTTTAAAAGAAAATACTTCAAGTTCCCTCGCAATATCAATAGCACAGTTATCCTTTATAGCACATTTTTTATAATGAAAGTCAAGTCTATCCGGTTAAGATACCTCGATTCAGGTTTGAGACACAGGTCCCACGCCTCGTTCCACATATTTCCCTCTTTCAATTTGTAATTAATTACGTGGCCGATGCACATTGACCAGATATCCGACCCAAATCATGTGATTTACGTTAGTAATGTCATAAAATTATTAAGTCAGTCAGTCAGTGATTAATTCATTTATTATAAAACCAATAAGAAAACTGCCCGGTTATATGAATATGGGAATTTAAATTAATATGTTTACCAAAACAATCTCACACCACGTTTAGGTTATGCTAACATCAAGGTCGAAACACGTTTGAACAAAAAACTAGAAGTAAAAACGAAACACAACAAAAATTAAGAAGATTTGGGATTCTCATTCGCACTTACGCACATACGAACGTTGAAAGAGCAGTTACCATATGTACTAGATGTGCTTATTCCTTCTAACATACAACATTGGCATATGCGTGAAAAGGCCAGAGTTAATTCGCATCGAGTGAGCGAACCGGCCATGCGAGATGCTCAGTCGTATCATAAATATTAATCAGGCACCGGTGTCAACAGCCACGGCGTAACATGACACCGCCACGAACCGCTGCTAGCCTGGTACTCGAAATACTGACCAGACGTTATAGTCCTAACAAATATGACAATGGAACGTAGGACTTTATGATAGCGCTTAGATGCAACTATTAATTCAAAAGGAATGAGATAAATGCGCAATATACATAATATTGACAACAATGAACTAAATTGTAATTTGCATCAAATTTGAATACTGCGCAAAATATTGGTTCATTTATTTTCTCTAAAATGGTTCTTTCTACTGCATACAGACATATAAAATAGTGATAATGTTATCGTTTGTACATCCGTTTCTGCTTACGTATTCAGCCATGACCTGCCCTACAAGTCTCAGGTTTTATACTAGCTAGAGAATACATTGCAGTTTTACAATTATGTTTGCAACAATAATACGGAACATATTATTTATTTTTATATTTCCAAAATAAGTTCAAGTAGGAAGATCCTCATAATCTTTTTTTTAGCTTACATTATATTGCTTCAGTATTTATTATTTTTTGCTTGTAGTTCTAGTTTTATTTATATTATTTCTTCTTTTATATTCTTCTTACGGTTTCCTCGGTTTGATTTGAAAGATGCGTTGTATCAAGAAATATTTGCTGTCGTCGTCGGTTCTACGCACTATCGACCTTCATGTTTGACATTTTATAAAATCCACCAACAAGTTTGACGTCTTTACATTAAAATTATGTTTTTATTAACAAAACTGTTAATTAAATTTAATTATTTAAATACAAAGAAGCACAAATTACTTTATCATCCAGAAATAAAAATAAAATAGTAATCATTAAAAACCATAGTTAGGTGCAAAATAATCTGCAAAAATATTTTAATAGAAACCTTTTGTAATTTAACAAGTTAATTTCTAAGTCCAATACGCTTGTTACATTGAGCCACAGAACAACAATGTTATGAACTGTCTATCACACATATGAACATTATATCTTTCTCAAATAACTTAAGACATTGCTCAAATAACAATCTATTGCCGTATAGAGAAAAACATACTTTGATAATTATTCTGTAGCTATTCTAGGAGTATATTAACATAATCATTATCTAGTTAATTTTAATGACGTTTATTAAAAAGATAATATGACTATCATAAATATTAATATTTTAATGATACGCAACAATGCCTGGAAATGTCTCGACAAACTAACCAGACTATACTTAAAATGTAATTAAAAACGAGTTACCACTAACATAGCGTATGGATAATAAAGATTTAATTGCGCAAGTGGTGGACAAAATATAATAAGTGAAAATAGACAAAGGCGAACAAATGTGGTTTATTTAAGCAAATATCAAAAAAATATGTTGAAATTAATCTTCTTATTTTAATAAATAATAAGAGTACAAACGTAATTCCATCATTTCATCTAATTAAAATGGAATTATGTAATGATAAAACTAAGAGGATATGAAATTCATATTCTGAACATATACATGTATAACATAATTATACAATGTTCATTAAAATTATTTCAAATTTAAATATATTATTCGTTAGTAGTTTTATTATCTGCACTTAGAAAGTAAATACGTACATACATCATATTAAAAAAATTGTTTTTCGATGAAAGAGCTCATGGTATTGTTAATGTGTGTAAGAATTTTTATCAAGCAGAAAGATGGCCTAATCAAAATTGTTACAAAATAATCAATGGTATGGTTCCGCTTCTGAGATATATAAACAAAATTTTATTATAAACTATACAATAAAGAAAGAAGTTAGAGAAATACCAGAAAGTAGCAACCGAATAGTCGGTTTAGCGAATGTAACAATTAAAACACATCTTAGAAGATACTTATTGGAAATTGATTGGGAATTTTAAAAGATTTAAGAGAAATAATCTCACTAAGAGTAAAGTCAAAAGATTGAGGCATCGTTTCGATCGGTTTTTGCCTCAATGCGTATGAGCACATCTGTGTAGTTTTTGTCATCTTATGTGCGTTTAAGAACATATTTTTTGCCAGTGTAGGAGTGAGCAATGCGTCAAAGCAGGTTGCTTGTGGATTCTCGGCATGCTTGATGAATCTCTTTTTATTCTTTATTAATACTTTACAATTCCTACTACAATTACACGGTTGCTTTGGGAGGGTATATGGTCTAATATGCGTTATATGTGTACAATATCTCTTATCTGGTTTTACACTATAGTAGTAGGTAGTGGTAGTGACACTATTCTTAATCACCACACGGACAGATAACATTCTCTGTGAGAGACAGACAATTCAAACCTAAATTCTATGCTAACACGCCTGAGCGGGACATAGTAGAAACACTCCTGAAGGGAAAATTGCCCATGCCTAACAGTGGGACGTTAATTTTTTATTTTATTTTTTTATTTATTTATTTCTTTATTTAATTAGTTATTGGGCTGGAGAGAGAGAATAAAAGACAATGGGAACATATGTAAGGTTTTAAACAAACGGATCAATGCAACTGTTAAAAGACTCTAATAAATTGATAATTCACTGTCACTAGAAAATCATTTTATAAATACCAATATCTGTCATTGCAATTTTCACTTTAATATTAAGCTAGAAGGTTCTCTTTAGATCTGTATATCTAAATTGACATATAACGTTTATTGATACTGACATTCGTAATAAGAGTCACGAGTTATTACGTAACGCGAACAGTCTCGTTCAGTTTATAGGTGATAGCTGTTTCCCGTGACTTCGTACGCGTGGAATTTAGAAACCAAATCTTTACAAATTTTACAAAAAGACCTTTTTTATATTTATATTAAAAGAAATCGCATCAACATCCGTTGTGTAGTTTTGAGAAATATTGATAAATATTGAAGACATAAAAAAATGACGCCTTTGTTTTTAAACAAGTAAAGTACCTACATTTTTACTCTACTATCTTATGGTTGCAGTTTCACCCGCGGTTTTAATTCCCGCCTCACTCCACCTCTTCTACATTATGATCGATTTTTTATGTATAATTATTTTGTATTATACAAAATACAGAATCAAGGTTATTTATTATTTTGAACTATTAAAAAAATATAACGATAGAAATTTCCTTACTATGCGTGCACATGCCGTCGCTGAAAAAGTCAGACACTCAATTTAGCTAAAGTTTTAGATTTGAGATACGCGCGCTCACCGTCGATACTAATATTATAAAGCTGACAAGTACGTGTTTGGTTGAACCCGCTAATCGCAAGAACCACTGGTCCTATTTGAAAAATTCTTGCAGTGTTGCATTGTATATTTATGGAGGAAAGATACATAACATCAGGCTGCGACTAATAGGAGTGAAGCATCAATGAAAAATTTAGCAAAAATTTGGCAATATTTAATTTCTTTTTTAATAATTTATTAATTTAAAACTCCCACGCGTTTGTAATCGCGGATAAACAAGGATTTATCACTAACTTCTAATTCAAATTTTCACGAATTGAATGAATTTGCATGTCCGTGTTGTCTGTCAAAATTATGTTACAATAATAATAAAATTCATATGAAATACACAAAATAATAAAAAGTAGCACTTCAGTATTACGAATCTTATCTATCTATCTATATATGTCTATTTTATTGCTAGGTTGTCTAGAACACAGATTATTATTAACATAATAAAATAATAAAACAGCTAGGTATGCATAATTTTTTCTGCAATAAATTAAAATATTCCTACCATTTTATTATCTTTGAATCCATCAAAGCGCGGAAATATTTATATCTAATATATGAAATTCTCGTGTCACAATGTTTGTTCCCATACTTTTTCGAAACCGCTGGACTTATTCATATAAAAAAAATATTATACATACCTACTCAGTAGGTCCGAGAATCGGCTACTATCTATTTTTCATACCCCTAAGTGATAAGGGTTGTCCACCCCTTACATTTGTATGGCAAAACAATGTTTGCCGGGTCAGCTAGTATATGTATAATATATAGAAATACAAAATTGATAACGTAGGTAGGTATTATAAATTATCACTCTATTTCTCTACTGCGAAATAATTTTTTAACTAATGCGTCTATTTTTTTTAAAACCATTACAGCTATTGAGTGGACAAGTAATTGACCTATAACAAAAGTTGCCGGCAGCAACAATTCATATAACTAGTATAACTTGTAAAGAATATTAAATTTTGTACATTTTAGTATTTTAATTAGATATAAATGGATCGTCGAAATGTATGTGCATTGACTTTTTATTATTTCACCAAATGGTATATCTTTTAATTGTTTCTTTTTTTAACCGACTTAAAAAAAGAGGAGGTCTGTATTTTTTATGTTTGTTACTTCACAACTTTTAGCGGGGAAAAGTGGATTGAATGATTGTTTTAAATTAAAAGGTAGTGCTTCCCGTATCATCTCGTGGGCACCAGGTCAGGATCGGATGGTCAGGCAACTGCGTACGTGTAGAATTAAAAACCCGACTCCTAGAAAATTATACATAAAAGCCATCCTCTTAAATCTATCTATTAAAAGAAACCGCATCAAAATGCGTTGCGTAGTTGTGAAGATATAAGCTCGCAGAGGGACATACGTACAAAAATATCGCCTTGTTACACGCTTTATATTAGCTTCACTTGTATGTTTGTTAGTATGTTTGTTTGTATGTTTGTTTGTATGTTTGTATGTTTGTAACCGACTCCTTTTTTCCTCCAAATTTTGCACACCTGTCAAAGACCGATGACAATGCAATAATTCGATTAAATAAAGCGTGTTTTTTAGTTTTTTTTAAACTATTTTTATGATAAGTAAAGAAGTAATATCTTATTATCTATTATCATGTTACAACTGATTGGGAATCATTGAAAAGATGAGTGTGAAAAAAAAACATTTTTGTTACTTCACCCATAGGGAGTTGTCTGTTAAAGATTAGAACCAAATAACTTTGTTAGTATTAGCGACTAATGCATTGCTGATAGATGTCGTGACTGAAAACATAAAATCTTCCACGTAAATGCCCTAGAGCATTCGTTGACAGACGCGGAGCGAGTGATGGATGTGCTCTTATCACATTTGTTTGATAACCTTCCGACGTCTTCCCCCGGTACCCCACCTCAATCAATACG
Source organism: Orgyia antiqua (assembly GCA_916999025.1). NCBI lineage: Eukaryota > Metazoa > Arthropoda > Insecta > Lepidoptera > Erebidae > Orgyia > Orgyia antiqua. Next base: position 25,180,891 of record OU779862.1, read on the forward strand.
CAATGTTTTAGCGAAAGTACGCCTACAAATGAAATGAAAATGATTCTAGGATTTCAATGTAATAGTTAGCTTCTTTACTTATTTTAAAACAAAGTCGTTATTTTATATGTATGTCCCTACATGAGCTTATATCTTGCAAACTACGCAACGGATTTTGATGCGGCTTTTTATAATGGAGAGAGTGGTTCAAGAGGAAGGAAAGAAGGTTCTTGTGTATAATTTGTTAAGATTTTCCACGCGTACGAAGTTGCAAGCCACAGCTAGTGTGATATAAAAACATAGCAGTATATTTATCTCAGTAAAAAAAAGCATTATAGTTTAAGTTTTATCAACCTTTTTGAAACCACAAAATATTATCGATAGAACTTACACTTCCGTTATCATTCGTTCATGTAACGGACTGCCATTCACGAGTAGGTACGCGAGTTAGATTACCGCTCGGGACAATTATTTAAGTGATATTTATAATTGTCATAGAAATGTTCAATATACTAAACAAATGAATAAATAAACGTACTTGACCTATTAAACAAAGCTTGTTAGACGTATTATTATAAATTGTGATGCCGAATTTTGGTATTTTTTGCGTTTACTAGTTACCGTTGTAAATAATTAATACAGAAAAATCTAGTTTACAATATATTGTTTAAACTCAGAATGAACGTTTGGTTTTATCACTATTACACCATTTTTCGGGGTAAGTAGGGATCACAGAGCGCCATTTGCTAAGATGTAAACACCCGGAAGGGTGGAGAAGGCAAGGAATTGCCTTCTCTTACACACAAATTTAATTTTCTAATACATGAATCGAAAATGTCAATATCTTATAATATTTATACAAATTACCTATAAGGTTTTCTTGTTATGACACTAGCTTATCAGTTTATATACACGTGTCAAAAAGGTCACTAGGTTAAACAAGAACCGTTCAATTTAGTATTATCGCTATAAAAAATATTGTTATTATGTCTTAAAATGCCGCTAAGACAGTGTAGGTATATACTTTCATGATTATAATGAAAAGAAAGAAAGAAATTTTTTTTTACTGCTTACACAATATGATGTAGTCACTTTCAAAATTCACAAAAATCTACTTTATTATTTAAAACCGTCAGGCATTTATGATGTGAGAGTGTGGATGAAGCAAAGGAAGTGTGTTTAGATCGTAGCAGATGGCGTGCTATAGTCTGCCTATCCTCATGGGAAAAAGGCGTCATGTTATGATAATTATGATCTACTTTATATCTACTCTCAATTAAATTAGGTGGCTTAATTAATAAACTTTATGCATGTAGTAACAACATTTTAGTTAAATTGTAGTATGTGAGACTTGACGGAAATTCATTGTAATTCTGATCATACAATAAGTCTTTAACGTGACTTGCCTTTTTAGAATTACAATATTCCGCAAAATAGCTACACAAGCAAGAACAGTAGCTTGTACACCTCGTGCTATCGTTTAGTTCTCTATCCAATATAGATCTCTTTTTTCTCTTGCTTTTTCCTACTCAGTCCATAATTTTATAAAATACGTACTTAACTGCTGAAGAACACGAAGCTAAAATTCAGCATAAGTTAAAATTCTTTATATAAGTATGTAGTTTATGATTTGGTATAAAAAGTTTTTCCAGCTGTTATTCAGACATTAAGAAATTAAAAACCATAATATATATTTTATGTCAAGTAGTTGCGATCATAATTTGATTAAAGAATTTGCTAGAAAATTTGAATGGTAAATTTTAACTCAAAATAGTTATAAATTCTATTGATTTTGTATATGAATTGTTCAAATACAATATGCATTTACGGAAACATGTGAGCAAAATGCGTAAATTTACTCATTTCGGCAACTCTACTGAATACAAAGGTCACTCGTTTAGATAACCTCCGAGTGTTTGGTATGTTTCGTCTCTTTTTGTCGGATTATGCGCATGTTTTATTTTGTTTATCGTATTGTGATCTACTGCATCGTTGACATCATTTATCTTTTTGTTTTACCAATTTTGTTGCGTCAAAAACTTAAACTAAACTAAAACGTAAACGTTATGTATTGTATTCTATTACGTTATAAACATTTATGTAAATGAAAAACTTTGTTCATAATCTTATTTTGTAATAAGAATTTTTTGTTAGCAATACAGAATTGTATTATTGGTGAAATAAGAGAATATACTCCAACATATTTTTTATTTTATTAACAACTCATTGTGTATTTGCATTTAAACGTAGAAATTTTAAGTCAAATATTAATCTGGTGTAGTAGTACATTTATACATATATATCATAATCTGTTTTTGAATGTATAGAGCAGGAGTGACAAAGTGTTTAACCCGTTAAATAAATATTCATGTATGTTGCTGGAACTCGCAAAAGTGCACTGCGGTATATAAGCACATTTCATAAACGTCCCCCTTCTTACCTAAGAAATAGGTCGATCGCGACTCAATTTTAAAATAAAAAGTAGATCTTATGTGCACAAAAGTTGGCCACACCTGGTATAGAGCATAGATTTGTTTTTAATTTTACTGAAATCTTACCTTGTAGTGACATATCTACAAAAAGCTATCTATAATCAAAACAGTAGGCTTTAATGTTCTAGCTTTTACGACAATGTAAAAGCCAAATAATAGAAACTTCGAATACAACGATACTACGCTCACACAATCGAGTTACTGACTCAACTGGTTTGTAATTGCAAAATTTTCATTAATCCTTTAGTTTTTGCTCTAATTAGCCACAGAATCAATGGACAATCCAATGCTGGAAACTGTTACTTTCGAACGACCTCGTACTGACCTCACGACAGGCCATAATTATAAAGGAGGCGTGGTACAAGTAAGAGGGTAATTTTTAACTGGATCACCCTCAATCGATTTACATAAAATATGGAACCAAATGCGATAAGAATATTTTCATGAATATGTTAATAGCAGTCAGGCTAAAACTACAATCACATCAAATAGAATCGCTTAAAAACGCAAATCTTGTGAACAGTTACTTATTTCGAAAGTACTCTCTCTCTCTCTCTCTCTTGAGCCCATTTACGTCCCACTGTTGGGCACGGGCCTCCTCCACTTTAGGAGGTACTATGGTCTACTGTGCCGCGCTGTACAGGCGTGTTGGCACAGGGTTTAGTTTCGAGTTTTCTGTCTCTCACAGTAGACGTTAACTGCTTATGTTGTTCATTAGCTGGCTCTTACAGCACCCTGGGAAAGAAATGGGGTGGTGACACTTATATTCTTAATCCACAGTTAATAAGTATAGAAACAACTAAAAAAAAAACCTAAGTTATACATAGATTTGTTGCTGAAGTAATTTTTTTACTACAATCTACTATAAATTTTAGTAAAATTTTAGGCTTAATTATTTTACAAGTTTCTTTTCTAACACCTTGACCTTTGCGAATGGTATTGTCCTATATTAAAATCCTACATATCCACATCCCATACCATATAAAATATCATATTACTTGGATCCAAGTTCAATCAGAAAGATAACATCCTACTAATATTATAAAGGCGAAAGTTTGTAAGTATGGATGTATGTATGGATGTTTGTTACTCTTTCACGTAAAAACTACTGAATGGATTTGAATGAAACTTTACCACAATATAGCTTATACATCAGAATAACACATAGGCTACAAATTGGCTGGACCGATTTTGATGAAATTTTATTTTATACAGGATTGTATGGCAAAACAACGTTTGCCGGGGCAGCTAGTTTCTAATAAATTAACAAAATGCACTGATACATTTTAGAACTTTGGAAATGCCGTTTTCATTTATTATTCTTTATTATTAGAGGGCAGTGCAATACATTTCAAATCTTTAATTCTTACTTTGTCTATATTTGCTTCTCATTCATCTTTTATTATGAAAATATTGTTTTTTAAAAATTAAACAAAATTATGGAATATATTCTTGTTACTTAAATTATGTAGTGTTCATAGATATAACAAATTCATGCTCATAAATGACAGTATTTTGTGTCCTGTTTTCATTAGTAAACTTGTCGTGTTATCACACACCGTAGCTAATGGCTCCATATCAAATATTGACTAGTAAGTATCGTGTTACGTCATGCATAAGTTGATATATACATCAATACCTAACAACTACTGTTCATTTGCATAGGAACGCCAACACAAGAAAACCACACACATGTCAAGTGCGAAATTGTTTTTATGTTTGTTTACATATCTTATACGTAGGTATAATTGCAGGTAACGGCATAAAGTAGAGCATAGAGCTAGGCAGAGCTAACACAATTTAAACTTTGTTTATTAAATCTTTCATTCACGTAGATAAAAGTTGACACTATAGTCTCTACCTGCCTAGTATGATGTTGATTAAAGTTCGTTTTCATATTTACTTATTATAAAACAAAATCGTTATTTTTGTATGTACGTCCCTATGTGAGCTTATATCTTCAAAACTGCGCAACGGATTGGTATGCGATTTTTTTTTATTAGATAAAGTAGTTCAAGAGGATGGCTTTTCTGTACAATTTGTTAAAGTTTTGTTTCTAAATTCTACGTGTATGAAGTTAAACATCGGTTAAAAGTTAAAAAATAATTTTATCTTTTAATAGATGTAAATTGCTAGGAAACTGTGCCCTAGAAAAGCCATCAACACCCATTATAAGTGGTATGTTGCAAAATATACCAGCGCTATTCAATTTTTATTTTCTGTTAATAGTCAAGATTAAGTATAGAGTGATGACCAAATGATGTAAAACACGTCGACCCAAGTTTCGTGTAATTTGGTTTACTTCTTCCTAGGTTAAGAGACATAGATCTGTTTCTATCCCTACTAATATTATAAATGCGAAATTAACTCTGTTTGTCTGTCTGTTAGGCTTTCCCGCTTAAACCTCTCAACCGATTTTGATGAAATTTGGCACACTTTTGACAATCTTTAGACCCTGAGAATGGACATAGGCTACCTTTTATTGCGAAAAAAAGGGATGAAAATTTTTCTAAATTTCACGCGGACGGAGTCGCGGGCAGCAGCTACTAGCACATATGCCAAAAAGTAACACAAGTAGGCAAGGAATTCGTTAGAAGTTTTTTCCATGTGATCAGGAAACGAAAATTCCGCTCATTCGATCATCATTATCATTCACATCATTATCATTCACATCATTATCATTCACATCATTATCATTAACAAACAGACTTAAGAAAACCCCGTAGAAAACCTGCATCAAAATTAATAGTTCATAACTACATGTTATAAAGTACATTCATATTTATACCTTCTAAATACCATTCATCTCAACTCGTTTACTGTTAATCCACATATCTAAATATAGATGAAAACATAAAAATAGAAACAAAAATGCACAAGTTATTTTTAGCCGACACAGATTATACACACTTTCACATCATACTACATTTATAACATCACAAACCGCATTAGATATATACATAAATATTCATGGCAAACATGAGCATGGAAGACTCGAATACTGGTTTTCTATCAAATATTCCACAGTACAAGCCTTGAAAAATAAGTATAATTATGTAATATCGATATAAATAATCTCTAACATAATATATTAAACTGATAAATTTTCTTAAGGTCATGTTAATATTGATATCAAATGATAAGACGACCCTGCATTGTCTTGCAAACTATATATGATCTTCCGCTACTGTTAGTATTTACTGAAACGCTAAAGAAAATACCCTTGATGTATAGGAAAAGCCAACAATTAATAACAACAATAACAGCTGTAATACCTTCACAGATAATGTTCTAGAAAATTCTACAATTAGTTTAAATACCTAAATGCATTGTTAAAAGTAACGAGATAAATAAATGGAATAAAGAAATTTATTGTAAGTACTGGCAGTCTATTCGTAGTAAAAATATAAAACAAAACCACCGAAAAAAAATATTACAAATACATACTTTCATAGGTACCTGTATAAAAAGACTTCTTTCGTTTCCTTGGGTCTAGGTACAGACTATAAAACAAACAACAACAACACAAGCTTCAATCAACACATACTTCCTTGTTTTCATTTATACTCATAATACATCATCATACATATCATATAATAATATAAGCACGAAGAATGTAAATACGTCCAACTCTTTTAATGAGATCAGAGCTTAATCCTATCACCTTTATCGACAGATGTCCAAATTATTGGACAGTTATTGGCTAATAAGGAATAATACAATGGCTGAAATAAGTTTAAATTATTATGTCACGAAAAATTACAGTATAAATAATAATATGTACAGAGATACAGGGTGACTATAACCACATAAATATCCATGTGTCAATTATATTACATAGCGAATTATTTGTCTTCGATGCCCTTAATAAAATTATGTTAAGAAGCTATTTTTGGGAATGTAAATCATTTTCAAGGCTATCAGCTATCCCTTTTTATTACCCATTTATAGAAAGGCATTGACCGTGATAATAGACCTCATTTTTGATATCAATAAGAGAAAGGCGAAAATATTTTTATTTGTTGTCTAACTACATGAAAATTGCTTGGCGAAACATAAAACATTAGCATAATCTTGGAAAACAATTGAAACAGAAATCAATAATAATGATAGCTATATGTCTTAAAGCTAGTGCCTAGTCAGTTGGATCCATTAAGCCTTTTGGACGTGAGAAAGTAAGACATACATAAACACACAAACTGTTACCTTTATTATTTATTCAGATATTTCTTAGAATAAATGTTTTATTGAATAACTAGCTGATGCCTGCGACTCCACACGCGTGGAATTTAGAAAATTTTCCCCATTTTTGCAACTGCAACATTTTTCATGAATGCTTCGATTCTATTGGTCGCGGAGAGATGTTATATAGCTCAATAAATAGACTGTCCAACACAATAAGAACCACTCACTTTTTCAATTCGACCCGGTAGTTCCTGGGATTACTGCGGTCAAACAAACAAACCCTTTAGGTTTATAATATTAGTATTAATTCAGATTTTTTTTAGGACAAGCGTTTTATTGAATAATCAAGTTCAAGTATGATTCGATTAATATAAAAATTACAATGACTTAGCAAAATTAATGCATCGTTATCGATTCACATTTTCAACACTGATGGTATTATGTTCTAGTAGATAAAGTAGTTCTATAAGCTAGATATATACTTGACGGCTTTTAGATAGCGAATTTGAAAAGAAACAAACATACTTTTATTAAAAAAGAAACTACGTATGATATAAAACAATAAAATAATAATGTGTGTATAGTAATCTTCACGTTCGATAATATAGTAATTATTTTGTAAATGAAATATAATTAAAAATATACCTACAATCGAATTGCAAGACCTCATTTATAAAGTACAGAAAACAAAAGAAAAAAAAGTGAAAACAATAATACGGGACCCTGTTACTGTCACTTCGTTTTATCTCAGATTGTATCTCTGAAACAGTGGTAGATAGTGAACTAAAAATTTGACAGTTTATATATCTTCTTCTAATATATAAAATTCCCGTGTCACAGTGTTAGTTACCGTACTCCTCCGAAACGGCTCTACCGATTTTCCCGAAATTTTGTGTACATATCCTCTAGGTCAGCTAGTATATATATATAATCTCAGTTCATAAGTTATAAATATTCATAATCATCATTTTTCTGCCGTTATTTCGTTATTTTGGGTTTCGTGTGGGTGTTCGACTCGTACTTAGCCGTTTTTTAACTATGTTAATCATGGTACTAAATTTTCTAACCTAAAAACTCTACTTACACGCTTATCATAAGCGTGGGTTGAAAATTCGATGAATGAAAGCTTCGGAAAATTTCGGAAGTATTCGGTTCTACACCACACAAGGTCACGTAAGGGAGGTCGACCCATTTTCAAGGGGATCGATGGGAGAGTTGCCACCCCGAAAATTCAGTATTTAGGGGCTTTCGGCGTTTTCAATGTCAAGTGATTCACGACGGCCATGCTTATGAATTTCACGTGTATATTACAATATATCGTGACACGATACCGTTTAGTTATGACGACTAAACTACTATTGTGATTTGTTCCAAGTAATTTATAATTTTTCGTTGTGTGAAGTAAAATCAGACAAATCTGTTGTTAGTATTACTAAAAATACTAATTTATTAATGTTACTCATAGAAAAATTAATGCTCAAATTTAGTCCAAGGGTCATCGCATAAAATATTGGTAAGTAGCACAAATAAAAACCTAGAAATTATTGTTTGTAATGAAAAAGTGTGTGTTGCATTATGGTGTACGTAAAACGCACAACACGAACGAAATTTTATAAAATCGTGTATTTAACAATATTCTTATCAGATCTTAAAAATAACAGATATCAGCGTATATCGCTAAATATATTGAATGGCAAACAAATTACAATATTTATATAATCGTAAGTGTATACTTATCTAAGATTAGACAATGGATTATTTCGCAGGCTTGAAAAGTATTTAGATAATTATCAGTATTAATGAAATGTTTTATCAGATGTGTACAAAATGAACTGGATACACACCTTTAATCTATATAAAATACTAGCTGTTGCCCGCGACTTCTTAGCAGTGAAATTTTAAAACACTACCCTTTTACTCATAAAAAAGTAGCTTATGTCCTTTCTCAGGCTCTAAACTACCTGTGTACCCGGGCCTTCTTTAATTTAGAAGGGTAGTTCGTTTTATTTTAGTTATACCCCATTGAGTTTTCGTCTTTTACAGAGAATAGGCTTATACTATCCCAGAGCTGGCTCTTAGAGTACCCTGGGGCAGAAATGGAAAACTGTCACTTGTTTTTTAATCCGTTGACATACGAATTCCATTCTTCTTCTTCTCCAGCCCATTTACGTCCCACTGTTGGGCACGGGCCTCCTCCACTTTGGGAGGGATTATGTTCTAGGAACTGTACCGCGCTGACCAGGTGTGTCGGAACAGGGTTTACTTTCGAGTTTTCCGTCTCTTACAGAATATGATATCTGTGTGCAATATCCCTTAGCTGACTTTTACAGCACCCTTGGGAGGAGATGGGGTGGTGACACTTGTATTCTTAATCCGTCACCACACCGAGATTAAATTCCATTATTTATTGGAGAATTCCATTATTTGTCTTTATTTGTGTAAACTTATATACTTAGACTTAAATATAGTTGGCAAACTAATACAATATCTATCCAACTTGCGAAAGTAAAACTATATAACATGATGGTATCGATAATTTGCTCTAAGTGATAAGAAGCGTACACGATTGTCGTTTTAAGTGGGTTTGTCCACATTATTATTTCCGTGTGTCGAATTAAGTACACAGGAATCAACGTGTCTTTTCTCTACATACGAGCTTTACGAGTCAGCTGAAAATGCTGAAATATATTCTAAGAAAATGCCTAATGTCTATAATCTGTATGTGTCTTACCAACAGGGATGGTTTGGAGTGATTTGAAGCCTCACCTTCTATGTAAAAACTAGGCTAAGTTCAAGTTAAACTCGGGCACAAATTGATTAATATAATCATATAGTTAATCAATAGTTTGCTTACATTAAAAACTAAAAAACACGCTTGAAAATCTTAAATATCATTTTATATTAATGCATTGTCATTGATCTTTAATATGTGCGCATATTTCAGGCCAATCTGACAACTGCAATACGTTGAAAATCACTTTTAACAATTACGTTATATAGATGATAGCTGACCTGGCAAACGTTGTTTTGCCATACAAATGTCAGGGGTAGACAAATAATTTGCAATAAAATAATATTGCGACTGTGAATTGAAATGTAAGCTATCCTATCTTTCAAGTTGAGTCGAATTACACACGGCGTGCAAATCAAATTTAAAATCAGTTCAGTAGTTTAGGAATCCATCGCGGACAAACATAGTGACAGGAGATTTATATATACATATAAAGATGTATTGATAGATATGTATCGACCTAACAGAAGCGTAATAAAATATATTACAAAAGAGGTCAATGATAATATTTGCGAGCTGTAAAAGAAGTCATAACATAACGTAATAATTGTGTGAATATACTCTGTCAATGCAAGTGACAAATAAACACATCATTCTATTAGATCTGTTACGTCACATAGCCAAAACTACTTTGAATAAAATCCGATTGTGTTTTATTCAGAACAAGCACAAGCCTCAAAACTTAGTAACAATAATCTTCTGTGGACTGATTTTTCATGAGGCCGTGGATTCGATTCCCACTCAGGCCGATAATGATTAAACATAAATAATAATATGTAATGCAGAGACATGGTTAAACTTTTTTTTAACGAAGATGTAGTAAGTATATCTATTTTCATCACACAATTTATTTTCATATATGGGAATCGAAGCTACGATCTCGTTAATCTAAAATATCTAAATCAACCACACAGTCGATACGTCACGAGACTCGATGGAACAAAATTCAATTTAAAAAAAAAGATAACAGTATTGTTTGCGTATGAAAAGTAGTTGTTCTTGTCGTGATAACTGAAGACTTCCTACTTCTGTTAGTGAACGCCTGAGTTGAGAAATTATTCGTATTGTCTTGCTATTTCCTCGCTCTATGACCTTCAGTGTTATACCGTGTCGAATATCTATAATATCTCTACAATTGAGTTAGCTGTACTAATATTATATAGAGGTAAAGTTTGTACTATGTATTGTTATTTTTTTATAGCTAGGGTGGGCAAATGACAACACTCCACCTGATGTTAAGTGGGGTGTAATCCAATTGTGGGAGCAGCTCCTCTCCTCTCGAGCCCATTTACGTCTCACTGTTGGGCACGGGCCTCCTCCACTTTGGAGGGATTATGGTCTACTGTGCCGCGCTGACCAGGCGTTTGGGGGCACAGGGTTTATTTTCGAGTTTTCCGTGCAATATCCCTTAGCTGACGTTTGCAGCACCCTTGGGAAATTGTGGGGTTATGACACTTGTATTCTTAATCCGTGACCACACGGAGGATACATCGGGAGCAGCTAGTACAATATAAATGCACTAGCCGCTACGTAGGGGGCTATGAAAATAAGGGTCCCTTTTTGAAACTTATTTCCCTAATAGGAAGCTACAGTCTACATAAGTGCTATAAGCTAAACTAAAGTAAAGGCGAACGCAAAAAGGCAAAAGTCTAGTATTTTATAGATAAGAACAGAAAATATTTTCGCCGAATTCAAACGCTAAATCGGTGGTAGAATTTGCGTCCGTTTCTCAAAACATCGTAGGTGTCATGAATTTCAAGGCGCTCACGTGTTTCGTTCAACTCAGTGTAGCACTACCTATTATATTATATACCATTAAGTAGGCGGGAAATTCCCCACAATTTATCTCAGGGATTAAATGCTTGGACAGACATAATGTCAGACATACCTTATACATGTTTTTAAGTACATTAAACTAGTTTACGCCTGTAGTTTTGCACGTTTTTACTGCAACTTTGCCCCCCCCCCCCCTTCTTTGACTACATATAGTATGTAGACAGTATACCAGACAGTACAAAAAACTAGTCAAAAGCTAGGAAGAAACCACTCAAATGTTGCCGCACTATAACGAAAAATTAAAATCTAATAAATTTTTTTAAATATTTTACCAACCAATTTGTAGTTGAAATATCTCGGGCTGCCTACATTGAAGCTGCATAAATTAATTTGTAGTAACAAAACACTTAACGAAAACTGTTTTTTGTGCGATAACGTAACAAATTAACATATTTCGCAAGAAAAAAAAATTAAAATATCGCAAACTACCTAATTTTTGAGTCTACCTGGCTTTTAATTTACTTTTTTAATTAATTTTAATTTTGTGTCATAACATGTCGAAAATTAAATTAAAAATATATAAAAACATGGATGGAAAAAGCCAGTCGAAAATATAAATAGAAAAAAAATGGTTACATAAAAGAAATGCTACATAGTTAGGTTAGTGACCTCCGTAAATTAATATTTTAAATGGTTATAGGTATTATTATAATATTCTGAAAATAAATAAATGCAATGTTAATCTAAATTATAAATAGATACTTATTTACATAATTACCTAGTTTTATAATTAATAGACGGTATTACAACGTAGTTATAAAATGTTATTTCCTTTGAAGCGCCAAGGAAAAATAATGATAGTACCTAAATTTCTACGTTGCACGCGGAATAGACAAGAAAATTTATTTCACCTAGCTAGGAGGTATACCATGGAGTTTTAGTCCAGCTTTCATTAGGTCGCGAGTCTGCGATTCCAGAAAAAAAAATACTGCAGAGTGATTTTTTTGTTGTGTGCCAACCCACCGGTATTTAGTGCTTTTAGCGATTTTCCACCAGGTTCATGTATGTAATGACTTTACATTACCATGAAGTTAGTTACAAACGTTTGACAACGCGAATATATAAAAAAGAAAGATAGATATAGAAGTATATAATATATATCCTCCTCCTCCAGCCCATTTGCGTCCCACTGTTGAGCACGGTCCTCCTCCACTTTGGGAGGGATTATGGTCTACTGTGCCGCGCTGTTTGGATCGTAGCAGAAGGCGCTCTATAGTCTCGGTCTACCCCCATGGGAAAAAGGCGTGATGTTATGATGATGATGATGATGATGTGCCGCGCTGACCAGGCGTGTTAGCACAGGGTTTATTTTCGAGTTATCCGTTTCTTACAGAGGATGTTATTTGTGTGCAATATTCCTTATCTGACTTTTACAGCACCCTTAGGAGGAGATGGGGTGGTGACTCTTGTATTCTTAATCCGTCACCACACGAACAATAATATATATAAAGAAGAATAATTTTCACGTGCGTACATAGTTTTTATTTCAGACTATAAACTTTATTGTAATTTAAAATAATTCAATTTAAATTGATAACAATACTATGTAAGAAAAACAACAAAAAACATTCGGTCTCATACAATAATGTGCTATAATGAATAATTAAATATTTTAGCTGCCACGCGCTCCTACAAGGTCACATAACCACGTACTAAGTGAACAACATTATCTTGGAATACGGTGCAGAAAACGTTAAATATCTTATGTAGAACTGTTTTTCCTTTAAAACGTATTTACTTTAGTAAATGTGCCATAAGCAAATATAAAATGTAACTGTCAGTTTTTTTTCTTTTTTTTTCTTTAGCTCCACTATAGTGAGGTTAAGCGTGTTAAAACATACCCCATATACTCATATAAAGCAGTTTAAAAAACCATAAAAATGCAGTTTTTTTTAAAAGAATGCTAATATTACGTGTAGGTATATTTTCATATTCTCTTTTTAGTTATAATTTTTTTATTTATGATCACTATAAAAAGGTTATAATAACATTTTTTACTTACTAGTAACTGGAACGACTGTTGTAAATGTTTTAAAAGATGAAGCATAAGATGAAGCGATAACTTAATCCACTTATTGGTACAGGGCTCTCGTCAAGCTGACGAATGAATTCAAGACTTACAAGTATGATACATTGGCGCCAGCTAGAGGAGATTAATATAATTTTTGTTAATTGATACGGACTTGGAACTTGTCTCCATCAATTGGTACGAACCAATTTTGGATTCTGGATCATCTAAATATAACAATTGTGAAAAGAGTGTTTATGTAGGTCAAGATAATTGAGCTATCAGCTCCTCTTGTGATGTATCCTAAGTTCTTTTTTATTGGTAACGATGTATTTTTCTACTACATCTCCTGCTGCCCCTGCTGCCTGCCTCCTAATGATGGCAATATCATTGTTCTACCCTTATCCTACGGGAAGGTTGCGCAACATGTCTTTTTCATCCATAAGTCTTCTGTCTGACGTTATCTTCTCCAAAGACTTTTTATTAAAAATTATTTCATTCATTCCTTTATCTTAATTTGTGTCCTTATCCATTTTTTACTCTTTTTTGTAATTATCTGTAAAGACTAATACACTAAAAGAGTACTGGTACGTTATTTTTTTTAATTATGACAGATCTTAAAAATGCTTGATAACTGATTGGATATTACCACTAACCGATATGGTTATATTTCTATAGGTGTTCAATACGTCAGATACTTTAGTCAGCTTGGCGGAATGACGTGATTCACTGTTAGAAATTTCGATATTTTTCAAAACTAGCGCAGCATGTTACTATGTAAGCAATCTATTCACTGTCGCAATTACGAATTTGTCCTCTAAATTTTTTATTTAATATATGTGGGTACTGCTATATACACATAATCTGGCAGATAATACTTCAGAACATTGTCTATTTATAGTGTAAGTAAGTACTTAGTGTGCTAAAATACTTGCAATTATGTAGTTAAGTTTTAATTTTGCGAAAATTATGTACTAAAATTAATATATATAATTACACAAGATAATTTTACACTATTTCGCACTAGAAGACTCTATCAAAACATGCCATACATTTACATAAAAAACCTATTTGGCGTGGTGGTTTTACTGTGAGTTTCCTAATACCTTTCGTGATTTTACTTTCAAGTTAGACAGAAAAATACTCTATACAGGTACAACGACACAGCGTTAGTTCTATTCGAACGTTTAGCATAGCGATCATATTTTAGAATAGCGAAGTCTCCCAGCTTGAATTTTCTTGCTTAAAACACTGCTAAGTTATTGTCAAAAACAGATAGGCGGGTTTTCTCAAGAAGACTTCTAGCGACATTTAAAAAAAGTTCTTTAACATTTTCCATTGCATTATTTTTAAAATCTTCGCACTTTATAGGTATACAATATTTCTAGTCTCTTTAACTAATTTTTCCATTATTTTCTTCAATTAATACCTTATGATATGATGCTAATATGTAACAAGAAAAATGTCACTAAATATTTACCGAAATATTTATATAAGAGTAGCTTAGTGTATATAAAATACTTACACGTGAACTGTGACGTGTTTCAACCTTCATGTTTTTCAACAATACTTTACTTTTCAACGTTGGTACAATCTTGATTTGCGGAAACATAATAAATAAGTTTTTTTTGTAAGTTGATGTCGTAACTTCACGGTCAATGTCGACAAGTCGGCCTTGCGACTCGCTCGAGCACGTCTCACGCCCGAAACCTACCGAATAGTAGACTAAAACTTACTCGTACGTAACTCACAATTAATTTGCTAATGTATCCTCGTGAAATGAATTCAAATCGAGTGATAATTGAATTGAGTCGTGTTATTAGGCGATGGTCATTGGTCGTGTGTTTGATTGGCAAAACTTATATTGCTCTATGTATACTAATGTTTATTTATTTTAATGATTTTTATAGGCACGTTAAATGGGATTTCATCTTTGTTGTGTGCAATAACTTTTAAACGAAGTGTCTCTATCTAATTTATGCAAATACGTCATTTATGTAATTACGTCATTTTATAATAATTATTTACATACAATACATTTTAAAGTTTACTAATAACATTGGTGGTTAATATACTGTTGCAATTTGAACAATTATGAGTGATTTTCTAGAAATATCTGCTATTGCTATGACAACTATCTGCTAATGATAACTAAACAGTCGTAAGTTTATAGTATTTATTCGACTTTTAATAGGGGCTCGGTTTGGTTTACCACACTGCGCTGACAAGGCGTTAGTATGTAAAAATATAAAAACACTTTCTCCTTAACATTGACCTGGTGTCTACACGATTGTCAATAACCTAAGTTACGACGTTCTATGTCAATCGCGAACAATGTAACCAATGAATTGCTGCAAGTCATTGACACTATAATATTACATGAGTTACATTAGTATTATCAAGTGTAAGCGTCATAGCTCGCCACTACGGTCGTTGTATTTTTAGACTAGGCCGCACTAAAAATAGTACAACAGTTATTACTGAATTAATATTTCTAAAAACGGATCGTCTACGCGCCGGTGATAACGTGGCCGAGACCGATAGTACGGGTGACGTTTTTGCCGCCATATTGGATTGTTTGTTATCGTTTCTTATTGACGGAATTTTTTTTTTCTTGAATATCATATTGAAACAGGATTTGCTTAGTAACATAAAAACTAATTTAAACGTAATTAATTTATATTAATTTTGATGCAGTGTGGTAGGAGTATCACATTAGATCGAATTTAATTCTAGACTGGTTAATTGACAATTAAAAAAAAATATTTTTCATTTTGTCCTCCTGGTTTTGTATGCCATTCTTGAGATCTGTCACGAAGTGCTGAAAAATAATTGTATTTACTTTGTATCGCATCAATGACATCGTGATGGTGTTTTATCTTAAACAGTTTATGATCGATTCTTGCTCAGAACAAATCTTTTAACCAAACATAGATATTAGTGCAAAAGATCTATTACTAAAAAAATTAATAAAAAGTGTGGACATAACATAAAATTTTGTATTAAATTGAAGTAAATATTTGTAAATTTTATTGTGAAATCGTCAAAATATTTAGTTCAGTTTAGACAATTAATTTTAACAACTACTTACATTATTATTAATATATTCATTTTTATATTAAACAGTCATGTGTTCTTTTGCAAAACTATTACGGCATACCTTTTTGAAATATTTTGTAACATTTCTAACTATATCATTTGGTTTTAATGTAACTGGCAATTTTTATGTTTTTTTGGATACACTACATAGTCTAATCATAACTAAATTCATGGTTCAGCCATTTATGTGATATATAACCACATAAATGCCTGAACCATGAATTTAGTACCAGTAACCATGAGTTTAGTTAGCACGCGCGCTGAAAAACTTACTCTTGTTTATATTTACGTTAACTTTTCTCTAATATGCCAAAAGAGGTATAAATTTAACAATTAAAATTTGTGTTTAGTTACGGTATTATTCATAATGACTTATCGAAGGTTTAAACAGAGCTTTTTATCGGAGACATAATAAACGTTTTAGCGTAAAAAGACTATTATGAATAACAAGTTTTGACAATTTTCGCAAACCTAATTTAGCGAACTTTTAAACCTCCGATAAGTCATTATGAATAAGACCATTAGTATTTAGTAAATAATAATTTTATTGTCTTGTTACAGGTATGTTGCTGAGCTGATGACTATTAGAATAACATATTACAATCCATGTTCTTCATTTCAATCTGGCTGGTGTAACCTTCAACTTATGAAGAGTTTTTAGCAAAACTTACATCACAGCTAGCACGTAAGTAGAATCTAAAACAATATACCTATTCAGTATTTCATCGTAATAATATTTCTTGAGTTGAAAAACTAAAAACTGATTGAAATATTAGTCAACTCCGAATTTCTTTTTATTTTGTCTCTTGCATTGTCATTGATGCTTAATAAATATCAGCGAAATTCATGAATCCGACAGTTAAAAGGGAGTAATACAGATACGAGGTACTTAAATAAAGGCGTAGTGAAAATTACAAATTGTACTTTGGTATAGGTGAATGGTCAATGAAATGAATCATTTACGCATAATTTGTAATATTTATTTACTTTTAATCGCGTAATTTTGAGGTAGGTAGAATAATGAGAATTATTTACGTTATGTGAATCCATGAATATTTTATTTATTTATTTATTTTATTGTTTCTTATAGTTTCAAGAGTCACAAATCCTGTCATTTATAGCGCAACCACGTCATTGGTTTTAAAGCAAGGAGTTTGACAAATGTTGGTCGTAAATATCTACGGTCTTATTCATAATGACTTATCGGAGGTTTAAACGGAGATTTTATTGGAGAGATAATAAACGTTTTAGCGTAAAAAGACTATTATGAATAACAAGTTTTGACAATTTTCGCGAACCTATTTTAGCGAACTTTTAGACCTCCGACAAGTCATTATGAATAAGACCGCTAAGGGTTAAAAATTCATATTTTTACCACAATATCCTATTTTAGGTTCTATCTGTTGCCCTCAACTTCATACGCAACAAATTTTAACAAATTACACAAAATATCACACTTTGGAACAACTCTATCCAAAAAAGCGTATCAAAATCTATTGCATAATTTTGAAGATTAATGGTCTTATTCATAATGACTTATCGGAGATTTAAAAGTTTTCCAAAATCGGTTCGCTAAAATTGTTATTCATAATAGTCTTTTTACGCTAAAATTTTTATTATCTCTCGGTTTATTTTATTGTTTAAACCTCCGATAAGTCATTATAAATAAGACCGTTAAGCGATACATACAAAAATAACGACTTTGTTTAAAAGTAAAAGCTTAAAGTAATTTCTGAATAACTTAAAGTATAATAAGCCTATTTTTTTGTAATAACATTGCGTATTAATAACTGAAATACTACAAGAGCACGACAGAGTATGTACAGTGCGGATGTTAGTAATCTTACAGGTAAATACAGGATATACTCTATCCTTATTAAGTTGCAGAATCGCTACTACTGTAGCCACATAAATGTTAACGTGATCTAATCGTGCAAAATTTATAATTTACCATAATATTTTATTTATATCATAAACTTAACGCCTACTACGGCTGAAGATTTTTAAAAAGATCTGTTTTTGTAAATAGAATTCAAAAATATTAGTCCTACGTCAAGTTCTTAGTGAAATTTATATTATACTAGCTGGCCCAGCAAACGTTGTTTTGTCATATAAATGTTAAAGGTGGACAACC
Organism: Orgyia antiqua; assembly: GCA_916999025.1. Lineage (NCBI taxonomy): Eukaryota > Metazoa > Arthropoda > Insecta > Lepidoptera > Erebidae > Orgyia > Orgyia antiqua. Next base: position 25,199,415 of record OU779862.1, read on the forward strand.
CTTATTACTTAGGTGAATGAAAAATAGATAGTAGCCGATACTCAGATGTACTGAATATGCATATAAAGTTTCATAAAAGTCGGTCAAGTCGTTACGGAGGAGTATGGTAAATAACACCGTGACAAGAGATTTTTATACATTTGTACTTGATGGTAGAGTTATAATAGATTTTACTTAAATGTATAAATAAGGTGTCATATAGACTGCCGATAAAAGTGAAAAGTTATACATATACATGTCTATGTATACGTATGACGTCATGCATGCCCAGCGGTCTCGCTGGGTATGCATGACGTCATACGTGTTGGTGACGCGAACTCAAAGCGATTTTCCTTTATCAAAAAATGGACAAAGCGTTTGTTTTCACAAAAGTAAGAATGATTTACGAAAGTACCTATATAATCTTCGTAAATCTATAGGCTATAATATTATGTTTTTGCAATACTACGTTTAGTTTTTAGCATTATCTTGCATTTAATCTCTATTGTAAACTATTCATTACTTATCTTTACGGAAAGAAATGATGGATTACGTTACATATTTTATACTGATTACGAGATAAATATATTATATGTTACATTTTATATTACGTAACTATATTTAGGTAGGAGATTTTATAGTCATACTAGCTGACCCGGCAAACGTTGTTTTGCCATACAAATGTCAGGGAGGGGGAGGGGTATGAAAAATAGATAGTAGCCGATTCTCAGACCTACTGAATACGCATATAAAATTTGGTAAAAATCGGTAAAGCCGTTTCGGAGGAGTACGGTAACTAACATTGTGACATGGAAATTATATTAAATTGGGACAATGATCACTGTCAATTCTCGGTCATTATTATCTCTGGGTATATTTAGAGTATAGAGTAAAATATTACAAATTATCCTTGCTTAGATTATCTGAAAATACTCCTTTGGTGCGATTTAAATACGACATAGTAGACCTCTGTGGTAAAAGTTTGTCTTAAAACAGAACTTTGACATATAAAATCTTAACTCGTGTAAACTTAAGATTTTGAAACTGATTGATTCTGTTTAAACCAATGCCTTATAAAATATACACTGAGCCACGTATCCCTAAACAGAATAACAATGTGCGTTGATTCCGGATATCAGCTAAAGTGTGTATATAACCAAGAGAATCAAGAGATTGTTATAGCAAACGCCTCAAAGCTTGCAATATTACGATCTACTATATCCCGATAGCTTTCTCAGTTAATGTCTTTTGTCTTAGCACCCCATAGTGACAATGTTCTGCTTTTTGTCGTCTTTGGCGTGTCTGACAGTAAATCTATTGGCACACATGCCATCCTAGGCAAAGTCAAGCTTACACTTCTTCTCTTCTACCGGGTCTTCGTAACTTGCCTATATAAGTTTCTAATAGTTTCTTATTTACTATACATTATTATGTACCTACATGTAAATATAAAAACTTGCTATCTAATGTGAGTATTGGCAACATATCGAAATTCGCTCACGGTCTGTGTCTAGAGATATTATAATTATTATTTTGATGAAACATTTAATAGAAGTTAAATTGAGTTTGTTATCGCCAAGTTTTGCTTGTTTAATATATTATAGGTACTAGTGCTTTTTGTAATAACTAGTAATGGAAATTTTCAAAAAGCCTGGTTTAGACTTTACCAATAAAGAAATTTATGGAATATTGGCCCAGTCATGAATATAAAAAGATAATTTAGTTAAAGTTATTACGTGGAAAGAAAATGAATGAATTCTCACTTAATCTTTTATCGCAGTATCATAACATTGCAGCATTGGCAGCATTGCCACGTTGAATGGCAATGCTAGCGTACTGGGCACTTTGCCAGCTAATATGCGGAAGAATTTTTCGACACTTAGCTAATATTTCAGGTAAATATTTTATATATAATCAGTGTAGTAAATATTTTATATATAATCAGCCTTTAATATTCCGTACATTATAGATTATGCAAATATTTTAACAAATAAAAATATTCAACGCATATTCCATTTGTCCCTTACCGGAGGAGGGTCCACGGTGGAAGTTGTCCACCCTGGACCCGGAGCTGGCCACCGAGGCGACAATTGTTGAAAGGTGGATCGCCGGAGGTGGTCATAATGCTGACAGCGGCCTAGACGTGGACGCGAGATGTGAGCGGTTTTGTGGAAAGCTCTCTCGCGTCTGCGATGCGGCAATGAGCCGGGCGGGACCAGCCCTCCCGCGGAAGCAGATGTACTGGTGGAGACCGCACCTTGCCGGTCTCCGTGCCGAGTGCCAGTTGGCGCTCCGCAAGTGCACCCGCAGCCGCCGGAGGGCTAATAGGAATCTCGCCCACGAAGAAGAATTGCTCACCGCATACCGGGCTGCTCGCAGAGCCTTCACCTCCGCGGTCAAAGCCGCCAAACAGGAGGCCTGGCGGGAGTGGCTCGAGGAGCTTAATAGAGACCCATGGGGGCGCCCATACAAGGTCGTGACGCAGAAGCTTCGACCGTGGGCGCCCCCGCTGACGCGGACGCTCGAGCCACTCCTGCTAGAAATGGTGGTCAGCTCCCTATTCCCAAGTAGAGAAGAATGGGTGCCACCCAGAATGGTGGCGCCCGTTCTGGATGATGGACCGGCACCAAGCGATGTCGTGCCGCCCGTGTCCGAGGCCGAGTTAGGGGTTGCGATTTTCAAACTCGCAGAGAAGCATCGCGCCCCGGTCCCGGATGGAATCCCTGGGCGAGCCCTTGCCCGCGCGCTGCCGGTTCTCGAGGAGGAGACACTGTCCCTTATGTCAGCCTGCCTTGAATCTGGCAGGTTCCCGCGGCGCTGGAAGAGAGGGAGGCTTGTGCTGATCCGGAAGCATGGGCGTCCCGCCGACTTGCCGTCGGCCTACCGCCCCATCGTTCTGCTCGATGAGGCGTGTAAACTCTTCGAGCGCGTGCTCGCTGCGCGTCTCGTCGAGCACCTGGAGGGGGTGGGCCCAAACCTGGGCGACGGCCAGTTCGGCTTTCGCCGCGGGAGATCGACCCTCGACGCGATCTCGCGACTTAGGGACGGCGTCGAAAATGCAGTTTCCCGGGGGGAGGTGTTGTTGGCGGTGTCGCTAGACATCGCGAACGCCTTCAACACCATCCCCTGGTCCACTATTAAGGAGGCGCTGAGGTACCACAACGTTCCGTCTTACCTCAGACGCATCCTGGCGGACTACTGTATGGTAAATAACACCGTGACAAGAGATTTTTATACATTTGTACTTGATGGTAGAGTTATAATAGATTTTACTTAAATGTATAAATAAGGTGTCATATAGACTGCCGATAAAAGTGAAAAGTTATACATATACATGTCTATGTATACGTATGACGTCATGCATGCCCAGCGGTCTCGCTGGGTATGCATGACGTCATACGTGTTGGTGACGCGAACTCAAAGCGATTTTCCTTTATCAAAAAATGGACAAAGCGTTTGTTTTCACAAAAGTAAGAATGATTTACGAAAGTACCTATATAATCTTCGTAAATCTATAGGCTATAATATTATGTTTTTGCAATACTACGTTTAGTTTTTAGCATTATCTTGCATTTAATCTCTATTGTAAACTATTCATTACTTATCTTTACGGAAAGAAATGATGGATTACGTTACATATTTTATACTGATTACGAGATAAATATATTATATGTTACATTTTATATTACGTAACTATATTTAGGTAGGAGATTTTATAGTCATACTAGCTGACCCGGCAAACGTTGTTTTGCCATACAAATGTCAGGGAGGGGGAGGGGTATGAAAAATAGATAGTAGCCGATTCTCAGACCTACTGAATACGCATATAAAATTTGGTAAAAATCGGTAAAGCCGTTTCGGAGGAGTACGGTAACTAACATTGTGACATGGAAATTATATTAAATTGGGACAATGATCACTGTCAATTCTCGGTCATTATTATCTCTGGGTATATTTAGAGTATAGAGTAAAATATTACAAATTATCCTTGCTTAGATTATCTGAAAATACTCCTTTGGTGCGATTTAAATACGACATAGTAGACCTCTGTGGTAAAAGTTTGTCTTAAAACAGAACTTTGACATATAAAATCTTAACTCGTGTAAACTTAAGATTTTGAAACTGATTGATTCTGTTTAAACCAATGCCTTATAAAATATACACTGAGCCACGTATCCCTAAACAGAATAACAATGTGCGTTGATTCCGGATATCAGCTAAAGTGTGTATATAACCAAGAGAATCAAGAGATTGTTATAGCAAACGCCTCAAAGCTTGCAATATTACGATCTACTATATCCCGATAGCTTTCTCAGTTAATGTCTTTTGTCTTAGCACCCCATAGTGACAATGTTCTGCTTTTTGTCGTCTTTGGCGTGTCTGACAGTAAATCTATTGGCACACATGCCATCCTAGGCAAAGTCAAGCTTACACTTCTTCTCTTCTACCGGGTCTTCGTAACTTGCCTATATAAGTTTCTAATAGTTTCTTATTTACTATACATTATTATGTACCTACATGTAAATATAAAAACTTGCTATCTAATGTGAGTATTGGCAACATATCGAAATTCGCTCACGGTCTGTGTCTAGAGATATTATAATTATTATTTTGATGAAACATTTAATAGAAGTTAAATTGAGTTTGTTATCGCCAAGTTTTGCTTGTTTAATATATTATAGGTACTAGTGCTTTTTGTAATAACTAGTAATGGAAATTTTCAAAAAGCCTGGTTTAGACTTTACCAATAAAGAAATTTATGGAATATTGGCCCAGTCATGAATATAAAAAGATAATTTAGTTAAAGTTATTACGTGGAAAGAAAATGAATGAATTCTCACTTAATCTTTTATCGCAGTATCATAACATTGCAGCATTGGCAGCATTGCCACGTTGAATGGCAATGCTAGCGTACTGGGCACTTTGCCAGCTAATATGCGGAAGAATTTTTCGACACTTAGCTAATATTTCAGGTAAATATTTTATATATAATCAGTGTAGTAAATATTTTATATATAATCAGCCTTTAATATTCCGTACATTATAGATTATGCAAATATTTTAACAAATAAAAATATTCAACGCATATTCCATTTGTCCCTTACCGGAGGAGGGTCCACGGTGGAAGTTGTCCACCCTGGACCCGGAGCTGGCCACCGAGGCGACAATTGTTGAAAGGTGGATCGCCGGAGGTGGTCATAATGCTGACAGCGGCCTAGACGTGGACGCGAGATGTGAGCGGTTTTGTGGAAAGCTCTCTCGCGTCTGCGATGCGGCAATGAGCCGGGCGGGACCAGCCCTCCCGCGGAAGCAGATGTACTGGTGGAGACCGCACCTTGCCGGTCTCCGTGCCGAGTGCCAGTTGGCGCTCCGCAAGTGCACCCGCAGCCGCCGGAGGGCTAATAGGAATCTCGCCCACGAAGAAGAATTGCTCACCGCATACCGGGCTGCTCGCAGAGCCTTCACCTCCGCGGTCAAAGCCGCCAAACAGGAGGCCTGGCGGGAGTGGCTCGAGGAGCTTAATAGAGACCCATGGGGGCGCCCATACAAGGTCGTGACGCAGAAGCTTCGACCGTGGGCGCCCCCGCTGACGCGGACGCTCGAGCCACTCCTGCTAGAAATGGTGGTCAGCTCCCTATTCCCAAGTAGAGAAGAATGGGTGCCACCCAGAATGGTGGCGCCCGTTCTGGATGATGGACCGGCACCAAGCGATGTCGTGCCGCCCGTGTCCGAGGCCGAGTTAGGGGTTGCGATTTTCAAACTCGCAGAGAAGCATCGCGCCCCGGGCCCGGATGGAATCCCTGGGCGAGCCCTTGCCCGCGCGCTGCCGGTTCTCGAGGAGGAGACACTGTCCCTTATGTCAGCCTGCCTTGAATCTGGCAGGTTCCCGCGGCGCTGGAAGAGAGGGAGGCTTGTGCTGATCCGGAAGCATGGGCGTCCCGCCGACTTGCCGTCGGCCTACCGCCCCATCGTTCTGCTCGATGAGGCGTGTAAACTCTTCGAGCGCGTGCTCGCTGCGCGTCTCGTCGAGCACCTGGAGGGGGTGGGCCCAAACCTGGGCGACGGCCAGTTCGGCTTTCGCCGCGGGAGATCGACCCTCGACGCGATCTCGCGACTTAGGGACGGCGTCGAAAATGCAGTTTCCCGGGGGGAGGTGTTGTTGGCGGTGTCGCTAGACATCGCGAACGCCTTCAACACCATCCCCTGGTCCACTATTAAGGAGGCGCTGAGGTACCACAACGTTCCGTCTTACCTCAGACGCATCCTGGCGGACTACTTCGTGGACCGGGTCATCGAATATCCGACCCGGGACCGCGTGGTCCGCCGGGATATGTCGTGCGGTGTTCCACAGGGGTCGGTTCTAGGCCCTCTCCTGTGGAACATCGGATTTGATTGGGCTCTGCGCGGTGCCAATCTCCCGGGTGTCCACGTGATTTGTTACGCTGATGACACCCTGGTGACCGCGCGGGGCCCCACTTTTAGAGACGCGGGTGTGCTGGCCACTGCTGGCACGGCCCACGTAATTCGCCGCATCAGGGCCCTCGGCCTGGAGGTTGCCCTCGAGAAGTCCGAGGCCATGTTCTTCCACGGTCCTCGGACGAGGCCCCCCTCCGGGTACTCAATTGCGGTGGGTGGCGCCTCCATCGCTGTCAAAGGCACGATGAAATATCTTGGGCTCGTGCTCGACAGTCGGTGGAGGTTCAACGAGCATTTCCGCGCGCTGGGTCCCAAGTTGCTAAGGTGCGCGGGGATGCTCGCGAGGCTGCTCCCTAATTGTGGGGGGGCGGGCCGAGTCGGTCGCCGCCTCTACGACGGCGTGGTGCGCTCCATGGCATTATATGGAGCACCCATATGGGCGAGGGAGGCCCTCAGCACCGAGAACATGACCCTGTTGCGACGTCCGCAGCGGGTCATGGCGCAGAGGGCTTCCAGAGCGTACCGCACCGTCTCTTACGAGGCGGCTTGTATAATTGCGGGCAGCCTCCCGTGGGACCTCGAAGGCGAGGTCCTAGCGGAGATCTACCGCCGGAGGGCCCTGATGCGGCAGGAGACAATAGAGCCCCCCGCGGAAGAGATCGTTCGCTGGAGGAGTGAATTGCGTGACGATCTCTTCCGACGATGGGCGGAGAGGTTGGAGAACCCCTCTGCGAGCAGGCGGCTTGCCGAGGCGGTCCGCCCGGTCCTCAGGGACTGGGTCGAGGCGAGGCACCGGGATCCGACGTATCATCTCACCCAGCTCCTTACGGGTCATGGCTGTTTCGCCAAGTACCTGTGGGAGCTGGTTGGTATCGAGCCGGATCCCGAGTGCTGTAATTGTAGAAGTGGGGCCGTGGACACGGCGGAGCACACCCTCGCCGTGTGCACGGCCTGGGATGCCCAGCGTGCCGAACTAGTTGGTGTGCTGGGTGAGGACTTGTCGCTCTCAGCCATCGTTTCGCTTATGGCTGAGAGCGAACAGTGTTGGGCCGCTGTCGCCTCCTTCGCTGGGGAGGTGATGGCGGCAAAGAGGGAGGCCCTGCGGGAGCGCGAACGCGCTGGCGAAACTTTGCCACCCCGCAGGGCCCCGGGTAGGGGTCGTAGGCGCGCAATAGCCGGCGGCCCTCCCCTAAGAGGTGGTCGTGCGCGGCGTGTTGGCATCCAGAGACCCGCCGCAGCAAACGCGACAGGGGGGACCAATGCTCCCCTCATCAGGTCGGGCCCCGATTAACGGGACCATCCCTTACCGGGTCATGGTAAAGCTCAAGGCACCATCATGGCCCGGTAGGGCAAAGCGGAGAACAAAAAAAAAAAAAAAAAAAAAAAAAAAAAAACGCATATTCCATTTGATAATAAATTCCAAATTATGTAGGTAACTCACCTGTTACAGCTTCTTAAATATTTCATAATTAATAAAAATTTAAAAGAAATTGACTTATTAAATATTATTATCGAATTCCATTTTTGAACTTTTACTTAAGTATCGAATTTCAAATACAAAATATTATAACTTTATGGAGTTAATTTAGTATAATAGTTTTGTTTAAAACTTATACATTATAAATTTCAATAATAGTATAAATTGAGTTTTAATTATTCATATGTTTAAAATTTATTTTATTACCTACTGAATGCTTTTATTGAAATACGGTTATTTTATTTATTAACTATTCATAGTTTTCAATGGTTATCAAATGTAGATAGAGAAGCTATACGATACGTTAGTGGTACGGTAGGATTTTTCTGTATACATCTGTAATTAGGGTTGTCACCTTAAATATATGCAGACTGAAATTTTAACTGTAATTTGAAAAAGCAATTAGTCATTAACACCTTAATGTAGTTATTTATTTTTATTTTGTAAGTATATAACTTTTTATTTCCTCCTCTCCAGCCCATTTACGTCCCACTGTTGGGCACGGACCTCCTCTATTTTGGAGGGATTATGGTCTACTGTGCCGCGCTGACCAGGCGTGTTGGCACAGGGTTTATTTTCGAGTTTTTCGTGTCTCACAGAGGATATTATATGTGTGCAATATCCCTTAGCTGACTTTTACAGCACCCTTAGGAGGAGATGCGGTGGTGACACTTGTATTCTTAATTCGTCACCACACGGAGGTTTTTATTTATTCTTGTACAACCATCTTGGTAAAAAAATTAATAAAGAATTCCTAAACGTTTTTGCCTAAAATAACAACTCAAAGGTATTTGGATTTAAAAGCAAGAAGTAAAAACGTAATTAGTTTTCATTTTACAAAGTATGTTACCATTTGTATTTATTCTTTATTTACATCGAAAACAATTTATTTAAGTTGTTTCTTTCATTGCTTCCATAAGAAGTATTACTAAATAAATGAACTCCTTAAATACAATTTACAAATCTGTGCTTTTACTCATAGCTAGAATAAAACTAGACGTGAAATAAACATAATAATTCATAGCAGGATTATATTCTATTCTATTATAATTCTCTGCCTGCCTCTGTGAGAAAAAAAAGCGTGACTTTATCTTAATGAAGATGATGATGAAAATACAGTAGAATTTTCGGCTATATCAATAAAATACAATAAAAAACATTGAGTACTATATGTTACATGTTACCGGTTCGTGGTCGCCACTCGACGATCTTCCGTCCCCAACGGTCATCAGATCGTCGAGCGATGTGGCCTGCCCATTGTCACTTCAGCGTGCTAACTCTTCGGGCTATGTCGTACACACCGGTCCTTCTACAGATCTCCGCATTTCGGATCTTATCACGTAGGAAAACACCGAGCATAGCCCTCTCCATAGCACGCTGCGCGACTCTAAGTTTTGTTATGAGGCCGACATTCAGAGACCACGTCTCAATTCCATAAGCTATCACTGGTAACACACACTGGTCAAAGACCTTTCTTTTCAGGCACTGAGGTATTTTGGACGTTAAGATGTGCCTAAGCTTCCCGAACGCTGCCCAGCCGAGTTGGATTCGTCGGTTGACCTCTTTCCCGAAGTAGTATTATTATTTATATTTATTTATATTGGACAACCCTATATAAAGATTGCAGACTAGGGCACCAATGAGGCGCGTCTGAGAGCGCGAAGTATGGCGACGCATCGCTGTGTAGATAGTAATTTAGTGTCGTTGCTACTTGCTACCAAGCTAGCTCAGACCGGTCTTTCGCAATTAAGTGACACGGTAAAAGTATTAAAAATAATAACTTTTAACCCTCACGCTTGGCATCGTATCGTTAAAAGAATATTACTTATCATTGGACATAAATTACAGGGTTTTTACTTGTAACGGCTGTAAAATGAATTTCTTAGTCTATATTTTAGTTATTTTGCAATTAACTTGCTACGCTTTTTTAAATAAATTAAATTTTAGCAGAAAATACATATTAACATGAGTAGGACTTATCTACAAAATTCAAATACCACGCTTATCACGAAGTAAGTATAGTATGGTCACTTCGTACTGTGAACAAAGTCCTCAATATAGTATATGATTATATATCATAGTAGTATATAGTAATAGTGAGTATATAGTATATAATTAAAAAAATGATAGAACTGTCGAAGGATCAAATTCCTCACATGTAATCACTTTTTCTGCAGTAATTTTATCCTATAGTCTCTATTTCTAAAATTCTACACCCTTACCTGTATAAATCCGACTTGCGTAAGCAGTAATGAACATTAAGACCATCAGCCTAACTGCTGATATAACGGGCATATAGGCCAAAAATAGGTCAACAAAAGTCTTCGAATGAATTTTTGACACAAAGATAAATCTAGAAACTGAGAAAGGACAAAAACTATTTTTTACAGTCCAGAAATAAATTAAATCTTTACTGATTATAAAACGAAGTAGTTATTATCTATGTGAGCAGAAATTACGCATCAAATTTTAATGCGGTTTTTTAATAGGTAAAGTGGTTCAAGAGAGTGTCTCTTTTATATTATAATAACTGGTTACGATTTTTTATTTTGTAAATTCCACACGTACGAAGTTCCCGACAATAGCTAATAGACCAATAAATTAAAAAGATACTCGTTCAAAAGTATGTAAAATTATTGTAATACCTATAAGTACATAAATATACGTAACATCGTGTTTGTGATTAAATGAACAAAAACAAATTATAAGAAGCCTTTATATTTTTTACACGATATCTTTGTGAAACATTAAATTGTTTTAAATTGTAATACATCGTTTACCTTCTAAGAATAATTAAAAACAAAAAAAAATGTTAACATTTTTTTTGTATTTAAATTACATTATTTATAGGAAAATGTTTTTCTTTTTATTACGCTTTTTTGAGTTTTTATTTTTTATTTTATCGTAACTATGCATCTATTTAGAGGATTTAATACGGTATTTTATCCCCTTATAACCATGAAATAAATTTCAAATTTTGCATATTCATCAAGCATCGATGACAGCGCAATAATTTTTAGAAAATATCTAGATTTCGTTAATATTTAAATGTTATAAACCAACTTATTTTTTTATTTGATTATACCTAATACCAGTAACCTACCTTGGCTAGAAGCCTAGTGACAGGTGCAAAACTGCAGTCCCATTTAAGGACTAGACAACTTTTTGCATTTTCTCTACAAAAATATGTCTTAAGGCTTTTAATGTAAGGTTCAAGGTAATTGAATAAAAAAAAACTGTAGAGCCGATGCGCTTACGAAGTTCCCATGCAATCTTCACTTTTTTTTTATCTTAAACAAGTCTACAATGAGAATATTCTGGTTTTGCAAGGTAACTTGCAATAACGATAGTTAATATTATCGACAGGATAGGTATTTTATCTTACCCAAGCACTTAAATTATCTTAAAACACGAAATTTTATATTCACTCTTTCTATAGCTCGTACGTCACCATCATTGTTCAAATCATAAGAATTTGCTTAATCCAAAACCTAAAAAACACGCTTGAAAATCCCGAATATTTTTTTTTTAATTGTTGCTGTGTCATAGGTCTTTAATTTGTGTGCAAAATTTCAGATAATCCTACTACAACTAGTGGGTGAAAATTACTTATGATTCCATTACATTGTCTATACTAATATTATAAGGAGGAAAACTTTGTTTGTTTGGTTGTAATGAATAGGCTCAAAAGGTTTCATACAATAATTAGTAATTTATGCCATCTAACCCTTGGTGTTTTTCGACACTGAACTTTTACGATATTAATTGCAGAACTCTACCAACATTATTACTTTCCTCTCGTCTCAAAATGTTTGCTTGAATGGTCATTCCAGAATACTGTTTAGAATTTGGTCCTGTTACTAAATCAATAATCACTTTTATTTTATTTAACTATATAAAAAGAAATAAAATTATATTTATTGCAATTTTAATTCGGAATAAATTCAAATAATTAATAAATATAAAGAGTATTGGACGATCGTAAGGGAATCTAATAATTTTTGAAAATGGAATAGTTACACATATTACTTTTAAATGTAAGTCCTCAGTTCAGTGTATTAAAAAAAGTAAATGCCCTCCGTGACTAGGACAGCTTCTTGTGACCTTGTCGGCGGCCATTACTTTTTTTCGCGCGTTCAATGTTGCCAACACGACGCCGTGCGGCGCGTTTGTTTTTATTTTTTCTTTTATGAAAACTCGTTATGCAACTCCTTTTTAAATTTTAAAAAGTTATTACAATAATTAATGAAGTAAACTTCTTTAAAATACCTCCTTATAATCTGTGTTTTATTCAAATAAAAATATATACCTAACGACATTTATGTAATAGTGCAATCTTTAGTGTTATCTTTTTCGCAAGTTTACGATAAACATTAAAAGAATTAGTTTAGATAATATAGTCTGAATACTATCTTTATTATAATTTTTTTTTTATAAGGTTGATAATATTTTAGATTTTTTATTGTTTCATTTAAGAAAAGAGGCATATACCAACTAGACCTATTTAAAAAGTCCTTTACCGTGGAAATCACATTACATCCTGTCGGCAACGGCGCAAAAATAAAAGTTACCTATCATTTTTTTCAACAATTTATTCTAAGATGTTATGTTCTAAGATGTCTATGTTGCGTAGCTTGGGTGATTATAAAATGTCTATAAAACAGTCACTATTTAAATCATGTACGTTGAATTTTTTTTATTCAATTGACCTGATTTGGCATTGATAATCATTGTATTCAGTATATTTGCAACAATGCAATACAATACGTACTAATACCGTACCTACACACCTGTGCCACTATCATTCATATCAATGTATGATAACATTAAATTACAGTGACACTACAATTATCTTATCGTTGTTTTGCCAAATATCTCGCGGAGGTAAATAAATATGTCGATAGGCGTTTGCCAACGAACATGTGATTTAGTTATCTATAACGCCTGACAGGCTACAATAATCTGCTTCCTACTGAAGATAGCACGTTCAGCGTATTTGCTGACGAATTTTACTAATCAAGCGTTAAGATTAAGTCTTATGGAATAGATAGTTTGAAACTTTGTTTATATAAGATCTTGTAAAGGTTATTTTTTTTTTATTATTCTACTTTCTGTTAATTACTTTAACTTTGAATACTGGTTTGAATTTTTAAGACCAAAGGAGTGATGAGCTAAAAATTGTTGTTATAATTTAGCTAACAGCATGTATTATTGTTAATAATGATACAATCAATCGATATTCTTACAAATATTCTATACAAGAAAACATCTTTCACGCAAAAATCAATACCATAAGTACAACTTACACATCTAATGTAATTTGTACTTATGGTATTGATTTTTGCGTTTTTACTAGAAGCCCATAAGCAGACAAGTATGAATTGCTTGTTAATAAAAAAATTTCATCAGTAAGCAAGTAAAATCTTCTATGGTGATAAATTATTCGGAGAAATAAAATCCCATTAATCTAAATCCATACTCCTTTCTTACATCTTGACGAGCCTCATGGTTGAGTGGTTCATGTAACGGACTGCCGATCAAGAGGTCGCGGGTTCGATTCCCGCTCGGGACAATCATTTGTGTGATTTTTTTAATTGTCATACAAATGTTTGTACTGCGTCTGGGTGTTCCTATGTATTATAAATATGTATTTACAAAAAAAAGTAGTATATGTATTCTATCCGTATTCTGGTACCCATAACACATGCATATAAGCTTAGCTTGGGACGAGAGGACGTTGTGTGAAATGTCCATGAATATTAATTTATTTATTTACATAAAGATAATGACAATATCATCAGTATATAGCCCAATTAACTAAATCTCACTATTCATTAAACTTTTCATAAACAGTGAATCATGAAATAGAGGAAACTAGTACAGAATTTCCACTTTCTCCGAGACATCGTTAGCACAATATTCAAGGACAAAATCTCTACATACCTAGAAGGGCATAGTAGACTGCCCCATGATGTTCTACAGCACAAAATTGGACTCTAAAGCTAGTTGGAAAAGCATAAGTTTGGTTTGTGTTGTTCAAAGCACTTGGTCGCAGATTGAATAAACTGCTTGACACAGATTCACGTTTTGGGTCAGACGCGGGTGCGAGAGTACAGTAAACAAAATGCCTGTTACAACATCTTGCTTTTGGCAAGAAAGTAATCGTTAAATATTTGATAATATAACAGCTGTATGTAATTCTGTTACAGAACATAAACCTCAATCATTACTTACAAATTAGACTGTAATTATTTCACATGAAATTCAAGTGATATAATTATTAGGATTCAGTACCAAAAGGTTAAATGATACCTTGTTACTGCAATTTCGCTATCCGCCCGTCCGTCCATCTCTGGAACGGTGATAGCCACAGCGTTAATTTTTTTATCCCTATCCTATAGACTTACAAAACATAAACTAGACACCAGGGGTTATGGTATCATTCGAGTGTCGCGGACCCTACCAATCCTATTATTACCCAATTTCAATTCTATTAATTTCTTACAATAGAAAAGTTTTATCGTTTTATCACAGAACATATTGCATGGCGTTACATTAGATAATTTTTCAGCATAGATACATGTTTTAAACATAAAATCATGTCTTTAAGAAGCCCGATAGTACATAGATAAGATTTTTAATAACATTGCATTCGTCTACTCGTATTTATTATTTTATCATATTTACATTTTGCGTTGTATTAATAGCTGTATCTACAAAATTAAATATCTTGAATATTGGACTACGTTACATTTAAAAACATTTTTAATACCCTTTTTAGCTTCTTGTAGCTATATTTTAGGGAACCATTGAATGTAATCATTAACCGCGTTAGAGCGATGACCTAAGTTAAAATTATGTCAGCTTTTCAAAGATCGATTTCATTGCATTTAAACAAATATCAGTGATGTTTATGATATTTTTTTTTAAATAGTAATAATTCGTCATGGACATTTCACACAATTTTCTGTTGTCCTAAGCTAAGATTATATGCTAGTATTATGGGTACCAGAATACGGTAGAATACATAATACATTTTATGTAAACTACTTTTTTGTAAATGCATACCTACATATAATAGGCACATAGCAAAAACCCAGACGTAGTACAAACATTTGTATTACAATTATAAACAGCACACAAATGATTGATAGATGTTATACCTAAATTCAGATTTTAGATACTCGTAGTATGAAGATAATTTTTTTTCTCCATATTATTTTTAAGTAGACTTAGTTCTAACTAGGTAAATCATCCTCCTGCCCTTATCCCATTATTTGGGGTCGGCGCAACATGTCTTTTTCTTCCATAGTCTTCTATTAGCCGTCATGTCTGTGTCAACTCCTCTTTCTTTCATGTCCTCTTTCACACAGTCCATCCATCTTTTCTTAGGTCTTCCTCTAGACTTTTTTCCTTCCACATTTATACTCAGAACTCTAAAAACGAAAAAACTTTCCTCTCGTCCCATAACATGCCCATACCAGGACATCCGCTCATTCTTCAATTTTTCAGTTACTGGCATCACTTTCAGACTTCCTCTAATATATTCATTCCTTATTTTATCCATTCGCGTTCGTTCGCGTTCGTTCTAACTAGGTACATAATACTAACTACCGATTAACTGATCTACTTTAATATGAATCTTACTAAATATTAGTATTTATGTATTTGCTATAAATATGTATGTATTTTACGTGTATTTATATATAAATAAATAAATAAATATTCATAGACATTTCACACAACGTCCTCTGGTCCCAAGCCAAGCTTATTAAGCTTGTGTTATGGGTACCAGAATATACGGATATAATACATAAACTACTTTTCTTTTGTAAATACATACTTATAATACATAGAAACACCCAGACGCAGTACAAACATTTGTATGACATTTATAGATATCACATAAATGATTGTCCCGAGCGGGAATCGAACCCGCGACCTTGTGAACGGCAGTCCAGTACATGAACCACTACGCCACGAAGCTCGTCAAATGTATATGTATTTATATTGTATTAGCTATTAGTACTTTCACTTATTTTTGGCATATATTTAGCATAATATTACTACATCACAAGTTACCTATTCAGTTTCGGTCAAGTCCATTCTAATATTGCCTGGAAGAGATCGCAGCTCGCGATAAGACCGCCCTTTGTACCTATTATTAAGTCTAGTAAGTTCTGTAAATTAATATGGTGTGCAATAAAGAGTATTTTATTTTATTTATTATTTACATAATAAGATAATTGTTCTAATCTCAAAAACTTAAAACATAGTTAACAACCTGTAAATAATTCATCTATTAGTGCCGCTCGATGACATTTAACATAATAAAGTAAATTAGTTTATAAAGAGGACGTTAGAAAAGAAAAAAGAGTTTCATACATATGTATAGGGTTGCCACACATAATAAATTAATAATTAAATTTTCTAAATTTAAACTATGTGTGCTATAAATATATACAGCTATATTTATATAACTAAAAAATCTTTGTAAATAAAATTCTCGTGACTGAGTGTCAACTAAAGCAAAAATTATAGCTTTAAAGATTTCTGATTGACTAAATCTACTTTTTATAAATTTTTTAGACGTTTAGATGTAGATTTTCAGTTATCATTCTCATGAGCTAGCGTGATAGGACTGTCTTACCCATTACCGTGGTGGTTGAAAAGGAGAGAATACCTAAGGCATTAAGCCCGCCCATATATTATACTAGCTGTCCCGGCAAACGTTGTTTTGCCATAGTAAAAAAAAAAGTTTGAAAAATAGATGTTGGCCGATTCTCAGACGTACTGAATATGTATGTAAAATTTGAGAAGAATCGGTCAAGCCGTTTCGGAGGAGTACGGTAACTAACACTGTGACACGTGAATTTTATATATAAGATATTATGTATGTAAAGATTAAATAAATAAAATAACTGTCACACTTGCAAAGTCGGGACGGGATGCTTGTGTGTTATTTGTCTAAAGATAATTCATGAAGTTATAACTGTATTTGTAACACTGTTGGTCACCCTCATCTTACGTATTCTGATAATATCTCAACTGGCGCCACTCTGTACTACACATTAGCATCTGAAGGAACACTACTTAATAGAATTCGTCATTGTAATCTTTATACAACAAAGGAATGACCTGACATCGTGTTATCAGTAACTCGTTCTACCAACTTATCGTATACAACAACAAACTCTTTATAACTTAACATATCGAGACAATATTCAAGTAAAATTGCACTTAGTTTTTATCTTCGTACATATCTTTTAGGAAAAGAAATGTTTGTATAACTTCCCCATGTTTTATCTATTCATGGTATCTTTTTTTCTTAGTAAAGTTTCGGTGGTTCTGTGAGTTAATATTTGTATGTATACTAGCAGACTCTGCAGATATAACTATGATATCTGCAACTTAATTAATATCAAACTATCCAGAGAGAAACAGGAAGATGTTAGTAACAAAATATTAAAATGATAATAAATAAATACACTTAAAATGTTATCGACATCAGTCTAAGCATTAGGAGTCGAGTTACAAACACATTTACCAAAGATTATATTGTAAAGGAGAAGACTTACTGACTGGTGTATTGATTTCAATTATAGTAATATTTTGTTCATTTAAAATTTGGAAAACCAAGAAGTGCTTTTTTGAACTTTTACACTTAGGCACGTCTAAGGATGAAAAAGAGTGGTAAAAATTTTATATGACATTCGTTCTAAATTACTGTTATGATTATCTCATTGTTTGGAATTTCAGCTTTCAAAGTAGTATGCAAAAATATGCAATAAATAAAAAAGTGACAAATGGAATGTAATTAATAAAAACGTCTAAAACCAACGCGTTGTTTAAAATAAAATTTAAATAAGTTAGTAACTGTACAAAATTGTTGTTTTCAGTCACAGGAAATGCAGAACACTTATCTACGAAACACGTTTAATACTTGTCTTAAGACAACATAAAACTAATAGAAAACATATTATTACTACATTCTAAGAAAATAAATTACAATAAATGTCACACTTATTCACTTTGTTTAAATATTTATTCTATTTTTTTATATCTAACATATTGCTGATTCTATTCATAGAAAAGAAACATATAAAATATCTATCTATTAAATTACTTTAGATATGGACATATCATTTAGTTTAGTGTTTTTAGCACTTAAAGCGAATGTATCTGAGATTTATTTCCTCTAAAATAATTTGTATGTAATTAATTTAATTATTGCAATTAAATTTACTAATCATAAAACTGTATAATGACACCCCTGACATACTTTAGCGATCGAATGAATTTTTTAGAAAAAAATAGCGTTAGGTTTCTTTTGTATGCTAGGTTTAAGCAGAATAGTGCTATATAAAATATTTAATACGAAAAAGAAAATAATTAAAACCTTTGTCTTTTTTTTATTTGTTTGAAGTTAAGGAAATATATATATATATATAGAAAAACTGCTTGTATATCTATACTAATATTATAGAGCTGAAGAGTTTGTTTGTTTGAACGCGCTAATCTCCGGAACCGCTTGAAGCTTGAGTAGTACATTTATTAAGGAAGGCTTTAGACACGCCCACAGCAAAAAATGTTGCAAAAACGGTGAAAATTTTCTGAACTCCTCTCGTATGAAGTCGCAAGCAATGACTAGTAGAAATATAGAAATATATTGAACACTTAAAAAAGGTCTGCCATTGTCAGGCTAAATAACTTGTATAAATACTAATAGATTATGGATACATAGATAAAATTAAAATTATGCCTTTCTGGGAAATAAATATTATTATTTCTTTCTTTCTAAACGTAAAAGATATAATACTCCTATATATAACTCTATTATTAGTTCTATCTATGTTACGGAATGTTAGAACATGATTTCCACAGCCTTCCAATTTTATTAAATATGTAAAATATTGAAATTTTGTATACTTATTACGGACCAGTGTGAATGCAATAAATTAAAAAACCTCTGAAAATTACGGAATCAACTAGTATTTCAACGTATTTTTCTTAGATAAAACAAAGGAGATATTAAGTATATTGAATTTAACTTGAATTTCTTGTTTGCCTACTAATAAAATGATTGAAAGTAAAATGATTTCTAGATCAATGTATTGATAGCACAATTCCATACATTAAAAATGACAGTTTTCTATTTCCTGATGGTGAATTTTTTAATTTTATTACTATCAAAACCTGATAAATTGTTTATCATAATAATATTTGTATCTTATCTTTCGGCTGTAAAGATTAATATAAACTATATATATGATTTGAATTAAATATACCTACTAGACTATGCTTCTCCTGCAGATAAAATTTGGTTATCAATAAAATTAGTTGATGATATAGGCTCCCAATGTTATTGTCATCATTTTTTTGTACAAAATTTAATAATTATCGAATATTTTTAAAACGATAGAATCGATACCTACGTCCGTTGAATAAATTTACAGATTTCTTTTTCGTAAAGATTGTATAATTTAAAACGTAGTTATATTTTATTATAGATAAATAATAATCTATGTAATTAATTTACTCATTATTTACCTTCAGAAATTTTGAAAAGAGAAGAATTTGATCTTCTCTCTCTCTCTCTCTCTCTCCAGCACTTTGAGAGGGATTATGATCTACTATGCTGCGATGACCCAGCGTTTTAACATAAGGTTTAGGTTCGAGTTTTCCGTCTTTCGCAGGTGATGATCTATGTACGATATCCCTTAGCTGACTTTTAGAGCTCCTAGAGATGAAAAACCACTAGCTTTCAAATAAAAACGAATCATTAAAATCGCTGCACCCAGTTAAAAGTTATAAGGTAGAAAAACAAACAGACGAATGGAGAACCTCCTCCAGAAGAAATACAGCCGTAAAAACAGAGCTGCAAACTATTCAAACAAATAAGTTTTCATTGTTAATTCTCAAATTACCAACCAACAGGTTGTTTGAAGATGAACAAGCACAATAAAATTTAGTATAATGTTAAACTTAATGTTCAATAATTTCACATTTTCTATTGAAAACGAAAAAGAAAAAAGAAATGTAAACACGCTTTACTAGATATAAAAGAAGAAAACATAAACTAAATACTTCATAAACTACACTAGACCATGAAACCCGACAATTAAGAGGGTACTGTACTCCTAATTTAGGTATTTGCCTTAGGTATTGCTATACCTACTTCCAAGCGCCGCGCTGAAAGGGACAAATATAGAAACAGATTTTACCTACAAATTCTTTGAAAAAAAAAGACGTTTCGTAGTCCCCTTTTTTCTTCGCGAAATAAACCAATTTTAATTGTTTTTACGCTATATTATACATGAAGAGTATATCTATGCTTCTATCACTTTCGTTTTTTTTGACAAACCTTACCAAATATGTGTGATAGTCGCTGCAACTTTACCTAAAGAAAACCAAAACAAAAAGCAGGATTATCGGATGGTTATATTTCTTTTAGTTACTATGTTTTCAAAAAAAGAAAGTGATACAAGCATAGATATACTCTTCATCTATAATATAGCGTAAAAACAATTAAAATCGGTTTAATTTTCGCAAAGAAAAATGGGGAGTACGATGCCCATATTTTTGTATGGAGCATAATTTGGTATCGTGCCTTCTTAATATGAACGGTACAATGTAATACCTATCTCTCTCTCCAGCCCATTATAGTCCCACTACTGGGCACGGGCCTCTTCCACTTTCGGAGGAATTATGGTCTACTGTGCCAAGCTGACAAGGCTTGTTGGCACACGGTTTAGTTTCGAGTATTCCGTTTCTCACAGTAGATAGTAACTGCTTATATTGTCCCTTAGCTGGCGCTTAAAGCAACCTGGGAAAGAAATGGGGTGGTGACACTTGTATTATTAACCAAACAGAAATCTTAATACAACAATGGAAACAGTTAGGGGAGGCTTTTGCCGCAAGGCAGACAAACGAAGCCATGGATTTTATATAATGTAATTTGATATTTGTCTGAATAAAGGCTTATTTATTTATTTATTTATTATACGGAAAGATTTGTGTAATGTGATATTTATAATGCCAAAATACACCATATATAGATTATTTTAGATAAGTTTAGTTATTTACGCAACAGAATTGTCGCCATTATGTTGTTGTATCACGATCGTCCACAGCTTTTAACTAATATATGATTCAATGCGTGTCGCTAGAATCAGTTGCATATTCCATGTGCGGTCCCACGTCTTCCGTACAATGGCTAACAACTAGCATAAGATTAAATGTATCGACAGTGTCACCTTCACGGTTTGTGCAAATTGGATTTGAATTACAATTAATAATGGTTATTATCGACTTAATATACAATGTATTTCTATGTACATTTTAAAATAATCAATTTGAGAATTTGTTTAAGTTTGCCATTTGTCTATCTACATATTATATGAACTAAATAAGGATCAGATAAAGGATAGTATAAACATAATATAAAAAAATTTTATATGCGAAAGATGAAAATCTTAAGACGGGACGAACGAACTTGTAAGCTACGAGTAGGTAAATCAGCTCGGAAATTTTCTTAAATATCTAAACTTAACTGAAAAAATTAAAACTGACAGTGTCAACATTCAGTGTCAACAACGCATTTCTTATTATAAAAACTGTTAACTGTTACTGTTGTGTTGTTTGTTATGTGTGTTATGGACGATTTTAATTAATATAAATGTTAAAGTTGTGTGTTATAGACGAATACTTAATCAAAATACGTAAGTTAAGTTTTTAGCGCATCAGAATTGGTCCTCATTGTTTTATGAAACAACATTTTTAAATTTTGTTGCTGATACACGAATATTTTCAAGTGTAAAACACCGTGTACCGTCTTTTAAGAGGCCTGTTTTATTTAGTAGCGTTATTCACACTATTAGTGCTAAAAATATATGAATTACATTGTAATAATTGTAAATTAAATACATGTACATTATGTACCTAATTATTATTAGATAGGTCCCAAACAATCCTAAAACCAACCCACGGTTTTTGAAAAACGATTATAGACGAACTTGTCCTAAACTCTTAAAGGTTTAATATAACATCCATCTATTTTAGGAAA
Source organism: Orgyia antiqua (assembly GCA_916999025.1). Lineage (NCBI taxonomy): Eukaryota > Metazoa > Arthropoda > Insecta > Lepidoptera > Erebidae > Orgyia > Orgyia antiqua. The sequence continues at coordinate 25,221,353 of OU779862.1, forward strand.
TCCATTACAAATCCTTATAAAGCAAAAATAATATGTAGATAAAAGACCCGGCTTTAGTATGACACGTTTATATCAATTTTTCAATCACAATATTTAATTACACTTTCAGTTTTCGCAAAGTCGTAAACATCAATTTAGTTAAAGCTTTTTAGAGTTCTGTAACAATATATAAAATGGGTCCCTATTACTGAGACTTTAATATCCGTCACTTTGTCTGTTACTAGGCTGTATTTCTGGTGATAGTTAATGTGCCTCCGTGTGGTGACGGATTAAGAATACAAGTCTCACCACCCCATCCCTCCCAAGGGTGCTGTAAAAGTCAGCTAAGGGATATTGCACACAGATAACATCCTCTGTGAGAGACGGAAAATTCGAGAATAAACCCTGTGCCAGCACGTCTGGTCAGTGCGGCACAGTACACTATAAGCCTTCCTAATGTGGTAGATGCCCGTGCCCAACAGTGGAACGTAAATAGGCTGGAGAGAGAGAGATAGCTAGAGTGCTTAAATAATCACAGTTTATGTATACCAGTTGAGGCTATAACAACTAATATTTATCATCTCAATTCTCCTGCCCTTATCCCCTTATTTGGTGCCGGGAATATGTCAAATATATTATGATAATAACGCTACGGAACTCTGTATGTCCGAGTCCCACTCGGGAAACTTACGACCATACTTGACGGTTTTATGAAACTTTCCTTTCTGATCTTTAATAATTTAGAAGAGATTAGTTTAGTATAAACAGCTTATACTCAGAAAGTTTTAAAGGGAATTGAATATATCAAAGGCATACTGAGGCCAATTCTTTTGTGCCTAAAAATTAACTTATCTAAAAACAAAGCTGTAGTGTATTTTGATTAATTGGCTATGAGGTAGTGCTCATTTATTTTAATTAAAATCATTAGTCTATAATACACAGTCTTTATACTAAGAAAGTTTCGTTATAATTGCTGAATTGTGTTATGGACACTATAAATTTTCAGTTTCAACACGCTTTTATTAGCTTCGTATGTATGTATATATGTATTAATATACGTAACTGAATCTTTGACAGTATTTAATTTGATTCGATCTGTTTACACACCGATGACAACAATAATAATTTATATAAATACTTAGGATTTTCAAGCACGTTTTTTAGATTCTAAACTAAACATATTATTTAGTTTAGTTTAGCTGTGCAAGTATAGTTGGTACCATGTCTAACGTATATTGACGGCTTACCTTTTAAATATTTATGACCGTTTACTTGTTCAACTAAATAGGTGTATACCGAATCGATAATATATGAAATTTGAATGCCCAATTCACGCTAGTTGATCGTTACATGGCGTTTGATCGATGGAAATTTTTCTTATGAACTTTCACGCGTAACTTTTAAAGTATTTTCTAATAGTTTCGTTATTATCTATGGTTAGTAAGAAAATTTAATGTTTGATAGAATTATTTATATGACTAGCTCTTGCCTGCAACTTCGTATGCGTGCAATTTAAAAACCAAATCTTATCGAATTATCAAAGCCATCCTCTTGAACCACTATATCTATATATTAAAAGAAACCGCATCAATATCCGTTGCGTACTGTTGAAGATATTAGCTCATATTGGGATATACAAACAACAAAAAGAACGATTTTGTTTTATATTGAGTAAAGATGTTAACGATATCGTAATGTTTTCTTGTAAATATGTACATAAATATTTGTTACAGTGTATAATATGTTTATAAAACCACTTTAAAACGAAGAACTGTTCGTGAACGTGGTACCTATTGGGATCTAAAGGGAAAATGAAAATGTGCAGTAAGTAGGCAGTTTTATTTCAATAGAAAAATGTTTCTGACGAACAAATTTACTTAATCCTATTTCAAGAGACTTAATAAGATGAAAATAATACGAATTTATGTTTGTAGATAGTTAACATTAACGTTAACTACATAGAATGAAATTATATGTAGTTGACGTTAACTAGCTGTAATAGACAATCTTAATGCTTTCTTTGAAACACTAAAATTCAATGATGATATTAATTAGATGCGTCCTTGTTACAACTTAATAACCAACATTGGCGGATCAATAACAAACATTGTACCAACATTTGTAAAATCATAATACACTAAATTCAAACATAATATGTAATCTCCAGCACCCACACATGTTTGTGCACACAAACGCAAACAGTTGTGGTTTCTTTATCAATACGTATATGATCCATTTGTGGCTGTGTGAGTTGGATGACGTCATGCAATTGTCATCGTTGTCACGGCTAACGAGCGGCACTCGGTCACAATTCTTAGTTTTTCTGTTCTGCGTGTAAACTTTTATTTGTTTACTAGCTGATGCCTGCTACTCCGTACGCGTGGAATTTTAGATCCTCATATTTTTTATCACTGTTTAAACCTGCTATGGACTTTCACGAATATTTCAAGCCCAAAATCACAAAAATCGGCCAAGCCGTTCTCGAGTTTTAGCGAGACTAACGAACAGCAATTGATTTTTATATATAAGATTGTAATATATAGTCTATGGTAAATAGCTATATTATGGATTCTTTTGTTTTACAATTGAGCTATGGGTGGGATTTGTAATACATAAAAAAATGTCGAATGTCTTTACAACGTCCTAAAACATAGTAAGCTACATTTTTAAAACGTTAATGGCGTACATTTTGAGAGTTTGTGACTATACACCGAATGTTTAAATTTTGTAGGATTTAAGTGCCTAATCTCTCCCGAAGGGAGATGAAGAGGCCCGTGCCCAGCAGTGGGACATAAGTAGGTTGAAGAGAGAGAAATGCATAGTTTCGTTACAGTAAAGATTTCGCTATTGACGATTTACACGGATAAAATATAAATTAAAAAAAATTGTCATAGAGTTAGTGATCAAAACTGTAAACAACAGAATCATACATAAATTTTCTTAAAATTTATGTATGAGATATCTTTAAACAACTAGGTAAATCGTTATTAATTAATAACGTAAATATACATTGTGAGTTCTCAAAGGACATTCTAATTAAAAACACGTGATAACGCAGACATGGATGGTTAATGTAAAGATACTCGTAATAATTTGTTTGATTGACATTAAAAAATATGGTAGAGACTCTAACATTTAATACCTAAAATGTTATTTTGCATACATGTGTATAATATAATTATTATATTGTCCTTGTTTTTCGTACTATGACACAAAGTTTAGTTTAACCGGTTTTATTTAAACTCTATGTAGAGATTTAGATTTTAATATTATTATATATGTTTTAAAAACTGCTTACATACGGTTTTGGATATGATTTTTGTATCTGTGCAAAACGAAAATACTTTTTTTTAATATTTGAATCATAGACATTTTTAAATCCTGTTTTCTTACCCGATCCGAGCATTTAAATTTGGAACTTACCGAGGAATGTTAACACTGGCTACAATAATTATTACGTCTGATGTTTTTTTCCTATATCTAAGTAAGTATTAAGTAATAATAATACCTATAGTAAAAAAGCGTGCAAAATGTTGTATTAAACAGGAAGGTAAATTTTCATATGGCATTGACTATGTTTGTACAATTGTTAAAGGTTTTGACAGGTGTCAAATGATTACTCGCGCGGGAACACGTGCTAAAGCAAACCATAGATAAAAAATATATCACTTTCTTTTTCAATGAACTTGACATCGGTCGAAAGCTGTGACAATACTTAACAAAAGGTGTTAGTGACGTCAGAGTTTAGTTCGTATTTTGTAAACAGTGCCATGTGCTAGATAAAAATTTTGCAATAGAAATATATAATAACGATTGTGGTTTCATATCTCGCCGAGTTCAATAACATTTTGTATCCTCAACCTGAAACTATTAGTTATTTCTAGTTAATTGTTTGTTAGTCTATTTAATTTTGTTTTTTTTTTCTACTTAAAAAACCTCTTCTTGCCGCATTTTTTCTTTAATTTTCTCATCAAGAAGTTTTGTATCAATTACAGCTATTAGAGTCAGTAGGTTTGATCTCTATAGTGTATTTAGTAAATATTTATTTCAAACTTGATCATGTTTAAATTATATTTTTTTCATTTCCTTTTGTTTTAAGTCCAGGCCTTAAACTCTATCTGAACTGTAATTTCAAGGACAGTCCTTGATTTAAGTTCTTAAGTATCTTCTTTTTAACTGAGTAGTGACTCAAGTGACACGGTCGTCAGTCGACTGAGAGACCTTGCCTCCCCCCTTTCCTCATGCACCGCAGTCCGATGACGTCAGCCGCGCCATCTTGGGACAGTAACACGTTGCTTAGCAACCGCACGCGACGCACTCATGAAGGTACAGATAAAAGTGGAGTCCAGACTCTGAATACCTACTTGAAGCAAAAATGATGTATGGCTATCTCGCTCACTGTGGTCAAACCCTTTCTTTCTAAGTAGGGTAACCTTTATTGTATTTCTTCCAGGACAAAACTTCAAGTAGTTGTGTTCCATATAGTGTCAACAAAATGTTCACTTCTAAGACCTAGCCCGTATAGATTTTATGTGTCGAGATACTTTATGTACTGTGCGTAAAAAAAATACTCAAAAAACAAACTGTTTGTTATCGCGTGAAAGTTTGGATAATTCTAGTTTTTTAACAGTAACTGGAGGTTCGGTTGTTAAATTTATTATTCTTTTTACATTTATAAACACGTAAAATTTCCTAGTTCGTATGTACGATGTACCTATAGAATATTGGTGGGAAATAGATAATTACTAGAACAAAGGTGTAGTTCCTACGGCAATACGAAATTAATGAATGATTGTGAGATCTGCTTGAGATAAAATAATGATAATTTACCTTTATTTCAGACCTAAATACATGTTACAAAGATACAGAAAAATGATTCCAACGAATTGAGAACCTCCTTTTTTAAAGCCGGTTAAAAATAACAAGGTGTTAGTAATTTCTTAGTAAACAAAACAAGTTACACAATAAAATCTATTTGGCATACCTAAGTGGAAACATAACTTTTTGTGTAGGTAGCGTAAAAACGAAAAAGGGTTATTGTACTCATATTTTTAAACATGTACTGTTATTAAGGGACCAACCATGAAATCGCAAAAGATATATGTTTCATTAATTTTGCAGATTAATTAAACATTATGAATACATACTGGACAATAGTTTTTCCTAAATTTCTGGGTTAGCCAATGTATTTCTATTTATTAATGTCAGTTAAAGGGCAAATTCGGTCAATAATACTTCTGAAAAAAAAAATACGTTACGTTGATTAAAATTAGTTTGTCGGAAAATCTGTAGTTAATAGTCATTTTAACTGACAATATGAATGTGGTTAAAAGTGGCTGACGGAAGAACGGAGAATCAGTCAAAATCAATTTTTACGTATATTTCTGTCTACAGCGTTTAAAGGAACCTATCATGAATGGCATGACGGGAGCTAAAAACCTAACCCACCCTTGTCGGGTTGCCCTTGGCTCCCTGTGCCTTGTGTTCCACTACTTGGCGCTAGGCAAGTCAGTTAAAATTACATTTAAACAGCTATATTGGGTAAAATTAGTTTTCAATAATTTCAGTCAAAAGTACTACTGTCGAGAGCTTACAGTCTATTGAGTGGTTATAAGTTTTGACTGTGACATATATCATAGGGGGCTATAATAGGAACGATAATAAAGTTACAAAAAAAGGGCAAAAAAGAAACAACAGCACTTTCCAAATTAAAATCATTTAATAACTTTTCTTTTATACATGACTAAATATTATTGTTTTGTGTAATTTCTGTCTCTTACCACGTAAATCACTAAGTATATTTTCTGTATGACTCTTTAAGTGTTAAAAAATGAATTTGCAATTTTCTTAATTAATACGCTTTCATGCAAATCATTGCAATAAATTGAGTCCGTGATGGGATGCTTAAACATTTCTTGCAACAGAGGAGTAAAATGTTGTGATACAACATTAATTAATTTGTTTTCTATATTGTTTTCTCTGAGTTGGCCCATCAGGAAGGATTACTTTCATAAATGCCAGAGCTAGGATTTGGTACACCCAGAGTAGCTACTTGCCCCATAGACTCTTCCTGTAATGAACTGTCTATCTGAAAATTATAATATATTTTACAAAATATAGCCTTTTGCCATATATTCGAACTACTACATTTCTGAAACATAATAATAATGTAAGGCTCTCATTAGGCAGTCGGATCGGGGGGGGGGGGGCTGGTTCAGAAAGCAGCAATTATCTCTGGAGCCTTGAGCGCCGGTAGTTTGGAAAATGTTCCTGATACTGGTGGGGTATTTTTTTTCATACTAGTTTTTATATTCCTTATAAATTCAAATATTTAACATTGTATAACATGTGAGACAATTAAAGGAGTTTGTAAATAGATACTTGAAATTTTACCTTGCAAGGTGATACTGCTTCTTGATTTGTAAATATAGTAGGAACTGCTGTTTGTTTTAAAAAATCCTTGCACTTTCATAAAATTTCATTTTCAATGGTACAATGGATAACCATAATTTCCTCTGGGTACTATTTTTAGGAAATCTAAAAAAATAATATTGTAGGTAAGTATATTAATGTTGTAAATAATGTGAAATAAAAATTAAATGACTAAGCAAACATGTATAATTTAGTTCAGGTCCCACAGAAAGTCCTAGATATGTCCTCAGTATGGTCACACTATTTCAAAATTACTTCTTGTAAACAAGAAAGATAAAATTGCACTAAGTCCATGAAATTCAATGTAAGACTATTAGATCTTTACATCGTTATCAGTATAGTTAGTTAGAAGTATGCTGAAAACATTGTTTAATCATTTTATGAAGTATTTAATTGAAAATACAAAGAAATATGTTTGCAGTTATTCAATGCCAGAAATCACGATCTAAACACTTACGCGTGAAATTGTATATCACCTCCTGGACACCACGTACTACCGCAACCACGCACTACACAAGTTTGCACCATTTCTTTAATTATAAAAATAATTAGAGTCGAAAATTTGAAACGAAGCTGTGAACCGTAAAGTAAACAACCGACATATTGGCACAATTTTGTCGACAACTTGACATATGGTGACCAATGTTGCCAAATTACGAAATCCTTAGGAAATGGGGAAAATAATTCACTGATTCGTCAACCATGAAAAGCATCCGTGATCTACTATTTTATTATTTTTAATTTCATTCATCGTATTTCAACTAGTTATTTATAGTTACGATTAAACACTATCAAATGACAGTGTTTAACTTGTGATTTGATATGTGTGGTGACTCTTTTTAAGAATTTACTAGGAGATTTTAATAAGGAGATAGCAGTACTAAGGCCACACTAAAAAGAGAGGTCAGACCACAGAGAGTGAGATAGAGATACGTAGGTATTTGCCTCAAACCGATGTTCCAAGTATGGCCTCCTTTTTTTTATCTATACCTTCATGGACGCACTTAGGACAGGTTGTTTGGACCGCAAATTATATCATGAAAATTATTTTTTTCTTACAAGAATATCATGTAGAAAAAGTATAAATAGATACAAATGGCTCAAAAGAGCATATTCTAGAGATTGTTTATTATAATTAGGTACCTATACGAATGCTGTATTTTATTCTATTACTAGCCAACGACCTTCGTATCACCAAATTCAAAAGAAACAATACATTTACTAACTAACTACTAAAAAAATTTTTTTTTTTGTTTTTATTGTTTTGATTTCCTTTTTCATAAGTCTTTTCCGGAAGTAGATATATTCCAAATTTATAATAGCTAATAGGTAATATAATTAATTGGTTGTATTAAGAAAATGTGTTTTCCTAATTTTCTATAAGGCATAAGTACTTAATTGCTCCTAACAGCCTATATTATCCTACTATAGTGCAATGACCTTTTGTTATCTTTCCAGGCTTTTCAATTTTGTGCAGTTTTCGTTTCTATCACTTCGAAGGTCATAATATTGCATAAGATATATATTTAGAATAAATTCCCAAAGACAACGTTATCATGGCATGTAAATATATACTAATAAGGTTGCATCACAGATAACTATTAAACAAATAGAGTTATGTCTAGATAAATGTTTACTTGTTCAGAGGAAAGTCATACGTTAGTGCGTATTATTCTTGTAAAAGGCATTGTGAAAATATAGTAGGAATATTTTCTTTTCATTAACATTTAATTATTAGTTCGGAACGTATCTATCAATGTATTAATCTATGTAACGGAATCTTTGAAAGTGATTTTCACCCACTTACAGTAGTCGGATTGATCTGAAATTTTGCACACATATTAAGTACCGATGACAATGCAATATAAAAAATATTCAGGATTTTAAAGCGTGTTTTTTAGTTTTAGAACTAGTTAGACTAAGTAATATTATTTTAACACGCTTTTATTAATTCGGTGCGTATCTATCAATGTATTAATCTATGTAACTGAATCTTTGAAAGTAATTTTTACACACTTGTAGTAATCAGATCGATCTGAAATTATGCACACATATAAAAAGTCAAGCGTGTTCTTTAGTTTTTTTATTAAGTTTATCTGACGCATGTCCATAATAATATAGAGTATGTATTTTGAAATTAAGTTCACAGAATATATATTTGACGATAAATAAAAAACCAGCCAAGCAACAATAAAAGCAACAATAGCACACAAATAATTCATTTTGTGAATCGAACCCACAACCTCGCGAACGGCAATAACTACTGCAACACTGATCCCGACAATAATAAGAAAATATGCGTAAAGTTTAAATTACTGCTTCTGACACAAATATTTGTAAATAATAAAGCATTTAGACACAAAACAACGGTTTATTGATAGTTAATTACATCATGATTGTGAAGTGAGAAGAACTGTGTAACAGAGTTAAATACTTAGTACAATTACCCATACAATTAATATGCGTTAAGTTACAACAATGTGACTTTTGTTTGAAGTATGTATCCGTGAAAAAGATATTAAATAACTGTAATAAACAAGAAGATTTCCTGCTGTAAATATTTTAAACGGTTTTACGAAAGTAGATTTGTGTTTTACTTATCATTTAGTTGCTTGAATTTCGATTAAAAATAGAGGGGGACATAGGATAGAAACTTAATTATTATAGTTTTTTTTCGTCTGTTACGATTTACAGCAAAACAACCGGACTCGTTTCAAATTAAGTACATATTGGAACGAAGTTTTGGAACGAAGTTCCTTATCGCGCGTTGTGAAACTATAACGACTAGACGGAAAAAATTCTTACGAAAAGTTGTCACGACACTTTTTGCTATAGCCGTGCGGCGTGCGTCGTATTTTGTAATAATTTATTATATAAAATTTTATTACAATTCCTTCACTAATTAATCGAAAGGGACTTCGTTCCATCCGGGTGTCCTTTGACACCTCTCAAGTTTTTTTAATTTCTACAAACAATTAGATAAATAAACTCTAATGTACAAAAAGAGGTTATAACAAAATTAAACTTAAAACAAATATTAACAAGAGTAAAATTAGTAATAGGAATAACTAATGAATTTGATTGTACCTAATTTTAAAGACCTCATTACACTGCAAAATACAATTTTATACCATTTTTTTTAGTTTTTTTTTTATAATTATTCAGGACATTTCCTCTGGTCCCAAAGTAAGCTATATTTCTATGCTTGTATTATGGGTACCAGATACGGATAGACTACATATACTACTTTTCTTTTGTAAATACATACTTATAATACATAGAAACACCCAGACGCACTACAAACATTTGTATGACATTTAGGGATATCACACTAATGATTGTCCCAAGCGGGAATCGAACCCGCGACCTCGTGATCGGCAGTCCATTACATAAACCACTCCACCACGAAGCCCGTCGCTTTGACCGCGCGCCAAGCGCGTTGGCCTAAATAATATGTATACATACATATGTATAAATACGTTTATTTCGTCAATTGAATAATATTATTTTAAATTTATGAAGTCACATAAACAGTAATATCTATACTAATACTAGCTGTCCCGGCAAAGGTTGTTTTGCCATACAATTCTGTGTAAAAATCAACAACAAAAAATTTCATCAAAATCGGTCCAGCCGTTTAGGAGGAGTTCAATTACAAACACACGTACGGAAGATTTACAAATATAAAGACTGTAAAGCGAGTTTGTTTTGTTTGTTTAAACGCGCTAATCTCGGGAATCACTAGGCCGATTTGAAAAATTCTTTTAGTTTTAGATAGGGCATTTATCGAGGAAGGCTTTGAGCTAAATAACATCACGCTACGATCAGTAGAAGCGAAGCAGTATTCAAAAATGTTGCAAAAAAGAGGAAAATTTTTTATTTTAGATTATTGCATTGTCATCGGTTCTTACTTCTTATTATGTGTGCAAAATCCTATCCTACAGTTCCTACTAGTCCTACTAAACTAAGTTATAAATATAAAAACAAGATAATGACATAATAAAATATTGATGAGCTTAAGTGTTAATGTGTGTAACGAAACCATAGCGCGATTTAAAAATACTGTACAACGCCATCTATCGAGTACAGTAGTAAACTTCTGTGATTTGATTCCTTAATTTTACGCGTATGAAGTCGCGGGCAACAGTTAACAGCTAGTTTCATATAAATCAGATTATTGCAAGTGTAAATATGGAAGTTATTTGACGGGCTTCGTGGTCTAGTGGTTTATGTAACGGACTGCTGTTCAAGAGATCGCAGGTTCGATTCCCGCGCGGGTATTTGTGTGATGTTTATAAAATGTCATACAAATGTTTGTTCTGCGTCTAGGTGTTTCTATGTATTTTAAGTATGTATTTACAAAAGAAAAGTAGTACCTATGTGTAATATATCCGTATTCTGGTACCCATAACACAAGCATAATAAGATTAGCTTGGGACAAGAGGACGTTTTGTGAAATGTCCGTGAATATTTATTTATTATTTATTTATATTTTGGGGGCCACTCACAAATGCTTTACCCACGCTCTACTAAGACTTTTTTTAATGTGAACTATTATTTCAATTCCCAACCTCCTTTACCTACGTGTTTTGCTCGAAATTTTTTAAAACAATCGTCATTCTTCCTTTCAAATCTCCTTTACTACGTCTAGAGTATTAGACGTCCAAAATTTGGCAACAATAACTGCAGATTTTGGCAAGTAGCCCAATATCACTAGCCAATAAACAATTATTATGCGTTATTTTACTATACGTAGATATTCTGTTATGAAAATAATTACATTTTGTTACTGAGTAACGAACGAAGATAAATAGACAAATTTTTATGTATTTATTAAATGTAAACTGAAACAAATCTTCAAATTCTTCTTTTATCAATTCAAATGTCCTCAATCTTTCAAATCTTTTAGATTTTATATGTCATAAAAAATACCAAAAAAATACTATGAATAATGTATACAATTATAATCTTTACTTATCATAAATAAATAACTATTTTATTTTTAAATTGCATACATACCAAGTTGCAGGCAACAGTAAGTAAAACAAGAATTATGAAATTATTAACTCATAAGAAAATATTAACTGTCTCTACGAAAAAATTATAATCTTTTAAATAATTAAAAATTAAGTTTATATGTAATTATATATAACTTCCGAAGAGGAGATCGCGCGCGGCGGGCCGGTATCCAGAGACCCGCCGCGCCAAATATGATGGGGGGACCTAATGCTCCCCGTTGGGCCGGGCCCCGTTTAGCAGGGCCACCCCTCGCCGGGTCATGGTAAAGCTCAAGGCACCATCATGGCCCAGCAAGGCAAGGCGAAGAAAAAGTATTTGTGATTAATTACTTACAATTTTATTTATTTTACGATCTATCAAAGGATAACTAAATGTTATCTTAATACGCAACAGTAAGTACATTGAACTAATATATCTAAAATGTTTAAGTCTCACAATTAATAATAGAAACACACAAACTCTTTGAAGTCGCTATACTGAACTGAAATAATTACATAACAATTATTTGTAACATAATTTAAATTAATTGTTAAATTTAAAGTACTCGTAATTGATATATGTAGTAGATATTATATTGAAGATTTACCATGACAAAAAACTAATATATTAAACTTATAATTGAGTTACAATTTTCGTCATTCGCCTTTTTTCCATGAGAATAAGCAGAGACTAGCTGTAAAGCGCCATCTGCTACGATCTAAACACACTTCCTTAGCTACATTTACACTCATACATTGTTTTTATTCACTTGTAAAAATGACTAAAATAAAAATGATGAATGATGACTAAAAATCCATTCCTAATTTCAAAAAATATCCATGTAATTCAAGGGTTTTGTTATTTTTAAACTAAAAAGAAATAGAAGCAATATCTTTTCTTCATTTATATAAAAGTCTATTTACTATATACAAATAGATATATAAATAACTATATTCTGCACATTTAGTCTACAAGTTTATTTAGTTAAATACCTGTATGATAGAGGATAAATTCGCAATAATACGTAGAGTTTTCCTATAACAGTATGCGTCCTATAACAGCACGCTCTCGGACAAAACGAAGCAATTTTAATTATAAATTCTATTATTTTATAATAAAATAATAATAATATTATTCAGAACATTTTACGCAACGTCTTCTGGTCTCAAAGTAAGCTATATTTCTATGCTTGTATTATGATACGTATAGACTACATAAACTACTTTTTTTTGTAAATACATACTTATAATACATACAAAACACCCAGACGCAGTACAAACATTTGTATGACATTTATGGATATCACACAAATGATTGTCCCAAGCGGGAATCAAACCCGCGACCTCGTGATCGGCAGTCCATTACATAAACCACTCCGCCACGTATTTAATACCTATTTCAAACTAGATTTTAAATACACAGTATTTGTGAACATTATTGTTTGGTTTTAGTTTTCTTAATTAATAGGAATTAAGGATTTTAAACAAATAAACTTATTGCAGAAATTTATAGCTTAGAAATATCCATTTGTAAGTTCATATTTTAATGAATAATGCGGCAAGCAATACAATTTATGAAATATGAAGATAGCCGTACTATTTTCAACAATGGCACTTAGTTAACTGTTTACGGTTATCATATCTTTCTTATTAATTATTATATCTGATTTGGGAAACTTATTTAAAAAACTTATTATGGAAAACTTCTAATACAGCATAAATTTTACACAAATACTTTTTCAAAGTGGAATTCGACCCTAAAACCTTATGCTCGGAAGTAAGCACATTGATAACTACGCCAAGAAACCACTTGATAGTATCTTAAAGATTATTTTACTGTTAAATAAGGAAAGTGCATTAACAAATTAACTAGACCTGACACATAAAGCCAAATTCCAAGTAATACTGTAACCAAATTCACGTCGTAGTAACCTCCATTCTAAAGTTGGTTTTTGTTTCACTAGAAAACTGATAAGTTACACAATATAGGAATGAATTGCTGAGAAAAATTCCTTGAACATTAAATATGTTACTAAAATTTAAAATAGTCAATAGATTTCTTTGCATTCTGACTGTTCTAACTCATGACCTCAGCGTTAAAAGGTTTGATTATTATCTATCTCCTAATCAGATATCATCTAATTTTGTTCTTACAGTTTCACGCGAAATTGTTTCATATAGTATGTATTTCAATTCAAAGGAATATCCATAATCCTAATTGAAGTACCTCCTAAGAAACTCTTTTAAGAATATCAGTTCCATAATATTAAAAGAGCTCTTTACTCAGCCCATAAATTTCCCACTACTGCCCACGGGCCTCCTCCTCTTCGTGAGGGTGTATAGTTTACTATCTCACGCTGGGTTTTGCTTTCGAGCTTTCCTTCTCTTGCAGAAGAAGTTATCTGCTTATATTTATTTAGCTAGCTTTCACAGCACTCTAGACAGAGGCGTATTTATCCTAGGGCCATTGGAGCCATGGCCCGGGGCGGCCAGCCTGAGAAGGGCGGCGAAAGCCTTCAAGTTTGAAATTTTGCTCTATCTCTATTAATTTATAGGGTGGCTAATTAAGTAGACCCGGGGCGACAAATGAAATGGCCCGGGGGGCTAATTTTCAAAATACGCCTCTGACTCTGGAGGGAAAATGACATGACGACACTTGTATTTTTAATACGCGGAAAACTGTCCAAAATTAGGGATTTGAAATGAATAAAAAATTTTTGACCATGGTAAAAAGTAACTATATTTTAAATAAAGATTTATAACTCGATTTGAATAGTTAAATAAAACCAATTTGATGACATGGGTTGACAGCTTAGTTACACGTCATCCAACAACCATCTACCCGTTAGTAAATATTTAATCCTGACCTTTTCCTTAAACAAATCATTATTAAAATTTATTCAAATAATAATTAACACAGAGAGCAATGATTTATTGCAAATTAGTATTTTAAACCGTATCTTGACACGGCTGTAACAATTTAAAAAAAAAAGTGGTGTATGTAGTGTGTTCGTATTGTGGTATCCATAACTCAAGCATATAAGCTTAGTTTGGGACCAAAGGAAGTTGTGTGAAATGTCCATGAATATTTTATTTCTTACTAGCTGATGCCCGCTACTCCGTACGCGTGGATGTTTAGATCCCCATATATTTTGTCAGCATTTAAACCTTCCCTGGACTCTCATGAATATTTCAACACTAAAATCACAAAAATCGGCCTAGCCTTTCTCGTGTTTTAGCGAGACTAACGAACCACAATTGATTTTTAGGGTTCCGTACCCAAAGGGTAAAAACGGGACCCTATTACTGAGACTTCGCTGTCCGTCCGTCCGTCCGTCCGTCTGTCACCAGGCTGTATCTCAAGAACGGTGATAGCTAGAGAGTTGAAATTTTCACAGATGATGTATTTCTATTGCCGCTATAACAACAAATACTAAAAATAAAATAAAATAAATATTTAAGGGCTCCCATACAACAAACATGATCTTTTTACCGTTTCTTGCTCGATACTAATAACGTTGCCTTATGTTGCATAGATAATGGTACGGAACCCTTCGTGCGCGAGTCCGACTCGCGCTTGACCAATTTTTATATACAACGTGTTTCAGAAAGGTGTAGTCATAGTAGCATATTTGACCATCGTTACGCATGGCTGGTGACTTGGCACTAGGCATGGATGTAATTATAAAATATATACATAATATTACTAGCTGACCCCGCAAACGTTGTTTTGCCATTGACATTTAGTGGGGGGAGGGGTTTGAAAAATAGATGTTGTCCGATTCTCAGACCTACTGAATATGCATTTAAAATTTCATAAAAATCGGTCAAGCCGTTTCGAAGGAGTACGGTAACTAACACTGTGCATAGCATAGATATACTCTTTATCTATAATATAACGCAAAAACTATTAAAATCTGTTTAACTTTCGCGAAAAAAAAACGGAAGTACGAAACGTCTTTTTTCAAAGAATTTGTATTTTATTATTATATTTGTCCCTTTCAGCGCGGCGCTCGGAAATAGGGATAGCAATACCTAAGGCAAATACCTAAATGAGGAGTACAGTACCCTCTTAACGTCCCACTGTTGGACACGAGCCTCCTCCACTTAGAATTTTGGCCGATGGCGATGGCGATTATGGTCTACTGCGCCGCGCTGACTAGGTGTGTTAGCATAGGTTTCATTTCCGACTCTCACAGAGAATTTTATCTGAGGCAGTGACACTTCTATTATTAATTTCGTCACCACAAAAACAAAAAAAAAATATTTCTTATTCTTGAATTATTTATAAAAATGCATAAATAATTAGTTTAATCTCGAAGTACAAAAATGATCCTAATAAATAAAAAAATTCGCACCTTAATCCCTGAATAAAATATATGCATACTTTCTAATAGTTTCTAAGCAATGTGTGAGAATGTATGCAGCTTGTACACTTGCTAAGTGTAAAACCAAATCATTACAGGTTTATCAAACGATAGGGCACAATTTGCAATTGAAACTTGTATACAGGGTGTCCCAGAACTCAACGTCAAGCCGAAACGGGGTGACAGGATAGATCATAACCATCACGAGAAAAATCAGAAAAAAAATCTATCCCATGCAGTTTGGAAATTATGGGCATTTTAAGAAAAACCTAGAAATTTGGTCTAACTGTACCATTTTTCGGTTATTGTGGTTAATTTTTATTATTTTTGGTCATTTAAACTTTGGAACCGTAACCCTAAATAACATCTCGAGAATCACAGTCTAAAATAATGACACAATTACCCCAAGTTTCCTAGAATTTAGACTATTTGTTAAACTATGAATTTAAAATTTTCAAACTTTGTCGACTTTGAAACACCCTCCTTTAAAAAAAATGTACTAGAGTGCCTTGGCAAGTGCCATTAAGAGTTGGCGCATTTAATCAGGATTGTAAAATGGTACAATACTTGTAAGTTTCGTACTAAAAAAAACGAGTAAAAAATAAAAACCTCAAGTAACCCGATTTTTGCTAACCCATTTTACTCAGTTAAAATGTTTTTTATTCGCACAAGCCCTTGGTAGGTTCTTTATTTTACGGTAAAATGATGAGAGATATGGATAGTGGACATGTTTGCCATGAGCGAGCGAGACAGATAGTGACGCCACTTTTACCAAAGCAACAAAATACTAATAAAATAATGAAAAATGTTGACCTTGTTTTGTTTAGGTTTATTGGAATAAAAGTCAGATTTGAAAATAACATTTTTTATTAAAACAAATGTTCAAATTGTTTACCATCAGCTTCAACACACGCCCTACATCTTCTTAAAAAAGATCTACTTATTAGCCGGGCATATCCTCGAGAGTTGATGTCCTCAGCAGCTTGAGAAATTCGTTCACGCAGCTCGGCTACGCTCTCAATGGGCTTAGAATAAACTTTTTCTTTGAGAACGCCCCAATAAAAAAAATCCAGGGGATTTAAATCTGGGGAACGGGCTGGCCACGAGATAGTGCCTGAACGTCCAATCCACCTTCCCGGATATTCTTGGTCAAGGAAATCTCTTACTTGCACTGCGTAATGCGCTGGGCAGCCATCTTGTTGATACCACATGTGGCAACGATCTGTTAGTGGTACGTCCTCTAACAAACTTGGTAAATTTTCTCGTAAAAAATTTAGGTAATTCGTGCCATTCAAATTCTCAGGCAGCTCAAAAGGCCCAACTATTTTGCCGTTTAAAATTCCTGTCCACAGGTTAACTTTAAAGCGATATTGGGATCGGTCTTCTCGCATTAAATGTGGATTCTCCACATGCCACTCATGAAAATTGTGTAAGTTTATGTAGCCATCTTTTTTAAATGTAGATTCATCTGACCAGAGAATTTTTTGGATGAATTGGGGATTTTCATTATGCCTCTGTAGCATTGTTCTACAAAATGAAATCCTTTCAGGATAATCTCGAGGGAGAAGACTTTGAACTCGTTGTACGTGAAATGGATGCATTTCAGCTCTTTGTAAAATACGATGTGCTGTGCTTTTGGGTATTCCCGTTCTTTCTTCAATTCCACGAACGGAAATACTTGGGTCATCTGCGACCTCTTCCAACACTTCTTCTTCGTAAGGAAAGCGAGGTCTACCTCCAGCCCGTATTTGATTCGGGAAATGGCCGTCCTCTGTGAGTGAATGGTGCACATTAACAAACACGCGGTGATCCGGATAGCGCTCTAAATTTGGATATCTTTCACGATAAAGTCTAGCGGCGGCACTTGCGTTGCATCTGCATTCCCCATAAATGAGATGCATGTTCGCATATTCTTGTGAAGTGTAGCGCGTAGGCATAGTGATGAGAAGGATGTCAACACAAAAGTCCAATTCCAAAAGAGAGAAGCCAAAGTTGCCGGTATGTAATCAACAAGTCCAATTCACAAAAATCCAAGTCCAAAAAGAAAAGCCAAAGTTGTCAGTACTAAATTAACACAAGCGAATACGGAAAGGTGCGCAGTAGACGAATGAGCGAAATGTACTAACTGGTGTCAGACTGGCAGCGTAGCTATTTGCTTGGTATGGCGTCTGTATCTGTTTCATTCGCACTCGTTTAAACGATGCATCTCCGTCTCACTGCGTGGCGTCACTATCTGTCTCGCTCGCTCATGGCAAACATGTCCACTATCCATCTCTCTCATCATTTTGCCGTAAAATAAAGAACCTACCAAGGGCTTGTGCGAATAAAAAACATTTTTCCTGAGTAAAATGGGTTAGCAAAAATCGGGTTACTTGAGGTTTTTATTTTTTACTCGTTTTTTTTAGTACGAAACTTACAAGTATTGTACCATTTTACAATCCTGATTAAATGCGCCAACTCTTAATGGCACTTGCCAAGGCACTCTAGTACATTTTTTTTAAAGGAGGGTGTTTCAAAGTCGACAAAGTTTGAAAATTTTAAATTCATAGTTTAACAAATAGTCTAAATTCTAGGAAACTTGGGGTAATTGTGTCATTATTTTAGACTGTGATTCTCGAGATGTTATTTAGGGTTACGGTTCCAAAGTTTAAATGACCAAAAATAATAAAAATTAACCACAATAACCGAAAAATGGTACAGTTAGACCAAATTTCTAGGTTTTTCTTAAAATGCCCATAATTTTCAAACTGCATGGGATAGATTTTTTTTCTGATTTTTCTCGTGATGGTTATGATCTATCCTGTCACCCCGTTTCGGCTTGACGTTGAGTTCTGGGACACCCTGTATAAAGGCAATTCAACGTTATTATAGGATGAATGTTTTATTCCATAATTGTATGGTTAACATATACAAACTATTTTCCAAAGCGGTGTGATACTGTAGGTGTTATATTGTAGGTGTGATTTATTACGTAATTATTTCACTGTAATTTTTTGGGTTTCATACTGAAGGGTTATAAGACCCTTTTACTGAGACTTAGCTATCCATCCGTCTGTCATCTATCCGTCTGTTCTTTATGAGATATAGCCAAGACTGTATCTCATAAAATTGATTGCTTGACTATTTATTGCGATAAAAAAATATTTAAGTCAGAAAATGTTTAAAAAGAAGTTTGTGTTAAAAAGAATAAAATTAAAATTTTTACTGATCTTGATTAAACGTAATTTTCTTGACCTATGGATATCATAATCTGGCCACCAAATCCTTGGTACGAATTTGGCACAGCTGATTATGCACTGATTAAGACAATGATCTAATTTATGTAGGTACTTGTTTAGACGTATATATCCGTCGTCGCCATTATTCAGCATACACGTGCCTGATACCGAACATGATGCACGCCTCCCTATGAGGGTAGATTGCGTGGGCTTAGGAGGTAGAGGTATCTCCCTTTTAATGCAACCACGTGTATTTATATCGAGCTTATATGAATTAAATATTAAGTGTATATTAAAATACCTCAAATTAGCGATGTTGATACAATAATACTAAAAGTATTATATAGTAACATGTTTTTATAAGTTTCCTTTTCATTTATACTGTAGAATTATTTAATGCCATTTTAACCCCCCTAAATACGTCGTATTATTCCTAAATTCATCATAGAAGAATTACATTGCAATAAATGAAAATAAAATTAAGATTTCAGTACGTATTTATGCGTTTGTTAAACTAAATAATTACTAAAATAAGTAAGCAAATGACTAAAATTGATGTTAATTGTCAGTGTAAATTGCGAGGACAAAAAGTATTTCATTTGTATAAAGTCTTTAAGTACAAAATACATGAGATATGAAAACGTGTAACTCTTTTTACAAAAAATACGTAGACGGAAGTGTGTGTTTGGCACGACTAGGTATAGTTTTAGGAAGAAAGCTATTTATGTATACCTAATATCTGTTTTTAGAAAAATATTCCCCTAAGCGACAATTGTTCTGTGCTTCTTTTTGCTTAGCGTAGTCTTTATGATACTACTGGCTTCTATAGAAAGCAAATAAAAATTTTAGTACTAAAACAGCACTAAAAACTATTTGAAATACTTTTAAAATAAATAGAACTGAAATAGATATTCTTTTGAACGTGGGATTTCATTGTAGGATGCCAAGTGTTTATTTACTTTTTATTTTAACAATACTATTACTATGTCACGTGAATTTATGACACTTTAGACAATTATCTTTTTCGTTTTCTCATATAATATTTCTTCACATAAATATTTTAACTTTTCTATCCTGGCTATTGTGACTGACATACAAATAATATTTGGCTAATACAATAGAACTAATTAATTAACAGTTTTACTATTGATTTACTACGCTTTTTATTAAAATAATTTATAGAAAAAACTTCATAAACAAACGTTAAAATAATAAATATTGCGAACCTGTGTTAGTCTTATTTTAATAAATTTTTACAATCTTATTTGACGTAATATCCCGTTTTTAAAGTAATTTTATATCATACGTCATAAAAACTATTCAATATCTGTAATCCTATTGAAAGACCTTTAAAACTATATCAAATAGAATTCTCAATAACCGGATCAATGGAATTATTTCATACGCCTACTCATTTTATATATTTGCTAATATTTAGAGGTCATTTACTTTGTGGATATTGTTCCGTCTAATATTTTAGCCAGTGCCAGTGGTTTGTTTTAGCAAAAAGATTATTTATTTATTAGTTTATTTATTAACTATTACAAATCATATTACAGAAATGGGGACACATACTGACTCCATTCTAATGTTATTTACTAGTATTATAAATGTGAAAGTTTATGAGTTTTGTTTGGATGTTTGTTACTCTTTCACGCAATAACTACTGAATGGAATTTGATGACACTTTACAATAATGTAGTTTGTACATCGGAATAACATATAGGCTTTTTATCCCAAAAGAATGCAATGTTCCCGTGGGATAATAAAAACGAATTGATTTTTTTATCCTTTTCACCGCGGGTAACACCGCGGGGCACAGCTAGTAATACAATATGTGTGAATTTATAATATTTATTTAATTAAAAGTAGTTATTTTTTTTATTTATTTTTTTATGATGAAAATATTAGTAGGTACAATAACTAACTAGCTTAAGTAAAAGGAACTTTCCTATAATCTTGTTTTATGATATATATTTTCATATCTAGTCTTCTTCTACTAACGATATAAAAAAGAGAAATAAAAGCTTGCTCGAACATTTCCATTTGAAAACATCGCGTTGGTTTTCAAGCGGAACTGTTTTTCATTTCGTTTTATGACTCATGTCGACCTAGAACCCTTACTTGTACAACCTTGACACATATACATTAACGTTTATGACATACCCTACATTATTTAACCGATACAATTAAAATAACATTAAACGTCTCTGATTTTCTATTAAATAATTTATTAGCAACTAATTATAAATGTTCTTGATATATTCAAATAAACAAAGTAATCATTATTTGTTATTTATTTACTAGCTGTTGCCCTCGGTTTCGTACGCGTCCAATTTAGAAAATTTTCCCCGTATTGCATTGGTCGCAGTCTGATGTTTTATAGCATATAGCCATCCTGAATAAATTTAATATCCGACACTGAAAGAACAACGCGTTCAAACAATCAAACAAACTCTTCAGCTTTATAATAATAATTTAAAATTATAATATTTGTATTAAACATTAATTACGGTCTTATTCATAATGACTTATCGTAGGTTTAAAAGTTCGCTAAAATCAGTGCGCTAAAATTGTCAAAAATTGTTATTCATAGTAGTCTTTTTACGCTAAAACGTATATTATCTCTGCGATAAAGTGACATTATTTTATTGTTTAAACCTCCGATAAGTAATTATAAAAAAGACCATAAATGTAGGTATATAGAAAGGAGAAGAAATTTAAAAAAGTGATTCGCTTTTCATATTACTAGCATTAGTTTGAATTATTATTTGGGAAATTACCATTAGGTACCTACACAGAATTTTATATTAAAATTTGTCATTTATATTTATTGTTATACTTACTTAATTTGTTATTATTATTATAGAAAAAATATTGGTCAAGTGCGAGTCGGACTCGCGCACGAAGGGTTCCGTACCATTATCTATGCAACATAAGGCAACGTTATTAGTATCGAGCAAGAAACGGTAAAAAAATCATGTTTGTTGTATGGGGGCCCCCCTTAAATATTTATTTTATTTTATTTTTAGTATTTGTTGTTATAGCGGCAATAGAAATACATCATCTGTGAAAATTTCAACTCTCTAGCTATCACCGTTCTTGAGATACAGCCTGGTGACAGACGGACGGACGGACGGACGGACGGACGGACAGCGAAGTCTCAGTAATAGGGTCCCGTTTTTACCCTTTGGGTACGGAACCCTAAAAAGTATTTAGGTACCTATTATAATCCGTAAAAGGTAAAGTAACTCTGTCTGTCTGTTACGCTTTCCCGCTTAAACCTCTCAACCGATTTTGATGAAATTTGGCACAGATAATCTTTAGACCCTGAGAAAGGATAGGTATAGGCTAACTTTTATTGCGAAAAAATTTTTTTTTCCAAATTCCACGCGGACGGATTCGCGGCCAACAAATATTACTAAATAATTATAAAATATTTGTCAACATTTAACTATTTATTTTAATTAAAAAAATAAATTAAAAAACATGGTGTTTATTTTTTAATAAAATTACTATAAATAACCTAAAATATGTTTTATTCTAGCATTTTGACATTATTTTTATAAAATTTAATTAATTTCAACAATTACTTTCGAAACTGCTTTTATAGACTCACTTTCGAATTCACTAGACATTCCTAATTTTTAATTCAGTACGTCTCTATCAATGTATTAACCTATGTATCGCAAATATCAATCACCTATGTATCTTTGAAAGTCATTCTCGACCACATGCATTAATCAGACTAAACTGAAATCTTGCACACTTAAGGGCCTACATCAATATTATCGTCGACATATTGTACATATTAACACAGATAGTAGGTATACATAGAAAATTAAGAATTACGGATATTTTTTTGTTTACTCAAAATCTACTAAATATATTTTAATTCCGGTTTACGTGTTTCTATATATAAAAGTTACTTATGTTTTTAAAGTTATTTCATTAGTTAATACGCGATAATAGACCGACAAATGAAAAAAATAAAAAATGAGAGAGGTTGTTTCGCTAATATTTTCTATCGAGAAAACTTTATTCAATCGCGTTTCTGAGTTTATGCGATCCTAGATTATATAATGAAAAAACATATACTTAAAAATTAGAGCTCTAGCCATTCAATCTAAAGAAAAAATGAAAACTTCGTACGTGGAAAAATGCACGAAGCTATTTTGGTATCCTCTTAACAAGGACCGATGACAATGTAATAATTTGAAAAAGTATTCAGTATTTTTAAGCGTGTTTTTTTTTAGTTTTTGAAGGGAACAATTTATTAATAGATTTCTATTTGCATAAAAAACATCAGTCATAGTAATGTAAAAAATTCTAGCTGATTTATTTATTTATTTTCACAACTGTTTATTGCATGCAGTGCAGTACGCTAAAATATTTATATACGAGATAATAATAATAATCATAAAAATTTGCCAAAGTAGTCTTGCTAGGCAATGCCCGTATAGTTCGTTGTTTTACTGTTACCAACCTCGTCGGAGTGCCTCCTGCCGCTTATCGAGGCGAGGCAGTGTTTTAACCAATCATAAAAATTAAACTGAATAACCACTGCAGCACAAGTCCCACCAATTTTTTTGCATACCAACATATGGGATAATATGATCACTATTAATTCTCTCAATACACAAAATAATTTGTATCGATTCTGCTACCATATAAACTCACAGAGGCGGGTAACCATGGTAACGACATTACAGACTTTATTGCATCCGGGAGTTACGCGGGGAGAAATCAATTTAATAGACTCACTATACCTGTAGCTCTTGACTTAATTACTTTATTAAAAAGTAAAAAAAAATAATGGTGGTATAAAATAGTGAATCGATTTCTTTTTAGACACATGCAAATGTATTAATACCTACTATTTTGTAAGTTTTTGGCAGGTATAAAGATCATTCATGATCTACTCACTAATCTAAAAGGTTGCATCTACTCACTAATCAATAACAGTTTAAAAAAAATGTGAACTTTTCCATTAAGGGCCTACATCAATATTATCGTATATCATCGCCGACACGTACATATTAACACAGCCAGTAGGCACAGAAAATGAAGAATTAGGAATACTTTTCCTATTTACTCAAAATCTACTAAATATATTTTAATTCTGATTTACGTGTTTCTATACATAATAGTTACCTATGTTTTTAAAGTTATTTCATTACTAAATACGCGATAATAGACCGACAAATGAAAAAAATAAAAAATTAGAGAGGTTGTTTCGCCTAGATTTTCTATCGAGAAAACTTTTTTCAATCGCGTTTCCGAGTTTATGCGATCCTAGATCATATATTGAAAAAACATATACTTAAAAATTAGAGCTCTAGCCATTCAATCTAAAGAAACAATGAAAACTTCGTACATAGATAAATGCACGAAGCTATTTTGGTATCCTCTTAAAGTCGTTTATTGTTTTATGGGTAGCTCCATATTTTTACATAAATGGATTGGATTTTCAATGTTTAAGCATTCATGATGTGTTAAGTTTCAATAAAAATATTTATCGCAGAGGGAATTTAGAAGATTCTGGAATCTACAAAGCTCCCTTCTACGTCATAGAAACACGTGTGGGCGTTTTGCCTGGAAACCGCTCGCCCACGCTTTCTCCCTTGACTACAGATTTTTTCATTACACCCCTCGTGTCGAGTTCTATACCGATCACAGACTTGAATATCATCATTAAAATTTAATCACAAAGCTTTTCATCATTATTATAAAGCGTTTTATTCTTCTGTTTACTATCTTTAAAACTTATGTCTTATACTGGGCGTTTTAAAACGTCAAACTTATAAGAAGTCTCAAAAATTAAAAAATACAGGCAATCTATCTTCAGCAATCTTTAAATGAAAATAATGCTGAGATTTTGTAAAAGATATTAAATCTACTACATAATTCTAAAAAGATATAAACCAATTAATTACCCACTCATGCAAATACACTATTTTATTTTATAAACATTCTATCAAGAACTTATTACAATTTCAATTTCAGGAAACCCGTTTCGGTGCTGTTTTAGCCAGCTTCATTTTATTGTTAAAAGTAATTGTGTCATTAGTCTATGCTATAAGTTTTTCTTTTTTAGTTCTATGTGGATAATATTCTCAGTTGTTTACCTCTGCACGAGGTAGGGTTCACGGCTTTACGCTTATGTTAACCTTTTAAGAAAAATACTTAATGAGCCATGAAGTATAGGAAAAGAGTATGTCATCAATAAAGCTTCAATTTTTTATGAATATCTACATAGCCGTGGGGTGACGGACTAAGGAAACAAGTGTCACCACCGCATTTCCTCCCCAGGGTGCTGTAAAAGCCAGCTGAAGGGATATTGTACACAGATATCATCCTCTGTGAGGGACGAAAATTTTAAATTTGACCCTACCTATTTAGGCCATAATTCCTCCCAAAGTGGGAAAGGCCCGTGACCGATAGTGGGACGACAAAAATTAAATGCAGAAAATAAAATTGAGAAAATGAAATCTGAATTGTGAGTAAATAGTCCTTGTGTGTATTGTTGTTTGTGTTATTATTTTTCCTCCACTTAAAATATTTAGTAACGATATTTATGTAATTAAAATAGGGGGCTGTGTAAATCTTTGTATTTGTGGTACCTATTGATATTGAAAAACATAGTTACTGTTAAACAAATAAGCAATCAAGCGCCACATTTGTTCGCTTCACCTGTGAAAGCGAAACCGATAATTAGACCATACGATAATCATCCGCATCGAGAATATGATAATGCACGATTAGACGCAAGTGCGGCGTAACAATCCACCTATAAACACAGTGACCTAACACCCGTTATACCCCACACTCCCCGAAACACCCTTTGACCTACAGGGGCAATGCCAGTAAAATGCA
The DNA here is from genome assembly GCA_916999025.1 of Orgyia antiqua. Taxonomy (NCBI): domain Eukaryota; kingdom Metazoa; phylum Arthropoda; class Insecta; order Lepidoptera; family Erebidae; genus Orgyia; species Orgyia antiqua. Next base: position 25,247,222 of record OU779862.1, read on the forward strand.
CACAAACTCACACCGTTTCACATTCAAGCAGTTGGATACACAAACTTTTATCGTAATGCGTATCCCGTTTCCACACACACATACAAAGCAATGGGGAGAAGTGGGATAACATGACATCGTGTACTATATTTACGCTCACACACGAAACTTTCCAGCACTTGTATTCCAAGGCAGAATATGTGGCGCCAGCAATAAAATCTCACTTATACTTAGTTACCTTACGTGATAGACTGAAGAAAGTGCGTGCTAAAATAAATCTAATCCATAACTTACACTATAAAGCTGAAGAGTCTGTTTGTTTGTTTATTTTAACGCCCTAATCTCAGGAACTACTGGTTCGAAATTTAAGAATATTTTGGTGTTGGATAGTTCATTTAAGGAGGAAAGGTTATATGTAACATCACGGTGCGACCAATAGGAGCGAAGCATTAGTGAAAAATGTTGCAAAAATAGGTGAAAATTCCAAATTCCACGCTTACGAAGTTTATTTTAAAACACAAACTAAAATACTTTAGATTTGAAGCATTCATTATTTACCTACAATCATTTTTGTTTTCATCACTATGTACATTCGTAACAATCAAAGAATAATATTAAAAGATAAACAATAGAATCCTGAATAAAATATGCAGTGTTGTTGCAATATATAATGTTAGTATTTAATAAAAAAAATATTAAAAGCCTTTGACATCGTAAGGCTTCACAATTTATATTAAAAGTAATGTAGCAGTAGTGCAATTTACTTGTAGAGTAATGATTATGAAATTAGGTCACATAAAAACAACCTAGAACTTACGTAAATAACGTTTTACATCACGCACAAATTGTAGCTTAGAGTCTTAGGCGGTGACTTAAGCTCTGTTTATGTACATTATTATTATAATAAACCCTCTCTATATAATATTGTAAAGTTAAAGAGTTTGTTTGTTTGAACGCGCAAATCTTAGGAACTACTGGCTCGAAGTAAAAATTGTTTTTGTTTTTGATAGTCCACTTATCGACGACAGCTTTAGTTTATATATATAACATCACGCTGCGTCCAATAGGGGCGAAGCATCAGTGAAAAATGTTTCAAAAATGGTGAAAATTGTCTATTATTGAGGGCCTCCGTTAGTGCTTTCTTTGTATCGCTTGTTTTAAAGGAAGGTGTGTGTGTCTTAAACGAAGTGGTTTTAAATCGTACTAAATGTCTCTCGTCGTGCTAAACTCTCTATAGTCTCTGTTTACCCCCTTTCATCTTTACTTATTGTTCTTAAATATAAATATGTCCCGGTAATATGGCTTTTTAAAAGATAGAGTAGTTAGTTATGATGGTTACTGTAACAGCAAATCTATAGCTGAAATGTATTTCGAAGTTTCTATTACTATAAAAAAGAAATATAGTAAGGTGTGTCGTGAAACCTCGCAAGAAACTCACGCCCTTTACCCGAGTGACGTATGACACCTTTGCGTGTTTAATACAACTCTACTAATAAATTATATTTATATTGCTTTCTTTTACTCTCACGCCATGAAATCTAGGATTTGTTGTTATAATTGTTTTATTTTTTCATATTTACAATCTGTAGTTAAAGCTTATATTAATAATTTAATCTGATTTGATAAGAATGTCTACGAGTAATATTTTTGACTGATATGTTTGCCAACAAAACATTTAATTTACGTCATATTAAAATTATAAACTTAATTTTTCACAAACTCTATGTAGATTAAAGAGTTGGTATTAATATAATTAAATTATTTAACATGATGAACTGACGACATTGTCAAGTATTGTCAAGTACCGCGCGTTGTGGTGTTCTATGGCCTATGTCCAGCAGTGGACAGAGAAAGCTCGATGGATGGATGGATTCAAATTGCACTATGAGGTAAAAGGAAGTTGTAGCTTCATTAGATTTGGCCCTGCATAGAAATGTTAGCTACACATTAGATAATAGACATACGAGTACCTACCAACGAATTAAATAATACATTTTTTCTTCGTCAAACCGTAAAAATACGTGTTAATTGAAGAGTTTAGCCCTGTATAAATAAAAGTTAAGAACGTAAACAACTTTAAACTAACGGAGACAAACTAAATTAGTTTAACTACAAACATCAATGTTAAATTTATCACAGTGGATGTTAAAATAAATTTAACGGTCAGTGCAAAAGAGAATTAACATTAAAAAAATTATACACTAATTGTATTCAGTAACTGAATATGACATAAAAAATAATTATGTGTATTTTTTTTTAATTTTAACTCGTCATGGTAATTTGGAAGTGGAATACATGTTTTAATTTTGCTTAATTCTGTATCGTTATCTCGATAATAAATTTCTTGATAATCTAAGTATGGAAACACAAACGCTTCTATGTACATAACCATCTTTTGTCCCAAAATTAGCGTAATGCTTGATGTAAAAATACTCGAATACTTATTTTATTCATTATGTTATGTTTATACCTACATACTCATTACATAAATATGTCCGTGTGGTGACGGATTAAGAATACAAGTGCCACCACCCCTTTTTCTTAACAGGGTGCTTTAGAAGCCAGCTAAGGGTTATTGTACACGGATATCCCATCTCTGTGAGAGAAAATAACGCCTGGTCAGCGCGACACTGTAGACTAAAATCCTTCTCAAAGTGAAGAAGACCCGTGCCTAACAGCGGGAGGTTAGTGCAGAGAATTAAAAAACCTTTTTTTTTTTCAATCTTTAAGTATGATAGAGGTAGCTACACTGTGGTGATAGATACAAAACGCGTAAACGCCACGATTTTCATAAGGCAAACTACGTTTAGGCTGCGCGGAAATTATGCTACAGATGATTATTTCCTACTGTGTGTGTGCTTGATTGTACAGTACTTTAGTTTGAAATTTAACGAAATATAAATCATGCATATTTCTGGCAAACCGTGAAACATTTCTCTCTTTCTTCAGTCCTGCAACGTCTCACTGTTGGTCACGGGCCGCCTTATCTTTGGAGGGATTATGGTCTACTTTGCCGCGCCAGCCAGGCTTGTTGGCATAGGGTTTATTTTCGAGACTTCCTCTAACAGTAGATGTTATCTATGTATAATATCCCTTAACTGACTTTTACTATACCCAGGGGAAGAAAATATGAGGGAGGTGACACTTGGATTCTTAATCCGTCACCATATGAACTTCCGTAGAACATAAGTCAATGATAAATTCATTTTAATGTTTCTCGGAATATTAGAATCAATATTATAGAAGGCTCCTAGAAAAATAGGTAGCTATCATCTATCGTATTGTATCAGCTTTCATAATATCGACACTTTAGTTGATTGACCTATTTAGAATTTTCATGATATGAATAATAAATAAAGTATTTCGGAGACATCATTATTATTTTGAATATCGTTAGTTTTATGTTCACGTGTTTAACCGCAGAAGTATAATTAAGTTTTAGTTTGTTGTATACATAATGGTCATGCGTTTGATAACTATTTATTATAGCCATTAGCACAAGTATTAGTTATGCGGTTCTAATTATATGCCTTTGAACCTTATAAGTATATTATGTATAACTCAATATTGTCATTCTCCTTTTCAGTTGCCATGCAAAAATAAAGTTGCACTTTAATAATAATAAAAAAGATTAAACGTTATAATAACGAATAAATCAGAAATTGCAGAAATATCAACACATGTCACGTCTCAAAACAAAACAACTTTCATTCTCTTAAACAAAAATGGTACAGTCTAATTAAGCCTTAAACATGCCAGATGGTCATAAAATTTGGTCAAGTTTGTTCTATAGAAAGAAATAATAGAAAGATAATGGTACCGATTCAACGTGCACAAGTCAACATAAATAAAAAATAAAAATTGATAATGTCAATAACACAATTCGGCAATGTTTCCAGAAGTTTTTTATTTAGAAAATCTGTGTATAATATTACACACTAACGATTTTAATCATTAAAAATGTACACAGCGAAATAGCCAATTATTCAAAATACGCCAAAGTTGTTCTTATTTTTAGATGAGTTAAGTTTGCATGTAGAATCGGTACCAATAAAAAAGTTTATATTTTTGTGTGCGTATTTTTCGCTTATCAATCGCTACAACACTTCAAAGTATAACATAATAAAGTTAGCATAAGCATGCACAAGACGTCAGGTCACAGAGATTTACATAATGACCCGTATCAGCCCACATGACCCCGTTTTTTGCCTAACACCGTGCTGTTAACATTGGTAATCAACGTTTTCCTGTTATAAACACACTGTCTAATATAATCTGCTTTAACTGCCACTTTCTCGCGTGTTAACACTGTTCAGAGTTGAGTTCTTTTGTCTTTGTTGGTATTTTTTTTTACTTTTAATTCATTAATTGTTTTAACTTTAACTAGTTGGAGTATTTTTCATGTTTAATTAGTATTAACCATCTAACTAGACAAAATATCTGCATATACATTTTTAATAGCATCGTTATATAGAGTGTTTACAAATATGAACTATATAGGAAGAGATTTACGATGGTAACAACTGCAAAAAAATAATTTCCAACGTTGCAACATTGTAATTGTTATTTGGGCTATTGAGGTCTTTTAGAAATTTAACCCTGCTACATCCATTAATAGTCCCTTAAATCATTTGCATATAAAGTTTTATGAAAATCGCTAAAACCGTTCTTGTTGCGACTCTAATTATATTTATATTACAAAAAATAGTCGTTGAAGATATGCTATTTTTTTAAATGAGATATTAAGTTATTGTTTAGTGGCAACATAGAAAACACTACTATAAAACACCAATCAAAAACCGAATACATAAAAAAATTTTGCAGACAATTTGTTATTCTCCGTGACAAATGTGTAAATGTTTGACAATATCGGAACATAGTAATCCTTTGTGGTAAGTAACAGTGACGTAATCTTAGTTAGCATTAACACTTAACGGCCAGACACGTATGCTATATAAAGTATTATATATCCTGCCAGTCTTCTGTCTTGCTAAAAGTCTTATAATTTGTTCGACTAACTGTTGCCCGCCAGTTCGTACGCGTGGAATTAGGACAATAAAAATATAATATTTTCTAACACTTGCGCGACTCATTTGCTTCAATAAAACCACTTTTTACGGATTTAGACGCATATATTTGTTTTAAATTTTAGCCCGACGTATCGGAGACTTTGCAGTCACCATGGTCACGGGTGAGACTGAGCTGTAAAAATTTAAAACAAATATACGCGTCTAAATCCGTAAAAAGTGGTTTTATTTAAACAATAAAAATATACAAATATAAAAAAAACGATCCTCTTATACCACTCTATCTATTAAAAACCGCATCAAAATCCGTGGTTTTGTAGATAAAAGCTCACATAGGGACACACTTATAAAAATAACGACTTTATTTTATAATAAAAAATATGAGATCAAATTCATGTGATTAGGAAGCAGACCGTTTGTAAAAACGCAAATGTAGGCGAAATGTGCGCATGTCGTCACTCTGAAGTTAATTAAAAGTGGCATTTTCTACTTTTTACTAACACAATTTAAAAAATAAATCAAATATTTGTGCAATATTTTGGACAATACAATAATCAAACATGTAGCTATGTTGTCATCTCTTTTTATGTTGGAGCTTCAAAATACTTGCAGTTTTTATTGTAACATCAAACTATATAATAGAACTTATATAATTTAAAAGCAATATACATTTCAATTAGTGAGTTGTAACTACAAATAGAATTGAAATGAGAGTTGTTGTTTTGATTTAAACACACAAATACTAATTAAGTGCTTCGAAACTTCAATATGAATGAGGAAATACTTGTAAATTAATTTCTTGAGATTGTTTTCAAAAGCTACTAGAATTTTAAAGGTCACGTAATAACAAATTTATGATGTTTTATTCGATGTAACTTTTAATTAAGTATGTTGTACATATTTAGCTTTAATTTCTAATTCCGCATTGTAAAAAATTGTTCAGTTTTGCTCTCATAATTTTTGCCCATGTGTTAACCGAGTAAGAAGGATACTATGGCTCGAAACGCTACCGCGTGTCTAGGATGTCAGCACCCCATTTCCTGCCAAGAGCGCTGCAAGAGTTAGCTCCAGATTAATATAGGAATTATAGGAAAACTATCCTCTATAGGATATCTAATCTATACTAATATTCTTGGTCAGTATGGAATAAGTACAGCAAATAGTTCTCTCGAAGAGAAAGAAGCCCTTGGCAATCACTGGGAAGTTACCCATTAACATCCCTGGGCTGTCTTCTCTTAGAGGCCAGGTTACTAATACACTATAGTATAAAAATTTATACACTATAGTATAAAATATAAATTAAGACAACTGATCACAGACGGCGCCTTTCAGCTCCCAAAATCTTAACTCCACGTTTCAGAGAATTTTTAGTTAATGGTGAATGAAAATTCATCGGATCGGGCTGAAATTTAAAACAAATGTTTAAATCCGTAAAAAGTGATTCTGTTTAAAACTCCGTTGCTTAAACGTAGTATACAATAAAAAAATATCGATTTATGTAATAATTATGTAAATATTACGTCATTGCGTGCCACCGACCTTGCTTTAACAGTAGTCCCAATCACGACCATGGCACAGACCATGGTTCAATAGTACCTACAAAATGACGAGAGCTTTGGCCTCAATCAATCAGCTAAACTGTTATAGCTTTTATTACTTTAACGATAAAGATAAATATTTGAAACAACTCTATTAGATTATTTAGTTTATATTTTTTAAGTAAATTTATACGTATTTTGATGATTGAATAATATGGAAGAATAGAGTGATATCGTCACCTTAACCTCCGTAACCTCCTTCTATTATTATAAGGCTGAAGAGTTTGTTTGTTTGTTTATTTGTTGGAACACGATAATCTCAGGAACCACAAGTCCGATTTGAAAAATTCTTTTAGTGTTGGCTAGTACATTTATTGAGGAAGGCTACACAACAAATAGGGGCGAAGCAGTAGTGAAAAATGTTGCAAGAACCGGGAAAATTTTCCTAATTCCACGCAGATACAAATTCATCATCGTCTAGATACGGAAAACTTAAAACTCTACATAAAAGCTCACTAATCATTGAGGCTTTTGCCAACAAACTTTATGAGAATAAGTGTAGTTTGTAGACTCATAACTAGAAGACCTAGATTTTTAAATTGTAAAACCTATAGTGTTTCATTTCACATTCTTTCCATGATTATCGTATTATTGGCGTCTTAATTTTAAAAGTGCATTTTGTTGGTTTGTTATTTATAAACATTTGAATTTTCTTTGTTACAGGTAGCAGCTGTTGACGTCCGTAGTAGCAGCCAGCCCAAAGGCAACTTTTTTCTCGCCCCCCGCTCCCCGTATCCCCTTCCAAGATTGCTGCCACCATGGGTCGGAAGAAAATACAAATATCCCGAATTACGGACGAACGGAATCGGCAGGTCAGTAAGAAAACATTCTTTACTTTTGAAAATGTTTACATATTGTTAAATAAGTACTTATTCATAATATAGAAACACATAAACGCATTTTTTTACAATAAAGCAATAAAAATACAGAACAAGTGAACCAGCACGGAAACTTTACGGTTTGTACAGGATTTGAATTTGGATTTGATTTTTTTAAGAAAATATATTTGACTGACATAAAAACACGTGCGTGAGACTATAAATTGCTCTTTTTTGATAGCCCCTAAAAAGTTTTAAGTACTAACTTACTTCTGCTTGTCCTTTTAAGTTATATACTCTCTCTCTCCAGCCCATTTACGTCTCACTGTTGGGCACGGGCCTCCTCCACTTTGGGAGGTATTATGGTCGACTGTACCAAGCTGACCAGGCATGTTGGCACAGGGTTTATTTTCGAGTTTTCCGTCTCTCACAGAGGATGTTATCTATGTGCAATATCCCTTAGCTGACTTTAACAGCACCCTTGGGAGGACATGGGGTGGTGACACTTGTATTCTTACTCCGTCACGACACGGTCAAGTTATATACGCGTGATATTAATTATTGAAAACAACTGTGAATGGAGTTTTTACTCAAATAATATTCACATTGATTCCCACTTTGTTAGTCATTGTTATTGGTAACTTACTAATTTCTTAGAATTATATCATGAACTGAAATGAGTTTGCGTATTCTTGTGCCAATTTTGAACTAGAGTTCCTCTTTATTTTACGGGATATAGCGGAATAGAATATTGCCACCTATTTTGTTTAAGATCATGACTACTATTTCTAGTCAAGACTTCCCGCAACTTCGTGTTTGAAATTTAGTAACGAATCTTAGCAAATTAAATAAAAAGCCATCGCCTTAAACCACTTTATAATAATAAAATAACTGCATTAAAATTCGTTGCGAATTTATGAAAACAATAACAGCATAATATTAGGATAATAACACTACAAATCAATTGACACACTTTGTGAGCTATCAAATCACAATTCTTCCTCATATTTTGTATGGCATCGTTCATACCTATAACATCATTTATTTCCCTACTTAATTTACTAACAATTAGCATTCCAAATTCATTTATCCAATAAAATCAGAAACACTTTACATTTCTTTTTTATTTAAGAGTAGGTACTTCTAAATATATGAACGTCGATAGACATGGCCAGGGAAATCTCAAATGGAAGAGGCTCGCAAAAGGGTGATATCAATTATATTCGGAATCTGTCACTAGATTTACATAATATTAACAGGCATGATATTTCTCAAAACCTTGTTATCTAGTTCAAATTTTGTACAAATAATGGCAATTGGTTCATGTTTAAATGTACCTAATATTTCATCATTAAGAAATATGAATATTTGCTAACGTTTAGATTTGAGAGAAATGACCTTACCATACAGAATGACCTAACAGATGCGGCCTATCAACACTCCCACTGCAAAACATTATCGCGAGGGACAACGACCGCACCCGCTTGTAATTTATTAATTGTACGATTACACTGTATATCAACTCGGACCAATTTATTAGGACCCTACATAGTACTCTTTATCCCCCCTTTTTAGTATTTAATTTCTAATTATAAGAGAGCAGGGAAGGTCTTTTAATCTGGTCTAGCAATAGCAGAAGCAGACGTATAAAATTAAAACTGCAAAGGTCAATTTACTTTCGGCGTTTTTAACTTCCTTTGTTAAATACAAATATTAACGCATAAATAATTTTAACACATATTTAAATCATTCCATTTTTAAATTGATAAAACCAAATAAGCAAACCATTTGAAAGAAAACTAATTGTTAGAAGTGACTTCACTGGCGCTTTCAAACACTAAATAAAAACATAATATTGGGCTTATAGCACTCTTGAAAACTGTAGCCTCCTAAATAGTGAAAAAAAAAATAGGATTGGAATATAAAATAGAATAGGATTACTTGCGGAGGTTATTCTATACATAATATATATTTATTAAATTATATATATAATTTATTAGCGAACTGGCATTTTATGGAAGAGCCCTATATCCATCAGTAGGCGGAGAAGGATTGATGGATGAATGTAAGAATAACATTTTTGCATCGCAACTTTTTTGTTCTCTTATGTCAATTTATTCAGATCAGATTGTTTTTCTTAATTGTCTAATGGCATTATAAATATTTTAAATATTTAACACAGATACGTAGATACTCTTTAGCTCCATATAAATGTGTTGTCTCTTTCTTGCTATATTAATATATCGTAATATGCGGTTCGTGGCACCCTTCATGAATGTGCGTATTTTGGTTAAAGCTCTATTCATAATACATATCTAATTATCTGAAATCGCTACCATAATAACAGATAAATTAACAGGAAACAGGAATGTAAAATCGAAACGAATAATGACGAGAATAATATTAATAATCGATTTTTTAACTTTAAGGAAAACTATAAATTAAATACAGATGTACATATTTTATAATGTCATGAACTGTAAATCGTAAAGTGTGTGACACATAACGTTGATGAGTTCCACTAATAATTGTTTGATTTCGTCCATGACCTAATAAAAAGCTTTTGTTTTCATTTTACCAATATCTAAATGACAATGTACGAGTAGATACGTTTAATTGCACTCATGAATGTTATAGTATTATTCCGTTTTAAATGTACGTAATTATTATCGATTTGATATTCAAAAAACTTTATTCTTAACTAGCTGTTGCCCGCGACTCCGTACGCGTGGAATTTTTTTATTTTCCTGTCACTATCGCTTCGTTCATAATGGTCATCCAGCACTGAAAGAATTTTTCAGATCACAACAGTAGTTCCTGAGATTAGCGCGTTCAAACAAACAAACAAACTCATACATATAGATGAGACATAAATCGTTAATTCAAACTACTGACGAGCCTCGTGGTTGAGTGGTTCATGTAACAGACTGCCGATCAAGAGGTCGCGTGTTCGATTCTCGCTCGGGACAATCATTTGTGTGATTTTTCTAATTGTTATACAAATGTTTGTACTGCGTCTGGGTGTTTCTATGTATTATAAGTATGTATTTACAAAAAAAAGTATTATATGTATTCTATCCGTATTCTGATTTTTTTTTTCCTTTTCTCGCCCCTGTATACCCTGTCGGGTCATGATGGTGCCTTGAGCTTAACCATGACCTGGCGAGGGGTGGCCCGTTTAATCGGGGATCCGTATTCTGGTACTTATAACATAAGCATATAAGCTTAGCTTGGGACCAGAGGACGTTGTGTGAAATGTCCATGAATATTAATATATATTATATTTATTTACTGTTTGCCGTTTGATATTTTTGGCAGTATTGAACATCATATTAAACTGATAGTTGACTCACTATCGCTGCAACATAATCAAAGAAGGTACCCATTGCACCTTTATGAAGGTAATTAACACGAAAAGAAACCTGGTTAAATTAATACAATACGAGTTCAGTTCGTATAAGTTTATACTAATGTAGTTTTATGATATCCAAGAAACTTGTCACCATAAAAAATAAATCAATATTTCAACTACATATTTTGTAATAGGTACTAGACTGGCGATTTCGTACGCGTGGAATATAGGAAATTTTATTGTTTTCGCAACATTTTTCACTAGTGCTTCGCTCTTATTGGTCGCAGCGTGATGTTATAATAATATAACTTATAGCTTTTCTCGATAAATAGACTATCTAACACAAAAAGAATTTTTCAATTAGAACCGTTAGTTCCTGAGATTAGCGCATTCAAACAAACAAACTCTTCAGCTTTTTAATATTAGTATACAAGTATAGATGTAATATAGAATTGCAACATAATGATCACATACTTTTGTTTATTTTACAGGTGACATTTAACAAACGAAAATTTGGTGTAATGAAGAAAGCATACGAGCTGAGTGTACTCTGTGACTGTGAGATAGCTCTTATCATCTTTAGCTCCAACAATAAACTCTACCAATATGCTAGCACTGATATGGACAAGGTTTGTATTTCTATATATTAACTAGCTGTCCCGGCGAACGTTGTTTTGCCTTACTAAAAAAAAAAGGTTTGAAAAATAGATGTTGGCCGATTCTCAGACCTACTGAATATGCGTGTAAAATTTCATAAAAATCGGCCAAGCCGTTTCGGAGGAGTACGGTAACTAACACTGTGACACGTGAATTTTCTATATAAGATAACGCTTTTATTAGCATAGTACTATCATGTATTAATTTATGTAACAGAATCTTGGAAAGTAATTTTCACCCACTTGCAGTAGTCGGATTGATCTGAAATTTTGCACACATATTAAGAACCGATGATATATAACATTCACGTGTCACAGTGTTAGTTACCTTCGAAACGGCTTGACCGATTTTTATGAAATTTTACATGTATATTCAGTAGGTCTGAGAATCGACCAACATCTATTTTTCAAACCTTTTTTTAGTATGGCAAAACAACGTTGCCGGGTCAGCTAGTATAAAATAATATTTAGGATTTCCAAACGTATGTTTTTTAGTTTTTGAACTTATATTATTTTAATACTAACTTGCACACATTTATGACACACATGTGTAAGTGTAAATGAAGCCCATAAAGTGATATATTCTTAGACAGCGCCTCTGCTTGTCATGGCAGAAAGATGTAATTTTATGTACCTATGTGTATATAAATATACCTCCTCCGTGTGGTGACGGATTAAGAATACAAGTGTCACCACCCCATCTCCTCCCAAGGGTGCTGTAAAAGTCAGCTAAGGGATATTGACACAGATAACATCTTCTGTGAGAGACGGAAAACTCGAAAGGAAACCCTGTGCCAACACGCCTGGTCAGCGCGGCACAGTAGACCATAATCCCTCCCAAACTGGAGGAGGCCCGTGCCCAACTGTGGGACGTAAATGGGCTGGAGAAGAAGAAGAAGTGTATATAATATTATACCTAATTACCTGATTGCCTTATAAAACCAACTATCTAAAATTGACTAAAAATACACCAAAATAAAATTATTTAATCATATTTTGAAAAAAGAATTCCATGTCATTTGGTAATAAGAAAAGCTAAAAATAAATATAAATAAACATTCATAGACATTTTGCATTAGGTCCTATAGTCTCAATTTAAGCTTATTTGATTGCATTATGGATGAAATAGGGTTGTAAAACAAGGAAATTTGAATCAATTTGTGAATCACACTTAAAAACGAAATGACTGAATTAAAAAATGTTTAAACTGATACATAGATAACATTTTTTTTTATTACAATAGACATAAACTAATTGCTATAGGCATTATCATCATGAATTATATAATTATGTAAATCGGTGTAACTTCCTTGTTCAGGCGTTTCTTGTCGGTGTTTTATGTTAATTTTTGAGATATCAATTACGTGTATGTCAGTATTCTACTGTACTAAATTAAAACTATGTCTAATTTTTTTTATGTTATTTAAAGTCGACTGTTCACTGTCTTACCTTAATTCTATTATATGATACTGCTTACTCAATCAAACTGCTAGATTACTACACTAGCGCTAGATTTAGACGACACTTATATTAAGACGCTTAATAAATAATAAATATTCATGGACATTTCACACAACGTCCTCTGGTCCCAAGCTAAGCTTATTATGCTTGTGTTATGGGTACCAGAATACGGATATAATACATAAACTACTTTTCTTTTGTAAATACATACTTATAATACACAGAAAACACCCATATAATATTAGAAAGCTTTCGAATTATATATTTGACAGCGCAAACACTTGTATTCTTAATCCCTAACCACATAGCAGTTTTATATAATATAATTTCAAGGCTCATTTTTTTGTAAGCCCGCTGTGGATGGTAGACTATAAGAGTTGGTTTCATGCTGGTTATTTATCTATGGCCAGTGGCCTGGCACGTTTGACTCACACACTGCTCTTTATATTTTAAAGAAAGCCATTGCAATAACAACTTCGTTCAGTGATTATAATAATTTTTATCGTTAACAGTCGCTGAATTTATAGTCATAAAGATCGCGCGATCCTAACTGGTCTAATGTAGTAGTAATTTTAGGTTAAATAACAATTTATAGTTAAATTTGTATTTACGGTTTTATAACCGTCTCCTATTGCCAGCTTTCAAGTTCCTAGTCAATTTAATTTTGTGACTACAGAATTTTTTGAATTGTTTTGTATTTTTAAATCTGCGTTAAAGAAAGTAAAAAGCCACAGGTCAACCCCGTTTGTTTTAATGAGCGGATTTCTTTTTTTATTTTCTTTTTCCAAATATCTTGCATTTTCTTAGTGGATATAAACATTAAGAAATTATTTAGGTAAGTATCTCGTATCCTCATCTGATTATTATTGATCTTTCGGTAAATCACTTTCCATTATTTTATTAAAAGAGGGACTGTTCTCTGTACAAAAGCAGATAAACAAATATACTAGTATAGTTGACTTTATTACAAATTAGTTTCATTCCCTTTGAATTTAGTGAAAAGGAAGTTATCATTTCATATCGATAAACAATAATTACATAACAGGCAATCAGGTTATTATTGGCTATTTATTTCCCCAACATAATCATAATATCTGTTTCTACCTATCTATTTGATACACAATATACAAAAGTCACGTAATTGTATCGCTAATTATGTATCTATATTTGTTTTAATTTCACATGGTTTGTGTTGTAAAGGAGCATAGATATTTTAAGATCTATTTATTAGAATAACCATAGAAAATTGGTTTCTACCTTTTACTAACCAGAGTCAAAATTAAACAAAATTGCTTAGTGGATACGTATATTATATACTATAGATGCCAATAATTTTAAGATGGAGGCATAAGAAACTGCCCAGTCAGCCTAGTTGGCCACAACTGAAATGAGATTTAAGTAGAGTATTATATTATGCACTACTGACAGTGCCAGACTTGTTTAATTTTGCCAGTAGCTTTAATTAATAAAATAATATACGCAGTACGCACATAAAATATTTCATATCTCTAACGTTATTCATGTTACTATGTTTTTGATTTCGGTTTAATTTACGGTATGTGCATAAGAAAATTTACTCATAATTTTCCCCTAACACGCTAGAAGAAGTGAATCATCAAAAACTGAGACATTTTATGAAATTTTTGCTATTTTTATTGCAGGTTCTTTTGAAATATACGGAATACAACGAGCCACATGAATCGCTGACCAACCGCAACATCATCGAGGTACATTAAGTACGGCGTCATCTGTGTGCTCGTGATCGCAATGCAATGTCCATGCAAAATTGACTGATCCCATTAACCGCGTGCTTTCTACTTACACACAATACCTAATGCATACATTTTACTTACAAAAATAATCCTAGAAAACAACTCTGAGCTGAACACTATATGATGATATCCTTGATGGCCTTCTGTAAATGATATCACAACAATAAACACATATTGAATAGAAAAACACGAGTAATAAAGAAGCATGTTTATTTCCTGTAAGAAAAAAAAAAGAGTACAAACCAGACACCGAGTTTTATACTAACAGTTTATGACTAGACATCCCAAATATTTATGTTATTTTTTCCCGTACCAGCATGGGTTTTGTAAATATATTTTTTGTTTATTTGAATTAACCGCGCCTACCTGACTTTAATGTTTTGATATGAGGGTATAGTCCGTATTGCATCATTGCATTCGACACCACACATATGTACGCTAAAAAGTCACTTATAATTACTTAATTACACTAAATATTATTTTTAGTAAAGCACTGTTTTATTTTAAACCCTCTATTACATACTGATGAAATGTAAAATTCTAAACATACTATGATTTTCAAATAACAATGAGCTAACCTCTATCTATCAAAATCTTGAAGAAGAATAACTTAAAATTACGGTAAACATACAAATTAAATGTTAGAATAGAAATCAAAATTAAAACAAAGAAAAATATATTTTATTACTTCAAGTTAATTAACAAGAATGACACTAGATAATGGGTCATGCGCATTGTTACTTGCATCGCATAGTACATAGTGATGAGATTAAAAATTCTAAACATATTAAAACAGTAGTTATTATATAGAGTGTTGTTGATAATGTGAATGTTGTGTATAGAGGGTGTTATATTAAAACTAAAGTTTAATGCATGTATTAACACAGTAGAGTATTTAAAGATATTTGGCTCGTCAAGCCACCTGAGCTGTTTCCGCTGACACTTACAGGCACTAACGAAGAAAGAGCATAAGAACGGAGTGATGTCACCAGACAGTCCTGAAGCAGAACCCGAATACTCTCTCACACCAAGGACCGAAGCTAAATACTCTAAAATTGATGAGGAATTCCAAATGATGATGCAAAGGAACCAATTGAATGGAAGTCGTGTTAGTGTTGGTGTTACCGGAAGCAATTATAATCTGCCTGTAACCGTACCAGTTGGAAGTTATGATCAGTCATTGTTGCAAGCTAGTCCCCAGATGCATACTTCTATGAGTCCACGGCCTTCATCATCGGAAACAGATTCAGGTGAGTATACAGTTGTCACAAAGAAATTGACATGATAAAAGTTATATAAGATAGATTCATGAAGATAGGTTTCTATTCACTTATTCAGTTAGTAAAAATTGTTTTTAATAAAATTAAACAACAATGAAATTATGTTATCTTTTGAACACAGTATTAAATTTGTACTATAAGGGCCTCTTTCACCATTCTCAAGTAAAGCGCCAAGTAGACTAATCGCTAGTTGAAGTCACCAGTAACTACACGTGCGACGTTTACGACGTTCGAGTAGCAGTAATCTTAAGATTAAAAAATTGAAATTGACAGAAGATACTCGTAACTATTACTTGACAATTAACGCTAATCGTAACTAATCAACGCTTTACTTGAAGATGGTGAACGAGGCCCTTAATGTCACAAATAATTAAAAATATTATAAAGATTTTGGTTTTGTGGGGTTACGAGTAAGGATGGAAAAAGTAATTTAATTTTATTGTGTTAAATTCCAGTATACCCAAGTGGTGGAATGCTCGAGATGTCAAATGGCTATCCCGGATCTGGTTCGCCTCTAGACGCTGGATGTACACCGTCACCATCACCAGGACCAGCACCATCACCACACCGGCACTCCCACAAGGCTCACGCTCACGCTCCTCCGCATCATTCACCAAGGCATAATAATCTACGTGTTGTGATACCAAGTTCTATGCCACCACCACAAGACGACATATCTTATACTGGAGAGGTATATTTATTATAATTTTGTTAATTATTAGCGTTTGGCCCGGGAATCGTACACTTTAACTCTGAGTTTCGAAAATAGAGCTTGTAGCGTTCAGGAAGACCTCACAATTAGAAAAAAGAGCTTAAACTTCGAACCACTACATTCAGAGATTACCTGCCACTAACAAAATTACGCATTACAAAATGTACATTGTAAAAACATTAGTTTGGATAAGCTTAATTTTGAACGGATCCTGACTTCTGTGAAGTTGATGTTAAATTTACTTTGAAGATTTATATTTCTGTGACAACTTATTCGATATATTTGATTGCCCTCTATGTCATAAAAATATTAAGCAAAACATTAAATAGTCTGGTGGATTGGATATTGTACTTTTTTTTGGGAAAAGATAACATTTCGTGATTTCCATTGCATTTTTGTTGCAATTCTTCACTTTAAGAATAAATTTATTTAAAAGTCCTATTTTTAAAATAGCCCTAAACTCTACATTAATTTATTCATTTTCACAATTGACTTGTTATGCTTTTTTATAATATTTTAGTGAACCCTAAACTCCAAAATCTGAACACAATCAGTGTTCAGTTTTTGGAGTTTAGGGTTTACTGTTTTCATTGTTTCATTGACCATATTTGTTCCTAATTTTAAAATATTATTTCATTGTAACTCTTGCATTAGGTTACATGTAAATAATTAATTAAAATATGTCGTTCTGAGTAACAACAGAAATAAATTTATGTAATTATTGCTTGCATATACATAATTTGCAAAATGTTGTAATGAACATATTTAATTAACGTAACGTCAAAATTTGCTGCTATTCTGTTTATTTATTAACTAGCAGTTGCCCTCGACTCCGTCCGCGTGGAATTTAGAAAATTTTCTCCGTTTTTGCAACATTTTTCACTACTGCTTCGCTTCTACTGGTCGTAGCGTGATGTTATATAGCCTAAAGCCTTTCTCGATAAAAGTCCTATCTAACACTGAAAGAATTTTTCAAATCGGCCCAGTGGTTCTTGAGATTAGCGCGTTTAAACAAACAAACAAACAAACTATTCAGCTTTATAATATTAGTATAGATGCATTTAGTCAAATTAAATTTAAATTACTATGCAAATTTTATTCAAGGCATGATTTTTTTAATGTGCTAAATGAATATATGAGTTTCAAATACTAAATAATAATAATAAATAATAATAAGCAACTAAATAATAATAATATCAAAAGTGTTTAGATCAATCTTATGGAAAAATAAAGCGCTGAAGATCTGATTCAGATATTTGTCTAATATAGAGTACAAATATTTTAACGTATCACGCCATCTATCGGAAGATTTACAGTTACATTTTTTTTACATTCCAGACACCGCTAAGCTATTCTGGACTAGGCAACTTCGGACCACAAGACTTCAGCATTAACTCGGACATGGGAATCGGCTTGACGTGGGGAGCGCATCAATTACAAACTCTACAGCACAACAGGTACATGTCTGTGCCCAATTTTGATATTTCCTTATTTTTTTTTTATATTACTTTATCTAACACTAAATGGTTTTCTCTTGAAGCAGTGACGTCATTTTACAGCTGTAAATGACGTAGCCTAATTTTGCTTGGGGGAATATTATGCTTTCCGTTACTGTTTTAATAAGACAAAAACCCATAAACCTGTAGAATTCAATGTAAGAATCGTAACGTAAAGAACTGCACTTTTCGTTGCTGTATTATGTCTACAAAATGACGGGACTGCTTCTAGAGGTAAATTTATACAGAGGATTATTTACCATCCTCACAAATAATTATACTAGAGACCATTTTAAAATTATTTTATTATGATAGTTTAAATTTTGCAAGCAGTTTTGCCTATTTTAAATTTTAACATTACCTTACTGCTTCTCAACAGTACCTTATTCCTTCTTTTTAAACTTTAGTTTCGATTTTGATTGCATTTTGAATAAATTATATGTCCATCTATTTGTATGCCCTATTTATTTTTATACTTGATTATTTACTATTAGTTAAAAAATATATTTTTTTTAGTTACCTACTTACGCATTGATGTAATATGAATATTTTGAAGTTAAACATTTGACAAACTTATTGTATTAAAATAATGTTAAAAAAAGTAAAGCAAAAATTGCTACGTCTCAATAACTAAGTAACAAAACACTATCGACTGCAAAATCTTACTCTTTAACAGAATTTTTATATTTTTAGCAACAATTTGATATCGCCGTGTGAGGTCTAATTTTGTAACTATTTTTTATGCGTTACACTATAATTTATGAAATTTATCAAAAAGGAATAAGTATATTAATATTTTGGAATACAAAATAAGGTTACCATGTCGTACACTTTGCACAATTCTTGGAGTAAATAAATATTGTTATATTTTTTTACAATGAATAGTATTTATTTAACAATATAATCTGAAACCTTTTGATATAATTTTTAACACTTATACGGCTCGTTTTTTAAAATAAAACTATTCTTACGAATTCAGGGTCTTTTAAACAACTAAATACACATTTTAAAATGAAAAACTCCAAAATCAACAAAAAGAGCTGTTCCATCGTGACAGTGATAATCACTGCCGTGACCAGGATTCGAACCTGGGTTACTACGGCCACAACGTAGGGTCCTAACCACTAGACGATTACGGCTATCGGAACAAGTCTAGTTGTAATCGAAAACACCACTCTCTATGTAGAGTGTTACATAACAACTTACTGTAGCGTAAAAATTGCTAACAATGATTTTTAGTGAAGGAGTTTCGCCTGAATTTAGTTTTATTTTTAACTGACTATTGCCCGCGACATTTGTGCGCCTGTAATGTTGTATCAGTATCAGATACTGTTGATTCTTATTGGAAAATAAAATTTTTGGAATCAGGCCATTACTTTCGGAGATTATCCATATTACAAAAACCTCTTTATTAATAGTAGAGATCACTATACATCACTATACACTAGTCAAGATTTTTTTTTCTCCGCCTTGCCCTGCCGAGCCATGATAGTGCCTTGAGCTTTACCATGACCCGGCGAGGGGTGGCCCTGCTAAGCGGGGCCCGGCCCGACGGGGGTACACTAGTCAAGATTCGTCACTTTACTTCCGTTAAAGTTTTATGCTAACTTTGTGACTGCCATCATAATGACGTAGTTTATTCCAAACTATATATTATTTATTTTATTAGTATATTTATCTATCTATTTTTAGTGCCTCAATAATATTAGCGATAGTTTTTAGTTTCCTATTTTTAAAGCATCGATTCTCATTTAAACAAAACATCGAGTTTACGACATCAAGTCATTCTACCAGATACATCATATTATGGGTATAGCTATGAATTATATAATGTAATATATATTTATTTACGGGAGGGGTATCCTAGAGGGGTTGTTGAACCAAAAAAAATAGGTACCTACTCTATTCATCAGTAAAACTGTATAAATAAAACTACTTTTACGGATTTAGACGCGTGTATTTGTTTTAAACTTTAGTCCGACGTTTCGGAGACTTTGCACTCACCATGGTCACGGGTGAGACTAATAAAACTGAATTATTTGTTGTAACATTTTACTCATTTTAGTGGAAAGGGGTGACCTACCATCCCGTCCCTTGCTACGACCATGTATCACATACAGTCAAATATATAATTGTATATGTATTATAAAGACGTAGGTACCGTGTCAAATAAAATAATGTAACGCTCCAACACCGCTAAATTAAATACATCGAACAAAAAAAAATAACAAAAAGTTCGATTGCTTTAGACCTTTTTATTGCCAGTTAGTTGTTGAATTAAGTAGGAAATTCTATTACCAATTAATTGAAAAAAAAAGTAAAGCTTTTTAACTAGATAAATCAAGGCTGATTTAATTTAGCCTTGTAGAGTCCCGTGTTGTCCGTGGTAGAGTTCGAGTGGTGACGGTTTCGGTGGATTAAGAATACAAGTATCACCACCCCATTTCTGCTGTAAAAGCCAGCTAAGGAATATTGTACACAGATAATATCCTCTGTGAGAGACGGAAAACTTGAAACTAAACTCATAATGGGCTGAAGAGAGAGAGTAGAGGCCCATTAAAAAAACACGTTATTGAAATCGGCTAATTATTTATGAATCGTCTCTAAAATAACAATAAATATTTCCAAAATAACTTTTGTTATAAGTTTGTTGTTTGTTTTTCGTTCGAGAATGATATACATCCTACTTACTTTCAAATTTGTTAATGTCATTAGGTATGTAAAAAAAGTATTTAATGCATAGGTACATAAGACTTAAATACTATGAGAATAATTTGTTGCTCTGGAGGCAATATCCACGAAGAAAACAGCGCATTGCATTGCCCATATTTTTGTATTGAGCATAACTTGGTGTCGTGCCCCCTTCATAGACTTACCCCGCGATCTAAATAAAATAAAAACCAAAATATTATAACTAGTGCGATGATGTCCACCATTTGCTGGTGGAATGTGTCCGAACTCCAGGTCTAAAGGAGCTGTTAAAATAAAAATTCTAAATTTGTGAGGCGTATTTATAAGTATTTTAGATGGTCCTCTATCTGAGGCTGCCATTTTAGTGTATAAGTTAGTTCTTAAGAGTCTAGTAGATAGATAAGTATTGTGGTAATGGTCAGGGTACTATGGAGCTGACATAGTCTTGTTAGGACTAAAAGCTCCTAAACAAATAAAGAGGGAAAAAAATATCATGAAAAACTTTAGTATACTATAGAAACTGTTACAAATAATATATTTTTGCCGATGACAGTATTATGGTTAGTAACTTTTTAAAGTAACATTTTTTTAATAAAACGTTATTCGTATACCATGCATCGCATACAAACGACGACAATCACCCTTTCATTATTATATCAGTACGTTTAACATTATTTCTAGATCAAAGACAGCATAAAGTAGAAACTAGTTACACCGATATTAAATAATTAAGTTGTTTTCATATTATTAAACTATTCTTTATTATTGTTTATCAACATATTATCTATAAAGAAACAATTATTGTACATTTTCATTACTTGCTATCAAAAACGGGTGCCAATATGTTTACTTATTATTATAGTAAGTCGTTGTTTTTATATCTACGGCCCTATATGAGCTTAAATGTGTAAAATAATGCCTTTTTGTATTTTTTTCAAGGTTTTGTTTCTAAATTACTAACGCGAGCGAAATTGCGGGCAACATCTAGTTCTCCATAAAATTAAGCTTATTTAGAGTTTTGAGGTCAAGTGCGATGTTATGCTTCGAGAATCATAGATTATTATTTAAGCATCATGTTTTGTATTTGCTTTCGTAATTCTCTGTAATTTCAATTATAATAATATGAATAGAAAACTAAATTGACTTTTGAGAAACGTAGCTGTTACCAACATAGCGTTAAGTTTTACATAAGGTTTCAAGGTCACACTTAAATAATTGAAGAATTGATAATTCCGTCTGTGTAACTAAATACTGGCTACCTAAGTGGTCCTTTCATTCATTCTTCAGCCTTTATCTTTCGACTGCTGTTTCTATTGTGGTCTCAAGTTAAATAAAATCAGTCGAACCTAAAACCCATAGTAGAATAAGTTGAAAATAGATATAAAATCGTACAATTGCTTTAAACGTTATATATAACGTGGTATTTATATTAACAGTAGCAGTTTGCCAGTACTGGGTGGTGGTGGGACGCCCCCGCCAGCTGCGTCGCCTAACAACGTGAAGATCAAAGCAGAACCCGTGTCTCCACCCCGGCCAGATCATTTGTCACACCGTGGACCACCACAACCGCAGCCCGCTCACCTATCTGGCGTTATTGATGGTAAATATCATCATCAATAAATATCATTAAATTAGTTGCTTAAGAAACTTAACCTTAAGAGTTTGTTTGTTTGTTTGAACGTGCTAATCTCAGGAACCGCAGGTCCGATTACAATAATTCTTTCAGTGTTGGACAGTACATTTAACGAGGAAGGCTGTAGGCCATATAACATCACGCTGCGACCAATAGGAGCAAAGGATCAGTAAAAACTTTGTAAAATCGGGAAATATTTTCTAATTTCCACGCGTACGAAGCGCGGGCAACAGCAAGTCTAAAATAAAACCACCTGTGCTATTTCGATTTACTGTCTATATTGTTGTAAGCATTTGTATTGATTACAAACGTTAGTATGTAATACACAGTTTTTATAATAAGAAAATTCAATTAACATTGTCGAATGTCATTAAGCTCGTTGCACCAGTAGAATAGGTACTATTGTCATCTTAATTAAAACATTTAACTTCTATATTCGTTCCTCTTATATTCTATATCTGATCGATTTACATAGATACTTAAAAACCTAGTTAGTCATTAAGAATTTCTCCACCCTATTTTTTCTTAATAGTCATCTAAGCTATGATCTTTGCAAACATGCAAACAATCGGTATCAAACCTTATAACTTATAATGAACATGCATGCATTTTATTCTTATCATTTCATTTTATTAACAGTTTGCAATTTAATTTAACAAGAAAAGAATATGCCAATAACATTAAAAACATAGTGTACCCCAATTTTGCAGGTTCAGTATCTTCGAGTAACATGGGCTCGCCGGCCGGTCAAGATATGAGGCACCCCAACGTGCCGCTAGACTACGAGCAGCCGCATACCAAACGACCGCGGATTGAGAGCTGGGCCACATAGCTAGGCTACGAGGCCTTTGGCTCGTACCCAAGGCCCCTGCACCCGCACTGCTAAACAAAATTATGGCCAACAAATACTCCTCCCCCTATCGAGCTTCGGCACCGTCCTTAAAACTTCTTCAAACCCTCGATAGCCCCCCCAGTGCTAATCTTATCAATAAATAAAGTCTGATAAGACAAGGTGCATCAAATTAACGGTGCTTTTTTCACGGCATGGTCATTATATTCTCCGATACGAGAATATTTTTTGCCCCCAGGGCTTAGTACATTCTAATTTGATACCTATGTCGATAAATGAATGTTCAACTTTACACAACCCTTCTAATAATACGTAATTAATTAATTAATGTAATGCACTCGTCAGTACACTAAAGATTAAGATTAAATGTTAAAATTAAGTACAGTATAGTTGCAACCTTTCAGATCAATCTTGAACTTTAATTAAATATAAATAGAGATCTAATTCCCTGTGTAAATAGATGATGTTTTATGTGCAATCCGTGCCATTGTCTGTTTAGCTTAAACATAGTCAAACAAAATATTTGTAAGTGTAAAGAAATCAGCACTAGTTGAAGTGCGTTGCTAAAAAGCGGCCGGACGGAGAAGTTAAAGTGCGAAGTGCGTGACGGACACAACACAATACAAAATATTGTGTAAAAGTGCGGATAGACTTTAAAAAAAAAACAAAATGACTGTTGACTTTTTGTGTTAGTGTTTTAAAAGTTTTTTGTGCCATTTTAAAAGTTATTATTTAGTATATGACATCCGAACTTGAATCTGTAAAATAGTAGTTAGTGTTAGCGTCATCACAGATAATAAATTATGTATAATGTACGTTTTATCTATTGACATATTTATACATGAGAATCATAATGATATTTACATAATATGTATACACACGTCCCTTTAGGAACGAATGTTTTGTAATTAAGTAGGTAATGTTTAGCTAGAGACTATAATAAAAAAGGTACCACACGAAGCTTTAAAATTTCTTATGATAAATACACTTGCACTCTATACAGATTTGTAAGTAAACACTATATATATCCTACATTCTAGAATGAAATAAAATTCTAACACAGGCTTCATACTGTTATTTAGAATAACAGTTTATAATACAGTATTTAATTTCATTGGAAATATTATCTATGCTTCAATCATTAACTTCACTGTAAAGGATAGCGTAGATCGAATACGTGGGTAGCGTGTATTGCGTATACACGTGAGCCCGCACGCATAATTCTATATAATTCTATTCCCAGTGACATACTTGGTTTATAGTTGACGACGTTAGTGACGTTTGTAGTATACGAATAACTACTATGTCATTTGAATTTGGAATACCATTGTGTTATTATACCTTGGAATAAAATATTATTTCAAATTGTCTGTGTGACGTCAGCGCGTATGACATACACTTGCAACACATGCAAACGTGTATGTGTATGTGTGTACACGCACTCGGTTTACGCTATACTTCTATTAAATATAGGTATATTGGTATGGCTGTATAAAATTGCAGACCAAAATAATATCAAGTCAATTTGGAATATCATATGTAAATGTTAAGTATGTGTAAATTACTTTAGTGGCTGTAATCAATTATATATATGAATGTGTGGAACAACATTGTTGATAGTACATTACTGTTTTATTTTGTTAATGTGATCTGAAGTTGATTTACTACTTAAATAAATATTAGATATAACTAAAAACAATATAACTACATGTCAGCTTTAAGCACACATACAAAAATATATTTTACACAAATTTATTTACACTAAAAATATGCACTATGTAACAATCCGCCCTATTTTTAGAATGTATTGACGAAAACTGTACCTATATCGTCCATTATTCTAAACTAATGGTCCTGCTATAATTAGATACAACTGTATTACTTTCATTACCCAAATATTTAAAATAAAATTCCTTTAGGTACGTATAATATACCTGTAGTACAAATACCATAACGTTGTCTATTTGAGGGTAAAATTATAGGAATAATGACATTATAATGTATCTGAATGACTGAGATTTTTCGGGCGTAGCGACGAATGAACCAGTTTTTGTAAATTTAATTAGTGAGGGCTATTATTAATCACTGTTTTAACAAAAAAAGCGCATAATTTCTTCAGAATCCAATTCATATTTGAGTGTTCCGTACCTACTAGAATAAAGAAGAACGTCATAAATTGTCCAATTAAAGCATAAAGCTAAATAAAGATCATAATATTTTAAAAGGATAGGTTACAGCGTACGTTTCAGGTGCTTTAGTAAATTTGTGTTAAAAGTTGTTTCTCATAAGAGATCCTGCTGCTATTTTATTTACTATCGCTGTAACTAAATAATATTCTATAAAAAATCTCATCAATTTACGACTTAAATAATTAACTTTACTACATCTTGGTGCTTGTCAACAATCTTCCTGATTGTAAGTAGTAATTTACATCAACAAATTCACAATTGTCTGAAAACACAGACGTTAGCAGGTTGTTCTCGTCTGTGGCTAACTGCTATGTAAAGGATGAAACTAAATATTTGGTTCGATTGACGAAACATCTACAGTTCTTGAAATACCTACATCCCACTGACATACAGTTGAACAGCGTAGACTTAGTACGTAACACTGGATGTCTCTTTAGGTACGGACCCTTAAATACCAAGTGTAGTTCAAAGTTTCATTATCCCTCATATCTTCACATTGTAGATGCCTTACTCACAGTGCCTAAATGTACCATTTTGTACCAAAATTTTGTATGTAATAGCATTTTGCTTTAATATTCACATCCTGGTAACTATAAGTCACTTGAATGATGTTGGATTTTTGATGCAGTAGATTGTTACAAATGAAAGAATGTATATTTGTAGTTAAATGTCATTTGGTGTTATATAATCGTAATAATAAGCGCGGATCTATGAGTTTAAGATCCCTCCTATTAACGTAAATTCTCACATTATTAATGAATGCACCCGAATTTACTTCTAATACATTAGTGGATTTGAAAAATCGAAAAATATATGTAAGTAATCAGTAATCTCTGTGTAAATTTTGAGCTAGTTGCGACTACAATTGTTTTAATGTTGGATCCGCGCTCATATAGATGCAAAATATGTTTACCAAAAAAACTAAACAGTTTTTGCATCAAAATTTATGGCAAATATATTGGTATTAAGAACTTGTATGTAAAACTAGTCTCAATTGTGTGCTATGTTGGGTTATAACCCTACAGATTTCATTAACGGTGTCTATAATCGAATACAAGTCTTTAAATACCAATTTTGGTAACATTTTAAGGGAATACAACCTAAGTAGCAGTGATTAAAAAAATTTGTATAAATCAATGATTTTTAGAATAAAAAATGTAAATAATCATCTTTCACTCATGTTTTGTTGCTGTTTATATATGTGTTAGAGAATACAGCGAAAAGATTTACTCGAAATCTGCTGTTAAGTGTATTACTGCTAAACGAGGTTGTATTAAACACCCTAAGTATTTGCCAGTAAATAATATAAATGTCTAGATGTTTAATATATAATACTATTAAGTGTCGAACAATTAATCGTCATTTAAGAATATCATTAGATTTTATACCTTCAAATCACAATAACAAAATTGTTTATAAATGTACAATTTATTGTTAAATTTGTACAGGGAATCAATCAGTTTTGTAGTTCAAAAGTCTGAACACATAAGAATATACAAAAAAAAAATGTATTTTCGCATTGTAAAATAAGTACACAGTTAGATTTAAACGAATTAATATTTTAATACTGAAGCATAATGAATGTTGACCCGTTTTTAGGGAAGTATTGTAATGAACATGTAAGTACACATTAAATGTCTAGAGGTAATGTTGTTGATGTGATAAAAACCTACATTGTTAATAGTTTGGGTCCGCTTTTATTGTTGTTACATCTTTAGGCTGACCGCGCATAAACTCTTTATTTGCCTCCCTAAAAATCCTTTTACATATTTAATTGAAAGAAAAATGGGTACATAAATACATTAATTTCGGTCTTGCTATTGGAACTTTTAAACTTTTTGATCGAACAATGCAAATAGTAAATGAAGCTATTTAAAATGTGCTCACGTTTGATACTCAGCTCCGATTAAACGAATTAAATGGCATTAATTAAAAACCGATTAGTCTTTTGACATGCCATGAGTAATAAACAAAATATGTTTGTTATTGGAATATCTATTTTTAAAAAGTATAACAAGTACCTAAAGAGATTAGATCCTTTGAATTAGATTAATGTTAAAAATGCGCGGGTTCTATTGCAATGTCTCTTGGACTCTTTGAAATTCTACTATGTGTTAATTCGTCGGTCGTTTGTTCCTAATAATTCCTTTCATTCGTCGATGTGTTTTGTATTAAAATTTGCTCAATATTTTCGGCGAAGATGCGAAATCTGTTTCTTGTTAAATTTATTTCTACCTATCCATTGTAGAAAGATGTTATTAAGAATAAGTGTTGCATTGTACTATAAAACACATTCGCTGTTACCTAAGTACCAATCACTAATGCGCACTGGTCAGATTTAATAGCCAAATAATGACGCAATTTTGCACAAAAATATTGTTATTGGATCAAAATGTTCAACATTGTTAGGTTTACTTTGTATTGGAGTGTAGTTTATCACATACATATGTATCAATTATATTGTATTATATTATAACAGGCTGGTATTGGGAGCATAATTTCCGTGGTTGTGAGTTTTGCTATCGGAAATGAGTTCAAGTTTAATTTAATATAAAAATATTAATTATATTGACGCACAGCTGTGTTGTGTGTTAAATATAAACAGAATTGTGTTTATTATTTAAATGTATTTTGGTATTATGTGTTTACCTGTATTTTATCTAGCTGTGTGACAATAGCAAAGGGCGTTTTCAGTTTTTTTGTTTTATTATATAGTTAATTGCATTTAAATATATACGTAGTAATAAGTATGGAAAGAAATTCTATCTAGATTTCTTCAATGTAGTTGTCAGTATAATTATCTTCAGTCTATTTTGCTATTGCACTACAGTATATCGTAAAATCCAAATAGAATATAGGAATATAAATACATATCCTTAATGAATACTCAAATCGAATTCACATTTTATTTTTCGTAACAACATTTGTGCAATACATATAAAAAAATGCTTAAGTAGTGTTAGGTATATTTTCGTTTGAATTTTACAAAGAATGCAAAATTTATTGTATTTTATTGATATTTTTACTTTTAGTCCTGAAATATCGGAAATAAACGTTTCGGTCATAATAAGTCATATAGTAATTATTATTATTTAAGTTAAGGCCGGGCCAAATATTGCATTACTATAGGTCTTGCGGCGCTGTATCTGAGGCAGCCATTTCTGCCCTGTGTATTATAATTGTATGATGAAACATCTTAGTGGCTGAATGAAATATTAATGTTTATCGACAGTGTTAGAAAATTGTTATAAATTATTTTGATGACTGTTCGAAAGATAATAAAGAGTTGGATGTCAAATTTTGTTGTTTTTTTTTTGTTTCTTTTCACTGTTTTAAAACAACGAATGTGACGGGCCTCGTGGTCGAGTGGTTCATGAAACGGACTGCTGTTCACGAGGTTGCGGGTACGATTCCCGCACGGGACAATCATTTGTGTGATATTTATAAATGTCATACAAATGGTTGTTCTGCGTCTGGGTGTTTCTATGTATTATAAGTATATATTTACAAAAGAAAAATAGTATAATATAACATGTCCGTATTCTGGTACCCATAACACAAGTATATAAGCTTAGCCTGGGACCAGAGGACGTTGTGTGAAATGTCCGTAAATATTTATTTATTTAGCGAAATTATTATATACTAGCTGTGCCCCGCGGTGTTACCCGCGCTAAAAAGGATAAAGAATAAGTTCTTTTTCGATTCCATTTTTATTTATTTATTTTATTTATTTACACACTTTATACAAAGAATTGTACAGGCGGACTTAATGCCTTAGGCATTTTCTTCCAGTCAACCATAGGGTGATGTAGAAATAATCAAGGTAGGTGTGTAACCATAGGGGATTTAAGATAAAAAAAATGGTAATAGTTAAATATTAGAAAGAAAATATAATACATACTTAAACATTTAATAACAGTAAACTCACATATACATACAATCATAATTATATACGAATAAATACATACATACATGAATAGATAGAGAGCAAATTGAGGAAATTAGCCTCGTTGTAGTTATGCTGTAGCTACTTCAGTACGTGTGAAATGCTGGCGTACCTTGCGTTTGAAGGTAAGAAGACTAGTGCACATCCTGATTTCTAAGGGAAGCGCGTTCCACAGATGGATAGACCGAACGAAGAAGGAGGAGTGAACAAGACTAGAGCTATGAGACGGATAGGAAAGTAGTAAATTTTATAAAATAACATTTTTCTTTGGAAAGTTTCACGAAAATCCTTCCAGTAGTCTTTACGTGAAAGCACAATAAACATCCTTACATATCCAAATATTGGAGTATGGATGGATAGAAGACCGAGGAAACTGGCGTTGCGCAGCCAACAGTGTATTTTATTTTATAGCGCGTAATTATTTTTTCGTCATATCTCCTAAGATATTCATTTAAATTGCATGCTGTAAAGAGCAGTTATAATCTGTATTAATTGAGTGAGCTAAATAAGCTATTTTATTTGGTAAAAAATATTACTATACGCACGTAAATAGCTTTTGAAAACACCCTGTTGAATTTGATAATTTTTTTGACATTATTATGGGTACAGCGGGTTTCCCTTAAAAGATAGACATATGCCCTTACGGACATTTTGAAGAACTATATGTAACAAACAATTCCTCCATACATTAGTTTGTAGTGCCTCACATATATAAGGCAGCGATTTCATTTATAGCTCGCGCGCGTCCGAATTCTCGGCAAATTTAATCATATCTCATCCAATATACCTACAGCAAACCCCAACAAATTATGCGAAAACCGCCATCCTCTTGAACCATTCTATCTATTCAAAAAAACCGCATCAAGATCCATCGCGTAATTTTTGAAGATATAAGCTCATATAGGGACATACATACAAAAATTACGACTTTGTTTTATAAGAAGTAAAGATGAGCTATACCTTGAAATGGCACCTAATCTTATACTTATAATTAGTATAATCTCGTGACAGTATTAGTTGCCACCTTCTTTTTTTATTCTTTATACTACACAACGCCACAAGCAATTTGAAAAACAAAACAAATATGACGATTTTTTTATGAGCTTTTTAAGTTTGATATAAGCATACAACACGAGCAAACAAGCACATAAAATTAAAACTGTAAAAAGTCGCTTATCCAATTTTATTAAAGAGCAGCTTTCACTAAGCGATTGTCCCCAATGCTTCTCTTCTACTCTATTTCAAAATCTAATATTATTATGTAATCTAAGGGTATGTTAGGTATTCCTTAGATATGTTGTACTTTCTGAAAAATCTTTACTTTTTATAAAACAGAGACGTTATTTTTATATAACAAAAACGCATCAAAATCCGTTGCACAGTCTTTTAAATAAAAAGCTCACATTAAAAGCATAGTCCTTAAAATATAATCTCAGATAGGGTATGTCCCTAACCCTATGTGAGTTTATATTTTAAGGACTATGCAAAGGATTTCGATGCGTTTTTTTATAGATAACATGATTCAAGAGAATGTCTTTTTTGTATTATATTTGAGGGTTTTTTTATCTAAATTCACGCGTACGAAGTTGCATCGGAAGAGTTTCGTTAGTATTTTTGGTAAATTAAATCCCCAAAATCATCTTTGGTTAATTAAAATTTAATATTGTGGGAGATTATTCTACGTCGGTTTTGTTCTCTTTCAAATATTTCTTGTACTTCTTTATCTACTTCTATAGAACTAGACCGTCTAGAATAATTTCCATTGGTGTCGAAATCGTTGTGAACTATTATATTTTCTTGTGTAACATTTATAACTTGTCCATCTAAAGTGTCTGCGGAATCAGCTGTTGAAGGTCTTGAACCAAAGTCTCTTAAGCTTTCAGTGTCATCAATAATCTTCACTTCACCATCATCGTTAGTTTTACGAGTAGGAATAAGTTGTTCTTGAGAATTAGCACTGGTCGTTTTTCTTGTAAATCGGCATTTCTTTGAGAAACCTCCCATCCATTCAGACAATAGAGCTGTGGCAGCAATGAGAAAACCAGCAGCAAGTAACAAAAACATGCCCTGAGTGTCTTCAAGAGTAAGGCCTTTCTCTTCTGCTGACACAACTTTAAGTGATCCCCCACCAGCCTAAGCAGAAAGAGTCCAGAAAACATTAAAATTAACTCAAAATTTTTCATGTTAATCGAAATTACTTGTGCAACTAAATATCTATTTACTATTATGACAATTATTATTATAAAAATCACACCCCCAATTCCTCCCCAGAGTACTACGAGAACCAGATAAGGGTTATTATAAACCGATAAGATCTTAAGAGATGTTATGTACATAGGCGCTGAAAAGAACGAAACTTATTATAGCGTATTCCAATATGTTTGGTCAGTGAAGAACGAGCAGATCAAATACTTAGTTGCTTTGAAGTAGAGGAGTCCCATACATAAGTATGGGACTTTAATGGGTTGTAAATATATCAAAGATTGATCCAGAATATATTTCTTTTATTATTTAAGCAGTTCTATAATAAACTGTTATGGTCTTATTAATAAGACCATAAGACTTTTAATTAAGTTACTCACCGCAAGTAATTTTCCAGAGCCACTCCGTTGCATTTCAAATCGAACTTCATCAAATATCTTATCGATTAATCCACTCTGAAATAATCGTCTTATGTCGCCACTTAATTTGGCAGAATAAATTGAATTATTTGGGAATCCTATTGTAACGCCAAAGGGAACAAAGCATTCATTCGAAATATGTAAAGCAGCTCGTTTTGACCTAAAGTAATTTAATAGTATTGCTTATTTTTATTTTTATTATATTAGTATTTATAGTATTTTTAATTTCAAAAATTAAAAAGTTAACTCTACTTACTTCGTTTTAGAAAAATTGGCCTGAACAATATATTCCAATTCAGCTTGTGATCCGAGAAAAGCATGAGGCCAAAAGAAAGCCGTCGTGGTGTTTCTAATACCGGCTTCAATAATAGGCACTAATTCTACTTTTTTTAACAATTTATTTGTTTTGGGGTCTGACGAGTTAAAAAACCATCTTTCCCAACCTCCACGATCTGTTGAAGTATGAGTTTTATCTTTGTTACTTCCTTATTAAATTACGCACCTGGCTTATGAAGTAAATATATATAATACTAGCTGACCCGGCAAACGTGGTTTTGCCATACTAAAAAAAAAAAGTTTGAAAAGTAGTTGTTGGCCGATTCTCAGACCTACTGAATACGTATGCAAAATTTGAGAAGAATCGGTCAAGCCGTTTCAGAGGAGTACGGTAACTAACACTGTGACACGTGAATTTTATATATAAGATATTAAGTTTATATATAGATACATTACCTAAGGTTCCAATTCTGTAAAATCCTGCCAACAACTGTTCTATAGAATCAACAGTTTCAGGAAATACTGGTAAAGTCACAAATGCTATGATTGAACCCGTATAACAACTTGTAATTATAATTGTGAAAATCCAATACCAACCTAAAGGCGAAAATGAAAAAATATATAAGACTATTGAAGTTCTAAGCAGTATTAATGCATTGCACTATACTCACCAATTAATAACCGCGTTGTCAGTTTGTCAGTTTTACTCCAGGAATTTTTTCCAAGAAATGTAAAGCTGTTAGTAAATGTACCAAAAACATACCAAAACATGTTTTCTATCTCTCCGCTATTATGAAGAAGATGTCGCAATGTATGTTTATCAGAGAAAGCCAATGGAAACATACCAAAAAGATAAGTGAATGTTAAAGCAACCCAAACATGCCAGTGGAATGGTCCTAATATAGCTCTGTATCTAAAACGTGACAATATTTGGTAAATTAAGAAACCGATTCCCTTTTAAAAATATACATAATGATTATTTTATAAGTTACCTAGGTAAAGCTGTAGACATAAGTGTTATAAATACGGCACAGTCTTGAGAGTAAGAGAAAGACATGTCCATATCTCTAGCTCTTTCGCTGGTCATATACATTCCAGCAATTCCAATATCTGCTCGACCTTTTACTATTTCTTTGGTTACAGCATCTCCTGGTCTAAATTATTCACAAATATTAATAATAAAAATATTATTTCACTCGATATTTAATTGAACACCATGTTTGGATAAGGAGACTGTTTACCCTAAATCTAGTTCTTGTGGTTCAACAATTTCTATTGAGAAATTATTTTTCTTAGCCAGTAACTCTATGAGTCTTATTTCGATACCGTCCCATACGACTCGAGGGTTGCCACCGTCAATGTCAGCCTTTATTCTAAAAAATAAGATTAAATCAAATATGTAAATATCAATGCCAAAAATAACAATATCTCTTAAAATTCATTAACTGGCAAGTATAAATGTTACCTTCTGAATACAAATGGCGGTTGATTAGCAGCAGCAACTACAAACCTATGTCCTGCGTAACCCCCAGTTATTTTAGCCGGAAATAGATTGACGTTTCTCGAATATTTACCGTGAGTCCAAGAGTTTAGAACAACTGGTTTACTGGCCCCAAGTCCATCTGTATACAACTTATGAGTATACAAAATGTATGGAGCTTCCTAGTTAAAATATTTTACTATGATTAACTTTACAAGATTGGTTCACGAGCTATGAAAACTACTGATACCAACACTTACTAAAGCAGAATCATCGCTTTCTTTAAAACTTGGTCCAATGACAAGCAAATTTACAAACATCCTAGACAAAGACCCTGACAAAAATTCTTGCACAGCCCACTGGGATGATCTTGCAACTACCACAACTTTACTTTCAGATTGTTTTCCTATAACTTTAGCACTAGTCGTAACGTCAGTTAAGAACATAATATAATGCAAGCAATTAGTAGAAGCATGTAGAAGTTTTGGCTCAACTAATTCCCCTCCATCAGTAATATAACCATGAACAAATGTGGTTGGAAATCCTTTAAGTAGATTTTGTACGATATAACTCTCTTTAGATTTGACTTGGTTATGGTATAGAATAACTGGCGTACAATCTTTAAAATAAGTTATAGTAATATTGTGTAGCAATTTTATTAGTGACGTCGTATGATCAAAAGCATTACTTTCATTTAAAAACCGTTCGTTCCACAATTCCTCTCTAGTTTTTGGATATCCATGGAACACAGGATCAAGTGCTCGTTTCAGTTTCATTTTGTGGTTGTTTTCATTATTTACTTTATTGATTAGCCGTCGATCATTAAATCTATTCCAAGTACTATCACGATGTAATTCTCTTTTAACATCAGTTTTATGAAACGTGTCTAAAATAGATTGAGAAGGATAGTACTCCACATCTTCACCGAAACTGACACGGAAAGTCAGAAGAAGCCAAAGGCTTATTAGCTTCATTTTAACTGAAGCGTTATTACAACTGACTTGTAGGTGTTGGTTGGTTTTTATAGCTTTGTTTGACCTTGAACATAACGAAAAATCATACCTATGGCAGGTGTGGTGATTGAAATTAAATTTTTGATGATCTCTCCTGATTGTTTTGTTCATGGTCGCAACCATGACTGTATGTGACTTTTGCCTAACATTTTGTTAACATTAATGCTCACTTTTTATTTACAATTGAGAATATCAAGGGCTCGGAATGAAACAATCAAATATTTATAGCATTTTATTAATCAGATCTGGTCAATTATAATTACAGTTCTTGTACAATATAAATAGTGGTTGCCGATATGAAATATGAGTCTAATGATAAACATTTTGCACTTTACTTAGTGCTGTCATGTCCGAAATATTTGTTCTAGCCAAAAAAATAATACAAAGTGAAACTACTAATATTAAATATTTTACCTATATTTACAATAAAACTTATAATTAATTATTTTAAATAAGATTCGTAGCAAGCGCTTTTAATACTTTAGTTGCAATCGCACACCAAAGCTACTATATATATAACATATATTCTCTTAGATATAAAGACAATTTACCGTCAGAGTCATATGTTAAATCAAACAAAATTGAAAAACTAGGTGTTCAAGCAAATAATAAAAAAGTTGAATTTCTGACTCAAACGGGAAATCATCTGTTAAATATTTATAAAGCATTATGTACGCTCTTGAAGAATCCTACAGTTGTATAGACATGTATGACATCACAAATTAACTAAAATGCGATGTAGTAGACGTCTACACAATGTCAATTTTATAAACTCAAATATAAAATCTGGAGATTTAATATGCGGGCGGAATGAAACAAAATTATTGGGAATCACATTTATAGAAATTAAACAAATTTGAAAAGAACGTACAATACACTAAACTTATGCTAATAAATTATTACTTAATGCTACACCTATATTTACAAATTATAAAAGGCAGTGTCAACTACGAAGCTGGCAAGATTAGAAAAACATATTTTCTAAATTTTAATATGGCTTTCGTTTAAAATTATTCGGGAAATGGTAATTATTTTATGATTGTGTATGACCATACCTAATAAATATAGAACAATGTAATTGAATTATCACGGTAAGTTGTTTAACTACGCCTCTATGTAAAAGGAGTATTATGTTAAATGTTGAACACAAAATAGGAAATCATATATTGCAAATACATTGCACGAGTATTATAAATATAAATCATGCAATTAAATCTAATGAAATCGATGCAATCTTCACACTAGATGATTGAAAACACATAATATCACAGTTTCCAATACAATTACGACCATCATAAATTCGAATATTTTTTGACACACTACTGAATTGTCAATTTGCTTTGTAACCACTGATATCTAAATGGCACTCATTGGTGACAAAACAATTTCTACTATAAGTTGTTATACAAACAAAACTAAAATAGTTCCGTTTAATTTTGATACATTTTGCATAATATTTACATTTGTTATATTATAGTAGATGGGCTTTATTACTATAAATATTCTTCTTTATTCTCCGATGTCATTGTCGATCCGTGAAGATCTGATGCCAGATTTTCCTGTCCAAGGATATATTTCTGGGCAAGGTTGACACGTCCTCATATATCTTACTCCTGACTTGTGCCATAAATTGCACACTTTAGGATTGTTGCATTTTCTAGGTCGGTCCTGTGAATGAATAGCAACAATGTTAGTTTTATATTCTTTGATCTGATTAATCACCGTATGGTAGAATTTCTCAAGTGATAATATTTATTCAACTCAGGGATGAAATTATTGTGAAAAAGAGAATAAGTTGATACTTAAAATATATAAACAAGTTGATACTTGTAAAGGAGAATAAGTTAATACTTATTCTCCTTAGCAGTTGATACTGCTAGGGACAGAATATTCGATTCCAAACCCAATTAAGTATATTTCATCTACCAGGCAATCCTTTGCCGAAGTCATGGTCAGGCTCAGGC
This sequence comes from Orgyia antiqua, assembly GCA_916999025.1. NCBI lineage: Eukaryota > Metazoa > Arthropoda > Insecta > Lepidoptera > Erebidae > Orgyia > Orgyia antiqua. Next base: position 25,284,036 of record OU779862.1, read on the forward strand.
CACTTACCACGACGCAACACCAAAACTTGATGAAAGAATAAAATCAATCAATTGTGATACCTAATTTGTTTAAAAATCTTCAATTTTTAGTACTGTAAGAAGTTGTGCTAGATGTTGTATTGGAGTATTTTCCAATACGACATCTAGCACAATTTCTTGGCCGTTGGATTTCGTATATATAAAGTATGAAACAATGAATCCTTGTAAGTACCTGGTAATTGCATTGGAATGGCTGGAAATTATTAAGCCTGTTAATAGGCGTTGGGTCTCTAACCCATTGTAAGGCTTGCCAATTAGTGACGATCCAAACATCTGGCATTTGGTTGATGAAGTCCAGGAACATTATGAAGCCTTCTTTATGGTGAGGTTGAGTGAACCATGCGGCGTGATAGAATAGACCGAAGGGTGCTCTGTAATTAAAAATATCTTGATGTTATGAAGTGAAGATGTGACAGTAACTAGACTAAATACTTGAAGTAACTAAACTAAAAATGGCAAAAGTGCTACAACAAATTTGGAATAAGTTCTTAAGCTGATGAATAGTGAATATTTTCTTTACCATCAATAAAACGTACGTAAATAAAAAAATTTGCATTTAGCTAAATGTTACTTGATTTACGCAGCTAACATAAGATTTGAGAGAATTGTGCTACAAAAATGATTTAAAAAACGAGTCAATTTATTGTAACATTAATTTTTATCATAAATTCTAATAAAATTGGTCACCACTCTTAAAATTATTTTTTAACTTCTATTCGTATTTTCTAGTTGATATGGGATCTTTGTACTTTCCCTTGTAGCCCTTTATTTTTAACCATAGACTTAGGATATAGATCTAGACGCAACACTCGGTACAACGAATCCGGCCTGCTGCTTTTTTTAGTTGAACACATTAAGAGGATACCAAAATAGCTTCGTGCATTTTTCTACGTACGAAGTTTTCATTGTTTCTTTAGATTGAATGGCTAGAGCTCTAATTTTTAAGTATATGTTTTTTCAATATATGATCTAGGATCGCATAAACTTAGAAACGCGATTTAAAAAAGTTTTCTCGATAGAAAATCTTAGCGAAACAACCTCTCAAATTTTTTATTTTTTTCATTTGTCGGTCTATTATCGCGTATTAACTAATGAAATAACTTTAAAAACATAAGTAACTATTATACGAGTATATAGAAACACGTAAATCAGAATTAAAATATATTTAGTAGATTTTGAGTAAATAGGAAAAGTATCCCTAATTCTTCATTTTCAGTGCCTACTGGCTGTGTTAATATGTACGTGTCGGCGATGATATACGATAATATTGATGTAGGCCCTTAAGAAAAATAAATGACAAAGAGGCTATTTAGTAGCCTTTCTAACTCTTTCTTTTTGAGCTGGAGTAAAAGAGAAAGCAAGGCTACTATTTACTATTTTACTTTTAAACCATAAACGGGGCGGCCCTGCCTTGGAACAAATCTGTGTTCCCGAGTTGTTACTCCCTATTTATAACCTTAAATAGGCACCAGCTCTCACGATGTTGTTTGCATTTATCTTGTCTGCTATTTAAAACTCATGCTTGTACATTGTGAGAAAATAAATCATAAACCTTCTTGTTTTTAACTCACCTGTTTGACGTGTAATGTCTATCAAAGTTTTTCAATATCATCTTGTAGACGTTTTCGGCTTCGGGGGGATTAGCGCACGCGTCACCCATAGAGCAACGACCTCCATTTAAATCTTGCCACATTACCATAGGTACTTCCCAGACTCCTGAAATGATCAATAGTAAAATAGTTAATGCAAACAAAATATTGATAAATATTACATAAAAAATTTAATAGAAACAATACTTTGCTTGTTACACATTATACCTAACATAGGATTTTAATTTTAGTGTGAAAAATGAAACATAAAAAGCCAGTACCAACAAATGTTGTGATATTTACAAAACTTTACTACTGTACTTTGTCTACAATATTTGGTATTTACAAAAATTTTACTTTAAACTTTTTGCAGAATCTACAGCAACTTGGGAAAGAAATTAGGTGGGACAATTCTAATCTTAATTACCAAACGGGTAACTTTTTTTGCAGGAAAAATAAATAAAATAATTAATGCCTTAATTACCTGGATAAGATTTTGTAGGGCAAGGTGGGATCATACAGTCGTGGAAAAGTTTATAGTCAAGTGTATAAGGCCAGCTAGGTGGTTTATTCTCATAAACTGGCAGTGAAGAATCATAAGTGAAGTTAGAATCGTACAACATTTTGAACATTTTGTTGCCGCCGACTGAAAGGAATGGTGCTCTCATGCCTCTTATATCCTCTAGCTTAACTCCACCATAAGCCGCCAATAATTCTCTTTGACCTCCTACTTCTCTGTACCATTTCTTTTGGGAGAACTGTTCTCCAAAACTATGGCTGAAATATTAAACAATTGTGTCAACGTGTCCATAATAAAATCAAAATATTTCAAAATAATTTTCTAAACAAAAGAGGCACAAAAAGTTATAAGCATAAGATATAAACGTGAAACCCATATAAACAAAATTACAACAAAGAAATTTAGAATAATACTAAAATAAAACCATGTTTTGTGTGGTGCTGAGAGGTAATGGTGCTCAAATGTGTTGTACTTTTTCAAGAACTTACGAAATCGTGTGTGAAGCCATCTCGTGTCCCGCAGAGTATAGATTCTGTACTTGACTGTAATCGGTCCATTCGTGGGACACGTAAAATGTCGCACTTATTGGACAGCCATTAGGATTAACACGGCCCTTTTCAAACAAGTCCGTGTATAGGCCTTTGTTCAAGTCGTTTACTGAGTCATCGAAAGTCAGTAGTACGATCTGTGGTACTTGATCTATCGGTAATTCGCCTGTTATGAATGTAGTTGAAGTGCGTGTGGGTGTATTGGTAGTGCCAGGAAAAAGGAAGCAGAAGAGATAGGTTTAGAATAGGATGGAAGTAAAAGGAAGAAAGAAAAATATATATTAGTAAATAGCTTTCGTAAAACAAAATATATATTGTTACTGTATAAATAACATTAAATAATTTGTTAGTGGTACCCAAGGCTTATGATAGATTCCGAGGGAAAATCAGATCCATATCACTTACGATATAGTATGGGAAGCAAATTCGTGGCCATCAGCATATAGATTTTGTATTTGGCTATAATCCGTCCATTCGTGTGAAACGTAAAAGGTTCCGGTTATAGGACAGCCGTTGGGATTCCTTCGGCCCCTCTCAAAAATTTCTTCGTAGTACATTTTATTCAAATCGTTAACAGCATCGTCGAATGTAATCAGTACTATTTGCGGTACTTCGTTGACAGGTAAATCGCCTAAGTCATAGACACAGTTAACCACGACACTTATCATAATACGGTATGCACATTTTAAAATAGTAACGACTTTTCTCAAACCAAAACTCTTCCGATAAAATTACTATATATATAAAATTACATACATAATGAAAATCAGTCTAGCCGTTTTAGGGTATCATTTTCATAGAACGATAGATATAGGTAAACCTTTCTATTGCCTTTTTGGTAGGCAACCTAACCACATGTCAATTTTACAGCAGTTGCTATTAAAAAATCCATAAAATAAGTCCAAATCATTAGATATTTTGATAGACTTATAAAATTTACTTTATAAAATTTAGACTTTATCTTACCAGGAATATCTTTTCCACCGCAATAACAATCTGGTAATAGACAAACATCTTTTCTGCATTTGGCTGCTGTCTTATCAGGTGTAGGTTGAGGATACACTGGTGCAGGTCTACTTGGTGGATGTGCGTAGATGTCAGAGTATTCAGTTGATTTGGATACAATAGCTGTAGATGGTTTCAACGTTGGACGGCTGCGACTGCTCAAATATAATACAAATCGGTTATGATTTCAAAACAAATTTGAAAAAGTAAGGCGAAGAGATGATAGATGAGAAAGTGACGTGGTACCTAAAGCAATAACATAATCGGTAGATAAAAAATTATATCCTATTCCATCCATTTTAATCAGTCCATTTATATCGGATGGGGTTTTTGAATTTATTCAAAAAGAAGAATATAAAAATGTATTTTAAACCCTCACATTTTTGGCATCAAAATTTTTGTGTCACACATTTGTGTTAGTGATTATTTTTTCTGTATACTATATTTTTTATGTATACTTTCATTGGGTCCTACTTGCTATTGAGAAGTTCTACCACGAAGTCAATAACAATAAATTCATGACGCCCTGCGAGTTGATTCGAAACTTATCATCTCAGGTGTTAATGATCAAACTGATGCTAGTTACAAGCCTCTCAACAGACCACTCTCAAATAAATATAATAGGTATTTAAGATTCTAAGGATTAAATGAAATGTAATATTTTGATTTGCAAATAATTCTAACGTTGGTGGTGTTCCTCTGTTCGGAGCTGGTTGTGACTGCAAATCTGAGCTGCTTCCTTTGGAGTAGTGTGAAGGACCTCGGCCTCTCGTACTCGTTGGCCTAAAATGTGTTTAATATTATGCATTAATATATTACCCTCTAACAACGAAATCGGTTAGTATGCGTGATTTGTAATGTTGAAGCCAATTTAAACATATTGAAACAATAAATAATATAAAAATACACTTCTAATTACAGTGTGAAAATTGTATTTATATTTATAAAAAATATTATGGATTAAATTGTAATACTCGATTACCTTTTTATTATACTAATTAATGATACCACATAAATCTTGTGTTAATCACAGAGTTATACCACATGCAATGATAGACCAAACACAAACACATTTTGATACATTTATGGTACCAGTGCACTTAAATAAAAATAATGAGTTGCAATGTGGTGCAAAACGATTATTATGTGAAGCTTCATACATTGAGGAACTTACTACTATACTTTTAAAACCTACTAATATTCCACAAACTACACAAAACTCCAATAGTGTGCAGGAAATGGAAAGGCCGCGTCAGGAGTTAACAATTCAGAAATTCAATTTACCAACGAGAAGTCCCCCAATGAAACAGTATGTTAAGCGACAGAGTTTAGATGTAGGTGCTATTAAACGATTGTCGGATAAGATGTTCGTCTTCATGCTAGTTACTCGCGAGGCAGAAAAATAAATTGTAATATTGAAGCCTCCACCCTCAAAAAGAAAAAGTGAAATAACTTCAGGCTGCTTAATCTACTGGTCGACGAGTATTATTGTACCTCTGATATTTGATTTCGTTGCATTTTGGATTGGCTTGCAGACTGTCGTCTGATGAGCATTTTGACGACGATTGGTAACTCCTGCGCCCACCTCCAGGGTTTGTCGCAGCTAATTTTATGGCGGGGTTGACTCGTGAAGCACGCGTTGGAAAGGTCATACTTTTAATAGTCGAAGTAGTCGGTTCTATTTTTACAGTCGTTGTAGCTTTTGTGGTACTAGTCGTTGAAGCGATATCATCACCAACATTGTTAGGTTTTAATATTTCAGACTCAGTTGTAATTTTGATATCCTCTTTTAAAGCTTCAGTGGGGTTGATTTGTTCATAGTTTAAACTTATAATTTGATCATTATTTTCGGTGTGATCGTCAATAATTTGTTGGTACTTTTTAGAGCTTCTTATATCTGCGTTGCTTGTAATGAGACTACTAAATTTAGACTCGTACGAGTCCCTATTAGGAGAATTCCTAAAACTATTCCTAGAATTTTGTATTGACATGGGTGTCGTAGATTTATGCCTAGGTGATGTGCTTCTTAATATTGACATTGTAGTAGGTGTGGATGAAAAATCTTTTACGTCTTCGTCATCTTGAATAAAGCTATTAGATTGAATATTCGAAGTGACATACTTATTTTCATTTGGTTCAGTTATAATTTGCAACCGATTTATATTAGAGCGCAAAGGTTTTTCATTAACATTATTTAAGGATTTTTTCTGATACCCTATGTTGATTACTCTATCATCTTCTTGTTGCGGAGTTGTAGTAGGAGCTGTGGAATACTCTTGAACAAATTCTGGTTCCGAAGAACTAACAAAATTGTTCAAAAATGCTCTTATAACATTTTTAACTTTGCCATTAAATATTTCTGTGGTTTGGTCAGGAATAATTTCATCTTCTAAACGGTAGCTGTAGTAAGATGGTTTTGTGCGTGAATGTTTTTGTTTATTTGGATTACGTTGCCTAGACCGTACTCTAGTAGTTGTTGTGTGTTGAGTAGTAGATGTTATTACTGTAGAGGTAGTTGCAGGAGTAGTAGTGTAGCTTTGTCTAGTATCTATATTATAGGTATTTCGTAAATTATCTAAAGCTTTATATGGTGAAACCGCTGGTTCATTTTCATATTGTACTCTGCTGAATCCTCTTGTAGCATGTGGTTCGCTAACAGTATTATTAGTCTGAACATTTAGGAATTCGTCAACAGGACTGTTTAGCATTGCAGTATCTATTAAGACTTCTGTGTTAATAGCATTCTCAGTAGAGTCAATAATGTCTCTATTATAACTGGGATATTGTAAGGGTTGCTTAAGTACTGTTTGTTCTGTTGTAATGTAATATTTACTTGATGTAGTAGGTGTAATACTAGTGGTTCTTGTTCTAGATATATAGATAGGTCGTGATCTACTTGTAGGTCTAACGTAAACAGGAATATCCTCATCGTCTTCACTAATATCGGGGCCAAAATCCTTTCTTCGCATAACATTTTCAGAAGCAATTTGTTCCACGTTAATTTGGGATTCAACTAATGGTCTGTCTGATTCAGCTTGACTATCACTACTATCATAATTATCATACACGTCCGAATGCAAATTACTACGGTTATCGACTGGATTATTTTGTTGGCTTGCCCTATTATAATCATCGAAAGGGCGTGTTAAAACAGTCAATGTATAGGGATTATTAGTACTATTTGAATTACGACGGATTGAAAAGCCTGATGTTAGTGAAACACGTTTTTTATTATTCGTATTTGAGTTGTCTCTTACCACTTCCTCGTCGTTATTTTGGTTAGTCACATCGTTAAAACCTTTAGGCGAAGTCAGATTCTTTTCAGTCAAAATTATTGTCTCTCTCAATCTATGTGAGTTGTCAGTCTTTTCAAAGGGCTTAGCAAGGGAGGAGAAATTAATCACAGGTAATGGTATAGCAGGGACCGATGAATAAGTATTATCAGGAGGCTGTGGAGAGGATTCAGGTATGGGATTTTCATCAGTGGAAGATCTGTTGAATAGAAAGCAAACAAAATCTTTCTAATTGAAGCTCCATAAATTTACCATAAAGTACATAAATGTATTAAAAGGCAACACTGTTTCAGTAAACTAAAGATTAGTTCAGTTAGTGAATACAACATAAATATATAAAAATAAATCATAATTGTTGAGACAGCTTAAGATACCACAAAAGCAAATTTATACCAAGGTGTAATAGAAAGTAAACGAATTTGATGTAGGAAAATGACACGAAAATTATTATCTGTTAAAATTGGAATCAGTACAAAGATTGCTAATGGATATGAGTTTAAAGGTGATAATATTAGTTGATTATTTTAAAAAATGTATATCGATAATGAATGTATTTCGATAGTGATTGAAGCTAGGATGAGTTTACATTTAATTTTTCTTTTGTAGTACCTTGGGGTGTATCGAGACGGGGTCATAGCTTCAGTGTAGGGTGCTGTAGTAGAGCGTTGTGTAGTCGTGCTCGTGCTAGTTGTGGAAGGAGTAGTGCTTATAGTAGTAGCTTCGTATAAAGTCGTCTTCACTCGGCTTGGATTATGCTCATAACCCAACTCATTACCCTCGCCCCTGCATTGTAGGCAATTTCAGTATGTTAATACAATTTTACCTTTACTTATGATGGAACTAAAATTAGTCAATAATAATTAAGCATTTAAAATAAAATTGTATTTATTAAGACACTAACCTTGTAGAATGGCGAACAGGCGTTTGATATTGATTTTGAGTATTTATCTGGAATAAGATATATTTCGATTATAATTGAGTACAATATAAATTGGTAAATAACCAAACACTGATTGTGTATTGTCGATTACTAAATAACTTGTGTCCTCTTCAATGATAAAGTTCCACAAAGCTCTGGCAGTATTTTGCTTTGGTTTATAGATTTTATATTTCATAGATGCTTCACTTATACAAATGCAATGCAAATCTATAAATTACTATTAATTACTATTAATAATGATTGATTGTATTTGAAAGTTGCAGTCAGATAACTACATTAAGTATAATAAAAAAAGTATAGTAAACTTTAATTTATTAATATTTTGCGATTGACTCGTTATGCTTTTACTAAATAAACTAAATTATAATGGAAAAAATGATAATCAAAAGAAGAAAAAAAATCGCACGATGTTAAAATTCCCATTGAGATGATTGTAGTGGAAAATTTGGTAAACATTTGCGTGGACCATAATAGCTTAGTTGGGAGAGCGACGGAACGGGTTAAGTCCCGCTTATGATTTTTTCCATTATAATTTAGTTTATATAGTAAACTACCTGAGGTTGAATAAGTTCATCGTCGTAATCATCAGGCGAAGGTCTAGGTGTGTATGTCTCCACAGGTCTCCTTGATGGTGGAGGAGTGCCTCGGTATGTTTGCTGTACAGCTGGACGAATTGAAGCCGTATTATACTGCTGAACGTAGTCTGCAATCATTCATAGATACATACTTTTAGTAAATTACCAACTACCTATTATGACCATAACAAAGAATAATCAAACACAATATGGAAACGATCATATTTAGATTGTAGTAGATGGCGCTCTATAGTATTTGCCTACCTCCGTGTTGGTATCATGATGATGATAAGCGCGTGCTGTGCTAATAGCAACAAAAGAAATAAAATGCTGCTAAATTAAAAGCTGCTAAAGCAAATGTGATAGTTTTTCATTTGAAAATGAATAAAAAATACACATGTTTTAGCTTCCTCCCAAGAGTGTTAATATATTCTATTCACGGTAAACGCAAAAACTTGTTTCTACTAAAATTTTTATTGAGCGCCGTAATTTGGAGAACATTTTTTTTTTACTTATAAGACGCCTGTGTCCAATAACACTGAGCTTTATAGTTTGCCTTACTATTCAAATTGAAAACTTTGAGTACATTATTACTACGTACACTGTCCTACAGTTATGTTTTATTCAACACTTATTTGCTTACCAACACAATCGTAGAATTGACTGATTTCTAGCAGTTCTAGCTCATCTATTGAGAAAAACCATATTTACCTGTATCTTTATACAATTCGCTGTCTTCATCATACACAGCGTAAAACGGGTCATATTGATCTGGACTATAGTTCTGAGATCCATTGTACAACATTTTGGGTCGAGGGCTTTGCGAGTACGACACAGGAGCAATACTTTCAGTTGGCTCCAAGCTGAAATATCATTTGCTTTCTAATGAATTCAATTGAGTTAGAAAATAGTTATAACATATGTTTTATTACATATTCGCTATATACAAAGCATTCTAGTCAGTCTTTTATACAGTCGAAGTCACCAGTCTATGTTAGTTTTGTCACGTTTTAGGGTGATAGATCAAAATACTAAAATAATTCTGTACAGAAAGTGATAGTTAGTGAAGTGCCAGTATTTCAGGCGAGTTAGTGTTATAATTTTTATTCTTCAAATTACCTGTTTGTTTTATCGTCATGTCTAAGTTTTTTAAATCTAGTCTCTTGGTTGTGACTGTCGTGTGGAGTCGTTACTTTCATTTGAGCGACTATATTAGGATGTCTCATTCTTCCTCTTGTCTGTTTGTCTTGATTGCTGTCAGGTTCTTTTACCGTAGTCGGCTTAGCTAACCTATGCCTAACTGTATAGGGACGCAAAGTCGTCTGGTTCAAATATTTTGGAGGTTTTTCTGTGTTGGGACCTTTCTCTGTGACAGGTTTTCTATTAAACATTGTCCTATTTCTATGCACATGTTGTTGGTATTTAGATACTTCAGGGCGAATTGTGTTAGGTTTTGGATGGTCAAAATCTACTAATACCGGGATCGGAATTTTTTCATTATTATTTTTGTTAAACTGTTTGAGTGGTCCTTTTGTAACTACAGGTACATCATTTTGATTTTTAGTTGCGCTTGTTGGATTATAAGAGTTAAATTTTATATTGATTCTCGAAGACTGAGGTTTTTCACTTATACTCTGGTTATCATCTTCATAACTGTCATCATAATATTCTTTGTCATTTTGTGCCATTGGAGGACGCTGTGGTCTTACTTCAGTGCTGGGCATGTATTTAGGTTTAACAACAGGTTCATAATAGTAATCATCATCGTCATAGTAATAATCATTCATTTCAGGAGATGGCTTCGGTATGGGTCTACGTTTTGCTTCTGGTTTTGCTGTTGTTGTCACGAGATTTTTATGAAGATATATACTATGATTTCTTGTAAGTGCAGTTGGAGTTGGTGTTGTTTTTATTATTTGTGCAAACAAATTTTCTAGTTTCTGTATATTCGCTGGCGTAGTCGATTTGATAGCAAATAAACGATGAGGTATAGTCTCTGTTGTTGGATTTACATTCCAATACTGTTGTAACGCTGAAAGTTGTTCATTAGCAATTGTTGTTAGTGGTTTGGGCGTAGACTGTTTCACCGCTACATAAACATTATGTGGTCTATTTGAGGAAACCAAATATGGTTGTACACTGCTTACTGGCTTCAATTGAATTATATCTTCAGGTTTAATAACATATTTATGTTTTGGTGTCGAAGATATTATCGGTGAATTTGTTGCTGTAATAATTATATACGGTTTTCCAGATACGCCTTTTTGAGAGTTTTCTTTGTGCTCGGTATCTTGATAAGGTCTAGGTGTGCTATTAATTATAGGTCTATTGAAAGTGTAACTTATTGGCAGTTGACGATCATCATTAAAATTTGGTGGCTTAATCTTTGGTCTAACAATATTGCCGGTGGTTTCGTGTACATTTACTTGTATTGGAGATTGTTGCAACTGCTGAAATTCGACGTGTCTGGGCAGCTCTGGTCTTTTCAAAGGTTGCTCATATCTCGGTCCTTGCTTTCCAACTCCTACAGCAGGTCTAATACTGCTTAGGAAAGGGGCAATCGAACTACCGGGTCCCGAGGGGTTGGTAAATGGCTTAGGGGTACTCATGCCATCATAGTTCACAGTAGAGCTTACAAAACCAGAATTGAAATTGTTTTGGTGCCGAGACGATTCAGTGGATACACGAATTGGGGCACTAATGGTTGGTTTAGGAGTTAAATTCGGCTTAGCAGAAGTATATTGACCATTACTTAAATTCGACAAAAATGAATCAAAATCAAAATTGGGATTGGCAAATGGATTTTCAATTTCTTTAAACCTATTAGATGGGTGCCTAAATTCATATGGGGGCTTAAAATCATTCACATAACGTCCATCTTCTTCACCATCCTCTTCACTTTCTTCATATGATTCATCGCCTTCCTCATTATCATCTTCTTCGGAAGAGTATTCTTTATTTTGCTGTGGTCTTTTACTTACTGCCTGTTGAGTTGGTCTCACAGTTGGTCGCAAGTTTCTGATCTGTTCAGGATTCCTATAATTTTCCTGCGTGCGAGGTGTTGTGGCCAAAGGTACTGGTTTTCCTGTAACTACAGTGCTCGAAACATGATTTAAATCAGGGTAAGATAATGGATTTTGTGGAATGGACGTAGATCCTTGATTTAAGTACTGGATATTTGGTTTTGCAACATTGTTGTAAAACCCCCCTGCTAATGAAGTAAATTGATCATTGTTTAATGAAGAAATAGGCGGACTCTTGGTTATTATCTGTGAGGCAGAGTTTAAGGGGATTTGATTAAATGTCAAGCTAGTAAGACTTGGCAAACTGGATTTAAGCTGTGTTCCTGAATGAATGTTGCTGTTTTGATAAGACAGGAAAGGATTTGCTTGTGATTGAAAATTACTGTTATTAACGTAATACGGTCGGTGAGACCCATCATGACCATTATTCGGAGTCTTATATTGTTCATTGTATTTTGAGTTATGTTCATTTGAGTTATAATTTAATTGGGAGTAGTCAGTAACTTTCGTTGGTTTTAGAAATCCCCAACTTTTTTCAGGAGCTTTATGCCCATTTTTAAAATAGTATCTGATTTGTCTTTTGCCTCTATCTGTGTCGTCTTGAGGTATTCCTTCTTCATGATCATTTTCAAGTTCAATGTATTCTATTTCCTCGCCACTGTCACTTCGTTTTTCTAATTCGGGTTTGCTTTGAGTTATGGTGTCATTCGCACCTAGCGTTTTTGCTATTACTTCTCGTTTTCTTCTTAAGACTGGTTTTTCAGTTATGTCATTAGCAGTAATTTCATTTGTCTCAATGTCTATTACGTATATGTCATGAAGGGAGTCAGTCAATGCGTCACTTTTGTCTTCACTGCAAACAATGACAATGTCCATTAGTTTCAGAATCTAAGTCATAGTTAGGTCTTTAGTGTTGATAAACTTACCTGTAAGACTGAGGCGCTGGTGTTACGGTAGCAGTACGTCTCTCGTCAACTTGGGAACCAAATGAAAAAGACCCAATTTTACCACTGTTTTGAGGAATAGAGGCTGGGATAATATTAGAATTAAGTGTTCTTCCAGAGTTTTGTTGGATTGAGTACCCATCTCTATCTTTTTGAACTTGTCCTATGGTAGATGGTTGTCCTCGATAAACACGCTGCTGTCTATCACTTTCGAGTTCTTCTACGGGTGGCAGATCGTCGACCTCTGCATAAAGTTGTTGTTGCTATAGAATAAGAAAATATATTGAAATAAATTCTAATGTTACACATAAAGTTATAATTAAGTATGTAACGAAACTAGAATTTAAAACTCCTGTGTACTCTGTAACGTTTATGTAAAATTCAAATTATCTGATAAATTTTCTACCTACATGTAATCATGTAGTTTTACAACAAAAACTGACAACATTAAAATATTGATCAGGTAGTTAAAAATTAAACTTACTTTCTCATATTCTTGCCGGCTGATTTTTGGCTGTCCTCTGGATGTGACGACAGGTTTAGGTTGTGCTCGTGGTGGTGGTGGCGGAGGAGTGCGGCGAGGTGGAGGTGGTGGTCGTGGATTCCTTTGTCGTTGTTCAGGTACGCGCTCCAACTCCTCGCCAACCGCGCTGGTGCCGTCACAGCCAACGTTGCGCGGCCAATCACACGTTTGGAGCTCGTGGCTGCCAACAAATTACCAATTATTAGTAATGGCACAATTTTTATGCCCAAGTCATTGTGGCAGAAAAAGACAAACATTTATAGAATCTAATTATATTCCAAAAATGCTAAGAATTCGGTCCACGCCGTGATGTCATTGAAACTTATTTGTTTCATCACCCTAATTTCACCCAGAGGATGATAAAATTTATTTAAAATAAGGAAAATTTGAAGCCATGATCATGCTTGATCACCTTGGCATTGCAGACCAAATACCTTGAGGGAGTGTAGGAAGCAAATTAATAACACTTACAATTTATTAATACATATACAATATTACGTACCTGTACATGAGACCACCAGTACACGACTCAAGTAAAGCGCCGCCAAACACGCAGACATAGTACAATGTGCAATCGGTGGGATGTGGGTAGTAGCCGAATTCTTCAGGACAATCGAAATCAACATCTCGTTTTACATTGGCCGCTATCGGTACACTACGTATCGGGCCGGACCGGGACCGTGATCGATCTGATTGAGCGCCTAAACATCCTGGAAACAAAAGAAAATATATTTAGGTTTTATAATTCCAAAAATTATTTTATTTAAAAGATTATGTTACTTGTCAACAAATATGTAAGTAATTGCAATTGCTCGAACAAAAATATATAATATTCTCATGACATACATTCTACAGAATTTATGAGCAGAAATCTGATCCATCTACAACACTGCAGGTACATAATATTATTAAGCAACAGGATAGGCATAAATTCTCAGCCAATTTTGTCATTTATTTAACTCATACAAATACGTAGACTTATATTTAAAAGAAACTGCTATTGTCTTAACGTTAAGTAATTAATAGTTGAGCAAAATATACTTCAAACAAAAGTATATGCAATATTTTCACAATCTACATCATCTATTTAAAAAAGCCTATTATATCTTCAGTATATAATTAAATCTAAAAATTTAAATATTTTGACAATAAATTTAGTAATTTGAACATCAAGATGCGTATGACGTATTAAAATTATTATCTGTGTGAAAAGAAACTGAGAGTTGAGCCTTTATCTAAACAATTTTGTCACGTTCGTATTGTATCACGAATTACGTGGGATTTAGGCCACAAGAAGTATCTCGTGGATTAGGTATAGAATTAAATTACCATGTAACTATAACAAACTGTTATTTTATTAAATGCTAAAATAATCATAGCGCTATCATCAAATTAATGATATCATCAAATTAATGAATCATAAATATTCACAGACATTTCACACAACGTCCTTTGGTCCCAAGCTAAGCTTATATGCTTGTGAAAATGGATAGAATAGGTACATATACTAATTTTCTTTTTTAAATACACACCTATAATACATAGAAACATCCAGACGCAGAACATGATATTTACAAATATATTTACATAATTATTTATTGTGGATGTTTATAATTATTTTGACACACAAATATTTGAAGTGTATATAAGATTTAGGTTTTATTATAATATGTAACTATTGTTATCAAACAAAGAAAATAGTTTATTTATTATGTCTGTCCGTGTAGTGACGGATTAAGAATAAAGTGTCACAACCCCTTTTCCATACCACGGCTCTATAAAAGCCAGCTAAGAAGATTGTACATTCACTGTGCTGGTCGTCGGATCTCGTAGATCGTAATCCATCCCAAAGTGGAGGAATACCGTGTTCAATAGTAGGACGTTAATGGCCTAGAGAGGGAGATCACATCTGAATTCTGGTACCCCAAATTTATGACCCGAGGATGTTGTGGAAATTTCCACGAAATTTATAAAAAAAATCTCTTTATACACTTTTCTTTTTAACTAACTTTAAAGGAAGGAGATTATCAATTCATCTATAGATATGTTTTTTTCTTTTTAAAGCTTATCTTTAATGGCAATCTAAAGGTTCCTTAACTTCAATATTAATCTTACATACTATCGTAGAGCACATTAAACGACAGAATCTATTACAACCATTATTCTGGTGTGAAGTCACATAGATCTCTGCGGCAATAACATCGCTTTAAACAGCTTTCTTGGGAATTTATTAGCTTCTTTAGTTCGGTTCTACATTTTGTATTTCATTTTCTTTTTATAAACTTTGTGACTGCTATAACTTTTCTTCTCTTTTTTGCCCTACCGAGCCACGGTTGTGTCTTGATCCTTACTATGACAGTTGATGATCTATATTAATAGCTTAGTCAGTCTTGTTTGTAGATTGATGATTTACATCTTATTTTTTACATTAATATATTACTTCGGTCCAATTGTGTTCTGTAAAGAACGCTAACTGATCGATTGATGGAGTTGGTGCAAACCGCTCAATAGATGGCGTTGTACGAAAAAAACATCGCACGATGTTAAAACTCGCATTGAGATGATTGTAGTGGAAAATTTGGTAAACATTTGCGTGGACCATAATAGCTCAGATGGGAGAGCGACGGAACGGCATTCCGAGGTCGCGGGTTCAAGTCCCGCTTATGGTTATCATTTTTTCCATTATAATTTAGTTTATTTATCTTATTTTTTTCAAAAAATCGTTTCTATAACTAACCTTTTTTCTTAAATATTATTATATTTAAGACAAAGGTTATGTTTAAAAATAATATTGAATAATAATAACACAATTTATTAAAAATGCCAGTTAGTGACAGCTTTAAATTAAGAAAACGGTTTAAACTGAAAATTAGTAGTATGAATCAGTTATTGAGTATAATGAGAGTAATAAAATAAAATATTTTTCGAATATTTCACACTACATCCTCTGGTCCCAAAGTAAGCCATATTTCTATGCTTGTGTCATAGGTACCAGATTCGGTTATTAATATACTGCATATATACTTTTGTTTTAGTAAATACGTACATAAAATACATAGAAACACCCAGACGCAGTAGAACCATTTGTATGACATGAATATCACACAGATTATTGTGCCATGCGGAATTCGAACCCGCGACCCAGACTACAGCAGTCCGTTATATAAACCACTAGACCACGAGTCTGTCAATGAGCAGACATTATTATGATAAAATGCTATTATACATTATACTATACAGTTTCATAATGCAACCTTGCGCTCGAGTCTACATCATCATTGAACAAAAGAAACAAAAGCATGAATTTCCCACAAGTAGCTAAAACAATTTAAAACAGCATTAGTATTCAAGGGAATATAGCCCTAACGTCAAGATTCGTAAGAGTTATAACAGATGTTAATTGCAAGTTAATTTCGACATACGGCCATCAACATTTGGGCCGTGATCAGCATGTATTCTACAGATTCTGGCTTCAGGCATATCTGACATGCGCGTGCGTATGTAACTTATTACTATACATATTATTATCAATTATTAGAATGACTTTATCGATTCATATTGCATAGGTATAATAATTCTTCTGCGCGTGAAATCATTAAGACTTTACCTTTAGCTTAACTTTACCTGTCCTCGTGTAAATGTCTCATAATGTCTCATATGGCAAAATTATTAAATTTAACTGTTTAATTTTGAAGGATGATGTTCGAAAGTAAAGAATTCCGGTACTATTATACTAATGTACTTCCCACCTTTCAGAAAGCTTTATAGTGAAAAATAATCGGCAAAATACTACCTACAAAAAAAACCAACTTATAAATCGCACAATCTCTCATTCAACAATAAATACAACTTGTATTAATATTACACGCACACATCTATACATACAATCTTATTCTATTCCAAAAAAAAATATGAAAATTAATAATGTTGATTAATTTAAGAGCAGCAGATATTATCTGAATAATTTATAGGTTGTTGACAGAATCGCTAACTTTAACAACTCACAAAAGCGCTAGACAATGATAGCCAACTATTTATAAAGTACAGTTTTTCACGTTTTTCGAATCACGACAAGAAAGCAACAACTGTCGTACAATATCTAGAACACGTCTCGTATTTAAACAGATTATGAAACTGTGTAATTGTCTGCTATTTAAACAGTTGCATTGCAAAAACAACGGATACAAAGTCGATTCACGCCCATTCTAATGGCTAGCTAAACCATGACAAATCGTAACAAGCACTAACATTATAGACGACCGCAATTGACCGAAATTTTGCAATAGCCTTAGGTTTGGCTTGATTTTATAAAAATAATCACTTCTTCTTCTGAACCTATTTAAAAATAATATAATTAAATAAATATTCATAGATATTTCACACAACGTCCTCTGGTCCCAAGCTAAGCTTGCTAAGCCTCTGTTATGGGTACCAAAATACGAAACTACTACATAAAACACTATTCTTTTGTAAATCCATACTGAAAACACTTAGAAAAAAGCCGTAGCACAAAATTACATTGAATGACAATTATAAACATCCACAACTGATTGTACTGCGCGGAGATCAAACCCGCGAACTTGTGGGCGGCAAGAAACCACGAGACCCGTTTAGTCTCACTCCACTTCAGTGGGGTATTTTATATTTATCTTCTTATGCTACGCTAACCAGACGTGTTGACATAGAGTTTATTGAGTAGGTTTTCGTCTCTATCAGACTCTTATGCTAATGTTACTTATATGAAGTAAATATTCGTAGCTGTTTCACACAACATCTGCTCTTAATTGGTAGTATGGTTCATTATCAGACTCTTATACTTATATTCTCCTCAGCCTGTACATTAAGGTTTATGTACTACATTTACCACATAAACCATAAATTTATTATGATCGTGATACGGAAGTTCTCGAATTCATATTAGTATGCAGAATTCTTGTGCAAAGCTTGATTTATCTGTACATTGCATACAAGTGTTGAAATGGTCGTCGAGAACTATAAGCTAATATAAAATGTTATATTTATACTCTACTAGCTAAATACTGACACGACGTCTGACAGAAGAGCATAGAAAACCGAAGAGTATAGAAAACCGGTCAAGCACAAGTTGGAATCATACACGAAGGGTTCTGTACCTGTTATTATCATAGCATATACACACGATTGACCCCAAATAACACCAAATGGCAATAATCATATGTATTTGTTATTATATCACCAACAATTACAGAGATACAGCCAGGTGACAGACCGATTAACAGCGAAGTCACAGTAATAGAATCTCGTTTTTAAGAATGGAACCCCAAAAAGGCAAGTTACGCAGACCCCAAATAAAGGGCGGAGCAATAATGACGAAACTAACAGATTAAAACCTTCCACTTGAACCACTCTAACTATTAACAAACTGCATCAAAATCCGTTGAGTAGTTTTAAAAATTTAAGCTTGCTTAGGGACAAACAGAAATATCGTATTTGTTTTATAAGAAGCAAAAATTCAGATTCAACCTATTTAGATTATTCACAATGTTATTACCGATTCTTTTCTTCCTTTCGTACATCGATTACGTTTCCATGTTTGTGAAATAAAAAAGAAACTCAAAGACTATTAAATGATAAATACAGGATAGGTGTGGGAGTTAAAACGGCAAATATCGCCAAGTATTGCGAACATTATTTGCATTCTGCCTTCAAGTTAAATGAATTCACAACACCCACAATGATTACGAATTCACTGAATCCATTATTAAGTTAAAAATACAAGTACATTTTTAATTGGATGTGCATAGCAAAGATAATAAATCCTAGGTTACCTACCAGGGCTACCTCACACTTAACACAATCGTATATATTTTTTTATTGTTTCTAGGAAATAAATTATCAAAATAATATCTAACAATAGATAAAATTAAATTTACTTATGATTCCCAGACATTAAAGAGCTTTTATGTTTTTTGAAATCGTAAATTTATTCAAAACTTATATGGGGCCATCCTTGTTTTCAAGTTAACTGTTTATATCAGATATACAAAGCAAGTAACATTACCATTAATGCAAATTCAAAAGGAACATTTCTTAAGGATATAAATGTGTGGTTGTGGGAGGTAAATGGACTAGGATAAGCTGTAAGTGGGTGAATCAACTTAGAATTCAATTATATGCAAACAAACAGACGTATTAAATCAAATATGGTAACAGATATCTTGCCCTAGAGTTTGAAAAAGTATTTCTATAAAAATATGCGGAACTGAACTGCGATTCAGAAGAAAGAGATAATGATTATCAGTGGTATATAAAGAAAGAAAAGGAAGAAGGAAAAGAATAAAAACATGTTCATAATTAGTTAAGAATTAGTGAAACTATGTACACAGATATCATCATACAGGTTCTGTTATTGATTTTAATAGTCAAAGTCAAAAGTCAAAGATTTTTAGTAAATAAGATCCCAGAGAAGCTTTATACAATGTTTATAGTTATGTGTCTTTACTTCTGTCAATAACTCCTTTAAGTATATGATCGCATGTAGATATTGCTCCAATTGCTATTGCAGTCTATGTTGCAATTGTTATTAAAATATTTAATTTCATTAATCGTGAGTAGACATCCAATCATTTGTTTGTACCTTGCAACCGTAATTATAGTTATTCTGCTACAATATTGTGTAATTGACAAACTTTTATGCTCTGTATACATGAACAATGCATTGAATTCGTGAAGGTGTGCCCTTTGTAGAGCGTTGACCTTTTAGCTGTAATTCCTATCTACAGCCTATATCAATTCACCAAACTGCCCATTCGTGGCTATACTGTACAATATAGGTAATGATACGTCAAAAATAGCCTTGGTCCTCTCACTTATAATAAATGTATCATTAAATTTATCAATCGTAAGCGCGATTTTCAAAATAATTGGTCAACGGTCGCTAAAATTTGAAGACAACGTCCATCAAAAGTATACACGTAAATATGTATTCCTAAAGAGATAGTGATGTGTTGTGGTATCAGTAGTTAGAATTAACGAGAATAAAATACATTATTATACATTATTATTTCAAATTACCATGAAGAAGCTAACACTTATGTGCGAGCAAAATTACACACATACTATTTATTGTTGATTTTTTTTGCATACTACAAGGGTGTCAAACAAGCATACGGCTCGCCTGATGGTAAGCAATTACCTTTGCCTATATAGATGTTTGCAATACTAGAGGTACCTATCATTCGCGCGTTGCCGACCCTGTAGGAACCTTTTAACACTCTTTTTGATGACCCCCATGCTATATTATTTTTTAGTCCTTAATACTTGAATGTCATCCTCGTTAAAAAACGGAATATTCCAACAATATATCTATTACTTTGCATACTATATGATATTAAAGCGAAATAGAGTACTTAACCTTTTATAATTACAAGAATTTATATCAAAAATATTCTCGTTAACATTAATTTGAACATGATTTGTATATGGCCACGATATTAATAGTTTTGTATCACATAATGTTTGGTAATATAGCCGCAGGGTAACGTATTACTATCCACTCACGCTAAGATATTATTAATGGTTTAAGTTATATCTATGAGCAATAAATATGAACAAATTAATGATTGAAGTAAAACATTTTTGAGTAATAGTTTTCATTTCATTCATGGCCAGTTAATGAAAGAAATAGTATAAAATTTGACTTCTTATCACTTGATTTTCTGGCTAAGTACGGATCGCTAAATGACAGGGTAACTACTCAGTGATTGTGGTGTCCCATCACTTTAAAAGAAGAAGTATTAAAGTTTATATGTAATATATATAAACTTTAATACTTCTTCTTCAAAAATGACGTAAAATAGCGTATGTACTTTTATATTATAAAAGTACATACGTTATTTTACGTCATTTTTTACGAATAGTATGGCGGAAGAAGACATGTTGCGTCGACCCCAAGTCATTGGGAAAAACGATAAGGGTTGATGATGATACATAATTTTTCTTTAAGTTGTGAAAATCGGGGCAGAAGCAGAAAATGTCAGGGGGCAAAAGGATGGAATGGAAAACTATTGCAGTGTGACGGCACACTGCAGAGTGTGTTATGTTTTTATTTAAAAAAAATTTGAAATTATAATGACGTATGATGACACTGAAAAACATGCATTCAAGTGATCAGTGCAATTAGTTTCGCTATATCATTCCGCGTCCGCGTTTATCAATACCGCAAGGCATAAACTTCGGGCCATTTACATAAATGACATTTAAAAATTCATAGAGAATAAATATTGGTATTGTTGGAACACATGGATTATTCTTGAAAATTATATTTTTGTATCTAACACACAGCGGCTTATTATTACATGTTATCAGTCATCTTTACTTATTATAAAACAATATTTCTGTATGTCAAATCATTATTTCTGTATGTTTCTATGTGCTTTTCAGAACGGATTTTGATGCGGCTTTTTTTTAAATGATAGAGCAGGCCAATAATTCGTTAAGGTTGGGTTTCTAAGTTCCACGCGTACGAAATTGCTAGCAACTGTTAGTTAAATATAACTATGTTTATCTACTATATTATGTTTTACCTTCCATGCGTTTTAGGTTTCGTTAGCACCATTTTAAGGTACGTTACCAGAAATGCAGGCGCTTTACTGCAAGGCAGCGAGCGTTTTCTTTCTTTACATCTATGCAACATCCATATTTTTTGTATTCTTGTCATGGAAGATAAGGATACAATACATAAATGTCCTCTCTCTGTCACCAGAATTTTTACAACACTATTTACGACTATGGAAAAAATAATATTCGTGACATACGATCGTTATTAGTTTAACGATTGGACCATAATATTATTTTTGTTGTCACGGTATACGGCCTCGGTATCGTAATAATAGCTACCATTTCACTTTTTTTTAATACTACTCTAAAATATGCCTGTATGAATGTGTTGCTACATTTGATATTGTAAAATGTCTCAAGGTTTAAGCATTTATTTCATTGCAGGAAATGTTATTTTAAGTAAAATGTAATGGTTCCTTTGTTTCGTACTAGAATGTACTTTTTGGCTAAATGATTGTTATTATTAGATAGGTTGGTAATACAGCCTTGTCGTAAGAAGGTCGTAACTATGAAGTAGACTAGATTAACGTCTCCCACGCTATGATTAAGTGCACTGGACATTTGAGTATTGTAGTTTTAAATGTCATTCATTTTTAACTTA
This sequence comes from Orgyia antiqua, assembly GCA_916999025.1. Classification (NCBI taxonomy): domain Eukaryota; kingdom Metazoa; phylum Arthropoda; class Insecta; order Lepidoptera; family Erebidae; genus Orgyia; species Orgyia antiqua. The sequence continues at coordinate 25,306,234 of OU779862.1, forward strand.
ACAACTTGTTTTAAATAAAATTTACGGTGAGGTTACAATAATATAGCTTCACAATTGTGCTTTCAAAAACTAAAACTAAGCACAGTCAAGCCCAATTTTTTTTACGTAACCCAATTTGATAATGTGGTTACTTAATTTTGGGTAATTTATTCAAGGCCGCAAGTATCACCACCCTATTTCTTCCCCAAGATTTAGTAAGAGCCAGCTAGGCTAAGGGACATTATAAACAGTTAATATCACCATCGTGAGAGACGGCAAACTCGAAAAATAAATGCCAAGATTCCTGAGGGTCAAGTCTGTTATAACAATGTTGTCACAATGATCAGTCACTGGTTGCATAATGGCCGTAATGGCGTCAAAAATTAAGAGTAGACTATCAAACTTGATAAAATTCGCCATTATGCAATTGTGACAAAAAATTAAGAGTAAACTACCAAACTTGATAAAATTCGCCATTATGCAATCAGTGACTGATCATAATTTTTTTTTTATGACAACATTGTAATAGCAGACTTAGGCCCCTGGTCAGCGTTGCATAGTAGAGCAAAAAGCTCTCCGGAAGTCAAGGAGGCTCTTGCCCAATATTGGGACGTTAAAGGGCAAGAATAAGTATGTAAATATGTTTGTTGTTTTATATTTTCTTGATCATTCAATCTACCATTCTTACAGATATCTTTGTGTTAAGAATATCCTATACTAGCAACTTCGTACGCGTAAAATTTCTCCGTTTTTGCACCATTTTTCACTGATGCTTGGCTCCTACTAGTGGCAGCGTGATGTTATATAAATTTCCTCGATACATATACTATCCAACACTGTTAAAAAAATTTAAATTGCACCAACTATTCCTAAAACACTTCGTATTTATAATATCAGTGTAGATATTCTTATTTTATTAGGTATCTTATCCTATAGATTACTGTAGGATAAATTAAATAAAAATTTTTCGGAACTCTTACGATAAAACTATACTACAGACCAACGAGATTTTAATTAATTATATCAACTGTACTAATACATATTAATGCAACGTTATTATTAAAATATGTAGATCATTTTTTTGTCGTTAAATATATTCTTATATCATTGACATTTCTTTATAAATTACTTTTAGATTATCACGCTCATTTATACAATAAGTATTCTTAGGTATAGAATATTAGAGTTCCATGCGAAAAAGGACCCGTAATAAGACAGCCCCACTATAAAGGCCATTTAGTTGTCTGTTAATTTTAAAGCAATGCAAAAGTTATGAATTGAAAGTAACATCATATGCATGTAATATTAGACATAGTATGTGACATTTACTATATCTATATTTTAAAACATTTTTGTCGCTCGTTGAGACCCTCGGACTATGATTTCCAGTTATTTGACTTTTCAGGGCTCCATACCAAACGATAAAACGGGAACTTCTAACTGAGACTTTGTTGTCCGTCCGTCTATCACCATCACCTGGTCTGGCAGTCATCTATGGCTTGAACGGTTATAGCTAAAGAGCTGAAAATTTTAAGGTTAATGTATATTATTTGTATATTGTTGATGCTACAACAACAAATATTCGTCACCATACTTTTCCTGTCCTTATCCCATTATTTGGGGCTCTGTTATTTAAAATCGATTGAACGAATATATTATGATAATATCGGTACAGAACCAATCATGTGTGGGTCCAACTGGTACTTAAGCAGTTTTTTATTAATTAATATTTAGGAAGCTTAACTTAAATTACAATAAAACAAAGTCGTTATTGTTGTACTATGTAGGTACCTATGTGGGCTTATATCTTCAAAACTACGCGACGAATTTTGATGCGGTTTCTTCTAATAGATTGAGTTGTTCAAGAGGATGGCTTTTTTTAATTTATTAAGGTTTCGTTTCTAAATTCCACGCGTACGAAGTCGCCTGTAATAGCTATTTAATTAAAATATAAACAAGGATATGAACAAATTCAATAATTTATTTATTAAGTGATCTAATTACGTACATAGTGTAGCAAAAAGTAATATATTACCGCATATCGTCTGGCGATTTTTTATTATAACTTCCTGCTCTATTTAAATCATTACCTTGAACAATTACCGTGTTATCGTTTTATAAATATAATTTCGCTTGTAATAAATCAATTCAACGCCTATTTTATTCCGGTTATCAAATTAAACTTAATAGTCTAACATGCTGTTGTAGCTAGACATCATAATATAAGACACTCGTTATGTTTATTTTATTATATCACACAGTAATTTATAAAAAAATTAAGTCAAAAGCTGACATTTTAGAAAAAAAATATAAACTACTAGCTGACCCGGCAAACGTTGTTTTGCCATATAAACGTTAGGAGTGAATAACCCTTTACACTTAGGGGTATAAAAAATAGATACTTAGTAGCCGATTCTCAGACCTGCTGAATATGCCGTTTCAGAGGAGTAAAGGACCGAACATTGTGACACGAGAGTTTTATATATTCGAAGTTAAATAACCACATATTTTCTTTTTAATTTTCAAAAACCATTAAAACAATTACACTAAACTCTACTGCGTTCAGTACATTGTCAATAAGTTTTAAATAAATAAATAAATAAAAAGATGTGACAACTCCATTCTAAATTCAAAATATGTTTAGTACTGGAGATTTATAGTCAAATTAAACTTCAATTTTTTTTAAACTAATTCTGTATTTTTGAACTGAATTTCAAAGCTTTGATACATTTTCAATAAAAGAAATGTATGTATTGCCTTAGTAACTAAATGGCTGTATGGCTTATGTTCGTAAATACACGAATATATTTTGCTTTGTACCAGGTAAAATGCCAAGACTGTAAACCGCAATGTGGGTGGCACGAACGTGATATTATAGGTTATATCTGCATAAGTTATACAAAATATGAAGTATTTGTCTAAGATTTCCTAACAACGGATTTATTTCTCGCAGTTTATGGACGTAATAAAAGCTAAATAGTAATAATAGTGTTATAAAATATATTTTTAACACTTGCGCGACTTATTAAAATAAAACCACTTTTTACGGATTCCGACGCATGAGTTTTAAATTTTACCCCGAAATTTTGGAGCGACAACATAAAGGGTGAAGAGATTTATAAAATTAAATATTATGAGTATATTTCATCCGAGTAAATTAGCATTGAACTGGAATTATTTGTAATTTATTATTTGTATTAAATTGTTAAGCAACTGCCAATCCGGTATGAAAAATTTAAAAGAAATGGTATGGCATTTAACTCTCCTGCTCACAATTTAAACATTTTGTAAAAACTTTCTTATTCTCTCTCCAGCCTATTAACGCGTAGGGCGTTGTTGGGCAGCGGCCTACTCCTCTTAGAAGGGTCTCGAAAAGACTATATTATCTGTGTACAACATCTCTTAGCTTTTACGGCACCCTGGGAAGGAAACGGGGTGGTGACACTTGTATTCTAAATCCGTCACCACACAAACGAAAAGTCTACTAATTTAGGATGAAGCGTTTTCAATATTTTTATTAACAAAATAAGTTGTATTGTGTTTTTAGGCACCATTTATTTCACACCATTTATTACCAAAGTATATGATATAGTGTAAAATTATTTAATTTTGAATATTTAGTATTCTTATGAATGTCAAGGTGATAACAGACTGTATCCGGGTTTAAGATACTTGAATTAAATACCTAGTAAAAGGGCAGGTCCAGTTTTTATCTATACTTTTTTGTTATGACTCGAATCATTTACCTATAGTAAAAAAATACGCTGTAGTCAAACTAAGCAATTCTTAAAAAACCTGTAAAATATTATAGACGCGTTAGTGGTTTACAACAGTTTATGACATCTCTGCTATAGTAGCCATATTTTTGTACGTATGCTTGTACTTTTACATAATATAATAATATGGTATCGTGAGTATACAAGCTCAATCGACATAATTTTATCTGTCTTTTCATTCTTCGGCTTTTTTCCGTCCACTGCTGTACATTAAGTAATGGACACAATAACATAATGTTGTATTTAGGTAAATAGAATAGAATACACTTTATTGTACACCATAAATTACATGTCACTTAACTAATGTAAAAATAAAACATGTACAATTACATTTTTTACATTTTTATTGGTTTTGTCTATTAAATGACACGCAATCCTCTATTCAATCTGTTTGTTCCAAATATATTCTCCACAATTTATATAATATGGGTTTAAATTTAAACATTAAAACTACTCGCCCATTGTTTGCAAAGGGCATCCAATCTTGATTTACGTTCACAAATCACTTGCCAGCCAGTCACGACACCAACTGTGAAATTATTAATAGCTGTCGTTGTACACGCAAACTTGACAATACTTATAATCCTACTGCAAATTACAAGTAAAGTTTGACTCGTTAGATACTTTGTGGTACTTTGTATTCAGTTTATAAAAACTGTTCTGGTCTTAATATTTAAAAATGTATATTTTAAAATAATGTCTGCTTAATTATTGAGTTTGTTGTTAATAGAAATGATAAAATAATTGTACAAGTGCACTTAATTGCCGTGGTCCAACTTTTTAGTAATACACCGACCAAATACATTTGTACAATTTGTTGTTAAAATGGGCAAACCATTTCTGAATTTTTCAACAACAAAATGACATGAGATTTTTATTAAAAATATATATATCACACATAACAATGTCAAGGTTTTCCATGGCTTTTTGTTAGAAAATCTGCAGGAGCCAAAGATATGTAAGTTGCTTTAGGTCTTTCGCGAAAATATATTATAGAGGATACATTTTGCTAGCTAATTTTATATCTGATTAAAAGCATGTAGCAATACCATGAGAAACTATTGCAGCCTTCAATTCATATTTAGTAGCACATCTTCATTGGATTGCATTCATACAAGCCTATTAATAATGCACTCCTGATGTTACGATAGTCTGTTTTCGGTGTGAATTAAGTATCATAACGGCTTCTAAACTAGATCTTATCGTGTAGTTTCTTCATATTTTATAGATCTATCCATGGAAATATTAAAGGTAATAGAAACATTCCCTTTTTAAGGGCTGATAATGAATTATCTAAAATATCTTCAAATTATAACAGAATTTTGAAATCATTCAATGTTATATCTTACTAGCTGTTGTTGTAGAAAATTTTCTCCGTCTTGGCAACATTTTTCATTTCTGCTTCACTCCTATTAGTCGCAGCGTGATGATATATAGCCTATAGCTTTTTTCGTTATATGTACTATCCAACACTGAAAACAATATTCAAATCGGACCAGTGATTTCTGAGATTAGCGCGTTCAAACAAACAAACTCTTCAGCTTTATAATATTAAGTACAGATTTACAAAATAAAACGTTTATTGTTGATAATAATATGTATCTACTATATGTCAGTTTAAGTTATTAGTCGCCAATGAAATTGACAGCATGAAATCATAATAGCGCAAATCTCCATGTTATTGTATCTACATTTTATTAATGGCTTCTGGGATTAAGTCGTAGTGGTATCAGACAATCAGAGAAAGAAAAAATAATTGAAAACTGCTATTGCAGAGTAAAACAGTTTACAAACCATTTATGTATAGTAAAGTTTTATGTCAAATACAACTACTTCTTCAGTCAATCAATCACATCCATATATATCCTTATTGAAAACAAACCTGCCACAAGCCTATTGTCCAATCTCTCTTTATAGAGCACTGGTCACGACAAATTCAATTTCGTAATATTACCGAGGCCGCATTCCCTTTGACAAGTGGACACGGTAACCTGCCGTTCCAGGCGACAGTCTACACCGACTGCGAGCGTGACTATCGCAATAACTATAGTATGGTATAAGTTAAAAGCAGAGGTCGGAATTATGTGTGCATTGATATGTTTCTAATAATAACGGATCTTTGTCAACATAAACATTTCGTTTAAGCGACGAATATTCCATATTTTCGGTATTGCTTTCTTTTATTCGCACAAGCTATGTCTTAAAGTAAAAACGAAATTCGGGATTTGGGGTATATCCACTTTCTTCTTTAGCTTTTATATATTATTATACAAATGACTCTACCTAATTCCGATTTCTGGTTTTATGGCAACAATACGTATATATCCAAAAAGATAATTTGTTAAATTAGCGCACAGACGCTTTTACCATTTGAACTTGTAAAATTGTCAACACGTTTTTTTAAGAACTGAGTAGTGAAACGCCGCACCTCGTTTGTAAAACATACCTGAAACAAAAAAAAAATTGTCATTATCTAATGATTGTGATACTTTCACATGTAACTATTAACTTCCGACGCTTACATTAATAGATAATCTAATAACAATAATTAATGTGTAAAGTTGTTGCGTGTTAGATCAGTCGGCATTAGGCACCAAGAACGGAATCGTGACAGGACATGATGGAAATTGTATCACTTTCAAATTATATAAACTATTCGCCCAAGGCTTGGACAGTGTTTTTTAATTGTGTAATGCAATATTTTGCGAAATATCTGCAAAATCTCGGGTTAAAATTTTAAACAAATATGACCATTGAAATTCTTTAAAAGTGATGCAGAAGTGTTAAAAAATCAACAGAAACAATTAAATGTTTTCTTTAAAAAATAGCAAATAATTAATAGAAAACACTCCATCACAAATATAAAACACGTATTTTGAATTAGTTATACTAGTTGTTGCCAGGGACTTCGAACGCGTGGATTTTTTATATTTATATGCACATAATTTTTTCGCCTTTTTATGTAGCCAATATTCTTTCACATATCTCTACTATCTATATACCAAATTTTATTTAAACAAGTTCTGTATTTGTGGACTGAGCGACAGACAGAATTACTTTCGCGTTTATAATAGTAGTAAGGATTGCATGTAAGCTTACATATTACAAAAAATACTGAGTAGGTACATGGTTTAAGCAATATTTGATTATAAGTTGTCAGTAAGGTGCCATTAATATTGTTTATGTTGTATATGTTGTTATTAAAGGCTATTGAATAATATTATTTTGACATGTTATTAAAATCTAAAGCCTTTAGATACTGTGGGTTCATAAAAGGTAATATTTAGATATCGATTCATAATTAAATCGCTTAAGAAGATAGCAGATTCGATTACATGTGTAAAATTTAAGTGCGAAATTTATTTATAAAACAAATAAATAAATAAATAAATATTCATGGACATTTCACACAACGTCCTCTGGTCCCAAGCTAAGCTTATTATGCTTGTGTTATGGGTACCAGAATACGGATAGAATACATATACTACTTTTCTTTGTAAATACATACTTATAATACATAGAAACACCCAGACGCAGTACAAACATTTGTATGACAATTAGAAAAATCACACAAATGATTGTCCCGAGCGGGAATCGAACTCGCGACCTCTTGATTGGCAGTCTGTTACATAAACCACTCAACCACGAGGCTCGTCAAATAATTAAGTTGGTCAAAACAAAACTTTTGCAATTAGGAAAAAGAACGCATTAACTTTAAAATTATTAACAGTTTAACGAAAATTTTGTATCTAAGTATGTATAGATGGACGGATGTAAGAGTGTTTGTTACTCTTTCACGCAAAAACTACTGTATAGATTTTAATTAAACTTTGCAGATATATAACTTATAGATTTTTTAAATTTTTTTTTAAATAAATAAATATTCAGGACATTTCACACAACATCCTCTGGTCCCAAAGTAAGCTATATAGAAATATAATCCGTATCTGGTACCCATAATACAAGCATAGAAATGCTTGTATTATGGGTACTAGATACGGATAGACTACATATATCAACATAATACATAGTCTAAAAACCATCACGCACAAAGCCAAGGAGCGGGGCAATAACTATAATGCGGGTGGAACCACGAACGAGATTACAATAAATAAATCGACCTTGAAGAAATCACTAACATCACAACGCAACCTCATTCGGAAATATCAAATTTAAATCAGTTGCTTCAAAAATGGTAGCATTATTATATCGGATCAAACGTGACACTGAAACTAGTTGACTTTTTAAGTATAAAATGAGTTTATTCATTCATTTTATGGAACTACTAACGCTATAAAAAGATATGCAAACGATAAAATTGTATGAATATGGATTTCTATTTTTAAGTCTCTTTTACACTTCGAGCTTAAAATTTTGTATATTTTTATATCTTTAGTATTGTTTTCCGTGTGGTGACCGATTAAGAATAAAAGTGTCACCACCCCATCTCCTCCCAAGGGTGCTGTAAAAGTCAGCTAAGGGATATTGCACACAGATAAGATCCTCTGTGAGAGACGGAAATCTCGAAAATAAACCCTGTGCCAACACGCCTGGTCAGCGTGGCACAGTAGACTATAATCCGTCCCAAAGTGGAGGAGGCCCGTGCCCAACAGTGGGACGTAAATGGGCTGGAGAGAGTATTGTTTTTATTGGCTACTAACTGTTGCCCGCAACTTCATACACGTAAAATTTAGAAACAATACTTTAACAAATTTTATAAAATAGCCATTATTTTGAACCACTCCAGCTATTAAAAGAAACCGCATCAACATCCGTTGCATAGTTTTGAAGATATAAGCTCACATAGGGACATACATACAAAAATAACGACTTTGTATTACATATAATAAGTAAAAATAAGGAAAAATTCGTTAAAATACTCCATCTGGTATTTGTAAAACAAAAAATGATTGACTTTTTGTAAGTCTGAAACAATAATGTCCGTAAAATTAGCATATCTAACTCTAACCCAAACATCTTTAGACACTGGTAGCTGACATCTTAACTAGGGTCAATGACTTTTAACCTTCAAGAGATCAGTAAATTTTCAATTTGAAATAATATATCGGTTTTTAGATAACCACGTCAACCGCATTTTATGATTTCTTTGCGGTTATATGGATTTCGCCTTAGCGTTTTAACGCATCTAGTTTCCAGAGACGAGCATCACGTACAAAAGTAATCTGGAATTATCCAGGAAATCATTCCATTTTTTTTGCAAAAGTTCTGCCTTGTTCTAACCACAATGCAATAAGAATTATCTCAGTTAGTTTTATAAGGCAGTGGTTTTCCACAGAATGAAATAAAGCCGGCTGTAAAACTTGACCACAGAGAGTAGTTGAATATATACTAGGGAATATAGAAGAAAATAATTGTATTTTGAATGAAGACTACGTGGTACGTAGGTAGGTACAATCGTACAAAATTAGAATCGAAAATTATACTTTTAGCAAACTACTGCAATCAACGACTATTGCAATTCATTTAATTTACAATGAAAATGCCTATTTAAAAATCAATTACAAAATAAATAATTTCTAAGCAATTTTTATGACTTGAGTTGCGTGTTAAATCAAAAACTAAATTTACGAAAATCTAGAATTAGCATTTGATGATAAATTATTGCTACTATGTCTAATTGTTTCGATAAACATTGAGGAACTAATTTAGTCGCTTTGTGAAGAATGACCATGACGACATGGTGATCATGATGTATTTGCTTATCGTTTGATTCTAGTACAAAATAAGCATGCAAGTTAAAGATCCATGTTATTGTAATTACATCCTAAGATATTAATAGCCTTCATCAGGAGGAAATTAGTCTACTAAGCCACGCTAACCGACCATGCTGCCAATGGAAGGCTTCGAGTTACTCGACGTTATTTCGACTCTCAAAGTCAGAAAGTAGTCATTAATGTAAAGGAAAAATCATAATAGAACTTTGTTGGCTCCATAATTATTATGACTAAGGATCATAGGTAAGAACTTTTAAGTAGAGGGATTACCCATTAATGATATTTAGTTATTTTTTCACAATATTACTTCGCGTTTAAAACTTAATATCTGACATTTCGTAAAGAAATACTAACTGTCACTTCAACACTAAAGAAATAAACGCTTATATGCGAGTAATTTTAGTTACATTTCGTCACGATTCTGCCTTTGTGTTGCGTAGCTTAACCAGAAAACCGATTGTTGTTTTAATCACTAGATGTTTAAATAAAAAGTTTAAGACAACTTAATAAAGGCTGAGATTGTTGAAAATAACTTAATATCTGTGAAATAGCATGACATTTTGCTTTCGACAGTATTCATTCGTAATGTCTTTATTCTACTGTCGTCTTAAATTAAGAAATGACAATGTTATTTTACTATTATCGATATGGATAGCAAAACACTTAGTAAATTTAAAATACAATAATTTATGTGAGGAGTTAACACAGATGTCACACCTGACAGAAGACTATGGAAGAAAATGACATAAAGGGCAAGAGAATAATGATGTGCTGTACTTTTATTAACAAGGCGCGTTTAGAAAAAAAAATGAGAGCATATTTTTTTCGTCAAATAAAACTGTATCATCATTATCACGCCTTCCCATGGGAATAGGCAGAGAATATAGAGCGTCATCTGTCACGATCGAAACATACTTCCTTGGCTCATTTACATTCATACATCGTTAACATTACTGCAATTTATTCCACATTTTGACTTGAGTAGTTTTATATTTTGTACTCGCCAGTACTCATTATATTTTGAAGATGCACATTAAAGTATAAAATAAAAATAAATAAAGTTAACACATCGTTGACCTATGTATGTGCGTAATCGTATTCGATTCAGTGTAGGTACAGAATCTTTGTGACCCGTTACACAAATAAAAATTTCTCTTAAAATGTCAGCGTCAATCAACCACAACACAGTGCCATGACCACATTTGACCAAGACGCAGCACTAAATATTATATAAGTTGAAAACAATGATTTTACCAAGTGCGGTTAACTAAAATATTACTTATATGCAATATGTCAATGTATGTATGTCGCAATAACACATACATGTATTATAAAGATAATGAAAAGAGCACAGAACAATAATGACATTGGTACCGATTCTAGATGCACAAACAAATTTAACTAAAAATGTATATTGATAGTTTCTATTTAACACAATTTGGCAATGTTAACGGAACTTTTTTATTAGAAAATCTGTATATTAAAGACTCACGATTTTAATTAATAAAAATGTGCACAACTTGTTATCATTTTTAACTCAAGTTAAGTTAGTTGTTCGCTTAGAATTGGTACCATTATCTATATTACATATACGCATAATACACCAGTGAAGTAAAAAAAAACCGGTCAAGTACGAGTTCGGCCCGCACCCAAAGGGTTCTGTTCCGTTTTTCTATACTTATAATAAATCTGTAGAGAGGTCAATTCTGTACATGCAATATATTTTCAAAATAATTATCAGGGGGTGATTAGTGATCGATACTGATGCCAAAAATGCAATCAGTAAAATTTTTGTCTGTCTGTCTGTCTGTCTGTCTGTCCGTCTGTATGTTCCTTATAGAAACAAAAACTACTAGACGGATTTTAACGAAACTTGGTACAATTATTCTTCATACTCCTGGGCAGGTTATAGTATACTTTTCATCACGCTACAATCAATAGGAGCAGAGTAGTGAAGGGAAATGTTGGGAAAACGGGAAAAGGTGCTCCATTTTTTAAGCTTCCGTCGCGTGTGCAGCGTTAATGGTTAAAGTTACATAGAAATCATGTATGACGGAAATATTCTACATAAAATTGTCTAAAAAATATCCCGGAACAGCACATATCTATATTTTATGGTTGACTCACAATAACACGTGTAACTCCTGATAGCTTAGCAGTTCGTTCATTCTGATTATATTTGTTTACTCTTACGTTTATAATACTCTCACTCAAGCAGTAGTTAAAAATGTTGCAAAAACGGGGAAAATTTCCTAAATTTTACGCGGACGGAGTCGAGGGCAACAGCTAGTATCATAATATATTCGTTATAACGACCGTAAATAATGAGAAAATGGCAAGAGAATGATGATGATAAGCATTTGTTGTTGTAGCATGAACTGATATAATATACAAACTGTAAAATTTTTTGCTCTCTAGCTATCAGCGATACAAAGATACAGCCTGGTGACAGACGGACGAACAGCGAAGTCTTAATCTTTGTCACAAGATTTGAACTTAGATTGAATAGAACTTACTAGGCTTGTACATAAATTGAGTAACATAAGCAGCTGGTGCGTATCCGTATGCAAGTTATGCGGAGTGATCTAATCCACTATCATACGATAATATAACTAAATTTTGTAAAAAATTATAACTATGGTATTTCGTGAGGGTCAACAGAACATTTTTTTCCACAGCCATGCCAACAGTATAAGTAAAAAATGTTATCTGCAATAGACGGAAAACTTCTAAACAAAACCGTAATCTAAAATGCCTAGTTAGCCTGAAAAGTCCTTCTCCGTATGAAGAAGTGTCCGTATAGAGCTGTTTACTGGCTTAGAAAAAGATTCAAAATAAATCTGCGTATAGACGTGAAACAGTTTAATACCTATTAAGCCAATTCTCTTGCTGTAAGTGTTTACCATTCCAAAACTCTTAACGCTTTGATGTTAAAAAACAATGTTGTAAAAACAAAACATAGTACAGGTGACAAGTCTTGATAACGGCACAGAGTATTAATAACGGGTGACAGTGGAAACAGTACAAATCATTGCAAAATCCAGAACAGTTTCATGAATATTATATATATACTCGTATATCTTATAATATATATATTTCTTGTGTGCGTGTGTATGTGACTGAACTCCTCCTAAACGACTGGACCGATTTTGATGAAATTTGTTGTGTGTATTCAGGGGGGTTTGAGGATGGTTTAGATTCACAATTGGCTGGACCGATTTTGATGAAATTTTTTTTACACAGAATTGTATGGCAAAACAACGTTTGCCGGGACAGCTAGTAGTTTTATGAATATTTAACGACATTGTGACACTATAAAATGTTGCTTTATTAACATTATATTTATTACAGTTTCCGCATAATTACATGCATAATATCCTCTTTAATGTGTAGAATCAAGATTCCATAATTCCATCACATACCTGCTACTTATAAATATCAGATTACTGATATAAATATTAATCATAATTCGATTCTGTTAGCTTTATATGTTTTACATAGGTATTACTAGCTGACCCGGCAAACGTTGTTTAGCCATACTAAAAAAAGTTAACTAACACTGTGACACGTGAATTTTATATATCTTCTAATATATAAAATTCACGTGTCACAGTGTTAGTTACCGTACTCCTCCGAAACGGCTTGACCGATTCTTCTCAAATTTTACACACATTTTCAGTAGGTCTGAGAATCGGCCAACATCTATTTTTCAACCTTTTTTTTAGTATGACAAAACAACGTTTGCCGGGTCAGCTAGTAAGATATATAATTTAGTATGTACATCTGTTGCCAACAAACATCATACACGTGGAATTTACGATACCAAACTTTACAAAAAAGCTTCTGTCTTAATAAAACAAATTATGTACTAGTCCCATGGTAGTCCATGGTCGTGGGTTCAAGTCCCGCTCATAGTGATCATTTTTTACACTTGAATTTTATATGTTAAGTAAAAGCATAGCAAGTCAATGTCAAAAATTAATAAATTCAAGCTTCTATCTATTAAATTTTGATTCCCTAAGCTAAGTCCAAAACGCTAATGGAGGTAATTCGGTAATGCGTACATCTAAAACTTTAATTGTAGTTTTTGCAGCAAGCATTGATCTACATATCCTTAAGTTTTGAGTTAATACCCCCAGCCATTACTACGTAAAAAATGGTGGACAGGTGGATAGAGAGACTGACAGACTAACAGACAGTTTCTTCTTTGTACGAAAACCAAAAAAACCACATCAAGTTCCGTTCCGTATTTATGATCACATTTTTTTTTGTTCAGTAACATCTAGACGTTTTAAATTAACCTGGAAAATGGCTATACGAGAAATTTACAGGTATAGTAAATAGTCATATAAAAATATCTAATGTTTAGCCATAGTGTTTTCTAATTACGTACTTTATAGCCTAAAAATAGATTAATAGGTACATAATATTATTATATAGTACTCGGAAATTACAAATTTATAACTTCCATATGTCGACCCTTACCTCTTTATTGAAGGGCGTAATAAATATAATGTTTATTAGTCAATACTATTACGTTATTATGTTATAACTAATACATAATAAAGACGTAATTATAAAATTATGATTAGTAACTGGAACTAATTAGTTACGTTGGAATTCCAAAACTTTTTTTAATTGTCTTTTAGGCAAAGGTAAATAGAAGGCAGTTCATTGCCAGACGGATGGTAAAATCTATCAACAGAGTAATCATAAGTAATCATGACGTTATAAAACTTAGAACATAGCTTATATTATAACTGATAAGGAAACTAATAGTCCATAAGACAAATAGTTTAAATAATTGGTCAAGTGCGAGTCGGACTCGCGCACGAAGGGTTCCGTACCATTATCTATGCAACATAAGGCAACGTTATTAGTATCGAGCAAGAAACAGTAAAAAAATCATGTTTGTTGTATGGGAGCCCCCCTTAAATATTTATTTTATTTTATTTTTAGTATTTGTTGTTATAGCGGCAATAGAAATACATCATCTGTGAAAATTTCAACTGTCTAGCTATCACCGTTCTTGAGATACTGCGTACGGAACCCTAAAAATCATGTTTGTTGTATGGGAGCCCCCCTTAAATATTTATTTTATTTTATTTTTAGTATTTGTTATTATAGCGGCAATAGAAATACATCATCTGTGAAAATTTCAACTCTCTAGCTATCACCGTTCTTGAGATACAGCCTGGTGACAGACGGACGGACGGACGGACGGACGGACAGCGAAGTCTCAGTAATAGGGTCCCGTTTTGACCCTTTGGGTACGGAACCCTAAAAACTGGTTAAGCATGAGTTGGACTCGCATTCATAATATAACCAAAACCCAAATAACGGGATAATTCAATTCATTTATTTGTTTAACATAGGGATATAAACAAAGTTGGAACAAAGAAATTGTATCTAAATAAAATTGAAAGCGAATTATACACAAACAAAGTTTTCAGCTCTTTAGTTATCACAATTACAGAGATACTAAGTGACATACGGTCAGTCCTCAGTCTTCCGTGTGGTGACGGATTAAGAATACAAGTGTCACCACCCCATCTCCTCCCAAGGGTGCTGTAAAAGCTAAGGGATATTGTAGGCACAGAGAGCATCCTCTGTGAGAGACGGAAAACTCGAAAATAAACTACTGTGCCAACGCGTCTGGTTAGCGCGGCACAGTAAACCATAATCCCTGCAAAGTGGAGGAGGCCCGTGCTTAACAGTGGAACCTATATGGGCTGGAGAGAGAGAGAGAGAGAGAGAGAGGAAGTGACAGGAGGACGAACAGTGAAGTCTAAGTAATAGGGTCCATGTACGGTACTCTATAAACCAGACGGTACAGAATAATAA
Organism: Orgyia antiqua; assembly: GCA_916999025.1. NCBI lineage: Eukaryota > Metazoa > Arthropoda > Insecta > Lepidoptera > Erebidae > Orgyia > Orgyia antiqua. The sequence goes on from OU779862.1 coordinate 25,321,568, forward strand.
AATTTATGTCTACTAATAATTTATAACATGAAGGTTACACTGTCCCTTACTGTCTCCCTGTCGCTCTTTCCTACTGATCCGATGTAAATGTAATTTTATCGTCCATCAATAATAAGTCGTTAATAGACGAGCTTCGTGGTCTAGTGGTTCATATAAAGGACTGCCGTTCACGAGGTCGCGGTTTCGATTTCCGCACGGGACAATCATTTGTGTCATCATCATCCTCCTGCCCTTATCCCATTATTTGGGGTCAGCGCAACATGTCTTTTTCTTCCACAGTCTTCTATTAGCCGTCATGTCTGTGTCAACTCCTCTTTCTTTCATGTCCTCTTTCACACAGTCCATCCATCTTTTCTTAGGTCTTCCTCTAGACTTTTTTCCTTCCACATTTATACTCAGATCTCTCCTAACGACATTACTTTCCTCTCGTCTCATAACATGACCATACCAGGACATCCGCTCGTTCTTCAATTTTTCAGTCACTGGCATCACTTTCAGACTTCCTCTAATATATTCATTCAATCATTTGTGTGATGTTTATAAATATCTTTCTTTCTTTCTATCCGTATTCTGGTACCCATAACACGAGCATATAAGCTTAGCTTGGGACCAAAAGACGTTGTGTGAAATGTCCATGAATATTTATTTATTATTATTTAATTAATCCGTTATCACACGGACACATACATCTATATATTCTAACAAACTTTTACGTCTTTAAAAGTACATAGAAGTCAGTTCTTTCAATCATTTACTTCTCGTTGTGAAATACACTGATTCAAGTTAGTTGTCAGCTGTCAACCCACTTTTATCACAAGGTTAGTTGACCATTATATTACAACCACTTGTCCAAGGTCGTTAGTACCTGATTAATTGATTACAACATTATAAATCACTCAGGTATATGAAATTACTATTGGCTGTTAGGTGCTCATTACTTGGACATAATTTATTTATTTTATTAAGGGCCTACATCAATATTATCGTATATCATCGCCGACACGTACATATTAACACAGCCAGTAGGCACAGAAAATGAAGAATTAGGGATACTTTTCCTATTTACTCAAAATCTACTAAATATATTTTAATTCTGATCCACGTGTTTCTATACATAATAGTTACCTATGTTTTTAAAGTTATTTCATTAGTTAATACGCGATAATAGACCGACAAATGAAAAAAATAAAAAATTTGAGAGGTTGTTTCGCCAAGATTTTCTATCGAGAAAACTTTTTTCAATCGCGTTTCTGAGTTCATGCGATCCTAGATCATATATTGAAAAAACATATACTAAAAAATTAGAGCTCTAGCCATTCAATCTAAAGAAACAATGAAAACTTCGTACATAGAAAAATGCACGAAGCTATTAAGTCTCACCACTCCTTTTTCGCCCTCAGGGTGCTGAAAAATCCAAATAAGGGATATTGACGAGCCTCGTGGTTGAGTGGTTTATGTAACGGACTGTCAATCAAGAGGTCGCGGGTTCGATTCCCGCTTGGGACATCATTTGTGTGATTTTTCTAATTGTCATGCAAATTTTTGTACTGCGTCTGGGTCTTTTCTATGTATTATAAGTATGTATTTACAAAAGAAAAGTAGTATATGTATTATATCCGTATTCTGGTACCCATAACACAAGCATATAAGCTTAGCTTGGGACCAGAGGACGTTGTGTGAAATATCCATGAATATTTATTCATATATTTATTGTACGCAAATAACATCCTCTGTGAGAGAAAGAAAACTCGGAATTAAACCTGTGCCGACACGTCTTGTCAACGCAGTATAGTAGTCCACAATCTGTCCGAAGCTCGTGCAGACTGTGGGACGTTCATGTGATAAAAAGAGAGACATCGATGGATCTAAGAAGAAATAAATGTAAGGTAAAGATGTTAGTTGTTTTTTCCCGTAAAAACTACTAAATTAAAGTTTTGTAAGAATGCGACATGAGTCGCGTAAATTTCAGATAATTATAACATTATTTATTTAAGAAATAAATGAACGTTACTATAGACAGCATTCTCTAATCAAAATTTGACAGGAGATAGAAATATTTAACTGATAAACAAGGATAAAAATCAATCCGTAATCGTTAATTGATTATTTAAAATGGCCGATACCTGATGAATTAAACAGTCCTACTTTGATACAACAATACATACCAATACAAGGATTTATTTACTTTCTGTTGACTAATAAAATTCCTTAAATAACTTACGAATTACACAGCCCAATACCACCGCCAAAATATATTTGCATTCATAGCAATTTATTACCTGTAACAAGAATTATATGAGCATTACAAAACATATCTACATAATTCATTTATGTACAAAATATAATTACAATATTTGTAATAATTATACAACAATATTACTATATTGGTAAATAAATATTTTTGAAATAAACTGTTTAGTTACTGTATGGTTACTTGTAGAAATTTTGTTGCTACATTTTTCATAAATTATAGAATAGGGTCACAATACGAAATTTATTGCATTGAGTTTTAACATATTTTAATAAAGTAGGTTTAAATTGTAGCCCGTAATTGAGATTTTTTTTTTGTTTATTACGAAGTAATTAGATTAGTTAACTTTATTCTGATTTTTAGGCACGATTCAGTTCTAATTTCAAATAAATCTTCTTCTTCTTCTTCTTCAGCCTCTCTCCGTCCACTGTTGGACATAGTACTCCCCCATAGAACGCCACAACGCGCGGTCCTGTGCCGCCTGCATCCAATGTCTCCCCGCGACCTTGACGATATCGTCGCTCCACCTTGTTGGGGGCCGCCCAACGCTGCGTCGTCCGGTACGTGGTCGCCACTCTAGGACTTTTCTTCCCCAACGATCGTCAGTCCTACGAGCGATGTGGCCTGCCCATTGCCACTTCAGCGTGCTAACCTTTCGGGCTATGTCGGACACGCCAGTTCTCCTACGGATCTCCGTGTTTCGGATTTTATCCCGTAGGGAAATACCAAGCATAGCCCTCTCCATAGTCCATAGCACGCTGTGCAACCTTGAGCTTATTTACGAGGCCAACATTTAAGGACCACGTCTCTGTTTCGTATGTCAAATAAATCTAGCTGGTTGGTAATATTATAGATACTACAAATTGCCATTACACACATGCTCAAAAAGAAATAAAAGCATATCAAGAGCAAGGAACTTCCATATCAAGATTATTTATTAATATCATTCTACTTTCATTTAAAAATGGCCATAGCTACATACAAAAAATCATATCAAGAGCTTGTTTAACAATATTATCTATCAAATATCAGGTACTTACAAGTAATTTCAATGAATTTAAAATGATTTGCATTTAATTTGAAATTACATTCTATATTGTATTATTTATTTATTTTTTGACTGCAATTCTGAATCTGGAAAAATGCTTGGCTGCACCAATATAACTTTAAGTGTAATCAAAATGTCTTTATGACACCAATCTGGCATCTTAATTACTAGCTTTTTATTTCGCTACAAAAATAATTTTAGCATTACGAAAATGTATTCAGTTTTTAAATAGCAATAACAAAACTACTTTTTACGGATTTAGACGCGTGTATTTGTTTTAAATTTAAGCCTACAAATACACGCCTCTAAATCCGTAAACAGTAGTAGCGTTTGAGTGGGCCCTTCGTTCTCATGTCTACAAGTTAATCTCTCCCTTCAATAAATCAAGTCTACAATCATGTAATCATGTACCAATTGTTTTTGCTCAAATATTTAGACATCGTGTTCCACGTCTAATTTTAAACAGCCCAAATGTATATCAGCTTTAGTACGCTTTACGTTCGAAAATTCAAATAGCTTGATCACGAAACAATGATTGCAAATTACAGTGCGCGTGCACACATAAACCAGAGATAATACATCATTGGTTATTTGAGCGTAGCGTGAAACGGACAATAGTTTTAACACGTCGGATGCTGATTTAACATGTTGTTCATTAATCTCATTAACTGTGAATAAATGCGCCTTTCTAATGAGATTACATTTATGTAATTTATTATTTTATGTTGTGTAATGAATATTATTATGTTCTAAATGTAAATCAGTTTAATTGTACGTTTTGGAGCAAAGTGACAGTAATGGGAGAAGGCCGTGCAAACTTACGTACCTATAAGTCTCTTACTTATTTATGGCTGAGATTATTTTAATTCTATATAAGTACATAGTCAGACTCAATTGTAATTTAGGTATTTATGATAACGTCTACATTTCAGCTACTTCGAACTAAATCTGTTTTCTCAAAGCTAGCATTTCTTTTTGTTTGACAACACAACACGATTTTTTTCTTCATAGCATATTTCATGATTGTGTATTAATCATTGGTTACGAAAAATACTAATACTTCGCGACAAACCACAATAAAAATCAATCCCAACACATATCGCGACAAACTTTAACAAAAGTAATCAATCAATCCAAACACATTAAGGGCCTACATCAATATTATCGTCGACATCTACATATACAAAGCTAGTAGGGATAGAAAATGAAGAATTAGGGATATTTTTTTTGTTTACTCAAAATCTACTAAATATATTTTAATTCTGATTTACGTGTTTCTATATATAATAGATACTTATGTTTTAAAGTTATTTCATTAGTTAATACGCGATAATAGACCGACAAATGAAAAAAATAAAAAATTAGAGAGGTTGTTTCGCTAAGATTTTCTATCGAGAAAACTTCATTCTTCGCGTTTCGACTTTTTTCATATATTGAAAAAACATATACTTAAAAATTAGAGCTCTAGCCATTCAATCTAAAGAAACAATGAAAACTTCGTACGTAGAAAAATGCACGAAGCTATTTTGGTATCCTCTTAATCTGTGTTGGGATTGATTTTATTGAGGTTTGTCGTGGCGTAGTGGCATTCTAGTCGTAGTTTCGATGCTGTTTTTCTTGATAATAATATGATGCTTGCATTTTGGGTCCAAAATAAGGTTAATTATTAACACGCTAACAAGATGTCAATCTTGTAGTTATTTTAATAAGTTTGCATATCATCTTAATAAATACCTACATAATTAATTAATATTTTTCAATCGAACAAACTATTAACACGAAAATCGTTAATTTTATAGATTGAGACACGAAAATTTTATAACGGCACCAACTCTGTTGCTTTAAAAACTTAACAAAAATGAAGCCAGCTATGCTGTATTTTGATTTAATAGATATTTCGTTGTATACGTTTATATGAATTAAAAACGTTATGATAATACACAGTTTTGACAGTTGAAAAGTTCACTTTACATTACCGAACCGTGCTTTTGATACTGTCCATGTTCATATTTTAGTTAAGTTTAATTTAGTCAATAGAATTGGTACCATTGTGGAGTCATCCGTGCGTGAAACATTTAATTTATTGTTTACAGCCGTTCCGGATTCCATAAGAGGTTTAGTAATATTACGCGATTATTATTACGTTTGATGTAATACACTCTTGAATAATTTGATGATAGGTGTAGAATCATAGCCGAATCATGGCACGTGTAATGCATTGTGTATGCATTTTTGTCGCTCACGGATTTTTCGCCAGATTTTTTTAGATAATGTCGCCAAGCCAGTTGTCTTTATATTTAACTAAATATATAAATAACTAATGTCAGTATTTATACTAGTAGTTATTACATTATTACATTAGAGGCACGTGCAGGCTCTGGAATGAACTAACTGCGGCGGTGTTCCCTAAGCGCTATAACATGGGTCTCTTCAAACGAGGTTTAAGAAGAGTTACTTTTTTTCGGTAGGCAGCGGCTTAGCTATGCCCCTGGTATTGCGGAGTCTATGAGCGACGGATGCCACCTATCATCAGGTAGGCAGTTTGCTCGTCTGTCGACCTAAGCAATAAAAAAAAATACTGCGACACTTACGTAGCGGCTTTACCAGTTTTAAACAATTTATTAGTGTATATACTATGTTTATGTTAGGTTATATTTGTCCTCTCAAATATTTTTTTATTTTCATAATAAGTTAAAATAAATTATTGTTAATAACCTTAAATTTTGTACGCTTCTACCTTAACCCTAATTCAATTGTGATTTTCAATAACTTTACAGTTATAACAAACTTTTGAAACTTAATTGGAATTTTCAATACTTTTCAGTACTGATATGTTCATTTTATTAATAGGTATTTTATATTACTTTATTTATGTGTATGTTAATTTATGTAAGAATGTGTTTTATCGACCATTATATCCGAAGTATATTCAAAAGGTACATGTAATTAAGTACCGGTAAATATAGTGTTTGTGGTATAAGAGTTGAATGAAATAATTGCTACCAACTTGTACATAACGTGTGTGCACTAGATAATTTACATATTTATGTTTATGAATGTTATCTAACTTTAATACTCTTTATAGTTGTATTATTCGGTAGAGATTAGTTTGAAGTTATTTTGGAGCGTGCCTACACGTGATGTTTTATAAATATATGTTCTAGTTGTGGATGTTAATCTTTATTTAGTGAATTCTTACTTATTATAAAACAACATCGTCATTTTTTATGTATACTCCTATGTGAGCTTATATTTTGAAAACTAAATTCCACGTGTACGAAGTTGCGGGCAAAAGCTAGAAGATCTATATTATGCATAATATTACTTTTATTAACGCCCCCTAATGTCCCCTTTTCTTACAATGGCACATGCTATCTCCACTTTGGAAGGAATTATCGACTATTATGCCACGCTGACCAGGCGCGTTGGTAGAGTTTAATTTCTAGTTTTCAAGTTTAATTTCCAATTTTTTGTCTGTGTGAGGATGTTATCTTTTTACTATATTATATAAGCTGGCTCTTACATGATTCTGGGAAGGAAATGGGGTGGTGACACTTGTATTCCTAATCCGTCTCCACACAGACTACTATTCAGACATACCTACTAAACGGTAGCCACAAGGAAACTATTTTACTCACGGATCACTCTTGTATATTACATTGGACTCTAGTGTATATTACACTAGCCGTTGATCGCGACTTGGTTCGCGTGCAATTTAGAAAAAAAATCTCGCTTTTGCAATACTTTTCAATATTTGGTATTGGTCACAGCCTATATAGCCTTCTACTCGTATATAGCCCCTTCTTCGAATAATTATTATTTCCAACATTGAAAGAATTTCTCAAATCAAACCAGTAGTTACAGAGATTAGCGAGTTGAAAGAAACAAACAAACTCTTTAGCTTTATAATATTTGTATAGATTGGAACATTTAACTCATTTATTTGTGGCTGTACTCGACCTTCAGTTGCGCTCTATTTTACTATCATAATCATTAACTAAGCGGTTGAACTATTTGGCAAACACATGCTCTTATCTATAATCATTACAAATAGCAGATCGCGATATATCCCACGCAAACTACGCTCGAATCACCTTGCTTGACGAAATTGCGATCAGTATTACTGATATGACAGAATTGCAACTGTGAAATAATAAAAATATACCTATACATATATGAAATACTTATTAGGCACCCTAATTTGCAATCAGCTATCTGCAATTTGTATTAAAAGAACTTTGCTGAAATTATTTTATTTCAAGAAATGCAAGGCTTGATAATTTATAGAAATACAATTTTAGAAATCAATGTTATCCTTTCGAATTATGCAAATAAATAATAAAAAATTCATGCAAAGTTTAAAATATTTTACTTGTATTGAAATGTCATCGATATTAAACTTAGTATGTAATATTTCTGTAGTTACAATGTTGCGAAAGATCATTAATATTGTCTCGGCTTTTGGCTCTAGGGAATATCATATTTAATCCCTTGGCATATACATCTTTTAAAACTCGAAAGTAACACAACATGCCTGATCATATACCATAACCCCTCTCAAAGTGGAGGAGGCCCGTGCCCAACACTGGGACTTTAACGGGCTGGGGAGAGATAAGGATGAACTTTTTATTTTTAACTTGCATGATTACAAAGCATTTCAACGTACAAACTATTTAGCTAAATTATCTTTGCTTATTATAAAACAAAATCGTTATTTTTGTATGTATGTCCCTATGTGAGGTTATATATTTATAAAAACGCAACGTATCCTGATGCGGTTTTTAAATGAGAGAGAGGTTTAAGTGGATGGCTTTTTTGTATAATTTGTTAAGGTTTTAGTTTCTAGATTATACGTGAACGACGTCGCGGGCAACAGCTTGTACTATCTGAACTAATAATTTTAGGTAGTCCTATTAAATTAATCTAACTAGACAAGTTTCCGAAGGCTATTAACAACAGACTGTTTTATCGCTATGCAATTGCACGAAGTATCCACTAACCTAAGTAGATCAACTCCTTACGTATTCTCTTACATAAAACTGAACTAAAATACCGCATATTATGTTATTTATTAACCACCATAGATTTAAACAAGTGGTCAGTTATGTAATTTTAACTTGACGTTTGACAATTTTACGTAATAATTTAGTAACTCGCATAAATTGTCTATAATATATGGATTCCTGGTTTTATTTTGATTAAGGCATTTTGCTTGACTGTATTTGCTAGCTACATGAATTTATTTACGAGGTAGTGCCTATTATAAAATTAGTCCAAAGTAATAGCTTATTTATAATTATTGGGTTGTAGGTAATGTAGAGAAGCGTAGAAATTATTAAACGATAATACAGAAGGAAACTGGGAAAAGTTGGCCAAATAAGTTATATTAAGTGTGTCTCTTTGTATAAGTTTAAGTAGTTACGAGTAAAAGAAATAAAACTATGCTAACAGAATATTCTTAACACAGATTTTTTTAGATTTTTAATCCATAATTTTTTTTTTTTTTTAAGTATGATAGTCAATTTTATTCATCAGTAGTATTTACAATATTATTATATACAAAACATAAAATAGGGTTACAAAAATTTTTTATCCATAATTGAGTTACATATTAAATTTTCCTTACAAATCAACGGATACAAAATAATAATACATACAAGTAATTTTACTACAATCAGAATAATGATAGAATATTCTTTTTTCATATCCAGTAAGACACGATTGCATTGGTAAAAATATCATTATGAATTGCAAAAATGTCAAGTCAATCAAACACTTTATTAATAAAATGTGATTGACTCCTAAATAATAGACAATATGGGATCAATTACTCCTATTAATTTTATTTAAGAATTGTATAATGATTATTTTTTTAACGTGTCAGCATTTGGCAGGTTGCATGTATACCTACATACATTTTCAAAATAAAGGTGATTCTATATTTCTATAATACTAACCAAACTCAAATGAAAAATCTACATGAATGAATCACATTTTCACAGGCTGTTATATATAAACATTAACTGATCCTAGATTATCAACGGTGTCATCATAGTAATTCTAAGATAACCATGCGTGACAGCCCTAATGATTATCTTGGCAACTACGCGTGAAAACAACACGACAGATTTAGTTCAAATGATAGTGGTTTTACTTACATAGCTTTGCGCAACCCTACGTACATAGTACTTGTTACGGCTAATCTTAATTTAACACGTCGTGTGTTCGTTAACCAATGGAATAGCTGAGTCTTTAGTAATATAAGGTTGTCTATGTACCTATAGTCCGTGTGGTGACAGATCAAGAATAAAAGTGTCGTCTCCCCATTTCTTCCCACGGTGCTGTAAAAGTCAGCTAAGGGATATTATAAACAGTTAACTTCTACTGTGAGAGATGGAAAACTTGAAACTAAACTCTAATAATGGTCTTATTCATAATGACTTATCGGAAGTTTGAACGGCGATTTTATCGGAGAGATAATAAACGTTTTAGCGTAAAAAGACTATTATGAATAACAAGTTTGGACAATTTTCGCGAACTGATTTTAGCGAACTTTTAAACCTCCGATAAGACATTATGAATAAGACCATAAACCAACAAGCGCAGTATAGTAGACAACAACCCAAAACCTGGAGGAGGTCTGTGGCCAACAGTAGGAAGTTAATGGGCTGGAGAGAGATAGTGTGTTGATTATAGAGAATAAGGTATAAAGCATGAATTTCAAATTGTCTACAGTCAAAATAAAATATGTAAATGTCTTACAAACTATAAGTAGGTACTCGAGTTTATAAAGAAGTCGCAAACTTAAAAATATTAGACAGACTTAATTTTTAAAACATGATTTAGATCCAATACAATAACTTCTGAACTTGACAATTTTAGAAATTCCTTTTTGTTTTGAAGAAATTGTTATAAGGTCAATTTAGAAATACACGAACAAGTTTTATTGAAAAATATGAAAATGCGTTGAGAAACCAATTGTTCCTTTTGGTGATTTTTATGAAATAAATAGCAATGTTCAAATACAACTGAAATATACCTATTTGTCAATTGTAAACTACAATTCAATGCATTTTTATTTTGAAACGTTTCTCTTTTATTTGGAATTAATTGTAACGCACAATAAGATTGCTTCAACCGTAATAGATTTTGTAATTTAAATTATGGAATTTTGCAGCTTAATCCAAAATACCTGACATTTTACACATGGAAACTATCAGTTGGTAACTACAAATTCGAAAATATTTAAATAACTTTGGTTATACTACGAGCCTAGTGTGTGCCTATATTTATATTATGAATTTCTTTTAAATATCAATTAACATTTATTATCGAATTTATTGAATTATATATTATTATATATATTTAAGAGTTATATATTCTCTATGACTTAGCGTGGTGAGAATTTACTTTAAATAAGCTAACATTTTTAAAACCTTTGTGTAAAAACCAACAGTAAAAAACGGGATTTTCCTATTTAGATACATAAGACATAGATACTGTAAGGAAAAATCGTTGCCCTAGGGGCAATATCTACGAAAAAAACAGCGGAGTATGAGATCCATATTTTTGTATCAAGCATTTTTTTCTATCGTGCTCTCTTAAATCTCTTTTTGGAAAGAATAACCAATGCAGTTTCTGATATTTGTGCATAAAACATCGCTAGAACATTTCGAATCATAATGAAACGTACCAATAGTTCTAGGAAGTAGAATAATTTCAGCCCTTAAAATTATTCAACATAATTTCGTTCATACAGCATGTTGCTACATAACACAAACTATTACCTCACCAGTAGTAGTAGTAATACCACCAATCTATTATATATTCAAAGCACTTACATTTATAACATAATGTTGGTACACTGTAAAATGACTTAATAAAGCAGTCTTGCGTAAGAAACTTGTAAAACTTTCAATTGTTTCCTGTATATAATTTCTTCATTTTGGAAAATATCTAACAGTTGGTACACGGTTAAAATTGTCTGTAACTATTGACAAAGATCATACTTTTGACTAAGATTATCGTTATTTAATATGCCTTCTCTATTGGGTAAAAAAAGCCAAAAAACTTTTTAGCAGACTGTACCATTCATACCTACAGTAATTGTAGTTATAATTAATAAAATTTTTATTTTAAATACTTTTTCGCAACCGAAGGATCAATAGGAAATTTTTCTATTTCAGTTATAATGATGTCCAAATATTCATATTACATTTCCGCAAAGCGTTAACTCGAACTACTATTGCTTACTGATCTTAATTACAGTTAATCTTAATCGCAATTTAATTAAAACATTGGCACACTTAACTGCTCGACTGTACTGCTAAGACCACACCATATTACACCACAATGCAACCGCGATTGTTAAAAAACTATTTATTATTGCATTCACGTGTAGAGAAAGTTTGTGACAAACGGAAGGACTGACAGACTGATCTGAATTTATTTAAGTACGTGATTTGTAATAATTTGTATTTGAATCCTGTCTTATGTAATACAATGTCAAAATGAACAACCAATGGGATAGAACTTTATTTCTTCCATCCATCCATCCATCAACCTTTCTCAGTCCACTGCTGGACATAGGCCTCCCCCATAGAACGCCACAACGTGCGGTCTTGCGCTAACTGCATCCAGCGGCCCCCGGCGTATTTGACGATATCGTCGGTCCACCTTGTTGGGGGCCGCCCCACGCTGCGTCGTCCGGTTCGTGGTCGCCACTCGAGGACCTTCCGTCCCCAACGGTCATCAGATCGTCGAGCGATGTGGCCTGCCCATTGCCACTTCAGCGTGCTAACTCTTTATTTCTTAATACATAATTATTCAGCTGAATAGTACCTACATATTTATACAGTCGCCGACCCTTCAAACATCAACAACTAGACGTAGGATCCGAACTCTCTGCTCTAACCTTGCTCAATATCACTAAAACACTCCTTTCTAGGACTTTTTCGACCTAACAATTTGCAATACAATTGCAATTGAATATTTGTTTGTTTGTTTGCCTCTCAAAATTTTTTTTATATTACTCTATGAATCACTGTAACTGTAGTTCTAAACCTGCTTCATCGTAACACTCTTATCACATTATTACGTATTACAAACCAATTACTGTTAATAAACAAACAATTGTATAAAACGCATTACGATTACATTCACAAAAACAACAATTAAAACTGAAACTTATTACCGCCTTTAATATCCTATGTAACTAACAACGACTAACTTATTATTTCACTTTTTTCTCAGATTTGTGTAGATGATGATCAAAGTAAAAGTGGATGAAATTCGTGATATAGAATATGAAAGAGAAAGAAGTAAGTAAGGAATAAACACCTATGCCTACCAAAAAGAACAGTTTGGAAAAAAAGATATTATGGGTTTTGTATAATGGGATAAGATCAGGCAAATGATAGTTTAGAGAGCACTAGAGGAGTACTAGTAAAACAGCATTCTAGCCAATAAGATAGAATGCTATTTTGCATTGATAGGGCTATTGTCGACATAAACATTTATTATATGTCTATATGAACAGAAAGAAAATACTTTTTAGCTTCTAAGGTTCATTCTAGTCACTAACTTTGATACTATTACAACATATTAGTAAGCCTGGAGATTTTTTATTTTTTCTACTAGCAGAAGTCTTTTCGTTGTTTCTATAGACCTTGATAGTCTATGTTCACTGGATATAGTGCAGCTACGTGACGAGATTTTTTTTAAAATCGGTTTAGTAGTTTAGAGCCTTTTCCTTTTAAACTGACAAACCAACAATCAGATCTTTTCTATTTTTAATATTTGTACAGACTAGATTACTACGTAACGAATGTCATGTTCTTACACTTTAATCTCCTTCATTAGAAATCAACACCTTGAGTTATTTAAATAAATAATTTTACAAGATAATTAACCTTTAAAATGAAATAGATGAAAGATTAAATATGTATTAAAATTAATTAGCAATTAGTGCTTTAAATGTTTGATAATTTACTATCATGTTTACATTTCTAATTATTATTTACAATCATAATCATTAAAATTAAATAGATTTGATTTGTATTTTAATATTATGTTGAAATAGCTGGCTTTATGCTACAATTTGTTTTTTGTACAAAACAGTTTTAGTTTCTAAAATACATTAACAAATTGTAACAATATAAAGAAATTTTTCACCTTATTTAATTTAAAAATTTCTTTATATTGTTACAATTTGTTAATGTATTTTAGAAACTAAAATAATGTTATTGATTTTATGTAGTCTGAGCACAATGTAATATGATATAGTTTATAGTAAAAGTCTATCTTTATGGTCAATGTAAAATTAAAATCGAATGTGGGTAAACCCTGTAATAACTGATCGTAGAAGACACATTACAGCTCAGTCTCACCCGTGACCATGGTGACTGCAAAGTCTCCGAAACGTCGGGCCAAAATTTAAAACAAATATACGCGTCTAAATCCGTAAAAAGTAGTTTTATCTACAATTTGTTTTTATATTCTGAAAAAATCTGCTTATAAATACGTAACATCTAATTTGTTTATAATTAGGTTTATTAGGTTTTCTATTAGTTCGTGTTACTTATTTTCCTACTTTTTACTAGCTAAGTACATAATCTGATCACCAGTAAGAGACAAAATTCTTTTAAAATTACATTTTTGATTAACTTTCAAATATAATACGATTATGCGGGTTCGATTCCCGCTTGGGGACAATCATTTGTGAGATATTCATAAATGTCATACAAATGTTTGTACCACGTCTGAGTGTTTGCTATGTATTATAAGTATGTATTTACAAAAGAAAAGTAGCTTATGTATCATATCCGTATTCTGGTACCCATAACACAACCGTATAAGCTTAGCTTGGGACCAGAGGACGTTTTGTGAATGAATCCATGAATATATTTATAATACCTACTGTAGGTAATATGCAAAATATTACTACAAAACATTTTTCTCGTTCCTATATCTATATGTGAATTAGAACCAAGTCACGATTAAATCTACAACATTAATTCCTCAGATTAATAAGCAGCAAACTAATATTGTATCAATCGGCTCTCAAACGTAAAAACAATTCTGTAATTTAAAAATAAAAGGTTCCTTTATCGCTGACATAATATTGGCAATGATTCCGCTCCACTTATTAATAGATTCAATCCACAAACAATGAAGTTGGACAGGAGTTAATGGACAATGGTAAGTGAAAGTTGTCGACTACTTGTATAGAATATTTATGTTACACTTATCCTAAGTGCGTTATGTAAACCTTTAATAGGATAAACTTTAAGGAATAGAGTTAAGTTACATCATAATATCGATAGTATTGATAAATATCTGTTACAGTTATGAAATGGTATTTTATTAGCTTCGAAAGATTTTATATTAGATATTATTGTTCATTTTGTAAAGTGACGGATTAACATTGCAATTGCTGCCATCAATTTTCCTCTCCAGGGTGCTCTAAAAGCCAGCTAAGGAATATTGTACACGAATAACATCCACCGTGAAAGACGGAAAACTCGCAAATAACACCTGTGCCAACGCACCAGTCAGTGCGGTAAAGTAGACCACATTCCGTCCCAAAGTGAAGAAGGCCCGTGCCCAACAGTGGGACGTCAATTGGCTGAACATAGAGGAAGATAGATAGCTCATATTGTAAGGTGACATATTAAGAACACAGTAGTCATTTTCTCTGATAGCAATAAAAGTCAGCTTAAAGATCCAGAGGAGGCTAGGAGGCTCGTGAGTCCGACTTATATGGATTTAAAATTATCTAAAGTTGGAGTAAACACCGCTAGTAACAAATTTTCTAGTAGTTTCTGTATTAAATTATTCGGACTCATGAGTATTCGAATCACATCGTCTAGTAAAAGTTAATTACCTATCTCTTATTCTTCGGATCATCTAAATTGGATCTCGAATATCGATTTACGTAAACTAGAAACCAATGCAATACATAGTTTGAATGCTAATCGATAAAGCATAAATAGTCACAGAGACATAAAAGTCTTAGGCATAGCTCGTAGTTGTGAAACTAGATTGACAATTGCTGGCATTGACCGTAAGCGAAAGCTGGGATACCAGTTTTTTAATATCTAGTACTAATTTAAGTTATTTTATAAGAACATTAACCACAACTTGCTCTTGCATATTGCATATTTCATGAATACTTGTGCGTGGTCTTAGGCAATCCGTTTGACGATTGCGTCAAATTACTTTTGTGTTGAAAAAAATTACTAGATGTGAATTATAAATATTTATTTCAAAGTTATATTTAGACAACCTAGAAAGCTAAAATTCAATTATATCAACCAAAATAAAAATAAATAATTTGACGGGCCTCGTGGTGTAGTGGTTCTGGTAACGGACTGCCGATCAAGAGGTCGCGGGTTCGATTCCCGCTCGGGACAATCATTTGTATGATTTTTCAAATTGTCATACAAATGTTTGTACTGCGTCTGGGTGTTTCTATGTATTATAAGTACGTATTTACAAAAAAAAAGGAGTATATGTATTCTATCCGTATTCTGGTACCCATAACACAAGCATATAAGCTTAGCTTGGGACCAGAGGACGTTGTGTGAAATGTCCATGAATATTTATAAAAAAAAAGCCTGTTTCGCTAGCATTAGATATTATATTGTGTTTTGTCTTACTTGGTTTATTTTTATAAGAGAAACAAATAGTTTTATTTTAATGTTTGTGCGTATACATTGTTTTGACACTAATTTTCTTGGAATTATAAACAAACACTCTATTCTTCTTCATCGTAGCGTATTACTATCCTACTATTGGGAACGGGCTTTTTTGTTAGCCTAGGGCTTTTTTTCAGGATTACGCCACTCATAAAGAATATTATGCCTCAGCTGACTTATCCTTATAAGCTCCTATAGGTTAAAGAAATGAGACATAAAAATATTCTATTCAAAGTAATCATGTTTTAGCACTATCAACATGATTATTAGATAAATCACGACACAGCCTCTAGCACGTTTTCATAACCACATTTGTGCAAATCTAGGGCATTTGCGCTCAACTGATCTCGATTTCATACAACATAATACTTTAGATTAAAAGTTACGGCCAATTACGTGGACATGAGGCCGAATAAGAAATAAAAAAGTGACCTTAGGATCTGTAACAAGGTTAAAAGGATTTACGTAATTTATCAACAACTGTAAAGCAATATAAGCGTTAAGTGCGTGTCATAATTTAACTCATTATGTTATAATTATTGCTACATTAACCACTGATGCGCAAAAGTTTTCTTTATGGAGAGTGTAATTGACTTGATGCGCCCTCTACGAGGTTTTGAACATAACCTTTATTAATCAACCACTACAATTAAACAGATATTAAGTCTACAGAAATTTATTTACCTTTTGTAGAAAATAAAATGTAGCCAGCACTGTATTATTAAGAAATTCCTAAGAGATAAACTTAATAGACTTTACTTGCGTTTGAAAGATTATTACCGAATAAATGAAATTGTGGTGTAAAAAGTTGATCACCGCAAGCGAAATGCAAAATTAAGCATTATAGTCTAACTGCCGCACTCAGAGACATTTAATGGTTACTTAAGGAGCTCTATAGTATTGATTTAAAAAAGTTTTAACTTAACTTTTACTTTTTTAAATCAATACTAAAGAGCTCCCCAAGTAACCATTAACATTTAATGGTTACTTAAGGAGCTCTTTAGTATTGATTTAAAAGAATTTTAACTTAACTTTTACTTTTTAAATCAATACTAAAGAGCTCCCTAAGTAACCATTAAAATGTCTCTGAGTGCGGCAGTAAGAGCCAGTGAATGGATACCTGTATGTACATCTCATGTACGGTAGGTATAGGGGGTCTCAATGCACAAAAACCCAGGTCTGGTCAAATACATACAGGTATCCATTCACTGGCTCTTAGACCATTAGCATGTCAATTGCAAAATTAATAAATTACTTTAGATAATTACCTATCTTTATCTTTACTTATTATAAAACAATGTCGTTATTTTCGTATGTGTGTCCTTATGTAAGCAAATATTTCCACAAACATGAAACGTATTTTGATACGGTTGTTTGTCATAGATAGAGTGATTCAAATTGTTAGTTTTTCTGTTTTGTAATTTGTTAAGATTCAGTTTCTAAAAAACACGCGCATGAAGTTGCGGGCTACAGCTAGTTGCCTTATATTATAAGTAGTAATAAGTAGGTTTTAATTACTTATCTTATTTGTTTAAGACTATTTAACAAGACATTAGCTATGGGCAAGGTATTATTACAAATTGGCGACATAAATAACAAAATTGATTATTTATTTTCTTAATACTTAGTCACTAATCAAAAAGCAGCTTAACGATTTTAAACAAGTATAATAAATTTAATCTGAATATTACGCTGTAATTGATTTACACATTTCATAATCAATTAACGTTTTTGTCCGTGCGTAATTTTCGGAGGTCAATATTTTTGTATATAGAATTTGCTTTAGTTGAGAAGTATTTTCTCTATGGTTCAACGTTACACAGCGCCACTGCGGATGTTCTAAGAACTAATGACACATGTAGATTTTCACCTTCGTTGAAAACCGGTGGAAATTCGAGGTCACGTTTGCTTTCACAGGCTATATTATTATTGACGATATACGAGTATTTTATAACTATTGCAAAATGTAATAACAATTGTTAATAACTGTGCAACGTTGAAACGCCTTTCGGAAACACAGTAAGGAAATTTAATTTCGACAGGCATTACAACATTATCGAGCTCAATTAATTGTTACAGATTTTTCTAACAATGAGTTTTGCAATTTGTCTTAATTTATTCTTAATGTATCTAGTACGATTTGTTTTTAAGCACAAAGTTGATGTCTGAAAAGATTTTTATAACCAACTTCAAAAAAAGGAGGAGCTTCTTAATTCGTCTGTGTTTTTAGGGTTCCGTACCCAAAGGGTAAAAACGGGACCCTATTACTGAGACTTCGCTGTCCGTCCGTCCGTCCGTCCGTCCGTCCGTCCGTCCGTCTGTCACCAGGCTGTATCTCAAGAACGGTGATAGCTAGAGAGTTGAAATTTTCACAGATGATGTATTTCTATTGCCGCTATAACAACAAATACTAAAAATAAAATAAAATAAATATTTAAGGGGGGCTCCCATACAACAAACATGATTTTTTTACCGTTTCTTGCTCGATACTCATAACGTTGACAGGTAGACGCTTTAACTATGTGCCTTATGTTGCATAGATAATGGTACGGAACCCTTCGTGCGCGAGTCCGACTCGCACTTGACCAATTTTATTTTTTATTATGTTTGTAACCTTATAACTTTTAACTGAATGAAATCGACGAAAATCCTCAAATATCAAAGGCACACACTTTGTTTCCACAAATGTGTACTACTACCGAGGTGTTCTCATGAAGACGGTTCAACATTTTTTTAAACATACCCAATTATTAATATTACAGTGAGAATCAGTCTGTTAAGTCAACATCAATTTTTTGTACCCCTACATGATAAGCGGGGGTCAACTGAACTAGTGTATATATGTAAACTTGTAAACTAGAAAGGTTTTACTACCACAAATGGTATTTAAGAAACAATTAAATCCATTAAACTAATTATGCCATGAAATTCAAATGAAAGCAACAACGGATACTAGGGTTACCAAACGTTCCGCATGATTGGGCGTGCCATACTGTGTAGTAACAATGAATGAGAAACGAAAGGCGTGTATATCAACGCATATCAAATTAGCACCAACCCTATGATTATTAAAACGAAACCAGTGTATTTCGATTGCAGGGCATTCTATTGCAAGCCACTGCATTTCATTAATATTTCAAGAATAGCACAGCTATGAAGTTGTAGGTACTGATTGTGGTTTAGAACTACATATTTGTTAACATTGGTACCAATTCTATACCACTAAACCTAATTTAACTAAAAAATCTATTAAAATTAAATTATAATAATAAACAAATATTCATGGACATTTCACACAACGTCCTCCGGTCCCAAGCTAAGCTTATATGCTTGTGTTATGGGTACCTGAATACGGATATAATACATAAACTACTTTTCTTTTGTAAATACATACTTATAATACATAGTAAACACCCAGACGCAGTACAAACATTTGTATTACATTTATGGATATCACACAAATGATTGTTCCAACCGGGAATCGAACCCGAATCGAATTATGGTGATTATATGGGAAATTAATAAAATTAAGGTGTATTTTGATTAATTGGCAATTTCGTTGTGCACACTAATATTAATATTGTATTAATATTAAATTCTTATTCTATAATACACACCTTTTATATAAAAAATATATCTTGTACCAACAGTCCTAGTCAGCGAGTCACGGAGGACCATAGTCCCTCCCGAAGTGCAGGAGGCCCGTGGCCAGCAGTGGTACGATGATTAACTCGAGAGGGAGAGATATTTACTACCCGTGCGAATTGATTTACTATCATATATTTTTCTAACAGCCCTATTTTTTGGATTTATGTATTAGAACATTAGATATGACACTTCCCACATAAACATGCCGCTGTTATACTTATGATTTACTTACGCCATTACAGTCATGTTGGTACATAAGATTGCAACATCTCATGGAGTCGTGTATGAGATAATAGCGAACTATTTTACTGCAAGTAAATGTCTCATAGCTTTATTTTATTTTATTTAATAAATGGCGCTACCGCAACGTCGTACTCGAGGAATTTAGAAAACAAGCCTAAACAATTTATACTTATCGTTACTAATTTATCTTGACGAGCTTAAGTCTTAATGTGTGTAACCAAACCATAGTGCGATTTAAAAGAACTGTACAACGCCATCTATCGAGTGATATGGTAAATAATGTTTGTTAAGGTTTAATTTCTAAATTTCACGCGTACGAAGTCGCGGGCAACAGCTAGTAATATTATAAAGCTAAAGAGTTTGTTTGTTTGAACGCGCTATTCTCAGGAACCACCTGGTCCGCTTTGAAAAATTCTTTCAGTGTTGGAGACTACATTTATCGGGGAAGGCTATAAGGTATAAACATTACGCTGTGACTGTGACTCTAAAAAATTTTGCAATGACGGGAATACTTTTCTGAGACCTTAAACTCTTTACCCGCTATTTCCAAATCTTTGTACCATACGATAAGGGTCAGTACACACGGTCATCTGATTGCGTCGACGTTGATGCAACCGCAAATGCATTTTATTGAGGGCAACGAACCGCGTGGTCGATCAGCAGATGAGTTCAATGCATCTCTCAATATTAAGATGCGTTCCGATATTTAGGTGCAATCAAATTAATATAGTTATAAATAATACCATAATCAATAGAAGCAGCTGAACATTCAGTAAACATTTTTGATTAATAACTACGTGAGCTGGCTTAAAACTTGTTAGTGATGTGAAAAAAAAATCGTTCGAATTCGTGTTCATTCATTGTAGTTTAACAATATTATTTCTCCTTAAATGAAACTCAGTTTTTTTTTAAATAGGCATGTTTAGCAACCGCTTTTAAAACGTCTGAAGCTAGGTGTTTATTCCAAAAGTGAATCCTATGAAGAAGAACAGACAGGAAACTCGGTGGATTTTTTTTTTCTTTCTTTATTTTATAAATCTGTATATTTTACAAGAGTGATGGTTGGGTGTGAGAATAATGTCGATTAATACAATGTGGTACGCAGTTAAGACTAAGGTAAATACAAATTTGCCTCAGCGGAGCAAGTCGACCAGTCCCAGTAGACGCAGCAAGTTCACGAGTTGTTTCAGTCGTGGGTTATTTAGTATCGCAACAGAAATCAAGTTAAAACTAATATACACTTCTGCCTACCTCCACTAGGTGACTTAGGTGTATCGATAAAATAAATCCTATAGACAACCTTTAAGGTTACACTTCTATCAGAAAGAAAAACTAATATATCTAAGATTGCTTAATATAGATATAATCAGATATTGTGATTATTACCTGACACCGATATATAAATCAAAAAATCGATTCTTCAAAATCGAATAATCGATCATAATAACATTGATTGGGTCGTTGTACCATAATAAATGTTTCGCGGTATTCATCTCGCTGTGCTTGCAACACAACTTATTGCCTGACAGATGTAAAGACATGCCTAAAGGGGACGATCGATGTACCTACTGACAACAAAATAATATTTATAATTCTTTTGTTAATATTTCTTAGTAATACCGTTATTTTGAAATAAATAATTATATTTGTTACAGAAAGAATAACGTGACATAGAGATATACAGTTGGATAGATGATATATAATAATGGAAATGTAATAGAAAAAAGTTGAACGAAATTGAGGATGATGATGGAGGAGGTTCGTGCCCCAACAGAGAGCGAGAGAGAGAAATGATCACAAAGTATAGCTAAATAATATTTGCAAGATTTCATTCATGTGCCACAGATCCGAGTCAAAGCAATTATTTTGTAACACTCGCTAGATTCAGTTCATTTTGTAACTATGATTACTTACTCTTATATCATGACGTGAATAGTTTTTTTGCTTGACAAACATATAGGAAGTTGAAGATTTGATGTTTTAATTATTTGAAACTTCAAATTAGTGCCTTTTAGTGTTGTATGATTGCTACTGGATAATTGATGTAGTTTTTTCTAAATATTATGTGCCTATTTGTTCAATAACATGTTATGTAATATTTTCTAACACTTGCGCGACTCATTTGTTTAAATAAAACTACTTTTTACGTATCCAGACGTGTGTATCTGTATTAAATTTTAGCCTGAAGATTCGGAGACTGCGTGATTTTACTAAAACAAATGAGACGCATAAATGTTAGAAAATATTACAAAACTTACGTTTTACAGAAATATCTACATAATCGAATTGACGCGACATCGATATATAATAGGGCGCCAAGGCAGTGTGTCGCAACACTAGTGACAAGGTCGAGGCTGCGTATGGTTTGAGGTCATCTCGATCTCATCTCTATTCGTTATTGCTTTCTATATTCTACGCGTAACATCATTGTTTCTTGAGTTCATTTCGCTTTCAATACAACCATTGACTGCTATATCTAAGCTTGATTGATTGTAGTAGTCGAGCATTCGTGATTAGGTTTTTACCAGCCGAAATTATTTATACACATAATAATAATAATAATAATAAATATTCATGGACATTTCACACAACGTCCTATGGTCTCAAGCTAAGCTTATTATGCTTGTGTTATGGGTACCAGAATACGGATATAATACATAAACTACTTTTCTTTTGTAAATACATACTTATAATACATAGTAAACACCCAGACGCAGTACAAACATTTGTATGACAATTAAAAACATCACAAAATGATTGTCCTGACCGGGAATCGAACCCGAGACCTCATGATCGGCAGTCCAGGCATTAAGCTTTGTTTACTTTAAATATCTACAGTACATAAAAAATCTGGTAATAAAAATCTTCGTTGGGCATAAAACTATTTTGCAAAATGTATTTGGTTAACTATTCCTTGTTCAGCACGCGTATTGATTTTTCCGTCTCAGCAAAGCAGAAAGCAAATGTCGAATGCTTTCATTTTCCATTTTATTAGATACTATTACGCATTTAACGAATAAAGTTGTGTGGTGATATTCTTAATGTGTCATTAGGAACAAAGTAGGTGAGCATTAATGCCTTTAAAGATACCTTTTAAAAGAAGAACCTACATCCCGTTTTTGTTGGTTGAAACTTCAATATACCAAACCTTAATAAAATTGTGTGGTTATATTCTTAATACGTCATTAGGAACAAAGTAGGTGAGCATTACTGCCTTTAAAGATACCTATTTAAAAGAAGAACTTACATCCAGTTTCTGTTGTAAGAAGTTTGCAGTTCAATGGTGACTCTATGCCCAAACTTCAAACTTAAGTACAACCAATTTTATAAATGAGAGTCAAAGTATTACCATTTGTTTAAAGCCAATTCAATTATTTATCTGAGCGAATGATGAATAAAGAAACAAATAAAAAACTTGCTTTATCTGGACTGGTTAATCGAATTTCACAACATATTCAAAATGATCTGTCGAATCTTGAAGAAATGGTCTCGGTCGGACGACCTTTGATTACGCCGGCATCGATGCATCGGTACCGAGTGAAAGTGAACGATTACTGCAATCGAGTTATTAGGTGGCCTGATGTAATGATCGCTTGTTGCACTTTTTATCGATTGTTATTCTGTTACGATTTAATAACGAGAAGTATTTCTGTTAAAAGCTGTACCACTTACTTATTTATTAGCACTTCTGGTCCCATTATTTTATTAGTATTTACTATCAAAACTGGCTCTACTACTTTGTATTTAATTAATGCTCACTTAGGTTTGATATTTTCTACATTAGGTATGCTTACAGAAATAGGCAGAAAGTACAAAGTCTCAAACATCTCTATTCTTCATTACTCTGTAACACTTCGTCACTTCTTCGTTATTTATGAGCCAAGATTAGAATTTTCGAACAATTTTTCTCATTTTACAAAATGCGGATATCCATGGCAACATTATATGCCGTACCTATTGACGATTTATGGTGATTGATATTAATTTAAATATTCACCTTTATTTATGTTATGATATACTCACAAATGTTATTATATTTTAATAGTGTTAAATACAGTCCATCATTACCTGAAAAAAGAATACATTTATAGATTAATTCCAATAAACTGCATCAATTAAAACTATATAAATCAATGAATTGCTAAATATTCGATTTGATATTTCATCAACTATGTTAAAAGCAATAAACTATTTAGTATTTTAATTAACAAAATTACAAAAAGAAGATATACAGCATTGAATTGTATATTTATTACTAGAACATCAAGTATTATAGCTAAATCGTTATAAATGTACGATTGTATTGTTGCATCAATATGAAAAATTTATACGTAAAAATTAAATTACATAAACTTAAAAACAATACAAAATCTACTTAGTCAAATAAAAAGAATGAAAGACTAACTGCTTAAATTACCAACGTACAACTGAAGCTGTTGTTGATTTCATGACACGAGCACGAAAAAATATTAAAAAAAAAGGAATGACCTTATGTTAGTGAAAGAGCATTGAAAGTATATATAATTTCATCTTTTGGAAGACATACGAAAATCGGTGTTTGGACTAAGCGAAAAAAATTGATGGAGATAAAATAGCTAGTTCTCAATCTGTAACTATTTTTACATTTGAAAATACATTTTGTGTTTAACAGGTGCTAAAAATTTCCTATACGTCATAGTTTAATAAGGTCAAAGTCGTGACTAAAATGCAATGAGATAATATTTTAAACAATGTAACGGGGCAAATCAAGTTGCGGTTTTGTTTTGAGGTCGAGTGCTCGCATTTTTCACAACAAACACTTAGCAAAACTTAAACAATGATAATAAAAACGTGACAGTACTTAAACGCAAAGAAACAACAATACATTTAACAAATAAACTGATCTAAAATGAACGACTTCTAAGTACAATATTATGAATTGGAGAACAAGTGCGCTTTATGCTTGCTACATTTAAACAAGGTATCCATGCACACACTTCTAAATTTTTTAATGAAACTGTGAGATTTTGATGGCACCTTAGAAGAAAAACGAAAAGATAATACAATATATTGGTTATATGACAATTATATAACAATAAATATGAAAGAAAAAGACATGTTGCACGATCCCAAGTAAAACAGGATAATATCGATAAATGCAAAATTTCGTTTAGAATGAATAATTCAATGCACGATGAATAAAAATGGAATTTTGATCACCATACTGTACTTGCAGCTGACAGAAAAATAAACAAGACACAGGAGGTCACTAAATTTAACAACAGTTACTTAAGCCAAAAATGTCAAAGGCATTTTGTAAAACGCATGAGCAATCCAAGTCCCAGCCGTGACCATGGTGACCAAAAAGACTCCAATACGTGGAATTAAAATTTAAATCCGTAAAAAGTGGTTTTATTTCAATCCATAGAGTTTTAAACCGAAATCCATACATTGACTCGTGGCCACTTCTAGGAAATTTGCTTCCGGTACCACAATAGTAAAAGCCTAATATATCGCATATTTCTATATTCCGGATACAAAAGACAGACACGCTTCAAGGTAAAACATGCGATGTAATACATTATACACACTTGTGAATTGTCGTGACAATGAAATAACAAATCACGTATTCGTAAGGAACGAATTTTTGACGGGGACAAATAATCTTCTTTTTGGAATGTAACTCAACACATTAAGAGGATACCAAAATAGCTTAGTGCATTTTTCTATGTACGAAGTTTTCATTGTTTCTTTAGATTGAATGGCTAGAGCTCTAATTTTTTAGTATATGTTTTTTCCATATATGATCTAGGATCGCATAAACTCAGAAACGCGATTGAAAAAAGTTTTCTCGATAGAAAATCTTGGCGAAACAACCTCTCTAATTTTTTATTTTGTTCATTTGTCGGTCTATTATCGCGTATTAAATAAATAAATAACTTTAAAAACATAGGTAACTATTATGTATAGAAACACGTGGATCAGAATTAAAATATATTTAGTAGATTTTGAGTAAATAGGAAAAGTATCCCTAATTCTTCATTTTCTGTGCCTACTGGCTGTGTTAATATGTACGTGTCGGCGATGATATTGTTGTAGGCCCTTAATCTAAAGAAAGACTGTTTTGTGCAAAGATTTCTCATAAATGTTACGCAAAAATTTTATATATGATAAGAAAGTTGTATGTAAACATGCATGTGAGTGAAAACAGCAAGATATATTTTTTTAAACCTATTTGTTGTATCATGACTGAATAAACGAAATTCACTTGGTAGTGCTTGTCATTATCTTGAAGTATTCACAGCCGACATGGTAGACGGATCGCCAAGACAGATGTCATTGAGATAGGCCGACAATTGTTTGAATGAAGCATGGACGCAGCCAACAATGGGTCATGTACACGCATTGTACTGTCCAACTGAAGAATGCCTGAGGAAGCAGAGGCCATGTATCTAAACCTTGGCGGTTGAATAGCAATGAATAGTCTCACATCCCTATTAGTGCTTTACATACAATAGTGATCCTAAAGTAAGCGAGATTTTAATTAATGTTTTAAGATGCCGCAACGCGTTACTAGCGGAACTAAATTATAATTTCCGCTCTTATAAAAACAATAGCTCGTTAATAATATTGTATAATACCTACAACTGATAAATTTGTCTCTGTTGTTAAGCCTTGGTCGTTTCGAAATATTGCCACATCAGAAAAATGCAATTTATTTTACGATTCAGCACGCCAACATTAGATAACGGATGCTGTTGTTTTTCAGTTTGAATACTTTAGCATTGTTAAACAGTGACTATTATATTCATGTTTTATTTTGTCAATTCGACAGTTTTTTTTATATTCTATTCGATCTAAAGACATTGTTATTAGGGTTACCAAGATCAATTAATTTAAATGTAAGCTATCGTATATTTCAAGTTGGGTCGAATTGCACACGGTGTGCAAATCAAATTTAAAATCGGTTCAGTAGTTTAGGAGTCTATCGCGGACAAACATCGTGACAGGAGATTTATATATATAAAGATATATAAGAAAAGAAGGTTTGTTATCTTACTTCGTTATTCATTAGAATATATTCGCCTTCATTGGAATATACTTATATAAAATATCAAGAAACTATATAATTATGTGTTTTAGACATAGCTAATAGTAACAATTTTAATAATAACCAAGGTAAATGTTCCATATTTAGTGTCTAATATTCTATGACCTTAGCTAAAATACTTTCAAAAAGCTCATGTTAATAGCCTTCAGACATGAAACACACACCACGGCTGAAACGAAGTGAAACGAAACCAATATTAAAAAATATTAAGAATTTAACAAATATACTGAAGGTTACATTACCAAATTTCGTATTTAAAATATATAGTTTGCGAGTCGTATTAATGATATTGCTCTGATTGCATGCAATAGTCGTCTTGTGAAACTTGTATATATTTTATGCATATTTTTATATAAACAAGACTTTATTTTATAAAGATCTGTACAAATAAATTAAATTTAAGTGTTTATTTGTAATAATGTACAATTAATGTATGGTTAATTACACATTAGAGCATTTATTTACTTTTTGCTTGACTTTTGACTTTAAGAGTTTTGTTTCTAGCTTTATAGGTAAGTGTGTAATGTGAATTTTTTACTGCGCGAAAGCTCATTAGTGTACCACATAGAATAGAGGACATGTTTGTATCTGTGCGACAAGGCCTCGGTTGCACCGGCACACAGCATACATGGTCGATGTGCTGTGATCGTGATGCACCTATACAAAATATATAGTTTCTTACTTGACAGTTTATTTAAAAAAAACGATATTTTTTAATGTACGTAGCAATAAGTAAAAGAGTCTGTGTAAAATAGAACTTCAGCTGCTGTCCGCAACTTCGTGCGCGTGGAAATTAGAAAATAATATAAAACCTTTTACAAATTATACCAAAAAAAATCCATCCTCTTCAACTACTATATTTAGTAAAAAAACCGTTGCGTAATTTTAAAATTATAAGCTCACATAGGGACATACATACAAAAGTAACGACTTTGTTTTATAATAAGTAAGGAAATGCATTTTTTTTAAGATATACAGCTTATTTTGTACAAGGTATCCTTGACAAGGTTTCCTAACTTAGTTGTCGGGCCAAATGCTAATAATAGGAGAAATTAAAATGGAGACTTTTTTTTGCAGAGTAATGCATCTACGCACACCCACTCCTGTCATCTCGGCCAACACTGTCATGGTAGGAGTGGGTAGTGTCGTACTCACCGACGAGCGGAATACCGACTAAACCTAACTGCGGCGCGTCCTTTTGGGGCGCCAGAGGTTCCCTGTTCCGGACTCTCTATGACAATTAAAATGGAGGCTGCGGACACAGAGTATTAAATATATTACACGTTTTAACTTCTGTTAAATGCTATATTAACATTAGTTGCGAATGATCTCATAACCTTGCACCGATATCGTAAAAAGTTCAAATATTAATTTATTAACAGGTAGGTATTGCCGCCAAAATATTAAAATTAGCTTGTGCTATGGTTAATTAGTCCTAACCTTTTAGAATATAAATTAGTTTATAGACTAATTATGTTTTTGGTCAATGTTGCTTTTGATTGATTAATTAAGGCTTATTTTAAAAACAAAATGTTCATATTGCTATTAGAAATGTTACTTCTTGTAACAAGTTAAATGCTAGTCTTTAAGGTGTAATCGAACTGGCAAAAGGTGCGATGAAATTCACAACTAATTTTCTAATACTGTTTTCTAAATAAAATGCGTTGGCTGCAAAGTCAAATGAAAATGTCTCGATTAGGAAGGTCAGAACATTGACCAGGTAATAGAGATATGCAATATATCAATAAACATTAAAGTGACGATCTTCTCAAATAACCTGCTTACAATTTATAGATATTTTACTACTGCTCCTTTCAAATACAATCAAGATGCTGATGACGATAGTGGTGACGACAGTCAGTCATAAGTCAATAAATATCCATAAACAGTAAGTTATATTGCAATAGAAAATTGCAAAAAGAAACTTCGCCATATGTTTTTATCGACCAAGCTATGTGGCGACATTCATTGCCGTTCGACTGGATCCCACATCACATGTAAATAGGGTTAGGTGTGAATAAAGAAGTATATTTTACAATAAGAATACGTTAAACAACAATACAAAAATACGATTTTAAACAAGTGCGGCATACTGTTAAGAAAACATTGATTAAAGAAATTCAAGAAGTGGTTTAATACTTTTATTTACTTATACATATTTTTAACATAAAATTCGTATTTGTGTATAATTCGTATGTTCATATGCCTTCACTTACGCCGATTACATATAAAAAAAAAAAAAATATCACGAACATATCACACAACGTCCTCTGGTCCCAAGCTAAGCTTAATATGCTTATGTTATGGGTACCAGAATACGGATATACCATATATACTACTTTTCTTTTGTAAATACATACTTATAATACATAGAAACACCATATATGGAAATCTGTAATTGCCGTTTTTAATTCCTATATTCTGACCAGAGTAAAATTAAGCGGAATATAAATAACC
This sequence comes from Orgyia antiqua, assembly GCA_916999025.1. NCBI lineage: Eukaryota > Metazoa > Arthropoda > Insecta > Lepidoptera > Erebidae > Orgyia > Orgyia antiqua. The sequence goes on from OU779862.1 coordinate 25,351,003, forward strand.
CGGTCTTGTACACCAAATTAACTAACACTTAAATTTTTTTACAAATTCATGAGAAGCCTTTTAACATTTTGACAGCCCTACTAGTTACACGCATGATTTGTTTTTATAGCATCAGTTTAAGTAACATTATTTGAATTAAACATTACATTTAACGTTTGTTACATCTTTAATTTGTTTGTGTGTTTAAACCGTGTTAGAGTTTTATTTACGTAAATTTATATTAAGATTTTTTCAAATTTATTTATGAGAAGGAAAAAACTGTTAGGTACGAAATTGATTTCAGTTTTATAACTTCTCGTCAGAATAAACCTCTTTAGAATTGCAATCATTGGTGAAAACCATCGCCTTACTATTCTTCCCAGGTCATTAATTACCCTATTATTGAGTCAAGGGCCTCCTCCACAGAACACTGGTTTAGTTTTAAGTTTTCCATATAGCAAAGTTAATATTAATGGCTTATAATATCACTGAGCTGGCTTTTACAGCACCATGGACAATTAAAGTGGTGGTGACACTTTTATTCTTCATCCGTCATAACAGAAACGACATAAACCACAAAATTATGAAACTTAGATTTTAATTAATAATAATTACATCATTCCTGCAGTAAATATCCCAATAATCATAGTTTTAGTTATAATTTCTACGCGCAAATGTCATAACAAACATTATACAATATAGCACCAAGTTCATTGCCGTTGGGCTAATGTCTCCGTAGAAGGTGAAAGTGGTCGGAGTCGTGGTAACCCGACTAGGTGACGTCACAGTCTAGCAGATGGTCGGTTGAGGTAATCGCGTGCTTTATGAATCAGTCGAGTTATGTGACATTATGATCATGAACTTTATACTGAAATTGTAATAAATATTAGCACAACTTAGAAGCACAGCTACTGGTATAACAATCAGATTGTGCGAATAACTTGACAATTTAAGCAATAAATAACTTTTAAACTATCGGATATATTAAGAACTATTATCTACAGACTACACTGAGATATATAGTCGCAAAGGTAAACAAATTTTTGTGAATATCGGTATCATTTTGTAGATATAGCGCGGAATATTGAAATTTTTTAATATTTCACTCTCACTTGAATGTTAAAGAATTGTTGTTATTTGTATTTAATCTCATTACAGCATCTATGGATAAGAATGGGGTAGACAGACACTGTCCGTATGTTTACGGAATAAGAAAATAAGTGTCATCGAAACTAAGTATAGTAGTATCATCGATAAAAAGATCTCGAAACTAAGTATATCCCAACATGCCCTGGTCTGCGTGGCATATAGACTAGATACCCTGGAGGCGGCCAGTGGCCAATAGTGAAACATAGAAAAGCTGAGAATAGACATAATACGTAACTATTTCATCTGCAAACTTCAGGTTAACTATTGCTTATCTAAATCATTAAATAATAACGACTTCCAAACTAAAACATAGTTATTAAGGATAATAACAACGTCGCAAATATTACAAAATACTTTGTTACTTGTCATTAGTAAAATCACCAAGTTTTTACCACATTTATTTGTCAACCATTGAATTACAAGGTAACTTGACAAGGCCGTTATTCAAAATATGACATTTCTGTTTTCTTGCAATTAATTGTCATTGGTATTTCAATTGTGCAATTATTTAACACTTTCTTAAATCCAATTCATAAAAAATCTCCTTCATTTCAATCTGTAAAAGCCAGCTAAGGGATATTTTTATTTTATTTATTTATTTATTTTATTCTTTATTGTACACCATACATATATCTTAAAATTAACTTATACTAAAAAAACAAGTACAATGGGCGGCCTTATCGCTTAAAGCGATTTCTTCCAGGCAACCTGAGCATGGACATTATGAAGAAGTAACTGGTAGTTGTAGGTGCACATTTATACCTAATATACCTAAACTACATAATATACTAACAATAAACATACACATATACTTTTTAAATACACATACACACAATTACATAAATAGATAAATTTACTAGGTGCTATAATAAAAATAATAAATATCTTATAAACAGTACAGTTACTTAATTAAAATCTTTACAGAAAAGTATGTAGAATTACGTAGATAACTCCAGATAATGTTCCTTTAGTAATAACTTAAACGATTTTAAATTCTTAGCCTGACGAATAGCTAAGGGCAAAGCATTCCACAATTGCGTAGCTGTGATCGTAAACGACTTGTGAAAGAACGATGTGGAATGCTGTGACATCTTCAGCCTCAGCCTATACGATGACCTAACACTTCTGTCTATGGTAGCATCTAAGTACTCGAAGCGTGACCTAAGATAGGGAGGGTATGAGGGATTAAATAGAATGTTATAAAGAAGATGGAGTATATGAGCATTCCGGCGATGGCGTATTGATAACCACTTGAGTTGTTTTCTGAATTGCGAGACGTGATCGTATTTACGTAAGCCAAATATGAATCTTATGCAGAAATTTTGGAGACGCTCAAGTTTATTTAGTTGGTTTTCGGTGAGATCTAGATAGCTGACGTCCGCATAATCAAGAACGGGCAAGAGAACAGAGCTAGCAAGTGCAATTTTGGTAACAGTAGGAAGAAAATTACGCAGTCTTTTGAGCGATGCTGCGGATGCGAACATTCTTCGACTAACCTCCTGAAGTTGTGGATCCCATGTCAAGTTGGTGTCAATGAGCAAGCCGAGATTCTTCACCTTATCACTAATAGGAATAGTAGTTCCTTCAAATTTAATTTGAGGCAGTATCAGGTTGTCTATTTTCCTGGTTAGGCGACTACTTCCTATAATGGCTACTTGCGTTTTTGTCGGATTCACTGTTAGGCCATGTGATTTACTCCATGCACCTATCCTAACTAGGTCCTCATTTAAAACACTCAATGTGTCTGGTAACCTACCCAATGATGTGTGTAAGTAAATTTGCAGGTCATCTGCATAAAGGTGGTAGGAAGAAGCAAGATTATTGGAAACAGAATTAATAAATATTGCGAAAAGTAGAGGAGATAGAACGCCACCCTGGGGCACTCCAGCAGTTGTATTACACCATAAAGAGCTGATGGTTTCAATTAAAATACGTTGCCGGCGTCCACACAGGTAATTACGAAACCAATCTGTCACCGTTGGAGATATGTTAAGAGAGCGAAGTAACCATAGCAATATATCAAAATCCACCGTGTTGAAGGCGTTACTAAAATCTAATAAAGCGAGGACAGTTAATTTACCAGACTCCATGCCGTATCTAATGTCGTCCGTAATATTGACGAGGGCTGTGGTTGTACTGTGCCCTGGACGGAAACCGGATTGGAAGGGATTAAGGAGATTATTGAGGCGGAGAAATGAAGCGATTTGGTTATAAACTAAGCGTTCAAGTATTTTGGAGAGGAATGGCAGAATGGATATGGGACGGTAATCAGAAAAGGATGAAGGAATGGCTTTCTTTGGTAGTGGCACTATTTGAGCTTCCTTCCACACATTTGGAAATACATAGTTAGTTAAGGAATAATTGAGGATATGACAAATAATAGGAATGATTTCATCAAGGATAGGAAGGATCATATTACGGCTGACGCAGTCCGAACCGATTGCATTAGAAGTGATAGACGTAATGCTATTCTTAACATCACAAGCAGTGACAAGATTAAAATTAAATGGGGCATAGCTGGGAGTGGGAAGCGATGAAAGATAATTAATTGTACGAGCCTTAGTTGTCCTATCAAAGCTGGACGAAGCACAGAAATGTTGATTTAGCAAATCGATATTTAATTTCTTAGAGTTTATCTCATTTCGAGATTTCCCAACTCCCAAAGTTCGAAGAAACTTCCATGTTTTTGTTGGATCTCCATTTTGAATAGAGTTGTGAATATATTGGCGTTGTGCATCCCTACACACCTTGTTACAATGATTTCGAATAAGAACATACCTATTAAAATTAGAAGCATTAGGTTTAACTTTGTATTTGAATTTTGCCGCTGCTTTTTGTGAGATTAGAAGTTTGATGTTATCTGTAAGCCAGGGTGCTGGTGAATGCTTTAATTTCACAGCACGAATAGGCGCATGAGTATTGTAGAGTTCTACAACGTTTGCATTAAAAATATTGACTTGCTCATCGATAGAATTAGAAGAGAGTAGCGGAACCCAATCAATATCATTTGCATCTTGCCGTAGTTTGACTAGATTCATATCACCAAAATTGCGTAGCATAAGAAGTTTAGGTTTAGATTTAGGTAGGCGTAGTTTGTAAGAAAGAAATAGAAGATCGTGATAAGATAACGCGTCAGCAGGGTATTGACCGTGCTTAACTACTCGGTCTCTTGAAGAGACTAAAATCAGGTCAAGAAGAGAGGGAATACGATTTGGAAGACGGTGAGTTGCATTCAATGGAAGAATAGAGAGGTTAAGAGAGTTAGAGATATCATAAAGTGCTGAGGATCGCAGGTTGTCTTTCAAAAGGCAGGTATTAAAATCGCCCATTATTATAGTCTGACTGTAAGAAGGCATAAGATTTACTAGTAAGGTATCAAAAGAGGGAAAGAAATTTATACGTAGGGAAGGACAATAATATACACCAAGTAAAAGTTTAGAGTGGTTAAGTTCAACTTCGAGGAAAAGATATTCGCCTGCGTCTGTGGGGGGTGGCTGTGGTGATTTTTCGACTATGTCATACGGGATGTTGGATCGTAAATAAATAGCCACACCACCGCCGTTTCCTACTACACGGTCATTCCTAATAAGTATGAACCCAGGAAGAGAGTAAGAGGTGGAAGGAAGACAGGGTTTTAGCCATGTCTCTGAAACAAGGATTGCATGTATATTATTACATTCGAAATATGTCAGCATATCTGGGAAATGAGCCGGAATGCTTTGGGCATTGATATGTATAACGTTAAAATTATTGGGGACATCACAAAATTGAGAATTAAGACTATCCGAAAGAGGAGGAACACTACTTAAACTGTCAAAACTGTAATCTGTACTGCAAGCAGAATGAAAACTGTCACTATCACTAATGTCAGTCATAAAAAATATATAATATCTATACTATAAATACAAAATATATAAATAAATACTAATATATAATAAATTTTTAAAGCTAACAAAATATCTAATAACACTAATGTTTACTTAAAACTAATTAACCGACTCTAAAACCCTACCAGATGCCGTGTCGCTAATACTTAAATATCTAGGTTACAAATAACATAAATTGCAAACGTACTACTTATATTTCCAAGGGCCAATTTCAGCATGAAATAACAATATAAGAGACAAGAAAAAAAATTAAAATTACTATAGTGTGGCGAAAAGGCTCATATCCATAAACAAAAAGGAAAAGTTAAAATACTATAGGCTGAACGCAGCCTTATCGCAAGGTGACAGTGACAAACAAGACATGCAGACGTCACGTTAAAATGTCAATTCCATTCCGAAACTTAATATAAAAGCAAAACCAAAATTTGATCAAAACTATACCTTAATAACAAATAGGAAAGAAAGTGGTCAATAAAAGTAACATAAAGAATAGTGGAAACAAGAAATAGGACAACACATTGTAACACTAATATGCGTAACTCATTAAAAACTAAACTACACTCGTAAAACTCATTGTGCGAATAGACTCGCAGTGAATTATCTCCTTTGCGTAGCATTCCTCTTTGATTTAGCTGGTGGTCTCGATGCCGCAGAGGCTTTTTCTACATCCTGCACCTTAATGTCGTGAAGCTCATTGAGAGTCGTAATACGGTGCCGAGTGCCGCTGGAGGTCATAATGTATATGACACCCTCTTTAGTCCAGGTCTGTGACACACCAAACTTCTCACGGGCTGCCATGAAAACATCATGTCTCTGCTTGGTTAGGAACTCCGAAGCTGTTATACCAGAACCTTTAAATTTGGTCTTAGAGAACCACAAGCTATCACGGATAGACACAGATTCAAATTTTATCAGGATTGGTCTTGCTTTGTGCTCCGCTGAAGACCTGCCCATCCTGTGACAGCGACGAATACACTCAGTGGTGAAATTTGGGAGATCAAGATGCCTTTTCACAGTATTTATGATGACTTGAGAAGTATCCTCTGACTTTTCCTCTGCAATGCCATGTAACAATAGCATTTTTCTTCTAGTCCTCATCTCCATTGAGTCTACAGTTTGGGCTAGCACATCAAGTTGCTGTTGAAAATTGTTTAAAACTTCAACGATAAAAGTTCTAAATGAAGTGTATTCTGTGGTCAGGTTCACAGCAGCAGGAGTACCTTGAACTTTTGGAAGTTCTGCTTCGAAATTTGCCATCCTTTTCTGAAATAGCTCACTCAATGAGCTCAGTGATTGTTGTAATGACTCCATGACTGTGCTAGTGTTGTGAAGTGTGTGAAAAAACAAAAATAGGATGCCTAAAATAGGAAATAACACTGCACTGGTAGGTACTGACACTAGTTCATATAATCAGACATAAATTTATTGTAAATATAAATAAATAACTATTTTTAAATTGATTTTTATTAGAGAGCGAAAATTTTTCCTGTCTGCGCCACAACTACCCACAGAGAAAAAAATAGATATTAAATAAATAAATAAATATTTATGGACATTTCACACAACGTCCTCTGGTCCCAAGCTAAGCTTATATGCTTGTGTTATGGGTACCAGAAAACGGATAGAATACATATACTAATTTTCTTTTGTAAATTCATACTTATAATACATAGAAAAAGAAAGATTTTGTTTTATAAAAGTAAAGATTCATACGAGTTCTAACTTTATTCAAACAGATTATACCACTGTCTATTTATTCTGCGTAGCGTGTAGCAAATTTAATTAATCCTCGTTAATTTCTCTGAATGTTGTTGTTAGATAACAAGTTATATCATTGCAGATGAGTACCAGACCTACTTACATACATTTGAACAATAACGCTCCGTTGAAATTGTCAGTAATTATATCTTTCATGTTTTACGTAACACGTTTTATTATGTTGAATATAAGATTTGGACATTTTTTGTAAATTAAATTGTGTTTTTGTTGTTATGGTTTACATTTGTTTTGTAATTCTTATAAATAATGTAAATGCAAATTAAAATTGGGACTGGTCGATTTGCTCCAACAAGGCTTTTTATTATTAAGTTAGTTTAAGTTAGTCGTAATTGTACTGATCGGCATCATTCTCACACCTCTGATTCAACTATGTATAATATAATAATAAAAAAAAATGAAAAGAAATGACAAAAAAAAATCCATGGAGTTTCTTGCCTGTTCTTCTCCATAGGATGCGCGTTTGGAACAGACACCTAGTTTCTGACGTTTCAAAAGAGCTTGTAAAACATGCCAATTTGAAAAAAAAATAGAAACTGCTGCCCGCGATTCCGTCTGCGTGGTATTTAGCAAATTATTCCCCGTTTTTGCAACATTTTTCACTACTGCTTTGCTTCCACTGGTCGTAGCGTGATTTTATATAGCCTATAGCCTTCCTCGATAAATCTAACACTGAAAGATTTTTTCAAATTGACCCAGTGGTTCCTGAGATTAGCGCGTTCAAACAAACAAACAAACAAACTCTTCAGCTTTATAATATTAGTATAGATATAAGCACACATCTTATAAATGTACTCATCATTTTTTCCTAAAACGTCAAAAGCGGTATAATGCAAAAATTATGAATCAGTGATAATGCAACATTGAAGTGAAACCTTTACAGAATTATTTATACCTAAGACTACTGGTTTTCCTTGTCACGTAGTTATGGAGATCAAGTGATAGTAGATCTGAGTAAGTTTACTCATACAGTTGGTTTTCATTACGTTACCTACCAGTTGGTAGGTAACGTAATGAAAACCAACTTATGACTCAACGAATGTAAAATTAATTAGCGTTAATAGATACCTATACTTATTTTATTTAAACAAACTGATGCCTACGACTTCGTACTGTTATACGGCACTCTGATATTAGGTTTTAAAAAAAAACTACTTTATTAAACTAGAATAGAATTTAATAGAAACACAATAGAATTAGCAAAAGAATTGGAAAAGGCAACCGATCGCGACCGGGAAATACTCGTAGAAATATCTGCACTGCGTGCCCGCTCTTGGGCGCGCTTCTATTTGTAATATGATAAGTGCTGACACTAGACTTAGGATCTAGTGTTCAGCCCCTTTCCATACATAGAAAGGGTATAACAGTACGCGTATAATTTAGAAAATTTAAAGATATATATTATTATAATTTACAGAATAAATTCTATATAATTGTGGTTTCAAAAACGGAAATCTATTACGTAGGTAATTTAAAAACCGACAATTGGTTGCTTTTAATATATGTAAAGGACTAATAAATTAACACTGTTTGAATCTGCGCTGTGCTTAACAACCGTGACGCTGTTAAACTTTTAATTAAACTAATACAAACTACTTAAATAAAACTACTTTTTACGGATTTAGACGCGTATATTTGTTTTAAATTCCGGCCGGACGCTAAAATCGTCGATAAAATAAATCCATAAAAAGTAGTTTTATTTAAACAAATGAGTCGCGCAAGTGTTAGAAAACAAACTACATAGTTTAATATTTATTGAGTTGTTATTATTCCTCATTAAATGCTCTTGCTAACAAGCTACGATTAGAGACGAAACACGAATCGATATTTTGATAGTTTTGTTTGCGGAATATTGTAAATTATCTTGTCAGATGGATATCATGTTCTCTGCCACATAATTAGGTATTTATATTTGAAACCTATTTAATGTATTTATAAATATATAAATAAAGAAATATTCATAGACATTACACACAACGTCCTCTGGTCCCAAGCTAAGCTTATAGGCTTTATTTTATGTAATTATTTAATCATTCTACGTAATACTAAGTAACGACACAAAAAAACACAATTAAACAGAAGAAGAAACTTCTGCTGAGTTTCTTACGTCGGTTCTTCTCAGCAGATTGCATATCCCGGTGGTAGTGAAAAAAATTATAGACTTGCCATAAGTACATAATCTTCGTTAAAAGTTGTGTCTACGTTATTAAGTGACTTTGATTTCATTGAAGAAGAAGAGAAAGAAAAACCAGAACTTTTACTTTTCATAGATACTTCACACAACGTCCTCTTGTCACAGTCCAAGCTCATAGCTTGTATTAGGGGTACCAGAATAAGAACATAACACATATAGATACTTTTTTGTAAATACATTCTCAATGTACAATAAAGAGCACTCTATTCTATTCTTGAATAGACAGAAAACACCAAGACGCAGTACAAATATTTGTGTGACAAATACTTCCTATCACACAAATAATTGTTTTGTGCTCAGACTGAACACTGAACGACGAGGTATGTTGTTCATATTATTTTATCGGAGGCATATATAAACATTATCGGGCTAACTAGTGCGGTGAATGGAGTAGGCGACCTCGCCACACCTTGTAAAGCCTTGTCACCACGCGGAAACCTGAGCCTGGGAAACCTATCATATTGAGGTTTTTTTTTTATTCAAAGAGCATATAGCCTGGTTAATGTTTGTTAAGGTTTTTTTGACATTAATACTGTCATAGTTGCTTTGCTTTTTTAGGGTTCAGAACCAAAAGTAATATAGGACCTGAGTATGCGTTAACAAACATCCCTACATATTCTGTGAATGTTTCAACACTCTAACTATCACCGTTCCTGAAATACAGGCTGGTGATAGACGGAGAGACGGATAGCGAAGTCTTAGTAAGTACTAAAAACCATAAAAAATAATATTTTCATACAACGAACGTCATTAGTGTAACTTGATGAAAAGCTCAGACGATATGATCATGGCGGTATGATATTATGTTGGATATATTATGTTAAAAATTGTATGGAACCCTTAATACGGGAGTCGAACTAATTCTGTGCCGGTTTTTTTAATTCAAAGATCATATTGCCTGGATAATGTTTGTTAATATTTTTATGCTTACTTTTTATGAACTAAATGTTATCTGCGACATTATTACCGTCTCAGTTGGTTTGAGTTTTTTTATACATTATGGTTGGAAACTTGAGTTCTTTTATTTGATAAGTGTACTAACAGAACATGTTATCTTACTAACATGTTCTGTTTATTATTATGGTAGTGCCCAATAAAAAGACAATATACATATCCTTCAGAGTTACCAGGTTTTTGCACAGATTTAAACAGGCTGAACTAAGAAGAGATGTGAATAATAATTGTGGACGTTTACGTATACGCGAACGAAAAGTCACCACTAAAACAGATTTTTTATTTATACCTATTAATATTATTAAGCTAAGTTTGTTTGATCGCGCTAATCTCAGGAACCACTGGTCCGATTTGAAAAATTCTTTTTGTGTTAGATATTACGTTTATTGAGGAAGGTTTATAGGCTATATAACATCATTCTGCGACCAATAGGAGCGAATTATCAGTGAAAATATTGCAAAAACGGTAAGATGCTCCGTTTTTGCAATATTTTCACTGATAATTCGCTCCTTTTCTAAATTCTATGCATACGAAGTCGCGGACAACAACTAATGATTAATATAAGAATTCTTTTAACCCAACATACATACATAATTATTATCATGATATCATGATTTTCCATAATTATTTTTATTACTTTAATTATTTTCCCATTTTTATAAGGGTAGGCAGTACCGTCTAGACATCTTACGATTTCATAGAAGCAATATCAAGCTATGAAACAAGAAGGCAATTTGGACCTCAATGAGAGTTTAATGACTACAATATAGTTTTACTTGGCATAATTGCAGTTCACATCATGGTAAGAGAATATAATTAACGTAGTTGAGTATTGTTGGTTACGAAACTTATGTTTTATTGCAATATTAAGTAACCAGATGTTTATAGTCGTGAAAACACAATGAAGCCCGAGCTCTTACTATCAATTAATAGTGATTTTAACACACGAAAAACGAGCATCCTAGCATGCTCAAAACACAGCCTATATTTTAACATCTCTTCATAGTAAATACTAGATTCTTTAGTAAATCTTTCACTACAGAGGCAGCTCTGCTATGGAACGCATTGCCAAAATCTATTCAAAATGCGCAATCTACTGCTACAAACCTCATAAAATTAAATCCAAACTTCTCATAATTATGTTTATGTATCTATTTATGTATTTTATCTTAGTTATATATGTATAGGTTTATTTACATTTATGGACATAAACCTATTTATGGACATAACATACACATATAAAAATATAGATATATTTTTATATGAGTATGTTTATTTGTAATAATATGTATTGGTTTGGCGTAATGTAAGATTTTCTTTTTATCTAAAATTTATACAGTAAGTACAGCACTAACACCCCTTTCCAAATAAACTGAGTCCATCTAAAGGTTGTCTGGAAGAGATCGCATTATGCGATAAGACCGCCAATTATACATGCTCTATTGTTACAATAAAGTGTATTCTATTCTATTCTATATGTGGCCTATATATGGTTCCTATGAAGCAGTTTGTTTAAATAGTTCGTAAGTAACCCGCAAACAAGCGCTGTTATAATCAACTTCAGGAAAATCAAAGTAGATGTATCCAACGAAAAATTTAAACTAAAAAATAATTAGACTCAATGGTACTCAATTCTACGTGAACAACTAAACATAACAAAACTAAAAAACTGAAATTGATTATGTAGCGACATCTAGTGACTAATAGCTGTCACTACATAGTACAGCACAATAACAACAGATGGCGTTAAATGTCAAAATATGACGTCACAATGAATTCTACATTGCGAAAGCAAGATTTGCATACGAGTTAAGATAGCTACAACATCTGAACATACAACAGCGGGGCGAAAGCCCTGGCCAGTGCTGATCACCTAGCCTGGTCGGAGAATTCTCCATTTGTGGTTGGAGGAGCCCGGTCACCCACAACACCCACGCTCCTCCACAGTGGTGACCCCGACGTGATTGGAAGCAGCCTTCACTCAGAGCAGATCCAGTCATCATCGCTATCTTCGCCGCCGCCGCTATCTTCGCATTCACATCCTTACCTCATCACTCACAGCACTCAGCCAGCCAGCCAGCTCACAGTACGGCCTCTTTGGTACACCACAGCCTGCAGCCTGCACTCCAGCCTGGTATACCCTACGGCCACATCGCGTCTAGGCTTCACAGCACCCTGCACTACGGCTAACAGAGAAACTACCTCTCACCGTCTAGCAGCAGCCAGAAGCCACTACGCAGCAACCGAGTCCCGACTCACTGCGGACTTAGCAGATTACAAGCCCCGACTCACTGAGGACATCGCCGCAGCAACTACGTCCCGACTCACTGTGGACACTTCAGTTCCGACTCACTGGAACTATACAATTCCGACTCACTGGAATACGCAACCTACTACTGATCCTGGCAAGAGCATATCTACAATCAACCTCCGGTCTTGGAGGGGAGTGATGTAGCGACATCTAGTGACTAATAGCTGTCACTACATAGTACAGCACAATAACAACAGATGGCGTTAAATGTCAAAATATGACGTCACAATGAATTCTACATTGCGAAAGCAAGATTTGCATACGAGTTAAGATAGCTACAACATCTGAACATACAACAGCGGGGCGAAAGCCCTGGCCAGTGCTGATCACCTAGCCTGGTCGGAGAATTCTCCATTTGTGGTTGGAGGAGCCCGGTCACCCACAACACCCACGCTCCTCCACAATTAGGTCAATAACACAATTGGTCAATGTTAACTGGACTTTCTTAGGTATAAAAACAGAAATAGAAAATTGATCAAAATACACCACAACTGCTTTTATTTCTTTAGTTGAATGAATGAATGAATAAATGAATGAACGAATGAATGCATGAATGAATGAATGAACTTTATTTCACTTAAAATAGAGTTAACAAAGGTGTTACATAAATATGGTTAAGTTTAGTTGTGATGAGAAGACTAAATGCACTTCATGTATTAAACTCGTGTCCAACAGAACAGTCCAACATAACATACCTTTTCTCGACTTGGATAAAATGATGTCAGCAAATAAGTGCCTTGGTCACTTTTAAAGTGGATTAATAAAGCAGTTGTTCAAGTGAAAGGTTTGGAAATGAAAGAAACCAGTACTTGGCCTTCGCATGTCTCAAGGTTACGACTGGACGATGCCATTAGTTATCAGTTGAACTGGATTCCCTTCCGCATACCTATCACTACATACATGGTAGAATTGCATCGGCAGTGGAAATTCTGATCACATTAAAGTCTTTTTAAAAGTAAAGAAATCAGTAACTAGGGATTTTTTAAATTTTCCTTGACTAGCTGTTGCCCGTGATTTCGTACGCATGGATTGTAGAAAACGTTCCCGATTTTTGCAACATTTTTCACTGATGCTTCGTTCCTAATGGTCGCGGCGTGACAATATAAAGCCTTCCTCGATAAATGTAATATTCAACAATGAAAGAATTTTACAAATCGGACCAGCTCTTTTTGAAATTAGTGTGTCGAAACAAACAAACTCTTCAGCTTTATATTATTAGTATAGAAGATAAAAAATTCTAATCAAGTTATTTTTATGCTCCAACATTTGAAGAAGTGCTGGATTTATAAAGTTATAAAAAGAGAAGCAAATGACGTATGTATCAGGGGGATAGATAAGCCATGTGGTGAAATGAATAATTAAGATGATCGTTGTTTGTGAAACATGAGTTTGAATAAGAGAATCGAATGTGGGAATGAAACAGATGACTTTAGAATTTTCTGACACTAGATTTAAACATATGGTAGTTTTTTTTATCCCTTAACGTAATATTCTCGTGAAATGAACAAGCAAGTAACATCATATGGCAAAACAATCACTATATGTTACTTGTACGCTAAAGTCCACATAACAAAAGCGAACATTATATTGAATAAACATATATACATAGCACAGAAACCTTTAAATCTATATAGTATTTCACCATTTTAAATTAAGATAATTGGCATACGATGATATTAAAATTATACATCAATTCTAATCAAATCTAATTCGCAATGCATTTTCACTTACCGCATGTCTAAACTAACAGGCGTTTATAACGTATTATCTTCATTTAATAGCTATATCCAGTTATTGAATATGTCCAATTACCTGTAACAAAAACAAATTGATTAGCATTTTATCGAGGGTTTGATGTCGACATTTAATTAAGTAGGACATAGTATTTTATTCTACACGCGTGCCCTTACGACAGTCGGCCTCACGACGTAACTTTGTAGCGACGTCAACTCGCATACCAATTTGTCACATGTACTGCTTTCATCATAAATGCGTAAATGTTTAATTAAGGTTAACTAATTAAATCAAGAACATAAATTTATATTGACACATGTCATGGATAATCTATTAAGAGCTTATTAAGAGCCAAAACCTTGACTGTCAAGAATAAAAATTCGCTCGTCAAGATTTTTGTGATAAAAAGCCACAAAGTATACTGACGTACTTTCCTATAAAGTATTGTATTTTGAAAATAAAACACTTATGTGACTGTAATGTGTATGTGACTGTGAATGTGATATGCCTGTAATTATGCAATGTTAACTACACGATAGATGCATAGGTATTATGGTCTGGGGACATTGCCGTAGAAATGAGGATAAAGTCCGTAACCTCGGCACGAATACCTAGGTTTTGAATTCATGTAATAAAATTCTCCTGTCACGATGTCACACACATCTATTTTTCATCCCCTTAAATGTTAAGGGTGGTCCACCCCTAACATTTGTATAGCAAAACAACGTTTGCCGGGCCAGCTAGTATGCTTATAAAATTGAAAACGAAAACAGGAAAATAAGTATTGTTTATAGATAACTAGCTGTTGCCCGCGGACTTCGTTTACGTGAAATTTAATAATCAAACCGTAACAAACAGAAGTTTATTATATCGCTCAAAAGATGGCGTTATACAGTTTTATAAATCGCGCTATAGTTTTGTTACACACATTAACACTTAAGCTCGTCAAAATTCTTATTACGACATCATCTAGTTTTCGCAATTATAAATTAGTACAGATTAAAAGACATAAAAACCTAGACAATTTTGTAAAATAAGCTGTCAGTTACATTGTAGTAGTTAATTAATATAATAATATTATGCCGATTCTTTATATTTGCGACTGTGTTTATACTAATAACTGGATTAAATAGCCTTATACATAATTGCATAAGATTATTAATATTAAAAGCTCTACTTTTAAAACAGGTTTTAGTTCGACCTTGCGATTAGAAGAAGGCGGTCGCGATTTCATATCTGCTATGAAAAGTAAATGAAACTAAACAAAGACGAAGTTGCAAGGCTACTGCATCCGCTCTATCTTCCGGCCAAAGAATCTTTTATCAATTGCCTGTAATGTAAGTGTGTGTCGGTCGAAGTGACCTCGTATTGTATTATAGTCACATTCACATAGATCAAAGCTAATAAAATCCAAATTTACTTGTTTTATTACATCTAGTAATGGTAGACATATTATTATCTTCGCTATATCTAACGTCTCTAGGCATAAGATTCCTCTCTAACGAAAGATAATTTAGTTAAACATGTTACACTAACTTAACATTTTCGTTTACGTTTAATTATCAAGATTTCTATCTCTTACAGTGTCCCAAATAAAAAAAAATCATATATTATTTACATAGTATATTCTCTATCTGACTTTATAAGCTGTCATCTGTAGCCTAAAGTCGTTTGATAGATTTAAAATTATTATTTCTCTCTTAAGAATTCTCCTACGCAAGGATTAATAAGATCAGATTTTTTTGTCTATCTATCACTTGAATAAGTCTTTCATGTGCTTAATAAATGTCCTTTAGTTAACAAGTCACATTTAACTTTATCTCCGATTTATCACTTTGACAGACACAAACCCAGATAAGATTACTTTTGGAATGTAGATATAGTTCCTATTTAATTTAATTTTGGCTAACATTCAACGAACGTTAGACTGAAATACACACAAGAAAACACAAAGATTATAAATTATGCTTCTTTAATTAACAAAATAAGAAAAACAACGCAAAACTTTGTACACCAACCAGCCCAATAGTGAATTAAATTAACACTTAAACACACATATGTAATTTCATCAAAATTATAAAAAATACAGTCACAGAAAAATTTTATTACTACAATATTAAAAAGACAGCGAAAAGACCTCATTAATGATTAAAACTTACTAATATTACTCAGATGTTTCACATTAATTAATTTAACACCAGGTGCTTTCGTGTGAAATGTGTAAGGCTATTTAATCAAACCTATTGTTATTGCAATGAATCGCACGAATATCGCATCAAATTGCAATTCATATGCATTAAGAGGTTGTCAAGTTGAATTTATCAAGTGAACGTATCTGGGATTGCGCATTTAACAAATCGTATGTAATATTTTAAGACTTCCAGACTTCGGTAATTCAAGTCGAAGTAATGCGAGTACACCCGACTATATATGAGGCAATTTCGTAACATGTATGCGCATGCGCAGCGCAACAAGGTTGTCAAAAGAGCATTTCCCTTAACATATAAATAATTTTGATTTGTTTATTTCATTATAATATAAATTCCAATAGTTGTGTTGTGTAGTGTGTCTAATTGAAAAATATGTATACAAATGTTAGTATTAGTTTGGGTTTTAGGCAGGTCGAAAATGTAGCTCAGAACCTGAAAATATACCTAATTTTCTAACTGTACAATAGGTCATAGATTATTTCACGTAAACTCAACACACGTGAGGTTTAGGTATATTATGAAAAATATATTTATTTGGCCAGGGTCAGGACATTTACAAAGATTAATAATGAAATCATAAGTTAAAGACATTCCAATAATCTGTAGTATTACCGTAGTATATAAAAGAACAATATTTTAAAATATGTGTACTTGACAGCCCTATCTCCATCTACACCTTCGGGTTTAATTAAAATAGTATTATGGTTGCCAAGACAGTAGCGACTGGAAGTTGTTAAAAATAATTGGTGATCATGTGAGTTAGATTGGGTATATTGAACATTGGGCTATTAAGGGCCTACATCAATATTATTGTCGACATGTACATATTAAACAGCTAATGGGTATAGAAAATGAAGAATTAGGGATATGTTTTTTGTTTACTCAAAATCTACTAAATATATTTTAATTCTGATTTACGTGTTTCTATATATAATAGTTACTTATGTTTTGAAAGTTATTTCATTAGTTAATACGCGATAATAGACCGACAAATGAAAAAAAAAAAAAGAGAGGTTGTTTCGCTAAGATTTTCTATCGAGAAAACTTTTTTCAATTGCGTTTCTGAGTTTATGCGATCCTAGATTATATATTGAAGAAACATATACTTAAAAATTAGAGCTCTAGCCTTTCAATCTAAAGAAACAATGAAAACTTCGTACGTAGAAAAATGCACGAAGCTATTTTGGTATCCTCTTAAACCTTTACCTTAAAAGTATTTTATGAAAATATTAGCCACATAAGTACCAATCAGTAAATGAAAGCTGTAACTAATGAATTAAGTAATTAAGTTTAAAATAATGCATTTTAAACAGAGTACACGATAATATAAATATGGATAAAATTTCATAAAATATTTTAAACATCAAAGAACAAGTGTATTTATTTGTAAATTATTGTATAACTAGTTTTTAAAAGGAGAGCAACAATATCGAGACGGGCTTTTCGTGGCGTAGTGGTTCATGTACTGGACTGCCGTTCACAAGGTCGCGGGTTCGATTCCCGCTTGGCACAATCATTTGTGTGTTATTCATAAATGTCATACAAATGTTTGTACTACGTCTGGGTGTTTTCTATGTATCATAAGTATGTGTTTACAAAAGAAAAGTAGTTCATGTATTATGTCCGTATTCTGGTACCCATAACACAAGCATATAAGCTTAGCTTGGGACCAGAGGACGTTGTGTGAAATGTACATGAATATTTATTTATTTATCTATACATAGGATTATAGAGTCGTCGGGCGCTAGTTATTAAAAAACTTTTATTTTAATCTAGCCCTAGTTTATTGTTAAAATACGCCCTAGCAGTCTAGTCTTATCAATTTAGTAAATAAAATGCTAATAAACTATACATAGATTTCATACGTTTATCCCAAAGCTGTAGTCAGTGCTGCTAACGTTAGTAAATCAATGACATATTCCAAAATAATGAAATAACTAATTGTAAATTTTCATATTACATCATTGTCCCTTAGAATCAACGTCCATTGCGGGTTTCGTAATGACATGAGATCGATGTGCATTCACAATGCGGTAATGTTTAACTTCCTAAGAAGAATAATAATAAACCACACACGGTTAACCACCGTTTCAAGATTTTACTACGGAAGAGTGGTATCGAGATACGGTGGCCAGTGAAAATGCATTCCTTGTAGTGGAGCGATGCGGAAAGAGAGATCACACCCGCTGATTTATTCTGTTTTATTTAATCGATGGATTAATTGAATTGCATAATTTTGTATTTATGAAGTAAGCGATACAGTTACTGTAAATTCATGTATATTTGTGTGAGTATATTCTTTATAACTATAACGAATAAAATTAGGTAAGTAAATAGTTAATAACAATATTTTTTGTTTCAGCTGCGGCATAACAAAATTGAGCACATGAAATGGAACATTTCGACTTCAAATCGATAATTTTGTTTGATTCGATGAATTATTTCTACAAATATTAGGTGTAGCTTTTAAAATATAGCTTTTAATATAATAAGGTTAATTTATGTGTACACATAGAATTGCCATATGTATAACTATATTTTTATACCCGTATATCTTATGAGCGTCCCTCACGGAAATCACATGCGCGTAATCTGCGGGAGTAGACAGTAGTAGATTCCTATCCTCTCCTCTCCAGCCCATTAACGACCCACTGTTAGGCACGGGCCTCCTCCATTTTGGGAGGGATTATGGTGTACTGTGCCGCGCTGACCAGGCGTGTTGGCACAGGGTTTATTTTCGAGTTTTCTGTCTTTCACAGTAGATGTTAACTGCTTATATTGTCCCTCAGCTAGCTCTTACAGCTGGGATAGAAATGGGGTGGTAATCCGTCACCATACGGACCAGAGTCTGATTCCTATAAGACTATTGTATTGTTGCTTACTTCATGCTATTGTGCCAATATAAATAAACGTATTATAAACTCGTAGTTTAAACTACACGTGTGTTGCGATGCGGAAGAGTGACCACTAGTAGAACGAAACTGAAAATTCCTTAAGAGAAAAACACGTAATGCTACAGTTGTTGTGATAGCGACTCTAACTACATAGAAATACTCATTATCTATTTTTAATTTGATTCCTTTGTTAGATTCCCAACTCTTTGCACTCTAGATATGTATTTTAGATATATATTCATTCAAAAAACCGCTACTGTATTGTAATAAAGGCTGAAAAATATGAATATAAAAATTAAAAATGTTAGTAAACAACCAACCGATTCTTTTTTTAAAACACTAATAGATATATCGCAAAATTATTTCAAATAGAAACTGTAACAGGCTCTTTACCTATTGTGAGATCAGGGCTGGGCAAAAAACATGTTTTGTTTGTCCCAAAATATTGTTATAACTTGTTTAACTTACAGTAATATTACTATTACAGTAATATATTGATTTTACAATTAACTTTATTTAAGTAGTTATATCAATTTACTGTATTTCCCCCAAACAGCGCAAAAATATAAGCTTTGAGATTATCGTATTTACATTTTGAGGTATTAATTGAAATACAAATACAAAATACGTAATTGTATTTCAATTACGTATTTCAAATACATGTAGATAATTGAAATACTGCCCAAACCTGTGTGAGATATTAATAAGATGAAAAAAGAAAGATTAGTAAATAGTAATAATCCGTTTTTCTAGAATCACGACAGTGTAAACAAATTTTTTTTATTATTTATTCCAAAGAATTTACTAGTTGTAGCCCGCGACTTAATACGCGTGAAATTTAGAAAATTTTCCCCGTTTTTGCAACATTTTTACTGATGCTTTGCTCCTATTGCTCGCAGCGTCATGTTATAGCCTTATATGTTAAAGCCTTCCTCGATAAATATACTATCAAACACTAAAAGAATTTTTCAAATCAGACCATCGGTTCCTGAGATCTCGTCGGCGGCACTGATAAATGTCAATTAAACACACTAAAATTAATTGTAAGGCAAAACAAACATTTCAATATATTATAATATACCTATTAGCCACAATCATTTTCCCTGAACACAGTATTTCTTTAGCCATTACATACAGGAACATGAATTGTCGTTATGCTAAAAGGATGTTGTGTAATTTTAATTACCGTTTATCAAGATCCACTTTCAATGCCTACCATTCAATTAATCATGGAACTAATTGGGTATTTCAATACTATATTATAACAAATCTACTTATCGTAGAAGCTAGTCAATTTCATTGACAAAGAAAAAGCAACATCTTATATATAAAATTCACGTGTCACAGTGTTAGTTACCGCACTCCTCCAAAACGACATGACCGATTTTTATGAAATTTTACATGCATATTCAGTAGGTCTGAGATTCAGCCAACATCTATTTTTCAAACCTTTCTTTTTAGTATGGCAAAACTTCGTTTGCCGGGTCAGCTAGTTTTACTCTAAAATAAAATTAATAATTGATTCCTTCATTGTGCCTAACGCAGAATTTTTTTTAAAATAATCTATACTTTAATCTACTATAATCTCTCCCAAAGTGGAAGAGGCCCATGCCTCTGTGCTGGAGAGGAAGAGGAAGCAGATAGTGTTTTATAGTCTCTACCTACACCAGGAAGAAAAGTCATACATCAGACATACAAACATAGCATTACAACTTTTGCTAAAAGGAGAAATATAACCTCAAGCTAATTTCGCAGGAAATTTCAACATGGAGTTTTGGTTTACCGATTTAATATGCACAGAAATGACATGACGAAATTAACTTAAGGCTGTAGTGCACCGGACATAATTGGTACTTATTAACCGGTTATATCACACACATACAATCCGTGAGAAAATATTGATTTTAAATAAATTTAAATAATGTTTAAATTTGTTTTTTTGTAACGATATACATGACATATTTTTTTTTTTATACCTCTTACTATAATCGACTAATTTTATTGATACCAAATTTGTTAGAGCAAGAAATGGGATAAGGACAGGAGAATAACGAATAAACTTTATAAGATTGTAAGAGATAAGTCTAGACTTAGACTAGTTTAAAAAAGGAATTGATGTCGTTAATAATTAAAATAATTCTCCATTTAGAACATCTTAGAAAACACTCAACAGATTATTATTCTTCTTCAGAAATAATTAGCGAGAATTTTATAATATTCAGGAACCCCAAGTTTAACACGTGTACAGTCACGAGGAACATTTAGTCATAAATAATTGCGTTGTTTTGGAAAAAATGTTATCGTGGCGAGTCGCATGAGACCTATAATACTGATTTAGGGATGTCTAAAATCTAACTCTACTGTTTTTTTTTTCATAAAGATTATTAAAAATTAGGATTCAAAAATGCTTTGAAATTTTCCTATTTCTTAATCGCAAGGCTTGTTTTTTCTTGGTATGAAAAATTCTAAAGCATCTTGTACATAAATTTAAAACAATCTAATGTTATATTATTTTGACATTTAACACACTACTACCAAATGTATATGAACTGAATATGTCAATAAATAAATGGGCGTAAAGCAATAGGTCACTAGGTCGCCTGTGGGTTTGTACTCTTTCTCTATACATTATAATTATGCCGCTGGGCCTTTGACATACTAATATACCTATATGAGAATAAAGACCTAACACGACTATGAGGCATAATAGCGTCCCTTTTCTGGCATAGACTTTCACCGCTTTGGGAGGAATATTGTCGACAATGCCGCGATGACCAGGCGTATTCGGTTGGGGCTTTTCATAGAGTTTATTTTCGAGATTTCCGTCTTTCATAGATGATTTTATCTACGTAGCTCTATAGCATATAACAAAAACACTATGCCGGCTATTACAGTATACTAGAAAAAACAGAGTGGTGACACTAGTATTCTTAATCCGCCGCCACATGGACGGATCATCGTCAACTTCCAACTGACCTTTTTTTATAACTATCTTCTTTCACAGACTCTAGACTATTTAAGTCGAATATTTGATGCGACGGACAGACACTTTTGCATTTACAATATTAGTAAGGATTTATGACCTAAGTTACCAATTATACCATGTATTGATAGCAATATTAATTTTTATATAATTATTATGAAGTGATTTTTAAGAAACCTGTCTGTATGGCAATCGCCCTTCAAAGCAACTTGTTACACAACTTAAACAAAAACAAAGATAAAGTTTTATAATGAGAAATTATTTTATTATAGTGCTAGATGCTAACAATTTTAAAGAAACAACATAATGTCTTCTTCAAGAAGCAGAGAAGAAGAGAAGATGAAAAAGACGTTACAAGTCGTTAAAACCGTAAAAAAAAAATAGGACATATTTTCGTAAAGATAGTTCTTAGAAAGTGGTGCCTAGAGAATTTCCGAAAAGTCCAATTGGATTTAAAATAGATCTCATTCTACAATTAATTATTAATTTTTGCAATTGACTTAGTATGCTTATACTTTTTTTGATTTATTAAGCAGATCTAAATCTGTTTTATTAATGTATTTAAAAACGTCAGAACTACAAACTCGCTCGCATGCTTCGTCAAAATTAATAGATATGTTTTTTCTAAAGCGACACACAAAATATAACTAACTTCAAATCAATAACGACGTTTAGGCACACGACAGTAGTGTTTAGGAAGAGGTTTTTAAACCAGTAGTACGTTATCCTTTTAAATAGATGTATTTAAATTTATTTTATGCTGTCAATTTCGCTATCAAACTGAGTAATTTTATGTTTATTATGTAACATAATAATAGCAATAGTAATACTACAATAATAAATAAAAATCACTTTAAAACACTATTAAATCAGTAATAATCGGATAAGTAAATCATATCAATAAGCGATATAACATGTTGTGGAATGAAGTGTTGAATAACTATTAATCAATTAAGGTAACGAGCCAATTTGTACTTGTATTTTGTTACTTAATGTTAACGAAACATTTAATATTTACAAGGTATAAATCAATGTCCATCAACTCGTTTGCACTCTGTCTTACCGATTTGTTAACATAGCTTTGCTATTGTATGCTCGTGTATGTACGGCGGTGTTTTATCCGCGTGTCTCCATCCCCTTTCCTCCCCAGGGTATAAAATCTCAAACTAAGAGATATTGTACACAGATAACATCCTCAGTGAGGTACGGAAACCTCGAAAATAAACTATATGCCAACACGCCTGAACTGCGTGGCATGGTCGACCGTAATAATAATATCTCCAATAGTGGAGAAAGCCCGTGACCAACAGTGGGAAGTAAAAGAAACTGTACACTCATGTAATATTTTTAATCGAGTTATTATTATATATTTAGGTATTTTTGTACGAATTTTGGAAACGGTAACAATAATTTAAATGCTATTAGTATGCAAGAGCTTTGTGCAGCGATAAATTAGTCTGACTGGGTCTTAACCACTAGGAAATGCAAGAAAACCTATGCTTTCAAATCTTCATTACTTGGAGCTTGTTACTTTGAGCTTAGAATCACCCATAAAATATAAGAAGTGTAATTTTATAACAAAAGCCAATATTTACAAAGATTTCATTTAAATTTAAAAGCCGTTTAACTCAGGGTTATGATAAATGTTGCAAAAGAAAGTGTCTCTTATGTTGTCTTAATTATTATCTACAGTTTTTAGAACTTTCGCTAGACCTATATTTTATGGACAGATACACATGACTCTCAAGTCATGAAATACCATTTTTTGAATCTTAATTGTTTGATATGGTTTAAGAAAGTCATTTTTTACTTTGGTTATTAACCTCATACAAAAAAATAAAATGATAGAGACAACAATATGTTTTGGTTTTTCTGTCTTAGTCCAATAATATTCCACTATTAAACGCGGGCTTATTACACTTCAGGAGGATATTTGGCCTACTTCAATCATTTAAAGCGTGTTGGTACAGCGTTATATAGAGTATCATAGAGGATATTATCCTAAAGCTGGCTGTTACTGCACCGTGGAAAAAAGATGGCGGAGTAACAGTTATCTCATACCGACACTACATTTTGGTGTCTATTTATATTAGTAAGCAGTATATTTCTTTTTAACCGACTTCAAAAAAATGGAGATTCTTAATTCGTCTGTATGTTTTTTTTGCTCTAAAAGAATTGTCTGCGGTACATTAAGATTAAACTAATATATCTTGCACCATATCTTTTTAATCTACGTTCTGTAGGCTATCAGGATAAATAAGCATATAATCTAAAATTTCAACACAACTCGCGTATTTTGTTACAAATGTCGTAAGAGTTATGTTAAAATGCCTACATGAAGTTGTCCAGTATCGTGACAAGTTCACTTGAGAAACGACTTGTTCAATAAGGTTGTACGCGTAACAATATAACTGGAGCAATTACGAAATTTAGTACTTGCACCACTAGACTTTAAAGGACTATGCGTAGGTCACTTGAAAGTAATATTTTAAGTTGTTAACTTAACAAGTTTTAGTTCTTTACTTCTATAAAGAAGCAAGTCCAAATAAATTAAGAGAATAGTCGCAATTGTTTATATGTGTCTACAATATTTGAATCTTCTAGGGTAAAGAATCTTCTTTGAAATCTTGACGTGAAAGCTATGGAAGTACACCTTGTCAACCCAAAAAGAATGTTCTAGATCGGTTCAGAAATTTCGAAAATCGCGTACGTTCTTCGATTTTTCTTATATTAATTCTCTTATGGCAATTTTTTTTCGTATTCGCAACTACAACTTCGTAACAGAAGCTAAAAGATGAAAAAACAAAACGATTTATAAACTCGACTAATGATCGAAATAATCGATATTTCGCAATCGTAATTGTCATTCGGTTACAGGTTAATTGGAGCAAGTGCAATTTTGTAATTCGATTTACAAACAACTGACTGCATCTACCCGTAGTGACGTGGGATTTCGTACTAAACTGGTATTAGGTACCTACTGATTACTTTAATATGTTATTAATAAAATAAATAAATAAATAAATATTCACGGACATTTCACACAGCGTCCTCTGGTCCCAAGCTAAGCTTATATGCTTGTGTTATGGGTACCAGAATACGGATAGAATACATATAGTACTTTTTTTTTGTAAATACATACTTATAATACATAAAAACACCCAGACGCAGAACAAATATTAGTATGACATTTATAAACATCACACAAATGATTGTCCGAGGCGGGAATCGAACCCGCGACCTCATGATCGTCAGTCCGTTATACGAACCACTAGACCACGAAGCCCGTCTATTAGTATCGTATTCCAATAAATCTATCTACACTAATATTATAACACTGAAAAGTTTGTTTGTTTAAACGCGCTAATTTCAGGAACCGCTGAACCGATTTTAAAAAATCTTTCTGTGTTGCATAGTGCATATATTTATAGGCTATATAAGATCACGCTGCAACCAACAGAAGCAAAGCATCTGTAAAAAATGTTGCATAAACGGACATTATTTTCTAATTTCCACGTGTATTTAGTCGCGAGCAACAGCTAGTATCTAATAAAACTTAATCAGATTTCAAAATGCGTACTCGTATCTATGACAGTGTAAAGACTAGTTCCAGGGAAGTGTGGTTTAATAATTGCGTGAGCGGCGGTCTACCGCAATAAACTCGTCCGTTTACGCACGAAAAAATTGACGATGAAATGTCAATATAAATCATACTTCTAGCATCTAGCTAGAAGTATGATTTACGGGACAATCATTTACGTGATTTTTCTAATTGTCATACAAATGTTTGTACTGCGTCTGGGTGTTTCTATGTATTATAAGTATATATTTACAAAAGAAAAGTAGTATATGTATTCTATCCGTATTCTGGTACCCATAACACAAGCATATAAGCTTAGCTTGGGACCAGAGGACGTTGTGTGAAATGTCCATGAATATTTATTTATTTATTGACATTTAATTTTCGTACTAGGCATGGAACTAAAAATCAAGTCTTCGTATGACTGTTGAAATAACGGAAAATAAGGAAATGTGCCTGTTAATTACTTAATTGCTCAGAGTATCGAAAATTGTGCAAATATACCTATAGAGACGCTGCCGTTAGATGGTCGAGTCCAGAGACTGAAACTGAAAACAGCAATATTTAGCCACCATTTGAGATATTTTAGCCACCAGTAGCTTAGCCCTTCTCTATAATAACTGGTATGAAATAACTTAAGAAAATAAATTTTCTTGAACACAACAGTACATTAAATTAAATGTCCTTTATCAACAGAGTGTTATACTTGTCCTTATCTCTAAGTAGGGCAAGCAATTGTCTTTAATAAATGCCAGGCAATCACATGACCTCCATTCTAATATCGGACATTGTCAATGCAATCTGCTGGACATGTTGCACCGTATATATAATTATTAAAGTTATTATTTACTAGTAACATACTAATGGCAATATGCACTAGATATTAAATACTGCCTTATAAAGCTGAGCTGCATATCGGTCACCTAACGGATGTAGCTCTCTCTCTCTCTCCCTCCAGCCCATGAACATCCCATCGTTGAGCACAGGCCACCTCCACTCTAGGAGGGATTATGGTCTAATGCGTCACGCTGACCATGCGTATTGGCACCGGGTTTATTTTAGAGCTTTCCATCTCTCACAGAGGATGTCATCTGTGTTCAATAGTCTTTAGCTGGCTTTTACAGCATCCTGGAAAGGAAAAGGAATGGTGACACTTGTATTCTTAATCCGTTACCACATGGACGTATATGTAGCTCAGTTCCATTTTATTGCCTGACTGTCCACTTAAGCGAGTGGGTTTAGGTAGTGAAGTTAATCCTACAGTAATCTAACTAGGCCTTTTAAACTAAATGGCTTATGTTGGGCTAAAATAACACAATAGTGAAAAAATTAGGATGTAGTGTGATATGACCGATGCAAAAGAAATTGCGAGTTATATTAATTTACGCAGCGCTCAGATAGACAATTTTTTTCGAACGCTGATTTATTATTACTCATGAATATTTAATAGCTATGCAAGCAGATTATAACTTTAATCTCCAAACATTTTAATTAAAAAATAACATGTATTGAAACTACTAACCTAGTTACTTGATTACATAATCTATATAAAAAGTCTTTATGCCTGTCTATACAAAGGAGGCTGTTTTACATTTAGTTCTTTAAAACATCTTAATAGATTGATTTATGAGCTGAAACAAAACAAGCTGTTTGTATGACAGGCAGCAATCAATGGAGTCTTTTGTTTTCAATTTACGCAATACTTATTAACTAATGTATTTTGACTTGTTATGAAAGTATACTAAATTAGTACTTTAGTTTTTCGGTGTCTAGAAATGTTTAGTTCCTTCTAAAAGGTCAGGTGCGTAGCACTGGCAACTGTCATACGTATACCTACGGTCAGGCCAGGTAAATAGGTATAGATGGGGCTAAGAAATTGCGTTTATTCTTTATATTTTTCCTTCTTTCCAAAGGGTAAAATGCGTAGCACTTACAAATGCCGTTTATGTAACCTGATGCATAATTATAAGAAATATTGTTTATTTTTGCATACCTTGACGATGCTACGGAAGAATAAATTGTAAATATAAATATAATATAAATATTCAAGGACATTTCACACAGCGTCGTCTGGTCCCAAGCTAAGCTTATATGCTTGTGTTATGGGTACCAGAATACGGATAGAATACATATACTACTTTTCTTTTGTAAATACATACTTATAATAAATAGAAACCCCCAGACGTAGTACAAACATTTTGTATGACAATTAGAAAAATCACACAAATGATTATCCCGAGCGGGAATCGAACCCGCGACCTCTTGATGGGCAGTCCGTTACATAAACCACTCAACCACGAGGCTTGTCTTCAATAAATAAAAGTTTACTGTAATTAATAATATAGATTTCCTAAGAAAATATTACTTGACCAAATCGATATATTAATTTTGACCTTTAATATTGAATCAAATACTTATATAAATTCCAAAAAAGTAAGATTACAAATGATAAGTTGAAAACAAGATCATTAGTATTGCACCATTTGGCACGCGTGTAAACTAAAATTATTCTTTTTACATACATAATTCTGTCAGTTAGATAAACTAAATTAGATTGCATACAAATTGTGTGAGTTTTTTTATTACTTTTACTTACTCATTATCATTACCATTACTCATTATCAGATTACCAAAGATTTTATTCTAGTTTTTGTACTTAGAATTACTTGATCGTTTTTGTTTTACCAATGTGGCACAATTTTTTGTTATATTAAAGAAAAAATATGATTAAAATCTTTATAAAAAAGCAACAACAGACAAAGATCAAAATTCTTATTCTGTCCACAAAAATAGTTTCTCTTACAGCCCATTTCTTAATATCTAAAGTTACAATTTTTTTTATACCACTATGGTGGCGAACAAGCGTACGACCTGCCTGATGGAAAACTGTTACCTTAGCCTATAGACGTCTGTAACACCATTATCACACCCGCATCGCCGACCCTGCAGAAATCTCTTCTAAATCTGTTAAACTAGCCTAATGAAGTAAGTTAACGCACCGCAGTTCAGAACAAACTTCTAAACAAAATAACTTCCGGTTTCTAAAAAAATGTAAAATACGGACTCTTTAAACATTTTAATTATACAAAAAGATTCAAATAAACAAATACATCGATAAATTCGTTTCGCCTATGTTATCGATTGATCGATTCTGTATCAAGTTACGATTACCGGTGGCTTTAAACGACCTTCTTACATAACATTTCTGCACTAGTTTTTAACCGCATTTTAGGCTCGAAGCAATCAATCGTTGTCCCCGATTTCGTAAATCGATTGCAAGCTTGTTAATGAGTGTTTATTTAACGTTCATTTATATTTTCGCAATTGTTTTAGATAAATCAATTAACACCGCATGTAATTGATTGATATAGCTTATTTTGTTAAATTCTCATTCGAATTAATAAAATACTCGTAAAATTTTTGAATCGATTCTTATAGTTTTTTTATTAATTAAATTATAGTGGTTACAGTGGTTTCTAGTCAGTGTCTTGTAATTTTCCCTTTTTTTACGTTGGGGTACTTGAGGTACTAAAGAGTCTGCCCGTATCCACCAAGGTAATAAAAGCTGTGAAACTTTGATAAACATAATTTCATCATGATGGCACGTTAATATGATTTTATTTAATTCTACTTTTATCATTCTCCTGTCCTTATCTTATTAATTGGGGACGGCGCAACATGTCTTCTTCCATTCATATTCTCTTTTAAATAGTTCATCCATATTTTCTTTAGTCTTCATCTAGACGTTATTTATTCCATATTCATTCGCAGAACACTCATCACTCATTTATTAGATTTTTTTTATTTAAAGATAATTTTTCATCTAAATTCAAGTTGATACCGCCTCTTTCACTCTTTCTCTCTCTATCTCTCTATTTAAATAGAACTAAGCACTTGATTAATTCTTTACGACAATATAGTTTTCACTGGGCTTTATAATTACCATTTAAAGACAAATTCATGAAATAAATTACCTTAAAGAACCAATTATTCTCCGTAAACCTTTGAACAAAACGAAACAATAAGGCTTTCTTTTTGTAACTGAAATCGACTTAATTTAATTAAATTGTCACCTTCAAAAACATACATATTCAGAACAAAAAACCGTAATAATAAGATTTTAAGATACAAAATAGTGTAAATAGTCTAAATCCACATAATTCTCAGATCATAATCAGTTGCGCAAGAGTTTTCTCTGCGTATGACACCTGTATTCAAAGTCTGCCATTGTGACAATGGGAGGCGTAATGATGACGGAAAGAATGAGCTAATATGACGATTAATCAAGCTCTTATTTCATCATAACTACTTTCAAAGCACTTTCATGTTTAAAATTGTTTAACTTTGAAAGTTAATACTTAAAACAACATGAGAATTAATGGTGCGTTTATACATCCTTTGCGATTTTTGGTTTGTCTTGTTCGATATTTTATGTCTACACTTACGACAGTCGTGTATGTATGATTAGATGCATAAGTAGAAATGAAGTCAAGAAAAGAGTTATGTTTTGATCGTAGTAGATGGTGGTCTTTAGCCACTGCCTACCCTGTGCATAAAGACTTAACGAAATGAATAAATGTTGGCATAAACAGAAAAAAAATACAAAAAATATAAAAATCCTGCCTAGATATTTAAAAATTTTAAAAGCACATACAAAGATATTAAGATAAATTAAGACTGCTTAACATAAAGCATATATTATTATCATCATCATCATCATCATCATCATAACATCACGCCTTTTTCCTATGGGGGTAGGCAGACACTATAGAGCGCAGTTTAATACAAAAAATATAGTTTTCGTAAAATAGGATTCTTACTAAATTGTATACAATAATTACAGACAATCTAGCTAAAAAACAGTAATCACAAACATGTACGCAACAAATACGTAACAAATATAAATACTCAAATAAAAACCGCGAGTACTACAAGTGTAAACGCATCTTTACAACATTGACACTGAAAGTAAAAGTGAAACGGAATCCAGTTTCGAATTTATTTGTTAAAAGTTCAAGAACAAGAATATACAAGAAACAAGTTTTATATTTTTGCATATCAAATGTAACATGAATAATATTTAAAAACGCTAGATTCTGCGCAAATTTATATAAAAACAAATATGTGAGTCAATGTTTTATCTAGAATTTGTTTATATTTGTATTTTAATATTCCGGTAAATCCGGTTTGAAGAGATGATGACGAAATACTCACTGTTGGGCACGGGCCTGCTCTCCTTTGGACGGGATTATGGTCTACGATGCCACACTGACCGGGCGTATTGGCACAGTATTTATTTTCGAGTTTTCCGTCTCTCACAGAGATTTCTGTTTGTGTACAATTCCTTTAGCTGGCTTTTACAGCACCCTAGACAGAAAAACGGGTGGTGACACTTGTATTCTTTATCCGTCACCACATGGACAAGCAGTAATAGAGCAGGCGTATACTCAGATTTAATTAGAGATTTCTTCGAGTTTTATGAACTAAATTTTCCTGATTTGCTTCAGATTCAAGTGCGTAGCATATATGACCAGATATATAATTGAAGCTAATGAAATATGTTTATGCCATGTTAGAAATTGTATTATAATGTCCATGAAAAAAATCCGTGACGGTTCAGACGTTCAGATTTGTCTTCATTCGTGAATATGTCTGAAATATTATGCTCAAGGGTAACTGGCTGATAATCACTAGAACAATAGTTAATCTTCTAAATCGAGCAAATGATATCTTCATCTGATTATAGTAATAGCATCGTGAATCGTGATCCTCGTGTCAGGGCTACAATAGAAACTAAAGAGTTAAGTACAATCTAACATTACATTAAGCAATTAGGCTTTTTAACCTCGAAGCATCCTGCCTTTTCTTTTTTATCTGACTGTATTTAAATATAATAAGTCATAGCAAATTAAAACATACTGGAAACAGCTACATATAATTTAGAATTATTCTGTCACAATTCCGATGTAAAAATTGATCAATGAGTGTGGAATTCATTATCAAATAATGCTTAAACATCTGTATTTTAATTGTATTTTTGTTATTTTAAAATATATATTTTCTGTAACCTATTTAGTAAATTGCTAACACCACATATAAATACAAACATATAAATAAGCTGTCACATTGACACATCAAAATGGTCACTGGTCTTCCGCTGGAACCAGTGGGTAACGTGACATACATCTCAGTCTCTTATAAAATAAAAATTCACTTAACCTATAAGGAGTACATTATATTTCATTATACGGTTTATAACTACATAAATTTATACTATATATTTATCTGCCATTGTGTAAAGCCACAATATCAAAAAGAAGGGTAATAAGGGTCATAAACGCTGATCAGTAAATAACCTACAATATAATCGAAATAACAACTTCCTTACACAACATTAATAAACTAATTTAAAACATGTATAACATCAATAAAAACTGATTAAACAAACCAAACACATGTTATAGAAAACAGCTGATTGCTATAAATAGAAATCCAAATAAAGTTTTTTAGTAACGAGTTTTATTATAACTGGATACAATTTAGAGTTCATCAACTCGAACACGTTTTTATTGTTGAGTAAGAAGTGAGGAAGAGTGCCAAGTTAATATTTATTTACATATTTAGATTCACTCTTGTTCTTTATGAGTATATCTTGTTTGAAGCTCATGGACAAAACTAGTCCACTTACCCTATGGCCTTCTTAATTAGCAGGAGGTGTGGCCTAAATGAGTAATATGGGGAAACAATTGCTCTTCTATAGATATTCTATATCATAAAAAATATTCTGGGATACTGTTTCATGGGTATAATAAGAGGTTATCTCAAACTTCTGGGAGAAACGCCATGTACCTACAAGTTATAATTCCTTTTAAAAACTAACGTTAACTCTTTCAATACTTTTCAAACTAAGAATATTGCAAATACAATCAATAAGCAAACCAAAAATTGCAAGGGAACATTTCGATTACAAGTTGCAAAACTGATTAAAGCTGATATTGCAGAGAGCAGTGTTGATCTCTGACCTTTAATTTATTTGCAGAGGGCAATATATTACTGAATACCGCATATTAATTGGTCATCACCATTTCTAAATCGATGATTTTCGGAAATATCTTTGATACTTTATCAGCTCTTGATAAAAATCTGCTTATGTTTCCCCATTTACCCCAAAACAGCAAACTTTATATTGATTTTTATTATCATCGAAAAATCCAGCTTAAGGATATAAAAATTAAAATACTCCAAACATTTTCACCCACATTAATCTTGACAGTCATTCCATATGCCTAAAATAAAAATGTCAGAGTCAGAGTTTGTTAACCTAAAACCGATAAGGAAAACGTTAACATAAGGCATCTCTAAGTTCAAAAAAAAATGGTTTTACTGGTAGTTTGGTATAGGGTTATTCATCTAACATAACATTTACATGTTAGAAGAAAAATAAGGATTTTTAAAATAAAACAAGGCTTTTTTAATCATAGTTATGTAAACTTAATACATTTTGGATTCTTGGAGTGTTATACTGCCTTTACAGTGGATAATTCTAATAGACATTTACCTACATAACTATATTTCTATGATGATATTGTCTATTATAACGATGACGCAACCGGCTTTGCACAAATATCTTATGAATCATTAGCAGATTTTGTGTTGAATACATGTTAGTCGTTTATAAATGACAAGAAAAACACTTTTCCGTGGGGTGACGGATTTAAGAATACAAAAATCACCCCAATTTTTCCCCAGGGTGCTGCAAGCTTAGCAAAGGAAGGGAGAGAAAATAACATAATCTCGGTGAGAGACAGAAAAGTCGAAAACAACCCTATACGCTATCGAACACAAGTAGGTACCTTTATGTATACAATGACCGAAACAGTCTTGCTAGCCCAAAGTATTGCGTATAAGTTTGGAAACGCATGGGTGTAAACTTATAGTTCTATTATAACAAAATATATATTACACCATAATGATGATTTATATAACCAGTTTTGCATGCCTTTGACCTTTAGCTTCGATGAGACATTGAAGATTCACAAATGATTCAAGATCGATTTCAAATTAAATGATTAAAACTACCGATTTTTATGTAAGTAGTATTTAACATGTCCGTGCCGTGACGGATTAAAAATACAGGTATCAAGGGTCAATTTCTTCCCTAGGGTGCTGTTAGAGCCAGCGAAGGAATATAAGCAGTTACTAAACACTATTCTATCACGCCTGGTCAGTACGGCACAGTATAACAAACACTGCCGAAATAGAGGAGGACTGTATCCAACTATAGGACGATATTGGGCTAGAGAGAGAAAATAACATAATCGTTTGTCATCCGTCCGAGTTTCCTCGGATTTATCGTAGTATAAAGGGCATACGGAGGACATCTGGCCGGGTTTTGTAAAATGAGTCCGGATAAAACCCGGGCACTTCAGTCGTCAAGGGATACAAAGATATATTTATTTATTATTGTCATACAAAAATTCTTTTAAAGACCTCCCAGACTATCACATAATTATTTTGTTCACATATGTAGGATTTTTGCGGTGTTTATTCGGCGTTGGCAATCGGCAATTTTGGTGATGGCTTTCAATACTTACCTTAGTAAAAGGATTTCGTTCCAATAGTAAAAGGGTTAATTTTATAATTATGTAAGACTAAATGTCGCTAGCCACACTGATTTTTTAATGCCGTTTGATGATGCCAAATGACGATGTTGATATGAATCTAAAACACCTATTAAATTTGAAACCATAAATTATTCTAAACTATAATTACTAATCAAACATTATGATTACTAATGTGTGATTTAGTTAAAAAACAAACTCCTAATTAGCATTTTGTAATATTATCGTGTCTAGTTTCGTAAAAAATGTATAATATTAGAGACATTATTGTTTCGGATGTATGTCTTTGTATGTTACTGTTACCGGCATATTATTATGAGAGGATCATTGGATTTCATTGGAATACGATATTGTTTAAGTAGTTATAATATCGGTGTGCATTCCTTCAATTCAATTGTACTCATATCTGTAAAACACGGAGAAAACATCCCAGAGTAAGAAAAAAGATTAACTTATTAATTTTTTTTTTTTTTATACTACTGAGGTGGCGAACAAGCGTACGGCCCGCCTGGTGGAAAGCGTTTACCGTAGCCTATAGACGTCTGTAACACCAGGGGCATCACTCGCGCGTCGCCGACCCTGCAGAAATCTCTTCACACCTTTTTTGAAGAACTCCATGCTGTAGTAAATAAATAGCATAGCTGTAGCATATGAAAATAAAAATAAAATGCGCGGTATTTTAACCCAGAATCGGGATTCATTACAGTTTTTTCAGTAAGTTATTATTAAAAACTCTTGTCCTTTTAGCACTGTATATTCATTTTATTGTTTAGTAAATAAAATCATTCTCACGCAGAGAAAAATTTTAAAATATGCCTGTAAAAGTACGCAAGTGAAACTGTAAGGCACAGCTAGTAGCTACTCTATTTATTAATTGGAATCTAAATATTTCAATATCACGGAAGTGGTTATTAGAACTTACTCGTATTATGTGTGATTTATCGATTATAATTATAGTTGACAGTTTTCATATCGATACATTTTCCTCAATTCTAGACCGCTGAATATGTATGTGGATACGGTTCTGTAAACACTAGTGATGTGCTGAAAACGTTATTTACTCGATTTACTTAGTTTTATTAACATAGTTTAATTTTAAATGTATCCGGTGCGATTTCACTTCCGAATTTGTTAAACATTTTGTTATATAAAATCAAGCTCATAAAACAGATAATTAAAATCTACTTATTTTTAATATGTTTTGGGTACGCTCGTGTATATAATGTAAGGCAATGCGTAAAGCATTTTTAAAATTTAAATAATTTTTCATAGTATACTATAATATCATAAAGCTGAAGAGTTTGTTTGTTTGTTTGAACGCGCTAATCTCAGGAACCACTGGTCCGATTCTAAAAATTTTTCAGTGCTGGATAGTACATTTATCGAGGAAGGCTATTGGCTATATAACATCACGCTGTGACCAATAGAAGCGAAGCAATAGTGAAATATGTTGCAATAACGGGGAAAAAATTCTAAATTCGACGGGTACGGAGTCGCGGGCAACAGCTAGTATAAAATAATATGATTAAGTCTAACAACTTGCTTGGATCGTGGCAGATATAATTCTGTAGTCTTAGCTAACGCCGTCAGAAAAAGGCGTGATAGTATCTATAGTATGTCATGAATCTCAATTCGAGACTGCGGTTTTTATACTTTTTTTCAGACGTTTTATTTTAATTTCGCAAGCCCTTTGACGACACGGGCTTTTTCCACTTGGGAGAGTATTTAGTCTACTATGCCGTGCTGACCAACCGTGTTGAAATATGGTTCACTTTCGAGGTTTATGGTTTACTCTCGTATAGAATCTGCTTGAATTATTCCTTAGGTGGCTCTCAACACCCTGGGAAGGAAACGGGGTAGTGACACTTGTATTCTTAATCCAGCACCATTCGGATAATTTAATCGTGTGCAATAAAGTTAATTGTATTACATCTTTTTAAATAATAATTATAATTTGATTAAATAATAATAATTTTCTCTATTTGTCCATATCGTTAGCAACTTTACAAGTGGCAACATCTCGAACATCTCTCGTGGCCTATATTAAAATTTTATTGTCATACTCACGTGAGCATGAGAATATATATTGTTTAATTAGTATGCATTAATAAGAAAGTAGTTTATAACATATTACAGTTAGTACAACTGAAAAACACAAAATGATAATGATAATAGCAAAGACCTTGTTATTTTAAGGCAGTTTAAAACACAAAATTAAACTGCCTTAAAATAACAAGGTCTTTGCTATTATCATCCTAAAACAGACTACTGTGTTTTCGATGTTTTAAATGTTACATTAAGTAATTATCTTATATAATATATAATCTAGTATCTAATCTTATTAGTACGCAAATCTTGATGCGTTTTTTTAATATGAAAATGGTTTAAAAGGAAGGTTCTTTTTGTATATATTTTTAAGATTTACTTTCCAAAAGAAGTATTTTTTAACTTTGAGAAGTATGTGTGGTGCAACTTTGAAAGATAGATTAAGAAATGAAATTATAAGAGAACGTTGCGGTCTGAAAGAGGATGTAGTGACTAAGGTGGAGAAAAGTATGCTTAGGTGGTTTGGTCATGTGGAGAGGATGGATGAGAGACGCTTAACGAAAGGCATATACACGGCGGAGGTAAGTGGAAATGCTGGGAGAGGACGCCCGAGAAAAATATACTCCGATGTCATCGCCAGCATACTCCAAAAGGGGCAAGTGCGTAGCACTTACAACCGTCGGGCATGTATGACCAGATGTATGAGTGTGGATGAAGCCAAGGAAGTATGTTTGGATCGTAGCAGATGGCGCTCTATAGTCTCTGTCTACCCCCATGGGAAAGAGGCGTGATGTTATGATGATGATGGTGATGATGATGACTTTCCAAAAATACTCGAATGAAGTTGCGGGCAATAGATAGTAAATAAGCGTATTAGAAATCATAAAACATTGTTTATATTTAAAGGTTGCGATGACTTTATCGTGGGTCAATTACAATAACGGCCTGTTAAGGTTGAAGCATCTTATGAATTCTTCTCAAGCATATTTCCTACAGTTTTTAATTAAAAAGCTTGTGTTGAATGTAATAATTCCCTATTGTTTGTGTGTTACACGCCGGATATAATCGTTCTCACAATCATTCGGAAGTTACCTCATAACTTAAAGTTTTTCTTTTATGTGACTTGTAGGAAGGGAAACAATACTCTAACTATAGTTTGTGTGAACGATGTAGGTATTACGTTGACTATATAGTTACTTCATGGTATGTGTGACGTACAACTTATCTCGTTAAATAAATTTATATGTTTCGAAAGTATATTAACATTGAAGAAAGTTAATTTTACGTGCAAAATCTAAACGCCTGCTAATGCAACTGAGGTGTACCTATTCTGATACTATACTACTATTTGACTATATGACGGGCTTCGTGGAGTTGTGGTTCATGTACTGGACTGCTGTTCACAAGGTCGCGGGTTCGATTCCCGCTTGGGACAATCATTTGTGTGATATTCATAAATGTCATACAAATGTTTGTACTACGTCTGGATGTTTTCTATTTACAAAAGAAAAGTAGTTTATGTATTATATCCGTATTCTGGTACCCATAACACAAGCATAATAAGCTTAGCTTGGGACCAGAGGACGTTGTGTGACATGTCTATAAATATTTATTTATTTATTATTATTTATTTATTTATTTATAAAGAGGTAAAGCTTTTAATGAGTATATAGACTGTAATCTACGAAAATAGTTTACGATCTGGAAGCTACTTTTTCCAAGTTTGATGGAAAGCAATATATTTTATATTATAACTAGGTATATGTAGTTATTCCAAACTGAAATCAAAGTCGCGGGTTACAGCTAGTAATAAGAATTAGGATACATAAATAAATAAATAAATATTCATGGACATTTCACACAACGTCCTCTGGTCCCAAGCTAAGCTTATATGCTTGTGTTATGGGTACCAGAATACGGATACATGTATACATGAATTGCCAATTATTATTTGACGAACAGTTTTTCTACTGGTAACAAAATGGCATTAATTCAAAACAGCTTCTATGAAAGTCCTTAAGCTGGAAGACAAATTAAGTCATTGGAAGTTCCAATTTTCTATATCATCGATATGACTAGTTATGAAGTGGCACAACACTTGACCTCGTTCGAAATGTACGCACACATCCTTGGGTGAATCTGTGTTGTATTCACATCAAGTAAGAAGCTAGAATGAATCACTTGATTTCATAATGTATGTTGTATTGAATCCCTAATTCTACAATTGTATGACATTGGAAAGACTATGGTTGTTAGGTATTTTTTTACGGAACTTTTTAACACATGTTAGTTACGATGAAACACCATCGCGAAGTTATTTCACTTTATTATTTTGTATGTTTTTTATACCTATTTCATACCATTATTTATTAAGTGTTAGCTAGTTTGATAAAAGGCATCATTGGTGGTGTTTTTTTTTAGATTGATACAAACATGCTGCTTAAGCGAGTTTAAAAACTAGCTCTTAATAAGGAAAATAGATAAATAAAATCACCTCTTACGGATTTAGACGCGTGTATTTGTTTTAAATTTTAGCCCAACGTTTCGGAGACTTTGCAGTCACCATGGTCACGTGTGAGCTGTAAAGTGTCCTCTACGATCAGTTGTTACAGAGTTTACAATTTGAAACAAATACACGAGTCCAAATAGGTTAAGGTTTAAATTAAACGAATGAGTCGCGCAAATGTTAGAGAATATTAAGGAAAGCGGAATTAATATACTAAACAAACAGAGTGATCAGAAAGCTCAGAAATAACCCGAAACGTGTTTACAGGTAAAATGTAATATCTTACCATATCTTATATTCCAAACGATGATCCCAAGATATTTTTCCATCTTGGCTGGATCGAATAACATACTAATTACAAATGCAAATAAAGTTTATCGATTAGGTTTAAAATACCAATCAAGTTATGCACTTTGCTGTTTTATCTGCATTAGCTCTGTAAAACCTTAATCCGCATCACTTTAAACTTCAGAATTATCGAAACTAACCCGTAGATTTGATTCCTTTGCATGTAAAGCTAAAAGACTTAATTTTAGTACCTATAATTGGCCACTACGCTATCAATTTTATGTACCAATAGTTTGTTAACATTTTAGAAAATATGGGCAAATAAACAGTAAGATAACTTTACATAAAATTTGCTTACAGGTGAGCTACAACTAAACAAGTTGGAAGTAGGTAAACCTTTTAAAATCACTTATATCATTAGGTCAAAGGTAATCTATGTGCAGTAAAAGGTTATTCATCGTATGTATGCTGAATGAAGTAACTTGGCTAAGTTAAATAAATTTTAATGTAGAGATAAATCAAATTAAATCTGGCACCGTGTTATATACTACTGCCATGATTAAAAAATAGGACGACTAAGAAAGAGGATTTTGATCGCAGACAAATGGAATTATACACATTTTTGTTACAGAGTAATTAAATAACCATATTTAGACAGATATACTATGCTGAGGAATGTTATCGAACACATGAGAGTATTATCATTTTTGTATTCAGATTGTCAATATAACCTTATTATCATGAAAAAATGTGAATACTTTTTAAATCCCTTCCAGGAATCGTAAAATTAACAATTTAATCAATTTGGTAACGTTAAACAACTTAAATTGAATATTTATGTACATTTTATGTG
This sequence comes from Orgyia antiqua, assembly GCA_916999025.1. Classification (NCBI taxonomy): domain Eukaryota; kingdom Metazoa; phylum Arthropoda; class Insecta; order Lepidoptera; family Erebidae; genus Orgyia; species Orgyia antiqua. Next base: position 25,390,968 of record OU779862.1, read on the forward strand.
ATAAAATAGCAAATGAATAGGTACTTCGCCTACTTAGTAAGGCGACCTTCTCTGTTTAATTAGCATGAACATAACTTAAGTGAGTTAAGTGGGAGCTACTGAGCAGAAGATGTTAATTCGTCATATAGCTCTCACGCTAAAAATCGTCAATATAACGGCAAAGTTTATTTAAAATGAAGATTTTTTTATTCATGTATTAATTACTAGCTGTCGCCCGGAACTTCGTTCGCGTGGAATCAAAAAACCAAACCTAAATAAATTATACAAAAAAACCGTGCTCATGAACCAATCTATCTATTAAAAAAAACCGCATCAAAATCCATTGCATCTCACATAGAGACATATTATACAAATATAACGACTTGTTTTATAATAAGTAAAAGAAGAGTGTTGTGTACTGTATCTATGTTGTACCAAATAATATATAGGCCATATGCTATAGAAGCTATGTCATATAGAGTTTCCCGAAACTATGTGTAAATGAATGAATGAATAAACACAATCGTATATATTTTTTATTGTTTCTAGGAAATAAATCATCAAAAGAATATCTAACAATAGATAAAATTTAATTTACTTATAATTCTCAGAAATTAAAGAGTTATTATATATTTCTCCGTGTGGTGACGGATTAAGAATACATGTGTCACCACCCCATCTCCTCCCGAGGGTGCCGTAAAAGTCAGCTAACGGATATTGCACACAGATAACATCCTCTGCGAGAGACGGAAAACTCATAAATAAACCCTGTGCCAACACGCCTGGTCAGCGCGGCACAGTTGACCATAATCCCTTCCAAAGTGGAGGAGGCCCGTGCCCAACAGTGGGACGTAAATGGGCTGGAGAAAGAGAGAGAGATGTGTGTAAATGGCATACCTAGATGTGAGCTTAAAATTTGTGGTCTTATTTCTAAAAGTGTTTTAAAGCACAAAATAATTCAAGCTTTTACCCTTACTTCATTGGCTTTAAAATAATATTGGCTGTTCTAAGCTTATACTACAACTATCTGTTGCCCGTGACTTCATACTCGTAGAATTTAGAAAATTTTCCCCATTTTTGCAACATTTTACTACGATATTTCGCTTTTATTAATCGCAGCGTGCCTCGATAAATGTACTATTCAACACTGAAAGAATTTTTCAGATTGGACCATAGTTTTTGAGATTATTATTATTAGGTTCAAACAAACAAACTCTTTAGCTTTATAATATTCTCTCTCCAGCCCATTTACGTCCCACTGTTAGGCACAGGCCTCCTCCACTTTGGGAGGGACTACTGTGCCGCGCTGACCAGACGTATTGGCAGACGGTTTATTTTCGAGTTTTCCGTCTCTCACAGAAGATGTTATCTGTGTGCAATATCCCTTAGCTGACTTTTACAGCACCCTTGGGGGGATTATATTATTAGTGCAGATTAACTGGGCCAACTCTAGGATTGTAGACAAAAAAGTTATATCTAGTTTTGAGGTCTTAAACAGATCGAAAAAACTAGCTTCGTCAATGTGTTAAATACTAATAAATTATCTAAATTTATAAATACATGAATAAATCTGTGGTTATTAGAATATTCATAAAATTCAAGAATACGTAAGATATTTTAAATAAGTAATACGTTGACAGAGGTGGCATTGACCTAACCATTAATATTCAGTTAAGTAGCGAGATTGAAAGTCAATATCGTCTGCCCATATAGGTATAACTGCATTTGTATTATCTAGGTACACATCTTCGTTAAAATACCTGCGATTAACTCATAATTTTTTTATTTCCTCACCCTTATCGGGCTCTGGTGTACCTATGCCCTGAGCCTTACTATGACCCGGCAAAGTGGTTAAATCATATATGTAATGTTATATTTAAAGAAGAAAATAAATAAATAATTTGCTTAATTTAAGGGATAAAATAAATAAATAGATAAATTTATTGTTGTATTGTCACCAACAAATTTCAACTCTATGTGTAAACTGATCAATCCGGCTAAGTATTGCAAGTGTCTGAAAATTCAAATAAAACAATTTTTTACGGATTTAGACGTGTATACTTGTTATAAATTTTAGCCAGACGTTTCGGAGACTTTTCAGTCATAATGGTCATGGGTAGAACAGTGGTAGTATTACAAAGGATTTTTTTTTTTCTAAACGTGTACTTTATTTATAGCGGTAATAGTATTTTTAGATTGACTAATAAATAGTTATGATTACAAAATGTTAATCCACTTCGAACCTACAAAACAGTGCGTTTTCCTAATTGCAAAACTGACATAATAACGTATTATTAAATGATAATCTCAAACTATTAACCTTTAAGATGGGAAAATGTTTGTAATGGCAACACATTGATGTTTCAAAACTAAATAATTCTACAAACCATTGTACAAGTAACTCGAACAACGTGAGAATTTTGTTCAACAATTATTACATACATGTAAATGTTTTAATAGGACTAATAGTCATTTGCCCCGATTTCGCCTAACATTAATCTATGTTGAGATAACTACTAACCACATGTAGGATGGTCGATGAGTAAAACAGTGCATCCTCAGGAATAAGAAGATTTAAAAATATAACGAGCTTTCTTGCGCAACCCTTATAAGCTATTTATTGCAGACATACTGCTGTCCGCTATTTTAGGCTTATTCGAATTAAAAAGTCTATATTATCTTTTCTTAAACTCTTCTATTCGTATTGATAATTTATGCAAAGATTTAATACGTACTAATCCATTTCTATATAAATATTTTCAATGAAATCACTTCCATTTTAAGAACCTAGAACTAACTACTTTCTTAGTTTAAGACTAAAACACATGCTAAAAATCCTGAATATTTTTCTAAATTATTGCGATGTCATCAGTCTTTAATGTGCGTAATTTTAGATTAATCTGACTACTGCAAGTGGGTGATCACTTTAAAAAGATTCCGTTACATAGATTAATGCATTGATAGATGCGTACCGAACTAATATAAACGTGTTAAAAAGCACACAAGTCCACTGACTTGTGTGTTTTTTACTTTTAAATAATAAAAGTTCCCTAATCTGCATTTAACACTAAAAAATAATTAAACACCCTTACTGTACCTTTCTGTTGAGCATTGTTTATTATTTCTACTCATTGTTTATTTAACTGCTGCTGATTATATAACATTTTTCTCCCAGGCAGTGCTTTCGTGTTACTCTAGTATAAATTACCTGTAAACAAAAACAAAAGATAGGTAATTAGTAAAAAGAAAAAGTGTCAACAAATGTTTATCTAATTGAATTACAGTTATCTAAAATTTTTTTAGATAAATTGGATTAGGTTTAATCCTAGAATCCTAGATACGAATACGATACGATACTCACAGTCTTGTGATCGAAAATATCGAGCATGCCTAATACTCATTAGAAAATATCTATGCTGCACCTAAATCTAATATTTACCTAAGCTTGTTTATAATTAACTTTCCAACATAACTGAAGGCTAAAATACTAGAATAGTGTGCATATTATTACAGTTATTTAATGGCGATTTCAATTAGAGTATTTAGGTAATAGATGCCTATTCCTAAAGCAATGAATTGTGTTTCTTTCACTCACTGCACCCTTTTACAGACTAATAACTAAAGACATAGAAGGTTACATTACCTAACTTTAATTTCACATAATATGTATGTAAATAAGTGGTAATTTACAGACCGCAACCACTGTTTCTTATGGGAAACGGTTGAGCACACCTGAATTCAGGGACAGATTAGAAAAAGTAAAAGTTGCTATTAAATCAAGGAGATACAGACGATTAATTTCAGAGACGAAATATTAATTTCCTTTGATAATTTATTTGTAATAATTATTTTATTACGAATCGTATGCTACATAGTTTTATATAGCAGACAACCATCAAATAAGGATTATTGAAAATTCGAACGATAGCAGAAGAAATGGGAGTGAAAGTTCGCATGATTTTGTTTTATTTTATAATAGAGTTATGACAGTTGTTTTAACATAGATGACGTCATTGATACAAAGCCATTCTATAAACAAAGTAGCTATTCATGTATTTAATCTGAATACCGAAAATAGCTCTAACGGTTTCATAAAATTTTGTTGGTGGGGAGTTTCGAGGGCATTAATTACTAGGTATACATATATTGTATATTCTTATAGGTATATTGTATACCTAGTATACAATATACCTATAAGAATTGTTTTTTAAATGCCGTCGTCAATTGCTATAATCTTTAAATTCAACCCTGTTAAATATACAAATTAAAACCAAAGCAGAGATAACAAACCTAAATGAGGCTCGAGAAACATCTATTACATTTGCAACGTGTGAAGATTCGCAGAATGTGAAACAAAACACGGCAGTTATATAGCAATAGTTCTAATTGATGAACTCACTGTTCGTGTGTAACCAGAATTTTGCAACAATATTGTTATACATAGCCGCGGTGGCTTAATGGTAAAGCTGGTAGTATAACTAACTTCCGTATACGAGGTCATAGGTTCTATTCCCACATTAAGTAATTATGTAAAAAAGAGTCTCAAAAAAATTTACTGTGAAAGGAAGAACAAAAAACAGATAGAGAGAAATAGCAAAACAAAAGCTTAATTTAGGACTAGACAGCTTTTTACACTTATTTTCTATAGATATCCCGCAGTTACTGACTTAAAAAGCCTGCCCGTTTATAGCCTAGGAAAATAAAAAATAAATGTTGACCGATTCTGAGATCCAGGGTAATTACCAGATATGCATACAAAATTAAATCAAAATCGGTAATCGGCCGTTTTGGAGGCGTTTCGCAATATACACCGCGACACAAGAATTACATGTAAAGAAAAAAAAAAGAATTTCGTTTTCCTTTATTTGTACACAAATATTAAAATTATATAAACGAAACTCCGTTTTTTTTAGATTGGTACGTGTCTTTCTATGTATTAATCTATGTAACGGAATCTATGAAAAAAATTTTTTTTGAAATTGTATGTGTATAACTGTATAATATGAATTGTAGTAATCGGATGGATTCGTTCGGTTCGATTCTCCGTGTGGTGACGGATTAAGAATACAGATGTCACCACCCCATCTCCTCTCAATGGTGCTGTAAAAGTCAGCTAAGGAATATTTTTCACAGATAAGATCCTCTGTGAGAGACGGAAAACTCGAAAATAAACCCTGTGCCAACACGCCTGATCAGCGCGGCACAGTAGACCATAATCCCTCCTGAAATGGAGGAGGACTGTGCTCAACAGCGGGACGTAAATGGGCTAGAGAGAAAGATTGATTCGAAATTATGCATACGAAATATTCAGGTTTTTCTAGCGTATTTTTTTAGTGTTTAAATTAAGTAAATCATTATTGTAAAATAGCCTATTGTGAAAACATATTGCAATATTTGGGTGGAGCAGCGACAAAATATCATTCAATTCTTAAGAAACCTCTGAGGACAGCTAAGACGAGACATAATGTATATAGTTTGCTAACTGCGATAATAAATATCTGTTAGTTAACTTTATAGGATTGTGAAGCTATTAATATTCTTGTTTGAGCGTGTGTTATTTAAATTCAATTTCGCATACGATCTAGGAAGCGATTTTGTTTAATTTTATTAACTCTTTTTTTTTAGGACGATTAAATATTTTTATCAGCACAACAAATAATTTGCTTAGTAATGCTAAGAGCACTATTAAGAAAACAAACTGGATCTGTTGCTTTTTAAGTACATATATGTATACTCTTTGTAATTGTATTACGGCTTTTCTATTATTTAGTACTTTCGTAGAGTGCTGTATAGGAGCTGCTTAGAAAAATGGAATGGTGACACTTGTATTCTTATTAGTCAACACACTGATAAAAAATGTATGCTTATCAAAATTCAAAATATTCTAAAAAAAAGGTGATCCGGCGATTTTGACGTAGACCATATTCCTCTTTAAGTTAGTATCTTACTTAGATAATTCATCCATTAAAGAACACTATACTAACACTATATATTGTTTTTTCTTGCAAAGCTATGCTATCCTTCCACCCATCAGCCTTTCTTCGTCCACTGTTGGACATAGGCCTTCCCGATAGAACGCCCTATGCTATACAAATCATAAACTCCATTTTTCTACAAAATGAAATCCAAAACTCATCTATCGAGTAGACACGTATGTATATTGTTTTGTTAGACGTGAGAATTCGTTGGCGAAACCTCAGTTTATTTTTAGAGGTGATTAGTAGCGTGTTATTAACATAGCTTTCTTAAGAGGATACCAAAATAGCTTCGTGCATTTTTCTATGTACGAAGTTTTGATTGTTTCTTTAGATTGAATGGCTAGAGCTCTAATTTTTAAGTATAATAATATGTTTTTTCAATATACGAGTATGATCTAGGATCGCATGAACTCAGAAACGCGATTGAAAAAAGTTTTCTCGATAGAAAATCTTGGCGAAACAACCTCTCAAATTTTTTATTTTTTTCATTTGTCGGTCTATTATCGCGTATTAACTAATGAAATAACTTTAAAAACATAGGTAAATATTATGTATAGAAACACGTGGATCAGAATTAAAATATATTTAGTAGATTTTGAGTAAATAGGAAAAGTATCCCTAATTCTTCATTTTCTGTGCCTACTGGCTGTGTTAATATGTACGTGTCGGCGATGATATACGATAATATTGATGTAGGCCCTTAACAATTACATCATCGACATAATAATATGAATTTGTAAATATTGTAACAATGCTTTACAACCTATATCTAAAAGATATATCATGCCGTATAATTAATCAATCAGTACCTACTTATTTATTTTGGCTTTGATTAAATCTTAGCTATTGCTTAGAAAAGGTTATTTGAATTATTATACCGACTCTCGCAATAAACATTCGTCCAATAACTACATAAAATAAATGTGTAAAAGACTTAAAGTCTTTTAGACATTTCATTCAAGCTTATTCCTTAATATAACTAATAAATAAATATAAATATTCATGGACATTTCACACATCGTCCTCTGGTCCCAAGCTAAGCTTATTATGCTTGTGTTATGGGTACCAGAATACGGATATAATACTACTTTTCTTTTGTAAATACATACTTATAATACATAGAAAACACCCAGACGTAGTACAAACATTTGTATGACATTTATGAATATCACACAAATGATTGTCCCAAGCGGGAATCGAACCCGCGACCTTGTGAACGGCAGTCCAGTACATGAACCACTACGCCACGAAGCCCGTCAAAATATAAGACACATACTTTGATGTGGTAGTTAGTACTTTGTAATTTAGAAAATAAATAAATTGATTAAGTTATGGAAAAGACCATTTTGTATAAAATCGAAAGCCATATTTTTTTCTTCTTAGGTGTGTAAGGTTATCTATAACTTCATAGATTTGACAATTCAAACCAGTCAGTCAAAGTAATGCAAGTTATTAATTCAATGTTAGCGTGCCAGGAAAGTTCTTAAGGTTATTTCCAAACTTTTACATCACACTTGCATTACATACAATAAACAATCTTATTTCATAAGTGTTAAGAGTTATGGACATAATATAATCGTGTAAAAAGAAAGCAAAATTATTATTATATGTATTTTTATAAGATTCTCAATGAGTTATCTACCGTCAGCGGATCGGTCGATCACCAAACCGGATTTTGTAACAGTTAAATTGTATAAATTACATATCTCACGTATAGATTAAAATATTATGCTTGGTCAATACGGAAAATAAAATATTTCTGGTGGATAATTGCAAAATATCCGAAGTTTTCATTTATTTACACGCTTTTATTAGCTCGGTACATATCTATGTATTAATCTATTTTGACGGGTGTCGTGGTGGAGTGGTTCATGTAACAGACTGCCGTTCACGAGGTCGCGGGTTCGATTCCCGCTTGGGACAATCGTTTGTGAGATATTCATAAATGTCATACATATGTTTGTACAGCGTCTGGATGTTTTCTATGTATCATAAGTATGTATTTACAAAAGAAAAGTAGTATATGTATTCTATCCGTATTCTGGTACCCATAACACAAGAGTATAAGCTTAGCTTGGGACCAGAGGACGTTGTGTGAAATGTCCATGAATATTTATTTATTTATTAATCTATGTAAGGGATCTTTAAAAGTAATTTTTACCCACTTGCAGTTCTTTGATTGATGTGAAATTTTGCACACATATCTGTTAAGAACTAATGACGATGGAATAATAACAAAAACGTTTTTGAACTACGAAATTTATCGAAAGAAAGTCGTTGGGGCTGGATGCGGAAGGCGGAGGACCGTCTATACTATGGCACGAATTGGGAGAGGATTATGCTCAGCATTGGACTGCAATAGGCTGATTTGATTGAGACAATAGCAAAAGCTTACAAAATATTAGACGGCTTTATTTTCCTGATGTCAAATGAGGGTAGAAGGGAAAATCCTGATAAGTTTAGTGTCACCGCCACAACTCGTCGTGTCGCAACATTAAGTAATACAACTGTCACTTGCCTTACTACCGGTTAATCTCATAATCTATGACAACTAAAATAACATTGTCATTCAGTATGCAGTCATTATGGAAATTGTAAAATTTCTCCTTATTCATAAGTACCCAGAGAGTGTAACAAATAACTAATATTACTAATTAACTTCAGTTTGTTTTAGTGTTGCAAATAGAATTGCTACCATTGACTTAATATTTTGTATGATTTATTAGCATAATATCGAGCCGTATCCACAGAAATGAACTTTCCTTTTTAGGGTTCCGTACCAAAAGGGTAAAAACGGGACCCTATTACTGAGACTTCGCTGTCCGTCCGTCCGTCCGTCTGTCACCAGGCTGTATCTCAAGAACGGTGATAGCTAGACAGTTGAAATTTTCACAGATGATGTATTTCTATTGCCGCTATAACAACAAATACTAAAAATAAAATAAAATAAATATTTAAGGGGGGCTCCAATACAACAAACATTTTTACCGTTTCTTGCTCGATACTAATAACGTTGCCTTATGTTGCATAGATAATGGTACGGAACCCTTCGTGCGCGAGTCCAACTCGCACTTGACCAATTTTTTGAATACTAAAAACGCTTGAAAATTAACAACAATTTTGCAAAGAAGAATCGCAATTTGTGAAATTAGTATTTATGCTAAGGCCTCGATAATTAAATGTTTATTATACGCATAAAAATTATAAATTGAGTAATTTTTTAACTAAGTCAGGCTCTACTTGGTTAGCCAATATCTTTGATTTTAGTTTTGCAACGTAAACAATTTTTCTATCTATAATTTTGGACAAACATCACGACGTTCTGTCATGGTGTAATATATAAAGATGTCGTGTTTTATTAAAATCAAACTGTTCTGCATTTAATAGTAGATTAATTAACCGTAATTAAATAAAAACTAATAGAATTATGTAAATTGTCTGTTCATAACGAAATCGTGTCATCAAACTAACATAAAACTCACGAAGTATAGATACAAGGAGTCCGAACGGTATAGGCTTTTCCATAATATTTCGTGTACACAATAATAAACCCAGATCATAGTTCTATTTTCTGCCACTGGCTGCGCAAGTATTCAGGACGTACCGATGCTATTATAGAATATCAGAATATCTCTTGACCTTCTATGTATTGTTGGGTTTAAAGCACTCGAAAAATTTCTAAAAATTTCCTAAAACTTATATTTAACTCCACGTTTCTCAGAATATTTTTTTCCACAGGTGTCAATAGTTCAAACGAGTACTTCTTGAAAAATGGCGCGCTCTGCCGGAAAAAAATCTGTCCCTTAAATTGAGACCATTCGTTCAACATTACGTTCGGACTCCTTGTATCTATACTTCGTGATAAAACTAATTAGATCCCATTATTCAATTTAACCTTTAAGACAAATTATTTAATTATTATAATTGTAGTATAGACTGGTCTTATTCATAATGAATTATCGGAGGTTTAAAAGTTCGCTAAAATTGTCAAAAATTGTTATTCATAGTAGTCTTTTTACGCTAAAACGTTTATTATCACTCCGATAAAGAGACATTATTTTATTGTTTAAACCTCCGATAAGTCATTATAAATAAGACCATACATTCATCAAAACTGTTCGATTCCTATGTGTACAGTAATTTTGTACCAAACAAAATATTTATGTGAAATGAAAGCCAAGTTCAAGAAAAAAGAAATGAGATCTAAATAGGTGCCAAGTTCAATGGTCAGTCATGAAAAATTTTTATCTTAATAATTATAAAACATATTCGTTATTTTATTGTATTTCCATAATTTCGATGTTTAAGATGATGGTTTTTTTTTGTATAATTTGTTAAGGTTTGGTATCTAAATTCCATACAAACGAAGTTGTGGGCTTACAGCTATAACTACATAAAATATCATTTCTTCCCATAGGTAACTTATGATAATATATCGTATCTTAAAGTCTTACTTGGCTAATTCTCATATATGAATTTAATTGGGATTGTTCATAATTTTTGACCTGCTGTTTTTATATTCTTTTAAGAAAATATAGACTATTTTAAGCAACAAATTTCAATATTATTGAAATATTCACTATACAGAACTTTTTAAAAATTTTTGAAGATATTACTTTAAATGTTGTGACGTCATCGTTTTACGCAATCTGTGTATATACTTTTCTTGATAGACTTAATACAGATTGCACTTTATCTTTTCAAAGTTGACAAGTTGATATAATAGACCAATAATTTCAACTCCACTTCAGAGTAATATATCCCTAAAAACGCCTTAATATTTTAAGTCCTTCATTTCAAGGACAAATAGAGATCATTTGCTTTTTTGGAAAAATAATCGTTAAAGGGTGCTGTAAAAGTCAGCTAAGGGTTATTGCATACAGATAACATCTTCTGTGAGAGACGGAAAACTTGAAAATAAACCCTGTGACAACACGCCTGCTCAGCGTGGCACAGTAGACCATAACCCCTCCCAAAGTGGAGGAGACTCGTGCCCAATAGTGGGATGTAAATGAGCTGGAGAGAAGCCTTAGCTTTGCACATAAAATAGATTGACGAAAGTACACGTGATTGATGCTACAAATGTTTGCGTATCACAGTATCTCTTTCATCAGATTTATAGATACAAGTTGCAATTCTTCAATAGTGTGTCATAATCTCGCATATAATTATATCATTCATATTTAAAGTATGTGTGGGATAAATAAACATTCATCTATGATCTGACATTTTGTTAGATGTTACACCTACGTGTTTAGTAAAATGTTATTGATTTGCTCAGATTTATTTTGTCTATCACCTTTGAATATTAAAGAACATGGGCAAGGTTAGGGGACCCGATTTGAAAAAGATTATAGATAAAACTACTTAATGCCCGTGATTTCATCCACATATTTAGTTATTGCGCTTTCCTCCCCAAATATACACCAAACTTTAACAAATTGTACAAAAGTGCCATTCTTTTGAGCCACTCTATCTATTAAAAAATTCGCATCAAAATATGTTGCGTAATTTTGTAGATATAAGCTCACATAGGGACATAGGTACATACAAAAATAACGACTTTGTTTTATAATAAGTAAAGATAACGATAGTACTCATAGTGTACTGACAGTATCTTTTTGTCTCTGTCTCTCTTCCCATACTATTTGCGGTCGTGATTAAATATTTTTTGTTCTCTTCGGCTAGCCTGAACATTATGAAAGTAGTAATGTAGTCATGTAACAAAATTAAGAATTCTTAGATATATTTGCCATTAATAATTTGTTATATGTGTTGTGTATTTGAACGACAAATCGTGAGCTGGTTCAAGCTTAATATTTTATTAGAGATAGTATTTCTAACTAAGTAACTGTAGTTAGTGTCTCTACCTTATAAACTGTAGAGCGTGTAGAAAAATTAAGAGATTGCTCGGTGAAACAGCTTTTGGAGACATACTGTAGCTCCAGTAAGAATATTGACAACTGTCATTGAAATTGTTAATGTTAATTAATTCAACAGCATTAAACTACCTTCTTTTGCGGCTAATGGGTACTTTCTTTCCTTTATATACGTTTGATACAAACTAATTGCGCAAGTGTTGCACAATATAGGAAATTTACCAGCGAAATGTCTTATTCATTGATATTATAGCTACATTATCCGTTTCTATAATTGCAAAGTAAATCTATAGGCATATTACTTAGCATATTAAGCTAGTTTTATGATAATTTATTTTTGTGTATTGGAGTTAAATAGGAAGAGGTTAAAATAACACAATCAAATTCTCACTTCTTCTTCTTCTCATTTTATGGCTTTGTATTTTTTTTCAGACTCTGCTAATGTATTTGATGCGAGTATCATAAACAGGAAAGAATAACTACTAGTTTGAATTAGAATTTGGCCGGTCAACAAACTATTCGTCAATTCCTTTGACCAAGGTGATTTACCTAAAAGAATTCCCTCTTAAATGATGTGTTATTTGACACCTAGCTCCTGACGTTTTAAAAGACCTTGTAAACATACCAACTTTAAAATTACTAAACAGTCGGACTAGACCTGTTGCCAACCACCAGGGAACCACCAGTTTTCAAATAAAAAAAGATATCATTAAAATCGCTCCTCCCAGTTAAAAGTTATGAGGTAACAAACAAAAAAACATATACAGCCGTATTCACAAACGTTACTGTGAGGTCTCATAGTAGGCATGGACGCACAGGGGTAGCAAAATCATTCACAAACAATACCTATGCGTTTGTTAAACTGAACGCATAGCTAAGTTTTGTCTATGAATACAAAGGCTCGATGAACCATCGATGAACGGAACGCACTGAGAAGTGTTAACCTTTGCACAGAGCATCAACACTTTAAGTACTTACTTACGTAAATATTGTTTGTGAATACGGGTGATAGACGAATTGAGAACCTCCTTATTTGAAGTCGGTTAAAATGCATGAAATATAAATCTTTTCTTTTGCTACTGAAGTTTCCAAAATGTATTATATAACATCGAAATCTTTATTTGGATAATTTCAATATTCATAATCCTTAAATAAATTTTCGACATTATGAAAACACTTGAGATACTGCTTGGAGACTTCTTAAAACTAGTGTCATTTAGTGCATTTTTATGACTTGTCAGTATATTAATCCGGCTACTTAAATTGTATCAATATAGTATAGAAAGTTATATTATAATTAGGTAATATCTTATTTGAGAGTTGTCACAAAGTCTAATACTTGTTAAGGGCCTACATCAATATTATCGTATATCATCGCCGACACGTACATATTAACACAGCCAGTAGGCACAGAAAATGAAGAATTAGGGATACTTTTCCTATTTACTCAAAATCTACTAAATATATTTTAATTCTGATTTACGTGTTTCTATATATGATAGTTACTTATGTTTTTAAAGTTATTTCATTAGTTAATACGCGATAATAGACCGACAAATGAAAAAAATAAAAATTAGAGAGGTTGTTTCGCTAAGATTTTCAATCGAGAAAACTTTTTTCAATCGTGTTTCTGAGTTTATGCGATCCTAGATCATATATTGAAAAAACATATACTTAAAAATTAGAGCTCTAGCCATTCAATCTAAAGAAACAATGAAAACTTCGTACGTAGAAAAATGCACGAAGCTATTTTGGTATCCTCTTAAGAGATTAGCGATAGATTAAAGTGGTAATGAAAGTAATCAAATAAAGAAATCTCATAAGCATATTTGTTATAAATTTTGCCAATTCATATATTCAATCAGATAATCATGCAGACTACCAAATTTCTGCACATAGTCAGCAATTAGATGACAACTTATGTAATACTTAAGAAATGCGAAAGTTACCATTTCACTGGCGCGTCGGACATTTCATATTGATGTTATGTTATGGGTAACGGTTTCTCACTATATCCAATTGAAAAACTAACAAGCTCATCAGCGTATATTCTATAAGAAAAATATTGTTAATGGCTTTTAGTGTTAGTTACATTTCAAACAACAGCGGCCGAAGACTCAAGGTTTTTTAACACGCTTATAAATATAACTTCGGTAGGTATCTATCAATGTATTTATCAATGTATCCGTTACTATCTATGTATCTTTGAAAGTGATTTTACCACACTTAAAGTAGTCGGATTGATCTGAAACTTTGCACACATATTATGGACGGATGATAATGCCATAACTTAAAAAAATAGTTAGTATTTTCAAGCGTGTTTTTTTAGTTTTTGAACTAAGCAAATTATTTGTGTTTGAGATTGCTCTAATGTTGTGTAAAGAAATAGAAGGTTTAGGGTATTTTTATGAACATTTCACATTTTAATAGTTAATTTTTAGGGTTCCGTACCCAAAGGGTAAGAACGGGACCCTATTACTGAGACTTCGCTGTCCGTCCGTCCGTCCGTCCGTCTGTCACCAGGCTGTATCTCAAGAACGGTGATAGCTAGAGAGTTGAAATTTTCACAGATGATGTATTTCTATTGCCGCTATAACAACAAATACTAAAAATAAAATAAAATAAATATTTAAGGGGGGCTCCCATACAACAAACATGATTTTTTTACCGTTTCTTGCTCGATACTAATAACGTTGCCTTATATTGCATAGATAATGGTACGGAACCCTTCGTGCGCGAGTCCGACTCGCACTTGACCAATTATTAAAAGTTTCTTTTCAATTACTTAGGTATTATAAAATGACATATAATTTGTATGCCTTTGGAAGGCAAAACGTAGAGATACAATTTCTTTGTTCCAACTCTGTTTATATACCTATATTAAACAAATAAATGAATTGAATTGAATTGAATTTCTTGAAGAAGGTATGCTTAAGTATAATTTAGACTAAATTAACTTATGCCAACTCTCAGTAATCTAGATCTATAGTTAAGATCTGAGCTTTCCATTTCTTACTGAAGATATTTTCTACTCATTCAGATTTGTATTCCGTTTTTGTTTATCTCTGAATCTCTGTTTTTATAGTCTGATAGAATTTTTTATTTTATGTTCTTTAGATATTATTCTCAAAGTTTCCTTCATACGCACAAATAATAATTCCTTTTTTACGCACTATTCTCTCGAGGGCAGAACCGCAAAGTCTGAGTGGAAGAGATTTCTTAAAGAAATAAGCAGATCCTTTGTACAGCCATTTCTTGTCCATTATTGTTACATAACGCTCTGTACTGTAAGCATAAATTTATAAATAAATAAATTTAGTTACCCAGGAAGAAATCAGGCGGCAACTTACGTAGGTATATTTTCTTAATTCATAATCACAAAATGAAATCATCAAGAGATATATCGTTTTAAGTGATGTGCTATTATATATTGTATATCCAAACGAGTTTTGTAGATTCCACCGTGAAATATGAACAAACCTGACATTGATGGAAGCCTTGGTGCCGATTACTTAATACGCTTAATGAGATTAGAAAAAAATCTATTATTTGTTATACGGAACCTTTTGTATATGTGTTTTTATAATTTTAATCATAACATTATATAAATTACTTTGACATTTATTAGGACTTCAATATGTCAAAATTTGTAAAGCCTTATTATTAGTGATTTATTAAATAAACAGCATGATTGAAATTCAATTCGCTTGGTTTGAAATTTTGTGACAAAATATAGTGTAATTGTCAAATATCCATTCCTGAAAACTAAAGCCTATTTTTTTGTCTTTTTCTAATTGAATCGTAAGATTACAAAGGTTTTGTATTGAAATTATTTCTTTTCAAAACTTCTTCAGAATTTATGTAACGAAATGCCAATCACAAGGTCGCGGGTTCGATCCCCGCATTAATTTAATAAAAGTTTAGAAATTCTTAAGGGTTTAATATGCCTGCGGCCGTATTATGAGCTTTTATTTACAGGCAGTTTACGCCGTGAATTGAACTGTCTGGCAAATTCGTATTATGAACAAATTATTAGTCAGTCAGTTCGCTAAACCAGTCATACATTAATATGTTTAAGGAGAAGGTACAACTAAAAGTTAAAGTACTAACTAAAAATTTTCAGCTAAAAGTTTTATTTTTGCCATAATACCTAATTTAGCCATGCACTTTACGGCCTGCCTGGAACTTGAATGATTTTAAAAAGCTCATAATACGCCGGCTGGCCTGTTTATATAATAATAAATTCACTTACAGTAAAATGATACGGAAATATCAACACTTATAACAAACCAAATACTTACACTTGATCTATAAAATGTAATCTAATAAAGTCCATATACCACATCCCACATAAATCCTTAAACGGTATTTTTTATTACAATTGGCTATAGAAGAATATTGTCTTAATTGGTTACTTATATATTCGGTAATATAATTAAATAGATACATTTTCACAGTTGTCTAACTCTTATTGGTCGCACCGTGATGTTATACCGCATATTGCCTTCCTTGATAAAAGTAGGTATTATCCAACACTGAAAGAATTTTTTAAATCGGACCGCATCGGAGATTAGCGTGTGCAAACAAACAAACTCATCAGCTTTATAATATTAGTATTTAGTAGTAGTATTTTAGAATTCGCAGGCGTACTTACAAAGTTGCAAACCACAGCTTATTTTTTTAAGACTGAGAATATATTGATATTATTTTTCAACTCATCCAGCAACTCTATCAACTCTATCACACTCTATCAAATCTATATTTCAACTCTATCCAGGAAATAATTATCAGATTTTTTACATTTAAATAATAAAACTCTTCAAAATATATGACCTTGAATTAACTCATATCCTCTTTACTCAAGCACATGTCAAACTAACTATCGTCTAACCACAGTCAATACATAAGTGGGCTAACTATTATAAGAGCAAACACGCTATGATCACTATTGCACGATCCATTAGCACTTATGGTAGGGGAGCCCACGATGCTAAATGGGGATTTACTCGAGCGTCATAGAGACCTATTGAGTTGCAAAGCTTAGATGATAAGAAGAAAAAAATGTTATGTGATTTTTCACTTTTATCGGTGGGGAAAGCGGCTATAGATTTTTAAATATGTAAAAAAAAACTGTTGCATGGACATCCTCGAGCGCGTCAGATATTGATAGCATCAATGCCCTACGTATTTTTAATAATGTACGTATGTTAATGTGATCGTTTGCATGATGCGGGTGGTTGTATTGAAGGGTTGAAAATGAAAAAAAAAAAAATTTTGTCGAGCGCGTCAGATTTTCTAAGGGAGTGTTAAGTGCACCAAAAAAAAGCTCTCATTCACTAATCTGACGATTTCGATGGGACGCAAACTCACGGCCAGTTTCATAATGTGCAAAAAAAATTCGCCATTTTGAAATACTCAAGCGCGTCAGA
Organism: Orgyia antiqua; assembly: GCA_916999025.1. Taxonomy (NCBI): domain Eukaryota; kingdom Metazoa; phylum Arthropoda; class Insecta; order Lepidoptera; family Erebidae; genus Orgyia; species Orgyia antiqua. The sequence continues at coordinate 25,408,233 of OU779862.1, forward strand.
TTAAGATATATATGGTTCATCTTTATGTTCTAAACGTACTGTCTCATAATCTGACGATTATCTAGAGGGATTCGCCTAATCTGACAAAAAAAAATTCGAAAAACGGTTCACCTTAAAGGCCATCCCTGCAACTTCCCGCTAATTCCATTCCTGGGCGCTTAAAATTGTACTTTGAACTATATTTTGAACTCAGCGGGTCATTCCCAGTCCTCCACACCCCGTCGTCCACAGTGTGGAGGTATGGGAATAGTGTGGACGAATGGGAATAAAAAGGGTGAGGAGGGAAAGGTGCCGTTTATTCCCAGTCCTCCACACTATAGTGCAGGAGCCGACACTAGAAAAAGTTAAATTTTAAAAAGATGAGTTGGACTTCTAAATGTTTAATTAGGACTGTTTATGAGATATTAAGCCATCAAAATATATCGTAAAAAAAGTTGCAAAGTTATACTGTCGGCTTTTAAATTGTTAGATTTACCAGCTGCTCTGTGTCTAGCCAACCGGAGTCGCCGATAAGAGATAACAATAGATTTTAAGGACAATAGAGTCGTAAAATCTCATGTCCATTGAATCATAGCTAGACAAGAAGCACAATTAAAAAGCTCTTAGGAATATTTATGAGTATGTTGTAAAGATAAATCATACAAATTTTTAGACAAGTATAAAATGTTATTTCTATTACAGCGTGATTTGAGAAAAATAAAATTGAAGCGACTATATTCAATACTAAAAGAAAGTTAGTAACTTCAACGTTTCCTTGTGTACCAAATACTTACACCTCAAAAGTAAATAGTTTGAAGAACGAAAACATTAACGAAAGTATTTACACTTTCAAATTATTGTCCATTATGTGATAAAACTATTCTGTGATACAAATTATCTTAGATCATAATATTTACTTTCTTTTTAATTGTTGTAAATTATAAATGATCACGCTGTAATAGAAATAATATTTTATACTTGTCTAAAAATTTGTATGATTTATCTTTACAACATACTCATAAATATTCCTAAGAGCTTTTTAATTGTGCTTCTTGTCTAGCTATGATTCAATGGAGATGAGATTTTACGACTCTATTGTCCTTAAAATCTATTGTTATATCTTATCGGCGACTCCGGTTGGCTAGACACAGAGCAGCTGGTAAATCTAACAATTTAAAAGCCGACAGTGTAACTTTGCAACTTTTTTACGATATATTTTGATGGCTTAATATCTCATAAACAGTCCTAATTAAACATTTAGAAGTCCAACTCAAACAAACCCAAATGTAGGCATCACGCAGCTGCACGCATTTAACTTTATCGACGAATTTTTGTTATTTCGGCTTGCGGAAATTGTCAGATTATATATTTTTCATTATTCTTGAATTATTACCTTCAAAATAAAAAAAATTTAGCTACGCTCGAGAATGTCGAGATGACGTTTTTTTTTACAACTTTGTTGCCCTCCCCTTTTTTTACGTCACTCTCAAATTGTCAGATTAGTGGAATATACACTTTTTAGGATGTAATTAACTCACCCTACCTTAATCTGACGCGCTCGAGAATTTCTGATGGTCAATTTTTTTTTACTAATCTGATCCTGTATCCTTCACGGGCGGCCTTATATATGGGTCTCATGTTTTGTGGAGGTACTTAACCGGGTACAAGGTATCCTCCTGTATATTAATCTGACGCGCTTTAGTAAATCCCGAAATCCCCTCATCGGCTCCCCTACTATTAACAACGTATTTCAATAGAATTATTTGTTCAGACAATGATTTTATGAATGACATAGTGTATGTAAAATTTGCAGAGAAAATATTGTTTTAATTTGGAAAATATATAAATGTAAACATTAGATAATTATAATCCTGATTGGGTATACTACGAACTCAGGACACTTAATATGAGGCATAGTTTGTGATATACCATTTATATCTTGTAAGTGTATCTTGAACCTTATTAAGTGTTTGAGATTGTAATACTTATAGGTTTTTTCTTTTATACTATGCTATCAGCCCTCTATTCGGCATGAGTAAATAATTCGACATAGAGCAAATTAAAACCATTAAATCATGTTTTTTTTTAATTCTAATGTCTAATTGTAAACATAATATTATTATACATATAATTGCATATGCAATTCGACGTTTTCTGGGATCTTGATGTCCTAAACCCATTTATTATTTAGTATAGCAGTAGTAGTAGTCACAATATTATCCATATCGATACATATTTAATATTCGAAGAACAAGTAAATTGCAGGAAATTAACTCCGCAATACAAGTGTTCCTTCCTTTACAATATCAAGATCATAAATACAGTAATTACTTTATTACTTGGAAATTATTACTCGACAGATACCTGAAAGGTATCTGTTAAAAGTTAATCATACTTCTGACCAGTTGTCACTTGACAAATACTATGAATACAAGAAAAAATAAGGTGAGTATGACCACAGAAACAGAAAATGCTAACTTAAGTATATGCAAATATTTAAATACCTATTCGTGGACATTCCATACAACGTCTTCTGGTCATAAGCTACATCATAAGCATCTACGTCTGTTATGGCAACCAGAATACAGCTAAACTAAACATAGTAAAAATGTTTTTTCTTTCAAAAAAACTATAGTATGATGAAATGAAATATCGAATATTATAGGTATATTCTATCAAAAGTTTTATAAGGCTTATTTATAACATGTTAACTTTACCTCGACTATAATCACGTTAATTATCATTTAAAACATATGCACTCCTTGCTTAAAACTTATTTCTATGAATAACAAAATGTGTAAAGAAGTGTGTTACTGATCTACTGATTGAGTGAAATGAGGTTATCTCACGCGAATGGTTGTTATTGGGTAGCTGAATTCACACGGCATCAAGAAATATCTCTCAAGTGTATATGATTCCTCAGAGTTTCTATGAAATGAACTAATAACTTTAGGTACAGGTTTTTAGTTTACCATGCTACGCTAAGAAGACATGTTGGCATAAGTTTTAATTTCGAGTTTTCCCTCTGTTACAGATGATAATATCGCTTTCCTGGCTTTTACGTACCGGCTTTTATGGATTTTAGTACCCTGGGGAGGAGATAGGGATGACACTTCTTCTCAGGGCACTATAATATATAATCAGAGTGGCAATCGAACCTATAACCTGTAACCAAGTTATCTCAATGAAAAATTATATGTCATTAAACAGGCACATAATAAATGACACTAATTTGTTTATTATTTGCACTCCTATATTTGAACATAGGTTGTCAGTTTTGTGTATCAGTGTGCGTACACATCGTAAAAAATACTCTGTTCATTTATCCCTAATTTGCCAAAAGAAGTTTAGCACAAAAGATGAAGTTACAGTTAGATAATGAGTTACATAAACTATTCATCATGATGAACCGAAATAATTACAGTTGGTGACACGGCAGGCTGCGGTCAACGCGCTTCGTGAACACCTGTTGGTATAACAATATGTAAAAGAAAGTCACACACACATACATGACCGTGAAAGTGTGCTACGTGTGTTGTACGTTGAAACAATATAATGAACCACTAGACGTAGTTTTACGTCGGACAACGTAAGTGATTGTGTAATATGTGTTATCGGATATAGATGTAACTTGTTACAGGTTTCACGATGTAAATATTTAGATTAAGAACGCGTTATTTACTGAAACACAACTGAAATTTACGTAGAGAGATAGTCATATGGCATACATACCAAAACAGTTTTTGTGTAATAGCGTACCTAACAATAATTTTTAAGAGACAAGGCATTACGGATTTTCATGAAACATATCAGTTAAAAACTGATTAATATGTTATTTTTCTACTAAGAAAATTCTACACTACAATAATTAAATATGTTTGCTAAATAAAGGACACCCAAGATTTTTGTATGAAACCATTAGTTCAGACATTTCGTTTTGGTTACACTAACGTATGGTACAGCAGACGATAATCCGTCCCAAAGTGGAGAAGGAGAAAGAGAGAGAGAGATAGAGAGAGAGAGAGAGACAGAGAGACAGAGAGATAGGACATTTCACACATCCTCCTCTAATCATAAACTATTTATTGTGGCTACCAGAATGCAGATAAAAAACTTTTTCACTCAGTGAAATTACGGAATGGATAGTAGCTATTATGAGTAAAAATGTTTATAAATCGATATTTTATATACAAATATATTATAAATAGTACAAATTACAGTTAGCCACAAATCTACAGAATACAGATACATTATCCAATGAAGGTTGCTAGTCGACATGTAGGTACCTATTAACACAGCTAGTAGGTATAGAAAATGAAGAATTAGGGATATTTTTTTGTTTACTTAAAACCTACTAAATATATTTCAATTCCGGTTCACGTGTTTCCATATATAATAGTTACTTATGTTTTAAAAGTTATTTCATTAGTTAATACGCGATAATAGACCGACAAATGAAAAAAATAAAAAATGAGAGAGGTTGTTTCGCTAAGATTTTCTATCGAGAAAACTTTTTTCAATCGCGTTTCTGAGTTTATGCGATACTAGATTATATTTTGAAAAAACATATACTTAAAAATTAGAGCTCTATCCATTCAATCTAAAGAAAAAATGAAAACTTCGTACGTAGAAAAATGCATGAAGCCATTTTGGTATCATCTTAAAATATATTATGAATCGATCAATATAACCGATAAATGATTACGTCATAATATGATCATCGGCTCGTTAACACGCATCTGCAATAACTTAGTAACAGAACTTTATTTATGAATTACGTGTTTATGTACTCGACCTTAAAACTTATATAATAATATATGAAATAAAGATATACCTATTTGGTCTATTATTAATGTAGACAAAGAAGACAGGTTGTTCTATGACGAGTATTTTAACCGACTTCTTAAAAGAAGAAGATCCTCAATTCGTCTGTATGTTTTTTTAACTTTTTATTTGTTTGTTACATCGTATCTTTTAACTGGTCGAAGTGATTTTAAGGATTCTTTTTCATTTGAAAGCTGGTGGTTCCCGTGTGGTCCCATTGACACCAAGTCAGGATCTGATGGTTATCCGCTGAGAAATCGTGGAAACCCCTCAAATTTCAAAAGCACGTGAAGTCGGTTGAACTTTTTCTATTTTAAATTCACAATTGTTATTTGTATATTTTCATAAGAAAGATTCAGTTATTCATCCTTGACATAAAAATGGATGATTTGATGATAGTCCTGTTTATAGAGGCAAAACAGGCACAGTAGTAGAAGAAAAATTAAATTAAGAACTTGATAACAAATTATTCGATATCTTTTAAACGATTATCAAATATGGCATACCTATTGTTAAAGATGATTATGTATGCCAAGTTATAAGCGATCAGTAAATATGGTTTACGTATTGTGTAAACTTTAACCTATTGAACAATAACATCTCATCCATCATTTTACGAAATATAATAAATTAATGTAACACATTATAATGTCAATTTTGATATAATACTTCGCGCCTATATCAGATATTTATTCAGATGCTCAATATTCTTGTCTATATTTATCTTATGTACACTTAGAGCATTAATCCCACAGGAGGCGATATTATAAAGCAACCTCAGCTGAAAAGGGTACGAATTTAATGTGCACACTCATTATATACGGACACTGTGGTCTCTCAGTGTGCTCGAGGTGATAGTGTGAAAGAAAAAAAAATCATGGAGTTTCTTGTCTCTTCTTCTCCATAGGATTCGCGTTAGGAACAGACACCTAGCTTCTGACGTTTCAAAAGAGGTTGGAAAACATACCAAATTGAAACAAAAAAATTTACTCCGACTTTTTTGAGCTTAGCTTGGGACCAGAGGACGTTGTGTGAAATATTGATAGATAGTTTTTTTTTATTAGTGTCTCAGACGTGTGCGATTGAGCGTGTTTAAGTGCATATTTAACTATAGCAATTAAATTATTGTGTTGAAATATCTACCGTTTACTACGAGTACATTGCTTAATGCAATACATGTAAAGGCTACATTGACCCTATAGACCCTATAATGTGGCAATAATATTCAAAAAAAGAATATTCAATGTCGAATATTGCGTATTTGTAAAACAATAAATAAGTTCGCGTAAAATAAATTGAATAAATTCAGATGAATATATTCAACATATGATATCAACATTCAACATATGGTAATAGCAGAATTAGCAGACTTGGCCCCCAGGCGTTTTGGTACAGGGTTTATTTTCTAGATTTCTGTCTTTCACAAATAATATTATACGTGTACATCTCATAGCTCGCATTTACAGCACCCTGAGAAAGAAAAGGAGTGACACTTGTATCTTTAATCCGTCACCACACGAAAAATTTTGCTCAATTTTAATTTATTTGCTGACTTAACACATGCCAAATAAAGGAAATAATAAAAAGACAAAACACTGATTGTTACACAATTATAAACAACCAAGGTTATATTGAAAAATAAATCAATACAATTTTAAATTCCTATCAATTTAACTTATATTTCCTCCTATGATAAATCTGTTAAGTATTCGTCATACTTGAAAAAAATACAATTCTTAAATTGTTCAAAATATTTAGTGCTTTAGAACATTATCATAAACAACTTGCAGTAAACTTGTTGTTTTAACAAAAAGGTTATTCATGTAATAACATGAACTTCCTTGACCGACTCAAATATTTTATCAAAATGTTTATAATAACATTCTTATGGATATCAGATTAAAGAAAAACAAGGGCTGGACTGTTCCTTAATAATTTGGGATAAGGGCAGGAAGAAGAAAGATATAAGTGTGATTAAAATCATTTTCAGTCACTGATATTATGTTAGTTAGAAAATACCAAGATTTTATAAAGAAAAGGTGGCGGGACAGCACGACGTAAATCTTCTCCGGGAAAAGCGTATATCCAGCAGTGTATGGTAAAAGGACGGATGAGTAAATAAACACAAAAAAAAATGTTGAGACAATAGAATAATGGAAAAGCTTATGGATGGCTTAGGTAGACTAAAACAGAAGACATAAAATAAATGTAGACAAAGTAAGTAAAATATGATGCATATTTTTGAATTAAATATTTTTAAACTACTTATTAATTACCAAACATTTTTGAAAGAATTAATAGATAAGGTATTCGTGACATAAGCATCTTGTTTATCTATCTTTCTTTGTAGCTATCTTTACTACATTGGCATATGCCTGAATTGGCCGTAAAAAAATAAAATAATATAACCTGCTTGATTATTGCTTACTATGTAGTTTATTGTATTACTAAGCTACTGTATATAAATAGAAAGAAAGTATCGCCTGTTCTGTATATTACAATGTATAGACAAACACGTAACAAAACTATAAATATTGTTTAATTGACTTGTTCCCTGTTCCACAATATGGTTATTGACTTAATTTAAAACTTATTGCATAATTTAGTACATAGGTGAAGTTATGATGAAAGCATTATATACCAGTCAACCTAAAGTAAAGCAGAGACATGTATTTTTTTTTTTTTTTTTTTTTTTTTTTTTTTTTTTTTTTTTTTTTTTTTTTATGGACATTTCACACAACGTCCTCTGGTCCCAAGCTAAGCTTAAATATGCTTGTGTTATGGGTACCAGAATACGGATAGAATACATATACTACTTTTTTTTTGTAAATACATACTTATAATACATAGGAACACCCAGACGCAGTACAAACATTTGTATGACAATTAGAAAAATCACACAAATGATTGTCCCGAGCGGGAATCGAACCCGCGACCTCTTGATCGGCAGTCCGTTACCAGAACCACTACACCACGAGGCCGTGTATTGCTCCGATGTAAATAAAAACTAACGCAAAATATTAGCCTTAGAGCCCTTTTCTATGCAGACTAATTATGGTCTTCTTCAGAATGAATCTCTCCAACAAAATCTCCGTTTAATTTTATCGGAGAGATAATAAACGTTTTAGCGTAAAAAGACTATCATGAATATCAAGTTTTGACAATTTTCGCGAACCGATTTTAGCGAACTATTATACAAAAAGCCATGCTCTTGAACCACTCTATCTATTAAAAAAATTGCATCAAAACCCGTTGCGTACTTTTGAAGATTTCAGCTCACATAAAGATATGTGACCCGTGGGGTGACAGATGAAGAATACAAGTATCACCACGCCATTTCTTTCAGAAAACTCGAAACTAAACCCTGTGCCAACACGCCTGGTCAGCGCGGCACGGTACACAATAATCCCTCCCAAAGTGGAGGAGGCCCTTGCCCAGCAGTGGGACATTAATGGGCTGGAGAGAGAGAGAGAAGAATGTACATACATACGAAGATAATGCTTTTGTTTTATAATAAGTAAAGATGTATCATGTGCGACTCATTCACTTTATGTAATAGAGAATATTATTTTAACCTCTAACATCCCTTTAACGTTTCTTTCGTAATAGCTAAAACGATGTGAGAGTACTAAGGCACAATTCTTGTTTAGGAAACACTGACCTAGTTTATTTGTTCCTAGATGTGGCCTAGGACATACGTAGAGACTGACAAGTTACGAATCACTAATGCTAGGTTTGTGAAATTGCAAACAACCTTGGCCTACATTATTAGACGTCTATTGTCGAATTTATGGATATAAAACTAATGATGCAAGTGTAGCACAAGCTTTATATATGTTTAGTTATGTAAATATCACTGATTTTGAGAGATATTTATTACTTTAAATGTCAAATAACTGTCAATTATTAAGTAAAGTTTAACTTTGCTGTAGATAAAATATTATAATGTTTATTAGGTATTGTCATTTCCGTGCAGCATGTTAGACAACACGTTAGGCATATTGTTTTTATTTATAGCTACATTGTTTGCTAATAAGCCCTGAGCTTCTTTTTTTCGAGCTGCCCATGTCCCACTGTTGGACAATAATCTGCTGACTTGGCGTGTTGGCATAAGGTTTAGGTTCGAGTTTTTCATCTCTTAGTGCGCTTTTTCCCATAAAGCACTAAACTAAGGAAGGAAAAGGATTATTAATGTATAGTTCGTTTCAATTATCATTTTCTTAGCCCATTTAGAGCTCATTCTAGAAACTCTAAATCAAGGTACATAAATACTTCTAATAACATATTATAATCCGAGAGTTACTTTTAAGTTGCTATATTCAAAACGAGATCACCATAGCCATATTAAATATCGATTGTAACTGTTAAGAATACAACATCACATTTCCGTAATCGAACTACACTCCAAACTCAATGCGCAGTATCGTTCACACATCGTATTACGAGGCCGCATTACTTATGTCTCATATCGAATCGTAAGAAAGTGGTAATACAATCTATAGACCACTCGAAAGTGACCATGACTATCAGACTAACGAGCTCATGACTTAACAGATTGCATTACAATTACTGGTTACATTTGATGAAAACGTAACAGAATAGTTGCAAATATTGTTGTTGTAACAACCGCTAAGACGAATATAACCTTAGAGTTCAGATATGGACTATGAACTTACTCGTAACTATAAGTTACGTATGATGCTGTAAGCGGTAACTAAAAAAAAATCTTGACTGTGGATGGTATTAAATTGAAATCCATGGGCCTATATTGTAACCGCTGGACTTAAATAGCACACGTTAAAGCGATTCACGACAAAGATTTATGTCCAGCAGCGAACGGAGAAAGACTTATACGTTTTAGACATATTTACACTTTTAAAAACATGAAGCGCTAAGAATATTTTTGGTAAACTTAAAATCATAAAAATAGTTTTATGTATTCCCGCTCGTCGCTTTGAATATTGTAAATAAATACTTCAAGCAATCATTGTACATACATTAAGTAACAATTTTCTATTGTTAAAGTGAAAAATACCCATGTCCGTATCAATTTCTTTCCTTTGTATACTTGTTTTAGTATGTGTTGCGAAGATATTATGAAATTTGTACGCCATTTTAGTTAGAGAGCCGTGACAATACCAACAAAGGAGCTGTATACTTGCAATGAACACGTCTTAGTCTCGTTCATTCAAAAAATTTTTTGTTTCGTGTTCTTGACATCGTTTTTATCACATTTTTCACATCCAACTATTATTTAATATACATGCAAATTAACTTAAATTCAGGGCTATATGTAATAAACTATAACATATTTTATTTAGATCAACAAATCCAATCAGCTGACTGATTTATATACCCCGAAGGTTTTAGAAAATAAGGGCTTCCAAATTCTTTTTTATTTTATTTTAAATAGGCATATTTAACGAGCTCTTTGAAAACGTCAGAAGCTCGGTGTCTGTTCCAAAAGTGAATCCTATGGAAAAGAACAGATAAGAAACTCAGTGGTTTTTTATCTTTTAATTTTAACTGCCTCTACAAAGTCTCTATATATTTTGATACGTCTTTATTTAATAGCAAAGCTAAGTTCTAGCTATACTAAGCAAATAAACTCTTGACCTGACTGATTTGAACTTTATCGATACTGCCATTAGTCATGGAAGTAGAAATTCCATGACTCTATGTAAACCGCTATGTATAAATGTAACTAGACGGCGTATTATTGTACAAATTGTATATTATATTTGACCAATAATAAATAATATTAATTTAATATTGTATTATAGGACCAATAATCCTTACAATACCGCCACAAAGAGGTGCGGAATCACAAACAATCGACTTTATAAACTTACCTTTTTATTCCCATGATCGTCTTATCGTTAACAGTATAAATATTTTGCAACATTTATGCTTATTGATTTTTTCTACTCTTAAATTACAATTCCTGTATTGAGTAACAATATATATCAATGGGAACAAATAAACATACAATTGACACACAAAAACTGTGCAAATACAAACTACGAGTAACATTAGAGGTTAAATTTTTTCTTTTAGATGTTTTGAACTAGGATCGTCATAACTTAATTAGTAGATTTATAGGAATATGTCAAAATTGCTAAAAATCAGGAGATCAAAATTAAATTTCATATTCCTTGTTCATAATTAATTAATTTTGTTCTTTTTAAATAAACATTTCCTTATTTATCAGTATATTTTTTTTTATATTTCATTTAAGCTTGTTTTACGTCTTTGTAGACTAGCCTTGGTAGAATGATTCAGTCTAATTTAGTAAATAATTTTCGTAACTATTCATTTAACTGTCGGTATCTAACATCAATTATATCTATTATTATTTATGACTATATATAATTATGTTTGTAATTATTTTTAAACGAAAAAGTTTAGTTGGTATACCTAATATAAATAAATATTCATAAATATTCATAGACATTTTTACACAACGTCCTCTGGTCCCAAGCTAAGCTTATTATGCTTGTGTTATGGGTACCAGAATACGGATATAATACATATACTACTTTTCTTTTGTAAATACATACTTATAATACATAGTAAACACCCAGACGCAGTACAAACATTTGTATGACAATTAAAAACATCACACAAATGATTGCCCTGACCGGGAATCGAACCCGAAATATATTTCTTGTTTACCAATAGAATCATAAACGTGATTTTTACACGTCTATAATGTAAGAAAAAAGCAATTTTGAAGAAAAGTAGGTACTAATTATTCAAAATATTTTTAAATAAAAGAACTTTTTACGAACTATGACGCGTATATTTGTTTAAAAAATCTGTAAAAAGTAGTTTTATTTAATTAAGCCGCGCAAGTGTTATAGAATATTCTTATGTATCTACCTATAAAAGTCTTAAAACGTTGTAAAGAAAAAACAGAAAGAAAGAAGCGGTATAAGATATAACAAAGCGAAAAATAGTTTTCGTCAGTATACCGTTTTCTTGTAAGAAGATTTTTTTAGCCGTACTCATGTAAAAATAACACTACTAAGCGACACTATTTCCACGATCGTACTTTAGGCATGTATGCTAACTTTGTGTAATAATTAAATGGTACAGTTTATATAAAGATAGCTTTTTAGAATTTTCTTTGTCAGCCTTATTGAAAGACATAGACATAGGAAATATAGCCAAATAAGTCTTCTTCTCAATGTGAGAGTATTTGTTTTCTATTTGTCACTGGACTTCGCTGATTAGGTGTGTTGGTTTATGGTTTAATTTCTAGTTTTCCATTTATCATCTCTCTCTAGCCTATTTACGTCCCACTGTCGAGCACGGGCCTCCTCCACATTGGGAAGGATTATGGGCTACGGTATATCTATATGGTGGGCATAGGGTTAATTTTCGAGTTTTCCGTCTCTGACAGAAGATGTTATCTCATAATAATATCTCTTAGCTGGCTCTTACATCACCCTTGGGAGGAAATGGGGTGGTGACATTTGTATTCTTAATCCGTCACCACACGGACATCCGTTTATCATAGTTGTTAATAATTACATTCAGCCTCAGCTGGCTCTTATGGTACCTACTACTAATTCGTACTATGGTACCTACTACTAAAACTATTCGTCAACTAGGGATGTTGACGTTATAATGCTGACTGAAGTCAATATCTCTGATAGTCTTTGTAACTTGTATCAGCTCAAGGGCTATAAAATGTATACTAAATTACGACAAAACCAAAAAGGGGGTGGAATTATTATTTATGTTAAAAATGAGCACCAATTCCATTTAAACAGTTTTAAAACACAACATTGTGAAAGTATAATAGGATCACTATCTACTCCACGAAACTACTCGATATCCTTGTGTTGTTTATATCGTCCCCCTTCCAAGAGTAAACACTTGTTTGTTAAAGAACTAGATGTTTTGTTAAAAAAGATAGGTAGACAAAATGACTTATATTTGCTGGGCGATGTAAACATTAACTTAAAACATGATTGTCCTATAAAACATATGTATAACACCGCTATGTACGAAAATGGATTAGCGAGCGGGATCACTGATTACACGCGTATAGAAATAGTTAATAGTAGAATCTGCAAATCTTGCATAGATCACATTTATGCGCGATCCCGCTCACTTGACCTATACACGGCGGCTCTCGGGACTACACTGGCGGATCATCGCATAATTACAATTGCAGCAGTCGATGCGTCCGTAGATAGTGAAAACACACGGGCGAATATAAAGTACGTCACCCGATATGACCGAAATATACTAATCAATAAATTAAAAGCTTTAGACTGGCGACCGGTAAAAAATGTAATTGATCCTCACATAATATACAAAATTATAGTTGATAATATACAAACATGTTATAATGAATCTAAAATTAAAGTTAAATTATCAAATAATAATTATAAAAATAATAATAAATGGATCAATAAAAAGATACTAAAGGCTTGCAAATATAGAGATAAATTGTTTATTAAATGGACATCGGACACGACAAATATAATAATAAAACAACAGTATAATAAAGCCAGAAACTATGCAAATAAACTTATTAACAGTAATAAAAATAAAACGATTCGACAGCAAATAAATGATCAGAAAAACAACCCTAGAGAACTATGGAAACTATTGAATGAAATTACTGGCAAGACAAAACTAATCGCAGACGCTGTTATTCTTAACGCCTTTGCTAATAATAACACTACAACAAAAAATATAGCAAATAACTTTGCTAAAAATTTTGCTGATAATGTCAAAAAAATTGTACCAAAATGTAACATCTCCCTGTTAAATAAAAAATCATATGCTATTTCTGTAAATGTAAGCTGCAGATACCAATCAATTACTGCTGAGGATATCGTAAATGAAATTAAATCGATGAATAGCCTAAAAGGACCAGGTATAGATAATATTAGAGCACAGGACTTAAAAATGATTGCGATTGATGTTGCAGGCGTAATGGCTAGATTTATAAACGAATCTGTAAAACAAGGTACATACCCTCATGACTTAAAGACGGGTATGGTTAGACCAATACATAAGAAAGGGAGCCACAATCAATATACCAACTACCGTCCAATAACAATACTTTCCATGATTGATAAAATAGTTGAAAAGATCATATCGAAACAAATACACTCGTTTTATAAAGAAAATAATATAATCACAGAAAAACAATTTGGATTTCAATCAGGAAAAAGTGCCACACAATTACTTTCAAATTTTACTGATAATGTCTATAATCATTTAAATAGCAAAAAACACGTCTTAATAATATTTATTGATTATAGTAGTGCCTTTGACACTCTAAGACATAATACTTTAATTGAAAAACTTTTTGACTGTGGTATACGAGGTCCACTAAGTGACTGGTGTCAAGACTATATTAAAGACAGGTCGTATGTTGTCAAGGTTGGTGATGAGATAAGTAAGAAGGTCATGGTTAATGAGGGCACGGCTCAGGGATCTGTTTTGGGTCCTCTGCACTATATAACCTACGTAAATGATGCAGTCAATCTCATCACCAATTGCGAGATATATCAGTTTGCTGATGACACATGCCTTGTATCTGCAAATAAAGACATTAACATAGCCTTACAAAACCTTCAAAATGAATTTACGACACTTTGTAAGTGGTCCCATGATGCTGGGCTCGTTCTAAACGCGGGAAAAACCAAGCTGATTTACGTGAGTTCCAGCCAAAACCGTAGTCAAACCATACCTGAGATCATATCACATAGTCATGAATGTCTTCATACTAATAACTGTACATCTGACTGTGCATTAATAGAAGTGGTAGGCAAGCACAGATATCTCGGACTAATAATAGATGACAGATTCAAATGGACGGATCATATTAAATTTATAGGTGACAAGCTACGTGCAATGCTGGCTAAATTTAGTATAGTCAAACAGCAGATACCATACTCCACTGTTTTAAAATTGTACAAAGCACTAGGAGAAACAACTATAAATTACGGTCTAAGCAGTTATGGCAGAACTTGCAAGTCGCACCTCGATCTAATCTATAATCTGCAGACGCGAATATTGAAAATCATTACACCTGAAAAAATCAAGAAGAAGATTAATGGGGACATAAATAAGCTTTTCTACTACTCTAAGATAATACCCGTACATGAACAAGTCAAGTATATACTACTCATTGAAAACTATTTTAATGAGTTGTACCTAAACATTGTGCAGCACAAAAGACAAACACGAAGCGCGATGAAAATTATATACACAGTGCCTAAATATTACAATCTCTATGGCAAACAGAGTCTTCAATACCAAATACCTAGGTTAGTTAACGACCTACCTGAGAACATAAAAAAACAAATAAAAGAAACCAATATAAAATACAAGTTAAAAAACTACTTCTTATCTAAATTCATGTAAAAAAAAAAAATAATAATAATAATAAAAAAAAAAAAAATAATTATAAATACTTACTAAATAAAATTAATAAAATTAGTCATCATAATATTCACCCGTATGTTTTCACCGTGCGAGCTGCCGCCGTATTCGTATAAGCGGTATTCAGTGAGATAAAAACAATAAGATAACATTGTACCTACCCACAAACTAAACTTGTAACTTACTCGTAGATGTTAACCTTACGTGATGCTAGACAAAGCGGTGTTATACATACACTGTTTTGTTTGGCATCATGTGTTATTAATACAATATATAAATTTACGTCAAGACGAATACCAGTGTGCGGAAAAACCTATGTTTGGTTTATGCTACACTGTTAATATTAAGTTAGATTTAATAACAACTGTATGTATTTTACTTAAATAAAAAATAAAAAATAAATTGCCCAAAAATGCCCCAACTTTTTGTATAGTAATACATAGATTAAAAGTAAACATGAAGTATACTTCTAATCTCTTGCGATAGAAAAATCTTTATAGGCGTCTTTATAATTATGTCCTACCGGCTACTAAAAGTGACAGCAAAATATTAAGAATTTTGCACGTTAACTTATTATTCTCATTAGCCATCGCGTGTCTTGTATGTCTGTGTATTAAATATTATTATGATTAGCTCCAAGCACTGTAATAAAACATGCAATTGGTAACAGGTGCCTGTCACACACATAATAACCTTATTCCGCCTTTGTAATTACTTTAACAAATAGATTGGTGGTAGATTTTTCTTACAATATTATCGCTTTTCATAGCTATTGCCCTTGATGGAATATTTTTCATGCAGGAAGCTATTTATACAAAGGAAGGTTAATTTAAAATATTTATGCCATTTTTAGTGGTTTTTAAGGTTTCGTGTAAAAAAGTAGTTTAATAACGTAAATTTTTCGAGACATTTTGAGTCTCAAACACTGCATTAATATTTTTTAGGGTTCCGTACCCAAAGGGTAAAAACGGGACCCTATTACTGAGACTTCGCTGTCCGTCCGTCCGTCCGTCTGTCACCAGGCTGTATCTCAAGAACGGTGATAGCTAGAAAGTTGAAATTTTCACAGATAATGTATTTCTATTGCCGCTATAACAATAAATACTAAAAATAAAATAAAATAAATATTTAAGGGGGGCTCCCATACAACAAACATGATTTTTTTACCGTTTCTTGCTCTCATACAACAAACGTGATTAATTAAGTATTGTGTGTGTTGTTTCTTCATTTATTAATAACGTGCCTTATGTTGCATAGATAATGGTACGGAACCCTTCGTGCGCGAGTCCGACTCGCACTTGACCAGTTTTTTTTATTATGTACTAACACTAACTATACTAATATGCTGTGTTTCAAAATAGTTTCAGTATTTATATCATGCGTTTTTATATTTATTAGATCACGGAATTGCGCGTGTAAAACTCACGCAAAGTGTTGCTAACACTAAAAATAATTTATATGCTTCAATAAGGAAATTCTCAATTACACCTCCAAACAGTTCAAGTAACTTTGAAATGTAATAGTTATATAATGTTTATAACAATCAATGCTACGATCTAATTTGCTTATAACGGCTAAAGTTGGTCGCAATAAAAGAAAAATAAATGATATATTTTCACTCGTCAGTTACGCGCGAATTACGTTCGCGGTAGCAAAGACGTATGCGTTGAATTTAAAATACATGACGGAGATTATGTAAATAATGCACTAATTTAATACGCCAGTAAAATAAGTAAACATTATTCTGTATAAGTTTGTTTAGTATTGACAGAACGTTAGTACTCAATATGTGTAATGAAATTTTCCCATACGTATGAGTAAAAAGTAAAAACATACCATAATCGACGCAAACGCAACGGGTCCGCGAGAATGAAAGTGTTTAACAATAATATAAATTTACTTATAAAAAAATCGAAAGTGAAAAAATTTTACGTTTGAAATTAGTATTTTTTTTTTATTTATGGCCAGCATTGAAAGTGATGTGTTATTGACCGTATTCGCCAACGACATTTAATTAAGAGATTTCGAAACATAAAAATCATAAGATCGTTTCTATTTATATCGATTGTAAATATTAAAACTAATTAGTGTATAAATTGTATGGTAATATTGACGTAATAGTTTGGAAATTAGTAAAAATATTATAATTGCTTGCTAGTGTTTAATTGCGTTAACTTCCTGTGATAAATGATTTCAGGTTTTCGCGTTTTTGATGGAAAATGCCTGAGTAATAAATTTTCCTTTTCAAGAAAAATACGTGGTTGAGTAAAGAATTGTTTAAAATAAAAAAGAAATATTTAAAAATTTACTTAATTATAAAATATAATTTGTACGATAAATTGGAAATTATTATTGTCAATTCTAAATATTTACCTGTTATGATCGCTATAGTGAAAAGCGCCGCGGCGCTGAAGGACCTCATGATTGTAATATTTCGCTCACAGAACACGGTTGTTTATAAAACGATAGTCGTACACAACACTTGCACTTAACACCACCGAGGCATATTACACAGTCGACGCGCGAAAGCTCAGCGCGCGTGCGCGGGAGTGATCGAGTGCAGAGGTTTGATCGCTCTATGTTGCCGTGGTGGGGTGGTTGCGATACAATTGTTAAACTTGAAGGCTTGAGGGTCAGGTAATTGTGACAGCGATTTTAATATAACAAAACCTACTACAATATTAAAGAGACTTATGTTCAACAAAGTTATTAGATTACAGCGATTTTCACGAGATTAACTTAGGTTTTTATGGTGAAAATTTATACTCTATTCTTTCAAAACTCGACGTCAGCCTAATCGAATACATTACATACAGTTCTGAAAATTTTTGTTTTAACAAAACTTAACAAATGCAGTAGGTATTACAATAAAATATATAGTTAGAAGTGTTCTCGATGTGTTGTTTCACGAATTTCAATACATATTTCAATTAATCTAAAAAATTAATTGAAAAATCTTTTGGTTATCATTTACTTAGATAATTTACTAACTTATAAAATAAAAACAAATCAATATATAAATACAAATAATAACGACTTAAGACACATTTATATTATTGATTTCCTAATGTCAAATTTTCCAAAATTTGTTTTCAATGGCACCACACCTCAAAGGTTACGGAAGTAAGCGAAATGTCAGGGATTTAGCATGAGGCGGATATCGAACACTGGACAGAGCATTGCATTACAATCCGGATAGCCCACTCGTTGCATTATTGAAATTATTCATTCTTGCAAACAAATATATCTGTTTGACAATGACATACTGAAATATAGCCTGATAATATCTTTATACTTTATTTTTGCATTAAATGGTCCATTTATTTTTACGATTATTGAATTGTTGTAATGTATTTAAACATATTGTATTGCAGAATACAAAATTATATTGCTTTTGTGACTAATCGAGTTGTAATTTATTTTATATTAATCGATATATAAAAGTCCCAGCAGTGACGATAAAAAACATGATTTTATCGCTCTACAAATACTTACCTTTAGGCGTAAAACCTTCAAAAGTTCTAAATTTTACGTAAGATGGTTAAAATTTAATACATTATTCTAAAACATCAATTAAATTTGTATCATTAATTAAATTAATTACTGGCTAATGTCTCGTGAAATTGTTAAACTACAAGATTTATCAATAAGTGAAAAAGATAAAGTTCTTCAAAGTTAATAACAACCTATAAGTTTTTCCGTGGAGTCACGAAGAAAAAGATGAGTGTCACCTCCCCATATCTTACCCGCGGGAGTCGTAAGAACCGACGACGTGATTTGACATCGCATGACATGCGGCCGGCCAGTCGTAAAAATCAACCGAATCCCATTGCAACAAAGATAGGTATTATTTGCATAGTCTAATACATAAAATTCTCGTATCACAATGTTTTCTCCTCCGAAATGGCTTGTCCGATCTTTATGAAATTTTTTATGCATATTCAGTAAGTCTGAGAATCGGCTATCTATTTTTCAAAACCCTAAATGATAAGGGTTATCCACCCCTAACATTTGTATGGCAATACAACGTGAATTAATTATAATGTTAGGACTTAATATATCCATATTTAGTTCGATTTAACTTTGTCGTTTGTTCTGTCCTAGAAACATCACGGTCCATTCGACGAAGAATTAAATATTTTTTATGTACGTTTGTCTGTTACATGAAATTTATTGGATCTTCCGCAAATACACATTACAATAATGTGGATGTTTATTTTAAAAATATTTAAATACTGAAAACAGTGTTAAAAATAATAAGCAACGCCATGAATAAATTATATTTATATATAAAGTATGTGTAACCTTTACAGTCCAAAGGAATTTGACTTTCCGGTATTAACATTATTTAGTAGAGTACTATCTTATTGCCTTTATATACCTTGAAGTATTTACATATTTATGGAATAATATAATAAGTATTATAAGGTTAATAATGTAGGAAGCAATGAAATCTTATCTATATTTTTTTTAAGTAACAGATGTACTTATTCAAATATTTTTTTCTAGAACTTAATGGCAGGAAACTTGAAGTATTTAAGAAATATTTCAATTTATTTTCATTTTCCTGAACTGTAAAAATAATTAATTGAAATTCGCTTTTGTTCTTAACTCGTTGATGTCTTTTGTATAAAATGTATGAATAAAATTGTAAAGAGGCGATTTTTTATTTTACTATTCTTTTTGCGTCGTAGGTGAAGAAACTGGGTATGTGCATGTGACAGTGACTAATGGGAGGCTGCCTAAGACTGGAAGCGTGAAAGAATCATAGGGAGTTCTTTGCTCATGAGTTAAATGCAATGGGCTAAATGAAGATATAGCATAAATTTGAGAGTTTGTTCAAAAGAGTCTGTCCCCGTTCCCCTGAAATTCATAAAATGGTAAGATTAGTACTAGAATTCAAAAAGTGTGTGATAACGTGAGCAATAATATCAAGTCACTCACATTGATTTTTGAATAATTTATTCGACTAAAGTTTGTTTTGATATAATATAATATATAATATAATATTCATGGACATTTCACACAACGTCCTCTGGTCCCAAGCTAAGCTTACACGCTTGTGTTATGGGTACCAGAATACGGATAGAATACATATACTACTTTTCTTTTGTAAATACATACTTATAATACATAGAAACACCCAGACGCAGTACAAACATTTGTACGACATTTATGGATATCACAAAAATGATTGTCCCAAGCGGGAATTGAACCCGCTACCTCGTGCATGGCAGTCCATTACATAAACCACTCCACCACGAAGCCCGTCGATATATACATTTAATTGGAAGTTTCACGCAATTATTTCAGTTGTTAATCGATTCATGTAATGGTTTCCAGTATTTATAGTAATTGCGTTGATTATTCACGAAATTGTTCACAAGGCTAAGGGCCTGTGCACGAGAGAGTTAGTTCCAAGGTTCTATCTGTTACTGTACATTGTGTGTGAAGTATAATAGATGTGAATCGTTTGAGGTTTAACTTACTACATGTATCTTAAAGCTTGGCTAATGGTTACCAGATTACAGTTTGGCTTTTATATATTTTTCTTCGTCACGGAATAAATACGCAATAGATCCGACATATACGATATTTTTATTAATTACGTCATTGTATGATAGAAAATATGCGAATTGAACCAATATCACGTTTACGGAGACGGTAAGTCTACGGATAACTCACAAAGCCTGTTTAACTGTCTTATGTGAAAATCGTATTTACAACCTTTCGCACAACAGGCAGTTTTACTACCACAACGCCATAACTTCCCATCAACATCTATGACATAAAACACTATCAAATACCAACACTACTGATAAAGCAGCAGTTCAATTATGCAAGTGCCCAAAAACGCAATGTGGGCCACGGAACACTTTCGATTTCGCACGACCCAACATTTCAACGGCGGCAGTGCAGCCTCAGGCTGCATACGTTCGAATTACTGGCCTACATTATTGCACGAAACGACCTGTTTGAAACCCTATAAACTAGTGCGGATAATATAACATTCCAGACCAGATAATAGAAAGACAAATATATAATTCTAAAATTTGCATTAATTTAAAGTTGTGTAATATATCCATTACGGCGTGCTGAATTTATTGTGCCTACAATGTTTACAGATTGTCTTTAAAAATTTCAAGTTCCCAACAAAATTCCTAATATATTTAAGTTATCAATGAGCTCTATCTATATGTTTTACTATTAGGGACAGCAGCTCAGTTATTGCTAGCTATTATTAAATTTCTTAATAACAAATTAAGAAATTTTTCAAATTTCTTCGCACAGATACGTTATTATGAAGATACTATTTCCTGACCAATTTGTGTAATTAAAACATAGTGACACAAAAGAAACGGTACAAAACCTTGACATTTTTTTCAAACGCGTCGAAGAAATCAAAAAGTCGCTGTTAAATGATTACGTAGTGATTTACATGTATATAAATGTATTTAACTGTTACTTCTTAAGGTTGCATTTGTAAGTATCACAACTCGGTCGCGCGACCAACTCTTATTTTGTATAGAAAATGCCGTCCGATTCTTATATATTTAAAGCAAAGACAAGTTCGTTGCTGAAGTGGTTATTGTTTTGTATACGAAATAGGCGTGGCTAAACGCAAAAGTGACCGCAGAATGGGCACTGCTCAAGGCACAACAGGGTCGTGTTTGGTCGCGCAACCCACATTTTACATTGCGAGAGCGGTGTGACCGACATAAATGTATTCTTGTCTTCTTATGGCAACGTTAAAATTGCCACTAATTTGATGGGTCATGCGCAAGGAGCTTCGACGAAGATACATGAGTATGTGTAATTGTGTAATAATTCTACGATCGAGCGTCGCAGTCTCACATCGCGGTCGCTGGACATCTGAATGCCACCTTTACGATTGAGTGAGGCAATGACACCTACAAAACATAACAATATACTTTTCAATTTAAAATAAATTCAAAGTAATTACAACATGTTAATATAATTTGGCAAGTGTCGGTGCGTATTCGCAATGGACTTAAACTATTTAAGTAACACATTTGTTTCGTCCAATTATTAATAAGTAAGAAATCTTGGTAATGAAATAACTAGGTAATTAACTGCACAATTGTTATTATAAAATATGTTATGTAAGCTATATTATTATTACGTAGATCACATAAGTAAAGTTATTTAACCAACATAGAAAAAATAGAAAAAAAAGGATTACACAAATGTACTAAGAACGTTTCCTTTGTATTTCAATTCAAGCACTGCTGCTAGGTGTAACTGGGAATGTTTGAAAAAATTGGTGAATTTTTGAACGACTCACAACTAGAGGGTTTCATATAAACTAGTACAAAGAGCTTAAACGTAAGTTACCAATAAGTATGTTTATTTAAAAAACGCTTTTGGTAGGCAACTTTCGTTTGTGTCTATCTATTATCTGTATCAATCGTTGTAACGCAATCTTTGAAAGTGATTTTCGCCCTCTTTTCATAGTCTGTGTGCAATATTTCAGATGCAAATAATAATAATAATAATAATAAATATTCATGGACATTTCACACAACGTCCTCTGGTCCCATGCTAAGCTTATATGCTTGTGTTATGGGTACCAGAATACGGATAGAATACATAAACTTTTTTTGTAAATACATACTTATAATACATAGAAACACCCAGACGCAGTACAAAGATTTGTATGACAATTAGAAAAATCACACAAATGATTGTCCCGAGCGGAAATCGAACCCGCGACCTCTTGATCGGCAGTCCGTTACCAGAACCACTACACCACGAGGCCCGTCAGAAAATGAAACATATCATCATATTAAACATCGTAATTACAATAAATATGCTGATTATCACTTGTATTATTTAATTTTTAAACGAAGCAGATTACTAATACATATTAATTATTTTAACTGGTGTTTCAGTTTTTAACTACAAAGGTAGAGGTTCTCAATCCGTCTGTATTTTTTTAATGTTTTTGATAGACTAAGAAAATTATTATGTCATATTTCACATTCATGTTGATATGAGTTTTTAAAACTATTTAAGTCGGCAACGTGTGCAAAAGTTGTTGAAATCAGGTGATAATTTTCTAAAAAGCATTATAATATGACAGATAGCAATAAAATTATGTAGCTAAACTTACTTTCGGTCATTTACCTTACAATATACAATATTTCTTAGACAACATAGGTCTTCCCAATAGAATATTACTAAAAGGTTAACAACCTCCTTAACAAAACACATAAAATCAATTTTATAATAAAATTTTATAACTTATTTTTAAAAAACTTGCTGTTGTAAGTTGTAAGCTATAAACTATAAATTTTTAAAATAAGCTATTATGGTATTATATTACTAATATTACACAATGTGTAATATAAATAATATAATATAGACTAGTGCAGATAACTTCAAAAATAATAAAAAATTTAAAAAAATCATAGTAGGATGAATCCCATTAGAAAAGGAGGAGAATATTATAAAAATAAATGGAAAAAAATAATTTACGGGCGATCTGAGGTCGGGAAGGGGATGAGGGGGGATTGTTTTAAGGGTAAAAAATGGTTTTTCTCGATTTCCAGCAAAACTAATAGCCCTATGGAAAAAAGTTAAAAGGCAAAGCTGTAGGTACTAAAAAGATCTAAAACTTTTATATTCACACTTTATTCACATAACCTCAAAATTTATGTGAAAAATTCATTAAACCAAGTTTTAGGATTTTTTTTCTTGTCGGCCGAAGAAAAAAGGGAAGTACGATACCCATATTTTTGTATGGAGCATTATTTGGTATCGTGCCCTCTTAAGTTTAGTTGTGCACTTAGAATTGGTATCATTGTTATCTATCATAAGATAAAAATTGTATCTTTAATAACTATAACGTTCTAAGAGTGAAAATAAAAAAAAAGGTTTTGGCTACAGACTATGTGATCTATAGAACTGATCATTCATTGTAACTACTTAATTATAAATTAATCAAAACAGCCAAATACTTTAAAGAAATAACATAATATACTCATACAATGACAATGTAATTATATCTTTAACTATTATGTTAAAATCTACGAGTCTCATGCGAGTATCAAGACAACTTGGCAAATATATGAGTTTATATTATTACTAGCTGTTGCCCGCGACGCCGTCCGCGTGAAATTTAGAATACTTTTCATACCTTTTTTTCGCAATAAAAGGTAGCCTATGTCCTTTCTCAGGGTATAAGATTGTCTGTGCCAAATTTCATCAAAATCAGTTGAAAGGTTTAAGCGGGAAAGCGTAACAGACAGACAGAGTTACTTTCGCATTTATAATATTAGTAGGGATTTTGTTTTAAAATAAATGGCAACATTTAAAACAAAAAAATAAAATGTAATAATATCTAAAATAGTTAACAATACTTGAATTAATAAATTTTTTTTCTATTTTTTTTAATTGTCTATTTCTGATTGGAGTCCTTTTCTTTAAAATAAAAATATTTCTTTTAATTCAACGTTACATTCAACTTAAACAATTTTATAGCCAAAAACGGAAAATCCTTAGTTTTCGTATCCTTCAGATATTTTAGAAATAGAATTACAGATTAGAAACGCCTTCGCTATAGATCTTTTTCATCAAACTTTAGTACGACGATTTACTTCTAGACATGTCTAGCCCTTAATTTACTCTAAGAGCACTTACAGGAGGAAATTACTTAACATTGAATCGTTACATACAAGTCATACAGAATGTTACTACATAAAAATTACATAGCAACTGATAAACAATACATCGTGTTGTTTCATAACATCTATAGGCTAATTAGTAACAACTTATTATAACAACTAGTGACGTGCTCCCGATTTGACGGTACTTATCAATGCGTGAAATCTAAAAAAAAACAAACACTTAATGATACTACGCGATAATACGCCTGTCAATCAAAATAACAGCAATTCCGTGTAGTGACAGACTAAGAACACATAAATTAAACAAAAATTACATGCTTTTAAATGCGGTGAAAGATATAATCTTGGAGAAATTTGTTTGCGTTTTGATTGCGAAGTTTAGATTATAAGCTTTTGAAGGAAACTTTTTTTATTCGCTTAAACTTTTTTTAGATTTTTACAGTAGTACCTAGTATGCTCGCATATCCTCATAAAACATAAAATTTTTGGATCCTAATCGATAGTGACAATGTCTGCATGAGATTGTAGTTAGACATCAGCACCATGGTTCAAATATTTTTGTTATGTCATAGATATTTTTATTGGATACTTTCATGCTATCCGTGGTTTGTTTCTCGAATTTTATACACAAACTCCCTTTTTTAAGGTAAAACGTTTATGGATTAACTACAACAATAGTTAGATAGATACCTTATGTGACAAGACTTACAATTTTACCATAATTGTATATATGTAAAAAAAATTCTTAGTATAGAACGAAGGAAATAAATAACAAAGAAATAGTAAGGCAACCTTGAAATTTTATCAGAATTTTCTAAGATTTACTTTCTAATAATATTTCAAAGCCAATACCAATAATCTCAATATCGACAGTACAAACTGTTAATGATTCATTTGAAGGATATTTCGGAATCAATCGTTACAATATTGCACGCAAATAATTCAACATAACTACTTACTTTTATCTACCACTTACTTGTTAAGTAAATCATTTAGATTGACCTTTGCTTGTTGAGTTTCATTAAGTTAATTCTAGTGAAGGTAATGGATTAGATTAACGGATGTTGTCTAATTTACAAAATTGTTAATCTTAATCTATTACTCATTTTATGATTGAGGATATAGTGGATGCAATACTTGTTACGTCGTTATTAACGTCCCACTGCTGGGAATGAGCCACTTTGAGAGGGATTATGGTCTACTGTGTCGCACTCACCAGGCGTGTTGGCACAGGGTTTAGTTTCGAGTTTTCTGTCTCTCATAGTAGATGTTCACTGCTTATATTGTCCATTAGCTGGCTCTATCCGTACGCTACGTTATGTTTTTCATATTAACTTCAACTTCAAAACGTAAGAAGGCCGAGAAAATTTCCGGAATTTTTTTTTTATCTGAAACCAAGGACTTAATATGGAAAGCCAGCTAGGCTTTTACTACTGGGACTCTACCATACTTAACTTTTTTTTCAATCTATGACTTTGTAGTTTAAAATTTGTTCTTCTAATAAAACAGCTCATTTTGTTAATTATTAATCTGTTTACATTTTAAAAATCATTGAATAAAGTAGAATAAGACGGCTTATATTTAATGCCACTGTAAACATAATATTTTTGCACTGATACTCGCTTACATCTATGTATTACATCTTTATTTATTATAAAACACAGTCGTTATTTTTATGTGTATGTCCCTATGTGAGCTTCTTCATAACCATGCAACGGATTTTAATGCGTTTTTTTTTCAAAGATGAAGTAGTTGTTATATCGATATATGTTATAACACTGGCTTTTTTTCAAAATTATTTAAGGTTTGTTTCTAAATTCCACGCATAAGAAGTTGTGAGTAACAGCTAGTGATCTATAAAACAGAAGAGATTTGCATTTATGAAATTATATTGCATAATTTTGAATAAATGTATCTGGATTCGTAAAAACGGGAAAGATATTTTCTAACACTTGCGCGACTTATCTGTTGAAATAAAACTACTTTTTACGGATTTAGACGCGTATATTTGTTTTAAATTGATTAATTGATGAATTGATGAATATATGAATGATTGATGAATATAATTGATGAATTGATTAATGACTATGGTGACTGCAAAGTCTCCGAAATGTCGGGCCAAAATTTAAAACAAATATACGCGTCTAAATCCGTAAAAAGTAGTTTTATTGAAACGGGAAAGATGTTCGAAATTCCGCGCGTACAGGGCAACAGCTAGTAACGTATAATCTGGAGAGAAGTAAAGAGCGATTATAGCGATTAGGGCTTCGTGGTCTAGTGGTTCGTATAACGGACTGCCGATCATGAGGTCGCCGGTTCAATTTCCGCCTCGGACAATCATTTGTGTGATGTTTATAAATGTCATACAAATGTTTGTTCTGCGTCTGGGTGTTTCTATGTATTATAAGTATGTATTTACAAAAAAAAGTAGTATGTGTAGTATATCCGTATTCTGGTACCCATAACACAAGCATATAAGCTTAGCTTGGGACCAGAGGACGTTGTGTGGAATGTCCGTGAATATTTATATTTATTGTTATTTATTATTATTTTGAGATGAATTTAACATTGAATGCAATAAGCATTTTTCTATTCCCTTCAATATCTTACGAAGTGATGGTATGTTGTAACATATTACTACTTAAACTCATAAAAATAAATAATATAACTTACAGTTATTAACTTCCTCTAATAACATTACAAGTACGCGATATTTTTACGAAACGATTGCAATAAAAATCTCAATTACATATAATAATTAAATGTAATAAACAAGAGCAGTTATGTGGTGTGATTTATTAAAAGTTTGATGAAATCATTACAATACAATGTTTAATATAATCTAATATATATAGACCTCTGTAACAGGACATACTACTTTTAGCTGAAGGTCTTGTTGTTTAGAAGTTTTAAGATGGGGTCGTATGATAACAAATTGCTTAATTATTATTTCGACAATACATTCTAATGTATTTCGGGCACTCCTGAGTGATTGAATTCCTTTCGACACATACCTTTGTTAATATTCATTCATTTAACAATGAATCCAGATACATTACCAATCCAAATGCTAATCTCTTCTGTTTTATAAATAATAATATAATCATAATAATAAATATTTATGGATATTTCACACAACGTCCTCTGGTCCCAAGCTAAGCTTATATTCTTATGTTATGGGTACCAGAATACGGATAGAATACATATACTACTTTTCTTTTGTAAATACATACCTATGGCATTCGTTATTTTCATTTATTGATTTATTTGTTTTTGTTTTTACTAATTAATTGTTAATTTTTACTTTATAATTATTGATTTTTAGGGTTCCGTACCCAAAGGGTAAAAACGGGACCCTATTACTGAGACTTCGCTGTCCGTCCGTCCGTCCGTCCGTCCGTCCGTCCGTCCGTCTGTCACCAGGCTGTATCTCAAGAACGGTGATAGCTAGAGAGTTGAAATTTTCACAGATGATGTATTTCTATTGCCGCTATAACAACAAATACTAAAAATAAAATAAAATAAATATTTAAGGGGGGCTCCCATACAACAAACATGATTTTTTTACCGTTTCTTGCTCGATACTAATAACGTTGCCTTATGTTGCATAGATAATGGTACGGAACCCTTCGTGCGCAAGTCCGACTCGCACTTGACCAATTTTTTGATTTATCCTTTATTATTTTTTGACATTTTATTATTTTATTTTATCCTATTGTTTTTTGTTATTTAAGTACCTAATGACTTTAAATGCAATGAAAAATTATCTATTAGTTGCCTACTCATGTATATATTTATATCCATTTGTGTATATGTAATGATATAAATTACTATCTACTATGACGTACAAACTACTTATGTACAGTTACCAATAAAAGAGTATTGAGTATTGTATAATACATAGTAAACACCTAGACGCAGTACAAACATTTGTGTGACAATCAATAAAATCACACAAATGACTGTCCCGAGCGGGAATCGTACCCGCGACCTCTTGATCGGCAGTCCGTTACATGAACCAATCACCCACGAGGCTCGTCTCATGACTAGCTGTTGCCCAAAACCTCATGCGCGTGGAATTTAAAACCAAACCCTAACGAATTATACAACACAAAACATCCTAGTAAACCACTCTATATATTAAACAAAAACCGCATCAAAGTCCGCCGCGTAGTTTTGAAAATATGTGCTCACATAGGGACGTATATGCAGAAATAACGACTTTGTTTTTTAATATAAAAAGATTGGCTACGAGAAAAAAATACAATTTTTCAATATGATAACATTGTAGGTAATAGACACCAAGCTAAGACCACGATGTAAATCATAATAATCCTCATCGTCACACCCCCTTTTAGTTGTAAAATACATAAATAATTGCAAAAGAAAAAAAACAATGAAAATAAAATATCCATAGAGTTTCTTGTCTGTTTTTCTTCATAAGATTCCCTTTTGGAACAGACGCCAATGGCCCTTTTGAAACAGCATGTTTAACTTGCTTATTTAAAAGAAAAATATTTGACTTTGACTTTGACGATTCCTGCTAATTAAATTGCCTCTTCATAATGATGTATGACAATCTAACAAAATACTTCTAAGCAAGAAAATTGTTTCTGAATACAAAAAGATAAACATACATTTGTGTTATTTCTGTAAGGTTTAGAATATAATGATTGAAATAACCTTGACCCAGTATTGCGTATTAAACATTGTTACTCTCTGTAACCAAACAATAACATAGCAAAGACAATAAGCTCATTGGCTCCGCAATCATTATTTGCAACATAATATTGAATTGTTTAAAACTACATCTTCATATGATATATTGCCTATTTCAATTATAATCTGAGTTATAGTTAATTCTAAAAAACGGACGATGACTTAACACCAAACCTCTATATTATTTACAGTTATGACATTAAGGAATCGATGTACAGTGCAGTTTTCGGCCTAATCTAAATGGCAAATGAAATCCCTGCAGAAGTAAAGGAGGCCTGGGACTCTGTGGGACCCTAATGAACTGAAAGAAGGGTGAAAGCGGCCTGATTACGTTATGTGAAATGTTTGTAAATATATAGTTTACTAGCTGACCCGGCAAACGTTGTTTTGCCATACAAATATCAGTGGGGGGGAGGCTTTTGAAAAATAGATGTTGGCCGATTCTCAGACCTACTGAATATGCATGTAAAATTTCATAAGAATCGGTCAAGCCGTTTCGGAGGAGTAGGTACGGTAACTAACACTGTGACACGTGAATTTTATATATTAGATTTATCCAGCAAAACCACCCTTTACGGAATCAGACGCGTATTATGTTTTAATTTTTTTGTTTAACATTAGTTTTAAAGTTTAAAACAAATATACGCATCTAAATCTGTATCCTGAATCGCGCAAGTGTTAGAGAATATTATGTTTCTCTTCTTCTCCAGTCCATTACAGTCCCACTGTTGGGCACGGGCCTCCTCCACTCTGGGAAGGATTATGGTCTACTGTGCCACGCTGACCTGGCGTGTTGGCGCAGAGTTTATTTTCGAGTTTTCCGTCTCTCACAGAGGATGTTATCCCTGTACAATATTCCTTAGCTGGCTTTTACAGCAACCTGAGAACGCAAAGGGGTGGTGACACTTGTATTCTTAATACGGGACCACACGGATATTATGTTTAATCTACTATATAAAAAATAAGTCGGATTTTCCTTCCTGACGCTATAACTCCAGAACGCACGAACCGATTTCCACGGTTTTGCATTCGTTGGAAAGGTCTCGGTCTGCGTGAGGTTTATAGTTAATTCTTTTTTTTTTTCCTTTTTTTTGGTATGGCAAAACAACGTTTGCCGGGCCAGCTAGTTATCTGTAATTATTAGTGCCATGGTAAGTCCTGAAGTAGCGATATTTTAATTTGTGTCTAAAATGTAATTAAATTACAAGTGAATTATTATAGGCGTTAAAAATTTATTAACCATTATCATCATACTGTCACACTTTTCGCCTATGCAGAGATTATACAGAATGCCAAATGCTACAATATAAACATACTTAAAGAAGTGATGACCCCCATGGGAAAAAGGCGTGATGTTATGATGATAAGAGAAAGCTCTTATCATCATAACATCACGCCTTTTTCCCATGGGGGTAGCCAGAGACTATCGTAGCAGATGGGGCTCTATATTCTCTGCCTACCCCCATGGGAAAAAGGCGTGATGTTATGATGATTCTTTCTCTTAATACCATCCATAATCATTTTCTTAAGAGAATTTAACAATAAGGTGAAAGGAGTGTCATAATATTATTCCCACAAATCAATAAACACGATTGTTATGCCAATTATGCGGAAATCCTTCAAGTTATGCGTGTTACTAGATCACTTATCAAATACCATACGTCAATTCATGATCATCTTTACAGAGCTATAAATGGTTTTTGTTTTTTTCTAACACGCACTGCACGCTACTCTGAAGTTAGTTTAGATATTATTTACGCATCTTTAAGCCAGTTCCTTTATGAGATAACCAAAAAGAATAAAATGCTTAAAAAGCTGTTTCTTACAGAAGTAACTTATCAAAAATATCTACTAACCTTTTGTATCCAGCGTCCATCTAGGTTTTGTTGATAAATTATATAGAGCCAAAAATACCTGCCAATTTTTTGTATCTAGCGTCCGTCTAGGTTTTATTAATATTATAACATTTTATATTCCCGATTATTCCCAAACAAAATATAGCAAGCAAGATTTAGTTCAAATATTGACTTCCATTGCTCTAGTCACTTCTTGACATTATGATTACCAAAATGAATTAATAATAGGAATAGTTTCAATTGGTTAATTAATAGTGCGATAATTAATAGCCCATTTATAACATACAGGATAATTAAAATGGGATGTTATTCAATTAGTCAATTTCCTAAAGCCAATTGCCGTCAATTTCCGTAAAGACTGGAGCATTTCCGCAATGGCTCCAATAATTCCGCAATACAACATTACACCAATTGATTAACCTTAATGTCAATTTATATGTGTAATAACTATCTTTTGGATTTAATTATTTTGCATCTAATATAATTTGTATGCATGCATAGTATATACAACCAGATGTAGATAACCACTAGGAAGTATGAAGTGACGGCCTAGATGCAGAAAACAGTCTTATTGATCATTGCCCGTATAGTTCATCGCTTTTTTTTTCGTACTGAGAGATAAAATGGGACCCTGTTACTGAAACTTCACTGTCTCTCCATTCGTCCTTCTGCCACCAAGTTGTACTTCTGGGAAGAGGGTTAACTAAACAGCTAAAAAGTTGCCAACTTTTGTGTATTAGTTGATGCTATAATGACTAATACTCATTATCATTATTCTTCTGTCGTTATCTCATCATTTGGGATCGATTTGATGTGTTAAACGCCCTTCGTATGCGAGTCGAACTCATAGCTCTTACTCAGCTCATAGCATCACTGCAACTAGCATGCTGAGCTGAGGCCGTTTTGTGAAGGGTTTCACACATCTTTTGTTTTATATATGCCTGTGTTCTAGTACCCATAACATAAGCATATATAGAGGACGTTGTGTGAAATGCCCATGAATATTTATTTATTTATTTATTTATTTATTTATTTATTTATTTATTTATTTATTTATTTATTTATTTATTTATTTATTTATTTATTTATTTATTTATTTATTTTATTTATTTATTTATTTATTTATTTATTTATTTCTTTCTTTCTTTCTTTCTTTCTTTCTTTCTTTCTTTCTTTCTTTCTTTCTTTCTTTCTTTCTTTCTTACTTTCTTTTTTCTTTCTTTCTTTCTTTCTTTCTTTCTTATATATACTGTATTTTTTTTCTGTGCCTAATTGTATTTGTGTGATTATCCTTCCAATAAATTTACTTTTCTTTCTTTCTATACCTGGGTGCCAAGTCTGCAATTCAATATTGTCACAATGATAGTACGATAACACCATCATGGCATCATTTGTGACAAAAAATTAACTTAATAAAATTCGCCATTATGCAATCAGTTATTGCATTTGTTGATTGCATAATAGCGAATTTTATCAAGTTCGGTAGTCTACTGAAAATTTTTTGTGGTTATAATGATGTCATTGAACTATCATTGTGACAACATTGAATAGCAGACTTGTCCCCTGAACGGTAATCTTTCAATTATACATCCATTGCTCTAGCCTAATGTTGTCAATCTCGTCGGAGAGCATCCTCCCAATTTTCCAGAGATGCTCTATTAAACTTAATGAAAAAAATACTGATAGTTTTCTACCTCTAACGACAACCTAACACCCGTATTCACAAACCATATTTACTTAAGTAAGTACTTAAGTGTTGATGCACTGTGCAAAGGGTAACACTTCTCAGTGCGTTCCGTTCATCGATGGTTCATGGAGCCTTTGTATTCATAGACAAAACTTAGCTATGCGTTCAGTTTAACAAACAAATAGTGCGCTTCACCACTTAAGTATTGTTTGTGAAATGATTTTGCTACCCCTGTGCGTCCATGCCTACTATGAGACCTCACAGTAACGTTTGTGAATACGGCTGTAAAATATCTGTCGCAATAATAATTATGTACATACGTAAGCCGAGATCTCGCAGGATCATTAGCAAGCCTTCTAAATCTACGCATATTAATTACAATTAAATTGCAATTAATGACAAAATATAGCACAGAACAAACATGAGAACATTATTACAATATCACATTAAGATTACTATCATTATTTTTGTACGTATATAAACACCTTGTATTTCTTGTTAATTTGTATCAACGCAAATTTAAAGAAGGTCAACCCTGCAGGGGTTTGATATGGCGTCAATATATTCAAGTATTGCGAGCAATGCGGACATAAACGGTTGACTAAATTATGCCTTAAGCGTTTGTTAAGTATTGCTAAATATCAGAGTATCAAACATAACTTGTAATAGATTAAATCATCGAATTCATGTACATTATAAGTAACATTATGAGACAAACAATTTCTGATTATTTGACTGCCGTCGGATATTAAATCTTGTTGACAGACTTCAATAAAAGCAGGAGGTTCTCATTTCGTCTGTATGGAATTTTTTTTATTTGTTTGTTACCTCATAACTTTTAACTGGGCGAAGCGATTAAATTTTTTTTTGTTTTATTTGAAATCTGGTGCTTCCCGTATAGTCTTATTGGCACCAGGACAGGATCTTATGGTTAACTCCTAAGAAATCGAGAAAACCCCTTTAATTTCAAGTTAGTTGAATCTGTTACCCGTATATTGTGCGCGTGGATTTTAGAAAGCAAACCTTATGCAAACTATACATAAAAAGCTTCCTCTTGAACTAACTTATTTATTAAAAAAAAAATCAAGATCCATACAGAAAAATTGCTTACTTACAGTAATTATAAAGATATAGATAGTTACTTTATCTATCTTTACTTATTATAAAACAAAGTCGTTACTTTTGTTTGTATGTCTTTATGTGAGCTTATATCTTAACAACTACGCAACGGATTTTGATGCGGTTTTTTAATAGTGGTTCAAGAAGATGATTTTTTTGTATAATTTATTATGGTTTTATTTCTTAATCAAACGCGTACGAAGTTGCGGGAAACAGCTAGTGGACAATAAAATTGTACACTGCGTTAACTTAATTTACCACACACAAGTTTTTCAAACGACGCGACGATGGACAATTAGTGTTTTACTTTTTTATTCCTTATCTATCCATCATTGTGCTGAGTGACTCTACTATACGTGTTAGGGTATTCTACGTTTAATATTTTTCAAATTTACTTTTATTTATGTAATAAACAGGTAGTAGCAGCAATAACTGTTGTATTATATGTATTAAAAATTATTACTATACGGATATGCTGCGTTAAACACGTCGATTACTCTTTCTTCCACAAAACCTTTGTTGGTAATAATTATACTAGTTTTTATCATAGGTCAGCTCAATTATTACGGAAAATAACGCCCGTTTTGTTGTTATATTTCCTTAATTAAATTTACTTTTAGACTTTCAGTTATTGAGGATAAAAACAAAGAATAACGTCCTTGTCTATGTTTCTTAGTGGCCAGTGCGCTCTATAATCTAAGTTTTAATTTATAATAATTACTCCTTGCTTATTTTATTACTACAATAAAATAATTAGAAGCGTATTTTGCACAAATGTGCAAAAACATTTTCCGTATATACGATATCAAACGCAAATTATATTTAAATAGAGACCCCGTTTTGGTCTGTTGAATATTCGCAAGATTATCTAATTATTCATAACCATAAGGTCTAAGTGTAGATAATTTTGTTGCCATTTTAGAAGTAAATTGCTTACACAAAGGGAATGAGAGCACAGTTTTGCCAAACATGCAAATTCGTATTAAAACCGCTTTGCTTTATATGGTGCTACCAAGTAATACTATCTAGATTGTTTTCTCAGGATGCTAACCACCCATCTCCGTTATATTATACCAAATAAAGGTATATTTAATTCTACTAAGGTTCTTGAACTCTTATTTATTTTATATTGTCATGGGACATCACTTAAGGGACTACATTAATATTATCGTATATCGTCGCCTCCACGTACATATTAACACAGCCAGTAGGCACAGAAAATGAAAAATTAGGGATACTTTTCCTATTTACTCAAAATCTACTAAATATATTTTAATTCTGATTTACGTGTTTCTATATATAATAGTTACTTATGTTTTTAAAGTTATTTCATTAGTTAATACGCGATAATATACCGACAAATGAAAAAAATAAAAAAATTGAGAGGTTGTTTCGCCAAGATTTTCTATCGAGAAAACTTTTTTCAATCGCGTTTCTGAGTTGATGCGATCCTAGATCATATATTGAATAAACATATACTTAAAAATTAGAGCTCTAGCCATTCAATCTAAAGAAACAATGAAAACTTCGTACATAGAAAAATGCACGAAGCTATTTTGGTATCGTCTTAAAACGTTGGAAAGGAACATACAAAGAGTTATTAATGTATTATATTATTATGTATTACTATGTATTATAAGTATGTATTTACAAAAGAAAAGTAGTTTATGTATTATATCCGTATTCTGGTACCCATAACACAAGCATAATAAGCTTAGCTTGGGACCAGAGGACGTTGTGTGAAATGTCTATGAATATTTATTATTATTATTTTGTTTTGAAACTACAGTTTCTCGGTTTTCCCGGTTTTATTAAGAGAACACGGGCTCAAAGCCAAGTGTTTTCTTAAGTTTGAATAGAAGGTGTAATGCTATTATCCTGATCTAATTGAAGAAATTTGCGAACTATACGACATGTGTTTAGAATCGACGCTTTTTGTAGAGTGAGATATATATATTTTGAGAGATTGAGTATGTCTAGGCTATTAAATAGATGTTTAGGGATAACACCCGTTGTAGAAACTACTATAGGAACAATTGTGACTCGCTCCATTTTCCAATTTGTTTTTATTTCTTCTTGTAGTTCTGTATATTTCCTAATCTTTTCACTTATTGTAATGTCTGTAAATTGTTTGTATTAGGTACCGCAATGATTATTATTATTAATAAATAACTGAACTTTCACGAAGTATAAATATAAATAAATACATACTTATAATACATAGATACACCCAGATGCAGTATGATATTTATAAATAACACACAAATGATTGTACCGAGCGGGAATCGAAACCGCGTCCTCGTGAACGGCAGTCCGTTGCATGAACCACGGTTGGACCTATTTTGATGAAATTTGTGTGTTTATTCAAGGGGGTTTGAGGATGGTTTAGATTCACAATTGGCTGGACCGATTTTGATGAAATTTTTTGTTGTTGATTTTTATACAGAATTGTATGGCAAAACAACGTATGCCGGGGCAGCTAGTACACTTTATAAAAATAATACTATATAACATACCAATTTGTTTAAGTGTGACATAGTGTTTATTAAAGTCACCGGCTACTTGTTCATCTCCACCTTGGCTCATTAGAGACATTGATTGAGGTCTACTACCACCTGATTTGTTACCCGTCATCTATCTCCGTATTTATCTGCGTATTGCTGTAATTAATATCTCTTAGTCAATAGAAAAAGCAGTTAATATCAAAGAAAAGGTGTGAAGAAACAATATAATAAACTAACCAACGAAATATAATAGACTTATACCTACTTTTTTATTCAAGAAGCGATTTACGTAATATTTATTTACGCAAACCAAATCAAATTGCTTTAAAACACAATTTAGTTTATGATGGATAAGTACATAAACGGTATACTATACCATAATATTTTCCCATGGTAATTAGCCATGAAATGACACACAGTTACAAGAATGAAAGTCATAAGACCTTTGTTCAATCATTACCCTTCGAATTGATTTCGTAAAAAGTCATTCATATCTATTGTAAATTGGTCAGTAAATGATTGCGGAATCCATCTTATAACTCTTTAAATGTATTGTAATAAACAATAAACAATACCTTCAGTTATTAAACCTTGTAGAGTAAGTAATTATTGATTTAATAATTTCACTTAATTAATTTTCACGTTCTGTTTACTTTCAGCTACGATTAATAAATACAGAAAAAATACAGTGGATAGAATTCATTATTAAGAATATTTTAAATTTCATGTTTAGATAAATTATTTTCTTGGGTAATACAATAATACAACACTTAGAAAACAAAAAGTTTTATCATCAGCACTCACACTATATAATTTTGCTAGCCGTTGCCCGCAACTTGCGTTTGGGTATTTTTGCGTACGAGAGGAGCTTAGAAAACAACCCATAACAAATTAAACCATCCTAAAAAGCCATCCTTTTTAATCACTCTATCTATTGAAAAAAACCGCATCAACAAAGGTTGCGTAGTTTTGAAGTTATAAGCTCACATAGGGACATACATACAAAAATAACGACTTAGTTTTATAAAAAGTAAAGATAATTATGGTCTTTTTCATAATGACTTATCGGAGGTTTAAAAGTTCGCTAAAATGGGTTTGCGAAAATTGTCAAAACTAACAAGTTTTGACAATTTTCATAATTTCAAAATTTTAATCAAACAATTTCAAAAATTCATAATAGTATTTTTACGATAAAACGTTTATTATCTCTCCGATAAAATCTCCGTTTAAACCTCCGATAAGTCATTATGAATAAGACCCTTAGTCATTAAACAAAAATAAGACACGTTATTATTTTGAGTAGTTATTATTTTTTAATGAAATTAGTCAAAACAATTAAATCTTGCACATTATTTGTTTAATGCAAACTCGTCTTTTCGTTGTAAGTAACCTATAGTGCAGTTCAAAATTTGAAATGCACACTCTGTCTTTTTAGTAGCTCTACCTAGTAGTATCACTGTTTAGCAATACGAAATCATAAAAAGCAATATCTCACGACACATAACACTGTGCCTACTGTGTAAGGGCTTCATTCGTTCCGTCAATTTCTAGCAAGGGTATAACAGATTGATGGTCTCGTAGTAAACTAATCATGATTTCGAAATAGCAGTAAGAGTTATCGCGCTTTACATAGATGATGCAACCACCTTGAATTGTTATTAACAATGTTAACAAACCTCGTTACCAAAATCTTATAATAGATGACACATAAAAATATATTGTGTGTGCTTACTCGTATTTACGTACCTAAGAAGTTATAGTTACATATTCCTCTGCAAAGTGCATAACCACAACCTCCGCGTGCATCTCTCACGTTTGTATCTTTTTGGTATCGATGTACATGTGCATCTTAAAAATTATCTATTATTATTTTTCCCAAACGCGTTAAAAGAACTATAACTAGAAAATATGCTTTTTTCGAGATGAAACACAGGGCATATGTTGATAAAAGGCTCTATGAAATCAAAATAATACCAATAGATAATTTTCATACCGGATACGAACCTCATTTCTAACAAAAGAATATTTGGTCTTGTATGCTATCCCAACCAAAATAATTAATAATAAGAAATAAAAAAAAATATTTATAGACATTTCACACAACGTCTTCTGGTCCCAAACTAAGCGTATATGCTTGTGTTATGGGTACCAGAATACGGATAGAATACATATACTACTTTTCTTTTGTAAATACATACTTATAATACATAGAAACACCCAGACGCAGTACAAACATTTGTATGACAATTAGAAAAATCACACAAATGATTGTCCCGAGCGGGTATCGAACCCGCGACCTCTTGATCGGCAGTCCGTTAAATAAACCACTCAACCACGAGGCTCGTCAAATGTCATTATCTTAGTTACAAAAATGTGTTGCTTGTAGTGTTATTTCCTGAATATCTCAACAAACATCAAAATATGTTGTATAAATGCGCTTTAGATCTAAATACTTAGGTAATATTTAAATCTAACAAATACTATTTTCGAGAATAAGTTATATTGTTTGGGTATTCCAAAAAATTTTTTATTGGTACCTATAATTATGCACATATGTTTGCACTTAAAGCTAAAAAGATTCAATGAAATTAGCCAACGTCTATAAATATAATTTTTAATAGACGTTTGTAATTAAGATATAATCACATAAGGAAGATTAATTACTGCATAAGAGCAGGCCAAATGTCGGCGTAATTAGTATTAAGGCGTCTATAACCTTGCTTTTATAGAGATAGCTGAATTAATAGATATATAGTGGAATATAACTAGAAATATGTTTCACTTGTTTGAATCTCGAAATGTAAAAGTAGATCATATAAAATATTTCCTTGTATATAAAAGAAATTTGTGCCCTTTTGTACGACTTACTGGTTGAGAATAAGTAAATTTTATTAATGTAATAAATTTTTTTCTAAAAACTTTTATTCATTATCTAAAGCTTACTGCTTAGCTGTTTACTAATCAAGTGTTAGGGTCAAGAAGATAATATTATATCATGGCAAAGTGCTTATGGAAAGTTTTCTTCAGAGGAAGCACTGATACATGATTATCATTGCTTTATATGTATTTAGAGCTTCTACCATGCTCTTCTATCTGACATCATTTCTGTATTAACTCTTCCTGCCTTTGACAACCTCTTTTATGCCATCCATCTACTTTTATATGATCTATCCTCAAGCATCTATAGGTGTGTCTTTAGCAGAGGCATTTAGTAGCGTACTACAACGAATACATTTATATTGGCGCCAAATAACAATTCTTTCCTATTGTTGTACTTAATTGTAATACACCATTTTGTCTGTCTACAAATCTATATGTTACAATTTTATTGAATTGCCAATGTATCTAATAAGGAAATAAGTAATCAAAACCCGTTTGTTATTTATCTTCAATTACCTAAAATTGCTCCATTAATGTTTCTATATCAAATTCTTGAGTGACACAAGTCCTTGTCATCCGAGTTCCGTATTACTTTTTCGTGAATTAAATTACGTGATTATCTTAATTAGATTAAATGTTATCTAAATTGAAATTTTATGAAATAATGCGAATAGTTGCTGTTTGCCCATAAAAAGATAAAAATGATAAAATGCTTTTAATATGTTGTTATTACATTGCACGATGAAGTGATATCCAACAACAAAAAGAAATTGAAAAGCCCAAAATAAATTCAAGCCAAAAAAAATTGTACCTGCGTCATTTGCTGATTGCCTTTAGTTAGTGAGTAACAACGAAAATGTTTTTGAATTCGGTTATTAGGTTTTTCACAATTTGCTTTTAAGTCAATATCAGCTTTAAAAGAACAGTTTAATTAAAAAGCTTTATTTATTTGATATCTTTCCGTTTTGACTGCATGTTTAGAAATACTTTCATTCATTCTTACCAGTTTACCATAATCATCAGCCTGTATCATCAAAGCATGCGAATTTTGAAATAAAAATTCCTGACACCTAACTCATAATACACAGCATACCCTATCCAAAAGATTCTGGCGTAATGGTTAGTAACATTGTCCTAAATTAATACCAAAGGATTTATCATTATTAAATTCATAACAGACTTCTACAGACTATAATGTTTTTTCTGTAGCAAATCGGGTCCAGGCTTAGTATTCACCACGACTATTATCATAATACATTTCCTCTATCTATCTCTGTTAGTCACATGTAACAACTAATGATATAATAATATCAAGGTCATATAAATAAGATTACATACAAGCAATAAATTCATGTGCCATTCTTAAATTTTATGACAAAGTTCACAGGAAATCGTTTTTATTTGTAGTAATTTTGAATGTCAATTGCCCAAAGATAATTGCTATTTATAATTAAAAGACGAATATAAATTGTAATTAGAAAAATAATACTACTCTTTACGTACCCGGATGTGGGTCGAAATATACATCAGACTACCTGTTTAAGTTAATATCTGCATCTAATTCCCTCCAGCCCATTAACGTCCCATTGTGGGGCACGGGCCTCCTCCACTTTGGAAGGGATTATGGTCTACTGTGCCGCGCTGACCAGGCGTGTTGGTATAGGGTTTATTTTCGAGTTCACTGTCTCTCACAGAGGATTTCATCTGTGTACAATATCCCTTAGCTGGCTCTTACAGCACCCTGGGAAGGAGAAGGGGTGGTGACACTTGTATTGTTAATCCGTCAACACACGGAGATATACCAAAAAAACTTGGGAGGTGTCAAGGGCCAAGGGACACCCGGATGGAACGGAGTTCCTTTCGAATAGTAAAGGAATTGTTATAAAATTTTAAATAATATTATATAGTATAACAGAAACTCAACAATTCATAAAAAAATAATATCATTATTTTATTCATGCTATGAGAGAGAGAGAAAGAGAGAGAGACAGACAGAGAAACGCGCGCACGTCGCACGGTTTACAACTATAGTAAAAAGTGTCATTACAAGTTTTGGTCTTCATTTTTTCCGTCTAGCCCCCTTTCGTAACGCGCGATAAGGAACTTCATTCCAAAATCCTTACAATGGAATTACATGGGGCTCCAAGTGCCGCGAATTAACTCGGCAAACGATATAAGGTACTGATACAATAAAACTGCGAAAGCTTTTCTCTGAAAAAACGATAGTGAGTGCGTCAAAGTTAACGCCAAATTGCCTGGATAGGAGACAGTGTCCTTTGATGCCACTTGGCGGTGCTGTGTATGTATATTTATGTTGTGAGCTTTAATAGAAATCTCGTCACAGATATAGTAAAATCTCTCACACTCGCAAGCAAACCCTCGTTCTCCGATAACAATAAAATAAATAATACAAATTGTTGCAATCTATCGGCCGCTGATCATGAAAGATTATTGTTTGCAGACCATTATGCTAATACAACATTAAGAAACAAACAATATGCTCCAAATATTGCTGCATAGTAATTGTAAAACCCTACTATGGAAATCAAGTTTCGTTAATCGAAAGTATGAAATTTTATTGCAGTGAACTCGAGAACTTGATCTCATTGAGAAATGCATACGACATTTATTTTCGACTGAGTTGTGTACATGTAGTAAATTAGTACTATACAGGTTTAAATAAAACTACTTTTTACGGATTTAGACGCGTATATTTGTTTTAAATTTTGGCCCGACGTTTCGGAGACTTTGCAGTCACCATGGTCACGGGTGAGACGACGAAACTTCGGGCCAAAATTTAAAACAAATATACGCGTCTAAATCCGTAAAAAGTAGTTTTATTTAAACAGATGAGTCGCGCAAGTGTTAGAAAATATTACTATACAGGTTGTTTTACTTTCATTGTCTGATTTAACATAATTTTTCGTTTTCGTGTTATGACGGATTAAGAATATAAAATTCTATCACCTCATGTCTTTTTAGGGATCTATAAGGGTCAACTAAGGGGATAGTCCATCCATCCATCCATCAGCTTTTCTGCGTCCACTGTTGGACAACGCGTGGTTTTGTGCCGCTTGAATCCAATGGCTACCCGCGATTATAACGATAACAGCGCTCCACCTTGTCCGGCATACGCTACATCGTCTAGTCTGT
This sequence comes from Orgyia antiqua, assembly GCA_916999025.1. NCBI lineage: Eukaryota > Metazoa > Arthropoda > Insecta > Lepidoptera > Erebidae > Orgyia > Orgyia antiqua. The sequence goes on from OU779862.1 coordinate 25,451,017, forward strand.
GTTCGCCACTCCAGAACTTCTCTTCCCCAACGATCATCAGCTGCTCAGTTCCAGTCAGAATAACATAAACGGACCAGGCACTTTTCGAAATGGAATAGTTCCGTGTCCGACAATGTGACATTTCTGAGCTAAGGAAAAGAGGAATATACTCTTCAATGGACCACAAAACTCTTATAAGTGGCCACAAACATTATTATTCCCTGTAAATCGCTAATTTTAACACTATTCCAAATTCTTGCGTAAACAGCACTATAAAGTGGTGAACCACTGCCTGCCAATCAAGCCTTAGGAAGTGCTGAAATTATTACTGCTTCCGAGTTTATAAAATACTCTGTATGTTAATGATTTGTCGCGCTTATAATATTTAACGATACTTAACATTTAAAGCGCTGAAGAATTACACTTGCAAAATGTTTGCAGCGGATTAAGTACAACTCTGTTTACTTTGTTACTATCCTCTGGTTTGTAAGGAGAACTAAACAATGGTGATATTCTCTTAGGAATAGTAGTGAGGAGACGTTCTTTACCTAAATATCTGAATATGAAGGAAATTTAATTATTGTTTAATCTCCAAAAGTAGTGTTCTAACCCTACTTTTACTGAGAATATTTACAGTCTTCCTGAGGGCTTTGAAGTACATATATTGTAAAAAGTAGTTTTTAGACGAAAAAAGTCACCGACAAAAGCCTAGTCTCTTCATATTACTTCATAGGTATAATCTCCTCAACCATGTCATGAAAATATATTCAGATGGCAAGGAAATTAAAATGTGTTTGCGCACAGCTAGAATTTTTTTTATTTTATTAATATTTTTACATATATATGTACACATACATATTCAAAATTGTAATTCGCATAAATACGATTAAATAATTTTAATTAACAATCCTAAGAGATCATTATTTTTTTTAATGAATCAGTTACATAAAAAGTTAGTCACTTAAACTTGTAATAAAGATCTGATAAAACTAAGTATATTTAATTAATACCTAGATATTTTATTAAATTTAGCAACATACTGCAAGGTCAACTTTATTGTAGTAATAAAATATTACACGACAATTTCAAGTTTAAAGTACATAGAGGTTACCAATTCTACGTGCACAACCAAACTAAACTTAACTGAAAAATTAAAATTTATACTGTCAATATATGTAATACTTGCTATTTCTTTGTACATTCATTATAATTAAAATCGGTAGCGGTCACGGTTTTTATAAACTATTAAAACAAATTTTTTAAATCAGTCTACACATTGACAGAAAAGAAAAAACATACAGACAAATTGAAAATCTCTATTATTTTTTTTTTTTATGGACATTTCACACAACGTCCTCTGGTCCCAAGCTAAGCTTATATGCTTGTGTTATGGGTACCACAATACGGATAGAATACATAACATATACTACTTTTTTATTGTAAATACATACTTATAATACATAGAAACACCCAGGCGCAGTACAAACATTTGTATGACAATCAGAAAAATCACACAAATGATTATCCCGAGCGGGAATCGAACCCGCGACCTCTTGATCGGCAGTCCGTTACCAGACCCACTACACCACGAGGCCCGCCCTTTTCTGTTGAAGCAATTGAAAATAGAACTAGTTACGTCATACTTCACCCTGAACCACATCTTGAAGGATAGTTCTCACAGAGCTTAACCTTTACCCCGAGGCCTCGCTTACCCAATAGCTGCCCATTTAAACACAAACCATCCATTCAATATCTCTTTAGAGCAGTCTTTCCCAAAGTGGGCGATAACGCCCCCTTGTGGGCGCTGCAGGTCTCAAGGGGGGCGGTAAGAGACCCAGAAAGAAAATGGGGGCGTTGTGTAGAGGCAGGGGGGGTTGATTTGTAATTTTATTTAGCTAGGAGGCCTCTTAAACAACGACTGCAAGAGCTCTCGACTCTCAACAACAATTTGTGAACATCAAATTCTTAAAAGATTGCTCAAACTCGGTTCTATATTTCTCTCCGCGTAGTTCATAAATGAGTTTATGCATGTTTGTTTTATTCCTGTCAGTGCGTGCTGCTTAAGCATTCCTATATAAACAATGTAATATTTATTTTATTTTCATTTGTGGTCTCGCGCGCTATAGATGAGCAGTACTTACGCCTCTTCTACACTACTCGCGAAGTTGAACGTATTTCTCAAAGCAAAACAATGTCGGAAGTAAAAAAGAAGAGACGGCAATACTGTGCGGAATATATTAAATTCGGATTTATTGAAAATCCCACAAACCCATCGTCGCCTTTGTGTCTTCTATGTCTAAAAACATTTTCGAATGAAGCAATGAAGCCTTCAAGGCTGCAAGATCATTTGAATAAAATGCATGCAGATAAGAAAGACAAGAATGTAGCATATTTTCAAGACCTAGAGAAGAAGCATAATACTCAGCCAAGTGTAGCAAAACTATTTTCGGCGGCTGCTAAGCAAGATGACGACGGACTTCGAGCTTCGTAAAATATCTCTTTGTTAATTGCTCAAAAAGGCAAACCACATAACATCGGAGAAGAGTTAATATTGCCAGCAATAAATGAAGTAATAACTACTGTGCTTCATAAACCGGCCGCAGATATTATCCGAAAAATTCCTTCGAATAATAATTCTGTGCAAAGACGAATTGATGAAATGGCTGAAAACATTGAAGAATCATTGTGCGATCACCTGAGGACAAGTCAATTCTCAATTCAGCTCGATGAGTCCACTTTACCAACTAATGAAGCATTGTTGTTGTCTTACGTGAGGTTTATTAAAGATGAGAAAATATGTGAAGAACTATTATTTGCTAGAAATTTAGAGACCGCTACAAAAGGTGAAACCATATTCAATACATTGGAAAAGTTTTGCGATGAGAAAGAGATTCCTTTGAAAAATATTATTTCAATTACTACGGATGGTGCTCCGGCTATGACAGGGTGCCACAAAAGCTTCATAGCGTACTTAAAAAATAAAATTCCAGATGTCCTTGGTGTACATTGCGTTATTCATAGACAACATTTAGTTGCTAGAAACTTAAGTGAAAAACTATTTCAATCACTGCAATATGTCATCAAAGCAGTCAATAAAATCCGCAACAGCTCTTTGAATGATAGATTCTATTCTGTGGATAGATTATTTCATCAGCTTTGTGATACGTAGTATCTTCTATCTATTCTGTGGCTTTGTGTTACTAATGACGAGGATTTCAACCGTTTGTTGTTTCATACTGAAGTTCGTTGGCTATCAAGAGACAATTGTCTGACTCGATTTTACAACCTGTTTGACTCTGTTATAGATTTCTTGGAAATTAAAGATACAGAATTGCACGACAAGCTCATAACATCAAAGAATGATATAGCTTACATGACAGACCTGTATAAATTGTTCAACGACATGAATCTCCAACTGCAAGGCGATAAACTAAATTTAATTAAAACAAAAAACGTCGTTGCTGCTTTCGCGGCCAAACTGCTTCTACAAAAAAAGAATCTGGGCAGACGTGAGTTTCACAATTTTCCAAATTTATCAGTATCATGCAGTAACGACGAATTGTTTGCCTACTGCCAACATTTGGAAAACCTCCACATTGACTTCACCAAACGATATCAGGACATTTTGAACTTGGAAATACCAGACTGGGTGTTGGATCCGTTTTCAAATGTCAACACAGCAATGTCACCTCAGCTGGAAGAAGAACTTATAGAATTGACAACAAACGAGGAAATAAAAATCAAGTTCAAAAATGGTTACCAAGAATTTTGGCTACAAAAAACCGATCCCGCAATTGTACCCTGGATTGTGGTCCATCGTTCAACGATTCTTGATAGCATTCCCATCGTCATATTTGTGTGAACGTGGATTTAGTGCTGTGACAACACTGCTTACTAAAAAGAGAAATCGTTTGCTTGTTACCGAACGTAGCGACTTGCGACTGTTCTTGAGTAAATTGGAACCTGATATCAACAAACTTATTAAACAGCATCAGATTCATCCTTCACATTAGTTTTTATATAAGGATTGATTATTTTAGTTATATTTTTAATAAAAGATACTCTGTTTTAATACTATAAAGTTGCGTTTCAATAATCATTCTTATTGGCAGGTGGAGCCCGTAAGAGTTAACTTGAGACCTAAGCGCCGTTGTATGTTACCTACTGCGCTCAGGTTTCAAGTTGCGGCTTATAGTAAAAGTTTCGTTTAGAATTCTCCGTTAATATACATAATATACATATATATAGGTCACAATAATTAATTAATTTGAAGTTATAGTGGTTTTTAAATAGGTGTAAAAATGGGGGCGCTAAAAAAATATTTATTCTCAAAGTGGGCAGTAGACAAAATAAGTTTGGGAACCACTGCTTTAGAGCAATTCACATTACAATGACTATGAAGTCTATATGAATTCATAAACACGATTTGTTGCAGAAAATCGATTTGCATAATAAAAGCCAGTATGGATCATATGATACAAAGGTAAAAAATAATATAATATTTATGATAAGAATTAACCTGCACATCATTGCAATCGATTTTCACTTGATAAGTTCGTTCGGTTTTCAAATAAAAAAAATCTATAACCACATCATACAAGTTTCTTCATTGCTTCAATTTGCTTTCAAAGTCATTTTTTTAGCAATTAGTACCAAAAACTGGCTTTGGAAACAAATAGATGATTTTGCTCATGGGCTAAATAAAAGATTCTATTCTATTCCGAAGTCCTTTTATTCGTTGAATGTACTTATTATGAGTAGTATTTACAATATTATTTGCAATACATAAATTTCAAAACCAGGTTAAAAATATCCTAGAATTGAACAGAAGGCTCATTCCCATTCATCCACACCCCGTCATCCACAGTGTGGACGAATGGAAATAGTGTGGACGAATGGGAATAAAAAGGGTGTGGAGGGAAAGGTGCCGTTTATTCCCATTCCTCCACACTATAGTGGAGGAGCCGATACTCGAAAAAGTTAACTTTTAAAAAAGATGAGTTGGACTTCTAAATGTTTAATTAGGACTGTTTATAAGATATTAAGCCATCTAAATCTATCGTAAAAAATGTTGCAAAGTTATACTGTCGGCTTTTAAATAGTTAGATTTACCAGGTGCTCTGTGTCTAGCCAACCGGAGTCGCCGATAAGAGATAACAATAGATTTTAAAGGGTCATTCCCATTCATCCACACCCTGCCTTCCACAGTGTGGACGAATCCCTTGAGCAGAGTCATCTACCTATTTGTTTCCAGAGACAGTTTTTAGTAGGTACTTTAACTATTATTAATGTAAGACTTATTAGGACAGTATAGATAAATTGCGCCTATGTTAAACTAACATGAATAAACTGACATGACAGTATTAAATTGGCGAACATGTAATTGAACGAAGGTATTATAAATCTTATAAGATTTGTTATGTACCTATATACGTTTTCTATAACTTTAGTTCCTTTAATTAGTTGCAATTTCTCAAGGAAATTTATTTTGACAAGGTCTTTGCGGGGGTCGAAAACGTTAAGACCAAAACATAGTAATTTACTGCACGATTTTATTTAAAATAATAAATCATTGTTACCGTGGGTGACAATTAATAATAGCTATTAATGTTGGCGTTAATAATTGAGTCGGATTATTCCAAAACTTGCCATATCCACTTTTATGTTTAAATCATATATACCTTAGCTATTAGACATAATTTAAACTTGACGGGCTTCGTGGTGGAGTGGTTCATTCACATTTTGGTTTTCATGATTCCCGCTTGGGACAATCATTTGTGTGATATTTATAAATGTCATACAAATGATTGTACTGCGTCTGGGAGTTTACTATGTATTATATGTATGTATTTACAAAAGAAAAGTAGTATATGTAGTATATCCGTATTCTGCTACCCGTAACACAGCATATAAGCTTAGCTTGGGATCAGAGGACGTTGTGTGAAATGTTCATGAATATTTATTTAACAAAAAAATAATAATTCAATCCATAATGTAAGAGTCAGTTAAACAAAAATTAGGTAGACAACATCTTCAAATAAAACCTTTCATGGATATGAAACAAATTTCAAGATCTAAATCCGTAAAAAGTTGTTATATTTTACGAAAAATGAGAAATTTGAGAATTTACGAAAAAGCTAGGAGAACTTGGACAGCTCTATAATATGTTTAAGTCTATATAATAAATGGTGAATAGTAGCCACTAGCTGTTTAGTGCAACTTCGTACGCAGGGGATTTAACAAATTATACAATATAATCTATACATAATTTTAAAAAAAACCGCATTGAAATCGGTTGCATAGTTTTGAAGATAGAAGCTCCCATAGGGCAAAAACAATGACTTTGTTTTATAATAAGTAAAGATTACCAACGTATTTGCATGTATAAACAAAATGAAGTACCTAATAAGATATTTCTGTTAGATCGGCTATAATATATCTGGTACCGTAGATGCCAATTCATCAGCTTACAACGTGCATGATAAATTAGTGAGAGAATATTTAGTACCTAAATAGTAAGTGTTTATATGAATTGTAAGGTCTTTGTAGCCTTGTTTAGGGTTTAATCATATTATAATAATGTTAATAACATTGAACTGTCAGTATCTAATAAGTCTGTAATGTGTGAATCAAAGAAATCGCTTTGGGCAATAAATTTACCTATTATATTCCATTATTCATTATATTCAAACTAACATATGAATAATAATATTATTAGCATGAATGTTAGTCTTTATATTTGTTGAGTGGAGCGCATTCTAATGAGATTCTAGTTGAATAAACTTCCTACATGTTCTTTCAATTCACAAATAAAAATTAACCATCCAATCCATCCATGCATTCACTAACTAGACGATATAACCTGCCAATGCACTTGACATTTTCTATGGCAGTCAACATTGCTTTACAGAGAAAGAATCGTTAGAAAAAGGCTGGTGGATTGATGGGAAAGAACCCATAACATCTCGCACAGAGATTCGTGCCCTGTATCTGTAGCTGTCTACTATACTATGAACTTTGTCAATTAGTTTACTTATTGGTCATTATGATTACACAAGATGAGCGTTGCTGAAGAAGTATTCACAAGTTTATTAACACTAGATAATACCCTCAACCTCATACGAGATAGAGAGTAGCGAGTTTTGAATCACCATTTTTCGTATTTCGTTCTTCTCGGACTCTTTGCTAGATTGCAAAGAGCTTTCCGTTCAGTAGTTTTGCTGCGAAAGAGCAATAGACAGACAGAGGCACTTTTGCATTTATAATTTTGGAGAGGGTTTTTAATTTTTAACATATTAAAACACCCACGATACATCAACAGTTGATTACCTACATTCCGCTGCCGAGTGTAGCAATTATTCTACTGGTATGAAATTCCATATTAATTGCCAAGTCACTTGTAATCTTATCTAGTTTATTAGAATCAATCTAAAATATTCTAGACCGACCGACCTTTACAACTAACTACAGATAATAGCTATATTATAATTCAATACTGTGAGAACCGACGCAGTATATGGTAACTAAACTGGACACTTAGACTCCAATCACCATTTTCCTAAGAACTTCCCCACCTCTCCTGGGCTAAGAAAGTTATATAATAAAAAGGGTTTCCCATAGTTTTTACGAGCTCAAGTTACAATAGCCGGTAAATAGTCCAGTTTGATTACTTTTGCGATTAATGTCTAACGCCTTGGCATTTGAAAATTGGTTCAAACGCTGACACATAGGACTGAAGATTGATAAGTACAAAATATGTCCTCGATCAAATGCTATAAGATAAGATGTAATTGTTGCAATGAGTTACTTTAAAATGTTAATTAAGACGAAGATAGCATTGTGCTGCAAGGACTTTAACAGGCACTAATGTACGGAGAGAAACTCGGCTTTAATCGGAATACCTGGAAGTTAATATTAGGGCGATCAATAGCACGTGTAATTTTAAGTATTGAGTACTAGTAAATACGTATTTTTTTCTAAAAAAAGTATTTCCTTAAATATACTGCATGGTCTTTATTTTATTCACAGCGGGTAACAATGCAGGGCACAGCTACTCAATAATATAATTATTCAAAATACAGGAAAAATCGTGATATCCTGTCGAGTTTAACTTAGTTATTGTCCGGCCCCTAACATTATGGTCTTATTAAAATATCTGACATGCAAGGACTATACCATTAACTTTGTTATGTATTTGTTGGTATTATTTAACACTGCATTGTTTAAAAGTACCATGAAAACTAAGTTTATATCTCAATCACACGAACTCTGTTTAATTACATGTTGTGACCAGGACCTTGCCTCAGTAGAACAAAGGTCATAACATGTATAATATAGAACAATCGGCCATGTCAATCATGAGCTTTCGTTGTGCACTTTTTTGACCTAAAACTGTTTTATTGTAATGCTTTGTGTTATATAACAGATTATAACTCAGCATAACCGCGATTTCTGTACTACTTCTTAGCATAAGATGTTATGTGTCATTCTGTCTTCGAAATATATTTTGATACTAAATTATTACCTCCTAAATAATTCTCTTTTTGAGCTAGCTGTATGCTGCATCTTTTCCTATTATGTGCCATAAACATCCATTTTGCTAGGAGGACCAACGACATTTTTAATGTCGTTGGTCCTCCTAGCAAGAGGCGTTCTTCTCTACTTGCCGAGTTACTGTATCTACTCCAGAACTTGTGCGTTCCATCTTCCTATGCGGATTGATCTGGACATTTTTTATATAAACACCAAATAACATAAAATAAATAGATAGAATGGATACACAGAAATAAGAAAATTTGTTTCTGTTCAACGATGTCTAATAATATTTATGACAAAAAAAAAGTTATATGTTACTCAGTAATAAGTGTAGGATTCTAATGGTGAAAGAATTATCGAATTTTTTTGCAGTAATTTTTTAATTTATTCGTTACGAACATTTGAAAATAGAACGACTCTTTATAATATTTGGTATAGATTACTATACTCGTAACAATCCTAATCCGGAAAGGCATTCACATATCAAAGAATAGTAGAATGTATCCGTTATACCGTACTTGTACCACACATATTATATATACGACGGGCCTCGTGGTCTAGTGGTTCATATAACGGACTGCCGATTACGAGGTCTCGGGTTCGATTCCCGGTCAGGACAAATATTTGTGTGATGTTTTTAATTGTCATACAAATGTTTGTACTGCGTCTGGGTGTTTACTATGTATAATAAGTATGTATTTACAAAAGAAAAGTAGTATATGTATTATATCCGTATTCTGGTACCCATAACACAAGCATATAAAGCTTAGCTTGGGACCAGAGGACGTTGTGTGAAATGTCCATGAATATTTATTATTATTATTATTAAATATTACTTCAAGGATGGCAACTATTAACTATGAATTAATTAAAACAAGAAAAAAGTCAGTGATGGTTCCGGTTAAGCTAAACGGAATCGTTACCTAATTTTTTCTCGTGTCTATATAACCGGATATGTTGCTAAAATTTCTCAAAGAATCAGAGCAAGGAACTCTTGTCCTTTTAAATAGGTAGGTATTTACCTATATTGCAAAATGGAATATATTTAATGTCTAGTCATAATATAATTAAATGTGAATAAATAGTGTCTCACAGCACCACCAAGATGTTGAGTGTGACAAGAAATTCCTACAAATAACTTATCGTAATTCTTCTCTTATTCTTAGTAAATTTATAAACTAGCAAACCCAAAAATTCATAGTTGCTCGGGTTCGATTCCCGGTCAGGATAATCATCTGTGTGATGTTTATAATTGTCATACAATACAAGTGATTGTACTGCGTCTGGGTGTTTTCTATGTACGAATATTATAAGTATGTATTTACAAATGAAAAGTAGTTTATGTATTCTTTCCGTATGTGTATTCTATTCTATTAAGAGGATACCAAAATAGCTTCGTGCATTTTTCTACGTACGAAGTTTTCATTGTTTCTTTAGATTGAATGGCTAGAGCTCTAATTTTTAAGTATATGTTTTTTCAATATATTATCTAGGATCGCATAAACTCAGAAACGCGAATGAAAAAAGTTTTCTCGATAGAAAATCTTAGCGAAACAACCTCTCAAATTTTTTTTTTTTTCACATGTCGGTCTATTATCGCGTATTAAGTAATGAAATAACTTTAAAAACATAAGTAACTATTATATATAGAAACACGTAAATCAGAATTAAAATATATTTAGTAGATTTTGAGTAAACAAAAAAAATATCCCTAATTCTTCATTTTCTATACCTACTAGCTGTGTTAATATGTACATGTCGACGATAATATTGATGTAGGCCCTTAAGTTGGAAAAACATAGTGTTGCCATAAAAACATAACATTAAATAAATCAAACTTTTTATAAAAATTTTCCGCAACAATTATTTTTATTTTTGTAATCAACGCCGTGTTAATATGATTTTAAAGGTCAACTGTGGCGCACTTAGACATTAGACCCAAATATAAAAATAATCAACAAACAAGCTCACAGAAACAACTACCTAAAGTCATTAGGACCTAATAACTTTAAAATACCTTTTAAACTAGCGATTAGTCCAGGCGTGGCCCGTAGCCCTGTAGCGATGAATGGTCTATACTTTTTGCTACACATTCTAGACAATTTTATTATTTTCATATTGACTGGCCCGGTGGTGCAATGATTAGCGTGACGAACTACGGTCAACGTGATCATGGGTTCGGTTCCAGCATAAATAAATGCATTATAAAAAGGGAGGTAAGAAGGCACTTACCTTCTTACCTCCCTTTTTATAATACAAATTTTTCAAAAAAATTCAAAAAGTATTTACAAAAAAGATAGTATGTGTATTTTAACCGTATTCTAGCTGGATCCAATCTTAAAACACAAACTAATGAGCTTGCTTAACTTGAAGCCAGAGGACATTATATATAGTCTGGTATTTTACATATTTCTCAACCAATTTTCACAAGACGGCAGTAGATATTAATTAAACACTTTCCTTGTAAATGGCCCTTTCTATTAATAACCGCACGAAAATCTGGTCAGTATTTGTTGAATATTCAACGAACAAACAAACAGACGGTAGGGAATTTTGTTTTATAGTATATAAGGATTATGTAATACCTATTTACTTATGTAGTTGTGTTATAATGTTGATATAACAGCGCTCTAATTATTTGAACGGGCTCCACCTCGTAACATACCAAGGACTACCGTTCACCGACCAGTTTATACATTTATTTAAGTGTAGTAAAACTATATTATAGATAACAATTTATTACTTTTATGAGAGTAAATAATAATTATATGTAGACTAAATAACTCGTGTTCTTGATTACTGCCTCGTTTCACTGTTTCAGATCCCTTTTAAAGACAATATTATGTAGTTATCTCTTCGTCTACTTCATGAAACTCAATTGTTCCGTGTGATGGTAGATTAAGAATATTTGTGTCACCACCCCATTTTTCAAGATTTTGTGGAAGCCCAGCTAGAGAATAATAAAAGAAAATACCTTGTTATTAAAAAAATTTAAAAGGAGCAACTAAACCCGTCTAGTCAGCATACTGCAAACAATATCTTCCCGAGAAGGTCCACACCATTAACATCCTAAAAGGTCGATTAAAGTGAGGTATGAATGTTCCACTATAGGACAATTAACGGCTAAAAAGAAAAACAGACAATTTTGGTAGCAAGTATTTTAAACTGTCTAATAATTCTTTAGATATCGGCTCTGCTTTCTATATAAATACTGTTTCTATATACTCTGTATCTTAAAGGAAAATTTGTAATAACTTTTTACAAAAATTGCCCCAACGGCATAAATGTATTTTATTATGATGGCATGCGTATCACAAACATATTGGCTTGGAAATATCATGTATTCAGTAAGTCAACTCTTTATTAATTCAGATATCGACTGAGTGTGTTGCGAAACCCATATCCGAGCAGTACTGACAAAAAATCGTGGAGCGGACATAGATAGTTGCGACACATTTTAGGTAAACGACCCACATTTCCTTTCATTCACTTATTCCAAACACGTATGACCAATAAATTAAATGTTAATACCTTATAATTATTGACTTTTGTATTATAAAATAAAACCAACTGTTGCCCGCAACTTCGTACGCGTGGAATTTAGCAACCAAACCTTAACAAATATCCATCCTCTTGAACCACTCTATCTATCAAAAAACCGCATTAAAATCCATTGCGTAGTCTTGAAGATACGAGCTCACATAGGGACATAGATACAAAAATAACGACTTTGTTGTAGTAGTAAGTTAGTTGTAAGTAAAGATAAATAATCCATCCTAATCTCTATTCTGTTTCACTGCACATCGGAGGAAGAACTCTGAATTCCGTGACAGTCCTTTTAATGATACAGGGCCCTAGGTAGAGAAGTTCCGGAAATAGTTAGCACCTAGGTTTTTGGCCCTGTTATTCTTTTTTCTGAACATAGACTTCTCATGCATCAAAATGAGAACTTGATTATCTCTAGTAGTTTCTTCTTATATTCATAATGTCCTCGCTTCAACTAGTTATACTCCGGCCACACAAAACTATATCGTCACATTTCGTCGTCAGGTTTTGATCACCACTCAATAACCTTTATTCCTTGACATATTTTGCTCTTCATTGTATCTGAAATACTGCTATATGTGTTATTATTTTGTAATATTTTAAACATAAAGCTTAATCCCTACTAATATTATAAATGCGAAAGCAACTCTGTCTGTCTATCTGTTACGCTTTCCCGCTTAAACCTCTCAACCGATTTTGATGAAATTTGGCACAGAAAATCTTTAGACCTTGAGAAAGGACAAAGGCTACCTTTTATTACGAAAAAAAGGGATGAAAAGTTTTCTAAATTTCACGCGGACGGAGTCGTGGGCAACAGCTAGTTTATTAAATGTAGAGGTGTTTGGAATCAAAAATACGAACTATAATATTAAAAAAATATCAGAAGATAGTGAGCTAATGATGCCGTTTTAAATACCGTGTATAATTTTAGGTATACCTATTAATTGCTTGCTATCAACAGTTAATTACGTCTATCGGTAAAGAAGGATTAATTGCATTTGATGTGCTCTATTTACGTCTTAACGAACAAACTACTTAATTATTACAAGCTAGAAAATGTATTACTAATAAAAAATATTCGACCTTCACAGCCGCTAAAAATTATAAATTCACTTCCCGGTATCCTAACATAATTATTTTAAAAAATAATCTATTTATTATTACAAGGAATAATATTTTATGAATACTACATTTCAATGTGTTTTTTAGACTAGAATATTCCGACAATTATTCATGTAGAAAAAAAGAACAACTGCCAAAATTTTAGGAATAATGCGTCGCAAATGCCTGCATACTAATTTTTGATTCAATTATATTTTGAAAAAAGAACCTATTATTTTAAGCAAGTTTTGCCTGTACGGAATAATTTATTTACAGTGCAATTAAAAATCTTAGCTAGGAGCTTAGAAACTTCAATATTTTAGTGAATCTATGTGATGATAATATCTACAAGTTATTACCCAATAACTGAAAAATAATATTTCACACCATTACTGCGGCCGACTGTTGCCAACCATTGTCTTTTGAGGCGAGGCAGCGTTGTATCCATATTTCACATAATATTCTATGGTCATGATGAAGTTCAGGGCTGTATGAGCTCTGAACGGACTGGTTAGGGTGAGAGGAAAGAAAACATAATATTCTATACTACAATACAATAGACGTAAATTTTACTATAAGTAATCTGCTCTAAACCGCCGCGACAACGTACGCGTGGAATTCTGAAAATTTTCCTCAGTTTGCGACACTTTTCGCTCCTATTGGTCGCACGGTGATGTTATATAACCTTAAATCTTACTTGATAAATGTACTAACACTGACATTTTCAAATCTGACTAACTGTTCCTGAGATTAGCGCGTTGAAACAAACATACAACTCTTGAGATTTATTATATTAGTTTAGTACCTATTATAGCACAAAAATATCCGTGTGGTGACGGATTAAGAATACAAGTGTCACCACCCCATCTCCTCCCAAGGGTGCTGTAAAAGTCAGCTAAGGGATATTGCACACAGATAACATCCTCTGTAAAAGACGGAAAACTCGAAAATAAACCCTGTGCCAACACGCCTGGTCAGCGCGGCACAGTAGACCATAATTCCTCCAATGTGGAGGAGGCCCGTGCCCAACAGTGGGACGTAATTGGGCTGGAGAGAGAGAGATAGCACAAACTAGTTAATTAATCCAATGCATTTTTTATTTTGCAGAAAAGTTAATAATATTACAAAAACTTTTATGAGGCGTGACTACGCTGTAAACTTATTTTGTTTACTTTAACTCTTTTTTATGTGTCTTTAAATAGGTCGTTGAGTTAGCAACGTTTAAGTTAACTTTTTATCGTGTCTATATAAATGTTTCTGTACTCCGCAGTTTCACTTGCAATAATTCTATTATAGACTATTCTTACTAGTATAAAAAATATTTTATATTTTCATAAATCTACGGCATATATTTATACACACAAAAATTAATAAAAATTGTACTGACTGTTGGTAAAAGAGGTAACTACCACTGTTACATGACAATAGTTTGTATATATAAATTTTAGTTGACATCTTTAATACTACGAGTAAACTATTATTATCAAGCAGAAGTTTTGAGTTTATTAATTTATTTGAACGTGCTAATAACAGACACCGCTTTTCCGATTAGAAAAATTCGTTAAGTGTTAGATAGTACTTTTATCAAGGAAGGCTTAAAGAAAGAAAGAAAGCAAGAAAGAAAAAAATTTTATTGCACTAACAAGACACACAATATTAAACAAATTAGGTTACAGTAAAAAATTCTGTATATGTATAATTATAAAAATGTGATGTCCAGTCAGCACCAATACATTTATAATAAATAATAATAATATTTAATAAATATAATAACAATAATAAATAATAAAACTATATAACATTACGCTGCGATTAATAGAAGCGAAGAATCAGTGAAAAATATGACACAAACGAAGAAAATTTTCTGAATTCTAATCATACGAAGTCGCGGGCAACAGCTAGTAGTAAGTATATAAGACTTGCTGAGCAAAGATTATTATGATTGACGGGCTTCGTGGCGTAGTGGTTCATGTACTGGACTGCCGTTGACAAGGTCGCGGGTTCGATTTCCGCTTGAGACAATCATTTGTGTGATATTCATAAATGTCATACAAATGTTTGTACTACGTCTGGGTGTTTTCTATGTATTATAAGTATGTATTTACAAAAGAAAAGTAGTTTATGTATTATATCCGTATTCTGGTACCCATAACACAAGCATAATAAGCTTAGCTTGGGACCAGAGGACGTTGTGTGAAATGTCCATGAATATTTATTTATTATTTATTATTATACACAGATATTTGGAATAAAGCCACAGATGAAAAACACACATTAATTTAGTTCAAAATGTCACAGAAACCGCAAATCAGTGGACCAGTTACGTTTCGCTAACTCCGTGATCACTGTTTACGTAATAGACAAAGCTATGATTGTTTTCATTTTGTACTAAAATCATGATTTACCCAGATTTTTATTGCGCAACATCCAAAACCGAACTTCTTTATTCTTATATTCTTATTATCGAGTCTCATGATCGCTAAACTCTTTATAATTCTTTAACTTCGTGCTAATTATGTTCAAAGATTAAACGATTTCGTTTAGTCACAGATAACTTTACTTTTTAAATATTAGATCATGATCCAATATAAAAGAATAGTCGATTGTTATAGATTTACGTAAACTGTTACAATTATATCATGTTTTTATTTTATTTTATCAGGCATTGTAATTAAATTGTTAACCTTTTTATCAGTATACTTCCGCTAAAATTGTATCGTATTACTTAACATTATAAGAATGTAGATATACTATTTAATGAATCAGTCATTCCGTGTAGTGATGGACCAAGAATACAAATGTCTTTGCCACATTTTTTACAGTGCTGTAAGAGACAGCTGTAAGGACAATAAAAGCTAATAACATCGTCTGTGACAGACAGATACCTCAAAACTAAAACTTGTGCCAACACCTCTGGTTAATGGCCCCTACACACCTTACGATTTATCGAACGAAAAGTCGGCCGACAAAAACTGTGCAGTTCAATTTGGGTATTCTTTTTTTTTTATGTAAGACAAATCGAATCGTTCGTCAAATGTGCGTTGTTTAGCGCGCACCAAATTATCGTACGATAAAACTGTGCGATCTCTTAATCTTTGGATTTTTCGTTCGTTTGTAGAACATTTGCCACGGCATAAGTAGAGCAAATATCCACCCAAAGTAAAGCAGGCCCGTGCCCAACATTAAGATATTAATTTGTTAAAGAGAGAGTATTAAAATAAAGATTAAAGAAAATAAACTAAATAAGAACACATCATGACATAACCTTAACATAAAAACATGCGTTTACATACTTTATGTTTACGTTTATATCTTTAGTAACATAGTAAGCAATCACATTCAATTAACTGTACAATATTACGCTATTGTCGCTGTACACAACAATACTTACGAATAACTGCTAATTATTATACATTTCAAACAAAATAAACCTTTCGCGAGATTACAACAGCCAATCGGCCATTACAAACGTTTGATAATACCCTATTCATCGTTATTACTTCATACACGAATTACAAACGTGTATGGGAAAAGCGGTAGAACACAAAAAAAATACATTTATTGACATAATAACAATAGAATCAGCATTGCTACTGCTTTGGCAATATGTATTTGAATTATTGTGTGCTAACATCATATAGCAATGATATATCTAAAACTAACTGTTGCACGCGACTTCGTATGCGAGGAATTTAGATTCAAATCGTACAATAATAGGGTACTCCTCATTAAGGTATTTGCCTTAGGTATTGCTATCCCTATTTCCGAGCTGAAAGGGACAAATATAGATGAAGCGGATTTTACCTACAAATTCTTTGAAAAAAGACGATTCGTACTTCCGTTTTCTTTTCGCGAAAGTTAAACCGATTTTAATAGTTTTTACGTTATATTATAGATAAAGAGTATATCTATGCTTCTATCACTTTCTTTTGTGGTAAAACTTTACCAAATTTGTGTGATAGAGGCTGCAACTTTGTCTAAAGAAAACAGAAAAAGTGGGTGTTTCGGATCGTCATATTTCTTTTAGTTATTATGTTTTGAAAAAAAGAAAGTGATAGAAGCATAGATATACTCTTTATCTATAATATAAGTAATATAACGCAAAAACTATTAAAATCGGTTTACGTTTGGGAAGAAAAAAAATTGGTCAAGTGCGTGTCGGACTCGCGCACGAAGGGTTCCGTACCATTATCTATGCAACATAAGGCAACGTTATTAGTATCGAGCAAGAAACGGTAAAAAAATCATGTTTGTTGTATGGGAGCCCCCCTTAAATATTTATTTTATTTTATTTTTAGTATCTGTTGTTATAGCGGCAATAGAAATACATTATCTGTGAAAATTTCAACTGTCTAGCTATCACCGTTCTTGAGATACAGCCTGGAGACAGACGGATGGACGGACGGACGGACGGATAGCGAAGTCTCAGTAATAGGGTCCCGTCCCCCTTTGGGTACAGAACCCTAAAAACCGCATCGAAATCCATTATATAGTTTTAAACTTCAAGTCCACATAGGGACATACAGAAAACAAGACTTTATTTTGCAATAGTAATCTAAAGATTAAAGAAAACTTATTTCATAGAAGGCTCTACATGGCTAAGATCAAGTTCCGTACAAAAAATACCTGAATCCTATTTTAATCCTTGATCCACCAATCTAATCATGGATTATGACCTTTTACTCTAACACTTGCACGACTCATTTGTATAAATAAAACCACTTTTAACGGATTTAGACACGTACTTGTTTCGTATATATATAGGGTCCCAACCGTTACGATAGTGACTACAAAGTCTCTGAAACGTCGGGCTAAAACTAAAACAAATACACGCGTCTAAATCCATAAAAAGAGGTTTATTTCCTTCCTTATTTTCGTCAGCAAATCATAAGCATCTTGTAGTAAAAATGCTTATACCAAAGACTTTTCCATTATTTTTAGTTCTCATTAAACTTAGAGAAAATCTAGCCTTAGATTTCAGATATGGTAAAAAAGTGTTTACCTAACATGATTCATTCATTCTTCTCAATTTGGGGTTGCAGCGATGACACTAATTAAAGAATTCTTATTTTGAATTGTGTAAAACGTAGATCTGGGGGTTTTTCGGATGAATAAAATGTATGCAGTTTTGTGATGAGCCATTTTGGTTGTATTTTTCCCGTTGTGTCATTGTGAAGCACCCATGCGTGGAAACCACTAACATAATAATGTATTAATATGCAGAAATAACAAAATAAAACGCAGATAGCAATAAAAAGAAACGATTCGGTATATCCAACGTGACAAAAAACATCTTGAACTTTTTCACGCGAAGTAATTCTTGTTATTCTTCATTATTTTCCGGTGCAAGCTTGCTGGTGGCAGAAATCTTATTTACGAATACCATACATAGAAGCAATATGTTCAAATGAAGTTAATACGAAGCGTATTAGTAATACACATGAAAAGAGTAAAACAGTAATGGGATCCAAGCGCAAGGTGACAATTTAACAGCTCGGATTACACAATGGTCTTAACATAATTATTTAATTTTATAAGGACTTAGCTTTTTCCTCGTCATTATCGTTATTCTCGACGAGCCTCGTGGTTGAGTGGTTCATGCATCGCACTGCCAATCAAGAGGTCGCGGGTTCTAATTGACATACAAATGCTTGTACTGCGTCTGGGTGTTTCTATGTATTATAAGTATGTATTTACCAAAAAAAAGTAATTTATGTATTCTATCCGTATTCTGGTACCCATAACACAAGCATAGCTAGGGAGCAGAGGACGTTGTGTGAAATATCCATGAATATTTATTTATTTATTATTTATTTATTTATTCTTTAAAATGCTTTTATTAGCTCGGTACGTATCTATCAATATATTAATCTATGTAACGGAATCTTTGAAAATAATGTTCACCTACTTGCAGTAGTCGGATTCATTTGAACACACATATTAAGGACCAATGACAATGTATTAATTTAAAAATATAGGCAGGATTTTCAAGCGTGTTTTTTAACCGAAACTGGGCAAAGCGATTTTGATGATTATTTTTTTATTTGAAAGCTGGTGGTTCCCGTTTAGTCTCATTGGCACCAGGTCAGGATCTGACGATTATTTCCTGAGAAATAGAGGAAAACCCTCAAATTTCAAAGGCACATGAAGTTGGTTTAACTTTTTTTTTAAATATTCGATTATTTTTAACCAAGCAAATTTTTTTAATAAAGTTATTGATCTGTGGCATTTGTTACGTGAATATGTTATGAAATTTTATATATTTCCAAATTTCAAGGTGAATTCAATTGAGACAAAACATGACATTGTATGATGAGGTCAATTATCAGAAATGCGAAAACTACATTACAAGAAACACGTAACAACGGGTAACACACGCTAAATAAATTATCCAATAGTTTCACAACCCCTGAAGGCTGATTTCATCACACCATTTACACCCCTGCATACTAACTCAATATTTTGTCATAGTGCATCTAATTCGCTTAACAAAAATCGCTCATGACCTTTGAGTGACAATGCGAGATATTTCGAAACAATAACAGTCATACAAGTTCAATGATAAATGTGAAATATCAACTGAATAACATCATTGGTGTGTTAATAATATATAAATTCTTCGAGCCATAACAGTGGTACTAATTCTAGGTTAACATCTAAACTTATCTAAAAAATAAAAATTGTATTATCATTAACACAATTTGGCAATGTTATCTGAACTTTCATAATATACATAAAAGCTGTGTAAAACGATTTAAATTTATATTTGATTATAAATGTATAGGTACAAACAAAGAAATAGCTAATCAATCAAAATACACTACAGCTGTTTTTTTTTTAGTTACGTTAGGTTATGTTTTTGACGCATCAGATTTTTTATTTTTAATAAATAAATAAATATTCAAAGACATTTTCGACAGGCTTCGTGGTCTAGTAGTTCGTAAAACAGACTGCCGATCATGAGGTCGCGGGTTTGATTCCCGCCTCGGACAATCATTTGTGTGCTGTTTATATAATTATGTCATACAAATGTTTGTTCTGCGTCTGGTTGTTTCTATGTATTATAAGTATGTATTTACAAAAAAAAAAGTAGTTCATGTAGTATATCCGTATTCTGGTACCCATAACACAAGCATATAAGCTTAGCTTGGGACCAGAGGACGTAGTGTTAAATCTTCGTGAATATTTATTTATTTTACACAACGTCCTCTGATCTCAAGCTTAGCTTATTATGCTTGTGTTATGGGTACCAGAATACGAATATAATACATAACCAACTTTTTTTTATAATACATACTTCTAATACATAGTAAACACCCAGACGCAGAACAAATATTTGTATGACAGTTATAAATATTGCACAAAGGATTGTCCCGAGCGGGAATAGAACCCGCGAACTCGTGAATGGCAGTCGGTTACCTGAACCACTAAACCACGAGGCCCGTCGTAATTGCACTTATTTACTAGGTTATGATGCAAAGTTTTTGGAGCTTGAGTTGAGTCCGTATTTGTCCAGAAGTATTTTAAACTAGCTGTTGCCCGCGACTCCGTCCGCGTGGAATTTGGAATTTTTTTTTTTCGCAATAAAAGGTTGTCTATGTCCTTTCTCAGGAACTTTAGATTGTCTGTGCCAAATTTCATCAAAATCGGTTGAAAGGTTTAAGCGGGAAGGCGTAACAGACAGACATAGTTACTTTCGCATTTATAATATTAGTAGGAATGATGACTGTATACAATACTGCCGAAGTAAATAGAAAAAACTAGGTACCTATACCTATACACATCGTGACATTTATGTAAGTAATTGATAACAAGAATTGATCTTGTCATAAAAAAGTACTAAATCAACAATAATGACTGGTTAAACTTTTTATAAATCCTTCAGTATTTAGATACGCCACATAAAAACTTAAAGTTGCTATTATAATATAAGTTCTTGAACCTAATTTCGTTCGGATCCGGGGCACGTGCAACAAAAGACAATATTAATGGTCAATGTCGTATCCATCACGACTAAATCCGTCATATTTGCAGTCGAATATCGATTATCGATATGCCGTGTCAATGATCGTAAATCGTATACGATTTATCGATACTCAAGGTTAGAGTAACACTTTATTAGCTATGCGTGTGGGGTCATGCCGAAACAACCAAATCATGGCATTAATTTCATTCACTTGTGGTCTATAAGTTACTCTTAAAGTCCATAATACACGCAGAAATAAATATGTTAGTAAAGTTTCATACAATAAATAATTATAATTAGTGAAACGTACTAATAAAAGCAAACAATGAGCGAGCAGACACACGCTATTCGATAGTAAAATCTATTGTGTTCGGTCCATTGAGATCGATTTGAATGCGAAATTGATTTTCTTACTCATACATTATGTTTGTAACGGTTTCATAACAGTGTCAGTAGATATAAATAATAATGTCAAACGCTATTGCATGTTATTGTGTGATAAAGTCTAGCTGTAAGCAACATCCTTGAGATCTATTTAATTGTAGCTATTTATTGTAAGATATCAATTAACACTTCGTACATATGATTGTGAAACATTTATATATTAATACAAGTATTGTATACTACTAACAGTTGCCTAGGACTCTGTATGCCGGGAATTTAGAAAATGTTCGCCGTTTCTGCAACATTTTTCACTGATTCTTCGCTCCTGTAAGTTGCAGCGTGATTTTATATAGCCTATAAAGTCTTTCTCGATAAACATACTATTCAAAGCTGAAAGGACTTTTCAAATCGGACCAGTGGTTCCTGAGATTATCGCGATCAAACAAATAAACTCTTCAGCTTTATAATATTGTATAGATTGTAATTGTAAAGTTAGGAGATACTACTTTTTGTTAAACAGAATGCTCCTATCACTTAACAGGTTCTAATACACCTAATAGGTTTTGTCTAAACTAAAGAAAATTGGGAAATATGTTTAGCTACAATTAACTACACTTGACGCATTAACTTTTACAGTCCAACGTTAAGAGGCACAACTTGTATAAATCAAAGAATCTAAGCATTTTGAACTCACAAAGTACTCTTCTATATGCCTAACTTACACGTAGGGTTATGATACCTACGAATCTCTATGATTTATTTTTTATTTTTAAAATTAAGCCATTGAGCCCAGCATCTTCTCATAATCAAAGTCAAAGTCAAAAATTTTTATTTCAAGTTGACATATTTTACAAGCTCTTTTGTTACATCAGTATATCAACGTTTAAGAGACTAACTAAGGAATTACAAATACCATACTAGATTATATACGTTTGTAGGCCGTACAAAATTTAAGTATATAATAACAGGCCAAATTCCAACATGCATTCTTTAGATTAAAAGCTCACGTTTCATTTGACACACGAATTTCGTGCAAGGTAGGTCCCAAAACTATAGCGTGACCTTATAATTTGATAATTGTATTAATTAACAGAGCTAATAAGATTATCTATGTATGTAGTTGGTGTACATCAATCAATCTAAATTATAACGTTAACTAGACACCTTGTTTGTAGAAAAATTATATCTCATATAAGGCAGGCCTGTCTAAACTGTTTGTATATAGATATTGAGTATACTTTTTAACATCTTTACGCAATGGTGCCAATTCTACGCTCAACTAAACTTAACTAAAAATTGAAAACAACTATTGCCTATTTCGATTATTTGACTATCTTGTTGTACACATTTATAGTAATTAAAATCTTTAGTCTATAATAAACAGTTTTTGTAACAAGAAAGTTCAGTTAACATTGCCGAATTGTGTTATTGACACTATCAAAATTCATTTTTAGTTAAGTTTAGTTTAGTTGTGCGCGTTTAATTGGTAACATTGTAGAGCTAAATACTTTTTTTATCAAAAAGAGGTACCTCACGACTTACGAGTATTAGAAATATTTATTTACTTGTCTGGCTAACCTGGTCTAAACTGGCTTTATTTTCTGAAATAAAGTAGGAATAAATAATAATAATAGGTTTTCCCATTGGACCACAGCATGGGGTTCTTCAAGGAAGGAGTGAAAATATTTCTGCAAGGACTATGACGCGCGAATGGGTGCAGACCTTTTAGGCTACGGTAATAAGCTTAGTATCAGGCGGGCCATATGATTGGTCGCCAACTAATAAATATGTTATTATTAATGTTTGTTATTTTAATTAAAATAATGTATACAGAATAAATCAAATTATGGTGGAAACAGTGAAAATGCCGCAAGTGAACCCACGACCTCGGAATACCGTTCCGAAGCTCTTCCAACTGCGCTTATTGCGGTCTACTTGCAACACTTTCAAATTATTAATATTAATTATAATATTAATTATAATAATATTAATTAATAATGTATACAGTTTAACAGTATACAGTTAAATTACAAGAGTAGAATCAAATAGCGTTGATTTAAAAAATATCGCTAGGATATCTCTTTTATCAATTAGTCTCTTCTGCTTAGCGGATTAGTTAGATCATTATTTAATTAACATTCGTATGGGCGGCCACTAATTAGATAAATTGGCACTTGTAGGTACAAACTGTGGTCTCCGTGTGGTGACGGATTAAGAATACAAGTGTCACCACCCCATCTCCTCCCAAGGGTGCTGTAAAAGTCAGCTAAGGGATATTGCACACAGATAAGACCTCTGTGAGAGACGGAAAACTCGAAATTAAACCTTGTGCTAACACGCCTGGTCAGCGCGGCACAGTAGACCATAATCCCTCCCAAAGTGGAGGAGGCCCGTGCCCAACAGCGGGAAGTAAATGGGCTGGACAGAGAGGTACAAACGGTGGCAATTTTCTTAATAAATAATATTCGAATAGTAAAATTATTTCCTAATATTCGAATAGTAAAATTATTATTAGAATACTATAAAGACTTGATAGATTAATATGTAATCGATTACTGCGGGTTTATGACTCTGGATAGATTTTAATCTTTTTATGTGAGATGAAGCTAATTCAGTACTCGTTGCCTTTGGTACTGACCCATACTCGTGTAAAGTCTTAAGAAAGTTAGAAACACACAAAGTTAATTAATTGTGATTTATGAAAGGAAATAATAAATTATGTAGTTGACCTGCACGCAACATTACGGCAGTGAAATAATTTAGGGTCAAGGTGAAACCAGATTTCATATTAGAGATAATTTTTATAACGTTAATCATTACTCGTTTAAATTAAATTGAAATTAAAAATTTTCATATTAATTATGTCACTCCTGTTTTTCAGGTACTTTTAAGCAATTACTGAATACTTTAATGGAATTTACAGAGCAAGTTCAGATGTTACTTGTGATTACTCAATAAGACTATGGGACTTCAGCGCATCGTCACCGAAACATTTATTTGATACTGATCTTATTACAAAAGGCAAATATATGACTTTACAATGCTATGTACTTATTCCTATTTCATACGTCTTAAAATTTTGGGAACATTCTAGGTTCTTTTGAAGTAATTAAATAGATATAACTTAGACATTAAATTAGCTCTCAAAGTTACTTGTAAAGACGAACACTATTTTCCAGCTGTAATATTGTCATGCCTAAAGATACGTACACTCGCGACTATTTTGGCTTTCTCTACTTCAAAGTCCTATAAGCCATAATAAGCTACCATTACATTAAATCATTAATAGATTATTAATATTTTATGTGTTCTAACACTAAGAATAATTAGTGATATAAATTAAATTAGCACAAGTACAACACGTCAATCGAAACTGAAACTGTGACCTTGATTATGTACAAGCCATAACGGAGTTACACAACTACAAGTGAAAGGCGGTATTGTGCAACTTGCGTTATCAGAACCGCACTATTTTACCGAACGAACCACACCGAACTTTGGAATCAGGTGTCTACGGTATGGCGCAAATTGTTGCAGGTTGCATTACAAGTGATAACAAGTATATTAAACTAATTATTATTGTATGTAATGTCATTATGTGACGTAATATTTGGATTATGTGTTAATACGCTTATATAATCTGTATTGTATTGCAAGTCCTTTTGTAACATTGTTACTTATATTTATGGATAATTAGATGAATAATAATTAATTAGTTGTTGTTTATCTGAAGAAATATATGAATAAAAATAAATACTCTTTTTTATTTGAAATAAATACGAGTTTCTGCAATAATATTTGCTTTAATTCGTTGTAAAAATAAACAACAAATCATAAAAAAACAATTATTATGTCACATTAGCGTATCATATTAAGATTTTATTAGCTAGTGTGTTTTTAATTATATATATATATCATTATACAAAACAAAATAATAATTATTACGTTAATTCATTGACTTAATATTGACAAGAACAATTTACAACATGTAGTCATGCGCCGCTTGCATTCAGTGGCTCTCTGAAATCTTGACGATGCCACGATTTCATAGCTCTATTTTGACGGGGGCTGTCCTCATTTTTACCCTTTTACTTTAAAAAAATCAACAAAGTCTGTTTTGCAATCTTTGCTTATTAGAGAACAGTCGTTATTTTTGTATGTATGCCCCTCTATGTGAGCTTATGTATTTATAGATAGAGTGGTTCAAGAGGATGGTGTTTTAAAATAATATTGATCTATCATAGTTCACAAATAATTATTAAAACGGAATATAGAACGAACTGATAAAAAAGTTTTAGTAATTTGTCGCTTGGATTCGGTTCATAATTGATCACAGACCACCTAAAACAAATACAAGTACAACTCAATTCGCATTATAAGGCTTAATCTACATCTATAACATCTCAGTTTTCTGAATGCTCTTGTGGCTTTTTATTAAAATTTTAAAGATGTATTCGATACATAAACTGTACTGTCTTTAAACTATAGTTGGTTGAATCAAATATTGCATTTACAACCACGTCGTATTTTAAACATGTTAGCAAAATATATATAAGCTAATTACGTTTTGTGGCAGCAGAGGGTTGCAGAAAAACCAAGGTTTAAAATAAACTTGATTTTTATTAGAAAATAAAATTACAATATCAATTAAATCTAATTGACCTAATTGATCGGCGATCGACCAAAGAGTGAGGTTTGGTGAAGTAGGGTTTTCTCATCGACTAACTGTGTGTTCTTCTTGGTATTGCTGTCATCAGATTTGCATTACTCATATCGACGAACACCTGATCATTGATGCTTCACTCGCTGTTGCAATATATTGAGAACGTGCAAACGTAACAAGCTCTTCAATGGCTCTACATCTATATGACAGAAGCTATATAATATATGTATATGTATATTCATGGACATTTCATTTAATATCACTTAGTAAAGAAAAGCTTATTCTAAAAGACAAAATGCGGTTGACCCCAAATAGAGAATCTTCTCATGGAATTAGAAACACTAGAGATCAGGACCACGTGAACCTTCTAATGCTGTTTTCTTTGAATCCAGACATAGCTACACACGCAGTCACTGCCAGAGTTGATTAAAATTAACGTAATGTAGTTCCACATGCTAAAAGTGTTGGTTTTTCTCTGCCCTTTAACTTTCGAGTGTTAAAACCTTATCTAGGCCATTAAAGCCAAGCAAAGCTCAAGCAGGCGTCTTGGCGCAGGGAATATTTTCGAGTTGTTCGTGTCTCACAGAGGATGTTATTTGCTTATATTATCTCTCTTACGGCACTCTTGGGAAGAAATCTGTGAATGACACTTGTTTTCTTAATCCGTCTCCACACGGATGAAAGTTACACTCATAATTCTTTGCTTAATATAAGATTATCTAAAGAATAGACTGCTACTACAAGTGTGAAACGGTCTTTACATTATAAATGTTTCGCAAATTTCAGCGATCGATCGGATAAACAAGTTACGTTGAATAATAAGTTATTAGATCACAATTACACGGTCTAGCGTTCAAAGCCCACGTAAATGGCGCTATGAATTGACTATTTAAGTTTATAAAGATAATTTTACCTTTCTATTGTAATAGATGTCAGTGTGGTGACGAATTAAGAATACAAGTTTCACAACTCAGCGTTGTAAGTCCCATATTGTACACAAAAAATAGTAGGTGCGGCATAGTAGACCGTAATTCCTCCTGAAGTGGAGAAGGCAGTCCAACAGTGGGACGTTAATAAGAGGGAGAGAGAGATTGTAATAGCAATACAGGATACGTGAGATATCTATAGTTTTAATTATGCTAACACATTTGAATAGCATGGAATTAACTGCTAGACCAAATAACCCCCCCTTACTACGAGACTAAGAAATTTATATTCAACACAGGAGAAATTCTAATGTAAATCTAGACCAAAAATAGAAGACTTACCTTGCCATTCCCTCAAGTGTCATTAAAGTGAAAGTCAGGAGAAGCGACTTTTTAAAACTACATCCTGCATAAAAAAAAGCTTTAAAAAACCCAACTTTGTAAATTCTTTTATTTAAGTGCTCTTAATATACAGGTATATGTTTAAAATATTACTGAAATGAATATTTACTGGAACTATTTAAACACGGAAAGGATATTCTGCCATCTTTGCAATGTCATTATGATGTAGACGTGATCAATTAAAATATATAATTGCTTAGCTGATCAGGAAGTGAGAGCAACAAGAACTCTTAAACACAGAAACGTAAAATTATTTTCGAACACTAAAGTATTTATCCTTGCATATTAAATACAAATTATAAAGAGGAACTGTATTTGTAGTGCATATTTCTGAAATAGGTAGTCGTAATTTCTAAAGAATTTAAGTTTATGTTGGTGGAACGGACGGGACGCTGGAAGAAGACATACTCTGATGCCTTGCGAAAGGGTCAAACTACTTACTCTCATGAAAAAACGCTATATTTGGATGTTTAGTAAATAAATAAACCTTCGCTTGCTCGTCGTTCCGGGACAATGGAATTTAAAACTAAACTTGAAAATTTGGTTATAACTTTAATCTAGAGGCATATATATTAGATACTTACATGTATCAAAAAATACACTTTCTTATGTACGGAGGAGCAGATAGTTTTCATGGAGTTAAATAAACCTTTTCATAGTGTTGTGCAAACTCAAATCTCCCTTCTAATTGATTGTCTTTTTTTTTTTTTTTTTTTTTATACTACTAAGTTGGCGAACAAGCGTACGGCCCACCTGATGGGAAGCGGTTACCGTAGCCTATAAACGTCTGCAACACCAGAGGTATCACTCGCGCATCGCCGACCCTGTAGGAATCGTTTGACACCTTTTTTGAAGAACCCCATACTGTAGTCCAATGGGAAAACCTCGGCAGGTAGTTCATTCCACAACTTTATTGTACGTGGTAAAAAATTCCGATGGAATCGTACTGTGCGCGATGGTATAGGTTCTAGAGTGTGAGGATGAACTCGCTGCCGGTGACGAGAGGTGCGATGGTAAAAAGAGGCCGTTGGCACCATTTCAAACAATTCGTCGGAACACAGCCCATTATACAGGCGGTAGAACACACACAAGGAGGCAAAGTCTCTCCTAAGATTTAAGGGCTCGATACCGCCTGTAATCACGGGATCGTCGACAATCCTCACAGCGCGTCGCTGGATCGAGTCAAAAGGCCCAAGCTGGTATTGCGGTGCGCCTGCCCACAGATGGCAGCAGTACTCCATATGGGGCCGTACCTGCGCCTTGTACAGGGCAAGTCTTTGCCCCGGAGTGAAGTACCGTCTTGCTTTGTTGAGCACACCAAGCTTTTTAGATGCCAGCTTGGCCTTGTCCTCTAAATGACAGCGAAATTGGACGTCACTGGAGATGTCAACTCCTAAGATCCCTATGTGATTTGAGATGGTTAGGGCTGCGTTCTCGAATTGAGGAGCTACAGCGAATGGGGCTTTTTTAGTGGTGAACGCGCAAACTTGAGTCTTAGTGGGATTGAACTGGACTAGATTTAGTCGTCCCCAATCGGATATTCTAGCTAGAATAGTCTCGATTTCAGACACAAGTTTGCTCCGACTTTCCTCAACATCGGAACGAGGGATATTTGCACGGCCTGTGTAGAACGTGTCCCCAGTACTGTCATCTGCATAGCAATGAATACCATCAATTGTCAGCATGTCATTGATATGCAGCAGAAACAGAGTTGGGGACAGCACAGAGCCTTGCGGGACGCCAGCATTAATGCTGAATTGTTCGGAGCAGCTCCCGTCAACAACGGCTTTTATGCTTCTATTCAACAGAAAACTGGCAACCCATTTGCATAATCCCTCGGGGAGTCCGTACGATGGTAGCTTCGAGAGAAGACTCCGGTGCCAGACCCGATCGAACGCCTTCGCTATATCCAGGCTAACTGCCAATGCCTCACCTTGACTCTCAATGGCGGTTGCCCATCGATGCGTGAGGCACACTAAAAGGTCGCCTGTGGAGCGACTGTGGCGAAAGCCGTACTGACGGTCGCTAATCAGGTCATAATCTTCTAGGTGCTTTAGGAGTCGATAATTAACTATACGCTCCATCACCTTCGAGAGAAGGGAAGTTATAGCGATAGGCCTGTAATTCGATGGGTCTGATCTATCCCCCTTTTTAGGTACCGGGTGCACATTTGCGGTCTTCCACGAAGACGGAACACGCCCACTGTTATAGGAAAGTGCGAAGAGACGCGTTAATATCGGACACAGTTCAGGGGCACAACGCTTCAGCACCACTGCTGCTATGCCATCGGGCCCAGTCGACTTATTAACGTCGAGGAAACGCAGTTCCCGCCGGATCTCTCGTTGCGAAAAAGAGATATCCGGCATAGCGGTGTTACACGAAGGGATTGTAGGTGGTGCTGCGTTTCCATCGTTCAGCGTCGAATTCGAGGCAAAGAGAGTACCCAGAAGATCTGCCTTCTCTTTTGCACTATAGGCTAAATTACCGTCTGGCTTCCGCAGTGGTGGTAAAGACGACTGACAAAAGTTTCCCTGGGCAGCCTTGGCAAGCGACCAAAAGGCACGACTCCCAGAAGGATAGCTACATAGTCGCTTACCGATTCTGCCCACGAATTCGAATTTAGCTCTGGCAATTGCTTTTTTGCTGGATCTCGAGGCAGCGTTCAGTTTCCGTTTCACATCGGAAACATTGGGGTCCTCTTGAGCGCAAGCCGTGGTCCAAGCCTCATATGCAGCTTGCTTCTGTGTACGAGCATCCCTGCAAAGCCGATTAAACCACGGCCGTTTTTTGACCCCTGCAACGGTCACTAGCGGGTTAGGTATGTAACTTTCCATTCCCGCTAGGATTGTTTCGGTTACAGCGTTTGTGCAAGAATCAATGTCTTCCGATGCAAAACAAAGCTGCCTCCAAGGGTACGATGCATAGAATTCGCGTAATCCATCCCAATCTGCTGACTTGTAGTGCCATACACGCCGCCGTTCAGATGTCTGAGACAGGTCGGCTTGTGAGTTGGGCACATTGGCCCGGATAAGGCAGTGGTCCGAGGATCCAAGGGGTGCCTCCACTGTTATGGTATAGTTATCCGCGCGTGTAGTCAGCAGAAGATCCAGCAGTGAGCTTGTATGGTTCTCAACGTCTGGTATTCTCGTTGGAGAGTTTACCAGTTGTGAGAAGCCGTAGGCCAGAGCAAAATCGTAGACAGACCTCCCCGCGAAGTCAGTGGACCGAGAATTGAGCCACTCAGAGTGATGGGCGTTAAAATCTCCCAAAATCACTAGCTCCGCGTTGGGGTACTGTTCAGTAACCTTGTCAGTCGCCGATTGAAGGTGGTCAAAAAGCCTGGCTGTGTCCGAATCACCACTATGAGACCTGTAGAGGCACGCATAGATGCGGGTGTGGCCACCACAATCCACGCGCACCCATATGATGGACAGGTCCCTGTCTTCAAGGCCATGGAGACGACGACAGCAGATATCCTCCCGTACATACATGCATACCCCAGCGCGCCGCACGAATACGTGCTCCAGTTTGTATCCAGGGTAATGCAAGTAGGACGTTTCAGTCGGGCAGGATATTTGCGTCTCCGTTAGGAAGAGCAGGGTCGGCTTTGCAGTCTCGAGGTGTTGATGGACTGCGTTTATATTAGAGTGTAATCCCCTGATGTTGCAGAAGTCCACATTGAAGGTGGATGGAGATGCCGCTGTAAATATCTTCCTTTTATTATTATTTTTTGCCATTAAAATTATGGTGTCGTGGATTCCTAATGAGGGGAGGTACTACAAGGACAGCAAACGAAACAAAGTGCAGTGTGAGCCTGCCACCCGTCGTCACAGGCTGCACAGTTCGGTAGCGCGGTGGACGGAAGGGCCCCCAGTCCCCCTCCAACGCAGTAGTCGGGTCCACCCCGGTCTCCTCCACCGGCACGACCACCGCGTTAGAGACTTTACACAGGCGGCGGTTCAGCCTCCCGGGGCGGAGATTAAGTGATCCCCGGGTTCGGGAACCCTACAACCTGCGGGCGGCCAGCGCAAACCGTTTCACTGGGTCTCCCTGGCCACCACGCCACCACGCTGCACCTATAGTAACTGATGCGGCCCATCATCCGCCGGTCTCATGCTGTCCGTGTAGTTACTCCCCTAATGAGCTCTGGCGACCTTACTCACTCACAGAAACACAACCGTGGTTGTTTCACTGTGGTCTTCTGTAAGGTGGAGGTACTTCCCCAGACGGGCTGCTCAATGTAAGCGAGGTGTCTCGCTATGCCCTACCTCTCAAACTTGTCTAACGAAGTGTGATTATATATTTTACTCAATATCAAGTTAACACTTCGTTAAACGTGATCTGGATAGTCTAATTGGTCTGACAAGTTGATAAAAATACAGGCTATGTTATTTTAGACAAAATGACGAAAGTAACAAAAATTCATCCAGTTACATAATAGTTATGTGTAACTTGTAGTCTAATTCCTCAATCAAAAAATTAATTGGTCAGCTGTGCTGTATGGTTTTTGAAATATGTTTCATATATACTTATTCATGTAATATAGTTCAGTATTAGGTTATTTATAACCAATGCCTAAATTTATAAATATTAGACAAGAATTTTCAATAAACTTAAGCATAGAATATTTCTAATGAAACTATTTTCTCTGCTTGCTTCATTTAGTGCAAGAAACAAGAACTGATCTGAACATCTTGTTATTAGATTTATGCCCTGTTGGGAAGTTTATAGACTGGTTTAAAGGTTACACCAGAAGGAAACCGAAAAAAGGTAAACGGAGGACTCAATGGTAACAAATTCTACGCGCAAAACTAAACTAAACTTAACTAAAAAATAAATTTTGGTGGTGTTGATAACACAATGCGGCTATGTTAACTGAACTTTCTTGATAAAAAGACTATGTTTATTATAGACTAAAGATGTCAATTAACATAAATTTGCGCAACAAAATAGCCAATTAAAAATAAAACAATAGTTATTTCCACTTTTTAATTAAGTTTAGTTGTGCACGGAGTTGTGTACCAATACCTTATTTGGGTAATTCACAACAATTTCTAATACTATTCTATTGCACCGTCCCGATGCCTTTAGATAAATTACCAAATTATTCATCTCGCAAAGACATGAAATATTTGTCTCTATCAAAATAGTAAATGAAACAACTATTATCAATTGATTAATAAATGAACATCATTACTCAGTACTTGTTTATGTGCCACGAGCTACAAAACACATTAAATTTTGGCGATGTTACCATTAATCAATATATCTAATCGATTAGTGTAATCGAATGATTTGATCCACGTGCCCATCACTTTCACATGTTTTATATTACAGATTTATTAGTCACGGAATAGTTATTTACATCTATTGCAACTGTGCACATGTTGGACGAATACTTCCTATTAAGTTGCCTTTAGTGCGTGTTTTCATTGTATGATATTTTTATTAAATTTTTTAGAATCACGAACTAGTTTAACTTTTTTTATATCCAACCAGCTGTTGCCCGCAACTTCATATGCGTGGAATTTGGAAACCAAGCCTTAACAAATTATAGAAAAAAGCCATCCTCTTAAACCACTCTATCTATAAAAAAAAGCCACATCAAAATCGGGTGCGTAGTTTTGAAAATATTAGTTCACATGGGGACACACATACAAATATAACAACTTTGTTTCATTATAAGTAAACATATCGTAGCATTAGTAGCATCAAAGGGTTGTTACTACCCCTATACGTAGCACTTGAATATACCCATTTCGATAGCAAGTGTGTTTAAGAATCCTAATGTTCTATGAACAAAAAATGTTTCAAGCCATTTAACTTAGTTATTAGCGGATTTAAACTTGTATACAGCCAAAGCCGCACGAGGCTAAATATAAATTGATGTTGGAGAAAATTCAAAACAAGTTCACCCGGTTTCTATACCATAAACAATACGGTGTATACCCCAAGTACCCACTGATGTACCCCAGTTTGTTCGTGCTCGGTATGGTCGGGTACGTGCGGCTGAGCGTGCGGCGGGACGTGGCGTTGGTACGTTACGTGTGGCTCGTACTTCGCGGCCTTCTGCATCACCCCTCAGTGCTACAGGAGCTGCGGCTGTGTGCCCCCGACCAGTACGTGGGTGCCCGCCGCTTGCCGACCGTCTCAGCGTGCCCGTAGCCCGAACAAATTTAATTAAGATCTCGCCCCTCTCGCGTGCGATACAATTAGTTAATTTAATTTCTTCGCAATTAGATATTTATCAATGTAGCATGCCGAAATTCACAGAAATCACGCAAAGGTGCATTATAAATGATTTTATTATATAAATTTATTACTTACAATATTGTATTGGGATCTCCTGTAAAGATATTGTTAATGTTTTATAATAAATAAAATAAAAAAAAATTAAAAAAAAATTTCCAAACGTATAGTGTCTTGAGTTTTACATAATTTATTCAAATATTTAAATGTATACGTTCTTTATTTATACTTTAAGCTGTTGTAGTCTGTTTTATATAAACATGTTAGATACAATGGAAACGCACCATCTCGTTTGCACATCTGCCTCTACTTTATATATGAAACAATAGTATAATTACACATCGAGAACAGTTACCTAATGCGTTACAATTAATTCCTATACCATCGATCGTTATGTTACATCAGTCCTTTCTATAGGAAATCATTTATGATTGTAATTATACACATATGCAGAAATGTTATATATAAATGCTATAATTACTTGATGCGTAATGATTAAAATAATAAAATGTAGTGCTATATCCGGTTACTGATAAACTA
Organism: Orgyia antiqua; assembly: GCA_916999025.1. Classification (NCBI taxonomy): domain Eukaryota; kingdom Metazoa; phylum Arthropoda; class Insecta; order Lepidoptera; family Erebidae; genus Orgyia; species Orgyia antiqua. The sequence goes on from OU779862.1 coordinate 25,485,308, forward strand.
ATAGTGCATTTCAGATATTGCAGGATTTGGAGCCGTGTATTCTATAGAATAGTAATAAAAAGAACTTAGATTATAAAAACGTATTCCAAAAGATGCGGATGTTGCAACGGTCGTCGTTAAAAGCAGAAGTTATTAATACGACTTGGTGTCTTATGTGGTATGACTGAAACAATTAGATCATCATCATCATCATCATCATCATAATATCACGCCTTTTTCCCATGGGGGCAGAGACTATAGAGCGCCATCTGCTACGATCCAAACATACTTCCTTGGCTTCATCCACACTCATACATCTGGTCATACATGCCCGACGGTTGTAAGTGCTACGCACTTGTCCCTTTTGGAGTATGCCGGCGATGACATCGGAGTATATTTTTCTCGAGCCTCCTCTCCCAGCATTTCCACTTACCTCCGCCGTGTATATATGCCTTTCGTTAAGCGTCTCTCATCCATCCTCTCCACATGACCAAACCACCTAAGCATACAATGAAACAATTAGATTGTTAAATAATTTTTTTTAGTGCTGTGTCAGTTTGTAAAAGCTAAACTCGAAAATAGGACTAGCTTTAACTTCCAGGAAGTGTTTCAACATGCCTGGTCGGCATGGTTTGGGGTAATAAACGCGTAGGATCCTTGTGGCTTAAAGGTTTATTACATTTCAGCTATCGATAAAATTAACCGACAAAGAAAAAGATAAGATTTTTTCGATTGAAAAAGGTATAAGAAATGGAAAGTCAAATGATTAGACGAATAATATCTGTGTCAATTTCGTGATATTAAATTATCGCAATGAAACAAAATACTCAACGTTATACAATATTTTAAGTTATTGCGAATCTAATTATGGCCTACTTTATATTGCTGTTAGTAAATCTTAAATAAAAAGCCCATAATAAGTTATATAAATTAAAACTACTGTTCCATACCTTTACCTGGTGGTGTAATGCACCTGTTAGAGAAAAAGAGGTCGGGGTTTTGAATCAAGGCAATTTGTTTGTGTGATGAACATACATGCTTCGTCTCAGGCCACTAATATCATAGTGCATTCTCTTCCATTTCAGTAATGTGTTTCCATGTATGGACGAACACAGAAAACCAGTGTTTGGTATATACTAAAATCTTGTACCTAGGTAGTAACTTTTGGTACTATGCGGTTCAAATGAGAATAGGATTGCCCACGCGTCATGTTATGACGTCATACCTGTCAATTTAAACAATTTTGGTAGGGTCAGCAATACAAGATTTTTTATAATATAATTTATTTGTCGTCATCGTTTACTCATTTAGTTAGCGAGATAAATACAATTACAAGCAATATCAATTCGAGATAAATACAAAATAAAAATACTAACAAACAAAAACTGCGACAAATAACAAATAAAAATATTTAACGGGGAACAACCACATAGCTAACAGCATTAAAAAAACAAAACAGAAGCAAGCTTCAAAACTCGACGAGGCACAATAACAACGACAAAATGGCGGTTGGTAGTTAAACAATATTATCGACGAAATAATGAAATAAAATAGTTTTCTTTTTTAATAATGTTTAGACGTCTTTTTAACTTAGAATAACTGAGATTACCTAGATAAAACATAAAAAATGCTTTATTAATTTGCAAAAAAAGTTTCGTTGCCGTCCGTACATTTCAAATCACTTTTGATAGATGGAGGTCATTGCCAATCCTATTCTCATTTGAAACGTGTAGTAACTAATTTCAAAATTTTAGTACCTCGATAAAAAAATGCGAAAAAAGGCGTTCCAGACACACTGACTTAGCTGTCTCTTAAAGCACCCGAGGCAGAAAATTGTGTGGTAACACTTTTCTTAATCCATCTTCGCACGAATATTACATATTTTATATGCCTGAAAAATTATATGTTATTAAGATTACCGTACAAATAATCACTCTATTTTGTACAGCAATCCCACTGACTGATGTGTCAATGTAGAGCAGAAACTTATAAATTAGCGCGACAAAGGCTAGCTTTTATAAATATCGTGACTTATATATCTGAATAAAAGACTATTATTTCTTGTAATTTCGCAATCACAATAAATTGAATTGGCATATTTAGTCAAACATCAAACTATGTAGGTAGATAGAGCGGTGGGCACTTTGCAACTGCTATTGTATGCACAAAATTGCAATAAGAACGGACATTTCGTGGGCGAATGGTAAGTATTAACCTTTGCCTCTGCGTGACATTACGTTCACTAAGCCACTGTTTATACCTACTGGCTATTTATACGTTTTGTGTAATTTATTTATTTATTTTTAAACGAACATAATCAGAATCTAGATTTGCTTAAAAAAAGTCGGTGATCATACTGGAAATCTTAATCAAGCCCTTATAGACCAATAGACAGACACCTACCGAAGTGATCCTGTAACTTCGTAAACTTTTCTTTTTTCTACGGAATCCTACGGAAGTAAGTAATCGTAGTCGGAAGTTAGGGTGTATAGAATAATTTTACCATACATCTTCTTTTTCTTACAAAATAAAAGTTTTAACTGACTGCATGAATCTTACTAAAACAGTTTCCAGACCTAATCTTTTATTTCGTATATATAGTACGCCCACTCATACTTGCCTATTTTTTATGTAGTCTAGACTGGGGATTAGATTTGAATAGATAAATCACACATACTCACTTTCGTAATAGCATTTTTCAACTAATTTGCTACAGTGACATTGCCACAAATTATAGTTTAATGGCTTTATTCATAATCACTTATCGGAGGTTTAAAAGTTTGCTAAAATCGGTTCGCGAAAATTGTCAAAACTTGTTATTCATAATAGTCTTTTTTACGCTAAAACGTTTATTATCTCTCCGACAAAATCTCCGTTTAAACCTCCGATAAGTCATTATGAATAAGGCCATAAGTGTATAGGCACTGTATAGGTATCTAAATAAAACCTACAATCAAACACCGCTATTATCATCCATTTTTATAAAAGTAAACTTTTTTAAATGTAATATGTATGTAAAACATAAGTTTGGTACTTACGTTTTCATTCTTAACATCAGTTCCAAAAGACTGCCGCCCTTATTAGACGAAAAATTTGTTCTTTTTTCATTATTAATAATTTAATAATTGTCAAGCCATAGAAGTTGATTTAATTGACCAATTAATTTATTTATCAGTATCAGTTACGTAGGCATGTTTTATTAGGTTTTGGGCGTTTTAGGCGAGCGATGGACCTATGCCTTAAAATACTGCGACCAATGTCGATGATTTAATCAAGTACAAATGTGATTTTATGTCTCAACTAAAGGTGGACTATCTGAGTAGCTCTAATAAGTCTAAGTCTTTGCCCACACCTTAGTTTCCTACGCAGGCGTGTACATAAAATATTTGCGTTGTTTCCCACAGTCCTATACTGTATTATCTTGTCTCAATCTACTGGATACTTATCTAAAAATAATTGCAAGCACAAACATTGACATCCGTAAACCAACGCCCAATAAAATCAATGTCCAGAGAACAATTAATAAGAGATTTATAAGCCAGTACTAAGATCCTAACATTACAACATACAACTGCAGTCACAAACTCATTTATCTTTATTTAAACAAGAGCTATATTGTAACTAATAATTACGAACAATACCAACTAGATTTATCGTGTTTTATTGAGTCGAGTTCTGTTAAGTACAAAAGAACCTTGGAATTTGAAAGTACAGCAGCCGGAACATACACATTTAGACATACGTTACATTCCAGGAAAAGTCTAGAACGAAAAATACTTATAACCTTCATCTTCTTACTGTTAGAATTATTATACAATATACAGGTAACATTCTTGTTCTAAAGACTTAATCCGTAGTTAATCTTGTTCACATTGTTATTCAAATTTTTTGGAAATCGAATCTGTACAAGGCGTAATACAAAAAAATCACGACAATAAATTATATTTACGGTATTTTATGAATGCTTGCTTAATTATATTGATTAAGAAAAACTGCAATGAAAATTAAATAAACACTGAATAAACCATTGAGATATATAAAATCATTGGAATAAACAATAGTATTCAATAACGTCGCCAGCACTGCAGTGAGAGCAATTTGACTTGAAGTGGAGAGATGAGAGACGCTATATTATACTTTCTTGTAAAGTAAGAACTAGCAGTAATTAATCAATAACCATAAAGATATTATGCATGATAGCACTGAACTGATCTATATCTGACTTTACTACCTGACGAACAATTTTTAAATTATCTACTTACCATTCAGGCAAAATTATACATCAATAGAAATTGAAAGCGTTAAAATAACCCGAAAACAAAAATTTCAAACGAAACTTTTTAAAACAGCAAAAGGATAAGGTCTGATTATATTGGTCAGGCTGTTACTGAGCGCCCACTCCCGGCCGCTATCCCACTACTGCCCGATACGGAGACTTTTGGCTGCTGGGTTTCCCCCCTGGCCCGGTTCGCCCCTCCTTAGTTAACCTGCATCCCCCAGACTCCTCCGGGGGATCCATATTAATACCGGGCTTAGTGTGGACGTCCAGTCAACATGGGCCACTCAGCACCAGAACTCCCGACCTCAAACCATCCTCCGATCCCGACCTCCGAGTAGCCGGATCACAGGAGACGCCACGCTCCCAGTCGAAATCATAGTAAAATTTAACCTTCACTTTCGAAAAGTATAACGTTCCAAAATGTTTAATTAATATAAAATCACTTACACTGTTACTGAACGTTTTTTATAATTTTTTTTTATTTTATTGCAAATCTGAAATAAATAAAAATTATTAGGCACTAAAAAGAAGAAAATAATGACTAAGCGTTTAGAGCGCCATCTAGTAATTAAGCTGTGCATTAATTATCAGGATAATTTGCTTAACGCTACCATAGACACCGCGAACGTTACAGACAATGTAGTATTAAGCACATGTAATGCTGATGGCAGCACTCTGATATACTCTCTCACGAAGTATAGATACAAGGAGTCCGAACGTAATGTTAAGGGCCTACATCAATATTATCGTATATCATCGCCGACACGTACATATTAACACAGCCAGTAGGCACAGAAAATGAAGAATTAGGGATATTTTTTTTGTTTACTCAAAATCTACTAAATATATTTTAATTCTGATTTACGTGTTTCTATATATAATAGTTACTTATGTTTTTAAAGTTATTTCATTAGTTAATACGCGATAATAGACCGACAAATGAAAAAAATAAGAAATGAGAGAGGTATTTTCGCTAAGATTTTCTATCGAGAAAACTTTTTTCAATCGCGTTTCTGAGTTTATGCGATCCTAGATTATATATTGAAAAAACATATACTTAAAAATTAGAGCTCTATTCATTCAATCTAAAGAAACAATGAAAACTTCGTACGTAGATAAATGCACGAAGCTATTTTGGTATCCTCTTAAACGAATGGTCTCAATTTAAGGGACAGATTTTTGCCGGTAGAGTGCGCCATTTTTCAAGAAGTACTTGTTTAAACTATTGACACTTGTGGAAAAAAATATTCTGAGAAACGTGGATATAAATATAAGTTTTAGGAAATTTTTCGAGTGCTTTAAACCCAACAATACAGAGAAGGTCAAGAGATATTCTGATATTCTATACTAGCATCGGTACGTCCTGAATACTTGCGCAGCCAGTGGCAGAAAATAGAACTATGATCTGGGTTGATTATTGTGTACACGAAATATTATGGAAAAGCCTATACCGTTCGGACTCCTTGTATCTATACTTCGTGTACTCTCTGCTCAAATTGCATTACAGGTGCTCAAGTCCACTATTTTGGAACAATTGTCATACCGGCACGATACCGTTGCAATTGAAGTCAAATATCCGTAGTCTGCTATATGCCGTCATAACGGTCTTTCAATGGTAATAGAATTGTCGATCTCTTTTGTCTATGCATTGAATTTTCGGTCTCTTTTATCTATGGATTGTGTTAGAATGGTATGTATGTGTTGCCGTTTTTAAAAAATGCGTTAGTTGAAGTGATTTTCGAAAAACTACTAATAAATTTAAACATTTAATCATGCTAGACTTCGTTTAAATATCTTTGTACATACTATTTATTAGTATAAAAAGCAATGTGAAGTTTAGGAGATTAGTAAATTGCAATAAATTACAAAGAACAATTTCTAATATTTCTATCTATCTATTTTTAGGGTTCCGTACCCAAAGGGTAAAAACGGGACCCTATTACTGAGACTTCGCTGTCCGTCCGTCCGTCCGTCCGTCCGTCCGTCTGTCACCAGGCTGTATCTCAAGAACGGTGATAGCTAGAGAGTTGAAATTTTCACAGATGATGTATTTCTATTGCCGCTATAACAACAAATACTAAAAATAAAATAAAATAAATATTTAAGGGCTCCCATACAACTAACATGATTTTTTTACCGTTTCTTGCTCGATACTAATAACGTTGCCTTATGTTGCATAGATAATGGTACGGAACCCTTCGTGCGCGAGTCCGACTCGCGCTTGACCAATTTTTTATTTATGGCAATCTGTCGACACAGGACAATTTAAAAATATTACTGTCAAATTCAAAATAGCAGACTACCGAAACATTTCAGTCATTGAATTGCAATTGTGAAGCAGTTGTGTACGAGACTAGCAATTTATGTCACTTTGACAATTGTAAGACAATGATGAAGTCGTTATGACGACACATTAATAGTAGACTACCAAAAACTTTACTATTGCACCATAATGGTACAATAATGGTACAGTTGTGACACCGTTGAAATACCCGACTCAGGGCCCAGAATGGATTTTAATTTTTCCTTGTAGACTTGCCTTGCAGGTCCATAAAAAGAAGAATAGTATTTTGTTCTCAGTCGTGTAGCTGTAGACTTAGTATTACTTACTGACTTAATATTAGTAAATTAATGTTTGATACTATGACTTGATGATTGCTACTTTTTATTTAGTTTTCCCTAGGAAGATGAATATATAAATAAATAAATAAATAAATATTCATGGACATTTCACACAACGTCCTCTGGTCCCAAGCTAAGCTTATATGCTTGTGTTATGGGTACCAGAATACGGATATAATACATATACTACTTTTCTTTTGTAAATACATACTTATAATACATAATAAACACCCAGACGCAGCACAAACATTTGTATAACAATTATAAACATCACACAAATGATTGTCCTGACCGGGAATCGAACCCGAGATCTCATGATCGGCAGTCCGTTATATGAACCACTCCATCACGAGGCCCGTCGTTAGTATTTTATTTATGGTCGTTTATAATAATTCTTTGAGATTTCTATTCCATCCAAATAAAAAGTTGAAAAATAAACAATAAGATTTGTGACATCCGAGATCTAACATAATACTTTTAGAACTGCATATGTAACTACATCAAAAAAGAATTAGAACCATCATAAACTTATTTACTAAGGCATATGTAATAGTATATTTCTATATCAATGTCCGAATCTTGTTATATTCAAAATAGGTTACAATGATATCGTTACAATAAAGGAAATAAAAATAATGGAACTAAAATTATGAGGATAATAATTCTATATTTCTATGGACTAAAATAAGAATAATTAATAAATCAAATTTGCACTATCTAAACCGTTATAGAGTAGTATATTCTTTGATCTAAACGTCGTTGCTCGCTCCTCATTGGGCGTGCTTTGTTTTGTTTGAGTTTGTCATTAATTTGACAACCGTCTCAGCTGTTCGGTTTGTTTCTTTTGTTTGTTTGAATATTTCAATAACGGTGAAACTTAAATACTTGAAAATTGTAACCATTAAGCTCTATACTTAATTGATAAGTATAATTAACCATTATTTTATTAATCATCTTAATATGGAATCATTAGAATCCAGGCATTTAACTCTAAACACAGGGTAAGATTTCTTTTTATTTGGTTCACGTGTTTTGAACTTGCGCGCTTTTAAATATTGATTTTCTATCCCAAAATAAGTTTGAATGATGTAAATAAATCATAATATGAACTGATATGAACCTTTAGCATTTTCGTATTATGTATTTTGAGAAACAAGGTTTTAATAAAGTTCAAGGTTCATTTTGAAGGAATTGTGTATTTTAGGACAAGTGAAAAGGATTCTGCGATTGTTACTCCGATTAAACCTCGATTGGGACGATTCGTTGATGTTTACTCACCTGAACATCTAAACAGAACCCCTCGACCCGTGAGTAATATATTTAGTGTATTCTGTGTATTGATTATGCTTATTTAATGTTAGCTTGTTTAAAAATCAATAAGTGATATTTTCAGGGACCTCATCACGTTTTTTATAAATTCAGGAATGAAGATCCAAACTTGGGTACATCTGAGAAATGCAAGTGAGTATTTTTTTCTGATTACAATTTCTTTTTATTTTATTAAGCATTTATTCAGAGTTATTATCAGCTTTATGTACTGGAACCACTTTTAATATTATTAGGTTCTTTTTTTATTTCATCATGAACTTTCTATTTATTAATAAACAAATAACACCAAAACAGTTTACTTATATTCTTCATACATTAGAACTTAATGTCCGGCTGTATCTAGTAGCTGTATGTACTAAGTATATTATGCTCATGTGCTTTTAGTATTCATTCATATTTTCATTCAGTTAAGAGTGGTAGACTTTATATATTTTAATTGTCCTATAACACTGAATTCTTAAACTATAGGAGATGAGATTTTCTTAAATAATAAAGATTTACAAGATATTGTCAATGAAACAATTCATATGCTTACAGAACGGTCAAAGCCCAAAGCCGTTTTCGGAATGTGTTCAGAAACTGTTCATTTGAAGGTAACCAAAGCTTCCCTGGACTGAATCACAAAACGGAGCTTAGAATGGATCTGGAGACACCTACTAAACTAAAACAACCTATTGACCTTGTACGAGGTGAGGTTTTATAAACTTATTCACTAAAAAATAATTATAAACATTGATTTCTATGTTGTCGGAGCGGAGGTACAAGCTATGGCTGCAGACCGCGTGGCCACTGGTCATTGCATCACATGCTCATTATATTCTTTCTGTACTATATGCACCTCTAATATAATAATAATAATAAATATTCAGGACATTTCACACAACGTCCTTTGGTCCCAAAGTAAGCTATATTTCTATGCTTGTATTATGGGTACCAGATACGGATAGACTACATATACTACTTTTCGTTTGTAAATACATACTTATAATACATAGAAAACACCCAGACGCAGTACAAACATTTGTATGACATTTATGGATATCACACAAATGATTGTCCCAAGCGGGAATCGAACCCGCGACCTCGTGATCGGCAGTCCATTACATAAACCACTCCACCAAGAAGCCCGTCAAGAATATAAACTTAACAATGTAATACCAGTAGTAGGTAATAGACATATTGCCGGCTCATTCTTCCCTTAGGTGCTGTAAATTATTTATTTCATATATCATAGCTTTTTTTATATTTATTTCATAAATGATAATTTAATAACTACCAGAGTTACTTGGGGAATTAAATAATATTTTATTTTCTATGTAGGTACTCAATTGATGAATTATTAATTATTTTTTTTTAGTTATATGCATGTTAACATATGGTAAGTATGGACTACATTATGGTAACTACTTTCGTAATCCATAGTGCTAGACATTCTGTTAAATATTTTATGGATTCAAATAATGGTGTGTTGTTACCTAAGCTTATGTATGGAAGCAATTAATGTTGGGTGTGGCAGAAGAAACATGAAAGTAGATTAAATGCTGTAGAGATGCGCCCTTTGAGAAGTATGTGTGGTGTGGCTTTGAAAGATAGATTAAGAAATTAAGTTATAAGAGAATGTTGCGGTCTGAAAGAGGATGTAGTGACTAAGGTGGAGAAAAATATGCTTAGGTGGTTTGGTCATGTGAAGAGGGTGGATGATAGACGATTAACGAAAGGTATAAAGGTATACATGGCGGAGGTAAGTGGAAATGCTGGGAAAGGACGCCCGAGAAAAATATACTCCGATGTCATCGCCGGTATACTCCAAAAGGGACAAGTGCGTAGCAACAACAACGACAACCGTCGGGTATGTATGAGTGTGGATGAAGCCAAGGAAGTATGTTTGAATCGTAGCTCTATAGTCTCTGCCTACCGCCATGGGGAAAAGGCGTGATGTTATGATGATCAAATAATTTTTTGCACTCACACACACGAATATAATGTCATTCCGTTGCAGTGGATGGACCTAACGGTTTAAGATTCAATACATCTTTAGCTACTGACGTGTCCGGCTCTCCTGCTCCTTCACAAACTGACCGCTTGCAACAAACTATCAATCTCAGTAAGGCTGTATTTACAATAGAACCAGACACCTCAAAGGTTAGTACATTCCTCATAAAAGTGATTTAACTATATTCATCAGTGTATCTCATATATCAGTCATATATCTCTCCGTGTGGTGACAGATTAAGAATACAAGTGTCACCACCCTATTTCCACGCAAGGGTGCTGTAAAAGTCAGCTAAGGGATATTGCATGCAGATAGCATCCTCTTTGAGAGATGGAAATCTCGAAAATAAATCCTGTGCTAACACGCCTGGTCAGCGCGGCACAGTAGACCATAATCCCTCCCAAAGTAGAGGGGGCCCGTGCCCAACAGTGAGACGTAAATTGGTTGGAGAGAGAGTTCATCAGTCCGTCGCTATGGTATGGTCACATAATAACAAGTGTGTGACCAGCTCATTTCTTTGTCAGGGTGCTTTAAAAGCCAGATAAAGTATATTGTGCACAGATAACATTTTCTATAAGCAATGTAAAATTATATATTAAATCTTATGCCAACATCAACTGCAACACAGTTGTTACTAGCGTAGGGGCAAGGGATATCCTTAATTGACTATATATATATATACATATATTCACTATAAATGTAGGTTGTTGTTTTTATTATATTAACCTAATAATAAAACTTAATTGAAGGGCCTCGTGGTGTAGTGGTTCTGGTAACGGACTGCCGATCAAGAGGTCGCGGGTTCGATTCCCGCTCGGGACAATCATTTGTGCGATTTTTCTAATTGTCATACAAATGTTTGTACTGCGTCTGGGTGTTTCTATGTATTATAAGTATGTATTTACAAAAGAAAAGTAGTATATGTATTCTATCCGTATTCCGGTACCCATAACACAAGCATATAAGCTTAGCTTGGGACCAGAGGACGTTGTGTGAAATGTCCATGAATATTTATTTATGAATATTTATTTATGAATATTTATTTAATGTAACATTTTAGTTGCAAATAAATACCTAATTTTTGAATTTGAACAAGAACTGGATCTGGGCCATCTGATTTACTATTAACGCCGACCCTGTAGCGGTGTTGTGAGAGGCTCTTTAGGACCCAACCGTTCACCGATACCACTATCGGGATTATTTCTGTCGATACCACCCTTCACATGTCGCAACCTCATGCGCCAGGTCCAAATACTTGGTTTTCTTGTTTGCTTCGGCTCGCACGACATTCTCATCATAGAGGAAACTGATATTCACTAGAAATGTAGGTTGTTGTTTTTATTATATTAACCTAATAATAAAACTTATTTTAGATTCTCATAGTAAACAATAAAGCATGTTCCTTGCTGGGTTACTCAAGTGGCGAACTCTGTGGATTGCGTTTCTCAGATCTACTGCGGAACAGAAACTGCAAAACATTTAATTTACACGAAACTCAGGATTGTGATACATCTGAAGATGGTACTGTTATTTTGCTCAGTGGAAAGGTACTGTAATAATCAATTTACAAATTTTTACAATAAATTTCTTTTATAACTCTGTACTCGTCACACTGTACTGTATGGAGTAAGGAGTGTTTATAATAGATTCATTTTCCATTAATTTTAATTAGTTATTTGGTTCCTTCATTTATTATTACTGTATGTTTCAGGTTGTAGAACTTATATCAAAAGATGGCAGTTCAGTGCAAGTATCTCTGTGGATAAGACAATTAGACAATGACGGACCCTGTTTAGTTGTAGCGGAACCTGTTAATTGTAAAAATGTTTTAGTAAGTATTGAAAAACTAATGTACTTACCTTTTTTCTTCTTTAAAGATGGTAGAGAATTCCTTTATACCACAAAGAGATAAGGACAGAATAAATACCCTACTTAATTGATTACTTAATTGATAAAGTTAATACTATTTCATTTGGTTCAGAAACACATCTTTTGGATTGATATGAAAACTAAAGTAAACTAAGTGGAATTGTTTTATTTTCATGGGAAATAACTGGTAGCTTTTAAATTCACTGGACGTCTGGTAATTCCCTCGTACTTTCTAAAATGATTCTGCTTAAAAATCTAGTGCATTTATTCTAGAGTTTTAATGCCACACCTCGAAAATATGGAGATAAAAAAATATTTGACAGAGATACCTACATAGACCATAGTTATTCGTTTCATTAGCGGCTATTGTCCGTGTAGTGATGGATTAAGAATACAAACATCAGCGCCCCTTTTCCCCCCAAGGCTACTGTAAAAGCTAAAGCTAAGGGATGTTGTTATCAGACAACATTCGCTTTGAATGATGGAAAACTCTAAAATAACCCTGTGCCAACACGCGCGGCAGAGTAGACCATAATCTTTCCGCCGCCGTTGCTCCCTTTGCTCGGTGATGGGATGGGATAGGTGATGGCAGCAAAGAGGGAGGCCCTGCGGGAGCGTGAACGCGCCGTAGAAACTTTGCCACACGCAGGGCCCCGGGCAAGCAGGAGCAAGAGCCAGCGGCCCCCTCGACAAGGTGATGTCGCGCAGCAGGTCGGTTTTCAGAGACCCGCCTCTGCAAATGTGGCACTCAGCCACGGCAATGCGACGGGGAACCTAATGTTCCCCCTGTCGAGTCGGACCGCGCTTAGCGGGATCACCCCTCGCCGGATCATGGCCCAGCAGTGCAAAAAGGCGAAAATAAAACAAAAAGGAACATAATATTTCCCAAGATGGAGGAGGCCTGTGCCCAACCGTAGGACGTTAATAGCCTGAAAAGAGAGAGAGCGGCTATGTCAGCGGCGTGCACTGATATTTAACTTAGGGCAGGCAGTCACAAAAACTTTTTCTTTTATAGATTTTTAGCATAGCCACGCGACGGATCTCTAAGTCGGAAACCATGCCAACAGAACAAATTTAAATCTGAATATCCCGAATCAGTCCACACTGTACTAGAATTACTAAACAATAACTACGTACGTTCATACATACGTACATGTACGTATGTACATACGTTTCATAACTTTTAACATGAAATTTTCGAGGTACAATACCTTTTAGCTGGCTTAGTTGTCGTAACTCGGGTACACAGAATCTTTTTACTGAAAGACATTTGTGAGAACTTGTTATTTTTAATTTTTAACAAACACACACTATCAACACACATTTCACAATCAAATAACATTTTAAAATCAACAAACGAAAATCCATACAATTATTAAATTATAGAAACTCATTATTAAACAGTTCAATGAATCACACGAAAAAATAAAATGGCCTCCGTCGAACCAAAATATTTCTGCTATTTAAATAAATAAAATCTTACTAAACAAAAATGCATACGTGATTTATTAGACTTCCGACTATTATATTTATTCGGATTATAAGTAACGAACGAACATTGCCGAATACTCGCGATAACATCCGATCGCCAAAGCAGGCCGCAGGATTTTCAGTGTAAATCGTCTTGGATATGTAAGCCTGTGTGCGTTTGCGAACTGTGCACGGACACCAAAATTTCTACACACATATGAACTCATGGCAGGCAGGCGGCGTCGAGCTTGCTAGCTACGCTAATATTATTCCTTCGCCAAACGCCTGGCAAAAAGCAATTTGCAAGCACATATTGGTGCTATTTATGAATTATTAGGCGTTTTTAAGTTATAATATTTTGTTTAATTAATAGTAAATAAATGAATAAAGTCATCTAAAACATACGAACGTTTTATTAAAATATCTGTGAATGGCAAGTAAAGCAGTGCCTTTCTGCTTATATAGAGCGCACGCCCATGGGCTATGTGAAGACTTAACGTAAATGTAAATGTGGCGAAAAGCAGTTATTGTTACCAATAACTCCGGTGGAGCTGTAGCATTGAACAGCTAATTATTGACATATTTTACAGTTAACAGTGGACGCTGAAACAGGTATAGTTTTATCGTGTGAGGGTGATTCCGCAGCAGCATTGTTCGCAGCTGAAACTCGCGACAAATTAGTGGGGCTACCTCTCACTTCATTGATACCTAGTGTTGTATTACCATCTTATGATGCACCCGTGCCTAAAGGACTCGCTAAACAGAAACTAACTGGTAATATACTTATCTATCTGTCTATATTGTTATACGATTTATAAAACGGTTTGTGATATGTATGTAAGGGCTAATCCCCAAGTGTATGTATTGGTCTGATTTTTTTTTTTCTTATAGGAAGCTACAGCTTCAGAGTGGCTTTAGTAGGCTATATGCTATATGTATATTATGTCTATGTGTAGTGATTACAAGTTCCAGGCATAACAAGTCCCGGGTATATTACGAGGGGAGGTCCAAAAGTTCGTGGAATGAAAGGGTTTTAGTAAAAATGAAACAGTAAATTTATTTTTCCTTTTCAATATAATCACCCTTAAGCTGAATACATTTATTAGATCTATGAATTAATTTTTCTAAACCATCGTAAAAATATTTTTTATCTTTTCCCTCAAAATGAGCCAAAATTGCCTCCTTTACCTCATTGTCGTCGGAAAATTTCCTTCCCCTTAAGTCTTTTTTTAAATTGGGGAACAAATAAAAATCACTTGGGGCCAGATCTGGACTATAGGGTGGGTGGACTAGTGATTCGAAGCCATGCGTGTGTAGAGCAGCCATTGCAACTTTGCTCTTGTGAACCGGCGTGTTGTCTTGCAAGAGCAACACGCCCTTGGTCAATTTTCCCCGACGTTTTTCTTTGATGGCATCCTTTAATTTTTCTAGTATTGTTGCGTAGTATTCTCCGGTTATGGTCCTGCCCTTTTCTTTATAATCAATCAGTATTATCCCCTCACAATCCCAAAAAACAGTAGCCATCAACTTTCCAGCCGACTCCGACACTTTGAATTTCTTTGGCGGTGGTGTCCCCTTTTTATGCCATTGCATGGACTCTTGTTTGGACTCAGGCTCAAAGTGATGAACCCATGTTTCATCGCCGGTAACAATTCGCTCCAAAATCGGTCCAGGATCGTCGCCACACAACTCCAAAAAATGTTTTGACGCTTCGACGCTCTGCTGTTTTTGAAGCGGCGTGAGCATTCTCGGTACCCAACTTGCACTGACTTTTGTCATACCCAGGTGGTCATGTAGGATTCGCAAAATGGTGGTATCTGATACTCCAACTAATGCAGATAACTGTTTTTTCTTCAAACGGGTGTCCTCCAGTACAATTTTTTCCACTTTTTCGACGATGTCTGATGTGGTGGCCTCAACTGGCCTTCCTGAGCGGGGGTCGTCTTCAATCGACTCCCGACCATGTTTAAAAAGACCATGCCACTTGTAAATCATTGATTTACTAGGGCACTGTTCCCAGTAAACAGTTTCCATTTCATTCAAAATGGTCTGAGCGTTCTTTCCTTGCTTGGTAAGGAATTTAATGACCGCACGGTGTTCAATTTTCTCCATAGTTTCAGTTTTCTTCCGGATTGACGTGTTTAGCAGGCGAGTGTTCGTAAACGAATGACGCAATAGGGCTGAAACTCCATTTATATACTAATTATGAGTCCCCAATTAGTATGACACTAAGCGAGCGCCCCTATCCCCACTCCATCCCCTCCATTCCACGAACTTTTGGACCTCCCCTCGTATAATATGAAAACCGTATAATAATTATACGTTTAAAAAAATGGCTAATCTAATTACTGGATATGGATATTTTATAGATAACATAATTATTTTTAAGTTCTGTAGCAGTTTAAAACATAAACGTTACATAATTTTAGGACGAACGTTAGATGGTGGGAGTTTCCCACTATGTCTATGGATATCAAAACCAGATACTGCAGACACTTCTCTATGGAGTAGTGTGAAGCATAGACCGGTATTTGAAGTTAATGTTAGGGTAAGTAATTGAATATAGACATATGATTCCATCCATCTATTAGCCATCCTTTCTGCTGGATATAAGCCTCCTCCAAAGATCATACAACATGGTCACCTGATTGATTTTTTCTAAATAATAAAACAGCTTTTGAAAGAGAAGAAAAACTTGAAACTATATGTCTGCTCTCCGTGGCATAAGTAGACCAGCGGCCGTATTATGAGCTTTTATTTCTAGGCAGGTTACAACGTGAATTGAACTGCCTGGCAAATTCGTATCATGAAAATAACTCCCAGCCAGTTAGTTCGCTAAACCAGTCATAGATAAATATTTCTATTGAGAGGGTACAACTTAAAGTTTAAGTACTAACTAAAAATTTTCAACTAAAACATTTATTATTTATTTTTTTGACGGGCTTCGTGGTGGAGTGGTTTATGTAATGGACTGCCAATCACGAGGTCTCGGGTTCGATTCCCGGTTGGGACAATCATTTGTGTGATATCCATAAATGTCATACAAATGTTTGTACTGCGTCTGGGTGTTTACTATGTATTATATGTATGTATTTACAAAAGAAATGTAGTGTATGTATTATATCCGTATTCTGGTACCCATAACACAAGCATATAAGCTTAGCTTGGGACCAGAGGACGTTGTGTGAAATGTCCATGAATATTTATTTATTATCTGCCAAAATACGTTATTTATTGCCTGGAACTTGCATGATTTTTAAATAGCTCATAATACGCCTGCACGTCCCTTTCGAAATTAGCCAGGAAAAAGGAAAAAAAATACGGATATTTCACACAACATCCTCTGGTCCCAAGCTAAAATTATTTGCTCGTGTTATGGATACCAGAAACACCCAGACGTAGTACAAACTTTTATGTGACCAATACACATCACACGAATACTTATACTGTGCGGGGATCGAACCCGTGTCCTTGTGAAACAGAAATAGGCTTATATCTCTTAATATTTCAGGTGACCTACAATGTAAGCGGTCTGTTAGTAGTTGATGAAAGTGGCATCATCACAGCTTGTAATCATCACTTTGCTATGCTCACATTTGGTAAAGCCCACTCAGAAGTGATTGGTCACCATATTGATGACGTTATTCAACACTTTTGTAGAGAAGCCGATATGGTTAAGATCGCTATACGGAATAGAAATATGACACTATCACCAGTTAATAATGATGAAAATAATGTATCAGGTAAGTGTGAGTTTAAATTTAACTAAGTTCTCTTAAAATGTATTATAATGTAAAAGTACCTTGTGAGTGGAGCCATAAAGTATTTCGGGAGGTAATAATACCTCATCAGCGTAATAAATAAGGTCTTCATGTGTCGACAATAATAATATTTTGGTAGAAAGTCTGCTTCAGAAACTTTAAGGGTACCGTGTGTGTTTAACAAAATTTCGCTTAAAAAGTGACAACTGTAATGTTTTTAAATCATTAATGTGGGAGTTCTTGGGTAATAATGTGTGCTAAGGTGCGGGCAAAATCTAGTACTACATATAGCAAAAATAATCACGCGAACGTGAAATTGCTCTTGTTTCAATGAATAATGCGAGTGACACAATGCGCTGAAAGAGGTCGTGATTGCCGTGCGATCAATGAATGAGTCCTGTACTTAAAAATATTTTAATTACATGCTCCTACCAAGGGGGGACTTCAAGACTGTTTCCGGCGAATTTAATAACTTTTTGGCTCAAAATAAAACGAAGAATAAGAAACTTATCAAAAACTGGCTAATGCCCGCAGTTTCATTACATTTACTGCAACCCAAGCTACCAACAACAATAAAAAACCACTCTATCTATTAAAAAAAAGGTCTTATTAAAATCCGTTGCGTACTTTTGAAGTTAAAAGCTCACATAGGGACATACAATCAAAAATAACGACTCTGTTTTATAATAAGTAAAGATGTAACTTATAAATTTTAATATTTTATTCACAGCTTCAGATACTGACGACGATTCCTGCGGTGCTTTTAATGGTAGTCAAAAATCTGCTTGCATGTCACTAAATGTTCAACCTTCCATCTTGTCTACTACACGTGAAAAATCCTCCAGTGCTTTATGTCTCGACAAATCCTGCAGCATGGTCACCCATACACCAACACCTACACAAGACATGGTCTCTAGTATAAGTACAACAGAACAAAGAAATGATATATCTGCACTCCCCGATGTGACTTCAGGAATGTCCGGAATATCAATAGATGAAGAGAATTATTGTCACAGTAGTAGTATATCGAAATCTCGATCTGAAAACATCCTAAGATCAGAACATAGTAATCCAGTAAGAGGAGTATGTAATAAACCTTCGGAGAAATCTGATTCTATATATTATACGTCACAACATTCTCAAGAAATTACACCAACTGGGAGTACTCCTAGGGTGAGATTAAACGACCCTTCTTTAAGATTGTCCTTCGATTCTAGTAAATACAAGTCGTTGAAAATTAATTTACCTGGCCAAGTAAAAGATGATAAGACTAGTCTATCTATAGATTTCTGTGATTCTAATGAGACAAGTGCGGATTTCTTAACGCCTATTAATGAAATGCCACCGCCTGGATGTGAGATAGAAGATTTGCCAAAGCATAATGGTAATGAAAGTATTGATAGTTTGAGCAATGATATTGATTTGGAGACACAAACTGAATCAGCGCCGAGGAAACTGTTTACAGGTTAGTGTTGATCATAATAAAACCGTAATAAGACTATCTTATAAACTTACTTTTAAAAAAAGACGTGTGTCACTCGGGGGCTGGCGCGGTAAAGCTATTGCATAGTATTTTTTATCAACTTATGCAATTATTATTATTTATTTATTTTATTTATGCAAGAATCTAAATACCATAAACTAAAATAAGATTAATAATCCTTATTTACTGATGCTTACATTTGTCCATTGTTTATGGTAATTATGATAAAATAGCGATTGTCAATCAAATGTCAATAAAATAAAAACTAACGCCAAAACTGACATGAGTCACCAGCGTGAACAGCGAAACGGCGTTACTACGCATGCGTAGCATGCGCAGTAGCGACGATGTGTAAGGCTTTTTACGCTATTTCCGTTACCTACGGAATTTAAATTTCGAATTTTGTGGATTCGGTCTCCACGCTCAAGGCCCGCGATAGAAGCTATCCAATAGCTTAACTACTCCTAACAAAGATTGTTTTGGAAACAGGAATGAACATGTACAATCTTAGAGTATTAAACTAAAAGGAGCTACACAAGATATTTTCTTTGACAAATATACACGGCCAAGTTGGCAGGGTACCGAGGTAACGCACACAAGTGTAAAATGAATGAATGACTTTTGAGTTTATTCATTCATTTATTTTGCAAGTTCATTCCTGTTTCTAATGCAATCTTTGTTAGATAGGATTAGTTTATTTGTTGTATTTACTGTCTTTCCTATAATGGTCTTAAATGTTCACGACTTGCATCTACCATATTTGATATTTCTTTGCGGTGTAAAATTGTAAGGTACGAATTTACCTGTATATAATTTATAAACTTTTCGATTATATTCCATTTGACGTG
Organism: Orgyia antiqua; assembly: GCA_916999025.1. NCBI lineage: Eukaryota > Metazoa > Arthropoda > Insecta > Lepidoptera > Erebidae > Orgyia > Orgyia antiqua. The sequence goes on from OU779862.1 coordinate 25,504,941, forward strand.
GTCATGTTTGTATTGACGGCATATATAGCCGAAAAACTGCCCTTCGATCATTTTAAATATGATTTTCGTTTAGTAAGCGTTCGCATCTCATTAGTACAGTCTGCATTATTCTATATTGATTTGAAACTGACCGGTAGGTACATATTTTTTAAATCCGCAGATGATCCCCCAGAAACTCCATGCATAGTTAAGCGTGCGCTTCGTGCTCATGTAAGCACTTCAACCCCACAAGCATCGCGTAATAAACTAGAAGGCTGCGAATGTGCTGCCGACTGGCGGCACTGTGATGGTACTTATCGAGGACTTGTAGTACACAAAGACGGAACTGAACTACGTAAGTTATTTTATTTACCAGCTATCATTTGAAAATATATTTTATGAAATTAGCTAATACAGATGCTATTCCTATGGCAGTCATAAACCGTGAATAGTAAGCAGAACTTACCGAGTCCCACAGTGAATGGTACCTTTAATTTGTTCTTTCCTTTGCAAGAAGACTATGGTTTGCAGCTGGCGCAAAACAGTTCCAGACCCACTTACATGTTTCTTAGCCTGCTGTTAACGAGAGTTCTTCGTTATATTAACTTATGAATAGTATTTGTAAATGACAGGCTGGCCGTATCTCCGGCCATTTTGTAATAAATAATCAGTTTTGTTTCTTTTTGGTGTTTTTTTTTTAATAGTGCTGTATTTCTTGTACTATTTCCAATATCAAATTTACGTAATTATTCTAGCAAATCAATTAATATTTTTATTCTGCATTTATTGGTCCATTAAATCATCACTCATCTTGCGGGGTGTAGATTAACACAGACATACCAGATTGTCGGTTGATGTTTATAATTGAGGACAAGGTAACTTTAGCTTGGCTAAATTGAACTTCATAGAATAATGACGTTTTATATGACGTATACCCTGTATCATAGACACACATAGATACACATTTTCACGCACACAGATATGTAAGTGGCTTCAAGCCGACTGAGTGATGTTGCCATAGACACTACATTTGTTATATATGTGTAGTATAATGCATTTTCCATTGGTCGTAGCAAAATCACACGCCGTGTTGACATACATCAACCTATGCGAGATTAGTGTATACGTTTGGTAATCGTTGATCGCTTCGCGTGTGGAATCTGTGAATTGTACTTAATAGCAAAATACGTCAGTTACTTAAAATAATTTACTAAGTTCAAAAACTAAAAAACACGCTCAAAAATCCTAAATATTTTTATAAATTATTGCATTGTCATCGGTCCTTAACAAGCATGCAAAATTTGAGATCAATCCGACTACTGCAAGTGGGTGAAAATCACTTTCAAAAGTTCCGTTACATAGATTAATATATTGATGGATACATACCGAACTAATATAAACGTGTTAAAAAAACCTTTGTTTTTGTTTTAGATGTATTATACACAGTGTCAAGTATGCAACTAGCGACAGGTTCTCGTGTTAGATGCGTTTGGTTAGGAGTGCAACTAGATCATGCTCCGAGACATACAACACTCGCCTCCAGTCTTGCGTCTACTGCTGACAACTCTTTGGTACTTGTAAGTTAAATAAATAAATATTCACGGACATTTTACACAACGTCCTCTGGTCCTAAGCTAAGCTTATATGCTCGTGTTATGGGTACCAGAATACGGATAGAATACATATATTACTTTTCTTTTGTAAATGCATACTTATAATACATAGTAAACACCCAGACGCAGTACAAACATTTGTATGATATTTATAAACATCACACAAATGATTGTCCTGAGCGGGAATCGAACCCGCGACCTCGTGAACCGTTCCGTCCGTTAATTATCTTTTTACTTAAAATCGTGGTAATTGTCATCACAGATAGTTGCAGATGACGCTCTGTAGTATCTGCCTACTCCTATAAAAAATCGTTTGGTGATAATCAAAATACCGTGGTCTTTAAAAATATTGTTACCGTGGTATTTTTTTAATATTGTTATAATAATATTGCGACTAAATAACAATGAATAAACTTAAAAACTACTGGGCGGATTTACGATAATTATTTCTTAATTATAGTGCTACATTATCCCTAAGTAAAATAGGCTATAATAAGTAGAGCGTATATTGTTATGATCTTATTCATAATGACTTATCGGAGGTTTAAAAATTCGCTAAAATCGGTTTATACCTCCGATAATTAAATAAGACCATTATTATTTATCTATATTGTAGTGATTTTAAATTTTACGTGTACGAATTTGCGGATAACTTGATTTAAAGGTACCTTGAAATGCACTATATATGTATATACATTTGACCCGGCAAATGTTGTTTTTCCAAACAAATGTTGGGGGTTGCGACCCTTATCACTTAGGGGGATGAAAAATAGATGTTTTACGATTCTCAGACCTAACGGATATGTATACAAAATTTCACGAAAATCGGTCCAGCCATTTCGGAGGAGTATAATTACAAACACCGTGACAGGAGAACTTTATATATTAGATACAAAAAAGATTTTGTAAATAAATACGATTGTCCAACACTTTTCCTTTTTAAATTTTTCAGGGTAACAAATCAGGTGGTAGTAGACCTCAATCAATGTCTCTAATGAGCCAAGGTGGAGATGAACAAGTAGCCGGTGACTTTAATAAACACTATGCCACACTTAAACAAATTGGTATGTTATATAGTATTATTTTTATAAAGTGTACTAGCTGCCCCGGCAAACGTTGTTTTGCCATACAATTCTGTGTAAAAATCAACAACAAAAAATTTCATCAAAATCGGTCCAGCCAATTGTGAATCTAAACCATCCTCAAACCCCCTTGAATAAACACACAAATTTCATAAAAATCGGTCCAGCCGTTTAGGAGGAGTTCAATTACAAACACACGTATAGAAGATTTATATATATAAAGATTAGTAGGAGTATTATATTTGTCGTAGGAGACTTGATTAAAATAGTTTAAGGATTTTTAGTTTTAACTTAGCTTCCAAGATTATGAAGTAAGTCCTCAAATTCTGTCAATGGTGAGTAAGTTATTGATTTTGTGTAAAGCATCCTCCCAAGCCAGTTACAAATAAGTAAGTCGTAAGCCACGGATCGAGCTCATCATAGTCAATAGAATATTGAGGTTAACATAGTTAGTTTGTCTAGTATTAGAAGGTCTTTAGTTTGATGACTGCCCCGGCTGTAATTACAGGTAATTTCCATGTTTTTCCGATATATATATGTATAGTCATTCTATAGTATCTAACTCAAATCTAAACCGTAAAAAGTAGTTTTATTTAAACACTTGAGTAGCGCAAGTGTTAGAAAAAAAAAATACAATTGTAAAAAATCCAAAAAAAAAATAGAAAATTTTATTTAATTCAATTATCTAAACTTAACCGTATGTTACCCTTTATAGCGCCCTACCTTTGCTATTAGAGCTCTCTCTCCAGGCCATTGACGTCCCACTGTTGGGCAAGAGCCTCTTCCACTTTTGCAGGGTTTATTGTCTACTGCCCTACGGTGACTAGGCGTGTCAGCACATGGTTTATCTTTGAGGTTTCCGTCTCTAACAGAGGATATACCTTAGCTGGCTTAAACAGTACCCTGGGAAGGAAATGGGTGGGTGACACTTTTTTCTTAATCTGTCACCACACCGACAATTAGTAATGGCTGTTGCTAGTCGTCCGGTTATACGGACGACTAATATTCAATATTTGTCCGGTTATCGGATGAATAAAATATATTAATCGTCCGGTTATCAGATTAATAAAATATTTTAATCGTTTACTTTATTATTTGTACTAATTACGTTTCATATAACTTTAGAAATTAAATAATATAAAGGTTTTCGAAAAAAAAAAAAAAACCCTAACCTAACCTTCACTCAGCTTCGAGATCTAATAACTCCGCATTTTTTTCTTTTTGCTCCTTAGTCCTCCTTAGTAGTGTAATCTTCAGCTCCGTGGACAGTGTCGAAAAAGATTTTCACTTTTTTCACGAAAAAAAATCTTAGTTATAAATTTAATAATAAAAAAATAATAATGTCCGTATGAACATACTCATTCAAAAGAAAAAGCCGTACAAATAGTCAAATCCACGATTGACGGACGATTTTTTACCGGACGACTAGACACATCGATTAGTAATTGTCTTAGACCTGAATATACACACACATACACATAAAATGATTAAGCCATTTTGGAAGACAATGATGATAAAAAGGGTGACACGAGAATTTTTTATGTTTGCTAGAAGTTAGATATGTGTATCTATCAATGATAGCTATCAAACCTATATATCTAGCAAACATAAAAATGAGGTAGATTCTACCTTATTTTTAACTAATAATTATTTTAAGATAGATAATCTATCTTAATATCTCAATATTATGATTATATTTATTTTGTAGGTAAAGGTGCATATGGTTGTGTTAAAATGGCATACCGTAGATCTGATCGACTTCTAACTGTTGCTAAGTTCATATTGAAAGAGAAGGTGGGTGCCCAGTTTTGGGTGGACGGACCTGATGGTAGACGATTACCTTTGGAATTAAGCTTGTTGCTTACACTCAAACATCCTAATATTGTGAGTATATTAACTTCTATACTATTAATAAAGAGGTAAAGTTTGTCAGGCATTCTATGGGAACGGCCCAGCAGTGGACGGAGAAGGGTTGATGATGAAAGGATAGTTTGTAATATTTATGTAGGGGGAGTTATGTCTGAATGAAATGGTCCGATCATAAAAAAAAATTCCACTAATAGGAATCTACAGTTTGAGATTTTATATAGGCTGCATATTATGTGTATAATGTACTGTTTTTAATTTCCAGACAAATAACTTTAGAATAATGTACCCTTATGTGTCATTATGAAAATTTTAAATGCATACTTTCAAACGTTTTTCGAATAAGATTGGCAGAGAATATAAAGACTCAATGCTACTGTTTCAAATTCCTTGGCTTCATTTACGTTCATGAAATATATATTATTACTAGCTGACCCGCTCTACAAACGTTGTTTTGCCATACTAAAAAAAAAAGTTTGAAAAATTGATGTTGGCCGATTCTCAGACCTACTGAATATGTATGCAAAATTTGAGAAGAATCGGTCAAGCCGTTTCGGAGGAGTACGGTAACTAACACTGTGACACGTGAATTTTATATATTAGATACAGATAGTTAAGCAACATTGTAGCAGAGAAATTAATTAACACTTGCGGGCACCATGATAGCTCAATTGGCTGAATAACAGCAATGTATTTCGAGGTAGTGGGCTTAAGTCGCGTTCGTATGCTAATTTAATTCATTTAAAAAAAATCATATTAGTTTATAAATAAATTACTGTACAATCTGTTTATTTTTTAAGGTGAGTGTAGTAGATGTATTTGAAAATGATAAATACTTTCAAATGGTTATGGAGAAACATGGCGCCGGCATGGATTTGTTTGAGTTTATAGAGAGAAGACCACGACTTGATGAACCGCTACTCAGTTATATATTTAGACAGGTATCTATTATTATCTTAACTTTTAAAAAACAAAGTCGTTATTTATTTTTGTCCCTTTGTGACCTTAAAGTCTACAAAACTACTCGACGAATTTTGATGCGAGTTTTTAGCACATGGTATGGTTCAAGAGGAAGGTTTATTTGTGTAATTTGTTAAGCTTTGGTAATTCCACTGGCACGAATTTGTAGGCTACAAGCTAGTATTTACATTATATTGCTTTGTATCTCGTTAATGTATCCTAGCTGTTGCCCGCGACTTCGTACGTAGAATTTAGAAAATGGGGTACATTTTCTAAATTCGCTAGATGGCATCACCGGCACCATAGTTTTTGTAACATTTTTCACTACTGCTTCTCTCCTATTAGTCGCAGCGTGATGTCATTTAGCCTATAGCCTTTCTCGCTAAATGGACTATCCAACACTGAAAGAATTTTTCAAATCGGACAAGAGATTCCTGAGATTAGTGCATTTAAACAAACAAACAAACAAACAAACTCTTCAACTTTATAATATTACTAGCTGTCCCGGCAAACGTTGTTTTGCCATACCAAAAAAAAATTTAAAGATTTGAAAAATAGATGTTGGCCGATTCTCAGACTTACTGAATATGTATGTAAAATTTGAGAAGAATCGGTCAAGCCGTTTCGGAGGAGTACGGTAACTAACACTGTGACACGTGAATTTTATATATTAGAGATAGTATAAAATGCAAGATTAACATTGCTTTGTATGTATATTGAATATTTTATTATTTGTAAGAATGTTATTAATCTGAATCATAACCAAACCACGTCCACCACTTTTTCACGATGACGCGATGACGGTAGGAAGAGATTGCGTCAAAAGTTCACTCTCATTAGTTTTTCTAATCAAGAAAAGAAGTTCAAACTTAGTATCTAAATCTTATCCATTATTTACAGATAGGTCAAGCAGTGGACTACCTACATTCCTTAAACATACTACATCGAGATATAAAGGATGAGAATGTGATAATAGACAATAAGTTCCACGTGAAACTAATAGATTTTGGTTCTGCAACGTTTATGAGCAAAGATGCGTTGTTTTCTACGTTCTACGGAACCACAGAGTACTGTAGTCCTGAAGTACTGGCCGGTAACAAGTGAGTATTTGTTTTATCTGTAGTTTTTAAAACACTTTTTTTCATTTATTTGTTAATATTACAATCCACTGGATGTCCTTTTTTTACTTTATAAACTAAATATTGAAAATGGTGCTTTTGAACCCACAATAGCTCAGACGGTATAGCGACGAAACAGTATTCCCTCTTTCGGTAATCAATTTTTTAGAATTTAAGTCTTCTTTTCAGTCTCAATAGCGTTCTTATCCCATTAACTATTCAGCATGTTATAAAATCTCCCATAACTGGGTGTATCTTCGCAAGGAGCTCATCTAATTGTACTTTTTTAATTGTACTTTTTTTTTCTCCAGGTACGCGGGTCCAGAGTTAGAGATGTGGTCAATGGGGATAACACTGTATGTGCTCACGTTCTTTGTTAACCCATTCTCGGACATTGAGGACACTATACAAGGCCCACTTTCATTCCCTCAAGTCGTCTCTGAAGGTATGTATTTAGTTATATTTGCAGGTGTTTTGTAAAAAGTTATTATCTTTGTTTGAATATATAACGATTTTCACGCTATTTTAGTTTATGCTGATGTGGCAGCTTAACGATTTTTGTCCCATAGTTTTATATGTGTTGTTTTAAACCCTATTCGTCATGAATTAATATTTCCACTAAAGGTAATTGTGAAAGTTTAATTGTCGGCCACTAGGCGGCAGCACTGAAACGAAAGTTCTAGAAATTAATCAAAAGTGTCAAAGTACTTATAGTACATATTTCCGTCGAAGTTAAATATATTCGATATTTTTGTAAACTACCTACAATAAGTAAGTGTCGGTGATGCCATCTAGCGACATAATTTAAAAATAAACCTCATATCATCGTGTCGTCTAATGCAACCGATTAAAGTTGAATTCAAGGCTATTAAAGTAACAGATGTGTGTATAATGTTTGTTTCAGATTTAGAACAGCTGTTGAGATGGATGCTGTGTAAGGATCCGGCTAACAGATGTACAGTGTCACAATTAATGTCACATCCTTGGATCAGACAGCCTGTTGCTATCGCCAACTATGTGTTCCATGAGATTGTTGACTGTGGTGAGAACTGTTTCATCTCTTATATGCTTTATTTGATTTTGAATGAGACTACTCTGTTATTTTTTACAGACCTAAAGTAAAAAAAAATCATGGACATTACACAACGTCCTCTCGTCCCATGCTAAGCTTAATTATGCTTGTGTTACCAAAATACGGATAGAATACCTAAACTACTTTTTTGTAAATACATACTTATAATACATAGAAACACCCAGACGCAGTACAAACATTTGTTTGACAATTATGATCGACGCACAAATGGAATCGAACCCGAGACCTCATGAACAGCAATCCGTTATATGAACCACTAGATCACGAAGCCTGTCAATATTATATATATTTGTTTTCATTTCAGATCGACATGAAGCGAATCCTGAAATGTACTTTAGTGGCAGCTTAGGGTCCCCACGAAGTGGATCAGCTATATCTCTTGCTGAGGCTTTAGTTAAAGGTATATCTTCAATTATCTATTGCGTCTGGGTGTTTACTATGTATTATAAGTATGTATTTGAAAAAGAAAAGTAGTATTTATGTAGTATATCCGTATTCTGGTACCCATAACACAAGCATATAAGCTTAGCCAACCAGAGGACGTTGTGTGAAATGTTCATGAATATTTATTTAAGTATTTTATTTGTTTATAATTTATATTCTATACTACACGTTGCCCGCGACTTCATGCGTGTAGAATTTAGAAACCAAACAAATTATACAAAAAAAAAACATTCTCTTGAACGACTCTATCCATAAAAAAATCTCATCAAAATTCGTTGCGTAGTTTTGGAGATAAAAGCACACAAAGGGACATACATACAAATTGACGACTTTGTTTTGTAAAGTAAGTAAAGATATAAGACGAGGCGTTCAAGAGGTCGCGGGTTCGATTCCCGCTCGGGACAATCATATGTATGATTTTTCTAATTGTCATACAAATGTTTGTACTGCGTCTGGGTGTTTCTATGTATTATAAGTATGTATTTACAAAAGAAAAGTAGTATATGTATTCTATCCATATTCTGGTACCCATAACACGAGCATATAAGCTTAGCTTGGGACCAGAGGACATTGTGTGATATGTCCATGAATATTTATTATTATTATTATTTATTTATATATGTAACGGAATCTAAAAGTTATTTTCCCACTTACATTAGTCGGATTGATCTGAAATTATACAGACGTATTAAGGACGAAAAAACAAAATATTTAGGATTTTTAAGCAAAGTTTTAAATTAAGCGAATATTTGTATCATATCATTGGCTATACCCACAGGCTGTAACATTATATTATGTATATTCCAGAACGTTCGAATCCATCAGAAGTAGCAGTTCGTTCAGATGACAAGAACAGATCACGCGAGGAGCCTAAACGCAGTTCATTGTTGCACGCACTCTCTACAGCTGATAGAGATGCACAATCTGATAACTACAGCCTTAGATCTTCAGCCGATGTATGTAATTATAACTATTACTTAAGCAGTGTATGTTTATAAAAGAATGTTTCTTCTTACAATGTGTATGTTTGTGTATGTTTTTGTATTTCTTAATTTTTTCAGTATTGTTGTTTTTATTCATTTTATTTACTTACTAGCTGTTGCCCGCGACTCCGTCCGCGTGGAATTTAGAAAATTTTCCACGTTTTTGCAACATTTTTCACTACTGCTTTGCTTCTACTGGTCGTAGCGTGATATTATATAAATTAAAGGCTTCCTCGATAAATGCCCTATCTAACACTGAAAGAATTTTTCAAATCGGCCCAGTGGTTCTTGAGATTAGCGCGTTCAAATAAACAAACAAACTCTTCCGCTTTATAATATTTTTTATTTACTTGTTTCATTTTTTTTTTGTTTTTTTCTTCTCACCAAAACCACCTACCACAAAACATTATCTTACTATCTCCATATAGGTTGTCTGGAAGAGATCGCGGATAGCGATAAGACCGCCCTTTGTACACAATATTGGTTTTGTAAACCGTTTGTATCATTGTTTTTTATTTGGTGTGCAATAAAGTTTATTGTATTGTATTGTATTTTTATGTAAATATTACATTGCTTGTCTATTTCAGAAATTTTGTAACTAAAGCTGATTGCTTTTTTTTTATTGAGTAACGTGTATTATGGATATTTTGTATATTTAGTTTATGACGGGCTTCATGGTCTAGTGGTTCAGGTAACGGACTGCCGTTCACGAGGTCGCGGGTTCGATTCTCGCTCGAGACAATCATTTGTGTGATATTTATAATTGTAACAAATGTTTGTACTACGTCTAGGTGTTTTCTATGTATTATAAGTATGTATTTACAAAAGAAAAGTAGTTTATGTATTATATCCATATTCTGGTACCCATAACACAAGCATAACAAGCTTAGCATGGGACCAGAAGACGTTGTGTGAAATGTCCATGAATATTTATTTACTTCACTATGTCATCCATTCATTCAACAGCCTTTCTTCATCCATTGCTAAACATAGGCCTCCCCCATTGGCTAACAACGCTCAATCATGCGCTAACTGCATCTAGCGTATCTTAACTATCCTTAATCGAAGATTGGTTATTGAAATCGGCCCTTAATTTGTTTCCAAATGTCCTTAACTATTAATTAATTTTCAGATCCTGGATATATCATCGAAGCCGGTGTCAGAAGCGGCTTTGACCGACATTAGTTCAGACGCCACCGGTCATGCTGCGTGCGATATAGACTACGATTGTGATCAATATGAATGTGATAGTTGGGATGAGTGCGAACAAGATAGTTTCTCTTAGTCTTAGTATAACAATCCTGCCCTTATCCCACTACTTTGGGTCCGCAATTAAAAAAAAATACATTTTACTTTAAATAGATTATTTAATTATAAAATACTCTATCTTCACATTTCTAATATACGATTTGAATTAAAAATATCATAGTGTTAAGTTCGGCATAATATTTTACTAAGCGTTTTTTGTTATAAAAATAATCTTATGAGTTATGAGACTTACTATGAACTTAATGGATCTCATTTTGAATCATTGACTTATTTAATGGACTTTGTAGTACGACTGTTTATAAAAATTCATTATCATAACAACAGCTTTTTCCCATGTGGGTAGGCAGAGACTATATAACGTCATCTGTTAGATGATAACGATGATTATAAGGAGTGTCCGTCTTTAATTTTAAATTAGTATGATAAAACCTTTAATTTTATTCAAGCTTCACGATATTTATGTTTAATATTGAATACATAATTCATTTTTATCATGCAACTTTTTATCGATAATTTTTCGACCATGGCATTGTTATTGCCCTTTGTATCCGACACTTTTAAATATATAATAACGGGATAATAAGACGGGCCTCGTGGTGTAGTGGTTCATATAACGGACTGCCGATTACGAGGTCTCGGGTTCGATTCCCGGTCAGGACAAATATTTGTGTGATGTTTTTCATTGTCATACAAATGTTTGTACTGCGTCTGGGTGTTTCTATGTATTATAAGTATGTATTTACAAAAGAAAAGTAGTATATGTATTATATCCGTATTCTGGTACCCATAACACAAGCATATAAAAGCTTAGCTTGGGACCAGAGGACGTTGTGTGAAATGTCCATGAATATATATATAATAAGTCAATTTACTATAAATTTTATGTCGATATTAAATAGTTAAAATTTATTTATTTTTAATCACATAAAGATTATAGGTTTGGCTAGACCTAAACGATCAGCACGCAAAATGCGAATATGACGAATTGTAAAATACGGCAGCGTTAATCGCCCTAAGTATTTACGAACGATGCCATTCTAGCTTTTTTATGGCTAGGGGTTGCCCACCCCTACTGATGACTACACTCTACCTGATGTTAAATGGTAGTACAATCTGAATGTAAGGACAGCTGGTATAATATAAAAGCTCAAGTCGCCATCACCTTGCATACAAGGTGCCTCTTCCAAACTTACTGTAAAAGACCCTATGTAAGGAAACAGGAACACATGCACAGGAAACTAATTCAATTTTTGGGAAGTTTTACAAATGACAGACTCCCGACATTTTTTTTTTTGACAAGGAATGGTGGTCTCAGTAAATTGATGATACATCATACATCCCCAACGCTTCGTCGGTCTGGCCAAAACCTATAAAATTCCTTTGAACGAATGGAAAGCTTTTTACTAAGTTATAAGTTTGCTGCGACATAAAATAAATCAATTACTTAATATATTTCATCTTCCTTTTATTATTATCGAAAAAATAATCCTGTTTTTTTTTTCGCTATTAACAGGCATTTTATTTGAGTTTAATTTAAATAAAAGATCCCTGTAAAAAAAATCGATTTTACCAGCTTGATATAAATAAATGCGTAATTATGTTTTACAACGTAAATGATGTAATTTATTATGATATGAAGTTAAAATCGCAGTCAAATTACTTTGAAAATTATATGAGAATTAGGAACGCTTTTAAATAATCGCGCTATAGAAGATTCAAATTTCTTGATACTTGAAGTCACGTGGCTTGAAATTTATAATAGATTATTGAAACACTATTTTTCTATTTGCATTATATGTGGTTTTGAAGTGTAGAATGTGCTTGTGTTTTGAAGTATTTGTAATGGTAAGTAGGGTATTGGTTAGGAGTTGATAGCTGGGAGAATTACGTTTATATTCACAAACGTATTGAGAAGGATTTCGTTTTGTTATAAGGGATAGTAAAATGAACCAATTTCAATGGCAGCTTTGATTTGTGTAGTGCTTTAGACATTTTGAAGGGTTTGAAGCCATACCCATCAACAGAAACCACCACGAAATTTAGAGAGAGGAAAAATATCAAACATGGCTTCTATGGTCAAGATGTGGTAAGCGTTTTATAAATCTAAGATGTTAGTTTTTGTTACGAAGAATGAATTCTCTCGGCGATATATTTGATAAGGAATTTAATAATATTAAAGTAGCACCTAACTGTCTTCCTGTTATTGCCACATGAATAAAATTATACATAATGTTCATCAAACATATACATCAAAACCCATAAATGTATTTTTTCTTATACCTACTTACTTTATTTGTTGTATTGTAAAAGTTTATAATGGTACCTATTCTACATGCCCAACTAAACATAACTAAAAAATGAAAATTGATAATGTCATTAACACAATTCCGTAATGTTAACTTAACTTTCTTATTATAAAAACTGTTTAGAACTAACTTGTTTAGAAAAACTGATAGACCAGGAGTGGCCAACAAGTTGATAGCGACAAGTTGAGAGCGACCAATTTTGGTCGATCACTCGCAAGTTCTATTCCCCTAGACAAAGTTTTTAACCCATTAAAAAATATTCATGTATGTTGCTGAAACTCGCAAGAGTGCACGGCGGTATAAAAGCACATTGCATAAACGTCCCCCTTCTTTCCTAAGAAATAGGTCGATCGCGACTCCATTTTATAATAAAAAGTAGATCTTATGTGCACAAAAGTTGGCCACACCCGTTATAGACTAACGATTATAATTAATATAAAAGTGCACATGAAAATAGTTAAAAAATGTACAGCAATAGTTGTTTTAATTGTTTAGTTAAGTTTAGTTGTGCACGTAGAATCGGCACCAATGTTTTTCATATTACACAAAGTCTAGACATCATTTTCATATGCGACTTGGAGGAATAAAGAGACAAAATACATGTGCGGTTGGGGTATAAAACAAATAACTACTGACTTCAGAGCTTAGGATTTGTAGTGATTCTAGCCAGGATTTCTAAGAGGGTTTATCTAACCAACCTCAATAATACTATACATCCTTGTCTAATACAGCCGTGGTGTCCGTCTTACGTGTTTGTTCACTTGTTACCAGAGGCGTATTTACCCTAGGGTCATAGGGGCTATGGCCCGGGGTGGCTAGCCTGAGAAGGGCGGCGAAAGTCTTTAAGTTTAAACTTTTGCTCGCTCTCTACTCTAACTTTATTAATTCATGGGGCGGCTAATTAAATTGGCCCCGGGCGTCAAATCAAATGGCCCGGGTTACTTATTTTCAAAATACGCCTCTGCTTGTTATCGCTTTCCCTAGCCTTTCTCACGTAATTGCATTTAATTAAGCATTTTCTGCTTCAATTATTCACTCTTTACAATAGCAATTTCAACGAATTTTTAACTACTCATGAAATCAATATAAGCAAGATATCTTTAACGTCGAATATAACTTATTAATCTACGCCATATTCAATGAATATATTGTAAACATGGAGACTAGAAGAAAGGAGGAATATCTTGTATGGGGGATCAGTCCAAAAAGTGTCCACTTGTAAACAGCAAATAACACTCACCGAAATAGCGCTAGTGTAGCAAGATGAATGATATGAATGTAGCAGTTATAAGCAGAGTGAAGTGTGCTACTGTTGCGGTAATTCTTTAATACTATTTTCTATTTGCTATTTACAAATATTTGGGGTACTTAAAAGCACCGTATAATTATAATAATAATTAATATAAATTTATTTCATAGTCATGTTTGTCTATATAATATAATAATTTAAAAAACTGCGCTGTGACAAAGCGGAAGTTTTTCTTTCCTTTCTAATAATTTGTGGCGCTCTTTTTAAAATTCTTACACTTGCTACTATGGCGCGACCTTAATTTGCTGCCTTTCAGCGGACACTTTTTAATATACTGAGATATTCCTCCTTTCTTCTAGTCTCCATGATTGTAAAGTGACTTAACATAGAATAGGTTAGTCTATGTGTCTAGCGTAAATGGGTGCACACAATGAATTTTTATTGCAATGCCACGTACAATTTTTTGCCAATGTTGATATATTTGCAATAACTCTTCATAGTGGTATACACTAAACTCTTATGATTAAATTTATTATATACCTATCAGTATTAAGGAAATTTATTATAATTCTTATTTCGGATTTCAACTTCATATATTTTAATGATTCGATTTTATTTTGCTGCTGTTATTGACAAAAACTCAACTAGTAGTTACTTTAATAAAAACGAAGTACTGGCAAGTGATTTTATAAAAGTCGTAGTTCTAGCAACTCGGCAACAGCTTCAGCTCTTCTGAAAGATATTTTTTTTTATCTCATTTATTTAGGGACTTTTACTGTAGTGACAATATGCCAGTCCCATTGTAACCTAACCACGAATAATAACAAACATCTCTCTTTTTTGGTCATCTTAAAACCTAAGTTCTATCCACAAAACTACACACAAGAAGGGCTCCACCACCAGATGGATTCGCCAGGATAAACTGGAAGGTTCCCACATCCAATCTATTAACTTTTAACAATTGCTTTTCACCGTTTATCCTCGTTCTTAACACACTCCGTCAGTATATGATAAACGTCCTCAATCGAGCCACAGGTTTCACAATTTGGGGTATATTTTCTGCCCATAAGATATGCAAATTTCGCCGAAGGATAATGCCCCGAGCGAAGTCTATGCAACTTGACTACAACAGATCGCGCGTATGGCACTGAATAGAACCAAGGCACGCGAAAAGGATCTTTCTGAATAGTCCTATACCAAATGCCTTTTGATTGCGAAGAATCCTCATAGTGATCTTTCCATTTTTCATATACCAGTCTTTTGTATTTATCTAAAACTTCGGAATGACATGGGAAGACGAGGAAATTACTACCATCAGACACAGCTAACCTTGCTAGTCTATCCGCTTCCTCGTTACCCTTCAAACCAAAATGAGATGGAATCCATTGCAACTTCAGATGGATATTGTTTTCGTTACAAAATATTACTTGTTTTAGAATAGTGTAGGCTATTGACACACCTCTGTATCCAGAGGCGCAACAAGCTAAATGTGACAATGCACTTTTACTATCTGTCAGAATAACAATTTTTTGGTACCCCTGTTCTATTGCGTGATTCAGTGCTTCTGAGATTGCTATCAATTCCACCGACGTAATAGAAATAGCGGCATCAATCCTGACCATACGCGAGGTTCTGTCAGTATAGCTATAAAATGCCGCTCCTTGTCCGTTTGAACCTTTCGAACCATCCGTATATATTCGTTGCCAACCACTATATTTATCTTCTTTTTCTAAAATAATATTGTTTTTTAAAAGCTCCGTGTTATAGCTATGTTTCGGCCCATTTATGCTCAATAGCTCCAAGTCAATCTCTAAATTATTATAAGAAACCCATACTTTTAAACTAAACATTTCTAAACAATTAGATTTGTTTATTATCTCTAAATGAGTATCGTTATACGAACGCATAAGCAAAGGTTTCTTCTTCCGATTCTAATAGGTTACGCTAGAAACAGAATCAAGTTTGCATAAGGATTGAGATGTAACATTGTTGGACCAAGACAGTATTTATAAGCAAGGTACAAACGTCTTATAAATAAAGGCGGAATGCAGACCTCACTCTCCATGACATGGATTGGTGTAGACTTAATAAACCGGCCTATGATTCTCATAGCCTGGTTCTGTAACCTATCCAGTTTAGCGGTATGCATTTGGGCACTGTTATCATATAAAAAACACCCAAAATCCATTCTACTCCTGATTAGTGCAATGTAAATGTTTCGGAGATGTTTCGGATGCATGCCCCAACCTGACCCAGCCAAAACTCTTAGTATGTTAATATATCTGTAGGATTTCTCAACAACGGCGCTTATGTGCTTTCCCCAACGAAGAGACCTGTCCAACCAAAATCCCAAATACCTAACGTTATCCACTAATGCTATGGGGCAACCATCAATTTCTACTTTTATTTGGTTGGCTCGACGTCCTCTGCTAAAAAGGCATAATTTAGTTTTATTGTTCGACAGTTCCAAACCCAGATCCCGCAAAATATTGCAAATTGTATTGATAGCCTGTTGTATATCGATTTGACATTTATTCAAATTTTTGTCACTAGTTTATCTACAAAATCGTCAGCAAAGATATATTTGAAATGGGAAATAAAAACGTAAAATATTTACGATTTTATTATAATCATTGTAATGAACTCGTAAATATTGGCATGTAATACCAAATTGTTAAAATATGTGAAGTATATCTAGTTATAATAAAAAATCCAAAGTAACATTCCTAATCTAGTTATAATTAAAAATCCTAAAAGAACCAAATTTAATTATTAATAAGTACTTATTGAATAAATTAGGTACATTGTAAATATCATGAAATAAATGTTTTACATATCTGTTTTTGGGTTCAAAATTAGACTTGTATTATGGATAGTGGATTATTTTGTTGTGTTAGGTTATTAGGAATGATAGAAGCTAACCAGTGCAGATCAAGTGCATGTACAGCACCTACGTATACGTCATGGGCAAAATCTGAAATTAGTTTCGGGGAAAGATTTCAATTTTTCAGTCCGTTTTGCAGAAATAAGGCAATATGAGATTTCTTTTAAATATTTTTGTGAGCGGAAGTTTACGTTAGGTATACCTCAATCTGATTGCATGCATATGTCACGCATTTCACTAAAATTTCTTATGTCACACGTACGCGCGCGTAAGTGTACGCAATTTGCGTATACGTGTGCGCACACAAGCATACGAAATACTGCTACACGTGCATTCGGTCTGCACATTTATTCTCCTAATATTTTTTCTATAGTGCAGTATTGAATTGATATAGTATTATATTTTTGTAGTATTGTAGTAGGTATAATTTGTTTTCTCATATTGGGGATATTATCAAAGTATTTGTGGCACTGGCTCGAAAGCTAGCGCCATTTTTTCATGGATTTCTAACGCCACTGGTGGTGATTTAGCGAAATGTAAATAAACTAGCGCTTTTGAGTCCATAAAAACAAATAACCTGTACTAAGGCAGCGGTCGTCATCTTTAATAGACAAAGGCCCCATTCAAAATAAGTATTTAATATGACTAGTTGTTTTAAATTGAATCAATAACTTTATAATGCAAAGCAACAAAAAATTATAACTTTAAATCAAGTGTTTATAAGAAGTTTCAATGACATTAGTTAAGGGCCTACATCAATATTATCGTATATCATCGCCGACACGTACATATTAACACAGCCAGTAGGCACAGAAAATGAAGAATTAGGGATACTTTTCCTATTTACTCATAATCTACTAAATATATTTTAATTCTGATTTACGTGTTTCTATATATAATAGTTACTTATGTTTTTAAAGTTATTTCATTAGTTAATACGCGATAATAGACCGACAAATGAAAAAAATAAGAAATGAGAGAGGTATTTTCGCTAAGATTTTCTATCGAGAAAACTTTTTTCAATCGCGTTTCTGAGTTTATGCGATCCTAGATTATATATTGAAAAAACATATACTTAAAAATTAGAGCTCTAGCCATTCAATCTAAAGAAACAATGAAAACTTCGTACCTAGAAAAATGCACAAAGCTATTTTGGTATCCTCTTAAGGAAATAAAATCAGGTTTAATATTAATTTCCTATTGATTATGTTGTGGTCTGCATAAATGCCGACGTTAAGCCGCAAAAGGCCGTGAACTTTAGTTGGCGACCACTGTACTTACTGTAAAATATTGAATAGTTCGTTTTTGTCCGGTCATGAACAAAATATTTTTTACTATTTATTATCCCCTGTAATAGTTATATGTTGTCTGAAGCGTCCGTTTTTTACTTAGTGCCTTACAACGGACGACAGGTTACGTTGCTCGTGTAGGACGCTGTAACATTCATCGTAAATAAACGATATCGATATTCAACAGTTTTTCTTTTATATCTACCTGTTTATAATGGTAATTATTACACGCCAGATAAGATACACCGACAATTTCCACATAGGTTATCTGGAAGAGATCGCTACCAGCGATAAGACCGCCGCTTGTACAGACCTTATGGTGTACTATATTAAAACTATGTAATTTGCCTTTTCTTTGGTGTACAATAAAGAATTTTGTATTGTACCTGCCTAGATTCTGTATGGGTTGAAATGTTACTGCCGGATAAGAGTTGGCAACAGTCGACCAGAGCTGTCGAGCCTAATGGGAAAGAAATGAAAGAACTATACGGGTAATGTCCAGCAAGACTGTTTTCTCCGTTCGCACTGTCACCGATTTACATAATGCTGTAGGGTGAGAATGATGTTGATCAATGGGCCAAAGTATACAATTAGCCTCCCCCCCTATTTCGAAAACGCGACGTACTAGTTCCGTATCCTTTCGTACAGCTACGCGTGATCTATTCCAACACCTTTCACTCCAATTTCCAGCAGGATCCAACAACAAATGCATGCGCAATGAGGACTTTTATGTTTTGATACAGAAATAGGAATAAAAATACGTCAGTTTGTTTTTCATTTGATTCTTTTGCTATTACCACTACCATGATGGGTTGTGATTTTAGGTATAAAGTATTTATTGAAGCTGTGTTTACGAGTATTTATGTAAATGTAACGTTATTTTAACATAGCTTATCATTACCTATTTCATTAAAACACCCGGGGTGTACATGTTGGGCCATTTCGGTTGTGTCTACAATTTTATTGGTCACTCACTCTTTGCGTATGGCGATTGGCTCATACTTCGTACTTTAACAATTAAGCAAATTATATTATATATTCACTTCTTTTTTTCATGCACCTACACGAAATGTTCCCAAAAAAATTATCCAACCTTTGGAACCTGATATCTAGTGGTATGGCTGGTGTAAAAATGCGGGAAATAAAGTATAAATATTTTTAAAATTTCCAATAAGCTTAGTTTGCGATAATAAAATATTGATTTAATAAATTATAGCCTGCTATTATAGGCGGTAAGTTTTTCTTTCATTATTTAATTCATCGTCATATTTTATTTCATTGGGATCATAAAAAATATAACTACTAAATGGTAATTGTTTAAAAAAAACAATGTTCCTAATCTTATAAAGCTATACAATTTTAACTGATTTTTTAAAATTATTTATCTCCTATTATTAATTTAATAATTGGGAACACTGCGCACTGGGTTTCAATTTTAAAAAAATGTAATAAAATACACGGTATTTATTATTTTTAATAACCCTGACCCAATGTGTACATTGCATCCAATAGTATACCAACCCCTATGCTCGTTGAGTACCACACAGTGTACACTGTGGGTCAATTCCCGTTTTCTAAAAAAACTTTCCTGGACATTTCAATATGACGTTGCAAACTTTTTGTGGCTCATTGATCAACAGTTCACCCTAATGATTGTACCCCAATCCAGTATCCCCATTGTACCCAGTAGGGTAGATTACAAATAAAAGTCAAGATGTATTCCAAAATATTTTTTTGTAAAGGAAATCTTAGTAACAAAGTTCACAGCTACACTTTCTGTCTTTACACTGGTGTTAAAAAAACAGTAATCATTAAAGGAGTATGATTTCAAATAGTTAGTAGTGAAAACAACTGGATGCTTCTTAAATAGCAAATATTTATGCACATTTAAGTTTGCGAAATATTTCGTTGTATGTTATGAATGCATAACGGCAGTTTTCTGTGTTAATTTGCGGGGCTCTATTTTTCTAAGTACTTCGACATTCTCAATGAAATCTAATCATAAAGCCTAATGTCAGTGTACAAACTTGAGTCCGAGAGACTGAGCTATGAAGCACAGGATATCTGTGTTCTCATCGATCTAGAAACAAAAGAAGTACATACATTAGAAAGGGTTCCTAAAAAAATTGTTGTACTTGTATGTAATAAATTACTTACAATCTTTGCGGTTGGCTTTCCACCTCCATGCCCTGCTTTGCTATCTATTCTGGCCATTAGCGGTTGTCGCTGAGTAGAACACTGGGCCGCGTACTGCAGCGCTGCGATGAACTTGAGCGAATGCAGAGGCACCACACGGTCGTCATGATCTGCTGTTAAGACTAACGTTGCTGGATATTCTAAGCCTGGAATCAACACATAGGTATGTAATTATCTCACACATATTCGTATTAGAACTCTGAATTTAATCAGCTTTTTGGTGATATATAATTACCATTTTCAGGTGTGTGAATGTTATGTAAAGGTGAATATTTCAGCAAATATTCGAATTCCGTCTTGTTATCCGAGCTGCCATAGTCCGAAACCCAAGCATGACCGATTGTGAACTTCTGGAAACGTAGCATATCCAATACTCTGTAAAAAAGGGTACCTAATTACACATCTAATATGAGCATAATTCACTCAACTGCCTTATCCTAATCCAAATCTTTAGAAGAGTGATAGATATAAATCTTCGAAATTTTTTAAACGTAAAGTCATTCCGTGGTTTAGTTTTTCTGCTCCTTTCCAGCAATAATTGTAGATATGATTTATTAGATTCACCATTCCGACTCGCAATGAGTTATCCCTGAAGGATTGTTGTCAAGAGATTCTATCGAGACCAGAATTCGATTATTATAAGATTGATGTTAAAATGAGAGCTACGGCTTAAGACCTAGCTTACCCGACTTCCGCAATAGCAGCTCCATATAATTCAGGTCTCTGATTGATGCAGGCGGCGACGAGCAGTCCTCCGTTAGAGCCGCCCTGTATAGTGATCAGCTCCGGGCGTGTGTACTGCTCTGCTACCAGGTACTCGGCAGCCGCCTGGAAGTCGTCGAACACGTTCTGCTTATTTAACAGTCTGCCTGCATCGTGCCATCTTTCTCCATACTCCCTAGAAGAAAGCGTATATTTTAATATGAACCTGTGTTGAGAAGACGTAAGTAGCTACCGTTTTTTGTCAATGAAGTTCTGTTGGTTCAACGGAATGAGATACGGATGAATAAAAAAAAACACAATTTACAGATTAAATCTGTAAATTGTTTTTCTTTATTTCTAAGTTAAAATACTTGAATAATCCTAAACTTACGATAGATTGTGCATTTTCATATGTTCTAGGGATTTATCTGCTAATTTCTATCTACGAGGATATCTTATGTTGTAAAATATACTTACCCTCCACCACGTATGTTCGGTATAGCGACGACACCATTGAAATTCTGCATAAACACAATCCGCATTACTCTGAAGCTGGGCTGTATGTTGATATTAAACCCGCCATAGCCATAGACCAGGGCTGGGTTTGATCCGTCTTGGGCTAAACCCTGACACATAAAATTATTAATTATGTTACATACGCACTCACAAACTAATAGCAATATTCATCATTTAATTTAATAAAGTGTAACCTGCAATAAAAGTAGGTTAATGGTTTTATGGATTTTGCAAATGTCAATTGATTCTTGACTCAAAATATTCGTCAGATTTGAGTGAGCTGGTTACAATGCCTAAAATGTATTATCAAGTTCTTCCATGCTAAGTTTTCTTAAACTATTTGAATGATTAGCTAGGGAAGTACTGACCTTCTTATAAACAATGAACATAGGAACTTTAGTGCCGTCTCGACTCGAGTAGAATATTTGTTTTGCTTCATACTGCGATGCATCGAAACCTTTCACTTTCACTTCTTTGTAAACCTAAAATATATAACATACATTTATGTTATTTCAGTTATAACTACATCTCGCCCGATTCATATTATTATTTTGTATCGTGTGGTAATGGGTAAAGAATGCAACTTTCACCACTCCATTTATTCCCAAGTTGCTGAATTTTGGGAGAAAATCCTCTGTGAGATATAGAAAACTGGAAACCAAACCTAAAACCCTGTGCCAACATGCCTTATTGGGGTAACATAGACTACATATCATTCCAAAGTAAAGGAGGCCCGTGCCCGGCAGTGTGACATTATTGGGCGGAGGAGAAGGGTAGATTCCCATTGCCGATACTACTTGCTATAGTTGTGCCTAAGTCCAGCTTCTCTCTCTCTCTCTCCAGCCCATTTACGTCCCACTGTTGGGCGGGCACGGGCCTCCTCCACTTTGGAGGGATTATGGTCTACTGTGCCGCGCTGAGCAGGCGTGTTGGCACAGGGTTTATTTTCGAGTTTTCCGTCTTTTACAGAGGATATTTTCTGTGTGCAATATCGCTTAGCTGACTTTTACAGCACCCTTGGGGGAAATGGGGTGGTAACACTTGTATTCTTAATCCGTCACCACACGGAGGTTTTTAATTCCGGTTTTGCTTACCGTTGGTGTATTCGGCATCTTGTTCAAATCCATGCGATAGATAATACCAGGAGTCAGGAAGTCCATGGTACCGTAGAATATTTCCGATTGGCCTTTCTTGCCACTTACGTCTGTTACAGAGCCCACTCCAGAATATAATGTTTGAAGAAGATCACCAGACTCCGTGCTATGTAATTGTAATACGCTCTGAAATTATACGATTAACTTGTTATTAGGTGAACTGAGCTTAAGGAGATCACTTTGTACTGATTCGGTTATTTTATTTTAAAAAGAAAAAATAAATAAATAACTGGTATTATATTTTATGACAAATATTATGAATACGGTGGGGCGTATGCAGTGCTGGATTAAGCCACCGCGGGCCCTGTAGCAAACACAATGAAGATTAAACATGACTATGAAGGTACCCCCCTTGATTGCTTAATGAGCTCTTGTCTTGCCCATGTATCTGGGTAAGGAGACTAAGGACTTATGAAACTTCTAAGTGCGCGGGCCATTAAAGCACAAATCCAGTAGCATTTGCTACTCCTGTTATAAGTATGGTGAATCCATCAATGGTCGTATATAGTCTTCGCATACAATGTTTACGATAAATAAAATATAATCAAACCTTAACATCTCTGATATAATGTAGTACCAATTTCTTCGTGTCCACGGCCCATGCCCCCAGCAGCACATCACTGGGATGTTCCTGTACACCAATAGATATCGGTTGGTTACAAATGTGAATCATCATATAGGTAACTATATTTTTAGGTGTATATGTCGCGTCGTCGGTTAGAGGATAATATGAAATACGTCTGGACTTGAATGGTGTTTATATGCGACTCAATATATTTGATATAGTAATAGCATCGATAAAGTATATTTTATTTATGGTAATAGCTTATATAGGTGGCGGGAACAATCGTTTCTATATATTTCTAAAACTGCTGACACGCATAGTGTTGCATACAATGAATCCATACATAATATATTTGTATATAATAAATTAGGCGGCGAGAACAATGCTCTCTATGCATTCGTAGACCTGTTGACATACGTCTACTTGTAAACAATGAAATCAGTATATTACAAAGTATTAGTACAAAGAATACTTTCCCTACAGTAGCCTCCCCATTAAAAGAAATGCACTTTATATTACATTTTTTTTTATATAAATAAATAAATATTCATGGACATTTCACACAACGGCCTCTGGTCCCAAGCTAAGCTTATATGCTTGTGTTATGGGTACCAGAATACGGATAGAATACATATAGTACTTTTCTTTTGTAAATACATACTTATATTACATAGAAACACCCAGACGCAGTACAAACATTTGTATGACAATTAGAAAAATCACACAAATGATTGTCCCGAGCGGGAATCGAACCCGCGACCTCTTGATCGGCAGTCCGTTACCAGAACCACTACACCACGAGGCCCGTCGGCATTAAAAACACAAAACAGAAATGAGAATATAATGTATACTTATAATATAACCAAACAATAAAACAAACAGTAGGTAAACTCGGACAATATGTAAAATGTATTTAAGGCAAAAATAATTAAAACAGTGTTTACTAAGTAAGCTGACAATTCATTTCGCAATAAATCCGTAATAATTACCATAGTTATGATATAGAAAAAAATATAATCTAAGTCATTGAATACATATAGTTTTATTTTACCTTACTGATACAGTTAAGTATTTAAAACTAATAAAGCATAATATAATACATAAACATAGAACATTTTAACAAACAGTAGCCAAAAAGAAGAAATCTAAGAATGTATTACCTAGGTAGTGATAAGCCCGTAAGTCGTACCACTCACAGTGGGAGATTGGTCAAACGACCGATAAGATTTTTACTTTAGCTTCTCGTGTATTATTGTGACTAGACAATAATACACGAGAAGCTAAAGTAAAAATCTTATCGGTCGTTTATTTTTCGTTTTTGTCGTTTACGAAGAATTGCTACCAATGACTTATTATAAAAAATAATATCATATTACCTATAATACTTACAGGTATTACATTCTGCCAGTTTTCTTTATTGGGGTTCTTCAAGTCAATCTTGATTAATCTATAGTTCGGAGCATTTTTGTTTGTGTGCAACAATAATACCGATTCTTCATTAGTCACGTACTGTAAATAAATAATTTAAATATCGTATAAGAACTTCGTTCGTATTCGTCAGATTTTCAGATCACCAGGAAATAATTCGATATAGAACTTAAGATATAGGATAGATACCTACCTCATAGTCTGATCCGAATTCGTTGACGATTTTTGTGAGTTGCAACTTGCCGTTTATTTCTTGTTGTTTGCTAAGATCCACGTAGTACAACATATTACCATCTTGTCCGTCGTTTATAACGCTGACAAAGAGATACCTGCCACCTTGACTTACTTTTGCACCACTGAAAGTTTAAAGAGAACATTAATGTATGGCTTCCACACTAACTTCTTTAACTTACTTTTTATTAGCCTCCCTTGATATCAAACGTAGCTATGAGCCAATAACACCCAAATTTTTTAAACCTGCAATACTCACAAAGGGCGTTCACACAGTTTGGTAAGGCTAATATAAACGAAAGCACCAGCATCACAAGCTTTTAAACTTTTGGAATATTCTTAGGTTACAGCTGTAGTGTAAAAGAACTTTTTAATATGGAAATACAATTCAGTTAATTGAATAAGGAAATACAATTTAGTCACATTAGTATACTAACATCCTCCAGAAAGGTTGTTCAGGGAACTCTACGACAGTGATATCTTCTGATTGTGATGTGTTAAGACGATGGTAGCAGAGCTTCTGGTTATTAGTCATTTCAATTTCTGATCCGTCTGCCTTCCCGGCCAGCAGCGGATATCTCTGGAAACATACAGTACACTCTATATGAGTAAAAACAATATTTCAACAAAGTCTTTTTATGCTTAGATCTTATATATGCTTAGATCTTAGATTGAATAATATTTTGAAGTACCTACATAATGTACTTACAGAGTAAAATAATCCCTTGTTGTCCTTTGTCCAGGTCATCGACGTGAATTTAATTTTTTCCAACACTTCTGGATAGTCTGCACCTAAATAATTTAAAATGTAAATATTCGTTAAGGATAGAAACAGAAATTTTACCGATTCTGATTTAAGGTCAGCCTTGTTTTTGTCGTGAGCAAAAACAGTAGGTTCATCATTATGGAACACCCACGAACACATGGTTTTAGTCTAGATGGATGTAGATTGTAGAGCCTGTGGCCAACTGTTAGCAGTTTGCAGCCCTGAATACTAGATCCGAGCTTCTAGATATCGCCATACAAACATACCTGTAGTCACATCCTTGAAACGTATCGTGATCCAGTCTGAACCACTTTCAGAGAGACTGTATGCTAATGTATTCCCATCTTCCGTGACCAGATAACTTGACAGTGCGATTGTACCATCTTCTGATAAGGTGTTAGGGTCCAAGAGAACCTGAGGCTCATCGTCCAGATTCTCTTGTATATACAACACCCTGGCAAAGAAATGTTAAAAAAATATTTAATACGTAACGCAGATGCGGATTATAAAATGAAACTGTTAATATCATTAAACAGAAATGTGGTTGCAGTTTCGGACAATATGGATTCTGCCAAAAACATCTTTCAAGATTGCATTTAACTTCGATTAAATAGAAGTGCACTAAGAGATTGTATGCTGTTGTCTGCGTAGTACTTACTTAACAGATTTCCAAATTCGTAAGTTGAAAAAGCATATCTATTTTTTATTTAAGCAAGAATAATATTGTTCGCGCGTTATCACCACCCAATTTCCATCCCAGGGCACTATAAAAGCCAGCTAAGGGATATTTTTTTTATACAGATAACATCCGCTGTGAGACCGAAATCTCGAAAATAAACCTCTAGTAGACCATAACCCCTTCCAAAGTGGAGAACGGTACACAGTCACACACACAGCGGTGGGGCGTTAATGGGCTGGAGAGAGAGATAATAGAGAGATAAATACTCGTATTATTCTACTTACGGCTGATTTTGTAAGCCCGTATTTTTAAGGAGGAAATATCTGTTCCCTCTTTTGCGGGGACATGAGTATTTAGGATAGTTCCACAGTTCCGTGAGCCTCTGATTGATATCGTTCTTGACGGGGCACCCGTCCAAATAAGGACGAGTGATTTTGTTCTCAGCTTCTATGAACTCTTTGGTGTCGTTTGAATCAGGGTCCTCTAACCAACGGTAGGGGTCTACAATCTGTAAGTAATGAATATTTAATTATTACCTCATTAATCACCAAATTACAGGATATTGTCCGAACATTCGTGATTTATACTTAATCGCTAAAAAATTTTACAAAAAATGAATTTACATGCACCCTTGCTTTGCAACACAGGTAATTGTCATTTATTTTGGTACTACCCTGAACCTCATTGAGTAACATTAGGTTTTAGAGTTATAACCACAGTAAATTATTAGCAGAACATTTGCCATTCAGCAGTCAGCTATGTCACCAAACAGTTAATTCTAATTTTACTAATATAATGGCCAATAGCCTCACGATAAATAATAGACATAATTAATGGCTTTACAATAACATGTAATTATTATCGAGGATCGGATGGGTGTGGTAACTGGCCGTTGAGACCAATTAAACATGATAGTTATCTACTTACTGTTTTTTGTATCTCTATATAATTTAGTAGTTACAACAAAAGCTTTTTTGTATCTGATAAGATCTTTAAACTTATTTGAATATTAAAGATCAGTTTATCTTAATTGACTATCAAGATTTGAAAATGTTTTTTGGTTTAAGTAGGTAATCACGATATTGCGTAAATTTATATTGTTTTAAGCATTATTTCTCTCTCTCCAGCCTATTGACGTTCCACTGTTTAACACGGGCTCCCTCTAATTTGGGTGGGATTGTGGTCTACTATGCCGTGCTGACCAGGCGTGTTGGCGTAGAGTTTGACAAGTTCTAACAGTTTTTTTAATTTATTTTTTATTTAAAACTTTTTGCACATACAACATAGTGTGCAATGGCGGACTTAATGCCAATGGCATTCTCTACCAGCCAACTACTAACTACGATGATACTACGAACTAAGATGGCTTTACGACGGTGTTTGGTCTCAAGTACATCAACAGCTCGCGTACACTCATCAATCTGCTTGCGCAATATTTGAAGCATCTGGAATACAAGCTCTCTGAATGACCTGAAGTCGTCTGCTACCCTGGCCAATGTATCCTTGGATGATCCACCAGCTTGAAGTTGTGCTTCCTGTTCAGCCATACGCTTAACAAAACACTCCTCCAGTGACTTCTGTGCCGTTTCTATTTGTGACAGTTGAGACATTTTCAAGCGTGTGTAGCTGTTGTGCTGGCAGGCGGTGAAGTTGTGCTTTTAAGTTACATAAACTGTACACCAACGTTAGTACTGTGTATTTACACTAAGGTAAACT
The DNA here is from genome assembly GCA_916999025.1 of Orgyia antiqua. Classification (NCBI taxonomy): domain Eukaryota; kingdom Metazoa; phylum Arthropoda; class Insecta; order Lepidoptera; family Erebidae; genus Orgyia; species Orgyia antiqua. The sequence continues at coordinate 25,533,029 of OU779862.1, forward strand.
TTATTAACTTATAGGTTTAGAGCCAACGACGGCCAAACATACCTCATTTTATAAAGGTTCAAATTTTCTCTGTACATGTCTCCTATACAGGTAAGAACGACCAGCGAATTTGAAGTTTGTGTTGTTACTTTAGCAGATATCAGCTAGTAAAGGTGCAAAAAAAGCACTTAACTTACCTCATAGTATAAAGCTCAATTATTTTTTATTTTCTTCGGGATATCTTTAGAAATCTTGTCATCCATTGCCGGACACTTATGACGGTTGCTACCCTCTGCCAGACACCCCTAAACTTTAATAAATTACGGTTATACTTACCTCATAGTATAAAGGCTAATTTTTATATATGTTGCTTGGGGACCTATAAAAAGATGTTGCCTCAATAGCCGGACAGTTTGGATGGTTTTAACACCTAGCCAGACACCTCCAAAGTCTACTGTAGGTGCGAGCGCGAATGTTTAGTCGATTACTATTTTTAAGAAATCCAATAAAAATAATTTTATTACGTTCTTGGCCATGTTGTTTAACGCGTTCAATGCTGAATAATTTGCGAATTTATAGCCAATGCTACTAAAAGAGTCATTCGCCCAGTGCTGAAAACGCGTATGTGCGTTCAAAAAATTTTTCGCGTAATGCTAAGAACGCTTATATGCGTTCATAGAAAACTCGCGTAGTGCGGCTGGACGCTATAGCGCGTTGTCTTTTACCTTCCCGCAGTGCGGCCGACGCTTATGTGCGTTCAGTAACTTTCGAGTTTTATGACTGTCATATAACAATTACGGGTCATATAAAGGTGTTGGATGGATAAAGGTGCTTCCACACTAGTGTTTATTTGTAAGAGATTTTGTGAAGTTTACGCCATAATATATCTTCGTTCGGTTTTGTTAAAATAGTAAGTTATACCTTAAGGTAAAAATGTTAGTTTAATATCATAAAAATAAAAAATAAAGTATGATTACAGTTAAAAAAATTTTTTGTTCATCTTCAATATCGCCTTCTTCGTCAGTTTCTGAAGGAAAAACAGCAAATTTATACAATTATGAATAATGAAAAACTTATGGATCATAGTTTTGCATAATAACTGTATACCTGATTGAGTTTTGAGAAAATCGCTAACATAACTCGGGAGTTGATCCCCTTCAAACCATTTGAACTGGTACTTGTCATCTTTTTAATACCTAGTCGTTGTTGTCTGGTTGACAGGTGGTTGGATTTTTTAAATGAGCATTATTCCAAATGGTATATATTATATAATTTGCTCGCAGAAATTGCTGCAGTAGCTCGCTTTTGCAAGGTGGTAGGTTGCTAGTGTCAAAGTTTCGCAACTTCTTTCTATCAAATGCTTCGTTGACATCTGAGACTGTGTATGAGTCAATAAATATTTGAAGTCTAGCAGCATCCACATCAATAAAATTACATTAGGGACATCGTAAACATTGCATATAAATCTCTGGACAACATTAAAAATGTTTTGTTGATGAGTTAAATTTTCTTTTAATTCGTTGTTAGTTGTAGTCATTTAATTCGTTGTTAGGCTATTATAGAAAAGAAAAAAAATTCTGTATTTCGAATTTTATTAAAATTTTAAAATCACTAGTATGTGTTAACTTTTCTACAAAAAAAGTGTGTTACAAGCCAAAAAAAGTGTTACAAGTTATCTGTGTAGGATATCCCTATCCTATCCCTTGGCTTTACAACAACAGAACGTTCTTACAATAATTATGCCCATGACTTAGCGACATTACCTATGTTATACCTGAAAGAATCGTGGCAACAAATATGGATTGATAGCAGTCAATCTAAAGGTAAACTCTATTCATTGATTCAACCGAACATTGACAATAAGCCGTGGTTCCGTAACTTTAAATTCGGAAAACAAGCTACTACTTGTTTAATTCGCATGAGAATTGGTCACATGTCTATTCCTACACATTTAGCAAAATTGAAAATAATAGAATCTAACGCCTGCGCTTGTGGAGAGGTGGGCGATTTAAATCATATAATACTAGCATGCCCTTTGTTTGATAATTCCTCATTGTATTCTTCCTTACTTTCCTTACTAATTCCATTACCAACTTTTGTCCCTATCCTACTTGCATCCAACAATATTAATGTATATAAATCTATCGTTTCTTTTATTTCTTTAAATAACATCACATTATAGTCTTTGTATTTAGATTTTATCCTATCCACAAGTCTTCCTTTTTCCACGTTCAAAATCTTTTATATTCTTTATTCGATTCCCTAACATTACCAAATAAAAACTATGGAATATGACTATACTCAAACCGAGTTGTCCAAGAAAAAGAAAAAAAAAACAACAGAACGAAAAGGGGTGGTGACACGGGTATTCTTATTTATGCAATTACAAGCTAGTTAAATATGGATTTTTGCAGTCGTTGTGAGTAGATAATTATAGCCGTTTTCTATTATAATGACATTATTACTTATCTCCTCCACGTGGATTTAAATAACGGTTATTAGATTATGTTCTCCGTGTGGTGACGGATTAAGAATACAAGTGTCACCACGCCACAGTAGACCATAATCCCTCCCAAAATGGTGGAGGCCCGTGCCCAACAGTGGGTCGTAAATGGGCTGGAGAGAGAGAGATTATGTTAATTCCATAAAAGAACGAGCTAAAATAAATAAAATTAACATTTGAATTATACTTACATGCATTTCTAGAATATGATGTACACAAGTTCTATGCATAAGTATACCTAGTCTAGAATAGCATTTGACATTGATACCAATTCTGTGGTGTCAAACCTTTATGCAACTAAAATGAAACAAACTAATGTGTATTTTATGTGTACCAATATATTTTTAATGGCCAATATTTCCATTATTGAACACGAATCCATAACAAGAAGCTTATTAGTTTATTCATATTATGATAGTTAAAACTTTTACGGTTTTTATTAACTTAATTAATTTTACATAATAAACTAATAAATAATTAGCATATATGGAGTTAATTACAGTTGTAACTCCTACATACAATTAGCATAAACTAATAATTTTTCGCTCTTTATATATAAAGAAATAGTTAACTCCTACTTAATATAATAAAGATGACAGATGCTCCTACGTATTTTTCGCTAAAACGATGCCTAAACACTTCTGCGATGCAGTGCACCGCGGTGAATATCTATCTAAGGCGCAAAGGTAATGAAATCGTGGGACTTCTTGCACAGCAGTAGAGCAGTACCATTCATTAGATCATCGCGTCAGTGCCGGATTAAGCCAAGTGCCGCTTTAAAAAAGTTTTTATAAGTACTTTTAATTATTACGATACGAAAGCGTTTGAGCATTTAGCTTCTCTCGCTAGCTATGTGAGTATTAATCCGCTTAAGCATTATGCTATGGGACAATGGTGTAGATTATCTTAGAGGAACCCTGCAGAAAAATGTGTGGGGTGGTCCGAAGGAAAGAAATTCTTGCTTACCGAGGCTCTCCAGCTTTTGGGGTTTCCTATCATTGATACGGCCTTTCTATAGTGTAAACTATAGATTCATAGGTAGATACAACTGTGATATTAATACCATCGTTTGATGTATGCTTGTTGTTCATAAGCTTATCTTACATTATTAATAAGACTGTCAATTGATAGCATAGTGAGAAACTGTTAGCATGTATTGTGTTATCGTAAACTTAATTTATTGATAATGGTACCAATTCTACGTGCACAACTAAACTTAACTAAAAAATTAAAACAACTATTGGTGTAATTTGATTAACTGGCTATTTCGTTGTGCACATTTATATTAATTAAAATGTCTATGTTTCACTGTTTTTGTAATGAGAAAGTTCAGTTAACATTGCCGAATTGTGTTATTGACACAATTTTTTTAAAATTTTTTAGTTAAGTTTGGTTGTGCACGTAGAATTGGTACTATTATTCACTTTAAATGCTTGTATATGTACAGTACAATAGTAAATAAAGAAACCTCAGTAAGGAGTGTTCCTCGCACTTGAGTTAACTTTTATTATATTTTCAATGTCCTAGCCTAGCGTTTTGTACTACGCATTAAAATTCCTTGCTCGTTCGCAACATCGCAACACTCAACACTCATTTGTATTTAACGTAGGTACCTACAGTGTGCGTGTTGTTTGAATGACCACCACAACGAATCTCTTTTTGTTGAGGATATTTCCTACTAATATTTTAGAAGTGGCCTTGAAGACTCGATGTAAAAGATTAAAATCTGAACATCTTCGTTTCCGAATTTAGGCCTTTGTTTAATTAAATAAAAGATCAAATTCAAAGACAGCATTGTATATACTCAAGATTATTTAAAAAAAGGAAATATTCATTGCTATAGAGGCGAGACAGAAATCCCACGTAATAATTTGTCTAAATAAAGTTTACTTCTTGCTTATTTATAATAGCCAGACATTCCCAGATGTATGTTATTATGATGATTACATATAAATTATTCTTAGACTATCTTTAACTATCGTGCGTATTTGTTTATCACCGTATATGGCATCATCCTGTATATAGGCTTAGCTTAGAGTATAGATAAGTAGGTAGTTGGGATATCCAATATTCTAATATCGTGTACTGAACTTTTTGATAACACAGTTTCTTTTTATGTTTTTGGCATAAAAAAAGATTTAAATTAACATCGACAACAAAACAGTTAGCTAATTTATACCTAAGCCTAAAGACCGTTATTGAGTTTTAAAATTTATATCTATACTACTTATAATAAATCTGTAGAGAGGTCAATTCTGTACATGAAATATATTTTCAAAATAACTATCAGGGGGTGATTAGTGATCGATACTGATGCCAAAAATGCCATCAGTAAAATTTTTGTCTGTCTGTCTGTCCGTCTGTATGTTCCATAAAGAAACAAAAACTACTCGACACGGTACAATTATTCTTCATACTCCTGGGCAGGTTATAGTATACTTTTCATCACGCTACAATCAATAGGAGCAGAGTAGTGAAGGGAAATGTTGGGAAAACGGGAAAAGGTGCTCCATGTTTTAAGCTTCCGTCGCGTGTGCAGCGTTAAGGGCCTACATCAATATTATCGTATATCATCGCCGACACGTACATATTAACACAGCCAGTAGGCACAGAAAATGAAGAATTAGGGATATTTTTTTTGTTTACTCAAAATCTACTAAATATATTTTAATTCTGATTTACGTGTTCCTATATATAATAGTTACTTATGTTTTTAAAGTTATTTCATTAGTTAATACGCAATAATAAACCGACAAATGAAAAAAATAAAACATTTGAGAGGTTGTTTCGCTAAGATTTTCTATCGAGAAAACTTTTTTCAATCGCGTTTCTGAGTTTATGCGATCCTAGATCATATATTGAAAAAACATATACTTGAAAATTAGAGCTCTAGCCATTCAATCTAAAGAAACAATGAAAACTTCGTACGTAGAAAAATGCACGAAGCTATTTTGGTATCCTCTTAATGGTTAAAGTTACATAGAAATCATGTATGACGGAAATATTCTACATAAAATTGTCTAAAAAATATCCCGGAACAGCACATATCTATATTTTATGGTTGACTCACAATAACACGTGTAACTCCTGATAGCTTAGCAGTTCGTTCATTCTGATTATATTTGTTTACTCTTACGTTTATAATACTCTCACTCAAGCAGTAGTTAAAAATGTTGCAAAAACGGGGAAAATTTCCTAAATTCTACGCGGACGTAGTCGAGGGCAACAGCTAGTTTAGCTATAAAATGTTTAAGAGTTTGTTCATAATATTTTTAAAACAAAATAGTAGGTCAATAAACTTTGCAAAATAGTAAATAATATTTGTAGTTTTTATAAAAATAACATTACCTGTGTTCTTTAGGAATTATGAATTTAGATTTCTAGGTGCTTGTTACTTAATTTTGTAATGTGATAGTTATTTTAATATTTCGTAATCCATGGCTATTGAAAAGTTAAAATTATTGAAAACAAGATTTTCTGTGCTATGTTGCTTGTTATTTACGAATAGGCTCTCAATAATCACGCTAAAAGCTAAATATAGAGACAGCAGAGGAGTATTTTGAAAATTAGCGCCCTGGGCCTATTTAATTAGCCGCCCCATAAATTAATAGAGATAGAGCAATTTTTTTACTTGAAGGCTTTCGCCGCCCTTCTCAGACTGGCCGCCCCGGACCATGGCCTCTATGGCCCTAGGGTAAATACGCCTGTGAGAGGCAGTAGTAAGAAATATCCGTGAAAAAGCGCGCTATTTGATCAATATTTCTGTTCTAAATGTTTTACCGTACCTTAACACCATGATAGTCGTCGACAACGCTTTCGTCTCTCCTCACTTCGGGATAATCAAAATTTGTTGAGCTCTTAGTTGACGAATATTTTGAGCATTGTGGCAACGCACATACAGATACAACTATAAAATATATAAGCACAAATACACGCATGACGATTCTTGCGCGTACCACAACTCTAAACAAACTGAACTGCTTCGGGTTATAACTCCTCGTTATATAAGGAAATACTTCGATCTGAGTTTTTGTTTAGGTAATAGCAAAACCTGTTAATGCACTGGTGGGGTTATAAATGTATTATTTGATTATATTACGGATATTTTATTTTATTACTTATTCAGATAATACAGTTAGTTAATACATATATATATATTTATTATAGATAATAATACGTATTTAAATGTTTTTCGTAGTGTCTACCTGTATTCTTAGTCGACGGGCTATGTGGCTTAAACGGTAGCGTAAAGAAATAATTACGCGTACAAGATTGTGAGTTCGGTTCGCTGTCTACGATTACCTATTTATGTGATGAAGACAGATGTTAATTTTTTTTGGATAGTTTACACATTGTCCTCTAGTTCCAAGCTATGCTTATATGCTTGTGTTCTGGGTACCAGAATACGGAATACAGATACACTACATAAACTAGTTTTCCTTTGTAAATTCATGCTTATAATGCAATACATAAAAACACCCAGACGCAAAACAAACATTTGTATGATAAATATTATACAAATAATTGTCCCCTGCGGGAATCGAACCCGCAACCTTGTGAGCGGCAGTTCATTACATGAACCACTTGACCACGAAGAATTCCAAATATTACATCTGGTTTGCTCTCATCTATTCTTTTTCAAAGCGAATGTAAGGTTTTCTATGTTCTTGTGTATAAACGTATGAAAATTGTTAAGATTTTTTGCTTCACCACTTAACCCAATTTTACGGTACAATTGCCAAACCTTGCAAGTTTACTAGATATTAATGAGTTCATGGCAAGATTCAGTAGGTAATTGATTTAATATTTTTTGGCAGATCGAAGATAGATTAATTTAAATATTACCTGAGAATGGGCCACATAGGTGGGATGGCTACTAACTCCACAATTCGCAAACCTTTACGGCTCTGCCGTCGCGGCATGGCAGCGTTGTAATGCAGGAATCATTATATGGACGGTTTGTTTCCCATACAGGACAAAATAAATTAATTACCTAAGTTCTATTATACATTTGTACTGCGTTTAAGTAGCTATATCTAATAAATATAAAAAAATAAAGGATTACAAAAAGAATTGTCGTTATTAAGTAGTTTTAGGTTTATGTACTATGTGTTTTTTGGTACCCACACGCACAACACAAGCAACAAGCTTAGCTTGAGTAAATATTGTAATAGCAGACTTGGCCCCCTTGTGTGCGCTCTGGCTAGAAGTTTACTTTAACTGTTTCAATACTATGGTATTGAAAGATATGGGTATGCCTACCGACATGAAAATATTTCTGGTAGGAAATTTAGTAGTCTCATTGTCCCAATAGTCCTTCGAGCATTTAGTTATATATACAGGTTAGAAAGAAAGAAATAATCATTTAGAAAACTTTATGCAATTGCTACCTAACTTAGAATAAGAATAAAGGTTTTTTGAGTTCAGTAGTTATTTTTAGAAAAACTTAAGATCCGGATGTTTATAATTACTCTAAGCCTCCGAGCATTTAGAAAGCTAAAGATATTTTAAAATTAATTATCAGAGGAAACAGAACGCAGTGTCTGGGTTACCATCAACAGAAATTATTTTCTTAGTTTTGAAATTAATTTAAATATTTTAACTTACCGTTGTAAATCCACGTACAATAAAATGAAGACCATTAATACAATGGTTATACCCATATTCAAATAATTGTTATTGAGTTTTCTATCTCAAGCTTTAACTCATCTGTACTGAAATAATTAGACACATAATATAAATGTACTAATATTTATGTTCAATTCAAAAATAATTTCTTGCGTTTGAATCAAATTATAATATTGAATTTTTCATGGATTGATTGAAAAAACAATGTGACGATTCCATGGATGTTCGTTTTAATTTAAATAATATTATAATGAATGGCAACACTGTGTTGAAAATGTCAAATTGTATGGTGTTGCGTTGCTTTTTCGCTAATCATTGCCGCAATTTACGAAATTTAAACGTATTTACGCTTACACAACGGCAAATTATTAGTAGTGCGAGAACTATTAATCAGAGATATAACAAGAAATATATAGTGGTAAGAATTTTTATTGTTTTTATTATTTAATTGTATATCGATTTTAACTTACATTATCTTGAAATTCTAACTAGTTTTAAGGTAATTTATTAGCCCAGTTAGTTACTTTAAGTTATTATTTACACGAACATTACATTAACTAAAAATAACCCTAAAATTATCTGTACTAAATATTTGAATCGTTTAATCAACTTCCAACAAGTACGATATCCGGTATGTGAGTCGAGTGATAATAGACCTTATTGTTAATAAAATAACTTGTATACGTTGCCATTTATATAATACTCAATATTGAATAAATTTGAGATATATAAAAATGTAAAAGATTTTAAAATTGTATAAATTCATCATCTATTTGTCATTATTCTTAATTAAATGTATTACAAGCTGTTGATAAAGGCAATTTTTATAACTCGACCTGTCTTTAAACAGACATACTAAATGTATTACACTACACGTACCAACCGGGCTTAATTTGTAACTTAATATTAGTAGGCAGCGGCTTGACTATGCTCCTGGTATTGCAGATTCCATGAGCAATGGGTGTCAATTAGCATCAGGTGGGCCGTATGCTTGACAACTAAGTAATAAAAAAAAAAAATTTTAGTAGAGTAGATTAATGTATTCGTTAAAAGCAGATGTAGCAATCATTAGCTATTTAACTTTCTTGAACTGTATTCTAACACTAAAGGCTGACACAGTTCTCACTATTGATAACACTGGCCATGCTCAAATTGACTACAAAAATATTGTAAAAAATAAAACTTCTTCAATACAAAATTTATGAAATGCTAGGTATTGCCCCAATACACCTGGAATTTCGAATCACCACATGCATATGGACACTATAGAGCCTAATCTCTGTGTGGTGACGGAGTAAGAATACAAGTGTCACCTCCTCCTCCACATCTCCTCCCAAGGGTGCTGTAAAAGTCAGCTAAGGAATATTGCACACAGATAACATCCTCTGTAAGAGACGGAAATCTCGAAAATAAACCCTGTGCCAACACGCCTGGTCAGCGCGGCTCAGTAGACCATAATCCCTCCCAAAGTGGAGGAGGCCCTTGCCCAACAGTGGGATGTAAATGGGCTGGAGAAGGAGAAGAAGAGCCTAATAGAGCCACTTTTGAGACTGTAGCTTGATATTAATGACTTCTTTTCCAATACTTATTGAGATTATCCCTCCTACATACATGTTACAAATCTTAACTCTATTAATAGTATCAACAAAACTTCAATGCATATTGGCATTGTTAAGTTACATGAAGTGCATAGCAATAAGGCAGACTGATATTGTAATGATTATTGTTGAGGGCCTACATCAATATTATCATCGACATGTACCTATTAACACAGCTAGTAGGTATAGAAAATGAAGAATTAGGGATATTTTTTTTGTTTACTCAAATTCTACTAAATATATTTTAATTCCGGTTTACGTGTTTCTATATATAATAGTTACTTATGATTTGAAAGTTATTTCATTAGTTAATACGCGATAATAGACCGACAAATGAAAAAAATAAAAAATGAGAGAGGTTGTTTTGCTAAGATTTTCTACCGAGAAAACTTTTTTCAATCGCGTTTCTGAGTTTATGCGATCCTAGATTATATATTGAAAAAATATATACTTAAAAATTAGAGCGCTAGCCATTCAATCTAAAGAAACAATGAAAACTTCGTACGTAGAAAAATACATGAAGCTATTTTGGTATCCTCTTAATAACAATAGCTCATGTCTGTGTGGCATTTATAAATGTTAAACTTGGCTGTAAAAGTTATAGATAAAATAAATAAAGTTCTAAGTATAGAACTTTATGACTTCACATTAGTTTACTAGACATAAATTCTGTAATTTCATTATTTTTATTTTATAACCTTCATAAAAAGATGATAAATTCTTTGTCTGTATTACTATAAAATCTTGTATTTTTAATTATGAGTATGGTGGGTCCTATGAATATATAGATATAAGATATGGAGGATGTTGTCTGAAATGTCCATGAATATTTATTTATTTATAGATATGAGTGAAAAGCAATTTATCATATTGTTTAAAATAAAAACCAAATTAATAAAACTATAAACTGTTATAGAGTTACGTCCACTTTAAGCTTTTTAATAAAAGATGTTATTTAACCTTTTTGCATTTATGTAAGTATTTATGTAAGTACCAAGACATTTTTTTTACCAGACACAATGTAGCTATGATATATTTATGTCAGTATGTTAGAAATATAACATAGAATTCCTCAAAAGCCCATTAAGAATAATATTAAAAAAGGTCAAAGGACAAAATCAGTCAAGATCTAGTCAAACAATAGTTTGTTTAATAAAGTTTAATTTTCTTTTGCAATTCCTTGAGTTGTATATTTTGCTACTCAATCACTATTTTAGATGTAAATCAGATTGTTGCATACGAAAATTACAATTTCTGATTTGCGTTTAAATACTATTCAAAGAAAAATATATGTTATCATTTTTAAGGGCCTACATCAATATTATCGTCGACATGTACATATTAACACAGCTAGTAGGTATAGAAAATGAAGAATTAGGGATATTTCTTTGTTTACTCAAAATCTACTAAATATATTTTAATTCTGATTTACGTGTTTCTATATATAATAGTTACATAGGTTTTTAAAGTTATTTCATTAGTTAATACGCGATAATAGACCGACAAATGAAAAAAATAAAAAATTAGAGAGGTTGTTTCGCTAAGATTTTCTATCGAGAAAACTTTTTTCAATCGCGTTTCTGAGTTTATGCGATCCTAGATCATATATTGAAAAAAACATATACTTAAAAATTAGAGCTCTAGCCATTCAATCTAAAGAAACAATGAAAACTTCGTACGTAGAAAAATGCACGAAGCTATTTTGGTATCCTCTTAACATGTTTTTTTGAAATATTTTAATGAAGGTGTTCAAGTCCCGCTCATGGTGATAATTTTTTCCACTATAATTTAGTTTATTAAAAGAAGCATAGCAAGTCAGTTGCAAAAATTAATAAATTAATGTTCATATTTCAATGAAAATGAAAAATCTCAATTTTTTTTCTCTTTCGCTTGGTTAATTCATTTTAATTTCATTGTTACTATCTTTCAACATCCGTTCTTCGTGCATATTACAATACAATCCATTTGTGACTCCACTTTCACAATAGCTGTAACGCCTGTAACACGAGCAAAAAGAACTAAACCTAAGTTGTTTCCTAACTAATTTATAAATGTGAAATCGAGCCGATGACAGCATAAAAATGATGACGCGCTTAAGTGTTAATGTGTGGAACGAAACTATAGCGAGATTTAAAAATCTGTACAACGCCATCTATCGAGTGATATAGTAAACTTCTGTTTGTTAGGGTTTGATTTCTAAATTTTACGCGTACGAAGTAGCGGTCAACAGCTAGTATACTATAAATCGTATTGTTATAACTGTTATAAGGTAGAAGGAGAGGTGTAAGACATGCATATTTATTCGTCCATCTTTGAATTGATATAGAAAAATCCGACAATTATGATAAGCAATAATATCCTATTGCTTATCAAAATTGTCGCATTTTTCTATTTAAATGACTTGGCTATTTCTAGGCGAAAATTCTAACAACTGGGTCGGTTAAACAGTTTTCAGCTCATTTTACTTGCAATGAGAAGGTACTACGTACGAAACGCAGATAAAATAGCTAAATATTTAAAAGAAATAAAACAATCATAAGCCTGGTTCTTTCAGCCTAAAAATATTAGACTTGAATTTCTTTTCATAAGGATATGCAAACGTAATCCTTCTTCATATCTCATAGATGACCTTTTTAACCAGGTACATGGGCTCTTCTATGAAATTGAAATAACTATGTTATACCACGCTGACCATGTATAGGGTTTACAGTTACTTGCAGAACTAGATTTTGCTCTTAGATTGTCTATTGCAGGACCTATGGCAGAAAGTGAGGGTGGCGACAGATGTATTATTAATCCGTGATCATACGCATTATCCGTGTAATTTGGAAATTGATTTTTCACTTCGTTAATGAAATATCTATCTACATAGATACTGTTATTTGATGGGTATATTGCATGCAATCATTTCACTCAAAATATTTTACGTGCCTAGCACAGTTAAATAACTGTAAATTGTAAAGAGTTTAGGCCTAACAGTATGTTCCATTAGTAGTAAAGTTAATTACCCTTGAATAATAAACGAATATACTTACAGTGCGAAATTGTGTTATATTTTTAGAAGCTATAAAAACAGAATCGCATTAAGCATGAACCTCCTCCATAACGGAAGAATATTTGGTATATTCTACCACATTGACTTGGTGTTTTGATTACGATATCTCCGCCTGCTTATATTTGGTTTTAGCTCTGAAAAATGCTAAGAAGAATATGCGATAGTCAAATATTTATTAAATTTTAGTAAACATAAAGAGTGTAGTAACTAACTTTTATTCGTTGTAATCGATATAAAATAAATTGTACCTGCATATTATACAATATTAACATGAAATGTGGGTATTTAGAGAAAAAAAAAATTTAATATCGTACTTTGGTTATCGTGTAACTTGCGTACTCAAAGGAGATTCACTTTGTTTGACTAAATCCTGGATACACATCTGACCCTGTTAAAAGGAGTACAGTAAAAAATACTCGAACCAATTAAACTGCTTTCATATTTGAAAACGGCGAAAGAAGAATAAGAACAATGATTTTACGGCGTCTTTTGACGGTACGTATGTTTGTAAAGTTCTTTGTAACCTTTGGGTTTTTATTTATTTTCTAACATATCTTTTTTATCGTTAGGTATTTTATTTATTTATTTATGAATTAAGGAAAGAAAAGTATTTCTCTTTGTATCGTGTCGTGGTGCGATAATAAGTTGTAAATATGTCTATCTTCTATCAATATGGTGCTGTAGGTACAATTTATGCGATGTGGGTCCTATTTAAATTAGGTACTAGTTTCACTAGCATAACCCTGTCGTGTTAATTGTCTTTTTTCTCGTGTCTGGATTAAAAATACCTTTTCATATTAAATATAGATTTAAAGAATGATAGAATCGTTAAATATAAGCACAATATCTTAGACCTCAGTGCAGCTACTCAGCTAGAACATTAAAGATTAATGGTCTTATTTATATTGACTTATCGGAGGTTTAAACAATAAAATAATGTCACTTTATCGGAGATATAATAAACATTTTACAAAAAGACTATTATGAATGATAATTTTTGACAATTTTAGCGAACCGATTTTAGCGAACTTTTAAATCTCCGATAAGTCATTATGAATAAGACCATTATGATCATACATAAACGACAATACATTTAACGTTAACGTCCTCGTCAATTAATCGATCGTGGCATGAATATTAATGCTAATATCGATTGTCGTACTTTGTTTTAAAGTTTAAACTACGGAATCAATACTAAGTCAATCGACAATACTTTAACTGAACAGAATCGTGTTTCGCGTGTAAAATTTCAGTAAAACTTTATGAGTGGGTGACTGCATGCATAAGACCAGAAGTCTTGAAAAATAGCCATTGTACTTGGGATTCCAGCAACGATAACTGTTGGAAACTATTTTAATTGTTTGCGGTAATATCTAACTTCTAACTTGGCAGCGTTTAGGAAACTTAGAGAGATACTCTCGTCCAAAATATTTCACTGTCTGAAAACAAAGTTTCATACGTGAAATACCACAACATAGATACTAAAATTCCTTTAACATTTTTGTCTAAAAAGGTTGACCCGATAGCCACAACCACTTAAACGATTTTGCAGAAGTCACCACAGAATAGGCGTTTGTGTTATTTTATTTGCCTTGCTGTATTCAATCAATTTTCATTAGGGTAATTACGTCGATAAGATATGAACCCCAAGCATTGATTATTTCTATCACAACCTAATAGAGCTCGATAACCGCGCTAAACATTGTTATAATTTGTTACGAAACGGAACGTGATATTTTTAAATTATGTGTTGAAAAACAAACTTTTTGGTTTCATTTTTGCTGGCTGCTTACAAATTAATAAGAAAAAGAAAAAAGTCAACTGTGATCGAAGTGCAATTGCGATTTTTTAAAGAATTTCTTTCGATATTAAAGCCGAAGAACTGGTCCGACATCACGGTTGGTTGGTTCCAAATAGCACGAACATCTCGTTGGTTTTACCATATAAGACGTCTGTTTCTTCGAAGTTGTTCAGTACGCGTATAGTGGTAATACGTGCATGGTTCACCATGCGCTTACTGGTGTATACATGGTTAGTGTCAGTGTGTGCGTTGTTGCAGAGTGGTCGCGCCTCGACCTCGTTAAGTCACTCAAAGATGGTCTTCGACTACCCGGAGGTGAGAAGAGATGAGAGCGTTGTCGACGACTACCATGGCGTTAAGGTAAGATGCATTTGTTATAGCCACAAGGACACCAAATCTAAACCCATATAAAAGAATATGCTACTATGTATAATGTTCTTAACACAACCCATACGCGAATTAGAAGTAACTGTTTGTCCGTCTCTAGTTGACATCGAAACTACTGAACGGATTAAAACGACATTTAATAAATTGGTATTCTAGAGCCAGAGAAAAGACTTATGCTACGTTTAAAGTTTTAATTCCAAAAAGAGTTTGTGTGTGTGTTGTGATTCTTAAATACAGAGTACGAAGTTACTTCCATGGCACCAGCTAAATATTTTAAGTATTTGATTCACTAACATGATTTGCGATTATTGCCAACTGATATTGTATTGAAGAATGAATGAAAACTCGTACCTACTTTGTAACATTGCTTTGTTTGTGAATGTCTCTGTATAACATAAAAGAATGTGTATGTATACAAACATATGTTTTATTCGACCTGCGTAGATATGTAAATAGATACGGGTTGTGGCAATAATGTTGTACATATTTACTAATAAACTCACTGTAAATGTTGATTATATGACATGGTTATTTTGTAACTTGACTTTGATTTTTTCGTAAATATCTCATCCCGTATCTTACCGGAAAAGGGGCTATGTGTGCACTACTTCGTTTGTGTTATGACACAAGCTAACTCGCACAGACACACACACCTCTGTGGTTTATTTACGAAGACGCTCTATATGTACTCCGTTCAGTCTAATTGATTATAACCGGCTCCAAGAAAAGTATTTAAAATTATTTACACAATTTAAATAAATAAGTTTCATGAAACTGAATTCAATATTTTATTCTTACGCAAATCACATTACAATCATAGTTAAGAGTATTTTAGAAATTACTATAATGGGAAAATGCATTAAGTATATGTCCAGTCTTGTTGGCGTCGGGTTTTTTAGGGTTCCTTTAGGTACCTAAAGCAAAATAGGATCGTACTATTGACACTTCGCTGTTCGTCTGTCTGTCCGTCTCTCACCAGGCTCTCTCTGGAACGGTAATAGCTAGAGAACTGAAAATGTCAGAGTTTGTGTGCACCTATCAGTTGATGCTACATCAATAAAATACTCATAATTATTTGTTTATTTATTTACAAGCGTGTAAAATATTATAGCAACAATCTTGCTTACATTTCAAGACATTGGTTGAAAATGTTTTTACTACGAAACCAAAATACAAGAACGTAAAGAAAGCTTATCACTCTTATCAGGCATAGTAAACGTGAGCAATCTCACGAACTCGAAAGATAACTCGATTGTAAAGATTGTGCTTGTTACACACGTAGCAACTGATCTTCAAAATAAAATCACACATGAATACACATACTTATCACAGTTATCACGGATTCTTTATTATCGCCTTGTTTTATCAAAGCCAATTCATTCACATTACTATTGATGAAGAGGTTTTATTAACTAAACTGTCATCATCCTCCTGCCCTTATCCCATTATTTGGGTCTTTTTCTTCCATAGTCTTCTATCTGCCGTCATGTCTGTGTTAACTCCTCTTTCTTTCAAGTCCTCGTTAACACAGTCCATCCATCTTTTCTTAGGTCTTCCTCTAGACTTTTAACTATTAACTACACTGTCATAAGTGAAAAAATCTATGAAGATGTGTGTTTAAATACCTACCCCCACGGTAACAAGGCGTGACGGTACAGTGATGATGACTTTTAGATGTTTGTGAGTCGAGGACTATTCTTGTCTCGGATTATTAGTTTTCAGTCTGAAACACGTACAGTTGTACTCGCACATATTTCTTGTAAAGACGTCATGCTCATGACTGTCGTGAGATGTATTCTGTAAAGTACGATCGTTTTTAGGGTTCCGTACCCAAAGGGTAAAATCGGGACCCTATTACTGAGACTTCGCCGTCCGTCCTTCCGTCCGTCCGTCCGTCCGTCCGTCCGTCCATCCGTCCGTCCGTCCGTCCGTCCGTCCGTCTGTCACCAGGCTGTATCTCAAGAACGGTGATAGCTAGACAGTTGAAATTTTCACAGATGATGTATTTCTATTGCCGCTATAACAACAAATACTAAAAATAAAATAAAATAAAGATTTAAGGGGGGCTCCCATACAACAAACATGATTTTTTTACCGTTTCTTGCTCGATACTAATAACGTTGCCTTATGTTGCATAGATAATGGTACGGAACCCTTCGTGCGCGAGTCCGACTCGCACTTGACCAATTTTTATTTAGGGTTCCGTACCCAAAGTGTAAAAACGGCACCCTATTACTGAGACTTCGTTGTCCGTCCGTGTGTCACCAGGCTGTATCTCAAGAACGGGGATAGCTAGACAGTTGAAATTTTCACAGATGATGTATTTGTATTGCCGCTATAACAACAAATACTAAAAATAAAATAAAATAAATATTTAAGGGGGGCTCCCATACAACAAACATGATTTTTTTACCGTTTCTTGCTCAATACTAATAACGTTGCCTTATGTTGCATAGATAATGCTACGGAACCCTTCGTGCGCGAGTCCGACTCGCACTTGACCAATTTTCAATACTTAATTGTAAGTTACCCATCTTTGTTGCCTTTCCTACCCACGGATCTAACTACCACTGATACATCCGGGAGCAACGATCTTTATACTATGTATAGCAGTTTAGATGTATGTAATATTACATTATGAAGTAGATAATAATTAAATATTGCGGAATGTAAGCTTTGCTTTGGTAGCCAAATTGGTTTTTGTCGAGTCCAAAAGGACAGTGAGGAAGCTTCACAATTCGATTTGTTTGGTTTTTAGGGTTCCGTACCCAAAGGGTAAAAACGGGACCCTATTACTGAGACTTCGCTGTCCGTCCGTCCGTCCGTCTGTCACCAGGCTGTATCTCAAGAACGGTGATAGCTAGAGAGTTGAAATTTTCACAGATGATGTATTTCTATTGCCGCTATAACAACAAATACTAAAAATAAAATAAAATAAATATTTAAGGGGGGCTCCCATACAACAAACATGATTTTTAGGGTTCCGTACGCAGTATCTCAAGAACGGTGATAGCTAGACAGTTGAAATTTTCACAGATGATGTATTTCTATTGCCGCTATAACAACAAATACTAAAAATAAAATAAAATAAATATTTAAGGGGGGCTCCCATACAACAAACATGATTTTTTTACCGTTTCTTGCTCGATACTAATAACGTTGCCTTATGTTGCATAGATAATGGTACGGAACCCTTCGTGCGCGAGTCCGACTCGCACTTGACCAATTATTTATTCATATTCGCGCAATATGAAGCTTAATTTGGGTACAAAAGAACCTACGTAAGACAGAAATGTATGTGAATATTTATTTGTAATTTTTATTCCCTAGTGTTTGTTAGTATATAGCCAAGTAATAGAAAATTAATGCCTGTGTAACTACTGCTATCACAAAATGATTGGAACAGCGCCGATTTTGTAATCGATAGTTGGAACTATTACTATGTAACCATTAAATTAAATACAAAAACTTGTTTGCGTTAAATTGTTCATTCACCTCTTGAATAACAAAAATATTTTTTGTTGCAATATTGCTTTTTGCAAAGTCGGTTTTTATGTAGTTGTTTTCTTCGACTTTGATTTATTCAAATTATTTGCAATTTTTAAATAGCAGACTGAGTTCGGAATTATTATTATTTGCCGCCACTTTTTTTAATAATTCTAGTTGATGCTCGCCACTTCGTACACGTGGAATTTAAAATCTTAACGACTTTACAAAAAGGACATCCTCTTGAACCACTCTATTTAACCAGCTCACATAGGGACATGCATACAAAAAAAACAAAAAATTGGTCAAGTGCGACTCGGACTCGCGCACGAAGGGTTCCGTACCATTATCTATGCAACATAAGGCAACGTTATTAGTATCGAGCAAGAAACGGTAAAAAAATCATGTTTGTTGTATGGGAGCCCCCCTCAAATATTTATTTTATTTTATTTTTAGTATTTGTTGTTATAGCGGCAATAAAAATACATCATCTGTGAAAATTTCAACTCTCTAGCTATCACCGTTCTTGAGATACAGCCTGGTGACAGACGGACGGACGGACGGACAGTGAAGTCTCAGTAATAGGGTCCCGTTTTTACCCTTTGGGTACGGAACCCTAAAAACGACTTTGTATAAGTAAGGATTTGCGTTTTTAAATAGCAGGCTGAGTTCAGAATTATTGGCATTTGCCTCCATTTTTATTAATTCGTACCTAGGTAATCATTTTGCATAATGTTTTCTGGTTACAAACTAAAATGGATTACAGAAGCAATACACAAGTGTGAAATAAATATACCACGAAATTAATAGTTAATTTTTACTTAAAATGATATTTTTTCGTCCCAGATTGTAGACCCTTACCGTTGGTTAGAAGACCCTGATTCAAGCGACACCAAAGAGTTCATCGAAGCTGAGAACAAAATCACTCGTCCTTACTTGGACGCGTGCCCCGTCAAGAACGATATCAACCAGAGGCTCACAGAACTGTGGAACTATCCTAAATACTCATGTCCCTTCAGAAGGGGAAATAAATATTTCTTTTTCAAAAATACCGGATTACAAAATCAGAAGTAAGTGAATTTGTGTTTGTTGATTTTAGTGCTGCATAATACCTACTTTGTTTTAACTTTGTTGTTTAGATTCAAGGTAGAAATAAAAGTTAATCACTTATTTGAAATTTTATTTAAAATTATAGATATTTAATTCTTAACATTTGTTTTTGATTTGATCTTAAGTTACCCAACACACTAGAACATTTCATAGAACTGTTATATACGATTAATGTCTCTGCTTGTTATTGAATCATGATCATGAAATATTATCTATATATCCAAATTATCTTCGTAGCCCAAATTACAACCGTTGCAGCGCCATACTGGCAAAAATTGTATTCGAAATAACTATAAATCCTAATTTTCTATTCTTATAGTGTACTGTATGTACAAGACAGTTTAGAAGGTGAGCCCCGTGTATTCCTCGACCCTAACACGTTATCTGACGATGGCACAATCGCGTTGTCGGGCTCTCGCTTCACGGAAGATGGCAGCACGTTCGCGTATGGTCTTTCAGCCAGTGGTTCGGATTGGATCACGATACATTTGAAAGATGTCGCCACGGGTATGTTACTTCTCAAATTTAAATCTACCCATTCCGAATAAAAACTATATCCTCTCCAGCCCATTTGCGTCCCACTGTTGGGCACGGGCCTCCTTCACTTTGGAGCGATTATGGTCTACTGTGCCGCGCTGACCAGGCGTGTTGGCACAGGGTTTATTTTCGAGTCTTCCGTCTCTCACAAAGGATGTTATCTGTGTGCAATATCCCTTAGCTGACTTTTACAGCACCCTTGGGAGGAGATGGGCTGGTGACAATTGTATTCTTAATACGTCACCACACGAAAAAAAAAACTGAAAAACTATATAAATTATTGAAATTCAATTAATTTTTTTTTCTGTATAGTATTAAAAAAATACTGAAAACTTCATATATTCGATATCATATCTATTGCTAAAATACATAACTAAATAATGATTTTCGTAATTTTAGGTAAAGATTATCCAGAAGTCTTAGAAAAAGTGAAATTCGCATCGATGTCGTGGACCAAAGACAATAAAGGACTATTTTATACTGTAAGTGAATCATAATCATGATATTTAAGTATATGGATATAAATATGTGGGTAGTTACAAGCTGACATTGGTTCTGTCACGTATGTGGCTATTCTTGACCTGCGCGCGGTTAGTGCCAATGTCGAACGTGTTTACCTGATTCAATTTATGTTTTATGATGACTATGATTTATGAAATGGACACATATCTGTACTGTGCATTAAGGGTTTGTTTTCTGTGTATTTTAAATGTGTATGTATTATATCTTTAGCACCCATAACACAAACATAATAAAATTACTTTATTTAGGACCACAGGATATTGTGTGAAATGTAGACAAAATAATTATTAATTAAGTACATGCTATTTCAGAGATATCCAGAGCAGACAGGCAAGACGGACGGTTCTGAGACAGAAGTGAACCGTGACCAGAAGCTGTGCTACCATCGACTAGATACACCACAGTCTGATGATGTCATCGTCGTAGAGTTCCCTGAAGAACCACTGTGGAGGATGTTAGTAATATTTACTCATTGTTTACGACTAAAGCATGGTCAGGATAACTCTGGAAGTCTGTGTGACCGTCTTAAAAAGAAATAAACCAATGTCAAATTATTTTTTTTGTGGCATTATGACACAATTTCATTAGCGCCCTGGGCTAATTTAATTAGCCGCCCTATAAATTAAAGAGCAAAATTTTTTACCTGAAAGTTTTCGTTAACCTTTTCAGGCCTTAAATACGCCTCTGATCATAGTATTAGTTGAAATGTTTGTTCAAAGTGTAATAATATAGATATTTTCTTATCTACAGCTTCACACACACACTAATTCGAAGTGAAGATAAACCATCGTATGTTTTTCATTCAATACATTTATATTACTTGATTATTGTATTTTAAATCAATAGTACCTACATAACACTTTGAACAAACATGAAATTTTAATAGTAATAAATGCCGTGACGTAGAAGCTAGTCTAATTGTATTTTGCTTTAGTTATATATTTATTTATTGCATTTTATCAGTATTCGATTTTAATGAGGTTTTTTAGAATTACATAAATGTTGCCGGTATTTATCGTCGCATAGATTATTGCATAGCAAAGGTTTTACATGCACTTTGTACAATATTATATATTATTTAAAGTAGTTAATATGGATACCAGAATCTTACCTCGGGACCGGAGGACAATGTAAAAAAAAATGTTGGGTGTACTAATTTTTTATATTCGAAAATAAACCCTGTGCCAAAATGCCTGGTCAGCGCGGCACAGTAGACCATAATCCCTTCCAAAGTGGAGAAGGCCCGTGCCCAATAGTGGGACGTAAATGAGCTGGAGTACAGATTTTATACATATACATACTTACTCGCGAAATGCAACTATTCTTCCCTTAATATAAAAAATTGATTCCAAACTGCATATTTTAGTGAACTTCACTTTCAACTATTATGCTTGTTTTCAGTGGTGCGGAAGTAACAGATTGCGGTAGATATCTGATTGTATCACCTGTGAAAGACTGTAGAGACAACTTGTTATTCTACGCGGATCTCAGTAAACAACCAGAGATAAACGGCAAACTACAACTTACACAGATTGTGTACAAATTCGAAGCTGATTATGAGGTTTGTTAATATTTTCATATGCTTTTATCAGCTTCGTTCGTATCTATCTTTGAACGTAATCACTTTTTTACAAATGTCGGATTATTATGAAATTTTTCACACTTTTCGAGAATTCAATGACTGAAAATGTGAATGTTAATTAAATATGACTTAAAATGTTTTATACATAAGCGTTTACGATATATGTAATTAATTTTAAAACAATATAAAATGAAACAATAGCTTACATTTCTAAAAAGTTATATGGTATTCTCACAGTATGTAACAAACGAGGGCCCAATATGTATATTCCGTACAAACAAGAACGCGCCGAACTACAGACTCATCAGGATTGACCTGAACAACCCCGCAGAAGAGAATTGGCAGATTTTAGTACCTGTAAGTAACTAAATAACATTATTATTACGTTTACATTATATTAAAATAGAATGGAATACACCTTATTGTACAAAATGTTCTTTAAAACTTGTATTTGTATAGTCACAGTGAAACAAAGAAAATTGGCAAAGAATACAAACTATTTCACGCGACATTGCACATGTTTGATCTGAAATTACTTGTTCGCAAGTAGGGAAAAACATTTTATAGATATCAAAAAAAGCATAATTTCATTTTTTTTTCAATAAATTTGCAAGTAGTATCTTTTTTGGAGTTATAGACTATCTGTGTACCAAATTGCATTTAAATAGATCCAAGACTTGTCGTGACAAAGCAACAGACAGAAAAAATTACTTTCGTAGAAGCCATGTCCTACATCATCTTGTCCTAAATTAAACTTAATGTTTTGTCTGTGTCTCTCTCTCCCTCTCTCTCTCTCTCTCTCCAGCCCATCTACTTCCCACTGCTAGCTATGGGCCTCCTCCATTTTGGGAGGAATTATGGTCTACTGTGCCACGCCGACCAGGCGTGCTGGCTCAGGGTTTATTTTCGAGTTATCCGTCTCTCACGGAGGATTTTATCTGTGTACAATATTCATTAGCTGGCTTTTACAGCATCCTGGGAAGAAAAAGGTGTGATGACACTTGTATTCTTAATTCGACACCATACGGACAATGTTTTGTCAGTGTGTTAATGTGATTTGTTTACAGGAACATCCGAGTGATGTGCTTGATTGGGCGTCAGCTGTGGATAAGGATAAACTAGTACTGCACTATGTCAGAGATGTCAAGGTAAACTAGCTATATATACCTTAAGACTGTTTAACTAATGATAGTTCCCATAAAACAAGACTAAACTATTTATTGTACTTATTAAATTACTTGGCGCTTCGTAGTTCTCTGCCTACCCCCGTGGGAACAAGGCGTGACGTTATTTTATGTAAAATTAATATCTGCATGTATTGTGTGGCAAACTCGAGAACATATTTTATTTGTTTGAATTCTTTAAGGTGTCAGGAAAATTATGAGAACCATTAAAAATGTTTAACAGACAGACAGACACTCAAATGGGACTATAAGGGTTTCTATTTTGTACGATTCAAAGTTCATGATATTGGTGCCGATTCTGAGCGCACAACTAAACTTAACTTAACTAAAAAATTAAAACTGATAGCGTCATTATCACAATTCGGCAATGTTTACTGACGTTTCTAATTATTAAAACTGTGTATTATAGACTAACGATTTTAATTAATATAAATGTGTACAGCGAAATAGCAAGTCATAACTATATTGACACTACCAATTTTCATTTTTTAGTTAAGTTTAGTTGTGTACCTAGAATTGGCACCATTGTATTATATTTTATGATGGATTTTTAATTCTTTTAATACGCTTTTATAAGTTCGGTATGTATCTGTCAATGTATTAATCTATGTAACTGAATCTGTCAACGCAATTTTCACTCACTTGCGATAGTCGGATTAGTTTAAAATTTTGCACACATATCAAGGACCGATGACAATGCATTTATTTAAAAAGATATTCGGGATTTTCAAGCGTGTTTTTTTGTTTTTGAACTAAGCAAGTTATTTATAAAAGTTTTCTAAAAACTGTATTACTTTAAATATAAAATTTTATTATAATGATAATTTTATCTTCTTAATGTTATATAATTTCAGAGTGTGTTGCAATTGCACAGTATGCAGTCTGGTGAATTTATGCAAACTTTCGACTTGGATGTCGGTTCAGTGGTTGGGTTCTCAGGCAAGAAAGAGCAGTCTGAGATATTCTATCATTTCATGTCGTTCCTCTCACCCGGCGTCATCTATCATGTAGACTTCAAAAGCCAGCCTTATAAACCAACGGTAAAATATAAGATTTTATTTATTAATGATTCATTATGAAGTAGGAATATATAAATATTCATGGACATTTCACACAGCGTCCTCTGGTTCCATGCTAAGCTTATATGCTTGTGTTATTGGTACCAGAATATCGATATACTACATAAACTACTTTTCTTCTGTAAATAATATATATACTTTTAATACATAGAAAACACCCAGACGCAGGACAAACAACAACTAACTAAATAATTACTTTATTTACAGGCTAACCAATATTAAATAGAACCAGACTATAAGCTGTTTAAGGCAGTCACTATGAATATAATCATCTTGAAATATTGATATTTATAATTATTTCTTCCTGGCCAAAACTATAGTATACCCACAGAGTATAGCCTATGTTAAATTGTTGTTTCAGATATTCAGAGAAGTAAAAGTGAAAGGTTTCGATGCATCGCAGTATGAAGCAAAACAAATATTCTACTCGAGTAAAGATGGCACTAAAGTTCCTATGTTCATTGTTTCTAAGAAGGTCAGTATTAGTTTTTATTACTACATTTTACTAGCATTGTTATTATGTGTTTTCAGGATTTTAGTTTTTTTCAATGCCAATTCATTACATACACATCGCTCTCCCAATTTCCAACAGCGAGGTGCCTCTTCTGCGTCTACTTTGCGTTTAGCCACGCCCACTTTTCATACAACGCAGTGATTGAAGCTGTCGGACGTATCAAATAAGTTTTTTTCACTACAAAATCAGATCAAAACGCTCGACATGGTAGCAAAGATCAAAATACTATAAGACACACAAAGTGGTAATGCGCCTGGCGGCCATGTTGGTGACGTCATAGTGACGTATAGATGAGTACATTATATTTTGTTAGCTGTACTTTTCCTTTGCTGATGACGTCAGAAGGGCGTTCCAGCGCTTTACGCGAATTGTTTTTGTTTTTATGTGTATGTGTAGGTATCCACTCAGTACTTTTTTTTCACTTCAGGGTTTACCACAAGACGGATCGAACCCAGCTCTGATCTATGGTTACGGTGGGTTCAACATCAACATACAGCCCAGCTTTAGTGTTACGCGTCTTGTATTCATGCAACACTTCAACGGTGTTGTCGCCATACCGAATATACGTGGAGGAGGGTAAGTACATATAGGTTAGAAGGAAATATTGTAATACTAGCTGACCCGGCAAACATTGTTTTGCCATGAGAATGTTAAGGGTGAATAGCTCTAATCACTTAGGGGTATGAAAAATAGATAGCCGATTCTCAGACCTACTGAATATGCATATTAATTTCATAAAAATTGGTCAAGCCGTTTTGGAGGAGTATGGTAATTGGTAAGTAACACTGTGACACGAGAATTTTATATATTAGATGATGGAGGGGTACGTCTACAACTTAGAAACATGTCATTAAAAAATTATGAAATAGCTGAAATACTAATCTGCTGTTAACCTCTATCTATCGTCGTTATATGTGGTGACAGACTATGGTATACACATATGCACATAATATAGTTGCCTAAATAATTTCGGAAAAAACAGATTTTGCGAGACGAATATTCCTTACAAAAACTTATATTATTATGTGGCGAAGTAGAATAAGTGGTTAGTGGATTGTTTACTATGATATTTGTTTATCAAATATTTTATTGCAGAGAATACGGTGAGCGATGGCACAACGCGGGTCGTCTGTTAAATAAGCAGAACGTGTTCGACGACTTCCAGGCGGCTGCCGAGTACCTGGTAGCAGAGCAGTACACACGCCCGGAGCTGATCACTATACAGGGCGGCTCTAACGGAGGACTGCTCGTCGCCGCCTGCATCAATCAGAGACCTGACTTGTATGGAGCTGCCATCGTGCAGGTGGGGTAAGTCTACTTTTTACAGTATCTGCAAGCTATATTTAATTTCAATAAAATTTACTTAAACCAAACGAAATCTGTTTGCAATACCTACAGGTAATCTTTAATTTCAAAATCAGAATCGAACCCCCGTAACGTCTCAAGTTAGTACAACTGCTGTACTAGATTATTAGAAGGAATATTGAACATTTGATGACGTATTTATTGCTTGATGTGTTTATTTACAGTGTATTAGACATGCTTCGATTCCAAAAGTTTACAATTGGTCACGCTTGGGTGTCGGACTACGGCAGCTCCGACAACAAGACGCAGTTCGAATATTTACTAAAGTACTCGCCGCTACATAACATTCACAAACCTGAAAGGGGTAATTATGATTTAATATCCAACATAATGCAGCTTTTAATTCTTCCGTTTAGCGATAATTTTATTAAATTATCGCTCATAGCATATTGAGAATCACAACCTTTTAACATTTCAATCAGTTAAACACATTTTATTATACAATCCTATTAAATAAAAGTTGAAATTCCTTGTCTAGTAAGAAGTGGGAATGAAGAATAGAGGAGGCAAATTCTCGTCTATACGAACAAAATGTGTGGCAGGAGTCAACTAAATGATATATTGTTCCAGGGTCAGAATACCCAGCGACGTTGATCCTAACAGCGGACCATGACGACCGAGTGGTGCCGCTACACTCGCTCAAGTTCATAGCAGCGTTACAGCACGCGGCCAGAGGAACAGTCCAGAGACGACCACTGTTAGCGAGGGTCGACAACAAGGCGGGCCACGGTAGTGGAAAGCCTACTGCCAAAATTGTAAGTTGTTTCTACTATATCATCATAATGGTGGAAATAAATGCCTGCCGAAAAGATTTAGAAATAATCTGTGAGTTAAAAAAAGAAAAATTTTCGTACAGCTAAAGTCAATGTCTGCGCGGAGCTTGAGCTTTGATCGCACTTTTAGTGTATTCTCAGTTTCATATTTGCTACTTGAGTCTAACGAGAAAAATGATTTTTTCATTACTGAAGGGTATGTAATCATTATGATAATTGTTTCAGATTGAAGAGCACACCGATATCCTGTGCTTTATGAGTCAGTCACTAGGACTCAATTTCGTCAAATGAACCCATCCGCCATATTTGATATAAATATAATTAATTACACAATGAGATACGCATAATAATATGTAAATATACCAAATACCAGTGTGAATAAACCTCACGGTCTTATAACATTGGTGATATTGTTACACGCTACTATTTTTATTAATAAAAGGTTGTTTTTATTTTTCATTTATATGCTTTTATTACTCCAATCACAGAACAACCCATAACTGACTCCATGGATTTCTCCATATAGCAAACCCACGACCTTATTTCTGGTACCTACATGGTCGCGGGTCGACCCCCAATACAGGCTAACGAATGTGTAGCTTCTTTATTTACTTATTTACAACAAAGTCGAAACTTTTATATGTTTGTCCCTAGTGAGCTTATATAAAGAGTGTGCATCGGATATTGATGCGGTTATTTTTAAGATAGGTTCAAGAGGATGGCGTTTTTGTATAATTTGTTGTTAGGTTTAGTGTATATTTAAAATTTTACACGCACGAGGTTGTGGGCTAGTTTTAATATATAGCAGTGCTAACATGGATATGCTGCGAGTTTAAATAAAACAACATTGTTATAATCAACTTTTATTATTATACCCTTACAGTAGTAAAGTTGCTAAAAGCACAAAATCCATTGGAACACGTTTCCAACCTAATATAAAATATTAGTTGCTTAAAACAAAATAAATAAAATTCTTAATGCCCTTTTGGCGTTTTTTTTTTTTTTATTCAATAAAATTTTATTAATTCCTTCATGTTTAGTTACTTAAAACTTCTAACATTAAGAAATTATTCGATGGCCTCGATTTAAAATCGTATCGACTAAATAATAAATAAGTTTACACCATGATAGCACACAACACCTAAGTCAGATTCCTAAAAAATCGCTGTTCTGAGATATAGAAACGACCCATCACAATGAAATGTACTATGAATCAGTCTAAATCTATGGATATAGTAAAGAACGTTACTATGAATTAATTGAGCTTTCAACTTATTCAAAATAATATGAGACAAGTTTTTGTAGCTGATGTAAAAAAAATGTTTAAGGTTAGATTTTCTAGTACATCATAATTTTTTAATCCAAAGGGAATAATTCCATGCGACAGCATAAATTACTTGACTCGTGTATAAAATACCTTCAAAACTAAGGATCATTATCAGAGGCAAATAATTGCAGGAGTATGCGTTGAACTACTGTGTGTGATGCTGTTGTTTAATGATTTTATTCCCTTTAGTGAAGCTACCCTATACACAAAATAATTACGATGTTCAGTCTGCCAGTGGTCCCGCGACGGCTCAATTACTTTGTAAATAATCATAATACACATAAATTTTAATCGAGTAAGGAACGTTTAATGTACACTTCGTCGTTCAGGGTCGTATAAAGTTTTCACACGCGCACGCATTAGCGAACAGTTAAAAATCGAGACCACACCTTATCCTAATCGCCGCAGCCCCCGCGGAGTCCTACACAACAATATATCGCAGAAGAGCTGCGCATACGCACGTTATAACTAAACGTAAACGAGAGTCGCGGCGATTACTACCATAAGCTAATAACTAATGAGACACCATGGCCGCATGATGTAACTTTAGCGTTCGTCAGGACGGCGCGACCATCACACAACAGCGCTGGCCCACTTATTAAAATACCTTACACTTCCACTTAACCACATGAAGTATAATCCTTTCTCAATCATGGGCATAAAAGCAATCAAGCCCGGTTAAACCATAGCTTTGTAAAAATCTTGGGCGGTACCCCTACGAATCTTCTTAAGCCACGCCCCCATAGTAACACTTGATTTTTTTCCAGAACTGCCATGTCAAAATTTTCCACTTAGTGGGCTATTTATTTAATTTTAATAAATTTCCCTAAACTGTTATCCTATTCTTAACTATACCTAGGTCAGTGGATTTTACACGGCGATTTATTTTTGAAGATAAACTGTTCATTGTCACATTTACATTATACACGAAGAGTTCTAGTTGGAGCCAGCGCTGAACTATAATATAAGCAAGAGCACACGACCCTCAGGACTCCAAATACATACATACAATAATGTGAAACTATCTCAGGCACACGGGGTCACGTGCTCTAGGCGGTGATCGCAACTGAGCGGTCCTAAACAAACTGTTTTGGTTTGGCTTCACAGCCCTACTTTCGTTACAATAATTCTTATATAAATCTATTGATATTTTATACTTAAATACTGACTAATCTTAAAATATTACATCAGATAAGTGTCGTCGCCTACAGCTGATTTAAAATCATCTTCACGCGATGATGAACATAACTCGTATAACAACAAGCGAAACTAACAAACCTTTGGATACATAAATATAAAAACGTTACCCTAATTTGTGAGCGATAGGATACATTTTTGCGAACATAAAATAAACAATAATTTCTAAAACGACGTCATGTATAACAAAAAAAATATACATATTTTGTAATTCTACTAAAAAATAAGTTTTATAGAGGGAATAAAAGTTTTTGCAAGATTCGAGATCAAACAAAGAACGTCGTGAATATATCATAGCTAGAAACGGCACACAAAGTAATTAAATGGTTTGTGATGATCGTCCCGAACATTTCGTGCTGTGAAATATTCACATGTAATATTGCATAGAGACAGTACCGGACAGGTGTAGACGGGACTGAGCACTAGTGTAGTCGACAGTCGTTCACTCCGCTACTCCGTTACTGACTGCAGTAGGCTTAGCGCCGCCGCTGCCTACACTCGACATGCTGAAACAAATAACGCAATTATTCCAGAGTACATCCATTAGTTCCTGATGATAAATGGAAAAGGGAACATGTTTTCAAATTTTATCTTAGAATGTTTGTTTTAGTCGAAACACTTAAAGAATATCATTATTATTGTTACGTGCTGGGGTTCGAAGGATTTGGAGAGAAAGACCTGCTGACTCTTTTAGAAGACTTTATTTACTAGCACTAGTTACTGAACTAAGCACTAGGTCCAAACACTAAGCACTAGGTCCAAACACTAAGCACTAGGTCCAAACAGTAAGCACTAACAATGTCCTAGGTTGAAGCCAAGTTGTAGGTATCACTGGTATCACTCTTGATCACTTGTTTTCGCTCTCGAAGTCGCCTTTCTCGTAGCTCAAACAGAACTGCCCTGGCTCGCCTCCCTGCCGCTATTTATATGCGCCGAGACGAGTTCCAGACTATTCCAGAATGTTCCCGACTGTGCGCGAACGTGATCGCCCGGAACGAATGTTTCTAGAAAGTTCGCGCATGTACGGTAGTTCCTCTAACGCCATCTAGTATCTAATAGGGGTTTCACTCTGTTCGGTTCTTTGAGTGGTTTAACTGGTTGCTGCTAGATGGCGCTAGCTCCTTTGTGTTTTGTGTGTTCGTAACACTACTCCCCTCTTAGAGATGCTCGTCCCGAGCATCGTTGTTACTACCATGGTAACGCGCCAGACGGTCTATGTGTACCACTTTGAATGTCCCTCTTGGTTGCTTTTGAATCCTATAGGTCACATCATTCAGTCGGGTAACCACTTTGTATGGACCGTCCCACTGGTTCTGCAACTTTGGAGATTTCCCTTTCCGGCGAGTTGGGTTATGCAGCCACACCAGTGACCCTTCCTCGAAGCCGCTCGTGTTCGATTTCCGGTCGTATCTGGTTTTCATGTTCTCACTTGACTGTAACCCATTTTCCCGAACCAAGGCGTGTATATAGCGCATCTTTTCCCTTAAATCGCAGACATAGTCTTGTACAGTCTTTGGTCCCTCCGGTGACCCGCCTGTCAATAGGTCCACTGGTATTCGTAGCTCTCTACCGAAATTGACATAGGCCGGGGTAGCTTTTATGCTCTCATGCTCGGCGGTTCTGTAAGACAGAAGGAAGAGTGGTATATACTTGTCCCAATCCTTTTGTTTGTCATCTACCAATTTCGCCAAATGCCTCTCAAGGGTCTGGTTAAATCTCTCAACCATTCCATCAGACTGCGGATGGTAGGCGGTGGTCCTCGTCTTATGCATGCCCAAAATTCTGCACACTTCCTGGAACACCTGCGATTCGAAGTTCCTGCCCTGATCCCGGGCAAGGGACAAAGCCCC
Source organism: Orgyia antiqua (assembly GCA_916999025.1). Classification (NCBI taxonomy): domain Eukaryota; kingdom Metazoa; phylum Arthropoda; class Insecta; order Lepidoptera; family Erebidae; genus Orgyia; species Orgyia antiqua. Next base: position 25,564,506 of record OU779862.1, read on the forward strand.
TTGCTTCTTCAGCACCTCTATTTGTTCCTCGATCCTTTTCATCCTTGCCATCTGGGTTTCCTTCTGCGGGCAGTTGAGCTGAAGATGGCCTCTCTCGCCGCACTTGTAGCACATGGCTCCAGAACTTTTCTTCGTAGGGGCCTTAACCTCCTTGACTTCCTCAGAGACCTCGCGGATCTTATGGGTATGCCGTATGTCATAACGAACAGCCTCGACCTCCAAAGCATGCGCCAATGCTTCTTTTAGCGAGGTATGGTGACGAAGCCTCACTGCAGTTCTGACCTCCAGGCCTTTGATTCCGTCGACAAATGCTTGAACAATATTCGTGTCTACCATCTTGGTGTCGGCTCCTGGGTGTGCCTTTCTGACGAGTTTTTCAATTTCCAACGCCCATTGTTGTAGTCCTTCTCCTGAGCGTTGGACTCTGTCACGCAGTTGGGCACGGAACACGTGCTCCAGGTGTCGCTCCCCGTACCTGGATTCAAGTGCCTCCATCAGGTCTTGGAACCCATTTCCTGTATGTGGCAGTGCTTCCAGGACCGACAAAGCTTGCCCTCTGAGCGCAACAGTAAGAGCGGTCAAGCATTGTTCTTCCGTCCATCCGTTGGCAGTAGCAACCGTCTGGAATTGCTGACGATAAGCGTTCCAGGAAGTAGTGCCATCGTATGGCGGAACTTTCACTCTTGGTCCTTGTGCCACTCCGATAGTTCCACTAGAGATCGCAACTCCCGTGGTTTCAAGGCGCACTACTTTCTTCTGTAGTTCAATGAGGCCGGTTTTCACATTTTCGACATCCAACCCTAACCCGGTAACTCGTTCTTCCACTACGTCGACTTCTTTTCGAAGCTTAATCACCGTGTTACTAACATCATTTATAGCACAAAGCACTTTTTCTTGGAAGTCTTTTTTTTTTTTTTTTTTTTTTTTTTAATCTAAATTTTTTATTGAGGACTTGGTTCACAGTATGTAGTGACCATGTCGTCCTCGTAATGCTACACAGTTAACTAAACATCTAATTTAATTGTTACATAAACATATTAATTATTATCTACACTTCGAGCCTTCAGCCCAACCGTTACAAGTTTATAAATGGATTTGGCAACTACTGAGTCAGGTTGGGCTAGCACACTATTACATATACCTACATTATTCTTAATTACACTATTATTAAATACATATTCTCTGTATGTCTGGTTCCGTACACATTCCATTACAATATGGTACACATCTTCAACAGTTCCGCACTCTGCACAGTTTGGCGACGTTACTTTTTTCATCAGAAAAGCGAACCTATTCAATGGAATGTGTCCGGAACGCAATCTAAACGCTATTACTAAAGAGGCTCTGTCTAATCTACAGGACTCATACCAGGGGTAACGAAATGGCTCGTATTGTATTGTCTTATACCAGAGACCCTTATTGAGCGATTTATTGTCCATGTCTTCTCTCCAAAGTTCAAATATGTGATTTTTTAACAAAGGTATCACGTCACTATAATATGGTGCAATTATTTTGGTTATACCATCTGATATGGATTCCTTTGCCAACCGATCTACCTCCTCGTTACCCTGCAGCCCCACATGGGATGGAATCCATTGTAGAATTACCGTTTTACCAGACGATTCGAGATTCTGCATTAACTTCAATATATCATAGGCTATCGGAGCTCCTCGAACATTCGAGGTGCACCGAGCCACATGTTGCAGACCACTTCGGGCATCAGTCAAGAATACGAATTTATTATGGTCAATGGAATTAATATAAGACAGAGCCTCTCGTATAGCAAATAGTTCCGCGTACATTATGGAAACTGCAGCTTGGATTTTTAACTTAATCTTAACGTTTACTTGCGGATCAAATATAGCTGCTCCTAATCCTGCCTCGCTCTTAGAAGCATCTGTATAAATTGCATAAAAATTTGAATATTTCTCATCAATAAGATTTTTACATTTATCTCGTAAGTAATTACCTATAAAATTTCTTTTAGCTCCTATTACATCTTCTATATAACAAAAAATTCTATTATCTACATTAATACTTTGAACCCAAGTATTTAGGCTAAACATTTCAAGAGTAGCGGAAGAATGAATTGGTGTTGATTTAAACAGATCATTGATGTCAACAAGTAAAGGCTTTTTCTTACGGCTCCAATAGCCTGGACGACAGCACTGACTCAGAAGGTTACCAACCAATTTAATATTCCGATTATCCTCAAAGGAAAAACTCTTCAACCAAAATTTGCCGGCAAGATAGAGTCTCCGAAGGTGAAGTGGTTGTAAACATAATTCATTTTGCATGACATGTATCGGTGTGGTTTTTATAAATCCGCCTATTACGCGCATACATTGGTTTTGCACTATGTCAAGCTTATTTAAATGACTTTTACTGCTCGTATGGTACATGAAACTTCCATAATCTAACCGACTCCGAACTAAAGAAATATATAACCTTCTTAGATATTTAGGATGTACTCCCCAATCAGCCCCAGCTAATACTTTAAAGATATTTATGAATTTTAAGGTTTTATTCACTGTTGCTGTTATGTGTTGCCCCCATTTAAGTGACCTGTCGATCCACATTCCTAAATATTTAGTGCAATCAGTCGATGGTAGGCGTTCACCATATAGAGTAATATTAATATCTTGTCTGCTAAAACCCTTTCTATATATACAAATTTTAGATTTTCTTACTGATATTTCTAAGCCAAGGCTCTCAATAAGCTTGCACAAACTGTTTAAAGCTCCCTGAATATGTATGCGACCCTCTTCTAATGTTTTGTATGTACCATACAGCAGGAAGTCGTCAGCGTATTGAGAGACGTAAACATCAGTGATATCATGACATATTCTCATAGTAGCCACGTTGAACAATATTGGTGATAAAGGATCGCCTTGCGCTAGACCACAGCCAGTTGATCTTGTTATTGTATAGTTGTCTATGAATTGTATACATAAATGTCTGTCTTTTAAGAATTGCCATAAATATTTACATATGTTAGTGCCCACACCAATATTATCCAACGTGTCCAACATAGCCCTAATATCTACGTTGTTATATGCATTGTTTATATCGACAAAACATCCAATTGTTATCTGGTTATTACCAAACCCATTTTGAATTTGTGAAACTAGTCCAACCAAGCAATCATAACAAGAACGTGACCTCCTAAAACCTACAGTGTGTCTCGAAAAACATTGCCTACTTTCTAAGAACCACTCCATTCTGTTTTTAAGCATACAGTGAAAAACTTTGCATGGACAAGAAATCAGAGAAATGGGTCGAACATCAGACTGTGTACTACTGTCAGATTTAGGTATAGGTACAATTTTTGTTTGTCTCCATTGCTCTGGCACGAATCCTTGGGTCAAAAAAATGTTATATAAATTGATTAAAATTTGTTTACCAACAATAGGCAGATGTTTTAACATAGAAAACGTAATAGAGTCATCACCCGGAGCCGTATCTTTGTTCTTAATTGCTCGGTTTAGTTCTTGAATAGTGAATGGCCTTTCAAGATCGTGGTTTACTGATGAGAATTCTACATCTTGCGGCGTCACCGAATCTGGACAAAGTTTATGGAGAAGACGATCTGCAGTGACCTCGTCAATCTGTATTTTGGGTTTTCGATATCCCTTCATCCACCTCATTCGTTGCCACATTTCTCTAGGAGACGTAACTTCGTCTATGGTGCTGCAGAATTTTCGCCATGCGTTACGTTTAGCTTTGCGGATTATTTGTTTTGCCTCAAGGATTTTTAATTTTAAAATGTCTAAGTTCGCAGGAATAGGATTTCTTCTAAAAGAAGCTAAGGCAAGTCGGCGTTCAGCCACAGCACGGGAAATGTCTGTATTCCAGTATGGTTTTGGAGTAAACTTTTGCAATCGTAGGGGATCTTGACAGATTTTTATAGTTGGAATGTGCTTATCAGCAGCGGTGTTTATCGCCTGAATAAATTGATTATAAGCGTCTTGCAGATCACTGGATAATAACATTTCTGAGAGGGTATTATGAAGAGAGCTTGTGTAATCTTTCCAGTTTGCTTTATTAAAATTCCGCTTTTTATCAACATCAGGGGTTTTAGCAACACAAGTACTCATCTTGATAATAAGGTGATCGCTGCCAAGACTCTCGTTAGTAACCTGCCATTCAAATCTTAATGCCATATCATTCGTAGCTACGGTGATGTCTGGGGACGTTTTTTGTAACCTGCCATTAACCAACTTTATCCTTGTTGGGGACCCGTTATTTAAGGAGACATAATTTTTGTCTAATATTGTGTCAAATATCTGTAGCCCTCTCGTATCAGACTTACAAGACCAAGTTGGGTGATGGCCATTAAAATCGCCGGCTACTAGTGTTTGGCTTCCACACAGACTAAACACTGAGCCCCAGTCAGAAGTAGACGTTCGAATAGATGAGGGGCAGTAAATGGATATAATATTTCGCAGGTTAGGGCAGTTTAGCAGTTTTACATGAACAATCTCAATACCCGGATTTATGGTAGGTAAAACGTCGCAAACTTGATGTCTAATGGATGAATGTATCACAATTGCCACACCTCCATAACCATCGCCTCGATCTTTACGTACAATATTATAACCTGGAATTCTTAATATACAATCTGAATCCAACCATGTTTCACTTAAGATAGCTATGTGAATTTTTTCTTGTGATAAATATTGTTCTAGCTCCATTAACTTAGGACGAATACTTTGGCAATTCCATTGTATGGCATTAACGGTGAATATTAGTCTGTGTCTATCCATTTTGTGTGAAAATATTAAAGAAGGACCACTCTGATACATATCCTGACACCCAATTAATTAACCAGTCATATACTAGTCGCCAACAAGATTTCAACTTTTCTTCAAAAGTCATCTTTTTCATGAAAATTATGTTCTTAATTTTATTTAGTAATTGTTTAAAACTATTTCGATGATTACTTTCTGTTCTTTCCTTCCTATCTTCATAATTTTCACAGTCTTCATGCTCTGTATTCTCTGGCTCTTCGCGCTCTGTATTTTCTGGTACGTCTTCTGCTAATATTTCGTCATCGGACTGCAAAGGTTTTGATTTTCTGAATTGATTATTATTTGTTTGTGATTTACTTTGTTTTGAGTTTCGAATTGGGGTATCGTCATGTAATGCTGCAGTATGTACTATAGCGGAGGTTCTTAAAACCTCAGAGTACGAAGGGCGTTCAGATAATTGAGCAGATCTTGGATAGGTAACTGAATCGGACTCACGAGACATTACTGGGGTCTCCTCGGCTGGTGATGATGGTGGGACATATAGGGTTAAAGCGTGTTTGTATGTGCAGTTAAATTCAGCCATGATTTCGCGAATTTTTTTCTCTTTTTTATATATTGGGCAGAGTTTTGATAATGCCATATGTTTACCTTTGCAGTTTATGCATTTAAATTCTGTCGTTTCACAGTTAGGGTGTAATTTACTACACTTAGGGCAAATATTTTCGTAGAGTGAGCATGTTTTGTAATGATGACCAAACTTCCAGCATTTTGAGCATTGTGTTACAGGGAACACATATTTTTCTACGTTTATTCGTACACCATAAGTGTAAACATACGGCGGCAAGGAAGAGCCCTTGAAACACAATCTTACACTTTCGCAGTCTTCAAAGTTGCCAGTACTAAAATTTCGGCGTTGTAGCCGTTTTACACCTAATATAGGAATATCACTGCTTAATTCTCGAGTAATTTCCTCCTCACTTAACCCACACTCAATGTCTTTAACAACTCCATATGACACCCCTACTTCAAAAGTTTTTTTACACAAATAGTTGTTGTCAAGAAAATATTTGCAATATATAAGTTTTTCAGCGCTATCCTCATTACTGAATTGTATTAACACTTTGTATGCATTTACGTATTTTATTTTGACAATATCCAATATATTTTCTTGTTTTAATAAACGTGCCAACCCTATTTGTTTAGGTAACTTTTCTTGTTTTGATGTTAGACTTATCTCAATTACATCTGCGGGTATCCTATCTATACTGTTGCCGTTAACATTACGCGCCATAACTTTTATTCTTCTACCCACTTCCGTCCATATTTCTTCTTCATCCAATTCACGGCCTCTTTTTTCTGCACGACTTTTATCTGCGTCTTCGACCATGTTTCTTGCACTACCCTCCGATATTAATAATCCACTATTTATGTTAGTCTGCTCCTCGCCGCCTGACACGTTGTTTGCGTCATAAATACATTCCTCGTCTGATAATAAATTGTCACTATCCATTACTCGTAAATATGTAACACATCGCAGTCTATTTGAAGTATAATCGAGTGCGCGGTGATACACTAAATCGGTTTTGCCGTCGAACGTGCTGCCACAGCAAGCGCGCGTTAGCAACTGGGAAGTCTTTTTGTTGCTCTTGTGATTCTTGCAAAGCGGCGAGCTTGCGTTCTTGTGACTCTTGCAAAGCGCCGAGCTTGCGTTCTTGTGACTCTTGCAAAGCGCCGAGCTTGCGTTCTTGTGACTCTTGCAAAGCGCCGAGCTTGCGTTCTTGTGACTCTTGCAAAGCGCCGAGCTTGTGTTCTATCAGTTCAATTAAACTTCCTAATTGAAGTGCTACTTGAGGAACTGACACTACGGTGCTGCTGGTGGGCGTGGCTTGTCTAGTGGGCGTGGCCTGTGTGGTGGGCGTGACAAGGTGGGCGGAGCTTGTCTAGTGGGCGTGGCCGGTGTGGTGGGCGTGGCAAGGTGGGCGGAGCCAGTGGGCGTGGCTTGAGTCTGAGTAGGCGGAGCCTGGGCCTGGGTGGGCGGAGCCCGATGGGCGTGGTCGGTGGGCGTGGCATGGTGGGCGTGGCCAGTGGGCGGGTATAAGGGGGCGTGGTCGGTGGGCGGGGCCTGGTAGGTGGGGCCAGTGGGCGGGGCTTGGTCCACAGCGGGCGTGGCCTCCGCAGCTCGTTGTGCCCTTGTCCTGACGCCCTCGAAGTCCTCTCTCGGAGTCAATGGCATCTCCAAATCCCACTTCTGACACCAGTTGTTACGTGCTGGGGTTCGAAGGATTTGGAGAGAAAGACCTGCTGACTCTTTTAGAAGACTTTATTTACTAGCACTAGTTACTGAACTAAGCACTAGGTCCAAACACTAAGCACTAGGTCCAAACAGTAAGCACTAACAATGTCCTAGGTTGAAGCCAAGTTGTAGGTATCACTGGTATCACTCTTGATCACTTGTTTTCGCTCTCGAAGTCGCCTTTCTCGTAGCTCAAACAGAACTGCCCTGGCTCGCCTCCCTGCCGCTATTTATATGCGCCGAGACGAGTTCCAGACTATTCCAGAATGTTCCCGACTGTGCGCGAACGTGATCGCCCGGAACGAATGTTTCTAGAAAGTTCGCGGCGCTAGCTCCTTTGTGTTTTGTGTGTTCGTAACATTATCATTATTTCTTGCTGTCTCAACCATGTGACCATGTCACATTATGTGTGTTTAAGCTTATCATCAAGTCACCACATATATTTGTTTTCTATACATTTTCTATATATTATGTTCTATGTATATTTTCTATGTATTATGCGTCTGGGTGTTTTCTGTGTATTATAAGTATATATTTACAAAAGAAAAGTAGTATATGTAGTCTATCCGTATCTGGTACCCATAATACAAGCATAGAAATATAGCTTACTTTGGGACCAGAGGTTAGGTTATTGGTTATAAAGTGATAATTAAACCAGACTAAGATTATCTCTAGACCATGGATTTTCTTCTGTGGTGGTACAAGTGGTGGTGGAAGCGCATGCGCCTCAAAGGTAAATAGAAAGAAATAATTGCGCGTATTTTGAAGAGGCCGAAGTGGGTGGTCCCAACTGTACGTTCGTAGAGAAAATACCTAGCTATGCCGTTCCGTGCGTTGGTAGGTTGGTTGCCGGATGGTTGGAGTTGTTTAGTTTGTTTATAAAAAAAAAATCTCATTTTTGGTGCTATATATTTTTAAACTGTATCGAATGAATACCATACACCTATAGGATAACTGGGTTGATTTAATGCTCACGTGTCACATCATCGCTGTATGTATTATATATGTATTTTGGTACCCATAACACAAGCACATAAGCTTAGTTTGGGATCAGAAGACGTTGTGTGTAATGTCCATAAATATTTATTATTAGTATAACACACTGCCTCGCCTAGAAAGACGGCAAGACTTATTATTATTATTTATATTAAAAGTTTTGCCTTTTATACCCGAAGGCAATAAGTGAAAGACAGGGTTGCAGATAGTGCAGGACGTCGCGTCGCGGCGTTCAATGTGGGAGGCCTATGTCCGGCAGCGGACGGAGGAAGGCTGCTGGATGTATGTACGTATATATTACCTGTTAGTGGCGGTAGTGGTGGGTGCGGATGGTGGCGGTGCGTCGAGCCCCATGAGTGCGAGTGCCCTGAGCGCGGCGCGGGAGCACTGCTCGTGCGAGTGCGCGGTGCTGGGCCCTCCCCCGTGGCACATCACTGGCGGCTCCGTCGACAGTGACACTAGAGACAGGTACTCGCCGTGGTTGCGCTGGGAAAAAATTTTAATAAATAAATATTCACGGACACAACGTCCTCTGGTCCCAAGTTAAGCTTATATGCTTGTGTTATGAGTACCAGAATACGGTTAGAATACATATACTATTTTTCTTTTGTAAATATATACTTATAATACATAAAACACCCGGACGTAGTACAAATATTTGTATGGCAATTATAAATATAACACAAATTACTGTCCTGAGCGGGAATCGAACCCGCGACCTCGTGATAGACAGTCCGTTACATAAACCATTCAACCACGAAGCTCGTCATCAAAATATTTATTAAGACGAATACATTAGTTACGTATAACGTATATATCAATGTATTCTACCTATGTAACAGAATCTATGAAAGCGATTTTCACCCACTTACAGTAGTCAGATCGATCTGAAATTTTGCACACATATTAAGTACCGATGAAAATGCAATAATAATTCAGGATTTTCAAGCGTGTTTTTTAGTTTTCGAACTAAGTAGATTATTTATATACACTTTATTGCACAACCTAAGGTATGGACGTAGCTAGAAGAAATAATAAAAAGTGGTAATGCTGGACAATGTGCAATACATTAGTTTACATCTCAATAGATAGACAATAGTAACAACTCTCATCATTCGTCCTGCCGCCTTTTGAAGCAAAATAGTCTCTTATCCATAACATAAGTACTTATAAATCCAACGGTACACAATTTTTCTTATAGAATTCATATTCAAATCTCTTAATTATATGTTATAAATTAACAGATTTCTTATTAAACAAATAATAAAATATATATTTACCTTAGGAAAGTCAGAGAACTGTACAGTGAACCCAAGCAGCTGTGAGAGATACATGAGCTGGTCCTTAGCGCCCGGAGTGTTGCCGCCTGACCCACCTGTGGCACTAGACTCACTCACACCTGAATATGTCATATACATAACAATTATTATCTCCGCCATTTTTTATTAATTTTAATGGATTCGTGATGCTTCTTTCTACATAAAGGAGTGGTTTTAATATGCATAAAAAAAACTTTACTGACATTGCTACCAATTAGCAATGTGCGCAACTAAACTTAACCAAAAATGGAAATTGACAGCATCAATACATAATACGGCAATGTATACACAACTTTTTTGTTAGAAATACTGTATACATTACTATCAACTAAATATTTTAATTAATATAAATTTGCACTACAAAATATCCAAATAATCGAAATACAGCAAATAGTTGTTTTCCTTTTTTTAGTTTTGCACTTTTTTAGTGTTTAATCGTGCACATAGAATTGGTACTATTATCACAAAGCAACTAAACTAACCTTTTATAATGTAGAAGGCTCTATGATAATATGATTTTTGCACATTCATCTCATTGTTAAGTGTAGAAAGTGGGCACAAAGTTAATATGAAACATTGCCGTTTTTTAGGGTTCTGTACCCAAAGGGTAAAAACGGAAACCCTATTACTGAGACTTCGCTGTCCGTCCATCCGTCCGTCCGTCCGTCCGTCTGTCACCAGGCTGTATCTCAAGAACGGTGATAGCTAGACAGTTGAAATTTTCACAGATGATGTATTTCTATTGCCGCTATAACAACAAATACTAAAAATAAAATAAATATTTAAGGGGGCTCCCATACAAAAAACTGATTTTTTTTACCGTTTCTTGCTCGATACTAATAACGTTGCCTTATGTTGCATAGATAATGGTACGGAACCCTTCGTGTGCGAGTCCCACTCGCACTTGACCAATTTTTCAAGTTTTCGAATGAAATTTAAAATCAGAAGGTAATTAGTAATTATAAACGTAAAAATACGCAAAGAATAACCAATAGTTACAACTTTTACTTGTAGGTACACACAAATAAACACACTTTTTTATAATTACTACATCAATTATTATTTTATATTAATTATTATGTGTAAATAACTAACCATTAGGTTGTGAAGGTTGTCCAGATCGTTGATGGAAGTCCATCATGAGTACACCGGGTACTGGTTGTCGCACGTCTGCGTTACCACCGCCCGTACTGACTGGTTCTACTTCCTGGAACATACATACAATCTGTTATAGAGTTTATCATCATACCAACACGCTATTTACAAATAGGGGTAGGCAACGAATATAGAACATTGTCTGCAACGACCGAAACACTCTTCCTTGGCTTCATTCACACTGTTACGTTCAACCTGGGGTTTGTAATTCGTTAGTTTTGTGGAAGCGTGCCAATTCTCCAGGCCAACACGAACGAACTTAAAATCTGCGTTTCACAGCGTTAACAAATTTTATGATAGTACAAACTTACCCTGTTTTCGTCTTCAACACAGTCTTCACTGTGTCAAGCCCTAGCTATAGCTTCATTAACACTAACTACGATAAATTGGCCAAAATAACGCAGAATGCTAATCAAACTATACTTAACTTTATGCAGGCAGACACGAACTCTTGAAGTCCTCAAATGACCACTTTTGGCGCGACTCAAGCCGTGAACTTTCACCAATCGTCTTAATGCAATTATACTATCACAATTATAGTTATCAAACCGTTCAATTTACATTAAATAGTATTAAGTATGGAGACACAAAATTCATTAGTTTTTATAACACATTTATGTCATACAAAAATGGCGAATACTCAACTTCGCAACGACAATTCACTGTTCGATCTCAATGCTAATTATCGATTCACACAACAGGATAATTAGTTTTATCAACAATTAATTCTAGTGACAATTTTAACTCGCAAAACAGTTGCAAGGAAAACGCTTCAAATCGCATTCAAATCGCGACGTAATTTGCAAACAAGATGTGTTTTACGACTAACAACGCGCGCTCGGTAACCGTGTCGCGCCCGCCGGCAACGAGCCACGAGGACAGATGCACCGGTCAGTTCTCAACGTCATCGATAGTGACGTTATCAATAGTTAGAGATGCCCGTGCGCAGACTTAATATGATAAGTTAATCGTTTGGTACATAACATCTACCCGCCTCGGCCAGGACTACCTGGCCGCTAATTCACTGGCAGTCGCGACAAGGTTGATACAGCTCTCTTCAAAATTGAACCGTCCACCCGGACCTCAGCAAAACGGGGCACTCCATCTGCTCCAAAGACGAGGTTGAGAATGCGCCCCCTGCGCCAACACAGTGGCGGTGAGTTAGCGTCCTTAACCAGAACGAGGTCACCAACATGAGGTGGATCAGTCTTGTCGGTCCACTTAACGCGCTGCTGGAGAATGTGCAAATATTCTAAATTCCAACGTTTCCAAAAGCTCTGAGTGAGTTGTTGGACCAATTCAAACCGCGAGAGACGATTAGGTCTCACATCAACAAAGGGATATTCCGGCAGGGCGTTCAGTGGCTGCCCAATCAAAAAATGGCCCGGCGTGAGGGCTTCCAAGTCGTTAGGATCTGAAGAGATCGGGCACAACGAGCGTGAATTCAAAACGGCCTCGATTTTGCAAAACACAGTTGCGAGCTCTTCAAAAGTCAATACAGACTCGCCAATTACCCGTCGCAAATGCGTCTTAGCAACCTTTACTACGCTTTCAAATATTCCTCCCCAGTGGGGACATGACACGGGACTGAACCTCCAAATTATTCTACGTGTAGCTAGTCTAGACGCAATTTCAGTCTCGTTAGCCGACAAAAAATCATACATCGCTTTTAAATAGTTGTTTGTGCCTTTGAAGTTGGTACCGCAATCCGACCGAATCAAGGACGGTAGTCCTCGTCGTGACACGAATCTATCTAACGTCGCAACAAATGCCTCTGTCGAGAGGGCTGAGACGAGTTCCAAATGTACCGCCTTGGTGGACAGACAGACAAAGACGCACAAATAAGCCTTGACAGTTTTACTGTTCCTGAGGGTCGAGGTCTTAACAAAAAAGGGGCCTGCAAAGTCCGTACCAACTCCAGCAAAGGGCCTTATCTCAGTGACCCGATCCGAAGGAAGGTCACCCATGATAGGCTGCATGGTAGGGGCCTTGAGCCTATAGCAAGGCATACAACGAAAGACCACACTACGGATCGTCCGACGGGCCGATAAAATCCAAAATTCCCGTTGCAAAATGGCCAATAAGGCATTACAGCCGGCGTGGGAGTTCTTGATGTGACGATCAGTCACCAACAGGTTCACCAAGTGGCCACTCTTTGGCAATAAGAGGGGGTGACGAGATCCATAAGGGAGGTTTGCGTTCCTAAGACGCCCTCCGACACGCAAAAGACCCTCACTATCCAAAAAAGGGTTCAGCTTACAAATGGCTCCAGACAGCTTGGATTTGCCTTTCCTCAAGATGTCAATCTCGTCTTCAAAATGTGCCTCTTGCACAGAACGAACCCAGTGAAGAAGAGCATCTTGGAGCTCTTGTGGCGATAAGAAGGCCTCCAAACATTTGTTCTGTGGATGTCTACAATTTCTCATGAAGCGCTTGATCCAAGCGGTGACACTCAACAATTTGTCCAATGAACTGTAACGATTAAGTAAGAAATCGGGGTCGAACGGACGGTCCTGCCATTCGAGCGCAAGCGTTCGCAACCCAGGCAGTGCGACAATGTCTAAGGCCGGAGTTCGCGGCCAATTAGATTCTGATCTGGTCAACCACTCAGGTCCCCACCACAGAGAGTGCTCAACTAAAAGGGGGGCCATACATCCCCGTGACGCACAATCAGCAGGGTTGACTTCGCCAGGCACATGCCTCCAAATCAACGGGGTCTCCGATTTCTGTATCTGAGAGACACGATTTGCTACAAACACCTCTAAGGTGTGAACTGACGTCTTCAGCCAACATAGCACAATTTGACTGTCAGTCCATGCATATATCGTGGAAACGTCAATTGACGTGCACAAGGTGGACATGACGTGATTCAAAAGGCGAACAAGAAGGGCCGCTCCTGACAACTCTAACTTAGGGATTGTCAAGGCAGTTCGAAGTGGCTCGTCCCATCCAAGACCTGCAGTCCAAAGTCTCTGCAGGAAGCATTTGGCCCAGAATATGACCGGGCATATCCAGCCATTGGGATCAAAGGTTCTCGCGACAGTCGACAGAACCAGTCGTTTCGTCCAAGTGTGATGCGAATCCAAATTGACATTAAATGTAAAGATGTCCTGGACTGGTCTGTACTGGATTCCAAGCACTGACATCATGGTAGGGTTGTCACGGTTCTCAAATAGGTGAGGATCCTGCTGGTGGTCGTCCGGTAGCCCGTCCAAGAGCGCAGGTAAGTTGGAGATCCATTTACGCAACTCATATCCTGCGGAGGCTAGTATGCCAATCAACTCGTCACGCAAGAGCAGGGCCTCTCTCTCCGTGGCCGCGCCAGTGCACACATCGTCAACATATAGGTCCTCCTTCAAAATGGCGGCTGCGCGAGGAAACGACATACGCTCTCGATCCGCGAGCTCCCAAAGCGAACGTATAGCCAAAAAGGGGCTAGACCTCAGCCCGTATGTGTTCGTGTTGAGCTCGTAGACAAGCATGGGATCTTGCTGGTTTTCTCGCCACAATATCAGCTGGTATCGGCGATCATCCGGGTGAATTACCGTTTGCCTGAACATCATCTTGATGTCAGCCACAAAAACAAATTGATGACGTCGAAACCGCGTGATGACGTCACAAAGGTCCTTCAGCAATTTGGGACCAGGATGCAGACACTGGTTCAATGACACTCCTGAAGTAGTCTGCGCAGAACCATCAAATACTGTGCGTAACTTACCACTGGATGGTTTTATTACAGCATGATGCGGGAGAAAGAAGTGCTCCGTCGAACGCCAATCCAATTTTGACACAGACATGTGTCCCAAATCCTCATACTCCCGCATGAAGTCAATATACTTCTCCTTGAGTAGTGGGTCCCTGCTCATACGGCGCTCCATCGCCAACAAACGCTTCTCTGCAATAGGCCGCGAGACTCCAAGTGGCGGACGTACAGCGAGAAATGGCAATCTTGTCATGATCCGGCCAGAACGGAGATAACTGGTGTTGGTCTTGTAGAACCGCTCACACTCTTCATGTTCCGGATCAGAGCGGGGCGCTTGTGGTGGCTCCTCCACTTCCCAGAATCTCTGCACGGCGTCAGAAAGGGCGGACCCCACCATCAAGGCCGTTCCAAGTTCGGCGGGGGGGGGGGTTCCTCAATACAGGCCCCATCAGTGCGAACCCAAATATGGTCCGGAGGGCTACCAAGCCACCTGGCTGCAAAACACGATCCTTGCCGAGTAATATTTTACCCAAAACATCGGCACCAAGCAACAAATCGACCGTGCCAGGCAGATCAAATCTAGGGTCAGCCAAATTCAAATCCGCGGTCAATTTTACCGCATCCGCAGACAAACGAACTTGCGGGTGATTGCCCAAGATATTCTCCATCACAATGGCCGACGATTCCAACGTCGGACGTGGAGAATTTGAGGGGGAGAACTCAAACAAAACACGGCCCTCAACCGTGGCCACGGGGGCGTTCCCGACACCCCTTATTACATCTGAATATTTTTCAATAGTCTGGCCAGTCTGCCCTACCAACCAAGACGAGGCTATGCACCCCTGTGAGCCTGTGTCCAATATCGCTCGGACTACAACTGAGGCGCCCGTCCGTCCCCAGACCCTGACATGGGCCGTGGGCAAGAGGACGGTCTCAAAGGGGGGCGGTGCATAGCGGGGGCAGACGCCAACATCCTAATGTTGGCGTGGCGGCGACTGAGCGCCGTTGGCCCGAGACGGCAAATCAAAGTGCGGGTAGTGCCTAAACTCGGCCTCCTCTCGGTGACGACTGCCACGAGCCATAGTCGGCGGTTCGTAGCGCCTGGAGCGTCCGTACCGAGGGTTGCGCGTCTCCAAACGGGGACGTTCCGCCAGAGGGGGGGACGGTAGTGGTACAGGACGTGCGTCACGGTAATCGTGGTACACTACCGGAGGTGATCTCGCTTGATCACGTGGAAGCGGGGAGGGCGAGCGGGACACAAAGGTGCGGGATTGAACCCGGGGCCCGCTTTCATACCCGCCCGTGGGGCTGCGCGCCGAACCAACTCGGCGATCAACGGCAGCGTAGTTTGCGCGGCGTGGGGGTGATGAGCCGGACTCCAAGTTGCGGGACTGGTCCCGGTGTCCACTGGCATACCCGCCCGAAGGCGACCCCGCGTGGTCGCGACGGCCATTCGCGTTGTCGCACAGGATTTTCAAATGGTGCCCTCCGCAAATAGGACACGGGTGAGTGTCGGGGCAGGCGCGCTGGTAATGGTCCCCTAGGCAAGAGAAACACCAGCCGCGGGCCTGGGCAATCCGCCTACGAGCGGCCACGTGCAGGACCGCGAAGTCTGGGCACCGCACCGTTTGGTGTCCCTGCGACTTGCAAAACCGGCAGTCCGGTGGCGCAGCTTGAGCGACAGCGAAGCGGGCGGCCGTACCTCCTCTTGGTGCAGGTTGGGCATTGCGCCGTTGGTTGGTGGGTCTGGGACGTGATGCTTCCACCGGCGTGTCGGCGACCATGACGTCACCCATGCGACACTCGTCCTCCAGGAACGTCAGGAGCTGGTCAAAGGTAGGGAGAGCAGATGCCTCATCCCTAGTGTGCCCCTGTTCAAAACGTGCCCTCAAAGACACCGGCAATCGCTTGAGCACAATACGCAACAGTAGGTAAGACCACTTGGCAACCGGCAGTCCTAAGCGGTTGAGCGAGTTGGTGGCTATTAGGAGGGGGTTCAGCAGCTCGGTCCTCAACTGGGCAGCATTGCTCACGACGGGAAGGTTCAAAATCTGGTCAACGTGGGTATCTGCCAGACAGCGCTGGTTGTGATAGCGCTTGGTGAGCAACGCCCGCGCGATCCCATAGCTCCCGTCACATATTGGGAGGTGCTGTACTAAGCCCCTCGCCTCTCCATCAAGCACGGAGAGTAAATAGGCCAGTTTCTGAGACGGACCCAAATCGTCCCTCGAGTCGACAAGGCTCTCAAACAAACCAATGAATCCCATCCACATGTCTAGTCGACCATCAAAACGTGGAAGATCCAAGTTGGGTAACCTAGTCAAAAGGCCCACGGGAGTCTTCAAGGGGGCCCGGTGAGCCGGTACTCCGGCGCGCGAGGCTAAAATCTCCCGCGCGCGCTGGGCGATGTCGTCGGCAAGGTCCATAATTTGGACGTAGTCCTCGTGGACTTGGTCCCGTCGCTCCTGGGGGAATGACTCCAGGGGCACATCATCCAGATGCAAGATGAAGCGCCGGTAAAGCGCCTCCACCTCCTGAAGTCGTGTAGGGCATTTCTCATGCCTGTCCAACAATGCCTCGATTCGGTTCTCCCTTTTCACCAAGGCGGCAGCTGACGTGAACCATCTCAAATGAGTCGCAATCCCGGAATATGTCTCGCGGACAACATTATACGCGGCGGCAGACATCTTCAAAGCACAAACGGCACGAAACAAACAATCTTATAATAACAAATAACAAAAAAAAACAAATATCTTTCACAAACAAACAATATTACAATAACGAAAAACAAAATATCTTTCAATGAGACAAGCCGCTATTACTCTAAACAAATATCAAATCTTAAATATTTTAAATCAAACAAACAAACAATTCCTTGCCAATGTGCAATTAATTTAAGACTTAAATTATTTATTTTTTAACAAAACAAACAAACGTATGAAATAAATGTTGTATTATACAAACGCACAACGCCACAATTTAACTATAACGTTGTTCAATATTAGACAATAATTAAATAATAATTTATATTAAATAATAACCTGAGCAACAACAAATACGATTAGCAATAGCACAAATAATTATCAAACCCTTTAAAATCTAATTGCCAATTCAAGTACTCAAATTAATTATTTAAAACTATACCAACAATTTAGATTAAACAAACAAACAACTAAATTAATCAAATTAAATTAATTAAATTAATTAAATCAATTTTCACAAATAATGAGGGTATAGTTTGTTCAACATGGAACATTCGAGAAACGGAGTTTAAACCACGCTCTGGGTACCAAAATATGTTACGTTCAACCTGGGGTTTGTAATTCGTTAGTTTTGTGGAAGCGTGCCAATTCTCCAGGCCAACACGAACGAACTTAAAATCTGCGTTTCACAGCGTTAACAAATTTTATGATAGTACAAACTTACCCTGTTTTCGTCTTCAACACAGTCTTCACTGTGTCAAGCCCTAGCTATAGCTTCATTAACACTAACTACGATAAATTGGCCAAAATAACGCAGAATGCTAATCAAACTATACTTAACTTTATGCAGGCAGACACGAACTCTTGAAGTCCTCAAATGACCACTTTTGGCGCGACTCAAGCCGTGAACTTTCACCAATCGTCTTAATGCAATTATACTATCACAATTATAGTTATCAAACCGTTCAATTTACATTAAATAGTATTAAGTATGGAGACACAAAATTCATTAGTTTTTATAACACATTTATGTCATACAAAAATGGCGAATACTCAACTTCGCAACGACAATTCACTGTTCGATCTCAATGCTAATTATCGATTCACACAACAGGATAATTAGTTTTATCAACAATTAATTCTAGTGACAATTTTAACTCGCAAAACAGTTGCAAGGAAAACGCTTCAAATCGCATTCAAATCGCGACGTAATTTGCAAACAAGATGTGTTTTACGACTAACAACGCGCGCTCGGTAACCGTGTCGCGCCCGCCGGCAACGAGCCACGAGGACAGATGCACCGGTCAGTTCTCAACGTCATCGATAATGACGTTATCAATAGTTATAGATGCCCGTGCGCAGACTTAATATGATAAGTTAATCGTTTGTTACATAACACACACGTATATCCCATTCACACAATAGAATGCCCTTTATTAATCAACTTCAAAAAGGAGGTTCTCAATTCATCTGTTGAATGTTTTTTTTTTTATATTTGTTACCTCATAACTTTTAACTGGACGAAGCGAGTTTAATGGTTTTTTTATTTGAATGTAGGTGGTTCCCGTGTGGTCCCATTGGCATTGGGTCAGGATCTGATGGTTATCTCATAAGAAATCGAAGAATACCCTTAATTTTCAAAGGCACATTCATCGGTTCAACTTTTCTTTTTAAATACCCAATTATGTAGGTACTTAAAAAATAATCTATGTATTACTTAATTATTACTAATGATACATTAGAAATTTAACTTACTTTTCGTTTACTATCTGTATTGGTACTATTTTTATTATTCTCAACGGTGGTGTTTGTATTATTGTTGTCTGTTCCACAACTAGTTGATAATGTTGTAGCACTCTCTGTATTGTTGGCACTCATTTCCATCGCTAGCAATACATCTGTAACAAACATAATATTATTATTTTTCTACTTAAAATTTTTTTTTTAACTTCCTATGTCTATTTTGGCAGTTAGTAGTAATTATAAGAAAAGGTACAAAATATTGTATGATGATAAGAAAGAAAGAGAATAGAGATATGACGTCTAACAGAAGAATACGGAAGAAAGAGACAGGTTGCGCCAACGCCAAATAATGGCAAGAGAATGATGATGATGCACAAATTATTATGATGATAATATAAAAATTATGATTACAGTACCAAAAAAATTTTTTACAAGTAATTACATTTTGGGGCAAAGGGAAACGCCTGAAACTAAGACACGACCTTTGACCTAACTGGGCATGCAACAGTGACAAGAGACTTGGAAAGGGATGACATACATAACATATTTCTATGTGCAGCAAGGCCTAACGCCACACCATGCAATCGTAAGGCACGCTGCCATGATGTGGCGTAGTTGAATAAACTCAAAAAGGAGCCGTAACTACTTGCGAGACGATATAATAAAAAGGACTGAAGTATACATACTGTGTGCAGCTCGTCTCTTGGCAGTCTTCTTGTTAGGACCCAGCCCCGTGGCAGAGTGTGGTGGTGCGTCACACTGAACTAAGAACTCTCTCCTCCTGGCAGCACCTCGCTCCTCCACGACGCGGTACTGCGGGGAGCGAGCCCGCACCGCGTGACGAGCCACCGCCAGGCGAGAGATGGGGTTGTCTGTACCACCACTAGACCCAGCACATACACCACCCTCCGACGGGTCAGGCTGAAACAAATATAGTTTAACATATGTAACAACATATTGATGGGCTTCGTGCTCTAGTGGTTCATGTAACGGACTGCCATTCACGAGGTCGCGGGTTCGACTCCCGCTCGGAACAATCTCATTTGTGTGATGTTTATAAATGTCATACAAATGTTTGTACTGCGTCTCTACAAAAGAAAAGTAGTATATCTGTATTTGGTATCCATAACGCAAGCATAAAAATATAGCTTACATTGGGACCAGAGGACGTTGTGTAAAATGTCCAAAATATTAAATAAATAAAGTTATGGCTAAAGACAATACTAACAGTATACACAACCTCCTCCTTTTTATGTGGTACGTTAAAAACTGCAAAAGAAATCAACTGCCAAGCATTTACCTTAATAAGATTCCTAGGTTTCTTCTTAGTGGGTTGTTGTCTTCGTTTATCATGCGGTGGTCTGGCTCGTAATAGAGCGGGCGGCCAGCGTCGACGCATCTCGTCCAACATTCGTTCAGCCGCGCGACGTTTCGATACTTTCTTACCGTTACCTTCACCTTCAGTCTCCATGTCACCCACCGTGCATGTTGTTATAAACACCTGTGTAATTTCTTATAGTCAACCAAAGTTTCACATAGACAAACTAAAATAAATCTTTGAATAATTTGCTTAGCTCAAAAACTAAAAAAACACACTTCAAAATATTGAAAATACTAAATATTTTTTTAAGTTATTGCATTTCAGATCAATCACACTACTGCAAGTGTGTTAAAATCACTTTCAAAGAATCCGTTACATAGATTAATACATTGATAGATACTTACCGAACTTATATCAGCGTGTTAAAAATAAGTAAAATGTACCCTCATATGTGGTGGTCCTCTTTCAGATTTGACTGAGAACAGCACTGTGAGATTACGTTTGAGTGCCAGTTCATGTACCAATGACACCGGAGACTTCACCTCGGAGTTCAACAAGTCTGTACTTGTATCTGCTGGAGAATATAGATTTTATAAATAAGTAACTTCAAGCAATATTATAAAATAACAAACAATTTTACTAAATAAGTAAAATAAAATTCAATGGTGCTGATTCTACTTGCACAACTAGACTTAACTAAAAAATGAAAACGACTATTGCTGTATTTAGAGTATTCGGCTATTTTGTTGTGCACTTTTATATTAATTATACTCCTTAGTCTATAATGAACAGTGTTTATAACAAGGAAGTTCAGTATTTTAGTTTATATATTATTATAGTAGTTTCAGAAAATTGATAGTGTTATTAACACTATCAATTTTCATTTTTTAGTTAAGTTTAGTTGTGCACGTAGAATTGGTACTTTCGATAAGGCAATTCGGCAGGCAATGTTAACTGATCTTTCTTGTTATAAAAATTGTTTATTATGGACTAAGATTTGAATGAATATAAATGTGCACAACAAGATAGTCAAATAATCAAAATACAGCAATAATTGTTTTCCTTTTTTAGTTAAGTTTAGTTTTGCACGTAAAATTGGCCTCAATATTTTTAAACAGTTAGCGCGATACAGTTAATTAATTTAATTTCTTCGCAATTAGATATTTATCAATGTAGCATGCCGAAATTCACAGAAATCGCGCAAAGGTGCATTGTAAATGACTTTATTATATAAAAATTTTATTTATTCCTTGCAATATTGTATTGGGATCTCCTGTAAAGATATTGTAAATGTTTTTAAATAAATAAAGTTATTAACACCCTTGCTCGTAAAGCTGATGTAATTCCACCGGTTTTAATTATGTAAAGCGAGTCATAAAAAACGCGTGTGTTACCAAAGCAAATAGTTAAGTTATAGTCCATACAAATTTCATGACAGTATTATTTGCCATTTCAAATATGGAACTGATCGCCGCCGCACGACTCGAGCAGCGCGCTGTTGCTATTCAAATTTCGAACTCATCGCCGCGCGGCGCCAGTCAGTAGGCAGCGCCAGCGCGCTGTTAAAATGGCGGGAAAGCAACAGTGTGCATTCACAGAATAAGTTTATTTAATGATTTTTTTTTCTGTTTCCTGCAAATGTGTTAAAATCGTCGTACGATATACGAGCGTATTGGTTATAACATGCTCGGCTCAATTACGCCCTCGCCTTCGGCCCGGGCTGAAATTCCGCCTCGCATGTTATAACCATCTTAACGCACTAATATCGTAATGTACTATTTCGTTATAACTAGTGTTACATACCAGTGTCAGTATCAGGTGATTGTTGTGGTGTGTGTGTCCCCTGTTCAGCCGGCGCGGGCGTCCTCAGCTCGTGTAGTGCCCTGGCGGCCGCGTCGTGTCGTGCTGCCTGTGGCGTGGACCCCTCCCCGAGCCAGGCGCGTGTCCCCACCACCACCCTCACCCTGTACACAAGTGTGCTGTACCCTGGCCCCGCCCCCGCGCCCCCCACTAGCGCGCGGTAGCCCCCGCCCCCGCCGCGCCGCACCATGCGCCCGGTCAGTGCACTCACAGCACCAGGCACCGCCGGTACTGACGAGTATATCGCCGGCTGACATAACTTCATAGCTAACGCGTTCAGTTCCACTGTTGGCATTACAGCACCTATAAACGACATTTATTTTGTACTGTTTCTCGCGACTTCCTTACAAATTACACTTGTACCTAGTGTAATTTAGAAAATTTTCCCCGTTTATGCCACATTTTTTACTGATGCTTCGTTCTTATTGGTGTGATGTTATATAGCAGGAGTGGCCAACAAGTCGATCGCGCGACCAATTTTGGTCGATCACTCGCAAGTGCCATGAGGGGACGCATTCAATGCCAAATGTTTCTAGTACTTGATACAGGAATGAACATGTACGCAGCTCATGCTTCGAGTAGGGAGCCGTTCAGCGTGACCTCTTTAAGTAGTTTTCTACTATTTTCCAGAGTGCACGGCGGTATAAAAGCACATTGCACAAACGTCCCCTTCTTATCTAAGAAATAAGTCGACCGCGACTCAATTTTAAAATAAAAAGTCCACAAAAGTTGGCCACACCTGTTATATAGCCTATAGCATTACCATCAAACACTGAAAGAATTTTTCAAATCAGATCAGTGATTTCTTAGATTAGCGCGTTCAAACAAACTTTTCAGTTTTATAATATTAGTACAGGTAATGCATCAACTCTTTTTTTAATCAATAACCAAGACACTCAAGACCTGCAAGTACACAGTATTGTAGTCAGTTTTACCTATAATGTAGGATATTTGTTGCGTTGAATTAGAGTACAGCGAGTGAGGAATCAAGCCAGACATTTTCTCGAATAAAGGCTTCGTCAAACAGAACGCGAACTTAGTAGTGTAGTAGAATATACTAGTACAATATACCTGCGTGTCTGTGGTGCGGGTGTGCAGCGTGGTGCGGGTGTGGTGCGCGTGGCGGCGGCGGCGGGAAGTGTGTGCCTGCCAGCGCTGCACTCGCCGCACTGTGTTGTGCACGCTTTATGGAAGAGCCCTGTTACACACAAACATATACATTATACAAGGTTGATACGACATATTTATGGGCTTTTCTTTAAAGTGGCTATACTAGGTACCATTATTAAGCTCTGTACCAAAAATCAATTAAATCGAAGCAGTAGTTTCGTTGCAAATTCGGTTTTAGTTTTTGGCAATGTTGGAACAGGATGTATCCTTCCTAACAGCTGATTTGTCTATACGCAAAGGTCATGCACCTTAAATTAAAACGAACGAAGTATATTCGAGCCATGATGCCACTCTGACACAATTGTGAAAGAGATAGAGTTAGCCCCTTGTCGCTATCTTTGATTCTGCGCAGGCGCGGGGCACTTTCAGACCTTTCTTCAGTTTGCCGGCGCTACGCAATACGTTTAGAAGAGTCTGAACGTATTGCGTAACAGGTGTTCTTACCTGACTAGTGTAGTGTTTTTTTTTATTGACTGCTTTTACTGTGATACGGCACTTTAAACTAATAACAATAATAATTATTATAAAATAAGGTTGTGTGTGTAATTAAAGTTTTCAATAATGCCTCGTGTGAGTTACACCGCGTCCGAATACACAGACATGATTTTAATTTACGGCGAATGCCGGGGAAATCGATCGGTCGATTCGGACCTGTTCGGTGGCACCACGATCTCCAGACCTCAGTCCCATGGATTTTTTTTGGTGGGGGGTATATTCAGGGTGAAGTGTATGCTCAGAGGTAAATACGATTGATGAACTAAAATTAGGATTATTTTAACGTTTCACAAATTAAAGACTTGGCGACGGACAATGATTTAATCAGAAAAACAAATAACAATATTCTCCATAGATATAATTTGTGCATTAATGTGAATTGTGCGCGCGCATTTTGTCAAAGACATGCCGCCGCCGCCCGCACCCAGGCGCTATTGCAACGTTGCCAATCATCATCTAGGTAGGTCAGTGAAATTTATTTACACAAGGTGGTTAGGGATAAAAGCCATTTAGTTTGTTTGAAAGAAAAAATATCTTATTTTTGGTACTACATATTTATTTTTATACCGTATCGAATTAATACTAAACATGTATAGTATACGTAGTGTAATTTAATGTCCTTATGTCGTATCAATCCTGTATAACGACCTTACTACATAAAAACACTAGATACACAGTTTAATACAGGTTGCAAGAGATACACTCCCAAAGATTTTAAGGGGGTAGTAGATTTTATTCAAACGAAGTCGTAGTGTTTAACTAGTAAATAATAAAATAAGTAATAAACGTGCACATACCTCAGCTGTATATTCTTCAGTATCACCCAAGCGGAGTGTTACTGTGAATACTTTTTTGTGAGCGGGACCCATTTCTGATGTGAGGCGATATTGATGCTTAATCTGTTAACAAAAATAATAATTGATGATAATGTACTCTCAAAATTAAAAGAAACAGTTGATTAAATATTAATAAAAATATATATCTTTTAAACTGTAAATAAATTGCAAAATGAGGCAAAATTGTCATATATGTTGACCTGAATCAGCTACACCCATTATTATTTATTTTAAGACGATACCTTTTTATAAGCACAAGTCTTACAATCCAGAAAGAGAAGATCTTTTTGAAAAGAGTGAATGTTAGTAAATGTTAGTACAAGGGTAGTTAGTAGTACCTTATTATACCTGGCCAGTTCATTGACCAGGCACATGGGAGTCTTCTCTTTACTGTTAGCCTGTGCGGCGGCGGGGCGAGGCGCCTCACTGTCGCCCTGCGCCGCGGCCTGCTCGTCTTGTGTGGCGGGCGCGCTGCCCGTGCTGCTCGTCACTGCGCCGGTACACTTGTCTGCGGGGGCGGGGGTGCTGCTCACCTTGGTTACTGCTGTACTTACTGCACTCACTGGGGTAGACGCCACTGTAAATACATAATACATTAGAGAAATCTATTAACATTACACGCGCGAATCTGGTGAATGGGGACTGATTATGATATTTCTATAGGTCACAGATTGCCATTAATGTATATCCCCATTCTTCTAGTTCACACGCTGATTTCTATAACAAGTACACTGCATGGGCATTAATGCATCGCAAAACATTGTCTTAAGCATACTTAGAAACGGAACTTTACGTATGCTATGGATATAACAAAACCGTTTCAAATAGAAACAAAGTGTGTAATAACCAGTATGTGGTGGTGGACGATGTGGAGCTGGTGGAGGCTGCATGGGCGGCGGCTGAGCGTACGGAGGATGCATCACGCCACTGGAAGGACCATACCCACCGCTCACCGCGTACGGACGACGAAGCGGCTTTATTTGTTGCTATAATAACACATTATATTCATTACCTTACTTAAATGTTGTAAAATAAATTAGATTTTACGCAACCGCTAACTCACTACTCCCAACTAATATAGACTCCATTCAATGTCCCAGACTTTGTATGCTCCGCCTAGCACGTAATTTTAATCTACGCACAATTATTTATATTTGGTGTTTGTAAAAATGGGCGTGAAAAGCACACGATTAGCTTAAAATTCAGTATCTGTAAGGAAATTATTACAATCATCTTAAGCCTGTCTAGTTTATAATCCTCTGGCCACACAATTCACAAGTCTCTGGAAATACCGATAGTCTACTATAGGGATGTTGACTATTTTTTGGAATTGCTTTTATTTTGTAGATAGCTCGTAATTGAACACCATGACAATATAATTTTTTTTAAATACATATTTTCAGTATAACAAAGCGAAAATACAAATTATTTTAAAAATTCCCGCTAAAACGCTCCAAGCTGTCAAGTACACAAGTTCTTTTATAATCAGTATTCAATAATAATTGTTTTAAAAATATTTACACTGTCTTCAAAAAAGTATACATATACTTTCGAACATAATATAACCGTATTCTGGTACCTACCCATAACAAAAGCAAGGAAGTATAGCTTAATTTGGGACCAAGGGCGTTGTGTAAAATATAATCTAATTTCCACTGATCAATTATTATAAAATAGACAGAAAATTGATGAATTTCCCATATTGGTCTAAGGGTGTTCAAGAAATCGGGGAACATACATAAAAAACAAAAGGTTACGGCGTTTCGAGATCTTCCACCTTTTTCTTAAGTTGGTTACAATTTAGTTGAAAATTTTACCGATATATCCATATATGTATATCGATACTTTTCCTCGATATATTCGAGATTTCAATTCCGACATCCTTGGCTATTCAGGGTATCTACGTCACTGCACCCGATTGGTGTTCGCAGTCACGTGATAATGTGTACAAAATAATGCAATTTAAATTCATTTTTATTTAATTTTAACAAGATATTAAACTCTCAAAATAATATTTTAGGTATCTAAATACTGTGTTCAATCTATAAAACATAATTTTACATGAATTTATTACATGAGTCAACATCCCTATTCTACATTCAGACAAAATCAATAAGATTAGCTTCAAGTAATCATTTTGTTTCGTTCTCTTTCTTCTTTCTGTAGTCATATCAAATTTTTGCAATTTTTTCCTCATTTATCCATCTTTTTATGGTCTATCTCTACTCCTGATTAATTTTAATTTAATTTGCATAAAACCTGAAAATATTACTGTTTTGCTAATGCTATTTTAATATGAAATGACTAACCGGTGTGACAGAGTGGTGTTGTGGTTGCGGATGATGTGGCATAGCTCTGATGGCATGTGGTGGTCTCTGTGGAGGAGGATGGCCCATACCGCCCATGGCCAGCGATGGACCGTGCGCGTTCATAGCAGATCCAGCCCCTCCCACACCGCCAGCACCAAGTGGCACTCTTCATATGGATTACAATGGTTTTTTAAATAGTTCAGACAGAAAATGTAAGGAAACATAGTGTGGTTAATTATTTTGTGGCTCTCCAGAGTAGCAATGTCCCCTAGCAATATTTACTTTTGCTTACCATTGCTGCATAAATTAATACTTAAGATTAAAAAAAAACTGTTATTTTTATTTCAATAACATGGTATTTCATACAACCTAGAATAATAACAGCTTTTAAACTGTTAAGTCTTTTGAACTTACCAACCTGTAAACATTTGAATTTGCTACACTATTCATAAACTAGCTTGATCACTTTCAACATTTATCAATATTAAGGTAAACACATATCCATACTAATTAGTTACTAAAATAAAGTTTATCTATAGTGTACTACATTTAAATTGGAGTGTTTATTATAAAACAAAGAACTTGAGGATAAAACACTAACACAAAACAATACAAAGATAAATTCAAACATGTGATATTAAAAGAGAGTAAAATATCCAGTTAGGCACAACACAAGTCTACTTAGTTCAACCGTCAGTCTATCAATACACGCAAAATATAAGTGTGCACGAAGAAAGGTGCATTCAGAATCATGGTGTCTGGTAATGTAGATATCGTCATATGTTCAATTGTCTGTTATTTAGAACTGGTTTATATACAATAAGTGCCGCAAAAGACCCTCGACATATCAACAAATTACACATAATTTACATATCAATAGAACCGTCATTTTATGTGGGGATAAAGACAGTGTTATGTTATTAAATAGTGTCAAAGTATGAGTGACCGAGACCCTATTATTCATAGGGACTGGAATAAAGATTTTAACTGTCTAGATGTCATGAAATATTACAATAAATATTACAGATATTGTCATGCATGTATGACCAGATATATAAGTGTAAATAAAGCCAAGTGTCTTCAAATTGTGGCAGATGGAACTTTATAGTTTTTGCCTACCTATATAGAAAAATTTCGGGACAATGATGACAATAATAGGTTGTAGAGCTTTCTTTGTCTCGCCTTATGCCAAATTTGTTATCATTGTTTCAATATGACATGCATAAAATGATATAAAGACCATTCCTAACTTTTACCTACTATAATTTCTTTTTTATTTTGTCTGTATGTGTCTACCGCAGTATTTTCAATGAAGTATTGATATAATATGTATATTTTTTATTTTATACATTTTCCAATAAGGATTTACTAGTGTGGAACAACTTCCTTACAGAATTAAGTTACCTTGAAAATTATAACTGTTAAATATGATCTATAGAAGTTTTGACTAGATTTACACATAAAATGTTGCAAATTAATGCAAAAATATTTATTTACAGGAGTTTGTATAAACTTTCCCATCTTAACTCAGACCAAAGGCCTATTTAAGAGATATTTGTGATAATAGGGTTAGTAATAATTCCTTTTGGCAGATTAATTGACTGTTTAAAACAGATTACAACGTGTTTTCAATAATTTCATACCCAAGAACATTCTCAAATAAATAAGGTTATCTATGACAACAACAGAATTCTATCAGTAGCTGATAAACATTGAGTTATGTTAATTTGTAACATTTTATGCAACTCTATTTCTTCAATGCAAACCTTGAAATTATTCAATTGCAAATAAAATGGTACCTAACAAATATTATAAATGCCGTTTGCAAATTACTCAGTCTGCTGCTCTGAACATATTGAACCAATTGATATTAGATATATTACACAAATATTTGAGTCCTACAGTCTGGGAACATACATATTACGTCTTTACTCCACAAGATGCAATTATGGTCATAGCTAGTACCGTATATGTAACACTTACAAGAAATTATGACGTAGACTTTTTCAAATGGAACCCAGACAATTATTAATTGCTTAGTGTCATAGAGAAAGCATTGAGGTGATCAGGCAAGAATTTAACTTCGAAGAATAGCTAAATAACCACCAGTACTGATGTGCTGACAGTGGTTCTACACTTCGGTCACAATTTATTTACCTGTGATCATAAGTTTTTCAATTTATCCTACAGAACTAACTAGTCTTACATACTGCCATTAAGAATTTGATAACACTAGTTAATATTACTACTTAATTACAAAGAGTGTTTAAAGCAATTTAAAAGTATAACCTCATAAAGATTAAAATTGAAGTTTGGACGACCCTGAATTTAGCAGACAGCAGACAAAATGAAATTTCAGATAGGGATATCCACAGCAAAATTAATCAATTAATTATTAAAATTAATTAAATAATTAATGGTCATCTCTTGGTCTTTAAAAGATCTAAAGGTGATATTTTTTTGATTTTGATTTTGTTAGTCGGATCCTTATCTAATATATAAAATTCACGTGTCACAGTGTTAGTTACCGTACTCCTCCGAAACGGCTTGACCAATTCTTCTCAAATTTTGCATACATATTCAGTAGGTCTGAGAATCGGCCAACATCTATTTTTCAAACTTTTTTTTTTGTATGGCAAAACAACGTTTGCCGGGTCAGCTAGTTAGAATATATATTTTATAGATATCCCTATCTGATTTCATTTTGTCTGCTGTCTGCTAAATTCAGGGTCATAAGTTTGGAGTATTTCAAGTTAAACTAAAAATGTTTACTTTCTACTATTTTTAAGGTTATCTATAATAGCAAGGCAATGAAATGCATATTCGAACATCTAGCAAGAAAGATTCCATGATAATAAATAAATGGCATGTCTAGTGATATTTGTAATATTGTGACCTATTTAATAATGCAGATTCAAATTACGATTTCTCTCTTTAGTAGTTACTGTTAATGCGGCTAGTGCAATTACAGCTAGAAAATGCCAGTGGCTATTTCAATAGCTTTATATCTTAAAAATACTTATGAGTGAATGCAAATAAGATAAAATAAGCTGAACGTTACTCTACCTAGTCAGTGTTACGTGCCTGTTCTCTCTATGCAATTGATGTGGAGGCATTTGGTGATGAGCAGGCATGCCCTGGTGCCCACCCATGTGCTGCGGCGGGTGACCAGACATCGGCTGATGATGCATGTTCGGGTGATGCATCATTTTCATAAAACACTGTCATCCAGGACACAAACAAACTATAAATATCGCGATCTACTACCAAATAAACACCGCAAAACTCGAATGCCAACAAAGACCGTTCGCACTGAATTCCTTACCCTTAATTAATGTCAAGAGCAACTCAGTCTTTTTACTATGCGATCAACATAAATCCGCTTACTAATTACCCTTAAATTAGTTTATATTGGCGAACAGTAAAGAAAATCGTTTCGTTCAACATGCGGCCATGTTAGAAATGTTTAGGGATGTTTAAAAAATAGATTTTGAAAAAAATCGAAGTTAATCGATATTTTATTATAAATAATCGATTATTTTGCATTTTTTTTTTGGAAATAATCGATTAATAATCAATTTTTTATTTCCGACTTTTATCTCCAACCTCCCGGTATTAAGTTTGGTTTTCTGGCCCGAAATTTGAACTGCTGGTAAAAACTATCTCCAAAATATTACTTTAAAGTCAGTCCAACCACACATGCACTGTGTGGTGGCAATATTATTATGTCTTCACTTTTGAAACTAAATTAGAAATTTCTGTCTAATTAGATTTATTAAATCGATTATTATTTAGATGAATTCTACAAACTTTTCTACATTACTAAAATTTGATTGATTTCATATCATATACATATGTCATATCCCTTGCTACTAAAAAAAATTACTAAAAATTTCAGTTCAGGTCATCGAAAGACAATATTATAACATTATTGGTGTTAATTTGAAATTAATTGAGAAATTCTAAAAATATTGGTAATCTTAAAAATATCGATTATTTTTTTAAGAAAACTCAATTATTTATAAATCGATTTTACATCTATAAAATAAATTGATTCTTTAAAAATCGATTTTTTACGTGCAAAGTCACATCCCTAGAAATGTTGCCATAACAAAATGTTGTTAAGAATCAAACAAAAAAAGTACTTACTTAGGAACTTCTGCGAATACTTTACTCAAATGTTTAAATCTCAATAATTGTCGATATATTCGATATTATAAATACTAGTTCTATGTAGGTATTCGATCTTTTATTCCAAATTCACACAAATCAAATTATTGTAGCTAGATACCTACCAATCGGCGTGGGTTCAATTTCCACTGGGTGTTTTTATGTAGGTACTTAAGGTACATTTGATTTTAACGAAGTAACCTATGGAAGGAAGTAAGGGACTTCTTAAACTTTTTGTTAAAAACCAGAAAGAACAGACATATCCATGTTCGCCACTGAGTACATGGTACATGCCCAGGGCCCTGCGATTATCCGCGGCCCCCAGTTTTTTATTTTATTTTATTTTATTTAACTCTTTAAGTACAATTTGAGTACAAAGGCGGACTTAATGCCATAGGCATTTTCTACCAGTCAACCTTTGGGTGGTGCAGAGAATAAGTAAAGTAGGTGCTTATGGATGAAAATTAAATATTCGCTAATATTTTACTATTTTATAAAAAACAATACATACACTAAACACTATAATCAGTAAACGTACATACATATATAAATAGATACACATACATGTTCATCTATGTATAATTAAGAAGACTATTATGTGAATTTATATGCTTTTATTGTTTATTAAATATCGTTACAATTGTAGTAGTCTTTTAACGACGCCATTGCCCAAGAGAGAGAGGAAGGACGCTACCACAGACTATCCTGACTGTCACTACAGAGTAGTTAGTGACTAGGTATAACCCATGGCACCTACATCTCCCTTCTTTTAAGACAATGAGAGCTTAACTATTACATGATACCTAAGTAGGTTTTAATGGATAGGTACTAAACATAATCACTTAAATAACTAGGTTTCTTAATTTCTCTACCTGTTCTACTATAAATTTTTGTATTCTCTAGAGATTCTAGTGGAGTAGTTACACACTCATTTTCAGCAACACAATCATTACTATCAACTAACTTATGATCTATATTTTCATTCAATACCTCAACACTATCATTTATATCCTCTTCTTTTTTAACAATCATTTTCCTATCATTTTTACTTTCAATCAGATGTCTTCTATTTCTATCAATTATAGTGCCCTTTTCAGTTAATAATTTATATGAATTAGGTCGTTCACATGGCTTTAAAACCTCTGCATAAAGCAAAGGCTTATTTTGCCCACTTGTTACTACAACTTTCTGACCGATATTGAGATCTTTTAATGCTTTAGTATTTTTATCATAATAAAGTTTTTGTTTTTTACAAATATCATATAGTTTATCCTGTATGTTTTTATTATTATTACAAATATTTATGTGTGGTAACAGACCTTGAATTCTTCTGCCCATTAGTAACTCACTAGGAGTTTTAAAATCTAAATCTGAGATTGGTGTGACCCTATATTCTAACAGTGCTAAATATTTATCTTATACTTATGATCTGAAATAGATAAGTTAGATTTTACTAAACATACTTGTGATTCACATAATTCTTCTATATTGCTATCACCTACTCTATTTTTAACATCCCTTGATAATGTATCTGCCAATAACAATGTTTTACCAGGCCTATATATAACATTTATGTCATATTTTTGTATTTGTAATCTCATTCGCTGTAACCTCAAAGGTATTTCACACAAAGGTTTCTTGAATATAACTTCTAATGGTTTATGATCACTTTCTATTTCAACAGTCATACCATAAATGAACTGGTGGAAACGTATGCATCCAAAGACAATGGCCAACATTTCCTTTTCTATTTGTGCATAAGCCTTTTGAGTGTTGGTCAAAGCTTTTGATGCATATGCTACAGGTAGGTTATTTTGTAACAATACAGCTCCTAATGCATCTTTTGATGCATCTACAGATATTTTACATGGTTTATTTGGGTCATAAAATTGCAAAACGGGTTGTGACATTAGAATATTTTTTAAATCTTTGAACGCACTATCATGTTCTCCTGTCCATTCCCAGTCCTTACCTTTTTTAACTAGTTCTCTTAACGGATTACACACTTGTGACATTGAAGGTATAAATTTGGATACATAAGTAATCATCCCTAACAACCTTTGTACATCTTTGACATTTTTTGGTTTTTCTAAATTCAATATGGATTCTACTTTTTTACTGTCCGGTTTTATGCCATCACTACTAAGTATATGCCCTAAGTACATTATTTCTGTAATACCAAACTGACATTTTTCTAAATTAAATTGGATACCATTTTGTTCAGCTACTTTTAGTACCTCTTCTAATATTTTATCATGTTCTGCTTGATTTTTTGCATAAATCACAACATCGTCAACAAATATTTCACATCCACTTATGTTACTGAATATCTCACTATACTGCCTGTGGAAAACTTCTGGTGCTGATGACAGCCCATATGGCATTCTTTTAAAGCAATATCTACCAAATGGTGTTGCAAATGTACATAATTTCTTACTATTTTCAGACAATTTAATGTGAAAAAATGCAGTGGAAGCATCTAATTTTGAAAATATTTTAGAACCTCCCATTTTTGCAGCTACCTCTTCAAAAGTTGGAAGCTTAAAATGTTCTTGTTTAATATTTTTGTTTAAATTACTTGGATCTAAGCAAACTCGGATACTCCCATTAGGTTTTCGCACTATGACTATGTTACTAATATAATCAGTAGGTTCTGTAATTTTTTCAATAATATTAGCCTGTTCCATTTTTTGCAATTCTAATTTCAGTGGCTCATGTAATTTTATTGGTATACTTCGTGGATGTGCAATTTTTGCTGTACTATTCTCTATTAACTCTATATTATATTCAAAATTTTTTAACAAACCCAATTTGTTTTTATTAAATATACTATCTTTATATTTGTCTATAATTCTATCATATTTATTACCTTTATTTAATGTGTTTAAATATTTTCTTTCTATCAAACCTAATCCTTTAACAGTTTTGTCGCCCAATATTGGACATACACCCTTCTTATCTATAACTTGAAATTCTAACAATATATTCTTGCCATTTACTAACTTACAAACTATTTTAATTTTCCCCTTACAATTTAATGGGGTTCCATCATAATTATGTAAATTACAATTTGATTTAACCATGTTATTTTGTAACTGAAGAGTCTCTATAACCTTTAAAGGTAAAACATCACAATCACTTCCAGTATCTATTCTAAAATCAACTAACCTGTTGTTAATCTGCAAACATTCATACTGTGACCGGTCCTTTATGTTGTTCACGCTGACTGCTCCCAATGTAAAGTTGTTCTCTTCACCATCAGATTCATCAGTTTTATTGACGACTCGAACAGACCTGCACATCCTTGCATAATGACCTCTTTTATTACATTTTGCACAGATCTGACTAAACGCTGGACATTTAAATCCGTGATCATATCCACACCGGGAACAATTCTTCTTTTTATATTGACTTGTGCTTTTAATAGGGTTATTTGTGTCATAATTCTGTTTTGCTTGTGACTTTTGTTGTAATCTATTTATAATAGTATTTTCAGTTAGGTTTTTTAAGTTTATTGTAGCAAGTTCTGCTGCCTTACACAAATCTATACAATGTTTGAGATCTAATGTTGCCTCTTTAAGTAATCTTTCTTTCAAGCCAATCTGGTTGATTCCTCTTATTATTTGGTCTCTAATTAAACTGTCTTTTAGGGTCCCAAATCCACAATCTCCAGCCAGATTTCGTAACATAGTTAAAAATTCGTTAAAACTTTCATCTTCTCCTTGCACTCTCTGGAAGAACATGTGCCTTGACATAGTTTCATTTTTTAAGGGAACACAATAGTTTTCAAATTTCGTCAAAAGCTTTTCCATTGTTGGATTTTCGTCTTGTTCAAAAGTATTAAAAACTTCTATAGCGTCATCTCCAATTACGTGGAGTAATAGAGCTATTTTTTCGTCTTCCTTCATTTTGCTATAATTGCCCGAGGCTTTTAAATAGAACGTGAACTTTTGTTTGAATTTACGAAAATTTTCCTTTAAATTGCCCGACGCCAACACCAATGGCGGAGGCTGGCTAAGATTTTCCATTTTAATGGTATTTCAATATCTGTGTCCACTTACTTTTATATTTCGCTTTGTCCTCAGCGCCATGTATAATTAAGAAGACTATTATGTGAATTTATATGCTTTTATTGTTTATTAAATATCGTTACAATTGTAGTAGTCTTTTAACGACGCCATTGCCCAAGAGAGAGAGAGGAAGGACGCTACCACAGACTATCCTGACTGTCACTACAGAGTAGTTAGTGACTAGGTATAACCCATGGCACCTACAATCTACACAGCATACACATATACATACAATTATACCATAGATATCCTTATATATTTACAATAAAGGCAAATAGATGATGAAAAAAAAATAAAAAATATTATATATTATTATAATAAATATTATTTACTTCATTAACCACCCCGCTGTCCGTAGTAACAAATGTAGCCGCGTAAAACACAACCGGGGCCGGACCGCGGTGGTTATGTAGGTACCTACTAAATGATAATCAATAGACTATTCAATATTCTATACTATATCATGAGAGCTCTATTAATCTAAAGTGGACTGGGCTTCTTAAAGAAAGGAGGAATATCTTGTATGGGGGATCAGTCCAAAAAGTGTCCACTTGTAAACAGCAAATAACACTCACCGAAATAGCGCTAGTGTAGCAAGATGAATGATATGAATGTAGCAGTTATAAGCAGAGTGAAGTGTGCTACTGTTGCGGTAATTTCTATAATACTATTTTCTATTTACAAATATTTGGGGTACTTAAAAACACCGTTTATAATAATAATTAATATAAATTTATTTCATAGTCATGTTTGTCTATATAATATAATAATTAAAAAAACTGCGCTGTTACAAAGCGGAAGTTTTTCTTTCCTTTCTAATAATTTGTGGCGCTCTTTTTAAAATTCTTCCACTTGCTACTATGGCGCCACCTTAATTTGCTGCCTTTCAGCGGACACTTTTTAATATACTGAGATTTCCTCCTTTCTTCTAGTCTCCATGTCATAAAGGTAAAATTCGGCCCTATGCGTAGGCCCTATGGGATACATAATATATGGTGTGATACTAGCAATTTTGAGAAGATGAGTATAGGTCCCGGCACGAATCTTGAGCACTCGGTGGTAGAGTGGGGATCGCTTTACGCATCGTATACTTCATTACAAAAAAATGGGGATGATTTACTTTAATATAATTTATTTTTGAATTTTTTTTTTTACATTATAAATGTCGATGCTTGACTACATTCCACCTGATGGTATAATAATAATAATAATAATAATAAGCCATTTAATCAGAATTACTCAATAATTTGACAATAGTATGAAAAGCATGCATGATCATTAACTATATAGATTTTTCATAATATATCCCGTAATTCCGAGTGCCTTTTGGCATAGGCCTCCTCCAAGCTCTTCCATTGCGTTCTGTCATGCGCTACCCTTCTCCAGAGATGGCCGGCTGTGAGCTTTAGGTCATCTTCCCATCTGGTGTGTGGCCGTCCTCTATTCCGTTTTCCATCTCTGGGGTGCCATTCTGTGACCTTAAGACTCCATTTTTCTTGAGGGTCTCGGATCATGTGTCCTGTCCACCTCCATTTCTGCTTATCTATCTGGGTGATTATGTCAGTCACTCTGGTTTTTTCTCTAATTACTGTGCTCCTAATCCTGTCTTGTTTCTTTATACCTGTCATACTTCTCTCCATTGCTCTCTGGCAACGTGCCAACTTTTCTCTATGCTGTTTAGTAAGTGACCAAGTTTCGCAGCCATAGGTAATTAAATGATGGTAAGCGGTAATTAAATTAAATACTTGTATAAGCCACACAAATTGGTAATGCACCTGGCGGCCATGTTGGTGACGTCATAGTGACGTATAGATGAGAATATTACATTTTTTTAGCTGTATTTTTTCTTTGCTGATGACGTCACAAGGGCGTTAATTTGACAAGGTTCCAGCGCATTACCAATTTGCGTGGCTTATACTATTGTCTATTATTTATATCATTTTAGGGATAATAATTGTTTCTAATTAAGAGTAAATAAATATTTACGGACATTTCACACACCGTCCGCTGGTATCAAACTAAGCGTAATGATACTTGTGATATGGATACGGATTACGGATATAATACATATACTACTTTTTTTTGTAAATACTTAAGAATAATAGATAGAAAAATGATGTTGTTTAAAAATGGTGTTTTCTATCTATTATAATAATAACAATAAATTATATTTATTATTATAATAGATAGAAAACATCCAGACGCAGTTACGCAGTACAAATATCTATGTTCATCACACAAATAATTGTCCTGTGCGGGAATCGAACCCGTGACGTCGCGATCGTAAGTGGGCTACATAGCCGCTACGCCACGAGGCCCGTCAATGAAAACAAAAAAATATAAAAATTAAAATTTTAAAAGCTTCTGTTCATAAATTTGTATGTATCAATTTAATTGTCCTGAAGTGTACTCGTAGTCGAAAGGAAAGTGCATCTAGCACAGAGAAGAATCACGAGTGGCAGATATGACGCGACGCGCAGCAGGCCAATCACATACGATGATTTGATTCAACCGCTCCCGCGCTTCACTTCCTACCTCCAAATAGACCCAATAATTCACTTCTGCGCAGGTAAAGACCAGCGCTCAAGATTCGTGCCGATACCTACATCTCTGAATGGTCCGTAAAAAGCCAGTTAAATGTAAAAAGGAATCACTTCCAAAGGGATTTTTTTACATAAGAACACAGACTAAACAGAAACATAAATAGCTGATCTAAAATATCTCTATTTAAAAGACAAACGGACAGACAACATAATGATAATGATGCTTTCGTTCATTTAACATGTTGGTCACATGTTGAATTCGGCTTGTATAAAGTAAACTCATATTTGCAAAAATGTGGCAAAAATACCATTATATTTATTTTAAGCTTATTACAAACAGAAATTACAATTCACCTTGACAAATGTAAAGAAATACAACAGACATAAAATGGAAATAATCCTCATCATTATTGATTTGTACATCTGTTAAATTTGAATAGACTGGTTCGATTTCATTCATAGAACTGTCTAAGCTCTCGTCGCTATCTGTCGTTGTTTCTGCCCAAGACACACGTTTTGAACTTCTAGAAGTTTCTTTTTTCTTGTCTGATGTTGGGGTAGAGTGAGAAACGGGTGATGGAGGGCCTTTATTCGGCGTTTGTGCACATTTATCGAGGTAATGTTTTCGAAGAATATATTCGCGCATTGAATCTTGCGACGCTCGTTTAGGTGGCGGCGGAGGTGGGAGTGGCTGATCATCAACATCATTAAGTGGATTCCGTTCTTTTCTGGCGTCTTCAATACGTTTAGTTTCTTCTTCATTAGCGGCAAGTGGCCAAGCACCCAGTTTATTACGAACGAGATGCGGTCGAGCGTGCGCTGCACATAATATACGTTTACGAACAAAGTCATGGAACATCGTTAGTTCAGAACTAAGTTCTCGCCGAATCAACTGCTTGTGTCGTGTAGGTACGCTAGGGTCGCGTACAGCAAGTAGTGCCTGAAAAAAATTACAAAAAATAAGTGGATGTTTCATGAATGCATTTTTATAATTGAGTGAATTGAATGAGTTTTATAATAAAGACGTACAGTGCCGGATAGCACATTTATCGAGGAATGTTATAGTTTATATAAGATTACGTTACGCCCAATATTCCTGTATAGAAACAGTGAAAGATTCTACAAAATGCGTACCAAGTCACCATCGTCAGTTAGTAAGGTATAAAAACAATTTTAATTAATTGGCTTTGTTCATACTTTATTAAAACTTAATTGAAAACCATTTCGGGGAATAGAGTTTCTGATCATGATCTATTAGTTCATTTCTGAAAATTTGCTCTATTAACGATTAATTTTCCAAAAAAGCAAATGACCTCTATTTGCCCTTGAAATGAAGTACTTAAAATATTAAGGCGTTCTTAGGTATTTACTACTCTGTGGTGGAGTTGAAATTGGTCTATTATAGCAAGTTGACAACTTTGAAAATATAATATGTATTGCAATCTGTAAGTCTATCTTATCAAAAACAATTTATCAAAAATAGTAAAAATATAAAAGGGACTTGGAATCTAATCAAGGAAATATGCAATTTTGGGAATACAACACAGGACCAATCTCAACTACTCACAATTGAAAAAACACCGGAGATGGCATTAAATAAAATAAACAACCATTTTACTACCATAGGTGAAGAATTGGCTAATACTATAATGAAAAAATTAAATAAAACGCAAAAGGATTTGGCTAGTGTTCCAAATCCAATAACCCAAGTACATTCCATGCTCCTGGATCCAACAGACTCCCACAAAGTGGACAAAATCATATCTGAATTGAAGATAGATAGCTCACCAGGTTATGATGGTATATCTGGCAGGGTAGTCAAAGTGGCCAAAAGATATCTTACACAGCCAATAGTGCATCTTTGCAATTTAAGTTTCGAGCAAGGAGTGTTTCCGAGTGTCTTTAAAACTGCGATGGTGACACCTATTTTTAAGGCTGGAGACAAAAGTGATGTTTCAAACTACAGACCTATCTCAATTCTCTCAACCTTTTCAAAGATTTTGGAAAAGCTGGATAACAATCGTCTCATGAATTATTTGGAAAAGAAACAACTTTTGTTAGAAGCTCAATATGGATTTCGGAGAGGTACATCGACGGATGATGCTGTTTTACAATTACAATTTAGTCAATACTTACCTAGATAAAGGCGAGAGGGTCGTAGGAATATTTTTATTTTAAAAAAGCCTTCGACACGGTTTCAATTCCCATACTTTTGTCGAAGCTAGAAGCACTAGGAATTAGAGGATGTGTTTATCGGTGGTTCTGGAGCTACTTGGAGGCCCGAGTACAGTATGTAAAGCTGGGTGAGCACACCAGTGCCAAAAGTACTTGTGGATTTGGTATACCGCAGGGTAGCACCATTGGTCCGTCCTTGTTTCTGGCGTACGTAAACAGCCTTGGGCCTTGGCCAGGGATGTATTGTCCTCACATATGAACATTCTTATGTTAGCGGATGATACAGTATTAATATACCATGATCGTTCTTGGGAGGACTTGCAAAATAGAGTGGCAGATGGAATGAAAGGTATAACAACTTGGTTGGAGGACAATCTTTTAACTTTGAACATTGCAAAAACTAAGTATTTGTGCTTTAGTAAAACGGCAGCAGCAACTTCTAACAAAGACTTCAAAATTCATATACATACTTTTCCCTGCAACAGAGATCACCTAGACAGAGATCATTGCTCTTGTGAAACGCTGGCTAAAGCAACGAGTGTTAGATATTTGGGTGTTATTGTGGACGAAAATCTTAATTGGAAGGAACATTTGTTACATGTTTCAGCGAGAGTTAGAAGATTGATATATATCTTCAAGCAATTGAGAACAGCGACCGTATTATGAGCTTTTATTTATAGGCAGTTTACGCCGTGAATTGAACTGTCTGGCAAATTCGTATTATGAACAAATTATTAGTCAGTCAGTTCGCTAAACCAGTCATACATTAATATGTTTAAGGAGAAGGTACAACTAAAAGTTAAAGTACTAACTAAAAATTATCAACTAAAAGTTTTAATTTTGCCCTATTACCTAATTTAGCCATGCAGTTTACGGCCTGCCTGGAACTTGAATGATTTTAAAAAGCTCATAATACGCCGGCAGATGCTAATAAGAACATTCTTATTCAAACTTATAAAGCCCTCTGCCAGAGTGTTATAAATTATTGCGTAACCACCTGGGGAGGTGCAGCACAAACACACCTTATAGAGCTAGAGAGAGCA
The DNA here is from genome assembly GCA_916999025.1 of Orgyia antiqua. Taxonomy (NCBI): domain Eukaryota; kingdom Metazoa; phylum Arthropoda; class Insecta; order Lepidoptera; family Erebidae; genus Orgyia; species Orgyia antiqua. The sequence continues at coordinate 25,605,160 of OU779862.1, forward strand.
CAAAGAGCAATCCTCAAAGTGATGATGCGTCGTCCCTTTAGATATCCCACAGTAAAAATTTACCAGGAGACTGACGTCTTAACTGTTAGAAAAATATTTATCCTGCAAGCGGTTACTAGGTATCATCGGTATACATTTCCTACATTGCAAAAGAGTTATAGTAGATGCCCGCGATGTCCTGTGTCAGCTGTTAGATCTACATTTGCACAGAGGCACTATTCCTTTCTAGCACCTAAGGTGTATAATAAAATCCTTTCTCAAAATAGAAATATAACCACTCTAAAATTGGTCAAATTCAGGAAATATGTCACAGATTGGTTACAAATGTTAAGTTATGATGAAGTAGAAGAACTGTTGAGAGTAATAACGTAGATTATATGCCCATCCTTACATCTTCACGTAGGTACACTACACACACACACACACACAAATAGACACATTCATAATAAAATTTAAATGTATAAATTAATTAATTAAATGATTTCAACTCAATAAGTTATTTATAATTATGTAGCAAATTTTTTTTTTTATTTTTTTTTTTGTACGATACCAATATTGGATTAAAGAAAATCGGGGTGCATAATGTTTTCCTGGGATATAGGTACTACCTAGCCCAGGAGACCAAGTGAAATGTAATATTATGTAAAACATTGGTTGATAGTAATAAAGAATTTATTTATTTATTTATCAGGAAAAGGCAATACACAGGATACGTACAACGATGACGTCACAACATTTAAATTAATATGTTATAGTATTTAAAAAAAATCTATATAGTGAATATTTCAATATTATTGAAATAGATACGATTAGGTAGTTACTTTTTACCTCGATAAACTTTCAGAATCCATGTATAAATCAATATATTATACCTGTGAAGCCAGTAGTGTGGCGGTAGCATCGAGCGTGGTGGCTACAAGTCGTTCATCAAGTGCGGGTAGACTGGCGGCTGATGAGATACTGGTCAGTGACTCGCTACGGTTAGTACGACGTTCACTAGCCGGGGAGCCACAGGAACAGGGACGACGACGACCACGCGGGGAACGAGAACCACTACCTTCTTCTAAGTGATAAGCCTGATATAACAAATTATCATTTAATAAATTTAATTATAGTGGAAAAAGTGATCTACGCAAGCGAGACCTTGAATCCACGACCTCGGAATACCGTTCGGTCGCTCCACCGACTGAGTTATTACGGCCGTGCTAATGCTAACAGTAAACAATTTCTCCACTACAATGGTACTCAAATGATTCGCATTTGCTGTACAACGCCATCATATGTAATTTATTAATTTTGCTTTAGAAATAAAAGTCGCGTCATTATTTCAGTCCGATTGTATTCTGTAAAGAATACTAGATGGCTGGTCAAGAATGTGCGTTATCATTTAACATTATTGAAGTAATTTATTAGAAAAGCGATGCCCAATTGCTTCAAGCGGTGTTTTCCCATCTACAAACAATAAAAAATCAACATAGTCTCTGCGCTGGTGATGATTTAAGTTACTAACAAAACTAATACGGCCTCTGACAAATGCGGGAAGATAGCGTTACGAAAAGCCTGATCAGGCAACGGAGTTAAAGAACGTTTACTTAAATAGTGTAATCTAAACAACACTTGTAAGTCCCCACGCAGCATCTTTTCACTTCTTGTAAATGTAATAGTTACGTGGTTTTTAATATTATTCGTTTGTAGTATAGTTTAAAAAAAATATCTCAAATAGGGACTTAGAAAAATAACGACTTTGTTTTATAAGTAAAGAATAAACATTTCTTAAACTTACATGATTAAGTGACCTAGTCAACAAGCAAATAGCTGCGACTAATGTCCCGAAGGTGAGTTGTGGGAACTGTTCGTATGATATTTTAGGTGCTCCAAAGTGTAGCTCGACCAATGGCTGCCATCGTTCAAGGTCCACACCAGGGTCCGCCAGTAATGATAGTAAATCAGGACTGAACGATAACAGGCATAGTGTTGACATGTGGAGGATTTCTAATGTTCTGTGGAAAATAAATAGTAGTTACTTACTAACTATTGCCAGCGACTACGTACGCATGAAGTTTCGAATCACTTCACGTAGACATAATATTATTAGCCTATAGCACTTTCGGAGACTGTAGTTTGTAAAAACAAAGAGATCGGACCATTACTTTCTTTTTCTTCTTTTTTGAATATGACAAATTGGCAACCCACAGTTTCTTGCCAGAGTCGAATTTTGTTTGTGAGTTAATTTGTAGAATCGACAGAATAGGATGGACAGAACGTTTGGGCAACAAATAAATCAACATAATAAAAATAGGAAAACTTATTATAATCTAAAGAGAGATAATATGCTAAGAGATATATTTAACAAGAGATATAACATATAATTTATTACTCATACAAAGAATAGAAGGAGCGTTACAAGGAAGCGGAGCTTTATACTTAATAAGTATGTAAAACATAAAGTGGGAAGGAACTATACTTAGAGCAGTTCAAAAAGATATGGCTGAGGTCTCCACATTCATTACCACAGTCACAGACGGGGGATTCAGAAATCCCAATAACCATTACTTTCGTAGCTTACTAATGTTGTAGATATATTCGATTTTGTAGTAAAACTATACAGTATACCTATAGGTAAAGGTAGTTTCTAGTTGTTTTAAGTTAAAAACCGGTAAAGTACTAAATGAACCCACACACCCAGGATTCCGAAACATTATCATAATAGTGTTGTCTAAGAATATATCATCAAGGTACACAAAAAAAGTTAGTTGTATGGGAGCCCGTATACATCATATAGGCGTACCTATTGTTATAACGGCAACAGTAAAACATCAGCTGCGACAAGTGTATATCTATCATAGTTTATGAGATACAGTCTCGTGACTGACATACGGGACGGTTGGCACACTCAGTACTAGTGTTCCATCATTCCATGTTACCCTGAAAATAACCCTAAAAATAACAAGATTTAGACGAAATTCAGATTTTCCTAATAATTTATATTGTCAGTTATTAAAACAAGGTGACATACATACCTATGTAATACATTAGGTACTTGTGTGATGGTATCTTCTGGTGGTTGTAGTGTATTGTCTGTGGAGCGACGCCATCTCATCATCAATGTAACACATTGATATAAACAAACACTAATACTGCGCTGTAATATAATATATAAATAATATTCTACATGTGGTGAGGGATTAAGAATACAAGTGTCACCACCCCATCTCCTCCTAAGGGAGCTGTAAAAGTCAGCTAAGGGATATTGCACACAGATAACACCCTCTGTGAGAGACGGAAAACTCGAAAATAAACCCTGTGCCAACACGCCTGTTCAGCGCGGCACAGTAGACCATACTTTCTCCCAAAGTGGAGGAGGCCCGTGTCCAACAGTGGGATGTAAATGGACTGGAGAGAGATATCAGACAAATTGACTTACAATATATTATTTATATATATTGTATATCTTATCTTATCTTATCTTATAGGTAAAGATCACACAAAAATAAAGAAATATTCGTTTTGCGTTAGTCTGCAAACAAGCAAGATTTAGTAAGCTTACGTGAAGGCACTTTGGTTTAAAATATGTAAAGATTACTTACCATAATCCCAGTCAGAGAATTAATATTTTGTATACGCCATCTAGCTTCAAATTCCACCAACTGTACAACCAAGTTCAAAGTAGAAGCACACAAATTAAGTGCATCTATGTTAAACACTTGTCTTGGTAACAGTACTGCTTCTATCATATGTTCAAGATGTACTCCAATAAAGGTGATAGCATCACTTGCAAAGAACTGTCCATGTTTCATCACCATCATTGACATAAAATCCAAACTATAGGAGTATACTCGCCACCATTCATGAGGCTTCCAAGAAGACTTCTCATCAAGCTTCGGAGGCAGTAACTGTAGCCATAGGAACTGATCTATATCACTCATCAGCAGATCTTTAGAGAAAGGTCCTCTCGCATATGCCGTTAAACATCTTAAACCAGCCAATGATGTATGATAATGACGACGGTTTTGAAGACACATTTGTAAGCAACATAACAGCTTGTTTATAAATCTACTGGATTCAAACCATTGAGATAATCCAGTAAACATATCGTCATACAAATCTAGACATTGCTCTAACATCGCTAATGATAATACTATTGGTGGAATGTTCTCGTTAACCACATCATCAACTAAATTCACTTCTGCTTTCGGACCGTCTTTTACATCATCAAGTAATTTCTCAAGTTCCAAGCTATTGATGTTAGTAACAGCTCTTATAATATTCTGAGCTGAAACGCTATTAGCTTTTATCTCATAATCTAAGCTACTAATAGCTACAGTGCATATAGATAAAATAGCTCGTACAGCTCTTGGATGCAAACATTCATAAACTACAGCCGTATTTGTTAACAAGTTTTCTATTTGTTTAGCACTTGATTTTCTATTATCGAAGCAATCATCTTTCCAGTTGGCTAACATTATAACATATAACTCAGATAGTATAACAACTAGACGGCCATCTTTCAAATCATCCAGTTCGTTAAGAAGTGCACTCATGCAAGGTGCAACCATTTTAGCTTTGTGAGCGATATTTAAACTAATGGGTAGACATTTGCAGAATATTGTTAAGAAATCCTTCCATGACGTCAACAAACCCAACCAGACCGGGACTTTGTCAACCATTTCTTCACCATCATTCCTATTTTTGAACGAGAATATAAAATCTATCCAAGTATCCAAATGTTTCTTATTGGTATCGAAAAACTGTTCCAGCATTTCCTTCAGATTAGCATCTAAATTTTCTCTAGAAACAAATAATTCGATACCAATAACGTTGAATATCTGTGCATAGGTTCTCAATTCTGGCTGTATCTCACTAAATAGAGGGCTAGTCATGTATTCCCAAAACTTGGAATGTTCACGTAATTTTTCAACTAGTATTTGCATATTATTTTTCCATAGAGCATGGAATAGAGCCATGATAGAGGCTAGTAATGGACTGTGAAGTAATTTGGGATTCTGAAAAAGTAAACAACAATATTTGTCTATATAAAAAATATCGTAACTAAAGATTGAATGCATGTGAAGAACGAATACGTGCACTTAAGCGTACATAATAATATTGTACGCAAACGCTAGCGTATACGTGCTGTAATCGAACACGATCAGCTCTGGACTTTAAATTTCTTACAAAACCGAAAAATATGTTATATGATAATGAGTATGATGACGCATTATGTAACTATTATTACTTATTTTTATCGAAAATCGTATAAAATTTAACATTTTTATTATAGTGTTTATTGGGGACATACAAATAAACGCAGCAAGGATATTATTTTTTCATAATGTTGTAATAGAATATTACTTACTGATTTTACAGTGCCAAGATAATCAGCCATGTAACCTAGAACTCCTTTAAAACTATCTTCTGTCTCTGTTTTCTTTTCTGCGGGCTCTTTTTGGTCTTCACTCTTTGTATCCGAGTTTTCTTTAGAATGGTTGATCATAAAGAAAGCTTCAGTTAAACCAGGTTGTGTTCCAACACAAGTAGCGACAAATTCTAATATAGCAACTTTTAGTTCGGTCGTTTCGTATTCATCTCGAAGTCGATCAAGAAACATGACGCGAACTTGATAAGCTGTCATGTCTAATGACGCGAATAGAGACATTTGAAAACCCTGAAAATTTTAGGTAATTGGTATTTATTTCTACAACTAAAGAAAGCAAAGAAAATACGAATAATTTCGTTCATACTAGTTAGTTAGTTCTAGATTTATAACAATAGCACCAATACCACGGGCACAACTAAACATAACTAATATATGAATAGATGTGAATAGAACTTTCTCATGTGAAAAGTAAACTACTTTCAATAAATTTCAAATTCTCTAATATGTTCGTGTGCCTTTAAAATTTGAAGAAGTCCCTTAATTATTTCAGGATACCTTCTTCATATATTGACGACCGACGATTGTCATGCGACCACCCAGGAAGTAGTTTACTAACAGGTTTTAAACAAAATTCGAATTTTCAGAATCACTTCAGGATATTTGTAACAAATCGTACATACGCAAACAATAAAAGATTTTAACGAAATGAAAATCTCGATGTTTTAACATGCTTTTATTAGCTTCGTGTGTATGTACTTATCAATCTATGTACGTAACGGAATCTTTGAAAGTAATTTTCACCCATTTGCACAACAAGTCGATTTGATTTGATTGATAGAATAAAAATAATAACAAAATACTTACATCAGCAAAATTTTTCAATAACCGACAGCATAACACTGGCAACCCTTTGTTAAACGCATGATTTATATAACTGGTAACTTTGGGTACAACTTTTAATGAATCTTTTTGTTTGTTTTGTGCGAATATCAAATGTTCTAAGGGCGTGACTTCGTTCGCATCTGTGACGGTAGTTTTGAGTCGTAGTGCAAATATGACGATGGCAACACAACGCTGTATAGTCGATATGTATTGAGAACCAGTCTCTGATATCCAATTAGTTTCATTACGGATTATGCTCTCCAGTTGTTCGTTACCTACAAATTTTCCAGTTTTTATTTAATTGGACTAGCATATTATTAGCTGTTGCGTCCGTCTGACGACGGGGGAAGAAAGAAAAAAAAAGAAAAAAAAAAAACATTTAAATAAAAAAAAACCAAGTAACTTTGAAGAATTAAGAAATGTGAGTTCAACAAAGGGAAGATCTTTCTTGAAGAGGTACGGGCCTACTCAACACTTCCATTTAACAGCCGGGAACCACAGCGAGCACAGGAGAACTTGGGCTTCCCTATCGCAGAGGAACACGGCTACCACTGAGCCCCTGGTTATACTATCATTTAATCTCGAGTCCCAGACTTTTGGTCAGCCACCCAGACCCTTTACCCTTTTTTTTGAAAGAAGACTTTCGGACCATTATAACCTCTAGTATTTTTTAGAGCACTCCCCTAGTATTTTTTTATTGCTACGAATTTGATATTTTTTTGAGTAGGTAAATCTATTGTCCTCAGTTTGCTCTTCAAATGATGTCATCAACGAAAAACTTTTTAAAAACTCAATAACTTACCAATTGAAATAAGTTTAAGTAGTTCTAATGCGTTTTCAGTATGCAGTAAGCTGTATACACAAGTATTTTTCAACAACAAACTAGTGTTGTCCCCTTGCTTCGTGTCTTGTAACACGAGCGTTATGAAGTGCGAACATCGTTGTATCATGTTACGACGTTCGCGACTGTTCCTGTAACGCCACCCGTACACATTGGGGAATACTTCACGCATTATCAATATGAGACCGGGCAGAATTATATCTTTTGTAATACGATCTTCGTTTGACATCTAGGAAAATAATATTTATTTAATAACGTAGTCCTTTGGTCTCAAATTAAGCTATATTATAATATTTGTTCTATGGGTACCAGATGACGGATATTATACACGACATTTCTTAACTATTATTGTTTTTTTTTTTGGAATTAAAAAAATACACTATGTTGTCTCAAAGCAGTACAAATAACTGTGTTCATTAGACGAATAATCTATCTAAGTCACACCATTCCTTCCTTCTCTTCCCAGCCCACTAACGTTCAACGTCATTTCGGGAAGGTATTTTGTCTAATATGCCGCGTTAAAAAGGCATGTTGGCATAAGATAAGATAAGATAAGATAAGATATATTTATTTGCAAAACATGTGTAGGTATAATAATACAATAAATTGCTTATTATTATAGATCTTAAATACATATTTAGTAGGAGTCAACATGTTTAACCATGACATGGTGTACAAATATATGAATGAGGTATCTAATATTTATAGGTACAATTTAAAATTTCAGCATGCAATTATTGAATATAAAATATTATATGTTTTTTTATTAAGAATTACGTAACAAATAGATAATGAAATACAATCATAGAGAGTTTAAGATCATTATAAGACATTTAGACATGTATCATTAAATAAATTGAAGGGAAAGAAAAATAGAGTAGTCATGTTTATTAAAATCGTCAGTTAAAATCATCATTATGTCATGCATTCAAAGTTTATCATTAAGAAACTCGTCAACATTGTAATAACACTTGTCAATAAGAAATTTTTTAAATACCTTTTTAAATTTATTTGTAGGTAATTGTTTAATGATATTTGGAATTTTATTATATATTAGTGGAGCCTTGCACATAACACTTTTATGTAGCAAAGCTGTTTTTGCGGGATGAACACAAAGTCTGAGATTATCACGACAGGGTCGTGTTCCACTGCTTGATAGTAATGGATATAAATGAGGATTACCTCTAACAAACAGCGCTACTTCCATAATATATAGGCAGGGCAGTGTCAGAATTTTGTGCTCAATAAAAAAGGGTTTACATGAAGCAGTACTTTTTATTTGGAACATAGCTCTTATGCACCGCTTCTGCATTTTCAAAACCATTTCCCTATTGGTAGAGTTCGCCCAGAAGATTACACCATATCTGAGCACAGATTCAACGAGGCCATAGTATGCCAACAAAAGCGCGTCTTTATTAATTATCGGAGCAAGTTTGTATAAAGCATATGACAGGCTGCTTATTTTCTTACAAAGATTATCAATATGTTCTTTCCAATTTAATTGATGGTCTATAGTCAGACCGAGAAAGCGAGCAGTAGTTACATCATTTATAACATTGTTTTCGTAAGTTAATTTAATATTAAATGGATTTTGTCGTCTTTGGTTAAAATGCATTACATTTGTTTTAGTTAAATTAATTTTTAAATTATTATTGGATAACCATGCTATTATAGATGTCAATGTGTTATTTATGTCAAAATTATACTTGTCAATGTCTTTAGATGCAATTGTAATAGTACTATCATCAGCAAATAATGTCATAGGATGATTTGTAGCTTTAGGCAAGTCATTGATATAAATAATGAATAGTAGTGGGCCCAATACACTTCCCTGTGGGACACCAAATGATATATTTCGTTTCACAGACGTATAATTTTCTTCCAATTTTGTTTTTAGGTTTATTTTAGTAATTTGAGTCATTTGCTGTCTGTCTGTTAAATATGAAGTAATTAATTTAAGAACATTGCCTCTAATACCGTAGGCCTCAAGTTTATTTATCAATATCGTATGGTCCACGTAATCAAATGCTAGGGACATATCACAAAATATTGCACATATTGGTATTCTTTTGTCAACATGTGATATAACATTATCAATAAAGTCATAAAGAGCCATATTTATAGTTTTATTTTGTCGAAATCCTTTTTGCTCATTGCACAAAATTTTGTTCTTTTCTAGGTACGTATTTAACTCGCTATACAAATATTTTTCAATAATTTTTGAAAATATCGAGAGTAAAGCTATAGGTCTATAATTTTCCATACACTGTTTGTTATCTTTTTTAAACAAAGGTTTTATAATTGACAGCTTTAGAGCTTCAGGAAATACACCCGCAGGAATAGAAATATTGATGATGTGACTAAGATGATGACATATTTCATCAGATACAGATTTAATTACTTTAGTACTGATGCCGTCGTATCCCGTACTATAGGTGTTTTTTAGGTTTTTTATTATTTTATTTACATGCTCGGCAGTACTGGGACCTAGAAACATTGAGTTTAGTTGATGATTAATTAGAGCGGTGACATTTTTTCCAGTGTATTGATTGGGGCGGACCCTGTCCACAAAGAAATTATTAAAAGCGTTCACAATTTCCATTGAGTTATTTGTGTAATAATTCTTATTTACCTCAATGCTATCAATATTATCCCTTGGAATATTGTGCTTTGTATTATTTATAATTCGCCATGCCGTTTTAGATTTATTAGTTGATGTAGTTATTTTGTGGTTGTTTTGAGCCATCTTAGTCAATCTGATAATTTTCTTGAACAGTCTATTATATCTTTTGAGATTTATTTTGTTTTCGTTTGTGGGGCTTAGTCTATATTTCCAAAGAAGATCTTTTTTCCTTTTACTACAAGTTTTTATTCCGCGTGATACCCATTTTGGTTTAATATTAACTTTGTTATGGAGAGCAGTTTGTGGAAAGCAGAGGTCATAAAATAATTTAAAATCACTTATGAAATGGTGATAGGCCAAATTGGGGTCGTCAGTTTGATAAATATCTATGAAAGACAAACTCCTGAGAGACATTTTGAATTTTTCCATATTTTCTTTGCTATAGTCACGTTTTATGCTGCGCCAAGAATCCAGTATAGGTATCCTTTTGATTGGAACTCTAATTAATTGAGCCGTATGATCAGATAAGCCTAGCTCTAAAATTTCTGTATTGCAACGTTGCACAAAGTCATGTGCAAAGTTATCAATACAAGTTCGACTAGCAAGTCTTGTTGGTTTATGTAAGGCTAATTTAAGATTATTGTTTAATAATAAACATTCAAAATCAAGAGTTACATTATTAGTCATCAAAATATCGATATTGAAGTCTCCAGCAACTAGAATTTTATTACGGTTATATTTTCTGACATAAGATAAAATCTTTTCAAACCGGTCAAAAAAATCACCTAAATTGCTCTGCTTAGGAACTCGGTACAAACAAATTACATTAATCCTATAGTCAACAAGTTCAATTGCACAACATTCAATGATATTTTCAATACAAAAATTTTTAATTTCCCTTATTTCCTTAAAACTATGTGTTTTTCTTAGTAAGATACAAGCTCCTCCTCTTTTGCTATTCTTTCTATTGTACGATGCGGCCAGTATGTAGTTCGGCAGGTTCAGATAGATTTCTTGTTCTTTTATCATAAAATGCTCTGTTATACATAATACGTCAGTTACCTTTTTATTGTCCTCAAGTTCACATAAATTAATGCACATAGCATCACATTTGTTAAGTAAGCCTGCTATATTTTGGTGCAGGATATATAAACATTGTTCAGAGAAAAAATTGAGAATTTTGTTTTTGAGAGCCCTTTTGTGCTGTGTCGGGGATATTAGTAATTGCTTTGTTGTCTCTTATCTGGCTATATAAATTAATGTCAATTTTAATATTATTCATAATATTTGTATACATATTTCTTAGTCCATTTTTATTAATCTTTCCTGTCTTATAGGAAAACATATCCAAGGATAAATCGTTATTACTGTCAAAAAAGTATGCATATTCATTATTAATTAAGTCAAGATATAAAAGGTTACTGAACATTTCCACTTTAAAATTGTATATTGGTGCGCCTGTTATATATGTAGGGTAACAGATGATTTTATTGGTATGAGTTATTGTTTGCAAAGATTTTTTTATAAAATTTATAGTTTTTATGTGGCTTTTTTCATCTTTCACATCATTTTCACCAATCAAGAGGATACAGTAATCGTTTAACGTAAATTCCTCCAATTTATTTTGTATGCCTGTTACGCATTGTTTGATATTACTATTTGGGCTGATATAATGGCAGATATTAAAATAATCTGTAAAGACATCTTCAATAACAGACAGAGACCCTTTTGATTCGTTATTACTTATAATACATAATTTATTTTTCTTACGCAGTTGATCGTTTTTATTTTGATTTCTTTGTTTTGATTCAATGGGGTTTAGGTAGTATTTATCTGTTTTATTCATACATGTGTTAACGACGGGTTTTGGCGTGGTATTTTCGTAGTTCTTTATTGGAGTCGATGTTAGACTGCAGACTCTAGTCCTATTCTTTGCTTTGCGTTTAGATACTGGGGTCGAACATTTGGCGTCACCTGTATCAATCTTTTTATATAATTCTATAATTTTCTTTGATTTTTCTACTTCTGATTTTAAGTTTAAATTTTCAACATTGAGATTTTCGATTTCTTTGTGCGCTATTTGTAGTTCGGCAGTTAATTTACTAATCTGATCCGATAGCATGACCAGTTTTTCGTCGTCAATTGATTCATTTGGCAAACTTCTCATCGTTGTATCAAGGAAGGTAGTTCCTAATATTGATGTATTATTTAGCTGACGTTGCGCTCTGAATGTAATATTATCTTCCTCCATTATAATTAAATTCTACCAATTTAGTATAAAATTATCAGTATGGTATCCCTATATTCAAATATTTTTTATTACTGGCAACTTCAATACCAAAAAAATGTCACTTTTAGTTTTGCTTTTTATCACTAGATGGCGTTGTTTTGTGCTAAGATTTCTTGAGAATGTCAGTAAGCAAGTAGTTTTTGAATATTATTTTTCTGTAACGGTTCTTGTTTTTTAATTTTTAAGGTCACTAGTTTTGCTATAATGTAATGTGTTTGGATATCTTCACATAATTGTTTGTATATTTAGAGAAAAGTTTATAATGCACTTTTATTATTAATATTTTAGTGTTCTTACCGGATGCCAGTCTTAAATTACACTGATTTGAGAAATGTAAAACCTTACTGAGAAAGGCCACAAATAAATTCTACGTTAGCAGTTCCATTTATAAATCATTTTTCACCACAAAACACAAACTAAAATATTATAATTATTAAAATATTAAATTAAATATAAGCGGGCTATTGTTGACGTCGTGAGTGTTGCCACCCGATTCATAAGATTAAGTTTTAAGATCTCCATCTTACAAAATATTTTACCTGCTTAAATTATCACTTACAGCGCCCTAGAAAGGAAATGGAATACACTTGTATTCTTAGTCACCACATAAATAAATTAACAATTACCTCATGAAATGCACACAACATATCAATGTATGCTTCAAGAAACTTGTAAGTGCCACTCGGTTGTTCTATAGTGACTAGGTAAGAGCCAACCGCACCGGAATCAAACGAGGTACCATTAGCATACTCCATGTGGGACAATTTCTGGTTAATAACTTGAGGTAGTAACCCTGTGTTTACTAGTCTATGGAATTAAAAAAAAAAACAAGTAGTGTAAAATCATTACTGATAAATTTATACAATAAAAATTTTAAAAAGAAAGATTATAGTGGAAAATTAATTTAACATGTGCAGGCACCGTGATAGCTCAGTTGGTTAAGTAACAAAACGGTATTCCGAGATCGTGGATTCAAATCCGGCTCATGGTAATCATTTCATCTGCTCTAATTTGATATATTATGTAAAATCATCATCATCATAACATCACGCCTTTTTCCCATTGGGTAGGTAGAGACTATAGAGCGCCATCTGCTACGATCCAAACATAACATGTAATCCAACATGTAAAAGCATAGCAAATTAATTCCAAAAATAAATTTATGCTACTAAACAAATTTCAATGAAATTTGGTATACAGACATCCAGTATGACAAAGGACATTTCACTATTAAAATAAGCTTATGTCCTTTTTGAATTTGTAACATAGCCTATTGGTTACATTACAAATTCCACGCGTACGAAGTTGCTGGCAAGAGCTACTACTTTTAGAATAGAATAGAATAGAATACACTTTATTGTACACCATAAATTACATGTCACTTAAAACTAATGTAACAATAAAACATGTACAATTGGCGGTCTTATCGCAATATGCGATCTCTTCCAGACAACCTTTAGATGGACTCAGTTTATTTGGAAAGGGGTATTAGTGGTGTACTTGCTATGTATAAATTCCAAGTAAGAAGAAAAATCTTATATTACGCATAATCAATACATACTACAGATATACATACACATATAGAGATATAGATCCATAAACGTACATAAACCTATACATAATTCTAAATAGATTATAATACTTAAATATATACATAAACATAATGATGAGAAGTTTGGATTGAATTTTACGTGGTTTGTAGCAGTAGATAATGTTCATTGATACGTTTATTAAACGAAACAAAAGATTGCGCATTTTTAATGGATTTTGGTAATGCGTTCCATAGCAGAGCTGCCTCTATAGTAAAAGATTTGTTAAAGAATCTAGTAGAGTGCAGTGTCAAGGCTAATCGCAAATTTTCCGATGATCTTAAGGTTCTCAAATGTGTGTCATGGAGAAACGTAAAACGTTTTTTGAGATCGGTAGGGCTTGTGGGGTTAAAGAGAATCTTATAGAGTAAACTGAGAATGTGAGTATTCCTTCGAAGTCGGATGGGTAACCACTTGAGCTTATTACGGAATTCAGATACATGATCATATTTGCGTAGCCCAAATATGAATCGGATAGCTAAGTTTTGGAGACGCTCAAGTTTGTTTAACTGGTCCTCGGTAAGATCGAGATAGCTGGCATCAGCATAGTCTAGAATTGGAAGGAGAGTAGATTGCGCTAATGCAATTTTAGTCGTGGTAGGTAGAAAATTTTGTAACCGTCTCAGAGAACCAGTAGACGCATATATCTTGCGGCTGATATATTCCAGTTGCGCATTCCAGGAAAGAGTCTTAACAATGTAGATGCCTAGGTTCTTTACACATTCACTTATGGGAATTGCAACGTCATTAAACATAATTTCTGGCAATGTAGTAAAATCTAGTTTACACAATAGGCGTGAACTACCAATTATAATCGCCTGCGTCTTTCTTGGGTTGACAGTCAATCCATACCGTTCAGCCCACTGATGTTCGTATACATCAGTGGGCTAGATCTAGGTTAGTAGTATTTATAGCTCGAGGCAAATCATCTAATGTTTCTTGAGTATATATTTGCAAATCATCTGCATAAAGGTGGTAGGAAGAATGAGGATTGTGGTTGGTGACTTTTATATATTAAACAAATCATACCTCATATGGATTTCCTTAGGGAATATAGGTACTAAAGAAGTACAGACTGCAAGACATTCAACTAACAGCGGTAAAGGTGGTGTATCAGTTCTCATAAACCTTATTAGAACATCGAAAACGCCTTCACTTGGTGCTACCAAACTCTTTGGTATCTCTTTATCAACAGCTAACGTTTTAATTATACCATTTAATACTTTTGTTCCTTCATAAATCCTTTGTAATGTATAATTAATATTAGATTGATGATGTTTCCGATCTAATGCTTTTTGAATCTCATTGTTGAAAACCGTCCAGTAACAGTAAGGAGTCCGGAAATGTATCATTGTTCCCTCTTTCCTTTCCATTATAGTTGCTTTAGAGCCCATCTCAATGTGGTAAGATGGATCACCGAGTGGATAGTACTCTCTGCCTATGATAGCATCCTCATTTTGTAGTGACATTATAGGTACTGCGTTTGGATTGTATATTTCTGTGTATACTGGTAAACTTTTAAGTTCGGCTAACAGCTGTGAAATTAAAAGACTTTTAATATATTGCAGACTAAAGAAAAAATTGCAAAATAAATAAAGAGTTAGACATGGATGACCTAAGCCAAGCTTGTGTTATAGGAACCAGATTTCCAATTTTATTTTTTGTAGTTACTTACATAGTACATGGAAAATATGCAATCCAAATGTCTATGGTTCATTATATAAATAATTGTCTCAAATTGGAATCAAACTCGCAACCACACGTACGATGTGAGGTTGCGAGATAAATATACGCTCGGAAGCGAAATAGAACTATACCTGGGAATCCATTCAACTCTTGCTAAATCCAATAAAATGTTTTAATTATGACAAAGAGGTATTAAAAATATATTTAACTTACATTTCGTACACTGGACTTCCCTGCTTTAGCTAATCCAGCTGCTAAAGTAGATAGTGCACTAAAATTAAATGGAAAATATTCAAGTCCGGTATTCCATAAAGAGACAACACCAAACTTATCTTCTTTCTGGTAAATTTTCCAGAATGAAGCGCTTATGTCTGACGATGAAAGGAGATCGGCACATAGTTGCATAACTCCTGGCTGATGACTGATAGTTCCATCGCCATCAAACACGTCGCATAGATCGTTCAGTAAACGAAATGTTCGCTCTCTAGCGATTTGGGAGCATTTTGATTTGTCCTAAAATACAATTAAATATTAAATAAAATAAAATTCAAATCTTGATCAATATTATAAAATTCATATTCACATTACGGTTAAGGGAAGCTGATAAATGTCTGTGGTTATGCGAGCAAAGGTAGCCTTCCGATGTTTCGCGACCGGGTTACGCAACCCGCTCTGATTTTGTATTGAAATTACAGAACGATTCTTATATTCAATCCTCCCTATTTTACATAAGAAGTAGGCATGGCCAAACGCAATAGTGGCCGCAGTATTGGCACCGCCCACGGCGAGAGAGCAGTGTGTACTGTATTCTTGTCTTTTTTTTTGACGGGTCGCATATTGCGCGTGGCATGTACGCGGTAGGGCACATTTAGAAGAATTCCTTCTTTCGCGTCATTCACTTTTTCTATTTAATTTGACACAAAAAGTGTGCGCGCGCATTTAGTCTACGTCGTACTCAAGTCATACTGCATCTTTATGACTGTATCCTAAAATTTACTGTCACAATTCTTTTCCAATGCGCTGATTATTGGACTTAATGTCAGATAACATTAGAAAAGGATTTTTTTTATTTTATCCGAGGACTTAATATTTAACGTCAAAAATGCGTGACTTTATAACTTATTTCCTTACCGTAAATACAGAACTGTTAAGCATCTGTTGAAGGAATTCAAACACTTGCATTCTTAATGCTGTGGCACCAAAATGTTGATATTGGCTCTCAAACAGTTTTGAATGTTGCGGACTCTGAAAATTACTATCTTTGTAAATGAAGACACAATGCATATGCAATAAATTAAAAGGTATTATAAGAAAAATTATTGTTAACTAACAAAGTTTGCAAATAAAAAAATAAGGTCCTCAATCATGTTGATGAAAAATCACAGGTTGGGCTTTATATACCAAATTTCAGATCGAAAGCCGACATGCGATTTTTAGAACTACACCTGAATGGAGTGCTAAGTGTGCAGAATTTTATAATAGCAAGTATCTAGCATATAATATTTTTAACTCATAACTTATTGTCAGGTGTGGCAGAAGAAGCACGAAAGTACAATAAATGCTGTAGAGATGCGCTCTTTGAGAACTATGTGTGGTGTGACTTTAAAAGATAGATTGAGAAATGAAGTTAGAAGAGAACATTGCGGTCTGAAAGAGGATGTAGTGACTAAGGTGGAGAAAAGTATGCTTAGGTGGTTTGGTCATGTGGAGAGGATGGATGAGAGACGATTAACGAAAGGCATATATACGGTAAGTGAAATGCTGGGAGAGGACGCCTGAGAAACATATACTCCGATGACATCGCCGGTATACTCCAAAAGGGGCAAGTGGGTAGCACTTACAACCTTTGGGCATGTATGACCAGATGTATGAGTGTGGATGAAGCCAAGGAAGTATGTTTGGATCGTAGCAGATGGCACTCTACAGTCTCTGCCTACCCCCACGGGAAAAGGGCGTGATGTTATGATGATGATGATGAACTTATTGTCAATAATAAATATATAGTTTATAGTTATAGGTTATATTAAATTTATAATTTACCTGTAGTGTTAGTATCATCCAAGTGATAAGCATGGCACTGTGTTCTGTATTGAGATGTAATTTTGTAAGCTCTGCTTCAACCATATCCTTTGTAGTTTCTATCCATGATGATAAGTTTTTACTGTAACAATATTTCTTTTATATTCTTGTTATAACCATTATTTAGATTAAAAGAAATCATACAAACTAGTAATTACAATGATCCTGAACTTAGCAGACAGCAGACAAAATGAAATTTCAGAGATATGTCATGTCTTAATTTTTTTAAAGTCTAAAGATTTATTAGATTTTTTTTTGTTACTTTTATTATTTTTACTTTTTTTTTAGATAGATTATCTGGATAAAAAAAAGTGACCTCTTCGGTTTCAAAAAATCTAAAGGTGACAGTATTTTGATTTTCATTAAGATTATTTTTAGCTTTGATATCCGACTTCAAAATTTCAAAAGAAATCTAAAATTAAGGATATCTTACGATCCGACTAACAAATTCAAAATCAATAAAATATCACCTTTAGATTTTTTAAAGAATTTTTTTTTCGCTTATACAATGTCCCAGAATGCTCTAAGCCAAAATTAAAAAAACTAACTAAAATCGCCTTTTCTAAATCCAAAAATAAACTAAATTTCAAAGTTTCAGATTTTTAAAACAATTGGCACCACGTTGAGGGCTTCGCAAATTTTTGTTTATTTGTAAAAAAAATTTTTTATAACTCATAAAATAATTTTGTTTATTATCACCTGTAGGTACTCGTATGTCAACAACAAACAATTTTCCAATTTCGTAAACTTGGAGAACTTAATTTTGCTATAGATATCCCTATCTGAAATTTCATTTTGTCTGCTGTCTGCTAAATTCAGGGTAATGTAATTACATTACCTTTTAAAATATGTATACTTAAAACTACAATTTTTTTCCTATTCTACACTATCCTTTTGACATTAACAAAATTTTCTAAATGCATATACTTGGGGGGATTATATTTAATTTATACATATAGTAGTGCAATCATATAAGCAAAGTATACTTACATTTTTTTAGAATCAGCTATAACCATAAAAATACAAATTTCCATATACATGATTCTCATACATCCTTCTCGATGCCTTTCCTCAAGTAGCTCACTGTACCCCTGGTTCTTACCATAGCCATGCTTTCTAAATAACCCAAACAGCTTTTTAAATTCAGCGTCAGAAAACTCCTGTTCATCAGCAATATGTAGTAGAATTTGTAAAATACTTAATTGTTCTCTCAAATTACAATCAGCCCAATCCTGTCTTATATTTTCATTTCCAAATTCTATTTGAATTTTCCTTGAAGGTGGGGCAGCATTTAGTAAATTCTCAAACTGAATTATAAGGTGTGATTTTAAAGTGGTCATTCCTATATCATCAATTATTTTTTTAAATTGCTCTTGGTGTTTATGGCCAGGGTCGTTTTTAAACTGTACAATGTACTGTATAAGTCTGAGTAGGAACAATCTTTCAGCATAATAAAATGTCCAAATGTTAGGCAGTAAGAACACCGGTCTTGTGTCAACAAATGCTAAATTTTTCAGTGCATTTGCTGGAGTGCCATATGATATGTCACACAAATAGTTTCTCACTATGTCCCATACTTGAAAGCAATCCACATCCTATAAAACATAAAAAAGGAGCAATTAATAAATATAATTATGTAAAATTTATAAAAGTATGAAAAATATTAAGTTACAAATATAAATTGAAGTATTTATTAGGTTTTTCTAATACCTTCCATGGAGACTGTATTATCTATAGTCAGTTAATACATAACAATCTGATTGTACACTTAATTTAATGGATACATGCAATGCACAGAATTATATAAATAAATATTAATAAATATTAATGGACATTTCACACAACGTCCTCTGGTCCCAAGCTAAGCTTATATGCTTGTGTTATGGGTACCAGAATACGGATAGAATACATATACTACTTTCTTTTTGTAAATACATACTTATAATATATAGAAACACCCAGACGCAGTACAAACATTTCTTGACTATTTTAAAATCTGAAATCTATAGGCAAAAATGAATTAAATAAAAGTACATAGTATCAAATATCTACATAATATACTTACGATATAACCCTGCAGTGTTTGAACCACAGCTAATAATTTAGTATGTTCAGCAAACTTAGCTTGAAGTTGTGTGAAGTTGTTAGGCTTGTGAGGTTTATAGCTAGCTAGTCCCAGTTTAATTCCTTCTAATACATCCTTATTACCTAACACAGATGCTAATTCCTCTCTGGATAAACTTTCCGAAGTTATCCAACGCCACAGCCTCTTCCAATATCTGAAACCAAAATCTGTATCATGTAAACAATGAATAATACTTAAAGTTAGATAGACAATTATTATACAAACCTAATTGTATCTGATTCCATATTGTTAAAGCACCTAAGAAAAGAAAGTAATTCTAAATCTTGATATTAGGTTTACCACTATTTTCATATAATCATCGTTTATTTACCGCCTTACAACGTAACATTTATAGGTTAGGATTAAATTTTCAATTTCAATCAAATTCAGTGTCAGGGTTGCTAGATGTCAATTATTTAGATTCGCTTAATTGACATTTAAACAGTAGGCGAGATTATACGGCAATAGGTATATAGGGCAATAATAATACGGCCAATGTGAATTAATTCAATGAGCATGAAAACAAATCTACCCATTGTGCCAGCCAGGGCCGAGCCGCCCCTATGTTTCGCACATAGGGGCGGCTCGTGTGCGGCACACACACCCTGTTTTCTAATCAGCGCACAATAGCGCATTATGCGGCACAATGCTCAACGTTGAGTGTTCCAATTACAGCATCGCATCGCACAATCGAGCACTCTCAAAAGTGATGCGTGCAATCCATACCAACTTCAGCGATAGAAAATTAACACGTATTTTTTCTTTAAATTGGCATTGATTGAAATTTTATTTATTAATATATAAATAAAATTTCAATCAATGCCAAATCGTTAGTAATATTATTTATTAAAAAAAAATATATGGCTTTCTTTTCGTCGGCGTTTTCTGGAAATATTCAAAGTTAATTCAAGCTGTGTTAAAAAATAAATAAATATAAGTATGGATGAAGGTTTAAACAATGACTTTTTTTATATCCCACACATTTAATGTGAATACAATGTTTATTTTAGAATTTTTTTTTTCAACACTGAACTTAGCGCACTCTGCTGGCGCATTTTAAAACTAATTCACGTTCCAATTAAGCGTCAGCATTGTGCGGCACTGAGTCGCATTATGCTCTGCCATTGGAAAAAGGGGACAGGCGCCAAGACAATTGGGGAGCACGTATTCTGTTCTGAGCATAAAGTGGTGATCTTTCAATAGGCAATCTTCCTCAAGAACAACTCTTATCTCAAATCTCTCTAAAAAAATATACAGCCGAACTTGGATCATCCTCCTTTTTTGGCAGTAGGTTAAAAAAGAGGCGCTTCATAGGTTTCGCACACAGGCGCTGCAAGGTGTCGGTGCGGCCCTGCGTTGTGCTACAGCATTGACTGCATTGAGTGTACGTAGCGCTCGCATGCAGGTGCTAATTGCAACAGATTGGTACGCGCACGAGGAACATCCAACAACGGTGGCTTCCGTCGTTTGTAGTATAATACTTTACTTCCATAGCCCATGAAATAAATCAAATAAGTAGCACCTTAGATCAAACCTCTTACAAACCTGGGATGCTATACCTAAACGAGAGCAAGCAGAATGGTAAACTGAAGAAACAACAATATTATGTCATGTTCTCAAGCAGGTTATAAAACTTCTTCTTTTTCATAAGTAGCCTAAATAGCTTCTGGTAGCTAATCCAATTGGAGCTCTTGGTCACTATTTGACCTTCTAAAGTAGCCTTTATGGCGACAAGTCACATATGTTGGCAATCTTTATGGCAAAAACAAACATTAAAGTTTAATATAGAGGGCTCTGTCATTGATTTTTTGTTGCGTTACAGGCGCGTTCACTTTCATTTACTAGGTACAGATTTATAGATTAAAAAAGTTAAAAACTATCACAAACGTCACCGGTCGTAATACGAAAATTTGCTGAACATAAAAGAACAACAAAAAGTCAAATCCAATTTAGACGGGTATCTACGTAAGAAACTAGGCTCTGGCTCTAACAAAACTGTGGATACGATGCTATGGATTGTATGGATCATTGAACGCATTTTGTATTGACCTTTTATCGTTGATGTTTTGAAACTTCGTGTTTTGAAATTTTACGAGTTTGACGCAAGTTTGACGTTTCTTTTACCGACGTCACCACATGAGGGACTGATATGGGTAGTTGTGGTCGGCAATTTTTAAATTTATAATCATTCAAAGTTGCATTATCAATTAAAACTCGGTTGGTACTAGTGAAGATTTTTAGATAACAGTCAGTGCACGTGATGCTTTCACTGTGGATGTACGAATGGACAAGTTTTTATTTAATTCATTAAAATTTATTGGTTATAGCTAAATTAAATTTGGTGCTTGATAATCTCTGAGAGATGGCCCCTGCAGCAACTGCGGTGAAACCTAAACCCGATAATGATCCAATTGGCATCAGGGCTGTACTTTTGGGGCCTCCAGGGTCAGGGAAAGGCACTCAGGTAAGATAAGTTTGATCTTTGACCTTATACATTTTTTATGATATAATTCTATAAGCATTTATTATATATGTATAGTATGGAACAGGAATAGAGCTGTAAACTTCTGTATTTTGCTTTTCTTCATGCTGCTACACATTTTACTATGGATGACACTGATATTCTCAGTAAAGTGACAAAGTCCCTTTAGTTAAGAGAAATTGCACAGTCTATAGTCTTTCTAAGTAAAATCGAATGTTCATTTCGAATCTTCTCTTTAAGTATTTATCTTTGGTGAATTTAGTTAGAAATTAACTAAGATTTTTGTTTTGCTAGGCACCACTTCTCAAGGAGAAATTTTGTGTTTGTCACTTATCAACTGGTGATATGCTTCGTGGGGAGGTAGCATCTGGTTCAGAGTTGGGGAAGAGGGTCAAGAAAGTCATGGATGAGGGAAAGTTGGTTTCAGATGAGATGGTGGTGGATATGATTGATAAGAATCTAGACCAGCCTGAGTGTAAGAATGGATTTCTTCTTGATGGATTTCCTAGGACAGTTGTCCAAGCTGAAAAAGTAAGTCTTTATTTTACAGGTGCTCTAATTTTTTTGTTTTTATGTATGTTTGCAATGTTATCAGCTTGACTTTTTTATACTTTTTCTCTTAAAGCAGTTCTATAAAAAAAAGTAAAAAACTTACTTATATTTTTAAAATTTGAATGACTGAATGAATACTCTTTATTGTACGCCAGTAAAATATTACAATAAATTTTAACAAATAGTACTTATGCTAGGTACAATAGGCGGTCTTATCACAAATTGTGATCTCTTACAGACAACCTTATGATGGAAATAGCAGCGGCGTGTACTGGTATTTAACTTAGGGTAGGCAGTCACAAAAACTTTTTCTTTTATAGATTTTTAGCATAGCCACGCGACGGATCTCTAAGTCGGAAACCATGCCAACAGAACAAATTTTAATCTGAATATCCCGAATCAGTCCACACTGTACTAGAATTACTAAACAATAACTACGTACGTACATACATACGTACATGTACGTATGTGCATACGTTTCATAACTTTTAACATGAAATTTTCGAGTTAAATTACCTACCTTTTTGCTGGCTTAGTTGTCCTTTAGACACAATTTGAATCTTTTCAAATAACAATTGTGAGAACTTCTTATTTTTAATTTTTAACAAACACACACTATCAACACACATTTCACAATCAAATAACATTTTAAAATCAACAAACGAAAATCCATACAATTATTAAATTATAGAAACTCAATATTAAACAGTTCAATGAATCACACGAAAAAATGAAATGGCCTCCGTCGAACCAAAATATTTCTGCTATTTAAATAAATAAAACCTTACTAAACAAAAATGCATACGTGATTTATTAGACTTCCGACTATTATATTTATTCGGATTATAAGTAACGAACGAACATTGCCGAATACTCGCGGTAACATCCGATCGCCAAAGCAGGCGGCAGGATTTTCAGTGTAAATCGTCTTGGATATGCAAGCCTGTGTGCGTTTGCGAACTGTGCACGGACACCAAAATTTCTACACACATATGAACTCATGGCAGGCGGGCGGCGTGGAGCTTGCTAGCTACGCTAATATTATTCCTTCGCCAAACGCCTGGCAAAAAGCAATTTGCAAGCACATATTGGTGCTATATATGAATTATTAGGCGTTTTTAAGTTATACCTAATATTTTGTTTAATTAATAGTAAATAAATGAATAAAGTCATCTAAAACATACGAACGTTTTATTAAAATATCTGTGAATGGCAAGTAAAGCAGAGCTTTTGTGCCTTAATAGAGTGCACGCCCATGGGAAATAGTATATTAAAGAGAGGGTATAATGTGGCGCAACATAACTTATAAATAAATAGATAAATAATCTTATAATACATACCTACATAAAGATAATAATTATAGTTTTGTAT
Source organism: Orgyia antiqua (assembly GCA_916999025.1). Taxonomy (NCBI): domain Eukaryota; kingdom Metazoa; phylum Arthropoda; class Insecta; order Lepidoptera; family Erebidae; genus Orgyia; species Orgyia antiqua. The sequence continues at coordinate 25,629,057 of OU779862.1, forward strand.
ACAAATAAAAGTTTAAATAAAAAACATGTAAATAAAGCAATGATAGATGTGTTTGTTGTAAATGATGTGTATATAATATTAAATATATAATAACTTAGGAATAAATTATGATGATTGTTAAATGTGTTACAATCTGTCTATTTTAAATACTTTTCCTAGCAAAGGATATTGTCCACCATTAGCACATATTATTGATAGTGGTCTGCCATTGACTTAACAGATTATTATTTTTGTTGATAAGTAATGTTTTAAACATTTCAGCTGGATGATCTCTTAGCTAAAAGAAAAACGGAACTTGATGCTGTTATTGAATTTGGAATACAGGATAGTTTATTGGTACGCAGAATTACTGGAAGATTGATTCATCCATCTAGCGGTCGAAGCTATCATGAGGAATTCCACCCTCCTAAGAAACCAATGACTGATGATGTAACTGGAGAGCCATTAATAAAGCGGTCTGATGATAATGTAGATGCCTTGAAGAAGCGTCTTGCCACTTATAATGCTCAAACTGTACCTCTTGTGGACTATTATATGAGGAAAGGCCTACACTGGAGAGTGGATGCTGCAAAATCTGCTGATGATGTCTTTAGCAAGATTGATAATATATTTAAAAGTAGAATCTTCAGTAGACAAAGAGCAGCTCAGTAAAATAGATCAATAAATATTTTTTGTACAAATACTATTTCCATATTGCAGTTTTATAATGTCTATATGAACTTTGTGAAACTTCAGAATAGTTTTCTTGAACAAATATAGTGGACTGGAATCATGGTATATTTTGTTTAATTGTGTCAGTTTTGTTTGATAGTTTATCAATGTAACATTGAGTGATTGGTGCTATATCTATTACTTAATACCAAAACTTGATAAGCACTCTGTTAATAAAGATAAAGTTGTTTTGCTTTAACTAATTTACCTATAGTAATATCATTATAAAATATTGTTGATTATTCTAGAATTGCTAAACAGACTTTTCTTAAAAAAAAACTGTAGATGGAAATGTTTAAGAACAGAGTAAGCTATTAAATCTTAAAAGTTGGAACACAGGAATTGTACAATATTCATGAATAAAGTAATTTATTAATTTTGCAATTGACATGCTATGCTTTTACTTAATAAATTAAATTACGGTGGAAGAAGTGATTACCGCAAGCGGTACTCGAACCCACGACCTCGGAATACCGTTCCGTAGCTCTGCCAACTGAGCTTATTGCGTTGTCAGTGCCACGGAACGGTATTCCGAGGTCGTGGGTTCGAGTACCGCTTGCGGTAATCACTTTTTCCACCGTAATTTAATTTATTCATGAATAACATTGGTTTGGTACAGTTTTACAAAGAAGTAAACGCAGTATAAACTTTGTTTATTATGTTTATTTCCATTAACATAGTTCAGATATAAGGTATTTAATATGATAAGCTCGAAAAAGGCACAAGCCTTTTTGGTACACATGTCGAGTAATAATTATAATAAGCAGAAATAAATGATTATTTTAATATGTGAATTTTCTCACACAATCATAATTTATCTCCACACAATAAGATTTTACAATACTGCAGGTACCAAAATAGCATTACAATACATAACATATGGTATCAAAGTTCTTGTAAAAGAGTTACATAACATTTTTTAAAGTTTTTGGTAGGTATTTTATTTTACTGTTAGAGAAGCATAACACATGATATTCTAATGTTTTCTAAAATCTGTCACTAGCTTCCAGACTACCTATTAGATTAAACATGGATTAAACTGCTAACATTAGAGTAGCGAATTCAATTGGTAGATTGATGTGATTAGGTAATTTTCATCTCTTACCAACAACTGCTGACCAAAAACTCGAATTCATTTTTGGAACCCCCATTAAAATTGCCATTAGCTGTCTTCAAGCTGCACAATTTCTCTTCTAAATTGTTGATCCCGTGTGTGTAGCTATAGGATACACAACATAGACCGAAACCAGCACTAAATTTAATAGCAATTGCTACGGGCCCTGCGCTTAGAAATTTCATTACGACCAACCCATTTCCCCGAATCGTTACACTCATAATAATGCAATCAGGGGTCTCTTTGACAGAATTTTTATCCTAATGCCTATGGCCTAATCCGGCACTGATATTTGCTGTTAGTTGCGCTGTTCAGGCCCGTCTTCTCCACAGAAAACAAAGCACGTACCCAGGGTCTCGCGATTATTAGGACCCCCATTCCCTGCTCCATTAACTCCATAGGGGCCCCACAATCCTAAAGTACCCAGGGCCTTTTATAGGTAAAAATCTGCCCTGTCGCTGTTCGTTCCTATTAAAGTGCGTACCTTATGTGTTTATTATTATTTATTTTAAGTACTTCTTATTTTACCTAGAGCTACAAAGCCACTACAATAGTACCAATTCTACGTGCACAACCAAACGAAACTTAACTAAAAATTGAAAACAACTATGGCGTATTTTGATTAATTTGCTGTTTCGTTGTGCGCATTTTTGTTAATTAAGATCGTTTGTCTGTAATATACAGATTTTCTAATAAAAAGTTCCGTTAAAATTGCTGAATTGTGTTATTGATACATTCATATAGGTATTGATTTTTTAGATAAGTTAAGCTTAGTTGTGCACTCAGAATTTGTACCAATATCTTGCCAAATAGGTGATAATAAATAGTGTTAGGATAGAACACGGATAACGAAAGCATTAACTATTCATTATCACAAAATAACACGCGTGACGACAACTTCTCTGTGCGCCTAATGCCAAGTGACCAACTACAAATCCCTATTTGTATACTTTCTACACTTTACAATCCTTTTTAATAATCTAATTTCGATACATACAAACGCTATACTTAAGACTGTAGTTAACTTGTTGCTTAGGTTCTCTGTGGGTGGGTTTTATTTTATAAAAAATACCTATTATTATTAATATATTATTAGGATGCAGCTTTATCGGTGCACTCATGTGCAAAATGCGGGAGGCCTTCCGCTTAAAGGTGGCATGTGGCTACACTATCACATCACTTGCTGTAGCCTTCCCTTTTTTGACGCTGCTGGCTTATTATTTTGCACAGTTAGATAAGTTATACATCAATGTGGGACCCACTTCTACGTTATTTACTACTTTCGTCAAGTATAAAATCTGCGCTACAAAGACAGTACGGTTGACGCAAGTAGATTATTTATAAGGTAGACAAAAAATTTATTTAATATAAATGATTAGTTATGTATATATTATTATCTAAACATCACCGGGTCTTCACAGCCGTTTAGGTATTTAGGTTTGAAATGTTATAAATTTATTCTAGATCATGTAGGTACCTACGATATAAATCCTGTTTAGTTTTATTACGAATTAATTATTTAATAACTTTGATTTAAAGATTTGTAGGAAACGGCTATTAATAACAATATTTATTTAATGAACAGGACTATTTCAAAATAAATAAGTACTTACGTAGATCATGAAGTATAATGATTGCGAGCAAATAAAAGGAAGAAAATAAAACACAAAAACAAAAGGACCGATTCAGTGTAATTGTGATTTGCAATGAGCATAAATCATACAAAAGAATCTTATTTTAATAATACATACAACACATAGGAGATTGACTTTACAAAGACAATGATAGATACAACATTAATGTGATGTAATGTAAAACATAATTACTTAATGATAAAAGAAGCAATGAAACGTCATGATATGCTTAAAGATTGTTACAAATTTACAATATGATTGTAAAAATAATTCATGTCGACTAGTTAAACACATTACAATGTAGTACTCAAAGCAATACATAACGAATTTACATATTACGGTGACCTGGGGGTTTTATAATAGCATATAATTGAATATAGATTAAACGCTATTCAAAATACGACAATTGTTTATCATCATTATAACACCACACCTTTCTCCCATGGGGGTAGACAGAGACTGTAAAACGCCTTCAGCTACGATATTATTCGTAGGTGGATTAACCACGTAGCAGTAGTATTAAAAGCTACATGATCCGAGTTGCTACGTATATAACTTTAACTTTTATTGGAATTGATAAAGCTTGTAACGACTTTTTTAAAAGCTTTTTGACGAGCTTCGTGGTCGAGTGGTTTATGTAACGGACTGCCAATCACGAGGTCGCGGGTTCGATTCCCGCTCGGGACAATCATTCGTGTGATATTTATAAATGTCATACAAATGTTTGTTCTGCGTCTGGGTGTGTTCTATGTATTATAAGTATGTATTTACAACAGAAAAGTAGTTTATGTATTCTATCCGTATTCTGGTACTCATAACACAAGCATATAAGCTTATCTTGGGACCAGAGGGCGTTGTGTAAAATGTTCATGAATATAAAAAAAAAATCTAACGTTTATAACAATAAAACAATTCAAGGCCTCACTATAGAATTTGCTACAGGCCCCACGGCTTAAGGACCTACATCAATATTATCGTATATCATCGCCGACACGTACATATTAACACAGTCAGTAGGCACAGAAAATGAAGAATTAGGGATATTTTTTTTGTTTACTCAAAATCTACTAAATATATTTTAATTCTGATTTACGTGTTTCTATAAATAATAGTTATTTATGTTTTTAAAGTTATTTCATTAGTTAATACGCGATAATAGACCGACAAATGAAAAAAATAAAAAATGAGAGAGGTTGTTTCGCTAAGATTTTCTATCGAGAAAACTTTTTTCAATCGCGTTTCTGAGTATAAGCGATCCTAGATCATATATTGAAAAAACATATACTTAAAAATTAGAGCTCTAGCCATTCAATCTAAAGAAACAATGAAAACTTCGTACGTAGAAAAATGCACGAAGCTATTTTGGTATCGTCTTAATCTGGCACTGTACTACAAACTGTTTGTTATTGTTTTTATCTCAACTCTATTTACAATTAAATTCTAGGTGCAGTATTTTGAGTAGCTTTTAACCTACAAGATAAACGCCATTGATACAAATACCCCAGGTCAGTATATTATACGCGAACACCAACGTTCTGTGATGCACAGATCAATGTTTAAGATATTGATATGATGATAACATGTGATATGAAATGGTCGATTCTAAACTAGAAAGTGGCCCGCCATTCGCCTTTAATAACAATACACAGGTCCCAAATAATGTAAAAAAGTAAATATTTTAAGTTTTTGATCGCTATTATCAAAGATATGACTGAAAAAAATAGCTGTTATTAGAGTATTTATTTGTTCTATTAGGTACTAAGTAATCATTTATTAGAATTTTTTTTTAAAGTTTCTCTAGCTACGCCCGTGACAAACACAACCGTAGGGTCTCTTTAACTAATTTTTTGCAGGCCCCGCGCTGGTTGAGTCCGGTCCTGGGTATTGTTTATTAAATACAATTATTTATTTCTAACGTGACTTAAACGTTACATTTTTATAATGGCGATCAAAACCTTAAATAATGTCATGGACAATTAATAAGTCAAACACTAATGGACATCGAAAGCTCAACTAACATCAAAATAAATAACTACAGTTAAAAAATAATAATGTAAGATTATATACAAAATGTTACGTAGACCAGTCACAGCTAGTTATAACAACGTCCTACGTCACTATATTATTATAGCTTTGGATAATCGTAACTACAACGTTTATGGCTAACACTAATTTACAATAAAGCTTTTTAGAACAACATTTACATATTATATTGTATTATATTAACAAGTGGGGTTCTTTAACGGTGCGATCACTACTGGTACTCGTCAACGATCATTAATAGTCAGGAATGCTTTATCACTTACTGATTTACATAATGCAATAAAACATATGACAAAATCAGTTGCTGTTCATTTTAGACTAAAATTAAATAAATATAAGTTAAATAATCAAAATCTTTCAGAATAAATATTAAGTATATTGAAAACATTTTTTCTAGTTTCAGGATAAAATTTAAGATTCGGTACATACTAATTTATTTTATCGAATTCGAAAATATTATCCGTTGGATTTCGATTTAACTACCTTATATGATTGTTTTCGTTATTACCTACTTACGAAACAGCAAAACTAGGTAAAACCACAGGCACTAATTAGTATCTTTATCAGCAAGTGATGAAGCAAACCCGTGTTGTGACGACAACTATGTGAGGCACTTCGTCTATACATAATATTTAATACACAGACACATAGACATTCGCTCATTTACCTTCATTTTATGAGTAGGCATACATCCAGTTTACTTGTCCTATTTAGCAAACAATCCAATAAAAATAATAATTCAATAGTTAAAAATGTGAAAATGTTCTTTTTCTTTCTTTAAAAAGGTTTTTTTTTCAATTTAGCAAAGACAGTTATAAAATTTTTAATTATTTAGGAAATCAGTAGACATACAATGAGTCAACGAGCACACTATCAAACTCTATTCCACTAATAAAAAAAAACTATTCTTAATTTAAATTTTGTGAAGATTACAAAATAAGACGAGTTATTGTGTGTGTGAATTTAGTAGAGTAGAACGTATCGTCTGTGTTGTTATGAACCGACGCTATACATATATTTCGAAGTATAATCGTGATGTATATTATACATATAGGCTAGGACACAGTACGTGAGAGGTATGCAGGTGTACAACCCGGGCGCGGCGCACGTGTCGCGTGTCGCTCAGTGGTCGTGCAGACGGTCGTGTGACCGACTCGACGAGCGCGATGTCTTGCGTTGGTCCAGGTACGCGGCCGGCGCCCAACCCTCACCGTTACCGCCTGGATACATAACAACATACATTGTACAACAACTGAGCTCTTAATACAAAGGGCTTCCTTTCAGAGGCGTATTTACCCTAGCCTACCATAGGGGTCATGGGCGGCAAGCCTGAGAAAGGCGGCGAACTTCAAGTTTAAAGTTTTGCTCTATATCTATTAATATATAGGGCGGTTAATTTAATTGGCCCGGGGCGTTAAATCAAATGGCTCGGGGCGCCAATTTTCAAAATACGCCTCTGCCTCCTTTACATTGGGAGGGTAGGCTTGTATAATTCTTGTCTCCAATAATTATAAAACTGCTAAAACTAAAATATTCAAACCTGCTACTTGCGTCTTGTCAGCAGTTTCGGAGATACATATATCCATTGAATTATGCTTACGTGTTAAGTCACATATTTTTAAATATATATTTAAATTACCAAGTACCGTTTACATTATTATTTATTAGGAAGCATATAATTTGCAAAAACTACTATCAAATACATTAGATAAATATCCAGCACCGGTCTAGGATGTAAAATGTATAACTCGCTTGGACTCCCAATTCTTCTATTATGACTATGGTAAGGCTCAAGGTACCACCATGGCCCGGTAGTGCTATAGGAGAAAATTAAAAAAAGACTCCCAAGTCTTGTTAGTTGTATAAATAATAATGTAAAATAATAAATGTAATGTTTACCGGCGAGTCTGACGTACCACCAGCCGGCGCAGCCCACCTTGAGCAGCTCGGCGTGCTGGCCCTCGCGCAGAGACACCTCGCTGGGACCCACCGCCGTGTAGTCCGACAGAGCCACCAGCGCGCACCCCACCGCCTGATATCAACCACATTCGGTCAACATACCACAACAACATTATCACATCATAACTATGATGCCTTATACAACACTCTACTTTACAAGGTATATTTATAATCTGAACTTTTATTCCCATTGCAAAATCAACAAAACGTCTTGGAACTGACAAAATAGCAAGTTAGATATGCAATGTATAAATACTTTAAATGCACCATCAGATATAGAATTATAGTATCAATCGTGTACTATGAGTTGACTGATTACTGAATTAACCTTGCATGTTAAATTTCAAAATGATGAACAAAGTACCTGAATGAACGACATGGTTATCTAATGCTACATGGAGAATGATATTAGTTAGTATGTATTTACGCAGTGTAGAGTAGGTATACTCTACACGCTCTTGCGATCTCTTGGGGAAAACTCTACCAATCTTGCTGTTAAATTCGAATACTATCAGTGCTTGACGATTAATAGTTAATAGGCTTTCCGCGCTCCAGAGTGTCATCTTCCGTGTGTTCATAAAATCAGCGTGAGTAACGAAAAACGAAACATTTCTGATACGGGTCCTTTTAAAAACCTATTTTCTTATCGTTCCAGAATTTATTACACATTTTAGTCCAATATATCAAAATCCCCAGTGGGGCTTCACACACAGTATACATGCACAAAAACGTCAAATAATGCAGTAAGTAGATAACACGTTGTTAATACACCCTGCTAACTGTTGGGCTTCTCAAAACATGCATGTTAATAAAGCTGTATATTAATAGTCTGACACAGTCAATTTAATATTTAAATATAATAAATAAACTATACATAATATCGTCTTCATAATTATTTATTAGGCAATATTATTACAATAATAATTATATTTGTTTATACGATATTTTAGACGTAAAGTACATAAATTATATTGTATAGACATAATTAAACACGACAACCTTAATTATAATAGACGACAATCAAGTGTGTTCCACTTTTTACTTAAGTTCACCAACCAATAAATAGGATTAACGAACAAAAGTAGTGAATGGAAACTTGAATTTCACTATTGTCTATTGAGGCGAACCGTAGTGTGTGGCACGAGATATAATCACAATACATTTAAGTACAAGTATATATGGTAGTAGGTATAGATATCAATAGTTCACGTCCAGAACTCCAGTAGAAACATATAAGTGCAATATTTATGATACTGAACAGTCAATGGTCAAAGTATATCTGCATACTTAGAGTGAGCTATTGTTTGGGATCCTAAGATCCTCCTCTAAGTCTAACTATCCAAAAGCAATACTCTTAAAGTTAGCGAATGAACACGAAGGGGCAATAGTTTCCATCTTATCGTGATAAGACGTCGGATATCGTTCCTAGAAAACTCATTATTTTCGTTTTATGACATGTTCGGTTTAAATTCTTAAAAGATGGACCATTGACTTTCAGGTATGTTCTCGTAAAGATCTGATGCTGTCACACTTAAATAAAACAAGACCATTTAAGCTATTAGATTGCACGTTCAAAGCGGTGTTATGTGAATGATGCAAGCTGTGATGCCGTGCGGTAGAGCGGTGTAATATTTCATAGATATCGCTGTAAATTCGATTTATTGAGACTGACTGACAAGAGACTATCAAAGAGAAATAATCGACCTGATAAGTCCTAGTAATGTCTATGTGTAGTGTATATTGAATATCATTTAAACATATAATAAGTAGATAATAAAGAAAGTACATTACTTAGATAGCGTACTGTCACTACATGTTCTGATTTAAATAAAGATGTATGTAGTATATATAATATTGATCAACATTCACGTGTATTATACATTTATTGTAAGCAAGCGCATATATCGAACATAAAACCCAATAAGCACACTGACAATGAATGACATAACAAACAAAACATGACTTACACGATAGTTAATGTTCAGCGAATACAATCGAAATATCCACGTTCTCTTTGGTTAAATAGTTTAAGCTTTGGATATAAACTCAGTCTCTTTTTCAATATGTACAAAGCCCATTTACTTTATTTATTAATTTCAGTACTGTGACACGTAAAATGTGGATGTGGCTTGTGCGGAGCCCGCCACAGAAAAGAATTGTACCATTCTGTGTATGGTACCGTTGAGACCGACCGCGACGGCCTCCGTCACCTGTTGAACAACACATCTTAAAGCATGGCGGCCATCTTGTGGATACGGCGCACAAGATGGCGTCGAGACATTGCTCGCCATTGAACACCTCCTCATAGCTACAGTAGTCACAATCTGGTGAGGTACCCGTGCCTCGTGAACCGTGCAAAACTAAATCCATAAATTTTCAGTGCTAGTGTCGCTAAATTATTGAAAAGAAACTAAAAGCGATGATTGCTAACATAACTTATTGTATGCTGTGAGGGCGTGAAACCTAAAAGATTTATTTTTGACACGCGAGAATTTGTAGTATACACTTCAGTTACAAGCCTAAATCTAATACGCGATACTATAAATTCTCAAAATACACATCTTTCTTTCTACCACGTAAATCAATTATTATTTTAATAAATTAAATCATCATTAAAACGGTCCAGGTTATGAAATTAGACAGTTATCGGGAAGCATCATGTGCATGGGGTTGCCAGCGTATTCATGCGCTACCCGTGACATTTCAGCCCGCATTCCTTTAATATGCTTTTTAGACTTACATAAAGAGTGGGTTTTCACTTCACTCAACGCTGTAAACCCAAAATTAGTTTGTATTAATTCTAAAGACCCATATTTTAGTAAGCTACATACTCTGGCCAATATACCTATTATAAAAGATGTTACGTTAAATTTTGTGTTAGTAACACGGTACCTATTAAGAAATTAACTATTGCTCAATAGGCAACCGGAATATTATCTGCGATAAGACGAATGTTGGAAAACTGTAATTTTACCTATTAACAAATTACTGAAATAAAAATAATATGTACCTAAATAAATAGCAATATTTTTATAACAAAGCTTTTAATTACTCTCCGGTTGCCTATTAGAAGACAAGAAATTTTTATTATAAAAATATTCCTAGATAAATTGAAGGATCTATATATTTTATGGTTCATAAGCAGTTACTATGAATTTTATTTGAATACCTAATTAGACAAATCTTAAAAAATATAATAGAAACTGCACCGTCAACCAATGCTGTGCAATATTTTTTACAATGGCAATACTAAATTAAACGTAATTCCATTCACAAGGGTAGCCAAGGAGCCGGTTTCGTTAAAAAAAAATTCAATGTAATATCAAAAAAAAAATGTAGAATCATTTTGGAATAAACACCGACAATGATACCAATTCTAAATACACAACTAAACTTAACTTAAAAATGAAAACAACTATGGTGTATAGTTTTGATTAACTAGCTATTTTCTTGTACACTTTTAAATTAATTAAAATCTTTAGATACAATATAGTTTAATAAGAAATTTCAGTCATCATTTTTGAATTGTGTTGTTGACACCATAAATTTGTATTTTTTAGTCATGTTTAGTTGCGTACGTAGAATTGGTACGAATAATCCTGGCTACGGTCGTGATTATAGGTACCATTATAAAATAATCCCGTCCCTTTTACACAATTTATACAAGTTGTTTGTATTGTATGGTTAGTTAACATACCGGTGGATGTTCAGGTTCGTCGTCATCATCGTCGGAGGGGTCCGTGGACCAGCAGGGCTCCTCGTGTGTATCACACGATGCTGTACGTGTTGGGTTTATTACTGTGGCGGGAGGACGCTGGGTTTGTGATGGCGGACCAAGATCCCATGAACTTGTTTGGATTAATGTTCTGTTAATAAATATGTTGATCAAATACATTAAATAAGAAATATGTGAAATCCAGAAACAGGGCTCAAGTGAATTTTATAAAAAATCTAATTAATTTTTTCATTAAAAGCGAAATAAATTTTAAAAATTTGTTGCTTTCCTCATAAAATTAATGAATATTTTATATTTCCGTACACAGTAACAAGGAAATAAAAAAATGATTTAAGTATCTACAAAAATTAATATTAGTAAGCAAAAAATAAACTGATTAATTGCTAGTTAAACAATCAATTTATTAAATCATAAAAAATATTTAAATAATCGTTTATTTCTAGAAATATGTTTCTTAGAGTAATAACGAGGGAATAGAATGAAGGATTAAGTTTAGAGAGCTAAATTATAGTAGATAACCGTAGTAAATTTAAATTTTTGTGAAAATATGATATTTAGGGCACTATTTTAATATTTCTGTGGGTTGATGCCTCGGAAATGTGAATAAATTGGTAAATTTAAACAATTATTTGTGTGATGTTTTTCAATATCATACAAATGTTTGTCTGTTCTGCGTCTGGGTGTGTTCTATATACATATTATAAGTAGGTATGTATTTACAACAGAAAAGTAGTATAATATGTATTACTAGCTGTTGCCCTCGACTCCGTCCGCGTAGAATTTAGGAAATTTTCCCCGTTTTTGCAACATTTTTAACTACTGCTTGAGTGAGAGTATTATAAACGTAAGAGTAAACAAATATAATCAGAATGAACGAACTGCTAAGCTATCAGGAGTTACACGTGTTATTGTAAGTCAACCATAAAATATAGATATGTGCTGTTTCGGGATATTTTTTAGACAATTTTACGTAGAATATTTCCGTCATACATGATTTCTATGTAACTTTATCCATTAAGGCTGCACACGCGACGGAAGCTTAAAAAATGGAGCACTTTTTCCCGTTTTCCCAACATTTCCCTTCACTACTCTGCTCCTATTGATTGTAGCGTGATGAAAAGTATACTATAACCTGCCCAGGAGTATGAAGAATAATTGTACCAAGTTTCGTTAAAATCCGTCGAGTAGTTTTTGTTTCTATAAGGAACATACAGACGGACAGACAGACAGACAGACAGACACTTTTACTGATTGCATTTTTGGCATCAGTATCGATCACTAATCACCCCCTGATAGTTATTTTAAAAATATATTTCATGTACAGAATTGACCTCTCTACAGATTTATTATAAGTATAGATATCCGTATTCTGGTACCCATAACATAACACAAGTATATCAGCTTAGCTTGGGACCAGAGGACGTTGTGTGAAATGTCCGTGTATGTCTATGTATGCATATGTGTGTATATACCATACCTATGTTGTGCGCCGTATTGCCTGACTCGTTCTCCCTTCAGTTCATTGAGTTGATCGAGCAGTACTCGTTTGATCCGCTCGACCCAGGCTCGCTTCACCTCTGCGCTGGAGGCGGTCAGTGTGTGCACCTCGGCGCGTCCTTGTCGCCACACCTCCAACTTACGAGGATCACCCTTCACAGACTCCGTCAGACCTATTTGAGACATCTGACACACAAACATACACTTATTATCTATTCTAATGTTATATAGCAGAACAGTTAGTTTGTTTGAACGCGCTAATATCAAGAACTTCTGGGCCATTTTGAAAAATTCTTTCAGTGTTGAATAGCACATTAATCGAGGTAGACTATAGGCTATATAACATCACGTTGTGACCAATAGGACCGAAGCATCAGTGGAAAATGTAGCGAAAATGGGGAATTATTTTTGAATTCCACGCGTACAAAGTCGCAAACAACAGCTAATTACAACATAAGGTATACTATATGTATTACTTTTTTTTAAGACACAAATTATATACTTCTAACATAATATTTTGAATCTCTAATAAATTAAAATAAATACCTACAACTTCGTACTGTTACAACCCTTTAATCTAAATTTAATATTATAAAGCGGACGAGTTTGTTTGTTTGTTTGTTTTTAGATTGGGCATTTATCGAGGAAGGCTTTAGGCTATATAACATCACGCTACGACGAGTAGAAGCGAAGCAGTAGTAAAAATGTTACAAAAACGGGGAATATTTTCTAAATTCCACGCGGACGAAGTCGCGGGCAAGCTCTCTTCTTTTCCACCGCGTCATCACTTTTTACTCTATATAAACTATATTCAACTTCGAGCCGTCAGTCTATTTTTCATAATCCGCGAGTAAGGTTGCCTAAGGGTTCCCTTCCATAATTAAATAAAGAATTCTAATTAAGTAAAAGTATTTTTTTAAAACAAGATTTGGGAGGGATCTTATAACAGTACGCTTGATGAAGAAACAGATATCTGGTTGAATTACAAACCAGTTACCAATTTCTTACCGAGCTTATATTATCTGGCCTTTAATTTACATGTTTCAATTATAGAGTCACTTTTTGTAAAACACTATGTACTTTCAAAAAAGTAATATATTATATAGGTACCTAATTATGTATATGTGGAGTGAAAGGACTATTGATTTGTATTTTATAAGTAGTGCTGATGCACCAATTAATTTCAAATTAAAAACTATATTAATATTCAAAGTTAGTAATAAATATACTTTATAATTGCAAAGCATTTCCGTAATACTTAAATAAATGAATATTAGAAAACATCATGTAATAAATATAAATATTGTTAAATTGTTACTAACTTGTAAGTCATGTTTGAAATGGTATGTTGCTTTATTGTGGTTGTTTTTTGTTGCCGGTTTACAGAACAACATGGCCTTCTCGTAGAGGAATATGTGACGTCTGCGCGGTCTTATCCTTAGTCTAAGGTCACGTTTGTTCTCTGACACCACTAGGAATGAACCCTGCATTAGTAGTTCACCTTGTTGACTTAAGTCCAGCTGGAAATTAAAGTTTTCAATATATCTAATGGTTATAGGTACATAGCATTGGTATTACTGTAATTTTAGTACATTATTAGTACTTAGCAAGTTCGTGAACGTAAAATTCATACTCAACATCTATCTTCATAGACTTCTTCATAGACTTGTGATAAATTTCCCGTGGTAAAATGTAGCATGTAAATACTATACTAATTTAAAAAGTTAGACTTTCAGCAATATCTTAGTAATAAACGGATAACCACATTTAGTTCATTAGTAGTATTTGCGCATACGAAACAATATTCTTATGGATAACCACATTTAGTTCATTAGTAGTATTTGCGCATACGAAACAATATTCTTACAAGACATTAAATTATTCTGCAATATCTTTAAAATACAGGATTAGGTATCGACGTATATACGTTCTATTTTTAAGATAGACTTCCTAGAATTTATTACGTTGAACGGTACAAAGCGTATTGTCGTTTAAAATTATTCCTTTGACTAAATTACTACTAACTCCTTTGACTAAGCTAGTAATCTCATTAATCGAGTCAAATTTGTGTTTCGCATACCGGAAACGGTTGAAATGTCACTACTGTATCCATAAACTCACCACCTTATATATTTTGTTAACCCTTATTCTGCAAACAAATCATTCATGTATTCAAATAATTATTTTCCTATTTACGATACCTAATTTGACATTATTGAAATGTTGGGTAAAATTCTTATGTATATATAGTTCTATGTTTAATATCTACAAAAAGGCTTGAAGTGTCACAATTATTGTCTTGTTATGAGGAAACAAATGTATAACGTATATACCATTGTGTACTTGGATGACATTACTCACCGGGACGCCGGTAATAGCTATTTGGTGCATCGAGTCGTTGACACACTTAAGTACAACGAGCATGCAGTCTAGAGCTTGTTGGAGCTTTGTTGTCGTTGAACCGCATTCACTATACCGAAGTAAATCCTGCAATGTTTTCATTAGGCATTCAGTTTAAATTGCAAGGTAACTGTTTGAATTTTTATTTACAGAAATTGAGCTATCTATAGATGTTACTATTTGCTGTCGGCTCAACCAAACTTTGGCGGAAAGTATTGGCATTAACCTTTGTTCGCTGGTTTTAAATTAAACATAAAAAATGCTATAGGATACTTGTAGATATAACAGGATTACTAATTTTGAAGTGAGGCTCAACATTTATTCCCTTAACTGAATATGGTAGACTACGTGATAGAAAACTTTATAAAACAGTTTGGGATGAGCACATAAAGTATCCTCGATATCGCAGTAATAAAAATAAAGTGTAATTAGTAATGTTCTAGCTCAATACAAACTGAATCTACCTTCAATAACAGTTGGTATTTGGTAATCCTCTGGACGGGCTTAAGAAGGTAAGCAGCAAGCGGTAGTTTGTGACCAAGCCGCAACTGACACGCCTGCAGGAACAAATGGGTATCGACCAGAGTCTCGCGTAGTCTCTCCGATCGTGGAATGTTCTGGCAGTAGTAGCTATACAGGCGGAAGAATGTCTCTCTCTGTCGATAAAAGAACGAACACGTTTATATAAAACGTGCCACGCCATCAGAACCTTGCACTTATAAGTTCTATAGAGTACACACTTTCTATTAATTTCAAGACTTAGGTCTTGAAATTAATAGAAAGTGTGACAAAGGTCTACTCTATAGAAATGAAAATTATAAAGTGTTTAATACTCTAAAGTATTAAACACTTTATAATTTTCATTTATAACTTTGTAAAGCTACTCGTAGCTTAATTAAAAGTATGTTGAATTGCTTCACGATTGATAGTATTGTGAAAAGAAGTATCACTCATATGGGCTAAATTCTTATACTGTCATAAAATATCTATCGATCTTTTCATAGTGTTTGCATACTTGGTCAATATCAACTGTTATAGTAAATTATTAGTTTATTATAATCTGATTTAATATGGTATATAGATAAGTGAAGATAACTTCGACATCTGAATACGCAACATCATATAAAACAAGTTGAAATGTCCCTCGAAGCCGTAACATTAAATATCTGCTTACAGTTATGTGAAAGGACAATCTAAACTAGTAAATGAAAGGTACAAGCAGGAATTTCAAGTGATTCCTTGAAATAGATTTATATTGAGCAACTCAGGAAAACGATAACGATTATAAATTCCATTCGGAATTGTAAAGACATTAATTGCTAGCTAGACCTTATACTGATAAAAATCGAAAACAACTTACTTTTTCAACAAAACATAATGCGACCAGTTCTGTGGCTGATATTGATTTTTCCAGATCTTTTAGAAATATATCCTGGTGAAATGTGAACAGTTCATGTAAGTTGCCAAATAACACGTCCGCCTGTCCTACGAGAGCTGACGGTAGTAAGTGCTGATTCTCTGGCTTCTCGATTTCTTCTTTGTAGCCCTGAAATGAAAGAAACTTGTGTTACAAGTCAACCATGTATAATGTTTTAATACTGTAGTGTAGAAAGTAAGTATATACCGAATTGAGAATTGATGTGCAATGACTAATCGTATCACACCAGTCTTGTAAACGTCTGTCATAATCTTCATAGAGAGATTCCAGGCATTTACAGTCAGTACGAGTTAGGCTGTGATTCATTTTCCAAAATTTGGTTTTCTTCTTCAAAGTTTGTAACGTGGACGTCCAATTACTGAATTTTTGATTTCGATTTAAACTTTGAGTTTTTCTTTCCATCAAATTACTTCGTTGGTATTTTCGTGCATATGGATAACTGTAATGATTATTGTTAGAAGATTGAAGAAATTTATTTGATCGTCGACATGATAAAGTAGAATGTAAACTTCGAATATAAGTATCCGTATTGCTTCCACATTTATTTTTAGTATCCTGTTTATTATTATTTGTACAATGAGACAGTGATAAATCATGATCTTTCACCGTGTGATTCCATTCCTTCATAAATCTTTTATATTCTTTCAGGATACTAGATAATACATCATTAGAATCTTGATCACTTTCCATAGTGTTTCTTATTTCAGTACAGCTCGAAGATTTTAATTGAGAATCTTTAGAGTCAGCGGAGCTTGTCAAATATTCTGGTGATGATAAATTTAGGTCTGCTTCCAGGCACCCGTAAAGAGGATTCTTTACCAGTTCTGGTATATCAACTACCGTCGGTGCATGTGTAGTAACAGACTCAGTAGTATCCTCAGATACCGTGACTGTATCAGAATCTGGCAAATATGTTATTTTATCTTCAGTTTTTGTCGAAAACTCATGACCAGGTAACGATTTGCCGTAAAAGAAGTTACCAGTAAATGGCTCCATAAAAACTGGTTTAATATTACGAGGAATATATTTAACACGACAGTTTTTCCCCACATCGCTCACTGATTTCATGCACTTTTTATTACGAAAGTTTCCTCTATCGAACAACGAGACTTGGTTTGCGTAGTCACTGAATATTGTAGAGTCGGATGTGGATCTTCTCAATTGCTTCTTTTTTTGCCCTACTGCTGTCACGCTGTCGTTTTTTCTGTAGTACCACGAATAGGAAGTGCCAACGCTCAAGTTTGCGGAAGATTTATGGAGGTCGTATTTTCCATGTTTCATGGTGTAGAAAGTGACGTAGTGTAACAACCGACCGAGAGCCTGTACTGGCGTGCAGTTGGCAAATGAGCACCATACATTACTTTCCGATTGATAGCCTGAGGGAGGCAGTTGCGTGCAATGCATCTAATGCACTAGATACGACATACTGAGGTGCATCTTCCGTAAACGTTAGGCAGCTGGTGGGAGCACATTAACATATGTACAAGCAAAACACGAACTAAATATACTATAGTAATAGCACATTTATTTTTTAGAGCGTGGCAATCATACGGACATCTAGGCGTTTCATTGAGTCTAATCTTCCATGACAATTTACGATTGATTGATTTGATTGAAACAGAATTGTGGTAGGCATAATTTTACATACATAATTACGGGAGCATGTTTGTTTTAAATTATGTACATAGCTTTGAATTACAAATTTTCTAAACGAGTTAAGTAGCTTTCACAAATTGAAAAGCTAATATATCGAAATCGTATAAATTTGTTGCCAGAGATTACAAAACTTGTTTATTTTTCTTAATATGTATAAGTATGCGAATATAAGGATGATTCATATTGTATTATCTTACTAGCCAATGCCTGCGATTTCACCCGTTTATAGTTATTGATCCCCCCTTTCCAAATAAACACCAAACCTTAACAAAATTATTATAATTCCCATATTTACAAGCGTTTAAATTTTCTCATTATAGAAAGTATCAACCTATTAGAACAGTATTGACGTTATTAACATTTATTTGTATGTAATGTTTTGATATTCTAAAAAAATTCAGATAATAAAAAATATCTAGTATTTTTTTAATTTATGAATCATCTGGCAAAAGTAATGTGCATCCGTTTGCGTAAGGAGATGTTTATATATTTTTTAATTAGGTATTATGTAGGTTATCTGCAACATGTAATCTAAATTCATAAATTCAATTCTTTTTCATAATGCTGTATAAGTTTTGGTTATTCAGTTATCACGTCTCGAGCTACAGGCAGGTACATATTTTTGTTATTAAAATCGTTTATATAAGGTGTAAATAAATCAACTTGTCAAATTTTGTGAGGATAGTTGGTATCGAAAAATAAACATGCTAAAAATAAAATAAAAATTTTTTGAGCAATTTTATTTTTTCACGAAATAAAAGGATTTCATCAAATATTTTTATGCGTATCTTACCTACAAAATAATGTAGGTACTATGCCGTTCAGTCTCACTCGTCGGCAGTCGCTTGCGCCGACCGACCCCGCACAGCGAGTGAATTGTGGTACAGTGCGCATAACATTTACGCCTAATGTAAATCATTACAAATCTTCAAAACGGTAACGTTTTTCTTAACTTTTTCACCGCGATTATTCATGATATATTATTCAAAACAACTCCTAAAAATATGACAAGTTGATTTTTTGACACCTTGTATATACAATTTTGATAAGTAACAAAAATAACCATTAAGAATATGTATATAACTATAGAAAAAAAATTTTTAGTTTTGTTTTGAATACCTATGTACTGGTGGGTGTAGTACTTATACACTGATATTGTGATACTGGTGTGATTATTTTGTCTAACTGTGAGTGTTTATTCACGTTACGTCCCGTAGCAAATGTTTATTGCTTTTATGGATCTAAGCTGCATCTAAGGCTTTAGAATTTGTAACGTAAAGATCCGTTTTTTACAGTTATTAATGTTTGGTGTGGTGAAAGTTTAAAAACAATACTTATTTTAATACTTACAGAGAGTATAGAACCAAGTTCCTGTACATAGAGACGTTCGGTCTGCATCAGCTCGGCGAGTACGTGACCGCGTCGTGACCGCCTCGCCTCCGAGTCTTCACCGCCAGAACTCTCTGAACCACCAGACGTTTCCATCTAAACAAAAACAAAAACAATTCTTTAGAAACAGTTACCTCAAACAATACTTCAGGTACACGTGCTTTTTAAACAAAAGTAATAATATTATGTACAGTACATATGAGTAGCATGGTAATCGTAACGCTGTTAAAAAGAGGTTAAAAACTTTGCAAAAATCTGTTACATTGGTAGATAGATAAATGTATAGATACTAACGAAGATAATAAAGGCGTGTTAAAGTTGTAAAAAATTTAGATGTTCTGTGCAGTACCAAGATGTGGAACGAATAGTAAAAAAAATTGGTCAAGTGCGAGTCGGACTCGCGCACAAAGGGTTCCGTACCATTATCTATGCAACATAAGGCAACGTTATTAGTATCGAGCAAGAAACGGTGAAAAAATCATGTTTGTTGTATGGGAGCCCCCCTTAAATATTTATTTTATTTTATTTTTAGTATTTGTTGTTATAGCGGCAATAGAAATACATCATCTGTGAAAATTTCAACTCTCTAGCTATCACCGTTCTTGAGATACAGCCTGGTGACAGACGGACGGACGGACGGACGGACAGCGAAGTCTCAGTAATAGGGTCCCGTTTTTACCCTATGGGTACGGAACCCTAAAAAATCCTGGTAATCGTACCCAGTCTATTATTTCTATTATTATTCCCAGGAATTCCTTGGAATAATAATAGGAATTACTTCCAACGAATTTACCAACGAACAGGATGCGCTTACTTCATCTGTAGCTCTTATGCAGGGACATTTAACATGTATGTATTTTATAGATATTCAATTTACCTGTGAAAGCACAATGTAATACTGTTTTAGAACTAACTTGTACATCGATATTTTTTTCTGTAATCACTATGAAAATGATGAAATATGATTTAAATTTGTAGGGTTTTTGGTTTGGTGATGAAATTTTGACATTTTTATTGTTGATTTTATTTTGACATTTATTTTGGGTTGTAATCATAAAATAAAAATCGCATACCTATAAATAAAGGTCAATTAATCGCCAAAAAGTTTTCAATTTTAAATTAATGTTATATTTATAAAAAAATTATAGGTTCATTGTTTTAAAACAGGTTTTGGTACTTTTTGTTCAATATATATAAAACTAGCTGTTGTTTTTTTTCCGCAATAAAAGGTAGCAAATTTCATCAAAATTGGTTGAGAGGTTTAAGCGGGAAAGCGTAACAGACAGACAGACAGAGTTACTTACTCATTTATAATATTAGTAGGGACAAAATGAATTAAAATCTTAGTTTTTAAGCTAGTAATTTTGTTACACTGAAAATTCATTATTGAATTAAGCTCGCCTTTGTACATGATGTTTCTTTTATGTCTGTAATTTATTTCTGTTTTGCTTTGTATGTGTGCAATAAAGAATAAAGAAAGAAAGAATACAATCTAAAACGTTTAGTAGGGCAATAGCTGTTACGCAAAACCACGAAGGAAAAATTTTATAATAAGACTCTAAAGCTCTTTCTATATACATATAGGTACGACATAATACAAATATCAATAATTTATTTGATCCTTTCTAATAATAGCTATATTAACCAGATTAGAATTCATAATGTGTTTAATAACCGGTAAGCTCGCTGCTATAACATTTTTGATTAGGTTAATACGTTCAGTGCGGCTAACGCTTATGCGCGTTTTTCTGATCTTCACCAAGTGCGGGCCAACGCGTATACGCGTCCATACAAAAAAAAAATCTGTAGGCAAGCGGGGTGCGCCGCACCTGTGCGTTTATAGCGTGTTTTCTGGGTGTCTATTGTTTCGAAGCGGTCGTAAAATGTGGAATTGTAAAGGAGACTACACACTAGTCAGGTTTCTGCTATGAATCTTGCAGGGGGGGGGGGACGGCGGCGGCGACGACAACAATAACCTAATTTAGTACAATTGATTATTGAAATAATTTTATTATGACTCGCTATTTTAACTAAAGTAATAGGTAGTTTTAGTCTATCTATAAATGGTGTCGATTACGAGCGGGCGAAAAGTCGTAATTTAAAAAAAAATAAGAAAAAAAAGGGCTTTCGGGAGAATGTACCTTTACTATTACTGTTTTATTAAGGTATAACTTACTATTTTAACAAAACCGAACGAAGATATATTATGGCGTAAACATCACAAAATCTCTTACAAATAAACACTAGTGTGGAAGCACCTTTATCCATCCAACACCTTTATATGACCCGTAATTGTTATATGACAGTCATAAAACTCGAAAGTTACCGAACGCACATAAGCGTCGGCCGCACTGCGGGAAGGTAAAAGACAACGCGCTATAGCGTCCAGCCGCACTACGCGAGTTTTCTTTGAACGCATATAAGCGTTCTTAGCACTACGCGAAAAATTTTTTGAACGCACATACGCGTTTTCAGCACTGGGCGAATGACTCTTTTTTTAGCATTGGCTATAAATTCGCAAATTATTCAGCATTGAACGCGTTAATCTAGTCTCTAAACTCGGTTGACAAGTATTTAGTAGTGCTACTTATTCTCTAGCACTAACCGTGTATGTTTGGAGGCAGAGCATTTAATTGATAACTATAACTAAACAGTTCTTTTACTTTACTGCAATACATTTTTTAACTACAAGTTATTGTCTTGTATGCTAGATATTTAACGAACTTTTTAAGAACATAACATAACGTCTATCTACAATGATTTTAAAATCTTACTTGTTTGTGTTGTTCAGTAAAATCTTTAACAATCTTATATCCAGTCTTGAGCATAACATTTAACTTATCCATTCTTTAATATAACAGAAACGTACACTTTTCACTAATACCAAGTAATAAGTAAATTCAAGTTCTTTTTTAAAATAATTTTAAGCACAATCACTTTAGTAAAACCGAGAAACCGGAAAACCGAGCACATGGTGTCTGTTAAAGACATGTAAGAATAAGGAACTGATGGCTTTGCTATTGGGACGGGATGAGTAGGGGCCGCAGGAATACGTTGGAAACGACATAAAAAAGTTGTTGCCTCCACTTTTATGCAGTGAAACCGGCACGGTAAATGCTCTACTTTATTTATTATTAATAAAATTTTGCTATTAAATTTCTCTATAAAACTAACTTCAATTCACGGTCATGTCGTTATAATGAATATGAGTGAATTGAATAGCTCAAATTCTTTATACAAAATTAGATGAACTAAAATTTTGTTGCAAAAAGCTTAAATACTATGTTTAGCCGTGGTGAAACAGTACTAATGATTGTAATTGTTTGTATTTCGAAAGCAATTGGCTTGCGCAACAAAATTGCCTATTGTAATTTTATAAACAGCTTTTACAGTCACGTATAAGCAAAACTAAATAAAACATTTTGAATTTGTCATTATAATGCAATAGGTTATATCTTACAATAGCTTACAATATTATAAATATGTACCATATTTATAATATTGTAAACTATATACAAATTGGCCCCATTTGTATACTTTTTACAAAATTTTATATAAAATTTATATTTATTTCTCAAAATGTAGAGTTGCCTTGCGTAAAAAATCGATAGACAACTTAAATACTAATATGCGTCTTGTATTGACATACAGAAGCCCTACGTTCCTATTAAATATATTTTGAAAAATAAACCGAAGTAGAGCACACTTCAGATGATATTAAAACGGTAATAAAGGACGGCGTGTAGTTAGTAACGTGCTGCTAGGCATCTACTACACCAAGCACGTTATATGAGCAGCCTTCTTTATGTATGTGTGTGTGAATGTATACACAATATTACACTATTACACTAGTGTTTGTAGAGCACCACCACCTGCCAACAGTTTCTTAGCTCAAAAGATCTCAGAGAGTATTCGACGCTATTGATCTAAATATTCAAAGCGACGCGACGTGTATTGTGATTGTGTGTACTGTTTTTGTGTCCCTTCTCAGCAACATCTGTGTTTTCTTTGTTTTGTAAACGAATCAGACACAAGTTCAAGCACGTGCTTGTAATAATAATATGCATTGAAGCGTAAAAGAAGAAGAAATAAGTTTTGAACTCACTTTAACGAATGTAATATGCGTTGTTAACGTATTTGTAGTAAAAAACCAAGACATTAACTTTAGATTTTACAGAAATGTTAATATTTCAAAATCTCTGTACACCTAATTCTTAAACAAGATTGTGAGATGCGTGGTAACTGTTTAATTTTACAAATATAGTAAGAAATCAATAAAAGAAAGTTATTTGTAGTAATTGTTTTCTGTTCTATTTTGCTAATGATGTTCACAAACGTGAAAAAGAAGATAAAAAGAACAGGTGTGCTTTTCTGTTAATGTTTATTTCTTATGATTTTGCTTATAAATATATCGCTAATTTGTTTAGACATCTAGATCTATTTTCAGACTTTCTATTTTAAAAGATCAGCTAGATAATGCAGCGACAAAACTGACAGTCTAGTGCAAGATTTATAAGAAAGCTATGTAGGTATTAGTTCTATAAAGCGATATAGGCAATTAAATAATTAAAGGTGTCTTTTGTGAAAACTAAAAATTGACCCGCTTAACGCATTTAGTGCTGAAAACGCTTATGCGCGTTTTTTGGATATTCGCCAAGTGCTGACCAACGCGTATGTGCGTCCATATAAAAAAAATCTAGCACCTGTGCGTTTTATAGCCCGTAATCTGAGTGTCTATTGTTTCGAAGACATCGTAACATGTGGGTTTGTAAAGGAGAGTGTACACTGGACTGAATTTGTTTTTGATGTATCGTATATTATGTATTTTGTTTTGTGTAATATTATTAAAATAAACTATCTGTGCACACGACTCCGTGCGCGTGGATCGATTTTTATTCGATCGACCTAATCATTTTTTTTATTCTCTTTTTCGCCGCTAGATGGCGTTGCAAGTAACCATATTGAGAAATTTCGTATTATCTAAATATCTCTTGATTGAGTGGACCGATTGCGATGAAACAAAGATTTAAAATATAATAAAATTAATGTACAAATATTTTTTACTATAGATTTATTATATGTATATACATATACAGATAGATTATCTTAATTCAGAACATTGTTCTTTGTGTACACCCGTCGTCCGACGATGGTCAAACGGATGACAGACTTTATGCGATGACAAGTAACCTATGCTTGATAAGGTTATGACAAAATAAAAAACTTGAGAAAAGTTCATAGTTTAATATGGGAGCCCTGATGATTAGCTGAGATGCTTTCACCAGGGCTCCCCATAATCAATGCGCTGTAATTTTTGTATGTATGTCCCTATGTGAGCTTATATCTTCAAAAATACGCAACGGATCTTGATGCGTTTTTTTTTAATAGATAGAATGCATATAAAATTGTCTTATGAATCAGTCAAGCCGTTTTGGCGAAGTATGGGAACAACCATTGTGACACGAGAATTTTATTTATTAGAAAAAAGATTAGGAATTAGGATATTGTATGTAAAGGAGTCGCGGACTCCGTAGGTGCGTGGAATTTAGAAATTCTTTTCCGTTCTTGCAAAATTTTTCCCTGATTCTTCGCTCCCATTGTTCGCAGCGTGAAGTTATATAGCTTTCCTCATTAAATGGACTATCCAACAAAAAATTGGGTAAATATTTATATACTGTACCTACTT
Organism: Orgyia antiqua; assembly: GCA_916999025.1. Lineage (NCBI taxonomy): Eukaryota > Metazoa > Arthropoda > Insecta > Lepidoptera > Erebidae > Orgyia > Orgyia antiqua. The sequence continues at coordinate 25,654,320 of OU779862.1, forward strand.
ATTATATTAAAAGTTTATTAAGTACAAAAAACACCAATGTGAAAGACCCTTTATATTACCCGTAATTGTTATAATAATAACAATATGACAGTCATAAAACTCGAAAGTTACCGAACGCGCATAAGCGTCGGCCGCACTGCGGGAGTTTTCTATGAACGCACATAAGCGTTCTTAGCACTACGCGAGTTTTCTATGAACGCACATAAGCGTTCTTAGCACTACGCGAAAAATTTTTTGAACGCACATACGCGTTTTCAGCACTGGGCGAATGACTCTTTTATTAGCATTGACTATAAATTCGCAAATTATTCAGCATTGAATGCGTCAGCATCATACAAAATAGTATACTAACAAACCAAATACCTCCCGCTAGTTGTTGTCTTTGATATTATATTGAAGAACATTCTATACATGTGTCGTCATTGCAACGATTTAAACCGATAACTGGCAATCACTTTATTAAATGTCAGCGAGGCTATTTAATTATTTCTGCACTTAAAAGTCAAGGTGGTGGTAACTTCAATATCTCTATTCAAATAACTTATTATATTAGTTACCATATTTTCGTAGCACAGTTTTATGTCCACGAAAATATTACATATACAAACCACCACAGGGCTCATTTATTCATGTGAATTGAAAATTGAAATAGGGTATCTTAATCAATACGAAATTACAACATGAGACTATATAAAGCTATATAAATCGCTTTTTCTCTGTCCTAAGACTGACGTAATACAATTTGCGCACTTGTTCTACAAGACAGTGAATTCTTTGTAAATTGTGAATTTTATAGTCTAATTAATTGATTCTGTTTTTAGGACAATCATTGACACGATGATACACACATTTCCTGTGAACGTATCAGTTCGTGGATATTTTATTTATCAAAGTGGCACTGCGTTCAGACTAGATGGACATATGTCGCCTTTATTAATTCAAATACGACCCTCGACAGTGAATGCACTTGAACTGATTGACCATATTATGCGTTCAATTGCGGTGCCTGCTGTGATTCACTGTAATATGAACTACGTACCTATATTCTCGTAGTGATCATTATAACAGTCGAGATTTCATATCTCTAAAAAGTTAGTTTTGTTTCAGCCTAGGAACACTGATCCAGCAAGCAGGATATAGCCCTTCAAAAAAAAATACGAGAGAATTTCTTAAACAGTGTATAAACTTATCGTTATTGAAGTTTTCGTATAACCTTGTAATGAGTAATGAGGTTTGTTAGCAACGAACGAATTCTGAATAAATAACGTTAGTTCATTATTTAACTCTTAAATAAGATTAAATTATATAAAATACACAATATATAAACTTTTTAAGTTATCAAACAAGCTAACATTTTGTTGTAAGTATATAATTAGTAGATAATAATAAAAGAGGCCAAGGATAATTAATTTGAATATAGTTAACCTTTTAAATTAATAGTTTTCAAAATAGTTAGTCAAGTTCTAAGTACCTAAATAAATATTTGTAGACATTTCGCACTATATCGCTAATACTATATTTTAGGCATATTTGCTATCAGGTCAGTCAGGAAAGTTAGAATTTATTTACATAAAATTATGTGACATTATTGGTTATTTTACTTTCTGATGAGTGTTTTAAATAAATATTTATTTGCAAATATATGCGTATGTATATCATCCGAAATTATGTAAACAAAGTAATTGTCATATGAGTTATGAAATAATATTTTTGATAATCCCAGGAATAACAGTTGCGCAACTGCGTATAATTTAACTAGAACAAGCTCCCGTTACGTCGACCGTTATTGTAATCACTGTTATACGAAACTTATTTCAATTTAGTGGGCATTAATGAATGTTACCGACTATTTAAACTAAAACAACGCACTATGCTCAAAGTAAACATCCATCATACTTATGTGACTCACACATACATAAGAGGTTCTTAAAAGAAACCAACATACGAACGGTGAAGGACTTTCCTTTACTAGATAAAGAGATGACTTGATTAGAATCACAGAAAATAATTGGATTTACAGTATAGCACTCTCTCTCTAGCCCATTAACGTCCCACTGTTGGGCACGGGCCTCCTCCACTTTGGGAGGGATTATGGTCTACTGTGCCGCCCTGATCAGGCGTGTTGGCACAGGGTTTACTTTCGAGTTTTCCGACTCTCACAGAGGATGTCGTCTGTGTAAAATATCCCTTAGCTGGCTCTTAAGCACTCTCGGGAGAAGATGGGGTGGTGACCGTTGTATTCTTAGTCCGTCACCACACGGACACGCGTATGGCAGTATAGTATAGCACTACGCGATAAGAAATCTGCAAAAAATGGTGATTTTTTGTCCAACTGACTGGAGACTGAGAGATGGATGAAGGCTGGATAATATATTAGTTAAGCAGCTTTTATTTGTATGTTTATGTTTCTTTACTTATGACGCTCTAGAGAATAAAATGTGTGGGCAGATTTTGAAGACATTCTTATGACATCCATATAACCTAGCATAAGGGTCATTGCATAGAGCACTTTATTTTACTAACATAATAACAAGCATAACTTTGTAACAATAAAAACCTTTATAGATACTATTTTAGCCGCGATCAGCTCATCTTTTGTGTACTTCCGAGGTCTCTAAAATGTTAGTAAATAAAGTGCAAAAGTAAGTACTGACTCATACTACAGAACAAAAGTAGGGACTGTAGTTAGAAATTAATCGTATGGTTATTGTATAATATAAGTCCTATCAGTAACAGTAATGGGTGTACATAATTGATTTTTGGTAGATTTCCGTTAATTTTATGTTATAGTTATTCCTATATTTTAGGTAAAGCACCATCAAATCCAATCCAATTAGTTTTATATTATTAAAGTTATATATACTATTAGTAATTTAATAACTAATACACAAATACGAGGTGAATAGTTTAAGTCTGTTATAGTGTGTTGAAATCAAATACCCGTTATCAAATACACAACAAGTCTATCCCATTCTAAGAGCAAGGTAACTTGGATAACATCGTTAATGAGATACAACAGTTGATATTAAGTGGCTATTAAGTTAAAAAACAGTTATTTAATCAATACATCAATTATGATTATCGCGTGAGTAAGTTGTGATTGCATAGAATATTGTCTATTTGCAAAGAATGTGCCACAAAGTCACACGATAAGATTATCATGTAATAGATACATCTACAATAAAACCACTACCCATTATGTTAATAGCACAAGATGACACCAGATATCAGTACGCACGTAGCCACGTAGCACGTAATACTGATACTGTTCATAGGAAGAAGATAATTGCGTAAAAAGAAAGCAAGCAGTATCTTTAACAGTTATCATCTATCCGTTATCGTCCACTTTGGAAGGGATTATATTCTAATGTGTCACACTGACCAGGCGTGTTGGCACAGGGTTTAATTTAGAGTTTTCCGTCTCTCGCATAAGACGTTAACTGCTTATATTGTTCCTTAGCTGACTCTTACAGCACCCTGGGAAAGAAATCGGGTGGTGACACTTGTATTCTTAGGCCATGTTCAGATGACAACATTTTGACGCGCGTTTTCAAATCGCGCGACTAGACATCATAGTATTTACATACAACCGATCACACGAGCGCGCGTTAACGCGCGTCAGCGAGCGTTGAAGCGGCGCTCAGAGAAAAAGTCTCTAAAACAAATTGTCGAATGATTATAGACATTCTGAAGTAATTAAAGAATTGTCTCTTAGATTCGAATATAATGTTGCAAACAAACTAGGTATTTTTTTCAAAATTGGATAATACCAATGTGTGCGTTTTCTTTTGCCATATTTTTTTTAATAACATATCCACAAAATAATTCATAGTTTTTTCTACGTCCATTTTCTAAATTCTATCGATACAGACTCAAGTCAGACTGACAGCTCCTCGCAACGCACGTTAGCGCTTGTTATCTGAACTCTTTATAAATTTGATCGCGCGTAGACCTGCGTTAACGCGCGTTACATGTGAACTTAGCCTTAATCCGTCACCACACGGACCAGATCACTGCCTCCGGACCATTCTTTGATCATATATTTTAAATTGAATTAGCACGATTATTTAAACGATCGAAATTATTGTCAACGAGACATGAATAATGTCTGAATTTGTTTTGAAGTTTCCGGTGCGTCGATATTGTTTGTTACAAACTACTGTCGACAATTCCAAAACTATTTGGATACAGCAATCCCGTTAATGTTTCATTTTGATGTTACTTTGCTTTCATTTAACTATATATGGTTACAGTATATCTTTGATTAAATTATCTATGGTATAAAATACGAGAGCCAAAAGCTTCAGGTCAGGAACTCATGAATAGAAATTGAAAACTTGTATTATACGTACACGAATCTACACTCGCGTGCAACCGAATCGACTCACCTATACAAAACTGCTAAATGGTGTAATATGTTGTAAAAGAATAAAAGACATAGTAAGATATGTATATTTTTTGAAAGCCTATTTCATAACCTTTAAAGTAATACCATAATTTTAAAAATCTGCTCATTAGTTTCGAATTTAATCGAATTCGAATTACAAAACAACATAAATTGAATTAGTGAAAACTAACAAATGATAATTAAAATTGAGAATTAACCAAATGTTATGAAAACTAAAGGAATTTATTAAATCAATAATTAGTGTTGCCCCCCCCTGGCTTTAATAACAGCTCTGAGACGGTTCCTCATCGACCTGATAACCCTTACTACCAGATCTTGAGGGAGAGCTTCCCATTCCTCTTCGAGCGCTGTCTTTAGCTCTGTTTAGCTATGTTTGCAGGCGCTGGATTTCTGGCCCGGACCCTGCGTTTCAGCTCGTTCCATATGTGTTCAATAGGATTGAGATCAGGGCTGAGTGGTGGCCAGTCCATGGTCTCAATACCAACTTCATCCAGGAACTGACGAGGGATTCGTGCTGTATGGCAGCGGGCATTATCGTGCATTAGAAGGAAGCTATCTCCTATGAAGCCTTCATAAGGAAGGACGTGATCAAGGAGAACATCTTCCACATATCGGTCTGCAGTCAGACCGCCTCCTCGGCCTCCACCGGGGATGAAAACAAGAGCTGTTTTTCCTTCCACTGAAATGCCCGCCCACATCATACACGAACCACCGCCATAGGCCACTGTTTCCGCGAAACAACATTGCGAAAATCGCTCGCCTGGACGCCGGTAGACTCGAGCTCTTCTGTCGCTGCCATGCAGACACACTCTGCACTCGTCAGTGAACAAGACCGATCGCCATTGTTCAGCCGTCCAACCGATGCGTTCGCGAGCAAATGCAAGGCGCGCTTGTCGGTGAGCCCTGGTCAATTTAGGGCCTCTGGCAGGCCGTTTTGGAGTCAGGTTGGCATCTCTCAGCCGTCTTCTCACCGTCTACTGACTGACAGCGACTCCTCGAACCTCTCGCAGCCGCTGCTGCACAGCAACGCCGGTGAGATGGCGATTTCTGAGGCTTGTCGAGACGATAAAACGGTCGTCTCTCTCAGAAGTATGCCGCCGCCGACTGTTATCTGGCCTCCTAGAGTAAGAATGTGTCTCCTGGAACCTTCTGTATACAGCAGATTGGCTCAGATTCAGTCGACGAGCGACTTCTCGCTGACTAAGGCCTTGTTGTATCAAAAGGACAACTTGGGCGACTTCTTCTGGTCTTGTATCCATAGTGGCGGCGAATTGCTTATCGTATCTTACGGTGATGTGTTCAGGTCAACTTCTGATAAGCGACTGATAAGGGTGTGTTGCTTACGTGGGTTTATATAGGGGGCTGCATAGCGCAACACGTTAGTACTGCAAGGAGTAAATTTTACGGACTTACGGTTCATATCACGATATTTTTTAAAGTGGTGATTGGATTAAAACAGTAAATGTGTCAATTTAAAGCTAAAAGAATAAGCTTTAAAAAAAATATATATTATGTATACTTTTTTTTATTTCTTTAAATTATAACACACTTTTTGTCTATTTTGTATGGGTGAGTCGATTCGGTTGCATGCCAAATAAAACACCACCAGACTAATTGAAATGTTTTCTTAAGCCGAGGATAGTTAGTCGTAATCACAGAATAACGTCGTAATAAAATATGTAATCTTTAATCTAGAAATCTGAACCTACTGGGTAAGAAATGGTGATAGAGCTATATGTTAGTCACAATATCATGCACGACAATAAACACTCACTATATTGTTTTTATTGAATTTCCATGACATCTCTTCAATAACTTGAGCCCAACCAGCTTGATAACTTTTCCTGGGCTGGAGGCCACGAGGGGTCGATCTGATCTCCACCTCAACCTTTATCACTGAAGGCTCTACCTTCACTTCTGAAGGTACTACATCTGTATCTGAAGACACTACCTCTTCCACCGAGGGCGGAGGCGTTGGAGTCCTTAAGAGTGATATGAACACTCCCATTGTTTGTGTTGTTGATACTTTACTTTTTAACACTACACTGCCACTTTTGTGTTTCATCAGTTCTGACGAACTCATCGTAATATTTTCAGTTTTTCACATAGCATTTTGTGTACATTTATCGTATTCGAAACGTGATTGTCGTTCACATTCTGTCTCCACAATGAATCCACACAATAATTATAAACAAACAATTGACAAGTTAAAACGGTAAGTACTGATGACATAATGTTGATATGCTAACTATGTCGAATATAATGGGGACAGTATATATTTCTGGCAATAGTCAATGATAATATGGTAAACACTGAGCATTACTTTCAAATAAGTGTATGTGACTGATATTAATTTTTAACATTATTTTATGGTAATATCATTCTATTCTTAGGGTTATTTTGAAAGTTGATACAGTGAAATCTGTCACTGAACCTAACATAATGTATGTAGAGTTGTGAAAGTGTTTACTTTAATTGTACTTTAGACGGAGTGGTTTAAGTATTTTAAGTTATTCCATTACGTAGGAACATGAATCATGGATTTACACCTTACATTGTTTACTTTATATCGGTTGTATAACATATTGATATACATGTCTCATTTTTTAAATAAAAAGCTTAATTTGCTATATTTTTTCACAGCGTAAAAACGGGCTTGAATGGGAATACAAAAAAACTACAAAAAAAAGTCAAACTAAATAGACATACAAATCATTAGTAAGAGTACCAGCCTCTTACTAATGATTTGTATGTGTACAGGAGAGAACTAAAATTAATCCACTGAGGACAGATTATCTAGGAATAAAATATTTAATAGGTAGGATGATTAATTAGTACGATAATGAAATAGTAGATTTAAGGTACTGGTACTCTCTTTTCTCTACCTAAACTATACAGGATCTGAAGACGTATATGGTGTGATCATTAATGGTATTGAAATAGTTATGCTTGTGTTATTTTTAAGCTTATGCTGTAAGGTCTAATTGTTGTTAAATATTTTAATAACGTTGTGAATAAAACTACTTTTTACGGATTTAGACGCGTATATTTGTTTTAAATTTTGGCCTGACGTTTCGGAGACTTTGCAGTCACCATGGTCACGGGTGAGACTGAGCTGTAATGTGTCTTCTACGATCAGTTATTACAAGGTTTACCCACATTCGATTTTAATCTCAGTCTCACCCGTGACCATGGTGACTGCAAAGTCTCCGAAACGTCGGGCCAAAATTTAAAACAAATATACGCGTCTAAATCCGTAAAAAGTAGTTTTATTTAAACAGATGAGTCGCGCAAGTGTTAGAAAACGTTGTGAATGTTCTAATATATAAAAATGATTCGAGCAATATTTAACATAAGATTGATAACTTTTTAATTTGTATTTAAGTTGATGAAAAGAGCGAGATCCGTCATATTGGCTGCAATGAACAGGGGAAAAGAATCGAATAAAAAGTTATACGATTGACCCGGATGACGATCGCTGCTTCGTTCATTGCGTTTTGCGACTAATGTTTTTGTTAGTCTCAATCACGGAGCAATAAGAACAACCGGTCTCGCGGAAACGTATAGGAAGTAGGACAAACGTTGTAGAAATTCGAAATTTTAACACGCACGCCGACATATCAACGACCTTCAGAGTTTAATGAAGTGAAAAGTTATCGACAGAGTTCTCACAAAGCTCTCTGATATTTTAGATTATTGGGCTTGAAGATCAAGCTTCGAGGTCATTTCAGATGCTTTGATTAATTGACTGTACTTGTTTTAACATTACTACTGTTTCATTTGTCACGTAAGGCAATTACAATGACGAGGCTTGGATTTCTGTAAAATCTTTTAACAAATAATTAACCTTTTAAGGTGGTAAAAACAATCAAAGCATGTCGATTTTGGAAAGGGTTTCCACTTATTCTTGGCAGTTGAGTTCTACTTGAGTGACCAGTACATCGTGTAGTACTTAAGTGTGATAAATACTATTTCATCATGACATGTGATTGTTAGACATAATTGACTCTGTTTAATTGATGCGATTTATCAGAACTTTACTGTTTATAGTAAAAACTAAAATATTTGCATAACACTACTATTATTTATAGTAGATATTATGTAAGAATATTTTTTATTAATAACATATAATATATCAGTGTCACAACATAGAATTGTGGTCATTATACAATAATCTTATAAATGATGATTGCCCAACGTTTATATGGGACGTATTAGTCATTGGAACATCTAAATACATAAAACATAGGACAAATGTACCACGGAAGTACAGTTACATCATCAATATGGAAAAGATGTGCACGCGATCAACTAATTTGAACTGTGACCTAAAACAATTACTTGCGCGTCTGTCGTTAATCTTCATATAACTTAACGTATTTATGCAATATGTCTGTACTTTTTGTGATTTAATAGCTTCTAAATAGTCGGACCGAATTGAATTACAGTTAAGAGGATACCAAAATAGCTTCGTGCATTTTTCTACGTACGAAGTTTTCATTTTCTCTTTAGATTGAATGGCTAGAGCTCTAATTTTTAAGTATATGTTTTTTCTATATATAATCTAGGATCGCATAAACTCAGAAACGCGATTGAAAAAAGTTTTCTCGATAGAAAATCTTAGCGAAACAACCTCTCTCAGTTTTTATTTTTTTCATTTGTCGGTCTATTATCGCGTATTAACTAATGAAATAACTTTCAAAACATAAGTAACTATTATATATAGAAACACGTAAATCAGAATTAAAATATATTTAGTAGATTTTGAGTAAACAAAAAAAATATCCCTAATTCTTCATTTTCTATACCTAGTAGCTGTGTTAATAGGTACATGTCGACGATAATATTGATGTAGGCCCTTAACGTATAGCATAACGAACAATCTATTTGCATAAGGGATTAAACACTTTAGGATAGGAGGATCAGGATTCAATATAACAAACAATTCGCTTAGTTCAAAAACTAAAAATTCCTGAGTATTTACTGAATTATTTACACGTTTGAAAATCCTGAATATTTTTTTAAATATTGTGTTATCATCTGTCCTTAATAATGTATGTAAAATTTCAAATTAATCCGAATACTGCAAGTGAAAAATATTTTCAAAGATTCCGTTACATACATTAATACATTGATACGAGTAGATACGTATCGAAAAGGTTGTATTAAAATATGATATGAGAACTAAAACAAAAATATTACTAGGCAATATGAGAACGATGATTCTACCTCTAAAACAGGTTTCACTTGCTGTTAAGGGCCTACATCAATATTATCGTCGACATGTACCTATTAACACAGCTAGTAGGTATAGAAAATGAAGAATTAGGGATATTTTTTTTGTTTGCTCAAAATCTACTAAATATATTTTAAGAGGATACCAAAATAGCTTCGTGCATTTTTCTATGTACGAAGTTTTCATTGTTTCTTTAGATTGAATGGCTAGAGCTCTAATTTTTAATTATATGTTTTTTCAATATATGATCTAGGATCTTTGGATCGTTTTTAAAGTTATTTCATTAGTTAATACGCGATAATAGACCGACAAATAAAAAAATAAAAAATGAGAGAGGTTGTTTCGCTAAGATTTTCTATGGAGAAAACTTTTTTCAATCGCGTTTCTGAGTTTATACGATCCTAGATTATATATTGAAAAAACATATACTTAAAAATTAGAGCTCTAGCCATTCAATCTAAAGAAAAAATGAAAACTTCGTACGTAGAAAAATGCACGAAGCTATTTTGGTATCCTCTTAACCCTACAGTCAAGTTGAAAGCGTAATGAATACCTTCGTACGTGTAACCACAACAGTAATTATCCTAAACCTGACTTTAAGAAAGTTGTTTCTCATCTTAGTAAATATCTGTTGGTGAAACATCAGTAATGACCATGTCTATAGCACAATGGACATTGTAACGTGACGATGTTAGATTCAAATCTGAGTCAAGGAGTATCATTGGTATTTTCTAATAGAAAAAATTTAAAACACCAACTTAAATGGTAAAGTATCAAAACAGGTTTGGTTAAGAGTAAAATCAAGAATAACATACAAAAGCTTCTGTTGAACACTTTTCAACAGAATGTTGCAGGTAGTTACTACTATAACCTTGACAACAGTGATATTATTAATATGTAAAAACTATAATCTGGTTTCCAAGATATGTATAAGAAATTCTTAAAGGAAAGTAAAGACTAGGCCGTGCCAAGCACGTTTTATATCTCAAAAACGGATAACTAGCTCAACTTCCGGGTAACATTGTTCTATGTGCAAAACGTTCTCGTAGCACAACTTTCTATGGTCAATTAAATCATTGCTACGAAACATGCCTTTGTCATTTGAGCAGGTTGTCGGTAGTTAGTGTTCAATGTATGTACCTACATGATGCGCACATTATAAGTGAAGGTTTTTACAAATGTCGAAAGCCATTAAAGCTCTCAAGTAAAATATCGCCATAAGACAAACAACTAAAAAGTTATGAAGCAGTTATGTATGGTTTTAGTCCAGTTATTACTGTAACAACAATAGGATTTTATTGATTCTGTGAAGATTGGTTACGGTAAGCCCATGTAACGCTACAAACAGTTACCTACAAGTGGGAATTCATTATGAATTCACATTGCCATTTATGTCACTTATAGTAAACGGATCAAATCGTATGAAAGTCGTCACGCATGATAGCAATAAACGTCTTAACGGTAAATGGTACGTACTCATATTAAACGGTTATTCAATTAAATGTAGGACAGTGGAAAATATTTATTTGAGCTTTAAGTTATGAATGTTATGATTATTCACATGTGGAGTTGTTCTAATACATTCAATTAACCGCAAACGACTGAGACAGCCCACTGCAGTAAAGCAAGCTTTATAAACTGATGTAAGTCTGCATAATATGATATGTACTCAAAATTATTTTTTTATTTCTTAAATTTAAGAGAGGCCAGTGCCCATTTATTAGAAGTGACCTTTAAAAGCTAACATGGGGAAAACAACCGAACCGTTAAATTAATAAACCCTGTCCATATCTGTGGTGAGAAACTAAAATTGTCCGTGTAATAAAATTACAAACTTATGATTATGGTGGTTATATTCAGCATAACATGAAGCGAAAGCTTTGTATGAATGATAAATGTGAAAATAATTAAAGTTTAAGTCAAAGTGACGCCGCGAAGACCAATATGTTTACTTTCACTTGGAGCAATGTATTCCATACAAGTAAGAAACCGAAGTTTGTAGTTAACCCACGACATGCTGCCCATGCTGGATATGTAATTTGTGTAATTAAGCGGTTTTAATCACAGGAAACTGCAATCATGGTCTTGCCTCCACACGTGAAAACATGTGTCTATAAAGTTAATCCGTTTTAGCTTAGATCATAGTTGGGAAATTTCATTTAAATTACGATGAACAGAAGCTGTGACAGAAGTTTGTGCCTTTGCAAGTGTTTTAAAAAGTTAAAAAATGTACTTATGTATCTACTTATAGATATAAATATTAGACTCAATAAAAAAGATCATTTATCATGATCGTAATTGAGTTCGTACATAACTAATGCCATTTGGCATGAATCATACCTAAAAGTTAAATCTACAAAATCTATAACTTAGCTTAGACTTAAAGTATTATCACTTACGTAATGTAAAAAAACATGCTGCGCAAGTAGGAAATTCTTGTAAAATAGAGACAAAAAATGTGACCACAGACCACAGCCTAGTTGAAGTAAGTTCAACTACGGTTAAGCGCTGAAAGTATGGAAGTTATAATGGTTATTTTATAAACGGCAGCGGGCGGACTTTTTTAAACACGAACACTTTCAAAGAGAAGACTTTAAATCAAAAATGATAAACTCCCTTGTAGCAATAAATACAAAAAGGCTGCGTGTTTAGTTAGTTTATACTTACTTTGTAAACTTAAAGCACGCTATGGCAATATTAGGTACAATTTACAAACGTGGTTCTCAAAAATATTTACGGTTAATTACAACACGCATAGTTCTCGTATGTAATTATTATATCTAACCGTATAAATATAACATGCATAAAATCATCTTATTTGGTATGAACAATGGTGTCTATATCCTTCCATAGAACTTAGATTGAAGTCAATTGGATCAAAAACTAATCATCTTTATTTATTATAAAAAAAAACAAAGTCGTTATTTTTGTATGTATGTCCCTATGTGAGCTTATATCTTCAAAACCACGCAACGGATTTTGAATCGGTTTTTAGTAGATAAAGAAGCTCAAGAGAATGGCATTTTTGTACAATTTGTTAAGGCTTAAGTATATTTGTGGAGGGAGGGCGCAATAACTAAACACGCGGATCAAATCACGAGCTAGTAATGTATAAATCATTGCATATTCGTACAAGCTTAGAAATTAAACACTAATTAAAATAAAGACAGGACTAAAAGCGAGTGGTTAAAAGCTGAAATAATCGAGTTATTCAATGCCATACCTCCAAGTCCTCCAACCATGTATAGCAGGAGGATAAATAAGTAAATTTGCCATACTTGACATTTTCCGCCTTATTACAAAACGTGGACTAAGTTTAAGCCACAGTTTAAGCCTGGCTTTTTAAACACTTCAACTGCGCATTTCAAGCAGATTTTTCTCAAATCCTAGATCTAACAACGACCTTAGTCTTAAACCGACGCCAAACTAGTGTCAGAGCGGGTCTAACTATCCAATTCCTCGTAAATAAATTTTGTTAAATCTGGGTTTAACGTTGAGCCGCGTTTTGTAATAAGGGGGTTTATGTCGTAGGTATCGTTGAGGAAATTGGGTTTGACAAATATTGGTCTAAATAAACGTTATACAGCAAACGTTGTACTAAATAATTAAATAATAACAGATGTATAAACAGTTATTTTCCATAATAAAGCGGCTATGAGCTGATAAAATTTAGGTTGTGAATTATGAACAGTGGCATAATGTATACGATTACGAGGCCAAATCTATGGAACGATTTTAGTAATATCAATGGTACTTTGCGTTATCTACAGAATTATGAGTACTAAACGACAGTGCGTGGATATTTGTTTTACAAACATTCATTTAACACGTTCGCGTACGCTTAACACTTCTTTGTTTGCTAACTTGGGCATATACAAACATTGAAGGTCGTACGTAATTCTTATTACGTATTTTTTAGCAACATTATTTCACTATTGTATGATAAATAATTTGTATAGACTTAGAAATAATAAAAAGAAAGTTTATAAATACAATTTTGAAGTAGCTTGACGCAAATAAGGCGCGAAATTAATAATTAGCATTTTTGTTCTAGAAATTTAGACACTTCATCCATAAATACGATTACAAATATAAACTTTCACAACACTCTATAAACTATAATATTCAAACACGATTTGATGCCACTTAACAGTATCGGACACTGTTGCGCACTATTATTATATTTATTGAACTCTTGTGAAACATACAGATGTATAGCCACTGACGAATTAAGGAAGACTAATGAAATTAATTAATATGTATTGTAACGACATTCAATGGATTCTAGCTTTCCTTATTGTGTGTAGGTACATAATATTATTTAGTATCTCTTGGCCAATATTTTATACAAAGAGTTAAATTGAGTTGAAGGAAGAGAGGATTTTGGTGATGGAAGCTTTTGCATCATTTTACTAAATTATAAAAATATTTATGGAAATCACACACAACATAATCCCAGTCCCAAATTAGCTAACTTTGCAAATTTTAATTTTTTTCTTAGTGCTGTGATACGTGATACCAAGTCTGTAACGTAAAGAAATAAAGGAAAAGAACAATTATATTCTTCGCACAAAAATATCTCTTGTGAGCTACTCTAGCATGCAAAGGTTATGAGAGTCAAAAGATAACGTGACTAGGTTCTGTCTAAGATTGGCAATAGTGAATGACAGTAAGGCTCAACGTAAAATATCACCTACGAGATAAGCATGGTGATATTATTATGATCTTCCATCAACAGTTGAATACTTCAGTATGGATTTACGAAACACGAAGATATTCGAAGATTCAGACATAAAATTGCAGTTAGAAACATAAAAATATTATAGCTTGTGTTCAAAATCGCGTTAGTTATCCAATACGGAGAACGTGAAAGGCCAAGATATGGTAATGTGGTTATTAGAAATTGGAAAACAGCGCGCGAATACCATCTGTAACGTGTATCGACACAAGAACGCCTGAACAACATACACTACGGCCAAAGTTATCTTAAAACTAGTTTTTCTTCTTCAATCAGCTGTGGTGTGTCACAGTTTTGATCAAGTTTTATCAAATGGTTTCTCTTTCGATTTTCTTTCAATTTCGTTTCGCATAAATTAGTATAGTAAAAATTTGGAAAACATGCTCATTTTATGTAGTGGCTGTTGAGATATGAATATTAATGATATCTCAGCCACAACCTTGACCTGTTTACTTTAGTTTCAATATCATCATGAATACCTACCCTCGATTTAATTGTGGTAATTTCCTCATACAGTTAATGTGATTCGGAATTTTTTTTAGCTGTAAAGACGCGTTCATACTATATATACACTTAAAATAAGGCATCTTTAAAAATTACAAATGTGGAATTGCAATTCCAATTTTTGGAAGACACCTAAAGTTAGTGTTCTACCTGTGGATTGCTTAGAGTGCTCACGAGTTGCGTATTATATCATAAATCTCAACAAATTCTTCTAAGCAATTTTTTACACAACCAAAGGTTGCGTAAAAACCGAGTAAAATCAATGTACAGTACGGTCTGTCTAAGTAAAAGGTCAGAAATTATATGGCACGTGACCAGAAAGGCAATAAATTCATAACGTTAAGAAATAGGACCTTGACTTTAGAGAAAAATATAATATCTAGTTGAAAAGCACTAAGACAATGATGTTATTAACGTTAATGAACAACATCAGTTAATAAGTACGTTCATTTCATTATCAATTAGCATGTCTGTGTACAGTGTACATCAGTGTACATACATCCATGTAAGTATTCGATTATACAAAATTTATAACATGTTGACCTTAGATCCTTAATGGAAGTAAATAATATTCCCTAAATACGTCTATAAATTTTAAGTAATTACGTTTGTTTGGTTATCCTTACATAGTAATTATTTTTAAGCATGCCATGGCATTAAATAGGTACCTAGCTATAATATATCTCATTGCGTGTTTATTCGATAGTATCGATAATAAATATTATAATTTTATCAAAAAATAAAACAAACTGTTAAAGAAAACGTTATGATATCAATCCACTCATTATTTACGACACCTAAGTTTATAGACTCAACAGTATTCTCGTACATTGTACTTATAAAAAAATATTCTGCGAGCTTGATAAATTGTTAAAGTTTTTTAGCTTTAGGATAGGTAATTAGTTTATAGAATTAATAGAATATCTGCCTACTTTAACAGCTATTAGAATAACTCTAACAGCAGTATGGGGTATTATATTAGATACAGAATTATAACTGCATTGGATTTAATTTATCCATTCTTAACAAATATCTAGAATTATAATAAAAGAGATTATTTTAGTAGATACTGGATAACATCTTCTAGCTAAAAATGCAATCGATATACAATACCATAAAAGCTTTTCCCAGGCATAATACAGGCTTAACGGACCGTTTTCATGTGTGTACGCTTTAGACAAAAGGCTAAGTGTAAAGAAAAAACCCTCTCGAGTTTCACTTTTCTCGTGTATTATGAAGCTGTATTGTATATCCACATTGACTACACAGAGGCATGTATTTGTCAAGGGTTTCTTTTATTATTGAGATATTTTGTATGAAAAACAGTTCTCATCAAATAAATCTATGAATTAATATGACATCTGACCATATTTAGCGTAATCATAGGTGTATAATAATATGTATATGTAATTCTGAAATCACACCTTATACGCTTATACAATGTTGCTAGGCGATGTAGCAATTTGACATTCTGTTTAAATATATTAGCTACTCTTAATAACAGATTTGAAGATTATACGTAGATTTAATCTGATATTTTTCTTAAAAGTAATCGTTTGAAATAGACATACTCGTAGAAGAAAAGATCCTAAAGATAATAAATAGTTTTGCGTTTGATCGCATTTCAGGTTTAAGGATACAGATACAATCAATCCTTTCCAGTTTACTTCCGCCATGCGATTGCATGTATGTATGTAACTGTAAACACACAAGAAAATGTATTAAAATCTCCTTGAGTTCCCGGTCAGGGTTATTAGATCTGATTACGCGGAACTGCTTCCTTGTTGATTCGACGTATCCATCTTTCGTATCATCGGGTCAGCCCCAATGTGACACATGTCTGTCTATCATAATAGTGTTGGTTGTTATAAAAATTACTATTACATTTAAACTGACATTCAATCGTAATTCTTTTTTCATCATATCTCCTAAGATATTCATTTAAATTGCATGCTGTAAAGAGCAGTTATAATCTATATTAATTGGGTAAGCTAACTGAGCTATTTAATTTGATAAAAAATATTACTATATACACATAAATAGCTTTTAAAAACACCCTATTAAATTTAATAATTTTATTGATATTATTATGGGTACAGCGGGATCCCATTAAAAGATAGACATATGCCCTAGCGAACTTTTTTGAACAACAATAGGTAACAAACAATTCCTCCATACATTAGTTTGTTGTACCTCACATAGATAAGGCAGCGTTTTCATTTATAGCTCGCACGCGTCCGAATTTCTCGGCAAATTTAATCATATCTCATCCAATAAAAAGCAAACCCCAACAAATTATGCTAAAAAAGCCATCCTCTTGAACCATTCTATCTATTAAAAAAAACCGCATCAAGATCCGTTTCGTATTTTTAAAGATATAAGCTCACATAGGGACATACATACAAAAATAACGACTTTGTTTTATAAGAAGTAAAGATAAAGATTACGAAAAGATAAGAATTCAGTTTAATGTTGATATCTATAGTCGTTAAGGCGATTGCTGTATTTTCTCACCGAACAACTGAAATACTACACTGGAGTAACAAATCTAAGTTATATTGCGTAGCGAAATGTTAATTGTCCATTGTTTAATGTTGAAATAGTTTTTGGGACAATACGCAATGAAGACATTCGTGAACTATTTACACATCGTAAATATTAGGGAAAACATTATGATTATACAAAACAATTTATAATACCTTATCACTACAGACGCAAACGTAGTTAGGATTGCAATCAGAACAATAACATTCGGCGCATTCGCTCCAGAAGATTTCGCCGTTGCAGCCAAGACGGCCCCCCGTTTCGACGTCCACCCACGTCGACCGCTTCATCAGGAAGATTATCCTGGTTCACAACGCACTTAACAACTATAATACGTCTTAAAACACACTATCTCTTCAAAACGAAGTCAACATCACCAAAATGATGTAATCTCTGTAGGCGGTCTAATTCATCACTTCATATCACACTTTGGAAAATGTCACTGACTCCTTGATTGGGGTGTTAAAATAAACGTAGTGGCGTGTGCCTTTTTATGTTCCCAAAAAATATCACTGATGATATATTTTAGTTTACAGAATGTTTAGAAAAAAGAAGTTATTAAAAAGTAGCGCGAAGGTTCCACGAGCGAGGCGGCAAGACCGCCGCTCTACGGCTCATCGGGCAGACTGCTACGCACACTTGTTAAATCAGACCGCACGGTTGGCGTTCACCAGTAAGGAAATCCTCTATCAACACAAGTCAAAATTAATTAAATTTTATCTTTGAAATCTTGCAAAATATACACATATAATAAATAACTAAACGTACGTCTTAGCATCACCAAGACTAAACTAATAATTCAGCTGTAAATTATAAAAAATACCGTTCAAATCAGCGACCGCATAACGAAGCAGAAGCTACATGCATTGTAGACAGTAAAACAAAATAAGTCATTTTAGCTGGCGACGACATTGAACCTTTAATGTGAAATATTGAACATTTCAGTGCCAAATTTGGTAATTTACTCCTTATGTTTATTTATGATAACTCTACGACTAGTTACTATTTAGTTAGTTTTCTTTAATGAATAACTATATAAATGCCAGGGTTTGCCGAGAATATTATTACTAAATTAACTAAATACCTATGTATGTTGCAGTATGTTGATAAATATCTAATGCAAACATACACATTCCTTGCTTGATCTTGCAATGACGTTATCTTTGTGTTTTTCTTTTTATCGTAATAGTTGAACAATCAGCTGACAGTCTCGTGCAACTACGGCTTCTCACGAACTTAATGAGTGAATTAAGACAATTTTAACAAAAGTGGTTAAGTAATAATTGAGTACGTGATGCGTTATTGTGACATTTATTATAACTGTGTCAAAACAAAATATAAATACACAAATTATGTTGCATAGGTAATATTTACATTATTCACTTTCACAAATTTTGGTTACATTAATAATTTATTTTCAATACTTTAGGAAACATTATACATATTATTAAGAATTAATACATAAATTTTGATTTTTATTCAGGAAATATGTTAAAATTTTGCATTTAAAATCTATTTACTTAGTGCAACAACGTTGCAAACCCAAAGTTTTTTTTATATACATTTATTCGTAATAATTACTTTTAATGTTTACCAAAGGCTCTATCGACTGTGTAATTGAGTAGTATTATTTTGCATTAAATAATGATTATTAACTGTCTGATAAACTAATCAATATTATCGTAATTGTATTAAAAAGTTAGGACAGGAACGGATTTTTTTAAAATTTATAGCACAGTTCTGAGTCATTTCTAATGGCAAACATAGTTTTGAATTTAGAATAAGACATAAGTGAAATTTTTCACAGTAAAAGATTTCGGTTATTTAGGTCAAACTTATTCATCATGATCACTACAATACTAGACATGCGCGTATTCTGTCTGCGATCTCTTTCCGTGCCATTATCTGTACGTGATTCGGATTTTTACAAAATCTGGAGCGCAGACGCATTGCAATTTAAATGTATTTGAACGAAAGTGGGTAAGACTTTCCTTTTAGTTTTCCTAAACATCTTCATTTTACAAAATAGATATGTTAGAATACAATAATGTGTCTCCTACACACACTGCAACATTCCAAGCTAGGTAGAAATAACAAATGAGCTTTATTACTTTAAAAAGATTTATTACACCACGACCTCTATATAATATAAATAAATAAATAAATTTTCATGGACATTTCCCACAACGTCCTCTGGTCCCAAGCTAAGCTTATATGCTTGTGTTATGGGTACCAGAATACGGATAGACTACATATACTACTTTTCTTTTGTAAATACATACTTATCTATACATATAATAAATCTGTAGAAAAATATTTTTTGTACATTGAATATATTTTCAAAAAACATAGTCAGACGGTTAAAGGACAACCAACAGAACCCATTTCCAGCATTTTTTAAATTTTTGTCTGTTTGTCTGTTTAGATGTTTGTCTGTGCACGCATCACGTAAAATGCACAACACTTATAAATATAAATGTTATACATAAAAATTTTACACAACTCAAGGTATTACTTAGTCTTTGTTTCATTGCAATCGGTCCACTCAATCAAGAGATATTTACATAATAAGAAATTTCTCAATTAAGTTACTTGCAACGCCATCTAGCGGCTAAAAAATAATCAAAAAATTTCTTGGGTCGATCGAAAACAATCGATCCACGCGAACGGAGTCGTGGGCACAGCTAGTAATACATATAAAACACCCAGACTCAGTACAAACATTTATTATGATGTATGACCATTATTATTTCTGAAAGAATATGCACCGCATACAATATTAAGGCTCCATATTACTTTTTTGGATTTTTTTTTTACGTTTATTGTTTATTAATTTTTAGGGTTCCGTACCCAAAGGGTAAAAACGGGACCCTATTACTGAGACTTCGCTGTCCGTCCGTCCGTCCGTCCGTCCGTCCGTCCGTCCGTCCGTCCGTCCGTCTGTCACCAGGCTGTATCTCAAGAACGGTGATAGCTAGAGAGTTGAAATTTTCACAGATGATGTATTTCTATTGCCGCTATAACAACAAATACTAAAAATAAAATAAAATAAATATTTAAGGGGGGCTCCCATACAACAAACATGATTTTTAGGGTTCCGTACCCAGTATCTCAAGAACGGTGATAGCTAGACAGTTGAAATTTTCACAGATGATGTATTTCTATTACCGCTATAACAACAAATACTAAAAATAAAATAAAATAAATATTTAAGGGGGGCTCCCATACAACAAACATGATTTTTAGGGTTCCGTACCCAGTATCTCAAGAACGGTGATAGCTAGACAGTTGAAATTTTCACAGATGATGTATTTCTATTGCCGCTATAACAACAAATACTAAAAATAAAATAAAATAAATATTTAAGGGGGGCTCCCATACAACAAACATGATTTTTTTACCGTTTCTTGCTCGATATTAATAACGTTGCCTTATGTTGCATAGATAATGGTACGGAACCCTTCGTGCGCGAGTCCGACTCGCACTTGACCAATTATTTTTACTGATATCATTTTTACTTTGCCCATGGATCACCACCACATAATTTATTTGCACTCCATGTTATTCCGTGGCAATTCTCACTTTTATATTTACCAAACAAACGTATCAAAAGCAAAAGTTGAACGCTTAGACAATAAGGCTCTTTG
Source organism: Orgyia antiqua (assembly GCA_916999025.1). NCBI lineage: Eukaryota > Metazoa > Arthropoda > Insecta > Lepidoptera > Erebidae > Orgyia > Orgyia antiqua. The sequence goes on from OU779862.1 coordinate 25,675,397, forward strand.
GGAAATTAAAAGGTGGTTATCACAAGATAAGAAAATAATTATTGGTTAGTGGCACGCGGAGGTAGTCTTTTGTATTGAATCAATACAATGCAATGACACGGCAGAATTAAGAAGTTTGTTTTTTGTATAGATGTGGCAAGTCATCGTTTTTGTTGTTGCGATTGGCAATGAACTTGTAATAAAATTCTTACATTGATTTATGTACTTGCCTCGATTCTAACACGCTACTCGTTTCGTAATTAGAAACTATGTACTGAACCGGTTGATAATCATTATACTCGTTTTAATATCACATTTTCATAGTTTTTAAATTACTCTTTATCTCTATACTATACCAAAAGCATTGATAAATAAGGCCAAGGATGTGACTTTATTAAATTATAAATAAAATAAATACGTTATATAATATTTGCACCAGTGATTTATATTATTAAATAAATAATTTAAGTAAATAGTTAACATCATAAATCAAGCTAATTATATTATTATACTTTAAGTCTAGGTATTACGATTTGGATTTATTAAATAAAATTTCAAGTTTCGCTTGTAGTGAACACTTCTTCTGCTTCATTGTTATTTATTGAGAAAAAAAGATAGTAAGTCTATTACAAAATTATTTAATTACTGTTATGATTTTAAATTTATTACATACTATAACATACAAAGCAGTTTGAGTGCTTGCGAAGGAAAAAGTTCGCCAATGGTGTCGATTCTACGTCCACGACTAAACTTAACTTAACTAAAAAATGAAAACAACTATTGCTGTATATTGATTATTTGGCTGTTTTGTTGTTTAATTTTATATTAATTACAATCGTTAATCTATAATAAACAGATTTGCTAACAAGAAAGAATCGTTAACATTACGGAATCGTGTTATTGATACAATCAAATTTCATTTTTTAGTTAAGTTAAGTTTAGTTGTGCACTCAGAATCGGCACCAATATCTAGATAAGATGTTACCAACTGCAAAGAACATGCAAAATATTAAAATACTAACGCCATAATTTGAGTAATGTACATAGTGTTAATATATTCCTGCAAACACAACGGTTGTGAATGGCCAATGTACTCGTAGGTGTAACGAAGGAGAACGTGGTATATACATACACTGTATACATTAATTAATATTTATATGTAACGGGTCTCCTTTGGTTTTTGTTGAGCATTATCATACAAAGACGTTCGCTTGCCCAAATAGCATGATTATCATCACAACACTTATCTGTCCTACTTTTGGTTAGTGGTTAATTCGAAAGTTTAAGGTTTATTGTACTATGCTATCTAGGTACCTTGCACAGCAGTGGATGGAAAAAGACGGATTGATGGAAATATTAGTCTTGTTTTTATTAACACGTCATATCCATCGTTTATCAGCGAAGACGACGTCACGTCACATGTATTTTTAAAAACTTCTAATTAATAATATATGGTTGGCAATAAATAAAATACCAAATCGGAGGATCTTGTCAGTTTCTTATAGGACCAATGCCCGACCGGCACTAAATATGGTAAGAATGTAGGCGTTCGGCTTTTAGGCCGTCTGATCTTTCTTGGAGATTTTGCCGATGACTTGAGACATTTTATATAACAAACATGGCAATACAAGATCATTTATATACAGCCTGTTACAGCCAGATAGGTAGTCGAAGTTTTTTACCTAATAAAAAGATGTGTTAGCAAAAATTTATTTTAATATTTATCTTCTGTCCGCATGTAGAGGACAGAAGATAAATTCATGTCAACTAGTGTTTATATCACGCTATATTGAGGTTTTAGATTCAACTCCCGGGTGAAAAAAAAAGCTAAGCAGTAGCTATTAGGAAACGATTCCGCAATCTATGTCAATAGGCTAACCATATTATATTACGTAAAAAAATATTTTGGACAAACTATGGTATGTATCACATAGTTAAAATTTATATTTACGCAAATATCTATACTTAATATTATAAAGCGAAAGAGTTTGTTTGTTTGTTTGTTTGATTGTTTGTTTGTTTGTTTAAACGCGGTAATCTCAGGAACCGCTGGTCCGATTTGAATAATTCTTTCAGTGTTGGATAGTACATTTATCGAGGAAGGCTATAGGCTATATAACATCACGCTGCAACGAATAGAAGCGAAGCATCAGTGTAAAATGTTGCAAGAAACGGGGAAAAAAGTCACGCGCGCGAGCTTTAAATGAAAACGCTGCCTTATCCATGTGAGTTACAACAAAGTAATGTATGGAGAAATTGTTTGTTACCTATAGATCTTTAAAAAAGTCCGCGAGGCCATATGTCTATCTTTTAAGGAAAACCCGCTGTACCCATAAGAACGTCAACAAAATTATCAAATTCAATAGGATGTTTTCAAAAGCTATTTATGTGTATATAGTAACATTTTTTATCAAATTAAATACCTTAGTTAGCTTACGCATTTAATATAGATAATAACTGCTCTTTACAGCATGCAATTTAAATGAATATCTTCGGAGATATGACGAAAAAAGAATTACGCGTGATAAAATAAAGTTAAACTGTTCGCTGAGCAACGAGAACGTTTCCCCGGTCATCTATCTATACTCCATTGTTTCGATGTATGGTTGGATGTATGAATGTAAGGATGTTTGTTGTTCTTTCACGTAAAGACGGATGGATTTTCGTGAAACTTTGCAATAATATAGCTTACATATCAGATTAACACATATGCAATAATTTATAAAGATACGTGTCACGGCGTCTTAGTGTGTGTAAAAGTCAGTATTGTACAGGTTGTTACGCTGCTCAATCCCCGACGGATCAGTATTGAGTTGGTCTTTATAGGCGCCGGCGTCATCGTCGGCATATGGTCGTTACGCTGCTCAAATCCCGACGTATTGGTGCTGAGTTGGTTTTTATAGGCGTTGGCATCTACAGCGACGCAGGCGACGACGTTGGCGTCGGCGTCGGCGTATGGTCAATAGGCTCAAAAACTGCTAGACCGTTTTTTAAAATTCATTCACCATTTGAAAGCTACATTATCTGCGCTTAAAATAGGCTAGATTTTATTTTGGAAAAATTAGGGTTCCGTAAAATATTTGGATTTTTCTGAAAAAAATCAACTAAAAGAGTTAACTATTTTACTTACGCTGCTTAAACTTTAAAAGATAAAGATAGAACAACAAAATATTCTAATTTTTCATTTATTTATGAGATTTATTTATTTCAAACCAACAGCTTCTCAATCAATATGAATAAAAAAGAAATATTCATCAGCAAGCGAATTATATGTCCTCACGGATAAAAAAATTAAGAGCCATGTTTATGGTATTATAAGGGTGGGTGTTTACTATGTATTATAAGTATGTATTTACAAAAGAAAAGTAAATTATGTATTCTATCCGTATTCTGGTACCCATAACACAAGCATATAAAGCTTACCTTGGGACTATAGGACATTGTGTGGAAAATTCTTATTTATATACGCTTTAATATAATGAAGTATTTTTATTTATTCATTTTGGACCATGCCAAATTTCAAGTCTCTAGGATAGTGGGAAGTAACCTGTAAATTTTGATTCCCTAGCGAAAGTGGAAAATACTCAAAAATGGCTGTAGTTCGGTTATATCTTCTGAATGCGTAGATCTAAATTATTGATTGTATCTTTTGCAGCAAGGGACCGCATAGATCTACATTTGGTATAAGTTTCAAATTAACAACTTCAGCCGTGGCTGAGTAAAAAAAAGATTAACGAGTGGATAGACAGACAGACGGACACCGTATTGAGAGTATAAGGGTTTGTACAAAGACCTAAAAAGGCATTATGAAGCTCTGAGATATCATTTACTAAAATGACATTGGGCCATGTGTGTTACTTCTTTAGAACTGTGCAAGAAAAGAGAACCACACTGACGATTTACTAATTAGCTGTAAAATGGCGTTATTGTTAGTTCATTTAATTTTTCGTTTCTTAATTCCACGCGTACGAAGTCGCGGGCACTGCTAGTATGGGTATAAATTCTAAAATATTTTACATAACGGCCCACGTAAATAAAGAGATATATTGATGATACGTTATTGTGATCTACGGTTTAGTATATTCTTATCGATTTCATAATACTTCAAAGCCGACACTTCTGGTTGGACTTCAAGGATGCCAGTCCTTGCAAATTTTATTTAATGCATATTGATAGTTATTTTCTTCCAAATATCTTAAATTCTCAGCCTGTCTACCAGCTTTACCTACGAAAAGGCCAGTGAAAGTAATGGCAAAATTGTTGCACTACCTCTTGATGTTTTTCTTTATAGTACAAATATCTAAATTGCACAGACAATACCATCGAAACGTAGAGCTTGTGCTGAGAAATCTGTATCATCATAATTTCTACGTTGGATAATTTCACACTAACATTGTAGCGACCTTAATAGATGTGAGCTTCAATTGTTTTACAATAACTCTCCGAAGTAATGATTTTCCCACGTGAAATTCAATCTCATGAGCACCATGCAAGCTCAGAGGAATATAATAGCACACTTATTGAGCTCCGTTTAACAAAGCAACGGAAAAGTGACAAAAAGTAAGACAATGCGACATGTTTCAAGCAGTGGCAGGAAACAGGTGTGGCCAAAGAAATATACAGACTATACTGTGACTTAGGTGTGGTGGTACTCAAAGAAAGAGGTCATACAATATGCGCAATGAGCTTTTGTACTTATGGATATTCTGCACATATATGTTAAGCCCCGAATGAGGTTTATTGGGCAGATACTAAACATACAGAAGCATTATTTTTCGGGATAGATACATTATACTGTGGTGGTACTCAAAGAAAGAGGTCATACAATATGCGCAATGAGCTTTTGTACTTATGGATATTCTGCACATAAATGTTAAGCCCCGAATGAGGTTTATTGGGCAGATACTAAACATACAGAAGCATTATTTTTCGGGATACATACATTCCCAGTAAGTATCACTCGGGACATAAGATCTCCTGGGTTCTAATTATTTTAGGCTTATGTCCGAAAGGACAAGATTAAATATTGGAATCGCTTTATAAATCCATGTAACACAATCATCAATCATCAATAGATCAGGACAAATTATATCTGTGTCTGAGAACCACTCACCCCGCAAGGATATTATTAATACGGCACCCACCTATAATTTACTTAAAAAAACTTACCCGAAAAGGTCATTCGACATTATCGTGTTAGAAACATAATAATTATTCATTGGTATTTCGTAAACGCTGGAAAACAGAGGTTTACAAAAGTTTACAACATAGTAATTTATTAGTAATACTTGTGGTTGACACTTGAAGTATAGCACGTAATGTATTTTTTACCGATACGCCTGTACAATTGCTATGTTAAACAAATTACAAATCTATTGTAGTATATGGCACGCAATATTTTTATGAATCGTAAATGTTCTAAACACTGCCATAATCTGCTCACCTTGAGAATGGAATGTTACCATTTACTATGTAACCTAAAGTATCTACATAGGTAACAAAGCTTGTGTTATTCCTAAGACCAAGTCGTTACTGCTAGATACGTACAATATTATCTTAAAAGTATTCAAATAAGTTCTGTTCTGTTGAGACGTATAATTTTATTTATTTTACTAGTAAAGCTTTTGTAGGCATGTAAGTGATATAATTAGAATAAACACAATCATTACTTCTTGATAACTCATTATACCAGAACACCTACGGGCTAAACGAAATGTAGTGTCTCGGATCTCTACTTTGCATCTTGCACTTCCGCAACATTCATTCTCCTTTACAAGGTCATTTTATAGGCACCTAATTCCAGCTTCCTTTAAAAACTGTATAAAATAATGCAGTATTTTAAATTATTAAATAAAGTTTACTCAACTTTATACGCGTTAAAATCATCAGACCTTGAAAATTTCAATTACACATAATATTATACATTGAAGCCCACGTATAAAAAATATATTGCATTACGTAAAAGGTTAATATGAACTTAAATTCGGACACTCCCACGGTGCGGCAGTGTGTTACGGTCTATCACAATCTAATCTGTTTGGTATCGATCATTGAAGGCGTCACCGAGTTGCCTTGATGCAGACATTCCTCAGAACGGGAAGTAGAGCCGGTATTGTGAGAAAGGTTCTTACGTAAGTTTATAATAATTAATAAAGATATTTGCATTTAAGAACACAGTTTTTATCAAGGCTAACTAGATTAGTTTTAACTTTATTGTTGTACGATTGTTTTGATGCAAGTATAACTTTTAAAAATGTAGACCAGAAGTTCGACTCTAGCCTGATCTATACTTATAATAAATCTGAAGAGAGGTCAATTCTGTACATGAAATATATTTTCAAAATAACTATCAGGGGGTGATTAGTAATCGATACTGATGCCAAAAATGCAATCAGTAAAATTTTTGTCTGTCTGTCTGTCTGTACGTCTGTATGTTCCTTATACTAGAAACAAAAGCTACTCGACGGATTTTAACGAAACTTGGTACAATTATTCTTCATACTCATAGGCAGGTTATAGTATACTTTTCATCACGCTACAATCAATAGGAGCAGAGTAATGAAGGGAAATGTTGGGAAAACGGGAAAAGGTGCCCCATTTTTTAAGCTTCCGTCGCGTGTGCAGCCTTAATGGTTAAAGTTACATAGAAATCATGTATGACGGAAATATTCTACATAAAATTGTCTAAAAAATATCCCGAAACAACACATATCTATATTTTATGGTTAACTCACAATAACACGTGTAACTCCTGATAGCTTAGCTGTTCGGAGAATTCTGATTATATTTGTTTACTCTTACGTTTATAATACTCTCACTCAAGCAGTAGTTAAAAATGTTGCAAAAACGGGGAAAATTTCCTAAATTCTACGCGGACGGAGTCGAGGGTAACAGCTAGTATTTAATATTTTATGCCATGGGATATGTTTTTCACGATATTCAATAATATTAGATAATAAATATATATATTGCAAAAATACGATGTATATATATATACATCGTATTTTTGCAGTAATTTTCAGTAAAGAGACCGATAACGTTGCATGTACAGCTAAAGATTTTAAGGCATTCGCATTAGTAAAATAACGCGGAGGTTGCAGGACTTACAGGTCAAGAGATCTAGGTAACTTACTTAATCGGGCAATAAAAAAAAACAATAATCACATAAGTACGAAAATAGTCCGATATAAAATAATAATTTAATAACAGTCATTTAAGAATTAACTTTTTCAAGCAATTAATAATTCCATACCAAGGTTGTCGGGAAGAGATCGCGCAAATTGTGATAAAACTGCCTTTCGTATCTGTTTTTCAAATTGTAATACATATTACAATTACATTAACGCGTTCAATGCTGAATAATTTGCGAATTTATAGCCAATGCTAATAAAAGAGTCATTCGCCCAGTGCTGAAAACGCGCATGTGCGTTCAAAAAATTTTTCGCGTAGTGCTAAGAACGCTTATATGCGTTCATAGAAAACTCGCGTAGTGCGGCTGGACGCTATAGCGCGTTGTCTTTTACCTTCCCGCAGTGCGGCCGACGCTTATGTGCGTTCGGTAACTTTCGAGTTTTATGACTGTCATATAACAATTACGGGTCATATAAAGGTGTTGGATGGATAAAGGTGCTTACACACTAGTGTTTATTTGTAAGAGACTTTGTGAAGTTTACGCCATAATATATCTTCGTTCGGTTTTGTTAAAATAGTAAGTTATACCTTAATAAAACAGTAATAGTAAAGGTACCTTCTCCCGAAAGCCCTTATATTCTTAATTTTTTTTAATTTACGACTCTTCGCCCGCCTCGTAATAGACACCATTTATAAAAAGACTAAAACTACCTATTACTTTAGTTAAAAGAGCGAGTCATAATAAAATTATTTCAATAATCTATTGTACTAAATTAGGTTATTATTATTATTATTAGGACGGGCCTCGTGGTCTAGTGGTTCATATAACGGACTGCCGTTCACGAGGTCTCGGGTTCGATTCCCGGTCAGGACAATCATTTGTGTGATGTTTTTAATTGTCATACAAATGTTTGTACTGCGTCTGGGTGTTTACTATGTATTATAAGTATGTATTTACAAAAGAAAAGTAGTTTATGTATTATATCCGTATTCTGGTACCCATAACACAAGCATATAAGCTTAGCTTGGGACCAGAAGACGTTGTGTGAAATGTCCATGAATATTTATTTATTTATTTATTGTTGTCGTCGCCGCCGCCGTCCCCCCCCCCCCTGCAATATTCGTAGCAGAAACCTGACTAGTGTGTAGTCTCCTTTACAATTCCACATTTTACGACCGCTTCGAAACAATAGACACCCAGAATACACGGTATAAACACACAGGTGCGGCGCACCCTGCTTGCCTACAATTTTTTTTTGTATGGACGCGTATACGCGTCGGCCCGCACTTGGTGAAGATCAGAAAAACGCGCATAAGCGTTAGCCGCACTGAACGTATTAAGGTTGTTACAAAATTATTAATTAAACAATACTTAGTCTGAGAAATAATTGATTCTACATGTAATTAATATCTATTAATTTAAAATAATGCAACAACATGTACTGAAATATATATTACAAGAAACACTTAAACTGGAGAAAAGTTAGCGTGTTTATGATACCGGCGTCAAATAGAGTTGTGATTTTTAGAAGTAGATTCAATGGTCTTCTCAAGGATTATTGTTTTAATTGACTGTGTAACCTTGAATACATTTTTATTTGTTTATTATTTTTATTTGTTGTCTACATTTTTTTAAAATATTAGTCTATTAGAAATTGGGAATTTTGAGAAATCAATTATGTTGTAAACTGTCTTTCTGAATCTTTTTGACGAATAGAGAAAAGATACCATACACCGTTTTAACAATATCTAATATTTAATTACATAAATACTACCTATATACAGATATGTCAAAGAAATAAGGACCTTACCTTACCTGACTCCTGTATTTAAAGCCGAATAACATCATTGTATTGTCCAAGGACTTTTTCGATTCTTGATATTATTATAAATAAAGCAATCACATAAACTGCATTCACAATAGAACTTTGTTCACATTAAATTATAACCCGATTAAGCTTAAACTTTATTCTAAGACTTTCAAATAGCGGTTACAAAGTGATAACCCGGTATACAATAGACACTACAAATATATAAATCCTTCATTTAAAGTTTTATTCTTAGTGGGAAATCAAATCCACGACTTCACCCACAGAAGTTAAATTTATTACTAACTTCGCTACAAAGCACGCATTTTTTGTTCATGGTTCGCTAAAAACTGTTATCTCTCTATAAATATTTATTACTGAAAAATTTACGAACAGAATTAATTGGCCACGTAAAATATACTTAAGAGGATACCAAAATAGCTTCGTGCATTTTTCTATGTACGAAGTTTTCATTGTTTCTTTAGATTGAATGGCTAGAGCTCTAATTTTTAAGTATATGTTTTTCCAATATATGATCTAGGATCGCATAAACTCAGAAACGCGATTGAAAAAAGTTTTCTCGATAGAAAATCTTAGCGAAACAACCTCTCTAATTTTTTATTTTTTTTCACTTGTCGGTCTATTATCGCGTATTAACTAATGAAATAACTTTAAAAACATAAGTTACTATTATATATAGAAACACGTAAATCAGAATTAAAATATATTTAGTAGATTTTGAGTAAACAAAAAAAAATACCTATATCTTCATTTTCTATACCTACTAGCTGTGTTAATATGTACACGTCGACGATAATATTGATGTAGGCCCTTAATAGAAGTATAAAATGTAAAGGAAAAAGGATTTCCTTGTACTCTATTTATGTAAAGTTATTATATATTTTAGTATATGTTTTAGTATACACTCTTGATATTGGCGGTCATACGTATATGCATAAGACAATGTGAGGTCGAAAACATGATAGGCTTATACCAAATATGATCCAATAGTGATTCGGATATTGCAACACTACCTCATGGTCACCATAACTATTATTATGTTTACACTTTCACTAACTCTATAAATATGAATCTTATTAGGCAATGGGACGTGTTATGATGTATATCTTCTTTGTCACCATAATGTAGACACCATAATATTTAAGTTGTGTACTTGTACTCCGATATGAATCCACTACAATAAGGAGTCAAATTCAAATTTGAATAAAGGTAAAATAAGATCTTCGTATCTAAATTATTTTTCAAATCATAACTTATAAACCGACTTCAAAAAAAGGAAGTTCTCAATTCATCTGTATGTTTTTTATTTTATATATTTTAAGATTTTTACCTCAACTTTTAACTGCGCGATGCGATTTTAATTATTTTTTTTTTATCTGAAAGCTAGTGGTTTCCGTGTGGTCCTATTGCCACCAGGTCAGGATCTGATGGTTATCTACTGAGAAATCGAGAAAAACCATAAAATTCCAGAGGCACATGAAGTCGGTGAAACTTTTTTGAAATATACTTATTTATATAAGTAGAAAAGATAATTGGAGTATTTTGAAAACTTAGTTTAAAATTGTATGAAATATAGAGCCAGAAAATAGAGCCACAAGACGTCAGTATTTTTTATTTCTTCATTATAAAGCAAAATTGTTTCGTAGCCTAATGGCTAATTATAAAGAGAAGGAAAACAGCATGTATTTTCCAACATCAAACCCTTAACTTGACTCATGCATTTATCGATACATGCATTATGATGGCATTATGCTACTTCAAGATGACTATTCACAATTTTATTATGAGTATTATGACTATATTAGCCATTGATGATACAATTTACAAATATATATTTACTAGCTGACCCGGCAAACGTTGTTTTGCCATACAAATGTCAGTGGGGGGAGGGGTTTGAAAAATAGATGTTGTCCGATTCTTAGACCTACTGAATATGCATGTAAAATTTCATAAAAATCGGTCAAGCCGTTTCGGAGGAGTACGGTAACTAACACTGTGACACGTGAATTTTATATATAAGATTTATACAGATTGCTTATATCAGTATTTATTGAACATTTCATTCATATTAACATTTATTTGTTTTTTTTCTAATATATTTGGTTTTTGCAATTCAAATTGGAATGAAATTGTCAAGTATGCAAAACGAAAAGAGTTGAAATTAGGTCGTTGAATTTCTGTCGTAATAATATCTAAATTTTGTGCTCCAGCTGCCAATTTTAGTGGCAAATAATCAGTTCTTATTTTTATTATACAATTTTGATTCATTGCAACAAGAAGAATTGCAAAGTAATTTTCGTACCGTTTTTAAGAATTATTCATGGTTTATTATTCATGGCATATTACTCATAATTCCGCCATAATTCTCATAACTCTACACAGTATTATACAATCTAGCTCTAAAATATTCTAAATAATAGTATGAAAGAATACTTGTATTTTTCATAATTTGGAAATAAACTATTCCCGTTTAAGATAGTGTAGCTGTAATCATAATTCTATGTATAATTCTATTGGAATTCTCAAGTATAAATAAACTTAATTTGTAATACTGTTAGAAGTAGTAATAAACATGTGGGTTATGTTGCCGTTTACCTGATGACCCGAGCTTTTGCACTAACATCGATCTATCTTTCTGGGCTAGTTAAACTCCACGCAACTTAAGGCTTACCGTTAGCTATCACTGCGGTTCAAAGAGCTTTTAACCTAGTTATTTCTATTGATTTACAGTCAATCCTTGTAGAACTGTGCGAAATAATTTGGTAATTGATATGATAGTTTTACTTAATTTAAACTTGTTTATGTTATAAATACAGATTTATACGGATATAAGTATAACTGCTCATTAAATTATGCAATTTTAGTAACAAAGAAGAAATATCAAGTAATTAACGTAATTAAATATGTGGAGCAAGTAGTAACAATTAAGATTTGGTTATGACTATCGTTGTTCCGCAGTGTAGGCGTACTATCATCAATCTAGATTTTATAGTTTTATTTTTAGATAAAAGCGCAGGAATAGCATAATTTAATTACATACTGATTCTCTAGAGTCTAGATTATAGACAAACGCGAGAAATTGCCGAAGTTAAAAATTTTATTATACACAATACAGCTTATTCTTTATGTATCATTATACAATGACGTCTAGTACCAGAATAAATATTGTTTCTACTTATCATCCATACACTGCTTTGACATAACTACATAAGTCGGTGAATTGAGACTTTTTTAATGTGTATAAGTCGTTATTTTGGACAGAGTAGACATGTATAAGTCGTAATTTTTGTATGTATATTCCATGTGAGCTTAGATCGTAAAAATCACGCTACGGATTTTGATGCGTTTTTTTAAATGATAGATTGCTTTAAGAGGATGACTGATTTGTTGAGTTTTGGTTTCTAAATTGCATGCGTATGAAGTTGCGGGCACCAGATAGTAAGGAATAAAAATAAGTAAAACATTGTAGTTTTTAAATATTCAACTATATTTAAAATCGAAAAATAAATAGGGGACAATTATTCACATACCTATTTGAATTTGATAGACCATCAACCTTTCTAGAATGTGCTAGAATGTGTTACGAAACAGTAAAACTCATCAATATAAGTAAGATAAGAATCAATTTCGTTTGAAAGCAAAACATGCAAAGAATCAGTTACGTTATACTTATCGGTCAATAGGTTGAAAGCTATGAGTGGGGACGGGTCTAATGAAGAAAACGTTCACGGAAGCAAATTATATTTAAAGATACGGACATATGGATGCGTTGAAAACTTGGGACACGTTTAGACATGAATATGGGTTAATTCTGAGTACGGCCTTTTACTGTTTCGCAATTACAGTAGGCATATGTTATAGTTTTAACCTGTGATGTCTTCAAAGCCACTACACAGAAGCTTGTCTCATTGGAAAAGATTAACTACTCAATATTGGTCATTGCTCAATTGGTCGCAGCGTGATATTACATATAATATCTACACAAAAAGAATTTTTCAATTGGAGCCAGTAGTTCCTGAGATTAGCGCGTTCAAACAAACACTCTCCAGGTTTATAATATTAGTAAAGATGTATGTCCCTAAATGGGTGAGCTTATATCTTCAAAACTACGCGTGTGATCCAAGAGGATGGTTTTTAACACGCTTTTATAAGTTTGGTATGTATCTATCAATGTATTAATCTATGTAACGGAATCTTTGAAAGTGATTTACACCCACTTACAATAATTGGATTGATCTGAAATTTTGCACACATATTAAGGACCGATGACAATGCAATAATTAAAAGAATATTTAGGATTTTCAAGCGTGTTTTTTAGTTTTAGAACTAAGTAGATTATTTATTTGTATAATTTCTTAAGGTTTGGTTTTTAAATTCCACGCGTACGAAATTGCGGGCAACAGCTAGTATATAAAATATCATAGTCGTTATCTGATGGCTAACTTAGTATCGGACTAAATGACAAAAACAAATAATTGAATTGATATTTAAATGCTACTGGAATGATATGACTCATAAACTGTGTTATAAAATTTATTTATAATGCGACTAGGAAAAGGCATCCACCATCGTTTAAAAGTTTAATTTTATATTTCCTTGTAGAAATCTCTAAGTTATAAAGTAAATAAGAACAACATCGTGGAAAGCCGCATGCAATTCCTTTGCCTCGCCTAACAGGTTCTACTTCTAAGAATCTACACGTAAATATGAGAAATATTTAGTTTTAATATGTCCTATATTCGAATATTGTAATTAAGTATATAACACATAATTTATATAAATAATATTTGCATAAAAACTCAATTGACCGCTAGTGATTTCGTAATAAATATTTTATTTTAATCTCATGAGGCTATTGCAATGAAAACAAAATTGTTACGGTTGTTTTTAAATATAATATTTTAATTTAATTTGTTTAATTATTTAATATAATTATACTTAATTACTTATTTATTTTAATTAATTGTTTCAGATTAACCTCGGAAAGCAGTCAAGGAATACACTGCTGGCTGATAAAACAGATTAAGTTTTATTCGGTAATGATCAAAATGCATTTTATCTACGGAAATCTAAAAAGTAGAGGCATCTTTTCTATGTTAGAAACCAAATATTCATATTATTATAATTGTTAGTGAGAAATATTCGATTACTCGAATATTTTTTTCTTATTTGACCGAATGACGTCTTTAAGCTGTACAAAGAAGTACAATATAAATCACTTTCAGACACGTATAATGTTCAACAATAGAAAACATATTTACAGCCATGACGTCACACATTATCTCTGTTATGGTATGAAAGTTGTGCTGTGCGATGACATGAGTACAGGGCCCTGAGTCGGGTATTTCAACGGTGTCACAACTGTACCATTATTGTACCATTATGGTGCAATAGTAAAGTTTTTGGTAGTCTACTATTAATGTGTCGTCATAACGACTTCATCATTGTCTTACAATTGTCAAAGTGACATAAATTGCTAGTCTCGTACACAACTGCTTCATAATTGCAATTCAATGACTGAAATGTTTCGGTAGTCTGCTATTTTGAATTTGACAGTAATATTTTTAAATTGTCCTGTGTCGACAGATTGCCATAAATAAAAAATAGATAGATAGAAATATTAGAAATTATTCTTTGTAATTTATTGCAATTTACTAATCTCCTAAACTTCACATTGCTTTTTATACTAATAAATAGTATGTACAAATATATTTAAACGAAGTCTAGCATGATTAAATGTTTAAATTTATTAGTAGTTTTTCGAAAATCACTTCATCTAACGCATTTTTTAAAAACGGCAACACATACATACCATTCTAACACAATCCATAGATAAAAGAGACCGAAAATTCAATGCATAGATAAAAGAGATCGACAATTCTATTACCATTGAAAGACCGTTATGACGGCATATAGCAGACTACGGATATTTGACTTCGATTGCAACGGTATCGTGCCGGTATTGTGCCGGTATGACAATTGTTCCAAAATAGTGGACTTGAGCACCAGCGCGACCTCAGCTCAGCGCACGCGCACTTTCTCGTTCTACGCTATACCAACAATTATTTATTCTGTGGCGATACCATAGAGGCGATTAGATGCCTTTTTGCAAACTATTTGCGATAATTACATGTTTTATGTATTCATTAGTGTTAATGAGATTGTTTTATAGTCGGAAACGTTTTGGCGGCTATCCTGTGTTATTGGTTAGAAGGTCATAGATCTATGAACAAAAGTATTTTGTTATATATTTAAATAGAATCTAAAGCTATCATGTTATCGCTATTTGGATTGTAGAGTGAACATGCGGATAACGGAAACTGCGTTAACAAAAGTTAACAAAACAGACAGAATATTTTCACTTTTGTTTTTTATGTATTAAATAAATAATTCCTCCGTCATGTGGTGACACATGGACGGAGGAATTATTTGTTTATAGTAGGGGAGCCGAAGAGGGGATTTCGGGATTTACTAAAGCGCGTCAGATTAATATACAGGAGGATACCTTGTACCCGGTTAAGTACCTCCACAAAATATGAGACCCATATATAAGGCCGCCCGTGAAGGATACAGGATCAGATTAGTAAAAAAAAATTGACCATCAGAAATTCTCGAGCGCGTCAGATTAAGGTAGGGTGAGTTAATTACATCCTAAAAAGTGTATATTCCACTAATCTGACAATTTGAGAGTGACGTAAAAAAAGGGGAGGGCAACAAAGTTGTAAAAAAAAAACGTCATCTCGACATTCTCGAGCGTAGCTAAATTTTTTTTATTTTGAAGGTAATAATTCAAGAATAATGAAAAATATATAATCTGACAATTTCCGCAAGCCGAAATAACAAAAATTCGTCGATAAAGTTAAATGCGTGCAGCTGCGTGATGCCTACATTTGGGTTTGTTTGAGTTGGACTTCTAAATGTTTAATTAGGACTGTTTATGAGATATTAAGCCATCAAAATATATCGTAAAAAAAGTTGCAAAGTTACACTGTCGGCTTTTAAATTGTTAGATTTACCAGCTGCTCTGTGTCTAGCCAACCGGAGTCGCCGATAAGATATAACAATAGATTTTAAGGACAATAGAGTCGTAAAATCTCATCTCCATTAAATCATAGCTAGACAAGAAGCACAATTAAAAAGCTCTTAGGAATATTTATGAGTATGTTGTAAAGATAAATCATACAAATTTTTAGACAAGTATAAAATATTATTTCTATTACAGCGTGATCATTTATAATTTACAACAATTAAAAAGAAAGTAAATATTATGATCTAAGATAATTTGTATCACAGAATAGTTTTATCACATAATGGACAATAATTTGAAAGTGTAAATACTTTCGTTAATGTTTTCGTTCTTCAAACTATTTACTTTTGAGGTGTAAGTATTTGGCACACAAGGAAACGTTGAAGTTACTAACTTTCTTTTAGTATTGAACATAGTCGCTTCAATTTTATTTTTCTCAAATCACGCTGTAATAGAAATAATATTTTATACTTGTCTAAAAATTTGTATGATTTATCTTTACAACATACTCATAAATATTCCTAAGAGCTTTTTAATTGTGCTTCTTGTCTAGCTATGATTCAATGGAGATGAGATTTTACGACTCTATTGTCCTTAAAATCTATTGTTATCTCTTATCGGCGACTCCCGTTGGCTAGACACCAGAGCAGCTGGTAAATCTAACAATATAAAAGCCGACAGTATAACTTTGCAACTTTTTTTACGATATATTTTGATGGCTTAATATCTCATAAACAGTCCTAATTAAACATTTAGAAGTCCAATTCATCTTTTTGAAATTTAACTTTTTCTAGTGTCGGCTCCTGCACTATAGTGTGGAGGACTGGGAATAAACGGCACCTTTCCCTCCTCACCCTTTTTATTCCCATTCGTCCACACTATTCCCATACCTCCACACTGTGGACGACGGGGTGTGGAGGACTGGGAATGACCCGCTGAGTTCAAAATATAGTTCAAAGTACAATTTTAAGCGCCCAGGAATGGAATTAGCGGGAAGTTGCAGGGATGGCCTTTAAGGTGAACCGTTTTTCGAATTTTTTTTTGTCAGATTAGGCGAATCCCTCTAGGTAATCGTCAGATTATGAGACAGTACGTTTAGAACATAAAGATGAACCATATATATCTTAATCTGACGCGCTTGAGTATTTCAAAATGGCGAATTTTTTTTGCACATTATGAAACTGCCCGTGAGTTTGCGTCCCATCGAAATCGTCAGATTAGTGAATGAGAGCTTTTTTTTGGTGCACTTAACACTCCCTTAGAAAATCTGACGCGCTCGACAAAATTTTTTTTTTTTTCATTTTCAACCCTTAAATACAACCACCCGCATCATGCAAACGATCAGATTAACATACGTACATTATTAAAAATACGTAGGGCATTGATGCTATCAATATCTGACGCGCTCGAGGATGTCCATGCAACAGTTTTTTTTTACATATTTAAAAATCTATAGCCGCTTTCCCCACCGATAAAAGTGAAAAATCACATAACATTTTTTTCTTCTTATCATCTAAGCTTTGCAACTCAATAGGTCTCTATGACGCTCGAGTAAATCCCCATTTAGCATCGTGGGCTCCCCTACCATTACGCATAAAAATACATGCGTGAGCATCCTATTTTCTCCTCAGGGTGCTGAAAGAGCAAGGCTAAGGGACAAAACAAGCTTCACCATCTATAACAATCCGAAACCAGATTATGAAAACGCGAAACTAAATACTATGCCAACACGCCTGGTGGGAAGATTTAAACTCTTCTAAAACGGGCCAGGCCCAATTCTGGCAATAAAGCAACTATAAAACGCAACATATTGAGTTATGATCTACATTTGCAACTAAAATTATGTAACACTGTCAACTTAGAAATCACGAGTATCCTTCCCAGATTGCCCTAAGTGCCAATAAATATAGAATCAGAGTTCATAATAGCAGAAATATATTATTATAAGCCTATGTGACTAATTTATTAATAACTAAATTAAGATTATTGTTACTATCGCGCGTTTCAATGTGATCAAATTCTCGTTTCGCGAGGTTTAACGCTAAAATATTCATAAATACATACCATAAACTTTATTTTAAATATAATACGAGATATAATTTCGAGATCTCATCCTGCATAAGTATGGTGCGTGTTTACCGGAACCGCATGCATCTATAACCATATTTATAGATTCTGACTAATTATTATCTTTTTAACATGTGCGTGTATCCACACGGATACAGGCACATGTTTTGAAAAGTTAATAGGACACTTACAAGTAGGTTAATACCGACTAGTGACATTTAATTGCGTAGTAACAAGTGATGCTAATAGATGCATTTAACTACTAATTTTATGTTGTATACATTTTCTCCGTGAGTACGCCAACAGGATCCTTATATACATAACAGATTTCATCGTAGAAAACTATCATAGAAATGTTTCTCGAACTAGAATGGGAAGAAATGCTTAGTTAATAGCTAGTTAGGGCTGTTATCTATTTAATTGTCGAAGGGTCCGCGGGTAAATATGGCTAAATCTTCTGAAAATTACGTAAAAAAGGGGTTATTGCCCCGAACATGTAAAAAAAATTGTTATGATAAAAATTAAAGCCATTTAGTTTGTTTCCCTGTTCTTCTTTCTGTACGCCCTCAACAGTAGAACTAATCGAGGGAAACCCGGAAGGATGTCAGACTTATACAGTTAACACATTTTCGCATTTAATATTTTTTTTCCATTTTAATAAGAAATATTCATGGACTTTTCACACAACGTCCTCTGGTCCCAAGCTAAACTTATATGCTTGTGTACCAGAATACGGATAGAATACATAAACTACTTTCTTTTGTAAATACATACTTATAATACATAGTAAACACCCAGACGCAGTACAAACATTTGTATGACAATTAAAAACATCACACAAATGATTGTCCTGACCGGGAATCGAACCCGAGACCTCGTGAACGGCAGTCTGTTATATGAACCACTACCTAGACCTAGACCAGTAGGCCCGTCGAACATATCTCAAATCATAAAACAGTGAGCTAATAAAATCAACTTTGCGGTCAATAACCGATAATTGCAAATGTTATTCAGTCATATGCGATCGGTAACAGCTAAAACCAAACTAAAGGACAATATGAGCAGGAAACATCTTCTGTGAGGGACTGAATTTTCTGAACAAAGCCCTATATACCAACACGCATGGTTAACGTGGCATAATAACACCAGAAACTCTACTCGAGTGGTGGAGGTACTTAACGACTTCAACTTAAATCACTTTGAAATTATAACATGAAGTCATAAAATGGAAAACACGGAGTTAAAATATGTAATTAACTTTACTTAATGCACAATAAGTTTTCCTATACCTACTTACTCGTATTTAAAGACACAAAGTATCAATGACCTGTATTGTTTCAAGCGGTTATTGTCTACATTAGTAACCATGACTCAAAATCACCATATTTAACTTAGGTAGGTAATTTGTTAATATATACATTTCTACATCTTCTTCTCTGCCTAGCCTTGTCCAGTTTTACTTGGGATCGGCTCTTCTCATCATCCTTCGCCAAACACGCCTGTCATGGGTCGTCGTGCTGTCCTACTAGGGCTCTCTTCAGGTCGTTGTTGACTACCGACAGCTGGGTTAGAAAGGGCCTAACACGCTTTTTCGGGCCAGTGCACATATTTAGTGCTCGTTTAGTCATGTAACCTTCTGGTCTTCTCATTAAATGCCCATACCACCTAAGACGAGTCTCAGAGAGTTTTTCTTCCATTGGGCGAATCTTTAAGCTGCCACGGATATGTTCATTTCTCATCCTATCCAGAGTATCCAGCAAAATGACATCTCATGCCCATCTCAGAATCCCATCTAGGTGGCATGTATCTTTTTTGTGTAGGACTTTTTTAAGGGCCAACATTCGGCACCATAAGTGAGAGCAGGGCGAACGACTTTTGTATACCTAAACAAAACACACGAGGGCAGGAGAATGATAATAACATTCATGTATAAATGTATATATTTCGCGTATCAACATACACCAAACCTTAAAAAAAGAGGAGGTGAGGGGACTCAATAACTCTAAGCGCGGGTGGCTGTTTGTAAGTATACCTGTGTACCTGTAACCTGTATTTTACTAAGGAAAAATAATGAAAATAATTATATTCAGACGACGCACGATGTGCGTCCATATTGTCGTTCCAAGTTAGTTGCCAACTTTGGATAACGCAAAGGACAAACAAAGTAAAATTTCTTACATAGTAAACAGACCGTGGGCGTAGCTCGTTTAGTTTCGGGGAGAGATTCCAACTTTACGTAATGGTTGGCCAAAAAAAAACACAATTTGACAGAAATTGTTCTGAAGGCCCTATTTTTTACAATTTGCAGGATATCCTCGGCTATAGCCAATATATAGCAGTTTTTAGTGTTATTTATGTTGCACTAACCTGGTGGTTATTGTTTGGAGGCACGGCAGCGCTCTGTGGCGGTACGGTCTGCACGGGCCGTGCTGGTTTGGCTGCGGCGCGCTGAAGAGTCGCTCGCTTCACTGACACCATCAACCATACGTCTTCTACCCTTTGAGATACCTGCCGTATAATATAACGTCGTATATTAGACTAGCAGTGCCTGCAAACTCCCTTCCACTTAAATATAAAGACGGCATTGTATATCGAAGCCATTTTTAGATCAACTAGAACACGTACACAAAATTTAAACAAAATCGGTCCAGCCGTTCAGGAGAGTTAAGTCGAGTAAAGCTATAATAGCTTTTTCTAAATCAATAAGTATAGAAATTCGAGTGCTTCTTTACACACATAATCAAGTAGTAGAAAGAAAAAGAAGAAGAATAGAAATAACGTTCATAATTTTTCATATAGAACTAAGTAGTTTAGACATAGAAAGTCATGGGTAAAAGGCTAGTAAACTATACCTGAGTAACAAGCGCTCTAGTTTCTTGTGTGGCAGTATTCATAAGCATATCTCTGAACTGTTCAGGTGCTGTGAGACCAAAGTTTTGTGCATCTTCCAGAAGTTTATCCACCGCTATTAGTCCTCCTTCTCCTGCTAGAAGTTCTACGCCTGTAGCACACCAGTCGTTCGCCTGTTAACAAAATATAATAAAGTAATTTATAAATTTTGTAATTGCCCTGCTATACTATTACTTAAAAAAAAAATTATAGTGGAAAAAGTGATCACTGCAAGTGGGACTTGAACCCACGACTTCGAAATACCGATCCGTCGCTCTACTGAATGATTACTTCTGGACAAGAGAGAGTAATTTGAACAGCCTTAATGTTTTCCCATGATTGGCAATCGTTACAAAATATACCTTGTTACTTTTGTATTGAGTTCATTACCCATTTAAGTTTTTACTGTTTATTTTTTTACTATGTGTATATTGCGGCCGTGCCTAATATTTTTTAGGTTCGCTAAATATAAACTCATTCGTTCAAATAAAAATACTTTTTACGGATTTAAGCGCGTGTATTTTGGTCACGTGACCATGGTGAATGCAGTCTCCGAAACGTCAGCTAAAATTTAAAACAAATACACGCGTCTAAATTTGTAAAAAGTAAATTTTATTTGAAAAACATTTTTTTCAGACAGTACATATTAGACTATTAGCACTAGAGTGTGATTATACGATTTTCTTTTCTATGGAACCCTAAAATGTGTTATCATAATATATTCGTCATATTCCTCTCCTCAATAACGGGATAAGGGCAGGAGAATCATGAAGTTGTGTATTTGTTGTTACGGCATCAAGTGATATACATAAACTGTTAAATTTTCAGCTCTATTCTATATCTATCACCATTCTAGATACAGCCTGGTGACAAAACAGATGGAAAGCGAAGTCTCAGTTATTAACTTTTCGTGTGAAACTCTAAGAAAGGTTTAATGTACCTTATCTATTCTGTCCATCAGTTCTCTCGCTTTGGTTAGAAGTAGATTTCGTTTTTGTATCTTGTCAACGAGCAACGCGCTAGTTCGTCTAAGTTCTTCACATTTTGATTCCAGGTGGTCGACTGAACTTAAAGGGTCTTTCATTAAAGTTTCTCCTGCAAACAAAATTTAATTTTAATTAACTTCATCTGTTATTCTTACTATTATTAACTGCCGAAAATAATCACAGAATAGATAGAAGATAATTAAAACAAAATAAAAGGAGCATCTGAGCTACAGAATTAATTCCAAATTCAAATGTGGAATAAAAAATGTTTTTTTTCTTTTCATAAATGCTATATTTGGCAATACGGCGGAGGTATTATACATAATGTTATTTTAAAAGAAGTTTTAATGAGTTATAAATCCAATCACAAAGAAAAAATAAATTAGTTATTTTTTATGATATGTTTTACTAATTCACATACCGTCTTCAATAACAGAGGCTGCAGTTTCCAAGTCACAGTTACAAAGTTTTTCAAAATCGACTGCTTCTTGTAGGAGACTCTCCACTCGATTTGCTGTTTCGCCAACTTCGGTCATGTCACATGCCCTCTTCAGATGATTGTCTAAAGTAGCCTACAAAGTATTCGGGCAGTTAATATATTTCAATACTTATTATTTTATATCGGCCTCATTTTTAATGAATAATCGTATAAGAAGGTTTTATTAAAAAAATGCCAGTGTCCACTTTGACCAGAAAAAAACAATTAAAAAGTTGACTGCAGACATGACACATAACCTCAAATATTTACCAGTGGTTTGCCTTTAATTTTTTAGAATTAATGAATAATTATTATAATAATTGTTATTACATTTATTTTAATTAAGTTAAGTTTAGACAGCAAAACAAAGTAGCTATGGAAATGGTTTGTAATTTTCGTAAGTGCAGAAAATCTTTATCAAGTCAGGCATGGGTAACGACTTGTTCACATGCATTTTGTGTTGAACACGGAAAAAGAGAGTTTAAAAGAACTGCAGAAAATTCTTTAAATTGTCCAGCATGTGGAACAGAATTACGAGATAAATTTGACGTAATACAGGCTGATCTCAAACCTAATGAAACATTTAAATCGATAGTTTTAGCTGGAATGCGACCCGATACGATTATGGATATTGCTATGCGAGCGATGTCGTTTTGGGCATATCAGGTGGAACAGGAGACTTTATATCAAGAAAGCGTTGCTAAACACGCCAGAGAAAAGTTACAGTGTATGGAAGAAATTAATACTTTGAATCTACAGAAGCTGAAAGCTGAGTTGGAGACTTGCAAACGTAAAATAAGTTCTTTGCAATCTGAATACAATAAAAAGAGTAAACAGGCTGAGGACATGAAAGCGCGCTTAGAGGAAAAGACTAGAAAGATACAGAAATTAACGTTTCAATTAGATTCACAAAAAAGGAGGGATATTCGACAATTCGATGTAACAGATAAACAAGAGAAATGTATGGATATATCGGATCTTGTAGTCAACAGGGCAGCTTCAGAATTTGTTTTTCGTCCGGTAAAAGACGCTGAAGAGTCACATCGTGTATGTTCGCCTAAAACGCCGATATTTGATTTTCGTCATCGAAATAAAGAGACTTCGCATTTTCATTTTCGTCCGGTGAAATCGTAATATAGCTAGCGTAATGTCTCTAAGTAATCTAGATAGCACCATGCTATTGAAAAACTATATTCGTAAATGATACACGGTAATATATATGTATGTAAAAATATTGATTATCAGTTTTTTTTTTTTATTCTAAATTTTTAAAGGGGTTTTGTCACATGATTATCAGTTTAATAACAAATACTTATAAGGAAGAATTTTATTTAGATGTAGATAAGCCTAACAGAATACAATGTATAATCCTTTAAACTGTGAATTATATTAATAAAACTATTAACAACCTGTTTTATTTTTAACCCCCTTAAGGGAAATCTCGGTGTTATAATTATTATGTATTTATGCCTTTTGTTTATTTTTGGTATCATGCCTCCTTTATTTTTTCGGGGTTTTACTAACGTTTTCCATAATTATGATAATGATTTCCTATTTCTTGGTAGAATGTAATATTCTTAAAATTAATAACGGTCTTATTCATAATGACTTATCGGAGGTTTAAACGGAGATTTTATCGGAGAGACAATAAACGTTTTAGCGTAAAAAGACTATTATGAATAACAAGTTTGACAGTTTTCGCTAACCTATTTTAGGGAACTTTTAAACCTCCGATGAGTCATTATGAATAAGACCATTAGTCTTTTAGATTCTTAAAGTTTATCAGATAGTCTTTAGGCGAATAAGTCAAATATTTAGTGTCGGAAACAAGCAAACTTTTTTTCTTTTTAGTGGGAGCTTAACTAAATGTAAATACATATATTAAACTATAATTACCTGCATTTGTTTAAAGTTTAATAAAAACGTTCTGAACTTGAGCCAGTGGTTTAACTTCGTTGAATGTTTTTGCCAGAAATTGTCAAATTGTTTTTCAGTCTCTTCTAGTTGCACCAGTAATCTATAAAAATAAATATTAATAACTTAAAGATTTTCCTGACGAAATATTCCTGCATAAGTAAAAAATTGTCAAGGTCGCGAGGAGCCACTGTGTGCAAACGGTGCAACTCAGCGGGTTGTGGCGTTTTGTGGGGGAGGCTCTATTCAGCTGTGGACGGCTGATGGAATAATTGATAGTTAGTTGTTACCATACAATAAATTTTTCATCTATCCATTTTTCAGATTTTCCGAGTGCATAGTTTAACACAGGCCATTCGTAAGTCTCGGTACTTACTAGGTAAATAAGTTTGTGATATATTTAATAAAGTGTTTATTCTTTAACTGATTTAATACTGCTACCAAAAACGTAGATACAATATATTTTGTAGTGCCTTTGCAAGAAAGTACATATTCTCGCTGAGTTTACTTAAAAAACTAAGAATATATCACCGTAGATTTTTCTAATAGATATTTTAACAATATCCGTAGGACACAATTCTGTAACAACAGTATATGATACATATATACAGGTGTATAATTACCTCTCAACCGCAGCGACGTGGCTGATTATATTATAAGTAAGGTTTGGTTTTCGTACTTGTGTTAGTAAATCCTCGCCTTGCGTTGTCGCCGACGATAGATCTGACTTTAAAGCTTTATACCTGAAATTATAAAAATAGATTTATTTCCAAAAGTATTTTAACAGGTAGGTAGTTAACCATAAACTCTCATTCAGTAGTGATACCGTCATCAAACCGACGTCATGCAACAGTAAATGATATCGGTATTAAACGTTTGTAAGAAACAGAACGTAGTAGTGTGACTTTTGCAGAATCTATGGAAGGAGATGAGCTCTACCTTCAACCTTCAAGTGCTCAATCATTTTAAAAATTGGTCAAGTGCGAGTCGGACTCGCGCACGAAGGGTTCCGTACCATTATCTATGCAACATAAGGCAACATTATTAGTATCGAGCAAAAAACGGTAAAAAAATCATGTTTGTTGTATGGGAGCCCCCCTTAAATATTTATTATATTTTATTTTTAGTATTTGTTGTTATAGCGGCAATAGAAATACATCATCTGTGAAAATTTCAACTCTCTAGCTATCACCGTTCTTGAGATACAGCCTGGTGACAGACGGACGGACGGACGGACGGACGGACGGACAGCGAAGTCTCAGTAATAGGGTCCCGTTTTTACCCTTTGGGTACGGAACCCTAAAAACGAAATACTTCGTAACAGTAACCGATAATGGCATGTAACGATAAAATAATTACAATCTTGCATCGTTGCGTTTGTTTGTAGATTTCTATAATGTAAGCATTTTAGAAATTTACTAACTAATTTGGTTTAAGTAAAAGAAAATTCTAAAATGATTGCAAAATAATTACCTAGTTTCTTGACAATCTAATAATTCTTTGGTTTGTGACGGGTCATTACCCATATCGCAGTCAACAATCTCATGCATAAAGTCATCCAATTTACTTGAGATTTCCTTCATTAATATTGAAAATTTCTCCAGTGCCTGTAAAATTAAAAAAATAGCATGTAATATAAAACATAGATCTTATTCAAAACTATTCCTAAATATACATTAAAGTTTGATACTAATTGAGCGATTTATTGTTCTCAGATTTCATAAAGGCGTTCAGCACTCTATGAAATTTCCCATTTTCAACACAATATTCAGTGCGCAAGGATAAGCATCATTGAACAATAAAGATCTCACTTAAAACCATTAAATTCTTACAACATAGTCTAACGGAATAAAAAAGTGTCTTTTATTTGAATAAATACGACTTATATATTATGCACAATAGAAAAGTTAACATCGCGATCTAGAATACATCATCGTCAACTCGTTTACAAAACAATCCTTCATTTTAAATAAAAAAATTGCGGGAGTTTTTCTCAGCGATGAGAAAGTATTTAAACCCACTTACTATTCGTTGTTGTATCCACTCAGCATGTGAATATTGTAGTTCACCTCCCAAGTCAGGCGTAAGTTGTGACTTGTCGAAGTGTTCACATAATTCATCGACAGTTGAACAAACTAATACCCTGAATCTGAACTCCTCTTTAAATAACTTGCTACTAACTTCTGACAGGGCTTTCTGTAGGAAACTTGCTGGCCGAAGAACGTAAACTGCGTGAATTATACCTGGGAAGAATTCCTGAAAATAATGAAAGCAAACCTTTATAATTTAGCAATAGGCCAACAATTTTAGAAATCCTAAGTAAGTAACGGCAGAATTATTGCTGTAATTTGGCGATATTTTCTCATCTCAGACCTACAAGGCTAGTGCGCAAGCAACTGCACCAGCGAAAAAATCTCAAAATTAAGTATAGTATTTTAAACATGTTTTAAAATTACGAATTAGGGCGATATAGTCGCAAAGCGACCAAGCCCTTTAAATAAAATAAAAAAATTACGAATTTTATCTCGGGTACCTACTGGGCACTGCTGCGTAAAGAGACAATAATACTATTTATTTGATAAAGATAATCTGATAGAAACTTACTGAGATCCTTAATAATACTGTTTTGACAGAGTTCCATCGGTCCTTCCGTCGATCTATTATGATATGGAAGCCCATGTCCGCTTCTAACAATCTGAAAACAGATAAGACATCTCATAACTAAGATAACTAGTATATGTAAACGTATCGATTACAAATTTAGCATCGAGTGGTTCCACTCGGATTATTTCATGGTAAACAATGGATGATAATTTGCACGGTATCCATCTACTGTATTATCTACAAACTACGTTTAAACCATGTACTGTAGCCTAATAGCTGATGGATTTACACGGGCTAATACTTATGACAATAAAATCGGGTAATATTGTTGTAGCATAGGAAGATATCCCCCATTTCTTTCCCCTATCCCTTACCTGGCTCTTACAGCCCGAAGAGCCAGATAAGGGATATTGTACACAGATAACATACTCTTTAAGAGACGGAAAACTCGGAAATAAACTCTGTGGCAATACGTCTGGTCAGCGCGGCACAGTAGACCATAAAACTTCCCAAAATTGAGGAGGCCTGTGACTAACAGTGGGAAGTTAATGGGCTGGAGAGATAGTAAAAAACTCTAAGAGTAGATACAATTTCATCCAATATAGCGAGAAATGGTAAGCATTTCGTACGTACAAATTGAGACATTTGTTGTTACAAAAAAAAACACAAACAAAAAGAATTTATCACAAAGTTCCCATCTTATTGGAACAACAAGATAAGTGGGGCAAGCTATGAACGCAGCTCGCACAGCAATCGTTGTCAAATAAATCACCATAAAGTCGGTGTATATAATATGTATAGGTTTTGGAATGAGTCACACGTTTCGTAGTATCTAGAGCAGATTGATCTATCTTTACAGATACTTAATTAGGCTACTTAGGTACATAATCGTTATTATACGATATTATGGTAAACCAGCAGACTCGGCCATTGTTATGGCTAAGGTTCTTATTATGTTATAAATATTCCCAAAAAAATATTATTGCGACTATAAATTCAGATTTAAACTATCCTATATTTCAAGTTGGATCAAACTGCATATGGTGTGGATTAAATTCGTTTAAGTAGTTTAGGAGTCCATCGCGGACAAATAACCAGACAAGTAATAATAATAAGACAGGTATCGTTACTTACGAGGGCACTGAAGTGAGGTAGAGTAATAATCTTCGATATTCGCTAGATGTAATGAAGTGGAAGTTATTGTTGTCTGGGAATGTGATCAGCGGTCGATGGTCTTTGGCCAGTCCTCCCGTCGCCAGCGCGTACTGTGGCAGCAACAACTCGCTAACATTGCGACCTTCATCGCCATCACCACCACCGCAACCGTCGCACTCCGCTTCTGTAAAGCAGGAAACATTATGGTCACTATCAATTTATTATGCCTATTATTCTTTTATAAAATATAAGTTATTCATAGTATTTATCTATTGTTTGTCGATATAACAATGGACACGATTGGAAACAACATCAACTCACCAAACATGACAGAACAATGTACTCGCGTAATGTAATTAAGAAAATATGTGGAACTTTGTGTACAACAATGAATAACATTCTTTACAGACATAAAATATTGCTTGAGATTGTGTATATAAACAAAGAAACTGATTATAAATAAAAATGTGTAACGGTAACTCAATCGTTCATTATCAGTAGCGTTGTAACAAAATTAATTATATTTAGATGCACTTTAAAATTGTAGTAGTTTAGAGCACAATAATAGCACACTAATAGTTTTTCCCGATTCAAAATATCTGAGTAGATAGGTAATTTTTAGGTCTTTAATAAATCATTCTCATCGGATACGTAGTATTTCCTTTTAGTTAAGGCTGTTGATAATCGCACGACAATCGTATGAATAAAAAATAATTATTTATACGACTACTTTATTATTTGTACTAATTACGTTTCATATAACTTTAGAAATTAAATAAAATAAGGTTTTCGAAAAAAAAAAACCCTAACCTAACCTTCACTCGGTTAGCTTCGAGATCTAATAACTCCGCAATTTTTTCCTTTTGCTCCTTAGTTAATCTTCTGCTCCGTGGACAGTGTCGAAAAAGATTTTCACTTTTTTCACGAATAAAATTCTTAGTAATAAATTTAATAATAAAAATAATAATATCCGTATGAATATACTCATTCAAAAAAAAAGCCGTACAAATAGTCACATCCACGATTGTCGGATGAATAAAAAATAATTAATTATCCGATAATCGTATTAATAGACACTTCCTTTAGTTAATGAATGAACCCATTCAAGGATATCGAATATTACATATATTTATTATATCGAATATATACGTTGAATATTTTAAACATATTCTGTAATTAATTAAAATATTTTCCGGGCATTAATTTCTTGTACCTAATATAGTTAGGACCAAATTAATACAAATAAATAGATACTAACTGAAGTGTTGGCGGTAACGAGTTAACTTTATCCGTTTATTTGTAGTGGTTAAGTAGACTTTGATCACAGGCAGGTAGTGGAAGACTTACATCATTAGAGTTTTCGGATAGTTGGCTCTGTTTGAGCTCGTTATATTTAATGGAGTGAGTACACAATTAATGTTCATTATTTTATATCATTTTTGGAGTACTGTTAAACGTCAGTTTAACTTTACATAGGATAATATAGATCACAAGATAAGAGAGCAGTCTTTACATAAAATATCCCCTTCAATAAACCGAGAGTTAAGTTACTTGCACATTATTAGTAAAAACATTATAAAAACAAAACCAATACTCAAAAATAAAATCACAAATCCATCAATTTAGAAGCCTGTATTGAATAAATCATATAGCTTATCTGCGAGGAAACATTCTGGCACGAAAATTTATATAGCAAAAAGCGCAATCGCGTGATACCATACAATTTATTAAATAGAACAGATTAACTAGAACTTTACACAATACACCAGGCATCCGTAGACTTATCACGATGCCTTATTAGGGCATAAATTTTGCTGTAAATACTTAAACAAATGTATGCATATAAACCGTTGCATGTTGCATCTTCAGATAACACAAATGTCTAAAGCAGTTTTAAATAAAATAAGTTAAGGTTAGGGATGTTTTGTCCAGGCTAAAAATATCTAAAAATAAATCAGTGCGAAAAACTTTAGATCACACTTTTCTTCTTGAAAAAGATTCTGCTAGAGTCCGCTAAACGTACTAATTTTAAGCAGATACAATTAAATACCTACCTATAACTTTAGTAATAATCACAGGTAAAAATAAAGCATACTCCTACAGCTTAGCTATCTACACATAGTCCAGTATATTCTAAACTATGTGTAGATGAGACATTACAACATCAATTAATTTACATCTATGATTAATTGGAAAGTTAATTGCCCTCAATCAAAACAAGCCCAAGCGATTTATCACTTATCGCTAATGACATAATTATACATATATCACCTTGACCTTATTCACAATGTCATCACGGATTGTTTCCTGCTAAGAAATTGATATATTTTATTGTCCACACGATAGCATCATTTGTCCACGGCTCTCCGCAAATACGAGAGAAATATTTCTTTGTTATTTTCCGTTTGTAATTTAGAACACGCTTATATCATGATAGTATTTCTTTTATATATTGTCAAAAAAATCTATAAGTTATCTATATAGGTATTTATTTATTTCTTCAGAATGTCATCTATTATGTTTTTGCTGCTCACGGGCGGTCTGTCTACTTAAGACGATACCAAAATAGCTTCGTGCATTTTTCTATGTACGAAGTTTTCATTGTTTCTTAAGATTGAATGGCTAGAGCTCTAATTTTTAAGTATATGTTTTTTCAATATATGATCTAGGATCGCATCAACTCAGAAACGCGATTGAAAAAAGTTTTCTCGATAGAAAATCTTGGCGAAACAACCTCTCAATTTTTATATTTTTTTCATTTGTCGGTCTATTATCGCGTATTAACTAATGAAATTTCTTTAAAAACATAAGTAACTATTATATATAGAAACACGTAAATCAGAATTAAAATATATTTAGCAGATTTTGAGTAAATAGGAAAAGTATCCCTAATTCTTCATTTTCTGTGCCTACTGGCTGTGTTAATATGTACGTGTCGGCGACGATATACGATAATATTGATGTAGGCCCATAAGTAATCGCTACTAAACTTTCGTATG
Source organism: Orgyia antiqua (assembly GCA_916999025.1). Taxonomy (NCBI): domain Eukaryota; kingdom Metazoa; phylum Arthropoda; class Insecta; order Lepidoptera; family Erebidae; genus Orgyia; species Orgyia antiqua. The sequence continues at coordinate 25,706,455 of OU779862.1, forward strand.
CAGCGTGCATGATAATAATGTCTATTATGATTTTGCTTATGAACATTGTCGTCTATTTGTAGTGTAGGTATTCAACGCTACACGGAAGCGTCTCGTTTCTTGTCTGTTCTTTTATTGATCTTATTGTTTCTATAAAATATTTGGTGATATTGGTAGACTTTTACACCAGACACAGAAAGTGGTACTAAATTTAATGTAAAACCTTTACACACCGTGTTAAAATTCGTTAGGTGAAGATTTCACTTAGCTTCGGCCTCCATATCATGCTTGTTTTGTCATAGCTTGGTTGGCGTATAAATGATAAATCTCAGGTAATAACAACAATATGAAATAATAAGTGTCATGTTATTCAAAATATCTAATAGCAAAAGATTGCTGAAATGAATATTAATTAACAGGTTCTAGTAAAAAGAATTTGGCCTTCAGAATTTCTTCAAGGCATATAACCTTTTACACGCCATTATTCAAACGTAGTTCATTGACCGTTCGCTGCGTAAAGGTCAACTTAAATTAATAGGATGTAACTTAACAAGAGCATTTAATAAATATAAAGTACACATAATGAGATGAATGCTGAGACGGAGAACAACAGTTATGATATTGATATGAAGACGGTAAAATAAAATGCGTTAATAATGCACTGAAATCATCTAGGAACAGAGTGTTCTGTCTACTATGAATATACAACATGTAGAACACTTCGTAGCATTAGTCCTTGACTGATCTCGCGGAGTAATCGCTAATCAGCCGTGATGATAGCTTATAATTATACAATTATACAGACCTATATTATTATAAATATTTATCTTGATTTATTTAATACCCTTATTGATTTGCAACAAAACGACTCCATAACTAATCTATACTAAAAGTATAAAGCTGAAGAGTTTGTTTGTCTATTAGTTGAAGTCGGTCGTCGTAATCTAAAATCTGTGGTAGAAAAATAATGGATGGATAGATATGGATTAGCGTCTTTTTTCAGAAAGTTTATTTAGTATAGGCAATTTTTGTCAATATGAGTGTTAGTAATAGTTATCCTTATCGTCAATAAGAATTCGATATGAATTTGTAAAATTAGTTATGTGACTACTCAATTATTCTTCCATTCTTAGTGAGTAAATCCCTGTACCTAATACCTTTGATAGGTATCTCAGAAAAGCAAGGCATTTTAGTGAAATAACATTATTTACCTTGACGGAATTTAATACATATTATGTTAATATTGCTTTAATAAAGTAAATTCCAGCAGCGTTTCAGCCGAGTACTTGGCGTGCCTCGACGAGGGATTCACTTTTTTGACGTCAAGTGGTTTGTTTTTACCTAGTCGATTACCCAGTGTACCTGCCTACTAAATTGCTTTTAAACTATACGAATCTTCTTTTAAATAAATCATAACTGAGTTGCAAAATGTTAAAAGTTTTTAATAATTCTTATTGTTAATTATAATATTCACATCATTTTATCAAGGTCACAAATATTGCTGAACTGATTGCAATCATTTTCAAAGATCGTTATAATTAATGGACATGCAATATATTCGTATATATTCTTTATATTATTAACATTAAAATTTTGTTCATTCTAAATAAATAAAAATTTCTATTGCGACATAACTACAATAAAGCCATTATTTTTAATATAAATGCATCAAATAGAGGTTGCCAACATTGTTTGGGTAATTAAAGTCGTCCTCACAGATCGTTGATGTTCTAATGAACATGCAGCTCTTTAGCTCATTTCGCGATGTATGTCCTCGTTTTAAACATCAGTATACAAGTGGCCATCACTTAATGAAATTCGTCATTAGCCCACTTGAGATATAATTAAGGAGAGATAATAGGCACTAAGACAAAAGCTTTCCTTAATGCTGTTACAGAATGTGAAGTGATTTGAGACGTAGTAGCTAAAAGTACCAATTCTCAGCGGTCAGGTGACAAATTACGTAAAGAACGAGATTAGACGCTTGAAGTGTCACAAGAAGTGAAGCCTGGTATTGAAAAGGAAAATTAAAATTCTCTAAAGATTCAAATCAACTGAAGTGTTGACGTGGCTTTAACTTGGCTGATTGATACCAATCGAGGAGCATTTAATTGTCTCCGTGATAAAAGGGCACAAAGCAAATTTTGAATATTTGCTTTGACCCATTCCACAGAATATCGTTCGGCCCTAAAGCAAATTTGCTTTGTGACTTTAGAGCTTCGAATATCTCGTTTATCCGAAGTATTTTGTGTGGAATTTGATAAAAATGCTTTTCTTCCGAAATTGATAGACTTCATTGTTATATAACTTCATTATTTAGGACAAAATTGTATCAATGGCTAAGTAAAAATAACTTCTACAATATTAATGATTTCTCTAATTGTAAAAATCATTAAGTTATTGCATGCTATAATATTAGCTAAACATGTAAGTGCTTTAAATTTGTAACACCTTATTATGTACTATGTTTATGGCAATAAAATATGATGATGATGATGAACTAAAATCTGCTAACTAACCTAAGTATTCCATAGGATATTTTTTATTTATCGACATTTTTATATCTTATTCTTTTTTTATCAGAAGTGACAAAATAGTAACAGAATTCTGTAATAACTTTCTAGCAAAACAAAATCAGTAGGTACCTACCAAAAAATAGCATCATTTATATTTGTCTCAAAAATGATTTAAAAAGCTGACGTTTTATATTCACTTTACATAATATATTGCGAAACTTTTTTATTCTGGTATTGAGTTCGAAGATAATCTGTCGTCAGCTCGGCATCAATGGCCGTATTGTGGACTGGAGAGCTCTTAAATAGCTATTGAAACTTCATTGATATGCGGCCCGCAACCCAATTCCTTTGGTACTTCTTTATAAACTTCCTAGATTTATAATACGAGTACATTTCTAAAAAGTATACTTGTTATGATGCCTGTATGTTTTCAAAGCTTGACAAATTAAACTAATCTTATAACATGACAGAGATTCTTATTGTACATGCCATAGTATGCAATCGGCTCAACATATTTACGTAGCATTCACATAGCAAATACGCTACCCCAAATGAAACGCGATTATAAAATAACCATTAGTTTATATCAACATATTACGTGATTGACGTATTAGTGCCACAAATTGGATTTTATATTAAATCCCATGGCGTATATAAGGCTGAGCGCAGACCTGAGTCACGACAGTTTTAAGACAGACTTTCCTGACATAGACAAGTCTGCCTTATGACTAAAACGAAACAGTTTTGTCTATAACACGTCGCACACCTAAAACGAAACTGTTTTTTCTACTACGACGTCGCCCACCGTCTGCGACAATTGGGATTGTTCATAATTTTTGACCTGCTGTTTTTATATTTTTTTTTAGAAAATATAGACTATTTTAAGCAACTAATTTCAATATTATTGAAATATTCACTATATAGAATTTTAAAAAAATATTTAAAGGAAATTATCACTAGACTGTTTTGTCTTTGATGTGCGCGCCCGCATACATACAAAAGGGAAGCCGACAATCGTTAGTCAGACTTGTCGCCTTGTAGTTCTTGTAGGTATTAGACAATTTTGTCTATGAGACGTTTTGTTTGAAGTGGGCGCGGTTTCATAATTTTTGTAAAGCAATGTCTGTCTTAAAACTGTCGTGATTCAGGTATGCGCTCAGCCTTAGACAGCGTCTGTGACAGACATGATGCTATCAATTCAATAAAAGCCCTTGTTTCGTTTTGCGGGAAATCGTTTCACACAATATCTTAAAGAATAGGGTGACATACATTTATGAGTTAGAACATAACAATAAATTGGTGAAAATATAAATTGCTGGGTTAGTTTTCTTCGATAAATATGATTACACAACATTACTACCGAACGGATTATATGGATGAACGGAGATAGAACGACAGATACAAATCGATGTAGTTACACAAATTCACAAGTTAATGTTATTTCATTATGAAAACTATCTGCTAATGACTTTATGTAACTGGACGTATGATAGAGTTGGTATATATATCTTGCTTCAGTTAATTACATTTACAAGTTAACTATTGTACTATTGTTTCGGTCGATATAAATACACTGTTTCATAAACTTATTCATATTATTGTTATTTTTAGTGTCCTATGCAATTTTACTCCAGCTTAATACCGCCCATAGTTCAAATTGTAGAGCTATTGCTATAGAGAAATGTCTATCTCTATCGTATCATGTTATCTCATCGGACTCTTTGTCATAAAAAATTAGCAAGTCATTATTGTAAAGCAGTCCCCAAAACACATACTGGTCTAAAAATTAATTCTTAAAAATATCTGTCGAATGCAAAATTAATTTTATATGCGACGGAAGTGATAATTTGAAATCGATTCATGCATTATTTTTCTCAACTCGATTCATAATTATGTACAGTTATACAGAATAATGCACCTAAGAGGCAAGATAAAACGATGCATTCAACCTCGAATACCAAATAAAGTAGATTTAGACATCGGTTACATTCCTCACATGTGCTAATTAATGCCGTTTGAAAGGTGAAGGAAAACAATGTGTGAAACTTAGCATACAAGGTAAATCGTGTATAATTTCTGTGAACTTTGGAGATTGTGTGAGATTTTAGTTATTGACGCCGTTTTTTTCAGAGATAAATTAAGATTTTTTAGTTAATCAATTCTAGTATTTACATAATATAAATACTAGAAAACCTATTTGTTTTTTTTTTAATAAATAATTAAATATTTTCCTGGACATTTCACACAACATCCTCTGGTCCCAAGCTAAGCTTACATGCTTTTGTTATGGGTACCAGAACACGGATATACTACATATACTACTTTTCTTTTGTAAATACTTACATACAAATAGTATACGTACTCGTACCTAAATGAAAAACTGTCCTTCCGGTTATTCACACGTGAAATTAGAAAATATCATCTACGTTATCTATACTAATATTAAAAAGCGGAAGAGTTTGTTTGTTTGAGTCGCCGGCGCGCATTAGCTGGCGCTCCCCCCCGAAGAGGTGATCGCGCGCGGCGTGCCGGTACCCAGAGACCCGCCGCGCCAAACATGATGGGGGGACCTAATGCTCCCGCGTCGGGCCAAGCCCTGTTTAGCAGGGCTGCAGGGCCACCCCTCGCCGGGTCATGGTAAAGCTCAAGGCACCATCATGGCCCGGCAGGGCTAGGCGGAGAAAAAAAAAGAAAAATTACTTCAGGAACCACTGAACCGATTAGAAAAATTCTTTCAGCGTTACATAGGGCATTTATCGAGGAAGGTTTTAGGCTATATAACATCACGCTACGACCTGTAGAAGCGAAGCAGTAGTGAAAAATGTTGCAAAAACGGGGAAAAATTGCAAAATTCCACGCGTACGGAGTCGCGGGCAACAGCTAGTATCTTATAACGTAACCAGCAGAACTAAATCACGGGTTATCACAGGTAATAAATAAGTCAATTTATTGAAATATTATAATTAATTTACGAGATAATAAATTTTATATAATTCGCAAAGTAACTTTCCAAACATTTAAATAACTTGATAGGTAATTCCTTTATAAGTGAGATTATATATTAGTGTAATGTCAATGTAAATGTAGATTGACATGTTTTTAACGAGATCAAGTTTCTAAAACTACTTAATAAAATGTTGAATTATAATATAAAAACATTTAAAGAAAGAAAAACATATGTCGCACTACGTTTTTACTACTTTTTACGTAATAGACATTTTTGATTACATATTAAGCGATAAATGTAAGTGTAAACATACTACAAAACAAAATAAATATCTCTACATAATAAACTAGGTAGTAGCGAGCCCAGCCATGCCCTGGGCTCGCACAGGTTACTTTATTGACGAATAAAAAAAATACATAGCCTATGTTCACCGGATATCTTCTTCTGTATAACATTGGTTAAGGAATGCACTTATACAAAAATCAATCGAAAAAGTAGCTATAAATTGGCTTTGTGACATGACCATCTCGCCTATCCAAATCGTCTTTAAAAATCCAGGCTATGTAAGCTCTACTGTAGAACAAAAATTTTGCGAAAAGTAAAATTGCAAATTGTGACTAACAAAATCCAATTATACTTTTAATCTCGCATTGAGTAATTTTATTTCATTAATGTTAATCGTCATTACATTAATTATATTACTCAAATACACTATTACATTAAATTCTAACGGATGTTTTGTACACTGTAACGTAGTTTTGATTCAAAATTATTATATGGCAAAGTTGTATGCAAGCCATAGTGATAAATTAATAAATTAATAAATCAATCAATAAGTACTTGCTTCAATTCAAGATCTAACTTACTCAACCGCATTTCGGTTTGCAATAATTATTTGCAAACTACACATATTTTACGACTAGTCACGGGAATTCTTCAAGAATTGGTATAAGGAAAATGAGCCTACTCTCCTCCAAAGGTATTAATTAGAAATAGAAGCAATTCAAGCGTATCTTTAAATGTTATCAAACATGTTTACAGACACAAACAGATTACCAACGGAACGGAATTATCACAATTCTGTAAATGCATAATTATTATCTATCACCTTCCTATTTAGTACCGTATAATGAAGGACGCGCTCTAACCGCTTATAGTAATAAAATTACCTCAAGCGTATCGAAAATACACATTCATAAATATTTTAATCGAATTCACTGTTTAAATCATAAACTCACAATTCGTGACGTATAAATTACGACGACACATGTAATAAAATTTTAATAATACATAATCACTTGCCTATTTTTTCAGGTTTAATGAAAAAGAAACTCAAGCGCATCTGTTCAATGCACACGCGAAACAAAGTACGACACATTGAGAGACGCGTGTGCGCAAACGTGTGCGCTTCCCGCCTTCTGGCTAACAACTTACAGTATCTGATGATGTCTTCAGCGACTGGAACCCAACGGTTTGGATTCAACAAACCAAGCAAGAAATTGATTTTACGCACCACCACTTGTAAATGCTATCAAAATTTAAAAACAAGTTGCCTGACCATTTCTATTCGCTTCAGTCACGACATTTCATCCATCATAATGTTATTTACTTTTTTTCATGAGGCAACCGATGAAATTGTTACGTTATTTGTGTGCTCATTTGTTAATAATTATACTGTTATGGTTACCTTTGAATCCGAAGCACTGCATCTTACGACGGACACGACAACACGCGCCGGTAGTCACTGCACCGATACTGCTGTTGTCACGTTCTGACATCCTAACCCTTTGAGATACGACCTTTGTTAACTACATTTAACTATGCGCACTTGCGGTTATATCACAAACACTAATGAGCTATACAATATACAAACAGCCTTCAATACAATACTACAACGTACTAACCTGATTCGTAAATGGCATGGGCTTCATGTTATATTTATTGTTATCGGTGGATTTTAATCTGATAAAAGGAAGTTTGGAGCGAGATGATTCTTTACATATCTGGTTTCATTGAATGGCTTCACAGTATAAATACATTTTATCGAAAGATATGGAGATATTCTCGAGTCTATCATCACATATCAAAAATCAAACACATGCCTGTATCTGTTATGCATTGGGTTACTGTATTGATGTATTCTATAGAACTTGTACATGATTATTTAAATCTGCATAAAATAAGCAATAATAAATCTTTATTTCAAGGCAATATATTGATTTCAACAATCGTAACTTTATATTGAAATTTCATTCAGCAAATTCAATTGTTGGAATATTTGGAATAGCCATTGCGACACTCCTACGCTTGTGAATATGGTATTTACAAAAAGATCACATGAATTTATCTTAAATACGAACGTGCTAATTTGATGAAGTTTTTATACATAGGTACACACACATACGTCAATGTGTATCTAGGCTGTTTATTTCTTTAGTAAACACCTAGAGATCTAAGGCATCTAGTGCAAAAAATAGAAGTGTCCGAACGTGGAAGGAATGCAGACAGGTATTCGAATGATTCGGATCCAATGGCGAGGTAATCGGGGCCACCGCACTATGGAATGCCAGCAAACAGACTGGAACACCGATCTTTAACTAAACTGGACTTTCTTACAGGAGGTAATTAAATACATACAGGTACGCAGCATGCTCTGATCTAGGAATGAAAACTGGAATAGCTATGACTAGTTTGATTCTCGTTCTCTTACTCCATACACATCATGGACTCTATTTTTAGTCTAAAGAAATATTTTTAAGACGAACATAAACACGTCTTTATAAGTATTTTATGATAAGTATATATTTACGTCCAGTCATAGATAGGACTAAGGGCTATATATTGTGGCGTGAATTAGAACAGGTCTATCCAGCAGTAGACTGCAAAAGGCTGACATAATGATGATATATTTACCTACAGATGTCGGTGTCAATAACTTATCTGTTAAAGTGCTTAAAAGTGTATTTTTATAAGAACCTCAAGCAAATTTCGCTATGCTTCATAACCATTGATTTTATTGACAAAACAAGTAACGATACTACGAGATATTTTCACCTGTTCCGCAATTTAAAAACTTTCGCCGCTATTTACCACTTACCTACTTGACCTACGCAACAGAATTCTCCTCTAGGTTTCTTTTTTAGAAGATTTTGCAAAACTATGGTTTAGGCAATTTAAAATTGCGAGATTTCTTATTAGCTTGAATTACATTCAATAAAAATCTATTAGGTGCAGAGTAGGATTGCTACAAGGCACGGTCGTTAATTACTGGACAGCTAACCAGCAACGTCATAATATTTACAGTTGAAAATAAAACATGTCTATGTAAAAAAGCAATCACTTTGTAATAAGAATATCATTGATTCATTGTTTACTTTTAAAAAGAAAATAAACAACTTCCTGTTGACTAAAACCAAGACTAAAACAAATAATCAACAAACAAATCGAAACGATAAACATGACCAAGGAAGATTATAATCATTTTCAACGAAGCTTGTGGGTTTTCCCATTGATATATCTTGGCATCTTAGAGGTTAGGAGACACTGAAGTCAGCTGTTGCACTGGTAACAGCTAAATCTGGAAACCAGCACACAATCTCAAACAAACTACATTACAATTTGGTAAATTTGGGTAGAACCAATATAAAAATTTATATAGCTGTTGAGTTGCAAGTGGTTTTCACAGATTTATCGCAGATTTAGATAAGAAAGATGCTAATAAAGAATCTGATATGATTGGATACGAAAAGCATAAAAAAATATGAAATAAATAATATTTCGAGCTATTTATGACCTCCTAAGAAATTATTCCAGACGTCTCCTAAAAAAATAATTAATTTCCCTTTTGCTGGTAAAACTTAACAATATTTATCTCATATTTACGAATATTTCCACCAATGATATTATGTAATTTTGTTCTTGCCAAAGTCAAGGTCGAATTGCTAGCGTCTGCGCATCCGTGCATTGTTATGTAGTTGTATCGGTTTTATAATTATTTTTTTTCTTTTTAAAGGTGTACTAATTTTCATCTTTAAGTGCATAAAATAGTTTTCAAAGTATTTTGTTTCCTACATAGAAACGCATCTGTTAGAAAGTTAGAGTAACACTTTGTTCCAAGCAATTAGGCCAATGTTTCATTCTTACTGAACCATAAACGAGAAGCACTTAAAAGATAAACAAAAACTGTTCGGATTGACAAATTGTGAAGAACGATATCTTTTTATTTAACTTTACCTTTCGAATGCTACTTCTAATCTCCGCAAGAGTTAAACGTTAATAGTAGTTAGATATCTACATCTAAATTGGAGTGTTAACTAAAAATGAGGATGCATAGCATATACATATATCGAAGGTATTGCCAAAATCTATTTATCAAAAACATGGCATGCATACAAATTGAGATAAAAAACAATTAATAGAAATAGGAAGAATTACTTTCAGGAAAATATTAAGACAGCAAACATTGAATGTAATGGAGGCCACATAAGTCTTGGTCTAATTTATTAATTAATAGCTTATCAAGAGGGATTTTAATTTTATAATATGTAGTGAGGGTTAATAGACATAACGTACATATTTTACTAATATTATTACTCCACGAAGGTTTTGTGTTGAAATCTAATAAACCTAAATATTTGCCTTGAAATGCAGTTAGATACCAATGAAATATTTTTTAAGTGGTTTCCTTTTGTACTTTTTATGACCATCAGATTAATCTAATCATATTATATAGCTAGTTTACCAACGTCATAACGAAACTCACGTTGCATTCTATAATTTTATTGAGTCTTATTTTGTAATCCATTACTAGTAGCGCTAATGCTATTTGAACTATTTTGTGGTGAAGAATTAAAACACTACTTTTTACGGATTTAGGCGCGTATATTTGTTTTAAATTTTGGCCCGTCGTTTCGGAGACTTTGCAGTCACCATGGTCATGGGTGAGACTAGTTTTATTGAAACGAATGACTCGCGCGAGTGTTAGAAAATAAATACATTAAATTAATTAATTAAAACAATTTTTGATTTTTTTAGAACATTAACATCAACGACTTCTATCTACTCTTTGTAGTGGCAACTATTTTTCTTTTGTACATGCTAAAGTTTATACGTATTCTAGTCATCGTCCAATGGCGGTTTAACATCATCAGTAGAATGTTAGAAAAGAATTTGGTCACCCATTTGTACACACCCTTGTTGGAAACACCTTTGGTCACCCATTTGAAAATTACCCTTTGTACACACTATTTTGGTAGAACGTTATGGTCTTATTCATAATGACTTATCGGAGGTTTAAAAGTTCGCTAAAAATCGGTTCGCGAAAATTGTCAAAACTTGTTATTCATAATAGTCTTTTTACGCTAAAACGTCTATTATCTCTCCGATAAAATCGCCGATAAGTCATTATGAATAAGACAATAAGTGTCTATGTTTTAAAATTGTAATATCGTTGTCGTTGCTAAGAAACTTACCAAAATTACTTGCCATCTCGTTTCATATTGTAAACAACGCTGTGTGATCAATATTGAAGCCAATTCTGATGCGTCAAAAACTTAAACTATCTTAACTAAAAGGAAAACAAACTATGGGGTATTTTGGTTAGTTGGCTATTTATTTGCACACATTTACATTAATTGTTAGTCTAATATAATGATAATCTTCACACTGACGGATTGCGTTATTGCCACTCTCAATTTACATTTTTAATTAAGTTTAGTGTATCTGAATTGTGTAGGTAGAATTGGTACCAGTCTGTATGTAAAATAAATTGAATCAAATGGTATGTATTTGTATAATCTAACTATGAGCATTGTAAAATGTTGTGGTCGCCTCAGCTTACAATGTGCTGATAAGGATGGTTGCCACAGCGACGCTGTGTACAACAGCTGCGATTGGCTGCTATCATCTTATATGATAGTAATGTAAATAAATAGGGCGCCTTTTGTGTACATCTTCACTTTTATATCGTCGTATTGAAGATCAAAGACCCGTTTTGTTTTTAGTAATAGATAATCCATCCCACTATTGGGAACGGGCTTCATAGATTTTGGAAGGGTAATTGGTCTACTTTTGCCAATCTGACTGGTTCTATTTACATTTATTCATCTCTTACAGAAGCTATAAAAGTTCTTTCTTTTATGTGCTATGTAGATTGATATATTTATATGTATCTAGTTTTAATAAGTATCTAGATATAATATGTATCTATTTATTGTTGCTAAAATTATTCGTCGATGTAAAGTTATTAATCTTGTAATATAGCAATGAACAGTGACACTTATATCTTTTTATCGCGATTACAATGATCGCTAAAACATGATATCTATACTTTATCTATCACGTTAACTTTCACTCGAACAGATAAATCAAAACGATCCATCAGACGAGTTTACGTGTTTATTGTTTTTATAACTTACACAGTAGAGTTAAGAGGATACCAAAATAGCTTCGTGCATTTTTCTATGTACGAAGTTTTCATTGTTTCTTTAAATTGAATGGCTAGAGCTCTAATTTTTAAGTATATGTTTTTTCAATATATTATCTAGGATCGCATAAACTCAGAAACACGATTGAAAAAAGTTTTCTCGATAGAAAATCTTGGCGAAACAACCTCTCAAATTTTTTATTTTTTTAAAAAAAATAAAAAATTTGCAATAAACGCGATAATAGTATCGCGTATTAACTAATGAAATAACTTTAAAAACATAAGTAACTATCATATATAGAAACACGTAAATCAGAATTAAAATATATTTAGTAGATTTTGAGTAAATAGGAAAAGTATCCCTAATTCTTCATTTTCTGTGCCTACTGGCTGTGTTAATATGTACGTGTCGGCGATGATATACGATAATATTGATGTAGGCCCTTAACAATGTTAAATTATAAATAGGTACCTACACAATTATTTTCTGGTGACGGATTAAGAATAGGTACAAGTGTCACCTCTCCATTGTCTCCATGGTGCTGTAAAAGCCAGCTAAGGGTAATCCCTTAGCTGGCTTTTAGAGTACTGTATAATTACAGAGATAAAATCCTCTGTAAAACACGGAAATCTCGAATAAACCCTATGCCAACATGCCTCAACGCGACATAGTAGACCATAATCCCTCCTAAGGGGAGGAGGCCCGTGCTATACAGTGGAACGTTAATAGGTTGGAGAGAGAAGAAACAAACATTTCGAAATAAGCAGTGGTAGGTACTTGCGTGGTCATGGATTCAATATTTAAGATATTAACCACTTCTAGGATATTATTTTATCCCAAAATAAATATGTGGGCTGTGTCTTAAGAATAGTTTTGCAATATTATGTTTTGATTTAGAGATAAAAAGATCAGGAAAGTAGGTCAATATTTAAATAAAATTGGTCAAGTGCGAGTCGGACTCGCGCACGAAGGGTTCCGTACCATTATCTATGCAACATAAGGCAACGTTATTAGTATCGAGCAAGAAACGGTAAAAAAATCATGTTTGTTGTATGGGAGCCCCCCTTAAATATTTATTTTATTTTTAGTATTTGTTGTTATAGCGGCAATAGAAATACATCATCTGTGAAAATTTCAACTGTCTAGCTATCACCGTTCTTGAGATACAGCCTGGTGACAGACGGACGGACGGACGGATAGCGAAGTCTCATTAATAGGGTCCCGTTTTTACCCTTTGGGTACGGAACCCTAAAAAGGAGAAACGCAGACAATACCCACCAGCCTCATACAAAGGCAATAATTCCTAATGTCACTTTAAGCGCTAATGAGGTCATGAGTCAGACAAAGTTGGCGGCAGTCCTCAACTTTCAATTACGTGTTTTTACACAAGGGACTGATGCCGTTGCTTTCTACAGCATCGATATGCAACAAAATAGTTAAATTAATGCAAGTCTAGAATGCGCATGTATCAATTAGGGTTAGTTTAACGGGAATGTTTTGTATGACATAATTCCTGATCATCATATCAGATCTCTACTGCGTAGGAAGGATTCCTAGGATCCATTAAGTGATTTATTGATGCCATAAATGTTTCAGTAGTCCAATTCAATATTAAGCAAATTTATACCGGGGTAAGATTTAGTCCTATCAACTAGTTATTAAAAGTTAGAGGTATTTTTGTATTTTTGATGCCGACATTATTATGATAGCAAACACTTTATACTTGACTAAGGATCAAAAGCAGTACAATATCGTTATCAAGGTTTTTTGTTTACTGTAAAATATTTTCCTCTTTATTCCCTAAATCGCAGTCGTAATTATTTGTAACTATGTAATATATCCACCGTAATTATTCCTTTCAGAGCCGGATATACGGCACTCTACAAACTAAAAGGCAATAGGTAAACGATAGAATACAATCAGTGACCCGCAATGTGCGCCAACATGACTATACAGTGGTGGATTTACACTAGGGGCAGTCGGGGCTAGTGCCCAGGGCGGCAAAATTTGGAAAGTGGGAAAAACTTCTATGTTTATACTTAATTTTTGTCGAAATTGTATAATGTAATTTACATACATAATAAAATATGTATTTTTACTTTGCCATAGAATTCCAAGTCATCATTTAAGTAAGTATACAAGTTATCGTAAAAAAAGGCGGCATACATCATAGGCCGGCATTTTCTTCAGTGCCCCAGGGCGGCACGAATTTAAATCCGGCCCTGTGACTATACGTATACCCAGGTCAATGGCGACGATTGAATAGCTAATCATCCAACAATAAGCACAGCTGCCGAGTTGAATAGGTATTCTACGTACAAAGAGAATAAATAATGTAGATCTACAATATACGAATTTAAATTAGGCCATAATGCTCAAAATTGTGTTACGTGCAGATTACCTATTCTTAATTCCAAAAAACTGCAAGGCCCAGAACAATAAGTTTAAGTTAAGTTTTTTTTAGTATCAATTCCTACTAATTCATAAATATAATACTAGAACTATGATTTCTAGACGTCACCTAAAATCTTATGCGAATGGCAAATATGACAATCCCGAATTTAGTATTCAAATTTTGAGCATCTCATATTCGTATTTATTTCGCAACTTTATCTAGAATTTAACTCAATCAGTATGTATTTATTACGTAGATCTGTTTGTTATCTAAGCAACCATTCAGGACCTTAAACTTATTTTACATTCAGGACTAAGGCATGAAATTTATTTATTTATTCTCAAGTATTATAGATACTCGACTACCTATCACAGCATTTAAAGTTGCTTCTCATAGTCAGTTACATTTAGTCCATCATCACATCAATATTATTTTGCTAAGCACAATACTAAATTTGAGAATGTAATTAAAAATAAATTACGCTCTCAAACTGCCTGACTACTACATAATTATTTTGTTAAACCCACTGTTTTTATGTTTAATTTTAACGTCACAAGGAAATTCTCATCTTTGTTCACAACAATTCACATCAGAGACAAATAAAATTATTCAAGCTCTGGTTTGGCGATGTCTCTTCCTTACACACCATTATCTGAATTGCTCTCATAATAAAGTGTTTCAAACTTTATATGTGACTGACTGCACGGTTGGCCTAAATATTTCAATTACGACCTGTCCATTACAGAATGCTCACTTTTGAACCAAATACATTTGTTTTATGACGTTCCTATACGTACCGAAATTCCGAACAAAGTTCTGCTGCAGAAACGTGGAACGTCTTTTTTTATGGGAACCAATGTAAGCAAAGAACCGGTTTTCAGTACCGTATATCTATACGGGAAAGGAACTGGTCTACAAGCATTGTAGCATGTGGATCACAGGACACAGAGCTATGAATTAAACTTTTCTGGATACCTTAACTAACAAACAGTTATGATGATATTATTTGTTATGAATACATAATTATATTGATAGTGTCATAATATATTTTTTTAGCTTGGGTTGCCAAATGACTACACTCCACCTGATGTTAAGTGAATATTTGATGATTTTATCTGTTATTCAGAAGTAGTGCTGGGCAAGCTGTTTAAATAAAAGTTGGCAGTGTGAATTCCTTTGTTATTATTTGTCACGAAGTTAGATGTACATAAATGAAAAGATTGTCTTAGTCAACGCTGTGAACATAACGTGAAAATTGTAATCGCATTCGGTGGTCAAATTTTTACATAAAATATTATTCTCAAAATTGTATTGTGTCCTATAACTACGTCCTAATTTTTTTTGTCTACAAGACACGAAGAACATGCGGACATTATAGCGTTCGGGACATTATAGTTTTTCTAATAGAAAAATAAACCAGTCCTACCTAACTCATGTCACGGTACCCGAGGGGCAGTCAATTTACATTTATTAGCTATTTTTATTATTATTGAAGATTTTATCGTGACTGAAAAACTACCTATTCTGGGTTTTAAGAAAACACAGAAACTTTACACATACTTATACATCCCTTTACACATCTTATAAACTGGGCATCCAAATCCTACTAATCAGGGAACATGCTTTTGCAGTGCACATTCTTTGTCGTCATAGTCAGAAAAAAAATTCTGTAAAGCCTGTTAAAGATAATTGAGATGTTTTAACTATTGCCCCAAAATATAGCTTTACTTATTTGTTAAAAGAATAATGATTGTAGATAAAATAAATCTGGTTAGATGTATTTAGTTTATTACTAGTAGGTATAGATAATAACAGAAGCCAAACAATACATGCATACGGTAGGCTCGTAAATCTAACACAATAAAGAGAAGCAGTAAGTGCTTTAGATAGGCTGTGCTGTAACTACTATCTGTGTTCGACAAACAAAGCCTTTACTTACACAGTATTAGCTAGTCATGTTGCTTACACATACTTTGTTCCCAGCTAATGTAATATGGCTAACCTATTTTGTGAAAACCTCATTTTCACTTCAGTCAACAACCCTTGATTTTATTATTGAAGATAAGCAACACAATTTTAGCCATAAAGAAAAATATTTTCGTAAGTGTTTTTCTGTCGGAGCGATATATTATAAATATGTATTGGCCAATTATAACTATTTTTTTTTAACTAATGTTGATTAACAACTTGTATCATAATTATAACTAGTACAAATTACAAGATGCCATTAAACTTGCTAAACATTAACATTTTGTAATAAGAAGTCATTGACAGTTAGATTTACCTGCCCTCCTTAATGTCTGACACTCGCTGCATTAATCGTTAATTTTATCACAAAATAACATAACACTATCTATGTACCTCTTGCGAAAAATATCTCCAATTTGTTCGGCACCTCGAACCGTATTCTCATTTCACTCGTTTGTCGATCACATGTGACACCAAACACTTTTGATTTCAGAGCCGGTAGAATTTTGGTATCGAAGAGGTTCTCGCGGTCGCGTGCTCCGAGTCACTCGGAGGCAATAGAGCGGATCGGATATTCGTCTGGGACAACAGGCCGCGTACTGAGCGGAGGCGCGCCGCACGCCGGCCGTCCTTCCGCAATGGGACGGTTAGGGTTGTCAAACGTATAATATTATTCTTTTGACACAAGTCGTGTTTAGTATTGATTTTGTAAATAAACAATATTGTATTTGGCTTTAGGCTCGAATCAGTATTCGTCATGAACAAATAAACCAATAACCTCTATAGATACTTTGCGATTACAAGTCTATTTTAAAAATATATCCATTTGCTTATTTAAAATATTTCAGTTTGTCAAAAAATAAATATTGACACCCCTAGGTGGCTCCCGCGGCGCCCGTCCTACATCTAAGCTGAATGCGACGCGTGAGATGTGATGTAATGTTAATGTGACGAAATACAAACACAGAATAAAACTGATCACACGCAACGTCACTACTACATGTTTAGTTTAGCGTATAGGCAAATATAAAAAGCTCCACGAATTTTGTAAGCGACCGGCCGCTTACGCATTCACTCATAAAATGTTTTGTCTGTAATCATAAAATTAACACAACATTAAAAGTGAAACAAAGATAAATAAATTAAGAACAGTAAAGTAAGGATTATGAAACGTGGCATTTCCAGCCGCACTTTGCATAAAATAAAGGTGGATATAATCATTTTAATAAGCTCCAAAATGTTAACGAAAGCAGAAACGTCCTTTTTTTGTTGCCAAAGCATATTAGGCTCGTTCGAATGCGAAATTATTTCACGCTTTTTTCTGTATGCTTGGATTATAATGATTTATGTAAGTTCATTTCGTATTGTAGAAATAACATACCATAAATCGAATACCAGATAAGCCAGTTAACAGGAAATAAGCGTATCAAACAAAATAGGAATTGCAGTACTTACCTCTACCTACTGATAATAATGAACAGTACAAGTTATTTTATTACACTTATCTATTAATAAATTACAATATTTTATGATGTTTCGTATACCTATATAAGAATAATATAAATATAATACGTTGATGATACTATGTGTATTGAATGCAGTATTCAAAGGTATAAATCAATGAGCAATTTATTCCTTTGTGATATAAATAATTCTGTACGATTTCCAAACAAATCAAATACTTTTTCCGCATGAACAAAATGTTGACTGTACAAATTAAACTAAGAGTATTTTTACAACAATAATTAATCGCATATATTTTTATCACACTTGTAGTTACTTTAACCAACCGGAGAGAGTGCTATAAACATACTTTTATGCCCTTACAACAGATTTTTCATTTGGCCCAGGGCCCTTGGTTACCTAGCTACTCTACTGTCTATGACGCGCAACGTTGGTTGATATCTAAATGATCTAAGGTATAGATTTAACCGCTCAGTAAATAATAATCTTTTTACCACTATAGATGTTATATATATAAATAGATCATAAATATTCATGGACATTACACACAACGCCGCACTTCCCAGTCTTTGATAACTTAAAAACACATTCTCTGTGTATTGCTTACCTATTTATATGCATCCAAACATTTTTCTCCCTGTAGTTATGTAGTTAGTACATCTTCGGTGTAGTTCAACTTGTAGCAGTGTTGTATCCTTGACTTGTTAAGTTTAACACTTTGTTTACACAGTTTGTAACTGTCTGTTGCACCTCATTAAAGTGAAGGTACTTACGACGTGCGTTGTAAACCATGTTTTAAAATATATTATCGAGTATCTACATATAATATCTAAAATGTTCGGGAGTTATTTTAAAACAGTACATTTTGGCCCTTAAAATCTTTACAAGATACGGAAATGTAATTTAAAGAAAAGCCTAAAATATACGTTAATGTTATAAGCCTTCTATTGAGGTCGCGAGGCGAGCTATTCGGGTGAGTAAAATTAATTTCTTAGCGTGATCATAATTTTTCCGCAGAAAAAGTCAGTTAGTTCATTCACTCGGATCGGAACACAGCTAAAAGTTTTTATTCAAAATGTGTTCGAGAACTACAAATTAATTACATACGTACAGGTGTAAATTACTTACTTATACATATAGGCGATTAGTTATTTAAGTAATGTCTATTTTGTGAAAGAAATACCTACAAACTTGCATATGTGTGGTAGGTAAATAGTTAAATACTTATAAGACGATACATTATGATTACGTCTTCTACGTAGTAATGATAAGGTACCTAAGTGACATAATACGTGAACAACTAAATTTAACTAAAAAATGGAAACAACTAGGTACATCACATTTTGATTATTAACAATTATAAATGTAGAACCTCGTTAAGTCGAACCTCGATAAGTCAAAAACCTCCAAAACTCGAAAAAAATGTTTTGTTCCCTTCCCCTTCAAAACCTTCATTACTTGAAATCTTGACTTGACTTGAAAAATTAAATTTGACCTCTGTATCTCGAACATAGCAACGTTTTATTTTACAACCTTTACAACTTGATCATTTGAAAAATAAGTTACCGACTTTAAGAACTTGCCGACAATGTGAGTACACTATTGTTTCTTAGAAAACATTTTAGGAGTATACGATAATAAATTTATGACTCACGTAAACACGTGTTTGCTTGCTTGGTGTCAGGTGTTCAATTTTGATTTCCTTTGAAATTTAGCTAAGCAAGTCATTTGTTTTCGACTTAAATACTGTCAGAAGTAGTTTGGTTCTACTGCAATACACATCAATTAGTACAAACAGTTAACATGAGTGCTGTGAAACGTAAACTAAAAACTTTGAGTCTTGCTGAAAAATTAGAAGTGCTCGAAGCTGTGAAGAGGTGTCAAAAAAGAAAGATGTTGCTGAACAATTTGGCCTGCCAATGAGTACTCTTTCAACAATAATAAAAAATGAATCAGACATCATGAGAAAAATACAAAACGGTCAGTTTGCCCTGCAAAAGACGACGAATTGCAGAATATCCGGGCTTGGAGTGCTTACTTAAATGGTTTGAGCAGTGTCGCAGCCAAAATATTAGTGTTAGTGGACCACTGTTACAAGAAAAAGCCCAAATTTTCTCTAAATCATTGGGACTCGTTAATTTCAGAGCCAGTAATGGATGGTTAGAAAAATTCAAAAGAAGACAGGAACTTGTTTTTAAAAAAGTTTGTGGGGAAAGTGCAAGTGTCAACATTGAAACCTGTAACAAATGGAAAAGTGAATTGCAAGATTTGTTACATGGTTACGAACCTGACAATATCTTCAATGCTGACGAAACAGGCCTGTTTTTTAAATGTCTTCCTGATAAGACTCTAACTTTTAAAAATGATAAATGCCATGGTGGGAAGCATAGCAAGGAACGTTTGACTATCCTGCTAGGAGCAAACATGTCGGGCACAGAAAAACTCTCACCATTAGTCATTGGCAAATCTAAAAAACCTCGTTGTTTTTCAAGATGTAAATCACTACCACTGCAATATGTAGCGAATACAAAAGCATGGACTTCTGCAGTTGTTCCTTGATAATTGTACAGCTCATAATGATATTCCACAAATGAAAGCTGTTAAAATACATTACCTGCCTGCCAATACCACATCAAAATTACAGCCTATGGACCAAGGTATCATTAAAAACTTCAAGTCATTGTATCGAAAAGAAGTTGTCAGGAACATGTTGGATAATATGGAAGAAAAAAAGAATTCTACTATAGATGTATTGCAAGCCATGAGAATGGCTGATAAAGCTTGGCGAAATGTTACTGCAACTACAATAAAAAACTGTTATGTACACTGTGGTTTTTCATCGTCGTCAACAGTAGTAGCTGAAACCGCAGTGGTATCTGAATCAGGAATATTCTTTGAGGACTTTGTTTCGTGCGATGATGGAGTTATGACTGCTGGGACATTATCTGATGACGAAATTATCGATTCAGTAGCTCAGAAAACCGATACTAATGATTTAGATGACACAGAAGACGTGAATAGTACATGCGCTCCATGGGTTTCCATCAAAGAGGCGCGAACCTCATTGAATACCTTTACTTAATTTTATAGAGCAAACCAGTAACTCTGAAAAAGAAGAATTTTCTGCTCTTTATAGATTAGACAATGCTATAGATAGAGAACAACCAAATTATCTAAAGCAAAAAAAAATTACTGACTTTTTTTAATGCCATAGTTTTTATTATTAAATGATTTGAAATAATGTTAATTTATAATAAATAAAAATATGTTTGTCACCTCTGCAAGTTGAATTTTTATTTATTTTACCTCTCTAACTCAAAATTTATAAGAATAAACCTCAAACTCTTTATGTCGAATCAAAATCCGCCTAAGTCGAAATCCTCCATAAGTTGAAAACTCTATAACTCGAATTTTTTGGCGTCTCCCTTGATGTTCGACTTATAGAGGTTCTACTGTAATATAAAAGTGCACAACAAAATAGCCAAATTATTAAGATACAGCAATAGTTGTTTTCATTTTTTAGTTAAGTTTAGTTGTGCACCTAGAATCGGCACCATTGACACTATCAATTTTCATTTTATAGTTAAGTTTAGTTTTGCACGTACCTAAAGTCGGTACCTACCATTATTATTATTAATGGGCTTTGCCATCAGCAATGTTATTTGTACCTACCGGTGATGGTAGTTTGTACCCAAACTAAAGGCGCATATAAAAATAGTTTGTCAAAACGTTAAATAAATAAAAAGTTCAAAGTAGTTGTTTATTTTTTCTACGTATACCAACGTTCCAGTAAAAAGTTGTTTTCTATTCTAGTTTCAGAAGTGTAGCTATAAAACGGACGGCTTTATAAAGTTTGGTCATTTCCTTACACGATTTTTATGAACAAATACACCCTAGGTAAGTAGTTAAAGATTAAACCTTACTAATAATAAGATAAAATATCCTAAAATATGTCTATTCTGAAAGCAATAGCTAAGTGTAAATTGAATTAAAATTAGAATGCTAAGTACATAGTTAGTTACTCCAGCTATTGTCTAAAGAAATAGTTTCTTTTAGTCTTCCTAACTTCATATGAAAAACGGTTGACGGTAAGTACATATTTCTATATGCGCCCTTGGGGCAGTATTGGCTAAAGCAAAGCAATGTCTATTTTTATCCCGACTCCAGTAGGATAAATAAACAAATAAACTGAACTAGATGTCTTTAGATATATGGAATGGATGTTAACGTCGTCAAATACAAGGAATTCGATGCAACATGTTATATTGTGTTTTGCGAAAGGCAAAAAAAAGTAAAAGAAAGAGGGAAAGGAAGGAAATCCGAAGATCGACAAAATAACAACAGATTTGTTTTGCTCATGTCTTACGGCAATAAAATGTTATCGTCGCCGATGCACTCGTTATACTTGCAATTGGTAGACTAAGTTTATTATGAATCCCTACTATATTATAAATGCGAAAGTAACTCTGTCTGTCTGTTACGCTTTCCCGCTTAAACCTCTAAACCGATTTGGATGAAATTTGGAACAGACAATCTTTAGACCCTGAGAAAGGACATAGGCTACCTTTTATTGCAAAAGATAGAAATGAAAAGTTTTCTAATTTTCACGCGGATGGAGTCGCGGGCAACAGCTAGTAAATCAATATATTTATTGTAACTATCCCACTGCACTGGGATCTACCGAATACCACTTAACGTAATAAAAAGATAGATACCTATGTACCTGTGAAGGTAAAAAACGTCACATCCATTCATTGTTATATCTATAACCTATTGTATTCAATGTTGGAAGGCATAATAAAAATATAATGAAACAAACCTGAAGTGCGATGTGCGTGTTTTAAATTAATTTAATAAACATTGAACGAATTTGTTGAATAATCCGTATCCTGTATACTAACAGATACGGTAAAAAATTAACACGGCGTTAAAACAGGAAGTCTGACTTGTAGTGCACCCATGTTCGATATTAAACTAAAACAAGCAAATCTAGACTGTTCGGTTATGTGAAACAAGATAAAAGAAAATAAACTTCATCAGTTGTTGCCCTCATTTGCTGAGGCTATGATTTATATGTATAGTTTGAACAACTTGTAGTCAAAGTTGGTTATAATGATAATTATGATGTAGGTTTATCTATTATTACAAGTTCATGCAAGCGACAAAGTAGGACAAGTTATCCTACACTTTGTCGCTTGCATGAACTCTCAAATCTGTCTATGTAAATACACTCGCGTGCAACCGAATCGACTCACCTATACAAAACTGCTAAATGGTGTAATATGTAGTAAAAGAATAAAAGATATAGTAAGATATGTATATTTTTTGAAAGCCTAGGTATTTCATAACCTTTAAAGTAATACCATAATTTTAAAAATCTGCTCAATAGTTTCGAATTTAATCGAATTCGAATTACAAAACAACAAAAATTGAATTAGTGAAAAATAACAAATGATAATTAAAATTGTTAATTAACCAAATGTTATGAAAAATAAAGGAATTTATTAAATCAATAATTAGTGTTGCCCCCCCTGGCTTTAATAACAGCTCTGAGACGGTTCCTCATCGACCTGATAACCCTTACTACCAGATCTTGAGGGAGAGCTTCCCATTCCTCTTCGAGCGCTGTCTTTAGCTCTACAATGTTTGCAAGCGCTGGATTTCTGGCCCGGACCCTGCGTTTCAGCTCGTCCCATATGTGTTCAATAGGATTGAGATCAGGGCTGAGTGGTGGCCAGTCCATGGTCTCAATACCAACTTCATCCAGGAACTGACGAGTGATTCGTGCTGTATGGCAGCGGGCATTATCGTGCATTAGAAGGAAGCTATCTCCTATGAAGCCTTCATAAGGAAGGACGTGATCAAGGAGAACATCTTCCACATATCGGTCTGCAGTCAGACCGCCTCCTCGGCCCCCACCGGGGATGAAAACAAGAGCTGTTTTTCCTTCCACTGAATGCCCGCCCACATTATGCACGAACCACCACCATAGGCCACTGTTTCCGCGAAACAACATTGCGAAAATCGCTCGCCTGGACGCCGGTAGACTCGAGCTCTTCTGTCGCTGCCATGCAGACACACTCTACACTCGTCAGTGAACAAGACCGATCGCCATTGTTCAGCCGTCCAACCGATGCGTTCGCGAGCAAATGCAAGGCGCGCTTGTCGGTGAGCCCTGGTCAATTTAGGGCCTCTGGCAGGCCGTTTTGGAGTCAGGTTGGCATCTCTCAGCCGTCTTCTCACCGTCCACTGACTGACAGCGACTCCTCGAACCTCTCGCAGCCGCTGCTGCACAGCAACACCGGTGAGATGGCGATTTCTGAGGCTTGTCGAGACGATAAAACGGTCGTCTCTCTCAGAAGTATGCCGCCGCCGACTGTTATCTGGCCTCCTAGAGTAAGAATGTGTCTCCTGGAACCTTCTGTATACCCTGGATACAGCAGATTGGTTCAGATTCAGTCGACGAGCGACTTCTCGCTGACTAAGGCCTTGTTGTATCAAAAGGACAACTTGGGCGACTTCTTCTGGTCTTGTATCCATAGTGGCGGCGAATTGCTTATCGTATCTTACGGTGATGTGTTCAGGTCAACTTCTGATAAGCGACTGATAAGGGTGTGTTGCTTACGTGGGTTTATATAGGGGGCTGCATAGCGCAACACGTTAGTACTGCAAGGAGTAAATTTTACGGACTTACGGTTCATATCACGATATTTTTTAAAGTGGTGATTGGATTAAAACAGTAAATGTGTCAATTTAAAGCTAAAAGAATAAGCTTTAAAAAAAGATACATTATGTATACTTTTTTTATTTTTTTAAATTATAACACACTTTTTGTCTATTTTGTATGGGTGAGTCGATTCGGTTGCACGCGAGTGTACTATGTAGAGGGTTATCCTGGATAACCCTCTACATAGTAAGCTAGACAGATTTATGCATAAAGATAGAAACGCAGTATTGAATGTCAGAATGAAGTCACTATGAATATCCCTGGTCACTGTTGCATATTAGACCAATGCACACTCTCTAAGAGGAGGAGGCCCGTACCCAACAGTAGGACATTAATGGGCTAAGAAGAAAACGTTCATATCACTTGATTTTTCCTAAATTAGCTCTTGATCATGGAGCCACCATTAGAGATTAAATTTCGCCACTCAGAACTTAAGTAATTTCATTACTTAGTGTCTATAATATAAAATTGCAATAAAAAATTAATGAAAATCAGACAATGGTTCGTATTCAGTAAAAGTTGGAGCAGAAAGGAAGGATAGGACAATGTGAAACGCAAACAAAGGCCGCCGGAGGATTGCGCTTCGCATAGCAATCAGCCTGGAGCCAGCTAAGCGCTGGCGAGCTATGAGGTGGACACAAGTATCCGTATAAAATAATATGTAGGTACCTATGTGTATATAGAGTGAAATCGGCACGTGCTTTTATTTTTTTACCGCTCATTGGCACGCGTCTAAAAAGTCTAATACGGATACTAGCGATGTACCTTGAGCTTTTCGGCTGTCCAAAACCAAAATCTAGCAAGGGACATTTTTTTTGAAATTCGTTTTATCAAAGAATTCGTTTTATAAAAAAATATCATTTTTTTACTGCATCTTATGCAAAAACACCTGTATTTCTATCTTAAATAGAATCAGAAATATGATCGTAATTAAACCTAGCAACTAGCACTTCTTGTTTGTTGATTGCAAAATTAAAAAGAATCGAATCCGAATCCTGTATATAGGCAGGATAAGTAGCACGTAAATCCAGCTAACGCTTATTACTACAGATTCTTCGACAAATAATGGCCTATTTTGGACTGACTGTAGTACTGTACTATTTTTGACTGTAGCTTTCCTGTGTCGTACTTCTTTCCTATATCCTTCCTTCAGTTAGTAACTATTTTATATTTTAAAATCTATCGCTCCCTTATGATTTAGTAGCCTTTTGACAATACTATTATTTTAGCGGTTCGTTTATGGAATTAGTCGGTTTTAATAAAATTCAAGGTCATTATTTTATTATGTCATCGAATAATTTTGTTTGGCGTGTTTATCCAAATGATTTAGTTATCGCATTGAGTAATAACTTCAAGAAAATTTTCTTACTAATTTGCACTACCTTTATCTGGTTGAATATTGTCAGCAGGCACTTTGTAAACAAGTATGTGACTGTGTGAAAGAAGCTGTATTATTTAGTTCAATTAATTGGATTAAATAAGGTTTCAGACGCCCAAAACATCACTGTTAACTTTTCCTATAAAGAAAATAATGTTCCTATAAGGAAAATAAATGATTTAGTCCCCAATATGATAAGCAAGACTCACCAATAGCTACTGCTCGCCTTTCCCTTTTAGTGCTACACTTCCAAAACTTCATATTGAATATCAGAGGTCACCAAGTAAGATGACACCGCGCGCGCCCGCTAAGGCAAGTCGCCATCGTCAAACTGTCCGATTGAGGCCGAAACAATGACTTTTGTTTACAAATGAACGACGCACAGGATTTAATAAATTGTTAAGTGAAGTGGCCGACTGCAGGAGACCAATGATCGAGACAGATCGAGTGCGACGAACACCAGTATATTGGAGGAAGGCGTGGGAGCCTCGACCCCGTTCACCACTAACTCGTCCATAAGATTAAGAGGGTACTGTACTCCTAATTTAGGTATTTGCCTTAGGTATTGCTATCCCTATTTCGGGAAAGAATGGTGCTCGGGCACCGTGATGAAAGGGACAAATATAGCTGAAACAAATTTTACCTACAAATTCTTTGAAAAAAAGACGTTTCGTACTCCCCTTTTTTCTTCGCGAAAGTTAAACCGATTGTAATTCTTTTTACGCTATATTATAGATGAAGAGTATATCTATGCTTGTATCACTTTTTTTTTGGTAAAATGTTACCAAATACGTGTGATAGCCGCTGCAACTTTACCTTACGAAAACCGAAAAAAACGGCATTCTCGGATGGTCATATTATTTTAGTTTTTATGTATTGAAAAAAAGAAAGTGACAGAAGCATAGATACACTCTTCATCTATAATATAGCATAGAAACAATTAAAACCGGTTTAACTTTCGCGAAGAAAAAAGAGAAGTACCATACCCATATTTTTGTATGGAGCATAATTTGGTATCGTGCCCGCTTAATGAAAGAGTTAATTGAAAGACATATAATAGCGTAAAAAAGTTTAATTTCTATCACATCATGTCTTCCTACAGTAATTTTGGAACATATTAAGCCAAATATTTTAATGGCAACACCCTACGATTCGAAGCAAGAAACGGTAGGTATTTTCATTTTTAAAACGTTAGTAGTAACTATAGAAATTTCAGCTACAACATGAGACTGTTTTGTTTACACCTAATACATATAACTTTTTTTATAACATGCTCCGAATCTTATACCATATTGAACTATAAAAATACATGGATAAGCATAATTTCTAGGCACATTTCTGTACTATCTATAGTCGTATTTGTTATGATTAAACATTCCTATAAATTACAATACCAGTTACACTATACCTATCTTAATTCAAAACAGATGAGATTTTTAAAACCATTTCCAATGGTAATTTTTGTTGTTACGAGCATTATTCAGCGGATAATTTGCATTTTAAAGAGGAATACAATCAGTAAAAGAAATTTAATTAAATATGCTGTATATATAGTAAATAAATCGCTGGGATAAATATGTCAATATATAAAATACCTACTAATAGGTAAAATATTTTACATACCACGGATCATACAAAAATATCAGTAAATATTTTAGTTACTTAATAAAGAAACACTCTCGAACACTTGCAATCATGTAATTTATTGAATTTAAATTTTAGTTAATTTAAGTAGCCGAGCTCAACAATCATCATAACATCACGCCTTTTCCCTATGGGGGTAGGCAGACTATAGAGCGCCATCTGCTCGATTCGTCTAATGAATAAACCTGTCGAGCCTTAAGGCTTCTATCATACTTATTTTAAAAAACTTGGCATCAAAAACAGTTATTTAACAGTCATTTAAAAAACCTTGACATATAAAATTGAAACCTTGAAATAAATATTTCCAATTGTTACTTGTTAACATTATTTATGGTAAATGGCTTATGACATTATAAAAGTACCTATAAAATTTCAATAAGTTTATGTACTCTTCTGATTGTAAATAATAATTTTACTAAATGTGGAGGTTCATTAAAGGATAAACGAAAGCCATTGAGCCAATATTGTACCCAAAATAATGTTTACTCTCCATGATTGATTAGATTTTCTTCTGTAATGGCTACAGAAATTTACTAAATTATTTAACAAATTAATAATGTAGATACTTGATGCTATTCTTTATAGGTATTTAATGTAATTTACTTGTAACAAAAGCATGTAAAAAAAGTGTTCACAAGAGGTTCTAGTTCAAAATCTTAGTTAAAATTAAAATTCCATTATATAAACATACTCACGCTTACATTAAAATAGTATTAGAAATTGCTTACGTCTTTCATTTTTTACAAGATCTAAAATACACATACATTTATTGCAATGTTTGGTCACAACATCAAAAACTATCTTCTACAATAAGCCAGTGTAAAACGAACCTGCATTTTTTTAATAAATATTTGAAATAAACTCACCCTTGACAGGGACAGGACCCAGTAGATATTCCAAAAAGTATGAACAAGCATAAACATGTAAAAAGCTCTGTGTAATGTTTAAAACTAACAAATTTATAAAGAACATTTGATGGCATATAAAACGCATTAATTGAAAACACACTCCGTGTGGTGATGGATTAAGAATACAAGTGTCACCACCCCCTCTCCTACCAAGGGTGCTGTAAAAGTCAGCTAAGCTAAGGCTAGGCCTGTGCCCCACAGTGGGAAGCAAATGGGCTGGAGAGAGAATTGAAAACAAGATTGCCATCTAAAGACGAATAAACACAGCACAGTCATTATTATTTTACCACAGTAGTATTGTTGTTAAATCTGACATAGACGAAATCCATCAATGGATTGCATAAACATAAAACATACAAAAAATTCTTCTTAAATTATTTTTTTTACAATTCTACACAATCTAGTCTCTATTTGATACATTCCCTTTCTGAGTATTACCTATAGAACATAATAAACCCAGCTTTTAACAGATATAAGTGTATATCAGAGTTTATACCTTAACCCGACGTTTCTCACACTTTAGCCACCTTAATTCATAAAAGGTAGTTTTATTTAAATGAATGGTGCTATTGTTAGAGTAAAAATGATTTAGAGTCGTAATTTGTTTAGCTAACAACTCGTATGTTTTTATAATAAATATTGCTTTAGCGACTTAATTATACAAGGTTCGTAAGCTAATAACGCGCAAACAACATCACAATAACAAGTGAAATTATTTTATTTCACTTGTTTCACTCAATAGAGTTCTACTAATGTTAATTATAATCATTTTAAACTAGGGTTGTCAACTTACTTTTTAACCCTACCGAAAGGGAAAATAAAAAACTCCAAGCACTTGCTACAATATAAAAATATTGTTTACACTAAAGGTATAATTTAATTAATAGGTAGGACGTTAATCAGCTGGAGAGAGAAAGTGAGAAAGAAAATGAGAAAATAGAGAAAGAGTTTTAAATTCAACTTTTTAGTGAAACAATTGATTCAATGCTTGTTGTACGTTTTTATTTTAATTTAGAATTTAAAAAAATCATACAGTTGCCAACCCTAGTTTTGTCTAACCTATATTTTTCTAAATAAAGTAAATTGTAATTATGAAAAAGAAAGGTAAACCATTTCTTATTTCAAACATGTGATGATTGTTGATATGTATTGAGGATTAAGTAAAAATTAGTTATTTTTATTACAATTATGTAAATTAAAATAAACAAATGTGCTAATTGTGATGGATACCATTGTAAAAATAAATACATTTCATTTGAAAGCACATCAATATACTCCTAGATTCTAAAACTACTTCATACTAAAATATTACCTTCCAAATTATAATCACACACATGTCTCAATAAACCACATCATAATAAGAAGGCACTGCATATTTGATACAGAGACAGACATCAAACATTGAAAAGTTGACAAACATGATTTATGATGAAAAAATAACTCTCAACCACCATTGTTATCAAAAAATATGAATCATAGGATTTATTAAGATTGAATCTTAGAAGTAATTCTCTAGACGAATGAAACCCATATAATCACAAATGATAATAAGCAGCCACTACAGGCTTAAAGCAAAGATCTATGAGGTTGAGGCTATCCAAGTAGAATAAGTAAGATGTCAAACTTTGGATCGAAGTCTCTCTCCGACATTTGGCAAAAAATAGGCTGAAAGAGAAAATTAGCATTTTGGCCAATTTCGGTCTTTCACAGCCTACTTTGTGTAGTCTACCGAGGCGGCGAAAAAGTTTTATCAGTTGCGTTTGACCTGCTAGTCAGGTATTGATCAGTAGGAGCTTCTACTGCGGCTGCCGCGTTCTGTCAGTCAGTCTGCTATTCAATGTTTTCACAATGATAGTTCAATGACACCATTATGGCATCATTTGTGACAAAAAAAATAACAGTAGACTACCAAACTTGATAAAATTCGCTATTATGCCATCAACAAAGTATGCGACATGTGTCAACATGCCAGTAGAGCTAACTTTCCAAAATGAATGTCAGTGTTGGTAGACAAACACCACAACCCCTTTAGTTTGTGACACTATCACTAAGGATACTGGCAGAGTCGCGACACTACGATAAGTCGTTTCTAAAGAAGCCATCAAACAAGAACAAGAATGTCAGTGTCTAGGTAAGAAGACACTTTATTTATCAGCAGTAGGATCTGCAGTACGTTATGGACTTTATAATAGGACTATAGTAATTAGAAATTGGTGATATTATTATATTTTCGTGTCTAAGGTTTCTTAGAACTGTCTTATGGATTGGTCTCATGTCTGGTTTGGAAACATTTCAGACATCTAAGCTGCAATACCTTGCCTGAAGACTTCTAGTGGACAGAACTACAGCTTTAACGTCGTCGTTAACTACGTTAATCAGTGATATGTCTGGACCAGTACTCAATTACTTGCATTTAGTTCATATAGGACATTTATATAGAGCTACAGCATATAGGACAAATATTCTGAGAAAGTCACAATTTACTTTTAGAACATTCTAAGCATGACAAAATCAAATAGAAAGCTTTTCAGAAAAAATGTGGTATACAGTTAACAAATAAGTATGTACCATGGAGCCAATTCCATATCATCCCAACTTATCAACAACCCATCTAGGGTAGACTTCAATGTATGTTTGGTTGCTCCTCAAAAGGTTAAATGCCATTACCAAAAGTAATTGTGCACATCTATATTCTTATTATTATGATAGATATTCTAATAGTATTTATTGGAAATAAGATTTTTAGCAGCTGCCATAGTTCTTAGTTTAGAATAAAAGATAGCCATTTGCCAGGTTTTAGTACATTTCTTAAGACTGTAGTTTACCAAGAATGTCTTCATTTTGAAAAAATAATTTTAGTTATTTCCCAATGGAAATCACATAGTTTTATGCCTAAAAACTACATTTCTAATAACTAATATAATTGGTGTAAATATGATTAACTGTATACTTATATATAGTTGTATTAAATTAGATTTTGAAGCAATACTGAAAAGGTCTCTACCTATCCTTGCTAAATTTATTGCCAAAGTTACATGTGGCATTTGTAATTAACCAGATTTGCCAAGGAACTGTTTCAACTCACAACAGTTTTATAATTACGAGATCTTGTTTACGTAAATATTATTGTATCTGCTATGTTTTGGTCAGCAGTGCTCGTAGGCTCCACAGAGGCTGCTGTTATTGACTGTCAATGTCTATACCATGCTCCTTGAACTCGTGTTTGGAAGTGCGATACAGGAGTCACAATATATGCTTGTTGTGGCTGTTGAACCACAGCCAATGGTATTACTTGCTGAGCCATTTCTACTTGTTGACCTCCTTCCTCAGATACACCCAATGGTTGTACACAGTGCTGCTGTGTAACTTGTTGTACACCACCAACCTGTTGGGTTAAAACTTGTTGGTGTTGGCTGACTTGTGGAACCAACATTTGTTGTTGCATCTGTGCCTGTTGTTGTGGCTGCTGTTGATGTATAACAACATGTGTTTGATTCTGCATTTGTTGATGTTGCTGCACTTGTACAACTTGTTGTTGCTGCTGTTGTTGTTGTTGTTGTTGTTGTTGCTGCTGCTGTTGCTGTTGTTGATGTTGCTGTTGAGCTTGTTGTTGTGCTTGGTGCTGAGCATGCTGCTCTCTCTCATGATCTTCTTTCTTCTTAGCCTCAATAGCTGCCTTTTTAGCTTCAGCTTTCTCCTTTTCTTGTTGCATCCTAATAGGATCTTTATTTTTATCATATGACATACATTTACCACTACGGAATGGCACCATGTCTTTTGGTATTTCTTGCTTCTTTGTTGCAAATTTAACATGAGGAAACTGATCCTTCATGAAAGCACGGAAAGTGGAATACCCCATCAATTTAACCCCTGGCTCCAATATCTCCCCATATTCCTTATATGCTTCAAACAAATGTTTACGGGAGTCACCCTGTATAATGACATTTTTGCTACCCTTCTTACCACTTTCACCAGAAGGTTGAACATCTTTAGGTGAACTGGCATGTTGCTTCAGATACTCTTTCAGGAAATTTGTTGCATGTTTGTAAATATCTAAAGTGAATGTATTATAAGGTTTCTTACCAACATTACCATGAATTCTTGGAGCAACACCATGAGTCATGACATGCTGTCTTATCCGCTTCAACTGGTAATGAGTCACATTTTCAAGATATAAGAAAGCCTCTAGACATACCTTCCTTCCTTGATACACATAGCAAGCTCTTAATCTCCTCCGTACCTTGTGCCTTGAAGTCTCTGCAGGATTTGCTAAACTAGCCATTGTAATACCCATCAGGTACATATCATGTTCACTCTTTGTTAGTTCAGCAATGTTAAGTCTATGTCTATAGACTGCTTCAGGGCTTAGTCCACGATAACAGTTGTCTTTACAATCACAACCACATTTTAGTCTCTCTTTGACCTGAAATATTTATAATAAGTATATGAATGTTGTTTTACTAACATTATTTTATTTCCTAAAGGCATTGCCTAACTTGTGTGGTATGCAAAAAAAACTGAAGTATAATATTAAATTTATTAAATTTACTAATGTAACTTACACCGTGTGGTGACGGATTAAGAATACAAGTGTCACGACCCCATTTCCTCCCAAGGGTGCTGTAAAAGTCAGCTAAGGGATATTCACACAGATAACATCTTCTGTGAGAGAGGGGAAACTCGAAAATAAACCCTGTGCCAATACGCCTGTTCAGCGCGGCACAGTAGACTATAATTCCTCCCAAAGTGGAGGAGGCCCGTGCCCAACGGTGGGACGTAAATGGGAAGGAGAATGTAACTTAGCATTAGCAGCAGTTTTGTAAATATATTTAGTCACTTAGGATGAGCTAAATAGACAGTCAATAGTTATTGTTGTACTAGCTGTTGCCAACGACTTTGTACGGGTTCTAAATTCTACACAATATCTTTATAAATTGTAGCCTATATGTTAATTTGGTACATAAGCTACATTATTGTAAAGGTTCATTAAAATCCATTCAGTAGTTATTGCGTGAAAGAGTAAACAAACATCCATACTCAAAAACTTTTACATTTTACAGCAATATCTGACAGAATTATTTCCATTTTATAAAATCAGAAGTGGCATGGATTTAGAATATAGAGATGTTACTTGAATTTGGCTTGAAAAACTACCACATGTCTTAGAAAGTACTCAGAGAATAATTGTTGTTTTGGAACCCAGGTACCTATTGTACTACATCTATTACAAAAACCTATACACTAAACCTGTGTTGCCAAAACTGTAGTGTGTGCTGAGAAAAAGGATATCTTTTTCTCAATACTATATTGATATGGCCAGAGGAAAATTAGTTACACATATGTTTGTAAATGGATATTCCAATATATTCATATTATTATATCACTAGTGTTCTACCTTCTCCTTCTAC
Organism: Orgyia antiqua; assembly: GCA_916999025.1. Taxonomy (NCBI): domain Eukaryota; kingdom Metazoa; phylum Arthropoda; class Insecta; order Lepidoptera; family Erebidae; genus Orgyia; species Orgyia antiqua. Next base: position 25,740,214 of record OU779862.1, read on the forward strand.
GTGTGGTGACGGATTAAGAATACAAGTGTCACCACCCCATCTCCTCCCAAGGGTGCTGTAAAAGTCAGCTATGGGATATTGCACACAGATAACAGCCTGTGTGAGAGACGGAAAACTCTAAAATAAACCCTGTGCCAACACACCTGGTCAGCACGGCACAGTAGACCATAATCCCTCCCAAAGTGGAGGAGGCCCGTGCCCAACAGTGGGACATAAATGGGCTGGAGAGAGAGAGAGAGAGAGAGAGAGTTCTGCCTTATTAACAAAGACGGTCAACTGGTTAACGTCTGTACTGTTTAAATAATCTTATACAAGCAAGACAACAAATGAGAGATCAGCTTTTGCATTTTATTAAATTTCAGATAAAAATATCATCTCACCTGTGCAGGATTACCCTCCAACTTATTGTCAAAAACATCATCATCACTATCTGACTCAGGTTTTTTCTTTTTCTTTGTACCAGCCTTTTTTTCAACTTTTGGTTTAGTATCAACCTCCATATCAGGAGCTTCAGTTTCTACATGAGTATCAAACTCAATACTATATGTACCAGGGATTGTTTGCAAGTTGCCTCCATTCTCAACTTGTATTGTATGCCCTTGCCATAAAACCTGAAAATTAATACTTAAAATAAGAAGTGATGAGAATAAGTTTATGTATATTTGTATAGTTAGTTAGGACGGTATAAACTGACCTGTTCTTGATGACCATTAAAATTGTGTTGTTGTAAGTTTTGAGTGCCAATCTCAAACACAGAGTGTTGGCCCATGACAGGGGTATGCCATTGAGCGTTCTCCCCATAGTCGGCGCCGCCGTTTTGATCGGCAGGTATAGACACAATGATAGCCTCCTTGCTTTCCACGCTTCTACGCTCCACCGAAAGAAGCGAATGTAACACCTCGCTAGCCTCTTTCTCGGCAGGATTCACCACTTCCATTTTTTCGAACGACATACTGCTTACTTGACGCTACAACAGATCGTTCACATCCAATCACATGTACGTACCTAACTACGTGTGTGTACAAAGCATTATGGCAAACCCGCCCTGAGGGCTGCGAGAGTCCTAAGACAAAATATTAGAAAAACCGCGATAACTTTTAAAATTCATGTAAATAAACATAACAAAAACCGCGCAATTATTAACCTTAATCGCATTTTTTAAGTTTCATTATCGCATAGCGGATCGAACTCCCGTGGAATATTGGTCCATAAAGTCATAGCAAAGGAAGAATAAAACTCACCTTTTTCAAGTTAAATCAGCAATCAAGATGCATAAAAATGTATCTCCACAGTTTTTAACACACTGTGGTTTATTTATATTCACTTCATTTTGATATTACAGTCATAATTTACGAGTAAAGCACAAATATTTGACTGACTTCACGGAAGCAATATGGCGATACACTTTCCGTGAATAAAATCAGAGGACGCCGTAGAACATGTAATTAGTACAGTGCGCCACCACCAGACAGCGCTGCCAACATGTTTCCGTATCGACGCTTTCGTATTATGTCGCGCGGCAAAATTTAAATTATGGAAATAACGTTTTATAACGATCGATGCGGTACTGTTTAAATAATGTGCTTGATTTGAAGCGGAATAAGTAATATAATATAACAGAATCAAATCACGTGAGTATCTTAGTATAAATATGCATATGAAATAAAAACAAGCAAGATGACTTCACATGTATGTAGGTACTTCATAAAGCAGCTTAATCAGCGCATATTATAAAATTGATTTTCTAGCATTAGACGCTAATTAATTGATGATGTTAGCATCTTTGAATAAGGGTATAATCGCAATTAATATTCATAATACATAGGGCTTGTCTAATAACTATTTTATCTAAATAAATCCTAAATAAGCATATTATATGTATAAATAAGTCATATGCCTTAAAAATTATACTCAAACACCTTTTATATTTTTCCATAATGTCATTAACGCAGGTAAAATCGATGATTGGTAACTAAACACTTTTTCTATGAAATCAATAATGAGCCTTCTTTCTAAGCTTTAGCACTTTTATGTTTTCAATACATCGTGTAACCTGCAGCTGTGACTACAATAGGACGATGTTAGTTGTTTTTGTAGGATTACAATAATTTGATACGAATTAGTAGTGATTAATAAAGAAATTCAAATAAAAACGACTAGGATAAATTGTTGTTGTATACATATACAAACATAATAACTATAACAACTGCAAGCAAAACGATTATAATAGTCGAGCCGTTGTTTTAATATAGGGTCCGCAACGAGGTGGAACATACATATAACGTATATTTGCCACGCTTTTCACTTGTTTTAAATATTTCTATTGCCATTAAAAAACCCTTAAGTTTAAGTAACAATTAAATAAATCTTCCCTCCTAATATTATAAATGCGAAAGTAACTCTGTCTGTCTGTCTGTTACGCTTTCCCGCTTAAACCTCTCAACCGATTTTGATAAAACTTGGCACAGACAATCTTTAGACCCTGAGAAATGACATACGCTACCTTTAATTGCGAAAAAAAAATTTTCCAAATTCTACGCGGACGGAGTCGCGGGCAACAGCTAGTACAAAATAAATTTATTATTTCTGAAGATGTTTTTTGAGTTGGACTCGCACAAGAAGGGCTACGTATTGTTATTATCATAATATAATCGACATACCAACGTAATCATGACGTCTAAGGGTATTATGAAGAAAATTTCAACTCTCTAGTTACAACTGTTCTAGGAATACAGCTCGGTGACAGACGGTCGGACAGACAGTGTAGTCTCACAGTAATAGGGCCCCTGTTTACCTTTTGGTACTGGAACCTTAAAAAATATAGACATCTGTCGCCCCTTTTACATTTACAGTTCTCATGTACGCTAAGGAGGCTAAGTGACTTTAATCGATTGATGACTAATCGAGCCTAGTTATGCCTGATCTTTTCCTATACGTTTTTAAATTATACTATCTGTGTATACTATTATACTCTGTGCTATACGTATTATCGCCCACTCACAAACTGTATCTTTTAGCCCATTATCCATATATACATAACTGTGTTATCCATAACATTCTTTACATCTCCACATTTCATAAGCGATGCGTGTAAAAATAAACAGATAAAGCACTCTGAACTACCGTGTAACAACTAACCGTTCTGACATGACGATGAGTAAGTAGATCACTAAATATTCCCGTCATTTTCCGACTAAGACGTTAAAACTTTTATTTGTGATCCCCTATCTTTGTTATTTGTTTTCCACTTACCTAGTTATAAGGATTCTTTATTTTCTTTCTGCCTAGACATTCGATTAAGTCAAGCAATGGTGGTTCACAATGCTACACTAAAATAAATTAGATTAATAATGGTACCAATTCAACAGGACACAACTAAACTTAATATAACTAAAAAATGAAAATTAATTATTTTTATTTTAATAACACAATTCGACAACGTTAACTGAACTTTCTTAATATAAAAACGGTGTATTAAAGAAAAACAATTTTAATTACTGTGAATGTGTATAACGAAATAGTCAATTATTTAAAATACTGCTTATTTGTTTCTTATTTTTAGTTTAGTTGTGCACGTAGTAGTAGTACGTATTGGTACCATTATTTTCTAGCACTTGCGCGACTCATTTATTCAGATAAAACCACTTTTTACGTAAATATACGCGTCTAAGTGTCTTATTCATAATGACTTATCGGAGGGTTAAACGGAGATTTTATCGGAGAGATAATAAACGTTTTATCGTAAAAAGACGATTATGAAATACAATTTTTGACAATTTTCGCGAACCGATTTTAGCGAACTTTTAAACCTCCGATAAGTCATTATGAATAAGACCATTAGTGTTTTTTTTAGAATCAATAAATATGAAAAATAGATTTACTGGCACTCGCTCTTTCTCTCCAGCCCATTATCATCTCACTGTTAGGCACGGGCCTCCTCCACTTTTCAAGGTTCAAGTCACTGACACCATTATGGCGCCATAATGGCGTCACATAAGCCAAAAAATTAAGAGTCTAGTTTGGTAGTCTACCTGTCCAGGTAGACCAAACTTGATATAATTCACTATTATGCAATCAGTGACTGATCATTATAGCAACATTGTAATAGCAGACTTAGCCCCCAGGGGTCTTGGCACAGGGTTTATTTTCAAGCGTTTCGTCTCTCACTGAGGATATTATCCGTGTACAATATTCCTTAGCTGACTTTTACAACACCCTGAGAAGGAAATGGGGTATATATTCCTATTCTACAGCGATTCTCTTTCTAAATATGCCAAAGTATTATTAAATTAATACATACATTTCTAAGTGGTGATCCAACTTTATGTAACATTTTATCGTATATTATGTGTATGTTTAGGTATCTAATTGGCCTATTAAATAAATTTCGTCATTTATTATCAATACTGGTTGTTGCCCGCTACTCCGTCCGCGTGGAATTTGGAAATATTTTTTTTCGCAATAAAAGGTACCCTATGACCTTTCTCAGGGTCTAAAGATTGTCTGTGCCAAATTTCATCAAAATCGGTTGAGAGGTTTAAGCGGGAAAGCGTAACAGACAGACAGACAGAGTTACTTTCGCATTTATAATATTAGTAGGGATTAACGTTAATATAGAAATCACTGCATACAGACAAGCATGACGACAAGCCAAGAATAACTTAGTGACAATTTCAGCCATAAATAAATACCCATAGCCTTTCTTTTACAAGATTCCTATATCACTTTTCTAAGCCTTGTATCGAAATTGAAACCCTAGCTAGAGGTTTCGGTTTCAATAGGAACAAGATTAAAATAGCAGCTAATGTATTGTAACTTTGGTGTTTTATAACGACTTGAAGACTTTTAAAATACAGTATTAAGTAAGTATATATTGTACAAATTAAAAAATTGAAATATAGATTTACGCGAATCGAACCTCCGACTAAACAAAAATAGCTCATTGTCAAGCAACAAATAAAATTCATCACACAATATTTTGTGCACAAACATTTTCTCAGCAGGGCAGCAGCATAAGTATGAACATGTAGTTTGTAAATAACTCGAAATATCATTATCCCTTTAGTACACGAAAGTTAGATGAGAATACTTTGAGAAGAATATCAAACTACATAAATGTAGATAGTTAATAAGACTTGTACAAAGTCTATTTTGTTAGAAATACTGAATTATGGAAGTAGTTATTTGTACCAATTCTACGTGAACAAATAAACATAACTGAAATTTTAAAATTAATGTGTAGTGTCAATAACACAATTTCAAAACAATCTGTGTATTTAAAGTCTAAAGACTTCTTCTTCTTCAGCATCTCTCCGTCTGTTGGACATAGGCCTCCCCCATAGAACGCCACAACGCGCGGTCCTGTGCCACCTGCATCCAATGTCTCCCCGTGACCTTGACGATATCGTCGCTCCACCTTGTCGGGGGCCGCCCAACGCTGCGTCGTCCGGTACGTGGTCGCCACTCTAGGACCTTCCTTCCCCAACGATCATCAGTCCTACCAGCGATGTGGCCTGCCCATTGCCACTTCAGCGTGCCAACCTTTCGGGCTATGTCGGACACGCCAGTTCTCCTACGGATCATGGCCCTCTCTATAGCACAAATGCGTCTAAAGACTAATATTAACGTAAATGTGAACAACCAAATGACTAGTTAATCAAAATACAACTTCGTTGTTTAAATTTTTTAGTCAAGTTACGTTTAGCTGTGCATGTTGAATTGGTATCAATGTGGAAGTCTGATTTCGTGTTTTAATTTGCGTGGTTAATAAATCGTTGGGCCGTAAAACGTTTTAATTTATGGTAACTATGTAGTTAGTAAATAGCGAAATTACCTACATTTTTGTTGGGATTATACACTTTATACCTGTACTTTTATTTAAATAACAATATAATAAGTATAATGCTGGGAATATAAGTAGTAAGTAACTATATTTCAAAGCAAATGCCAAGGACGCTATAATTTTAAATTATGGTTAGTGTCCTTGGCCTTTACTAAAATAACTGGCGATATACAAATGATTAAATTGTAATATCTGTGATTTCATTCATATATATGTTTTGTTCTAAGTATGCACTTTGCATGTGAAGAAACGCTTAAATACGCATTAATTTTAATTTAACTCATGTCCGATTGTTGAACCCTGTATAACTGCTTAATATAGCTACAAATTCGTCGTAATGCGATATGCGCGATTAATGCTTTAAATATAAATAGAAAAAAAATACACGTATTAGCATATCACTGCATATCAGTGAAAATAATAATTAACACATTTATCTGTTTCTAAGATTGACATAGAATTTTTTTTTTAAAAAACTCTTTTGCTTAGTCACGCATTATTTTAAGAGGATACCAAAATAGCTTCGTGCATTTTTCTACGTACGAAGTTTTCATTGTTTCTTTAGATTGAATGGCTAGAGCTCTAATCTTTAAGTATATGTTTTTTCAATATATAATCTAGGATCGCATACACTCAGAAACGCGATTGAAAAAAGTTTTCTCGATAGAAAATCTTAGCGAAACAACCTCTCTAATTTTTTATTTTTTTCATTTGTCGGTCTATTATCGCGTATTAACTAATGAAATAACTTCAAAAACATAAGTAACTATTAAATATAGAAACACGTAAATCAGAATTAAAATATATTTAGTAGATTTTGAGTAAACAAAAAAAATATCCCTAATTCTTCATTTTCTATACCTACTAGCTGTGTTAAAATGTATTGTACATGTCGACGATGATATTGATGTAGGCCCATAAAGCTTATTACACAAGTTTTTTTTTTTCTTTTCTTTTGGCACCGCGGCACCGGTTGGGAACCTTGGCCAAATCCAAAATTTGGGAAAGGAATTAAACAAATATATGAAAGTAGTAGTAATTATGAATATTATGATTTATGATACATAATAATCTATCTATCTAATACATGCCGGCTTCTAGTAATTCTTCATAAGAGCTTTTATATATTAAATATATGTAGGTGTAAATATACTTCAATTTATTGATAACTCTATCTGTTAACTTAGTGTTAATTACAGGTTATCGTTAATTAATACTTAACGTTAAGACATACAAAATTAAATATAAAAATATTGTTGTACTTACCAGCTGCCGCATCTAGGGCGAAACAACTACTACGCGACTTCACAACTGCCCCTGGGGAAGGTCCATCAGGCCACTCCATCCTTTCCTCCATAGCTTTCGAAGCACTCCTCTTAAATTGCTCTAAAAAACTGTCTATTTGAGTTTCGATACTAGTCGGGGAGTTGGCCATAGTTTCCACCGAAACATCGACAACAAACACAAAACAATAACCCGCCCTTTAATACATTTTACGTTATAAATATACGTTCTTTGTTTCCTGACACGATCCCATAGTTACAGTTAAATATTAAAATTTCTGATTGCATAATTGAATATATTTGTTTCAAGTCAATTCGATCATCGACCCGACTCTAATATTATCAAAGAAGACCGCGGAACGTCCCCGACTATGAAACAGACTACTGAATATACTAATAGTTAAGTAGGGTTGTTCTTTACGTACGTGAATGTCGATACATTAATAATGTAAAAATCGATATTACATGATGCAAAGCTCGTTTCCTATACGAATAAACCTACTGCTTTAATGATATACATAATAAACAAATAATAACTTTGACGATAAAAAATTACTTAAAAGTATTTACTATATATATTATTGATCTTTACCTTACCTTTTTATTTTTGAGCCAATGCTTATGTCAGACGAATGTACACCTTTAATTTAATTATTATTTTACAAGTGCCTTAAAAATCAATATCTATTTATAAAAGAGGCACAAAGATTTTGAAGTCATTAATCTTTAAGGCGCAATTTTTTTTTAAATAAGTATTTTTAACATGAGCCAGTATTATTATAGGAAAACTTACTTCCGTTATTACTATCGATACTAACAACTTGTTCTCACATCCCTAAAATAACGTCGCTCCTACTACGGATACCGTTATTCTATAAACGGCAACGAAAATAAAGCTACACCTACTGACATCTATCGATCGCTGTGAACAGCTGTTCGAATAAGCGTCTATGTTGCCAGACTGCTTAATACAATGCGCTAATAACGAGTTGCACCATTTGCAATTCTTAATAATAGCATTAGAATTCGCATTTTGCCTATTATAATTAATATTTGATAGTTCATTTTGTTAAAATATTACTAATAAGTTAAGTTTTATTTTCACGCATGCGCACCGGTTGTATTTGTATGGGTGCACGATAACGTTTCGTTTGAGCTCGTGTGAGTGGTGGCGAGGGCAGGGGGGACATCTCTTGGTCTGATCGCGCACGTCGCACGAAACGTGCATTATCTAGTATTGCGCGAAGAGCGCGTGTAGTTTGTGATTTTTAGAGGTGACTGGAACTGTCACTACACCCGGCCACATAATGTCAAGTAAGCAGCTAATTTTTAACACCCGGCCTTTAAGTAAATAATTATTATTTAATCTTACACGCATTATTCAGTTGTAATATATCATTTATTTGGTAAATTAGATAATAATATTAGTTTAATAAATGTAATAATACCTAGATGTTTTGATAATGATAAAAACGGGTAGTTAATAATAATCTAACTTAATTTTATCGGCTAATTCGTGTGGGATACTCTTCATATTAATTTCCTGACCTTTACGCAACTTTGCTAAATGTTAAAACGTATTTATATACTATTACCTACCTAATAATTATGATTGTTCAACTGGTATATTCAATTTATTCAAATCAGTTTTAACTAACTGTCCGAAATTTAAACGTCTTAGAAATAATTCTAAATATTAAAAACAAAAATGTTCAGATTGTAGAAATCTTACAATTAGCATTAAAATTAACATAATTATTATAACGTTTGCGCATTTAAGTGTTAAGTAAAATACTTAAGTCGTTATACTTTCGAAAGTAAACCTTACAATTAGATCTTTGTTAGGATACCTATTTGTCGCTCTGCAAAATCAGTCGAGATAAAAATTATATTCATACTTATTGCTATTTTTTATGATACAGTCAGTTTGATTAATCTTTGATTATTTGACAGTTAAATTTAAATAATTTCACTACTTTTAACTTTTTTGCGTAATTCTGATGATTGACATTATAAGTATAAATATTAGTTCAAAATTAGCCGTTAAAATTTATAATGATATCCAGTATACAGGTATTAAAAATAGATAAAATATGTAATAATATATGTATGTAGAGGGTAATCTATGAAACTACCTAATGGTCCGATTATTAATCATTTTTCACTGAGAGAAAGTTAGTCTTCAAAAGGGCCATATTATGAAAAATGAGAGTATTGCTCTCGTCTTTGCTAAAGCAAGTCGTTAACTAGCAAACACCCATGTTAATATTGTTCAATATTCTGGTATGTCTATGCGTTGACATACGTCACCGTTCGGCGGATTACCCTGGTTTTTTATGTATTGAAAAGAATAAAATCAACGTAAAGGCACATATTTATGGCATGTGTACAGATATAGATATACAGAAACGTTTGCGTTTAGAATAATACTAAAGATTAAAATTATCATACAAACCATAGCATACATTCACGCCTTTCTCCTTAAAGGATAGGCAGAGAAAAAACAGACCGAGACTATAATCACTAAAATAATCTTCAATACGAATTCTCTTCTCTCCGGTTAATTTAAAACTGATATTATTTTTATGAAAATAGGTAAGTAAACGAAAGACGAGTATAAATCCAATATCTAATCGACTATTCAAAATAGTACTAAGCTTAGCGTAGTACCTAATATAATATTTTGCTATCCTTCCTTTTCTGTAAATTGTGCTATAACGTAAACAGAACATTATTGTTATCTACTTTAAATACCTACATTTATAAATACAAGTAATTTATCAAATGTTATGGAGACTTTAATCTAAAGCACCCAATTTTTTTTATTACATTGTTCATCTTATTGCCCTCTACGTATGTTTCTGTTTTAAGTTTAGTCATGTTAATATATTAATTTAATCGCATGTTAATTTTCTATGAATTTAGGGGCCTGTAACTGTCTATATTTAAATGAATCAATATGTGGCCATCTATTATCAAATGGCTGTTCACTGGCTATTGAATGAATGAACTAAATCAGCCGATGAAATTCTTAGCTTAAAAAATACCCATTTCATTTATATTTGCTTAGAGAATGCCATAAAATTAAATCTGTAAACTTAAAATTTTACCTAATGTAATCGCAACTTGACGAAAATACAAATTAGCGAATTAGATAACAAAATTTTTATTTTTAAAATTTTAATTAAATACCTTCCACTCGTGAACTGAAAACTTAAAATATAATGCCAATTCTGAATCATAAATATCTACAAAGTTCTGCCATTAGTTATTATGTTTAATATTTAAAATCTGTTATGATTACCTCAGACTTATGGTTGAATTCGACATTTAATACCAACCACAGAAACACATCTGCCGGCGTATTATGAGCTTTTTAAAATCATTCAAGTTCCAGGCAGGCCGTAAACTGCATGGCTAAATTAGGTATTAAGGCAGAAATAAAACTTTTAGTTGAAAAATTTTAGTTAGTACTTTAACTTTTAGTTGTACCTTCTCCGTAAAGATATTAATGTATGACTGGTTTAGACTTTGGACTTGGTTTACAAACTGACTTAATAAGAATTTTGTTCATAATACGAATTTGCCAGACAGTTCAATTCACGGCGTAAACTGCCTGTAAATAAAAGCTCATAATACGGCCGCTGATCTAGTTGCGGCTGAATAGACGCCAGAGATTTGTTATATGCTGTTGGTATGCCAACAGGCTTCAACCTGTTATACATACCTATTCACATACTATAGGTTGCGGAAATATAAAGATTGAAATTACCATGTTTACACATGTTCAGATGAATTATGAATATTTATTTTCTTCTGTGTAAATATGTTGGAGGATCTAAGCCTCTCACGGACATGTTATTTGTTCATAATGGGATCACATGAAAGAGAACAAGGCAGTGTATTTCTTCTCTTAATTACTTAATCCGTCACAACCCTCACAATAATGATAATAAAATTCATCATCACAAAGCTTCAAAAATAAAAAGCTTTCTTAGGTAGTTAGCTTTTTTATAAAAATGAAAATTATTAAATAAAAGTCTGAGAAACTCCTAGACAAAAGGCTTATATGATCTCTCGTTAACACACTTCATGAAACTGTAATGTAAGGGTTAGACTGTCAATTTATTTTTTTGACATTTTCGTCTTTATAGTTTTAGATCATTAGTTTCGACATGCTCTTGTCTTTAACTGTGTTGGATTTACCTATGTAAATGTAACGCTGCACCTGCACATAATAAGAGTTAAAAAGGTTTTCTAACAGGATAGCTGCTTATAGAATATGAAGATGCTGACCTTTGCCTACAAGCGACATAAAAAAAGAATAATAAGGTGTACTTTATTCAGTTATACGGTCGACTGCCCGCGTGGTTCCATTCTGCGTCCCGTCGGACAAGCCGCACCTAAATAGAAACCGCAGGGACATTGCTCCCGAGTGCGTCTGATCTGTATTTCAACTCTCGAGTGCCTTGTTGGGGTATGTTTTGGTAATAGGACGTCGTAGCATGATTGTGAAGAACTTGAATCTATTTTGAGTGTCGCCATAAATCACCGTGTAGGTTGCCATATGGATATTTTACAAAATAAAATGAAACTTTACGATGTTGATAGACCGTTAATGTAGAAAAATAAGCAGATTTCTGGCTGACCAAGACATGGCCTCGATCGTTGACGGCATTTTCCGGGATATAATTAAATGTTTTGACATAAAATCGATAAGACACATGTTTTCGCTATTAGACACGCATTACATCCAATAAAAACAAATAAATATCTTCATCTTTTGCCATATTCCAAACACGAGATAGTAAAAAGCGAAATGATTTATTGATTATCCTATTCAAAGTAAGCGCCAATATTGGTAACACTGGAGTTTGATCCTCCAACTGGAAAAAACATTTGTAACTAGTGTCCGGAACGTAGGTGGACATAATTATTATTATATTTAAACATACATAACATTGTCTTAGTCTTATTAAAGCTTTGTTATAAGGACTTTTATCTTATTGTTATTCTGTACCGTGTAATGTGCATCTTTGAGCACGTCACTATTCTGTCTTCGCCTTTCGCTTCGCTCGCGGTGACAGAATACTATCTTCTTTTTTCGTAGAACATAGGCGTGGACATTCCCGACACTAAATATCTGACGCTACACAGTGGTTTTATTTTGAATTTTATTTGTGTCGCGCTATTTTGGAACGTGCGGAGCGGCACTTGTCTGATACACCGTGGTGTATGTAATGGCCCACGCATACCAAGCTGTAAGCGTTTAATATTCTTGTTTTTTATATTAATTGAAAACAGCTATTACCACACTGTAGCTTCTTTTTAAATTACAGCACAGGTACGCTTCTATGTCGCTTGGATTATAGACTGTTTGTTTTATTTATTTCACTGCCCATTGCTGTTTCATAGTGCTATCTATAGGTAGGGATATATTTGCGACAGCACTCCCACGCTTTATCTTGACAAAAATACTTCGAAATTTATGTGCCTAAATATGTTCTGAATATAATTTATTAAAACAATTGCCACGCACGGTTTATTTTAAGCCTGTTACACCCACATTCATTATGATTCCGGTCATAAGACGTTTATCAATTGATTGCAAAATTGCAGGTTTTAAAAGTGGTTATTGCAACATCTACGATCTTTAATTCCTTAATTGTTTAAACCCTTACGGTCTTATTCATAATGACTTATCGGATGTTTAAACGGAGAGATAATAAACGATTAAGCGTAAAAAGACTAAGTATATATGAATAACAAGTTTTGACAATTTTCGCGAACTTATTTTAGCGAACTTTTAAACCTCTAATAAGTCATTATGAATAAGACCATTAATGTTTAAACCCTTAACGTAAAACTGAATGTTAACTAATCAGTAACGTTTTTTTGCAATGTTTGTGATTATACTTGGCTAGCATTTTATATTACATAAAGTATAGTATCGCTGTCATAGATTTATTTGATTACTCTCGTCCAATGAATGCATGCGGTTTAGCGTTCCATCCCGTGGCGTCCTTGAAATATTTAACATTTTATGTTTAAAAATATAAAATCGTGTTACAGGCTCGGGAAAACATTTTTTTTTTATTAATTATTTTATTATTTTTCTTAAGTGTGTAATGGCAAATGTATGTATGTCTAAGACACGGCTGATGAAATTCTGAACAATCTACTATGTGTTCCCGCTGGTAATATGACTGGTCGTAGACACCAAAAATATACCTGTTTTTTTTAGAACACACGCCTGAATAGTTAGCCATTGTCATTAATATGTTTTTTTCTATTCTCATCGTGTTTATTCTCTTAGTGAAAGCTAGCCTATCCGTGGTTTACTTGATTGTTCATAGAGCTATTCTAGGATCCGTGAGCTTGGTGTGTTTTTCATTACGTTTTCCTTCGCTTTAAAAGATTTATAGAAATTAAGTGGAAACTGAATACTTTTAATTAATATTTAAAGTTCTGATGAAAGACAAAGAGCAATAAAACACTCACTGCCTCACAAGAAATGGGGAACTGAATTTAGTAGGTACCAGATAAAATACAATTGCCTAGACAAAGTCTTCGTAGTTAAGTATGTAATTCAAAGCATTTTCCATTTTGACGAAGGGAGCGTCAATACCATCTCTAAAATGTATATTTTTAATGTAGATAGTAGAAAAAAACTTAGATAAGAACAAAATAAACTCTAATCTGTTTGCTGCGGATGTAGTCACCGGTACAACTAGTTTCAACCAAAACATCTCGCAGCTATAATGAGTTGTCTACAACACGTGTATTATTGACAGGCGAATAAATAACGTACATACTTGATCCACGGCGCCAAAAGTAAAGCGCACGTGCCAATAAATGCTTATAGGCGTATACTAAATGTAAGTTGGGTGTCTGCGGAAGAAACTGCGCACTTCCTCGTAGTATTTTACGATGACGATGGTCGGACAGGAACGGACTGAATGCAAAAATATATATCTACGTAATCCTCCATAATAATAACGTTTCTCCAGTAATTTTAGATATTTTACGTCTTTGGCACCAAAGGCGACTAGAGAAACGTCTAAAGGAATGTATGTATAGATAGACTCGTGGTATTGGCGATTTAAATTTAAATGCGAGAGTTTAAAAAACATAATGATATGTAGGAATAACAATGTATCGTCTTTATTTGAAGTGTCCAGTTGATAAAGTTATATGCTTTATTGACTCTGACAAACATGACCACGATATGGGAACTAAATGAAATAGTGTTATTAAAATAAAACTGTGTTCGGTTTTATTTATACCAATTCATTTCGACTTCTATAAAACTACTATATCTAACAACGCTTCCCATCAGGTGGAATGTAGTCAAGCATCAACATGAATAAAGTAAAAAAAAATTGGTCAAGTGCGAGTCGGACTCGCGCACGAAGGGTTCCGTACCATTATCTATGCAACATAAGGCAACGTTATTAGTATCGAGCAAGAAACGGTAAAAAAATCATGTTTGTTGTATGGGAGCCCCCCTTAAATATTTATTTTATTTTATTTTTAGTATTTGTTGTTATAGCGGCAATAGAAATACATCATCTGTGAAAATTTCAACTGTCTAGCTATCACCGTTCTTGAGATACTGCGTACGGAACCCTAAAAATCATGTTTGTTGTATGGGAGCCCCCCTTAAATATTTATTTTATTTTATTTTTAGTATTTGTTGTTATAGCGGCAATAGAAATACATCATCTGTGAAAATTTCAACTGTCTAGCTATCACCGTTCTTGAGATACAGCCTGGTGACAGACGGACGGACGGACGGACGGACGGACGGACGGACGGACGGACAGCGAAGTCTCAGTAATAGGGTCCCGTTTATACCCTTTGGGTACGGAACCCTAAAAACTAACTGAAACTTTACTGGAGTGTGTTCCGAATATTCTCTCTCTCTCTCTCCAGCCCATTTACGTCCCACTGTACAGCACGGGCCTACTCCACTTTGGGAGGGATTATGGTCTACTTTGCCGCGCTGACCAGGCGTGTTGGCACAGGGTTTTTTTCAAGTTTTCCGTCTCTCACAGAGGATGTTATTTGTGTGCAATATCCCATAGCTGTCTTTTACAGCACCCTTGGGGGGAGATGGGGTGGTGACACTTGTATTCTAAATCCGTCACCACACGGAGAATATTCATCCTAATATTCATAAAATTAAAACTAAGGCTGATTGAGACCGACACGTTGGTCCCTATCAGCTTCAAAGTAAAATATAGATTGATTAATTAAATATTAAGCAATTTTTTGTTTGACCTAAAATATACTAGAAGCATATAATCATATTTAATTAGGATCTTCTTGTAAGCTTAAATAAAACTACTTTTTACGGATTTAGACGCATATATTTGTTTTAAATTTTGGCCCGACGTTTCGGAGACTTTGCAGTCACCATAGTCACGGGTGAGACTACATGGTGACTGCAAAGTCTCCGAAACGTCGGGCCAAAATTTAAAACAAATATACGAGTCTAATTCCGTAAAAAGTAGTTTTATTTAAACAAATGAGTCGCGCAAGTGTTAGAAAATATTCTTGTAAGCTGTTAAGAACTTTCTTATTCTAAAGTTATTTATATAATTTTATGTTTTCTTGTATAGATCGAGCCTGGGTAACTTTAGCAACAAATGACTCTTACGGTCTGGGAGCGCTGGTGCTGGCGCATTCACTGCGCCGTGTCAGTTCTGAATACCCGGCCGTGGTGCTTATCACACCGTCTGTCACTGATCCTATGAGGTATGTACGATAGCATATTGATATATGTACATACAGCACTCGATGCTCTCTCCAGAGTATTTTATCTAGTAGTCGTAGTTAGCTTGGCAGTAGTGGATGGGACCGAGCCCGATAGTGGACTAAGAATAAATAGACTGAGAATAATCTTATGTGAAATGTCATTCCACTCTGAAGGTAAAGAGCAGTAAATTGGTATCGAAATGGTACGATTCTTCAGTATTTTAGCCTGTCTCTGCCGATTCCCTTGTAACAGTAAGATGGTTTGAAGTTTCACCCGCATCATGATTATCATTATTCTATCCTGTATCATCCTGTATGCATACGTATTGAAAGTCAGACACACAAAATTTGATAATATTCTGACTAGGGTCACCAGTTGCCTTAGGTGTAGAGTTAACGTCGATTTGTTTGCTCTTAGCAAATTCATTAATTCAAACCAGGACAATCTTTGATTGCTTTGATAGAAACTTAGAACAAATATACAAACTGAATATACGTATTCTATAATTTTAACACAGTAAGTTATACACACTTACTTATATAAAAAGTGCGAGTGTTTAATTAATTCTGTAAAAGTAATTTTTATATAAAAGTTTCTATATTACTTTAGTTAATATCAGAAAGTGCTTCAGTTTTTTTATATAATAATTAATTATAATAATAACGGGCGGTGGATATTTTATTTGCCTTTCTAATTGTACTGGCATTTTTATAAGTTAACATTTTTCATAACTGAACAGTTTTATGACTATAAAATAATAATATCATTTAAACACCGTTTGCAAGTTCATAGAACTCTATGTGCAGTTCTAGAGAGCAGACAGTTCAAGTCATTTATGATATACCGACTATGATTAATTACTTTATACCTACTAGCTGTTGCCCGCGATTTTGTATGCGTAGAATTTGTAATATTTGTTCCTATAAGTAAGTAGCCTATGTCCTTTCTCCGACTCTACCAGTGTTTACCAAAGTTTAATTAAATCTGTTCACGAAAAAAAGTCTCAAACATAATTGCTTTCGTCTTTATAACATTGGTAAGGATGTATTGAAGTCTTTGTATTTCCAAAGTCGTAATGCAGAAATATCGCTTCAGTGAATAAATAGAGATTTATTGGAATTAAATAAACCTTGGTAATAGGGTTGCCATACGTAAAGATTACTTGTTTCATATCATTTAAACCAGCCACTGCCCGTGACTTTGTATGTATAGATTTAGGAATCTCTATACAAACATTTTGCATTAAAAAGTAGTCTGTTTTTACGCAGGCTGTATAAAATATGTTTACAATATTTATCATTTAAATTGGTTGAGTAGTTTCTGCGGAAAAGAGCGACAGACAGTCTGTAAGATGGCGTCCATTAATTACGTGAGCCATTTTTGAGAATTTTGCGACCCCGCTCCCCCTTTGGTAAGATTCCGTAAGATTTTCCTCAAACCCCTCCTCCCTCCCTCAAAATTTATGTTTTACTGTAAACATGTTGGATTATTGAGAAAAAAAACAAAAACACAACTCACTCTATTATTTTTATTTAAGAATAGCAAAGACTAGTATATTTGTCAATATTACCGTAATTTAAAATCACAATCATAAAAGTAAATAATAAATATTGAACAAAAATTTAGGAATGATTAATTCTAATTCAGTCCATGGAGACTTGTGCACGGCTTCAAGAGTGACTACGTGGACCAACATATCCAAGTGATTTTCAATAAAATCACGACGTTCGTCGAGTCGCTCTCGTCGATACAGCTGGTCGATAGCGCTTAATCAATCGAGCGCTAATTTGCTGCTCTGCGGGGTTCGGACGAATACGACAAACACTACTGTGTCAGATTTGGCCATATTTTATTCTAGAAATAATTTTTCACATAATTCTACACAGTTTTCTGCTAGAAAAAAAACCCTCACCCCTAAGTGAGATTTGGAAAGATTTCGTTTGACCCCCTCCCCCCCTAGAACACCTCACGTAATTAATGGACGCCCCCTAAGTACGCTCCTTCTATATTTAGTTATAAACCGAATTATCTTAATTTTATTTATACATAATTGTAAATATTGACACATAAACTAACGTAAATGTCTTTTTTGTGATCTATAATTGCTAATAATTTGTAATTGTCTTAATTTATTGCCAATTATCATAAAAACAAATGTGGGCAAAGTACTCTTTTAAGTTCATTATTTTCTTTGCATATCTTTATTTTTCATTTGTTATTAAAAAGTATTATTTTTCACCACTGTTCTAAATAAACATTATTTGTCACATTCTGATTGCTAGATTGTATTAAGTATATTAAAATATTCAAACATTTAAAATTATGAGTACGTAGGTACTAGTAGTCGTCATTGATCGAAATTCGACCATTCATAATGAATTTAATAAAAATTAATTTCATTTTAATAAAATATTGACATAATGGGCTACTTCTCTGCATAATTAATTAATATTTGTCACCCCCTGGCGTGGCACGGGTAACCTTTTTTGACTAATAAAAATAAACTAGTATACTAGCTGACCCGACAAACGTTGTTTTGCCGTAAGAATGTTAGGGATAATTTTATGGGTGGTCCACCCATAAAATTAAGGGGGATGAAAAATAGATGTTGTCGGATTCTCAGACCTAACGGATATGTACCTACACAACATGTCACGAAAATCGGTCGAGCCATTTCGGAGGAGTTTAATTACAAACGCCGTGACAGGCGAACTTTATATATTAGTGGTCTTATTCGTAATGACTTATCGGAGGTTTAAAAGTTCGCTAAAATCGATTCGCAAAAATTGTCAAACTTGTTATTCATGATAGTCTTTCTACGCTAAAACGTTTATCTCTCCGATAAAATCTCCGTTTAAACCTCCGATAAATCATTATGAATAAGAGCGTAGATGTTTACCGGAGATAATGTCAAAGACAAAGTCAAAATATTTTATTTCAAGTTGGCATGTTTTACAAGCTCTTTTGAAACGTCAGAAACTAGGTGTCTGTTCCGTGTAACTTCCCGACTGTAAAAGGTTTTTAGAAATCGATCCGTACCTATGCGTAATAATATATTTTCTAATTCTATGGTTTATGCTAGATACTGATTTTGGAACCTATTCGTTTAAAACTCTTTGTTTCAAACAATCAAATCTATCCCCTATATAACAGCTCTTTTGCAGAGATAAGTATTGAAGTATTCAATTTTAGTCTTCAGGATCTACTCGTATGTATCATTTGCGTTTGGAATTGTTATTTATTCCTCAATCAACTCTATTTAGTAACAATATATCCTGACTAACTGATGCAGAGAATACCAATTTATATCTGAATTAAACTTGTTGCTGTCTGATTGTATGATTGCTGAAGAATCGTTATGTCGTTTGTATTTTATTTACAAACCAGTGTTATATTTCTATGACGTATGTATTTCGAACTGGGAATTAACATGTTTTGTATTTTGGCGGATTTATTCATAAATATTCATTGGATATTACATAACATTATGTGTCGTGTACAAACTAGTTCGTCAAAACCTAATTAAAATGGATGTAAATACCAAATACTTTAAATATTTTCTGTTGATGTCTTTGTTTTGCGAATATTCAAATACCTGGTCATTTAGATCTTAAACTGATAATTTCGAACAATATGATAACAGCTGATAAGATATTTAATTTTTTCTCATGATTCGTAAGTAAAGCAGTTATTATGCTAATATTGAGATAGGTACTCTTCTCAATATATATTTAGATAACTAATAACTATAAACAATTTGATTGCATCCCGATAAACTAATGTCCTTATGTTTTAAATTATAACTGGTTCAATCTATACTAATATTAAAAAGCTGAGGAGTTTGTTTGTTTGTTTGTTTGAACGCACTAATCTCAGAATCCATCTGATTTGAAATATTCAATGTTGGATAGTACATTTATCGAGGTAGGCTATAGGCTATATAACATCACGCAGCAACTAATAGGAACTAGCATAAGTGAAAAATGTTGCGAAAACGGAAAAAAAATTCTACGCGTACGTAGTCGCAGGCCAAAAAAAATTTTGACAAATGATTATTTGACAAACAACGTTCCACCAAATGATCATTTGGCAAACAATACACTTGACAAAAGTATCATCTTAAAAACTTACTTAGCAAATGATCCATTAGCAAACACTACACTTGACAAATGTGTTATGTATTCAAATGTCATTTGACCTTTTTTTCATTTCACCAAATGATATGTTTCGTAAATTATGTTGTTTTATAAAATTAAATTAAAACATCATATCATATCATCATGCATCATTATAGATGGGAGAAATGCCCTAAAGACGCTTCTGGCACTCGCTTTGCTCGCTCGGCTCGTGCGTTTGGGGTTATAGTTCTAACCTAACCTAACCCAATCTAATAAAACCACCACGGCCCGGCGACGGGCGAGGAGGACACCGTAGGTTTAGTTGGTAGGCTGGGTTGAGAGAAATTTTACTCCCCGGGAGTCCAACACGACGTCCTTCGGCTGCCCCTGCAGTCGGGGGGTAAGTGCGTAAAAAGCATTCCTACGAAAAAAAAAAAAAAAAAAAAAAAAATAAAGAGATATATTTCCAAAGACGAACGGGTTAATAAATAATTATTTGGCAAATAATGTAAAATATAATTTTTTTTTCATTTTATCTGTCTGTATGTAATAAAATATATCAATTAATACTCATAGTATTTTCTTTTTAGGAAAATCCAGAGCATTGGCTTTGTAAAAAAATATGCAAAAGATGGTCATTTTAACAAGAATACCAAATTTTTAGACCAATAGTAGATTTATCTGATAACTCAGTTGCCAAATGTTAGTTTTGTAAAATGATCATTTATTAAATGTAAATTTAAGTGTTGATCATTTGGCAAAAAGAAACATTTGTAAAATTCTCGAATTCACTGTTTTGTCAAACGTTGTTTGTCAAGTGTAGTTTTGCCAAATTACTTTTGGTCAAACAATCGGACACCATTTTATGTACATAAATAATTACGGATGAATTTAGATTTTGGTAAGATACGTCCTAAAAATCCCAACCAATAAATCTTAAATAATATTAGAATCCGTCCAAATAAACCCTATGGTGACTTGTTAAGAACACCAGTTACCATCCCTTTTCCTTCCCAGGGTGATATAAGGGCCCGCTAAGGATGTTGGGTTATGTAGAGTTGGTAGAGCGTAGAGCCGTTTTTCCGCCATATATCACAGTACAAATTTATTGCGATCAGACCGGGCACTGTAGGTTAATATGATCAATAACATTATGACGTAAGAGAACGTTATAAGTTTAAAAACTAGTATACTGTAAAGAGATATTGTGGAGGTGAGTCTGACACTCAAATGTCGAATGAAAGTACTGAAGTCGACATTTGCGGACAAATATTGAAAGAAAGCTCGGAGTCACTTTCATTTTCTATGTACAAAGTTATCAAAGTATAAGTTTGTTTAGGAGAGATAAATTATTTTACTTATTATTGGTTAGTATCTATTATGTGCTTATTGGTCATAATAAGCACATAACACAAGCTTACAAGCTTAGCTTGGAACCAGAGGACGTTGTGTGAAAGTTCCATGAATATTTATTTATTAATATTTATTTATCATTAAGATAATTAATCTTCATCTCTTCTTGCACGAAACAAAATGGATCGATCGATAAAGTGTATTTAAAATTTTTAGTCAAAGGTCTATTTTCCATCAAAAACCAGTTACTTTTTATATATGTATTACTAAAACATAAATATTTATCAGTTGTTAACAAATACTTTTGTAGAATATTAATATTAATCAAATATATTATTTTAACAATGTATCACAATGTGTTGTTTATTGTTATCAGGGACCGTCTTCGCGCCGTCTTTGCTGAGGTTATAGTAGTAGATGTGTTAGACTCCGGTGATGCTGCCCACTTGGCACTTTTACAGCGTCCAGAACTCGGAATCACCTTTACAAAAATCCATTGCTGGAATCTCACCCAATACGAAAAATGTGTGTTTTTGGATGCTGACACCTTGGTAAGTTCTTGGCACCTGTTTCAGTCGCCGCTGTCTTTAACAATTTAATTAATTAATGTCCGATAATGTCGGCGCTCCTATAATGAATAAAGACTAAATTAGATACAGCAACGCTGTAAGGTGCTAGCAAATTTGCTAATAGTAATATATGTCTTTACGTCACCATCTATTCCCATTTTAGCATCTGAGCTTATTCGACATCGTCTTGATCCGAAAAACAAACATTTTCAATGCTAACATTCTCGCATAATCAAACAGCATTGCAGTAGATAAACGTCGCAAATAGACGGAGATACTTTTTAAAACACATAGTAGAATAACACTAGTCTCATATTGTGATAAATGTTCCCAAAGTATGAAAAATATTATTAAGAATAAATTCGCTATACTTAATATCTGCCAAGTTACAGATTAGCATTTTATTTCTGTTATCCTTAACGTAACAGTTTAGTTTATGCATCAATGTATTAAGAACCGGACGTATACGAAGAGTTGAAGACCTCCTCAACACAAAAGGGAGGTTCCCTTACCCCAATATTCAAAGACCGACCCCCACAATACAATGCAGATCACTGGCTGTGTCAAGGACATACGCCCAAAACTCAAAAGAGATTTCTTGGCTTTTTGCTTTTTCACTGTACCGCATGGTAGCTAACTATCAATTGTTCAAATTCGACGAAAGAATGTAAATTTAAAAGCTGGTGATTACTGCCAACAAATTGTGGTTACATCAAATAAAATGTCTGTTTTGTAATGTGCTAACCATTAACGCTTCTGTTGGTATTGGTAGATTTCATTACGAGAATTGTTACATCGATGATCAAGATAAAAATACAGTAGCTATGTGTAATCAGAATACCGTGCAAATATTTGTGATCCACTGTCAATGTTGCCATGCACAGACATATGTATTGCATATCGGTGACTTTTAGTTCGCGATAGATGATCGCATGAGACCCATTAATTTCTATTTTGATCTCTGTTTACGCGATAAGAAAGTCAATGTTACCGGATGTGAGTGTTAGTGCAGTAACATTAGACGACGAGAGACATAACCGTGGCCTAAATATTTTGTTCTCGACAAATTTGGACGGTCTCCAATTTCTATACTTTCATTCTTCAGTGTCTTTTCCAGACACATGTGTCGTGAAAGTGAAACTATCAGAGCATAAAGTTTTCATACAATCCATGTTATTATCATGAATATCATGAAATTACATAACACTAATAACAGAAAAATTCAATTTATGACTTAATATGTACTTAGCTTCCATTAATAAACATTGAGATAACGTCTTGGCAGAATCCATTGACACGCTAAGTTTTTATTTATCGCAGGTTATTGTGTCAAATGAAGTTTTATCCACGTTTAGATAAAGAGTATTCGATAAAAAAAATTATTTAAAACCCAATCACGCGAATCGTATCGGTGGTGAACAGAGAAAGTGGTATTATCAGTCCATTCAGTCTTTAGCTTGCAAGTGAATTAAATTAGATCTTCTGTGCTATAAAATATATTTTTTCTTAGATTGTCCAAAATTGTGACGAGTTATTTGAGCGAGAGCAACTTTCTGCAGCACCTGATGTAGGATGGCCCGATTGCTTCAACTCTGGTGTATTTGTATTTACGCCTTCCGCTGAAACATTCACCCAGCTAATTGCTTTTGCACAAGAACGTGGTAGCTTCGATGGTAAGTTACGTTTCAAAAAAAGATCTAAAATATTCCATAAATCTTACTACTGGCCTCCGCCTCTTCCATAGCACTATGTTGGCCGGGAGAGTTGGTGTAAAAAACATTTTCATAAAAATAAATGTTTGCGCAATCTGGTCGTTGTTGGTATTCTAGTGATATTGAAAAATGTGTTTTCTTTTTTTGCACTGCATAATCATAACATACAAAGACGATTTGTCAACATGTTACGTAACAAGCCTTTGATATATTGTAACAGGTGGGGATCAAGGTCTGCTGAATTCTTTCTTCTCTGACTGGGCGCGCGGTGATATCAACAAGCATTTGCCATTCCTGTACAACGTTACTTCTGCCGCATTTTATTCCTATCTGCCTGCTTTAAAACAGTAAGACCTCAATATATTTATTTTATCTAACTTCTAATCTACAACTTTGGATTTACCAAAGACATATTTTTAAAGTTTCTGTTGTGTATTATCCGTGTTATTTCTGTCTCCGTTTGAGGAAAACATTTAAATATTAGGGATAGCATCATTACAAAGCGAATTTGGGATTGTTACTTGTTTAAATTTGTGCGAATTTAATACACTTTAAATATGAATGTTTAGAAAGTCTGAAAATAAGCAGTTTAGGCAGTGGACAATAAAATCTAGGTATAAAGACACGTCATTTAGTCTCGCAAGTGTTGATTCTAGAGCATCGACCAAAACTGTTGTTAATCTACTATATAAAAATAAGTCGGGTTTTCCTTCCTGACGCTATAACTCCAGAACGCACGAACCGATTTCCACGGTTTTGCATTCGTTGGAAAGGTATCGGGCTCCGTGAGGTTTATATGTAGTTCACTTTTTTTTCTAACTTTTTTTTGGTATGGCAAAACAACGTTTGCCGGGCCAGCTAGTGACTTATAGGATTATGTAGGTTTGTTTGCATAAGATTTTATGGCTAGTAATCAAACTCACTGTTATATCGTCAAATGTAGTTTTGTTTATTAATAGAGACCTGGGGACGTCTTAAATCACTCGCTGTTTGGTGTTTTATGATTACAAGTAGGGTAATAGGAATGGGTACCTCTTTCGCATTGTCTTTCATTGTTATTATCTACTCTTATTGTGCTGGAACTTGTGAACTGTCAAAATTGGTAATTTACATCTCCAGTTACGACGCCATATCAAGGTGTATGTATATTAGTGTGATATTGACGACTAAAAGAACACCAATCGAAGAACAGCAACATCGATTTGATTGAATCATAAGTATCTAGGTACTGCTTAAATGATAGTATTCATGTAACTACATGTAGTTTTGTTATGGTTCTTATTTTTAAGCTCATTGAGTAATACATCTGATAATTTTATTTATGTTTAGATGGTCATTACATACTTATAACTTAATATCCATTTCTGTTTTCAGATTTGGGCAGGATTTGAAAATTATTCACTTTATTGGTGCAGCTAAACCATGGTTGCAACAATACAATTTCGAGTCTGGTACGATAGATGCTCCCGAACATATTCGCGGTCTACTTCAACTCTGGTGGGACCTTTTCGTCTCCCAAGTTCATTGCCAACTTGACACCGGCATGGTAAGTCATTTTAAATTTTATGACGAAATTTTTAATTTGTAAGTCTCGTAGTAATCCTCTATAACTAGGTAGTAGGTACTTATGTTCTTGATTAGGTTCATTTCCATGAAAAGTGAACTTGATATCTAAGTATATAATGTATTAAATGTCAGCAAATATAAATAGATTAACGTAACCTTAAGAATTTTTAAATATTCGCCAATCGCTATAGGTTTACATATCGATTACAATATCATTTACATATTGTTGGAATCCGATTCCCGCGCCTGCGGTTTCATTGTAACCGCAAATATCTGCACAATATGAGGTATCATGATCTTACTCCACTGAGTAAATCGATCCATTTGCATTAAGACTTTCAATCTGAACGCTACAACATGTTTTCCAAGCAATCACGGAAGGAACCCAAACTTAAGGAGGTGAGGTGTAGATTATTTTAAACTTAGTGATCAGCAGCACTTAAACAATATTGAGAATGCTATTGTGTCTAAGTATATTAATGTGTATTACTTCTATTATCGCATCGTGTTAGGACATTGTATACGTCCTTGAGTGACTTAACAGTAAAAACCAATAAATAACATTAGTCTGCACTCTCCAAGCTTGAGCACTAGCCTGCTATTTTCGCACTTTTTGTTTTGAACGATTATAATATTATAGTCCGTGTGCATAGTATTTCTCCAAAATACTAACATATTACATTTAATTCGGCGTTTATGTATGTCTGTTGCTTCTTGCACGGTATGGTTAACTATAGTCCGGGTGTAGATGGTGTTGGTATTTTGGTGGAATACTTACAACGCATACTTAATAAACATACCAGTATTATAAAACTATCTTACATTTTAATATTTCTTTTATATTTATTTTAGTCGCTCACTACCTAACATCATCAATTTTATAACTTATGACGGCACGATACCAAATTATGCTCCATACAAAAGTGTGGGTATCGTACTTCCGTTTTTTCTTCGCGAAAGTTAAACCGATTTTAATAGTTTTTGCGTTATATTATAGATAAAGAGTATATCTATGCTTCTATCACTTTCTTTTTTTCAAAACATAATAACTAAAAGAAATATGACGATCGAAATACCCACTTTTTTCGGTTTTCTTTAGATAAAGTTGCAGCGTCTATCACACAAATTTGGTAAAGTTTTACCACAAAAGAAAGTGATAGAAGCATAGATATACTCTTTATCTATAATATAACAAAAGCTATTAAAATCGGTTTATATTTCGCGAAAAATAAACGGAAGTACGAAACGTCTTTTTTCAAAGAATTTGTAGGTAAAATCCGCTTCATAGATATATTTGTCCCTTTCAGCGCGGTGCTCGGAAATAGGGATAGCAATACCTAAGGCAAATACCTAAATGAGGAGTACAGTACCCTCTTAAGTATGTTTATTTGGTAAAGCGTATCTTTGTACAGTTCTTAACTAATAAAATCGTTTGAACAAAGTTTTTTGCACTATACTTTAAGACTGCTAGTGTGTTGAACTTAGTTCAAAAATTTGTGTGCATGCTTATTCAGCTGTTTCACTTCAACCGATAGGTTGAGGTGGAGGAACTTCCTGAAGTGCCAACGATGCCACCAGATGATGCCATCCAGGAATACTATTACCAGCCAGTATTAGATCCTGAATCAGAATTCCCTTGGCACCATCCTCAAACACAAAATAGACATGAGCCTCATGAAAAACAAATAGATGTGGCAGATTTTTTTGATCCTTGGGGCATTTATAAAGGAAATATTCCTGCAAAAGCAGATGATAGTGCCAAAAATATTCCTGAATTAACAAGAATTGAAAATCAGGAAGAAATAAGAAATTATGCTTGGGACTACCAGGCTCAGGAGCATACACACAGCCAACAACACGATCGACAAACTCACCGCTCTAATTCAATATGGGAACAACACAGACCTCAAATTCATCCTCCTAGTTATCATTGGCAAGATTCTTCTCAACAGCATGTTAATCCATCTCAGCCCATAGACCATTATTACAGACCGTATTCAACACAAGAGAATAACCAAACATATAATAATGACGGTAATTGGCCACAAAGTTCTCAGCAATGTGAAAACTGGTCGAATAACTGGCAACAACATATTCAACAAGAAAATAACCACACTGATTGCCATTGGCAGCACAATAGTAATCAAAAAAATAACAATGAAAATAACTGGTCAAATAATACTGAACCGGTTCAGTATGTTGCAGAACAAAACAATTCACAAAATACTGACAATATTTGGCAATATAATCAACACAATCAAAATCAGTCTGATCAACATTGGCACAATTACCCTCAACACGACAACCAAAGCTTTCATACTAATACTAACAATTGGCAACCTAATACTCATCAAAGTAATACACAATCTAATGATCATTGGCAACAACGACACGATAACCATAAATCAGATGGTGATTGGCATTGGCAAGTTAACTCTCAACAACACAATAATCAAAGTCACGATAATAATATCTTACAACATCATACACATCAATCATGTCCTGGTGGCGGTGACCATAATAAGAACCATCATTCACACGATCATCATACGCACTCACATTATCACGGCGCAGACAACCGCGATAATTCTAGTCACACAAATAATAACAATGCTGATAATTTTATAAATCATCATCATTGTGACGACTCGGAACATAATAAAAAAAAACACACACATACCCAAGACATTGCAGTTCACCGCGTTCAAGTAGAAAAAACTAGAAAAAGAAATAGACACAAACGGAGATTACTTCCAATTGATATTCCAAACTATCGTGATTTAAATGGTGACGTATCGGAAAATGAAAGTGATAGTTCTGAAGAAATCATACCCAGGCATCCTTACGATGGATTTTATTTAAGGCATCGTGTAACTATAGATTCAAGGGGAAGAAAGATTTGTTCACATGAAATTCCTCCTACACCGTCAATATCCCCTCTACCTGAATCACCAACACTAGAAAATGGTTTTAACGATGACGATGATGAATATTTTTCTGCAGATAATTTTGAAGTCCAAGTAAGTTAAATCATTACTTGTCTGAAATAAAAAAACTAAGGTAAGATTACACTTGCCCATAATTTTATCCTTGAATAGGTTCGAAAATTTTATCGAGTACTTAATGATAAGCTGCTTGTATATAAGCTATGCATGCTTCAATATTTAAACTATGCACGTCTAACCTTTTGCAATATTATGTATATTATTACTGTTGTTTCCAGAGCAGATAGTAAATTCAAATATTCATTTACATAGGACCAGAGATTACATAGATCCAGTTTCAAAATAAATATACGTATAATAAAAAATAAAAAATAAATATACCTACGCTAGTAAGATAATGGATGATATACATAATTTAATATATTGGTAGGAAACACTCACAATACATATTTATCTCACAGATATTTGCCCTGAACGGTAATCAAATCTATGTAACAAGCACAACATAAAGCTTTACTATCGCTATACGATACTAAGTAAATCCTATTTCGTAAAAGATGTTAGATAATCCCTGTCGGCTAGGTCCAGCAGATCTTTCCATTTAGAAATACCTACTCGAAGAAGGGTCTGTGTGTTACATAAAATCTAAAATGAACCAGAATGGTAAATGGAAAACTCTATTGAATGATTTTTATTTTTGCTAACAAGAGTCTATTCTATGTTTCAGAGTGGCGTAGCTGGTAACTTAGCGCGTGTATTACCAGGTTCTACAGGCCAGCGTGAAGCTCTGGACGAGCTAACACGTCGTCAGGGATGGGAAGCCGGTAATATCGACTATATGGGCGCTGACTCTTTCGACAATATTTGGGCGAAGATTTCTCAGACACTGAGTAAGCCTCGCACCTCTCCACCCAAACAGCAGTCCCCTCCCAAAGAAGTCGCTCCTCCACAGCCAGCTCCTGAACAAATAGAGGTTCAAGCGGACGAAGCTATTAAAGAACCAGTATCTGAGCAAGTTGAAGTAGCAAAGGAGGCTATACCTGCAGAATCAGCGACGCCAATAGAAACAGCCGCACCAATTGAAACAGCCGCACCAATTGAAGTAGTTGCAGCAGCGGCTGCGTCAGTGTCTGAGAGTGTATCAACACCACCACAAGTAACATCTTCAGTTATTGAACAACCGACACAAGTTGATATTCAAGCTGAGCAATCAGTACCTGTCGAAATTCCAACTGTAGTTGAGGCAGTAGCACAGGTTGAAACTGCACCATTAGAAGCAAGCTCTAAAGCGCAAAATAAAGTTGCTGTTTGTCCAGCGAAAAGTGAAATAGTCACAGAAGTAGCAGCAGTGGCATCTGAAGTAGTTTCGGCACTCAGTGCAGTGCCTGATACTGTAGATGTATTGGCGCCAGCAGACATTTCAGTGCCTGCTGCATCTCTAGAGGCTGCGCAGTCAGAGGTGCCAGCAGAGATATCAGCTCCTTCTGCAGCTTCCGGGGCCGTAGAGACAGTAGCACCAGTTGCATCCACACCAACTGAAATACCTCCTGAAGCCGTAGATGTAGTGGCACCAGACGCAATACCTACTGAAATTCCTTCCCAAAAAGAAGTGTCTGCATCCGTTGAAGCCGTGGTACCAGTAACTGTTGCAGGTGTTGAATCGCCAGCTCCTATTGAAACAGTCGTGGCAGTAGAGGCACCATCAAGTGAAACTACAGCAAGCATTGAGACTGCCCCAGCGCCTGCAGTCTGGCCGCCAAGCAGTATTCCTGAAACAGTAGAATCTACTGAATGTGAAGTACCTAGTACAGTCAAAGAGGTGGAAGCTGAAGCACCTGTTGCCCCTGAAGACGATAAGAAAATAGATGATCAGGCGACAACTGTTGATCCCGTAAAAGTAGTAGAACAACCGGAACAAAAGACTGAAATTGTTGTCGAGAAAAGGGAAGAGTCCATTACCCAAGAAGCTAGCCATGCAACTACAGAAAAGCCCAGTGAAGCTACCAAAACATCAGATAGTACTGCCACACCATCGGTTCCCGCTGCTGCGCCAGAAACTACACCAGAGAAACCAACACTTGAGGCTGATAGTGACAGCCCCCCGCTAGTACACACTCCATCCAAAGAAGAACTCGACATTGCTGCTGTTAAATGTAAGTATCATACTAACTTCGCGTGAGCGCCTCAAACATATAACAGCTTTGCAGTGTCAAAAATCTCACAGAGTTTATTTTGCAGTTTTTCAGACTTCTACTAATATATCTAGTTTAGCTGCATCAGGTTTACGTGGATTGGACCGCAGATATAAAACTTTTTGTCCAAAAGTTTAGGCGGTCGTCACGTATGACTCGATGTGGCTTTTTTTTATTTGTGCCGTTTTGTGATGTTTGGTTTTATGTTTATTTATCAGCATAAGTTTCAAAATTCGTTGTTATTTCATCCAGCTACCGAGGAGGCAGCTCAAGAGACGCGGCTTTGATAGATCAGGTAATATTTTTATTACACTTGGACTCAACGCAACTTCAATGCGCTGATTTGGGTTTAGTGAGGTGGAGGATCTCAGTATTGACTGTTATTGTGAAGTCCTCTAATACTACACGTTTGTTATCGTTCTATATCCGGACACGATACTCAAACAAAATATCGTTAACTAATGTACATTTCGGAAGTTCATTTACAAAGTGATAAAATGTTGGGTTGCGTCCAAGTGGATGCAGATAGTAGGGATTTTATCAAACACTCACAAAGCTATTTCCGAAGAAATTCGAAATTAAGATTCTTTCTCGTATACTGTTCTAAAATTGTATCTGTAAAATATAGCTAAATGAGGTGTTTCTGTAAGTAGCATCTATTTCGATTCTTAAAACGAATCCTCGCATGGCTGTGTCATGCACCCATTCAGAGTGTTCCAATTTTTCACATATTGATAAAATTGCAACAATTCTGATTTAAGCTTCACATTTTGTTTCACACATTGCAAGGAACATTATTGAATGCTTCTCATATCAAGCACTACACCCACAAGGTAGCCAATCACTCAACATTAGTACAGAATATATTTAAAACGTGATCATTATAGACATACACATTTATGTTTAATCAACTTGTGATGAGTTTATCCTTACTAGCAATAGTAGCAACGCACCGTCGACAAAATAATACTCCTTGTAATGGACATTTATGCTTTGTTATTCCACTAAACTGACACAAATCTACCTTTCTGCTTGCATCGTTTCAAATTAACCATGTAGCTTTGTTTTCCCTCGACTTTGTTCCAGACCCTAACCGAGCTTGCTCTATAATGTGACCGCCATACTAACGCCACGTCTAATCGCTCGAGAGAATAAAGGCGAGAATAAATTGGTTGTGTAGCGGAGGAGCGTCGGAAGCCTGCGGGGAAGTTGAAGCTGGTACCGCCCGCAGCCGCCGACCCACTACCCACTCCCGACAGCGAACTCGAGGACGCTGCGACGCTGGCCCAGTCCATCATAGCCAGCGAGCTTCGCACGCCGACTGTCACCTCGCCCGAGTCTGCTGTCTCACCCGCATCAGCCCCGCTTGCACCCACCATCACTCAGAGCCTCTCCGTAACGAAGACCGAAGTACCTACTCCTCCTGTGGACACGGTATCGCTGGCACAAATCGGTGTCAAATCAACGCCCAAGGGCAAGTCCACAACGGCAGCGCAAATAGAATCATCTGTTGAGACACCGCTGTCGGAAGCTGCGCCAGAAGCGCCAACGCTTAGTCCGACAGAATCGTCAACGTCTACTTCGGCACCTGTCACTGAAACATTGTCGCCTAAAGCGACACCAGTGGCAGACACATCGACGCCTACACCAGTAGCTGCACCGTCAGAAGCACCTAAGAAAAAGATAGTCAAAAAAGTAGTCAAAAAGGAAGCGGGTGCCGATGCTCCAGTACCGCCACCGCGCAAGAAGGAAAAGAAACCCAAAGAGAAATGAGCGCCGATGGCACGCTCCCGATAGTTCCTCTGTGCCATAAGTTATAATCTTCCTACTGTTAATGTCTATGTTAATTTCGAGTAATTATGCTTTTATGTATTATGTAACGTTTTTGAACAATCAAATTATGTTACTATTAATTTTATAATCACAATTCACACGGCGAATGTATTGTTTATTTGTATTTTTGATGTATACTTTGTCTAATGTATAATAATTATTAGGTACTTATATTTTTATCATTTTACATAATTGGTTTTCTTTTAAAGGAAATGATCAACCAACTCATGAGACTTATATATAAAACGCAGTTTTTATGATTTTTGTATAATAAAAGTGTATTTTAAATTAATACGGGTTTCATTTACGCCAGTTGGTCTTTTTTGACAAAGTAATAACGTCTCAGAGTATTACGTGATTTCAATGTATGACATGTTTTAATAAATCATTGTATATGAGGACTGAAAAAGTCATGAATGGATACCGAGACAAGACAACAGATATGCCTTCGACATAGCTATACAGAGCCTACGAGGGATGTGGTATTTACAAATTTAAATTAAGATAGTTGAAACCTTGAGGCACCTTTTTATAGATAATTTGATAGAAAATTATGAGTGTCTTAAAGATCATAAAATCGGCTTATTATTATCATTTCTTATCATTATTCCGAATTATGCCTATCAAAATAGTTGTACGCTACTCACATGGTTATGATAAATGATAGGCACGCATTAGGCACACATGTATGTAATGTGTACACTGTTATTGTTGTGAATAAATTACACAAAAATGGTGGTCAAATGCCAATCTCAGATAAGAAAGCAATTGGTTGTATTCAAGGCCGTCATGATAACAAAAATAGAGCGAATTAATAAAAACATAAGACTCAAAGAGCTCTGTGATTAAGATAGATATCTATGGTAGTTATATTCGTGAGTTGGGATTTTTTAACGGAATGCGAATAATAGTTCCGTAAATAAAATACCTTATATGAGTGTTAAATTCTACTGGGTAGGTGACCACACCATTTCTGTAGGTAGGGTCTGCTACTTGATTATGATCGTTTGCTGCGTTTATTTGCTACATCTTATATACTGTGAATATATATTACTAGTACCTACACGCAACTTATTGAACCACTCTATCCAGGGTCTGTTATCTTGCCTACATTCGTTTTTGACCGTGCACACATACAAATCTTTGCGTGTGTTCGTCGTGCAAGTATACCACATAAAAAAATTTACCATTAATTAATTAAAATACTGGCAGCACTGGCCTATGACAGCCGTTAGTTCTTTGTTTTGTTTGTATTCTGTGGTCTGTTATGTTTTGAATCTTTGCTTTGATCATTGATGTAATTTTTGTGTCAGCCAATAACTAAAAGAAGAAGAAGAATTTTTGTGTCGTCGTCGTTATTGCAATTTAATAGCACGCCACTTAATCTGTTCTGTAACTTGTGTGTTCTATTACATTTTACGAAAGGACGTTTTAGTTTAGGTTTATTATTAGGTTATTTTTTATTATATCAGATGTCTTCCAATAACTATAGAAAGTGCGCTAAGTGCGGGAGAACACGTGCTGAGGATCCGTCGGTAACCTACCATAGGTTTCCAAATCCAGGAACCTCTAACCTTATCAAGTAAGTAACATATATTTTAATGAAAAGTCATCTCTAGTCATTTAGGCAGGGACTTAGTGTAAGTTTATCAGGTATGTACAATGGAACGTGTATGTGAAATGAAGAAACTAATGGCTGTTGTCAACAATTGTTACAGTTTGCGGATTTGCTTCCTGCTCAGGACAAATATTTGTAATATTTGAAAAAAGATGATCTTTTAAATTTTAAATCTGCTATTTTCAGTACTAATTAGTTATCATATCTTTTCAGGGCTCGTGCATGGGCTGAGTATTGTTGGCCACAAGAAGATTGGACTCATGCCACTTTACTTTCACTGCATACTAAAAACAGAGTTTTATGCGGGAGACATTTTAGTTCATCTCAGTTTTATGATAATAAGAGGCAAAAACTGATAAAATTTGCAATTCCTGATTCACACGAAGTTATGAAGCTATTAAGTGACCGTGAAAATGTGTTTAATCAGGTTCGCTTACCTATTATAGTTTATTGCCATTGCTATTTTTATAATTCAGTGATTATAGAGCAAGGTACATCTCAGTATTTCATTAATGCATTTTATGTTCCTATTTTCAGAATGTACAGAACCTGGATGATGAACCATCTGTCATGCTGCTTGTTTCAAAAGATAAAGCTTCACCAATTTGCATAAAACAGGTAATGGCTTATTTTTACCTGAAGCTATGTCAAATTGAGTATTACTAATTTGGTATTTAAAAAATATTTTTAGGTTGTTATTCTTTCACGATATTTTATTCCTTTTAAATAACAGTGTTATTTAACATAGGTAATGGCTTACATATTTGTGGTTGCGTGATCCTTAATTAATTTTGATGAATTAATTTATGTGAAACTAATTTAATATCAGTGATTATTTTTTTAATTTCCTTGCCATATACCCACAGGAATCAGTTTCCTTACACATACTATGTACTATGTCCTAGGAAATATTAACCCTGTAATATTTTAATTTCAGATGTTAATACAAACCCCATTATTGGATACAGAAAGCAATATTAGTCAGCCTTCAAAAAGTGGAGTGATATCAGGACAACAAGCTTTTGAGAATGTTGTTCCAATATTGGAGAACCCTTGCAAGGAGCAGGTTAGATAAAATAGATATTAAATTTATATATTATAAACATACATATGTAATAACTTCAAAATTTTACAATATGTTAATAAAGATAATATGCATGTATAGGTAATTTATAGATTTAAGTACATAATATAATATGTAATGAACCTCGTAGTCGCATTGGGTCACAACCTGTAAAGATATGATGTATAAATAAAAACTTTGATTTTAATTTTCATACTATAAATTTAAAATAAATTCAATTTGCTTTGAGGTTCAAGCAACAAAGTCAGACAAACAACATTCATTTTAAATCATTTGTAGTGTGCACCCCAACACATCATCTCCCGACTTTTCATGCTTTAAAATGTTTTTTATTGTGATTTCAGAATGTACCTGTCATTTTGCCATCCTGTGACAAACAATATACGGAGAAATTCGCACGCAAGAAACGCAGTCCAATATTAACTGCCATCCATGTTGGTAAAGTTAGTGAAATGACGCCTAGAGAAGTAAAACTATACAACATTTGTAGGAATAAGATGCGAGAAATAATAAGGCTTCGAAAAATATTGAAGACTAAAAAGGGAAAAATAGAGCAAATTCTAAATGACGACAACATTAAAAAATTGTGTGACTTAAATATTAGCAATTCCTTTATAACATTGTTACAGAGCCAATTACAAAATTGTCCCAAGAAACCAAAAGGAAGAAGATACACTTTGAACCAAAAAATTATGGCTTTAGTAATTTACAAGAAGTCCCCAGCTTGCTATAGATTACTCAGGCGAATGTTTGCATTACCATCTCAATCCAGTTTAATGCAATTATTAAATAAAGTGCCTCTTAAACCCGGAATAAATAAACACATTTTCACCTCATTAAACAAAATGACACAGAGACAAAAAGATGAAGATAACATTTGCATATTATCATTTGATGAAGTGGCAATCAGAAAACACATAATATATAATTCTAAGTTAGATGAAATACATGGGTACCAAGATCATGGCAACCATGGCAGAGGCCAGGATATTGCTTCTAAAGCATTAGTATTTATGCTCCATGGGCTAAGAAAACAATGGAAACAGCCTATCGCATTTTATTTCTCACATACAATAAACGCCGACAGAATGACAGTCATTTTAAAAGAGGTAAATAAAATGACTTGTATTATTTATACTGAAAAAACATATTTATATTTATATATACATAATATATCTATTTTCGTTTCAGATGCTTACAGAGTGCTTTTCTGCTAATTTAAATGTGGTTGCCACTGTGTGTGATTTATCCACAGTAAATATTAAAGTTATTAAAACTTTAGGTTCAAGCACAAGAGAACCATTTTTTTCCCATGCTGGACGGGAAATTATAACGATCCTAGATCCTCCGCACCTATTAAAGTGTACACGAAATATGCTTATGAAGCATAATGTAGAATGCATTACTGATGTAAATTGCAATGGGCAAACGATCAAAGGTAACTAAATTCGACATTTTGTTATATTCTAATACTAGCTGCCGTCCGCAGCTTAACCCGCGTGAGATAGATTTTCGTTCACAATTTCATGGGTTTTAAGAGTGAGGAAACTATTTATTTTTCCAACATAAAAGTAGTCTAAGTTACTCCTTATAACATTATCTATCTGCCAGTGCCAGTCAAAAAAAGAAAAATCATAAAAAGCCTGTTAAAATTTAGACATTATAAACAGACACTTCAATTATATTTATTTGTTTGATGATAAAGTTTGAAGTTATCAAATCAAATGTTAATTCTTTAGTAATGTCTTTTTTATTTAAATTAGTGTTTATCTGCATCACAAATTAACTATCACATTATGATATTTATTACATATAGAAATTACTAGCTAACTTATTAGTCTAATTGTTCCAGTTGTGAGTTGAGGTTTTAATTTGAAATCATACATTAAATATTATCAATTTAGAAAATTTCTTTTAAGAGATGTGGAGCATATTCTAATGAAAATGTTTATTTCAGGTATAGCAAAATGGAGTCACATTAAAGAATTTTATACTTTAGATAAAAATAATCTAAACTTTGTTCATGCACCTGCATTAACGGACTATCATTTGCATCCAAATTCACAACAGCAAATGAGAGTTAAGCTAGCAGCACAAGTATTTAGCCATTCTGTTGCAGCTGGCATGATAACTAAGATCGCGCTAGGTAAGTGAATTTGGTTTAAATTATTGTTTAAACCACAGTTGCACTGCACATACACAATTAATCAATCATTTATTTGTGGGCAGTACACATAAATTTATTAATTTAGTCCTAAGTAACACTGTCTCTCATACTAGGTATTACGAGTAGCAAGGCAATTTATAGTTTAGACTATCTAACATCACACTATGAAGAGCAGAGCAATTAGTGTGTAACTGCAGACATGCGTATTGTAATGGAGACCCAGGGCGGAACGGGCTGTATTTCTTATATATATATGTATGTTTGTATGTGTATACATATATATGCATATATGTACATATATATACATATAGGCGAGGTGGGAAGGTCAGACAGAGCCATTACAATTTTTTTTTTTTTTAAATCTATCTTTATTTTGTACTTTCTGTACATTTAATTATTTGCATCTTATTATTTTTTTTTTCAGGTGATCTACCAGCTGAGTCTCACGTTACTCAAACATTTGTCAAAAAATTTGATGAATTGTTTGACGCTGTGAATGCGGACAGTCCAGATTTAAGGAGAGGAAAAAAATACTCCACCAACATAACTGCACGTAGTTCTCATTTCGAGCTCTTTGTCGAGATGAGAAAATACATATCTTCAATGAAATATATTGGGAGTAAAAACAATCCCCCTTCTCAGGACGGATGGATCCACACAATGAATGCTATAGAAAAATTATGGAAAAAGTTAATTACGTTAGGTATTACTAGTCTTTGTACACGACGCCTTAATCAAGACTTGTTGGAAAATTGTTTCGGCTGCATTAGATACAGCTGTGGCTCAAACGACAATCCCACAGTACAGCAATTTATATCAGGTGTAAAAACTGCAATTATAAGCAATTTGAAACATTGTGGACAAAAAAGAAATTGCGAAGATGACACCGCTATACTAGCTGATAATTTATCATCTTTTCTGAATTCAAACTCACTATTTTTAAATAGTAAGTTTACAGTTGAAAAATCGGCATACATAGACGATGGTGATATGGAGACATTTATATCTGATGCAGTCGAATCTGTTGAACAGGGAACGCCAGAAGGTCAAGCTTGCGGATATGTATGTGGTTTCATTTTTAAAAAACTAAAAAACAAAGACTGCGTTGATTGCCGAAAAGCATTCTTAACTATAAATGAAGAAACCATACACATATTCACAAGTTTCAAAGAATATAGGGAAAGGCAATCTTTACATTACGTTTGTAAAGAAATGGTGTTGTGTGTAGAGACTATGGCTACAATAATAAATAGCTATTTGAAAACAAATGCATATCAAAAGCAGATATATATTAGTATTTTAGGTCTTCTAGAAAATGTAGATATGAGTTTTTTAAATGTATGTAATGAGCATTTAGAAACGAATGTGCATCATTTAAAAACTAGTACCTTTTTTATATGTGTAAAACGATTTTGCATTGTAAGAAATAGGCAAATGGAAGACGA
Organism: Orgyia antiqua; assembly: GCA_916999025.1. Classification (NCBI taxonomy): domain Eukaryota; kingdom Metazoa; phylum Arthropoda; class Insecta; order Lepidoptera; family Erebidae; genus Orgyia; species Orgyia antiqua. The sequence continues at coordinate 25,778,702 of OU779862.1, forward strand.
AGACAAGAAAAAGTCCCTAGAAAGAAAATTGAAAATATTAAAAAATAAATAACTTAATGTTATTTATTCTTCTGCGGGAGACCGAAATCATGAAGTTAGTTACGATGCGCGGGGACACTGTTCATCCTAAAGTTAGCCAATCAACATTTTAGCAACTGTATTCATTAACTGACTCGGCATTAATTGCAAATAATTTATTAACTTTTTTAACGGGAACCATCCCTTCGTCGTGTGAACCAAACTCGTCTTCCTTCAAATTTGACGAAAATAAAGAGATGACAAATTTACTATCTGATGCAGTTGAAGCAGTTGAACAAGGGATATCCGAAAGTCAGGCTTGTGGATATGTGTGTGGTTTCATATTTAAAAGAATAAAATACAATGACTGCCTAGATTATTAGACTCAAGTCATGAGTCATTAAATTATGTTAACAAAGATATGGTGACGTGTGTAGAAACGATATCAACTATAATTAATGATTACATGAAAACAAATGCCTTTAGGCAACAACTTAAAATTAATGTTGTTAAAAATCTAGAATGTGTGAATTTTGTTTTTTTAAATAAATGTATAAATCATTTAGAATTAAATGAAAATCATTTAAAAATAAGCACATTTTTTATTGTAATTAAAAGATATTGTGTTTTAATTAATAGAGCTATGGAAGATGAAGAGAAAAAGAAAAGTTTTGAACGCAAAATGAAAATATTAAAGAATAAATAAAATAATAATATGATTGTTTTAATTACTTCCTGTAGGCAAGAATATGAAGCACGATCCTTAATAATATATTAAGGAACAATATATATTTAAAATGGTTCACGATCATAATATAATATATTATGATCGTGAACCATTTTAAATATATATTGTATTATAGTACAGCCAAGAGCAAATATTACAACGTTTGAAAGTTCCCGCGCGTGTTGATTTATTGCTATTCCGCAATGGCGCTAGCGTCTCGTACGTGTATTGGCTGTGGTTGCATTTTTTTACTATAGAGATGTAGTTCTTCTCTCGTTAGAGAGTAGTATATTCTTTGACTCTATCTATTAAACAAGTGCGAGTCGGACTCGCGCACGAAGGGTTCCGTACCATTATCTATGCAACATAAGGCAACGTTATTAGTATCGAGCAAGTAACGGTAAAAAAATCATGTTTGTTGTATGGAGCCCCCCTTAAATATTTATTTTATTTTATTTTTAGTATTTGTTGTTATAGCGGCAATAGAAATACATCATCTGTGAAAATTTCAACTCTCTAGCTATCACCGTTCTTGAGATACAGCCTGGTGACAGACGGACGGACGGACGGATAGCGAAGTCTCAGTAATAGGGTCCCGTTTTTACCCTTTGGGTACGGAACCCTAAAAAACGCAACAAAATCCGTTGCGTAGTTTTGAAGATATAAGCTCACATATAGACACACATACAAAAATGATGATTATGGTTTATACGAAGTAAAGATAAGCATTCTTCATTCTTGAACATTTACATAACCTGTGATTGTGGTAGCAAATAAAATACCTAATTAAATCCTAACAAGCGAAGTGCCCTACGGTGCCGGTGTAACCTATCTGACTGAATGTACTGCATCGGCAGGAATTTTAAAAAATGTTGTTGTTGTAGTGGATTTTTAGGTAAGTAATAGATTTCTTTATCCTTTATTCTGTAAGTGCCATATTATCCGTAACACAAATTCGTATTGAATGTATAAGATGGTATAAGAGTAGCTACAGAAAGTTTTAAGTCGTTGCAAGCAAGAGACCACGAGACACAAGACCGAGTATTGCAGACTTCTGTAGAGTTGGCATTTGGCAAAATCAAAATGTTACTGTACTAGGTATGTTATTTGTGTTTAAATAAGATTAAGGGTAAGTAGTTACCTACTTATCTTCTCCACGTGATGCTAGACGCGGGGTTGCTTCACTTTGGGATGTGGTAAGATCATAAATAAAATATACAAGGTATACTTTATCCACAGATTTTATCGATGGTAAGTTGTTATGTGCTTACAATATCCCTCAGCTGGCTCTAACAATACCCCGGAAAGATAAAGAGGTGAAGACACATCTAAACTTAACTCGTCGTCACATGGAAAAAAAGATACCTATGTATCATCACAGATAATATAATAAAGAACCATGGATAAATTATATTTGTACTTGGATCTATGAACTGACACTGTTACACAGATATATGTCCTTTACGTGTGAGAACGGCAATTACACATCTATCAGAAATTCTAGAGAACTGCTATTTTCTTTTCCTTAGCAGTGGTCGGACTAATAAAATGAATGCATTACATTATTATAATGCCATCTAGGGCTATATCCATATATTAATATGCATAAAGGATATTTCATCGTGCGACAAATTAGTATCACAATTTCAAGCGTAAAATTGTAGATGGCGTGGCATACAAGTGGTTAAAGATTGTCCGTTATTTTTACCCGACTGCCAAATGCCAAGTATAGGAGGTACTAATCAATTACCAAATCCTCCGATTATAATTGGTATAACTTTAAAAAAAATATAATAAAAGCGTGCGCAGTTACAATGGTATTATAAATTTGATCATTCCCAATTAATGAGCCAGGATTTCCTAATTCTGCTCGAATTAATAATCTTAGAGAAGTTCCACATAAAATTAAACCATAAAAAATAAAATAATTAATAAAAAAAAAAAAGCTAAACCATAGCTGTGACCATAGTATACATGTCGATTTTCGTTTCCTAGTAGCAAAAGATATAATATATGTATATTGATACAGAGTACTAATACTTTACAGTTTATGTATATCAGTTGATGCTTTAATAACAAATGGGTACTCCTCGACATTATTCTCCTGCCTTTATCCCGTTATTTGAGACCGTGCATGTTACAAACATTAATTATAATAATAGCGGTATGGAACCCGCCGTGTGTTAGTCCAATACGTACCTGTCGGGTTTTAGAGTTGTCTCATTGTATCCACTGTTTATTCTATAAAAGTTCTCTTATTCCAGTGTAAAGGGAGCCTACGCATAGGAAAGTTATTAGTATTTTGTGTACCACAGAACATATATACCCTAAAAAGGGAAGAATAACGACTACATACAATTGTAGTGAGGAAATTTTTTCCTTACCAACCAGCGCCATCTATCGTTTGCCCACTTAAATTAGACAGTAAAAGAAATTGGAGGGAACTTTAAATTATGCGCAGTATTTTTGTACTGCATTTTATGCGCAAGTACAGCGCGTTTCCCGATAGTTTCATAAGATGATCAATTTTTGCACAGCAATATCTGAACAAAATCACTATCGGAAAACACAGTGTACCTGTGCATAAAATGCTAACATTTATATATTATGAAGCAGTTTAATAAAACAAACAGTGATCATTTAATTATGTTTTATAATTTTACAGATAATAATCATTAACAAAATTCTAACATAATTTGCTAAATGAATACTTATTATATTATGTCTTTCATAATTGAAAATACTTATTTACGTCCTAATAATAATATTAAACATAATATACATAATACGTTCCCTCGACTGGGAAACTCTGTGAGCTACACGTAAATCTGCACTAATAAGAAAAATGAAATCTTTGTACATTCTAATGCCCTGACTAAATGACCGGTTCATCAACAGGGAACTTTACACAGCGAAACCATATAGTGTGTTCCACAAAAAATTTAGCTTCATGACAACAATGAAACATGTTTAAGCTATTTAAGAAACTTAAAACCCAAGGCATCAAATAAGGATTGAAAACTTGTATAAGAATCTGGTATTTTGGTGACTATGTATTGAATATGAGCTAGAATAAAAATAAAGAAATAGGTTGTCATATTATCACCTCCACAAGTCAAACGGCAAAGTGCTATACTGAGACATCTGTCGTACCATCCTTTTCTGTATACATTTCGCCGAATTTTCCGGCTTGTTTTTTATAATACAATACCAAGTAGATGAGTGCGCTCACTCAGACGTAACTACGCTACAATGAAATTCGTGGAAAAGTCTTACGTTTAATTATTTATGCGTAACAATGTTCATTTTTCTTTTTAGTGCAGATTTACTTGCCTCTTCTGAAAATTTTCTATTTTTTAAAATACAGTATCTCTTTACTGTAATGTGGAAGACACTATTTATTATATATTTTATATTTAATTGCTTATGTTCCACACAACCTTCGAGGAAGTCATAATTTATAGAGTCCTGTAGCAGTTGTGTTATTTTCATTTTTATGTTCTTTTTATACGCCTCTTCCTCTAAAAACATATTTATTATACATGCACTTTTTTCTACACAAGCTATTAAATTCTTTGAGGCGTATGTAAGAGATTGTTTAAAATCTTCATAATTCTTGAACTCTATGAAATTATGCACTCCCTCTGGCGTTTCTGAGATTAAAATTGTTTTACAATTATCACAATTGATTTTATTGTTTTTAATAATGAAGCCACAGACATACGCACATGCTTGTAGTTCATTACTTCCTTGCTCTAAATTTTCTTCTAGAGAGGAAGTAATGTTTTCCTCGATTTCTTTTTCGAGTTGGTAAATATTTGATTGCTCTGTATCAATGCATATGTCTGTGGTTGGTGTCAACAATTTTTTAAAATTTTTGATTATGGCACCATTACTATCCAGCTCACAATTGCCTGAGCTAGTGTGTGCCATGTTGCTGATCACGGCAGTTTTTAGACCAGCAACAAATTGTCCAACTGTCGGGTTGCTATTGGACCCACAATTGTATCTGATGCAACCAAATAAATTTTCAAGAGGGTCCTGTTGGAGTCGTCTCGTAGATAGGCTTTTTATTTTATATTTGACACTAAGTAACCTCCATATCATCTCAATACCATTGAGGGTCCAGATCCACCCATCTTTTGATGGGGGATTACCTTTACATCCCAAAAATTCAAATGTTTGAAAAAATAATTTCATTTTGTGAAACATTTCCAGATGTTCGGTTGAGTTTTTTAAATTAGTGGAAAATTTTTTTCCTCTTCGTAGATCCGGTGTCCATGCGTTTACTCCATCAAACAGCTCATCAATATTTTTTATTAAATTGCCTGTTGCCACTGCTTCAGTCGGCATGTCTCCTGAAAATTCACAATAAAGAAATTAGATCAATATAAATAAGCATGTTTTATGCTAGTCTTTAGGGTTCTATTTGCGCTATAACAACAAATGCTAAAAATAGAATTGTACAGAACCCTTCACGTGCGAGTCCCATTCGCACTTGGCCGGTTAATTTTTTTATCTATATTTAAATCTAGCTCAAACTACGATAAGTAATGTAAATACGTAAATATAATAACAAGATGGTTTTACCATTTATAAAGAGATTGTGTAATAAGTCATAAGTCTTACCGTTAGCTATTTTGGAAAAAATTCCTGCTGCAACAGTGTGGCTTAAGACTTGTGCTGCAAGTTTAACCCTCATTTTTTGTTTTGTATTGGGGTCAAGATGTTCTTTACTTAAGAGTGGTGCGTATACAAAATTGGGGTTATTGTTGTCCAATTCATAGAACTGTCTTATATGGCTCCATTTAGCGATTCCTGTAAAGTAATAATTAAAAGTATTATGTATAATTTATCAGTATATGGTATCTATACTAATATTATAAAGCTGAAGAGTTTGTTTGGTTGAACGCACTAATCTCAGGAACTACTGGTCCGATTTAAAAAATTCTTTCAGTGTTAAATAGCCCATTTTTACTTCATATTATTATTATACATTTTTAATTCATTTTATTTCATAACATCACGCTAAGACCAATGTGATCGGAGCACTAATAAATAATGTCTCAAAATCGTGGTATTTCCGATTTGAGATATAGTCGAATTCCATGCGAGCGGAGCCGCGGGCATAAGCTAGTTATGTAAATAAAATATGATAAGGACACTTGTCCTAACAGAATCAAACCACGGGTTCGGTTCGGTCAAGGAAAGTGTTGCGAGTGTACTATCACTATATCTATGAGTGATGTTATAAATACATAATTTACTATTAAACTATTATTTGCTCAAACCAAATAACATGTGGCTTACCAATTCCTTGATTGTTTTCAGATGTAATATTGGTCTTAAACTTTACATCATATTTCATGAAAAGATTTCTGAAGCATTTCAGCAAATGTGGTGTGTCAAATAGGGTGACGACTTTATTATTGCTCACTTCTATACAGGGATTTTCTACCGTAGCTCCTAATAGACAAAGAGCTCTCTTATTGACTCCATCTAAGTCACAAACTGAAGCGCATATTTGGAGTCCAGCATTAAAGCAGGAATTCAAAACCTGAAAGGATTTTAAGGAAGATTAGTGTGATTTTCTTTAAATCATAAGTAAGTAGAGTTAAATAGGCATAATTATCATATAAAATGAAAAAAAAATACCTCCTTAATCAAAGCAGATAGTCTGTCAGCTGTGACAAACCCACTGGATAAATAATAAGCCACTGGCTGTTTCACATTCTTTCTTACTCCAACCAGCATAAATACAAGGGCATACGTAGCTGCCTGTGGAGATCTACCTTGTGTAGCATGGTCTTGGAATCCCTCAATATGATCCTCCTTCGAGTTGTACCATAAATTTTTTCTTAAGGACATTTCATCCCACAGTAAAACGAATTCTCGGTCAGATGCCCCAAAATGTTTAATTGTGTTTTTCAACACTGTAAGAGTGGTTTTGTGTATCCCCACAGGCATTTTAAATTTGCTTAATAGGGATTTTAGTGTGCTGGGTGCTGGTAAACAAATAATTCTTCTCAATAATTTGTAGCTTGTTGGAGATCTTTTATAGAGCCTCAATGCTATTATTTTAGCCTCCAAGTTCCATCTCCGCCCAGGTTTCTTCCTTTTATAATTCTGCAGTTCCCCTTGCAGTAACAGTGCAAATGATGAACTCATTTTCGTTTCAAGAATTTTCGTCACTCTCTTATGTTGACAAATTACATTTAAAAATGCATCATTTTTTAAATGTTTCACCGTTTTTTGTAATCGGTATATTTTGTTCATACTGTTTTTCAGTTTCCTTATCAACTTTTTGTTTTTCTCATCACCTTGTGTTGAAGTAGTTGGTTGCAGTACTGTAGAAGTGGTTGGAGTCATAATGTTTGTATTATGCTCTTTGAAATGAACTCTTGACGGACCAGCAACAGGTGTAAACAAGGCAGAGTGATCTGGCAGATAAGAAATTGTGGTATCCTGAAAATTAAAGGTTTAAAAATCATTCAAATACATGGAACAGGGTTCGAAATTATCAAGATAATTATATATTTCTTTGATAATTATCATGAAGATAATGATTTTTTTCAAATTTCTGACTTATTAGTAGTGTTATTATTAGTGAAATTAGCCAATCTACTGTTAACAGCCACGTCCACATTGTTAAAAACAGTCAACATTTTAAATATATTTTTCAAGTATTAATTATACTAACCTTATTGGATTGAACACCAGGTACAGCTGTTCTGAACAACTTCTTCTCAATAAAGCATGTGCTCTCAAAGTGTTTGCTGCAAAGCATCTTATGCTTTGAATGTAGTTCAGCCTGGAATTTCGCTGAAGACCAGGCTTCATTTGGAAAGCAATACTTTGCCCATAATTCACAACTGAAAAAAAAAACATTCTATAACAATCATATTCTTAATTAAATTTAAAAGAGTAATACATACAATTTGGTAACTTTGAACACTTTTTTGGATTTTTTTATAACACCCGTCGAACTTATTAATAAAAAATTTCTTTAATACCATGAATGGTGTTCTATTATTTTTTTTTTTCATTAAAATACCATGAATTTAGCAGAAAGTGAAGAATACTGTGTTAAAATTACAATAAAGTTCACATTCAAACTTACAATAAAGTTGACATAAGTACATACCGCAGAACATTTTTTGAGCCAGGCTTCGGAAACCGATGCAAAGTGATGCTGGGATCTTTAGAAGATGAAGATCCACACATGGTACAGGTTCTAGTATTTTCTTTCTGCGAACTCATCTTTTCACCAAAACACAGACACTGAGGAGCAAGCTCGACTCACGTTCACAATGTATGTAAAATTAAGAGAAACTGGTTTATTTATTACAAATAAACTTAAGTACAAGATAAAACGGTGCAGAAACAACGGCAGACATTTTTCTTGTGACTTCAATTGTCAGCAGTGTGACCAGATTAAATTTTACGAAAATACCGAGGCACCTCAAAAAAATACTGAAATATACCGACTTACATAGGACAGATATACCAATAAAAATACTGATTTTCTTAACACGTTTTATTTATTCATACTCACAATAAATGTTAGAGTTATATTTTAACATCCTTTTCGAAGGATTAAAATTTACACAACCTCCTTCATCCTTAACACCTTGCTTTGTTTTTAAAATAGCTGACACATTTTTGTTTATAAACCTGTTTCTTTGGTCCGTTTTTATTAAATTTATCTGTGAAAATATGCGCTCGCATGCAGCATTCGACACCGGTATACATAGAAGACATTTACTAAAACTAGTTATATTTTTGTATTTTAACATGCCATCACTGTTAGAAATTTTCCCAACTTCCACCCAAAATTGTTCACACGAGATGGGTGAGCCAGTGCTGGAAGATTGTAACAAATCACTTACTTCGCGATCAAACTTTAGGGTTCTATATTCTTCGTCAATTAACTGCATTTGTTCTGGATGTACTTCGCATGGGAAAGTTTCTATCACATTTCGTAAACTGCGAAATTCTTTATGCACGGCAGTGTGTGGGTCAAGAAATTTCAGTTCTCGAAAAACTGGATTTTCAAAAGGCAAACGTGATTTCAATTGCGTGCTCAACTCAATTAAAAATGATTGGCACCTTCTGAAAAACTCAGCAATCTGTTCTTTCATGTTTACATTGTCCCTGTGTTTGATTAATTCTTGGCCTACTTGAATACCTAAGTACATATCTTTCAATGGCAAATAATTTACATTAGACTTTGGGTCTAACGTAAATACATTGTCCGTACGTTTGATGTAATTAGCTTTCATGAAGCAACCCAAAATCGACAAGTACATACTAGATGCATCATCATACAGTCTATCAATGCACGGATAATCGCCTTGAAAAATTATGTTAAATTTGTTTACAATCGGCAAAATGTAGTCCAAAAAGTAAAAGTACAATTTGTTTATATCAGTGGTAAAAGAATTAAATAAAAATTCTGATGACATATTGCGATCACTCAAGTACATGCTCAAGTATTGGTCTTGAAAGAACAATTGCAATGCCCTCCACTGCTCAATTATTCTACTAATACAGGCATGAAGTGAAAGCCACCTTATGTCGTAATGACGCAAAATTCTGTGATTTTCAGTGTCTGTGAAATTTTGGAACTCAGCAAATTCTCTTTGACGCTTGCTGCTTTGAGAAAAATATCCATATACTTCTTTTACTATTTGTTCTAAATTTCTAGGCAGTATTTTACAGGCCTGGCTAACACTTAATGCTGCAGAGTGACAAACACATTTTATGAAAAAGCACTTTGGGTTTACTTCTTTAATTTTTGCAACAATGCCAGAATGTTGACCAAACATCACATTCGTAGTATCAGCAGCGAATCCTATTACGTCTTTTATTTCTAAACCTAATTCGGATAATTTTGATGACAACGAATTAAATAAATGACCTGCGGTTTCACCACTTAAATCAACTAAATCAAGGAATTTGGTTTGTACAGTACATTTAGTTTCAGAGAAGTATTTAACTACTATTGCCAATACTTTGACTGTTGCAACATCTGTACTCTCATCGATTATAATTGAATATACTGGTTTACCTGAAGGAGATGCAGTACCAAGTATGTCTTCAATCATATCTTTTTCGAAATTGGGTCCTAAAACATTATAAGTTATAGCGGCTGCTTGGGTTCTCTTGCAGGAAAATTCTTTCGCAATATCGGAATCGGTAAAACACTTCACTAGAACATCACTAAGATGGTCCATAGCTCTAAATGAGATGTTGTGTTCCGACAGAAAACTGCATAAACGCAGCTCAGCTTTCTTGACTTCGTCTTTCAGTGGGGCCTTTTGGAAAAATGTGTCAACCTGAAAATTTAAAAAATACTTGGTTGCTTAGTTTTTTTTATAACAGTCAGTAACAGTAACTCATCTTTGCTCATAGATAACATGTATAAGTATAAACTAAATCCGGGAAAGTCCCCAATGTTCGCGTTTCGGGGAATTCCGCAAACATTGTCGCAAAGACGATCACTCACTACGGTGTTGCCATAACTTCAACCAAAATATACCCAAAAATACTGACTGCCAGCAATATACCTGAAAATATACTGATGTTCGGAAAAATCGCTGAAATATACTGAAAAAGTATTAAAATACTGAATCTGGTCACACTGATTGTCAGTCAAAATTCTACAGAAAATGGCGCGTGCGTGTGTTGTCATATATTAAACACTTTTTGTTTAGTGTATGTATTGATCGATTAAATATGATATATTTCCTAATAAACATTTTCTGGCATCAGAATAATAGGAAAAGGTAATTATGAAGAATTTTTTTTTTAAAACTAATTAAAAAGCTTATTGTTCTGGGGAATACGAAATAGTATTTTTGGTGGCAACATTATTAATTCATCTCTTTTACTTTGATGTTTTCGTCTCTTTCTAATTTCATAGCCCTCCTACCTCTTGTTCGTAGAATAGAGTTGACAGACCCTGTTGTGTAGTCAGCATTTGTATTGCGCTCACATACATAATTATTTAAGCTATGATTATGTATGAATTATACGTTTTATAAGTATTCGCTTCTAAACCATTGTCATAATATTAAAATATTTTGACCAACATCTACATCAACTAAGTAAATACTTTATTTTTGTCCCTAAATTTTCTTTCCATCGCATGATAGCCGGGAAGAAATCACTTATGTGATATGGTTGCAATTTGCACTATGTTGTTTCGTTATACTTATAAACTTCTGGTAGTGTGCAATAAAGAGGTAATCCATCTATCTAAATTAGGTTACATGTTTCAAGCAAAATTAAGAAACAAAATAGTTAATAAAATTTTTGACTGTTGTGACGTAACCAACTGAAAAATAACAGCGTAATGGGACCCAAAACTTTGGTAATATCGTATTAGATGAAGCAAATTATATGCCAAGTGGTACAATAATAATTACTGATCTTAGATATATCTTAGAACATTGTTCACAACATCTCAGTAGCTATGTTATGTAAAGAAGAGAATCATCTAGGGTTGTCAAATTTACTAGGTGGTTATTTTTAGAACATACTTATTTCTCGACGTGCGAAGCTAAGTTGGATAAGTAAGAGGGCGTTTCTTTTGTAAAAGAAAAGCAATAACTACGTAGAATACAGGAGATAAAAGCCATAAATACGTAGTACGCATTAGATCCATGAGACATATTTAAGTTAAACACATTTTTAAATCACGATCGATTTAGTTTTGTGGGTAGAAATATCTTGGTTTTGCGTAATTACCACTGACTTTGTGACCTGGCTCGCATTGGTTACCATATAATATATATCGATGCTTTATGGGCTGTTGCAAGACTTGCAATTAAATATTAAATAATATTATTAGATAAATTTTTAAGTACCTTATGTACGACAACCCTAATTACTGGTAATTCGTGAGAGGCGTATCTCAGACTACACACAGAGCGGTGCGTGCTCTATAATTTTATACAAAATTGCAGAGAGAAACAAACAAGAGCTTTTTATAGGCAGACCTTGTTAAAGTTATGTGCCTTAATTATACAATAATTTGTTTGATTGTGTTACACCTATTGGTTTACTTGCTATGTTGGCAAATGAACTGTTTGATCTGTTCATTTTGATGTGATTTGAAATATTAATAATTATGTACATGAAAATTATACCATTTTTTGCGAATTACGTTTATATTATAATAATATTATCTTGCCCGACGTTATGAAAACTTTTTAACCACATTTCCGTATTTTTTAAGACAGTTACCTATATTTTTAAAAGGTAAACATAGGTGTTATGATTATGCGTCCTGTTCCCAACGTAAGATGTCTCTGATTTCGCTGATTGGACCCTCACACTGTTGAAACAAATTTCTCGTGCGTTTATAGTAAACAATCACTTAAATTTTCAAAAGCTGAAATTCTTGGCTGCTGACACTGTGTTACCTGTTTTAAATTAAAACCAAGCAGAACAATAACACTATTTTGTGGCTTATACACACGGACATACCATCACGCTTTATAAGTTTTATGTGGTTTTATTGACAGTTCAAGTGTCAAGACTCTACCGATCGTAATTTGTTCACGATTCAAGATCGCTTCTGTTTACACGCCTGTTAGATACAATGAGCGTTTCATAATGAGACGGTACCTACTGAGTCGTGGGTGGTCCGACACCTCACTAACCATGCATCGTTAGCAGCTTGCTTTTCTATTTCATATTAGAAATAGGCACAATGGGTATTATAGGTCAGTACAGTAATGATTTTAAATGCCCTGTTCAGATCGAGATAGACTCGCAAAACTAGTGTCCCATAGTTCCATAACTAGGAGACCAAATAACTTTTCAACTCCATTAGAAGCAAATAATTAAACCATCTTGTGTGATTTCGTCAATTTAATTTTGTAGCAGAAATGTAAGGAACGGCCTGCATTTCACTTTCTTTGATAAGTTGATATGTTCGATCTTTAGTATATTATCTGAGGCTTGTATTGCTATTGGTTTAGTGAATGTGATAACAAACTAATTAACGGTGGGGTTTAATCAGGTTAATAAAAAGCTAGATTAAAATTGAAAGAAAAGCTCTAATTCTTTTCGGTAATTTTAAATCTAGAATATAAAAAATTCTGATGATTAGCTGATGCCCCTAAATTAAGCCACGTATAAAGTCACTAAAATCAATTATGAGAGAGTTCCAAACATCAACATGCACCGTTGCATCCTTACATTATACAGAGAATAAATATTAGTGCACTTTTTTATAAAAGTGGGAATATAATTTTACGACGCCATCTAGTTTAAGTAGAGCAAATGTTGTATTCCTTGTTAATTTGCGGTTAGTTCATGTTAACTAACACCAGATTAAAAATAGCGCTAGCGTCAGCACAACGAGCTAGCGGTTTGGTTAGTTCGACTTCGAAACAACACAAAACAACTAGTTTGACAGGAACTGTACCGCGTGGAGGTTGTGTCGCGTAATTTTGTAAACTAACATTGATAATACAAATGTTTATAAACAGATTTCGTCAAGAAACTGAAACGTATATTTAAATTCATGAATAAAATCTAATACTTGCGTGTATTCAAGGTGTAAATCGTGAGTTTATCTAGTTTTTCTTTCAGTTTTGAACGTTTTATTCGAGTGTGTAATCATCTTGTATCAGAGAACTCAGCATCGTTGATTGTGTTGGACGAAGGATGAAATGTGAAACAAATGTGTTGGTAAACTCATAGTTCTCATGAACCTGGATTTAGTCATTTGAGACGTTTGTGGTGCAAGTAACTAGCACTATGAAGTGGTTGTTATTCGTTATGTTTTTGCCTGCATGCCTCGCGCATCTAAATGTTTATTTGAGCAGCGCCGAAGTGTGGAGGTTATTGGGTGAGTTGCATACAATATTATCATTTAGAATTTTATATAACTAGTTAGTATGTTGTTCTGCTTGATACCATTGCACGCAAATGCACAATTTTGCTATCAGGATTATCTACAAAGATAAGGCGATGGGTGTACGAAAATTATCTTGTTGATTATGATTAGTATGATTACGTACTTGTCTAAGAAACATCTGATCTAGTTATTCGAAGCCATTACTATCACTAAGTAGGTGGAACAATGCCAATGGCAGGCAGGTGCCTAATTGGCATTGTTCATAATTTTTGACTTGCAGTTTTTATATTTTTTTTTTGAAAATAAAGGCCATTATATGAAACTAATTTCAATATTATCGAAATATTCATTAAATTGAATTTTTAAAACATACTTTACGAAAATATTTTCTTCAAATGTCGTGACGTCATCGTATGCAGACTGTGTATTACCTTTGCCTAATAAACTTATGATACAACACATTAATCTATATCTTGTCAAGTTGATTTATTAGTCTATGCGAAAGTCAGTCACGTAAACTTTTAATTTGTTTTATTTTTATCGTGTTTTTTGTCTATTTTTTAGTATTCTTAACATAATAAATCTCCTGATTTTGTTTTTAGTTTTACGTTGTACTTTTTTATAAATTATTGTCATTTAATGTTTAATTTGTTTTTATTGTTGTTTGACAGCGCTGACGGAAGTCGTAACCACAGACTAGTTGTAACTGTATCTTTCAAAACAAGTCTAATACAGAGTAGCGTGTCTCTAAGTACGCTTAAAAATTGTAAGTCCTTCATATCGAGGGCAAACAAAGGTCATTGGCTTTTTTTGAAAAATAATCTTAAGTCTAGCAAATTTACTAAAATAAACTTATAGATTATGATCAGAAACTTTTGGTAAAACGTTACGAAATATGTGTGATAGACGCTGCAACTTTACCTAAAGAAAACCGAAAAAGCGGGATTTTCGGGTGGTCATATTTCTTTTAGTTATTATGTATTGAAAAAAAGAAAGTGACAGAAGCCTAGATACACTCTTCGTCTATAATATAGCGTAGAAACAATTAAAATCGGTTTAACTTTCGCGAAGAAAAAAGGGAAGTACGATACCCATATTTTTGTATGGAGCATAATTTGGTATCGAGCCCTCTTAAGAGGATACCAAAATAGCTTCGTGCATTTTTCTATGTACGAAGTTTTCATTGTTTCTTTAGATTGAATGGCTAGAGCTCTAATTTTTAAGTATATGTTTTTTCAATATATGATCTAGGATCGCATAAACTCAGAAACGCGATTGAAAAAAGTTTTCTCGATAGAAAATCTAGGCGAAACAACCTCTCTCATTTTTTATTTTTTTCATTTGTCGGTCTATTATCGCGTATTAACTAATGAAATAACTTTAAAAACATAAGTAACTATTATATATAGAAACACGTAAATCAGAATTAAAATATATTTAGTAGATTTTGAGTAAATAGGAAAAGTATCCATAATTCTTCATTTTCTGTGCCTACTGGCTGTGTTAATATGTACGTGTCGGCGATGATATACGATAATATTGATGTAGGCCCTTAAGAACAGCGCCCTGAAATTGCTTACGGCGTGTTTCTTTGAAAAATCACACGGATAGAGCACTAACTACTTAACTAAACTACCAGTTATCTATTAGTTATCTCCAAAATATTTTTTGCGAAACTTGTCACATTTCTGCTACGATAAACACTAACTAACGAGTTAATGTAGTAACTAGTTAATTAATACTCATACGTAACATACTCATATTTTATTTTAACTTCTAGTGTCATCAAATTTCCGAAACAGCTCAATTGATAGCTCTTTTACTACCCCTCTACTCGTAGTTAACGGATTGGCGATTCTAAAATGTTAAACATTATGATTTCACAAGTAACTTAATCCATAAGATTTTAATTAGACAAATGTCACAACTAATACCTGCCCACTCGTCATTATAACTTTAAATAATAAGATGAAGTGACATGTATAAAAAGTTCGTGGGCTGAGCGCTATTTCAGGTAATGGCCTTACCAATGTGACGATCTTTACAAGCGCATTTTTTTGTCGCGTTCTATTGTACTTACCTGCTTCGGCAATACACCGGCAATCCATCATTGTCAACGACAACCATCTGCCTTTTGTTCTTGCTTAAAAATTAGAATTATAATAAACAATATGGGGTCAAACGGCACTTTCATACTTGATAAATGGGTTACTTTAAACTTTTAGAAGCTTTCTGTATAAAATAACTGGGTAATTATAAAAGTAAGTAAGAAATAG
Source organism: Orgyia antiqua (assembly GCA_916999025.1). Taxonomy (NCBI): domain Eukaryota; kingdom Metazoa; phylum Arthropoda; class Insecta; order Lepidoptera; family Erebidae; genus Orgyia; species Orgyia antiqua. The sequence continues at coordinate 25,794,597 of OU779862.1, forward strand.
GTCAGGAATTCGTGTACTTTAAATTCTTTTATTTCTTTTGTATTTCAATAGATTTCATGATAAATTTTACTTAATTTTAAAAGAGCTAGAGTTAACAAACAGATCCATCTATCAACCTTTCTCCGTCCACTCCTGAGCAGTGGACATAGCCTTCTCCCATAGAACGGCACAACGCGCGGTCCTGCGCTAACTGCATCCAGCGGCCCTCGGCATATTTGACAAACAAATAGTTAATCCACGAAAAATATTTTTCATCGTTATATTACTAGTTAGTTATGATAACTTACGATAAACAAATTACATCTGAAAGAAAGCACCTCCGCAATCCAAATAACAGATACTGCTATGTTCAGGCATCATGCAAAGTTAGTTACGCTATCAAATTAGCCACGAAGCCCATCAAGAATATAGTTAGTATCTACTGTAAGCAGTAGTTATTGCTCAAGTTGTTTATATAGTTATGTTTCGAAATAAATATCTCTAGATAAATAATGATAATATAAAAATTAACATACGTTGAATGTTTATGTGAACTCTCGTAAAAGTTTGGTGTTGCGACTCCAAACATTATAACAGGCAGTTCGATCGTATCACCGCATCAACGGTTTTAAATAATTTATTTCCAATGACATTTATGGACGTTCTACGTACCAAAGCCAATAAACTCTACGCCTAAATCTCGTAAACGATGCGCTGGGAAGAATATCTTGTATTGGATTTAATTTTAAACTACAATATCGCGAAATTAATTTTTATCTGCTATGTTTTATTGATATTGAAATTCGCGCCCACGTTTGATGTTTCAAAACTAGTTAAATAAAATGATAATAATTTTCGAATTTACATTTTGAGTGTTTGTAAAGCGGTATTTTATGTTTTAAATGAAAATCAAGAACTACCTAATTGGTAGAATATGGTACTTAACTAGTGTTGTAAAATTTCTGTTATCGTTTATATAACTGGTGTTATTATAACGGTGAACAGGGCTACCACTTACCAGTTTGAAGGAAGATGGTAAACAATAAAAAAATTGCAATGGTCCTCCTTGGCTGTTCGCGGTTAACCATAAAAATATTTTTAAAATCTGTTCTTAAAGGATATCATACCTAACTATGTAGTGTATATTCATTTATTTCCATAAACGAAGCACTACTGAAAGTTTATCTTGTGAGCATTTGAACATGCAGTTAGTTAAGTGGGCAGAAAGCCATATTGTTCTAATGAGTCCTAGTTACTTGTAGTTAGTAAACGAACGACTTTGTGGGCGAAAACCTATATTATGGTATAAGTAGTTACGTAATTTCGATTCCTTATTTTTAACTAAACAACTAGGCTTTAAATTAGATAATAATGTTTAAAAGTAAACCAAAGTAAAATTAAAGTAATTTATTAATTTTGCAATTGACATGTTATGCTTTTTTAGGGTTCCGTACCCAAAGGGTAAAAACGGGACCCTATTACTGAGACTTCGCTGTCCGTCCGTCCGTCCGTCCGTCCGTCCGTCCGTCCGTCCGTCCGTCCGTCCGTCCGTCCGTCCGTCCGTCCGTCCGTCCGTCTGTCACCAGGCTGTATCTCAAGAACGGTGATAGCTAGAGAGTTGAAATTTTCACAGATGATGTATTTCTATTGCCGCTATAACAACAAATACTAAAAATAAAATAAAATAAATATTTAAGGGGGGCTCCCATACAACAAACATGATTTTTAGGGTTCCGTACCCAGTATCTCAAGAACGGTGATAGCTAGACAGTTGAAATTTACACAGATGATGTATTTCTATTGCCGCTATAACAACAAATACTAAAAATAAAATAAAATAAATATTTAAGGGGGGCTCCCATACAACAAACATGATTTTTAGGGTTCCGTACGCAGTATCTCAAGAACGGTGATAGCTAGACAGTTGAAATTTTCACAGATGATGTATTTCTATTGCCGCTATAACAACAAATACTAAAAATAAAATAAAATAAATATTTAAGGGGGGCTCCCATACAACAAACATGATTTTTTTACCGTTTCTTGCTCGATACTAATAACGTTGCCTTATGTTGCATAGATAATGGTACGGAACCCTTCGTGCGCGAGTCCGACTCGCACTTGACCAATTTTTTATTTTTTTTACTTAATAAATCAATCGTGGGTTCAAGTCCCGCTTGCGGCAATTCACTTTTTCCACCATAATTTGATTTACAGTAAAATTAGTTATGATTTCAGTTTTGTTTTACATCCATGCCTGTTATATGATTCAGCAGTGTTATCAAATAACTTTAAATTACGTTTAACAATTAATATGAAATATAATATAATACATAAAACCTGGTTCTAAGATGAAATCGAAATAAAATTCGATTTGAAAGTACTGTAATTCTCATTCCGTAACCGCGTAATCATGGTTAGATTACATCACGTAACTAAAATACGTCTTAACGGAACAATGAATTAGTTTTCGAATGATTGTATTTTAAAGAAATGAATATGACATGTGTTTAGTTTGGTACCTACGTCATATCACGTTGCCAGCATCCGTCGACGTAAAAATATCTTATACAAACGGCTTGGGTTTCTCGGCTAGTGCTGCGGTTAGTACGTAACAAAAAATATTGATGTAACTTAATGCTGTAGAGAAGTTTTAGGTTCCGTTTTGTTAAGGTAATTTCGACACACGCTCTTGTAACTCAAACTTTTTAAATTTTTCTTTTTATTCTCAAGGGAATAATTGGTAGAGATTGGAGAGCTTGATAACGAACCAAGCTATGGATCTCTGTGGTGAGGGTACTGAACGTCTGTGCAAAGCAGTCTCTCTTTAATTTTGACTGTTCTATAGGGGTAATAAGTTTAATTAACGAACTAGTTATCTATTTATCGTAGTAAATATCTAGTAACTACCCGTGTAAATATTAAAAAAAAAACTAGTTACATGACTATCACTTTTTGAAGATACATGGGAGTTGTGAAAATCTTGATATTGAATTTCTGCATATCTTTACCAAGTCACTTGCGGCAGTTTAAACTAAATATAGTTAGTCCGCTTCTCCTGAATATCGGCAGCAAGATTGGCTTATTACCTTCACTTTGTCTACGTACTATTTTAAATCCATGCTTAGCGGTGAAATATATTTTGCCGTAGCTATAATAGCTAGAAGTTCCTTGTATCTTCGTTCGAATCTCTATTTTTGTCACGTACCTGGCGTATTATCGTATTTTGTTATCTAAAAGGCGACTTTTTTCTTAGACCTATACCAATATTGTACTATGTCGCATACATTTAACTCAAATACGTGTAAATCCCAGCGGCCTGTAGCTTATCCTACGCATCCGGCCCTCATCACTTTAGATAACATTCTGTTTCTTATTCAGGTAAAGCAACAATAGAATGAATAAAAGCAGTCCGGAATAGCCATTGTTATTTTAATAAATACTATTAATACTGTACTATATTCAATATACGCCATTCGGATCCCCCCTAAAACGGAGACTTCGTTACGAGAATTAACAATGAAATATTTCAATAAAACAGCCAGTGACAGGGCTATATAAATATGGGCTCTCGTCCTTCTCAAAACTATTCTTTATGTAAATACAGTTGACACGCGGGATGATGAGCACAGGGCCCTAAATAAATTTAATTTCATGGATGAGTAGCAGTTTTTAATCTGTGGGGTGTGATATGTCGCTGCGGGCAGGTGCGGCTAAGCAAAAACTGAACGTTTTCGTGATCAGAATTAATTTTTTTAATTAAAAATGTCACCATTGTGGTTTCGACGAATATTTTATCTGTGTTTATTAATTCGAAAACGATACCGGTGTCGTAATCTATACTGATATTATAAAGCTGAACAGTTTGTTTGTTTGTTCAAACGCGCTAATCTCAGAAACGACTGGGCCGATTTGAAAAATTCTTATGTGTTAGATAGGGCATTTATCGAGGAAGGCTATAAACCATCACGCTACAACCAGTAGAAGCGTAGCAGTAGTGAAAAATGTTGCAAAAACGGGTAAAATTTTCTAAATTCCACGCGGACGGAGTCGAGGGCATCAGCTAGTTTTATATAAGATCTTATAGTTAAATATAAAGTTTAAATCTCAGAAGCAAGATATGAATTCGGTTCAAAGACACTTTTATGTAGTTATCGCATCTTATTAGCCCAGATTCGTTCCACTATTAAGCACACGCTATCTTAACGTTCAGGGAATTGGTTACTTCATCACGCTAACCCGGTTGGATAAAAGATACTTAGTTACAGGGTTCCCTTTGGATAATTTTGTCTTTGGTAGTATTTAGCTATTTGCTTTGTAAAATTTTCAACTGACATTTCTTTGTATTCCTTGAAAGAAATGAGTGAGTGACCCGAATCTCAAATTTCTCAATCAGAAACTTGTCGATGAATTTTTTTTATTAACTACAGCAATAGAAGCCAAAAGATTTTTACAATAACTAGTTGATTAGTAACTTGTACCTTGTTAAAATAACTAGTTACTTAAGACGGCACGATACCAAATTATGGTCCATACAAAAGTATGGGTATCGTACTTCCGTTTTTTCTTCGCGAAAGTTAAACCGATTTTAATAGTTTTTGCGTTATATTATAGATAAAGAGTATATCTATGCTTCTTGTCTTGTCTTTTTTCAAAGAATTTGTAGGTAAAATCCGCTTCATCTATATTTGTCCCTTTCAGCGCGGCGCTCGGAAATAGGGATAGCAATACCTAAGGCAAATACCTAAATGAGGAGTACAGTACCCTCTTAAATTTTATAATTTTTATTGATTGAGTTATCTTATTGAGTTATCTTGCTGAAGGCGTAACAACTGTTATAATAAATTAACTACATAGTTATTTTGTGAAAAGAGTACTCACGAGAAAATTTTGATTTCGCAGCAACTATTCTAAACTAGATAATAATTAACAGTTTAGTGTACTATGAATCTTGTTATTTTCAATTAATGTTTGAAGTCGGTTCAGCTTTAATCGTATTGTAAGCTGTTTAATCCATTGTAGTCTACACCTCACACAATTTTAATGATTACCTACTCCCTGTTATTGCTTTTATACATAGTACTGTTTGCAATTCGTTACAAAATGTTTTTATTCTAAATTACAATGTATTATGTATGTGAAGATGCCTTACATATAACACAATGATAATAACTAATTACTGTTAATGTTGTTTCTTAATGGTCAGCATCTTTCGTCCCTCCAGTGTGGATTGGAAAATGACATATTTTTAAAAATATAGCGAATCGAGTGTTATTAAAACTACTACAGATTCTGCAATTTTTGTTCTAATCAATGAAATTTCTTTTTTGAAAGATAATTTTGAAAAATAAGAAGATTGCAATAACAAAATAAATAACTGTAGAAATATTTAACTATCATAGTTCTGTACCTAGTCATCTATAATTATTTAACACCAGTAGAAAATTAGATACTGTTCAATCCATTGGGCTACACACCATTTTCTACAAGAGAACCGAAAATATGTTTTTTCTCGGCAACATTTTGGTTCTTGTTACGCCATTGTTAGCTGTATACGGCAATCAGTCAAGTCACTGCAGTCCGCCTTACTTGATCGAATTACATCGACCTAATTAGGAAAAATTACGTAACAATGTAAAAGTAACTAACAACACGAAGTTACTGATTTAAGTTTTATTAAAAAGTATTTTTTACCCGAGGTTCAAAGAAGTATTTAAGAATTGTTTGTTACGTTATCTATAAAGAGCCTAACCTAACTATATAAATTTGATAAGATTTTGACTTTAACGGTAGCTATTCTAATTCTACGAACCCACAGTCAACCACATTTTGACAATAACATTTGTAGAAGTATGAAGTCTTTAGTTGGCTTTTGACATTTCTTAGTTTATTACATTATTTTTCGGCAAAGAAATTCGATGTCTTACCTGTCTAATGCTTGGAGATTGACTCAGGAACTCAGTAATATTACAAAAATGTTATAGTTAACTAATTTAGTTAGCTAACTCTACATCGACCGAAAAGTAATATCATAATCGTTGCCTAAGCTGCTTTTGTTCAAGGAGTAAATGCAAACTGACTAAACAATAAAGCAGTCGCAGATAGACTTGCACGTGCTGTTGCCATTTTCGTTGTGAATGCGGCCCTCTCTTGTTAAATAGAATAGAACAATTTTATAGTTGTGGCTGGCTGTCTCGTTCTTAGCACTTAAATAGCAAGTTTTTATAAGTTATCAAGATTGCATTTTCAAGGTATATCAGCATAGTAGATGAGTACTTTCAATACCTTGAAACTTTACGATTATGGAACATCCTAACATAACTTACAGTTACATGTTTTTAATTAAACAACTTTTGTTTACTCCTGGTTATTATTTAAATATCTATGTAGGTGTAGTAATTCAGATGATAGTTTTCAAGTAGTTAGTTAGCATATTTATAACTTATGTTTTAGGATTCGTATTTACCTGAAGAATGACCTAGCTAGTTACAGTTCGATAAATAGTTACTGTTCAAATAGCTATAACAAAATACATGACATACGACTATATGTATAGCTGGCGTTGCTCAAGTTTGCGCATTTTGCTCTTGGCAAACTCTGTTCTATATCTCGTTTTAGGTGAATGAACTTAGTATTAATCTGCAACTTATCAGTACAAGAAAGGCAAAGTACAATTTAATATCGTAATGCGTTTACGATACAATAGTATTAACAAACAGAATGTAAAGCTAGTAGCACCGAATAGTGACAACTTGGCAGTGTGTATTTAGGTCAGTCGACAGCTGAATAAATAGATCTTTTATAAATAAAGCGAAACGGTGATGGTGCACGTAAATGCCGGTTGTAGTTACGTCTAATTTGTTCGTGATGCTCGATACACTTACTCAATTGGGCGTGTCATTGTATAGGGATTTTGTGCTTCTGGAATTTGTAACTTCTGAGATACTATACAAACTGCTACTTAGATATCGTACAAACTTTACGTAGTTAGCTGACTGAACTTGGGTCAAAAATATTGGTAATCAAAATATTTGAGTGATACAATGTAATTATGTATCTGCTATGATATTCGCAAGCCTTGACTACAAGTACATTTATTATGAAGCTTTATAACTAAAATCACACAATGCTTGTATATCCAAGAAATCTGCTTAAAAACTACCCGTTACCCCAAAAATAAATGTACTAGAAAAGCACGAGAATTGCCAACTCCAAACTCACATCGATTTTAAGGTCTATCTGAAATCCTAGGACGGTAAACGTTATGGATTTTAACAAATTAGTTACTGCTATGAATATAAAAATTTATCAAGCGTGTTTTGAAGTTCATTATAGAAATCAATGTGCAGATAGCTCGTTCATCTTGAGCTGACATTGAAAAATCTTTAAATAGTATCTCGTGAAAAGATCAACGTTCTAAAATTACTGTTCTCCGCGTGATCGATAGTTGAACATATTCAAAATAATGGTTTGGGGTACCGTAGGTATGAGGGCCGGGCTCTCAATCACACCTCGACACGGGTTTTGTGTCTCGCAGGCAATTTGCTCCACGATAAATGTAGATGTCAACGGCACAAAAAGCCTCGATCGATCAGCGATGCGCGCGCGCTTATGTCATACTGCTTTTTGTGAGTCTATCAGACTTTGTACAACGTTTATTTGTAAGTTGGTCCTGTAGTTAGTTGAAATTTACTTTTTATTATGGATACTCCATAAAATCTAATCCTCGAATTCCATAAAACTAATATTCATAGTCACCATGTAAAACTACTGATAAATGTGCGATTGATGTTAGTTTTTTCGTCGTTGCAGTCAATGTTTGCCAGTTTTGTCAAGTATATTTACGTAACCTATAAATTTCTGAGAAAATCCACTACGGTCAATATAATTGCGGGACATCTGGAGCAATAGTTCTCATATACATAAGCTGGTGCAAAGAAACACAAATCATACACAATGGGAAGAATCCACTTGTTTTTTTTTTACTTAATAATTCAAATTATGGTGGAAAAAGTGAATTGGCGCAAGCGCGACTTGAACCCACGACCTCGGAATACCGTTCCGAAGCTCTTCCAACTGAGCTTATTGCGGTCGTGCCTGCAACATCTCAAATTAACCACCACATTTGTCACTCGAATGAGTTTATATATTTTTTCGTACAACGCCATCTATCAAGATTGCTTTACAACATTTTGCGGCAATTCACTTTTTCCACCATAATTTGATTTATTCAGTAAAAAGCATAGCATGTCAATTGCAAAATTAATAAAATCCATTTGTTTTGTTAAAACAGTTCTATTCATTTAAAACTATTTGCTGTAGTAGCAATATGTTTGTGCATTGATAGAGAAGGGTCAGCTGTGGTTCGACCTTCGGGCTGCAAGTGACCGCTGCGAGTCACGAAGTGTCCATCAAATGCCACTACCGACGCGCTTTGCCCCGAACCCAGTTTAAGCTCAGTTTAAAACCTGACAGCTCTCCGACGATGATGGATGACGTGTATGAGCATGGAATGCGCTTAAACCGAAATAGCAGACGACTTGACATGTACACTCGTTAAAGGTTTAGCTAATGATATTTTTTTATTTGCCTATTAAAGATAATATGGGTTTATTTTAGTAGCGAAGATTAACCGACAGTGACCCATAATCTCACGCTTATAGTAATGGCTTCTTTTATAGACCATGAAGGAAATATCTCACAACACGACACTTCATCGTTGAGAACAATATTAGAACTCCTGTAGTGTGGGCACACGACTAGGCTCTTTATATTTTCATTGTGTTCACACCCAGAGCTCAAAAATGTCCCATCAGGGATAATGCTATGACAATTTTGCTTGTTAAGCGGCGTAATTGAATAGGCGTTGAACCGCGCACGCGACCACACTATGCATTATATGATAATGTGAAAATATATTTCATCTATACAATATTATGAAACAAAGCAAAGCTGTTACTCATTCCGTATAAACAGTAACCCACTAAAAGCGTCGGAATCACCAGAGTATTTGCAAAGCTTTTACAGTAGTAATATTAATTCTCAAATCCACTTATATATGAGACGGCAGGAGAAACATAAAGGTGCTAAAATTTTACACATCGTAAAAGTAAGCATGACAGTTGTTAATGGTTTTATGTTGGAGCGAAATAATCAATGAAATATGCTTGAGAGTAGTCATATGAGTTGCAATGTAATGTTATGTATGGCCGCATTATAATTTTTATAGCAGTTATGTTTAGTTAGTAGGTAGGCGATGGTTCTCAATCCGATTTCTATTTTTTCAAAATATAAATTTATGCATTTTCAAGTTTTGAAATAACTAATTCGATGAAAAATAATTTCTGTACCTACTTGACACAATTTGCAGGCGCAGGAGTAGAAGTTAAATCTTAACTATTTGGCTACTCAAATTTTGACAGCAATGTTAAATATCCACTTATAGCTATGCTATAGGATTTAGAAACAGTTGTTTATAATAATATAATAGATTAAATAGTTATAGAGACCACACACAGGCGAGGTGGCTAGGTGAAGGCAAACACGGATGGCGTCGGCGCGACCATGCCAGTCTCGCTCAGTTTCTGTCTATGTGTGCATTCTTGTTTAGCCAGACGTATAGTGTTAATAACTACTAACTACGATACCACTATATGTAATTACGAAACCTCATTCTTTCCCTAGTTAACAAGTCGATATGTTTAAGTACTTTCATAGATCATCTTGGTACCTATCTGTTTAATGAATCCGTCTTAACTAGCCTCTTTAATTCTTACTATTAAAGTGATATTTGTTTGTGCCACAATGTTCTTGTGCATTATTCATATTGCTGTAATTAAGGACCGTGAAATATGGTCCCACTCAATTGTGTTGTAGTTTTGTGACAATAAAGTATTTACGGAGAAGGACCGAAAATAAACAAACATGGCACACAATCCAACGAATAAAATATATGGTGGCACAATGCACGGGCCAACACGTCATAATAAGGCAGCGGCTTTTGTGCGACCGGCTGTAAATCATACAGTCCTTTGAAGAGAATGGCATACCATAAATAATGGCCCGAAATTCGACTGGCGATGCTCTTTACAGGAACATTTTTGTTGCCCGTCAAGAGAATTCTAATGGCGAAACAAATTAATCAATGGGGTTGCAACAATATCGTTCTTTTTTGAAGCGAATTTCGATACAATAAATGATTAAGCACCAATACTTTAAACATTGCGTTGTTTAAAATAGAATCCTATGCCAGGGACAAAGTTTATGGCCAGTTAGAAACTAACAATGGTATTTTGTGCTGTAATTTAGTAATTGTTTCGATTTAATATCTTTACGCTTAAAATTGAAGCTGGAGTCGTAAGTATTGAACTAGCTCTTTAAATCTTTATGGGTTCGTAAGAAAGCAATTAAAGTTGAGCATTATGATAGTATTGAAGAATTTAACGCGGTCGACGTTGTTACGACTCAACAGCGTTTAATGGTTCACTGCACCCCTGAATAAACAAGGCTATTCGAAGATAAATTTGCTTTCGCCGGATATGACTGCCACTTGAACATATCCATCACGGGCTTGGATAAGCCTTGGTCAAATCTACCGCCTCTTGAAACTAAGCTTAGATACACCAACAATGAATTACATATAGCATCGTAAGGGGATGCGGGTAACTCACCTTATTTTACGATCAGTAAATCTTTCTAGTTATGAGCTCCCAAAGAATTAATTTATAGGCGACCATTGCAGTAAAATTGAAGAATGCACACACGTATATTTTATTATCATTAAATTATACTGATGTGTCTCTAGATTTATCATTATTTTATATAGCAATAGATATATGAACTATCATTATTTTTATAGTAAACTAGCTGACCCGACAAACGTTATTTTGCCATACAAATGTTAGGGGTGGACAACCCTCATCAGTCAGGGCTATGAAAAACAGATAGTAGCCGATTCTCAGACCTACTGAATATACATTAAAATTTCACAAGAATCGGCAAAGCCTTTTCAGAAGAGTATGGAAACGAACATTGTGAAACAAGCATTTTATATATTAGAAAGATAATGTTTAGATTTCATTTAAAGAAAGAACGCTAGAGTAGAGTAGTAAAAGCTAATAGATAAAATCTTTAAAATATACTTGCAACATACAGCTTGTTATTTTGTTCGTCTTATACATATATATATCCGTTGTGTGTCGATTGAAATGTATGTGTGGCATTGGATTTGTTTTGTTAAAATATATTTTAAGGAACCAAACTCTGACATTGATTGATTTAGACAGTAAAACTCAACATGTTACGAAGTGAGTTTGTATGTTTCGCAGCATGATGCAGAGATGGGTCGAGTCATGGTGTTCCTGTTGGTATCATACCTCCTGTGGAGCGTCAGCCCGCTGCGAGAACCCGCATATCCAAAATTTACATTCAGAATACGGATAAGGGTTATTTTAAGCATTGTGACCAAATAGATAACGTCTAGTAACTTTTGGAATCAATAAAATATACAAAAACATGTCACTACGATCTCTGGTGGTTGGTCTCATCGTATTGTCCTCTATTTTGTTTACTTTATGGTACCCAAATGCATTGTGTTCTATTCAATGTTTATTGTAGAAAGTAAATAAATATATCAGTCGTTTCGAGTTTCGATCACCCGGCGCGATGGTATAATTTGTTTTTTATTTTATTTCCAGTCTGGCAACGGTTTATGTGTTGTAGGTGGAAATAAAATGACCGAAGAAGAATTTAATGCTTAAATGAATGATTCGTGTTTGTTTTATAAAGGACTGGTTAGACAAACACAGTGACACCCTAGCAGGCGTTCAACGGTAGAAGTTGTTGAATAAGAAAATACACTTTTGGGAAGTAGTTATAGTGCTTGTACAAATATTAGTTGAATCCGTTCGGAGGTGCGCGTGAACTAATATTTGATTACTGGGGTCGTTATTACCCACCAATGGTGGCCATAACCGTGCTTCCAAACAGTATTGTTTAATGGTATGTTAATGTTAGGTTATAAAAGTACTTGGCTTTGTTTATAGTTATAATATAATATGTTTTCTATTGCATCCGTAGCTTAGTTCTTTTGTAAAGTTCAGCATTTACTGCCATGGTAATACAACTAATACTACGTAATTGTTTTACTTAGTTATTAGCTTCGAATGCATTAATTTAATACACTAATAGAACATGCAACGTCATAATGTGAAAATATAAACGTCGTAAATATATAACACGTATATTTATTTGTATGGGCTACAATAAATAAAGCCAATGCTATCTTAACCGTATTTGATTCGAAATAAACAATCTGTTGGATTTATTTCTTACATTTTATAGCAGGAACGTTCCTAAAACAGATTTCCTTAATTCGTAATGTCGCTTGATATGATTACGTTCACGTTTGGGTTAAATTTTATTTCTGGCTCAGTTGGTGCGAGGAATCGTACGTATTAATGGCGGTAATGGGAGACTGGGTTTATTTAACCGCTCGTAACATGCCTCGTTACGGCCGCATGTGGATTTTTATATGCTAACTACTTTTCTACAGCCCACATCATTTCTTCACGTCGTTCATCAATTCTGTCAGATAAAATTTTAGCTTTCAACTATGACGCTAATCGGTTTAGTGAATGTTAGAGTATTTTTATAACGGCAATTATGATTATATTTATATAGTTACTAGCTGACCCGGCAAACGTAGTTTTGCCATACCAAAAAAAAAAGATTTCAAAAATAGATGTTGGCCGATTCTCAGACCTAGAGGATATGTACACAAAATTTCAGGAAAATCGGTCGAGCCGTTTCGGAGGAGTACGGTAACTAACACTGTGACACGGGAATTTTATATATTAGATTACCGAAGCGAAGGTAACTGGAAATGCATTTATTGGCTAAGCTCTTTGTTTAATTTAACTTGGACAAATGCATAGATGTCTGGATTTGTCGTAGTTATCTAAGTGATGTAAATAATGAGAGGTAATTAAATAAATTAGTTTAGTAATATTCAAAACGTAGTTTTATTGAGATTTCTACACACAATGAACTTGAATGAACATAGACAACACAGTCTATATATATAAAAATACTCTATACCATACTAGTGATGGGTATGTGAGTAGTGCTGTGCACCGATAAACAATAAAGTCAAATTTGATTCTTACAACACTCACACCAAATTTAAACTTTATCCAATATTTTAATTTCAATTAACAATGAGAAAAAAAAAAAAACTTAATATCACAAAACCAAAAGACATCTTAGACTTTAAGCTAACTTACAAAAAAAAATATTATATTATTGCAATGTTTGAACACCAATCTTCTGTCTAAGATACTGAAATTTGTCTCTAGGAAGAGCCTTTGTAAATATATCAGCATATTGCTCCTTGGTACACACATAGTTTAGATCTATTTCTTTTTCTATATACTTATCTTTAATGAAATTGTACTTAATATCAATATGCTTACAGCGTTTGTGATAGTCGATATTTTTAATTAAACAAATAGCACTTTGATTATCAATATTTAGGCAAATAGAGTCCTGTTTAAATTCACCAATGTCCATTAATAATCTTTTTAACCATATAGCTTCTTTTGTTGCGGAGCATGCAGCCATAAACTCTGCCTCTGTAGTAGATAAAGCAACACTTTGTTGTCGTTGCGTTGCCCATGTTATGGCAGCACCATTTTTAATAAATGTATACCCAGTCAGTGATCTACGTGTAGACATATCTTTAGCGAAATCTGCGTCACTGTACGCCTCAAGTATGTTGTTTGTTGAAGATGAATAACATAAACCATAATCTTTGGTTTCTTTTAAATACTTCATTATCTTCTTAATTACATTCCAATGAGTATTATTGTAACAATTGAGATATCTGCTTACCAGACTTACTGCATACATGATATCAGGCCTGCTTACAACTGCCAGGTGCATCAGCGACCCAACAGCTTCACGATATTGAATATTCTTGTCCGGGGCCTCAAGACTTTTCTCTAAAGTGGTATGAGGATCAACTGGAATTTTATTACCATTAGCATTTTGCATGTTAAATTTACACAGCAGTCTTTCAATGTATTTAGATTGATGAATAAATATTCTTCCTTCAGATTTTTCAATTTGCATTCCTACAAAATTCTTTAAATCACATTGTTTTATTTCAAAATTTTCTTTCAGTTCGCACATTATCTTACTAAGGGCTTCCCTAGAACTTGACATTAGAAGTCCATCATCAACATAAAGTAATAAGTAAACTTTGTTATTGTCTATATTGCCTGTATAAACACATCTATCTGCATGACTATTTTTGAAACCAAATTTCTTTAATAAACTGTCAAACTTTTGATTCCAGCACCTGGGTGCTTGTTTTAATCCATAAAGTGAACGGTTAAGTTTACATACCAGATTTGTTGGGACATCCAAACCTTCAGGAGGTTTCATATAAATGTCTTCTTTTACATCACCATACAGAAATGCAGTCTTGACATCAAATTGCAAAATCTCATAATTATGTTGAGCTGCTTCTGAAAAAAAAACCCTTATCGAGTCATATCTCACTGTTGGAGAGTAAATTTCTGTGTAATCAATCCCTTGGACTTGTGAGCATCCCTTGGCACACAATCTTGACTTATAGATGAGACCAGATGGTTCATCTTTTACTTTGAAAATCCATTTACATCCAATTAATCTTGCACCTTCTGGTTTTTTTATTAAATGCCATGTCTCATTTTCTTTATGTGCTTTTAACTCATCTGTGATTGACTGTTTCCATTTTTCTGCATTCAACTTGTCTGATATTGCTTCGGTATATGTTTGTGGCACATCATATTGTTCTATATTTTCTTTGTTACACATATAAGTGTTTGCTTCCATTTTGTTCATTCTTACCTTCGATCTAGTTGTAACATGACTTGACAGTTCCGTCAGATCAATTGATTTTTCCGGTTCATATAGAGATCCTTCATCAGAGAAAAAATTGTCATCACTTGTTTCATCATTTGTTGTTTCACTCTCTTGTGAATTAGTTAATGTATCATTCATAATGTTTCTGTCATCTTTTACCGTTGATTCTGTCACTGACTCTGATAATGGAACCATGGCTAAATTTCTTTTAACTGAGCTCTCAATAAACATTACATCTCTGCTTATTAGGATTTTCCTTGTCTTTGGATCTAATAGTCGGTACCCTTTCGTTTCCTCACTATAACCAACAAAAATCATTTTAGTTGACTTTGAATCCCACTTTTTGGCTTTTTCTTTTGGAACATGTACCATCGCTTCGCACCCAAAAATCTTCAGATGTGTAATATTTGGCCTTTTACCAGACCATTTCTCTTCAGGTGTTGAAAATTCTAGAGTTCTTGTAGGGCATCGATTTGTTATGTAGCATGCAGTTAAAACTGCTTCTGCCCAATACTGTTTTGGTAATTTAGCATTTAATAACATGCATCTTGATCGTTCCAAAAGTGTTCGGTTCATTCTCTCGGCTAAGCCGTTCTGCTGAGGAGTGTACGGAGTAGATGTCTGATGTTTAATTCCCGATTTCTTGAGAAATGCTTCAAATTCATTGCTCATATATTCAGTTCCATTGTCGGTGCGAAGTGCTTTTATCGTTAAATTCAGTTCATTCTCTACAGACACTTTAAAATCTTTAAATTTTTCAAACACATCAGATTTATTTTTCAATATGAACACAAATACTTTTCTGGTAAAGTCATCTATGAAGGTCACAAAGTAGCGAGCTCCTCCAGCAGATTGTACCTCCATTGGGCCGCAAACATCAGAGTGAATCAGTTGGAGTTTATTTTGTGCTCTGGTACCTCCTCCAGTAGGAAAAGGGGTTCTTGTCTGTTTTCCTTCTAGGCATGTAATGCAGACGACTTTCCCTTTGTTTTCTAGTTTAACTCCTGTTTTATCTGATAGTTTATTTAAGTCTTCAAAATTTAAATGTGCTAGTCTTTGATGCCAGAGATAAAAATCATTGTCGTGCGAAGCAGATATGTATGCTTGTACACTATGTGTTTTTAGCCTGTACATATTGTTTATCATTTTGGCTACTGCTACTTTTTCACCGCTTTTGTTGCATATGACACAGCCTTTTTTATCAAATTGCACTTGGCATCCACTGTTTATTATTTGGCTTACTGATAGAAGATTTGTGGCCAATTCCGGAACATACAAAACATTTCGAATCATAATTGAATTTATTTTGCCATTTTCATCAACCACATTAAGATTCACTTTTCCACAACTTTTCACAACAAGTTTCTTGTCATTAGCTACCTTTATTGTATTAATCGGAGGTGGAACTTCATCATAGAGCCAGTCACGGTGCATTGTGAGATGCATTGATGCTCCAGAGTCAATGTACCAACCATTGTCATTACTTGTTGTTGCAGAGAACACAGCTACATATCCAGTGTCATCCTTCGACTGTTGTGGCTTTTTATTTCGACAGTATTTACTCACATGGCCGTATTTGTTACAAACAAAGCATCTTGGACCTTTGGACTTGTACACTTTTTCCGGAGCTTGTTTGGCGAACTGCAACGGTTGTCTTTTATTTTTATTGACATATAATGCATTAGACTCAGAGTTTCTTACGTCTTGTAGAAGCTTAGTCTTCACAAAATCAGATGTGATCGCCACACCTGAGCTTTCTAGTGCCATTACCATAGGTTGATAAACATCTGGTAGACCAGCTAGCAGTAGGGTGCCTAACCATTCATCATTTACACTAAATCCTATGTTTCTTAGTTTATGAGCTGTCGAAATGATTTTATTCACATAATCTTCTATGTTTGTGCAAGATTCGAGTGTAGTGGTTATCAGATCTCTTAATAAACCAACGCGGCGTGTCAGTCCTTTGTCATCGAAAGCTTTTTCTAGGTTGTTCCACACTTCCTTGGCCGTTTTGGCCTCCTGTATGTGTACGTAAATAATAGGATCTACTAGTAATATAATTTTAGACTTTGCTTTCGTGTTCTTTTTGACATCGGTATCTTCGGAGGTTATACATTCCCATAATTCCTCATGCTCGAGGTAAGTTTGTACTGCAAACTTCCAAGTAGGATAGTTTTCTCTTCCAGTCAATTTTTCAATCAGTGCCATCGTACTATTAGAAGACATTTTGTTGATGAAGTGAATTTTATAACCGTTCGCCACGTTTTTTTTTTTAGGTTAGTTATACTGAATACGGAACTACTTTTGTTTGAACTAAACTTTCACACTTTAACTTTTTATAGATATTAATCAGGTGGCCTGGGTCCATAACCTGATGTAAATAATGAGAGGTAATTAAATAAATTAGTTTAGTAATATTCAAAACGTAGTTTTATTGAGATTTCTACACACAATGAACTTGAATGAACATAGACAACACAGTCTATATATATAAAAATACTCTATACCATACTAGTGATGGGTATGTGAGTAGTGCTGTGCACCGATAAACAATAAAGTCAAATTTGATTCTTACAACACTAAGTTACAGGTTAGAGAGAAATTCGTAATAATATCGATATCGTAGGATTCATATATTCAAAGTTTCAAAGTTTGTGGCTTCGGATTATTTCAGCAACCAATGTGTAGATTATTCCTTTTTACTTCTGTTCTACATTACTAAGAATCTGTTAAAAGTGAGAGCATCTTAAAACAGTCGCTAAGTTTAGACCGTTAAAACTAACGAGGTATGCGAGGTTGGTAGGTTAATTGTGTCCCGAGCGTATCGTTGAATCTCGTGCGCTGTGTCCACATTACCATATCTACGAGTGTCCCACTGTTGTTTTGATTGCATCTTGCAACAGTCGTGATCGGGGAAATGCTCAACTCGACTCTATAGTCACGTTTTACCTGACCCAGCAAAAAAATATACTAAACCCGATGCAAATAATGCGCTATAAAAGTCTATACGGATTTACTGTCGTAGCTTCGCAGCTGCATTTTATATCTTTTTTTTACGTTATGTAAAAATATGTAAAGGTCTGTCAAGAAAAAATGTGTATGTGGTTAGTTAAATGGTATTGAGCTTGTCGTGTGGTTGCTAATATGAACTCAAGTATGCGAAGACGATCCAGAATATGGATGTACCCTAGCGAGACAGTTTTCCCAGTTGAACTTATATTGAGTCTATTACGTTTAACAATTAACCACGATTAAAGCGTTATTTAATTATTGTTTAGCTTACCCTGATGAACACTACCAGCCACCCACTAGTATCTCGTTTTAGCACATCAGATACATGTTCCCTCATTAACGACTCGGAACAATTTCTTTTTTTTGTCCATTTCGATTACGGGATCTCTATTTTTCGTGCTCGTTTAGAGTTACTGTAGTGTTTTATTTTTATCTTATACGTAGTAGTCGTTTTTGTAGGCCTTTGTTTTATTTGCAAGCCTGCCTTTGGCAACAACGAAAGTCTGTGATGCGTAACGATCTAACCAGGAAATTTTAGGCAATTATTTATTACTCGTCAAGTGAATACAGCGTAGTGTATATAAAATATTAATAAAATTGGTCAAGTGCGAGTCGGACTCGCGCACGAAGGGTTCCGTACCATTATCTATGCAACATAACGCAACGTTATTAGTATCGAGCAAGAAACGGTAAAAAAATCATGTTTGTTGTAAATGCCCCCCTCAAATATTTATTTTATTTTATTTTTAGTATTTGTTGTTATAGCGGCAATAGAAATACATCATCTGTGAAAATTTCAACTCTCCAGCTATCACCGTTCTTGAGATACAGCCTGGTGACAGACGGACGGACGGACGGACGGACGGACGCACGGACAGCGAAGTCTCAGTAATAGGGTCCCGTTTTTACCCTTTGGGTACGGAACCCTAAAAACGGTAGCCACGTTTATAAACGGCCGTCTAATTGTAATGGGCACCAGCCAGGTGGAATCATACTCTGTCTGTATCACCCGAAGGCTTTGAAAAAAACGTTAAAGGCGTGGCCTGAGATCCTGTTTGTTTTTGATTCTACATTAATCGACGCCGCAAGCCGAAACTCCCTGGTTAACGTCCCTTAATTCTGATTTATAGATTACCGCATGCTGTTATTATAAAGTTATAGTTACATCTTCCGCGACGGGAAGATTCCCCTTGACGTTCCCGACTCATAATATCAATTAAGTCCTCCATAATTCTTAATTAAAATTTTCATTGAAATATTGATGGCAACTCTTTTAACTTAATAGTTTTATATTCTTTTATATCCTTATGTTACGCTCAAGTCTTCTATTACATGGGATACAAATGAAGTAAAAAAAAATATTTGCTGTCTATCGAATTAGTTACTTATAAATATCGCGTTGTAGTTATTCATTCTCGTAATAAATGGAGCTTGTTAGTTATTCCTCGAGGAGAATTGAAACGCTCCAAGCAAAGGTGACTTGGACAGATTGTCGGCAATTGAAACTCGCTCGGTTATTCCAAAGTACTTGTTGGTATAATACAGGCAATCCATCTTGCGGCGTCGGCACTATGATGGATCTGTGATGGAGATCACGACTCATTTCTTTGTTGTTTTGTTGATAAACGGTGCACCGCTTTTTCCGCTGTATTTGAACCTTGTTAAATTTGAAAAGCCCATTTACGGAGTTAATTGGTTTTGCTTCAGCATCTATGATGTAATCAAGTTTATGTAAACAAAACGTTTACATAAACTTGATTACTTTCTACTGAGTTAATCCAATTCACAGCTTTCTTACGCTCATCTAATTATTTGGAAAAAGCATTGGGATCTTAGATATTTCGAATTAGATTTATAATTTGAAATTTAATCTGGTGTCTTGTTCCCGGAACTCAATTTAGTTGCATTAGTATGCATTAACGAATTTACAGACACAACCTTGTGGTTGGTTAAGGTAAATATTTGAGGTTGTTGCTCAACTAATAATCTATAACCATGAATTTGATGGTTATCGACGTATGTTAATGATATTGAAATATTGTAGTTTGAGCTGTGAATAGTAAAATGATCATGATGCAGGCGATGCGTAGGTTTGAATTGAGATAACATCATTTATATTGCAAGGTGTTGGAGTAGCTTTCACCAGAGTCCGGTGCGTCACCCGACTCCCAATGGGCGCGTGTTGTGACAGCCTCCCACGATAAACTTCATGTTTATATGCGCGCGCGCAGCCCGCCATGTTTGTTTATCTCGATACACTGCGCTCCGTGTTAATAAATGTCTGGTATTAAAAAAAAATCTTATCTTCATTTTTTATTCAAAATTTTTATGTTATGTTTTATTTGGACATCGATTATTAATAATAATGGGTCCTTCGGAATCGTTAGATCTAAATTCAAGATGTACGTGTAGGTGTTTTTATGTATTGTTTCTTTTTTGTTAGTTTTGTGGGTCTTGTTTTATTGGGGTTCGAACAAGACGGGTACGTTTTGTAGTATTTTATATTCAAAACAGATGTTATCCTGTCTTGGGAAATTAATTAAATATGTTTTGTTTGTTATTCGTTTCGAATCACACGCATTATTAAACATCTCACATTTAAATTTAACTAGCTACTTATGTTATGTGAGCTTTGGGTATCCGATTAATCCGATTATCCATCACGTATTTTAGTCATATTAATTTCAGTAAGGTTGTATTAATATAAAACTGGTCATTTGTTAGCGTTGATTGCCTAATATCGTTCTGGTCTACGAGGCATTGTATCACGGCTTGTTAGTGAGGGGCGCGACCAATTTGTGATCGGTCCGCGGCGTTAGTCCAGCCAGCATTGTCGCTATGCGTCCGGAAATTGTCCCCTGACGGAAACCGTGGTAAAGCGTGTAATTAAATAGCTAAATAACCTCGTCAGATACAATTGTGAAGCGGCCTACACCGTCCATTCATCCTGGTGACCTAAATGTAACAACTTTTTTTACGAAAAGTCTTAGTTACCTTGAAATTATCGTCACTTTTAATTTTTGTATAATAAATTTATACGTTTTTTTTATTCCTGTTCTATCCTCTCAGATATCTCATGCTTATTAAATGGTCTAAATTTATAGGCTACTATAATAATCTATTACTATATATATTTAAGTAACATTATTATAAATAATCGGATCATAATGTAACACGTAACGGTATATTACGATAAAGCCTCAACTATCCAGGCCTATACAAGTAGAATTTTTATGTTCCTTGTTCAGGTATAACGTTGGTTTGAATCTTATCTCGTTTATGTTAAATTTACATCTGTATAAATACTTGCATTTGTATCGACGCCATAAATGTCAACGTTAAAAGTACTTTATACGAAATTCGTGAAGTCCAACGCATTTTGCGCCGTGTATTGCTGTTGATATAATAAAATTTTATTGTAAACGAGTTGAGACGAGGTTTAAGAGTGCCCAGCAGGACACCCGAGGGCACGCCACTCTTCCACCCACCGTTTATAAATTTTGCTCCTTTTGCCCATTGTTTACTTTACGGGTGATGTTTAAAATTTTATGAGTTCCATTAAGACTGACGGCGGCTATTCAAATTATATTCGGAACGGTTGCCAACTCGATAATGCCAGGTCGTGTATGCAATTCTTTTTGATTGCGTTTAATTTATTCGATAGGGTCGAAGTGTTTGATTTTATTCGTGATTATTCCGTAGTCTTGAAAGCGCTGGCGCTATAAAATTTAAACGTCGTTGTTAAGGTCTCCAAGTGAATATGATACGTAGGTGTTGGTCGGGTAAACAAGGAAGGTTAAGCATTCGCTGGCGTCGACGCTTGTTTTAAGAGCACTTCACAAACTGTTCTTTTGAAGCCTTCGCCTAACAGACGCTTTTTAAACGACCTGAAGTATTGTTTTAGTTCTTTTCATTTTATTTTTGACGCAAATAACAAGTAGACGGTGTCAAAATGTTAGGGAATATTTACCTTGGGTGTAATATATTTCTCATTCCATGCGTTATAACCTTTCTAAGTTTCAAAGTAAATACTTGCCTCCGTGGTGCTTCTGTCCCACACACTGGCCGTGTTAGTACAAATCCACGACATAATACACTGTGGCGGTCGTATAATATTTGGTGAGCGTTGTTTGACAAGCGTGTTCGTGTGTTTTGTTATTGGACACCTCGACTCTGCACACAGTCTTTATTTGAATTGGCCTGACACAAATGACAGTTTTCAGGAGTCTGGCGGCCCTCACTGTAGCAGCTGTTTGTACATCTGACTATTATGAAATATTTTCCCAAGTAAGTTGTAGCTACAGTAGCGGCGATTATTTGTACAGTCTTATCACACGATAACTCGAAAATAAATCATCGTTCGATAACAAACCGATATTTAACAGTAAGGGCTACCGTGCGATAACCTTTACGGTAGGATTGTAGTAATCTCATAGATAAGACAGAGAAATTCGTTGTTGTATGTTCTATTCGTGCACGTGCACTGCCTTAGTAATTGTAATTTAAAAGAGACAAGACAACACACACAAATTCATTGGGAGGGTTGTTTGTAATATCTGGCAACATTTACAGGCGAGTCACGGCCGGTTTCGTGCTTAGTTTTTTCTCTAGTTTACGTGCTGTTGTTTGTCACATAGCGTTGCGTAGAGTTGTCGAGTGAAATGGGTAAATTTTTTGTAGCTGCACGTTACGTTTCTAGTAATCAACGCTGTTATTTATTCTTTCAACGAAGCTGCTAAGAGTGGTTCTTGAAAATATTTGTAGGTATACGGTTAATATCTTTTGAACCTTTATAATTTATTGTAACCTATTTTCTAAACATATGCTTGATTCTGTTACATGCATATCATCACGCCTGTATATTCTCGAATTGGCAAGAGTGCCATTTTTCATGTCATGGTACGGCTTCATCAGCGTGTTAAATTCTACATGTTATCGGTATCGTGGATGCTAAACGCTTATGTGACTAATACTAATATATTCGCCAGTGCTGTATAGTTAGACAGTGGGTCTTTTTCTAAAGCACAACATATACTTGCTAGACATAGTGACAATTGTGAAATTAAGAAATGTAGATCGGGTCGTAGCTTTCTTCACCACGTAGAACAGTCCTTATTTGTATGATCAACATATGTCATGTGCAATGCAGTACTAAATGTGCTTTATGCTTACATTCTGACCAGAGAACGTTGTAAAAATACCCATCGATATTTAATTTATTGCACATTTTTAACAATATCATTGAAATCTTAAACTCCTATTTTACATAAATATCAAATGACGAACTAAAAATGTAATTACCATAAAAAGTTTTAAACTCGTTATCTTATTTGCTTGTTGTTTCTGCTTTGTTTATACAACACGTATGTGTTTAATTTATTAGACTTGGATCCGGTTTTAGACTATTTGTTTTTTTTATAGATAACAGCGGTTTTATAGACAACATAGTGTATACCAAAATATACAGAGGTTAATTTTAATATGACGATAAATGATATTCTGGACGTAAAGTTACAGAGTACTAGTAAGATAGATGAAAAAAATATGAGCCTTATTTTCTTGCCTTCTTGGTGTACCAAAAGGTAATTATCTTGTAACGCTCAGTTCTTGGGTTCAATTCTAACAATAAGAGCAAATAAAAAAGCGCAAAATAACAAGTTATTTACTATCTGGCTGGAAATAGCAATACCAAACGGATCACTTAGGACTATAGGACGGGTACACTACAAAAAGACGAAAAACTTTATTCCGAAAGTCACAAATACGAATTTCATAATACCGATTTTCATAATTCCGAATCTTCAATATTCCTTACGGTTATAATTACTATTCTCAAAATTCCGAACTTAAAAAGGCCGAATAATAAAAAAATCCGAATTACTTGCGCATATATTATTTATCATTTTATATTATTTCATTTAATTATTTATTAATTATTTTTATTTTACTATTTATTTGCGCTGTTTCGGCTTACTGACCGGCAGAGCCGGCCAGCCTCAACCACTACGGCGAGCCTTCAATTCACTTGCTCCTCAGCTCGTGGGCCGTCACACCCCTCCGCGCCTACGCGTGCTTAAATTGCACTCTAGGGTAGGGCAAACAAGTCTACGTAAAGTCGGCTTTGCAGCGATTCGTTTAGTCACATAATTTTGTAGCTATTTTTAGTTTATTCGAAGTATTAAAAATCGGAATATTTGTTTTTCGGACTAATAACCCTTCGAACATTTGACTCTTCGGACAAATGAAAATCGGAAAAGTAACAAATCGGATTTATGACTTTCGGTAAAATGTTTTTCGTGATTTTGAATAATAGATATTATTTTTCGGTATTATGAAATTCGGACTTTTGAAAATCGGGATTTCAAAATTCGGAATAAAGTTTTTCGGAATTTTGGGGTGTTCCCCTATATGACGATATAAATTTATTATTAAGATTTCAAATATCTAGTTCTAGTTCTACTTACTTGTTATTAGATTTGATCATGTATAAAGAATTACAAAACAGATTATAGTTGACATAAACATCACGAAGTGAATCGTAAATACATAAGAAAAATATTATGTATCATTTCTAGACACACATGTAGATCTAGAATATTATCTCATCACAAAGTGCTTGGTTTTATAATATGAAATTGTTTTGTTTCATTTATTCTAAGAAATCGAGCGTAGGTACTCATAGATGGAAAGATTTTGTTCCATTGTTTTTGAATTCAATCGTTTATAGAGCTTGTTATTAAAAATAGA
Source organism: Orgyia antiqua (assembly GCA_916999025.1). Taxonomy (NCBI): domain Eukaryota; kingdom Metazoa; phylum Arthropoda; class Insecta; order Lepidoptera; family Erebidae; genus Orgyia; species Orgyia antiqua. The sequence goes on from OU779862.1 coordinate 25,819,242, forward strand.
TATTGTAGAGAAATTCATAACAAAGACGGATGTTTCTAATGTCTTGGTATCACATTATAATATTTATAATTATTATATCAACTATAATAATTATAGCTTTTGTTTAATTAATTATCATTGCTAAGAAAATAACTTCGATGTAGTCTCTTTAGAGTTGTACTAAAAACAACACACAAATACACTTCTCTTTATGTAGATGGTACGAATATGAGTCCTTTTAAATTTAACCTGTTTTCTTCCATTAATAACTAGAATATTACTTTTGTAGTAGTTCCTCATGTTTTTATGATCTTTATTCAATAAAGCATCTAAACTCAATCTTTCCACTCAATTAAACAACATTTTAATAAACTACAACTTATCCGACTTTATTACGACTACACATCATTAGGGGCGGAATCCTAATAAACATGTGGTATCTACTCATTTCAGAAGCAAAAAATCAGGAAAACATTCCGTATGTCAAACTAATTCTTCGGAATTACGGCGAAGGGGCATGCGGGCAAAAACACGCATCAATCAACACACCAATGCACTGCTGAATATTTTTAACATTTCGACTTACGAATCGATGTACATCTCCCGCTATATTCACCAACAGCATTTGTATCATAAATATATCCAGCATTGCATTACGTATTAAACAGGCAATTCAACAATGTTCTCTGCTGTCGGAATGTGTTTAAGATAAAAGAAAAACCACAACTAATTCACTTGATATAGCGATGCCAAGCGTATCACTGGTAAAGATGATTATACCTCAATTAAATCCACGTTTACATTAGAATTAATTTATTAAAACATTTAAAGGTTTACTGTATTTTTTGTTCTTATAATTAATTGTTTATATGATAAGATAATTTAAATAATTTATTTGACTTGATTAAAAGAGTTTGTTTTAATTAAATCGATTAGCGTAATATTTTATTGTGTTAATAAGATTGTTAGGACAGTGGTTATGTTAATAAATTCGTTTAATTATGGCACGTTTTGTAACTAAGTGTATAATTAAGTATAAGGGATATAGGAGGTAAATGTTATATGTAACAGCTCGGCATTGAAACATGGCGGTGATTATTGCACACATTATCTTACCCTAAGAGGTTCTTGCTACCCTCACACACCCTCTTCAGATGATTGCACCTTAATTTTATAGGTAACATGTTCGGCAGATTCTGTTTACTGCTGAGTTAGATAGCGTAAGATTTTATTCTCCTATGTTATTAACAATCCAATAGTTTACATTTAGCTACGTTACGTATTCCCATTCAACTATAATTTCGCAAAAAATATTACATTTACACTCGTAAAGTTGCGATACTGAAGTGATTATTCTATTTACAAGCGTAATGTATTTTCTATTGGATTCATAAAATATAGCTCTTCAAAATACAATTTAGCTCGTAAATCTAACCCAAGCTATATGCGAAATTGTAGCTAAGAATTTGAGAACACATTTCTTGGCAGTTCTATTGTTAGTTTATGACGCAAATTAATACTATAATATTTATCTGATTTATTATACCACTGGACTTGTAATGTAAATTTTATTAAAATACGATATTGATAGGAACAAATTTTGACTATATCTAAGCAATAACTGAAGAGCCGTATTGTAAATGAGCATGACATCAAAAAAGCCGGTCAATGAACAAGAAGGGTGCTTTATTGTGGTTTTCCCAAAAAAAAAACTTACAAATCCCCCCTGTTTGCAGCAATTATTGAGAAAAGGAGTTCACGCGGCTCTCTTACAAACTTTAATTTTACAGAGCTTTTGTATTGTACAGGGTGGCTGATGAATTTTGCTACATTAAGAAACTCAAATAAATTTTTTTTCAGTGTATAAAATTCATTTTTCTTTTATTCATGTTAAAGATCATTCAATTTTATTAAATATAGCTTAATTAGTTTTAAAAATAATGGAATTTAAATACCCCCCCTGCTCGTTGATGCATGTGCGGCATCTTACCAAAAAGTTGTTCATTACTGCTTGGAGAGTTGAGACAGGAATAGCAGCAATTGTTTCTCGAATGGATTGCCTTAGTTCATTCAAATTTGTTGGTTTTGCTTTGTAGACTTCCTGTTTGCAATAACCCCACAAGAAAAAGTCAGGTGCAGTAAGGTCAGGCGACCTGGGTGGCCAACGGAATGTGGAGTTTCTGCTTATCAGCTTATTGGGAAATTTTCGTCGCAATTCTGTCATAACAGGTTGAGCTATGTGAGGAGCTGCACCATCTTGCTGAAACCACACAGAGTTGAAAGAAATTCTCATTCGGCGTAATTCTGGATAGAAAAACTCTCTCAACATGCTCAAGTAACGGTCTCCAGTAACCGTAACGGTGTGACCGTTTTCTTCGAAGAAGTAGGGCCCGACAATGCAGCGTGATGAAACTGCACACCACACTGTGACACGAAGTGGATGCAATTCCGTCTCATGGAGTATCTGTGGGTTGGAAGCACTCCATATTCGACAATTTTGTTTGTTTATGTTGCCGTTTAAATCGAAATGGGCCTCGTCAGACATGAAAAGACAGTTCAACATGTTTCCATCCTCTTCCACCATTTGAAGCATCTTCTGGCAAAATTCCAAGCGAATCTGCAAGTCTGCAGCGTTCAGTTTGTTGGCCAATTGAATTTTATATGGGAATAAGTCCAAATCTTTGTGCATAATTGACTGTAATGACTGTCTGCTTATACCCATTTGAGCAGATAAGCTTCTTGTCGAAACACGTGGATTGTTTTGTATGGCAGCAGCTACAGCAGCGATTGTTTCCTCCGTTCGAACTGAAGGGTTTCGATGGTAAGGTCTTCTGTTGACTGTCCCATGCTCGGCAAAATTGTTTACAAGTCTCATTATGGTCCATCTGCTCGGAGGATTGCCGCCAAACGTGCGCCTATACTCTCTTTGAACCGAAACTACGGACTCCAGTGCGTGATAGCGGCGGACAACCCAAATTCTTGTTTCAGTGTCCCAGTTATCCATTTTTGTTAAATGTAAAAATCAATCTGCAAAATAAAAAAAAATTAACCAGATTCATTAAATAGAAAAAAAGTTATTCAATTTTTTTTTGGTAGCGGCTTTCATCAGCCACCCTGTAGATGAGCTTTGATCCCAAGACATTCGACAAAATCCTGTTAGGGACAAAGCGCTTTGACAGAAGACTGTCGAACAATGAGCGATCACATTACTCGCCTCGCTTCCGGAACACTGACTTCGTAAACTGAGGTTTTACACCTCGCTACATTTTTGTTTGACGGTTTTTCGACAAATGCTATTACATGATTATACATGGTTCAATAAACATGTATGTAAAACGATAGATGAATTTTTTAACAATAAAAAAAGAGGTTAAACCATTTTATTGTATTTTTTGTATGTTAGTTACGCAATTTATTTTTCAATTGTAACCCTATTTGACTTTATTTGGTATTATTTCTAACCGCGAATTGAGAATTTATTTTGGAATTTATGTTTCGTTATTGTGAAAATTTTATAGTGCCTCCCAATTATCCAAAGTTCAAATTACACTTTCAGATACTGGCACAATATTATAAAGACTGTGTCTAGTTGAGTTTTGTGCCTAGATCTCGACTCTACAAACGTATTCTGTCACTATTATTCGTTTGTGAGTGACTTTATGCTTTATTTTATTATGTAACTTTTTTGTCTGAATTTAATATTCCGAATGCAAAATTTGAGTACTGTAGAACTTTTATAGTCCAAAATGCCCTAAAGCTGCGGCGTTTCTGTACACAATAATTTATTGTTCCTGACTTGCACATACATAAAATTGTACATAACTCTTGCAATATATGTCAGGATGTATGTATGTAATTCGATTTTTATGATCATCGATACAACATCGATAAATAAAGATTACGAGCGTCTTTTACGAGGATATCTGGATTCTATTTATTTTATAGCTGTTTACAATTAACGCGACAAATTTTGTGTCGTGTTGCAGATTTACAGCCGGCTAAATCTGTCTTGGTAATGTAAGTTGCTTAACTCAGACACGATGAATAACTTCTGAACAAAAATGTCGCTCTTTATAAAATAAAATAGTAAGTTAACTTTCGTGTTGAAAACTTTCTAACAAATTCCAAGAGTTGTATAATTAGATTCGTGTTGTGTTTTTAAAATACATATAATTTACGCGGATCAATTTGTACGGATAAATTTTAACTCTGCGGCTTTTAAAATTAGCCGCTCACTAATTAAATGTAAATAGATTGCTTATAAATCTTCATTTAGAGCTGCAATCTTGTAGTTTGAGTGCTTTATTAAACATATTTAACAATTTTAATAACTATTGACAAAAAAGCTAAATATGTATTAGTGATAATTTCACATTTTAGTGATCTCTTGTAGTTTTGCGCATCTCTCATTTTATATCTCAAATTAAGTTAATTACCATGTCATGTTATTACACTGATGTGTTATTGTTGATATTGCCATGTAGAACCCTCTAATTAAATAATGAAAACCTTGTAATTTTCTAGTTATTTGACTTTGCTACCAAGACAGAGACTTCTGAATTTAGCTTAGGGGATACTTAATATACTTGGCTTATAATTTCATTGTATTTAAATGTATTTAAATTTACGAGTACCTCTAAATAAAAATATGTTCTATAGCTTACATCTATACCATTAAAATAGGATTGGAAAGTAAACTATCACTCTGTATGTGTAAATTTATGTCTTGTTTCTATTCTTAGCACATAAACTTCTTTGGTATCCATTATCATACATAGTTATGGGATGTGGTAACGTAGTAAAATGTAAAACAGTTATTTATTTAGCGGTTTTCCGGCCGCTTGTTAGTTGCCTCTATAATACAGAATGAACACCTTCATGATGTAACTATGTGGAAGAAATATAAACGATAGACATTTTTTTTCTACTATGAAAGGTATCCTTAACGGAATCGAGTGTATATGTATTTTATGTATATGCAAACAACAAACAACTTCAGCTACGTTAGTGATGTGGTATAATTTATCGATAACATGTAATATGCGATTAATCGAATTTTAATATGCAACTAATCAAATCGAATAATATTTATGTAACTTATTTCAATCAGGATTATTATCGCTTGAAATTTTATCCAATCAAGTTTGAAATGTTAATGTTGAATTTGCATACAAATTAAGATAAGTAAACTAATTGAGTACAAATATTTATCTTAGTTCATGCTACCTGTACGATAAACAAATACTATCATACAGATGCATTAATATCTTAATGCATAGTCACCGTCTCCCCCAGATCCAGGATGACGAAATAGTATTAATAATAACCGTTTTTATTTTGCTGTTAAGTTTAAATGTCTGAAGTTTCGCGCTAATCTCAGGAACCAATGGTCCGATTTGAAAAATACTTTCAGTGTTGGATAGTACATTTATCGAGGAAGCCTATGGCTAAGCATAAGTGAAAAATGTAGCAAAAACGGGGACTTATTCCTAAATTTCACGCGTACGGAGTTGCGGGCAACTGCTAGTTTTAAATACATGTCATGTCTGGATTACACATTCATTTATCATCAGGTGGAGTATTGTCATTTGCACATCCAAGCTATAAAAAAAACGCTCAAATGTTGATTTAATGTATTTTTAGTAATAAATTTTTACGACTAGTAACGCTATGCTCATTGAAAATTTTATTTCTTCATCGATTTGAGTGATGGCTGCAGTAAGGCGAGGTGTTAATAATATCGCGCCTCCCTATTCTCACCTTTATTATCGCCGACACCTTTGCACTTTGTTTTATTTTCTTGCACGCCTCGTCCGAATAATTCCACAATAAAGCATCTGTTGTTCCCTGCTAAATCTTTACATCAAACGTTCCTCGAAGGGGAACTTTCTATACGAAATATCAACGCTCCCATTGTACGTCATTCTATTTTATTCCTCACAAATGGGTTTTTGTACGAATGTAATGAAGGCTTTTATTCAGAGGTGCGAATGTAGAATGGTATAGCGAACGTGCTGTTCAGTTGAACGTGTATTCAGTACAACTGTAGAGTTTTATTACTAGATATTTGGCAGCCAGAAACCTTATAAATAGACTGTTATGTTTGAAGCACTGGGAATTGTGAACGATCTATCCTAGCTTAGATTATGGATTGTTCATTGTAGTCTTATTACATTTGTAACATTTTTGAGGCTCTCGATCTTGACCCTTGATCCTTTAGCAAAATTTCGTATAGTTAGATACTCTTCAATACCAATATTAGCACTGCATAATGGTGCTTAGATCGATACCAAGTAAGTTCCATAAAAACAGTTTCGGTTTTGTCGAAGAGCAACTGACAGAACACACTCCAGTTAGTTCAAGTACCAATTACAATTGATTTAAAATAAAGATGCTGCAAGTCGTGCCAGTCTCCTGTTATTGCAACATACTAGAGAGTATGTACCACTTACGTTGTTAACTAAGCTCAAACTAAAAAGCAATAAGGACATCAGCAATACAGTTTCAGATAAGATACGTGAATAGTATTTAGGTGTCTCAGGAATTATTTTTAAAAAAAACAGGCGCCGTTGAAGGCGGGCGCTAGTTTATCTCTAGTTATTTGTCGTATCAAGTGGTTCTTTTTTCTTTGCCGCCAACCGCTTCAAACAAACCGCTTGTACGGTAGCACTCTCGCTACATATTACTGATGTGAGAATGTCCAAAGAACTGTTTTACTTCATATGAACATAATTATATTTTTTTAAATCTGGTTATAATTTGAGATAATACAGGTGGCTTGTCGGTATAATTCTTCGCCTCCGATTGAGGTTCAATTTCGTGGAAACAATCTATAACTATTCAGGTATTCGCTTAACTTTAAGAGATATCTTAACAAGATAAGGGGACACCGGTTGTAGAATTAGTTAGAATTTAATTTTTTTTAGAAAGTTTTTAACCTGATTCAACGTACTTACTAGTAATTTACTTGCTTTCTTATATGTATAAGATATTTGTAAGATTAAACGTCATCAGTGTGAATGGAAGACATGACGATCCCTAATAATAAAACCCGTCTCTACTTATCCACTTCCTCAGCGTGGTCCTTTCCTAGCGTTTAAGAAGTCCGAGAAGTTATGAAGAACGAATGTATGTATAATCTGTAGTAATTTTAGATACTATTGGTCTTATTCATAATGACTTATCGGAGATTTTATCGCAGAGATAATATTTTTTTTATCGTAAAAAGATTATTATGACTAACAAGTCTTGTTGTAGTTGTTTAAGTTAACTTTTAAACCTCCGATAAGTCATTATGAATAAGACCATAAATATATAAAAGCATATCTATTTCTAGATATTTCTAAGTATGTTTTAATAAACTAAACTAAATTTTTAAAAAGTTTTTGTTAGTATTTAATTTATTCTTAAAATACATAATGTACCTATTCTATACAAATGTATTTTAGAAAAGAATATTTATTTCAATATTTAGAAACGTGTGACTATGTTATCTAAATATCTTGTTTGGTTTATAATAATCTGATATTGAGCCAGTATCCGGCTTGTTCAAACCGTATTGTTCATATCAATAAATTACACCCACTAAAACTTCAGCTGTCAATTAAATTATTAAATAAATTATATAAATATTAATTAAATAAATGTTCTTTTTATATGTGTACTATACTCTTATATAGTGTTTATAATTCAAAATTGTTACAATAGTTGTTTATTATTGTTAGGGCTGCCTCCATTTTGATAAAATATAAAAAAAAAACAATAATCAAAGTCACACTTCATTGAAAGATCATAAATATTTTATTAATCCACTGAAATGAGACTAAACTGTATTAAGCTATGTCTATATTCAGTCTACAGGCTACATTGAAAACATATTTATTTGAAAGTAGTAAAAAAATGAAAGATTTCCCGTTATATAACAGCCCCAGTCGGAGATTTCTCCGATTCTTTTCAAACATAAGCTTGTAATATTTTTTTTTTATAAAGGAGTCGTCTATAAATCGTGTGTGATAAACATAAACTGTTATTTTTTTATTATTTATTAAGGCTAAAGTAATTTTAAAAATTAATAGTTTGCTGAACAGTAGCAACCCTAGACAGGGTCCATCACTTGGCATCACTTACGCAGCTCGTAACAATTTGTCGTACAATCGATGCAGGCGCGGCATTTATGCAAATTACCTCGTTCTTTATTCTCACTCGTTAACGGTTAATCGGCTTATCACGCCTCGAATACACAAATACCCATTACTGAGGTTAAAATTATTAATACAAACACATGTAAAGTTCATTTACATTAATGGGTATTATCGCCCATGTTTAGATAGGACTTTATTATTTTATGTTAATAGGTAATAATGCTGGCTATCACAACTGCTGTGTCCTGTTGCTATGTTTATATGAAACCGGTCACAATCTTTAAACTTGTTTAGGATAGTGATCATTATAATAAATGTGACACGACTGTAATTTTGTTCTGCTGCTTGTTTCGTTTTAAATCTTATCTTATTCTAGGAAACTTATAAAATGTTAGTACCTAATGATTTTTATGCTGATTAAATAAAAGTACCAACAGAACTTTAATTAAATTTACTTTAGAAGTTCCTTTCAAAATATTACGTTATGTTGATACAAGTACTACGCATTCTCAGATCGTATAAAGACCTGTTAATCGTCTGAAATTTTAATAACAAACATCATATGAGATTATTGGTCTAAATTATAACTATCTTGTCCAGTAATCTTCAGTTGCATGATAAACGCAGATGGTAAATAGACGTATCTTATGTCACTTCGGAGAAATGCACCCGTCTGACGCAGGAAGCTTACAGTCATTACGTGCAGGTTAAGTATAGGTTCACTAGGGAATTGCTCATTCGTCACTGCACTTTGTAAAGCTACGACCGGTACTAGATTGTACCATTTGCAATGATTTAATTTGAGAATAGAAGTATCCGAGTTTACTAAAATGTTGGTAAATACAATTCTTACACGAAGTTGAATTGACAGTAGGAGGCAACTGTAGAAGGGTAGAAACAAATAGCGGAAGGAAAATTTTGCCATGACATGATACGAATATGTTATTATAACGATTTCGATACCAGAAACAGGTCGTGCGCCCACTGCTGGTCACAGGGGCCTTATCTAGATGTTGAGCTACTGTAATTCTAATATAATCTATGTTCTTATTGTCTGAACCATCGAGTACATGATTGGTCTTTAGATCAATTTCTAATCCGAGATTTCTTTATTGCACGTGAAAATCTACTCGTTAGGTCTGGCTATCTAAATATTTTCTTATTCTTATTTCATTCAAAATAAATACACACAATTTTGTCTTTATCTTAAAAAAGACTTTTCTCTGATTGTTTTTATAACGGGATGCGTGGGTCCATACCATGTCCATACGGGATCAAAAATAATACAAGAAAACTTTTTATTCCAAGATATGCAAATACGTATCGATAGGTCCCAAAAGTCCCGTTTCGATTGTTTAAGGACAAACTCAAAAGCACCGTCATGTTACTAAGCGAACCGAATTTCACAAATAAAAAACTCACAGTAGTCAGTTTTTGGCCATGAACTGACTTTTTTTTCTCTCTCTAAACCAGGTTCTCATGATTTGTGGACAGGTGGCGCGGGCGTCGTATTGCGGCATCTTTGTGATTTGCCTTTAATCTTACCGCCGTATTGTACGCGTGCTCTCCCAACTTTTTACTTCAAATTGTACGATATTGATGTGTGCTGATTTGTTGTGATTTCTTCAATAGTTTCTTCGGTAGTTTTATGAATCTTTAGACGGATCTAAGACTCGATGGTGTAATATTTCCTTTGTTCTTTAGTAAGATGGTCTTTGTCTGTGTGTAGACAACTCACATATATTCATAGAAACAAATGAATTAACTTCCAGGAAAGGGGGATGTTATTACTACTTGTCTATTGTATATACATACATTAAAATCGTTATTTACTATTTTAAAAGCTCTATAGACTTATGAATAGGCATGAAATTTTAGAGGCAGGTAGAATTTTCTGAGTTAGTTCACACACAACAACACATCTAGTACTTAATGCAGAATTTTAAGCAGATACATAACAGGAATTCTCCGTAGTCTATCAATTATACACTATACTTATGAATGTTTTTCTTTGTCGTTAGGTTTAACCGCAGAGCTGTTCTACGTGCGCGATGGGCAGATCAACTTCTATGCTCTCAATTTCGTGGTGCCAGTACCTGCCACCATCGGAGAGCTACATTTCACGTGGCAGAGTCTCACCAGAAAACCGGTAACTATTAAAATATTATAAAATTAAGCTAAAAAAGAAACACATAAATAGTTAAAATAAACAACATTGTTGTATTAAAGAAAAATGGAATAAACTGTTTTTCTTTAATGTTCATCTCTCGCCTAAACGCAACGGCTACGCAACGACAATACATAGGTACAGCTAGAGTTTAGATTGATAAACTCATAATCTATAAGAAAACTAGCTGACTCGGCAAACGTTGTTTTGCCATACAAATGACAGGGGTAGACAAATAATTTGCAATAAATTAAAATTGCGACTATAATTTGAGATTTAAACTATCCTATCTCTCAAGTTGGATCGAACTGCACATGGTGTGCGAATTTTATTATAATCGGTTAAGTGGTTTAGGAGTCCATTGAGGACAAACATTGTGACACGAGATTTATATATATTAAGATTGTTATCTGTGTATTTATTAATCCATATTTAGATACATCGTATATTTACTTACTCTAAACAGGTTAACACAATAACCTTATAAAACTCCAATTATTATTTTATTTATGTATTAATAACAACCCGCAGAAGGCTAAGACCTAATAAAATGTTATTCATATTATAGTCTGTATGGAAATGGAAGTGAACGTAGGCGAAGACGAAGAATCGATTTGATAGAACAATCGTTCTATTATGGTAATGAGTGTTACGGAACGAATGCGAAATTGATCATCGTTCATCGCACGTCCTAAGTCAATAACACTTTAAGCACAATTAACTGGTTTTCCTTTCGATACAGTTACGACTTTTATAAATTTGCCGAAAATCCAACAATTGCTTGCTAACAACTAATTGTTGAGCTATTAACAATGGCGATAATAGCCATAAAACTTGTTTTTATTAAAAGCCATTACTCAAGTTGTTGATTAGCGTGATGACTACATTCAATTCCCAGAAAACGAGCCCTTCTTATGCTAATTCAGCAACCCACGTTCGAATTTTGAATTTCTCTTAGTTTCTGTAAAGGTTTTCGCTTTTACACCATCTGCTTCAAGTTTTGATTGATGCTACTTCTTCAGAAATGTATTTCTTATTCGTATTTTTAGTCTTAATTGAAATTGCATCGCTCTTCATGCTAATGCCGCCGGCAGATCACGAAGTTGAGATACATATATTCACTGCGTCTGAACTCAGTGCTTCCTAACCAAATATTATGCGCATGTATTTATTTTATCCGCCGCGATGTTCTCAGCACATACAGCAATACATACTTAAGAATCAGTTTAGTCCTTCAGTGGCGTTGCATTTTGATCAGAAACGACGCGACGACCACTTTGCATATTCAATGTATTCAATACATACACAACAAGAGTCACACCTGAAGTAACTACACGCAAACAAGTTCAGTCAACTTGTCAATAAAACATCTGCTTATTTAGGATGTTATTTGCAAGTCATACGAACACGCTCGCCAGATTACGGGATGCTCCATCAGCTTGAATGTATTCATGGCGCCGAGCGTCTCTACCAATAAACAACTTTGGATATTTATTAACTTTGTGTATAGCTTAGGTAATGCCATGTCAGTTCCATTATAAATTGATTTAATATTTACATTATTTCTTATGGAACAGTCGTTCACCTTTGCTTAGTAATATTTGAAAAATAAATATCGTGCTGCATATGGTTTGGTTGATCACGCGCCAAAGCCCTTTGCTTGTTATCAACATCTCGGCGTGCTTTGTGCGACCGCCGTTATCAGATCTGCCATTCCCCCTCACTTCTCGGAGCGACTCCCTTATTTATATGCGGCGCCTTTGACTAGTCGAACAAATATTTGGGAACCGGTTAACTAGCGCCAATGAGAGATCTCGACACCATTGTCTGTACGCACTGAGTGCCTAGTGATAATATTTAATTAGCGGCTGCGGTGTCGCACCTACACTGCTTTATGTGTAGTACCCGCGTGGTACTGCATGTCTGATGAGCCGGCCAAAGAACCCGCAGCAAATACTATTTACATAACAATTCATGCAACGCCGCCCCCGTGATTAGTTAGATAATGAGCGCCTCGTGATCATAATATTTAATAACCAATTACAAAATAACTGGCTGCGTCCATAACATCTGTCTAACATAAGTCTCCTGGGCTTGTCACAATATGTTCCCGCCGCTCTCGCATAAGGGAAACATAAAGCACATTGAACTACATTCTACATGCAAATAAAGGCAATGCCAACAATAACTGTTGCGTTGTTTATGTACCCGATAAAGGAATGATGTTCGTGATCTCACGGTGGCTTACATTTCTCTTTTGATCTGTTCAAACGTCAGTAACTATAATGTATAAGAACCATTTAGGGTCAAACTGTCTGCTTGTGTCCGTCAATTACTCGCAAACATACAGTTATTTCATGATCATACTGTACCGTTAGGAATTCATGCATGTTCCCAAGTCGGCATAAATTACAAATGTTTTTTTTTGTTACAGTTGCCGTACACTCTTAATGTGGATATTGTGAATGTACAAGGAATGCATGGAGAGACGATTCGTCCTGCAGATGCAATGAATCCACCAACGTTTAATATTTCAAGCGAAGGCTATGTACCAACGGAACCGCAAACATGGAGAGTTGACTTACCATGTACTCACACCATCGCTTCTGAAGTCGATATCACCATATCATTAAATGTAACAACGGGTTCATCGTCCACAACATTGCATTTTCGACGGAAAAAAATTTGCTTAAAAGAAGCACCAAGACCAGCTGTTAGAGTAGACAGTGCACCATATGCGGCTACGTCTGCTGATATATTCTACGCGGGAGTTGGTTGTGCTGGCGGAGCACTTTTGATAGCTGGAGTAGCTGCTGCGGCTTGCAGGGCACGGGCGAGAAAGCTTCGACGGGCAAGGAGTGACGAACAGGACGCTCATGCATTCTTACCAGACTCCTCGTGCAAGTCCGCCGCCAGTTATACCAGTTACCGCAGACCTACGTCACTACCGGTCGCTGCAGCTGAGGAGAAAGCTAGAGATTTACAGCAACGAATAGCCGAACTTACAATACAAAGGTGTAGAGTTAGATTACGTTCAGTTGCCATGGAAGGTACCTTTGGTCGGGTCTATAGAGGAACATATGCTGACGAAGAAGCTAGAGAACAAGAAGTTCTAGTCAAGACTGTTGCCGAACATGCTTCTCAAGTACAGGTAACTGATATCGTACTCATATTTAAAGTGTCTTTAAGGAAATTATGATATTGTACCGTAAACTTATATATATGTCTTATTTTTAGGTTTCGCTGTTACTACAAGAAGGATGTATGTTGTATGGACTTCATCACGAGCGAGTTTTATCTGTTCTTGGCGTTAGCATTGAGGATCAGACGGCACCATTCCTACTTTATCCGTGGAGCTCTAGTTGGAGGAATTTGAAGCAGTTCCTTTTGGCCTGTAGAGGGGTTACCTTGGGCGGAGCAGCACAAGGAGCGCCACCGCCTCCGCTGACTACTCAACATGTAGTTAGAATGGCTCTCCACGCATTAGATGGTCTAATTTATCTTCATTCGCAGCATGTTTTGCATAAAGACATGGCTGCTAGGAATTGTATGTAAGTGTACCTTCACCTTTATCGTCATCATTACATTAATATAATGCATTCGGGGTTCAATAGAATTCTCATCTATTAATCTCTTCAACAGAGTCGACGAAAATCTTCGAGTAATGATTGCAGACAATGCTTTGTCGCGAGATTTATTTCCAGCTGATTACCATTGTTTAGGAGATAATGAAAATAGGCCAATCAAGTGGCTAGCTTTAGAGGCTTTAACGAAAAGACAGTTCAGTCCAGCTGCCGATGTTTGGGCACTGGGAGTGTTATTATGGGAGCTGACCACTTTAGCGCATCAACCGTATGCGGAAGTGGATCCGTTCGAAGTAGCTGCATATCTAAGAGACGGTTATCGGTTGCAGCAGCCGGCGAACTGTCCTGATGAACTGTAAGTATCTATGTAGTATTAAATTTTGAATGAATTTGTTTAGGAATAGAGTAACATGATCTCTCCGTTAATCTGTGACACAGAAGAGTCTTAAACTACCAATTGGCCAATATGTATATTCTAATAAAGTTCCTGCAATTACTTCAAACTATTTTGCATTCTCTCGTTTCTTTACAACATTTTCCGTCAGTAAACTGCTTGATAATGTTACATACAATATCAATTGATAAGTTTTCTTGTTTTGTCATAGATTTGCCGTGATGGCGTATTGCTGGGCAATGTCGCCCGATGATCGGCCAACGTTACCACAACTACAAATATTCTTAAGGGACTTCCACACGCAACTTACAAGATTCGTGTAAATCATTCCTTAGTTCGTTAAATATATCCAAAGACGACAATAAAGTGTTAATTAAAGTGAACTTTATACTTTTTGTGAAGAGGCCTTATTGTGAAGTGTGAAGTGACAAATGAAATTATTAAGAGACTGATTCCTATGTTTGTATTTTATTTGTTTATTTAATTGGGGTAGTTATCACATATTTAAATTACATCTTAATACAAAGATCTTCTCCTATTACAGCGATTAAATTTCGAAGTTACCAAATAAAAAAAACTAATTGGCTCTCAAAGTTTTGTTTGGCCTAACTTTTTATCTCGCAAGTATCAACTTTTTTATTTTTTCAAGATGTTATCTGGGCTTTTAAACTATCCTTATGGTATCCATATAATTTTCTAGTTTATGGAGATAAGCAAATTTTAGCACCGTCTGTTCAATATAATTATTCTCGCAGATATTTTTTGAAATATGTGATGATACCTCGATACCATTAAGTCACGGAACCCTCAGTACATTGTATGAGGTACTAATACACACTAATATGAGTTTTCAAACTACGCAAATTGAATTAAAATATAGAAGAAATAAATACTTGGTGAAGAAAAGTGTGCACAATTCCAGATAACTCCGACATTTGTTAAGAGGTGAAATTTAAATTCAAAGATTATGTTACACAGATACAGAGATTAATAATAAACTTCAGCGTTTCAAAAAGAAAAATATGTCTATGATAGGCTACAAATAGTTCCTGCAATGTTTAATGCAATACTTTGCAATTTGATATAAATTAATTAGCAATATTACAACAGTAAATTAAAAGCTGAGCGGCCTAATTAGGTTAGTTTATTTTAATATATTTTTCAAAATATGCAATTATATTTTACATTCATCATATTTTATCATAATTTATTAACCGCATTAAAATCCATTGTGTAGTTTTAAAGATATAAGCTCACGTGTGGACATACATACAAAGTCAAAGTCAAAATTTTTTATTTCAAGTTGGCATATTTTACAAGCTCTTTTGAAACGTCTGAAACTAGGTGTCTTTTCCAAACGCGAATCCTATGGAGAAGAACAGACAAGAAACTCCATGGATTTTTTTCTTTTTCATTTCAGTTCTTTTTTTTAAAATAATATTATACATAGTTGTATCAGGGGTGTGAGAATGATGCCGATCAGTACAAAAATAACGACTTTGATTTATAATAAGTAAAGGAGTCGAAACTCATATTAGTAGTGATTTTAAGTTATTTTATAACTGGTATTATTAAACCTCACAACTGCCATATTAGTAATAGAATTTTTTTGTAAATATTTATAATTAGTGTTAGTGACTGTATAATACGTAATATTGAATGTGCCTCAGAGTTTATTAAAGCGTTTATTAAATGTTAGTATATTATTATAAAAATTATTAATTAAGACTGGACTAGAAAATGTGTTAAATTGTAATTAAATATTCAGCTATCTTTATTGTCTTTACTATCTTGTCTGTTATTAAAAAAATGCCTTTTTTTCTGGACTTTTGTATTGAATTGAATAAAATCTGGAATGTGAATTTTAAAATTCAATATTTGAATCTGGAATATAAAAAGTGACATAAAAGCTACATAATATGATTTAATATTGATATGCATAAATTGTGGATAATTTTCAATACACTATTGCCTACTTGATTAGCCGGGGAATTAATTGATTTATTTTATTTATTTATATATTTATTAATAGTCATGTAGGGAATAAAATACGTTTAAAATGAAATTTTAATTATTTTATTTACAAAATCTCGATGTAATAGCGTTAATTTAAAACAACAGCTCTTTTCAATAACCAATCTACAATTACGAATAGGTTGGTACTCCGATTATTGGTAATATACTGCAGTCCACATTTTAATACCAAATGCTATCCGTTAGTAGCATATTGAAGCACAAGCTTTAGATTTGCCTATCTTTAGTTAGTGGACCCTGCTTACTGAATCTTTTACAATTCAACTTGTAATAAATACTACTAAATGTATCATCAACATTGTTCATTTACACGTAATTAACGACTATTTTTGTACCTAGCCACTTAATTATTTTTACAGACAAAGTGCAATACAAATTTTTATTTAATTTGATTTTTGTTTTTTGTCAATATGTGTAATTAAACAAAATAAGTTAATTTTTTTGGGAGATTTCATTATCAAGGCTCTTTAAGACGCAATTGTTTACCTTATGCGTGATTGATATTTGATTCATTATAATATGTTATTGCCACTTGAGGAGGAAGCAAATTGCAAATATTGGAAGGCTCAGATTAACTAGGCATGTAAGTCTTCTTATATCCATATTTATAAATTGCAAACCTAGGGTAGGGTGGTGCAAGACTGCGCGTGCGATAAGATTGCGCATAAGTCATATCTGGGTAGTGGAAGAAACTTCGTTACCAACTTCAGTTGTGTTTTGTGTGCTATCATGACTAAGACACGTTAACGAAATTATTTTCTAATTGTATTTATAACACAAGAGATATGAAACTACAAAGTTTTTAGACACGTTTGATCTTATTTTTTCATGGAATGAAAGTGGTACTGTACAAAATGTCTAAGTACTATTAGTAATTTACCCACATTTTCCCGCGGTAGATTTATTGAATTTTTAAATTTAAACTTAGTAGATGGCATATTATTTAGGAGATAGCAATGACATCGCAATTTTCCAAGAAGCATTGGGGTGTGTAAGATTGCGCACTAATATCGCACATCTCTTTTTTTTCAGTTTATTACATAAGGTAGTTTTAAAATATTCATCTTAATTGTTATAGTTTATGGGCATATATGTATGCACTATGTAATTAGTTAATGGTTTGAAGCGAAATACTTATTTTCGAATGTCCATTTCATGTCACATCACATGTCGATTTATAAATGATTAATCTCAAACAAGACGCATATTTTTTATTTTATGAAGCGTTGATTTTAATCTGCGCGGTCTTACACCACCCTACCCTATGTATTAACTATTGACTGCCGTAGTATTGTGATTGCGATATTTTCGTGGTATTTTTCGTCACCATATAACTATTTTATAATAGTGATGTAACGAATGCTGGATTTTTCACATTCGCGAACGCGAATGCGATTGCGAATATTTATCTTCAACATTCGCGAATGCGAATATTTTAAAATTTATAAAAAAGCGCGCGTAAAATGTTTGTTAGGTTTGACGTTTCGTGTCGACCATGTTTAAATTGCCGTTTTTATTTTAATTTAACATAGCCGAGCCGATATTGGTTAATTAAATGAATTTAGTCACAGAAAGTTTCATTCTAAAAGTTTTGTTTTGTTTTGTTTTGAGGTTAGTTTTATGTTATTTTTCAAATTCATATTAAAAATATTCGCTAAAAATTCGCATAATTTTTGTAAATGAGAATATTGAAAAATACGCGTATATTCGCGAATGCGAATATCCGTTACATCACTATTTTATAACTACCAAAAATATTCTAATATCATAAGCGAATATTCTTGTGTACACACATAAAAATAATGCTTTACGAATAATGATTAATAAAGCAGTCTGAATATTGGAGCAATTTTCAAATTTTGTCTTTATGTCCTTTTTGTACGAGGTGTCTTCAAATTTTCAATTTTCAATTTGACATTATACTTGTTAATAAATTGTTTATTAGGTATTCCTACCTATAGTAATTAGATAAAGATAATTTTGTGTACTTTTGACCTGATATTGAGGGCAATAATATTTGTGTACATGACATTTGTAAATAAATTAAGAAACACACTGTGAATATACGAGTAATTAATATTCTAAATCTTGCGTTTTCCTTATATACCTTACAAAATCTTAAATCACACATAAATTTTAGGGTATAATTCATTCATGATTTTAGTAATCCAAGAAAATATAACACATTGTTCTATGTATTATCTTTCGAGGTATCATCACCTTAACACAGTTGTGGCAAGTTAACAATCATCATCATAACATCACGCCTTTTTCCCATAGGGGTAGGCAGAGACTATAGAGCGTCATCTGCAACGATCCAAATATCGTCCTTGGCTTTATCCACACTCATACGTCTGGTACATGCCCGACGGTTGTAAGTGCTACGCACTGAAGCAAGGTTGATCAATAAACAATATATCTGATAAATATCGGACTAAAAATAAATTTATCAACAGCTTATTTACATAGGTACTGTAAGAGACAGTATAATAAAATGTAGGAAGGTAACGTCTGTGAGAGACAAAAACCCTGTCTCTTACTCAATATGAACGCCCTTTATCAATGTAGCATTGATTATGAATAAGAATGTCTAAAATAGCAATAAACCATTGAGTGGAAATATTCGTATAGGTACTTAGTATATTTATTGTGACATACGCGTAAGCTAATATGTATTTGACATTAGTAATCAACTAAATAAAAAAGTTAATACGGTGGAAGTTCTAGCACCGTAAGGCCCCGGCGAGATTCGAACTCGCGATCTCCTGTTTACTAGACAGGCGCTTTAACCAACTAAGCCACGGCGCCTCCGTATGAACTTCGTCAAATAGTGACCCACTTAGCGCCAGCTAGTATACTATAAGATAATAAAAATGATAATTTCATTTCATTTTATCATCATCCTTCGGCGGTAGACTAGAAAAGAACTCAAGTGTCGTTACTCCATTCTATTCCTCGGGCGTTATAAGGAATTATATAAGGAGATGACATAAATTCTGAGGGCAACAGAAAACAGATAAATGTGAAAAATGCATAAGTGTGTTTACATTTCTGTAAACTGATGAAATTTTTATACCTTCACTGCGTGGTATACACCATGAGACGAACAATCGAAACGTTGGAGTAGGTATATTCAACACCACGGAAAAGAAATCAATTGATAGAAAATTGATCTCTGTTCCGTGTTCAACACAAAGTAAACCTACGCGACTGTATCCGAAAAAGATATACATACATTTTAATTTGTCAGATGGCGATTAAGAAGTATTGTGAATATTGAGATATCGACAACAAACGGGTTAATAACCACGTTTATTAGGTACAATTTTTTTGCAATAATTACCAATAGAAGCGTTCATAGTTTTTGGTGCATATATAAGAATATATTGCGTAGTATAGTTTTAAATTATAAGCTATGAAGAACAAAACACAAAAAACTTTGGTAAAAATTGTTACGATATTCTCGATGAAAGTATTCTACACCAGCAAAGTTTTTTAGAGGCCTACCTAGTCGGAATATAGCTGGACAGATACATTTGTTAATAGCCATAAGTAAGTATTCTATGTTACAATCTTAATATAATATAGTAATGTTAATTGTTATGTATGCAAGCGCAGCATACCTATAACATCATAATATTTACGAAAGTCGCATTTAGACGTTTTTCCCACGGCAGTCGTGGCCGAGCGGTTAAGGCGTCTGACTAGAAATCAGATTCCCTCTGGGAGCGTAGGTTCGAATCCTACCGACTGCGGATGCTTTTTGTAATTTATTGCAACATTTATTGGCATTTTATCATTGTTATTGAGCAATTTATTTTATTATCAGCCATCTTTACGTCGATTAGAAATGAAATGAAAATTTTTATTGCTGGCACAGTATTTCATTACAATGCTAGCATGTCAGTGCTTATTACACTTACGCTATATTTATGTAGATGACACTTTAATAGCTACATAATACGAATTAGACAAGACTATGACATAAATGTAGAGTTATATATTAAACACCCATTTTTGCATTAGGTTTCAGTCGCGCTTTTACATAAATAGTGCGTCTTTAGCGAAATGTCAGCACGTATATCCAAATAATACACAGAACATATTCTTTGCTGCAAAAATACACGTGCGTTTTTTTTTTTATTTTCACGAGTTAGTCTCTCAAAACGAGCAGTATTTGCTATTCTATTTAAATTCAATTAATTGTGTACTCTATAACTCTTAAGATGGCAATTAATTTTTTTTATTTAATTTCCACTTTTCACATAAATTACCTATTGAGTGCTAAATGGTGGATGTAGAACTGAAACTGGCAACAATTAATATATTTTTTAAGTTCTACCACAGTGTAATTAAAACGAATGCCATTATGAGTAGGTACGTAATACGTTTTATTTGGTTTGCATTTTTCCAGTTTCCTTAGTGCTTATAAATTTACTTTGGTTATACTTGTCTTAGTTTATGAGAACCTTAGTTAATTAATTTTCATAAACAGAAATATAAATAATTTTATTGATTGTTTTTAATTAATATAAGTAATTATAAATACGTTTCGTAAATAACTAAATACATCATATTATTAAAATAAATTCAATTAAAATACAGGTTTAGAGTTAATTAAAAATCGTTCACAGAATTTTATTAACGTGTAATTAACGAATAGATTATCTATTAGTTTGTTAAACAAATATATGTATTTAAAAGTTTAGACTTTAGTTGTGTAGTGGTTTAAGTAACACGGTTGCAAGGTAAAGATATCCGCTCAAATTCAACCAAATTGTCGTTGTGATTTTTTTATGCTAATGTTACCCCTGAGTTATTGTTATAAATAATTACAGAAGTCAAATGCGGACTAGCATGCTTACTATAGTGTGGTATTATGGTAGGAACCATTTCTGTATTTACAGTGGCGGATTTGCAGTCTCAGCCGCCCTAGGCCCCAAGCTGTTAGCCGCCCTTTTCTCAGCATCCACCATGTAGACTACATAATGAAATTACTTCATTGACAACTTTTATCTAAATAGATTTAGAAATTTAGGAGAAAAATTCAGTTTTATTTCGCAAGAAAATTTCATTTTCTTGTAAACAAGAGGATTTTTTGTAAATCACCGCCCCTAAATCTGGCCGCCCTAGGCCCGAGCCTTAGGGTAAATCCGCCACTGTGTATTTAACGTCTATGATACCGATAAATTAGTTAAGACACTGGCGCTGGTGCAGTTTGGGAGAAAGAGTAATATAATTAGTTTAGAGTTTGAAAAAATAAATATATATAAGTTTAAGTAACAAATACTGCCAGATTTCGCGGTTTAAGGGGGTTCTGGGGGTTTAACCTCCAACGCTCATGCTTCACACATGAAGCTCATCATAATTGGATCTATTTTGTGGCACACTCACTCTACTTTTTTTTTAAACAGCGCGTGTCACTGAGTTTAAACATATGGAAGATTTAAAAGACATGAACCATAAGATGCAAGGAGCTTAACAAGGATTATTGAGATAAAACTGGTTTATGTATAAGAAACATACTTGTTATTTAACATACTGCTATGGAAATCTTAAATATGAATGATGCAAACGCTGAACTTTTTCTACAGTTTTTTTGGAATGTTAAGGGTCTGTGTAAATAGAAAAATAATGATGAATAATTCAAGGTTGACATAAAAGTCTCTTACACTGGCAGTTAATTTTTTAAAAGGGACTTTACTAGGAATAGACTATAAAGGTCTTATTCATAATGACTTATCGGAGGTTTAAAAGTTCGCTAAAATAGGTTCGCGAAAATTGTCAAAACTTGTTATTCATAATAGTATTTTTACGCTAAAACGTTTATTATCTCTCCGATAAAATCTCCGTTTAAACCTACGATAAGTCATTATGAATAAGACCGTAAGTCTTTGCAACATACGTTAAAAAGAGTATTTTTTCCCCAGAGTTTTTCGTTTGTAATTTAAGTTTTTATCGGTTAGTGTTATCTTTTCTGCATATATGTACTAATGCTGCGAGTGTTTCCAAGCGGACATTGCACACAATGTCATTTGGTCCTAAACTTAGCTTCTTGTTTGTGTTACGGGTATTAGATTACGAATATATTACACATACAATTTTATTTTAAATACATACTTATGACGTAGTAGATTGAAACAAACCACACGTAAAACAAATATAAATATCACACAATATTGTGCTGTGTGGGAATCGAACTTGAGACCTCGTAAATGGCAGTTACACTAACCAATGCACCACGGGGAAATAGGTACCTACATTATTTAAGTAGATTGTTACATTCTAATCTTAACCCTGCGTCTGCGGCGGTAGTAATATGTGTTGTGGGGAGTAATTACTGATGGGGCTCTTTGTATCCAGATAGCGACTAGAGGGGACTAATCCTCGTAGATAACGCAAGTGCCGGTCGAAGCAACGTGCCTTATAGTTGACAAGATATGAACTAAGTTCGAGCTTGTTCTAATAGATTAACGTGAGCTATGTGCGTTATTTAATATTAATACTACGTAAATATTTGGCGTAATTAAATAATTGGATATTGGTGCTAATACTGCTTGCTTAATTTGTAACTAACTCTAATTTACTTTAGATAAAATTGATAGTGTCAAAGTGGCTAGAAAACTATAAGCCACTAGGTGTTTTTATAAAATAAAATATCAATGCAATTTTGGTTTCATTTTAAATTAATTTAATTGGATTACCACCTAACCTACTGGATAGGTAAATAAAGAAATATTTCATATTTATTATAGATACTCCAAAATGCTATACCTTATTAAATTTTTTAGTTTATTTTTTCTATCTATCAATTTAATCTTTAATTAAATTTAAACTTTACTTAATTAACAATTTGTTTTGGATAAATTAACTTTCAACTTAATTTTAATTAAGCATAAACATAAACTGTTTATGCTTAATTAAAAGTAAGGCAGTTAAATACATATGTACAAATATTACGGAAGAATGTCATTCCCCTAAAATACTGTGTATTCCACAGGTATAAAACAACACCATGAATCTTCAAAACAATATCAGAGAGTGCATGAGTCATAGCGTGGCCGAACAATCAAGGCAAGAGTCGTCTCCCATGGGAGCGAGATTCATGAACTCCCCACAATCATTTGGTTGATGTACAGCGCAATCAGACCTAGAGATCTTTAATTAAAACCGGAGACGAGATATTAACAAAAATAAAAAGAAAATTTTCCTACCAACAATCCACTGTAGGGAATAGTAATTAGATATTTACTATGGCAATTTATTTGGGAGGCGAATATTTTAAGAAAACTGCGCTACAATTACCCACTGTCTACGTTGCAGGTACTGAGGAATTTTTCATTTGTAAAAGCGAAATATTTCACGTATTTTTACGTGTTTAAAAAACAAATATCTACGTAGATAATTGTAGCGTTTCTGTTTATTTTACGTTTAAGAGAAAATGTGGAAAAACAACTCAAAGCTTACATACGGCAAAACTGGGTTGTGAAATCTCCAATAATCTTTTGACTTTTGAAAGACATTTCGAAATTTTAAGCATATATTAATAAGTTATTAATGCCAAATGGTATTATATACGTTTTTGTCTATTATTACCACGTCAGATTTGTTCAACACCGAACGAAATATCTAAATTTGAATTTAATACCCACGTACTAAGTTATCGTTATACTTATCACTCTACTCATAAACCTATTAAAAACCACTATTCCCCGTGATGTCCAAAATAATTATTTTTAATAATCTTTTTACTGCTCAAAGATGTTCCATTATTGTATCATTAGTCTCAGTTAATGAACTTATAGCTATATTTTACCACAGTATAAAATAGATAAGCTAAATGAGTGTGTTGTATCGCGGATTTTCTCTAATTTCCCTACTGCTTATTTATTTACTACGGTATTAATAAATTAGCTAGACTGTGGTTGTGCAAACAGATCATCTCTACATATTCTTTATGTACTACCTAATCAATATATACTACCAGCTATAAAATATTAGAAGACGGACGGATTATTACATAGGTACCGGTCACTGCAAAAGTAAGAGATGCACATCTCATTGTATTAAACAAGGAATATCTTTTGCAGTCACTCCCACATGCTCCCCATTATTTCCTTGGTGACACCTACGTAGCTAATAAACCTTAAAAGTATAAAATAACTAGCGGTTGCCTGCGACTCCGTACGCGAAGAATTTAGAATATTTTCTCCGTTTTTGCAACATTTTCACTAACGCTTAGCTCTTATTGGTCGCAGCGTGATGATATATAGCCTATAACCTTCCTCGACAAATGGACCATCTAACACTGGAAGAGTTTTTCAAATCGCATCTGTTGTTCCTGAGATTAGCGCGTTCAAACAAACAAACAAACTCTTCAGCTTTTTAATATTAGTATAGAAAAGCGAGTTATTTATGTAACGGTATAAATACGAAGTAGACGTATCACTAACCAATTACAAACATAAATAAAACATAACCAATTAATATAATAGTTATCTACATAATTCAATTAATGATTTATTACAAACATAAATAATATTTATTAAGAGGATACCAAAATAGCTTCGTGCATTTTTCAACGTACGAAGTTTTCATTTTTTCTTTATATTGAATGGCTAGAGCTCTAATTTTTAAGTATATGTTTTTTCAATATATAATCTAGGACTGCATAAACTCAGAAACGCGATTGAAAAAAGTTTTCTCGATAGAAAATCTTAGCGAAACAACCTCTCTAATTTTATATTTTTTCATTTGTCGGTCTATTATCGCGTATTATCTAATGAAATAACTTTAAAAACATAAGTAAGTATTATATATAGAAACACGTAAACCGGAATCAAAATATATTTAGTAGATTTTGAGTAAACAAAAAATAAAATATCCCTAATTCTTCATTTTCTATACCTACTGGCTGTGTTAATAGGTACATGTCGACGATAATATTGATGTAGGCCCTTAATAAACAAAGGTATTAATTGCAAAACACATTAATCAAAAAAACTACCGTTTAATATATGCAAACGTTGTCCCGAATACCGAACATGACATTTTACGATTACGATGTAGCGATTCCATTAAAACTATGATATCATTATCGAATGATAAACTACTGGTATTACACTTGTTCCTATATTTTCACTCAATAATTCGATATCATTAAGAGGGCACGATACCAAATTATGCTAAATACAAAAATATGGGTTTCGTACTCCCCATATTTCTTTGCGAAAGTTAAACCGATTTTAATTGTTTTTACGCTATATTATAGATGAAGAGTTATATCTATGCTTCTATCACTTTCTTTTTTTCAAAACATTATAACTAAAAGAAATATGACCATCCGAAAATCCGTTTTTCGGTTTTCTTTAGGTAAAGTTTCAGCGTCTATCACACATATTTGACGGGCTTCGTGGCGTAGTGGTTCATGTAATGGACTGCCGTTCACGATAGCTATATATATTTGTGTGATATCTATAAATGTCATACAAATGTATGTACTACGTCTAGGTGTTTTCTATGTATTATAAGTATGTATTTACAAAAAGAAAAATAGTTTATGTATTTATATCCGTATTCTGGTACCCATAACACAAGCATAATAAGCTTAGCTTGGGACCAGAGGACGTTGTGTGAAATGTCCATGAATATTTATTATTATTTATTATTATATTTGGTAAGGTTTTACCAAATTTATTCTTTTAATATTTTTTTCTTTAATTTTTTTATACTCGTATATTATTTATTTAATTTTCTTTGAAGATATTGTCACTGTATAATGTAAAGAAACAAAAATATGAAAGAAAGCGTTAGAAAGGCTACTAAATAGGCTCTTTGTCATTTATTTTTCTTAATGTCTTCAACTAAAAAAAGAAGCAGGCCCGATTTGTTGTACCGAGTGTTGTGTCTAGTATTAATAAGTCTATTACACTACAATTACTATCCCTACATAATTTGGCGACCTGTCATGCCCGGGATTGATTAATTGCTGTCATACCGTTAGTGAAATCGCTGTGTCAGGTGCAAGCGGGAGAAGTTATCAATCATTTTCATTTTTAATCAATCTACTTATTCATCTATGAAATCATAAGTTTTAGGTCAAATTCTCTGGTGACATTACATTGCGTTGACTATTGACTAAAAGTAATTGAAATGTATGTGATTAGTTAATTGAAATCACTTTAATTAATAGCGTTTAGATTTTGTTCATTATCTTAATGCGCGTGTTCATTACATTTAATAAGATTGAAGTTTTATCGAAGTTGATAAATTTTAATATGCAGATGCTGTTTTGTTTATTCAGTGTTTATTATCTTCTTATATATAAAATTCACGTGACACAGTGTTAGTTACCGTACTCCTCCGAAACGGCTTGACCGATTTTTATGAAATTTTACATGCATATTCAGTAGGTCTGAGAATCGGCCAACATCTATTTTTCAAACCTTTAGTATGGCAAAACAACGTTTGGCGGGTCAGCTAGTATTATATATATATTATTTTAATATATATTATGTTTTTGTTTTCCTGACCTTCTTCTATTACTAGGTGTTTAATATGTAACATGTCTTTGTCTCCATATTCTTCCACCAAACGAAATTGCTGTGGTTACATTATCTTTTTATATCAAATTTATATTATAGGTTATTATATTATAGGTACTTAAAAATACTAAGTGAATCCTATTGCTGGCGTGCTAACGTTCCTTGTAATAACAGTTTTTACAATTATTCGTGACCCATAAAATATTTGATGTATTAATATTTTGTGACATTAAAAACGTAGAGAACATTATCATTTTTAGGTTTTATAACGCTCCATTATAACTACAAACAACGTGTATGAGATTCAGGCAATTTTAGTAAAAAGCAGCACAAATTTTTCTTACTTAACAATAAAAATGAACAATGAATGAAATGGATTTTAAAGTGTATAGAGATACCAAAAACTGCATTTTGTATTGTATGTACACATTGTACACATAGATATAACTAGGCAAGTTTTAGAGGTTTCAGCGTGTTTACAATATTTCTCATTTTTCTTTATTCGACGAAAGAGGTGAGGTTTCATTTTCCTTTCACCGGGCCCACATTTCCAGCATCCCTGTCGCATTCATACTTTACATAATGAATTCCCAAAGGCTCAAGGGACTTCGGCAATTCGTTAAGATTATGACGGTGACAGTTATCTGGGATGTTCCCGTAAAATTGAATTGAATGTTTATGGAATTCATTTTCAGTATTTTACGTAGATTGCTCTCAGTAAAGTGTTTATGACAACGATCAAGTATTGGATATTTTTCATTGGAATTCATTTAGGTACTGTACATATTGTATTAATCTGTGACGTCAACAAGAAAATTATACACAATATTATACTTTAAATCACATGCAATTCCCCTATGGTCTAATAAGCCACGTTGACCAGTCGTTTTCGAAACCGGCTTAGTTTAGACTTTTTTAAGACAATATTCCTCAGGAGAGGAGAAAGTGGCATTAGTATTATTATCCCGTCACCCCCATGGATAGGTCGAGGCGTCGAACTGTTATCAAAAGCTCTTTTTAAGTCATTTCAAATCTGGTATATCTTTCAACAGATCATTAGTCGTACATTTTAGAAAATGTTGGTTGACATTTTATGAATATAAATTGCTGACAGATGTTTGAGACTTGATTGAATTAGAATTAAGTGGCTAATGCCCGTGGTTTTACACGCGTTTAATAATAATAAGTTATTTATTCGGACAATCAAAATCCATCACAAAAGTTACTACCCGCTCTTTGGCTTACAGTATTACGATTTCTTTATAGCTGACTTCGAAAAAATGGAGGATCTCAATTCTACTGTATGTTTTTTTTGTTTCAATGAAAAAATCTAATATCGGGTTATGTTTTATACAAATCGAATTTTAATTTATGTAATTATTATTAATGGAATTTTTTATTTTTAATTCACTGAAAATTATGAGTACCTGTGCTGTGTCCCGACTACTGTAACTACACAAACATTTAGAGTACAAAACCTGACTTAAAATCTGTTATACAGCTCGAAGAGAAGGAATCATCAAATCAATCATCTATTCTGTCAACCTGCTGAAATAAATTGTTACTTAACCATCTACGAACTTGGATTATTGGATTATCATTTTATGTGTTAATAGAGGACGCTACCAGTATTTAATTAGTACAGAGAGTGTAACCTAAAATAATAAGTATTAATAGTAGAATAATTAGAATAAGTATTTTTAGTGTATAAAAATGGGTGCCTAGATACTTTATTTTTCGCTGTATAGATCATTTGTATTGTTAGTAGTAATTTTAATTAGTCCTTTTATTGTTTAAAATAGATGTATTAGATGATGTTGTGTGTAAACAAAATAAATGCTCATCAATATGCGGAGCTCTGTAGGGTTACAATGTGAAGTGGTCTTCCTAGATATACGCGGGAACAAAAAATAAGTCTTAATACAAACCTACTCGGAGACGGCGATGTTGTTCGCCACACATCACGTCGCGTCGTAAGTTCCCGCGGGGCGAAAAGTGGGCTATGGAGTGCCGCCTAGCTACGCTGAATGTTCAGGGAGGATTAAAAGATAAGATGGATGAAGTGTGTGATTTGGTGATGGACAAGTGTATTGTGTGTGAACGAAACCAAGCGAAAGGGTGTAGACGTGACGCAGCACGGAAGTCTGACTGCTATTTGATCTGGTTTCCAGAGACACAAAGAGCTAATCAGGGCGTGGGGATTGTCCTATAAGAAAGAATGAGAAACTGTATGAAAGACTATAGATGTATAAGTGGTAGAATATTATGGGTGAGGGCTAAGGTGGGGCTTAACTCCCTCTTTATTGTAGGGGTATATGCCCCTGATATGGGAAGCTCGCTGCCAGAGAGAGAGGAATTCTGGGGTCAGTTATGAGATGTTGTGAATGAATGTAGGATGAATGAAAAAATAGTTATGCTTGGAGATTTTAACAGTTGGGTTGGAGTAAAAAGAGTGAATGAATACGGTATGAACCTTCTGGATATTTGTGTGGAAAAGAAACTTTCTGTGATGAATACCATGTTTGATCACAGAAAGATTCACAGGTCAAAGGCAAGACAGTCGAAGTGTGATTGATTTTGTGATCTTGGATGAGAGGCTAAAGAGAAAGGTTACGGACGCAAGAGTATATCGGGTGTGTCAATGTGGGGACAGATCATCATCTCGTCATGTGCCGAGTAAACGATATATTCAAGACTTGGCGCCATCGAGCTCGAGCGTCCGTAACCCCGCTAGAAAGAATTAGAGTAGAAAAATTAGAGGAACAGGATATCAAAGAGTTGTATAAGGAAAAAGTGAAAGAGATGACTGATAAAGTATGGGATGGGGTGAAAGACTTTAGTTTAGAAGAAACTTGGGAGCTGGTTAGAGATAGTATGATACAAGTAAGTACAAAAGTATGTGGTGTTATGAAAAGGAAATGTGGGAATAGAATGGTACCAATTCTAGGTACACAACTAAACTTGACTTAACTAAAAAATTAAAATTGGTAGTGTCAATATAGCTATTACATGCTATTTCGTTGTACAAATTTATATTAATTAAAATGGTTAGTCTATAATACACAGTTTTAATAATAAGAAACTTCAGTAAACATTGCCGAATTGTGATAATGACGCTATCAGTTTTAATTTTTTAGTTAAGTTAAGTTTAGTCGTGCGCTCAGAATAGGCACCATTGAGCAGAGTTTGGGTAGATGATGAAGTAAAGGGTTAAAAGTAGAATAAATGCTGTAGAGATGCGCTCTTTGAGAAGTATTTGTGGTGTGACTTTGAAAGAGAGATTAAGAAATGAAGTTATAAGAGAACGTTGCGGTCTGAAAGAGGATGTAGTGACTAAGGTGGAGAAAAGTATGCTTAGGTGGTTTGGTCATGTGGAGAGGATGGATGAGAGACGCTTAACGAAAGGCACACGCCGAATATACACGCCGAAAGTAAGTGGAAATGCTGGGAGAGGACGCCCGAGAAAAATATACTCCGATGTCATCGCCGGGATACTCCAAAAGGGGCAAGTGCGTAGCACTTACAACCGTCGGGCATTTATGACCAGATGTATGAGTGTGGATGAAGCCAAGGAAGTATGCTTCGATAGTAGCAGATGGCGCTCTATAGTCTCTGCCTACCCCCATGGGAAATAGGCGTGATGTTATGATGATGATGATGATTATGTAGATACCTATACTATATTTGTTGAATACACCAATTAACATTACAAAATGAACAAATCGTATGTTCAAAGAAATTGCGTAATAGAAATCCGTGATATGGTATAAAACGTCGCAATTTCCAAGGCTTGGGATCCACCGCGATCCTTCAAAGGCTTCTATAAGCCGACACTTCATTTTCCTCAGCCCTTTTATGTGCCACGTGTTCAGTTCAGAGCACAAATAACACTTCCCTATGTTAGAATATGAAATTTTCGCTTACAGAGATTACGTTACAGGGTAAAATAGGTAAAGGTGAAGATATTACATGTTACGTCATGTGTTCAAAATATTCATCGACATTTTGTAGAATATACCTTGTAAGATTTCAGTATAGTAATAACATTTGGAAGGGAGTATCGTATATGTTGCGAAGATGTAACATGATGAATTTGAGACTTAAAATACTTTCTAAATACTTTATAAACATTTGACGGGCCTCGTGGTCTAGTGGTTCATATAACGGACTGCCCGTTCACGAGGTCTCGGGTTCGATTCCCGGTCAGGACAAATATTTGTGTGATGTTTTTAATTGTCATACAAATGTTTGTACTGCGTCTGGGTGTTTAATATGTATTATAAGTATGTATTTACAAAAGAAAAGTAGTATATGTATTCTATCCGTATTCTGGTACCCATAACACAAGCATATAAAGCTTGGCTTGGGACCGGAGGACGTTGTGTGAAATGTCCATGAATATTTATTTATTATTTATTTATTTATTATTTTTGAATAAGACAGGATATTATTTTTATACAAATATGAAAACTGTGAAAGGGTTATTGAGTAATACATACTTATACTGTGTTCCACAAATAGGTGGTCGTGTAGTGTATTTTATAATATATGGCACAAAAAAGTCGAGATTAAATAATATGCATAGTTTTCATAACTCTGCAATACCTTACATCTGCATGTACTCCCACATATAGAAAGCTTTCTAGCTTTGTGTAATGACAGTCTTAATTCACAGCTGTGATTCTAAAGTACTGCGCATAGCAACTAAATTACGCCATTATGGTACCAATTCTTCAATTTCATTCATTATCAATTTCATTATGTACGTGCATAACTAAACTAAACTTAACCAAAAAAATGTTAATTGATAGTGTTACAACACAATTTGGGAATGCTAACGAAACTTTCTTATTATCCATCAACCTTTTTTTTTCAGTCCACTGCTGGACATAGGCCTCCCCCATAGAACGCCACAACGTGCGGTCTTGCGCTAACTGCATCCAGCGGCCCCCGGCGTATTTGACGATATCGTCGGTCCACCTTGTTGGGGGCCGCCCCACGCTGCGTCGTCCGGTTCGTGGTCGCCACTCGAGGACCTTCCGTCCCCAACGGTCATCAGATCGTCGAGCGATGTGGCCTGCCCATTGCCACTTCAGCGTGCTAACTCTTCGGGCTATGTCGTACACACCAGTCCTTCTACGGATCTCCGCATTCCGGATCTTATCACGTAGGGAAACACCGAGCATAGCCCTCTCCATAGCACGCTGCGCGACTCTGAGTTTTGTTATGAGGCCGACATTCAGGGACCACGTCTCAGTTCCGTAAGTCATCACTGGTAACACACACTGGTCATAGACCTTTCTTTTCAGGCACTGAGGTATTTTGGACGTGAAGATGTGCCTAAGCTTCCCGAACGCTGCCCAGCCGAGTTGGATTCGTCGGTTGACCTCTTTCTCGAAGTTGGATTTGCCCAACTGGACTGTTTGTCCTAGGTAGACATAATGATCGACAACTTCGAGGATCGCATTCCCAACAGATACTGGTGCTGGAGTGACATGGACATTGAACATGACCTTGGTTTTATCCATGTTCATCCTCAAACCAACCCGTTGGGAAACACTGCTGAGGTCATTGAGCATTGTGCCAAGGTCCTCCAGGGATTCTGCCATGACCACGATATCGTCTGCAAATCGAAGGTGAGTGATGTATTCGCCGTTGATGTTGATGCCGAGTCCGGCCCAATTGAGGAGCTTGAAAACGTCTTCCAATGCAGCGGTGAACAGTTTTGGGGAAATTACATCCCCCTGTCTGACGCCCTTCTGCAGTGGAATTGGTCTTGTGCTCCCATCCTGGATTCGGACTGACATAGTGGCGTTTCTATACAAACACTTCAGCGCTTCGATGTACCGGTAGTCAATTTGGCACCGCTGGAGGGACTGCAGCACCGCCCAAGTCTCGACTGAATCGAAGGCCTTCTCATAGTCCACATACGCTAGACACAAAGGCCGATTATACTCCTCAGCCTTCTGTATAATCTGGCGCAGCGTATGTATGTGGTCTATGGTACTAAAGCCTTTTCGGAAACCGGCTTGTTCGGGAGGCTGGAAGTCGTCGAACCTGCGCGAGAGTCGATTTGTAATGACTCTCGAAAACAACTTATAGACGTGGCTCAAGAGCGAGATAGGTCGATAGTTTTTCAAGCGGGTTTTATCGCCCTTCTTGAAAAACAACACCACCACGCTCCTGGTCCACGCCTCTGGAACGATGCCCCCGAGGATGACAGAATCGAACAGCTTCTGAAGGGCCACAAGGACCGGCTTGCCGCCCGCCTTCAGGAGCTCCGTAGTGATTCCATCATCACCCGGTGCTTTACTGTTTTTAAGCTGCTTGAGAGCCATTCTGATCTCGTACAGGCTGACGTCCGGGATGTCCTCGGTATAGTGCCGGGTTAGCTTGGATCGTGGATCTTGGACCAAGCCGACAACAGGAGTTTGGGATGTCTTGTACAACTGTCCATAGAACTGCTCAACTTCACTCAAGATCTCATCTTTGGAAGAAACGACAGTGCCGTTGTCGGTCTTCAGTCTGGTTAGCTGGCTTCGCCCAACAGACAGATCTTTTGCGAACACTTTGGAGCCTTGGTTCCGCTCTATCGCCTCTTTGATACGCTTGGTATTGTAGAGGCGAATATCGCGTCGCACAGATTTCGAGATCTGTCTGTTTAGCTGCCTCAGCATAGACCAGGAGGCTGGAGACTGCACCGTCATCTCCCTCCTCCGTTCCATGAGATCAAGAGTGTGGTCAGAGAGTTTATTGGTTCTTATTATAAAAGCTGTGTATTATAGACTAACAATTTTAATTAATATAAATATGTAGGAACAACAAAATATCAAAAAATAGATATATTGAAGCTATCAACTTCCTTTTTTTTAGTTAAGTTTCGTTGTGCACGTAGAATTGGCACACATTGTATATGACAGCTACACACATATTGAGTATATCGACATTCTGTCTAGTATACCTATACATAATATGATATAAAAGGATAATATCTTAGAGCAATCTCAAAATGAGGAAATCACGATTCCCAGTAACCGAGTTCAACCAGCCCTTTATAATTAAATCGTTCAACCGAATTGAAATTCAGACAATGTAAGCACAATCAATCGCTCAGATCCATAATTTATCTATCTCCAGTTTGCTGATTCACATTAAAATAATTCAGAAATCTTCGGAAAATTTCGCTTATGGAAAACAATTTTATTAACGACTGGGAGCTTACAAATATATCCCCAATTACAAATCCAATTTACTAATCTTACACTTCAAACTTCTAAGATAACTAACTTTTGTCTGATGTAAGCGTTTCCCATCTTGCAAAAGTTGTATAAAAATCCTCCGTTATCTGAAATTCTTTTCCTCTCATTTTTGTTAGACTATTAAGGAGTTTATTGAACCGTAGTCTAATGTAAACAAAGTAAATGTGCGTAATTAATCAACGTCTACGCTGAAACATTTCGTATTTGCTTTACTTTTGGTAAATGTATGTTGTGCTTCACACAAAATTAAGAGAAATTACAACAGCAGGAGCACAGATTACTTAATAGCTGCTTCGTAACGAGAGCGTAGTCAAGATCTCTGTAGCGTCTTTACTAGGCGTATGATTTGTGGCTAATTATTTTTAAATCGATAAAGGTTTAGCTTTTTGTTTAAAGGTATGGTTTTTATACTTTTACTAAATGATAATACATATTTAAATTAGTCTTCTACAGGTTTTAATAAATCAGTTCACATTTTTTTTTCAAGTGACGCGTGGATGTTAGGTTCGATCTTCAGAATAGAAATATGTATATTTCAGTGAATGGAGTGTTTAAAAAACTCTCTTTCGGTATGTAAAATAAAAATATGTCTAATATAATATAAAATATTGCAAATAAAAGTAAGAAAACCATTTTGTCGGAAGAAAATAAATCTATGGCAGCACGGATCCATCCATACCAATCGTACCACTAATGCCATTAAAAATTTTACACTGTCCTACGTGCAGCTTACTTCATTGCTACAGTATACAACAGTATTTGCTACGAAATCATTGTTACGAGTAGTCTTGTTGATAGGCAAACAATCAGCTACAAACATTAAACCAAATTCATTCAGATCCTTTTGTAACCGGAAGTTTATTAGTACCATAAGGTAGGAAAGTGTAATACGAACTTTAAACTTTTACTCCAAAATTGTTGTTCTAATTTTGACCCAAATGTGATTATTTGTTAATTTTAAATGATGATTTGCGGTTCTCAGTGGGGGGCTAGGTAAATTGTTTGGTGTTACTGCGAGATTGTTACATTGTTAATACTTTGGTGGTACTTTGTATATTGTAAAGCAGTTTGTGTTTTGTACAAAGGGTAAAATTATATGTGGGTTCTTGTGTTAGCTTTGAAAACGATTTGTTTGTTTAAATTACATTCTTGATTGTTAAATATGTTTGTGTATACGAAAGGAAATTTATGTATAAAACTTTACTTCGAACAAAGACTTTGGGCTTTTTTTTCTTTCTTGATGTCTCCGGTCTTTTTGGACCACATTCGTCGTAATTTTAATCAAACTTAAGTTACGCCGGTAATATGAAAAAAATTTTGTTTTTTAACTAAGTACATTCCCTTATCAAATCATTCATAATAACAACATATGGAAGCATAGGATTTAATATAACTACAATCACATATTTTTTTTACTATTTGAAAGCAAAATCTTATTATTGCTATTTATATCCGTTAAGCTTTACTTACATTGTATCTGTAGTTATAAAAAAGTTTGACGTCATTCATAATATGACGTCATGTACGAGATATCTAGAGCATGTCGTACTAGACGTGATAAAACGACAGAAAACTAACGTTATCTTCGCTGGAACTTCGATAATTGCGTCGTGACGCCAATTTGCAAAGTTATTTCTACTTCGCTACATACAAAACAGCTTTTAAGAAAACTTTTAAAACTGTCAATCATATAAACGGTTTTATAACGGCATATAAACTTCAGCCAATTTGTGTAAAAATCATCGTTCATCATTATTTCACTGCACACAGTATTCATCCAATTATAATACAACACTTTTAATCGTACACATTTATTATACACGGAATAATATTATGTACTTAGAACAAAACACAGTAACTGTGTACAAACGCCAAACGAGGGTCTTTACGCTCTTCCAGAAATCCTACATGAAAATAACCTTCAAAGATTTTAGTTTTGAAAAAGGTTTTAATTACTAAGTCAGCGCAACGTGTCTTTTTTTTCTAATCTGTGTGTCTAACTTCATATCCGTATTTTCTCATGCTAAGTGATTTCCACCTATGCCTCTATTTCTTTGCAAACGTACCTACTGCGGTAAAAAATATCTGGTTATATATAAATTATAAATCATTACCATTTACAATTTTAAAAGGCCACTTATCATATTTCTTTGTTGCTGTACAAAACAATATGTGATTTAGAACTACCCACGAAATATTCAATGATGACTTTTTTAAAAGCTAAAGAGCTTGAAAGCTCAAGAGTAGTAAAACAATAGCGTATATAGGACACGAGTAAAGCGCTTAATAACTTATGTATGGATGTGGAGCTTGAACAACGGACTCAGAACAAATAGTTCTTTCAACGTTGGGACAATGGCAAAAGTAGGCGGAGGTGTTATGCTGCTAACCGATACTGTAATGGTATTTAAACTGTAACTCCATTAGGTTACTAATTTAATTTTAAACACGTAAACATAAATATTATACTTCTCGGCAACGTGAAAACACAACTTCTGTTCTATGTTCCTTCTAGTCATATCTAAACATAATAATCTACTTAGTTCTAAAACTAAAAAACACGCTTGAAAATCTTGAATATTTTTTTAAATTATTGCATTGCTATTGGTACATGATACATGTGCAAAATTTCAAATCAATCCGACTACTGCAAGTGGGTGAAAATCACTTTCAAAGATTACGTTACTTAGATTAATACATTGATAGATACATTAGATACATACTGAACTTATATAAGCGTGTTAAAAATGTGAACGAATATAGAACAAAATAAATATTTTCATAGATGTATTATAATTGAATTTAGAATACTATGCTAGCTATACTTAATAATATTATAATCATCATATTTAGCAAAAATGATTATTTTTGTAAACCTTGTATTTATTAATGCTTTCTCAATTTGATTATTATGAAAGAAAGAGGGAAATGTAATATCTTATAAGGCAATTGTAGACTTTGTTTTATCGTTGCTTCCTCGGTAGTCGTAATAACCACAAGCTGAGAGTTATCTAGACGGTAACAGACGTGTGAGGTGATTAAACTAATTGTCTGCTTATTGCTCACTGCGGAGTTAGGAGGTACTTCCTCGAGGTCACTGAACCAAGGCATGATTACCTTAGTACGTACGATACTATTATCGATTACTATAAGATAAGATAAAAATTTATTTGATTCATTAAAAGTTTTACAACAAAATGTTGAAAAACACTGAGACCCCAGGATTCCCTGTGTTGTGGGGCCCAGCCTCCTCCATCACAAGGTTGGTTTACATAATGCTACATCAGAAAGTTGATTTAATATTAATAAAATATTGGGCAGTTACCTTATTGTTTAATTAAGTTTATATAATTAAGCATGCAAAAATAGAATGATGTTAGTAT
This sequence comes from Orgyia antiqua, assembly GCA_916999025.1. NCBI lineage: Eukaryota > Metazoa > Arthropoda > Insecta > Lepidoptera > Erebidae > Orgyia > Orgyia antiqua. Next base: position 25,856,727 of record OU779862.1, read on the forward strand.
GTCATGTGAGTGTATGTGTGTGTGTGTGTGTGTGTGTGTGTGTGTGTTTGTTTTTGTGTGTGTCCTTAGCAAATCAAAGTAGCGCGCTAATATATATAATCAATAATGGTTCAGTATTTACGTAGTCAAGACCCAACATCCATTCTGTAACAGTTCTTTTACACTAGTACCGTGAAAGTAATACAATATTAGGGAGTTTATTTATTTTAGAGTACAGGGACCCATGAAAGCAAAGGATTTGTGGCCAAAACTTAATTTACAACTCGGTATTGACCATTTAACTCTTCTCTGTGAGCGTTCCTTACATTGAACAGAAGAAGATGCAGTCCTATGGAATCTGAGAATGGTTGCAAGTATGTATAGTTTTCGTACAGTGAGTACAGCAGTTTCTTTATACAGCTGTTTTGTTGGGTACTGTCTTCTTCTTCTGCACATAACTTTTAAGACTGCTCTTTGAGCAAGCTCTATGAGTATGAGATGAGTTTTACCTGCCGCGTTTTAACATGGTGGTTAAAACGCAATAGTTTAGAATAGCTTGACATAATGACTGGTAAACATTTTTAAGCTCCTGGAATGCCAGATGCCTCCGCAGGATTTTAAATATGTAAAGGAGTTTCCTGACGCGAGTGCCCAGACTTGAAATTTGCTTTTTCCATGTTAAATGTTCTTCGATTAATATACCTAAGTATTTGACACAGTACGCTCGAAATCGGAGTAGCAGCAACTGCGTGTTTGGCACTGTAGGGTGTGTGCCTATAGTACATAACTCAATGGAGCCTTGCCTCGCATATTAACGCTGAAGTGAAGTTTTCGGCGTTCAGGGCAAGTAAGTTGTGTTGCAGCCAAGAGGAGATTCTTTGCATTCCAGCATCTGCTTCCTTACAGACTGTCTTCCAAGTCTTATCATAAAATATCAATGCAGTGTCATCAGCATAGGCAAAAATCTGTGCATTATTCAAATTAAGCGAGCAGAGGCCGTTTATATAAATTAGGAATAGCGTAGGCCCGAGGACACTACCCTGTGGCACTCCATACTCAACGATATGGAAGGAGCTGAGAGTCTCACTAACACAGATCCTCTGTTTACGGTCAGTGAGATATGACTCGAACCAATTCAGGGCAGTACCCCTGATACCAACTTTTTTTTTTATGTAGGTCACTTATACGTGGTTATACACTGCGATAAAAGATACCATATTTTATTCGTATAATAGAATCTTGCCTTCCTCCCAAATATGGTGAATTCTAGTTTCACAAAAGGTGTGTATTTTTACCTATTTATTTTCCTATTCTTGGCTGGGTCATTTTTGTAATATACGTGTAAGTCTAGAATAATTTACATATTATCTGACTAAATTAGAGTTAGTTTAATCACCATTGTGTATGGTATTCCTCTCTACGCATCATAATATGAAGGGATACGGAATAATAATATCGAGAATATCGAATGTCACAGCATTAATTAATGTATACAAATCTTGTTATCTAATTTATATTCAAATTGGAAAGCGGGAACTGAATTTGATTAAATTTTAACCAATATAAGTATGAACTAGTCAGATCACGACAAAATTTCCGTGCCAAAGGCTTTGTTCAACAGGAAATAAGCTTAAGTATTGTTTTTAGTTAATCCTATTTTGGCAACAGTTCAATGAGGATAATGGGCTTATAAATTATCATGAGTTACAATTTGGCAAACGGTTTACTTCTACTTCTAAGTTCTACTTAAGTGCCATTATTTTACATTTCTTTTTCACTTTTATGGCTTTAAACCCTACGAAGACGGGTGTGGTATTTTCAAAATCCGTTCTTTTAATTTGTCGTTATTATGCTTGTCTTTTGGGTGTAACTTTAGAGACCTGAGAATTTCAAAACATAATTGCATGTCTAGTTTTAAACCAAGTGCTGAATTAGCGGTGTCTGCTAATCTTTCGAATCAGCTTGCCAAATTTTAAGGAAATTTTGTGAATATGTTCAGTTGGCCTGCGAATATGCTGTATACTATTATTTTACTCCTTTGCTATCAGAGTGGGCTTAACCAGAATAACATACAAATGAAGCTGTAGGCCACAGCTAGTAATATACAAGACTTTTCTTGGAGAGAGAGTTTAAACTTTATTTTACTGTATTATTTTAAACATCACAGATCGAATTCCAAGAATATTAATAGCTTTAATAACAATAACATAACTGCAATAAGTTTTAATAACATTTTGTCAGTAACAATTTCTAAAACGCATTATGGTCACGTTTCAGAACAAGTATGGAGTGTTTCAAATAAAATAACTTTAAGAATGTTGCGTCTATGTTTGTGATAACAAAATGTATTGTTGCACAGCTTCTGGCTAAGAATTGCTGACTTGTACCTATATCCAGAATGCAACAAGCTCTATTGTTGTGTAACATGATGTACCTTTATGGCTTTCTTGTAGTAGAAAAATGTATTTTATGTTTAGAATAGAATACTCTCTATTGTAATAATTTTAAGAAAGAAAAAAAAAAAAAATTACTACAAACCTCACGCAGCCTGAGACCTTTCCAACGAATGCAAAGCCGTGGAAATCGGTTCGTGCGTTCTGGAGTTATAGCGTCAGGAAGGAAAATCCGACTTATTTTTATATAGTAGAATCACGAAATAGAAATCAAGAAATCTTGATTTCTATTCCGTGAGTAGAATAATGGCATAACGTATTATGTAGTTCCCACAGCAACTCGAAAAGAAAACTGTCATCTTTACTTATTAACAAAGACGTTATTTTTGTGTGTATGTCCCTATGTGAGGTTAAATCTTCGAAACTACGCAACGGATTTTGATGTGGGTTTTTTAATGGATCGAGTAGTTCAAGAGATTGGTTTTTCTTGCGAGCGACGGCGACGGAGTGTGAAAATAAAAAAAGTCCTCATAAATTCGTCTTAATTAACGCTGTTCATATATTTGTAAACAAATATCTCGAATTAATGCAAGAATAGAAGTTTGCATGTTTCGTAATTTTATCTCAATTGTAACTTGATTATAATGACAACGAAGCGACCAAATTTTGTTTTGTACTCAGTTGAATGCGGAGCCAAGCTGCGACGCCCTACCCAAAGTAAATTTGTTTCAACAAGAGAAACATAATTTCATTCTAATCTAATATACTACTAACTCAATTTAGTAGAAACCCGCTTTTGTTTGTTATATTGTGATTCGCGCCCATTCTAGATCGATTTGTGATGATTTTAATGCTGGAATGATTCTTGTGCATGCAATGCATTGTGTACGCCCCCGGAGAACTCCAGTATTGTACTCAAGTGTATTATAATTGTCACATTATTTATTGCTTCACAACGGGAGATTTCTGCTAAATAAAATTTGCTCCAACTTATATAAATTAAGCCCTGGTCAAAACGTAAAATAAATTTTCCCCGTTCCGTTTCTGAATTAGACGCCGTAAATTGTTGGAGTTACGTCATAAATAATTTTTAATTTCTTTAATGTCGACGCTTTTTATTCTGTTCACATTTTTCTTCTAAGATTTTAAAAATATCCAGAGACGAATTAAGATTGCAAACAATAAGACTAATTCTTTCCATGAAAGCCTTACTAAGTAGCCGTAACTTGGGGATATTTACAGTCACCACTGATTATAACGAGTCTTGTCAGGAAGACGTAGGAGGTATGGATATTATAGGAGGACTAAGAATGGCTATGTCAAGTATGCAAGGGATCACCTGTACAAAAAGAGCCCGGAGGGGCGGAGACACACATACCTAACGAGGTAAAAAGCTAACTTCAACAGCCATAATGCAATTTTTATGCATCATCATTTAAAATAGGTACACGTATTAGTCTACTTAATCATAAAGTTAATTTACTTTGATTTTCTTATAAAAAAATCTCTGATACTTGCAAATTATACAAGGCAGTCTTGTTAGGGTTCCGTACCCAAAGGGTAAAAACGGGACCCTATTACTGAGACTTCGCTGTCCGTCCGTCCGTCCGTCCGTCCGGCCGTCCGTCCGTCCGTCCGTCCGTCTGTCACCAGGCTGTATCTCAAGAACGGTGATAGCTAGAGAGTTGAAATTGATGTATTTCTATTGCCGCTATAACAACAAATACTAAAAATAAAATAAAATAAATATTTAAGATGGGCTCCCATACAACAAACATGATTTTTAGGGTTCCGTACACAGTATCTCAAGAACGGTGATAGCTAGACAGTTGAAATTTTCACAGATGATGTATTTCTATTGCCGCTATAACAACAAATACTAAAAATAAAATAAAATAAATATATAAGATGGGCTCCCATACAACAAACATGATTTTTTTACCGTTTCTTGCTCGATACTAATAACGTTGCCTTATGTTGCATAGATAATGGTACGGAACCCTTCGTGCGCGAGTCCGACTCGCACTTGACCGATTATTTTTTATTTTGCTTGGTGAATATTTTTAGCGTATTCTCATACTTTTATCAAGTTGGCTAACGTCCAGAAATCTCAATCTTTATACGAAGCAAACAAGTCATTTATCAATTAGTTGCAAATAGTTTCTATAGTACCATACCTTGACATATGGGTAGAACCCCTCGTATTAAGCGTCAGATTCAATCCTATAACTTGTTAGGGTTCCGTGCCAACGAGTAAAATGAGACCCTTTTACTGAGACTCTGCTGCTTATCCGCGTCAATCTGTCACCAGATTGTATCTTAAAAACGGTGATAGCTAAACAATTGAAATGTTCACAAATGATGTGATGAATGATGATATTTTTAAATTAGAATAAAATATTTAAGAGCTCCCATAAAACAATCGTCCCAGTGGTGACGGATTAAGAATACAAGTGTCACCACCCCATCGTCTTTCCAGGGTGCTGTAAAAGCCAGATATATTGTATACAGATAACATCTTCTGTGATAAACGGAAATCTCGAAAGCAAAACCTGTGCCAACACGCCAGGCCCTCAAGTCGTGTATTTCAATGGTGTCACAATGGCAACACAATGACACATTATAACCTCAAAAAATTAACAATAAACTACCAAAATTGATAAAATTCGCCACTAAACAATTAGATATTTATAGTCCAGTCAAATTACGGCTGAGAATGGGAAAAATAATCACTAAAATACCTAGTTTGGGAATTATGAAGGATCGATCGGGGGGTGTATTCTGAGCTTATATTCCAATTTGAGGGAATCTAGGGAGGTCAGCTCAAGGTCATTTCGATGCAAACGCGTTTAATTCGATATCTCGAGAACGGTTAGTGTTAGGCAAAAATTTGTAGAGACCTTTTCTCTTTTAAATTAAATTTACCAACTTTTTATCCGAAACTTTTTTTTTATCATCAATATTTTTCAATTTATTGCTTCTGATAGGCAAAAAATTTACTTTTTTTCCTCCTTTTTTTATTTTTCGCCATTTTCTCCCCAACCGTTCAATTTTATTAAATTTTACCAGAATATGAAAGTGTTGCTCTTTTAATTATGAACAACTTTATATATAAACTTTTTTCTGTAATGCCAATACCTTCGGAGTTATATATTACTTTACCGAGCGAAATCCGTGCCACTGTCGCAATATCATCGACATCAGTGGGTATTTAGTATTTGAAAGAAATATTAAAGTATTCCATGATCATTTATTAGCCAACTTACCTGTATCAAAAGGTGAATCGATTAAACTATAAAAAAATTGAACTTCATTTAAATATTAAATATTGTAATAATTGAAATATCATTTAAATATTGTACTTTTTCAATTTGGGTATTTTTTATTCCATTCAATGGGATAATAATGTGAATAAGGATTAGAAAAAGAAGTAAACGAATAATTGAAACTGTTTCACACATTTATTGATAAAAAAATAGGTCATAAAATTGGTAAAATTAAGTACGCGAGGTCGATGGAAGTGAATCGTCAATATTAAAGGCCCTGACGGTATCGGGGCATACGTCGTCCTCGTCCATTGCGTCAAAAATATCATCGTTGACAACATTGGCGATATTAGAACAATAGTTCTCTTGGCAATTAGTGCAAATTACTGAGCAAAACAGGCCGGCCTTTCTACATCCGCACGCTTTGCCGCAGTTGGTTTTGCATTTGCACGCAATCGATCTAAGCAAACCTTCCGGAGCTGGTTTCAGTGACATCAGTATCGGCTCCAATCCACGGGGGGTGTGACGCCAGCCCCACTCCTCGGGTTCCAGATAATTTTCGAGCCAGTATTGTATTTGGTAGTAACACCTCAACGAGTGAAAAAATGCGGCATCGGAGGTAGGAGGAAGGGATTCCAATTTAAGCTCACTTTTACTTCCCTTTACCCCGACCCCGCCAAAAATAGATTCCGTAGGACAACGGTTACTCCAGGTATACGAGAGTCGAGGAACAGATGTCCCTTACCCACACTAATGCACGCGACAGTGTGTCTGTGAATACGCGTCGCGACAGTGGCACGGATTTCGCTCGGTAAAGTAATATATAACTCCGAAGGTATTGGCATTACAGAAAAAAGTTTATATATAAAGTTGTTCATAATTAAAAGAGCAACACTTTCATATTCTGGTAAAATTTAATAAAATTGAACGGTTGGGGAGAAAATGGCGAAAAATAAAAAAAGGAGGAAAAAAGTAAAATTTTTGCCTATCAGAAGCAATAAATTGAAAAATATTGATGATAAAAAAAAAGTTTCGGATAAAAAAGTTAGTAAATTTAATTTAAAAGAGAAAAGGTCTGTACAATTTTTTGCCTAACACTAACCGTTCTCGAGATATCGAATTAAACGCGTTTTCATCGAAATGACCTTGAGCTGACCTCCCTAGATTCCCTCAAATTGGAATATAAGCTCAGAATACACCCCCCGATCGATCCATCATAATTCCCAAACTAGGTATTTTAGTGATTATTTCTTTCGGTAATTTGACTGGACTATTAGTGTTATTGCAAAAAATGCAATAACTGATTGCTTAGTGGCGAATTTTATCAAGTTTGGTAGTCTATTGTTAATTTTTTGAGGTTATAATGTGTCATTGTGATGCCATTGTGACACCATTGAAATACGCAACTTGAGGGCCTGGTCTGCGTGGTACAGTAGACCATAATCCCTCCCAAAGGAGGAGGCCCGTGCCCAACAGTGTGAATATTAACACAGGAGAGAGAGAATAAACAGTTTTATTTTTCATATATTAAAAATGTGCTTAGTTAATTCTACCGAACCCTTCATCCGTGAGTCAAACTCGAACTTAACCGATGTGTTAATCCTCCACATTTTGTAAAGCTCGAGTCGCCATATGGCATCTCAAAACTTTTTGTCACCAATTTTATTCAATACAGGATTTAAATTTGTTTGATGACGTTTGAGATTTCACGGGTTCAAATAATATAAATACAATTGGTGTGAAATTACAGCAAAAAAATAATGAGCGTATTAATCGATGAAATGTTAAACTGTATTGTTCGGAAGCTGTCAATGGCTTCTTTGTTAGATATTCTGAGGATTTAATAACGTACGTAATATTTTTTAGTACGAATTTGTTTTATATTTGCTTTGCCTATGACTGTATTGTGTTATTTCATGTTAATAATTGTTTGCTGTGTGAAATATGTAATCAATGTACTGTACTCACTACACAACTTTAAATAATAATTAATAACCTGATATGCATTAATACAGCAGCTTTATTTGTTTTGTGATTTGTGTGTATTTTCTTTTCGTTATTTATTTTTGTTATTTACGCCAAGGTTAAACATAGGAGGATTTAATAGCACCTTTTACATTCGTTGTAAATAAAAATAACTATTTTTATATAAACTCTGCAAAGATTTCCATACAATATTAATATAATATAATATAATATTCATGGACATTTTACACAACGTCCTCTGGTCCCAAGCTAAGCTTATATGCTTGTGTTATGGGTACCAGAATACGGATAGAATACATATACTACTTTTCTTTTGTAAATACGTACTTATAATACATAGAAACACCCAGACGCAGTACAAACATTTGTATAACAATTAGAAAAATCACACATGATTGTCCCGAGCGGGAATCGAACCCGCGACCTCTTGATCGGCAGTCCGTTACATAAACCACTCAACCATGAGGCTCGACATCGACATCGATATTCCCGATCTAATATGTTTTCAAAGCCTTTCTTAGAAATGATCGAGATTCTGCAAAGGTGAATCAAATCCACCTTTTGTTGTGTAAATCGTTGGTAGGGGGCGCCACCTACAGCTTTTGATATGAACAGAACTGAATTAAGATTATTCAGAAGAATGGTAACAGAGCGTATGACGGGTGTTAAATACTAATTTAAATCACAAAGGCGTCGTTACGTATAAAGACTGTTAATGCGTTAATTTACAAATTTAAATACGTTGTGTTTGTGGCGACGGATTAAGAATACACAGCCACAACACCATTTCATCATAGTCACGCTGTAAGAGACAAAAAAAACAAAAAATAAACAAACCTTACTAAATAACCAGAGCTATATTCATATAGGCATAACCGTAGAGAAAACGAGTGAATTGTACAAGCTATCTGTCTAGGCATGATTCTCCTACCTAGTCAGCATTGTGTACTAGAACCAAGACATTGTAAAATAGACGAGTGTCCCATATATCTGTGATCTTTACAGGATGTGTTCGTGTGGATTCTGGTAAATTCAATTATAAACAGACTTTGAAAATTGGTTTCTCCAGTTTTCATATTCTTTTTTTTATCGAAATATGACGCACAGAAATGATTCATGGTTTAATTTATTCACGGCAGTGAAGTTTGTTTTACTGGACGAAAGTCTAAAATTTATAGCCCTTGGTAGCAGTTACTTTCTGGATTTATTCAGTACATTAAAATAATTTGTAAACAAACGTGTAAGAAGTATCATGAGTAATAATCTTTTACAGTTACACATGAAACTTCTAATAAAATATTTTTTGTATGGATTTTGTTGATTGTTTTACGCATTTTCTTTAAAACTAAATATTTCGCAGAATATTGAGCCATTTTTGCAATACAAAAATGAAAATCGTAAGTTAAAACAATTTTACTGTTGACTGTATTAAGAATCAAATCTCACGACGCAACCACACTTAAAATTATAAATAATTAGGTATTTACTATTTATGTTTCTATGAGTGTGGATGAAACCAAGGAAGTATGTCGTGATCGTTGCAGATGGCACTCTCTGCCTAGCCCCTGGACCCCTGGAACAAAAGCGTGATGTTAATGATGTGTTTATGTTTTTCTGTTACCCAGCCAGCGAGTTGCAGTCAATTAATATGTCTCTTTCAATTCGCACTACAATACACGCTCTTCCGCTATCCGCATTCAACTAATTACCACAAATGCTAAAGTAAATATAAAATGTTATTTTTTGTAGTCAACCCTGCATAAAACTATTTTTGCTTAGCACAAACAGTATTGTACCTAACTACAGTAAGTTGAGTTCGATGTCCTCGGACAGTCGGATAACGTACATCATCAAGTTTTATGGTAAACCTACGTGTTGGCACATTTCTAATATCCTTGCAAATATTTATTAATACTATACTATTATGTTTAGTCGCATTTATCGTTTGTTTCGATATTTAAGGGTATTATGTTTTATTAAAGGTCCTTTTGGGATAATTGTGTACTTAAAGTTCGTTCTATATGTACAATAAACTACTTAGTTAGAAAACTAAAAAACACGATTGAAAATCCTAAATATTTTTTAAATCATTGCGTTGTCATCGGTCCTTGATATATGTGCAAAATTTCGGATCAATCCAACTACTGCAAGTGGGTTAAAATCGCTTTCAAAGATTCCGTTACATAGATTAATACATTGTTAGATACATACCGAACGAATAAGCGTGCTATATTATTAATCGATAAATATTTACATCCCTAGTGCCGATTTAGTATAATTTCATAGATTAGTAAAGATAGCTAGCAAATATGTTAAAAAAAATTGGTCCACTATTTACTGGATTAACCTTAAATCCTTTTCTATTAAAAATTCAATTTTTTACTAAGTGCGAGTCGGACTCGCGCACGAAGGGTTCCGTACCATTATCTATGCAACATAAGGCAACGTTATTAGCATCGAGCAAGAAACGGTAAAAAAAATCATGTTTGTTGTATGGGAGCCCCCCTTAAATCTTTATTTTATTTTATTTTTAGTATTTGTTGTTATAGCGGCAATAGAAATACATCATCTGTGAAAATTTCAACTGTCTAGCTATCACCGTTCTTGAGATACAGCCTGGTGACAGACGGACGGACGGACGGACGGACAGCGAAGTCTCAGTAATAGGGTCCCGTTTTTACCCTTTAGGTACGGAACCCTAAAAACAATAGTTCGAGTCTTTGCAGAAGACAGGGAGCACAAACCATGGACGTGACACGAGATATAATATAATAAGAATAATAAAGAATAAAATAATAAGTTTTTGTTGTTAGAATAATTTTCATTGTTTCTTTTCAGCACGAGATTTTTAATTCACTATTTAGTTACCTACTCAGCGCAAAGGTACGGAAGTAGGTACGTTGTGGAATAAATCAACTTTCTGAGAGCACCCCTATAAAAATGACCTCACGCGATCCTATAGCTTACACAATGTTAGATATTTCGTATAAAAGGCAGTAAATAATTTACTTCCACATAACCTTTGTTCCTTAAATTCCGGGAAGGATCTGATATGAAATAGAATAATGAATGAAACAAAAATATAATATTCCCACAAGAGATATATCAAATTGTTACATGAGCTTTTTGGAGACCATAATAATGTTTACTTGTTACAAAGGAAATTCAATGAAAGAGTGAACTTTCGATATGTACCTATCCTACATAACACACTAACAAAACGCAAAAATTTATCAAATTCGTTAAATAGAACCTATCCTTTGTATGCATCACGCTCTGGGAGACAATTGCAATAGTAGTTTGTCTTCGTAACCCTCGATGCAAGTAGGGCTCTAAAGAAATTTGTTTAGGGAGCGCAAGTATTTATAGGTCGCTATGGGATCAGGATTCTCCGTGTGGTGACGGATTAAGAATACAAGTGTCACCACCCCATCTCCTCCCAAGGGTGCTGTAAAATCAGCTAAGGGATATTGCACACAGATAGCATCTTCTGTGAGAGACGGAAAACTCGAAAATAAACCCTGTGCCAGTCAGCGCGGCACAGTAGACCATAATTCCTCCCAAAGTGGAGGAGACCCGTGCCCAACAGTGGGACGTAAATGGGCTGGAGAGAGAGAGAGAGAGAGAGAGATGGGATCAGGGTCAAATCGTTTCTGGTATTATATCACACTGTATTATATATTTAAAAGCATTTTTAAAATCTGCCTCTATCTATAGGTACTCTTAATAACGGGGTAAAGTTTGTAATATAGTAGGAGGAGCAGGTAATATACAAAAGTAATCCAATCCAAAAAAAAATTCTCTTATAGGAATCTACAGTCTACAAGAGTGCTACACGCATACATTTTTATGTCTTTTTCATCTTCTCAGCTTAGCATTAACGTACCACTGTTGGCCATCGGCCTTCTCCACTTTAGATGGGTTTTTAGTCTTGGTACTATGCCGCGCTGACTAGGCGTATTGGCACAGGGTTTCTTCCAGTTTTCCGTCTTGCGAGCTTTCATGCTTTTCTCCTTGGGAGGAGACAGGGGTGGTGACACTTGTATTCTTAATCCGTCACCGCACGCATAATATTTTGGACGTATCTAGGGATTCGCAACTCTAAGCGTAGCACTCGCGACTACTCGCGAGCAATAGCTAGCACTTAGCGCAGAAAACACTAGCGTAGAAAAAATGTATCACGGATATTTCTTCGTAATAATAATATTGTATTCATTAAACAGGTTAAAATTAGTAATTAGCATTTAAAATCATATCTAACATTATATAATTAGTAATTTATTTCACGCTCTGCCTCTCTACACTACTTTTTATAATATATTTTACTTGAATATTATGATTATGATATTCCCTGTTGCTAGAGTAAGGCCAGTAATCTCGTTATTTAAAATGATTGGGTTAAAATTTTATAAATCAGTTTCGCTGTGATCAGTATTCCAAGTCCGAAATTGCAGTTCGCAATAATAACTGGGTTGATGAATTTATTACTTTTCACCGGTCTCATGATGGTCGATACCATCGCTAGTTTTTAGAAGATTGGAAATTAATAGACTATTTTAATTAAAACAAGATATATTAACGTTTAATAGAATAGTTATTCCTGGGATTAATGCAGATTTATATTTATAATAGCTGTTGGCCGCGACTCTGTCCGCGTGGAATTTAGAAAATTTTTCCTGTTTTTGCAACGTTTTTCACTAGACTGATCGATCTGAAATTTTGCACACCTAACAAGGACCGATGACAATGCAATAATTTAAAAGAATAATCCCAATTCCTTGATCAGAATTACTAGAATAGCATGTTGAAGTATCACTATGACCACACATGTATTTTTAATTATACACGTAATAGTTTAATTGTATATGAGTAGACTCACCAAGATTATTGTGTTACTATGTATGCCTTTCAACAATCAGATAATTTCACATATAAACGCTTTGTTTATAGAATCAGGTAGAAATATCATAATTGTTTCGTATTCTTCTTTTATTGGCCATTATGTGACTATCTTAAGTCAATCTGTGTTTTGTGTTCAACTTCAGACAAGAACATGCTAGTATCATGATCCAAGGAGAGATAAAAATATTTGACCAAAACAAGTGAAAAAGTTAAATAATAATTGGTCAAGTGCGAGTCGGACTCGCGCACGAAGGGTTCCGTACCATTATCTATGCAACATAAGGCAACGTTATTAGTATCGAGCAAGAAACGGTAAAAAAATCATGTTTGTTGTATGGGAGCCCCCCTTAAATATTTATTTTATTTTATTTTTAGTATTTGTTGTTATAGCGGCAATAGAAATACATCATCTGTGAAAATTTCAACTGTCTAGCTATCACCGTTCTTGAGATACTGCCTGGTGACAGACGGACGGACGGACGGACAGCGAAGTCTCAGTAATAGGGTCCCGTTTTTACCCTTTGGGTACGGAACCCTAACAAAATGATAACTGATTATTCCTGAGAAAAATAATAAATACTATAACAAATATGTAATGCTAAATATGTACAAGTAATATAGAAAATAAATACATAAATATGAATGCAACATATTAGGTATTCTAAATATTGTGTTTATTTATTACAATTTAATTTTATATTTCTTAATATAGCCGCAAAGTATGGAATTTATTTCAAATGAAAAATAAAAGATAAGAGAAATTTAAAGGAGACAGGACGCGGGATATTTTTAGGAATTAAATCTTAAAGCGATTGTTGTACAAGTGAGAGAAAAGAATATGGTCAGCTGAACCTTCAGGTTCCATATTTTTTTCAATTGCTAGGATAACTCACTCTGCGAATGTGGCTTACATGAATCTAAGCCACATTCGCATAGTGAGTTATCCTTTATCCTAAGTTTAGCCAGATGGGTAGGAGTATTGTTTACTTGTGTTTACTACGATTGTGACAACATGTGACAACAGAAACTTATGTCTCTAACAACATAAACTGTCAACGTTTTGTAAGTAGGTAGCATAGAATTGAGTATTGATGACATGCAATCATTTAAAAAATATTCAGGATATTTAAGCGTGTTTTTTAGTTTTTAAACTAAGTAGATTATATTAGTATACATTTAATTTATATGTAGAACTATTTTACTAGCCTTCGAAGATTTAGTTTTTTTTCGGGTAATATAGATTGATATCGGTACATTTGATAGCAATTTATTGATAATATCTACATGTCATGATACTGTTTTCTAATAACGTAGTTTTGCCCAGGCTTCCTTTTTTGTCGATTAAATATATTTGTAAAACGTGTTTAATGTAATTAAAGCTGAATAAAAATTTATTATCACGAAATAAGGCGTACCACGCAATCGTAAAACTTTATTTTTAAATCAGAATAAGGTCACCAGCAAGCGTTTGCATGCAAACATTTGAATACTAAAATCTTGATTACTTTAAAATAAATGTAAAATACATCCTGAAAATACTTACTTCTTTTATTGTTTTGGTACTAAAAATATCTTCTTGATTTGAATAAATAGTATTATAAAAAAAAATATAAAATAAAAAAATATATAAAAAATTGGTCAAGTGCGAGTGGGACTCGCGCACGAAGGGTTCCGTACCATTATCATTGCAACATAAGGCAACGTTATTAGTATCAAGCAAGAAACGGTACAAAAATCAGTTTTTTGTATGGGAGCCCCCCTTAAATATTTATTTTATTTTATTTTTAGTATTTGTTGTTATAGCGGCAATAGAAATACATCATCTGTGAAAATTTCAACTGTCTAGCTATCACCGTTCTTGAGATACAGCCTGGTGACAGACGGACGGACGGACAGCGAAGTCTCAGTAATAGGGTTTCCGTTTTTACCCTTTGGGTACGGAACCCTAAAAATCAAAATTATTAATTATAAAATTCAATTAGTGTAATACATTTATTACACTTGAATTCTACTATTTTATTTAATTATACTCTTATTGAAAAAATAGCTCTACTCAATGCTTTATAAACCTCGAAAACAAACCCTATCCCTATACCTACGCCCAGTCAGCGTGGCATAGTAGATTACATACCATCTGGATGTGGAGGAGAACCGTAGCTCGTGCTTAACCGTAGGATATTATTTGGCTGAGAATAATACAATTTTAGTTGGCGTTCCGTTTTAGCAAATTTTCACAACACCTAATTGAAAAAGTACATGTGTAAATTGGAAGAGCACATGTGTATTCTTAATCTGCTATGATTCCAGTTTAGGCTAGGTTCAATAAAATAAAGAAGAAATCTTAAAATGCTCGAAGATATATTTCTAAAAACCCGTTTGTCATTTGTAAGGTTTCAACAACGGCTTCATCCTAGTATGTTAAAATATGGAGGCGTGTTTGACAGAGTGCGCAGTATATCCCGTATATTAGCAGTAATATCTCAGCAAATTTGTACGGAGCCCCTTCTCAGGGGTTTTCATTACTAGGCGATTTGTACCTCCCCCAAGCCTAAACATGGTAATATGAGAATATTCGTAAGTAGACACTTTACTTCATAGGATTTAGCTAAATTAAAATTTATATCTCGGTTTCTGTTTACTATATCAGTATATTTGCTATTCAATCATGTGTAGGTATCATTTTAAAGGTACATAGGTTGTTGGTTTGATACTAGGGCAATATTTTTAAGCATCGGAGTGCTTTCAATTTTTTTTATACTCCTAACCTACCCTAATATCAATTTTAAACTTCATTTTAGAATTGTTCATGGTGTATTTAATCACATTGCTTTTGAGAATCTCCAAAAATTACATGTTAGTCTGGCAGAGTCACAACTTTAACTCTACATAAATCAGCTTCTAAAGAAGCCCTTATGAAATGTTTTTCACAATGTATTTAGACTTTATCCAACACGATACTAATAAAAAAAAATTGCTGCTATCTTTAAAGTCGAGGCAGTGTCTTATCCCAATTCGATTTAAGATCTGCATCTCTTTGATGCTTTTGAAAGATAAAAAATATTCATAGCTTTGTAAAAATTAAAAATTTACTTGCCAAGTCAAATGTTACTATCTTATTAATGTTCTGTTATGTGTTATGTCGGGTTCGCATTAGCTTGATTTTTATGTAGACGTACATATCTGTAGAAGAGAATCGTGAACCGTCATCCATCTTACTGACCCTTGCCTACTTAGCATACGTATTGCATTTCTCAGTGCCATTTCCATACTCCCACACGTATGCATGAATTCGTCCTAAATGGGCTATTATCGAAATACTTATTGCTATCCATCCCTTCAAATATATTGCAATGAAAGGACTAGTAATATCTACTTAGACTTGCCTTTCATATCATGGTTATGAAGACAAATATGATAAACGTGGTTTGATATGACATCCAAAATTGATAAAAAGAGTGGCATTAATTCTTAGACTTATGAGAAAACCTTGTCCTCTGTTAAGTATTTCATTTATTATTATTTACATTTTTATTCGCAAATGCTTCTCTCTCTCTCTCCAGCCCATTTACGTCCCACTGTTGGGCACGGGCCTCCTCCATTTTGGGAGAGATTATGGTCTACTGTGCCGCGCTCACCAGGCGTGTTGGCACAGGGTTTATTTTCAAGTTTTCCGTCTCTCACAGAGCATGTTATCAGTGCGCAATATCCCTCAGCTGACTCTTACAGCACCCTTGGGAGGAGATGGGGTGGTGACACTTGTATTCTAAATCCGTCAACCACACGTCGCAAATGCTTGGCAACTATTAATTATAATCCCACGTCATAGGTACCCTTGGTACCGTAATAAGTAATCTAAGTATCGTAGTTGTAAGTTTTTAAGCATAGCTGTGGTATGAATTTGTGATAGGCTCAATTCATCCATAAGCTGACATAATGACGTCACCGTTTATACAATGGTGAATAAATAATCAAAGTGTTATTCTACAAGAGGAAAATATACAGTATGCTCAATACCGTCTCTGTATAACATACCATAAATAAATTTCTTTCCACATATAGGCCTACAATGTCCAACACATTTTTG
Organism: Orgyia antiqua; assembly: GCA_916999025.1. Classification (NCBI taxonomy): domain Eukaryota; kingdom Metazoa; phylum Arthropoda; class Insecta; order Lepidoptera; family Erebidae; genus Orgyia; species Orgyia antiqua. Next base: position 25,873,337 of record OU779862.1, read on the forward strand.
TAAATGTAAAGTATGAGATTATAATTGAATAGTTGCGTCTATCACGGTCACGGCACGTAACGTTTCTGCGGTATGATTTATTAGTCCAATCGTGAGGTAAATGAGTACCTACACGTTTAGATAGGGAGACGAACAATGCCTAATGTAATTTTTTATTTAATTTTAAACGCGCTAATTACTTCTAACTTGGAAAATGGTGTTAATTATTCTGTAATTGTAATTGAGTTTTACACATAATTTTAAACCACAATTATTTATTAATTATTTAGCCATCGATTTGGATAGGTATTTATCATTTTTTTCTATGTGTTTGAAATATTATTATCTAGCTTATTATAAAACAAATCTCTATTTTTGTATGTTGTAAGTTCCTATGTAAGCTTATATCTTTCAAACGTTGCAAGTTTTTTTTAATAGATATAGTGTTTCAAGAGGATGTCTTCTTTTTGTATAATTTATTAAGGTTTGGTTTTTAAATTCCACGCGTATGAAGTTGCGGGCAACGGCTTGTTATTATCTAAACGGCTAGTTATTCACACGAAGACGTGATAGCTTGATAATGATAAAAAATTTTAATTGATAGTAACTTGAATATCACAACTCATGTAATGTAAAACTTATTTTTTTATTATAAAAAACTATTTGTTATAGACTAACGATTTTGATTAACATTAATGTGTGCAACGAAATAGCAAATAGTAGACATAATGACACTATCTATTTTTATTATTAGTTAAGTTTAGTTTAGTTGTGGAAATAGAATTGGTACCAATATAATATATCTTTGGTGTCACGTTCGATAAATTAGACAAGTGAATAACATTAACAATTCAAAATAGCCAGAGGGTAATCACCATATTAAATCAAGAACCATTCAGTTGAATAAAATATAAATGATAAACGTTGAATATGATGTCCATTAATCGAAGTTAGATGAGTTTTACAACTATTGCGTCAAGCAATTTTGTCATAGCTGTACATTTTATAATGGAATTGCATTTCGACATTTTAAATTACCTAATCTTGGTATGTTTATAAATTAAATATGTTTGTCACACTTAAGGTATGGTCATATGACAAGTGTGGAATGGTCTTGCAAGAGATTTAGGTATTCATAACAGTGTCTTCAAAAAAAGGTAAAGGTTTCACAATTCGTCTGTATATATTTTTTTAAGTTTGTTTCCTCATAACTTAAAACTGGGCCAAGCGATTTTAATGATTCTTTTTTTATTTGAAAGCTGGTGGTTCCCGTGTGGTCCCATTGGCACTAAATGAGGATCTGATGGTTATCTCCTAAGTAATCAGGAAAACCCTTAAATTTCAAGGGTACACGAAGTCGATTCAACCTATTTTTTAAATACCTAATTGGGATTGTTCATAATTTTTGACCTGCTGTTATTATATTTTTTTTTATAAAATATAGACTATTTTAAGCAACTAATTTAATAATATTGAAATATTAACTGTATAGAATTTTTTTTAAATACTTAAAGATATTATTTTAAATGTTGTGACGTCATCGTTGTACGCATCCTGTGTATTGGCTTTTCCTGATAGACTTGAGACAGATTACAATACATCTTTTCAAAATTGCCAAGTTGATATAATAAACCAATTTTAACTCCACCACAGAGTAGGATATCTCTAAGAACGCCTTAATATTTTAAGTCCTTCATTTTAAGGGCAAATAGAGGTCATTTGCTTTTTTGGAAAAATAATCGTTAATATAGCAAATTTTCGGAAAAAACTAATGGATCATGATCGGAAACTCTATTCCCCGAAGTCGTTTTCGAATTAAGAGTTTTTTAAAAATATGAACGTAGCCAATCCTGTTTATAATTGTCGCTACTTATTTGCCTCTCAAGTGTTCATGAAATCTTTCAAGTTTCATATAATATATTAAATAACATATTTTAATATATTATTATTATTATATAACCACTGTATTCTGTGTTTAACATATTATGTTAAACACAGAATACAGTGGTTTTAAAGTAAAAAGCTTTCAGTATATCCATCAAGTCGTGCAATAAGACGAAGAATAGATGTGTTCACTGTTCGTGTAATAGTGTTAAAGGTCAAAAAGAAAGGTAAAATACACCTCTGAGAAGCAAAATAGTTTTACAAATCAAACGTACTCGTTTGTCCTTGGTTAAAACAGTCTAATAATAGTATTAGACTGTTTTAACCAATCTCTACCAATATCTGCCAATAAAAAAGTTAAGCTTAGTTAAGTTAAGCTTAGAAGTACAAGTTAAATATATTTCATACATAACATGTATTATTCTACCATTTCCATTTCACTGTCAGGTGGAATGTAATTCCAACAGTACTTTGCATTTAATTAAAAAAAAATACCTTTACACCGTAGACTTCACAAGACCCTTCTAATTTTATTACTGTAGGCGTAAAGGAAGCATCTTGAAAATGTGCCCCCACTTTTAAATCATACGCCATCACTAATTGAAAAAAATAATACTTTTACCAAAATTGCTCCTAAATGACTTGAGAATTTGCCGTGAACAGAATGTTTAATGGACTAGGAAGAAAAACTTTCATTAATTTAATGTTGTATACAGAAAGGATAATAAATTTTCAGGTTACTAATTTAATGGATTCAGTAAAATTATTTTTGTTTACTTAGGAGTTAGTAATTAAGATTAAAATGATGTTTATTTGAATGAAGTTTACAAAATACTAAATGGAAGTAAGTAATTTATCGTAGAATACTAATAATTATTTGCTTTCTTTGTAGGAAATGGCTAGCGAAGAAAGCAAATTACATTTAGTACTCTCTTATTGCGAAGTTTTATCTCCTCAAGTAAAAGATAAAAGTTTTATTAGATAAATCTACTAAAAGTGTGTTTTCCTTTTTTAATCATGTACTAAAAAAAATATGCAGGTCAACTTCTCATATATCCCAGTCCTGAGAGACTGGGTTGAGGCGAGGCATTGGGATCCGACGTATCACCTAACCCAGCTCCTCACAGGTCACGGCTGCTTCGCCAAGTACCTGTGGGAGGTGGTTGGTATCGAGTCGGATCCCGTTTGCCGCAATTGTGGAAGTGGGGCCGTGGATACGGCAGAACATACCCTTGCCGTATGCACGGCCTGGGACGCCCAGCGCGCTGAACTCGTCAGCGTGCTGGGACAGGACTTGTCGCTCTCGGTCGTGGTCTCGTTTATGGCCGAGAGCGAACAGTGTTGGGCCGCCGTCGCCTTCTTCTCTCGGGAGGTGATGGTGGCAAAGAGGGAGGCCCTGCGGGAGCGCGAACGCTCTGGTGGCACTTTGCCCCCCCCGCAGGGCCCCGGGCAGGTGTCGTCGCCGCGCAGTAGCCGGCTGCGGACCCTCCCGAAGAGGTAGTCGCGCGCGGCTGGTCGGTATCCCGAGACCCGCCGCGGCAAATGTGGCTGTCGGTCACGGCAACGCGACAGGGGGACCTAATGCTCCCCCAGTCGGGTCGGGCCCCGATTAACGGGGCCATCCCCCGCCGGGTCATGGTAAAGCTCAAGGCACCATCGTGGCCCAGCAGGGCAGGAGGCGATAAGGAAAAAAAACTTCTCATATATAGTTTTAACAGGAAAACACAATAATTAGAAAACGATAAATACTTATATGTTGACATTTTTATGCATACATAGCTGTGGCCCGCGACTTCGTACGTAAACAATTTAGATTTTTTTTTCTCGTTTTTACAACATTTTTCACAGATGCTTCGCTCCTATTGATCGCAGCGTGATGTTAGCCTATAACCTTCCTAGATAAATGTACTATCCAATACTGAAAGAATTGTTCTAATCGGTCTAGCGGTTCTTGAGGTTAGTGCGTTCAAAAAATAAACTTTTCAGCTTTATAATATTGGTATAGCTATATGGTCTTATTCATAATGACTTATCGGAGGTTTAAAAGTTCGCTAGAATCGGTTCGTGAAAATGGTCAAAAATTGTTATTCATAATTTCGTAATATTCTTTTTACGCTAAAACGTTTATTATCTCTCCGATAAAATCTTCGTTTAAACGTCCAATAAGTCGTTATAAATAAGACCAATAGAGTATAAATATATCGTTGTTTTTAACAAAACCAAAGCTATAAAGCAAACAATCAGCTATTCTACAAATAATGTACGAGCCAAGACTATAGTTATCACTGTACTTCATAAAACAAACACATTTGAATTACAAGTCGTTAATCATTGCGATATGGTTAGTATGTTCGACGCGTCTTGGCGCATACCATATCTTGGTTAATTTATCATCTACCACAAGAAACTGATATATGCACCCAAACCGTGCTGTCTGATCGTCTACATAAATTCTGGTCATATTACATGAGTATAACCTTGAGAAAAACATGGTAACACCGATGGAAATTAAACTTTAAGCTGGCAATATTTCAGCTCGTTCTTGGATACATTTTGCGTGTTAAAAGTCCCTACATGGTGCCAAATCCCGGCGGGTGGTAACATATTATTTGCATACGTGTTTGTTTTATAATAATAACAAATCAAATATCGTTGTGTGCTTATTAGTGAGCGGATGTGTATGACTTGTTATTTTTTTAAAAGACAGGCTTCTCTTTATTTATGAACAGTGTAATGTTTATCGAAGGAAATAACTTGAATGTTGAATATTAGTGTAGGTACATAACTAATGGTGCATTTGATATGATTCGCGTTTGAAACTTTTTGGTTAAATAAAGACATACTTATAGTACCAGAGCTGATGTATAGTTGTATATTTGTTCAAGATGAGTTCACAGTTCAATCTAAATAGTTGTGATTAATCGTTTTGCAAGCTTTTTTCCGCCCGCTTAATCCGTGTGGTGAACGGATTTAAGAGTACAAATGTCACCACCCAATTTCTTTCCCAGGGTGCTGTAAGAGCCAGCTAAGGGACAATAAAAGCAGTTAACGTCTACTGTGAAACACGCCTGGTCAGCTCGGCACAGTAGAGCACAGTAACTCCCAAAGTGGAGGAGGCCTGTGCTCAGCAGTGCGACGTTAGTGGGCTGGACAGAAAGTTTATTTGTATAGAATGTGAATTGTGATATTTTATGAATTGTTCATTCAATTGAATTGTTAATTAGATGGGCCGCGTGGTCGACTGGTTTATGTAATGGACTGCAGATCAAGAGGTCGCGGGATCGATTCCCGCTCGGGACAATCATTTGTGTGATTTTTCTAATTGTCATACAAATGTTTGTGCTGCATCTGGGTGTTTTCTTTGTATTATGAGTATGTATTTACAAAAGAAAAGTAGTTTATGCAGTATATCCGTATTCTGGTACCCATAGCAAGCATATAAGCTAGATATAAGCTGATAATCTAGTTTTATTTGCTACATTGCTACCTTCCCTTTTTCTGCATCACCCTATGGTTGACTGGTAGAAAATGCCTCAGGCATTAAGTCCGCCTTTGCGTGGTTTAAGCATAAAGTGTTAATAAATAAATAAATAAGCTTAGCTTGGGACCAGAGGACGTTGTGTGAAACGTTCTCTGGCCAATGTGTGAATGAATAGGCACACATATTTTCTGTTAAATAAAAATTTAATTCGTGAACTTTATTGAAAATGAAAAGCAATAAATTAAACACACACAACTTAATTTGAGAGTACAAATTGATGCCGTTATAATTTACTCTTCATATTTTCACCCCCACATTTTTCAGTTGAATAGTTTTTGATTGCCGTCTAGGGGGTTGCTGCCTGCTAATCAAATCGCACTCAGCGAACCAATTTGACGGTGCAGGGCGCTAGCATAACATCACTGTAGTCGATAGCCGATGACCCGTAAATATTTTATGCAAAATAAATCGGTAATATATTTTTACCTGTCAATATACTTATTCTCGTTTCACGGTGTTAGCAATCGAACTCTTGCAAAAGGCTCTACCAATTTATATGAAAGTTTCAGCGGGCCTTAGGTATGTTTGAAAATAAGGCGCTTATAATTATCATGCATGGGTTATAAAAGCACGTTTTATAAGTACGCGAGTAAAACTGCGGAGCTCAGCTAGTTAAATCATATGATTATGAACAAAAAGATTTTGTTATTTAAAATTACTATTTGTAATCAAATTGCACATAACATGCGCATTATTTTTAAGTCGGTTTAGCCTTAGAATTTTCCTGATGATAGCGACATAGCTCCTGAAACCATCGGATTGTTTATACTAATAAAACACAATAAAGTAAATTAATCCGTTAAAGATCAAGTATCAAAATGAAAAAATACTTGTTTTTAGTAAGTTCTATGCTAAAACCTATGAAATGATTGGTCACGTAACACGCGATCTTCTGTGCGTTAGAGGTTTGCACCCAGCTACTGGCTCGTATATTACATTCAACCAACGTTATTTATGTGAGAATCGTGAATCCATCCGAGCCATGTTCGCATTGTACCGTAAATAGAGCGTAACATTACGGATATTAGGGATTTTATTTATTTTGTGTTCGTAGCACGCGCTAAAATTTGAAAAATTATTTTCTTTCTCTTCCTTGTTTTATGTGTGGTTTTGTAGTTTCGCCCAAAAAAGGAACTCTGTAGTCTCCTTACGTGTCTATATCGCTCTAAAAGACTTTTTTTCAGCAATGCTTTAAAATAACAATTTGATACTCATAACAAAAATATGTAAATGTTGCACAAGCTTTATATAACAAATTTTTTTATAGATTTCTTATGTTACTGCAATGAGATAACACAATCATAATAAGTATATTTTTGGTTTTGGCACAATTGTATCAAAACCTAGAGGTTCCTATACCATGTCGCTAAAATACATTAGAGTCATGAAAGGTAAGTTACAAGACCATATACCTGGATTGCTCGGTGTTAATATTAAAACGAAAACTATAGAAACGCATGATTAGTTATCCACATGGAGTATACAAACAAAAAAAGCCTTTTTCGCATATCGCAGCTTAAGAGGGTACTGTACTCCTAATTTAGGTATTTGCCTTAGGTATTGCTGTCCCTATTCTCGAGCGCCGCGCTGAAAGGGACAAATATAGCTGAAGCAGATTTTACCTACAAATTCTTTGAAAAAAAGACCTTTCGTACTTCCCATTTTTCTTTGTAAAAGTTAAACCAATTTTGATTTTTTTTACGCTATATAATATAGCGTAAAAAAAAAAGATAAAAAGTATATCTATGCTTTCTTTTTACACGCTTTATATTAGCTTCACTTGTATGTTTGTTTATATGTTTGTTTGTATGTTTGTTTGTATGTTTGTATATTTGTAACCGACTCCTTTGGACGCTATTTTGACCCACTTTAAACGGTCAGATTCTATTCAAATTTTGCACACCTGTCAAAGACCGATGACAATGCAATAATTCGATTACTTAAATAAAGCGTGTTTTTTTAGTTTTTTTAAACTATTATTTTTTATTTGGTAGAAACCTTACCAAATATGTGTGATAGTCGCTGCAACTTTACGTAAAGAAAACCAAAAAAAAACGGGATTTTCTGATGGTCATATTTCTTTTAGTTATTATGTTTTGAAAAAAAGAAAGTGATACAAGCATAGATACACTCTTTATCTATAATAAAACGTAAAAACAATTAAAATCGGGTTAACTTTCGCGAAGAAAAAAGGGAAGTACGATACCCATATCTTTGTATGGAGCATAATTTGGTATCTTTAACTTCACATCTTAATATTTAAGATATGACTATATTTTTTCAAGCCATCAGGTGAGCTTACACAGAACATACTTAAGCCCATCTTATGCCGTTGTCATCAGTCGATGTGTCTGTCAGTACGTTCGCTGCAGTTCCACAGACCACTAAATATGTTCGCGCCAACGTTACAGTTTCCGATACTATTTCCATTTGTTGTTGTTTCCTGACTACTGCTTACTAAACACGCAATCAAGGAAACTTTATGGATATTGGTATTTTTATTTTGTAGCAATTAATACTAGAAAGGTAAGAGATCAAATACTTTTACTTTAGGAGTCTTTTGATCCCAACTTGTATGTCATTTTATGGAAAATTTTGTTAGTGAAACTTCTTTTAAGTTTTATGACGGTTTTTTTCTTTTTCCGCTTATCTTGTTAGTTAATTTCTTGCTTATAGTTTAAAGAGACGAGGAGGAATTAGAAAAATTAGAAAAATTACATAAATTAAAATTAGCGTCAATGTTAATTTTTATTTTGTTTCTTTTGAATAACACTAAGTTTTACATACCTTTACTTCTCCTTCTCCATATTTAACTTATGGTAAAAAATAATGGACTGCCCTACAACTCTCTTTTTTACCTTGTGACTTATAAGAAATCATTTCTTAGTATTCGTCTACAGTTTAAAAGGAACCAGCGTACTGGTTCGGTGTATAAAAGCGTACCTTAGTTTTTACCTTAAAAATGTCGTTACAAAATTCCATTTATTTTGTATATATTTTGAACAATGTATATTACAGAATTAGGTTACTGAGTCAACATTAACATTATATAAATTTAAATGTTAAATAAATTTTATAGGACAACATCCGAAGATTTTATGTGATTTTGTATGGCAGGCGACTGCACTAAACATAACTAAGGGTCGTTAAAACTTATTCTCCATATTATGTTTCTAGTAACAAATTTATTTATGACGTCATAAATCTTAAAATCTACACAAATAACATTCAAGTTTTAGAATCCCACTAGCTGTTGTCCGCGACATTGAACGCGTGGAATTCAGAAGCGTCTTTTTTAGCATTATTTATGCCTAGCCTATGTCCTTTTACAGGTTTTAGAATATCTGTGTTTCAAATTTCATTGAAATCAATTCAGTAGTATTATTAACCGACAGATGGACAGAGAGATAGACAGACAGATGGAAAGAGTTACTTTCCATCTATAATCATAAGTAAGGATAGGAAATGTTATGAACGCATTAGAACAGGTATGTCTTACACTAGTAAATGAAATAGCTAGCTATTTAATCTTTAATTACAGGAACTGTGTGTTGCATTAAAATCATACGCAAAACATCCTGTCTAGATGCTTATTAAATGCATGTTTTTACTGTTAGCAATAAGCTAATATGCGTAATTGACTGGCTAGCAATATTGAAAAGCTACTTATGAATAACTGACCGATAAGTACGACCAAACTTTTTAAATTATTTGTATATATTCTATCTATACTATACCTTATTTACAAAGTTACTAATTATTTGAACAGAAACAGTACACTGTTTCGGTAGAGTCAATAACACAATTCGCTAATGAAATTCTTATTATAAAAACTACTTACGTCTTAACGATTTTAATCTATACTTAAATCATAAAGCTGAAGATATCATTTATTTGTTTGTTTAAAAGTGATAATCTCAGGAACTACCGGTTCGAATTGAATAATTCTTGCAAAAAAGAGGAATATTTTCTAAATTCCACGCGTGCGAAGTCGCGGGCAATACCTAGTTAATTATAAACGAGTTAATTATAGCCCATTGATGAAATACAGCATAGTTATTTTCATTTTAGTTAAATAATAATAATATAGCCATTTATTCCGAGCGATTACATGTTTGTCTTATATAAATATGCTATGGACACTTTATATAATGTCCCTGAACTCGGTGCGCCTTACGGCAAAGGCCTCCTCCAACGCCTTCCACTGTGTCCTGTCTCTCGCAACTCTTTGCCTTTTTCATTTTAGTTAGGTAAAGTTTTTAACGCAGCAGAATTGCTTTCATTAATTTCTTCATAAATTCAACATGTCGATGGAATTGCATGTAATTTTATTGTAAAGTTTCTTTTAGTTCTTTTTTTTTACGATGGAAATACATAGTTCCAAAGCGATAACTCTGTTCTACTTTCGTGGTATATTTCCTTATCAGTATGACACAGTGGCGAGTAAGTTATTATTATGCCATGTTTGTTTATTCCCTTAGAGAAATGTCAAGTGAGTTTTGTATGAAATAATTTATGATTGTGTTATCATGGTTTTTTGGAATGATGTCATAAAATATACGTAATAAACACAATATACGCATATATTTATTTAGTTAGTTAGTCATAGTAGTGGTCATATTATGTGCCTTGAGCCTCACCTTCACACGGCAAGTGGGTGCCACTAAACTGCTCAGATTACTCTATCTAAATTAACATCTGCGAAATACAGCTCAAAGCTTACTACAACAATATCTCCCTCTCTCTCTCTCCGGTCTATAAACACCCTATTGTTGGGCACGGGCCTCCTACACTTTGGGAGTGATTGTGGCCTACTATGCCGCGCTTACTAGGCGTTTTGGCATAGGGTTTATGTTCGAAATTTCTATCTCTTATAGTAGATGTTATCTGTGTGTAGAAAATTTCCGTTCATACACACTGTAAAGGATGGGGTGTGGACGAACGGGAATGACCCTTTACCCTGCTTTTACAGAACCCTGGGAAGGAGATAGGTGGTGACACTTGTATTTTTAATCCGTCATCACACGGATTAACAGCAATACCTAGCCAGTACGAATTCGGAATTAGTAAATGGCTATGAAAATATAGACTTATTTATACTCAATATTTCAATTATTGAGCTCATGTAGTTAACATGTTAACTATTATTCTATGAATATAGTGTAATATATCATAATAAACTGTTTATATTATAGTATGTTATCGCTTCTAATGTATGTATTGCTTAATAACCAACCAATAACTAATGTAACTCAGTCGTAAAACATGTTAACACTCGATATTGTATTTTCATTGCCGCTGTTTGCAATGAATATGTTAAGATGCAATTATTTATGTTTTATTTTGTGTATAATAGTTTAGTAATAGATTTTCGTAGTTATTAATATTTCATAGAGAGCTTTAAAACCAATTATTACATTTTTGTTCTTTAACATTCAATATTTTTAATTTTAACGAAAACCTCCATAATTATCTTTTACTGCCCGGAGATATCTATTTCGTTGATTTTGGTTTCAGATTTTTATTTTCGATAGCATTTAGTGCTAGAATTGTTTATTTAATAAAATTCAAAGCAATTATTTTTAATGATATTGCACGTAGAATAAGAATAAACAAATACTTACTGCAGTATACTAGAAATACAATTTATTTCTAGATTCACTCATATAAAAGAATTGTATCGAATTAATTTGTCCACTCAACAATTTCATATCAGTAGAACGGCGCAGTAACAGTAAGTTTAGCATAATCCCGCTATTTGTCGGGGACGGTCCCATGCTTAGATAGCGAGCCCTCATATTTCTCGGATTATCCCACTTCTGAAGAGGTCGATTCACTTGATTCATAAACTTTTGCCTTATTATTTAAATAAAAAACAAAAAGATTTCTGAGATATTCTGTTACAGAAACAAGAACATGATTAGGAGTGGGTCTTTTATAAGCAGATGTGATGAAATTAAGTTCAGTGTGTAAGCCCGACAGAAATAGTTGTCCTTTTTATCACAATTATAATATTTGTGTAATAAACAAAGATATTTGTATTGCCGCTAGATGTTTTCTATATTTATATCAAGTGTCATGAGCAGATAATTACTAAATAACAAACGGAAAATTTTAAATCTGCTCAGTATAGACCATGATTTCGACGTCGCCGCTTAGTGAGGCGTGCAAGCGGTAAAAACTTATAATAAAATCGTCAAACAAAATCGCTCGTATTGTCTATATTGATTGCTTGTGTATGACACAAATATTTATTAACCCGTTGTCAGTGCTAACGTTACGGATACGCTCACCGATTATTGCCCGCCCATTAAGTAAAAAAAACATTGATGGTGTCGTCACTAAACTTGTTTTCTAAATGATGATAGACAGCTGTCATCGTTATTGACAGACATTTCCATCTTGAAAACTTGGTAGAGTTGTAAAGGGCTAAACAATGATTAACGTTAAGTATCTTTTATTTTTGAAGAAGCCCTTACTTTTGGTTTTCATTTTTATGAATCATGATGGTAAATACTACGGAAATAATTATCTGATTTCTATGCGAGTATTTATACACTGGATCGTGGTCTCAGTAGTGTGGATGTCTTATTGAAATATTTACGTTTAAAGTATTCATCCCTACATTTCTCAGACATTTCTTTTCCAATATTTGGTAGATCATTTCTTTCAAAAAGTGGATAATTTAGTACTGGCTGCATTTAACGTATCAACAGACTTTAGCAAACGCTTGCTCCACGTGTTACCAACTAATAGGAAATAAAATAAAAAAAAAATTATATTATTTTGATATCACGTATCTAGTACGTAAAACTCCCTTTCAAACCTGGCTATCAATTTTACATAAGGTATCCAAACAAACCAATATCTTTTGCCTTTATTATGAAGCGATAAGAAAACTTTTTGATTAACTTTATTATCTTGCCAGACTTATAAGTACTTAAGACGCGTATATTTATAGCAAAGCTTTAGAAAACAGAGTTTGGTGAGAACTATCAATGTGTCGCAGTACTTTTTATTGCTCAATAAAAAAAATACAATAAATTCTAGTTTGTTTACCCCTAAAACACATTAAGTAACAGTTTCCACACAAACACATAAATCCTTCCGATGCCATCTATTTCCCCCTTCTATGAGACAGACGGACGCACAGACGGAACTATATCCGTTTTGACACTATTGTAATTGTCGTGAGAGACCCTTAATATTATGAACGCTTGTCCTTCAACTGGACATTTTCAGGATTGTATAATGTTTGGATACGACTTCTGTACATAATAAAACAAAATCGTTATTTTTGTATGTCTATATGTGAGCTTAAATCTGCAAAACAACGATACGGATTTTAATTAATAAATAGTGTAGTCGAGAGGATGTTTTTTTTTGTATAATTTGTTAAGGTTTAATTCTTAAATTACAGGAGCGCGAAGTTGCTGGCAACGGCTAGTAAAGAATAACATAAATTTTTATTTTTATTTTATAGGGATTTTGCCTTACAGTGAACATGCCAACATATTAGTAACAAAAGCACTAAGATGCCCGTGAGTGCAATAGATCCCAAATAGATAGCAGTCATTACATTAGTTAAGGCTTCAAAGGATCAGAATTCTGGAAAACCTGAAATAAAACAGAACATTGTAAGCATTCTGTATCTTGTATCGGAATATTATCGTATTGTTAAACATTTATGGTCTTATTCATAATGACTTATCGGAGGTTTAAAAGTTCGCTAAAATCGGTTCGCTAAAATTGTCAAAAATTGTTATTCATAATAGTCTTTTTACGATAAAATGTTTATTATCTCTGCGATAAAGTGACTTTATTTTATTGTTTAAACCTCCGATAAGTCATTAGGAATAAGACCATAAGTGTATAATAAACAAAAATAAAACGTATTTTAAACAAATAAATGAACAAAATGATTAATTTAATTGCATTAGTATTTAACTGTGTTAGAAATTCTCAAATAAATCTTTGAATCACTTAAGGGCCTACATCAATATTATCGTCGACATGTACATATTAACACAGCTAGTAGGTAAAGAAAATGAAGAATTAGGGATATTTTTTATGTTTCCTCAAAATCTACTAAATATATTTTAATTCCAGTTTACGTGTTTCTATATATAATAGTTACTTATGTTTTGAAAGTTATTACATTAGTTAATACGCGATAATAGACCGACAAATGAAAAAAATAAAAAATAAGAGAGGTTGTTTCGCTAAGATTTTCTATCGAGAAAACTTTCTTCAATCGCGTTTCTGAGTTTATGCGATCCTAGATCATATATTGAAAAAACATATACTTAAAAATTAGAGCTCTAGCCATTCAATCTAAAGAAAAAATGAAAACTTCGTACGTAGAAAAATACACGAAGCTATTTTGGTATCCTCTTAATTTCTGGATATCATATCCATAATTTAACGTTCCATGCTTCTAATAACAATATTTTATTGAGCCACAGTTAAAATGATTAACGATGATTTACAACATCAGTAGCATTCGACGATGCATCGCTCATTTTAGTTTTTATTATAGTTAAACCGTTTCTAAACGTATTGTCGATGGTCACGCACACACTTACATATTTTATTTTTAAAAGGTGTTCTAAGCGGCCATCTTCTTTTAAATTTAATGGCGGCAAAACTTTATTAAGCTTTTAAGTCCTAGATTAAAATCTTAATGCCGTAATTACGACTAAAAAGTTAATTAAATTAAATATTTATTAATAAAAGTTTTATTACTATTAACTACAAGGAAATTACCTAAAAAGCTTCCTATAATTATCACACAGGTGTAAAATGCGTAACAAAAATTCTTTAAATATTACTTTCGAGTATAGGTTTTAGTATAATGACCCTAATTCTTTATAATTAAATTTCAATAAAAATGATGTCAGCCATTTTATAGTCCCGCATTGTGCCGAGTTGAAATATTAAAATAAAGTTATAACGTGTCAATAAATACTTAACATCAATTACATGCTTCAAAACTATTACTTAGGGTGGTCTTAATTATGTCAATAGGGTTGTCAAAAGTAAATTAAAAATATCTAACTGTTTTCAATGTGATTGAGTTATTTATTTATCACAAACATTTATTTTAAAATAAAGCAAACAAATAAAAGCAATATGAATCATTATTATAAAAATTCTAAGAAAAAACTGTATTAACGTTCGAAAATTTTAACAATGAGGTTTTTTTTTGTTTTAGAAGAAAATTACACATATTTTTCTAACTATTCCTAAGATTATAGATATAGACAAAGCAATAACTAAAAGTATTGTTAAAGAAAAATGTGTAAAAGCATTTATACAAGTCATTTTGGAAAAAAGTTACCTATTATCTTGGCATGTTGTAATAAATTCGGACCAAAGCAATAATTACTTCTTTAAATTGTTATTACGCAATTTTTTCGAGAACCCCTGCTTTTCTAATATTTTTCAACCCTATTTATAGTTAGTTCTCACAGTGCGCCATGTGAAATGCCACCTTTTTATGTCGTTACCTGTTCACAATGAGTTATATATACGTAAGTGATACGCATTTATGTTTAATTAACACGTAAACGTAAAATTGTCGCTTAGGGAAACGAAATTAGTTCAGATAAAACGAAAGTAATTTAATAATAATATGAATAATGTAAAAGGGCTGTTAAAGTAATGTATTTCGAGGGAATTAAAAATACTCATCATACGAGTTTATGCTCCTTTTTTCTTATCGCACAGATCTATGTCTATCAATGGACAGGAAAACCAATGATCGGTAAAGCACCCTCGCTTTACTTTTCTTCTGTTTAAAAAAAGATTTCTCTTCGTGTTCAACAGTTCAACACTGGATTTATTACTATAAACAGATTCTCTGCTTGTAAAAATATTTTTGAAGATTCTGTGTATTAGCTATTTGGGTTCTTTGGTAACTGCCAACGATTCTTGAAACGGTAAATTATATTCATATACATATTTCCATTTTTGGTAAGCAAATAACACAAGTAACTACATAGTTAAGAATTTATTGTTATTTACACAGTTTAATGTACTTCGTGAGTTTTGAAGCGATGAACTATTATTTAAAGATATTTAGAATTAATATCGTCAGATAACTGTAAATGGATTTTTTTTTCTACAACTTTTTCTGTGAGTATCGTTGTTCATATTACCTGTCTTCTTCTTCTTTGCTTCTTAGCCCAAAACTGCCCCACTGTTGGGAAAGGACCTCCTCCACACATCGGTTTATGACGCGCTGATCAAGAGTAACGTTTAATTTCGGATTTCATTTCTCTCACAGACGATTTCGGCTAGCGCATACAGTTCATTTAAAAGAAAACGGGGTAATAACACTTGTATTGCAATCCGTCACTACACGGAGAAATATAATAGGTACCATTTTTTTTATATTTATGGACATTCACACAAATGTGCCATAAACGAAAGTGCATTTATGCATTCTAATTAAGATTAAACACACATTTAAAATACACATTTAAAACAGCAAACAGTAAATAACAAAACTTTAAACATCTGTAACAGAGCTGTTAAATGGTTCGTAGGAAAGCTTAAAAGATTACCTCACTATAGGTCATAAAAGCTCTTAATTTTAGTTCTGCCAGAAGCAAACGTGGAGCATTCGCAATACTTTATAGACATTTTAATCCGCTACTTGAAATATGTTGGGGGCATTTGGGGGTCGTTGCCAACTTGGGGGGTAACCGTCCAATTCAGTGACAAGCATCTAGTTGTTAAGATTAAAGAATATCTTTTACCTTTTATAGGGTGGAATTGTTTAGTACAGTTATAGAGTTGTTCTAACCTATTTCTAGACAAAACTTTAGAGAAATGTGGAGGAATGTAATTTTTTATGTTGCATACACTATGGTAAACGTCCATCAGTCCGTTTATAACCAGATTGTATTTCTGGAACGGTGATAGCTAGAGAGCTGAAATTTTCACAGTTTATGCATATCTGTAAAGTTGATGCTATAACAACAACAACCCATCATTATAATGGGGTTGGCAATATGACAAATATATTATTGTGATAACGGTGGAGAACCCTTCGTGCGCAAGTTTAAGTCATACTTTTTTAAAATATTTTATACGAAATGTTATATTTTATTAACGAAGAAACAGACAGATAATTTATAAAATTTACAAAAAATATCTTAATATAAAAGTAAAACTAGAGTAACTTATTGACAGTCATACTTGACTGGATTTTTACGATGCGTGTGCATATAGCCCCATTTAAAACTGATACCATGAAGTTAATTAACGTACGATACTAATACGAACGAAAAACAAAAAAGTTAATAATATTTAACCAAATATTTTTTCTTGTTCTGATCTTAATCTAGTTCTATTTTCTTGTAATATTATTTCAAGTGGAACTGGTCAAATCATTAACTGTTCCGTTTCGTTGGCAAATATTAACATAATTAGGTATTTTATAATAGTAACATCTCAATTTGAGAATATATTTAATTACATTATGTTCATTTTTATAAAATCAGTAATTAACTAATTTCTTAAAACTATAAGTTTAAATAAGACTAGCTTTTGTTTCCTATGTAATATGGAATAAATAATTTATCTAAGTCGGTAAATCTATGCGAAACAAGCTGTAGTAATACGTGTAACAAATCCAAATTTGCAAAAATGCAATATTTGTCGTTTTTTATTTAACTGTCACAGTAAAATGATATCTGACATACTAAGCGCAACTCTATGTCATAAACAATGTAGAGACTTTGTAGAGACGTGACAAGTTCTCGTAGGGCAGGGTTACAAAAATTAGACCCCGGGGAATGAACTGCATCCGACCTGCATATGCGCTTTGAATATGTCATGCAGAATGGGGACAAGAAGTGTTTCTCATACAGAGCTTTATATTTTAGTCTCATAAAGTGAATATGATTGAGAGCTATTTAGTACTAGCTATTCCCCGCGACTTCGTACGCGTGGAATTTAGAAAATTTCCCCGTTTTTGCAACATTTTTCACTACTGCTTCGCTTCTACTGGTCGTAGCGTGATGTTATATATATAAGCCTAAAGCCTTCCGCAATAAATGCCCTATCTAAAGCTGAATGATTTCTTCTTAACGGCCCGCTGGTTCCTGAGATTAGCGCGTTCAAACACAAACAAACGAACAAACTATTCAGCTTTATAATATTAAGTATAGATAATAGTTTGTCTAGCTCGTCTAGCTTGTCTATTTTGTAATGACAATACTATGCTGCGTCTTTTTTGTATTCAGAACCCAGTTTGTGTAGTAATTCTAAAAGAAATGTGCTATTCAAGCACATTGAAATGGCGAGAGCGAGACCCCCTTATGTACAATCCAGCTGGCAGTTGCTAAGGTTGCTGACGCCTTCCGTTCTTAATGCGTAATAAAAAGTGCGTCTTTAATATGGAAGCAAAAATGTATACAGAAAGTTAAAACATAACATATTTCTAAAACCAAACAAAAGGCTAAAAAACTACAAACTGCAAATCATGTTTCATTCTTGTTCTACAACATCCGAGACCTCGTAGCGCATTCGCAATGAAGTTATCAAGAACTGTAGGGTGCAGCACAACAGGGGATTTACAAAAAACTTTAACACGAGTGCAAAAATTGCGTTACATTTACGAAGGGTAAGTCAAATAGTGCGTAGTGAATAATGCAGTTCATTCATTTAAAAGTTTAAACACCCCATATTGAGTGAACAATCGGTGACATAGAAATGATAAATGTAACTACGGCTTGTGATGTTGAATGATATAAATGATCTTTCGATGTTGGAAGTTCTGGAGACTAAACTACTCAAATAAATAGGTAGACAGATTGCTTTATCACGTTGCTAGTTGACATTTAATTAAAAATAGATTTTTCTCTTTAATTTAGAATTTTTTATATCACTTAATTGTCCATCTTTTTTCCTAATCATTTTTGATTTTTTGATATAACAACTAAAATGTGAACTAAATTTATTCTCAATATTTCAGAATGCGAATATTTATTCGAAAACTTGAGATAATCTTTTGGACTTTTAAATTATTTTCTACATCAATGATATCATGACTCTCAAAAGATTTTGATTTTTTAGTACTTTGATTAGTTAGTGATGTTTTCTACAACGTTTATTAAAATCTAAACAAGTGTTATTTATTTATTTATTTATTTTTATTTATTTACTTATTGGTAATAATCATTACAAGTCATCGATACAGAAATGAGGGCACATAATGTGTCCATGTTACATTATACATTATACAATTGTACATTTATTTGATTATTACAACTATTTTATTAACAATATATTATATTATTATATCGACTATTTTAACATTATGGTAATTTTTTTTTTTTCTATCAACTTATTTTTAGTACAGTATTTACCCACGTCAAGTAAAAGGTAGTTTCATAAAATCCTGATTTATGTCATATATTTCCATCTCTATAAGCCAAGTTTTCAGTCTTCTCTTAAAGATCATAATGGAAGCCGCATTTCTGACGCCCACAGGCAGCCGATTATAAACCGAAGGACCTACGACCCTCATGGTATTTTCGGATTTTTTTAGTTTGTGTGGGACAGCGTGTAGTCTTTGTTTGTGTCTAGTGTTATAGTTGTGTGTGTCTTGTACTCTAACATATTTATCGAGGTTTGCCCGGACATACATGGATATTTGGTATATAAAGATGGACGGTAGTGTCGAAATCCTCAGTCGTTTAAAATGTTTCCTAACAGATTGATCATCCGCTATACCGACCACCGCCCTTACTGCGCGCTTTTGCATGCGGAAAGCGCGTAGCCTGTCCGCTGCACGGGCCCACAATTCGGTACCGTAACACAGTATTGCATGAACTGTCGCAAAATAACACGATCTCACCACCTCAGCAGATGCTGTTTCCGCCAGCCGCCGCAGAGCAAAGCAGGCTCCACTCAACCTCGCGCAGACGCTATCAATATGTGCTTCCCATGTCAGTGCACAGTCAATGGTGAAGCCTTACATAATAATATTTATCATAGACTACGAATTCATGAAATTTAACGTAAAATTTATTTCATAAATAGTGAAAGAAGTAGAAAATCCAATTGTTCTTAAAGCACAAGGAAAAAGTAGCCTAGTATGAACAAAAGCCTAGAGTGGGATGCAATGGAGCGCAGCATTTACACTGTCCTAATCAATGAAGTTCTGAAACGATAGGACTCGTGACAAAGGAAATTATTGAGTCGGGAAATGGATGAATGATTTGGTACAAGTTATAGACGACAAACTCGGAACAAAACGACGTTACAGCGTTGCTGTTGAAGAAACACTTCTTTTAGCATGTTAGCTATAAATAATGACTGTATTTTTTAAAACAGACTCGTTACAAAAGCGACATCATGAAGAACTACAAATGTAGTCTCTGAAGGTAGTGCCAAACGGAGAAGAAGTTTATATAGATTCTATAGAGCAAAGGCAGACTACTATTCGTAATATAAATAATTATGCAAAAATAAAAGGCGTACCTAATCATTTTAATATTTTTAAATAATACTGTTTTAATATTGTTTTAATATATGTTAGTAATACGAATTATCTATGTAGAAATAAGTTTGTATGCATGTACTCAAAAATTGTTAGTTATAAGTAAATTTAAGTACAAAATAGATCAACAAATTAGTTAAACATGCGTTTTATTATGTTGTTTTCAAAGTTGTTTTACATTTTATAAAGCTTGTTGGCATCCGTGACACCACTCGAAGGTCCCATTCGAAAATCAGCGTCAAGTCTTTGTAAAGACTTGACAATATGCTGAAATGGGACCTATTGCTGCTGCCACGGGTATGGTATACTTATGTAGATAGTCTTATTAAATGTAATATCTTACCTATATGTTTTCATGTTTATTTAAGTATATTGTATGTGTTGGTTTAGCGGTAATAAAAATATTTTCTTTCTTTCTTTCTAATCAAGATAATAATTATAATGACCACCATTGTCAATTCGATATAGATAAGAATCTTCTATTAAATTGAAAGTGCACATGTATACATGACGTAGAATCCCTATTTGAGTGGGATTGGGTCACGCTTATTTGTTTTTCAAAAATTTATTTGCAGATTGCAGAAGGAGGACTATACTTAATTGGTCATTAGGATAACCTCCTTTTTTAAAGTCGATTAAAATATCTGTTCGTATTATTAACTAGTATGTACATAAGCTCCAAATGTATATACACAGTTCAGTAAGTATTCATTATAATCTCTACATGATTAAATATGAAATGATTTTAATATCTCACACAACTCGGATAAAAAACTAATCATATAAATGTATAAACTTAGGGTAAATATTACCCTAAATCTATGATGCGGCATATTTGAAGTGCATCAGGCGACACACGTTCTCTTATCAAAATCGATGGATTTTTCATGTATGCCTATGTCATCCTTTATCACTGACGTAAACAAATAATCCAATATCCGTATAAGGGCAGATATCGTTAGTACAAAAAGTTGAATCTCTTGATTGTACTACCGGTAGTAAACATATATTTGGAGATTGGAGGGTTCTTAGAGTTCTGCAGGAGGGTAAAACGGGACCCTATTACTGAGACTCCACTGTCCATGGTCTGTCGTCAGGGTGTATCTCATAATCGGATAGTTAGAATTTTGATTCGTGTAACTTAAGGATATGCATAAGACGTGATGTGATCATTACGGCATAATTAAACTCATTAGTCTGATAGGCTAGATTGTAATGTCTTTAAATAATCTGGATATCCTAGATTATTAAAATAAAAAAAAACGAAAAAATTACGGCATAATAATAAGGTACATATTACGGTGATAATTGCCGGGTTCTTGTGCGCGATCCGGCATTTGGCCGGTTTTTTTTTATTATTATTAGATCCAAAGCCGCTCCTAATTGTTAGAAATATTACCTATCTGATACGAACAAATACTTCATTGGTGGAGTCGTATCTCCATGGCCTATAACTTGGAGCAAAAAACCTGCAGCTGCATTCGGATTGTCAGAGTCGTTATTGAATTGCGGCAGTCATGAGACAGCATTTTCTTCTTATATTGATAGCTTTCAACCAATAGATTTGAGTGCGTGAATGGTAGAAAAATTGCTTTTCATGACAACTCTTGTATTGTCTCTTTTGTATATTTTACTTTTGCACAATACTTTATTGTGAGACCTCCATGTTATAAAAGTCTGTGTTTTAGGATGGGACCAATGTTAAACAGTCGATAGTGGCTATTAAATAGATGCATTAGGTCTAATAGTCTTCGTCGTTAGTTATTACCTATATTGCCAGAATGTAAAAATTGAAGGAAGGTCATCAAAAGGCAACCGTTTACAGAACGATGTAGCGTTGGGGGTTAAATGTTAAAAGGGAGCCGCTGGATGCTGATGCCGCAGGGCCGTGCATTGTGGCGTTATCTATGTCCAGCTGCGGACAGAAAAAGGCTAGTGGATGGTTGGAAGTGGAAACACCTCCGACATTTCTAATGTTCAAACAGTATCTTCATGATTATAATTGGCAATAGCAAGAAATAAAAAGAAAACATTTATACTTTCATAAAACTCTATAAAACAAAAATGGCGGAGTGTCATCAAGGGAAGCGATCTTCGCAAGTTGTTCGTCGGACTTGAATTACTTCGTGTTCGCGTTCATAAACGTGATCGTAATATTTTTTCCCTCAAACCATCCTATTTTGTTGAAGTTTTTATTTCGTAATTTACTTTGAACTTTATGAAACAAGCAAGATAGGAAGGACAATGTCGTAAATATAACGGGTACCACTGAATTTATGAAGAACTGAAGAGTTCTTGTGGAATGAAATATGAAGTAATTTCTCTTTTCTCATTATGTTCATAACTTGTTATTCTATTTTCGTCCGTTTGCATTGTAGAGCTATTTATTTAAAGATTTAATCAAAAGCATCGCCAAACGTTTAAAAAGGAGGGCGGTTACTGTTATGTAAGATAATCATAAGTTTTTAAAAAGTTTTGTATACCAGTATGTGATAATTTTTGGAGAACTTTATTGTGTATATTAAAATGTAAATATTATTACATGATTGCAATGTCGTGGATTGAAATTCCTCTATTTAGGTTGTTCGCCCCATGGTTTACTGGTGTCACTGTTTAATAAGTAATTTTTTTATTGTTTTTTAGGAAGAAAGCATAGAATAAATTTAGTGTTCCCATTATTTGACACCAAGAGAAATTCTAGAAAAGAAAGACCTTGCACGTAATATCTGCGTTCAATAACAGAAGCGTCACACTAATACCGATATAAAACGTCATTATAAATCCCCTAGGATTTGCCCTACAATAGGGTGGGACATTGTGGAATTAGGGATGCGCGGTCACGTACGAAGTATGAAAATAACAAACATTCGTATGTATGGGCATAAAACTTATGTAAAACTTTACACATGGAGATGTCTTGAGGGATATATGATCTTTATCTGAAGCTGCTGTCAGACGTGTTATGAAAATATGTTCTAACTTTCAAGTTCTGGCTGTAGACACTCGTGTACTTTTAAATTCTATCTTTAGAGAAATATGCTGACGGGCTTCGTGGTCTAGTGGTTCATATAACGGACTGCCGTCCACGAGGGTTCGATTCCCGCCTCGGAAAGTCATTTGTGTGATGCTTATAAATGTCATACAAATGTTTGTTCTGATTCTGGGTGTTTACTATGTATAATAAGTAAGTATTTTATGTATTCTATCCGTATTCTGGTACCCATAACATAACCATAATAAGCTTAGCTTGGGAACAGAGGACGTTGTGTGAAATATCCATAAATATTTATTTATATAATTAATAAATGTATCTATAGATAGATAAATAAACTGTCTAAACCTATGAGAACGGTGACCGTTAATTTTATGACATTTAATAAGACTGTGACTGACAATATATTTATTTACACTAATTTTGGGAATGATTGGAAATAACAATTAGAGTTCATCTTCATATTGAAAATTGTGGCAAATGACAAGGTTTGACAATATTTCCGACTAATTTTAGTCCCTTGTTGTATCAAAAGCAAAGAATTGGAAACTCTACGAAGACTTTATCCTGTTGACACCCACGTTCTTAACACCAACCTAAGCATTTCTTTATGATAATGTCTTGTTATCCACCAACCTAAGCATTTCTTTGTGATAATGTCTTGGTATCCACCAACCTAAGCATTTCTTTGTGATAATGGGTATCACAAAGAAATGCTTAGGCTGGTTTATAACAAAAGAATGAGTAAAGACTCTACATTATGTTAACTAAGTTATGCAATAATATAGATAGGTCAAATAATGTTCAGTGATGATTCAGAACAAATTATTCTATTATTGGATAGTTATCGAGTGTCGTGTGTGAATGGGGAGTGGGTGTAGTAACGAGTACGATTGAGACGTAAGTCACCGGGTCAGGGGCACAGGGGAACAGCCGCCCCTGTGTTTACTGCCCTTCGCCGCCCTTACTAACTTTGTATTTTGAAGAGCAAATAAGAAGGTGCACAAATTTTACCTTACTTTCGAAAAAAATATTTTGTTTAGGTACCTATTATAAATTTTTTGACGGGTTCAAATCCTGACCATTACTTGTACTAAAGATCATCATACTGCATTTGGACATTTTGTTGCTTCATTTGAAACCATAACACGTTATGTTAAGGGCCTACATCAATATTATCGTCGACATGTACATATTAACACAGCTAGTAGGTATAGAAAATGAAGAATTAGGGATATTTTTTTTGTTTACTCAAAATCTACTAAATATATTTTAATTCTGATTTTCGTGTTTCTACATATACATATACTTCCAACCACTCGTGATACCCACTTTTTCTGCTTTTTATATTTGTACATATCTGCCCTTAGAGTATAAAACCCGCGGGAGTTGTCGCACGCCGTGTTTTCTATGTCAATCTATACTCATGTTGTATTAATGCTCTATGCATCTGCCACAATCTTCAATATAGTTAATAATGGTCAGATGGATAAACTAGATCGATACAACAATAAAACTAATAATGGCGATAACAATAATGAGGGTGGTTGTAGCATTAGTAGCACGTGATGCAGCATGCGTGATTGGTTTACAAACGATACGCCATCAATAAACTTCGCTCTTGATTGCATTCGGTGCATACTGTTAAGGGCCTACATAAATATTATCGTATATCATCGCCGACACGTATATATTAACACAGCCAGTAGGCACAGAAAATGAAGAATTAGGGATACTTTTCCTATTTACTCAAAATCTACTAAATATATTTTAATTCTGATTTACGTGTTTCTATATATAATAGTTACTTATGTTTTTAAAGTTATTTCATTAGTTAATACGCGATAATAGAGCGACAAATGAAAAAAACAAAAAATTAGAAAGGTTGTTTCGCTAAGATTTTCTATCGAGAAAACTTTTTTCAATCGTATTTCTGAGTTTATGCGATCCTAGATCATATATTGAAAAAACATATACTTAAAAATTAGAGCTCTAGCCATTCAATCTAAAGAAACAATGAAAACTTCGTACGTAGAAAAATGCACGAAGCTATTTTGGTATCGTCTTAATGTTTACTCTGTGACGCTAATCTATCCAGATTTGATATTTGTTCAATAGTACACTTTTAATATTAAAGTTTAATAAACTAAGTAATTATATTTTGATAGTAGGTAGGTATACATAAACCGTGTGGTGACAGATAAAGAATACAAGTCTCATTACCCCGTTTCCTCTCCATACTATAAAATACATATAGTGTACCATCACCATTATCCCTCTCAAAGTGCACGAGGCCCGTGCCCAATACTGAGTCGTCAGTGTGCTGGAGAGAGACATACTCTATCTATAATCTCTCAATATGTATGTTCATGAAATATCATTAAATTGACTAACAAAGTTTGGTCTTCGTAAATAAGACTTTTTTGTGGTTAACCACAAATATACCAGATAATGTCTATAGTTACACCACTCACTGGGCTTGAAGCCAAATAAATAACTGTGTGCGTGAAATATATGTCTTTAATACAGGATTTACGTCATATGAAACATTATTAGTCTATGAATTACGATTTAGCCAAGCTAAATTTTCGTGACCTCAAGATTGAACCATAAGTTCCCACTAACTGATAAATCACATTCCACTGAAATTAGACGGACAATAAATTACAACATTAAACTGAATATACCCCAAGTGTGAAAGTAATAAGGTTTTATTCTCTTCTCTCTCTCTCACTCCAGCCCATTTACGTCCCACTGTTGGGCACGGGCCTCCTCCACTTTGGGAGAAATCATGGTTTACTGTCCTGCGCTGACCAGGCGTACTGGCACAGTGTTTATTTTCGAGTTTTCCGTCTCTCACAGAGTATGTTATCTGTGTGCAATATCCCTTAGCTGACTTTGTAAGGTATCCCGTGTAAGGAAAAGCTTTCAAACCTAATTCCAACTTTAGAAGTAACTTTTCATGTAAAGGTCTATCTCAAGTGCAAGCTAGTATATAGAGCAGTGTTGCTGTGCCCCGCAGTGTAGCCCACTGATAAAAATTCAGAAGAAGTATTCAAAATGGCAGCGTAGCGGTAACAAAATCATGAGCCATTGGAGTTTTGTACAGGCTGACTGTATTTTTCCAGGATTATGCCTGCGTTGGTGTTTTACTTGTATATGTATAACTAGCTGTTGCCCGCAACTCCGTCCGCGTGGAATTAGGAATTTTTTTTGCAAAAAAAGGTAGCCTATGTCCTTTCTCAGGGTCTAAATATTGTCTGTGCCAAATTTCATCAAAATCGGTTGAGAGGTTTAAGCGGGAATGCGTAACAGACAGACAGACAGAGTTACTTTCGCATTTATAATATTAAGAAGGGATAAAATAAAATAAATAAAAATTAAATATTCATGGACATTCCACACAACGTCCTCTGGTCCCAAGCTAAGCTTATATGCTTTTGTTATGGGTACCAGAATACGGATAGACTACATATACTACTTTTATTTTGTAAATACATACTTAAAATACATAAAAACACCCAGACGCAGTACAAACATTTGTATGACAATTAGAAAAATCACACAAATGATTGTCCTGAGCGGGAATCGAAACCGCGACCTCTTGATCGGCAGTCCGCTACATGAACCACTCGACCACTAGGCTCGTCAAATATACGTATACATATATTTAAGCTAACTTAGTTAAAAATTTTCTTCCAATACGATGAGTCATTTGAGCGTGAAAATACACAACATACGTACACATTTTCACGTTTACAATAGGTAAATGAGGCATATTTATAGGTAATAGAGATTTAGTAGAAGTTCCCTAAATACTTTTGAGCAGAACTAGAGGTAGAGTTAATTTAAAATAAAATTCAAAAGATATTTTAAAAGCGTTCTTTTGTTTCCTATAATGCATACTTGACTTGAGTGCTTCAAGTTCCCATTAGTAGTTAAAATATTAATCTCTATCAAGGCAAAGGCACGCGACGTTCAGCCACAACTGTTGGAATAAGTTTAAAACTATTTTGTTTACAAACTATTCAATTATCCGAGCGATGTAGCGTGGTGTTAAGTTTTAATTGTTATATGCGATAAGTGTTAAGTTTTGTTATTGACAAATTAGTACATAGCCATGACAAATTAGTGTTAGATATTTGCATATTGAAAATAGTAGAATAATATATTATATACCATATATTATTCAACTATTTTCAATTAATTAAAACTTAAGAAGCTGGGTCAGTTATATTTGAAAAAGATTAGTAGAGAAGTACGGGACCAAAGCCTATGCCAACACACCTGGACATCATAGTCGCGCAGACAAATTATCCAAAATTCGAGATGGCCCGTGTCCAGCAGTGGGCCGTTTAAGCTGATAAAATAGTATACTGTCAAAAAATATAACGATATAAGTGCGATCAGAAGTCCTTGATTGTTATAAATAAAAGCACTCTATAACGATTCTTGCACAGATATGTCAGATGGTGGGGTCACGTTTAAAATTGAAGACAAGTAACATTGGCCTGGCTAAATCGTATTTTATAGAATAACTAGCTGTTGCCCGCAACTTCGTACGCGTGGAATTTTAAAACCAAACCTAAGCAAATTATACAAAAAAGCCATACTCTAAAACCACTTTATCTATTAAAAAAACTGCATCAAAATCCGATGGGTAGTTTAGAAGATAAAAGGTCACATGATAAATAAATAAATAGAATACGGATAAACGACATATTATACTACGTTTCTTTTGTAAATACATACTTATTATACATAGTAAATACCCATAAGGGACGTACATACAAAAATAACGACTTTGTTTTATAATAAGTAAAGTTGACGTTTCGTATGACGTAATATGGCCATCATAGACACACATAGATACATTTTCACACACACATAGATATGTAAGTGGCTTCAAGCCGACTGAATGATGTAGCCATAGACACTACATTCGGTATATCTGTAGATTATTCTAACCTAACCACATTTCCTTACATAAGGTGGGATAGCCATCGATTGCACTACTAGATCTATCATTAGTCATTTTATTGAGAATGCATAGCTCTTTGCCCGTAGACCAATATGTCTTGTGCGAGACAGTATTATTTATCTGGGTTAGACTGGGGTACAATGACAAGGAGTAACAAGTGCGCGTGCAGTGTCTTCCAAGGAGTGTGCTAGTAAATCAACTATTTGCATCGAGCATTTGTCGTAAATGCAGGGGAAGCATGCAACCGCATGTTAATTATCACAGTCTGATTTATTTTTAGCTATAATTTCTAATGGTTTGTTTTTATTTTCGGGAAAGTTTTGCCAATATTTTTAGCATCCTCTATGTTAAGTATTATTACAATTATTTATTCTACCATAGCTGTAATGAACGTATTTTAGATATTGGTTTTTCTGAGGTATCTTACCCTGTGTGTTTTTCCTTCAAACATGCACATATGACTGATTTGCAAATCACTTATTTAGGTCATAATAATTATCTTTTAAATGCAATATGGCCGATACAATCTTAACTTAAAAAAATAATTTAAATATCGAACAACCCTACACTGTGGTGCGAAGAATTGCCCGCGCATTTCCAGCCAAGGCTCGTTAGTTAACACGCATGCGCGTCGCGGCTGTGGCCGGCGCCGGCGCAGGACAAATGCGACGTCGTTATTTACACTCGCACGCCATTAAGCAACAAGAAAAACATGAAACAATCAAGTATTTGAATAAACAATAAATAAAGACGGGTTTAGCGTTGGTTTAACTACTTTTAGTGGCTTGTTTATAGCTCTAACATAAGATGTTTTAAGGGATAGATTTGTATCAATTTATAAGCCTACAATATTTTATGACAGTGTAATTTAATTTAATCATACATACATGCTTGCTTGTAGTACATATATTTACGAACAAAACAAAATTTTCGTAACACAGGTTTACTCAGTAAGAGATTTAAGATGCGAGTAAGAAGATAATGATACCAATTCTCCGTACAAACTAAACTTAACGAAAAAAATGAAAACAACTATGGCATATTTCAATTAATTGGCTATATCATTGTGCACATTTTTATTAATTTAGATCTTTAGTATACAGATTTTCTAATAAAAAGTTCTGTTAACATTGCCGCATTGTGTTATTGACTCTATCAATTCTCATTTTTTAGTTAAGTTTAGTTATGCACGTAGAATCGGTACCAATGCTACTAATAGTTGCTAGAAACAAACTCGCATTACTAAGCTAGTAAAATAGACCAATTACCCTCTCAAGCTGAGGCTCGTGCTAAGCCGTAGGAAATAATTAACACGCTACATTCACTAGAAACGCTATATTATGTAATTAAACACACACCTAGGATTCCTCGTATGTTGGTAATACAGGTTCGTAAGGAGCGTAGCGTAGGTATGTAAAAAATTTCTAGAAATATTCCTATTAGCTAATGGAGCCAGTCATAATGTGCTAAAACATACACTAAAATGACACAAAAAGCACTAAAATATTATAAAACTGAAGAGTTTGTTTGTTTTGTTTAAACGCGCTAATCTCAGGAACCACTGGTTCAGTTTGAACAATTTTTTCAGGGTAGTACATTTATCAAGGAAGGCTACAAGCTATATAACATAATGCTGAGACCAATTGGAGCGAAGCATAAGTGAAAATTGTGTGCAATACGGGAAAAAAATTGTTAGTGACTATATATTTAGGCACTTTGGTTTAATTTATTTATCGGCAATTATGCTGTATAAAATAAACACCACGTTTATAACCACAGTACTATCAGTCTATAGGTAATAAGACTAAGGCTGTATGTATACATTTATGTTAGTTAACATCGCATTCTGTTTTACATAATATACCATTATACATACATATTTGGATAAATAAATTGATAGTGTTAGTAAGACGCCTAAATAAATTTAATGTTTTAGTTTAGTTAAGCTTAGTTGTGCCATCAGAATTGACACTAATATCTAAATAATGGTGCCAATTCTACGTGCACAACTAAACTTAACTTAACTAAAAAATAAAAATGAATACTGTCAATAACACAATCTGGCAACGTTAACTAAACTCTCTTATTGTAAAAACTGTGTAGTTATTATAGCCTAACGATTTTAATTAATATACTCGTAAATATGTACAATGAAATAGCAAATCAATCGAAATACACCGTAGTTGTTTTCATTTATTAGTTAAGTTTAGTTGTTGCGCGTAGAATTGGCACCGTTGTGTCTAAATACATTTAGCATTAAAGTACTTCACATTGAGGAACAATCATACATTTAAGAGGATACCAAAATTCTTCGTGCATTTTTCTACGTACGAAGTTTTCATTGTTTCTTTAGATTGAATGGCTAGAGCTCTAATTTTTAAGTATATGTTTTTTCAATATATGATCTAGGATCGCATAAACTCAGAAACGCGATAAGAAAAAAGAAAAAAGTTTTCTCGATAGAAAATCTTAGCGAAACAACCTCTCTAATTTTTTATTTTTTTCATTTGTCGGTCTATTATCGCGTATTAACTAATGAAATAACTTTAAAAACATAAGTAACTATTATATATAGAAACACGTAAATCAGAATTAAAATATATTTGGTAGATTTTGAGTAAACAAAAAAAAAATAGCCCTATTTCTTCATTTTCTATACCTACTAGCTGTGTTAATATGTACATGTCGACGATAATATTGATGTAGGCCCTTAACGCTGGACGTATAAAATCTTACTAATATTATAAATGTGAAAGTTTGTGAGTATGGATATTTGGATGTTTGGTACTCTTTCACGCAAAAACTACTCAATAGATTTTAATGAAACTTTACAATAATGTAGCTTATACATCAGAATACCATATAGGCTGCTTTTTATGCCCGAAAGAATGCGATGTTCTTGTGCTATAATAAAAAATAAACAGATTTTTTATCCTTTTTATCGCAGGTAACACCGCGAGGCACAACTAGTATATAATATAGTTGTTCATAATATAAGCAAAACAGAACAACATCTGTATATTATATTGAAAATAAACGCACGTCATTTCTAATAACGCACATGCAAAGTCCAGATGCATTAAACTACAGTAGTCAAGAGTTGATACAGCGACAGTTTACAATCTACTGAACATTTTAAGAGGGCACGACACTAAACTATGCTCCATACAAAAATATGAGCATCGTAGTCCGCTATTTCCTTCGGAGATATTTTATCCAGGTCTGATATATCTATGCTTCAATTGCTTTCCTTTTTCGAAAACATAGTAACTACGAGAAATATCACCATTCAAAAATCCCGTTTTTCTTTAGATGAACTTGCAACGGCTATCACACAAATTTGCTAAAGTTTAACCAAAAAAGAAAGTAATTGACGCATAGCTATACAGACATATTTACTTATTTATATATATTTACTTATTTATTGACGCATAGCTATATCTTTAATATGGCTTGAAAATAATAAAAATCGGCTTAATTTTCACGAATAAAAGAGCGGACTACAAAACGTCTTTTTTTTCAAAGATTTTGTAGGTAAAATCTCGTTGAACTATAGTTGTCACCCTCAGCGCGGCGATCGGGAGTAGGGATAGTGATATCTAACACAAATACCTTAAATGTAAATTGGCTGGCACTGTAGTGGGCTCTTTAACTACAGTAGTCAAGAGTTGATACAGCGACAATTTACAATCTGCTGAACATTTTAATTGCACTCCGTTTAAACTTATTACAATTTAAACGCGGACTACGATTTATCAAAACGTCCAGTGTCGGTACAAGTGTAATGAATGAACTGAGAGACAATTCTGCTTTATATCGCTGTAAATTAATAATGTTTTAATTGTTTTATTTTAATTTGTATCCCCTTTTAGAATATAAAGTGTACGAGACATATCAGACATATTATTTTAAGTGTATTTTAAGGCCAGAACTAATTCCACACAGTAATAAAGAAGTTGTAGTCGTATGATCTTCATTACTAACTAGCTGTTGCTCGAGACTTCGTGCGCGTATAATTTAGAAAATTTTCCCCGTTTTTGTAACATTTTTCACTACTGCTTCCTCTCTAAATGGCATGTACTATATTTTTAAGATAAATAAGAATTATGTTTTATTGGGAAAAGGCGCTGACTTTCATCACACAGGTTTACCTAGTTTGAAGGTCAGAGGTTTTTCTAAAGTTCTGATGTAACTCGATTTGTGAATAAATATTTCATTACATTTCATTTCATTATTAGTCGCAGCATGAAGTTATTTAGCCTATAGCCTTCCTCGTTATATGGACTATGTATCCAACACTGAAATAATTTTTCAAATCGGACTCGAGGTTTCTGAGATTAGCGCGTTTATACAAACAAACAAACAAACTCTTCAGCTTTATAATATTATATTTATATATAGATTATAAAACAGTCGTAAGTTTTGTTCAATCGTGGTTCAGTCAAACAAACTCTTTCGTTCGAATAGAAAAATTCTTTTTGTGTTGGATAGTCCATTTATCGAGGAAAGCTATAGGCTGTATAATATCACGCTGCGATCAATAGGAGCAAAGCATTACAGAAAAATAGTGCAATAACAGGGAAACATTTCTAAATTCCACGCGTACGGAGTTAGTACAGTTAGCTAGTAAGGGTCTTATTCAAAATGACTTATCGGAAGTTTAAAAGTTTGCTAAAATCGCGTCACGAATATTGTCAAAACTTGTTATTCATAATAGTCTTTTTACGCTAAAACATTTATTATCTCTCCGAAAAAACCTCCGTTTAAACCTTCGTTAAGTCATTATGAATAAGACCGTTATTCTATAAAAATACAATAAAACTTTTTCAAACAATAATCAAAGTTATATTTAAATGTCAAAAACATTAGGTCTGTATTAGGATATTTGTTCTATTTAGTACATGATAAATTGTGAATGATTATAAACTGCCTTGTTGTGACAACCTTTAGAGAAATATAAGAATTAGAGGCGACCCATTTCCAAAACAGAAAATGTCACCAAATAGTACGCACATAAATCATATCGCTGTAATGTGTCTTCGGTATATTTGAGTGTATTTTATATGTATTTTGTTATATTACTAGTTGTTGCCAATAACTTCGTAAACGTGGAATATAGAAACCAAAATTTAGCAAATTATACAAAAAAGCCATCCACTAGAACCACTCTATCATTTAAAGAAAACCGCATCAAAATCCATTGCGTAGTTTTGAAGATATAAGCTCACATAGGGATATACATACAAAAATAGCTAATTTGTTTTATAATAAATAAAGATATGTATTACTAGTAACAAAGTGTATTTTTGGTTATTTTTAGTCAGTCAAATCTATGAAAAATGATTTACAAAAACATAGCGTTTTTGTAAATCATTTTTCATAGATTTCGTATAACTAATGTATTAGTGTAGAGCATCTCTCTCTCCAGCCCATTTACGTCCCACTGTTGGGCACGGGCCTCCTCCATTTTGGAAGGGATTATAGTCTACTGTGCCGCGGTGACCAAGCGTGTTGGCACAGGGTTTATTTTCAAGTTTTCCGTCTCTCACAGAGGATGTTATCTGTGTGCACAGTGATAACCTTAACTGATTTTTACACCACCCTTAGAAGGAGATAGGGAGGTGACACTTGATCTGATCTGATGTCTGATCTGATGTAGGTACTATCACCACATTGTGTGATTGCTTAACAGTACACTTGTCACCACCCTATTATCAGCCATCGGTGCTATGAAACACGGTAACGGAAAAGCTGAATAGATTACCCCTATATGCGAGAGTTACTTAAAACTAAAACATCTTTGACATTATGATTAGACCGGCTGTATTTATTATTATTTGTAAAATTTAACTTAATTACGTGGTTTGCCTGGTAAGACATCGTTAGAAATGATATATGACCAAACCGCGAAGTAAAAAAGACCACTAACTGAATACCTTGACCGGGTGAAACTTAATACGGTGTTTGATATTCACTTTTAATAGAACTAATAAACTCAGATGAGCACTCTAATTACATAATTTGATAGGTTATTTTATTTAAATAGTGAATCTATATATAATATTAAAAAGCTGAAGAGTTTGTTTGTTTCAATGCGCTAATCTCAAGAGCTACTTGATCCGATTTAAAAAATTCTTACTGTGTTGGATAGTCCATTTATCTAGGAAGGTTATATAAGATCACGCTGCGGCCAATATGGGCAAAGCATCAATGAAGAATATTGCAAAAACAGGGAAAATTTTCTAAATTCCAGGCGTACGAAGTCGCGAGCAACGTTTAGTGCAAAATAAACTTTTGGTCCGGGCCGGCTAGTGTTAAATTTAATTTTACTAAGACAATTTTTTTAAAGAAGCTACTTATTCGCCATATCGTTCATAGACTAAATTAATAAAATACACCCATAAAATTTTAAAATACACATTCAAAAAAATTTAATAAAAAAGTGCGTAAAACTGAATATTAATTAGGAATAAACTTTATAAATAGACTTGGAATATTATGTTCACGTGTCTAAAAGACAGCGGGTCATAAATTTTGAACTGTTTATCGAGCATTGAGATCTCGTAACTTGAAACCCACTGGTAGGGTAAAACCGTAGTTAAAATTATGATAGATGTTTGGTTATTTTGAATGCAGGTAGATCAGATCTTCGTGGATTAGATGTTTGTTGGACTACAACTAATTCTGTCTCGTCTCTCCTTAATAGCTTCGGTTTCCGCGGTAACAATATAGACTGTAATTTTAATAACACTAATCGTCACATTTTGGACAATTCACACAAAATCTTTATAAATTGTAGCCTATATGTTATTTTGATGTTTAAGCTACATTATTGTAAAGTTTCATTAAAATCTATTCAGTAGTTTTTGCGTGAAAGAGTAAAAAACATCCAAACATTCATACTCACAAAGTAGAGTAGTAACTACATTTATCGAGGAACGCTATAGGCTATATAACATCACACTGCGACCAATAGGAGTGAAGCATCAGTGAACAAAGTTGTAAAAAGGGGAAAAGTTTTCTAAATTCCACGCGTACGAAGTCGCGGGTAACAGCTAGTATCAAGTTTTTTTTTTATCTACACACAAAACAAAACAGTGGAATGAAAATAACTTTCTTCTATAGGTGCAGTTTCAACCCTTCTAGCCGCCTCAAGTTACTCTATCGTCTGAAGCTCTACAAGTTAGGAGTCGGTAGATAGCTCCACGAACGTAACCAATATTGAGTGTTAGATTCTAGAAAAGGTCGTAAGTAAGACCGAAAAGAAAGTAGTAATTTTTTTTTATATGAAAGTAATTAATAAATAAATTTAAATCCAATTCATGGACCTTTCACACAACGTCCGCTTGTCCCACGCTAAGTTTTTATGCTTGTGTTATGAGTAAACATCATTGTATGATATTTATAAATATCACACAAATAATTGTTCCGAGCTAAAATTGAAACCGCAATCTAAAGTTATTTCGTAAATATTTCTCAAACTATTTAAAAAGTATGAGGACCTTCTAAGTTTTCAGAAAAATGAATAACCTGAAACTCTAAGGCAAACGTTTATATTTTCGTTATTTCGGAGGAAAATTGAGTCGCGAAGTCCTGTTAAGAGTTCCTAAACACTATGTGATATAAGTATTTGAATCTCTCGTTTTACATATGGCTAATCGTTTACAACTGTGTAGTGTAAGTTGCATAGCAGCGCCTGAAATTCAAGTTACTTAATATTTACAAATTCTTGCGCGACTTATTTGTTTAAATAAAACTGTTTATTATTATTATTTATTTATGCTCACTCAGCGACAAAGTAACAAAATATAGTTAATAAATGTTAGAAGGCGGTGTTGTGGGCGGCAATACAAGACAGTACTATTATTCTGTGGTCTGAAATACCAATTGTATGCAGATATAAGCAAAGTACGGGAGAGATGTGTACAATAAAACAAAGATGTAAACAAACAGACTGCACCGCTGCATAGTCATCGTTATGATGTGATTTTTTAATTGTAATAGGCTATAAAAAGCAATAGAGTTGCACATTATTGTTGCCACTAACATTTATTATTTTTTTAAGTTTTTTTAACATTTATTATATTTTTAAGTTAAATTTTCGCTGCTATGTGTGTATTAATATTTATTTATGGTATAAAACATCGATTTGTGTATTTAATAATTACTAGTATTAGCTAGTATCTAATAGTCGTAATATCTAACTTTAAGTATTTATTATTTTATTATCTTATATGTAGTGACTAACCGTGTGGTGACGAATTAAGAATACAAGTGTCACCACCCCATCTTCTCCCAAGGGTGCTGTAAAAGTCAGCTAAGGGATATTGCACACAGATAACATCTTCTGTGAGAGACGGAAAACTCTAAAATAAATCTTGTGCCAACACGCCTGGTCAGCGCGGCACAGTAGACCACAATCCCTCCCAAAGTGGAGGAGGCGTGTGCCCAACAGTGGGACGTAAATGGGCTGGAGAAGATATGAAGTGATTTACATCGAATGACATAAATCATAACAAGATGCTACGACTCATAATGAAGACACTAAGATTTTTTTAAATAAGCCTAGCCTTTGGAGGTACTAATTTTTTACACAGTATCTAGTTCTTACATATCTATGCTTCTATTACTTTTTTTTTTCAAAACATAATAACTAAAAGAAATATGACCATCCAAAAACCCCCGTCTTTTTTCGGTTTCCTTTGGGTAAAGTTGCAGCGTCTATCACACAAATTTGGTAAGGTTTTGCCAAAAAAGAAAGTGATAGAAGCATAGATATACTCTTCATCTATAATAAAGCGTAAAAAAAATTTAAATCGGTTTAATTTTCGCGAAGAAAAAAGGGGACTACGAAACCTTCGAAAGAAAGTGTAGGTAAAATCTGCTTCAGCTATATTTGTCCTTTTCAGCGCGGTGCTCGGGAATAGGGATAGCAATGCCTAAGGCAAATACCTAAATTAGGAGTATAGTACGCTCTCAAGATGTAGCGAAAATAATAAAAGAGTTATTTTCCCTATTGAAAAAATATAATAACAATATTGCTACTCTATATATTTTAGTTATTATAAGCAAGTCATTCCTATCTGACTCGTTAGTTAAACAGGCTAATTGTATTTTGTATAACATAAAATAAATGTGCATATATTATAAAATAATCTTTATCTTTACTTATTATAAAACAAAGTCGTTATTTTTGTATGTATGTCCCTATGTGAGCTTATATTTTGAAAACCACGCAACGGAATTTGATGCGGTTTTTTCATAGATTGAGTGGTTCAAGTGGCTTTTTTGTATAATTTGTTAGAGTTTGTTTTCAAAATTTCAAGGGTACGAAGGTGTGGGCAATAGTGAGTTAAATAGAAAAATGATTGTTTCTTAATTTGCTGTGTATAAAAGTAATTATCTGACGGAACAATAGGTTTAGGATAGGGATAATGGTAGATAACACTAATAAAAAAGATCCTATTCGTAACAATACAAGTTAGAAGAACAAGAGTACCATCATTTCACTTATTTTTTTTCTTTTTGACGACGTTAAAGCAAGTAAAAACTTGTATAATTGACTTTATTTTTCAACAGATTGAATATTTAATAAATATTTTAATATTTTGACATGTACCGATTCTACGCGCATAACTAAACTTAACTAAAAAATGAAAGTAAATTGCGTCATTATGTCTAATATTTGCTATTAATCTCGCTAAAGTCTAATATTTGCTATATCGAATATTATATTTCCTATACCCACGATTCCCATATCAGATGTTTTTACAATGACTTATTTGACTAACAAACAGTATCGATGCGATTATCCTCAGAACGAGACGAGCCCTAAGTAATGTATTATGCATGATTGTGAGGAGACATTTCCGTTCCAAGTATGACCATGGAGGTTATAGCCGTTATGCGTTTGGATTACACTTCAACTTAACATCAGGTTATTTGCCGTTATTTGCCTTTTTTATACTCGCAGGTTGTCAAACAAACTTAAGGCTCGCCTGATAGTAAGCGATTACTGTAGTCTATGGACGTTTGCAACACCAAAGGTATCACCGACCCTGTAAAAACCTTTTAACGTCCTCTTTTTCTTGCTTCAAGTCTTGCTCTAAAGAGCCATAAAAGAACGCAAGGTAGACTCGTTCGCTGAGAGTCCGAACTATAAAGGAAAGACCGTAATTAACTGACTCCAAATATTAACCTATTAATTTTCTATTTGAAAGGTGTACCTTATACATTACAGCTACATAAGGGTTTAGATATTCTCTTTTGTATGGAAGTGTGTGAAAATAGGGAAGATGTTCTGAGAAGACTTCAAAAAAGAAGGAGGTTCTCATTTCTTCTGTATGTTTTTTACCTCATAACTTTTAACTAGGCGAAGTAATTTTATTATTATTGTTTTATTTGAAAGCTGGTGGTTCCCGTGTGGTCCCATTGGCACCAGGTTAAGATCTGATGGTAATCTCCTAAGAAATCGAGGAAAAACCCTCAAATTTCTAAGGCACATGAAGTCGGTTTAACTTAAAAAAAACTACCTAATTATTTATGTCGCAGGTTAACTCCTTTATTCAGTAAAAGATACTCGAAAAGTATTGGTAAGTGTGAGACAGTGTGTTTCAATTTTGTTATTTACTCATCATGTCTAGTCAAAAAGTTTGTGTGTAGTGCGCTCTCTGGCTATAATCGTTATTCATTTACTCTACGACTATGACGTGACATAACGACGCCTACCAATTTTTTTTAAATAACAGCGATTGTAAAAGGAAACAGTATCTGTTTCCTTTTTCAATCGCTGTTATTCTATGCTGCTATTTCCTGATCTGTTGATGCATTTATTTCTTTTTTAACTATTAATTTGTATAAACGCATCAACTGCTGTTTCTATTACACTGTAGACGTAGAAGTATTAAAAAAAAATCATACTTTAGGGCAGTGAATAATTTCTCTTTTTTTAGTAGTTACTAGCTAATGCCTGCTGCTTTACTCGCATTTATAGTTATTAAACCTTCACTACCCTAATATACACCAAACCTTAATAAGTAATACAGAAAAACAGTCCTCTTGAATTACACTATTACTTAAAAAAAAAACGCATTTGAATTCGTTGCGTAGGTTTGAAGATAAATCTCACATGTAGACATACATACGAAAAGAATGACTTATTTTTATAATAAGGAAAAAGATGAACATCGATGTTAAGCCAGTGACTTTTCGTAAGCAAATACCTAAATAAATCTTTACTTATATTATTACTAGCTGACCCGGCAAACGTTGTTTTGCCATACGAATGTCAGTGAGGGGAGGTGTTTGAAAAATAGATGTTGGCCGATTCTCAGACCTACTGAATATGCATGTAAAATTTCATAAAAATCGGTCAAGCCGTTTCGGAGGAGTACGGTAACTAACACTGTGACACGGGAATTTTATATATTAGATAAAGCTAAACAGTTTGTTTGTTTACACTCGTATTTTTAACGCACCAATGTTAGGAACTGTCAATCCGATTTCAAAAAATCTTTCAGCGTTATATAGTAAATTTATCGAGGAAGGCTATAGGTTACATAACATCACGCTGCGAGCAATAGGAGCGAAACATCAGTGAAAAATGTTGCAAAAATGAGAATATTTTCAACAGCTAGTTTTTCATAACATAAGCACAGTAGGAAAATTTATAATATGACAGATAATTAGCATAAGAATCATACTACGAATACCATACTTCGTTTGGCTTCATTAATTGTGTGGTTTTATAGCTAATAGTGTGAGGAATATTAATACTTAATAATAATTAATATTAATAAAGCTTTTATACGAGCTCCGGATGTATTCGCGGTTGTTAATTCATAGCCAATGTTTATTCCGAATGATTATCATATATTTGTATAATTTATATACCAATGTTGTGCTAATATCTAACGTTTAAGCTTTGCTAATGACTATTACATTAAGTTTGTATTTTATATTTTGGATATTATGCAGAAATTTAGAATTGCAACTGTCAAAGAAAATGCATCGCGGAAATGTATATAAATGTGCATAACTTCTGAACAACTGTACCAAATTGTACAATTATTTAATTGTTGTGTTCTATAACATCAGTAAGTTGTAGTTTAAAAAAAAAATAAACGCTAGAGGTTTAATTAAAGAAACTAATTGGTGACACGAAGTTCGGTAGATAAACTAGTTAAAATTATTTTTGAGTGGACAAGGGTTCATGAATAAAACTTTT
Source organism: Orgyia antiqua (assembly GCA_916999025.1). Classification (NCBI taxonomy): domain Eukaryota; kingdom Metazoa; phylum Arthropoda; class Insecta; order Lepidoptera; family Erebidae; genus Orgyia; species Orgyia antiqua. The sequence continues at coordinate 25,913,455 of OU779862.1, forward strand.
TCTTTCGTGAATATTTTTGACGCACGGTGACGGTATTCGCAAATAAATTAGGATAATTTCACCCATCTATTATTAACCCTTGGCCATTTCCATTGTTATTAAACTGGGCACTAACTGCTAACTGCCTTCATCCGTACTTAACTCAACTCCAAAGAAAACTAAGTAATTTATGCCTAACACATTACCCCAATTGCCAAATGTACCTTACTTTAAACATTTTGCTAAAACTATTTCGAACTCTAGTAACACCTAATAGGTTTGTATATTGGTTGTTGATAGTGATGTGCTATTTTAATACCTCAACTATTCTAGCCCAGTGTCCCCTCACGGTCCGGTGAACAACCGTCGTGGCTCTTAATTATGTGATAGTGGCGGTCCATTTTAGTAACACTCCCTCTTCAAGTATTTCGCACGTGTATTTATTTGATCACAGCTTAAAAACTAACTGGGTACATAACAAAACTTGAAAGAAATAACGTGGCGAACATCTAATATCTAAAATTCTCAATTCCTTATATATAAAATTCATTTTATTATAAAACACAAGGCCAGTAGGTAAATATCTATACCAGAAATACAAATGTTGTAAAATAAGTTTTATTTATTAACATTTTTTTAAATTATTACAACAACAATACAAACCAAAACAAAAAAGAAAAAGAGGTTAAAATTAAGCATTAAAAATCATTTTTATGACATTAAGTCCTAAATTACTATTTCGTAAAATAATAGTAAAAAGACTTTAAAAACATTTGTATTCTTTTATTAAATTAACTGTCAATTAACATTATTTCTTAACACAAGTTTTTGCTCTGTGGCCACTAGAATCGCTAGTTTGGGACCATGTGTTGGTTTGACAATGTAATTTAAAGACGGGGAAGGTATATCTTAGATTTGGGGCACTGGTCCCTTTGATTAATTCAGTACTAATGGATCGCCGGAATTTGTAATTTGGTGGGTGAAATGTACTTAGAGAAATTAATGTTATTACACATTCTGTTGTATAAAGCTAATGATGGACTAAGGGTAGGTTATTTATTTACATGTAAACTTTGCAAGGACCTAGATTACATATTGTTTAAATACATAGTTTTGTTTGAAAGGAGTCTCCTGCTGGGTTCTAGGCCAGAACCCAGCAGGAGAATCGTTGGATGAGAGGCGAATTTATGTATCTAGTATGATACCAAATACCAAACTATGCTCCATATAAAAATGTAGGCATCGTAGCCCTTGTTAAGAGGATACCAAAATAGCTTCGTGCATTTTTCTACGTACGAAGTTTTCATTGTTTCTTTAGATTGAATGGCTAGAGCTCTAATTTTTAAGTATATGTTTTTTCAATATATGATCTAGGATTGCATAAACTCAGAAACGCGATTGAAAAAAGTTTTCTCGATAGAAAATTTTAGCGAAACAACCTCTCTTATTTTTTATTTTTTTCATTTGTCGGTCTATTATTGCGTATTAACTAATGTAATAACTTTAAAAAAAATAGGTAACTATTATATATAGAAACACGTAAATCAGAATTAAAATATATTTAGTAGATTTTGAGTAAATAGGAAAAGTATCCCTAATTCTTCATTTTCTATACCTACTAGCTGTGTTAATATACTTTCAGGGTAACTTAATATTTTAAATTTATAACTGACTAGCTGTTGCCCGCGACCCCATCGCGTGGAATTTAGAAAATTTTCCCCGTTTTTGCAACATTTTTAACTATTGCTTCGCTTCTACTGGTCATAGCGTGATGTTATATAGTCTAAAACCTTCCTCGATTAATGCCCTATCTAACACTGAATTTTGTTTTCAAATCGGCCCAGTGGTTTCTGAGCGCGTTTAAACAAACAAACAAACAAACTCTTCCGCTTTATATTATTAGTATAGGTAAAATATTTCTTACGGAACGCTACTAAACTATATTTACCTATATTTATATAGGAATGACTGCAGGAAGCAGTGTATCACAGATTTGCATTAACGTCACAAATAAAATGTGACACTATAAATTTAAACTATATAAAATAGCATTTTAACACATTTAAATAAATGCTCTCCAAACGAAACGGATACAAATATTAATTGTTTTATTTGCATTTATTTTATTTGTTTGAATTCGTTCGAGAAATGTCATGGAACGGAAAACCAATGGTTTTTGTTTAAATAGAATCTTAGGAATGCCAATTAATATATTAAAAATATCGCAATATTAACTAAGTTTCAGTAAATGTATAACTATAGGTATTATCATCGATTTCAACGAAGGTCTCTTACGTTTATCAAGTATCTATGTCTTCAAACACTTCCAAATTCCTGAACAGACAGAATTATAGGATATTTTTTTGAAATTCCGCATTAAATAAATTAAATAAATATGCAAGACATTTCACACAACGTCCTCTGGTCCCAAAGTAAGCTATATTTCTATGCTTGTATTATGGGTATCAGATACGGATAGACTACATATACTACTTTTCTTTTGTAAATACATACTTATACCTAATACATAGAAAACACCCAGACGCAGTACAAACATTTGTACGACATTTATGGATATCACACAAATGATTGTCCATTGCATTGCTATATTAATATAGTCTTGGATAATAAGTATTTATACAAAAATCACCCGAAGGCTGAAGTGGCAATGGGCAGGCCACATCACTCGACGACCCAACGACGGAAGATGAAGACCTTCTGAGGATGGATAGATACAAAAATTAAGATTAATTCGAAGTTTTAAAGTTGAAATATTACTTAATCTCAAAATATATTAAATAAATACTTAGGCTGGTTTTAGTGTCACGCGGACTGTCAGTACAGATCGCTCCGCATAGACCAATCTGTATTAAGCTTCAGGAGCGTTTTAGAGTAATGCCGATGGGTCCGTACGTCAACCGCAATAGTCCGTATGGACCCGTCCGCATTACTCTACAGATTACATACAGATTGGTCTATACGGAGCGATCCGTACGGACGGTCCGCGTAACACTAAAACCAGCCTTAGTGTGTTAAAAATCAACGAACTTTTCTATAAAAAATCAATATTCTCTTTTCAAATCTCATAGAGTTCTTTTTGTGTAACGGCAACCCAATTTCGTAAAGTTGTTTGTCCTCGGAACAAATTGTGAGGACTGCAATAGTGGATTTGAAAATAGAACGGAGCGCAATCACGAAGGATTGTGCCCGGATCCCATTCTACTCACATATCTATGGTCGGTCGATCGAAATGAGAGCTTTTGTGTTGATAGCCTTTCCCCTTTGTGACCCTCTTTTGTAAGTAAGAGGGAGACGAAGTAGGTCGTATGCATATGGTGCGCAAAAGCGTGAAGGGTTCGCGTGAATGACATTTGCTTAAGCGGCTACCCGCCCTCAAGATTAGCTCTACGATGATTCCCATTTGCCTAGACTTGTGAACAGAGAAAACCATCTGTGTCGCACTTCCGAAAAAAAAATTTACTCGTTATTTAAAAAAATATAGATAAGTTATGTATATATAATTCGACCTTGATTTTTTGTGGATACATAGGTATGTGGTTAAATCGTAACTGCTACTAGTTTCTATTTAATTTATGGCTAAAAGATAAGATCTTTTAAATTATTTAGATAAGTACAAGGCTTGAAAGCATGCAATAAAAACGTAGATTTATATGTTAAATGAATGAATATTTATAAGGAAATCATTAATACCCAGAATAAAAACTAATAAAATGTATTATTAATACGTAACTACCTAAAGAATTTGAGTATAATGACATACTACACTTTTCGCATGTTTCTTCTTGGAACCAGTACGTAGATGTCAACGAGTAAAGAGAATAGGCAACATCATTGAGCACTGGTCACATTTAATCCATCCATCAGCCTTTCTCCGTCCACTGCTGGACATAGGTTTCCCCCATAGAACCTCAAAATGCGTGGTCCTGCGCTAACTGCATCCAGCTGCTGTATGCAGTTAGCGGTCAAGTTTAATATGAATAAAAGGACTGTTTTATTTAGGTCTTGCTTATTGATACCTAAATTTATAAGAGTAAGAACACAATGATAGTTTTCGTCCCTCTTTTTTCGTGAAAAACTGCTATGAGTCACGGTCTGTCTTACTATAAACATTTTTTTTTATTAATGTTGCTATTAAAAATAAGTAAAAAAGTAGCATCCAATGCTTACTACGTTGCTGAATACTTGAATAGCTGCAAAATGAACAAAGAAACTACTGAACAGAACGGCGACGACATAAGTAGAAATTAGTGTTTTAAGTAGGTACCTAATTATTCAAAAGAACTACTATATTACCATTTTTGTTTTTGTATCTATTATAGAATTATGATCTTTCTGTCGCTAAAATATGGTTATTTTTTTCCGAGAGTTATAATCAGAGCATTAATGTTGTATTTTATTTTCTGAAAGAAAAGTTTATAGTTTTTCTAGCTTACGCTATTACAAATATAGACATGCAAAATTGTAGTGACAATACATTGCAAGCCACTCCTGTGCTTTAATTGTTCTATCAATGGGAAGGCTCAAGTGGATCCCTAATTTAACTATATTGGCGCCGTGTGTTGTGATCAAACTTGTAATGGTTAGCCATCAGCCAACACGATGTTCTGTAAATTTACAGCCTACCCACATAACTATACGAAAACATTTAGGTAGAGTCCCTAGGAAATTATCTCTTTTACATGTTTTACAATTACTTTCAAAGCTTAGAGCACCCACTCCATTAAATTTGGAAATTTAAAGGTTTAAAATTTATTTCGAGTCGTTTTAAGTACTTGACAAACTATTTCACTTTTGTACGTCTAGCTCAGAAATAAATTCTCCGGTGCAAAACAGCGTTGCGTTGAAAATTGCTCACGAACTTTTCCGTCGCTTTTATGCGACGAACAGCACTTTTATAACTACCGCAGCGTAACTTTAATTATAGTCGCAAAGGTTTGTTGTCGACTCAAATTAAAAAGTTCGAAATTTGAATCTAAAATAACAAAACTTAAATGGTTTTATTTATAAAAAATTTGATCTATATATTTAAAATTTAGTATTCAAGGAGAGCGAAACTGCGTTAAAACTGTATAAGAACATTTTATTTGTCTATTCCTAGGCATAAAAATGGAGCTTAGTTGAAAAAAATTAAAAACGCATACCGAAAATAATTAAAAATTTAAATTTCGAATGTACGCATTTGATTTTATTTTCGATATTTTGAATATTTAACAATAGCATGGAGATGTTTGAATCTTGAGTTGTATCGAAATACAATGTAATATTGTATGCAAACAATAATTAATAATTAACATACAAAATGCATAAATTCTGTCAATTCAAGTCAGTTGAGATAGTTGTGAAGACATTGTGCCACTATCAGCTGTCGTATGACAGGGGTCTAAGTTAATTTCCGCCGGCAGTCGCACCTCCAGAGCTTTCTAATAGAGTTCACAAACATAAATACGGAATTTGAATATTTGGCATAACTTTGAAGTAAATACAATAATAAGACTTTAATGCACATTGCGCAAGCTTGATGCGTATTTAGGGTAGTAAAGTTTTGGGATAGGAGTTTAAATGAGCATTAAAAGTGAGTAAATTGAAATGGTTTTAGTTTTTGCCGCAATTAGAGTCTCGAATCGCCTAGAATATATATAGATATCTACATTTACTGTAAAACTAAAAATTGTATACTCACAACTCTCCTTTTTATTTATCTTGCTCTTTATAGCCTCTAACGCGGTAATATATTGTTATTGACAATTCTATATTGACTAATCTGTCTCCAAAACATAATTCTCAATAATGGTGCCAATTCTACTTGCACAACTAAACTAAACTTAACTAAAAAAAGAAAACAACTATTTCTGTATTTTAATTATTTGGCTGTTATATTGTTCACATTTATATTAATTAAAATCTTTAGCCTACAATAAACAGTGTTTATAAAAAGAAAGCTTAGTAAATATTGCCCAATGGTGTTATCGACACTATCAAAATTCATTTTTTAGTTAAGTTTAATAAATAATAATAATAAATATTTATGGAAATTTCACACAACATCCTCTGGTCCCAAGCTAAGGATATAAATGCTTGTGTTATGGGTACCAGAATACGTATAGAATACATATACTACTTTTCTTCTGTAAATACATACTTATAATACATAGTAAACACCCAGACGCAGTACAAACATTTGTATGTTGATTAGAAAAATTATACAAATGATTGTCCCGAGCGGGAATCGAACCCGGGACCCCCTTATCGGGGCGGCAGTCCGTTAAATTAACCACTCAACCACGAGGCTCGTCAAGGTTTAGTTTAGTTGTGCGCGTAGAATTGGTACCAATATCAAAATATCAAGATCAGATATCAAAATCCGCTTAGTCGTTCTAGAATAATTGAGCAAAACTTTTTATTATAAAAGAAAGAAAGAAAAATATATTTTTTTTAAATCTATCTATTCATCCAGATTTTCACACCAATAATATTAGTTTGTAGAAATACTGGTGTGTTTTTATCCGTTTTTATCCTTAGATTATACACCATTTTGAATCATACCAATTACGTTGAAGTCTGTGAGATTGAGTCCTACTGCCTAAGCAATTTTCTCTAAAATTTATCCGGCTTCAGAAAATTGTGTTTTTTGAAATATACGATTCGAATGGCGTCCTACTTTTTAAAATTAATTCCGCTAAGAATTTTCCACTCACAATTTTAGTAGGTTAATTTGGAATGAGATAACTTTTCTGCTTTTGCAAACCTCACACCCTGAGCGGCCATATTTGGAACTTGAAAGTTAAATTGTGAAGTTTATTTCTGTAGTTATTTTGAACAAAAATTACTTTTTTCTTCTTTGTTTATCTTTGAGACCATCGCCTTCATTATGTCATTGTTATTATCCACTGCTTATTGTTTAAGATTATTTGATCATCATCATAACATCACGCCTTTTTCCCATGGGGGTAGGCAGAGACTATAGAGCGCCAAATAGTGCTACGGTCCAAACCCACGTCCTTGGCTTTATTCAAACAGCTAGAGTCCGAGGTGGAAGCTAATAATAAACAATAATATAATTGGTAAAAGGTACCTATTTATAAAGTGTACTAAATGAAAGTTATTAATTGTTAGCTTCCACCTAGCTTTTAGCGTGTTTTATGCCTGGTTTAGTGTTTAATATGTTAGTGAGATTGCTTGTGCCTTAGAATATTTTTATCACCGGACTATTTCTTCCTTAAGAAGGTACTTCTCCAAGCCAATACATTTTCACATTTCAATATTGAGTACCATCATCACTAAATTCGCTCCCACGTTATTGAATCGGACGCGCCACAACTAAATAAATACACTAAATAAATTATCCGTTTCTAATAAAATAACATCCTTGCCGCGCTCCATAAAGCCCAAGTGAGAAATAATTCTCTATTTACATTTCAATTTTGAAACTTATTCCTATCTGTTAAAGTTTACATTAGAACAAATTCGGAATATGTTACTGGCACGCGACGCGTATCTCTATGCGTCGATTTTCAAAAACCGAACGTCGATGGTTAATCGAGTGGATATAAACATGCCATTTTTCTCGAGTCGCGGTAAAATATCGATATTTCCTATTGTCGATCCAGGCAAGGGAATAGAGCAGGGCCCTGAGTCGGGTATTTCAACGGTGTCACAACTGTACCATTATTGTACCATTATGGTGCAATAGTAAAGTTTTTGGTAGTCTACTATTAATGTGTCGTCATAACGACTTCATCATTGTCTTACAATTGTCAAAGTGACATAAATTGCTAGTCTCGTACACAACTGCTTCACAATTGCAATTCAATGACTGAAATGTTTCGGTAGTCTGCTATTTTGAATTTGACAGTAATATTTTTAAATTGTCCTGTGTCGACAGATTGCCATAAATAAAAAATAGATAGAAATATTAGAAATTGTTCTTTGTAATTTATTGCAATTTACTAATCTCCTAAACTTCACATTGCTTTTTATACTAATAAATAGTATGTACAAATATATTTAAACGAAGTCTAGCATGATTAAATGTTTAAATTTATTAGTAGTTTTTCGAAAATCACTTCAACTAACGCATTTTTTAAAAACGGCAACACATACATACCATTCTAACACAATCCATAGATAAAAGAGACCGAAAATTCAATGCATAGATAAAAGAGATCGACAATTCTATTACCATTGAAAGACCGTTATGACGGCATATAGCAGACTACGGATATTTGACTTCAATTGCAACGGTATCGTGCCGGTATTGTGCCGGTATGACAATTGTTCCAAAATAGTGGACTTGAGCACCAGTTTTGCTGAGAGGGTTACCAGATAAAAGTTTTGTTAGGAGACTGTACTTTTTACATAAAATAATTATGAATAAAGTTTTGATTATTAAGATTCTAAGTATTCTAGTAGACACACAGCGGTGTCTCATTTAAAAAAATAAATAAAATTTTGCATCTCAGATTTAAGTACTATAAAGACTAGAAATGTGTTCTATGTATGTACGTAACTGCTAAATTTACTGTCTACGGATTCAATTAATAATTATTATGAAGTACTTTTAGTGAAACATCCTGTTTTTACATGATTTAAAAATGGGTGTCTAATTTCTAGCATTCCCAATGAGCATTTCCAAACCTAGATTAAGTGATTTAACTCGAGATATCTGCCTCAAGATGATTATGCCTTATTTGTAGCACATACAACTCTCGGGCATGTATGATGACTGCAAATGAAGCCATGGGAGAATGTGTTTAATTCATAGCGATTGGCGTTCTATAGTCTCTACCTACTCCATAGAAAAAAGCGTGACAGTATGATGATTGTGGTATAAACTAAATTAGTATAAAAAAATTTGGTTAGCATGTGCTGGTCCCATAGCAACTCATTTGGGAGCGCAACGGAACGATATACCGAAGTCGTGGGTTCAAGTCCCGCTCACGGTGATCATTTTTCCACTATAATTTGATACATTAGTATAAAAAAAGTTTATTTTTAATTTTTGATCATGGTAACCCTAAGTTAGACTTAGAATGAATATGTTTTATTTGTGTGCAACATTAATCATGCATTGAGTGGTGCACACAATGGTAGGTAATGGAAGGTTTTGTCACAACCGGTGTATACAATACACGTAGCGAAGTAGCAGAGTCTACTGAACAATGAAGAATATAACCATTGTTTATATAAGATAAATCATCTAGACTACATATCTTTGATTAGTTGTGGAGTTGATAGGGATTATAAGATTTTAGTTATAATTTACGTGTAATTATGATGTTATTGAAAATTTGCATTCGCAATTGGTAACTAGCTGTTGCCCGTGACTTCGTACGCGTAAAATTTAGAACTCAAACCTTAACAAGCAGAAGTTTACTATACCACTCGATAGATGGCGTTATTCATTTTTTTATAGTTTCGTTCCACACATTAACACTTAAGCGCGTCAAAATTCTTATACAGTCATCAGCTAGTTTTCACATTTATTTATTAGTAAGGACTAGCTGTTCGCTGCCCGCAACTTCGTTCGTATGGATTTTAAAACAAAACCACTTGAACCACTCTATTTAAAAAAAATCGCATGAAATATGAAATCTAATGCGTACATTTAGAGATATAAGCTCACATAGAGACATAAATACAAAAATAACCACTTTGTTTTATAATAAGTAAAGATTTTGCTTTTTATGCAGATATATTTTTCAAACTTCTTTTACCTTAGTTAGATTGTACAATGTACATATTGATACAAAGAACTTTAATTTTCTAGAATATTTTGCTTATGCATAACGGGTAAACCCGATGGTAAAAAAATATTTTTAATAACATAATATTATGATCTCAAGCTTAGACTAAGAATCTAAAACATGTGTAGGTAATACTCTTATTAGATTTTAGCAAAATTCACGACAAAAATTTTTAATAAAAGGGATTTGTTTTATCGAGTCATGTTATCTCTAAAATATAAGCTAAAAAGGATGTGTTGTTCATTTGACAGTCAAATTCATATATTTAAATTATTAATATTTAAAAAATGTCCAAAGAATCAAAATTCTAAAATGGAAAAGCGACTCTACAAAAATATATTAAAGTAAATTTTTCAAAAGTATTTCTAATGGTTAAGGTTTTTTTATAGGATATGATGTTGATGATTAAAAATGGTCCAAAGCTATCCATCACAGACAAGTTGCCTGCGATACGCACCATGTCTTATTTGAATAACGCCCTCTAGAACAGAAATGGTGTGGAGACTTATTAACAAACATTTTCTTAAAATTCTCGGGTATCGAAATATTTATATAAGACGCAATATTGGAAAAAAATCTGCATAATTCGGGGATTACTGGTATATAATGTTCATAGGGAAATATCTGTTAGCATATTCTTAGTATACTACTAGGTACAAATTTGTATGAATTCTATATTAATATTTTCTTCCATTTTTTTGTTTATTTTACATTCATTCATTCATTCCATCACATTCCATCACACTCGCTGCCTATAATACAACAATAGAGAACAATATAAAATACAATATAATAGCAAAAAGGATAAAAAAGAGTACAATTACAACAGATTAACGTGAAAAGACTAGAAATTATTTTTATTTTCTTATTCTGACACACGATGGCATAAGCACAACGCTCTAGTAAGCCCTATAAATTTTTTTACTTCAAACATCTACTCTACGTATTTGTTGTTTATACAGGGTGTGTTCAATCCCGTAGATTGATCGTTCCGGTGTCGTATCGGCACCGCACAAATTGCTGCTCATTTTAATATTGTATCCGGATAACTACTCGACTAACGAACGTATGAATAATTTAGAATGAAATCGATGCCTGTCAATTGTATAGCCAACATTGTTAATGGTTATTCGAACATGGAAATTACAATTACTGGAATAAATAAACATATAATAGCTAGATTGACTAAGCTGCTATTTTGTGACATGGTATTTCGTCATTTTACTCCCAGAGCTACAATGTTACATAAATCCATCGATCGATCAGCCCTTCCCCATCCACTATTGGACGTAGACCTCCCCCATTAAACGCCACAACGCGCGGTCCTGCATCCAGCAGCCCCAGCGCATACATACAGACTGAAAAATATGTATTTCCAATCAGTTGCTCACATAACATGCAGAGCAAGCTTACTTAAGTGGCAATGGGCGGGCCATATCTGCCGCAGAACCGATAGCTGATGGAACAGACGTGTTTTGGAGTGGAGACCACGACTCGGCAAGCGTAGGATGCCCCCTGCCAGGTAGACTGACGACCTGAAGAAGGTCGCAGAATAGGACTGAATGCGAATTGGGTGAGGCCTATTTCCATCAGTGGACTGCAATAGGCTGAGTGCAACATTATGACAAGTAATTTATTGATTTTGCAATTGACATGCTATGCCTTACTTAACAATGATTTGTTAATTATGACAAGTTTTAGATACATTATGATACAGTGCTATCAGATTGTTATTATAGGCTTCACAAATATCATCAATTAGGATCCGCAGTAGGAGTGATTCTAAGCTTTTCAGTTGTTCTTTTGGTTAACCAAAGTTAGATATGGCTCTTGTCAGTTACCTTTTAAAACTAGATGAGGTGTAAAGGTATATTTGTACACTTTTCTTTTTATAGCAATTGATATTGTCACTTGATTTCATATTATTAATTCTGTGGAGTAATGCAGTCAAAACATTAATCTCTATCACACTTAAGCACATTCGAATTCAGAAGCTTATTTTTTTTATAAAGTTAAATGCCACACAAATATATGCTCTGTTGATAAAATCACAGACTTCAGTATATCAATTCTTTGATACGACTGACTAATTTACATATCGATTAAGTATCGAATGATGGATGGTATCGATATCGGTCGTCGTCGTATCAAATTATAAATGTAATCCCAATATTTGTTTACGCGCCTAGCGAGGAAGCGATCCCTTCCAAATTGATTAACTTCAGTGTTTACAAACTATTAACATTTTTCGATAATATTAAGTGTTCTTGATAGTTTTATAGCTTTAAAAGTTTTTTTTTTGTTTAAAGGCGAGGGCAGAAGCTATCAAATAACTCGAGGAAATTAATCCTGCAACAGGCTTTAAATGCATTGATGAAGAATGAAGCTAAATGGATAATTAATGATTGAAAGAATGGATTTTAAAATTGAAAAGCTGAGGCGACAAAAGCGGCTTGGCTACCATTGTTTAGTTGGCACAAAATACACAAAGCAACCTTTTTTATAGGTACTAAAGATTCGATCTTGTCAAATCAATTTACTGTATTCTAATTTTAAACAATATGTGTTTAAAATTAGAATACAATGTAGAATTCTTTTATTTAAAATTATAAAATGACCTATTAAATTTAATTTCTTAATTAAAAATAGAACATGACAAACACGTTCATTATTTTAAAATTTACACGCATGAAATATTTTGACATCGTATCGTTATCTATTCAGTATATCGTTATTACCAGAACTAAAATTAGGGTAAACACGTTTGATTTTTTGTCGCGAAAGCTGTTGTGTCATGTAGGGTGGTGCGACAGTTTAGTCGCAACTTAAAAGATTTGTATAGAAGTAGCGGAGTCACGGTGATAGAAATATACAGTGTCATGCAATATGTATGCGTGTATGCCATGACATGTTTGACACAATGTGCATTTAAACAGTTTTTTTAAGCTAGGTCACTCATGGTGTTATGAATTATCGACGAAAATGTGGCTCGAGTTTTTACTGTCTTGTTATTGGAACGAAGTTCCTTACGGCAGGCTTGGAGGGGATAGGGTTTTGGTTAGGATTTTGCTGCGCGACCGAACTGAAAAAAATGTGATAGTAAAACCGTAAGAAAAAGTCCGTGGAAAAAAGGCCGTGGAAAAACGTCCGTGGAATAAAACCGTTAAATGAGACGTGCGCATGTGCGACAGTCGTATACACAAGCGTGTAGTGTATAATAACTTTCTCTTTCTTTCTTTTTTTGCAAATTGTGTCGATTCTACATTAGCCGAAGGAACTTCGTTCCTACCTGGTGTCCCACAACACCACATTTAATTTTTTTAAATTTCAAAGCAAGCCTGTTATTTAATTTAACAAATAACTATCAAAAGGTTTCTTAAATAACTATCTAGAAAGTTACTTAAATAAATTACTTAAATATACTATCAATTCAGATAAAAAATTCGCTGTGAAACTATTTGACTTGCTAGCGCAATATAAAGTAATACGCGTGCTAAAGATAAGCCGCACTAGATGTGATTAAGCATATTAAATTAGTTCACTATAATACATAAAATTAATATATGCTACAACCATTTGCAAAAAAGAAAAAAATTACATTTTGAATTTTTAGGTACTATAACAAACTCTTTCGTTTATATATATTTTAAATAACGGTTTGTGAATCGGTTAACCAAGCTAACTCTTAATAACACAACCTTATTTATGACATGAAACAATCTATTATTTAATTAATTACGTCATTCTCAGCGACATCACCCTCGACGACTGTCATTCCCACGTATGACGCCTCCTTACAATGGCACTACATTTTTTATTTATCCCAATGTTTATATTATTTGTCTCCCGTGTCATTTTGTAGGGGAATTAAACAATAGTGTGTGTGACAACCCTAGTGGCACGTGACAGTTAATGAGTCGTAATTTTGTTAGGGCTAAAATAATAATATCTCGTGAATTTGTTATTTTTTTAAACTTATATCCAGACAAGCCCATACTAACAAAAAGTAACACTACAAATACGTAGGTATGTATATTTCGCAAAAACACGCTTAAAATGCGGGCTTAAGACACATATTATTATGTATTCTCCCTTCTTCCCATTCTTAATGTTCAAAATTTAGCACGGACCTCCTTCTCGTCATGAGGGTATTTTTGCCAATAGGGAATCGCACACGCCTGGTCAGCGCAGTTACAGCATACTGCAGAGACCAGGCGTGCAGGCATAGCGTTTAATTTAGAGTTTTCCGTCTCTCACAGTTGATGTTAACTGCTTAGCTGGCTTTTATAGCACCACGGAGATGATTCTATTGTAACTGTAACTAATATTAATGGCTAAAACGTTACAACGTGTTTATATCAGAAGCTACAACAATCTGTACTAGGATATTTATTTACCGAAGTACATTTCAATTACCTTATTTAATAACAGAATTTCTTTTTAAACTCCTTTTTGAGAAACCTTTGCCTTAATTCCCAATACATACCTCATTGTAATTCTCTTTAAACATAAAGGAATAAACTTAAGATTCCAATACGCAATTAACATCTTATTTAATCGGAGTGTTGTATATAATTTGCGTAAGAAAATAATAAGACAGCCAAATTGGTACGTAAGACTGAATATTGTAATAATTACGGAGTAGCCACAGATATAATCAATATGTAGAGTTGCAGTAATTGTCTACACTCAATATATTGACAAGTAAAACAAACAATTTAAAATACTGACGTATAAATTGGACTTCAAAATGATTTTGGTAGACTTTGGTGTCAATTTTTTACACCAGAAACTAAATTAAACTAAACGTTTACGCTTAAAGTAGTTTTAAAATTAATTTGATAGGATGTGGTTTTAACTTTTAGTATCAGGCGCATACAAACCAAAATTAAATAAAAAGAAGGTTTGAAAATCAGTCCACAACAAAATCGACTGAGATTTTTGTGAGTATTAGTATTATTATTAGTATATTAGTATTAGTATTATTGCAAATAGCACAAGCAAATTATAAGATTACCTATCCTCTAGCTAAGCGTTGTGTGAAATGTCCATAAATATTGATTAATTATTTTCATGACTTAGTTTAGTTTGGTTTCGTTGCGCAAATTCAATAAGCACATGTATTGAAATGAAAAGTCTCAAATTCAAAATTAAGTGATTATTACATTTTCACTACTGCTTCGATTGTACTGATCGTAGCGTGATGTTATATAGCCTAAAGCCTTCCTCGATAAATGCCCTATCTAACGCTGAAAGAATTTTTCAAATCGGCCCAGTGGTTCCTGAGATTAGATAGATAGATAATTCTTTATTGTACGATTTAAATGATACAAACTTAAACTACTTAAAATTATGTACAATTGTCGACCTTATCGCGCAAAGCGATTTCTTCCAGGTAACCATGGATTTTCGCGTTCAAACAAACAAACTCTTTAGCATTATAATATTAGTACAGAAGTATAGATTGAATATTGAATATTGTAGTATTGAATTACTTTGAATAACGCTTTCAGTTTTCTCAGTTTTACTAACTGAGAAAACTGAAAGCGTATTAATATCACATTAAAAAAATATATGGTGCTGGCTGTTGCTCGCTACTTTTCACATACACGTGGAATTTAGAAAAAAAAAAATCCTGTTTCTGCAACATTTTTCACTAATATTTCGGTTCTATTAATCGCAATGTGATGTTATATAACCTATAGCCGTCCTCGATAAATGTACTATCCAACACTGAAAGAATTATTCTAATCGCACCAGCGGTTCCTGAGATATACGCGTTCAAACAAACAAATTCTTCAGCTTTGTAATATTAGATTATAAAAAAGTGTTCTCTCAATGTATGTTAAGAAGCATCATACAAACATTAACTTGTTTAGAAAAATTGTAGCACGCTGTTTGTTTCATAAATAACGGAATTACTAACCGCCAAAATAAAGTATATTCTGAATTCTCCCATAACGCCTGATACCAAAAGCACCTAACCCTGATTTAAATAAAAATGGAAACTCTCTCGCAACTTTAAATATTTCATAACGCAAAATAGATGAGTTCATAATGTTTTTGCTTCAAGTTTAAACGGATGTATTTTTTTTCTTTTTGACAAAAACATGTTTATGTGTATTTTCTTTTGACTAAGGAATCCAATAATCTACTGATTTAGATGCTTCCACCACTTGCTTTCAGCAGCTCCCTGTGACTGTGTCGATATCACCATTTAATCTTGTTGATCTCAACATACATATTTACTTATTATAAAACAAACTCGTTATTTTTATATGTACGTCCCTGTGTAAGCTTATAACTACGCAATTCGATCCGGGTTTTTTATATGATAGAGTGGTTTTAAGAGGATGGCTTTTTATATTATTTATTATGGTTTGGTTTCTAAATACCACGTAAATGAAGTTGCGGGCAACAGCTAGTATAATAGTATGTCACAGTTATGATAATCTATTCACGAAAAATCCATAAATTCATCGTTACTTTATTACTCTTCTAGAGTCATGTTCATCCCCTCCCTTCACGCACTTTACCGAAGATTTCATCGCAGCAGTATATTGTTATTATGCCATTTTTCTTCATAGCCCTTCTTAAATTATAATTAAAATTTACGATAACCGCAAAATTTGCTATCAAGAAACACGAAGTTGTTTGCTAAAGGGAAATTCAGTGGAGTTTATGCAAAACGTACCGTTTTATAGATAATATCTATTCACAAAATGGTGTATTTTGCCACGATACAGCTTGGGAAATGGATAATATTAACTTAAAAGATATTTTGGGAATTTTTCTTGTTAATTTTGGTGATATAAAATATGGCCTTCTGTCCGTGTGGTGACGGATTAAGAATACAAGTGTCACCACCCCATTTCCTCCCCAGGGTGCTGTAAAAGCCAGCTAAGGGATATTATACACAGATAACAATGATAACATCCTCTGTGAGAGATGGAAAACTCGAAAATAAACCCTGTGCCAACACGCCTGGTCAGCGCGGCACAGTAGACCATAATCCCTCCCAAAGTGGAGGAGGCCCGTGCCCAGCAGTGGGACGTTACGGGGCTGAAGGAGAATATGGCTTTATTAAGATTTAGATTTTATTTTCTATTGCAAAAAAATACAGAAACGTTTAATAAGGAAATATTTACAAGTAGAATTTTATTATCGATTTCGACGAGCCTCGTGGTCGAGTGGTTCATGTAGCGGACTGCCGATTAAGAGGTAGCGGGTTCGATTCCCGCTCGGGACAATCATTTGTGTGAATTTTCTCATTGTCATATAAATGTTTGTACTGCGTCTGGGTGTTTCTATGTATTATAAGTATGTATTTACAAAAGAAAAGTAGTATATGTAGTCTATCCGTATTCTGGTACCCATAACACAAGCATATAAGCTTAGCTTGGGACCAGAGGACGTTGTGTGAAATGTCCATGAATATTTATTATTATTATTATTATTATTTATGTTTCTCTCTTTGCAATTCACGGGTTATTTCCATTTTTTTTTTTCGAAATACCCGGTCCTTTATTAGGCTTGCGTGGGGACATGGGTCCAACACGTAGAGGCCCTTTGAGATTTTTAATGAATTTAAAAATGCGATGGGACACATACCAGGGACATTCCACGCCTGCACTATAAAAATGCAGCCATGGAATGCCAGTGGTACGAGTAAATCTATTGCAAATGATAATATGAAAAACGAACAGGTCTATTGAGTTTGGTGTTTAGTGGACTGGTTGCATTTGGAACTATTGATTAAACTATGGACGTCTGCCTTCAACACTTTTATGTAGATTGAACCGTGGCAGACGGTGACTCGCCGACTCACTAGATGGGCCCCCCACACAGCCGCCAGACAAGGCAGCAGGGAGCAACACCGGTGTGAGCGGCTTGGGGTGTAGAGCGGTGCGGCACCGGTTTCACCATCGCGGGCCAAGACCCGGAGCGGGTTTCCCCGTAATTACGCCCTTGAAATTGACACTTCCACCCCCGAGCATATAGCTCTGGCGACCCCACTCAGTCCGGCCGGTGAAGGCAAGACAGAGGCGAGAGTCCAGGCACTCTCGGTTTCCAGTTCGGCCAGCCAACGAAGGCAAGCCGAAGGCGAGTCCTTAACCGACTCTCAGGGGCACTCGGGACCGCAGTGTCGCCACTCACATTCAGCTCGCCACAAGCTGCCCTGCGGTCTGTAGGCTTTCCCTAGGTCCTGTGACACATTTTTTGATTATACCACAAGATTTTCGAAAGCCTACTATCTGCCTCCAGGTTTTGCGTTAGTCTCATGGCGAGGTAACGACTGGCCCAGAGGGGTTTATTATTATTATTATTATCGATTCTATTAGGCGATATCAACTCACTTCTTGAAAATAGATTGCAATTTTATTATCGACAGGGATGCTTTTACAGCACCCTGGAGCGGAAATGGGGTGGTGACATTTGTATTCTTAGTCCGCTAATTTTTTTAATTTAATTCCGTCTAAATTCACTAAACATCATCTGGCTATGACCGTCATTGAAAATTTCAGAAGAGCCCTTTAGGTGCGGCCTCTAAAAACCTTCCGCATCTAGTAACTTATCAATCAATATACTTATGCTGCTACCAAACTAGCAACTAATGCGAAATCCACTTTATTAAGTACACAATAAAGCAATTTGATTGTTCTTAGAAGCGCAAATAAAATTTTAAAGTATGCCTGTCTCAGGTGGTATCGTGTAAACTTACAGGATTAAGAATAATGTCTGTTCCCTCACATTAATATTCAAAAATAACGATTTTACAAATACATATACGTATTTGTGGTTAACTAAAGAGTATTTCGTAGTTACCTTGCAACTACAAGTAATCCTATTTGTAAAGTTTAACGATAGAACTAGGACGATGATGTTCAGAAACATGAAATTGTGTATTAGTTATCACTATTAAGAGGATACCAAAATAGCTTCGTGCATTTTTCTATGTACGAAGTTTTCATTGTTTCTTTAGATTGAATGGCTAGAGCTCTAATTTTTAAGTATATGTTTTTTCAATATATGATCTAGGATCGCATGAACTCAGAAACGCGATTGAAAAAAGTTTTATCGATAGAAAATCTTGGCGAAACAACCTCTCAAATTTTTTATTGTTTTCATTTGTCGGTCTATTATCGCGTATTAAATAATGAAATAACTTTAAAAAAATAGGTAACTATTATGTATAGAAACACGTGGATCAGAATTAAAATATATTTAGTAGATTTTGAGTAAATAGGAAAAGTATCCCTAATTCTTCATTTTCTGTGCCTACTGGCTGTGTTAATATGTACGTGTCGGCGATGATATACGATAATATTGATGTAGGCCCTTAAAATGTTAAATTATCTTTACTAATTATAAAACATAATCGTTATTTTTGAATGTAAGCTCACATACGCATGTGAGCTTAAATCTTCAAAACGGATTTCGATGCGAGTTGTTCAAGAGAATATATTTTTTTATAATTTTTGAGTAGGTTTTGCGTATATAAATTGCGACGCAGTACCAGTAAGTATACAAATAAGATTTTAAAATGAATTATGATAATCTGAACAAGACAAACTGCGAAAAAGTTTAAATAAAACCACTTTTTACGGATTTAGACACGCGTATTTGTTTTAAATTTTAGCCCGACGTTTCGGAGACTTTGCAGTCACCATGGTCACGGGTGAGACTGTCTAAAATTTAAAACAAATACACGCGTCAAAATCCGTAAAAAGTGGTTTTATTTAAACAAATGAGTCGCGCAGGTGTGAGAAAAAGTTATTAAAAATGTTATCTAAAAAAGCAAATTACAAATAAAACTTGGTAGTTAATTGTTTAAATGAAATTTAAATAATATTTTGGTCAGAGCGCACCGCCATGACATGCCTCATGAAATGACGAAACTGGTAACTTTACTTTAAGTGGAAGCGAACATTGTTGTACTGTGACAAAATAAAAACAATTTTGCGGACAATATTTAGGTATTTATTTTTCTTCATAGGCTCCATAACTACACTCGCGTGCAACCGAATCGACTCACCCATACAAAATAGACAAAAAGTGTGTTATAATTTAAAAAAATAAAAAAGTATACATAATGTATATTTTTTTAAAGCTTATTCTTTAAGCTTTAAATTGACACATTTACTGTTTTAATCCAATCACCACTTTAAAAAATATCGTGATATGAACCGTAAGTCCGTAAAATTTACTCCTTGCAGTACTAACGTGTTGCGCTATGCAGCCCCCTATATAAACCCACGTAAGCAACACACCCTTATCAGTCGCTTATCAGAAGTTGACCTGAACACATCACCGTAAGATACGATAAGCAATTCGCCGCCACTATGGACACAAGACCAGAAGAAGTCGCCCAAGTTGTCCTTTTGATACAACAAGGCCTTAGTCAGCGAGAAGTCGCTCGTCGACTGAATCTGAGCCAATCTGCTGTATCCAGGGTATACCGAAGGTTCCAGGAAACACATTCTTACTCTAGGAGGCCAGATAACAGTCGACGGCGGCATACTTTTCTGAGAGAGACGACCGTTTTATCGTCTCGACAAGCCTCAGAAATCGCCATCTCACCGGTGTTGCTGAGCAGCAGCGGCTGCGAGAGGTTCGAGGAGTCGCTGTCAGTCAGTGGACGGTGAGAAGACGGCTGAGAGATGCCAACCTGACTCCAAAACGGCCTGCCAGAGGTCCTAAATTGACCAGGACTCACCGACAAGCGCGGCTTGCATTTGCTCGCGAACGCATCGGTTGGACGGCTGAACAATGGCGATCGGTCTTGTTCACTGACGAGTGCAGAGTGTGTCTGCATGGCAGCGACAGAAGAGCTCGAGTCTACCGGCGTTCAGGCGAGCGATTTTCGTAATGTTGTTTCGCGGAAACAGTGGCCTATGGCGGTGGTTCGTGTATGATGTGGGCGGGCATTTCAGTGGAAGGAAAAACAGCTCTTGTTTTCATCCCCGGTGGAGGCCGAGGAGGCGGTCTGACTGCAGACCGATATGTGGAAGATGTTCTCCTTGATCACGTCCTTCCTTATGAAGGCTTCATAGGAGATAGCTTCCTTCTAATGCACGATAATGCCCGCTGCCATACAGCACGAATCACTCGTCAGTTCCTGGATGAAGTTGGTATTGAGACCATGGACTGGCCACCACTCAGCCCTGATCTCAATCCTATTGAACACATATGGGACGAGCTGAAACGCAGGGTCCGGGCCAGAAATCCAGCGCCTGCAAACATTGTAGAGCTAAAGACAGCGCTCGAAGAGGAATGGGAAGCTCTCCCTCAAGATTTGGTAGTAAGGGTTATCAGGTCGATGAGGAACCGTCTCAGAGCTGTTATTAAAGCCAGGGGGGGCAACACTAATTATTGATTTAATAAATTCCTTTATTTTTCATAACATATGGTTAATTATCAATTTTAATTATCATTTGTTATTTTTCACTAATTCAATTTTTGTTGTTTTGTAATTCGAATTCGATTAAATTCGAAACTATTGAGCAGATTTTTTAAATTATGGTATTACTTTAATGGTTATGAAATAGGCTTTCTAAAAATATACATATCTTACTATATCTTTTATTCTTTTACAACATATTACACCATTTAGCAGTTTTGTATAGGTGAGTCGATTCGGTTGCACGCGAGTGTAGTAAGAAATTGATGGTGAGGGATAAATGAAAAGTAGCCAAAATAAATAATGAAATAAATAAACATTAGGAAATGTTAGTTTTAGTGCCGTGACTTTTGACAACTAATTTGCAAATATTTTTGCACTATAACTCTTTACAACTGGCCTGAAATCTTTTTGCTAGTAAATCAATGCCACAAACATACCAGATGTTTTGTGTATGGCTACATCTCTTAGCCGGCTTGAAGCCGTTTGCAAATCTATGTGTGTCTATGACACAGGCTATACGTTATAAAAATATTATTAGTATATGAGTTACGATTTAAGAAGTCCCAAAAATTATTTTAAAACAAATGTCATAAAAACCTGTTATTGAAACGAATTAATATCCTTTCGAAATTTCAAACATTCAATATTTAATGACTAATTGCCTTTAAAAACTGTAGCCACAAACATTGTAACTGTTTATACGATACTATAAAGTTTTCTTTCAGATATAAGGTAGATAGATAGATAGATAACTCTTTATTTGCACAAACACCAATTTTACACAGAATTTTAAAAATACAAAAGGCTTAAAAGCTATTGTTCTTATTAATAATTTAAATATTTAAAGTTAATGCTAAACTCACAGGATAACTCGTGCAACAAAAAAAATCCTCAAAATAATTATCCTGGAATTACATTTCATAGTCACACTACTATTCATTCGGATGACGCGAGGTGATTACAGGCCTTGTTTATTTTGTTATTATTATTTTTTTCTCTTCTTTATCTAAACACGATCGTGATTATCGAGTATAAGTAGACGGACGGACAGTTGGACATGTGAGTGATTTTGTTGTTTATTTATTTTTGTTGCCTAATCTTTGTATTTGTCCGACTGTAGCCACTTGAAATGGTTATAGTACAATGCATACCAATTATAATTGAGTGAATAATATTTTATTAATGTGTAATTTTTTAAATACCAGGTTATATAGCTAATTTTATAGCTAGTTTATACCCCTAGGTATAAACTACTGTACTAGGTATAAATTACTGGAAAACTAGGCATATAACCTATATATGCCTAGTTTTCCATGTCGTGATGGATCAAGAATAGAAGCGTCTCCACCCCTTTTATTCCCAGGGTGCTGTAAAAGCCAGCTAAGGGATATTGTACACAGATGACATCCTCTCTAAGAGACGGAAAACTAAACCCTATGCTGACACGTTTAGTCAGCGTGGCATAGTAGACAATAAATCCTCCTTAAGGGGAGGAGCCCCGTGCCCACCAGTAAACTTTTTTCTGTAATGCCAATACCTTCGGAGTTATATATTACTTTACCGAGCGAAATCCGTGCCACTGTCGCAATATCATCGACATCAGTGGGTATTTAGTATTTGAAAGAAATATTAAAGTATTCCATGATCATTTATTAGCCAACTTACCTGTATCAAAAGGTGAATCGATTAAACTATTAAAAAATTGAACTTCATTTAAATATTAAATATTGTAATAATTGAAATATCATTTAATTAAATAAAATAACAATTTGACGAGCCTCGTGGTTGAGTGGTTTATGTAACGGACTGCTGATCAAGAGGTTGCGGGTTCGATTCCCGCCCGGGACAATCATTTGTGTGATTTTTCAAATTGTCATACAAATGTTTGTACTGCGTCTGGGTGTTTCTATATATTATAAGTATGTATTTACAAAAGAAAAATAGTATATGTATTCTATCCGTATTCTGGTACCCATAACACAAGCATATAAGCTTAGCTTGGGACCAGAGGACGTTGTGTGTAATGTCCGTGAATATTTATTATATTTATTATTTATTTATTTAAATATTGTACTTTTTCAATTTGGGTATTTTTTATTTTATTCAATGGGATAATAATGTGAATAAGGATTAGAAAAAGAAGTAAACGAATAATTGAAATTGTTTCACACATTTATAAAATAGGTCATAAAATTGGTAAAATTAAGTACGCGAGGTCGATGGAAGTGAATCGTCAATATTAAAGGCCCACACTAATGCACGCGACAGTGTGTCTGTGAATACGCGTCGCGACAGTGGCACGGATTTCGCTCGGTAAAGTAATATATAACTCCGAAGGTATTGGCATTACAGAAAAAAGTTTACATAAAAAGTTGTTCATAATTAAAAGAGCAACACTTTCATATTCGGGTAAAATTTAATAAAATTGAACGGTTGGGGAGAAAATGGCGAAAAATAAAAAAAAGGGAGGAAAAAAAGTAATATTTTTGACTTTCGGAAGCAATAAATTGAAAAATATTGATGATAAAAAAAAATTTCGGATAAAATAGTTAGTAAATTTAATTTAGAAGAGAAAAGGTCTCTACAATTTTTTGCCTAACACTAACCGTTCTCGAGATATCGAATTAAACGCATTTTCATCGAAATGACCTTGAGCTGACCTCCCTAGATTCCCTCAAATTGGAATATAAGCTCAGAATACACCCCCCGATCGATCCTTCATAATTCCCAAACTAGGTATTTTAGTGGTTATTTCTTTCGGTAATTTGACTGGACTATGACTTTATTTAGTTTTATAGTTCTAAAATAATGTCGCTACAATATAATTCGCAGGAAACTAGATTAAAATTTACTGTTAGATATCACGTCCAATTTTAATAAATAATAATGCGTTACAAGGCTGAATTATTTCATGTTCGTTTCTATTACATTATATTCACATACAAACATATTTTTTATTTAAATCCGTGACCGTTCATTGATAACTAACGTCGATATAGAATTTTGTTATATTGCATTTAATAAATTATTAAACACAAACCTTTGTGTTGCCGATATTTTTTGTCTTGTTAGCAAATTAACGTAGATATTACACTTACTCTAGAATACTACAACTAGAATGAACGATAATGTCAAAGTCATACATTTTTATTTCAAGTTGACATGTTTTACAAGCTCTTTTAAAACGTCAGAAGCTAGGTGCCTGTTCCAAACGCGAATCCTATGGAGAAAAATAGACAAAAATTCCATCGATTTTTCTACATTTTATACAAGATGCTATTAAGAGAAATATAATATATTATGTCTATCTCTTTCCAGCCTATTATTGTTCCACTCTTGCGCACTTTCCGCCTTCGACTTCCATCACTTTATAAGATATTATGGTCTACTGTGCCGCACTGACCATCAGTGTTGACATAGATTTTATTGTCTAGTTTACCGTCTCTCGCATAGTCGATGTTATCTGTGTACAATATTCCTTAGCTGGCGTTTGCAGGAAGTAGGAAGAGGGGTGGTGACACTTGCATTTTTAATCTGTCACCACAGGGACAAAACTAGAAAAGATAAATACATCTGTTTAGTACTTTGTTGCTAGTTTCTTTTCAGTTTTGGTTTTAGACAAGTGTAAAAAGTACTTAACAGATGCAATTAGTTCCCAACTTAGCGTTGGCACTTATTACCTGTCATAACTTTGAATAAGTAGTTTGTTTTTATTAAGTTGGTAATTGGTACCTACATTTTTTGTTTTTTTTTGTTTTTACATTGTCTGTTTTGTCTGCGCTCTACATTTTTGCATAAAGCTATTTATAAACACTCTCTCGACAGATGATGAATGATAAAGAAGATTATGGTTCATGAGGGTTGACTTCTCTAAGGTCTTCTAGCTGATTAACAGCCGATGACCTAAGATTGTTGATTTTGATATGTAGTTTATCGAAGAACGCCTGAGACTGAATAAGGAGTATTATATTATAAATATCTTCCCTTAGCTTACTCATACATCATCTTAAAGACCGAATAGAGCCATGAGAAATGTGTATTCTTAACTAACTGTTACCCGCAACTTCGTATACGTTGAATTTAGAAGCTAAACCTTAACAAATTATGTAACAAAGCCAGGCTGGTAGGAGCAATCTGCTAAATCCCACTGCAACACAAAATAGTCACGTTGCGCCGATCACGAATATTGAAATAAGGGCAGGAGAATGACAAGAAGCCATCCTTTTGAACCACGCTATCATTTAAAAGACCGCATTATTACCGTAGTTTTAAAGATAAAGATAGAGATAGGGACGTACATACAAAAACAACGACTTTGTTTTATCTATACTAATATTATAAAGCGAAAGAGTTTGTTTGTTTGTTTGTTTGTTTGTTTGTTTGTTTGTTTAAACGCGGTAATCTTAGGATCCGCTGGTCCGATTTGAAAAATTCTTTCAGTGTTGGATAGTACATTTATCGAGGAAGGCTATAGGCTATATAACATCACGCTACAACGAATAGAAGCGAAGCATCAGTGTAAAATGTTGCAAGAAACGGGGAAAAAAGTAACGCGCGCGAGCTTTAAATGAAAACGCTGCCTTATCCATGTGAGTTACAACAAAGTAATGTATGGAGAAATTGTTTGTTACCTATAGATCTTTAAAAAAGTCTGCGAGGCCATATGTCTATCTTTTAAGGAAAACCCGCTGTACCCATAAGAACGTCAACAAAATTATCAAATTCAATAGGATGTTTTTAAAAGCTATTTATGTGTATATAGTAACATTTTTTATCAAATTAAATACCTTAGTTAGCTTACACATTTAATATAGATAATAACTGCTCTTTACAGCATGCAATTTAAATGAATATCTTCTGAGATATGACGAAAAAAGAATTACGCGTGATAAAATAAAGTTAAACTGTTCGCTGAGCAACGAGAACGTTTCCCCGGTCCTCCATCTATACTACGAGTACATTGTTTCGATGTATGGTTGAATGTATGAATGTAAGGATGTTTGTTGTTCTTTCACGTAAAGACTACTGGATGGATTTTCGTGAAACTTTGCAATAATATAGCTTACATATCAGATTATAGTATCTTTATAAGTTATTGCATATGTGTTATATGCAATAACTTATAAAGATACTATGTGTCACGGCGTCTTAGTGTGTGTAAAAGTCAGTATTGTACAGGTTGTTACGCTGCTCAATCCCCGACGGATCAGTGTTGAGTTGGTCTTTAAAGGCGCCGGCGTCATCGTCGGCGTATGGTCGTTACGCTGCTCAAATCCCGACGTATCGGTGCTGAGTTGGTTTTTATAGGCGTCGGCGTCGGCTTCGGCGTCGTCGTCGGCGCCGGCTTCGCCGACGCCTCCGGCATATGGTCGTTACGTTGGTCAAATCCCGACGTATCGGTGCTGAGTTGGTTTTTATAGGTGTTGGCATCGCCAGCGGCGTCGACGTCGTCGTTTGCGTCGGCGTATGGTCGTTACGCTGCTCAAATCCCGACGTATCGGTGCTGAGTTGGTTTTTATAGGCGTCGGCGTCGGCTGCGGCGTCGTCGTCGGCGCCGGCTTCGCCGACGCCTCCGGCATATGGTCGTTACGTTGCTCAAATCCCGACGTATCGGTGCTGAGTTGGTTTTTATAGGTGTTGGCATCGGCGTCGGCGTATGGTCGTTACGCTGCTCAAATCCCGACGTATTGGTGCTGAGTTGGTGTTTATAGGCGTCGGCATCGGCGGCGGCTTCGGCGTCAGCGTCGGCTTCGGCGTCAGCGTCGGCGTCGTCGTCGGCTCGGCGTCGGCGTCGTCGTCGGCTTCGACGTCAGCGTAGTCGTCGGCGCCGGCTTCGCCGACGCCTCCGGCGTATGGTCGTTACGTTGCTCAAACCCCGACGTATCGGTGCTGAGTTAGTTTTATAGGTGTTGGCGTCGGCTTCGGCGTCGACTTCGGCGTCGGCGTCGTAGTCGGCTTCGGCGTCAGCGTCGTCGTCGGCTTCGGCGTCGGCGTCGTCGTCGGCTTCGGCGTCGGCTCCGGCGTCGGCGTCGGCGTCGTCGTCGGCTTCGGCGTCGGCGTCGTCGTCGGCTTCGGTGTCGGCGTCGTCGTCGGCTTCGGCGTCAGCGTAGTCGTCGGCGCCTGCTTCACCGACGCCTCCGGCGTATGGTCGTTACGTTGCTCAAACCCCGACGTATCGGTGCTGAGTTAGTTATATAGGTGTTGGCGTCGGCTTCGGTGTCGGCGTCGGCGTCGGCGTCGTCGTCGGCTTCGGCGTCGGCGTCGTCGTCAGCTTCGGCGTCGGCGTCGTCGTCGGCTTCGGCGTCAGCGTAGTCGTCGGCGCCGGCTTCGCCGACGCCTCCGGCGTATGGTCGTTACGTTGCTCAAACCCCGACGTATCGGTGCTGAGTTAGTTTTATAGGTGTTGGCATCGACAGCGGCGTCGGCGTCGGCGTATGGTCAATAGGCTCAAAAACTGCTAGACCGTTTTTAGGGTTCTGTACCCAAAGGGTAAAAACGGGACCCTATTACTGAGACTTCGCTGTCCGTCCGTCCGTCCGTCCGTCCGTCCGTCCGTCCGTCCGTCTGTCACCAGGCTGTATCTCAAGAACGGTGATAGCTAGACAGTTGAAATTTTCACAGATGATGTATTTCTATTGCCGCTATAACAACAAATACTAAAAATAAAATAATATAAATATTTAAGGGGGGCTCCCATACAACAAACATGATTTTTTTAACGTTTCTTGCTCGATACTAATAACGTTGCCTTATGTTGCATAGATAATGGTACGGAACCCTTCGTGCGCGAGTCCGACTCGCACTTGACCAATTTTTCTACATTGTTTAAAATTCTTTCACCATTTGAAAGCTACATTATCTGCGCTTAAAATAGGCTAGATTTTATTTTGGAAAAATTAGGGTTCCGTAAAATATTTGGGTTTTTCGGAAAAAAATCAACTAAAAGAGTTAACTATTTTGCGTACGCTGCTTAAACTTTTAAAGATAGAACAACAAAATATTCTAATTTTTTATTTATTTCAAGGAAGACCAACAGCTTCTCAATCAATATGAACAAAAAAGAAATATTCATCAGCAAGCGAATTATAGGTCCTCACGGATAAAAAATTAAGAGCCATGTTTATGGTATTATAAGGGTGGGTGTTTACTATGTATTATAAGTATGTATTTACAAAAGAAAAGTAGTTTATGTATTCTATCCGTATTCTGGTACCCATAACACAAGCATATAAAGCTTACCTTGGGACTATAGGACATTGTGTGGAAAATTCTTATATAGATACGCTTTAATATAATGAAGTATTTTTATTTTGCGATTAACTTAATTAATTGAGAGAACAACAGAACGTTATTTCGAGGTCGTGGGTTTAAGTCATGTTTATGATAATTCTTATTTTGACAATAATTAATTTCAATCAAGTGTTATTCGCCGGGAAGGTGAAGCATTTTTCTTGATGGCTTCGACTGGTACAAGGAAAGAAATACGTGATTATCATCTGTTCTAGGATTGTTGTAATTTTACTACCTCGATTTAACTCATTAAATGAAGTGATTTCAAATTCCATGTGAAGAAAGTCGCATTCAATAACTTAGCAACGGAAGCAATTCTGTCTCTCTGTGACTCTTTCGCGATTATTTATTTTATTTTACAATTTTTGCACACAATAAATGATTTATGTACAATGGTGGACTTAATGCCAACGGCATTTTCTTCCAGTCAACCAGCGAGAAGTGCAGAAAAAAGTTAAAGTGGGTGCTATTTATTTTAACTTATAGGTATATAATAATTTTAATGAAATACATAAAGCTCATACATACAAAATACATAAATAATATTATAACACTTGCTATACAAACACTACATAAACCATACTTACTTATATATCATAATAATATAACTAGTATGTTATATTCGCTATACATACACTACATAAACCATACATAAATACATATAATATACTTCCAACAGTGGAGAAAACACTAACAGTATACTTCTACCAATTAACTTCTGTAGAGTTCACGTACTTTAGCTTTGAACGTCCGACGAGATTTAGCAGCCCTGATCTCAGAAGGGAGCGAATTCCAAAGAAGAATTGACTGTATATTAAAAGACGAGTGTACTAAGTGAGAGGTGTGAGGAGGACAGGTAAGAAGAAGATTATGTGAAGAACGAAGGTTTCTTTCGTGAGTGGAGCAGAGATATTGAAAGCGAGTCTTTAAGATTATCTGCCCAAATTATTAATTATACCTCGCTATTGATAGGTTTTTGTTAGGTAGGTTACCTAACAAAAACCTATCAAGAGCGAGGTATACTGGAACGTTTAGGGTTCCGTACCTACTTGACCGAAAAATATAAAGAACTAAATACAAATAAACAGTTAATTAAGCATATAGCAACTCACCAACTTAACTTTGTAGCTGCAATAAAGGGGATCGCTTACATACGAACTTATGAAGTAACTGAACTTCATAAGTTCGTATTAGTTTTTAGCAAATCTTTCATGTGATGTGGTATTAAATTATAAGTTTTTTGGATTTTTATCAACACTATGTAGGCTTGGACCATACCAAATTTCAAGTCTCTAGGATAGTGGGAAGTAACCTGTAAATTTTGATTCCCTAGCGAAAGTGGAAAATACTCAAAAATGGCTGTAGTTCGGTTATATGTTCTGAATGCGTAGATCTAAATTATTGGTTGTATCTTTTGCAGCAAGGGACCGCATAGATCTACATTTGGTATAAGTTTCAAATTAATAACTTCAGCCGTGGCTGAGTAAAAAAAAGTTTAACGAGTGGATAGACAGACAGACGGACACCGTATTGAGAGTATAAGGGTTTGTACAAAGACCTAAAAAGGCATGATGAAGCTCTGAGATATCATTTACTAAAATGACATTGGGGCCGTGTGTGTTACTTCTTTAGAACTGTGCAAGAAAAGAGAACCACACTGACGGTTTACTAATTAGCTGTAAAATGGCGTTATTGTTAGTTCATTTAATTTTTCGTTTCTTAATTCCACGCGTACGAAGTCGCGGGCACTGCTAGTCTAATATATAAAATTCACGTGTCACAGTGTTAGTTACCGTACTCCTCCGAAACGGCTTGACCGATTCTTCTCAAATTTTGCATACGTATTCAGTAGGTCTGAGAATCGGCCAACATCTATTTTTCAAACTTTTTTGTTTTTTTTTTAGTATGGCAAAACAACGTTTGCCGGGTCAGCTAGTAATATATAAAGATACGTCATCAGAAGTGTTCTTTTATTATTATCCTAATACACAATATTAAATATTTATAATACGTACGTGAGGTAAGATACTTGTATGACACAAGTAAGCAAGCACACAGCCATTGAGCGCACTTCCTTGATTGCGGGCACATCAGCTGTATTGGCTGCTGGTATACTCGGCGTCATAAGTATTCATATTTTTGCGTTATTATATAATATCTAACTTTAACTTCCAAATATGAAATTAAAATGTTTTCAAAGATCTAAGCTATCAATTAAAGTTTTCGGAAACCTAAATACGTTTGACAAAAAGTTATTTAAAATAATTTATTAATTTTGCAATTGACATGCTATGCTTTTACTTAATAAATCAAATTATGATGGAAAAAGTATTTTAGAAGATAGATGGCGTTGTACGTAGAAATATATATAAACTCAATCGAGTGGCGAATGTGGTGGCTTAATTGATTACTGAAATGCACGACCGCAATAAGCTCAGTTGGAAGAGCTACGGAACGGTATGCCGAGGTCGTGGGTTCAAGTCCCGCTTGCGGTAATCACGTTTTCCACCATAATCTGATTTATTAAGTGAAAAGTTATTTATTTTACTTAGTGGCCATAAGAATCCACGTGGGATTTCTTTGTTTGCCGGCAAATTTTCTTTATGTAATCATCACAGCAGAAAAGTATTTCATATTATTTTCTAACAAAAATTTCGATGCAACTCAATCTGACAGTAATGATAAAATTTATTTATTAATCACATAATATACACCTTCTTCATTTGTTTCTGCACCACCCAAGGTTGACTGGTAGAGAATGCCTACTAATGCCTTTCTACCATTTGCTTGTATATAAAGTTTTAAATAAATAAATATCTATTAAATAAGTCTCTGATTTAGATTATTTTCTTTACTTATTAGAAACAAAACCCTTACTTTTGTATGCATGTTTGTGAGTTTATACTTCAAAACTAGCAAAAGGATTTTATATAAACAAATGAGTCGCATAAGTGTTACAGAATATTACGGTAGGGATTTTGATGCAGTTTTTTTTTAATAGGTGGAGTGGTTCAAGAGGATCATCTATGCTGATAATTTGTTAGAGATTGGTTTTTAAATGTTACGCGTACCTAGTTGTGGACCACAGCTAGTAAGAATAGCAGCATTCTTCAAAAAGTTTAAAATTTGGAAACTTATAAATAAATATTCATGGACATTTCACACAACGTCCTCTGGTCACAAGCTAAGCTTATATGCTTGTGTTATGGGTAGCAGAATACGGATAGAATACATATACTACTTTTCTTTTGTAAATACATACTTATAATACATAGTAAACACCCAGACGCAGTACAAACATTTGTATAACATTTATAAATATCACACAAATGATTGTCCAAATCGGGAATCGAACCCGCGACCTCGTGATCGGCAGTCCGTTACATGAACCACTCCACCACGAAGCCCGTCAAAATAATTAAAAAACTATTATAATAATTCTTAAATAATATCCTACTTGTCTGTACACGGTTGCTATCTAAACTAGCACAGCATCTTAGTAATTTGAAAGCGTCACTCCTTGTCTGTGTAAAATACACAACTTTTGTTTCATTTTCACTTTCCATTATTTCAGAATAATATCTATCTATAAGACTAGCTGTTGCTGGCAACTTATTACGGGTGGAATTCAAAATTCAAACCCTAACAAATTATGCAAAAAAGCCATCCTCTTGAACAATTTTATAATTTAAAAGAAACCGCATCAAATTCCGTTGCATAGTTTTGAAGATATAAGCTCACATAGGGACATATGTACAGTACATACAAAAATTACGACTTTGTTTCAC
Organism: Orgyia antiqua; assembly: GCA_916999025.1. Taxonomy (NCBI): domain Eukaryota; kingdom Metazoa; phylum Arthropoda; class Insecta; order Lepidoptera; family Erebidae; genus Orgyia; species Orgyia antiqua. The sequence continues at coordinate 25,945,680 of OU779862.1, forward strand.
GACTATAAGATATCAATATTCTGTTTCTGTGTGTTGTAATAAAACGCGTTTTTGTACATCACGCCTTGGAGAACTTTAGCAGCATTTAAGTATGTTGGCTGATTTGAATAAAGGCTTGAATTTTATATATCTCTCTCCAGGCCATTAACGGGAGGGACTATGGTCTACGACGTGTTAGAACAGGGTTTATTTACGGATTTTCAGTCTCTCATAGAGAATATTATCTGTGTACGATATTCCTTAGCTGGCTCTTACAACACCCTGGGAAGGAAAAAGGATAGTGACACTTGTATTCTTGTCCGTGTGGTGACGGATTAAGAATTTTATTAGGTACTTACTAAATCTTCCAAGTACAGACTGCTATTAAAAAGTAACCGCCTTATGCATAATGACTTATCGGAGGTTTAAAAGTTCGCTAAAATAGGTTCTCGAAAATTGTCAAAACTTGGTATTCAAATGGTCTTTTTACGCTAAAACGTTTATTATCTCTGCCATAAAATCTCCGTATAAACCTCCGATAAGTCATTATGAATAAAATCGTAAGAAATTATATAACTATGTTGCAATTTCATATCTCGTGTATCATTATAAATGTCGTCTATGATATCCTAAAGTACATAAACCTATGCTTTATAGACTAACTCTCTTCCGGGCAAAGATAGGACATGTTTGCATGTGGATATTGCCAACGTCAAAGCTCAAAGCTGCCTCCTAAGGGGATACAAATGTTTCTTATTTCAGATATAACTGGAAACTGACTTTTATTTGAGTTTTATTTGTATAACGTGATGATATCGTGATCTGAAGAAATATTAAAAACGTACTTTATTATTCTTATGTGTTTAAAGTGACTAATAGAATTTCAATAAATAAATAAATAAAAATAAAATACTCTTTATTGCACACCATATTAATTTACAGAACTTACTTCCTAGACTTAATGATAGATACAAAGGGCGGTCTTATCGCGAGCTGCGATCTCTTCCAGACAACCTTAGAATGGACTTGACCGAGACTGAATAGGTAACTTGTGGTGTATTAATATTATGCTAAATATATGTCAAAAATAAGTGAAAGTACTAATAGCTAATACAATACTTAATCTTGCTATTCAAGGAAGAAATCTGTACTAATACTCTCTGACCCGGCAAACGTTGTTTTGCCATACTAAAAAAAAAAGTTTGCAAAATAGATGGCCGATTCTCAGACCTACTGAATACGCATGTAATATTTCATAAAAATCGGTCAAGCCGTTTCGGAGGAGTACGGTAACTAACACTGTGACACGTGAATTTTATATATTAGATTATAAAGCTGAAGAGTTTGTTTATTTGAACTCCTGAAATGGAAAAATCTTTTTGTGTTGGATAGCCAACATCGAGGAAGGCTTTATGCTACATAACACTATACTGCGACCAATAGGAGCGAAACATCGCTGAAAAATGTTGCAAAAACGGGAAAATTATCCATATTTGAAGGCTTCCGTTGCGTGCGCTGCGTTTGTAATTTTTAAGTGTCATTTGTTTTTAAAATTTTTGCCGCTCGGGACAATCATGTTTGTACTGCGTCTGGGTGTTTCTATGTAAAGTATGTATTTACAAAAGAAAAGTAGTATATGTAGTATACCCGTATTCTGGTACCCATTACACAAGCATAGAAAGATAGCTTTCTTTGGGACCAGAGGACGTTGTGTAAAATGGCCAAAATAATTATTATTTTATTTTTTTATTTTAAATTCCACGCTTACGAAGTCGCGGGTTAAGGCTAGTAAGTTTAAGAATTAAAGGAAGTCTGAAAGTATTGCCAGTTAATGAAAAACTAAGACATTATGTAAGCAGCTGTTCAGGTATTGCCATGTAATGACGTCATTAACATCATGGGAAAATAGGTACCTAGTAATGTAAGGATTTGCGGACGAGTATAGACGGCTTAACAGAAGGCTAGGTGTGGCCAAGATTAAGTTTGGGGCAGGAATTTGGGAGATTTTATTCAACTCTTGAAACCCCTCTCCTGGCTGCTCCCGTAGGTTTGTTTGGAAGAGGATCACGTAGAAAACGCAGATGATGTGTAGTCTGACAGCAGTACCCATTATGTAACCAAAATTCAAGACTTGGTGTGTTTATAGATTGAAAAATAAATATACGAACAAAAATAAAATAATAAAGCTACTGCAAAAGCAGCGAGTATTATAGAAAAAAAAATGTAAATTATGTTGTTAAAATTTATACTGTCAAATACTTAAGTATTTCGATTAATACAGTACAAGCCCGGCTAGCTCAGTCGGTAGAGCATGAGACTCTTAATCTCAGGGTCGTGGGTTCGAGCCCCACGTTGGGCGGAAATCTTTTTGTATAATTTTAGTTTCCTTTTATGCTCAAAATTTATTTGTGCTTTTTAATTGTTACAATGAAAAAAGGCACAATGGTAATAATATTAATAAATAATAATAATTATGAATTTGGTTAAAAAGGAACTGAAACTTAAATAATGTGTGTATGTACAGTTCGCAGTTTTTGGTGGAAATAACCGCTTTAGAATTTTTTAGCAAAGTTTTAACTAACATAATGAAAGTTGGCTTTCAGCAGTGAACGTTTACAATATATTTTTTAATAGAACCGGGTCGTCATGGACTAGTAGAAAAATATTGAAAATACTAGACTATATTTGCGCCATCTATGTTTATATACAGAAATAATTACTCATTTACAGTCACTTTGTGTACTAATAGTACTACTAAATATTGATAGAGGGCGCAAATATTATAAGTATGGTCACAACCATAGGAAAGTGAAACAGTTTCTAATGGCAGAATGTACAACGTTTGCTATTGATTGGTATTTCTATTTGGGCATAAACGAATAAAACATCAGCAACCCTTTAGTAATCTGCGCACACTTATCAATTTTGTTAGCGACATCTATCATTTCATGCTATAACTAATTGAAAACTTATGACACTAAAAAATTACGTCGAGATGAATGTGTGGCTAGTTAGTAACACAGTCAAGTAGTAGATGGCGCCTACTGTTCATTAATTTCAATAGATATTATTTTTGTAACAATTGCATGTAAAAGGGATAAAAATCATCATCAGATAAATAATACTAGTATACTTCGAGTATCATTCTTTACATTTATTATCAAATATTTATGAATCTTTATTAATAGTTGTTACTTTTATAAAATCAACACAAGCAATGACAGCTGCCAAAATATTCGTATTTCGAAAACACTTCAACGCTTAAACGACCTCCTTCATAAGATTGATAATATTAAATTATATTCTCCTTGGTGCACCTTACACATGAAATTAAAATGAAATAATGTTTTTGTGTATAGTAGAATAGATTTAATTTAAATATGTATATACCTACATCTCATTATTGTTAACTCCTTTACTGTTTAATTTAACTCTAGCCATGGTATTACAGCTATAGGTACATATACAGCACTAATAGCATAAATAAAGTACTAATAATTCATTCATGCTAATAGTGATATTATTATTAATAATATTGTATTACATATTATATAATTATATTGTATTATATAATATTGTATATTATATGTATACACTAATATTGTAGTCTAGATAGCATTAATCGGCATCATCCTCACACCCCTCCAACAATGTAAAATTATATTGAAAAAAAAGTATGAAGAGAATAGAAAAAAATCCATGGAGTTTCTTGTCTGTTCTTCTCCATAGGATTCGCGTTTGGAACAGACACCTAGTTTCTGACGTTTCAAAAGAGCTTGTAAACATGCCAAATTGAAATAAAACATTTTGACTTTGACTTTGAATACTTTTATCATTGATCAAGATTTATTGGTTTATACTATTATTGACAAACTAGCTAACACCAGCGGTTTCTTTGGCACCCCACCTAGACTTTTATTGTGATGCCGATACCTCTGTCAGGCATCTAAACTGGTTATTCTGATGTATCTTTTAAGCGATATGATTGTAAAGTTTAATTAAAATCTTTTAAAGATTAACAAATATTCACACATTTATATTCCTACTTTTAGACAATACATTCTTCTTCTTCTTCTCCAGCCCATTTACGTCCCACTGTTGGGCACGGGCCTCCTCCACTTTGGGAGGGATTATGGTCTACTGTGTCGCGCTGACCAGGCGTGTTGGCACAGGGTTTATTTTCCAGTTTTCCGTCTCTCACAGAAGATGTTATCTGTGTGCAATATCCCTTAACTGACTTCTACAGCACCCTTGGGAGGAGATGGGGTGTTGACACTTGTATTCTTAATCCGTCATCACACGGAAATACATACAATACATAGTAAACCGAAAACCCACCCGAATTAGATCTTGCTTTTCAACAACTGTAGGACGTTAAATGGGCCTGGAAAAAAATATTCAGTAGGTACCTAATCGTAGGTCAACCATAGGTCAATCTCGGCTTCTAACATAGCTCATCTTCAAACAATGACAAGTCAAACTTATGTTACTCACCTTTTGTCATTACAGATGTGTTTCTTATAACGTCGAATCGTTGGTAATTACCTTACATCCTCTGTGACATCGTTTAAATGCAATTTACTGTTGTTTATATAAAACGTTGGGACAACACGAAGACTTTATTGTGTTGTGACATTGTATTGTGTGACACGTCGATCATAATCTTAGTAAATGACGACGTTATTTTATATCTGTGCATTTATTTGCGGTAAGATACACATACCTGTTTACACAGATATAGCAGACAGTGTGCCTACGGTTATATCACTCACTCGGCTTAAAGCCACGTAAATATCTATGTGCGCGTGAAATATGTATCAATGTCTGTGTCTAATACAGGCTATACGTCATATGAAACAATAATATTTCATCACTTCATAGACTAATAAGTCTATGAAGTACGATTCTCTCGAATCCCTAAGTTGAACCCCTAGCCTGTAGGTTTTCTAGTCGAAAATTCTAGAAATTTTTAAATATTAAAAATAAATATATCAAAATACCTAAGTAGTTAAAAGTACTGATTAATTTGGATCTAATACGTGTGAAATGTTTAATGGTCTTATTCATAATGACTTATCGGAGGTTTAAACGGAGATTTTATCGCAGAGATAATAAACGTTTTAACGTAAAAAGACTATTAGGAATAACAAGTTTTAACAATTTTCGCGAACCGATTTTAGCGATTTTTTAAACCTCCGATAAGTCATTATGAATAAGACCGTAGGTAATTGTTAAATATTGTAACAAAGTGCTTTAAAAACATTACGTGTATCTAAGTATATTTATGGATGCTGTAATGGTACATTTACAATGGGATGCTAATTGGTGTTTTTTTTGGCTTGGGAATTTACTTTTGACATCCTACATACTCTTAGAGTTCGGTAAACGAGGTTATTTACCTTTTTATTGTACACAAGATCTTGATAAAACAACATTTTAGTAGTTAAAGTAGGTATGTATTTACTGTTTTCCCGCATATAAAATTTACATGTCGCATGGAACTTTAAATAAATACTTAAGAGGATACCAAAATAGCTTCGTGCATTTTTCTACATACGAAGTTTTCATTGTTTCTTTAGATCGAATGGCTAGAGCTCTAATTTTTAAGTATATGTTTTTTCAATATATAATCTAGGATCGCATAAACTCAGAAACGCGATTGAAAAAAGTTTTCTCGATAGAAAATCTTAGCGAAACAACCTCTCTAAATTTTTATTTTTTTCATTTGTCGGTCTATAATCGCGTATTAACTAATGAAATAAACTTTAAAAACATAAGTAACTATTATATATAGAAACACGTAAATCAGAATTAAAATATATTTAGTAGATTTTGAGTAAATAGGAAAAGTATCCCTAATTCTTCATTTTCTGTGCCTACTGGCTGTGTTAATATGTACGTGTCGGCGATGATATACGATAAAATTGATGTAGGCCCTTAAGAGTGGACTACAGTCCTAATTTAGGTACTTGCTTAGGTATTTGCCTTAGGTATTGCTATCCATAGACCTACTTACATACGTACTTCTGTGTTGCTATCCCTATTCCCGAGCGCCGCAGTGAAAGGGAAAAATATAGTTGAGGCAGATATTACCAACAAATTCTTTGAATTCGTTTCGTTTGTAAGGGATTTTTTTAATTTATATACACTACCTACTATTTAGGCATTACTAAATACTATTACTTCAAATTATGTTTGATCTCTTACAGAATGAACTCTTATGTGGATCGCTAATTTCCTTTTCTTGTCCATTCTCGACAATCTTTGATTTCACTAAGCAACGATAAACTAAATGTGGTACACATACTCGTATATAATAATATTCTGTTTAATTGCTTAATTTACTTATTTTGTACAATTGTAGTATATTTGAGGCCAAACCTTACGAATTCAGAAAGAAAATAGAAGTCGATCTATTTTCTTTCTGAATCCGTCATTTCTTTCGTGAAGGTTTTGCGTCAAATATACCGCCATTGTACAAAATAAGTAAATTAAGCGTACAAAAAGCTACATATCCGTATTTATAAAGATGAATAGTCTTTGTTAAATTAAATCGATTTGACTTTCGCTGTTGATACACTACATTCAACTGAATATGATTTTCGAATACACTTACTAACCATTAATATTGTGAACCAACTATATTTAGCGATATCAAGTAAAGGGCAAGGTCGTCTACTAACAAAAGTACAAGGCCTTATTTCTGACATTGAAATTGTACTCCTTATCTCTTCTATAAAACACGGTAAGAGGTATTTCAGGTACCTATAGGTATAGAGCATATTTCTTGACGTATTTTGAGGTAGACGCCGTCACTAGGTTTCTTTAGGACTATGGACGTATCCAGCGAGGGTTATTTAGAAGTTCAGTTCCTCATAAAATACATCAGATTGAAAGCCCAAAGGACTTTCCTAAAGACCTAGAGTGGCGACCACGTACCGGACGACGCAGCGTTGGGCGGCCCCCAACAAGGTGGAGCGACGATATCGTCAAGATCGCGGGGAGACATTGGATACAAGCGGCACAGGACCGCGCGTTGTGGCGTTCTATGGGGGAGGCCTATGTCCAACTGTGGATGGAGAAAGGCTGATGGATAGATGGATGGAAAGCCCAAAAGTCGTAAATAATACCTACCCAAATTTTAAAGGATACATACATGCTGCATACTTATTTGGTAATAGCTTATATGAGACGCAACTTATCCCAGCAAAACGAAATGAATTGCCTTTAAAACTAAAACCCGAGTACGCAAACGTTTCACACCATGCAGTAATTACACCGAAATATACTAAAATTATGAATGTATGATTTTCAGTGTTCCCTTGGTGCTATGGAGTGTCAACTAAAATGGATTTTGAATCAGATGAAGAATCGGCAGTAGTTGAAGCTAATTCTACAAAAGTTGATGACCAGGATGTTGAAGTGAAACACACGATAATTGTATCGACTAAATTAAAGAACAATAATAGAAGAGGTCTGCATAATTATGATGATGGTAGGTAAATATTTATTTACATCTGTCGTTAGATCATATTGAATTTTAATTTTACTACCTACATACTAGACTTGTAACTAGTTAGTAAGCATTAAATTTAACAATACAACAATCTGCTAAGCTAACGAGATTATTGACCAAAGCTCCAGAATCAAATTTTTGTAGCCGTTTACTTAACAACTGTGAATAGTTTAATAAAATAATAATAAAACGAATATAACTAATAAGTGATTAGTTATAACTAATCATTAGCAAAGACACTCATTTATATTTCAATTTCATATAAAGTGAATTTAACATAATGGAAAACACATTTAATATTTGCAGGTACAGTCTCTACTCACAACATTGCTTCAAAAGCTACTAAAGATGATAGCGAAGAAGTCCCTATCGTAAACGGATACAAATCAGTAGATACAACACTAATAAGAACTCCAGACACTCGACGTAACAAAGATCAATCAGGGTCTCAAGTTTATCCCGATTCTTTCTTCATCAACAGAAATATCAATGATGAATACCCAAATTATATAAACACTCCGACTCAGTGGAAGCCTTCGACTCATTATAACAACATTAATTGGCTAAATCAAGATGTGCCTTTCATTACAGAATACAATTCTGGTTTTATAAATACTTTAAATAGCAGACCAGCGTACCAAACTCCCGGGAAATTTCATAGAAGAATATCAGATGATGGGATGAAAGAGTTTTATTGTAAAAAATGTGCAGAATTACAGGGTTTTAGGGGATGTGGTTCTTCAAGGAGCAATTCTTGGTCCTTCGGTCGCGAAACAACAACACAAAGAATAAAATTGGATGGCAAATTGGCGAAATTAAACTAATTCTTGTGGTCATTGTTTTTGTTCAAACCGTGTCCGTAACATCGTAATAGATGCTAGAAAAAAACATGATGATGTTATCTTTTCAACCTTGAGACAATGCTCAGAGGTTGAAAAGTTTAAATGAGACGACCATTAATTTAATCACGATTATTTCGTATGAATTTGGGGTTAATCTGCTTTAAAATATGATTAAGCACCGGAATATTTAATTCTTAGGTATGTGGTACCATAGAGAACTCTTATTTGTTGATAACGTGATTTTAAAAACCTTTTGAAGGACTTTATCAGGGTATGTCAATTCCTCACTGACTCACTCACCTCCGCTTTGAACTCTACCTCCATCACCATATCTCCTTTCAGACCAAGGTATTCTCTTGTTGCGTTATCTACGAGGTATTTATTTTTCCTATGCGTAATTTTATTTTTGTAATTAATGGCTTTATGGATAATTATCAACTACATTAAATATTTTGCTAGGTACGAGTATAAGCGTGTATGGTATAATTAGACATGATGCTTTACAATAGCTCCTTATTTCCATGTTTTAATAATATACCTGCTATATCCGTGTTGGAAAAATACATTTTGATTCAAGGACGCACTATAAATAGACTATTTTTCTAAAGGTTAAATACAGTACCTATCACATAATTAATTGGAAAAAGCATAAATGAAGAGAAGTCTAAGAATATCCATAGTAAGTTTATTTATTTATTATACATTAAATACGATGTTATTGATACAAAAACTATAACATATGGACGCCTCTCTCATAATAGTAGATAAAAATTATATAGATTAAAAATTAACAGAAATAAAAAAGGCTATGAGAATTTCAACAAAACTTTTGGATTCTGTACAGCTAAAGAAATTTATTGCCTGTCTTTCTAGGGTATTTTAACGAGATCTTTTTTGCCAAATATGAAAAGACGTTGAGGTATTGAGCTATTGATTCTAACTATGAACACTATACTTGGTAATTTTGCCGTTATCATCAATAATAGATGTTGATCCTCTATTAGTCATCTGCTTGCCATTAACATTCATTGAAGAAGAATAGGAGTTACTGGAGACACTGTAGTAGTGACGATTAGGGTCATTGGAGTATGGAGTCGGTCCACTGGTCCTCACGTTTGGAGTATTCTGTAAATAAACACAACAATTAATTAGATATTTCCTTATGGAGTACATAATGTTTATGGATGAGAATATTAAAGATGTTTAGATTAGCAGTAACAATTACTTCCCTGCCCATTAATATCCCACTGTTGGGCACGGGCCTCCTCCACTTTGGGAGAGAATTTGGTTACGATGCCGTTTTGACCAAGCGTGTTGGCACAGGGTTTAGTTTCGAGTTTCCGTCTCTTACAGAAGATGTTTATCTGTTTAGGATCCCTTAGCTGGCTTTTTTAGCACCCTTGTAATAAAAATGGGGATGTGTCGTATGTATTCTTAATCTATCACCGCAGGGACAACAGTAACTATATATCCCTAAAATATAATATAATATGCCGTCATATAACTATGTGGTTAATTAACAAATGCATTGTGTACAATATCACGGTTCCACTATATGAAGGTGTATTGAATCATCTGGTCACGCAGTTTAGTCACGTTTGATAAGAGTACAAGTCGTACATAATAAGTGCTCTAATTTAAAATGTATTTAAGTGTATTACAAAATCAATCCAACATTCAACCAGCCAGTTCTCTAATATCAATGTTTTCCTCCTCTTCCTCAGCCTATTAATGCCCCTCTGTTGCGAATGGGCATTCTCGCTTCGAGAAGGTATTTTATCTACTTGTGCTGCGCTGACTAAATGTAGTGGCATTAGGTAGTCTTAAGTTTTCTGTCTATAGCAAAGGATATCTACTTATATTGTGCCAATCTGACTCCAACAGCACAATGGGAAGGAAATGGTGTGATACTTATAATCATAATCCAATACACGGACTCTAAACTTGAAAAAATGAAAGCCAGAGATGCAAAAACTGAAGATAATAGTAAAAATTAGTAGGTTATTAAATGGAACAAATATTTTACTACATAAAATTTCTTTCTGACATTGTAATAATCAGATCTATGGCAGACATGCCAAATCCACAAAAAAATCCGTTCTCTAAACGAAAGATAATAATAGACTAATCTCTAAAATGAATCCAACAAAAAATATATACATTAGCTTAAATGGCTATGTGTATATGGCTATGGTTATCTAATATATAAAATTCCCGTGTCACAGTGTTAGTTACCGTACTCCTCCGAAACGGCTCGACCGATTTTCCTGAAATTTTGTGTACATATCCTCTAGGTCTGAGAATCGGCCAACATCTATTGTTCAAACCATTTTTTTTTTAGTATGGCAAAACAACGTTTGCCGGGTCAGCTAGTATGTATATATATATATGTCCTGCAATCTTATACAATATATAAGCAGTTTATACTACCTAAATTATCTGTTAGGCAAATACGATGCAACAATATGCATCCTTTGACCTGTATACATTTGCATAAATTTACCTACAACATACGCAGTCTGATGCAGGTATAATTCTAGATTTCCTTTTATACATACTACCATTACATTTCCAAATTAAAAAATAAAATGTAATCTGAAAAAAAGCTCACCGGATTCGCAGGGCTTATCTGGGCAACTTGCGATCTGTAGCCAGGTCCAACCGCTGCGCTAGCAAAGGCACTATTATGATAGTTCTGCATGTTGAATCTTGGTATTTCAGGAAATACTGGGAAAGCACCTGCTGGTCCAGCAAAGCGGTTGTATGGAGGTTGAGGTAACCTGGAGGCGAAATTTTGATAGTAACCAGCCTGATTCGACGTTAAGTCGAAGGCTTTCTTGGCCGCGTTATACGCTAGATTCTGATTGTCTAAATTCGATTGGAATGCCCTGTAATATCGAAATATAAAGAATACTTAAATTTAAACATAACAGTTGGAATATTATAAAAAGAATACTGAAAAGCGATAGATTACCCTAAGCCAAAGAAGTTAGAGACAGTAAAAATAAAAAAAAGTTACCAAATGATAGATATCTCCCTGGGCCTGTATTGCAACCACTCGTTTCAGTGTTATGGCATGATATGAATGTAACTGACGTATAAATTGTGAAAATTACAGAATATGGCTAGAGTAACTCTTATGATAAAATGTAACGCATTTAATATTTCATATTTTGCCTTACTAACTTTCTTCACAGAAAAAACCAAATGACTGTATTGAACTGAATAGGAATAATGGAGCCAATAAATGGCTACTAGATGTATACTGAATTATGCGACAATTGTAATTTAATTTTACATAACACTGCTTCAGGAAGTTGACTAAGCCCACCTATCACACACACATATCCGAGTTTACCTTCTAAAGAGACGACGACGAATAAGACGCCAGTTCCAAAGTCGACGGAAAAAGCTATAAAATATAATTTTTGATTAAACCAAGGTATTACAATTACAGGACGTGCTATGAAGTACTTTTTCAAAAATAAATGGGTTTTATGTAAACTATTACACAGCGCATAATATTCTTATCAGTAATAACCATAAAGATGTAACAGAAATAGTTATTTCAAAATTGCTTACTGATTTCTGGTGCTATAAACCTGATACATAAAAGAAAAGTTTATAAAGTACATGGTTAAGACTTGAAATCCTCCACCACGCAGCATTTAAGAAGACCTTCACCTGATAGAACCAAAATTTATATCTTACTCTTGAAGTAAATTCTCAAGGTTCAGGAAGTATGTCGGGTAGAAGTTGGCCGCTTGTAATCCGTAGTCGAACCCGTATCCGTACCCAGGGAATGCGCTTTCGGAGAACGGCACTGGGATGTCACCAGAGGTCTGAACCACACGTCCGTTCTGTAAGTTGTAGGTCCCAGTATTCCGTCGTCCTGATGAGTCTGCGTAAGCGAATGAACCACCACCGTTACTTAGTTGTGGTGACCCTGCAACAATATAATACAAAATTACAAATCCTGTAATTTTGCCAGTGGATCATCTTGCTTTAAAACGGCCATGTGTTAAAAGTGTTAAAAGGCAAAAGGAAAGGGATTTTTTTTCTGGAAACCCTTTTATACCTTTACCACTTAAACCTAGGGTTCTTGGTAAATTCTTGACAATGTTTTGGTGATATTCGGATAAATAATGTAATAGCAAGTTTTGTTATTTATTGCCTTCATGGATTGCAAATTTTGAACATAGTGTAAATTGCTTCCAAATGTTTTTTTTCAAATGACTGTTGGTCGATATCATTGATACCATTGGAAAATATCGCAAATATCTTGGCTCTATTTTGGGTAACTTTATATAAAGTACCTACTAATATAATAAGTCTTGATATAAAGTACTAGACAAGGTTTCCGTTTCTAATCATTCTTAAGGTTTTTCCAGCTATTGTGGATATCTGTTTATTAATATGTTGTACCAAATGCAACTGCGTATGTCAACTTGTCCTTACTGTCTACAATAAGTGTGATTACATAAAAGAAATAAGGTGAATAAAATATGAAGCTTGTCAAATAAAAACTGTTATTAATATTCTTTAAAGGATTAAGTAAGTGATAATAGACCTGTCAAATTTATTAGTTAACAAATTGATACACGTGAAAAAAAGCCGAATAGATGGTTTTGTGGTTACAATAACATGTTGAGAGCACTCTGAGATCATGGGAAAACCACAAGACGTGTACATTATTATGAACTATGCAATTATTATTTTAATTACATATAATTGGTTTCTGTGAAATGTTAAAAAGGAATACAATTCCGCGAGCGTCGAATGTATTCTTTTGTATTCAAAAATAAATATGAGTCAGTCTGTGTATCTTATGCGTAATATCAAAGCGAATATAGTTTATTCTTTTTGTGAATGCACTGACGGTATTCTGCGCGGTTATTGTCTTATTTTAATTTGTTTTGGATAGATTCTGATGATAACGCAACAGATAGTGATTCCTAAACTGTTAATTGTTTAAAAAATTGCACGGAAGCTATGCGGAATCTAGAAATTTTTGCATGACATTTATTTTTCAAGCTAAAGATGATAGCATGAAGGTATAGATAAAAAAAAGGAGGCCATACTTGGAACATCGGTTTGAGGCAAATACCTACGTATCTCTATCTCACTCTCTGTGGTCTGACCTCTCTTTTTAGTGTGGCCTTAGTACTGCTATCTCCTTATTAAAATCTCCTAGTAAATTCTTAAAAAGAGTCACCACACATATCAAATCACAAGTTAAACACTGTCATTTGATAGTGTTTAATCGTAACTATAAATAACTAGTTGAAATACGATGAATGAAATTAAAAATAATAAAATAGTAGATCACGGATGCTTTTCATGGTTGACGAATCAGTGAATTATTTTCCCCATTTCCTAAGGATTTCGTAATTTGGCAACATTGGTCACCATATGTCAAGTTGTCGACAAAATGTGCCAATATGTCGGTTGTTTACTTTACGGTTCACAGCTTCGTTTCAAATTTTCGACTCTAATTATTTTTATAATTAAAGAAATGGTGCAAACTTGTGTAGTGCGTGGTTGCGGTAGTACGTGGTGTCCAGGAGGTGATATACAATTTCACGCGTAAGTGTTTAGATCGTGATTTCTGGCATTGAATAACTGCAAACATATTTCTTTGTATTTTCAATTAAATACTTCATAAAATGATTAAACAATGTTTTCAGCATACTTCTAACTAACTATACTGATAACGATGTAAAGATCTAATAGTCTTACATTGAATTTCATGGACTTAGTGCAATTTTATCTTTCTTGTTTACAAGAAGTAATTTTGAAATAGTGTGACCATACTGAGGACATATCTAGGACTTTCTGTGGGACCTGAACTAAATTATACATGTTTGCTTAGTCATTTAATTTTTATTTCACATTATTTACAACATTAATATACTTACCTACAATATTATTTTTTTAGATTTCCTAAAAATAGTACCCAGAGGAAATTATGGTTATCCATTGTACCATTGAAAATGAAATTTTATGAAAGTGCAAGGATTTTTTAAAACAAACAGCAGTTCCTACTATAATTACAAATCAAGAAGCAGTATCACCTTGCAAGGTAAAATTTCAAGTATCTATTTACAAACTCCTTTAATTGTCTCACATGTTATACAATGTTAAATATTTGAATTTATAAGGAATATAAAAACTAGTATGAAAAAAAATACCCCACCAGTATCAGGAACATTTTCCAAACTACCGGCGCTCAAGGCTCCAGAGATAATTGCTGCTTTCTGAACCAGCCCCCCCCCCGATCCGACTGCCTAATGAGAGCCTTACATTATTATTATGTTTCAGAAATGTAGTAGTTCGAATATATGGCAAAAGGCTATATTTTGTAAAATATATTATAATTTTCAGATAGACAGTTCATTACAGGAAGAGTCTATGGGGCAAGTAGCTACTCTGGGTGTACCAAATCCTAGCTCTGGCATTTATGAAAGTAATCCTTCCTGATGGGCCAACTCAGAGAAAACAATATAGAAAACAAATTAATTAATGTTGTATCACAACATTTTACTCCTCTGTTGCAAGAAATGTTTAAGCATCCCATCACGGACTCAATTTATTGCAATGATTTGCATGAAAGCGTATTAATTAAGAAAATTGCAAATTCATTTTTTAACACTTAAAGAGTCATACAGAAAATATACTTAGTGATTTACGTGGTAAGAGACAGAAATTACACAAAACAATAATATTTAGTCATGTATAAAAGAAAAGTTATTAAATGATTTTAATTTGGAAAGTGCTGTTGTTTCTTTTTTGCCCTTTTTTTGTAATTTTATTATCGTTCCTATTATAGCCCCCTATGATATATGTCACAGTCAAAACTTATAACCACTCAATAGACTGTAAGCTCTCGACAGTAGTACTTTTGACTGAAATTAATGAAAACTAATTTTACCCAATATAGCTGTTTAAATGTAATTTTAACTGACTTGCCTAGCGCCAAGTAGTGGAACACAAGGCACAGGGAGCCAAGGGCAACCCGACAAGGGTGGGTTAGGTTTTTAGCTCCCGTCATGCCATTCATGATAGGTTCCTTTAAACGCTGTAGACAGAAATATACGTAAAAATTGATTTTGACTGATTCTCCGTTCTTCCGTCAGCCACTTTTAACCACATTCATATTGTCAGTTAAAATGACTATTAACTACAGATTTTCCGACAAACTAATTTTAATCAACGTAACGTATTTTTTTTTTCAGAAGTATTATTGACCGAATTTGCCCTTTAACTGACATTAATAAATAGAAATACATTGGCTAACCCAGAAATCTAGGAAAAACTATTGTCCAGTATGTATTCATAATGTTTAATTAATCTGCAAAATTAATGAAACATATATCTTTTGCGATTTCATGGTTGGTCCCTTAATAACAGTACATGTTTAAAAATATGAGTACAATAACCCTTTTTCGTTTTTACGCTACCTACACAAAAAGTTATGTTTCCACTTAGGTATGCCAAATAGATTTTATTGTGTAACTTGTTTTGTTTACTAAGAAATTACTAACACCTTGTTATTTTTAACCGGCTTCAAAAAAGGAGGTTCTCAATTCGTTGGAATCATTTTTCTGTATCTTTGTAACATGTATTTAGGTCTGAAATAAAGGTAAATTATCATTATTTTATTTCAAGCAGATCTCACAATCATTCATTAATTTCGTATTGCCGTAGGAACTACACCTTTGTTCTAGTAATTATCTATTTCCCACCAATATTCTATAGGTACATCGTACATACGAACTAGGAAATTTTACGTGTTTATAAATGTAAAAAGAATAATAAATTTAACAACCGAACCTCCAGTTACTGTTAAAAAACTAGAATTATCCAAACTTTCACGCGATAACAAACAGTTTGTTTTTTGAGTATTTTTTTTACGCACAGTACATAAAGTATCTCGACACATAAAATCTATACGGGCTAGGTCTTAGAAGTGAACATTTTGTTGACACTATATGGAACACAACTACTTGAAGTTTTGTCCTGGAAGAAATACAATAAAGGTTACCCTACTTAGAAAGAAAGGGTTTGACCACAGTGAGCGAGATAGCCATACATCATTTTTGCTTCAAGTAGGTATTCAGAGTCTGGACTCCACTTTTATCTGTACCTTCATGGATGATAGTGATGATAAACTTCACTAGGATAGACTTATGTCAACTTAACGGCAACGGTAGTCTACACGTTTTCATTCAAAACTTATCTACATACCTAAATATATGCTTAGAATCACAGCTTTTATGTATATTATATACATAAAAGTAGTATTGAATCTTTGGGCGTCGCGTCGTCACTTTTAACCACAATGCCAACTTCCAACAACAAACATTTTTTAATAACTTTCTTTTCAATTATTGTCAGTTTTGAATACCGGTAATTGAATAAGTAATTAAAATTAAAGTAGAATAAAAGTCTGACCTTGTGTCCGTCGGTTAAGCTGCGACTAATGTACTGAAATTGACAAACGCAGTTTACGCAGTTTCTGTTTATCGATACAGGTGTGAAGTAAGCAATGTTTAAAACAAAAGTATTGTTATGATGCCAAGTATAAGTACGCGTCACGAACGCTGGAAGAAAGTGGTGGGGGCGTCTTTGCGCATGGGTACAGTCTCACACGAAAGTTATTTTATTTTTGAACTAGGCTTTCGCTGGCAAGTCGTGTTTTGGTACCTACAAATTTGTTATTCTTATTAGTTATTATATTACATAGAAAAATATATTAGATAAAATATCAATAAAATGAATTACTTAAAAACATGTTTGAATTATGTATTATAGAATGTTTACGAGAAATAAAATTAAAGTAATATTGAAACTACATACTTCCATTAAATCATAATGTTAGTTAGTGTCTGTTATTGGTTTTGCTTTTTCTTTTATTTTTGCCGGGAGTTCGAAAAACTAAGAAATTCCGAATCTTTTGAACTCTTTACTATTCGTCTCACTGTCGACTCGGAACATTTTGTTGCCTCTGCGATCCGTTTCACACATTGTTTCAAATAAATTAACTGCATTATTATCAGCTTCCCTCTTCATAAAACACTATACGTCATAAATCATTTTTCTAACTTGCTAATGTCAAATGCTCTTGTTGCTAAAGTCAAACTTGAAAATAATGCTGTCACATTTTTGGCAATGGTGTTGGCCAACCGTAACTTTTTTGTCCCGGTTAGTACGGATTATTCAAACCGACCAGAAATGTAGTTTTAGCTATGCGATGTTGTACGCGCGGAATTGGGAATCGCAGCGTTGTATAATAAAACATAAAGTCAAATAAACATATCTTCAAAAATAAACAAGGTTAAAAATTCGCCATTTTACGGTTAGTCATTATTTGATTCTCGTTGCACTGTTCTATGATTCTGGCGAGCAAAGCACCATGCTGAACTCTAGAAAGGTTATTAGTTATATGTATATAGATATACGCGCATATCTCAGAAATACACAGCGTTGCACTGGTCGTATGAATCCGTAAAAATAGTTAACTTTAATTAATTTACAAAATTATATACATCTGCTAAAGATTTATGTATAGTTTTTTGTTTAATAACGATTGGAGGACATGACTATTGTAAAAGTGTAATTGCCTAGCAACACAGAAAACGTCAAATAACATTTCGTAATTTAAAACTTTTGTCCGCGATGGTATTTCTAATTATGGTAATTAGGCTTGTTGAAAAAATATCTATATGTATACATATCGATATTATTTTTTTCATATATTATATTGATAATTTTGGGCAATATTTAATTTTCCCATATATCGATGTATTGATATAAAATTTCAAGTATCGAAAATCGATATTTTTTTTCAGAACGAAATCATTTATAAGTATTTTTTTTTATACTTATTTTTTAGGGTTCCGTACCCAAAGGGTAAAAACGGGACCCTATTACTGAGACTTCGCTGTCCGTCCGTCCGTCCGTCCGTCCGTCTGTCACCAGGCTGTATCTCAAGAACGGTGATAGCTAGACAGTTGAAATTTTCACAGATGATGTATTTCTATTGCCGCTATAACAACAATACTAAAAATAAAATAAAATAAATATTTAAGGGGGGCTCCCATACAACAAACATGATTTTTTTACCGTTTCTTGCTCGATACTAATAACGTTGCCTTATGTTGCATAGATAGTACGGAACCCTTCGTGCGCGAGTCCGACTCGCACTTGACCAATTTTTTTAGTAACTAATTACTTAATATTTTTTTTTGGTTGACTCTTGATTTGATGCTTTCTAATTTGATACTTATGGTGGTTTTTAAGTTGGCCACTCTGTCTGTCAATTTCAACCTTAGATTTTTACTGTCCGTCTGTTGACCGACTTCTATAATATATGCTCAACGCTTGGCGATATGGACTAAGATCATCTAGGCCCATAATATAGTGATATTGATGACGCGCTATTGACAATGTAATCATCTCGAATGTAATACGGAATACGCATCGTAACAGATCGCGCTCTTTAGACTCTGCCTACCTCCTTGGGGAAATGGTGTGACTGATGATGATGATGGAATAAGGAACTAGGTATATACGAAACCCTTTGTATTTGATTCCCACTCGCACTTGGCTAGTAAAAATATATTTTTATTAATTATAAAATATCTTTTCTAATTTAGATATTTTTATAAATATCGATATATCGATACACCGATATTTTTTTCGTGTCCGACATCTATAGCACCCGCACACCCCCCCGGGCTAAGGCCGTCGGGTGACACGAGGTAGGCCTCGTGTCACCAATTAGACCGATAAATCGCCTATGCGCAGCTTGTCAGTCAGCGTTCTTTTTACATGACGCGACCTATAATAAAGTGACGCAATCATTGGAAATATATAAATAATAAGAAAGGAACACTATTTAGTTTCGATTGTAATCAGCAAGTTTAGAGTAAATAAATAAATATTCATGAACATTTTAAACAACGTCCTCTGATCCCAACCTAAGCTTATATGCTTGTGTTATGAGTAGGTGCATACATACATATGTCATACTAGCTGCCCCGGCAAACGTTGTTTTGCCATACAATTCTGTATAAAATAAAATTTCATCAAAATCGGTCCAGCCAATTTGTAGCCTATGTGTTATTCTGATGTATAAGCTATATTGTGGTAAAGTTTCATTCAAATCCATTCAGTAGTTTTTACGTGAAAGAGTAACAAACATCCATACATACATCCATACTTACAAACTTTCGCCTTTATAATATTAGTACATAGTAAACAAACACCCAGACGCAGTACAAACATTTGTATGACAATTATTATCACATAAATGATTGTACTGTGCGGAAATCGAACCTGTGGCCTCGTGAACGGCAGCCTGTTACGTTAACCACTAGATCACACAGGCTTAGGATAGATTGGAGACTAGGAGTACTAGGACAATAGGCATCCTCTTACGTACCTAATCATCAACATCATCATACCGTCACGTTTTTTCTCATGGAGATAGGCAGGGATTATTAACATAACAAATGGCGGTGTCTGTAGCTAATGCATATCACTGGAAATTTTTGATGATGATGAGATGATGCAAGAACAGGGAAAATTTCTAAATTCCGCGCATAAGTTGTCGCTGACACAGTAGGTTAATAAATAAACTAACAGCTATTGTTTGGTTACAATTAATATGTCTGGGAGTAAGTATAAGTAAATAAATAATTATTGTGTCTGTCTGCCTCGGCTTGACGTCAACACTATTTACAAATTGCGTCTATAGATAATAACTTATAAAACTACATGCGTTTGTCTGCAGTTTATAGAATATTACAGTAGGTACTTAATATACACACACGCGCTGCATCTACTGTGATGGACTTAGCATAAGTTTATCGTTAGGTTAAGAAAATATTAAGGGTTATCTTTTTAACTCTGCAGTCCGTTCACGTCCCACTGCTGGGCACGTGCACCAACCTCCTCCATGGCGGCTCAGCCACGCTAAAGTGGGTCAGGAATATTAGTTTCAAGGTTTCTGTCTTTCACAGAGGATGTTAGCTGGCCCTCACAACACTAGGGGCAGGATGGGATAATGACAATGTCCTCATAATCCGTCACCTCACACACAGACTAAGGGGGTTAAAGTCATAGTTTATTTAGTAGATAGTATTTACGGAACATTCAAGCTAACTTTTTATAATTGTCCGTTCAATTCCTTCATGGTCATCTGGCTATCTGTACTTTGAATATCTATTGGTACCGATTCCAGGTGCACAACTAAACCTAACTAAAAATGAAGATTGACAGTATCATTATCAATTGTGTTATTGACACATTGAAATAGATATTTTCATTTTTAGTTAGATGTACACGTAGAATTGGTACCATTAGCTTGTTTATGAGAGCACAGGCAACTTGAACAAAATGTGTAGGTATTATTTAAAACATATTTAAAACTAGCTGTTGCCCGCGACTCCGTCCGCGTGAAAACTTTTCATATCTTTTTTTCGCAATAAAAGGTAGCCTATGTCCTTTCTCAGGGTCTAAAGATTATCTGTGCCAAATTTCATCAAAATCGGTTGAGAGGCGGGAAATCGTAACAGACATACATAATATAATATTAGTAGGGATGCATTTTACCTCCTAGTAAGTAAGACTGACTTGAAAATTAATTGCGTGGTGTAGTTTTAAGAAACCTTTTTATTTTTAAAGTTATTTTATTTAGTTTTATGATAACTATGATTAGCGGCGTGTGTCATACCTATAACAGGGGCGTTAAGATATTCAATAGCTGGCTAAATAGAATAATAAAGTTGTCAATATTTAATATCATCATTTTATTGTCTTGTTTGGAATATCTATTAAAAATTATCATAGTAAATACATAATTACAACGGTAAAAAAATTAAGGAAAGCCTTTACCTTGTCATTTATATTGCAAATGAATGCTTTTTTTTATTCTTATATTTAATACCTTGGCTTAAAAACAATTTTATCTAAAATACATCTTAAATATCAGTTATTAATATTTATGCATATATTTACAATTTATTTTATAGTATTGTAGTAACTCGTAATAGCTGTCAAAGGTTATATTAGAGTGGCTGAAATTTTATTTTAACATAAATATATATTTTGTTTATAAAATTAAAATTATTCAGTTCATCTAGAAAAATAATTTATAAAATAGAAATTACTCAGGTAGGATAACTGGAAAAATGATTTATTTATGTACCTTGTTGTCCATTTATCTGTCAACTCAGTGCATTTTTAACACGCTTACAGTACCAGTACTTATAGGTATCTATCAATGTATTAATCTATGTAACGGAATCTTTGAAAGTGATTTTCACCCACTTTTATTCAAATTATTTACACATATTTTCTTCGCTGACCATTAAACGTCTCCTTGAAGTGTGTTGGCATCGAGTTAAGACGATAGAGCCGATAGAGTTGTACATCTCTCACAGTGTATATTGTTAGCTATACCAACTACTAGTATAAACTGTTTGTTTGTTTGAACGCGCTTATCTCAGAAACTACTAGTTCGAATTGAAAAATTCTTCTTGTAATGTATAGTCCATTTATCGAGGAAGGCTGTATAACATCACGATGCAACCAATTGGAGCAAAGCAGTAGTGAAAAATGTTGCAACATCGGGGAAAATATTCTAAATTTCAAGCGTGCGAAATGGCGGGCAAGAGCTAGTATGTTGTAATATCAATATCAAAATTATCACCCTTGAGCTGGTTCTTATATGCAAGTTGGCAAAAAAGGGGTGACTCTTGTAGTATTCCTAATACGTCACCACATAGATAGATTTACATGAAGCATAAAAACGCACAGTTTTACGACCTGGTTGGTTTAAATTAAAACTACGGAAATTTACGAATCACACGGTGATATCATCTTGTTGTTATGGTATGCTAAAAAAAATAAGGACCTTTGAATGTAGTTGTGTTGTGTACCTTTAGTATAAAATAAGGATGCAGTTGCACACATACACATTTGTGTGTCTATCTTTACCAAACTTATTAGCAGAGTCACACGAATATCTTAATTTATGTTTATTTAAGATATCAGGGGACGAAAGTAGAATTCTTAGTGTTTATCAAATTTGGTTAGGTACAATGTAACAACCAGCGATCATATGTTACTAAAAGCCACAAATGAAACAGCACCTGTTAGCTACCTACCTATTATACGTAATAATATTATTTATACAACATAGGTGCCTACTCAAAGCTTTTGAAAGTGACATCCACAGAATAATAGTGACATCATAATAACGTTAAAACACGTTCTTCTTGGCCCTCAACTTACTGTATCTGAGTCATTATATCTCAAGAATGTTTATCATATTGTTTCCATTATACTGCGTCTGGGTGTTTCTATGTAGTATAAGTATGTATTTACAAAATAAAAGTAGAGCTTATATGTATTCTATCCGTATTCTGGTACCCATAACACAAGCATAAAAGCTTATCTTAGGACCAGAGGACGTTGCGTGAAATGTCCATAAATATTTATTATTATTTATTTTTATTTATTATAAAAAGTATTACAGAAGATTCACTCCGACATATCGCACGCTTATTCAAACAACGAAATAACTCAAACTTTGCGTTTTTCGAGTTTTTAACATATAGTACGGAAATAACTTTGTCAGAAGAATAGTACAATCTAACAGCCGTATCGATACGAAAATACTGAGTGAAATAAACGATCGATGAGCAGTAAGTATATCCTACAAATCCCTGAAACAGGATCTGCCAGAGGAACCCTGGGAGTGATATTTGTAGGCTCTGATTGTAGGTATATTTATATTCGCAACTAAGAAGTGACATATTTATTTTATTCGTTTTCTTTTAAATAGCGTTGTACATAATATGTACAACGCTATTTAAAAGAAGTTAAGTAACATAATATTATTATGTTACTTAATAAAAAATAAGAAGTGACATTTCTTTTTTTATTTGTCCTTAGCGCCGTTATCCCTATACTTATATGTATAAATAACTTATATACCTACTTGAGATTATCCGATTATATATTAACTTTAGATGATGGTGTCCGCGTGCGTCCTAACTTATCATCATAATAATTGTATACAGCACGATGGAACCAATTCTACTAGCACGACTTAACCTTACTTAACCAAAACATATATTTTGCCAAATAAATAACGCAACCCGTCTAATTATAAAAACTCTATGATTTTAATAAATATAAATGTGTACAAAGCAAGAGTTCTCTCTCTCTCTCCAGCTCATTAACGTCCCGTTGTTGGGTACGGGCCTCCTCCATTTTGGGGGAGATTATGGTCTACTGTGCCGCTCTGACCAGGCGTGTTGGCACAGGGTTTATTTTAGAGTTTTCCGACTTTCATAGAGGATGTTATCTGTGTGCAATATCCCTTAGCTGACATTTACAGCACCCGCAAGAGCTATTATATCAAAATACAGCATAGGTGGTTTCATTTTAGTTAAATTAACGCATTAGTATTGGCGTTAGTAAAGGTTAATTAATATTCATATAACAGGAAATGTTTTTAAGTTATTGTTGTTTCTGCATATTTAAATAAATATTGCTAAAATGTTAAAATACCGTTTCTATAATTCCTATTGTTATTTTAATCGCTTATTAAAACTGCGTACGGTTATTTCAATTTTTGTCGTATTTATTTTAAATGTCATTGTGATCAACTCAATTTTTCGGCAAAGAAAGTCGTTATCATAACGGTAAGCTTTTATTAACATAGAGTTTATGGAAAATTCCTTTATTAGTAAAACTACTAAAATAATAATCATATATACTATTGTTTTAGATATATAGGGATAGAGTTTAATTACGAGTTTTCCGTCTAACACAAACATACTCGATGTTATCTACTTTTTATCCCTGAGTTAGTTCTCACAACAGCCTGGGGAGGAAAACGGGTGGTGCCATCTGTATTCCTATTCCGAACACGAACTATCGAAACTAAAAGACAAAATGCAACTAAATCAAAATAAATTTATTATCAAGCAAATTTTGTAAGTTTACATAAAACCTTAACTTTCATTTAGTTGTTTTAATTGGGTGCTCTGGTTTGACAACAATCTTTTCCAAAAAGTCGTCATTCCAGATATTATTATGTAATCATTTCAGAAAGTAATCGGCTTTTTCACACATAAATAAAAATCGTACTTAGCGTACTTTGTTACTAAAGGTACTATAAGGAGAATATTAATAATTATTCAGGGCCTACATCAATATTATCGTCGACATGTACCTATTAACACAGCTAGTAGGTATAGAAAATGAAGAATTAGGGATATTTTTTTTGTTTACTCAAAATCTACTAAATATATTTTAATTCCGGTTTACGTGTTTCTATATATAACAGTTACTTATGTTTTTAAAGTTAAATTAAAGTTAAAGTTATTTCATTAGTTAATACGCGATAATAGACCGACAAATGAAAAAAATAAAAAATTAGAGAGGTTGTTTCGCTGAGATTTTCTATCGAGAAAACTTTTTTCAATCGCGTTTCTGAGTTTATGCGATCCTAGATTATATATTGAAAAAACATATACTTAAAAATTAGAGCTCTAGCCATTCAATCTAAAGAAAAAATGAAAACTTCGTACGTAGAAAAATGCACGAAGCTATTTTGGTATCCTCTTAACAAGTTTTCACGCATTAAGGGCGTCACAAACGCCATATTACGATGATTACGATATATTAATATAGCGAGAAAGCGATTGGTATATTAATACCGAGATCACAGATAATATAATAAAGAGAGATGTATCTATATTTGTGACGTCACTGATAGATATATCTGTCTCTTTATCGACAACTTATTTACTAATACAAACACTACCACTACTACTGACTACTTTAAAACTACTTATTTCGATTACAAAATAAAATGCAAGACATTTTGGCAC
This sequence comes from Orgyia antiqua, assembly GCA_916999025.1. Classification (NCBI taxonomy): domain Eukaryota; kingdom Metazoa; phylum Arthropoda; class Insecta; order Lepidoptera; family Erebidae; genus Orgyia; species Orgyia antiqua. Next base: position 25,970,930 of record OU779862.1, read on the forward strand.
ATGCACAACATAAATTCGCACTTAATTATAGATTGCAGATAAATTGGACGCTTCTAGAATTTAAAATAGTAATTAATATGGATAAAATATGATAGGTTTTTTCTACTGTTACTCTACATCCCGAACAATTAAGTATTTGCGTTTTTGTTTTATTACACACAGCCTCTTAAGAGACGTTCTACTGATTAACAATAATAAAAAAATTCTTAATTTCTAAAAAGGCATTACAGGTACCTAAAGTCTATCTCCACACTAGGATCCTCTGTGTTGTTAAGAATAAAATCTCTTCATTTACATGATTACTTCAATTACCATGGGAAGAAATAGCGATAACAATAAGCTGTATTTATCTGTTATCACACGTATACCAACATACCGTTATGCCTTTTTAACACGTTTTTATCAGCTCAGTATGTAAATATCTATCAACGTATTAATATATGTAATGGAATCTTTGAAAGTAATTTTCACCCAGTTGAAATAATCCGATTGATTTAAAATTTTGCACACCTATTAAGAGGGTACTGTACTCCTCATTTAGGTATTTGCCTTAGGTATTGCTATCCCTATTTCCGAGCGCCGCGCTGAAAGGGACAAATATAGATGAAGCGGATTTTACCTACAAATTCTTTGAAAAAAGACGTTTCGTACTTCCGTTTTTTTTCGCGAAAGTTAAACCGATTTTAATAGTTTTTGCGTTATATTATAGATAAAGAGTATATCTATGCTTCTATCACTTTCTTTTGTGGTAAAACTTTACCAAATTTGTGTGATAGACGCTGCAACTTTATCTAAAGAAAACCGAAAAGAGTGGGTTTTTCGGATCGTCATATTTCTTTTAGTTATTATGTTTTGAAAAAAAAAAGTGATAGAAGCATAGATATACTCTTTATCTTTAATATAACGCAAAAATTATTACAATCGGTTTAACTTTCGCGAAGAAAAAACGGAAGTACGATACCCATACTTTTGTATGGAGCATAATTTGGTATCGTGCCGTCTTAAGAACGGATATTCAAAATTTTTAAGTTTGTTTTTAGTTTTTGAACTAGGCAAATTAATATTATTAGGAAAGGTTGAGACTATAAAGCACCACTCACTAAAGAATCTAATCTAAACATACTTCATTGGCTTATATTATACCCATGACTCATGCAAATATGCTGAACGGTTGTAAGTGCAACATATCTGACCCCTTCGAAGGACATCGCTGATGAGATCAGCATCACAGTATGTCATTCTCAGGCTCTAAGGCCAGCGTCGCATATGCATACATACATATGCACGTACATACCTCTATATTATTCTCACGTCTTTATTTTCTCGTTGACAGCTGTCATTAAAAGAAAACAGGAGCGTCTTTTATAATGAAGCATCATCATCATCATTACCCTGCCTTTATCCCTTTATTTCAGATCGGTGCAACATTCTTTTAATCGGCGTAACATTGTTTTTAGGGTTCCGTACCCAAAGGGTAAAAACGCAAACCCTATTACTGAGACTTCGCTGTCCGTCCGTCCGTCCGTCTGTCACCAGGCTGTATCTCAAGAACGGTGATAGCTAGACGGTTGAAATTTTCACAGATGATGTATTTCTATTGCCGCTATAACAACAAATACTAAAAATAAAATAAAATAAATATTTAAGGGGGGCTCAAAAAACTGACTTTTTTACCGTTTCTTGCTCGATACTAATAACGTTGCCTTATGTTGCATAGATAATGGTACCGAACCCTTCGTGCGCGAGTCCCACTCGCACTTGACCAATTTTTATAATTAAAGGGTGGTAGTCAGTCAAAAGGCCATTTTTGAAAAGAAATTTAAAATACTTCCACATATACCACAGCTATCAATTTTTGATATCAGCTGTTACTCAAATCCTTTAACAAAATCATCATTTTATAAAAATAAAACTCTTACACACGTAAAAGGTTATCCAGAGTCAAAGAAACCGATAGGGATGGTACAAATAATAAATAAATTAGTAAAAAATGAGACTTGTTATCAAGATAAGTAAAGCTCTCTTAATAGACGTTCAGATTTCAAATAAATAATATCACTATAATTTGTATTTTAGTTTCTCACACAGATTAACTTTTAAGTTAAGTATAAAATTCACACATTTAATATTTGATAAATTAATTGACAGCAGCTGTGTTTGCTATTGAAGAAATATCATGGTTTTGGTAGTACTTATAGTAACAAGTTGTTATATTCTTTACTTGCCTTTGTCCGCAACATCATACGCGTCGAATTTAAAGACCACACTAACAAATTATACAAAACAAAACTCGTTCTGAACCTATCGTTCTAACCTAGTTTTGAAGATGTAAGTTATATACATACATACAGAAATACCAACTTTGATTTGTAACATGTAAAGATATTAGCTTGTCTGCACACCATAAATATAAATAAAAATTGGTCAAGTGCGAGTCGGACTCGCGCACGAAGGGTTCCGTACCATTATCTATGCAACATAAGGCAACGTTATTAGTATCGAGCAAGAAACGGTAAAAAAATCATGTTTGTTGTATGGGAGCCCCCCTTAAATATTTATTTTATTTTATTTTTAGTATTTGTTGTTATAGCGGCAATAGAAATACATCATCTGTGAAAATTTCAACTCTCTAGCTATCACCGTTCTTGAGATACAGCCTGGTGACAGACGGACGGACGGACGGATGGACGGACGGACGGACGGACAGACGGACGGACAGCGAAGTCTCAGTAATAGGGTCCCGTTTTTACCCTTTGGGTACGGAACCCTAAAAAGGATATGTTTTGTCTGAAATGATAATATATCTTATTAAATCTGGCAGTAATATCAAAAGTTATGTGCTACTTTTCTTTTAATGGAACGAGTTGTTTTAAAGTAAGATTATATTCTTTTATGCCGAAGATTTATCTTTGCCTAAAGCCTAATAAATATTATATTTATGCCTTAATATATTTATGATTTTTACGTTATTGTTTAAAGAATAATTTATTGACTATATTCTTACCTATTATTTGAGCAAATACTTAATTCTAAATTATTTTATCGTCATATATTTATCAGGCACACTTTTGGTGATTTTCAAAAGTCTACAGGGTGTGGCGTAAATGGTGTTCCAACGCTAAGGTGGTTATAGTTCAAGTATTCACCTATCATATAAAAAAAAATTAACCATTTTTAACCATTTTTTTTTACACTACTCACATCTAAAATGCATGATTTGTTAAAAACGAGAAATTAATTTTCAGTTTTTTTTATTTATTGGTTTATTTTTGGGGTTTACATGAAAAAACGAAAATGCATGTGCTAGTGCTAGTACTCGCCCGTACAACACAAAAAACACACTCAAAAAATAATGTCATTTGTCGAAGTTACAATCTCATTTATAAAATACTAGCTGACCCGGCAAACGTTGTTTTGCCATACTAAAAAAAAAAGGTTTGAAAAATAGATGTTGGCCGATTCTCAGACCTACTGAATATGCATGTAAAATTTCATAAAAATCGGTCATGCCGTTTCCGAGGAGTACGGTAACTAACACTGTGACACGTGAATTTTATATATTAGATTTATCGATTTTTTACAAAAAAATAAAAAAAATCATATTTCCGAAACCAATGGCTAAAAATGGTTAGTTTTTTTTTATATGATAGGTGAATACTTGAACTATAACCACCTTAGCGTTGGACCACCATTTACGCCACACCCTGTATATTAGAAAATTACGATACAATATCTCCGTTACTAAATATTTTACCCACCTTCAAAATATAGATGTTGCACGCTTTTCGGACCTACTCGTTTACAAAAAAAAATCTTTTGACGTCCGTGTCCGGAGGAGTTTGATAACTAACACTATGACATGAGAATTTTAATTAATATTAATTAAATTTAATTTGATTAAATTTAATTAATATTATATATATATAATTTTAATTAATAGATTGTGTTTCGATTCGGGTTCCGCGCTCAAAGTGAAAACTGATCGACCCTTATAGAGGAGGGCTATAGGCTAAATAACATTACGCTGCGACCAATAGGAGCGAAGCAGTAATGAAAAATGTAGCAAAAACGGGGAAAATTTTCTTAATTCTACTAAATCTAATCGCGTAGGTATGGAGTCACGGGCAACAGCTAGTTGTATAAATATTAGGTAGGTTGTTTTTCTTAAGGGCCTACATCAATATTATCGTATATCATCGCCAACACGTACATATTAAGACAGCCAGTAGGCACAGAAAATGAACAATTAGGGATACTTTTCCTATTTACTCAAAATCTACTAAATATATTTTAATTTACGTGTTTCTATATATAATAGTTACTTATGTTTTTAAAGTTATTTCATTAGTTAATACGCGATAATAGACCGACTAATGAAAAAAATAAAAAATTTGAGAGGTTGTTTCGCTAAGATTTTCTATCGAGAAAACTTTTTTCAATCGCGTTTCTGAGTTTATGCGATCCTAGATCATATATTGAAAAAAACATATACTTAAAAATTAGAGCTCTAGCCATTCAATCTAAAGAAACAATGAAAACTTCGTACATAGAAAAATGCACGAAGCTATTTTGGTATCCTCTTAACAAATTGAAATATCTGCTTAAATATAAGCGAATTTTATCTGTCACTTGTAAATGAGGTAGTTTCACTTCATATCTCACTATAAATTAATACAATAGTGAATTTTAACGGTAAAACTGAACAACACTTGTATTCAATAGCTATAAATAACATAAAAATATCAAACTGTCCATACATCTTGTTATCGACAAACGGTAATAAATCAAATGGACACAAGTGGTTTATTGGTGATTCAAGTCTATTTAAACCATTTTTAGGGTTCCGTACCCAAAGGGTAAAAACGGGACCCTATTACTGAGACTTCGCTGTCCGTCCGTCCGTCCGTCCGTCCGTCTGTCACCAGGCTGTATCTCAAGAACGGTGATAGCTAGACAGTTGAAATTTTCACAGATGATGTATTTCTATTGCCGCTATAACAACAAATACTAAAAATAAAATAAATATTTAAGGGGGGCTCCCATACAACAAACATGATTTTTTTACCGTTTCTTCCACGATACTAATAACGTTGCCTTATGTTGCATAGATAATGGTACGGAACCCTTCGTGCGCGAGTCCGACTCGCACTTGACCAATTTTATTATATTCTTATTATAATGTAGTATAATAAATATGTCTAACATATTTGAAACAAGAGACATTTTATTAGAAATAATTCTAAAAGGATCATGATTTTTTTATTAAGTCTACTAGATAAAAGTTCGATATTTTTTTTGCTCTCCTTCTACCTTACCGGGCCATGGTGGTGCCTTGAGCTTTACCATGACCTGACAAGAGTGGCCTCTTAGAGGTTCGGTATTGGGTACAGCACACCTAGGTATATAAACTGTGTAAAACTCACATTTCTCGTTGTTGACACTACCAATTTTCATTCTTTGGTTAAGTTAAGTTTAATTGTGCACCTAGAATCGGTACCATTTTCTCATTTAACCAGCGAGAGAAAGCATAGGTCTAGAACCAGCAGATTCGAGTTCATTAGGTTTTCTGTCAAAGAATTCGTCTGAGGTTTAAGGTATTATATAAACGCTAGATAGGTATAAAACGATACGTAGGTAATATCATCATCATCATCATAACATCACGCCTTTTTCCCATGGGGGTAAGCAGAGACTATAGAGCGCCATCTGCTACGATCCAATCATACTTCTTTGGCTTCATCTACACTCATACATCTGGTCATACATTCTCGACGGTTGTAAGTGCTACACACTTAAGTTAGACATAATGTATAGTTAAAGTAAAGTAATACAGAACAGGTAGTCCAACATATTTATATATATGTAAAACGCTGTTAAAGAAATAAACTATATCTGACATAAATATATAGCCGCGAGCGCTTTGATCAATGCCATGAAATTGGGTATGATAAAATATTGCTAATAAAAATGCCGAACAATGATTCATACGGTTTTTAAATAGTGTCACAGTGAAATTCCAATAAAATAAATAACATATAATGTTTAGTTTTCACTAAAATTTGAAAACCGGCCAAGTACGAGTTTAACTCGCGCGCGAAAGGTTCTGCACCTATAAAGCTGAAGAGTTTGTCTGTTATTAATTTGTTTGTTGCTGTAGTATCACGAACCACTCACTGGTCCGATTTGAAATTTCAGTGTTGGATAGTAGGTACATTTATTGAGGAAGGCTATAGGCCGACATCACGTTGCGACCAATAGCAGCGGAGCATCACTGATAAATGTTGCAAAAACGGGGAAAAATTTCTAAATTCCACACGTATGAAGTCGCTGGCAACAGCTAGTATTAACATATTTGTTACCTTATGATAACGTTGCGTTTGAGCGCAATATCAACAAGTTACACAAATACGTTCTTGCATGGAAGATCTCTCACAATACTTATTGTATTCTGGTTTTTAGTGTTTGTTAATATAGCGGCAACAAGAATACACTATCTGTGAAAATTCCTACTAAAAAATAGCTGTCAGGGTCTAGCCTAGTGACAGGCGGACGTGTGAACGCATAGCGCAGTCGTAACAAAGAAATTCATTTAGAGGAGATTAAAAGTAAATATGAAAGAAGGAAAAGCACATCATTTGAATTACCTAAAACCAATAACTACTATGGCAGGAGAACCGATAATTACTTAATACCACAGTTGCTGAATAATATTCAGTCATCGAATCAAAAAGAAATAACTAAACAAAACCATAAATTAAAATAAAAAAAACTATACTTGAAGAAATTAGAACAGGTCCAAAGTACTTAAAACAAAAAAAAAAAAAATTTTATGTGGTGTCGTGGGACACCAGGTAGGAGCGAAGTTCCTTCGGCTAATGTAGAATCGACACAATTTGCAAAAAATGAAAAAGAGAAAGGTATTATACACTACTCGCTTGTGTATACGACTGTCGCGCCTGCGCACGTCTCTTTTAACGGTTTTATTCCACGGCCTTTTTTCCACGGATTTTTTCTTACGGTTTTACTATCACATTTTTTTCAGTTCGGTCGCGCAGCAAAATCCCTATCTCCTCCAAGCCTGCCGTAAGGAACTTCGTTCCAAAAATATTATATATATATTATAAATATTAATTAATTATAAATTAATGAAATATATAAAATAAAACTTACATCCTGTATAAAGTGTATTTATTGCAAGACTTTGCTTGTGTCGCACGAGTGATTGTCAGCGGACCGAGGGTAGCTGAGACAAACTTGTTAAAGTTTTTGTGGCTAATAAAAATGGCTTTAAGAAAAAAAAAAAAGAAAAAACAATAAGGTTTTTCACAATTTGAATACGGAATTCTAAAAACTAATCTTTTATGAGTTGACTTACGTTTAAATAAAACACTTACTTGACTTACGTTGTTTAATTAACAAATAACTTATATGAATGAGTTTGAATGCTCGTCTCCTATTTAAATCCGCGTAAGTCATGCAAATTAATGAGTAGCTTTAGAAGTTTAACTACATTTATGGCTCATAATTTTGATATATTTCTGCTATTCTGAAGAAGCCATTAAGTTTTGTATTTGCTAAACATTAAAATCTCTCAGAATATATTTTAATTATCTTTTATAACTCCATTCAAAACATTCTTTGGCTGAATATATTTAAATTAGGATCAATAAGAACAATTTGTTGTTACGACATAGACACAAGAAAAAGAAACTAAAAAAGAAATATTGCTCTCTACTATCTGGAACTATTTGCTGTCTACTATCATACCATCACGCTCCTTTCCTATGTGGGTAGGCAAAGGCTATAGAGCGCTGCTATGATACAAACTAACTACGAATCTATCTATCTACTATATAAGTTACCAGACCAGGGTTTATTGCTCTCTTATCATCAGATTAGTCTTTTCCATTAATATTTATAACGGCTTCTGTATTCCGCCTTCTCATGTAGAATTAACATTAGTATTCTAAAAATTGCCATTTCTATTCATAATGGGAACTTTATAATTTTACATTTGTATTCATTTAGCTTAATGATGGTTATGTTAAGTTGTAAAATAGGTTTGTTTAAGTTTCTTCTAGGCCATAAATGTCAGGAACCGTTTAGTATATTTTTATCTACTGTTTTGTAAACAATGTAATGCATTCAATAAATATTACACATGTCACACACGTAGCTAATAATAACAAAGAAATCCTTTTTTTCTCTCGCATCCTTTATGACTTTTGTCACGTAGATACAGCTTTGTAAATGTATTAGTTATAAATATACCCCTTTTTACGGATTAATAAACGTATATTTATTTGAAATTTTAGCTCTAATTTTCGGGCTAAAACGTGTTAGAGAATATTTTGTATAAGCTGTGTGTATAAGGTTTAATTATTATTGCAGACAATGTGTTTAAGAGGATACCAAAATAGCTTCATGCATTTTTCTATGTACGAAGTTTTCATTGTTTCTTTAGATTGAATGGCTAGAGCTCTAATTTTTAAGTATATGTTTTTTCAATATATGATCTAGTATCGCATAAACTCAGAAACGCGATTGAAAAAAGTTTTCTCGATAGAAAATCTTAGCGAAACAACCTCTAAATTTTTTTATTTTTTTTCATTTGTCGGTCTATTATCGCGTATTAACTAATGAAATAACTTTAAAAACATAAGTAACTATTATATATAGAAACACGTAAATCAGAATTAAAATATATTTAGTAGATTTTGAGTAAATAGGAAAAGTATCCCTAATTCTTCATTTTCTGTGCCTACTGGCTGTGTTAATATGTACGTGTCGGCGATGATATACGATAATATTGATGTAGGCCCTTAAGGTAATGGCACATCTCTATAGGTAAAAGTTACTTCCATAAGATCTATAGATATGTAATTTGACTTTTCTAAGCAAACAAAGCACACAGCTTACAATTTTAATAGCATATATTATATCTGTAAAAATATTGTCAATATTTTGACTCAATTGTATTTGATTGTAATTCTTCGTAAAGATACATTCTTATTTTTGAAAATCTCCTTCCATCTCCCATCTTATAAGAAATTAATAATTTTGACTTTATAAAGGATGTAGGGTTCTAGAAATAAAACCTGATTCGTAATGTCTGAGCTTGCAAAAAAAAAACAACCAAATCTTCTTTGTTTTTTTTTGCATCCCACTCACGGGTACCAGAGTTATTGGAATGAATGTATCACTAATCTTTACCACGCATCTGTATACCTATAGTTTACATTTCGATGGAATTATCTTACAAAACAACTTTAAACTTAATAGTAATTTATTAACTTTGCAATTTACCTGCTTTTAAATGGCAATGGAAAAAATGATCACAATGAAATTGATAAATTTAATAACTTGAAATTCTCTCGCATTAGATAGAGGTAGCCACATTGAGACATTTAAATCTATATGTTTGTAACCGTAATACTGGAAGGAACGTAATAATGGAATAGTTAAATAAATTCTAACAACTGTTTTTCTATATTGATGTATTATGATACATACCTTTGCCTTAAAAACTAAAATACGTGCTTAGTTATTCTTTGAATCTGAAAATCCCTGAATTTCTTTTTTAATTATTGCATTTTTCGATTATTGCAAATGATATACAAAAATGTTATATTGATTATTAGGCAGATATGTTATGTATACGAACGCAAAGAATAAAAGCGTGTACAAGATATTAAAACATTATAGAAGAACTGATCGCTATATACCTAACTCTATGCATAGTTACTTCATGTAGCACAGGTGTGCATGAAGTAACTATGCATAGAGTATGCATTAAGAATTAAAAAGAAATCAATTTTATAGTTAAATTAGGTAATTTAACTATAAAATTGATTTCTTTTTAATTCTTAATGCATACGCTATATTATTTTCATTTTTCTCACATATGAATCGTTAAGATGACGTATGTATATAAATAACAAAATTGTGCCTAGTTACTGTAATTTTTATTTATTTATCAATATATTATTATTTTCAGTTTAGTTAGGACTAGTGAATGTTATGTGAAATGTCCACAAATATTTATTTATATTTTTGACCTGGCGATAACAAAATTTCTAAGTACGGGTTCGGTTCCCGTTCGGGGCAGTTATTTGTGTTTATAATTGTCATACAAATGTTTGTACTGCGTCGGAGTGTTGAGGTACTATGTATCGTAAGTATGCATGTACGAAATAAAAGTAATATATGTATTCTATCCGTATTCTGGTACCCATAACACAAGCATATAAGCTTAGAAGGGACCAGAAGAGTTATGTTAAAAAAATATATAATTATTTGTCTCTCTATAGTATATGTATGAATCTATAGGTACAAATATATTATAACTAAAGAATTTGTTTATTTATTTGTTTGAATGCACAAATTTCAGAAACCACTGGTCTAATTAAAAAATTGGTCAAGTGCGAGTCGGACTCGCGCACGAAGGGTTCCGTACCATTATCTATGCAACATAAGGCAACGTTATTAGTATCGAGCAAGAAACGGTAAAAAAATCATGTTTGTTGTATGGGAGCCCCCCTTAAATATTTATTTTATTTTATTTTTAGTATTTGTTGTTATAGCGGCAATAGAAATACATCATCTGTGAAAATTTCAACTCTCTAGCTATCACCGTTCTTGAGATACAGCCTGGTGACAGACGGACGGACGGACGGACGGACGGACGGACGGACAGCGAAGTCTCAGTAATAGGGTCCCGTTTTTACCCTTTGGGTACGGAACCCTAAAAATGCTCTCAGTGTTGTTTCAATTCCACGCGTACGAAGCCGCGGGTAACAGTAAGCTTTGTTCACAATAGAGATGGTAATTTAATTGTTTATAACTTCATTCAAGCAAATAATAACATTTCGAAATTAAATTCTACAAATTAACATATTATAAATATATTACATACAACTTATATTATCATAAGCAATAGTTTTATACTGCTTCTATATTGTATTTAGATAATTGAAAAAACAAAATCGGTTGCACTAATTTTAATTTAACAAAGTAAATATTAAATTACTTACCATAACTCCAAGTAAGCCGCAACAGCACAGCGAATAGTAGACCCTTCATGTTTACACGATCACAACAATAATGATAAAGAAACAATCCGATTATTATAGTTAATCGATTTAAATATCGATACGAGTATATCCGACGGTGGCTAAGTATGTTGTGTTCGTTGGTCCGACCGCTCATTTTATATCTATATATTACCTACATGCTTATCACCTTACTGAGACCAAGATTTTTTATTAATAGATACGTCTTACGGCTTATGGCGCTTAATATATCTTACACTAGTAATTTGCCCGCGATTTCGTCCATCTTTAAATCAAATCAGATTTTTCATAATGTAAATTATAGCAATATATGAGTATTTAAAAAAAAAGTTCAACCGACTTCATGTGTCTTTGAAATTTAAGGGTTTTTCTGTATTTTCAGAAGATAACCATCAGATCCTGACCTGGTTCCAATAGGACCAAACGGGAACCACCAGCTTTTCAAATAAAAAATCATTAAAATCGTATCGCCCAGTTAAAATTTATGAGGTAACAAGCATAAAAAACATACAGTCGAATTAAGAACCTCCTCCTTTATTTGAAGTCAGTTAAAAATCAATTTTTAGGATCAGCCCTTACTACTCCCTACATGTAAACTTATTATCTTAAGTCGTGGCAAGCTTTAACCATATTGAAATTTTAGTTTTAGGGTTTAACAGGACCAAAGGGTAAAACAGGACACCTACGAGTACTACTAAAACTTAGCTGTTCGTCTGTTCGTCTGTCACCAGGCAGTATCTCTAGAACGGTGATAGCTAGAGAGCTGAAAATTTCACAATTTGTGTAGTTCAGAAGCCTCCTTCACTTTAGGAAGTACATATTATGGTCTGCTATGCCGCGCTAGCCAAGCGTGTTGGCATTGGGTTTACATTCGAGTTCTCCATCTGTCACAAAGGATGTTGTCTTTGTACAATATCCCTTAGCTGACTTTTACAGCTCTCTGAGGAAAAGGAGATATAATAAAACTTTTTTTATTATATCTCCTTTTCCTGTCACAACCCAATGGTGATCTTTTCACCACATGGACAGCACTACCATGTTCAAACTTTGATATCTGGATATAAGTAAAGAAAACTATAAAAAAAAAATTTCAATCTTTGTTTTCACCTTTTTCTTCACAAGTAGGCTTATTATTGATAAATAAACCAATTCAGAAAATAAATTTGTTTATAGTCTCTTTAAAAACCACAATAAAATTCGATGAAATATGTGACATTAAAAATTTTCCTCTATATACGTAGTAAAGTGATAATGAGTTGTTTAATGCGTCAATTCACAGCCATTATGTCTCATAGCCTGATTTTTATCAGAAAATAAATTACTACACCAACAATTACAGTCTTCTTGTTTTAATTTCAACGAATTATTTTTAAAATTACGATATATTTAAATTAGAATAAGGAGCTAGGTTTAAATTACAATTAAAGTCAATCTCATAGAGTAGAGCGAGAACTTAGATAAAAAACAAATTGTTTTTTTCGACAAACGCAGTTAGCGCAGGACCGCGTGTTGTGGCGTTCTAGTAGTGGACGAAGAAAGGATGATGGATGGATTGATGGATGGATGGATGGGTTTTGAGCCTTTATAACAAATAAATTGAGTTAAATACGCATATAATTATGCATTATTAATATGATTATATTCCAACATCGAGAAATAGGTCAACCGACGAATCCAACTCGGCTGGGCAGCGTTCGGGAAGCTTAGGCATATCTTCTCGTCCAACATTCCGCAGTGCCTGAAGTCGAAGGTCTATGACCAGTGTGTGTTACCAGCGATGACATACGGAACAGAGACGTGGTCCTTAAATATCGACCTCGTAAATAAGCTCAAGGTTGCACAGCGTGCTATGGAGAGGGCTATGCTCGGTATTTCCCTACGGGATAAAATCCGAAATATGGAGATCCGTAGAAGAACTGGCGTGTCCGACATAGCCCGAAAGATTAGCACGCTGAAGTGGCAATGGGCAGGCTACATTGCTCGTAGGACTGATGATCGATGGGAAAGAAAAGTCCTAGAGTGGCGACCACGTACCGGACGACGCGGCGTTGGACGGCCCCCGACAGGGTGGAGCGACGGTATTGTCAGGATCGCGGGGAGACATTGGATGCGGGCGGCGCAAGGCCGCGCGTTGTTGCGTTCTGTGGGGGAGGCCTATGTCCAACAGTGGACGGAGAGAGGCTGATGGGTAATGGATGGAAATTATGCTTTATATACTATCAAATAGTCAATATAAAAATCAAGATACTCAGCAGGTCAGTAGCAGACGAAACCGCGGTTTAGTATTAGTGTGATTGGTATCCATACAGTATGATCAGTATTTTGTACCTAATATTCATTCTAATATAGTAAATAGCATATTTATTTGAATCATAAACTGGTTCTATCAAAAATAAAAATAAGAGTTCTAATTAGTGTGCTTTTTAATGATTATCTCTAAAAGCGAATATATTCACATATAATATTATTAAGTCATTAAATGGTATATTACATATCTGCACGGTAGATGTTTTTTTATACCTACACTAGTTGCTGTTGTCCCCAAGTAAAATTTAAAACCAATGGTCTTATTCATAATGATTTATCGGAGGTTTAAACGGAGATTTTATCGCAGATTTTATAGAGAGAAAACGTTTTATCGTAAAAAGACTATTATGAATAACAAGTTTTGACAATTTTCACGAACCGATTTTAGTCAACTTTTAAGCCTCCGATAAGATAAGATAAGATAATCATTATGAATAAGACCATAAATCTTTACAATTTATACAAAGAACTATCCTCTTGAACCACTCCAAACCGCATCAAAATATCTTGCATAGTTTTAAAGACATTTAGCTCACATAGGGACGTAGTACATACAAAAATAACTTTGTTTCATAATAAGCAAAGATGATGCATTATTCAGTCAATCAGGTGTTAACCTCCAGAGCCAGTGAGTCAAACAATAATTAATGTGCCTATTAGGGCTCTTATATCAAACTGTATGTGTCTAAACAATACATACAGGCTTATTTATAAGCCTGTTCGCTTCATTTACATTTCAATAGACATCCTATTCAAATTTTTAATTCAGTTTCTCTATTTGAGAACAATGATTTATATTTTGTTGACTTTTAAGTGGCTCTATGTTACAAATTTTGGGTAACTGTCAATTAAAATTATGATACAATAATTTATTAATTTTTGCAATTGTCTTGCTATGCTTTTACTATGTGAGTAGCAATCCGTTTAGAGCTAATAGAAACAGAAACATCTTCCAGGCTAATAAAGAAGAATATATCACATCAAAATTTTAACGAACCGCTATGTAGAGAATCATATGTTTACACATCATCATGTTTACATCCATAAACCAAAAACACTACGTGAACTAAAGGAAAAAAATTGCGAAGAAATGTCAGCGATCTCGCGGTCTCTTTGTCGACGAGTATTCGAAAATTTCGGTGTTCGCTTAGAAGAGTGCAAAAATCGAAACGGTGGTCATTTAGATGATGTTATTTTTAAAAAATAAATTCCAAATAATTAACTTTCTTGTAAATAAACAATTTTAAAAATATGTCAAATGGTTTTCTTTATACGATTCTTTCAATTGTTAACTAATTCATGGCCCACCCTGTAGCTTCTTTTGTATCTTGTACAAAGACTTATTAGTGCTTGTTGGGCTTGATATAACCATCATTTGAGTATTAATTATATATAAGTGGTTGTGTTAGCAATCCTAATCTCAGAATAAAAGTCTAAAATCTACGGATAGAGTCAGATAACTTTAAAAAAAAAAATCGGTCGTGACACAAATAGTGTCAGGTTTAAAAATAAAATTAATCTAGTAGCTATATTCTATCGTTATTATTAAATAACAAAAGGCGTGGTATAATTTCAAATAACATCGTAAAAATTAATGATTAACTGTACTAATAATGATATGGAAATTTGCTAGTAACTATTTAAATGTATGTATGTTAGTATCAAATGTTTTGATACTAACATACTTTCTGAGCAACCGTATTGAGAAAAAAAAAATGCAGAAACGGCGACAGCGTTAAAATATAAATATCTCCACCCCTTATCCTGTCCAGGATGCTGTAAAAGCCAGATAAGGGATATTGAATACAGGCAACATTCTCTGTAAGAGACGGAAATCTTAAAAATAAGTCCTATGCTTAAAATTGTTTTTGCCCTTATGTTGGAAAAATAAATGCTTTCTTTCTATGCCAACAGTCCTGGACAGTGAGGCACAGTAGACCACAACCCATCTCAAAATGGAAGAGCCCCGTGCATAACAGTGCGACGTTAATGGTTTGGAGAGACCAATGCAAATTCTATCTCTACCACGAGTGTCTGCGCTTTTATAAACACGATTTTATTAACTTTTTTCGTATCTATCTGTGTAATGTGTTTTTGTGTTGTTGTGTGTTTGTTACGGAATCTTTAAAAGTCAATTGCAATAGCCGGCATGATTTAAGATTTTGCACGCTTATTAAGAGGGTACTGTACTCCTAATTTAGGTATTTGCCTTAGGTATTGCTATCCCTATTCCCGAGCACCGTGCTGAAAGGGACAAATATAGCTGAAACAGATTTAACCTACAAATTCTTTGAAAAAAAGACCTTTCTTAGTCCCTTTTTTTCTTCGCAAAAGTTTAACCGATTTTAATTGTTTTTACGCCATATTATAGATGAAGAGTATATCTATGCTTGCATCACTTTTTTTTTGGTAAAACGTTACCAAATATGTGTGATAGACGCTGCAACTTCACCTAAAGAAAACCGAAAAAACGGAATTTTCGGATGGTCATATTTCTTTTAGTTATTATGTATTGAAAAAAATAAAGTGACAGAAGCATAGATATACTCTTCATCTTTAATATAGCGTAGAAACGATTAAAATCGGTTTAACTTTCGCGGAGAAAAAAGGGAAGTACGATACCCATATTTTTATGGAGCATAATTTGGTATCGTGCCCTCTTAAGTACCGAAAACAGAGCAATAATTCAAAAAAAATATCCTAGCATTTTAAGCTTGATTTTTAGTATTTAAACCAAGCAAGTTACTTATTATATCATCGAACTGTTTGTTGCATATTATTATAATGAATAATATATGTCAAGTTTGCGTATAACCGATTATTAGTTTTATTGTTATGAAAACATGATTAGTCTTTAATTATGTTATAATAATACACGTTATAAACATCGTAGGTCAAGGTTAGATGTTCCTATCTGCTGTTAAAGTCAAATGTAGGTCAGATATCGTCTCGTAATATCAAAGAATATCAATAAATCAGCGGCGAAACATGTAGGAATTAAGAGGGTACTGTACTCCTAATTTAGGTATTTGCCTTAGGTATTGCTATCCCTATTTCCAAGCGCCGTGCTGAAAGGGACAAATATAGCTGAAGCAGATTTTACCTACAAATTCTTTGAAAAAAGACGTTTCGTATTCCCCTTTTTTCTTCGCGTAAGTTAAACCGATTTTTATTGTTTTTACGCTTTATTATAGATGAAGAGTATATCTATGCTTCTATCACTTTCTTTTTTGGTAAAACCTTACCAAATATGTGTGATAGTCGCTGCAACTTTACCTAAAGAAAACCGAAAAAAAACCGGATTTTCGGATGGTCATATTTCTTTTAGTTAATATGTTTTGAAAAAAAGTAAGTCATACAAAGATAAATATACTCTTCATCAATAATATGGTGTAAAAAAAATAAATTCGGTTTGACTCTCGCAAAGAAAAATGGGGAGTACGAAAGCCATATTTTTGTATGGAGCATAATTTGGTACCGTGCCCTCTTAACGCGCGTCGCTAACTTATTGTCCTTTATTGAATTCCCCTTTATTCTGATTGTAGTAGTGGAATACTGGGAGAGTTTCGTTCCCTTGTTTGTTTCTTATGGAATTTTTGAAACGGTAAAGCGCTAAATATTAGACTGTTGCACATTTTATATATGCTTTAATCACAGATTCTAGGTAAGTATCTACATGACCGGGACGAAATAGTGATTATAGAATCATTTAACGTCACTACAGTTATGCAAAAAAAATATTTATACGCCTTAATCGCTGAGAACAAGTACGAACCAACATGATGGTACAAAGTGGTAATTAATGGATCACTTGAAGACTGTAAAAATCTTTTATGGTTCTCACCGGACTTTAATTCACAAAAGCGCCTACCATAATTATGAATGCAATGTGTTTTGCGTTGTTTATAGTTGAAACTATTTCATACTATTACGCTCGGCGATTTGTATATAAATAGAAGTATAAAAAAAAAATTGAATTAAAAAAAATCATACCTATCAAAGCAACCCACATAGAACCACTGAAAACGCTAGTACTCGTTTAAATAGAGAATTCAAATAAAAGCAAATTTAACTCTCGATTTTTAAAAACTAGGGTACACAACATAGGTTTATGAAGAACTTATACATTTTCCTACGAACCTACCAATTCTACAAGACTCATTAAGCTTCAAAATTTTACGCCTCTAACTATTTATTTATTAATTCGTTATTGTACAATAAACACATACATACAAATAGAGAAAATTCGTAACAAAAGCGCGCTATAAATTTTTTAACTCCTGAAGGAAAAAAAAAATGAAATTAAGCATAGAATAGAAGTACAACAAAAAGTATTTATTTTACAGATCATAAGTATTTTTTTAACTTTTGGTGGTAAACATCCGGTCATACAGTCATGCAGTCATGTTTCTCAACAAACTAATACATAATCGTGAGTCACGAACTCATTAAATACCAACATTAACTAGGTACCTACCTATTTACTCGTATTGTTATGACTGACTACGAGTCACCTGATCACTTGCATAATAAGAAGTCTTTGTGGTTTTTGAAGTAATTTAATATTTTTACTACGTAATTGTTTGCTAAAATGTATTTCAATACATAATTTAATCTGTTGTTTCGACAACTCTCGCTTTTTTTCTAGACCATCAACGTCCCATCGTTGGGCAGAGGCCTCCTCATCTTTGGTACGGATTATGGTCTACCATGCCGCGGTAGCCAGGCGTGTTGGCGCAATGTGAATTTTCGAGATTTCATTCTCTCACTTATGACATTCTCTGTGTACGATATACATAAGCAGTCTTTTACAGCACCCTAGACAACGACGAGCCTCGTGGTTGAGTGGTTTATGTAACGGACTGCTGATCAAGACGTCGCGGGTTCGATTCCCGCTCGGGACAATCATTTGTGTGATTTTTCTAATTGTCATACAAATGTTTGTACTGCGTCTGGGTGTTTCTATGTATTATAAGTATGTATTTACAAAAGAAAAGTAGTATATGTATTCTATCCGTATTCTGGTACCCATAACAAAAGCATATAAGCTTAGCTTGGGACCAGAGGACGTTGTGTGAAATGTCCATGAATGTTTTTAATTAAAAAAAAATGAAAAAAATTAATGGGATAGTGGCACTTGTATTAACATCCATCACAAGGCTTTTCTTGTAATGGTCAATTTTGTTTACTTATTTTGTTTATCCTTTGTAATGCACTGAGTTGATATAGGGTTTTAATTAGTAGATACCATTATTTCTGTAACAAGCAGAAATCAGGTACAATGCAATTATGAGTGTTCTGCGAATTAACTTGGATAGTCGAAGTCCAGAGGAAGATGAAAAGAAATATGGATGAACTGTGTATGAAAGAAGATATGAAAGAAAGAGAAGATAACACAGATATAAACTCTGACAGAAGAATGTAGAAGAAAAAGACATGTTGCTCCGGCCACAAATAGGTAATTCGATAAAGGCTGGAAAAGTACTAGATATTATTACTTGGTAATATTTTCATTCATTTCACTTGAAGACGACTGACAAAAGCTTTTCTGACTGATGAAACCATAAAGTTTACAAGGTGTTATTTTTTTACATACCTAGTAAGCCGAGTATTTACCTACCTGCAAAGATTTGTGGAAATTTAACAAGACAAAACGGAGGTGGAAACATGTATAAACATCCGTATTTTTTTTAATATAGAGATACGAATGTTAATGTTAAGCTGCAACAGGCTGTATCTTTGTGAAAATTAACATTTATTAAATCTGATCATGCATTACCACTTAAATGATTTTGCTTTTAGTTTTTATCAGGCGCCTGGTAAGGTAAATCAAACTATAAATATTTTTAAAACTTATATTTAAAAACAATAATTAAAATCACAGAATATCACCCAATCTAATCTCATGTGTGTGAAAATAACTGCCAGAAAAGTTTTAAAACAAAAGAACGAGAAATATCTAAAATATCGATCTTCGATCGCAACTAACTAGGTACATAATAAAGTGGAAAATTATAATTACCTAACAATTATGATGTAATTCTTGAAGGAATGTATGTAGATTTAATCCAATAACTTTCCCGAATATTCTAGTTACAAAAGTGCATGTCTAACATGTCATTCTTAACAATTTTGTGACTTGTCAAGTTAGGAAGTCATAGGTACGTAAGTACCTATCTTAATAGAAAATTCGATTACTTTAAATTAACAGTTTACCTTTGATACATTCTAACAATTTCATCGGTACCATACGGCTATACAATTCAAATAATATAATACGCCAGAACTTATAGACTACCTACAAGGTCATATTTTACAAAATTTCTTTCACATTCTGAAATAGGTAGTAGGTACCTATACCTACTCAAATAATTTAGTTACTTAAGTATGCTATGAATAAAGTTAAATATACTATAACTTGGAATTAAATGTTATAAAGATATTTTAGAGCACTAATATGATTTTTTTTATTGGGTTACGCACACGATATATAATAGATAATACACGATAATAGGTAACAATAGAAGTTATTCTAACTGATTACTGGCGAAAAAAAACCAAACTAAGTAAATAATGCAAAAAAGCATAGCAAAATGAAAAAAGTGCAAATGAAACAGTATTTAATCAAAAGTGATTTAGTGCGAGAATTTTTACAAAAGTTTTCAACGCTTTTTCAATTTCATACAACTGCGTTAAGCTTAACGCGCTCACTAGTGCTTACATATCCACTAAAGCCTTAATAAGTGCTGCTGTCATTTAAATCGCCAGTAAAGAAACTCTGAGGAACTGTGACTTTTAAAGGACATCTCAGAAAATAATAATTTTTAGATAAAAATATGTAATAACATTGTTATATTTTTTTTAAATGTTGTATTTTTAGGCCCTGACTATGAAAGTTACAAAATTCAACCGCCCTTGGACGCCCTGGACCAAATGGGGGAAAATCAGACGGATGGCAGCCCTAACTCAGTTGCTCAAAATATTGTTTTTATTATATAAATAGCATATAACTATGCAATTTAAATGTAACTTATAATATTAGCTTAGAATAAAGGTGTGGGTTTAAAATCAAATTCATTGACTTTTCCATTGTCGTTTACAACTTTATGGCCGCCGCTATCCTGGCTTGTGTGACCATCGATGTTTGATGATGATTGGAAAGAGTATTCAGCTTCTCCATAGACCTTGCCGCCTTGTGGTGGTTGTAGCTCACGTATACTGTTGAACGACGGCTGAAATATTAACTAAAGTTATATATTTTGAAATACACGAGTAATTTAGCCGTATAAAAACTAAATAATTATACACTATTATGGTCTTATTCATAATGACTTATCGGAGGTTTAAAAGTTCGCTAAAATTGTCAAAAATTGTTATACATAATATTCTTTTTACGATAAAATGTTTATTATCTCTCCGATAAAGTTATTGTTTAAACCTCCAAGAAGTCATCTTAAATAAGATCATTATAAGTAAGACCAGTATGGTAGTTAGCTAATTGATTGTTTGCTGTTCCCGATAGAATTGTATAATTTTGTAGCTCATTTTCAGTTTGCGAAAAAAGGTTTTACTTGTTTAGAACAAGTATAATAGAATTGTGCCTTTTTAAGTTATTAACGTGATTATAGTCCCGGTAATATTAACAAATTATGAGTTCAAATCGCGTAAGTTTAAAATCAATAATAAGTAGGTATAATAGAAAATTATTCTTTTTGTTAAAGTAATTAATAATAGAAAATTTAAGAGAAGTAACTTCAGTTTTAAATTGCACATCCTTTCCTCAATTATATTGTGATAACGACGGATTATTAGTTATAAATAAATAGGTGAATTTCCTTTGTTTTGTTTGCAAGAATAAAATTATAAGTTTCTATGAAAATCTTTAAGTTGTTATTGTATGTGTTTAAAACAAACGTTACTGGTCTTGAGCTTAAAATTAATGATGCAAGAATTAAGTACATAGTTAAAGTGTTGTTTAAATATTACTTAAAATATTTAACGGCGGGCCTCTTGTCCTTCATACATACTTATTATACATGCACAAAAGTTGACACTGGCGTTGTATGCTTTTATTTTTTAAACAGCCTTAAGCAGCAAACTAAATTAAACCCTAATATTTTTCATAAGGCACCTAAAAAAGAATTATGAAGAAGTAATTCAAACGACTTACCTTCCATTCAACATTTGGGCCCAGATTTTGGTTTATACTGCAAAAAAAGAAAGATTACATATTGATTAAGTTTATTTTAGTAAACGCTAGAATAGAAGTTTATGTCTTCAAATATAATTTTGAAACTGTATGACTTAAGGATAAGAATCAGCTCTTATAAATAGTACACCCAATGTCTCATTTCCAGGTCTGCTTAAAAGCAGATAACATCTTTCGTGAGGCAAAAGCTCGAAGTTAAATCCTCTGGTCACTATATTATAGTTGACTAAAATACCCAGTCGATTTATGAAAAGCTCCTGTCCAATAGTAGAACGAATATCCTATGACCTAATAACTAATTGTTTATCACAATATTTCACATTGTTTAAACATTTATCCGATAAGTGTTTAACTTGCTGTTGCATCCATGTAGGTATTAAAATAATATTTATTAATATTTTCTAACACTTGCGCGACTCATTTGTTTAAATAAATCTACTTTTTACGGATTTAGACACGTATATTTGTTTTAAATTTTGGCCCGACGTTTCGGAGACTTTGCAGTCACCATGGTCACGGGTGAGACTAGTGGTGAGACACCAACAAATATACGCGTCTAAATCCGTAAAAAGTAGTTTTATTTAATATTTATTAAGTTAAATACTTACAATTGCTGAAGTTGATCCCAATTCCTAGCTCGAGCCGCTTCAAAGATTTCATCGAAATTTGCCGGCGCTCCTGAAAAAATAAAACGATAATTATGTTTTTACCATAATTAGAGTGAACGTGTCTTTTATGTTGTATGTTCATTATCTAATAACTAATACTTATGGAAAACTGAATATTCATTAGCCTTTTTTCACATGGTCGACATGGCCTGCTTCAAAGTCACCACTCCTAAATCTTGGAAATTCATTGAACGATATTGAGTAATATAATAACAGTCGTTATAGAGTGGTCGCTGGACCCATTTTCTTGAATTTCGAATTGTATTTCTAGATTGGTTAAATTATCGAAGCTCTATCTCTCTATCTTCTATTATACCCGATGTTTAACAAGTTGTCGATACATAAAATGAGACGTAGATACTTATGAATAAGAATGCCTCATGCAACAAGGATGTTAATGTTAGATGCACCAACGCGTGAAGGATATAAGTCTAATTATTTAATTATGAAGCATAATAATGTCACTGTAAGCTAGGGTTGAAACCTTTTTAGGAAAACATTGTTTTTCGATTCGATTCATTGTTTTGTTATATTATAACCTATATTATAACTCCATACGCGTCGAATTTAGGAAGCAAACCTTAATAATTATACAAAAAAGCCATCCTCTTTAACCATTCTATCTATTAAAAAGAACCGCACCAAATTCCGGTGCGTAGTTTGGAAGATATAATATAGCTCAGATAGGGACATAGCTACATACAAAAATAACAACTATGTTTTAAAATAAGTAAAGATAGCATATATTACATGTTAATTATTTAATTATTTTCATGTGTTTCTTTGTTTTTTTTTTTCCTCCGCCTGGCCCTGCCTTTGCCCTGAGCTTTACCATGACCCGGCGAGGGGTGGCCCCGCTAATCGGGGCCCGACTCGACGACGTAAGCGTTAGGCCCCCCTGTCGCGTTTGCTGCGGCGGGTCTCTGGATGCCGACCCGCCGCGCGCCACAAATACTAATGTATAAAAAATCCTAATTTACTTCGAAATTATGAAGTATGCGATCGAGGAAAATGCCGACGTTTACAAATACAGGGCATAAATTTTTTGGGCTACTAACATAATTGCAGTACCTACTACCTAAGTATTGTCCATACCGCCCTTTTCGATGACATAGATTACAATTACTTACTAAACTAAATGAAGCAACCCTATGTAACTAATTAAGATTTATTCAGTTTTCGAGAAAAAGGACATATACCTAACTCAATTAATTTTCATTCCAGCATTTCAGATTCAAGTTTTTTATCGTTATACTGAATTTAACTGTTATTATGTACATTAATTTTATGACTTCTTTGCACTTGAACCTTGTTGACAACACACCGGTTTTTATATCTTAGAACTGGATCGCAAATCCAGCTTTTATGGCGGTAAAATAACTGAATTAAAATTCATAATGGGTGGGTGAATTGCACAGGCAAAAAATACGCGGCAAACGTGACAACGGTAGTGCAAGGTTCTACTTTTATGATTCTGACTACTTTTTATAGTAAAGTAGGTTCTTCTCTACCATGGCAAAAAAATTCATTGAGGTATATCCAGTATTACATAAAAAAAATGCTTTCAAAGTGTCATTTTATCATCACGGTGGCCTGTCTCCGACCGACTTTCACTCAAAAAATAGCTTACCCTGCAGTTGCATTTATTATTTTGACTAAAAATGACTTTTGTATTAATAAATTATAATATAACCTATAAAAAAAAACTAATTTTGTTTGTATAACCCTATTATAACACATTTGACAAGCGCTTAATTTTTGTCCTGAGAAAACTTATCATTCTGGTGGGTAGTAAAGTTTCAGTAACATATCTTTGTCAACATTGCGTTCCCGCAGCCCCGTGTCTTTTCTCACTTTCAATCAGTCCGCTTCCATTCGTCGGAGTGTATGCACCCGCCACAACTTCAACGTTAAGTCCAAGAAAATGGTAAATATATCATTCCAGTGATGTGAGGACAAAAATCATGTCGGTGGCCGTTATATCTCGTGTTAGGTTCATTTCATATATTTCAAAATTGTGTTTTAGATTCGCCGTAAGTTTTGCTTTGTTACAGCAGTATTGACATTTTCAAAATAATTATGATATCGGAGTTTAATGTAAAATTGATTAAATTTATCATCTCGGTGTTATCATTTCAGAGGATTCGGTGGACTGTTATACCGATAACAGTACACTGAAATGATATGTAACATGGGAATGATAAATCCGTAAGTTTTTAGAGATCTTTGAATCTCGATTTTGTAGGTTGGATATTTTGGATTCATTCGATGTGTAATTTTTAGGACTTTTTTAAAATTTATTTATCACCGAGCCGAGTTAAATACGACAGTTGACCACTTTCTCGAAGTTGGATTTGCCCAGCTGGATTGTCCTAGGCAGACATAATGATCAACAACTTTGAGAATCACATACCCAATAGATACTGGTGCCGGAGTGACATGGACATTGAACATGACCTCGGTTTTATCGATGTTCATCCTTAAACCAACCTTTTGGGAAAGACGGCTGAAGTCATTGAGAATTGTGGCCAAGGTCTTCCAGGGATTCCGCGATGACAACTATATCGTCTGCAAATCGAAGGTGAGTGATGTATTCGCCGTTGATGTTAATGCCGAGTCTGGCCCAATTATAGAGCTCGATGACGTCTTCCAATGCAGCGTTGAACAATTTCGGCGAAATTACGTCCCCTTGTCTAGAATTCTTCTGCAGTGGAATCTGTCTCGTATATGAACTGACGCAGTGTATGTATATGGTCTATAGTACTAAAACCTTTTCAGAAACCGGCTTGTTCGGAAGGCTGGACGTCGTCGAACCTGCGCGAGAGTCGATTGTAATGAATCTCATAAAGGCTGACATTCAGGATGTCCTCGGTATAGTGCAGGTTTAGCTTGGATCGTGGACTTTTGACCAAGCCGACAACAGTAGTATGAAATGTCTCGTATAATTATGTATAGATATCTAACATATTTGTCTAAGATAAAAGTTTGATCTCATATTTAATAAATATAAAGCATAAAGCAAATGCAGTCTAGTGACATCACTACAGAAATGTATTTGGATTTGTTTCAGACAACCTACGGAATCCCCCTATAAATAAATGACGTGCTTATCGGTATCATTTCAGTGGGCTAGTATCATCTCGGTGCACAGTGTACTCATTTCAGTGGTGAAATTTTCATTTCCGTGGACTAATTTATCATTTCCGTGGGCACTTTTCATTTCAGTGGACTTCCAAAAAATTCAAACCTAAATATTTCAGTTAGTTTTGATGTTACATGATGGCCACTCACGCACAATTTACAGATAAGGTTAAAGTTTATTTTTATTACAAAACATTTGTAAAAAGCATTGAATTAAAAAATCTCACCGAAATGATACAAAAAAATGATTTGTTGAAATTCACCCGGGTATTTGTTCTGGGTAAAAATTACATACCCGCGTATACAGGCATAACTCCGTTACACGCTTTTAGCGTAATACTTACTTAGATATTATAAAATAAAGTCGTTATTTTTTTGTAAGAAATTAAGTTGTGGTGGAAAAAGTGATTACCGCAAGCGGGACTTCAACCTCGGAATATCGTTCCGTAGCTCTGCCAACTGATCTTATTGCGGTCGTGCTAACAGTAACCAATTAGACAACCACAACGTTCCTCGATTGAGTTCAAATCGCATTTTTGATGTGCAACGCCATCTATCGAGAATGTTTTGCAACAATCTCGACCAGCCACCTAGTATTCTTTACAGAATACAATTGGGCTGAAATTATGACGCGACTTTTTATTACTAAAGTAATAAAAAGTGGTTATTTTTGTTTGTATGTATGTAAAGTAAGTCTCTATATATTATTATTTCTTCTCAATTACCCAACGGATTTTTATGATACTTTTCAGTTTGTGAAGGTTTGGATTTAAAACACGCCTACGAAGCTGCAGACAGCAGCTGGAATAATATCTTAATCAGTATTAATATATAAGTATGCTGCATGTAGATGCTGTATAGTTAGTTGCAAAGTATATAAAAAAACTTATTTAAAAGTTTATGAAACATGTCGACCTTTTATAATCCAACGTCACAGGCAAAAAGATTTAGAAATTGTGCCATGATCCAATTGCGGATATTGGGCAAAATAAATCGATTAATAATTTATAGTTGAGTATGCCGCGCTGACCAGACTTGCTGGTACAGGGTTTATTTTAGAGTTTTTCAGCTCTCACACAGGATGTTATCAATAGGTATACTATATCCCTCAGCAGGCTTTTACAGCACCTTAGAAAGGAAAAGCGGTGGTTACACTTGTATTCTTAATCCGTCACCACACGAATGACATAGAAATAAGCAATACACATATAGGCAAAGTATTTCTAATCTACCAAATACGTATAGGGAAGTCGTTGAACTGGCTAGACCAAACTTTCCGGTTCTAGGCTTTTGTATAAAACATAAAAACTTTGTATTTACGTAATAATATATTATTTGAACATTAAATTTATTTTACCAAGTAGAAGTTTTAGGCAGCATTACAATTTTCTTTAGAATGATTATCATTTAGACACGCCTTGCGTACTTAGTATTTCAATTTAATTATATACCAGTATTTTAGACTTAAGTAGTCGAAAATAATGCTTGCAGTTCCTTGCTTGCTAGTGAAAATGTACATGAAAAATCAAACCACTAACCGATGTTTAATAAATCAGAAAAAAATCTAACTTCAAGATCAGCCCTGAAGTCTGTTTTAGAAACGTGAGCGCTTTCAACATGTTGGGCCAATGCAATTTGATAGAGATCCCAAGATCTTATTAATTAACGCGCTTTATTACTTAGGTACGTATCTATCAAGGTGATTGAGGTATTAATCTGTGTAGGTGGTTTGCACCAGGTGGATTAATATGAAAATTTTCAAGTTGACAATGCCTTAATAAAAAAAATATTTAAGATTTTCAAGCTTGTTTTTAGTTTAGGAACTAAGAAAATAATATTATTGATTTATGAGGCATGCATACCTATTTAATATGTCATTGCTCAGGTGTGGTACGCAATTTATCAATGATTGTAGATACGATTCATTAGTACAAGACAACATCCTGTTCTAAGTTATTTGCGTACTGCATTGGCTATTGATCTATGATCTAATAGAATTTCTTACGAATCATGGAAACATGTATCAAGTTAGGTACCAATTCTAAGAGCACGACTAAACGTATCTTAAAATGAAAATTGATATTGTCAATAACACAATTCAATAATAACAAATCAAATTATGGTGGAAAAAAGCATGTTAAGAGGATACCAAAATAGCTTCGTGCATTTTCCTATGTACGAAGTTTTCATTGTTTCTTTAGATTGAATGGCTATGGCTCTAATTTTTAAGTATATGTTTTTTCAATATATGATCTAGGATCACATCAACTCAGAAACGCGATTGAAAAAAGTTTTCTCGATAGAAAATCTTGGCGAAACAACCTATCAAATTTTTTATTTTTTTCATTTGTCGGTCTATTATCGCGTATTAACTAATGAAATAACTTTAAAAACATAAGTAACTATCATATATAGAAACACGTAAATCAGAATTAAAATATATTTAGTAGATTTTGAGTAAATAGGAAAAGTATCCCTAATTCTTCATTTTCTGTGCCTACTGGCTGTGTTAATATGTACGTGTCGGCGATGATATACGATAATATTGATGTAGGCCCTTAAGTAAGGCATAGCATGTAAATTGCAAAATCAATAAATTACTTTAACAATTCAATAATGTTATCTGAACTTGCATGAAATATGCGTGTGGTGACGGATTAAGAATACAAGTGTCACCATGCACCCCATCTCCTCCCAAGGGTGCTGTAGAAGTCAGCTAAATATCAGAAATAGAAATCAGCTTTGAGAGGGATTATGGTCTATGGGCTATGGTCGCTGACCAGGCGTGTTGGCACAGGGTTTATTTTCGAGTTTTTCGTCTCTCACAGAAGATGTTATCTGTGTGCAATATCCCTTAGCTGACTTCTATAGAACCCTTGGGAGGAGTTGGGGTGGTGACACTTGTATTCTTAATCCGTCACCATACGGAAAGCATATTGCACCTAGATGTTTACTTATATATCTATTAAAGGTCATATATATTATTATTATTATAGGTATTAAATTATTATTAGTATAGGTATTAAAGGTCACTATCTATCAGAATAGATAGTGACCTTTAATAAACTATTTCATGTAGAGCTGGTCCATTGGTCGTCTAGACGGGAAAAATATATAATTTTCTTATCATTTGGTAATCCCAGCATTTAATATGAGGCGCTAATAAGGTGTGAAATAGCATTATATCTACTAATGACTATTAAAATTGTTACAGCATCATAAAAACATCAAAACCCGATTATTTGTTCCATTAATATTCAAATGTTTGTAAATTTTATTAGAATGAACAACTTACGTGTATGTTACATATAAAATGTTAATTTTATATTATGGATAGATTTGTTTACTAACTTTGTAATAGGGTTGTCACTATCAAAAAAACAGATATTTCCTGCTCGAGCCTTATTAATAATAACTGTATTCTAGCTCAGCCTCTATGTGTTCGTATGATTATTATCGCAATATCTATTATTGCTGTAAAATAATAGAGAAAGAATACTTAGCTTAGTGCTACACACCTTAATCATATGATTTAATTACATACTCTTATAATAGTAAGAACTGCTGGATTGGAAGAGAATTATGAATTAAGCTCGCCTGTGTGCGAATTTTCTTGTCCTTCTAATTGTAAATTTTTTTTTTGTATACGATCTAGAATAATAATCTTATTATTGTAATCATTATCTTTCTGTCTTTATGTGGGATAAAGACAGAAAGATAATATTTCACAGAGGCAGTCAGCAGGTCGATAACTTTTATATTTTGAAAGAGTATTTCATTAAATTTTATAGGAAGACAGAAAAGATGGATGGACTGTGTGAATAAGGATGTGAAAGAAAGAGGAGTTAACCCAGATATGACATTTGATAGAATTCTCTGGAAGAAAAATATCCCACATAATGGGATGAAGAATGGCAAGAAAATGATGATTTAAATTTATTAATTTGGGAATGTTAGTTAGTAACAACCCTAGGTTGAAGTAAACAATCCTGTTATGATATCTTAAAACGCGGACATCACATATTCAATTTGCGAAGTGATGCTTCAAACAGTAATAGATAGGAATACGCATTATTTTTATTTTTCTCATAATTAAATAGATAAATAATATGTGTGATATTTAGAGTCATTGGTATTGGTTATTTATAGGACGCGAATTATGATTGAGTGACGTATCATCTCACAGCTAAAACTATCGATGCTAGGAACCTCGAAGTAACTTTTAACTCACAAAGGATTGATTTAAAATTCGAACTTTAATCTGATGCCAATTGACTAAGTGATTGACCTCAGTTATAGGATAGTTAAGTCGTTCAATAAAATCCGAGAAATCTTGACCTAGAACAAAACTCTGTACCGAAAAGTCTAATAGCATGGCATAAATAGTAGACCCAAAAGCATATAGGCCTATTCCCAATATTACTAATTAAGACATTTAATATGCTTTATTTAATATTTTCTAACACTTGCGCGACTCACCTGTTAAATAAAACTACTTTTTACGGATTTAGACGCGTATATTTGTTTTAAATTTTGGCTCGACGTTTCGGAGACTTTGCAGTCACCATGGTCACGGGTGAGACTCACCTATTTAAAACAAATATACGCGTCTAAATCCGTAAAAAGTATGCTTTATTTATATTATTTTTGACAACAGTGAAGTTTTAACTTCGAATTTTAATCAACACACGTCATTGTACTGATATTTAAAAAAAAATTTGATTTGTTCACCTTTGTGTCTGAAATGATTTATGGAAGGATCGGTGTAATATTTGAAAAGGATTTTAGCAGGAAAATTATAAGGATATTAAATATCCAAATACTACTACATTATTGATTAGGCTAAACCCACTACGTGATATTTTTTATCCCAGTGAGGCCAATCCAATTCTGTGGCTTCAAAAACTTAACTAAAATGAAAACAACTTTGGTGAATTTTGATTGAATGGCTATTTCATTGTAAACTTGAAGTCGTTACTCAATGTTTTATACACAGGTTATTACACATTTTTAGAATTAGAAAGTTTCATTAACATTGCCCTATTGTATTCTAGTCACTATCAATGTTCATTTTCGACGGGCTTCGTGGTCTAGTGGTTCATATAACGGACTGCCGATCATGAGGTCGCGGGTTCGATTCCCGCCTCGGACAATCATTTGTGTGATGTTTATAAATGTCATCCTAATGTTTGTTCTGCGTCTGGGTGTTTTCTATGTATTACAAGTATGTATTTACAAAAAAAAGTAGTATATGTATTCTATCCGTATTCTGGTACCCATAACACAAGCATATAAGCTTAGCTTGGGACCAGAGGACGCTGTGTGAAATGTCCGTGAATATTTATTTATTTATTATTTTTAGTTACATTTAGTTGCGCATATAGAATTGCTACCATTATTAGTATATTTACGCTTTTAAAATTTGTGTTTAAAATAATTTGGTTTCCCTTGATTTTGTTGTCATTTTTATTATAAACTAGCTGATGCCCGCCACTTCATACGCGTAGAATTTTTGGAACCGTTTAAACCTTCCCTGGACTTTCATGAATATTTCAAGACCAAAATCACCAAAATCGGGCCAGCCGTTCTCGAGTTTTAGCGAGACTAACGAACAGCAATTGATTTTTATATATAAGATGTTAGGTTGGTTATGAGTTAGTTCTTACTTCTAACGTCCTCTGGCCCTTAGGGCATTTTATTTTTATAAATTACATATAATTTATACCTGCATTGTGCCTGCATAGAGTTTTAAATACTTCTCGAACTTACGATAAAGATTTAAATGTATAAATTATGTTGCCCACTACAGGCAGCTAAATAAATTAAAATAAAATAAATAAATATTCACGGACATTTTACACAACGTCCTCTGGTCCCAAGCTAAGCTTTTATGCTTGTGTTATGGGTACCAGAATACGGATATACTACATAAACTACTTTTCTTTTGTAAATACATACATACTTATAATACATAGAAAACACCCAGACGCAAAAATACGAAATAAAACGGTATATACTCCAACACCCTAATTTTAACGTATAATTTGAAGACATCGTTACGGGAATATTATTCGTCAGTTAAAAAAATATATGATAGGAGATACAGAAGATTATCTAAAAGATTTTCATATTAAAAATGCCGCAACTACGCCACCACATATTTCCGCAATTAGAATGACAATTACTATTACTGTTATTGTATTGTATTAAGCATAATAAAACATAGATTACATTGTTAGATCATTTAACATGTTAAAACACTTGAAATATTATTTTAAGTACATTAATTAAACATATTTAAAACACAAAGACATTGAGTTTTTGTTGTTTTCTATTCACTTAAAGTAAACCCGGATAAAAATCAACAGCAAATACC
Organism: Orgyia antiqua; assembly: GCA_916999025.1. Taxonomy (NCBI): domain Eukaryota; kingdom Metazoa; phylum Arthropoda; class Insecta; order Lepidoptera; family Erebidae; genus Orgyia; species Orgyia antiqua. Next base: position 26,002,703 of record OU779862.1, read on the forward strand.
TACTTGAAATAATTTTAATTTACAAAATAATGACTTTAGCTATCATTATAAATTAATTTATTCAATATTATTTTTATTCATGAATAATTGTCGCTCATCTCGACCGAGAAGTAGCGAGATAACGATGCATTACTTTTTTTTTGGAAATATAAAAAATACATCTTATTATTGTTGTATTTTTACCAGCATGGACAAAAAATAAATTTCAATGTTGATAATTACTTACATAACTATTTTCCTTTCAACTATTTTCTATATCAAATTCAAAGTCATATTTCGCTTGTATAATATTCACACTAAAATTCAGTATATTTCTTAGTTTGGTTAATATTATATTGACGAATATTATTCTAATTAAACTCAATTAACTTTACCTTATTTATGTTTTATTAATATTGCAGTTCCTAGTTGCATGCTGTTTTATTAATTAACAGAATATGTAAGCAGTTAATAGTGTCATGTTTTAGGAAGCAAATTTCCTAAATACTTAATCAATATTTAAAAACTTTAACAGTTTAATGAATACAGTTTATTATATTACACTTCCTAACAGCATGTTAATCGTTATGTAGTTTTTTAGACTTATAAATTGACCACGTCTAAGCACATGCTAACTGCCCAATGATTTTTCAAAGTGAATAATTGTTTAAGCGAAGTATTTACATAAATGTTCATATCTCTCTAGTTCTTTTATCTACTTAATTACTTTGAAACTCTAACAACTTTCGTATGATTGAGTTTCGTAGGCTTCTCCGTGTGGTGACGGATTAAGAATACAAGTGTCACTACCCTATCTCCTCCCCAGGGTGCTGTAAAAGTCAGCTAAGGGATATTGCACACAGATAACATATAAAAATATAAATATTCAGGACATTTCAGACAACGTCCTCTGGTCCCAAAGTAAGCTATATTTCTATGCTTGTATTATAGGTACCAGATACGGATAGACTACATAAACTACTTTTCTTTTGTAAATACATACTTGTAATACATAGAAAACACCCAGACGCAGTACAAACATTTGTATGACATTTATGGATATCACACAAATGATTGTCCCAAGCGGGAATCGAACCCGCGACCTCGTGATCGGCAGTTCATTACATAAACCACTCCACCACGAAGCCCGTCAACATCTTCTGCGAGTGACGGAAAACTCGTAAATAAACCCTGTGCCAACACGCCTGGTCAGTGCGGCACAGTAGACTATAATCCCTGCCAAAGTGGAGGAGGCCCGTGCCCAACAGTGGGACGTAAATGGGCTGGAGAGAGAGAGTTTCGTAGGCTACAAACCCGTCTTTTTAAAAAAAAAACAGGAATAAAAATTGCGATAAAAAATGAAATAATGAAATACCGGACAGGGCTTTGTGATCCGGGTACTATTAATTAATTAATAAACACAAGCCACAGTTAATGTCTTCTCTTGTTTTATTAAAACGATAAAACATTAGACAATAGTTTTAGAGTTACCGTGAAAAGTAAATGATTCAGTGAGAATCGGACACAATGTCTATTTTGTTCAAATCATCTAAATTGTTTCAGTTTAAGCAAAGGTTCTGTAGAAAATTTTAGTAGGCCAATAGTAAATTGAGTTCCTTAATTTGAGAGGGGACTGTACCGTAGGCATCAACAGGATGAAGACTGTTTAACTATTAAGAAACCTGAAATTTTGGTTGAGTAAAATATTTTTCTTTTAGATAGATAGATAGATAACTCTTTATTTGTACACCTTTTTACATAATCATTAATTACATTAGGAATAAGTCATTACGTACTAGTACAAAATGGCGGCCTTATCGCTAGTGCAATTTCTTCCATGCAACCTTGGATGGATAGGAGTGTGACCTGATGAGGTAGTTAGGTGACACTATTACTACTCTATTAAAAAGATAAACTTACATAAACCAGTTGAATAGACCAAGTAAATAAAAAGGAGAGTATCAATTATTTTCACATAATTCTAGGTTTTATTGAGGAACACAATAGTAAACTTTAAAATTAAAACATAATTTGAAGCGTGTAACATAATTTTTTTTTATTTTTTGGGTTTTAAAGCGCAGTATAGATTATTTATCAAAAATGTTCCATGAGCAAAAAAAAGAAACTGACGACGCAAAAACTAAGTTAAGTATGCTAAGACATAAATAAATATGCGAATGACACTATCTTTTAGCTGATTTAATTTGGCAAACGATGTACCAAACGCCCTGTATCTATGGAAATAAAAAAAAGATAGAAAAAGGTTAAGTATATATTTATATGACTTTATTATCTTCTGTTTTACGTGTAGCCTATTAAACATAATTGTATTCAATAATGTGTACATAATTTGATTCTATATTTAAACATAATATTATAACATTTTTATTCATCGTTTACATGTAATTGTAGTAATTTTTTTTATTTAAGTATTTTTAATTAGTATCTGGTAGGAAAATCTTAAATTAATTTTATGAGATTGAATCTTGTCTTATAACATTGTCTTTATAGCTTTATTATATTCTAATTAGGTGTTATGTTTTTTTGTCAATTTTAATGTTAGTTAAGTCATCTCAAAGGACGTTACGGTGCGGAGGTTAATTTAATCTTTCTTATCTAATATATAAAATTCACGTGTCACAGTGTTAGTTACCGTACTCCTCCGAAACGGCTTGACCGATTCTTCTCAAATTTTGCATACATATTCAGTAGGTCTGAGAATCGGCCAACATCTATTTTTCAAACTTTTTTTTTAATATGGCAAAACAACGTTTGCCGGTTCAGCTAGTATATGTATAAAAATGACATGTTATATTGTTTTTTGGACAGAGATTGGTCAAAATGGCTCAACCATTTTTTTTCTTTTTCGAATAGTGAAAGAGACGGCCTAAGAACGACCGACGCGACGCTTCCTTATAAAAAGTATAAACTAAGAACGACTGAAGTGTACTAACACGTAGGTACACTTCCATAAAAAGTATAGGCATAAGAATATGTTGTAGCTGTCTATGAAATCGAAGATTCTAAGAGTGACACTTTCCAATTTTTTTTATCTTTTTAACACAAATTATAAATCGGCATGATACAAAATCTATACAGACTTTATTAATTAACTTTCTACCATCAAATTACCGTAGACAGGTATTTCACTTGTGAACTATGATAATTCGTGAGATATATTGAAATATTATCCTGTTAAATTATTTGCACACGGAAAATTTTATCTAACTTGTTAATTGATCTATACGGGGAAATTTGATTTCTTTTGCTTACTCACGATAAAGGGAAAAAAAAACATCTTTATTATGCGTATGGTATTAAAATATAGCATATTTATAGTTTTTGATCATAGAATTCTAAGTAGAATTTGTTGTTGAAGAAAAGATAAAATTTTCACATTTTCTCAAATACGCCATTTCTAACAATATTCTAACATTAGATATATTTTATTTATTTATGGATATCTCGCCAAATATCCTCTGATCTCAAGCTAAGCATATTTGCTTATGTTATGGATACCAGAATACGAATAATTGTTACACAAATAATTTTACATGTTATTACTAAATGCTTTAATCTGAGTAAGAGGATTACATCGGATGGTATCCGTGTCACCATTCACCAGGGGCCCGTTTGAAAATCAGCGTCCGGTCTTTATGATCTGACATAATAATATGCTGAAACGGGTGCCCATTTGCTGCTATATCCAGTGCAGGATAATCCGGAGTCATTTATTTATTTATTCATTATTAAATTTATATGTGTAAAAACTTACTGTTAAGTTATATTTAATGTAAGCAGCAATGAAAGCTTTTTTCTTTCTTTCTTTCTTTTCTACATAAACTAATACAAAGTTGATATAGTTTAACGCTAACCGTATACCTCGGAGGGCTGACAGAGTCGAATGGGTATTTACACATTTTTGTTGAACTTATGTACAATATATGTAGAATAGATTCTCTGGGGGTTTAGTACGTTCTCTGCAGAACCCTGAATATGCGTAAGTATATGACATAGTTGGAACGTAAAACAAATCGATCATTGAGTTCGAGAGTTCGATGATGCGTGAAAATTCGTAATTAAACACTAGTCAATTTTGTAACAGAATTAATAGCAATATATTTTCCATTATAGGAGTTACATATACATTTACGAGATGATAAATTTGAATAAGAAAACTGTCACTGTTTAACTGAGAAATTATTATTGAAATTTTTAAAATTTTCAACCCTTTTGAAGGCGGACATAATATGTAACAATGATTGTAAGAAATAGGAAAAATCTTTACATATAAAGATGTACTCTATATAAAAAGTGATACTATAGTATCATCAGCATTTTTGGACAATTCACAATACATCGATTCCCAAAATAAGCAACACATAGTTTGTTGTGTTTTTTCTATGGCTGCCAAAAGGAGGATAAAAAGTAGAGTAGTATTTAGTATAAAGAAGAAGTAGACATAGAAGAAGATGAAACTCACAACATAAGATTTTATCTATTTATCTTTTACCTTTAAACAAGCAATTCATATCAATTGAATTTTGAAAATACCTCCTCCGATCATTATGGAAGGAAAAATTTTATTATGATATACCCGGATGAGCGTTCATCCGGGTATATCATAATTAAATATATCTATACTTTCGTGACTTGTATACATCTAATATATAAAATTCCCGTGTCACAGTGTTAGTTACCGTACTCCTCCGAAACGGCTCGACCGATTTTCCTGAAATTTTGTGTACATATCCTCTAGGTCTGAGAATCGGCCAACATCTATTTTTCAAACTTTTTTTTTTAGTATGGCAAAACAACGTTTGCCGGGTCAGCTAGTATTAATATATAATCACCGGGTCTACTTCGCGATAAATAAAATTAATTTTAGGGACGATGAGAAACGTCGGGACATAAAATAGGTATCGCACCTAAAATAAATTACATTAATCGCGAAGTAGACCCGGTGATTATACCTATATTAACTTAATTAAATGCACAAAATATTTTTCTAAAATGGCTTGAAAAATGTACTGATTCTATAATTCATTTAAAGTTTAGTAAAAATCAATATAAACATGGCAGTTATAAAATAATAATGTGGCTTACCTTGAACGATGGCTGTCGCCGCCAATATTAAAAATATAGTGATTTTTAACATTATTATGTCAATATACTTAAAATTAAGAAGATTTATGTAAACAGGTGTGTTCGGAACAATGTGTCGCGACTATATGGCAAGCTCTAAGCCAATATAAAGGCTTATATTGTGCGAGACTATTTACGTATAACGTATATCATGGTTTGGCATTCAATGATAATAATTCTGTTGGGGCAACACTGAACTAGACTGAACTAAAAATCAGTCAAGTACGAGTTGGATGCGCACATAAAGTTAAAGGGGTTAAGGGGAAGGGTTAAGTATCGTTATTATCGTAATAGATTCATCATAATATACCTGCGATCAGTCTTTAAGACAGGTGGGTCGAATGACTGGTAGTTGTTCAGCGAAATAGAACCATTGTTAGTGTACCCGCCCTAATATCTTAGCACATCGGCTCTTTTGAGTCTTTTAAACGGATTAGGCTCTAAGATCATAGCGGGTTTGGGTAAGTAGCCAGACAAAGCCTGTACTTGGCCTAGTATTAGAATAGAATAGAATGGAATACTCTTTATTGCACACCATAAAGTTATACAGAAGTTTGAGGATTACAAGAACATAGTAAGTACAATAGGCGGACTTATCGCAGTTTGCGATCTCTTCCAGACAACCTTTGGGTGGATATGATTGCTTTGGAGAGGGCTACTTGTGGTGCACATCCTAACTGATACTACATACAATAATATAATACATAAACAATACACATACTAATACATACACGTATAAATAAAGATATATAATACATACATACACAAATAAAAGTCTATAAATACATATATAGAAGAAAACGTTAAATAACACTATTAAAACGCTAGAAGTGACATAATACGAAATTATTCAATTGGTTTGCAATGACAGATAATGTTCTTTGACGAGTCTTTTGAAAGATGTTAATGATTGGGCGGTAGCTATATAGTTCAGCAATGCATTCCACAAACAGGCTGCTTCGATAGAGAATGATTTATTAAAAAACCTTGTGGAATGTGTTGTCATGGCTAATCTCTGGTTCTCTGAAGATCTCAAGCATCTCAAATGTGTGTCATGGAGAAACGTAAAGCGTTTTTTGAGATAAGTGGGACTAGTGGGATTAAAGAGAATATTATAGAGCAAACAAAGAATGTGAGTATTCCTACGAAATCTGATGGTCAACCACTTAAGCTTAAAACGAGTATTCCTTTATTTCATCTAACCTAAGGACAAGAAAATGATGATTCTTGTTGTAGCATCAATTGATATACATAAACTGTATGTATTCAGCTCTCTAGCTATCACTGATCTAGAGATGCAGCCTGGTGACAGACAGACGAACAGACGAACAGCGAAGTCTCAGTAAAAGGGTCCTATTTTACTTTTTGGAATCGAACCCTAAAAAATGAAAATTGAAAGTGAAATATTTTGTTATAAAAATCGGTAACATGTAAATGAGTCCAACGAAATATCATTCAAAATGAAAATACACCGTAGTTGGCTTTATTTAATTAAGTTAAAGTATTGACGCATCAGAATTGGTGCCATTATCACGAATGCGATTACTGTTATTGTCTCAAAAGTTTTTGTTTTGACACTATAATGCAAAAGTTTTATGTACATCTGTGCCATTAAAACACCTAAAATAATTAGTTATTTTATTTGACAGTTGATTTTTAAGGTTTTTGTTATTGACGAGCCTCGTGGTCGAGTGGTTCATGTAGCGAACTGCCGATCAAGAGGTCGCGGGTTCGATTTCCGCTCGGGACAATCATTTGTGTGATTTTTCTAATTGTCATACAAATGCTTTTACCTACTGCGTCTGGGTGTTTCTATGTATTATAAGTATGTATTTACAATAGAAAAGTAGTATATGTAGTCTATCCGTATTCTGGTACCCATAGTCAAAGTCAAAAAAGCTTAGCTTGGGACCAGAGGACGTTGTGTTAAATGTCCATGAATATTTATTTATTATTTATATTTATTTACTTTCCGACCTATCGATGTAGCAATGATGCTAACGACTTCGTATGGCCTACGATGGGTTACTACGTTTGCCGGGCCAGCTAGTAATATATAGATATAGATGGCAAATACGAGTAAAGTCGGCTAATTTATGGAGCTGACCAAATAGTTCAGGCAACCCAACTCTACTATTGAAATATTTACGTATCCTTAAAAATATGAATATAATAAAATATAATAAAAATATAAAATATATACACAAATGTCGGATTATATTATACTCAATAATTGGCTTTAAAAGTCATGCCGTCAAAATAATTTACATTCGTAAAAGACAAAAAAAAATACAAATAAAATGTATAATATAAAATGGCATATACACGGCGGAGGTAAGTGGAAATGCTGGGAGAGGACGCCCGAGAAAAATATACTCCATGTCATCGCCGGGATACTCCAAAGGGGCAAGTGCGTAGCACTTACAACCGTCGGGCATGTATGACCAAATGTAAGAGAGTGGATGAAGCCAAAGAAGTATGTTTGGATCGTAGCAGATGGCGCTCTATAGTCTCTGCCTACCCCCATGGGAAAAAGGCGTGATGTTAGTTATGTTATGTTAATATAAAATGCTACACAGAGTTAAAGTTGAAAGTATTTTATTGTCTTTATCGTCGTGGGAATACGGAAAACCTAGACATATTATAAAATTATTTACCTTAAATTTTACAAAGTTATTTGATAAAATTAAGATAACTAAGTAGGAAATATGCTTAGAGACGCGCATGTTTTATATTTTATTCCATTGAAAAAGGTATTATATTTAAAATAAATTCATTTATCTAATAAAAATGTCTGGTATTTGTGATGAAAAATCTTTGGTCAGCACACGACTATAATTACCATAAGAATAACAGGAAAGTCCGTCCCATTAATTCTCTACGGTACAGCACCATTGACAGAAAATATGTATGACCAGATGTATGACTGTGGATGAAGCCAAGGAAGTGTGTTTGGATTGTAATAGATGACGCTCTGTAGTCTCAGACTACCCCCATGTACAAATGGCGTGATGTTATGATGATGATGGAATCCGCATTTAGATACTATAAGCGACTTGACTGGAGACCCAGATAAATGATACTTTGTGGATAACTTATTAAACGAGTAACAGAACACACATCGACGGCGTAGCGGTATTCTGTTTATTATTATCTTTAGAACTGAAAATTTGTTTTAGACATATCATCATAGTTATAGACATAATCAAATTATTGATATTACTACTATGAGATTGTAGTTTAGAATTGGCGCCTTAATTAAACATTTTTGTGTATAATTTGACATAATTATCCTAAAACTTTGCATGATAATGCGTCTTCTTCTTCTCCAGCCCATTTACGTCCCACTGTTGGGCACGGGCCTCCTCTACTTTGGGAGGGATTATGGTCTAATGTGCCGCGCTGACCAGGCGTGTTGGCACAGGGTTTATTTTCAAGTTTTCCGTCTCTCACAGAAGATGTTATCTGTGTGCAATATCCCTTACCTGACTTTTATAGCGCCCTTGGGAAGAGATGGAGTGGTGACACTTGTATTCTTAATCCGTCACCACACGGAGAATTTTAATGCTTATAAAACGATAATATTGCCAATATATTTTAGTAGGAGCTAAAAAGTGACCGTGAATTCATTAAATTTCATCGACGCCAAGTTACCGCCGCGTCACTGCGCTTTGCTATTTGTATTTAAAAGACCAGAAGTGTCGATTTATCTAAATCATTAAAAGGCTTTTATTAGTTTTATTCCTATCTTATAAATAAGAATAACCATTACTAATATCAATGGAACGTAATTTTTACCACCTAAAAGTAGGATTATATGGCAATATTGTCACTTGTTACAATGTAAGTAAAAATCCGTGATTATTAGTTTTTTTGTATATTTAGGCGTGTTATTCAGTTTTATTATTGTTATAATGGAGTAATTAGGTACAGGCTAATCATACGACCATACTTCAATCATCATATATATCATCTATTCAATAATCATACTTCAATAACCAATCTGGAAATACGGATATATCGTTAAGAGGATACCAAAATAGCTTCGTGCATTTTTCTATGTACGAAGTTTTCATTGTTTCTTTAGATTGAATGGCTAGAGCTCTAATTTTTAAGTATATGTTTTTTCAATATATGATCTAGGATCGCATGAACTCAGAAACGCGATTGAAAAAAGTTTTCTCGATAGAAAGTCTTGGCGAAACAACCTCTCAAATTTTTTATTTTTTTCATTTGTCGGTCTATTATCGCGTATTAACTAATGAAATAACTTTAAAAACATAGGTAACTATTATGTATAGAAACACGTGGATCAGAATTAAAATATATTTAGTAGATTTTGAGTAAATAGGAAAAGTATCCCCAATTCTTCATTTTCTGTGCCTACTGGCTGTGTTAATATGTATGTGTCGGCGATGATATACGATAATATTGATGTAGGCCCTTAACTCAAAACGGTTGTAAGGCATATAACAATATGCAAGATAATGTTTAGTGTAGATTCGTGTCATATCAAGTTTTAAGTAAATACAGTAATGTTATTTACGTCATGTCAGCGTAATATATGCTAAGAATGGTACATTTATTAATACCTACCTAGATACTTTTTGAGCTAGAAATACACCAGATAATTCTTACAGCTATATGCCTCGTTATTCATAATCATCTTTTCGCGAGATTTAAATAAACATTGTGTAAATGACAAAAATCAAGAGATCTTTACTGAATTTCTTACACTGGTTTTTTCAGGGGATTGCCCGCCTGTCCTGAACAAATTAGTCGTTTTATAAGAAAAAAAAATTACCGTTTTGTAATTAATGATCAATGATAATGACAATAATGATTCATGAATAATCAATTTTGAATTAAAAGAGGATTGCATTGAGATAAAATTTATTAGGTTTTAATGAAATCAAGAAAGTTTACAATCAAAATCGTTAAATCTTTAATAAGTTGTATAGATTCTTAGTACTTCAATTTGGTGACTTCACCGTTGTTGTTAGTTATCACTTCTCCGGTACGCTCCACTGTTCCATCACTGTTTCTGCGCATAGAAGAACTTGCATAAGAACCTACAGATCCAGGTCCTCCTTTCTCAATGTTGCTGGGAGATGGCATCTGAAACCAAAGATATTTTTTTATAAATTTATTGTTTATATCTGTACTAATATTATAAGAAGGAAAGATTTTATTGTTTGTATGTTTGAAAGGAAATAGCCTTCGAAAATTCTCGGTGAACAGAGGCGTTTTTATTCGTCAATAAAACTACCTGTGAGAAGCACGTCTTTAGTTAGGTGTATAATTTTAATTTGAACGTGAAAGCTGCGACGTCCTACGTTTATTTTTTATCTATTTTCGCATTAAAAATATCTTATGTTTACCCACCGACTCTAGACCGGGGGTTTCCACACGTATTTTGTCTATCGCCCACTTTGAGAATAAACTATTTTTAGTAACCCCATTTTTAGCATTTTAAAAAATTTTTTTTTTAGTTTCTTTTTTCTCGGTCACTTACTAGACCTGCAGCACCCAGAAAGGGGTGCTTTTACCCATTTTGCAAAAGACTATTTGTGAAGCAATTTTTTTAGAATCAGTAGTAAACTACTACTACTAAAGAAACTCCTAAGAAAGGCGTAAAATAGCGACAGACAGACGAAGTTACTTTCTAATTAAAATATTAGTTAGAGGAAGATTAAACATAAATATTAGTAAATACTTACACGGAAGCCTTGGGTTGCAACCCTGAAAAAAGAAAATGTGTTATATTTACAGCCATTTCACACAATATCCTCTGGTCGCACTTAAATGAACAACAGAGGTATTAGCTCTCTTAAATTAATGATACCTGCCGGTCTTATGGTATTCAAGCTCCGATACAATATTCGTTTTTTGTATGATACGTTTGTGTTATGTAATTATAATGATACTAAACTCTTTATGCGCTCCTCTAAATCAATTCTGGTGGTTTTGTTTTAAAAAGGAGCTTCTTAAATACCTATGTCTGTTCCAAAACTGAATCTCTCATGAAAGAAACTTTAAGAATTGATGATGATAAAAATATGCCGTAACTTCAACCAATATTTTTTTTTATTGGCAGAAACAGCCATCACATTTTGTTTCCTCGCTTTTAATATTATAAACAATAGAACCTAATTGTATGTAATTGTGGTGATAAATATCATACTAAATGTATCAAAGTTTGCCCAGCTGTGTTCAACGGACAGTACCCCGTTATGACTGAATTGTACTCTGGTTTGGACAATGTATCAAGCATTCTTCATTATCACGCTATTGTTATAAGTAAATATAATCAAGGTATGTGTAGTGGTGACGGATTAAGAATAGAAGTGTCACCACCCAAAATTCTTCCCAGGGTTCTGTAAAAGCCAGCTAAGAGACATTGACTTCCATCTATCAAAGAGAAATGCGTATATTTCTCTTTGAGAGATGGAAGACTTAAAAATAAACCCAGTATAAACACGCCTGGTCAGTGCGTTACAGTAGACTAGTAAACCCTCCCGAAATGGAGGAAGACTTGCTCAGCAGTGGAACGTTATTGAACTGAAGAGATAGAGAGAGTACCTATCAACGCTATGGATTTGTAATGTATTTTCGTTTTTTAATGTTTTTATTTATTTATAGCAAACACTTGCCTTAATACCTCTTCTATTTTAAGAGCACCATATCTATTTAGTATCAACTCTACATAAGAATCATGACAAAATCTTTGGCAATTTTTTCTTTATTTATGTATGTATTGCTCTGAAGGCTTATCAATTGTGCAACTTTATTACCACAGTGAAGCCAAGAACTTGATAATATAGAAGATTAATGTTACAGAAATCAGTTCCAGATACTTTCTGATTATGATTCTGGTGATAAGAATTCAAAAAGAGGTAAACAGTAATGTAAGCGAAATGGTTCAAAGATGTCGATTGTTTTTGTTCATTTTAAGAGATACAATAATAAGACTAGACAGAGACAGATATAACAAAAACATGCAAAAACATGATAAGTAAAAAATATGGCGGGACATTTTTTTTTCGAACACTCCAGACTATTTAGTACCTGCATGTTAGGATTTAACTAGGCATTATTATTAATTGCGTATAAATTAGTCTAGAGTCTGGACTCAAATATATTATTAAACTCTTTGGTCTAGAGTCTAGACCTTTGAAATTGATTTAGTGGATATTTTTGGTGTGAAAGAGCAACAGACGGAGTTACTTTCACGATTAAATTTATTTTTAAGATCATAATACATTGCCCTTCTCTTACTTTTCCCAATGGCCCATTAATGTCCCATTGTTAGGCACAGGACTCCTCCACATTTAGAAGGTTTTTGGTCGACTTTGCCGTGCTGATCAAGCATGGGGTTATGGGGTTTAATTACGTTTCTGGCGATTTGGCGTAACGATTTATCCTAATCATTCCCAAAGTGGTAAAATAAAAGTAACTTAAAAAATGAAAATAGTGAATAAACAAAATACGTTTTTAATAATGAATTATGAGATATGAAACTTACCATTCAGACGGGTTGAAACCACCAGGGCCGTTAAAAGGGTTAAAGCCCCGAAATTGAGCTGTAAATAAAAAAAAATTTGAAAATCAAAAAGTTTCAACTAAAATTGATATAAAAAATTCTAACTTTTTATTGGAATAATAATATTTTTTAACCCAAACGTACTTTTAAATACCAAAATAATTCTGTACTAATATATCATAATGGCTACTTGTACGTCATACTTTAGATAGGTAATATAAAAATATAAATTAAAAACATAAACTTCTCAATAAAGGTAAAAATATATAATTTTAAATGAATAGGTATTGTTTTTAAAGAATCAAATAATTCTCAAAATAAAATTTGTTTTATTCTTTATTCTTTTACAAAATATGTTTACAGAACAGGCATATTCATAGGCGAGCTTAATTCACAACTGAATTTAATTTGATTTATTTATAAAAAAAAATAACTTTTGTTTTATTCACAAAATGTGTTTTAAATTGGTTTAATTTCGCCTTATTCTGGTTGTAGTAAAGGTAAATAAAACATACCGCTCACACTGCAAGCCATTGCTACCAACACAAACAACAAAATTATCTTCGACATTATTAAAAGTTTTAGATTTAATCCTCAGTGACTTGTTTTCACGAAGTCTTAGTATATTCTGGTACGTTGTAAAGTTTCAGTGGTATTATATACATTAAATATATTGACAACCTTGAATCGGTCAATACATCTGTTGTTGAACGCAAAGAGGAGAGTAGGGTAAACGCATAAAGTAAAATAGTTATATAAATTTAAATAAACCTACGTTTTACGGATTTAGACGCAATATTTGTTTAAATTTTGGCCCGAAGTTTCGGAGACTTTGCAGTCACCATGGTCACGGGTGAGACTGAGCTATAATGTGTCTTCTACGATCAGTTATTTCAGGGTTTACATAGACGCGTATATTAAACAAATATATGCGGCTAAATCCGTAAAACGTATTAGAAATACTATATTACCGGCTAACACTCACAATTTTGACCCAGGTTTCGAGCATATCCGATGCTCGATCCCAAAAGTGTGAGTGTTAGCCGGTACTATAGTATTTCTAATATGACTCAAACTCACGAAAATTTCAATACGACAATAGTTATCCGTAAAACGTAGTTTTATTTAAACGAATGAGTCGCGCAAGTGTTAGAAAATATTAGTTAAATAAGTGTTCATAACATTAATCGTTAACCTACTGGTAATGTTACTCTCTCTCTTTCTCTGCAGCACATTAACGTACCACTGTTGTACTACTGTTGGGCAAGGACCTCCTCCAGGTTGGGAGGGATTATGGTCTCCTGAGCTGCGCTGATCAGCGGTGTAGGCACAGGGTTTACTTTCGAGTTTTTCGTCTCTCATAGCGGATGAAAGATCCAGACGCAGTACAAACATTTGTATGATAATTATAAAGATCACACAAATGATTGTCCTGTGCGGGAATCCAACCCGATACCTCGTGAACGGCTTGAACTCCGTTACATGAACCTTTAGACCACAAAAGCCGTCAATTCTTAGTTCTAGAATCTTATTCATTTAAATAATTTTATTGTTAAGATAGTGGACGAATTTTTCATAAGAAATATTGGTCGTTCATACCCTTTTTCATGAAAGAATATTCATTACAATAGTAATGTCCATCTTAGAAAAATATGTTTTATGCGCCAAATTACAATATCAATGGAACGATCAGTAGGTGTACGTCTCGGTGATGAGTGGTTTTCTTACTTCGTCATAGAAAATACGTTAGGCAGAACAATGTTATTCTTGGAATTATTTTGCAGTGACAAGTTCTCTATTGTTTAACTAACCTAAACATATTATGTGTCATTATAATTTCTATAGCAGTGAAAATTATCCGTAATAAGTTTGTTATAGTTCATTAAATTACTTTTGCGTAATATATTTGTGACTTTGTTAGGTATGTACCTACTGTTTAATCTCTAGGTTGAACAAAAAATCATTATTATCTTTACTTATTATAAAACAAAGTCGTTATTTTTGTTTGTATGTATGTCTCCTACACTACGCAACGGATTTTGATGCTGTTTTTTTTATAAAATAGGAGATATAAGCTCACATAGGGACATACATACAAAAATAATGACTTTGTTTTATATTAAGTAAGGATAATAATGATTTTTGGTGAGAAATGATAGATGAATGGATGGCTTTTTTGTATAATTTGTTAAGGTTAATTTATAGTTTTATCTCCGTGTGGTGGCGGATTAAGAATACAAGTGTCACCACCCAATCTCCTCCCAAGGGTGCTGTAAAAGTCAGCTAAGAGATATTGCACACAGATAACATCCTCTGTGAGAGACGTATAACTCGAAAATAAACCCTGTGCCAACACGCCTGGTCAGGGCGACACAATAGACCATAATCCCTCCCAAATGCAAGAACCCCGTGCCCAACAGTGGGACGTAAATGGGCTGGAGAGAGAGAGAGAGAGAGAGAGAAGATTTGGTTCCTAAATTCCACGCGTACGAAGTTTCGGTCTAGTAATATATAGTTAAGAGCATACCAAAATAGCTTCGTGCATTTTTCTACGTACGAAGTTTTCATCGTTTCTTTAGATTGAATGGCTAGAGCTGTAATTTATAAGTATATGTTTTGTCAATATATGATCTAGGATCGCATAAACTCAGAAACGCGATTGTAAAAAGTTTTCTCGATAGAAAATCTTGGCGAAACAACCTCTCTAATTTTTTATTTTTTGCATTGTCGGTCTATTATCGCGTATTAAGTAATAAAATAACTTTAAAAACATAAGTAACTATTATATATAGAAACACGTAAATCAGAATTAAAATATATTTAGTAGCTTTTGAGTAAACAAAAAAAATATCCCTAATTCTTCATTTTCTATACCTACTAGCTGTGTTAAGACGATACCAAAATAGCTTCGTGCATTTTTCTACCTGCGAAGTTTTCATTGTTTCTTTAGATTGAATGGCTAGAGCTCTAATTTTTAAGTATATGTTTTTTCAATATATGATCTAGGATCGCATAAACTCAGAAACGCGATTGAAAAAAGTTTTATCGATAGAAAATCTTGGCGAAAAAACCTCTCAAATTTTTTATTTTTTTCAATTGTCGGTCTATTATCGCGTATTAACTAATGAAATAACTTTAAAAACATAAGTAAGTATTATATATAGAAACACGTAAATCAGAATTAAAATATATTTAGTAGATTTTGAGTAAATAGGAAAAGTATCCCTAATTCTTCATTTTCTGTGCCTACTGGCTGTGTTTATAAATAAATAAAATAAAATAAATATTCATGGACATTTCACACAACGTCCTCTGGTCCCAAGCTAAGCTTATATGCTTGTGTTATGGGTACCAGAATACGGATATAATACATATACTACTTTTCTTTTGTAAATACATACTTATAATACATAATAAACACCCAGACGCAGTACAAACATTTGTATAACAATTATAAACATCACACAAATGATTGTCCTGACCGGGAATCGAACCCGAGACCTCATGATCGGCAGTCCGTTATATGAACCACTCCACCACGAGGCCCGTCATTATATGGCCGTTTATATGTACGTGTCGGCGATGATATACGATAATATTGATGTAGGCCCTTAATATGTACATGTCGACGATAATATTGATGTAGGCCCTCTTATAATAAACTCTCATTGCAGGCAGATGGAAAATATCAAGCGATGTGGTCAGGTGGGTACAATTTATATTATTTAAGTTATTTATGTAAAATTATCATGTTTCGAAAAAAATTGTTAGGTAGCTTTTCATGTTGCCACCTCGCTTCCTTGCAATTTGCAATCCATACCTAGGAAATGAGGTTGTGATCTCTTAACCACTTAGTTAAGCCAGTCACTCGTAATTTAGCTGTTGTGTACGTAAATTATTACTTTATGGTTAAGCTTTTACTGTAAATTAAAACCGAGTATAGGTACCAATACAATTGATCAGCGTGGCGTAATAGAATTATTACCTTCATTATTTAGGAGTTATGCGCAGAGAAGACTCGTAAGTCGCAAGAAAAGCATAAGTTTTTAGGACTAGGTATAAAGTGGATAGTTAAATTTTCGCTTATAGATTATAAGCTGAAACTTTAAGAACTACACACAGAGAAGATTTGTATATTGGTCAGACGGGCCTACTGCCGTTCAGGAGGTCCTGGGTTCGATTCCCGGTCGGATAATCATTTGTGTGATGTTTTTAGTTGATATTATATAAGCTTAGCTTGGGACCTGAGGACGTTGTGTGAAATGTCCGTGAATATTTATTTATTATTAATGGTATACCAAAACTAAGCAAGCAACTGCTTAGCATATTGTAAGCAATGTCCGTGAATATATAACATTTATCAATAAACTTTCTTCAAACAAGCTGTTGCTAATCAAGTGTTAATAATAAGAGCTCAAGGCAACTTAATCTTTACTATAACTTGGTGGAACGAATGGAAAAGTATATAATACTATTGCCTCAGTTATATAATTTGACGGGCTTCGTGGTCTAGAGGTTCATGTAACCGACTGCCGTTCACGAGGTCGCGGGTTCGATTCCCGCTCGGGACAATCATTTGTATGATGTTTTCAAATGCCATACAAATGTTTGTTCTGCGTCTGGGTGTTTCTATGTATTATATGTATGTATTTGTAAACGAAAAGTAGTATATGTAGTATATCCGTTTTCTAGTACCGATAACACAAGCAAGGTACCGATAACACAAGCTTAGCTTGGGACCAGAGGACGTATGTGAAATATCCGTGAATATTTTATTTTTATTTTTTATAATTCGAATCGAGAGGCCCCTTCATAGAATTTGCTACAGGCCTCACACTGACTTAATATGGCAGTGCTTTTATTGGGTACTAGCTGTTGCCCGCGACTTCGTACGCGTGAAATTTAGAAATCAAACGTTAACAAACAAAAGCTTACTATACCGCTCCATAGATGGCATTGTACAGTTTTTTATATCACGCTATGGTTTCATTACAGACATTAAGCTAGCTATTAAGCTATTAGCTTAAGCTCGTCAAAATCTAGACACATCATCAGCTCAATTTTACAATTATAAATAAGTAAGATAAACTTCACATACACCACAAGTAATTATTAACGAGTAAATAATTATTTTTACGTGCAGGTTATAGAAGTAAAAATAAGTTTTTGTGTATAACAGCGTTTTATTGTAATTCTAAAGTTACAAAGTTCCTTTGTTTTCTGATCTGTTCCGTTGGAAATATGGGAGTAGATCTATGGCCTAATCAAATATATTGTACTCCCACTGACTTATATCATACGTGACTTTGATAATAATTTATGCATACCTAACTATATTACATTTTTTTGTAATTTTCTAGAAACATTTTCCTATCTTCAATATTGACTTTAAATTGTAACAAATATATGACACACATGTAATTCCAAAAACCAGTACAAAGAAATAATAAATTTTTTGTATTTGCACAAATGTTAGAATGGCGTCACTACCAACAGACAACGATGCAGTCATATTAGGTATTGTTTTATTTCTGTAAAATATTGCACGTATTTTTTTCTTGAATATGCGTCTAACAAATAATTATATTTTCAGATAATATAATCAATGGAATGTCTTCGTAGGTAATATAATCATAATTATAATAGCTTTAAAAAAACATGTTTATTCTTATCTATCCTTACTGAATGTCTATGTCTTTACAATAAACAAGTGATATATAAAAGTGAAAGTGAGTTTGTTAGTTTCTTTGTTTGTTTGTGACCTTTTCATGCAAAATCTACCGAATGGAATTGCACGAAAATTGGTATAGAGACAATTTATAGTCCTGGAATTAAAATAGTTAATAAAATATTATTTCGCTAAAAACTCTGTACGAGATAATAAACGCAAATATTTGTGAAATACGGTAATAAAATTCATAGAATCAGTCGACTTTTAGGTTTTTTTTTTTTAATTAGCCAAGAAGGATTTAATCCCAGACTGGTACATGCGATTTACGCGGTAGCTCGGAGTAGAAACTCCTTGTGTGTAGTGTTGTAGTTCCAATATTTCTTTTTATTGAAATACTTTCTTATTTAAAGAGGTTGGTTTCTTTTTGCAATTTGTATTAATAATTTCTTACGATTTTAATAACAATAGAACTTAGTATTTATTTTGGTTTGTATTTTGATATAAATCTTAGTTGTCATATTGGTATCGTATCTAACTTTGATTTTAGTAGAAATGCATATTATTTTGTATTGATTGTTGATTAAAATTTTTAAAATTTTTTTGTCGCGCCTCGTGGTGCGCGACTGCCGACCAAGAGGTCGCGGGTTCGATTCCCGCTCGGGACAATCATTTGTGTGATTTTTCTAATTGTCACACAAATGTTTGTACTGCGTCTGGGTGTTTACTATGTATTATAAGTATTTATTTACAAAATAAAAGTAGTATATATCTTCTATCTGTATTCTGGTACCCATAACACAAGCATATAAGCTTAGCTTGGGACCAGAGGACGTTGTGTGAAATGTCCATGAATATTTATTTATTTACTAGCTGGCCCGGCAAACGTTGTTTTACCATACCAAAAAAAAAGTTAAAAAAAAAATTTTAAAAAAAAGAACTATAAACCTGACGGAGCCCGAGACCTTTCCAACGAATGCAAAACCGCGGAAATCGGTCCGTGCGTTCTGGAGTTATAGCGTCAGGAAGGAAAACCCGACTTATTTTTATATAGTAGATTATTTATTTATTTGCTATGGATTTCAGGATCGATTTTAGTCTCTATTAAGTTCAGTTCCCATTTCAGTTATTATTTTAAGTTTTATTTTAAATTTGATTCGGCCACTAATGCAAGCGAAGCCGCGGGCAGAAGCTAGTATCTTATAAACATATACCGTAGTGGTCACTTGCACAGAAACTAAACATTCCTCGTGTCTGCACACCCCTCCGATAGTAATTATTTTGTCATGTTTTTCTGCAAATCGGTTTAATAATCGCGAACTTATTTAATTATTTACGAACGATTTATCGTTACGTGTGAAGCAAGTATTATTTTGTTTTTCATACAGTTATAAATATTTCTCTTTGTTACTTATTATGTTGATTATTCTATGTGAAGAAACTCTTTTTCACCGCTGGATTTCCGAATCATCCTAGAGTTTTTTTTAGGCTGAAGATCTTGATTGATTGATTCTCTTCTCTCCAGCCCATTTACGTCCCACTGATGGGCACGGGCCTCCTCCACTTTGGGAGGGATTATGTTCTACTGTGCCGCGCTGACCAGGCGTATTGGCACAGGGTTATTTTCGAGTTTTCTGTCTCTCACAGAGGATGTTATCTGTGTGCAATATCCCTTAGCTGACTTTTACAGCACCCTTGGGAGGAGATGGGGTGGTGACACTTGTATTCTTAATCCGTCACCACACGGAGAAATTGATTGATTGATTGATTATGCCCACTAAATTAATACCACTGTTAAAGGAGGTTTGATCAGCCTGGCAAGCGTAGACCTAATTCTTTTTAAAAATATAAGAGGTTATGATATAGGGTAAACTATGGGTTTAATAATAGTCCAAGAAGTTTTGAAATGTTTATATTTTAATAAAGAAAAATTCAAATACCTAAATGTTAAATCATAATAAATCAATGGAATGTAATTAAGAGAATTACAATATCGATATTTTTTATGCAGTCTTGCATATAAATAAACTAAATTATAGTGGAAAAAATGATAACCATGAGCGGGACTTGAACCCACGACCTCGGAATACCGTTCCGTTGCTCTCCCATCTGAGCTATCATGGTTCCCGCATATGTTTACCAAATGCTCCACTACAACCTTCTCAATGTGAGTTAAACATCGTGCGATGTTTTGTGTACAGCGCCATCTATTGAGCGGTTTGCACCGGGAACCATGATAGCTCAGATGGGAGAGCAACGGAACGGTATTCCGAGGTCGTGGGTTCAAGTCCCGCTCATGGTTATCATTTTTTCCACTATAATTTAGTTTATTTAGTAAAAGCATAGCAAGTCAATTGCAAAAATTCATAAATTAATGTAGAAATACATGTACAGTCATTATTTCGGTCCAATTGTGTTCTGTAAAGAACACTAAGTGATCGATTGATCGAGTTGGTGCAAACCGCTCAATAGATGGCGTTGTACACAAAACATCGCACGATGTTTAACTCACATTGAGAAGGTTGTAGTGGAGGATTTGGTAAACATATGCGGGAACCATGATAGCTCAGATGGGAGAGCAACGGAACGGTATTCCGAGGTCGTGGGTTCAAGTCCCGCTCATGGTTATCATTTTTTCCACTATAATTTAGTTTATTTAGTAAAAGCATAGCAAGTCAATTGCAAAAATTCATAAATTAATGCAGTCTTGCATATTTTAAAGATGAATTATGTCAGTTCCATATCAGCTTGATATTTTCACCACAATAGCATTCCGTTTAACATTGTTTACAAATATTACTTAGAACGAATATATCTATACTAATAAATTATAAAGCGGAAGAGTTTGTTTGTTTGTTTGAACGCGCTAATCTCAGGAACCACTGGGCCGATTTGAAAAATTCTTTCAGTGTTAGATAGGCATTGCATTTATCGAGGAAGGCTATATAACATCACGCTACGACCAGTAGAAGCGAAGCAGTAGTTAAAAACGTTGCAAAAACGGGGAAAATTTTCTAAATTCAACGCGGACGGAGTTGCGGGCAACAGCTAGTCTCTGATAAGATAAGTGATCTATCACTTGGGTTTACATATTTAGATGCAATTGACGGCTAATGGGAAAAGGACGAGATGTGTTAGAGCTTAGGGTATTATATAACTGAAAAACCAATTTGAATAGGTAATCTATAATATCATACTACTAATCTAATGAAGTTATTACATTTAAATATATGTTTTTACAAAAATATGAGTTTATAATAAAAAAAATATTTGGATCCAGAGAATCACTTAGGTCCCTTTTCAAAAGCAACATTTTCTTCATTAACTTTGCCATTGTTATTGACTATCGAACTGGCTCTTCCACTACTTTTTTTAACTCCATTATCATCAGAAAAGCTGCTGCTTGATGAATGGTAAGTAGCATGGTAATTCTCATTCTTCCCAGGTACGTGGTTCTTGATAGTATCTGGATCGATTTTTGGGAAATTCAGTTTAAGCGGCTCGATTTTTGGCATATCGAAGGACAGTGGCTTCATTGAAGGCATCTTGAATTTGGAGTTCATGAAATCCTTTAAAAATAAATATTATATTATCATTGCTGTTAGTGGCAAATATCTGTCGACTACAAGAGTTTGTACCTTCTTTTTAAGATTGCTACCAAAAAAAAGACAATGAAATAAAAATAGCTATTAATATAAGTCCCATGTAAGCTTCGTCCTTGATTCTTAGAGTGTTAGTTAAACTCAAAATAAAATTGGCTAGGAAATAAAAAAAAAAATTATTATAATTAAGTGCATGTACCTACCCAAGACCGCAAAACTATAAATTTTATTACATTAGGTATGTAGTTATAAATAATATAATAAATAAATATTCATGGACATTTCACACAACGTCCTCTGGTCCCAAGCTAAGCTTATATTGCTTGTGTTATGGGTACCAGAATACGAATATAATACATATACTACTTTTCTTTTGTAAATACATACTTATAATACATAGTATACACCCAGACGCAGTACAAACATTTGTATGACAATTAAAAACATCACACAAATGATTGTCCTGACCGGGAATCGAACCCGAGACCTCATGATCGGCAGTCCGTTATATGAACCACTCTACCACGAGGCCCGTACTCCAGTTAAAAGTTTAATTTAAAAGAGCTTCCCCGAAATTCTAAGACATTGTACATGTAATGGTCAGAAAATAGATCAATTAATCTACTAAGGCCTATAAAGTCGTAACACCTGACTTCCTGGTCATGCTGAGCGCTTTTGTTATAGATTATTAAACGTGGGCCTACTCAATTGCGGGGGAATACCTCCAGTTTTGAGAAAGTGAGTTAATTTTGCCATCATTAGCCAAGACTGCTTTAAATATAGAAATATATTCGTTCTTGTAACCCGTCACCAATAATCGTTAGTATTAAATAATTAAATATTAAATATAGCGTGTAACAAGCAGTGAAACCAAAAAGTCAAACTTACACGAAACACAGTGTGAAGAAGTAATTACAAACTGTTTCGTTACAATTAAAAAAATAGAGAAAAAGAAAAATATGCAAGTTCCTCAATTATTAAAAAAAAAAAGAATAGTAAGATTTGACTGTTTCAAAAATTATAAAAATATACCTCTAGATCCGGGAAATCGGGAAACTGAAACAAAAAGTATAATATTAAATATTATTATTACTATAATTTAATATTAATGTATAAGCTGTTGCAAGTACCTAACTATTACTTCGAGCTGAATCCAAAATAAAGTCATGAAAAGTATAACTGTAAGTACTTGTTTTCATGTAGTTCTAACATGTTTCAGTCAAATAGAAACATTATCTACAATGTTTCAATAGAGGGGCAAACATCGAAGAAATCATAAGGTTTAATCTTATTTAATAAGCACTTAATAAGCTAAAAAAGTCTTATTAAGTCATATTATATCATAGCAAAAAATGCTCGATACAAAAAGTATGGGCTTCGTACTCCGCTGTTTTCTTCGTAAATATTGCCTCTAGAGTCTAGAGTAATGAATTTTTCAGAGTAATAGAATAAAGTAATAGAAGCATAGATACATACATATAGATAGATACATACTCTTCATCTGTAATATGGTGTTAAAATTATAGAAATTGATTTTATTTTTCACGAAGAAAACAACGGACTAGGAAACGTCTTTTTTCAAAGATTTTGTAGGTAAAATCCTGTGGTAAAATCTGACTAAACTATATGTACTAAATTACTAATATGTCCCTTTCGGCGCGGCGCGGCGCTCGGGAATAGGGATAGCAATTTCTATTGCCAATACCTAAATTGAAGCTGTAGGCCCATCTTAACGATTTGATGAAAAGTGCCGAGACCTCATTGCAATTCTAAATAATCGAGGTTTCCTACTTATTTAGTTCCTAATTAACAAGATTTTATTATATTACAGTCTTATCACCATAGGTACTTTACTAGATAAAATATAATGTAGTCAAGAGATTACCAGACAAATTTAGTTACCTATAAATTGAAACTTTTAATTCAATCGAGTCTGTTCTCAATTTATATTTATAACGTATCCAAGGCTAACAATAGACTATATCAAAACAACAACTGTAGTAAGAATTCAATGTGCATTATATGGATTCGGCTCGAGCAGATCTTAAATTTAATTTTAACGTTCGTTTAGTGTTGCACGTATAATTCGTCTTTGTACATTATTATAATCAGTAAAAAATAATATATAAATGCGTTGGATAATACATTGGATTCTTTAATGTTGAACATTTCCAACTATAAACAATTCCAACTACGAACAAATCCATGGAGTTTCTTGTCTGTTCTTGTCCATGGGTTTTGCTTTAGGAACAGACGCCTAGCTTGCAACTTATTAAAAAAAGCACGTTAATTTTGCCTATTTGAAATAAAAATAGCAGATCATGAGTCTAATCAGTTACCTGTGTGTATATTGCATTGTATCCATGTGTTTTATTTGTTTTATATAAATAATATATTTGTGTGAAATTATGCTTAAGTGTTAGTGTGATGATTTGTTTATAACTATTAGCGCCTTACCGGACGATTCCTGAAACAAAAACATTATAAATAATTGGTCAAGTGCGAGTCGGACTCGCGCACGAAGGGTTCCGTACCATTATCTATGCAACATAAGGTAACGTTATTAGTATCGAGCAAGAAACGGTAAAAAAATCATGTTTGTTGTATGGGAGCCCCCCTTAAATATTTATTTTATTTTATTTTTAGTATTTGTTGTTATAGCGGCAATAGAAATACATCATCTGTGAAAATTTCAACTGTCTAGCTATCACCGTTCTTGAGATACTGGGTACGGAACCCTAAAAATCATGTTTGTTGTATGGGAGCCCCCCTTAAATATTTATTTTATTTTATTTTTAGTATTTGTTGTTATAGCGGCAATAGAAATACATCATCTGTGAAAATTTCAACTCTCTAGCTATCACCGTTCTTGAGATACAGCCTGGTGACAGACGGACGGACGGACGGACGGACGGACGGACGGAGGGACGGACGGACGGACGGACGGACGGACGGACGGACGGACGGACGGACAGCGAAGTCTCAGTAATAGGGTCCCGTTTTTACCCTTTGGGTACGGAACCCTAAAAACATGGCAATTATTATTTGTAATTATTCCAAATGTGTATTTTCTAATAATTAATTTAATTATTTTATATTCACGTACGTGTACTGAGTAACAACGACAGGTGGCGCTTTTCCAACTGAAAAAATAAAATTGTAGTTATAATACATTTTTAAATATTTTTGTTAATTAATACTCACTAATATTCTCCGTGTGGTGACGGATTAAGAATACAAGTATCACCACCCCATCTCCTCCCAAGGGTGCTGTAAAAGTCAGCTAAGGGATATTGCACACAGATACCATCGTCTGTGAGAAACGAAAACTCGAAAATAAACCCTGTGGCAACACGCCTGGTCAGCGCGGCACAGTAGACCATAATCCCTCCCAAAGTGGAGGAGGCCCGTGCCCAACAGTGGGACGTAAATGGGCTGGAAAAGAAGAAGAAGAATATATCACCGTGCTTTAAATATCCTACGTAAATTAAAAGTAATATAATACATTTAAAGCAACCTTTTATGTCATTGCTTTTTACTTTTTGGGACCCTATAAAAAGAATCAAATTACATAGATAAAATTCGATGAGATTGTGTGGTTTCAGTACAGAGATCTTATTACAGCTCCATCATGACCATCATCCTAATCATCATCATTATCATTGTCACATAATCTATACTAATATTATTAAGCTGAAGAGTTTGTTTGTTTCAACGCTCTAATCTCAGGAGCCACTGATCCGATTTTAAAAATTATTTTACTGTTGGCTAGTTAATTTATCGAGGAAAACTATAGGCAATATAACATCACTACGCAACCAATATAAGCGAAGCTACAGTGAAAAATCTTGCAAAAACTGGGAAGATTTTTGAAATTTCAAGCGTACGGAGTCTCGGGCCATAGATTACACATAAGTTGGTAAAAGTTCAGTATTTTTTCTTTTCCCTTTCAGCCCAACAATGCTCCTGTATCGTGCACTACCCTACTCCACTTCAGAAGGAGACTACTAATGCCATGTCACAAAAAAAAATATGACCATCCAAATATCCCGCTTTTTTCGGTTTTATTATATAAGATATACTCTTCATCTATAACGTGACATAAAAAAAGCAGTTAAAATCTGTTTAATTTTACCGCAAAGAAAAAAGGGTACTACGAAATGTCTTTTTGTTTTCAAAGAATTTGTAGGTAAAATCTGCCTCAGCTATATTTGTCCCTTTCAGCGCGGTGCTTGGAAATAGGGATAGGAATAACTAAATTAGATCTGTACTGCCCTCTTAAAATTTTAACATGGTATTATAACACCTTATATTAAGTAAGATAAGTGTAATTAGTAATTACACCTATTCATATGCTGACAGATTAAGGATACAAGAAGTGTCACCAACTTTTTTCCTGCTCAGGAAAAAGATATTGTAAAACTGTAACATCTTTAGTTCGAGGCTAAAAACTAGAAAGTAAAATACGCTATATTCACGCTATATTCAACATTCTAACATTAATAGACTGAAAAATAAAAATAAATTATATCTTTTTATTGGTAATAACTAATAAGGTGGCAAATTAAAAACTAAATGTCTAAATATTTGTTCATACAAATATATTAATAAATTTAATTTTTTAGTTCGTATCTCGTACCCATAACACAAGCATAGAAATATAGCTTATTTTGGGGGCAGAGAACGTTGTGTGGAATGTCCATTTATATTTTTAAAAAAAATACATACTTTGTTGCATAGTGACACGGCCATTGTCATTAAGTAATACCGTTGAACCTCCTTCTCTCTTTATTTTTCCATCTGGTCCTCTCACTGATGATGATTGAGAAATTATTGCAGCGCCATTATAATTAGAATCTGGTGATGGACCTTGATTTGCTATTTCTTGAACTGTGAGTTGTGGGAAAGAGGGCATTGAAGGAATAGGGGGGATATGAGCAAAGTTAGGGAAGTTCATAGGCCATAATAAAGGTGGTGCAGTCAATGCGGGGAAACCAGGCAATTGTGGAAGTGGTAATGGTGATATGAATTGAAACATCTGTAAATAATGAACAAAGACGAACTGTGTTGGTCATTAATGTTGTGGTTGTGTATGTTTGTGTACTGGAATGTTTCTTACCTTCGAAGGATTTCTGAAATGGGAGAAAAATTATTGATTAGTATAAAGTAATCATTACAAATATTAAATGATTTGTCTAAACCAATTTGATAGATATGTCTCCAAACATTATTTAATTGTAATTTAGTTAAACATTATGTAGTCAATAAAAACTTATTATAATAAGTGATTTCAGGCTTGCAGTAAAATCTTGTGGTTTCAGCGAGCGTTCAAATATGTATTTTGTTGAATAATAAAGAAAAAAAAATCTTCGTAAGATTTCGTAAAATCTAATCTAATAATTTAATTTGGTGTAAGTTTGTAAAAGGTGCATATGACATTAGTTTCAACGTGAATCCTTATGTATTTTGCTACTAGTTTTATTTCACTTTTTCATAGATTAAATGTATTGTGTTCGACTATTCGTTCCGTCTCTTTCATGTAATATTGCATATTAGCTATTATTGCAATATTATGTTTTCTTTAGTAGTTATTCTAGACAAAGCACCATAAAACAGAATAGGTAATTTTAATGTGACAGTAAAATTAAAATACTTACTGGAATTTATCATCGCTTGACGAATATCCGGCTGAAATGAAACAGATATCAATATTATAATATCGATCGTAGTAAATATAGATCTTAGTATCTATACTTAATAATAAAAAGCTATAGAGTTTGTTTGTTTATTCGAGCTAATCTCAAGAACTTCTGGTTCGATTAGAAAAATTCTTTTAGTCTTAGATAGTACATTTATCGAGGAAGGCTATAGTCTATAGAATATCACGCTGCGACTAATACGAGCATTAGTGAAAAATGTTGCAAAAACGGGGAAAATATTTCAAATTCTACACGTACGAAATCGAGGGCGACATAATATTGAGCTTAATTTTAAGTGTTAGAATGCCACCCGAAACAAAAGTATTTTGGGTATTGTACGAATTAATAGATATTTTAAGGAAATAACAACTTGTATGAGGCTTATTATAATAACCTTTAAAATAAAGTAGAGAATTCCTACCGTTTTACTAGTGCAATAATCGTATTGCCTCATTACAGAAGCCATTGAAACATTAAGTACATATTGTACATATATTTCAAGTCTATATTTAAACAGATGTATACATATAAAAACTTTTGACGTAAGCCTAGACTATCGAACTACAAATTGTATTATGATGTTTAAAATGAAAGTTATCTAATATAAATAAGTTTGTTTGTTTCAACGCGGTAATCTCAGGAACGACTAGACCGATTTAAAAATTCTTTCAGTGTTGGATAGTACATCTATCTATCTATAGGAGCGAAGCATCACTGAAAACGTTGTGAAAACGGGAAGTTTTTCTAAAATTTACGCGTAATAAGTCCCAGGCAACAGTTAGTTTGTTATAAACTTATAGGAAAAGGCTCTACCTAGACCTATAAAGACGGATTTTATAACATATTTAGTTACTCGACGACCGCCTCGACGGCCTCGTGGTCTAGTGGTTCACATAACGGACTGCCGTTCACGAGGTCTCGGGTTCGACTCCCGGTCAGGACAATTATTTGTGTGATGCTTATAATTGTCATACAAATGTTTGTACTGCGTCTGGGTATTTAATATGTATTATAAGTATGTATTTATAAAAGAAAAGTAGTTTATGTATTATATCCGTATTCTGGTACCCATTACACAAGCATATAAAGCTTAGCTTGGGACGAGAGGACGTTGTGTGGAATGTCCATAAATATTTATTTATTTACTAAAATTTAGGAAGATAGGCACCAAGTTAAGGTTTAATTTTAATCATTACTAAATAAAAGCACTTAATTTACTTTTTGCAACACAATGGTTTAAACCATATCTGTAAGTATGTCAGTCCATGTAAAATATTCTTCAACTTGAAGTATGCCTAGTTAAATTTTCAACCATTTTTAATATATTGTTATTTTCATGAATTTCAGTTGATCATAAATAAATATACTCATTGAAAGGTTTAGTTTTCAAAATATAATTTAAAAATAATTACGATAAGTAGAGTTGTTCCCCAAAAATAAACTCTACGCAAGACTCTTAGATAATGTAGATAAACTAAATTAATTCATTTCCGTTTTTATAACGATAAGAGTCTAGTTTAATAGGACGTACATAAGCGAAAAAAGAAGGAAGTAGGTATTTGTTAGGGCTGGCACCACTTAAATTGCCCGCATCGAATGAACGCCGTAAAAATTCCGGAAGGGCGAAACATGATTTTTTCGCCGGATATATCTAGGTAAATTGCCTTTGCAACAAAATTAAACCTCGTAATATACCGATTAATTAATTTGTCTCCCCTGACAATCAAAATTGTCTTGGTCTCTTTTTATCAACCCCGACAGATGGCCCCCAAACACTCTTCAAACTACGAAAAATCCGAATAAACCCTTACCGATGGTAGCCCTATTTGTTTTTATTTATAAATAAGTACTCACCGCTAACCATAGCCACCATGAGGACCCACATTATTACTGTCGTGGTTGCCATTATATGGCTTCAAACTTTATTACTATTGATAAGCGAGCCTTTAACTATGTTTAACGTTGTCCGACCGTTAATGACACACTGAATCTTTTAAAAGTAAATGTTCATTTAAATAACTAGTTGTTGTTCGTAAACCAAGCTGAATAAATACTGTGACGAATGACTTTAAAAGGATACGATGGTTCGAGAACCTGAAAAATGTACCATATAACATTTATAAGTATATTTTAGAGCATTAATACAAAAGGAGCATTTGATAGGCATTTTCAGGCGACTCCCAGGTACAACCTGGTTGTGGAATAAACTTCCTGTCGTGGTTTTCCTACAGGAATACAGCATGGACAAAAGGGCGTTACAAAGTTCCTACAAGGTTAGTAACGCGTGATTGATATCTCTGGTGTTGCAAACGACCGTAGGCTATGGCAATATTAATAAAAAGCAGGAGAGCAATGCTCATACTCATTGTATACGGACACAGTCGTATCTTATATTGCGTGCGGCGATTTTGAATAGCGACCAATAAAATTAAGTTATAGTATTTGTATGCGTTACCTCACTACTTCGCTGACCTCACAGTATATAAATGATAAAAAAAACAGTGAATGTGTGTGTGTGTTTAATAAGCAACAACAACTCCTGTTGTTTTAATACTCTAAGAAGTGTAACATGTTTAGCTCACATTACAAAGGGTATAAATCACATTTTCACAAAATATAATAAAGGCATCTTAGTTCAATGAACCCTTTTCTTCCGTGATGCATGTTGTTTATGTAAATTAAAGCTTTTGTTTTACTTAAATATACTTAAGTCTAAAAATAACAAATTTATTACATTTTAAATCGCATAGCGTATCATGCAGTTGTGATGTGTCATCGAAAATTATATTATGTGATATGCAATCTAAAACGCAGAACAATTATGTAATATTTTTAACCGACTTCAAAAAAAGGAGGAGGTTCTCAATTCGTCTGTATGTTTCTTTTTCTTTTCTTTTTTTTTCTGTTTGTTACCTCATAACATTTAACTGGGCGAGGTGATTTCAATGACCCTTCTTTTTTTGAAAATTGGTGGTTCCCGTTTGGTCCCATTGGCTGATGGTCTGATGGTTATCTCCTAAGAAATCGAGAAAAACCCCCCAAATTTCAAAAGCAACCGACTTCATCGTATAACCACTTTTAAAAAAAAATACTCATTTATACTTAGACTTTTGTAACATAAGTACTAATTGAACTGTAAGTTTCTGAATACTAATAGCCCATGAGTTTAGAAAATGGTCTATTTTTAACACACTTATATAATTTCAGTACGTATCTATCAATGTATTAATCTATGTAACGGAATCTTTGAAAGTGATTTTCACCCACTTGCAGTAGTCGGATTGGTCTGAAATTTTGCACATATATCAAGGACCGATGACAATGCAATAATTTAAAATATATTCAGGAGTTTGAAGCGTGTTTTTTAGTTTTTGAATTAAGTAGATTATCATAAAGTTTTACTTAGTTAGAGTACTTAGAGTCAACCCTATACTTATAGGTGCCAATGTAACGGGGAGTCCTACTTGCTTTTGTCAAAGAGCTTTTGTCATTTTCGTCATTTACTTGCATGCATATAACATAGAAAATTTACCTCTAACTCATTGTTTGGTTATGAATACGATGTCATAAATTTTTAACCAACATCAAAAAAGGAGGAGATTCTCAATTCGTTTGTATGTTTTTTCCTTATGTTTGTTACTTCGTTACTTTTAACTGGGCGAAGCGATTTTAATGATTCTTTTTGAAGTGAAAACTTCTTTAGCGGCGTTGAGCACTTTTTCTGTAATGGGTATAAAATCTTAAACTCGCGTCAGGACACGTGACCTGATCGAAAAAGCGTAAGACGGATGGAGAGTAGACAGCTATCCCCTCTCTACGGCGCGGCGAAAATGTATGCCTGGGCCTACTGTTTCGTTTAGGCAGCGCAGGGCGCTTGCGCGAATGTTCGTGTATGTTACAGCGTGCCACGCGCATCCATGGATGGTGACAGCTGATGGCTCGACCGTCTGTGTAGTGATCACATTGTTGTGTATTCGTAAAATTCGTGAATGTAAAGTGCTTAACGTTAATAATCAAGTTTTCACTTCTGCCGGCACTCCCGGAGTGCAACCCGTCTTTTTTTTTTTATTTGAAAGCTGGGTGTTTCTGTTAAGTCCCACTGACACCAGGTCAGATTCTGATGGTTGTCTAAATCCTAAAAATCGAGGAAAAGCTTCAAATTTCAAAGGCACATGACGTCGGTTCAACTTTTTTTATAAATACCCAATTATGTACAGATATAAACAATATTTCTTTAAATAAAGAAATATTGTTTATATTGGATAACATTAGATAAAAAATACAAAACATTGCTGTTCCAATTATTTCACGGATATACTCCAAATATTTCACGTACATAATGTAATAACTTACCTACACTCGTCTCAAAGTTTGTAGCAATAATGGTGCCGATTCTACGTGCAAAACTAAACTAAACTTAACTAAAAATTAAAACAACTATCGCCGTATCTTGATTATTTGGCTATTTCGTTGTGCAAATTTATATTAATTATAATCGTTAGTCTATAATAAACAGTTTTTTTAACAAGAAAGTTCAGCAAAAGTTACGGAGTTGTGTTATTGACACTATCAATTTTCATTTTTTAGTTAAGTTAAGTTTAGTTGTACACGTAGAATTGGTACCACTGTTAATTTGATTATTCCTTTATATATCGTTAATAATACATAAAGGTACAATATAAAATATATTCTGAGAATATTGAACACGCAAACAATTTATTACTTTGCATATCATTCACTGTACATTATTGTTTTAAATACGGCTTTTACAAAGTCGTGATTTGTATAATATTTTATGAATGGTGGCCTTCATTAACGTGCTATAAGCAAGATAAGGATGGTCCGTGTGGATTAAGAATAAAAGCGTCACCATACCATGTCTTTCCCAGGGTGCTGTAAGGGCCAAGAGGGTACTGTACTCCTAACTTGGGTATTTGCCTTAGGTATTGCTATCCCTATTTCCAAGCGCCGCGCTGAAAGGGACAAATATAGCTGAAGCAGATTTTACCTACAAATTCTTTGAAAAAAAGACGTTTCGTACT
The DNA here is from genome assembly GCA_916999025.1 of Orgyia antiqua. Taxonomy (NCBI): domain Eukaryota; kingdom Metazoa; phylum Arthropoda; class Insecta; order Lepidoptera; family Erebidae; genus Orgyia; species Orgyia antiqua. The sequence continues at coordinate 26,035,381 of OU779862.1, forward strand.
TCCGTTTTCTTTTCGCGAAAGTTAAACCGATGTTAATAGTTTTTGCGTTATATTATAGATAAAGAGTATATCTATGCTTCTATCACTTTCTTTTGTGGTAAAACTTTACTAAATTTGGGTGATAGACACTGCAACTTTATCTAAAGAAAACCGAAAAAAGTAGGTTTTTCGGATCGTCATATTTCTTTTAGTTATTATGTTTTGAAAAAAAAAGTGATAGAAGCATAGATATACTCTTTATGTATAATATAACGCAAAAACAATTAAAATCGGTTTAACTTTCGCGAAGAAAAAACGGAAGTACGATACCCATACGGCCATACTTTTGTATGGAGCATAATTTGGTATTATGCCGTCTTAATAGGTACCTATGTGTGCAAAATTCGAGATTAATTCAACTACTGCAAGATGGTGAAAATCTCTTTCAGAGATTCTGTTACATAAATTAATACATTGATAGCTACGTACCGTAACAAAAGAGCTAACAAAAGCGTTTTAATAACAAAATCATTAAGTAGAGGTTTTTAGTTAAGGGCCTACATCAATATTATCGTATATCATCGCCGACACGTACATATTAACACAGCCAGTAGGCACATAAAATGAAGAATTAGGGATACTTTTCCTATTTACTCAAAATCTACTAAATATATTTTAATTCTGATTTACTTGTTTCTATATATAATAGTTACTTATGTTTTTAAAGTTATTTCATTAGTTAATACGCGATAATAGACCGACAAATGAAAAAAATAAAAAATTAGAGAGGTTGTTTCGCTAAGATTTTCTATCGAGAAAACTTTTTTCAATCGTGTTTCTGAGTTTATGCGATCCTAGATTATATATTGAAAAAACATATACTTAAAAATTCGAGCTCTAGCCATTCAATCTAAAGAAACAATGAAAACTTCGTACGTAGAAAAATGCACGAAGCTATTTTGGTATCGTCTTAAAAACTCGCTTAAAAATCCTGTTTAGGTAGTTTTACAAATTATTGCATTGTCATCGGTCCTTAATAGGGATGTGTGCAAAATTTCAGGTCAATCTAATAACTGCAAGTCGGTAAAAATCACTTTCAAAGGGCCGGACCTTTCCAAAGTGATTTTTAACGATTAAATAGATTAATATATGTATCGATAGATACGTACGGAGCTAATATAAGGGAGGGAAGGTTGGGTCTAATTTGACGCACCGTTCTACTGTTGAATTATTTACAACAAATGTTTTAGTTAAGCTCGGTCTCATTGTCATACTCGTAAGAGCAAAAATTTCCGGCATGGGTAAGTAAAGCTTGAAAATAGATGCTATTAAAAGCGAAACTTTACAATGCTATTAAAAATTGCTACTGGTTAAATTACAAGTATTGTAATTAATTTCACAAATTTTAAAATTTACACATCATATATATTGATAGCAATTATTTGCTGTAAGCAACTTCCAAGGCGCTTACGGCGATGGATTGTCCCTGTGAGAATTGCTCTAAAATAGGAAGGCTCTCCGCGTGGTGACGGATTAAGGATACTAGTGTCACCACACCATCTTCTCCCCAGGGTACTGTAAAAGTCTGCTAAGGGATACTGCACACAGATAACATCCTCTGTGGGAGACGGAAAACTCGAAAATAAACCCTGTGCCAACACGCCTGGTCAGCGCGGCACAGTAGACCATAATCCCTCCCAAAGAGTCAGTCACATTATTTTGTTGTCTACTCACTAATAGTTTGTAAAGATATTTTGTAAAGAAGTAATGTTATGCTTTAAAGTTTACTGCCGGAATCACGTAATGGATTTTCATCATCATACAGTTCGTTATAAAACTTATAAATGTAAGATATTCGCGCGCGCGTCATCATTCTGAACTAATCACAATAAATTAAAGAAGTAAAACTTGTTACGTGCATACAAAAGTACACACACACTGGAATTAATAGTGAACAACGTCCACAATAAACAACGACCTCTAGTTCAATTTAAGATTTTTATTTGTGGCAAATGTACCCATTCTAAGTGCAGAGCTAAGCATAACAAAAAACGTAAAGATCACTTTTATACAGGTTATTGTTTTATTGCTTTATTTTATAGTGGAAAGCTCAGAGGGGAGCCCTGAGAGCGTGACTTCATAAATACAAATTAAGAGGATACCAAAATAGCTTCGTGCATTTTTCTACGTACGAAGTTTTCATTGTTTCTTTAGATTGAATGGCTAGAGCTCTAATTTTAAGTATATGTTTTTTCAATATATAATCTAGGATCGCATAAACTCAGAAACGCGATTAAAAAAAGTTTTCTCGATAGAAAATCTTAGCGAAAATACCTCTTTCATTTCTTATTTTTTTCATTTGTCGGTCTATTATCGCGTATCAACTAATGAAATAACTTTAAAAACATAAGTAACTATTATATATAGAAACACGTAAATCAGAATTAAAATATATTTAGTAGATTTTGAGTAAATAGGAAAAGTATCCCTAATTCTTCATTTTCTGAGCCTACTGGCTGTGTTAATATGTACGTGTCAGCGATGATATACGATAATATTGATGTAGGCCCTTAAAGGCGTATTTATGTAAATAAATAGGTACTTACTCATTTATAAAATACTGTTACGAACACACAAAACACAAAGGAGCTAGCGCCATCTAGCAGCAACTAGTAAAACCAATTAAATAACCGAACAAAGTGAAACCCCTATTAGATACTAGATGGCGTTAGAGGAACTACCGTACATGCCCGAACTTTCCAGAAACATTCGTTCCGGGCGATCACGTTCGCGCACAGTCGGGAACATTCTGGAATAGTCTGGAACTCGGCTCGGCGCATATAAATAGCGGCAGGGAGGCGAGCCCGGGCAGTTCATTTTGAGCTACGATCGAAGCGACTTCGAGAGCGAAAACAAGTGATCAAGAGTGATACCAGTGAAACCTACGACTCGGCTAAAACCTAGGACATTGTTAGTGCTTAGTGTTTGGACCTAGTGCTTAGTGTTTGGACCTAGTGCTTAGTGTGTAACTAGTGCTAGTGAATAAAGTCTTCTAAACGAGTCAGCAGGTCTTTCTCTCCAAATCCTTCGAACCCTAGCACGTAACAACTGGTGTCAGAAGTGGGATTGAATTGATACTTGAATCCAGATACGGGGAGCGACACCTGGAGCACGTGTTCCGTGCCCAACTGCGTGACAGAGTCCAACACTCAGGAGAAGGACTACAACAATGGGCGTTGGAAATTGAAAAACTCGTCAGGAAGGCACACCCAGGAGCCGACACCAAGATGGTAGACACGAATATTGTTCAAGCATTTGTCGACGGAATCAAAGACCTGGAGGTCAGAGCTGCAGTGAGGCTTCGTCACCATACCTCGCTAAAGGAAGCATTGGCGCATGCTTTGGAGGTCGAGGCTGTTCGCTATGACATACGGCATACCCATAAGATCCGCGAGGTCTCTGAGAAAGTCAAGGAAGTTAAGGCCCCTACGAAGAAAAGTTCTGGAGCCATGTGCTACAAGTGTGGCGAGAGGGGCCATCTTCAGCTCAACTGCCCGCAGAAGGAAACCCAGATGGAAAGGATGAAAAGGATCGAGGAACAAATAGAGGTTCTGAAGAAGCAAGGGGCTTTGCCCCTTGCCCGGGATCAGGGAAACAGGACTAAGGGGCGAGTGCCAGCTGACGCGGAGGGAGCCCCGATAACTGTTATCTCCCAGGCATGCAGCGGAAATAGTCTTGCGATTCAGGGGGCTATTAACGGGACGGATTGCAAAATGACTCTGGACACAGGAGCCTCTAGAACAATAGTGAAGCCAAGTCTGGTAAAAACCGCAACGGGACACAAGAGGAGAATTAACTGTCGGCTACTTACTGCCTCCGGTCAGCCAATACCCGTCCTGGGAGAAACGTCAGTTACGATGTATGTAGGGGGGTCCTCATACTCTCATAACGTAATCGTGGCTGAGATTGTGGATGATTGCATCTTGGGTTTGGATTTCATGAAGAAACACAACTGCAGAATTAATGTCGCTGACGGAGTTTTCAAGTGTGTTGAAGAAGAAATCTTCATTCTTGGAGGCGCCTGCGGGAAAGTCGCATGTGTACAGAAAGTCATCATACCTGGACGAGCGGAAGCTCAGGTACTGGTGGAACTGCCGCCAGCTGGAAAGAAAAAGTCAAACAGATGCGTGTTGATCGAAGACACACCTACCAAGACATCGTCACAAAAACTGATGACGGCGAGAACCCTTGTTAGTGGAAGCAGTAACGCTGTGGTCAGGGTTTTGAATCTTGGTGATCGCGAGATCTGCTTGAACAAAGGTGACGTCATCGGAAAGTGCGAGGAAGTTGTCTGGATGAAAAAGTGTAGTTCGATAACAGGCGCAGACTCAGCAAACAGCAATAACTACGGTTTAGTGACTAAGCTACTCGATGACTGTAAGAGTAATCTGACTTATTCGCAGAGCATGAAAGCTAAGAAGTTTTTGCAGCGCTACGCGAATATCTTCTCCAGTCAAGAAGGGGACCTTGGAAGAACGTCGATGGTTCAGCACAGGATAGATACCGGAAGCGAGAGACCAATTCGTCAACGAGCAAGACGGATACCAATTGCAAAGGAAAAAGAAGTTGAAGGCCTTTTGGAGGACATGAGAAGGAATAAGATTATTGAACCGTCTACAACTCCGTGGTGCTCACCTGTTGTATTAGTGAAGAAGAAAGATGGTAGCACGAGATTTTGTGTGGACTATAGGCGTCTCAATGATGTCACTAAGAAGGACAGTTACCCGTTACCACGAATCGACGACACTTTAGATACCCTGAGTGGCATGAAATGGTTCTCGACCCTAGACCTGAAATCTGGCTACTGGCAGGTGGAAATTCACCCAAAAGACAAGGAGAAGACAGCTTTCTCGACCGGTAAAGGTTTATGGCAATTTAACGTTATGCCCTTCGGATTGTGCAACGCACCTGCCACATTTGAGCGACTCATGGAATGTGTACTGGCAGGCTTAGTTGGAGAGGCTTGCTTAGTCTACTTGGATGACGTCATCATTGTCGGACGCGACTTCGAGGACCATTTGCGAAACTTCGAGCGAGTTTTCGCCAAAATAGAGGGAGCCAAGTTAAAGTTGAACCCGGAAAAGTGTCGTTTATTCAGGAGCAAGGTCAACTATCTCGGCCATATTATCTCCAGTGATGGAATCCAAACAGACCCGGAGAAACGGGAAGCAGTTCAAAAATGGCCTACCCCTAAGGACAAAACCGAAGTGCGGGCATTCCTCGGCCTATGCTCATACTACAGGCGTTTTGTTAAGGGATTCGCAGAGATAGCCAAGCCATTACATCGGCTGACAGAAGATAAACGACAATTTAGTTGGGATGAGACTTGTGAAGATTCTTTTCAGAAACTGAAGAAACATCTGTGTGAAACACCAATCCTGGGGTATCCACAAACTGAAGGTCAGTTTATAGTTGACACGGATGCAAGCAACACGGCCATTGGAGGGGTGTTATCTCAAAAACAGGGCGAAAGAGAAGTTGTTATTGCATATTTCAGCAAATCTTTATCCAAGCCAGAGAGAAACTACTGTGTGACAAGACGAGAACTCTTGGCTGTTGTAAAGACGCTACAACATTTCAACAAATATCTCATCGGCAGACAGTTTTTACTACGAACTGACCACGCAGCCTTGAAGTGGCTACTGCAATTCAAGAACCCAGAAGGTCAAGTAGCTCGATGGATTGAACAGCTCCAGGAGTATGACTTCAAGACGGAACACCGCAGCGGAAAGACACATGGAAATGCCGACGCACTCTCACGAAGGCCGTGTTCGGAGGACTGCAAACATTGTGTTAAGCAGGAATGCAATGAAGAAACATTAAAACTAACGAGAACGAATCCTTTGAGTCTCTGGGAGAATGATGCTATGAGGGAGGCTCAAGAAAAAGATGACGACCTTCGGCACATCATCACATGGAAGAAACGCGGTGACGTAAAACCAATATGGAGTGAGGTTGCACCCACTGGCGCTGTCACTAAGGCGTACTGGGCGCAATGGGACAGTCTGATACTCCAAAACGGAATACTCTACCGGAAATGGGAGAACACTAACGGCAGAGAGTTCCATCTTCAGATAATTGTCCCAAGAACGAGAGTACCAGATGTTCTCCGTGAAATACATGATGGCGTATCAGGAGGTCATCTAGGTGTCAAGAGGACGTTAACAAAAGTGAGAGAACGATTCTACTGGTTGCATTGTCGAGATGATGTACAGGATTGGTGCCGCAAATGTACTACTTGCGCTGCTGTAAAAGGACCACAGACCAGGAGCCGTGGGAACCTGCGGTTGTATAACGTCGGTGCACCGTGGGAACGAATTGCAGTTGACGTAGCTGGGCCATTTCCTGTAACGGATTCGGGAAACAAGTATTTTATGGTCGTCATTGACTACTTCACCAAATGGCCCGAAGTGTTCGCCATACCAAACCAAGAAGCCACAACAGTCGCTTCTAAGTTAGTCGAAGAAGTTATATGTCGCTTTGGTGTGCCTCTGGAAATCCATTCTGATCAGGGCAGGAACTTCGAATCGCAGGTGTTCCAGGAAGTGTGCAGAATTTTGGGCATGCATAAGACAAGGACCACCGCGTACCATCCGCAGTCTGATGGAATGGTTGAGAGATTTAACCAGACCCTTGAGAGGCATTTGGCGAAATTGGTAGATGACAAACAAAAGGATTGGGACAAGTATATACCACTCTTCCTTCTGTCTTACCGAACCGCCGAGCATGAGAGCATAAAAGCTACCCCGGCGTATGTCAATTTCGGTAGAGAACTACGAATACCAGTAGACCTATTGACAGGAGGGTCACCGGAGGGACCAAAGACTGTACAAGACTATGTCTGCGATTTAAGGGAAAAGATGCGCTATATACACGCCTTGGTTCGGGAAAATGGGTTACAGTCAAGTGAGAACATGAAAACCAGATACGACCGGAAATCGAACACGAGCGGCTTCGAGGAAGGGTCACTGGTGTGGCTGCATAACCCAACTCGCCGGAAAGGGAAATCTCCAAAGTTGCAGAACAAGTGGGACGGTCCATACAAAGTGGTTACCCGACTGAATGATGTGACCTATAGGATTCAAAAGCAACCAAGAGGGACATTCAAAGTGGTACACATAGACCGTCTGGCGCGTTACCATGGTAGTAACAACGATGCTCGGGACGAGCATCTCTAAGAGGGGAGTAGTGTTACGAACACACAAAACACAAAGGAGCTAGCGCCATCTAGCAGCAACTAGTAAAACCAATTAAATAACCGAACAAAGTGAAACCCCTATTAGATACTAGATGGCGTTAGAGGAACTACCGTACATGCCCGAACTTTCCAGAAACATTCGTTCCGGGCGATCACGTTCGCGCACAGTCGGGAACATTCTGGAATAGTCTGGAACTCGGCTCGGCGCATATAAATAGCGGCAGGGAGGCGAGCCCGGGCAGTTCATTTTGAGCTACGATCGAAGCGACTTCGAGAGCGAAAACAAGTGATCAAGAGTGATACCAGTGAAACCTACGACTCGGCTAAAACCTAGGACATTGTTAGTGCTTAGTGTTTGGACCTAGTGCTTAGTGTTTGGACCTAGTGCTTAGTGTGTAACTAGTGCTAGTGAATAAAGTCTTCTAAACGAGTCAGCAGGTCTTTCTCTCCAAATCCTTCGAACCCTAGCACGTAACAATACAATCTGTTGCCCGTGACTTCTGCGTGGAGAGTCTGAGTGGAATTTAGGAAACAAATCTTAACAAATTATACAAAAAACCCATTCTGTTAAACCACTCTATGCTCTATCTATTAAAAAAACCGCATCAAAATCCTTTGCGTAATTTTGAATATTTAAGCTCACATACCATACATACAAAACTAACGACTTTGTTTTATAATAAGTAGGTAAAGATGAAATTATTTACTTGTAATATTGTTCTAATTTTTAGGGGATTATATCAATTATGAATGAAAAAGTAAAAATACATAGATATAGCAAAATAAAACTTCTCTCATTTTGTTGTTTCGGCTTACCTAAAATGGGCCATTAAAATAAGCTCTTAGAACTAGCCCAGCACGTGCCCCCTTAAATATTTTTTAAATTCTGGTTTATATTATGGTTGACGGGCCTCGTGGTGTAGTGGTTCTGGTAACGGACTGCCGATCAAGAGGTCGCGGGTTCGATTCCCGCTCGGGACAATCATTTGTGTGATTTTTCTAATTGTCATACGAATGTTTGTACTGCGTCTGGGTGTTTCTATATATTATAAGTATGTATTTACAAAAAAAAAGTAGTATATGTATTCTATCCGTATTCTGGTACCCATAACACAAGCATATAAGCTTAGCTTGAGACCAGAGGACGTTGTGTGAAATGTCCATTAATATTTATTTATTTATTTATTTATTGTTCGTTGTAGTAGCAGCAACAGATATGACATCACTTATACTTTACCCTCTAACTATCACCGTTCTTGATATAATTATATTCTAGTGAAAGATGGATGGGCGGACAGACGTAACTCTTCGTGTGCGAATCCAACTCATACCTGGCCGTATTCATTTTATGTAATCATATTTAATCTTTTATTATTAGAAAAATCATTTTCTGATTATATTAAGGATGGTACGACAGACAGCGGAATCTCAGGCAAGGTCCCTTTAGTACGGAACCTTAAAAAGTGAAAGCACTCCAATAAATTCAGTACGGTATAAAATATTAAATTAGGACATAAGAATTAATTTACGGTATCACTACATCTTTACTTATTTTAAAACAAAGTCGTTATTATTGTATGTATGTTCCTATATAAGCTTACTAAGAGGAATATATTAGAGAAAGTCTGAGAGTGATGCCAATGACGGAAATTGAAGAATGAGCGGATATCCTGGTATGGGCATGTCATAAGACAAGAGGAAAGTAATGTCGTTAGGAGAGTTCTGCGTATAAATATGGAAGGAAAAAAGTCTAGAGGAAGACCTAAGAAAAGATGGATGAACTGTGTGAAAGAGGACATGAAAGAAAGAGGAGTTGACACAGAAATGTTCGCTGATAGAAGACTATGGAAGAAAAAGACGTGTTGCGCCGACCCCAAATAATGGGATAAGGGCAGGAGGATGATGTTTGTATGTAAGCTTACATCTTTAAAACCACACAACGGATTTTGTTGCAGCTTTTTTTAAATAATAGAGTATTTTAAAATGATGGGCATTTTTGTATAATTTGTTAAGGTTTGATTTCTGAATTCCACGCGTAAAAAGTCGCGGGCAAAAGGTTGTATTAAAATATGGGGTACCTCCTGCTGTTTAGGCGTTAATATTATTTTGCAATAATCACGAGTTGCCTTTCTTCAGCTGTGTTATGTCATAAGGAGCCAAGAATGCGGCTAAATCCGGGTCTTAACTTGCCAAATATGACGTCATACGACATGTTTGGCAACCATTGTTCTTTGTTATCCCATAAACATATTATTTCAATCTTCATCTTGAATATATCTTAACAAATCGGTAATATTGCATTATATGCTTTTAGACGGCCTAGATTAGTGTGTATCTGGTGACGGATAAAGAATACAAGTGACACCACACCATTTCCTGCTTGGTATGTTTTAATCAAAGCAAATAACATTCACTGTGCTCTCACCGTGAATGTTATTTGCTTTGATACGGATATTTTTTATTGCAAATGGAAATTTGATACGGAAACTTCGAAACTGAAACTAAACCCAATGCTAAGACTTCTGCTCAATGTGTCATAGAAGACCACATACACTTCTGAAATGGAGGGGACCTGAGCCAATAATAGGACTTTGAAGGGTTAAGCAGAAGATGATAGATTTTTCCTAGTATCGGATAGTTATGGAATATCACGTAGGCGTTTATGAATCACATTCGAGGTTGTGTTCATAATTCAAAAAGTTTCACTAATTTCGGGCTCATTTCAAAATATTGCTTTGTTTAAACATATTATTTATTAGTCATGTACCATTTACGTGTTATATACAAATTGTATACGAACCTTTTTAACACGCTTATTTATATTCGGTAGGTAGATTCCGTTACATAGATTAATACATTGATAGATATCAATGTATTAATCTATGTAACGGAATCTTTGAAAGTGATTTTCACCCACTTGCAGTAGTCGGATTGATCTGAAATTTTGCACACCTAACAAGGACCGATGACAAATCAATAATAAAAAAAATATTCAGGATTTTCGAGCGTTTTTTTTAGTTTTTGAACTAAGTAGATTAAATAAAATAAATAGCGAGTCAATCGCAAAATATTAATATACTAAGTAGATTATTTATTAATACTAGTAGGTTACTGTGCAAAGTTGCTAAAAGTTCAGGTCTTTCAGAGAAAGAAACTTTTTATTGCCTTTGCATCAAATAAAATTCTGCTAAGTCTTGCAAGTTTAATTTTGTTCGAAGCCCTAGAACCTTTAAATTTCTGTGCTCCCAAGTTCAAATTAATTTAAAAACAGGCACGGTAGAACTTAAAGTTGTATTGTAACTATTATAAAGGTTAGGAAGATTAGGAATCTTCCTAACAAAGAGTTTGAAGAATCTATCTAGCTATCTAAATATAGTAACAATACAACTTTAAGTTCTCTAAGTTCTACCGTGCCTGTTTTTAAATACAAATAGTGGCCTTATCACATAAAGTAATGTCTTCCTGGCATCCGTGGGATGAAAAGAAAAATTAGGGACTAAAATAAAGTGGGGCTTATATATTTGTCTTCTAGAATCTAAATATGTAGTATATCCGTATTCTGGTAGCATAATAGCTTAGCTTGGGACCAGAGGACGTTGTGTGTAATATCCGTGATGTTTATTTATTTATACATAATGCATCAAAATATTGAAAAAAAGTCAAATTCTGTCACGCCGTCGATAAGTATACCTACATATTTATGAGTAGCATAAACATAAATAATGTATGCAGTAGTTGTTCCAATTTACTACGCAACATTTTCAATGTCAATGTTAGCTGATAGGCCACATTATAAACTATGTATTGTGTAACACTAAGTCGTTAAGTATGCACGTTTTTGTGTAACAGAAATGAAGGGTTAGCTACTGTTGCTTAAATGCGTATGACGGCATAAAAAAGATTCATTACTGTCATATAAGTCAACAGCTGCAAATATTATGTTTTAGTCATGAGTTTGGTGATTTCTATATTATAGTCATGAACCGTAATTTCACTTACGTACTTACTAAAAAAGCCTTCCTCCATAGGTATAAAACACAGATATTGACCGATTCTGTGGCCAACGTGACATGCACACAAGATTTCGTATAATTTTGTCAAGCTGTTTCGGTGAAGTTTGGTAATTAATTAGCATGAAAAGAAGAAGGTTATAAATAGGGAGTAACAACTCGGGAACATAGATTTGTTACAAGGCAGGGCCGCCCCGTTTATGGTTTAAAAGTAAAATAGTAAATAGTAGCCTTGCTTTCTCTTTTACTCCAGATCAAAAAGAAAGAGCTAGAAAGGCTACTAAATAGGCTCTTTGTCATTTATTTTTCTTAATGTGTTCAACTAAAAAAAGCAGCGGACCGGATTTGTTGTACCGAGTGTTACGTCTAGATCTATATCCTAAGTCTATGTGAAAACACAGCTTGAAAATATTAAAAAGATGAAATTGATTAAGTATTTTATGTGGGTAATAATCTTCTTAAATATAAAATTTCCCTGTCACAATGTTAGTTACCGTACTCCTCCGAAACGACTAGACCGATTTTAATGTAATTTTACATGCAACGGACAACATCTATTTTTCAAACCTTTTTTTTTAGTATGGCAAAACGACGTTTGCCGGGTCAGCTAGATGTTATTATAAAAATCGTGTAGTTAAGAGGATACCAAAATAGCTTCGTGCATTTTTCTACGTACGAAGTTTTCATTTCATATAATCTGGGATCGCATAAGATATTGAAAAAAGGTTTTCTCGATAGAAAATCTTAGCGAAACAACCTCTCTCATTTTTTATTTTTTTCATTTGTCGATCTATTATCCCGTATTAACTAAAGAAATAACTTTCAAAACATAAGTAACTATTATATGTATATAGAAACACGTAAACCGGAATTTAAATATATTTAGTAGATTTTGAGTAAACAAAAAAAATATCCCTAATTCTTCATTTTCTATACCTACTAGCTGTGTTAATAGGTACATGTCGACGATAATATTGATGTAGGCCCTTAAATGTGTTAATTACACCAAATTGCTCACGGCTAATCCTAATAGCCACTAGGATTCATGTGTGAACATTTTTTATTCTTTAGATAACTGTTATGAAGCATTAGCTATCGAGTTGTTAGATCCTAAAAAGGATTTTAATTAATTTTAAATTACTCCAGAAAATTGTTTTGTAAGAAATTGATTGATATTTTGTTAGGTTATAAAAACTTAAATTCTTAATTTTAAAGATACTAAACTTAATTCTAAGGCAAAAACTAAATTTTATAAACTAATGATGGATCTCTCTTTCTCTTCAACCCATTATGAGGATACCAAAATAGCTTCGTGCATTTTTCTATGTACGAAGCTTTCATTGTTTCTTTAGATTGAATGGCTAGAGCTCTAATTTTTAAGTATATGTTTTTTCAATATATGATCTAGGATCGCGTAAACTCAGAAACGCGATTGAAAAAAGTTTTCTCGATAGAAAATCTTGGCAAACAACCTCTCAAATTTTTTATTTTTTTCATTTGTCGGTCTATTATTGCGTATTAACTAATGAAATAACTTTAAAAACATAAGTAACTATTATATATAGAAACACGTCAATCAGAATTAAAATATATTTAGTAGATTATGAGTAAATAGGAAAAGTATCCCTAATTCTTCATTTTCTGTGCCTACTGGCTGTGTTAATATGTACTCGTCGGCGATGATATACGATAATATTAATGTAGGCCCTTAACGTCCCACTGTTGGGAATCGGGAGGGATTATGGTTAATGTCCGACCGAAACCGAAACCGAATGTTCGGCAGTGGCTTGAGTTTCGCTGCTGAAACTTGATTTTTGGCCGAAAATTTCGGCCTACCAAAAACGGAAACCGAACTGATAACCCGAAGTGATGAACGTCGTTGACAGTTGTGTAACAAAACATGTCATTATTTTTATACTAACACTAGCGGTTGCCCGAGAATTCGTACCACGTGAAATTTAGGAACCAAACCTTAACAAACAGAAGTTTACCACACCGCTCAAGAGATGGCATTGTACAGTTTTTTAAATCGCGTTTTAGTCTCGTTACACGCAATAACATTTAAGCTCGTCAAAATTTTTATTGTTTCGTCTTCCCGTTTTCGCAATTATAAATTAGTAATGATAACCGTGGGATAACCCTACGAATACATCTGCAAAAACTTAACATTACTAAAGCCGTTTTAAAGATTACCTGTCGCATAAAATGATATTTTTCATAATAATAATAATAATATAAATAAATATTCACGGACATTTCACACAACGTCCTCTGGTCCCAAGCTAAGCTTATTATGCTTGTGTTATGGGTACCAGAATACGGATAGAATACATATACTACTTTTCTTTTGTAAATACATACTTATAATAATAGAAACACCCAGACGCAGTACAAACATTTGTATGAAAATTAGAATAATCACACAAATGATTGTCCCGAGCGGGAATCGAACCCGCGACCTCTTGATTGGCAGTCCGTTACTTAAACCACTCAACCACGAGGCTCGTCAAATAATCTTCCTCTTGAATCATTACATCTATTAAAAAAATATACATCTAAATCCGTTCAATTGTTTTAAGAGTCTAAAAGTCGTAGAGTTAAACATAGAGCGAAAGATACCTTTATAATGGCATAGAGTTGGAATGAATTAAATTGAAATGCACACGTTGTTAGAACAGCAACCGGTCAGTTAAAAATACATAATATACATAAAAACGTATATAAATAAATAAAACTACTTTTTACGGATTTAGACGCGTATATTTGTTTTAAATTTTGGCCCGACGTTTCGTGTGATGACGGACATCTCGCTGAGGAGCTGCAACATGTTAAGAAAGTCCTAAAAGCTAACAAACTGCAAGTTCCTCGCAGTCATCGCAGTAGCCGAGAAAAACCACAGACCGTCGAGCGCCTCCCTGCTATCTTACCATATGTTAAAGGAGTAACTGACAAGATTGGCTATATACTCAAAAAGGCTTCAATCAAGACCTATTTTAAGCCCTTAAATAAAATTAGCCAATTCCTACCACCTGTCAAGTGCCATATTCCCTTACAAGATGCAGGAGTATACAAGCTTGATTGTGATTGTGGTCTCTCTTACATCGGGCAAACAAAGAGATCTGTTAGATCTCGGGTCAAAGAGCACATAGCGGATGTGAAGCACCGACGCAATACAAAGTCTGCAATCTGTGAACACAGTCAGGATCGCCTTAACCACTACATCCGGTTTGATAAACCTCAAATCCTCGCCAAGGAAAATCGATACCGACCCAGAATGATTCGCGAGGCTATTGAAATAAAGAAACATAAAAACTTTAATAGAGAAGACGGTTGGGATCTGGCACCTAGTTGGGATCCTGTAATTAGTTTAATAAAATCCAAAACACACTCGGTTTCAAAACAGCAAGACACCGTTAGCACATTTTGCAGACAACAAGACTTAAAATCCCCTTAACTTCACTTTAGACCGACAACATAAAGTTAATAATAAATAATTTTCTTTGACTCCCCTTGAGTTTTCTTGCCAGATCTTTCTCAAGTGGGACGCGTTCCGATCTGGTGGTAGTATATTAGATAAAATAATAAAAACTAAATAATTAAAATAAATACTAATTTTCTATAAATTCAAATAAAATTAACAATTTCTTTTTAATGTAAACTAATTTAAAACTTAAACCAATAATTCTTCTTTTTTAAAAATTCTTGATATTATGTAAATAATATTGTATTTAAGTATATAAACTTAGTTTTGCTTGCTATATTGTATACTACCTCTATAATAATTAAAACTTTAGTCTATGATAAAATTATGTATGTTTCACCTTATATAATTTATTTGTTAATGTATTTTAGAAACTAAAATAATGTTATTGATTTTATGTAGTCTGAGCACAATGTAATATGATATAGTTTATAGTAAAAGTCTATCTTTATGGTCAATGTAAAATTAAAATCGAATGTGGGTAAACCCTGTAATAACTGATCGTAGAAGACACATTACAGCTCAGTCTCACCCGTGACCATGGTGACTGCAAAGTCTCCGAAACGTCGGGCCAAAATTTAAAACAAATATACGCGTCTAAATCCGTAAAAAGTAGTTTTATTTAAACAGATGAGTCGCGCAAGTGTTAGAAAATATTACGTATATAAATATTTCAAAAGATTAGATTTTAAGTGTTTAAATATTTCTATGAATATTTATAGACAATCAGTCTTTTTAGGATTAAAATCCGGTCTACACAACCTATTAATTTTATTTACCTACATAACTATTTTACGTAAATTGAAATGAACAATCAAAATTCTTAAATATTCTCTAAAACTTTTGCGGTTCAGTTATTCAAATAAAACCCTCTTTTTACGGATTTTGATGCTTATATTTGTCATGTGTGGAACCAAGATGACTGTTGATAAGTTTCCAGGGCCGTCTTTTGCCTACTAGAGGCTCTAGGCACATTAGAATATGATGAAGTAGGGACTAGTACACCTTCAACCACCGCGTGGTCCCTGGGACATGTGCCTAGTGGAAAAGAAGGGTCTGAAAGTTTCCAGAAGCTTTTCTTTATTAACCCATATGCTTAAGTTTGTCAAAAAATCTCTAAAACTTACAATCAGTTCCTCAGCTTTAATCGATATTTCAGATAGACACTAACCTATTAGTACGGGATCCGTAGTACATTTTTTTCACTTGATTACTATCAAGCTGATTTTCCGTGAGTAGCTTTATTATGACGAGACGCCCAATAATTTTCTATTCCAAAATCTCGATTGTGGTAGCTAACAGTGATAGCAAGGATAAAATATCGTACTACCCGTAAAAAAGACGTAAGTGAACTTGCGTCAAAAATTTCAAACAAAAATTTCAAAAAAATTACTTACTGCTTTCTTCCAGTAATAGTACGATATTTTATCCTTGTTACCTCTGCAGGACAATGTGTCGTTATAACCTTATTAAATTCTTATTGAGGTCATAATGACACATTGTGTAGGTGCGTACATTGTTGAAACACTGTAACTAATAGACAGAGGGAGTCAGCTCTGTAGGTAGTCTATGCCAACATTGGGCAAACTAAACGAAACAGAGACAACGATATACGCTAGACAGAGAAATCACTATCAGTGTTTTGCACAATCAGTTTAAAAATTCGTACCGTAATGGTAGATTTTTTTAATGGCGGTTACTACATTCTCAATAACTTGTTGTTTAACTCATTATTTAGTTTATAATTAAATTCATGTGCAATGCACGATTTTGAATAAATTTGCTTAATTACTCATAAATTACTTATTATTTTAGAAATAATTTGTTTTTTATTCAGCAGCAACACCGAACACTTTGCAAGAAAATTAAAATGGTGGTTCATTGTTTTGTTTATATCTTTGTTTTTGCTAAATTTATTAGCTTATTTGAAAATCCTATATAAATTTAATATTATTTTTGTGTTTTTGTTCTTGGACACTGTGTTTTTCGTATCTTGTGACACGAAACAACTTTCGAGATAGAGACTCATTTTCATATTTTGTGTACGGTTCTTTGCATCTTAAAATGTCTCGCCACACGCTTAATGAACTTAGCAGAAAGTGTGCTAAGTGTAACATCACGGCAGCAGAAGATGGAAACTTGAGTTTCCACAGATTTCCTCTCCCCGGTAAACAAAACATACCTTATTGAAGTAAGTAACTAACCTATTTTTAATCGTTCTTAGTTTCTCCATTTATGACGGGCCCAGTGGCTGCCAGTGGCATATTGGTAGTGTAACTGACTTTCGTTCAAGCGGTGGCGGGTTTGATTCCTGCACAGGACTAATATTTGTTTGATAAACACAAATAATTGTACTGTGTCTGGGTGTTTTCTATGTATTTACAAATCAAAAGTTATTCAGCAGTAATCTGGTAGCCATAACACAAGCATAATATACAATTGCAATTAATTTGGGACTAGAGCATGTTGCATAAATTGTCTGTAAATATTTATTTATTATTTCCACAAATTAGCTAAAACCTTAAAGTCCCTTTGGCTATCTAATAAAATTCATAGAAAACTTATTAGCTGCATTATTTTCCCTTTGTTTGTGTGCCTCTGTATGAGCAATAGTTGATTAGATGAAAATCTAATTTATTCGATAATTATAGGGCATCTATTTGGGCTGAATACTGTTATCCCACTGGACAGTGGCCGACTGAAAAACAGCTAAAAGATTTGTACTCGCAACACAAGATGCTATGTAGTAAGCACTTTGACGACTCCTCGTTTACAAGCAGTGCTAGGAAACGATTGAACAATTATGCAATTCCAATTGGAGCACAAGAATTATTGATAAAGTATCGCCAAGAACAATGTGCAAGTACAAGTGGAAGTAATGAAGACACAAATATCTCAGTTGAGAATCCTCAAGTAAGTGTAACATTAGCATACTTAGTCACTCAAAACTCCCCTAATATTAAAGCTTGAAAATATGTACGTGATTTGAATCAATAAGTCCAGTCAAAAAAGTACCTAACCCAAAATTTTCTATAATACTTATGTGAGTGATCGAATCAAATAAAACTGCTGTGTCTTATTTTACCTAATTTAAGGTCTATGGTTTAGTGTGCCTCAATAATTTATTGCAAATGTGTATCTTTTACATGTATTATATGTAAGTACTAGCAGCGCCCTGCTATGATACCTGTGGTAAAAAGGTTTAAAGACACAGACTACTCACTCTGTAATCAATTATCCGACAGGGTCACTGCATTTTTCCGGGATTAAAAGTAGCCTATATTGTTAATCTAGAATCTATGCTATCTTAGTACCAAATTTCAATCAAATCTGTTGAACCTTTTGACTGTGAAGAAGTAACAAACATACACACATACAAACTTTCGCATTTAAAATAGTAAGAAATAAGATTACCAAAAAAGTCCTGTTAAGTTTAAGGCGTACCTTGTGGGGTTCGTAATTGCCCTAAAATAAAAATCAAAGTAAAATGATAAACTTACATTTGAAATATATGTCACCACCTATATTTGAGCAGCATCAATAAGTTTAATCAAGCTGCAGAAATTAAAGCCAGGGGTGGAAGGGATATTGAAGATATTATTTAAGATGCTTTAAATAAATAATGTATTACAAATGAAAATTACGCTTAGAATTGTTTTTTGTTTTCATTTTATTTATAATGCATTAATTATTTAGGTTTAATATTAGTTTATTATTTAAATATTACATTTTATGTTATTAATGTTATGGAAATAAATAAATTGTAAAATTTAAAAGATGCTTTAACAAAATGTTCTAAATAATAATAAATATTTAAATAGTAATAAATATTTATGGACTTTTCACACAACAACCTCTGGTCATATACAATACTTACGACTACAATACTTTTTTTGTAGGTCTGTCTGTCACCAGGCTGTATCTCATGAACCGTGATAACTAGATAGTTGAAATGTTCACAGACAATGTATTTCTGTTGCCGATATAAAAACAGGATTAAAAACAGAATAAAATTAATGTTTAAGTGAGGCTCTAATACAACAAACGTGATTTTCACTATCCAGATGATGTTATTATGTTGATAATAAATAGTATTAGTAACGAAGTTTCGTGAGTCAGCTGGTTTAAAATAAAATTACTAAAATTCATCTGTTCACCTATTATTTAATTTCAATTTCAGGTGCTAGTGACAATGGAAACTACATTGCCTGTTCAGGTGCCTACCATATGTGAACCCTCTACTAGTTATAAGGTTTGTAGTAAAGTCATTTTCACTTATAAAATCGTCATTTTCACTTGTAGTAAAGTCATTTTCACTTATAAATAGATGCTAGGTTATATTTTACTAGGCTTAGGATATACTTTACTAATAATACATTTTATATTTCCAGGCATTTTGAGGGAACTGGATATAAACAAGTCAGTACAATTGACCCCTAAAAACTCAAACTTTACAAAAAATGTAGAAGAAACTTGAGTCAAATAATAAGATTAAGACAAAAAATTAAGAAACAACCACGTGCCCTATTCAAGACACAACAGATTCAAATGTCAAAAGTCTCTTGAATAAAAACATGTCAGGGTCATTTGCTTTATTGTTGCAAAGTCAACTTCAAAATACTCCCAGAAAACTGACTGGTCGGAGATGGACTATAGACGACAAAGTTATGGCTTTAAGCATCTACAAAAGGTCTACGGCCTGCTATAGACTGCTGACACGACTTTTTTGTCTACCAAGTGAAGGTACACTAAAACAGCTTCTTAATAAAATTCCGATGAAATGTGGTATAAATAGCCAAATATTCGAAACAATTAAAGATGTAACTGCTAAGCGAGAACCTGAAGAAAATCTGTGCATTTTGGCATTCGATGAAATGTCTATACGAAAAAATTTACAGTATAATGGTAAACAAGACATTATTGATGGTTATCAAGATCATGGAAATCAAGGCAGAACTATGGAGCCAGCCACACATGCACTGTTGTTTATGGCTATCGGAATTCGAAAGAATTGGTGCAACCTATGGCATTCTACTTTTCTGGCGATTGCGTTACAGCCGATAGATTATCTGTTCTTATAAAAGAGGTATGTAATATATATATTAATAATATGTTATATGAGAGGCGAAAACTTTGTCCCTCTTTTTATGAAAATTATGCAAACCGAAGATTATGAAATTTGGCCCAGCTATAGTTTATATGCAGGAAGAGGCTAGAATGCTATCATTTTTAGGGTTCCGTACCCAAAGGGTAAAAACGGGACCCTATTACTGAGACTTCGCTGTCCGTCCGTCTGTCACCAGGCTGTATCTCAAGAACGGTGATAGCTAGACAGTTGAAATTTTCACAGATGATGTATTTCTATTGCCGCTATAACAACAAATACTAAAAATAAAATAAAATAAATATTTAAGGGGGGCTCCCATACAACAAACATGATTTTTTTACCGTTTCTTGCTCGATACTAATAACGTTGCCTTATGTTGCATAGATAATGGTACGGAACCCTTCGTGCGCGAGTCCGACTCGCACTTGACCAATTTTTTTAATAGTGCTAATTACATTATTTTAACACATGCATAGTTTTGCAAAGGAAATATAAGAAATGTAAATTTTATTGTCTTTCAATAATAAGAATGTATGTATATGTATTGCCAAATATTAAATGTATGTATGGACATACATACATTTAATTTTATTTGATCTATCGCACGTAGAAGTAGAATAGGTCCTCCAATCACAGAAAAAGGCTAAAACTCCACTCATCTACATTAACAACCATTTAATATATCGTCTAAAGTAATATTTATATTTTGCATGGAAAAGCTGGAGTACTGAGCAATCCTATTTTTGGGTGGTTATAAAAAAACCGCGAAGACAAGGGTGAGAGCGGAGCTTCTAACCTAACCTGTACGAGTAGGAGTTGTAGGAAAAAGCACTGAAAGAAAAGAGGTTCTCCTTCGCTTTTCATAATATTCAAAATGGCGTTAGCGCCAATTTTCGTTTTGATATTCGTGATTAGAAGGTCAAAATACGTTGGCATACAAAATTTCGGATCGATCGGCGGTATGTGCTTTTCGGAAGTACACCCGAAACTTTAGATGTACTTACGCAAAAAAAAGAATTATTCGCAGTCGCAGTCTAATATATTATATAACTATAATTTAATTTGCACTCAAATATAACATGTCGGCCCCTGTGAACTCGTTCAACGAGTAAGGAAACAAGTCCACCCTTGGTGCAACTGTATTCAATGAACGTAGCGCTCGCGTAATAGGCGCTGCAAAATAAACTTACCTAAAAATTATTGTTTGTAATGAATAAATTGACATGTTTATTGTTACAGGTATAGCCAAGTGGAGCCATATTAAAGAATTCTTCGAAAAAGACAGTGCAAATCCAAATTTTGTTTTTGCACCTGCTTTAACCAAGCAACATATAGAACCAAACTTTAAGCAAAAGATGAAGGTTAAGTTTGCTTGCCAAGTATTTAGCCACTCAGTCGCCGCAGGCATGCTTGCAAAGATTGCAAACAGTAAGTTAAACTGTTTCAAACTGTCATGTTTGATATTCCTTTTGAATTTTACTTATAAGTATACTTATCAGCTAAAATCGACCCACTATTGGACACTGGCCTCCTTCATAAATCGAGGGATGCCCGTCAAACGAAGTAAATAGCTAGCAACAATCTGTATTAAGCCCATTTATATATATAAATTACATTAGGTGTATTTGTTAGAGGCGTAATATATTTTATCACTAGCTGAAGCCCGTAGTTTTACACGCGTGCATAGTTGCTACTGTCCAGATGATTTCTGTTTAGCATTATTTTGTTTGTTTTTAATTTGCATTATGTCCTTAAATATTCATTTAGATACATAGTATGGTGCACAAAGCTATCATAAAGTGTATAATATGCTTAATGTAACTAACGTTTTTAATTTGATAACAATTAGTACTGTATCCACCTAAATAGCTCTTGAAAGTACTACATTCCATGTGATAATTTTTTAGAGTTCCGTGTCTTATGTTGTGGAGATAATGATATGTACCCCTAAGAAAATACGTGCGCGAGTCTGACTCGCACTTGGATGGTTTTTAAGTTTATCGTGAACAGACAGGCAGACGCGGCTGAGGACTTTGTTTTATAATATGTAGTGATAATGAAATTTAGCTTAAATTGCGACTTGTCTTTTGTCTTGTGTTTTATTTAATTTTTCACAATATAGTATAAAAACAAGTGTTTGCCTTCCAGACGAATTGCCTTCTGAAGCGACAACAACAGCCATGCTCATAGAAAAAATGGACCAGCTGTTCGACACATTAAATGGCGATACGCCTGATCAAAAAAGGGGAAAGAAAATCTTGACTAATTTAACCAGAAGAAGTCCACATCTTAATTATTTTCAGGAAATGAAAAGTATGTTTGGTAAATTTGAATTTATTGGAGCCAGATGCAAGCCCCCTTCGCAAGAAGGTTTTTTATGAACATTGAATGCAGTCGAGCGTTTATTTTTAAATCTAGAAAAAAGGTACCATATAAAGAGTTTATCAACGCGCAGACTCAAGACCCATTAGAAAATTGTTTTGGTTGCATTCGCAGCAATTGTGGATGCAACCCAAACCCAAATACCGTACAATTTGTTGCAGCTCTAAAAACATCTATTATAAATAATTTATTGCATAGCAGTAAAAATAATAATTGCAAAGAAGATCAAAATTTAATTCTTAATGATTTAAAATGTTTTTTAACAAAAAGTTACTCCAAAAATAGAAAAATAATTACTGATAAGGAATTTGATGTAACAGAAAATGTAGAATCGTGTAATACTGTAATACCTCAGTGTCCTGGGGAACTGCAAGCATGCGCATATGTATGCGGTTTTATGATAAAAAAATTAGGAACCACTTGCTGTCAGTGCAAAACCGCAATGCTTGCTAACCAGAATACTGACGTATTATTTACGAATTTTAAAGAATACAATTCAATGTGCAACAGTCTAAATTATGTTAATAAAAATTTTACAGAGACAGTAGAGTTTGCTGCAACAATTGTTAATACATTTTTGAATGAGCAGGGGTGTAAAATGAACATAAAAAGTCAATTAATAGAAATTTTAAAAGAAAAATTAAATTTCGAATGGTTGCGCCATTGTTCTGAGCATTATGATAAAAATAAAATGCATATAATTATATCAACAGTTTGTATTTGCATAAAACGACATTGTATTTTAAAAAATAGGTTGTTTACCGACGAAGCTTCAAAAAAATCTGTAAAAAGAAAAATAAATATATTAAAAAATGCTTAGAAACTGGTTTAATTTATAATACCTTCCATAAATATGTATGTATCATGAAAACAAACCGAAATTCAGTTAAATATCTGAATTTCGGTTTGTTTTCATGATACAACAATTACATTATTCATCATTATTTTATATCATCAGTTCAAAACCTCGCGCCAAAAATAGTTTCATAAGGCAATTGTTGGAGCGCTAGTGTCGCAAGATGTTTGCATTTTTTTTCTATGTAGTCTTCATTCTTCTCGTTAGAGTATTAATGTTCTGTGCTAATAGATTCGTCATACTTGCTTATTTTTGGACATCTATTTGTTTTTATTGTATAAACTGTCTGTGTCATTTATCATTGTCTTACCAGCTCCACCTGTATCTTAATTAGGGTAGCCATTCGCCCAGGTTTCACCGGATTGATCCTAGTTTGAAAGCGATCGGAGACTTTCCGGCGAGGGTTTGCAAAAAGTATCCGGTATATAGGACACTTTAGTTGTCAGGGGATCAAATCAATATTACAAAGATGTTATTAGTTTGGTCACAAAAATAATTGTTCTGGGATGTCCAGAGAAAAATCCTTAATTCGCCAAAATGTTAAAGATTTTTGCCCTGTTTCTCCAACGGTGGTAACTTAGGTAGGTGATTTCTACTTATTAGCACTAAATATTAGTGTGCTACTAATATTTTAGTGCAAATTATCGGTAATGTGGATGCTCAATAAAATGCGCAAATGTGGCTAATGCAAGCTAACCTAGTGTTATAATTTATTATGTAGATGGGTGTAAACTTTGTTCCAGCATATGTGGCAGCTGTTAACGCAGCCAATCCGGATAGATGTAACTTATGTCAACATGTTGTAATATTAGCACACGATGAAATGTACCTATGAGTCAGCTCAGGTGTTTTAATTTTATTGTCATGAATGTAAATAAATAGGAAAGTTTATGATGTTAGTAGTTGCAGCTATTACATCAGAAACAATATCATAAAATAGATCCTATTATGCTAGTTTATATCTAGGAAATCATTTTTATCAACACGCTTTTAAAAGTTCGGTATCTATGTATCTACCAATGTTTTAATCTATTGTTACGAACACACAAAACACAAAGGAGCTAGCGCCATCTAGCAGCAACTAGTAAAACCAATTAAAGAACCGAACAGAGTGAAACCCCTATTAGATACTAGATGGCGTTAGAGGAACTACCGTACATGCGCGAATCTTCTAGAAAACATTCGTTCCGGGCGATCACGTTCGCGCACAGTCGGGAACATTCTGGAACTCGTCTCGGCGCATATAAATAGCGGCAGGGAGGCGAGCCCGGGCAGTTCAGTTCGAGCTACGATAAAGGCGACTTCGAGAGCGAAAACAAGTGATCAAGAGTGATACCAGTGAAACCTACAACTTGGCTACGATCTAGGACATTGTTAGTGCTTAGTGTTTGGACCTAGTGCTTAGTGTTTGGACCTAGTGCTTAGTGTTTTGACCTAGTGCTTAGTGTGTAACTAGTGCTAGTGAATAAAGTCTTCTAAAAGAGTCAGCAGGTCTTTCTCTCCAAATCCTTCTAACACGTAACACGTAACAACTGGTGTCGGAAGTGAGGTTTGGAGATGCCATTGACTCCGAGAGAGGACTTCGAGGGCGTCAGGACAAGGGCACAACGAGCTGCGGAGGCCACGCCCGCTGTGGACCAAGCCCCGCCCACTGGCCCCACCCACCAGGCCCCGCCCACCGACCACGCCCCTCTAGACCCGCCCACTGGCCACGCCCACCATGCCACGCCCACCGACCACGCCCATCGGGCTCCGCCCACCCAGGCCCAGGCTCCACCTACTCAGACTCAAGCCACGCCCACTGGCTCCGCCCACCTTGCCACGCCCACCACACCGGCCACGCCCACTAGACAAGCTCCGCCCACTGGATCCGCCCACCTTGCCACGCCCACCACACAGGCCACGCCCACTAGACAAGCCACGCCCACGAGCGGCGCCGTAGCGTCAGTGGCACTTCAATTAGGAAATTTAATTGAACTGATAGAGATGCAAAGGGCTGAAATTCGGTCAATGAAGGAGTTACAAGAACGCAAGTTCGAGTCACAAGAACGCAAGCTTGGCGCTTTGCAAGAATCACAAGAACGCAAGCTCGAGTCACAAGAACGCAAGCTCGGCGCTTTGCAAGAGTCACAAGAACGCAAGCTCGGCGCTTTGCAAGAATCACAAGAAAAAGTGCTTTGTGCTATAAGTGATGTTAGTAACACGGTGATTAAGCTTCGAAAAGATGTCGACGTAGTGGAAGAACGAGTTACCGGGTTAGGATTGGATGTCGAAAATGTGAAAACCGGCCTCATTGAACTACAGAAGAAAGTAGTGCGCCTTGAAACCACGGGAGTTGCGATCTCTAGTGGAACTATCGGAGTGGCACAAGGACCAAGAGTGAAAGTTCCGCCATACGACGGCACTACTTCCTGGAACGCTTATCGTCAGCAATTCCAGACGGTTGCTACTGCCAACGGATGGACGGAAGAACAATGCTTGACCGCTCTCACTGTTGCGCTCAGAGGGCAAGCTTTGTCGGTCCTGGAAGCACTGCCACATACAGGAAATGGGTTCCAAGACCTGATGGAGGCACTTGAATCCAGATACGGGGAGCGACACCTGGAGCACGTGTTCCGTGCCCAACTGCGTGACAGAGTCCAACGCTCAGGAGAAGGACTACAACAATGGGCGTTGGAAATTGAAAAACTCGTCAGAAAGGCACACCCAGGAGCCGACACCAAGATGGTAGACACGAATATTGTTCAAGCATTTGTCGACGGAATCAAAGACCTGGAGGTCAGAACTGCAGTGAGGCTTCGTCACCATACCTCGCTAAAAGAAGCATTGGCGCATGCTTTGGAGGTCGAGGCTGTTCGTTATGACATACGGCATACGCATAAGATCCGCGAGGTCTCTGAGGAAGTCAAGGAGGTTAAGGCCCCTACGAAGAAAAGTTCTGGAGCCATGTGCTACAAGTGCGGTGAGAGGGGCCATCTTCAGCTCAACTGCCCGCAGAAGGAAACCCAGATGGCCAGGATGAACAGACTCGAGGAACAAATAGAGGAGCTGAAGAAGCAGGGGGCTTTGTCTCTTGCCCGGGATCAGGGAAACGAATAAAAGCCAGGACTAAGGGGCGAGTACTGGCTGACGCGGAGGGAGCCCCGATAACTGTTATCTCCCAGGCATGCAGCGGGAATAGTCTTGCGATTCAGGGGACTATTAACGGGACGGATTGCAAAATGACTCTGGACACAGGAGCCTCTAGAACAATAGTGAACCCAACTCTGGTAAAAACCGCAACGGGACACAAGAGGAGAATTAACTGTCGGCTACTTACTGCCTCCGGTCAGCCAATACCCGTCCTGGGAGAAACGTCAGTTACGATGTATGTAGGGGGGTCCTCATACTCTCATAACGTAATCGTGGCTGAGATTGTGGATGATTGCATCTTGGGTTTGGATTTCATGAAGAAACACAACTGCAGAATTAATGTCGCTGACGGAGTTTTCAAGTGTGGTGAAGAAGAAATCTTCATTCTTGGAGGCGTCTGCGGGAAAGTCGCATGTGTACAGAAAGTCATCATACCTGGACGAGCGGAAGCTCAGGTACTGGTGGAACTGCCGCCAGCTGGAAAGAAAAAGTCAAACAGATGCGTGTTGATCGAAGACACACCTACCAAGACATCGTCACAAAAACTGATGACGGCGAGAACCCTTGTTAGTGGAAGCAGAAACGCTGTGGTCAGGGTTTTGAATCTTGATGATCGCGAGATCTGCCTGAACAAAGGTGATGTCATCGGAAAGTGCGAGGAAGTTGTCTGGATGAAAAAGTGTAGTTCGATGACAGGCGCAGACTCGGCAAACAGCAATAATTACGGTTTAGTGACTAAGCTACTCGATGACTGTAAGAGTAATCTGACTTATTCGCAGAGCATGAAAGCTAAGAAGTTTTTGCAGCGCTACGCGAATATCTTCTCCAGTCAAGAAGGGGACCTTGGAAGAACGTCAATGGTTCAGCACAGGATAGATACCGGAAGCGAGAGACCAATTCGTCAACGAGCAAGACGGATACCAATTGCAAAGGAAAAAGAAGTTGAAGGCCTTTTGGAGGACATGAGAAGGAATAAGATTATTGAACCGTCTACAAGTCTGTGGTGCTCACCTGTTGTATTAGTGAAGAAGAAAGATGGTAGCACGAGATTTTGTGTGGACTATAGGCGTCTCAATGATGTCACTAAGAAGGACAGTTACCCGTTACCTCGAATCGACGACACTTTAGATACCCTGAGTGGCATGAAATGGTTCTCGACCCTAGACCTGAAGTCTGGCTACTGGCAGGTAGAAATTCATCCAAAAGACAAGGAGAAGACAGCTTTCTCGACCGGTAAAGGTTTATGGCAATTT
Organism: Orgyia antiqua; assembly: GCA_916999025.1. Classification (NCBI taxonomy): domain Eukaryota; kingdom Metazoa; phylum Arthropoda; class Insecta; order Lepidoptera; family Erebidae; genus Orgyia; species Orgyia antiqua. The sequence goes on from OU779862.1 coordinate 26,062,839, forward strand.
AACGTCATGCCCTTCGGATTGTGCAACGCACCTGCCACATTTGAGCGACTCATGGAGTGTGTACTGGCAGGCTTAGTTGGAGAGGCTTGCTTAGTCTACTTGGATGACGTCATAATTGTCGGCCGCGACTTCGAGGACCATTTGCGAAACTTGGAGCGAGTTTTCGCCAAAATAGAGGGAGCCAAATTAAAGTTGAACCCGGAAAAGTGTCATTTATTCAGGAGCAAGGTCAACTATCTCGGCCATATTATCTCCAGTGATGGAATCCAGACAGACCCGGAGAAACTGGAAGCAGTTCAAAAATGGCCTACCCCGAAGGACAAAACCGAAGTGCGGGCATTCCTCGGCCTATGCTCGTACTACAGGCGTTTTGTTAAGGGATTCGCAGAGATAGCCAAGCCATTACATCGGCTGACAGAAGATAAACGACAATTTAGTTGGGATGAGACTTGTGAAGATTCTTTTCAGAAACTGAAGAAACATCTGTGTGAAACACCAATCCTGGGTTATCCACAAACTGAAGGTCAGTTTATAGTTGACACGGATGCAAGCAACACGGCCATTGGAGGGGTGTTATCTCAAAAACAGGGTGAAAGAGAAGTTGTTATTGCATATTTCAGCAAATCTTTATCCAAGCCAGAGAGAAACTACTGTGTGACAAGACGAGAACTCCTGGCTGTTGTAAAGACGCTACAACATTTCAACAAATATCTCATCGGCAGACAGTTTTTACTACGAACTGACCACGCAGCCTTGAAGTGGCTACTGCAATTCAAGAACCCAGAAGGTCAAGTAGCTCGATGGATTGAACAGCTCCAGGAGTATGACTTCAAGACGGAACACCGCAGCGGAAAGACACATGGGAATGCCGACGCACTCTCACGAAGGCCGTGTTCGGAGGACTGCAAACATTGTGTTAAGCAGGAATGCAATGAAGAAACATTAAAACTAACGAGAACAGATCCTTTGAGTCTCTGGGAGAATGATGCTATGAGGGAGGCTCAAGAAAAAGATGACGACCTTCGGCACATCATCACATGGAAGAAACGGGGTGACGTAAAACCAATATGGAGTGAGGTTGCACCCACTGGCGCTGTCACTAAGGCGTACTGGGCGCAATGGGACAGTCTGATACTCCAAAACGGAATACTCTACCGGAAATGGGAGAAGACTAACGGCAGAGAGTTCCATCTTCAGATAGTTGTCCCAAGAACGAGAGTACCAGATGTTCTCCGTGAAATACATGATGGCGTATCAGGAGGGCATCTAGGTGTCAAGAGGACGTTAACAAAAGTGCGAGAACGATTCTACTGGTTGCATTGTCGAGATGATGTACAGGATTGGTGCCGCAAATGTACTACTTGCGCTGCTGTAAAAGGACCACAGACCAGGAGCCGTGGGAACCTGCGGTTGTATAACGTCGGTGCACCGTGGGAACGAATTGCAGTTGACGTAGCTGGGCCATTTCCTGTAACGGATTCGGGAAACAAGTATTTTATGGTCGTCATTGACTACTTCACCAAATGGCCCGAAGTGTTCGCCATACCAAACCAAGAAGCCACAACAGTCGCTTCTAAGTTAGTCGAAGAAGTTATATGTCGCTTTGGTGTGCCTCTGGAAATCCATTCTGATCAGGGCAGGAACTTCGAATCGCAGGTGTTCCAGGAAGTGTGCAGAATTTTGGGCATGCATAAGACGAGGACCACCGCGTACCATCCACAGTCTGATGGAATGGTTGAGAGATTTAACCAGACCCTTGAGAGGCATTTGGCGAAATTGGTAGATGACAAACAAAAGGATTGGGACAAGTATATACCACTCTTCCTTCTGTCTTACCGAACCGCCGAGCATGAGAGCATAAAAGCTACCCCGGCGTATGTCAATTTCGGTAGAGAACTACGAATACCAGTAGACCTATTGACAGGAGGGTCACCGGAGGGACCAAAGACTGTACAAGACTATGTCTGCGATTTAAGGGAAAAGATGCGCTATATACACGCCTTGGTTCGGGAAAATGGGTTACAGTCAAGTGAGAACATGAAAACCAGATACGACCGGAAATCGAACACGAGCGGCTTCGAGGAAGGGTCACTGGTGTGGCTGCATAACCCAACTCGCCGGAAAGGGAAATCTCCAAAGTTGCAGAACCAGTGGGACGGTCCATACAAAGTGGTTACCCGACTGAATGATGTGACCTATAGGATTCAAAAGCAACCAAGAGGGACATTCAAAGTGGTACACATAGACCGTCTGGCGCGTTACCATGGTAGTAACAACGATGCTCGGGACGAGCATCTCTAAGAGGGGAGTAGTGTTACGAACACACAAAACACAAAGGAGCTAGCGCCATCTAGCAGCAACTAGTAAAACCAATTAAAGAACCGAACAGAGTGAAACCCCTATTAGATACTAGATGGCGTTAGAGGAACTACCGTACATGCGCGAATCTTCTAGAAAACATTCGTTCCGGGCGATCACGTTCGCGCACAGTCGGGAACATTCTGGAACTCGTCTCGGCGCATATAAATAGCGGCAGGGAGGCGAGCCCGGGCAGTTCAGTTCGAGCTACGATAAAGGCGACTTCGAGAGCGAAAACAAGTGATCAAGAGTGATACCAGTGAAACCTACAACTTGGCTACGATCTAGGACATTGTTAGTGCTTAGTGTTTGGACCTAGTGCTTAGTGTTTGGACCTAGTGCTTAGTGTTTTGACCTAGTGCTTAGTGTGTAACTAGTGCTAGTGAATAAAGTCTTCTAAAAGAGTCAGCAGGTCTTTCTCTCCAAATCCTTCGAACCCTAACACGTAACACTATGTAACGAAATCTATTATTAGTATTAATCTGGAAAACTGGTCATTGTAACTATATTTTGAAAACTCGGCTTCGAACCCAAGCCTGCTTAAAATTAAAAAAATTCGCACTTAAAATAACTACCTAATATTAAACAAAATAATCGTTGTGAATGGTAAACCGTCTCCCTAAACCCACACCCAATATTCATGATTGCCAACAAGCCACAACATACTGATTCTGCTTTGGGCTCTGCCAAATGCATTTTAATAATACGAGGTGCTATGTGTTCCAAAAAAATTGAGTTCGAAGAATCTAATATTTTTTTCTTCTAATATACGCCACAGTAAAGATGAGTATTGTCATACCTATGTGTGAAGATCGACCATGAGACAGGACGTGTGACCCCGGCCCGGTTACACTCACCTTACACTTGTTGCTTTATATTTGAACTACTGGACGTCAAGTTAGTTATGTAAACAATGTGTTCATATTTAAACTTCACAGATTTCTTAAATAGATGAAATAGCTAGCCCCAATGACAATTTCATTCCTTAAGCTCCATGTTTCACTATATAATATTGGTATGATTAATCCTGAAACGAATCGCCACTTTTTGAACCCAATATTATCACCTCAACGTTTTATTTATTTATTTATTATTTACACTTTATGCTTAAACTATGCAAAGGCGGACTTAATGCCTAAGGCATTTTCTACCAGTCAACCATAGGGTGGTGCAGAAAAAGGGAAGGTAGAAGTGTAACAAATAAAGCTAGATTATCAAAGATTATAGTTGTTAAAGACTTATTGACATAGATAAATCCTATAAAGAGTACAATTAAACAGATACATACATACATACACAGATATATACGTACATTACACATACCATAAATACACATAATACAGGTACTTAAATACAGATAGATAGTAGTATAGTAGCTTCATAGACTCAGATGTAGATGCAGCTAAACGTGAGGTTGTGTCGATATACGAAGATAGTGCTCACGTATCTTACGCTTAAACGCTTTACGGGAGGTGCACATCCTGATTTCCGGCGGAAGAGTATTCCAGAGAATAATGGAGCGAACAAAGAAAGAAGAATGAACGAGGCATGAGCTATGAGGTGGGCAGGTGAGCAAGAGATTGTCAGAAGATCGAAGATTTCGGTCGTGGGTTGAGCCTAAAAATTGAAAATGTGAAGATAGATACGTAGGAGCCGTGGGAGAGTAGAGAATAGTGAAGAGAGTGTTCAGCGCACGCATTTCACGTTGCTGTCGTATAGGTAGCCATGACACCTTTTTTCGGAAATGAGAAAAACATGATCATATTTGCGGAGATTGAAAACGAATCGAATGCAATTATTGAGAAGTCGGTCAAGTTTGTTGAGTAGATCTGCATTCAGGTCGAGATAGCATACATCACCATAGTCGAACGTTTTCTCAATTCGTAGCTGTTATTTTGGAGACCAGGGTTCCCTCTCCGGAGTTTATTGTTGTAATTTGTACGATCATCAACATTTTAGGTGGTGAGACCATTGGTGCATCGGGGTCAGCATTTCTTATGTCTACCCTTCCTAAAAGGGACTGGCAATTTTTGATTAAAAATTCGTCGGAATGTTGTTTTTATATTTTATAATATTTGTAAGCCTCGCATGAACATGCAGAACTTTAACTTATCAACACCATTATTGTAAAAATACCATGTTTCAACAAATAAAAAAAATACTGAAAATCTTATCCTCCCAGCCAATGGAAACATTCCTACTGGGGATAACTAGTTACTTTCCAACACCACTGATACGAATCTTTGTTGCAAAATTGATTTCATTCATTAAAAAGGCATATACAATATATATTCACACAATTGATATCGGAAAAAACTTGTTATTCTATAACAAGGAATAAATCGTTGATGTGATAGTTTATCTGTCTAAAGGTGATCTACACGAGTCAGACTGGCATCAAGTAACCTTTATACAAAAAATATCGGTTTAATTCCTTTATTACTTTCATTTCTTAAAACGTCAATTGATTCTGTCGTTAATGAAATATGTATTAGACTTAATAAGTACTGACATGAGTATGCGGATATAAGCTGTATTTGATAATTATATAATATTTTGTAATTAATTTGTGTTGAGCTAAATTTTACACTTTTTCAGTGTAATAGCAGAGCGCGAAGAATTGATAAAACATTGACACGATAATTACTAATGGTCTTAATCATAATGACTTATCGGAGGTTTAAACGGAGATTTTATCAGAGAGATAAAAAACGTTTTATCGTAAAAAGACTATTATAAATAACAAGTTTTGACAATTTTCGCAAACCGATTTTAGCGAACTTTTAAACCTCCGATAAGTCATTATGAATAAGACCATTAACCTAAACATTTCCGCTGTCAAGAAAATAAATGGCACACTGCTCTGGGATTTCATACAGCTATTATGTTTCAATGATGATGGTTTGATCTATACTATTCATATAGGTAAAATTTGTAAAATGTACATAGGGAGCAATCTCCGGAAGTAGAGGTCTGGTCATAAAAAAATTTTCATACTCCTCTCCTCCTCTCCAGCCCATTAAGGTCCCACTACTGGGTACGGGCCTCTTCCACTTCGGGAGGAACTATGGCTATGGTCTACTGTGCCGCACTGACCAAGAATGTTGGCACAGGATTTACCTTCGAGTTTTCCGTCTCTCACTGCTTATATTGTCCCTTAGCTAGCTCTCACAGCTCCCTGGGAAAGAAATGGGGTGGTGAAACCTATATTCTTAATACGTCACCACACGGACGCTTATCATACAATAACGATTTAGTTTAATCTCAGGATTTTAGCCCGATGATTTGATTATCAAAAATCAAATCAAAATCAAAAATCATTTATTCACGTAGGCATATTCTCTTTTTGCCAAAAAAAATAAGCTCCTATGATATGTCCAAAAATTATTTTCCCTACCACCGGTTCAAGACTTTCAATCCGCTGAGAAGAACCGGCGTAAAAAACTCAGCAGATATCGTTATCTTTTGTCATTTGTTAAAATATTTTTTTTTTTTTATATCTTTGGTAGGCAAATGACCACACTCCACCTGATGTTAAGCGAAAGTGTAATCCAGACATGAGGACGGCTAGTACGTTGTCAGAGCACTAGCCGCCCCCACCTTGCCGGCCCACAAGATGCCTTTTCACGCCTCGCTTGAAAGACCCCATATTGTAGGAGTAGGCAAAAACGTGTGCAGGGAGCGAGTTCCATTTCTTCGAGGTGTTGCAAAGAAAGGAGTTACCAAACTTTTTTGTGCGAGATGGTATGGTGTCCACAGTATAGCGGTGGCATCTCATACCTGCGCGTGTGGTGCGATTTAAAAAAGGAGAGGGAGGAATAAGGGAGAATAACTCTTCAGAACATTCTCCGTGGTAAATTCTATAGAAAGCGCTAAGTGCCGCAATATCTCTGCGCATTTGTAGAGTTTCTAATTTGTTGGAAACATCAGCATCAGCTATAATGCGGACTGCACGTCGCTGCAACCTATCCAGGGCATCTAAAAGGTACTGGGCGGATCCATCCCAGAGGTGCAAATAATCATTACAATGATTCTTAAAATTTATATAAATTACAATTATAATAATATGTGTTGCTCTGGAACAATTTACTCCCAAGCTTTATTGTCATTAACATAGTCTGAAATTTTATAATACGCCTTTTTACATAGCTTAGATTTTACAAATTTTTTAAACTTAGATTTATTTAATTCTTTCACATCATTAGGGAGTTTGTTATAAAAACGAAAGATGCCCCATGAAAGAGTTACTTATTTTGTGGAGACGAGTAACATGCATTAAGCACTACTGTTTCCGATAATTATCACAAATATATGAACACACTGTCATAATCAACTGTTAAAATACCACATGGTGCTATAAATACCTTAAAAGTTTTAACCTCTGATCTTTGAGATGATATGCGAGTAAAATTATAAATTTAATTTAATTTAAACACCGGTTATAATCATAAATTATTCATTATACTAATAGCTTTCGTAATAGATGATTAAATAGCATTGTTAATAATTTTATAGATATGTTTACTTGAATACCTATGAAAGGTAAAACATAAAAACGTACCTAGAATACATAGCTTTTAAAACTAGGACAGTTGGTTTTCCCAATCACAAGACCCTTAGGCGTTAAACTTTCCGATTACTAATAAGCACACCAGATACAATATAGACATTAGAATATAAAAAAGATTATACCTTGTATGAACATGGAAATGGAGAGGGGGAATGATAGTTGGCAGGATATTGTCTCAGGCACCGCAGTGGGTTTTCTGAAGGCTGCGGCGCGTGCCGCATGCCAATACCGCGGATGACCTCGTACAACCCTATTAATACAAGATACATCGGATATCTCACGTAGTTACCAATCACAACCATGAGGTTCATCTACGGGTGTTTGTGTATTGCTTCTATGCTTAAAGTTGTTATTCCGGCACCGGCTAACGGTTTTGTGTTCCCTGATGAAAGGAGACAAAAGAAATTGGAACCAGTGATCACTCCACCAGTTCTGCCCGTTATAGAACATTTGGAGCATGATCCGAGTACGTTACTACCGAGTGAGCGTAAGCCTTCATCGTTTAATCAAGTGAAACCGAAATTTGGATTCGGTGGAGGTTTTAACGTGGCTCCGTCTGGCACTGGTGGGCTTACAGCAAGTATAAGTAGCAGTGCTAATGGTGGTGGAAATAGCCATTCAGCGTCACAGTCTTTCTCTTTTGGATTTAACGAAGGTTTCAGCGCTTCCCATTCAGCGAGCCAGGCTTCTTCATTCAATGGTTTTGGCAGGTCAGTCACCTTAACGTAAGAGTTGCATACACCTGAAAAGGCATAAAGGAAAATATTTTATGTTTTAGAAATTAGATTAATTACCGTGATTATAGTTTTGATTAAATTACGTGAAATTAGGATAGGTTCAATTAGAAAATTATTTCTAAGGGTTTAATTTACCAGTAATTATTTGGTCGGCATTGACCAAATTTATATTAAATTTTAAATACTAGAGACAATATTGTCCTACTTATTGTCTGTTATTCAATGTTGTTTGGTATGCGTTAGTAACTTATTTTATTTCATACATTAAATTTGTGATTTGTGATAATACAATATAATACTGCGATAATATGTATAATACTGCGATTGTAGTTTTTATACGAATCTTTACATTGCTATGTAGGAGAAAATAAATCTTTATACTCATCTAGCTATGGACAGCAATCTGACGTTAGAAGTTTTTAAGCTTACCCAATATTCAGAGATCTTGGGTTTAATTCTCATATCTATCCTGATTTTATTTTCTAACACGCTTTTATTAGCTTGGTACGTATCTATCTGTGTATGAATCTGGGTATGGGATTCTTTGAAATGGACTTTCACCCACTTGAATCAGTCGGATTGATATGAAATTTTGCACATATTTTTAATAAAGATTGATGACAATGCTATAATTTAAAAAATATTCAGAATTTTCTAATCGTGATTTTTTAGTTTTTGAAATGATCAAATTATTACTAGTTGTTATTTGTGTTGTGTCTGTTAGAATTTAGGTCTCTAAATTCTAACAGACACAACACAAATAACAACTAGTAATAATCTCAACAAATTATATTAAAAAAACCTTTCTCTTGAACCACTCTATCTAGAGAGAGAGTGAAGATTGCGGAATTTTGAATTTCAATGATTTACTAACTCACATAGGGACATGCAAAAATAACGACTTTGTTTTATATTATGTAAAGATTCAAATTCTTTATATTATAACAGATTTACGACTGGGTATAAATACCTACATACCAATGGCTATGTAAACCTTAACACATTCTTGGTAATAAAATTTAACTATATACACAAAGTTGCATCAAATTTAAACAGTTGCAATCAGTTAGTGACACCTATTCTGTTGCGTCCAAAACTCAACCTAACTTAACTAAAATGAAATAACTATAGTGCATTTTGATTTAACAGCTATTTTGTTGTAAACATTTACATACATATAAATTTGAAATCGTTATTCTTTATTACACAGTCTTTTACAACAAGAAAGTTCAGTAAAAATTGTCGAATTGTGTTATTAAGACAATCTATATCTATTAACACGCTTATGTTAGTTCGAAACGTATCTATCAATGTATTAATCTATGAAACGGCAATTTTTAAAAGTGTTTTTCACCCACTTACAGTAGTCGGATCGATCTGAAATTTTGCACACATATTAAGTACCGATGACAATGTAATAATAATAAAAAATATTCAAGATTTTCAAGTGTATTTTTAGAACTAAGTAGATTATTTTTAGTTTAGTTGTGCCAGTGGAATCAGTGCCAGTGTGTTAGTTTCGGTTTGTTAGTATTACGCAAATATAGTTAGCACACAATATGGTTTAAGGGGGTCGACCTTAATAATATTCCCACAAACCTAGCCACAGTTTATAAAAAGGTGGATTTTCCTAAGTGACACAAGCCAGTACCAATGACTTACTTTTACTTATGAGTCTTATGACACACATGGTAATTTTATGAGTACATAATATCATTATGTTTTTTTTTTGCTAAAGTGCGTGTGTTGGATTATACAACGTATAATTTACAAATATTAGTAGAAGGTAGAGATTTAAATAGTTTGTATAACAAAGTTAAAGGTCTCCTGGTAGAGCAATTATGTCGGCTTTCGTCGTCGTCGACTTTTATTAGGTTGCAAGTTCGATTTTTACGTAGAACATAGATAATATGGATATTTTTTGTAGGTATTTGTTTATTTAAGAAATTTCATACTACTGACGGAGCGTAGCATGAAGTATATTAAATTGCTTGGTTAAAAAAAAAAACAAAAAAACGCTTATAAATCCTGATTATCTATACCTCTAATATAATAATAATAAATAATAATTCTTTATTTCTCAAAATACAAGATTTTTAGTAGTACAGTACAGCTGTTTACAAAAACTGTTTGTGAATATTACAAAATTTTTTCATAAGTACAGAGATGCGAGTGCGGTCCTGCATTACCTAACTAGGCTAAGAATTTAGCCTGTGTTTAGGATACAGTCCCTGACCCCCTATGATTGGACGTGAACTAGGCACATATTGAATACGTATTGTGTAAGCAGTACTATTAATACATATACATTGTAGATTAAATAAGATCATGCAGCATGCAGTGAAGAACAAAGGTGTGTGTAATAGTTTGAGTTTTTGTGTGTATGTGTGTGTGTGTGTACGTGTGTGTGTGTGTGGGTGAATGTGTATGAGTGTGTGAATGTGATTGTTGATAAAATTGAAGATTATGACAGGTTAACATTTCTATAATTATTGTTCTACAGAATTTTGGTTAATATTTTACAATAAGGTGAGTATTACTATTAAGTTATGATTGCCAAAAGATTTTCAGTCTCTTCATACGATTTATTTATTAAGAATTTGTCTATAGTTTGTTTACACTCGCGTTGAGATAGGTGATAAATAGGTATAGTTTTATTTATTTTATTATACAGATACGGCCCCAAAAAGTATAAGAATCGCTTGGTAAATGAAAAATTAACTTTAGGTACGGAGCAAATAATATCCTTACGACGTTTGGACATAGGTTGATAAGGAGTGTTTCTATGTTGCTGCAATAGAGCGTGGGAGATATATAACTGTCTAATATTCAATACATTACATTTATTATAAAGCTCTGAAGTGGGAAAGAGTATTGGACGGAAAGTGGAGATTTTTAAGATGGCCCTATGGGCAACTTCTAGTGGTTTCAATGAAGTTTTGTGTGTGCCGCCCCAGCAGGATATGCAGTAAGTCAGGATAGACTGGCATAAGGCTTGATAAATACGACGTATCAAAAATTGATTTGCTGCTTGACGTAACAGCTTAAAAACAAATATTAACTTTCTTATTCTAGAGGTTAATTGCTCGATATGAGCTTTGAAATCCAGAGTGCTGTCCAACATGATGCCAAGATATTTAATAGTATTAACGGAAGTAATAGCGGGACAGTTACATGGTACTGTTTTTAGGTGACATGAATGAATGAAGAGGCTTACGGGAGTATCAGACGGGAGATTAGTCTTTGCAGAGAAAATGATGTACTGGGTTTTAGCTGAGTTAAGAGTCAGAGTATGAGACACAAGCCAGTCAACAATGGTGTTTAATCCATTTTGAGCGCTGGAAAAAAGATCAGAAAATGAATTTGCTACAAAAGTGATTGCAGTATCATCAGCATAACATACGATTTTTGAATTAGAGGGATTTAAATTACACAAATCATTGATGAAAACCAAAAATAAAGTTGGCCCCAAAATACTTCCCTGGGGAACTCCATAAAAGATATAACAAAGCTGAAGAGTTTGTTTGATTGTTTGAACGCGCTAATCTCTGGAACCACTAGTCCGATTTAAAAAATTCTTTCAGTGTTGGATAGTACATTTATCGAGAAATCCTATAGGCTATATAACATCACGCTTGGTCCAACAGGCGCGAAGCATAGTGAAAAATGTTTCAAAAACGGGGATTTTTTTTTAAATTCCACGCGTTCGGAGTCGCGGGCGACAGCTAGTTATTTTATATAATTGCAATATCATCGGCCCTTAATAAGTGTACAAAATCAGATCTGTCCGACTATCTACTATCTGTCTGCAAGTGGATCCAAATTAGTTACTTTCAAAGATTCTATTACATAGCTTAATATATTGATAGATAAGAACCGAACGTGTTAAAAAATATCTTGTGTTATAATTGCGTATTAGTACTTGAAACCGCGCCACTGATTAGTAACATAACAAAAAATGTATTTGAATATACACGACACAACGGCGTGTTGTTACCTACGCTTATGTATGGAAGCGAATGTTGTGTGTGGCAGGAGAAGCACAAAAGTAGAATAAATGCTGTAGAGATGCGCTCTTTGAGAAGTATGTGTGGTGTGACTTTGAAAGATAGATTAAGAAATGAAGTTATAAGAGAACGTTGCGGTCTGAAAGAGGATGTAGTGACTAAGGTGGAGAAAAGTATGCTTAGGTGGTTTGGTCATGTGGAGAGGATGGATGAGTGACGATTAACGAAAGACATATACAATTATACACAGCGGAGATAAGTGGAAATGCTGGGAGAGGACGCCCGAGAAAAATATACTCCGATGTCATCGCCGGTATACTCCAAAAGGGGCAAGTGCGTATCACTTACAACTTTCGGGCATGTATGACCAGATGTATGAGTGTGGATGAAGCCAAGGAAGTATGTTTGGATCGTAGCAGGTGGCGCTCTATAGTCTCTGCCTATCACCATGGGAAAAAGGCGTGATATTATGATGATGATGATTCGTACGATTGAATACCACAGAAAAATTTATATTTTAAACAATCATGAGTCATGATTACTTATGATTTTATTAAGCACGAGGCAGACAGTCACATTTTGGTAGGTGCATTCAATAATTTATTATAATAAACAAAATATTTCATAGCTTTTACCACCAGACAAGATAATCATTCCATAATACACGGAATAAACAATGTCAACTGAAATACACGTGTATTATAATTTATGACTATTGTTTTGCCAATGTTTAAGCAATAAGTGTGTGATTTACGTAACTCTACAGAAATTATAATATTCTGTACATTTCACATTCATTTAAAATACCAAAAAATGTTTGAATGAATAAAATATTCCACTTCTTTGTAGTAGTTTTTAAACATGTATGGTCTTCGTATTGAAATTTTCGTGAGTTTGAGTCATATTAGAAATACTATATTACCGGCTAACACTCACAGTTTTGGGATCGAAGATGTCGACCCAGGTTTCGAGCATATCCGACTCGTCCTGAAGATGAGCATCGGATATGCTCGAAACCTGGGTCGACATCTTCGATCCCAAAACTGTGAGTGTTAGCCGGTAATATAGTATTTCTAAAATGTATGGTCTTATTCTTAATGACTTATCGAAGGTTTAAAAATTCGCTAAAATGGATTCGCAAAAATTGTCAAAATTTGTTATTCATAATAGTCTTTTTACGATAAAACGTTTATTATCTCTCCGATAAAATCTCCGTTTAAACCTGCGATAAGTCATTATGAATAAGACCATTTACCTTTACGCACGGGTCTTTTATCTACATGATCAGACGTTTTTCTTTAGGTTTTAGAACTGAGTTATCAATCTTCCCCCGCAGAATTTTCTAGTTAACATGTAGTACCTAGATCTTATCTGATTATAGACAAAGTTTTCATTTACGAGTATTTAAAAAAATGGTCAAGTGCGAGTGGGACTCGCGCACGAAGGGTTTCGTACCATTATCTATGCAACATAGGGCAACGTTATTAGTATCGAGCAAGAAACGGTAAAAAAATCATGTTTGTTGTATGGGGTATTCTTCTATCTTCTCTTTTACCTATACGTAACTAAAAAGACTGACTGACTGAATGTTTTAAAGCACAAGTCTGCTTATCCCCATTTGGAGCTCACATATATTTTATATTTTTAAATGAATATTTTTTTATTTAGTAAACTTAAAATTATATTATATTTAAAAATTATATATAAAAATGAAATATTTATGGACATTTCACACATCGTCCTCTGGTCCCAAGCTAAGCTTGTATACTTGTGTTATGGGTATCAGAATATGGATAGAATACATACCTATACTACTTTTCTTTTTGTAAATACATACTTAGAATACCATGACATATCAACACCCAGACGCAGTACAAACATTTGTATGACAATTATAAATATCACACCAATGATTGTCCCGAGCGGGAAACGAACCCGCGACCTCGTGAACGGCAGTCCGTTACATGAACCGCTCGACTACGAAGCTCGCCGTAATAGATTGAGGTGTAAAAGAATAAAATTTAAAAAAATATATAAGAAAAGTAGATTTCAGGCGGGCGAAGTCTCGGGATAAAGGCACTTACAAAATTCTCATATGAATAAACATATTTTTAGGGTTCCGTACCCAAAGGGTAAAAACGGGACCCTATTACTGAGACTTCGCTGTCCGTCCGTCCGTCGGTCCGTCCGTCTGTCACCAGGCTGTATCTCAAGAAGGGTGATAGCTAGACAGTTGAAATTTTCACAGATTTCACAGTATTTCTATTGCCGCTATAACAACAAATACTAAAAATAAAATAAAATAAATATTTTAGGGGGGCTCCCATACAACAAACATGATTTTTTTACCGTTTCTTGCTCGATACTAATAACGTTGCCTTATGTTGCATAGAAAATGGTACGGAACCCTTCGTGCGCGAGTCCGACTCGCACTTGACCAATTTTTTTATCTTTAATTCTAGTTTGTAACCATATTTTATTTTTTAATTTCCAGTGGCTTCAGTGGCAGCCAAGCTAGTAGTCAAGCAGCATCATTCGCTGGTTCCGAACATTCTGTGTCAGGTGCCTCTTCGTCTGCATCTTCGGCGGCTTTAGGCAACAACTTTGGAAGCAATTTTGGAAACAGCTTTGGAGGTAGCCAGAGTCAAAGTGCCTCTTCAGCGTTTGGTTTCAATGGTTTCCAACAGCCAGATGTGAGTATGATTCTTGATATACCTACAAGTAACGACATCTCGTAGCGATCAATCTGTGCACATAAATCGAATGTTCCTACATGCGTCTCTACATGCCTTCATCTGCAATGATTTGTTATACACATATGATGCAAATTGGTTAGCTCAGATACCGATTTCTCTCTATATCTGTTAATGTCCCACTGTTGGACACTGGTGTCTTCCACTTTGGGAGGGATTATGGTCTATTGCGGCGCTAACCAGGCGTATTGACATAGGCTTTAGTTTCAAGTTTTCCGTCTCTCAAGTATGTTAGCAGCATAGCCATATACATAGACATATTTTTGCAATATTTTTTATTGGTGTTTGGAATGAATTTAATATCCGATTTAATGATAGTCGAATCATAAGATGCTGTAAATACGAAGTTTAGTTGGAAACCTTGTCATATTTCCCTTTCCTCGGAAATAAAAAAACAATACAGTAATAAAAAATATCAGTACTTTAGGAACAATCTACATAAACAATTGACAGCAACAGCTGTATTCAAATAAGATACAAAAATAAAATGACATAAGAAAATGTTTTTCTTTAAACTTTTTACATGAATAAAAAAAATCTATATTCGTAATGAATTGATCAATTATGTCTTTAAGAATAGAAGAACTGTTTTTAACACGCTTTTATAAGTTTGGTATGTATCTATCAATGTATTTATTTATTATTTTATTATTATTCATTTTATTTATTGACGGGCTTCGTGGTGGAGTGGTTTATGTAATGGACTGCCGATCACGAGGTCGCGGGTTCGATTCCCGCTTGGAACAATCATTTGTGTGATATCCATAAATTTCATACAAATGTTTGTACTGCGTCTGGGTGTTTTCTATGTATTATAAATATGTATTTACAAAAGAAAAGTAGTATATGTAGTCTATCCGTATCTGGTACCTACCCATAATACAAGCATAGAAATATAGCTTACTTTGGGACCAGAGGACGTTGTGTGAAATGTCTTGAATATTTATTTATTTATTATTATTAATCTGTGTAACGGAATCTTTGAAAGCGATTTTCAGCCACTTGCAGTAGACGGATTGATCTGAAATTTTGCACACCTAACAAGGACCGATGACAATGCAATAAATTAAAAGAATAATCGCAA
This sequence comes from Orgyia antiqua, assembly GCA_916999025.1. NCBI lineage: Eukaryota > Metazoa > Arthropoda > Insecta > Lepidoptera > Erebidae > Orgyia > Orgyia antiqua. Next base: position 26,078,348 of record OU779862.1, read on the forward strand.
TTCCTTCATCAGAATTACTAGAATGGCATGTTGAAGTATCACTATGACCACACTTGTATTTTTAATTATACACGTAATAGTGCAATTGTATATGAGTAGACTCACCAAGATTATTGTGTTTTTACGTATGCCTTTCATATATGTTGGAGTAGCATAGATGAGGATGGAATTGCTATGTTTTAAAATCAGTCTACAAATTGTAGACACTGTCTTTAAGATGTTCATACATCAATTTGACATTCTCTTCCACACATAAAAGGTTCCACAGCAGGTCTCCAACCAAATCCCCTATAACCTGCGCCTCTACCACCAAGATAATGATGTTCACACAAAACGTCACCTCTCAATCGTCACTTTACACTTTCTCACAAATACACACTTTATTATTATACACTCGCGATTATGACCGGAATAAACTCTTTATCACTAACTATAAATAGATAAATAGCAACGAGCAGCGTAACGATTCCTAAGAAAGGTCCGTACTGTACGGTGGCTCGAGTGTAACTGCCTCGATTGCCCACCGTGCGGCGGTATTTATAGTGCCGGCGCACGTGCATGTCATTCGGTCATACCTGCACGTGTTCGTAAGTTTTTAGGTTAAGTATTGAATTTACAATGACGCTATTTTTACATCGTAATAAACCCTAAAGTAATCAACTTGGTGGTTTATAAATTAATATTGGAACAATGAAATGGTTTAACTTAATTATTCTAGGTTCTCTAGACTAATTGATGTGGTTGCGCCGATATATACAATCAGATAATTTCACATAAAACGCTTTGTTTATAGAATCAGGTAAAAATATCATAATTGTTTACTTGTGTTTACTACGATTGTGACAACATGTGACAACAGAAACTTATGTCTCTGACAACATAAACTGTCAACGTTTTGTAAGTAGGTAGCATAGAATTGAGTATTGATGACAATGCAATCATTTAAAAATATTCAGGATATATAAGCGTGTTTTTTAGTTTTTAAACTAAGTAGATTATTAAATAATTTATTACTCAGTTAGAAACAATATAGTCTACATGAAAGAAAATAGAAACCATTTTCGGAATCGTAAATGGCAAAATTTTACTAACAACATTAACAACAGCAATTTTTAAAAGACTTTCCACTAACATCTAACATTTGACGAGCCTCGTGGTCGAGTGGTTCATGTAGCGGACTGCCGATCAAGAGGTCGCGGGTTCGATTCCCGCTCGGGACAATCATTTGTGTGAATTTTCTAATTGTCATACAATTAATGTTTGTACTGCGTCTGGGTGTTTCTATGTTTTATAAGTATGTATTTACAAAACAAAAGTAGTATATGAATTCTATCCGTATTCTGGTACCCATAACACAAGCATATAAGCTTAGCTTGGGACCAGAGGACGTTGTGTGAAATGTCCATGAATATTTATTAAAAAAACAACAAAAAAAAAAATTACCGAAATTTCATTACGTTAATTTTGTGTTATATTTTTTATGTTTTTTCAGTTCTTCGGTGATGGTCTCCTAGACATCAGGCATAGAGGAGTACCGAACTTCCCAACATTTCCATCTTTCGATGGCAGAAGCAAAGGCGTCAGTGCTGCTGCTTTTAGATCAGGAAAATTTAAACCATCTTCAAGAAGCGGAGATGATTTCTTAGCTGTATTAGTTTCTGATTAATTTAGTAATAATAAAGGTTAAGTATTTATAATAAATCTTGTATTTCTGGGAAAGGTGGTTGAATGATAAAATGAGCAATTTTTTCTCAGCTCATAAATGGGACACAAGCCTCTTCCTCGAAGGAAGGATGTTTTGTCTGCTATAAGAAGCTGACCGTTGTATGTCCGTGTGGAGACGGACTAAGAATACAAGTGTCACCACCTCATCTCCTGCTCGCATCGTATCCGGGGTGCTGTAAAAGCCAGCTAGGGATATTTTACACAGATAATATTTTCTGTGAGAGACGGAAACCTCGAAAATAAACCCTGTGCCAACACGCCTGGTCAGCGCGGCACAGTAGACCATAATCCCTTCCAAAGTGGAGGAGGCCTGTGCCCAACAGTGGGACGTTAATAGGCTGGAGAGGGAGAGAGAACAAGCTGACCAGGCGTTTTGGCACAGGGTTTATTTTCGATATATATAGGAATTTATTTTAAGTTTTCTATCATTATCTAGAAGAACATATCCCAAAGCCCACTAACAGGACCGTAAAGAGGAATAAGTGGAGTAACACTTTTATTCGGAAGTCACCAGGAGAAATGTGATATATTTGACAATTTAAATAAGTAAGACGTATAAGTTACTTTTTATATGACATTAAGTAAGTATTTGGTATAGGAGAACGGGCGTATCCGACATAGCCCGAAAGGTTAGGCACGCTGAAGTTGCAATGGGCAGGCCACATCGCTTGTAGGACTGATGATCGTTGGGGAAGAAAAGTCCTAGAGTGGCGACCACATACCGGACGACGCAGCGTTAGGCGGCCCCGACAAGGTGGAGCGACGATATCGTCAAGGCCGTGGGGAGACATTGGATGCAAGCGGCACAGGACCGCGCGTTGTGGCGTTCTATGGGGGAGGCCTATGTCCAACAGTGGACGGAGAGCGGCTGATGGATGGATGGAAGTATTTGGTTCGCATATTGTTTTATTTTGCCCTCCACTCAAATTGAAAAGACAAATAATAGGTGATTTATAAATATTATCTCCTATGGTACGTAGCTAGAAAGTGAGTGGTTGTTATAGATCCATAGATCTTTGATCGTCAGTCTCGTACTGCGATATTTGTTGCTAGTGCCTGGAGCTATTATTTTGTAAAGATGTTTAGTTAATTTGAAGAAAAGTAATAAAGTAACTTGTAGGCGTTCTTAGAAGTTATAATTCAAGCAAGAATTAATACTTGGAGCACCAGCTCCAAGTATTAATTATAGATTACAGCAGAGCACCAGCTCTGCTGTAATCTATACTATCTATTCTATACTAATATTTAAAGCTGAATAGTTTATTATTTAAACGCGCTAATCTCAGGAACCACTGCTCCGTTTTGAAAAATTCTTACAGTTTTGGATTGTATAGTTATCGAGGAAGGCCATATAACATCACGATGCAACTAATAGGAGCGAAGCGTCAGTGAAAAATGATGTAAACTCGGAGAGCATTTTCTTAATTCCATGCGTAGGAAGTCGCGAGCAACAGCTAGTAATCTATACTTAATATATATTTTTTTATTTATTTTATCAGCGTTTATTTGTGATCAGTCATATACTATAAGCAAATATTTGGATAGCGTCTATGTCATGTAGAGTGCATCCCCCATTGAGGATGTGCTACTCATTGCATTTCACTTATGTTGTGGGTCCAGAATGGTAAGTCTTTTCAGACGTGTCACGCTCTCAGATTGTAATAACTGGACTGCTAGATGGTTAGGATGATTGGCAAGCCTTTCTTTATAGCGTTCATTGGCATTTCGTATTTCTTGTAATACTGTATCAACACCCAGATTGGCATGTATTTCCGAGTTCGTTACAAACCATAGTGCATTTGATAGTGATCTGAGTATAACATTTTGCAGGCGTTGTAGTATGTTAATATTGGAAATACATGCACTTCCCCATAGTTGGACGCCATATAAGTAGCGTGGTCTGAGTATACTTTTATAGATAAGCAGCTTATTATCCAAAGAGAATTTCGAGTTGCGTCCCATTAACCAGTAGAGGTTTCTGTAGCGGATGTTCAGTTCATTTCTCTTACTTTTGATGTGGTTTTTCCACGTCAGTCTTCTGTCTAAACGAATACCCAAAAACTTAACAGTATCAGTGTGGTGTAGCGTTTCATCACCAAGGCAGGCTGGTGAGCAGTTATCTCGTCTCAAAGTAAAAGTAATATGTTCGGATTTGCTGGTACTCGCTTATATCCGCCACTGTTTTAACAAGATATTGACTTCATCAAGTCCCTTCTGTAGAATTGCTGGCGCTTCATTCGGGTCCGTGTGTCTGGCAAGAATTGCTGTATCATCGGCATAGGTTACAACAGTCGTCCTCGGTACTTCCGGTAAATCTCCAGTGTATATAGTGTACAACACAGGCCCAAGGATAGATCTCTGAGGTACGCCTGCTTTGATGTCAAAAAATGCCGATGTGAAGCCACCCTCTTTCACCTGGAATAGTCTGTTTGAGAGATAAGAAGCCAGCAACAGATAATAGCTGTAGGCGACATGCAGTTTTATTTTTGCAAGTAATCCATTATGCCACACCTTGTCGAAGGCTTGCTTGATGTCAAGGAAAGCGGATGAACAGTATTCCTTTTGTTCAAAAGTCTCTCTTTACTTATGATGCCGCAAACCCAATGAACCTACTCTATTGTAGAGTGCTGTTTCCGGAAGCCAAATTGATGCTCAGGTATAGTATTGTTCTTGTGCAACATAGGCATAATTCTACTTAAAACGATCTTTTCGAACAATTTAGATAGGATAGGCAATAAACTGATTGGTCGGTAAGAAGTAATATCATGAGCAGGTTTTCCGAACTTATGGATCATTACTATCTGAGGAATTTTCCATGCTTGAGGGAAATATGGCACGCGCAAAATACCATTAAAAGAATTACTAAGTAGGTCACAGCTTTTTTAGGTAGTTCCTTTAGGACTTCCTTGGTTATGATATCGAAACCTGGCGCTTTTTGTCCTTTAGGGACTTTATCACTCTCCAGACTTCCCGAACTGTAGCTGGTCTCAGAGGAGGATCCAGCTGTAGATCTCCAAGTAGTATGCTTTCGAATTCCTTGTCGGAATTTGTGTCACTTGCATTATTTGGAGTAAAAACAGAAGACAAATGTTCCGCAAACGCATTTGCTTTATCCTGAGGTGTTCTAGCCCATTTATTTGGCTTTGTTCTTATAGCCGGTTTCGGTTCTTGTGGACGATCCAATGTTTTAGTGAATTTCCACAAAGAATAGTTGGTATGTTCCGTAGCTGTCAGTGCTTCTAGTCTCGACTGCAGGGTATTTTCGTGGAGCAGTGATAACGTCAATTTAAGATTTACGATAGCTTTGTTTAAATTTGCCTTGTCTTTTGGATTTCTAGTCAGATGTCAAACTCTTCTTAGACGTCGCTTTTCAAGTATTTGTTGCTTGATGTGCCGCGGTTGATCTAAAACCAAGTGTTTATGTTTCATTTCTGGAGTACATTTCCAGCAAGCTTCTTGTATTAAGCATGTTATATATTTGGTGGCCTCCTCGATGTCTTGACTTTCAAATCTATATTCCGGTCAACATATTCCCCAATTGACGCCAATCCGTATGTTTATTATATAGTTTGTCATCCTTTTCGTATTCTATTAAGGTCGTGCTTGCGGTTAGAATGACTGGTGTATGGTCAGAGGAACTATCGAGGCAAGACTCAGCCCTGAAATAGTGCCTGGACAGCCCACCCAGAACAAAAAAATCCAAGAGATCGGGCACTTTCTTTGGATCTGTAGGCCAATAACTTGGCTCCGAAGAGGATATTGCGTGTAAGTGATTTTCGTCAATACTGCTCTTAAGTTGACGCCCTCTGGTTGTTGTTAGCCGTGATCCCCAGTAACTGTGCTTGGCGATCCAGTCGCCACCGGCAATAAATCTAGGCCCTAGGCTAGAAAAGAAGTTGTTAAACATGTGCTGGTCTATTTTATGTTTAGGTGGGAAAACATATTGAAGTATCCACACCTGTCCTCCACCGCAACTGTGGTAGCTTGTAGATAGTCAGTCCTAAATTCTGGCAACAAATGATGTTTTAAGGTCTTTCGAATAAGTATAGCTGTACCAGCATGACCTGTACCATCAGGGTGGTTTGTGAGGTAAGTATTAAAATTATCAAACTTAATATTGCTAGAGCTTGTGCAGTGCGTTTCAGATATTAATACTATGTCTAATCTTTGTTCATTGATGAGAGGCTGAACGTCATCCTTGTTGGGTGCCAGGTCATTTGTGTTCCATGTTGCAAGCCGTATGGTGTTCATTTTGTAAGTTTGCTTATGAGGGTTGTTGTTGTTGAAGAAGTTGATCGAACTTTTGGGATTGTTTTATAAGCATTTTTTCTATCGTATCACTAAGAATATGATCGTGTTGTTTAGGGGTTGTAGTTTCTTTTTGAGTTTTGTTAGATTTCAGTATCGCGGAATAAGAAGGACTGATGACATCTCTATCCTTGTTGTGATGAGGCACCGGCACTGCCTTGTTAGTTTTCAGTTTTATATTTTGGCTAGGTGATCTTAGTGTGGACCTGAATGTCTTACGTTTCAAGATTTCCTAGTAGACCTCGCAGCCCTTATAATTCGCTGGATGTGGGCCCTGCCAAAATGCACACATTGCAGGAGTGATTCTATCAGTTTTATTGAACTCGGACGTTTTATGAGACTGGCCACATTTCACGCAACGGTATGGTCTCATACAATAATTTTTTGTGTGTCCGTATTGTTGACATCGCTGACATTGAGCAATAGACTGTCTCTTTCTGGGATCTTCAATTATTACAACCTGGTGGTATATATGTACGTGGTATATATATCTTATTTCTTTTGCAGCTTTGTTATTTGGCCCAGGCATCAGGTTCAGGAAGAAGGTAGAGGTTGGCTTTTTGTCAGGACCATATTTGGAATTTATGATTTCTCCAACAACTACATTTTCCACTTTGCTCAATTTCTTCTTTTATTGCAGTAAAAGGTGTAGTAGGATATAGATTTCGGATAACAAGTCTGTAGGAACGCTCTTCTTTCCGGTTAAAGGTATGACCAATGAGGCCGTGTTCACGCACCAATTGTATTAACTTTTTGTAAGTTTCAATTGTTGTACTACTTACTCTAAGTTGATTTTTACTAATTATTTTATATGTAAATTCATTTCGTTCAGCAGCAGTTCTGAGGAGCTCCGTCAATTTATTGATATCCTCAATACCATAGAGGAGTATTGGTGGTGGCTTGGGGACCTTTATTGGTTTGGCCGAGTCATCCCTTTCAGTAAGGTCTATGGGCAACTGTTCGTAACTGTTAGAAGTAAGTAATGTCGGCGGACTATCAGACAGTTTCTTTCGTTTAGCACTTCTTGTTAAAGGTACTCTTTGCCAGTCTGGGGGCTTAGTAGTGTTGGTAACTTTATCAAGATCTTGTATTGGAGTTTTAGTGACTGGAAGTGACATAATTTCATTTACCACGTCACCTCCTTTACACCCTACTGAAGCAGTTCTTGTCCTTGTAACAAATAAAGCAGGATGGAATGCTTGTTGCACAAGTTTCTTTTTTCCAGAAGTATTTACTATTTCAGAAGCCTGGTTGCTTACTCCTGAGTAGTCTTCGGTTGCAGATTTCACACTCTCCAGCCCGGATACCGGAGAGCGCCAGGGGTTAGCCGGATCGCATGACATAACGCATTCTTCACTATCAGACATTTTCATTTTACGAGTTGGGGGATCACACACACCACTTTCCCAAGGTGATATGGCCACTCTTTTAGTGCATATATGATATGGGTCTCGGCTTGTGGTAGCCTTTGTATTTTTAGCCAGCATTAGTTTCTCGGCATTGTTGCTTGTTTAGCACCACCCGGGGGGCACGTGTAGGGTGGGCCTAGGAAAGGTGGTAACTCCTACGGACGCAAGCAACTTCACCCCACTTAATATTATAATAAAGCTGAAGAGTTTGTTTGTTTGTTTGTTTGAACGCGCTAATCTCAGGAACAACTGGTCCGATTTGAAAAATTCTTTCAATGTTCGATAATACATTTATACATTTATTTATACATTAATACATTTATCGAGGAAGGGTATAGGCTAAATAAATCACGCTGCGAATAGTAGGAGCGAAGCAGTAGTGAAAAATGTTGCAAAACCGGGAAAACTTTTCTAAATTCCACGCGTACGGAGGTGCGGGCAACAGCTAGTAATATTATAAAAATGAAGAGTTTGTTTGTTTGAACGCGCTAATCTCAGAACCAACGGTCCGATTAAAAAAAAAATTTTAGTTTTCCATATTTAGCATTTATATGCATAGCATATTTCCATACATAGCATATTTATCAAGGATGGCTACGGGCTACACAGCATCAGGCTGCGACTAATAGCAGAAAAGCATCAGTGAAAAGTGATGTAAAAACGGGAAAAATGACTAGATTCCAAGCGTACGAAGTCGCGGGTAGCAGCTAGTCGTAAATATTTGAAACATCTTATTGTTGCATTCCATATAGTCGTGTTTGAAGGCAGCGGCGTATTTTCGCTAGGGCCAAAGGGCCAAGGCCCGGGGTGGGGCCTGCGAATGGACGCTACAGACCCATGTCATTGACAACAAAAAATTCTTAACTAATTTCTATACAATGTGAGAAACAACATGTTGAAGTAAAAAACAACATGGTCCAATTTCATACATGAATTGGTCCTTAAGTAGCTATAAATTACGGTAACAATGTTTCAAATTTATTGCAGTTCTTACAATAGGGATCGTTACTTATTTAAGCTGAGACATTTATGTAAAACACATGTACAATATATAATGTCGTCCCTACACCATTCCCCCCTTTAAAAAAAATATTTATTTACCCAAAGAGAAGAATGTAACAAAACAACACATGGGAAAAAAAGTAACAAAAAGTTCATAAAATTACAATATTGTTTATATTTTACATTAAGTACCTATAAAGTCTTAAAATTAAACATAATTTTTGTAAACACAATACATATAAAGTAAAATAATGTAGATTTTGCTAGTGAAAATATTATTTTAAAAAGGTGGCTTAATTGCCTTTGCAAAATTATCTAATGCTAATGAAATATTATACAAATTAAACTATTATAACTACTTATTTTTGCATATCTGCAAAACAAATCGGTAATTTGACAACTCGTCCACATCGCGTAGTTTTATTAGGTAAAACATTACTAGAGGTGGTATTGTTGAACTCATTATGTGAATTACTGTTATGTAAAATATGCCTTGCATTATTAGAAATATTGTCATTACTATTACTATCGACTGTATAGGCAGGTTTTAATCTATCAATAGATATACATGTTTCCCTATCTCCTATCTTAAGGGCCTACATCAATATTATCGTCGACATGTACATATTAACACAGCTAGTAGGTATAGAAAATGAAGAATTAGGGATATTTATTTTGTTTACTCAAAATCTACTAAATATATTTTAATTCTGACTGACGTGTATCTATATGTAATAGTTACTTATGTTTTTAAAGTTATTATACACGATAATAGACCGACAAATGAAAAAAATAAAAAATGAGAGAGGTTGTTTCGCTAAGATTTTCTATCGAGAAAACTTTATTCAATCGCGTTTCTGAGTTTATACGATCCTAGATCATATATTGAAAAAACATATACTTAAAAATTAGAGCTCTAGCCATTCAATCTATAGAAACAATGAAAACTTCGTACGAAGAAAAATGCACGAAGCTATTTCGGTATCCTCTTAATTATAAAGGTTTTTCCTGAGCTTTTTACAACATTAAATGTGTGACGAACGAAGACTTTTTATATGTACCTACATATGTATTAATGTTACGTCAGTATTGTACGGTTGCCTTTTGTCAGTTCAGTTAATAAATCAGTCTGTTGCTAACCGTTGCTTTTTATTTACGTCTCACTGGCGACGAGCGTGTGTGTAACGAATAATCGCATGTTCTATTTCAAGATGCCTATCGGAAAATTAGAACCTTTTAATTTGAGTTCTCAACAATGGCCAGCTTATATTCGTCGGGTGGAACAATATATAATATTGAACCAAATTGAAGATGACCGGAAAGTTCCAATGCTGATCACAATGGCAGGGGAAGCTACATACGCCCTGATGTGTGATTTATGTTCTCCTAGTTTTCCTGAGCAGAAAAGTTATGATCAGCTGGTTAAATTAGTGACCGAACATTTAGAGCCACAGCGCTCCGAAATCGCGGAGCGCCATGTTTTCCGCTTGCGTAGACAACGCACCGGCGAGCCACTTACGGAGTATTTACAGGCATTGAAACATTTAGCGTCGACTTGCAACTTCGGCAAATGTAAAGATTGTTCGACATTGGAAGAAAATTTGCGAGATCAATTTGTTTCCGGCCTAGCTAACGATGCAATGCGATCTAGAATATTTGCTGAGAAACAGATAAAATATAAGGAGGCTATTGAACTGGCACTGGCTTTGGAGGCAGCTGAAAAACATGCTGAAGTGAGCGATAGCACGGGAGCGGTAGCGACTGGCTCTGCGGCGAGCGGTGAATCGAGTGAGGCCCTGCACCTGCACCTGCACTGCAGCCTGCGCGGCGCGCGAGTCGGCCAGCGCGGGCGAGCGCCGCCGCGGGCACCGGGCGCCGGTTGGATGCCGCCGGCCGCGCGCGGAGCCGCGCCGAGTGACCCGGCGGTGACGAGGGCCTGCTGGCGTTGCGGAAAACCGCACGCCGCGGACAGGTGTCGTTTTAAAAATTATAACTGTGACGAGTGCGGGAAAAGAGGGCATCTTAAAGTGATGTGTAAAGGTGATAGTTTAATCGCGGGCCGTCAGAACTATATGAGAGTAACGGATGACTCTGATGATGGTATGTTTAGTATCGTTTGTGCTCAAAGTAACAAACCACTTATTATGAAAATATCTATAGACAGTAAGATCATTGAGTGCGAAGTGGACACAGGTAGCCGCATTTCAGCTATCAACGAAAATATGTATAAAAAATTGTTTTCTAGTAAATTAATTCATCCTGATAACTTAATTTTACGCAGCTATTCTGGTTCACGAATCGAGTCTCTGGGTTACATTGAGGTGGAAGTAGGCCTGGGCAAATTTAAGCACGCATGTTTACCGTTATATATTATTAGAGACGGGGCGCGACCAATATTGGGAAGGGAATGGATGAATGCATTACAAATTAAACAAATAAACCTCAATGCAATTACAGACAATGGGTTCGTGAATCAATTATGTAAGGAGTTTCCGGAAGTTTTTACAGACAAACTTGCCACATGTAAACGATCCATTCAATTACAGCTGACTGATAAGCAACCGATTTACGTCCGAGCGCGCCCCATTCCATTAGCAATGCGCGCACGTGTTGAGCGAGAGCTAACTCGCCTTGAAAGTGATGGCACTATTTACCGCGTTGATTATTCTGATTATGGGACACCGATTGTCCCCGTAGTTAAAAGTAACGGTGAAATACGCATATGCGGTGACTATAAGGTTACAATTAACCCGATACTTAAACGTGATTACTACCCCTTGCCTCGTATCGATGAAATGTTCGCGGTGCTCAGTGGGGGGGAGAAATTCACTAAAATTGATTTAAAACACGCTTACGAACAATGCTTAATATCACCGGACTCACAACCGTACACTGCGATCACAACACATTTAGGCACGTTTGCATACCGCCGCACGCCTTACGGGCTATCGTGCGTGCCGGAAAAATTTCAAAAACTAATGGAGGAGACTCTTCGGGGGTTATCGGGTTGTGTGGTTTTTTGCGATGATATTTGCATAACGGGAAAAAGCCATGAGGACCACGTTAAAAACTTACGGGCTGTGTTAGAAAGATTGCGTACTATGGGGCTTACGGTCAAACTAAGTAAATGCAGTTTTTTACAAGACAGTGTAAAGTATTTGGGGTTTATTATCAAGAAAGATGGTTTACGACCAGACCCTAGTAAACTTGAGGCGATATCTAACGCCCCTAGACCGAAAAACATATCTCAGCTCAAGAGTTTTCTCGGTATGTTGAATTATTATGGGCATTTTATACCTAATTTGAGCACTTTGCTCCACCCTTTGCATAATTTATTAAGAAAGGAGGTCAGCTGGAAATGGGATTCTGACTGTGAACGTACTTTTAAGGAGGCAAAACAAACCCTTCTTAGTGATCGAGTGCTAGCGCACTACGAGGAGGGTCGCGAGTTAGTTTTGTCAGTTGACAGCAGCGCTTACGGCCTGGGGGCGGTGCTCGCGCATCGATACCCGGATGGAAGTGAGCGCCCAGTTAGTTGTGTGTCACGCACGCTAAACGCGCCTGAACGGAACTATAGTCAACTTGACAAAGAGGCAATAGCGATTTTTTTCGGTGTGACTAAGCACCACCAGTATTTATTTGGCAGGCATTTCACTCTACGTACCGATCACCAGCCGCTGGCTTATATTTTTGGTAATAAAGCAGGCATCCCTCAGACTGCAGCCAGTCGTCTGCAGCGGTGGGCGGCGCGACTGGCGGCATACGATTATACAATAACATTCGTTCGTTCGGCAGATAACGGTCCTGCTGACGCATTATCGCGCTTACCACTGGCCTTGTTAGATGGGACAAGCGATGGTGTGGATTACCTAAATTTGGTGGAGGATAGTTTGCCCATATGTTTTACTGATGTAGCGAAAGAAACGGAACGAGATCCATTGTTAAGTAAAATAAAGGGGTATGTTTTGTTTGGGTGGCCGTCGGTGCCTTCCTGTGACGCAGAAAAGGCGTTTTTCGATAGGAAACAGGATTTAGTCATTACACAGGGCTGTTTAATTTTCAAATATAGAATAGTAGTCCCCCCTTCGCTACGTAAAAAAGTTTTGTATGAAATACATGAAGGACATTTGGGCATGAACAAAATGAAGAGTTTATCAAGGAGCTATGTTTATTGGCCCAGTATGGACAGTGAAATTGAGGAGACGTGTCGAGCTTGCGAGGTGTGCCAGTCAGTACGCGACGCGCCACCGCGGGCGCGGCTGCACCCGTGGGAATTCCCGCTGCACCCGTGGCAGCGTATCCATGCGGACTTCGCCGATTGTGCGGGGACGCGGTATCTGATAGTGGTCGATGCGCACTCCAAATGGATAGAGGCCGTGCCTATGCGGGGCACAGACGCGAAAGCTACTATTCGGGCGTTTAGGAACATATTTGCACAATTTGGTTTACCAGCACAACTAGTGACTGATAACGGACCGCCGTTCTCCTCGGTTGAATTTAAAAGATATTGTGATATAAATTGTATTAAACACGTGACTTCCGCCCCCTATAGGCCGCAAGGTAACGGTGCAGCGGAAAATGCCGTGAAAACCATCAAAAAGACGATTAAAAAAGCGTTACATGAGGGCGATGATGTACAAGCGGCATTAAGCATATTCCTCTTCCAATATCGTAATTGCGAGCACGCCACGACGGGTGTTTCCCCAGAAGTCGCATTGCAGGGACGACGCCTGCGTAGTCGATTAGACGCCTTGCGGCCTGATGTCGCTGAAGTAGTGCGTACAGCACAAGAGCGACGTGTGGCACGTGATGTAGGTGTTGTGCGAAAATTCGAAATAGGTGATAAAGTTCTCGCTCGCAATTACTCGGTAAGGGGGGGAAAATGGGCAGAAGGTAAAATTTCTAAAGTGACTGGACCGGTTTCTTATAAGGTAGCTGTGGATGATGGCGTAGAATGGCGTAGGCATGTAGATCAAGTGGTGCCAGTTGAGAACAAGAACAGATTTTCATTGTCACGAATGAGCTCAGGGGCTGTCCCCAAATATAAAACGAGCGACTTAGGTAGACAGGAAGAAGAGAATGAAATTTGGGATGACGCGGCCGGTGGTGAAGGTGATGAACTCCAACCGACAGAGCCTCAAGTCTCTGTGGTCTCCGCGGGTCGCACTATCACACAAGGCAGCTCTCAGGAGTCATCGCCTGCACCACCAAAGGCGTCTGACCGAGCACTGCGTGCTCAAAATCGGGACAAGCGTTTACGCTTGTGTTAATTAACTTAGAGTAAACGAGTTAGTAGCGAGACACTAATTTATGGTGTTATTACATGTCTTTACTTTTTCCTTTATGTAATGTACTTGTATAGCTATACAATTAAAGTAAGGAGAGATGTGACGAACGAAGACTTTTTATATGTACCTACATATGTATTAATGTTACGTCAGTATTGTACGGTTGCCTTTTGTCAGTTCAGTTAATAAATCAGTCTGTTGCTAACCGTTGCTTTTTATTTACGTCTCAAAATGGACCGTCATATAGTGGTTGAAGTGATTTTTTTAGCATATCGTGCCTAACGTAAACACTTTTGCATGTATTTAAATCCTTCGATACAAATAAAGATTTAGAATTACTATGGCTCGGTGGTCGCGGTTTAAGCTTATTTATTGCCTCCCTAAGCAACTGCAAATATTCTGAGTCCCACACACATTTATCAGGCAGGCATTATTTTCATCATAAAAATCGCCCGGTAAACGAATCGTTTTACCGTATGTCATTTCTGCTGCGCTAATTCCGCTATCGCTTCGAATGGCTGAACGCAAACCTAGTAACACTATCGGAAGCTCGTCCACCCATGATTTGTTGCAATCTAAACGTGCCATAAGTGCAACTTTCAATGCTCTATGCCAACGTTCAATCATGCCGTTGCTTTGGGGATGATAAGGTGTTGTACGTAATTTATTTATGCCTAAATACTTCATAAGATTGTTAAAAAGATCACTCTCGAACTGTCTGCCCTGGTCGCTTGTAAGCTTCAAAGGACATCCAAAGCGTGAGATCCAACATTCAAATACGACTCTAGCCACAGTTTCAGCTGTAATATTTTGTGTTGGTATGGCCTCTGGCCACCCTGTTGCACGGTCTATTAGGGTTACGCAATATTTGTAACCATCTGGTGATGCAGGTAAAGGTCCGACGATGTCAACATGTAAGTGCTGAAAATGATCAGCTCGTTCAAAATTGCCTACTCCCGAAATAGTATTTCTACTGATTTTAACCTTTTGACATGTAGGACATGCTCTGGCCCATTTGGTAATATCTCTATCCATATTTGGCCAAAAAAAATTTTGTTTTATCATTTGCCTACTACATTTAATACCAGGAGGACTAAGGTCATGCACTGAATGAAAAGCTAAAATTCTAAACTCTTCTGTTAAATAAGGTCTTATTCTATCAAGTGAGATCTCGCAGTAAACTAACAAGTTTACTGCGAGATCTCACTTTTACTTACCAGGCTAAGTTTACTTACCCAGACTAAGTTTACTTACTAAGTTTTACTTACCAGACTGTAAGAAACATCTTACAGTCTGGTAAGTAAAACTGCTTAAACTGTATGTACTGTATTTCAATCCGACGCTTGCAATGTTTGTTGCAAATAGACGTCACTTGATTGTTTTTCTGCTAATTTTTCGTAATCTAATACTGTGGGGCAACTAACGGTCTCTATGCGAGATAATGCATCTACCACAACATTTTCTTTTCCACATATGTACCTAATATCTGTACTGAATTCGCTTATATAGGAAAGTTGACGAATTCGTCTAGGGCTTTCCTTATCGCTATTTCTTTTACTGAACGCGTGTACTAGTGGTTTATGGTCTGTACATATCACTAATTTTCGACCTTCCACTAAGCTTTTGAAATGTCTAATAGCTAAGTATATTGCTAACAATTCGCGATCATAGGTAGAGTATATAATTTCTGTCGCTGTTAATTTTCTAGAAAAATAACCCAATGGTTTTCAATTGTTATCAATTTGCTGTTGTAAAACAGCACCTACACTAGTATTTGAAGCATCACACATAAGAGATAAATTAGCATCAGGCAAAGGATAGGACAACGTAACGGCGCTTTGTAAGCTTGCCTTACATTTCTCGAATGCCTCGATAGACTTATTAGTCCAATTTATTTTGGTTTTATCACGCTTCTTAGTGTTGTGTAAATAACTATTTAATTCTGCTTGACTATCTATTACGTTAGGAATATGTGAGCGATAAAAATTGATCATACCGAGAAAACGACGTAACTGTTCGACATTTTCGGGTCTTGGAAAATTCACAATTGCTTGTATTTTATCTTCAAGCGGTCTAACGCCTTCGGCTGACACTTCATAGCCTAAAAAGTTAAGTTTAGAAATTCCAAATTCACATTTCGAAATATTAATTGTAATACCAAATTGGTTAAATCTTTGATGTCCAAGTGTTCTTTGTGTTTATTTTCGGAATTACTAGCAATACAGATATCATCGATATATGCGTATATAAAATGTAGATCGCGTAGTACAACTGTATCCATGAATCTCTGAAAAGATTGCGCTGCATTACGTAATCCGAACGTCATTCGCGGAAACTCGAATAAACCGAACGGTGTTATAATCGCAGTTATGTAAAACACATGTACAATATATAATGTCGTCCCTATACGCCTTAATTTTTAAATTTTGCTCAATATCAATAAATTTAAGGGGCGGTAATTCAAAATACGTCTGTTTGAAGGCAAAAATGAACATTTATTTACAGTACATTTATTTATTAAGTTAGTACGTCGATAACAGAGAATAATTAAATTTGGAAGTAGGTAAAACATTTTTAGGCTATAGGTATAATCGTATTCAAATACTTAAAACGTAAAAAGATATTTTTATTTTTACGTTCTATAGAAGTCATGAACTAATGAGTTTTAAGTACAGATTCACCATCTTGTAAATCTATCTAGTAGTTCAATTTTGGAGACACATAAATTTAGCTTGGCTAAATCATCCTTGATTGTCTGATAATATTTGCCCGCTCGAGCTGTCAAGCAGTTGTGTTTTGTTTTGCTCCCGCTTATTTAATTACTACAGTCGCTAAACTTTTTCCCCGATACATAAAAGTGATCAGTGAAATTATTGAATCATACTTACTCAGTGAAAAGTGTTTTTATACGAACAGTTCTTGCATTTTGAAGTGAAAACAAATAGTTACAAACAGCTGATTCTAGGCTCATCAATAAATCAAATTTAACTACCCACCGTCATATTTTTCGCAAAGCGCCTGCGACATAATTCATAACAATACGCAATTGATCAAAAACTAATTTTACTTAGCGCCTTTGAGAAAAACAATACCAATCCTCTCTTGACTTCTTAATTGCCTCTTTGATACAATGCGGTCAGTTCGTTCACCAACAACTTATAGCTCAGACTCGGAGCTAAACAAACAGCAAACCACCCCATCTGCTTCCCTATAGTGACTATAGTGAGTCTATAGTGTCTATTTGTACCTGTCCTGGCTTTACGGCGGCATCCTCTTTGTTCTATTGCAATGATGTTGTTTGTGTGGCAATGATTGTACAGAATATCAGCTAATATGGATGTTAGTAGTTTATAAATACTGGGTAGGCATGCTATGGGTCTCCAATTTTTGGGATCTTCTGTGTTGTTGTTTTTAGGTATTAATATAACCTGACCAGCCGGCGTTTTATGAGCTTTTTAAAATCATTCAAGTTCCAGGCAGGCCGTAAACTGCATGGCTAAATTAGGTATTATGGCAAAAATAAAACTTTTAGTTGAAAATTTTTACTTTGTACTTTGACTTTTAGTTGTATCTTCTCCTTAAACATAATAATGTATGACTGGTTTAGCGAACTGACTGACTAATAATTTGTCCATAATACGAATTTGCCAGACATTTCAATTCACGGCGTAAACTGCCTGTAAATAAAAGCTCATAATACGGCCGCTGTTGTGAACCAATCTTCTAATGGAACGTTGCCTGACACTATTTTCGTGAAAATTAAAGACAAATATTTGTGTGTACTTGTGAGATATTTTAAATAGTAATTTTGAATTTTATCTATTCCAGGAGTCTTCCAGTTCAGTAGTTTTCTTATGGAAACTCTAATCTGCTCTTCTTTGATTTCTTCCTCATCTATTAATTCCATTGTGTTTGTTTTTGATTCTAGATCTTTAATCCATTTATCATTTTTGTTGTACGATGTGGGGTTTGATAATATTGTGGTCCAAAAATCTTGTACTACTTCTTTTGAGGGTAATTTAATTTCTACGTTACTATTATTTCCTAAGCTTCTATATAATCTATGTTCATTTTCACTAAATAATTTGTTTTGTTCTTTCCTGTTAGTCATATCTTCATATCTTCTTATTCTACCAGCTAATGCTTTTATTCTTTGCTTAATGGTTTCGAAAGTGTTATCATGATCGTTTTCATTGTGAATATTGTACTTAGCGTATGTCCTATCTCTGATTTTAATCATTTTTTTTGTATTTATACCTCTTTGTAATTCTATTAATTGTCCTAACTCTTTCCTAAACTTTTCTATTTTATTTTGTATTCTTCTTTTCCAAGGTGGATCTGATTTTCTCTTTACTGTGTTTTTGGGCATGAAAGGTGTTTGCTTGTTATTGATAATTAACGTTTTTGCAGTAGCGTAGATAACATTGTTTATATCTAAGAGACTATTGTTTGAGACTAATATGTTGTGTAAGTAGTTGTTAAGTGTGTTCAGGTTATTCAGAAATTGCTTATTTATTTTAGCTTTTGGTAAATAAAGTCTATCTGTAAATGTTGTTTCTTTGGTTTCAGCTAATATTTGCAAAAAATGTAAAATTAGTGGGTCTTGCTCTTCATCTACTTCTATGTTACTTGTTAGTTCGTTTATTAAAGAGTGGTCCGCCAACCTTGTGTATCTTGTGTAGTTGGGGTTGTTGTGTGTGTGTGTGTTGTGGGTTCTGTGTGCTCTACTTGTGGTTCATTTATATTGTTGTCTGTTACGTCATTTGTTAGTGTTCCTTCTGCTTGTTTTTGAATTCGGTCTAATAGTTCTTGTGATATTACGTTTTGTTTGATAATTCTACGTGCTTGATTAGATAATTTATTGCCATCGAAATTGTTTAATTTTGGATTATTGGGGTTTCTGTCTTTAAATAGCGTGTATAGTTTTCTTATGTATCCTGGTCCTTCAGATCGGGCTTTGTAATAGCAATAAACTAACTCCTCCAATTCCTCATTTGACCAATTTCTACGTCTATCATCGCTTACATAATTAGTGGTCGATGCGGATGAGCCGACAGAGCCTGTGGGCGAAGCCCTACTCTGCAAAGCATCATCTGCCCCCTCCCTCCCCGTGGTTCGGCAGTTACTTCTTCGGGTTCCCCGACACTCGCCCGCCTGCTCAGCAGAGAGCCACTGACGGTTCGTATTACTGGGACGTCCAGCGCCAGCTCCAGACGTGCCCCGGCGCTCGCCCCCGGGAAGCAGTTATATACGTATTACATTATTTTCACTCTCCATTCTACTGGGTTTTTCCAGTGCCATTTTAGCCGTGCCCGTAATTTCATAGTCACGTGTCCGCCCCCCACGTGAATCTGGTGGTCGATTCGGACGCATGGTTGGGCTTTGGGGGGCTATATATTATACTACATATACTATTATACTATATACATATACTATTATACTGTTACGTGTTAGGGTTCGAAGGATTTGGAGAGAAAGACCTGCTGACTCTTTTAGAAGACTTTATTCACTAGCACTAGTTACACACTAAGCACTAGGTCCAAACAGTAAGCACTAACAATGTCCTAGGTTGAAGCCAAGTCGTAGGTTTCACTGGTATCACTCTTGATCACTTGTTTTCGCTCTCGAAGTCGCCTCGCGTAGCTCAAACAGAACTGCCCGGGCTCGCCTCCCTGCCGCTATTTATATGCGCCGAGACGAGTTCCAGACCATTCCAGAATGTTCCCGACTGTGCGCGAACGTGATCGCCCGGAACGAATGTTTCTAGAAAGTTCGCGCATGTACGGTAGTTCCTCTAACGCCATCTAGTATCTAATAGGGGTTTCACTCTGTTCGGTTCTTTAATTGGTTTTACTAGTTGCTGCTAGATGGCGCTAGCTCCTTTGTGTTTTGTGTGTTCGTAACAATACTATAATATTATAAAGCGAAAGAGTTTGTTTGTTTGTTTAAACGCGGTAATCTCAGGATCCAATAGTTCGATTTGAAAAATTCTTTCAGTGTTGGATAGTACATTTATCGAGGAAGGCTATAGGCTATATAATATCACGCTACAACTAATAGAAGCGAAGCATCAGTGTAAAATGTTGCAAGAAACGGGGAAAATAGTCACCCGCGCGAGCTTTAAATGAAAACGCTGCCTTATCCATGTGAGTTACAACAAAGTAATGTATGGAGAAATTGTTTGTTACCTATAGGTCTTTAAAGAAGTCCGCCAGGCCATATGTCTATCTTTTAAGGAAAACCTGCTGTACCCATAAGAACGTCAAAAAAATTATCAAATTCAATAGGGTGTTTTCAAAAGCTATTTATGTGTATATGGTAAAATTTTTTATCAAATTTAATACCTTAGTTAGCTTACGCATATAATATAAATTATAACTGCTTTTTACAGCATACAATTTAAATGAATATCTTAGGAGATATGACGAAAAAAGAATTACGCGCGGCAAAATAAAATACTTAAACTGTTGGCTGAGCTACGCGAACGTTTCCTCGGTCTTCTATCCATACTCCAATGTTTCGAATTTTTGATGTTTGGTTAATGTTGGATGTATGAATGTAAGGATGTTTGTGGTTCCTTCACGTAAAGACTGCTGGATGGATTTTCATGAAACTTTCCAATAATATAGCTTACAGGTCGTTACGCTGCTCAATCCCCGACGTATTGGTGTTGAGTTGGTCTTTATTGGCGTCGGCGTCGTCGTCGGCGTATGATCATTACGCTGCTCAAATCCCGACGTATCGGTGCTGAGTTGGTTTTTATAGGCATCGGCGTATGGTCGTTACATTGCTCAAATCCCGACTTATCGGTGCTGAGTTGGTTTTTATAGGCGTCAGCGTCGGCATCGGCGTTGGCGTCGCCATTGGCATCGACGTCGGCGTCGGCGTTGGCGTCGGCGTTAGTTTTTAGCAAATCTTTCATGTGATGTGGTAATAAATTACAAGTTTTTTGGATTTTTATCAGCACTATGTAGGCTTGGTCATGCCAAATTTCAAGTCTCTGGGATAGTGGGAAGTAACCTGTAAATTTTGATTCCCTAGCGAAAGTTGAAAATACTCAAAAATGGCTGTAATTCGGTTATCTTCTGAATGCGTAGATCTAAATTATTGATTGTATCTTTTGCAGCAAGGGACCGCATAGATTGGTATAAGTATCAAATTGATACCTTCAGCCGTTGCCGAGTAAAAAAAAGTTTAACGTTATGGCGGATAGACAGACAGACGGACACCGTAGTGAGACTATAAGGGTTTGTACGAAGCCCTAAAAAGGTAAAACTCTGAGATATCATTTACTAAAATGACATTGGGGCCATGTGTGTTACTTCTTTAGAATTGTGCAAAAAATGAAAACCAAACGGACGACTTATTAATTAGCTGTAAAATGGCGTTATTGTTAATTCATTAAATTTTTCGTTTCTAAATACCACGCGTACGAAGTCGCGGGCACTGCTAGTACACAGATAAGATACCTGGTAAGGTATTGTGTTTATGGCTGCATCATTGTCCCGGCTTGAAGCCACTTAAATATCTATTTGTGCGTGAAATATACCAATGTGTCTCTAATAAATGTTATACGACATATAAAACACTAGCTTTTAAGCTACTAATTAGTATAGATTTATTGTATTTTATTAGTCTGTATCACCTGTTTGACCTAAAATTATTAATAATTGACTATTTTTGTACGTGATATACCAAAATGTGTTTCGAGACAAGAACTTGTTGTTCTACGAGCTCTAACTGAACCGGTCTGAAATATCTTTTGTCTGGACCAGTTTTATAGGTCACATAATAATTATATATTTCGTGATATTTTCAAACACTTGCGCGACTCATTTGTTAAAATAAAACTACTTTTTACGGATTTAGACGCGCATATTTGTTTTAAATTTTGGCCCGACGTTTCGGAGACTTTGCAGTCCCCATGGTCACGGGTGAGACTCGAGACAGTCTCACCCGTGACCATGGTGACTGCTGAAAGTAGTATTATTTATATATTTCGTGCTTATTATTTTCCTGTTATTTGAATGTCTATAGGCTATGGTAATCGTTTGCAATAAATCAGACTAGGATTTGGACTTTAACAACTATTTTGTTGTGATTCATATGTTTATAGAATTACATGGCGATAATCAAACGTTATGTTGGCAAGTTAATAATTGCTCGACAAAAAAATCAAAAAGTATTAGGTACCTAGTTAAAAAGTTGGACAACTATCGATAAAAGTCTGTACTTTAGAATAACATAAAATGAGATCATTCATGTCTTACATTGCTACAAATTCTATGTGCACAAACACATTTTAACTAAAAATGAAAAAAAAAGTGTGGTACTCGGGGACTGCCGCGGTAAAGCCATTGCATAGCATTTTTTATCAACTTATGCATTTATCATTATTTATTTATTTTATTTATGCAAGAATCTAAATACCATAAACTAAAATAAGATTAATAACCCTTATTTACTGATGCTTACATCTGTCCATTGTATAAACAATCTAATAAACAATCGCTAATTTATCATAATTACCATAAGGTAATTATGATAAATTAGCGATTGTCAATCAAATGTCAATAAAATCAAATAAACATTATTTTTTTATTAATTCTTTATAGCAGATTTCACATCCATATTGTTAGTTACATTGTACTTATATCCTATGTTAGTATAATTTGCATTATGTTACATTATTAAAATCTAAAATACGCTGTTATCTGAACATCGATTCAAAATCCTTATTTTAATACGCTGTTTAATTTGAGGAAGGCGCTTACCCTTGGTATCAACAGGATGATATAAATTGCGGGGCGAAGAGGGGATTACGCATGCGCAGTAGCGCCGATAATGTAAGGTTTATTCATTACGCTATTTTCGTTACGGAATTTCTGGATTAGATCTCCACGCTCAAAGCCCGCGATAGAAGCTATGCAATAGCTTAAAAATGTTAGTGTCAATAACACAATTCGGCAATTTTTGCTGAACATTTTTATTAGAAATCTGTGTAATTATTACCGATTTTAATTAATAAAAATATGCACAACGAAATAGCCAATTAATCAAAATACACCATAGTTGTTTTCATTTTTTAGTTAAGTTTAGTTGTGTATGTGCAATTGGGCCCAAAAGTCAAAGTGCCGGCCATGCCAGCCAAAAAACATAAAGAAAGAAAGAAAATAAAAAAACATAGGCGTGTCGGGGATGTCCGAGCATTTTTATATTATCAACAATGCTACAGCTGGTTTTATGCGTTTAAAATTGGATTTGGGTACATTTCAATTGTGAAAAATATCTCCATCTGGCGTGTTAAAACATTATGGCCTAGTGGAAGATCCATCATCATTCTCTTGCCCTCATCCCGTTACTAACCGACTTCAAAAAAGGAAGAGCTTCTCAATTTTTTAAATAAATAAATTAATGTTTATTGTTTAAGAAAAAGTTATACAGCTAAAAAGAACTTCTCTAGTCTCCACACTAGGATTCCCTGTGTTGTGGAGACTAGTCTCTTTCATCTTACAGTAACACATTAACTTAATTTACAGTATATGAGGTAAGATGGTTATAATTAAAATATGTTTAAGAGAAAGCAAATTAGGTTGTTATGTATAAATCACAGGTATACTTATATAAAATAAGAAAAGGTCAGAAAAACAAAAATAAAATAAATAATCTACTAGTTCAAAAACCAAAAAACACGCTTAAATATCCTGAATATTTTTAAATGATTGCATTGTCATCAATACTCAATTCTATGCTACCTACTTACAAAACGTTGACAGTTTATGTTGTCAGAGACATAAGTTTCTGTTGTCACAATCGTAGTAAAAACACTAAACACAAGTGGACTTGACGGATAGCGATTGATCTTGTCAGCGGGAATTTTCAAAAATATTTTAATTTTAACTTGATTATTCTTATTTATCTTATTTATTAGTCATTATTTTGTATATTTATTAGTAAATATTGTGTTTAGTTTATTAAATCGTCTGATCACCACAAAATTATAAACCATGGAGGAGGATCCTCCGAGACCACCAGATCCGCCTGACCCCAAGCGCGAGGCTAACGTAAGTACTAAGCGCCGTCTTGAGCCTAGTTCTCAGGCCCCAGTTTTAAAAAAAACTATTACGTCTCCGGAGCTAGCGGGGGCATCAATTGATACAATCTATAATGACCCGTCATTGATTGTCGGTGGGCTATCTTATTTGAAATCAGATGCTGGACCTTTTATCGTGCATGTTTCCAGATCTGAGTCTGAACTGATTTCAACCTCCTTTAAACCTATCAGATTTGGGCAGTTTCTTAAAACACATGATGTCAAAAACGTTTGCCGTGACGGTTTAAAATAATTGGTCAAGTGCGAGTCGGACTCGCGCACGAAGGGTTCCGTACCATTATCTATGCAACATAAGGCAACGTTATTAGTATCGAGCAAGAAACGGTAAAAAAATCATGTTTGTTGTATGGGAGCCACCCTTAAATATTTATTTTATTTTATTTTTAGTATTTGTTGTTATAGCGGCAATAGAAATACATCATCTGTGAAAATTTCAACTGTCTAGCTATCACCGTTCTTGAGATACTGGGTACGGAACCCTAAAAATCATGTTTGTTGTATGGGAGCCCCCCTTAAATATTTATTTTATTTTATTTTTAGTATTTGTTGTTATAGCGGCAATAGAAATACATCATCTGTGAAAATTTCAACTGTCTAGCTATCACCGTTCTTGAGATACTGGGTACGGAACCCTAAAAATCATGTTTGTTGTATGGGAGCCCCCCTTAAATATTTATTTTATTTTATTTTTAGTATTTGTTGTTATAGCGGCAATAGAAATACATCATCTGTGAAAATTTCAACTCTCTAGCTATCACCGTTCTTGAGATACAGCCTGGTGACAGACGGACGGACGGATGGACGGACGGACGGACGGACGGACGGACGGACGGACGGACGGACGGACGGACGGACAGCGAAGTCTCAGTAATAGGGTCCCGTTTTTACCCTTTGGGTACGGAACCCTAAAAATTAGGTAGAAACAAAATTGCGGTTCAGTTTAGCACAGCTGAGGATGCCAATTCATTTGTTTCCCTTCCTATTCTCGCGACCTATAAATATGTGGCTACTATTCCAACATATAATGTTACTCGGATGGGCCTTGTTCGCAATGTGCCCACTGAGTTGCCGATGACAGAATTCGTCGAATCTTTAGAATTACCCTGTGGTGTCGGTAAGATATTAAAAGCCAGACGTTTAAACAGGAAGATCATTGAGCATGGCAACCCATCCTGGGTCCCAACTCAGACTGTTGTGTTGACATTTAGAGGACAAATTCTTCCTTCCAAAATTTTCTCTTATTTCACTTCACTTCGTGTGGAACTTTATCATTTCCCGACCATACAGTGCAATTCGTGCTACAGATTTGGGCATACTAAGCTTAAGTGCCGTTCGAAGCCTAGATGTTTTCGGTGCTCAAAGGATCATGCCGGTGAAAATTGTGATATTCCAGAAAATATGGCAACGTGTCTCCACTGTTCCGGATGTCACTTTGCTACGAGCAACAAATGTCCAGAGTTTGAGAGGCAGAGGGCCATTAAAGTTGTAATGGCTCAAAGTAGTATTTCATATCAAGAAGCTCTGTTGCAAATTCCTCGCGTCACAAGGTCATATGCGCTAGCCACTCAGGAAGCTCCTCCAGTCAATCAAAATTCTCACCCAGTTTCAGGCCATAAAAATCATTCACCTTCCACTTCCACCCGCTCGTACACAAAGGTAATCTCATCTCCATTACGCCCTAAAAGTCCATTAGGTAAATCATACGACAAAATTGCACATAATAATATAATCGCCTCTCCATCATATCACTTACCTAATGGTAGTGCCCTTTGTAGCACTCCTCAGTCTAACTCTCATCCTGTCAACTCATTAGAATCTCTTCTTTCTCTTCTCATTGACTTTATTATTACTAATCCACATAGTTTACCGTCCAACGTCGCCTCTAAACTTTCCCAATTCACTTTTTTCCCTTCCACGGATGGACAAGATAAGTCTTCTTCAATGGAACTCCCAGAGCGTGTTTCGTAAGAAGCACGAGCTGGTTCATTTGATTTCAAAATTCCACCCATGCCTAATTGCCATCTCGGAGACATGGTTGAGGCCAGGTTCTCGGTTCAGGGTCCCTGGCTTCTGCTGTCTGCGGGATGACAGAGCCGATGGGTATGCAGGTTGCGCTTTGTTTATAAAGCGCTCCCTTCCCTTCTCTTTAATCACTTTCCCCTCTCATCCTCCTGATATCAATATTGTTGGTGTCAGATTGCATGACATTTCTTTCGTTTCTCTATATATTCCACGCCCTAACTCTTGTCTTATTGCAGATATTCTTTCATTACTTTCCTCCGTTCCCCATCCCATGGTTGTAATGGGTGACTTTAATGCCCATCATACTATGTGGGGTTCTAGTCACTCAGATTTTTTTGGTTTATCACTTTTGGATGTATTTGATGAGGTTGACGTGTGTGTGATGAATAACGGTTCCCCTACTCGTCGAGTATATCCATCTCAAAATCCTATGAGTGCAGTTGACCTAACTCTTTGTTCTTCCTCCTTGGTTTCTATTTTCTTGTGGAGTATATTATCATCTACGTTTGGCAGTGATCACTATCCCATTTCTTCCTCTATTTCTATCAGGCCTATCCCTTTTTCCAACCCCAGCCCTTTGCAGAAATACAAACTGTCATCTGCTGACTGGAAGTCATACTCTCTGTCCCTTGATAATAAAATTCAATCATCTTTTGCAGACTCCTCAAACAGTGATCCACTAAGCCTATATAATTTATTTGTTAAATCTATTCTATCAGCTGCTGATCTCCATATTCCCTCTAAAAAACCTTTCAAAAACTTCAGAATTTCCTCACCCTGGTGGGATTCCGAATGCTCAGACGCTATTGCTGCCCGCAAAGCAGCTGAGAGAATGTATAATTCGGCAATGACCACTGAAAATTTTATAAAATATCAAAAAGCTGCTGCGCAATTTAAAAGGTTGGTTAGGAAAAAGAAACGGCTTGGTTGGCAAGCGTTCTGTAAGTCCCTTGCTCCCAAAACCCCATCTGCCATAGTTTGGTCACAAATCAGACGCTTTCGTGGATCCATGAATTCTCTGGATTCTCCATACAACATCTCCCTGTCTTGTTTAGAAGCTTTTTCAGATAAGCTAGCCCCTCCCTGTGTACCTTCCTTGGACTCACTTTCTTTTCCTCTTTCTTTTCTTCATTCTTCTAATATCTTTGATGGTCCGTTTTCTTTTGATGAACTATCTCTCGTTTTAGATAAACTAAAAGACTCGTCCCCTGGTATAGATGGCATTCCGTATTCATTTATCACTAAATCTTCTTCCCATACAAAAGAATCGTTTCTCGAGCTTGTCAATCACTTCTTCGACTATGGTGTCATCCCAAACCAGTGGAAGACTCAAATAATAGTCCCTATTTTGAAACCAGGTAAGGACCCAGCTTCTTCTTCTAGCTGGAGACCCATTGCATTGTCATCTGTTCTCTGTAAAATAACCGAGCACCTCATTAAATTGCGCCTGGAATGGCTAGTAGAAAATAAATCTATTTTAGCAAGTAGTCAATTTGGATTTAGAAAAAGTATGAGCACTAGTGACAATTTGGCTATTTTAACTTCTGACATTTATGCAGCCTTTAAAGAAAAGTGTTACCTGGTAGGAGTCTTCCTGGACGTGGTAGCTGCTTATGATAACGTTCTTTTACCGGTGCTTAGAAGCAAGCTTATTCGGTTAGGTATTCCTGTAAAACTTGTTCGTTTTATTTTTAACATTTTAGCTGAACGTTCGATTGTCATAAAATTTAACCAGCAACTTCTATCCCCTAAAACAGTATGGCGTGGTTTACCACAAGGTTCAGTTCTTAGCCCTCTGCTGTATAGCCTGTACACGTATGACTTAGAACTAACTGTTAATTGTTTTTGTGGTGTCCTTCAATATGCTGATGATATTGCACTGTATGTAAAGGTTGATAACATTCCGAGCGCAACAAATAGATTAAATTCAGCTTTAGGTTATCTCAGTCACTGGCTTGTGGACCATGGTTTATGCTTGTCTCCCTCTAAAAGTTCTGTCGTGATATTCACGAAAAAGCGGTCAATTCCCGTGATAGATGTGATTTTAAATGGGGAAAAAATTCCTCAACACAATAGTACAAAATTTTTAGGCCTTTATCTTGACAGTAAAATGTCGGGTGCCCTTCATTTTGATTATGTAGCGAATAAGTGTGAGAGGAACCTCAACATCCTTCGGGCTTTGTCCGGAGTATGGTGGGGCTCTCACCCTTATTCACAGAAATTATTATATAATGCAATAATCCGCAGTCAAATGGACTATGGATGCTTCTTACTTAACCTCTGTCACAAATCTGCATTGAATAAACTTTCCAAAATACAGTCTAAATCTCTTAGGGTTATCATCGGTGCCATGAAATCTTCGCCAATTGCTGCTATGCAGATTGAATGTGGGGAGCCCCCTTTAAATTTACGAAGGCAATTTCTTTCTGACAGATTTATGTTTAAACTTGTACAAAATTCTAGTCATCCCCTTCTTCATAAATTGAGCGTCCTTGTTAATCTTTATCAATCATCTGATCCCGACAAAATCCCCTGCATTCTTCTCAGTTTTATCAGGTATTCTAAATTACCCTATCAAATTGTTCAATTCCCCTTAAACCCTCTTTTTTCTTCTCCATATGAATCTCTCGTTTTTCAACCTAACGTTATTCTTGATTTAGGAGTTGAAAAATCATCATTTAATGCTAATGCTATGTTTTTGGATATTGTACAAACTCGTTTTCAAGGTTGGAATAAAATTTACACAGACGCCTCTAAACAATCCGCGACTAGTGATGTTGGTGCCGCTGTTTGGATTCCTTTCACTGGCATCTGTTTGAGTTTTAAATGTCCGCCTATCGCTTCGGTTTTCACAGGAGAATCTTTGGCTATCTTGGAAGCCACCCTTTTCGTTAAATCACATAACCTTAATAATTCAATCATATTCACTGACTCTAAAAGCTGTCTGCAAGCCATCCTTTCTAATCCCTTTTATTCCAAATCTAAATTTCCCCTAGTTTTTCAGATTAGACAGGCTCTTTATGAATGCCATGTCTCCAACATCCTTGTCGTTTTAGCGTGGATACCTGGTCACTCAGGAATATCCGGTAATGAATCGGTTGACTCTTGTGCTAAATCTGCATCCCAAATTGGCTCGTTAGAACATTTCAAAATTTTTTCTCATGATTTGTGCCTACTTCCTAAATCTACGCTCCAGAAATCCTGGAATCGGTATTGGATGTCAATTAAACAAACAAAAGCCAAGTACTATGGTGATGTCCAATCCGAGATACCTGCAAAGCCATGGTTTTTTAAATTTCGTAAGGCTAGTAAACGCGTAACTTCTGTAATCTGCCGTCTCCGATTGGGTCACTCTTGTACTCCTTCCCATTTGGCTAAACTTAGGATAAAGGATAACTCACTCTGCGAATGTGGCTT
This sequence comes from Orgyia antiqua, assembly GCA_916999025.1. Taxonomy (NCBI): domain Eukaryota; kingdom Metazoa; phylum Arthropoda; class Insecta; order Lepidoptera; family Erebidae; genus Orgyia; species Orgyia antiqua. The sequence continues at coordinate 26,107,633 of OU779862.1, forward strand.
AGATGAAGGTTCAGCTGATCATATTTTTTTCAATTGCTCACTTGTACAACAATCACTTTATGATTTAATCCCTAACAATATCCCGCGTCCTGTCTCCTTTAAATTTCTCTTATCTTTTATTTTTTCATTTGAAATAAATTCCATACTTTGCAACTATATTAAAAAACATAAAATTAAATTGTAATAATTAGACACATTATATAAAATGAGTATTATGTTACATTCATATTTATGTATTTAATTCCTATAATACTTGTATATATTTAACATTTCTTATTTGTTAATGTATGTTTTTATTTTTATCTATTAAATTTTCTAAGAATAATCAGTTATCAGTTTATTATTTAACTTTTTCACTTGTTTCGGCCAAATATTGTTTTCTCTCCATAGATCATGATACTAGCATGTTCTTGTCTGAAGTTAATACAAAACACTGGCGGAAAGTGACTAGTCCTAAGATAGTCACATATGGGCCATTAAAAGAAGAATTGAATTGAATCACTAAACACAAGTAAACAATTATGATATTTTTACCTGATTCTATAAACAAAGCGTTTTTATGTGAAATTATCTGATTGTATATGATATGAAAGGCATGCGTAGAAACACAATAATCTTGGTGAGTCTACTCTTATACAATTAAACTATTACGTGTATAATTAAAAATACAAGTGTGGGTCATAGTGATACTTCAACATGCTAATCTAGTAATTCTGATCAAGGAATTGGGATTATTCTTTTAAATTATTGCATTGTCATCGGTCCTTCTTAGGTGTGCAAAAAATTTCAGATCAATCCGTCCGAAAGATTCCGTTACACAGATTAATACATTGATAGATACATACCAAACTTATAAAAGCGTGTTAATAAATAAATAAAAAGTAGTGTGCCAGTGTATATTACATGTTTTCTTGTGTGCGTGAGTGTGTGTGTGTATGGGTTAAGATAGGGCTAGTATTAAATGTCTTAGTTTTTATTTACTAATAAACGCCTTTAACGAAGTTTTCAGTGTCATTGTAGTTCATCTCACACATCGCCTCTCTAATAAGCTTTTTACACTTTTTTCTGGTTGTCAACAGTATATTAACTTGCTCATTTAATTTTGCGTACAGAAAAGGGCCCATGTAACTAAAACTACGTTTTTGAAATTCAAGCCTACATTTATGTATTGGCCACGTAGGTCTCCTTTGTGATCGTTTTTGGCAAACAATTTTAGTGTTTGCATGCTTATGATATTTCAGCACTGTAGCTAAGATGTATAGTTGCCGAACTCGTAGTACTTTGGATTCTAGGTATAGAACATCTGTAGGGTAACGTAATGGCTTTCTGTAAGTGACCTTTAAAACAGCTCTCTGTGTACACTCTAATTTAATTAAGTGAGTTTTGTGAGCTACTCCCCATGAAGTTACGCAGTAGTTCAGTACAGATTCACATAAAGTTAAGTAGATGCTTTTTAGGAGTTTATCATTGGCAATTTGTCCCATTTTTTTGAAAATGTGCAGTAATTTTTAAGTCGCGTGCTAACATATTCTATTTGTTTTTTCCAATTCAGATGCTTGTCTATATAGACGCCTAGGTATCGAAATTCATCTACTCTTTCAAAATTCGTCTGTATATTTTTTTTATGTCTCATATACCTCATAAATTTTAACTGGGCGAAGCGATTTTAATGATTCTTTTTTATTCGAAAGCTGGTGGTTTCGCTATGGTCCCATTGACACCAGGTCGGGATCTGATGGTTACCTTATGAGAAATCGAGGAAAACCCCTTAAATTTCAAAGGCACACGAGGTCGGTTGGACTTTTTTTTTAAATACTCATTTGGAGTCGGTGCAATAAATAAACTTAACTACTTAACGTTCGTTGCAGTAATGGGGAAAAAAGCAGACCGTAAAAAGAAGACCGTACTTTTTACACTCACTCAATTTTCTTTTACGATACCAATGAGAAGATAGGGTAGTGCTATTGTATTTTTCCGGCACCAGTGGACGACCGATACAATTTATGCTATAACTGTCTAACGTTAAAACCCTGTATGCTGGAATTTTGTGTCAACTATAGAAATGAACAACGACACAACGACAGGTTTGTGAAAACTGTTTACGTAATGGGTTCTAGATTCCAGAAATACTAAGTCAATAGAACTGACGACAGATCCAGATCAGATCACACGTCCAAGCCCAGGTAAAAAAGAATAGAAATGACGAGGCAGTCTATCTATATTTATCCTATTTCCTATTATCTAATATATAAAATTCACGTGTCACAGTGTTAGTTACCGTACTCCTCCGAAACGTCTTGACCGATTTTTATGAAATTTTACATGCATATTCTGTAGGTCTGAGAATCGGCCAACATCTATTTTTCAAACCATTTTTTTTTAGTATGGCAAAACAACGTTTGCCGTGTCAGCTAGTTATATCTATATTTAGTTAATAATTGCATGTTTTGTCCAAAATTTTAATTAATTCTGATAAAATGGCTTATTATAATACAATCCTATAATATCGAATACTATGTGTAGCACGATATTGTTTATATGTTATTATTTAAAATATCGATGACACTTAACAACATTTTTTGTATTCAGTTTGGCATTATAAAAGGATCAAACATTAATATTTTTGCATTATATTACTTTATTCGTTTCGCCTGACTAGTTTTTCTCGTAATAGATATAATGAAATTTTATTTGTTTATTACTATTATATTAACTATTTTTGTAGTTAATTTGATTGTAGTCACAAGTGCTACCCCACAACCAGACAATGTAAGGTTGCTTAGTCCCAGACGCATGTCAAAAAAATTTATGCAAGGTAACAAGGCTTTTATAAAATTATAATATTAATTAAACTTATTTCAATTTTTTTTACGTCATATTATAGTTGAAGAGTATAAAATAATTATTAATTCTTCTATAATTTTTTACGGTTGGACGTTATTGTTAGTGCTCAATTAATGACAATTAATAATAAGTTGTTATCTATTATAATAAGTTTTAATCTAATGGCATAGATGATCAATGACGTAAACATAATTTTAATTATATTAGAACTAGTCTCAGGGTGAACGGCTCTTTCCTAATAGTCTAATATGTAAATAAGTATCAAATAACGCTTCAAATCGCATTTTTTTCTATAACATTCGTCATTCATTCTAGTTTTAACGTTCGACAAGTTAAAGCGTAAATTTATATAATTAAAATGTCAAAATTTATAATATTAGTTCTGTGTGTATGTTTGTTTGTGTGCTTCGTAAATGGATGGACAGTATTTCCTTTGCCGAACACTCCTGTAAATAATAATTATTCGCCGGGATATTCCAGTTACATAAAACCGACACCAGTATACCCTAAAGAAAATATATATACTACAATAGATTTTAAACCAGTAGTTGATATCAAACCTACATCTGTTTTGGTTCCCAATCAATTTACTGCTGATTTTGTTCCTGTGCCAGCCACTGAATTATTACCACCCAAGGTAAAGAATCATTGTTTTTTCACTATCGACTTTTCAAGCTCCATAATACGCTGGTTAGATTTATTTTACCTCTTATGACAGGTGTAACAACCAAAACATCATCATTCTTTCTCTTGTTCTTATCCCATTATTTCTTCCATACTCTTCTGTCAGAAGTCATATCTGTGTTAATTCCTATTTCTTTCATGTGCTCATTCAACTGAATATTGCCCTAAAATAAATTAATATTAATTGATTCTATCCTGTTGTTATGTCTACGACATTTCGATATTCATGTCCAATTCAGTAAAAAAATTTAGGAATATAAATAAAAATATGTTCTTGTAGGGACTTGTAAAAACTAAAAGGTCTACTATAAAAAAAACTAAAAAGTTTAAAGGTGGGAGGATATGGTAAACAAAATAAACTCTACTGTCGTTTTACAGACTAGTGTAATAATAATAATAATAAACCCCTCTGGGCCAGTCGCTACCTCACCATGAGACTAACGCAAAACCTGGAGGCAGATTATAGGCTTTCGAGAATCTTGTGGTATAAACGAAAAATCTATCACAGGATCTAGGGAAAGCCTACAGACCGCAGGGCAGCTGTGGCGAGCTAAATGTGAGTGGCGACACTGCGGTCCCGAGTGCCCCTGAGAGTCGGTCGAGGCCTCGCCTTCAACTTGCCTTTGTTGGCTGGCCGAACTGGAAACCGAGAGTGCCTGGACTCTCGCCTCTGTCTTGCCTTCACCGGCCGGTCAGAGTGGGTTCGCCAGAGCTATATGCTCGGGGGTGAAAGTGTCAATTTCAAGGGCGTAATTACGGGGAAACCCGCTCCGGTTCTTGGCCCGCGATGGTGAAACCGGTGCCGCACAGCTCTACACCCCAAGCCGCTCACACCGGTGTTGCTCCCTGCTGCCTTGTCTGGCGGCTGTGTGTGGGGCCCATCTAGTGAGTCGGCGAGTCACCGTCTGCCACGGTTCAATCTTAATAGAAGTATTGAAGGCAGACGTCCGTATTTTAGTCAATAGTTTTTAAATGTAACCAGTCCACTAAACACCCAACTCAATAGACCTACTCGTTTTTCGTATTATCATTTGCAATAGATTTAATCGTACCACTGGCATTCTATGACTGTACTTCTATAGTGCAGGTGTGAAATGTCCCTGGTAGGTATCCCATCTCATTATTAAATTAATTAAAATTCTCAAAGGGCCTCTACGTGTTGGACCCATGTCCCCACGAAAGCCAAATAAATACCGTGTATTTCCCAAAAAAAATTGGAAATTAGCCCGTGAATTGCAAACAGAGAAGCATAATAATAATAATAAATATTCATGGACATTTCACACAACGTCCTCTGGTCCCAAGCTAAGCTTATATGCTTGTGTTATGGTACCAGAATACGGATATAATACATAAACTACTTTTCTTTTGTAATGACATCTATATGCCTATTATCTTTTGAATTACAATCGCATCACTTTTGCATAAGTCTTACATAAATGGTAGCTGACATCTAATTCGTGGAGCCTGATATCAGCAGCACAGAGTTAATGGAGCATGTAGCTTTACCAGTCCAAGCCACTAATCAGTGTCATAAACACTTACTGATTTTCTGGAGGATTAATATTAATTGATAATTAATCTCAATAATATATTTTCTCTTTTCAGCAGGAAAAAAGCTACAACAAGGAAAAACTAACGGAAATTCCTAAGTTGAACACCGACGAATCAATCAATGAAAATACAACCAAAAATAAAAAAAACCGAATTCCATTCCAACAATAAACAAAAATAAAACAAATTCCAATAAATAAAACGGAGTCACTTTTATTTATGACTATTTTACTTTTTTACAGATTTCTGAAAAGTCCACAATGGATTCACAACGACTAATCCTATACATAAATTGCAAACACTTTTGCCTAATCCTAGCGTAAATCCGTTTAGGTATAGACTTTCCTAATTTGCATTTTTAATTATATGGTTGCGTATGACCTCAGTGCCGTGATTTCCCCCGTTACTGTAACATTTTTCACTGATGCTTCGCTCCTATTGGTTGCAGTGTGATGTTATATTGTTGTTGTATAACCTATTAGTCTTCCTCGATAAATATACTGTCAAAAACTGAAAGATTTCAAACCAACAAACTCTTCAGCTTTATAATATTAGTATAAGTAGATAACCCTGTGCATAACTGTAGGTTCATTTAGGTGCGATTATGATCTATTGTACCGACGCTTTTTCGATCTCTCACAGCAGCTGATGCTATCTGGGTACAATAATCTTATAATTGCTTTTACAGCACCCTGGGAGAGAAAAGAGTCTTGTAGTATAGTGTAGTGTGTATCTAGTATCTATGTGTGCATATGTAAGCAAACTATATAATCGTGTACATCTTAAAATAAAGGAGAGTATTATCTGGACAGTCGTGACTATCATTTGACTCCTCAAATACCTTTGTCCTTACATGGCGACCCTGCCTCTCGCCGCTGCGCGCGTATTGTCGCGAATTCGACACCTCCATACTATATGCGGATTGTAGTTTTAAAACAATCAGACTAAGAAAATAGCAAGTTTAAAAATGGGAGGTTCGAAAACTAAAGAAGAAACCTTGGTGGTTCAGAGTTCTCCAGTAAAAGGAGTATCGAACGGCGACATAGTTTGAAAACAGGTATAAAAAAAAATTATAATAATGGAAATAAGTGAAAAGTGAAAAAAAAAGTGAGTAGTGTGAAAAATATATAATATAAATACAGTGTTCGGCTATATACCTATATATTACATTCGCATAACAACCGGATTCGTAACATGGACTTTGAACTGTAGCTTTTAAGTGTATAATCGTAATAATAATCATCTTAAACATATAATATGTTATAAACTTCAAGAAGATTTAAATCGTTTGTCAGACTACTGCAGATCAAATAATTTACATTTGAGTTTGCCAAAATGCAAATCAATATCCTTTACAAAAATTAAAAATATATATCATCAAACTTACTACCTGTGCAATACTCCATTAGAAAATGTCACCACTATAAAAGATCTTGGGCTATTATTCGATACCAAACTGCATTTTGATGTACACGTAGACTATGTTATAAACAGGGCATTCAAGCTTTATGGCTTAGTTAAACGAACTTGCAGTGAATTTAAAAATCCTTCAACCTATTTAATATTATTTAAATCACTTATTAGATCACAACTTGAGTACGCTTCACCTGTCTGGAACCCGTTTTATAACAAATACAGTGATCAACTAGAAAAAGTGCAACGTAAATTTTTGAAATTCGTTTCATACAAGTGCTTACATGCTAGGGTTTCATATAACTTATTACTTGAAAAATTTTCTTTGCCTACTCTTAAGTTACGTAGGCTATGGTGTCGATTCCAGTGCAAGTCCAACTTGACTAAACTTAACCATAAATAAACTATTTTTAATTTGGTTTTAGTGATAAACCTATTCTGTTTCAAACAGAAATTAAACTTAAAATTTTAGTTGACAGCACTTATTTGATTTTGACATAATCATTTAAAGCTGCCCACTAACAGACAAAAATGCCTTTTATAGTGAACGAATAAATGAATGAATAAAAAAATAACTAATATAAAATTCCTTTTCAAACGTTATTTGAGCAATATAGGTATTTATAAATATTTACAACTATTTCTGCATCATTGTTATGAACATTTATTAATAATTTAATTAGTTGGCGGCCTTATTTCAGTGTATTTCTCATCTTAGATATGAGCATAGTGAGCATCAAATCTTTTAGGTTGTCTGTGGAGTGATTAGCACTACTTTTACTCTGTGGTATGCCTATATTACTTTCCTTGATTACTTTATACAAAAAACAAACAATTAAATTCGTTAATTATTTATTTTAATAGGTGTTTAGTGTAAATAATTACAGCAACTAAGGAAAAATATGCTTATAAGCAAATATTTACTTCTCATCTACCATAAACTGATGACGGAAACTCATAATTATCAAGATAACAATGACAAAAGCCAAAAAGTGTATTTATGGAAACATGAAAATCTGTATTTATAAAAATTTGTGATATCATGTGGTGTATAATTATGCAAGAGATATTAAATGAACCTAATAATTTATTTCTACTTTTATTTATAACTTATAAAAGTGTGTTAAGTTCAGTATGTAGTTGTATATGTTAAGTATTCTGATCTATAAGCTACACAACAGTAATTAATTCATCATAGTCTTTTCTTAAGGGCAACATATATCCATGAATTCTTACAAACATATTTAGATTAATAGAATGTTAAGAATTCCAATAAATTATATACTTTATTTCTAACTTAGCTAAGCCTGCTAGTGGTTACTATAATATAGCCTATGTGTTATGTATTCTGATCTAGCTATAAGCTACAAAACAGTATTTATGTATCTATGAATTCTTACAAACAATCTATATGGATTATTAGAATGTTAAGAATTCCAATAAATTACATATATGCATAACACATTACTTTTTGATATAGTAAGAGGCTTAATACTTACTTATTATACAAATAAAAATGCAATATTTGTTTAAATACATGTTTTACTAAATAAATCTGAATGTTTTCCGAGTACATATAAATAAATGTTGGTCCACTGAACTCTCTGGCTTGGCTTGGCTGATTCTATTCATTTCTTCATTAGTTATTTTTAATAATAAATTTAGAAACCTACTGATAAAAAATATAGCTCACTGTTCTAGAGACAAACTGTTAGAAACCTTATTAAGTATCACAGATCAAGTAGCACCATTTGGTAGGTATAGTTTTAAGACTGGCTACAATTATTATTTCTACTATTTAATGATATTTACATAACTTTAGGCAGACACACACAAATACACATTTTTTATCACTAGTTTCAATGTTCCAAACTATGGTTCCAAAGATTTCTAGATTTTTCCTGTAGTTCACTTAATATAATTGGTAGTAACTGCATTTATAGGTACTGGACCACAATTTTCCATTAGGCCACCAACTGGATATTTATTTTCCCCTGCATGACCTGGAAAAAAGTTATATTTATCATTAGACGCCATTAACCTCAAAATCGTTCACTTTGTATTAAATTATATATGTTTATAATATTTTTACGATAACTTGTATACTTACATAATATATGATGTCTTAGAATTCTATGGCTGAGTAAAAATACGTATTATATTATGTATGTAAATTACAAAACTATTTCGACAAAAATTAAGTAAACAAAGAAATACCTAAATAATTAGTTCTACGAATCTCCGCACTTGACTGTGATTCGTCTGTTTTTCGCGCTTTGTTTAACCTCAATTTTGGCGCCAATATTTAATTTATCAAGTATAATTTTAATTTATAAATATTTTTTATTTGCTAACAAACATTTATTATTCAATATTTAATCAGAAAATCAATTTTTAATGTTCAAAAAGCCATGATAAAATTTAGTGAATTTAAGTCGGCACCTACTCATATCCCGACTAAATAAGTCGAGAACTCACTAAATTAAGTGAATTTTTGACATTTATGATGTACACCAGAATAGCATTATCACTAAATTGTATAGATTGACTAATTTTGGTCCTGTCAAACTTAATTTAAGTGAAGTTGTGACTTTCAGAATAAGAAAGTGAGATTTGACAGGAATAAATCAATTTTTAGTTAAGTTTAGTTACGTTCTTGGACACAGAATCGACACCGTCTTGACCAAACATTTTTTTATAAAATCTGTCACAATCTTTTTGACTGTAATGAATTAATGAATCAAGTATACATTCGCATACCCAGTGATTCAATTAGGATTCGTAATGCATATAAACATAATGTATTTGCTCCCAAATTAACTAAAACTAATGCTGGCGAACGAGCTCCTCTTCGAAGAATTATGAAATCTTACAATGATCATTTCACTCACGTTGATATATTTCATTTATCTGCTTCACAGTACAAAAGGGCAATCGTGGATAAGTGTAATGACCTAATGTAACAGCATGATATGCAGTATGTACCTAATGTACAGTATAATATTAATGTAGCGTCGTATCTAACTTGTATTTAAACATTTGGCTTTGGCTTTCTTTGTGCTCTTTTGTTATTCTATAAATTTTGTTTTTTCCTTTCTCGTATATAGTTTAATCTTTTACCATGTTTATGTTATATTCTATTTCTTTATGTTTATGGCTACTTACTTTATTTTAAGTAATTTGCGGAAAACGGTGTTGATTACGTAATTATTTAAGTGTAAATGTATAGAATTTACTTGTTGTAATTCTTATTATGTAGTTGTTTGTTTTCTTCAATAAAATAAAATAAAATAAAATAAAATAAAATAACAGTGATAAGCAAAGTGTTTAAACTGTTAAGGATGGTAAGATATCGCAGATGTCTTAGAACTTTTATATAAAGAATTAAACTCTATTAAAACATATTTAATTAAAATTGGTCCTGACCGTAGACAAGGAAATATAATAGAGAAAAAATTAGGTGAGTCAAAGAAAATTTTTGAAAGTTATACTAGATAGATATTCCGCTTATTAATTCATTAATAAGCGGAATATCTGATGATATAAAAAAGGGTAAAGTAAGACAGAACGAAAAAATACTAATTGATAAATTTTGTATAGATTTTGAGTCATTGTATAATAAAATTTTAGATTTATGTTCAATATCAACAACACGTAGCAGTAGTGAGGACATAAAAATGGAAATGTTTAATTTGAATGTAGCTCTTAGTTTGATGCCCTATGATAACAACAGATAATGAATATTTGTTTAAACAGTTGATTGACAATGTAGAATATTACAGTACGCTATTAAATAGTAGTGAGTGTAAAAATAAATTAATACAATTTTATTTGTCTTAAAAAGTAGGTTGTCTCAGCACGCAAAATTGCAACTACAGTCAGATTATTCTAATATTGATGATTTAATAAATGATATGCGTAGAGTGTTGCTGCCTCAAAAGTCACCTATTGCTATTCAAAATAAAATTCAGCAATTAAAACAAAACGATCTGTCAATTCCAATCTGTAAATTCCAATCTGTCAATTATGGTAACCAACTTTCGGAACTTTTCGTGGATCTTACGGTATCATAAGCCAAAGGAAATTTAGAGACATATAAAATAATTAAACCTTTGAATGAAAAATTAGTAGTTAAAAGATTTGCCGATGGCTTCGGCCGGCGTCTTTCTACTATCCTTGCAGCTAGAAATTACGAGTCGATGAAGGACGCCATACAAGGTGCGAAGGATGAAGAAACATTTATGGCTGGCCTATCATCAAGTTCTGGCGAAATCTTAGGTGTGTATATTTCTAGAGAAAGACAAAAAAATTATCGTGGACGTTATCAAAATAATTATTTTAACAAAACGTATTTTAATAGAGGACGTATAAATGATTTCAGTGCTCATCGGGGTCATCACAACCTTCGTGGAGGTGCACAATCATATCAACAGAGTCAGAGTGCAGTCCAGCGTGAGCTGTTAAGGTTCGATATGAAACCTTTTTAATATAAGGTGTCAGTTTTTAAATAGAGAACTGTCAGTAGTTTGATTAGTATGATTAATATTGTAAAAAAGAAAATAAAGCACTGAAATACGAGAAATATATTTGCTTTATTTGGTTATGGGCTTATGGGCCCAGCACGCTTCCACTGCGCATTGGTTGATGTTAGATGGTTCAATAGAAAAATATAAGGAGCGTCTTGTCGCGAAAGGTTTTAGACAGAAGAAAGGGGAAGATTATGATCAAACTTTTAGCCCTGTAGCAAAGATGGCAACAAAAAGAGCGGTTCTAAGTTTAGCAGCTAATGAAGGAATGGCAGTACGTCAGTTTGATGTCAGTGCAGCTTTTTAATACGGTTCATTGGCTGAAGAAGAGCTATTCATGCGACAACCAGAAGGGTATGATGATGGTAGCGGACGAGTATGCTTGCTTAAGAAAAGCCTGTATGGGTTAAAACAAGCTCCACGATGTTGGAATACGACGATCATAAATTATTTCAAGGCAATTGGCTTTGAAGTCAGTGAAGCTGACCCCTGTCTGTTTAAGAGAGAGAGATCTAATGGGAAATTATTAGTTAAAATGAAGAACTGATTGATGAATTCATCAAGGAATTGAAAGAGAAGTTTGCGATAACTTATAAACCTGTATCGTACTACTTAGGTATAGAGGTTGAAGTGAGAGAAGGCGGTGATATTAGAATACACCAGACTTCTTATGTAAAGAAAATTTTGAAGAGATTTGGTATGGAAAACTGTAAACCGGTAAGCACGCCTATGGTAAAGGACTCGGTACCACAGGAAGCAGAGAAGGTCGACGACTACTTTCTGAAGCATTATCGACAAGTGGTAAGTGCACTGGCTTATCTGATGGTATGCACAAGGCCTGACATAGCATATCCTGTCAGCGTGGTATCCAGAAGCTTGGAAAACCCGACTCATATAGATTGTGTTCGGTTGAAACGCATACTGAGATCTCTCATCTACAGTACTCTCCAGATATGGGAATTCTGTATAAAAAAGATTACAGAATTACAGTGATGCTGATCATGGTGGAGATTTGACAACGGGTAGGTCAACAACTGGAGTTTTATGCATTTATGCTGGAGATGCCGTGTCATGGTTAAGCCAGAGACAGCCCAGTGTGGCGATATCAACTACTGAGGCAGAGATTGTCGCAGCTAGTGAGGCAGCAAAAGAAGGAATTTGGGTCGCTCGTCTCATGGGAGGCATAACGATGTTGAAAAATTCACCTGTACTCTACGTGGACAATGAGGCAGCTGTAAAACTAGCTCAGAATCTGGAATTCCATAGACGAATGAAACACATTAGAATACGCCACTTCTTTGTGCGTGAGCTGGTAACTGCTGGAGATATAAAGGTGGAAAGGATCAGTACCGAAAAGCAGCTAGCAGACATGTTAACGAAGCCACTGGCTAGGCCGAGGCTTATCAGCCTTCAGAAGCAGCTAGGTTTACATATCGCGAGAAGGTGTTAAGGTTCGATATGAAAACTTTTTAATATAAGGTGTCAGTTTTTAAATAGAGAGCTGTCAGTAGTTTGATTAGTATGATTAATATTGTAAAAAAGAAAATAAAGCACTGAAATACGGGAAATATATTTTCTTTATTTTGACCGAGGATCACTACGTCGTGGTAGAGGTAGGCCATATTATAGAAATCGTGGTAGCCAAGTAATAAAACAAATTATACAAATAAACGAGCGGTTAATATTTTATCGGGACCGGAAAAGCACGAAACTGAAAATCAGTTTTTTCGTGAATAATAAAATTATTTTAGCAACAGATACTAATTATTATTTTAATTTATCCTCTGATAGCAAAACATATTCATGGTTAATCGACACCGGTGCTAGAATTTCAGCTTTAAAACATAAGTATGTTTTGGAACATAACATTCCAGTCCAAAAGGAGGACATTAAAGTTATAGCTGATTAATAAGTTAAGATAAAAGAGGACGTTAAATTTCACGCGTTCGGAGTCGCGGGCGACAGCTAGTTATTTTATATGATTGCAATATCATCGGCCCTTAATAAGTGTACAAAATCAGATCTGTCCGACTATCTACTATCTGTCTGCAAGTAGATCCAAATTAGTTACTTTCAAAGATTCTATTACATAGCTTAATATATTGATAGATACGAACCGAACGTGTTAAAAAATATCTTGTGTTATAATTGCGTATTAGTACTTGAAACCGCGCCACTGATTAGTAACATAACAAAAAATGTATTTGAATATACACGACACAATGGCGTGTTGTTACCTACGCTTATGTATGGAAGCGAATGTTGGGTGTGGCAGGAGAAGCACAAAAGTACAATAAATGCTGTAGAGATGCGCTCTTTGACAAGTATGATTGGTGTGACTTTGAAAGATAGATTAAGAAATGAAGTTATAAGAGAACGTTGCGGTCTGAAAGAGGATGTAGTGACTAAGGTGGAGAAAAGTATGCTTAGGTGGTTTGGTCATGTGGAGAGGATGGATGAGTGACGATTAACGAAAGGCATATACAATTATACACAGCGGAGGTAAGTGGAAATGCTGGGAGAGGACGCCCGAGAAAAATATACTTCGATGTCATCGCCGGTATACTCCAAAGGGGCAAGTGCGTATCACTTACATCTTTCGGGCATGTATGACCAGATGTATGAGTGTGGATGAAGCCAAGGAAGTATGTTTGGATCGTAGCAGGTGGCGCTCTATAGTCTCTGCATATCACCATGGGAAAAAGGCATGATATTATGATAATGATGATTCGTACGATTGAATACCACAGAAAAATTTATATTTTAAACAAGTCATGATTACTTATGATTTTATTAAGCACGAGGCAGACAGTCACATTTTGGTAGGTGCATTCAATAATCTATTAAAATAAACAAATATTTCATAGCTTTTACCACCAGACAAGATAATCATTCCATAATACACGGAATAAACAATGTCAACTGAAATACACGTGTATTATAATTCATGACTATTGTTTTGCCAATGTTTAAGCAACAGGTGTGATTTACGTAACTCTACAGAAATTATAATATTCTGTACATTTCACATTCATTTAAAATACCAAAAAATGTTTGAATGAATAAAATATTCCACTTCTTTGTAGTAGTTTTTAAACGGTCTTATTTATAATGACTTATCGAAGGTTTAAAAATTCGCTAAAATGGGTTCGCATAAATTGTCAAAATTTGTTATTCATAATAGTCTTTTTACGATAAAACGTTTATTATCTCTCCGATAAAATCTCCGTTTAAACCTCCGATAAGTCATTATGAATAAGACCATTTACCTTTACGCACGGGTCTTTTATCTACATGATCAGACGTTTTTCTTTAGGTTTTAGAACTGAGTTGTCAATCTTCCCTCGCAGAATTTCCTAGTTAACATGTAGTAGATCTTATCTGATTATAGACAACGTTTTCATTAACGAGTATTTTAAAAAACGTGTGCTCTTCTTCTATCTTCTCTTTTACCTACACGTATCTAAAAAAACTGACTGACTGAATGTTTCAAAGCACAAGTCTACATAACCCCATTTGGAGCTCACATACCTATATTTTATATTTTTAAATGAATATTTTTTTTTAGTGTATACTTAAAATTATATTATATTTATTAAATTACTAGATGTTGCCCGCGACTCCGTCCGCGTGAAATTTAGAAAACGTTTCATTCCTTTTTTTGCAATAAAAGGTAGCCTATGTTCTTTCTCAGGGTCTAAAAATTGTCTGTGTCAAATTTCATTTTTCATTTATTTCAAATTTCATGTCATATTAGTAGGATATTTAAAAATGAAATATTTATGGACATTTCACACAACGTCCTCTGGTTCCAAGCTAAGCTTATATGCTTGTGTTATGGGTATCAGAATACGGATAGAATACATACCTATACTACTTTTCTATTTGTAAATACATACTTAGAATACAATGACATATCAACACCCAGACGCAGTACAAACATTTGTATGACAATTATAAATATCACACCAATGACTGTCCCGAGCGGGAATCGAACCCGCGACCTCGTGAACGGCAGTCCGTTACATGAACCACTCGACCACGAAGCTCGCCGTAATAGATTGTGGTGTAAAAAAAAAAAATTTAAAAATTTATACATATAAGAAAAGTAGATTTCATGCGGGCGAAGTCTCAGGTAAAGGCACTTACAAAATTCTCATATGAATAAATACCTTTTTTATCTTTAATTCTAGTTTGTAACCATATTTTATTTTTTCATTTCCAGTGGCTTCAGTGGCAGCCAAGCTAGTAGTCAAGCAGCATCATTCGCTGGTTCCGGACATTCTGTATCAGGTGCCTCTTCGTCTGCATCTTCGGCAGCTTTAGGCAACAACTTTGGAAGCAATTTTGGAAGCAGCTTTGGAGGTGGCCAAAGTCAAAGTGACTCTTCGGCGTTCGGTTTCAATGGGTTCCAACAGCCAGATGTGAGTATATTTCTTGATATACAAGTAGCGACATCTCGTAGCGATCAATCTGTGCACATAAATCGAATGTTCCTACATGCGTCTCTACATGCCTTCATCTGCAATGATTTGTTATACACATATGATGCAAATTGGTTAGCTCAGATACCGATTTCTCTCTATATCTGTTAATGTCCCACTGTTGGGCACTGGTGTCTTCCACTTTGGGAGGGATTATGGTCTATTGCGGCGCTAACCAGGCGTATTGACATAGGCTTTAGTTTCGAGTTTTCCGTCTCTCAAGTATGTTACTGTGTACAATATCCATCAGCTGGCTTGTCTTACACTTGTGTTCACGGACACCCATAGCATAGACATATTTTTGCGATATTTTTTATTGGTGTTTGGAATGAATTTTATATCCGGTTTAATGATAGTCGAATCATAAGATGCTGTAAATACGAAGTTTAGTTGGAAACCTTGTCATATTTCCCTTTCCTCGGAAATAAAGAAACAATACAGTAATAAAAAATATCAGTACCTACTTTAGGAACAATCTACATAAACAATTGACAGCAACAGCTGTATTCAATTAAGATACAAAAAGTAAAATGACATAAGAAAATGTTTTTCTTTAAACTTTTTACATGAATAAAAAAAAATCTATATTCGTAATGAATTGATCAATTATGTCTTTAAGAATAGAAGAACTGTTTTTAACACGCTTTTATAAGTTTGGTATGTATCTATCAATGTATTTATTTATTATTTTATTATTATTCATTTTATTTATTGACGGACTTCGTGGTGGAGTGGTTTATGTAATGGACTACCGATCACGAGGTCGCGGGTTCGATTCCCGCTTGGAACAATCATTTGTGTGATATCCATAAATTTCATACAAATGTTTGTACTGCGTCTGGGTGTTTTCTATGTATTATAAGTATGTATTTACAAAAGAAAAGTAGTATGTGTAGTCTATCCGTATCTGGTACCCATAATACAAGCATAGAAAATAAAATTAAGTAAATTTGCTTACTTTGGGACCAGAGGACGTTGTGTGAAATGTCTTGAATATTTATTTATTTACTTATTTATTATTATTAATCTGTGTAACGGAATCTTTGAAAGCGATTTTCAGCCACTCACAGTTGACGGATTGATCTGAAATTTTGCACACCTAACAAGGACCGATGGCAATGCAATAATTTAAAAGAATAATCCCAATTCCTTGATCAGAATTACTAGAATAGCATGTTGAAGTATCACTATGTCCACACTTGTATTTTTAATTATACACGTAATAGTGTAATTGTATATGAGTAGACTGACCAAGATTATTGTGTTTTTACGTATGCCTTTCATATACAATCAGATAATTTCACATAAAACGCTTTGTTTATAGAATCAGGTAAAAATATCATAATTGTTTACTTGTGTTTACTACGATTGTGACAACATGTGACAACAGAAACTTATGTCTCTGACAACATAAACTGTCAACGTTTTGTAAGGTAGGTAAGTAGGTAGCATAATAATAATAATAATAATAATAAATTTATTTCATAAAAACGTACAATTATAACTTACAAACTAACAACGATCACAAAGTCATTGGAGACAGGAACCCAAACTAGGTTGATCCCGTGCTATGGGTTCCCGCTCCTGACACGAATACGGATACTATGCTCCTATATGTACAATATAGATAAAATACTTAAAACTAAAAACATGCAGATAAAATTATGTGTACTTGCGTGTGTGTGTGTGTGTGTGTGTGAGTGTGTGTGTGTGTGTGTGTGTGTGTGTGTGTGTGTGTGTGTGTGGGTGTGTGTGTAAGGTATTTGTGCTGCTAATACCATTAATCCTAACTAATTTGTAAATGTGAAAAGGAGCCGAATGACACTAAAGAAATTTTGGCGAGCTCAAGAGATAATGTGCTGAACGAAACTATAGCGCGATTCAAAAAAACGGTACAACACCATCTATCGACTGTCATAGTAAACTTTTGTTTGTTAAAGTTTAATTTCCAAATCTCACGCGTACGAAGCCGCGGGGCAACAGCTAGTATATAACAAAATACAATTCACAAGGAGAGACCTCGTTAATATTATTAACAAAACCGTCACAGCAGTTTATGTCTTCTAAGTAAAGCTTCTGTTTCCTCATAATTAAATTTCTTCAGCCACTCCGAGACCCTTCGCTTACACTCATTGGAAGTATTATGATAAATATCAAGGTTTTTATTAGCCAAGTTGTATAGAGTAGGCCCTTGAAAATGGAAAAAGTTATCAGAAAAGGCAGTCTGCGTTGGAGGGGGAGCACAAACCTGGTAATGACGACGACGCGCTAATGCTGGATTATTCGGATTATATTTGATCGAGGAATGTTGTTTCATAATTACACTAAAGATATATAATTGTCTAACTGTCAGTACATTTGCTAGTTTAAACAATTCAACAGTAGAGAACATTCTTGGTTTGTATAGACTTATCTTTAGAATTAGTCTTTGGGCCCGTTCTAAGCCGATCAAGTGGGTCTTTGCCACCCCCCCCCACGCAGAAATACAATAGGTGAGGACCGATTGACAAAGAGCTAAATAGACGGTCCTCATTAATTTGGTATTTGCTATGTGTCTTAAATTTTTAAATATGAATGTTAATTTGCGAACTCTTTTGGCCACATGATCGATATGCTCTCTAAAATTAAGTCTGTCATCAATTACAACACCAAGTAGCTTAGCACTTTGAGAATTCAATAAGGGAGAACAGTTACATGATGTATTAGGCAGTAGATTACATGTGTGCGCTATTATTTCTGTATCGGGAATGAATCTTTTACGTAATGAGAATGTTATGAAATTAGTTTTTGATGAGTTTAAAGTCAGTGTATTGGAAGCAAGCCATTGACATACCCTGTTAAAACCAAGTTGCGCGCATTTGAAGACCTCGCTCCAGGTGGGGGCATAAAAAGTAAGAGTTGTGTCATCTGCATAAGAAATAATGTTGCCGTTTTGTAGGTTTAAATTGCAGAGGTCATTAATATAGCACAGGAATAAGGTGGGACCAAGTATACTGCCCTGTGGAACTCCGCGATTGATTGGAGTCTCGTCACTCAGAAAATCACCAATCCTCACCCGCTGCGAGCGCCCTGTCAGATAACTCTCAAAAAGTCGCAGTTGAGTGCCTCTAATCCCCATGGATTCGAGCCTCAACAGCAGCGTGGAAAAGGAGACCGTGTCGAAAGCCTTAGCCAGGTCAAGAAAAATTGTAAGGCATTTATATTTGTCATCTAGTTTTTCAGTTAAAAAATCTGTAAAGGACTGTACAGCATCATTAGTTGATCTACCCTGACGAAATCCATATTGAGCATCAGAGATTAAGTTTTTATTATTTAAGAATGAGACAAGCCTCTTATTTAATATTTTTTCAAAAACTTTAGACAGTGCAGAAAGTAATGATATAGGGCGATAGTTATTAATACAGCTTCTTTCTCCACCCTTATGTATTGGAATAATTATGGATTTCTTGAGGGCATCGGGAAAAAGTCCATGTTCTAGACAATCATTAAAGACATTAGCCAAAGGGGAAGCAAGAAATTCCTTAGTAAGTTTAAGAATTTTGGTAGATATATCATCCCAACCCGTGGCGCAGTCAGATTTTAAGGCACTTATTGTTCTGTCCACTTCGTCAGCATCCGTTTTTAGCAAAACAAAGGATGAGTGGTTGGTAGAAGTCACAGCAGTAGTGGGAGTGTTCCTCAAGAAGGCATCATTAGATATTTTTCGGGCCATGTTTGCAAAGTGTTCATTCAGGTAGTTGACAGAAGCATTAGGAGTAGGTTTTAAGTGCAATAGTTCTGATCCTGATTGTTTACTTTTATTTGAATTTGAAAAATTTTTAAGATTTTGCCAAAGCTTTTTGCTATTATTTTTTGCTAATTCTAGTTCATGCTTTTGATAATTTGATTTACACTTTCTAATAATAGAGTTACAGAAATTTCTGTATCTTCTATATGTAGCAAGAAGAACAGGGTTATTTGGATCTTTTCTTAATTTACTATGCATCCTATCTCTGTTTCGTATACATCTTAGTAGTCCCTCTGTAATCCACGGCTTCAAGATCAGTTTACTGCGAGGAATTTTTCTTTTAGTAGTGTTAGCAATTATTACACTTTGAAGATGATCGACTAAGGCGGTCATAGCCGCATTTGGATCATGTTTAGATATAAGAAGCTGAAAGTCAGTATCCCTACATTCTGATACAATATTTCTATAGTTGACCATGCTTATTGTTTTATTTTTTAATAAATTTACTGAAGTATTAAGACAAAACAGAATAGCCTCGTGATCCGTAACAGATGAGTTAAGTATGAATGATAGTGATTGAAGTTTCGATTTTACAATAACATGATCAATACAACTTTTTGATCTTGTAGGTGCATCATAAGCTGGAATTAAACCATGGAAAGACAGAAGGTCGAGATAACGGAGCGAATTGTTATTAGATTCTAAAATATTAATATTTATGTCCCCAACAATGCAAACATTTTTAAATTGTGATAATTCATTCAACAAATTGTTCAAACTGACTAAGAAGCCATCAATATTTTTGAAGCAATGTGGTCTATATAATCCTATTATAGCAGTATCATTTTTAAAATTTTTAAGCAGAAGGCAGTTTGCATCCATAAACGTAGGTTCCTCAACTTTAAAATCGAGTAGCTCATCAATCAGAATCACCAGACCGTCATTCTGATTATAGTGTTTCGTAGTACAGTAGGTATTGTATCTACTTAGTTTGGGCAAGTTATCAGATGCACCTGAAAGCCAACATTCCGAGAGAACCACAACATCACACGTGACATTGAGTCGTTGCAACAGGACACACAAGCTGTCACAATTTTTATTAATACTGCGTATATTCTGTTGCAAGATCTTCAGATATGATTGCGGATTCTCACCTAGCAAATCTGCACACTGTTCAGGATCACAGGTGAATGACTCACTAACTGAATAACTATCCAAGTTATTGAGAATATTGTTTACATCTGAGAATTTTATTTAATAAAACTTGTTGAGGCAATTAAGGTAGCATTATATTGTAAATAACCATTAAATTGCAATATGCAGTTACATATATGTTTATTTTACCCAAGAATAGTTTAGAACAGCATAGCCTTAAGCGATCGAGGTCAATCTGGACAGGGGCATAGTGCATCTCCATTCTAGTTCCATCAAGTATCATTAATGTGTATGTACTAGTAATAGAGCATAAAAAGTGTAATATATGTGGTATGTGTTGGAGTACTAGGCTTATGAAGGCATAACATCCATCAAATTCAACATCATATTTGTTAGCTTTAATTTTGTATATATATATTAAATATTGCAACAGTAGAACCATAGAAATATACAGTCCAATTAATAAAACTGTTAATGAGCCTAATTTATTTTTATGTCTATTTAGTATGCCTTGGGCCAGAATAACTCTAAAACAATATTTGTTAATATAATTAATTATAATTAAGTTGAACACATATAGAAATAATACAATATTATAAAGAAGCAGCCCATTCAGTCTCATTCTGTGCTCCCCGCTCCCCTCAAATATTACAATGAAAGTTATTAAATTATGTCCTATGTTTAAGGTTAATTGGTGGAGTATGATTTGAGAAAGTGTAGATGATTGTGTGTGTGTGAATGTTTTGTAAATGAAACAATAGTTTATCAATAAACATGAATTATCAAACATCAGCAGAGACATGTAAAGTACTACCACAATAATAATAAGATAATACCTAAATTTCTGAGAGTAACCACCGATAATTATATCAATTATTAGTCAATTAGGTTTTTTTAGATTGAGTAAATCCTGTTCAGTTTTCAACTTGACAGATGGATCTCCTTCATTCCTTCTCAAATATATAGCTCCAGGTGTCGGCCAACAAAACTTATAGTCATTTGTAGAAGCATAGTCCCTGGCCAAGAATAAAAGTCTTTTCATTTTTGGTGTTATGTAATCACTCAAGTAAATTAAGTTTCTTGAGCCATCAAGTTGAATATGGGAGGTATTAAGTCTGTTCATGTTGTTTTCCTTATTAAATGCTTTAAAAGATGCTATTATTTTCTTTTTCTGAGCCATAGAAAGTAAGTCAATGATAACAGGCCTTTTGGAAAAGTCTTTTGCATGCCCTCGGTATATATCCCTTATGTCTGTAGACCTTATTGGAGTATTGAGAACATTGCTTACCTTGTGGACTATAGTTGAAAGTTGATCAAAGTCCTCATTCTTATATGAAGGGATACCTCTCAACTCCAGACATGAGCTTTTTGTAGAACGTTCTAGTTGTTCAATTTTTTGTTCCAGTGATAGTGTATACATCAAATCTTCTTTTTTCTCTCTTTCCAGCTTCTCTATTTTCTGTTTTAGATCATCATATTGGTCTGAAATATGGTCCATACTGGTCTTCACTTCATTAATTTGCCCTTTAATAGTTTCAACGGAATCAAGCAATTGTTGAGTTTTTACTTCATGTTTTTCACTCCATGTTAGAAACATTGTCTCCAATTTGTGCATGAAAAACTCATAGTCCTCACCCTGTCTTCGCTTTGGAGGCCTAGTTAAGCTCCCGCACAGTGCTCTTTAAACTTTAGGTGTTAATTATAGCTTTCACTGTTTGTTTTTTCACTATTTCATATTATTTTGTTGTATCACAGCCATTAGGTTCAAATTTCACGTATTTAAATATTATTTTACAATAAAATACTAGAGCGATATAGAAACGCGTCCATACTTTTCAGTGACCAGACATAGAATTGGGCATTGATGACAATGCAATCATTTAAAAAATATTCAGGATATATAAGCGTGTTTTTTAGTTTTTAAACTAAGTAGATTATAAAATAATTTATATTTAGCAATTTTTAAAAGACTTTCCACTAAAGTCCAGTCGCGGAGCAGAAAGAATTTCGTACAATGACCTCTTTACCTACTGACCGTGGTCACAAACATTTTTGTATTAAGTGCGGTTTACATAAAATGTTAGGAGAAAAAAAATTACTAACTTATTTCATAAATTATTGTTATATATTTAGATTTTATATTATAATAAATTATTTATTTGGATGTTATATTCAAACAGTTATAAAAATCGAATTACAATTCTAAAAACTCGGCAGAAATAAATAATTGGTCAAGTGTGAGTCGGACTCGCGCACGAAGGGTTCCGTACCATTATCTATGCAACATAAGGCAACGTTATTAGTATCGAGCAAGAAACGGTAAAAAAATCATGTTTGTTGTATGGGAGCCCCCCTTAAATATTTATTTTATTTTATTTTTAGTATTTGCTAGCGGCAATAGAAATACATCATCTGTGAAAATTTCAACTCTCTAGCTATCACCGTTCTTGAGATACAGCCTGGTGACAGACGGACGGACGGACGGACGGACAGCGAAGTCTCAGTAATAGGGTCCCGTTTTTACCCTTTGGGTAAGGAACCCTAAAAATGAAAATTTAAGAATCAGAATCCGATTACTCTGTATCGGGAGTTACTGCTTTCCGACGACGTCTCGCCTGTCACATTTATTACAAAGGAATCAACAGTTTTGTCTATATTATCATCTAGTCTATCTAATTTCAATTCCTCTTTTTTTACGTGACTGATGCAATTTCGCTATTTTTCTGCTGAAATGTTGCCTAAAGCCTCCTGGAGCAGCTTTTTAACATCTGCCATATGTTGTATTTTTCCGGGCCAGATACCCCTTCGATCACCAACGCATCCCAAGATGGAATGACGTTCGTTTCGTTCGTTATTTATAAATTATGTCTTGACATAATCATAAAAAAAATTTGGATTGATTTTAGAATTTTGTCGTGACTCAAAGCCAACCAAAAAAGCACATGCAAACAAGAACAAACCTTACAGTCTCAGGTAAAAGGTTTACAATCCCTGAGGACGGCGGTCATTGCACCTGTGCGAGCGAGACTCATTATATTTACGCGGGAGTGACAGAGACAGGTAATAACAGTTTAACGTACGAAATTCTTTCTGCTTCGCGACCGGACTTTTACATCTAACATTTGACGAGCCTCGTGGTCGAGTGGTTCATGTAGCGGACTGCCAATCAAGAGGTCGCGGGTTCGATTCCCGCTCGGGGCAATCATTTGTGTGAATTTTCTAATTGTCATACAATTAATGTTTGTACTGCGTCTGGGTGTTTCTATGTATTATAAGTATGTACATATTTATAAAACAAAAGTAGTATATGTATTCTATCCATATTCTGGTACCCATAGCACAAGCATATAAGCTTAGCTTGGGACCAGAGGACGTTGTGTGAAATGTCCATGAATATTTATTAAAAAAACAACAAAAAAAAAATTACCGAAATTTCATTACGTTAATTTTGTGTTATATTTTTTATGTATTTTCAGTTCTTCGGTGATGGTCTCCTAGACATCAGGCATAGAGGAGTACCGAACTTCCCAACATTTCCATCTTTCGATGGCAGAAGCAAAGGCGTCAGTGCTGCTGCTTTTAGATCAGGAAAATTTAGTCCATCTTCAAGAAGCGGAGATGATTTCTTAGCTGTATTACTTTCTGATTAATTTAGTAACAATTAAATAATAAAGGTTAAGTATTTATAATAAATTTTGTATTCCTGGGAAAGGTGGTTGAATGATAAAATGAGCAATTTTTTCTCAGCTCATAAATGGGACACAAGCCTCTTCCTCGAAGGAAGGATGTTTTGTCTGCTATAAGAAGCTGACCGTTGTATGTCCGTGTGGAGACGGACTAAGAATACAAGTGTCACCACCTCATCTGCTCGCATCGTATCCGGGGTGCTGTAAAAGCCAGCTAGGGATATTTTACACAGATAATATTTTCTGTGAGAGACGGAAACCTCGAAAATAAACCCTGTGCCAACACGCCTGGTCAGCGCGGCACAGTAGACCATAATCCCTTCCAAAGTGGAGGAGGCCTGTGCCCAACAGTGGGACGTTAATAGGCTGGAGAGGGAGAGAGAACAAGCTGACCAGGCGTTTTGGCACAGGGTTTATTTTCGATATATATAGGAATTTATTTTAAGTTTTCTATCATTATCTAGAAGAACATATCCCATAGCCCACTAACAGGACCGTAAAGAGGAATAAGTGGGGTAACACTTTTATTCGGAAGTCACCAGGAGAAATGTGATATATTTGACAATTTAAATAAGTAAAAGTTACTTTTTATATGACATTAAGTAAGTATTTGGTAGAGGAGAACGGGCGTATCCGACATAGCCCGAAAGGTTAGGCACGCTGAAGTTGCAATGGGCAGGCCACATAGCTTGTAGGACTGATGATCGTTGGGGAAGAAAAGTCCTAGAGTGGCGACCACATACCGGACGACGCAGCGTTAGGCGGCCCCGACAAGGTGGAGCGACGATATCGTCAAGGCCGTGGGGAGACATTGGATGCAAGCGGCACAGGACCGCGCATTGTGGCGTTCTATGGGGCAGGCCTATGTCCAACAGTGGACGGAGAGCGGCTGAAGTATTAATTATAGATTACAGCAGAGCACCAGCTCACCAGATACTATCTATTCTATACTAATATTTAAAGCTGAATAGTTTGTTTATTATTTAAACGCGCTAATCTCAGGAACCACTGCTCCGTTTTGAAAAATTCTTACAGTTTTGGATTGTATACTTATCGAGGAAGGCCATATAACATCACGATGCAACTAATAGGAGCGAAGCGTCAGTGAAAAATGATGTAAACTCGGAGAGCATTTTCTTAATTCCATGCGTAGGAAGTCGCGAGCAACAGCTAGTAATCTATACTTAATATATATTTTTTTATTTTTTTTTATCAGCGTTTATTTGCGATCAGTCATATACTTTATGCAAATGTTTGGATAGCGTCTATGTCATGTAGAGTGCATCCCCCATTGAGGATGTGCTACTCATTGCATTTCACTTATGTTGTGGGTCCAGAATGGTAAGTCTTTTCAAATGTGTCACGCTCTCAGATTGTAATAACTGGACTGCTAGATGGTTAGGATGATTGGCAAGCCTTTCTTTATAGCGTTCATTGGCATTTCGTATTTCTTGTAATACTGTATCAACACCCAGATTGGCAAGTATTTCCGCGTTCGTTACAAACCATGGTGTATTTGATAGTGATTTGAGTATAACATTTTGCAGGCGTTGTAGTATGTTAATATTGGAAATACATGCATTTCCCCATAGTTGGACGCCATATAAGTATCATGGCCTGAGTATACTTTTATAGATAAGCAGGTTATTATCCAAAGAGAATTTCGAGTTGCGTCTCATTAGCCAGTAGAGGTTTCTGTAGCGGATGTTCAGTTCATTTCTCTTACTTTTGATGTGGTTTTTCCACGTCAGTCTTCTGTCTAAACGAATACCCAAAAACTTAACAGTATCAGTGTGGTGTAGCGTTTCATCACCAAGGCAGGCTGGTGAGCAGTTATCTCGTCTCAAAGTAAAAGTAATATGTTCGGATTTGCTGGTACTCGCTTATATCCGCCACTGTTTTAACAAGATATTGACTTCATCAAGTCCCTTCTGTAGAATTGCTGGCGCTTCATTCGGGTCCGTGTGTCTGGCAAGAATTGCTGTATCATCGGCATAGGTTACAACAGTCGTCCTCGGTACTTCCGGTAAATCTCCAGTGTATATAGTGTACAACACAGGCCCAAGGATAGATCTCTGAGGTACGCCTGCTTTGATGTCAAAAAATGCCGATGTGAAGCCACCCTCTTTCACCTGGAATAGTCTGTTTGAGAGATAAGAAGCCAGCAACAGATAATAGCTGTAGGCGACATGCAGACCTTCGACCTTGTCGAAGGCTTGCTTGATGTCAAGGAAAGCGGATGAACAGTATTCCTTTTGTTCAAAAGTCTCTCTTTACATATGATGCCGCAAACCCAATGAACCTACTCTATTGTAGAGTGCTGTTTCCGGAAGCCAAATTGATGCTCAGGTATAGTATTGTTCTTGTGCAACATAGGCATAATTCTACTTAAAACGATCTTTTCGAACAATTTAGATAGGATAGGCAATAAACTGATTGGTCGGTAAGAAGTAATATCATGAGCAGGTTTTCCGAACTTATGGATCATTACTATCTGAGGAATGCATGCATACATGCTTGAGGGAAATATGGCACGCGCAAAATACCATTAAAAACAATTACTAAGTAGGTCACAGCTTTTTTAGGTAGTTCCTTTAGGACTTCCTTGGTTATGAGATCGAAACCTGGCGCTTTTTGTCCTTTAGGGACTTTATCGCTCTCCAGACTTCCCGAACTGTAGCTGGTCTCAGAGGAGGATCCAGCTGTAGATCTCCAAGTAGTATGCTTTCGACTTCCTTGTCGGAATTTGTGTCACTTGCATTATTTGGAGTAAAAACAGAAGACAAATGTTCCGCAAACGCATTTGCTTTATCCTGAGGTGTTCTAGCCCATTTATTTGGCTTTGTTCTTATAGCCGGTTTCGGTTCTTGTGGACGATCCAATGTTTTAGTGAATTTCCACAAAGAATAGTTGGTATGTTCCGTAGCTGTCAGTGCTTCTAGTCTCGACTGCAGGGTATTTTCGTGGAGCAGTGATGACGTCAATTTAAGATTTACGATAGCTTTGTTTAAATTTGCCTTGTCTTTTGGATTTCTAGTCAGATGTCAAACTCTTCTTAGACGTCGCTTTTCAAGTATTTGTTGCTTGATGTGCCGCGGTTGATCTAAAACCAAGTGTTTATGTTTCATTTCTGGAGTACATTTCCAGCAAGCTTCTTGTATTAAGCATGTTATATATTTGGTGGCCTCCTCGATGTCTTGACTTTCAAATCTAGATTCTGGTCAACATATTCCCTGAATTGACGCCAATCCGTATGTTTATTATATAGTTTGTCATCCTTTTCGTATTCTATTAAGGTCGTGCTTGCGGTTAGAATGACTGGTGTATGGTCAGAGGAACTATCGAGGCAAGACTCAGCCCTGAAATAGTGCCTGGACAGCCCACCCACAACAAAAAAATCCAAGAGATCGGGCACTTTCTTTGGATCTGTAGGCCAATAACTTGGCTCCGAAGAGGATATTGCGTGTAAGTGATTTTCGTCAATACTGCTCTTAATTAAGTTGACGCCCTCTGGTTGTTGTTAGCCGTGATCCCCAGTAACTGTGCTTGGCGATCCAGTCGCCACCGGCAATAAATCTAGGCCCTAGGCTAGAAAAGAAGTTGTTAAACATGTGCTGGTCTATTTTATGTTTAGGTGGGAAAACATATTGAAGTATCCACACCTGTCCTCCACCGCAACTGTGGTAGCTTGTAGATAGTCAGTCCTAAATTCTGGCAACAAATGATGTTTTAAGGTCTTTCGAATAAGTATAGCTGTACCAGCATGACCTGTACCATCAGGGTGGTTTGTGAGGTAAGTATTAAAATTATCAAACTTAATATTGCTAGAGCTTGTGCAGTGCGTTTCAGATATTAATACTATGTCTAATCTTTGTTCATTGATGAGAGGCTGAACGTCATCCTTGTTGGGTGCCAGGTCATTTGTGTTCCATGTTGCAAGCCGTATGGTGTTCATTTTGTAAGTTTGCTTATGAGGGTTGTTGTTGTTGAAGAAGTTGATCGAACTTTTGGGATTGTTTTATAAGCATTTTTTCTATCGTATCACTAAGAATATGATCGTGTTGTTTAGGGGTTGTAGTTTCTTTTTGAGTTTTGTTAGATTTCAGTATCGCGGAATAAGAAGGACTGATGACATCTCTATCCTTGTTGTGATGAGGCACCGGCACTGCCTTGTTAGTTTTCAGTTTTATATTTTGGCTAGGTGATCTTAGTGTGGACCTGAATGTCTTACGTTTCAAGATTTCCTGGTAGACCTCGCAGCCCTTATAATTCGCTGGATGTGGGCCCTGGCGAAATGCACACATTGCAGGAGTGATTCTATCAGTTTTATTGCACTCGGACTTTTTATGAGACTGGCCACATTTGACGCAACGGTATGGTCTCATACAATAATTTTTGTGTGTCCGTATTGTTGACATCGCTGACATTGAGCAATAGACTGTCTCTTTCTGGGATCTTCAATTATTACAGCCTGGTGGTATATATGTACGTGGTATATATATCTTATTTCTTTTGCAGCTTTGTTATTTGGCCCAGGCATCAGGTTCACGAAGAAGGTAGAGGTTGGCTTTTTGTCAGGACCATATTTGGAATTTATGATATCTCCAACAACTACATTTTCTACTTTGCTCAATTTCTTCTTTTATTGCAGTAAAAGGTGTAGTAGGATATAGATTTCGGATAACAAGTCTGTAGGAACGCTCTTCTTTCCGGTTAAAGGTATGACCAATGAGGCCGTGTTCACGCACCAATTGTATTAACTTTTTGTAAGTTTCAATTGTTGTACTACTTACTCTAAGTTGATTTTTACTAATTATTTTATATGTAAATTCATTTCGTTCAGCAGCAGTTCTGAGGAGCTCCGTCAATTTATTGATATCCTCAATACCATAGAGGAGTATTGGTGGTGGCTTGGGGACCTTTATTGGTTTGGCCGAGTCATCCCTTTCAGTAAGGTCTATGGGCAACTGTTCGTAACTGTTAGAAGTAAGTAATGTCGGCGGACTATCAGACAGTTTCTTTCGTTTAGCACTTCTTGTTAAAGGTACTCTTTGCCAGTCTGGGGCTTAGTAGTGTTGGTAACTTTATCAAGATCTTGTATTGGAGTTTTAGTGACTGGAAGTGACATAATTTCATTTACCACGTCACCTCCTTTACACCCTACTGAAGCAGTTCTTGTCCTTGTAACAAATAAAGCAGGATGGAATGCTTGTTGCACAAGTTTCTTTCTTCCAGAAGTATTTACTATTTCAGAAGCCTGGTTGCTTACTCCTGAGTAGTCTTCGGTTGCAGATTTCACACTCTCCAGCCCGGATACCGGAGAGCGCCAGGGGTTAGCCGGATCGCATGACATAACGCATTCTTCACTATCAGACATTTTCATTTTACGAGTTGGGGGATCACACATACCACTTTCCCAAGGTGATATGGCCACTCTTTTAGTGCATATATGATATGGGTCTCGGCTTGCGGTAGCCTTTGTATTTTTAGCCAGCATTAGTTTCTCGGCATTGTTGCTTGTTTAGCACCACCCGGGGGGCACGTGTAGGGTGGGCCTAGGAAAGGTGGTAACTCCTACGGACGCAAGCAACTTCACCCCACTTAATATAATAAAGCTGAAGAGTTTGTTTGTTTGTTTGTTTGAACGCGCTACTCTCAGGAACAACTGGTCCGATTTGAAAAATTCTTTCAATGTTCGATAATACATTTATACATTTATTTATACATTAATACATTTATCGAGGAAGGCTATAGGCTAAATAAATCACGCTGCGAATAGTAGGAGCGAAGCAGTAGTGAAAAATGTTGCAAAACCGGGAAAACTTTTCTAAATTCCACGCGTACGGAGGTGCGGGCAACAGCTAGTAATATTATAATAATTGGTCAAGTGCGAGTCGGACTCGCGCACTAAGGGTTCCGTACCATTATCTATGCAACATAAGGCAACGTTATTAGTATCGAGCAAGAAACGGTAAAAAAATCATGTTTGTTGTATGGGAGCCCCCCTTAAATATTTATTTTATTTTATTTTTAGTATTTGTTGTTATAGCGGCAATAGAAATACATCATCTGTGAAAATTTCAACTGTCTAGCTATCACCGTTCTTGAGATACTGGGTACGGAACCCTAAAAATCATGTTTGTTGTATGGGAGCCCCCCTTAAATATTAATTTTATTTTATTTTTAGTATTTGTTGTTATAGCGGCAATAGAAATACATCATCTGTGATAATTTCAACTGTGTAGCTATCACCGTTCTTGAGATACTGGGTACGGAGCCCTAAAAATCACGTTTGTTGTATGGGAGCCCCCCTTAAATATTTATTTTATTTTATTTTTAGTATTTGTTGTTATAGCGGCAATAGAAATACATCATCTGTGAAAATTTCAACTGTCTAGCTATCACCGTTCTTGAGATACAGCCTGGTGACAGACGGACGGACGGACGGACGGACGGACAGCGAAGTCTCAGTAATAGGGTCCCGTTTTTACCCTTTGGGTACGGAACCCTAAAAATGAAGAGTTTGTTTGTTTGAACGCGCTAATCTCAGAACCAACGGTCCGATTAAAAAAACAATTTTAGTTTTCCATATTTAGCATTTATATGCATAGCATATTTCCATACATAGCATATTTATCAAGGATGGCTACGGGCTACACAACATCAGGCTGCGACTAATAGCAGAAAAGCATCAGTGAAAAATGATGTAAAAACGGGAAAAATGACTAGATTCCAAGCGTACTGTTATACGGCACTCTGATAATAGGTTTTTAAAAAAAACTACTTTATTAAACTAGAATAGAATTTAATAGAAATACAATGGAATTAGCAAAAGAATTGGAAAAGGCAACCGATCGCGACCGGGAAATAGAAAGATCTGTACTGCGTGCCCGCTCTTGGGCGCACTTCTATTTATAATATGATAAGTGCTGACACTAAACTTAGGATCTAGTGTTCAGCCCCTTTCCATACATAGAAAGGATATAACAACCCCCCGCGAAGACTGAACTTCGGGAGAGAAGTTTGATAGAAGTTCGAATTCATACAATTTCTCTAAGTCGTGGTACTGATGTTGACAGATTGTTTTCTGTGCTTATCATTTCGATTTCGGTAGGTATCGGTGGCCTTGAAACATTGAACTTACATTTATAATTATAAAGTAATTTAACAATCTTGAAAATTATAAAAGAGACTAAAACTAAGGATATCATAAGAGTGTATACAATATAATGTGTCTTATACTTTTCTAAAAAAGGTTGTTTTACAATTATGTCATTTAACTGAGAAATCAATTTATTATTTCTAATGTTAGTTGGTAACTTATCTAAATCAATATTCTCTAAAGAAACACGGGGCATAATTTTACTTAAACTATTCTTATCATCTATTCTACAACATGAGTCATTTATGATGTTAAAATCTAAGCTAGGGTTGGCAATACTTATGTTAACACTATTACGGGACGATATGAGTCTCGTGCTCTTTGTAAATATTGTACATTGGCTTCCTGTACTTAACACTCCCGTACCGGACACAACACTTTCACTTATTTCGGACATGCCGCACTCAATAGATATTTTAGTAGGGCGTGATTGTACAAAGATCCATTGGTTATTCGATAGAGGTTTCCAGATGTCCATGTCACCAATTAATGTTTTGGTTTCACACTGCACAGGGATAACGCTGATCGATTTCGTTAAGAGTTCACTTTCACACGTAGGGTTGCTACCAGACAACATGATCGACTTTATATCGCACAGGAAGAGCTCAGAGTTTATACGCTTACATTTATCTAAATTATCTAAATTACAAAAGCTTAACTTATCTGTAGAAATAGCAATAAACGAACTAGAAGGTAGAATGAGGCTAAATACATTTTCATTGTTTACTCCATGTGGAGTTGGCAACCCTAAGTTATGATATAAAATAAATTCGTCACTAGTAACTAGTGGTATATGTAGAACAAAAATTAACTTATGATTATAATAGTAACACGATACACTAGATATACTTAAAATTAAATGAATATTATTTAGATTTAAAGAAACAGGGATATCGCCATCCTTAGGTAAGTGTCTGTTAGTATCAACAAGTTCTTGGTACAGTTGTGACGGAGTTAGTACATTGGGATGAAGGATGTTTTGACTACTGAACATGATAGCGTTTATCAAATCTTCTAACTGGAATGACAATGTAAGTAAGGAGCTTTCGAGCATCGTAAGTATGGAGTGGACTTTTGTTATCGATAATAATTTATTTGATATTTCGGAAATATTATTATTTTGTTGTAATAAGGTATTAAGTGCCTCGTTTAAAATTTCCTCATTTGTTTTTAATTTATTTAACGTCCTGTTATATGATTCTAAAGTTGAAGTTGTAATTAAAATATTATTTTTAATAAGTCCCGCGAGGTTTTTCTGATCATTTTGAATTGAATTGATTGCGGAATCGTATTTTATTGCGTCGTCTTCATCGAGAGTGCCGAAGACATGTTTAAACAAGGTGCCTATGCCACCAAACCATGCAGAGCGTCTACTGCGCTTAGAAATTAAATGAGATATCGACTCGTATTCTCGTTGGATATCATTAAATCTGGTAATTAAAGGAGATAGGATATTTTCGCAATGATAATCAATAGACTGTTGACACGCAAGTCTCATTGTACTTATAATTTCGTTGAGGTTAACGAGATGTGGGTTGATATGGGAAATATCTACATAACTGACAACATTCAGTTGTCCGCTTATTATCTTTAGTTTGCCTAGACCATCGAAGTAGATACCGGAACTAGAATTATATGGCTTGATGGTTGATAGTTGCTGGGCATTGGACGAGGTGCTGAAATAGAAACATTTGTAATTAATTAAGGTACTTACCTTGGAAACTGGCATTTAATTAAGAGGTTGATGGACTTCAGCGGGTTTGATTTCATCAAAATGATGGGTTACATGACGCCGATTAATTAGGAGAGTGACTGTATGATTATTATTAACTCGAATGATTTTGTATGGGCCTTTCCAGATAGGCGAGAGTGCTTTTCGTAATCTTAAATGATTTTTCAGGTATACATAGTCACCTATTTTGTACTGAGGAGGGGTTCTAGTTCGGGTATCATAATACGTCTTAGAAGACTCCTTCGATTTCAATATATGTTCTAGTGCCTTTTCTCGCGTGTATTTAAGTTTATGTTGTAGCATTTTAATGTATTCTGTATAGGTAGCGCCGGAGCAACTCTCATAGAGTGAATTTGGAATAAAGGGTTTATGCCCAAAAACCAATTCGTATGGACTGAACCTTGTTGTTGTGTGTGTAGTGGTATTGTATGTTAGCATAGCTGTGTATACATAAGTTGGCCAATTATTTTGATTTTCATTTATAAATGATTTCAGGTATTCCTTGAGAGTAGAATGACTTCGTTCTAGGGCTCCTTGAGTTTGGGGATGGTAAGGTGACGACCACAACTGTTTAATTTTTAGAAATTGGCAAGTGTTCTTAAATAGTTCGGCGGTGAAGTTAGTGCCTTGATCTGTGAGGATCGATTTAGGAATTCCGAATAATGAAATAAAGTGGATTAGGCAATCACTTGTCTCTTCAGCTGATGTACTACGAATGGGATATGCTATAGAATATTTTGTTAGGTCATCTTGCAGTGTAAGGATATATTTTAACTTAGCTGTGCCTGATTCGGGCAAAGGGCCTACTATGTCGAGTGCGACTCTTTGGAAAGGAGCAGTTGATGTTGTAGTAATTTCCATCGGGGCTCTGTTTACTTTTCTCAAAGCTTTGTTCTCTTGACAAAGCTTGCATTTCTTCACATATTCTTCTATGTCTCCTCGCATACCTTTCCAATAAAACTGTTCCCGAATCCTGTTGTACATTCGTGTTGATCCTAGATGTCCTGCTACAGGTATATCATGATTTTCGCGCAAAATTCGTTGTCTCTCACTTAAGGCAGGATAGATTATATTGTTACGATAAATGTGTATGTTGACATTGGTATTATGAAAAAGGTAGGTGATAATATTATACAGCTTCGTATATGAGTGTTGATCGAAAGGGTTCTTGAAGTCTGAAATTGCTATATCAGAGGTTTGTTCAGATCGGAGTATTTCGTTTCTTGCAGCTTTTATAGTTTTATAAATATCTGGATACGGTCCTTCATCAAAATAGTGTACCTTAGTAAAGATGAAATAGATAGTTTTGTCACCGTACTTCGTTTTCAGGTAAGAGTGTAATTCTTTTTCTGAGCTGATTATCTGTTCTTTGTCTTCTACATTTGCTAGGATTTCCGTAAGGTATGGATTAGATTCATCTAAGTCTATAGATGTAGGAATTAGTATAATTTTATAAGGAGTCTTTAATAAATTTTCGTTGTGTTCAGTTAGTGATGTGTTAGGTGCAGAGTTTTTATCGGCAATTGATTTAAGGAAGTTAGAATAGTCGTCTTCAGTCACATTAGTTTCAATTTGAGCGTCTGGGCTTTCAGGATTAGAAGGGATTTCGATGTTCTCAAAGTCGAGGTTTAAGTCAGCACTTTCAGGGCTGAGGTCTATTGGACCCATATCTGTTAATTCTGGTAATTCGATAGGCATTTCAGTAACAACGTCAGGAACATTAGGTGTCGTAGTTGTAGTAGGTTCAGGAGCAGTATTTTGGCCTTGATTCGGATTATTGTCATTCAATAGTTCTTCGTTATTAAAGGTAAAGGGTATTGGAGAAGGTAAATCTATTAGAGGGCTTTCTAAGGGAGTGTCGGGGTTAACGTCGTCGTCTGTCAGAATGTTAGGAGATGTGTTTGTTACAGGGTTTACAGGGAATCGTGATAGTGCATCCGCATTGGTATTGATTTTGCCCTTTTTATATACTATATCATATTCGAATTCTTCCAATTTAAGTCTCCACCGTATTAGTCTCGAACCGGGGTCCTTACAGTTAAACAGCCATTGAAGTGGTTTATGATCAGTCACTATTTTAAAGCGGTAACCATAAAGATATGGCCTAAAGGTTTTTGTGCCAAAAATTATAGCTAAACATTCCTTTTCGGTGACGCTATAGTTACATTCGGCTTTGTTAAGGGTGCGTGATGCGAAAGCGATTGGACGATCTTGTCCGATAGGTCCTTGGGATAGTATGGCTGAAATGGCATAGTTTGAAGCATCACAAGTTAACAGGAATGGTTGTGTGAAGTCAGGATAAGCTAGGATTGGAGCCGATATCAGTTTATGTTTAAGAGATTCAAATGCAAGCTGCTGCTCGTTCTGCCAATTGAAAGGGGTTTCCTTTTTCAACAGGGACGTAAGAGGTTTGGCCAATTTAGCGAAGTCTGGAATAAATCTCCTATAGTATGACATAAGACCGAGGAATGATTTCACATCCTTGGGTGATTTTGGAACAGGAAATTCGGATACGGCTTTAGTTTTATCTGGATTGGGTTTGACGCCTTTTTCACTTATAACATGTCCTAAATAAGCAACTTCTTTACGCAAAAATTCACACTTATCAGGTTGCAGTTTGAGGTTGAAACTTCTTAATCTGTCAAAAACTGAGGATAAGTTCTGAATGTGACTGGAAAGGTCTGGCGAATGGACGACAATATCATCTAAATATACGAAGCAGCGCGTCCCTTGGAGTCCGGACAGACAGGTATTCATTAGTTTCTGGAAAGTGGCTGGAGCATTTTTGAGTCCGAAGGGCATTCTATTGAATTGGTAGTGTCCTTGTGGCACAGAGAATGCGGTTTTTGGGGCGTCGTTAGGGGATACAGGAATTTGATGAAAGCCTGAGGCTAAATCTAACGTGCTGAAATATTGACTTTTGCCTAGCTGGTCTAGTATTTCAGTTATTTGTGGGATAGGGTAAGTTTCACCAATCGTTATATCGTTAAGTTTTCTATAATCGATGACCACTCTCCACTTGCGTTCACCGGAAGCATCAGTTTTCTTAGGTACGACCCAAATGGGTGAAGACCAAGGAGAGTTAGATGGCGTAATTATATTTTGTTCTATCATTTTGTCTATTTGTTTAGCTACTTCTTGTTTATGGCATTCAGGAAATCTATAGGATTTAGTTTGGATTGGAGTTTGAGTATTTGTAGTTATTGTGTGTTCAGTAGCTGTGGTATTAGTAAGGTGATCGCCAGGGAGATAGAAGATATCAGAGTAATCAGCACAGACACTCATTAAGGCATCAGCTTCTTCTTCATTTAAATGGGAGATGCGGAGTGAATCGACGACCTTATTAGTTCTCTCAAGTACTTTACGTACAATTTCATCATCTAAAGATGTCGTGCAGGCTTTGACATTTATTGGTTCTAGTCGGAGATTGAGATTGGGATGAAGAGAGACTGGTTTATCAGAGGTATTGGTTACCGTCAGATTAACGCGGTTATTATCTTTAACTTGTACGATACAGTTTGCGACTAGTAAGGATTCCGAGATATGTTGGTCTATTACTATCCCTTCTTGAATGTGTGGGTTACATACTGTGCATTCTATGACCATTTCGGTTCGGGCTGGAACAATATAAAGTGGTTCGGAAAAATTTAATTTGATTGAATTATTTTCTATACGGAGAACTCCTTCCTCATAGTTAATCTGGCAACCAAACTTCTTTAGCAGATCATTACCTACTATACCATCTAATTGTAGGCTAATGTCTTCTACTACATGGAATTCATGTTCACATTTAACGGTGCCATCTTGTAGCAACGGCATTTGAAAGCTTCCAAGGGTCGTCGTGAAGTCATCGCCAGGGTCTATGCCCTTTAATGCTATAGTTACGTCACTTAATTTTGGAGGTTTAGTCATAGAGGTTGACTTTATGAGGCATACACAAGAACCGGTGTCAACTAAAAAGGATAGCGCGTGATCAGAAACGGGAGTATGAATAGTAATATATGGTAAGTATCTTTTCTCTGTATTTTGGTTAATTTCATATACATTCAATTTGTTATTTTTATGTTTCAGGTTGCGTCGAGAACTGGAAATTCGAACAGGACCGGATGCAGTGGCTACGTTGGATCTCAGAGGATTCGGAGGACTCAGAGGATTCAGGGGATTCATAGGATTCGGAGGATTTAGGGGATTCAGAGGATTCAGTGGATTCAGCGGATTCAGAGGATTCAGAGGAGTCAGAGGATTCAGAGGATGCAGAGGATTCAGAGGAGTCAGAGGATTCAGTGGATTCAGAGGTTTTGGCCGACTCAGTGGATTCAGAGGTTTTGGCTGACTCAGCGGATTCAGTGGATTCAGAGGTTTTGGCTGACTCAGAGGATTCAGTGGATTCAGCGGATTCAGTGGATTCAGCGGATTCAGAGGAGTCAGAGGATTCAGAGGAGTCAGAGGATTCAGTGGATTCAGTGGATTCAGAGGTTTTGGCTGACTCAGAGGATTCAGTGGATTCAGTGGATTCAGAGGTTTTGGCTGACTCAGAGGATTCAGTGGATTCAGCGGATTCAGTGGATTCAGCGGATTCAGAGGATTCAGAGGTTTTGCCTTAGAGATAGTAGATACAGTGAGCTTTGCGGTATCGTCTTTGATTTTGGAGCAATTTCCCGGGCGATACCCGTCGGGAAATTTTACTAGTTTAAATAGTCTACTTCGTCTACACCGCCATCAAGATATGGTTGAGTGATGTGGAAATTTCTCTGAGGTGCAGTAGATGAACCAGGGTTGGGCGGCGTGTTAGCCGGTCGGTAGCGTGACGTAGAAGGATTTTGTTGATTCTTAATATTGTTATTATATTGGCGTTTTCGGCAATTCTCTATTGTGTGGCCGATATTCTTACAATAACGACACACCAGTTCGCTGGTGTTGTTATTACGGGATTGATCATTACGCGACGATTGTATCACAGGAGATCGATTTAGTTGAAGTCGTGGATCGCGTCGAGGTGTGAATCTAGGCCTGTCATTATAGTTTGAAATTTGCTGAGGAGACCTCTTAAGAATTCCTGAAAGTATTTTTTCTTCAGCAACTGCAAAGTTTACGGCCTCGTTTAAGGAATCAGGGTTGCGACATCTAACCACTTGGGATAGACGTGGTTGTAGCCCTATCATAAATGTGTGAAGCGCAAGATCTTCCATGGCAGCTACGCGACCTGCTACTTCACCCTTCTTTTTCGTTGGAATAGATATTTTAATTTCGGTTAGTAATTTGGCTAGGCACGTTTCAATTTTTAGGGCGAATTGATTAACGGATTCCGAAGGGCTTTGGTGACACTCTTGTAGTTCTGAGAGCAGATGTGCGTAGTGCTTTCTCTCGCCAAACTGTTGAGTAATAAACTCTATGAATTGCTCAAAAGATTCGAATTCTTTTATACTGCATGTGACTTCGGCACGACCGGTTAGTTGACTTAGGATGTATCTAAATATTATGGGTTTCTGAGATCTATCAGCTATATTATATGCATTTTGGCAGTTAGATATAAATGGGTTCAGGGTGTCCCGTGACCCGTCATATGGTTTTATGAATTTTAGCAATACGTTGAGTTCGATTTTTTCTTCTAGACTGGCACTCCTAAGAATTGGAGATGACTCATATTTCGTGTCGGATTTTGAGGTAGCCATAATGTTGAGTTAAAATATTTTATAAATCGCGGAGTTAATTTAAATAAAAGTCGACTCCAATCTAGTCGAGACTCTGTGGGCAAGGTGTATGCTATAACGCTTATCAGTGACCGTGAGGATGAATAACATAAACAAAGTATGTGTGAGGTATTAATACTAGCATGCACTTATGTACTAAAAACAAAAAATTGACGCAGGATAACTAAAATAAAATGTTACACAATAATTAAGAACAACGTAGGTAAAATTAGTAATTGAATTTAGCAGGACTCTGAGCTCACACCGTGTCTGGTAGGTAAATATCTGTCAAAAAGGCTTCACTCACTGTAAGATATTCAGGAAAATCAGGAATAGCATGGTAGCGGCTGGCGCGATGATGTGGTGATGAGCTCTTCACCGCAAATATCACAGGACCTTCCTGGTACTGCTGGATGTTGCTGTTGGAGGCTGCTGCGAGACCGTCTGGTTTTGACGGCTGGAGAAGGAACTTCTTCACTTCACAATTTTCTCACTGCTCTCTTTCGATAGAGAGTTTAAGGAGTTTGAACTGTTTCGGAGGCGTATTCGGGGCAGGGGATTTCGATATCCCACCGCTGCCACCAAAATGTTATACGGCACTCTGATAATAGGTTTTTAAAAAAAACTACTTTATTAAACTAGAATAGAATTTAATAGAAATACAATGGAATTAGCAAAAGAATTGGAAAAGGCAACCGATCGCGACCGGGAAATAGAAAGATCTGTACTGCGTGCCCGCTCTTGGGCGCACTTCTATTTATAATATGATAAGTGCTGACACTAAACTTAGGATCTAGTGTTCAGCCCCTTTCCATACATAGAAAGGATATAACAGTACGAAGTCGCGGGTAGCAGCTAGTCGTAAATATTTGAAACATCTAATTGTTGCATTCCATATAGTCGTGTTTGAAGGCAGCAGCGTATTTTCGCTAGGGCCAAAGGGCCAAGGCCCGGGGTGGGGCCTGCGAATGGACGCTATAGGTATATTTGCTGATAATACCACTTTAGGTTATAATTGAAGTATGTAGTGTGTAGGTGTGGGACCTTAGTATAGATGTCCTATACTAATAAATGAAAGATGTTGCGTGTTCACTTGAATAGTGTTTATTAACGACTAACTTATTTCTATGCTTACATTCTACAAGAAAAGTAACGAAGCGACGCGCGTGTCAAACCCATGTCATTGACAACAAAAAATTCTTAACTAATTTCTATACAATGTGAGAAACAACATGTTGAAGTAAAAAACAGAATGGTCCAATTTCATACATGAATTGGTCCTTAAGTAGCTATAAATTACGGTAACAATGTTTCAAATTTATTGCAGTTTTTACAATAGGGATCGTTACTTATTTAAGCTGAGACATTTATGTAAAACACATGTACAATATATAATGTCGTCCCTACACCATTCCCCCCTTTAAAAAAAATATTTATTTACCCAAAGAGAAGAATGTAACAAAACAACACATGGGAAAAACAGTAACAAAAAGTTCATAAAATTACAATATTGTTTATATTTTACATTAAGTATAAAGTCTTACATCTTACATATAAAGTAAAATAATGTAGATTTTGCTAGTGAAAATATTATTTTAAAAAGGTGGCTTAATTGCCTTTGCAAAATTATCTAATGCTAATGAAATATTATACAAATTAAACTATTATAACTACTTATTTTTGCATATCTGCAAAACAAATCGGTAATTTGACAACTCGTCCACATCGCGTAGTTTTATTAGGTAAAACATTACTAGAGGTGGTATTGTTGTACTCATTATGTGAATTACTGTTATGTAAAATATGCCTTGCATTATTAGAAATATTGTCATTACTATTACTATCGACTGTATAGGCAGGTTTTAATCTATCAATAGATATACATGTTTCCCTATCTCCTATCTTAAGGGCCTACATCAATATTATCGTCGACATGTACATATTAACACAGCTAGTAGGTACCTATAGAAAATGAAGAATTAGGGATATTTATTTTGTTTACTCAAAATCTACTAAATATATTTTAATTCTGATTGGCGTGTTTCTATATAATAATATAATAGTTACTTATGTTTTTAAAGTTATTTCATTAGTTAATACGCGATAATAGACCGACAAATGAAAAAAATAAAAAATGAGAGAGGTTGTTTCGCTAAGATTTTCTATCGAGAAAACTTTATTCAATCGCGATTCATTTATTCAATCTGAGTTTATACGATCCTAGATCATATATTGAAAAAACATATTATTATACTTAAAAATTAGAGCTCTAGCCATTCAATCTAAAGAAACAATGAAAACTTCGTACGAAGAAAAATGCACGAAGCTATTTCGGTATCCTCTTAATTATAAAGGTTTTTCCTGAGCTTTTTACAACATTAAATGGACCGTCATATAGTGGTTGAAGTGATTTTTTTAGCATATCGTGCCTAACGTAAACACTTTTGCATGTATTTAAATCCTTCGATACAAATAAAGATTTAGAATTACTATGGCTCGGTGGTCGCGGTTTAAGCTTATTTATTGCCTCCCTAAGCAACTGCAAATATTCTGAGTCCCACACACATTTATCAGGCAGGCATTATTTTCATCATAAAAATCGCCCGGTAAACGAATCGTTTTACCGTATGTCATTTCTGCTGCGCTAATTCCGCTGTCGCTTCGAATGGCTGAACGCAAACCTAGTAACACTATCGGAAGCCCGTCCACCCATGATTTGTTGCAATCTAAACGTGCCATAAGTGCAACTTTCAATGCTCTATGCCAACGTTCAATCATGCCGTTGCTTTGGGGATGATAAGGTGTTGTACGTAATTTATTTATGCCTAAATACTTCATAAGATTGTTAAAAAGATCACTCTCGAACTGTCTGCCCTGGTCGCTTGTAAGCTTCAAAGGACATCCAAAGCGTGAGATCCAACATTCAAATACGACTCTAGCCACAGTTTCAGCTGTAATATTTTGTGTTGGTATGGCCTCTGGCCACCCTGTTGCACGGTCTATTAGGGTTACGCAATATTTGTAACCATCTGGTGATGCAGGTAAAGGTCCGACGATGTCAACATGTAAGTGCTGAAAATGATCAGCT
This sequence comes from Orgyia antiqua, assembly GCA_916999025.1. Classification (NCBI taxonomy): domain Eukaryota; kingdom Metazoa; phylum Arthropoda; class Insecta; order Lepidoptera; family Erebidae; genus Orgyia; species Orgyia antiqua. The sequence goes on from OU779862.1 coordinate 26,149,378, forward strand.
CGTTCAAAATTGCCTACTCCCGAAATAGTATTTCTACTGATTTTAACCTTTTGACATGTAGGACATGCTCTGGCCCATTTGGTAATATCTCTATCCATATTTGGCCAAAAAAAATTTTGTTTTATCATTTGCCTACTACATTTAATACCAGGAGGACTAAGGTCATGCACTGAATGAAAAGCTAAAATTCTAAACTCTTCTGTTAAATAAGGTCTTATTCTATCAAGTGAGATCTCGCAGTAAACTAACAAGTTTACTGCGAGATCTCACTTTTACTTACCAGGCTAAGTTTACTTACCCAGACTAAGTTTACTTACTAAGTTTTACTTACCAGACTGTAAGAAACATCTTACAGTCTGGTAAGTAAAACTGCTTAAACTGTAAATTTCAATCCGACGCTTGCAATGTTTGTTGCAAATAGACGTCACTTGATTGTTTTTCTGCTAATTTTTCGTAATCTAATACTGTGGGGCAACTAACGGTCTCTATGCGAGATAATGCATCTACCACAACATTTTCTTTTCCACATATGTACCTAATATCTGTACTGAATTCGCTTATATAGGAAAGTTGACGAATTCGTCTAGGGCTTTCCTTATCGCTATTTCTTTTACTGAACGCGTGTACTAGTGGTTTATGGTCTGTACATATCACTAATTTTCGACCTTCCACTAGCTTTTGAAATGTCTAATAGCTAAGTATATTGCTAACAATTCGCGATCATAGGTAGAGTATATAATTTCTGTCGCTGTTAATTTTCTAAAAAAATAACCCAATGGTTTTCAATTGTTATCAATTTGCTGTTGTAAAACAGCGCCTACACTAGTATTTGAAGCATCACACATAAGAGATAAATTAGCATCAGGCAAAGGATAGGACAACGTAACGGCGCTTTGTAAGCTTGCCTTACATTTCTCGAATGTCTCGATAGACTTATTAGTCCAATTTATTTTGGTTTTATCACGCTTCTTAGTGTTGTGTAAATAACTATTTAATTCTGCTTGACTATCTATTACGTTAGGAATATGTGAGCGATAAAAATTGATCATACCGAGAAAACGACGTAACTGTTCGACATTTTCGGGTCTCGGAAAATTCACAATTGCTTGTATTTTATCTTCAAGCGGTCTAACGCCTTCGGCTGACACTTCATAGCCTAAAAAGTTAAGTTTAGAAATTCCAAATTCACATTTCGAAATATTAATTGTAATACCAAATTGGTTAAATCTTTGATGTCCAAGTGTTCTTTGTGTTTATTTTTGTAATTACTAGCAATACAGATATCATCGATATATGCGTATATAAAATGTAGATCGCGTAGTACAACTGTATCCATGAATCTCTGAAAAGATTGCGCTGCATTACGTAATCCGAACGTCATTCGCGGAAACTCGAATAAACCGAACGGTGTTATAATCGCAGTTATGTAAAACACATGTACAATATATAATGTCGTCCCTATACGCCTTAATTTTTAAATTTTGCTCAATATCAATAAATTTAAGGGGCGGTAATTCAAAATACGTCTGTTTGAAGGCAAAAATGAATATTTATTTACAGTACATTTATTTATTAAGTTAGTACGTCGATAACAGAGAATAATTAAATTTGGAAGTAGGTAAAACATTTTTAGGCTATAGGTATAATCGTATTCAAATACTTAAAACGTAAAAAGATATTTTTATTTTTACGTTCTATAGAAGTCATGAACTAATGAGTTTTAAGTACAGATTCACCATCTTGTAAATCTATCTAGTAGTTCAATTTTGGAGACACATAAATTTAGCTAGGCTAAATCATCCTTGATTGTCTGATAATATTCGCCCGCTCGAGCTGTCAAGCAGTTGTGTTTTGTTTTGCTCCCGCTTATTTAATTACTACAGTCGCCAAACTTTTTCCCCGATACATAAAAGTGATCAGTGAAGTTATTGAAACATACTTACTCAGTGAAAAGTGTTTTTATACGAACAGTTCTTGCATTTTGAAGTGAAAACAAATAGTTACAAACAGCTGATTCTAGGCTCGTCAATAAATCAAATTTAACTACCCACCGTCATATTTTTCGCAAAGCGCCTGCGACATAATTCATAATAATACGCAATTGATCAAAAACTAATTTTACTTAGCGCCTTTGAGAAAAACAATACCAATCCTCTCTTGACTTCTTAATTGCCTCTTTGATACAATGCGGTCAGTTCGTTCACCAACAACTTATAGCTCAGACTCGGAGCTAAACAAACAGCAAACCACCCCATCTGCTTCCCTATTTACTAATACAAGGCGCAAACGACCTCACGAAAATATTTCAATGGATGACCTGAACGACTTCAAAGATGAAATCCGACAAATGTTCACAACTTTCCAGGAGAGCATGAGTAGGTAGTACATTTGCTAACTATAAAAAGAGTCTAGAATTTATATCACAACAACATAAAATATCCCGGAACAAAATCAAAAGCTTATAAGAACAATGTAAAACAAACCGTAACCGTATTGAAATACTGGAAGAGAAGCTTAAAGACTTACAGCGCATATCAAAACTGACGCATGTTGAATTACGAAATATTCCATAATAAACCTTAGAAAACAAAAACTGAACTTATGAACTATATACTAAATATATCTAAATAACTAAAAATAGATATGGAGGAGAAAGATATTCACGACATATACCGTACACCCGAAAGAAGTTATTAGGCTTATTGTAATACAACTGTCACACCTGTATCTTAAGTCTGCCTCACTAAACGCTTTGAAGGATTGGAACAAATCTAACATGAACATCAGACTAAATCTGTCTCACGCTGGAAGTGAAGATATTACTACACCCATCTATATGTCAGAGTATCTGACTTTAAACACGAGAAAGCTATACTTCACAGCACGTCAACTAAAAAAGCAAAACAAGATCAAATATTGTTGGACCACAGATGGAAAGCTGCTCATAAAGCAGACTGACGGAGCTACTACTATTTACATCAAAAATGAAGCACAACTAGAAGCATTAATGGAGAATTGACTAGAAGTCATTGCCATAGATCATAAGTGCATTTTTATTAGATTTAAGTTTTGTTGTTTTCTATATCCTCCTTCTCACATTTCCATTAATTATCATAATTTTATCCAATCCAACTACCACACACACCATATTATACTCTGCACACACCAATGAGTTTATGTCACCTCTGACACAAACAATAGCGATTGCACATAACATCAAGACTGGCAGGCCTATTAATGAGACCAAATATATTGCCACGTTGTTTAATGACGAAAATGAAATCCATACTCGCGTTTCTAAGTTCTAAATACTGTACTACAAAAGAAGAAACGGACTTAAACAATGGATGATGTCTTAAATACCCTTAAAATCATTGACGGAATTTCTGTTTCCGATTCTTCAATCTGTACACCAGAGGACTGTACTTACAATACCGCCTACCCTAACACGCAACTAAAACTAATTACACAAAATATACGTTCCGTACATGCTAACATCATGACACATAACTTCTTGACACTACTCTCAAGAATTGAAATTGACTGCGAAATTATTATCCTTACAGAATGTTAGCTTCGACATAACAGCGTCATTCCTATAATCGACACATACACGTCATACCACACTAAAAAATTGTTAAACCAAAACGATGGAGTTGTAATATATATAAAAGATATTCCAAATGTTCTAGTAGAAGAACTTAACCTTGTGGATGCGACTGGTCTAATAATAAAGATGGGTTCGGATACTGCTTTTATTTGCGTATACAGATCCCCTTCCTTTAACGATATTGCTAACTTCATCAAATCATTACATTCTGTATTGGAAACTCTGTCTTCATTCAAAACCATAGCGGTAATAGGTGATATTAACCTCGATATTGCTAATCCGGTACACCATAACCAAATATCAGAGTAACTCGACCTCCTAGCATTTCATGGTCTTCTCCCAGCGCACACACTCCCCACTCGTGACCAGGCTTGCCTTGACCACGTGATACTCAAAACTCAGCACCAGGCAACGACTATGGTCCTAAACTCCTCCGTAACAGACCACCATGCAGTCATGCTCTGCCTGAAACACATCAAACCTCAAAAACAGCCCTGCAACACTATCTCCAAAATCAACTATTCCAAACTTGACGAAGGTATGACTAAGCTGGACCTCTCTTCTCTGTACGAGATGTACGATGCAAATGAGGCTACCACTTTTTTCACCGATTGCCTTATAAATTTACTGACATCTTCCACAATAATTATCAAGCTCCCTAGACAAAAGCGCCTGCTTAAACCCTGGATGACCGTAGGCTTACTTCGCTGTGTCCGAAACAGAGACGCAATGCACCGCAAGCTGAAAATGACACCAAATGACGCAACCTTAACTTTAACCTACAAGCGCTACAGGAACTTCTGTAATAAGATTCTAAAAAACTCAAAAGAAACCATGAGAGAACGGAAATAAGAGAGGCCGCTAAAAATAGCAAAAAGGTTTGGCAGATAATAAAGAGAGTCACCAATACCTCAACAAACAAAACTCCTTCTAGTGACCTACTGACAATCTCGTCTACACCACAACTCTCGATAAACCAAGTTAACCCTTATTTTGCCAACATTGGTGAACAGATATCAAATCAAACCAAACCCTCTTCCCTAACATGCCAGTACAACTTGATCCACCCGCAGTACACTCATCCGTTATGTTGGACACCGATGAAACCGAAGTGGAGAACTTGCTTATTGCCCTTAAAACACATTCTGCGTTAGGCTGGGATAACATTTCTGTCACGTTCCTCAAGCGTTATAAAGAATTGCTTATATCTCCTTTAACATTCATCTTCAACCTGTGCTTATATTCAGGTACATTTCCTAAGTACTTCAAAAAAGCAATTATTCATCCAATATTCAAAAATGGAGACAGATGTTCAATCAACAACTATCGCCCAATTGCAGTACTACCGGCCCTTTCCAAAATATTAGAACGCAAAATAACATAAAAGTTGGAAGCCCTTGGTATTCGAGATCACTCACTAAACATCTTTAAGAACTACTTTAATGACAGAACGCAGGTTGTTAAAGTTCAGAACTATAAAAGCGATGAACTGCCGATCAGCTTTGGAGTCCCTCAAGGTAGCGTTATTGCACCGACGCTGTTCCTGGTCTATGTAAACCAGCTATGCAACTTACATTTACACAAGGGCAAAATAACAGCATTTGCCGACGATACAGCGATAACCTTTTCTGATGACACTTGGCTAAATAAAAAAGAAAAAGGAAGAAAAAAGGATTGAAAATTTTGAACTGTAGTTCAAAATTGGCTAATAACACATTCACTCGCACTCAATGCTTCAAAAACAAAAATCCTTAATTTTACTTTTCACCAATCTAAACAGCCACATACCGAACTGACCCTCACTGCTCACTCATGCACCACGAACGATCACTCAAACTGTCACTGTCCCACCCTAGAACGATCACCTATTATTAAATACCTAGGTATAACCCTTGATGAGAACTTATGCTTCAAACCACATATTGATCAGCTCACTGCTCGTACCCGGAAAATTATATTTATTTTCAAGACTCTGCGACACACTGCTGACGTCCATACAGTTAAGAGGGTGTACTTGGCGCTATGCCAATCCATCCTAACATACTGTATCTCAGTCTGGGGCGGTGCTCCTAAAACTACTTTATTAAAACTGGAGAGGGCACAGAGGACGGTCTTGAAAGTAGCAACATTCCGCTCCATACTTTTTCCTACCACAGAACTTTACAGATCATGCAAAGTGATGTCCATAAGAAAGCTCTATATTCTCTCTTCTATATCGGTGCTTTTACAACACAAAATCACAACCTACAAACCACCAGACAAACGTCGATCTGATAAAGTCTGCCAACTCTGTAAATGTAATTTTTCCCGCACCCAACGTTTTCACATTTTTCAGGGCCCCTACCTATATAATAAATTTAACAAATTACTAAACATATACCCACAATCAGCTTCCACCTGCAAACACACTCTCACCAACTGGATGACAAACAGAAACTATCAGGAAATCGAAGACTTCATCAAAATACTTTCATAGTTTGGAATAAATATTTCTTTCACACTCTCCCATCCTAATCCCTAACAGTCTAAGAACTAAATTCATTACAAATACTTACTCACACTCACAAAACCGTATCTATTTCTGAAAAACCTTAAAACATGGTACATTTAAACTTGTATTTTCTATGTTATTCATGGCGTGTTATATCTTTACCACGATGTTTCATGCATGATCGTGTAACCTCGCTCATGATGTATTGTATTGTATACCACCCGGTAGCTTGTGGGGCCCAGTGTCTTTAATACAAGTTATCTCACAATAACTTAGAAAGGACACTGGTCACCACTACATGCTACTGATCTGTTATCAAACCCATTACTATTTGTCACACAAAACACTCTCATAAGTATCCTAGACTTAAATGTACTGAAAATGATTGATTGTATGTAGTGGTGAAATAAATAAAATAAAAAAATAAATTATAATCTATACTATATACTATATATACTATTATACTATATATACTATTATACTATCATACTATATATATATTATATATACTATATCTATACTAATATTATAAAGCGAAAGAGTTTGTTTGTTTGTTTGTTTAAACGCGGTAATCTCAGTATCCGCTGGTCCGATTTGAAAAATTCTTTCACTGTTGGATAGTACATTTATCGAGGAAGGCTTTAGGCTATATAACATCACGCTGCAACGAATTGAAGCGAAGCATCAGTGTAAAATGTTGCAAGAAACAGGGACAAAACTCGCGCGCGCGAGCTTTCAATGAAAATGCTGCCTTATCCATGTGAGTTACAACAAAGTAATTTATGAAGAAATTGTTTGTTACCCATAGATCTTTCAAAAAGTCCGCGAGGCTATATGTCTATCTTTTAAGGAAAACATGCTGTACCCATAAGAACGTCAAAAAAATTATGAAATTCAATAGGGTGTTTTCAAAAGCTATTTATGTGTATTTGGTAACATTTTTTATCAAACTAAATAGCTTAGTTAGCTTACGTATTTAATATAGATTATAACTGCTTTTTATAGCATACAATTTAAATGAATATCTTAGGAGATATGACGAAAAAAGAATTACGCGCGGCAAAATAAAATACTTAAACTGTTGGCTGAGCAACGCGAACGTTTCCTCGATCTTCTATCCATACTCCAATGTTTTGACGTTTGGTTAATGTTGGATGTATGAATGTAAGTGTAATGTAATGTAATGTGGTTCCTTCACGTAAAGACTGCTGGATGGATTTTCATGAAACTTTCCAATAATATAGCTTACAGGTCGTTACGCTGCTAAATCCCCGACGTATCGGTGTTGAGTTGGTCTTTATAGGCGTCGGCGTCGTCGTCGTCGGCGTATGATCGTTATGCTGCTAAAAATCCCGACGTATCGGTGCTGAGTTGGTTTTTATAGGCGTCGGCGTCCACTTATGGTCGTTACACTGCTTAAATCCCGACGTATCGACGCTGAGTTGGTTTTCACAGGCGTCGGCGTATGATTTTTTTTTTTATTTTATTTATTTTAGAGGTTTCTTATAAATAAATATTCAAGAACATAGCGCTGTAACATTTACAGACAACCACAACATTTGAACATATTAAATAGTCGGTATTATATAAAAGGTAAAATCACAAAGCAATTACATAAAAATTGGTCAAGTGCGAGTCGGACTCGCGCACGAAGGGTTCCGTACCATTATCTATGCAACATAAGGCAACGTTATTAGTATCATCCGGTTCGACCTAGTCCCATCCCCCACGGACGCCCCGGCCGTCGAGCTGGACCGTCCCCTGCCGGGAGAGGGTCCTCGGTGGAGACTTAACACCCTGGACCCAGAGCTGGCCACCGAGGCGGCTATAGTGGAGCGGTGGATCGCGGGTCCCAATGGGACCCATGGCGTAAATATAGGGAGCGGCCTGGACGTGGACGCGAGATGCGAGCGGCTTTCTGGAGCGCTCTCTCGCGTCTGCGACGCGGCGATGATCCGGGCGGGTCCGACCCCTCCGCGCAAGCAGGTGTACTGGTGGAGGCCCCATCTTCAGGGCCTCCGCGCCGAGTGCCAAATGTCTCGGCGCCGGTACACCCGCAGTCGCAGGAGGGCCAATAGAGACCTCGCCCAAGAGGAGGTATTGCTCGCCGCGTACCGGGCTGCGAGAAATTCGTTCACCGCTGCCATCAAGGCCGCCAAAGCCGAGAGTTGGCAGGAGTGGCTCGAGAGCGTGGATCGAGATCCATGGGGGCGCCCGTACAAGACGGTAATGCAGAAACTCCGTCCAGCGGCGCCCCCGCTGACGAGAACCCTCGAGCCACTCTTCGTTGAAAGGGTGGTCAGCTCGCTCTTCCCGGCGAGAGAAGAGTGGTCGCCGCCGAGGATGGCGGCGGCGACACAAGATGAGGGACCGGCTGCGGGCGAGGAAGTGCCGCCCGTGTCCGAGGCCGAGTTGGGGGCTGCGGTCCTCAAACTCAAAGAGAGGAACCGCGCCCCGGGCCCGGACGGTATTCCTGGGCGGGTTCTCGCCCGCGTGACGCCGGTCCTGGAAGAGGAGGTTCTGTCCCTCATGTCGGAGTGCATGGCGTCCGGCAGAGTCCCGCGGCGGTGGAAAACGGGGAAGCTCGTGCTGCTTCAGAAGCACGGGCGACCCCCCGACTCTCCGTCGGCCTACCGTCCGATTGTCCTTCTCGACGAGGCGTGCAAGACCTTTGAAAGGGTCGTCGCAGCGCGCCTCGTCCGACACTTGGAGACGGTGGGCCCGGACCTGAGCGACGTTCAGTTCGGGTTCCGCCGCGCGCGGTCGACGATTGACGCCGTGTCCCGACTGAGGGACCGAGTCGAGAAAGCGGTTTCGCAGGGGGGGGTGTTGTTGGCAGTGTCTCTTGACATTGCTAACGCTTTCAACACCCTCCCCTGGGCGACAATTAAGGAGGCCCTGAGGTACCACAAAGTTCCGTGGTACCTCAGGAGGGTCCTGGCGGACTACTTTACGGACCGGGCCATCTTCTACCCGGCCCGGGATCGTGTAGTCCGCCGGGACATGTCGTGTGGTGTTCCACAGGGGTCGGTGCTGGGCCCACTCCTGTGGAACATCGGGTTTGATTGGGTCCTGCGTGGTGCCAATCTTCGGGGAGTCGGCGTCATTTGTTACGCCGACGACACCCTGGTGACCACGCGGGGCCCTACTTTTCGTGACGCCGGTGTCCTGGCTACTGCAGGCACCGCGCACATAGTAAGACGCATCAGGGCCCTCGGGCTCGAAGTTGCCCTCGAGAAGTCCGAGGCCCTCTTCTTCCACGGGCCTCGGGCGAGGCCCCCCCGAGACTACAGTATCGTAGTGGGAGGGGCCTCCATCACTGTCGGAAATAAAATAAAATATCTGGGACTGGTTCTGGACAGTCGGTGGAGGTTCGGCGAGCACTTCCGGGCGCTGGCGCCGAAGCTAGTGGCGTGCGCCGGAATGCTCGCCCGGTTGCTCCCGAATAGCGGGGGGGCCGGTTGTGTCGGTCGTCGCCTCTACGACACGGTGATGCGCTCGAAGGCGCTCTACGGAGCGCCCATTTGGGCGGCCGCGGCTCTCAGCGCCGAGAACTCCACGCTGCTGCGTCGCGCGCAGCGTGTGATGGCGCAGAGGGCCGCACGGGCGTACCACACGGTGTCACTGGAGGCGGCTTGTGTTGTTGCCGGGAGCCTCCCCTGGGACCTCGAAGCTGAGGTCCAGGCGGGGGTTTACCGAAGGAGGGCTCTGATGCGCACTGAGGCGAGAATTGAGCCCGCCCTCGAGGAGGTCGCTCGCTGGAGAGGCGAACTTCGCGACGTCCTCTTCGAGAGGTGGGCGGACAAGTTGGCATCTGTGTCGTCGGGCGCGCGGCTACTTTCCGCCGTGCGCCCCGTCTTGCGTCAGTGGGTCGAAGCGCCGCACCGGGTGCCTACATACCATCTAACCCAGCTCCTCACGGGTCACGGCTGCTTTGCCAAGTACCTGTGGGAGCTGGTGGGCATCGAGGCCGCACCCGGCTGCAAGAGCTGCTCGTCTGGAGCCGTGGACACGGCCGAGCACACGTTGGTCGTGTGCACGGCCTGGGCTGTCCAGCGCGCCAGGCTCACTGGCGCAATCGGCGTTAATTTGTCGCTGCCGGCCGTCATCGCTTCGATGGCCGGCGGCAAAGAGTGTTGGGCCGCCGTCGCCTCGTTTGCATCCGAGGTGATGGCGGCGAAGAGAGAAGCCCTGCGGGAGCGTGAGCGCTCGGGCGCAACACTGCCCCCCCGCAGGGCCGCGGGTAGGGGTCGTCGGCGCACAATTGCCGGCGGCCCTGGCCCGCGTGGCCATACGCGGCAGGCCAGGGGGCCTGTCGCTAGGGTGGCGGACGACCTCTCGCCCCGTGTTCGGGCGAGGGGTGACGGTCCGACGGGGGTGGGCACGCCGCTCACCCCTGTCACAGTGAGCCCCCACCGTTAGGGGGCCACCCCGTGTCGGGTCGCGGTAATACCTGAGTAACTACCGTGGCCCGGCAACGGGTGAGGAGAACACCGTAGGTTTAGTTGGTAGGCTGGGTCGAGATTTCTCCCCGGGAGTCCAACACGACGTCCGAAGGCTGCCCCTGCGGCCGGAGGGTAAGTGCGTAAAAAGCATTCCTACGTAAAAAAAAAAAAAAACGTTATTAGTATCGAGCAAGAAACGGTAAAAAAATCATGTTTGTTGTATGGGTATTTGTTGTTATAGCGGCAATAGAAATACATCATCTGTGAAAATTTCAACTGTCTAGCTATCACCGTTCTTGAGATACAGCCTGGTGATAGACGGACGGACGGACAGCGAAGTCTCAGTAATAGGGTCCCGTTTTAACCCTTTGGGTACGGAACCCTAAAAGACCCTTTAGAGAAGTCAGAACCCCTTTAGAGAAGTCAGTATATATCGCGTCTACAGATATACGGGAATCAAGTTTACGTGCTACAAAATTATGATAAAGCATCAGATTTGAGTCAGTAGATCTGTTCCTTATAAAACCATATTGATGAGGGGTAAGAATGTGTTTTAAGTGGCTGCTGAGTATCGGACATAAAAGGGACTCAAATAATTTTGCAAATGTAGGTAAGATAGAGATAGGGCGATAATTTTTTATATTATTCTTGTCACCAGGTTTCGGGATGGGTACTATTAAACTATTTTTCCAGATTCCAGGAAAGATACCGTTTTGCAAGGATTTATTAAATATCAAGCTCAGGGGTCTCGCCAGTGCTACAGCACATGATCTAGCCATAATAGAAGGGATGCCGTCCGAGCCTGCACCCTTATATATGTCAAGTCTTTTTAGAGCTGCAAGTACCTCCTGTTCACATAGGTGTATGGAGCATAAGCTTGGTAGATTCCCGGTGTCAATACCATCGGTACCCATTGTTCTATCATTGGTGTACTTTGGCCTGTTCAAGTATACCGAAGAAAAATGTTGAGCGAACAGATTGCATATTTCAGTTCCAGAGTGAGCGATGTTATTCCCTAAACTCATCGGACATGGGTAAGTACCTCGATTTTTCTTTGCATTTTTGATGTAGGACCAGAATAGTTTCGGGTTATATCTAACGGTGGATTCCAAGCGCTTTAGATATGCGTTATAGTCATTATGGCTCATTTTAAGACATCTGAGTTTTAGCATATCGAATGTCAGCTTATCACGAGGATTACCAAATCTTTTAAATCTCAGACAATATTTATTTTTTTCTCTTAGCGTCCTCATCAGAGCTCCACTGAACCATACCGGAAATCTACCACTAGGACTTCGTTTTTTGGGCACGTAAATGTTTATTAATTTCGTTAAAATAGAATAAAAGGTCTCCACCATTGAGTCCACATCTTTACATGATTGGAATAATATTAGATTCCAATCTACTTTAAGAAGCTCACGGGATATTGCCTCGTAATCCGCCTTATAAAAGTTAAGTTTAAACTCTCTATTTGGCGTAACGCAGGAAGAAAATATTCCCAAAATAGACATTTGAAGGGGGGGATGAAGTGGATCGACCTTGGAGAGGGGAAAGTCACATTTGTTAACAACACATTTCAGCTCATTGCTTAGGACCAGATCGAGTACCCTGTTTTTGTTGTTAGTTACAGAATTATATTGTTTTAAATTGTTCAAGACAATAAAGTCTAAAAGCAATCGAGCAAGTGTACTGATTTTTTCATCGTTAGGAGAGAAATAATCGCCGTCACAATTCCAGTTTATATTACTTAAGTTAAAGTCGCCCAAGACTAGTAACATTTGATTCGTCTCCAAGGCTTTATTAACATTACTGATAAAATGTTTCAGTATATGTTTTTGTATTGGAGGAGGCAGATAAATACAACATACGGTTACAACAGTCACCCTGCCATTCGGATCCCCTACCTCAATCGACACCCATACATCCTCACAATCACTCTCAAGATCGGGGCGACGCCTCGATTGCAATTGTTTAGATACGGCAATCAGAGTACCACCCCCAGCCTTCTTCCTATTAAATTCGCTTGTTTCCCTATCACGCCTATAAACAACATAGCGTTCATCAAACAGTTCGTTGTCAAAAACAGAGGAAGACAGCCAGGTTTCCGTAAGGCATATTAGGCTAAAGTTACTATTTCATTTCATTTCATTTCATTTCATTTATTAATTGATAACATAAGTTACAAGTCAAAGAATTAGAATTGAATTAGATTTGAATAATTTGAATTAAAAAATACATTGCAATTGTCAATAATAATGATAATTAAATACGAATATAAAAAATAAATAAATTAATTAAATTAGATAATTATTTCACATTTCATTCATGTCAAGGGTAATTTAAGAAATTCGTTATCAAAGTCATAAAATTCATTCTTAATCAACCATTTTTTTAGCTTTGCTTTAAAGCTTTTGGTAGAAGTTGCATCTTTTACGTCGGCTGGTAGCCGATTATATACCGCCGGGCCTATCACGCGAGCAGTCCGACTAGATTTGCTGAGCTTGTGAGCTACGAGTATATTGTGCAAACGCGCCCCGTGTCTTGAGCTGTACCTATGTGTTTGCCCTAATGTCTGGAAGGTGTCCTTATTCTCCCAAACGTAAATCGCTACCTGGTATATATATATTGAAGGATGTGTCATAATTTGTAGGGATTTAAAATGCCCTCTAGTACTAACGCCCTCCGGTAAACCCGCCACTGCTCGCACAGCACGTTTCTGCATGCGGAAAACACGCAGCCTACCGGCTGCTCGCGCCCACAGATCCGTGCCGTACGAGAGCACTGAGTGAACAGTAGCAAAGTAACAGGACCGGACGACGTCCTTTGTTGCAGTAGCGGCTAATCTGCGCAAAGCGAAACAAGCACCCCCCAGCTTAGCACACATGTTATCGATATGCGTATCCCACAAAAGGGCACTGTCTAAAGTAAAACCTAGTAGTTTTGTAAATGATACCACCTCTAAATTACCAGAGTCGCAACTGATATACAATGGAGCCATCCTTCGCCCTGAAAGGTTAAACTTCATTACACACGTTTTTGCTATGTTAAGGGCCAAGCCGTTATCATGAAACCACCGCGCTAGCTGGTCGAAGACGTTCTGTAATTGGCTCTGTAGTCCTACTTCGCTGTCCGCTGTGACTATGGCCGCCACGTCGTCGGCGTACATAAGTACATTAGCCCCGGTTATGGCTTCCGGTAGATCGTTCAACAGCAAGTTGAACAGAGTGCAAGACAGGCACGACCCTTGAGGGACGCCGACACCGCTCACCTGTTCAGTGGACCTTAGCTTGTCCTGGGAGTCATATACCACCTGGACCCTTTCAGACATATAGGCCATGACCAGAGACAGTGCCGGCCCACGAATGCCATGAAACTCCAGCTTCCTGGCAAGCAGAGCATGATCAGCCGTGTCAAAAGCGCGTGATAAATCACAGCACACGAGGGCCACCTGCCGGCCCCACTCGCGGGCTTCTATTAATCACATTTAGATACAAATCAGTTGTTTTTGTATTAAGACCTCTTACATTTTGATAGTATACACTTATGGGAGCCATTGGCAACAATACTAACGCACTTAAAAATCAGAAACGTCATATTATAATAATAGAATTAAAACATTAGGAGTCAAAGTTTGTCTAGAGAACTGCTGTTGTTTATAATAATAGTTTGAGAGATTTCATTCTTTTTAAGAAAAATTTTGCCATTCCTTATCCAAACAAATTTGTAGGACAGCTCTTTGGCTTTCAGTCTCGTTGCAGCATGGAGCGCTTTTTTTTCAGGGGTAAGGTGTTCACCTACGTAAATAGATCTTTTATCGCCGCCAATACCGATGTCAGCAGTATTGAGTTTGTCACTCTGATTTTTCTTGCCTTTATTGTATGTAGTTACTGCAGCCAGAAGAGCGTCACGGCAGCGAGGGCTACGCATTTTGACAATAACAGATCGTGGTTGTGCACTATTTGGGTTAATCTTAGCGACTCGAAAGCATGACATAATATCACCGTCTGATACGGCGCTAGACACAACTTTCCCAATTTGGGATATAATATTCGCAATATTCTCAGTTTTGTGTTCAGGCAACCCATGAATCTCCATGTTGGAGTCACGGCTATGTTGCTCCAGCAAGGTCAGTCGTGCCGATAATAGTTCCACTTTGTTTACCAAATTTGCATTCTCCGTTTTCAGTTCCTTAATATCCTGTTCACGGCTTTTCAAAAAGGTTTGTATCGTATATGATCGTTACTTTGCTCAAATCCCGACGTACGTATCGGTGCTGAGTGGGTGTTTATAGGTGTCGGCGTCAGCGTCGGCGTCGGCTCGGCGTTGGCATCGGCGTCGGCGTCGGCGTATGGTCGTTACGCTGCTCAAATCCCGACGTATCGGTGCTGAGTTGATTTTTATAGGCGTCGGCGTATGGTCGTTACGCTGCTTAAATCCCGACGTATCGACGCTGAGTTGGTTTTTATAGGCGTCGGCGTCGGCGTCGTCGGTGTATGATCGTTACTCTGCTCAAATCCCGACGTATCGGTGCTGAGTTGGTTTTTATAGGCGTCGGCGTCCGCGTATGGTCGTTACGCTGCTTAAATCCCGACGTATCGACGCTGAGTTGGTGTTCACAGGCGTCGGCGTATGATCGTTACTCTGCTCAAATCCCGACGTACGTATCGGTGCTGAGTGGGTGTTTATAGGCGTCGGTGTCGGCGTCGGCGTCGGCATCGGCGTCGGCATCGGCATTGGTGTCGGCGTCGGCGTATGGTCGCTACGCTGCTCAAATCCCGTCGTATCGGTGCTGAGTTGGTTTTTATAGGCGTCGGCGTATGGTCGTAACGCTGCTTAAATCCCGACGTATCGACGCTGAGTTGGTTTTTATAGGCGTCGGCGTCGTCGGCGTATGGTCGTTACGCTGCTCAAATCCCGACGTATCGGTGCTGAGTTGGTTTTTATAAGCGTCGGCGTCCGCGTATGGTCGTTCCGCTGCTCAAATCCCGACGTATCGGTGCTGAGTTGGTTTTTATAGGCGTCGGCGTCCACGTATGGTCGTTACGCTGCTCAAATCCCGACGTATCGGTGCTGAGTTGGTTTTTATAGGCGTCGGCGTCCGCGTATGGTCGTTCCGCTGCTCAAATCCCGACGTATCGGTGCTGAGTTGATTTTTATAGGCGTCGGCGTCCACGTATGGTCGTTACGCTGTTTAAATCCCGACGTATCGACGCTGAGTTGGTTTTCATAGGCGTCGGCGTCGGCGTATGGTCGTTACTCTGCTCAAATCCCGACGTAAGTATCGGTGCTGAGTGGGTGTTTATAGGCGTCGGCGTCAGCGTCGGCGTCGGCATCGGCATCGGAGTCAGCGTTAGTTTTTAGCAAATCTTTCATGTGAAGTGGTAATAAATTACAAGTTTTTTGGATTTTTAACAGTACTATGTAGGCTTGGTCATGCCAAATTTCAAGTCTCTGGGATAGTGCGAACTGGGAAGTAACCTGTAAATTTTGATTCCCTACCGAAAGTTGAAAATACTCCAAAATGGCTGTAATTCGGTTATATCTTTTGAATGCGCAGATCTAAATTATTGATTGTATCTTTTGCAGCAAGGGACCGCATAGATCTACATTTTGTATAAGTTTCAAATTGATACCTTCAGCCGTTGCCGAGTAAAAAAAAGTTTTACGGGCGGATAGACAGACAGACGGATACCGTAGTGAGACTATAAGGTAGGGCATTTGTCGAAGAAGGTTTTAGGCTATATAACATTACGCTACGGCCAGTGTAAGCGAAGCAGTAGTGAAAAATGTTGCAGTAATGGGGAAAATTTTCTAAATTCCATGCAGACGGGGTTGCGGGCAACAGCTAGTCCGTAATAAAATGAAAAGTGAATGAATAAAAATAGCGTCGAAGCCCTTTAATCACTTTATCGCTTTAAAATAGATTTGATATTCGGTAAATATTGCAATTAATGTTGACACTATCCACTATCAAAGTAAATTCTCGGTTTTTTTGGCCTTTTATCAATTTAAGTCGGCGTAACACGTTTTTTTCGTTCAAGCTCTTCTGTCTACCGTCACACTCTAATTATTTCAATTCAGAAGATACAAAAAAAATAACCTGGAAGACAACGAGGAGAATTAAGGAGGTAATTTTAC
Source organism: Orgyia antiqua (assembly GCA_916999025.1). NCBI lineage: Eukaryota > Metazoa > Arthropoda > Insecta > Lepidoptera > Erebidae > Orgyia > Orgyia antiqua. The sequence continues at coordinate 26,166,062 of OU779862.1, forward strand.
ATGTCTAATGGTCTGTAACTCTATATCTGTGTTGACAGACATAAATAAATAAATAAATAAATATTCATGGACATTTCACACAACGTCCTCTGGTCCCAAGCTAAGCTTATATGCTTGTGTTATGGGTTCTAGAATACGGATATAATACATAAACTACTTTTCTTTTCTTTTCTAATATTCGCTGCGTTCAATAAATGTAATTTTCTAGACTCCTAGACCCTCAGACCGACAGGATTTTGTATTTTATCTAATTGCAAATGCATAATAATTGCAAAGCTAAACGTGATGATATAGAAAAAGATCCTGACCGGTGAACACATGACTACCTGCCGAAATTTCCTCGCCTACGCAGCCTTAGGACTAGTTTCCTTAGATGAAGTTACGCTATAATATATTTCATAGCTTATAACTTTCCAAAAGAAACTCTCATAAGCTCTGTTGGCTTTCTTAAGTTTTCTGTTCTGTTTGTCTGTCTGTAATTTATACGTTAATAGTGTGATAATCGAGTCATATAGAGGGCTCCGTCACGTTATCGTAAAGTATCGATGTAGATATATATGAGGTATATTCTTTGGTGACCCAATACTCGTTAACAATGGAGCTTATTACACTTTGCTAATAATCTTTTGTTAAAGTAAATCTCTCTGTCTACTGTCGCTGTTTCAGACTAAAACTCCTGAACCGATTTAAATTAAATTTGCTACAAAGATAGTCTAGAGTCTAAGAAAGACAATAATTGTAGACTACTTTTAATAAAAAAAGCGATTTCTAATTCCACGCGAATAAAGTCAGTCGAACAGCTAGTGCGCAATATATGAACACTTATGAAATATGAAAATAGAAGTTTAGGCATGCCTCTATGTGTTCATAGGCGTAGAACATTCAATACTTGACTGAAAGTAGCACAAACTATCAATAAACAACTCAATGCACAATATCTAACCACAAACGCATTGACAACTGCAGTACAGACTACACAAAAGGTTGTAAATCTTTTGACCTTCTCTTCGCAGTGGGTCGAACACACTTGTTCTGCCGTTTGTACAACCATGTGGAAAATGGTGACTATTAATTACATTTCTACAATAATTTTAATATTTTTTTAATAAGTACTTAAAATATTATTCCAGGTAAAGAAGTTCAAAATTCGAATTATAAAATTTTTAAAATTAATTTATATTCAACTTAAATAATAAATATTTATGTTCTTTTTTCAAATTATTTTTAATTTTTATTTGTAAATTACGGCTGCATAAAAAGCTGACAATTATAATAAATAGCTTTTCCTGTTGTTGTAGCATCTACAACGATATAATACATAAGCGCGCGACGCCTGAGTTTGAGGGGTGCGGGCGCGGCGCGATAGCTGGACGATCGTCAACCGGCGGCGGCGGCGGGGTGCGACCGGGGGTCAACCGGCGGCGGCGGGGGCGACCGAAGATACTCACTCTTGCATCTAAGCTCATAGACCTCACACCGTTCTGTATAAATACTTCTAAATTGTAATCCATAATTACGGCGAATAAACCAGCCTATTGTTAAATACAGTCCACTATTTCATTTCACACGAACACCAGGACTTCAACATGGTCCTTTAGGATCTCGCCGTTTTATTTTTTGGACTGCATCGAAGAAGGTCAAGAAACTTGAAGAAACCATCCACGGAGCTCTTCATTGTAGACTTCAGCAGTGCAGATTGCTTCCATTTCAACAATTGCATAGCATCTACAACAGCCCGACATAAGGTGAAACGGAGGTCGACCAAACGCACTTTGGACCCTGCGAGTCTTCTTGCGAGGAAGGAGTTAAAATCATCATTTTACGGAAGGATCATAAATTTGTGAGTTCGTTCCAATTTATCCTAGTTTTAACTTCCTGTTCTTCGTCTTATTTTCCTAGGTTCAAAACTGTCTTTGCTTAGTGAGTGCTAATTTTAAACGCTTACTTACTGAATCATTTCATACGTATGTTTAATATCTTACATATAAACCGTAATATTAACGCTTAAAATTTAAAAGTAACGAAAATAAAAATTTTTTTTTGCAAATATTTTTTTTTCTCGCACGCTTTTTCAACCTTATAATTACCTACATACGGTTGAAAATTATAACCGTTAACTTCGTTTAACTTTAACTATCGCGTTAAGTATAACATCAGCTGATCGGCCGGCTCGTTTGTAGGTATTTGCTATTATTCACATAGTTCTTATCGTTCAATCGCTGCATTCCTTTCTATTTATGGAACAGTTTTGCTACCTGCTTTGCTACTTTCTTTGTAATATTTTTTCTTACGCTTGCATCGTTAAGTAGGTAATATGGCTGAAGCTAAGATGGATAAATTAATTAAAAGACGCGGAGGTATTAAGTCTAGGCTTACTATTTTCGGGAATTATATTACTTTGCTTAAAAGCTCTAAAGAACTCAGCCATTTACAGCTGTTAGATTTAGAAGGAAGGCTTAATAAATTCAATACCTTATATGCTGTTTTCGATCAATTACAGGACGAAATTGAAATATTATCTGAGGATTCCGACTGCGAGTGTAGTGAGCGGGAACTATTTGAAAACGAGTACCACGGACTTATTGCTCAGGCGCGTAATCTTCTTGGCGAGTTGCCGTCTACGCATCGCGAGCTTCATGCAGGTGCCGCAGCAAGTTCAGATGATTCCCAGGCATGTTTTCCAAAATTTAATAGCATAAGATTGCCAAAAATTGAATTACCCACTTTTCATGGTCACTACCAGCACCGGTTAGAGTATAGGGACACCTTTATTTCTTTAATTCATTCCAGGTCTGATATGGACGACATTAATAAACTACATTATCTTCGAGCGTCTTTAAAGGGTAGTAGTACGAGAGCCCACGACCAAAACCATGTCTCATAGCAATACGGCAAAAACCCTATAAAATCGTTAGATTGTATGATTCTGAACCCGACTAGGTGTGTAGTAACGGTCGAAAGTGTAGTGTAAAGGTTGTGATCATTGAATATAACCTATACAATGATACAGGCCACTTAGGATTTATTTTTAAAAAAGAAATAAAAAAATTTAAAATTTGAAAACAAAAAGGATTTTGTGAATTGGACATGAATAGAGGATGTTGAAAAATGATTATAAAATAGTTTTTCTTTATTATAAAAATATAACAAATTAATATATACAAAAGTTTTTCATTAAAGTAGAAGCTTTACAAATGAAGCTTTACAAATGGTGGAGGCGCGCCGGGTATAGCGGCCCGATTGGTAAACCAGCTCCTACGCCCAGGGATGTGTTGACGAGCAAAGGGTCGACACAGGATAAATGTTTATTATCAGAGAAGTAGCCGTATCTTTTTATTAAATTTTTATAAATTATTTATAACTAAGATGGAACTAGCCACGATAACTTTCGGTGGTTGCGCACAGGAGTGCCTAGATGAATTCGAAGAAATGTTTTACGCTTTAATAACTTTCAAGAGATGCTCGTCTGAAGAAGAAAAATTATCACTATTGCCCTCATTTTTAAGGGGTAACGCCTTACTTTTCTTCCGGGGCATTAAAGACACGTGCAAAAGCGTGCAGGAGGTATTTGATAGACTAAGGGAAGAGTTCCAAGAAGTAAATTACCAAGAATTGTTCTATAACGAAATAATTATTTGCATAATGATGTAAATTGGTTTAGTGATTCAATTAGATTAAGGTTATATATATAGTGATAATTATAATTTACTAATATTGTTTTATTTTGGTGTGTTTCATATTGTTCGGGATCGGCGAGACTTCATAATGACGTCAGCAAATCTGTACATAAGAAAGATGCAATGATAAGGATCCACATCAAAAATTTAATTATTTTTTCATATTTATATTTTGAATGTTTAGTTAAAAATGTGAGATAAATATATTAACATAGTAATTGGATAGTGAGTATTTCGTACTAGGTTATGATTATAGTATTAAGGTGGAACGATTAATAGGTATAATAATGGGTTGTAGTTATAATGTCGAAGGGAGTGGCTTGGTAGAGTTAGTTGGATGAGTCGTATCAACGGGTAATATCTTTGAATGCAACATGGTAAGGCCATAGGCTATTTGTCATGGAATCCTGTTTTGGGATATCACGCATTTTAGAGATAGAACTCATAAGATAGGATTTAGGAAAGTAGGTGCTAGAGTAAAGTATTTGTTCATTAGGAGAAAAATGTGAAAGGTTGAAAATTGAAAGAAGTTGTATTATAGTGAGAGGTTGCTGATAATATTTTTATTTTATTAATTGGGTAATAATTAGATAATAATGATTAGCGAATAGTTTATAATTACTTAGATAATAGAATGATTGATTATTTAAAACGTTACTTGTGGTTGGTAAATTTATCTCACGAGAAGGAATTCTAAATGTGGAATAAATTGGTCATTCCCGAGCATTCAGGATTACTTAGTAGAAATTATACCTAAATAATTGAAAAGAAGGTTGAGTATTATCTGAGCATACTTTAAATTTTAATTTGATAATCTCTGGATTCTATCAATTATAATGGTTTCTTATGTAAATTTTCTCATTAAGCTGGAAAGCTGTTAAATTAGCATATCTTTCGGATATATGATGCTGACCTCATAATTGAAGCTCGATAGTTTTTATAAGAGCATTAATTGTTTGGTGATGAACATTTTTCTGATTGATTGTTGATGATATATGCTTTGTGTCTTGGTGTGATAGTTTTAAGGATGCCTTATCACTCTTGTGTATTATTGGATAAATCAATTTTAAAGATGAAGTAGTTTAATATTTTATGAAAAGAGTGATATGATATAAGGGCATCGTAGTTAGTGTGGTTCGGATGACTAAGATTAGAAAGGCAATTTTTGGTTGGTTTTTTGCTTTTCAAGTTTTTCGAAATGTATTGCTTCGAAAAGCTAGGTCCTAGCTGGATCTAATCTGGTTCATTCTAGTTTGTTATCATGCTTTCCAACCTTAGGTAGGGTGTCCAGTATTTTGTAACTTAGAAAAAAAATTTTTTTTTTTTTTTTGAAAAAAAAATTTTTTTTTATCCTCTAAGGGGGGGAGAATGTAAAGGTTGTGATCATTGAATATAACCTATACAATGATACAGGCCACTTAGGATTTATTTTTAAAAAAGAAATAAAAAAATTTAAAATTTGAAAACAAAAAGGATTTTGTGAATTGGACATGAATAGAGGATGTTGAAAAATGATTATAAAATAGTTTTTCTTTATTATAAAAATATAACAAATTAATATATACAAAAGTTTTTCATTAAAGTAGAAGCTTTACAAATGAAGCTTTACAGTAGCAACTGCGTGGGAGGCCATTTCTGCTGTGTCAAAAAAAAAGACAGTCGGTATTATAGCAATACGTCTGATAGTGAAAATGTACATAGATTTTATAATTGTATTACGAAAAAGTTTGTTTTCAGACATTTTGCGCGTAGCATATAACCTGAGCGCATTTTTGAATATGTCAACAAATTTAGCCGACCTGTATCATAGCAATACGGATAATTTTTTTTTTCAACTTTTCGTATTGCTGCCATGATTACCAAAAACCTGTTTTCTGACACTTTAAGTGTAGCTTATACTCCCAAAAACGAAAATAACGTTTCGGAGTCGCCTAGCCGACGCCTCTGTTAAATGTTTTTTTAAATTGAATTTGATTTCGAAGACGACGATTCCGAATCTGACAGCGATTGAATACGAGAATATTTTGTAACTTTGAATAAACCGTTTTTTTTTAACTTCATCCCAGTTTCCTTTTGTGCGATTTATTTCAGTCCTTCAACTTCAATGTTACGGTTTCGGGTAAATTCTTTGTTAATTATCATCTAATAAATTCAGGGTCGCAACGTATTCATTGGTTTGTAACAGAAAATTCAAGATGCCTCAATACGATTTTTAAATGATATCTGAGTATCGAAAAGTTGTCTGATAGAGAAGGTGCTACACTTAATTTGTCTGATATAAATTTTTTGCACATGTGGACAACTTATTTTATCATGTCCAACAATTTTCAGACATATTGCTATGATACCGATCGGTAAAATTTGTTAACATTTTCAAAACGGTCTCAAAATTTAATGCGTTCACATTTCCGTCTGAAAATTGTTTTGTTCGCATCAAATAACCAAAATTTACTAATAAAAAAGATTTTCAGACGTATTGCTATGAGACATTTTTTTTGTCTCATTTTTAATTTTTTTAAGTGATTTTACGGGTTTGCGCTACACCACTAACGTCTGAAAAATATGTTTCCGGTATCTCAGAACTATCATTCAACTACAGTCTGCAAATCAGACATATTGCTATGATGCAGTTCGGTAAAATTCTTTGACAATTTTGAAAATTCGGTCAGATCAAACGCTACGCGGAAAATGTCTTATATTGGTATTTTCGAGTTCAGGATAATCGTATCTATCGATTTGATGTGGTTTTGGCCGTATTGCTATGAGACAAAAATTTTGGTCGTGGGCTCTCGTACTATAGTGCCTTACTAGTTATCGATAGTCTAGACATAAAAGGCGATAATTACGCGAACGCCTGGCAATTGTTATGCAATAGGTACGACAATAAAAGGTTACTTGTAAACAATCACGTTCAAGCTTTGTTTAATATTGAAAAAATTCATAAAGAGTCTTCTCGACCCATCCGGCATCTTATAGATATCACGAATAAGAATTTACGTGCTCTGTCAACTCTAGATCAGCCTACGCAGCATTGGGACACATTAATTATTCACATGATGGCAGAAAAGCTTGATTCTACAACTCGAAGAGAGTGGGAATCTCATAGAAACTCACTTAATGATCCACCGTCACTTGATATTTTCATAACATTTCTTTGCAGTAGGGCGGACTTATTAGAAACGTTACAAGAAAGTAAAATAATAAATTAAATAAAAATGAATCAACTAAACCTAACATAAATTTTCTAACAGAAATACAACAAAATAAAATATCTAATTATAATCAAAACAATAATCACTTGAATAAAAAATCATTAAAATGTCCTATGTGCAATCAAAATCATTTCTTATTTAACTGTGAAACATTCAGATCTCTTTCTATTGAAGATCGCATAAAAAAGGCGAGGGATTCTAGAGTCTGTCTAAATTGCTTGCGGCCAGGACATACAGAAAATAAATGTAAACTTGTCTCCTGTAGATATTGCAAAAAATTTCATAATACTTTATTACATTTACATACAGAGGCTAGCGAGCCTATTGTTTCAGTTAATAATTTTGCTAATTCAACTGAATGTAAACAGCTTACTACTCCTGCACATGTCTTGCTTTCCACAGCGCGTGTGAAGGTGCACGACTGCAATGGTGTCGAGCACATTGCCAGGATACTGCTAGATAATGGCAGCACTGCCAACCTCATCACAGAATCGTTTTGCGGTAAGCTGGGTTTGTCACGTCGTCGTACGAGCGCCACTGTGACAGGTATTAACAATAATATTTCTTGTAGTACAAGTTCGTGTAGTCTTACGATAAAATCTCTTCATAATGATTTTACAACTACAATCAATTGTCACGTCATACCACAAATCACCCGAGTTTTACCGTCTTCATTTATAAATCTTGAGCATATACATATTCCTTCGGAATTATTCTTAGCTGACTCTTCCTTCAATGAGCCTGCGTCTATAGACATATTAGTCGGGGCCCAAACCTTTTGGTCAGTCTTAGGGAATAATTCCATAGATTTAGGTAAAAATTTTCCTAAACTATACGAAACCAAATTAGGTTGGTTAGTATCTGGTTATGTTGGGCGTCCTAAGTCCAACTCTTCTTCCAGTTCTTGTCATTTTATAAATCAGGAATCAAACCCGGATTTATCTCGCTTTTGGGAGTTAGACACGGTAGAAGTTAAGCCATCATTGTCTCCAGAGGAGTGTCTCTGTGAGCAGCATTTTTTAGAAAACACGACACGCAATAATGATGGTCGTTTTGTTGTAACTATGCCCTTGAAGAATGACCCCAAAGTCTTAGGCGAGTCTTATTTAAAAGCAAAATATCGTTTCTTGTCTTTAGAGCGTAAATTTTCAAAGGATTCTGTCCTTAGGAGTAGGTACATGCAGTTCATGAAAGAGTACGAATGTTTAGGTCACATGACTGAAAATTCTGACTTGAATGAATCATCATCACCTTCTCGTCTTCAAACCATTGAATACTTTTTACCACATCATGGTGTCACTCGTGAGTCAAGCGATACCACCAAACTTCGTACCGTCTTTGACGCTTCTGCGGTCACTTCCACTGGTATATCACTTAACGATATCCAGATGATCGGTCCAACGGTACAAGATGATCTCTATTCCATTTTGCTACGTTTCGGGCAGCATAGGTATGTTGTCACCGGAGACATAGAAAAAATGTATAGAGCGATTGAACTCAATCCGTCTCAACGCTCACTGCAACAAATAATTTTTCGATATAATTTAAATGAGCCTTTAAAAACTTATACTCTAAATACACTTACATATGGCACTGCCTCGGCGCCTTATTTAGCTACAAAATGTCTTGTTAGCTTAGCCTCAAGTGCACCAAATAATTATGTAAGGCAAGCTATTGAAAGAGATTTTTATGTAGACGACTACCTAGGTGGATCTTCTTCAGTTAGTGAAACAATTTTCATTTGTAAGGCCATAATTTCCACTCTTCAGTCAGCTCAATTTAATTTAAGAAAATTTAGGTCAAACAGCCAGCAAATATTACAAGAATTAACATCTTCATATCGTAATAATGCAGATAATGTCATGAAGTTCTCAGAAAGCGATAAAAATATTGCTTCTAAAACATTAGGACTGAACTGGGTCTGTGATTCGGATGTATTATCATTTTCCATTAATATTGAAATCCCTAAGAAAATAACTAAACGTCATATACTTTCCGTTATTAGTCAGATATTCGACCCATTGGGTCTCGTAGGTCCTTGCATAGTTGAGGCCAAAAGAATTATGCAAAATTTATGGATTAAACAGTATGCATGGGACGATGAAGTTTCAGTTCATATTAAAAATCGTTGGTTAGTTTTTGTAAATTGTCTTCCTTTTCTTAATGATTTACACATACCTCGTTGGGTTATTAGTGATGACTGTGATACCTTTGAGTTACATATTTTTTCAGATGCTTCTGAGCAAGCCTATGGCACTTGTTTATATAGCCGTTCATTACATAACTCGCATACAAAATTTGTACACCTTTTAACTTCTAAAAATAGAGTAGCACCGATCAAGCCCACGACAATTCCACGTCTTGAACTTTGCGGAGCTTTATTAGCCGCGAGACTTTACAAAAAGGTATTATCGTCTTTAACACTTAATATAAATAAATGCTATTTTTGGTGTGACTCCACTATTGTATTAGGATGGTTAAATACCGCATCACATCAATTAAAAGGTTTTATTCCAAACCGGGTTCATGAAATTCAGGAAAGTACAGCTAGTCACAAGTGGAACTACGTACCGTCGAAGGATAACCCGGCGGATCTCGTTTCTCGGGGGGTGAAGGCCGATTCCATCGGTATCTCTTCATTGTGGTGGTCAGGTCCCGCCTTTTTAATAAAACATGAAAGCGAATGGCCGAAGTTCCCTAACGAGAGGCAAGATCTACCTGAGCTTATTTCTTGTTCTATTGCACTTGAAAATAAAAGCATAGACTTGTTTAGTAATTTAATTAAAAATAAATCAAATTTAATAAATATACAAAGAATAATAGCATATGTACAAAGATTTATTTACAATTGTAGAAACAAAATAAAACTAATCTTTTAAACGGCTTTTTATCTGTGTCTGAGTTACGAAACTCATTACATTTAATTATATACAAAGTTCAATTAGAGATGTTTCCTGAAGAACATCCTTTATTGAGGTCAGGAAAGGCACTACCTAGTAAGAACAGACTTACATCTTTGTCGCTTTTCTAGACTCTAATCATATTATTCGAGTTGGTGGCAGGCTCGATAACTCTCCATATAGTTATGACACATCCTATTCTAATTTGCAGTAAACATCATTTTAGTAAAATATTATTTTCCTATTTTCATTTGAAATATTTACACGCTGGTCCACAATTACTTTTAGCTAATATAAGACAAACTTATTGGCCTTTAGGTGGCCGAAACTTGGCAAAGGCTGTTGTTAGAAAATGTATTAAATGTTGCAGGTACAAAGCTGCAATTGTTCAGCCTATAATGGGGCAATTACCCGCCTCACGTACTAATTTAGAATTTCCATTTTTTCATTGCTCCGTAGATTACGCTGGGCCAGTGATGGTAGCAGACCGAAAGGGTAGGTTGTAATCTCAGTAAATCTTATTTGGCTATCTTTATTTGCAATTCTGTAAAAGCCTGTCATATTGAGCTTGTTACGGCATTATCAACAGAAGCTTATATAGCCGCATTAAACCGTTTTGTATCACGTCGTGGAAAGCCTTTTAGTATAGTTTCCGATAATGGCACTAACTTCGTTGGTACCTTTAATGAATTAACTAAATTTCTTACTAAATCTAATCTCGAAGGTCGTATTGCACAGGAAGGTATTGAATTTAAATTTGTTCCTCCTTATAGTCCCCACTTCAATGGTTTAGCAGAAGCCGCTGTCAAATCTACGAAACATCACTTACGTAGACTTCTTCAACTTACTAATTTTACTTATGAGGAGTTAACCACTTGCCTAACTCCGATCGAGGCAGTTTTGAACTCTCGTCCTCTTACCCCCCTTTCCTCTGAACCACTTGATTTTTCTGTTCTCACTCCTGCCCACCTTTTAATTGGACGACCACTTACGTCGATTCCGCAACCAGCAGTATTGGCGAATAATATCAATACGCTTCAACGCTACAAAAGAATATAGAACTTATAAAGCAGCATTTCTGGAAGCGCTTCAGCTTGGAGTATGTTTTACTACTACAGGCGAAAACAAAATGGAAGTCCACTTCGTCAGAACTGAAACTTGGTTCTCTTGCACTTATTAAGGAAAAAACACTTCCTCCTCTTCTTTGGTCCTTAGGAAGAGTGATAAAACTGTATCCAGGCAGTGACGGTGTCACTAGAGTAGTAGAGCTGAGGACACCAGGCGGCACCATTCGTCGGGCAAACAATAATATTTGTCCACTTCCAGATCTTGAAGCTTCCAGCCTTCAACCCGGGGAGCATGTTGTAGCATCTACAACGACATAATACATAAGCGCGCGACGCCTGAGTTTGAGGGGTGCGGGCGCGGCGCGATAGCTGGACGATCGTCAACCGGCGGCGGCGGCGGGGTGCGACCGGGGGTCAACCGGCGGCGGCGGGGGCGACCGAAGATACTCACTCTTGCATCTAAGCTCATAGACCTCACACCGTTCTGTATAAATACTTCTAAATTGTAATCCATAATTACGGCGAATAAACCAGCCTATTGTTAAATACAGTCCACTATTTCATTTCACCCGAACACCAGGACTTCAACACCTGTTATTTGCTAAAGTTGAGATATATTTCCTACAAGGATTCTAAATTAAATACTATTAAAATTTATTATACGACAAAAGAATTAATTATTATTAGATTGATTCAATTCTTTATTTTTTCAAAAATTTCTTTTTCTAAGTAAACAGACATTATTTGAGTAATATTCTATACACAATTGTTTTATTTCTCTGATTTATTTTTCACTAGACATCTATCATCTCTCACTGCAGTTACGATTTAATATTCTTAATACAAGAATATTAAATAACTAAGTAATCGTAACTGCAGTGAGTTGAACTTGAAAATTGTAGGCTACTCATCATTGTCATCAACATCATCAAACAGTCAACAGCCTTTTTCAAATGGAATTTGAAATCGAACGTTATCTACTACGATCTAATGTAAAAAAGCTAAAAGCTTAAAAATAACTTGGCTCATTTCTGCCGGAAAAAGGTTACATTTTTGATAAATTGTTTTGTTAAATCACCGTAGTGCAATAGAACTTCTGAATTAACTCTATATCTCTCTCTCTCTCTCTCTCACTGTCTCCAGCCCACTACGGTTCCATTTTTGAGCCCGGGTTTCCTACACTTGGGGAGGGATTATGGTGTTTTATGCCGTGCTGACGAGTTGGTGCAGGGTTTAATTTCGAGTTTTCCGTCTCTAATTTTATATGGACATGTCATTATTATAAACCTTGCCAAAAGCTTACAAATTTGGTAATATATTTTTAAAAACATTAATTTATTCAAGAATCAAAAAATTCTTCTCGTTTATAATTGTAATAGATTTGATATATACTTCTTATGCCTAATTTTTATTAAATAACCCAAAAAACTTCTAGAATAGCTCAAATTGCGGAAGTTATTCTAACATAGCTGTTTTTTTTTTTATTGACCTTTTAGTTAACTCGGCTTTATTACCGCATTAAGTGAATTCGAAATTTTGTTTATACTTAATTGTTTTTTTTTTCTTCTTAATTTAACTTAATTGTTTCTGGTTTTAGTCAAATTTAAATTAACTATTTTTGTTATAATGGAAGTTATAGCAGTTAAATGAAAATGAGTTTTCCTTATTGTATTTTACTAAAATTAAAAATAAACACCAACATTAAAATTACTTAGTTAAATTAATTTAACAATATTTGAAACACAATATTTGAAATAAGAACAATATTTGAAATAAGAACAAAGAAAAAAGTAAGATGACTTTATGGTAATAATTTACACCCTTTTTTAAAATAGGAAGTAATAATTCTACCTGTCTGTTGCTCTTACACATTAAACCTACTAAACAGGCTCTTGACATAAAGTTCTTTGTAGTACCTAATGGCTTAGATATGTGAGTAGCTATGGGTTGTTAGGTATTGATAGAAGATAAAAAGCTTTGTTGGATGAGTAGATATTTAATGGTAATAAACGCGTACATCTCCGGGCGTTACCCGTTAGCTACTGACTCTAGCTAACTACATTATTATTAAGCATAACTTACTTACTAAGCATTTCTTACATATGTGGCGCTTGCGCCCTTACACTACACCCTCCTTTAAATTAAACATATAAAAAAATCTATAAAAACATAATTTCTAATATGGAGAGAAAAATAAAATTCATGAAAACTAAAATATAGTTGTTATACATAGTTAGTAATTACTCTATAATTAAACACTGATAAGTCTAGTTAGTAAGTTTTGTTTCAAATTATTAAGCTGAACATTAAAGTACAATTTATTTTAATTATTTTATTTTTAAACACTTTCGTACCTCTATATGGCTGAATAGAAAAAAATTACACTAAACACAAAACATCACGCACTATGCGACGTAGGCAGAGGTTGTAGCACTAGCTTCCACTGCTGCTGGTGGGTTCGCCTGTCTGCGCACCCATTTCTTAAAGCGGCCTCTACAATGACGCCATCCCAAATACGTCAAAGAAACTGCCAAGACAGCCATGATGATGAGAATCATCATCCCATGCTGCGACAACTGTGTTTCCACATTCCCCGTGGATTGACTAACTACCACCTCTTCGGTAGTTTGCTGGTTACCCATTACGTACGTGTGTGTCCTTGAAATATTGAGAATTAAATAAAGCGACTTTTGATTAACTTCTACCGTTCACGTCATTCGACATGATATTGCATCAGCCGTATAGGGTTACATTGCAACGTACGTAAAAATGCATTTATGGAACTAAAGTTAAACATTAAACAATAATGACGTTATAAAACAATAAGACATGATTACTTAATACATATTAAAACGAACTGGTTTAATAACTAAACGTCCACATCGCGTTTTCTTTAGGTTCTCACTAATCACTAGATTTTTGTCTTTCACTACGTCACTTTTCTTACTTTCTAACACTTCACTTGTATCGTAACTAATATTGTCATTTAATATATATGCAGGCTTTAATCTATCTATTGAAACACTTACACTATTATTGTCTTTTTGCAATAGGAAAACTTTAGGGCCTCTTTTCAACACACGGTATGGACCATGGTATGTAGGTTGCAAAGGTTTTCGTACTGCATCTGTGCGTATAAAAACGTGTGAACATGTGCTAAGATCTTTGTGAATGAAAAAGGATTTTCGACCTTTTTGCATGCTGATTGGTTTTAGTCCTCTTATAATATCCTGTAATTTATTCACATAGTCCGCTTCATTCTCTATGTTATGCGACTTTCTTCCTGATTCATAAAAATCGCCTGGTAATCGTAATGTATGACCATAAGTCATTTCAGCGGCGCTTACGCCGTTATCAGTTCTCGTAACAGCTCTAAGTCCAAATAAAATCGTCGGTAATTCCGATAACCAAGATGACGACACGGAAATCAAACGTGCTGTGAGCGCAGCTTTCATACTACGGTGCCATCGCTCTACTATGCCATTACTCTGCGGATGGTACGCAGTAGTACGTAGTTTATTAATACCTAAATACGTTAATAATTTCTTAAATAAATTGCTCTCAAATTACGTCCTTGGTCACTTGATAGGCGCAAGGGGCAACCAAATCTAGTAATCCAATGTTCGTATACAACTTTAGCAACAACATCGGCAGTCATCTCTTTAATGGGTATTGCTTCAGGCCATCTAGTGCCTCTATCTATAATAGTAACTATATAGCGAAATCCTTCTGACGTAGTAGGCAACGGACCAACAATGTCTACATGTATATGTTGAAATCTGTCACATTTCTCGAACTGTTGAATATCTGATAAAGTGTGGCGAGTAACTTTAGATCGCTGACACGGTATGCAATTCTTCGTCCATAAAGTAATATCTTTATTTATGTTTGGCCAAAAATATTTCTCTTTCATCAACCTTCGCGTTGTACGTATGCTAGGGTGACTTAGATTATGTAATGACTCAAATGCTGGACGCCTGAATTGTTCGGGTAAATACGGTCTTATTCTGTTAGTAGATGTTTCGCATAAAATTGATTGGTTACAGTTAGGTAAAAATACTTTTTTTAATGTAACATGAGTATCCTCTCTCAATGATTCAATTAAAGTGTCTTTCTGGGCATCAGCCACTTTTTCGTAATCAATAGTTGTAGGGCAATAAACGGTTGCAATACGAGATAATGAGTCTGCGACTACATTCTGTTCTCCTCTAATGTGTCTAATGTCTGTGGTAAACTCACTGATGAAAGTCAAATGTCTAGTACGTCTTGGATTTTCTTTGTTTGGGTTAACTTTGGTAAAGGCGTACATAAGAGGTTTATGATCGCAATAAATAGTCAATTCTCTGCCTTCAATAAAATTTCTAAAGTGTCCGATAGCTAAATAAATAGCAAGTAATTCTCGGTCATAAGTACTATATTTAGATTGCGCTTCTGTAAGTTGTTTTGAATAAAATCCAAGTGGCTTCCATTCGTTGTTACTAAGCTGATGCAATACGGCTCCGACAGCGGAATTTGATGCGTCGGTCATAATCGCGAGAGGGGTATCATCGCGGGGAAGGATAACGTCACTGCGTTCTGTAAACCTTCTTTGCATCGAACGAATGCTTGCTCAGCGTCTGGAGTCCATATTATAGGTGTTTTGTCTCGCTTCTTTGCATTGTGTAAGTATCTATGTAAAATTGCCTGGCTGTTTATCGCATGTGGAATATGAAAACGATAAAAGTTTACCATTCCAAGAAATCGACGCAATTCTTCTAGGGTTTTAGGCTTCGGAAATTTACTAATGACATCAACTTTTTCTTTTATCGGTTTTAATCCTTCTTTTGATACTTCATGTCCCAAGAACTCGATTATTGGCTGACCAAAACAACATTTTGATATATTAATTCTAATTCCATATTGGTCGAGTCGTTTGAAAATCGACTTTAAATGTACGTAGTGAAGGTCTTTATTTTCACTAGCAATTATGACGTCATCTAAGTATGAGAATGCACAGTATTCAAGTCCTTGCAATACTGTATGCATAAACCTTTGAAATGTTTGGGCAGCATTACGCAAGCCAAAAGTCATTCTAGGAAATTCAAATAAGCCGAAAGGCGTAATAATTGCGGTCTTTTCTATATCGTCTGGATTGACCTTGATGAAATGGTATGCTCGTTGGATATCAATTCGTGAGAAAACTGTTTTACTAGCGAGTAGATACGTCATATCTGAAATACGTGGCAACGGATAACGATCAGGTTTCGTTATCGCGTTTAACTTACGATAATCGCCACAGGGTCGAAGTTCGCCGTTCTTCTTTAGGACAACGTGGAGAGGATTGGCCCATGCACTCTTGGAGGGCCGGCATATGCCTAGCTCTTGCATGACTCTGAATTCCTCTCTGACCTTGTGATAGCGATCAGGAGGGAGGGGTCGAGCTCAAGCGTACACAGGTGCACCATTAGTCTCAATATAGTGAAGCACTGAACTACTATCACTGTTATCACAATCTTTAAACGACATCGGCTTAGTTAAGTCCGGAAACGTTGATAAAAGCTCAAAATACGGATGTTTGTTATCCACTGTCTTTATGTCTGTATTATTCTCACTATTGTTTATAACTGTAGCAACAATGTTCAGATTAGTCACTTTATCTAATAATTTACGTGTCCTAATATCAACAAGTAGGCCATATTGGCTTAAAAAATCGGCACCAATAATATTTTGTTTAACGTCGGCTATAATAAATGTCCACTGAAATCTACGACGCAAACCAAGATCTAAAATTAACGTTTTAACACCAAATGTCTTTATTTCGGTACCATTAGCTGCATAAAGTTTATAGTCTGTACATTCACTAACACATAATTTTCTAGTTCTTTGTAACACGGAGACATTGGCTCCTGTGTCTATTAAAAATAGAAGACCAGTTTTTCTATCACTGACACATAGGCGGTGAGCTATCTGAGGCACGCAGACATCCGCCACTGGCTGCGGCGTTATCTGTTTTCCGCGTTATCGGCCTTCTTCCAACTGCACGGTGGAATGCAACGATGAGCTTTGTTTTTATATCTGAAATGATATGAACAAAGCCAGTCAGGACTATCTGGTGTTCTGCGTGGCCTGGACACACTGCGAGCGCGTGACGTTGACCTTAAATTAGAATTTCTTCCACGCCAAGGAGTTCTTGATCTCATCTGCAGCTGGTCTACCTTAGCTGTAAGTTTGGCAATAGCTGCTATGAGGTCTGCATTGTCCTTGCTGGACTTGGTCGAGCTCTCTGCAACTTGGCAGACTTCAGCCGTCTCGATGGGTCGCGTAGTCTCTAATATTTTATCAGCTACGGCGGCTAGGTTCTGTAATTCTACAACTTCTGTAACTGCGAGTACGGCGCGAACGGCCTGTGGAAGATGAGATGTCCACAGCATCTTTAATGTCTCATCTGACAGTTTATTCTTGGCGAGCTCTCTCATTCGCCTGAGGAGTTGAGAGGGCTTTTGTTCTCCCAGCTCCATTTCTCCTAGAAGCTTCTGGAATTGACGAGTTTCGGTCTCCTCGTATACCTCTAATAAACGACTCTTCAGGGCGACGTACTTTCCACTCTCTGGCGGTGATGAAAGGATGTCACTGACTTGCCTGACGACATCTTTATTTAGCTTGGTGATAACTATGTTGTAATTTTGTTCGTCACCAAGTTTCTGTGCTGACAATATGGCCTCAAGGTGAATAAACCACAACCTTGGCTGGTCAGTCCAAAATTCAGCGATCCTGGTTGTTAGTGAAACTGCAGCGAGGTCTAACATCTCGGATTTCACGGTTGCTGACGATTGCACTGGCATACCTGGCGTCGGCGGTGACGTGGCAGGCATCTTGATAAAAATAATTATTACACTGACGCTCACTAAACTTTACCACTACAATATTCTTCTACCAATTGAAGTCGTCGGGATGACTTTTGTCGGGGTCACCAATGTGAGTAGCTATGGGTTGTTAGGTATTGATAGAAGATAAAAAGCTTTGTTGGATGAGTAGATATTTAATGGTAATAAACGCGTACATCTCCGGGCGTTACCCGTTAGCTACTGACTCTAGCTAACTACATTATTATTAAGCATAACTTACTTACTAAGCATTTCTTACATATGTGGCGCTTGCGCCCTTACAGATATATCCTAGATAATATTATAGGTATATAGGTAACTAATATATTCTTATGATATTTGCTTATAGGTTTTTTGGTTACAAAACATTCCTGAAAAACGACTGATAAAGTGATATAAGCTATTTCAGAAAGTAGTGTGTTTTGTAAAGTATTTTCGCTTATCACACCCAGATTTAATTGGCCACGTAACGCGCATATTATTGGTTTTGTTATCACCAATTTTTATAAAAATACTAGCTTGTGCCCGCGGCTTCGCACGCATTAGTGGTCAAATCGAATTTGAAATCAAACTGAAAAATAAAAACTGAAATCTGAACTGAAATTAATAGATACTAAAATCAATACTTAAATCTATAGTCAAAACCTCAATCAATACAAAATACTATGTATATCTACTAAAATCAAACTTAAATACAACACCAAAATGACAACTACAATTGATACAAACCAAACCAAATATTTAGTTCAATTGTTATTATATTTGTAGGAAAATATTAATTCAAAACGCTAACTCTTCTTTCTGCCAAAATAAAAAAAAAATCGACAGAATATAAATAGGTACTTAACTAACCAACCCACCAACCTCTTTATACATCTCAATTAAAAAAAAGTAGGAACTTAGTAGGTACCACACAAGGAGTTTCTATTCCGAGCTACTGCGCAAATCGCAAGTGTCAGTCTGGGATTAAAACCTACATGGTCAAATTAAACGAACGTCAAATTAGTCGACGGATTCTATGTGTTGCTATGACAACAGCTGTAAAATAAACAATATGGCTGAACTATTATTTTATACCATATTTCACAAATATTTGCGTTTATTATCTCGTACAGAGTTTTTAGGGAAATAATATATAGCCTATTTTATTTCCAGGACTATAAGTTATCTCTATATACCAATTTTCGTGCAATTCCATTAGGGAGATTTTGCATGAAAGCGTCACAAACAAACAAACAAACTCACTTTCACTTTTATATGTAAGTAAGGATTAAGGATATTTTACACAACATCTTCTGGTCCCAAACTACGGTCAAGGGTACGGATATACTACATATATTATACATATTTTTATTATACTTATAATACAATGAAACAAACATTTGTGTGACTGATATAGGTAAGCATCACACAAATGAATGTTCTGTGCGGGGATCAAACCCTCGACCTCGAATATCACACAACACAAAATCTAACTTTTTTTAAAAGATTAACAATAAAAGTAAGCCAAAAGAAGAATATATCAATTAAATATCAATCAATTAAAAAATAATAAAATTGTATAAACGAATATATCAATGCATGTTTTGCAATGGCCGTGCTATTATAGGTTATGACATAACACAACTATACTCGTGAAGAAGACGTACTTACTGCGTATTTAGTATCTGCCACAAAGAAAACATATTTAGTAATTCTTTCCTCGTCTGTACATACGCATCTAATGGTAGACAACGACTTTACACGACGTACGACCTTGTGCTCAAGTCTACTATTTTGGAACAATTGTCATACCGTACCGGCACGATACCGTTGCAATTGAAGTCAAATATCCGTAATCTGCTATATGCGTTCATAACGGTCGTTCAATGGTAATAGAATTGTCGGTCTCTTTTATCTATGCATTGAATTTTCGGTCTCTTTTATCTATGAATTGTGTTAGAATGGTATGTATGTGTTGCCGTTTTTAAAAAATGCGTTTGTCGAAGTGATTTTAGAAAAACTACTAATAAATTTAAACATTAAATCATGCTAGACTTCGTTTAGATATATTTGTACATACTATTTATTAGTATAAAAAGCAATGTGAAGTTTAGGAGATTAGTAAATTGCAATAAATTACAAAGAACTATTTCTAATATTTCTATCTATCTATTTTTTATTTATGGCAATCTGTCGACACAGGACAATTTAAAAATATTACTGTCAAATTCAAAATAGCAGACTACCGAAACATTTCAGTCATTGAATGGCAATTGTGAAGCAATTGTGTACGAGACTAGCAATTTATGTCACTTTGACAATTGTAAGTCAATGATGAAGTCGTTATGACAAGACAATAATAGTAGACTACCAAAAACTTTACAATTGCACCATAACGGTACAATAATGGTACATTAATTGTGACACCATTGAAATACCCGACTCAGGGCCCTGTAGGGTTACTCTTGAAAACAATCGCAATACCACTATAATTCCAATTCAAATCCAAGGATAACCTTAAAGTCTTACTCTTGAACACAATAACGTTGTTATTGGATTAACATCTGAATCACTCAATAATTGGCTACATTCGACGTGAAGTGAGCAGCGTTAACATCTGTCGTAGAGCTGTGGCATAGGGATCGATAAACTGTTGTTTAACTATTTCTAGTAAAATTTAAATAAAATACTGTTATTTCAAGGTAGTTTCACCTTAAAATTGCGTAAATAGAAACTAATTGACAATATTTCATTGTATTTTACCTAAAAAGACCTCAATTATGTAAAAAAATAATGTTGGCGTGGCTGTATAAGGTCCGCCCGTTGCTTACATTTATCTACAATTTAAAAAGTACTGTGATTGTGTTGATAAGGCGCGAGATTCGAATTTCAAAACTTTGTTTGCTTATATTCTTGAGTCCCTGTTGAAAGAAATCTTTTCAAGTCAAGGACAAGGGTCTCAATTAAGTGAAGTGTTTTATTTGTTGAGTGATTGTGATGCCAGTGAATCATGTGCATGGATGTTCGTACTTACAAATTAAATCCAGAGATTTTAAGTTTAAAAAGCAACATAAAGCTATTAATATTATAAACATACCTTTATGTATGTTTATAATATTAATTTTATCAACTATACTACAAGGAAGTTTTTATTTAGTTCTCTATCTTTATCCAAGCTATCCTTTGTACATACTAGTTTATATAAGATGTGCATAAAAATATATAACAAAATACTTGACTGTATGAAAAATGTAAATAATGATAATAGGGTATAGATAATAGATTTTAAGAAAACCCTACAGAAATACCTAGTTAATAAATGTTATTATAGTATTAATGACTTTTTAAATGATAGATGTTAAGGTCACTTATTAAAATAATAGTTAGTCTATTAAATGAAGTAGTAATAATAGAGAGTACTATAGTATGATAATAGTTTACTATTTAGAAGATTTATGATTAGGTAAATGTTATGTTTATTTTGAGTCTAATTGTTTAGTTTGAAGCCATATTGCTGTGCCCTAAGGGCTCATGTTTCAGTCCATTTAAAAATTATGTTATGTACCAACTTGTGAACAACATGAATGCAATAAATAAATGGATAAATAAATACCTAGGCACCTATTTTCCTGTAAGAGTATTAGATAAATAGACGGTTGATACAATTTATTTTTATTTACATCATCATTTATTATATTATTTATTTTATTACATTATTTATTGTACACCATTTAGTAAAACAATATAGAACATTATCATCATAAACATCACGCCTAATATTTCACAATTAGAAGTCCAAGCCAATTTAATTAAATTTCGTAAAATAACTCTGCTTTCGCTATAATTAGCTGTAAATTCATCGCCACCCATAGCAAAATCATTGGTCATATAATGTGCATAATGACACTCATATCTTCGTTGTTTCAACTCATTTCTATAAGCTGCGCGAAGAATGAGATATGGAAGAGACAGTCAAGCCATTTTTGTATATTACTTTACACCTTTAAACAGTAAAATCAATCGAAATCACCTTCACAATTTCAAAAAAGTTACTCTTTGGTTATTGTGCTAATCCCAATCTCTAACGCAATTTCTATTTCAATACGGAGCTGTCAAAAGGCGTCAAGAGTACGGTTTTGGCGACATTGACCAATCATGTTTAGTTCACTCAATATCCGCTCAGTATTAACACAATATGGCGCTAGTGTTGTGTTCAAGAGTACGAAACGTGATGAAACGTCATAATCTCAATGTTAATGGATTGGAATTGTTTTCAAGAGTAACCCTACTGGTCTATATCTATCTGGACAGACGTCAAAGTTACTTTATTTAAAGCGTTCTGTCAGTCGTTTTACTCCAGCAGCCGAGCCTACAACGTTCTGCGCGTCCAGTACAACAATGCGTTCAGGATGCTGTTGCGACTGCCGTGGCGCTGCAGTGCGTCCAATATGTTTGCTGAAGCCCACACGGATGACTTCTACGCCATCATGCGTAAGAAAACTAATTCCATACTGCAGCGCTTACGTAACAGTCGGAACAGCATCCTGAAAATGATTGTTAATAGATTGGATTGCCCCATTCAAAAAGATTGGATGGAGATAATGTTAGGGAAAAGAAAATAAATTATTAACTCTGTTTGGTAATTTATTTTCTTTTTCTGAAAAATAAAAAACAAAAGCAAAAATTTAACTATATATGTATATTATAAATAAATTTTATATTTAAGTATTATGTATTTACTAACATTACTAACATAGTATTTAAGAAAATTTGTTTATTAACCTTGTACTAACTACATATGGATAATTTTATCTGAAATAAAATTTTATTATTATTATTTTTCTTTATTTATTCATCATCTTATTAATTACATTTTTAAAAGATTACTATAAAAACACATTCACGCATAAGAAAAACTAAACTAAAAACAAATATTTAACACAACTAAATAATTCAAAATAAATAAAATAACATAAATAACATCCACACAATAATCTTTTAAAAATACAAAAAACAGAGCTCCACTGGCATCGGGAACAAGGTCCAAGCTACCGGTGGTTAGGGCTCCAGAGACAGGAACCTCCTCACAATACGTGCCGTGTCAAGAAGAACTGCCTTCTGCATCAGACCCTTGATCCAGCTACCTAACGCGAGCTTTTCTAGGTGCTTGTCTAGACTCTTTGCTATAAGACCGTTGACTGATACAACTATCGGCACGACGATCGCCGAGTCCACATCCCACATATCGACAATCTCGCGAGCTAAGTCCAAGTATTTAACTTGTTTTTCCTTTTCAGCTTTCACGAGATTCTCGTCATGTGGGATGGTGACATCGACAATCGTCACGCGGCGCGCTGATCGATCTATCACCACAATGTCAGGCTTATTGGCAACAATAGTCCTGTCAGTGATGATAGATCGATCCCAATACAATGTGACATGGCCATTATGAAGAACTGGTTCTGGAACATACCTGTAGTACGGGACAGCAAAGTCTACAAGACCATTTAGCACAGCAAGTTGCTGATGGATTATCCTGGCTACTAGGTTGTGTCTATGCAAATACTCTCCGTTGGCAAGACGAGAACAACCCGAAATAATATGCCTGAGGGATTCACCAGGTCGATGGCAGGCTCTGCATATATCTGCAGTGCCATCCCTCAGGATATACCTCCGATAGTTGTTCGTCTTGACAACTTCATCAGCAATTGCACAGACAAAACCCTCGGTTTCTCCAAAGAGATTACCGAAACGTAGCCAGGCCACGGAAGCAAGTAGGTCTACATCTGGCCCGTGGAGGGCTTTGTAGAACCTACCGTGAAGCTCCTTGCTCTGCCAAATGTCCCTGCGCTCGGCCGTACCGAGTACTACAGGTCTGTGCCAGTTCCTTTTTGCCAGAGATAAGGGGGTAAATCCCGAGTCCACAGTAACCACATCACAATGCATACCCACACTACTATGGAGAAAATATTCCCTGAGACTGTACACCTCACGGTTGTGTAGGGCTTTGGCATTTAGAAAACCACGCCCCCCACACTTCCGCGGGATGTACAATCTCATCACTGATGAGCGCGGGTGATGCATTCGTGATGCAGTCAGAAGTGTCCTAACTCTACGGTCCAGGGCGTCTAGCTCAGTCTGCGTCCACTTGAGTATGCCGAAAGAGTACATCAGGAGTGGCATGACCCAACCATTGCAGGCGCGGACCTTATTGCCGCCCGACAAAAGACTATTAAGTACTTTCTTCAGGCGACCAAAAAACCGCTCCCGCAATGATTGTTTCACATCCGCATCGTTGATGCCTAACCCCTGCGACATACCCAAGTATTTATACGTATCAGTTGCAAGGAGTGAACGAAGTTGAGTGGAATCCGAAAGCTGTGTTGATTCAGACTCCACTATCCCACCCTGCTTAACATGCATGACCGCACACTTATCTACGCCGAACCCCATCCCGATGGAATTACTAAAGGATTCTGTTACCTTTAGCAATTCCATCAGCTTCTGCTGGTTAGGCGCAAACAGTTTCAGGTCATCCATGTAAAGCAGATGGGATATCACCTGGCCACCCCTACGCAACTTATAGCCTAGCCCTGAACTCTCCAACAACGTGCTGAGAGGGTTCAGTGCCAGACAAAACCACAGCGGGCTGAGACTATCGCCCTGAAATATTCCCCGTCTGATCGGGATTGGGTCACCGTAACGCTGGGTCTGCCGACGCCCCGGATAGCAAAGAACCGTTCTCCATTGCCCCATACACGACTCTAAAAAGGTACGTAGAGTTGTATTTACTTTATACAACTCAAGCACCCTAATAAGCCATGTATGTGGCACAGAATCGAACGCCTTCTTATAGTCTATCCAACACGTCGACAGACTTTTACGTTTGCGGCGGACCTGCTGGCAAATGGCCATGTCAATGAGGAGAAGCTCTTTTGTACCACGGCCGCCATTCCTACACCCATTTTGAGAATGAGAAATAATGCAAAAGTTGTTAATATGATCAGAAATTTTGGTTTTCAAAATGGATGTAAGAATTTTGTAGACTGATGGTAAACAAGTAATAGGCCTATAGTTACCTGGCTCTATGGTACTTCCTGCCTTGTGAAGCAGGTGAGTGATTCCCGTGGTCATAAAAACTGGTAACAAACCAGATTCCACGGCTGACTGGAACTGGGATGCTAAATAGGCATGTGAACTACGAAACCATTTGTACCAGAAATTCTGCAGTCCATCCGGTCCAGGCGATTTCCAATTTGACATCAGACGGACTGCATTAGCCACATCTTGAGGCTCAATATTTATACAATCCATTTCTGTCACTTTGCTACATGCCTTTTCAACATCCCGCATCCAGTCGCCTTCAGTGTGGTAAACAGGTACGGACCAGATGTCTCGCCAGAAGCTGTTTGTGACGTTGTCATTCGGTAGCTGTATATCACCCACACTGTTTTCTGGCTGTTCCCAGCTTCTATAAACCCATCTTTGGTTGTTCTGAAACGAACGATTCAGATTATATCGATCCATGCGTTTCTTAAATCTACGTAATCGGTTTGCCCATGCATAAACTTTCTGTTTAAAGAAGTCGATGCGCTCCGTGACCCGAGACAAATAGTCCTGGCGAATAACACCAGTCTCTGTAAAGGCTCGGGTCACATAGCGCATCACTCTTGGACGTACGTTGCCTCCCTTAAAGGAAATTAGTTTACCAATAAGCACTCTTGTTTCCTTAATTTTTTTCTCAATCCTGCGCTGCCATGCCGGTATTAAAGGTTTTGGTTTTGATTGCATATTGTTTGACGGGAGTCGAACTTTTGCTACCCGACAGACCGCAGCAGCAGTGCAGTACAAAATTGAGTGAGT
Organism: Orgyia antiqua; assembly: GCA_916999025.1. Lineage (NCBI taxonomy): Eukaryota > Metazoa > Arthropoda > Insecta > Lepidoptera > Erebidae > Orgyia > Orgyia antiqua. The sequence continues at coordinate 26,191,626 of OU779862.1, forward strand.
ATCTGTTAAATCTTTACTACTACTCAAATAAAAGGATAGTGACTTATCAAAAGTACTCACTAGCACCATGTTTCTTTTATGCATGGGCAATCGAGGCAAACGTGGTCTACTCTCTTGAGGCATGGATCGATATTCCCGCAGTGCCCACTCCATAGCTTCTTTTACCTCCTCATTATATTGTGTACCCACAGTGGTAATCGCATCTTCTCTATCTACGTGCTCGGTACTTTCTACATGTATACTTACGATGTTTGAGCTTGGTGTATGTTCTAAGACAGGGACAATACGAGTAGCCCGTGAGTATTCCTCACGCAACCGATCAAGCACGGACTCATCCAACATTTGACAACGTTGGATAGCCCGCACCTGATCCGACAGTCGTTGTATCGTCACGTTAATTTCTGGTTCAAGGGCCTGAAACAGAAGATGCATTCGACCTCGATACGCAGTAAGGTTAGTTCCCCCCTCTGTTGCCTCAAAATATGCACGCATGACGTTTTGGTTAACATTAGACGTCCATTTCATGCGTTGCACTTTACCACCGGTAGCGGGGATCCTATTCGTAGCCAGCTGGCCACGGGATTCCAAGCATGCCGGAGGCCGGCCTCTTCCTCGCCGACGTACAGGTGATGGCGATGCCGACGGGGAGAAATATTCACTGCTACTGGAACTCGACGCTACTACCGGGGACGGGGCCCTCTGTGATAGGCCCGATTGTGGCGAGGCGGAGCATTGCAGAGAATCCGGGGATGTTATTTGCGCTTCTGTGAGATGCTTGGCCTTTGCCCTTGTTAACATTGTGTATATATCTTCAAAAATTTGTTAATATTTCCTTTATGTAATATGATATGACATTTCCGTGTCACTGACTTTTCACATTGCATATATTTTTTGCTTTTGTGGATGATTAAAATCATGTTTGCAAGATTATTTTTAAGTTATATACTAATTAGAATAGTTTGAAATAGATTGTACTAATTTTTATTAATGTTATAAACAAATTTGTAAATATTTTTTCAGATAATATTAGACACAACGTCTTGACACTTGAAGGGCTGTCAAGCTATTTTTTTATTTTTATTTTTTTATTATTATTATTATTATATGGAGCGTTGTAATGGCTCGTAATTGTAGAATGTATGTTGGTATGCCGCAATCAATCGTTTTTACTGTTCACTATGAGAAAAGTTGGTGATTTTAATTAATTGAATGTTGGTATTCCCGACGGACCCAGTAGTGCTGAAATTAAAGCAGCGGATGAGGTTATGGTTTAAATTTTATAATGACAATTTTGAAAAAGATTATTTGTATGCTGAATTTCTAAAGAACCAAATAGACGTATCTTTTAATTGTATTTTAAATTTAGTTAGATCATGAGAAAGATAACTTCGAGATTTGTATGAAATATGAAATTGTAAAATCTCAAAAATATTCCGGAAGAAAATTCAAAAAGTTAAATATGTTTTCAAATTTTTTTGAAATAATTCAGATTTATTTGGAGCTTTTCTATTTGCATACAATAATTCATGTTCTCATTATTTTGTTTAAAAATTGCATTTAACTTTGTTTCATTATAACTATTGTCAAATGCATTGTCCACATTTCCATTGTACAATTAAATATTATAATTTAATCAAATTTAAATATGTAACGATGTCCTGTTTTAAATATCTGCATGGCAAACACTTCCCGAATAATCTTTTCGCAATTATATCTTTCAAGGGTGAACGTCAGGTTGTCTGGACCAACATAGAAATCCAGTGTTTGGTATATACTAAAATTTAGTACCTTTCTAGTACCTTTTAGTACCTACGTTCAAATATTTAGTACCTCGATAGATTTCGAGAAAATGCGAAAAAAGGTGGTCCAGACAACCTGACGTCAGGTTGTCTGGACCAATTTTTTTTCTCATACTTGCAGACAAAACAACTGAATTATTTTGTTGTCAGTATTTAGTACCTATTTAGTACCTTCATTATTATTTTTTTCAAAATTTTTTGACATACCAGAAGAGAGTTAAGCAAGTTTGAACTTTTCCAGTACTTGGTCATTTTGCGAATTACAGGACTTAAATCACTTTCTTATGGTGTATACTTAGATACGTTTGCGTTGCTGATTGGAAATCATACGTCCTGAACAAGTTGGGACAAGTCTGATATTTACCTTAGGTCCCAAAATAAGCATAATTTTTTTCTTACGTTTCACAGATAAGGATTCAGCTCCTATTTTTTATCAATGCTTATAAATAAGTTACGAGTAAATAAAACGTTTGTTTCTCTCACAATGTACTTAAAATTACATGCATAAAAAAAGTACAAACTAAAAAGTTTAAATGCCGTCCGTCCGTTTGTTACCGGGCTTTATATATTGAAATCAACGCAGAGAATAACGTGAGTTAGGTGTGGTTCAGGCATTTGTACCGTATGAAAAAAATTGTCTGTATTTATGTTGTTTATGTGCGAATTCAAACTCAGCTTTTACAATTATATGAATAAGTTTGAAATTACTGATTATTAATAATAAAAACATTACTATTATTCATGTAGTTTCTTTTGTTTCCTTTCTAGGTTTTAGGCCTTCATCCGACTTTAACTTTACTAGATTTATAATAACTTTCAATCTATAATATATCGCGGACGGAAAGGCAAAATTACTTAAGCGCCAATTTGTCGAAAATGAGTTATATATTACCATTCGACTGGATTTTTTTTCTGTGTCGATCTGTCTAGGTTTCAAAGCGATTGGAGAACTTTCTTGGCGCTTAAGGTGTCCGAAAAATGGGCCTAAATTTTTTCGCATTGCTTAAGCGACACAATTTGAGGTCTTTTTTAAGGTGTGTCCCATAAGCCATTTATTTTCAAATGCAATATTTATAAGTTATATTGGCTTCCTAGATAATCATCACGAATAACTGTAGCTTTGACTTTTCATGTATATAGAATTGTAGACTTGGTACGCATTTTTGCCTTTTACTAATTTTGTTGTTTATCTCGTGTTGGTAAAGTTACTTTGCCCTGATAAAGTGGGTGAACAGCAAGTAAGTAATTTTGACTTATTGCGCTTTTGATAATTGAGGTAGCTAAGAAATTCAGCTTTGCACAAATTTACACACTACCTGACGGTTAAGTAAACATGCTTTACGTAGTATTATCACACCGGGTGTACATCGGCACATTTGAATTACCACAATTTGGATAAAAACATGTCGTAATCAAAAGGAAAGCCGATAATTTTGAAGTCTTCAAAGGTTAAAGTAAATCGGTAGTACCATTTCTTGTAACAAAATAAGTTTTTAGTCATGTTTTGTCACTTTATTGTTTGTACTTAAGTCAGTTTTCGCAGAGTGTTTTTATGAGTTGCGAGTTATAAAACTTAAAATCATAGTAAAAACTATGATAAATTGTGAAAAAGTGTACCTCTACGACATCTTGAATATCAAAATAAAATCTGCTGATGAAAATAGTATAAATAAAATTAAGAAAGTCACTCAATCTGTGTGAATATCAATAATGATAATATAGATTAAGACAAAGATATTAAATATGAATATAAAGACATATAGAAAAACATAATAAAAAAGATGATCAAAAGGTACATTGAAATAAAGATGATGACAAAAACAAAAGTACGGTAACTTTTTGTCAGACAATGAAGATTTTGTTTGGAGCTCAAGTTCTTGGGAAGGTTCAGATAATTAAAGAAACAACAGAATGATAAAAAACTAAATAAGGAGAGAAGAACGAAAAGAAATCAAGTTAACAAAAATAAAAAGGAAAAAAAAATACATTTTATTTCTTTTTAGTCATTTTTAAGCAACTGACATGTCTGTTGCTTAAAAATGGCTGTAGTAGTGGGACTTGGCCTCTTAATGTAAGTCTGACAACGCCTGATCAGTATTACGAGACTTACATTCAGAGGCCAAGTCACACTTCTACAGACGATTTTAAGTAACAGATATTAGTTTAGATAAAAGACTAAAGCTTTGAGGTACTAAAGTATTTTCAATACCAAGATCTTCCTCGTTTTTTGAACTAGGCACCCCACTGTGGGTAGTTAATCTCCCTCTTTTACTTATTTAGCACTACCAGTTAGACTATCTGTTCTAGGTAGATGCATAATGGCAAACTTAGACCCACGTAATAGAAAATACTAGTACCTATGGTCCCCTTAGTCTCAAATACCGTGGTAGAATACTAAGATCTAGACTAAAATCTTGATATCGCTTGCAAATCGAAGATGTGTGATCTACTCGCCATTTATGTTGATCCCAAGGGCAAACTAACGTGGAAGTTTTAAAAATATAGCACACTTCCGTAAACAGTAAAAGCTTGGTATGGGTTGCGAGTCAATTGGTAAAGGCTCTAGAAAAGATATTGTAAACTTGGCTCAAACGAACCTTGGGTCTTCAGACTTTGAGAAGTTTTGAATAGGCTTGACTGTAACCTTACGATTAGGTATAATATCAGTTTTGAGAGGAAGTGCCTTTAGCCGATTCTTTCCATTAGAAATTCTAGCGAATGCTTCGCTAAGATCCTGTTTAGTAGAAAGTTTTTTATCTGTATGAAATCCAACCACTCGACTAAAGGCTTGAGTGTATGGTCACCTATCTTAGTGGTTCTAGAATTCAGAATCCGTTGCGTGGACTGTAATCATAAACTTGCCGTTCATTTCTATCTTATATTCACACTTCGTGCTCTCGAGATTTTAATGCTATACAGGTATAGTATGAATGTTATACGTCATCAGTCGTCCGCTTGATATTGAGATTTATTTAGAAGGTGTTAGTAATTTTACAAATAAAATGTGCCCAAGACTACTTCCGAAATGCAAAAAATTGTTGTATGACAAGAGCCGCCGCTCTTCCTTGTAGGGAGCAGGTAAAACAATAGCTTGATCAGTTTCGTGGAACCGTTGTATGTGAACGACACAGAGACACAGGTTATTGTGCTTTAGGGTGAGGAGATATGTGCCACACATGGCTGAAAATAGCTGATGGATGATGCCAACCAGCTTAGAACAATTTGGAACCACCAGAAGGACAGGTTTTGTGTAATTAAACCTGCTGAAATCCAGACTTTTCAATGCAAAAATGCAGCTAAAGGAGTGGTGGAAGAAGGTGACTCCCGTAAAAAAACACTCTGTTGTTCATTTCTACCACTGACTGACTCACACTTCCAGCTTTCAGAGTTTTGACGTTAGATCGATGTAGCCTGGATTTTGTATGTTATCAATCGTCAACTGGTGTTGGCAGAATAGAATAGCATCTTATATCTTCTCACCGGTATCGTAAAACGCTATTACGGCAGTGTAAAACGTGCGGATCTCTTGTAACTTTTTCACCATCACTGTAACATGTAAACATGTTGCACCAACACAAGTAATAATGGCAGGAGAATTATGATCAGACTTACACAAGCCCATAATATTAAGATTAAAATATTTTTCACATTTAAAATGAACTGGAATCCAATATTTAAACGCAAAATTTCAGCTGACGAAGTGGCCCGTAGAAGCTGACTCCCATACTCGGATTGACCTCCTCTACGCGTTCTTTACATTTCTTTCACTGGCTTGGCACTTTGAATTGGTAGTTGGGGCCGTTGTAAGCGAATAGGTCAAAATCAAGCAATGTGGTTCATTTAGTGAAAGAGATATGTTCCGCAGAGGACCGAAAAGAGCTGATGGATGTTGGCAAACAGTTAAGATCATATTTACACAAGCAGATGTTTACATTTTTGTAAAATAAAGCCTTTTGAAATCCAGACTTTTCAACACAAAAAATACGCTGAAGGAGTGGTGATAGAAGCTGACCACAATAATAAAAAATACTCGGAAGGACCGCCCCAACACGCCTATCATATTTTTTTTTCGTTGGCCGGCACTTTGACGCTATTTTTAGGCCCAAGAGTAGGTCTAAACAACATTAATAATGTTTAAGTAAATTTGTCTCCCGAACATGAAAGTCGAATGTCGTATCAGACTCTTTTCTTGGTTGTTTTGTGGTCAGTAATCTATCTGATGGTATCTCACCCAACGTAAAAATGTTGTGTTAGCAGTTTTAGTCGACGTAACATAGTTATTGATAGCACGGGAGGTAAGTGTGATTTACTCAAAATTTGTTATTATGATAGTCTTAAGAATTTTACCCTTCAAATTATATGCATTTATTCTACTATACAGAAATTTTGCCGTTCATCGAAAGGAATAATTTGCTTGGATTAGTAATTTTGCCTTACCTGCTAACAAAACGATTAAACGAAAATAGTAAGCAATTTTGGCTTTCTTTGAATAAAACATATTTTTAATTTAAGTAATTTTGCCTTTCGTTAAATAAAACATATTTTCAATATACGAAACTTTGCTTTTCTTTGAATAAAACATATTTTCAACATAAGAAATTTTGCCTTATTATGATCCAAAAAAAATAGAAGTCCCTTTTACTTAAGCGCCCATTAATTCAAAAACTAAGCACTTTTTCAATGTACCCATATCTTTAAAACACGGCAAAAAATTCAAGCATTTGAATGGTCTTGGTTTCAAAAACATATACTGAATACAAAATTTTATACGAATATTTTTCCGAAAAAAAAAACTTTAAAACTCATTTCCCAACAATGCAGTTTTGGCGCTTCAGCAATTTTGCCTTCGACCTTTGCCTTTTGTCGACGAATGTATAGTACTCACACAAAGTACACGTAACAAAGTTAAATCTTACTATATACTGTGAAATTTTTAACTCTCAAACACGCATTGTTCTAAAAACACAATATAGGTATAATAAAGCCCGGTAACAGACGGACGGACGGCATTTAAACTTTTTAGTTTGTACTTTTTGTATGCATGTAATTTTAAGTACATTGTGAGAGAAACAAACGTTTTATTTACTCGTAACTTATTTATAAGCATTGATAAAAAATAGGAGCTGAATCCTTATCTGTGAAACGTAAGAAAAAAATTATGCTTATTTTGGGACCTAAGGTAAATATCAGACTTGTCCCAACTTGTTCAGGACGTATGATTTCCAATCAGCAACGCAAACGTATCTAAGTATACACCATAAGAAAGTGATATAAGTCCTATATTTCGCAAAATGACCAAGTACTGGAAAAGTTCAAACTTGCATAACTCTCTTCTGGTATGTCAAAAAATTTTGAAAAAAATAATAATGAAGGTACTAAATAGGTACTAAATACTGACATGAAAATAATTCAGTTGTTATATCTGCAAGTATGAGAAAAAAAATTGGTCCAGACAACCTGACGTCAGGTTGTCTGGACCACCGTTTTTCTCATTTTCTCGGAATCTATCGAGGTACTAAATATTTTAACTTAGGTACTAAAAGGTACTAGAAAGGTACTAAATTTTAGTATATACCAAACACTGGATTTCTATGTTGGTCCAGACAACCTGACGTTCACCTTTCAAGGTTGTACTTTAATTTTAGGTACTACATCTAAACCACGTTGTTTGTCGAATTTATTTTGAATGCTTACAGTGTCCTGTTTAAACGATTTCATGTAATCACAAAACGAAAGACTGATTTTTCCTATAAATTAAATGAATGTTTTTCATAGGAGTAAAATTTCTTGAAGATTTTCTCGCGTTGGATTGTTTGCAATAAGTTTTAAATATATTTTAAGCTTTAAAAATATTGAATATACAAGGATCATGACTTAACAGGATGAGCCTCACTCTTCAAGATGACTGCAGACTGTGTGGAGATCTGCATCTACATTCACCAAACGTAGGTAGACCTCAACATGAAAATAACCATTCTGGCACTAGGGAAACGGCAGAGACAAATAATATTAATTGGACATGAATCAGCCTTACTTATGAACGTTTTTAATCTGCTGTTCCATTTTAACTAAGTGTGTTGGTCTATCTATACTGTAGCTTAAAATTGACTTGAAACTCTACCTACCTACCTAGAATTTGGAGTTATATTTGACGAACAGAAAATGTTATTTGCTTGTATGTCCCTTAAAAGACCCTCCAAGTTCTTAGTGTCCCTGAAAAGGTGCGGCCAATATTTATAACTGTAATCCGTATTATTATTAACTAGACGTTGCTTGCGACTTCGTTCACATGACATTTAGAAAATTTTCTCCTCTTTACAACATTTATCAATGATGCTCCGCTCCTATTAGATGCAGCATGATGTTAAACAGCCTTCCTTGATAGATGTACTATCCAAAACTGAAATAATGTTCCAAATCTGATTTATGGTTCCGGATATTAGCGCGTTCAAACAAGCAAACTTTTCAGCTTTATAATATTAGTATCGATATTGAAACGGAAAAGACTTGGCTGTATATCTAGTAACACATATCGTTTAGTCTATTACACTACATACAAAAATATTAATGAAGATTAGTGAAAACCCTTGACATTTTAGAAAATAAGCTACGTGACCTCGTATCGTACTAACATTATTTACCTTCCTTATTTCCTTATTATTTACCGAGCAATTAACTTGTATAATACAGTCGATTGTAAAATAAACAATATGTATGAGATTGCTTTTAAATGCGATGGTATTTTAATATGTAGGTTTATAGCGAGCTGTCAACCTTGATGTTGGCTGACATACCATGCCCTTTCTTCCACCTTGCTGCCTATATCTTCTAGACGGTGATTGCATACATGATACATTATTAGCATGCTGCTATACCCCGACTTACCAAGGTCGCGTCTATGCAGTTCTGACACAATTATTTTGTTGTTCTAAACACTTAACACAACCTTTAACACATTTATAAAGAGTTTATTTTCCTATGTATAAACTGTAAGGTTTGTTGGTCAGATTGTACGTGATTAGAGTAGAAATAAGCGCCACCTGTTGCCCGAAAACGGCAAGTGCAGTTTTAGTTTGATTGTATCTTAATGATCGATGTTTCCGTTTTGGATTTACGCTAGTGTTATATATTTAGAACTATGTTTTATTCATATTCTTAGAATATAATATTCACTATTTATTATACGATACATACTATGTAAAGAACAAGTAATAACTTTGGAGAATTAGGCTGTTGGCTTTGATTAACTGATTAGGGTTAACTTGTAGTATTATAACACTGGTATTAACTTCAGGGACCCGTCGAAACGTGAATCTTAGAAAAAAAACCGACTAATTACGAGTTGTACTCGCAGACATAGGACTAGTAGGTACTCTTATCATTGTATTATATTGATCGTCGTACCAAATTGTAGAAAATGTTTGTTATTTGATTTGATGCCCCATTATATAACAGATGACCGTACAGCGAAGTCTCAGTAAGAGGGTCTCTTTATACTTTTTTGTTGTGGAACCATATACAGAAGAGGAGTTTTTATCGTATGTATAGTATGGCACAGATATCAAGAGGGAGGGTTAACGTTTAAAATTGAGAAAGAGTAATATTAACCTGGCTTAATCGTTGATATATAATGACGTTTCATATGACGCCTGTATCATAAACACATAAAGATAAATTTTCACGCACACATAGATGGCTTTAAGCAGACTTAACTTAGTGATGCGGCCATAGACACTACATCCGGTATATCTATGTTCTACATTATTTTGCAATAATAATACATTATTTTGCAATAATTCTAATTACGGTTTTACAGCCTACTATATGAGTAAACAAAGGCGTTATGTAAATTATATGCTTGTATTAAAGTCAAATACAATCAATTATCTAGTTAGCTACATTGTATACCAATTATTGTTATATGTAGTACAATCAACGAATCAGTAAAGAGGCCATGTCGGTATAAATCATAATTTATGTCACATTTATGCATGTTTACCACCAGAGCTTTGCTGGTGGTGGTACTCCGATGCTAAGCTACTTCAGGTTGTCACAAATGAAACCACAGTATGAGATCTGGATAAGTACATTTATTTAACATATTAAGAAAATATATATAGTGCGATTAAACATGCAACGAAAGCACGATTCACAAATAAGAACAGCGCCATCTATTGGCAATTTAACGTATTAATAAATTATATACACAGCAATCACACACGTAACGAAAGCGAGACTTACAAATGATAGCAGCGCCATCTGTTAGCAACTACCTTAACAATTACGTTTTAATAATTTATGACATATAATACCTATTTATTTAACTAATACAGATTAATCATAAACATACCGCCCACCAAGGACATTAGTGACGGTATGTCCTTAAGTTATGATTCTTATGACAAACATCCCAATAACTACACGTTTTACTTAATAAACATAGTACAGGAGTATTTTATAATTTTTATAATAAATTACATTTTATAATTTTATAATTAAATAATATATTTACGAGTGTTCTCATGCAAAGATGATTAACCATACCTTACTTATTCAAAAAATAAAAAACAATAATTCTAAAAAACGTTCATCAAGCAAATCTTAAATACAATTTATAGGTATTTCATTTATCAGAGAGTGGCAGTATACACAATTTGGATGTTGGACGTTTAAGGTGTGATGACTTGGTGCGTATTGTAACGACTCGGGTAATACCATCACCCCCGGGATGCTTTTCAGTTATACGACCCAATAACCAATGAGTAGGTGGTAAGTCATCCTCCTTTATTAAAACTATGTCCCCAATATTTGGCTCTGGTGTTTTAAATGACCATTTATAACGGTTCATGAGGTTCGATAAGTATTCATTTGACCAACGATTCCAAAACTGCTGCAACATTCTCTGGACCAATTGCCACCTTGATAAATAATTTATGTTAGAAGTCTCGTAATTAGAGTCAGGAATACTTATTATTGGTTCTCCAATCAGGAAATGTCCAGGGGTCAACGGCATCGGTTCACTAGGATCTGTGCCGTTAATTACGCACATTGGACGTGAATTCAAACATGCTTCTACTTGACTTAATAGTGTGCTCATTTCTTCATACGTCAACTTTGTATCACCTATCACCCGTTTAAGATGAAATTTTGTGGATTTCACGCCTGCTTCCCACAGACCACCAAAATTAGGACTATGAGGTGGAATAAAATGCCATTCAGTACCTTGCGCTTCCAAATGTTCTGCGATGGAACTTTGAATGGACAACAACTGCTGCAACTCTTTAGCTGCACCTACAAATGTGGTACCATTGTCGCTCCATATTTTTGCGCAATGTCCACGTCTAGATACAAACCTTCTGAATGCTGCCAAAAAGGCAGGTGTACTCATATCGCTTACCACTTCCAAATGAAGGGCTCGAGTGACCATGCAGACAAAAAGACATATGTATCCCTTATATGACTTGTAACCACGGCCCTTTGTTGTCCTAATGTTTATAGGTCCAGCATAATCTACCCCACTATGTAAAAAGGGGCGAGCTGGAGTACAACGTACCGAAGGAAGAGAGCCCATTAACTGATTCCTTGTGCAAGCTCTCCGCTTAACACATACAACACATCTCCGAACGCACTGTCTTATGAGGACCTTCATACCCAGAATCCAGTAGGCTGATCTTAAATAATTGTTCATCAACTGAGAACCTCCATGCAAGGTTTTCAGATGTGCATCGACAATGATGAGATCAGTCAAATGTCCTGATTTCGGCAATATTATTGGGTGTTTGGTGTCATCACTCATTTGCGATTTTTCCAGTCTTCCTCGAGCTCTTATGACTCCTTTGTGGTCAAAGTAAGGACAGAGCGACTTTATAGTACTATTCTTAGATTGTATGTAACCCTTTTCCCTCAGTTGTACGTATTCTAACGTAAATATTTCTCTTTGAGTTTTTTTTATACAAGTGTTAAATGCCTCGTCTATTTCCCATTTTTGTAAATATCCTTTCCCTTTGCTAATAAAACGTCGGCAATAAGCGATCACTCTTAAAAGCTTCTGCAGAGATGAAAATCTTTCGAAGAAATCGTCCTCCGATTTTATCGCTACATGTGTACTTATTGATTGTTCCATATCAGTGCTTAAGTTTGGTAACCTTTCATATACTATATTTTGATTCTTGAGAAAAAGTGGTCCCGAAAACCATATTGTGTTTTCCAATAATGAACTGGGACGTAAACCTCTGGATGCACAATCTGCTGGATTGTCCTTTGTAGATACGTGAAACCACTGAGAAGACTTCATTGTAGTCAATATCTCGGACGTCCGATTTGCTACAAAAGTCTTCCATCGACTTGGGTGGCTGCTGAGCCAAGCAAGTACGACTGTGGAATCAGTCCATGCCTTTACTTTGTCGTTTTGAATATTCAAAACATGAGCAATTTCTGTTAGTAGTTTTGCTAGCAAAACAGCGCCACATAATTCCAAACGAGGAATGCTAATTTGTTTTATTGGAGCAACTCTGGTTTTTGCTGATAGCAACGACACATGCATCTTACCAGTGCAATTAGTTATACGTAAATAAACTACGGCAGAATAAGCAGCCTTCGAGGCATCACAAAAACCGTGTAATTCAAGTTGGTCATCTGAGTTAGTATTAACCCAACGTGGGATTCTGATTGAGGTAAGTAGACACAATTCTTTACGGAAGGTACTCCATTCCGCAATTAGCTCTGTAGGTAATTTGTCATCCCAACCGACACCCGCAAGCCATAACCTTTGAATAAATATCTTTGCCAAAACCACACTAGGAGCTAGCCATCCCAGTGGATCAAACAAACGTGCTATGTCCGATAATATTGCCCTTTTAGTTACAGGTGCTGTCTCCAGAGGAGGAAGATTAACTGCGTATTGGAACGTGTCTTCACTGCGATTCCAGGTAAGACCCAAAATTTTTATTGTACTATCTAATTTAATTTCTACTTTATTTTCTTCTCTTTGAGCTATTGATGTACTATAATTTTCTATTTGCCTATCTTCTAATCTATTTGTCTTTGATTTATCTTCCTTTATTTCCTCCATATCCTTTATTTTCTTTAAAATTTCCTTATTATTAGAATTCCATTTTTGTAACACAAACCCACCCCTTCCTAGTAGTTTGGTTATTTGATTATAAATTTCTATACCCTCTGGCATGCTATCACAACCGACCATCAAGTCATCCATGAAGAAGCAATTCAATACAATTTCCTTTGCTTTTGGATAATTCGTGCCTTCATCATATGCAACCTGTTGCAGCGTCCTGACAGCTTGATACGGAGCAGACGCAGTTCCAAACGTGACAGTCAACAGTTCGTAATCCTTTAGTTCTTCTCGCTTACTGTCTCGCCAAATTATGCGTTGATACATACAGTCTTCGTCCGCTACTCTAACTTGTCTGTACATTTTAACAATATCCGCAACAAGTGCGAAAGGGTGCATTCTCCACCTCATAACTGTATGCCTTAAATCGGCTTGTAAAGTCGGTCCTACCATAAGAGTATCGTTAAGAGATATACCGTTACTGTTTTTCTCTGACGCATTAAAGACAACACGAATTTTTGTTGTTAATTTGTCTTCCCTTACTACTGCATGATGAGGCAGGTATACCGCCTGTTCCCGTTTAAGATCATCCTTTGGCACCAGTCTCATATGACCCAATTGCAAATATTCCTTAAGTATTTCTGAATACTGCTTTTTAAATTCAGGATTCTTGTCCAAACGTCTTTCTAATGCCGTAAATCGTTTCTCTGCTATTGCTCTCGAATTTCCGTAAGTACAACGAGGAAATTCATCTCGAAAGGGTAATTTAACAATATATCTGCCACTATCATTTCGTTTCGTTGTCTTATTGTACAATTCTTCGCATTTAGTTTCTTCTTGGGTAAGTATTCTTTGTGTTATTATGTTTTCTTCTATCTCCCAAAATTTTCTCAAAATGTCCTCTTCCACTTTGCAATGCATAACCTTTATATTCTTTTGTTTTTCAGTTTTGTTTGAACTAGCAACCACACCTGAAAGGATCCACCCAAGTGCAGTGTTCTGAGCGATTAGGGATCCTGGCTGGCTCTTAATTAATCCTTCCTTTATAATGCTGCTATAAATATCTGCACCTAATAAAATGTCTACTTTATTTGACCTATTGAATTGAGGATCAGCTAATTGCAAGTTATTACTATTCACAAAATCAAAACAATCTGCAACTACACTGCGCTCAGGCAAGTAAGAGGTGATTTTACGCATGACGAAAGCCCTAACATTGATTGTAAAATTTTGATCCACATGAGATTTTATAGTAAATTGGACTACGTGTTTCGTGGGCACGGTGATATTGTCACCTAAACCTGTAATGCATCTGTGGGCTTGACTCTTCTTCAACCCAAGTAATTGTACAGTCGCTTCGGTAATGAAACATGCTTGAGACCCTTGATCGATCAAGGCTCGGCATGGTTGATACTCTCCCGTCTTGGATTCGGCCTTAATAAGCGCGGTAGCTAATAAAATTTGCTCAGAGGTAAAAACCTGGTCTGTTGTCACACATGATATTATATGATCAGTACCAATGGATGTACCAGGGGACACATCATCAGAAGTGGTTGGAGGAACCGCATTCTCTGTTAACTCATCCAGGTGAAGCATAGTATGGTGGCGTTTTTGACATAGTCTACAAGACATATTACTCCTACAAGTGTTTACTTTATGGTTACTACCCAGACAATTATAACAAATTTTATTTTTAACCACAAAATCTCGTCTCATCTGGGTGGTTAGGTTGGCAAATTTCTTGCAGAAGCAAAGTTTATGTTCCTCTGAACAATACTCACACTGTATCCTGAAAGACCTATTGGTCGCCATCATAGCTCTTGCCGGTAAAACCTTGGCACCCGGGTACTGAACGCGTTTGGTAGAAATAGCCTCTAAAGCTCTGTAACGATTTTCAATGAAGGTTTTTAATTGGTTTAGTGTTGGCAACTCGTTATTGAAATCGTTGTTATTGAATAATTCCCATTGTTTCCTAGTCTCCTGATCGAACTTGAAAGATAGAATGTGGATGATAATAATATCCCAAGTCGTCACATCTATATTTAAATTTCTAAGTGCATTTAGACACTCTGACGTGGTGTCCAACATCGACTTTAATACATCAGCTGATTCAAATTGCATACGTTTCATAGCAAATAGACGATCTAGAATACATTTTACTAGATATTTCTTATTGTTGTACCGTCTAACTAACAGTTCCCAACACTGATTGTAATTCGCTTCTGTAATTGGGGTGTGTCGCAGGAGTTGCTCCGCTTCACCGGATAAATGACTCTTTAGATAATGGAGCCTTTGCACATTATCCAGAGATTTGTTGTTGTGGATCAGTGATAGGAACAGGTCGTGGAAAGTTGTCCATTCCTCATAGTTACCCGAGAATGTAGGAATTGAAATTCTTGGCAACTTAACATAATTATTACAATTTCGATTAGACTCACTTGCATCACCTAAATCAAATGTTCGTACATTAAATTTGGCTAATATACTCTTCATCAAACATTTATAATTCACATAAGTTTCCTCCGTTGCATCATAAATATTGTCCACTTTATCAGCAACGTCTTTGTGTGTAAAACTCTCGATAAATTTTTTGTGTTCCTCCTTAAAGGAAGACCAATCGTTTTCTAATAGTTCTAATTTTGTTTCTACATATTCTAAGGTCAGCCTTTCCTTAGGACTCTTTTTGAAATTTATCAATCCCTTATTTATAACCTTTTGTAATTCTCTTAAAATATTTAATATTCCCTCCATAATAACAAAACGTAAAAAGTGTTACAAGTCTGTTTAGAACAATGTTGCTCTTTACGATAGATTACTAAAACTAAAAATAATGCAAGTGTCAAAATCTGCTAAAAATTTTCTAAGTGTTTCAGATTTTTTATACATCTATAAGAAATTGGGCATGGAGTCCCCGTTCCCTCGTTTTTTATAAAATTATTCTAAGTCCATGCAAACTAAATACTAACTAGTTACTAATAAATACTTAAAATTAAGTAAAATCTAAAATATTCTTAAGTTTATTTGAACCTTTAAATAAAGTTAAAAGTCACTTGACAAATTATTTAGCACTATATAAATTGTCATAAAAGTACTCACGGTTGCACACTGCACTCACACCAATAGTCACTATTCACGACGTCACTCTTATCTTGATTTTTCTAACACCAAACTTTTTAACATGGATGTCCCGGCGTGGCTGTCGTGGCGCCCTGAACGGCGTCCGCTGTAGTTGAAGTGTAGATTGATCAACAGTAAATATAGTCTTCTATGGCTCTCGTTGTACTTAAGATTAACAATCAGGAAGTGACGCCCTTTTTGACGTCTACTCCAACGATATTCAAGCAGTGCCGCTTGAATATCTGTGGCGTCTCCTTGAACTAAAGAACTCAAGCTGAGTTGGCCTGAGCTGCTGATGCTTCCTAGTACTTTCGCTGCAGCGATCCACTGCAAGTACTCGGGTGCGGTCGCTTGTACCGCACTGATGCTGACGTCAGGCTTGACGTCCAAAAAGTTAGTTTTCCTGGGTCTGGTCATCCAGGGTCGATAGGACCAATGTTTACCACCAGAGCTTTGCTGGTGGTGGTACTCCGATGCTAAGCTACTTCAGGTTGTCACAAATGAAACCACAGTATGAGATCTGGATAAGTACATTTATTTAACATATTAAGAAAATATATATAGTGCGATTAAACATGCAACGAAAGCACGATTCACAAATAAGAACAGCGCCATCTATTGGCAATTTAACGTATTAATAAATTATATACACAGCAATCACACACGTAACGAAAGCGAGACTTACAAATGATAGCAGCGCCATCTGTTAGCAACTACCTTAACAATTACGTTTTAATAATTTATGACATATAATACCTATTTATTTAACTAATACAGATTAATCATAAACAATGCATGAAGGGAGCTAATGATAAATGAGAGATTCAGGCTAAATTCTTTGATTCCAATTATAGCCAACAAAATATATAATAAGTTTATAACTTATTATATATTATAATTTTTCATTTGTTATTGTCATATTTGGTTTAATAATGTGTTATGTATGTTTATGTACGTGTGGTATTTATTAAGTAACATTGTAATGTGTATATTTGTATGTATGTATCATGTAAATCATTACTTCAATATATCTATGTCTATACCCCTATCCATTTTATAATAAATAAAAACTGTAAATTTCATTTTCCTATTAATTATTGTAATTTTTTTTTCTCCTCAGCTCTGTATTGACACCTGCCTTCTTTAATTCTGCACCACCCTATGGTTGGCTGGTAGAAAATGCCTTAGGCATTAAGCCCGCCTATGCATGTAATAGCATTAAAGTGTTAAATAAATAAATAAATAAATAACTATTCTAAAGGTCTAAACTTAATACACTGGTGACAAAGAGGAAAGATTATGAACATTATATTATTTTCATTTCAGTATTTTCTCGATGATAGAATATTATTACACTGATAAGCATGAGGCATATCTATAAGTACGTGAGCGTGGAATTTAGAAAATATTTGAAAGAAAGAAAGAAAACGTTTACTACTGCAGTACCAAAGTATACAAAAACACTATTTAAGTACATACCTAAATATAAAAATAATACACATATGTATAATAGTGTCGGCACAGCAGCAATGGGAGCCCATTTCAGCATATGTCAAGTCGACAAGTTGACGTTGGTTTTCAAATGAGTGATGTCACGGATATCCAACAAGCCATCACTTAAATTAGACAAAGGCTATTTCCCCGTTTTTGCAACTTTTTTCACTGATGCTTCGCTCCTATTAGCTGCAGCATGATGTTATACAGCCTACAGCATTCTTTGATAAATATACTATCCAAGTTTAAAAGAATTATTCAAATCGGACCAGTTGTTCCTGAGATTAGCGCATTCAAATGAACAAACAAGCAAGCTCTTCAGCTTTATAATATTAGTATAGATAATAAAGTTGAAGAGTTTGTTTGTTTGTTAGTTTGTTTGCGCTAATCTCAGGAACAACTGGTCCAAATGAAAAAAAAATCTTTTTATGTTGGATAGTCCCTTTATCGAGGAATGCTATAGGCTATATAATATTACGCTGTGACCAATAGGAGCGAAGCATCAGTGAAAAAATGTTGACATAACGGGTTTTTTTTAAATTCCGTGCGTATTAAGACTCGAGTAACAGCTAGTAATGAATAATGGAGAAAAGCAATAACGTCTTATGGTCTTATTCATAACGACTTATCGGAGGTTTAACAGTTCGCTAAAATTGATTCGCAAAATTTGTCAAAACTTGTTGTTGTTAAAGCCACACTATATTTCTGTTCGCAATCAAGTAAAACGATTTTACTATTATTTATTTATTGATACACGAGATAAATTAAGCAAGTGAAGACTGTAGATTAATAAAATTACTAATAAATCATTGTCATTTAAATTTTGTTACGTAGTTATAGTATTAGGGTAATTAACTAATCACCTATGACTTGTTATTATCAGTCTTTGCTTGTTAATATAATCAAAGTAATTTTTATCCAAAAAGAAACAGCGAAAACTTTAAATTTTTACTAGAACGCCGGTTTCGGTTAATTTTACAGCTCTAGTTTTTGTTTTCAAAAGAATATCGAATAACGACTATTCGATCCCACTTCTGATATCGGAGAAAATCACCGTAGACATCACCTGTAGTTACAGCCAGAGCAGTCATCCATCTAAACACATTGTAATACTGAATAAACTAACTACGATAACTACAACATTCTATGAACTACGATAAGATTGATCCGTGGCTTACGACACGTGTAGCTGGTTTGGAAGGATCCTTTTATGAATATTCAAAGGGTCACCATTCATTCTCATCCAATAAACGAATTACTCACCATTGACACCATTTGAGGACCCACTTCACAATCTTGGAACTAAAGATCCTTAAGTAAACTATTTTAACCAAGTCTCCTACGACATATATAATAATATATTCATATTATAATCTTAATATACTCGTATATAAATCTCGTGTCACAATGTTTGTCCTCAATGGACTCCTAAACCACTTAACCGATTATAATAAAATTCGCACACCATGTGCAGTTCGATCCAACTTGAGAGATAGGATAGTTTAAATCTCAAATTATAGTCGCAATTTTAATTTATTGCAAATTATTTGTCTACCCCTGTCATTTGTATGGCAAAACAACGTTTGCCGAGTCAGCTAGTATATAATATATTTATTGAGATCCAAATAAATTACAGTAGTTTTACAATAGCACTGAGACCCCACACTAGGATACCCTGTGTTGTGGGGCTCAGTCTCTTTCATTGCAAGATTTCAATAATAAAAGTAAAGAAAGGGGAGAAAAAAAGAGTATTAAAATAAGGATTTTAAATCGACAACATAGTTATATCCTAAACTAGCTGTGCCCGCGACTTCGTACGCGTGGAATTTAGAAACGAAAAATTAAATGAACTTACAATAACGCTATTTTACAGCTAATTAACAAATCGTCCGTTTGGTTTTCTTTTTTTGCACAATTCTAAAGAAATAGCACACATGGCCCCAATGTCATTTTAGTAAATGATAGCTCAGAGTTTTACCTGTTTAGGGCTTCGTACAATCCCTTATAGTCTCACTACGGTATCCGTCTGTCTGTTTATCCGCCCGTAAAACTTTTTTTTTACTCGGCAACGGCTGAAGGTATTAATTTGAAACTTATACCAAATGTAGATCTATGCGGTCCCTTGCTGCAAAAGATACAATCAATAATTTTGATCTACGCATTCAAAAGATAATAATATAACCGTATATATAAATAATATAACCGAATTACAGCCATTTTGGAGTATTTTCAACTTTAGCTAGGGAATCAAAATTTACAGGTTACTTCCCAGTTCCCACTATCCCAGAGACTTGAAATTTGGCATGACCAAGCCTACATAGTACTGTTAAAAATCCAAAAAACTTGTAATTTATTACCACTTCACATGAAAGATTTGCTAAAAACTAACGCTGACTCCGATGCCGATGCCGACGCCGACGCTGACGCCGACGCCTATAAACACCCACTCAGCACCGATACTTACGTCGGGATTTGAGCAGAGTAACGACCATACGCCGACGCCGATGCCTATGAAAACCAACTCAGCGTCGATACGTCGGGATTTAAACAGCGTAACGACCATACGCGGACGCCGACGCCTATATAACCAACTCAGCACCGATACGTCGGGATTTGAGCAGAGTAACGATCATACACCGACGACGCCGACGCCGACGCCTATAAAAACCAACTCAGCGTCGATACGTCGGGATTTAAGCAGCGTAACGACCATACGCCGACGCCTATAAAAATGAAATCAGCACCGATACGTCGGGATTTGAGCAGCGTAACGACCATACGCCGACGCCAACGCCGACGCCGTCGCCAACACCTATAAACACCCACTCAGCACCGATACGTACGTCGGGATTTGAGCAGAGTAACGATCATACGCCGACGCCTGTGAAAACCAACTCAGCGTCGATACGTCGGGATTTAAGCAGTGTAACGACCATAAGCGGACGCCGACGCCTATAAAAACCAACTCAGCACCGATACGTCGGGATTTTTAGCAGCATAACGATCATACGCCGACGACGACGACGCCGACGCCTATAAAGACCAACTCAACACCGATACGTCGGGGATTTAGCAGCGTAACGACCTGTAAGCTATATTATTGGAAAGTTTCATGAAAATCCATCCAGCAGTCTTTACGTGAAGGAACCACATTATATTACATTACACTTACGAGTACATTCATACATCCAACATTAACCAAACGTCAACACATCGAAGTATGGATAGAAGATCGAGGAAACGTTCGCGTTGCTCAGCCAATAGTTTAAGTATTTTATTTTGCCGCGCGTAATTCTTTTTTA
The DNA here is from genome assembly GCA_916999025.1 of Orgyia antiqua. Taxonomy (NCBI): domain Eukaryota; kingdom Metazoa; phylum Arthropoda; class Insecta; order Lepidoptera; family Erebidae; genus Orgyia; species Orgyia antiqua. Next base: position 26,212,409 of record OU779862.1, read on the forward strand.
GTCATATCTCCTAAGATATTCATTTAAATTGTATGCTAGAAAAAGCAGTTATAATCTATATTAAATGCGTAAGCTAACTAAGGTATTTAATTTGATAAAAAATGTTACCAAATACACATAAATAGCTTTTAAAAACACCCTATTGAATTTCATAATTTTTTTGACGTTCTTATGGGTACAGCATGTTTTCCTTAAAAGATAGACATATAGCCTCGCGGACTTTTTTAAAGATCTATAGGTAACAAACAATTTCTTCATACATTACTTTGTTGTAACTCACGTGGATAAAGCAGCGTTTTCATTTAAAGCTCGCGCGCGCGAGTTTTGTCCCTGTTTCTTGCAACATTTTACACTGATGCTTCGTTTCAATTCGTTGCAGCGTGATGTTATATAGCCTAAAGCCTTCCTCGATAAATGTACTATCCAACAATGAAAGAATTTTTCAAATCGGACCAGCGGATACTAAGATTACCGCGTTTAAACAAACAAACAAACAAACAAACAAACTCTTTCGCTTTATAATATTATAGTAGAGATATAGATTTCCTATTATTATATCTATATTTAGTTAATAATTGCATGTTTTGTCCAAAATTTTAATTAATGCTCATAAAATGGCTTATTATAATACAATCCTATACGAGTAATATCGAATACTAAGTGTAGCACGATATTGTTTATATGTTATTATTTAAATTATCGATGACACTTAATAACGATTTTTAGGGTTCCGTACCCAAAGGGTAAAAACGGGACCCTATTACTGAGACTTCGCTGTCCGTCCGTCCGTCCGTCCGTCTGTCACCAGGCTGTATCTCAAGGACGGTGATAGCTAGACAGTTGAAATTTTCACAGATGATGTATTTCTATTGCCGCTATAACAACAAATACTAAAAATAAAATAAAATAAATATTTAAGGGGGGCTCCCATACAACAAACATGATTTTTTTACCGTTTCTTGCTCGATACTAATAACGTTGCCTTATGTTGCATAGATAATGGTACGGAACCCTTCGTGCGCGAGTCCGACTCGCACTTGACCAATTTTTTTTTATTTAGTTTGGCATTATAAAAGGATCGAACATTAATATTTTTGCATCATATTACTTTATACGTTTCGCCTGACTAGTTTTTCTCGTAACAGATTTATTGAAATTTTATTTGTTTATTACTATTATATTAACTATTTTTGTAGTTAATTTGATTGTAGTCACAAGTGCTACCCCACAACCAGACAATGTAAGGTTGCATAGTTCCGGACGCATGCAAAAAAAATTTATGCAAGGTAACAAGGCTTTTATAAAATTATAATATTAAACTTATTTCAATTTTTTTTACGTCATATTATAGTTGAAGAGTATAAAATAATTATTAATTCTTCTACAATTTTTTATGGTTGGACGTTTATTGTTAGTGCTCAATTAATGACAATTAATAATAAGTTGTTATCTATTATAATAAGTTTTAATCTAATGGCATAGACGATCAATGACGTAAACATAATTTTAATTATATTAGAACTAGTCTCAGGGTGAACGGCTCTTTCCTAATAGTCTACTAATATGTAAATAAGTATCAAATAAAGCTTCAAATCGCATTTTTTTCTATAACATTCGTCATTCATTCTAGTTTTAACGTTAGACAAGTTAAAGCGTAAATTTATATAATTAAAATGTCTAAATTTATAATATTAGTTCTGTGTGTATGTTTGTTTGTGTGCTTCGTAAATGGATGGACAGTATTTCCTTTGCCGAACACTCCTGTAAATAATAATTATTCGCCGGGATATTCCAGTTACATAAAACCGACACCAGTATACCCTAAAGAAAATATATACAACGTGTTTCAGAAAGGTGTAGTCATATTTGACCATCGTTACACATGGCCAGTGACTAGGCACTAGGCATGGATGAAATTGCGAATAATAGTTATATTATGACTTTTATGTGTTCATACAAATTTAATTAATTTATTAAATTAATCGATCTTGTTTAATTACAACACTACTTTATGGTCATCTTTTATCGTAAGGTTCAATCGCATTCATTAAACCGTAAACATCTCATAATTGATGCGCTCCTGGTAGTTATTAAATATTAGGCAATAAACAAAATAAAACTTACCAACTGTATTTTTCTATGTGTAACTGTAATATTTATAATATTTAAGGCTTATCCAATGCAACCTTAAAATATGACTACACCTTTCTGCAACACGTTGTATACTACAATAGATTTTAAACCAGTAGTTGATATCAAACCTACATCTGTTTTGGTTCCCAATCAATTTACTGCTGATTTTGTTCCTGTGCCAGCCACTGAATTATTACCACCCAAGGTAAAGAATTGTTTTTTCATTATCGACTTTTTAAGCTCCATAATACGCTGGTTAGATTTATTTTACCTCTTATGACAGGTGTAACAACCAAAACATCATCATTCTTTCTCTTGTTCTTATCCCATTATTTCTTCCATACTCTTCTGTCAGAAGTAATATCTGTGTTAATTCCTATTTCTTTCATGTGCTCATTCAACTGAATATTGCCCTAAAATTAATTAATATTAATTGATTCTATCTGTTGTTATGTCTACGACATTTCGATATTCATGTCCAATTCAGTAAAAAAATTTAGGAATATAAATAAAAATATGTTCTGGTAGAGACTTGTAAAAACTAAAAGGTCTACTATAAAAGAAAACTAAAAAGTTTAAAGGTGGGAGGATATAATAAATAAAATAAACTCTACTGTCGTTTTACAGACTAGTGTAATAATAATAATAATAAACCCCTCTGGGCCAGTCGCTACCTCACCATGAGACTAACGCAAAACCTGGAGGCAGATTATAGGCTTTCGAGAATCTTGTGGTATAAACGAAAAATCTATCACAGGATCTAGGGAAAGCCTACAGACCGCAGGGCAGCTTGTGGCGAGCTGAATGTGAGTGGCGACACTGCGGTCCCGAGTGCCCCTGAGAGTCGATCGAGGCCTCGCCTTCAACTTGCCTTTGTTGGCCGGCCGAACTGGAAACCGAGAGTGCCTGGACTGTCGCCTCTGTCTTGCCTTCACCGGCCGGTCAGTGGGGTCGCCAGAGCTATATGCTCGGGGGTGGAAGTGTCAATTTCAAGGGCGTAATTACGGGGAAACCCGCTCCGGTTCTTGGCCCGCGATGGTGAAACCGGTGCCGCACAGCTCTACACCCCAAGCCGCTCACACCGGTGTTGCTCCCTGCTGCCTTGTCTGGCGGCTGTGTGTGGGGCCCATCTAGTGAGTCGGCGAGTCACCGTCTGCCACGGTTCAATCTTAATAGAAGTATTGAAGGCAGACGTCCGTATTTTAGTCAATAGTTTTTAAATGTAACCAGTCCACTAAACACCCAACTCAATAGACCTACTCGTTTTTCGTATTATCATTTGCAATAGATTTAATCGTACCACTGGCATTCTATGACTGTACTTCTATAGTGCAGGTGTGAAATGTCCCTGGTAGGTATCCCATCTCATCATTAAATTAATTAATATTCTCAAAGGGCCTCTACGTGTTGGACCCATGTCCCCACGAAAGCCAAATAAATACCGTGTATTTCCCAAAAAAATTGGAAATAGCCCGTGAATTGCAAACAGAGAAACATAATAATAATAATAAATATTCATGGACATTTCACACAACGTCCTCTGGTCCCAAGCTAAGCTTATATGCTTGTGTTATGGTACCAGAATACGGATATAATACATAAACTACTTTTCTTTTGTAATGACATCTATATGCCTATTATCTTTTGAATTACAATCGCATCACTTTTGCATAAGTCTTACATAAATGGTAGCTGACATCTAATTCGTGGAGCCTGATATCAGCAGCACAGAGTTAATGGAGCATGGAGCTTTACCAGTCCAGGCCACTAATCAGTGTCATAAATACTTACTGATTTTCTGGAGGATTAATATTAATTGATAATGAATCTCAATAATATATTTTCTCTTTTCAGATGGACAAAAGCTACAACAAAACAAGGAAAAACTAACAGAAATTCCCAAGTTGAACACCGACGAATCAATCAATGAAAATACAACCAAAAATAAAAAAAACCGAATTCCATTCCAGCAATAAACAAAAATAAAACAAATTCCAATAAATAAAACGGAGTCACTTTTATTTATGCCTATTTTACTTTTTTACAGATTTCTGAAAAGTCCACAATGGATTCACAACGACTAATCCTATACATAAATTACAAACACTTTTGCCTAATCCTAGCGTAAATCCGTTTAGGTATAGACTTTCCCAATTTGCATTTTTAATTATATGGTTGCGTATGACCTCAATGCCGTGATTTCCCCCGTTACTGTAACATTTTTCACTGATGCTTCGCTCCTATTGGTTGCAGTGTGATGTTATATTGTTGTTGTATAACCTATTAGTCTTCCTCGATAAATATACTGTCAAAAACTGAAAGATTTCAAACCAACAAACTCTTCAGCTTTATAATATTAGTATAAGTAGATAACCCTGTGCATAACTGTAGGTTCATTTAGGTGCGATTATGATCTATTGTACCGACGCTTTTTCGATCTCTCACAGCAGCTGATGCTATCTGGGTACAATAATCTTATGATTGCTTTTACAGCACCCTGGGAGAGAAAAGAGTCTTGTAGTATAGTGTAGTGTGTATCTAGTATCTAGTAGTAGTCGTGACTATCATTTGACTCCTCAAATACCTTTGTCCTTACATGGCGACCCTGCCTCTTGCCGCTGCGCGCGTATGGTCGTGAATTCGACACCTCCATACTATATGCGGATTGTAGTTTTAAAACAATCAGACTAAGAAAATAGCAAGTTTAAAAATGGGAGGTTCGAAAACTAAAGAAAAAACCTTGGTGGTTCAGAGTTCTCCAGTAAAAGGAATATCGAACGGCGACATAGTTTGAAAACAGGTATAAAAAAAAAAGTTATGATAATGGAAATAAGTGAAAAGTGAAAAAAAAAAGTGAGAAGTGTGAAAAATATATAATATAAATACAGTGTTCGGCTATATACCTATATATTACATTCGCATAACAACCGGCTTCGTAACATGGACTTTGAACTGTAGCTTTTAAGTGTATAATCGTAATAATAATCATCTTATACATATAATATGTTATAACAGTGATAAGCAAAGTGTTTAAACTGTTAAGGATGGTAAGATATCGCAGATGTCTTAGAACTTTTATATAAAGAATTAAACTCTATTAAAACATATTTAATTAAAATTGGTCCTGACCGTAGACAAGGAATTTTTGAAAGTTATACTGATTAATTTATGAATTTTTGCAATTGACTTGCTATGCTTTTACTAAATAAACTAAATTATAGTGGGAAAAAAATAGTTTAAAAAAACTAAAAAACACGCTTTATTTAATCGAATTATTGTATTGTCATCGGTCTTTGACAGGTGTGCAAAATTTGAATAGAATCTGACCGTTTAAAGTGGGTCAAAATAGCGTCCAAAGGAGTCGGTTACAAACATACAAACAAACATACAAGTGAAGCTAATATAAAGCGTGTAAAAAATGATAACCATGAGCGGGACTTGAACCCACGACCTCGGAATACCGTTCCGTTGCTCTCCCATCTGAGCTATCATGGATCCCGCATATGTTTACCAAATCTTCCACTACAACCTTCTCAATGTGAGTTAAACATCGTGCGATGTTTTGTGTACATGCCATCTATTGAGCGGTTTGCACCAACTCGATCAATCGATCACTTAGTGTTCTTTACAGAACACAATTGGACCGAAATAATGACTGTACATGTATTTCTACGTTATATTATGAATTTTTGCAATTGACTTGCTATGCTTTTACTGCATAGTACATCATCTGTGAAAATTTCAACTGTCTAGCTATCACCGTTCTTGAGATACAGCCTGGTGACAGACGGACGGACGGACGGACGGACGGACGGACAGCGAAGTCTCAGTAATAGGGTCCCGTTTTTACCCTTTGGGTACGGAACCCTAAAAATGGAAATGTTTAATTTGAAAGTAGCTCTTAGTTTGATGCCCTATGATAACAACAGATAATGAATATTTGTTTAAACAGTTGATTGACAATGTAGAATATTACAGTACGCTATTAAATAGTAGTGAGTGTAAAAATAAATTAATACAATTTGTCTTAAAAAATAGGTTGTCTCAGCACGCAAAATTGCAACTACAGTTAGATTATTCTAATATTGATGATTTAATAAATGATATGTGTAGAGTGTTGCTGCCTCAAAAGTTACCTATTGCTATTCAAAATAAAATTCAGCAATTAAAACAAAACGATCTGTCAATTCAGGATTATGGTAACCAACTTTCGGAACTTTTCGTGGATCTTACGGTATCACAAGCCAAAGGAAATTTAGAGACATATAAAATAATTAAACCATTGAATGAAAAATTAGTAGTTAAAAGATTTGCCGATGGCTTCGGCCGGCGTCTTTCTACTATCCTTGCAGCTAGAAATGACGAGTCGATGAAGGACGCCATACAAGGTGCGAAGGATGAAGAAACATCTATGGCTGGCCCATCATCAAGCTCTGGCGAAATCTTAGGTGTGTATATTTCTAGACAAAGACAAAAAAATTATCGTGGACGTTATCAAAATAATTATTTTAACAAAACGTATTTTAATAGAGGACGTATAAATGATTTCAGTGCTCATCGGGGTCATCACAACCTTCGTGGAGGTGCACAATCATATCAACAGAGTCAGAGTGCAGTCCAGCGTGACCTGTTAAGGTTCGATATGAAACCTCTTTAATATAAGGTGTCAGTTTTTAAATAGAGAACTGTCAGTAGTTTGATTAGTATGATTAATATTGTAAATAAAATTGGTCAAGTGCGAGTCGGACTCGTGCACGAAGGGTTCCGTACCATTATCTATGCAACATAAGGCAACGTTATTAGTATCGAGCAAGAAACGGTAAAAAAATCATGTTTGTTGTATGGGAGCCCCCCTTAAATATTTATTTTATTTTATTTTTAGTATTTGTTGTTATAGCGGCAATAGAAATACATCATCTGTGAAAATTTCAACTGTCTAGCTATCACCGTCCTTGAGATACAGCCTGGTGACAGACGGACGGACGGACGGACGGACAGCGAAGTCTCAGTAATAGGGTCCCGTTTTTACCCTTTGGGTACGGAACCCTAAAAAGAAAATAAAGCACTGAAATACGAGAAATATATTTGCTGTATTTGGTTATGGGCCCAGCACGCTTCCACTGCGCATTGGTTGATGTTAGATGGTTCAATAGAAAAATATAAGGCGCGTCTTGTCGCGAAAGGTTTTAGACAGAAGAAAGGGGAAGATTATGATCAAACTTTTAGCCCTGTAGCAAAGATGGCAACAATAAGAGCGGTTCTAAGTTTAGCATCTAATGAAGGAATGGCAGTACGTCAGTTTGATGTCAGTACAGCTTTTTATACGGTTCGTTGGCTGAAGAAGAGCTATTTATGCGACAACCAGAAGGGTATGATAATGCTAGCGGACGAGTATGCTTGCTTAAGAAAAGCCTGTATGGGTTAAAACAAGCTCCACGATGTTGGAATACGACGATCATAAATTATTTCAAGGCAATTGGCTTTGAAGTCAGTGAAGCTGACCCCTGTCTGTTTAAGAGAGAGAGAGATCTAATGGGAAATTATTAGTTGCTCTGTACGTAGATGACGGTCTTATAAGCGGTTCAAATGAAGAACTGATTGATGAATTCATCAAGGAATTGAAAGAGAAGTTTGCGATAACTTATAAACCTGTATCGTACTACTTAGGTATAGAGGTTGAAGTCAGAGAAGGCGGTGATATTAGAATACACCAGACTTCTTATATAAAGAAAATCTTGAAGAGATTTGGTATGGAAAACTGTAAACCGGTAAGCACTCCTATGGTAAAGGACTCGGTACCACAGGAAGCAGAGAAGATCGACGACTACTTTCTGAAGCATTATCGACAAGTGGTAGGTGCACTGGCTTATCTGATGGTATGCACAAGGCCTGACATAGCATATCCTGTCAGCGTGGTATCCAGAAGCTTGGAAAACCCGACTCATATAGATAATGTTCAGTTGAATCGCATACTGAGATATCTACAGTACTCTCCAGATATGGGAATTCTGTATAAAAAAGATTACAGAAAAGGTGTTCTGGAATGTTACAGTGATGCTGGTCATGGTGGAGATTTGACAACGGGCAGTTCAACAACTGGAGTTTTATGCATTTATGCTGGAGGTGCCGTGCATGACACATTTTAGCAACAGATACTAATTATTATTTTAATTTATCCTCTGATAGCAAAACACATTCATGGTTAATCGACACCGGTGCTACAATTTCAGCTTTAAAACATAAGTATGTTTTGGAATTGGTGGCAAAGTCCATGCAATAGGATGTGTTTATTTAACATTAGCTTCGGGTGATCATCGTCTTAATTGTAATAAGTTTTATGTTTTTGAAACTCTGCCTTGTAGGGCTGATAGCATCATCGGTCATGATTTTATTAGTAAACATAAGTCAGTATTAGATTTTAGTAATGATACTTTTACATTGTTGACACATAATAATTTTAAAATAGTTTTACCTTTACAATTTAGAAACAACATGGTGTACACAAGATGGTGTAAAGCAATCTTGATAGATGGCGCTGTACGTAAAAATATATAAACTCATTCGAGTGACAAGCATGGTGGTTCATTTGAGATGTTGCAAGTAGACCGCAATAAGCTCAGTTGGAAGAGCTTCGGAACGGTATTCCGAGGTCGTGGGTTCAAGTCCCGCTTGCGGCATTTCACTTTTTCCACCATAATTTGATTTTATTAAGTAAAAGCATAGCATGTCAAATGCAAAAAATTAATAAATTACTTTAGTAATGAACGTCGCGTCATTATTTCAGCCCATTCGTATTCTGAAAAGAATACTCATGTGTTGGTCGAGATGGTGTAAAGCAATCTTGATAGATGGCGCAGTACGTAAAAATATATAAATGAGGTCGTGGGTTCAAGTCCCGCTTGCGGCATTTCACTTTTTCCACCATAATTTGATTTTATTAAGTAAAAGCATAGCATGTCAAATGCAAAAAATTAATAAATAACTTTAACACTCAATTAGTTTAAAACCAAATACCACTTCTGTTTTCACTAAGCCATATCGCTTGCCACATGCACAGAAGGGGGAAATTAAGCAACAAATTGATAACATGTTGAATGAAGGAATAATAGAACCCTGTAGTAGTGAATGGTCTAGCCCCATATTATTAGTGCCTAAAAAGACAGATGGCACAAGTCAAAAAAAATGGCGACTAGTCATTGATTATCGTAAATTGAACAATGTTATTCAAGACGACAAGTTTCCACTTCCTAATATTACTGAAATTTAAGTATGCATAATAAAAACCTACAAGATGTGTTTGAACGGTTGCGGAAAGTTAATTTAAAACTCAATCCTCAAAAATGTAATTTCTTGAAGAAGGAATTGCTTTATTTAGGGCATGTAATATCGGGTAATGGAATATTACCTGACCCGGATAAAATAAGAATCGTACAAAATTACCCGCGTCCAACAAATGTAGATGAGACAAGGAGGTTTGTAGCATTTGTTAATTATTATAGAAAATTTATGCCAAACTTTGCAGAGCTAGCCTATCCACTTAATAAGTTATGTAGAAAAAATGCTTCTTTTCTTTCTTTTCTTTATGTGTCAATCGGCATTTGAAAAATTAAAAGAAATAATTTTAGCTCCACCGGTTTTGGAATATCCAGATTTTTCAGAGCAAAATGAATTTATTCTTCAGACAGATGCTTCCAATTATGCAATTGGTGCAATTTTATCGAACACAAATGGTAGACCTGTCTCTTTCGCTAGTAGGACACTTAATAAATCAGAAATTAATTATCCAACAATTGACAAGGAATTACTGGCTTTAGTGTGGGCTATCAAACACTTTCGACCATATTTGTATAGAAAGCATTTTAAAATTTTGACAGACCATAGACCTTTAATTTCATTATTTAACATGAAGGACCCATCAAGTAGATTATTTAAATTTAGGTTATTATTAGAAGAATATGATTTTACAATAGAACATGCTAAGGGTTCGGAAACTGCGGCTGCAGACGCATTGTCGCGAATTTCCATAACATCTAGTGATTTAAAACGTATACATGAATTGTCTATTTCGGTTATGACTCGAGCTCAGAAAAGAAACCTAAATAACAGTAAGGTTCAGACAGATGCGAGTGATACAACTACAGTTTGGTCTGATCAACCAAACGAGTTAAAGACTGGAAATATAATTACTGTGGAATTACGTTTTATAGACGCATGCAGGTTAGAGACGTTTAGAAAAATGGGTATTATAAGTAAAGAAAGTAATACATTTATATACATCCATAAAGAAAAAACTATTTATGTAAAATATTTAACTTCTCCATCGCAAATATCGCCAGCCGAATTTGTGAGAGAGTTAAAAAAAATTTTGTAAGAGCATAAATGTTACTGAGATATATCTAATAAAAAGTAATAGGAATACTATTTTCATAGAAAAGCTATTAAATGAGATAGGTAAAATAAAGAAGTGGTCCGGACCACATTTACATATAGTGAAGGATGTGCATAGAATAGAAAATAAAGATGATAAACGAGTAATATTGAACGATTTTCATCTCTTACTCACTAGTGGCCACGCGGGTGTGAGACGAATGTTCAATAATATTAAAAAATATTTCTATTGGACGGGTTTAGAAAATGATATCAAAGAATTTATCAAGAGGTGCGACAAATGTCAAAAACAAAAATATTCCTCGAATAATATAAAACAACCAATGGAGATAACTACGACAGCCCATAGTGCGTTTGAAAAAATATATATTGACTTAGTAGGCCCTTTAGATAGAGATAATTGAATGATCAAACGAACTTACCAAGTGAAGTTCGATCTAAATTATCTTGACTTCTTCGAAGAGATTTAATTTACCTTATGTAGTTATGGCTGAGCCACTAACTTCAATGCCGCACATAGTTAAAAGTCTTAGCCGTCAAAACAAAGTCAAAATGACAGCTGTCACTTCATCCTTTGACGGCTCTGTCACCTCGGTGGCACCTCAATTGTTTTAGAGAACTCACTAGGTCACAATATTGCGATGAATAAACAAAAGGGAGCAGATGTTATTCTGGGTGGGATGGGAACTTAAATCTCTTCGAAGAAGTCAAGATAATTTAGATCGAACTTCACTTGGTAAGTTCGTTTGATCATTCAATTATCTTGACTTCTTCTCGAGATTTAATTTACCTTATGTAGGATGTTTGGAGTGAGCAATATTGTAAGAGAAGAAAAAAAAAGAATAATAACTGCGTCAAGAAAAAAACATCCATAATAAAATAACATGTATACGAAATAATCTTATCTAAGTATTATGATTACAAACAAGAAACATAACTTTCATCAAATAAGATAGCAAAAATTATGAAATTTAAATTAAATTCACCTACGACTCATAATTACCATTAGAGCTAACAAGGCCTGCTATAAAAATTTGCAAATATAGTAGAGCGGTCTGATCAGCCTGCTGAGCTTCTAATAATGTCCGCACTAAAAAATCAACACTAACCGCGGCAGATGTACTCGCATGTCGAGTACTATGAGCACTAAAGGTACTTGTATCGACGCCATTATCATGAAGTATTTGTCTTAACCAACGACTAAATAGATTGAGACGAAGCCTGAGGTTGCTTGAAGTCAAAATTAATATGTCTACATTACTATCACTTAACCTAGCGGTAGAGTTATGATAAGCTTGTAAAGTAAAAGATAGGGTTTGGGTTCTTCGACCAGAAACCAAAGCTAACAACATTACATTTATCTTTGTTAACATTTCTAAAGTAGCTCAACTATTATGAAAGAAAAAGAATGAAAAGCTAAATTACCTAAGTAGTCTAAATCTAAATTCGTATCCCACACTGTAGTATATTTAGGGAAAACTGGTTTCAACCTGAATATGCCATTAAAAATCTTCTTGATCTATCATCTTGTGAAATAAATACAAGTAGAGATAAGAGAAATTGCAGATCTATGATTATTAAGTGAGAATTAAGAGGCTCTCAAATTAAATTTACTCAATAAAAGTTTTTACAGATCTTTAACTTTTACGTTATAGGAATCTAGCTGATGTGTTTGACAATGCTGCCACCATAAGTTGAGACGACTTAAATACTGGGCGTTGGTATTTTTCGAAAACGAGTTTACGAATATTTCTATCGCCCTTTTTGGAATTTTTTTTGTGAAAATACTTTCTTGATAACACTGCCACTGCCAGGGGAAAGATGTTGGTACAGTGGGTGCCTCGACCTAAATGTGGAATAAAGAAGATCCCCGTGAGAATTAAAAATTATAGGTTTAGTAACGCAAAGAGATTTAAATATGGGATACCATGGTTAAAATGGCCATTGAAGAACAACGACAATTCCAGTTGCCTTGTCTTCGAAAATGGGGGGAAGGCATAAAAGAAGATAATTGAACAATCAATAGTGAAGGAACCACTCACATTCACAAATGGATCCCTCTTCCATGAAACGTATTTTTCACATTTGTATTAATTCTAGACGCGAAAAAGTCAATATCAGCTTCAACAAATAGTTGAGTGATCAGGCTTTTGTATTTAGTTCCCATTCAATGTTTACATTAATACGTCTAGATTCCCTATCTGGGTCCTAATTCAAAGATAATTTTATATAGGATGCAAAGACTAATAGACCTCTGTCTTCACACCATTCCTATATTGAACTCCACATTCTATTAATGTACAAAGTGGCAGTAGTATTATCAATTCGCAGGAGAATACTGATATGTGAAATGTCTCTAGCAAATGATTTTAAACCAAAGTAAGCACTAGTAAGCAGCATTTAATTCTGAATGATTGATGTGAAATTTATTTTATTCACTATTTCATCGTCACAAGCAGCACCCAACTTGACGTAGACGTCAGTAAAAATCTTTTTATATTATATTCTGTTATTCTAAAGATCTGAATGTATTTAATATGTAATTTCTCCCCCATAACAAGTCATCCTATAAGTTTGAAAATACTTATTGTAATTACCATTGCTATCTCTTAGTGCCAAATACCATGTCCTTTCCTGCCTTTTAGTATTGTAACCATCCGTATTTTGTTGCTGGACAAACAGCGGTTAAGTAACCTAAATACTTAGAAAATTCCCTAATTGACATTGCCTTAGAACCCATCAACTTGTTGGTAATATTGAGATACTTTCTGCTTTCTTTCGGGGCAGTTCTGACGTCATAAAAGAGAGTTTAAAACGAACCCTAAAAAAAAATTTAACGGTATCAGGGATTATTGAACCTTAACTCCAATTTTTAATACTACCTAATCGAGTCAGGCACTATATTGTTTTATGAGTATTTCTCGAACAATCATCCTCAAAATTTCCCATTTACAAAATAAAATCATCGAGCTATCTGACTGATATATATATCCAGGAGACCTTAAGTATGGCAAAAGGTTGAAGTATTTTTGTAAAAATATACGGAGCTGAGTAAAGACCGAACGGTTGAACAGTAAATTGATACAGATGGTCCCTATTATTCTATTTAGTAATTTAAGTTAGACTAAAATTACCTATTAGCCTTGATTGGCTAGATTGTAATAGTTTGATGAATGTGGTCTCCAAAGACCGGAGTCATCAAAAAGAAAAAAAAGAAAAAAAGATGGTCCCTAAAATAAAACTTAAAATACTTCCTGCGACTTATGTGATTACATAATAAAAGATATGCGTCTTTGATGTCAATATTACTCATGTAATCCTCATAGTGTAAAAGCATTACGGCCGGTCTGATGTCTTCCATCAATCTTCAATTCAAGTCTTCCATCATCAATGCTCTTTATACATAACTAGCTGACTCGGCAAACGTTGTTTTGCCATACAAATGACAGGGGTAGACAAATAATTTGCAATAAATTAAAATTGCGACTATAATTTGAGATTTAAACTATCCTATCTCTCAAGTTGGATCGAACTGCACATGGTGTGCGAATTTTATTATAATCGGCTAAGTGGTTTAGGAGTCCATTGAGGACAAACATTGTGACACGAGATTTATATATATTAAGATTACACAGTTAAACTTATAAGATTTAAAAAAAAATTACGGATACAAACTACCTGGAAACGTGTGTACATGACTCAAAGGCGTCTACTTCTAACAAATTTAAAATCTCCTTATCCATTTCTCACAAACTTGACTTATTAAAAACGGTCCTGATACGTAGGGACTGAGATTGGTTCGGTATTGTTTTAATAAGAATACGGTAATCAGATATTGTAGATAATGTTATTATAAAGTCGTCACCTGTAATAGACTTTCAATTATGCAAAAAATATCTAAGACGTCCTGTTCGTACCTGACTATCATAGACGTCTCGCTTGATTGTCTAGCGCTGGCGCTAGTGGTCGCCATGATGTGTGCGCTGATTGGCAACGGAGCGGCGGCGGCGAACAAGGTGGCGCCTGTCGTGCCAGGCCCGCTCGTCGTTGTATCTTCTCGTCGCTCATAACAGCAAAGAAGACATTGCGCATCCTAAATCTGACAAAATTTGATTTTGTTTATTCTTAACAAGTTTGTCTCGATTCTTAGAGGTATCTGGCAAAATTGATAATAATTTCCGACGTTCTTGGGAAAAGGTACTTTTCATGTAATAACGTTAAAAAAATCATGTTTGTTGTATGGGAGCCCCCCTTAAATATTTATTTTATTTTATTTTTAGTATTTGTTGTTATACTGGCAATAGAAATACATCATGTGTGAAAATTTCAACTGTCTAGCTATCACCGTTCTTGAGATACAGCCTGGTGACAGACGGACGGACAGACGGACGGACAGACGGACGGACAGCGAAGTCTCAGTAATAGGGTCCCGTTTTTACCCTTTGGGTACGGAACCCTACAAAATTATTAACTTGTAATACATACAAATACAAAACACGAATATCGTGTAGGCAATATGCCATTTACGGAACAATCCTTCATTTTGTTAATTGTATAGCAATAAGCAATAAAATAATTACATATTATTTAGTAACCAATATGGTACATTATTTCAGCCTACCTTCATTTATGGTCACTTCCTCGTTCTCATTGTTAGAATCCATAGTCATATGCGCTTTCCCGTGGTTAGTATTCAACTTTTCTTCACATCTTTTCATTTTCCTAAGCCTCATCATTCTTTCTTTTCAGCATCCCGATAAAATTACACGAATAATAAGTGATATATTTTTTTAACCTTGCGGAATTCCCGCCTATGTGCGTTCGACGTCGTGCTCGCCACAGAATAGATAGAAGATACTACGTATGTGCCATGAAGGTATAGATAAAAAAAAGGAGGCCATACTTGGAACATCGGTTTGAGGCAAATACCTACGTATCTCTATCTCACTCTCTGTGGTCTGACCTCTCTTTTTAGTGTGGCCTTAGTACTGCTATCTCCTTATTAAAATCTCCTAGTAAATTCTTAAAAAGAGTCACCACACATATCAAATCACAAGTTAAACACTGTCATTTGATAGTGTTTAATCGTAACTATAAATAACTAGTTGAAATACGATGAATGAAATTAAAAATAATAAAATAGTAGATCACGGATGCTTTTCATGGTTGACGAATCAGTGAATTATTTTCCCCATTTCCTAAGGATTTCGTAATTTGGCAACATTGGTCACCATATGTCAAGTTGTCGACAAAATTGTGCCAATATGTCGGTTGTTTACTTTACGGTTCACAGCTTCGTTTCAAATTTTCGACTCTAATTATTTTTATAATTAAAGAAATGGTGCAAACTTGTGTAGTGCGTGATTGCGGTAGTACGTGGTGTCCAGGAGGTGATATACAATTTCACGCGTAAGTGTTTAGATCGTGATTTCTGGCATTGAATAACTGCAAACATATTTCTTTGTATTTTCAATTAAATACTTCATAAAATGATTAAACAATGTTTTCAGCATACTTCTAACTAACTATACTGATAACGATGTAAAGATCTAATAGTCTTACATTGAATTTCATGGACTTAGTGCAATTTTATCTTTCTTGTTTACAAGAAGTAATTTTGAAATAGTGTGACCATACTGAGGACATATCTAGGACTTTCTGTGGGACCTGAACTAAATTATACATGTTTGCTTAGTCATTTAATTTTTATTTCACATTATTTACAACATTAATATACTTACCTACAATATTATTTTTTTAGATTTCCTAAAAATAGTACCCAGAGGAAATTATGGTTATCCATTGTACCATTGAAAATGAAATTTTATGAAAGTGCAAGGATTTTTTAAAACAAACAGCAGTTCCTACTATAATTACAAATCAAGAAGCAGTATCACCTTGCAAGGTAAAATTTCAAGTATCTATTTACAAACTCCTTTAATTGTCTCACATGTTATACAATGTTAAATATTTGAATTTATAAGGAATATAAAAACTAGTATGAAAAAAAATACCCCACCAGTATCAGGAACATTTTCCAAACTACCGGCGCTCAAGGCTCCAGAGATAATTGCTGCTTTCTGAACCAGCCCCCCCCCCGATCCGACTGCCTAATGAGAGCCTTACATTATTATTATGTTTCAGAAATGTAGTAGTTCGAATATATGGCAAAAGGCTATATTTTGTAAAATATATTATAATTTTCAGATAGACAGTTCATTACAGGAAGAGTCTATGGGGCAAGTAGCTACTCTGGGTGTACCAAATCCTAGCTCTGGCATTTATGAAAGTAATCCTTCCTGATGGGCCAACTCAGAGAAAACAATATAGAAAACAAATTAATTAATGTTGTATCACAACATTTTACTCCTCTGTTGCAAGAAATGTTTAAGCATCCCATCACGGACTCAATTTATTGCAATGATTTGCATGAAAGCGTATTAATTAAGAAAATTGCAAATTCATTTTTTAACACTTAAAGAGTCATACAGAAAATATACTTAGTGATTTTCGTGGTAAGAGACAGAAATTACACAAAACAATAATATTTAGTCATGTATAAAAGAAAAGTTATTAAATGATTTTAATTTGGAAAGTGCTGTTGTTTCTTTTGTGCCCTTTTTTTGTAACTTTATTATCGTTCCTATTATAGCCCCCTATGATATATGTCACAGTCAAAACTTATAACCACTCAATAGACTGTAAGCTCTCGACAGTAGTACTTTTGACTGAAATTATTCAAAACTAATTTTACCCAATATAGCTGTTTAAATGTAATTTTAACTGACTTGCCTAGCGCCAAGTAGTGGAACACAAGGCACAGGGAGCCAAGGGCAACCCGACAAGGGTGGGTTAGGTTTTTAGCTCCCGTCATGCCATTCATGATAGGTTCCTTTAAAAGCTGTAGACAGAAATATACGTAAAAATTGATTTTGACTGATTCTCCGTTCTTCCGTCAGCCACTTTTAACCACATTCATATTGTCAGTTAAAATGACTATTAACTACAGATTTTCCGACAAACTAATTTTAATCAACGTAACGTATTTTTTTTTTCAGAAGTATTATTGACCGAATTTGCCCTTTAACTGACATTAATAAATAGAAATACATTGGCTAACCCAGAAATCTAGGAAAAACTATTGTCCAGTATGTATTCATAATGTTTAATTAATCTGCAAAATTAATGAAACATATATCTTTTGCGATTTCATGGTTGGTCCCTTAATAACAGTACATGTTTAAAAATATGAGTACAATAACCCTTTTTCGTTTTTACGCTACCTACACAAAAAGTTATGTTTCCACTTAGGTATGCCAAATAGATTTTATTGTGTAACTTGTTTTGTTTACTAAGAAATTACTAACACCTTGTTATTTTTAACCGGCTTCAAAAAAGGAGGTTCTCAATTCGTTGGAATCATTTTTCTGTATCTTTGTAACATGTATTTAGGTCTGAAATAAAGGCAAATTATTATTATTTTATCTCAAGCAGATCTCACAATCATTCATTAATTTCGTATTGCCGTAGGAACTACACCTTTGTTCTAGTAATTATCTATTTCCCACCAATATTCTATAGGTACATCGTACATACGAACTAGGAAATTTTACGTGTTTAAAAATGTAAAAAGAATAATAAATTTAACAACCGAACCTCCAGTTACTGTTAAAAAACTAGAATTATCCAAACTTTCACGCGATAACAAACAGTTTGTTTTTTGAGTATTTTTTTTACGCACAGTACATAAAGTATCTCGACATATAAAATCTATACGGGCTAGGTCTTAGAAGTGAACATTTTGTTGACACTATATGGAACACAACTACTTGAAGTTTTGTCCTGGAAGAAATACAATAAAGGTTACCCTACTTAGAAAGAAAGGGTTTGACCACAGTGAGCGAGATAGCCATACATCATTTTTGCTTCAAGTAGGTATTCAGAGTCTGGACTCCATTTTTATCTATACCTTCATGGTATGTGCTCGCACAACAATTGAGGTGCCACCGAGGTGACAGAGCCGTCAAAGGGTGAAGTGCCAGCTGTCATTTTGACTTTGTTTTGACGGCTAAGACTTTTAACTATGTGCGGCATTGACGTTAGTGGCTCAGCCATAACTACATATTAAGGTAAATTAAATCTCGAGAAGAAGTCAAGATAATTATAATTATGCTTATATTCTCACGTTACAGTGTGAACTTACTAAATACATAGAAGTATATCCCTTAGTTACAAAGAAAACAGAAGAAGTAGCGAGGGCGTTAGTTAATAACTTTATATTAAGGTATGGAGTACCAAAGGTGATAGCGACGGATCGTGGTGCTGAGTTCCTGTCATTCACATTTAAAGAGGTATGTAAACTTCACAGGTAAACTTTTAAATATTATGCAACTGAACTCGGCTGCCTATCATCACCAAAGTATAGGTGCTTTGGAAAACACACACAAGCATCTAAATTCATTTCTCCGTATTCAAACAGACAATCATTCTGAGTCATGGAGTACATGGCTGCCATTTTGGTCTTTTTGCTATAATACTTCAGTTCATTCATCAACTAAATATACTCTATACGGGTTAGTTTTCGGGAAAAAGTGCTGCTTACCAAGTAATTTGACTAATAGGGTTGTTGATCCACTTTATAATGTTGATTATTATCCTTTTGAGTTGAAATTCAGATTACAAAAGTCACAAAAAGAAGCACGAGACAACTTACTTAAAAGCAAATTCGAACAAAAGAAACGATATGATAAAAATATAAACCCTGTTACATACCGTCCTAATGATTTAGTTTTAATTAAAAACAATATGTGTAATAAATTAGATAATGTTTATTCAGGACCATATAGAGTTATTTCTGATGAGTCACCAAATGTTAAAATTTTAAATAACGGAAAAGTAGACATCATTCACAAAAATAGAACAAAATTGTCAGTAAGAGAGTATTTTGCTTTTCCTATTATGTTATTGTCTATTTAATAATATTGTTTTATTATAAGCTCATAATATTGTTTTAGTATAAGCTCATAATCAATTTTACATTTATATAAATGCTTAACTAAGTAGATAAATAAAAAAAAACTGTAATTTTATTTTATTTTACCTCACCGTGGGAGGTGTAGTATAGTGTAGTGTGTATCTAGTATCTAGGTGTGCATATGTAAGCAAACTATATAATCGTGTACATCTTAAAATAAAGGAGAGTATTATCTGGACAGTCGAGACTATCATTTGACTCCTCAAATACCTTTGTCCTTACAGTCTGGATATAAACTAATGGTTTCTACTAATAACTAATGGTTTTATTTGCACAAACAAGTCATTTAGAAATAATTACATTGTGCAGGTTATCCTGGCCCCGGCTTCTCCGCTAGGCATACCTACTGGACACGACATGTCCAGTGCCTTGCAATTATTAGGGCGCCCAGTAGGGACTGGGTTACCGATAGCCAAATCATACGAGCCCGTTATCCTAAAGTGCTCGGCCTCTTGTCGATGAAACTTAGTTTTAGAGTTATCAATGTGATGTGTATATACAATAGATGTCTAAATAATGTTGTTATTTAGATTATAAAATTATAAAATGTATATTATTAATGATAAACTGGCCTATGCATAACTTTGTTTTGTTTGTGAATATAATTAAATAAATTTACT
Source organism: Orgyia antiqua (assembly GCA_916999025.1). Classification (NCBI taxonomy): domain Eukaryota; kingdom Metazoa; phylum Arthropoda; class Insecta; order Lepidoptera; family Erebidae; genus Orgyia; species Orgyia antiqua. The sequence goes on from OU779862.1 coordinate 26,232,584, forward strand.
GTTTATTTCATATTAAGAGATCTTTGTGAAATATTTAAATACTGGCGCCTGCCATAAAATTAGCAGTAATATACTGAGACGCGCAAGACTAGCGTTAGTTTTATATGTTACTAAGAGATGTCGCTATTAGCAATATTTATTAATGTTCTTATCGATTTTTTACACTATGATCACAGATAATAGATCTTTACTTCTTATAAAACAAAGTCGTAATTTTTGTATGTATGTCCCAATGTGAGCTTATATCTTCAAAAATACGCAACGGACCTTGATGCGGTTTCTTTAAATAGATAGAATAGTTCAAGAGGATGGCTTTTTATGCATAATATGTTGGGGTTTGCTGTATATTGGATGAGATATGATTAAATTTGCCGAGAAATTCGGACGCGAGCGATCTATAAATGAAAACGCTGCCTTATCTATGTGAGGTACAACCAATTAATGTATGGAGAGATAAATTGTTTGTTACCTATAGTTCTTCAAAAAAGTCCCCGAGGGTATATGTCTATCTTTAAAGGGAAACCCGCTGTACCCTTAATAATGTCAAAAAATTATAAAATTTCATAGGGTGTTTTCAAAAGCTATTTATATATATACTAGCTGTGCCCGCGACTTCGTACGCGTGGAATTAGAAACGAAAAATGAAATGAACTAACAATAACGCTATTACACAGCTAATTAACAAATCATCCGCTTGGTTTTCTTTTTTTTTTTGCACAATTCTAAAGAAGTAACACACATGGCCCCAATGTCATTTTAGTAAATGATATCTCAGAGTTTTACCTATTTAGGGCTTCGTACAAACCCTTATAGTCTGTCTATCCGCTCGTTAAACTTTTTTTACTCGGCAACGTCTGAGGGTATCAATCTGAAACTTATACCAAATGTAGATCTATGCGGTCCCTTGCTACAAAAGATACAATCAATAATTTAGATCTACGCATTCAGAAGATATAACCGTATTACAGCCATTTTTGAGTATTTTCAACTTTCGCTAGGGAATCAAAATTTACAGATTACTTCCCAGTCCCCACTATCTCAGAGACTTGAAATTTGGCATGACCAAGCCTACATAGTACTGTTAAAAATCCAAAAAACTTGTAATTTATTACCACTTCACATGAAAGATTTGCTAAAAACTAACGCCGATGCCGCGCCGACGCCGATGCCAACGCCGACGCCGACGGAGATGCCAACGCCGACGCCGACGCCTACGCCTACGCCGACGCCGATGCCGACGCTTATAAACACCCACTCAGCACCGATACGTACGTCGGGATTCGAGCAGCGTAACGACCATACGCCGACGCCGATGCCTATAAAAACCAACTCAGCACCGATACGTCGGAATTAGAGCAGCGTAACGACCATACGCCGACGCCTACGCCTATAAATACCAACTCAGCGTCGATACGTCGGGATCTAAGCAGCGTAACGACCATACGCCGACGCCAACGGCTATAAAAATCAACTCAGCATCGATACGTCGGGATTTGAGCAGCGTAACGACAATACGCCTACGCCGCCGACGCCGACGCCGACGCCTATGCCTATAAACACCCACTCAGCACCGATACGTTCGTCGGGATTTAAGCAGCGTAACGACCATACGCCGACGCCTATAAAAACCAACTCAGCGTCGATACGTCGGGATTTAAGCAGCGTAACGACCATACGCCGTCTCCAACGCCTATAAAAATCAACTCAGCATCGATACGTCGGGATTTGAGCAGCGTAACGAGCATACGCCTACGCCGCTGACGCCGACGCCGCCGACGCCGACGCCGATGCCGACGCCTATGCCTATAAACACCCACTCAGCACCGATACGTACGTCGGGATTTAAGCAGCGTTACGACCATACGCCGACGCCGACGCCTATAAAAACCAACTCAGCGTCGATACGTCGGGATTTAAGCAGCGTAACGACTATACGCCGACGCCGACGCCTATGAAAACCAACTCAGCACCAATACGTCGGGATTTGAGCAGCGTAACGACCATACGCCGACGCCTATAAAAATATTCAAATATTCAAGACATTTCACACAACGTCCTCTGGTCCCAAAGTAAGCTATATTTCTATGCTTGTATTATGGGTACCAGATACTGTTAGACTACATATACTACTTTTCTTTTGTAAATACATACTTATAATACATAGAAAACACCCAGACGCAGTACAAACATTTGTATGACATTTATGGATATCACACAAATGATTGTCCCAAGCGGGAATCGAACCCGCGACCTCGTGATCGGCAGTCCTTTACTTATACCACTCCACCACGAAGCCCGTCTAAAAAAACCAACTCAGCGTCGATACGCCGGGATTTAAGCAGCGTAACGACCATACGCCGATAAGCAGTGTAACGACCATACGCCGACGCCAACGCCTATAAAAACCAACTCAGCACCGATACGTCGGGATTTGAGCAGCGTAACAATCATACGCCGACGACGACGCCGACGCCTATAAAGACCAACTCAACACCGATACGTCGGGGATTTAGCAGCGTAACGACCTGTAAGCTATATTATTGGAAAGTTTCATGAAAATCCATCCAGCAGTCTTTACGTGAAAGAACCACAAACATCCTTAAATTCATACATCCAACATTAACCAAACATCAAAACATTGGAGTATGGATAGAAGACCGAGAAAACGTTCGCGTTGCTCAGCCAACAGTTTAAGTATTTTATTTTGCCGCGCGTAATTCTTTTTTCGTCATATCTCATACGATATTCATTTAAATTGTATGCTGTAAAAATCAGTTATAATCTATATTAAATGCGTAAGCTAACTAAGGTATTTAATTTGATTAAAAATGTTACCAAATACACATAAATAGCTTTTGAAAACACCTTATTGAATTAGATAATTTTTTTGACGTTCTTATGGGTACAGCAGGTTTTCCTTAAAAGATAGACATGGCCTCGCGGACTTTTTTAAAGATCTATAGGCAACAAACAATTTCTCCATACATTACTTTGTTGTAACTCACATGGATAAGACAGCGTTTTCATTTAAAGCGCGAGCTTGAAATATCCAACACTGAAAGAATTTTTCAAATCGGACCAGCGGATCCTGAGATTACCGCGTTTAAACAAACAAACAAACTCTTTCGCTTTATAATATTATAGTATAGATATTAATATTTTTTATCAAATTAAACAGCTTAGTTAGCTTATGCAATTAATATAGATTATAACTGTTCTTTACAGCATGCAATTTCAATGTATATCTTAGGAGATATGACGAAAAAACTATTACGCGCCAAAGAATAAAATACTTAAATTGTTGGCTGAGCAACGTGAACGTTTCCTCGGTCTTCTATCCACACATGATACATCCATACTCCAATGTTTGGATATTGTAAGGATGTTATTTGTGCTTTTACGTAAAGACTACTGGATGGATTTTCATGAAACTTTCCAATGTAAAATGGAATCGAAAATGAACTTATTTTTTACACGCTTTATATTAGCTTCACATGTATGTTTGTTTGTATGTTTGTTTGTTTGTAACCGACTCCTTTGGACGCTATTTTGACCCACTTTAAACGGTCAGATTCTATTCAAATTTTGCACACCTGTCAAAGACCGATGACAATACAATAATTCGATTTTTTTCAAACTATTTTTAATTATTATCCTTTTTACCGTGGGTAACACCGCGGAGCACAGCTAGTATAATATGTATAAGATTGCTAACTATGATTGAGTTGAATGCTACAAAAAAAAACAGATAATGGTTAATCGCCCTTTGAATGCATGTGGCCACAAGAAAGACTAGGATAAAATTAAAAAGAAATTTAAGAGGCCCAAGCCTAAAGAGGAGTTACATAATTAACACGTTTTTATTAGCTCCGCTCATATCTACCTACGTAACGGAATCTTCTAAAGCGATTTTACACCCACTTGCAATAGTAGGAAAAATCTAAAGTTTTGCCCACACATTAAGAACCAATACCAATGCAATAATTTAAAAAAAAATTCAAATAAACATTGATTATTACGTTATTACGAATGCATTCAGACTGAGCTATTTTTTTGAGATACACATACTAAGTAAGTACCTATCTAATCAACGTAATACTATTTTCGAATAGAAATTCAACACTCTCAAGTCACGTAATATTTATTGGTTAACTGTTATTTTTGTAACCTAACAAAGGAACTTTTAGTAGCCCCAACAAAACTGTCGATTGCATACATATTACGCTATGATGCGGTAAAAAATACGTCATTTCAGATACTTTATGCAAAACACAGATTGTTTTGAGTCATTCTTGATTTTGATTATTATTGACTTATTTGATCCTCTTACTGGTAAACGAAAATTGCTTATTCTGTGTGCACAAATACCAAACTAACTAGATTGTGAAGAATGTAAAACAATAAAGTTAGCTAAGCAATCTTAGTAAAGCAAATAGGTTTGTAGGTAAGACCGATTAAAAAGATCCGTAAAAATTGCTTTTATTAAAACATGTGACAAAACAAAATAATTGGTCAAGTGCGAGTCGGACTCGCGCACGAAGGGTTCCGTACCATTATCTATGCAACATGAGGCAACGTTATTAGTATCGAGCAAGAAACGGTAAAAAAATCATGTTTGTTGTATGGGAGCCCCCCTTAAATATTTATTTTATTTTATTTTTAGTATTTGTTGTTATAGCGGCAATAGAAATACATCATCTGTGAAAATTTCAACTCTCTAGCTATCACCGTTCTTGAGATACAGCCTGGTGACAGACGGACGGACGGACGGACGGACAGCGAAGTCTCAGTAATAGGGTCCCGCTTTTACCCTTTGGGTACGGAACCCTAAAAATTAACAAATGACTTACGCCGGTTCTTCTCAGCGGCTTGAATGTCCTGAACCGGGTGGTAGGGAAAAAGATTTGGACATATCATAAAAGCCCATTTTTAGGGTTCCGTACCCAAAGGGTAAAAACGGGACCCTATTACTGAGACTTCGCTGTCCGTCCGTCCGTCCTTCCGTCCGTCCGTCCGTCCGTCCGTCCGTCCGTCCGTCCGTCCGTCTGTCACCAGGCTGTATCTCAAGAACGGTGATAGCTAGACAGTTGAAATTTTCACAGATGATGTATTTCTATTGCCGCTATAACAACAAATACTAAAAATGAAATAAAATAAAGATTTAAGGGGGGCTCCCATACAACCAACATGATTTTTTTACCGTTTCTTGCTCGATACTAATAACGTTGCCTTATGTTGCATAGATAATGGTACGGAACCCTTCGTGCGCGAGTCCGACTCGCACTTGACCAATTTTTAACACGTTTATATCAGTTCGGTATGTATCTATCAATGTATTAATCTATGTAACGAAATCTTTGAAAGTGAATTTCATCCACTTGCAGTAGTCGGATTGATCTGAACTTTTGCATGCTTATTAAGAACCGATGACAATGCAATAATTTATAAAAATATTCAGGATTTTTTAGTTTTTGAACTAAGTAAATTACTTATTTTGATGAAATGTATTGGATAAGGTAGTTCTTGCACGTAGCATCATAGTAAAAATACCCGCAACTTTATCCCGTCGGCCATTTTTTAGCAAAAGCATTTGTGGCTACATGATTAAATGATTTTTGATTTTCAGGTTAATTTAAAAAAAAACTATTTTTACGCGAAAGTTCCAATATTATGTTATGTAATGTTTAGTTTTTAAAAGTTATCTAGCAATAAATTAAACTTAATTTATTTACAATTCTGTTGCTTTAAGCAAAAAAAAATACATCCACTCTTTTAGGGATTTCCGTAACATCATAAAGATGAAACAGTAATTTAATTTTTACAATAAATTAGTATTACTTAGTTGTGTGATTAAAGTGATACGGCCTCAGTTATGTATAAGTGTTATAGGGTTGTCACGCTTAACATTTTTCTTTTACAGTTAATCCAAATACTTAATAGTGTACCTACAGAATGTTGTTTTTCTTTTATTTTTCTTTCTTATATGAGTTTTGAAACTTGTTTTCTAAACATTGTTGAAAATAAAAGTTTACGCAAAAAATAATTTTAAATTATTTACAGTACTTTTAATAATCAGTCGATCGATATTTTATTTGTATAATATACATACAATATAATAACTACGAATACATCCAATATACATATTATATCGTTTGATTGCTTGTCTGCTTAAATAACTTTTTCAATGCGTTTGGATTAATAATACTGGAGTCGTCACATTCACATCAAGGAACATTATACCTAAGCGTTTCCGCTAAGGTATAATGTTCTTTATGTATTTATGTAACAGAAGAAAGTCTCTACTAATAAAACTCCTTGCGTGAGTGTTACATAATTATACACTATTTTGTGCTGTTATTATGCGTTAGTAGCAGGGGCGTAGCTACTGCCGTATCAGCCGTATCAATTATACGGGGCCCCTGGGCTACAGGGGCCCCCGAAGTGCGTAGTCAAAAATTAATAAATACTTCCCAATTTTTTTTACCTTTCTTGAGGGCCCTCAAATTAATTTTTATACGGGGCCTCACCAAGGCACGCCCCTGGTTAGTAGGTATTTTTGACAACCCTAACGTCTACATTTTACATTGCAGTATTTTGCTTTGTCTATATTGTGGAGAATCCCCGATAACCGGCCAAACAACTTTTGTTTTACAAAGTAGCATACACTACGCTTCGTTTATTATTCTCTATGTATCATCTAACTATATGAAGTTATAAATAGTTACGTAATTTCATCATACCATAACAATGTTTTACAATGATGACGTCATCTCAAGATGAGTAATTTAATAATACTAACAAGTCATAAATAAACTAGGAAAAAATGGTTTATGAAGTATTAGAAACTTTATGGAATACCTACTTCCTCTCCTCTCCAGCCCATTTACGTCCCACTGTTGGGCACGGGCCTCCTCAATTTCGGAGGGATTATGGTCTACTGTGCCGCGCTGACCAGGCGTGTTGGCACAGGGTTTATTTTCGAGTTTTCCGTCTCTCACAGAGGAAGTTATCTGTGTGCAATATCCCTTAGCTGACTTTTACAGCACCCTTGGGAGGAGATGGACTACCTACTTTGATTCCATTATTCAATTTTAAGGTTCCTTACCTACAGGTAAGACAAAGACAAAGGTCGACTGATTGTACCTACTATGTACATTAATGGTCTTATTCATAAGTCATTATGAATAAGACCATTAATGTACATAGTCGGAGGTTTAAAAGTTCGCTAAAATGGGTTCGCGAAAACTGTCAAATCACTGAGACTTCGCTGTCCGTCCGTCCGCCCATCCTTCCGTCCGTCTGTCTGTCACCAGGATGTATCACCGGCACGATGATTTCATCCTCATCTCTCTGCCCCTATTTTCCCCTTGCCACATAACGGACTGCCGTTCACGAGGTCTTGGGTTCGATTCCCGGTCAGGACAATTATTTGTGTGATACAAATGTTTGTTTTTAATTGTCATACAAATGTTTGTACTGCGTCTGGGTGTTTAATATGTATTATAAGTATGTAATTACAAAAGAAAAGTAGTTTATGTATTATATCCGTATTCTGGTACCCATAACACAAGCATATAAAGCTTAGCTTGGGACCAGAGGACGTTGTGTGGAATGTCCATGAATATTTATTTATTTATTCCGTTATTTGGGGTCCCATCTGTTTATAAAAGTACAATATAGGCATACCTATTGTAGACTTTCATGTGATGTATGGATAGCAGAATAACCTCGTGACTGGACGAATTACTAGGTTTTATTGGGCGTAATTAAGGCGTTAAAATTCTATTCCTACCATACTATACACGGCAACATCGATGGAATTGCAGTTGTCTGTCGATTTTATAAATTTGATATGGCAAATACAAATACATAAAATTATACATATTTAAACACTAGTTATAACCCGCTACTCTGTACGCGTTACGCGTGGAATGTAGAAATTTTTTCCTGTTATTGCAACATTTTTCACTAATGCTTCGCTTCTATTAGTCACAGCGTGATGTTATATAGCCTATAGTCTTCCTCTAAAAGGTACTATTCAACAGTGAAAGAATTTTTCAAATCACGCCAGTGATTCCTGCGATTAGCACGTTCAAACAAACAAACTTTTCATCTTTATAATAAAAGTATAGATTAACTTAAAACTTTTATCGAATCTGATACGTAACAGTGCTTGTCCGGCCTAATAAATAGAATAATGTTTTCATAATGACTTAAACTATAGGTTTTCATAAATATAGAGTCAGAGTCAGAGTATTCTTTATTTGTAGGTATATATATGTCGTAGGAGACTTGATTAAAATAGTTTACTTAAGAATTTTTAGTTTTAACTTAGGTTCCAAGATTGTGATGTGGGTCCTTAAATGGTGTAAATGGTGAGTAATTCGTTTATTTACTGTAGTTGGTGAGACTGAATGGTGACCCGTTGAAATTTCATAAAAGGATCCTTCCAAACCAGCTACACGTGTCGTAAGCCACGGATCAATCTCATCGTAGTTGATAGAATGTTGTAGTTATCGTAGTTAGTTAGACCAGTATTACAAGGCCTTTAGATAGATGACTGCTCTGGCTGTAAATACAGACTTCAAAACAGAAGAACAAAAATATAATAACATACTGCTACTATAAATACAGGTGGCATTACTTTAAAAAATCATTAGGTTTCATATTATCCTTATAACCAGTGATGTTTATCAGCGCTCTATTTTTTACTTTTCTCTTACATTACTCTGTGGGCAAAGAAAATGAATTCTATAGAGTTTCAGGAGTGGAGATTATTGACTTGTTACGTGGATTCAAGCCGAGGCAGGATATTCTGAAACTAACTAAAGTGGAACCAGGTGATATGACAGATGGAGTCTACTTCCAGCCTGAAGATGATGCCCTGGTACCATCTGAAGAAACCCAATATTTGCAGTACAATGTAAGACCAATCATTTATTAGCGCTTTCATAATTTATGCCTTAAATATTTGTGATCAGCGCAATATGTCCTTTTGACGTGTGCTGGCACCAAAAAAACATATTGCGCTAACCCCAAATAATAGGATAAAGGCATAAATATAGGATAAAGGCAGGAGAAGGAACGCAATAATTTTTTCTTTTCCATACTCTGTTATAGATGTTACTTCCTTTTACTTTCATATCTTCTTTAACTTAATCCATTTATTTCTTATTTGGTCTTTGTCTAGTCTTAATAATTTCATTCGCCTTTATACTAGAAACAAAATTACTTCTCTCTCAAACGAAAGAAAGAAAGAAATATGTCATTGTGTCAATAAAGGAAAACGTTTGGTGACGGATTAAGAATACGAGCGTCACCACTCCATTTCTTGCCTAGGATACATTAAGAGCTAGCTAAGAGAATAAGCAGTCAACATGGTCAGCGCGGCATAGTAGACCATAATCCCTCCAGAAGTGGAGGAGGTCCATGCCCAACCATGGACCCGTTAATGGGCTGGAAAGGGAGAGAAAAAGGAGTTTATTTTCTAGTTCAAAGTATGTAGTATTTTATATGTAGCGACAGGCGTCGTTTAATTAGTGGAAATGCCACTTTTATTTATTTATTTGGACAAACCAATTACTGTTACGTTAAGGGCCTACATCAATATTATCGTATATCATCGCCGATACGTACATATTAACACAGCCAGTAGGCACAGAAAATGAAGAATTAGGGATACTTTTCCTATTTACTCAAAATCTACTGAATATATTTTAATTTTGATTTACGTGTTTCTATATATAATAGTTACTTATGTTTTTAAAGTTATTTCATTAGTTAATATGCGATAATAGACCGACAAATGAAAAAAATAAAAAATTAGAGAGGTTGTTTCGCTAAGATTTTCTATCGAGAAAACTTTTTTCAATCGCGTTTCTGAGTTTATGCGATCCTAGATCATATATTGAAATAATTGGTCAAGTGCGAGTCGGACTCGCGCACGAAGGGTTCCGTACCATTATCTATGCAACATAAGCCGACAAGACAGCACTTTCACTTTGACTTGACTTTCACTTTGACGAGCCTCGTGGTCTAGTGGTTCATGTAACGGACTGCCGATCAAGAGGTCGCGGGTTCGATTCCCGCTCGGGACAATCATTTGTGTGATTTTTCTAATTGTCATACAAATGTTTGTACTGCGTCTGGGTGTTTCTATGTATTATAAGTATGTATTTACAAAAGAAAAGTAGTATATGTATTATATCCGTATTCTGGTACCCATAACACAAGCATAAAAGCTTAGCTTGGGACCAGAGGACGTTGCGTGTAATGTCCGTGAATATTTATATTTATTTATTTATTTATTTCATGAGCATTTGTACAATCGCAACTCCTCTGACATTTGGAGATTTTTGAGATCAGTTGGTATCGGAAAACTCACAACTATTAATAACACTAGTTTAGATCTAAACACTTTAAATAAACATTTCTCGGAACCACCTTTACTACTTGATAGTCTCACTAAATCACGATCTCTTTTATCTATATCAGAATTACCTGTCCCGCAGATACCGTCTTTCACTTTAACTACAGTATCTGATACTGAAGTCGAAAAGTCTATCGCTTCTATTTCTTCCTCAGCGACTGGAAATGACAACATTTGCGCCTGTATGATTAAGCTTATCCTCCCCGAAATACTTTCTATTCTCACCTACATTCTCAACTTCTCTATTTCTTGCAACTCATTTCCAGATTCTTGGAAACAAGCTCGTGTCATCCCTTTACCTAAAACTACAAATCCTACCTCACCGTCTCAATTTAGACCTATCTCTATTCTCCCCTTCCTCTCTAAAGTTCTTGAACACATTATTCATCGACAGGTCTCTTCTTTCTTATCTGAATACAACTTACTCAGCCCCTTTCAGTCAGGTTTTCGAGCAGGCCATAGCACTGTGACCGCACTTGTTAAGGTAACAGATGACATCCGCTGGGCTATGGAAAATAAGCAACTTACTATCCTGGTTTTGCTTGACTTCAGCAGTGCTTTCAACTCCGTTGACTTTGATATCTTGCTAGGTCTACTTAAATCCCTTAATTTCTCCACTTCAGCTCTATCTTGGTTCGATTCCTATCTACGAGGAAGATCACAGCGTGTATGCCTTGATGATGCTTCCTCCGATTGGTATGATCTTTCCGCAGGTGTCCCTCAGGGTAGTATTCTTTCGCCTCTCCTTTTCTCTATTTTCATTAACTCTGTAACTCCGCACATTTCTTCTCATCTTCACCTCTATGCTGACGACCTTCAGCTGTACCTGCATTCATCTGAAGCTGAAATCAACACTGCTATATCTGACATGAACAACGACTTAAATCGGTTAAATGATTGGGCTAGAGCATATGGTCTACATATCAACCCTAAAAAGTCCCAAGCCATTGTCATAGGAAGTAAACACTTTCGTGGCAGAGTTGAAGTCACCTCTCTACACCCTATTTGCCTATCTGGTAATATTATCCCCTTTTGCGATTCCGTTAAGAATCTGGGTATCATGATGGATAGTACCCTTTCATGGCATGAACATGTCAAGGAGGTAAGTAAGAAGGTTCACTATGCTTTCCATTCGCTAAAATGCCTACAGAATTTCTTACCTACGAAAGTTAAAATCAACCTTGCTCAAACACTTATCCAACCAATAATTGATTATGCGGACGCTTCTTACCTGGACGCCAATGAGGAACTACTGGACAGACTCGAGCGATTACAGAATTTATGCATTCGGTTTATTTTTAATCTTAGAAAATATGATCATGTTTCTCACTATCGCAAAAAACTGAAATGGCTCCCTATACGACTACGTAGGAACACTCGAATTCTTTGCATTCTCTATAATATTCTTCACAATCCTGCTTCTCCCTCTTATCTACGTGAGCGTTTCTCTTTCGCTCATTCTTCCGATGCTAGGACAAACCTTCGCACACTACTCAAATACTCTGCTCACAAAACTGACTTTTTCTCCTACTCCTTTACTATACATGCAGTCAGATTGTGGAATTCACTACCGTCCCACATTAGAGAGTCCCGTTCCGTTTCTACATTCAAACTGAAGACCCGTCAACATTACTTATCAACAATCTCGTAATTGTGTCATCGTATTGTGTTGTTCAACTAGTATGTTTGTATTATGTGCTTTTATAGGTTTGTATGTATTGTATGTGTATGTTTTATGTATTATTATTATTGGTCGATATATATATTTATGTACTGTGTATTTATTGTATATATTATGTAGGCTTGTTAAGGATCTATGTATGTTTATGTATTTAGTATAAATTTATTTTAACTTAAATAGTTCACCGTATATCTGTCACCCTACACTACACACCCATGGTCAATATTTTTTTTCACAATCTCCTCTCGCGGGTCTACAGGTAGAGATTTCTTTTAGAAATATGTGGATCCCTACACTACTTTTCTTATGTCTGTATTTACTATGGTTTCCTGGTGTAAAATCTTTTAAATAAATAAAAAATAAATAAGGCAACGTTATTAGTATCGAGCAAGAAACGGTAAAAAAATCATGTTTGTTGTATACGAGCCCCCCTTAAATATTTATTTTATTTTATTTTTAGTATTTGTTGTTATAGCGGCAATAGAAATACATCATCTGTGAAAATTTCAACTCTCTAGCTATCACCGTTCTTGAGATACAGCCTGGTGACAGACGGACGGACGGACGGACGGACAGCGAAGTCTCAGTAATAGGGTCCCGTTTTTACCCTTTGGGTACGGAACCCTAAAAACATATACTTAAAAATTAGAGCTCTAGCCATTCAATCTAAAGAAATAATGAAAACTTCGTACATAGAAAAATGCACGAAGCTATTTTGGTATCCTCTTAAACATTTACAGTTAATAACAATGAAACTCTTTTTACACGCTTTATATTAGCTTCACTTGTATGTTTGTTTGTATGTTTGTTTGTATGTTTGTTTGTATGTTTGTATGTTTGTAACCGACTCCTTTGGACGTTATTTTGACCCATTTTAAACGGTCAGATTCTATTCAAATTTTGCACACCTGTCAAAGACCGATGACAATGCAATAATTCGATTAAATAAAGCGTGTTTTTTAGTTTTTTTAAACTAGGTATTTATTTTTAACTCAAATGCACAGCATTTTAAGGTGTCACATCTTGCACTTAATTGTGACGCTTAACTATTAATACTAATGACAGATATACGTACATATTTTATATTTTAACACAAGTAACATAAAAACTTTTGGCAAAAGTTCTTAAGATCGATTCCCAATTGAGTTAAAATAATGATTTAAAAACAGATATTTGTCATGGACGTCAATTAAAATGTATTTTATTATGCTCAAGTTCTGAGTGAACTCAGACAGACTTAATTATAAAACTGGTTCTGGAAATACCTATATTCGTATTTTGTTTTTTTTTTAATTCCTTTTTGTTGTTTTTCTTGAATGTATTGTAAATGCTGTGTGTGTGTGTATATGTGTTAAATATGTGTGTATGTGTTTGTTCGTACGTTTTTCAATTTAGGCATCATATTCATTTAGTTATACGGAGATCCGTAGGAGAACTGGCGTGTCCGACATAGCCCGAAAGGTTAGCACTCTGAAGTGGCAATGGGCAGGCCACATCGCTCGTTGGACTGACGATCGTTGGGGAAGAAAAGTCCTAGAGTGGCGACCACGTACCGGACGACGCAGCGTTGGGCGGCCCCCAACAAGGTGGAGCGACGATATCGTCAAGGTCGCGGGGAGACATTGGATGCAGGCGGCACAGGACCGCGCGTTGTGGTGTTCTATGTCCAACAGTGGACTGATAGAGGCTGATGGATTCATTTAGTTATGACTATTTATATGAGTTTCACATAGAATTATTTCTTTGTACTTTTCTTACTTAGACATGAAGAATAAATATATACAAATAATGCCTAATATTTATTGTCATTTATTGTATGTATGTACAATAAATGAAACACAAATAAGCAAACTTTATACAAGTATGTAATAGTGTGAAAAACGTTTTTATTCCTGTACCTACTCGCTAACTTATAAGTAGTTTTAATTGTGTTTTGTTCTCGTGGCTATATTAAATGTTTTTACTCTTCGCTAACTATTCTACGAATAACATACGTATTCATATTTAGATCTGATGTGATGATAAAAAATAACGTTGTTTTTAATCTTATGTACATCTTTGCAGGGGCAAGAAAAACGTCTTGCTACAAAAAACAAAATGGAGTCACGACGCTGAGCAATTTAAAATTGTTTTCAAAACATGAATGTAAACACGAAACATAAAAATAAATAAAATATTATTAGACAGTTTTATTTAATCCCTCATTCATAACAATACTCAAGGTTACGTGTTTAATAAATATTGTTCAATAAATTTTCTTAACCGTTTCTTGAACAGGAAGCTTCAATTCTCGTAATATAGGTTTTATCATGTATTTATATAAATTTCATTATTACTTACTTATCTATTTATAAAGATTATGTACAATAAAGGTCAAATATGACATCACATATACGTATTGTTCTGGAGACTTGGAGTTTAATTTGTTATTTAATGCATGAGGAATATATTAAAGTATTACGAAATTATTCTAAGAAATATAAAGAAGAAACATCTATAAAATTATATTTAGAAAGGTACTTAGGAAAAATGAAAACTATAGCTTACAATAACTTTTAGCTGTGATCACAGTCACAATGATTCGACGTGAAAGGAAATTCATTGATCCCTTAAGCAGAAAGCAGTTTTGCAGTTACATACTGGACAACTCCCGTATAGTCCGCAGGTGTCATAGGTCTAAGCCCTCTGGCTGACTGTTGTCAACCTCCTTACCAGAGTGCGTCTTGCCATCTTTCACGTAGGCAAATTTCAGAATAAGTTGAATAGACACAAGTATCTCCATGTATCGAAGGTTTACACTCTACCTCTGTTTGGAAGGAAACTAATACTCAAGACTACCTTAAACTATCAATTACAGAGACATAAACATATCTAATAGGTACATATAGCATATTCACAGAACGTTGATAATTATGAGAAAAGGTGTCCCGCATAAAAAATTTTCAAATATTATGTGAAGAAAGAAACAGAATAATCTTAAGGAAAATACACAAACACAGCAATACAAAAATTATGTTTCACGTTTGTTTTAGACATAACGATGTTACTGAGTCAGTAAACATGACTATTATTGACGGATTTATTTGAGCTCGATTTAATTTAAAATTCTATTATGAAATGGCCTCGTCACTACAGTAGAACCATTTCCCTATCCGTGACTAACTTATATGATATGAATATATTGAAGTCAGATCCATCATTTCATGTCGTGATGATCTTGAACAAATACGGTATAAATAAAGCTTCCAGAAAATATTATAGCTCATTTATCATTCTACAATGAGTAATACTCGTTTAAACTTTGTGATTTTATGCTTGGTTGTTGATATAATTTGTAGTAATGGTGCTAAGATAAAGAATATTAGTGAAGAAGTGTTATTAGTATCACCTGTATTAGCTCCATATTCAAAGGCAGATACAGATACTGCCAAAGACTTTCCTGTTCTAATGTTACTGGCAGGTGATAAACCTCTTGAAGGCGCCAAACAATCAAATGAAGATTCTATAAAAGAGGATGAAGTAAGTTTATTTTATGGCAATACTCCTATGAGTAAAACCTAACTAATAGTGGAGGCCTAGTGGGCCATTTATAGGTTGACAAAATAATATAGAATTTATTACTAAAATAATCGTACTGCTATACAAACACGTCTTGGCAGCGTGGTAATAGACCAAACGCTTACTTAATTTCAAGAAGGTCCTAAAAATAAACGCATATAGCCTAAGAATAATTTTTATCCGAAAACAAATATATTAACATGACATTTTAGATAACAAATGACGCAAAAACAAAACCACCAACGTCCGTAACTGAATCTAGAAATTCGAGAGCCAAGATGGATGCCGATAAAGAACCTGTGCTAAAATCAACACCAAGCAATTACAAAGTAGCTGATGATGAAGCTGATATCAACACTAATTCAAGCCACGAGCAGCCAATATATATTCAAGTAAGTGTCTATACTACATAATACTAGCTGACCCGGCAAACGTTGTTTTGCGATACTAAAAAAAAAAGTTTGAAAAATAGATGTTGGCCGATTCTCAGACCTACTGAATATGTATGCAAAATTTGAGAAGAATCGTTCAAGCCGTTTCGGAGGAGTACGGTAACTAACACTGTGACACGTGAATTTTATATATTAGATTATAAAGCTGAAGAGTTATAGGCTACATAACATCACGTTGCGACCCATAGGTGCTAAGCATTCGTGAAAAATGTTGTGAAAACGGGGAAAATTTTCTGAATTCCACGAGTCGCTGGCAACAGCTAGTCAACTATATAAGTCGACTAAGAAATAACGTTTACAAAATTAACAAAGCAAAAAGGTAATGATTAGGAAACGGTTCTTGGAAATAACGTATTTTTTGTTGTTTTAAATGCAAAAGTACGCAAATTAAATCATAATTTTTTAATGTTATGATCACTGCTATATGAAACGCTATTCATTTCAAAGAGATTTTATTGAGTTGCTTTTCACAGCGTTCTAGATGCTGTAGAATAGAGTACAAAGGGTATTAGGAAATTAATTCAATAAATATATCAATTTTTGCTATTAACCTGGTATGTTTTTATTTAATTAATCAAATCATAGTGGAAAAAATGATCACATTGAGAGATACTTGAACCCACGACCTCTAAATACCGTTCCGTTTCACTTCTGAGTTACCACGGGATCTGCAAATGATAACCAAATTTTCCACTACAATATTACATCAATTAACATAATAAGTTAATAAATAAAAATTTGTTTCAGAAACTGCAATAGAAGAAATGCGTCGTCAATAAACTACCTCCATGACTGACATAAAATCTTACAAAGGCCATGACATTAAACAACAATCAAAACATGACACTATGCAACAAAAACTAAACAAGATATATCTATTACCAGACATATCCGTTTCATCTGTTACTAAGTTTAAAACAATAATAAAAACAATCCTCTTAATAATATGGTTTACTAATTCTTTAAAATCCGAAAGTAAATCTATACTGATTATTTTAAAGCTGAAGAGTTTGTATGTTAGTTTGTTGAAGCTTTATTTATTTAAAAATTAATTTAACTTCATTCAAGTACCTAATAAAATAATGATAAGAAAGAGTAGCTGTTTTTAGAATGCTATTACAATTGCTTTGAAACAAATAGATGTTTTAAAAACATATTTAGTTTAAAAACCGAAATCTTTTTGTTATGCGTATCTACGCTAGAAGAAAATAGAGGGGAGTTCAGATCAATCCGACTGTTTCAAGTGGATCCAATCGATCTGTATAGGTGTATTAGGTATCGCCTTGTTTAACTAACTACAATTAAATACTTCTGGAAAAATAAGAAAATTAACCAGAGGTACATTAGTTTGTTTATGTAAGACATGTTTACGCTAAAGATAATTGCTTACACATTATTTAAAATATAAAATCTGATGTCAACTGTATATAAGAGAGTACATAAGCCTTTGTTACAAGATGATTACGAAAAGTACTGACGCGAAATTGTAACCTGCTAACCTATAGAGTTCACTTTACCATAAAATATAATTTAAACTTTAAAATTTTAATAAAATATTACTTCTTTATTTAAATAACCTATTTTAAATAAAGAATAAAATAAAATGGAAGTGCTGAGGTTTATTCTAATCATTGTAGTAGTGATACAATTAGATAGTGTAATGACTTTTAGCCATGTAAGTAAACACCAAATATATTAGTAATATTTTATTACGTGTATAATTATAATAATAGCATTTTCTTGTTACAGAAGATAAAAGATAACTCTGACATATACCAAAATCGTTACAAAAGATCGAACACATTGCTAGGTTAGGTTTGTTCCAATATTTATCCGAAATACTTGTTCGGATCCACTTATTAGTAAATATATGTTACTAATTTCAGGTGAAACGAGTTACGGAAGATCGGTACAACCAAATGTAGTTGTCATGTCTCGTGGTAAGTACCTATTTATCATTTCTAAAGTTCCATCTAAAACGAAAAAAGAAAGAAAGTAAGTCATTATTTTGCCCAGATGGGTACACAAAGCAGAGGCCAAATTGTCTCACTGTGTTTCCATTTATCAAACTTTTAAGCTATTGCATAGCTTCTATCGCGGGCCTTGAGCTTGGAGACCGAATCCACAAAATTCGAAATTTAAATTCCGTAGGTAACGGAAATAGCGTAAAAAGCGTTTTCGCTGTTCTCGCTGGTGACTCATGTCAGTTTTGGCGTTAGTTTTTATTTTATTGACATTTGATTGACAATCGCTATTTTATCATAATTACCATAAACAATAGAGCCTACCTTAAAGAGAATAGAGAGATACCATAAGCATCAGTAAATAAGGATTATTAATCTTATTTTAGTTTATGGTATTTAGATTCTTCAAATTCAAATTCAAATTCAAATTCCTTTATTGTGAACATAGGTAAATAGATGTTACAGGATAAAAAGTTTAGAAATGTGCAACTATGTTCTGCCGAACTGGCATACAATAATTAAGTTAGTTGATGCGATACAATTAATGACAACCAAACAACAAGCATATCCTACAGAGATGTTACAGTTAGTTAAGTACATCAACCTATTACAAATATGATATTAATTATGTGGTCAAAAATATCATTATCAATTAATTAACAATTTATATAATGTAAAATAACAATAATACAATCACAAATAATAGCAATATGTCAAAATTCTATGGTCCAATACTTTTGTCGTCAAAGAACTCAGTAAGCGAGTAGTAACATTTAGTATTAAGAAAATCAATCAATCTTTTTTTATACATTTTAATATTAGATACACATGTAATATATCTTGGTAATTTATTATAGATTCGCGTAGAGAGACAGAACACGCTCTGATTGAGTAATTTTGTTTTACTGGGAACTACATTTAGCTTGTCCTTATGACGAGCCCTTGTGCTAAATTCGAATAATTGCAGATTAGTTTTAATAAAAGTTGCAACTTCATATATGTACATGCATGGTACTGTTAAAATTTTTAGTTTTGAGAAGTATGGCTTGCAAGAGTCAGTCTGTTTTAACTTGCACATGGACCTTATGCAACGCTTTTGTGCTTTAAAAGCACGCCCTTTATCCGTGGAATTGCCCCAGAACATAATGCCGTAGCGAAGCGTTGAAGCTACATATCCATGGTATGCGGTTAACATTGTTTGTAGGCTGGCTATAGTTTGCAGTCTGTACAGCGCATATGAGAATCTACTTAGTCTTTGGCAAATTTGATCTACATGCGCTTTCCAATTCAACTTGCTATCTATCATTAACCCTAGAAATTTAGTTACTTTTGTTTCCTGTATGTTATTATTTAAGTAGTTAATGTTAAGAGGACCAGTGACAAGCCTTTGTCGAAAATTGATAATTTGTGTCTTTTCGAAATTTATTTTTAGGTCATTATCATTAAGCCATTGCACAATGTCAATTATTGTATTGTTAATTTTAATTCCAATATTATTTTCTTTGTCACCTGTAAATAATAAAGTACTATCATCGGCATAGAGTGTCATATCAAATTTAGTTATATTGGGGAAATCATTAATATATACTAAAAAGAGAAAGGGTCCCAGTACGCTACCTTGTGGCACACCATTGTCAACCGTTCTTATATCAGATTTATAATTCTCTTCAACCTGGGTATTAACATTAACTTTTCTTATGACTGTATACTGCTCTCGGTTGGTAAGGTATGATTCAATTAGTTGTAAGCTATTGCCTCTGACTCCGTATCTGTACAATTTGTCGAGTAATTTCTTGTGGTTAACACGATCAAAGGCCTTGGACATGTCCATAAATAGGCCAACAGATGTAGCGCCACTATCCATACCTCTCATGACTTTAGATAAAAAGTTATATAATGCAGTGTTAATGTTCTTTTCTTTTCTGAAGCCGTATTGATTTGGTGATAAAAGACTATATTTGTGAAAGAATGTCGATAGGGAACCACAAATAAGTTTCTCAAACACCTTTGAGAAAACTGATAATATTGCTATAGGTCTAAAGTTAGCAATGTTCATTTTATCCCCTTTTTTAAAGATAGGTACTATAACGGAAACTTTTAGTTTATCGGGAAATATTCCTTGTTCAATGGAAAGGTTAAAAATATGTGTCATTGGATTAGCAATAACAGTAGACACATCCTTAACTACTAGAGCCGAAATATCGTCATGCCCAACAGTAGCAGAATTTTTTAATGTCTTTATAGTATTGACAATGTCAGTCGAAATCAGAGGAGATAGGAAAAAGGAATTATTATTATTATTTGTTATCGTTCTTATAGATGAGGATTTTGTCACACTATCCTGTTTATTTACGTCTATATAAAAGTCATTAATGTATTTTACTATAAGTTTCGGGTCCGTAATAATATTACCATTTATTAGTAAGGCATTTATGTCATCTTTAGGATAACAATTTTTAATACCATTGATAACTGCCCAAGTTGCCTTAGATTTATTATTAGCACAGCAAATACTATAATTATTCTGAGATTTTTTAGTTAATTTAATAATGGACTTAAACTTTTTAGAATACACCTGATACTTACACTTGTTTTCATTGGAGGGATTTATTCGGAGTTGCCATAGTAAATACCTTTTATGTTTGCTACAGGTTTTAATTCCGCGAGATATCCATTTCACTTTGGGTGTGGCATATTTCCTTATTTTTTTTATAGGGAAGCAAAGATTGTACAACAGGCAAAATACCTCCATGAAGGAGTTGTAGGCATCATTAGGACATTGAGACGCATATACATCACTGAAAGCTACCTGTGTTAAATATTTAAAAAAAGTCACTCTGTTTTCTTTAGAGAGATCACGCCTTATGATGTACCAATATTTTAGAGAGCAGGTCTTTTTTACAGGGAATTTTATTATTTGAGCAGAATGATCTGATAATGCTAGTTCAATTATATCACCTTTACAGCTTTTCAGACTATGTGCATTATATTTAAAATAAATAAATAATTATAATTGCATAAGCTGATAAAAATACTATGCAATAGCTTTACCGCGGCAGTCCCCGAGTGACATACGTCTTTTTTAGGGTTCCGTACCCAAAGGGTAAAAACGGGACCCTATTACTGAGACTTCGCTGTCCGTCCGTCCGTCCGTCCGTCTGTCACCAGGCTGTATCTCAAGAACGGTGATAGCTAGAGAGTTGAAATTTTCACAGATGATGTATTTCTATTGCCGCTATAACAACAAATACTAAAAATAAAATAAAATAAATATTTAAGGGGGGCTCCCATACAACAAACATGATTTTTTTACCGTTTCTTGCTCGATACTAATAACGTTGCCTTATGTTGCATAGATAATGGTACGGAACCCTTCGTGCGCGAGTCCGACTCGCACTTGACCAATTATTTCAAATTAAATAATGATGGAGATCAGAAAAAACTAATACCCAACTAAACCCCTTGCCTCGCCCTTTCACTTGCCTTTGGTTATTATAACTATTATTTATTTTTGGAGTCGTTCTGAAGTATCTATACTAACATTATAAAGCTAAAGAGTTTGTTTGTTTGAACGCGCTAATCTCAAGAACTACTGCTTCGAATTGAATAAGTCTTTTTGTATCGGATAGTCCAATTATCAAGAAAGGCTATAGACTATATAACGTTACGATTCGACCAATAGAAGCGAAGCATTATTAAAATATGTTCCAAAAGCAGGGAACTTTTTTTAAATTCCGCTTGCACGAAACCGCGTTAAAAAGGGTGCGCCAGCCTTAACACCTTTAAATAAACAGTTCATCACGGGCCTCCATTTTGAAATCGTGTCATCTCGGAATATATAATATTCTCGGACCTACCAAACATGTATAAGTATACGTACTGAACATAAACCAATTCTTTGTTTCAGAGCAATTCTTTAACCAACATAACCTGATATATAAGTACTGCTATTTGGACACTACCTAATTGTCAGTAAGATCATGCACGATCTGTATAATTTCGCCAACAAACTATAAAAACTATTGTTGTGGTTTTCACTTAGGGTACCTACTGCTGCGGTTTTCCTACGCTACTGTGCTTAAAATAATTCATAACGTCTGCTGTGGAACATTTTTCTTTACATTTTCCTTATATTATTTTTATTGCAGCTCCAAATACCGGCTATGGTGGAGTTCCGGGTGTAAACAGAGCACCAACTGTTGTCGTCGTTCCAAGTAATATTTTTATAATAATCATCATTATCATTATCATAAAATCACGTCTTTTTCCCAAGGTTCCCAAAGGTGCTGAGACTATAGAGCGCCATCTGCAACAATCTAAACCCACTTCCCTGGTATTTTTAAACATTAACACTTATACATCTGGTTATTCATACCCCACTGCTGTAAGTGCTACGCATTTGACCCTTTTGAAGCACATTGGCGGTGACATCGGAGTATGTTTTTTCGGGCGGTCTCTCAGCGTTTCCACTTACTTTTATAATAACTGCAAATTAAATTAAAATATACCAATTTATATAAATTGGCAGCTAATAATATTGCAATTTAATATATTGTTCGCGTGTTTTAATCTTTAAGAATACAATATATCAGGACCCTATTTTTTTTAGACGTGAGGAAATCCTTTACAGATTCCTCCAAGCTACATTTTACTCTCCTTCAGTTCGGGAGGATATTAAGTCTATTTATATCAAGCTAAGCGTGTTGTTTAAGTGGTTAGTTTCATGTTTTCTGTCTCCCACACAAATATTATCGCTTAAATACTCGTTAGCTACCCATTACATTATCCTGTAAATAGTGATGATACCTGTATTTTTTAATTCATAACTATACGGACATACGTGTTATGGGTACCAGACTACGGATAGAATACATATACTACTTTTCTTTTGTAAATACATACTTATAATACATAGAAACACCCAGACGCAGTACAAACATTTGTATGATAATTAGAAAAATGACACAAATGATTGTCCCGAGCGGGATTCGAACCCGCAACCTCTTTATCGGCAGTCCGTTATATATCTAATATATAAAATTCACGTGTCACAGTGTTAGTTACCGTACTCCTCCGAAACGGCTTGACCGATTCTTCTCAAATTTTACATACATATTCAGTAGGTCTGAGAATCGGCCAACATCTATTTTTCAAACTTTTTTTTTTAGTATGGCAAAACAACGTTTGCCGGGTCAGCTAGTATTTATATATAATAAATGAATAATAAAAAATATTTATTATTCATTGCAACCACTTATATTTTAGATATCTGTTTCCTTAGTTTATTGATTATATTAAAGCCCTATTTTAATATTTATTATATAATTTGTGAAAACCTTTTAACTATATATAAATTAAAATGACTCGAAACGTGACGAATATTATCATAAGTTATATATAAAAACTAGCTGTCCCGGCATACGTTGTTTTGCTATACTAAAAAAAAATGGTTTGAAAAATAGATGTTGGCCGATTCTCAGACCTACTGAATATGCATGTAAAATTTCATAACAATCCGTCAAGCCGTTTCGGAGGAGTACGGTAACTAACACGTGAATTTTATATATTAGACTAGCTGACCCGGCAAACGTTGTTTTGCCATACTAAAAAAAAAAAGTTTAAAAAATAGATGTTGACCGATTCTCAGACCTACTGAATACGTATGCAAAATTTGAGAAGAATCGGTCAAGCCGTTTCGGAGGAGTACGGTAACTAACACTGTGACACGTGAATTTTATATATTAGAAGATTATGCTAATTTTCAGTGTAAATTTAAATAATTTATCATCGTTTAATGCATATTTATGTAAAAATAATCACACACGTTTCTTCAAATATAAATGTAAAATTAGTATTTCATTTCCTAAGAATATAAGATAACTTCTTATTTTTAAGAATACAAAAAATACAAGATATATAAGACTTAAATACCTAATAGGTAAATCCAATAATTTATCATTTTATTTTTATGGTAATCCCCGAAAATTAAGAGATTGTTAAAAACTCACACAAAATTATAATTACCATAGTAGAATTTTGTAATGACTAAGACCGGATTTTAAATTGTCGGTTTTTAATACACTAATCGTTGTAATCTATAAAGTTAATGGTTATAGTCAAAATCCTTTTTGAAATAGTGTAATATATAAAAAGACTAGCTGACCTGGCAACCGTTGTTTTGCCATACTAAAAAAAAGAAATAAGGTTTGAAAAATAGATGTTGGCCGATTCTCAGACCTACTGAATATGCATGTAAAATTTCATAAAGATCGGTCAAGCCGTTTCGGAGGAGTACGGTAACTAACACTGTGACACGTGAATTTTATATATAAGATGTAACGTTTAACAGACAGATAAAGAGCGTGATGTATAAATGTATGTACATTAAGTATAATTATGCTACATCTGTAAGATCACAGCAATAACCAAACTTTTAATTCAAAAGCAAGTAATATATCTCAAACCTTATTTTACTCAAGAGAGTAAGAAGCAAGTTTGAAATACATATAAATATAAATAATAAATAAATATTCATGGACATTTCACGCAACGTACTCTGGTCCCAAAGTAAGCTATATTTCTATTCTTGTGTTATGGGTACCAGAATACGGATAGAGTACATATACTACTTTTCTTTTGTAAATAAATACTTATTAAACATAGTAAACACCCAGACGCAGTACAAACATTTGTATGACAATTATAAATATCACACAAATGATTGTTCCGAGCGGGAATCGAATCCGCGACCTCGTGAACGGTAGTCCATTACATGAACCACTCACTGAGAAATTATACACCGAAACAAATAGTTTTGTTGGTCATTTCAAAGTCAACCCCTCTCTTTATTATATAAACTCCGTGGTATTTATTTATGTATATTTCAGATGATGTCTACAACACACCAATGGTTGCTAATCCATAGATTAAAAATCTCTATCTGCTGAAAAAAACCATACGAAATGTATAAAGTGTTGTCATTGGAAATAAAGCATTATATTTGGAATATTAGTTTATTATTTCTATTGTATGACTATAGCTGTTGGATTATATGAAACCATGTAATTTACCTTTTCTCAGTAATAATTTAATGAGTATCTCTAGATAATTATTGGTTTGAATGTCTCGATGATGTACAAGGAGTAATGAGGCACGCTCATGTCATAATGGTAACGTATCATTACGTCTTGTTATATTTATACCCATGATAATACCTGGGGAATTTTATTTTAAGTCATTTTTATAAGTACTTGCAAATCGCCCCAGCTTCACATCGCATCGCCTAAGCTAGGTACTGTTTGTTCATACTATGAGATTTTAAGCAAAAAAGTGACTTTTGTGCTACTTTAGCTTACATTATTCCTATTTAGGCATGAATCCCCACTGTTTTTTTGCAATGAAATATAGCCTATGTTCATCGAGAACAGTGTAGCTATACGATGGTGAAAGAATTTTTAAAATGGGTCTAATAGTTTCCAAGCCATTCATTTTAAGCAAACAAACAAACAATCAAATCTTTCCTCTTTATAACATTAGTTTAACAAATAGTTAAGCAATTTAATTTAAGTTTTGCAATTTAAGTTACATTAAAATTACTTATTAACCATTGTTGGCTAGACGTAATATTTAAAAAAAATATAGTCTTCAAAGACTGTAGTCATCGTGAAAAAAATATAATTAATAAATGTCAATAAGACAATTGGGCAATTATAACGGAACTTTTTTATTAGAAAATCTGCATATTATAGACTAACGATTTGAATTATTAAAAATGTGCACAACGAAATAGCTAATTAATCAAAATAGGCCATTTTTGTTTTTATTTTTTAGTAAGGTTAAGTAGTGCACGTAGAATTGCTACCATTATCACTAGGAGTAACATATAAATTAGGAGAGACCTAAAAGAGTTGTGACAATTTTTACTTAAAAGAACATATTATCTTAAGACAGAATCATACCACGAATATGAACTCTACATTTGACTGTAGCTCAACCCTTACTCTTTTAAGAACAGTCATTAAAATAATGAAAGTTATTTATGTTTCTGTGACGTATAGCGATTTATTTATCCCGACAATAATGTTAATGGCAAACCTTCTTAACGTTTTTTGGAATTGTATTTGATTTGCTATTTTGTATTTGATCTAATTCCAATAGAAAACAAGATATTTAATTAAATTCAATTTAACAATTAGTAGGTTTAGTATATCCTTGTGGTGACTGATTTAGAATACAAGTGTCACCACTCTATTTCTACAAAGGGTGCTGTAAAAACTAGCCAAAGGAATAGTAATCAGACAACATCTCTTGTAAGAAAAGAAAAAATTGAAACTAAAGCCTTTTCTAAAATGTCACTGTGGCATAGTAGATGAAATACTCTTTCGTAGTGAAGGGGCCTCGTCCCAACAGTGGGACGTAAATGGGTCGGAAGGAGGAAAAGAAGGCTTAAAACGTAAGCTACTCGTGAACACCTTGACTACTTTTTAGACCATAGACGACGCCATGAAATAGTAAGAACTCTAGTCTCTCTCTCTCTCTCTCTCATCTATCCAGCCCATTAACGTTCTACTATTGGGCACAGGCCTACCCCACTTTGGAAGGGATTATGGTCTACTGTGACGCGCTGACCAGGTGTGTTGGCACAGAGTTTACTTTCGAGTTTTCCGTCTCTCATAGAGGATGTCATCTGTGTAAAATATTCCTTAGCTGGCTTTTACAGCACCCTGGGGAGGTGATGGGGTGGTGACACTTGTATTTTAAGTCCGTCACCACACGGAAAGAACTCTACCAAAGAGGTTTTATTTTATAAAACTTAACTATTACCACGTCACATAAATATTTGGTATTTACCAACAATAAATATCAAGTGATCTCAACAAAAACATAAAGAACCTGTTCGATGTTATTATGTGCCCATACAACGAGTATCCGGTTATGGGAATAACCAGCTTAAGACGTGCTTCGACTGCGCAAATTGTCAGGCATTACTAGTTTTATTACTCATTTTTTACTATTCAAATACTCGCAATTGTATTCTAGATTTTATTCAGTACTCAGTACTTATTATCTTGCTAGTGGTTGCCTAAAACTTCGTACGCGTGAAATTTAAAAACTAAATGTTAGGAAACTATACAAAAGAACCTTCCTCTTGAACCTCTAAAAACAAACACAAAAAACCGCATCAAAATTCATGACGTAGTTTGGAAGAGCTCACATACATACAAAAATAACGACTTTGTTTTATAATAAGTAAAGATACAAATTCCAAGACCCAATAATTAGAGAATAGTATTATCTATTATATGAACAGACATCTTATTTCTGCTACGCTATAATTACAATAAATATATCGAGTGAATAAATCGGGCTTCGTGGTGGAGTGGTTCATGTAACGGACTACCGATCACGAGGTTGCGGGTTGGATTCCCGCTTGGGACAATCATTAGTGTGATACATATTTATAAATGTCATACAAATGTTTGTACTGCGTCTGGGTGTTTACTATGTATTATATGTATGTATTTACAAAAGAAAAGTAGTATGTGTAGTATATCCGTATTCTGGTACCCATAACAACAAGCATATAAGCTTAGCTTGGGACCAGAGGACGTTCTGTGAAATATCCATGAATATTTAAAAAAAAAACTTTTTTTTTGTGCAAGATCTATCATTAGATCTATTTCGAATATAAAAGACAAAAATACATTTGTATAAAATCGATTTAATGATGTATAAAAGGATTTTAATATACTTACATTATATGACGTGCCATGTAATATGCAGATAGTAAAAATACTTAGAAATATAAAAAATATAAATAAATTTTTGCATAGTTCATTTTGTTTAAATTTATATTTTGTTGTCTTTTTAGTTTTAAGTTACTTTTGTATGGACTTTGTCTGAAAATAAATACGAAAACTTTATTTATTCACAATACAACCCCACCTTCAAGGCTTTATCCATAGCAGCTACAAAAACCAATCAAATATAATAGCCGACTTTAATAAAACAAAATGGTAAATTCTAAAATCCACTGGCTTTTTTTGTGTTAATTATACACGAACTTAATTAACATTATAGTGGAAATAACAATATGTTTTCTACATACGATGGGAAATGACCGTTCTTAGAAGCGATGCTTGAAGCGATCAAAGTATTGTTAATGACGTAGTCGCAGGAAAATCAAGTTATATATATAGGTTTGCTTTGTTAATCCTGTGTCAGTGATCGCTATGGGATACGTAAGCGTGGTTGTGAGCGCTCTTGCGCTGGTAACGATCGCGTCAGCAACGCCATCTATAGGAGATAATTCCTTAGATGGTGGTGAACGAGTGGTCCTAGTTGCTCCTGTACTCGCCCCTCCTAGAGACTCAAGGGTACATTCAAATGACCGGTCAAGGCAGTTCCCGATACTAATACTTTTAGCACAACCACATACCTCTGAATATAATCGCTTCGAACCTGAACAAAGGTCCTTAAAAGGAAGCCCGGAGATTACTTATGTTAAGGTGATTATTTCTTTTTTATTAAAACCTGTTACAAAGATCTAAATTTCCGCAGTATGTGTGCATTGCAGACTTTTCTGTGCAAAAAGTCCTGAATTCGATTCACACTTTAGACAAATATATGCTAACTTAGTTATTGTTGATTACCGTAGATTAACATATAATAGATTCTAAGTATATTTTTATTTAAGAAATAGAAAAGTATAATTTTTGTTTATATTTAGCCTCCCGAGTGCAGGGGCTCGGGTAACGGCCTTATAAAGTTTGATGTCCGAGTCAAGCAAATTTTAAGGTTATACTGTATATTATAACATCTTTAAAATCGGTTTACTCCTAAATACATCGCATGTACACAAAATAATATACTACTATATACATAACCAGCTTTTAAGTCAGTTTAAAAATAAACAGCATGACTGGTTATAAGAAAAAATCGTTTTGTTTTTATTTTTTAATTGGCATTGGTTAACACAACATTCAGCCACCTTGCACCTTGTACCATTAAAAAGGTTAACTCTATGTTTAGTATTAGTTATTGTTTTATTTTGAATATCGAATTACATTGAAGCAACAGATTTCTTTGTTCCGAGTAGTAATTTAGTGAAAAAATCCAATATTTTATTCTTTAATTAAATAAAAAAAAGTTATAACTACTATCGACACTAGGAATAGAAACTCTTTTGCTGTAAATTCATTTATTAAGGTAAAATGAAGCAATTCCATTTGCTAAAATAATAAGTTACTGTACAAATACACAATTTTCACTAATCTTATGGGCTCTATAAACCAGCTAATATAGCTTTAACAAGAAATGGATCTTAAAATTAATTCTATGCCTATACAATTTAAGAGATCCGCATCTGTTACAATGTTATTTTCTTCTTCTCGGCTCATTAGCGTCCCACGGGGCACGGGCACGTATAGACATACTATGTCTCGTAGCTAAGTGTGCCTCCTGGCAAAGGCATCCTCTAACGATTACCATTGGTTTGAATGAAGATAATGTAATAATTTTCTATTTTTGCAGAGACTTGATGAGCAAGATGCACCAACAAGTTACAGCAGACAAAAGAGACACATTCTTTTGAAAAAACTAGGAGGTTTGTCTCTTGAAGGAGGTTTTAGTTTAGGTGGAGGCCATTCTGATTACGGCAATGGCGGTGGTTATGGCGGAGGACACGGCGGAGGATTTGGAGGAGGTTATGGTGGGGGCGGAGGCGGAGGTGGTGGTGGAGGAGGAGGCGGTGGCGGAGGTGGCTTCGGAGGAGGTGGTGGTAGAGGCTTCGACGGTGGCAACGGAAATGGTTTCGGAGGAGGCGGCGGAAATGGTTTCGGAGGAGGCGGCGGAAACGGATACGGCGGAGGCGGTGGTTATGGCGGAGGTGGAGGTGGAGGCTATGGCGGAGGTGGAGGCGGTGGCTATGGCGGAGGCGGTGGCTATGGGGGTGGAGGCGGTGGTGGACACGGCGGTGGCTATGGGGGTGGACAAGGCGGTGGCTATGGGGGTGGACAAGGCGGTGGCTATGGGGGTGGACACGGCGGTGGCAATGGCGGAGCCTACGAAGAACCTTCTAAGACAATAATCATAAAAGTGGTTAAAGAGCATGGTATGATTGCACTGCATCGCTTATTAGCACAACTAAATCTAGTTTGTTGGTTTTAGTCTAACTTTTATATAAAATATTTGAGAACCCAGCAGTTATTTTGTATGTTGAAAAATTTTGTCGAGAACTCAATAAGAACAAAACCAGCAAACTAAAATACTACAGCGCTCCTGTAGTTGCACAAATAAGTACCTAAAGCTTTGTAGGAAAGTAGTTATAACCTAAGATTATAGATAACACATAGCAATAACACATGCATATAAACTTTAATAAAAGTTGAGTCGTTAAATTGAAGTTACTTAACTTCAGTGATTCAACGTATTGCGACCATGCATGCGATAAAAGACTGTTCATGTTCACGTTCGATAGGTCTGAGTCTGGACCTTCTTAAACCCGTCTCTTAGAGCTTTAACTTACTTGATCTAAATCTAATAGCGCCTGAGTTATTTTTTACAACCGTTTTGCAACCGTAGCTATTTTTTCAGGAAGATTTTCGCGTCATTTTTGCCCCTTAGGTTAGATTATTCGAGGTCACCCACCATTTTCGTCTACCACTTGAACAACCATATTTAACTATAACGAACTGTTGAATTAATTAAAGAATATAATATGGTTTCAGGACACGGGCATAAAGGTCATGGCGGTTACAGAAATTATGGATATGGCCAAAATCAAGGAGGTGGCTGTAACACATGCGGTGGCAACTACGGCGGCTATGGTGGTGGTGGAAGCTCGTCTGTCGCCGTCGCCACCGCTTCGGCCTCTGCCAGCAGTGGGGGGTAAGTAAAACTATTCACCTAGTTTAGAAAATATTAGGAATATTACTTGACCCTGAATTTCGTTTCTATTTCTTCTTATAATTATTGGTCAAGGATAAAGTCAATTGCGTGTACGTCAGATCAATCAGACTCTTGAAAATAGGTGAAAATTACTTTCAAAGTTACACTAATTGATAGATAGGAACGAAACTAATGCAAACGTGTTTAATATTCAACTAGTAGTTTGACGGCCTCGTGGTCTAGTGATTCATGTAACGAACTGAGTTTCGTGAGGTCGCGGGTTCGATTCCTGCAAAGAACAATCATTTGTGTGATATTTATTATGATTGTTATAGAAATGATTGTACTGCGACTGGGTATTTTCATGTATTTACAAAAGAAAAGTAGTATATGTATTCTATTTGTATTCTGGTACCATAAACACAAGCGTATACGCTTTGCTTGGAACCAGAGGACGTGTGAAATGTCCATGAATATTAATTAATATTTGTATTATTATTTTGATAGCATTATATATTAAACCGTGCGTTTAATATTATCGATAAGGTATTACAATTATATATTTTTCGTAAAAGTGTTATAATAAGCTTATTTTATTTTTCACAGGTACGGTAGAAAATAATTTGATATAACTCAGTGGAGTGTTCTAGAAGTAATTATTTTAAACTGTGATTATGGTGATCGGACGATTAACGCTACACACCAAATAGCCTTAATGATTAATGCGTAAATAGGTACTAACTGCATGCGTTTTGAACCCGCAACTTTGGAACAATGGAACCTTGTAACATACCTATACATTTTGTAACATGATTTGCAAATGACTTCTGATTTTGAGATCGTATTCCGAATCAATAAAAATACGCATGTATTTCATTTGTCTAACGTTTGTTATATTACCTACTATTATATTTTGTTAAGGAAATAAAAATGTTTTAAAATTTACTTGTCATCTTTATTTCGTCACTACTTTTTAATTCACAGGTTATTTCTTAAAAACCATTCTTAGTTTGACATTTAAACGCTTGAAAATACTGGATATATTTTTAAATCACTCATTGTATTGTCTATGTATGCAATATCTCCTTTATAAATATTTCAGAGTAATCCATCCGACTATTGCAGATGGGTAAAATCACTTCCGATTCCACAACATAGATACTTATATTAATAGATAGATAAGCAAGATGTTTATAAAGAGCATTAAGAAGGCCTAATTTATTCAAATGAATAGTCTAGGCCTCCATTGAATTCAATTTTTACCAGTTTCATAGCCAATGCCAGCCAGCTTTTGACTACAAAAGTCTGTAATTCAAGTCGACTCAAAAAAAAATGTTTTATTTGGACTTTAAAGTTTCGGGGGCCGCCGACAAGATGATGCGACGATATTTTTAAGGTCGTGGGAGACCACTGGATGCAAGCGACGGAAATGTTATAACTAACAGTGGACAAAGAAAGACTGATGGATGAATGGAAAGGAAGTTTCTAGATTCGAATTCTAATTGAGAAACCTAAATACTGCGAAATGTAAATCTCATAGTGTTATCATACTTCTTGCTTGACCGGTTTATCTTATATTTTTTGTACCCATTTGTCTGATCGTAGCATGGGTAGTACGAATCTGTCACTTATGTTTATGCTCTTAAGTTATTAACCGCAAAAGAATCCATACGTCATCCTTATGATGGCAAATTTAGGAATACCTACCACGAGTGAATATAACACCCCATTTCTTCTCCAGGGTACTGTCAGTACCAGCTAAGGGATAACAGGATAGCCAGTAACATCCTCTTCCAGAAAAGAGAAAATGGAATAACATTCTCTTCCAGAAAATCCCAAAGTGGAGCAGTTTCTTGCCTAATAGTGGGTCGTTTTCGGACTAGAAAGAAGCTTTAATTTATTACAAGTCTTTCCTGATACTTAAAAATAATCATCAATCATTTATCAAAACCAGATTGCAATGAAATATTAAGTAAAACACTAATAAAAATACAACTATTTTGAATTTCCTACCAGTAGGTATGATGTCAAACTGACATCACTCTTAAATATAAATGTTTTTGGTAGATACATTACTAGCTGTTGCCCTCGGTTTCGTCATACTCCTCTGGAACCACTCTATCTATTAAAAAGCCGCGTCGAAATCCTTTTAAAGATTTAGGCTTATAAAGGGGCACGCAGATTATATTGCACAAAGATAACATCCTCTGTGAGAGACGGAAATCTCGAAAATAAAACGCTGTGCCAATACGCCTGGTCAGCGCGGCACAGTAGACCGTAATCCATACAAAAATAATGATTTTGTTTAAAGTAGGTATAATAAGTAAAGACGTGGTAAGTATATCGTTATTTTGGTACCCACAACACAAGCAATTAAGATGTAACAAAAATGATTAAGCAAAACAATAAAAACAATAAGAACTTGCGGGGAAATCCTTGCAAACTTGTATTTTTCCACAAAACAATATTATGGTAATATTACAAGAATTGTTCTTTTTTATCTTCATAATAATAGACTAGCTGTTGCCCGCGACCTTCGTGCGCGAGGAATTTAGAACCTGTTTCCAGTCATTGCAACATTTTTCAATGCTGTTTCGCTCCTATTGACCATAGCTTAATGTTATACAGCCTTCCTTGATAAATGTATTATCGGACATTGAAAGAATTTTTCTAATCGAAGCAGATAATAATATAATAGATTTAAAATTCGTTTTATTTAGACCTAATAAATTTGCATTTTACCATTATCATAAAGGGTTTTGTGGCATAATGGCATAAGTTCGACATATCTGTGACCATATATTATCAAATATTGTAATAATATTTGAATTTACATATTGTAAAATTGCGTAGCTCACTATACTTACAATTGAGATTCTTATAAGTTCTTAATTTTAGAAAAGCTTGATTTGCTTCAGAATTATTTGTAGCCACAGCAGCGATGGCTTAATATAATATAGTAGATAGAAGGGATGCACAAAAGTACTGCTTATAAAAATAGTTAGCGCCTGTATAACTAAATACTTAATACACGTATGTGCATACTGCTAAGTAAAGTCGTGACAAGGTGGATATTTAGGCCCGTCTTCTCAACTGGGCACATTGGCCACTCAATTATTAGCCCAAAGGTCTCTACATCATCATATCTTTCTGCTCATATCTAATAGGTCATAGCGGGGTGTACATACTTACGTGCTCAACGTCTCTACTTAGAGTGCCCATGTCCTCAAGTAGGTAAAAGATAGCCCTACGGATGCTGTGTATCCAGGATTGGACTGAGCTGGAAGAGCCCGAGTGGCGGATTCATTAAATGATGTACACCATCATTTAATGAATCAGCCACTCGGGCTCAAGGGATTAAGAGGCTGGCAAAAGGTAATTTTGAATGTATGAGCGGCCTGATGCTCAGTGTATCCTAAATATCTTTGTAAAATTATATCCATAACGCCTGCAAGAAATATGTTATTTATGTTTAAAAAGATCAAATTAAAATCAATTGTTAATTTTTTAATTTTTACTAAATGCTAGTTTTTATAAAATATTTTTATGTAATTTTTGCACACCGCTGTGACGGTATAATACAGTGATACTTCATATAATGAATGAATGAATGAACTTTATTTCACTTAAAATAGAGTTAACAAAGGTGTTACATAAACTTGTTACAATAGTCCATCTATTTAGCCACTGAAAGGCATGTGAAAAATTGCAACATTTGACATAACCAGTCAAGTCACATAGATACATAAATTGTCATCGTAATACATAGATATATATTATTATAAATGTGGATATAAATTTTATTAATTATTATTTATTAATCAATTTTATTTAATTTAACATATCATAGGAACAGAATTCACATTTTGTAACTAAGTCACTCGATCATACATATCTCTTATATTATAATAGTTTTTTTCCAAAAGCCATGATTTCAGTGATTTTTTAAACTTTTTTGTTGGAAGTGACTTGAGGTAAGCTGGTAACTTATTGTATACATTAATACACATGACGTAGCAATTTTTTAAATACCAATCTATCGGAGTCTCTAGTGTTACGAGGGTGAATATCCCTTGCTGTACAAAACAATTCATTATTATTCCTAACAAATATACACATCTCATAGATATACATGCCAGCCACTGTTAATATGCTATATTTCCTAAAATATGGTTTGCATGATTGATCCGGTGGAATCCCCGCTATGGCTCTAATGCAGCGCTTTTGAGATAAGAGTACCCTTTTGATATCGGTTGAGTTACCCCACAGAATCAAGCCGTATCTCAATACAGAACCAACATATCCATGATAGGCTAACAGGGTAGTGTTTAATGAAGAAGTTTGTCTTGGGCGCTTCAAAACGTATACAAATCTATTTATTTTATTACATATTGAATCTACATGTTGTTTCCAATCACAGTACTTATCAAGAGTTATACCTAAGAATTTTGTGTTATGCACTTCATTTATTTGTATTCCATTATAAATAATATTTCTAGTCACACATTGAGATCTACGTCCTTGAAATTGTATATAATTTGTTTTATTTAAATTAACTTTCAGATTATTACAATTAAACCATTTCATAACCGATTGCAATGTCTTATTTATTATATTTATTTATGTCTTATTTATTATATTGATTATATTTATCTGTAAAACACAATGTACTTACCTGTATTATGCAAAATAAAGATTTGATTTGATTTGATTTGATTTGATTTCAAGACTACTTTTTTGTTAAGATTAATTTAAAACTTAAGGGCCTACATCAATATTATCGTATATCATCGCCGACACGTACATATTAACACAGCCAGTAGGCACTGAAAATGAAGAATTAGGGATACTTTTCCTATTTACTCAAAATCTACTAAATATATTTTAATTCTTATTTACGTGTTTCTATATATGATAGTTACTTATGTTTTTAAAGTTATTTCATTAGTTAATACGCGATAATAGACCGACAAATGAAAAAAATAAAATATTTGAGAGGTTGTTTCGCCAAGATTTTCTATCGAGAAAACTTTTTTCAATCGTGTTTATATACTATATTGAAAAAACATATACTTAAAAATTGGTCAAGTGCGAGTCGGACTCGCGCACGAAGGGTTCCGTACCATTATCTATGCAACATAAGGCAACGTTATTAGTATCGAGCAAGAAACGGTAAAAATCATGTTTGTTGTATGGGAGCCCCCCTTAAATATTTATTTTATTTTATTTTAGTATTTGTTGTTATAACGGCAATAGAAATACATCATCTGTGAAAATTTCAACTCTCTAGCTATCACCGTTCTTGAGATACAGCCTGGTGACAGACGGACGGACGGACGGACGGACAGCGAAGTCTCAGTAATAGGGTCCCGTTTTTACCCTTTGGGTACGGAACCCTAAAAATTAGAGCTCTAGCCATTCATTCTAAAGAAACAATGAAAACTTCGTACATAGAAAAATGCACGAAGCTATTTTGGTATCCTCTTAACCGATTTTTGTACAAATATTAGTAGTTTGAAAATTGTAGAGATTTAAGAAAGATTTAATGATCCATATTCTGATGCGTCCTTTAACTAATTTAACTAACACGAATTCAACTGTATTGTATTTTAATTATTTGATTTAATAGCTATTACTTTGGCTTTCTAGTCCAGATAAAGTCACCATTTTAACATCTTGTGAAATTCTTTGGTTTTCTTTATTTTTTATTTCATTTTGAATCAGTTTTGCTGATAACGATGTCCATTAGCCAGCCATAACACTTGGCGGATCTGAAAAGATAAACATAATAAGTAGTTTAAACTTTAACGTTTTTTCGGTTAATTATTTCAGAAAATATATCAAAAAACATTAATCCAGCCTATGTTTATACTTTTGACAATCTGTTGGCCATGACGTCATACATGTGAAATTCAAATTAATATCTCTACATATTGACATATCATCATCCAACCGTTCCTGATATATAGCTTCGTGACGACGTGATAAACAGACGCACGAACTAACAGTGAAGTCCCAGTTCCTGAGATCTCAGCGTCTCGTTTTACGTACCCAAAGATAAAACATTAATAGACCGAGAAAAAAGGAGACAATTAAAAAAATACTTACGTGTAGTCGAATTATAAAGTGCTTTCATCCGGCCTGGTGGTAAAAGAAAACGTAATCCAATTGGTGTCGTATTATCAACTTCATTAGCGATTATAGTACAAATTACACTTAGAAACACGATTATTAACATCGTTATAACAAAATAATGTTTCATATTTATTAATAATGCATTAAATAATTAATGAAACAGTGATCCGAGCCAAGTTGCGCGAGTAATTACCGCAAGAATGCAAAAGCTTTTAGTCATATAAATACCACTTACAATAACCTAAGAGTGGATACTCAACCTTTTCTAAATGTAGAGAAAAAAATCGGTAAAGCACGAGTTGGACTGGCATACGAAGTTTCCGTGCCGTTATTGTCATAAAATTTTTATCGCGTTGCCGTACTCAAATAACAAGAGTATTTCTGTTATAAGGTCGATAGTCCAAGGCACTCAAAGGCAATGCTTTAATTTATTTTACTTTTAGAGTTAAATGAAAATATTCAAAGACAAAAATATATTTTAGTAAAAAACTACCCTGATACGTAGTTACGATTATAACAACAAATTATTATCCCATGTCATTTTTGACGAGCCTCGTGGTTGAGTGGTTTATGTAACGGACTGCCGATCAAGAGGTCGCGGGTTCGATTCCCGCTCGGGACAATCATTTGTGTGATTTTTCTAATTGTCATACAAATTTTTGTCCTGCGTCTGGGTGTTTCTATGTATTGTAAGTATGTATTTACAAAAAAAAGTAGTATATGTATTCTATCCGTATTCTGGTACCCATAACACAAGCATATAAGCTTAGCTTGGGACCAGAGGACGTTGTGTGAAATGTCCATGAATATTTATTTATTATTATTTCATGTAGATCAATGAAAGAAAAATGTCCATGAATATTTATTTATTATTATTTCAAGCTGCCTACATGTTGGCGACCCCTGCCTTGAACCATTCTGCAAAATATTTTTTATATTACAGGCACTTTATAAAGCCACAAAGTTATTGACTACAAAATAACTACTAACTCTAGCCTGCGCATTCAACCATTTCAACAAGGACTTTCTTTTTAGGGTTCCGTACCCAAAGGGTAAAAACGGGACCCTATTACTGAGACTTCGCTGTCCGTCCGTCCGTAGATGATGTATTTCTGTTGCTGCTATAACAACAAATACTAAAAATAAAATAAAATAAATATTTAAGGGGGGCTCCCATACAACAAACATGATTTTTTTACCGTTTCTTGCTCTCATACAACAAACGTGATTAATTAAGTATTGTGTGTGTTGTTTGCTCATTTATTAATAACGTGCCTTATGTTGCATAGATAATGGCACGGAACCCTTCGTGCGCGAGTCCGACTCGCACTTGACCAATTTTTTAAGTATAGAACAAAACATTTTTTTCTCAGAGGCTTTTTGTAAAATTAAAGTAGTCTACGTTATCCCCTAACTATAGCAGTCAGTATATCAGTGAAAATGGGTCCAACTGAGCTATAAATTACCTCAAATAATCCCTGGTCGGGTCATGGTAATACCTGAGTGACTACCATGGCCCAGCCAAGGGGCGAGGAGGAACACCGTGGGGTTTAGTGGGTAGTTCGGGTCCGCTTCTGACCCGGGAGTCCCACACAAAGTGCGTAAATGCATACCCCACGTAAAAAAAAGAAAAAACAAAAAAAAACTAAAATTTTATTTATGTGTACTTAAAGATTTTCTTAAGATTTACATAATTTTAGATGTCTTATAACCCAAGCTAGTTTCCAGTCTTAGCAGTACGTATCTATATTGCTCCAAAAACCACTACTAACGGATTTAAACGCGTATATTGGTTAAACTTAAGCCCAACGCATCGTGTGTTTAATAGTAGTTTTATTTGTATAAATAAGTCACGCATGTGTTATAAAATTGACATCTGATATGGTTAAAAAAATTTAAAAGCCCTACGAAATCTTAGCGTGGATTTAAAATCTCTATTATCCATTTTTACTGTCTCTACTATTACACTCAAATTTAATATAATACTTAACTGTAAAATCAGCCAGTAAACGTTAAAATTACATTTTTACTTATTATAAAACAAAGTCATTACATTTGTATATTATTATATGTCCCTATTTGAGCTTATATAAACTGCGTAACAGATTTCGATGCGGTCATTTTAAAATGATAGAGTGGTTCAAAAGAATGTTTTTTTTAATAATTTTTTAAGGTTTGGTTTCTAAATTCCACGCGTACGAAGTTGCGTGCAACAGCTAGTATTTTCATGTCTATACTATATATATTATATATATTAATATTATAAAGTGGAAGAGTTTGTTTGTTTGTTTGTTTAAACGCGCTAATCTCAGGAACTACTGGTCCGATTTGAAATATTCTTTTTTTGTTCGATAGCCCATTTATAGAGGAAGGCTTTTGGCTATACAATATCACGCTGCGACTAATAGGAGCGATGCATCAGTGAAAAATGTTGTAAAAACGGGGAAAAGTTTTGTAAATTCCTATGCGTACGGAGTCGCGGTCAACAGCTAGTTACTAATACTTCTGAATACATTTGAATATAATTATGATATCATTGACATAGTATCCCTAAACAACATATTTTCCTTGTAAGCGATTCATCAGGTACTTCACCTATATTATGCAAATATTAGCAATAAATTAGAGTCATTAAATATTACGGTTCTTGTACAATACAATCTAATATATTAAAATTCTCGTGTCACAATGTTCGTTCCCATACTCCTCCGAAACAGCTTGACCTATTCTTATGAAATTTTTTATGTATTTTGAGTAGGTCTGAGAATCGGCTACTATCTATTTTTCATTCCACATCTAACAATTATTTGGCAAAACAACATTTGCCGGATCATCTAGTATAATATAGATATTTATTTTACACTAGCTGTACCTCACGGTGTTACCCGCGGTAAAAAGGATAAAAAATCTGTTCGTCTTTTATCATCCCACGTGTACATTGCATTATTTTTGTATTTGTAGCCTATGTTATTCTGATATATATAAGCTAAATTATTGTAAAGTTTCATTAAAATCCATTCCGTAGTTTTTGCGTGAAAGAGTAAGAAACATCCAAACATCCATACTCATAAACTTTTTCATATTATATAATATTAGTAGGATTAGGATATCGATCAGGCAGTGACGCTAGTCAATGGAAAAAGACATGTTTATTATTTTATATGTTACATGTTTATTATTTTTAACTTTTTAGATAGTGTTTTTTTTCATAATTTAATTTTATATTATATAATTCAATTCAATATTCTATAATGTACACCAAAGTTTTACAAAAGATCTTTGTGTTACTAAAAGTTTTATAAGGTACAAAAGGCGGTCTTATCACTATTTTCGATTTCTTACAGATCTCTCTTCATTATCTTGCTGTTTTTTTTTATAAAATTAATAAATAGCGGTCTCTGTTGCGGTAACTACTGCTTTTCTGCTTATAATGTGCTGTTAATAACAAACCTCTTCTTGTTTTAAATTTAGTGCAGAGTATGTACACAGAGTATGTCACAGAATACCGTTTTTGCAGAGTAGGTCCCTGAAAATAAAGATTTATATTTTTATTGTTGCTTACAAGCAAAACATCATTCATTACGTTTTAATACTGCGTAGATTATTCTCATTTGTTTTAAGATAATATATAGTTTAGTTTAAAAATATGTTTGAAATTTTTGAAATTGTTTTTTAACGATATGATAATTTTATTCATTGTTCTTTAATCTCTCTCTCTCTCCAGCCCATTTACGTCCCACTGTTGGGCACGGGCCTCCTCCACTTTGGAAGGGATTGTGGCCTACTGTGCCGCGCTGACCAAGCGTGTTGGCACAGGGTTTAGTTTCGAGTTTTCCGTCTCTCACAGAGGATGTTATCTGTGTGCAATATCACTTAGCTGACTTTTACAGCACTCTTGGGAGGAGATGGGGTAGTGACACTTGTATTCTTAATCCGTCACCACACGGAAAATGTTCTTTAATATTAGTGCAAAATTTCAGATCAGGCTGATTGCATGAAAATCTCTTACAAAACTTCATTACATACATACGCGCGTCATACATACATACAGATATATATCGATAGATAGTTACAAACGAAGATAAAAAAGCATAGTTATGAAATAATATACGAAATACACTTAATAAATTAAATTATACTGGAAAAGTGATCACCATGACCGGGACTTGAACCCACGACTAAATAGTCACGTAATAATTTTTCCACTATTATTTAGTTTATTAAGTAAAAAGAATAGCAAGTCAATTGCAAACATTACTAAATTAATATATACACTTACTTATATATTTCCAGATGTATTGTAAAGATGTTTTATCAATCCTATAGGCAAATGTTCCCCTATATTTCTAGGTGGGGTCGTCTTATAACCTTCAACTGCAAAACTAACACTGGCCATATTTAATAATACAATTAATAATGCGATAAAAAAAACCTTCATTTTTTTTATTTATAACCGTCCGTTGTATGTCCGGATACAAGAGTATTTTACCTCAAACGTAATAAAGTTTTGCTTATATAGGCTGCGGACATCGGCTAACATTAAATAACATATGAGTAAACAGGGAATTTATATGACATTAGAATGTTTTACGCTCTCGTAATAGTCTATTTTGAAACTAATTTATACTGATTATATAAAACTGAAGAGTTTGTTTGTTTATTTGAACGCGCTAATCTCAGGAACCGCTGATCTAATTTGAAAAATTCTTTCAGTGTACGATAGTACATTTTATCGATCAAGACTATGCTAGGCTCAACTGATAGAAACGAAGCATCAGTGAAAAATGTTGCGAAAACAGGGAAAATTTTCTAAATTCCGTGCGTAGGTACAAGTCGCGGGAATAACTAGTAACATTATAAAGGGGAAAAACCTTTACGGTCTTATTCATAATAACCTATCGGAGGTTTAAACGGAGATTTTATCGGAGAGATAATAAACGTTTTAGCGTAAAAAGACCATTATGAATAACAAGTTTTGACAATTTTCGCGAACCTATTTTAGCGAACAAACCTCCCATAAGTCATTATGAATAAGACCGTTAATATATAATAATATTTACTTAACCGAATATAAACGATGAAATAAAAGGCTAGGTATATATGGCATAAAAGGCTGATTATTATTTTTTTATTTATTGACAGAACTGCAAAATTTATTATCTTAATAAACTAAATTATAATGGAAAAAATGATAACCATAAGCGGGACTTGAACCCGCGACCTCGGAATGCCGTTCCGTCGCTTTCCCAACTGAACTATTATGGTTATATTATTATTATTTAGTTTATTTAGTAAAAAGCATAGCGAGTCAATCGCAAAATATTAATAAATTAATGTAGAAATACATGTACAGCCATTACTTCGGTCCAATTGTGTTCTGTAAAGAACGCTAACTGATCGATTGATGGAGTTGGTGCAAACCGCTCAATAGATGGCGTTGTACGAAAAAACATCGCACGATGTTAAAACTCGCATTGAGATGATTGTAGTGGAAAATTTGGTAAACATTTGCGTTGACCATAATAGCTCAGTTGGGAAAGCGACGGAACGGCATTCCGAGGTCGCGGGTTCAAGTCCCGCTTATGGTTATCATTTTTTCCATTATAATTTAGTTTATTTAGTAAAAAGCATAGCGAGTCAATCGCAAAATATTAATAAATTAATTTATTATCTTGTTCTCTTAGTTTCTTCTAAAGATTAATCCCACCAGGTTCCTGAAAAAAAAAATTACTATTGATATTTAGACGCATTTTAAATTTTAGCCCGGCGTTTCGGAGACTTTGCCGTCACCATAGTCACGGGTAAAACAGTCTTACTGTAGTTTTATTTAAACGAAAGGCTCGCGCAAGTGTTAGAGAATATTATCGTGATATTTTTTTATTACTTACTTAATATTCTGTATTTAATTATTCACAAATACCGTATAATAATGTATGGTTACAAGCCATTGTGTTGTAAAGGCCTCTGCGCGATTTGAAATAGCAGAAAAAGTTTATAACCGATATAAACGGTCTTCAAATAATTAATTAAACCTCATTATGATATTAATGATTAATATTTATAATTCTTTAGAATCTTGTCGTCAAATCCAAATTTGATGATGTAAATTTTAAAAACGAATCATATCTAATATAAAAAATTCTCCTGTCACGGTGTTTGTAATTATACTCCTCCGAAATGGCTCGACCGCTTTTCGTGAAATTTTGTGTACATATCCGTTAGATCAAAGAATCGGACAACATCTATTTTTCATACCCCTGACATTTGTATGGCAGAACAACATTTGCCGAGTCAGCTAGTAAATAATAATAAATAATAATAATAAATAATAATAATAAATAATAATAATAAATGGTATTAAATTTATAGTAATTGCGTAAATATTAAAATTGGTTTGATTTTCACAAAAAATGAGCGAGTAGGTATAATCGGCCTCAACTATATTTGTCTCTTTCAGCGCGGCGCTCGAGAATGGAGATTATCATGATCTTACTTTCTGAAGTTCGATATAGTTGCTTTACTTGTCCTACAGGCAAACCGTAAAGTTCTGACACAATTGGTAGTTCCTCTGTTATTATAATACGAGTATCATAAGGTACTACATAATAAATTTGAGCAAAGACACTTGAAAATAATATTGACAATATTACACCAATAAAAATCTTCATTGTAACAACTATTACTTGATCCGTCTCAAATTGCTACAACTTAAACGATATTTCGCTTGCAAAGTTAAACGTAGTCTAATAATATTATTTTTAACATAATACAGAAAAGTCATACTTGTTCTGATTTTCAATTATCTCGTT
Source organism: Orgyia antiqua (assembly GCA_916999025.1). Classification (NCBI taxonomy): domain Eukaryota; kingdom Metazoa; phylum Arthropoda; class Insecta; order Lepidoptera; family Erebidae; genus Orgyia; species Orgyia antiqua. The sequence goes on from OU779862.1 coordinate 26,276,500, forward strand.
AACCTTGAATCTTTTAATTATACTTGCTTTCAAGTATTAAATTAAAATTCTAGATGAATTAACATAAAATAATAACGAAAATGTTACACAAAATTAAGTCAATGTCTGGTCACGGATTAAGAATACAAGGGTCACCACTCCTTTTTCTTCCCAGAGACAGTACAGCACAGTGTAGACAACAATCGCTTCCAAAATGGAGGTGGCCCGTGAACTAGGTGTGTGGAATTTCACCCCTAGATGCTTTCGTATTCACTTGACTGAACATAATAAGAATCATATATGTATTATGAAGACGCTTGCGAGAAATCAAGGAGCACATAAAAGAAAGATTTTGACAAATGCATAACCTCCTCTTCTTTACAGTCGGTTGAAATAATTAAAGTTTATCACTTACTTGCTGAAGTTTTAAATAGTTGCTTTAATTGTCCTGGTGGTAAATCATGGAATACTAGCATATCAGGTGGTTTCGTTTCTGGCACTTTATAGTTACATTGAGCGAAGATGCTTAAAAAAATCATTGATAGTAAAATTACAATTAAATGAATCTTCATTATGTGATAATAACACCTTTTTTCTTGTCGTGTCAAATTCTTACTCTAACTTAGACGATATTTTGCTGCTAGAGTTAATCATGGTCTAATAAAATCTATTGTATATTATACATATTCAGTTGAGAATATCTATACTGATATTATACAGCTGAAGAGTTTGTTTATTTGTTTGTATGCGCTAATCTCAGGAAATAATGGTCCGATTTGAAAAATTCTATATATTATAACATTATAATATTATAACATCACGCTACGACCAAAGCAGTAGTGAAAAATATTGCATAAACGAATAAAATTTTCTAAATTCCACGCATACGGAGTCGCGGGCAACAGCTAGTACAGAATATAGCCGTTTTCTTGATCTTGTTATCCTTGAGAAATATCACGAATATTTGACAGACACATATTAATTATTGTTCGAGAATCATTAATTAACCAACAAACTGCCCGTTGTTATTAAATTTAAATTCATGAATTAAATGATATCTGTAAGTTTTAAGTAGATATATTATTAAAAGATTAATTTTGCAATCCAAATGACTTACTACGCCTTTTCTAAGTATACTAAGTAGTAGTAGAATGATGAGAACAACGAAACAGTATCCTACGGCCTTGGGTTCAAGTCCCGTCCGTAGTGATCACGTTTCTGGCTAATATATAATTGAAAAAAGAGAAATACATTACAAAATAATTTATTAAAACAATCCTTCGCAGCAAAGCTAAATTATTGATGTAGTGTGATGAAATTTGAAAAAATTTGAAAAGAAAATGGAGTTATTTTATACTACGTATATAATAATATGTCATATAGGTACATCCAAATTATTTTAAAATGGAATTCTTCTCATAAATAATATTTGATTTTTTAGGGTTCCGTACCCATAGGGTAAAAACGGGACCCTATTACTGAGACTTAGCTGTCCGTCCGTCCGTCCGTCCGTCCGTCCGTCTGTCACCAGGCTGTATCTCAAGAACGGTGATAGCTAGAGAGTTGAAATTTTCACAGATGATATATTTCTATTGCCGCTATAACAACAAATACTAAAAATAAAATAAAATAAATATTTAAGGGGGGCTCCCATACAACAAGCATGATTTTTTTACCGTTTCTTGCTCGATACTAATAACGTTGCCTTATGTTGCATAGATAATGGTACGGAACCCTTCGTGCGCGAGTCCGACTCGCACTTGACCAATTTTTTCTGTTTAGCAAAACGATTTGCTTTTAAAATGTTAATATTGACATTGGGTCAAATACTTTATATTATGTTATTGGTATTTGAATAAAACGCATTCAAAACCAGTTTATTTATCTATCTTGTATCTTTACTTATTATAAAACAAAGACGTTATTTTCGTATGCATATCCCTATGTGAGCTTATATCTTGAAAACTACGCAAGGGATTTTGATGCGTTTTTTTTTCTAATAAATAGAATGGTTCAAGGCGATGGCTTTTATGCAAATTTGTTTGGGTTTATTTTCAAAACTCCACGCGTAAGAAGTTGCGGGAAACAGCTATATTTTATAAAAGAAGTCCCCCAACTGGTCTGTCTGTCTGTTCACGAAGCTCAGTCAGTAGCATTTTGTCCTCATTAATATCACGAAATTGATAGACTTCGGTTGTATTTACAAACTCCAAAAATTTATACGTTTTTTGCCAGGCGCCAATACTTTAGTCAATCTTCTTTTGTCTACAATAAAATTAATAGTAAACTAAACTTCCATCCTAAGGTCCGACGCAAATGTAAAAAGATAATAACAGAGTGGCTACTTACGTTGACTTATGAGGAAGCTGAAAGAATTTTAGTGAGATTATCCTAAACTTACTGCATGCAGCTCAATGACACACACACACACACACACAAACACACACACACACAAACACACACACACAGAAACACACATGCACACTAAGTTACCATATTTACTTGTATTAACCTAAAATAATTTTAATTGTAGTGAAAGCCTTGTAAAATTCTAGTCTCAATATGTAAACGTAATTTTAAGGGAAGTGCAGGGCGACCCCAACACAAGTAGGGGAGCGAGGGGCTTGTTGTAACAGGGGTAAGTAGTAACAGACCTTTTTCAATAGGAATTTAAACTTTATTCACGAATCTTTATTATCTAATCTTAAAATTATAACGTGCCACGCCACTTTTTCACAGTCAGTGTCCCGCCAGGCGGCGCAGTGAGTTGGTATGTGCAAACACTTCGTTGTAGACAGGTAACCTATAATTTTATTTGCCGAAGTTTTTGGTTAGCTTTACTATTTTCGAGTAATTGGAGCTTTATGTACCTTATTTGATGCTATAATATAACTATTTATGATGTTGTGCAAGAATTTTCGAGATTACTAAGTTGATTTATTAGTTATCGTGATAAATATTAAGAACTATACCTAGGGGCTACTTGTAACAAAACCTCGGGGTTTGTTGTACCATGTTACAAGTTGCCCCCAGATTGTGTAAGTTACTGTTATTATTTGTAATGTAACCTACCTTATTTGTTTTCGTGTAGAATGAGAGAATATAAAAGAAAGACAGACCGGGCAAAAAAAGCCAGGAGTTTATAAGAGTTAGCTGTAGCTGAAGTTTTAGAAAACAACTTTAGTATTCGGAAGGCAAGTAAGAATTTTTATCTTTGTCACGTATCTCTGTACAGATACATTAAGAAGAAGAAAAATAAAGAAAGTTCAAAAGTAGGCTATGTCAAGCCTAGACAAGTATTCACAGAAGAAGAAGAATGTAAAATCTTCATATATCATCAAGCGCGCTGAAATAGAAGAAACTCATTGCTAGGCTGATTATTGTAAGATGTAAGGTAGAACTAAGAGATAATTAAGATTAATTTGGAGGTTTATAACTAGAAGAAGAAGAAGAAATAAGAATTTACTTTGATTATAAAGTGCCATGTTGATATATAAGTACCTATAGTAGTACATAAGTACAAAATAAGATAGATAGTTAAAAACTTAATTCTTTAATTTGTTGAATGTATAATTATTAACTAAAAGGTACGTTTTAGTTAATAGTTTTATAAAAAAAAACGTATTATAGAATTATCTAGTTAGTTTTTGTTGTAAATAAAGCAAATTGGTCCAAGATGTGAAAAAATTAAACGATTGAAGGTGTCACATTTTTGTTTTTATTTTTGTTACTACATGCCCCAATAGATGTTACAACTAGCCCCAAGCACGGGGTAAGTTGTAACACTTACCTTTTTAAACTAAAATTAAAAATGTGAAAGAGTTACCCGTAGATTTGATATTTTTTCAATTTAACTTAATAAAAGAATAGTTAGAGTATCAATTAAAGTTAAGTTAATGGGAATTTAGCCAATACACTTCAAGATATATAATTATTTGTTAAAATTGTTACAACTAGCCCCTCGCTCCCCTATTATTAATAACTTATATTACTGGGGTGGTCCTAGATACTTATTTTATTGTAGTGCTTTGAGACGAAATAAAGAATTTTTTAATATTTTTTTTTTTATTTGGTAGCGAAATTTTACGTAAAAATATTTTTTACATCAAACTAAAGTTTATATAGGATTTTTCAGTGTGTAAGTGTATGCATAACAATGAAGTTTTCTTTATTTATTGTGATACTATCAGTTTTATTTATAAACTAGCTGTTGCCCGCAACTCCGTCCGCGTGGAATTTAGAAAATTTTCCCCGTTTTTGCAACATTTTTCACTACTGCTTCGCTTCTACTGATTGTAGCGTGATGTTATATAGCCTGAAGCCTTCCTCGATAAATCCCCTATCTAACACTGAAAGGATTTTTTAATCGGCCTAGTGGTTCCTGAGATTAGCGCGTTTAAACAAACAAACAAACTCTTCCGCTTTATAATATTAGTTTTATTTATAAATATAACCGCTGTTATTACTCTAGTAGTACTAACACAACAATTTTACGACCATTTTTGCTGGAACCGCTAACCAACAACTTGCCCAATACTACGAGTATAATAAAACAACTCTACAAATCATCTGCAAGTAAGTAATTTTTTTACTTTATCCTATAGATTTCAGTTTATCTCAATTGTTCTCAAAGGCTCTCTGTGGTGACGGACTAAGAATACACTACTACTGTCACTACTGTTACTACCCCTTTTCCTTCCCAGGGTGCTTTAAAGCTAGTATCATATTACACACAGATAACATCCTTTATGAGAGATGGTAAACTCTAAAATAAATCCTGTGCCTGTAAAATATGTCTGGTCAGGGCGGCACAGTAAACTGTAAGGCCTTCCAATGTGCAGGAGCCGGTGCGGTGGCTTAGTGAACCGTAATAAGATGACCGTGCCCAACAGTGGGGCGTTAAGAGAGCACGATACCAAATTATGCTCCATACAAACATATGGGTTTCGTACATTTTTCTTGGCGAAAGTTAAACCGATTTTGATTGTTCTTACGCTATATTATAGATGAAGAGTATATCTATGCTTGTATCACTTTCTTTTTTTCAAAACATAATAACTAAAAGAAATATGACCATCCGAAAATCCGTTTTTTTTTTTCGTTTTCTTTAGTATTTTGCTGCGACTATCACACATAATATTTGGTAAGGTTTTACCAAAAAATAAAGTGATAGAAGCATAGATATACTCTTCATCTATAATATAGCGTAAAACAATTAAAATCGGTTTAACTTTCGCGCAGTAAAAAGGGGACTACGGAACGTCTTTTTTTTCAAAGAATTTGTAGGTAAAATCTACTTCGGCTATATTTGTCCCTTTCAGCGCGGCGCTTGGAAATAGGGATAGCAATACCTAAGGCAAATACCTAAATTAGGGGTACAGTACCCTCTTAATGGGCTAGAGAGGGAGAGAGACTTCTTTATGTCCGTACTATTATGGTGCCATTTGTTCAATGGCCCTAAACTATAGAATTGGTTGGTTATATTCGGTATCTTTTATGTGTGTGATATAATATTTCCTTACAAAAAATTGAAAAAATATACCAATAGGTTCTGTTCTTCAGGCTGCGACATTTCTTTTAATGGAATTGAATTAAAAACCTTTTTTTTTTCAGCAAATTGATATCCTTGGCACATAAATGAATGTCAGCGCAGATGTCAGCTTACCTATGAATTGTTGCACCATCATGCACCATCACTGTGTTAAATGTCTTTGTAACTTGTGTCGTGTGGGGCATTCGAGACATTATAGAATAAGAAACATTGATTAATATGTAAGTAAGTATATAGAGGCGCAGTTAATATGAAAATAGTCTCATAATATCTAAATTTTACACTATTTTCATTATAGTAATAGCGCGTTTCATAAATTATTTAGGGTAATTGAATTATTCGGTAAAATTAAAAAAAAAACTAACACAACTTTTCTGTGAATATTATAATAATGATCTAATTTTTAAATAAAACACAGGTATGGTTGAAGTGAACATTAATTATAACTACCTATATCTATGCAAAAATTTGCCTTAAGTAAGTACTTAAATAAAATAACGCTTATTATTTATGGATTCATTACATCACTGTGTAAAAAACAATGTTTCATACAAAATCAGTAATATGTTTTCTAAACCAATACCTATTTGTATGGTTCTATTAATTTATGTATCAGTGTCATTCCCAGCTGTGTCCACAAAATCCCAGCCACTCCCTGAAAGCACAAATTAACTATTTTAATAATTTACACACAAAACAAAAGTAAATTTGAAGAAGGGGTGGTGACACTTGTTAAGAATATAAGTGACACCACCACGGAAAAGAAATCAAGTGGAATTGCAATGTAACAAAATTACTATAGAAACCAGTGTCGCCAAACCACGGAAATTGATTTCTTTTCCGTGGACACCACCCTTCCTTTAGCCAGCTAAAGGATATTGTACACAGATAACATGCGCGGTATGGTGGACCATAATGCCTCCCAAAGTGGAAAATGTCCGAGCACAATAGCGACACTTAATAAGCTGGAGGGGTGGGGGAGTAATCTCTGTAAATTGCGGTCAAATAAAATTTTTTTTTCACTAACGCTTTCATTAGGCTATACAAGATAACATCAAGAATACTAACGTCCTCGCAGGAAGTAACGAGACAGCTAACCACTTTTCCTACAACATTTTGTACTACAGCTTGTATAAGGTAACAGTGAAATAATCACTGCATTACCAATAACACAGGTGAAGCATAATCATAATGTGAATTTAAAAAATAGGACTTACGTGATGATTCATAATAAAGTTTTTTTATAATTTCCGCTGGGAAACGGTTGGTAATGTTCGGTTTTATATCTGAAATAAAATAAATAATATTATTTGTTTTGTTTTAGTACATATAAAATAATATTAATAAAATAATTTATATAATAACTAGCTGACCCGGCAAACGTTGTTTTGCCATACTAAAAAAAAAAGTTTGAAAAATAGATGTTGGCCGCTTCTCAGACCTACTGAATATGTATGCAAAATTTGAGAAGAATCGGTCAAGCCGTTTCGGAGGAGTACCGTAACTAACACTGTGACACGTGAATTTTATATATCCTACTAATATTATAAAGGCGAAAGTTTGTAAGTATGGATGTATGTATGGATGTTTGTTACTCTTTCACGTAAAAACTACTGAATGGATTTGAATGAAACTTTACCACAATATAGCTTATACATCAGAATAACACATAGGCTACAAATTGGCTGGACCGATTTTGATGAAATTTTATTTTATACAGAATTGTATGGCAAAACAACGTTTGCCGGGGCAGCTAGTTAGATTATATATTAGATAATAATATTAATAATTAATATTACTTTATAGGTTATACAACTTTTTACAGTTTATCATAAATATTTTTTTCAAAAAATCATAAAAGGACAGGAATCAAAAAAGGAGAAGAAAGGTGCACAGCCTCCACCTATAATAGTCGAGAGCATTAAGAACTATCAGCAGTTTTATGATCTTCTGACAACAAAACTTACCAGAAACGCTTTTCTTACAAAAATTATGAGCGGCACTTGACAGAATCCTCACGGTGCTAAAATCTTTTGATGATCGGCTTAAAAAACTTGAAATTTATAGTGATAGTGACTATTAGTGATATGTAGTGCTTTATGTACTAGTAACAAAGAACACAATAACAAAGTGTCTTTACAATAATAGAGACATTAAGATAGGTGTTAATGGACACATTCTTATAAAAAACTCTATTTAGCAATTTAAGTTATATCAAAATTATTTATTAGCCTTAGCAGGCTAGATTGTAATATTGTAGATAAATAAATAAAATAAATTGATCGAATAAAAAAAATATTTTCAAAAAATATTTTTTTAGCGGAGCGACGTTTTGCACACTTTTCACTTTTGGTCATTGGTGGGACGTAGAAAATATTTTATGATAAGTTCTATTAAAGTTTTAACTGAATGAAGTAGGTAAATTATTTTAAGCGTTGCGAGATCCATTCATTCGAATTTAACCAATGACGTTACAATATGGTTTGTGGACATACACTTTATTATTTAAAAAGCATCAAATAATATACACAAGATGAGTGAAAATGGTAAAGCTATTTGCAATCTTAAAACCGGTTATGCTAAATAACTGGTTTTGAGTGTGCAAATCAAAATATAACAGAAACATCCTTTGTCTTCTCAGTTCATTAACTTCTGTTGACCACAGACCTTCTTCACTCCAGGAGGGTTTTTGCTTTTTGGTCGGCTACACTGCGCTGACCAAGCGTGTTTGTATAGGGTTTATTTTCGAACGCGAGTGTTTCCTACTGTTTAAATGTCTCAATGTTTAACACGGGCCTACTCCACTCCAGGAGGGAGTTTTTAGTCGACTATAACGTGCTGGCCAGGTTTAGTTTCGAGCTTTTTGTCTCTCACAGTAATGTCACGCGGGTGTTTCCTAGTGTTTTAAATTAAACCGTAATATTATATTACGTATAGAATTTAATATAATATTGTACTTACTTGAATTATTCTCGGTATATTGTATAAAGCTTTCATCAGGAAATCGTGGCTGTATGGATGAGCTTTGTGGTAGTTCTGCCGCATTCTCATCTATAAATTTAATATTATTAATATCATCATTGTAAATCCTAATTATATTATAAATATAGAAGTTTGTGAGTATGGTTGTTTGGATATTTGTTACTCTTTCACGCAAAAACTATTGAATGGATTTTAATGAAACTTTACCATAACGTAATTTATACACCAGAATAACATATAGGCTACTTTTTATCCCAAAGGAATACAATTTTCCCGTGGGATGATAAAAAACGATGATAAATATTTTTAATCCTTTTTATCGCGGGTAACACCACACAGCTAGCAAAAAATAAAACCTTTAGGAAGTGACATTATAAGGTGACTTTGAAAAGGGTACGAGAACAATGATCATACTCATTGTGTACGTACGCTGTCATGTCTTAGTGTGCGTGAGGTGATTTTGGGCGAGACGTGCGTAACCGCACCGTCTCGCTTGAGGCGGCGTGCATTATTGCCGAGAGCCTCCCGTGGGACCTCGAGGCGGGGCTCCTGGCGGAGGTGTACAGAAGGAGGGCCCTGATGCGGAATGAGTCGGCAATTGAGCCCCTCCCCGAGGATCTCGTGCGCTGGAGGAGCAAATGTCGCGACGATCTCTTCGGGAGATGGGCAGAGAGATTGGAAGATGTGACCTGGGGCAAGCGGCTGGTTGACGCCGTGCGCCCAGTCCTGCGTCAGTGGGTCGAGGCGCCGCACCGGGTGCCGACCTACCACCTCACCCAGCTCCTCACAGGCCACGGCTGCTTTCCAAATACCTGTGTGAGCTGGTTGGAGTCAAATCCTCACCCGGGTGCAAAAATTGCGCATCCGGGGCCGTGGATACGGCCGAACACACATTGGCCGTGTGCACGGCCTGGACTGCCCAACGCGCCCGACTTACTGGCGTGGTTGGCGAAAATTTGTCGCTGCCGGCCGTCATCGAATCGATGGCCGGCAGTAAAGAGAGTTGGGCCGCTGTCACCTCCTTCGCTAAAGAGGTGATGGCGGCAAAGAGAGAGAACCTGCGGGAGCGCGAGCGCTCGGGCGACACGTTGCCTCCCCGCAGGGCCCCGGGTAGGGGTCGTCGGCGCGCAATAGCAGGCGGCCCCACCTGACGAGGATTCCGTGCGCGGCAGGTCGGATTATGGCCGGGTTATGGTAATACCTGAGTGACTACCATGGCCCGGCTAAGGGGCGAGGAAGAACACCGTGGAAAAAAGAACCGCTTAAACCTTCCCTGGACTTTCACGAATATTTCAAGACCAAAATCGGCCAATCAAATCCAGCCTTTCTCGAATTTTCTTAGACTCCTTCTTCTGTCTCCTCTCCAGTTCATTTACGTCGCACTGTTGGGCACGCGCCTCCTCCACTTTGGAGGGATAATGGTCTTCTGTGCCGCGAACCAGGCGTATTGACACAGAGTTTATTTTCGAGTTTTCCGTCTCTCACAGAAGATGGTATCTGTGTGCAATATCCCTTAGCTGACTTTAACAGCACCCTTGGCAGGAGATGGGGTGGTGACACTTGTATTCTTAATCCGTCAACAGAGACGAGCGAGACTAACGAACAGCAATAGATTTTTATATAACATCTTTATCTTTACTTCTTATAAAACAAAGTCGTAATTTTTGTATGTATGTCCCTATGTGAGTTTATATCTTCAAAAATACGGAACGGATCTTGATGCGATTTTTTCAATAGATAGAATGGTTCAACAGGATGGCTTTATTGCATAATTTTTTGGGGTTTGCTGTATATTGGATGAGATATGATTAAATTTGCCGAGAAATTCGGTCGCGCGCGAGCCATAAATGAAAACTCTGCCTTATCTATGTGAGGTGCAACAAACTAATGTATGGAGGAATTGTTTGTTACCTATAGTTCTTCAAAAAAGTCCGCGAAGGTATATGTCTATCTTTTAAGGGAAACCCCCTGTATCCATTATAATGATAAAAAAATTATCAAATTCAATAGGGTGTTTTCAAAAGCTATTTATATGTACCTATATAGTAATATTTTTATCAAATTAAATAGCTTAGTTAGCCTACGCATTTAATATAGATTATAACTGCTTTAGACAGCATGCAATTTAAATGAATATCTTAGGAGATATGACGAGAAAAGAATTACGCGCTATAAAATAAAATACTTAAACTGTTGGCTGAGCAACGCGAACGTTTCCTCGGTCTTTTAACCATACTCCAATGTTTGGATATGTAAGGATGTTTATTATTGTGCTTTCACGTAAAGACTACTGGATGGATTTTCATGAAACTTTCCAATGGAAAATTGAATAGAAAATGAACTTATTTTTTATCCTTTTTACCGCGGGTAACACCGCGGGGCACAGCTAGTACAATATATATATAAAATTGTACATACTTACTTGAAGTGTCATCGATATAGTCTTTAAATTCAGGAAATCGTGACGGTATGGATAAGCTTCGTGAAATTTCACTGGCATTCACATCTATCAATAATGTTATTAATATTGTTGTAAATAAATAAAACCTCATTGTTACTTATATTTATGGATTTTTATGTCACAAGAAAACCTTTTTACTTAGCTTACACACAACCGCGGTCACTTAGTTACAATAACATACTGGACTTTGTTCTGCCTATGATAAAATATGCTACCGTGTGATGCCAGCGGAGTAAAATAACACCAACCCATATCTTCCCATAGGTATCGTATAAGGCGATATAGGGACTGTGAAAAAGTACTGACCCCTTGGAACTTTCTCACCGTCATATACTTCTATCTATACAGGGTGTCCCAAAAGTCAACGTCCAACCGAAAACCTAAGCTAGGCCTAGTTGTGGGGGCTCTCAAAAAAAAAGAAAAAAAAATCTATCTCATGTAGTTTCGAAATGACAGCCATTTTTCTTAAATTGACACCCTGTGACGAGTTTACGACTACTGGGGCTGCAAATGAGCTCTTTTGTAATTTTATTTTTGTGTGGAGTAGTCTTAAGTGATGCTCCTACAAATTCCAATTCATCATTTGCACACAACTTCATTGGAATTTCAGAAAATATCCGTTTTATACCGAACCATGACGTGAAAATGACTACATCACTAAACTTTGACAGTCTGTACTGAAAAAAAAATCTACTATGCAATTTCGGCAAGTGCCCTTAAAAGTTGGCGCATTTAATGGGCTTTCCAAAATGGTATAATACTTACTAAATTATTTCTTAGACGACGAGAAAAAAAAAAAATTAAGAAAGTCGATATTTAGCTTATTATTAGTTAGTCATAAAACTTTCTCAAAATTATTCTAATATCATCTAGGCGTTCTGTAAGGTGTAATTAAAGAAAGAGACGAAGAAAAGTTAGAGCGGGATAGTGACGCTACTAAAAGAAAGAGACGAAGAAATGTTAGAGCGGGACGGAGAGTGACGCTACTTGGTGTCAGTGAATCTTTCTACAATGTGTGAGCGAGACGAAATTGACATTTCGGCTAGTGTGGGTGAAACAGATAGCACGCTAATACAACAGCGTGGTATACGTACAATAATTCAGTACGTTTCGTGCCTTCGTTTACTGCGCATCTTTTTGTATTCGTTTGTATTTATTTCGTGCTTACAACCTTGGCTCTGTTTACTGGACTTGATTGCGTGTGACTTGGATTTGTTTTCGAACCGTTTCTGACGAACTTGGCTTTCTCCTGGACTGTTTTTGTAAGAAAATGCCTTTCTTGTACTCTGCAGAGGAATATGCAAACATGCACCTTATTTATGGGGAATGTAGGTGCAATGCTAGAGCTGCAGCTCGACTCTACCGTGAGAGATATCCGAATGCCGAGCGTCACCCAGATCATCGAGTTTTTGTAAATGTGCACCGTTTATCATCAGAAAATCAACTTCCTACTCGAGCTACTAGAGTGGGAAGAACCGTCGTGCCTTATGAAGAAGATGTCCTAAATGCAATTGCAGAGAACCGGAGTATCTCAGTACGTGGAATCGAGCAAAGTCTGGGGGTACCTAAAAGTACAGCACATCGGATACTGAAGAGAAACGAATTGCATCCGTACCACATGCAACGGGTACAAACTTTGCTACCCCGTGATTATCCTAGCAGGATTTTATTTTGTCAATCAATGCTCGAAAGGCACAGAGCAGATCCAGAATTCTTGCGTAAAATTCTTTGGACTGATGAATCGACCTTCAAAAAAGACGGATACATGAATTTGCATAATTTGCACGAGTGGCACGTCGAAAATCCACATTTGATGCGCGAAGATAGGTCACAGTACCGCTTTAAAATAAACATGTGGACTGGGATCTTAAATGGATCCATTATTGGGCCTTTTGAACTGCCAGAAAACCTCGATGGGGCAGCTTATTTGGACTTTTTACAACATCAGTTACCCAATTTGTTAGAAGACGTGCCACTTAGCATTTATCGAGACATGTGGTTCCAGCAAGATGGCTGTCCGGCACACTATGCGCGCCCAGTGAGAGAATTCCTTAATCAAGAATATCCAAATAGGTGGATTGGTCGATCCGGTCAGATCACGTGGCCCCCCCGTTCCCCGGATTTAAATCCTATTGATTTTTTTTATTGGGGAACGGTCAAAGAAATTGTTTACCAAAAACCAATTGAAAATTTAGAGGAACTGCGTCAGAGAATTCAAGATGCCGCTGATCACATCAATTCCAGACGTTTCGCCCGCCAGATTACACGATCGTTTTTAAGAAGGTGTAGGGCGTGCATACGCGCTGATGGCAAGCAATTTGAACATTTGATATGATTTAAATAAACATTCGATTTTTAATAATTGACTTTTATTTAAACAATCCCAAAAATTCACTGACACCAAGTAGCGTCACTCTCCGTCCCGCTCTAACATTTCTTCGTCTCTTTCTTTTAGTAGCGTCACTATCCCGCTCTAACTTTTCTTCATCTCTTTCTTTAATTACACCTTACAGAACGCCTAGATGATATTAGGATATTAGAATAATTTTGAGAAAGTTTTATGACTAACTAATAATAAGCTAAATATCGACTTTCTTAATTTTTTTTTTCTCGTCGTCTAAGAAATAATTTAGTAAGTATTATACCATTTTGGAAAGCCCATTAAATGCGCCAACTTTTAAGGGCACTTGCCGAAATTGCATAGTAGATTTTTTTTTCAGTACAGACTGTCAAAGTTTAGTGATGTAGTCATTTTCACGTCATGGTTCGGTATAAAACGGATATTTTCTGAAATTCCAATGAAGTTGTGTGCAAATGATGAATTGGAATTTGTAGGAGCATCACTTAAGACTACTCCACACAAAAATAAAATTATAAAAGAGCTCATTTGTAGCCCCAGTAGTCGTAAACTCGTCACAGGGTGTCAATTTAAGAAAAATGGCTGTCATTTCGAAACTACATGAGATAGATTTTTTTTTCTTTTTTTTTGAGAGCCCCCACAACTAGGCCTAGCTTGGGTTTTCGGTTGGACGTTGACTTTTGGGACACCCTGTATAATATACTCGTACTAGGTGACACGGCAAACTTTTTTTTGCTGTAGTAAAAAGAGACCTACAGACCTACTGAATATGTATATAAAATTTAATAAACTTCGGTCTAGCCGTTTCGGAGGAGTACGGTAACTAACACTGTGACACGTGAATTTTATATATTAGATTATGCTATGCTAACGTAACATAATTCTACTTTATGTTATTGTTTTTGATGAAAATATCATCTTAGAGTATTAAAACAATAGGAGCGACACACGATGTTTTCGGCACAAATATACTATCAGCAGTGTTATTCAGTAAGAAAAAGTGAAGTGAATTTTTGGTGAATCTTGATCACGTGACAGCGCTCCTCCAATAAAAATAGAGATAAATTTTCTTACTGAATACCAGTGCAGGTCATGGGGGTACCGAGGTAACGCACACAACCACAATACGCCACCACGAAGACCATTTTAGAAACATGACATCATGTTTACTCATAAACATTTAACAGTTAATATTACTATATCTATACTAATATTATGAAGCGTTTGTTTGTTTGTTTGAACGCACTAATCTCAGGAACCAAAAAATTTAAAAAAAAATTCAGTGCAGGATAGTACATTTATTGTGGGAGGCTATATATAGGCTATATAATATCACGCTGTGACCAATAGGGGCGAAGCAATAGTGAAAAATGTTGCAAAAAAGGGACAAAACAGTTTGTTTGAGTTGATTGATTAGTCTCTATTTTTCTTTCTCTTTTATTTCTCTATTTTTATCTGTATCAATCAAATCAAACATAAAAATAGTAATATTTTCTTTAAAAAATGGTATGCTTAACGTAACATATAACTTTAAGATTAAATTGAATGATATTTTAGTGCATTTTCTGAAAAGATTTTCTATAGTAACATTTTTTTTTTACCATCTGAAAATAGAGATTTCAACGAACGGAAAGCATACCAAATTTTTGAAAAAAGCTGATATCTGAATTTTCGATTGAAAATTAGGGTGCTTTTTCGATATTAAGTCAAAATAAGGTGAAAAAATAAATATTTCTAATCAAATAAATTACAGCGTATTAAGGACATAAAAAGGTAAGTTTTCACCAAATTTTGTGTATGAAAAACATTTTTGTAAAAGATAAAAATAAAAAACCAAAAACTTGGTTTTTTGAATTTTTCACATAAATTTTGAGGTTATGTGAATAAAGTGTAAATACAAAAGTTTTGGATCTTTTTATTACCTACAACTTTGCCTTTTGACTTTTTTCCATAGGACTATTAGTTTTGCCGGAAATCAAGAAAAACCATTTTTTACCCTTAAACCCATATTCATCAATTAAACAAGTTTCTCTGTAAAAAGATGACGAGTAATTGGCTTATGGAGTTAAATTATAGAGATACTGAAAACCTATTAAAAATAAGTACATAATGTATATGTGTGTTTGTTCACAATACACAATGCCTTCAAGCTGTATAACTCTCACCTATCCATACACCCAAAACACACTAACACACACAATCCCTTACCTAATTGCTAAAATAAAATTGTAAGTGATTTCTGGTGGCCGTAACACAAGTCTTTTTCAATCTTAACACGGTCACCAGAGATCTACATCTTTTGCTGCTGTTTTAACAGCGTTTTTTGCCTGTTATTTTTTGTTAATTGTTACGATGTAAAAAATAAATAAAAAAATTTTCACCACTCAATTTTTTTCCTTCTACTATAAGAAACAACTAAAAGTAAGCTATCAACTGTGAGAGACAGAAAACTCAAAACTAAACCAAATGGCAACATACCTGCATCAACGTGGCAAAAACCTTCACCAAGTAAAGGAGTCCTGTCCTAACAGTGGGACATCAATGGGTTGGGAAGGTAATAAATTGTAAGCAATTGATGTGGTATTAAGTCATTTATTGCGAAGTTTTAATGTCGGTGATTTGTCTTCTGGGTCTTGTGGCTCCCACCTGTACTTGGCCCTAAAACAATAAACAAAATATAAATATACGTAGGTATTGGTTCAAATTAGCTTATTACAATACACTGTTGGACGTAGGCCTCTCCTAATTTGCGTTACAATACACGGTACGGGGCCTTTCGCATTCGGTCCCACCCTGCGACCTTTATCGTGTCGTCGGTCCACCAAGCAGGGTTTCGTCTTACGCTTGCCGAGTCGCAGTCTCCACTATAGAACTAGTGCCCTAGTAACTTCTATTCTATGTGTTAATAGGACCTGAGTATTTTTTTGACATTCTTAGAACCCTTTCTTTTTATAGCCTTCGGATAAAAAACTATTAACTTGCTACTAGTTCTGGCATTCCAAACTGTATAATAATATTAAAGTCTTAAAAATATTTCTAGTTGCAATGATATCACCTATTTTCGAATTGTACATTGTATTTGTCTACCTTATACAATCCTTGTGTGTACAATAAAGAGTGAAATAAATAAATAAATATTTTTAGGAGAACTATTACTAGTAAACAAATAGTTAATCACTAACAAGCTACTAACATAAACTAAGTCACATCTAGTCACATCCCCACTCTGCTCAGAGTGTGGGATAGTACAGGATGACAGACATATTCACATATTCTAGTGGAATGTGTCCGAACTGAAGATTTCAGAATGCTGAGTGTTAACCCTTACATCGATCTATCTAATGTGAGAGCATGCAATAGCAACCTGTCTAGCCCTCTGTCAGAGACTGCAAAACTATTATATAAGATGGTCATCATTGGTGTAAAAAAGCGCACATAATTTTAAAATTGTAGTAGTTTTAAGAAGAAAAAGAAGATTTAAAAAAAAAACATAAACTAACATTACTATGCCACTAAAAGGCCTAAGTCAAAAGCACGTTTTATATATTTATTTTGGAAAGCAAGCACAATAAAATATAGCTAGATTACAATATTATCTAAATAAGCCTTTTGAAGCTTCCACAGATAGACATAGGAAAACAACTCAAATAATATAAATTATACAAATAAAAGATGTAATGATTAGTAAAGACCACACAGACAACACAGTTCTTTCGTTACAGAAAACAATAGGTTTACAAACAAAACAGAGAAGCACAGATATACATTAACAGAAAAAAAAAAGAAATACTTAAAGATAAAAACAGGAATACACAGCTCTGCACACAGGATTAAACGTCAAAAAACGAATTAGCCAATAAGGAACGGCACTGTTGTTTGTTACTAAAGAAAATATCTAACTGAACGCTATTAACATATGCATTAACCTGATTAATTGCACGGGGAAAGAATGAGTTAGATCTACAATTTGTATCGACTAGCGATACTGCTAAGCAGGATGTATTTCTTACCAGTCGCTTCGGAGTAGGTATATAGTTGAATACATTGTACGATCATGAAGCACACTTAGATTGCAATAAAAATTTGAGTTTGAGTTTTAGGTTTTATTTGATTTTATTATCACCGCATTCATAAAAACATGTCACACCTACCTATACCTGCCTAAAAAGATTTTAAAAAAATAACTAAATACAAAGTCTTAAGGAATTTTTATAATTGAATTAGCTCAAAACCGGATTCCAAGAATAAGGAAAATATATAAAGTAACAAGTTTTTAGTCATATTTAACAACTACATATTGAAAAAACTACTAAGTACGTTTCTACGACCATCCTAGTCATAGCAAAATAAAATAAGAATATTTTTTCTGTACAAAGCTCTAAAAATATTTTCCACCCCTATAGTTAAAAAAATAAAAGAATATGGTTTTAATAAAAAACCCATACTTAATATGTACGTATCTATTATAAATTGCGAGAGTAACTTTAATTTTTTATTTTAAATATTTATGGATATTTCACACAGCTTCGTCTGGTCTCAAGCTAAGCTTATAATGCTTGTATTATAGGTAACAGAATACGGATAGACATAAACTGCTTTTCTTTTGTAATTACATATTTTTATAACACATGGAAAACACCCAGACGCAGTACAAACATTTATGTACATAACATTTATGAATATCACACGTGATTGTCACGGGCGGGAATCGAACCCGCGACTTCGTAAACCGCACCGTTACCTGAACCACTAGACCACAAAACCCGGTCCGTAATTCTACATACACAACTACACTTAACTAAAAAATGAATTTTGATAGTGCCAAGGAATGTTACATGAACCTTCTTATTATAAAAACTGTGTATTATGGACTAAAGATCTTAATACTAGTGGTTTATATAACGGACTGCCGATCACGAGGTCTCGAGTTCGATTCCCGGTCAGGACAATCATTTGTGTGATGTATATACTTGACATACAAATGTTTGCGTCTGGGTGTTTTCTATGTATTATAAGTATGTATTTACAAAAGAAAAGTAGTATATGTAGTATATCCGTATCTGGTACCCATAACACAAGCATAGAAATATAGCTTACTTTGGGACCAGAGGACGTTGTGTGAAATAATAATAATAAATGTTTTATTTTTAAAAAATCTTAGTTCATATGGTATTACATTGTACAAAATACATTGTTGTAGTTACACTGAACTTGTTACATAACAAGCAGGTCCCAGACTCCCAAACTAGGTAAACCTGTGTTTTGGGAGGCTGTGTCTTTTACATTAGTTTGTCACTTTGTGTATTTATTTGAAAAAAGGAAACTTAATCCAAACATTGCAAAAAGAAATAGTCTGTTAGATAGGTGTGTGTGTGTACGTGTGGCTGTGTGAGTTGTTGAGCATGAGTTTTTTTTTAAAGTGTTTACGGAGGAGACTTTTGCGAGCAGGCATTGTAGTTATAGGTTGGAGGTGCTATTTTAGGTGCGTTTTATAAAAAGAGATAAAAAATAAAAAGATAGATGGATATATAGAAATTTTGTTATAGCATAGGAAGGACAAGTTGTTCTGTATAGTTGTATGACAGGGAGAGAAGCCAATTTGTTACTTTTGTTTTAACTGCACTTGTGTTGAGTGAAAAGATAGATAGCCTTTTATTTATTTTATTATTATATCTGTGAACTCTGTATATAGTACTGATGACTAGCATGTGTTGTTTTTTGGGCCACTAGTTTGCTAACCCCATACTTCCGTCGCTTGGTATTATGTGACTCGGGTCTGTATGCAATAGATTTGTGCATGTATATGATGGTACGGAGTATATATAACTGTCACACTGTGAGGACTTCACACTCTTGGTATAAATTGAAAGTGGGATACCGGAAAGGCTTAGAATACATGACTTTCAATATGGCCCTTTGTGCCCTTTCGAGTTGGAGGAATGCTGTTTTTCCAGTATGGGGTGGCATACTGCGATACAGTAAGTTAGTAGTGACTGACAAAGCGCTTTATAGATAATTTTTAGAATTGCTTTATCAGCAGATGATCTCAGTTTCTTAAATATATATATGAGTTTTCTTGGTTTGGTTTTCAGGTTTTGAATATGTTGATGCCAGTTCAATCGTTGGTCGATTTGTATCCTAAGATATTTTGCTGTGGTAACATTTGTCAGTGCAGTACAGTTACAATCTCTAGCTCTCTTTTGGCATTCATGTGTCTTTATTACAATATTTTGGGGAATTTGCGTGTCTTTAATTGAAAATGTGATATATTTAGTTTTGTTTAGATTTATTGTTAGTAAATTGTTTAAAAACCATGCTATAACCTCTTGTAGAGCTTTTTCAGTATTTTCTTGTGCTTTTTGCCAGCTTTCTCCAGTAATCACTAATGCCGTGTCATCTGCATACGCGATAATCTCGCAGTTATCTATTTTGAGTAGATAATATAGTTGATTTATGTAGATTTGAAATAGATTTGAAGCTAATATGCTACCCTGCGGCACCCCGTACTCCAAGGTACTTTCTTCACTATTGTATTGCTTTATTTTGACAATCTGCTTTCAGTCAGACAGATAGTCTTATAGACAGTTATAGTCAGACAGATAGATTTCGAGCGCCAATCCTCTGACACCAACCTCTTCCAGTTTTGAAATTAGTATGGGAACAGAGACAGTATCAAATGCTTTAGAGAGATCTATGAAAACACCGATTACTTTACGTCTTCTGTCTAGATTTTGAGCGACACATTGTAAGTTTAATAATTGCATCTTCTGTAGTTTTATTTGGTAATTTATTAAATTTTTGTTTAGTATATTTTCTAGTATTTTAGCTAGAGCCGGGAGAACTGATATTGGTCTATAGTTGCTGACACTGTCTCTGTTTCCATCCTTATATACTGGAGTGACTAGAGCTTTTTTTAGAGCTTTGGGGAACCTCCCCGTACTAATAGATCTATTACATATATAAGTAATTGCAGGAGTTAGGGCGATTTGTGAGGATTGTAGAATTCTAGCTGATAGAGTGTCCCAACCTGATGCAGAGTCTTTACGTAACCCGCCGATGATGCCCTTGATATCAGATTCTTCAACCCCGAGCAATACAAGCGAGTCACGGGGCGACGGTGCACAGGTATTCCTAGCTGATATTTGCACGCATTGAGCGTTTCGGATTAAAATCCTATCAGCCAATTCCTTGCCAACTGTGGCAAAAAATGTGTTAACAACATTAATTGATTCGGTTGGATCACTCCCTATTTTAAGTAATTCTTTACTTGATTTTTTGTTGTTTTGGGTGTTCCAGGTATGTTTTGGGTTATTCTTTACTTTTTCAAATTCAGATCTTTCGTATGAGTGTTTCAATTTGCGGAGTAGGGAATTGCAAAAATTTCTGTACCTGATATACGTAGTTTTGAAAACAACATTGTCTGGTGTTTACGCAGGTTTTTATGCATGCGATCACGGTTGCGAATACAGCGCAGCAGACCGGCTGTGATCCAGGGTTTTATGATACGGTTCTTAGCGCAGAATTTAATTGCTTGGGTATTTGCTTTGATAACGGGCATGACGGTGGCTAGAAATGAATCACATGCATCATTAGGATCTTGTGATAAAAACGTTTTTGAGAAATCTGCGTTGTTTATGTCTTTTTGGATCATATCGTAGTTGGTCTTCAATTTAAATAAGTTGTGATTACTATTGGATGTTTTGATTTTGTTTAGACTTAGTATAGTGGGAAAGTGATCTGTTATGTTACACTCTAGAACTAATGCTGCCGCTTTGCAGTTAGTTTTTAGAAGAATATGCTCTAAACAACTTGATAGTCGTGTAGGAAATAAGTGTGCTGGTAGTAGACAGTGCGTGGCAGCTAAAGTTAGATATTCGTCTGCATTCTTGTTGAGTTTGTTACCTGTAATGTAGATGTTTACATCACCAACTATAGCTATGTTTGGATAGCGCTTAAAGCTTAATAGGGTATTATTAAGGCTATTTAAAAAATTGACAATGTTTTTATAAGATGGTGATCTATATATTCCAATGATTATTGTATCATCAGATAGTTTACAGATAAGGCAATTCGCGTCTGAGAAAAGCGGCTCGGTTATAGTAGCACAAAGGTGAGATTTTACATACAAAGTTAGACCGTCGTTTTGACTTGTTACGTTTTTTGTAGTGTGTGCAGTATATCCTTCCAGATTTGGTACAGTGTGATTAGTTTTGAGCCAACATTCTGATAAAAGAATTATATCATAATTTATTTTGGTGCAGTGGATTATTAGTTGAAGTTCTTGAAAATTTTTATTTATGCTTCTTATGTTCAAATGGAGGCTTTTCGTAGTATGAGGTAATTTGCTGTTAAAATATGTGTGGCAATGTTCAGGCTCACAGCTGTATGAAATAGCGCTCTTTAAAGGTATTCTAAGTGGCGGATATATGCCCTGTAACTTTTGCAATCTTTTTCGAGGTTATGCACCTTAATTGACATATTATCGTATTTTTTGTTAAAAAACTCGTTAGATTTTTCGATTTCCAGATTTGAATTTTGCACCTCGAGCATCTGTGATTTTAATTCGGCCATATTATTTACTATTTTTAAAAGGGTGTCATTTTGTTCCTGTTTCAAGACATCTAACATGTTTCTAATCTCATCTTTAAATTGCATAAATTCATTTTCCAGAGAGCCTGACATACGCCTTCGTTTGGACGAATTTGAGGCTTTTGATGGTTCTGAATCGGTGGAGTGTTGAGCAGTATCATCGGTGTCGTAACGCATGGTGTTGGGTGTTTGTTTTAGCGGCGAAGTACCCTTGTTTCTTGGCATTTTTACAAACAAAAGAAATTGTGTACAAATAATAAGTGATTCGGAGACGCATATAATGTTGTGCAGTGCTTGTGTACACAGGTTCCGCGGACTCAGTGTTCGGTGGCTAGTGCGGCGAAATGCAAGTACCTAGGTATTCAGTTGTTTGCAGCAAGAGGGGCTCGTTGCCGTCGCCCAATTGATGTTATTGAAGTATTTCTTAATAGATTAGTTGATTAAAAGAAAAAATATAAATATATACTTGTAGAAACAAAACACACGCTTGATTGCTTGATTGAAATGTCCAAAATATCTATATATTATTTATATATTTATTATTTAATTAATATTAATATTATGCACTACAAAAACCAAATAATCAAAATACACTAATAGTTATTGTAAGTTTTAGTTTTGTGGTTTACTTAGAATTGGTAGCAATAAAAATGATTTTCACTTACTTGAAGAATTATAATAATGCTTAATGATTTGTCCTATAGGTAAATAGTGTTGCGCCCCAGTTGCAGGAAATGGCGGTGGTGTAGTTGACGGCAATTTATTAACACGATAACCATTAATAATATTTAAATGAAGAACTATTAACAACGTTATTAAGAAATAGATATTCATTGTAAAAAATAAATAAAGCAACAAATATGCTTGATGTGTTATGAGTTTTATAGTCACTAGTTTCAACTGGCCTTAGAAGGATAAAAAGTTATAATAAATATGAAGCAATACAAGCTTATTCTATGATGTAATTCTTGATTATCAACTCTGTATTAATGATTTGCAAAGCGTCTATAATATTGTCATGAGGAAAATATTATAATATTATGTTTAGAATGATAATAATGGTACCAATTCCACACACACAAATAAACTTAACTAAAATATAAAAAATTATCGTGTCAATAACGCAATTCAGCAATGTTACCGGAAATTTCTTATTAGAAAACGGTGTATTTATATATTAACGATTTCAATTGATATAAAAATGTACAATAGTTATTAAGTGAACTTAAGTTAAGTTTTTGACGTGACAGAACTGGCGTCAATATCAGATTTAGATTTCACTAATATGAGATGGCTACAAATCTCACTATGTCTTATCCAGTTCAGCAAGAGGCGTTTTTTAAAATTAGCGCCCCGGGCCATTTGATTTAACGCCCCGGGCCAATTTAATTAGCTGCCCTGTAAATTAATAGAGATAGAGCTAAATTTTAAACTTAAAGGCTTTCGCCGCCCTTGTCAGGATGGCCGCACTGCGCGATAGCCCTTAGGACCCTAGGATAAATACGCCTCTGAGTTCAGCACAGTATATGGTGGACCATCGTTAAACCTTAAGAAGGAAATATCATTATTTTATTTATTTATTATGCACTTTATTGTACACCTTAAGAATAAAATTTATAGGAAATTGAGATTATAATTATAGTACAATGGGCGGCATTATTGCTAAAAGCAATTTCTGCTAGGCAACCTTTGGATGGAGATCTTGAGAAGAGAGAAGAGTAATAGTTGTAGGTGTATTATATTATCATAAGTCATATATTCAATATACATGCACATATAAATAATACATACAAATAAACACAATATATAAAACAATAGATTTATCTAATACTAGCTGACCCGGCAAACGTTGTTTTGCCATACTAAAAAAAAAGGTTTGAAAAATAGATGTTGGCCGATTCTCAGACCTACTGAATATGTATGCAAAATTTGAGAAGAATCGGTCAAGCCGTTTCGGAGGAGTACGGTAACTAACACTGTGACACGTGAATTTTATATATTAGATATATAACACTGTGACACGTGAATTTTATATATTAGATATATAACACTGTGACACGTGAATTTTATATATCTAATATATAAAATTCACGTGTCACAGTGTTAGTTACCGTACTCCTCCGAAACGGCTAGACCGATTCTTATGAAATTTTGTATGCACATTCAGTAGGTCTGAGAATCGGCTAACATCTATTTTTAAAACCTCTTTTCTTTTTTTTTTACTATGGCAAAACAACGTTTGCCGGGACAGCTAGTACTATATATAATTATTTTACTGTCTGTAAATGTGACAATTCGGACAAAAACTATTTAGAAATAATTTTTTACCTGATCAATCATATTGCTAACTGCTCTCTTATTTAAAACACTTACAACTAATTGTCTAATTAGGTCTTAATAATGCAAACAAATAAGATAACTTACTTGCTGACGCTTTATAATAATGCTTTATGCCTCCAGAACTTAATTGATGTCTATTGGAAAAATGTTTAGTATTTCTTTTGTTATTATTAACTACGTGCCTACGATCACCAAGAACATTTAATAATATAATTAATATTATAGTCATGAAGAAATAAACTTTCATTTTCACAAAAATTAAGGATTTAATTTAAGCAAATATAAGATGAATGACAATGTTTTACTTGTAGATACGATAATTTACTAAAATCCAACTCTCTTGTAGGCTCTTATATAGTAACGCTTACGCCTCACAATGTCCTTATTCTGTAGTAAATTCAAAACATGCCCGACTCGATTTTTAATCGCTGGCAACCAGAAAGTTGTTGTTTTGTATTTCTGTCTATTAAGTATGTACCTACACCACTACGGTGTACTTAAGAGGGCACGATACCAAATTATGCTCCATACAAAAATAGGGGGATCGTACTCCCCTTATTTCTTCGCAAAAGTTAAACCGATGTTAATATTTTTTGCGTTATATTATAGATGAAAAGTATATCTATGCTTCTATCACTTTCTTTTTTTCAAAACATAGTAACTAAAAGAAATATGACCATAAAAAATCCCGTTTTTTTCGATTTTCTTTAGATGAAGTTGCAGCGTCTATCACACAAATTTGGTAAAGTTTCACCAAAAAAGAAAGTGACAGAAGCATATATATATACTCTTCATCTATAACATAGAGTAAAAACAATTAAAATTGGTTTAACTTTCGCGAAGAAAAAAGGGGACTACAAAACGTCTTTTTTTCAAAGAATTTGAAAGGAAAAGCTGCTTCAGCTATATTTTTTCCTTTCAGCGCGGCGCTGGGGAATAGGTATAGGAGTACCTAAGCCAAATACCTAAATTAGGAGTACAGTACCTTCTTAATAGACAGAAATACAAATCAATAACTTTAGCAACTTGCCCTGAGTGCTGAATACAGTATAGTAGATGCTGTTTGAAAGAAAATTCCAATAATGTGTTTGATTATGCCAATAATGTGTTTAGCACTAATAGTTATTTGTTTAGGAGCTTCTCAAAAATTTTCTCCAGAATTTTGCAGACGACTCTTACTAAAGTTAAACTCACAGATTAAACTACACTTTACATAGATGGCTATCATTATCGATCCCTTAAACAACCTGGAACTTGCACATGATTAAACCAGTTCTTTACTCAATAAAACAGAGGAAATTGGCTTCATATAATATAAATATTGTTAAACTTGCATGTGCCTTGTACTTGCCACTATTAAAAGAAAACAAATGTTTTTCTTTTAATAGTGGAACGCATATAGAAAGTATAGTCCAATCTCACAGGAGAATTTATATATTGCGTTCAATAACCCTGGGTAGGAAAAGAGGTGTTGACGGCTAAAGATTGGTATCACTTGGTGGAAATCCACCATCTCATTGTTTAATTAATAGGTAGTAACGTAATCATGTGTGCAACGTAGTTCCGTGTGGTGACGGATTAAGAATACAAGTGTCACCACCCCTTCTCCTCTCAAGGGTGCTGTAAAAGTCAGCTAAGGGATATTGCACACAGGTAACATCCTCTGTGAGAGATGGAAATCTCGAAACTAAACCCTGTGCCAACACGCCTGGTCAGCGCGGCACAGTAGACCATAATCCCTCCCAAAGTGGAGGAGGCCCGTGCCCAACAGTGGAACATAAATGGGCTGGAGAGAGAGAGAAGAAAGAGAACGTAATCATAAGGACGATATCGCCAAGGTCGCGGGAAGCCGTTGTATGCAAGCAGCGCAAGATCTCGCAGTCTGATGAAAGAAACGTAAGCACTGCATAAGCACTATTGTTCTTTGTAATAAATTAATCGTGGGTTGCCTAGCCATTATAAAATTACCGAAAAAAAAATGTTAACACTATTTTAACCGAATGAACGCCTAGAAGTAAAACATAAGAACTTTGCTCAACAAATTCGATTAGGAACTTTAATTTAAAAAAAAATACATAGAAGTAGCATTGTATGTAACAACTAATGCTTCCTGAAGCTACTAAATTATATTGCACAGTTAATTCTTACAGTCTGTATTTCTCTTTATTTGTAATTATACTTTAAGCAATTCGAAAGCTCTAATGTGAACTTAGAGGATTTAGCCAAAGACACAAGCTCTCAAGGACGTGGGGCCTATTCAGTAAGATAATTTTATGGTTATGACCATTAACAGAATTTTATAAATTAATAATGAATGAATGAAATGTCGAATGTGTCGTAATCGTAATAACAACGAGTATATCCCTGTCACCTATATACCAAAATTCTTAAGCACACTGCTGGGACACTACCGAAATATTCATAGCAAATATTACATTTGCAGTAAGCTCTTAATTAAAGTTGACGATAAAAATTTACGAAAATGAAAAAGGCACTTAAAATTAAATGCATTTGTCAACATTCATAATCTATTACATTCGGTTAAATAAAACTACTTTTTACGGATTTAGACGTGTGTTTTTGTTTTAAATTTTAGCAAATATACGCGTCTAAATCCGTAAAAAGTAGTTTTATTTAAACAAATAAGTCGCACAAGTATTAGAGAATATTATGTTGCATTAGGTTTTTAGCTACGAGTATATATGGAAATGTAGAGCAATTTTATTATGTTAAAATTTTTATTTAGGTGCCATCAGTCTAACAACCTTGATGTGAATAATTTGTTTTACAAGTTGACTCATATATGAGACATTATTTAGGTATATGACCTCTTAGCTTTCTATTTCTAGAATGAATCTTTGAAACTGTTATTATTTATTGCACTATTATTATTATCAACGCGTTTCCGCTACAAATACAATGAGTATAGAAACATCAAAGTCGCAATGTCATTAGGTTATCGGTTGGACATGTCTGCAATCCTATCTGCTATATGTACCTATAAAATATATAATAATGTCTTATACGCCCTCAGCGATAAACAGCCCACTTCGAGTGCTAAATAAACCTCCAGAGGTATTCATGGCTCTATGATGTTTGGTCTATAACATTACGCTAACCAGGCTTATCAATATACTAGTCGTTGCCGGCGAGGCTACTTGTGGAATTTAGAAATTTGTTCAGTGATGTTTCGCTCCTCAATAGAGGAGGAGAACCAACATATCATATCACCGCGTGATGTTCTATAGCCTTCTATCTAACACTCAAATATTTTTTCTAATCCGACCAATGATTCCTGAGATTAGATCGTTCAAACAAACAAACTCTTCAGCTTTAAAATATTTGTATAGATGGTTTTTAAATACTCCGTCACTCATAAATCAGTTGATTTGTTTAATAAGTCATACCTCAAAGGCCCTTTGAGCAGCCTGAGCAGAGAATCTGGTGGAGACATTGGTACCTATGACATTTTAATCTCCACTTGTCTATTCATACATACAGAAGTCTGTATACGGACAAGTGTCCATATCATAAGCTCTGATAATAGTATAGGTCGTACGTCTAAAAGCTGAAGCTAGGTACTTGATTATAAACAAAAGTATTTTCGGCTAATATGTTTTTTATACGATGGTTAGATGGATGGGTTTTGAATACGATGCCCGAATCAATTTGCCTTTTTCTTCGCCTCAAAGAGGTCACAATAAGATCACACAATACATCAATCAATCATTACCCTACAGATGAACGCACCTAAACAAGTTCTACTTAAAAGCTTTAATAAACTTTTTTTTATTGTTTTATCCTCTTACGAATATATACGTTTTTATTTCAAGCTTGGCGTCACAAAAAACACAAAAGATAACCTAGTGCTAACGGGACCACATGCGAACCACCAGCTTTCAAATAAAAAAGAATATTAAAATAATGACACAAAAATCAACAAAAAACAAGCATACAGACGAACTGATTGAGAACCTCCTCCTTTTTATGAAGTCGGTTAAAAAGGACTTCTTTACTTATTATAAAACAAAGTCGTTATTTTTCTATGTATGTTTCTATGTGAGCTTATATCTTCAAAACTACGTAACAGATTTTGATGCGGTCTTTTTAATAGATAGAGCGGCGAAAATACAATAATCTCTTAGGGGATTATATTTTTGCGCCGTTTGGGGTCGAAACATTAGGCTCATGGGGCGCGAGTGACCGAAATCTTTATAAGATTTAGCGGGCCGACTGATCGACGCCTCTCGTGACCAGAAGGCTGGCCTTTATTTTGTTCAAAAAATAAATAATGCCATGCAACGCACGTACGGGTATTTGAGCAATCTACGCAGCCAAAAGTATTTTTTAAAGATCAACGGATTTAAAAAAAAAAAAACGAGTACTAAGTGGTAGCTGACATTTCAGAGTACAGCATTCACCCCATCCCACCTTTCCCCAGCGCACGCGTCACGAATACTTTCAGTCGGAATTCGATCGTTCAACTCAATTGTTTGTGTCAGTTCTCGGCGTTCGTAAAAATCATTAACTTTGCAGTTAAATATTTTATTAATTGATATTATTTTAGTAAACATTAGTGATGGATTCTAATACAGCATGTAATTATATAGTATTACAATATACTTTTAAACAATTTCTGTCTTAGAATAATTGTATACACATTTTTGAATGTATCAATATATTAAGGACAGATTTAAATAAAAATAAAAATTGGTCAAGTGCGAGTCGGACTCGCGCACGAAGGGTTCCGTACATTATCTATGCAACATAAGGCAACGTTATTAGTACCGAGCAAGAAACGGTAAAAAAATCATGTTTGTTGTATGGGACCCCCCCCTTAAATATTTATTTTATTTTTAGTATTTGTTGTTATAGCGGCAATAGAAATACATCATCTGTGAAAATTTCAACTCTCTAGCTATCACCGTTCTTGAGATACAGCCTGGTGACAGACGGACGGACGGACGGACGGACGGACAGCGAAGTCTCAGTAATAGGGTCCCGTTTTTACCCTATGGGTACGGAACCCTAAAAACTATTAAATATTATATTTGTTATACTATCCTATGAGATCCTGTTGTCATTTATGATACAATCGAAAGTTTAAGGATTTTAGTAGCTATAAATTAAACAAACTGCCGCGGATAAGCGCGGATTCATTATTTTTTGATACTTTAAACTTATTTTGATTAAAATATAAAAATAAAATTATCATAGTTTATAGCATTCTAAACCAACTATGATTTCATGTTAGGTTCAGAAGGTACCTCGGGAGCAAAAATAGTGACCCGTAAATACTTATTAAATCGTATGCAGAACTTTAATTTATCAAA
The DNA here is from genome assembly GCA_916999025.1 of Orgyia antiqua. Lineage (NCBI taxonomy): Eukaryota > Metazoa > Arthropoda > Insecta > Lepidoptera > Erebidae > Orgyia > Orgyia antiqua. Next base: position 26,306,094 of record OU779862.1, read on the forward strand.
TTTAGAAGATAAATGAGAATGAGTTTCTTAAAGAAATCACCAGTACTCCGACACATTGCTCTATAACCTCCTCCTTTTTAAGTCGGTTAACATTACGACATATTTTTTTTAATAGATTTTTAGAGCTTTCGAGCAATTTTAGAACATAAAATAATTTTGGCCGCGTAGATTGTCTAAATACCCGTATGTGCAACGTGGCAATGCCGCCAGCCTTCTGGGCACACTTCCGGTCGACAGCGATGGGGAGGAATACTTTGGTGCCTAGTCTATTTAATATTAATTTATTTTTTATTCTACTTTTTTTTTAAATATTTAGTTGTATATAATATAGTATAGAGTGGTTCAAGAGGATTGCTTTTTTCTACAAATTTTTAAAGATGTAGTTTCTAAATTTCATGCGTACGATGTTGCGGGCAACAGCTAGTTACTAATAAACCACGACGTCTGTCAATCAAAATAAACTAACAAATATTAATTATTTGTATTGCAGGAAGATGTAATTAAATAATTAACTGTTTCCGCAAACTCACATCGTCTTATCAATTATCTTTTAGATTTTTATAGTATTGTTCACGCTTTTGAAAACGATGTAAGTATTATTTCGCTAAAATCTAAACTATATAATATGATAAAGCTGAAGAGTTTGTTGGTTTGTTTGATTGAACGCGTTAATCTCAGGAACCATAGGCCCGATTTGAAAAATTCTTTCAGTGTTGTGTACATTTATCGAGGAAGGCTATAGGTATGCTATATAACATCATGCTACGACTAATATGAGCGAAGCATCAGTGAAAAATAATGCAAAGACGGGAGAATTTTTCTTATTCCACGCGACAATGAATAAAGATCGTTTTTGCAAATACTAAATTTTAATATTTTACTAATTAAATAAATGAAATTAATCTGATAATTTGAGTAAATAAAATTTGAGTCGAAATTTAGTTGATGGTTTTTTCTGGGTTTAATATACAATTGTTTTCATTTATTCATTTATTTTTGAAGATAAACAATTTAATAAAAAGTCGCAATTAACAAGCATAATAATATCAATCATGTAAAAACCGTAAGGTCATCCACGAGTCTAGGTCTATGACCTTTCTCAACAAGCAGGCCAACTAACGAAACATATAGATTATGATAATACAAAGTTCAAACACTTGAACTCTTGAAATTCATAAAATTAGTTCATAAATACTAAATAGTATTTGTAAACTATTAATTTGAGTTATTTACTTTTGAACTGGCAGTAGAGATATAAACATTGGTATCATGTCATGATGTCATGAAACGCATATCTGGGTCTCATGATTTCGTCGTCTTAATGATCGCCCCGCCGATTCAACAGAACCAGATTTTACATATCATACAGAGAGCCAGATTTTTTAACCTATAAAATCTTTGAAATAACCACGTTTCGTACTCCGCTGTTTTCTTCGTTAAAAATGTATTAAGTTTAAAAATTTTAACGCCGTATTATAGACAAAGAGTAAATCTATAATTATTTTTGGGATTCGATTTTGTGTAATAGACATTGCAAATTCGTCTTATAACAACCGTAAAAAACGGGTTTATGGATGGTTATACACATTTCTTTTAGTAATCATGTTTTGGAAAGGAAATTAAGAGAAACATGGATTTATACGATAGGTCTTATATATCCATGCTTCTGCTATTATTCTTTCAACGAATGAGAGCGCAAAACGAAAGAACTATTTTTTTGTAATACTCTTAAATGTATCCCTAGATACTGTGAGAAAAATTCATTGGCAGAGGCAATATCCACGAAGCAAACAGCGGAGTACGATGTCCGATGATATTTATGTTTGGAGCATGGCTTGCTGTCTTACCCGTACGCAAGAGTAGTAATGCGGAGGCGTTTCTCTACCTTTCTGTCTTCAGAGACTTGATTGATCACACGCGAACGTAAACATACTTATATCTGGCATTGAATGTTGTTTTTCTTACAATTTATCTCTCATTGCTAGATTAGAAAATAGCCATAAACGTAGCTCTCTTAGTTGCTATACTATGATGGATCACGTGCAATTCATATTAGATTCAAGTGACATAGTTGTTCAATATAATACAAAGTCGCATCGTACATCCATCTTGCTATCAACTACACAGCTTGTTAAAAAATTAACTGTAGAATCTTCTATGTATTTGTGGCAACGACAGATTTCATATAAGCATTTTAACGTATTTCATAAGAGATTCTCACCTCTTTTGGTATTACATGAGAATCTAGGCCTAAATAATGAATAGAACTAGATCGGGGACGTAAAAACTTTTACTTATCTTCACTGCAATGAAATGCATAAACAAATTATACGTCAAAATATTATTTATGAATCATAGATTGAATGATTTGTGAAGACTGCGTGAAGATTCATTTCGTAACTTTTTTTCCTTTATCTTAATCCAATGTGATAACTGAATAGCTGCAAGATTTTTAAAAATCTAGGTGAGCAGGTAACAAACCTACTCGTATTTGTACTAATAGTAGGACATCTAAACATTAATATGAACTGCTAAATGTTAACCAAAGAATTACTGACTTTTCAATAGACTATAATTTACAGTGTACAGGGTAGTCGTGATCGACACTTCTATTCGAACTGACTAGTGTTTAAAGATGAGTCAAGCTAAGGACGACTAACTTAAAACAGCTAAGTGAAAAGCGGACTCCTTCACATTGGGAGGTTACTATATAACCTCCCAATGTGAAGGAGTCCAATTATATCTGCCGATGACAAAAAGCTCCTAAGCTTGGTATAAAGCCCCTCCGCTGTGGAGGAAACCTAGGTCAATTTAGTAAGAAGTAATCACAAGCATTCAATGAATACCATAATGATACTTTTAATTTTTAAATTTACATCTCAGCTTATACAATAGGTAGGTAATTCCATCATATTATCAAATAGTCCTCGACCTTAGGGTTAAATATGAATCATATAATCTACTATGAATCATATAATATATTGATACTGGTTTCCCCAATTATAATTTTAAATTGTGTGTGGCATTATTCAAACGATTGAACCTAGGTTTTTTATTAAAACGCTTCCTTCATCATATATTAAAAGCTGATTAGCTGTTTTAAAGTAACAAGTTATTTTAAAACGAATTTGTCTAGCACCATAAGTATTCTTCTCGAAATTTCATACTTTGAGTTAAGGGTCGATTGAGTAATTTCTCAAATAGGAATGGAAAAAAGTACAAAGGTTTTAGATATGACTAGATTTTAAAAACAGTTGGAAGGAGAAAAACGGGTTTTTTCATGAAAGCAGAAAGAAATGTTACACGTATGAAAGCAGAAAGAAATGTTACACGTAAGTCCTAGAGGAATAAATAATTATAGGTATTGTTAAAGAAGGCGAATATACAAGTAATACAAAAACAAAAAGCCATTAAACTATTTCTGTGTGGGAGGATTTAAAGGAAGTTTTACGTAAGATAAATTATGTTTTCTCAAATTAAACTTCAAGAAATTTTGGTATGATTACTAATAAATTCGTGTCTATCCCTTCAAGGTGTATAAGTGTGAAAAAGCATTATGTACAAATCAAAATACAATAAAATTAAACCGTGCGCAAGGCTTGCTTAAAATAACATTGTTCTAAGATAAATAAAATCCTTCACCTTTCATCTCATTGCTATCGGTCTATAACTTCTATTCAAACATCACATAATGTTTACGCCACCATACAGATGAATTAACTACATTAGAATTTCGAAAGAGCTTAAAAATTAACAGTATTATGTATTGAAAAGCTTAATAAAATAATGTAAGAAGTTCTCAAACCTTAAATTTACAGTCACGGTAATTAGGACTATGATTTAAATTAAAGCATTTTTATTGGTATCTATTTAATAAAATGTATTTACGACGAATAAGTTCCAGAACGATTGGAGCTTCGGATCGGATAATCGCCTATTCGAAATCCGAGGGGATGATAATTATGTTCAAAGATTCGATATACAAATATAAGCGTAATTTAAAAACACACAGAAAATAGAACAAAAACCATTTACTTACAATTTAAGAAATATCGAGTATTAAGGGCCTACATCAATATTATCGTATATCATCGCCGACACGTACATATTAACACAGCCAGTAGGCACAGAAAATGAAGAAGTAGGGATACTTTTCCTATTTACTCAAAATCTACTAAATATATTTTAATTCTGATTTACGTGTTTCTATATATAATAGTTACTTATGTTTTTAAAGTTATTTCATTAGTTAATACGCGATAATAGACCAACAAATGAAAAAAATAAAAAATTAGAGAGGTTGTTTCGCCAACATTTTCTATCGAGAAAACTTTTTTCAATCGTGTTTCTGAGTTTATGCGATCCTAGATCATATATTGAAAAAACATATACTTAAAAATTAGAGCTCTAGCCATTCAATCTAAAGAAACAATGAAAACTTCGTACGTAGAAAAATGCACGAAGCTATTTTGGTATCGTCTTAAGTTTCCGATACTACTACTTTTCACGTCAACAGGCCAGTAGAGACAAATTCCTGATTGACCAAAAATAGAATAAAACTAGCCACCGGATGGGGATGCACTGTTATGGTACGTTCTTGTGGAAAGTTCTTTCTATGACCCACAATTCCCACAATTTACAAAAATACTTTAATAAAATTAATCACTTATTAAATCCCCACTCTGCCTACTGCCGAAAAGTATAAAATTCATCTAGTTGTTCTTAAATTTATTAATACAAATAGACGGTGGGCTTTACAAAACGGAGTGTAATATATGTCGTTTAAGTAGTAAAGTTGTTACTATTATTACATATAGTTATTTGAATTAAGACATTGCATTTCACTAGTTGTACTGAAAGTTTGTGAAAGTTAACTTTCTGCTTTTCGAGAATAAAATAATAACGAGTAGTAAAGCTGGTAAACATTGTATTTTTACCTTTGGTGCTTATAACTTAGTAGACTTTAAAATTAGTTTTCTTAAATATACACTATGTAGACGTATATTCGATATTCCTGCATATTATACCACATTCACTATGCACTTTAAATATTTTTCATTTATTCTCTGTGTCATCTCAGCTCGTAAAAACATGGGCGCTGCCAGTATTTTTAACCTCAGAAATGGAACATCGGAAATGGTATCAACCTAAATCTCAGAATCTACTGCTGAGAAAAAAGCAAAAAATGAAACATAAATTGCATTTTGGAATCAATCTCTACCATATATCCTTCAATTATTGCGGCAATTTATTTACCATTAGACGTGGAAATGTAATGATAACTTCACATATTCTTATTGTATAAATGTAGGGCCAATAATGATAAACTTTTATGTGAAGTCACTGGCTCCCGTAACACAGGTTCTTACCTAGCACGGGAGTCAGGGCCCCAAGTGATGTGAACCTTATAATTATAACAATAAAGAATTATTTATTTATTATAATTATTATTAATTATTTTAAATTATTTTTGAGCATAGAATAAAATACTTACAAATATTTCAATGCTAAAATAAAAAACACACAATAATCAGTTAAGACGGTACTTCATTTGTAATAGATAAAAATAAAATTAATGCAACATAATACGACTTTGGTTCATGATTCGTGACCATTTTGGTCCAGAAATAGGTACCTATGTCGAAGATTATGCACTAGTAGGCTCTCGGTCAATGATCGGTCTTAGGTCGACGTACTTGCTTCCGGCCTTCCACGGCCTTCAAATTCTCGTATAATCCCTGTTTTACAGCCAAATTTCATGGCACGAGCGGCAGACAAAAATTGGACAGCAATTTTGAGTTAATTTTACTACAAAATAATATAAAATTATACAAACAGTAAAGCTCTAATACTACTCTTTACTCTATGTGGTATTGCCTTTTTCTTTTTAAAAGAGAAAGTATTTGAAAATGGAAAAGACAGAATCTTGAAAAAAAAAGAAAAATAGACGTTTCTAAACTAGATTAAGAAACTACTTTTTACGGATTTAGACGCGTATATTTGTTTTAAATTTTGGCCTGATGTTTCGGAGACTTTGCAGTCACCGTGGTCACGGGTGAGACTGCAAAGTCTCCGAAACGTCGGGCCAAAATTTAAAACAAATATACGCGTCTAAATCCGTAAAAAGTAGTTTTATTTAAACAGATGAGTCGCGCAAGTGTTAGAAAATATTAGATTAAGAAAGTTTTTAGAAATTTGTCCCTCTAACCCCCCGTGTAAGAATTGTAAACGGCAAAATCTTGATCTCCATACGATTTTTCAAAATTTGTCTCATTCTTATTATTTAACTTTTTATTCTTTTTATTTTATTTCACCAGAAATATATAGAATAAGTACTTCAGTAACCCAGAAATGCTCTAATTGAATAAACTTAATATTCTTGAATGTGCATAGCAAGTTGGTTGGTTATCTGTTTAATAATTAATGATTTAGATACATAAACTGAGTAATGTTCTTAATTATGTTTAATATGAAACCAATCTGCATCCTGTAAAACACGTCTATTCTATTCGATTATTTGTGTTTCCGTATTTAGACAAATATAAGTATAGTTTAAGGCCAAAACCTACATAATATCAATTTACAACATATTATATTATCCAATTATCCATTATTAGGTACGTCATTAATAGTTTTATTCGTTCCTTCACGTAAGCGCATAGTTTCTGGTTCAATGTGTCTAACTACAGACTTAAAGCAAACGGGGGAACGCATGTTAAAATAAATAATAATCAAACGCAATCCTTACCAAAAACTCAGATGCATAACACAGGCAGAATTTTCAAAATTTGTATCGTCCTGTTGTGTAAATAATCGAAGGTCATCGCGGTACAGTATTTTGTGTATTGGAATGCCATTCGAGGTAGCGGTTCAACATCCACACAACCCAAACAAAAATCAAACTAGCAACTTCACGAATGGCAGTCAAATATTACACTAATGCCGCCTACACACGTTACGATAAACCATAACGAAAAAACTGCGCAGTTTTATCGAACGATTTTTATGGACGACCGCGGTCGTCAGTTCTCCTCACAAGCTCGTGCAAGTAGCATGTCGTCAACAGTTACAGACGATAAATTATATTATTAAATAAACAAATTTCACAAGAAGTTTTTATCTGCCTCGATAGATGGCGTTGTGCCGTCTCGCTACATCACGCTATTATTTCGTTTAACGCATTTACGTATAACCTTGACAAAATATTTGTTTAGTATCAGATATGTACAATATGTACATGAACTACATATAAATTAAAATTTATGTACATTTCACACATTGTTCTCAGTACTCCTCAGGTCCCATGTTAAGCTTATATGCTTGTGATTTTGTGATATGGGTAGATAGATACTAGATAGTTATACGGAACCGTTATTGGCGGTTACACCAGGCTGAGTGGCGCCATGTGATACGTTGTTGTAAAAATGTAAACATTTGTGAAATATGACCAACTCTAAACAGTTGGTACTGACATCTATTGTTTTTCTAGTGTAGTATTTCATACGGTATCAAGTTATATTCTTCAAGCGTTCAAATAGTAATGCATTTTTGCGGGAGATGGCATTATTTACAACGTTTTTTACAACTTTTCGTGTGGCACCGAGGGTTGCCGGGGCGCCATCTAGTTTAATTATAAAACATCAATCACAACAACATCCTTGAAACTGCGCGGCTGTCTAAAACCAAAACCTACCAAGTCACGTTTTTTTAATTCTTTTCCTAAACCAATTATTTCCCAATTTTCTTACTGCGTCTAATTCAAAAACAACTGTATTTCTTTTTCTATCTTACAAAGAATCACAGATACAAACATGTATAAACCTAGCAACCAGCACTTCATACTTGTTGATTACAAAATGAAAAAGAATCTGTTAAAAAATTGTAACTTGCTAGGTTTGGGTTTTGGACAGCCGTGCGGCGGCGAACACACCGCCAACAGCGTCACGTCATTGCTGCGTGTTTCGCACGGAAGCAAGAAACAAACGGGCGGGAACGGTGTCGCGCACGACAACTACATCAGCAGCCAAACCCGTAGTAGTGACCTTTATCGCTACGGTAGACAGTGCGCCCAACTCATTGGTGGCGGCGGCAAACGCAGCTGGCGCCAATGCAATCTGCAATCTCCCCTAAAAGGAAGAGAAGAAGAAAATGCCGCCGCAGCGAAAATCGAGTCCGCACCCTCCCGCCAGAAGGCGTCCAAACAAGCCGCACCGCCAGTAACGGCGCCCACTGAGCAGTCCGCACCGCCCGCCGTGTGCATCGTGTGAGCGCTCGCCGCGAAACAGGCGCCCGCCGCTCCAACCGTGGCGCCTGCCGCTCCTAAACCCCCTATCCATAGAATGAACGCTGAAACCGCCAAACTCGTCATCGAGTCATCCGCCGAAATAAACTAAGTTCGACCGGCACCCCCAAGTCCCTTGCAGGCCCTTGAGACGACCCAATTTCTCAGGACATAACCATCAGATCCTGACCTGGTGCCAATGGGACCACACGGGAATCAGCAGATTTGTAAAAAAAGAATCATTATAATCGCTTTGCCCAGTTAAAAGTTATGAGGTAACAAACATAAATAAAAAAGAAAACATACGAAAGATTTGAAAACCTCCTCTTTTTTTGAAGTTGGTTAAAAATACCCAGACGCAGTACCTACTATTTATTATTATAGTATTTGTGTAACAAATAAAAACAAAAATGAATTGGCTGTACCGCACAGGAATCGAACCTGACGAACTGACCTTTTGAACGGCCGCAGTAGTAGAATACATGAACCACTAGACCACGAGGACCGTCGATCAAGCGGTCAGAAAATCGAAACGATTTTAAGAAATAAAAATTGTATCTTCCTTCGACGAACGATAATTTACAGCAAATGTTCTACAAACGAACGAAAAATCGAAGATCAAGAGATCGCACAGTTTTATCGTACGATAATTTAGTGCGCGCTAAACAACGCACATTTGACGAACGATTCGATTTGCAGCGATTTGCCATACATTTTTTAAAAAAAGAATACCCAAATTGAACTGCACAGTTTTGTCGGCCGACTTTTCGTTCGATAAATCGTAAGGTGTGTAGGGGCCTTAACCCTACTCTGCGACGCCAGTCGAAGGAAAATATCAAATCGAAATATTATGAAATGAATAACGAATATATTTGTAGAATTGTTGCAAGTATGAATAAATGCCTACTTGCACTACAGATAAAAGAGCATAACGTGTGAAAAACATAAACAATAATTGTACAAGTCAAAATATAGAGGTCAAGTTCTGTGATAAGTTATCATTATTGAACTGATTAGTTTCTATTGAAACGTCTATTATTGGAAAATCCGTACAAACAAAGTTATCTTTCAGCAATATATTAATAAGCTAACTTTTGCCCGCGATTTCATCCGTCTAAACTCAGATTCTATGCTACGCAACGCTCAGAAACATATATCTCCTCCGTTTCTCCAGCCCATTAATGTCCCACTGTAAGGCACGGGCCACCTCCACTTTGAGAGTGGATTGGACTGTGGTCTACGGTGCCACGCTGACTTGATAAAATTCGCCACTAAGCAATCAGTTATAGCATTTGTTTGCAATAACACTAAATAACTAATTGTTTAGTGGCGAATTTTATCAAGTTAAAGTCAAGGTAGTTATTGTTAATTTTTTGAGGTTATAATGTGTCATTGTGGTGCCATTGTGACACCATTCATTTACCGGACTCAGGGCCCTATGTACATTATTCCTTTGCTGGCTTTACAACAGCCAAAAGGGGTGGTGACGCTTGTATTCTTAATCCGACATCAGTAAATCGCACGAAAATACGTTACCACACAAAAACATAAAGATTAAATGTATTATTCACACATTAATGAATATTAATATAAAAAAATTGTAATAATGATGGTAAAATAAAAATATTACCATCTAATGCGATGACATATTTGACTAACCTATTTCAAGTTATATACAATAATATTCATTCAATGAGAAAGAGAAAAGATTTCACGCAGTACTACTACATACTGACTAATAAAATCAATTGGTTGAAAGTTAGTTAAATTAGAAATTTCTCTCTCTCATAGTTAAACAGTAGGTATACAGAATTAAACTGGTGTTAGGGCTCCCACACATAAACACGTTACGACGTCGCGTCGTACAACGATGCGGCGTCGTTTCACGATACGACGTCGTGTCGTGGAAATCTACGATGAGCATCGTAAAAAAACACGACATCGTAACGTAATGTGCCACGCACGAATTTTGAAATTTTGTGATTACTTTAATAGTGATGTGGGAGCTCTTAGTTGGCAACTAAATAAAATATAGGATATTACTTACCATATTTTGTTTTTTCTTGATTACTTAATTCTTTAAAACAAGGAAATAAATTTTCGCACACCTCTTTCCATGCTGTTGTTTTTGCATTTTTATTCTTGTATTCTTCAGATGTTTTGTCCCATAGTACGGGACGCTGCTCGACTAGGGTAATTAAATGATCGACTTCAATAACATCCGTCATCTTTGAATTTTGAATAACAACTGCGCAGGATTGCATCGTAAGTTTCTAACGTCACGACGTCGTATCGTGCATCGACACGTTACGACGTCGTGACGTAGATTTCCACGACGCGACGTCGTATCGTGAAACGACGCCGCATCGTTGTACGTTGCGTCGTCGTAACGTGTTTATGTGTTTGAGCCCTTAACTAGTGCAAGTGTTGACGATGTGTGCAATTCCTAAGACGTCCTTTTATTCCGGTTATGTTCGGTGAGCGCATCACTCGCAAGCTCGCATTCAACACAGTCGCTACGAAGAACTAGTCGGACCTAGTACGTTCAAAACGCGAATAGAAAAGAAATAAAAAAATGTACAAATCATTAATTGTTTTGTGTGTAGTTTTCTGTGTTGTTATAGGTAAGTTATTTATAACTTTTACTTTTTTTATTTCTTCTTATTCATTGCATTCTTTTTTCAAATTATATTTTTTTCCTATAAACAACATTAAGAAAAAAAGGTTTTAATTTAAATAGGAACGTATTGTGAAAAAAATATATTATGGAAGTTCAAATAAATTATTAATTTAGATAAATTATTATTGTGCTTAAACTGAAACTTTTTAGTTTTACATAAGATACCAAAAAATTTATAAAATAATTAAATATTAGAACAGAATTAGAGCAAAGCTGTTTTTTTTTTAGGTTTCGTACTAAAAGGTAAAGCGGAACTCTATTACTGAGACTTCGCTGTTCGGTCCGTCCGTCCGTCTGTCTCCAGGCAGTATCTCAGGAACGGTGATAACTAGATAGTGGAAGCTTAAAAAAAACACAATATAATAAATAATTTTAATTATAAGTAATTAAATTTAAAAAAGGGGCGCGAAATTAAAATTATCAAATTTTATTAACGTTTTATTGACGATGTGATTATGTCGGTATGACGAATATATTTTAACAATAGTGGTACATAAATTGGCTTGGGGCGTCAAATCAAATGGCCTGGGGCGCTAATTTTCAAAATACGCCTCGGTGCATAATGTGTCATGGGAAATTTTGAGAAACGCAATATATTAGTTGTACGGTTGTAAGTCGTAACGTGAACGTGTATGTAGTGTTGGTGTAACTAACTAAAATAGAGACGGACTTTTAAAAAAAATATTCATAATATTATGTTTTTTTATATTTATTTAAAGTCGGTAAAGTCGGCTCTACAAAGTGCTTAATTGACGGCTGCAATCATCTTAAGTTTCTCTGAACTCTGAGCCTAAGTAGCCCGTCATGTTTGCTAGTTGTAAAATAAATATTATGTCTATTTTAGTTATTTGCGTTTGAATAAAATTATTTGAAAGACGGAGAAGGGAGTCTTAAGTTAAAGGTTTGTTTGTGGCGTCGAACTTCCTAACGGCTGAACAAATATTGATTTAGTTCTTTGTAAGACAACTTGAAAGATTATTTTCCACGGAAATTCGTACACAGCGATCGCAGTTTATCTTTAAATTCTATAATATGTTACTAGCGAATGTTGGGTGTGGCAGAAGAAGCACAAAAGTAGAATAAATGCTGTAGAGATGCGCTCTTTGAGAAGTATGTGTGGTGTGACTTTGAAAGAGAGATTAAGAAATGAAGTTATAAGAGAACGTTGCGGTCTGAAAGAGGATGTAGTGACTAAGGTGGAGAAAAGTATGCTTAGGTGGTTTGGTCATGTGGAGAGGATGGATGAGAGACGCTTAACGAAAGGCATATACACGGCGGAAGTAAGTGGAAATGCTGGGAGAGGACGCCCGAGAAAAATATACTCTGATGTCATCGCCGGCATACCTACTCCAAAAGGGGCAAGCGCGCAGCACTTACAACCGTCGGGCATGTATGACCAGATGTATGAGTGTGGAACTGTGGATGAAGCCAAGGAAGTATGTTCGGATCGTAGCAGATGGCGCTCTATAGTCTCTGCCTACCCCCATGGGAAAAAGGCGTGATGTTATGATGAATTATTCATGAATTACACGGTCATTGTCTTAAGAAATATACTGTCACGGTGATATTAACCAAACTCTTCCAAAACGGCTCTACCGATTTATATGAAATTTGGGTGCATATTGCATAGGTCTGAGATTTGGCCGTCTATTTTTATACCTACCCTTACTTCATAGGGGGCAGTAAGGTTCCAATAAGCACGTTAGTGAAACTGCAGTACACGGCTAGCAATCAAGTAAAAAAATGCTCTAAGAGTAAAAACGAATTTATTGTACCTGTATTGTAATACAAATTGTAATTCTTAAAAAAGATTTTTAATTTCACCATACCAACCGGAAGCAAGTATCTAATAAAAAATGTATGTTGCAACCGAAACGCCCCATGGTTCAGAAAAACAAGCAAATTCAAAACATTCAAAGTGATGAAATGTTCAATTTTTCTTTGATATTGTATCTAAATTAAAAAACCGGCCAAGTACAAGTAGGACTAGCACACGAAGGGTTAAATAGCCGCCGTATAGAGTAATAGAGATGGAACAAAATTTTAAACTGAAAGGCTTTCGCCGCCCTTCTCAGTCTGGCCGCCCCGGGACATGGCCCTAGGGTAAATACGCTTCTGACTATGCAACTTGTTTCAACTACAATAAGTTCATCATAATATACTCTATAGTTCAACATTTCATGCGCGCTTTAATGTCACAAAACTTTTATAAACAAAGCTTTAATACACTCTGCATAAAGAAAAATAAAAGAAAAAACCTTTGTTATGAAACTGTTTTTATAATCTTTAATATTTATATAAATTCGTAGCGTATTTTTTGCGCGATAGTTGACAGAAGAGCAAAAAAACTTGTACAAATCGTTTAGTGTTAAAAGAAACAGAGACGACGTCAATTAACAGATTATATCGGAGTTATTCATAGTTCAAGTCACGCAAAACAATGGCGGTCTCGGGTTAAGTCGTGATATGGTGATGTTTTTCCGCAATCGTGAGCATATCGGGTGTTATTTTTTTCATAAAATAAACATACAATTAGCAGCTATTTCATTCTAAAAATTAAGCTGCATTTTTTATTTTACATAGGTCACAACACACAATGCGTCCTAAAAAACTACTCGTAAACTTAGCGAATGCTAATCTAATACGACAGTAATTTATATTTCGTCTAATAATCTTTCATGAATTAGTTTTCAGTAAATAAATACATGGGGTTAATAACAACTTTTGTATCTCCATAAAACAATAAAGTCTCTCCTTACTTTTCAGTAAAAAATATCAAACTAATATAAAGGAAAAATTATTCGCGATTTTAAGGATTCAAATCACACCATGAAATATAGAGCATTTCTATTAAATATAAGAAAATAATATAGAAACAGAGTCGAAAATAAATATATCTATTAGTTGATTTTCCATAAGTTCAAAATTATCAAACCCTCTTCAAACTAAAGTCGATCTAATCTTAAATTCATACTTCTATTTATAACGAACAAATTTTAATTTCACTTCTACCTCTACATAGAGTCAGTGTTGCTGAACTTATAATGTTGGACCAATGAAAAGTAACTAGATTAATGACCACCCAGTCTAATATAACGTAAATGAGCTCCCGCATATTTCTTTAAAAAAAATTACGCATGTTATTAAGCTATATTAAAAAGCTCATCTATTAAATATTATAATATTCCGTCTGACACCTTGCTTGAGTTGATAATTGGTCTTGTTAAACGAATAGTAGGTACCGTAATGGTTAATCAATTTAATATAATTAACATATAATCGTTCTATAACTGTATTCTGAGTAATTGAATTTATAAAATTCCATGAAGGTGCAATTTATACGTAGTAATTATTGGCAAAATAAAATATTTACAATAAATAACATGATCAATTTTTGTAAATTATTTAGTGAATTATAGCATAAATAATAACCCAATGATATTAGGTTAATATGTATTATTATATCGACACGTACATGTCACGGGATAGGCAGAGACACGAGTGTAGTCAGGAGACGTTGGGCTTCAAATCCAACAAGACCGAGAAACAAAAGGTAGTCATCTTACTACATACTTACTTTTGACATAGGTAGGTACGGCAATACGTTCAATACACTATTCGTTGTTATTTTTTTCTAATGAATGCCCGGTTTTTTTTTACTTTGTACCTTATCAAACTTAAAAACATCGATTTTATATTCCACTTCTTCAAAAACAGTAAAATTAAACCTTCGTTTATGTTTAAGACGATACCAAAATAGCTTCGTGCATTTTTCTATGTACGAAGTTTTCATTGTTTCTTTAGATTGAATGGCTAGAGCTCTAATTTTTAAGTATATGTTTTTTCAATATATGATCTAGGATCGCATCAACTCAGAAACACGATTGAAAAAAGTTTTCTCGATAGAAAATCTTGGCGAAACAACCTCTCAAAATTTTTATTTTTTTCATTTGTCGGTCTATTATTGCGTATTAACTAATGAAATAACTTTAAAAACATAAGTAACTATTATATATAGAAACACGTAAATCAGAATTAAAATATATTTAGTAGATTTTGAGTAAATAGGAAAAGTATCCCTAACTCTTCATTTTCTGTGCCTACTGGCTGTGTTAATATGTACGTGTCGGCGATGATATACGATAATATTGATGTAGGCCCTTAAGAACAAAAAAAAAGGCTCGAACAGGACGATGAAACTAAATGCTTCGATAACTACGGAATGCGCGAACATAACCTCTCAGGAATCAGTGATCTTGTAAACAAGTTAAACCCGTCTTCAGTACATTAATTTATCTTATATGTAATTAACATTAGTGTCAGACTCAATAACAAAATAAAGAAAATATTAGGCTGTTTAAAATTGGCAAAACACGATAACGTTGTGCGCAGCAGTTATTTCTGTTAAACAAAACAATCATAAAAAATAGTTATAAATTATGATCTTCACAAAAAAACAACAGACAATATGGTTGTTAATGTCTATAATTAATCGGGCAAAACATGTTTAAATATATACTTATAGTATATTATATTATAACAATTATGTTTTACATAAAATTATCTCATAATCAATAATGTTAGTCATGATGGCTCATCTTTTTTTGTTTAGCCAGTTTTTGTTATAATTCTACCTATGGAATATGATATCATACTGAGACACAGATAATTCCGGGAAAGGATCTTATTAACTAGCCGCAAAGGTATTTTCAAAAGCACGGATCGTATTACTAGTAAAGAGGTGTCCACTCTAAAAGTACTATACTAGAATCGGTTATTTAATATATTCTGTTTTTAAAAATACTGATTTATCAGGCATCAATTAATCCGATATCAAAATCAGATAAAATAAAATTAACAAAATCAACTTCCATCCATCAACCTTTTTCAGTCCACTGCTGGACATAGGCCTCCCCCATAGAACGCCACAACGTGCGGTCTTGCGCTAACTGCATCCAGCGGCCCCTGGCGTATTTGACGATATCGTCGGTCCACCTTGTTGGGGGCCGCCCCACGCTGCGTCGTCCGGTTCGTGGTCGCCACTCGAGGACCTTCCGTCCCCAACGGTCATCAGATCGTCGAGCGATGTGGCCTGCCCATTGCCACTTCAGCGTGCTAACTCTTCGGGCTATGTCGTACACACCAGTCCTTCTACGGATCTCCGCATTCCGGATCTTATCACGTAGGGAAACACCGAGCATAGCCCTCTCCATAGCACGCTGCGCGACTCTGAGTTTTGTTATGAGGCCGACATTCAGGGACCACGTCTCAGTTCCGTAAGTCATCACTGGTAACACACACTGGTCATAGACCTTTCTTTTCAGGCACTGAGGTATTTTGGACGTGAAGATGTGCCTAAGCTTCCCGAACGCTGCCCAGCCGAAATCAAATTAATATTAATATAATATAATAAAATCAACTTAATAAAATCTAATATAAAATTATTTATTTTTATTTAAATAAAATATTTATTAATTATCCAGCATATATTTCACCAAATATTATATGTATCAAATATTGCTGTAGTAATAGCTTAATGCCCAATTTACGGTGCACTTTGTTCCTATACCAGTAATCTTGTGATGTAATCGAACGCAGTTTTGAACTAGATTTCCTATTGCCTGCGACAGTCTTTACTCAAACAAAAGAGACTACCAGGTTACCTTATGCCTTTGTCAGAATTAGACCAAATCGGAATAACACCACATAGAAAGCACCAGCTTTCAAATAATCATCAAAAATCTATTATTTTTAGCATTATTTGTATGTATGATTTTACTTTATTACAGTAACTGGACTGCTGTCAGTGCTCTTCAGTGGCTAAGTAGAAAGCTCTTATATAACTTGTGAACACCTTTTGTTAACTCTACTTGGAGTGAAATTGATACAAACAGATTTTTGTGAAATAAAATGAACTTTTAATTTCACAAAAATCTGTTTGTCTAGTCGAAATTTCTATGGCAACAATCTTAAAAAATGCAGTCGAAATAAGAACCTTCTCTTTTTAGAAGATGTTAACAGATATAATAATTTACTGATGAGCTATACTGATCATCGATTCTCATCGTATTGGTCATGGCAATAGCTCCGGTTGGCTTTACTTAGGAATTTTATAATATTGCAAAAACAAACAAGATTGAGCCGGTCCGGTCTCTGGTTTACACACCAGTGGCCAGGACAATGACTTCTCCCGTTACGTACCACGAGGCATCATTAAACATTTTATTATACCTTTCATTATTATCTATACTAGTTAAAACTATAAGATTTAAAACTCTTATTTATTTTTAAGGCTGTGTGTCACCATTAAATGTATAAATTTTTATTTGATTATTCAATTATCAATATTTTGGACATTTTTCACTACATTGTCGCGTTTCCTGATTAATTTGAACGGGATTAAAGGATGGGCTTCGTGGTCTAGTGGTTCGTATAACGGACTGCCGGTCATGAGGTCGCGGGTTCGATTCCCGCCTCGGAAAATCATTTGTGTGATGTTTATAAATGTCATCCTAATGTTTGTTCTGCGTCTGGGTGTTTCTATGTATTATAAGTATGTATTTACAAAAAAAAGTACATAGTATATGTATTCTATTCGTATTCTGGTACCCATAACACAAGCATATAAGCTTAGCTTGGGACCAGAGGACGCTGTGTGAAATGTCCCTAAATAAAAAAATAAAAATAATAAAAAATTAAATATATAATATTTAAAATGATGCGTAAGTTACGTTGCGTAAATAGGTATATTTTGTTATAAAAACCATAAAGGTTTTTTACCTATTTCGCTTAAGATCAAGAAGTATAAATGAATATTGACATATCTTAATTTACTATAAGTTCTTACTACTATAAGTACTTAATTTACTATAAGTTCTACTTCTCAGATCAACTACGAGAAATAGAGATGTTCATATTTCGCCATCTCGATGGCAAAAAAACATCAATTATATCTTGTTCTTAGTTTGAAAAACTAGAACACACGCTTTTAAGGTTGAGGAACATACCAGTTTTTTCTCTTATTATTCGTCGGTTCTTGACAATATGCACAAATGAAGTAAATCCGACTATTCGAAGATGGTGTCAAATCACGTTTAAAGACTCTGTTACATAAATTAATGAATAGATAGGAACAAAACTAATGGGCGTGCTAAATAAAAGCCTTCATGTCTTTCATTTATTATTTAGAACATTTAGTAAATTTTATAGGTTTTCCATAACTTGCCAAAAGTGTATGTAACATAACGTTGGTATACAGCTCATTTCTGTCCTAACATGATGACATAAACAGAAAAACCTTCGTTACTTTCTACTGATCATTATGCTTCTTGAAAAGAAAACGGAGGTCAAATAATCATGCTTACTTCTATCATCTTAATCATGATTTGTAAGTATACAGGGTGTCCCAAAAGTCAACGTCCAACCGAAAACCCAAGCTAGGCCTAGTTGTGGGGGCTCTCAAAAAAAAAGAAAAAAAAATCTATCTCATGTAGTTTCGAAATGACAGCCATTTTTCTTAAATTGACACCCTGTGACGAGTTTACGACTACTGGGGCTACAAATGAGCTCTTTTATAATTTTATTTTTGTGTGGAGTAGTCTTAAGTGATGCTCCTACAAATTCCAATTCATCATTTGCACACAACTTCATTGGAATTTCAGAAAATATCCGTTTTATACCGAACCATGACGTGAAAATGACTACATCACTAAACTTTGACAGTCTGTACTGAAAAAAAAATCTACTATGCAATTTCGGCAAGTGCCCTTAAAAGTTGGCGCATTTAATGGGCTTTCCAAAATGGTATAATACTTACTAAATTATTTCTTAGACGACGAGAAAAAAAAAATTAAGAAAGTCGATATTTAGCTTATTATTAGTTAGTCATAAAACTTTCTCAAAATTATTCTAATATCATCTAGGCGTTCTGTAAGGTGTAATTAAAGAAAGAGACGAAGAAAAGTTAGAGCGGGATAGTGACGCTACTAAAAGAAAGAGACGAAGAAATGTTAGAGCGGGACGGAGAGTGACGCTACTTGGTGTCAGTGAATTTTTGGGATTGTTTAAATAAAAGTCAATTATTAAAAATCGAATGTTTATTTAAATCATATCAAATGTTCAAATTGCTTGCCATCAGCGCGTATGCACGCCCTACACCTTCTTAAAAACGATCGTGTAATCTGGCGGGCGAAACGTCTGGAATTGATGTGATCAGCGGCATCTTGAATTCTCTGACGCAGTTCCTCTAAATTTTCAATTGGTTTTTGGTAAACAATTTCTTTGACCGTTCCCCAATAAAAAAAATCAATAGGATTTAAATCCGGGGAACGGGGGGGCCACGTGATCTGACCGGATCGACCAATCCACCTATTTGGATATTCTTGATTAAGGAATTCTCTCACTGGGCGCGCATAGTGTGCCGGACAGCCATCTTGCTGGAACCACATGTCTCGATAAATGCTAAGTGGCACGTCTTCTAACAAATTGGGTAACTGATGTTGTAAAAAGTCCAAATAAGCTGCCCCATCGAGGTTTTCTGGCAGTTCAAAAGGCCCAATAATGGATCCATTTAAGATCCCAGTCCACATGTTTATTTTAAAGCGGTACTGTGACCTATCTTCGCGCATCAAATGTGGATTTTCGACATGCCACTCGTGCAAATTATGCAAATTCATGTATCCGTCTTTTTTGAAGGTCGATTCATCAGTCCAAAGAATTTTACGCAAGAATTCTGGATCTGCTCTGTGCCTTTCGAGCATTGATTGACAAAATAAAATCCTGCTAGGATAATCACGGGGTAGCAAAGTTTGTACCCGTTGCATGTGGTACGGATGCAATTCGTTTCTCTTCAGTATCCGATGTGCTGTACTTTTAGGTACCCCCAGACTTTGCTCGATTCCACGTACTGAGATACTCCGGTTCTCTGCAATTGCATTTAGGACATCTTCTTCATAAGGCACGACGGTTCTTCCCACTCTAGTAGCTCGAGTAGGAAGTTGATTTTCTGATAATAAACGGTGCACATTTACAAAAACTCGATGATCTGGGTGACGCTCGGCATTCGGATATCTCTCACGGTAGAGTCGAGCTGCAGCTCTAGCATTGCACCTACATTCCCCATAAATAAGGTGCATGTTTGCATATTCCTCTGCAGAGTACAAGAAAGGCATTTTCTTACAAAAACAGTCCAGGAGAAAGCCAAGTTCGTCAGAAACGGTTCGAAAACAAATCCAAGTCACACGCAATCAAGTCCAGTAAACAGAGCCAAGGTTGTAAGCACGAAATAAATACAAACGAATACAAAAAGATGCGCAGTAAACGAAGGCACGAAACGTACTGAATTATTGTACGTATACCACGCTGTTGTATTAGCGTGCTATCTGTTTCACCCACACTAGCCAAAATGTCAATTTCGTCTCGCTCACACATTGTAGAAAGATTCACTGACACCAAGTAGCGTCACTCTCCGTCCCGCTCTAACATTTCTTCGTCTCTTTCTTTTAGTAGCGTCACTATCCCGCTCTAACTTTTCTTCGTCTCTTTCTTTAATTACACCTTACAGAACGCCTAGATGATATTAGAATAATTTTGAGAAAGTTTTATGACTAACTAATAATAAGCTAAATATCGACTTTCTTAATTTTTTTTTCTCGTCGTCTAAGAAATAATTTAGTAAGTATTATACCATTTTGGAAAGCCCATTAAATGCGCCAACTTTTAAGGGCACTTGCCGAAATTGCATAGTAGATTTTTTTTTCAGTACAGACTGTCAAAGTTTAGTGATGTAGTCATTTTCACGTCATGGTTCGGTATAAAACGGATATTTTCTGAAATTCCAATGAAGTTGTGTGCAAATGATGAATTGGAATTTGTAGGAGCATCACTTAAGACTACTCCACACAAAAATAAAATTACAAAAGAGCTCATTTGCAGCCCCAGTAGTCGTAAACTCGTCACAGGGTGTCAATTTAAGAAAAATGGCTGTCATTTCGAAACTACATGAGATAGATTTTTTTTTCTTTTTTTTTGAGAGCCCCCACAACTAGGCCTAGCTTAGGTTTTCGGTTGGACGTTGACTTTTGGGACACCCTGTATACTCTTTGATCATAATTAATGATCAAATAACCTAACAAGTATAAAATCAAACTACAATTTATATTAGCGAAGCCTATTCAATCGTTCAATCATTTTACTAGCACAAATACAAATACCTAATTCCAATTTATATTTTACTAGCTGTTGCCTGCGGTTTCGTACGTTGTTTCGTGGAATTTAGGAAATTTTCCCCAATTTTGCAACATATTTCACGTATGCCGCGCTTCTCGCAGCATTATGTATTATATCCTAATAAAAATTAACTTTATCAATAAATTTGCCTTTCTCGAGTAATTTACTATCTAACACCGAGAGAATTCTCCAAATAGGACCATTGGTTCCTGAGATTAGCGCGTTCAAACAAACAAACTCTTCAGCTTTATAATATTAGAATACAGTATAGTTTTTGTACTATCGCTATTTAACCTAAGTTGTTTAGACTTATATAGATAAGAAACTCAAGTCTTGTTCATTGACCTAGTTTAGAATATTAAGTCAAGACTGCATTTCTGTGTGGAATTTAATGAAATTATTCTCGCCGTTCTAGCAATTGAACGAAATTGGTTCCGAAAGCAGTTTGATAAAAAATGATGTACAGCTTTCTAGTTTAGTCTGTCTGTATTATAAATAATTACAGTGGTATCTACCAATCAACAAAATATTTAACTTTAAATATTAATGGTCTTATATAAAATGACTTAACGGAGGTTTAAACAATAAAATAACGACACACATTATCGGAGAGATAATAAACATTTTATTGTGAAAAGATTATTATGAATAACAATTTTTGACAATAAGTCATTATGAATAAGACCATTAGGTAGTTGATTGTTTTAACTAAATTAAAACATCATTATTGATGGCGGTGGTATAATTCGGTAAAGTTAACTAAACTTCTTCGTCATACATAATGATTTTATTTAACATTTATACATTTGATAACTTGTACTACTTTTAAGCTTTACTTAAATATATTCTCATTTTAGTTTTGTTTAATTCTTGATGAAACAGAATGAATTTCAATGCATATAACTCTGTCTACCTTGGAAGAAACATGAAGCGTGATGCCATAAAAATACTATATTCATTTATTATAAAAAGTTAATAGCTATGGTCGCAATACTCGCGGTTAGATTTAGTGGCACAAATTCTTGAACTTTTTACTATCGTCTTGACAAAATAAATATTTTGTATGGATTTGACCTCAATTCTTCTCAAGTTCACGCGTTGAAAATGTTACTATAGTTAATTTGACTTCGTGGAGAAATTTCATTTCTCTCTCTCTCCAGCTGATTTACGTCCCACTGTTGGGCACGGGCTCCCTCCACTTTGGGAAGGAATTATGGTCTACTGTGCCGCGCTGACTAGGCGTGTTGGCACAGGAATTTCTTGTCTGTAAGAACATAATAAGTAACTATTTAAGATAACTAACTAAGAAAGAAGAAAACCTTTCAGAATATATAAAATGCTTTGAAGACTAGATAGGTTGGATGTCTGTATACCTACTATAATATTGAAATTGAAATTGAAAAGCTTGAGATCATCGGAAAACTCCATTCTAGCTATACCTGCCCATTCCACCAAGTTTTATGCTAAATCATTTACTGTCGAAGCAGCTCGCCTATGGAATGAGCTACCTAAAAATATAAGAAGTGCTCAATCAGTAGCTACTTTCAAGAAAAGGGTAAAAGAGTACTATCTATCACTGACATATAAATTTATAACGTGATTAAATTTAAAAAAATATTATTTTATACTCTTATATCTCCTGAGTGTAGGCATATTTGTTTATGTATTTGTGTAAGTATGTGTATGTATAGGTATGTATTTATGTATATGTATTTATATATGTATTAAGAGGGTACTGTACTCCTCATTTAGGTATTTGCCTCAGGTATTGCTATCCCTATTTCCGAGCGCCGCGCTGAAAGGGACAAATATAGATGAAGCGGATTTTACCTACAAATTCTTTGCAAAAAGACGTTTCGTACTTCCGTTTTTTTTTCGCGAAAGTTAAACCGATTTTAAAAGTTTTTGCGTTATATTATAGATAAAGAGTATATCTATGCTTCTCACTTTCTTTTGTGGTAAAATTTTACCAAATTTGTGTGATAGACGCTGCAACTTTATCTAAAGAAAACCGAAAAAAGTGGGTTTTTCGGATCGTCATATTTCTTTTAGTTATTATGTTTTGAAAAAAAGAAAGTGACAGAAGCATAGATGATAAAAACTATTAAAATCGGTTTAACTTTCGCGAAGAAAAAACGGAAGTACGATACCCATACTTTTGTATGGAGCATAATTTGGTATCGTGTCGTCATAAGTTTATATAAGTATGTAAAGCTACTCTTTTAGGTTAGAGTACACCACATACAGCCCTCTTTTTGACCAAACGTAGTCCTTCCAAAGGTTGTCTGGAAGAGATCGCAGCATGTGATAAGACCGCCTATTGTACTATATTATTGTTAACATAGAATAAGCTACTGTAATGTAAAATGGTGTACAATAACGAGTAATCTAATCTAATCTATAATATTACAGCCACTCTCGGAGACTGTAGCCTCATATTAGTAAAATATGTAAATATCGATACCTCTACGTACTCTCTCTCTCTCCAGCCCATTTACGTCTCACTGCTGGGCACGGGCCTCCTCCATTTGGAAGGGATTATGGTCTACTGTGCCGCGCTGACCAGGCGTGTTGGCACAGGGTTTATTTTCGAGTTTTCCGTCTCTCACAGAGGATATCATCTGTGTACAATATCCCTTAGCTGACTTTAACAGCACCCTTGGGAGGAGATGGGGTGGTGACACTTTAATTCTTAATCCGTCACCACACGGACCTCTACGTTCTATTTAAATATAATAAAATTCTCGTGTCACAATGTTCGTTCTTATAATCCTCCGAAACGGCTTGACCAATTCTTATGAAATTTTATATGCATATTCAATAGGTCTGAGAATCGGCTACTATCTATTTTTCATAATATTACAATAATAGTAAACTAATTTTAAACCTCTCTGGTTCTGAAGCTTGTGCATGTAAAATAGAAATGTTAGCATCATGTCTCGAACCACTCATTGTTACAGTCGGGTAATCATAATAATGACGGTAATGGGAATAGTGCCTTCGTATCTATTAGTTGGGAGGAATGACCTCCTGCACTGAAGGACGTGGGTTCCTTTACCACTCAGGAACATCATTGAGTTCAGTATTTTTTATCTACTATTGCGTGATGGATATAGATTAATAACATAACATTAGGTACATATTATGTTGTTCTATATTGTTACTACGAGTGTAGCCAGGACTTGGTTTATATAAAGGACGATCACAAACTTTACATTCATACTAATATTAAAAAGCTGATGAGTTTGTTTGTTTGAACGCGCAAATTTCAGAAACTACCTGTTTGAAAAATTCCTTTTGTGTTGGATAGTCCATTTATAGAGGAAGGCTATAGGTTATATAACATCACGCTACGACTAATAGAAGCGAAGCATTAGTGAAAAATGTTACAAAAACGTGAAAGATATTCCAAATTCCACGCGTACGCAGTCGCGGGGTATAGCGAGTTCACAATAAAGACAAAAAGACAATGTACAGCAAATAGCCAATAATAGGTCTGCACGGATAGAAACATTTATGGACGATTTACTTCTCTTTATTCTTTGAACTCCAAACTTCAACCCCTAGCTAAAAGTAAAAGAATCTTCTATACCTATGCAAAAAAATAATTTAACTCTGTTATATTCTGATATTAGACCGTTTGGTAAGAGGTTAGTTAGTTAGTTGTTATAGTCCTTGGTTTCAACTTTCCTGAATATCACAGCAATATGTAAGAAAGGGGGTTGTGACATGTGTATACATAATCATGATAATCCAATACCACACAGCCATTAACTAACACAGTGATATGATATACCAAGCAAATTTAAAAACCTTAAAAACCTCACATTTAATTGCTGCATATCCGGTACTATCTGTAATTTTATAAGCAAATTATATGAATCGTGAATGTTCAATACCGTTAATATTGAAATGCGTTTTTGATTACCTTTTAAATTCTTTAACAACTTCCAGTTTGTGTGATGTTGATGTGAATATGAGCACCGGCTTTCTAACGGTCAATCTATTGGACTCAACACTTGAGTTTTTGCTAGTTAAGACTGTCTAACTGTATTCGCTATTTAGTTTAGTTTGTTCAGTACACATCTCATCTGTTTACATTTTCATTTTATTCTTAAATTTTATATCGATAAGGTTTACATTCGTGCATACAATATCATACCAAAGTGCTTTGTGTTTAATTTAGGTAGATATTTTGCTTGTCACAGATTTATACTTCACACAGTAAATATCGCGATATAAAAATATAGAGTTTTTGCACCAATTTTCTCAGCCGGTCTAATTCTGTACGCTTCTGTAGACTGTAATACAATACTCCTAGAAAAGTTTTATATTTTGTTTACACGCATAAAATCTCAATAGACCCAGTTAAACTTAGCTCAAATCAGTAGAATTTCAATAAATAAAACTTAGTTCCAAAAAACTCTTATGGCTCAACGCATTTCGGAAACAATACTTAAGAGTCTTCTTTGAAGCACGCCGATGCATAATAATTGCAATTGACAGATTTTTGCACCAATTTTTCGTACGAAGCATTTTGTTAAATGTGCACAAAAATTATGTAGTTACTAAAATCGCGAGTGCGAGATCAATACTTACAATTGCAAGCACTTAGATAAAAAGTAATAATATTCCTTAGAACCGTGAACTATTATCAAGTATCATCAAATAACTGATAAATATCAATTTGCACAGGAATTATAAGAGACTAATATCAATTACTTTTTGTGTCAATCGTGACATGCAGCAAAGACTTTTATTATGTCTCGTACTCTTCGTATTTTACGATTTAAACAGTTACCTATAAATAACAAAGAGCGTTATTTATGACGTGATATGATGTACCGACACGGTATTACACTACGAAATCAAAAGTCGATTATGAACTCTCACATTGATTTTAACAAAAGAAAGCGTATCTTCAACAAATTAAAAACGATTTTTAATTCTCGACATCCAGTTGAAGTTGAACGACCTGCAGTTAGTAATAAGACGGTGGTCGAAGCAACATGTCGGCTAGTTATTATCTAGATTCTAGATTTATGATGTACGGATGCATGCCATTTTGACGTGCACTAAGATTGGTAACTATTGTGCAGTGTACAGTGCTTTAGTACATACGTTTATTCATAACTATGACTGTAACCGCCTGAGGTTTGCGTACCTACAGCGTAATTGCTCATTCGTTGTAGTGCATTTGGCACTGAAATTGTTTACATTCTCATTTTTGAGACTTATCTTATATATAAAATTCACGTGTCACAGTGTTAGTTACCGTACTCCTCCGAAACGGCTTGACCGATTCTTCTCAAATTTTACATACATATTCAGTAGGTCTGAGAATCGGCCAACATCTATTTTTCAAACTTTTTATTTTAGTATGGCAAAACAACGTTTGCCGGGTCAGCTAGTTTTTTATAAATTTACCTATTGCTTGCACATAATTATTGTTACTAATACATACATCTTGG
Organism: Orgyia antiqua; assembly: GCA_916999025.1. Taxonomy (NCBI): domain Eukaryota; kingdom Metazoa; phylum Arthropoda; class Insecta; order Lepidoptera; family Erebidae; genus Orgyia; species Orgyia antiqua. Next base: position 26,332,753 of record OU779862.1, read on the forward strand.
AAATAGTATTATCGATAGTTTATCTTTCTATATACGAGGGGAGGTCCAAAAGTTCGTGGAATGGAGGGGATGGAGAGGGGATAGGGGCGCTCGCTTAGTGTCATACTAATTGGGGACTCATAATTAGTATATAAATGGAGTTTCAGCCCTATTGCGTCATTCGTTTACGAACACTCGCCTGCTAAACACGTCAATCCGGAAGAAAACTGAAACTATGGAGAAAATTGAACACCGTGCGGTCATTAAATTCCTTACCAAGCAAGGAAAGAACGCTCAGACTATTTTGAATGAAATGGAAACTGTTTACGGGGAACAGTGCCCTAGTAAATCAATGATTTACAAGTGGCATGGTCTTTTTAAACATGGTCGGGAGTCGATTGAAGACGACCCCCGCTCAGGAAGGCCAGTTGAGGCCACCACATCAGACATCGCCGAAAAAGTGGAAAAAATTGTACTGGAGGACACCCGTTTGAAGAAAAAACAGTTATCTGCATTAGTTGGAGTATCAGATACCACCATTTTGCGAATCCTACATGACCACCTGGGTATGACAAAAGTCAGTGCAAGATGGGTACCGAGAATGCTCACGCCGCTTCAAAAACAGCAGCGCGTCGAAGCGTCAAAACATTTTTTGGAGTTGTGTGGCGACGATCCTGGACCGATTTTGGAGCGAATTGTTACCGGCGATGAAACATGGGTTCATCACTTTGAGCCTGAGTCCAAACAAGAGTCCATGCAATGGCATAAAAAGGGGACACCACCGCCAAAGAAATTCAAAGTGTCGGAGTCGGCTGGAAAGTTGATGGCTACTGTTTTTTGGGATTGTGAGGGGATAATACTGATTGATTATAAAGAAAAGGGCAGGACCATAACCGGAGAATACTACGCAACAATACTAGAAAAATTAAAGGATGCCATCAAAGAAAAACGTCGGGGAAAATTGACCAAGGGCGTGTTGCTCTTGCAAGACAACGCGCCGGTTCACAAGAGCAAAGTTGCAATGGCTGCTCTACACACGCATGGCTTCGAATCACTAGTCCACCCACCCTATAGTCCAGATCTGGCCCCAAGTGATTTTTATTTGTTCCCCAATTTAAAAAAAGACTTAAGGGGAAGGAAATTTTCCGACGACAATGAGGTAAAGGAGGCAATTTTGGCTCATTTTGAGGGAAAAGATAAAAAATATTTTTACGATGGTTTAGAAAAATTAATTCATAGATCTAATAAATGTATTCAGCTTAAGGGTGATTATATTGAAAAGGAAAAATAAATTTACTGTTTCATTTTTACTAAAACCCTTTCATTCCACGAACTTTTGGACCTCCCCTCGTAAATAGCCCAAACTCTAACGAACTGAAAAGTTACTATCCATATAATTTTATGACCAATAACTTTTGAATTCTCATGCAATAGGATTTAAACTGTTGTATACATGTTTTCAAAATTCTTGTTACAATCTACCGATAAATTAACTAACAAAAAACTTAATACATAAATACCTTTCATTTTTTGTATAACCCGGAGTTAAAACATCTCGGCATAAAACAATCAATGTCAGTTTGTCAGTAAAGATGAAGTAGGCGATATTTTTTACTACTTATTCTTATAAAATAGCAGCTTTTAAAAAATAAGTCACACACAAACTTAATTGATAAAGTAGGTATGTCTAATCAATCACTTGATTGTGTTAAATCATATTAACTTATAATAATATTATGGACTGGAAATGAATGACAATCAAAAAATGAAATTTAATCTAATTAGAATTTATTGTATGCCCTAAAAGTTACGCGAAAACATTTACTATATTTTCTGCGTTTCTGTTAAAATTGGACTAAATTTATAATTAAGATAACAGCCAGACAGTGCCGCAGTTATATTAAGTATTTAATTATATGTGTAAGCAACTTACCAGATAAGAATTGAAGCTAATTTTAAATAACCAGAGAAACGTGAATGACCTCTTATATCTAAAGACGTAGTAATGCAAATAATTAAGGCGTAAATCAGAACCAAACGCGAACTTGACGTATGTAAGATGTGTTCTATTTCTCTCGAGTTCTTCTCATTACTGATAAAAGAAATAAAGTACATATATTGATGGCTAGGTAATAAAAGGGGTCATTTCATAAGTGTACCAAAAGTGGCAACAGATTTTGGTGTTTTTCATCAGAATTAGAAAGTATAGTACATATCTGTGGCCGGGTGCTAAAAGGGCCAAAGTACGTTTTTGTAAGAAACGAAATTGTAATGCCAGTTTATTGTAAAAGTATGATATTTTTTTGTGCTAAAAGGGCGTTAGTGTAATAACAATCTTTCAAAAGTTACTATGTAAGAAAGGCCAACGAAGTGTGCGCTTTCATACAGTTAAGTAAAAAAAAATGTTAAATGGGCTGCAGTATACATAAGCCGATAAATTATTTTTTTTTTTCTATTAATTGATATTGGCCCTATTAGCACCATTTATACATATATACCTATATAGGTACTTGTATATTTGTATTCTAAAACCTTTCCTAAATCAAATTCTGGCTACGTCTGTGTTCAAATGTTTAATCTCACTGTCTCAGAGTGCATTATGTTCACAAATTAGTTATTAATTCTGTTTGTGGTAATGCAAATTACTTATAACTTACAAACCTTAATTGTGTGTAGCAATAACTTTCTTTTCGGGGCTAGTATATTCAACTCGCCAATTATCCTATGTCACAACCTACGCCTCTAAGTCGAAATTATTTTAGTAGATTAAAATGACTGACGTTATTAAAACAAAAATTAATTTCATCCAAATATAAATAATACAGAAACAAAGTCTCTGTATTTATTACTTCTTAACTCCTCAATGCTATTCACCAGACAACGAGGATGGTTAAATTAAGCTTTTAGCATATATTTAATTTTCTTTTTCTTTTGTTACAGAAGCACGTCCCAAATGGCAATTTTTACCAGCAGTCCCCGGCTACGTACCAGTATATATCAGGCCAGGAGACACACCACTTGAAGAGATCAACCCAGATTTAGCAGAGGCCTTCCATGAATTACCTGCTGGTAGAAGCGTCGGGAAAGAACTTGAAGCAGCTCCTGAATTGCCGGAACAAGCAGATCAGCCCCAACCTGATGACAACGTACCAGCAGAAATCGTAGACTACCACCCATATGATAAGAAACTTCTAGAAAAGAAAAAGAAAGCCAGCTACGAAGTTCCGAAACCAATCGAACGACTATAAATTATTAAAAAAAATAGTTATTTAGGTACTTATGTGTTTAGATGTAATTAATGATAATTAAATAAGAATATCCAATACTCATTGTTCTAAAAGCTTGCCATTAGCTTTATTTATTAAATATTTAATAAATCAATTTAATTTAATTTCGCCATTTTTGTATAACGAATATAATAAATCCATTCGTATTTAGTTTACATTTATAACCCAAACTCATTACCCCGGTTTGAGTATAACTAGTGGCCTTTGGGGTGACGGGTCTCGGCCTCGTGGTCTAGTGGTTCATGTAACGGACTGCCATAGTCCGTCCTTCATAGTCCGTCACCACACGGATATATTAGATATTATCCCTATATGCAATATTAATATATATTATAAATAATATATATTATTATTATATTTATTATTATTAATATTAATATTATTAAATAATAATAATATATATTCGACGGGCTTCGTGGTGGAGTGGTTTATGTAATGGACTGCCGATCACGAGGTCGCGGGTTCGATTCCCGCTCTGGACAATCATTTGTGTGATGTTTATAAATGTCATATAAATGTTTGTACTGCGTCTGGGTGTTTCTATGTATTATAAGTATGTATTTACGAAAGAAAAGTAGTTTATGTAGTATATCCGTATTCTGGTACCCATAACACAAGCACATAAGCTTAGCTTGGGACCAGAGGACGTTGTGTGAAATGGCTACGAATATTAAAAAAAAACTTGATAAAAGTCGCCGTTATGCAATCAGTGACTGATCATTATGACAACATTGTAATACCAGACTTGGGCCCCAGGTCATTTAAAAACAAATAAAGTTCAAAGTCTAAGTTTTCAAAACAGATTTTTATAGGTGGACAAAATTGTACATTCACAAATTTATAACTATACTAGTTATTGCCTACGCCTTCATACACACGTCACTTTGACGTTCATTATTTAACAGATTTTATTCAACTATTTACGATAAAACTACCATGGACCTTGCCACAGAAAAATTATAAACAATATGGAAATTATTACAAGATCAAAGAAAATCATTTATATTATACTAGCTGTTGCCCGCGACTTCGTCCGCGTGGAATTGGGAACATTTTTTTTCTATAAAAGGTAGCCTATGTCCTTTCTCAGGGTCTAAAGATTGTCTGTGCCAAATTTCATCAAAATCGGTTGAGAGGTTTAAGCGGGAAAGCGTAACAGACAGACAGAGTTACTTTCGCATTTATAATATTAGTAGGGATTTCACGCAAATATTTGTACTGCGTCCGAGTGTTTTTTCTCTAATATAATTATTTTAGACTAACTTTTTTTTTCATAAAAGAGTATAAAATATCCGTGATCTACCTATAACATCAACAGAAATATAAGTAGCTTAATTTAGGACCAGAGGACATTATGTGTAATAACTGCAAACATGTATTTATTTTCATCATTTTTAGCAGCTATCATCAATAAGAAAGTTGTGGGTATTTCAAAATTCGTTAAGATTTCTATACTCCTTAAGTGTGTACTGTTGATAAGTTCTTTATCCAGAATACCATTAATAAATACACTAAAAACACAAAACTTATAATTTTAACACTATACAATACACTAAGATCTTCTCATTGTTAACATAACATTTATTTCCCAAATAATAGTCCTAAGATTTGTAATCACTTCTTTTAACTGTTTATTCTTTGACACCACCTGAGAACAAAAGACAAATAATGAATTACAAATATTAAAAATTTTAAAAAAAGTATTTTCAAAAAAAATTTCAGCAGCTAATACAGCCATCTTAAAATGTGTATAAATTAGAGAGTACAAAAAAACAACCAGGCGGCAGCACTGAGACGTTAGGTCAGTGTACTTATTCGCATTTCAAAAATAAAAATACCTAAATAAAGTAATGATTCAGTCAATTGGTGGAATAAATAAAGGAACAATATTTAACCTTCGTATAATTAAAATAAATAATACACGTTGGTGTGGATGTATGTTTACAGCGCTCGTACGCAGAAACTATTGATTTTAGGCAAAAAAAAATTTACATATTTGTAGGAAATTTTCTCTACTTTTATTTTGTGTAAATATGTTTTCTGTAAAATGCGTCGGAAAGGAGTTATTATCAAAAAACTGATTTTGGGCGCCATTTTTTCAATATGGCGGCGCAAACGTGCAACATGCGAGGTGGCAAAGTTGAAATTTGGAAAGAGCACATCAAAATCTATAAAATTACAAGTTTTCAAAACTTCCGGAAAACTTTCCGGGCAAAAATACTAAATGACTAGGCCATAAGAAATATAAACGCTTAGAAAATTTTCAAGGGTTTCTGAACCTGACATCCCAGTGTTGGCGCCTGGTGGCTTGTTTTATAGAACACCCGATTTGTCAATAATAAGTCTGTGCAAAGCTGTTTCACCTTGAAATGAATGAAATTTAATAAAATATCAAGCAGTACTATATGAAGGCAACCACAAACGGCATACTAATATATATTAATCCAGCGAGAAAGATACAGATGTATGTAGAAAAAAGGCTGCGACTGATAGGAGAGAAGCAGTAGTGAAAAATTTTACAGAAACGGGAAACATTTTCTAAATTCTACGGGTACGAAGTCGCGGGCAACAGCTAGTATATTCATATACTGAGATTATATATCTATACCTATGACTTCACCGACAGATATGTCCGTATCTTTCTTGCCTAACTTTTTTTCTATATATATATCTGTCTCTATCTCGCTATATTAATATATATTAATATGTCATTTGTAACGCCCTTTATTATTTACCCCGGCGGGCACACCTAACCAAAATTAACTAGATAATTTTCTTTAAATTTCATATCTAGTGGTTTTAGCCGCAGCAATTATCGCTACCAATAAAGCATACAGGGGCCCAAGTCTGCTAATACAATGTTGGCACAATGATCAGTCACTAACGCCATTATGGCGTCATATAGAACAAAAAATTTATACTAGACTACCTGTTCGCGCGACTTAATAACTCAGTACGACGTCAGTACAATTGAACCCTTTGTAATATGTTATCGACCACATCACTCAACACTTGAACACTAGACTCCGCTCAGGGTACTCGCGCCGCTCGGACAAAAAAGACCATTCCGCTCTCTGAACCGACTCAGCACGCACCTTTTTTCGGGACTCACGTACGCAAAGGGTCGCTCGCGCAGAATAAGTTGCAACTTTCGCGCGTTCGTACTAACAATACAGTGACTAAGTGCCCAAATCAGCTCATAGAAGACACGATATCCTGTTCGTCCGAGTTCAGCATCCTAACACATTACCTATACCTACTCATCTCCACCTTTCAGCCCCACACAGCAGTCCGTTACGTGAACCACTCGACCACAAGACCCATCTGAATTTATGTTCGTTGTTTACGTTCGTCGTGTATGCGCCCCCAGCGCATACACTACCAAACTTGATAAAATTCGCCATTATGCAATCAGTGACTGATCATTCTGACAACATTGTAATAGTAGACTTGGCCCCCAGAGCAGTAGCATTAGGTCCCATTCATGTCGCGTTGCGTCAGCGTTACGCCGACGCTTCACTGCGTCATTTTACATAGAGTTTACACAATGCCCTGTATAAAGACAACGCACATTCGACGTAATTGGGATTGTTCATAATTTTTGACCTGCTGTTTTTATATTTTTATTAGAAAACTAGCTAGCCCGGCAAACGTTGTTTTGCCATACCAAAAAAAAGTAAAAAAAAAAATTTAAAAAAAATTAACTATAAACCTCACGGAGCCCGAGACCTTTCCAACGAATGCAAAACCGTGGAAATCGGTCCGTGCGTTCTGGAGTTATAGCGTCAGGAAGGAAAACCCGACTATTTTTATATAGTAGATATAGACTATTTTAAGCAACTAACTTCAATATTATTGAAATATTCACTAATTAGAATTTTTAAAAAATACATAAAGATATTATTTTAAACTAGCTGTTGCCCTCGACTCCGTCCGCGTAAAATTTAGGAAATTTTCCCCGTTTTTGCAACATTTTTAACTACCGCTTGAGTGAGAGTATTATAAACGTAAGATTAACCAAATATAATCTGAATGCTCCGAACTGCTAAGCTATCAGGAGTTACACGTGTTATTGTGAGTCAACCATAAAATATAGATATGTGCTGTTTCGGGATATTTTTTAGACAATTTTATGTAGAATATTTCCGTCATACATGATTTCTATGTAACTTTAACCATTAAGGAAGCTTAAAAAATGGAGTAACTTCTCCCGTTTTCCCAATATTTCCCTTCACTACTCTGCTCCTATTGATTGTAGCGTGATGAAAAGTATACTATAACCTGCCCAGGAGTATGAAGAATAATTGTACCAAGTTTCGTTAAAATCCGTCGAGTAGTTTTTGTTTCTATAAGGAACATACAGACGGACAGACAGACAGACAGACAAAAATTTTACTGATTGCATTTTTGGCATCAGTATCGATCACTAATCACCCCCTGATAGTTATTTTGAAAATATATTTCATGTACAGAATTGAACTCTCTACAGATTTATTATAAGTATAGATGTTGTGACGTCATCGTTGTACGCAATCTGTGTCTTGCTTTTTCCTGATAGACTTAAGACAGATTGCAATACATCTTTTCAAAGTTGCCAAGTGGATATAATAGACCAATTTCAACTCCATTACAGATAAGTATATACCTAAGAACGCCTTAATATCTTAAGTTCTTAATTTCAAGGGCAAATAGAGATCATTTGCTTTTTTGGAAAAATAATTGTTAATATAGCAAATTTTCCGAAAAAAACTAATGGATCATGATCAGATACTCTATTCCTCGAAATGGTTTTCGAATTAAGAGTTTAAAAAAAATATGAATAATGCCAATTGCAGCCCTATAAAGCAGGCGGGGGTGCCGCTGCAACGCCGGAACAAAATAACGCTGCGATGACTCACAGCTCGTGTGGCCAGCTATGTGGACTAGCCTTTAAATTAGATGAATTATTGTAATATCAAATCAATACTCTTTATTGTACACCAAAATTTTACAAAAGATAACAGTGCTAACAAATACTCAAATACTCTTTATTTTTAGTATTTGTTGTTATAGCGGCAATAGAAATACATCATCTGTGAAAATTTCAACTGTCTAGCTATCACCGTTCTTGAGATACAGCCTGGTGACAGACGGACGGACGGACGGACAGCGAAGTCTCAGTAATAGGGTCCCGTTTTTACTCTTTGGGTACGGGACCCTAAAAACTACATATGTTACTAAATAAATACTTAAACTTATACATAATTATAATACATAAGATAGACACATAAATATATACAAATATAATAGAACGATAGAGTGAAACGTAATAATATTTGGCACAGCGTATCAAGCAGTATGATATTTATTAGAATTAAGTTGATATATAGTGTTCCTAAACACGTTTTTTAAAAACTGCTACAGTCTGAGCACTTCTAACAGTTTCCGGCAGCGCATTCCAAAGACGAGCTGCCTCGACTGTATAGGACTTCCCAAGTGAGTAATATCAGTACTTACTTGTTCAGTTAACATTTTGTTCTCCTCCAATGCTATTCTGTATGACTCTGTGTTACGTCTCTCATCTAATGCTTTATTCTCAGCTTCATCTTTCAATGGTATTAGGCTTTCTGTATGTGTATATTCCATACCCTATAAAAAAACATTTAAAAAAATTGAAAATAAAAACAAACAGTGAGTATGTGATCAGAAGATAGATACCATAATAGGCGAATATGTAAGAAAAAGGCTACTTTTTACAAAACAAAGTCGATATTATCGTATGTATGTCCCCGTGGGAGCTTTCCATCTTCAAAACTACGAAACGAAATTTAATGAGGTTTTTTTAAGAGGTTTTGGTTGAAGAGGATGGTTTTTTTAATTTGTTAGGGTTTGGTGTTTAAATTTCACGCGTACGAAGCCGCGGGCAACAGCTATATAAAACAATGTATACTTACGTGACAAGTTTCATTGCATTTGTCGTAAATAAGTCGTAATCTTTTAAACAATAACCTAATTGTGCGAAGTTGTTCTTGCATTTTAGCTTTCTTGTCATTACTTGCGTTCTCACCGTGTTGTGTGCCGTTTGGAGGCTGGAAATTAAATTAGTTTAATATTAATAACCAATTTCACACGCATTTATATATTTTAATTGTTCTAGTTTCCTGTTTAATTTAATTGACAACAAATAATTGTAACATCACTAGTGATTCATCTAACAGACTGCCATTCACGATTTCGTGGGTTCGAATCCCACACGGAACAATTATTTGTGTGATATTTATTATTGTGATACAAATGTTTGTACAACGTCTGGGTGTTGTCTATGTAATAAAAGTATGTATTTACAAAAAAAAACCGTTTATGCATGTACATTCGTATTCTAGCCATAACACAAGCTTATAAGCTTAGCTTGGGACCTCTAGGACTTTGCGTGAAATGTCCATGAATAAATATTAAATTATTCCGCAAGAACCCGCCAGGGTGAAAATTATAAATGAAGCATTGTAGATTAAAAACCCTCCAGTGGAGGAGGCACTTGCCCAATAGTAGGACATTAGGACTGGGAACAATCTTATATATAAAATTCACGTGTCACAGTGTTAGTTAGCGTACTCCTCCGAAACGGCTTGACCGATTTTTATGAAATTTTACATGCGTATTCAGTAGGTCTGAGAATCAGCCAACGTCTATTTTTCAACACCCCTCACCCCCACCCCACTGACAGTTGTATGGCAAAACAACGTTTGCCGGGTCAGCTAGTATATTATAATATAATATAATAATGAAAATATATAATATAATAAAAACAATATAACATAATAATGGGAATAGGGTACTATGGAGCTGACATAGCCTTGTCAGGACTAAAAGCTCCTAAATAAATAAAGAATAAAAATAAAAGACTAGGAACAATAGGAATTAGAGGAACCAATGAAAATAGTAAACAATTGACTTACTTGTATAGCTTTTAATGTTTGAAAAACATCTTGTGTCCTACTAACTATATCTTGGACTGTCTCTTGACCAAATCTTAAATGAAAAGAAATAAAAATTATGCATAGCAATTAATAACGGGTTGGTGACGTGCAGTTAATCTAAAATGGACGCAAAGGGAACTAATAGGTCCATTTTAGATTAACTGCACATTTATTTATTTATTACACACAATAAATATACAACATTACAGAACATAACATAACATAACATCACGCCTTTTTCCCATGGGAGTAGGCAAAGACTATAGAACGCCATCTGCCACAATCGAAGCACACTTCCTTGGCATCATCCACACTCATACATCTGGTCATACATGCCCGACGGTTGTAAGTGCTACGCACTTGCCCCTTACAGCTTTAAAAATTAAGCCGTTATACATATAAAACATAAAATTAAATTACCAAACATACCAAAATAATGACAAAAAATAAAAGAAAAAATTATGTAAAATATAATAAACGAACAGAAAACAAACTTGTGAATAGGAACAAAAAAAAGCAAAATATACTCAAATACTCATTTATTCATAATGTTATTATACGTCATAATTTTTATAATACAAATACCTACATTACAGTATATGAATATACATGCTCATTATAAATATATCAATTTTCTAAATTATTGCTGTATTTGTACAACATGAGTGATTTGAACATATAAATATTAATACATAGAATATACATAGTTATATTTCAATGTATTTATGGACAAAAAACAGAAAATAAGCAAAAATAAATAATGATAGAGTAATATCAAAGTCAATGTGTTCATTTTAAAGTCCATTTCATTTTTAATAACAGTAAATAAAAATAATTAAATAGTAAACTATATAAAAAGTATTGTAAAAATTTTAAGTCAGTTAAAATCAAAATAGATAATATATCGTCACTGTACATACAAAGATAATAAAAACATAATAAAAGGTTATACCTGTAAATAATCAACTACATTTATAGGTACATAAAAAGATTTCAATTTTTTTATTCTAAGAATTCGTCAAATGTGTAGAACGTTTGCTTAACAAGCCACCGCTTCAGTCTTGATTTAAAGATGTTACAGTAGGAGCAGCAGAACGGACACTATCCGGCAGTCGATTATAAACATTTGTACCCATGATATGTGTTAACTTGGAGGACTTTGTAAGGGAGTGTTTTATCGGCACTAGTTTATCCGGATCGCGAGTGCTATAGGCGCGTCCGTCGCCACGCTTTTTGTAGGTATCGAGCCTAGTTCTCACATACATTGCTACCTGTAATATGACTATACATGGTAATGTCAAAATTCCCAGCTCTTTGAAGTGGGGTCTTACAGAGTCATCACGCGATACTCTCGCCACTGCCCTTACGGCACGCTTCTGCATACTGAAGGCCCGTAACCAGTCTACGCCGCGGCCCCATAACTCAGCACCATACTGCAGCAACGAGTGTACCGTCGCGAAGTAGGACTCACGCGCTGCGTCGGCCCTCACCATACGCGCCACACGGCTAAGCGCATAACAGGCGCTCCCAATTTACTGCAAAGTTTGTCAATATGATTTTCCCATGTCAAGCCTCTGTCAATTTCGAAGCCCAGGAATTTAGTATTGACCACTTGCTCGATAGCGACTCCATTTACTCGGACTATAAACGGCTTCGTCGGTCGGCCAGACAGATTAAAATAAATGAAGTGGGTTTTCTTAAGAGGATACCAAAACAGCTTCGTGCATTTTTCTATGTACGAAGTTTTCATTGTTTCTTTAGATTGAATGGCTAGAGCTCTAATTTTTAAGTATATGTTTTTTCAATATATGATCTAGGATCGCATAAACTCAGAAACGCGATTGAAAAAAGTTTTCTCGATATCTTGGCGAAACAACCTCTCAAATTTTTTATTTTTTTCATTTGTCGGTCTATTATCGCGTATTAAGGGCCTACATCAATATTATCGTACGAGTATATCATCGCCGACACGTACATATTAACACAGCCAGTGGGCACAGAAAATGAAGAATTAGGGATACTTTTCCTATTTACTCAAAATCTACTAAATATATTTTAATTCTGATTTACGTGTTTCTATATATAATAGTTACTTATGTTTTTAAAGTTATTTCATTAGTTAATACGCGATAATAGACCGACAAATGAAAAAAATAAAAAATTAGAGTGGTTGTTTCGCTAAGATTTTCTATCGAGAAAACTTTTTTCAATCGTGTTTCTGAGTTTATGCGATCCTAGATCATATATTGAAAAAACATATACTTAAAAATTAGAGCTCTAGGCATTCAATCTAAAGAAACAATGAAAACTTCGTACATAGAAAAATGCCCGAAGCTATTTTGGTATCCTCTTAACTAATGAAATAACTTTAAAAACATAAGTAACTATTATGTATAGAAACACGTGAATCAGAATTAAAATATATATAGTAGATTTTGAGTAAATAGGAAAAGTATCCCTAATTCTTCATTTTCTGTGCCTACTGGCTGTGTTAATATGTACGTGTCGGCGATGATATTGATGTAGGCCCTTAAGATTTAACGCCAAGCCATTAACGTTAAACCAGGTAGCAAGACTAGAAGCAGCCTCGTTCAGCTGCTCTTCGAGACACTCGACAGTAGGCGCAATAACTATTGCCGCGACGTCGTCTGCATACATTAGAATCTTCGCTTGTGATACTGTGATATAAGATAAATAGTAGACTATCCAACACAAAAAGAACTTTCCAATTCGAACCAGTAGTTTTTGAGATTAGCGCCTTTTAACAAACAAACTCTGCAGCTATATAATATTAGTATAATAACAGCCAATCTATGGATACTTTTCACACACTTAAAATAACAATGACTTAATTCAAAAACGAACAGTACATAAATCTAGGTTTTACAAGCAGGCTTATGCAATGAAGTTTATACCGAAAATATCATAAGGTACGTTAACTAGTGCGCTTTAATGAAGCATTAACTTGCGTTTTGCATTCCATATTTTTTTTTAAATTTAGGTTTACGTCAGTTTATGCGGGCGACATAAACATCAATAAAACTGCAACATAAACTTCCACCTATCATATTTAGAAACTACTGGCAACGGCTTCATATCAATCATCACAACTACAAAAAAATAAAAGTTGATATTTAAAAAAAGCTATAGTGCCAAGAGTACATACTTGCAAAGTGATGCAGTATTGAATTCTTTATTCTGCGGTGGTTGTGCAGCAGGCTGTGTGGGCGGAGGTGCTGCCCCAGGAGTAACCACTGTTCCACTATTCTGCATACTACCTGGAAATTAATATTCTATGTATATCTAACTAATTGACTTAAGAGGATACCAAAATAGCTTCGTGCATTTTTCTACGTGCGAAGTTTTCATTGTTTCTTTAGATTGAATGGCTAGAGCTCTAATTTTTAAGTATATGTTTTTTCAATATATGATCTAGGGTCGCATAAACTCAGAAACGCGATTGAAAAAAGTTTTCTATAGAAAATCTTAGCGAAACAACCTCTCTCATTTTTTATTTTTTTCTTTTGTCGGTCTATTATCGCGTATTAACTAATGAAATAACTTTAAAAACGTAAGTAACTATTATATATAGAAAAACGTAAATCAGAATTAAAATATATTTAGTAGATTTTGAGTAAACAAAATAAATTTCCCAAATTCTTCACTTTCTATACCTACTAGCTGTGTTAATATGTACATGTCGACGATAATATTGATGTAGGCCCTTAATGAACACTATTCTAATAAAAATTTGTACATTGCAAGCTTAAAATGACAGTGACTTAACACAAAAATCAAAACTAAAATCAAAACAGGGTTTAACACAAGCCAGTTTCGGGTACCAGGTCATTTATGAGATATTAGGCTAGTTATTTTTGAGTTGGGTCACTATCATTTTCAGTGTGTGACTGTTACAGTGAATTTTCTTAAAAGATGTCATTGCAGACAGATTTAACAGATGTAAATGATAATTACATAAATCTGTCATATCTCAAACAGATTAGGCAGCATTGCTTTTAGTCACATTGGCTATAACTATAACAATGTGTTTTTTTTAATCCTTAAAAACATCATTGACATTATTATCATGATCATCATTAGAAATATAATGAGAAATGATTATTTACCAGGTTGAGGTACCGCTTGTGGTACCATACCTGCACCAGGACCAGCTCCAACCACACCCATGCTCTACAAATTATAACAAACTGTGTTTTAAAATATTATTGTGGAAAGACCTAATGTTACCTAACCTACCTAAACCTTTTGACTGCCATATTATGCCAACTTAACACCTGGTATGATGGTAGTGAGTGTAGTGGTCGACAATGACACTCACTACCATCATGCATGTTTGACCAGATTACAATGATATGATGTACTATACACTTATTGTAACAACTAACAATAACCAGTATTTTTACAAAATATATAAATGAATTTTTAAGAGTGAATCACCTGTGATCCGATTCCCATATTGCCCATCTGATTCTGCATTGTAGCACCATAAGGTGGTACCATTTGATTACCCATGCCTACCATAGCACCAGTGTTGCCCATAGGACCTCCCATGACACCTAGAAAACAGAAACCTGTTATAGATAAATAGTGTAAAATAAATAGTGCAGTAACTAGAAATATAAATACTGTTTTCCGTGTGGTGACAGATTAAGAATACAAGTGTTACCACCCCATTTCCTCCCTAGGGTGCTGTAAAAGCCAGCTAAGGAATATTGTATACAGATAACATCCTCTGTGAGAGGTGAAGAACTTGAAAATTAACCCTGTGCCAACACGCCTAGTTAGCATTGCAGAGTAGACCATAAGCCCGTGCTCGACAGTGAGACGTTAATGGGCTGGAGAGAGATATGTAATATTGGACAATATATGTAATACTCGGTTTAGAAGTACTAAGTTGTAATACTGGCCAATATAACGATATTATTATAAGTAGATCCTTAACAATTAATACAAGTCCTATGGACAGATGTTACATCTATCAGTAACTCATATAATAGAAGTTCCATACATTGATTTATTAGCATTGTTTTACACACAATAAAGTTTGTTTTGAACTGTTTACCTGCTAACTGGTTCGGCATGGCCTGCATTTGACTACCCATAGGCCCGGCACCAAATCCAGTCCTCATAGCGCCAGTATTGCCCTGGAAATTTCCAGGAAACTGATGGCCTTGTCCAGCCATTGTTAAAAAAATGCGGTAACTAATATGAGAATAATTTAATAATTAATTAGAAATAAAAATACCGCATTCGCTCGGGTATACACCACAGATTAAACCAAATGTGTTTACAGTTTTTGACAATTATACTGTCAATTATTGTCACAGAGTAGAACCAAAGAGTACTATTACAAAATAAAAATAGAAAGACATCATTCCCATTTTTATTGTTATCGTAAGAGTGACCTCTACTGGTTTAGTTTTTGACAGGAGATATACGTCAACGTGCGTACCTTTATAATATATAAAAACAAAACATTTTTGTAACTTTTACGAAACTTAAACCTAGGGGGAGTCTATTTTACCCATTCAATGGGCAAAACTAATGCATAAATAAAACTATAGAGTAACACTCGGTGTTATTTTATTAAACATGGAAATAGTGATATTCTTCGAGTAAATACGGATCAACACCAGCTTAACGCGCTCAATGCTGAATAATTTGCGAATTTATAGCCAATGCTAATAAAAGAGTTATTCGCCCAGTGCTGAAAACGCGTATGTGCGTTCAAAAAATTTTTCGCGTAGTGCTAAGAACGCTTATATGCGTTCATAGAAAACTCGCGTAGTGCGGCTGGACGCTATAGCGCGTTGTCTTTTACCTTCCCGCAGTGCGGCCGACGCTTATGTGCGTTCGGTAACTTTCGAGTTTTATGACTGTCATATAACAATTACGGGTCATATAAAGGTGTTGAATGGATAAAGGTGCTTCCACACTAGTGTTTATTTGTAAGAGATTTTGTGAAGTTTACGCCATAATATATCTTCGTTCGGTTTTGTTAAAATAGTAAGTTATACCTTAATAAAACAGTAATAGTAAAGGTACCTTCTCCCGAAAGCCCTTTTATTCTTAATTTTTTTTAATTTACGACTCTTCGCCCGCCTCGCAATAGACTCCATTTATAAATAGACTAAAACTACCTATTACTTTAGTTAAAAGAGCAAGTCATAATAAAATTATTTCAATAATCTATTGTACTAAATTAGGTTATTGTTGTCGTCGCCGACGCCCCCGCCCCCTGCAAGATTCGTAGCAGAAACCTGACTAGTGTGTAGTCTCCTTTACAATTCCACATTTTACGACCGCTTCGAAACAATAGACACCCAGAATACACGCTATAAACGCACAGGTGCGGCGCACCCCGCTTGCCTACAGATTTTTTTTTGTATGGACGCGTATACGCGTCGGCCCGCACTTGGTGAAGATCAGAAAAACGCGCATAAGCGTTAGCCGCACTGAACGTATTAACTCAATTAATTTATATAAAAAAAGCAATTATTTGCAATTCTGATAAAACCCATGTACTACTAGACCATATTAGGCAATTAAACTAGACTATCGACGGACGGACTATAGACTATCAACAATAAATCATTATAAATTTATTTTATCGCCATCTAGTTAATATAATATGAGCCAATTCTATAAGTTTTGTGAGCAAGAAATTGAGATGTCGCATTAGGAAAGAAATGGCAACATTGGCAACGCTAAGTTGGAAGGAAAGGAAACTCCCTTGATCTTCCCATCCCACTGAAGAGTAGACTACATCCAGAAAATAGCTTTTATTATATCAAGTAATGTTTTATTAATTTTCTAAGTATAATACTTTAGCACTAGTAAACGTAATCTGTGGTTGTAATCCTCTCATGGTCACAGATTCTCATGGTGATCATTTTTTCGAATATAATTTGTGTTATTACGTAAAAGCCTAGCAATAAAAGCATAGCAAGTTTTACTTTTAGCATTTGGAATTATCTAAGTAGTGAAACAAGTCTGTCTCTGAAACTGTCTCTCTAGGTCACAGACTACCCCCAATGGATTCCGCACGCGAAGCGATGAACGCAAACCAAACGTATGCGCTATTCTCGCATACGTAACGTGAGATATCGACGTGTGATTTTCATCGTAGCAAAAAGTAGTTGCAATCAGAGAAATCGGTGAACATACATAGAAAAAAAAAATGTAAATACAACCGAACATGTAGCCGCCTCCTTTTTGTACGTCGGTTAAAAATTGGCTATATTTTTTTAGTTGTGTTGTGAGATTGAACCTGCGACGGTATATGAGCGAAAGCCAAATCTCCGATATTCAATTTTATTGTTAAAATACTTAGTACGAGAAACATATTACTATGCCGTTCAAATGAGAATAGGATTGACCCCGTGTCATGTTTTGACGTCTTAGTTGTCAATTTGAACAATTTTGGTAGGGCCAGCAAAACAAGACATTTTTATAATATTATTTATCTTAATCTTTGTCATTATCGTTTACTAATTTTCGAGCAATTAGCGAGATAAATACAATTAAAAACTATAACAAATAACGACAAGTTCAAAACAACAACACTAACAAACAAAAATAATGAGATATATAACAACCACATTACAAACAGAAATTAAAATAAAATGCCTTATAATTCATATACTCAACAAAACTCACCAACAACAACAAAATGGCGGTTGGTAATTCAACTTATTATCATAGTATACAACAACGAAATTATTGAAAGAAAATAGTATTTCTTTTTTAATAATATTTAACTATTATTACTCAATAATTTAAGACGTTTTTCGCTTCAAATTACCCAGTTCAGGTAAAAGAAAAAAAAAACATTATTAATACGCAAATAAAGTTACGTTGCCGACAGTACTTTCCTAATCACTTTTGCTTTTGACAACTAAAGGTCATTGCCAATCCTATTCTCAGTTGAAACGTGTTGTCATTGGTAAGCTCACAGCTAGGTGTGTTTATAATAAAATGATTTACTATTTGATAAAATGCACATTTGTTGTAAATAATAGTGTGAATACAGTTCAGTTGAAATTTCATCATTATTTAAAGTTAATGTTGGATAGTAGCCAAGTTTTTGACGACACAGATTCTTTCGCCGCAAACCGCAAATAGGAACTATTCATAACCCCGCATTTCTTTTTTAATTTACGCAGATTGGAAACAGGTCATAAAAGAAACAGCCAGATGTACCTTAAAATTTAATGTCCATTTTAGAATATCCTAAAATTAAGTACGACAGTATAATTTTAAATTAAATATAACAGTTATTAGGTATTTAATTATTTATTATGAATTTACGTTTATATATAGTTATGTAATACATACTATATAATTGTGCTTATAATTACTATGAACGAAATGCACTTATATGGACATTTCGGAGCGTAATGCCTTACCGAAAACTTTTATACATCGATGATATGTGTATATTTTCTATTACAATTACTAAATACATTATGATATATTATATATTATTATGTTTAAGGCAAAATGGCCACGTTTATGGCTGAAGGTAAGCTTTCAGGTACGCAAATAGAGACCATGGCTCTTATTCACTTGCAGCTAATCGTGTCTCGTGTTACATTCAAGACATGCGATTCGCGGCAAGCGTACTCTTTTTGCGTACCCTAAAACGTGCCTTTATATGGTACTGTTGTTTTGGTATACATTGATTATTTCTACTTACATAAGTTACATATATCAATAGTATAATGAATATATATAACATTATATTGGACCGAATCATGTATTATATAATTTATTACCGAATATTATCGATAGAGATTCGATTCGGTCTGTAAAATATTTAACAATTTTTATTTAATATCTTCCACATAATAAATAGTTATCAACATGTAGATTTACAAATATCAACAAAATAAATTACGAATAACAGCTTAGTACAACTATAATTAAGTTTACATTTATATATCAGTTATATCTAATAGGTCTGTGCCTCTAACTTGTACTATGTCGCCGGCCAAGTCACCTTCTGTTTGGAACAAGATATTAAATTGCTGCCAAGAATATAATAATATGGAAACATTACAGTAGTCACAAATGTACAATTAAATTTTTGCAACTATGTATACGTTTCTGAATATATAAACATTTAACTATCTTGTGATATGCAAATAATGTGTTACAAAATGTTCTACATTAATTTTTCGGAAAAGAGGAAGCTTTTCTATCATACTCCTAATTTATCCGATTATTCTTTTTTAAAAATAGCAGTAAGGTTTTATTAAGTACACCAGCCAGGTTTGTGCTTCGGATTAACTGAAGCATAGATGTAAAGAGAAAAACTATCAATTTTTTTTTTAATATTATTTAAACTATGTGTTCGTTCCTATTTTAAAACAAAGACTGGCCAACGACAATCTATAATTCATTACATTAAAATTACAAGGACTAGTAATTCAATTATCCTAACTATTAAGTACCCTAAACCGCTTTGGAGAACAAATTATAATAATATTTAACATTACAAGGGCATATATAGATAGTGTACAAAAAATATTGTATTTTCACATGACAATAATAAGTACCTACATTTACCTAAATTTACATTTTATTTATTAAAATAGCCCTTTTTATTGCTCTACCTCAATCTTAAACTAAACAAAGTCCACTTTAGAACATATTGAGCAACATGGACGTGTTTATACAGAACTAGGAAAACTAAGAATTATCTATGGCGTCTTACAACCAAGCGAATTTATAATAGTAGATTTTTATTTAA
This sequence comes from Orgyia antiqua, assembly GCA_916999025.1. Taxonomy (NCBI): domain Eukaryota; kingdom Metazoa; phylum Arthropoda; class Insecta; order Lepidoptera; family Erebidae; genus Orgyia; species Orgyia antiqua. The sequence continues at coordinate 26,352,750 of OU779862.1, forward strand.
GAAATTAACACGACTTCAACGTGTATAGCACTCGTCGCTATTTTTTTTTCTTTATGGTACATAATCCTAGTGTACATGTATGTATTTTTACAGGTTCCCTAATGATTGACCAAAAAATTATTGACAAATGATCATTTGACAAACAAGGTTTCACCAAATGATCATTTGACAAACAATACACTTGACAAAAGTATCATCTTACAAAAACTTACTTAGCAAATAATCCATTAGCAAACACTACACTAGACAAATGTGTTAAGTGTTCAAATGTCAATATTGACCTTTTTGTCATTTCACCAAATGATATGTTTCGTAAATTAAGTTGTTTTGTATGTATCATTATCATCATGAATCATTAAGAGGATACCAAAATAGCTTCGTGCATTTTTCTATGTACGAAGTTTTCATTGTTTCTTTAGATTGAATGGCTAGAGCTCTAATTTTTAAGTATATGTTTTTTCAATATATTATCTAGGATCGCATAAACTCAGAAACGCGATTGAAAAAAGTTTTCTCGATAGAAAATCTTGGCGAAACAACCTCTCAAATTTTTTATTTTTTTCATTTGTCGGTCTATTATCGCGTATTAACTAATGAAATAACTTTAAAAACATAAGTAACTATCATATATAGAAACACGTAAATCAGAATTTAAATATATTTAGTAGATTTTGAGTAAATAGGAAAAGTATCCCTAATTCTTCATTTTCTGTGCCTACTGGCTGTGTTAATATATACGTGTCGGCGATGATATACGATAATATTGATGTAGGCCCTTAATAAAGGGAGAAATGCCAATGCCATGAAGTCGTTTCTAGCACTCGCCGGCCGCTGCCGTGCTCGCTCGGCTCGTGCGTTTGGGGTTATAGTTCTAACCTAACCTAACCCAATCTAATAAAAGAGATATATTATTATATCTCCAAAAACGAACAGGTTAATAAGTAATTATTACGCAAACAATGTAAAATATTTTTTTTTTCATTCTATATAATAAAATATATCAATTAATACTTATAGTATTTTCTTTTTAGGAAAATCCAGAGCAGTGGCTTTGCAAAAAATAAGCAAGAGATGGTCATTTTAACAAGAATACCAAATTTTTTGACCAATAGTAGATTTATCTGATAAGTCAGTTGCCAAATGTTAGTTTTGTAAAGTAATAATTTATAAAATGTAAATTTAAGTGTTGATCATTTGGCAAAATGAAACATTTGTAAAATGATCAGTGGTAAAATGATCAATAGGCGAATTAATTGTTTTGGCAAACGTTGTTTGTCAAGTGTAGTTTTGCCAAATGACTTTTGGTCAAACAATCGGATACCATTTTTACAACTTTAAGACATTCGTTTCGTTCTAAGGCGTCCTATAGAAATATATAATACCTTACCAAATTAAAAAGCTACATAAAATGGAAATTATGTATAGGAAATGTTGTATTAATGTATGATATTAAATTCGGAAGATTTTTACTTTATTGTACATTCATAAAAAATGTCTGCCAGCTATACTTTTTCATTATTTAGAGCAATTATTTATGTTCATACTATTTGTGTGAAGTGACGCACTAGTTTATGTAAAGCGGAAACCGTACGTTATAAATAGAAATATTATTATGTTTCTTTTTGCTGTTTAGTTAGTTCAAAAGCAAATCTAATGTAGCTAGCTGTCTTCTCAGGGTCTCTGACTAACTCAGGGGTGAAATATTAAAGTAACATTATTTTCAGATTCAGTCAAGCCTATTTTCTCCACTGGGTACGCTGGGCAAATGCCCAGGGCCTTAGTGATTGAAGGGTTACGTACCAAGAAGTAAAATAGGACGCTAATACTGAGACTTCGTTGTCCGTCCGTCAGTCGGTCACCAAGCCGTATAACATTAAGAGGGTGCTGTACTCCTAATTTAGGTATTTGCCTTAGGTATTGCTCTCCCTATTCCCAAGCACCGTGCTGAGAGAGACAAATATAGCTGAAACAGATTTTACCTACAAATTCTTTGAAAAAAAGACGTCTCGTAGTCCCCTTTTTTCTTCGCGAAAGTTAAACTCATTTTACTTGTTTTTACGCTATATTATAGATGAAGAGTATATCTATGCTTGTATCACTTTTTTTTGGTAAAACGTTACCAAATATATGTGATAGACGCTGCAACTTTACCTAAAGAAAAGCGAAAAAATCTGGATTTTCGGATGGTCATATTTCTTTTAGTTATTATGTATTGAAAAAAAGAAAGAGACAGAAGCATAGATATACCCTTTATCTATAATATAGCGTAGTAACAATTAAAATCGGTTTAACTTTCGCGAAGAAAAAAGTGAAGTACGATACCCATATTTTTGTAAGGAGCATAATTTGGTATCGAGCCCTCTTGACAGTGTTATGTAGCTAGGGAGTTGAAAGTGTCACAAATGTTATTTCTGTTACTATAATGGTTATAATGGAAGTTATCTTTATTTATATTATTCGTTAAGAAATAAAATAGGAGATTGCAAGCGTTTATGTAACTTCATTAAGCGATAAAGCGAAAAATATAATTATGGCTCGATTTTTGATAATTTAAAGCCGCTTTATGCAGCTAAATAAGGTTTTTTTAAATTATTTATTGTCACTTCAGCTGTTTTGTTTCAACTTGCATTTTAATATGCGGATCATATACCAAGGTTACTAAGAAAATATAACTTACTTAAATAATCTATTTTCTTATACTTATATTAAAATATAAAAATATGTGATGTTAGGAGTTGAAAGAATAAGGCAAGAATATTTCAACATAGCTTTTTATAACTTTGAATATTTATTTAAATATGTATGTATATATTATCATATATATAGTTTGGTATAATAAGTACAAGCTCTGCCTAATGGTCTAAGCCGTGATATTAGGTACATACAGACTTATAAAAAATTTGAATATGTACCGTTTTTATCCAACGGGTACTTTTAGCAACTTAACCGTAACACAAATACGCATTACACATTGCTAAAAGAATTTTTAAATAAATCTTGCCACTTGCAAAATCTCTTGCCAAAGATTTTAAGATAAAAGCGCTCGTTCTAAAAAAGAAAATAAATAGCACTAAAATTCTTCAGACAAATAATATTCTCTACAGTCCAGCTGCCGATTAAGTTCTATTGTATTCTTAGAAAGTTTTGCGAAATTATACGTAGTTTTTGTTTTTTAGTGTGTTATGAAACTCCTTTCATACAAAATCACAAACGGACACTTTAATTTACTTTTATAGATTCGAGGAACTTCTACCATCTTACAACTCGTCTCCGTAAGTTGTGTTAAACTCTGGTTGCTAACATGGCAATGTATACTTAAAGCAGCGAATGACTTCAATAAAACGATGTGTCTTCAAAATGGCGTCATTTTTAATAAAAAGACACTGTTAAGTGTACATGTTACGTGTATGAACGACTTCATAAGAAGGATGTATTCCAAGTATTCCAGGAAGTATTCCATACTTTTTGGCTGGGTAAGCCGATTTAGTACTTTTTACGCGAAAGCTGGCGCTTTCCTTATGCTCCCGTTTTAAATTGGTGCTGTTCTTTAATAGGGATCCATGAGGAAACCACACAAGTTTTAAATTTGCATTAAATTTAATGTCTGTTTCTGTGCAAAAATTATCAGACCCCAAGAAAATTAGACACAAACACGACGTAATTTGCCGCTGCTAAAAACTGCACCGCTGCTGAAACCAGAGCTTTACTTTCTAATAAGAATCATTTGCCATTGTCACGATCTTCAAAGATCATATTCATTAGCTCAATAGCTATAAGAAATAAAAATATATATATAAATATTTCTACAATATGGTATTGGTTTTGGTCTTAACTCTAACAGCTCATAGCCTTTGGTCATTATTTAAGCTTTTTTGGTTTATGGATTCTACTAGTATGTATATAGACGTTTAGTCTGAATATTTGGCTTTCCTTTTATAAATATGCATGTTCTGCTAATGACATGGCTCGCTATCGACTTCATTACTGTACGACGCGTATATCAGTTAGGGTTGCCAATTCCCTTATAACAATATATTTCTTCAATTCGCCTTAAGCTTGCGTCATGGTTAAAACGTTTTCGTTATCCGTGAACATCTTTAAATAAGACATCTAACCCATCTAAGTCTTATCTAACCCAAAACTAATATACATTAATGGCCTTATTCATAATGACTTATCGGAGGTTTAAAAGGAGATTTTATCGAAGAGATAATAAATGTTTTAGCGTAAAAAGACTATTATGAATAACAGTTTTTGACAATTTTCGCGAACCGATTTTAGCGAACTTTTAAACTTCCGATAAGTCATTATGAATAAGACCAATAATCTTCTACTATATAAGCGTTAAGTATAAAAAAAATAGATATATTGATTAATCTATATCAATCTATGTCAGCATCTGGAAGTTGCGTTACATAATTTCAAACTATGTATGCTATATTATATTTTATTAATGCCATTTGTTTTAAATAAGCTGTTCCCTACGCAATTTATGTATGTATATGCTTTAGGTGCTGAAGTCCTCTCTATGTGTGTGGCAAATAAAAAAGTTATTACGAAATTGGCAACCCTAACCACTTTGTAAAAGAAAAAGTTTCTGCAATACAGCTGTGTCATTATCTTTTCATTTTACAATCAGACCTATTTACGTGTATTTGCAGTTCGCGGACTCATTACCGACGTAACTTTCTATTTACAAAGACACTTCCATGAAAACTCAGATCTAAACATTTTACCGAATGTTAGTATGTTCAGTAATATGTCCGGGAACTGAGGCATTAGTGCGATTTTCTTTCGTTACGTAAACGACCGTGAATACGACTATGTTGGCGGAAAATTGTATAGAGATGGCTTGATGCCGCCAGGCGGCGCTATTCCAGTTACACACTATTTTCCACCAAAGTTATCGAGTTCACAGTCTTTAGCGACTAAAACTCGGACTAAGGCCTCTTTTGGTAAGTCATATCTATTGCATCCTCGCCTCTTGTAGTTGCGGAGGGTATGGTAGAGGAGGTAGCAGAGGAGCTTGTACTCCACCTCCGGGCAAGGCGTAGTACTGAGAGACATAGCCCGCACCACTCGCTGCCGCTGCTGCAGCTGAAATATACAGTTTTTGTATAGGTACGAGTGTAAAAAGTCGCAACAATAGAAAAATAAAAAGTTTTAATCGGGACAATTTAATATCGGGACTTAAGTCCACAAGGTTCAGGTTAATGCAACGTTTTAAAGAGATAAAAGTCACGTTTAAATCAAAGCTACTGTTACATAGAAACAAACTCGATAAGTTTTAACATCCCTTTATGAAAATGTTTCTTCCTAAGTAATTTTATTCACTTGTCAATTTTTCTAGATTTTCTTGCATGTAGCAAGTAAGTGTTCAACAGCAAGAACTGTTAGGAAAAAATTGAAATAAAGAAAGAAGAAACGATAAGTAAAGTAAGTGTAAATAATATAAGTAATGATGAGTCTAAAATTATAACCCACCGGCAGCTGTAGCGTAAGGATCAAAACCAGCAGCAGCGTACTGTTGTTGATAGGCAGCGGCTCCTTGTGCAGCTGCCGCTTGGTACTCGTATAAATGATTCGCCGCTGCCATGGCAGCCGCATGCTGTAATTGCGGCAATTGTACCAGTCCACCAGCGCCCGTGCCAACACCAGCACCCACCCCACTCATCGCACCCATATAACTTGGAGTCCCGTACACGTACCCAGGTGACAACCTGTCAATTTTACAATACTCATAAATATTTTACTAACATCAATAGTCCGGAAACTAGGACAAGTGTAATGCAATAATTGAAATAACCACCCGTAATGACTTCCCACTGAATTGATTTAATCAGTGAGTTGTCATCGGCAATGCGTTTACTCTACAAAAATATACCTTGTGGAAATACGGTAACATGGTGTGTATTGAGAGACATTGGATATTCCAAAATATTGGAATTCAATAGTCATACAGTCACCACAGCTTTGGTCCTAGACGTAGGAACTGGGGCAAGGTTGCTTTTTTTTATATGTTCCTTCTCGCCCTAGACATGGTATTCACTACAAATTCTATCGTTATTTCATCTGAATTGTGTTTATTTTAAAGACAATCTGGGATAGCACCACTTAATTAAAAAAAATATTATAAATAAGATAAATATGTCCCTGTATGCTGTAACTAAATTGTCTACGTTGAATACTAAGCAATTAACAGTAAGAATGAGCCTTCCACAAGGTATAATAGGATAGACGCACCGACATTATTATTTGTTGGAAAATTACCACACTGTACCTAGACCCAACAGCCTCGACAGTAACGAGCATCTAGTTTTGTTATGTTAGTAGACATTGATAAACTGTTGCTTATTAAAGTTATTTTAGTATAAGACGTATTTATAATGTCGCCTTCATGAAACCGCCGCCTTGCGTCATGAAAATTTATAGAACACGTAAGTATTTAGGTAATAAAGAAAATCAATGCGAAATACGTCATCACTACGCTTCAACTAATGTGTTCACTATTTACAATTATTTTTGGCTCCACTGTGCTGTAGCTGAATATTAGAAATTTATAGGAAATGTAATGTAAAGTGGCAAATAACTGATTACTACAATATATAAAAAATTGTAGCACTCGAGTGCCAAGAGAAGATAACTCGATCACCAGGAAATATTTTGTTTTGTGAAATACTGACTAATTTCCCATCTTAAAATTACTCAACGCGTCTAAATAAGTTTTAAGTGCTGTAAATACTTATGTGGGAAATTTTTAATATACAAGTGAACTAACTCTTAAAAAATAATCGAATAGACTAATAGAGGATTATGCATAGAAAAGTGTCAATTTCGCTTAATTCGCTTGCGAAGGCGGTCAAGTTGTTTGAATGAATCTCGAGATGACTTCCAACGTCAGCGTTCCTCAGGAACCCTCACAGTGACGGCACGTTCCAATCCAATTACCCGTCTTTTTCTATCACTCCAAAATTCGATAGAGATAGGTTGATTATGTATGTTCCATTTTATCTGTATTAGGATGGCACAGGAGGGAAAAGAGAGAGTTACGCATGCGTACTACACGCCCGCCTTGATGCCCCGCCCGCCTCTTAACGCCCACCTGTGGTCTACTGGATAATGCAAATACCTACATGGCTTCATTATGAGAAAAAGATGATAAAAGTAAGGAACAGTAAGCAGTGTTGACGGGCCTCGTGGTCTAGGGACAATCATTTGTATGATGTTTATATTTATCATACAAATGTTTGTACTGCGTCTGGGTGTTTCTATGTACTCGTATTATAAGTATGTATTTACAAAAGAAAAGTAGTATATGTAGGATATCCGTATTCTGGTACCCATAACACAAGCGTATAAGCTTAGCTTGGGACCAGAGGACGTTGTGTGAAATGTCCATGAATATTTATTTATTTAGTGTGAATCGGCAGTTTTTTTTTCATTACTGAATCAGATTTTAGGACTAAAAAACTGCAATACAATTCAATTTAGGAGCAACGAATGGTGATGTTGGATGTCATCACTAAAGTTACTTTATTCACCGAGAGATTCTAAGGGAACTGGTTGTTACGGGTTACTATAATAAAAACTTTATCTTACGCGCCTTTTTACAAATATTTTTGATTGATCTACTAATGAGTGTCACACACACAAAGGGCTTTGCTAATACCAGTGTCATAGCACTTCATTTGAACTTGGTAAAGTTCCGTTTATTTCCCCTAGATGGCTCACACTAGGTTTACTAGCATAGCATTAAAATACTTAGATGTATTGGGTATCTTTCTAACCTCTTAGCTTTTTTAGATATATGTCACTACTAGAAGTCGCAAATAAATTGCGATGCGCCTCAATTTTTCAGTAAATTAATGCAACAGTTGCTAACTATTAACTGCAGTGTTCTAGTTGTGTTTCTAATGGACATTTATACAGGAGTTAATATATTTTAAACACCATCTAATAAAGTAGTAGGTGAAACCAAACAGCATTATAAAACTGGCATGTACTCACACAAGCTGAGCTGACACATCTACGAAAATACAAACACATCAACTTACTAATCCGACAGCTAATACAGAAGTTAGATGCCACTTTCAAGGTTTCACATAGAAAGTATATATAGGTACTATTACATTAACTTACATGCAATACATTATTGGAAGTAAATAAGCTGAATATAAAGTAGAAATAAACATCGATTTATTTCTAAATATAATTTATTTGTAGTAAAGACAGTATCTTGACTACCTACTTCATTATTCTATGTACCTATATTGTATTTGAGGTCAACATTAGAATATACTGCAATATCATTAATTATTATAAAGTATATGGACAGTATAAACTTTTCATAGTAATGACCATGTTGACATTATGTATTTAGTGGGGACACTTCGAGGTGAAGGTGCCCACTTTAATGTGAAAGAACAAAAGCGTTAGCTGGATGATGCTTTCACTTAATTATTTTTCGTTAAAAAGTAGGTGAATAAATAAAAGAGTATAGTTATGTTGGCGTGGTGAGTATCGATTCTTGGTCGTCAATATGTAATTAACTGGAACAGATAGAGGTCGACACGGACATGCTGAATTACAGCAAATAATACGTATAGTACTTAACGTTAGACAGCAGGGCGGCGGCGACAACAGCGTCGAATACAACGGCTGTAGTCGAGAACGCGCTCAAACCTACGCACACACAGCGCGTCCTAGACTACAGCCGCTATTATCTACTGACAACTTTAGTAAGTGTATTAAACGAAATCCACCACCAACAAAACTCAATACAAATCAACAAAATCTTACACGAACACGGCATAAAACATAAAAGTAAAGAAAACATTGAGTGTCGAGAACGATGCGTAAAGTGACGGCGGTGGGCGGCGCCCGCGATCAAAACCAGCGCCGGCGCCGCCCATGCTATTTAGCTTTGTAAAACGTAAACATTAAAAAACCCAATCGACTAATTCACACCCAAAACGAAAAAAAATCCACTCTCACGCTCACTCTTGCCATAGATACCTATGTGAAAATGTTTGATTATATAGTCTAGGTGTTGTCCGTCGACCGCCACGCCGCTAGCCGTCCGGAGACACCGCTCGCCTCATCTACCGAGACAAAAGTCAGCTACATCAGCTGTACCGTTCACACTCAACCTAGATATCACTTTACTACTTGCTCTTTTATTACATAGATCCCGTAACAATAATGTTTTATCTATCCTTAATGTTAAACCCGTTGAACTCTACGCCCTACATTGCTTATTCTTTAGAACCATAAACTTATTTTAGTCTTGATAGTACATGTTAATCCCCATTCAATACGGGTTTATTACATACTAAATAATTTATCTCGTGTATTCACATACGATGTAAAATAATCAATCCGCCATAAAACTACTTGTAATGTGAAATTATTGACTATGAAATGTCAGTCGAGTATCGAATTCTGATTTTTGTCTCGTGAGATGTTCAGAGCGGCATGCGGCGCCGCTAGTGCTGGCAAATATCGAAGTGTTGAACCACTGAACATTTATACAATGATACAAATATGAAACACCGATAGCATGGGGTGGATACTTACCCGTATGGTGATTGCAACACTGTCGGATAGCCAGCCCGAACGCCTGCAGCGGCAGCCGCAGCTAAACCAAAACCTGCAACAAACAGTGCTATTTTAATACGGTTGCCACAGCACTGACAATAAATGACGTGTCACAAAAAGAGGACACGAAATTCCAACAAAAAATATCTACATTGCTCTTTCATCATTAACGTTAGTAGACATGTTATTTTCGGTTATACTTAACGGAAGTCGCTAGACTCAAATTGAAATATATCACGAAGAGATTGGAGCACATCCAAATGACACAAGAATCAACTTAGCGCAGGCAACGTCGCTGTTAATTTCTTTTTATTGCATTGTTAAGTCGAGCGAGGCGGCGTCTATTTTGGTAGCTCACCGCCCGCCCGGGCATCGGCATCCAGGGACATACCTCTTGACAAGAAGACGACAAACACTCGCTATAAATGGCTTACAAAGTTTGGCACGGGCTGATGTACAATATTAGCCTATAGACATCTTGTACCTGAATTAGGATAGGAGGCAAAGTAATTACATCTCCATTACAATTTGAATTATATTGCTGTATGTTTTTAATAGTCAGCAATTATTTTCCGCATCTAATGAATCTGTCGTTTTATAATCATTGGTTAGTAAATTAAGAATTACAGGATGATGTGTTCAAGTCATAATCTCTGATTAATGGTTAATGATCAGAAGAGCGTAACTAGTACCGGCTATAAAGTACATTTCGGTATTGTGTGGTGAAATTTCATCGGTGATTACAGTGGATCACATCCGCATCCTCTCCGGATGGTGTTTCGGTTCGTCTGCTTCGATAGTTATTATGACGACCTTGGTGTTTTTAATACCATGCAATAATACATTTTTGGACTGTTTTATGTCCACAAAACAAATACGCAAAACGTTAAATTTTAATCACAAAGCTTAGCGGATATGAAACTTATGATAGAACCATTTGTAACTCTATCTTCCGTCATAGCTATTGAATATTTAATAGTAGCATAGTATGGTAGAGTGATCAGAGCCTAATCTAGGCAGTTAATCGCATGTCTATTATGTGCGCGTGATGAGCCCCACAGTACAATTTGTCCGATCGATGCGACGCCCTTTGACGGCCGAGGTCGAACCTATGTCCACTACAAAGCTTATCTTGATTAATAAATTTTTCTCTTTCCTTTTTTAACCATTGTCCCATGGCCTAAAAGCCGCGCGTTAGTCTTTTGTTGGCCGTATGTGACCCAGATAGAGTCTAGTCGTAATCGATTATCAGATCCAGTACAATAGCGAAACAGTTGAATTTGTTTACAACAATGTAGAACAAATATGACGCAGCGCAAACAGACTTAAAACTAAAACCCAAATGAATCACACGTAAAATTCTGTAGAAATTAGTTACGGATTCTCTCCTGAAAACATAGTAGGTATGGTGTAGGTGGTCAATATGAAGCGTTGTTTTGAATTCCTGTGCGAGTCTTTTTTCAGGACAACTTCTGGAACTAAGGTCGACGAACTGTAAAGCCGACAGTAAGTGCTTAACGTCGCTTGTAAGGATTCTACGGAAATACGATTTTAGACGCAAGCGAGCCGAGCGGCACTGAAAGAAAGTAGGATGTTATACGTAAGTTAATAATATAAGTCTAGATATTCCCCTCCACATAAACATGTATTGTCATAGATTATATTGTAATGTCGGTACATAAATTACATTTACATATGAATAAACTATCTTTAAACAATTGAATTATTTCAGGTGTAAGTAATTATTTATTTAACAAGGTACAGTTGTCTGGGAGAAATCACACTAGTGATAAGGCCGCCCTTTGTACAATACCTTACTTTAAGAAATTATTATGTAAGTAAAATGTATTATTGTGGTGTACAAATAAAGAGTTTTCTATCTATCTATCTATCTACAGATATAGTGTGCTATTGCCGCTAAAACCTATCCATAAAATAGTTTCGATTACATGTTTAGTAAGTACATTGTAGATTATGTCGTGCTAGTTTATAGAATCTAAAATAGAACTAGACGTGTCATGGCCCAGTTTCATATGACCAAAGTAGTCATGTTAACGTTAACCATAGAATCACGGTTTGGCGTATTGAGTCTTTGATCTGACCGATGTCGTCCGGGAGAAGACATCAAATTAATACCATAATTTTGAGAGATTTATTACAGATCTGCGGAAAGACATCGAGAGCGATTAGCTACATGTACACCCTTCTCCGGCGCGTCGCCAGCTCTCATGACATTTATTTTTAGACCAAACACGTGCGTATATAGCATAGCTTTTTATGTTCATAATGTGAACAGCCTTTTAATAAATTCCTTTATCAATTCAGATATTTAATGATGTATCCAAACAGAATTTACGCAAACCCATCAATCTTTCATTACTTGCCCAGCTTAAAACAAACTTCACAAGACATATACACAGAAGTATGTAGATACTTTATAGGTCTCCACAAAAGATAAGCTGGCGTAGAAAGATGAGGCCTTGGCTGCTTGCCAGAACTGGTGTCGCGGCAGATTCGGCCGCGACGACGTTCCCAAAACTGCGTATATTTAGACAAAATAAAGAGCGCGCCGAAGACAAAACGAGACGCAACTCTGTTTTATAAATAACTACGTGGTTCGCCGGACGGAGTCAGCCTCGCTCGACCAACCTCTGTACGCCAGCTGTTGTACATAAATAATAATTAAGACACGAAGAAAGCTCCACGCGCCCATCTTTGAGAAGCATCAGATCAGAATATACAACATTTAATCACTCCAACAGTCGAGTTAATATTAAAGACATCTAAGAGGTTTAAAAAGTGCTTAGTATATTATGTCTATGAGACACGGGGATTATCGATAGATAGAAGGGCTTCGCACGGAAGTCGTTCGTGGCTGAGGATCAAGTTTCTGGTGACAAAGCGAACGGAACTACTATAGTGAAGTGTTCCTGTGTGAACAGGGTCACTGTACGATGCTAGGAGAGTACAATGTATCGTGCGAACTACTTACGTTCATAATTTACGAGTATATTCGATCAAAGAAATGGTAGTATATAATAATGAAGTCTATGTGATATAAAAAGTCTATATAGCAATACCATGAAATTAACTAAGATTTCAGGCCAGATGGCACACATCCGCGTGATACGGAAGACGCTGTAATTTACTTGGACCGTGTTCAACAACTTCGAGGTTATTAGTGTTGCGACATCGCAAATTAGTTTATCTTCGCGCGCACTTCAGATCTCCTAAATCGAATTTAGATCTAATTCACAATAAATTCCAAGAAACTAAACGCAAGTAAGATTTAATTTACAAGTGTGACATTTCACTTAACTCAATTATGTGATTCGTAATCAGCCTAGCCAATTAAACGCTAGAGAATATTCTATTACTTCAGCAAATTCGTTACGCAAAAAACTAATCATAATTTCATGCTGACAGCGAAGCAGTGTACGAAATCGCAGGCAAACCGTTGTTGTCGTAGATAAACACGATTGTTCTATGAGTTTTATTGCTAATTTACGGTTGGAATCACATCAAAGCGACAATAGATACACAATTACGAGTTTCCTGGCATCAGTTAAACAAATATAAACAAATTTGTAAAGCTATTCAGAATATTACCTCGGATTGATTATTAGCTGACCAATTACAATTTTAGTTCTTTCTTCTCGGTAGAAAATAAACCGAAATGATACCTTCATTACATTATTTACTCCCCAGGGTGTCGTAACCCTTTGGTAAAGAAAACTTCAGCTAATAGACAGATAAAATCAACTGTGAGAGACGAAAACCTCAAAGTATACCCTACCCAGTATGGGCTGATGGGCTGAGAAAAGATTATTTTTTTCATATTGACTATGTTTTTGAATATGGAATATTTAAGTCTATATTAATATTATTAAAAGAAAAGATTTTATTGCTTGTTAGAAATGAATAAGCTCCGAATCTATTTGACCGGTTTAAAAAAATGTTTCACTATTGGTTAGTTACATTATTCTCGGTGAACTTGACAATATTTTATTTCTAAACAGTCCAAAGTTGTCGCCCGTGTTTTTAAAACATTATTACAGAAACAAAATTAATACATACTGGCATTTTTACACAGGTTTTTGGGTTCGAAATTCAAAAGTATAGGGATAACGGTATGCAAAGACAAAATAAAACACTATTACACCTATTATTTTGCTTTTAGTTTTCTAACTACGCGTATCACTGGGTGGGAATGGGGTGGTGATATTTGTATTCTTAGTCCATTACCACACATTATGGCTTCGCTTCATTCGAATTATAAACGATGTGCGCTGTTATCGATTAGTGTTTTGTGTCTGTTGTTTCTACAGAATTATTACAATTTGAATTACGAAATTCTACACGTTAGAATTAAGAGGGCACGATACCAAATTATGCTCCATACAAAAATATGGGCATCGTAGTCCCCTGTTTTCTTCGTGGATATTGCCTCCAGAGGAACGGTTTTTTTTTTCACAGTCTCTGGGTCTTATATGTCTATGCTTCTATCACTTTGTTTTTTTTTTTCAAACAATAATAACTATAAGAAAAATGACCATCCAAAAATCCCGTTTTTTTCGGCTTTCTTTAGATAAAGTTAGTCTATCACACAAAATTGGTAAGGTTTTAAAAAAAGAAAGAGATAGAAGCATGGATATACTCTTCATGTATAATATAGCGTTAAAAAAATTTAATCAGTTTAATTTTCGAAGAAAAATGGGGATTACGAAACGTCTTTTTTTTTCAAAGAATTTGTAGGTAAAATCTGCTTCAGCTGTATTTGACCCTTTCAGCGCGGCGCTCGGGAATTGGGATAGCAATGCCTAAGGCAAATACCTAAATTAGGAGTATAGTATAGGTACTATACCATACTCTATACATAGAGGGTAGGCCCTCTTAATATAAATAAGTAATTTTAATATACAACATGTTTGAATCTATTTCAGCTATCAAGCTCGGGGCTATCTTTTACCTAGGAGAAGAGGTAGAGGAATTAGATGATTGAGAGGGCACTTTGACATTGATATATGCCTGCTATGACCTATATATAGATTAAGTACAAAAATAAAAGGACTAGGAGGCCTTCAACCATCGCGAGGCCCTAGGCATTAGCCCAGAAGACGTGCCTGATCAAGTTGAAATGTACTTCAAAAAAACTTCTAGCCTTCGATATATTAAAAAACTCTTTCCCTCTCAATACTAAGATCGAATGTGAAATTGAATGCAACAGCGCGTGTGCCAGCAATAAACCATGTTATTGTAATTAATTCTACCAAAATTCACATAGATTACTATGTGAGAACGATAGAATTAGTAAGTACCTACTAAAAGTACTTGTTTTCTTTTTTGTCTGAATGTTAATAAGATTCCTATTTGTTAGTTATTGTAATTTCCTTGAAAGATGTGTGCGTGTTGTAATTTCATTGGAAGATGTGTTCGTGTTGTAATTTCATTGGAAGACGTGTGCAGGGTCTCGTTAGAGATACGTATTATTATTTTTAAGGTGTTTTTATAAAAGAAAATTCCAGGGACATTTTCTCTTAAAGTTTTCAGAGAAACATCCGAAAGATTTTCTGATATCAGAACTAGGTAAAGCTTCATGACAAGTTTAAAGATAATGCCAGCATAATAACATTGATAAGAACTTATTTTACAAACATGAATCGCTAAAGGAGGTCACTTCCTAACGACAAAAAATTAATCATGTAAAACTTATATTGTACTATTTGGTTCGCGATCCATTGAACTTGATTCTCCTTAACCATCAAAAGGATCCTGCTCTTGATGGTTAAGGAGAATCAAGTTCAATGGATCGCGATCTTATCAATGTTAAAAGGAATCTAATAAAATGATGAAGAGTCCAAAAATACAATATACATCGCTAAATTATTGGGGCTATCGATTTTATACGGCACGTGTGGACTCATCAGTGCATTCATTGCCTAAATCCCAAAGTCTGAATAAAAATATTTGATGGGGTGAGTCCACCGCGGGGGGTTTCTGTTCGGTCACATGCATAAGTAATGCACAAGCGAAGGGCGGCGCACGCGATCCAACTGCAATGCCAAACTAACAACCCCTTCCTAAGTATTAGAACACCACAAAGGGCCAAGCCATCCATTAATCAATGATGACTTGAGCGCCTTCTGCTCAGTTCTCAAGTTTCTTTACAGTCTATACTAATATTAAAGACAAGTTAGTTCCTTCGTTTTCTGTAAATGATCTCTATAAAAAAATTACATGAAAGACAAGCTGCATCTTTAACCACATATCTAAAAAAACTATGCCGCGACAGAATAAGACGAATGTTGTTTAAACTTTAACAATCATGATAGATAAGTACGCGACACGATTTTCTTCTTCTTCTTATCTTGCAACAAGAAGAAGAAGTCAGTTATTCAATTTTATGGTGCAACATATACATTATTTTTCCATAGTTGTAATATTCCTTATGAAAAAACAGTCATAAATTTATGTCAACGTTTTACATAGCTATTTTCTCAACAATAATTTAAAATTTAATTCCCTCATGTCTTCGAGTTTGATAGATAAAAGTTTTCCCATGCGACTTTGGCTAATATAACAATAATATTACTTATATCAAATATAAAAGAGGAAACATAAATTAGAAATATGTGTAAAATTATTAAAACGCGTAATCAAATTGATGCCTTCGCTGTGAGTGAGTCTATCTGTTTTCCTATTGTTTCTCACTCTATTTCTACCTAAATTATTGCAGGACCAAGCTTGCCATAGAATTCTTTTATTTTAAAAAATACGTTGAAAAACTACAAAAAAATAATAGTTTTGAGAATACAGAAAAATCGAACAAGTAAAAAAAAAAATTTTAAATTCGAAACCCCGTCTTTCTCTAGGGTTGTCGCCTGTTAGTGATTTTGTTTCAGTTGTAAGTATAGAATATATTTTATTAGAAGCATTCTATAGACAGGTGTGAATCGATTACCGCGAGTGCTGGTTCTACTCTATAATTCATAATGTCACCCCGTATGTTTGGACAAGTGGCTCGCTAGTCGCTCGGCCTTCATCAACACGCCCATATAATAAAACTTTAACAATGTTTTCATAATCGACTCCAGGCCGCTAAAATCGCCCATTGGTTGCAACCACGGCGTTGTATTTAGAAACTGGGCTACAAAACTCGTACCGAGGCAGTTAACATGCTTATAATGTAAACATAACTAAATGTAAGACAATTTGAACCTACCCTAGCAAATTGGCATACCTTTAATACACTTTGAACGAAATTTCATATAACAAAGAATCAATAGGTCACACGAAATAGAGCCAAGATTTCGATTGATATCTATTTTATATCCAAGGTCTAATGCTTATGAAAGTAATATGTGTGGGACCACCCTGGCTGGTATTCCCTGCATAAAATAATAAAAATTATTCAAATCGATTCACAACAAAATCTTTAAGGGAACGCTTTTAAATACATGTTATATTAATACAGTTGTTTTCTTCTATACTTTGCAGAAAGTATAGATAAATAAGAATAAAAAATAATTTTAAAAAACTAAAAAACACGCTTTATTTAATCAAATTATTGCATTGTCATCGGTCTTTGACAGGTGTGCAAAATTTGAATAGAATCTGACCGTTTAAAGTGGGTCAAAATAGCGTCCAAAGGAGTCGGTGACAAACATACAAACAAACATACAAGTGAAGCTAATATAAAGTGTGTAAAAAGAGCAAATATGTTAAAAAAATGAAAATAGTTCCTTCTTATTCGATTAATTATAAATCACTCATCTCTATAAAAACGTTTAAAGCAGCTTTGGACATTTTTGCTTACAAGATTCGATCGTTATTTGATAGCCCATGATAGCTGGTAGGCTGGTAGCTGCAAAACAAAGATCCAAGAGAATAGTATGAACTAAAATATGCACCCGATTATAAATGTACATGTGTTTATGTATGTAAAATGCCTTGTCTGAAATGTTGACGCGAATAAATATGTATATTCAATTTAAGACGTGCTCTTACCATAACTAGAACACTATTTTCAACACGCTTTACTTCCATTTAAACTGAAAAGCTTTTAAACTAATAAAGTTTTAATAATATTGGTTTGCGTATAAACGATATCGCTTCCCTTCAACTCGCTTTGCTTATTTACATTGGCGCAAGCCACGATGCGCGGACGCCGAAGACAGACACGCCATTACCCCTCCATCAAACCCGGCCAATAGATTTCCATATTATTCTCGTTAATCTAAACTGTTTTACATACAACATTTTCCATTATATGTCTGAAAAAATTACTTATTCAGACAAAATGTATAATTCAATAAAGTCTCAGTGTCTCACTGCCATTTACATCCAGACCATTAAATCACTTCTATTAAAAAACCCTCTGCAGTTTATATTGTGAGCAGTCGTTGCATCCCTATTTCAAAGCAAAGCCTTGCCCTTTCATAAGCTGCTGTAGTGCAGCAAATTTTATATTCTATTGAAACGGTCACTTTAAAACCGGTCTACCTAACGGTCGTTTCTATTCAAATTTATAGAGAATCTAGATTGTTAAAAGGCACTAAACATATGTTGGAACTAACACTGGTTTTATTTGTATACAATATGGAAATGTTTCAACGTATTTTAGTACAAAGATAGGACTGAAGGGCGTTGTACACAATTACAATTCGCCTCTGGCTGTTTGTATACATCAATTTTACAAGACACATGTAGACTAAACAATGATACCTACGTGGCGGCAGATTAAATACGTTACCCGCAGTTTTCAGTGTTGTGTTAAAATTAAGCTGTTTTATTTTACAAAAGAACTACATTGTCATTTTTAATGAGCACTATTGTTGCTGCTGTGACGTTTTTAATTTTGCACTTAACCTCGACAGATAAACCTAATTGAAACGTTATAAAAACCAGCCATGTATGTAATTTCATTACGACCATGGAACTTATTAAGTATAAACCATAATTTAACATTTGAATCCTAAAGCTGTGCCTAAAGCAAATTTTGAACATTTAAGCCAATATCATGATGTAGGGTTAGCTAGGGTTGTCTTACCATGCGTGGTATATTGAACGTCATCAGCAGCGCGTATCACGGGGAGTGTGGCATATGGCGCAGCCAGTATGTCGAACCAGGTGTCTCGTCATGCGCGCGCGCACCCATTGTACGAGACCCTTCCCCGCGAGACCGCACAACTGTTCAATGTATGCACTAGCCGATATATCAACAATGCCACGACCTCTACACAACGTTAATAAAGCTGTACCGAGGATGCGAATCCATTCATGGCCTCTTTTAAAATTTCTCAGACCCCTGACAATTTTGAGACTATCAGCTGTTCAATAACGGAAACTTAAATGGCCTTCAGTCACGTTTTTTGATGCGAATTTATAAAATCAGCTGTTTGAATTGATGTATTTTTAAACCATAACTTGTTTCGTTACCATGGTTTTAAAGAATAATTTTGTGTCAGATTTGATATGATGGCGGCAGCAGAATACGAATTTTTATGTGAATCTTTCTTCGGATTTCAAAGTTGCTGTAAAAGGTTTCAAATATGAGTCTGCATGAGTAAAAAGAGAATATTACCACTTCGGTATCAGAGAAAAGATAGTAAACCAATAGTGCTCATAACACTCGTACATACCCTGAAGAATAGAGCAGTAGAACTTCGTTCTTATCGGAAGGTTACTGGGAAAAGTTATAATATTTAACGAGCGGGGAAGTAAATACAGATTGCATTTAATAAAACTTTACTACACTGTACCAAATAACAGTGATTGAAGATGATGATGATCTAAGCTGCCTTCTGAAGGTCATTGAAGTTGCAATCGTTTAACCTGTAATGATTCTTGTCTGAAATTATAGGTCTATCAAGTTATTGTTTATGGCGTATGTACGGATGTTTATTGTGCCAGTCATTTATGTTACAAACTGACAATGAAGGTCGATGTCAATATAGATACAATCATTATAAATTTCGTGTTACATTTGTTACTGTTACGTTGGTTCGTGTGTTCGATTCCAACTTAGGATAATTACTTCATAAATAGTGGTGATATGTAGAATAATATACTTGAATTTAATACTCGTGGGTATTATTATAAGTAAAAAAAAATGCCATGAACATAGCCAGGGTAGGTTTAAAATGCCGAAGATTATGCCATAAAGGCAAGATTGGCATAATTCCCAACAAAATTCAATTTGTTTCAAAAGAAATACTACGAAGAATTGGAACTCCTTCTCGACATAATATCCTTGCTTTACCATGGCTGACCATTATTTTTGTTGGACCCTTACTGTTATAAATCTACTGCTTTTTGTTTTAATCACCATGCTAATGGTGGTCAGAATGTACCTACATAAAATGGTTGTTATAGGTAATCGTTTGAATCTCTGCCAATATTCGTTTCGCTAGACCCGAACAAAATAATTGCAGAAGTTGTAGTAAAGATAATTTCATTAATAACGGTTATCTTTCATAACCAGGGTTGTCAACCGTATGAGGTTCTAGGTTTTCTAAAATTCCTGGTCTACATTACTCT
This sequence comes from Orgyia antiqua, assembly GCA_916999025.1. Taxonomy (NCBI): domain Eukaryota; kingdom Metazoa; phylum Arthropoda; class Insecta; order Lepidoptera; family Erebidae; genus Orgyia; species Orgyia antiqua. The sequence goes on from OU779862.1 coordinate 26,372,886, forward strand.
AGAATATAATCTTATCCACTTTAAAGATAAGTCTAAAAATCTAAACCAAAGAAAATGCTAAAATGGGTTTGACTCTTGTATTCCATTTTAAAGGTCACGATTAGTATCGTTAAGTATATAGGTAAGTATAACCTGTACAACAAATACGTATAAGCTCTATGCTTTTAAAATATTGTATACCTCCTTTAAAATTATTACTACAGAATAATTATAAGCTATTAATTACTTTATTAGCTACTTACGACAGATGCTTTTTATTACAAAAAGATACAAGTCCGAAAATATTTTTAGGCGTTAATATTGCATGCCATTTTTTGTTACGATAGACAACCCTGTTCATATCTATGTAGAGATACTATAACAAATTTATCAAAGTAACAAATTATCGCTAATAATTATTTGATATGATATATTTCTTATCATTTATTCTAGTAGCAAATTGAAGTGTTAAGCCTAGTCGGCTATTATAACAACAACCAGGATAGTGATTCAGCGGGTCACCGTAGCGAAGTCACAAATTTTATTTATAAAAAACTAGCTGTGGCCCACAACTTCGTACGCGTGATATCTAGAAGCCAAATCTTAACAAATTGTACAGAAATGCCAACCTCTTGAACCACTCTATTATTTAAAAACGCCGCATCACAATCCGTTCCGTAGTTTTGAAGATATGAGCTCACATAAGGACATACATAAAAAATTAACGAGTTTATTTTATAATAACTAAAGATTGGGTTTAAAAATTTCCACTCCAAAAACCTCTGTAAAAGCTGTTACCAGGTCAGCTAGTTGCGCTTCTTAGCTTATTTATGACCCACAATTGGATACGGGCCTTCCACACTTCGTGACGAGCTCATGAACTTATGTCACAATGACCAAAAGTCAGTAAAAGGCTCAATTTGTTTTCCGCTTATTTTATCCCATGATTGGCTTTTACAGTTCTCTGGGAAGAATATAGGGTTTTTTTTTTACGTGGAGAATGCATTTACGCACTTTGTGTGAAAAATTCAAGGGAGTCCCCGGGTCAGAAACGGACTCGCACTACCCACTAAACCCACGGTGTTCCTCCTCGCCCCTTGGCCGGGCCATGGTAGTCACTCAGGTATTACCATGACCCGACCAGGAAGGATATAGGGTAATAATAATAATAAATAAATATAAATATTCATGGACATTTCACACAACGAAATAATGAAAACTTGTATACTTAATCCGTCATTACAATGTAGTAATGCTTGGTTGTTTTCTTTTTAAAACTTAACGCGTTAAGCTGCAAGGCTGCTCAGACAGTTTTTATCCTTCTTTAACCAAGATGATTATAAATCCAGAAATTTTCAAAACTTCACTAATTTATTTATTCATAAACATTTTATGCTGATAAAAAAGTACAATGGCGGACTTAATGCCCTAGGCATTATCTACCAGCTAACCAAATGAATACTAATTCATGACTATAATATAATTTAACTGATTGTGTTAAAAGTAAAATGGTGTTTTACCTGCAGCCTTGCGCTTGACAATCGGCTGAAAATTAGCCCAAGGCTCAGAGTCCAAAGTACCTACTGACGTTTTTTTGTAAGCAGAAAAAAAATTAGGCCTCAGTGAGGTCGTAATTTAAATATTACACATATTACATAATCTAATAGATATGTGTATAAAAATCTTGTGTCATGGTGTTTGATATCATAATTGTACATCTGCGGAACAGCTAAAAGGATTCATTTCAACTATACATATAAATATATTCATATAAAACCATTTTTTATGTATCCAAAAGCGTACCTATATTTGTTCCAAATATACGCTATAAGCTATAATATAAATGAGTCGCGCAAGTGTTAGAGAATATCACTTATAAACACATACATTATTAAGTTGGTCTTGAAATAACTGTATTTATTTTTTATAGACTTATGATAGGATGGCTACGACAGGATCTCAGGATATGTCTATACTATAGGACAATCATAATATTGTTTATTAGAAAACTTCCCGGTTTTTGCAACATTTTTCACTAATGCTTCGCTCCTATTAGTCGCAGCTTGATGGCTATAACCTTCCTCAATAAATGTACTATCCAACACTGAAAGAATTTTTCAAATTGGACCAGTGGTCCCTGACCTTCGCATGTTTAAACAAACAATCTCTTAGCCTTATACTCGTAATATTAACTAGTATAGATAACTTGGCGGCAAAGTTACCCTAAATAAAACTCTAAACATTCATCCACAAGTGGAACTGCATGGCACAGCTAGTATTGTATAATATTATATGAGTAAGTGCCAATAAAGATAATATTTCATATACGATGCAGCGGAGCATAACGAAATGGTACAAACAAGTTCAGGGTAACCATCTTAGATCTATCATAATATCTTAGTTACTACATCTATGAAACAGAATCTCTCCTCTCGCGAAGGCACTTACCGTTGTCACCATAATATTTCGATTTGTGAATATTCATTATCATCATAATCAAACCGTCATGATCGTCTAAGCGAATCATCAAGTTCGACTGCAAAGGCATGTTGTATAGAAACCACGTTAGATATATTTTTTAATACTAGAAGGGCGGTTAACAAGCATGCGGCTCACCTGATGGTAACTAATTATTTTTAAGCTTTAGCTTTTTTAAAAGCAGAATATCTCAAATAAAACCACTTTTTACGACTTTAGTCGCATATATTTCTGCCTGCAGCAGGATTCTGTTCGAGTCTATATTGGTACCATCTTGTATCAATCATATAAATACAGTGATTACATAACCTTTACATATCACCCGCACAGGTAATGACTGCGTGTTGGAAGGGTGCAATCAATTAGTTTACCGCGTATTCCGAGCACTTCCGTTTCCGAGCGTTTAGAGACTTCCGGCGGGGGCGGAGGGCTCACCATGTCACACCGTATAACCAGCAAACCTTTATTTCACTATAAAATTATTTAATAAATACTTTAAACAGTTAATTTAGGGTTTCAAATGGTTTGTCTACTTTCCTGCTGTTGGTTTTTTAGCTATAATAATTATAATCTTGTTCGACACGTCACCACAGAATGTATTAAATGAAAAGATTGTTTTATTTAGTTAATAAATTATATCACAATTGCATTTTAGTTTGTTAGAATTAAAAAAAATTCAAATAGAATAATGCGTTTTCGAGAAATAGCGGTAACAAGGGGTTACGAAGAAAAATGATTTCGACCAATTGACAACCTCATTAATTGTCACACAAGTACAATAATTTATAATGCATCAAGGTGTATTCCGAAAAGTTTTTTTTGTTGTAAATACATACTTATATCCGAAATCGATTCTGCAACAATAAAGCTTAGATTTTACCCAGAAGCAAGAAAAGACATATTTATTATACATTATACATAATATTATACATAATATAATACCGTATTGATTATTAAACATTTATACCGTATTCACTAAGCACTCTATAACCTGTCATCTCAGAATGACCTTACCATAGACCTTACTGCGATCATATTATCGTGTAAACAATCTAAAAGTGCTATTGTTATACGTTTCACAGGAAACACAAACACTACGTAGGTATTTGAATACTTTAGATATTTAATGTTAAGAGCATTAATCCAACAGGATTTGGCATTGCCCAGAGTTAGAGCAATGCTCATACTAATAGTATAGAGTTAGTGTTCTCTATTAGTCTGATATGACGACTGTGCGCTGTAGCAACCAATGGTATTACGTTATATTGTTTTGTTCCTATTTGGCGTCTTTAGAAGCGACTAATGATGTAAGACTAATGCTATGGAGAGGGCTATGCTCGGTATTTCCCTACGGGATAAGCCGCGACTCTGCCAGTATCCTTAGTGTTATAAACTGAAGGGGTTGTGGTGGCAGGCTACCAACGCAACGTGTAGATCGGTTGAAATTTTGGGAGAGTCCAAATATGTTAGGTATCTTGTTTGTGTGCGTTACCTCGGGATCCCACCGTCCTGGCAGTATTTTAACAGTGTGTTTAACTACATATTCCTATTGGTTTAATACTTTCAGATTGAATGGGACTTAATTAAATATAAATATCAACATACTTATAGATAAAAATATATGTATATATTCGCTATTGATAAGGACACTCCGAACTCGGTATCAAAACTAATCATTTGATAGGAATAATTCGACCTAGTTGTGTATTGCCGCCAATTATTTTTATTTGATATCCGGTGTATTTACTTTTTGCAGTTTAATTATAAAAGACATACATACAGTAGCGCGATTTTCTCATGAAGTTAAAGACTTGACACTTGACGATTTGAAGGGAAGAACGTCATTAATGAAATCAGGGTGTTTTGAAGCTTCAGCGATTCTTATGAAATTTTGTTTGTAACATACATGCAAAATTTCATGATGATGATGAAATCATTATGATGCTCTGAGAGTATACAATACCATTTTCAAACCAAAAATTGGGGCTTCGTGGTGGAGTGGTTTATGTAATGGACTGCCGATTACGAGGTCTCGGGTTCGATTCCCGGTCAGGACAATCATTTGTGTGATATCCATAAATGTCATACAAATGTTTGTCCTGCGTCTGGGTGTTTACTATGTATTATAAGTATGTATTTACAAAAGAAAAGTAGTTTACGTATTATATCCGTATTCTGGTACCCATAACACAAGCATATAAGCTTAGCTTGGGACCAGAGGACGTTGTGTGAAATGTCCATGAATATTTATTTATTTGACAAAATGTTTTGTTATTTGTTTTACTACAATTCTAAATTCTCAGTAATTTTTTGTATTATTTGACGATTATAACGTAGTCCCTTAGCGTAGACCAATTCACATGATAATATAAATATAGATATAAAAAACCTCGATTATTATACATATGTGTAATAAATACAAAGAAACTGCTCCATATACTTTTTAAAAAAAGCTTCATTCAACATAAAAATGTATATTTTTCAACGATTTAACAATAGTTATCAATGCATGATTAACATAATATTATAAATGTTAATGCGCCTGCACACATGTACACTAATGTACAGTACCCCCACGAAGTAGGTACGTATTGTGTCACACACGAAGACATCTCGTATTTTTTGTCGGTTGACAACACATTAGTAAACGGAGTCGAAATAAAAAAGATATCACTTGTATGAAGCAAAAAAAATTTTTTTTATTAAACAGCTGAGTTGAAAAGCGATACACAGGCTTCACTATTTGTAGGTCTTGCAATACATGTAGCTACCGCACTTTCAGAAGTTTTGGGTTAAATTGTGCTGTTACTCCACCAGCGTTAATTTTAATATTTGACAACTAAACCGGAAAATATAGTACAGTATAAAATTCAAAGAAATTTTACTAGGTACTTAATTTTGGCCACATAATCACGTTGTTAGTAAAATAAGCAAAATTTCTAAATAAATATGATTGTCATACTTAACCTACTTCATACTAAGAAGCAACGCAACGTTTGCAACGGAGCAGTTAAAATATAATATACAAGTAATGCAAGTTTAACCGCGGCCGTTTCCTAGTCTTGTTCATAATCAAAATGTGGCGGTAATCTTTAGCTTTATTTTGTTGTATTTTAATTTGCCGGTCATAACATGAACTTACCGAAGCCCCTTTTGCATAATTAACATAAATAATCGTTTACTTCATATCCTTGATAGGTTTTTGACGGGGCGTGTGGAAATTAATGTCGCCACATTGTAGTGTTTAACTAAAGTGTTTCTTAAAATGTTTCTATAAAAGAAATAGTTAAAGAATTAATTAAGTTTTTCGTTACGGGAGAACGACCATTATTCAATCCTTCCAAAAACAAAATTTAAAGATCTAATACTAGACGCACGAAACTCAAACTTAACCTTGTTATTCGAAATACTCTTTTGAAAACAGAATGACAGAATTATTTTCACATTTAAATTTTAAAACCGAGACGATTAATTACATCTTAACTTGTCCAATAGTCATTTATCTTTTTAAACTAGTTCAAGAACGAACATATCAACTACAATGGAGTACAATTTTAATACCTTTTATTTTTAAGTTAAAAGCATATAGAAACTGCGCTTGCGCTCGCGACCCATTTCCTAGAACGTTCTTATCGTTGTTTATCGATAAGTAAAACGTGTCACTAACCTGGTGTTAGGTTCCCTCTTGGTTTTGCTCCTAGGATTGCGAGATTCACGTTTGCTTTTCTTCCATCGATGATTGGATTAGGGTCCTTACATGCTCTCTCCGCTGCCGCTCGATCACCCATTATTACCTGCAAAAATACAGTCATAATTTGTAATTCCAGGCTTAATTTGACACTTAAATTGCGTTTACTGTTATCGACTTCGGTTAGATTAAGATCTGAAAGGTGAATCAACCATCAAACTCGAGGAATACGGTCTACGTGTACGAGTTCGGTGCCGGCATAGGAGTATTTTTTAATAGAGTGGTGACCACAGATATTTGTACTATGTCTGAGTGTTATAATATATTTCTGTTTATTTATCTACGAAAAAATAGAATTTATCAAGTACTTCTGTAGGTGCCGGCGCTGCTGCTGCATCGGCGGAGGCCCTTAAGCGGCGTAAATATAGTAATCTTTCTGCGGATTATTTGTTTGAGCCGTTTGGGGTCGAGACGCTTGGATCATAGGGCCCGAGTGCGCAGTCTCTTTATAAAGATCTTTCTAAGAGACTGGTCGACGTTTCACGTGACCAAAAGGCTGGCCTGCATTTAGCAATTCGTATAAGCATTGCTATACAAAGAGGGAATGCGGCCAGTCTTTTGGGCACATTTCCCAATGACTGCGATGCGGATGAATTTTTTGATACCTAATTTTAAGCTACCCCTTTTTTCCCCTGTTTTATATTAAATGTGTATTTATGTTATAATTAATTATGTAAAAATTTATTATGTTTTATGTTTAATAAAACATGCATATTATAAGTATTACAATCTTATTTTAAAACTCCATACATTTATTGGCATTCTTACTTTTTTTTTTTATAAATATTCATGGACATTTCACACAACGTCCTCTGGTCCCAAGCTAAGCTTATATGCTTGTGTTATGGGTACCAGAATACGGATATAATACATAAACTACTTTTCTTTTGTAAATACATAGTTATAATACATAGTAAACACCCAGACGCAGTACAAACATTTGTATGAGATTTATGGATATCACACAAATGATTGTCCTGACCGGGAATCGAACCCGAGACCTCGCGATCGGCAGTCCATTACATAAACCACTCCACCACGAAGCCCGTCTTTTGAAAGAACTTAACATAGAATAATTCTACGAGTAAGAAGTGGCATACTTTGATCATTTGTTGTTATTTCCCGCGTTCAAATGCACAATGTATTTATGCAAACACATTATAATCTATTAATGAAACATCTGTTATGTTTAATTATTGTTTAAATTTAAATATACAGTTGAAACTAAAAATAAAATTGCTAATCTAAAAGCATAACTAATATAATTAGTGCAAGTGATATAGTTATTATTGAATACTAATATTGTAAAGCTGAAGAGTGTTTGTTCAAACGCACTAATCTCAGGAACTACTGGTCCGATTTGAAAAATTCTTTTAGTGTTAGATAGTACATTAATCGAGGAAAACTATAGGATATATAACATTACGCTGCGACCAATAGGAGCGAAGTAGTGAAAAATATTGCAAAAACAGGGAAACATTTCTAAAATTTTATTTTAATTTTTTTTGACGGGATTCGTGGTCTAGTGGTTCATGTAGCAGACTGCCGTTCACGAGGTTGCGGGTTCGATTACCGCTCGAGACAATCATTTGTGTGATGTTTATAAATGTCATACAAATATTTGTACTGCGTCTGGGTGTTTCTATGCATTATAACTGTATGTATTTACAAAAGAAAAGTAGTATATGTAGTATGTCCGTATTCTGGTACCCATAACACAAGCATATAAGCTTAGCTTGGGACTAGAGGACGTTGTGTGAAATGTCCGTGTTATTTATTTATTTATTTAAAAATACCACGCGTACGATGTCGAGGGCAACAGCTAGTTGAAACATAAAACGCGTAACATACATCAAATGCACTGAGGTCGACCCTCTAAAATTTACCAAAAAATATGCATGTTATATCCGCTATACCTTAAAGCATGTCCCATCAAAATCTGAGCAGCCATGCTACAGTTACCTCGATACAAAAAGACAGAATCTGTTTTATTAATTAATGTTTTGTTGGTATTACAACCTTCAGCCATATAGTTATTAAGTTCGCTGTTCATTAGATTTGTATAGAGATATAGGTAACTAGTTACTTGCAGCAAAACAGACGAAAAATTGTATAATCTATAGTCTAAACTACATTTTCTTTAGATTTCTAGAAATATTCTAAGCGAATGTTCAATATTTATCAACATTTAACCTTTTCAAAGTTACTAACTTGCTCATGGACAAAACTGTACGTAGCTTACGTATTGTATGTAAATTTTCATCGATAATAGAATCGATATAATTATATTGAATCTGTTATATGCACAAAACCGTGCAAATGTGAGTTAGGTGCGGTGAGCGTGCGATAACAGAAGTACTAACTTTACCAATCAAGTTGGTATTAAGTTAGCAGTCTTGTATAATTTGCAGGGGCATAGAAGTAAGGCAAATATTACTTTTCTAAAATTACTTAAGTACTTGTTTTAGAACAAAAAATATAAATAAATAAATAAATATTCACGGACATTTCACACAACGTCCTCTATTCCCAAGCTAAGCTTATTATGCTTGTGTTATGGGTACCAGAATACGGATATAATACATATACATTATAGGTACTTTTCTTTTGTAAAAATCAGCATAAATTTTTTTTTGGGGTTTAATTTAACTTTCTTTTTCTTTTTCTCTAGCGCATTTATGTAATACTGTTAGGCACGGGCCTTGTATTCTTGTATTCTTAATCGTCACCACACGGAGAAAACTGTACGTAATATATACGTTTTGTATGCAATTGATTAAAATAGTCAAGTGCAATTTTTTTTTTGAAGAATACATAACGTTTTAAATTTTATAAAACCAAAGAAGTTACACGGAAAGTCGTCATCTTTATCAAATTGAATCATGTAGTTTCAAATTAGCAAATTAATTTCCTTGCAAGCAATTAAAAGAAACCTGTGTACCTACACGTTTTGTTATCAGAAGACACATTTACGACTGTACATTTAATGTTCTCGTGTTATCCTTGTATATAATAATAATAATAAAGCCTCATTTATTTCCTTAAATACATTTTTTTTTTATCGTAATATATTATATTAATTGGTATTATTAAGGACCTCTCTACGAGTACAGGCCTCCTCCAGTTGTCTCCATGTGTCCCTCTCTTCTGCCTTTTCTGTCCAATTTGTTCCTGCGACTTTTATTATTTCGTCCTTTCATCTCTCCACTGGTCTTCCTCTGCCTCTCTTCCCAAGCGGTCCGCTCCACATAGTAACGTTTCTTGTCCATTTGTCGTTGCTCATACGAGCAACATGACCCGCCCACTTCCATTTTAGTTTTTTGCAGTGGTGCAGGGCATCAATGGTTTGCGTGATGTTCCTTATGTCTTTATTTCTTATCCTGTCTTTATTTCTTATCCTGTCTTTCCTTTTTATACTTAGCATACTTCGTTCCATCGACCGTTGGCTAGATTGTATTTTATTTTGGGTGTACCTAATATATATTATTTTTTAAAAGAATATAAGTAATAATAAATTAAATAATAAGTTCATAGAAATATTTGCTATGATATAACTAAAAAGGTCATGTTCGTACCTATAAACGATTATGAAAATCAACCTATACAGGGTTTTTAAATAAATAAATTACGAGCTGAAATTTTGTTAGAAAAATTGCCATTTGACAATAACTACTGCACTGGGTTCGCCAGTTCCTGAACATAACTAGGCGATAGAAAATAAGAATAAGAATTATGACTTTATTTTTGCAAATGGCTAGTATAGTATTTTAAAATTAAAGTAAATTTTTATACATACATAATTATTTAGTTATTATTTATACATAATGCTAAAAATTGGTGAAATTATCAAGATTTTTTCGAAGTCTATATTTGTTAAAAAAAAAAACAAAGTAATAAATTGCAATGTCATTTAAGTAAGGTGGATTAAAACGTTATTTAAAAATACACAAATTCAAATATAATTTACACCATAACTACAAGTTTTAAAAACTTAACTATTTCTGTAAATGTTTTGAGAATATAGCTGCAACGTTAGTCCGTGGCAAAATGGCAACATGGATTCAATAAATCTCCGTTTTTTTAGGAATATAAAAAATTGTTCTATTAGTAACTAACTACGTAGTTTCAAAGCAAAATGGTCAAAAACAATTGTCGAGAAATAAAATTCTGTAGAGTAAGGTTGACCCTTAACTTTCTACAGACTACAGTCAACTTGGTACAGTAGATACCTATGGTTTCAAATCATATTTAAAAAAATATCTTTTCCCAATTAGGCATTATTACTAAGCTCTTTTAAAACGTCACAAGATAGGGGTCTGTTCCAAAAGTTTTTTTTTTTTTTATAGTTGGGGTTGGCAAATGACTACACTTCACCTGATGTTAAGTGAGAGTGCAATCCATATGCAAGGACGGCTGGTACATTGTCAGAGCACCAGCCGCCCCCACCTTGCCCGCCAAAGTGAAAACTACAGAAAAGAAAACAAAAGAAATCCATAAAAAAGTTAAGTTAAATTGTTAGTAATGATAGATACTGTGGTCTACTGGTTCCCTTTATGTTAAAGACCTTACATTACGCTTTTAACATAAAGGGTTGCAAGTAGATATTTTATAGTGTTTATTAATATTTACAATTCTGGTTACATTTAAAGTTCCATTAGACTTAGTCACGATATAAATTTAACGCTTCTGTTATTCTGTAAGCAATAACGAAATAAACAAATAGTAAAGTTCAGCAAACTTCTACACAAAGCATCTTACGGTCTTCATAATGACTTATCGGAGGTTTAAACGGAGATTTTATCGGGGAGATAATAAACGTTTTAGTGTAAGAAGACTACTATGAATCACAAGTTTTGACAATTTTCGCGAACTTTTAAACTTTTAAGTCATTATGAATAAGACCAAGTCTTTACTAATACAAGAATTTTGACATTTGCGCGACAATTTATCTATCTACTAGCTGTAGCCCGAAGCTTACTTACGTACGCGTGAAGTTTAGAAAATTTCCCTTATCTTTGCAACATTTTTCACTAATGCTTCGCTCCTATTGGTTGCAACGTGATGTTATATAGCCAGTAGTTCCTGCGATTAGCCCGTTAAAACAAACTCTTTAGGTTTTTATTATTTAATAATAAATAAACGAATTTTACTGTCCGTGTGGTGACGGATTAAGAATACAAGTTTCACCACCCCATTTCTTTCCCAGCTGTAAGAGCCAGCTAAGGGACAATATAAGCAATTTACGCCTACTGTAAGAGACGGAAAACTCGAAACAAAACCCTGTGCCATCACGCCTGTTCAGCGCGGCACAGTAGACCATAATCCCTCCCAAATTGGAAGAGGCCTGTGCCCAGCAGTGGGACGTAAATGGGTTGGAGAATAAGCAACGAATGTATTTAATGTTGCGGCTTTAATTAACTATATGCAGCATATTACGAAAGAATGCTGATGTATGGATTTCATGGATACCGAGATAGTTAAAAAGAATATTCAATTCGAAACTAAAATTAATAAATATTGTTAATTTTTGTTCTTTATTTTAAGATCACTTCGATACAACAATATGTAAAACTGTGTTTATTATTCAAAATCGTCATCAGTTCGTCAATATTGACCTATTGATATAAGGAGGTAATGATACTGCTACGGCGTAGGTCGTAGCAACGGGAGGCGTGTCCAAGTTCCGCCCACAATACATCTACAACAATTAAATCTTTTATTTAAAGATAAAAGGTATCATTAACTATTAATAATTTAATGAGACTAATGAATAAATGCGTCAGTGCAACAGGTAAAAGAGTAAAGATAGCCACCCAATCTTCTGAGATAATGGGGAGAATTGAAATTATATTATTGCTTGCACACTGACAGTCAATCATTGTGGAATTGATTTATTTTCTTCGCAGTTTTTCAACATTTCCTCCTCGTCTAAACCTTCTCCGGACTACGACAAATACGACCTTTCAAATAAAAATTGGCTAGATCAACCCAGCCTAATTCTGGTATTTTAGCGAGACTAACGAACACCAATATGATTTTTAATACTAATATTACATACTATTATTGGATGTCTCGCCTCGAAAGGCGGCACGCCACATCATTTATTAATATGGACAGCTCAGCAACAATTCTTAAATCGTCTTTTGCCATAAATATGTCGTATTTTAAGTTAATTGTGTTAAAATAAAATAGACATCATTTTAAACCTTTTTTATTGTTTTTAACAAAAGACAATTTAGTTGTAATTATAACGCAAACAATCAATTATTAAATAAGTTCCACATAATTGAAATGGTGATGTTAATATTTATCTCCAATAACACTTCAAACAAATAATAATGTATATAATAATATTGTAAATACTACTGATGAATAAAATTGATAAATAGAGTTTAAAAAAAAAAAATAATAATCAAACAAATTGCAATCGAAATCAATGAAATCGAGACTTTACAAGTTTGCCACTTCACTACGGTATTTAAATTGACAGAAGTTAGTTATTAGCAAAAATAAAAACTATTCGGCATGGTTTTTTAAGACCAAATGACAATCACGTTAACCTAGCTGACTTTTACAGGAACAAGATGAAAATAAGATAAAAGAATAAGATGGGCCCACACGCAACTTTTATTTGGATCAGGATCGAACCACATACCTCCGAAATCTAATAACTTTGCTGTTAATCTACCAAGGCAAACCCATTGTTCAACTCACTATCGCAATTATTACTAGATGTAGTGTCTATGGCTACATCGGTCAGCTGGCTTGAAGCTACTAACATATCCTTGTATGCATGATTATTACGCCGCCAGGCGACGATAGCCACCGAGCCGTCCCCTGAGTGCCCAGTCGTTGCGGGGACGCACTCGGTACAGCTCGGCGATTATTGCGACGTCAATTTGCCACTGGTGAAATACGTATCTATCTATATATGTGTCCACGATACAGGCTATATAAAAAACGTCATTATATTATAAAGCACGATTTAGTCAGGCTTAAATTATTTGTCCTCGATTTTAATCGTCAACGCACCATCTGGTACATCAGTGATTATTATTACATATATTCTTCTTGCACGAAACAAACGTTAGTTTTAAGTTATTTAGCAATCGCAACTATGTGCATCGCTGTTAATATCCTTGATATTTTGTAACTAAGATGTTTCTCAATATCAATAAAATTTTATAATCTTATAACAAAGGCATTGCAAAAAACACGAATAACCGTCACATTCATCATACATGTATATGTGAGCGCCATACTATATTTATTGGCCTTATTTACAATAATGTCTAATTTTAAATTAATTTCTTAGATTTTAAGTTATGTATATGGGCCAGGGCGCCATACTATATTTATTGGCCATATTTATATTAATGTCTAATTTTAAATTAATTTGTTAGATTTTAAGTTATGTTGTTATTTTATTTAAATATAGTTACTGTTTTGATAAAAGTATTGTGAAATGATTTCCCTGTATAGCGCCATCTATACAAAATAGTATAGACTAATTAATATCTGTTATTTTATTTTATTTAAACGCAAATTCTTTATTATATGTTATTTGGTATTGTTTAAAAATAATAAACTTAATTATAATGAATGTTGATAGTATTAATAATAATTGATTTTTTATAAAATTAATTAGTTTGTAATAAAGAGAATTCAATATATTGTTTCCCTTAAAAAGATGGCGTCATTGTCGTAAGCTTTGCTATAAGATGCAATCATGTTTTATTGAAAAATGATCGTAGTGCTTAAATGTTAAAATAATAAGTGTTAATCTATTGTGTTACGCTACTTAAACTATTAATAAATTATGTGATAATGAATACCCAAAGTTTAATTCGGTGTTCTCGCCGAAATATACATATTATTATACATATAACTATGTAGTTCAAAAATCTACATGGTCTGGATTTCCTGATTTTCCTTATTTGTCTTTAGTTTAGTTTAGTTTATTTAAATACGCTTCTGCGTCTCTATTGAAATAAAGTCATCTAGTCAAAAACTAAGCTTTTACTATAGTGCACAAGCTAATGTGAACATCATACTAATTACTTGTATTTATTAGGTACCAGCCGTGGTTACCTCTTGAATGTATGACCGGTATACACGCTATCAGATGACAGTCTTTTGTTTCAATACCAGTACTTAGGCACGTCCCGGTAGATGTCGCTTCGATCCAGCGAATAAGTAGACCGCGCTGACAAACGAACATTGTTCAGGAATGACAATTTTGAATTTTATCGTATGCAGTTATCATTAGAAAATTATAGCACTCACGGTCTGTTGGCTATAAACGACATGAAAGTTTATGAATTGGTCAACTTTGTTATGAGCGGATTGCCCAATCCAGTTTTCATTTGAGATGAGTATCTCTTTTTTTTATTTGTCTAACCAGTGTGTCTTCACTTTCAAGATTCACAACTAACTACATATTTATATAGTTACACTAGCTGTTCCGGCAAATGTTGCTTTGCCATACTAAAAAAGAAAAAAAAGTTTGAAAAATAGATGTTGGCCGATTCTCAAACCTACTCTACTACACTGTGACACGTGAATCTTTAATCATATATATAAAATTCACGTGTCACAGTGTTAGTTACCGTACTCCTCCGAAACGGCTTGACCGATTGTTCTCAAATTTTGCATACATATTCTGTAGGTCAACATCTTTTTTCAAACCTTTTTTTTTTAGTATGGCAAAACAACGTTTGCCGGGTCAGCTAGTTTTATATATAAGATATAGCATATAGCAATGGGTTCGTGAGTAGGTTTATCTTTCGATTCTTAATTTTCTGTCAGAATATGTACTATAATTTAGTTCTAAACTACGCGTTAAGCTTTTGCTACCATTACCAGAGTGCAGACTTTAGCTGCAACGATGCGCTTGTACTGATCGATATAGAGATCTCCGCAACTGCAATTAATTTTGTATACATCCGGTGTTCGGTACAAGATTTACAATTTGACCTAACGGAATTGTCTAAACGTTGAAAATGGACTCTTGACGGAGAATAGATTCACAGATACAGAAAAATAATATGATCCCCTGACGAATGATTCGACCTGCAGCGATTTTTCATACCTTTGCACTAAAATGTACAGTTTTTGGAACGACTTATCGTTTGATAAATCGTAACGTGTGTAGCTGCAATTAGCTAACTAGTTTATCTTTTTCGGTAATCTGATTAAAAACTTCTTGCACGTGCACAGAAATCAATTTTTTTTTCAATATTAATTCTCCTATTTTAGTTAGTTGACCCATGTTTCATTTTACACAATTTATTTCTATTTCAGATTATCCAGTCATAGAGAATATCTGTTATGTAGTTACATTAGTAAGCACGTTTAATTGTATTTAGTAAGCCTTGCGTAACTCAGGATACTTGGCCGCTTTTGTCCTATAGATGCCACAGTCACTATCTTGACGGGAATAGTAAGGTCATCGAGAACTAAAGGGTTTGTTTCGAGTCGCCCTTCGTTAACACATAAGGTAGGCTTTATTTTGTACTCTACTTGATGTTTTTGACAATTTTTAAATAATTATTCCGTCTTTTATTGATAGTACCCGAAGCGAGTATGACTATAACTATACCTTATATACCTATGACTAGTTAATGTAAAAAAATTTATATATACATGTTTATATGTAGGTACATAGATGCATTCGTACATTATTGGAAGGCGATACCAAGTTGAAGTCCTTATTTAAAATGGGCTGGCTAAATATTCGACTTTCAATTGAATTGAGATTCTGATCCATATTAGGTATTTTAAATGTCTTTTGTCAACCAACTTGTATATGAACTGAACAACAGAGTCAAAGTTATCTAGACAATAGTAGAGTGATGGCAATGAGACAGATCTGTTAGATAAACTACAATCTACAAAAAGTTGCAGCAAAAAATCAAAATGCTTTGTTTTTATTGCACCGAATGTTTATAAAATGACCATTAAAGTGATTTTTACAAAATTGGTTGATATTTTTCTTCAAATTGTATTGTTTTAATGGTTGTTATACCTAGTTGTATAATTTTGCGTGTAAAAAGGATGAAATCTTGTTCAATAATCGCTTATTACACCATTTTGTGTTAAGAGGATACCAAAATAGCTTCGTGCATTTTTCTATGTACGAAGTTTTCATTGTTTCTTTAGATTGAATGGCTAGAGCTCTAATTTTTAAGTATATGTTTTTTCAATATATTATCTAGGATCGCATAAACTCAGAAACGCGATTGAAAAAAGTTTTCTCGATAGAAAATCTTGGCGAAACAACCTCTCAAATTTTTTATTTTTTTCATTTGTCGGTCTATTATCGCGTATTAACTAATGAAATAACTTTAAAAACATAAGTAACTATCATATATAGAAACACGTAAATCAAAATTAAAATATATTTAGTAGATTTTGAGTAAATAGGAAAAGTATCCCTAATTCTTCATTTTCTGTGCCTACTGGCTGTGTTAATATGTACGTGTCGGCGATGATATACGATAATATTGATGTAGGCCCTTAACGGTTGTCAAAGAACAATTAATATTGAACAAAAAAATATACTGTGTATGTTCAATAAAAGATATGACGTCACAACAGATGTGCATCAAAACAGCTTTATTTACCTAGTTAGAAAGTTATTACAGTTGGCGAAACTTAATAAACGAAGTTTATAATTCGTTTTCTAGTTCTTTCTAGTGTTACAAACTATGAATTGCGATTATAACAGTTACCTATTTGGATGTTACAGCGAGGGTGCTACGCGGCCCGTTCCCTATGGGTCCAAGCCACCCCAGTACGAATTGAAAATGGGGTTGTGATTCATTTCCCACGAGCCCCAAGCTGTACCTATTGTACAAGGAGCCTCAGACGCATTAAATAAAACTGCATTGGAAAAAGCGTCATTTATTGCATCTGTTGCCTGGTTAACAACGTATTATTGCTGAAAATCTACTAAAATTAAGAGTAAATAATTTCGGCCATATGTAAATTATTGTTAAGAATAATTTATGTGTCATTGTTCATTAACATTGATACAGAAAAATATCACATGCACAAGAATGTGCTCGTGACGTTTTTAAGCAGTTGGCATAATAAAAAAAATTCGAATTATTTTTCGCTGTAGAATTTCGGAAAATCACGCGCAATGATGATCCGTATGGTAAATTGCGCGGCATGTCCTCTATTTTCAGTAGCTAAATGCTTTGTTTGACATTTATACTTGCGTGAAAACAACTTCCGCGTTGAATGTAATTTCGCGATCGCGATATACTTGAACATATTGTACATGTAAGTACTTAGGTGGGTTAGGTATAATGTAGGTAGCAATGGTGCGATAACGCGCAAACTGTGCGATATGGTCCGCTTTTCAGAGCCGACTCGAAGCGACTGCGCACGAGCATACAGGTTTACGTGTCATTTTCAAGAACTTCTTTGGTTTCATGGGTATCAATTATGAATAAAAACTAAATTAATAAAAAATGTCTTACAAATCCATATCCTCTGCTTTTGCTGGTTTGTCTGTCTGTGATGACTACTGCTTCCTCGATGTCGCCGTAGACAGCGAAATGTTCTCTTAAGCTTTTATCTGTTGTGTGGTATGGAAGTCCTCCTACAAATAGTTTGGTCCAGGTCGTGTCTTTCTGGCCTGGCAAAGCGCCTAGGGCCAGGAGTCCTTCGGACTCGGCCGGCAGAGCGCCCGCCATCAACATGCCTTGCACAGCCTCCGTCGCGCCGTCCACCGTCGCACTCTGCTAACACTGTCACTGGGGCCGCTGTCGCGGTCTACTCGGTACACAGCGGCGCGAGTGTTTTTTAAAGTTGTGTAGTAAACACGGACGTGTGCGGGAGCGACCGTACGTCGTGAAGGTTGAGCGCGGACTGATGCTCGCCGCTTGTTGGGCGCACGTGGCGCTTCGCTACTAATTTTAGCCCCCGCCGCGCCCCCCTCGTCACCAGATGCGTCGACAACGACACCGTCCCGGCGCGGCCACATGCGTTGCGTGCCCTACCACTGTACTAGCATGCCCTACTGCTTGCTTTGCTACCCTCCACTCCACTCACGCTAATGATATGCCTCGTTATCACAGCCTTATGCGTAGCTGCTCGACTCCCGCTAACTTTATCGTCGATGATGTTCGTCTAGAATAGAAGGTTCTTTTGATTCTTCATATACCACAAAATAATATCTAGGGTCTGTTGCCCTACCCAGTGACAGCCTTTTGCAATTTTATGTGCAATTTTACCTTTTACCTGTCAATATTATTGTTGTGTTTTGGATCTGTGAATACCTTAGATGAGATAACCAATTCAAAGCTCGAAGGTGAATATTGAAGAGCTGTAATGCGTGATAGGTACTTACTACTTACCTATATTCTACTCACAACCAAACCTAGCTTCACTAAAGCGTAATTTAATTAATCACACAAAAAATGCTGTATGATTCTCGCTACGACCTCGTGAACGACGGCTTTATGGACCTACTACAGTGCTGTATGCAGTAAGCAAAGAATGTGTCATCGTTTAACTTTTCATTTCCAAAAATCACAAGTAATGAATAAATGTACCTAATTTTCTTAACTTTAATTTAATGATTGTCGACCGGGACTGGGTAAACCGTGTGCCCCTCAGATAGAGACGGACTTGAGACAGTGCGACTCTGTGGGTCTGCGGCTGCGGTATGCGGAGGAGCATGTATTATGGCGCTAACTGGGAGAGGACATATATTATGTCCAGCGATGGACTGCAATAACCTCACTTCATTATAATTAAAAATACATAGACAAAGAGACCAAAAAGCATGAATTTATTATTCTATCTATATTAAACAAATGTCTAGGTAAATAGCAAATAAATAGGCATATTCAGGCTATGACAAATTATCGACCTGAATTGGTCAAAGATAACGACGAAGAAGTAGGACACACTATTATCGCGATGTAGAATATTTACTAACATAAGTAAACCAATATACATTTACTTATTAAGTTGGATAATCAATACATGAGCTTATTAATCAAAAGAAAAGTCTCTTGAGATGATTTTTTTTAATCTTTCTAGGCCCTGAAATACTGATCATATTAGAAACAGACTAATGTGCAAATTATCTGCTTTCAACATTATACAATGTTGTGTGAGATGGAATTAGGGCAGCTCCATCTCAAGACTGCTTCACTGAGTAGAAACGGACTCCCAAATGTAATGTAATATAATGTAAAAATTAGCCTATAAAAATACAAACAAAAACGTATAATAGGAAACAGGCGCAAGCAGTACAAATAATATATGTTCAGCATATTCGTCATCACCGGGAATCAAACTCACGATAGTTTATCATTCAAATCTATATTGGTTTGTTGTTATTATATCATTATCAATTAGTTAGTCAATAATTTAAAATTTAACCACGAAATAAAGTTTGTATCAATAGTATGTAAATAGCGAATCGGTTAATCTCCAGAAGGTCGCAAGATAGAAAACATTTTCACCTATAGAAAGCTACAGTTTTCTTAAGTTCTATATGTTATAAAAGTTAGAGTTTTAGGCTATCGTAAGCACGGGCGGAAGCAGAACATTTCAAACAAAAAAACTGCTGTTTTGCTAAAATTTTTATTGAAATATTGCTACACATTTGGATCCCATCTCAGAGAGTCATTGTTATAAGATTATTTATAATTATCGGTTGCTAGTGAATCAATGCCGGTGTCGTATTATCCGGCCGGAAGTAATGTGTGGCGCGCCAGTATGCATACTGTGGGAACTGCATTGTTCTTGCGATCAGCTAAGTCACACCAATCAATTCCTCCTACAAACATTTTATAATACGTTTTTAGGGTTACCGATATGGATGTAGCAATTCTTAAAGATACAAAACCTATGTCGTAGGTTTAGCAGTTATAATAGAGAATTTTACACAAAGATACTAAAATCCCGTCCGATATAAAAGTATGGCGGCTAATGTATCATTACCTCTATCCAAATATGTGATAAATTCAGATTTTCACTAAATCAAACGTGTGGGACGTTTAATTTGGTGACGGCGTTGGGCACGGGCCTCCTGCACTTCGAGATATACGTATAATAAGCATATGGTCTACTATTCCACGCTCACCAGACGTGTAGAGTTCGATTTTCTTTCTTAGCTGGCTTGTAGAACATCCTGTGGGGGGAAACGGAGTGGTGACATTTGCTTTCTTAGCTGTCACCAAATGGTGAGCGCAAATGTATAGGTATATATTTAGGCTACTTAAGAAAAAGAAGTTTTTAGGCTGTCAACTTCTTCACGGTTCTTCAGCACTTGGTGTATTAGTTTGACATTCTTGTGCTAATTATTTGTGAGCATTGATAATACCTTCACACTTCTCCAATAACAGATGGTACATCTAAACTCTTCGAGTCTTTATTTATCGCACATATACCGTATATGTGCGATAAATAAAGCCTCATTATTAAATCAAATACTTTAAGTTCCCATGTTAGTCAAACAAAATAATATTTATGTTTATCTTTATATATACATATAAATCTCCTGTCACGATGTTTTTCCGCGTTGGATTCCTAAAATACTTAACCGATTTTAAATTAAATTGGCACACCGTGTGCAATTCGACCCAACTTAAAAGATAGGATAGCTTACATTTCAATTTATAGTTAGTCGCAATATTATTTTATTGCAAATTATTTGTCTACCCCTGACATTTATATGGCAAAACAATGTTTGCCCGGTCAGCTTTCATGTATAAATGCCGTTTTATTTCATTAATAAATTTTCCCTTAGGCTATTTATTTTTCTCACGCTAGGGAGAGACTTATTAATGACCATCCCTGATGTTGCTGATATTTTACACTTTATTTGAATTGCAATCTCTGGTTGTAATAAGTTTGACAACAAATAGTAGAGGTGTCCCGTGCCCAACAGTGAAACATTAATGGGCTAAGGAAAAAAGGAAAGCGTCTTTCATACCTCTTGGATTGTAAAGATTAAGTTCTTTTAAACGAAAACATCCTAAAAGTGTCGCTCGCTACCTTATGTTGTAGTTATGGCTGACTAAGAGTTTACTCCAGTAAAAAGGACTATGTGTAGGTACTGGTCGGTGTCTTTTAGGCCTAGTCTATCTTACGTTGCAGTCACAGGTTGCAGTGCAGAAAATAATTTCGATAAATTTCTTGCAATTGGTTCAATTATTAATCTTGGCAACCTCAAAGAGAAATATAATATAATTTTATGTAACATTCAAATTGACAGACAAAAATAAAATCCTCGCATATGAGGCTCAGCTGGCGTGAAATCAGCTGTTCGTTATTTTTTATTTATTTTACGTTCTATTTGTAAGTATTGTTTGTTAGGTAGAAAACGGTACGGTACCTGATATTTGAAGGGTGAGGGGTGGTACCGTAGGGTTCATTGATCGGGTGTATTGTTGAAATGCGCGTGCGACGACAGCTGCTCTCCTGCGCCCTAACGCGTTGGGGTACGCAGATGGCTCATATATGGAACATTGCTTGCTATTGAACAATACCAACTATTGCGTTAGATAAGTCTTTAATAAATGTGTTGATAAACGACTTGTAAAAAAGACAAAACTTGTAAAAAATAATTAACACTCAAAATAAAAACTTGAGATGATCAAAACGTCGTAGGTAAACAAAGATTAAATAAATAAATGATTTATTTCTCTCACATTAAAGATGAAATTACATGCGTAAAAGAGGAACAAAGAAAACAGTTTTTTAAAACAGATCAACATTTTGAGAGCTGGTGCCTAATATCGGCAACGACAAGCCTCTAATTTTTTTTTGAGAAAACCTTTCTACGCTTATTTGAGTCAACTATCTTCACGCATCTAACTTTTACAAGTAAACATTACATAGTAACAGCCCACTGCTGTGTACGGGCCTCCTCCACTTCGGGATTTGTGGGATACTATACCATGCTGACCAGGCCAGGCGTCTTCTCAAAGGATTTTTTTTTTAATTTTTTTTCCATCTTTCGCTAGCAGTAGACGTTAAGTATCCCTTAGCTGGCTCTTACAGCTCTAACAGCACCTTGGAGAAGAAATAGGGGTGACAATTTTAATCTTAATCCGTCATCACACGGAGAAGGATATGTACATATAAATATAGTAATTACAGAATACATCTAAAGAAACATTATCACAATCTTAGGACTTCAGAACCATATAAACAACGTAAAATATAGCCATTCGTCTCTACCGTAAAATTTGCATTATTACAAGTTTCTTCGCATTTTATTATTCTGTGAGTTTCATTTTTGTACAAAAAATCAATAAAGGGTATTCACAAGCGAGCCAACCACTCGCTTTCATTGAGCGTCCGCGCACCCTTCTGTTACCCTTCCTTAGTTGTGACATGCGCATTGCGAACAATATGATGCCTCAGCTTAGTAAAAATACGTTAGATCTTACAATTATGTATTATTAAAATCGTGGTTAGGTCTGTTATTAACTTATACAAAATCTAATGTTAATAATTTACTTAGTTCATAAATTAAAAAACATGCAAAATTATGAACATCTTTTTAAATAATTGTATTGTCATCGGTCCTTGATATGTATGCAAAATTTCAAATCAATCCGACTATTGCAAGTAGGAATTGAGAATCGCGTTGAAAGATTCCGTTACATTGATTAATACATTGATCGTATTTGATAGATACATACCGAACTTATAAAAGTGTTTTAAAAATTCGGATACTTCTTAGTTATTTAAACTTGTCACAAGTTTTAAACCCGCGTTTTTGGTAATATGACTTAACGTTACTCTACGACGTTACGTTACTCTGCGTTAAGTTTTAGAAATACTTATAAAAAAAAAACATTATTGTACCCATTGTACCTATCTATACTTCTATACCAATATTAAAAAGCTGAACTGTTTGTATATTTGAATGTGCTAATCTAGGGAACCGCTCTGGTTTGAAAAATTATTTCAGTATTGGACAGTACATTCACCGAGGAAGGCTATAGGCTGTATAATATTATGCTGCGACTAATAGGAGCCTAGCCAAGCAAAATTTTACACGTACGAATTCGCGGGTAATAGCTAGTCTATATCTATTCTAATATTATAAAGCGGAAGAGTTTGTTTGTTTGTTTGTTTAAACGCGCAAATCTCCGGAACACTTGGCCGATTTAAAAAATTCTTTCAATGTTAGATAGGGCATTTATCGAGGAAGGTTTTAGGCTACATAACATCACGTTACGTCGCACGCAGTAGTAAAAAATGTTCCAAACACGGGAAATTTTTTCTAAATTCCACGCGGACAAGGTCGCGGGCAACAGCTAGTTTTTAATAAAAAAATTCTATAATGAACCTGGTCAACCTGTGTCATACTACTCTTACTATTAAAAGACTACCTCATTAAAATCCCATCACTGTTTCTTATATCAAAGCTCACATAGGGATATACATAGAAAAATAACGACTTTGTTTCTTATTACGTAATTAGCTAATGTCCGCAGTTTCACCCTCATTTACAATTATTTTCCTTTTCTCAATATAGAAAGAAAATAAAGAAATAAAGAGATATTTATTGCTGTGTTAGAGAACATTAACATTACATAATATTACATAACAAAAAACACATGCTTCCAAGCGACAGCAACCTAGTGTCCATTTCAGCATTATGCTAGGTCACATGGACCTAGCGCTGGTTTTCAAATGTACCCTGCTAGTGATATATACCAAAACCTAACAAATCATATAAATAATTCATCCTCTTGAACTATTCTATCTATTAAAAAAAACTGCATCAAAATCACTACATAAGGTCACTTATGGACATACATACAAAAATAACGACTTTGATTTATATTAAGTAAAGTCAGAAGATACTGTAGATACCATACATTAGTGATAAAGAGTAATATGCTATATTACTAATGTATGGTATTTATAAGCTTTCAGCTTTTTCTCGACTTTTTGTGTCGGTTTTTCACAAATACCCCGTCCCGTTTCCTACGGGAATACATTATACATTAGTATTGTTAATTATATTTATCTATATTATATGTTCGGTACATTATATTTCTTATACTAAACTCCCGAATTCATTAAGCAGCACAGGTAAGCAGCTACATAATGGCTTTGACGAGGAAACCTGAGGTTCGATTCTCGATTGGCTGAAATATGTTTTTTAGCCTGATGCAAGAACTAATCATATAAAATATACAGGATATAAATTATCGGATAACTTATGTTATGAGATATGTAGTGTATGTACCTACCTACCTATAATTATTGTTTATTTTAATTGCAAATTTTTATTACCAATTTAATTTTAATACATGTTTGTAAATACCTATGTTGTGATTTAGTTTGTAAGTTTATGTAGTAGCGACACTATCGTATTAGGATGTACCCTGTAATAAAGAATAAATAAATAATAAACATCCACGTGTAACACGTAAATATGGGATAAATATTGAATTTCAGTCATACTATATGATTGATGAATATTGACAAGCGTAATTTCATCGATTTATCAAGATTTCTATCATAGAAATAAAAAATGAAGCAACAATATAAATATGTACTTAGTTGACTATTCGGTTTACTTACGAAGTAAACTAAGGTAAAGTAACTTTAGTTAATTACGTCAAAAACATAATAAACTAATATAGCAATTCTCCAGCAACAAGCAAACTAAAGCTAATTAAAAAATAAAAGTTATATGTATAAAAGTATCTATTATTAGTTTTTGTTGTTTGTTTTTGGGCATATGTATTTATATTAATTAAAATCATTAGTCTGTAATAGACAGTTTTTATACTAAGAAAGTTCAGTTAACATTTAGGTACATTGCATTGCTGTATTGTGTTATTAACACCACTATCAATTTTAATTTTTTAGTTAATTTTAGTTTGGTTGTGCACGTAGAATTAGGACCAGAAGCTGGCTTAGAAAAGGTATTTATCTGGTTATAACCTTCCTGGAAGCTACCAACGCCTTTAATATATTTAAATTAGTAAATATTACTATAAATTTTAAAACACAAACTGCAACTGAATAGTTCATTTTGATATTGTATGTGTATGAACATTAAACGTATAATGGCTTACAGCGCCATCTAGTAGAAGTATTAAAAACTACTTTATAATACACTGACGTAAAAATGCAAGTTTTAGTTATTCAGTAGTTTTAGGTGTAAAATTGTTTTTCGTGGTATGTAATAGATGTCGCTACAATACTCATAACGCTAATTGCTAACGCTAAACCTGCGCCGTTGTAACAAAATAAAACCAATCAAGTATGGGTTGGACTTGCACACAAAGGGTTCCGTACCGCCATACCGAACTTATATAACACCAAATAACGGGACCTACAACTATGGAATAAGGACAGGAAAATGATGATGGTGAGTATTTTTTGCTGTAGTATCAACCATGAATGAATTATATTAGTACTTTATTTATGGTATCAACTGATATACACAAGCTGTGAGATTTTTAGCTGTAGTTATTACCGTTCTAGAGATAACGCGACCCCAAATAATTGGCAGATTACACAAACTGGGAAATCTATCACCGTTCCAAAGATACAACCTTGTGTCAGACGGACGGACGGATGAACAGCGAAGTCTCAGTAATAGCATGGTTCCATTTTATCTTTTAAACGGAACCCTAAAACTAAACTAAACTGCTGCTCTAAACTGCTTGTCCTGTGTTTCCGCTATAGAGGCAACTGCTAATCTAGTTAAAAATAACTAAATGACAGTCGCCTGCGAAATCTGATCCAATTAATCCCAATTTAGGAGCTTGTAAAAAATAGGCGTAATATTTTCGGCTAGATGATGTCACCTTGTCTAGAAATGGATCGATATTATACATGCTGTTGAATACAAAATACACATTGGTGCGTCACAACACAATACATAAATGTAATGACTAGGACAAACTAAAAACCAAAAATGTTTACTTAGGTACTAGCTGATGCCCGCTACTCCATATTTCAAGACCAAAATGATACAAATCGGCCCAGCCGTTCTCGAGTTTTAACGAGATTAACGAACAGCAATTGATTTTATATTTAAGACTAGTTGATGCCCGCTACTCCATACGTGTGGAATTTTACATCCCCATTGTCACCTTTTAAACCTTCCCGGGACTTTCATGAATATTACAAGACCAAAATTGGTCAAGTGCGAGTTGGACTCGCGCACGAAGGGTTCCGTACCATTATCTATGCAACATAAGGCAACGTTATTAGTATCGAGCAAGAAACGGTAAAAAAATCATGTTTGTTGTATGGGAGCCCCCTTTCAATATTTATTTTATTTTATTTTTAATATTTGTTGTTATAGCGGCAATAGAAATACATCATCTGTGAAAATTTAAACTGTCTAGCTATCACCGTTATTGAGATACGGCCTGGTGACAGACGGACGGACGGACGGACGGACAGCGAAGTCTCAGTAATAGGGTCCCGTTTTTACCCTTTGGGTACGGAACCCTAAAAATGACCAAAGTCTGCCTGGCCGTTCTCGAGTTTTAGCGAGACTAACGAACATCAATTGATTTTCATATATAAGAAAGAAGATGCGTTTATTTTCTGTAAGTCATAGCCCATTGCCCATACTACATAGCATAGCACGTAAACATAAACATGTACGTTTGGGATTTTATGACGTAGGCAATAAGAATTCTCTAACAATATTTTCTTTCTCTTACTAGCCACAGCGTGGGCGTGTTGGCATAGGGTTTATTTTAAAGGTTTCCATCTCTCACAGAGAAAGAAAAAATAAAGAAGAATGATAGATTACTACAGACTGCTACAGAGGATGTTATCTGTGTACATTATTCAGTAGATGGCTTTTACAGCACCTCGCAAAGGACTCACCACTCGGCGACACTTGTATTCCCAATTTAAATGTTTATTTATTTATTTACATATTTATGAACAGAATCACACAAACAGCTTGTAATTTTGGCTATGATTTTCAGGGTCAGGTAAAAAGCTACCAATAACTTTATTGGTAGGGCAAGTTAGTGCGTCACCTTATATCACATCACACGGCATTATGATGATGATTTAAAATAATAATGACATCAAGTTTTAATGATGTCATTACCATATTCAATTCAACTGCTACATGGCTACGCCATGTAGCAGTTGAATTGAAGTTCAGTCAATCAGTTGAAAGTTTATAGTGTCTGTATATCTATTATTTGCCTGGTTATTTACTATTTCGGTGCACATATTTATCTTAATTAAACCGTTAGTCAGTAGTCTTTAACAAACAGCTTTCATAATAAAAAAGTTATGACGTTTCGAATTGTGTTCTTGACACTACCAATATTTATTTTTTTGTAAAGATTTTTTATTTTTTTATACATATATAGGGTTGGGCAAATGACTGTAGTCCACCTGGTGTTAAGTGGAGGTGCCATCCAATTGCGAGGGCGGCTACTGCAATGTATAATGTTTATATTTTTTATAGTTTAGTTTAATTGTGCACATAGAATCAGTACAATTAGGAACGTTTATTAGGGTTCCGTACCCAAAGGGTAAAAACGGGACCCTATTACTGAGACTTCGCTGTCCGTCCGTCCGTCCGTCCGTCCGTCCGTCCGTCTGTCACCAGGCTGTATCTCAAGAACGGTGATAGCTAGAGAGTTGAAATTTTCACAGATGATGTATTTCTATTGCCGCTATAACAACAAATACTAAAAATAAAATAAAATAAATATTTAAGGGGGGCTCCCATACAACAAACATAATTTTTAGGGTTCCGTACCCAGTATCTCAAGAACGGTGATAGCTAGACAGTTGAAATTTTCACAGATGATGTATTTCTATTGCCGCTATAACAACAAATACTAAAAATAAAATAAAATAAATATTTAAGGGGGGCTCCCATACAACAAACATGATTTTTAGGGTTCCGTACGCAGTATCTCAAGAACGGTGATAGCTAGACAGTTGAAATTTTCACAGATGATGTATTTCTATTGCCGCTATAACAACAAATACTAAAAATAAAATAAAATAAATATTTAAGGGGGGCTCCCATACAACAAACATGATTTTTTTACCGTTTCTTGCTCGATACTAATACCGTTGCCTTATGTTGCATAGATAATGGTACGGAACCCTTCGTGCGCGAGTCCGACTCGCACTTGACCAATTTTCTAGTTAATGAAAAGATCAAGTGAAAAATTACAACACAATTTGTAACTTTGTCATAATTGTATTAGGTACAGTACTAGATGCCGTGATCACAATTATATGAATCACTCTATTGTAGCGGAAGAATAGCCAGTTCGTATCCTCAAGGTTACCACCACCTACCTCCAGTCATTGTGGCCTAATAAAAACATAATGACATTGCTTTATGACGTCACAAACCTGGTCACAGAGCGTTGACAAATGCTCAGATTATCTGACCGAGTTTGATATATTAAAATGCCTGGATTGCAATTTTTTTTCTTTTTGAGGACTAATTAGCTTAGCAGAGCACGAGACGAGTATTAGGTACATGAGAATTTTTGCTTTTATTTAAGAGATTCTCATTCAGCAACATAATATGTGCGGCAAGCGGCAACACAGATATAACAGATGTAGTGTTTATGGGTACATTCCTCAGTCGGATGGAAGCCACTTACATATCTATATGTGCGTGAAAATGTATCTATCATGTATACTTAATCGATGGTATCTATGTGGATCTATGATACAAGCTATAAGTTATATGAAACGTCATTATTCTATGTAGTACGATTTAGCTAGGCTAAAGTTACTTGTCCTCAATTTTAAACGTCAACGCACCATCTACTATATAAAAATAAGTCGGGTTTTCCTTCCTGACGCTATAACTCCAGAATGCACGGACCGATTTCCACGGTTTTGCATTCGTTGGAAAGGTCTCGGGCTCCGTGAGGTTTATAGTAAGTATATATTTTTTTTAATTCTTTTTATTTTTATTTTTTTTTGGTCTGGCAAAACAACGTTTGCCGGGCCAGCTAGTCTGGTATATATTATTATGTGTGCGGCAATCGCTTTCCATAAGTCTCAAAATAAGTGTCTGATTGTTATTGGTTGAGTTGGAGTACTTATCGAAATAAATCGTCTACATATCTACTCAAATATTCCAGCTCGTTTCGATCACAACTCACAAATAATTTTCTAATGGCTGTAATTGTATTGATTTTTATAGGTCAGTGCTTAGGTATAATTTAATATCCACCCACTTGATCCGTAGCCAGGGTTAAATATCTCGGTTACGTCATACTGCGACTGTTTGCCCTTTTTCGAGCTTATCTACACTATTATTATAAAGCTGAGGAGTTTGTTTGTTTGAACGTGCTAATTTCAGGAACTACTGGTCCAATTTGAAAGATTCTTTCAGTGTTGGAAAGTACATTTACATTATGGAAGGATATAGGCTAAATAACATCACGCTACGACCAATAGGGCATAGTAGCAATAGTAAAGCATAAGTGAAAAATGTTGCAAAAATGGGTAAAATTTTCTAAATTTCATGCGTACGAAGTCGCGGGTAGTAGCTAGCTAAAATATAATAGTAATGATTTGATCTATTTTTTTTTAAGAGATTTTTGTAGCAATAAATAAATGACCTTAAGGGCCTACATCAATATTATCGTATATCATCGCCGACACGTACATATTAACACAGCCAGTAGGCACAGAAAATGAAGAATTAGGGATACTTTTCCTATTTACTCAAAATCTACTAAATATATTTTAATTCTGATTTACGTGTTTCTATACATAATAGTTACCTATGTTTTTAAAGTTATTTCATTAGTTAATACGCGATAATAGACCGACAAATGAAAAAAATAAAAAATTTGAGAGGTTGTTTCGCCAAGATTTTCTATCGAGAAAACTTTTTTCAATCGCGTTTCTGAGTTTATGCGATCCTAGATCATATATTGAAAAAACATATACTTAAAAATTAGAGCTCTAGCCATTCAATCTAAAGAAACAATGAAAACTTCGTACATAGAAAAATGCACGAAGCAATTTTGGTATCCTCTTAAAAACGCTTTTGCCTTCTCTGAAAAGTAATACATTTTCGTCACCTGCTACGGCACTACTTATAAGAATTCAGGCTCATATCTATTGAGTTATTTTATCTGACGTATTGGAGACTTTGCAAGCACAGTTTGTACTTCATAACTGTTTCGTTGTGAGCGTTAGTCTCAACCGTGACATTTTTAGTCCCCTTTAAGAGGATACCAAAATAGCTTCGTGCATTTTTCTACGTACGAAGTTTTCAGTTTTTCTTTAGATTGAATGGCTAGAGCTCTAATTTTTAAGTATGTGTTTTTTCAATATATAATCTAGGATCGCATACACTCAGAAACGCGATTGAAAAAAGTTTTCTAGATAGAAAATCTTAGCGAAACAACCTGTCTCATTTTTTATTTTTTTCATTTGTTGGTCTATTATCGCGTATTATCTAATGAAATAACTTTAAAAACATAAGTAACTATTATATATAGAAACACGTAAGCCGGAACTAAAATGATATATTGATGTAGGCCCTTAAGGGCCTACATCAATATTATCATCGACATGTACCTATTAACGCAGCTAGTAGGTATAGAAAATGAAGAATTAGGGATATTTTTTTTGTTTACTCAAAATCTACTAAATATATTTTAATTCCGGCTTACGTGTTTCTTTACGTGTACCTCTTAAGGGCCTACATCAATATTATCGTATATCATCGCCGACACGTACCTACATATTAACACAGCCAGTAGGCACAGAAAATGAAGAATTAGGGATACTTTTCCTATTTACTCAAAATCTACTAAATATATTTTAATTCTGATTTACGTGTTTCTATACATAATAGTTACCTATGTTTTTAAAGTTATTTCATTAGTTAATACGCGATAATAGACCGACAAATGAAAAAAATAAAAAATGAGAGAGGTTGTTTCGCTAAGATTTTCTTTCTATCGAGAAAACTTTTTTCAATCGCGTTTCTGAGTTTATGCGATCCTAGATTATATATTGAAAAAACATTCATTTTGCCACTTTCACATAAGTAACTTACTTATCTGAAAGTGGCCTAGGAAAAGTAACGTATCTAATAGTATTTATTACTCGAACGAATTTAATCAATATTAACTAAGTATATGTAGAACTAGAAAACCTAAGAAGCTCTGTACTTATCAATAGTTCACCGGGTCAATAACAGATACGTTTAAAATGACTCACAGATCATTAACTAGTTCTTAAAATGCCATTTGTATTACAACTCGTGTATATACTAAACTAAAGTGACACAACGTATCTATGATAAACTTCTATTTCAGAATACATTTGTCATCATCACCCAAAACTCGTAAATACATAAACTAATTACTCACTAACTATTACTAAACTTTCCATAACTTATTAATAACTAAAAATGAGTTACGTTATCTAGGCAATGCCGAAAATTTCATTAAATAATTTGCTTAGCTCAAAACTAAAAAACACGCTTGAAAATCCTGAATATTATTTAAAGTTGTTGTATTGTCATCGGTCCTTAGATCGGTCTCAGATCAATCTGACTACCCCAAGTGGCTGAAAATTACTTTAAAAAATTCCGTTACATAGATTTATACAGTAGATTTATACATACCGAACTAATAAAAGCGTGTTAAAAAGAAACAAAGCTACTTTCGGCAACTTTAGTCCTTTATATCACGCTTTTGACTTGACATTCGTTCGTTAGTCTCCTGAGTTTAGGTTCAAGTCACATCAGTCCACCCATCTCTTGCATTCTTTCTTTACCATTTATTTAGTTTTTTCATAATTATCTTTTACAACTATGATGACATGTTATAATATTTAGTCCGCTTAACGACACCGCACAGATTCAGTACCTATACATTATTTAGTATTGATACCGTTTCTGCGATAGTTTTCACATATCTGTAGTTCATTCAACTAAACAAGATTGTAAATATCGAAAGAATGTTTTGAACATGATACGTGTTAAATCACTAAACGCAAGATGTTTCCGAGAATTTTTCTAAAATAATATTAGATATATATGTGTCTTAAGGGCCTACATCAATATTATCGTATATCATCGCCGACACGTACATATTAACACAGCCAGTAGGCACAGAAAATGAAGAATTAGGGATACTTTTCCTATTTACTCAAAATCTACTAAATATATTTTAATTCTGATTTACGTGTTTCTATATATAATAGTTACTTATGTTTTTAAAGTTATTTCATTAGTTAATACGCGATAATAGACCGACAAATGAAAAAAATAAAAAATTTGAGAGGTTGTTTCGCCAAGATTTTCTATCGAGAAAACTTTTTTCAATCGCGTTTCTGAGTTGATGCGATCCTAGATCATATATTGAAAAAACATATACTTAAAAATTAGAGCTCTAGCCATTCAATCTTAAGAAACAATGAAAACTTCGTACATAGAAAAATGCACGAAGCTATTTTGGTATCGTCTTAACTCTTAAGCTGTCATTGCAGTCTGGCTGTTCAGAAGTCTAAAAATTTAGTGGGTGGAGTTAGTCGAAACTAAAATAGCATATGAGTTTTATGTTGTTGCGTAATACAAATATTAGCCTTGACCAAGACTATTGAATATTGAGGTCAATTATTCTTTTAGTGTACGTGTAACATAGGATGTTTGGACGTAGCCCATACAAAAGGAAGCAAATTGAAGCAATATTCTATGTAATTGTTTTACATACAAACCTAATGTTGTTTCAATAAGAATATCGCAGTTACATGCACACCACACTGCTTCAGAACGTTTTAGTTTGTTTAGAATTAAAAAGCTATAAGTGTATTACATATTACATTAAAAATTGCACTTAAACCTATAATATGTGAGGATTTTATTTCGAAAGTTATAGTATGACATCATCGTGAATTACGTAGTCGCGCCAGCGTCGAGGTCGCCGTTTATTTCTCCTCCCAGCTCCCTCAGACTCAGTTTAACTCAGTTAGTTCAGAGTATTGGAAGTGTACCTACGCCGCTTGCGTTAAATTCAAATAGTGCGAAGGAATTTTATTTAACTACAATCATGGCTAATATAATGGGTAAGTACTAACTTTTGTTATAAATGACACGACGTTTAATTATTTTTAAATTCGTAATTTTATACATGTTTTGGATTTTTTAATTATTTTAAGTTTGTCAATATTTTATACATGATATTTTTATGACTGAGTGTCAATTAATTGAACCGGCCGGCCGGCATAGGGTGCGGTTGGCGTCTTCTTGGCTCAAGGCCAAACTAGAGGTGCGGTGATGCGGTAAAGAAAATTTTGACAAAACAATCAATACATAACATTCCAGCGCATAGAACATTTTCTAGAATAAGTATATGTTTGTAGTTGTGACGAATCACGTAATTATAACACAAAGATTTATCTAGATCTAACATAAACACAATTTTGTGGAAAAATCTTAGTCAACAAGCGTTGCGTATTTAGCCGGTTTTATATACATACATCTTGCTATGTTTGTAGCCGCATTTGATAGATATAAGCGTTGTAATGGATGAGATCATCCACAGAAGTAGTAGGTACGTGTCTGTTGAAGGTTGCATTTGTATAAGTACCTACGTAGGTTGAAAATGATAGGACATGAATATTTACATATTTATAAGAGTTTCCTTATTAATTATGTAAATTAACGCCGTTATGTTCTAAGTATGATAAGACAAATCTTGTAAGTGGTAAATATCATCGTTTATGTTTAGGTAAACATTTGCACCGTGTAGTCCGTGTACTCTATGTAAACTCTGACTCTAAGGTCGTAGGTTCGATTACCGCCCGGAACTAACAATGCGTGCGTGATACGCATTAATATTAAGAGGATACCAAAATTGCTTCGTGCATTTTTCTATGTACGAAGTTTTCATTGTTTCTTTAGATTGAATGGCTAGAGCTCTAATTTTTAAGTATATGTTTTTTCAATATATGATCTAGGATCGCATAAACTCAGAAACGCGATTGAAAAAAGTTTTCTCGATAAAAAATCTTGGCGAAACAACCTCTCAAATTTTTTATTTTTTTCATTTGTCGGTCTATTATCGCGTATTAACTAATGAAATAACTTTAAAAACATAGGTAACTATTATGTATAGAAACACGTAAATCAGAATTAAAATATATTTAGTAGATTTTGAGTAAATAGGAAAAGTATCCCTAATTCTTCATTTTCTGTGCCTACTGGCTGTGTTAATATGTAGGTACGTGTCGGCGATGATATACGATAATATTGATGTAGGCCCTTAAGAGGTACTTTCTGGTTCCTACAATGGGAGTGATTTTTTTTAATTTAATATATCACGTTGACCAGGAATTTTGCTGTAGATTTTGATGCAATTATTTTTATTACAGGAGATGCTAAATTCCATGAAAAGCGTAACAGTTTTGAACCTCTTAACTTTTGAATGTAATGCTATATTCTGCAACTGCGGAAGTTAGAGAAGTATATAAGACAGGACAATTTATTTTATTAACATCGAGATTGCTAGTAATAAACGTCATTGTCTCAGGATATATGTTCAAAATTTGGACTACACCTAATAGAAAGAAACATAGATCATTCGCAATCTGATATCTGATTGCCCTATTTTCCCCAAATTACTGGAAAATAAATGGCAATGCCTGTTCCATATTGAACCAGCCAGAATAAGTCGTCATTTTAGTAATGTGAAATCAATACAATCGACATTAATTACATTATATGCACGGTTCTGTGCTGTCGTTGATTGTAACATCGTTTAGGTAACGCATGGTAAATATTTGCTCATACAGCCGTGGCCTTCCGTGCATTGTTAACTGCTAATGAGCACCAAGTTTTTATTCTAAAACTGATAGAATTTAAACATCTATTTTGAGAAACTGATAAGTTTTTGCTAAACTGGGGAATCTTTTAACTGTATCTAAATTCAAAACTCCCCCCCATCGCTCTTTCCGTTGATGGTTAGCCTTCCTCAAAAACGCTTTGTACTTTTAAAATTTATTTCTACAGGTTCTTGATAAATTCAAGCCTTGTTAAATAACAAAAATGTAATCTACACAACGCAACGTTGCCAGCCTGGACTGTTATTGAGCTTTGATTTGTAGTTTGGATCTTCTGCATTATTTTTAATGTTATTTTATTATCAACTTAGTGTATTTTGTGTCTGTTATTCATATACTGTGCAGATGTCTACGTATACACGTAATATAATGGTGTTATCATTACATTGTTGTTACAACAACAATTTATCAACTTCCAATGGTCGTGCATAAAATTCAATACCTATTAAACCAGTCCTGTCAGTTTGAGTTTTTAACGAACTTTAAAAATCGGACGTTTGTAATCCAACGCAATCGAATCGAATTTTACGGAAACGCCTATGGTCACGCCCCATGCATTTGAAGTTAGGATCTGATGTTGAGATCCTGGAAAAGTAGAGATAATCTTTCAGTTTTGTAAACTTCAAACATTTGAGTAGACGTTTTTGGTTTCGGTTCTTTTTAGGCCTTCGTGCACAGAAGAAACGCCGTCTGTCGGTCTGTCCGTCCTTATTATGTCAAACGTTT
The DNA here is from genome assembly GCA_916999025.1 of Orgyia antiqua. Lineage (NCBI taxonomy): Eukaryota > Metazoa > Arthropoda > Insecta > Lepidoptera > Erebidae > Orgyia > Orgyia antiqua. The sequence continues at coordinate 26,408,656 of OU779862.1, forward strand.
TATATCCTGTTTGTTCCTATCGTTACAAAGAGACATTATTTGCATTGGATTTGTGATACTAATTTGCCGTGACTTTCACTAATGCATTATTCTATAGACCTTTTACAATTACAACTGAAACTCGACAATTAACTACATAAGGACTATGGTTAATGGTTATCTGTAAACACGTGGCCATAAAACAGCTAGCTATATATCTTTTATCTGTTTACGACATTCCTAAATATAAAACCTACTTTGATGCCGTCTCATACATTTTTTGTATTGTGTATTGCATGTAGTGCTATTAGCGTTAGATAATGAGTGTAATTATCAATGATATATTATCAGTTGGCTACAAAGACACTACGACCTCGTGAGGTGTAGTCCCACGACCGCGGCGGTTACGGATGAGTTGATATCTTGTGTGTTTTGACATAAGATACGTGCTACATTGATCTCGTAGGACGAAGTTTCTTAGATCGTTTTATAAAGTTTTTGGCCAGGTACCTTTTAGCCTATAAACCGGCCTGTTTGTTTGTTGCATGTTACTTGGCGATACTATATTACATGATACTTGCCTTTCAACAGAAAAATAGGTAATTTTCGTGTCGTATCCAGTCAAGTGTGACTGATGTCACGAATAAAGAATATTATCGCCGAATTGACGATAATCTATTAAATGACTTACCATGCCTAAATTCAATTTATTCCACAAGTAAGTGCCTATCTATACCTACATCGGGCAGTCTGATCTCGGCATTATGTTATTAGGGATGTTGACTATTTTTTGGAATTGCTTTTATTTTGTAGATAGCTCTTACTTGAACACCATTACAATATATATATTTTTTTAAATATACAATAATATAATTTTACAATAATTATACATACAATAATTTTTTTTAAACATAGTTTCAGTATAAAAAAGCGAAAATGAAAATTATTTTAATAATTACCGCTAAAACCACGAAGTATAGATACAAGGAGTCCGAACGTAATGTTGAACGAATGGTCTCATTTTAAGGGACAGATTTTTTGCCGGTAGAGCGCGCCATTTTTCAAGAAGTACTCGTTTGAACTATTGACACCTGTGGAAAAAAATATTCTGAGAAACGTGGAGTTAAATATAAGTTTTAGGAAATTATTAGAAATTTTTCGATTGCTTTAAACCCAACAATACAGAGAAGGTCAAGAGATATTCTGATATTCTATAATAGCATCGGTACGTCCTGAATACTTGCGCAGCCAGTGGCAGAAAATAGAACTATGATCTGGGTTTATTATTGTGTACACGAAATATTATGGAAAAGCCTATACCGTTCGGACTCCTTGTATCTATACTTCGTGGCTAAAACGCTCCAACCTGGGCCCTGAGTCGGGTATTTCAACGGTGTCACAACTGTACCATTATTGTACCATTATGGTGCAATAGTAAAGTTTTTGGTAGTCTACTATTAATGTGTCGTCATAACGACTTCATCATTGTCTTACAATTGTCAAAGTGACATAAATTGCTAGTCTCGTACACAACTGCTTCACAATTGCAATTCAATGACTGAAATGTTTCGGTAGTCTGCTATTTTGAATTTGACAGTAATATTTTTAAATTGTCCTGTGTCGACAGATTGCCATAAATAAAAAATAGATAGATAGAAATATTAGAAATTGTTCTTTGTAATTTATTGCAATTTACTAATCTCCTAAACTTCACATTGCTTTTTATACTAATAAATAGTATGTACAAATATATTTAAACGAAGTCTAGCATGATTAAATGTTTAAATTTATTAGTAGTTTTTCGAAAATCACTTCAACTAACGCATTTTTTAAAAACGGCAACACATACATACCATTCTAACACAATCCATAGATAAAAGAGACCGAAAATTCAATGCATAGATAAAAGAGATCGACAATTCTATTACCATTGAAAGACCGTTATGACGGCATATAGCAGACTACGGATATTTGACTTCAATTGCAACGGTATCGTGCCGGTATTGTGCCGGTATGACAATTGTTCCAAAATAGTGGACTTGAGCACCTGTCAAGTGACGGCGATGACGTCAGAGACGGCGATGACGTCAGAGCCCTGATAGTAGGGGTATCCACTTAGAAAAAAGATCGATGTTTTTATCGATTAATTTAGATTGTATTATTTTATAAAATAATAGATCTAACTTCCTTTATAATCAGTATTCAATAATAATTGTTTTAAAAACATTTGCACTGTCTTCAAAAAAGTATACATATACTTTCGAACATAATATAAGCGTATTCTGGTACCTACCCATAACAAAAGCAAGGAAGTATAGCTTAATTTGGGACCAAGAGGGTTGTGTAAAATATAATCCAATTTCCACTGATAAAATATTATAAAATAGACAGAAAATTGATGAATTTCCCATATTGGTCTAAGGGTGTTCAAGAAATCGGGGAACATACATAAAAAACAAAAGGTTACGGCGTTTCGAGAACTTCCAGCTTTTTCTTAAGTTGGTTACAATTTAGTTGAAAATTTGGCCGTTATACCCATATATCGATACTTTTCCTCGATATATTCGAGATTTCAATTCCGACATCCTTGGCTATTCAGGGTATCTACGTCATTGCACCCGATTGTTGTTCGCAGTCACGTGATAATGTGTACAAAATAATGCAATTTAAATTCATTTTTATTTAATTTAACAAGATATTAAATTTTCAAAACAATATTTTAGGTATCTAAATACTGTCTTCAATCTATAAAACATAACTTTACATGAATTTGTTTCATGAGTCAACATCCCTAAGTATTATCTAGGCACGTAACAACCACTGGCGAGTGGCGTATTTTGAAAATAATGTAAGAATTCCAATTTATAGGCACAGTTTATAGGTTATCGATCTTTTTTAGGAGAGTTAAAGTCTGTTTTATTTTATTTCGAAAGTTATTGTAAAAAACTAATCTGCTTACGACTTATAATTATTTTTGAGCATTCTTAATCAATATAATAACGCATGAATACCCATTTTAGTAAAAAACTTGTTCTAAAATGAATAATTATCAATAATTACAATGCAAACATCTAAAGGACATCTTAACAGATGTAAAGGTTATAACATAATTGATTTGATTGGATGACTTCATCGGTTGATGGATATAAATATTTTCATGCAAATATAAATGTAAGCTAGTTGGTACGTAGGTACCTGGTTAGAATTCCAAAGTTCTAACTGTATCTAGGTCTATAAAAGCCGTAATGAAAAGCACTTCGACTGACTGAGTCGTGATAAATATACATACCTACCAAAACATGCTTTGAATTCGTGGGCTCCGGACGACTTGTGAGACACCTCATTGCTCGCATACCAATGCTATTTAGACTATATTTAGACAAGACACGCCTGCACTGCACAGCAACTAAGTACCTACCTACACTATATCGTCATATTAGACAAACGTATAAGGATTTGAGGAAAACATAGGAATGCATAAAGAATTTTAAATGAAATGTGGTTTGTGTCAGCAACTTCTTATACTCTATCTGCATTCTTATTCGACAAAACGGACGAAGAAATTATGAATGCCAATTCCTGTTCGCTTTAATTACTATACCGAGACTATGGCAATAAATGTTACGAATAACGTTATTTTACCCCCTTTTAGCATAAGACTTAATTTTCAATATTGGGCTAATCAAACAACACATTGACCTTGCTTGTTTATCCGCCAGTATTTATACAAATTTGTATTGTTTCAGACGTGAATACCGAGGACAAACTCGAATACCAATTCTTTCCGGTGTCAACTGGTTCCGTACAGTTTAAAGTGAGGACGCCCCATGATGCTCACATCGCTCTTACAATGGGACCTCAAGAATCCGATCCCATGGTTGAGGTACGTTTGTGAGAGACGCATTATCACAGTGATTTTTTTCAATTAGTTAAAGTTATTCTAAATCCTTAATAAATTAAATTACAGTGGAAAAAGTGATTTGATTTGATTTGATAGATGACGCTGCACGTAGAAATACGATATAAACTCAATCGAGTAACGATTGCGGTGGCTTAGTAGATTACTTCGAGCACTACCGCAATAAGCTCAGTTGGCAGAGCTACGGAACGGTATTCCGAGGTCGTGGGACTCGTGGGTTTGAGTCCCGCTTGCGGTAATCACTTTTTCCACCGTAATTTAATTTATTAAGTAAATGCATAGCATGTCAATTGTAAAATTAATAAATTACTTTATTCTACATCCATTATTATCCCATCAACGTAATCACAGAAAAATTGATTATTTTTCTATATTCAATCAACTAAAAATAAACAGTCAATTTCAAGAAATGACAAAATCTCACCTAGTTTTAATATTAACAGATCTTCATTGGAGGCTGGGGTAACACAAAGAGTGTTATCAGGAGGAATAGAACCAAACCTGAGAAAGTAGAAATTGAAACGCCTCAAATTTTAAACGGAGGTGAATTCAGAGGTTTCTGGATACGTTGGGATGGAGGCATCATCTCAGCTGGTCGGGAGGGTGAAGCAATTCCCTTCCTATCTTGGGCTGACCCAGAACCCTTCCCTATCGCATTTGTAGGAGTATGTACTGGCTGGGGCGCTACTGGTACCTGGAAAATTGAAGGTATGTATAATAGAAGCTTTGATTAAATCGATAAAATGTACCCAACAATACAAAACCACAAAATTATGGACGCAGATGGGGCCGAATTCAATACTCCGGACCAGCTAGAGTATAAATTTGGACCAGTCGCCGAAGGCTCCTTGAAATTTGAATTTCGTGGCCCTCACAACTGCCACGTTTGCCTGACACAAGCACCAGCTGAAGCGGATCCAATATACGAGATTATGCTTGGTGGTTGGGAGAACAGCAAGTCTGTTATTAGGTACTGCAAGCAGAAACTGGAAAAGGTAGTATTTATTGTCCGTGTTCGCAGCTGCTTATTTTTTGATGTTAAAAGTTGGGCGTTAATTGAAAGTATTGCCCCATAGGTAGAAGTACAAACTCCTGGATTAATGAATCCCAACGAGTTTAGGAGTTTCGTGATTCAATGGAGGTGCGGCAGGCTGATGGTGCGTGATGGAAATAGCGGCGCTGTCATGATGGAATGGGTTGATCCAACACCATTCAATATTACTCATTTTGGCATACGTACTGGGTGGGGTGCTCGCGGCCAGTGGCGTATACAGCACTTCAATAAGCCGGGGGCGCAAATCCGTTGAGTCTTCAATTAGATTACTGCTTCGGGTGTCAATTGTTAATTCAAAATTCACCTTTAACAAAATTAAATTCAAGGCGTTTTGGTAGATACTGGTTACTAATTCGAATCTAGTAATTAATTTGCACTTATATTTTTATTAAAACTAACAATAAAAATATACAGTAAATGATATTGTGTAATTTATTATAATAAGGACCGTTTAATGGTATTGCGGCTGTGTGTTATTTTTTGTGCTAGGTTTTGTCGTCTTCACGTGGATGTTGTCAATTGATCGTGGTATGTTTTGTTGGGTACATTTTGTGATTTTATCTTTATGTTCATGCATTTTTTTTATGGAAACCAAAGCTTATTTTATTGTTTTATCTACGAATACTATATTCTAAAAGCACGTATCGTTTGCATGTTGTATGATATTTCTTATACTATACTATCATGTATTAAATATTTAACATCTATTAAGAGATGATTTTATTTTTTCATTGCTGCATAAATGCTCGATATCGTGACTAAAAGGTAAACTTATTAAAATTGACCTCTTCTTAGTTATTATAGTTTTTACAATAGATTTTTATATTACAGTCCAACCATCCGCCCCAGTCACTGCACCTCTGTATGCGGCTCCACCTGGATATCCTGGAGCAGCACCTGTTGGAGCACCGTTCGGTGGAGCTCCATTCGGTGGAGCCGGTAACTGGGTCGATGCTGCTGGTGGCAGTGTACCCCCTGGTGCCGTTGTAGGAGGACAAGACTGTAATGGCGAACCTATCTACGTCGCCAGAGCCCGACACGAGGGAGCTGTAATTCCTGGAAAACTAGTGGCTTCTCACGGTGTCACTTTTGTACCCTGGGGAGGTATTGAGCACGGCAAACCTGAATACCAGGTAATTTATATTTACTTTAGTAGTAATACAGAAAATGGCGTAGTTTTTAAATAAATAACAATATGAGGCTCACCACTTCTTACGTGGCAGAATTTTGTTAATCTTATGTTTAAGAGATTCTTATGTGTAGTTTATGAATAAGTACCTACTACATCCTATGTCACTTTTATGCGGTACACAATGACGAATCACCATCGGTGTGTTACGTAATATGTAAATAAAGTGCCAATAAATCAATATGTTCTATTTCAGGTTCTAGTTGGAGGACCTAACAACTGGGTGCGCACCAACGGCGCTAATGTCCCTCCTGGTGCATTCCCTGGCGGTGAATCTGAGGATGGTGAACCTCTATACGTCGGTCGCGTCAACCACGAAGGTAGTCTAACAGTCGGCAAGGTGCAACAATCCCATGGAGTCTGCTACATTTCCTTCGCAGGACAGGAGCTCGGCTTCCCCGAATATGAAGTCCTTATGCCTTAAAGCTGCTAATAATTCCAATGCCTCTAACGTAGAAGAGCTGCTTTATTCGTAATTCGTGAACTAAATAGTGCATACTTAAATACACTAAAGTCACGCTGTCTGTGTCTAGTATGAACGTTGTTCAATGCACTGCATAATTTTAATTTATCTGATCTTTACAATATAAGTAACGACACTTATTTAAGTCATATTTTTGTTAAATTGTTATTAAAGTATTTACAATGTAATGACACCTTGGCGCTCTTTCTTTTAACCCTGTAAACATAAAAAACCCTTACGAAACAGAAAATGCCCTCTCGCAAATATCTGCGAGTTAATTTATCAAGTAGATTATTAAAGCATATGCTTTTAATCAATCAGCTACAAACAATGGCATCGGCAACGGCCATATCCTCCAAGAGTAGATAAGATTAGGTAATGCGGTGATAATCTTACTTGTTCTTCGGATTTTTTTAATTAGAAATGAGACAACCTATACCCTTTCATTTAAAATAACTAATATAGTCCTTGCTCTAACTGAAGGTAAAAAATGACAGCCATAATTTTTCTATTTAGGATAAATACCTACTAGCTGTGTCTACCAGTACCATTGTACCAATACCAGGCCATCTGTCTCACCTCATCGTTTTTCTATTTACATGTCTCTTTCTCACTATATTAATATGCCGTTTGTGACACCCTTTAACAGGGGATATATATATAATAATGGCGGGACGGCCTGACGGGGGACTATATACTTTGCGCGACTTGGTATTTCTTTTAAGGAAAGATAAATAAATATTGTAGATATATCTGACTAAACCTCTTTTCACCCGAAGTTGTTGAATGTTGACGAATGAGACGCTACAAATAAGGCTGAGACAATACTTTACTAGGTCTGGCAGATTTAAATTCATACTGTGATAATGACAGTAGATAGTAATTGACCATAACAAATATTTTACGACACTGTGGTACTTGGGTGACTTCAAGCAGTTCAAACATTACATTTAATTTGAGAGGATATTGTGTAAAATAAAACAAAACAGGTATAATAACAATTATTATGTATATTACTTACATTTATGCAGTCCTACCTTAATAGTGACCTGGAAATTATTTACTTCATTCATATTAAAATGTATCTTGATATTATGCAGTTTAACCATGGTTTGAATCAGGAAGCATTGGGCAAGTAAGTTGTTGTGATCTGAGTACGAGATGAAGGCGAGGGTGTATGAGATGGCGACAATGGAGATGTAGTAATGAATGGGCTATTGCAGTCAGATCCTGAAGAATTTAAATGCTCTGAGTATTCAGTGACTACAATCGGTGATGGTAAAGTTGATATAAATGAATCAATTGTTATTTTACCTATTTTAGAATAAAACATAACATCAGTTATTAATTTTTGTGCAATAAATCGTTCTGGATGTTGAAGTTTTTTTATTTCACATTCAACCATCTTGCCAAATGCCTTGAATTCATCACTAGTTATGTAAAATGTGTCATCATATTTTGAAGTCAGTCGTTTAAGCTTCTTTTTAACAGGTAATTCAGCCTTTTTTTGGATTCTTTTTTGTACCTTTTTCCTCTGACTGGAACGTAGACTTGATTTGATTTGACTTGGATTTGATTTGACATGACTTGGACCTCCTAACTTAATCCGACTTGGACTTGATTGCTTGGTGCTCTGTAATGTGAACACAATAAATTATAAAATAAAACTTAATAAATAACATTTTAAATTATTTGTCTTTGTGTTTATTTGTCTTGGAGTGCTTGATATCAGTGCAAAAGCCACCAAATATTATAAATTAAACAGTTTGGAAAAATGTATGGATTGTTTTGTTTGTTTGTCACTGTTTTTCTATTATTCAGTGTGTTACTCACCAACAAGGCTAGTGTTAATGTGTTTAGCTATTCACCAGGTTCAAAACATTTGTATGTAGAACATACTCTAATCTAAAATAGGGGGTGTTATTAATTTAGTAAATCTTGGTTCCCTAGTTTTAGTGACAAGTAAGTATTGATAACATATAACATTTGGACTACTCAACAATAATATAAGTATGCTTACCAAATCTGCATTTTTATTATCACATGTGTCACTGCCAGCAGGAACAGGGTCAGTTTCATGTAAAAATGAAAGGTGTTCATAGAACCACAGCTTTGGTTGGTATACATAGTTACTTAATACTACCTTTCTTCTTTCCTTGTTATAACTCGTTCTAATCATGTCAATTTTCTTCCTTACAGAGTCAATGTTGGCCGTTGAATAAGTTCTTTTCAATATTGTTAATAATTGTTGTAATGCTTGTTTTCGCATTGATTTATCTGAGTAATTATTTGAATTCTTATTCCACAAGCATTGGTTGTCTTTATAAGTTTCAAGAAAATCTACTATGTCAGATTTATTCATTATACAAAATACAGTGTCACACAAATTACAAAAAATAAAATACAGGACCACACTACCACAGTACACTATAGAGTTATAGACTCATACGTTGTAATTTATTCGAATTTTATTGAATTTGAAGTAAGGATAGAGAATATAGGTGCATATTTAATTTAAAAACATACAAAACACGAAAACAAATGTGATGAAAAATGCAAACTAAAATGACAATTATTGCGGGTTGCAGCAGCAGCCGTTGCAGGAGTAACATAGACTAGAAGAAGTAGAAGAAAGTGCGTCATTACTCATTAGTCTGTGAAAGGAAAAAACAAACAAAGAAGTTTGAATTTGGAGTTGCGTTATTAGAGTTTTCAATAATAATAACATAACAGACACAGTTATATAGTATATTTAGTAAATAGTACATTAATAATAAAAACGCAGTTTTCAGCCTCTGCTGACACAACAACAACTTGACAATAGTTTTTCCATTTTTTTACATAGAAGAACAGTCACTCTAAAATTCAAACATACGTCATGATTCATACCAGCCAGTCAATGAACAATTGTACTCCTTTGCTCTAACACTCCTCCTCAATTGTTTCCATCAGACTTCCTATCAAGATTCAGACTCCTCTAATCCTTTCACTCACTCACGGACAATCCTCAATGCACTCCCATCTCACTTCTGCAAAACTCATGCTTTCCTCTAATTACTGCCTTTGTCAAAGCATCAGCAACCATTTGCTGTGTCTCCAAATACCTAAGCGTGATTGCTCCATTTTCGAATGAAGTGATAGCGCACATCAACATGTTTAGTCTGCTGATGGTGCACTGGGTTTTGTGCAATAGCCATAGCGGACTGGCTGTCCGTATGAATCACAATGGGTGGCTCCTTATCTGTGATTTCATTTAAAAATCTGAGGAATATGGCCTCTTTCGCAGCCTCGGATAAGCTTATGTATTCAGCTTCTGCTGTCGATAGTGCTATACTCCTCTGTTTGGAGCTTTGCCACGAAATGGCTCCATTAGCCATCTTGAACACATTTCCTGAATATGACTTTCTGTCAACAAGATTACCTCCATGATCTGCATCAGCAAAGCCTTCAATTTCTTGACATGTGTCCTTAGAGTACACCATGAAGGTACACTTCATGGAGTACACTAGTCCCATACTCTTTGATCCTTTAAGGTATCTCAGAATCCTTTTTGCTGCAACCCAGTGAATTTCTTCATAATTATTACAAAATTGACTCATGAAGTTTGTTGCGTGGGCAATGTCGGGCCTTGTACAGACAGCAACATACATCAATGATCCTATCAGCTCTCTGTAGAGTATGCTGTTGTCAGGTACAGATGACTCTTATGGTTTTTCAAAACGCTGCCCTGGAACTCCTGGTGTACTCACTGGTTTACAGTTCTCCATTTTAAATCTGCGAAGAACTTTCTCAATATACTCCTCCTGATCGATTTTAATAGTACCGTTCTCTTGTTTTATTCTCAATCCAAGAAAAAATTCTGCCTTACCTAAATCCTTCATCTCAAATTTTGATTTAAGTTCGTCCTTAACCTTTCTCATTTCCTTTTCATTGTTATATAAAATGAGGATATCATCAACGTAGATAGCCAGTATTATCATATCTTTATCACGTTTCCTCATGTATACACAGGATTCGTTTAAGCAACGTTTAAAGTTTAGGCTCTTCAGTTCAAAATGTAGCTTTTGGTTCCAAGACCGAGGAGCTTGCTTTAGACCGTAAAGAGACTTCTTTATTAAGCAAACATAGTCTTCTTTGCCCTTTTCTTCAAAGTGAGGTGGCTGTAGCATTAGAGTTTTTCACTTATGCTTCCATTTAAGAATGCTGTTTTGACATCCATATGGTCAATCGCAATAAGAAGTCTCAAAGAGCTATGCCGGACCACGGGTGAAAAAGTTTCATCATAGTCAATCCCTTTTCGCTGACTGAACCCTCGCGCGACCAATCGAGCCTTGTACCGAGTTTTATTCCCGGCCTCTTTTTTGACTTTAAATAACCATTTACAGTCAACAACATTGCTCGCTTGGTCAGGTTTCACAAGAACCCAGGTCGCATTTTTCTTTAAGGCATCAAGCTCCTCCTGTATCGCATCTCTCCACTGTGCAGCATCATTTCTCGATAGTGCCTCTTGCACAGTCAGCGGATCATCTTTTTGTGATATGGCTTGATAATTGAAAAAATCTGGCCTCTGAACCTGCCTCCGCTCTCTAAGTGGGTATCTCCTCTCTTCCACTGACGGTTCAGTTTGTGTCTCTTTCTCATTTTCTGGCTTCTCTTCGAACGACATCCACTCTTCATCCTCTTCTTCAGCTACTTCTGTACTCGAGTCAATATGATCTCTATCATTTGACAGAAGGTTCTCTTCAATTATCTGTTCCGACCGAGTAGGTTCATTTTCTTGATGGATTTCCTTGTGCTGTTGATCTTCAGTATCTAGTTCAATTGTTGCTTCTTCCTTGTTCACTTCAGGATCAGCAGTCTTCTGATACATTTGGTTCTCGAAAAATACGACGTCTCGAGCTCTGTGAAGTTGATCATTTGAAGGATCAATGAGTCTATATCCTTTTGACTCTTCACAGTAGCCCACGAAGATCATCTCCAAGCTTTTCGGATCCCATTTTGTTCTCTTCTGATCTGGAATGTGCATTACATCCGAACAATTTGAGATGACTAAGAACTGATTTTCGTCCTGTCCATGCCTCTTCTGGCGTCATCTCTCTTACAGCTAAAGTTGGGCTCCTATTCTTCAAGTATACTGCAGTATTGGTCGCCTCTGCCCAGTACCGAGTAGATAGTCCAGCTTCCTGTAGCATAGCTCTTGCCTTCTCTGCTATCGTGCGATTCGCACGTTCGGCAACCCCGTTTTGTTCGGGCGTATAAGCAATTGTTAGTTCATGCTTAATTCCATGGTCCTTCAGGAATGCGCCGACTCTCGCGTTGACGTATTCACCGCCGTTATCAGTTCTCAACACTTTCAACTTCTTCCCTGTTTGTGTCTCCGCAAAACTCTTAAATTGCTTTAATTTTTCAAAGGCTTCACTCTTCGCACTAAGAAAATACACGAACGTTTTTCGGGAAAAATCATCGATAAAAGTTATGAAGTACCTGTGACCACCTATGGACTTCTCACTCATCGGTCCACAAATGTCAGAGTGTACCAACTCTAAGAGCTCTCTAGCCCTTGTAGCCTTGTTGCGTACGAATGGTTTTCTTGTTTGCTTGCCCAACAGACAGGCTACACATTCTAATTTACAATTAGAAATATTTTTAAAACTCACCCCAATCGCCAGTTTGTCTCTTAATAAAGTTAGGTTACGTACTCCTAGGTGTGCCATCCTTTTATGCCATAGCTCCATTTCATTGTTTGTAGTAGCAGCTAGAGCAGTTGCCTGTAAACTTTGTTTAATTTTATAGACACCTCTGTCAAGCACTGCTGTCACACATGGATTACCTTTAATTGAACACTCACCTGCATTATAAATCTTACAACCATTTTTAGAAAAAACGACAACCTTGTCCTTATTTACAATGCAACTCACACTTAACAAGTTCTGGTACATACATGACAGTCTTTACACTGACGTCAAGTGCAGCATTCTCTACATTACCAAAACCTTCCCCATATACTTTACCACCATTTGCACAGCATACTTCCACCTTCTTGTCAATCTTTACAAAATCGCTCATCCAGTCCCTTCTATAGCTCATATGTGCTGACGCTCCAGAATCTAGAATCCATTCGTCGAGATGAGATTTCTCTTGATTCCCAGTGCTCATTGCCGACGCCATATGACTGGTCTTTAACTGCCGAGGATTATGTGGACAATCACAGGCTTTATGTGGTCCCTCGCAGATAAAGCACTTCACCGTCTTCTTTTGCTTATTCCTCTGAACAAACTTCTTATGATATTTAGTAGTAGTAAGTGCCGAACTTGGGCCTGATACACCCTGGATTGCGCAAGCTTTGGTGCCATCTAGTTGCAGCAGTTTCGTTTTTATAAAATCAGTTGTTAACTCCGTGTTAGTATTCTCTAACGCCAACCTCATGGGTGTATACTCCTCCGGTAACCCCTGTAGCATCAGTGCTGCTAATAATTCGTCATCAATCTCTTTACCCATATCTGATAGTTGATTAGCTACTCGCATTATCTCTGTTACGTATTCAGTTATTGAATTAAACATATTAAGTTTCAAGCTCACCAGCCTCGATAACAGTCTACATCTGTTGTTGATACCCTTATCCTCGTAAGCGATTTTTAAATTGTTCCAGGTCGCATACGCCGTCGTAGCTTTGCGAACGTGTACCTTACACTGGTTCTCTATCAGCAGGCAGATCTTGGTGCGTGCCCGTTGATCACCCCGTTTAGCAACCGCGTCTCCATCAGCTGGAACACTTTCCACGTACTTCCATAAGTCATCGTGTACTAGTATGCACTCAACATCGAATTTCCAACTGTCGTAGTTGCTGTTTCCACTTAGTTTCTCTATCGCTGGAAGACCTGAACCGGCCGCACTCGTAGAAACCGTCATATCTCTTTGTGTACTCTGTGTAGGAAGCTCGTAGGTATTACTGGTGCTCAAGTCCACTATTTTGGAACAATTGTCATACCGGCACAATACCGGCACGATACCGTTGCAATTGAAGTCAAATATCCGTAGTCTTCTATATGCCGTCATAACGGTCTTTCAATGGTAATAGAATTGTCGATCTCTTTTATCTATGCATTGAATTTTCGGTCTCTTTTATCTATGGATTGTGTTAGAATGGTATGTATGTGTTGCCGTTTTTAAAAAATGCGTTAGTTGAAGTGATTTTCGAAAAACTACTAATAAATTTAAACATTTAATCATGCTAGACTTCGTTTAAATATATTTGTACATACTATTTATTAGTATAAAAAGCAATGTGAAGTTTAGGAGATTAGTAAATTGCAATAAATTACAAAGAACAATTTCTAATATTTCTATCTATCTATTTTTTATTTATGGCAATCTGTCGACACAGGACAATTTAAAAATATTACTGTCAAATTCAAAATAGCAGACTACCGAAACATTTCAGTCATTGAATTGCAATTGTGAAGCAGTTGTGTACGAGACTAGCAATTTATGTCACTTTGACAATTGTAAGACAATGATGAAGTCGTTATGACGACACATTATTAGTAGACTACCAAAAACTTTACTATTGCACCATAATGGTACAATAATGGTACAGTTGTGACACCGTTGAAATACCCGACTCAGGCCCCTGTTCTTCTCTTTATTTACCATCACAGCTCACATATACTTACGCACACTAGCGCTTTTACTGCATCTGTACTCTATATGGAACGTGCTTGCAGCGGCGTGCACTGATATTTAACTTAGGGTACAAAAACTTTTTCTTTTATAGATTTTTAGCATAGCCACGTGACGGATCTCTAAGTCGGAAACCATGCCAACAGAACAAATTTAAATCTGAATATCCCGAATCAGTCCACACTGTACTAGAATTACTAAACAATAACTACGTACGTACATACATACGTACATGTACGTATGTACATACGTTTCATAACTTTTAACATGAAATTTTCGAGGTACAATACCTTTTAGCTGGCTTAGTTGTCGTAACTCGGGTACACAGAATCTTTTTACTGAAAGACATTTGTGAGAACTTGTTATTTTTAATTTTTAACAAACACACACTATCAACACACATTTCACAATCAAATAACATTTTAAAATCAACAAACGAAAATCCATACAATTATTAAATTATAGAAACTCATTATTAAACAGTTCAATGAATCACACGAAAAAATAAAATGGCCTCCGTCGAACCAAAATATTTCTGCTATTTAAATAAATAAAACCTTACTAAACAAAAATGCATACGTGATTTATTAGACTTCCGATTATTATATTTATTCGGATTATAAGTAACGAACGAACATTGCCGAATACTCGCGATAACATCCGATCGCCAAAGCAGGCCGCAGGATTTTCAGTGTAAATTGTCTTGGATATGTAAGCCTGTGTGCGTTTGCGAACTGTGCACGGACACCAAAATTTCTACACACATATGAACTCATGGCAGGCGGGCGGCGTCGAGCTTGCTAGCTACGCTAGTATTATTCCTTCGCCAAACGCCTGGCAAAAAGCAATTTGCAAGCACATATTGGTGCTATTTATGAATTATTAGGCGTTTTTTAAGTTATAATATTTTGTTTAATTAATAGTAAATAAATGAATAAAGTCATCTAAAACATACGAACGTTTTATTAAAATATCTGTGAATGGCAAGTAAAGCAGTGCCTTTCTGCTTATATAGAGCGCACGCCCATGCGTGCTTGCCATAACCTATTAGAGTTTTCAATAATAATAACATAACAGACACAGTTATATAGTATACTAGCTGCGCCGGCAAACGTTGTTTTGCCATACAATTCTGTGTAAAAAAAATTTCATCAAAATCGGTCCAGCCAATTGTGAATCTAAACCATCCTCAAACCCCCCTGAATACACACAACAAATTTCATCAAAATCGGTCCAGTCGTTTAGGAGGAGTTCAGTCACATACACACGCACACAAGAAATATATATATTAAGATTTAGTAAATAGTACATTAATAATAAAAACGCAGTTTTCAGCCTCTGCGGACACAACAACAACTTGACAATAGCGTACGCAAAATAAGTAAATTTTCAGGTTGATTTTTGTCCGAAAAACCCAAATATTTTACGGAACCCTAATTTTTTCCAACATAAAATCTAGCCTATGTTAATCGCATCGATAATGTAGCTTTCAAATAGTGAAAGAATTTTTGAGCCTATTCATTACAACCAAACAAAGTTTTCCTCTTTATAATATTAGTATAGACTAGCTGTTCCGGCAAACGTTGTTGTGAAAAATAGATGTTGGCCGATTCTCAGACCTACTGAATACGCATGTAAAATTTCATAAAAATTGGTCAAGCCGTTTTGGAGGACTACGGTAACTAACTCTGTGACACGTGAATTTTATATATAAGACTAGCTGCCCCGGCAAACGTTGTTTTGCCATACAATTCTGTGTAAAAATCAACAACAAAAAATTTCATCAAAATCGGTCCAGCCAAATTTAAACTATCCTATCTCTCAAGTTGGATCGAACTGCACATGGTGTGCGAATTTTATTATAATCGGTTAAGTGGTTTAGGAGTCCATTGAGGACAAACATTGTGACACGAGATTTATATACATATAAGGTGTAAATAAATCAACTTGTCAAATTTTGTGAGGATAGTTGGTATCGAAAAATAAACACGCTAAAAATAAAATAAAAATTTTTTGAGCAATTTCATTTTTTCACGAAATATATGGATTTCATCAAATATTTTTATGCGTATCTTACCTACAAAATAATGTGGGTACTATGCCGTTATTGTCGTTATTGTCGCAGCTCGCAGCTGGCGACAGCGCGGCAGCGAGTGTATTGTGGTACAGTGCGCATAACATTTACGCGTAATGTAAATCATTACAAATCTTCAAAACGGTAACGTTTTTCTTAACTTTTTCACCGCGATTATTCATGATATATTAATCAAAACAACTCCTAAAAATATGACAAGTTAATTTTTTGACACCTTGTATAATAAGAATTGTTGTATTTATTCTTTTTATTTTTCAAATTCAAACATTTATTGCATATTATGTGTGTTTCATGGTGGTACATTAAATAAAGAGCTTAATAGACTTAGGCCTTTTACAGGCATAGCAATGTTAGTAGGTATATATAATATAATTATGTTAGTTATTACATAATTTGTTAGTTATATTTATTTAGTCATTAATTTATTTATTTTAACAGAGTAATGCTTAGGTAGTCAATTTATTTAACATTAAAACAACATAAATCATAATTGTGGTCTAGTACTAGTATTTACATTCTAGAAACTCTTTTCCATAATTCTAGAAATTTCCTCAAGATTGAACCATGGTTATAAGGCTTATTGAATTTCGTAACTGTAACGTTTACGAGATAAATGTCCTGGATGATTAATGGTTAATCTACCATCTCTATCAACCATCATCTACAAAAAAGGTACATATCTAAGGAATATAATAACCTATTCTCATTTGAACGGCATAGTAGGTATAGGTATCGGCACGAATCTTGAGCGCTGGTCTTTACCTGC
The DNA here is from genome assembly GCA_916999025.1 of Orgyia antiqua. Taxonomy (NCBI): domain Eukaryota; kingdom Metazoa; phylum Arthropoda; class Insecta; order Lepidoptera; family Erebidae; genus Orgyia; species Orgyia antiqua. The sequence goes on from OU779862.1 coordinate 26,425,801, forward strand.
ACAGAAGTGAATTATTGGGTATATTTGGAGGTAGGAGGTGAAGCGCGGGAGCAGTTGAATCAAATCATCGTATGTGAATTATGTGATTGGCCTGCTGCGCGTCGCGTCATACACTCGTGATTCGTCCTCTGTGGTAGATGCACTTTCCTTTCGACTACACTTCAGGACATTTAAATTGATACATACAAATATCTGAACTGAAGCTTTTAAAATTAAAACTTTTATATTTGTTTGTTTTTATTGACGGGCTTCGTGGCGTAGCGGCTATGTCCACTACGATCGCGACGTCACCATCCCCGAAGAGGTGGTCACCTCTTCGGGGATGGCCGTCGGCTATTGCGCGCCGACGACCCCTGCCCGTGGCCCTGCGGGGTGGCAAAGTTTCGCCAGCGCGTTCGCGCACCCGCAGGGCCTCCCTCTTTGCCGCCATCACCTCCCCAGCGAAGGAGGCGACAGCGGCCCAACACTGTTCGCTCTCGGCCATAAGCGCAACGATGGCCGAGAGCGACAAGTCCTCACCCAGCACACCTACTAGTTTGGCACGCTGGGCGTCCCAGGCCGTGCACACGGCGAGGGTGTGCTCCGCCGTGTCCACGGCCCCACTTCTACAATTACGGCACTCGGGATCCGGCTCCCACAGGTACTTGGCGAAACAGCCATGACCCGTAAGAAGCTAGGTGAGATGATACGTCGGATCCCGGTGCCTCGCCTCGACCCAGTCCCCGCATCGGCAAGCCTGCTCGCAGAGGGGTCCTCCAACCTCTCAGACCATCGTCGGAAGAGATCGTCAATTAACTCCTCCAGCGAACGATCTCTTCCGCGGGGGGCTCTATTGTCTCCTGCCGCATCAGGGCACTCCGGCGGTAGATCTCCGCTAGGACCTCGCCTTCGAGGTCCCACGGGAGGCTGCCCGCTATTATACAAGCCGCCTCGTAAGAGACGGTGCGATGCCGACTGTCAAGCACGAGCCAAAGATACTTCATCGTGCCTTTGACAGCGATGGAGGCGCCACCCACCGCAATTGAGTACCCGGAGGGGGGCCTCGTCCGAGGACCGTGGAAGAACATGGCCTCGGACTTCTCGAGGGCAACCTCCAGGCCGAGGTCTCTGATGCGGCGAATTACGTGGGCCGTGCCAGCAGTGGCCAGCACACCTGCGTCTCTAAAAGTGGGGCCCCGCGCGGTCACTAGGGTGTCATCAGCGTAACAAATCACGTGGACACCCGGGGGTATATTATAATATAGGAAATTTAAGTAAAAACTGTTCAAATAGTTTAATTAATTTATTTCCATAAAGGTTTGAAAAAATTAAAGTTGATATTTTTATTTTCTGGAATTGATAACTTTATGTAGTTTTTTTGAAGAATTAAAAATATTTTCAAATTCTGTATGTCTTTTTGATAACAGAAACTTTTATTGATTAATGAATTTTTCTAAAATTGGAGAAATATCCAATAACATTAATTAATTTTAATTTAAAAGAACAATTTGATATCTTTAAAATGAAAATGTTGTTCAAGGTTTGCTCACCTCCAACACCCATAGCGTTAATAGTGACTCCAGAAGGCTACACAAGGTATGCGAAACCTTATCCGTTAAAACATCCTTTGCACAAAAGTTTTATGATTTTAGATCAGCAACACTATACAATAAAATAAATAAACAACTATCTACTAGCTAAAATTTCAACTTTTGAATGTAAGGAGAAAGTTACAGACTGGCTTTTACACATGAACTATGATGAGACAGAAAAACTGCTACACCTGTATTAGCTAGCTATATTCCACACACACATATGCACACACAAACTCTACATGCACCACACACACGACCCATGCTTAACTTTTTTTTTCCCCACTACCTAGTTTATTCTTTTCCTATCCTACTGTTAGTGCTCACAATTGATCTTGTGAAAATGTATTTTGCTACTTATATGTACTTATGTGCTATACTACATAAGTGTTATACTTTCTACTAAATGTTGTGAAATGCAAATCCAGGAGGGGGAGCCAGGAGACCCTTAGCACAGGGAAACCTAGTTTGGGCTCCTGACTTCCACAAACAAAACTTATCCTAATACCTGTATAATTCTTATTGTTATTAATTTGTATGTGGGAGCAAATAAAACAATTATTATTATACAAATCAGAAATATCTCAAAAAGTATTTTGCGAATGGACTGAGTTTCGAACCGTCCACCTCTAAATTGTATGCATCGAAATATATCCATGTGTATTATGTAAAAAAAAATCAGAGTATAAATTATACTAAAGTAAATGATCCCAATTTTTTTGTAATTAAGTATACGATGCGCAAAGCGATCCCCACTCTACCACCGAGCGCTCAAGATTCGTGCCGGGACCTATACATTATTTATCGGCTATTAATACTACTAGCTCTCCACTTCTCCATCTTCCACAAACCTACAACGATGTAATATTACTAATGTAATAGGATCTCATTTTAGTCTTTTAGTGAGGAATCCAGATAGATATTAAAACTAGTTGCGATGTATAAAATTATTTATTTACATAGGACAGGCTTACTAAAATATGTACATAAATATATTTAATTATGGATTTTTTTACAATAGTAATAAATTATCCTACATTCATATCTCGCACAGTAATGTAATAAATAAGCTTATAACGTTCAACAACATAGTATTGTAATACACGGCGTATTATATATCATTTAAAACTATGATTTAAAAATTTGATTTTCCAATGTGTAAAAGCAAAATATACAAGCCTTTTAGTTATGCTTTATTATGGTATACATATACAGATTTTGAATAAAACAGATATCTGTCAAGTCTGGCAGAGCAATGCTGGTGATCACTAGGAATCAAATTGCAACTTAAAATTATGCTTAAATTCAGTTGTGATCTGAATCAGAACCAGAAGGTAAAAATGTTGTTGTGATCTGAGCATGAGATGATGGCGAAGGTGTACGTGAAAGTGGCAATGGAGATGTAGTAATGAACGGGCTATCGCAGTCAGATCGTGAAGAATTCTCTGAGTACTCAGTGACTACAATTGGTGATGGTGGAGTTGATATATGAGAGTCAATTGTGATTTTACCTAATTTAGAATAAAATATAACATCAGATATTAATTTTTGTGCTATAGATTGTTCTGGGTGCTTCAGTTTTTTCAATCCAAGTTCAATCATTTTGCCAAATGCTGCATATTCATCATTATTGTAGTCATCATCTGATTCTTGAGGAGGTTGATGAGATTTTCGATTAGATAGTCGTTTAACCTTTCTTTGAGGTACCGGCTCAACTTTCTCTTGAATTCTTTTTCGTGTATGTTTTGCTTTTTTTCTTGGACTGGAAACTGGACTAGATTTGATTCGACTTGGACCTGATTTGATTAGACTTGGATCTGATTTAATTTGAATTGGACTTGATCGCTCAATGCTCTGAAATTTAAAGTCGCCAAGATTATAATTCATCGTTATTTAATTAATAATATACATAACTAAATGAACCAATTTGAGCTTTTAGGAAAATCATGTTCTTTTTTGTTATAAAAAAAATAAAAAGCATGCGAATGTTCAAAATTATACACAAAAGATAAACTGACTGGTCTTTTGTTTCAGTATGATCCCACTTCTTACATTGTAACTATCAGATATCAACTCTATCTGTAAGTTGTATGCTCATTCAATGAGGATAAAATATTTGAATGGAGAATGTGAATGTACTCAAAGGGATTGCTGTTTGTTTGAACTGGCTTATCTCAGGAATTACTGGCTCGAATAGAAAAACTATCTTTGTGTTTGATAGTCCATTTATCAAAGAAGGCCATAAGCTGTATAACATAACGCTGCGACTAATGGCAACGAAGCGTTAGTGAAAAATGTGACAAAAACCGCGAAAATTTTCTAAATTTCACCTACGTAGTCACGGGCAACAGTTAGTTTAACCTATTGATAGTTAATTACAACAACTTACCATTTGAATTTCCGCTTCGTTATCATCCCACGTGTCATTGCCAGCTTGATCAGGATCATTTTCAGCTAGGAATAACATGCGGTCATAATACCACAGGTTTGGCTTGTACACATATTGACTATTAATTACTTTTTTTCTTTCCCTATTAAAACTTGTTCTTATGTGATCAACTTTCTTCCTAACCGTGTAAAAGTTTGCTGTTGGATTACTTCTTTTCATTATTGATAGTAATATTTCTAATGCATCATTTCGCATTTGTTTAATTGAGTAATTTGGGTGGTTCTTGTCCCACAAAAATCGGTTTTCTTTATATGTTTCAATAAATTCAAGGAAATCTGAGTTACTCATTGAATTTTGCATTTTGAAAACACAGGTCAGAAGATTAGATAAAGTTATAACATTCAGTAAAAAGTAAAAATTTTAAATTACAACAAGAACAACAAAAATACTATTTTCCTCCAATCTCCAATCCACAGATTAATTAATTGATTAATGCTAGAGCTGTAACAAACCGTATGTTGTATTCGTTACTGAGTAACGGGTACTGCGTCAAGTACCGAGTAACGAAATATTACTTACAAAAACTTCTCGTTACTCGAATCCAATCCGCATGTTTCGTATAACATGGCTACCCGTGTTAAATGAAACATGCAAATAACATGCGAACGTTTCTTTACTCGGTACTAGACGCAGTACCCGTTACTCAGTAACGAATACATAAAAAGATTGGAATATATACCGATTGCAATGATTTGTTAGACAAATTTTAATGATTTTTTTTTGTATGTACTCAGTACTGAGTTTAATTTCATTAGGTAAGAAAGAAAATTTTTATTATGTATTTTTTAGTTATGTTTAAAATATGGTTTTATTGTTTATTTCAAACTAAGAACAAAAGAGTTGTTGTTGTTTTAATTTCTTGGCAACTTTTTTTATTTAATTTTTTTGTCAAAAAAAAACCTGGTTAAAATATAAAGAAAAGTAATAAATGCAGTATGGTATCCAATGGATATTATTTAAATATTAGTTCTACGTATTTAAATACGCCTCTTTGCAATACGACTCAATTCCTTTCTCTAGTAAACAGCATGTTATGAGGTTTCAGAAGTAACGAGTAACGATACGAAAGTAACGGGCACTGATTGGAATAGTAACGAATACATACGGGTACTCTTTTGTTCGTTACTTTTACAGCTCTAATTAATGCACATGGAGACTAGAAGAAAGGAGGAATATCTTGTATGGGGGATCAGTCCAAAAAGTGTCCACTTGTAAACACCAAATAACACTCACCGAAATAGCTTCATTTCATTCATTCATTCATTTCATTCATTCATTCATTTCATTCATTCATTTAATGTAGCAGTTATAAGCAGAGTCAAGTGTGCTACTGTTGCGGTAATTCTTTAAGACGATACCAAAATAGCTTCGTGCATTTTTCTATGTACGAAGTTTTCATTGTTTCTTAAGATTGAATGGCTAGAGCTCTAATTTTTAAGTATATGTTTTTTCAATATATGATCTAGGATCGCATCAACTCAGAAACGCGATTGAAAAAAGTTTTCTCGATAGAAAATCTTGGCGAAACAACCTCTCAAATTTTTTATTTTTTTCATTTGTCGGTCTATTATCGCGTATTAACTAATGAAATAACTTTAAAAACATAAGTAACTATTATATATAGAAACACGTAAATCAGAATTAAAATATATTTAGTAGATTTTGAGTAAATAGGAAAAGTATCCCTAATTCTTCATTTTCTGTGCCTACTGGCTGTGTTAATATGTACGTGTCGGCGATGATATACGATAATATTGATGTAGGCCCTTAATACTATATTTGCTATTTACAAATATTTGGGGTACTTAAAAACACCGTATAATTATAATAATAATTAATATAAATTTATTTCATAGTCATGTTTGTCTATTTAATATAATAATTTAAAAAACTGCGCTATAACAAAGCGGAAGTTTTTCTTTCCTTCCTAATAATTTGTGGCGATCTTTTTAAAATTCTTCCACTTGATACTATGGCGCCACCTTAATTTGCTGCCTTTCAGCGGACACTTTTTAATATACTGAGATATTCCTCCTTTCTTCTAGTCTCCATGTTAATGCAGAAGCACAGGGCACAGACTAGACACTGAAGTAGTAGTGGATAGCGATAGTGAATCCCGCAACGTATTTTGGTTTAACGATGCACTAAGATATAGTCTGGCCAACGAAAGCTGTCCAAGAAAAAACGCGAGAATTTAAAAAAAAATGGTCAAATGCGAGTCGGACTCGCGCAGAAGGGTTCCTTACCATTATCTATGCAACATAAGGCAACGTTATTAGTATCGAGCAAGAAACGGTAAAAAATCATGTTTGTTGTATGGGAGCCCTCCTTAAATACTCATATCTATTTTATTTTATTTTTAGTATTTGTTGTTATAGCGGCAATAGAAATACATCATCTGTGAAAATTTCAACTGTCTAGCTATCACCGTTCTTGAGATACAGCCAGGTGACAGAAGACAGACGGACGGATGGACGGACAGCGAAGTCTCAGTAATAGGGTCCCTTTTTTACCCTTTGGGTACGGAACCCTAAAAATCAAGAGCTCTTAAACCTGACTATACATTGCCTAAACGGGATTGATACTATTTGTTATTCAGCATGTAATTTTTTTTATATTTTACGAGTTATAATTTTTTGTGCTTTTTGAAGATTATTAAATAAAAAAGTGCTTTTAAATCTGAATATCTATTATTTTTTAAAAAGGGCATAGCAAACTTTAGGCCACCTGTAAACACCACTTTAGCAAAAAAATATATAGTACATTAATTTTGTTATTTAATCACATGAATTTTACGTATATTTAAACACCTGCCACTGAAACAATTTATACTTCATTTATAAAAAGTATTCTTGTTTGAAAATCTGAGTTTTTTATCTTTATAAAATATTTTTATGCACGCATAAAATATGCATTTCGTAATTAATAATGTGGTTAAAAACATTTTTAAAAGAGAAAAGTAAATCAAATGCATAACAAATGTAATGTCAAACAGTCAACTTCACTTGTCGCTAGTGAGGGTACTTAAATAAGCCACACAAATTGGTAATGTGCCTGGCAGCCATGTTGGTGACGTCATAGTGACGTATAGATGAGAATATTACATTTTGTTAGCTGTATTTTTTCTTTGCTGATGATGTCACAAGGGCGTTAATTTGACAAGGTTCCAGCGCATTACCAATTTGCGTGGCTTATATATATACAGGGTGTGGCGTAAATAGTGGTCCACCGTTCAGGGTTAGGTACATCAGGTAGGTACCTACACCATACCAAAATTTTAAACCGGTCCGCCGACTGGTTACGGAAAAAAAAATATTTTTAATTTTTTTCAAGAAATTCCCATTTTCATTACGAATTTGACCACAGTTTCAACAAAAAACATTATTTTTGATTTTCTATTCGTGTTTATTCATGTTGAATGTATGAGCTATCATAAAAAAATAAAGATTTGTATTGAAATTGTAGCCTTTACGAGAAAAAGTGATTTCTTCTCAATTCTTAACCTAAATTTTATCGCATCACTCATATTCAGGAGCGTTTTTTGAAAAAGAAATGTACTACACTGTTAGTGCCCATGCATTTAAAAATATGCTCATGATGTACTGATTATAAAATGGTATAATAGTACCGCTTTTCAAAAATAGAAAAAAAAATACTGCATTTGTAACTGAAAATAAGTAAGTCTTCCTGTTACCATTTTCGCAACATAATATTGAAACAAAAATTTCGTCTACCTTATTTATGTGCCCATTCTTACTGTAAACTTGGTCATAGTGACAACGACAATATTATTATTGTAATTGTATTGGCAAATGAGAACACAAAAGTTACTACAGACAGGGTATTAAAAAAAAACAACTTTGACATCATAATTATTTATTTATTGATTAATACAATCGGTGCTCAAAATGGCCCCCATTCGCAGCTATACACGCTCTGCACCGTCGAATAAAGGAGCGTTTAAGACGTCGAGCAAACCCGCTTTCATTGATTTTTCCAGCTGCTGTCAGAATCCTGGTCCTTAATTCTTCAATATTATTTATTGGTCCCTTGTATACGTCTTCCTTTAAGCATCCCCAATAAAAGAAATCCAAAGGATTAAGGTCTGGGGAGCGTGGTGGCCATAGTATTGGGCCTAACCGCCCTATCCATCTGTTTGGATAGGCCACATTAAGGTGCTCTCGTACCCTTACTGCATAGTGAGCGGGACAGCCATCATTTTGTAGCCACATGCTGTCTCGGATCTCTGTAGGGACACTTTCTAGAAGTACGGGTAAATCTGTCTGTAAGAACCCAAGATACCTTTCTGCGGTTAAGGTTTCTGGCAGTTCTAATGGACCAATTATTTGTCCGTTAATAATGCCGACCCAAAGGTTTATTTTAAATTGGTATTGCGATCGATCTTGTCTCATGACGTGCGGATTTTCTAACTGCCAGCTGTGCAAGTTGTGTAAATTTAAATATCCATCTTTTCTGCAAGATGATTCGTCACTCCAAAGTATTTTATTAAAAAATTGCTCGTCCTCTCGTATTCTACGCAGCATTTCTCTGCAAAATCTCACTCGCGGAGGATAGTCCCTTGGTAACAGAGTCTGTACCCTTGTATAATGGTAGGGATGTAGCTCGTGTCTTTTTAAAATGCGATGTACGGTTCTGGTAGATATCCCCGTTGTGCGAGATAAGACTCGGACTGAGGTTGTAGGATCTTGTTCTGCCAAATTCAGTACCTGATCATCGGCATGTCTCCGTGGGCGTCCTTCTCTTGCACCGCCTACGCCTGAGCCGGGTATCCTCCCTTCGGTGTATGCATTGTGGACTCGCCCAAACACCCTGTGGTCTGGATGTCTGCGATCGGGATATCTCTCCCTGTAAAGCCGAGCCGCCTCTCTGCCGACTCCTCCACATTCTCCGTAAATAAATTGCATGTCAGCATATTCGCGCGGTGTATACTGAGACATTTTTGTTATCACTGCACTGCACGTTTGTCCAAATCGTTATGCAAATCAGAGTCCAGTAAACGTAAGCAAGATTATTAGATGTCACCAAAACGACAAGTCCAAATCACTTAGGCAATCAACCGGAGTCCAGGGGAATAGCAAGAAACAGCGGAGTTAAACACAAATGAAACGAAACGTATACGATGCACGGGAGCGTAGATCGTACTAATTGTTTATGTACCATTTCTTTCCGATCTCAATTGCTAGAAAGGAAAGGGACAACAACAACAAACTACATCCTTTCCTTATCACTATCCTATTGTTTAGTTACTCCAGCTACGTTACGCATTACAAGAGTGTGCGCACTTCAATAGGTCTTTTGTTATGGTTCAGGTACAGAGCGACCTTTTTTTATAGGACACGACATGATGTAGAATTATTTGGAGACGTGGAGTCAAATATCAGTTGTAAGATTGAGACTTTGTTTTATTTAATTCCATATTTAAATGGGTAAAAACAAAAAGACAACATTTTTGTTTAAATATTATGTTGCGAAAATAGTAACAGGAAGACTTATCCGTTTTTAATTACAATTGCAATAAAAAAAAATCTATTTTTGAAAAGCGGTACTATTATACCATTTTATAATCAGTACATCATGAGCATATTTTTAAATGCATGGGCACTAACAGTGTAGTACATTTTTTTTTTCAAAAACCGCTCCTGAACATGACTGATGCGATAAAATTTAGGTTAAGAATTGAGAAGAAATCACTTTTTCCCGTAAAGGCTACAATTTCAATACAAATCTTTTTTATTTTATGATAGCTCATACATTCAGCATGAATAAACAGGAATAAAAAATCAAAAATAATGTTTTTTGTTGAAACTGTGATCAAATTCTTAATGAAAATGGGAATTTCTTAAAAAAAATTAAAAATATTTTTTTTTCTGGAACCAGTCGGCGGACCGGTTCCAAATTTTGGTATGGTGTAGGTACCTACCTGATGTATCCAACCTTGAACGGTGGACCACTATTTACGCCACACCCTGTATATATATATGTTTTTTTTGTAGTACTCTGTGGTGGTTTATACATATCAAAGAGTATAATAATATAGATCACAGATTACTTTAAATTAGTCAGAGATATAACAAGAGGGGCTGGTCTATGCCTAAACGCGCATGTATGGAAAGTGTTGCCGCGTGGCGACGGTTCCAAAAAACTTTTTTGACATTTAGGGACGTACCTATAGCTATATATTTTTTATAGAGGTATCAATAGTTTACTTGCAAAACTCACTAAATATTTTTAGATAATTCCGAGCTGTTATAACAATATAGCTTGGCAAAAAAGTCTAGAAAAGGAACTAATTTTTTGTCTGTTGGCAACATTTCCAAAATAATGACGTATCATAATAAACAAAGTTCACGACTTCGTAGAATTGTTGTTTCGACCTCTAAACGTTATTCAATAAACGTAAAAAGTGAAATATAATGAATAAAACCATTCGAAGTGCTGGCAGAGAGGTTATTTATAAGGTGTACGGGCGATGTCTGGCGGAACATGAGGCCCAAATTATTCTTTCTGATCTTAACAATATTTACGAAATAACCGCTGATATGACAGGTATGTAAGAGTTTGTTTTGTTGATTTTAGTTAAATCAAGTGTTAATTGATAAATACAAAGCTGTATTAATTTGCTTGCGTAAGGAATAAGTAGAAATTTGAAACAATAAATAAACGTCGAGCACATAGGTTATGTTTACATTTTTTCTGCATTGCTCTGGTATAGTGCGCCTAGATTAATTGATACTTTGGTGACTTGATTATTATGGAAACGAAAATTCTATTTGAACTTATACTTTTAGTGTGATTACAAGGTAATGAAGTAATTGGTGTAGCGTTCGCATTAACAATGTATAAGAAAATAAATAATAAAAAATAATTATAATCGGTCGAGTTACTGAGTAACATAGGTTATAATAATAATTAAATATTAATGCTTTTCACGGAATTACACCCGTGCGAAGCCGGGACGGGTTGCTAGTATTACATAAATAAAATGTGAATAAATTTGTCTACAAAAACAGCTAAGTATCAAGATTAGGTTGGTACGCTATTCGGTTGCAACGGGTTGCCATACGAACAGCACAGTGGCGCCTCCATTATTTTCTACTCTTTTTTGCCAAGCTATACGTAATAAAGGCAACAATTGTGAATATTATATTATACTAGCTGTCCCGGCAAACGTTGTTTTGCCATACTACAAAAAAAGGTTTGAAAAATAGACGTTGGCCGATTCTCAGACTACTGAATATGCATGTAAAATTTCATAAAAATCGATGAAACCGTTTCGGAGGAGTACGGTAACTAACACTGACACGTGAATTTTATATATAAGATTTAAAATTTATTTCATGGAATAACATGTAAACTGAGATATTACATTTTATTCTATGGATTGAATTGTAAATTTTATATTTACAATTGTTGCCTTTATTATGTATTATTATGATAACAGCCCAGCATCATCTAAAAATATTTGGTGAGCTTTACAAGTAAACTAATGATACGTACCTTATGCAAAACAAAACAACGTTTGCCGGGTCAGCTAGTTAATTTATATTATACAATACTAATAACTAATATCACATCTTTATCTGATGATTAGGAGCTTTCTTCTTCTAGTAAGCGAAAGTATTATCTGAAACTAAATAGTAAACAAGTTAATTTCATAAATAACAGACTTATAATGAAAGTGAAAGTGGGTGTTTCTTTGTGACATTTTCACAATAAGTGAAATTAAATGAAATTGAAATTGTATATACAAAAGCCATAAACTGAAAGAAGTTGAAGTTGAAATTGCCTGATACTGATACCGATTTTATTAAATATTTAGTGAGTTTTGCAAGTAAACTAATGATACCTCTATAAAAAATAAATATAGCTATAGGTACGTCCCTAAATGTCAAAAAATTTTTTGGAACTGTCGCCACTCGGCAACACTTTCCATTTCCATACATGCGCGTTTAGGCATAGATATCTATATTATTATACTCTTTGCATTAGTCTGTGATTTATATAAATAAAATTTAGTAAAATTCATTTATCTTCGATTATTTTTATCGATGATTATTTATTAATTACCTAATTTTTAGGATAGGCAAGCTCTGGCAGTTTATTTATTAAACGAGAAATACAATATAAATATATTTTCCTGTTTCTAATTATTTACTATCGGATCTTCGTTCTTTTCATTTATATTTTATAATGGGTGATATCAGAGGTAAGTTGGGGTTTTATGTGTATATTTATTAACATTTCATGTATTTTTGTAGTTTCTTTAATAATCTTTCTTTTTGTCGTATCAGCGCTAAACTATGTTTAGATCATAATTTAGTCATCTACTATATAAAAATAAGTCGGGTTTTCCTTCCTGACGCTATAACTCCAGAACGCACGGACCGATTTCCACGGTTTTGCATTCGTTGGAAAGGTCTCGGGCTCCGTGAGGTTTATAGTGTTAAATAAAAGACAAAACCAAAGAATATTTGGTTTTATTCAACGAATATCTTGACGATTATAAATTCAGAATATAAAAAGGATGACATGGTAGATGAAGAATATGAGACAAATTTATGGATAGTTACAATGAGGTTTTAATACAACTTATAAAAAGGAGGTAAATATACTACATATAGTTCATTTTTTTTTACTTTTTTTTTTGGTATGGCAAAACAACGTTTGCCGGGCCAGCTACTATTGACTAAATTATGATGCAATTCGCTATGAATTATGATTCATCATTAAAGAGTGCCAATTTCTATTTATTCTGTTTAATGTTACAGAATTTGCGACATTGCATTCTAATCAGCAGGTATGCTTTAAAGTTACAAGTAACTGTGTTAACTTTGAGGTGAAAACAATTGGAAATGCAGGCATTGCTTTATCAAAATCACTTGGATCATCTCCTGTTTTTTATGTAAGTAACTATGTTTTTTTTTTTTTTAAGTAACTATGTTGTCACTGTTGTTAGCCACTTCGTTTGCGTGAAGTTAAGAAATCGTACGTCATCAAATTGCTTGAAACAAAATGCATAATAATCTGTTTAGTTTTTAAGATTAGGTCACATAGGGACATAGAAAAAAATAATTTTTTTTTTTTTATATTAACAAATAATAAAAATAATATTGTCTTTTAAATACATAACAGATTATATTTCGTTATGAAAATATTACCTTAATCCAAAAAACTGGATCAAATCAAGAGAAGAAGACACTGAGTGCTCGTATTGTGTCTATGGAAGAATTTAAACGCTTCTGGATTTCATGGAACAGCAATGCCTTGAAATTGGGTGGCACTGGAAGTTCTGAGCCATATACTTTTTTAAGAAACAACTATGAAACAATTGATATAAAATATATAACATTCTTCAGATTAAATGGAAGTCATTCACCGGTCTATTGGAAAGTTGAATGTAAGTCCTTTATTTTAACTTGACTAAGCAGAGTTTATTTAATGTTTTGATTAGTAAAAATCAACACTATTATATTGTACTAGCTGCTGCCCGCGGCTCTGTCCGCGTAGAATTTCGAAATTTTGTTTTCCCAATAAAAGGTAGCCTATGTCCTTTCTCAGGGTCTAAAGATTGTGCCAAATTTCATTAAAATCGGTTGAGAGGTTTAAGCGGGAAAGCGTAACAGACAGACAGACAGAGTTACTTTCGCATTTATAATATTAGTAGGGATTCGATATACCTAGTTACTCTGCTGTGATAGTAATTAATTAATGTGTACTTTAATAATTATAAGTAATAAAAAAACTTGATATTATTATATTCTTCTATAGCCCCATATCATTGAAACAAAAACATATCAAAAAAATATTTGCCAAAACCTTTGGTAAATGGCGAAATGACTTTTCTATTCAATGATGACAATTAGTTAGTGGTCTCTATATTATATAAATTGTAGATGTAAAAAAAACTAATGTGTCCATAAAAAGTCTCAAAAGATTTTCAATATAAATTTTTTTTTTCAGTACCCCCTGTTATTAACACTACTCCATTGAAACCTATGCAAAGTGGTGAATTAAACTGGGTACCAGTAACTGCAGACACAGACGTTTTGCCTGATGGTTGTCTTATTGGAGGATGTCAAAATGAAATGCTTTATATTATCAGGGCAAAACACAGAGGTTCATTGACTCCTGGTAAATTTGTTCCTTCTGAAGGTACAGCATATATTGCTTGGGGTGGAGATGAGCATCCTAAAGAGTTATTTGAGGTAATTCCTATTTTAACTCGCTTTTATCAGCTTTAATTTTTGGGCCATAACAAATTTTACGGTCAGTCCACACAGAGTGTTATGCCGATATATCGCTATCATTTTATATAAAAAAATCATGGTGTTCGTCTTTCATCTGTGCTGTGTCGGCGCAAGCAGATGTTTCCCACTCACCACTGAACTATAGCCCCTGAAGAAAGGGTGTCGCTGTAGCGTAATCTCGCTGCGACGGTGCAATGCTTGTAGTCTTAAAGGCAGCTATGCGTTTTATATTTACGTTGCCACAACGCAACGCGTCATGGGGACTGGATCTTACTTGGATATGAATTCTTTATTTATTGCAGGTATTATGTGGATATGACTGTGCATGGGTACCTACTCATGCAGACATTATACCTCTTGGGTCTGTCGCAGCTGGTTATTCAGAAGACATAGGACATGAGAAATTATATATTGGCAGAGCCAAACATATGGGTCACAATATCCCTGGGAAAGTTCAACCGTCACATAAAGCTTGCTATATACCTTATGATGGTAAAGAAATTGCCGTGAAAAATTATGAAATACTTGTAGTACCACAAGATGATAAATTATGTATGAATACTTTGGAATCTTACGAATCATTTGATAATATTAATTTTGAAGATGATGAAGAAAATGATGGTCAGTTTAGATGGGCAGCACCGTCCGCCCATAGACATTTGTTTAATGCTTTTAATAGTTTTAATTAATTTTAAGTTGTTATTATTGTAAATAATTAGTATATAAGTTCAAAGATTATATCTACGTGCCAGTATTTGTATAGAAAATATTGTACAAAGAATAATTTGCAATAGTAATTTTGTCTTAAGTATCACAAGTTTTTACACAAAGAATTTGTACAAGGGTAGACTGTATGAATTCTTTAGCAGTCAACGACAGCTCTGATTTTGTATTGCAAATATAATTTGTTTCTTAGCGTCTCATGACTTAGCAAATCTCTCATAAATTGTATGAAAGTGGGCGTAAAACAGTTTAGCCACACCCACTTTAGTGCGGTGTTCTCGATGCGACGGCGTCGCACGATACATGATTGCGCAGTTTGACGTTGCGAGACCAGTGCGATCGATATGAATATATGTTACGATCAGTCTCGATTTTAGCCAGAAGATATCAACTATTATTTCAGTTTTAATTATTTATTCAAATCCTAACATACATTCATACATCATACCATATTCGATCTCGATATAGATTTTTAAGAAAACAAGTTTTAAAAGACATCAAATGTATTTTGATGATTTTATTTTTAAATACGAACATTAATAAAAAAGTAAATAAAAATAATACAAGTTTCACTTTTAATTTAGAAGACTAGTTTCATCTCAATCACTGATAACAAAAATCCTTAAAAATAATATGGCATGTTGCTGAAAACCAAATACATTAGTGATATACTTAAAATATGAGCATTGATGACAAATATTTCGTACAATCAGCGTCTTTAGATCAAAGTAGAGCGAAATTGTATTCAAATGATCAAATAACCGATTAGACGCCAATTTTATTTTTGATGCCTTTTTAATTCATTTTCGCCGAGCAGGTCTCTAATTTTGTTATAATCATTTTATACTGTTGTATATTAATAAAGAGTTTTCGTAAAATATTGTTTCCTTTCTGCTCTACAACGATAACATCCCTCATTCACAAGTCAAATACTTTTTTTTTCTAAATTTTAGCATCTTCGAGAATTATGTTGAGTAAAAAATGTTAATCATCACAGCATCACTTAAGTATCCAAAAACTCTAAAACAAAAATAATACATAGTAATGTGTTATAAATAAGAAGGAATCACTTAGCCTTACATTTTAATTTCATTAAGATCATGCAGAATGCAGACAAAAATAGAACAGGATCCCATAGTCCCCAGGATGTACCGATATTGGATCCCAAATATTTTTAAATTCTAATTTATGTAAATGTTCATATAAAAAATAAAGGTATAGGTCGCGTCATGTAAAAAGAACGCTGGCTGAGACAAGCTGCGCATAGGCGATTTATCGGTCTATTTGGTGACATGAGGTAGGGCCAGGGGGGGTATGCGGGTACTATGGATCTCTGACACGAAAAAAATATCGGTGAATCGATATATCGATATTTATAAAAATATCTAAATTAGAAAAGATATTTTATTATTATTAAAAAGATATTTTTACTAGCCAAGTGCGTGTAGGAATCAAACACAAAGGGTTTCGTTTATACCTAGTTCCTTATTCCATCATCATCATCAGTCACACCATTTTCCCAAGGAGGTAGGCAGAGTCTAAAAAGCGCGATCTGTTACGATGCGTATTCCGTATTACATTCGAGATGATTACATTGTCAATAGCACGTCGTCAAAATCACTATGTTATGGGCCTAAATGATCTTAGTCCATATCGCCTAACGTTGAGCTTATATTATAGAAGTCGGTCAACAGACGGACAGTTAAAATCTAAAGCCTGCAATACATGTTGGGCGAGCGTCGCCGAGTGAACGCCAATACCAACGTATAGACAGTATATTTGCGTTGTCTTGCCATCGCTTAGTGTCGCTCGCCTAGTTAGCTGAGTAAAGTCAAGCGCCAACGTGTATAGAACTCATTTGGCATAGCTCGTCACGACTTGCGGTCGCTCGCGACCACTTGCCACACTTCGGAACGCTGTCGGTTTTTCTTCACAAATCAAAGGCACTCGCGCGCACTCGGCCAATAGTGTCCACATGTTTTTCAATGCACCATTACGCGGTTGGTGCCGGTCGTGTAAACGCGTACAAAATGTCACTCTCAATAAACGACGATGTTAATTCGTTTATACACTTACATAATAATTATAAGCGCTCGTTAAATAAATTCCAGCAGCAGCGATAACTTCTACGTCTTCATGCATCTTGTTTCAATTTACAATACAAACTGACGAAGCCCAACGTGTGGGCATATCTTCAAAATTGACGAATTTTAAATGGCCAATATAGACGTATATTGGCCATTTGCATTGGTTTTCCGATACACTTGCCGAACATGTAGGCAGTACAAAGCAGTAGCACTTGCCTTGTATTAATTTGCCTACACTCGCGTTTGCCTGCACTCGGCCAACGTGTATTGCAGGCTTAAGGTTGAAATTGACAGACAGAGTGGCCAACTTAAAAACCACCATAAGTATCAAATTAGAAAGCATCAAATCAAGTCAACCAAAAAAAAAAATATTAAGTAATTAGTTACTAAAAAAATAAGTATAAAAAAAATACTTATAAATGTTCCGTACTGAAAAAAATTATCGATTTTCGATACTTGAAATTTTATATCAATACATCGATATATGGGAAAAAATTATAAATATATCGAAAAAATAATATCGATATATAGATATTTTTTCAACAAGCCTAAATTGGTGCGTCAGTTAGAAATACCATCGCGGACAAAAGATTTAAATTGCGAAATGTTATTTGACGTTTACTGTGTTACTAGGCAATTACACTTTTAAAATAGTCATGTCCTCCAACCGTTATTAAACAAAAAAACTATAAGTATGTAAATTTTTAGCAGATGTATAATTTTGTAAATTAATTAAAGTTAACTATTTTTACGGATTCATACGACCAGTGCAACCCTGTGTATTTCTGAGATATGCGCGTATATACATATAACTAATAACCTTTCTAGAGTTCAGCATGGTGCTTTGCTCGCCAGAATCATAGAACAGTGCAACGAGAATCAAATAATGACTAACCGTAAAATGGCGAATTTTTAACCTTGTTTGTTTTTGAAGATATGTTTATTTGACTTTATGTTTTATTATACAACGCTGTGATTCCCAATTCCGCGCGTACGACTTCGACAGCGCGAGCTAAAACGACATTTCTGGTCGGTCTGAATAATCGGTACTAACCGGGACAAAAAAGTTACGGTTGGCCAACACCATTGCCAAAAATGTGGCAGCATTATTTTCAAGTTTGACATTAGCAACAAGAGCATTGGAAGCGGGTATCTAGGTAATTTGGGCATACTGCAATAGGCAAAAGTGAGTTCACCGGAACCGCTAGTGTATTTATAATACAGCAGTTGTTATAAACTTTGTATTGTGTTACTCTAAAATATAATTTTACATGAACTCCTAATCTTCGTCGTCAGTATCGTTTTGGTGTTCAAACCCTTCATCAAGCCAATCTTCAAATTGAATATTTAAACCATCGTCCTCATCTTCATCATGGACATTTAGTTCGTCTATAAAAACAAATAAATAAATTAAAAATAAGGAGCTGCATTAAAAGAAATTATCAAAAAGAAACGTATAAAACATCATCAATGAGATCTTTGTATTCGTTGACTTTAATTTAAGTATCCTCAATCTCACGCGACTCAATAACGCATTTACATTAGCATCAAACCTTTTTAACTACAATACAATACCAAACCTATTGGCCTACCTATTAGTTACCATAACACTTAAAAAATTACGACATGTCTGGGGATTTCGGGATCTCGGTCTACAATAATTTAACCTTCTGCACTCTGTAAATAAATTATTACACTAGCGAATTAATAGAATCCCTAAGTCCATAACATGGTTCAGTTGTTTCGTCGTACAGTGGATATAGCGGTATATGATTTGCCTATACTATAGGCAAATCATATACTGCTATATCCACTGTATAGGCCCTATACCATAGCTAGCTTTTACAGCACCCTCTGGGGGAGATGGGGTTAGTTAACATTTATACTCTTAATACTTTAATACTTCACATGCATAAAATATATACGCGATTAATGATGCAGTACTACTTACTTTTAATCTACTAAACAAAATATATAGGTGATTCATTACGGAGTACTACTTTTCCCCTTATTTGATAACTTACCTCCTCTTTGTGCTGCAAAAGGTATAGCTTGCGGTATAACATCATTTGGTATAACTAATATTTCACCTGGCTTCTTTTCAACCTCTCCACCATTATACGGCAAGTAACAAGTGTTATAAAGCATGTGAATCTTTCCAGTTATCATTTTACCATCATGAGCTGCTCTACCAATGTATAACGGCTCATTCCTAACTTCAGATCGTCCACCAATAAATGCATTAGTTGGAATTCTACCATCTACTATTTCTTCCCAAACTGCATTATACCCACATAAAATCTAAAAAGAAAAACAAATTTCCAATTAATGAAAATATAAAAAAACATCAACAATATTTAGAAGCAGATGAAACAAAAAAGACCTAAATCTATATATCCCTAAGCTGGTTCTTGCAGCACTTAGGAGAGGAAATAGGGCAATGACATCTGTATTTTAAATCCTACATAGACTACAATTGTATTAAGATTATTTAATTATTACCTCAAAATCAGTTTTAGCATGTTCTCTGTGACCCCAAGGCACAAAAGCCTTATTTAGTGACGGTACATATTTTCCAGGACAAAGTGAATGGTTGTGATGTGCTCGAGCAATATAAGTAGGTTCCTCTTCAAAACCACCGATCATTGCATCAGGTGGTAATTTACCATTCTCTAATGGGCACCAACGCATATTATTGTGAAGGCTTTTACTGGGTATAGATTCAAATGAAACTGGTGAAACTGAAATTAAGAGAAACTTATAAATTATTGTAGAGTAAAAAGATCATCATTCACCCATGTAGCAGGAGTGGCAAATGCTAAGGGCCCTACTCCCTGCATTTATAAATGTAATTACTTACCTCTAATCAAGGACAAGCCAAGGGCCAGTAAAGCCATCTAGGGGCTCTTTTATATTGCCTATTTTTGCTAAAATTAGTTATGCCACAATTCATACCTTCAACTGTCCACTCCACAGGTATCCAATTTCTGCTCATTGTATTAAATTGCACATACCCTATATCATGACCAGTATGCATTGGATATACAAAAAGGGGATCTCTCTCTGTTATTAAGCCCATTTTGAGTTTTTTATTGTTCCATGATACCCAGAACTCTTGACTTTCCCCTATTCCAAAACTATCAACCTGATATGTTGCTATTTCCCTCTGATCTGAATTCATATTTAGAACTTTTGTTTGCCTTGCAATAATGATCTATAACAAAAATTCATAATTTATCTAGAAAGTTAAAATTAACAAAAGTGATGTACATAGGGGGACACATGATTTTTTTTTTTAAACGCAACACAACCTGTGAAATAAAACCATTAAACGATTGCACAGTCGTGGCTAATACTTGTATGACTCATGTTTTCATAATTTTTATCATTGCTTGATATTAAACAGGCAATTAAAAAAAATACTAGAATAAAAATTTCTAGCCTGGGTGGGCGTAAGTTAGGTAGGCACTTAGGCTTCTAGGTTTATTAAATTATTATTATTGGAACATAATTATGCAAAGGTGGGATGATTAAGGGTGGTATGGTATCGTAGTGTTTCCCCTGATGTTCATACCTTGTAAAGTGGTAAGCTCGGGTTTTCTTTAGCTATTAAGGTCACAGTTGGGCCAACACCAGGTAGGGGAACCTTCAATTTAAATTTTATTCCACCGCTATCCACTTTATGAACAACATTTGTCTGCGCCGGTGTAATTTCTGTAAATTATTGTTATTAAACATGTTGCAGAACACAATAATGATAAATAAATATATAATGGTTTCCACCTCTTAAATCTCCCATTGTTATCCTGTAAATATAATTAATTAATTAATTAGAATTACTAATATAGAAGCCAATGACCGAATCTTGTTTTGACAAATATTGACAATCGACGATAGACAATTTTGACAAAAAGGGATGCGAATTGTTCGAGAAATAGGTACGAGAATCGATTCTTAAGCTACAAATTCAATTATCATTTTAAATCCGTCAGATTGATTGGATAGCTCTGATGCTTGGCTTGGCATGCTAAAAGCATGTGAATATTGTCTAGACATGTATGTGCTACATAATAATATGATATTTTATTAGATATATACCTTTAGCAATAAATAGGGATGTTGACTCATGTTACAAATTCATGTAAAGTTATGTTTTATAGATTGAAGACAGTATTTTGATACCTAAAATATAGTTTTGAGAGTTTAATATCTTGTTAAGAGCCATTTCACGTTTTCGCACGAATTTCCAATATTTTGGGCTCCTAAATCACCATAGTCTGTAACACCTAGAAGTTATTGAATACGCACAAAAAATTGGCTAAGGTTTCGTGTTGACGTTTAATGAAACACATTTACTAAAAATGACTTGTTTGATCTATAGTAATCAATTTCCTATAACAATTTTATTGAAAAACCACCGCAGAGATGATTTCAGAGACGTATTTCAATCAAAAATATTTTTAAATTAAGTTTCAAAAAATACTTAGCGCATTGGACATATATTTTAATCTTCCTTTAATGCAACAGATTATTGAATAGTATTACCATTATTTATTTAGTAAAAAATAAACCAATAGGCCAATTTTTGAGGTTAACGTTGCAATTTTATCGTGATTTTTGGTTTAAATACACAGTAATTATGGAAATAAAATTATTCCAAAATAAACGACGTTAATTAGAAAACCCATTTCTACAGTAATATTGGAAATTCTTGCATTTTTTTTTTGTCAAAATATTGATAAAACTTCAATCGAAATTCCATTAAATAAGGATACACAGGTGGATACCGCTTACTACGGCGCAAGCGCCCATTGAAGAAGGACCTGTGTCATTTTTACCCGCGCGCGGCGCGTCCCGTCTATCGAGCGTTTGTAGAGTGAACTTAATATTGTACTGCGACCACATAGTATTGATTCACTTTGTATTTTTTTCATAAGGTAAATCATCCTCCTGCCCTTATCCCATTATTTGGGGTCGGCGCAACATGTCTTTTTCTTCCATAGTCTTCTATCAGCCGTCATGTCTGTGTTAACTGCTCTTTCTTTCAATTCCTCTTTCACACAGTCCATCCATCTTTTCTTAGGTCTTTCTCTAGACTTTTTTCCTTCCACATTTATACTCAGAACTCTCCTAACGGCATAACTTTCCTGTCGTCTCATGACAATTTTTCATAAGGTAAAGTTTGGTTTATAATCAAGTTTATTGTATGAATTTGTAGAATAAATATATATTTTTGTTTTATTAGTTTTAGCAATGGGGCCTCAAATTGCAAGGCTTGTGTATATTGTTGTCTAAAAAAAAGGAAACGTGATAATTATCATAGATAGAAAGGCAAGATCAATGCCTTTACGCCAAATATTCATATAACGTAAGCATTTATTTTGTTAACCGGCTATTGTCGGTTATTATATTATTATATGTGATTGTTTTTTATGTTAATAAAAACAATCGCAAATTATTGTCAGTTAACAATTTTCTGTTTACCTAGTTTAATAATTTCATTACTCTAAATAAAATGTATAAATTTTTGTTAATCTCATATAAAATCACATTACGGCTCAAGATTATATCGTCCGCCTCGGCTCTCGCGTTACACATAAACAGTGCTGCAGTATTTTACCTAAGCCCGAGCGTAATCATTTTGTGAAATGGCTCTTAAGGGCCTACATCAATATTATCGTCGACATGTACCTATTAACACAGCTAGTAGGTATAGAAAATGAAGAATTAGGGATATTTTTTTGTTTACTCAAAATCTACTAAGTAAATATATTTTAATTCCGATTTACGTGTTTCTATATATAATAGTTACTTATGTTTGTAAAGTTATTTCATTAGTTAATACGCAATAATAGCCGACAAAGGAAAAAAATAAAAAATGAGAGAGGTTGTTTCGCTAAGATTTTCTATCGAGAAAACGTTTTTCAATCGCGTTTCTGAGTTTATGCGATCCTAGATTATATATTGAAAAAGCATATACTTAAAAAGTAGAGCTCTAGCCATTCAATCTAAAGAAACAAATGAAAACTTCGTACGTAGAAAAATGCACGAAGCTATTTTGGTATCCTCTTAAAATGAAATAAAAATGAATTTGAATTGCATTAAAGTCTAACTTTTTATTCGCTGCAGTAAAATGACGTTTTGTGGGTTGCCGGTTTTTGAAGAAAAATAAATAGGGATGTAGCTAAATGAGTGAATCATAAATGAATAATCAGTTTGGTTTTTTTTTTTTGAGATTTAATATTAAGTTGTAATGTATTTTTTTTACCTATTATTATTACTATACTAGAGGATTGATCTTTTTTAGTGGAAGTATAGGGAGGTACATTCAAAATGAAACAAAAACGTCATAATAATGTTATTTAATAAATCTTTTTCGAAATCACTGTCGCTGTCGCTTTCGGTCACACTAATAACAAATCTATCTGTCACTTCATCTATAATATGATCGAGGTGGCACATTTTATCTTCCTCTTTAATAGTGTGAGACACACAGTCACTCCACTTAGCCGGTGTCACTTTCTTGATTCCTTCTTGGAATAAAGTTTTCACTTCTTGCATTTTATACGTCTTATTATTGTTTGCGACGTGACTCTTTACCTGCGCCCATACCAACTCAATGGGGTTCAATTCACAGTGATAAGGGGGCAGTCTTAAAAGTGTGATACCTTTTTGTGCAGCCATCTCGTCTACGGCATATTTCTCAGTATGATTTGGTTGTTTCACAATATCTATGAGAGTGGCCTTGACCATATTTGGTTCAAACGCAATATTTTTAGTAGTCAGCCACTCTTGAATTCATGCTTTCGTCCACGACATCTTCGGGATTGTTTCGATCTTCCGAGAGTGATAGGGCGCATTGTCCATTACGACTACTGCATTCGGCTTGAGTTTAGGTAGAATACCGCCGAACCAATCCTCGAAACACTCCGCGTTCATTTCATCATGGTAGTCTTCTGTATATGTCTAAAAGGATCAACGTTTATACAGCCTTTTATTTACATTAATATTAAATAGAATTTAGTATGATCATTATGAGTCAGCTATGGAACGATTAGATATTCTGTAAACTTTTGTGAACTGAATCACATCCCTATTGAGATTAGGCTGTCAACCTACGCTGTCAACATTTTTTTTTTTTTTTTTTTTTTTTTTTTTTTTTTTTTTTTTTTTTTTTTTGGCTCTGGTTATAAACCTTGGCCATATTAAAAATTAGGGAAAGGGATAATGTAACGAAAGGAACGTAAATTTGGAAAACATAACGGATCAGAAAAGTAGGAAAGGAAATATTTATAATTATTATAAAAAAACATATTTCAATATTATGTACACATTAATAATAACAAATTTGTGTGACAATAAAAACTAAATTATTACATACAAATATATACATTAATATTACAGTTGAATATTATTACTTAAAATAAAAGAAGCGAGAACAGTATATACGGAAGGGTCTAAGGAATAAAGAAGAACATTAATATGGGTAGGAAAGGGAACTTTTAGGGTAATGAGGCTATTTATAAGAGTCGAATGATCAAGAAGGTCACAAGAAAAAAAAACATGGTTCAAGTCTCCAAACTCACCACAAGCGCAATATGGATCAGAACAGACTTTAATTTTAGCTAAATGTGCCGGTACGCAACAATGCCCCAGACGCATTCTAATTAGGACTGTGGTTGCCCTTTTACCAAGTCTTAGCTTAACAAAAGAACGACCACAGAACCAAGGTTTATGAGCAATTATAGGCTGTATAGTTTTATAATTTTTGCCTTTGTGTTGACTAGATATTTCCCAAAGTTTGTCCCACGAATTTATGAGATGAACTCTGGGAAGTGCTAACAGGTCTTGCGGAAGAATATAAAAAGGAAACTGATCACCACACTCCACAGCTTCACTTGCCATTCTGTCTGCCCAACTATTCCCATGAATACCACTGTGGCTAGGTATCCAAGCAAAGTTTACTTGTAAACCAGCTTCTGCGCAAAGAAGGAGCTTATATCTAGCCTCAAAAATTAGCGGATATTGGTTTTTTATTTTGAACGGAAACTTTAAAAGAGTTTGTAGTGTACTTTTAGAGTCGGAAAATATAACAGTGTTTTTAAGTTTAAGTAATAAAATATATTCCAATGCTTTAACAATGCCGTAACATTCGCCAGTAAAAACAGATGTTTCACAAGGGAATTTGATTTTTTGAACGATACCAAACTGCTCATGAACAATGCCTACACCCACCATACCTGACTGACCATGTTTGGATGCGTCAGTAAAAATGCGGTGCCACCCAGGCCAGCGGTCATTAGTAATACAAATAAAGTGTTCATTAATAGTACCATTAGTAGAATTACTTTTAACATTCAAAT
The DNA here is from genome assembly GCA_916999025.1 of Orgyia antiqua. Classification (NCBI taxonomy): domain Eukaryota; kingdom Metazoa; phylum Arthropoda; class Insecta; order Lepidoptera; family Erebidae; genus Orgyia; species Orgyia antiqua. The sequence continues at coordinate 26,451,262 of OU779862.1, forward strand.
CAAAATGAATATTTGGTAAAAGTACAAGGCTATGATAATTATATGTATATAGTGCTAAGCGTTCGGATGTGAAAACAGGTGCTGAGAGATTCTGATACTTATTATAACTATTGACTAAACATGGAGTAACCTTATGTTTCCAATACGAGGACGTAGCAACGAGGTCTGCTAGTTTGGCGATTTTTGATATCAGTTGATGATGAGAAAATTGGCAAATACGAAAAAAGAATCTGTCGGCCAGATATTGCCGCCTCAAGTAAAGCGGAGGATCCCCACATTCAGCCTGTAGAGCATTGCAAGGACTCGATTTCATTGCCCCCATGACTATCCTTAAAGCTTTATATTGTATCCTGTCTAATCTTCTTATTGCCGTTAGGTTGCAGGGTTCAAGTAAAAATAGTCCATAATCCAGTACGCTTCTAACTACAGCATTATAAAGCAATTTTAAAGATGAAGGGTGGGCTCCCCACCATACACCTGTAAGGCACCTTAACATATTTATATTTTTTTCACATTTGGCTACAACGTGGTCACAATGTGCAAGTCCAGTTAATTTTGAGTCTAGCTTAATTCCCAAAAATTTTGCGTGACTTTTTTCAGGGATAATACTGTTTTCGAAATGAATATTTATACGTGGAGGATTGCGTTGGCGACTGTAAACTACTGCGGTACTTTTAGTTGGTGATATCTCTAACCCATGTTCATCTAACCACATTTTCAAAGAATTTAGTGCTGATGACAACTCATGTGAGGCTGAGGTAACACAGTTGCCTATACAATAAACTAGCAGATCATCCGCATATTGCAGTATATTAGCCGACTGTCCTATAGATGATGCTAAATCATACGTATAAATATTATATAGCAGTGGACTTAAGACCGACCCTTGGGGTAGTCCTCTCCAAGACAGTCTTGTTAAGTCCGTACCCTTCAAGAGTATTCTGCGTCCAGAAAGAATATTTCTAATAAAATTAACTATGATTAACGGTATTTTAATGTCTATTAATTTTTTGCATAGGATTTCTATTAAAACATTGTCGTATGCGGATTTTATATCTAAAAATGTTGCAACCACCGACTCATTTTTTGTAAAGGCTAACCGGATGTCTGTAACAAATAAACTTACACTATCTATGGAACTCCTGCCCTTTCTAAACCCATATTGTGTATTTGACAAAATATTATGTTTTTCAACAAACCACTCTATTCTGTTTTTAATTAAATGTTCTACTATTTTCGTGATTACCGGCGATAAAGCTATTGGTCTATATGACGATTCTTCTGTAGGATTTTTATGTGGTTTTAAAAATGGCAGTACTGCTTGGAACTGCCATTCTGGTGGAATGACACCTGTCATTATGACGGAATTAACGATATAAAGATAAAAATTCAATGCATTGTCGCCTAAATGTGAAAAAAAGGAATATGGTATGCCATCAACGCCTGGGGCAGTGTCCGACGTAGCAGATAATACGCCTTTTAATTCGTCCAAATTAAAAGGAGCATCAAGTCCATAGGGACATGTGGATATAGCGGAGACATAGGGTGTTACCAATAAATCTTCAACAGGAACTGTTGAAGGGGCTAGTCTGTCTAAGAAATTATTACTCAGAGTGGGCGTCATTGTTACAAAAGAAGATTCACTGATTCCAGCTCTGTAGCGCTTTATGTTTTGCCAAATAATTGATGGGTTAGTACTGGGTGATATGGATAAACAAAAATTCCTCCAACCATTAACTTTCTTTGCTTTTAATGTTTTTTTTTGTATTAGATGTAATATGTAAAAGTATATTAAAATTTTCTTGTGACATATTTGAGTTATATATTTTCTCTGCCTTCTTTCTTTCTTTAACAGCATCATTGCACTCACTATCCCACCAAGGTGGAGATGGTAATTTGGTTGGTGCACATTTCCTAATTGGAAATGTATCATTAGCAGCCTCGATCATCACTGACGTAAGTATATGTGAGCTAGTTGAGACATCAGTACAGATATGGGATGACAGTGTAGATAACTTATTTTCTACATAGTTTTTGTATTCGTCCCACTTTTCTTTTAATATCCTGTGTCTCCTATATGAAGTTATCTTAGGACAATAATGTAATGCTAATGTTACTAAATTTAACTTAATAGGGAAGTGATCACTTCCAAATGTAGATTGTAAAATGTTCCAGGATGTAGTAGAAGCTAAATCAGGTGAGGTAATAGTTAAGTCTATTGCACTATTATTTTCTGAAGGATTAGTACGACGAGTTGGTGACCCATCATTTAGGACACATAAATTATGAGCGTCTATTATATCAAGTAAGTCATCGCCATAGCAGTTTGATATCGAGCTACCCCAGGATCTATGCTGGCAGTTAAAGTCTCCCATGATAATAAAAGGTTTAGGAAGAGAGGAGATCAGGTTATTTAAATCAAGAAGAGTGTCACTAGTAGCTTTTGGAATATAAATAGACAAAAAACAGATTTTATTTATTACACAAGCTACAACAGAAAAGTTAGAATATTGAGGAAGTGAAAGTTGTGAAAAAGATAAAGTATTTCTAATTAAAATAGCAGCACCTCCATAGCCATCAGGCCTGTCATCCCTGAGGCAGGAGAAGCCACTAATTTTGAAAAGAAAACCTGGCCGAAACCAGGTCTCTGCTAATGCAAACAGGAAAGGGTTGTGTTTGTTTATTAAATATATTATATCAGCTTTTTTATTGACTGCACTTCTGCAGTTCCACTGAAGTATTATAGACCTGTGATCCATAGTGGTTTTGTAGAATTGAAATCGTTTCTGTGAGTTTTGCAGCGTTGGACGGTTCAATCATATTAGAATTTATCATGGTATTTAAAAGTAATATTAAATCTGAAACAGTTGTGTTAGGTGTTTGTGTGATGTGTCTATCTACTGGGAAAGCATTACCGTTTGGTTGTGATAATGCAGGCTGTCTAGTGAGGTTTCTATGAGCCTGTTGGTCATAACCTTTGACCAGTTTAGGGTGTTCTCTTGGTTTCATGAAAAAAGTTTTTCTGTATGAACTTGATGTAGGTTTTAATGATGGGCGTGTGTGTCTGTGTGATTCAATAACCTGATCCTTTGGTGTTGCTAAAACTTCAGAGTATGATTTAGAAAGAGGTGAACAGAGTTTTGAAGCTTCAGCATAAGATATTGATTTTTCTGCCATAGCAAACTTGATTTGTTTTTGTCTGTTAAATTCGGGACATATTTTATTAGTGGCAAAATGTACACCTCCACAAAGACAGCATGAGACATGATCATCATCTATACTACAAGATTCTCCAGAGTGCTCACAACCACATTTAAAACAACGTGGTTTTGAGCGGCACTGAAGTCGAGTATGGCCAAAGCGGCAACAGTTAAAACACTGGATTGTCGGGTAAGTGTAAATTTGTACTGTAAGTGACATATAACACATATATACGTGTTCTGGTAGGTTCTGTCCATCGAAGGTCAAAACCACTGTTTGTGAAGGGCGCCATGAAGTTTCTCCATTTACAATGTTTTTAATATTTATCCTCCTAGCTTTTAATATTTTGCCACAACCATCTGGTACATTACAACACTCTATAATCTCTTCTGGGGTCAAGTCAGTGGGGACACCACGAACTACACCCATCCGAGATACTTGATAAGTTGGCACAAATGCCATAAAATTATTTTCATTTAATACTGGGTTTTCAATAAATTTGTTTGCATCTACAAAATTACTAAAAGAAATTGAAATTTTATTTCTCCCTATTCTTTTTAGGCTTCCATTGATAATATTGCAGACAGAATGACGATTTAGAAACTTTCCAAATGACATTGGATGGAATGTGACTCCATCATTTTCATTGTCCGTTTTTTTGTGAATGTGTACTACAAATGGTGCAATGTCTGTAGCATTATACATTAATCTAGTGACAGGCGCTGGTGGTGAATTTAGAGTTCCTGGATTAGTTGTTTGAGCGATTGGAAGAGAAGAAGATTCATTTTTATCTACATCCTGTAAAGCATTATCGGAGTGTTTCTCTTGGCACTCACAAGGAGTACTAGAGCCAGATATGTTTTTTAATTTTTTGTTGCAGTTTTTGCATGTAATACTCAAACGGCTTCGCTTGTGACCTTTCTTCTTTTTTATTGATGTATCCGTGTCCATATCAGACTCGGAGTATACAGTTACATAACTTGCTACATTTGGAATTGTTCCACCTGGATCTGGTGGGTCATTCATTTTTAATAAATATATATAAAAAACTTACCGAAATGAAGATTACTACACTACTGTACACAAAAATAGTTATTACATACAATATATATACAATTTAAAGTACTCTACTGATCAGAATTAAATTAAATTTAAAATTAGTAAAAAAAACGCGACCGCCTTTTTTCAAGCTTTCCCGCCTTTTTTTTTCTCAACATTATTTTACGGAATGACATTTAGAAACGTCATTTTACTGCAGCTAATAAAAAGTTCATGAAAAAGTTAGACTTTAGGTATTTTGTACACATTATCACGTGACTGCGAACAACAATCGGGCGCGGTGACGTAGATAGCCAAGATAACCAAGGATTTCGTAATTGAAATCAATATCAGCGGTGAATATATCGAGGAAAAGTATCGATATGTGGATATATCGGTTATATTTTCAACTAAATTGTAACCAACTTAGGAAAAAGCTGGAAGTTCTCGAAACGCCGTTACCTTTTGTTTTTTTATGTATGTTCCCCGATTTCTTGAACACAGTTAGATCAATTTGGAGAATTCATCAATTTTCTGGCATTTTATAAAAAAATATCAATAAAAATTGGATTATATTTTACACAACGCCCTTTGGTTCCAAAGTAAGCTATACATTCTTGCTTTTGTTATGTGTAGGTACCAGAATACTGGTTAATAATAATGGTTTTAATATGTTGGAAAGTATATGAAGACAGTGCAAATATTTCTAAACAATTATTGTTGAATACTGATAATAAAAGGAGTTAGGTATATTTTTTATGAAAGAATAAAATCTAAATTAATCGAGAAAAACATCGACCTTTTTCTAAGTGTAAGCCAGATAGTAGGGGTCTACTATCTGGTTTCTGACGTCATCGCCGTCATTTGACAACTTGAAGCGTTTTAGCGGGAATTTTTAAAATAATTTTTGTTTTCGCATTTTTATACAAAAATAAATATTTTTTAAAAAAATAATGTTGTTATGGTGTTCAAATAAGAGCTATCTATAAAATAAAAGCATTTCCAAAAAACAGTCAACATCCCTATTTTATCAAAATTCATATGAAGATGTAATGCTTGATGATTTAATACTGGCCTTATCTGCATAACTCTCTCTCGTAGAAGACTGTCAATCAAAGATTTAAAAAGAATTTACACATTCTAAAAAATGCAAGACCCGAAAAGGCACAATTTTACGAACTCTGTAATTTAAAAACAAGTATTTTCAATAATATATGGACTGTTTCTATAAATAAGTACACCAGTGTTGAGTTAACAATGGCTAGTACTGCTACTGCTTCAGAAGTAGCCCCTGGTGAACCGAATCCTGATTTAGATGCTCTTGAAGAAGGTAAATTGCTGCGTAATTAAATAAATTATTATTCACGGACATTTAAACACAATGCTTTTTGGTCCTAAGGCTATATATTATTATCTACTGTGCTTGTCGAGCCCCATTGCGCAGCGGTTAATGCAATGGAGGAGGTAGTGGGTTCGATAACCACACAGGATGTGTGATAAGTGATAATAATATAGTTGTTTGTCAAACACTGCATCTGTGTATTTTCACTAAACTGTTATTTTAACTGTGCTACAGTTTAGTTTAAGTTAACAAAAACAAATTACTAAATGTACAAATTACATAATACCTACTCTGACTGTTGGGGATGATCACTTAAAAATGTGTTAAGTTTTTAAGTTTCCGCACTAAAGACAAAACGAGACCCTATTACTGAGATTGCGTTATCCGTCCGTTTATCACTGTTGCATCTTCTAAACATTGAGAGTTAGACGGTTTTCACAGATGATGTTTTTCTGTTGCCTCTTTAAAGCAAATATATAACTTTTAAAAACCAGATATTAAAATAACTACATATATGTTTTTTCAATATATGATCTAGGATCGCATAAACTCAGAAACGCGATTGAAAAAAGTTTTCTCGATAGAAAATCTTAGCGAAACAACCACTTAAATTTTTTTTTTTTTCATTTGTCGGTCTATTATCGCGTATTAACTAATGAGATAACTTTAAAAACATAGGTAACTATTATATAAAGAAACACGTAAATCAGAATTAAAATATATTTAGTAGATTTTGAGTAAATAGGAAAAGTATCCCTAATTCTTCATTTTCTGTGCCTACTGGCTGTGTAAATATGTACGTGTCGGCGATGATATACGATAATATTGATGTAGGCCCTTAAAAATTAGAGCTCTAGCCATTCAATCTAAAGAAACAATGAAAACTTCGTACATAGAAAAATGCACGAAGCTATTTTGGTATCCTCTTAATCGATTCTTGAATGTCTTTTACGAATTATTTCAACGCTATATGCTTAATATTAGGTATGCTTTTGATTACCAGAGACAGGGGAGCAGGAATTTGAAAATGAACCAACATCATTTCCTCCGTATCCACCATACGTAGTAGAACCAGCGCCGCCATCTGTCGCTGATACTGTTATCGCTGGTCACGGTATACGCCGTGAACATAAATCAGTAGTAAGACCGCCTGTTTATCCGCCACCTAGACCTGCTTTCCCAAGGTGATTAAATATTTATGAAATTAATGTTGAAAATGTCTGTAAAGTAGGGTTTTCTTTTAAGAGTTTTATTATATTTCAGGGGTCCAAAAGCAACTGATGTAAAATTAAACCGCCGTGCTTTGAAAGCTCATGAGCGATGTCTTCGGCGACATGGGAACGTGTTGACTGATCGTCTCGAGCGAATATCAAAGCCTCGTAGGAGAACTATAATTTATTTGTGGCGAGAATTTGCGCAGACTTTGCCTTCAGCGACGGTTAGAAATTTCTAGAATTTTGATTACCTACATTAAATTAGATTAAAGTTAGACGTAGGTAACTAAATGCCGTGATGGAAAATGGTCTTAGGAAAGAGAATCTTTACATAACCTGATAAAAACCTTTATGTTTATAAAAATCTCTTGTCATGGTGTTAGTTTTGAATCTCCTCCGAAGCTGTAAATATTAAAAATTTTATTAGTGTAATTAATTTCCATATAGATTGCAAGGCTAAGAACTATGTTGGATGCTGATGAACCTTTCAAACCTGATCAGGCTTACGAATATTTCGTCAATTTAAGGAAAATGAAGAAGAAGAATGCTGCGTAAGTCCCTTTGTGACTACCAAATTACGTTGATGGAACTAATTTCGCCGCCTTTGTATACCCATTTAACATGTAGATCTGTAAACTAATTGTCCCAAATGATACTTATGTTCTTCTATAATAAAACCATAGCTGCCGTAGTTCACACATGCAGTTTATGTTTAGGAAAAAATGTAGATAATATTGCACTATATTTTTGTCTATAACTAGTTGAATGATATAATGTAGAGAATTCTTAGTAATAGTATTTTTGCAGCAAAACAAAAGTGAATGAATTTAAAAAGGATATACTTTCAATGTATGGAGACAAACGGTTCATGTGGGCACGTAACGCCACTGTATCATTTGCCCGAGGCATTCAGCACAAACTGTCTAAGCCTGGTTGCTATGCGCTGGCTGATGGGTGAGTTACAGAACTTAGCAATTTATCAAAACTTTATTCAAAGTTTAAAAATCTCTATTAATTTTTGATATAAGTGGGTACAATTTATATCTAAATCCTGCCTCATTTTTAGTTAATTTTTATTGGGTAGAGATTGCACAATCGATTGATTGCTTTGGGTTTTTGTAAATCAACCGGAGATAACTAATTGAACAGGAACATATTGTAGATCCTGTAAAATTGTAGTTAAGGTAGAGAACTACCTTGGATTATCATCTATCTTACTTGAAAAATCTGACTTAACCCCTATATATCTGTACTGTAAGCTTACTGTAAGCTTGCATGTAATTAAATAAATAAATATCTGGCTGATGTGCTAGAGTTGACCAAATACACTTTCGTTGCGGAAAAAGCCTTTGTATAACAGTCTGATGTTTGTTCACTATAGAGACTATAGTGACCTATGTCGGCTATGTCAGATACATAGCCAACATAGGTCACTATAGTCTTGAAATTGTGTGTGTACACAGGATGCTAAGATTATCAGACATTATATTGGATGAGATTTGTGGATACATGCACATGAGAACCCCTTCAAGACTTAGCAATAGTCCAAAAGCCAAGTTTATGATGGAAATGGCTGATAAGGTGGGTTGTTTTGTTGTTGGCACTTAATCTTAGCCAATCATTGGCAAAATTGTCAGTGAAATAAACTCATTCTTGTTTAGGTTGCCGTTTGGGTAGATGAAATACTCGCCGAGTCCGACGATCGTATGTTGATGATGGACTTTGATGAAGATGAAGGTAAGATGTACATGATTTAGGAGAACAATTGTCATTAGTATTAATCGTAGACCAAGTTAATAAAGAACGGTAGACCCAAGAACTACTTACAGCAAGCAAATTGTAACTTTTGGGTTGATTACCGTGGCGCTCTCATTTATTTACTTAGGTTAAGCTCGCTTCTGCCTGTTTGTAACTGTCAAATAAGGTAAGTCGATTGTAGAGTCGTTTGAAATTGTGACAATTGTTCATGATAAGTTTCCATAATTTTTGTTAATTTATTGAACTGTCATGTTCCGAGAAAATGGCTTGTGGAAAGAACTTTTATTACTTATGGATTGAACAATTTTTGCAATTTAAACGTTAGCTTTCCTGAAACCCATTTTAGGAAAGCCTATTTTCTCGGAAGACAAGCATCAATCATTGTCAAGGTACGTTACTCATTCTTTTTGTTTTCGTAAAGAAGTGGAACAGTCTTACAAGGATGCAGAAAGACCTCCACTACCGCCTCCTTCTGCTGAGGTACCTGAAAATAGTCCCGCTACAACATCAAGGGCTACTAGTGATGGGGAAGCAACAACGGCATCTGAAGGATCACCAGCGAAAGATCTTTCGCCATCTAAAGCACAGACGCCTGCTTTATCTGAGGCCTCTTCAGCCGCACAATCTGACACTAAACTATAAGGTCAGTTGCGAATTGTATTTCTATCACAAACTTGAAAGGATTTGTGGTTAATTTTTATTTATATTTTTAGATATACTGGGACCAGGCGGTGACGCTAAATTTGAAGATGCTTTTCTTGACATGATGGGTGATGTAAGTTAATTCTTTAAGATTTTATATGTTTGTTGTAATATTTTACTAACTATGATTATTTATTTGTTAGGCTATATGTATCCAGTTGATCCTGTACACCGTCGAGGAAGATGAAAATAGTAATAGGTTTTCTTATGATTTAGGAACAGTCCTTGAAAATATTTATGTCTTTAGACCAGAAGCAACAGCGCTCACTTGACCATTTACGAGTATTATACGAAATGGAATTGTAGTGAGAAAATAAATTAGGTAGCGCACTCCACACAACTTTGTAACCGAATAAAAATTATAAACAGAAAAAAATAAAGCAAAATGTTTATACAAATAATTATGTTTGTTTATCTTTTACAAGTGAACACGGCTGTACAAGGTAAAATAATTTAAATAAATTATCAAATAGAATCTCTCTTTATTTTCCTTGTCTGATTAAATTAAATTATCTATTTGTTCGTTATTAAATATGCTTGTGTTCATTTGTATCAGATGGGAGAATAAAGATGGGTTCTAGATTGCTGTTTATTGAATTTGATCAAAAATAAATTGACTAATTTCTTTTATAGGGTGGTGGAGATAGCGGCAATTTATTGCCGAGTAAGTATCAATAATTCTTAACATTAACTCAACAAAAATATTTAGCGAAAACATACCATCCGTTGGTGATGAAATAGATTAAGAAAAGAGAGATACCTTTTCGTCTAATACTGTTTCTATATATTTTTGGCTTTGTTACAGAACAACCAGCTTATATGAAGTTCACAGGTAATATATTTATTGCGTAATTTATTGCGTTATATCTGCGATTATTTATGGTTAAATTTTTCCAAATTTCATTTTTGTGAACAGGACCAATGCTCGAAGCTTTCATGATTCTGACCGAATCAATGTATAGCAAAGGCGATGCTAAATTATTGACTCACGGCAAATTTGAACAAAACTACACTGAAGCAGCAGATGAGTAAGAATTAGATCAACTAACTAAATGATAGTAGGTTTATTAAAAATATGTTTTATATGTGTTTTTGCTCAAGTAATATTTCGTTTTTGTAGATTAAAAGAAACTACAGATTTGGGTGCTACAGATTACAATTCTACATTAGCAAATCAAATAAATAAAGATCTTACAAAAGTCTCTAAATCAAAAACTCCGAGTGAACTTACAAATCATATGAAAGGTAAAAATATAATTCCTAATTAGCAGCTCTATACCAAGCTACGCTGAGTGTTTATTTAAAAAATTCCATAGTGTTTAGGACTTTCCTCAACCTCATGTAGCATTCTGGGTCATGGTTGGGCTCAGGGAACACACCATGGCCCGATTAAGGCGAAGAAAATTGAAAAAAATAATTACATATAGATATGTATATTTATAGCGTGAAGACTCTACATTTACTAATTATATTATGTGCGAAGCTTCGACATGTACTTGTAAACAACAGTAGCTGTTGTCTACAACTCAGTACGCGTGTAATTTACAAACCAAACCTTTACAAATGATTAAAAACCATGATATTTTATTAGATAGAGTCGTTCAAGAAACCACTCTATCTAATAAAAAACGCATCAAAATCGGTTGCGTACTTTTGAAGATATAAGCTGACATACAAAAATATAAATAATTTACAAAATTATTTGTATTTTTATCGTTATTACACAACAATTACTCAATAGGTATTTTATTTTGAATACTATTAAATTTCCTTTTACAGATATGGTAGAGATATGTTCAAAATATTTATCGCAGTTCGCTGAATACAATAGTACGTATGTTCATTTTTAGGGTTCCGTACCCAAAGGGTAAAAACGGGACCTATTACTGAGACTTCGCTGTCCGTCCGTCCGTCCGTCCGTCTGTCACCAGGCTGTATCTCAAGAACGGTGATAGCTAGACAGTTGAAATTTTCACAGATGATGTATTTCTATTGCCGCTATAACAACAAATACTAAAAATAAAATAAAATAAATATTTAAGGGGGGCTCCCATACAACAAACATGATTTTTTTACCGTTTCTTGCTCGATACTAATAACGTTGCCTTAAGTTGCATAGATAATGGTACGGAACCCATCGTGCGCGAGTCCGACACGCACTTGACCAATTTTTTCTTTTAAAATAAGATATAGAATAAACGCAAGCCACCTCATCTAACACTAGCCGCTGAAGATAAACGAGAAGCTGCTAGAGGATAGGATCTATCCATATATAGTTAACTATATAAAGTAGCACGTGGTAGAGCCAAACATTAGAGAATAGAATTATAAGCGGTTTAATATTATGTTATGTAGTGAAATATTTAAAAATACGAAAGTCATTAATAATAGAGAACTTACCAAAAAATTTTTATTTATTTGGTTCAATATCATATTTATATTACAGAGGAGAAAGGTCCAGCTTTTAAACTGTTGACACAAACAATGCTTGGTAAAGGAGGAGAACAATTGTATCAAAAAGATAGAATTAAGCAGACTTATGGCGGTGCTGCTACAGAGTGAGTACCAATGTTATGAATAAGAAATAAATAATGAATATCACTTAAAACAATATTTAAAAAATTCTGTGTTTGTATTTCTTCTACAAATCTTTGTACAAGTGTAAAATTTTAGGTTAGAGAAGGCAAAAGGCTTAGAAAACGATCACGATGATCCTAATTTGACGCAAGATATTCACTCATCTTTGACTCGACTCATGGAAAATGTTACTCCAGATAATTTGAAGAAGGACATGGAAGGTAAAGAAATAAAACAAATTGTACTTAGCTGTTAATTATATGTATAAATATTATTGTTATGGATATTAATATATTTATTTCTGTCTAACAGATACAATAGATGTGTGTTCAAAATATTTATCGCAGCAAGCAGTAGATACAAGTAAGTTGGTTGGTTGTTTATTAAAAATACTTTTAAATAACGGCATATCGCAAGATTCACTTGCGATATGCTATGATGTTATACTTTTATATTTGCTTCAGATTATTCGAACGCAAATGTGTTTAGAATATTTTTACTCAGATAGAGCAAAGATAGAATTGTTAGCAACTATCTAAAATATATGTGTAAAATATTCGCTTCTTATGTATACACATTAATTATTATGACATAATAACATTAACTATTCGATTATTTTTTTAGTTGAACGTGGGCCAGCATTTGATCTGCTAATTAAAGTGTTGCGAGACACTGGAGTAAATCATTTCTCTGATTATCCAGATCTTGCTACGAATTTTGGAGTCGCATATGTGTTAGATTCATTTATTGTTTTTGATATAAAAATACGTACTAAGTAGTTAAGTTATTTTTTATATGAGCTTGTTTATTTAAGTATCGTTTTCATATGATGTTTCAAAGCCTTTAATATGGTCATGTCATCTTCATTATCTGCTACGAGCTAACCACACTTCTTTGGCTTTACTTATACTCATACATCTGGTTATACATGTATGCTAGTAAATGGTCATGTCTAGAACTGACTTGAACTGACTTGAACTGACTTATTGTTGTCTATATCTTGTTTTGTATTGTTTTATTTTATTCTCTTCTTTCTTCGCTACCCTTCTAGTCATACATTCAGGATAGAGTTTCATATACTTAGTTCGTTATAAGAAATTAACAATTAATATTCAGTTAATTGTTAATCTCATAATACTTATCGTTAGATTACAATCGGCTCCCGGTTTATCTGGTGCTAATCCCGATCCAGCAACTGCTCCTATGTTTGTGCAAAGTCTTCACAAGGCTGTGGACCCATCCACACCTGCAAGATTGAAAGGCTCCATGCAAGGTTAGTCTTAATACATTTTCTGGAGCTTTTATACATTTAACATTCTGACATTCATTAGGCTGTTTGTTACGTTAAGTTTTATACTAGGTGTTGCCCGTAACTTCGCACGCGTAGAATTGAGAGCAAAATCTCACATACATACAAAAAAAAAACTTTGTTTTGTAATAAGTAATAATGATAATCGTGCCTATAAATTATAGCATGTAGTTTTTTGTTAAATGTTGCTAAAATATTATATTTACAGAGGTCGTCGATCGCTGTGGCAATTATTTATCTGCGTTTGTGCGTGATAGAGGTAAGTAAATATCTGATTAGAATTCCGCTAAAACTATATTGAGTATCTAACTATATATTATAGTATAGTCTGACCTACCATAAGATATATGATAGCCACCAAGGCTTCAAAGCATGAGATGAGATCGTATGTTTGATTTCTTCATGTGGCAAATATTTATATTTTAACTAGCAGGTTCTTACAAAAGGTATTGTATTTGTTAATAGGTGTTGCATTGGAGACGTTGTTGACTATGATGAAGAGCAAACCTAAGCATGTGTTCGCCTCACGGCCTTCATATAAGATGGATTATAAAGTAGCAGCGGAGGAGTAAATATTTATACACATTATCTAGATTTAAACATACTTGTTCCGTTTTCCACACTGCCCAATGGTTGACTGGTAGAGAATGCTTTTAGCATTAAGTCCGCCATTGTACTATGTATTTTGTGCAAAAAGTTTAAAAATCAATCGAATCATTTTTATATTAAATTTATTTATTTATTTAAATAAATAAATTTAATATAAAAATGATTCGCTGAATGTGTTACTATGCACAAATCTCGAAGAACAGCAGAACCAGTTTTGCTAATACTTAAACTTTTGTAAAATTAATAAATTCGTCTGCAGAACTGAATCCGCTCCGGCAGTAATTCCATATTTGCCAATAAAAGACATAGCGGATGAAGGAAAGCGCAACTTAACTAAAGACATGGAAGGTTTGGTACCTCAGGAACTTGCAATATCTATGAAAGGTATGGATAAGTAAGATTTTTTGAGAAAACGCTGAAACTAGCACCCGATTTACTACAAACATATTTTTTTTTCTAGACAGCAATTATATGGTAGGAAAATAGAATGAATTAAATACTCTCTAACACTTGCGCGACTTATTCGTTTAAATAAAACTTCTTTAGACGCGTGTTTCACCCGTGACCATGGTGACTTCAAAGTCACAGTCAAGACACGCGTCTAAATCCATAAAAAGTAGTTTTATTTAACTAAATACTACTAAGTGCTTTTTTTTAAACACCGTTTAAGTCTTACAAAATATCAAAAACATTAATTATTGTTTATTTGTTTAATGACATATACAGATAATATATGTATATTATAATATATGTAGATAATATATGTGTAGAAACAAACACACTCACACACATGCACAAAAAAGACACAGTATATTTAATATAATAATGCCTAAGGCATTAAGTCCGCCTGTACAATTCTTTGTATAAAGTGTGTAAATAAATAAATATATTGGTAAAATTTATACATAGTGTAAAAAAAGAGAACGGAGCTGGTCTTTGAAACACAAAACTGTTAGTTTAAAGACCAGGGGTGTCAATAAAATGTAAAGTTATATGTTTTATGTCAATAAAGATATTTCTATATATTTCTATATTTTTAACAGCTATGATCCAGGATACAGCGAGACATTTATCACAACCTTTGGCGTTACGAAGTAAGTAATCCTCCGTAAATATCTATATAGCAATTAGCTAGAAGAAATCCTGATCTATTAATAGTATTAATTTCTAATGATTACTGTTATATAGGTGGTGTTGCCGGTCCACGATATCCTCTAGAATTTTTAGCAGCTGTTAAGAAATCTTTAGGACAACGACCTTTGTTTAAATACAAAGCTTACGTTCAAAGTTATCATGATGCAGCTGATACGTATGTTATCGCTTTGTTTTTTTTCAAGTATGTAATATTAAATAGAATTTAAGCAGATTTTTAGTCATCACGAGATTTTTGACATGTAAAATTAAAGCAAAAAGGATATCACTGCGAATAAGATTTAGCCACTTATATATGCCCCTAGGAATACCGTTCCCGTATAAATTAGGGATCCCACATCATTGATACGGCTAATACGGTATCTATGCCCCTGTATAGGTTCATTATGTTTATTTCCTACAATATTACATAATTTTATAGATTAATGCATGCGGGTCCTTTAGAAGTATGTCAAGACGAGAAAGCCAAAGAGTTGAACTACCATATCAAGAATGAAATAAAAGCTGGCGTCCCAAACAAGATTGCGCATAGTATAATTAAAGATTTGCACCGTAAGTATTTGAAGCAGGTTTCTTTTCAAGAACATTTCTATGTACATTTATATTGATTTTGCCGTTGGAAATTATGAACGCATAAATTCATAATTTCCATGCGTGGAATTTTACATCACCATATATTTTGTCACCGCTTAAACCTTCCCTGGACTTTCACGAATATTTCAAGACCAAAATCACCAAAATTGGCCCTGCCAATCTTCAAAGCCTTATTGAAACTCGATTGGATTTCAGACATTTTGCTCAAATTAATCAAGAATTATCTTAAGTTGTACGAATTCGTGTTTTTGTTTTAATTACTTAATATTGTTTTTATATTTTAGCCACAATTGAGGATGCGTCTCAGCATTTAGCTACCATGGCTACTGTTAAAGGTAGGCTTAATACTTCGTAACCTGCTGTTAAAATTACTTACCAATGGCAACATTTAGAAGATTCATAAAAAATAAGTGAATATAGAATACTTAGTTATTTCCGAACGTAAAATTATCATTTGTTAAATAAATGCTTACGAATTTTTTATATTGTTCAGTTAATTCCTAAAAGAAATTGACAAACTAATAAATTGCTAGGAGACACGCTGGAACATCTTGTGGGTTTAATGAAGCAAAAGGGAGATATACCACTGGGACAGTTGCAAGGCTATGAACAAACTTACAATGATGGCGCAAGAAGGTATTCATTTAAAAAAATCTATAATACGTTATAACTATTAATTAATAAAAAAATACTTATTGCACATTATTTATCAAGAGGTCGCGGGTTCTATTCTCGTTTGGGACAATAATTTGTGTGATTTTTCTAATTGTCATACAAATATTTGTACTGCGTCTGGGTGTTTCTATGTATTATAAGTTGTAAGTATGTATTTACAAAAGAAAAGTAGTTTATGGATTCTATCCGTATTCTAGTACCCATAACACAAGCATAATAAGCTTAGTATGGGACCAGAGGACGTTGTGTGAAATGTCCGTGAATATTTATTTATTATTTATTTATTTATTATTTATTTCACTCTTTATTGTACACACAAGGATTACATAAGGTAGACAAACAGGAACACTAGTTTAGATGTACAAGTGGCGGTCTTATCGCCCTCGGCGATTTCTTCCAGACAACCGTATGGATTTGGTGGTGAGAAATCAGTATGGTAGTGTGATTAAGAGAGGTCTGTACAATATAAAGAAATTTTAAATAAATTTAATAACTCGTACAGAATAGAAGATGCTCCAAGTCTAACTAATGATAAGGTGGATAAAAATGCATATGAAGGCGTGAAAACAAAGCTCACTTCTATAACTACAGACAAGGCTGATCAAATACCTGAGAAACACACAAAACATATGCCAGGTAAGATGAAGGCATTAAAACTTTTAATATCATATTAAGTATGTACTTACGAGTACCTACGCGTTTTAATTTATTAAAAAAAAATATATATATAATTAAAAAGCAAGTCAGGTGTATAGGTTTAGACTTCGTGTATTATGGTAACAATCAAGAAAGTATAAATATTACAAGTTTTAATACTTTATTATTTGTTTACAGAAATAATAGAATTATCGTCTAAATTTTTGAGTGCGCCACTTCCTGAAAGTAAGTTGATCTTAAATAAATCTTTACCTATTTTTCTTAGACTTTCATAAAACAATTAGAAATTTTAATAAGGTAATACCTACTATTTATTTCCATCAAATTTTCTATTTTCATTGTTATTTGGAAAATATAAATAGCCCTTAATTATGATTTCTTGTCTGTATCGATAGCTAACGCCGAAAAGCGTAAAGTGTTGGGTGATTTGTTGGCACGGAAGGGACACGATATTGTTGGTGAAGACGGTGTATATAAAATGACTCATAAGGAGGGTGGCGTGGAGTGAGTGACTTGTATTAGCTTTTGACTTTTTAGACTCTTTTCCAATATCCAGTCGCTCAAGCATAACTGTTTTGTGCGCCATATTTCTGTATACATTTATAATATGCTGAATTCAGAAGCTCGGAGCACCATCTTACCGGTTATTCATTTGAAAAACAAATGTATACTGGCCTCGTTCCACTTAAAATCTTAAATAACTCACTAATTTATCCAGAATACAAAATGCTACAGTTGGTCAAACTAAAGCCCAAGATGAAGCAAAGAACAAAGAAATGCTGGGCAAAGTTCACACTGTGATTCCCGATAAAAAGATGATGACATTGTTAAAAGGTATATTTTTTAAGTTACCACAATTACAGTAACATTCATTTTACCTAAAATTTAAATTTGTAATGTATACCTACCGCCTAACAATTACAAAATATGTAACGCTCTTCAAAGATACGTAGTAAAAAGTATAGGGTGCTTGGTTTCTTACAAGATTTTACTACCACTTTTGAATAGTAGGTATATACATTAACTTTTAAACTACTGCTTAATTTGGGACCATGTGCATAACAAAGAACGTTGTTTCCTGATCTTTTAAACTTGTAAATTTATACTTATGTAAGTCTGTATTAGAATTATGACTCGGACATTTTAATTTGGCAGATCCGATTCAAGAAGGAGCTGCGCACTTGGCTGACACTATCAAAGGCAGAGGTTAGCATTTCATAACTCATATATATAAATAATAAATATTCTTTCCAAAGTCAGTGCATTTATAACAATCCTAATGATAACAGGTGAGGCAATGAAAGTTATTCAAGAGGGTTTAAATAAAGAAAAGGAGAAAGAATTGATAGCAGTTGGTGCTTTTAAAAAGTCGCACACGGAAGGTGGTATAATGTATGTATATTTCTGAAAGTGAAAGGATATAAACATCAAAGTAGTATTCTAATAATATTTTCCAAATGGATTAGGATTACAACTTATTTCATTATATAGGGAGGTGGGTGCTGTAAGATCCTCTAAAACATAAATGTACCAATCCAACATCATGAAGGAACAGAAACGTCTAGTTTACGCTTACGTTTCTGTCTGTTTTTTTACCAAGAGTAAGCTGCCTCGTGCCTAAAAGTAAGAAGTTTATCGGATGGCGAAGTGTAATAATCAAGATTTGTTCGAATCAGGTTGGAGGAAGCCCCACATTTCGGTGCTCCGAAACCCGCACCAGTGCTTCTCAATGTGGTTGATAAACGAATGACCGCAGTAGTACCAGAAGAAACACCACCTAATATTGGAAAACAACACATGACCGGTATAGTTTAGTTACTAACTTCCAACGTGCACAAAATGACCGTGGACACGTGGGTACCGATTCTCGTTCACAACTAAACTTAACTAAAAAATGAAAATTGATATTGTCGATAACACAATTCGGAAATGTTAGCAGAACTCAAGTAATTTATTGATTTTGCAATTGACATGCTATGCTTTACTTAACAAAACGTACGTACGTAGTGTACGTAAAAAATATATAAACTCAACCGAGTGACAAATGTGGTGGTTAATTTGAATGTTGCAAGCACGACCGCAATAAGCTCAGTTGAAAAGAGCTTTGGAACGGTATTCCGAGGTCGTGGGTTCAAGTCCCGCTTGCGGCAGTCATTTTTTCCACCATAATTTGATTTGTTAACAGAACTCTTTTATTAGAAAATCCTTATACTAACAATTTTTATTCATAAATATGTGCACAACGAAATAGCCAATTAATCAAAATACGCTATAGTCAGGGGCGTATTTACCCTAGGGCCAAAGGGGCCATGGCCCGGGGCGGCCAGCCAGAAAAGGGCGGCGTAAGCCTTTAAGTTTAAAATTTAGGTCTATCTCTATTATTTTTAGGGCGGCTAGTAAAATTGGCCCTGGGCGTCAAATCAAATGGCCCGGGGCGCTAATTTTCTAAATACGCCTCTGACTTTAGTTGTTTTGATTTTTTAGTTAAGTTTATTTGTGCACATAGAATTGGTACCATTATCTCACAATATCTTGAGAAAAATCAAACATGAACTAGGTTTGATCTAGAGAGCATGTTTACCTGAATATATTTTCAGTTTATCAGTTCGGTATTTTCATTTTCAGATGCGAAAAACATAGCGGCTAATTATATAGCTGGAATTGCTACTAAAGAGTGTAAGTGGCAAAATCATATGATACAGTACATTAAATTCTTCTAAATAGGGGAGAATTTGTGTGTCCAATAATAAGGGACATAATATCGGGATTTTTACTCGTAAAATTACAATTTAAATTAAAATATGATACGTATAGATTTTTATAATTAACTAGATAATAATATTGTGGTCGGGAAACTTAGAAATATGGTAAGAAGAAATGCATGAGAGGCGTATGGTTAACATTTCAGGTGGTCTAGATGGTAAAGCATTAGGAGAGCTGGATGAAGCTGCATTACTGGGTGGAACTTCAGCATCCGCAACGTATGAATGTTCCTTTTTATAATAAAACTAACTTCGTTTGTGTGGAATTTAGAAACCAAACCATAACAAAGAATACATAAAAAAATCCCCTTGAACTCTATCTAATAATAAAAAGCGCATCAAAATCGCTTGCATAGTAAAGAAGATAATATATAAAACAGCTGTTATTAATATTACAAAATTACAGTGATTTAATATTGTTGGTTTTCTCAAATGATAGCAAGCGTCAATTTTTAACACGCTTTTATTATCTCTGTACTTATCTATCAATGTATTAATCTATGTAACGGAATATTTAAAAGTGATTTTCACCCACTTGTAGTAGTCGGTTCGATCTGAAATTGCATACATAATTAGGACCGATGACAATCCAAGAATTTGAAATAATATACAGGATATTCAAGCATATTTTTTAGTTTTTGTACTGAGCAAATTATTGTTTCTTTTTTCTTATTCTTTGCCAGCAACTTAACTGTATAATTTATATCTTAATGGCAGTGACGCAAGTAAAGCTGGAGCTGATGCGGCGAGATTAGCGAAGCTAGAGGCTGAGAGATTGGCAAGGTTGGAAGCAGAAAGATCGGTAAGGTAGGCTATAATTCAAGCTAACGTATACTTAGGATGTATACCGAAGAAAGAGCAGTCGACGTATATGCCTAGTGATTTTTATAATTATGCTTCTGTTATTTGAATAATACATAATTGTTGTAAATGAAAGAAGAAAGAAAAATATATTTATTATTCCCCCTTGGAGAACACAAACATATTAACAAAATTTTTGTGTATTTGTTGTAAATTGCAAGTAGGTACCTTTATATGGAAAAATATTTGAAGTAGTCTCTGATAATACAATATTTTTTTGAAATTACAGTTTAGGAAAGTCTGCTTCAGCAGATGGTAAAGATAGGTTAGGAGGAAAGGTGACTGCAGAAACATCGATGTCTGCAGCCGATGCTGAAAGGTTGGCCAAGTTAAATGCAGCAAGATTGGCCAAGGAGGCGGAAGAAAGACAGAAAGGTAATTACTTTCTCTGATTCATCAAGGCCTCTTACATAATACTGTTAATATAATATAAATCATCCATTTCTCGCAATAGTACACGTAAAGTTTATCTGATTTAAGAGGATACCAAAATAGCTTCGTGCATTTTTCTATGTACGAAGTTTTCATTGTTTCTTTAGATTGAATGGCTGGAGCTCTAATTTTTAAGTATATGTTTTTTCAATATATGATCTAGGATCGCATGAACTCAGAAACGCGATTGAAAAAAGTTTTCTCGATAGAAAATCTTGGCGAAACAACCTCTCAAATTTTTAATTTTTTTCATTTGTCGGTCTATTATCGCGTATTAACTAATGAAATAACTTTAGAAACATAGGTAACTATTATGTATAGAAACACGTGGATCAGAATTAAAATATATTTAGTAGATTTTTAGTAAATAGGAAAAGTATCCCTAATTCTTCATTTTCTGTGCCTACTGGCTGTGTTAATATGTACGTGTCGGCGATGATATACGATAATATTGATGTAGGCCCTTAAGTTTAAACAATGAAATATTACAGAAACCCGAGCAGCTGAGGCTATACTCCATGGAGAACTACGTAAACACGGCACTGAAGCTTTTTATAAGCAATCTGTAACGACCCTTACTCATATCCAGGCATCAGATTGGTAAGTATAAAAATTTATTTGTTCATTTAATTTTATGTTGGAAAGGGAAATAATTTAGGATTTCCGTGAGGATGTTAGAAAATAAATGTAACAAGCCTCGAAACACTGGCATTAAAATAACCAATGGTACTTAGTATAATATTTGTAAGTGCTCCGATCCTTAATGTGTAAATAACTATTTAGGCTTAAAACACAGCCTTTAGATGTGGACCAAAAACTGAAAGAATCTGGTGATACGTTACGACTTTCGAAGAAGTTTGAGAAGAAACTAACTCATCTGACAAGTGCTGTGACACCTGCTGAACTGCGTGATACTATGCAAGGTGAGAATTTATTAAGTAGTATAAATATTATTTGAATAATATAAAAAATCAAAAGAATTAATTCAAATTTTATAAAAAAAATAGAACTGCTATATAGATAATTTTAATTTAAGCGATAAACAGAATAATACGCGTTTAATTGGTGTACCTAACTGATCATCAACTATCATTTCAGATGTAATTATAGAATCTGCACAACGACTCTCGGAAGCATTTATCGCAACAAGTAAGTTCTTTATAAAATATCCTACAAACATTAGGGATGTTTTTAGGATATTTGCGACCCGCTAAATCATTATAGCATATAAATATAATAATTATGTAATATGTACATAGTAAAATGTGCGTTCGTCTCTTTAATTTCTCCAAAAGTTCGGTCTGCTACAAAATATTACCATATATATTACCTTAGCTATATATAAATCTAGTGTTAAAATAAACAGGTAACAAGGCACACGCTCGTGACGCAATCATATCTGAAATGCAAAAGCGTGGTAATGAAATTCTCATCGAAGTTGATGGTGCGGCAGAAACAACGTTTTTTGCTGCTCAAAGGTAAAATATTCAAGCACGGTATGATTTAAAAAATATTTTCAATAAAGTCCTATCTAAAGTATTCATAAACGTTAAGATATTTAATTTATTTACGGTACATTATTAAATATTTGTACTCATGTATCCCGTTTCATATCAGCTGAAAAAGTACACAGCAAAGATTCTGTTGTTCCAAGTTCAGACCGAGTTTATATATGTATCGATATTAGGGACCAAATAATAAGTCTAGCAGGTTACTCTAAATTAAATATGTTTTACATTTAGATTAAAAAAGGATGAAGACCTTAAAGATTCAAACCCATGCACTGAAGTAGCTCCACGTTTATTAAGACGATTGGATGCAGTTATGCGACGTCGTGCGGTACCACGAAAATTGACTCCTACTATAAAAGGCAAGATTCAAAAGAGTTTTTTTTTTGTTATCAAATACTAGCTTTGCACGCGACTCCGTCCGCGTGGAATTTGGAAAATTTTTTTTTTCGCAATAAAAGATAGCCCATGTCCTTTCTCAGGGTCTAAAGATTGTCTGTGCCAAACTTCATCAAAATCGGTTGAGAGGTTTAAGCGGGAAAGCGTAACAGACAGAGTTACTTACGCATTTATAGGGGATTTGTAGGGATTGCATTTGTAGGGATGACCCTTTTTCGTAATGAGATGGCATTTTTCTTCCATTTTTAGGTATGGTAAAGGGTGTAGTTAAAAATGTGGTTACCATAATCCAACTATTTGACCTTATGACCCCCTGCAGATTACAGCCACCGTTTTTCTTTCTGAACACAAAATTTAATTGTAAAACAGGTTGATAATCATAATTTTTAGGGTTCCGTACCCAAAGGGTAAAAACGGGACCCTATTACTGAGACTTCGCTGTCCGTCCGTCCGTCCGTCCGTCCGTCCGTCCGTCCGTCCGTCCGTCCGTCCGTCCGTCTGTCACCAGGCTGTATCTCAAGAACGGTGATAGCTAGAGAGTTGAAATTTTCACAGATGATGTATTTCTATTGCCGCTATAACAACAAATACTAAAAATAAAATAAAATAAATATTTAAGGGGGGCTCCCATACAACAAACATGATTTTTAGGGTTCCGTACCCAGTATCTCAAGAACGGTGATAGCTAGACAGTTGAAATTTTCACAGATGATGTATTTCTATTGCCGCTATAACAACAAATACTAAAAATAAAATAAAATAAATATTTAAGGGGGGCTCCCATACAACAAACATGATTTTTAGGGTTCCGTACCCAGTATCTCAAGAACGGTGATAGCTAGACAGTTGAAATTTTCACAGATGATGTATTTCTATTGCCGCTATAACAACAAATACTAAAAATAAAATAAAATAAAATAAATATTTAAGGGGGGCTCCCATACAACAAACATGATTTTTTTACCGTTTCTTGCTCGATACTAATAACGTTGCCTTATGTTGAATAGATACGGAACCCTTCGTGCTCGAGTCCGACTCGCACTTGACCAATTATTATGTTTCAGAATACACAAAGGCAGTTGCTGATCATTTATCAGAACATGTGACTAAGCCAGGTAAATAACAATATTATTGAAAATTCTGTATAAGTTTTTGGCATATCTAAAACGTGACTCGAAATTACTTTGTTCATATTATTTATTCTAAATTATCAATCCTAAGAAATAGCTGTTGCTCGCAAGTTGGTACGCGTTGAATTTAGAAATTTTTGTTTTAACAACACTTTTCTCTAATGCTTCTCTCCTATTAATCGCAGCTTGACTTTATTCAGCCTTAATTTAGGTACTATTTCGATTAATGTAGGTACCATCCAACACTGAAAGAATTTTTCAAATCTCACCTGTAGTTCTTGTGATTAGCGCGTTCAAGCAAACAACAAACTCTTCAGCGTTATCTTCTAATATATAAAATTCACGTGTCACAGTGTTAGTTATCGTACTCCTCCGAAACGGCTTGACCGATTCTTCTCAAATTTTACATACATATTCAGTAGGTCTGAGAATCGGCCAACATCTATTTTTCAAACTTTTTTTTTTATTATGGCACAACAACGTTTGACGGGTCAGCTAGTAATCTAATATATAAAATTCACGTGTCACAGTGTTAGTTACCGTACTCCTCCGAAACGGCTTGACCGATTTTTATGAAATTTTACATGCGTATTCAGTAGGTCTGAGAATCGGCCAACATCTATTTTTCAAATCTTTTTTTTTATTAGTATGGCAAAACAACGTTTGCCGGGTCAGCTAGTCTTATATATAAAATTCACGTGTCACAGTGTTAGTTACCGTACTCCTCCGAAACGGATTGACAGATTTTTATGAAATTTCACATGCATATTCAGTAGGTCTAAGAATCGGCCAACATCTATTTTTCAAAACTTTTTTTTTTAGTATGGCAATACAACGTTTGCCGGGTCAGCTAGTATTAGTATAGAAGTCTAGATTGCAATAGATTGCAATGTATAAAAAATAAACACGCTATATGAATGTAAGATATTCAAATTCTATTGACTTATATTTAGATCAGAACATAGAAGCATATGTTGCTCTAATAGAAGAGATGGAAGCGGCTGGTGACAAGCCACTTATAGAAGGAGACATTCCTAAATCACATAAAGATGCCGCTGCATAGTTAGTACCTAGTTGTTACTATTATTAACACGCTTTCGCTAGCTTCGACGAGTATCTATGTATGTATGTATCAATCTTTTTAACAGATTATATTATCTCATCTTTGAAAGTGATTTTCCACCACTTGTTAATGACGAATTGATCAGAAATTTTGGACACATGTTAAGGACCCATGGCACGGCAATAATTAAAAGAGAGGATCCGGGATTTTCAAGTGGTTTTTTTTTGTTTTTATTCTAAGCAATTTATTTTATATAAGTATATTGCAACTTTTCGCTTGCATCATTTTCTATCCTTATCCTAGTTTATAAACGTGGGCGAACCAACCAACCACTATTGGCCGTGACGTCGTCTGCATCGGCTGGGTGGGTATGTATTTGGTTTTCTTACGCTGACCGAGTTGGTACCAGGCTTAGTTTCGATTATTCCCGACTCTCGCATATGATCTGATTGCATATACCTTAGCTGACTTTTACCCAATAGGGATGATGACACCTACATTCTCCAAGGGTCGCCACTTTCAGAAATTTTAACTTATATATTTTTAGCCTACGCGAATTAACATCTTTTGAAGATAAAATCAACCGACCCAATAATTCTCTGCAGAGCGATATCACTAGCAAACTAGGGAAATTGATGTCAAATGTGACACCCACCGGATATAGTTCACAACAAATGAATGGTGAGTATTAGGGTATTTGTATTGTTTCTAAGCGAGTACGAGCACTGTAATGATGTCAGATTACACTCTACTGGTTTAAACCTGTACGTTAAAACGTTTAAAACGTAACGTAACTTTTAAATATGTACTTAATTCAGTTTCTTTGTGATTTTGTTGTTTTAACCGGCTTGCAAAAAAAGGGGTTGTGAATATACCGAGGCGTATTTGAAAAATTAGCACCCCGGGCCATTTGTTTTGACGCCCTGGGCCAATTTTATTAGCCGTTCTATAAATTAATAGAGACAGAGCTAAATTTTAAACTCGAAGGCTTTCGCCGCCCCGTGTACCTACATTATATTTTTTCTATGTACCTACTCGTATATATGTTCCCCGATTTTTACGTCAATTTTGGGCCGGTTTTCAAAATTATTGTTACATTTACAGTTTCTTGACCCGTGTAAGAGATTTGATTTTGATTTGATTATATGTGTTTTTTGTTTCAGCTGTAATAAAAACAAATGGACGGTTACTGACATCCTACGTTACAAAAGAAGGTATCGCACGCTAATATAATTACTTAGAATAATTGGCAACTTAGCACACCGATACCTTTACCGTATTCCGTAACACCAATTTTCTTTCTCTGTTGTGCACTCTACGGTTTATAATTTACTAGTAATTTATGATCGCTGATATTTTTATCACAATGTAATGCTAATGCTATGCAGCCGAGTAATTCGAATGCTTCTTTTAGCTTTACGTTATACCTATATTTAATATTCGCGATGTGTTTTAGCCGAGAAAACAAAAGCGTTAAAAGAAATGATAAGACAGATGGATGAAGTCGGCACTAATGTTTTACTCAGACATGGAAATGTTCTGAAATCTTTTAAAAATGGTGCTGATATGTAAGTAGACTAGTTGTTAAAGTTTAACATTTTATTTTCTTTTTCTCTATCGCTTTTGCAACGTAATAATAGACTCGTTGTCTTTACATTTGCTATTTACTAAAAAAATTAAAGACCAAATAATCCATTAAGTATTATTTGATTTCATAAAACTTTTTTAGATTACGTGGTAAAACGACAGATCAACTCGCTGTATCGAATGTTGATCCAGTTGTGGCAAGGAAAATAGAAATTAAATTAAACAATTTGATGGAGAATACAACACCGAAGGAACACAAATATGTCATGGGTGGTATGTTACTGTTAATATCTTTGATGTTGAGTTTTTACGGTCGAACGAGTACTTTATGAATCCTTGCAGTTAAACAAGCGACAATGGAACATTAGATTCCCATGAAATCGAATAAAATCTGAAGTGAAATCTTTATTTATTACAGATGTAATCCAAGACGCAACTATGTATTTGGGTCGCCATTTATTAGAACCACGTAAGAACCACTAATAGTCAATCATTATTACGTTAATTTGTTTACAATATAATAACTTACCTATTCCTTCAACAGGGGTCGTTAACATATGCAAATGTATGAAAAATAAATTCGTCCAATGTGAGATGTGGTGTGAAGAAATGCTGCGACGTGTTGCAAAGCCACCTTGCACTTGTTCTCGACACATACCTCTAGATGATATACAAGAGCTTTCTAACATAGAAAATGTCAATGTATGTCCTGGTACCTCTCGAGAAATCGCACCTGGAGTGAAATTAGCAGTTACGGAGTGTCGATCAACACATGAAAGGAAAGATATCATTCCACAATGCCAAGCTTCTAAACCTTCAGCTAGCTGTTCCGTTAACCCAACTACCTATATGCTAGATTCAATAACAGTCGATAGAGACCATATCTGTGATATACCTACAAGAATACCAGCACCACCTTCAGATAATTTCGAATCGGCTAATCGCTCTCAGCCTTTGTATTCAGAATGTTCATCTACCGCCAAATCACTGATAATGGCGATGTATTCTGAAGAAGAGTCATCCAAACTTGATTATGATGATGTAAATAGAGATTTAGCCACGAGCTCCAGGGTTTCAGACCAATTTTCAAATGAACTACATGAGCAACTCAAAGTTCAGGATGTAAATCGCGTTGAGTTAGAAAAGATCCATCCGTTCAAAGATATTAAAAATGTTGGATGTTCCCATACGTCGTCTCCTGTAAAATTGCCAATAAATTTTGCTCGTACTAAAAGTGGATATACCTGTCGTAAGTAGATATCGAGGAATAATTGTTGAATTGATATAAGCAATTTCTCTCTCTTCAGCACATTTACATCCCATTGTTGAGCACGGACCTCCTCTTTGGGAAGGATTTTGGTCTACTGTGCCGCGCTGACCAGGCGTATTAGCACAGGCTTTATTTTCTTGTTTCCGTCTCTCACAGAGAATGTTATCTGTGTGCAATATCCCTTAGCTGATTTTTACAGCAACCTTGGGAGGAGATGGGGTGGTGACACTTGTATTCTTTATCTGTAACTACACAGAGAATAATGAGCAATTTAAATGGGCAATGAGCAAAATAAATACTTTTATTTAGGTACTCCGATATCTACAGATAAAACATCCGACTGGCACGCAATGTTGGTAAGTCTGTTGTGGAATGTCGAAGCCTGGAAGAAATGGATTCAAGAAAACATTGATCAAGGACTGTCATCTCAATTAGAGCCTGATGAAGCACCAGGTAACGTTTAATACACAGGTCCGTTTTGTTCCTGAAATAGTGGATAGTAATTTGATAATAATTAAATTTGCAGCAGCCGATAGTTGGCAGTCTTTCCAAAGAAGAATATCGGCTGAGGCACTGCAGTGGCGTCAATACAATATATTTAGTCGGAAACTTATGTTGAGACTCATATCGAGATATGAAGATAAAGAAGTGATTTTACATAAATACTTTAATAGTTATTCTTGTACATACTTGTGAATGATGACTTGTAGAGTATACGCATTTTTTCTCATAGTTGATGTAAGATTCTGTCCAGGGGAATTTATAAGTAGATATTACTTTCTAAGAGATAGGAAAACTCTAAATTAAAACCTAAGTATTTATCGATACTAATATTACAAAGCTGAAGTAGGTTGTATGTTCGAAGGCGCTGATCTCCGGAACTACTACTCCGATTTGTAAAATTCTTTGGGTTGCATAGTACATTTATCGAGAAAGGCTACTGGCTATATACATCCATGTGGACGAGGCTCGAGTCAAGTATGAACCGCAATATTACACAATATATATTTTATGTAGGGATTAACATCATGTTAACTTCATGGCGTGCATAATCAAATATTATTTTATTTTAGATAAATTCACAAGGTACTAATAAAACTGAAAAGTATCAGGAATGCGCTCGAGGAATGTTGGAAATAATTGACATGTTCAACAGATGGACGCAATGGCTCATTTTAGTTGTGAGTATAACACAGGAGCACCATAGAAAAAAAAACTAACGTCACTGCCAAGAATACAAATATCGTAGTTCTATTTGTTGCTATGAATGATGTACGTAGATATCTATCTTTACACAGACCGAAAATGTACTCACCATGCTGTACAATACATTTTACTACATTCTTATTTATTTATGGTAGAGCTCATGGAGTATACATATAGCCCAAAACCCCGAGTACGAAACTTGGGGTTTTGGGCTATATGTATACTCCCCCGACAACATAGAAGACGATATTTGTTTATAGCCTTATCTATAATAAACAAATTATCTACGAAAAACAAAATTCCTAGTAATCAAATTGGGATTGTTCATAATTTTTGACCTGCTGTTTTTATATTTTTTTTTAGAAAATATAGACTATTTTAAGGAACTAATTTGAATATTATTGAAATATTCACTACATAGAATTTTTAAAAAATACTTATAGATATTATTTTAAATGTTGTGACGTCACCGTTGTCCGCAATCTATGTATTGACTTTTCCTCATAGACTTAAGACAGATTGCAACACATCTTTCCAAAGTTGCCAAGTTGATATAATAGACCAATTTCAACTCCACCACAGAGTAGTATATCCCTCAGAACGCCTTAATATTTGAAGTCCTTCATTTCAAGGGCAAATAGAGATCATTTGCTTTTTTGGAAAAATAATCGATAATATAGCAAATTTTCCGAATAGAACTAATGGATCATGATCAGAAACTCTATTCCCCAAAATGGTTTTTGATTTAAGAATTTCAAAAAAATATGAACAATGCCAATTAAGGATACAGCTCTGAACTCCTCTAAAGTACCTCATAAGTAGAGTAGTAACTCTACGCGATTATGAAATAAATGCTTTTTATTTTTATTTACATATTCAATTTTAGGTTGGTCATGTAATTCGTTTGATATTGTTGTTAACTAGTACTATACGAAAGTTTGTGATTGTTACGAATGTTCTCTAATATTATCTACAGGTAAAAGAGACTGGATTAATTGAACAAACTAACGCCTGTGAATTACCTCTGCATGTGTCGTAAGTTCTGTTCTTCTTCTTATTTTATGGCTTTGATCGAGTCAACTGTTAATTTTTTATATGTTATTATTATTGTTGAAAAACTGATTTAAATAAAACTTACCGCCATCTAAAATTATTAAACCAGCTAACCATATTTTTTGTATTGAACTTGGCTCTGCTTTTTTAGATTTATGTTTTTGGTCGGATCAAAATTAATTAGCAATTATTAAATAATTTTTAGTTTTTAAATAATAAGTTATATTAAAGTATTTTGTTACAAATCTGAAACAGGCAATGGCACAATTACAAGATGCAAATCCGTCAGTATCGGCAAGACTGGAAAAATTACAACCTGCATCTAAATTTAACTTGGGAAAAGAAGTTTGAAACATTCATTACGGGCAAGTAAATTTTATTATGTGTACCTATCTTGCATCATTTTAGTTAGTCATATTAACCATTTTTGTCTATATATTTACAATTTTATTCTACTAATAAAAAAATCGTTTACCTTCATGTACGCATGTAACTAGCAGATAATAAGTAAAGCTTGTTAAACAACAGGTCTATTACATATCAAACACGAATTTAACTAAAACTACTTTTTACGGATTTAGACGCGTATATTTGTTTTAAATTTGGTCACGGGTGAGTCTCACCCGTGACCATGGTGACTGCAAAGTCTCCGAAACGTCGGGCCAAAATTTAAAACAAATATACGCGTCTAAATCCGTAAAAAGTAGTTTTATTTAAACAGATGAGTCGCGCAAGTGTTAGAAAATATTACGAATTTAACTATTACGACTGTCTTCTTTCAAATACAATGATTTATTATTTATCTCGATGTTTAACTGGTTAAGGACGGGAGCGGTCCTTTTGGGTAGCCACAAAAACTTTGCCAAACTAAAATCGGCGGTCATTGGGACCGCTACGACTCACCTGCCTAAAACGCCTTGGCCCGCCAGTTTCTTATGTAAAATGTAAGAAAAGAGGACCGCTAACGCTTACTTAGACTATTACATTCCTAAAATTAAAACAGGACTTGAAAATTACGAAAATTTCTTACTGTAATGCTTATATAAGATAGTTTTATTTGCTGTAACAAATTGAAAATATTATTAATACACATATTCGTATAGTTACATTATTAAAAACCAATAAATAAAGCAAATCCATACTAAACTTACCATGCAGCATGCAGTGATAAAAGTTTGCACGCGTAACAATGTATCAATAAACAACAACAAACGAAAATAGCAGGCGCCCGGGCAGCCCCGCGTCGCGGCCTGTTCTCACCCCCAATCACAGTGTGCCACACAGGAACCAATCCAACACGCCTTCAGTCAACTTCAGTGTGAAATCAGATCGCGAAAGGGGTAGGCGCTTTTGTTTCCCGCCATTTCCGAGGACCGCCAAAATGGGACCGCTAATAAATAACTTACAACATAAAAGTTAAACATTTCTGCTGGCGGTCCATCGGACTGATAATTCAAAAAACACGATTTCTCAATAAATAATACCTTAAATTAAAATTCGACTACAGCAATAGATATTAAAAACTGTTATTTTACTATATACAATCAAAGTATTTTGGGAAAATTCTTGAAAAATAGTTCCGTCCCTAACCTGTTAAAGTATCTGTAGTAGTAAGTGTAGTATGATGTCCTTTCCAGATCGAGATACCTGTGAACGCAATTGCTACATAATTTAAAAATTATATTTGTTTCTATTTAGAATGTGTACCAAACATGTCGAGTTCAGGCCCGTTATGGGTGATGAGTGCTTGTGGGGCCGTCCCTAGTGGTGCGGTGGCCGCCGGCGTCTACGATAGAGAAGTGGTCTGGGTCGCTCGGACTACACACAAGTAAGTACTATCTGTTGTTTTATTTTTAAAACTTTTTTTTTATGTAAGTTAGGTGTTATCTTGTAATTAACTCGAAAAATAGTGTCATCTGAAAGCTGGCTTTTAAAAACTCTCTTTACTTTAAACTTATTCAATCTAGACACACGGCAGCTTGTCAAGCGAATATCTCTATATCCAGCTATATACATATATAGCTCTATATCCTTTTTAGGGTTCCGTACCCAAAGGGTAAAAACGGGACCCTATTACTGAGACTTCGCTGTCCGTCCGTCCGTCCGTCCGTCCGTCCGTCCGTCCGTCCGTCCGTCCGTCCGTCCGTCTGTCACCAGGCTGTATCTCAAGAACGGTGATAGCTAGAGAGTTGAAATTTTCACAGATGATGTATTTCTATTGCCGCTATAACAACAAATACTAAAAATAAAATAAAATAAATATTTAAGGGGGGCTCCCATACAACAAACATGATTTTTAGGGTTCCGTACCCAGTATCTCAAGAACGGTGATAGCTAGACAGTTGAAATTTTCACAGATGATGTATTTCTATTGCCGCTATAACAACAAATACTAAAAATAAAATAAAATAAATATTTAAGGGGGGCTCCCATACAACAAACATGATTTTTAGGGTTCCGTACCCAGTATCTCAAGAACGGTGATAGCTAGACAGTTGAAATTTTCACAGATGATGTATTTCTATTGCCGCTATAACAACAAATACTAAAAATAAAATAAAATAAAATAAATATTTAAGGGGGGCTCCCATACAACAAACATGATTTTTTTACCGTTTCTTGCTCGATACTAATAACGTTGCCTTATGTTGAATAGATACGGAACCCTTCGTGCTCGAGTCCGACTCGCACTTGACCAATTATTTATAATATCACTAAGCCTACTAATGTTATCATTACATATGATGTAATATCTTCTAGGGGCTCCGTTTTACCGGCAGCACTATATCCGTCTAAGCACTGCTGCTTGGTGTATGCGGAATGTTCTACCTATCATTACACCAAATATCAGGTAAGTAATTACTGTTTTCGCTTGTTATATTTACTCTACGATTTTATAACATCGCTTTGATTTTTCGAACTCTTCGTATGAAACTTTCAGCCATATTCATGACTATTGAGAATCTTTGAGAAAACTAAACTCAACAGAAAAAGAATCGTAAAAAATATTTGTTTTTTTTATACGTGTACCCTAAAATCTAATAAAGCCGTTATAGCCTAATAACTGTAGTAATTTGTTCAAAGGTAATGTGCAATGTAGACGTACACTGGGTTGCATGGCGAGGTGGTTCAGTTGACGGACGTGCTATCCAAGTATCAGACGACACATATGTAGGCCGAGTACTACACCGTGGCTCTCATCTGCTAGGAGCTGTGCATGGACCTTTATATCGCTGCCAAGTTATTATCTTTGGCAGACCTTTCGCTTTCAATTTCTATGAATTAATGGTCCAAGCGGATGAAACTGAAAAATGAATTAAATCTGAATTTGGGGGGTTCGAAATTATTAGCAATATAACTTCCAAATTTGTCGCGGGGGCCAAAATTATTGAATTGTTTGCAATGGTGGCTGAAAGTATGTGGAAGATTGTCAAGATTACCAGTGCTGGATAGTTATGGGAGACGGCCGTAAAGATGATTTCTAGGTCCATTTTATCATACCCACAACAGACTACAATACCTTTATCTTGAAAATAGAAATCGGATTTTTTAAATTGTGGTTCAAGTGTGTCGTGACGCATTTTACTCTTATAAAATTCAAAGCTGAATGAAAATTTAAGCTTTTGCGTTCGTATTAAGATGCCCAATTTTTTTTTGAATCGCGTCAGTTTGTTATATGAACTCAAGGCTCTTTGATTTTTGGACAAGATTGGTTCTGTGCTGTATAACGTTTGAAATGAGTATTGTTTTTGTATTGTCTTTATATTTTTATTATAAATATATTTTTTGCATTTTTTTAGTTATTTGTTTCATTCTGTAATAATATTATCTGGTTCAGCCTCGACCTTCTCTATAATGCCTGTAGTGCCTGATAGTCTGATCAAATCACCGGTCTTGAATATATCAGTCGCGTACGCAGCTCCTACTATGCAAGGTAAACCATATTCTCGAGCTATTACTGCACCTAGAAATAAAATATTTAATTATCAACTCTGTATTAAAAGTTATGGTAAGTAAGTTGTGTACATTCGTAACATTTGAATATGTATATCTTTTCAAAAACGATCAAACACCTAAATGTTTGATCCATCAAACTTTCTCCGTCCATGTAATGAAGATACGAGTATGTTCTTCAATCTCTCTCAAAAGGACGCTTAAACGCGCGGCCCCTTGTTGCTTGCATTCAGTGGCTCTCTGCTATCTATACTATAACTTTAAAAGTAACTTAAGTTTGAAAACGAGCCAACTAACCGTGTGATATAAGTCCGCCAAGTTCTGTGACGATGCCGGTGAGGAGTGGGAAATATGGTGACCATCCAATATCAGTAGCGTGAGTTATTAAAACGTCGCCACGTTGTAGCTCACCTATCTGTAAAGTGATAAATTAATAAAATAAATAAATAAATATTCACAGACATTTCACACAACGTCCTCTGGTTCCAAGCTAAGCTTATATGCTTGTGTTATGGGTACCAGAATACGGATATACTACATAAACTACTTTTGTAAATACATACTTATAATTATAAGTATGTATTCACAAAAGTAGTTTATGTAGTATATCCGTCTGGGTGTTTTCTATAAAACACCCAGACGCAGTACAAACATTTGTATGACATTTATGGATATCACACAAATGATTGTCCCAAAGGGGGATTGGAACCGAATTTTTAATTGACATGAAAAAAATCAGATCTAGTTGCACCATACGACTTGCCTGTATACAAGTAACTCAGATTGAAAAACTATCTTTCGCGTTTAAAGTTTAGTTTTATAATTTTACGAAACCGTAATTTCTAACATATAAATATAAATAGATATTCATGGACATTTCACACAACGTCCTCTGGTCCCAAGCTAAGCTTATATGCTTGTGTTATGGGTACCAGAATACGGATATAATACATAAACTACTTTTCTTTTGTAAATACATACTTATAATACATAGTAAACACCCAGACGCAGTACAAACATTTGTATGACAATTAAAAACATCACACAAATGATTGTCCTGACCGGGAATCGAACCCGAGACCTCATGATCGGTAGTCCGTTATATGAACCACTACACCACGAGGCCCGTCTAAAAAAAATAAAAAAATAAAAAAAATAAAATTCTCGTGTCACAATGTTCGTTCCCATACTGTTTCAAAACGGCTTGACCGATTCTTATGAAATTTTATACGCATATTCAGTAGGTCTGAGAATCGGCTACTATCTATATTTCATACCCCTAAGTGAAAAGGGTTGTCTACCCCTGGTATTTGTGCAGCAAAACAACTTTTGCCGGGTCATCTAGTATTTATATAAAATCTACAACAATAGATGTTAAAGTCCGGTTAAAATTGGCTCAGCCGGCTCGGAGGATTACCTGTGATAAACGAATAGGATAAAATCGCTTTTTCGATGTAGTTTCGTTGTAAACATTCAGATTAAGACAACCTGTTTTTTGGACATTACATTCAATTACTATTTATTGTATAGATTACCTCTGATAAATCCTTAACAACGCATGCTCTAGCAACCACTTCTCCTCCACATACAGAGGTGGCTGTTATCTTAACATCACCAGCTCTCACCATTGGAGCTCTACTTTGTAAAGGCACCACCCAGCCCGTGTTTATTTCAGCGAACTTCAGTTTACACCAACTTAAATAATGCTGCTGTCGTTGAAGCGCCCTGGTTATTTTTATAATCTTTAAATAACATATATATAGAAATTATACCGTATTAAATTACACAAAATTATAAAAAAGAGAATAAAATGATAAATTCTATTATTTCAGACCAAAGTGTGGACTCAGGTGTCATCCATATTACGAAATATTTTGTGCCTTTACTATGTTTCTATCTTCATACCATTTTAATAACTCTTATTACATATTTTTTTTAATTTATTTATTTGGCTTATTCTTTCCCATTTTGGTCTTAACATTTCGTAAGGCAACTTCAAGTATGAATTACTAATACCAAGTAATGATGACGACTTACTTTTTAAATAACGCTGGGTCTCTAGTGTCCAAGTAATAGCAGAGTTCTTCTAAACGGAAGAAGAAGACAAGATCAGGGTTAGGTATATACCACTTG
The DNA here is from genome assembly GCA_916999025.1 of Orgyia antiqua. Taxonomy (NCBI): domain Eukaryota; kingdom Metazoa; phylum Arthropoda; class Insecta; order Lepidoptera; family Erebidae; genus Orgyia; species Orgyia antiqua. Next base: position 26,487,448 of record OU779862.1, read on the forward strand.
CGTACAAGCAAGCGTCCTAATTGTAAGAATCCTAGGCGTATCTTGTGAATAGCTAAGATAGCGTGCGCCTTTGTACTCTCTCTGTGACGAACTGTTCGACGGCACAGCGGTAAAATCCATCGTAGGACTTTCCTGAAAATTAAATTAGTGTTATAAAGGTACAAAATAGATTCTGCAATGTCCTTAATTTTCGGCAAATTGTTTATTCACTTTTGGACATGAGCATCTCGCGAACTTTTCATAGATAAAGCTATAACATGCAGTTTAGTTCTACATGGATCTTTTGAATTACTTGTAATGAAATGGGATAAATAATTGTAATAATTACTTTTATTCAATACAATATACCTACCATCTGATTATAGTAGCATAAGATGACTAGATGTCGAGTTAGTAGTTATATTATTCTATTTAAATTGTTGCTGTCTATTGTTCCTTACCGAGTGCTCTGTTTCTCCGGAGTGGTCAATAAGTTAATGATGTCATCGTTGTTTTTAGGTTTAGCACCTTCATTAGATACGTGCAGGTTCTGTAGTACACGCATCATATCCTCGGGTACTAACACCCAAGGTTTTGTCACTAAGTCAAACTAAAACAGAATTCATATTTAAAATAGTTTAACCGATCTTGTACAATTTGGTACACAATCGAAATGTTTAATTTGAGACAATTTGAGATCAGAAGACACAAATTCTGGGATCGGAAAACATTAAAATAAAGTGGATAAATAATTAATAGACAGAGCAACAGTTCAATTATTTTTCATAATTGGAAATTGTTTTATATGTTTCTTCTGTGATAAACACAGAAGAAACATATAAAACAATTTCCATCCACCAGTCTTTCTTGTTCCACGGTTGTACATATGCTTCTGGCGATAAACACCACGGTAATGCCAGCTCCCAGTTCTCAAAAAACAATAAATAATAAGTTACCTCCATAATAGCCCTGTATCCGTGATGTTCTAAGAACGTACACACATCTAGATACACTACAGGAACATTTTTCTTCAACCAACCCATAGCTGTCTTCGGGTCCTGAGCTCTAAACTCATCAGCTCTGCCTACCTTCTCTAACTTCTGAACTATGTTTGCAAGAGCTACTGGTACTTCAGCTGATAGTACATCACCAGAACTAAACAGCCCACTAATTTCATTACACTGTTGAGGGGTGAAGTCTGCAAAACAATTGTAGAGTCAAAATTATGAACCATATTCAATATTCATGCATTTTGTTACAGAAAACTAGATTTCGAAGTACAAGCAGGACTTAAGTCCGTGATATACTTAGTTTAGGCAAAAAATGAGTGTAGTAATGGGCATTGTTCATATTTTTTTTAAAGTCTTAATTCGAAAACCATTTCGGGGAATAGAGTTTCTGATCATGATCTATTAGTTTTTTTCGGAAAATTTGCTATATTAACGATTATTTTTCCAAAAAAGCAAATGATCTCTATTTGCCCTTGAAATGAAGGACTTAAAATATTAAGACGTTTTTAGGGATATACTACTCTGAAGTGGAGTTGAAATTGGTCTATTATATCAACTTGTCAACTTTGAAAAGATAAAGTGCAATCTGTATTAAGTCTATCAAGAAAAGTCTATACACAGATTGCGTAAAACGATGACGTCACGACATTTAAAGTAATATCTTAGAATTTTTTAAAATTTCTGTATAGTGAATATTTCAATAATATTGAAATTAGTTGCTTAAAATAGTCTATATTTTATGAAAAGAATATAAAAACAGTAGGTCAAAAATAATGAACAATCCCCATTCATTCGATCCAAAAAATAAATATATGATGCCGACGAAGTATGTTTAAGTCGTAACAGAGGGTCCTCTATAATCTATTCCTACCCTCATGGCGAATAAGAGAGACGATATGTCTGTATCACAAAATATCTGTATGTTATGTATGTATTACATCAATTGTTTTAATACCTGTTTTCCCCTCCAGGAACACAGTCATAGCTACGAACTGACTACAAGTACTAGCAGTACTAGTCACCGCGTGGTTGTGACAAAAGCGCGCCATCTTGCTTTTGCTGTGACACAGAGTTTTTAGCAGCTCATGGGGATTTTTAGTTTCACTCACATAATTTAATGTATTTACAGCACTTATTGAGTCTTCCATCTTACGTTTTCCGATAAAAAGTGTCTACAAAAAATCAAAATATGTTTGTAAGTATTTACTTGAATCTAAATCGTCACCACGTAGCAGTGAAGTATGAACGTAAATACTCAAGAAAAAGGTCAAAGGCCCTGTTGACATTTCTCCAGTCAGCTGTATGTATGTACTTATGTAGCATGTATGAAAGGTAGTTTTTTTAAAGTTTTTGTATGTTATAAAATCATGTTTAGGTACAATGCCTTGCTGTGCTATCCCTTACAATCTTCTGAACCCTTAATCAGGTAATAGGACCATTTTATCACCACATCGGCTTACTACAAGTGTACCTTGATCATGAGCCAGATTCCAGTTAGTTTGTCAACTCTCCTTGGTGCTCGTCTGTGCTTGGCTATGTTCAATATATTCTCGTCGGCCACTTTGTGTCCGTGTATAGCCATCTCTATCATACGAACGTTGATATCTAACTCATTTGGTACTTTGCGGTATATCGACTAAAAAGAAAAGCATTTATTTTTAATAAGGTATTTAAGCAACACCATTGGTCAAAAATTTTCATTCACCGTTATTCGAATATCTATCTCATTTCATACTATAGACGTCATAATTTTGATTTTAAATTGTTACATATTTCGAATATCAATTTTCCACCTAATTTGCTCGTAAAAACTGTTGTGCCCGTTTTTCTTTGTTATAAAAAGCGGACTTTTATCTAAATCACTGCCTAGATTGTTTAAAAAATGGCTAAGCATCGATGACCACTGTACCTACGCCATTTTCTCTCTGTCTACCCTCTGAATGATAATATAATTGATATTTAATTACACACATTATAAAGTGAGAGTGCACATCTGTTATGTGTTATCATAATGCTATGATCGTTGCCACTCCCATTCGGTGACGTGATGGCATCCATCATAGCTCTTAGTGGATCCACTACTATATCATATGTCATTGGTGTTAACGGCTTGGGCAGTACCTGCAAATACAAGTTATTAAGTATGTTTATTATTATTATAAATACTGAACTTATTTGAATGACATTTGGTATACAGATACTAGACAGGATACGAAAGAACTTAGGCTATTTTTAGTGTGAATAAAAGTATTTAAAGATTCTGAACCCCAAGTGATGGATAACAGCTTGTTTTAAAGTAAACATAAAACATTTTGTGTGTAAAAATGAGAGTCATCTCATATTAAGCGACAGTGGACCTGTGCCAACCGTAGAGATAAATCCATAATGCTCTAAGATGCCAACCCATTAATGTATTTCTAAAATGTGGTCATGTTAGTTCATCTTCTGTGTGTTTACCTACCTCGCCAGTGTTACCAAATGATATCAACTCATCATCCGCCATAATAGGAGTATCGAGCTCGTGTAACAGTTCCTCCTCCGTCCAGCGATCCAAAGACGTGATAGGACGTGCTTGTAGAAGATATACATCTTTCTGAAAACAATAAACACAGTTATAAATTATAAGCGTAACCAGGAGAGTAGGCCAGTAATTTATTCTTCTGTAATTAAAAAGCCAGTCAAGAACGATTTGGTCTCTAACTTTTAATAAAAAATTTGGACATATCATAAGAGTCAATTTTGATGACAATAAAATTGTGCTTACATGATTAAATGTACTTAGAATTTTTTTTCCGTTACCAAATTGCCATTGACATCGCCACTCAAGAAGACGTGAGAGTCTCTTTGGATGCAAATCATTCCCGGATACAGTTGGGATTTACGCGCAGAACAGGTCCAGATATTGGTCCTTTTATCTGTTTCGGGGTCGAGAGCTTTACTTCGTAGAAGATAGTGATACTTTTAATAAAATACTTACATCAGTTACAGCCCACTCTACATCTCTGCCGGCGCCCCACAGCTCTTCTTGTACAACTCCAAGTTTAGCCAACTTCAATACTTGTTCCTTACTCAAACATGATATATTTCTTTCTCCCTCTGGCACATCTTCCATTGTTATACTATTACCTTCAGTCTTCACTCGACTGGACTTAGACCCTAATTGAATATCGACTATTGTGACGTCACCATTCACGTGACGTTTCACTATGATGGTGTCTGGTTCTACAGCACCAGATACAACGCTCTGTTAACAAGATAAGATCGTTATTTACATTTTATTGATTGTCAAGATAGTGGGTTAAGAATTCTAAATGCCACTGCCAAAATGTTACAACATGTCGACAATTTAAGTGGCGATTGTAAGTAAATACATAGGTCCCAAGAAATGTAATATTGTATTGTGAAATAATGTAGTATTGTAGATTCATTCTTAACTGGTGGACTTTGAGTAGTATAAAAACATGAGTTGTCACTGTCAGGGTATAAGTGTATTATGGAACCCAAGCAGTGAACATGTTATGGTTGAGACAGAAAACTTGAAACTAAACCTTATACCATAGACGAAATTATACCATCACGCCTAGTCTTCGTAGTATAGTAACAATATATAATCAAATATAAAGTCAATGGTACCAATTCTATGTGCACAACAAAACTTAAGAAAAAAATTAAAACAACTATGCTATATTTTGGTGATTTGGCTATTTCGTTGTACACATTTTTATTAATTAAAACGTTAGTCTTTATTATATAGTTAATAATAAGAAAGTTCTGTTAACATTATCGAAATGTGTTATTGACACTATCGGTTTTAATTTTATAGTTCAGTTTAGTTGTGCACCTAGAATCGGTAGCATATGTAGAGACCCCTGACCAATAGTGATTATTTATGGGTTGAGAAGAAATAGTTACCTCTCCAAGTCCGTAGTTGGCTGTGATGAGCAACCTGCTAGGGTCTCCGTGCGCGGGGTGTCGCGTAAACATTACGCCGGCTGCAAGCGGCGTTACTAGCGTCTGTACTACCACGCCGCCACCACATCGGCATGGCTGACCATTCTGTCTACAAGTATAGCTATATTGTAAGTGAGGGCACACGCTTATATTAGCTTTGTTCGTATATGGATGTGTGGCGTCACGCGAATGCATAAAATAAGGAATGAATATATTAGAGGAAGTCTGAAAGTGATGCCAGTGACTGAAAAATTGAAGCATGAACGGATGTCCTGGTATGGGCATGTTATGAGACGAGAGGAAAGTAATGTCGTTAGGAGAGTTCTGAGTATAAATGTGGAAGGAAAAAAGTCTAGAGGAAGACCTAAGAAAAGATGGATGGACTGTGTGAAAGAGGACATGAAAGAAAGAGGAGTTGACATGGCGACATGGCGGCTAATAGAAGACTATGGAAGAAAAAGACATGTTGCGCTGACCCCCAAATAATGGGATAAGGGCAGGAGGATGATGATGATCTGTATACTAATCTTTGATACAGAATTTTTGTTAGTGATATTCACTTGGGATGATAGTAGGATTAATTGAAAATTTTGCACACATACTTAATAAGGACCCATGTCAATACAATAATTTCAAGTGTCTTCCAGCATCTGGACACTAAAAACAGTTTTTCTAGTCTTGAATCTTCATAAATACGTCATAATTAACAATAGAAATATTTATTTTATTCTCAATCTATCCTTTATCAGTATTATCTTTATTCGTACTTCTCATGGTATGAATATTTTATTATTACCTTCTATAATAAGCGCTTGTGAATGCAAAGAAAGATCCCCAACACTTCTTGACTCCCTCCAACACATCTTCGTCACTCACACAACCGAGGATGGTGTCGTTCTGACCAGCGGCTGACAACTCTTCACTGTCTTCGCCAACCGCTGTCGGCAACAAACACGAACTTCTTATAGTAAATAATGTTGGACAGTTTTCAATATATAATATGCCAGTGCTAACCTATTTTGTAGGATAGCAGAGTTTTGAATTGCAATCCATCCATCAGCCTTTCTTTATTTTCTTTTGAACTTGGGCATCCCCCATAGCCTTCGCATAGTTCTGTTATCGTTGTCGATTGGTAGTTAAGTATTATTCTATGTAGTAAAAATTACCACTAGACATGTTCTTCTGCAGAGACCTTTGTAAAAACTGGGACTAAAAAACGTTAAGACTTAAATAACGTGAACTAAAACATCATACAACTAACCTGAAGAACGGACAGCAAAACGAAGTTCTGTGCCCAAATTCTGCTCCTTAGATTTGCTTCTTAACATTTGCATATTATTAAGTATTTCATCTCTAATATCCTCTTGGATGTCAGTTGTAACAAATAATTCCGATGTTCTGAAACATAATACATATTTTCAACGAATATGTGTAATAAGTTATAATAGGCAACAAAGAGCTAATAAAACAACTCAAGGCGTAAGAAATTGGACAAAATTCGTGCGAGTAACTGTGATATAAATAGTTTTGTGGGATTACCACATTAGACAAAGGAAGCGTTTGAATTCTCATAACTTAATCTCGCAAAATAAATACATAGCCTTTTTTTCATATAACCATTAAACACCATACGTAGGTAAACTGTGTGGATAAATAACGTAAACTTTATAACACAATGATTGGAAAATGAATATTAACAAAGTACAAAGAATTAATAGTATCCGTCTTAGATCAAATGGCGATGATGTCCTGACCAAGAATGTTTAAAGTAGAAACTAATTCTTGTAATTCTCATGTTTAAACAAAAGGTGTCAAAATTTACAAAGTATAATCCATGGAAAATACAATAATGACGTCATAACACAAAATACAAACTCGAAAGAAAATCAATTCTGGTTCTCTTTTTTTGCTCAATCTTAGAAGCAGAATAGTATGGTTGCTAGTAGTAATAGATAAAATTTAATATAATTTACTTTTTACATTTCTCCTTAAATATGTGTTCATCATAATCCTCATTAGCCGCCTCGATCTCACTAATAGCTGCCACCAGTTCAGGGTTTACTAGCAAGTGCTTCTCCAAAGCTTTCGTGGTTAGACAGAATCCAGGTGGAACTTTGTAGCCCTAAAAATTACTATATTATTAAAAATTATAATACTTATGATCATTTCTTGGGCATATGCATTGTTAAACAAAGACACGAGGTTATGGGTTCGATTCCTGCATGGGACAATAGTTTGTGTAATTATATATTTTCCATACAAATGTTTGTACAGCGTCTGGGATTTCACTATGTATATTATAAGTATGTATTTGCAAATGAAAAGTAGCTTATGTATTCTATCCATATTCTGGCACCCAAAACAAAGCATATGAGCTGAGCTAAGGATCAGAGGACGTAGTGTGAAAAGTCTGTATATTAAAAAAAATTAACAGGGGAAAACTGGACTAAACTGTACTGTCTTCGTGACGCTAAAAACGCTATAAGTATAAAGGCAGGTAAATGATTTCTAATATTATTAAAGATATTTTCAGGATACCTCATCTTTCTGCACAGAAGCAAGTAATGCAAGTGAGGCACCTTTCCCTCCGACATAGTTGGTACAGGTACAAGCACGGTCCTCGAACGGCAAACAGTAGCCCACCTCGCCGGCGTTCGTCTCGCTCAACCACTTCAATATACGCTGTGGTACTATACGCGAGGAAGGTTCACAAATCTCTGAAAATATTAGTTATAAGGATACATAGGCAGCCAACCCATTTCAATCTTACGCGCCATTTCAATCTAACCTAATTAGGAAAACAACAGCTCAAAAGGTAACTTCGATAAAATTTTTGGGTTATTATTTTTAGTTAAGTGAAATTAACAACCTTATAAAAACCAGATATAACACCAGATTTCCAGAAAGAAATTCTTAAAAAAAGCACTTCTCCGTCCATCCCTCGAAATTTCGTACTGGCCAACATTTGTTAAAACTACATACCTGTTGGTTCATATCCAAGTTCAAGTACACCAGTGCCTGACACACAGTTGATAGTAACATTCATAGTACGGTAATGTATCTCATGTTGGTATGGTACACCACTGTACAACTTGCCACCATCAGCATTGATCCTGAGTATCATATTTATGTCTGTACCTCCAGCTGGAATAATTTAAAATATGAATATTACAAAATCATAACGATAAGGAATCAATACTTATTATAAAACAAAGTCGTTATTTTTGTATGTCCCTATGTGAGTTTAAACCTTTAAAACTACGCAGCGGATTTTGATGCGGTTTTTTTTAGATAAAGTGGCTGAAGAAAATGTTTTTTATGTATGATTTGATAGGAATTTGTAACGTAACAATATTTCTCCATAACCGATATTAATAACTAAGTATTCTTAGAGTTAACTAAATAATAAGTAGTTTACAATAGGCTTACCAGTCACATTAATAGTGTAGACATTAGGTATACCATCAGATCTCTCACAGAAGTGAGACATCACTAAATCACACGATGTTATGCTCTTTATTGTGAAGTCGGGGAATCTCACACTGCCAGATATGCAACTAGAATTTAATAATTAACCGTTTTGTCATACAATCAAACGACAAACTCTATTATAGACCGGGTTTACTGGATCACAGTAATACGATTCTCCTGTGTTTCATAGTTGCTTCATTTTAGCCCAAAGACGTTCTACTTTTAGACAAGCGCAGCCTCCATAACCATAGGATTTCCTGTATTAAACCATGCTGACCAGTCCTGTTTATAAGAGGTGTAATTGTAAATTTCCGTCCCTTCAGAAAAATTTAACCAATAATCATTTTAGTTGACACCTACAGGAGCCATGGGAAGAGATTGGAAACGTGTATTACGCCATCGTGTGTATAATAGAGTACATCAAGATACTTACTGTGTCAAAATTTTCTTATACGACAAACATCGGAGTTGTACTGCGGTGCCATCAGTCGCCGCCGCTACAATAGTGACAGTACGTCTAAGATCTTGATATCCGTGTGGTGTCCAACTCCTCTCCTTCACTCCTCTAGTACGAAGATACACGTCTTTATCTAATGAACCATCCTCATTGAAAGACTGGAATCGTCCCTGTGCTGCACCCCATTGAAGCCAACCAGCTAATTCCCAAGTATTCCTATTACAAAAAATTAATAATTATACCTTCCATTAATCTGTAAGACATTATATTACTTGATTTACTTGTACACTTTGACTTAGGTTTTTTATTATAACCTGACCAATCTTTGAACCTGAATAACTGATACTGATTGCGTTGCTGAAACTATAAGGGCTAAGAACCTACACTAATAGTAACTATCACGAAGAAAGTACATAACAAAATTCTACTACTAAGTTGAAACTTCAAACAAACTTCCACCAAGTTGGTTTAAACATCCATCATATTTGTAAAGTCAACAAGGACTTGTCGCGGGCAAAGGTAAATTAAACTAAAGATCTTGCGATTCATATAGCCGAATTTTACGAAACTTACAACATATAAGGCCACCTGTCACCCCGCCAGGTCTCTAAAGCCAACGCTTCGGCTGCCAGCTCATTGCTCCAATCATCAGGGTACCGCACCGGCTTGCTGACTGAAGCCCACCTAAAATAGTAACAATTTGATAAACTCCTAACATTGCTGTTACGATGTGATTCAAAAACGTGATTGTTGGGCAAAATAAATTAATTGTGTTACATAATAAAACGACTTCTTACGGATTTAGACGCCTTTATTTGTTATAAATTTTAGCCCAACGTTTCGAAGACTTTGCAGTCACCATAGTCACGGGTGAGACTGAGCTGTACCTACGTGGTTAAACCCCGTAACAACTGATCGTAAAGGACACTTTATAGCTCAGTCCCACCTGTGACAATGCTGACGGAATCCGTAAAAAGTGGTTTTATTTAAACAAATGAGTCGCGCAACTTTTACAGAATAAATGTAATAACTTACAACAAGTTAAGTTTCACATGGTATGTCTTTCCATCGTCACATCTCACCATGAGGCCGTTGAAAATACATCTGTATCGAGACTGCGCCTCTAACATATGGATCTTAAGTCCACCAGCTTTCCAACCATTTTCACCACTTTCCCAAGCACTCACTGCTGTATCTGGGTGTTCTGGAATGAAAAAAAGATAGAAGCAGATCTAAGCTGCAGGGAATCTTCAAAACGTCTTTCACTTTTTTTTAACATAGATCAAATGCTAATTATTTGCATAAAGTTATTTTTAATTACAAGGTTAGGTACAACATGTTTTGGATTTTACACATTTTTAATAAACTACGTCTAATTTTGTTGTATTTTTGTTTTAGTTATTTTGAGCCATTATTATTATTGTCTTGTAGGTACCTATATTTATAATTTTAGTATTGCATAAAATTAAATTTTACATAATAATATTTAATTTTGTAATACAATACAAGCAGACCAGAACAATGGATCCAATCTTTAACATGTACCTACAACAATAAACTTACGTTGTAGTTTATAAGCAGTTCCATCAGGTAATTTAACATACAACACAATTTCTGCCAACGGTTGCCTGCCGCAAAGTTTACGAATGGCAAGCAGTATGGTAGAGCCATCTGGAGCTGTTGTGCGGATGTTGAAGCTGTCCCATCCCTCGTACTGCTCAAGACGGACCCGCTCCTCAAGCCGAGTTTTCGGCAACTGTGATTTCCATCGACGTACAGCAAAACGTGCATACAATAACTTTAACGGGTAATTCCAACCTGTATCAACGAAATATTCTTACATAATATTATTATGCAGTCGCGTCTCTTGCACGAAACATCGGGAAAACTAAAGGGCTGTGCCTTGTATTGTAGCATGCCGTAAGAATATTCAAATACTTTTTAATAACGCGCCATTAACAAAAATATTCAGATCTATTAAAATATTAGAGTTCAATAAACAAATATGTGGCCTGATTGGGAATTGAACCCACGATCTCGTTCATCTTTTACAGCCGACTAAGCGTTCACGTCGTTTTGTTTATATCCCACATTGCGTAATGATTTATAAAAAACTAATGACTTAACAGATAGATAATTGTCGCAAATATTCAATAAATAATACTTACTGACTTCATTATAGCTCCCTTTGTTTGGTCTCGGTTTCCTAAATAACAATAAATATAGCACAATGACACCGGTTATCAAACCTGATTGTAGAAAAAAGTCAAACACATCCATATTATTACGTACGGTAGGATGTAGTAAACAAAACAATTCTTTATTAGTTTACAAGGGCACTAGTCCAACCTCGTCACACAACCGAGTCCACTCGCGAATGCGGACAGACTAGGTACTTATTGATAGTAAAATTGATATGATATCATTGAACTAATCATAACTCAGAAGTTTTAAATACATATCTTAATCACTTTAACGTAATCATAATCACTACAGAGCAGCTAATGGATAACTAAATTTTGTGTGATTTAAGAAAACTCGTTTGAATGACGTCATTAAGTTCCGTAATGAAGCAATGAAATGTACTAACATAATATACTACGCCAAGACGCCTGAGCCCCGTGGCATAAGTGAATCGGACACTCTTCCGAAATGGAGAAGGCCCGTGCTCAATAGGAGGAAGATGAGGCAGACAGACGTACAGATAGTGAAATTCTTATCATCTATTCTGTGGTCTTAGTAACAGGGTTTCGTTTTCTCTTCAGTACGGAACTCTAAAATCACTAAATTATAAAAAAATATAAAATCATAGTTATGCTAATTGCTTTAAATTTTGTTTATTTTTTACGACGAATAATTGAAAGTCTATTAGTTTATAACATAGAGATATTTATAGATTGATTTGTTAAAGAGATATTCGTGTTAGATTAGATATGAATCGTAAACTTGCGAATATAATACATTTAACTATAGTTAGGGATTGTTTAGTAAAAAATATGTATACAACAAAATAGATGATACGGAGTGTCACGGTTTGTTAGTCACATCCGATAATTATATATCTTTGTAGCGACAGGAACTATAGGTGAATTCACAACAGAATATTATTATCTATTTAAACGAAACACCAAGTTTATGACAATAAATAATATTTATTGTTCATACTAGCTGAACTCTTTACTAAGATTTTATCAAAAAACATAAAAAATATTCAAGGACATTTCACACAACGTCCCGACATCTGACCAAGCATATTCGCTGGTGTTATGGGTACCAGAATACGAAAAGACTACAAACAAGTTACTACAATCATCTTGGAGAATATTATACATATTATGTCTTTTGAAAATTCGCTTCGTCTCGTTAGCTCAGATTTTTCACATTGCTCTACACTACACGAATTTCGTTCTGTAATCCAAGGATAGATATTGGCCTTCATAAACCATGCTGTGTAAAAATTCAGTTCAGAGGTATCATTCGTTGAGTACAGAATGGTACCGATTCTACGTGTACAACTAAACTTATCTTAACTAAAAAATGAAAACTGATTTTGTCAGTAATACAATTCGGCAATCGTAACAGAACTTTTTAATTAGAAAATCTGTATACTATATAGACTAACGATTTTAGTTAATAAATATGTGTATAACCACGAAATAGCCAAAAAATGCACCATAGTTGTTTTCATTTTTAGTTAAGTTTAGTTGTGCGCGTAGAATTGGTACCAATATATAAATTATATAAGAATTATTAAATTACATTATATTTTTCAATAGGTATCACAGGAAAGCTAATCTTCTTGAAGTCACCGGTGTGCAGAGATTAGATATTATTATGTGTTCCATTACTTGTCCTATTAATTCGTTATTAAGTATATTATCTGAGTGGTCTCATAATTGTTAAATTAATTCTCTAATGCAAATAATATAAAAAGTAATTACATATATAATTAAGTAGGTGTAAGTATATTTTCGTGTCGTAAAAAAGCTAGACGCAATAATTTATTAATTTTTGCAATTTTCTTGCTATATATTTATTGCTATATATTTTCTTAAAGTAGACGCATGATAAGAAACATCATTAGGGTTAACTAATATAATATTCTCTAACATTTGCGCGACTCATTCGTTCAAATAAAACTACTTTTTACGGATTTAGATGCGTGCATTTGTTTTAAATTTTGGCGACTTTGCAGTCACCATGGTCACGGGTGAGACTGAGCTATAAAGTGTTCTCTACAATCAGTTATTATAGGGTTTACCCACATTCGATTTTAATTTTTAGGGTTTTAATAATTAGGGTTTTGTACTAAAAGGTAAAACGGCCTTATTACTGAGACATCGCTGTCCGTATGTCACCGGGCTGTACCTTTGTAACGGTGATATTAGTTGATGAAATGCAGCAAATACTCTTTATTATCATTCTCCTGCTCTTATCCCGTTATTTGGGGTCCAGAAATATGACGAATATATTACGATAACACGGTATGGCTTCGTGTGCAAGTCCAAGTCGTACTTGACCGTTTTTTTGAGTACTCTTAATAAGCTCAGACTTATTTACTTTAAGAAAGGAATCAGGCCATAGGTAATGAATTTCAAATCTGTCTCCACCTACGGACCACCATCTGTCGGACGTAGCTGGATGGGATAGGGGTACAATTCCTTCACACAAACGACGATTCCATTCATCCAACAACCTGTCTCCGTTCACTGCTGGAGATAGGCCTGCCCCATAAACCGCAACAAACAACGATTAAAATGCCTATATTGTTGCAAAGTACCCCGCTAGACTCCTATGTCTATCTGTCTACACCGCCTACCACAGGCTACCGTTCCAGGTTGTGGTCCTCCTTGTTGCTCAAGGATCAATACGCCCATTGTAATTGTAATGTAACAAGCAGCACAGGCACAAAGTGACACAGTACACGGACACCAAATAACCTACTAGATAGATAGATGAGGTACACTGACAGGAATAGGTCACTGTAAAAATGGCTTGATAATGAGGACAATTCTAATACGTCAATAGTTTATAGATTCTGCTTACCCAACGGAAAAAAGCGTGATGATGGTGATAATGAATATTGTAAGTGCCAATTAGCCATTAAAACTAAATAAACTATGTTTGTTTCCATTTTCGTCAAGTTTAGTTTTCGTCGCAACAGTATTGATGCCAATGAAACGAGTTTTATAAAATGTTGGTTTTTTGTTGACTTCAAAGTAGGTGCTTTAGTATATAGATGTACCTAATTACCTATTACATCTTGTTTCCGTTTTAGAATTAGCAGAATTTTACCATGCATCTTGATATAATATCTGCAATCTTAATAAATTGCTAAGGTTATTTCTTAGCATAAGTTTCGTAAAAAAATTAAAGGTAAATTTTTAACGCGCCACTACCATGTTTAGCAGGCTACAATTTGCAAACCTTGCGTTTTTTTACAGATATGACCTAGTTTTTAATAAAAAAAAACGTCGACTAGAGGATGTAAATAAAACAATTATAAATATTTCATCAATTATATTAAATGCTCATGTCAAACAATTATGAGTAAACAATAACACCATACAAAATATAATATCATAGTTAAAGTGCCCTAGAAGACAAGTGTATCTTTTGGGAGACATTGGTACCGATTCTACGTGCACAACTAAACCTAACTAAAGAATGAATTTTAATAGTGTCAATAGCACAATTCGGCAATGTTAACTGAATTTTTTTTTTTAATCCTTATATTATAGACTAACAATTTTATTTATTAATATTTTAATATAATATTATAAACCGGAAGAGTTTGTTTGTTTGTTTAAACGCGCTAATCTCAGAAACTACTGGTCCGATTTGAAAAATTCTTTTTTTGTTGGTTAGTCCATTTATAGGGGAAGGCTTTAGGCTATATAACATCACGCTGCGATCAATAGGAGCAAAGCAGTAGTGAAAAATGTTGCAAAAACGGGGAATTTTTCTAAATTCTACGCGTACGGAGTCGCGGGCAACAGCTAGTTTATTAATAAAAATGTGCACAACGAAATAGCCAATTAATCAAAATACGCTATAGTTGTTTTCATTTTTAGTTAAGTTTAGTTGTTCACGTAGAATTGGTACCATTATAATTATAAATATTCAATTTCAAAGTCAATACAACGGAGTGATTGGCGAAACGCGATTTCTCTATTTACGCACTCACAACCAAGATCAGAGACGTATTTACACTATGGGCCATGGTCCGGAGCACCCAGCCTGAATAGGCCCGGGGCGGCAAATTAAATGGCGCTAATTTTCAAAATACGCTTCTGACCTAGATCCATAAGTTAGTAGATCCATTTTTAGCATCTAACATCTAAGAATTCGTCTTCATGATAAACAACAAAGAAGACGCGATGTATGCTATGACAATACGTACAAGACTACAGTCTAATACATTTCATAGCTGTGAAGATGAGTAAAGGTTTTCACCTCTCGGATCTTGGTCTATCAAGCATAGTATACTAACTGAGAAACCAAATCATAATTCTGACAAATCACACACAACAAAACAGACACAAACAAACAGTTTAAAACGTAATTAAAAACCATTATTAAATATGTAAATATGTAGTTCACAGATGTTATTGTGTGTTCTAGGTCTAATTTAGATGCTTGAAATCTAGGAAAAGCTGAGAGTGACGTAATTAAATACATTAGAATGTACAATATAAAAGAAATAGTCACAGCCCATCAGAACTTATCATAGCAGTCGTATATTATAGAAAGAAAGAAATAAATAAAATAATAATAAAATATTAAATCTAGAATCATTATTCAGAAGACATAACAATATTTAAACTAGTGGTGACTGGTGACCTTTTTTAAATATGTAGCTTTAGCTTAAAACAATTCATATTTATCTAATAAAATTTTTGTTAATCTAAAATTAGTTGCAGATTTAAACATACATATTTCAATTTTTTTTTTACATAATATTTACTATAACAACATAATCAAAAATATACAAATATAAGTTAAGTCGAACATAATAATAACTAAGAAAAACTAACAGATGAAAATCATTAAATGCAAGATATTTATTTTGTCATTCTATAAAAAATCAGCTCCTAAAAATTACTTGAATAATTTGAATATTCATAAATAAATCAACAAAAGTACTTCAAAACTTTTACAAAATTAGTCTACATATATTATTTTTATATGAGAATAACATAAATAAATATTAAATTCAAATAACTAAACAACCATTCTGTCTTTTAATTATACTATAATCGAAACACACACGCTAAGTTGCCTAGGAGCTTATTTAAGAATTCTTTTTACAGTTAAATTTGGCGTTTACTTTAAATATAAATCTAAACAGGCTATACAAAATCATAAAACATTGACAGTTAAATTCATAGACCCTGTTAATTTTAAACAGCATAATACACAACTAGTAATAAAATAACAAATATAATATTGTCTTGCAAATGCAATGAGGATTTTTATATCAGAAATATAGAAGGTAGAAATCAAAAGCATAGTCTCTAAGAACAAAGTTCATCGAAAAAAAAACAAGATGCCACTATAAAAAATAGGTTATTTCAAAATTACCGCTAAATAACAGGCAAATGTAAATAAATAATAATTGCAGCATAACAGTTTCACTGGTTATATCAATATTTATTAATTTTAGACAACCATTCATATAGTATAAAACCGAAAAAATTAAGTTTTCAAACTTCATATTGCTAAGAATTGCTACATTCACATCACATGTCCTGCCACACTTTGGTGTGATGACTTTTTTAAATATAATTAGTTTTAAACAGCTGCATAATTTACTTATCTCCCCATTAAAAGATTATTCTTTTGAATTCTACCCGCCATAGTCAGAAACTTAAAAACTATGTCAATAAGTCCATAAACGCCATCTACCATAGCACCTTAGACAGCCTCTTTGGATACCATGTAAATGCATAATTAATTATTAAAAATTTATAACTAATCGTCTTTTTTCTTGTCAGTATCTTTTATAGGCTCCAACTCTTCAGGATTAACGTCCATACTAGCTGCACTGTCTGTGCGAGATTTATCTACAGGATACAACCTGAAAATGTAAACATGTATTATAAATAATTTAACTTATTTTAAATTTAATTAACCTTAATGGAACATGTATGCCTGTAGGTGTTATATTACCTGGTATTCTGGAGAATAATTATATATTTTAGTAGTCCTAATGCTATTTTCCTTTTTTGGAAAAACATACATTTTTTTGTTACCGTTACAGTATATCTATGTTGAAACTACCCTCATTTTAAAACAAGAATCTGAACAAAGATTTTAAAGGAAGAAACAGAACTCACGCTCATACCAGGTTAAAATCATGTTTGTGTTTATACATGTCTAACGTCTCTTAAAGACCCTCATCATCATGATTTTATCCTTATCTCAGTTTTGGGGCCGACACAACATGAGGTTTTGGCTTATTATACCAACCGACTCCAGTCTGGCGTCATCACTCTGAATGCCCTTAACTTTCTTAAATTACAATTTTCAAATAATTCAATAAATACTCACCATCTTTGGTACAAATACACTAAGAAGACCAGATCATCTCTGAAACATGCCACTCTATGTGCTGTCGGCATAGTAATAATGAACGCGAACACATCATCTATAAATGTATTAAATGCCTTGTACATGAATGCTCGCCAAGGTAACGCGGCCACGGACCTTAGACGATAGTTGACGAATAATTGTGGCAACATAAATAAGAACCCAAATGCATATACACCGTTAACAATACTATGTAACGCCCAGGAGTACCAACTGAAAAGAATAACAATATTAATTTAACAATAGAAAGTAGTCTCAAGTTATAACTAATATGATTATAAACCATACATACCTTTTATGTGGTTCATAAACTAATGAGTATATAGCACCGGCGATACATAGCGGGTACAACAACATTGATAGATATCGCATCGCCTCCGCGTCCGCAGCCAACGTGCTAACCTCTGACGCATCTGCGCTACTGTCACGCCACACACGTAGCCTCCAACCAGACCATGAGATACGGAGATGAAGCACTTTCGTTACCTTCCACAACTGAAATATATAAAATTAATATTAACTAAATAAGTAGTACCGAAAGATAGCGTTAGGCGGCTCCGGACATGGTGGAACAACGATATAGTCAGGGTCACAACAAGGCGGCTAGCAGTTCACAGAGAAAGGCTGATGGATTTATGGATGAAAAAAAGTAGTTTTTTAAGAGCCTGATTCAGTTTGTGTCATCCTACCACTGATCGACCCCAATAGATTCCGTACGCAATTTCATTTTAAAAATAAAACGACATAATATAATATTCATACCTCAATAATAGCGCTAACACTCGCTGGTACGAGAACAAGTAGTGATGTCTGTTCATCTAACAGATAGAAAAATATAACCATTTGTGAGAAGGCGCGCCAGAACACGGTGCGTGCCGACAATCCGGCCAGAGTACGCTTGTGCCGCCAAAATGATACGTCATTCTTAAATGCCAGGAAATCAAACAGCAACTGTAAAATCAAAAGAATTAATAATATTCAATATCTTACAAATATGTTCTTATTTAAAAACTTAATTTACTTATACAATGTGTATCAAAAGTAACTAGAATAGTGAATAATATTTATAAATTAATGAAATAAAACATCCATAAATCTTATAAACTTGGAAGATAAAAGCTATCCACCTAGCCCTTCAAAGATGGCCAATATGGCTGATCTCGAGTATTTTTATCGACATTTCACACACAGCATGTATAAATCAATAATCTATCAAATTATTCGTACTCACATGACAGCTAGCGATCAATACAGTGGCCGATAGCAAATACAAGTTGGTATCAGCAAATATTCCTTTAACATCATCAACATCCTTCTCACTAAAACCAAGCGAGAACAACTGCTCCAAAGCAAGACGCACATGAAGAGATAATCTTAACGAGCCATATGATGTCGGTGATACGTTTACTGTAATGTTAGCTTCGCGCGTATTCTTCGTCAACAGTTGGTAATGCGACAATCTAGACTTGAGGACATTATGTTGGATGATAGGCAAGAATTTACCTTTCCTTACTCTGGAAAATAGAATTCAAAGTCGTGTACACTTGATCTATTAAAACTATTTATATATCTATTCATCACTTTTTTGTGGATATGCCCTAACCTATGTTACCACTATTTTACGTTACATAGTTACGGCTTTTTGTAAATATGTGAAGTAAATAATAATTTTACCTGAATTTTTGCAATTGACTTGCTATGCTTTTACTAAATAAACTAAATTATAGTGGAAAAAAATTTGGTAAACATATGCGGGAACCATGATAGCTCAGATGGGAGAGCAACGGAACGGTATTCCGAGGTCGTGGGTTCAAGTCCCGCTCATGGTTATCATTTTTTCCACTATAATTTAGTTTATTTAGTAAAAGCATAGCAAGTCAATTGCAAAAATTCATACTTAAATTACTGTAGAAATACATGTACAGTCATTATTTCGGTCCAATTGTGTTCTGTAAAGAACACTAAGTGATCGATTGATCGAGTTGGTGCAAACCGCTCAATAGATGGCGTTGTACACAAAAACATCGCACGATGTTTAACTCACATTGAGAAGGTTGTAGTGGAAGATTTGGTAAACATATGCGGGAACCATGATAGCTCAGATGGGAGAGCAACGGAACGGTATTCCGAGGTCGTGGGTTCAAGTCCCGCTCATGGTTATCATTTTTTCCACTATAATTTAGTTTATTTAATTTTACCTGATATAAGGATGTAATTCTCCAGGTATTTTATTAGCAGGCAGCTTCAAATTATCTGTGAGAATAGCTAATGGTGCTTCAGTTGCAATGTGGGAATAAGGATGGATACTTTTTATTGGCTTGTTGTCTTCACCATTATTCTAAAAACAAAAAAAAAAGAAATTTAAAATACATTTTTGTTTATTTAACAACATATCCACCATCTATAATATTATATACTTTCATTGTCTATCTCATCTATTTCTAAGACTTCTCAATTTCAAGAAATATATATGGAGAACACAAGACATTAGTCTTGTGTTCTCCATTTATCTAGATATATTAATATCTAGATAAAATTGGTCACATCTTGACTAAACAGTTCTGATAAGAATGGAAATAATTTTTAAATATTTTTTTTAATATGATTATCTGGTAAAGGTTAACCTAGACTATTTAAATAAAAAAAATAAAAAAGAAAATAAAAATACCATACACTTACATTTTGTTTTAGAAGATTAAAAGTTTCAGCCTTAGGTTCAGTATGTGTTACCAATGGTATTGTATGTATTGACTCTGTGCGTACAATCTCATTGAAATCTTTATATAAAGCACTGTCGTCAAGTAAGACAGCATGCATAAACAGTGTTCCATTATTTCTTGTCTTCCGAGGCACTTGTAATGTTATATCACTAAAATATTAACATAATATGTATTCATATACTACTACACGTTATATTATAAAAATGGCAAACACATCATGGTTTCATTAATATTTAAACTTTTTTAGTGCAAAGGTATATTCTAATGGCCTTATTCATAATGATTTATCGGAAGTTTAAACGGAGATTTTATCGGAGAGATAATAAACGTTTTAGCGTAAAAAGACTATTATGAATAACAAGTTTTGACCATTGTCGTGAAATGATTTTAGCGAACTTTTAAACCTCCGATAAGTCATTATGAATAAGGCCACTAAGCAATAGCAATACTATAAAAGATTAAAATAGAAATAGAATAAATAAAAATATAAATAATCAATAGAAGGTATTAATATCTAGGAAAAAGAATAAATATCCAAGGAATTAAAATCTTTTAAGTAGTTGAGTGAAATAGCAACAATCATTAATATATTAAATAGTTAATAAACTTTGGTAAGGATGAGACTAATTTGAATCTGTCTTCTTAGTATTTGGTGACTTAAATCTTGGTTATTAACTCTGATAGTACTGTCAAATAATTTTACACCAATAAAATAATTAATCAAACCAAAAGAAGAGCTTGGTTAAATTTACTTACAAAGTTGCCGGTTTTCGGTAATCAAATTTGAGAGAAGTATGAACTTTGATTACATTTTCTCCTGAAGGTCCTCCTGAATACGGACGTTCAATAACACTGGTGTACAAAACTAGGTGTTGCACGGGATTTGAAATTAAATATGATGTGAAACATTTTTCGCCACGACTACATACCGGAGGTATAAATATTTCAGCTAGCGTCCATATAGTATTTATGACATAGACGGCAAATATTAATGACAATATAGAACTAACTGATAACAGTTTCATTATTTACTTTTATTATTTCGAAAAAATAAGCGACCAATTTCATAAAATTTTATTACCAAACACAAATGAAAATCGCGTTGAACGTCGAGCACCAGTGTTGCCAGAGTGATTTGGTCGAAAGTTACGTTGGCATCCATGAAAAGTTACACTTTTAAACTAAAACTTACGTAGTGGTAATTTTATGAGTGTGAATGTAACAGCCATCAGCCAAATTTATAATTATTTACAAATAGAGTAAATAATTAATAAAAGATTTTTTTTAAATGCGCATTTAAAAAATTTTCAAATTAATAAATGCATTTTTTATAAATATTATTTTTTAAATTATTTACTCTATTTATTTGTAGTTTTAAATTTTTCTGATGTCTGCTACATTCACGCTCATGTAATTTTCAGCTCGCAGATCAAAAATTATTATTATTTTATTTTTTCTTGTACACAATAATTTAAAAAAAATTATATTTATCAATATAATTATAACCTTTTTAATTTTTTGCGGTAGTTTTTGTTTTCATTAAATAAATTTAGATAAGAATATTTTAATTTTTCAAGATTTTTTTTTCATTTTTACCTCTTTTGTAATTCTTGAGAAGTTACTTAAATCTAACTAAAATTGTTTCTTACATACATGTTACATGAACTGATCAAAAGTTACGTAAAATGTAAAAAATGTAACCTTCTGGCAACACTGTCGAGCACAGACTATACAATTTTTAAATAAAAATGTCAATGTCACCCATAGATTTCACCGGATAATCCGGGTATATAGAGTAGGGAAAGATAACAAAAATAAGGATGCTCTGTGAGGTAGTTTTCCGATTATAGCACTAGAACGCATTATGCGGCATAACGCTTAACTTTGAATGTTTCTACAGCAACGCTTCGCACAATCAAGCACTTTCAAAAGTAGTGTTTTAGCTTACCTGAGGATGCTGGCATCAGACGCCCGTGATGCCACTGGTGGCATCATGAGCGTCTTCTTTAATGCTACGGTTCCAACTGACAACTAACAACCTGACTAGGTATTAAATTCATAGATTTAATTTGTTAATATAGGACACATCTGTGGTTAGCGCCTATAAAGCCGACTAATTAGTTAGGTCGAGGGGATACAGGAAAATACTACCCTAAAAACACTTGCTTGTGCACCAAGAGCAAAAAAATAGGTATAGGTATACCAATTAAATTATTGATGTGAAGAGCGCGAAACATAAATTATACAATAAAAAGATACAACATTTTTGAATTTTTTTTAATATTAATCGATTAGTTTATCTTTCCTGTAATAATTGTTATTGTCTATGAATTATTTAATGTAACATCACTGGCTGTATTTTTTTAACATGGCAGCTTTATTTATAGTATAATTTATGGGCGACTCGAAAACGTAATAAATCGGTGTTTCCTTGGAAATAATATTGATGTTTTTATTAAATATAAGAAATCTAAAAGGTATATTGTGTATTCCTATGAAATACGTTTTTGTTTCAGTTTAAACAATTTTTAAGAGGAGGCCTATGTGGCATATTGTTTTGACAGTTGTCATTATGTAGTATTTTGTTTATATTTCAGAATGGAAGTGTTTTCTAATTCTCTTGCAACTTTTGCAATTTGAGTTGATCGAAGAAGCTTTTGTTGGCATAAAACTGAAAAATGTGCACTCCACTTGCGAATATGTGTGGATGTTATCGTGATCATGGATGTTAAAGACTTAAGGACCGAGACTGCCCTGGGTGAACGTAATAATGACGGCAGCAAGTACTCGCAAAGCGGCGGCACCGCACTACACTGTGACAGAAATAAATCATATCAGGATATCGGATCTAACTCATTGGCTAAAGTGGATGTACAAAATATACGGCCATGCGCCGTCATAGGCCCCGATCGGATCGTGCCACCGCCCGCAAGTAGTGAATCCTATTTGAAGAAAGCTCAGAGTGAACCATGGCCTTATATCGATAATGCATATCATAATCGATTACCACCTGAGTATCCCCATAAATTAGTTAACTTTCAAAATCCTTCAAGGAATATTTCACCCCGACAAACATTTCAGGAAAACATGCAGCGTATTATGGTGCCACCATCCTATAGCTCCAGTACTTTAAGTGATGATTCTAAATATACACAGTTATCAGACAGTAGTAGTGCTGTACATAAAAATATCAAAATAAGTGTGCCACCTGAGGCTAAGTTCTGTAATGTGCCTTATAATGTTTACCCTAAAAATGCTAATGACCAAAAAAGTGCTAGGATTTCTGATGTGTGTTTAAATACTGTGAAGCCAACAGTTACACGAACTGCTCCACATGGATGGCCCCCTAGTAGTGTAAATATACATCCAACAAGAGCATACGGTGCTCCAGAGCTGTACCCTTATCAAGACTACTCCAACTGTGCTGCACCTCGGCCAGCATTACCTCGTTATAATAGAAACATTCCAGAAGATCCAACATATGTTTATCCTGAGCCCTATTATCATCATCAAGAAGGTAACATACGCTTTAAGCCTTATCCACCTGTAGTAAAGGATAGATTAGGACATCAAAGGTATGATTATATTGGTAATTACTCTAACACATTCCATCCACCACCTGCATTCCATTCTCACAAATATGATTTACAGAAACCTGTTCCACCTCATCCATATCCACCATATCCTCCTATTAAATACCTGGATAGACCTCCTGATACAATTATAGATGGCTATCAAAGAAACCAACAAGGTGTTTATAATGTTCCATATCACAATCAACCAATCCATCCAAATTATGCACCTATTCTTGGAAATACTTCTCAAAGTAAATTACATCAATATACTTCTGATGGTCATATTAAATCTTTACCTCCTAACAAACATGACTATGAAAGTAGTTGTCCCAAAATTTACTCTCCATCTGAAAATTATCTGGTCAATGAAATGGGAAGAATGCAGTCGATGAAAGGTCAAGTTATTATGCCTAATTATCCTGCTCTTAATATTCACAACATTCCTTTAAATACTTATTACAAAAAAGATCATCACTTGAAAAGTTATGAATACATACCACCTCATATCAGGAGCTTGGATCCTGGTTTAAATATTCATAACTCTATAATTAGACATGGACCAGTATATCCATCAACCACATTAGCTATGTCACCCACTGATTCAAGTGGCAGCACTGATACCTCACATATAATAGGACATTCTCAGGAAGATTGTGGCTATGTGAGCCAGTCCTCTACTGCTAGTGTTCGTAGCATAGATTCTGGCATTAATCGGATGCCTAATGAATATCTTAGAAAATATTATGATAGTAGATATGGACCAATTATTAGAACGAATTCTATGATATCAAAGAGTGAACAGAATCCCAATTGTAATTCTAAAGAGAAAAAGAATTTGAATGTAAGACAATTTTTACAAATGTGGAATGAGGGAGATGAAGAGATAGAAGATAATAATAATTCTAAAGAAATAATTCAAACTGGTTTGAAAAATGACAAGTTTAATAAAGGATTTGAAGTTATTAATAAACCAAATCAAGAACAGCTGTATGTTCTCGGCTTAGTTAATGTTCCTAGTGAGGAACTAGGCAAATATGAACATATACAAAAAGTTTCCAAGTTACCAGAAAACATCAAGGGCTACAGCCACATAGAACTACTTAATCAGTTTGAGGAAGCTATTGAATCTTCAAATATGAGTAATTACAAAACATCTACAGCTAAAGATTATCCAATACCCGTCAAGGGTATGCCTCCTTTTAGAAAAAATGCTAATGCCATACCACCACGACCTATTTCACCTTTGGATGTCGAGGCGAAAATTAGTCAGTCGATTATTCACAAGGAAGTTGGATGTAATTTTGAAATAAAACCATGTAGCCCTAAAATGTTAAATGTAGAAGTAGCCACTCCCATCCAGAATATTTTAGCTGAAAGAGCAATAGAAAAAGTAGCAAATCCTGTAATGCTACAGTCACCTAGACTTAACAATATTGAAGATAACAATGACTGCAACATAAACAGAAAAGATAATAACAGTATGAACAATGAACCTACTAGAATACCTAGTTGCAACATGGTTAATCCACAATTTTCAAATCATAGCAATATAGATGCAATCAAAAATAGTTATAGTTTGCATGATTTAGAGGGCAGTTCTGGCTTATGCCTAGCTTCACTACCAAGACTTGATCATGATATTGAATTGAATTTCCCCGAAGTTAACCAACAGTTTATTAATGCCAATAAAAGAGATTCTACAAGCTTAACTATGAAAGATTTGCCTACTTTAGAAGACTTAGACCAGTCAAATGATCAAACGCACAATAAGCTCAATGATATCAATGTGTTCAGTCCAAAACATGATGTTGTAAAATCTCCTTGTTTTGTGGACTCGGAAAAAGAAGAAACAGAATTTTTTAAATTGAGCAAATATCGTAAATCTAAGACTCGTACTTTAGACTTGAAAGAAAAAGTAAATGCTACAAGAACAGACAGTGTTATAATAAAAAATCCAGAAAATTCAAAGAAGTGTGAAGAAAATATTTCATCACCAAATTGCTTGAATCATAATGATGATATTGAAGATACTCCAATTAATTTAACCTCACAGGGATTTAATGCAGATGATAAAGGTAATACTCCAACCATTACATCTCATGAAACTAAAGAAACAGACATATCCATTGATATTGCTATAGACTTTAGTTTAAGTAAAACTAACTCCAATGATGACATTGAATGTAAGACAGTGGAATCACTGGCTCACAACATTATAGAACCAAGTAATTCATTGCATGATAATCACTTAAACAAAGATACTTTGTTCACTTACTGTGATCAAAATGATAAGTCTAATCCAATAGAAAATGAAGGTAATTCAGATAATTTATCACGTGAGATAAATGAAGAACATAAATATTTGTCATCAATGACTAACGTAACCGAAAGCCTCAAAATGACCAGCGAAAACAAAGATAGAAGATCACTAAGATCAGAATACATGAGCACTGCTGAATGTTTAGGAACATCTTATGAGGATGATATAGTTAAAAATCACAAACTGGATAATCAAACTTTACATGAACATAATGATGCCCTCAGCATTCCGGACACCCAGAACCAGATTGTTGAAATCTTAAATAAAACATCTATTTTTGATATAGCTGTAGATCATACTGATGGAACCTCATCCATGGAATATAGTGAAGACGTAAAAGACTCCGAGTCAAAAGTATCCGAACATCCTAATGATACTGGCAAAGTTACTGAGATTGATCATGAGATTGAAATTTGTTTAAATGCAGATGTAACACATGAGCCTTACCAAAATGAACTGACGAAAGATAATGAAGAGCTTCAAAATGCAAGTAACTCTGAACCAGTAAAGTCTACGGATGAATTTAATAAATCCGAAGAATCTACAGAACTAGAAAATCTTGAAAGTGAAACTATCGCCGATTTGAAATCACCATATAATTGTAATCATACTGAACGGACAATAGCAATTAACAGTCCTGCAGGTGTAAATTATTCCTATTTGAAATTATCTGATAATATGAATCATTTGAAACAAACGACCACATTAGAAATTCCACAAAATATAATGCGTGATGATAATTACTTTGAACAAACCGATTCGAACGCAACTAAAAAAATATCAGAAGATGGTACTAAAGTTTATATATCTAAAAATAATCTAATATCGTCTTCAGATGACATCATCACGGGTAGCCAAGGGTGTAGTCGTGAATCTGAACCCACTAATAACAAAAAAATCTCTGCAAAAATAGATGACGATATGGTTAGTTCAAATAATTCCAGTACAGATTATAACTTAAATTTAAATTTACCTTCTCCAAAGAATACACTGTTACTAGGTGAAACCATATCTTCTTCCCAGATTGATGCTCAAGTTGTTGACAATGCCAATTCAAATATCAATATAATACAAAATGACTCCAATTTTAGTGTAACCTCTCTTGACGTCAATGACGTATTTAAGCACGATATCGACATTAATCTTAGAGATGATGAACTAGATATATGTCACTGTGATTTAAATAATACTACCACATGTACCTCAGGTGATTATCTATCTTCTGACATCACTATACAAGATGCTGATGACAAAGTTACAATCAGTAGTACTGCTAACAACGACACCGCACATCTTTGCGATGAGTATACTGTTCCATGTAGAGGTTTATTACTACCAGCTGCTGGCAATGAAGTAAAAAGATCTTGCCCCGAAAAAATATTTAATGATGAAGCAACTGACGTAAAGGTAAATGCATCCTGCGCTATTAAAAAACACGAAGAAAGATCTTTTATTCCTAGAGAGTACGTATCATATGGCAGCAAGGAAATGTGTTCACCGCAGATTCAAAACTTAATAGTATTTTGTGAAGGGATTATATCTGCAGAAAAAATGAGTAACAATAGCAGTAATTATTGTGCTAACACTGACACAAAATCATTGCAAGATAAAGAAACGTCTAGTTTTTGCAATAATTTTCAGAATGATCATTATAAGCAAATTATATCTAAAAGAAATTCTATGGACCAATTTGTTTCATCAACTATTGAAAATAATGTGATTGATACAATAACATCGAGCAGCCAATTCGTTTTAGAACATTCCAACGACACGGATGGCCATTTTATAAACATGGAAATTGAAACAGACGCTATTAATGCAAGACCTGATAATCTACATACTTTCTTAACCAATAAAGAATTTCAATCATCTGAAAGAGGCATACAGAATATCCCAGATACAAAAAATGTGTTATTGTCTTCTACTTCAACTATCGACGAAACTATTAATGAAAACAGTTGTAATAACTTAAACCCACCTAAAACTATCGAAGAGGCTTTGGAGAATTTATCATCGCCGGTACTAGAACAATCGCAGATGCTGTCCAATTGTAAGGAGGTAGCTAATAGTTGTGATCTACAAAAAACTGAAATGGGAAATAGCATTCGCAGTGACAAAACGCATGAACTAGAAATACAATACAATTCTTGTGATATAATACATAGTACACAGGATGACCAATCAAGCAAAGAACTAGAAAAAAATGTTGTACAGGCAAAAGCTTTTGAAAATGTAGCTGATCTAGATGCACGAATATTTTGTGACGTAGATATGTCTATTTTAGCGGATAATCCTTTTGCTGGCAGGGAAGATACCTCGGAACATAATATAGATTTTCATATGTTCAGGCAAGATGAAGAATTGCCTTATGGTCAGCAATTGTCCCCTAGGTCTAACAAAGATAGTGAGGAAAATGACACAAATGAATTAACAGATGAACACTTAGAGTTAAATAATGAATTTGTAGAAAAAGGCAACAAAAAAGAATTTAATTGCGTATCTGATAAATCTGAACCGATCCAAGTGGATAAACATTTGAACGGTAGAAACGAGATCATTGAGCAAGAACAACAGTCTGATTTTGGTTACAAAATACATAAACATATAGATAATTTATCAAAATGTCGGGAAGAAACAGTTGAGCCCTTTTTAAGGCCACATGTTTATGTAGATGAAATTTTCACGAAATCAGATGAAAAATTTATTTGCCATGAAGTCTTACCTGACGCTACAGATAACAAAACAATATATTGTGACGAAACCAACGGTTCAGATGAAATAATAAAAGTTATATCTAGCGACAAAGAAAATCCGGACTGCTGTATTGAGCAAAGCAATTTAGAAACCAACCGTTCTGACAAAATATTAAAAGAATCAGAAAACATATCTGACTACAGCTCTGAAGAACAGACATGTACAAGTTTAGAAATTAAAGATTTGTTGTCTTCTGAACTTCCTACTGAATATAATTTAGAGAACAGAGAACGCCAGCGTCTCAAAAGATCTTTATCAGACTCCGCATTAAATAAGTTTAATAATAACGAACATACAGCGCATAACCGTGAAGAAAATGAACCTTATTTGTGGCCTTTAAAACGTAAAAAGATGGATGTGGTTGATAATGGCTTATTAGCTCAAAATTTGTGCAGTATTATTCAGAGCAACCGTCGCAATTCTGTGTCTACATTTTATAATGAGGAAGATGTATCATTTTGCATATTAATTGATAATAGTTGTATTATAGCTGAAGAAGAAAATTTTGAACAAGAAAACATATGTTATACAGAAATTTCGGAAGAATGTCTGCCTAAAATATTAGATGATTCTGAGAGCCATGAAGATAATACTGAAACTATGACAGAGTCTGTAACAACTTCACAACAAGAAACGGACGGCGATTACTCCGATACTTATTTAATGCAAAGTGAAGATAGTAAACTTGAATCTTGGGATGAAAATGTGGGTTGCGAAGAAACAATCATAGACGACGATATAGCAGAAAATGTTGAAATAAGTGGGCCATCCTCCCTGAAAGACGATGATTCATCAGATAAAGATGAATCAGAAGTATTTAGTAGTAGTGAACACACGGACAAAGTTAAATTTATATACGGCGATAAAATGTGTAATGATGATGCACAATTTGTTCAGATTTTATATAACACTCCACAAATGGATGTTAATAACACACTAATTCGAAGGAAAAGTGTTGTTGCAGCTGAATATTACGATAACGATTCTTTAGAAAAAATTCTATCTGATCCCGTGGACAATAAATTGTCATCATACCTACCTAAATATACATCATCAGAAATTTTACCCGGAGTTAAAGACGTAGAATTTACGAAAAATAAAGAATTAGAAAGTATTTCTTTATTGCAAAAGCAAGAAATTTCTTTAGATGTAGTCGATATGCCAATAAACCATGAAAGGGATTTCAATGACAGACCTTCGACTCAAGCATGTAATGATCGAAGTGATATTCCACACTCATGCGAATCTAGTCTTGATAATGTTTTCACATATAATGAAAATACAAACGATAAAGATTGTTTAACTTCTAGTTCGCCAGAAGTGTCGTCGACGACATCTGAAGATAAAAATTCTGCTATACTATTAAAAATTACTAATTACAAAGGGTCTAGAGTTTCGCAAATTAATGATATTCGTAGAGACAGGACGCGACCGAGTTGTAAGTTCACAGAAGACAAGGGCTATATACAATCGCACGCAAATTTCCCTATGCATCGTCCTTTACTGACGAAAGGTGCTCAAAAATATATACCACCATTAAAAGAAACCATACGTGACCTTAAAGTGAAGCTTACTTTACCTCCACATAGTCTCTTAAAACTAAAACAACTAAAGAGTTCCAAAGAACAACCAAAGGTTTTTAAACAAGCTAATTCTATTCCTAGATATTCTAAGAAACCAAAGCCTAAATTTGAAGACGTCCTTAAAAATATAGACGAAATTCAATTTAAAATGCATAAAGACAAAGGTAAGAAATCAAAAAAATCTGTTCCTAAAGTAGTAATTAAAAAAAACGAGAACGGGTCCCATTATGCTAGCACTTCTAGTAGGAGCGATTATAATCCAGACTTGACTGGTAGAAAGTGGCAACCATGGGTGTTTATAGAGAAAAATAGTTTCATTGATAAAATGGCAATGAAGAGAAAAATTAAAGCTATATACAGCCATAGGAAAAAGACGTATGTTTTAGCAGAGAAGTTCCAGAAGTATAAATCTGTAAATGACGCTAAATTTGTTATAACACCCCCAGTCTCTGATAGTTCCAGTACAGGACTCAAATACACTATAAGATTGAAACATAACTATTAATATAGTTTCGAGTTAGATTTCTTAATATTGTTTGCTGTCATTATGACTGGTGTTAATAAATCCCACCCCAAAGAAAGGTCTCGTATAATCATTCCTACGATTCCATTGTAGAATATATTTTAGTAGTTACCCATGTTAGTTTATTCTGTAGGTAATTAACGTTGAAGCCAAATTCTGTATTTTATGTGATATAAAAAAAGACATCAAATTACTTAGATGTTTGATTGTGCAATTTGATCTGATATATTTCTGTTTTTTTCTATCGATCTATTTTTGTTACTGTTTTTAAAGTTTATGGAAATAGTTTTGTCTTCATTCATTCCATTTTTAGGGTTCCGTACCCAAAGGGTAAAAACGGGACCCTATTACTGAGACTTCGCTGTCCGTCTGTCCGTCCGTCCGTCCGTCTGTCACCAGGCCTCAAGAACGGTGATAGCTAGAGAGTTGAAATGTTCACAGATGATGTATTTCTATTGCCGCTATAACAACAAATACTAAAAATAAAATAAAATAAATATTTAAGCGGGGCTCCCATACAACAAACATGATTTTTTTACCGTTTCTTGCTCGATACTAATAACGATGCCTTATGTTGCATAGATGGTACGGAACCCTTCGTGCGCGAGTCCGACTCGCACTTGACCAATTTTTTAATATTTTACTTGTAGAATTGCACCGTCAAGTTTTAAATAGCCATAATTTATTAGTATTATTCCGGTTATTTTATATATTTTCGATAAGTTTGTTTTACTGTAGAGTTTAGTGTTGGTGTTTATTGATTTTTTTTTTAATTTTGTTGGCGGCGGATTCCATTAATCACACATAATATATGATGTTTCAATCAATTATAACTATAAGAAATTATTGCAAATGGAGAACAGGTGAGAACGAGAATTTAACTAGTTATTTACACTATTATTTCGTGATGAGAAACTAAAACTATATATTTCTCTGAGTGTCATAGTGATATTATTCGCTCGAATTACATGTTTTCATTTTGTCTTCCGTCGCCAAAGGTTAGCATTGTGTGTTTGATTTCTGTGGTGCTTCAAAAAGAGTAAGCTATTGGGTGAATGTGGGGGGATCACACTATCAACATCGTATCTTTGTCTAAAGGTAAATGATGTAGGTCACCTGGAGCATTTGCATCTATGGTGCTATAACTAGAATGTCGATAATTAGAAAGCTATTTAAATTACGACAACTACTAAAATCAGATCTTTTCAACAAAATTTTATTTGTAGTTAAAATCTAGTTGTTCTAATTTGAGTAGGTTTTTTTATGTTTTCAACATAACGCAATTATGGTATAGACGCAGAAGTCCCAGCTGACTTTATTCAAAATTGGTGTAATGTACTATGCTTGAACGCGCCATAACAAGCAGACTATGTTGTTGCTGTATACCTGATAGACTTATCATGATATTTATCTAGGTAGTTAAATCACTTATACAGGGTGTCCCAGAACTCAACGTCAAGCCGAAACGGGGTGACAGGATAGATCATAACCATCACGAGAAAAATCAGAAAAAAAATCTATCCCATGCAGTTTGGAAATTATGGGCATTTTAAGAAAAACCTAGAAATTTGGTCTAACTGTACCATTTTTCGGTTATTGTGGTTAATTTTTATTATTTTTGGTCATTTAAACTTTGGAACCGTAACCCTAAATAACATCTCGAGAATCACAGTCTAAAATAATGACACAATTACCCCAAGTTTCCTAGAATTTAGACTATTTGTTAAACTATGAATTTAAAATTTTCAAACTTTGTCGACTTTGAAACACCCTCCTTTAAAAAAAATGTACTAGAGTGCCTTGGCAAGTGCCATTAAGAGTTGGCGCATTTAATCAGGATTGTAAAATGGTACAATACTTGTAAGTTTCGTACTAAAAAAAACGAGTAAAAAATAAAAACCTCAAGTAACCCGATTTTTGCTAACCCATTTTACTCAGTTAAAATGTTTTTTATTCGCACAAGCCCTTGGTAGGTTCTTTATTTTACGGTAAAATGATGAGAGATATGGATAGTGGACATGTTTGCCATGAGCGAGCGAGACAGATAGTGACGCCACTTTTACCAAAGCAACAAAATACTAATAAAATAATGAAAAATGTTGACCTTGTTTTGTTTAGGTTTATTGGAATAAAAGTCAGATTTGAAAATAACATTTTTTATTAAAACAAATGTTCAAATTGTTTACCATCAGCTTCAACACACGCCCTACATCTTCTTAAAAAAGATCTACTTATTAGCCGGGCATATCCTCGAGAGTTGATGTCCTCAGCAGCTTGAGAAATTCGTTCACGCAGCTCGGCTACGCTCTCAATGGGCTTAGAATAAACTTTTTCTTTGAGAACGCCCCAATAAAAAAAATCCAGGGGATTTAAATCTGGGGAACGGGCTGGCCACGAGATAGTGCCTGAACGTCCAATCCACCTTCCCGGATATTCTTGGTCAAGGAAATCTCTTACTTGCACTGCGTAATGCGCTGGGCAGCCATCTTGTTGATACCACATGTGGCAACGATCTGTTAGTGGTACGTCCTCTAACAAACTTGGTAAATTTTCTCGTAAAAAATTTAGGTAATTCGTGCCATTCAAATTCTCAGGCAGCTCAAAAGGCCCAACTATTTTGCCGTTTAAAATTCCTGTCCACAGGTTAACTTTAAAGCGATATTGGGATCGGTCTTCTCGCATTAAATGTGGATTCTCCACATGCCACTCATGAAAATTGTGTAAGTTTATGTAGCCATCTTTTTTAAATGTAGATTCATCTGACCAGAGAATTTTTTGGATGAATTGGGGATTTTCATTATGCCTCTGTAGCATTGTTCTACAAAATGAAATCCTTTCAGGATAATCTCGAGGGAGAAGACTTTGAACTCGTTGTACGTGAAATGGATGCATTTCAGCTCTTTGTAAAATACGATGTGCTGTGCTTTTGGGTATTCCCGTTCTTTCTTCAATTCCACGAACGGAAATACTTGGGTCATCTGCGACCTCTTCCAACACTTCTTCTTCGTAAGGAAAGCGAGGTCTACCTCCAGCCCGTATTTGATTCGGGAAATGGCCGTCCTCTGTGAGTGAATGGTGCACATTAACAAACACGCGGTGATCCGGATAGCGCTCTAAATTTGGATATCTTTCACGATAAAGTCTAGCGGCGGCACTTGCGTTGCATCTGCATTCCCCATAAATGAGATGCATGTTCGCATATTCTTGTGAAGTGTAGCGCGTAGGCATAGTGATGAGAAGGATGTCAACACAAAAGTCCAATTCCAAAAGAGAGAAGCCAAAGTTGCCGGTATGTAATCAACAAGTCCAATTCACAAAAATCCAAGTCCAAAAAGAAAAGCCAAAGTTGTCAGTACTAAATTAACACAAGCGAATACGGAAAGGTGCGCAGTAGACGAATGAGCGAAATGTACTAACTGGTGTCAGACTGGCAGCGTAGCTATTTGCTTGGTATGGCGTCTGTATCTGTTTCATTCGCACTCGTTTAAACGATGCATCTCCGTCTCACTGCGTGGCGTCACTATCTGTCTCGCTCGCTCATGGCAAACATGTCCACTATCCATCTCTCTCATCATTTTGCCGTAAAATAAAGAACCTACCAAGGGCTTGTGCGAATAAAAAACATTTTTCCTGAGTAAAATGGGTTAGCAAAAATCGGGTTACTTGAGGTTTTTATTTTTTACTCGTTTTTTTTAGTACGAAACTTACAAGTATTGTACCATTTTACAATCCTGATTAAATGCGCCAACTCTTAATGGCACTTGCCAAGGCACTCTAGTACATTTTTTTTAAAGGAGGGTGTTTCAAAGTCGACAAAGTTTGAAAATTTTAAATTCATAGTTTAACAAATAGTCTAAATTCTAGGAAACTTGGGGTAATTGTGTCATTATTTTAGACTGTGATTCTCGAGATGTTATTTAGGGTTACGGTTCCAAAGTTTAAATGACCAAAAATAATAAAAATTAACCACAATAACCGAAAAATGGTACAGTTAGACCAAATTTCTAGGTTTTTCTTAAAATGCCCATAATTTTCAAACTGCATGGGATAGATTTTTTTTCTGATTTTTCTCGTGATGGTTATGATCTATCCTGTCACCCCGTTTCGGCTTGACGTTGAGTTCTGGGACACCCTGTATGTAGTTTGGACGATGTTTTGTTAATGTTAGTAACCATGATCAATACCAACAGTATGATCATTAATATTGCTCACATAAATATTAATATTGTAAGCACATGTTTAATCATATTCAGACATGTGTAGGTTAATGTGTAAGTGAAGTACAAATGCACACTATAAATTTTAATATGGTTAAAATATTGTTAGAAAATAATATAAATATTGTTAGAAAATAAGTCTTTCAATATTTTTGTTTATGTTTATGTTGCGGTGTAATATAAGTGTAGGTAGGTAATAAAATTAAAGCGTGAAATAACCAAAGCCAATACTCAGAAATAATAGATGTTGGGAAAGTGTGTATGTATGTAGGTATTGTGCCTACATAAAATTTATTTATGGCATTATATTGCTGGTATATACTTATACTTGATGTAGACCAGGTGGTCTTATTATGAATATAC
Source organism: Orgyia antiqua (assembly GCA_916999025.1). Classification (NCBI taxonomy): domain Eukaryota; kingdom Metazoa; phylum Arthropoda; class Insecta; order Lepidoptera; family Erebidae; genus Orgyia; species Orgyia antiqua. The sequence goes on from OU779862.1 coordinate 26,522,963, forward strand.
CCCATTTTGGTATTAAATATTTATGGTGGTATTAAAGTTTTATCATATTTTCATATACGTACATAAGTTGCGAAGTTTGTCCAAAGAATATGTTTTACAGGTACTGCTATAAGTAGTTGGACACTATAATGCGTCTAAAGTGCCTTTCAATATCCTATTTGTATAATATCAAATATAAAAGACATTAGATTTATGTAATATGGCCATTTCTAGAAACATTTTAAAATATCTGTTGATCTCATAAACAAGGCACACAATCTATCAAGCCTTATTGTGCCTATAAATATATTTTATTATTAAATACACTATTTTGATATTGTGTACAGGGTGTTCAATAAATATACCAAATAAGTGCTTTTAAATCCTACATTCATGTATTTGCAGCGTTGCCTTTGTAGAATAAAATATTTAGTATATAAGTATAATTGAAATATTTTATATAAATGTTATAAATATTAATTGTACAGTTGAAATTGTTTAATTTATTTGTAAATCAATAATTTTATTGTAATGAGATGTATATAAGTTAATAAATTTTATGGATAGTAAATGTACAAAGGTAAAGTTAAGGGATGAGTTAATTATTGTGTCCAGATTTATATAGTTTATGTGTAAACCTCTTCTGTGTTGAGGTTGAAAATTTACCAAATTTGATATCCTAGCCACGTGCATGAAAAGATAAGTGAGAGCTAGGACGAATTAGCAACATTGTTTCCTAAGGTTGAGCCGTTGAGCCCTGAAGGTCACAGATTAAGCGTCATATGACGTCTTATCTCTCTCTCGCTCAATGACTGACGACTGATTTATTAAACGTTTATTTATCCATATCCATAATTTTCAATAAAATTTGTATGTTTGTTACGCACTATTGAGTGGATTGTTGTTTTATTTTCTCGCACTTGTTGGCCATTGTTGTAATATTATTTTAATGGTATATATATATTCTATTGTGGTTAAATTATTTAATTAATGGTTACGGATTAGTTACATAATAGTTGATTTTAATTATAAGACTTTGTTTTTGTCGTTTATATTATAAAATGCATATCTTTTTATGCCATTTAACGCACGTGATAATTAATGGTGATAGATTATATTTGCCACACTTGCTCTTAAAACTTGAGTGTTTATAAAGTGTGACACGATTATTATTTTATTGGGATATAAATATGTGTTACATTTTTGAGTGGTAACTAGTTTTGAAAATTGTTCTATGATTGACCAAATAAATGTGTTCTCAGTAAAATACGTTTATTTATTTAATAATTATAACAATATTATACAGGTATCGTCACTTTCACAGCTTCTTGACGGATGGCGTGTATTAGATCTTGGTTCACAAGGAATATGAAGCGAAGTCCCGCGATCTGTACGAAAAAAAGTTATAAATCAGTATATTACATACGAAATATTAAATTTTAAGGTAGTTACGCTTTTTAGGGTTCCGTACCCAAAGGGTAAAAACGGGACACTATTACTGAGACTTCGCTGTCCGTCCGTCCGTCCGTCCGTCTGTCAGCAGGCTGTATCTCAAGAACGGTGATAGCTAGACAGTTGAAATTTTCACAGATGATGTATTTCTATTGCCGCTATAACAACAAATACTAAAAATAAAATAAAATAAATATTTAAGGGGGGCTCCCATACAACAAACATGATTTTTTTACCGTTTCTTGCTCGATACTAATAACGTTGCCTTATGTTGCATAGATAATGGTACGGAACCCTTCGCGCGCGAGTCCGACTCGCACTTGACCAATTTTTTTCTCCAATAAGCCTTAATAAGGTGTACCTAAATAATAATATGTAGGTATTTATTTCTCAAATATTACTCTATGTACGCTGTTTAAGGTAATGCGGTATCAGCTTTATAATATTAGTACATATTAATAAGGCTAGGTATATAACATCACGCTGCTCTACGACCAATAGGAGTGAAGTTTTAGTAAAAAATGTTGCAAATACGGAAAATTTTCTAAATTCCACGTGTACAAAGTTGTGGGCAACAGTTAGAGTACAATATGTCTGTCTGCGATCAACTGCAAACTCACAACATAACCCTGTACTGTAACCGTTTACCGTATACCTATAATCTATTACTTACTATGTGATTATTGTCTAGAAATGATATAAGTATTTCGAGTTAATTTAAGATAGAGATATTTTCATAGGATAACGTAAGCCGAAGTCTAACACAAAAATACTACCATACCACACTAAACTTGTTAATTTTGGTTGTGGTTTAAAGTTTTACTTTGTTAGCTGAGCCGGTTTATACAGAAATTATGGGTAGGAAATAATAGCAACATTATAAGTATACCTACTTATAATATACACACTGTTCATCTCTAGCTCTCTATATCATATCTCTCCGTTAGCACACTAAAATACGCGCTAAACTCAATGGCTTCTTTTTAACAATCAACAATTATATGATCTCTCAGATACTTGTGAAAACCCACCATAGAAGTGAAAATAAAGAAGTGAATCTGATTAACTATATATTACAATTACGAGCAGACAAAACATAATTAAATATATGAAGCTATCTGGTATAGTTTTTAGGGTTCCGTACCCAAAGGGTAAAAACGGGACCCTATTACTGAGACTTCGTTGTCCGTCCGTCCGTCCGTCTGTCACCAGGCTGTATCTCAAGAACGGTGATAGCTAGACAGTTGAAATTTTCACAGATGATGTATTTCTATTGCCGCTATAACAACAAATACTAAAAATAAAATAAATATTTAAGGGGGGCTCCCATACAACATGATTTTTTTACCGTTTCTTGCTCGATACTAATAACGTTGCCTTATGTTGCATAGATAATGGTACGGAACCCTTCGTGCGCGAGTCCGACTCGTACTTGACCAATATTTATAACACACCCACTGACTGGAGTAATGACCAGTCCGATTATAATAATACATGTTTAAAACTACATTTATGTGGTACATATAAAAACAACTGATAAAATAATCCGTATGATATACTTACTTCAATAATAGCGTTATGATTTAGCTTCACTTTGTTGCCTTGGAGGACCGGCCGTCCGTCAACAAATATTGGTCTTTTTCCTTCAGATGACATGAAGAACTCCCCGCTATTTCTCAGCCGAATGGTAGCTTGTTTTCTAGAGACTTTAGCAGCGGGACCTTCCAAACTGAGATCCACATCGATGGCATGATCACGAGTACTCCGTCCAACGGCAATCTGACAATAAAATTACATACATAACAATAGCATAAAATTTAAATCTATTATTTATCCGTAAATAATTTGTCATGGCATTTATATACGAAAACAAGAGCCATAATAAATTTAAGTGATTCGTAAAGTTCACGACGTAGTTTACATTTACGATAAAAATAATTATTATTGTAATCAATACTGATACAGTACAAGTAGTTACATACACGATTTTAATATAGAAGAAATAGGCAACCCGGATCTAAAAATTAATTTAAAAAAAATAATAACGTGATATTAAAAAAATTATACTGTATAATAACAATAAAAACTCGCATTGACATTAAAATACTATTCACGTTTAGCTCATAAATCCGCACTTAATAACCACGTGTAGTAACAATGCGTAGCGTTACTTATTAGGTATATCTTTCTTCACATGGCACGAACAAAACCCACCTACCTACTGAAACAACAGTACCAATCTTTGCGTAAAATCAATGTTTATTAAACACGCATTCAAGTAATTAAAACAAAACGAAATCGGAAAATAATTAACGTATGCACTCTGCAACGAATTGTTTTGATATTAGTAGTTCATAAAGAATATTTTATAATTGAATATCAGTGACGATGTCGTTCTGTTGTTATAACTAAATAACTGGTAGTTTGCTAATAAAATTTTTACTATAGTTAATAGTTTCCTCATGTCGTCACATTAAATTAACATAAAAGTAAAATAAACATAAGTATTACAAATTATAAGTCTAAAGTGCCCAGTAACAAATGTGTTTGCCATATAATAATATAATTTTACTATGATGTTTGCGGTGTTTAACAAACAAGCCATTAACATTTTTTTAAACAAATCTGACTAAAGTAATTTATTCTTCGGAACGGTATTCCGAGGTCGTGGGTTCAAGTCCCGCTTGCGGTAATCACTTTCTCCACCATAATTCAATTGATTAAATCTGACTAAATTTAAATTATCAACATTACTATAGAAATATTTATTAAATACTTAAAAATCTAAGTAAGTATACAATTTTTTTTTTAAATTTATGTTTGGTACATTTTAACTGTGTCCCGATTTAATTAATGATCGGCTGTTTATACGGCTTCCTGATATATAAATGCACCGTGAATACCTACTGAAAAAGATGAAACAAGTTAGAAAAATTATTTAACATTGCCAATAACATTTGGAACCCACATTTTTAAGGCGTGCGAGACTTTACAATTAGGAGAAAAAGAAAATCAAGAAATCCGACCTGAGACAGTTATAGCATATATATCAACCGAGAGCAGAACTTAGTAGTAACGTTCTATTGTAGGTATATAAGTATTAAATTTTCTCCAAAGTGTATTTTTATATTATATATTATTATTGTGCTTAAATTAGCAATATATCGACGTATCTGCCTTTATAAAATCGAAATTAGTATACAAAATAAATACGGAAATATTAAATTAAAACGGTTGTTAGTTTTAAAGTGAGTTCGCTCGTAAAATGAAATTAATAACTTTACCTTGATAACGCAATGTTTAACTTTTATTTTTGAAGCCAAATAATTAAGAAAAAGACGTTTTTAATATATTAAATTTAATGCGAGTGCTGTCTGTATGTTGGTGAAATTCGTTGATTACTCAGAATAATCGAATAGAGATTTTTCTTTTTAGTTACTTAATATCTGACTTTGAAAGAGAGATTAAGAAATGAAGTTATAAGAGAACGTTGTGGTCTGAAAGAGGATGTAGTGACTAAGGTGGAGAAAAGTATGCTTAGGTGGTTTGGTCATGTGGAGAGGATGGATGAGAGACGCTTAACGAAAGGCATATACACGGCGAAAGTAAGTGGAAATGCTGGGAGAGGACGCCCGAGAAAAATATACTACGATGTCATCGCCGGGCTACTCCAAAAGGGGCAAGTGCGTAGCACTTACAACCGTCGGGCATGTATGACCAGATGTATGAGTGTGGATGAAGCCAAGGAAGTGTGCTTCGATCGTGGCAGATGGCGCTCTATAGTCTCTGCCTACCCCCATGGGAAAAAGGCGTGATGTTATGATGATGATGATGATGATATCTGGCGCAGCCTATGATCTAAAATGTACATTATATGTAAAATACACAATTTCGTCGTTCAAATCAATAGTGTAACTCCGTAATCTGTTCTAAGTAAACAAACTTATTTAGCTAACCTCGAAAGGCTAGTATCATGGTGCCTAAATGACATTACACATGCTATCAAAATGAAAGCTTTTATAAATATTACACTACAAATACCGATTTAATTCTTTTTAAATTCGTTAACGTCGAGTGTAGTCGACTGTACGTATTATCAGGGAACGATGCTCATTATAGTATGTGTTGGTTGTTGTTAATAACATACCAGATAAAGTACTGTTGACATATTAATTGTGCCGATAGCGTTATCAGCTGGCTTGTCAAGACCTATGTATTTGTTAAGCTACATAAATTAAAGAGTGCAACTGTCGCCTTACTACGGTTCGTGAGTGGAGCAGTCTTATTCATTTTTCGGCCGTTTCAAAAAGGAGGTCCTCTTTTTTATAAAATTATTTATCATTATTTTTATTATTCGAGATTTGTAGTCAGAAATATATTTTAGATTTAAAGAAATCTTCTATACTTTTTATTACTTTATAACAATTACCATTTACAAGTTAGTTCTATAAAGTGAAATTTATTAATTAAATAATTACTATTAATCCAAATAAAGCTATTCTTTACAGGTTCTATGTCATTTAATTTAGTTTATATCTTTGGCGAATACTACACACTCGATATTTATCGTGATATTTGACGTGATATTTATCGAGTAATATTTTGGTATACTACACATACGATACGAATCGCGTCAGTACGACGGTAAATTTCATTGAGTAGGTACACTTGTGCGTTCACACGATATTGTTCGTTTCGTATTTGGTCCAAATATTATAAACCATGAGTGATAATATGGACATATGGACGAAACATTGGTTTAAACAGAGGGAAAAATATACACATCTGAATTTATTAAATCAGATTCGGGAATGCCAAGAAATGGATGACTACTAATATTATTTTCGCATGCCCGATGCTCGGTTTGAACATCTGCTGGAGTTGATTACTCCATACTTGATTAAAAAAGATAAAATAATGATACCGGCCATTACTGTAAGAGAAAAGCTAGCTCTGACTATATTATCTGTCAACAGGGAGATATTTTGCCCCGCAGCCTCAATATGCGCGTCTTTTTCCATCGCTGACAGAATGAATACTGACGCGATAAATATCGACTAGAGACTAGACGCTCGATATCTATCGACGATACTTGATACAGATCGTGGATTTCTGGATTTCTAGAAATCCAGCGATCCGTACACTTCTACATACTCTTCGCTTCACTACACACTCGATAAATATCGTGATCCTGGATTACGATCCAAATATCACGATAAATATCGAGCGTGTAGCATTCGCCTTTGTCAATTACAACCCGGGAGTATATGGTGTGGTTGTAAGCCGTTACTTGTGCTCAGTTATTACAGACATGGAACTTTTAGACACGCTGCATACTTTCTGACCCAGTTGTGCTTCCTTCACTACTAAAGATTTTCTCCTACCCAATCAGTTGTCAATTTTTAGAGCTATGCGATCCACTCATTGCCATTAACAGTGTGCTAACTTTTACGTCATAGACATGATCTTGCATCGCTTTAGTATTCTATGGCTGAAACGTTTACGATTTCTCGTAGCCAAAATGGTGAAGGTACTGAATATCGATGACCGTTGCTAGCTGAATAATAAAATACAATCCTAAAATAAATAAGTCGGTGGGTATCGTAGATAATGAAATACATATTACTTTAGTAATACTTTCGTTATTGATTTTAATCATAGACGCTGACGGTTATGTACACGCCTGTAATGACTTATCTAGAAATATAATATATTCATACGATCGGGCCTTTATATCTTGCGATATGAAATGGCGACCTGAAATCTGAACAACTGCCAACCCACGGATGCCTAGTTAAAGAGAAAAATCTAAAAGACCGTATGAATCTGAATGCTGGGCCGTTTAGATGCATAAAAAGGATGCATGTGGCAGAGACCACAGTGTGGGAGAGATGTATGTGTGTTGTATGATAATTGATAAGAATGGACAGAGTACAAAATTAATAGCGAATAGTAGGGGAAGTGCGTGTTGAATTATTTTCATTTACAATTATCGATTTTAAAAGATTTCTTATTTCCGTAAAATTGCGGCTCTTGCAACCTTCAGTTAATCTTACAATAAATGGTTGTGATATATAAAGAGCAAACATAGCGTAACGATTCCTACATTTTCTTGTAGTTCATCCGACAAATGGATTGTGTTAAGACTCCAAAAATTTTAACTATTCGGGTCATAGCTTTTTTTTAATAGTAGCGGTAATTTAGACACGGAGGAATTGGTCGAAAATAAAGGAAATAATATTTACGCAAATACCATATTCCATTTTTTGAAAGATATTTAAAAACACTATATTGTACATAGATTTTTGTATAGTTCCGCCATCATACAAACAAACTTTACAAAACGTTATAAGGCTTGTTTCACACTGACACCGCAATAACCATAACACGCGGTTCCGCGTCACCGACATGCCAAAAGGTTGGTCTTCATAGTAGGAATATCTAACGGTATATCGACATCTGCTTGAACTATACGACTAAAGTACAAGCTGAGCTTAATGTCTACACATATTCTGAAAGTTCTTACTTCTCGTACAGACAAAGTTCGTAAATTTCATCGTTTTAATAAAATAATACAGAAGCTGCTTGTTTATTGTGCCTCTTGTTATCCTTATATTATTATTTATAGAATATAAGTAGCAAGTTACATGTAATTATTTCCTTCTGATATAATAATTAATTTTATGATCATTCCGACGAAATATAATTATTCCGTAATTAATCTACTATATAAAAATAAGTCGGGTTTTCCTTCCTGACGCTATAACTCCAGAACGCACGGGCCGATTTCCACGGTTTTGCATTCGTTGGAAAGGTCTCGGGCTCCGTGAGGTTTATAGTTCATTTTTTTATAATTTTATTTTTTTTACTTTTTTTTTATGGTATGGCAAAACAACGTTTGCCGGGCCATCTACTATATAAAAATAAGTTGGGTTTTCCTTCCTGACGCTATAACTCCAGAACGCACGGGCCGATTTCCACGGTTTTGCATTCGTTGGAAAGGTCTCGGGCTCCGTGAGGTTTATAGTTCATTTTTTTTTATTTTATTTTTTTAACTTTTTTTTGGTATGGCAATACAACGTTTGCCGGGCCAGCTAGTTTTATTATAAACACGGATAAACTGCTACCTAGTTTTATATAACTGAAGCTAAGTAATATGTTGTTGTATAAACATTGACATTCAAAACTAATGCAAAAAGTAAAAATTTATTTAAATAAAATAGTCCTTAAACTTGAACTTTAAATGCAGATTTAATGTCCGTGAATAAAACACAGTTACGCAACATACTGACAAAAAAGCTAGGGTTTGTTTTGTTTTTCGATTTGTTATAAAGCCATGGCTAGTTTGATTTCGTATCTATTAGAAAAAAAAAATATATTATCTTTAAATTTGTTTAAAATGGGAATCCACTTAGCGAATGGAGTAATTAGTAATAAGAATTTTAAAATCCTCGTAGTCTATAATAATATGTATAAGGGCAACTAATAATCTCAAAAACTATCGATCAGAATTCGATAATTCTTTCACCATTAATTGTAATGGTGGCTACATTATCCTTGAATAACATATTCAGGCGCATGAAGTCGCAGGAAACTACTAGTTTATTAACAAACTATTTATTACAATAAACCTAAATTCAGTAAATCTCTTACGTAAAACATATAAAAATTTAAGTAGTGTTTACTTTTTTTTGGACATAAAATAATTATATTACATAGATTATTATTCGCTACAGCATCACCCATTATTCTGCGTAGATAGTTTTATATAGATAACATATTTATTAATTTTCACAAGGATTGCTGCGTTGTTCTCGTACCACGACGTAATTATTGTAATTTGTACTTATGCCATATTTGGCGGAAAGAGAACTAACTAATTACGTCTAAAACTGGAAATGTATAAAGGCCGTCACAAACGGCATATTAATATAATATATTAATATAGCGAGAAAAAGACTTTTTTCTATATATATATATCCGTCTCTTTCTCGCTATATTAATATAATAATATATTAATATGCCCTTTGTCACTACCTTTATAAACTAAAATTATGGGTTGTCATCTCTAAATGGTCAAATATACCTAATTCTAGTTTGTAAGTTACATTAAAAATAAACTAAAATTATAAGTATAACTTTCTGACTTGTGAATTTACTAACAACGAAAAATATTCTTCTACACAAAAAGACTAGGAAAATTTTGGTTTTAACACTTTTGTCAACAGTTACCAATTCCGAATTAATTAAGCATGGACTAAATAATTATAAATGCAATTTAATGCAGACAGGATAAATGCACACCTACGAAATACTAATTAGGTGAATATTTATTTATGATTCAAATTGAATTGATTTGCAATATACTTTCCGGCTAGTCATAACAGAGCACTAACTGAATAAGAACTCTCTTGTAGTTTTTCCCTATACGTGTGATAGTAAGACCGTAATAATTTGCATCAAACAAAGAAAAATTATTATTTTATCAATACGGATCGTAAAATCCACATTAGTCCTATTATCGATCACGATAAATTAAATTATATACACTATCTAAGATTATAGCGGCATAAATATTATTATATCTTTATTATCATCACACGTATTTCATGTATAATTTGTAAAACAGTGCCCTTGCTATACAATTATGTGATATCGATGTCATAATATAATACTGAAATTTTAATGATTTTAATTATTCATTTTACACAAGTAAGTATATTCCTTTGCATGACTTTTATAGAACATAATTTATAAGTCTTGTGACGGCATCCTCCTCCTTATATAGATTTTTATAACTTCATACTAAAAAATATTTAAGAGACAGACAGGCGAACATCGAAAAGAACACCCTTTTTTATAGCCCTAAGGATTGAATTCCCAAAACTCTAGTTTTAATGCTCATTTAAGTTAAAATTTAACGGGCGGACTAACTTTCAGGTACTTTGTTCCACCTGCGATTTAGTTAGACAGCCTCTTTTTTAATTACATATAAACAGGACTTGGATTCTCAGAAGACTCCTTCTAAAACCTCAACGAGAGCAATGTTCACGCTCATATTGTACAGACAGTGTCGTTTCTTAGTGTGTTTAATAGCGAGCATAGAGTTAGATTAGTGTTTGCCGATACGCTACACTATGGCATTACGATGGCATTACGTTAGTGTGTTTTTCTGTCCTCAGCCTCCTGACGATCTTGGCAGTATTATTTTAAGAAGAGATTTTTATCATTCCTATTAGTTTTAATAATATCAAAAGATATAGATATAAGTTAGATACATTATAAAGTTGAAGAACAAATAAACTATTAGCTTGATGTTGTTGTTGTTATAAAAATCAATGAGAATCAGCTGTTTTAAACTTCTAAGATCATCCTAGTATCTTTACTAATGATAAAACAAAGTAAATAGCTTAAATACTAGGAAACACACACTAGAATAAATTATAGGTTATTACATATCATTGCGTTAACGTGGGCAGTAACACGCAGAGTTTGTAGTATCATATTAAGTATTATTTATAACATTTTAAATTTAAAATTCTAAATATCTAATTAAATCTTTTATTAGATAATAACATTTCTATAGACATATTAGACAAATAAGTTGAACACATGTTGCGTTTATTTGTGCAAGTGTAATCTACATAATGTAGCATAATACAATAAAATAATGTACAAAACGTTGTATAAACTACTAGTATTAGAATAATTATGTTTATAATTCATAAACATATTGTATAATTACATATTATTATTATCTTGATTATATTAAGTATTCTAGAGCGTTTGAAAGCTATTGGAAAATTACCAACCTAATAAAAGTATAATTTTCTTTAACTTTTCAGTAACAGATTCTTTCACACCTGATGTCTGAAGACTTTCTACCATTTTCTAAGGCCTAGATTGCCTTTGTTTATTGTTAACTGAAATTCTAACACATGGCTTAGACTCTAAGCCAGTTGCGTTATAAGTTCAGCGGCCGTATTATGAGCTTTTATTTACAGGCAGTTTACGCCGTGAATTGAACTGTCTGGTAAATTCGAATTATGAACAAAATTATTAGTCAGTCAGTTCGCTAAACCAGTCAAACATTCATATGTTTAAGGAGAAGGTACAATTAAAAGTTAAAGTACTAACTAAAAATGTTCAAATAAAGTTTTATTTTTGCCATAATACCTAATTTAGCCATGCAGTTTACGGCCTGTCTGGAACTTGAATGATTTAAAAAGCTCATAATACGCCGGCAGTTAAAAATACATTAGTTTCTTTAAAGTTAATCTTAGATAAAATTTTATACAAACACTAGCTGGCCCGGTTGTTTTGCCATACCAAAAAAAAGTAAAAAAAAAAAATTAAAAAAAATTGGTCAAGTGCGAGTCGGACTCGCGCACGAAGGGTTCCGTACCATTATCTATGCAACATAAGGCAATGTTATTAGTATCGAGCAAGAAACGGTAAAAAAATCATGTTTGTTGTATGGGAGCCCCCCTTAAATATTTATTTTATTTTATTTTTAGTATTTGTTGTTATAGCGGCAATAGAAATACATCATCTGTGAAAATTTCAACTCTCTAGCTATCACCGTTCTTGAGATACAGCCTGGTGACAGACGGACGGACGGACGGAAATCGGTCCGTGCGTTCTGGAGTTATAGCGTCAGGAAGGAAAACCCGACTTATTTTTTTAATACAAACATTTAATATTTTAATAATCATGTTATAAGGAATTCCTAACCATAGCTCGGAATCGCTGTCAATTTTATTGATATTTTTATAGGTATACAAGCTAATGCACGCGGTTCTACCCCCCCTCAACATACATCAAATCTTAACAAAATCTACAAAAAAGCCATCCTCTTGAACCACTCTATCTATTATAAAAAACCGCATTGAAATCCATTGCGTAGTTTTGAAGATATAAGCTCACATTAACTCACATAGAGACATACATACAAAAATAACGACTTTGTTTTATAATAAGTAAAGTAAAGATTAATGAAGTACCTAAATATGTTTATGGACTATTTACTAAAAATAACCGGAGTTCTACCTACGAGTATGTTCTTAAAATGTGATCACAAAAATGTATTATAATATGTTAGTCCTACCTGTAACTACAGTGGCCAGTCTCAAAAACATTGGGTGAGAAAAAACTGTAAATAGAAATAAAGAAACGACATTTATTGAAATGAATCTCGCAAGTGCTGGAAATAATTATAACTATTCTGTTCAATCACAAGTACATATTTGCTTAGCGAGTTCTCAACGCAATACAAGTTAAATATGTCGACAGTCAGTGTCAACATTATCAGAAGAGGTAATTAAACGCAAAGTTATCAAATAAATGTGCTTACTTCGAATAACATGTAAACAATCCTTCGCGATAAACGCAGCTACCATACCTACCTATATCAGTTAAAGGAATTTATCGCACAAGTTGTAAAATACAAGTGGCTTATATCACAGTCGCTATTTACACATTTTGAAAGAAATATTACAACTGTAACGTTTAAAGGATGGTGTCGTTCTATGACCGTGCTTCATTAGTATTACTCGTATAATTATGAGACACTTGAATGTCATTAACACATTAAATTTGCCCTGCATATCTAAATGTCACAGAATAACATTGTTTTTTACTTTTGAATAAAAATACTAAGTAGGGTAGCATGTCGTAAAATAATAAATATTTCATTACTTTTAAGTGGAAAACTATACCTAAATGATATCATGATTATACCATAATTTGGTAAAATCTATAATTAATTTAAAATCTTAGCCTAAAAATACGTATCTACTCTAGCGGTAAGTAAACCAATGGAGGTTTAATAAAATTAGTTTTAAGCTAAAGAAATAAACTTTTATTATAGTTTAATTTGCTACCTACCTTTTAGTATATGGAAATTTAAATTTGCCGAGTCCCAGTTAGACGTAAACCGTGTCACGAGTCAATGTCGAACGGTTTATATTAAATTTGTTTGCGGAACACTTTAGTATATTAGCAATATTAGCGAGACGACGACGAGTAACATTTTTCAACTAATAACTAAAACCGTTAGAGTGACAATGCTTTATTCACAACTAATTTAGAAACTTGAATATTAAATCGGGGCTATAGACTTGTGCGGAGTAACGACAAAATCGATGAACATATTCCACAATTTATAAATGTACATATCCTACACACAACTTACATCGTTTTAGCGGTAGGTGAGTTTCACAAATATGTATGTTACCTTGAAATCGAAACATGATTGTTTAAGTGACGTGTATTACTTATTTAATTATAATCTTGACAAATATTTACTGAAGATTTCGTAATTTTTATCTTTGTGGATACAAGACGTTCTTGCATTAAATTTGTGCATAAATACATAAATGATATCACATTAACGTTCTAGACGATGAATTAAAGACAGTATGGGAAGAGCATCCACTATAATTTGATTTTTTACGGTATTTATAAAGAGATTTTACGGTGATTTAGTACGGGAAGAATCGATGTTTAACAATTAATTTTTCATCAAATCCACCATAGCGAAATAAAGGAGATTCACCGTACATTTTCATTTAAGTTCCCGATAACTAGTGTTTAAACTAAGGCCATTGGTTCCATAAAAAAGATCATTTCATCATCCCAATCAATCACCATTTCGGAGGCTACAGGCACTATGAAGTCATTAAAAAACTAAGTCACATGAGGGTAGGACCGGTGTTCATAATAATCACGGAAGGGGATCTCTTTTACGGAATTCGAAATACTATAATATAAAATTTTGTTACCACACACTTGGAAAAGGAACCTTCTTAATTTTTTTTTACATATAAATTATTATTTCAACAATACCGGCAAAATGTTGAACTAAAACTCATGGCTTATGCACATAAACTATTAAAATCATTACCAAAATACCAATGTCAAAGTTGATAAAAATCAGGGACATTGACGTGTTTAAGATACATGTACACAAAGTTAGAGTATTAATGATATATCATCATGACGTTGTTTCCGTGTATCTCTGATGACAGTCAAAGCTGTTTGAATCCCATGACCCCGACTAATGATGTCGAGTCACCATAATTGCCAACCTAATACTCATTGCAAAAAATGTTCTAAAAGAAACTGGTCAAAATGGATAATAGTTTTAACTTGGAGTTTTTAAGTGCCTATGAATAATTAATAATATAGATTTTTTGCCCCAAATCTTCTGCTGCTGTAACTATGATGGGACCAATACCTTTATTCAAGATCCTGCCTATTATATCCCTTGACAAGGTACCTTGGACATCAATCACAACAAGTCTTTGCAGTAAACAACTAAGGACATCTCTGAATATCATACACCACTACAAGCTAATACTCAAATTAATAAAGTCTGGTAACAAAGCCAATATTAGGCAACTGCTTTCACTTATATTTACCGCAATATCTAAAACAATGGACCAAGCCAATAACACCATAGAATTAGTTTAAGAAAATTGAAATACTCGTAAAGAAAAATGGCAGAACGCTGTTTTATCTTGGATGGCTATGATATGAGCTAAAACTAGAAATTATAAAAATCTTGGTACCGCTGATGAAATTATACTATAGATAGCCATCTTTTTTTCACATTCCAATATGTAAAATTATATTTGATATCTGTTTACTATCGCAAAATAATGACCTCTTTGTCGGCAGAGATAAACCACATTGTAACAGATTGTAAAATAATTGGGCTGTTTCAATAATAATAATTACTGCGAATTCCCCAGAAGTATAATGAAATGAATAAAAAACAATGATTTTATCGTTGGTAAACCTACCTACTACATTTAAAGTTCAATAAAAGTTTAATAATAACACTACTCGGCGCGAAGTAATGCTGATTCACAGTACAAAAAATGAAATAATTTCTTTCTTTTATTTCTTTAGTCTATACAGGAATCGGTGACTGTGTTGCCATAGAGGTAATTTTTAGGAGGGATAAACTGATTTAACTTGCTTTTGGTCCAGCCAAATGACAGATGGCCCAGACAGGCCAGAAGTGGATTTTAATCTTTCAGTGTCTTCATGTGTTTTGCTCTTATTTATGCAATAAAAACAGTCGGATTTTCTTGTCTCGTACCTTCTCTACATTTTCTAACAATACTTACATTCAGGATTTCATAAGGACATAAAAGGAAGATAAAATTTATACTCTCATTCAGTGCAGTTAGGAATAAACAGCAATTTTATTCATTAAATAAAATAGTCCTTAAATACTTCTTGCGATTTCACGGACCTCTTTGTATAAATCACACGCAACACGCAGTCTTTGTACCAACTTACTTACATGTTGCTGATTAAAAAATACTATAAAATCAACCACTCTTCAAATTTGCCAAAATGTACGCTGCAGCAATAACTTATTTAAAAGGTTTAATTCAACAATTAATTTATTTAAAAGGTATCACTTAAATGATATGTATTGTTTGCGAAATATCTTTTTTCTTTTTGAATTTCTAAATAAACACCAAATTCTTTGTAATTAACATAGGTATCAGTGATGTAGAATATGTTCTTGGTTAAATAATATAAAATATCCTCCAAATACGTATATTTTTTACATTGTATTCTAGAGGTTGATAACGAAATTATAATTTACAGTGTAGTTATGCTCAGTTGATTTTGTGACATGTACAATCTAGAATTTAAGGGTATTAAAATGATTTTTAATACAGTTAACGACTCCAATAGACAGCCGGTTATATAATTGTTCAATAATGTATAGAGAACGAATGTGCCTCAAAGCTCCCCATGGAGTTATGGTAACTTAATTGCCTAAGTGTTCCTCTTACTATGTGACCTATTCTAAACAACAACATACTTATAACAAAATCTGAATAACTAAGTTAAATAAAACTACTTTTTACGGATTTAGACGCGTATATTTGTTTTAAATTTTGGCCCGACGTTTCGGAGACTGATGAGTCGCGCAAGTGTTAGAAAAAAAAAAACTAAGTTAAAGTTACAAATAACATCTTAAAACATTAGTTTAAAAAAAAATTATAAGTACCTGCGACAAACATACGTCAATATTGATATCTAGTAATATCTACTAATAAATGCAATGAACTGCGAAATACTGAAATACCTCAAAGCGAAATAGTGCGATAGAGTGTGAAAGTACCAATTACGAATGATTATAAGTATCTGTAAACCTAATGCGGCTAAAGTTAACTAACAATAGTAACAGTTGGATTCATTCGCATGAATAAACCGTGTCGTACTCGTCGTAGTCATCGTGTTCCGTATTCAGCACACAGAGACAAATGCAGCAGAAATCGAGACAGACTACGTATTTAGAAATATTCTGAAGTGGAAGCGACTAAGCACCTCATAGTATACAGACTTTGTTAGCATCTATAAACACCATAAACTATAGTGGATTCTACCCAAATATGTCAACGGAAAAAAGGTTAAAAGTTCACCATTCCGTCAATGTGGCATAATAATTTATATCACATTTCTTCACAGTCGGCTCTACAGTTAACTTTCTATAAGCTTTAGTGTAGGTATTTGAAATCACTTTTCATTCCCCGTTCGTATTAAGGAATTCAGATGTTAGATAAGCTTCTTAATAATCTTAATGCAATGATTAACCGATCTCATAAGCGAACTTAAAATCATATTGCCGCTATAATAAAATATGTAAAAAGTATTCCAGTAACATGAATTTTCGAATGAAATAATGTCCCTGTTTGCTCTTTAACGGTACAATATTAAAAACCAACTACAACGGTCCAAGTTACTGTGACAAAATAGTATTACAATGTTTTGCGGTTTAACTCCTAGCTCAGAAATAAACGTTTTAGAGCTTGAAAACCACGATTAATTATTTTAATAAGTACTCTAGATATTATTTTGAAATGAAAGGAACTAAAATAATTAAATACTAGGCATGAGATGGTTATAAATATAGTCTTAGGATGCATCTATCTACATGAGTTTTATACGACTTTTGATTAGACAAAGTTATTTTTGGTGAAAATTTAGGTATAATAATTGTTGTATTGTGTATAAATATTTTAATAATTGTCGAAATTAAAACGTAAAAGCTCTTCTATACTTTCAAGTGGCAAGTGAGGGATTTCATTTGCCATCTAGAGTCAGGTAGAGTCGTCAGCAAATAATAAAACATTTGATATAACGCGAGATCCCAAATTATGACTATAACAAGCGTGTAATATATTAACAAAATCACACCCGTCTATTTTTCGTATTTAATGAGTTATTTATACCAAAATTGTTCAAAAAAACATTTTTTTAATAAAGATTAGGTTTTAAGCTTTTCTTGATAATTTAAATGGAATGGCGATGAAAACATACCGTAAGAGAACGAAGTATCTGCAGTTCATTCACTTGAATCAAGTGTTTGCACATCAGTATTACGACTGGTTAGTATTCATTTATTTATCAAATTATTTACAGTATTTATTATACGTAATACACTTAAATCTACATACATAACCATAGACTACATTCATGTAAAATAACAAGAAACTTTATTATATAAATTAAAATAATGAAAATCCAAGTTACAATTAACTTAACATTTAATTAACTTTGTATTAAACTGCTGTAAGTGACGACCAGTTGGTAGTTAGTACAAAACAATTTGAATAATGGTAATTATATATTTATAAATGCATATATATGAGAATACTAGCTGCCCCGGCAAACGTTGTTTTGCCATACAATTCTGTATAAAATAAAATTTCATCAAAATCGGTCCAGCCAATTTGTAGCCTATGTGTTATTCTGATGTATAAGCTATATTGTGGTAAAGTTTCATTCAAATCCATTCAGTAGTTTTTACGTGAAAGAGTAACAAACATCCATACATACATCCATACTTACAAACTTTCGCCTTTATAATATTAGTAGGATTTATTATTGTATTTTAGTGATACCATTGTTGTAGATATTATCATTATTTTTTATGATTTTATAAACCTAACTTAGTACGTATTTACCCAGATAAAAATTGGCGTAGTTTTAAATACAAATATTTTTTATGAATACTAGCAACAAAAACACCGTCATAATAAGAGCGACGTTTTAAATATCTATTTCATGCCCTTTGATATTTTCAATAATTTGCATAAACTACTTTTCGTAATATTTTAACCAATTTATATAGTAATGTAATGTAATAACACATCCTCGTGATTTTTACCAACTTTCCCTATTTGTGAAAACTGTATGGAAATCTGTGGAGTGGTATTTTTTATCGTGAACAAACAGACAGACACTGGGCTGAAGATTAAACTTGCGTTAAAATATGTAAATGTCCAATAAAAAATTCAACCATTGCGATGTAAATAATAACTAATAGCGCTGTTTCCATTACGGATATCATGAAACCTTTTTTACAAATGATAAAGTATTATATGTAAGGTTCCCTTTTCTTATAAATCCTAAAAAAGGCAAAATTATATAACAATAACTTATAAATAAATAGTCTATTTAAAATACAAAGACGTCATTGGAAATTTCCAATAATATACATAGTTTCGAAAAGTCAGAGGTGAGTGACGAACACTTCGGCATTCCATAACACTAATAAAACACCCTTGACGTAGGAACAAAACAAAATAGAATAGTATTATTAAATACTACACTCAATTGCCCTAACTGCAATTAAAAACAGTCGCATTAACAATTTAATTAGCTTTCGACCTAAAAATAGTTTTCAAGCAAGAAGCGAGAAAATAATTAAAGCAAGGCTTATTTTTAATTGGGTATATGCCTTTAAGCATAGCCTTATAAAAAATTGGTCAAGTACGAGTCGGACTCGCGCACGAAGGGTTCCGTACCATTATCTATGCAACATAAGGCACGTTATTAATAAATGAGCAAACAACACACACAATACTTAATTAATCACGTTTGTTGTATGAAGTATCGTATGTTGTTGCAAGAAACGGTAAAAAAATAATGTTTGCTGTATGGGAGCCCCCCTTATATATTTATTTTATTTTATTTTTAGTATTTGTTGTTATAGCGGCAATAGAAATACATCATCTGTGAAAATTTCAACTCTCTAGCTATCACCGTTCTTGAGATACAGCCTGGTGACAGACGGACGGACGGACGGACAGCGAAGTCTCAGTAATAGGGTCCCGTTTTTACCCTTTCGGTACGGAACCCTAAAAAATAAAACAGGTCTTTACTTCTAGTGACATACCTATTGTATTGTTTTTTAAAGTGAATTTTGTAGTTTGACAATGCCATAGTCTAACAAAACAGTGCTTCTCTTCTCAATAACATGCCTGTTTTTTTTCTTGTAAAAGTTACTTCTGTAGTTTGAGAAAACTACTATATCATTTGAATTGTTATATCAGGCCCTCAAACATTAACACAACTTAGGATTTGTCTATATCTTCGAAACCAGGAAGAAACATAAAAGTCAGTATTCCATAACACATTAGTTTAGTGAAGCAGTTACGGCAACTAAACAGATTATGTCAGGGTAAACATAATGTAAAAACAAAGTTCACATGATGTTTTGTGCACAATAAAAATATTGAAACATATTGTACAACCTTTTAACAAACTTTAATATACGCAGCATTTTAAGACGAGCCGGTAGTTCCAGTAAGCTTAAATGGATAACCTCATCAAATATTAATATTTTTAAGGTTAAAGTTGTTTGAAAAAGATTGTATCTTGAGATAAGACTATACAATATATTTATTATGATGATAATTATTATACACGTGTTTTGTATGTAGAGTTAAAATAAGATGTATTTAAATCATGTTTAACAAAGACTTCAAACATAAAGTAGGAAGGTGCTTGAGACACGGAATTAAAAAACTGCAAATGGCTTTGGCGTTCAACAGATAGTTAAACAGGTATATGATTAACAAATAAATAAGGTATAATTTTAAACATGAACATGATCGCAAACGTGTACTGGCCACGTAGCAATCAATATTCGCAACTTTAGAGTCGTAGGTTTAGCAGGGCAGAGCATCTTCGCTTCGCGGTCAATATTTTTTTAAATCGGACCAGTACTTTTTGAGCCTATTATGTTCAAACTTTCCTCTTTATAACTCTAAGTAGAGACAAGCATGTATGCATTTTGACCTAACAAATAATATTCTTTAAACTGAACAATAAACGAAGCAAGATATGTACAAATTTTCGTACATGAAATCGATTATGGTATCAAAATAGTCTATTTAGACCGGCAATAATAATTGCGTAACAATTACGGCGATGCGTCATAGGTCACAACGATTATAAAAAACATAGTAGAAATTAATTATACTGACCAAAAAACAATGTCAAATTTTGCAAAATTTCTGTAAGGTAAGTATTTTTGGTAGTTTTCTCGTCCATGGAAATATATTTACAATTAGGTACCTATTTTACAACATCTATCTACGAACAGCGTACGGTCTTATAAATTACCAATTAATTTAAAATTGCAGCCTTAATTTTGAGTAAGTATTTAGAAAAATAAAACTAAAGTCTCAAAAAAAATAGTTTTAAATTGATAAGAAAATTCATTACCTACATGGTGTACAATTTCTACAGTATAATTATCTAAAAGATGTTTGTCGCAGACTCGCAGTACTATAAAGTAAGAAACCTTCAAGAGAGAGTACTAGTAAATACAATTAGTGTAACAGTCCTGACATAAACGGTTAGCGGTTTTAGGTTTGAATTCAAGAGGCCGGGGAGACAACAACACAATGCACCGAACCACGACTAACCTGAATTTTAAGATCCGTTTGGTTATGACTAAATTATATTTACACTTACATATGAATTACCGAACAAAACTTTTTTTTGGTCATAAAAATGCTAAAACTCTGTAGATAACTCAAAACGTAATATTCTTTAACACTTACGCACCTCATTTAAATTTAATAAAACTACATTTACGTATATTTTTGTCTTAAATTTCATGATAGATAAGCCCTCGGTGAGTTCAAAAAATACATATTCGCATCTAAATTCGTAGAGTAGCTTTATTTAAATTACCGATAATTATTTTGTAATTTATAAAATACTAGCTGTCCCGGCAAACGTTGTTTCGCCATACTAAAAAACAAAAAAGGTTTGTAAAATAGATGTTGGCCGATTCTCAGACCTACTGAATACGCATGTAAAATTTCATAAAAATCGGTCAAGCCGTTTCGGAGGAGTACGGTAACTAACATAGTGGCACGTGAATTTTATATATTAGCTCATTCTAAAGCTGCCAAACAAACTCAGTTTTCATTTTCCCGTTTAAAGTTAAGTCCGTAGTAACAAACAATTAATTTTGAAAATATGTACAAAATAAACCTTATCACAAAAATAAATGTACTTTTTTTTTAATTTAAAAATCCTAAAGCGACACATCCTATCTTTACATAATAATATGCTACAATCACAGGAAGAGCTGAATGCTGGGATGTCGAAATGTAGACAACAAATCTAGCAGCCGACAAATATTACATCAAAATCTGGCTAACGCCAGTTTCCTGTGATTAGAAAATAAAAAACATTCCAATACAAGTAATCAAATTTAGCATAAATACGAAAAATGTGAATTAGTCAATTTGCCTTACGATTTGTGCACGAACCAGCTGTAAAAAGTAAATAAGCGAACGGAACTAAAATAAGAAATCAAGTCAATAGGACCTCCAATGATGTGATAGTCTATAAATCAATTGGCCTTTCTTTCAGGCGTAATTTATACTCCCACATGAATAACAAAAACCTATTGTAGTTTTGTATTGTCCTTGATCTACATAATATGCAAAATCGTAAACTAAGGCTTGTTGTAACAATAAGAAAATGCAATCTTACATAATCCTTCACCTTCACAAATTCAGCATACAATAGTAGGTATGTATTATATTTTGTATGTATAACTTAATCATTAAATATAAAACATCTGTGATAGATGAGCTGGTATTAGACTTTGCCAAGTAGATTCACCGGACATTGACCAAGTTCCACAAGTTTACCATTCCACCGTATTGATACTTTTTGTTTAGAATATCCAATTCATTGGTAATGGCCAAACAATCGCAGTGTTTTATAAGGATGTTATGTAAACACAACGTCAGTTAACACCGACCATTTCTAAAAACATGTACGACAATACCATTTTTATTCGCTACCTACGTATGTACTTATCACTATGTAGTAATTGCGTTCCTACTGCTTTGGCCTATAATTTTTATAAAGTAAAAAGAAAATTACTATAGGTGTTATATTTCAAATCACAGTTTCAAATATAGAATTCTGTTACTAGTGAGAAGATTTTTTATTGAGTTGTATAATTGTGATGGATTTAATTAACCTCGACTTTGTAAGTTAATATTAAACGAGTTACACGCTGTTATAACTTTGTAGTTACAAGTTTAATAATTAGAATTATTACGTGATACATTTAACAATGGACTAGTCAGACAGTAATAAGTGGGATTAGGAGATTATAAAATATAGCTATTTTTAGTCTTCTCGTATATGTATATTCTTGTAATTTCTTAGGTACGCTTATTTACAGTAATTACATTCCTCTCTCTATTGTAAAAGACATCTATTTAATAAAATTTTGACATATAATAAATTGCAACTTCTTTTTTTCATGGAAACTGCAACTGTAAATAAGCGTATCTAGTTCATTATTTATGTGAAAGGCTAATTATCGCAAGATTTCCAAGTTATTTGCTTACAAGTTGGTACCAAAAGGCAATAGAGAAACTAGAAAACAAGGTAATATACAAAAAATTTTCAAAAGGTAGGTACACATAAATTAACATGATAAAGTTATTGAAATGAGGGCAATCGATAGACAGTGTGCTAGCTAGATAGTGGATTGAATGTTTTTTCTGTAGTCCGAGTGGTGACCGTGTCATTAGGGTAGCTGGTGTCCTTGAGATTGATGTCAGGGGCTTACACGTGACAATATTTGTATCTGATACCTGAATACATTACAACACGCGAATACTATTAAATTATCTATCAATATGAAATATCAACACTTTTAACTTCTGTGGTGTTTTGAAGACTAATTTTATTTTTATTAGGGTTTCATACAAAACTCTTATAATCTCACTTCGGTGTCCGTCTGTCTGCCTGTCGGTCCGTTACTCTTTTTTTACTCAGCAACAGCTGAAGGTATCAACTTGAAACTCATACGATATGTAGAGCTATGCGGTCCCTCGTTTCTAAAAATATAATCAACCTTTTACATCTACGCATTTTTAAGAATTCTCGACTAGGAAATCAAAACCTACAGGCTACTTTCCGTTGCCCTAGAGACTTGAAATTTGGCATAGACTAAGCCTTCAAAATAGAGCTTCCCCCCTAATAGAACAAATCATTTTCTTCCACAACAATACTTTAATCATTATAATTACAATTTTAGTAGGATATTTAATAATAAGGCTTTTGTTTAATAAATGTACTAATCGATTCTTATTAGAATAACAAATAATTGATTTAATTTGAACCATTTTAGTTTTAGTGCTGATATAGGGAAAATCCAAAAATTTATAATTTGTCATCACATCACAAGAAAATTGTGTTTATACTAATACCAACTTATGAAGTAGCTGAAATGTAGGCGATTCCCTATATTTCTACTACAAAATTAAGTTGATGATTTGGTTTAAGCCTAATTAATTGTATATTTGTATGTTGTTACATATTTTATATTTTTCGGTTTAGTAGGCACGGAACCCTATGTATGCGAGTTTACCTCGCTCTTGTCAAGTTTTTTAATTGATATATACATATCACAACTATATATATCTACGGAAAGATGAGCAGAAGTGTTTGTTTTTAAGTTATGAGCAAGAAATGGACCTACATCCTACATTCTACAAGCAAGTCTTGCAGAAAAGAGGTCACGAGTTACGAACTTACGACCCTTAATTCTGAGGAACACGACGCAAAGAGAAGGGCTTATCAAACAGTATTATTACATAAGTAGGTTCATTACATACTAGCAAACACATATCTACCGGTCACGTATAAAAGCCAACAGGCATAGTGTATTTTGTCGATATTTTTGACATTTATCAAACCTTTACACTAAACCTTACCGAATCATAGCTTACTCATGAATCATTCTGACTATTAGAGAAATCGGCTCTCTTTGTTTTTATTTTTTAATTTAATTAGAGAACATTCAAGCAGACTCGTCTTTAATATGTAGTGTTAAGAAGCACTGAGACAACGACAGAATTTTATCACATAAATATAGAAATATTTATGTGATAAAATTCTGTCGTTGTCTCAGTGCTTAGTGGGAAGAATCCCACTAAAACTCGAAATCACAAATTACTACCGAAGACGTATTCATGATCGTCTATGATAAATGCTAAATATATAATAAAATGTTATAAAGCTGAAGAGATTGTTTGTTTGTTTGAACGCGCCAATTTCAAGAACTGCTGGTCCGATTTGAAAAATTCTTTCAGTGTTAGAACATTTATCGAGGAAGGATTTGGACTATTTAATAACACGCTGTGACCAATTGACGAAACGAAGTATCAGTAAAAAATGTTGCAAGAACGAAAAATTTACCAAAATCCACGCGTACGAAGTCGCGAGCTTGTACTACAATACAACTATGTATATTCATCTAATTTCTGTAATCTCACATCAATCAGTCTCAGTACAAATTTATGTCTGTATTCAGTTTAATACAATGAGTGATGAATGATGCTAATAAACTAGGTCAAGGTTTCGAGCAAACGCGTTTGAAAGTGCATTTAAGGGCCTACATCAATATTATCGTATATCATCGCCGACACGTTCATATTAACACAGCCAGTAGGCACAGAAAATGAAGAATTAGGGATACTTTTCCTATTTACTCAAAATCTACTAAATATATTTTAATTCTGATTTACGTGTTTCTATATATAATAGTTACTTATGTTTTTAAAGTTATTTCATTAGTTAATACGCGATAATAGACCGACAAATGAAAAAAATAAAAAATTAGAGAGGTTGTTTCGCTAAGATTTTCTATCGAGAAAACTTTTCTCAATCGCGTTTCTGAGTTTATGAGATCCTAGATCATATATTGAAAAAACATATACTTAAAAATTAGAGCTCTAGCCATTCAATCTAAAGAAACAATGAAAACTTCGTACGTAGAAAAATGCACGAAGCTATTTTGGTATCCTCTTAATGATTTATTTTAGTAATAATCATGTCGCATGTTGCTTTTTAACCCCTTTAAATGAGAGATGTAATTTTACAAGTTAGATTTATTATCTGATGTATGTTTGTAACGTCGTGGTTGCGAGTTGTACTGATTTATTTCTGAGAAACAAGATTTGAATATTTACGGAAATTATTTCGCATTCTGGTCTCCAACTAATGTTTAGTTTGCGGACTAAGAGAAAATCTTTGATTGGGGTAAGAGTTTATCGGTGCTGCAAACCCTCCAGCGATGCTAAACTCTAGCTAAAATAGGTAGGTGATTAAAAATCTTGTATATAAACGGCGCTATGTCATTTCGTATTCACGACAGAAGTATGTATCCAGTTCGAGCTGCTTACCGCTGCATAAAAATTCAAACAACAGCAATCTTCAAAGCTTCTGGACTGGCCCTGAGTTGGTATCAACATAAACGAAAATAGACCACCTCTGTTCGCAGACGATATCGTGGTCATGGCAAAATCGCTGAAGGACCTTGGCACAATGCTCAATGACTTCAACGATATTTCCCAACACATAGGTCTCCAAAACCTATGTCCTAATTTTGATTATTACTATTCAGTATATTTGCTTACTTTTTAAACATGAAATATTTACACAAAGTATTTACAAGCTGTTCTAATTATTCCTAAGTAATCGTTATAGAAATTATAACGTGTGATCTTTCATTATTAATATTGTGTTGACATTTTATAAGATTGATGACTCGGTGACATGTTTTTAATAAAACAAAATATATAAATGAGCTGTACATTTATTTTAATGTCATGGAAACTGTGTTAAAATACATACAAATATGTAGGTTATTGATTTCTATATAAATGTGGAAAGCTAGAAATTCCAAGGCTTTTCCACATTTCAATAAAAGTTACTGGTGTATCTGCCATCTTTATTGCATTCACTTGAAAAACTTATCTCATAACTTCTCTCCAAAGTTAGGTAACAGTCCAAAAACGACTGAGACACAGTTGGGCTCGGACAAATAAACGGGTACTTTTAGGGGCTTAGGAGAAATCTGACCTTAATCAGGGCAACGACTATACGACTAAATGAATCGATGTATGAGTATAAATTTAATAAAGCCAAAAAAAATACGCTTTTATTCTTGGCATTTGCAAAAAGCACGCAAAAAGGTGTGATTGTACGATGATAATGCTGATTAGAAAATGGGTTAAGCTAGTAGGGAATGCAGTCTCCTGACCTATCCCAATGGGGAAAAGGCTTAACGTTATGTATTTATATTTCTATTGTTAATTTTCCACACCGAGAAATTTTATAACGAAATTAATTTTTACTTTCCATTTGCCTTATTCAAGTTGAACGAATGGGCAAATTATGAAATTAAATTAAGTTATTAGTGTCGTCCATTAGCATGCAGCTACATGTGTTCGCACGATAACAAATGCAGCACGCAATTATTTAATAAAATTATTCAACATTACTTCTTCGTAATTTTTTTTTTAAATTATGTAGTATGTCTTCCACACACCTAAATAAAAATTTAACCCACCTAATATATGGAAATATCTTTCGAACGACTGCACCAAATTAAATAATTCTGTTTTACCCAACTGCGCGACACATAGGAGTGGTGATGTGTTTATTTGTGTTTGTTGTTGTCAAGACAGGGTTTATATAAAACAAAATTAATCAGCTATCAGTCAGCTAGTGCTTGCCAATGCTATTAATGTGAAAGTAACTCTGCCGGATTTAAGTAAATGAAATACATCTACAGTCTAGAGCCTAAGACAGAACAAAAGTAGGCTACATTTAATTTTTAATGCGAATAAAGGTCTGCAAGAAGTTAAAACCATGCGGGCGAAGTAACAAGCACTTTTAAAAATCTGCATTTACTCTCTATTTTTATAGATTAAAATGTGTAGTAAGTTTAATTCCTGGCTAATTTATCACAGCACTAGCATCACTATGAATTTTATAGGTATTTTTATATGCTACAAGTTTCCTTTGACTGCATGCAAAATTATGATATAACATTATGGTTAGTTATCATCAAATAACTTCGAAGAATAATTCTTCGTCAAGGTCATTCGATCCAAGCTAGTTGCTAAATTAAAATGTAGAAAATATGGTGAGTGATTTACTGAATTTATTCTGTAGTCACAAATTCGATTCCCACTTAGGACTATTATTAATGTGAGATACAAACATTTCTATTATTTATTATTAATATAAAAAACAAAAATTATGTGTGACCATTATTAATAAAGCTTCCCCAGGTTGTTACAAGAGCCAACTCAAAATCCTCTGTGAGACACAGAAAATTAACAACTAAATCCTCAGACCAATTAGCATTTTGATTTAGACTTCCTGACTAAATCTCATGTCCACACGTCAGCGTGACATAGTAGACCGAATACCGTCCAAAAGTTGAAGAAATCCGCGCAAATAGTGAGAAGCTCATGGGATGAGAAGAAGCAGAAATATCGCAAAGCGAGGAGAACGGCAATTAGATAAATATACAAAATTTGCTTATTTTCGTAGTGAAATTTTCGTGAGTTTGAGTCATATTAGAAATACTATGTTACTCAGGACAGGACTACAGGATATGCTGGAAACCTGGGTCGACATCCTCGATGTCAAAACAGTGAATGTTAGCCGGATACATAATATTTATAAAATTTGCTTACTATAAAAAAATTAAAATCACACTTTAAAAGGCTATATTTTGGAATTATGGCATTATCATTTCTTCTTAAATATCTGTAAATCGATCCGACTATTGCAACTTGCAAGTGGGTAAAATCAATTTCAATTATTCCGATACATAGATTAATACACGCACATATACAAAGATTGATGGATACGAACGAAGCTAGTAAAAGGGTGTTAAACTGACCTCTCTAGATCGCATCAGATATCTGACGAGTCTCCCACGTAATACTGCGAGTGTATTCTTGTCCAGCTCAGAGCTACCACCGGCAACGGACTGCACCAATACTTGCCACCGTGTCAGAGAAGTTTCCAGAAGACGAACTTCCTTTTTATCGATTCTAAACAATGAAAAAAATTTTTCAAAGCACAAATTATACCAGATACATAGATATATTATCATATATTATGCTAAGCTAATTCAACAGTAACCATGTATAGTGAGTAACCAGGAATAATGACTATAGTTCTCTGTATCTGTATGGAAACATGGACACAAGCTTTTGAAGTGAGTTCAGCAACAAAAGGTCTATGGTACAGATCGTTAAACTGGGAGCCTACTGCTGGACCCTGGTTTCGGGGATATCCCTTATCCAGAGCCTTGCTGGTGGTTGCCCTGAGATTGAGATCTGGACACATTCTGTCCAACAAATTCTTACACATAATAGGAAAGAGGACATCTCCACTTTGTGACACTTGTCACAAGGTGGATGACGTTGTACATTTGTTGGCGGAGTGTGTCCAGGTCGACAGGCAATGCTCTCTGTTTGGCAGTGACGTGAATGTGCTGCTAGCCAATCCGTGGCTCCAAAAAGTGGCGTCGGACCAAATTCTAGAAGTAGGTAGTTGTTTCTGTCTAAAAATTTAGAGAGAAACATCTATCTACTTCTAGAATTTTCTGTCGTTAAGAATATTATGAATACGACATTGATTTTGTCTCTCCAAAAATTAAAGACTAGTGTTGCAAGAGTAATCCTGCAATACCTGTCAGCCAGTTGCATCTCAATATCCAGTCCATCTTCTTTAAAGTCTGTAAGCTCTTGATCATTTAAAGTTTCTTCAGCATCAGAGAAAGACAACACTTTGTCTGTAGCATCTGAAATTAAAACATTTTCATTATTTATAGTTCTTTCTTTGTCTTTAGTAGACCAGGGTAACTTGTCAAAAAAATATGTGTCAAATTAGTTTAGACCAGACTACAGATTTGAATAGTTAATACTAATACTTATTATACAACAAAGTCGTTATTTTTGTATGTGAGCTTATATCTTCGAAATTACGCAATGCATTTTGATGTGGTTTTTTTTAAATATAGAGTGGTTAAGGAGGATGGCTTTTTTGTATAATTTGTTAAGGGCCTACATCAATATTATCGTTGACATGTAACTATTAACACAGCTAGTAGGTATAGAAAATGAAGAATTAGGGATATTTTTTTTGTTTACTCAAAATCTACTAAAGATATTTTAAATACGTGTTTCCATATATAATAGTTACCTATGTTTTTAAAGTTATTTCATTAGTCAAAACGCGATAATAGACCGACAAATGAAAAAAATAAAAAATTAGAGAGGTTGTTTCGCTAAGATTTTCTATCGAGAAAACTTTTTCAATCGCGTTTCTGAGTTTATGCGATCCTAGATTATATATTGAAAAAACATATACTTAAAAATTAGAGCTCTAGCCATTCAATCTAAAGAAAAAATGAAAACTTCGTACATAGAAAAATGCACGAAGCTATTTTGGTATCCTCTTAAGGTTTGATTACTAAATTCCAAGCGTACGAAGTTGCGGGCAACAGCTTGTTAATACTAAAATATGAGAAAGATTCGGTTTTTTTTTTCAGCTCATATATAGTTATGAGCTGCAATTCCATGGAGTGGAGATTAGGTCTACTAAACCAGGCATACATTATGTTGAGTTTTCATTTTCCTACAGCAAACATCACCAGTTTAGATTTTCATACAAAAATGTGTTATGGGTTCAAGTATAAAGAGATGTGTATTTTTAATAAGCATGTTTTTTTTGAGATTTTTTTAATACATAGAATAGATACTTACTTTTAGGCAAAGGTTGTACATTCTGATCAGGTAGCAGTTGATATTGTTTCAGCAACTGCCAATGTGCCATCAAAGATTTAGGTGTGCGAGAGGGATAGAACACATGCGGGTTTTGCTCCAGTAACTCTTGGAATTTCTCTACGGTCGGGTGTGAGGACTGCAAATAATTTGACACAAAACATGTCATTTAATACTTCTTACATCTACTTGTATTTTTCTTTTATATTGGACATGCAATGAAATTAATTAAACTTTTCAATGGGTTATTATTAGGTCCAGTATTCAACAAAGTCATCAGGGCATAGAAATACAATCTTTTATTTGTACCCTAAGGGTTTCACATTGACATAAAGTTTTTAGAGTACTACAATAAACATCACAAAAAAGCTTAATAGAAAACACTTCTTCCTGCCTTATAGCAAATTATTTGGTGTTGGCTCAACACATTTGTTCTTCCCAGCTCTTCTGTTAACTTATACACTCTCTTTCAACATAATCAGCATGTTATAGACTAGCAATTATACTTCCACTTTAAAGATCTACACCCAACAAAATATAAAGAATAAAAAAGAACATAATAATATGATATACAAGCTTATACATAGCTAAAATAATTGAGTATTTTAAAAAAAAAAAGTTCAACCAGCTTCATGTGTCTTTGAAATTTGAGGGATTTCCTTGATTTCTCAAGAGATAAACATCAGATCCTGACCTGGTGTAAATGGGACCACACGGGAACCACCAGCATTCAAATAAAAAAGAATCATTAAAATTGCTTCACCCAGTAATAAGTTATGAGGTTATAAACATAAAAAAAACCATACAGTTGAATTGAGAACTTCCTTCTTTTTGGAAGTCGGTTAAAAACTATATAAATAAAAGTCTTGATTAAACTTACAGCCGACAATGTTCCAAGTAATTCTTCTTCAGCATTAGAATAAAGTGCTTGTTGCTGGACTGCTGCAACTAAGTCTGGGTGTAAATTGCGCATTGCAGCAATAGCAACTCGTGAAATCTCTGCATTGTACAGCAGTGCATACCAACGGGACTGTAGCTCACTAACAGTGAAGCGACAAGAAAACTTTACACCTCTATGCACTATACGCAAATCATTAGTCTGTAAATAACAATATAAAAAACAGTTTAAAATTAAATAACCAGTTTATTTACATTTTATATAAAAGTATTATTATGGTAATAGGAAGAGGAGTAGGAAATTTCAACAGAAAAAAAAAACAGATTTACATTTTAACAAGACATAAAATTTTAACTTTATTGACTGAGAGTGTACAAATACGTAAAAAAGAAATAAGCCAAACAAAAAAATTATAGTTGATGTTTAGTAATTACCTGTTGCACACCTAATATCAAGGCCAAATCGTCTGTAGGCTTCCAACGCCCTAAATCTTTAGTTGATAAGTGGCTTAATTGACCCTTACGTCGAACTTTGCGAGCGGCACTGCCACCAGCAGTCACTTTACCAAAAGCTCTACGACGCTCTTGTGGTGGATTTACAGGTGTTACAGGAGCAATAGCAGATGGAAAGTCTACCACTTGGCTAGAATATGACTGTGTACGGATCCTCTTATCTCCTTTGCCCAATGAAGCACCCGGTAAACCCAAACTATATTCAACCAACTCATCATCAAATCTTCTCCGTTTTATAGAGCGTGATGAGCTGCAAATTGGAAGGATAAGAAGTACATGATTAATAATTCTAAAACAAGGAATCTTTGCGAAAGGCAAGATAAAATCTTAGTTTAGTACCTGCGTCTTTTGTTGTCGTCTGGCGCGTTATGAAATGGTGAACGTGAAACATTTGGATAATCATTACTATCTGATGTATTAGACGGAGCACCTATTAAATCCATTTTTCAAAAAATATTACCTTTATACGAAAAATAAAATTAATGGGCAATGTTTTTGTTTTTCATTACCACAGACTAACATTAACATATAAAGACATTTTGAAATTACTCTGTAGATTAGTGATGCACCAAAAATCTTTTATCTTTTAGTTTTGAACTGAATCAATCGAGTAAAATCACAAGGTCCCGATTTTATAAACTACTCTATACACCACAGATAACATTTAAATTATTAATTAGTCTGTGTATTATTGTAATTTTTGAGGTTAGGGTCATATTTTTTATTTATTTTGTAAATTATTTAAAATATGGCCCATTTGATGAGGACTATTGCATTTAGACCAACAGTGCTGATAACAAGATGTTACAATAAAATAGTTATTACCGACGATGGCTCTACAATAGTTGCTCTACACAAGGACCAAGAGTTTCCATATGAGTTTTCAAGACCTTTACCCGATGAGACGAAAGTGGATACTTCAGTTTTAAAGATGACCGATAAAGAAGAAGTGTACAGAGTGTTTAAAGAAATGAAACCTGAATTCGCTAGAAAAGAGCTATCTTCTCTAACTCTTACAACTGAACATAAATGGTTTCCTAGAGCTCGCGACAAGAAGGCTAAGAAAACAGAAATGAATCGTCCTTATTTATAAATTCGCTATTATATCCTTGTAGATTAGTTTAGTATTTAAATAAATAAAAGTAAGTGTTGTTATATAACGTTTTCATTATATAAATTCATGTTTGGAAAAATCTAACACAAAACTATGGCAGGAGTGGCCAACAATGCTTCGAGTAGGGAGACATTCAGAGTGACCACTTTTAGTAGTTATCTACTATTTTCAAGAGTCCACGGTGGTATAAAAGCACATTGCATAAACGTCCCCCTTCTTACCTTAGAAATAGGTCAAACGTGACTCAATTTTAAAATAAAAAGTAGATCGTATGTGTACAAAAGTTGGCCACACCTGCTCTATGGTAATCGAGGTGGTAAGTGCACTGAGCAGCTTACATAAAAGGTAACAAAAGAATGTTAGTATCACATATATAATCAAACCCTTAATTTGAGATATCTTAGAGCATGGATGTAAACTAGGTGAATGGGTAAAGCAGTTTTGTTTGCAACCACATCTAGGTATTTTGTTTATCTCCATAGTTTATTTCTACTTCCACTTGGATTACAAAAGCCAATTTCAATGAAACATGTTGAGCCACCTCTTAGTTTTGTTTTGAAACTGTGAGAAATGAATTCAGTGAACATCAGTAGCTTTTGTTATGATACCTAACGATAAAACTGAATGAAAAGCTGGACACATACAAAATCTCAAAAGATTATTAGAGAATTAAGGATGGCAATTTTAAAAATAAATAAAATTCCATTAAGTATATTGTATATTAATTTTACAAATTTCATAACAGGACTGACCATGACATCGTCTAGTGCACTACATCTTTCAACTCTTACATATTATTTGTATCGGTAACAGCTATTACATTGTATCTAGAAAGAATACTAGCCTCAATAACTATTTATATTAAACTAGCACAAGGCTCAGCTATGTAGTTAAATACATTACTAATTAGTAATGTATTTAACTACATAGCTGAGCCTTGTGCTAATAAATAATATAATTATATAATTATTATTATATTTTATATATTATTATATAATTCACTAATCTATATAAAGTTGCTCTATTTATAATAAAATAACTTCTCTATAAAACAAATTACATTTCTGTCACATTCAATATCACAATGTTTGTTTCCTTTGGTGCCCCTTTATATCTATATATTGCACTTATTAACATCGACTAGCTCAATATCAATCATATATATTTTATTCCCACTCAATTTGATATTATCTTTTCAATTATGCATTTTAATTCTGCAATCAGATTTTTTTTTAATATTTATAGCAAAAAATACTGTGTTTAGTAGGTATTTAAATTATAAATTGTCTAATGTCCAGGTGCTCAAGTCCACTATTTTGGAACAATTGTCATACCGGCACAATACCGGCACGATACCGTTGCAATTGAAGTCAAATATCCGTAGTCTGCTATATGCCGTCTTATCGGTCTTTCAATGGTAATAGAATTGTCGATCTCTTTTATCTATGCATTGAATTTTCGGTCTCTTTTATCTATGGATTGTGTTAGAATGGTATGTATATGTTGCCGTTTTTAAAAAATGTGTTAGTTGAAGTGATTTTCGAAAAACTACTAATAAATTTAAACATTTAATCATGCTAGACTTCGTTTAAATATATTTGTACATACTATTTATTAGTATAAAAAGCAATGTGAAGTTTAGGAGATTAGTAAATTGCAATAAATTACAAAGAACAATTTCTAATATTTCTATCTATCTATTTTTTATTTATGGCAATCTGTCGACACAGGACAATTTAAAAATATTACTGTCAAATTCAAAATAGCAGACTACCGAAACATTTCAGTCATTGAATTGCAATTGTGAAGCAGTTGTGTACGAGACTAGCAATTTATGTCACTTTGACAATTGTAAGACAATGATGAAGTCGTTATGACGACACATTAATAGTAGACTACCAAAAACTTTACTATTGCACCATAATGGTACAATAATGGTACAGTTGTGACACCGTTGAAATACCCGACTCAGGGCCCAGGCTCTGAATTGCTTAACACGCATATTACCGTTATCTAAGGTACTATTCCTTTTTAGAATATTTTTTAATTGTATAGGGTATTTATATATCCTAGCAAATTTAACCAAAGTTAATTCTTCTCTCTTTAATAGCCACTAAAAAATTTTAAAAAACTGCGGAAAACCTTCTATAGGTACAGGCTGATAAAAAAAATGGAATGGCTTTCAGTACACGATTCCGATTACGAAAAACATTACAGTTGGGTACACAAATTCTGACCTAACTACATATTTGTGAAAATTATTGTTGTGGATTTCCGCACATTTGCAATTTTTATGACGATTGTTTACAGTTGGCATTTTGCACGGCCTGTGCATCGTACCCATAACCTGGCTAGTGTGTTTTTAATAGATAACTAGCGGACCCGACAGACGTTGTCCTGTCCCACGTTCTGTGTAAAATGTTCTAACATCAACAACAAAAAATTTCATCAAAATCGGTCAAGCCGATTTCATGCTATGTCGTGACAACGGAAAACGGGTTTCATCTAATATATAAAATTCACGTGTCACAGTGTTAGTTACCGTACTCCTCCGAAACGGCTTGACCGATTCTTCTCAAATTTTACATACATATTCAGTAGGTCTGAGAATCGGCCAACATCTATTTTTCAAACTTTTTTTTTTAGTATGGCAAAACTACGTTTGCCGGGTCAGCTAGTTTTTATATATATAGATAAAAAATTATCAACAATATCTGAGAGCATTATACACATACATAGAACTAAAAAGTATAGTATATCTGTAATAAAAATAAAACTTAAGGGCCTACATCAATATTATCGTATATCATCGCCGACACGTACATATTAGCACAGCCAGTAGGCACAGAAAATGAAGAATTAGGGATACTTTTCCTATTTACTCAAAATCTACTAAATATATTTTAATTCTGATTTACGTGTTTCTATATATAATAGTTACTTATGTTTTTAAGGTTATTTCGTTAGTTAATACGCGATAATAGACCGACAAATGAAAAAAATAAAAAATTAGAGAGGTTGTTTCGCTAAGATTTTCTATCGAGAAAGCTTTTTTCAATCGCGTTTCTGAGTTTATGCGATCCTAGATCATATATTAAAAAAACATATACTTGAAAATTAGAGCTCTAGCCATTCAATCTAAAGAAACAATGAAAACTTCGTACGTAGAAAAATGCACGAAGCTATTTTGGTATCCTCTTAACTATGCAAGTTACAAAAATATATTCTTTGAGTTATCACTGTATATGACGAGTTTTAAATTCAGAACACAATAGTGACATAAATGTGCAGCCAAATGTGTAGCACTTGGCAAGTAGTGCAAGTCCTCGAACAATGAATGCTCATCACGTGTGACACCTGTGCCCTTTGCCTAACATCTAGGGCTCGCTTGCAATACACATACTATTCTAAATACCACCACCGTGCCATAACTGCCAATCTTTAAAAAAAAGTTGTAATATTTAGTTCAAGAAAATATAAATCTTATTGCATTCAAATGACATTTTATAACTATAAGGCTAGAAATTGTACTATTAGTTAATTATAATCATTATA
Organism: Orgyia antiqua; assembly: GCA_916999025.1. Taxonomy (NCBI): domain Eukaryota; kingdom Metazoa; phylum Arthropoda; class Insecta; order Lepidoptera; family Erebidae; genus Orgyia; species Orgyia antiqua. The sequence goes on from OU779862.1 coordinate 26,559,431, forward strand.
AATTACACACTTATTCTATTTATTACTCAAGCACTGCATTATCTGGATGGTAAATTTTCTTAATCTATAATAGAGATAAATTTATTTTTACAATATACCTATAGCCTCAATAGAAAAATTAAAAATAATGGCACATGAGAATAAGTCTGTTAAAAAGTATAATTCATTAAAAAAAATAGAGTACATATTTCGTAAAAATTCTTTTAAATATTTTAACAAAATAATGTGTTTATCAGATCTAGGTATTATTTATTTGTTTACATATTACATTTTAAACATCCTCTATAAAATAAATCTTGTTTTTCAAATCATTCGAAGTCTCAGTAAATAATATATTGCGGCTTAATTAATGACGCAGTGAATATTTATTTAATAGTTGAATATTTATTAATTTATTATTATTGTGTTCATATACCAAACACATAAAAAACAATTTAAATAATTTATATTATAGTTTTAAAAACAAACAAATTTTAATTACATACTTTATATACTAACTTTTATCAAAAATAATGCAGTAAAATTAACCATAATTTGTATTTAATACATAATATGCTTAATATATAATTTATATATTTTTTTAAATATAATTTTAATGTATTAAATATTTAATAGTCTTAACAATTGTTTAAGAGATTTCAACAAGCTTAACCCGCACTAATGTAATCTGGGTACGCAAATATATATTATATTATGATAAATAAATTAATACTTAACACTAATCCAAATTAAACCACGACTTGTACACAAAAGTTAGTCTAAAATTAGTTGTAATTGTCAATGCCACTTCTCTCTTTTTCAAATTCCCGCATTTTGTTTTTTACGTTGTATTATTAGGGAACAAGATTTCTTATATCTATGTTAGTCATAGTATGATCTGTCTAGGCTTCGTACACGGCAACGTCGAAGAGCTGAAACCTCTGATGAGAGAGATTGAAGTAAATATTGTGACCCGTAACGTCAGCGGATCCGATTAAGGCGAAGTTCCCGCTCCAGCTGTTGTAACTGGCGGATAAATCCTTCATTAGGATGTATATCGCGGCGAGAACGAACTGTTCCCAATGCTTCGGCTAAAGTCATTCCTCGCTTGATCATAAGAAATGCTAAGGCGCATGTAGCTGAGCGGGATACACCCATCATACAATGTACCAAGACTCGACCTGGAATGAGATTTAACACAATTGCTAAAAAGTAAAAACCAAAATCATTTACATATCGGCTTTGTGTTGTGTATAGTCTCGAGATAGTTTGCTGAATATTAAGGATAACACACAGTGCCGGATAAAGCCACTGCTACCCTGCATCGAATTCTGTGATAAGGAGCCCCATTGTTTGCTTTATCATGAGCGTAGCAATTCAGGGGGAGGGAGGTTAGTAGTAACTAAATTTTGGGCAATAAAATATGCCAAATATTTTTATGACGAAGATGGAAGTGATACTGTTTTGCAATATGAGTACGTACCGCCACTTGAAACACCCTCATCAATGAAGTTGGCAGCTATGTGAAAATATCTCGATATATCGGTCGACGGCAGGTCCATAAGCTGAAATCCTTTGTAACGAAGACCTGGACAATCGCGGTAATATAAGTGGTCTGTGTCCACCTGCGTGTACCGCTTGCCTTCAGCCGTGTTCAGTACATAGTTGATGCCCATGCGCCTCAGAAACTGTTTGTCCTTAGCGGCAACTCTAAACAGAGATAGCAATACAAGGAATGCAACAGATATATTTATCTGTAATGAGCTGCCGAGTAAACAATAACATAATATGTTATTGTTACATACATAGGTAATAGGCATTAATTGACCACAATAATCCAGTTTTTATTTTAGGTTTGGAAAGTCCGAATCGTGAGTGGCCAATGAAAAAACTTCTTTTATGTAGTTGGTCAAATAATACATTACTCATTACTCACGCGTCACCGACGTACAGTCCAGGATATACTTCATTGACATCCGGTGTTGGGTTATAACTTATATCGGCGAATGGTCGACTGCGAAACGATGACAACGAACTCAGCACTGAGGACGGTGCACCGTAACTCTGCGTATGGAATTTACGCGATATATATTTACATAGCGACTGTCCCATATTTAAATTAATTTATACACAAGTTAGTACGCAAAAAGGATCGCGTATATTACTGTGAACAACTTCGACTCGTGATATAATCGCAAATTATGATAAAAGACGTCAAACCAATGTCAAGATAACGAGGAACATGTTATTATAGAATTGCAGAGACCTATACGTGTATAGGTACATAACTCATATTTCACAATGATATATTAATTATCTGAATGATATTACATATGAACAAATAATGCATAAGTCTTCGCATGGAAAATAGTTTGATTACCTACTGTGTTATACTTGTATATGAATTTGAACACAAATATTACGAGAACAAAATTTTGAATTACTACTTCAATTAGCGAGTTTTGTGAAAATTAAAATGAAAAAACATAAGACGGATAAAAACATATATGAAAATTAAATAAACGTTGGAAAAAGCTTTGGAAAATCAAGTGTGCGACGCAGTCTCGCACTCTAGGATTTCCCCGTACATACTGGTCCGAAGAAAAGTAAAACAAGATAAAATGCAACACAATACAAATGGCTACTATGAGCTGAATAATCCATTGTTATAATAATTATGAAGCCTAATGGAGCGGCAGTTCAACATAAAAAATACCAATTATAAAAAAAATTCCAAGTCAATGCCCTAAATAACGTTGCAAAAGTATGGAAAACAATGGGTAGGCTACGGTTTAGAGACGAGCACGCTCAAGAATAATAAACGATAATAGACTCAGTATACATTTTATATAAATCGCATAAGACTTACTCTAAAATATTTACAGGTTTTATAGTGAAGCAGAGCATGCAAGCTATTGTTACCAGACATTGTTTATAAACGTCCACATAATACAAATTCAATGGAATATGTGGCTGGTGCAATCTGATTTTATTTACTTATAAGTGTACTAGCTAACAAGCGCCGTTACACCCGCTTTCATGGATTCAGTTGTTCAGGTTTTAGTGTAAGGTATATTAATATCCTATTTCAGACTATAGATAAATACTATTGCCAAACTTTATCCAAATCCATGCTAGTTTGATTAAGTTACAAACAAACATCTTAGGTACTTCTTAGTATAGGTAATTGATGAAAAATGGACAGTCTATGTAAAAGCAACCTACGTTTAAAAAATTTAAATAACCAGAATTTTTAACAATATCAGTCCACTAAACAAATGATATTTGTGTGGAATGTTCATAGCCATTGTTAACAATAGTTGGCGCCTACGCAGGTGACTCTCGCCAAAAGTCAGATAGGCGTAGTTATTCGTAACTAAAGATTAAAAAGAAGTAATCTCAAGGTAGTTACTGTACTAGAATATGTATTTAGGTATCCAAAATAGGAGATCCGTAGATGTAAGGGTAAATATAGGCAGGTATACGACATAGCCTTAAGGCTAAAAGGTTTGCCAAACATATGAGCAGACATCCCTCAGGAAACAAATTGAGAACCGAAGAAAGTTTCCCGAGTGGTGAAAACGGGGAAGAAACGTACGTCGAATTTCGAAATATATGACGAACGCTACCAGACATTACAACTAAAATAATGCGGAGTAGGTACTTAATGGGATATGGTAATGCAAGACCTTACTTAAAAGCGCCTATGTCAAAAGACTGATAATGGATGGATTATTAACAAAATACGATAGTTAGGGACACGATTTATAATAGGATATTATAGCTATTTCGTTCAGAATATTATGACATGGATAAAGCTAACTATTTATTATCACGACTCGATAATTTCATTTTACCTTCCGTTTACTTAATATTTTGTGTAGTTGCATAGAGACACGCTAGGTTGTATTTTATAAATATGGGGTCACACAGGTAAAATATAAATACCATTAGGGTCCTCATGTAGGATCCTACACGCTGCTCTCTAGCCGCACAATATGAATGAGATCTCGGAAATAGTGAGTACTGCCAAATGCCAATGAGCACACATATTATATTATTAAAGCAACGAAAAAACCATAAAATTACTTTTAAAAAAATACATAAACATTAATTTAATAAATAATAAGCATAATTATAATCTGATGGACAATTTTTAAGTAAATACCTAACCTAAATGATAAAGTTAATTTAATATGAAAAAGTAAGTGAGATAGTTCAACCTTATTGCACCTTGATTTTACGATAAAAAGCTTCAATGTCCTGATAATAAGGATATTACATTTGTGTAGGTTCTTTATAGGTTGTCACAGTAAAAATGAATATTTTTGGATGTTTACTCAAACATTGTCATGCCGTCATTTGCTGGAACCTATTATATAAATCTATACCTTAATATTTTAAAGCCGACGAATTTGTTTATTTGTTTGAACGCGCTAATCTCTGGAACCACTGGCTCGATTTAGACGATTCTTTCAATGTTAGATAGAACATTTATCTAGGAAGACTATAGGCTATATCACATCATGACCAAAAGGAGCGAAGCATCAGTAAATAATTCCACGCGTATAAAGTTTAACGTTTTACATCCTAAAATAAATGTATACGAAATACAAAGTTAAACAGCATATTATTATACGTCAAACAAAAAGCTCAAAACCAAAAGAAAAAATATTACAATAGCATATCATTGTAATTTCAAACGAAAAAAGTATTCATAAACAATATTACATACATCATAATATGAAACTTGTCTGCGGGGATACCGAGGATATAGGAGCTGTGAAAAATATTAAACACATACAATTTAAAAAAAAAACTATAATAGTATAATTGAAATAAAAACAACTATGTATAGCGTATTTTGATAAATTGGCTATATTGTTGTGCACATTTTTATTAATTAAATTCATTAGTCTTTAATACACATATTTTCTAATAAAAAAGTTCTGTTAATATTGCAGAATTGAATTGTTTTCACTATTAATTTTTATTTTATTTTGTTAAGTTTAGTTGTGCACAAAGAATCTGTACCAATGTCAATCTTTTAAGTTTAGAATACAGGATGTTTGAAATTCAAATTTCAAAATAAGCATAAAATAGAAAACAAACAAAATATCATTGAGTTGCCACAAAAGAACCAAATATTTTTGCTATTTTTGTTTTGGTTTATGTTAAGTAACTAATAATTATTATTGACAGTGCTCAACAAAATTATTTTAGGACCTTGATAAAATTTATTTTCATTTTCTAATAATTACAAGTATTACAATAATTATGTTAATAGAATTTTTTGCTCATATTAACAATTTTAAATGAAATATTTTTTCCGCAAATAACTTGTTTCTACTGTAGATTTGTGAATCATTGTGCCATAAATTAGACATTTTTTTAAAAGGATATCTTATTTATTTTATCTTGATTATTATATTATTTTTTCAGTTACCATTACCCTTAGGCTTTATAAAACAGAAAATCAGTAATTTATTACTTAGCAAGCTGTGACATAACAATAAACAGAAAAACATGAGAATAAAAAAGAAGACTAATATTACAAGTTGTCTTAATACTGAACCCTAACAAGGCGGGAATAAGAAAGCCGATATCTCTGTTTTCATACGTAAATACATAACAGCGACCTTGAATCTATGACTAATATTGATACAAAAATAGATCTGGATGAGGTTCATTCTATTTATATCTACATTTATAGGAGAATTAATATCTTTAGAAACAAATTCCTTTAGCAGAAGAATAATTATGCATAAAATCCAAAAAATGAAATAGCTTTAATAATAAATTTCATAAAAATTTACACTTACCGAATCTCTATAACTCATGTTGATAATTTCTTTGATAATCTGTGGATTTATATGAAACCTAAAATATATAGAATATTGAGAAATACCTATACTTTAACTACAAGCACTAGCAAAAATATACGGATAAAGTGAATTATTTTTAATCAAACAATTTCAACCGATTGCGCGGAATTAAAGATTAATAAAAGCTGAATACAGAGTAATGCATTTCCTATTTTAATGTCAATTAATGTCCGAAAATTACAGATTAGTATTTGAAGAGAGTCACAGAGAGAAGAACTTAAGCATAGAGAAAATGTGCTCGATTGTGCGAAGCGTTGCTGTAGTTGGAACACTCAACGTTGAACATTATGCCGCATAATGTGCTCTTGTGCTGTAATTGTAAAACCATCACTATATGCAAATTTCATGATGGTTCTGAAATTATCATTAAAAAGCCCTACTAATATAGAAGATCCTAGATATGCTCTGAAGTGATAAGAGAATAATTGTCATAAATCTTCAACTTTCTAGTCTATATTACGCTATTGTTCTTCTATTATTCTGTATTATTGTATAATTCAACGGGGAGAAAGTCGGAACATAAAACCTCAGTTAGTTAATTTTTTGCAGGCACACCGTCATCTTAATTTTTTCCACCCGCAATATTTACCCCATTAGTTCATTAGAAGACAGCTTTAAAATACATTTACGCTGATTTATAGCCGATGTCAATAAACTAATCTAGTATATCCATTTCCCGCCATTGCCAAAGACGGCTTATTTGTAAGAGTGAAATTTTCGTTAATTTTATTCTTCCTTGTAAAAGTTTTAAATATAGTGCGCTCCACTTATTTGCCTCTGTATACATATACAAGAAGAATATCAATATTTCCAAGTCTAACCTTAAGTAAGTGAGTGTATCATTGTAGCATCGAGCTGAACATTGTTACTACAACAATAGGCTTATTTTTGTAATTAATGCAGTGTAAACATATGCTATTTAGTGTAATTACGATAATATTGTGAGAATGTTGTAACTGCTTATAAAAATAGAAAAATAAAATAGTATCTTTCTTTTTCTACTAAGGTATGTAGTATAAGCCACACAAATTGGTAATGCGCCTGGCGGCCATGTTGGTGACGTCATAGTGACGTATAGATGAGAATATTACATTTTGTTTGCTGTACTTTTTCTTTGCTGATGACGTCACAAGGGCGTTAATTTGACAAGGTTCCAGCGCATTACCAATTTGCGTGGCTCATACATACCTAAGATTGAACCACGATTACATCACTTATTAGATTTCGCAAATGTAAGGTTTATGAAATTAGTGCCTTGGTTGTTGTTGTTGTTTTTAATATGTTAATAGTAACAAGATAAGTAAAAGCATAGCAAGACACATGGCTTATTTGAAAAAATGTATTCATTAGTATGAAAACATTTCTTTTTCGTTATTCTTTAACTATTATTATATTATTAATGTGAAAATTCACACTATGATGTAGGTATGTAAGTTCATATTTATCTCACATTGTGAGAAACACTACCAGAGGTCATTTTTACGTAGGTAACCAATAAAAATGGGATTGTTGGCTCTCTATTTTAACATTGTAATATGCTATAATTTACTTGCTCTGCTCTGTGGCTCTCTCTAATCTATAATAATCTATTTTTTAACCGCGCCTGGATTTTGTGATTGTTATGTTGTGTTGATTTTCCAATATTCAAAGTGTTAATATGAAATATATTCGGAACTACTAATATTCCTTATCACGTTGAGAGGAATATATATAGAAATGGATGAAAAAGAAGAATTGCATCTAACCTCTCCGGAGTTGCAAGTTTTGTCTGAACTTGACAGGTACTTATACTATTCAAACAACATTTAATTTTGTATTTTTAATTTGGCTTAACTTTTGATCCAAGAACAGCTATTTTGGATCTAGTTTTTTTTTTTGTAGGTAGCCTGTACCATAGTAAGTCCCCACGTAAAATATTACTGCTCTTCTTGCTGACGAGATAAAGTAAGTAAAAAACGTTTCGTGGTATTTTTTTTGCAGCTTTAAAACCTGCTAAAGTTGAGCTATGATACAAAATTGGGCTTATATTTTGAAAGTCCGTTACCCGAAGTTAGGTTGTTAGGTTTTTTTTTTATAACAACCCAAAAGCAATCTGTCCGTTACCCGAAGTTAGGTTAGGAAAACTTGGGGGGAGGGAGGGGTTTGCGCGGGTTTTCCCCCCCATAGTGGGTACCCACCTCCCCTCCCCCCCGCCCCGCACCCCCACCCCCCCAAAATAGCTGTTCTTGGATCAAAAGCGGAACCTATGAATTGCCTGCAGTTTGTCATAATTAGTTTGTACATGCTCTCGTTTACATGAAATAATTAAAACAAGTTGTGTAGCGTAGCTCCGTATGTACTAATCAGTTTAAACCCTTACTGTAGCCTAGTTAACATGTATGTAGTTACATTCTAAAACCTAACTCATAAAAAGTAAGTGAGTGTTTAATAGGAGAATGATACCCCTGTTTAACACACTTAACATTAACGTTTGCTCAATAACCCCTATACAATTAAAAATGATTAAAGAGTTTGTTTGTTTGAACGCACTAATCTCAAGAACTACTGGTCTGATTTTAAAAAATCTCAGTGTTGTGTATGATATTTATCGAGCAAGGCTATAGGCTAAATAGCATCTTGCTTCCATCAATAGGAGTGAAGCATCAGTTCGAGTCGAATTTTTTAATTCCCATGTGTACGGAGTTGTGGGCAATACCTAGTTATAGATAATTAAGTAAAAACTATGTATTATGTTGCCATTAACATTGATTTGTCTAATGCAGAACTTAAACTTTAGAAATAACAGAACATGAACATGAAGCCATATCAAATCTTTATATACATTTATCTGGGGTATCAGCATTATTTTTTCTGCCCTTATTCCATTATTTGGAGTCAATCAGTATTATTTCATTTCATAATCAATTAGTTTGTTGCTGTTTTAAAATAGTAGTAAAATAGTGCATATTTTTTCATTACTTCAATGTATACCTAAAATCAAATAGTACAGGAATGATAAATGGGAATGCTAAATGTACTGCTAATTGGGAATGTACAGGAATGAGCTAAAAATAGAACAGTAAAATTGCTGCTGCAGCTTATTTGAATAAAAAAATTGATTTGAAATATTTCTTAATAAATTTTTTGTATGATTTCAGCCGGCAGTTTGGTTTCCTAAAGCTGCGTGGTACAGAACATAGTAGAACACGAGCCCTTATTCTCAAAGCTGTGAAATATCTGGAAGGCATGTTGGTTCAAGTTAAGGTAGTTAATCTAGTTAGATGCATTATCCTACTAATATTATAAATGTGAAAGTTTGTTAGTATGGATGTTTGTTACTCTTTCACGCAAAAACTACTGAATGGATTTTAATTAAACTTTGCAAAAATGTAGCTTATATATCAGAATAAAATATAGGCTACTTTTTATCCGAAAGAATGGAATGTGACGATGACGAGCCTCGTGGTTGAGTGGTTTATGTAACGGACTGCCGATCAAGAGGTTGCGGGTTCGATTCCCGCTCGGGACAATCATTTGTGTGCTTTTTCTAATTGTCATGTATGTTCTGCGTCTGGGTGTTTCTATGTATTATATGTATGTATTTACAAAAGAAAAGTAGTTTATGTATTATATCCGTATTCTGGTACCCATAACACAAGCCTATAAGCTTAGCTTGGGATCAGAGGACGTTGTGTGGAATGTCCGTGAATATTTATTTATTTATTATTATTTATAATGTTCTCATGGGATAAAGATTTTTTATCCTTTTTTACCGTGGGGCATAGCTAGTATATGGTATTATTAGCCTTAAAAATGTTTGTGGTATTGTGGGATTGTCAACATGGCTCATGTGTACCAAAATTTTAAATGATTTTTACTTACTTAATATTTGGATCTTAAATTTCGCACATTTAATAACCTATGACAATGCAATAATTACAAAAATTATCTAGAATTTTCAAATGTGTTTCTTTAAATTTTATACTAAGCAAATTATTAATTTAATTTGTATTACTTTTTGATTTATGATGAACAGGAAGAAGAAAGAGCATGTTCACCAGGAGCTAGGAGAGACATATGCATAGATCCTAAGACTTATTGTAAATTGGGACACTTTCATTTACTTCTAGAGGATTATGCTAAAGGTAAGTAAGAGATACTGAGTATATGGAGAGTTAATATACTAATATATGCAAGAGCAACTGCTCTAATGTCTGCACTATCATTGGTTGACTGGTAGAGAATACCGATGGCATTAAGTCCGCCCTTGTACATTATTAAAGCGCAAAATGTTATAAATAAATAAGTGGATTAAACATTTTGACGGGCTTCGTGGTGGAGTGGTTTATGTAATGGACTGCCGATCACGAGGTCTCGGGTTCGATTCCCGGTTGGGACAATCATTTGTGTGATATCCATAAATGTCATACAAATGTTTGTACTGCGTCTGGGTGTTTACTATGTATTATATGTATGTATTTACAAAAGAAAAGTAGTTTATGTATTATATCCGTATTCTGGTACCCATAACACAAGCATATAAGCTTAGCTTGGGACCAGAGGACGTTGTGTGAAATGTCCATGAGTATTTATTTATTTATTTATTTAGCATGAAGCCTGCATCTTTGGGTGCCCCATTCTTTAAAATTTCATCATCTTTGTCATACCTTTTGCTCATGGGGTTAGACAGAGACTATAGAGCGTTATCTGCTATGATCTAATCAAACTCTCTTTTGCTTTATTTACACTCGTACATCGGGTCATATATGCCTATTTGATAACTTCTTATCCAGACACAAGGGCATGACAAGTGGCCTCTTTATAGAGTGTGCTACAGGCAATGTGATAAATAAGCTGAATATATAAGCAAAAATAATATTGGAATTCTGAAGAAAAAGTGTTAAATGCCAAACATTGTTTTATTGCTCTTACAATTTGTTTAGGCTCTTTGGTACCTATTATTTACTCAATACTAATATTTTAAAGCGGAAAAGTTTGTTTGTTTGTTTGTATAAGCTAATGCCAGGAACCACTCTGGTGCAATTTGAAAAATTCTTTCAGTGTTGGATAGTACATTCATCATGGAAGGCTATAGGCTATATAACATCACGCTGAGACTAATAGGATCGGACCATGACTGAAAAATGTTGCAAAAACGAAGAAAATTATCTAAATTCTACATACAAAATCGCAGGCAGTACTTCGTTCGAAGAAGTATAGCTCGAATTATAATAGAACAGTCAAAGCATACAACATTTCAATGACGTAATGAACCACAAGACCAAGAATGACAAATATTGAAATTATTAGTTTAATACTGAGTAAACTTTTTATATAAGTGAATATGGTTTACGAGTTATTTCAATTACTTTATTAATTGGGAAAGTCCCAAAAAATACCGCAATTGTCCTTGTAATAAATTAAGTTCAAATAAATTGAAATCCATTGATATCTCATAATATATTCTTCGTAAATATGGTTTTGCTAGTGTTACAATGTAAAAAAAATCCATGAAGTTCTTCTCCATGGGATTTACTTTTGGAGCAGACGCCTAGCTTCTGTCTTTTTAAATAAAAAATATGTAAATATGTGCAAAATATCTATTTATTTTATTAATTTTTAAAAGAGCATGTTTATCTTGCCTATCTTATATATATATATATCTATACTAGCTGAACTGGCAAACGTTGTTTTGCCATACTAATCATAAATCAATAGCTGTTCGTTAGTTTCGCTAAGACTCGAGAAAGGCTGGGCCGATTATTGTGATTTTGGTATTGAAATATTCGTGAAAGTCCAGGGAAGGTTTAAACGGTGTCAAAATATGGGGATCTGAAATTCCACGCGTACGGAGTAACGAGGATCAGCTAGTTTCAAATAAAAATATTTGACTTTGACTTACTACGAAAAAAGATGAGGTTCATAATTTTCACGTAATATACTTACGCTTTAAACATACTCGTACGTACATATGAACTGTCTATTTTAGGGTTTCGCACCAAAGACCCTATTGCCCTTCCGCTATCTAGCCCAGTCATTTAGTATTTTTGCCTGGAAAGTTTTCCGGAAGTTTTGAAAATTGGTGATTTTATAGATTTTGATGTGCTCTTTCCAAATTTCAACTTTGCCACCTCCTATGTCGCCCGTTAGCGCCGCCATATTGAAAAAATGGCGCCCCAAATCAGTGTTTTGATAATAACTCCTTTCCGACGCATTTTACAGGAAAACATATTTGGAAATTTCCTACAATTATGACATAATCTTATTTTTTCAATAATCAATAGTTAAATAAAATAATAGTTCCTGCGTACGAGCGCCGTAAACCATTATACATCCACACCAACGTATATTATATACTTCATTATACGAATTAAATATTGTTCCATAGAATGAATACCCAGCTAACTATAGTCTATCCCACCAAAAGTTTGTATTTAATGTCTTTTCTTTTTATACTTGACTGACGAAAAGTTTACAATCCTTTTTCCTCCACTTCAATAACTTCACTTTCTTGCAGTATATCACCACAAATAAAGCAGTTTACTTCATTAGAAGCCATGGCTCTACAAATGCAAACGACACTGTGAAATGATAAACGTATACTGATGAAGTGATGACTCAGACTAAATATTTCTATTGAGCTCAGCAGCTGGGTCCAGATGTTTCTTAGAAGGGGAAGAAGGGGCTTGACACAAAAGGGACATATTCCTTTATACCTGCGGAGACATGGCAGACTATAGTTAACAGGGTTTTCATTCTATGGAACAATATTTAACCTTCGTATAATTAAAGTAAATAATACACGTTGGTGTGGATGTATAATGGTTTACGGCGCTCGTACGCAGAAACTATTGATTTTAGGGAAAAAAAGATTATGATATAATTGTAGGTCCTCTCTTTTATTTTCTATAGATATGTTTTCTTGTAAAATGCGTCGGAAAGGAGTTATTATCAAAAAACTGATTTTGGGCGCCATTTTTTTAATATGGCGGCGCTAACGGGCAACATACGAGGTGGCAAAGTTGAAATTTGGAAAGAGCACATCAACATCTATAAAATTATCAATTTTCAAAACTTCCGGAAAACTTTCCAGGTAACCCTTTATTTTTTCGACCAATTACTGAATCAATCCGTCCGTCCGCTTATGACTAGCGGGGCCAAGTCTGCTAATTCTGCTATTACAATGTTGCCATAATGGTCAGTCACTGATGCCATTATGGTGCCATAATGACACCAAACTTGATTTTTTGTCACAAATGACGCCATTATGGCACCATAATGGGGTCAGTGACTGATCATTGCGACAACATTGTATTATTAGCAGAATTGACCCCCAGGCTGTATCTGATAAGATAGCTAAACTCAGCCATTAATTTATTTTTTCTCGTATCTTGATGAAATGCTTATGACCAGTGATTACTATGACATGACAAATATCTATTTGTTATGATGATAATGGTTGGAAACCCTTTGTGGGCGAGTCCAACTTACACTTGATTTATTTTACTCATTTTTTGTTGCAGCAATGTCGGCATATCAAAAGTTTTATGCATTAGAACCTGATAACTGGAAGGATCCCCTTTTTCTATATGGATTAGGACTATGTTACTACCACTACAACGCCTTTGAATGGTGAGTTAATATCTATACTTCTATACTAATATTATTATAAAGCTGAAGAGTTTGTTTGTTAGTTTGTTTGAACGCACTAATCTTCGGAACGACTGGTCCGATTTGAGAAATTCTTTCAATGTTGGATAGTACATTTATTGAGGAATCTATTTAAAATGACTCTGCGACCGGTAAGAGCGTGGCATTAGTGAACAATATTGCAAAAACAAAGCCGCTAACATCAGCTAGTGTTTCTTTATACATATTTAAGGTCTTATTCATAATTACTTATCGGAGGTTTAAAAGTTCGCTAAAATCTGTTCGCGAAAATTGTCCAAACTTGTTATTCACAATAGTCTTTTTACGCTAAAACGTTTTTAAATAAAACTACTTTTTACGGATTTAGACGCGTATGTTTTAAATTTTGGTCCGACGTTTCGGAGACTTTGCAGTCACCATGGTCTCATGGTCATGGTCTCACCCGTGACTAGAGATGGGAATAACGGCTTAAAATTTTAAACGAATTTAAACGAGATGCTTAAAAAAGTTAGCTGCTTAAAAAAGTTGCTTATTTTTAAGCAGCTATTTTATGCGTTTTAACTTTTTCGTTAAGAAAATTAACTCAACTTAATTTTTGTAGTCTGCTTAAAATTCATAATATGCTGTTTGCTTACTGTTTAGCTTTTATGCTTTTTAACTTTTTCGTTAAAACATTTAACTGAACTTAATTTACGTTGTCTGCTAAAAATTTGCTTACCGTTTAAATAAAAATTTTACACTTACATCTCTTTTTACATTTTCAATGAACTTTCCTTCGTACTTGACAGGTTTAAGCAATTAAGCACTAAAATTATATTCAGAGAGTTCTGAATATAATTTTAATGTTTAAAGTATTATTTTAGAAGTTATACATTTTAAATAGAAGATACTAAAAATTATATTTCGTATATTCAGGCATACTTAAAGTTCGTTGATTTTATGTACAGAATCAGAATGTATTTACATTTACAACATATTTACAGAAGCGAAATATTCACAACATTTCATTAAATTTATGGATTGCCGTTTAGAAACATTATTTTTTAGAAACATTATTTTTTATTTACAACAAATATTATTTAACTAATAGTAACAATACAAGTCCGCAAGCAATGCAAGTAAACAAGTGACACGAAGAAAAACTGTTAGCTAAAGTAAGTAAACAAAATTTATTAAAAAATCAAATAAAAATAAATATCGAATTAATTTAAAATGTTTTTATTTTAAAGTATTTTGCATTAAAATTTTTGTAATATTACTTTATTTATAATATTACTAATAATACGTATTTTCATTTTGGTAAGTGTATTTATCTATCATGAACTTAAATAATCAAACAACAATATTATCTATTTACCGTAACAACACGCCATCTATCATTATTAACGGCGAAATTTAGACAGCGATGACTGCTTTTAATTGATTGAAGATAATCACCAAAAATGTCACTAGATGGCTTTATACCAACATTTTGAAAATATTCTCACAACTGTGTTGCAATTTTAAGATAAGCAATAAGCGCGGATTGCTTATAAACGGCAGCGTGCTTTTTTGCTTATTTTAATAAGCATTGCTTATTTTAAGCTTTTCGTTTAAACGCTCACTACTACCCGTGAGTACGCAGTCACCATGGTCACGGGCCGTGACCATGGTGACTGCAAAGTCTCCGAAACGTCGGGCCAAAATTTAAAACAAATATACGCGTCTAAATCCGTAAAAAGTAGTTTTATTTAAGACCGTTATTGTTTAATAGCTAAGACCCATGGTTTCATCCGTGTTTATAGTTACTACCCTCCAAACGTAATAATATATAGCCTATATGTTATTCCGATCTATAAACTTGTACCATGTCGGCTTGTATTAAAATCAATTTAGTAGTTTTCCTAAAAGCACAATGGTAATAGATTGCTACACTTGCTACATCTCTCTCCAGCCCTTTAACGTGATGGGCCTCCTCCGCCTTGGGAGGGATTATGGTGTACTATGCCATGATGACCAAGAGTGTTGGCATAGGCCGCATAGGATTTATTTTGGAGATTTCAGTCTCTTACAGTGGATGTTTCTGTGTACAGTATTCCTTAGTTTGTTTTTACAACACCCTGGGAAGGAAAAGAGGGGTATTCAGTGGCGTACACAGGAATATGACACTGGGTATGCGGAGCAGTACTCAGTGACAAAAACTTTTTCTTTTATAGATTTTTAGCATAGCCACGCGACGGATCTCTAAGTCGGAAACCATGCCAACAGAACAAATTTAAATCTGAATATCCCGAATCAGTCCACACTGTACTAGAATTACTAAACAATAACTACGTACGTACATACATACATTTCATAACTTTTAACATGAAATTTTCGAGTTACATTACCTTTTTGCTGGCTTAGTTGTCGTAACACGGGTACACAGAATCTTTTCACTGAATGACAATTGTGAGAACTTGTTATTTTTAATTTTTAACAAACACACACTATCAACACATATTTCACAATCAAATAACATTTTAAAATCAACAAACGAAAATCCATACAATTATTAAATTATAGAAACTCAATATTAAACAGTTCAAAAATCACACGAAAAAATAAAATGGCCTCCGTCGAACCAAAATATTTCTGCTATTAAATAGATAAAACCTTACTAAACAAAAATGCATACGTGATTTATTAGAATCCGACATTTTATTTTTATTCGGATAATCCGAACGAACGAACGCCGAATACTCGCGGAAACATCCGATTGCCAAAGCATGCGGCAGGAGTTACGGTACAAGGCGTCTTCAATATGCAAGCCTGTGTGCTTTTGTAAACTGTGCACGGACACCAAAATTTCTACACACATATGAACTCATGGCAGGCGGGCGGTGTCGGGCCTACTTTCGTCCGTGTGACCAATATTACTCCTTCGCCAAACGCCTGGCAAAAAGCAATTTGCAAGCACATATTGGTGCTATTTATGAATTATTAAGCGTTTTTAAGTTATAATATTTTGTTTAATTAATAGTAAATAAATGAATAACGTCATCTAAAACATACGAACGTTTTATGAAATTATCTGTGAATGGCAAGTAAAGCACTGCTTTTCTGCCTTTATGGAGCGCACGCCCCTGGCGGTATTGTATTCTTAATCCGCCACCTAACGGATAGACTTATTACATAGCCTGATGTAACAAATATTTCCCATTACAAATACATAATATATTAATTTAAAGGAAAATTTTAGATGAATTACATATTTACCTCATAATTTTCCTGTAATTTCTCCACTAAATGACGCATTACAATGATTTAATAATTTACAGTATTAGTACAATTTGCGCAAAATATATTTTAATTGAATAGAATAAACTCGACACCGACTAATTTATATTTGATAACTATTATATTAGGTATTTTATTGTATTTGCGGCTGTTACATCTTCTAATATATTAAATTCTCGTGTCACAGTGTTAGTTATCAATCTCCTCCAAAACGGCTTGACCGATTTGTATGAAATTTTATATGCATATTCAGTAGGTCTGAGTATATTCGGCTACTATCTATTTTTCATACCCTTAACTGATAAGGGTAACCCTAAAAGTTATAATATGGCAAATCAACGTTTGCCGTGTCAGCTAGTGACGTTATAAATGATTAGATAGGTAACGTTATTTAGGTAAATTTATATAAACTAAATATTTTTTTGTAGGTACACAATGATTTCACCATAATTATATATTTTTATACTCTTTGTTGACGTTATATTTCTAAAGTATGTGCCTAGATAAATGTGTGGAAGATATTTAAATATCCCTATGCCTGTGACCACCTCAAGACGCGGAGATTACATGTTTGCGAATAGGCAATTATTTCAATAGGGTGGGGCTTTTGAACATTGTTCTGTTGCTGATAATGTGTTAGGAAATTGGTTAAATGCACACAAGTTATAGGAGAATAAACGATTTAGTGAACTTAGCATTCAAAATTCGTTCTTTTCGTCGATTTAGAAGTAAATCTCGGCACGTGTCCTAGTGTAAATGAGTAAAATTCTTAAAATCATCTCGATATTTAAAATATTTGATTGTAGATATCTCAGAGCTATTAACAATTTTACTTAGAACGTCTTTGATGCGTAAGATGGATTTTTCTATTGTAGCAGTTCAGATAAGAGTTTGTCTACCTGTCTAGCCCATGGTAGTTTAGGTTGGGTTTTCTAAAATCTAATTTTGCGTCCAGTCACGTTCTATGACCTTTCTAAGGTCGGTGGTTCAATTAGCTGGTTGGAGCTCTACCTCATGTTTGATTTTCAATCCCTATTTTAAAAGTCTTTTGTCAATCAGTTTTCAACATATTTGGCCAGTTTTCAAGTAATATGTAATATCGTACCTATTCTATACGATACGACATAGCACTTATAGATGTTATCCGTAAGAACAAATGCTATGAAGCCTATTTTGGAGACAATTCGCGAATTATCTCCAAAATAGCGCACACTTTAATTAACGAATGAATTGGCCAAATTTTGCTTTGGGGCAAATCTGAGGTACAGTATATTATTATATACTATGATAATTATCGTAAAACTGAACCAAATAATGGTTAAAATGAACATTATTCTATACAAGACTAGTAGCATCATAGTTTCTGTTAGCATTTTATACCTTTCTCAAAAATTATTGCCTTACAGATTGTCTGCTAGTTTCTTGTACCTATGTTTTATAAAACTGTTCTAGGAGACTAAATACCTGTCCAGTGTAAGCATCTGCATAATGTAATAGTATATAAAAATATGTATATTGTTACGGTCTAGCGCTTAAATTGCCGTGTTGCATTCGTTTTAATGACTCATACCAGGCTAAGTTATGACAATAACATACCGTAACTATTTTAAGAAATTTGGGAAATCCTCTACCAAAGAACGTTTTTCATGGTCGAATAGTTTCTAACAGTGGAACAGATTCATAGTCAAGAACACTGTGCTTACTAATCTGTTCAGCTATTTGGTAACTAATTTATATTTTGAAGTCTATCACTTAGACCCAAATAATATAGGATTTCTTTTAGCCAAAACCTGACAGACATCCGTGATTTACGGGCTTTAATTGTTAGCCTTATCGTATAGCTTTTCGATGACTAGAACAAAAATCCCCGAGTGGAGGAGGCCAGTGCCGAACAGTGGGACGTGAATGGGTTGGAGAAGAAGAAGATGTATTATGTTTATTGATTTCTATTGTCTATATATACCATGTTTTTTATTCCCTTTACCATTATTAGGTATAGGGTAAACGATATTGCGAATTGTAAATGAATAAAATAATATGCGGTACCCTACTTATTTTATTAGTAGCAACAATGTAACATTTTTTGTAAATAATACCTACTAGTAATGTTAGTTAGTAGTCATTAAAGTTTATGAACACTGAAAATTTTTATATTTTTGTATGATTTAATTACGAAATAAAAATATAATGACATGAAGAATTATTCGTAGGAAAAAAGCAGATAAATATTATATCTCCCTTTATTACATTATATAAAATTATATTAACACTCGAAGAGGAAGACAGAGCATTGTTTTAAATTTAATGATTCACATAAACAATTTTTTGCTAAATTTAAGTGATTTTAAATAAAACTACTATTTACGGATTTAGACGCGTATATTTGTTTTAAATTTTGGCCCGACGTTTCGGAGACCTTGCAGTCATCATGGTCACGGGTGAGACCGTGACCATGGTGACTGCAAGGTTTCAAGTTTTTATTTAAACAAATGAGTCGCGCAAGTGTTAGAAAATATTAAGTGGTTTTGTCGCGATTTTCCGATTTTCTATTTTTTTAGGCATATGTATTGTGTCATTATTTTTTGGCCATAATTTATACGGATGATTTTTATTTAGCAATGTGATTATCATACCAAATTGCGTTTTGCCAGGTATACGCTAAGAAAATCCTCAGTATTATTGGATTTGTTCTGGCTTAAACCTGGACCAGTTCAATTCGAAATTCTCTGGAACATATTAAGTAGGTACACATTAATAATTTTATTTTAATGTAAAATAAATAAATATGGCATCCTGGAATATTTTAACTATAATGATAAATTTTTAACCCTTTTCTAAAAACATTGTCCGGAAGATCCCGCATCGGATATACCATTTCGGCTTTCGACATAACTTTTGACGGGATAGAAAGGCACTTCAAGTTGCATAGCTGTTGTCATATCGAAATCGTGATTCACCGACATCACCGGACGTAGGACGAGCGTGGCGGGAGGGGGGGGCGCTAGGGCCGGCGCGCGGGTGTCGGCGCGCTGGGCCGGGGGGAGGGCGCGGCGCGGGGTGGGACGGTGCACGCTGCCTGCAGCGCGAGGTCGTCGCTCGCTCGCCGCGCGTACTGCCAGTCGGGAACGGGATGCGGTGACGTAAAGTGCATCGGCGCGGGCCGCGACCGTAGTGTAGGACGGGACGTATCGTATTCGTATGTATCGCGTGCGTGATCTGAACCATCTTGTGTGATATCGTTTACTTGTGCTGTTCTCGCTGACGACGTCTCCGCTCTTCACTACGTGGGCCGCTGCGGCCGCACACTTACTTCTTGGACACGAAGATCCCCGAAATGGTGAGTTCGGTCGGAGCACCCGCTCGCGGTTTGTTTACGTCGACCCTCGTGCCAGCTCTTTCTCTCAACCTGCCGCCCATATCCCTGTGTCACGTTCTCTCGCGACTGTTTCTATTGTGTTTTGTTTCCAAAATGCAGACACCGACGACGACTACTCTGGACCAAGTCTCGTCGAGAGGTTGCGTTTTTGTTCCTTTCAATAGTTTTTGCATGTTTTTATTTTTTGTGGAATTTTCGCAGGTAGCTCCTCGATCCACGAGAATTTCTCCGTCCTCGATGGAATGATATTATGTGTAATGCAAATTGTGCGGTAAGAAATGCGGAGGGTAAATGAAATGCCAAGGGTGTTTGGTGCGTGAGTTGTTAGGCGACTAGTAAATAATGGGTGTACCGCCGCATAAAATGTAGGTCGGTGGAGTGTACGCTCGCAACACTGCCGCACGCGATGCCGAAGCTCTTCGGCTCTCCCTCCCTACAGTATTATACACAAACTAATGTTGGCATCGTTCGATATTGACAATGCCAACATAAAGTAGTATGAAAACTTTGCTAACTGTAACAGCAAATAGCACTAATTACTCATGTGTGTTTATGTGTGGTTGAGTATTCAAGTAACTAGCTTATCTTACTTCTAGACAACATAAAACCACGAAGTTCATTTGTAACTTCCTCTTCATTCATGAATTAGTAAGTAAAGGAAATGGGAAATATGTGTAAGAAAAAAAATGCCAAAATAAAAATAACACGATTGCTACCTTTGCTGATGACACAGCTCCTATGGCCATTGAGGAATCTCAAGCTGAAGCAGTGAAAACAGTGCAAAGAGCCGTTAATATCATTTATAACTAGACAAAAAAGTGGCACATAAAGCTAAATGAGTCAAAACTACTCATCTAGACTTTACCAACAAAAGGCCAAACTACCAACCGGTGTACTTAAATGACAAAGTGATACCATACGAAAATACAGCTAAGTATCTGGGCATGACATTGGACGCTTCGCTGGAAAGCTCATGTTAAAAAGAAACGCGCTGAGCTAGAGCTGCGCTACAAAAGCATGTACTGGTTACTTGGAAAAAGTTCTTCCTTGTCGGTACACAACAAAGTTTTATTATATAAATAAGTCCTTATCGCTATTTGGACTTATGGTATTCAGCTATGGGGCTGTACCAAACAAAGTAACATACAAATAATCCAGAGGTTCCAGAACAAAGTACTCAAGAGTCATTGTAAACGCACCTTGGTACATTCGCAATGACGACTTTCATCGGGATCTCAAAATGTCCTCCAAATACGGCCCAACGGAAGACCAGCGCTGGTTTTTAACCAGCATTATGCTGAGTTGGGTCCGTATTTGTGACTACTCACATTAACACTCTTTTATTGTTAACTGTTATGTGTTTTTAGTTTATGAGTGGTTACAAATAAAACATTCTCTTTCTTTCTTTCAAAATAGATCTGGTCACAGATCATAAAAAAATATGCGGAAGCACACGAGCATAGACTTCTCCATCATGTGAATGTCGACGCTATCCAGCTCCTCGACAACACGGACATAGTAACAAGGCTCAAGGCTGTTAAATGAACACTTTCTGAAGCAAATCATCGTTAGCAATTTAAGTTAGAATTAAATTACTCATTAGTCTGATAGGCTAGATTGTAAAGTCTGTGAATAATCTGGATATCCTTGATTATTTATTAAAATAAAATATATCCACTAAGATCTCCATAAATGGTAGTCTAACTAAAATTCCAGGATAACATGTTCCAAAATTCGATTTCTTCAACACCTTCCTCCGGGTCACATAAACTTCGAGGTACCTGAATATAATGGCATAGTACATCCTTTCGAAGTACATTTGAAATGATTCAGTGGACTTAGTGGCCTACATTTTAAATTGTTAAATCCTAGTTGTCATGAATGGATCTCATTGGTAACGATGAGTAAGCTATGGTTACACAAGATGACTTAGTAAAGTCTGTGAGTCATAAATTCATGATTTACTATTATCAGCAATAATGGTACAGGTGCTAGATATTCGCGCACTTTTTATTACGTCATGGTCAGTCGACCGGTAATGTGCTGATTCTTGTTAGTCAGAAATTTAATGACGTAAAGATACCGGACTGTTAGATTAATCTGAGGAAAACCCGTGAATAGGTTCTGCTTGGGGAATTAATTTTGTATTAATGGTGTATCAAAATCTCTCACACGATATTTGGCTTATCTTACTTTAATCGGACATGTTAATACGATGATGACTAGTTTGCGTCTATATCTCTAAAGGTGTAACTATAAATATAGAGCTACCTATTAATATAATACTTTATTTAATAAATTTTGTCATGACGGTATTGCCCAACTAAAATGAACCAGATTTCCGCTTTACTGCCGTAGAAACCGCGCAGCAAAGGCAATAAAATATGTAAAATTTCATAGCTATTGATTACACACTAGGTACCCAATAATCTGAGTAGCTGATTAAGTTGACTATTTATCTAGTTGCCATGTTGTTATCTCATTCATCAACATTATCGTAATAGTTATCACGCATCATATTGGCTATCGGCCGCGGACCGGTTCGCGCATTATCTACGCAACTCCACAGACCGCTTCCAATAACGGTATACACTATCTGGACTCCTTCAACTAGACTTGCTAGGCCCGTTTCGCAAACGTGTTCATCGCTATTCTCACCTCGCCTAGTCCTTTTTAGGGTTCCGTACCCAAAGGGTAAAAACGGGACCCTATTACTGAGACTTCGCTGTCCGTCCGTCCGTCCGTCCGTCCGTCCGTCCGTCCGTCCGTCCGTCCGTCCGTCCGTCCGTCTGTCACCAGGCTGTATCTCAAGAACGGTGATAGCTAGAGAGTTGAAATTTTCACAGATGATGTATTTCTATTGCCGCTATAACAACAAATACTAAAAATAAAATAAAATAAATATTTAAGGGGGGCTCCCATACAACAAAAATGATTTTTAGGGTTCCGTACCCAGTATCTCAAGAACGGTGATAGCTAGACAGTTGAAATTTTCACAGATGATGTATTTCTATTGCCGCTATAACAACAAATACTAAAAATAAAATAAAATAAATATTTAAGGGGGGCTCCCATACAACAAACATGATTTTTTTACCGTTTCTTGCTCGATACTAATAACGTTGCCTTATGTTGCATAGATAATGGTACGGAACCCTTCGTGCGCGAGTCCAACTCGCACTTGACCAATTTTTGTATTTACCAGCCGGAAGTTAGTTTTCGAAGAATCAAATAGTCGTGAATAGCATTGTAATTCGTAGATTTTATTAATATTAAACACCATTGGTTTTTATGGAATCGTTATTATTTATTTATTCATGGGTATGTAAAATTTGTGAGTATCGGTGTTTTTACGTCTTCTTAGTAGTTATTCAATATTGTTAACATTTACAAAAGACGACTATGACAACCTGATGAAATTTACATTGTTATATTCTGCAGTACCTAACTGAAACTTACATGTCTTACATGCATCCATCCAGCAACAACGTTTCGACTTTTTAGAAAAGTCACTTCACATAATACAGGTGTATTGTTCAACCTAATTACAGAAACATAAAATGTTATTTAATTTTTTAACAGTCTCCTCGATCAAAAGTATCATGTAAACCCATCCAGTAGTATTCACGTAAAGAGGTAATAAACAAATTAATTATTATCTAGGATTTTATTGTAGTGGAAATAATGATGATGTATGTATAACGTTTTGTCGAAGTTCGTTCTTTGTCTCTTGACAGACAGCTGTAGAATAGTAAGCTATGTGTCTAGGTAATGTCGTGCCATTTAGTACGAATATTGATTATAGTAATAAATGGTGGCAATAGTTATTGCAGCTTGCGGTGGCGCGTGCTGAGCGCAGGTGCTTGCCGGCTGATACCACACCTGTCGCGACATCAGCTGCTCCTTAGCCCATTATGTTCAAGACTTACCTACTCATAACTATTACGTATCCGCTCAATAAGTAGTAACAATACATAGGCTCTATCGGCATTGGACATATGTCGAATCGACTTCAATTAAAGGAATAAAACAAGTCTAAATTCGTATCTTCTTATTCTTCTTTTATGATCTTCTCAGATTATTTTTCTTATTTTGTACACAAGGAGTAGGTACACTTGAGGTATCTCGAGGGTGGCCTCAAATTAATGTCTTTGACATTGGTTAATTTTAAAAGATGACATCGATAATAACGAAAAAACTTGAAGTAGGTTTCCTCACGTTACGTAAACTAATAACATTGTCATTAATTACATTTGCATTCCTCTTTTATCTAAATTAGATGCGTGTCTCGCCATGTTTAATATGTTTTACATTAATGTTTCATAAAATTTTAATAATGTTTTTAACTAATTGCTCTTTTTACGGACTTCTTGACACCCACCGTGGTCATGGATAAGGCAAGGAAAATATAGGTCAACTCAAATTTAAAATCGCATATTTCAATTAGTTGCGACAGTTTCTCCAGATCCAGAATTTAGGCGAAAACCGGTCATAAGCGAAACGGTTAAGATAATTACTGAGAATTTTTTTTTTCTGTTATCTAAGTTCCAAAAGACCAAAGAAAGCTGTTGCTGTAACCATACTACAACCATACTACATATCAGTCATGTTAAATTGTACTGCCCATATGATCATGTGAATTGCATTCCTTCGTGTCAAATGTACATTCCGCGCAAGGTGGAATTCCTTTTGTTTTTTTCTGTTATTGGCTCTACTTTCAAACATCCTCCCATATACATGCATTTAAATGTATTTATCAGTTTCTAATACGTTTACATTTCGTTAGGGTGCTGTTAAATTGTCGTCCTTAGTATGTGATCCAGAGGTAACTAACTAATGGTTTGCCATTTTGGTAGCAATGATGTGCTCTATTTAGTGTTGAATTTTAGTTGGCTTCGATCTGTACTGGTTACTTAGCTACACCATTTTAGGATATATGTAGTAATTTCCTTTAAAATTTTTACTCGACTACTGAGTTTTTACTATCAAGACGTATTATCTTATGTAGGTACAAAGTCCTGGTGTTTGTCACAACCCTCCCACCCGAAATTACTTATGATCTTCATAAAATTTTGTGCGTGGGTGCATATTCAGGATAGGATGTTAAATAATTTTATACCATAAGAGTTGCCTTATTCAGAATATGCAAGTAAAACTGTGGGGCACAGCTAGTAGTACTTTATAATAATTTGCAACTATGTGAAGGTTATGAACTATCAAAGTAGCCATATATCTGTAACAATGGATTATATTTTATCATATTAGTGTTACGTAACGTTGTCACTGTCCGGAAGTTTCATTAGGGACAGTTGGACACCGTTGTTGCTCAATAGTAGAATATTACTTCTTCTATACCTACGTGTTTAAAACCCAAGGTTAAATGCTAACGATATTAAAATGGGCTTAATGTAAAGGTATCCCACTTAACTAAATCAATTCAACGAATTTAGGGCCGAGCATATACATGATAAAAAGCTAATAATAATCTATTTATTTATAAAATCAGTTGAAATAGTGTGTTGCGTTCAACCTGGTGTTCTAATTAATAATAGGTTAAGTGGAAGCGTGATATCTCTCAGGCGCGATAGGAACGAACATATACTGTATATCACAGCGTTACAAATTTACAACAGTACAACTTACCCTGTTTTGTTCTTCAACAATGTCTTCACTGTGTCAAGCCCTAGCTATAGCTTCATTAACTAACTACGATAAATTGGCCAAAATAACGCAGAATGCTAATCAAACTATACTTAACTTTATGCAGGCAGACACGAACTCTTTAAGTCCTCAAAATGACCACATTTGGCGCGACTTAAGCGTTGAACTTTCACCAATCGTCTTAATGCAATTATACTATCACAATTATAGTTATCAAACAGTTCAACTCACATTAAATAGTATTAAGTATGGAGACACAAAATTCACTAGTTTTTATAATACTTTTTTGTCATACAAAAATGGCGAATACTCAACTTCGCAATGACATTTCAAGGTTTTGTTTCAATGGTAATTATCGATTCACACAACAAGGATAATTAGTTTTATCAACAATTAATTCTAGTGACAATTTTTAACTCGCGAAACAATTGCAAGGAAAACGCTTCAATCGCATTCCAATCGCGACGTATTTTTACAACAAGATGTGTTTTGCGACTAACTCGCGCTCGGTAACCGCTTCGCGCGCGCGCAACGAGCCACGAGGACAGATGCACCGGTCAGTTCTCGACGTCATCGATAGTGACGTTATCAATAGTTAGAGATGCCCGTGCGCAGACAAAAATATGATAAGTTAATCGTTTGGTACATAACATCTACCCGCCTCGGCCAGGACTACCTGGCCGCTAATTCACTGGCAGTCGCGACAAGGTTGATACAGCTCTCTTCAAAATTGAACCGTCCACCCGGACCTCAGCAAAACGGGGCACTCCATCTGCTCCAAAGACGAGGTTGAGAATGCGCCCCCTGCGCCAACACAGTGGCGGTGAGTTAGCGTCCTTAACCAGAACGAGGTCGCCAACATGAGGTGGATCAGTCTTGTCGGTCCACTTAACGCGCTGCTGGAGAATGTGCAAATATTCTAAATTCCAACGTTTCCAAAAGCTCTGAGTGAGTTGTTGGACCAATTCAAACCGCGAGAGACGATTAGGTCTCACATCAACAAGGGGATATTCCGGCAGGGCGTTCAGTGGCTGCCCAATCAAAAAATGGCCCGGCGTGAGGGCTTCCAAGTCGTTAGGATCTGAAGAGATCGGGCACAACGGGCGTGAATTCAAAACGGCCTCGATTTTGCAAAACACAGTTGCGAGCTCTTCAAAGGTCAATACAGACTCGCCAATTACCCGTCGCAAATGTGTCTTAGCAACCTTTACTACGCTTTCAAATATTCCTCCCCAGTGGGGACATGACACGGGACTGAACCTCCAAGTTATTCTACGTGTAGCTAGTCTAGACGCAATTTCAGTCTCGTTAGCCGACAAAAAATCATACATCGCTTTTAAATAGTTGTTTGTGCCTTTGAAGTTGGTACCGCAATCCGACCGAATCAAGGACGGTAGTCCTCGTCGTGACACGAATCTATCTAACGTCGCAACAAATGCCTCTGTCGAGAGGGCTGAGACGAGTTCCAAATGTACCGCCTTGGTGGACAGACAGACAAAGACGCACAAATAAGCCTTGACAGTTTTACTGTTCCTGAGGGTCGAGGTCTTAACAAAAAAGGGGCCTGCAAAGTCCGTACCAACTCCAGCAAAGGGCCTTATCTCAGTGACCCGATCCGAAGGAAGGTCACCCATGATAGGCTGCATGGTAGGGGCCTTGAGCCTATAGCAAGGCATACAACGAAAGACCACACTACGGATCGTCCGACGGGCCGATAAAATCCAAAATTCCCGTTGCAAAATGGCCAATAAGGCATTACAGCCGGCGTGGGAGTTCTTGATGTGACGATCAGTCACCAACAGGTTCACCAAGTGGCCACTCTTGGGCAATAAGAGGGGGTGACGAGATCCATAAGGGAGGTTTGCGTTCCTAAGACGCCCTCCGACACGCAAAAGACCCTCACTATCCAAAAAAGGGTTCAGCTTACAAATGGCTCCAGACAGCTTGGATTTGCCTTTCCTCAAGATGTCAATCTCGTCTTCAAAATGTGCCTCTTGCACAGAACGAACCCAGTGAAGAAGAGCATCTTGGAGCTCTTGTGGCGATAAGAAGGCCTCCAAACATTTGTTCTGTGGATGTCTACAATTTTTCATGAAGCGCTTGATCCAAGCGGTGACACTCAACAATTTGTCCAAAGAACTGTAACGATTAAGTAAGAAATCGGGGTCGAACGGACGGTCCTGCCGTTCGAGCGCAAGCATTCGCAACCCAGGCAGTGCGACGATGTCCAAGGCCGGAGTTCGCGGCCAATTAGATTCTGATCTGGTCAACCACTCAGGTCCCCACCACAGAGAGTGCTCAACTAAAAGGGGGGCCATACATCCCCGTGACGCACAATCAGCAGGGTTGACCTCGCCAGGCACATGCCTCCAAACCAACGGGGTCTCCGATTTCTGTATCTGAGAGACACGATTTGCTACAAACACCTCTAAGGTGTGAACTGACGTCTTCAGCCAACATAGCACAATTTGACTGTCAGTCCATGCATATATCGTGGAAATGTCAATTGACGTGCACAAGGTGGACATGACGTGATTCAAAAGGCGAACAAGAAGGGCCGCCCCTGACAACTCTAACTTAGGGATTGTCAAGGCAGTTCGAAGAGGCGCGACCTTGCTCTTCGCCATGACCAACAACACTTTCACCTGACCATCTGTGGTCACGGTGCGCAAGTATACAGCTGCTGCGTACCCACGTTCCGAAGCGTCCGAGAAACCATGAAGGGACGCGGTGTGCTTCCCTGGCGGAAGCAGAGCACGGGGTAACGATATCCTATTGATGGCAGGCAATGAGGAAGCAAATAGGAGCCAGTCCTTCAAAACAGCTTCGCGAAGTGGCTCGTCCCATCCAAGACCTGCAGTCCAAAGTCTCTGCAGGAAGCATTTGGCCCAGAATATGACCGGGCATATCCAGCCATTGGGATCAAAGGTTCTCGCGACAGTCGACAGAACCAGTCGTTTCGTCCAAGTGTGATGCGAATCCAAATTGACATTAAATGTAAAGATGTCCTGGATTGGTCTGTACTGGATTCCAAGCACTGACATCATGGTAGGGTTGTCACGGTTCTCAAATAGGTGAGGATCCTGCTGGTGGTCATCCGGTAGCCCGTCCAAGAGCGCAGGTAAGTTGGAGATCCATTTACGCAACTCATATCCTGCGGAGGCTAGAATGCCAATCAACTCGTCACGCAAGAGCAGGGCCTCTCTCTCCGTGGCCGCGCCAGTGCACACATCGTCAACATATAGGTCCTCCTTCAAAATGGCGGCTGCGCGAGGAAACGACATACGCTCTCGATCCGCGAGCTCCCAAAGCGAACGTATAGCCAAAAAGGGACTAGACCGCAGCCCGTAGGTGTTCGTGTTGAGCTCGTAGACAAGCATGGGATCTTGCTGGTTTTCTCGCCACAATATCAGCTGGTATCGGCGATCATCCGGGTGAATTACCGTTTGCCTGAACATCATCTTGATGTCAGCCACAAAAACAAATTGATGACGTCGAAACCGCGTGATGACGTCACAAAGGTCCTTCAGCAATTTGGGACCAGGATGCAGACACTGGTTCAATGACACTCCTGAAGTAGTCTGCGCAGAACCATCAAATACTGTGCGTAACTTACCACTGGATGGTTTTATTACAGCATGATGCGGAAGAAAGAAGTGCTCCGTCGAACGCCAATCCAATTTTGACACAGACATGTGTCCCAAATCCTCATACTCCCGCATGAAGTCAATATACTTCTCCTTGAGTAGTGGGTCCCTGCTCATACGGCGCTCCATCGCCAACAAACGCTTCTCTGCAATAGGCCGCGAGACGCCAAGTGGCGGACGTACGGCGAGAAATGGCAATCTTGTCATGATCCGGCCAGAACGGAGATAACTGGTGTTGGTCTTGTAGAACTCCTCACACTCTTCATGCTCCGGATCAGAGCGGGGAGCTTGTGGTGGCTCCTCCACTTCCCAGAATCTCTGCACGGCGTCAGAAAGGGCGGACCCCACCATCAAGGCCGTTCCAAGTTCGGCAGGGGGGGGAGTCCTCAATACAGGCCCCATCAGTGCGAACCCAAATATGGTCCGGAGGGCTACCAAGCCACCTGGCTGCAAAACACGATCCTTGCCGAGTAATATTTTACCCAAAACATCGGCACCAAGCAACAAATCGACCGTGCCAGGCAGGTCAAATTTAGGGTCAGCCAAATTCAAATCCGCGGTCAATTTTACCGCATCCGCAGACAAACGAACTTGCGGGTGATTGCCCAAGATATTCTCCATCACAATGGCCGACGATTCCAACGTCGGACGTGGAGAATTTGAGGGGGAGAACTCAAACCAAACGCGGCCCTCTACCGTGGCCACGGGGGCGTTCCCGACACCCCTTATTACATCTGAATATTTTTCAATAGTCTGGCCAGTCTGCCCTACCAACCAAGACGAGGCTATGCACCCCTGTGAGCCTGTGTCCAATATCGCTCGGACTACAACCGAGGCGCCCGTCCGTCCCCAGACCCTGACATGGGCCGTAGGCAAGAGGACGGTCTCAAAAAGGGGCGGTGCATAGCGGGGGCAGACGCCAACATCCTAATGTTGGCGTGGCGGCGACTGAGCGCCGTTGTCCCGAGACGGCAAATCAAAGTGCGGGTAGTGCCTAAACTCGGCCTCCTCTCGGTGACGACTGCCACGAGCCATAGACGGCGGTTCGTAGCGCCTGGAGCGTCCGTACCGAGGGTTGCGCGTCTCCAAACGGGGACGTTCCGCCAGAGGGGGGGACGGTAGTGGTACCGGACGCGCGTCACGGTAATCGTGGTACACTACTGGAGGTGATCTCGCTTGATCACGTGGAAGCGGGGAGGGCGAGCGGGACACAAAGGTGCGGGATTGAACCCGGGGCCCGCTTTCATACCCGCCCGTGGGGCTGCGCGCCGAACCAACTCGGCGATCAACGGCAGCGCAGTTTGCGCGGCGTGGGGGTGATGAGCCGGACTCCAAGTTGCGGGACTGGTCCCGGTGTCCACTGGCATACCCGCCCGAAGGCGACCCCGCGTGGTCGCGACGGCCATTCGCGTTGGCGCACAGGATTTTCAAATGGTGCCCTCCGCAAATAGGACACGGGTGAGTGTCGGGGCAGGCGCGCTGGTAATGGTCCCCTAGGCAAGAGAAACACCAGCCGCGGGCCTGGGCAATCCGCCTACGAGCGGCCACGTGCAGGACCGCGAAGTCTGGGCACCGCACCGTTTGGTGTCCCTGCGACTTGCAAAACCGGCAGTCCGGTGGCGCAGCTTGAGCGACAGCGAAGCGGGCGGCCGTACCTCCTCTTGGTGCAGGTTGAGCATTGCGCCGTTGGTTGGTGGGTCTGGGACGTGATGCTTCCACCGGCGTGTCGGCGACCATGACGTCACCCATGCGACACTCGTCCTCCAGGAACGTCAGGAGCTGGTCAAAGGTAGGGAGAGCAGATGCCTCATCCCTAGTGTGCCCCTGTTCAAAACGTGCCCTCAAAGACACCGGCAATCGCTTGAGTACGATACGCACCAGTAGGTAAGACCACTTGGCAACCGGCAGTCCTAAGCGGTTGAGCGAATTGGTGGCTATTAGGAGGGGGTTCAGCAGCTCGGTCCTCAACTGGGCAGCATTGCTCACGACGGGAAGGTTCAAGATCTGGTCAACGTGGGTATCTGCCAGACAGCGCTGGTTGTGATAGCGCTTGGTGAGCAACGCCCGCGCGATCCCATAGCTCCCGTCACATATTGGGAGGTGCTGTACTAAGCCCCTCGCCTCTCCATCAAGCACGGAGAGTAAATAGGCCAGTTTCTGAGACGGACCCAAATCGTCCCTCGAGTCCACAAGGCTCTCAAACAAACCAATGAATCCCATCCACATGTCTAGTCGACCATCAAAACGTGGAAGATCCAAGTTGGGTAACCTGGTCAAAAGGCCCACGGGAGTCTTCAAGGGGGCCCGGTGAGCCGGTACTCCGGCGCGCGAGGCTAAAATCTCCCGCGCGCTCTGGGCGATGTCGTCGGCAAGGTCCATAATTTGGACGTAGTCCTCGTGGACTTGGTCCCGTCGCTCCTGGGGGAATGACTCCAGGGGCACATCATCCAGATGCAAGATGAAGCGCCGGTAAAGCGCCTCCACCTCCTGAAGTCGTGTAGGGCATTTCTCATGCCTGTCCAACAATGCCTCGATTCGGTTCTCCCTTTTCACCAAGGCGGCAGCTGACGTGAACCATCTCAAATGAGTCGCAATCCCGGAATATGTCTCGCGGACAACATTATACGCGGCGGTAGACATCTTCAAAGCACAAACGGCACGAAACAAACAATCTTATAATAACACAAAAAAAAACAAATATCTTTCACAAACAAACAATATTACAATAGCGAAAAACAAAATATCTTTCAATGAGACAAGCCGCTATTACTCTAATCAAATATCAAATCTTAAATATTTTAAATCAAACAAACAAAACAATTCCTTGCCAATGTGCAATTAATTTAAGACTTAAATTATTTATTTTAAGGTAACCAACAAAACAAACAAACGTATAAAATAAATGTTGTATTATACAAACGCACAACGCCACAATTTAACTATAACGTTGTTCAATATTAGACAATAATTAAATAATAATTTATATTAAATAATAACCTGAGCAACGACAAATACGATTAGCAATAGCACAAATAATTATCAAATCCTTTAAAATCTAATTGCCAATTCAAGTGCTCAAATTAATTATTCAAAACTATACCAACAATTTAGATTAAGCAAACAAACAACTAAATTAATCAAATTAAATTAATTAAATTAATTAAATCAATTTTCACAAATAATGAGGGTATAGTTTGTTCAACATGGAACATTCGAGAAACGGAGTTTAAACCACGCTCTGGGTACCAAAAATATGTTGCGTTCAACCTGGTGTTCTAATTAATAATAGGTTAAGTGGAAGCGTGATATCTCTCAGGCGCGATAGGAACGAACATATACTGTATATCACAGCGTTACAAATTTACAACAGTACAACTTACCCTGTTTTGTTCTTCAACAATGTCTTCACTGTGTCAAGCCCTAGCTATAGCTTCATTAACTAACTACGATAAATTGGCCAAAATAACGCAGAATGCTAATCAAACTATACTTAACTTTATGCAGGCAGACACGAACTCTTTAAGTCCTCAAAATGACCACATTTGGCGCGACTTAAGCGTTGAACTTTCACCAATCGTCTTAATGCAATTATACTATCACAATTATAGTTATCAAACAGTTCAACTCACATTAAATAGTATTAAGTATGGAGACACAAAATTCACTAGTTTTTATAATACTTTTTTGTCATACAAAAATGGCGAATACTCAACTTCGCAATGACATTTCAAGGTTTTGTTTCAATGGTAATTATCGATTCACACAACAAGGATAATTAGTTTTATCAACAATTAATTCTAGTGACAATTTTTAACTCGCGAAACAATTGCAAGGAAAACGCTTCAATCGCATTCCAATCGCGACGTATTTTTACAACAAGATGTGTTTTGCGACTAACTCGCGCTCGGTAACCGCTTCGCGCGCGCGCAACGAGCCACGAGGACAGATGCACCGGTCAGTTCTCGACGTCATCGATAGTGACGTTATCAATAGTTAGAGATGCCCGTGCGCAGACAAAAATATGATAAGTTAATCGTTTGGTACATAACATAGTGCATTTTTAGTAAGCGAAAGTCTTAGGTTGCTAGATATTGTAGCCTCTTTATTCACCATGCCTGTAGTAGTTATTTAGTATATTAAAATTTTATTATTTTATTTATGCATTTTGCTTGGCCTTCATAAGGTTAATGTGGTTTAATGTATTGGTATAAATAAAACATGATAAGTGACCAAATTTATGATAATGTGCATACTCTTTGAGTTTATTGAATTTTTATTGAATTTTATTTAATAGTTTTCAGTAGTATTGGGTTTTTACAACGTTAAATAATATTTAATAAATTGGTTTACAACAATAATCGCAGTACAAACATGCGAATTTGAGTCTACTCTTATTCTTACAGTACAGAGTGGTGTTACTGCACAATATTTTGATTTAAATATAAAGTACCTACCAAGTATGTGATGTTACTTCGATACGATTCCTTAAGGGGTCAGCAAGGCAGCGGTAATAGACTCTAGTTAATTATTTATTTAATTCAACTTTTAAGATTCTCCTGAAACACGCTGGTCCGGTTTATTGACAATTAAGTAACTCCCTAAAAAGAAAAAAAACAGGAAGTAGAGTTGCATCAAATAAATACTTTCGTTGCAGGTGGTGATGCGTTGAGTTCCCACTAAGTGATGCCACTAATATCATGTTTCTCATTTTTAGTAACAAAGGTTTTTGTTGATTATTTTTTAAATAAATATTACTGTAATGTATGTAATGATACACCTATCTGGAGCCTTATAGTTGGGATCTATAGCTAAATACATTATGCTTATTTTGGCATAATATAAAATAAATTAAAAAAATTAAAGAAACTGCTATGTTTACTAACATTACATCACATGATATTATGATGAAAGACTAGTGGCGTGGGCTAGTTGAACATGCCACACAGCAACAAAATAGCGGCGAAACCGGAATTCGTCTATGTGTTCTCATGCTATCTTGGGATATTATGTGAAGTTACTGCCAAAGAACATAGCGGTATATGCGTATAGTTTTATCTATGTAAATGAACTGGCAACACGAACTAGTATTGGTTGCACAGTATAAAGTACGCGGTCTCCGACCCTAGAATTCATCTAAGCTGTGCTTAGAGATGTGCGGGCGGGGTGCGACCTCCCTTCGTCCCTCTCCGTGCCGCGCGTCACGTACTCACGAGCCCTTTTACGCATAGGGAGGGTTTCCAGCGAGGGGCCGCGCGCGCATCTCCGCCATACCTCTATCGAGTTGCCGAAAACCGTATGCATTATTAGCTAGCCCCCATCCCTAAACGGGCCATAGCGTAAACGCGGGATGCCTCAGACAGCTAACGCCTTAACACCCGGCGCTCTTACCCCCCCCCTTGCTTGGTACCTCTGTCCCGCCAAGGACTTTGTGATTTCACAGCAGGCCTTTAAAATATTCAAGAATTACAATTTTCGCAGCCGCTTTAAAATTGTATAGACATTTATCCGTTGTATTAGAAGTTTAGTAATCAAATTTATTAAAGACATTGCTACAGGCAGAAACACAAATTGCACAAGAAATTAAAATCGTCGATTTTGAAAAACTATCCTATGTCCTAATGATTTATATTATAAGATACGATAATTATTTATTGTCTTCATAATTTTGTACAATTGTTATTGTACAGTACTTATTGAGAACAATTTCAAGATTTAATATTTTCTCTATTTGTAATATGTATACACAATTACCTCATCTATTATACACACAAACTTTTTAGATGGCAATAATATAGTTGAACATTTTGGGACGTCTAATTATTTTGGGAATGTACGTTTTTTGGTTTAAAAGATTTTTTTTAGTTCAAGACAATGTAGAGCGGTTTTGGAAGATCTCTTGAATTCGTCTGCGAGTCTCCCGTGACGTAATGATAGGTATATTTTTCTAAATCTAGGTCACGGCTTAGTATTAAGAGCCAGGGTGAATGTAGTGATGATGGCGCGCGGTCGTCGACACTAACGGATCGCTATTTATACCTGCTGCGTAGTGCACCGGAACTCGCTCAGTGCATTCGCTGCATCCGCGCAACCCGCCTTCAAGCTGTCAATGACCTCAATACTAATACAAATTTCCTTGTACAAAGAAGTCTCATGTACATAAACGTCCACATCAATACGTCTAAAATTCCCCGAAAAGAAGGCCAGCCAGAGGTACATTGCCGTACATTCGATTGGCTTGTTTTGTATAATATTAATACATCCAGTATATTGATTGCCGCTAACAATACCAAGAATCTTACATACGTATCTTGCGTTATAATTCTAATAACTAGATACGATAATAATCCTACCTAATAAATTGTGAACGTATAACTTATGATAAGTTAAGTAAATCAATTTCTTGTCTTTGATTTGCTAACAACAAACAATTTCATGTAAAAGAATTTCTTAAACAATATTTAGGGATCGCAGCGACTGCAGCAAAATACTGTCTAATCCGTCACTAATGCAGTTTTAACAAAGTAAATTAATAAATATTTAAAACAAATGAGAGTGGATCGTAAATTATGTCAGTTATGTAACCAAATGTTTATAATTGACTCACAATAGTCGTAGGACTGCGTTGCGAAAGATTCTGTTCTGTGGCAAGCGGGTGCCCTTCGACTTTGTTTAAGTTACGTAAGCTAAGCTAACCCGCCCACAACTGTAGGGCAGCCAGCCACCCACATAGGGCATGAACTATGTCAAGCAGCCCGTCCTAGATACCAAGTTTTCAGCGAAAATGTTTTTATGATGTTTTGTACATGTGTATTTTTTTACTTACACAAGAGGCATTTTATTCTAGTTTTCTTTTATGAACTTATAGTAAATTAATTGAGTTCTTCATAGCTAAAAATAGTTCGGCAGCAGGAATGAATCATATATGTTTATCAGAATAATACATTTCTAACAGTGCGCCTATAATTACATAACAGTCTTTCTGAAGTACTTTTTCGTTTTTTACAATTTCATCTAAAGTAATTTGGTTTACAAGTAGACCAATATCGTCCTAAATTGAAGACGACTCGCGCCCAACTATGGAGCAGGAATGGGCTGAAAGTAGAAGATATTTTGTATTGGTGTAACACATTATTTTCGTTATATCAATAGCTATATAGTTAATAAGTATAATATCGAATCTATTTCATTGCCGCTGTTGTTGCTAGGTCCGAGAGAATGAGTTGCTAGGAGAACGGATTCGCAATGTTCTGTGCGAGCGATGTCCGCCGTGGAATTTCCGCGAAAAAAGACATACGTCACGAGACGTCACGGTAGTGGGGCGGGCGCGACGTAACGTCATGTTTGCAAGGCCGCGGCTGAGTAAGCAGCACTACAAGCTTTTGTTTACAACACCATTGAGGCTACTATTATAGCAGCAGATGACATAATAATGATACAGTTCAAATACATGTTTATCAGTACTGCATTATTTAAGTCGGCTGATTGTTTCAATAGTTTTATATGTCGAGAGATGCCCAGGGATCGCAATACAACTATTTAATAAAAATGATGACTATTGTTTTTCTATATATGTATTCAAAGAGTACCTCTTGAAAAGGATAATTAATATTAGTCTCTCCTTCCCATGTGAATACATAGGCGGTTTGTTAATTACAATTCACGGAATAGAATCTATATCTTAGATCCCTGTTCTTTTTAAATTTTTTCCATTTATAAATTATTCTAAAAACGTTTCTTTATACTCCTATCATAGTCAGTAAATGTCAATATTAGTAATTTCCTGGTAAAGGTTTAATTAATTATGTCGATCACGTATCCCGTATATTTGTGTAGTATGTAGTGTTACGTAAATAACTATTACATACATATCTGTTGGCATATTGTGAGTAGATAACAACTGTGAATTGGGTTTATTATCATACACGTACTTTGGTTTTATAGGAAAAAATTTTTTCAACATTGGTACCAATTCTACACGCAAAACTTAACTAAAAATGAAATTTGATTGTGTCAATAACACCATTCCGTAATGTAACGATTCTTTCTTGTTAGCAAATCTGTTTAATATAGATTAACGATTGTAATTAATATAAAATTACACAACAAAACAGCCAAATAATCAATATACAGCAATAGTTGTTTTAATTTTTTAGTTAAGTTTAGTTTAGTTGTGGACGTAGAATCGACACCATCGTCTGTAATGCATATTTCTATATGCTATCAAATTGGTAATTAATATGCTTATATGAGCATTGCCATTTGTTTTCTTTATCCTCGCAGAATATTTTCACCTCTCTAAGTGATTAATTCATAGTTCTTATTAATGTAGAAGGTACCTACTCACTTTCTATGTTAGAGTGAGTAATAAAAACTTATCCATGTCGGTTTCAGAACAAATAATTTCTTGTAACTTGAGCGTCGTGTAACTTTCGTTCTAGTTTAAATCTCATGAGTATATCTGTATTATTTGATTATATTAATATTTTAGTCATTATAATTTGTACTTATATCATTACTAATCATTATTTTATCTAAAATTTGATAGGTTAAGTTAGTTACAAAGTTATACGCTGATTCTTACCATTAATAGAATATAATGGATTTTAGCAAACATGTCTTATCAAAACTTCCTCTTGAACCACTATATCAATTAAAAATAACCGCAACAAAATCTGTTGTGTATTTTTGAAGATATAAGCTCCCATAAGGACATACATACATAAATAGCAAAAACATTTATAGGTGTTCTCACGTTGTGTGAAAATACTTATTCATTTGAAAATAATAGATGATACTTTTATTTTTACATCAATGTTGTAGCTGTTATTTCCATCTTAAACGGATACCAAACATGTTACACGGATGTCATTCCACTTTCTTGGTTACCATGGTCTTAGTACCTACTTACCGCTGTTGTTTGGAAAAATTCTCTTTCTTAGTCAGAGGGTAATAAATACTATACATAGTGATATTTCCTTCATTAATTAAATTACTTTAAACAACCATGTCGAATTAAAACCACATCGTCCTCTAGATGCGCTGGAATGTAGTATGTAGTTGTGTACCTAGATATCTAAACAATATTGCTTATTATGTGATTTGCTGCTGGCTCGTTCGTGTGCAGTACCAATTTCTGAAATAATACGTTGCGCTCATGTGCGTAATGCGCATACCGGCACGCATAATTATCAAGAAACCAAGTTACTTATTCTCACGGATGTCGATCGGTGTCGGATTTGTCGGTGTCGGATTTGTCGGAGCCGTCACTTCGTAAGTACAATGGGTATTAGAATTAGAAAGCAACCGGTGACCGCAAAAAGGTACAATTCGAAAGGGCTCGAAGCTTGCAAGATTGTGTTACGTCATTATTGAACGAGCCATGGTCCCCCTGCCTCTATGCTTCATCGAGGGAGGGCTAGCGACTAGTAATATGCTTCGTGCGTGTCGCATCAATTTCAAATCGCACGTATGGGCTACTGCCCTCACTTTTATGAGACGAACAATCTATGACGTCGCGATATACCAAAATTTTAGTTCTCAAAGGGTTGAACCCTTTTAAATTGTAATGTTAGGGATGGTGCACATTTCTAAAACTCCTGCATGTAAATAAGTATTGTGCTTGTTAGAACACTTGTGAATCGTATAGGGTAGCTTTCAAGGACACTGCTGTTTATAATGTAATAATAAGGCAAGTCTGTTCTTTTTGTGCAAGGGGAAACCTTACTTGGTTTGCATGTTAATCATTTGAATTGTTATAGTTAGTTAAAGTTATAAACATTCATGTAGTCTCTATTTTTCACGCCATCTCAGTCTTATGTAACTGGGTACCTACCTACGACTGGGCTCAAGGGTTTTACTTAAGTGTTCAAATTATGTAGAGCTAGCTCTTATTAGAACATATAAAACGGTAATAATTACTGTGTGTTCTATGCCCAGTATACTCACAGCACATAGAACATAGTCTAGTGCATTTAAATTGCTGGATAAGTTTATAGTAAGCGATTAGTATGCGACCATGAGTTATCATTGTGGCATTAGGTTATAAAGTTTTTCTACTAGTTACACGCAGTTAATTGTATGATAATTGAAGAGTTAAATAAAAACGGGTGACGTATAGCATCCAGTATTATACAATATTTGCAAATGAAATTTATTGATACATATAATCGAGGCGAACCTGTTCAGTAATGATGACTGACGAGTTACATTACTTTGTAGCAAGAACATCTGATGTTGTGAACCTGCATGATGCATACACTGGAGAAAATGTGTGAGTGTATGTCGTGCAGCTGTGTCGACTTCCTCGTCGATATCGCTTTGTGTGTTTACATAACGTTTTTATTTCTTTGTAGTACATATACTCTGCAAACAGAAGCAAAATATATCACGTCCACTGGCAGGCTGGAACACGTTATATTTTCTTTTGAAATTCATTGTACTCAATAACCATACATGTTCTGTTAATAACCATGTATGGTTATCACACCTCAGAATTCCACTAATTTGTGCTGTATTATTAATAAGCCAGTGAAATATATATATATATTTTTTTGTTTTTTATATAATGTAGGTACTATACAAATCTTTATATCTAATTTATGCATAGTCTAGCGATGAGGTGTTCAATGTGTTCATCTGGTCTTTAGATAGTATGTAAATAAGTTCCTCCGCCATTGAATTCCATTCTTGTCGACTTTAAAGGTAGTATTGAGTAATATTTACAGGCTTTGAGTTAAAAACGATTTATTTTGTGTACCTTTTTTAAACCCAATGTAATTTAGTACGATTTCTAATAAACTTTATGGAATCTTCTAAACTGCGCTTCCTAAAATTAAGTCTTACGATGTTCATATCTTCATGTTTCGTTTTTCAGACCAGGAAATAGTTGGAAGTAGGACGGGAGCATAAATTGCGTCAAGGTTTTCAATGACTTGCATAGTAATCGCAGTTGGCATCGTATTCGCATTATCGATATGTGGCTAAAACCACTAGAGGTTTATTATTTTGCATAGAGACAATACCAATGATTGTATACACATAGAATATAAATAGCAAACATAATGCTATAATTGTATAACCGGCTGGCCTAGGTCTCAGGTAGGTACTATACAGATAGCCTTTAACTCTACATAACTATCATCAGTTAATACTTATATAGTAATGTAGGTAATAACAAGCTTAGCTCTCTATCGATCTACGCTTAACAATGTTAGAATATTGCTTGACTGGTTCTGGTATAGCATTGAAACGATAATACGACTATTTTATAGAATCGCGTTTACTGTTATCGCCAAGGTAACTTGATTGAGTAACCTACCCTTTGTTTGATTACGATATACTGTATTATAAAAATGTTGACTAACTGTAGCTTTGTATTCTAGTATAACTGTATATTAGTAGATGTAGGTTCTGTTTGACCCTGTGTTCGTTCTTTGTCAAGCCTCACTTAGTATAATTTACTGTGTAAAGCACAGTTTAATGTCTTCTTGTAGCCTGTATGATGGCGCTGCTTTTTTGCGGTACAGGCAACTTATAGATTGCTTTAAAATACCATAAAGTATTGTATAGTCTGTATACCATGAATTCTTCTGCTCAGTGTTGAAAGGTGCGTCTGAATTCATCCTTAATTTTCTTTATTTACTCGTTTAATGATTTCAAATCAAAGAAGTATACAATAAGCTATAGGCACTTATTTTGTGATTCGAAAGAATAAGTACTCGTTTTTCGATCTTCGTACTCGACCTTTGAATAAAATAGAATATAAAATTTCTCCGACTTTATAAGCCTTCAATTTCAATTCTGTACAGTAAATTGGACGGCACTGAAAATAGCTAGCACATAACTGAAATATCGCGTTCATGAGATCATTTGTTAGTGAATGTGTATAAGTGGTATCGAATGGGAGGAAACTAGGTCACTTGGTATGACGCTTGCGATAAACGAGCCCTCGTTCATTATCATCAACGTGTACGAGTAGCACGTTCCTTGACTCGTTACGAAATTAATAGTTTGAAATCCATCCTCATTCATTAATAGTTTTCAAACATCCATATCTGTCACTCCGATCGTAGTATTCTTACATTGTATTTTGAACTCTGTACCTGATTTATACGGCTTCGTAGTACAGCTGTCGCTTTTTTGCCTGGGGAGTATAATGTATTTCGTATCTCGTATGCGGATACGTATATCTTTATTTTGTCATCATGAACAATTTTAAAGAAAGTGAAAAATAATTTTATTTCAGCTTACACAGAGGTTACAATATTCATATAGTTAAAAATAGAGCTTAACATAGCTAAAAATAGACAAAATACGTTTAAACCCCAGCGTAAGCGAAACAAGTCTGCTTGCTACTCAGCATATTGTGATCAATTTCTGATGATTGTGTTAATTTAACTGATTGTATATTGCAGAAGTCGTCGTAAATGATTTAACCCTCACAGTGGAATTGCGTCACCAGTGAACTGGGTAGGCGTAAGATTATTTATTTTGGAGAAAAGGAAAAAAAATACAGGAAATATTTCTTGTGATTTTTCCTTCAACCTACCGGTAAAAATCTTTCACATACTCATTGTATTGTCTATTTTAGATTTTGACATATTTATGTAAATTATGTTTTTTTGCGATATACACTTGTATAATAGAAATTTATGTTAAGGTTACTTAAACATTTGTTATATTGTGAGCCCAAATGTTAATCAAAGACGAATCACATCGAACATTTGCAGTTATAAAATCCCCACATGTGGTGCAGTCATTGATCATTCAGCACTTGACATCTGCTATATAAAGGAAGCTATTAAATCGTGTATAATGACACACAGACATATTAAATGGCACACTGTTATGTACTTACAGTAATATAGTGCATACAATCGTAGATTGCAGTTGCCGTGGAGCCAAGGCCGTGATGCAATAAGTACAGTCAGGTGTATTGTTTCATTTTATGATGCATTCAGCGCTATTATGTTGAATTCAACATCACGACTGCATTATGTAATTTAAAATTAGATACTCACTAGGAGACTAGTGAAGTACTGATTTCTGCTGAGATTTAGTTAAAACTCAATACAACAGAAAGCAGTTTGTGATTTGTATGGATCTTTTCAGTTTACAACTTCAGCCTGGGGCATGGCAAATATTTAAGGCATAAATATGCAAAAATCAAGACTATTTTACATAATTGTTTTGAGCTGCAACTTCTTACAACGCTATTAATATTGCAATGAATCTGACATACATAGAGTAGTTCACATACGAAACGTTTTTGTGTCGCGGACGTAAACTGAAGCAAATAAAAGTGTAACATTTGGTAAATACCTATATTTTATCGCTTCAGACGGTTGCCATTGACCTATATTTCTATTCCACGTGTATCGCAACCAATGTAATAATAATTTTAACGTTGCACTATTTTATTTGGGTTGCGAGCTCGTGGGAATGTGCCGCCAATCTATTATATTCAGGAATTAGTCGTAGATAAGGCGCACCTAGTGACTGCTTCAGTTATGTAAATTGAGTAGCATGAAAGCATTATAACCGACAAATGAAGTCTATAAATAGCGGCTGATCGTCCTTGAAGCGTGCGAGTATGCAGAACTAGGTCAATCCAAACTGCCTCACGCCCCAATGTTTTCTCCCCGCTCTCCTACCATCATGCTTGGCCCCACGTGACCACTACTCGTTCAGTAACATCGTCAAAACGGCTGGAGTGTTTATTGCTCCGGTCACGCTTCCCGATTCCCCAGTTTTATAATTGCACAAGAATAAATAGTGACGTCACAAAACAGGTAAAATGTTTTGTAAGACGTAACATTTTATACTCTACAGTACAGTACTTTTCA
The DNA here is from genome assembly GCA_916999025.1 of Orgyia antiqua. Classification (NCBI taxonomy): domain Eukaryota; kingdom Metazoa; phylum Arthropoda; class Insecta; order Lepidoptera; family Erebidae; genus Orgyia; species Orgyia antiqua. Next base: position 26,602,710 of record OU779862.1, read on the forward strand.
ATTGAAATTTTACTTAAAATGGATGAAATTGTAAGCTTCGTTCGCTTTCTGATCGTTATTTCTGCTACGCGCTATTTAGGCATATCTAGCCAGATGTCTTATTTCTTTAGAGCAGGGTTCAATACAATCTCCTTACCTGAGTGAATGATAACGGCCAAGGTTGGGTCCGGGCAGGTAGCGAACCGGATTATAATCGATCCAGTCGTTCACTCGGTATATTTATCCTTCATATATTTTAAATGTAATTTGAGCGTAAACATAATCTGCATTTAGACGAGAATTTCAGCGAATACGGATTCAATTTATCGAGCTTTGGAGAAGAGAACATTATTCTGCAGGAGTTATATTGTAACACAAATTATTTAATTTTAAATAAAATTCAGGACATTTATAATAACTGCTTGCAGTTTTATATTATGCTTGTAAAGGGTGTCTCTTAAATTAACTGTTATGCGAAATTTCTACTAAATTAAAACCTAAACCTATTTAAAACATGTTTTTATAAATAGTGTTTTGCGTCTAGGTAACTTTACGGGTGGTCCCTTTTAATTAAAGTGAGAAGTAAAGTGTTCTTTTTAGGGTTCCGTACCCAAAGGGTAAAAACGGGACCCTATTACTGAGACTTCGCTGTCCGTCCGTCCGTCCGTCTGTCACCAGGCTGTATCTCAAGAACGGTGATAGCTAGACAGTTGAAATTTTCACAGATGATGTATTTCTATTGCCGCTATAACAACAAATACTAAAAATAAAATAAAATAAATATTTAAGGGGGGCTCCCATACAACAAACATGATTTTTTTACCTTTTCTTGCTCGATACTTTATTAGTATCGAGCAAGAAAAGCTGCCTTATGTTGCATAGATAATGGTACGGAACCCTTCGTGCGCGAGTCCGACTCGCACTTGACCAATTTTTTGCGAATAATTTCGAACAAACACTTGACTAACCTTGGTTCGTATGGTGACAGATTTGAAATATACGTCCTTGACCTCTGTCTTGATAATTTCTTATACTCGTAATGACAGTGTCTTTTAGGGGATATACCTATTGAATAATCCAAAGAATCATATCCTTATGACTTTTAGAATTGTCCTTGATAATTGTGTTGAATTCATATAACATCAAACGTTTTGCAGAGGGAAATTACGTTTACAAAATCCATTTACGTAATATTTAGATACTAATGACGCTAATCAAAGCGAATTTAAATAAACTCAGGCGCGATGGAAATACCAAACTTATCATAAATTTGCTTTGGTAAAATAAAAACTTCGTGTATTGAAGAAGCCTATTACCAACTTGCTATACCTCTGTCAAATCTTTAGTAAATTTTGTAAATATGATTGTATGGAAATAATAACATTGAGTAGAATTGTATAAACGTGATATATGTACATTATGTACAATACCATTGGTTGTATGTTATCAGTGCTAGTCGTGAATATATCGTGTTATCATTTTGCGTGGGTGGGTGTGACGATATCGTTTCATAAGCCTACGCGGTGATATCGCACAAAAAGCAAACGTTATCTTTGTTGAGTTATATTGCGGCTTGCGTTGTTATACAATGTATGTACTTGCTTTATCTTTGTGTGAAATACTACCAAGTGTACCTATTGTAAGTGGACATTGTACCGACACGTAATTTCATTGATGACGCGTAATTTGTATCATTTCTGACGATTCGTACACTCAAGGCCAATTAGTTATATGTATAATGGAAATTCGGCTTTATACAATGGTAGGTACATATAATGTATAGATATATATTTCTGAGTCTTCTGTTATGAAGTGGGGCTAATAGACCAATTTGAGAGGAGTTTGAGTCATTATGAAAGTGCGTTCTTTTTAATCCGAATATGTAATTATTTTTTTGTATTTGTAACGTGTGGCAAAGGATGTCGGGAGATATCTTATTTTTTATTCTTAAAAGTTCTTCTATTGTGAATAGCATACGATTAAGTTCCCATCATATACTCATAGTATTTAAAAATAAATTGTATTACACAACATTTATTTATTTCATCCGATTTATATTAATTATCAATTAGCGTTTGTTACTTCATGAACGTGAATATAAATTACGTGAACATCAACTTTTCTTTGATGAGGAATGTAACGTTTTGTAACAGCGAGAGATAGAAACAATTAGGTCTAAGTAGGTTAGCTAGGTCTCAAAGTGACCCAGAATAGCATTGTTTTGACGTAATAAGAAGTTGAAAATTTTGTAACAGCAAATGAAGTATGTTTTAATATATTGAAATCTACAGAATCGTTACGGATACGATGTAAATACGTAGCTTACCTGTTCAATCCCCGCGTGATCGTTGATAATCATAGCTTACGGCGAAGAACTATGAATAGGAAGCTGAGTAAATGTTTATTATGTATGTCGAGCATCGCTGTCGGCAATGCGGCTGGTGAAAGCTTTCTATGTCTCACATATTGACACACGTATGTGTGCAGGTATATATTTTACTCGTTGCTAGCGGGGTGAACACCGGACGGCACCTGTCTCATTCCTTTGTTTCGGCTTATAAATGTCATCAGAGGTCATCTAAATAAAGGCCTTATAGGCATCGGATTCGGACCGCGATCGTTGTCTAGACGTTTGGTTGCATCGGACGATCGATTGCACGACCGAGTCGAGACGGTCATCGACCTCACGGGCGCATCGGTGACGTTACGCTCCGGTGATGCGCTCCTCAATAACCTTAGGAATAATAAAGTTTTGTAATTCTTACGTACCTCTATTGATATACTTTACACGCATTTTTAGATTTTGTTGTGGTATCACCTTTGCTTTTTGAATTATTCTTCATAAAATATTCTGATTTAAACGACCCAAAATACGTAATACCAGCAAAAAGTACGCAAAAGCAGACCCGCTTCAAATTTTGACGGATAGATTTGAAGAAAAATAAAAAAGTACACTGTAGGTTGTAGGCCATCCGCTCTTACCAATATGTATTTCTAAAGATCTTTTATTTGAGAACAAAAGCGAAATCTTAAAGCTCTTATTTTTTGTACTAGAATCGTGTATAGACGCTCACAGAGCGTGATAACTGTATTGGTTTTTTATATTTTTATTTACAATACGACCTTGTATGCCAGACAAGTTCATTCTGTAACTTTGACATTGTCTTCTAGTTCGTCGACAGAAAACACAAGACCTTTATACAACCTTAAATGTAAACTGTTGGGTTTATTGCCAGTAATATTGTTTCTACAGAACTCTTGTAAACAATAGGGGTAATAATAGCAACAATGCGGGTATTTCCTTAACATTTTTAATGGCAGGGCTACAAAGGCGTTGCAAATGGCGTTGTACGTGTCGCCTGGGTTCTCCCGAGCGGCGGACGCACATCTACGACTAGCGCTCATGTACAAAGCGCGAAGACATTGGAGTATAGCGGCTGTGCACCTAAGACGCGCTCGTCTCGCTCCGCATCAGGACGCAACATTCACACGCCTCGAGCTCAGTTTTCACGCAGCGCATCTCCTCGAAGCGAGAGGCTTGAGAAAAGCCGCCAGAGACGCTTACGAAAGGCTACTCAAAGAACCACAATTATCTTCTACTTTGAAGGCTGACGTCTGCAGACAATTAGGTTAGTTCATAAACCTCCTTCTTATTCTTGTTCCGAAAATACCTCTAATATTTGACAAAATAACATTTTTGCTCTGGTTGCTTGGACATAACTATAAACCTTTCTTTTAATCGTCTCTTAATTTTCTAGATATTATTTTCTATGTCTGTTAACAGTTTGGTTGATCAATTATCATTTATATCGCGTGGGAACTATTTCACATTTCACTTTCACGTTAACAGTCTCATTCATTAGTAATTGCAATAAACACGATGCAAAACAATGCCTTCTTTTTTGCAAGTCATTTTCGCACAAATATTTTAATCTTTACGTTTCTGGAACGGAAATAACGGATATAACTAATAATACGTTGTTCTAATTCTCATTATTAGATGTGAGTGTATCAATTAGTTTATTTTTATTTATGACGTGAGGTTTCTTATCGAATATTGATTGTAGGTTGGTTATATCATCGATGTGTGTCATTGGGAGAGCCGGCGGGACGTGCAAGGGCAGCAATTTGGTGTCTTCAACGTGCCGTCGCCGCTGAACCAGAGTCAGGGGCAGGCTTATACCTTTTGGGACGATGCTTCGCCGCTCAAGGGAAAGTGCATGATGCCTTCATAGCTTATAGAAATTCTGTAGAAAAATCTGAAGGAAACGCCGACACTTGGTGCTCGATAGGGTAAGTGTTCATTTCCATAATTAGAAGGAATATATTTATTAATTTCTATGTTTATTTCAACAGCTTCTTTTATTTTTAACAGCGTACTATACCAGCAACAAAATCAACCAATGGATGCGTTACAAGCATATATTTGTGCAGTGCAATTAGACAAGGGACATTCAGCGGCTTGGACGAACTTAGGAAGTTTATATGAGAGTTGTCAGATGCCAAAGGACGCTTTCGCTTGCTATACGAACGGTGGTGCGGCGGCTACTGCTTGGGCTCTGAAACAAAGACTGGAGTTCCTTAGAGCACATCTAGCACATGCACCCATGCCTTCTGTTACTGGAAAGTAAGTCTTCTTTAACTTATATGCTAACAATTGTCAGAGGACGTATTGTTATTCATTCATAAACTTTTGAAAATTTGACGTAAGAGCTCCATTCTTTTAGAAGTACAAATTGTACGCTGATGTTATTTTTAATATTTTTTCATAATGTCTTACGTTGTTATTTAAAAGTTTTGCAATAAACTTGAAACAAATTACATAATTGCAAAACTGTCTAAGCAGTACATTTTCTTTTTCAATTTTGACCTGTTATTTGGTAATTAAATAGCTTAAAAATCTATAGAATATATCTTTTAATAGGCGTCGTCAACTACCCGCAATTGAAGAAGCCTGGAACCTGCCGATATCTGCGGAGATGTCATCCAGGGCGCCCAAGTCTGCCCCACCACCGTACCCGGGCAAGAGACCTGAAGACCCACCACCATTAACATCACATCAACTACAAACATTGCAGTACCTGCAGAAGAATACACATAACCTTTCGCCGCAACAACAAGTATATAACTATATTTTGTATTTTAGTAATTTTTATGCTTGTATTCTAATACGCTTTTATTAGTTTCGTTCGCATCTATCATTTAACCTATTTATGTATGTATTATTTGTGTAACGGAATTAAAATCGATTTTCATCCACTTCTCAATAATTTTATGTTCCTTACAATAATTTATTTTAGATACTTTCAGCATTTTGCTATCTTGGTATTAGAAAGAATGAAAGATTGTATATATTATTATTAAAGATTGTATTTAAAGATATAAAAACTATGGGGAAACACACACCGATAATTGGCTTTCCATTAATCGCAGACTTGACGTGTCATTGTATGTATTATGTAAGTCATTCTGTCACCGGACTTTCCCTGTTTCGTATCTACTAGATTTATTCTACGAGGGCTTGTGTAATTATTATTTTACATTAAAATATATAAGTACTTTGTAAAATATTCTAAAGAGCTCTGTTTTAAATTGGTAACAAATAATAATGCTGAGTGGCATTATAAAATATTTTTGTAAATAGTAATTATTATTTATATTTTCAGGCGTTAATGCAGCAGTTATTGTCGCAGTATCGTTTATCTCAAGCGGCGAAATCGCGTGCGGTTTGTATACATTTATATTATCCCCATATCTCTAATATAAGGCGGCAGGTTTATTTATTAGGACAATGTGTTGTTGAAATATCAATAATAACAATATATTTGTATGTTTTATAGGTGACTAAGAGTGAAGGTGGTACTGCGACCGGCGGCGACAATGCGGAGTCGCTCGCCGAAGATCTCTTGAAGAGATTCTCCGACGCGCAACCAGATGTTAAAAAGGAACCAATTAATAGTAAGTTATTTTTAATCTTCTAAAGATTAGTGACGGATTAAGAATACCAGTGTCATCACTGCATTTGTGCATGATACTGTAAGAGCCAGCTAAGGGATATTTACAGCAGATAACATCCTCGGTAAAATATGAAAGTCTAGAAATTAAACTCTAACGGTCTTATTCATAATGACTTATGGGAGGTTTAAAAGTTCGCTAAAATCGGCTCGCAAAAATTTTCACTTGTTGTAATTCATAATAGTCTTTTTACGCTAAAACGTTTATTATCTCTCCTATAAAATCTCCGTTTAAACCTCCGATAAGTCATTATGAATAAGACTATGGTACTAACACGCCTGGTCAGCGCGGCATAGTACCTTCCATAAAACCTCCCCAATTAGAGGCCTGTGCCCAACAATTTGATTTTATTGAGCTGGGAAGGTAAGTGTAATATTGAGGGTAGGTTAGGTTAGTGGTGCATCATATAGTCATACATAATAAGTACTTATGGTCTTATTCATAATGACTTATCGGAGGTTTTAAAAGTTCGCTAAAATCGGTTTGCGAAAATTGTCAAAACTCGTTATTCATAATAGTCTTTTTACACTACAACGTTTATTATCTCTCCGATAAAATCTCCGTTTAAACCTCCGATAAGTCATTATGAATAAGACCATTAGGCCATTAGTGTTTACATATAGTGTCAAACTAAAATAAATAACGGAAAGCAATGAAGACTGGAAAAAATGCACAATGGTCCTCTATATTTTATTAGAGTACATGCTTGAATGATGTCCTTATATAATTGATAAACTATATGACTGATTGTGAGGTCATATACTCGTATATGTATTAGTGAATCACTATATCGAAGTACAAATTGCTATGCATTACATTTTTCTGCGTAGCACGGCTAGTAAGATATACTTATAAATACAATCCAAGTGTAGATGTAAGAAAGATTTCGTTGAAATTTATCTTAATGACAACAAATTCACAAATTAAATAAAAACATTTTTTGTTTTACCAACGGATATCAAGTATCTAATAATTTCGTTTTAGATGTTTTTAGACATAAATGAGACCTAGTCTATTTTCTGCATCACGAAAAGGCTAGCAGAAATTGGTTTAGGCATTAAGTCCACCTATGTATCAACTTTATGTCCATGAAGCATAAAAATAAATAAATATCTGTTCTATCGGTTATATCTGAATATTCTGATGTAACAATTTGTCACCCCTTAATGGTAGACTAATGGGTGTCTTTGGCATATAGCCTGCCATGATCAGTGACGTGGCTTGCTTAAAAGAGTGGCACTGTTAAACAGTGCCATTCTTTTAGTAACAGTTACTAATGTGTTCAAGACACCCAAAGAAACAGAGTATTTTGTAGGAAATTTTACATACTTTTGGGACCCCGTATCTTTGCTACAACTGATACGACGATAGCGATCGATATATGCTCCTGGCTGTTATACAAATAGATGCAGGAATTTCAATCAATACATATTTAAAAATAAACATGAATAAGTACATACTATAACCTTTGAAGGTTAACTTACAATAATAAAGCAACATCCACACTACGTCTAATTAAGTGACACGCACTGCCATTAATTAAGTGTAGCTATCTAAAAATAAACGTTCATATATAGAAAACTATTACTATACATTAATATATAACTTAGTAATCCGTTACTACCAGTGGCGTGCACATGAATTTGACTCAGGGTAGGCGGTGCTGTAGGTACTCAGTCACAAAAACTTTTTCTTTTATAGATTTTTAGCATAGCCACGCGACGGATCTCTAAGTCGGAAACCATGCCAACAGAACAAATTTAAATCTGAATATCCCGAATCAGTCCACACTGTACTAGAATTACTAAACAATAACTACGTACGTACATACATACGTACATGTACGTATGTACATACGTTTCATAACTTTTAACATGAAATTTTCGAGTTACAATACCTTTTTGCTGGCTTAGTTGTCGTAACTCGGGTACACAGAATCTTTTTACTGAATGACATTTGTGAGAACTTGTTATTTTTAATTTTTAACAAACACACACTATCAACACACATTTCACAATCAAATAACATTTTAAAATCAACAAACGAAAATCCATACAGTTATTAAATTATAGAAACTCAATATTAAACAGTTCAATGAATCACATGAAAAAATAAAATGGCCTCCGTCGAACCAAAATATTTCTGCTATTTAAATGCATACCTACGTGATTTATTAGACTTCCGACTATTATATTTATTCGGATTATAAGTAACGAACGAACATTGCCGAATATTCGCGGTAACATCCGATCGCCAAAGCAGGTGGCAGGATTTACAGTGCAAATCGTCTTGTATATGCAAGCCTGTGTGCGTTTGCGAACTGTGCACGGACACCAAAATTTCTACACACATATGAACTCATGGCAGGCGGGCGGCGTCGAGCTTGCTACGCTAATATTATTCCTTCGCCAAACGCCTGGCAAAAAGCAATTTGCAAGCACATATTGGTGCTATTTATGAATTATTAGGCGTTTTTAAGTTATAATATTTTGTTTAATTAATAGTAAATAAATGAATAAAGTCATCTAAAACATACGAACGTTTTATTAAAATATCTGTGAATGGCAAGTAAAGCAGTGCTTTTCTGCCTTAATGGAGCGCACGCCCATGGTTACTACAGTGGCGGAAGTCACCAAAATAAACGTGCAAGAGTCGACTACATAGCGACTTTATTTTTATTATTACCTTACGGAAATATTTCCGTAGGTAGGTAGGTAGTTATGAAATCATTTCTATAGGTCAAAGGCCTTTTCATTATTCTTTTAGTAAATATTAGCTGTTTCTATTTTACTAGCGACCGACATCGTGCGCCTGGAATTTTCAAAATATAAAAGAAAAAAAAATATTAAGGCACTAACACTTTCATGAGATTACTAGCATCGAGACATTTACAATCGAATACTAGCAATGAATATCCTGGTTAATAGATACATACATACCTGCTATCACCATGGAGCGAACGATATTAAATGATGCAAGTGTAAAATGTAATTAATAATTATGCTAATCATCCTACTACATGTTGTAAACAAAATAAATTACAGGCATTAACTTACTCATGTTAGTGTCATACGAGTATTTGATAATACCTAATTACATTATTTCTAATATTGAACATTACACCATGAATATTGCATAAGTTGATATCATGAATTATTAAATAAATTCACCTTTAATTGGTGCTTCAATATTTGTTGGTAATATTTCCGGTCATATTAAAATGTTAGAAGAATATACATAAAAATCTACTCTTCATACAAACAATTCGCAAAAACATGATAGTAGTCAAATAAATAAAAACGAGATGTCATAAATACTCTATTCTATAGTGCAGGTGTGGCGTGTCCTTAGATAGCTATCCCATCACATTAGTAGTTAAAAAGAACTCATTCTCGAAAGAGCCTCTGCATGTTAGAATCATGTAGAAAAAAAACCCATTTAAAACCAACAAAAGACCGGTATTTGTTAAAAAAAAGTAAAATAAAACAAAATATGGTTCCGAGAGAGAAAATACGCCTTGTCTAAATATTGAGAGCGCATACAGCCACGTGCAAATGCCTCATAACACAAAAGAACAGGTTCCCAACTGATTGATCTTTGTTCAAGTTGAATATATATTATGGGCAGCGTTCTTATGCGAAATAACAAAAAAAAAATTATTTATATGTCTATACTAATATTATAAAGCTGAATAATAAATATATTCATGGACATTTCACACAACGTCCTCTGGTCCCAAGCTAAGCTTATTAAGCTTGTGTTATGGGTACCAGAATACGGATATAATACATAAACTACTTTTCTTTTGTAAATACATACTTATAATACATAGAAAACACCCAGACGTAGTACAAACATTTGTATGATATTTATGAATATCACACAAATGATTGTCCCAAGCGGGAATCGAACCCGCGACCTTGTGAACGGCAGTCCAGTACATGAACCACTACGCCACGAAGCCCGTCAAATATATAGATATAAATATTATAAAGCTGAGCTAAGCTAATTAAGTTTGTTTGAATGCACTAATTTCAGGAACCACTGGTCCGATTAAAAATTCTATATAACATCACGCAACGACAATAGGAGCGAAGAATAAGTAAAAATGTTAAAAACGGGTACAATTTTTTAAATTCCACGCGTACAAAGTCGCGTAGTAATGATTTAAATCAAGAAAAAATAAAATAATTAGAAACAATAAAAACACAAATTTTCTATGAAAATACTAAATTTAAGATTCTAATGAAATCGGCATTTGAATTCGGCGCTCATACCGTAACACGTTAATGTGAGGGAAATAATCATAATCGATTTTAATAATAGAACGAAAGAAAAACACGCGATATCGAATTCGTTTCCCTAGGGACACCCAAGCCGAATCGATTTATCGCCCTTATCACAGGTTTCTTTTCTAAATTTCATAGAAACCAGTAATGGTGATGGCGACAAACTAATATCAAAGATTACGTACTCTTCAGTCACCATGGTCTCGATCCGGAACTATTCGTGACTATGTTGTCTAAGATAACAAGACATTTTTCAATTGCTACGTTGGATATAAAATACTTTGTAAAGTAAAATAATATATTTTCTGTAAAATCTAATAAGAGATAAAATTCACGTTTATGTGGCCTCCTTTTAAATGACTATAAAAAATATTATTGTCAGTGTCAGTTTTTTTACAAAGATAATTTCCATTTAATTTCTTGTGCGTCACTAAAATGAAGATACGTTTCTGTAGTTTATAATTGAGCGTAATTATTCGCAAAGCTGAGACGACACAAATTTGTTAAGGTACTTCAATTTTATTTATGGTAATTTCACAAGATTGTAGAAAATATAAGGTTAATCTTTTGTAGTACAACCGCGATCGTCACGGATCTATAAATAACATTTTCTAATGTCGTTATAGCATATTCGAGACAAAAAGATTCATACATGTTGTAGCCGCGTGAAACATGTAGATTATTATAGATCTAAAATGTAGTCATTTATGGATTTTAACCATATTTTGATTATTGTTTAGCTGTACAATCGGGTCCGGGGTATCATACAAGATATGCTATACTTTGAGAACCTAACCTGAATGGCACACGATCCCAAATATTCAAAACAGAATCGTTGTCTTGTGGCATATAAATAAGTACTGCTACGTTTGAGATGTGATATCCAGAACCTCATCCTCCATTGCTAATTATGATGAAATTTTAATCCCTAAAGAAGATTTCAAATGCGATTAAATGAGCGTCATTTTTCGATATATATTTAAAATGCACTGATAAGATGTCCGCACAGAGCGGACATGTGTGTCAGTGTGGAACGAAATTATTTTCGTCCAACAAAATATGTATAATTATATTACTTAGAATGAGATTGCAGCAGAAATCTAAGTACTTAAATGAAAACAAGACAGAAGAGTAGTTGTAGGGGATGACTTTATGATAATTCTGTATATTTTTTCAGAATGCATAGTGAAATATAAGATATCTGTACTCGTATTATACCACACCCTCACCATAAATTTGTAGATATAATTTGATTTTCTGTTTGTAGCAGAGAGCCCAAGTCATACATTAAGTAACAACGAGGCGGTACTCGGGGGCCGACAGCCCGTGGTCAAGCTGGAGCCTCTCAAGACTGATCCACTGAAGCCTGTCACCTTCCACATCGGCATGAATTCCAAACAGATACTGGATACATGCAAGTAAGTATCGTATCGTTAGACATGCATTTATTGCATGAGATATGTGTAAAGCAGAACCGTGAATAAATGATTTCTTACTGAAAACTCATAAAAACAAATTATTGCTTTGTCCAATATGAAACAGGAACATGAACAGGAGTTCTAAACGCATTTTTACAGTGTTATTGAAATTGGTAATTTATGTTCGCAGGGACAGCGCAGGACCGCCGACATCGTGGTCGGTGCTGGGAGACGGATGTGGTCCTCCCACCCCGCCGCCAGTTCCTCCGCCGCGCCTCACTCCTGAGCAACTTGCGCCGCCTGCACCTTTCGTCTACGTTGAGTCCAAACGTGATGCATTCTCACCACAACTGCAAGACTTCTGTTTGAAACACCCCATAGCTGTCGTCCGTGGACTCACGGCAGCTCTCAAACTTGATCTCGGCCTCTTTTCTACCAAAACACTCGTCGAAGCGTGGCCAGATCACGCCGTGGAAGTTCGAACTCAACTGATGCAATCCGCCGACGAGAACTGGGACGCCACGGGACGGCGCCGGGTGTGGGCTTGTGCCTCACATCGCTCCCACACGACGGTGCGCAAGTACGCGCAGTACCAGGCCGGGTCGTTCCAGGAGTCTCTACGCGAGGAACGGGAGCGAGGTGGCACTACGACAACGGCGGGTGGCGGCGCCCTATCGGACTCCGACGGACGAGAATCTGGATCGGGACCTGTCAAACGGCGAAAAGCTGCCCGCATGCTTCGTTTTGGAACCAACGTCGATCTATCTGATGAGCGCAAATGGCGGTCGCAACTCACAGAATTACAGAAGCTGCCGGCTTTTGCTCGAGTAGCGTCCGCCGCAAATATGCTGTCGCACGTCGGTCACGTTATACTAGGTATGAACACGGTGCAACTGTACATGAAAGTGCCGGGTAGCAGGACGCCCGGACATCAGGAGAACAACAACTTCTGCTCCATCAACATCAACATCGGTCCCGGGGACTGCGAGTGGTTCGGGGTGCCTGACGCATACTGGGGCGGAGTGAGGGAGCTGTGCGAGCGACATGGCCTCTCCTACCTGCACGGGTCGTGGTGGCCCGACCCGGAGGAGCTGCGCGCTCACGGGGTGCCCGTCTATCGGTTCACTCAGCGGCCCGGGGACCTGGTGTGGGTGAACGCGGGCTGCGTCCATTGGGTACAAGCGACCGGCTGGTGCAACAACATCGCGTGGAACGTCGGTCCGCTGACTGCCCGCCAGTACACGCTGGCGCTCGAGCGGTACGAGTGGAACAAGGTGCAGAATTTCAAATCGATCGTGCCCATGGTGCACCTGACGTGGAACCTGGCGCGTAACATCCGCGTGTCGGACCCGAGGCTGCACCGCGCCATGCGCACGTGCCTGCTGCAGACCCTGCGCGGTGCCCTGGGCGCGCTGAGCACGGTGCGCGCGCGTGGAGTGGCCATCAGGTTCCACGGTCGTGCGCGCGGCGAGGCCTCGCACTACTGCGGCGCGTGTGAGCGAGAGGTGTGGCACGCGCTGCTGGTGCGCGAGCACGAGCGTCGTCACGTGGTTCACTGCCTGGCGTGTGCTCGTCGCGCCAGTCCCACACTGGCAGGCTTCCTGTGTCTCGAGGAGCACCACATGGACGAGCTGGCACAAGTGTACGACGCGTTCACGCTGCACCGGCCAGCGCCGCACCCGCCCCCGCCGGCGCCCCCCGCACACGCCCTACCCCCCGCGCTGATGCCGATCCCGGACTGAGCGCCCTCGGCGTCCTCCTATATTTATTTGTGTGCGAGTGTATGTTTCCAGTCGGATACTTGTTTTATATCAATATATATATATATATTGATATAAGTGGCCTTCATCCCATCGAGTCGACTCGGTGGTCTCGGTGTTTGTCCCAGAGTTATACAGTATTAGAAGCTAGCGGTCCCCCCCGGTAGTCTGGCGACACCGTAACTTTCGACCAAGTAGTGTGTGCTCGTGATTATTGATATTAGGACAACATAAAATTTTGAGCGACGTAAATCGATGAAATATTTTTGGTGATAAAATGTAATTTTGTATTACGGAAACTTTTACAGTTTTACACGCTCGATCGATCACTTTTGTAATTGTGCGAGATTTTGATATAAGAAGTCAATTGTCGGGCCTTGAGCCGTCGTAAAGTCCGTACGAGTGTAGTAGAGCTAGATGTAACCGATAGGTGTATAAGTGTGTAAGAAGTAGGGTAGGCAAAGTTCGCTGGAGTATAGGAAAGTTGGCTCATTGCTCACGTGTTCACCATGATATAAATGTGTTATTTTTGTATAGAGGCATATTTATTTATTTTATTGTAATGTGAGTTTAGTTTGATTTTTTAGACAGTTTTAGCGAATAGTAGTTTAAGTATAATTGCACGGAGAGGGATCCTACGTTTTAGCAGGGTCTGGCGTAGAGTGCTGTGTCCCAAAGAATGTTATATTGTACTTGTGTAGGCAAAATGAAAATTATACCATCGAAATACGACATTTAAATTGAATATTTGGCACTTTTGGGAATCTGACATTTTAAATTAATATTAGTATGACTTAATTTATTGTTTTCAAATTTGAATTTTAGACTTAAATAAAGATTGTTTGATGGATTGATGTAAGTTAGGATGGAATAGGAATGTAAGCTCAGGGTTGGCAGTATCGCAGAACGGCTCGTCGTTGACACTTGGCTGTTTGTTATTTCTCTTGAAGATTTATTGTCTTGTTGCAACATGTTCATGTTGACTGTACTAATTTTAAGTGTCAAAGGCGAGTGGAATGTTTACGATATGGAAGCGTTGGTCGGATAATGTATAGTTATTGCCCGAAATATTTATAAGTAATAATAACGCCACTGCCATGTATGACCTTACTGTTTATACTATAAATTACAATTTTTAATAAAGAAATTTAAGAAGATGTTATTGAGTTTTTTTTAAATGCCTCATTATTCGTCCATGTCACAATAAGGAAAGGAAACCACGCTAGCACAAGAAAACTATCCTGGTACCGCCAATTAGGCGTTGATAGGTCAGGGTTATCTAAAATGACCAGCCCAGGAGAAATGTAGCCGGCATCGTAACGATGAACAACTCCATCCATACTTCTTCGTTGAAAGACGGTAAGGCCCATAGCACACGGCGTATTTTAAGCGAGCAGACGACGCGCGTTTCTGGAACGCGCTTCTTCGGCGCCGTAAACGCTGATTGTTGCGTTTGCATTGATTAGAAACGCGCGCATGAAACGCGTATACACGCATTTGAAGCGATACAAACGCGCGTACAAAGGAGCGGTGTACGGGCAGAGGGGGCCTGGGATGCTCACGCCACCTGATCGAAACGCAAAAACTACGAGTGACTACAGCGCGTCTGTACAGCTGTACCTGCGCGTATACGCGCAGTAGAGGCGCGTTTTACAATCGCCCCGTGTGCTTAGGTTACAAGGTTGCGATCGAATCTCGTTTAAACCAGGTATACGCGCGTCGTCTGCGCGTTTAAAATACGCCGTGTGCTATGGGCCTAAAAGCTGTAAATTAGAACGACACCATAATATTGAAGTTGCTTTTTAGTGTTGTAAAGACAGTTCTTAGCCCATTTATGTGCGTGTGCCAGTGTTGGGCACAGACCTCTTCCACTTTGCGATTGTTTTTGGGATTTCAGAATAACAGATGAGAACCAATACATTTACTAAAATATTTTATTTAAATCACATTAATATTTTAAATATAACTACATATAGCAATATTTTTATAACTATTCATATATTTTTATTACATTGTATAAACATTACCATGTCAGTGGAATTCAATTATACTAAGATCTATACAGTGCTTCAGATAAATTATGTGCCGCAAAATATACTGATACATTATCTCATTCAGTCCATATTCTTGCTTATTGCTTATAAACAGGGTCGGATCAGCCATACTGGGTCCTTCACTCTTTCCTAGTCTTATAAAAAAAATTGTATTCAAGGCATGGACACTGCCAAATTTAAAAAAAATATTAAAATAATCCATAATCGTTTAATTAGAAATACTTCCTGCTATCCATGATTTTGGGTGATGTCTTTTTTATATTGGCTAATTTATAATATAGGTTTCACCTACCATACCATACATATACAATAATCAATACCAAATTGTGATGTTTGTCGTTATATACAAAGTTGTAAATAAATAAAATTTGTGATTATTTACGTGTATCCAACATCATACGAATAATCCGGACCTGTTACTGAAATAATACATGCCTACAATATAAACAGCACAATGCATGAAAAATAATTTTAAAGCGTCATATAATTATCACCAATTTTTTTAAAACGATATTTAGTTAACAGTCTTATAATATACTCTTAAATTATATGTAAGATCTTGTGATGAAGCTATTTACAATGGTACTTATAATTCTACAATATTATTTAAAATTATTTAAGTAAGCCGTTTTAGCACCTATATTTTATTTTTAACAACAAATAGGTATGTTATTATGCAGAGAGCTATAGTACATTTTGTGCGCAGAGAATTACATGACCAATTTAATATCGCCAGTGATGTAGCTTCCCTTAGAGATTTTGATAGAAGGCCCCTGTATTAAAGTTTGTTTAAAGGTATAGTTTTTTTTAGAAAATAGGTTAGAAGCTAGACATATTTTTTTGAATATCGATTAGAAGCTAGACATATACCCAAGCCTGAGCTTCGCCCGGGGCCCCGTATTATTGATACGCCGGTAACTACCGCCATTAAATTTTGCTAGTACAATAAATCAGGTAGGTAGAAGGTTGTACATGTAGACTGAAAACCGTCAGTATCCTACGAAACGCGCTATGGCCTGAAGACATTTATAATTTCTCAACATTTCTATGCATTGTTCCTATATCATAGCTAGCTAGCTAGCGAGATATGCTGAAATGGACACAATAAATAAATAAATATTCATGGACATTTCACACAACGTCCTCTGGTCCCAAGCTAAGCTTGCGGTATGGGTTCCGGAATACGGATATACTACATATACCTACTACTTTTTTTGTAAATACATACATAATATAATATATAGTAAACACCCAGACGCAGTACAAACATTTGTATCGAACCCGCGACCTCGTGATCGGCAGTACGTTACATGAACCACTCCACCACGAAGCCCGACAATATCATCATGGCCGTCACAATGATTAAATAAATTAACATAAACATTTCACACAACGTCCTCTGGTCCCAAAGTAAGCTATATTTCTATGCTTGTGTTATGGGTACCAGATACGAATAGACTACATATACTACTCTTCTTTTGTAAATACATGCTTATAATACATAGAAAAAATTTCATTCTTCAATATGTACGATCTTTTACCAACCAACCAGCATAAAATTAAACATAGGTACATAAAATACCTTTGTAGTTTAATATTATAGTTATAAAAAATAAGAATTCTGCGTCAAGACGTAGCATTGTTATGCTCAATTGCACAGTAACTAAAGTTACATTTGTTAACGAATTTAACGTTTAGTGCTTAACATTATGTTAACAGCCTTCACATAAAATAAAACATTTGGTGAAGACTAGTAAATATATAATAAAAATAAGTTTACTAACATCACATTTTTTCTTGCTGTACACTTTCAACCAAATCGTTACCTTTGGTATAAAATCTTAAAAAAAAAATCTTACTATAATGTAGTGGAATTGAAAAGTACCGCAGGCTACAAAAGCTTTTATCATTCGTTTATTTATTACTATTGGAAATAATAGCTTTAAAGTAGCCAGTTTTATTAACAACATATTATTACATAATTTGCATAAGCATACACATTTTGATCTAACGCTTAACAACGAAAAAACATTGTAATGTGTTTATTGGTATCTGAAATAATTAGCGAAAATAGTGTAAAATATGTGTTCATAATATACTAATATCATTTTTTGGATGATTATTTCATTTGCAATTTAAAAACGTGTTTGAAATAAAACCGAAAAATAAAATAACTTAGGTATATGTTTAAAACATTCTTCATAATGTCAATTTATTAACTAAAATAATTATTTCTTATAAAACTATGTGATGTATTGCTGCGCTCATTTTGTGATCACATAATACTTTGTATTGTAATTTTTTTATGATTTTAGCTATTTTTATAGTATTTTTGGAAACGAGTTTGAAGTTTGAAAGAAATTATTATACTCAAAACTTACCTATATTCGGTGCGAAACATCATAAACCCAAAACCCAAACATTATAACGATAAAAATTAATCAGCTGATTTAAACATGGCGATTCAACTGAAGGGCCTACTAAAAGGCCAGGATCGAAACGAATAACACTTTGCCTAGACCTAACAGGTGTTGGTGTTCGTTCAATGGGTTAAGCGAGTGATATATTACAGTCAAGGTAGCATTAACCGACATCATTCTCGCGCCCCACAACAAGGAAAAATAATATTGAAAAAAAAAAAGGAAATGAATAAAAGATCTATGGATGGATCTAATTTGAAACATATACGCGTCTAAATCAGTAAAAAGTAGTTTTATTTAAATATCTATGGAGTTTCTTGTCTGTTCTTCTCCATAGGATTAGGATTCGAGTTTGGAACAGACACCTAGCCTATGACGATTCAAAAGAGCTTGTAAAACAAGCCAACTTGAAATAAAAATTTTTGACTTTGAGGGCCTGTCGAAAAATTCTTTTCATTAGTAGCTCACTCCCTCTACATTATATTGTTTTTATCACCCAACATGAGCCCGTTTGCCAAAAAGTAAACTAAAAAAACAAAAAATTGTTTTCATGGAAGGAAACTCTGGTTTTACTGACTAATTAATTCCCGCTCTAATACTAAACAATATTTTTAAGCTATTGCATAGCTTCTATCGCGGACCTTGAGCGTGGAGACTAAATCCACAAATTTGAAATTTAAATTCCGTAGGTAACGAAAGTACCTTACATTATCGGCGTTACTGCGCATGCGTAATCCCCTCTTCGCCCCGCAATTTATTTCATCCTGTTGATACCAAGGGTGAACGCCTTCCTCAAAATAAACAACGCATTAAAATAAGGATTTTGAATCGACAACATAATAATATATCCAAATGTTCAGTTAATACGTTCAGTGCGGCTAACGCTTATGCGCGTTTTTCTGATCTTCACCAAGTGCGGGCCGACGCGTATACGCGTCCATACAAAAAAAAAATCTGTAGGCAAGCGGGGTGCGCCGCACCTGTGCGTTTATAGCGTGTATTCTGGGTGTCTATTGTTTCGAAGCGGTCGTAAAATGTGGAATTGTAAAGGAGACTACACACTAGTCAGGTTTCTGCTACGAATCTTGCAGGGGGGGGACGGCGGCGGCGACAACAATAACCTAATTTAGTACAATAGATTATTGAAATAATTTTATTATGACTCGCTCTTTTAACTAAACTAATAGGTAGTTTTAGTCTATTTATAAATGGTGTCGATTACGAGGCGGGTGAAAAGTCGTAAATTAAAAAAAATTAAGAATAAAAGGGCTTTCGGGAGAATGTACCTTTACTATTACTGTTTTATTAAGGTATAACTTACTATTTTAACAAAACCGAACGAAGATATATTATGGCGTAAACATCACAAAATCTCTTACAAATAAACACTAGTGTGGAAGCACCTTTATCCATCCAACACCTTTATATGACCCGTAATTGTTATATGACAGTCATAAAACTCGAAAGTTACCGAACGCACATAAGCGTCGGCCGCACTGCGGGAAGGTAAAAGACAACGCGCTATAGCGTCCAGCCGCACTACGCGAGTTTTCTTTGAACGCATATAAGCGTTCTTAGCACTACGCGAAAAATTTTTTTAACGCACATACGCGTTTTCAGCACTGGGCGAATGACTCTTTTTTTAGCATTGGCTATAAATTCGCAAATTATTCAGCATTGAACGCGTTAACAGCGTATTTTAGATTTTAATAATGTAAAATAATGTCAAAACTAAAATTATATACCAACAGATTTTGACATTTAATTTAAAACAGATTGACATTTTATTGACAATCGCTATTTTATCATAATTACCATAAACAATGGACAGATGTAAGCATCAGTAAATAAGCATTAATAATCTTATTTTAGTTTATGGTATGTAGATTCTTGCATAAATAAAATAAATAAATAATTATAAATACATAAGTTGATAAAAAAATGCTATACAATAGCTTTACCGCGGCAGTCCCCGAGTGCCACACCTTTTTTTTCTTAGTAGTTATAGCTCCTGTTTCTTTAAACGTGCATTTATAGTCATATTTTTATATTGACTAGAAAAATAGCTAAAAAATCTTACAGAAATAATTTGTATATCAGCTAATATGTGATGTCAGGTTTTTCGCCAATTAGAACACTGTGCCTATTTTTACTTACATACCTAAAAGTGACATGATGTGATAGGTATCATAACAAACAAGAAAAGATTTTTAATATACAGGTTGATAAATTTTTTATATATTCTGGTTAAAAAAGTAAAATAGTTTATTGTATTCTGGGAACTCAGACACCTACTTTGTATGTCAGCTCCAGGAAATATCACCTTGAGGCGTTATATTTCGTTAACATACATAGGACAAAGCAAAAAATTTCAACTGTCTAGTTATCACCGTTCTTGAGATACAGCCTGGTGACAGACAGACGGACGGACGGACGGACGGACAGCGAAGTCTCAGTAATAGGGTCCCGTTTTTACCCTTTGGGTACGGAACCCTAAAAAGCGTCTGATCATTGCTGACATAAAATTAACTTCCATGGGAAACGAGAACCATGATCAATCACATTGAGGCTACTAAATTAAAATATCACAAGACACACGGTCTCAAAATTATAGTGAGAGTCTATATCATCATGCTAGCATAGAGAGGAGATTATTCAACCTACTTAACATGTAGGTCATTGAAATCTATCATCAGAAAGTAATTGAAAAGTACAGCACTTTAAAAATAGTGGAAAACCTAGAGGTATCTCTCATGAGAACTCTGGGGGAAAAGTGAATGAAAAGCTGAGTTCCCTTTGAGTCAAATTGGCTGGTATCGAGAATACTTCTCTTAATAAAACAAGGTAATGGTGTCGATCCTACGTCTACAACTAAACTTAACCAAAAAATTAAAACAACTATTGCTGTATGTTGATTATTTGGCTTTGTTGTGATTTTATATTAATTATAATGGTTAATCTATAATAAACAGATTTGCTAACAAGAAAGAATCGTTAACATTACGGAATGGTGTTATTGACACAATCAAATTTCATTTTTTAGTTAAGTTAAGTTTAGTTGTGCGCGTAGAATTGGTACCAATGTCTTATATTCGGATGCCACGAAGGCGTGAATTGGTAGATTGGTAAGTCAGTAACATTTTCTTTTACCGAAAAGTAAAACTTATTAAACTTAACTTTGTAAAACTTAGTTCTCAGTAATTGAATTGTTAACTTTAATCAGAGAATAAAGATCTTAAACCAGTCCAGTTGTCTATTAATTTTATCACCTTATCTCGAAACTTAATACATCAAATCTTAATTAAAAACAACAGTGTTCTAATAGCATTTGGTACATAATTCTTATTTAATAACACATTTAATTTACCGTAATATTATTCTCAGGACGCCTCACCACGTAACACAGGTTTACGTAACAATAACGCGGAGTCAGCTGACACTATAGGTAACTCGTTGCTACAGTGATATTTTATTAAATGCGGCACACTCTCGAATACACGATCCTTTGTACGTACCTGACGATATAAAAAAAATCCGTTAAAGTACGAGTCGGAGTTATGAAGCCTTTTGTAGTTTTGTACCGTTATTATCAAATGTTACGTCACACGAGCCCCAATTAACGGGACTCTAAACAATGGGATAAAGGCAGGATGATGATCATGATGGTCAGTATTTGTTGTTGTAGCATAAACTCATATAGACAAACTGTGAAAATTTCAGCTGTCTAGCTATCACTGTTCCAAAGATAACGGGACCCTTAAATAATGAAATAAGGACAGAAAAATGATGATAAATAAATAAAATAATTATTCATGGACATTTCACACAACGTCCTCTGGTCCCAAGATAAGCTTATATACTTGTGTTATGGGTACCAGAATACAGATAGAATACATATACTACTTTTCTTTTGTATATACATACTCATAATACATAGAGACACCCAGACGCAGTACAAACATTTGTATGACAATTATAAATATCACACAAATGATTGTACCAAGCGGGAATCGAACCCGCGACCTTGTATAAAGCAATCCGTTACCTGAACCTCTAGACCACGAGACCCGTCATATCCTATCACGTCACATTCCCGAAACTTAATAACGACAGGAAAATGATGATCAGGAGTATTTGTTGTTATAGCATCAACTGATATAAACTGCAAAAATTTCAGCTCTAGCTATCACCATCCCAGATATACACCCGGGTGACAGACAGATGGACAGCAAAGTCACAGTAATAGGGTTCCAAATAACCTTTTGCTACGGAACTATAAGTATCTTAGACATTATTATTTATTGTATTGTATCCATATGCTGGTACCCATAACACGAGCATATAAGCTTAGCTTGGGACCAGAGGACGTTGTGTGAAATGACCATGAATATTTATTTATTTATTATTCAAGCATATTATTGTTTTTAAACTAAGTATTTTATTTATTGTGTGAATATTATACTAACCACTCCATTAGGGTCAACGAGTAGTAAATGTTTGTGTGTGCCTCGTCTCGCTCCAGTCAGTACAAACTGACCTTCACATCCTGCCGACTCACGAACTAGGAATTCACCATCTTCTACCACCAACTATAAATATTAATTATTATGATTAATTAATACCCAGGGTATCAGCATGGAGACAGTTTAAGAATACATTTGTCACTACCCCATTTTTTCGCCAGCTAAGGGGTTTTATTTTATAATATACTAGCTGTTGCCCGCGACTTTGTACGCGAAATATTTAGAAATCAAACAAACAGAAGTTTACTACTCTACTCGATAGATGGCGTTTTACCGTTTTTTAAATCACGATATGGTTTCGTTACACACATTAACACTTAAGCTCATCAAAATTATTATAGTGTCATCATTCTGATTTCGCTCTTATAAATTAGTAAAGATGGGCAATTAACATCAACCGAAAGAGACAGAAAATTATAGATATTTATTTATGGACATGTCATACAACATCCTCTGCCTCCTGTCTCAAGCTAAGCTATATTTTCATGCTTGAGTTCATGGGTACAAGAATATGGATATACCACTTTTATTTTTGGAAATATATACCTACTTATAATACAAACACCCAGATGCAGTAGATACATTTGTGAGAGATATAAACATCACACAAATGCAAGTCCTGTACGGCAATCGAACCCGCGACTTCGTGAACAGCATTCCGTTACAGTAACCACTAAACCTATCCAAGAAAAACATACCTTTTCAGCAGTAGTCCTTGATATAGGTCCATGGAACCAAGGTTCATTCGCTAGAAGTGCGGCCTGCGCCTGCGCAGATAATGGCGCCGACATTGGGACCGCCGGTGAACACGCTGAGGAAGTCGTTGATGACGTTGAAGCAGCTGATGATGATATCATTGGTGCTGCTGTGAATGGTTCTAGAATAAAATGTTTATTGATTGTAATTTTAACTGTTTTGCTACAATGAAAAATTTTTCTACATTAAATTAACTAAGTCCATCTAAAGCTTGTCTGAAAGAGAACTCAATATGCGATAAGACATTTTACATGGTCATTGTACACGCAGATATTGTGATGGGTTGACGTTCAAAATTGAGGATAAGTAACTTTAGCCTGGCTAAATCGCACTTCATGGACTAATGATGTTTCATATGACATATAGCCTGTATCGTAGACACATTTTCAGGCAGACATAGATAGGTAAGTGGCTTCAAGCCACCCGAGTGATGTAGCCAAAGACACTACATCTTGCATATCTGTGATTGTACATTAGTTAACATGTAATTTATGGTGTACATCATCATCATCATAGCATCACTCCTTTTTCCCATGGGGGTAGGCAGAGACTATAGAGCGCCATCTGCTATGATCCAAACATACTTCCTTCGCTTCATCCACACTCATACATCTGATAATACATGCATGCATCCCTTTAGGAGTATGCCAGCGATTACATCGGAGTATATTTTTCTCGGGCGTCCTCTCCCAGCTATTCCAAATACCTCCGCCTTTCGTTAAGCGTCTCTCATCATCATCATCTCTCCACATGACCAAACCACCTAAGCATACTTTTCTCCACCTTA
This sequence comes from Orgyia antiqua, assembly GCA_916999025.1. Classification (NCBI taxonomy): domain Eukaryota; kingdom Metazoa; phylum Arthropoda; class Insecta; order Lepidoptera; family Erebidae; genus Orgyia; species Orgyia antiqua. The sequence continues at coordinate 26,626,711 of OU779862.1, forward strand.
TTCACTACATCCTCTTTCAGACCGCAACATTCTCTTATTGTACAATAAATGTATTTTATTCTATCATCAAGATAGAACATGGGTTCGATTATTTTTGTGACTAAAAGATATTTTTACTGTCTCAGAAAATATTCTACATGAGTGTAAACAAAAAAAAATCAAAGGTAGAGACAGGTTGAAGAAATGATGCAATGGAGTGAATAAGGATATGGAAGAAAGAGGAGTTAATACAGAAATGACGTCTGACAGAAGACTATGGAAGAAAAATACATGTTGTGCCGATCCTCAATAATGGGATAAGAGCAGCACAATTAACGTTATTGTTATTCTTCTCAACCATTTGTTCGTTATGTTAGTAAGTATATAATAAACTTACGCATATCAAATATATCTGTATGATGGTTAGGTAGTAGTGCCGTAGGAGGTGTTCTAGGCGGCGGTGTTTGATTCACATAATGTCTTACACTCTCTTCACATCTGAAATATTAAATAAACCTTTATTATAAATAACATATCCTTACTTAATTTATAATTACGAAACTAAATGGAATGCTGATAAAAATTCTAACGAGTTTAAGTGTTCATGCGTGTAACGAAAACAACGCGATTCAGAAAGGCAGTACAAAGCCATCTGTCGAGCAGTATAGTAAGCTTCTGTTTGTTAGGGTTTAACTATATAGCCAAATAGAGTTATTGACACTATCAACATTCATTTTTAGTTAAGGGCGTCACAAAGAGCATATTAATATAGTGAGAAAGAGACAGATGTATATAGAAAAACCTGTCAAGAGCGAGGCAAACTCGCACATTTAGGGTTTCGTACATACTAGACATATAAATATAAGTAACTGCATTCAAATAATCAGTTAATTAAACTCAAAACAACTCATCAACTTAATTTTGTAGTTGAAATATAGGGAATCGCCTATATTTCAGCTACTTCATAAGTTGGTATTAGTATAAACACTTTTTTCTTGTATTGTGATGATAAATTATAAGTTTTTGGATTTTTCCCTATATCAGCACTATATAGACTTGATCTATGCCAAATGTCAAGGCTCTTGGGCAACGGGAAGTAACCTGTGAATTTTGATTCCCTACCATAAGTCGAAAATTCTTAAAAATGGTCGTAATTCGGTTATATCTTTTAAATGCGTAGAGGTAAAAGGTTGATTGTATTTTTTGCAGCAAGGGACCGCATAGATCTACATATCGTATGAGTTTCAAGTTGATACCTTCAGCCGTTGCTGAGTAAAAAAAGTTTGACAGACGGACAGACAGACACCGGAGTGATCCTATAAGGGTTTATACGAAACCCTAAAAAGACAGATATAAATCCGTTGGTGACGTTTTAGTATAGATACATCTCGGTATATTAATATATATATCTGTCTCTTTCTCGTCTCGTCTTTTTAGCGTTTCGTACAAATCCTTATAGTCTCACTATGGTGTCCGTCTGTCTGCCTGTCCATCCGTCAAACTTTTTTTACTCAGCAACAGCTGAAGGTATCAATTTGAAACTCACACCAAATGTAGATCTATGCTGTCCTTTGCTGCAAAAAATACAATCAAAATTTTAAATCTACGCATTCAGAAGATATAACCAAATTACTTGACTTACACTCGGGAATAAAAATTTACAGGGTACTTCCCTTTGTCCTGGAGATTTGAAATTTGGAATGAACCAAGTTAACCAACTTACATAGTGCTGATATAGGTAAAAATCCAAAAACATGTAATTTGTTATCACATCACATGAAAGAATTGTTAAAACGAATACTAACATAAGTAGTAGCTGAAATGTACGCGATTCCCTTTATTACAACTACTAAGTTATGTTGGTGAGTTGCTTTATGCTTAATTAACTTGTATATTTGTATTTAGTTATTTATATTTTTCGGTCCTCCTCTTGACAGGTTTTTTTCTATATATATCTGTCTCTTTCTCGCTATACAAATATATCGTAATATGCCGTTTGTGGTGCCCTTGAAGTTTGAACATAGAATAGGTACTATTGGTGCCAATTCTACGTGCACAACTAAAACCACCACCCTAGGTTAGTTGGTAGATAATGCTTTTAGCATTAAGCATGCCTATGTACATATTTGTGCAAAAGTTCTTAAATAAATAAAACAATTACTGGTGTATATTGCTTAAACTTAACAATTACTGGTGTTGTGCAAGTTTATATTAATTAAAATCTTTAGTCTATAATAAACTGTTACTGTAATAAACAGGCAGTTACCATAGCCGAATTGTGTTATCAACACTAACTAATCGTTTTTAGTTAAGTTTAGTTGTGCGCGTAGAATTGGTACCATTGTCGATTAAACTTAATAGATATAGTGATATTTACGATGACAAAGGTGCAAGTGAGGCCAACGAAGCTAAAGGCGGCGGAGGCGGATGTCTATAGGTGTGAACTGTCTCTGGCGGTGACTTGTCCGGCATATCATTGTAGTATTCACGATCATCACCAGTTATCACTGCACCACTACCCGACGTCTCGCATATTGTACGTGAACCGTTTAAATTTAACCTGCAATGATTAAAATGTAGGTGAGAATCAGTACTACTTTATAGCTATTTGAGACAATATTCAGGTACAATACAAATTATATTACAAAAATACTTAAATTTGGTATGAGGGCAGGAAATATAAGATAATACATTAGTGATGGGATACAAATCTTGGCCATTGGGTGTCTTATATCTATACTTATATTATAAAGCTGTAGAGTAACAAACTCTGTGACAAACTGTTTGTGCGAACGCGCTAAACTCAGAAACTACTGGATCTATTTGAAAAATTCTTTTAGCGTTAGATGGTACATTTATCGAAGAAGACTATAGGCTATATAATATCACACTAAGACGAATAGGAGCGAAGCATTATTGAAAATGTTACAAAAACAGGAAAAATTTTCTAAACTCCGTGCGTACGGAATCTCGGACAACAGCTAGTTATTGTTCACAAGGTCGCGGGTTCGATTCCCGGTCGGGACAATCATTTGTGTGATGTTTATAAATATCATACAAATGTTTGTACTGCGTATGGATGTTTCTATGTATTATAAGTATGTATTCACAAAAGAAAAGTAGTATATGTATTCTATCCGTATTCTGGTACCCATAACACAAGCATATAAGCTTAGCTTGGGACTAGAGGACGTTGTGTGAAATGTCCGTGAATATTTTTTTTTATGGTTTAAAATTCGTGTCAGGTTGTTGTACATTATTCGGTCTTATTCATAATAGTCGGTATTATGTCTGAATTATTTCTAGAAGTAAATAAAACTGCGTGGCTTATCTAGAACTGATAAGATATTAAAGAAAAAGTACATCTCATCAAAAATAGCCATTGCACGAGACTTCGTGAGCGTGGAATTTAGAAAATTTTCTCCATTTTTTCAATATTTTTCACTGATGCTTCGCTCCTATTGGTCGCAGCGTGATGTTATATAGCAGGAGTGGCCAACAAGTCGATCGCGCGACCAATTTTGGTCGATCATTCGCAAGTTCCATGAATGCGTCCCCCATTCAATGCCAAATGTTTCTAGTACTTGATACAGGATTAAACAGGAATGAACATGTATGCAGCTCATGCTTCGAGTAGGGAGATTTTCAGCGTGAGCACTTTTAGTAGTTTTCTACTATTTTCAAGAGTGCACGGGCTGTATAAAAGCACATTGCATAAACGTCCCCCTTCTTACCTAAGAAATAGGTCGATAGCGACTCAATTTTAAAATAAAAAGTAGATCTTATGTGCTCTAAAGTTGGCCACACCTGTTATATAACATATAGCCTGCCTAAATAAATGTACCATCCAACACTAATGAATTTTTCAAATTGAACCAGTGGTTCCTCAGATTAGCGCGTTCAAACAAACAAGCTTTAAAGTTTTATAATATTAGAATAGATAGATAAGTTACAAGGAAATATTGTATGCAGTATCAAATTTTTTTAATACTTATTTATTTTGTTTGTGATTCATCTATGTTTCGAAGTAATCTAATACTAGCTATTAGTTCCTGGTATTTGATTTGATAGTAATATATTGCTCTTCACAGAACACAATGACCGATGTATGACAAAATTGGAATGTGGTGAATCATAATAAATTTATCTGCTTGTAACTAAACTACACTTACTATAATAAAACTACATATACCTAAAGGAATATAGAAGTATCTATGACTAATATTAATTATCGTTCTAATTATTCGAATGTAGCAGACGAACCTCTTATAGTTTCTGATTAGCCCCATGGAAAAAATGCGTTATATAATCAGTGGCGTAATTTAAAAATTAGTGACCCATAAATTAGTTTAAGTAATTGTATTAATTTGAGTACTTTTAAATGATAAAAGATACCTAGCAAGGTAAAACAGTAACCGAAAATTTAGGAGTGCTTGTATTATGTAGTACAAATTAGTCCTTATCTATCTGAACCAGATGATTTTCCTGCCCCGATATTAGAATATACGCATTTATTATGAATATGTATATTCTTCTCTTATGCTGTAGCGACTAAACATTAGCATCCATAATTTAAATTAAAGCCAATACCAATATTTTTACGCAAATTATTATTGAAATAACTACATTCAAGATTCTATTAATACACACAAAAATGTACGTCGGCTTGCGGTAATCCTGAATTTTCCAAAATTTTGAGTTATAATCATTTCATAATTTAATATAATCATTCAATCGTTCTTGATGATGCGTAAAATTTATATCAATCCGATATTAGGACGAGGGTTAAAATTACGTTCAAAAATTTCGTACAAATAACATAAAAAAAAAAAAAAAAAATAAACAGCGTATTCAAAACCAACTTACGATGAGGGTTTCGTTAAGAATTCTTTGAAGCGAAGTTCAAAAGCTTGTCCTATAGTTGCTATTACATCTTGAGCAAGTCTGCCACCACATTCTAATATATAGCATGCTCTCCATTCTGGGGGAGGTGCTGACTTAGCCACGTATGCGACAAAATCTAAGGAATCTGTGTCACCACCAGAAGCAAAAGACACTCGAGGCATATCATGACGAGCTATGGTATCTCCACCTTCAAGAGCTGCTAGTGTGATCGCTTTGGAAGATATAGTTAAAGCTACGTTTGCTCCAGAATGTGCCATTCGGGGTCTTGCCGCGAGTGCGCGAACTGCCGCCTGACATACTCTTCGTTTTTTATCAGCTGATCGGAGACCAGCTGCTGCACATACCCGTGCTATGCATTCTCTGAAATAATTAAAATAATTTTAGAAATTTTTATTCTGTAGTACTTTGAACCATAGAGATAACAGATTATGACAGGCCTCGTGGTGCAGTGGCTTGTGTAAGCGACGCCCATTTACATGGTAGCAGATTCAACTACTACCAGGCTGTTGCCTGAGACTTTGCAAATGTGGAATTTACAAAATTTTCCCCATTTTGCAACATAATTAACTGATGCTTCGCTCTTATTGGTCGCAGCGTGATGGTAAATAGCATTCATTGATAAATGTAACATCCAATATGAAAATAATTTTTCAAATCGGACCAGTGGTTTTTGAGATTAGCGTGTTCAAACAAATAAACTATTCAGCTTATATATTAGTACAAAATAGATTAGTAAGCATTTGTATTTTTATGCAGATATTTGTCTCTGGGTGTTTCCTACCCCTTTTATGTACTCACAAAATGTAGAATATGATCAATTACCATATCCATACTACTTGATTTGGGACCAGATGATGTATGAAATGTCTAAGAATATTTATTTTATTTGTTACATTTCATACAAAAAATCTCTCTAAGAATTTGCAATGAGTTGAGTGTTTTTATTTTTGTATGACTTCAAGCTCTAGTTACATTTTTAAGTGTTAACAATTACTAGTTGCTTGAGTGATATCTGGCTATTCATCATTAAAACTATTTTTGAGTTCTCATTGTTTTCATTGGGTTATACTAAAAATCATATTAGCAGTTTAAACATTACCATATTGTTAACTTTTATTTATTTATTTATTTACACTTTATGCTTAAACTATGCAAAGGCGGACTTAATGCCTAAGGCATTTTCTACCAGTCAACCATAGGGTGGTGCAGAAAAAGGGAAGGTAGAAGTGTAACAAATAAAGCTAGATTATCAAAGATTATAGTTGTTAAAGACTTATTGACATAGATAAATCCTATAAAGAGTACATTACATACACATACATAGAGATACACGTAAATCAATACAATTAAACAGATACATACATGTCATACATACATACACAGATATATACGCACATTACACATACCATAAATACATATAATACAGGTGCTTAAATACAGATAGTAGTATAGTAGCTTCATAGACTCAGATGTGGATGCAGCTAAACGTGAGGTTGTGTCGATATACGGAGACAGTGCTCACGTATCTTACGCTTAAACGCTTTACGGGAGGTGCACATCCTGATTTCCGGCGGTAGAGTATTCCAGAGAATAATGGAGCGAACAAAGAATCACAGTGTATAAACTAACAATATAAAAAAAAAATCAGTAATTCACATACTTGGCCACTTGAGATCTTGTATCAAAATCTAATTTCTTCATTGATGTCAACACTTCCATACAGCCAATATACTGCAAGTAAATAAAAAAATCATCGTCATCTTCATAACATCACGCCTTTTTCCCATGGGGGTAGGCAGGAAGAACATCAATATTTGAAAACAGAACATCACAAGTTATAAGTAAGGTACTTATTTATTTTATGACCAGTTTAGTAATGCAGATTATAAAACATAAGTATTATAATAAGTAAAAGTGCTTTTATAAGCAATAAAGGCACTTTTACTTTTACACTTTTAATTTAAAGCAAAAAAGCCTAAAAAAAGTTTTTCAATTTATTACATTTGTAAGTTATTCATACACATCTGAATTTCTTTTTGATTTTATCTACGATGATAATTTTACAAACATTTTCACGTTAACTAGAAGTAGTAATACATAAATAAGTATACTGACATAGTTGTTATTTTATTATTATTAGTTGCTGTTAACATAGTTTCTTGATGGATACAAAATAGACTAGAAAACAAAAACAGATAGCTTTTTATTAGACAACAAGTCCATAACTGTCTAAATAGAAGTCTCAAAGCTTTTATAATCAACATCAAGCATAGGGAAAGAATATAGATATCATCTTTCTTGATACGAATAAACATATTACATCCTAGATATTTATTTGTCTGATATTAAAAGTATTAAAACCTATGAAACTCAATTTGTCACTTCTTTGTACTGTTAAGGGCCTACATCAATATTATCGTCGACACGTACATATTAACACAGCTAGTAGGTATAGAAAATGAAGAATTAGGGATATATTTTTGTTTACTCAAAATCTACTAAATATATTTTAATTCTGATTTACGTGTTTCTATATATAATAGTTACTTATGTTTTTAAAGTTATTTCATTAGTTAATACGTGATAATAGACCGAAAAATGAAAGAAATGAAAAATGAGAGAGGTTGTTTCGCTAAGATTTTCTATCGAGAAAACTTTGTTCAATCGCGTTTCTGAGTTTATGCGATCCTAGATCATATATTGAAAAAACATATACTTAAAAATTAGAGCTCTAGCCATTCAATCTAAAGGAACAATGAAAACTTCGTACGTAGAAAAATGCACGAAGCTATTTTGGTATCCTTTTAATAGATCCAGCTGCATAAATTTACATCAGAAAAGATTTCCTGCCGTGACAAACGTATAGGTGCTAAATATACACGTATAGAAGTATACTTACCCTGACTGCATATGTGATTCCATCACTGGCAAGCACAGAGTCTGGATGGAGCCAGCCACGCGCCGGTTTTGCAACAAATGTGCTATCCGTCATTTTACAACTGAATTATTCACAATTAATAACTAAAATAAGTTATTCCTTACACTTCACTTATTAACAGTTACATAAAATACGGTGTTTTCATAATGATTTTAAATAAATTCGCAAAACGAAAGTCATCACATAATGAATTCAGTTTTATCCTAAGACCAAAGGGTATTTTGTTAGTTATTACTTATACAATAATTTACTTTTATATATTATACAGCATAAAATCGTGAATATGAGTGGATTTAAATAATATATATATAAAATACCAATGCACTTATTCACCAAACAGTTACAACTTTTTTGACATGCTATGAATGAGTGTCAGACTAATGAATGAAATGAACATACGTCATTAGTCTGTGGATGAACTCAGTATTCTATATTCTATAGAATCCACAGAGTACCTTGAATATATAGAAATTCCTTTTCCTTTTCCGTTTGTTCCTTTGTTGTAAATAAACTACTATTTCCCTAATTTTTTATTGAAGATGGCAAAAGTTGAAACCAATGCCAAACTAGAAACATACATACTTAATTTGAATATAGAACAAAATAAATGAGTTTAAAAAAAAAGTTTAACTGACTTCATGTGCCTTTGAAAGAGGGTTTTCCTCGATTTCTATTTTATTTCCTAACTAACAGACAGATCCTGATTTGGTGCCAATGGGACCGGGATGGGACGGAATATTATTAATTTTTTTAAAGGCGTTCATAATAAATATCACGCAAGTGTTAGATAATTTATACTAATATTATAAAGCTGAAGAGTTCATTTGTTAGTGTATACGCGCTAATCTCAGGAACTACTAGTTCGAATTTAAAAATCCTTTTTGTGTTGGATAGTCCATTTATCGAGGAAGGCTATAGACTATATAACATCACGCTGCCACCAATAGGAGCGAAGCATTAGTGAAAAATGTTGCAAAAATGAGGAAAATTTTCTAAATTCCACAAGAACAAAGTCGCGGGCGACAGCTATATTACATAAAATGGAATCAAAATGAACAGTTTATTAACTTGATTGCCATAATTTGCATTTATTAGATAATGATGTTATTTGAAATTATAATTTTTATTTGCAAAAAGGTAATCTTTAAACAATTAAATATAAAAATATGTACATTATAAAATAAATTAAAATTATATGTATATATAGACTAGGCATCAAAGTATTCCTCCCCATCGCTGTCGACCGGAAGTGTGCCCAGAAGGCTGGCGGCATTGCCACGTTGTATGGCAATGCTTATTTTTTGTACAAAATAATGGCCAGCCTTCTGGTCACGAGAGGCGTCGATCAGTCGGCCCGCTAAATCTTGATAAAGATTTCGGGCACTTGGGCCCCATGAGCCTAGCGTTTCGACCCCAAACGGCGCAAAAATATAATCCCCTAAGAGATTATTGTATTTGCGCCGCTTGATAGACTCCGCAGAGGCAGCAGCAGCACCGGCCGCACACACGGTACTTGGAAGATGTGATGGCGCAAGCGTGTCGACGCAAGTGGCGTCTCACACCAAATATCTGCCCATTTTCTAAGGCAACAGTGACATACCATCTGGTCTTTTCCCATCGTCACGTACCAAACCATTGGGTTCTAGCACGGCTGGTACTCCGGCGGTGACAAGAGCACGACGGATAATGTCGTTGATACTTGCATGACGAGATATGCGTCCGGAACTTTTGCTGCATGACAAGCCATGGTGCCCGAGACCGTCAACAGCCTCGCCGCATTGACAGGGATGAGGAGTGACACAAAGAGCCCCTATGCGTTTGAAATTATTATTTTATTTTATTATTTGAAAATAATATTTTAATTTTACAATTATTTTAATTTAAATTGAATTTAAATTGTACAATAATTTTAATGGGGGTGGACACTGGCTCCTGCAACACAGCTGTTACTAGCGTAGGGGCCAGGGATATCCATAATGTCCATAATGTAACATTTTAGAGTGAATAAATAAAGTTTGAATTTAGAATTTTTGAATTTGAATTTTGGTCATGACAAATAAGGTTAAATGTGGTTTTTAACACACCAGTTCATCTCAATATTCTTGTAGAAAATTAGATTAATTTGGGTAGTACGACTCTAACGTCCCGACGATAAAAGGAAAATTTAATTTCTGTATCGAGTAATTAGATCAGAACCTCTCGTTGAGTGTGAAGCTATCTCTATGTCTGTGGCGCCAATTCTAATTACATAACTAAACTAAACTACAACATAAAAAATTATAAGACAATTCAGTAATGTTACCTAAACTCTCTTATTAAAAATGTATGATATAGAATACATATTTTAGTGATTATAAATTGCGTAATCCGTGATTATAAATATGTACAGCCGTTAAACTATAATATCCGATAGTAGGTTGTATTAAATGTTTAGTTATTGGCACAGCAGAATTGGTGTCAGTGGCTAAAGGCAATAACGAAATCAAGTGAGAAAAATGTCATTCAATGATTCTTGACCTCAATTTTCAAAAGGATAATAACGGAATTTTCTTTTTAGGGTTCCTTACCCAAAGGGTAAAAACGGGACCCTATTACTGAGACTTCGCTGTCCGTCCGTCCGTCCGTCTGTCTGTCACCAGGCTGTATCTCAAGAACGGTGATAGCTAGAGAGTTGAAATTTTCACAGATGATGTATTTCTATTGCCGCTATAACAACAAATACTAAAAATAAAATAAAATAAATATTTAAGGGGGGCTCCCATACAACAAACATGATTTTTTTACCGTTTCTTGCTCGATACTAATAACGTTGCCTTATGTTGCATAGATAATGGTACGGAACCCTTCGTGCGCGAGTCCGACTCGCACTTGACCAATTTTTTCTTTTCTGTGTAATGATTGGCGGAGAATAATAATGTCACGACATCATTCCTAATAATGTATTTTAAAGATGCAGCAGCAGTCTCCGAGATATCAGGTGCTATCTTATTTTTGTGTAAATAGCTACATGTCAATATATTTAAATACTAGCTGTTGCCCGCGACTCCGTACGCGTAGAATTTAGAAAATTTCCCCGTTTTTGCAACATTTTTCACTACTGCTTCGCTCCTATTAGTCACAGCGTGATGTTATATAGCCTGTAGCCTACCTCGATAAATTTACTGTCCAACACTGAAATAATTTTTCAAATCGGACCAGTGCAGTGGTTCCTTAGATTAGCGCGTTCAAACAAACAAACAAACTCTTCAGCTTTATATATATACTAACGGTCTCATTCATAATGACTTATCGGAGGTTTAAGCGGAGATTTTATCGGAGAGATAATAATCGTTTTAGCGTAAAAAGACCATTATGAATAGCAAGTTTTGTCAATTTTCGGAAACCTATTTTAGCGAACTTTTAAACCTCCGATAATTCATTATGAATAAAACCATAAGTATAGATTTATCACATCACACAAATAATATAATATGTCTTGGTAGCTTTTTATATACCTGAATTAAGTCTATTTATATCTGAATCTAGTTTGCTCTTTCCACGTGTGTGTCTTTCCAGTTTAATTAAAGAGGCAAGCAGCATGCATATAGCTACTAAAATGTAGTCTCCGAAACGTCGGGCTAAAATTTAAAACAAATATATATGTCGAAATCCGAAAAAAATAATATATTTATCGGCGTATAACATTCGTGTTTCGAGGAGTCCAGGTAATGGGATAAGAGCAGGAAAATGATGTCAATAATGCGTAATTGTTACCATATGGAAGCAGATATTATAAATATTATATTCTAAAGAAACAAACATGAATTTTGCAGTATATTAATTTTATGAGCGTTTATTTTATGTTACAATGTAATATTGCTGACTAGGCGACATGACGTGTGTACATTACTTACTTATGAGCAACGTCGCTCTATCTATTCTAAGAAAAGGGATACTTCTCAGGAGGGCCGCTATTGTTCAGGTTATTGCATATTGACCGCTTATTTATTATTCAAACGTATTTACAAGTGATATTCATAGTAAGTTTAGTCTGCAATTTCTTTTTCTTAGGATCGGCGGTTATAAAAAATTGGTCAAGTGCGAGTCGGACTCGCGCACGATGGGTTCCGTACCATTATCTATGCAACATAAGGCAACGTTATTAGTATCGAGCAAGAAACGGTAAAAAAATCATGTTTGTTGTATGGGAGCCCCCCTTAAATATTTATTTTATTTTATTTTTAGTATTTGTTGTTATAGCGGCAATAGAAATACATCATCTGTGAAAATTTCAACTCTCTAGCTATCACCGTTCTTGAGATACAGCCTGGTGACAGACGGACGGACGGACGGACGGACGGACAGCGAAGTCTCAGTAATAGGGTCCCGTTTTTACCCTTTGGGTACGGAACCCTAAAAAAGGTTAACTTCTGTTGTTTGTTAGCTCTTAAATGGCTTTATCAATTAAACAGTTCGGTTAAGATCGTCATTAAAATCACTATCTTGTTTTAAGTTTTGGTGCCGCTGCATAAAACTTATCAACACATTTAAAAAAATATTAACACATTATACGTCAGTTAAAATTTTTACTACCACTTTGGTTGTTTTGTGGGATATATATTTATGGTAATTAAAGAGAAAGCATAAATTGCAGGACTTTTCCTTTCAACACACAACTGTCTAGGGCGCGCCTGCAGTAAAATAAGCCCGTACGTGTCCGTACCGCAACTATACGTGCTAAAATATTCTGCACAAACTTTTAGTGGCTCTGTACGTACACAAATTTGTCACAGCCTCGAGTAATTTATGAGATTGAGTTACCAGAAAAGGTCGACACAATCTGGCGTTTTTAATACCGTTACATGAATTACAAAGTTGTATCGCTTAGGAGTTTTGTCGTCCCCATGGGCGGTAGGTAAATGTTTATTTTTATTGTTTAAATCTACCCCTAGACATTAACGTAATAGCCGCCACGAGAATTTGAACTACAGCTCGCAGACCGACATTACACCGAAAAATGTATGCGAGCTAACTTCAAAGAACACATTTCTGTGCTTTTCGTAGAAAAGGTTAAAAATAAAACGCCGGTGTTTAAACATGAACGAATAAATCTGTTCGAGAATTTGTTACAAAAAAGTTAAATTAATTCACAAGCGAAATCACCCTCTTATTAAAATGACGCTTTTTGTAAACGGTGCAAATGCGCCCTTCGTAGCCGCGTAGCGGAAGCGTAGCGGGCGAGAGTCATAGCGCGTGCGTGCGTCAGTCGGCGTTAGCCGCGCGTTGCCGCCTCACGCCCGGAATGCGTTTCGGCACTTTCCGGTGCCTTCTACAAACATCTATTTACTACCGCGCGCCCCTGTAAGTATCACATTTCATATAATTACAGTGCCACCAGACACTTTTGCTAATTTCTGCTATATTTTAATTCAAAAACTGTCAAACGGAAATGATGATTTCCGCACGTGGATCCATATTCAACCGGCAGTGCCTTCCCGACGACGCACAGTAACAAATGAGCGTTCGTTCGATAGCCCACTGCCCCTGTGAGAGGCTTCCAAGTGAGCCCTCTCATCAAGGGTTGTTTAGAACTGTAATCAAAAGGTTTTGTTTTGAAAGTAAAATGCAATTCAAAAGTTACTTTCATCTTGCACGTTTTACTATTGTTTGCAGTTTTTTGTAGTTTAATTGTTTACCGCTTGACAATATTGTGCTTTTAACCTAAATTATTTATAGAATAAAAATAGAAGTTGAACAAATGTTTGTACAGTCGTCGGGGTGTTTTCTTTGTATTATAAATATGTATTTACAAAAGAAAAGTAGTATATGTAGTCTATTCGTATCTGGTACCCATAATACAAGCATAGAAATATAGCTTACTTTGGGACCAGAGGACGGTGTGTGAAATGTCCTGAATATTTATTTATTTTTTTATTTATTTATAATTCAGCCAAAAATGTGTTTTTAATAGGAAGGAAGTTATATATCTTTAAACGTATACACATTACACATGTTACGTTATGTATGTTTAAGATATTATTCTGTGGTTTAAGATTGGTAAATAAATATGTCTAATAAAATACATGTCTAAACTTGTGTGTGCTTGGAAATACATTACTACTTATTGTAATATTTGGCATCTTTCTAAATATAACTCTACATTAGTGTCGAGTTCGATGATGTGGGACTAATAGGTCTAGGGTTCGATACCGGGTGGGCTAAAAATATTTTGCTTTCCTGTGGAAAAAATATTACGAATGATAATAATTACATTTCGGAAGAGTACGGTAACTAACACTGTGACATGGAAATTTTATATATTAGAAGATAAATAATATTATGTTCTAATAAATTATTTATTAAAGTTTTGTGGCAGTCCTACATATAGATTTTAAAATGAAAGTATTAAAAATAAAATTTGAAATTAAGTCGTTTCGTTTCGTATAATTTTCTTTTGAAAAATCATATTATGTAATTGAGTTAAAGATACAACTAGCGGTTGCCCGGGTTTTAGTAGGTACGCGTGGAATTTAGGATTTTTTTTTCCCGTATTTGCAACATTTTTCAATGACGCTATGGGTCGCAGTGTGATGTTATATAGCGTGTAGCCTTCCTCGATAAATGTACTATCCAACACAGAAATAATTTTCCAAATGGGACCAGTGGTTCCTGAGATTAGCGCGTTCAAACAAACAAATAAACTCTTCAGCTTTATAATATTTGTTTATATTAGTTTAATAGTATAGATTACTATAGATTATGTTGTAGATACTTAACCTTCACACGTAATATTTTCCATTTTCTATATAACATTGACCGTCACAAATAGTAACGTTCCTTTTATTTTTATATTGTGACATATTCTAGAATGTTCATTTAAAACCAGAGTGAAATGGTTGTCGTATTCGTGAAACAATTGGCGGTCGTCTGGCGTATACAGCCTCGCTCTAGCTCTAGTTTTTTTAGTTTGTCTACAATTCCGTAAGGCCTCCGAGACGCGGCTTGAAAGCGGTCTGCAATTAGCCTGCGTCTGGCTAGCTACTGCGACGTTTCTTTGATAAAGTTTCTTCTTATAAACTACTAAGAATGTAGTGTAAAGAACTAGTTTAGATAACTACTTAAAGTTGGTGAATTGATAGCACTGTAAGTTATTATAGAATCTTATAGAAGTTCAAATGTCGTGCACAACTTTGCATTGAATTGTAGTGGTCTAGTTTCAGATAGATTTTTCTATACAATATGGCATTGCTTTTTGAAAAATTTCTAGATATTAAGTTAATGAGAATTAGCCTAGTGGTATACTACCATAGGTAATAAGTACATGTTTTAAAAGGTATAAAATTAAAAACTTACGATTAAATAAATACCCGTGCAAATTTCGTACAAGTCTTTAATCGAGAAAAAAAAAGTAATAAAGCCAATAGTAATTGTTGATAGAAGATCTAAAAATTAAGAAGTAATAATTACTTTTTAATCTTCTTACAGACTTCACAATTAAAAAGTAATTTTAACTTTTTAATTTTTCATCCTGAGCTCGTATATCACAATAGCAATCATATTACGGGTAATCTGATGACTTGCAAAATATAGGATACATTAACAAAACATTTATACGTGGTCTCTATCCCTTATGATAACAGGTTAATTAATAATTAATTACGCACATTGCCGCACAATATTCTCGCTTATACAGACAATAGAAATATAAATGAGAGTATTCACACTTCGTTGTTCTTGTTCATGAAAATAGAAAGACTAATCATGCGTTTTATGCGATGTCGTAATTACGTGATTGATGATGTCATAAACATTATTAAATAGGCAGTTAAGACGCAAATACATTTATTTGAGATAAAGGTAAAGCCAAGCCTATTTACTGTATATTTTGTTTTAAGTCACACAGAGGTTAACAGAAGGCAACGAAAACCTAGTTAAAAGGTAACGAAAGCCCGGGTGTGGTCTACCTAACTGAACTCTTGTAGTAAATAAAAAGGCCTTAATAGTTACCAACATTTTTCAGTACATTAGTTAAATAAAGTCAGCAATGTAAGTCAATTTTGACGGATGAGTTTCATGGTTGAGTGGTTCATGTAACGGACTGCCGATCATGAGGTATATTCTGGTACCCATAACACAAGCATATAAGCTTAGCTTGGGACCAGAGGACGTTGTGTGAAATGTCCATGAATATTTATTATTTATTTTAAAAATTAATTATTGTTTAGCAAAATTAGTCATCATCATAAAGCTTATGCTACGAGTATCTGACAGCGGATATATATACTATACTAGCTGACCCGGCAAACGTTGTTTTGCCATACAAATGTCAGTGGGGGGAGGGGTTAAAATAGATGTTGTCCGATTCTCAGACCTACTGAATATGCATGTAAAATTTCATAAAAATCGGTCAAGCCGTTTCGGAGGAGTACGGTAACTAACACTGTGACACGTGAATTTTATATATAAGATACATACCTTTATTACCTTCATTACCTTCATTATTAAAATACTTATAGCAATACATATAAAATATGCCAAAATACTTACACATCAACATCAAAAATATCTGATTTCATCACACAAATATTTGGTCTGGGAGGAAAATATAACTCTCGTGGCTTAGATTCATAAGATACATTTGATACATTTCTCACTACCAATTACATTACACTGAAAATGTCGGATAGAATCTAAATACATATTTATTTAGTCAAAGGGGAGTTCATTTTAAAGAACAACGCGACAGTAAAAATTTTAATAATACAGCTACGGCGTAGAAGAACTTTGTCGTAGCGGTATTTCAGACATAATTCCTTGTGATAATTTAAATTATTCTTATATTCTTGATCGAATAATTTAATATAACGTCAGGCCTCATCCTGGGACATCGAATTTTACTTAATTTAATTGACTCAAGGAATATTGTAGACTTTTTCATTCTCTATAACTGTTTATATACTTACCAATGGAATTTTAATGAAATTACTCAAAAACTTGTTCTAGAGTTGCATGTTTGGTATTCTGAATAGTTATACATCATAGTAACTTTCACTTTAAAGAGGTATTTACTTTTTGCTCTATTGAATATCGATTTAATATAATTTACCGTGTTTATTGTCTTAAAGTTCCCAAGCGCTTAGAAAGAGCTCACAAGAACATCACTTGCGTGTTATGTTATTAGGCGCATGGATTCGTTGTTATAACCAAGTTCATGTATTTTTTTTTTACGTCGGCATTTACGCACTTTGTGTGGGACTCCCGAGTCAGAAACGGACTCGGACTACCCAATAAACCCCACGGTGTTCCTCCTCACCCCTTGGCCGGGCCATGGTAGTCACTCAGGTCATTACCATGACCCGACCAGGAACCTAGTTCATGTTGTTATATACTCGTATATATAACTAATCTTCCAAAAAAGAAAAGTTTGATTGTTTGTTTTTTTTATGTAAGTGCTAGAATCACCTAAAATTTGTTATCTTCGAGCTAATTAGAAAGCATCTTAAAGATATATCTCTCCCTCTCTAGCTAGTTAACGTCCCACAGTTAGGCATGGGCCTCCTCCAATTTGGGAGGGATTATAGTCTAATATGAAGCGTTTAACAGCGTATTGGCACAAAAAAAAAATTCTTAAAGATAAATTAAAGATATCTTTAAAGATAATAGATATTCAGTAAGATTATCTTATCCTTACTAATTTATAAGTGCGAAATCCGGATGATAACACAATATTAATTTTGCCGAGTTTAAGTGTTAATATGTGGAACGAAACGATAGCGCGATTTAAATCAGCATCCATCTATTGAGCAGAAGAGTAAACTTCTGTTTGTAAAGGATTGATTTCTAAATTTCACGCGTACGAAGTCGCGGGCAACAGCTAGTATATAATATACTTAATACTTTTATTCGTAAGTTAATGTTCTTCTGCTTCAGTAAATCTTACAAAGGAAAAAGAGCACAAAGTAAATTCCTTTCAAATTAAATTAAAAATCAAACATCTACGTTGGCTTGCAACGAAATCTGCTAATAAATGTAAACAGTCAAACAGAGCTCAATGGTTCAGAGTTAGCGGAGAGATCCTTGCAAGAATAGCTCGCCCTAGCTTTATCAGAGATGCTCGGCATAAATGAATATTTGATTGTCTAATTAAGGTCGTCAGAGAGGACGATTTTATTTTGTTTTGTCTCTAAAGAGAAGTAAGGCTTTGTTATATTTAATTTCCTAGGCTTTGAATACGCTGTGTCTTATTAAGTTTTTGATGTAACAAACTTCTTTATTTTTAATAATAAATAGGGTTAAAAATAATATACAATAAAGCAAAAACGTTGAAAATATGACACGTTGAAAATTTATTAGAATTCTTAAACACCTGCGCGACTCATTCGTTTAAATAAAACCACTTTGTAAGGATTTACCATCGTCTTCTCGTCCCACCCATGACCATGGTGACTGCTGGTGGTGACTCTCCGAAACGTCATGCTTGAATTCAAAACAAAATACGCTAAATCGGTAAATTAATTTCTAAATCCGTAATTTTTTAATTATTAGAATTTCCACCAGTTGCTTCTTTAAGATAGTAGTTCTGTAGATTCTTAGATTCATCAGTTGAATTTAACATTTTTGAGTCAAATATAAAATAAATAAAATAAAATACTCTTTATTGCACACCATATAAATTTACAGAACTTACTTACTAGACTTAATAATAGGTACAAAGGGCGGTCTTATCGCGAGCTGCGATCTCTTCCAGACAACCTTAGAATGGACTTGACCGAGACTGAATAGGTAACTTGTGGTGTACTAATGTTATGGTAATTATATACCAAAAATAAGCGAAAGTACTAATAGCTAATATAATATAAATACATACAGTACAAACACAATTCTACTTTTATACATATACTAGCTGGCCCGGCCAACGTTGTTTTGCCATACCAAAAAAATTGTAAAAAAAAATGAACTATAAACCTCGCAGAGCCCGAGACCTTTCCAACGAATGCAAAACCGTGGAAATCGGTCCGTGCGTTCTGGAGTTATAGCGTCAGGAAGGAAAACCCGACTTATTTTTATATAGTAGATAATACTTATTACTCTTTCCATGGCAATAGTATTAAAATAGCGTAAATATTTCACCTCTTATTTAGAGTCATACAGGTTCTTTCTACAGATATTAGTTAGATGGTTAATATTTCTACAAAGTATTGTAATTATAAATTACAATACTTTGTAGAAATATTAACCGATTAATAAAGTAAATACGATAAGGATTTATATAGAGTACAGCTGAGGGCCTATAATTCAGTAAGCGATATAAAACTTATCCGATTTAGTTAATATTAGCAATCCATTATTGAGCGCAGTTGGAAGTTAGTTAGTTTAGTGATTCGCTCTCAAGTTTTGTTACTGACGGGATTTTGATCGAACCTCTTTGATTTATCGGATATAAGAATTTTTTACCCATACTTAGTTAATCATTGCTGCACATCTTTATGAGATTTGCTTT
The DNA here is from genome assembly GCA_916999025.1 of Orgyia antiqua. Taxonomy (NCBI): domain Eukaryota; kingdom Metazoa; phylum Arthropoda; class Insecta; order Lepidoptera; family Erebidae; genus Orgyia; species Orgyia antiqua. The sequence continues at coordinate 26,646,012 of OU779862.1, forward strand.
CATATCTTTTTCAGAGACGGCCTCCTGATAATACAAACCCTTGCTGTTTAAAACTTAAAAGATTTTATCGCATAAATTACAGCTCCTTAAATTCTTGAACTGAATACTTTAATACAACCTTTCGTAATGCATAGCCAAATATGATTAAGATCTTTCAACCCACGTAAATATTTCAGTAAGGCCATTATAATCGTGAAAATACTTTCCATACGCAATACTTAATTGTGATGTTGAACTCAGCAGCCCCGTTGTTATCGGCCATGATGTTTTTCTCATATTTCAGTCCCATTACGATTGTATTACGGACAACAATAGACCCCGAGTCTCGTTCAATTTCCAGTAACTATGGGTTACTTTAATGTGGCATCCATTCAGCAACGTTCTGATAGACGTTAATGGTATTTCAATTTATATTGGTTTGTCGAATGCCATTTGCGATTTGTTTGTGTCGTAGTATTTGTGGAATTCTATTGAACATTCTGTAAAGGAACGTCTATGATGTCGGAGTTGTTTGAAATTGTTTTACAAATTATATAAACTATGTCTATCTCTTTCTTGTAACAGTATTTTATATATCAAACGCATTAATACTCGCAGAAGACCATTATTTCCTGTTTCTCATACTAGAACTAACTACGGGCAAAATTCCTTTGTTTTAAGATAATTTGTTGTCGTCGTTCATATGACAACCTCATCGGAACCAATGCTGGTGATGATGTACATATTTTTCATCTTTCCTTACCTAGCTTTAAGAGGTCCATTCACGATCGTCTAGCTGCTAGACGATCGTGAATGGGCCTCTTCCTCTTCCTTTCCTCTCGAGTTACTAGCTTATGTATGAGCTAGACTCTAGCTCATGGATAAGCTAGGCATGCATAAAAGAATTTGTCTCCCAAAAATTATAACAATAGACACACTAAAACAACAACTAACATGCCCGATCTGCGAGATTTAGTAGAAGAATACACTAAACTAAATAAAGTCAGTAAACTAAAACAAACTAAAATAAATAAAGTCAGTTTGATTTTTGGGTTAAGTAACAAGACCTTACTATTTATTATATCTTATCATACATTTTTTCACATAATACTAAAGTTTTTACTCTTATCTAACAATGTAAGCTGCTTTAGTAGACACTAAAAAAAAGCAAAGTCGTTCATTTACCACGGATCATATACGTCCTTGTGCTTTACGATATAGATGGAAAAATAAAGTAGAAGAAACTTCAAAAAAAATAAATTTACCACTACATCTGCAATAAGATAAAAAGGGTTATTTTTGCATGGACAACTTTGTGGTCATACAGAACTAAAAGGGTTTGGGTACTATTCACATGTTTATGGTGACAGTTTTATTGATAACCCTATTCCCTTTCGGAGCGTATCGCATTTGTTTAAGTTGTTTCGTAACGAAGAGGCGAGGATCTGTGGCGAACTTCGACACTTTGTTCCAACGCTACTATTTATTAGTGTGCTTTCGATTCATTACTCTCTGCCGACGACTCGTAAAACATATCGTTGGCAAGGAATTTTATATTTATTGTCGCTTTTATTGGCCTCGTTAAGTGTGTGGACAATATTGTTAATAGGTTTAATGTTTGTATCTTGTTGTGCTACATATGTATTGGTTCGGTACAGATTTAAACATTAGTTTGTTTGTTTTACCATCTACAAAATTGAAATGATTTACTATCTAGGACGTTAATAGGCGGGAAATAACTCTCGCCCTTTAACGTCCCACTGTGGACACGAGCCTTCTAAACTGTAGTCTACTACTAGTAAGTCTACTGTACCACGCTGACCAGACGTGTGGGCATAGGGTCTATTTTCGTGGTGGGTTTTATCTGTGTAAAATACCCCTGGGCAGAAAAAGCGGTGGTTTCACTTGTATTCTTAGTCCGTCATCACACGGACATGTTTTACTCTCTAAATATAATGTATTTACTTTTATCCTTTTTAGAATAACATGGCGTAGACTAGATTAAAGAAACAGCATAGAAAAGTTAATTTTAGACTTGATGTTAAATTCCTTTTTTTTATGAAAAACATCCTGTCAGGTTGTAACATCTCATCCATAAATTACAGCGCTGGTCAACAAAATGAGACAGTGAGTGACGAAGGGTGAGAGGGGCTATATATACCTACATAATGAGGTCACTCCGCAAATTCTCTTATAGAACATTACAAAAAAATATTTTTAAAGGATGGAATGATTCCTATATTTCCAGATAAAAAACTCCTCCGTGTTACGTGTGAGGTTTAAGTGTTTTTATGTCTACAAGGTTCTTACCACTTTAGAAAAATATAATTCATAAGAAATAAAAGATGGTTCTGCTGTTTTTTTGTCATGTCCTTATTATACTTGCCAAATAACATGCCAGTTAGTGTTTCCTGGTAAATACGGAAAACATCAAAATAAAATAGCACTTCCAGTACTGAAGTATTATAGAGTAATGAATTGAATAAAGAAGATTCGTCATTCTTATAGTCTACTTAACATAAATCAAAGTGGTTCAATAAATATTCCATTACTAAATTCGGACGTAGATTGTTAAATAAACTTTCCGACTGCGGTTGGTAATGGATTGCTAATATTAACTAAATCTGGTAAGTTTACACCCCCTTCTCAACTGGATAAGTCTTAACCATCCGTCTTTTATCCAGCCGTTCGTTTCCCAGGGTAGGGCGAGGGCGACGATACGTTAGTTATGTTCTACAAATACCTATACATAGACATGAAGCGCCTAGAGTAATAGGTTTTTGAATGAAGGATATTGATGATTGATTGCTATCGAAGCTACGAAGTGTGGGCTTAGTTGAGTGGTTATATTTTTACAAATATATTTTGCCAGTTTTCTACAGAAAGAAATCCATAATTTATTAAGTGTGCTTGTATTGTGTGCTTGTATAGCTTTTTGCAGTTTTTGTATCAGTCTATGTAACTTTGTGCCTTACGAGTATCTTTTCTGATTGTTTCCTTAATTCAATTCTTACGAAATTGTGTGTAATTCAGTTAGTAAAAGAACAGGCTTGAAACTCTTTCATATCCGTTCATGGTTATAAGAATGAAAAAATTTAACACGCAAGACACCTTTCTGCAGAATAGAACACGCAAGTGAAACTGTGAGACACAGCCAGTATTAGCAGAGTATATTAGCAGAGTTTATCACCCATATTTTACTTAATGGTTTTAAGAGGATACCAAAATAGCTTCGTGCATTTTTCTATGTACGAAGTTTTCATTGTTTCTTTAGATTGAATAGCTAGAGCTCTAATTTTTAAGTATATGTTTTTTCAATATATAATCTAGGATCTCAGAAACGCGATTGCAAAAAGTTTTCTCGATAGAAAATCTTAGCGAAACAACCTCTCTCATTTTTTATTTTTTTCATTTATCGGTCAATTATCGCGTATTAACTTATGAAATAACTTTAAAAACATAACTAACTATTATATATAGAAACACGTAAATCAGAATTAAAATATATTTAGTAGATTTTGAGTAAATAGGAAAAGTATCCCTAATTCTGAATTTTCTGTGCCTACTGGCTGTGTTAATATGTACGTGTCGGCGATGATATACGATAATATTGATGTAGGCCCTTAATTAAAAAGTTTTTCCCTATTTTTTATATGCGTTAATGTTTCGTGAAATTTGTGATAAAAATAATGTTAATTACGAATTTGCGTGAGCAGAGCGGCATCGAGCAGGTAAGCCCTTGGGGATGCTGGAGATGAGTACAACTAAAAATGTATTTAAAACCTAGTAAATGCAATGGCAGAAACCCTGGCGGCATATTAGAAGCATATTTCCATTAAATTTATTGCGCCGTGCTATGATAAAATTATTATTAGTTTTTGTTACTTTGTGCATGGTCATGATATCTATATAATATTCCTAGCTGTACAGATCAACGTTGTTAATGAGGAGCAATGAGCGTAACAATAGTCCCCTTTATTAGATTTCTTAAAAGGTGTTTGGGATCCATTCAGCCCACAGCACGCAGTAAAATTTTAGAAAGGATAATGCGTAGGTACATTAATCTTTTAAAATACACACAAAATATTATAATTAGGTACTGTGAGGCCTCTGCTTCACATAAACCTTCTTCTTGCAGAACAATTCATTTATTTCCCTTCTAGGACTTGTTAATTTTACAAAATAAAAACATTTAAGGCTTATAAATAATTGTATTCTTTTTAAATTCATATTTTTTTCACAATGGTGCCGATTCTGAGCGCAGAACTAAACTTAACTTAACTAAAAAATTTAAAGTGATAGCGTCATTATCACAATTCGGCAATGTTTACTGAACTTTCTTATTATTAAAACTGTGTATTATAGACTAACGATTTTAATTAATATAAATGTGTACAACGAAATAGCTGGTAAATAGCTATATTGACACTACCAATTTTCATTTTTTAGTTAAGTTTAGTTGTGTACCTAGAATTGGTACCAATGTCTATTTTTTCATCCTCCATGTCCTCTCTAATCTTTTCTTTTTTTCATTCCTTTTTTAAAATTTTCATTACTTTTTTAAAAATAAACCATATGTGGCCTGTATCACTGAATAGGTTATATTCAATGATCACGACCTTTACATTCCACATTAGATAAGTCATGGTTATTTTTCTGAATATCTATCCGTATTATTTCGCATCGTATTTTATTATGACATTTTGATTCAAATAGAACTACATTAAGTACATATACTAATTAATCCTATTAGTTTAGAAGTTTGTTTATAATATTTTTTTAATTTTCTAGCAATATTTTTTAGTAGAGTTAAGATAATATTACAGATAAAAAGTCTGGCGGTTCAGTAAACTAATGTACAAATCAAATTCTTATGCTATCTTTTGAACATGGTAATATTTTTTCAATCGTTGTGCTCCCGAATTTCTTTTTCTGTCATATACATACAATGACTTGATAAAACATTTTATTTGACTACTTTTGTTTACATCATAGCGTGGGTTGTGACTGAAGGAAAATGTAGAGCAGTCGTTGTTAGGATTACAATTGCTTCGCAGTGTAATAGGGTTGTCAAAACAGCAGTCTTGCGTGAAATTCTGTGCGTGGAAAGAAACATATGCAAAGAAGAATAGAGCTACCTAATTTTACAACTTGCAAACTCAAACTCAAAGATTTGTAAACTTTTTTAGCTTTTTTAAAAATTTAGAATCTAGGTGTCTGTTCCAAAAATGAATCCTACGGAGAAAAACAGACAGGAAATTCCATTCTTCTTTATTAAATATTTAAATTAACTAAGAACATAGAAAAGTAAAAATCTTTTTTACAGCTTTTGTGTCATAGCAATAAATTAATATAAAGAAAGATAAATCAAACGAGATAAAATTCGATAGGGTTGCGTCGTTCCTCTGCCTACCTTCAGCTCTATCGTCACATCAACTCTATGTCATAATAATTATGTCATAATATGTATTATCTCTCGATATAAAATAAATTCAGTTCAGTTAGAAAACGGGTGGAGGTACAAAATCTTGTAAGATTCATTTAGAGACAAACCTCGGTACAGAAGAAACTCAATAAATTAACTAAAAAATCTGAGGGGAACGAAGGCTTACATATGCTTTACATACTTTTTAAGTAAATGGGGGCTCTAAAATAAATATAACGATCGATGTAAAAACAAATTATGAAAAGCAATACCGCCAGGGATAATTGAAAACGAGTAAATATATGGATATAGCAGGCAAACAGATACATTTGGTATCAAGAGACTTAACGTATTATACAACCCATAAAATATGTGACAACCCTATTATGAGAAAATATGGAGCATTTTCTTAATCCCCTTTCTTTAGGCGTGGTGAACGAAATTATTTCCTGCGTGATTTGCAGTATAAAAACCTTTTATACGTGTTGACAATATCTGTGTTGTGCAGAATATGAGCGTCGACTTTCCCAAAACGATGGCTGTGCATATTTTATCCCATACCTATGTGCATATTTATGATGCGATAAACAATGTGTTCGTGACTACAGCTTCTCAAGTATCGTCTGAGGAAATAATGTGTTTGTCAAGTTCGTAATAGCGTTATACAGTGATATGTGGTTTATTTATACAGATATCGTGATTTCAAGAAACATTGGTTGGAAATTATGGCTAACTTCATATGAGATTGGTATACCTAACACAAAATAGTATTTTCAGTTTAGAAGATTGTGGTGTGAGTTAGATTTTATTTACCGATTATCAGCCATGCAAAAATAAGTTAAATAAAAAAAAGTCTAATAATAAAAAAAAAATAACTCTATAATTTTAATATTTGGTATAAGTTTAGAATGTATATATGATTTAATACAGGTGCCTTCGCCGGCATGCTGGGCGCGCGGCTCAAATCATGGATGGAAGCGCAGTTGGGGCGGGCTAAGAAACGCAAACAGAAGCAAGCTAGACAAACTGCGGCAACTACAACAACGGGACCCTTGCCTCCACCTCACTTATCCTCACCAGAAAGTGCCTACAGTACTGGGTATTCCACTGACGGTACATCTCCCGGTGCTCCGCCTACTACGCTATCAGCGCCGCTATGCGCTTCGCTCGCCGCTCCGCTTGTAGCACCACCACCGCCGCCTGCGCCACCAACTACTCACCTTTACCATGAGCCAACTAAGGTTTGTTTATTATGGTGTATTTTCAATTTATAATTACTCGTACCTACACAGTTCTACTGTAATTACATTTTGTCGAGAGTAATCACTTTATAGATGTCTTTAAGTAATACAAATGGGATATTAAACGTTTTGTGGGACGTACCTAATATCTATGGTAGAGTTTTGATCACTGTCTTAGATTACATAGTACTCGGTATATTCGGGTATTTTTGTTTGAGTTTCTTAGCAATAAAAATAAACTTATCCGTGTTGTGACGGATTAAGAATACAAGTGTCACCACCCCATTTCTTTCCCAGGGTGTTGTAAGAGCCAGCTAAGGAACAATATAAGCAGTTAACGTCTACTGTGAGAGACAGAAAACTTGAAACTGAACCCTGTGCCAATACGCTTGGCAAGTGCGGCACAGTAGACCATAATCCCTCCCAAAGTGGAGGAAGCCCGTGCCCAACAGTGGGACGTTACTGAGCTGAAGAGGAGAGGTCTTAGTAATTCTTAAACCAACCTCATTAATGGAAAACTTATAATAAAATAAAATCCTCTATACCAGCGTATATGAAGTTTAAAACTTGGGCTGTATAGTACATACAAAACTTAAACTAGAGTTTTGAAATGAATTCAGACAAAAACCAACATGAAACTGAATTTCCACGTAGGCTTCGCCGTTGGATTAAAAATTTTATTCATAATACAGCCGTTTTTGGCTGCCTGTTACACTTTATCCGCCATAGTTATATTGAAGTATCGGTAATAAGTAGTATGAATACTGAATGAATTTTTGCCCGTTAACGTAACCAAGAAATGCTTGGAAATATATCATCAAAGCAAATTTGTCGTCTTTAAACGCGAAGTTAGGTACTTAAGAAATTATTGGTAGGTATGTCACTTACTTGTGTTTACCTATACAATTATGCATAAATGAGATTTTTAATAACAAAGATATTCTTCAAAAACATGTTTTGGTTCGGATAGAACTGTAAACCTTACATCTAGTTTGTGTCAATAAAATAAATGTAGGCGTTATATAAAAGTTGAATAAGTAGTTACACATATTTTTAATCAAAGGGAATATCTTTGAACGCTGAAAGGTTCACGTACGACGCTTCACATTTATCGATAGTAAAGGAACAAGTGAAGTGTGTACTTGACCGGTTATATCAATTAACTAGACCGTACTAATTGGAGGGTACCTTTACCTGCCTCCCGGCTATATAAAGTCCTACAGCCCGACATCTCGCTTTCAATAAAACTCCACGCGTTTCCCTTTTTATATGTAGGTGTTTCCAATTACGTAGACAGATCCAAAATTGTTTTGATCGATATTAAACATTTATTTATAGATTTGTTTTAAGAGGTATAGGTGTATATAATGAAATGATACATGCTGTGTAAAAAGTTATAATTTTTTATTTTTATACCGTCACATTATTCTTATGTTATTTAGAACATATTTGACTAGTCTTTAATGGTTCCTAAAAAATCATTAATATTATTCAGTAACTAGCTTTTTACCGTGTACGACGCCTGGAATTTAGAATCACTATGCACTCTCGCAAACTATAGGCACTGTAGTTTCCTATTAGCGAAAATATTATTAGAATCGGATCGGACTATGCACATGTAATGTAATTTACCTCTTTATTGATAGTAATTTTAGATAGATAGATAATGAGCTTTTATATGTATATACATAGGTAGATAATTAACTGTGTTGCTCTGTGCTCTACGATAATGAAGCTATGCTAACTTTCAGCGCCGATCAAGCGCAACAGTTCGCCGTTGTGCTCCAGAACCTGTAGTCCCAGTAGTAGTCTGCGCGACACCTTCTCCACGACCAAGATGTCGAATACGAACCAATCCATGGCTAGGTGCTACATCACCAAGTAAACGAAGACCACAGAATATCGTACACCAATATTCCTTGCAGTGTCCGCCTCAAAATGTATTACAGTTACACCATTCGCCTTACTCATTGGATTCACACCTTAAATGTAATGGCAGGTAAGATTTTTCAGTAACTAATAATATTAAATATTATTATTTTTCAGTATTTGATACGAAGTAGTACTATCGACGAAATAATATTAATGTCATATTTGTTAATCATGACTCTCTCTTTGTGGAATTGGTTATGTTAATTTTAAGGTTATGTCGCACACTATTATTCTAATATAATGTCCGAAAATATGCCTCAAATACGAGCTCTTCGTAAACTTAATGATTTTGTCTTTAATTATAGCATTAATCAAGCAAATTATAAAAGTTAAATACAAAATGAGTCAGAAACACTTCAGAAAATCTAAATAATACCTATGTGTAAAGGAATCATATCATATCAATCATCGTATCGCTATTTCTTTAAACACAAAAGAGACGGTAAACACGATATATTTTTTAATAAAAATAAAAAGAGGTTAGGGAATGGTTTGCCAATAGATGTGCAAGCAAAATCCAATCATTCTAAGTGTTGTTGAAGCCAATTGAGGAGGCTACACGGACTTTGTTATTTTTTGAGTCAACGTTACTTTGTACCCGATATTGATGTGTTTGAGACTTATTACTATACCTAACTGGATGAATACTTGTTTTCTAAATCGTGTAATGTAAATCGTGTTTCGGAATATATATTTACAAGAATTGCTCTTTTAAGTACTTAAGTATGTTAGAATAAATAAAATTATTATGATCAGTTCATTAAAAACTAGAATTATTTATCCATAAACCAAATGAAATGGACACGTTTCTTTTTAACACGCTTATTAACACGCTTAAATAAGTTCGGTATGTATCTGTCAATGCATTAATCTATGTAACGGAATCTCTGAAAGTCATTTTCTCCCACTTGCAGTAGTCGGATTGATCTGAAATTTTGCACGTATATCAAGGACCGAAAACAATGCAATTAAAAATTAAAAAAAAAAATCAGGATTAGCAATAGTGTAGTTTAGTTTTTGAACTAAGTAGATTATTGCAGTTATTAAATACAAACTATGTGCCCTTACTCCTGTAATCCAGCAATCAGCCTTTCTCCGTCCATTGAAGGACATAAGCCTTCCTCATAGAACGCTACAATGCGTACTCCTATGCCACTTGCATCCAGCGGTCTGTTATAATACTACTGTACTCTAAGCTCATATTCGCAAATGATTATAACAAAATAATGGTTTAGTTAACGAGCCTACGTAACGTTAGCATGAATTATAGTGATTCTATACCTACCTTACATACATAATTAGCTTAACGACATTTTGAAATACAATATTATCGTAATAGCATAGGGCAGCATATTTGTAATCTCATAAGTCAACAGGGGAGTCCGTCACCCGTCGCTCTAATCACAATATGCTTTCTTGGAAATTTGATATTATATTTGATATATTCAGCAATATTTGGTTACGGCCTACGCTTCATAATATACATATATCTTATATATACGTTTAATCATACACCTATCGGTTTATGGAATATCTTATGTACATTGGAAGCTTTTTCTTTCATTTGAAAGAATTAAATTTAATTGTGTAAGATTTCTCAATGAGAACTCCATTTCACTTTTTTTAACGTTATTTCCACCACTTTTTAACGTCGGATTTATCTAAAGTTTTACCTAACATTGACCCATGACAAAGTTAAAGCTTTTCACTCTAACCGCTTGGGCTCTGCGTTGATAAGTTAGTCTTAGAAAGAAATATTAAAAATATTAAATATTCATGGACATTTCACACAACCTCCTCTGGTCCCAAGCTAAGCTTATATGCTTGTGTTGTGGGTACCAGAATACGGATAGAATACATATACTACTTTTCTTTTGTAAATACATACTTATAATATATAGAAACACCCAGACGTAGTACAAACATTTGTATGACAATTAGAAAAATCACAAATGATTGTCCCAAGCGGGAATCAACCCCGCGACCTCTTGATCGGCAGTCCGTTACATGAACCATTCAACCACGAGGCTCGTAATTTATTGCGACTTTGCGTTTTTGTATATACTTATTCTGTATTAACACATGAATATATAAAAATAAACTACCTAGTAACCATAACGCATGTATGTGATGTCTTAGTATGAGTCTGAATGATGTAACATAATCTGTTTGTCATTATTTATTTGTCATGATTAGCTAAGATCTTAAAAACTGCGAATAAAAGCATTTAGGTCATAGCATAGGTTATAATTTAGGTTTACATAAGTTCTATAGAATATGCTTCAAAATTTACAGCAAGTCATTTATTTAAACACAATCACTTTTTACGTATTCTTTAGATTAGAACGGTTGTTTAATTTGATGATCATTTAGGATTATTAATATCATAATATTGTTATTTTAGTAACCGTTAAGTCATCTTTCATAGGTATTACCTATAATATTTAACAAAACAACACTGATAGTTTTAATTAAGTTAAGTTTTGCTGGTTCAAACAAAGGGTCAGTTGGTTTAACAACAAACTAAATGCTAACTTAATAATGATAATAGATATATATTTTTTGATCAGCAGTTATCAAACATATTGCTACATAATAATAATTATTGGTCTGTCATAATTCATAAGCTCACTAATATTTTTATCAGTAAATGTTTAAATAGTATATTCCCAAGGATTTTAAATTCGGGAAGGGATCAAAATATGCTTTCATTCATCAATTCATTAGCCTTTTCCCTTCCACTGCTTGACATAGGTCTTCCGCCATAAAACGCCAAAACGCGCGACTCTTGCTATCTGTATCCAGAGGCTCTCTGTAAATTGGACAATATTGATACTCCACCTTTTTGGGGATAAGCGCTGCCAAAATATGCTTATGTGAAAATATATTTAACAAATTTTCATTTTCTCATTCATTTATACTCTTATTATTTACATATTTTTTTAAAAATATTATAAAAAAACACTCATTCAAATTGAAAAACACAATAAACACACTATAAATACAATAAACACAATATAAATACATTATTACAAACATGCACAGTATGCACACATTATAACCTTTTTGAAAATATATATAAAAAATAGTGCACCACCGGCATCGGGTACAGGGACCAAGCTGCCGGCGGTCAGGGATCCAGAGACAGGAACCTCCTCACTATGCGAGCCGTATCGAGGACGACTGCCTTCTGCATCAGACCCTTGACCCAACTGCCTAACGCGAGCCTCTCAAGATGTTGGTCGAGGCTCTTGGCTATTAGTCCATCGACTGATATGACTATCGGCACAATGATCACCGAGTCTACATCCCACATGTCGGCAATCTCGTGAGCTAAGTCCAGATATTTCATTTGTTTATCTTTCTCTGCTTTCACGAGGTTCTCGTCATGAGAGATGGTGACATCGATTATCATTGCGCGGCGCGCTGATCGATCTACCACCACGATATCAGGTCTATTAGCAACAATAGTCCTGTCCGTGATGATAGATCGATCCCAATAAAAAGTGATACGACCACTTGCTAGAACCGGCTCAGGTACATACCTGTAGTACGGCACTACGGAATCCACAAGGCCGTATCGCAGAGCAAGCTGCTGATGGATAATCCTGGCTACAAGGTTATGCCTGTGTAAGTACTCGCCGTTAGCTAGACGCGAACATCCGGAAACAATATGTCTGAGGGACTCCCCTGGCTGGTGACAAGCACGACAAATGTCAACAGTGCCATCCTTCAAAATATATTTCCGGTAGTTGTTCGTCATGATAACTTCGTCAGCAATTGCACAAACAAAACCTTCGGTTTCCCCAAAGAGGTCACCGAATCGTAGCCAGGTCACGGAAGCCAATAAGTCAACGTCGGGCCCGTGTAGGGCCCGATAGAATCTTCCATGAAGCTCCTTGCTCTGCCATACCTCCAGGCGGTCCCTAGTGCTAAGTACTACAGGCATGTGCCAGTTTTCCTTAGCCAAGGTTAGCGGGGTGAGACCGAGGTCTGTCGCAACCACGTCTCGATGCATTTCCGTAACAGCGTGAATAAAATATTCTCTGAGGTTGCATATCTCCCGATTATGTAAAGTCTTAGCATTTAAAAAGCCTCGGCCTCCACATTTTCGAGGGATATACAACCTCATTACTGAAGACCGCGGATGATGCATTCGATACGTGGTCAAGAGAACACGAACTTTTCTATCTATAGTTTCAAGTTCAGTCTGAGTCCACTTAAGTATGCCAAAGGAGTACATTAGAAGTGGCATGACCCAACCGTTGAAAGCCCGCACCTTGTTTGGTAACAAGGCTTAATAAGTTCTTTGGCCGCCTGAAAAAAGTACTAAACAGTCTTTTATCAGGTGGTCCTGATAAAAGACTGTTTAGTACTTTTTTCAGGCGGCCAAAGAAACGCTCCCGCAACGATTGTTTCATGTCCACCTCGTTGATGTACAAGGCCTGTGACATACCCAAGTATTTGTAGGTATCGGTTTCGAGAAGTGATCGGAAATGTAGAGAATCTGAAAGCTGAATTCCCTCAGATTCTATCACACGTCTTCGTTTTACATGCACGACAGCACATTTATCCACACCAAACTCCATTTTGATAGATGCACTAAAGCATTCAGTGATCTTTAATAAATTTACCTCCTCCTCCTGGATAGTAACATGTCTCCAAATCCCTTTGCCTACGGTGAAAATGTTTGCAAATGGTCATATCATTAGGAGGAGCTCCTTAGTACCACTCTGCCACTCTTACACCCATTCTGAGAGACGGACATAATTGAATTTAACTCTACATGTCTAGCTATTTTGGTTCTCAGAATAGATGTGAAAAGTTTATAAATTGATGACAAACAGGTTATTGGTCTATAATTACTTGGATTCGTGGTACTACCTAATTTGTGGAGCAAATGTGTTCTGCCAGTCGTCATAAATTCCGGCAACGTCCCCAATTTTAAATCCGACTGAAATTGAGACGGCAGACGAACATGTGAGCTACGTAGCCGCTTCAACCAAAAGTTGTACAGTCCGTCCGGCCCTGGAGATTTCCAATTTGATAAAGAACGGACTGCACACGCCACGTCTTGGCTTTCTATTAAGACACTTTCCATTGGTTGAATACTCTCACATGCTCGTCCAACATCCCCTATCCAGTCGTCCTCATTGTGAACAACAGGCACCGACCAGATGCTGCTCCAGAACTCTTTCGTGGTCTCAGCATCCGGCAATTGCATGTCGTTTTTTTAACAAATTATTTTTATAATTACAGATCACCACACCTATCTCCGCGTTTATCTCCGGAACCACATAGATCACCTTACTATCGTGGGGGAGCTTCTAGTGACGAAGAATGTCGTGGTATGCGCACCAAAGGTCGGGAGACTGCTATATTATCTGATGCTGATATAGACTCGGATGGTGATACGGGATTAGATGGAGGAGATGAAGATGATGATGATACAGCATCACCAGGTAGAAGGAGGGCGAGACGACGAAGACCTCCTCGGAGACCACCTCGTTCTGCTGGTTAGATATATTTTATTTCTGATAGATGAATTTTTCTCACGAGAATAACCACTCTGTCTTTAAACGAATGGTTAAGACACCCCAGGAGAGGACACCCCAACCTGGATGGAAATATTAACTTTGACTTTATTAACATTAAGCACAAGATACACTAAATTTTATTTATACTAGGTATACCTGTATTTTAAAATAAGGAGCATTAGTTAACAATGAAGCCCAATCTATAATTTCAGGAGCCACTCCACCTCGAATGCGACGACGTAATCATGCGCCAGCTGCTCCACCGGTCCGAGAGAGGGATCCCTTGCTAGAAGCGGACAGGGAAGCAGAAAGGAAATACAGGGAGTTGATCAGAGAAGCCGAGAAACTACTGGTTACAGTGTCAAGGGCTCCTTTAGAGCCTCCACACAATCCAAGAGTTAGAGAACTACGAGCTACTGAGGTATATATTTTAATATAATTGAATTCAGTTATTTTTATCTTACCTTTCTTATAACTTATTAATTAAATATTATACTAAACTGTAGACGAATGTATATTTTGTCTACAAAGTACTTTGATGTTAAAATTTTTATATTTTAATAGCGAAAGTATTTATAAACTTAGAGGATTTAAGCCGTAATGTTGTTATTAGCAATTAAAGCACGCTGGATCTTTCTAGAACATTTTAAACCCTTGAATCTTTATCTAAGTAGGTAAATAATTTGTTACTTTGTCGTATTCTTTGAAAATTCTTAAATAGTCTCTATCCTTACTTTTTTTTTAAAATTTAAAAAAAAAAGCAAGAATCTGTATGTATCTAATGCAATAAAAATAAATTTGTTAAAGCAATGTTAAAGTGTTAACAAATTTTCTCAGTACATTACATCCTTAGCACGGAATGTCTCTAGAAAGCACTATTTAAAAGAAAAGCAATAGGTCTTGTTTACAACCCAAGACTGTTGGACCTGATAAAAAGAAAAACGTAACGTAACTGCAAATGCTATTGCCAGATTTATTTTCAAACCCATTTGTTTATGTCACCAGACTGTTTCTTTTTATATAATTGAATTCTACTTAGGAATTTTTGTAGTTAAAAGAAATTGTATGATGTAATTCCAAACTCCATCAGGTGGAAGCTCCTCGTAGAAGTCCAGAGCGCACACATATCACTAATTTCATGCGCGCCAATTCCCCGGAGCCACCGCGAAGACTATCTCCTGTCGCGAGGAGATCTCCCCTAGCTGCTCCAACCCCTCCCCCTGTTGTCCCTCGTGCTCAAATGCATCCTCTATCACCCACTGATAGACCTCACTCAGAGCCGCCCAAGAGGAAAGCGTATGCTCGAGATGAGGTTAGTCTATTGCATGTCTTTAATATTATAGTAGTTTTTTTATGTTTAGTATATAAAAAGTTTTTATTTTATGGATTTTTAATGTAGATATAGCATGTTTTTAATCTACTTAATATACAGACATTATCTTTTTTAATATATTATTATGTTTATTATAAAATCTAAATGTAGAGTAAAAGAAACTGAGCGCGTCAATTGTTTGTGTTTCACATGAATCAGTTAAGTTACTCCGAATAGTTATTGTAATTATTTGTCATTGGTTATCATAACCACTATAGATTTAACTTTGAAGAGCCGTTATAGAGTTTTAAGTATATTAAAATGACTGCCAACGCAAAATGCATTTTGGTTAATAAAAATACTGTTTTCAGGTACTCCTAACCTTGGAAGGTCTACGGAAAAGTTTGCAGCAACAATCAGCTTTATTGGCAGTGCAACGGACCCGTCTAGATTCTCTATAGCCGTAAAATTGTCTCCCTTCCCATCTTTCCATACTTAGTTGTTAGTTACCATTAGATTATCATGCAGTGATTATGCCGTTTCGCATCATACAAAGCCAAATTTTCTAGAATGCTCTATCACATCTAATAATACTTAAATTATAGAGTTTGTTAATAATTTGTTATTCTTGTTTGTTGATATTTAATGTAAGTATTAAGTGCCAGATAATATATTTTAAATTTTTATATTCACGTAAGTTTTAATCAATTACATCAAACTGAATACGTTTTATGCTCCATTTGAAACGCGAAAAAATTTACGTAGTTTTTACTTAGAGTTTAATTAATGAAAAATTAAAGTAAAATATTATTGAATTTTTAGTATTTTGTAACTACATGTGCATCTTTATTGCGAGTTATTTTCTATGTTATCTTAGAAGTTAAAGTACGGTTATACTTAGCCAATTCTCTTATTTGAATTTGGTACGTAGAGGAACATGATTGACGTAAAGTTGAGACTTAGATTTGCAGTCTTCCAAAAATTTTCTTTTAGATTTGTGAAATACTAAAAAAATTGTAGATAAAATAACCGATGTGAGTTATAACTAGCGTCAACTAATAAATAAAACTTATATTGAACATAATATTCTCTAACACTTGCGCGACTCATCTGTTTAAATAAAACTACTTTTTACGGATTTAGACGCGTGTATTTGTAATATACGCGCAAATACACGCGTCTAAATCCGTAAAAAGTATTTTTATTTATATTGAACATTTACAACAAAAAAAAGTTTATACTCTTAGAAAGCATTTTGTTGTAATTACATACTTAGATATTATTATTTACTACGTTAGTTTGGTTTACACCTCGCATCGGTTAACGTCTAGATATTATTTTCATTTCAGTGAAAAGTTTTACTCCGTCACGAGTATATAAATACCTATCTATATTTATATTAAGTGTCTGTTTATTGTCAATTATGTTACCATGAGCGTGAACGGCAGTAGTTAATCCAACTATCTACTCTTTTCCTCCAATCCTTCCATTTGTTCTAGTCTCAATATCAGTTAGGTTAGTTGGTAGTGTGTTGTTATCGTCAAGTAGACGAGGTTATTTTCATTATCTTCCATACGTACTTAGCGTCATTTTATTAGGTGTAGTTAGGTATATTAGATGGTAATAGACGTCGGATTGTAGCTACGGCTGATTTTATGTCAATTATTTTTATGATCTCATTAACTGTTGTTTTCTTAGTAATATGTTACATTGAGAAATATATAACAGTGTAATCAATTAAACTTTTAATAATTTAAATTCTCTGTGAAATCACGTGTTACAATTAAAGGTAAGTATAAAGATGTTCCTAGATTCTCTGTATCAGATTTTTCTTTACGTACGAACGTTAAATGCGGTAAGTGTCATAGACCAATAGTTATTCTGAAAATACCAGCAACGCTTTGTAAATTAAAAGAATAATCTCTAAAGCGAAATTCCTGTTAACTTTTTGTGAAATTGGTATTTTAATTATCTACTATTCATGTGACTGAAATTGCTACTGGGATCAAAACTCTAGGAATTGTACGCTGATGATTGGGTAAGAAGAATTTTAAAACAAACTATAGAATTGAATAAATTTAATCCATTTTACTTTTAAACACATTATTACGATAAGTATTTCCCTAAGTCTAGGCGTTTGTTTTAAATTGATGACACACTAATAACGATCTTTCATAGGTAAAGAATAAATGTTTTCATATTTGTACGAAAATATTTAGTTACCAGTGTTCGCACTCAGCTGTGGTTACAACGACAGTCGAGTACATACAGGTTAGATGTTCGTAGTCAAAATAATGTATCGAGTAGCGCCGAAGTACTAGAACTAGCAGTCTCTTTAGGAGCCTAGGGTAAGGGCGACCAGTGGCCACGGCGTACTAAGACTGCGATTATATATCTTAATATTAACTTATACAATGTTTACTCGTTATATTGTATACATCTGATTGCTGTTTGTGATTTTTAGGGCCTTAATATTTTGACTATTTTGTTCGCGAAATTGTACGGAAAGTACCGCTTTATGCCGCTAGTTGGCGCTATTCTAATTCCATTAAAGTTACAATCGTTGCAAATAATATATTCCAGTAATCTTAATAAACATGATATATGGATTGAATACGGAAAGCAGTAACATAATAACTTTTTTTTATTATATTGAGCTTGCCCCGGTCACGATCACGTCAAGGTAAATTTCGTAATATTTCCAATTAAACCTCGAATTAACTTTAAAATACAGAACAATTATAATGTTAGAGAATCCTTAAGTGTTAAACAGCAATTGGATGTTAAGGAAATCCATAGGTTTCCATATTTTTGTTAGTGCAATTTTGAAGGAGCCAGCAGATCTATGCTTGGTTTCTTCAGCTAAATGTAAATATTTATCCAATTTACTGTTTATTGTAAGTATAAATAAGATTTATACGTTTAGTTGAATTTTCATTAAAATATTATGCCAAAAACTATTGTTTGATTCATATTCTATAAGTTTTGTAATGGATTCAATGTGATCAATACCTAACTATTCAGGACAAAAATTTCTAATTGTGTGATGAATATAATGTCTGGTGTATTGTTTTACTTTAATGTAAAATGCATATATTTCGACGGGCCTCGTGGTGTAGTGGTTCTGGTAACGGACTGCCGATCAAGAGGTCGCGGGTTCGATTCCCGCTCGGGACAATCATTTGTGTGATTTTTCTAACTGTCATACAAATGTTTGTTCTGCGTCTGGGTGTTTCTATGTATTATAAGTATGTATTTACAAAAAAAAGTAGTATATGTATTCTACCCATAACACAAGCATATAAGCTTAGCTTGGGACCAGAGGACGTTGTGTGAAATGTCCATGAATATTTATTTATTTATTTATTTATATTTTCAAGAAAACCTTAGCTTAGTAATGTCTAAACATTATTAAGCTAAGGTTATGGTCGTTATTCTCTAATATGAGCAATTTCAACTCGAGACCTACAACAGGCCACTAAACAATTTTAACAGGAAATTCGATGACATTCTGATTTGTTTAGTAACAATTATTTAATAATTTCTTTTTCCTTATTGTCGAAGTCACGCTTACAAATCCGAGAATATGTTTTGAAATATTGAATAATATCTTAAGGGCCTACATCAATATTATCGTATATCATCGCCGACACGTACATATTAACACAGCCAGTAGGCACAGAAAATGAAGAATTAGGGATACTTTTCTTATTTACTCAAAATCTACTAAATATATTTTAATTCTGATTTACGTGTTTCTATATATAATAGTTACTTATGTTTTTAAAGTTATTTCATTAGTTAATACGCGATAATAGACCGACAAATGAAAAAAATAAAAATTTTGAGAGGTTGTTTCGCCAAGATTTTCTATCGAGAAAACTTTTTTCAATCGTGTTTCTGAGTTTATGCGATCCTAGATCATATATTGAAAAAACATATACTTAAAAATTAGAGCTCTAGCCATTCAATCTAAAGAAACAATGAAAACTTCGTACGTAGAAAAATGCACGAAGCTATTTTGGTATCGTCTTAATGTGTAACAATCATAACTTTAGTTCTTTATTAAAATTATAGATGGCAGCGTGCTGTAATAAAACTATTGGTGTTAGGTAGTGAGAAGTTACATGATTATTCTTTAACAAGAGATTATAAGGACTATCTCTTTGGGAAGGATTATGTCTGTCTTTCCCTTACCCCTGTGCCACCGTGCCTGGTCAGCCCGGCACAGTAGACAGTAGAGTATTCGAGTAGTATAATCCTTCCTAAAGTGGAGAAGGCCCGTGCCCAACAGTAGGACATTATTAGGCTGGAGAGAGAGAGAGAGAGATGTCTGTCTTTTAGTAGGGTAAGTTCAGTTTCTAATACAGTAATAGCTTGTCGTTTGTCAAGTATAAGATGGCAGCGGGTGGACCAGGAGGTGACAACTCGCTGCTCGCATGCTTGCCTTGCGTTGACGGCGCATCGCCAACGCGCGGGTTCCTACCCTCCTTTCATACCCAGCCTTTCTTTTAAACAAGTTGGACGTATAGTTTGTACTTTCAAAATGAATAAAGAAAAACTATTATGCCAATTGTTAACAGACTACACGAAAATTCCTGGACTAACCGGTCTCCAGTCGTAGACCACGCGGCGTCCACCTGCGGCCAACGCGGGGTCCACTGGTTGACCGCGCGACGATTATTGGTGATAACGCGGTGTCCACTCGTGGACCACTTGTCGACAACTAGTGGACGCCGTGCGATGAGGCGGTGCGGGGTGGGTGCCGGGTGGCTCTAATGAGCTATGACCTTTAAGTAACATACTATTATCTAGGTAACTAATTCATCAAAATTTAATACTTTTATAAATTAGAGAAAATCAGCACCTACACTTTAAATATTCTCTTGATGTAAAGAAATTTCCTAAACGAGAATCAAAACTAACCCCCAGAAGAAGAGACTACCTTAGAAATAATATACGATGACAATTCAATAATGATATTTGATAACAATTAGCTTAGTAATTACAAAATATATTGTTTAGCGGCCAAGCAAGATGGCGGGCGGCGCGTTACCGACTGCCAAGTTACAGCACAAATTGAAATAAATCGGGATATTACAGTGCATTACCATTTTATCGATTTCCATTCAAAGATAATTTCAACCTCAACGACCCTTTTTTGTTCTCTATGTAAATCTCTTTGTTTTGAAATGTTTCCGTCGCGCAGCCTTTTGGACTTTACTTGTAAGTAAATCATTATTTACCTACTTATGTATTCACTAACACGATAAAGTAAATATTTGATTACGTCAATATTTAAGTTAATTTTACGTTTAAAAAATATAATGAGGACAAAAATCACTTTTCTACGTCACGAACTGTTTATTTGAATGAGATTACCCATATATGGCCCATGGAATTTTTGTGTTTTGCGTATTTGTGGTTTTGCGATATATTTTATAGGCACATAATTATCTGCAACGTTTATCGTATATTTCCTACTAGCTGTTGTCCGCTAATTCGTATGCGCGGAATTTAGAAAATTTCCCCGTTGTTGCATCATTTTTCACTGATGCTTTGGTCCTTTTGTCGCAGCGTGATATTCTATAGCCTAAAGCCTTTCTCGATAAATGGACTATCCAACACAAAAAGAATTATTCAATTCTAATCAGTGGTTTCTGAGATTAGCGCTTTCAAACAAACTCTTCAGCTTTATAATACTAAGTATAGATTTGCGTCTAGAAGTCAGAATTTTATGTTACCGAGCTGATGATTGAAGGTTGTATCAACACTTTAATGTCCCCAAGTAATTTTATCAAAGTTATCAAGTAATTTTCTTAAATAATAGTGGTATTCACACGAAACTTTATTTGTTCACTTCAGAAGTATCTTTACTCTTTGCTTCTTAGAAAACAAAGTCGTAATTTTTGTATGTATGTCCCTATGTGAGCTTATATCTTCAAAAATACGTAACGAATCTTGATGCGGTTTTTTTTTAATAGATAGAATGGTTCAAGAAAATGGCTTTTTTTGCATAATTTGTTGGGGTTTGCTGTATATTGGATGAGATATGATTAAATTTGCCGAGAAACTCAAACGCGTGCGAGCTATAAATGAAAACGCTGCCTTATCTATGTGAGGTACAACAAACTAATGTATGGTGGAATTGTTAGTTACTTATAGTTCTTCAAAAAAGTCCGCGAGAGCATATGTCTATCTTATAAGTGAAACCCGCTGTACCCATAATAATGTCGCAAAAATTATCAAATTGAATAGGGTGTTTTCAAAAGCTATTTATGTGTATATAGTAATCTTTTTTATCAAATTAAATACCTTAGTTAGCTTACAAGTTTAATATAGATTATAGCTGCATTTTACAGCATGCAATTTAAATGAATATCTTAGGAGATATGACGAAAAAAGAATTACGCGCGTCAAAATAAAATACTTAAACTGTTGGCCGAGCAACGCGAACGTTTCCTCGGTCTTCTATCCATACTTTATAATATTTGGATGTTTGGTTAGTGTTGGATTGTATGATAAGAATGTTTATTGTTCCTTCACGTA
Source organism: Orgyia antiqua (assembly GCA_916999025.1). Classification (NCBI taxonomy): domain Eukaryota; kingdom Metazoa; phylum Arthropoda; class Insecta; order Lepidoptera; family Erebidae; genus Orgyia; species Orgyia antiqua. The sequence continues at coordinate 26,667,987 of OU779862.1, forward strand.
AAGACTACTGGATGGATTTTCATGAAACTTTCCTAAATTCCACGCGTACGGAGTCGCGGGCAACAGCTAGTAATAACATAAAACATCTATCAGGACTATCGATACTTTATCGAAATCGATTTACTTATATCTTTTTCTAAATATTGATATACATATCGTCGGTGTAATGGAAGAACTAAATAACTCAAAATTTCAAGTCTCGATATAATCGCGATTTAGTGTTTTTTTGACACTTTTTTTGACATTAAATATTAAGAAATGGAGAACAATTTTACTTTCGGAAATTTTATATGCTCTAGGCATGTCTGCTGACGATTATATGCTTAATCAAACCAATTCCTTTCATTAACCAAAAAAATACTAAAAATCAAAAACCAATTATCTAGTTCTGCCACGCCAAGATTTTTGTAAATGTATCGTACTGTATCGTAGTTAGCTAACTTTATGTAGTAGTTATTCAGTTCTTCCACACATTAGATGAATGTAAATACTCAAATTGAAAAAAAATACCAAGGTTGGAAGTAGTAACATCGTTTGTTTAAAAAACCTATCAAGAGCAAGATATACACGCACACTTAGGGTTTTGTACCTACTAAATCGAAAAACACAATTCTCTGTCTCTTCAACCCATTAATGTCCCTCTGTTGGGCACGGGGCTCCTCCACTTTGGGACGTATTATGGTCTACTGTGTCGCCCTAACCAAGGATATTGGCACAGGCTTTATTTTCGACTTTCCGTCTCTCACAGAGGATAATATCTGTGTACAATGTTCATTCGCTCGCTTTTACTGTACTGTGGGTAGGAAAAGGGGAGAATGGGACACTTATATTCTTAATTCATTACCACACGGACAGCACAATTAAGTGCATCAAAATGAGCAGTGAATTAAGCTTCACTAACTTAATCTTGTAGTTGAAATATAGGAAATCGCCTCCATATCTGCTACTCATAGTTTGGTATTGGTATAAACTATTTTTTCGTGTTATGTGATAGCCAATTACCATTTTTAGACTTTTTCCTGTATTAACATTACAACAGGAAGAGGTGAAAGTGAAACAGTTATTGAGAGAACGTTACTTGGGCGTATTAAGAAGGTTTTAAATAGCCTTTTGACGGGTGGCATCATGGTTTCAATTTCTGGATATTCCTTTGGTGTAATCGAAGGGTATCACTAAATTATAACTAGGCTTAACTAAATAACTCAATTTAGCTAATTTATTTCATACTCAAGTGATCAGAAGTCACAGGTTTGCATTTTTTATAGAGTTATTCATTTTTTCTAATAACATTTAGAGTTAATTTAAAGATATTCATTTCTTCCACTAAAACACGAAATAAGGCTTTATTTTTGGATTCAACTAAGATATGAGAATGTTTGTTAGATCAAAAGATGCGGCACATTTTGGGCTTCACGAAAATGGTAAAAGCTCAATTTAGCCAAAATGTGAGTTATTTTTTTCTTCCATTATACCGACGTTATATTCATATTTAACCAAATACATCGTATTTAACAAGTAGAATGATCTGTGGACTTAAATCATTGGTACAAATTAATACAAATTAGAGTTCTTTTTTGATATGTGTTTTTCTAATTTTCACATTCCGTAACTTCCGTCATAATTTAGTCATTTTCCTTAAAGTTGCGTAAGAAATTTTGCATAAGAAATAAAGAAAAATTCTAATATTATCACAAGTAAAAACAATATTTTAAACATTGTATTTTATAAATGACGAAAAAAATGATTGACAGACAGATGGGCACCGAAATGATCTTATAAAGCATTGTTATAAAGGTTTTTTTTTGTACGAGAACTTAATAGAAATAAATAATTTTTAAGAAAAATATCCAGTAAGTATAAATTTTTGTTCTAGATAACTTTCAATAACCGTGGCTTGGTCCTAGCAAAAAAAAATAAACAAGTTTGTAAACACAGGCTGTAAAGAATAAAATAACATTTTTAGTGACGAAGAACAAAAGGAACTTGTATTGTAAAATAATAAACAAATAATAGATACACAAGGGAAAGTTACTCAAGCTTTTAGATCCGGCCATATAACATTGTTTCTTCAATACATTTTATAACACTCTTTATGTTTGTTTAATTGACTGACGATAGATAATTTTATAGACAAGACAAATAATAATCTAAAATGAAATCCACAAAACCGATTCTCCAGTGATTTTTCAATTCTTCAAACGAAATTATACACTACAATGGTCTTGTTCATAATGACTTTTTGGAGGTTTAAAAGTTCGCTAAAATCGGTTCGCGAAAATTGTCAAAACTTGTTATTCATAATAGTCTTTTTACGATATAACGTTTTTATCTCTGCGATAAAATCTCCTTGTTTAAACCTCCGATAAGTCATTATTCATTATGAATAAGACCCTAAATATTTATCTACGTGCCACGGAATGTAATTTTGTATTCAATAGAACTTACATTTCGACATCCTAAGGCGATGAAATAGAGAGAAAGTTATTTGATTCCTGCTTAATATTGCTTACTGTACGTTTAATATTTAACGTGAATAGCTAAAGAAAACTACCACTGTCCGAGAGCTTAATTCTAAAGATCCGCCTATCGATTTAGGTTTCCACATGAAATTAGATTACTAGCTGCAGTCGGGTGGTGGAGAGTCTACTTAAATCAGTACATCGAACGATCCATGTTTGATTTTTTTTACACTATGAGTAGGTATAAACTGCTGCTCGGAAGGGTGCCCCGGTTTGGCCCTTTAAATCCGGATTTAAAACCTAATATGACAACAAATCTGTACCTGCAACGAACATACACATGTTTCGCAAATGTCCGGTAACAGGATCTAATAAATCGATGTTAATTACAACTTAGATGTTAACAATATTTTCGCACATTAAGTACTCTGTTTACCATATGGATGTGGTGATGCAATTCATTGATCTAAAATTTTCCATATCTGTTAAAAGATAATAGACAAATATAGTATATGTGACGTCTTATCGGCAATTGGAATTGCCCAGCCTTTTTGCTTTATTAGCACTTTTTTTTTTGCACAAAAATGACGTCGATATTACACACTTTGGACGTTCGCGTCATGTTTGTGCAAAAAAATGCGTGTTATAGGCATGATGCACAAAAAATAAGTAAACAATGATGTTTACATTTGTTGTGTTCCATCACGGCTTTATTGTGTTGTGTTCCATCACGTCAGCTTCAACGTCACACCTCTTCAGCTCAATGACTTTGTGTTGACTTTAAACTTTAAAATCAATAAGTTATAGAAGAGTATATTTAAGCGTGATAAAAGTTTTTTTCATGAACTATGACAGTTTATTGCTTTATCACTATTATTCTGCTTTTTGGCATACTGTAATTAGGCGGCAGTTACTTAAAATATTTACTTACCTACTAATTTACCATTTATACAGATTGTACCTATATGCTGTAATTTAAATCTTATTGTTATTCTTTACTTGTGAAATAAGATTATTCTCTTTTAGAGACAGGTACCATTTTCTTAATCAATGAAATTATGGCTGAAATGGTGGCCGCCACAAGAAAAAGTCAAGTCGCACAAGACTTGAACTCACGACTTTGGACCATCAACAAGGAACTTAGTTCATTCAGAAAGAGCATTGCAAGTTTACTGCAAAATTAATAAAATACTATTCCTTAATTTATTATTTTTACAATTGACTTGCTATGCTTTTACTTAACAAACTAAATTATAGAGAAAAAAAATGATCACTATGAGCGGGACTTGCGCACACGACCTCGAAATACCGTCGTCGCTCTATTAACTAAGCTATTATGGGACTTGCACATGATAACCAAATCTGCCATCTAAATACTGTACCATTTTCTTTCGTTCTCATTTAATAGTTGAAAAGAAAATTTCTTTTAAAAGATTTATTCATATGGTCTTATTCATAATGACTTATCGGAGGTTTAAAAGTTCGCGAAAATTGTCAAAACTTGTTATTCATAATAGTCTTTTTACGCTAAAACATTTATTTTCTCTCCGATAAAATCTCCGTTAAAACCTCCGATAAGTCATTATGAATAAGACCATGAATAAATAAGCTCTCGATAAAGTACTCGATCCTTATCATATTAGGCCAAAGTACTCACACTAATATTGGTACCAATTCTACGTGCACAGGTTATTCTACAACAACTATGGCGTATTTTGATCAATTGGCAATTTCGTTCTGCACATTTTTATTAATTAGAATCTCTAGTCTATAATATACAGATTTTCTAACATTGACGAATTGTATGATTGACATTATCAGTTTTCATTTTTAGTTAAGTTTACTTGTGCACATAGAATCGATACCATTATTATCATTAAAATAATGAGCGCATTTTGTGCGGTCTGTGTTAAGATAATATGACAAGATCAAAGTCACGATGTATCATTGGGAACGTTTAACGCATACATAGTGTCATTTGGTAACAGGAATTGTGATGTAACATGAATCATGTGATGTAACATCGCGCCATATCATACGATGTGTTTAAATATTTAGCCAACAGGAGTAGTCTAGTAGAAACATTGGACGAATTGTGTAAAAGGGAATTTGAAAAAAAGAGAAGGTCATATAGAAAAGACGTCTCACATAAGAGAACGGAAGAAAAAGGCCTATTGCACCGATCCCAAATAAAGAAAGAATGGCAGGGCAATGATGAGTAAATTACTCATCATTGCAATTTAGTAGTAATACCTACAGAGGCTGTTTTCTGTAATACATGTTTGAGACAGCGTTGTCAACTGTTCTGAACATCACGACGATTTTCTTTTCCGTTACACGTGTATATAAACCATTGCAGGTTGCATAGTAATGGGTCCAAGAGAGTCACAGCAAACCTGATAACTTATAGAACCATTAGCATATAACGACAGATAAGACTGTCTACTCAGTAAGCAACCAAGATTCTCTACCCGAATAATTTTTTTTTTAAATTATAGAGTACTTACTTGTTAAGTACCTACTAAAAGTTGCAAGAAACCATTGGATGCAAATAACTCAAGAGCGCGCGTTGTGGCGTTCTATGGGGTAGAGTTATGTCCAGCAGTGGACGAAGAAAGGCTGATGGTTGGTTGGTTGAAATACCTACTATATTACTATTAAAAGTAGCAGGACAAGTTAGACAAAAAAATTTATATCTTGCATTATTAATACCTTGAAAAGTTCTGTAACACATTTCTCTTTCAGTATTCTTAGTTTGATGAGTTTCGCAGTTAGAATTGCTGAAATTGCGATGAATGAAATAATACAAGATGCAAATACTCAATACAGACATAGAAAGTTCTAGAACATTATTAGTAAAGTGGGGCACCGTTATTGTAACAGTTGGGAAGTGGCCATTATTTATCCGTCCTAATAGGGATGTGGCGTGTGAGTCTCTTTTGTATGCATCGTATGATGCGTCCCCGAACCATCTGGACAGCTAAGTGAAATTATTTTAAACATTAAAGAATCGGTACGTACAATTCTACGCCCACAACTAAAGTTTACTAAAAATGAAAATTGATATTGTCAATGGCACAATTGGGCAATGTTAACTGAATTTTCTTATTTTAAAAACTGTGCATTATAGACTTATGGTCTTATTCATAATGACTTATCGGAGGTTTAAAAGTTCGCTAAAATCGGTCCGCGAAAATTGTCAAAACTTGTTATTCATATTCATAATAGTGTTTTTACGCTAAAACGTATATTATCTCTCCGATAAAATCTCTGTTTAAAACTCCGATAAGTCATTATGAATAAGACCATAAAGATATTAATATGAAAGTGTACAACGAACTAGCAAGTAATAGATAATATCGACACTATCAATTTTTTTCATTTTTAACACGCTTTTATGTTTGGTATGTATCTATCAATGTATTAATCTGTGTAACGGAATCTTTGAAAGCGATTTTCAGCCACTTGCAGTAGACGGATTAATTTGAAATTATGTACACCTAACAAGGACCGATGACAATGCAATAATTTAAAAGAATAATCCCAATTCCTTGATCAGAATTACTAGAATAGCATGTTGAAGTATCACTATGACCACACTTGTATTTTAATTATACACGTAATAGTTTAATTGTATATGAGTAGACTCACCAAGATTATTGTGTTTCTACGTATGCCTTTTATATACAATCAGATAATTTCACATAAAAACGCTTTGTTTATAGAATCAGGTAAACTATAAATTCTTTCCAATCCCGTACATGGAAGTAGGCACAAGGTATCCATAGAAACATCATAAATAATGTTAGTTCAAAGCTCTAGAAACGCACGAAATATAATCTTTCTAATGTCGGATTTGTCTTCAGATTAGTTGGAATATAGTTCATTTTGTTCCGAATAGTAGAGCTTTTTACTGACGGAATTTTTTGAGAGTAACCAGTAACCAGTTATGTATTTAGATAATGATATTAATTTAGAAGCTATCAACATACCTATTGATAAACAAAATATATAAAGATCACAAGTCTTTGGTGTTGATAATTGATCGATACCACAAGCTATTTATAAATATTGAAATAATTAAATATTCATTAGAGGTTATGAGTTATTTGTATAACATTATTCTAGAAATGTCCGTGTTAGTGACGGTTTAATAATACAACCATTAACATCCCATGTCCTACCCAGGATGCAGTGAAACTGAAAAAGTCAGCTACGGGATTTTGTATGAGCATAAAATCGTCTGTGAGAGACGGTATACTTAACACTAAGCCCTATTGCAATATGCCTGGTCATGGTGGCATAATTACATTAAATGGCCTCCTGCCAGATGTGGAGGAGGCCCGTGCCCAATAAAGGATTAAAAAGAAATTCTGGAAATGGAAATGTAAGGCACAATATTGTATTAAATCTGCTTGTATATTGACGTTTAAGTTTGAGGACAAGTATTTATTTATTTATTTATTTTATTTAAACACTTAATGTACATAGTAGGCACAAAGGCGGACTTAATGCCTAAGGCAAGTAACTTTAGCCTAGCTAAATAGTATTTCATAGAATAATGACGTTTCGTTTAAATGAACCGTGTGAATAAAGAAAACTTTATGTTAACTATTGCACCATAGATGCATTTCTTACAACAGCAGATGAATAAAATCCATGTCATTGTATTCGCAATATTTTCGAGTGATAATTAATTTTGCAACTTTTAGTCTCCTTGAATAGTAAGACATACATTGCCTATTCAAATAGATAAGGAAAACGCTAAATCATTCAAGGATTTTACTAGGGAAATTACTTGAAATCACACAGGACCAATTAGCATATTATATTACTGACAACTAACTGAGACCTTTGGCTCACTCGATACCTCATTGGAGTTAGTAGGTTAAAGTGTTTGAACTTTGTGTTACAATACAAAGATACGTGTATATTTATAACAAAAGTGACATTGTTAATAGATATCACATTATATAGCAAATGTTTGTATGAGTGTGTGTGTTATGTTATTCTTTCACACCCAGACAGCCAACAGATTTGATGGAAATTAGGTAACAGATTACTTTGTAACTTTTGCCCCGGAAAAAATTTGAAGGATATTTGAACAACATAACTAAACTTAGGTTTTAGTCTGATACGGTGTTAGCGTCGTGTTAGATGTTTAGAACTGTTGCTCCCAAATTTTTTAGACGCACCTAGAAACATTTCCATTCCATGAGTGCCAGATGTTTATGAGCTTGTGAGATCTCGTATACATTTTCTTCGTTATAATCATTCTTACCATTTGAAAACCAACAATGGTATCGATTCTGCTACTATCAATTTTCGTTTTTTAGTTAAGTTTAGTTATGCACGTAGAATTGGTACCAATATTAATAAAGCTAAGATTCAATTAAGCATGCATCAAGTCAAATTGTATGGCTTTAGGTATTGGCAAAACTCATTGATACGCGACATATCGATGATTTGATAACAAAACAATGTAGTGAACATATCAATACAAGCGGTTCAATGTCTGTACAATATTAAGGACGAATTTACAAACAATTATGTTAGCTCGTATTGTGTCCAAGTAGAGGGGCTCGACCTCCGTGCGAGGAGGTCGCTAGTGCATTGCGCCACCGAACTAACAGCGGGCCTCCGCCGCACCTAACAATATTGCGTATCTTTCATTGACCATTATGTGAGTTCGGTTACAATTATCTTTCATATCCTTAGGGAAAACCCACCAAACATTTTAAGCAACAGTTCAAAGAAGAAGTCTGCGCCAACACATCGCTTTTGCGCAGCACCTATTATATAATATTATAAATCTGAAGAGTTTGTTTGTATTTTTGTTTAAACGCGCTAATCTCAGGAACCACTGGGCCGATTTGAAAATTCTTTCAGCGTTAGATAGGACATTTATCGAGGAAAGCTTTAGGCTACATAACATCACGCTACGACCAGTAGAAGCGAAGCAGTAGTAAAAAATACTGCAAAGACTGGGAAAATTTTCTAAATTGCGGACGGAGTTGCGGGCAACAATTAGTAATAGAATAAACTGGTGGAGCCCCGTGTCCAACTTTAATGGGCTGGAGAAAGAACCAAACTTTTTAGTTTTATTCTAAGTATTCCTCATTGCTCTAAGAGTCAAATATGAAGATATAGAAGAAAAAAACAAGGCACGATGTTAACATCTGATTTTGTACTACAAAGGATGTAATAAACATTTTTTTTTATTTTACTTTTTGTTCTAGACGGGAACATCTTCAACGACTATTGTAAGAGGATCATATAAACAGATAATACATTCTGTAAGAGTTCTTTAGTATTGATTTAAAAAAGTAAAAGTTAAGTTAAAACTTTTTTAAATCAATACTAAAGAGCTCCTTAAGTAACCATTAAATGTCTCTGAGTGCGGCAGTAAAACCTCAAAAACTAAACTCTATAGTCTAAACCAACACTTCTGTTCTGCGACACTAAAAGACAACAAACAGTTAAGAGCAGTTAAGCAAATAATATTATAATAAAAAAGCACAGCGTGCTATGGAGAGCGCTATGCTCGGTATTTCCCTACGGGATAAAATCCGAAACACGGAGATCCGTAGGAGAACTGGCGTGTCCGACATAGCCCGAAAGGTTAGCACGCTGAAGTGGCAATGGGACATCGCTCGTAGGACTGATGATCGTTGGGGAGGGAAGGTCCTAGAGTGGCGACCACGTACCGGACGACGACGCAGCGTTGGGCGGCCCCCGACAAGGTGGAGCGACGATATCGTCAAGGTCGCGGGGAGACATTGGATGCAGGTAGCACAGGACCGCGCGTTGTGGCGTTCTATGGGGGAGGCCTATGTCCAACAGTGGACGGAGAGAGGCTGAAGAAGAAGAAGAAGCAAATAATAACCGAATTAGGGTTATGTCTAAATAATATATATTTATTGAAAACGTAAGTAATATATAACATTGATAGTTATTAATAACTAACAAACTAGTTTATTGCTAGTTTACAAAAATAGCTAAAACATTAATTCTGTCTTAGACGTCATGAGAACTGGTTAAGCCAGATGGGTCGCATGCATTATTTAGCATCTGTTTCATAGTTTGACAAAATAATGAACTATGTACTTATAACGCTGATGATTAAGCTTATTGTAGTTTTAGGGCTCGTTACTTAAAATAAAAATGGAAACCTGATAGAAATAATTGCTTTTGTTAGTTTATCCGTTTCTTACAATTTAGTGCTTTAGAATAATTACATATAGATAATGCCACAAGCTAAGTGGCCTAAGGCCTCACTGAGACACTATTGCTGGTGAGAACCATATAAGTGGTAGTAATGACACATTTTTTACCTAGTCTCGATTTCTCGAACTGAAACTTATATTAAGTAGGTACGTACCTACTTAATATAAGTTTCAGTCACCTAATCTATACTTATAATAAATCTGTAGAGAGGTCAATTCTGTACATGAAATATATTTTCAAAATAACTATCAGGGGGTGATTAGTGATCGATACTGATGCCAAAAATGCAATCAGTAAAATTTTTGTCTGTCTGTACACTGTGTACTGACAGACAGAGTGGCCAACTTAAAAACCACCATAAGTATCAAGTTAAAAAGCATCAAATTAAGAGTCAACCAAAAAATAAATAAAACATGTCAAGTAATTAGTTATTAAAAAATAAGTATAAAAAAAATACTTATAAATGTTTTCGATCTGGGCCCTGAGTCGGGTATTTCAACGGTCTCACAACTGTACCATTATTGTACCATTATGGTGCAATAGTAAAGTTTTTGGTAGTCTACTATTAATGTGTCGTCATAACGACTTCATCATTGTCTTACAATTGTCAAAGTGACATAAATTGCTAGTCTCGTACACAACTGCTTCACAATTGCAATTCAATGACTGAAATGTTTCGGTAGTCTGCTATTTTGAATTTGACAGTAATATTTTTAAATTGTCATGTGTCGACAGATTGCCATAAATAAAAAATAGATAGATAGAAATATTAGAAATTGTTCTTTGTAATTTATTGCAATTTACTAATCTCCTAAACTTCACATTGCTTTTTATACTAATAAATAGTATGTACAAATATATTTAAACGAAGTCTAGCATGATTAAATGTTTAAATTTATTAGTAGTTTTTCGAAAATCACTTCAACTAACGCATTTTTTTAAAAACGGCAACACATACATACCATTCTAACACAATCCATAGATAAAAGAGACCGAAAATTCAATGCATAGATAAAAGAGATCGACAATTCTATTACCATTGAAAGACCGTTATGACGGCATATAGCAGACTACGGATATTTGACTTCAATTGCAACGGTATCGTGCCGGTATTGTGCCGGTATGACAATTGTTCCAAAATAGTGGACTTGAGCACCTGTACCATTATTGTACCATTATGGTGCAATAGTAAAGTTTTTGGTAGTCTACTATTAATGTGTCGTCATAACGACTTCATCATTGTCTTACAATTGTCAAAGTGACATAAATTGCTAGTCTCGTACACAACTGCTTCACAATTGCAATTCAATGACTGAAATGTTTCGGTAGTCTGCTATTTTGAATTTGACAGTAATATTTTTAAATTGTCCTGTGTCGACAGATTGCCATAAATAAAAAATAGATAGATAGAAATATTAGAAATTGTTCTTTGTAATTTATTGCAATTTACTAATCTCCTAAACTTCACATTGCTTTTTATACTAATAAATAGTATGTACAAATATATTTAAACGAAGTCTAGCATGATTAAATGTTTAAATTTATTAGTAGTTTTTCGAAAATCACTTCAACTAACGCATTTTTTAAAAACGGCAACACATACATACCATTCTAACACAATCCATAGATAAAAGAGACCGAAAATTCAATGCATAGATAAAAGAGATCGACAATTCTATTACCATTGAAAGACCGTTATGACGGCATATAGCAGACTACGGATATTTGACTTCAATTGCAACGGTATCGTGCCGGTATTGTGCCGGTATGACAATTGTTCCAAAATAGTGGACTTGAGCACCTGAAAAAGAATATCGATTTTCATACTTCTGTCCTCCAACCGTTATCAAACAAAAAACTATACGTAAATCTTTAGCAGATTTATATAATTTTGTAAATGAATTAAAGTTAACTATTTTTACGGATTCATACGACCAGGTGCTCAAGTCCACTATTTTGGAACAATTGTCATACCGGCACAATACCGGCACGATACCGTTGCAATTGAAGTCAAATATCCGTAGTCTGCTATATGCCGTCATAACGGTCTTTCAATGGTAATAGAATTGTCGATCTCTTTTATCTATGCATTGAATTTTCGGTCTCTTTTATCTATGGATTGTGTTAGAATGGTATGTATGTGTTGCCGTTTTTAAAAAATGCGTTAGTTGAAGTGATTTTCGAAAAACTACTAATAAATTTAAACATTTAATCATGCTAGACTTCGTTTAGATATATTTGTACATACTATTTATTAGTATAAAAAGCAATGTGAAGTTTAGGAGATTAGTAAATTGCAATAAATTACAAAGAACAATTTCTAATATTTCTATCTATCTATTTTTTATTTATGGCAATCTGTCGACACAGGACAATTTAAAAATATTACTGTCAAATTCAAAATAGCAGACTACCGAAACATTTCAGTCATTGAATTGCAATTGTGAAGCAGTTGTGTACGAGACTAGCAATTTATGTCACTTTGACAATTGTAAGACAATGATGAAGTCGTTATGACGACACATTAATAGTAGACTACCAAAAACTTTACTATTGCACCATAATGGTACAATAATGGTACAGTTGTGACACCGTTGAAATACCCGACTCAGGGCCCAGTGCAACCCTGTGTATTTCTGAGATTTATGTGCGTACAAACTCACTCAAGCGAACATATAACTAATAACCTTTCTAGAGTTCAGCATGGTGCTTTGCTCGCCAGAATCATAGAACAGTGCAACGAGAATCAAATAATGACTAACCGTAAAATGACGAATTTTTAACCTTGTTTGTTTTTGAAGATATGTTTATTTTACTTTATGTTTTATTATACAACGCTGCGATTCCCAATTCCGCGCGTACGACTTGGCATAGCTAAAATAACATTTCTGGTCGGTTTGAATAATCGGTATTAACCGGGACAAAAAAGTTACGGTTGGCCAACATCATTGCCAAAAATGTGGCAGCATTATTTTCAAGTTTGACATTAGCAACTGTCAAATAACATTTCGAATTCTGGGTAGAGAAGTTAGAAAAATGATTTATATAGTGTTTTATGAAGAGGGAAGCTGATAATAATGCAGTTAATTTATTTGAAACAATGTATGAAACGGATCGCAGAGGCAACAAAATGTTCCGATTCGACAGTGAGACGAATAGTAAAGAGTTCAAAAGATTCGGCATTTCTTAGATTTCCAAAATAATAATAATAAATAGGCAAAAATAAAAGAAAAAAACAAAACCAATAACAGAAACTAACTAACATCATGATTTAATGGAAGTAGTTTCAATATTACTTTAATTTTATTTCTCGTAAACATTCTTTAATACATAATTCAAACATATTTTTAATTCAATTTATTGATATTTTATCTAATATATTTTTCTATGTAATATAATAAATAACTAATAAGAATAGCAAAGTAGGTACCAAGACACGACTCGCCAGCGAAAGCCTAGCCTAGTTCAAAAATAAAATAACTTTCGTGCGAGTATGTACCCATGCGCAAAGACCACCACTTTCTTCCAGCGTTCTTTTTACGTGACGCGTACTATACAAATATATACAATAAACCAAAATTCGTTCTCTAGAGAATGATTAAATTAATATCAGGAAATTTTTTAACTACAAAGGAATAAAATTTTACACAAATAAATATGCGTTAAGGAAATAGCCGAAAATTACCAAAATGTTACAACTTAAGGGCCTACATCAATATTATCGTATATCATCGCTAACACGTACATAGTAACACAGCCAGTAGGCACAGAAAATGAAGAATTAGGGATACTTTTCCTATTTACTCAAAATCTACTAAATATATTTTAATTCTGATTTACGTGTTTCTATACATAATAGTTACCTATGTTTTTAAAGTTATTTCATTAGTTAATACGCGATAATAGACCGACAAATGAAAAAAAATAAAAAATTTGAGAGGTTGTTTCGCCAAGATTTTCTATCGAGAAAACTTTTTTCAATCGCGTTTCTGAGTTTATGCGATCCTAGATCATATATTGAAAAAACATATACTTAAAAATTAGAGCTCTAGCCATTCAATCTAAAGAAACAATGAAAACTTCGTACGTAGAAAAATGCACGAAGCTATTTTGGTATCCTCTTAAGTTTGTAAGTAACATTAGCAATTGAAATATAATAAATATTGCGTTTTTTATTGTTGTTGTAGTGTTTTTATACCCCGTGCGCGGTATGTGGAGACTAGACTTACACTTAATAGTTTTTCTTTTGCAAAAAAATGGGATTTTTGTTTGGTCATAATTCTTTCAGTAATAATGTTTTGAAAAAAGAAAGCAATAAAAGCATAGATATATAACTATAACCTTGATACTGTGAAAAAAAAATCGTTGCTCAGCGGGCGTATTATGAGCTTTTTCAAAATCATGCAAGTTCCAGGCAAGCCGTACACTGCCTGACTAAATTATGTATTATGGTAAACATAAAACGTTTAGTTGAAAAATTTTAGTTAGTACTTAAACTTTTAGTTGTACCTTCTCTATTAACATATTAATCTATGACTGTTTTAGCGAACTGGATGGCTGGGAGTTATGTTCATATTACGAATTTGCCGGGCAGTTCCATTCACGGCGTAAACGGCCTGGGAATAAGAGCTCATAATACGGCCGCTGCTGGCAATATCCACGAAAAAACAGCGGAGTACGATGTCCATATCTTTGTGTGGACCATAGTTTGGTGTTGCCCCTTTTTAAGAATGGTTAAGAAATGTTTTTGTGCACCTTAAAATAATAATAATAAATGTTCTTTATGTGTACAAAATTATACAAGACATCATGTGACAGACATAGTTATAATATACGCAGAGCTATAAAATATCTAAATTGAACTTATCCAAACACAGTTTATATACAATATTTATATAAGAAGCTTGTTTAGGCAATGTTCTAGACTTCTCGTAATTTACAGTTGTAATATTGACTGTTAACTGTCCGATCTTGTACACATAGTAGGGTTGACATAACACAATCTATACTCAATGTTATAAAGCTGAAGAGTTTGTTTGTTTTAACGCGCTAATCTCAGTAAACACTAATTGAAAAATAATAATAATTTGAAAACTTATTTCATTGTTGGATAGTAAATTTATCGAAATAGGCTATGGCCTTTCGCATTTACGATATAATTAGCTGTTGCCCGCGAAAAATGAAAAGAATTAGAGTTTAGAAAATTTTCCCCGTTTTTGCAACATTTATCATTAATCCTTCGCTTCTAAAAAAGAAAGAAAAGTAGTTTATTTATTATATCCGTATTTTGGTACCCATAACACAAGCATAATAAGCTTAGCTTGGGATCAAAGGATGTTGTGTGAAATATCCATGAATATTTATTTATTTCTATTAGTTGCAGTGGGATGTAATATAGCCTACAGCATTGCAACACAAAAATAATTTGTCAATTCGTTCCTAATATTAAAGCGTTCAAAAAAATAAACAAACTAACTAACTTTTCAGCTTTATTATATTAGTGTGTGTGTATTATATGATATTTAGGGATTTTAGACATTATGGTCTATATTTTGGCAGCCCTGACGTTATGGTGAAGTAAATAATGAGATTACACATGAATAGTTCCTGGCCATAAATACACAAGCGTGTCTGTCATATTAAATATATAATTATGTAGTTTACTTAAGCAATAATTTATAGTCTGTTGTTTCCATAAATTTGAAAAAAAACAAACTTTGGAACCAGTAATAAATTTTGACCATCACTTAGTTACTATTTGAAAAATATTATAGTTTTCTTTATTCTAGTTACTAAACAGCCAACTTTTGATAATTCTAGATTCTTTTAACACATGTCATCAAAGTACATCATCGGGCCATTTAATTGGTAAAAAACATTCTAGAATAATTAAATGCTCTTGGTATTTATTTTAAACTAGCTGATGCCCGCGACTCCGTCCGCGTAGAATTTGGAAACTTTTTTTTTCGCTATAAATGGTAGCCTGTGTCCTTTCTCAGGGTATAAAGATTGTCTGTGCCAAATTTCATCAAAATCGGTTGAACGTTTAAGCGGGAAAGCGTAACAGACAGACAGAGTTACTTTCGCATTTATAATACATATTAGTAGGGATTTTAAAAATACGGTCCCAAAAGTCTTGCTTATAAGACTGTATTTTTTAAATTTTGTGTAAATTTGGTGTTTGTGCAAATAAAGACTTCTATCTATCTATTTAGATGTGCGTTATATTTGTCTATTAGTCTTTAAAGCTAATGAAACTTTTTAAATACACTGTGACAAAATTATCTTAGCAATAATACCAAGAAGCGATATGACACTCTATTTCGTAAACAGAACACAAAACTTTATCCAAAAAAAATTAACATTGAGACGTATTGACACCGAATTGACCTTAGTATACTTGCTTTGTGAAATTCCTTGTGTATTGAATTCCTTCTTACTACGAGATCCTAGGAAATTAGATTAAAGATATCTATTATCCAACTCGAATTAAGACAAATACTGGGACGAAGAAATGTGAAGCCCATGGCTTGTAAATAAACGTCTTACTGCCTTATTCATAATGACTTATCGGAGGTTTAAACGGAGATTTTATCGGAGAGATAATAAACGTTTTAGCGTAAAAAGACTATTATGAATAACATGTTTTGAGAATTTTCGCGAACTGATTTTAGCAAACTTTCAAACCTCCGATAAGTCATTATGAATAAGACCATTAGTCACCTGACTGGCTATACAGGGTGACTTTGCAAGCTGTTGCCAAATTTTTAGGAGCGACTCTGAATCAGTAACTTAATCGATTTACGTAAAGAACATCAAAAAAAATTTTTTCATTTTAATTAATCCTATCCGCTGTTTAAAAATAGTACGCGTGGATAATTTACTTCATTCATAGAAAAATACGCACGCACGTCACGATAGTTTCGCAAAAGTTAAACTGTAAGTGTAGTAGTGATTATGGTGCGCGAAAATAAGCCTTATGCTTAACAACATAAGGTTCGGGCGCCCGCGCAAGCAAGGGTTAGCGGGAAGCGTAGGCCGACAAATGGAGGGGGAGTGTTTATTGAAGGGTCATTGACCGGTGGCGTGTTGATGAAATTGCACCGTATGTCCACTGCATAAGAACTTGTTGGCGCGCTTGTCGTTATGTGGTCTGCATAAGGTCGTTTGTGGCTCTGGTCTCTGATGAATGACAACGCACGCGGTGTCTCTTTGTTGAGTTACTTTTAAGGACATTTTAAATAGTTTTTTTTTTTAAATACTACGTTTACAAATAGTTACTACAAAGACGTATTTTAGTATTGTTCTATAGAACTTATTTAAAAAATTTGGCAACACCTTGCAAAGTCACCCTGTATGTATTATTTTGTAGCCCATGACAAAATATTTTGTCACACCTTTTAATAAATCAGTAGGAGATCGAACAATGAGTTTATAAAACAAAGTACCATTTATATCGAAGATATTATGTTAAAGAACAATGGGCATTATTGTATGGGTTGCGTCCCAACCCTTGTAACATGTTGCGACTAGTTTAAACATGTTCACTTAATAAACTAAATTAAATAAACTAAATTAAATAAACTAAATTACATTTTTTCCATTATAATTTAGTTTATTTAGTAAAAGCATAGCGAGTCAATCGCAAAATATTAATAAATTAATGTAATAAATTAATGTTCACTTAAGTTTTTTTTTATGAATAGTTTAAGTTTTTATTATAATTGTGTGCAGGTCAAAAGTTCTGGGGTGTAAATGAAAAAAACAAACAGTTTTTGTATTAAATAATGCTTTACAGACTTTTTTACATTTTGTGTTACATACTCACATAGGTACTTATTACGCTCATAATAATTGTACAGTAATCACAGTCAGTAATCGTTATTTTAGACCGTTATTAATAAACACACAGTTGAAAATGGTACAATTATGGCTGAATAATTCTCAATAACTTAAACAATGCACTTAATACACTGGTACTTGTGATACAACAATCAGTTTCTTTATCGTATCACAGTATTAATATTTATTTATATTAGTAGTACCTATCCTTTAATAATGGACATTATCTACAACAATGTCATCCAAATAAGTCACCGGTAACAATATGCTTGGCTGGTGTCTTGCCCAGCCAAGGTACCAAATGATACTCATTATGTGCGCAAGAGCAATAATAATGAGCAATTGATTCTCTCGGTGTTTCTGCTCTATTGTTATTCAAAATGTACGAATAATAAATTCTACCAGATACTTGTCCCGATTTTATCCGCCCCTTCAAAAGAATACCATCTAAAATGTTTATATTGTATCGCACAAGGTTTGGAATAGCTGCTATGCATATTTCTATTGTGTATATGCCGTTTCTTATGTTTTCACCCAAATAAGACTAATATAGTCACTTAGACTGTTAGCCATATGAATTCTTTTATTTAGCACTTCTATTATTTCGTGAGCTCAAGGATGGTCTTTTAAAGGGTCTCTAAAAGTATTTAAAAGAGCAGCAGCAATGCGTATATCAATGAATAAATGCGTCATTGCCCGATTAAAATATTCTTGTCTGAATATTTTAAAACCCATCTCACGATTGTAACGAATCTTGATTTATTAGCTTCTACTGTACTCAGTTGGCTTTCACTTCTAAGTTTTGTTGGAGGCATGTGGGCTTGATAGCCCCAAGTCTCTAAGGTTTATATGGCGTCTCTGAAACCTCTGTCTAATACAAATGTATCATTATTTTGAAGGACATAATGAATTGCATTTATTTCATTTTCAATATAGGCATTCATTATCGTCGCATCTGAAGTCGTAGCAGCATGAGGGCCAGTCACATCTACTATGTAGCCATCTGTGCATATTGTCAGAAAAGGTTTTAGTCCTATAGTTATTAAAAGACTAATTAATTAAGATATATTTAACATTTTTATGAAATTAATAATACCACTATAACAGTTTCCCTGCACGAGATACGGAGTTATGCCCATACAAAAAAACATAACACTTGTTGAGATCTTTCAAATGACGTAGGTAGAAAAATGTTACAACACTTAGGACGAAACTGCCCATTGTCCTTTGTATGTAGATAGTACTTATTTTACATTACAATTGTGTTTACTAACCTTCAAGTGTCATCAAAATATTTTTATAAATTAACAAAAAAACATATAAGATATTTTCTTATTATTGAAGGCATTAAACTGCGCCATATTCACACCATTTTCACTCATTATTTTAATAAATTGCGTACGAACGAACGAATTTAATAGTGAGATCCTCTACACGACTTAGGGAAATTTAAAATAGACAAAATACATTAATTTATTAACTTTTTCAATGAACTTGCTATGCTTTTTACTTATTAAACTAAAATATAGTTGAAAAAACCTGTCAAGAGCGAGGTAAACTTGCACACTTAGGCATGTTTATGTGTCTAGTAGGTACTTTCGTACCTACTAGACACATAAACATAAGTAACTGCATTCAAATAATCATTTCATTAAACTCAAAACAACTCACCAACTTAATTTTGTAGTTGAAATATGGGGAATCGCCTACATTTCAGCTACTTCATAAGTTGGTATTAGTATAGACACATTTTTACTTGTGATGTGATGACAAATTATAAGTTTTTGGATTTTTCCCTATATCAGCACTATATAGACTTGGTCTATGCCAAATTTCAAGGCTCTAGGGCAACGGGAAGAAACCTATGAATTTTGATTCCCTAGCATAAGTCGAAAAATTCTTAAAAATGGTCGTAATTCGGTTATATCTTTTAAATGCGTAGAGGTGAAAGGTTGACTGTATTTTTTGCAGCAAGGATTCGCATAGATCTACATATCGTATGAGTTTCAAGTTGATACTTCAGCCGTTTCTGAGTAAAAAAAGTTTGACAGACGGACAGACAGACAGACAGACACCGGAGTGATCCTATAAGGGTTTGTACGAAACCCTAAAAAGAAATGATAACCGAACGGTATTCCGAGGTCATGGGTTAAAGATCCGCTCATGGTGATCATTTTTCCGCTATAATTTAGTTTATTATGGATGAAATAGATTCTAAGAATTACCCGATATGGACAAAATTTTATTAAAATCGGTATAGCCGTTTTAAAATAATTTGGTAACAAACTCGGCGTCACGGGAATTTGCATTTATCTGAGTTTCTGGATTGTTATGTCCAAAGGATTTTTGGACAAGGGGAACGTAACTGTGGTTTTCATTTGAGTTACTGAACCTAGTTATTTTATTATGTTTGTCTTCTTATTTTTATTATACACAATTCCAGTATTTCGTTTAAGGTTATATTTTATAATAGTGTTTATATGAAGTGAATATCAATGGCCATTAAGTGGCTAACCTCACATTTAAATGTTTGCTAAATTCTTTGTGTAGTGCCGTACATACATATTGCTCTTAAACCGAAGGTACATAGGTTTTTGGAAGGTTATATATAAAAATTTCAGAACCACGATGTTATAAATTATATCTTTCATATAAAATATGTTGTGGTGTTATCCAAACTCTTCTTTAAAAGGGCTGGACCTATTTTCATGAAATTTTGTTTTAACATTGGGTAGGTTTGTGAACCGGACAACATATTTTTTATACGCCTAGGTAATAAAGGGCGGGGACTTGTAAGTACGCAAGTAAAACTGCGGAGCACAGCTTGTTTGTTTACAAAATATTAAACTAGGTTGGACGTGATGTTACCTATCAAAAATACAACTTTAAGCAATAATATCTTGAATTTGAATAAAATTATTGCTAGAGAAGAGATATCAGTTTAATATGAACAAGGCATTAGCATACGTCACATTACAAGGCAGTCAAGGTATGTTCGTCGCCTGTCTGAACAACTCAAATTAAAAAACTAAAATTACAAATAATTTATGGTGAAAGCTTTTATGATTGTGTGTGTGCACACCTAGATGGTGTTAGTGTCAAATTAGCATTCGCTATGGTTTTATTGCCGCCCTTCAACACCGTATCTTATTAAATTCTTTCACTCGATACGATGAATGAATGAATATTTATTATTTTGTATGCTGCTTCTTTATAATTTGAAGATGTGTAATTAAAATCCTAAAAGTATAATTAAGTGTTAGTATGTCTAAATAAAACTACTTTTTACGGATTTAGACGCGTATATTTGTTTTAATTTTAGCCCGACGTTTCGGAGACTTTGCAGTCACCATGGTCACGGGTGAGACTCGAACTCGAGACTTAGAAAATATTATGTTAGTATGTCGTTACCTTTATGTACAGACAAAACAGAAATACAGTACAACTATGTAAATTAATAGTTTATTTAAACTATGTCATTTAGGATGCCATGGTCAAATCATTGTACGCAGTATACATAAATACGATGAATTTTCAAGTATACCTTTATAGTCAAACATACGACACTTGGAGGAAACCAAATGAGATATATCTACGCAGTTATAAACAGAGGTCGTATTTATATCGCAACCTCGCTATGTTGCGACATTAGAGAAAGTATCTAGTCAGTGCATCAAACACTTATGTACGTGTATGAAACGTCAGTAATTATCGTTACTGCCTTCCGTCTAAGTACTAACATGTAATTAATTTGTTTCAAAGACGATTCCATGTGAAAAGTTAATGAATGCATTATTTTTAAATTACGTTTAGAATGCAATGTTATGCTAACCTTTTCATCCCACGAGTGCTGAAAACGTCAATGTAGAAATAATTCAAAACGATGAATTAGTTAGCGTTAGGTGGAAACTCAAAACTAAACCCTCAGTCAACGTTTGGTCGTCGTGGTATTAGAAAACAAATAAGGCCCTCTTGAAACACTACAGGATCATTTAGATTCTTAATTTACTCAGTTTTAGCGTACACTTAGCTACGAATCTCCATAGGAGAGCTATAGAATCAGTGATAACTGTGAGCGGAAAAGAGAGAGATAAACAGAGCTACTCCATGATTATTAGTTTTCGTAGGTTCATAAATCTGTAAATCTATTATTTATTACATACAAATATTTGTTAGTAAATAAACGAACGTGTCAAGTACGAAGTGCAAACGTCTATTTCGTAACGTATAATATTGTAATGTGTCGGTTACAAAGTCCAACGACAGGTCACGAGCTCGACGTCTTTGGACTTTGGACATACGAAGGCTTTACTCGCCATTAGCTGTTTTTATTGCGCATTTTTGAACTCGATCATAATATTGAACATTCATGTTAATGGTTTTATTTGTAAACTGTGAGTTCACCGTCATATTTGTGTGCAAAATTTACAAAGATGATCGCATGGTGTATTATGTATCATCAACATTCACCCACCCTTATTTAGTTATACGGATTCGGTGCAACATGACTATTTATATATTTTAAGATGGTTTGAGCCGTTTATCTTAAATACCAGCCACCTGCTTGAAGTCAATCCTACTTATTCTCATTTTGTAAAACTATTATGCCGTCAGAGAAATGTGCAAACTCTATTAAATATATGGAACCTGTTCCCTATATGAGGCGATACGACACGTCAGATGCCGCTTACTCGCCCTGACACGCCTACTTAATTGTATTTTAATAAACTGTGGAAACTAATACATAAGGAAAAGTAATTCAGAACTAATTGTTCAAAGGCTGATGTTATCGCTAAGCGTAATTTATTCTAGGCAACCTCCACTAAAACGAGAATTAAGAATTAGCGTTTATAATGAAAAATATCTGTTAATGTAGATTACGACTTGCATGTAGTATGTAATTTTAATGTTAATATATAGAGCCAAATTAAAAAATTCAGAATAGCAATAGAATAATGTAATTTATTAATTTTGCAATTGACATGCTATGCTTTTTACTTAATAAATCAAATTATGGTGGAAATGGCGTTGTACGTAAAAATATATAAACTCAATCGAGTGACAAATGTGGTGGTTAATTTGAATGTTGCAAGCACGACCGCAATAAGCTCAGTTGGCAGACCTACGGAACGGTATTCCGAGGTCGTGGGTTCAAGTCTCGCTGGCGGCAATTCACTTATTCTACCATAATTTGATTTAATAAGTAAAAAGCATAGCATGTCAATTGCAAAATTAATAAATTACTTTAGTAATGAACGTCGCTTCATTATTTCAGCCCATTCGTATTCTGTAAAGAATAAGTGGTTGGTCGAGATGTTGTAAAGCAATCTTGATAGATGGCGTTGTACGTAAAAATATATAAACTCAATCGAGTGACAAATGTGCTGGTTAATTTGAATGTTGTAAGCACGACCGATTAAGCAATAGAATAGCTTAAAGTTAAAAAGGAATTCTGCCAGCTGAGCAGAATATTTACTGGTACGTGTTTCGCCAACCCATTTTCTAACCAGGGTTCTATAGAAGACAGTTAAGGGACAAAAATAACATCCTATGTGATAGACGAGAACTAGCACTCTAAACAAGGGCATAGTAGTCCATAATCCCTTCCAAAATGGAGGAGGTCCAAGCCCAACAGTATACCAGAGAGACATAAGTAATCTAATATATAAAATTCACGTGTCACAGTGTTAGTTACCGTACTCCTCCGAAACGGCTTGACCGATCTTTATGAAATTTTACATGCATATTCAGTAGGTCTGAGAATCGGCCAACATCTATTTTTCAAACCTTTTTTTTTGTATGGCAAAACAACGTTTGCCGGGTCGGCTAGTAAATTTATAAAAAATCAGTAATTGTTGTTGATCAGTTAGTATATACTGTATGTTTTTAAAACTTTCCGTTTTGTTTTTGTTTATAGTGACGTAAAAAGTTCATTTATTTTTTGTTACAGTTATTTATAGCATCGTCAGAAAATTTCCATATTATACATCTCGCAGCCACAAATAACTCGTTTTGATATATATACATGGGTTATACAACAAAAACTTGTTTTATCTATATTAAATGCTTTTTTTAAATATGTGCAATTGGGATTGTTCATAATTTTTGACCTGCTGTTTTTATATTTTTTTTAGAAAATATAGACCATTTTAAGAAACTAATTTCAATGTTATTGAAATATTCACTATACAGAATTTTTAAAAAATTCTTGAAGATATTACTTTAAATGTTGTGACGTCATCGTTTTACGCAATCTGTGTATAAACTTTTCTTGATAGACTTAATACAGATTGTACTTTATCTTTTCAAAGTTGACAAGTTGATATAATAGACCAATTTCAACTCCATTACAGAGTAATATCCCTAAAAACGCCTTAATATTTTAAGTCCTTCATTTCAAGGGCAAATAGAGATCATTTGCTTTTTTGGAAAAATAATCATTAATATAGCAAATTTTCGGAAAAAAACTAATGGATCATGATCAGAAACTCTATTCCCCGAAATGGTTTTCGAATTAAGAGTTTAAAAAAAATATGAACAATGCCCATTAGGTCATAATATCGCCTTACTCTGAAAAATAAACTGGTCTGTTCCAGTTTCTAGATACGTCGGCGGTGATACTCTTACCTATTCTCCGGGTCAGGTAAGGACATGTCTGGGGGGTTTAGTGTCTATGGGCTCCCTACTAACTTACTGTTTTTGACTAATAATGGGTGTGCGGTTAGGCATATGCCCGCTGTAAAAATAGTAGCAGATTGCATGAAGAAGACTTTAATCAAATATGGTCGCTAGCTCAACCAACAAACACAATCAAGATGAACCTGAATGATAATATTAATATGAACCTGATGATAACTGATAAAATGATAAATTTATATAACTACAGATATTAGGTAAGAATAAAAATAATATCTCTTAGATGGCCTGATTGTACTCCAGGCCTAAGGGATACGACTTAGACAATATTATGATCGAAGGAGATACACTATTGTGATAAATACGTTCCTTTGGTCAATAGCACATTCTATGTAGAGTTATGTATGATGCGCATCATCAACGAAAATACTAGACTACAGTGGTATGAAGTAAACAAACATTATGTTAATGCTAGAGTCATGGAACTTGCCGGGTAATTAACACAATAAATACTGCATAATAAATGATCTGATACGATTCACTCTAGATGAATAATAAAATCGCTTAGATTGCGGTAGTGATTAAAAAGATTCCATTGCTATTTTTTTACTCGATCAAGATAGACATAATTAAAAAAGGATAAAGACTAGAAAAGTGTTCTTATTTTGATCTTTTAGTGTGTAAATTGGTGCAACAAAAACAAATTCAATATAAAAAAGTATTAATTAATTATACGTAATTAAACTTAAACATGTAAGTAACTTATATTATTTTGTAGTCAATTTAAGTTGTCATTGTTTTTTATCATCACCACCACTTTACTATTTGAAGCTAAAATCTAAATTTTGTCTAGCTTTCATATCATTACTATTAATTAAGTTTAGTTCAAAACAAACGATACAAAAGGGGCTTTTATACACCTGGCTAAAAAGCGTGATACTTTAAAATAACTACATCATTACTCTTGCGGTATGACGTATTCCTAAACATTCATCCTTTTTGACGTTCATTTGACGTAGATGTACAAAAACTTTGTAATATTTGTGTACATATTAGCTTATTAAACACATTAGATTTGCTGAGCCTACATTTATATTAATAGTCATTTTCCTTATTTATTTTTAGCTGACATCAACAAAAAACCTTTGATTACATTAACCTGTTGTTTTATTCAATTAAGGTTAAGCATTCATTCTCCTGCTAACACTTTAACGCTAGACTGCGACGTTGCTTGTTACACCTTTGCTAGATTCTCGACGAACTACTGCTTGTGAAGAAAGATTGGAAGATTACAGAACGCAGCGTAGGGCAGCTCCCCAAAAGCAATAAAGAATTTTGAACAGATAACTGATAACCAGCGGCTGCAATTAAAAATAAAAGAACTGCACGTTGTAGCTTTCTAGGGGGGTAGGGGATCTAGTTATGCCTAAAAATAAATAGAGGAAGCCAAAGGAGATCTATAATGCGGTAAGATGTTTAAATGCGATCGCAACAAAGAGTCACGGATGCACCTTTTTGGAGCATTTATATTCTTTATTTAGCTACTTTTACTGCAATGTAATTAATGCGTTATGTAAGGTGAATAATCAGTAGCCTCTCTTGCAGACCTGCCGTGAATGGTGGCTTTACGAACAATCGCGAATACGCCCTAAATCTAAACAGATCATTTGTATGTAAAATATGTATTTATTATTTTAACAGCATATAATCGAGGTTGAACAATACCTGTGCGTTACGGTAATTTGAATATAGTCACTTATAAATAAATGACGAGTACCTTTATTTTGTATCTAAATCGAAGTAATCTATAACAATGTATCTTAGCTTAGTATAAAACAAAGTCTAAAAGTTTTTGTATGTATGCCATATGTACCGTTATCTCCATAAATATGTCCTTAAGAGAGGTTTTTGTATAATTTGTTAAAACTTGGTTTTTAGGCCCATAGCACACGGCGTATTTTAAACGCGCAGACGACGCGCGTATACGTGGTTTAAACGAGATTTGATGGCAACCTTGTAACTTAGGCCCATAGCACACGGCGTATTTTAGACGCGCAGACGACGCGCGTGCTTCAAATACGCGTATACGCGCTTCATGCGCGCGTTTCTATTATCAATGCAAACGCAACAATCAGCGTTTACGGCGCCGAAGAAGCGCGTTCCTGAAACGCGCGTCGTCTGCTCGCTTAAAATACGCCGTGTGCTATGGGCCTCAAAATCCACGCGAACGAAATTACGGGTAACAGTGAATAACGCAGAATTTAGGTTTTTCGTTACCTTTTGATCTATATAAAGTTCAGTACAACAGCGAACTTCTGAGCGAATCTGAGCCTAGGCCTCATAATAAATTATTGCTGGGCCTAAAAGGCAATTTCATAGTTTATAAGTTCAGTTGAAGTTGAAATTTAGTTTAAGAAAGTTATTTTCGGTTTCAGAGTAATGGTGGCCCTAATTAAATTATTCATTATTTTATTGAAATAGTATATATATTCTAAAGTAGTTCTTCCTAAAGTAGTATATGTATTCTATCCGTATTCTGGTACCTATAACATAAGCATATAAGCTTAGCTTGAGACCAAACGTTGCGTGAAATGTCCATGAATATTTATTATTTTAATCCTTTGCAAATATGCATGGACTTAATATCCAACAATCAAATGCTATTTTAATATCGGGGTTAGTAACCTTAAAGTTAAAGTTTAAACGTTAAGACGATACCAAAATAGCTTCGTGCATTTTTCTATGTACGAAGTTTTCATTGTTTCTTTAGATTGAATGGCTAGAGCTCTAATTTTTAAGTATATGTTTTTTCAATATATGATCTAGGATCGCATCAACTCAGAAACGCGATTGAAAAAAGTTTTCTCGATAGAAAATCTTGGCGAAACAACCTATCAATTTTTTTATTTTTTTCATTTGTCGGTCTATTATCGCGTATTAACTAATGAAATAACTTTAAAAACATAAGTAACTATTATATATAGAAACACGTAAATTAGAATTAAAATATATTTAGTAGATTTTGAGTAAATAGGAAAAGTATCCCTAATTCTTCATTTTCTGTGCCTACTGGCTGTGTTAATATGTACGTGTCGGCGATGATATACGATAATATTGATGTAGGCCCTTAATCCTTTTACGTGGTTATAACACAAAAAAGAACCAGTCATTCTAATTATATTTTGGTAAGTATATTTCAAATTGAATTAGGAATTTGAACTAAAAACCGTTAGAAAAAGAAGGTTCTCGAATGGCCACCACATATCTATCTATCTGATCATTCGGATAGTGAGGTGTAGTCTTCTACCATGTGGAAGTTGGTCAGGATCACAATCAGCAGCTGGATGCAAGCGGTGTGATCTTTCACGCGAATGAGAAGTGGACGGAAAAATACTAATTGATGACACAAATGGATAATTTCTCAAGTTAATTAGCTATATTTAAAGTAAATATCATATTTTGATTACAAAAGTGTTGTAATTGAATGAATAATTACAAGTTTATCAAAATAATACGACCTTTTACATAATTAATGTCAACATAATTATAGTTTGTATGATGAACATTTGTCTTTCATGTCATTTACATTCATTAATCGGTAAAGTACAGCCCAATGGGTTAATCAAAGATGTACCAGATTGTTGGTAGACGTTTAAAATTGAGGACAAGTAACTTCAGTCTGCCTAAATCGTACTTTCATAGAATAATGACGTTTCATCTTTATCTTTACTTCGTAGAAAACAAAGTCGTAATTTTTCTTTACTTCTTATAAAACAAAGTCGTAATTTTTGTATGTATGTCCCTATGTGAGCTTATATCTTCAAAAATACGCAACGGATTTTGATGCGGTTTTTTTATAGATAGAGGGTGGCTTTTTTCGTATAATTTATTGGGGTTTGCTATATATTGGATGAGATATGATTGAATTTGCCGAGACATTCGGACGCGCGCGAGCTATAAATGAAAACGCTGCCTTATCTATGAGAGGTACAACAAAATAATGTATGGAGGAATTATTTGTTACCTATAGTTCTTCAAAAAAGTCCGCGAGGGCATATGTCTATCTTTTATGGGAAACCCGCTGTACCCATAATAATGTCAAAAAAATTATTAAATTCAATAGGGTGTTTTCAAAAGCTATTTATGTGTATATAGTAATATTTTTTATCAAATTAAACAGCTTAGTTAGCTTACGCAATTAATATAGATTATAACTGCTTTTTACAGCATGCAATTTAAATGAATATCTTAGGAGATATGACGAAAAAAAAATCACGCGCGACAATATAAAATACTTAAACTGTTGGCTGAGCAACGCGAACGTTTCCTCGGTCTTATATCCATACCTACTCTAATGTTTGGATATTTGGTTATTGTTGGATGTATGGATAGATTTTCATGAAACTTTCCTAAATCCACGCGTACGGAGTCGCGGGCATCAGCTAGTATAACATATAGCCTATATCCTATGATATCTATGTTTGCGTGAAAATGTATCTATGTGTGTGTATGGTCAGCGCGGTATAGTAGGCCGTTAATCCCTTCCAAAATGGAGGAGGTCTGTGCTCCACAGCGGGACGTCCATGGGCTGGAGAGAGAAAGAGATAAGTTATTAAAAAAACCATCACTCATGTCATGTGCTATCTGTAAATGTTCTCCTCCAAAACATTATGCTAACACGGCCTGTTTAGTTACATGCTAAGTATAACAGTAAAACTAATTAAATGAAAGTAATGCATATCCATATTATGTTAAGCATTGTTATTATTTTGACGGCACGCATTTGGAAGTGAAAACATATTACTGTAACATCGTACTAAACATATGACATAGTTTTGTTTATAAAACAAGAGCTGACGGTTATTTAGATTTTGTTTTGTTTGCGTATGTATATTTCAATTTTAGTCAACATTGCTGGGGCCCAAATCTGTTAATACAATGTTGTCACAATGATCAGTCACTGACGCTATTATGGCGCCATAATGGCGTCATTTGTGACAAAAAAATTATAGTAGACTACCAATCGCCATTATGCAATCAGTGACTGATCATTGTGACAACATTGTAATAGCAGAATAGGCCCCCTGGTCAGAAGGAGGAAGGCAATAAGCTATATAACATCACGCTGCGACTAATAGGAGCGGAGCATCGGTGACAAATGTTGCCAAAACGCTAAATTCCACACGTACGAAACTACGAAGTCCCGGGCAACACTGTTATATATTTTGTGTCTGTAATGATTATATTCGCCTAATTGGATTTGATTTAAGTACCCAATTATATTGACACTGAATTATTCATATAAAAATTTAAACCTATATAAATGTAAATAAAAAAAAACAACTACGATTTTTACACGCTTTATATTAGCTTCACTTGTATGTTTGTTTGTATGTTTGTATGTTTGTAACCGACTCCTTTGGACGCTATTTTGACCCACTTTAAACGGTCAGATTCTATTCAAATTTTGCACACCTCTCAAAGACCGATGACAATGCAATAATTCGATTAAATAAAGCGTGTTTTTTAGTTTTTTTAAACTATTTTTATTTTATTTATATGAAATATCACAATCTTATATATTATTCTATTTAGTAATTTAAGTTAGACTAAAATTACCTATTAGCCTTGATTGACTAGATTGTAATAGTTTGATGAATGTGGTCTCCAAAGACCGGAGTCATCAAAAAGAAAAAAAAAAAAAAAAAATTTATATGAAATATCACTGTAATCACACATCGCACTTTCACTCTGGATTTGTTTATAATAAACATTTTTTACTGTAATTTATGTACTGTCTCTACACTTACGCTCTATTTTCAAGAGTGGCAAGTAATTGCATTAAACTAGCTTTGCCTGCGACTTCGTGCACGTGAAATTGATAATCAACTTTTACAACATTAAAAACTAGCCTATCTTTTTTTTCACGTTGTGGTCATATTTCATGTAAATCGATTCAGTAGTTTTAGAAAAAAAGCGACAAAAAAAGAGACGGTCTGAGTTATTTCTGCATGTGTAACATTAGTAAGGAGTTCCATTCCGAAACGCAAGCGCAAGCTGTATGCTTTTTTTTACTTAGATTTTAAAATCACGTGTACGTGCAGGGTACGTGATATAATAATGAACGATAATTATAATTAGCAAGTTATGGTTAGTTTTTATTCATTCAGTACCTAATTAGCAAGATATCTTTTTATTTACATTTATTACCATTTTGTTTAAATATCTATTTAGATTTACTTAATTAGTAGTATTTTATTACTGTAAGCATTTTTTTGTACAGCTTTGCAACTTGATTAACGATGATCTCATTAAGCGTGTCATCGATGTCCTTAACTAATGCTAACGTTTTTAAGGTTTTATCCATACTCAATTGACGCTTCGAAAGGCAGAAAAGTTTAACTTTTTTCCTTAGTCGCATAACACTAAGCTACCCACGGATAGCATTATTTATTGAAACGTGTGCTGTGAATAGATAATATCTTACTGATAAACAGTGTTGGGGTTTTCGTACTAGGCAGGTGCAGGATAGATAAGGAAGGGCCGAGCCAAGGGACATAGCCCGAAGAGATGGCACGCTGAAGTGGAAATGGGCAGCCACAGCGCTCGTAGGACAGACGATCGTCGGGAAAGAAAGGTTTAGATTGGCGACCACGGACCTGTTGACGTGTCGTAAGGCGACCTTCGACAAGGTGGAGCAACGATATCGTTAAGGTCGTGGGGAGGAATTGGATGCAAGCGACACAATACCACGCGTCGTGGCGTTCTATGGTGGAGGCCTATGCCTAACAGTGGACGGAGGAGAGCTGACGGATGGATGGAAACGAGAATTTCATATATATCCGTAATCTTAGGGTTTTCGAAAACGATAGCACTTTTCTCCAGTCCATTAATATTCCACGGTTAGGCCATACTCGGCGCCTCCTCCACTCCAGGAGGGTACTCTGTGCCTCGGGTCTACCTGGTTTGCTGACCAAGCGTATTGGCATAGGGTTTAGTTTCGAGGTTTCCATCTCTGAGAATGCTATCTGCCTATATTATTAAAATATAATTAATTATTTTTTATATATTAAATATAATTAATATATTAATAATTATATCTGCGTATTATTAATAAAAGGCTTATTTCCTATCTGGAAAATAACAACCTTTTGGCAAAGGCACAATATGGTTTCCGACACAATAAATCAACGGCTAATGCCGTTCACGATTTAATAGATCATATCGTCATTAATATCGAGCTTAAAAATAAGGTTATTGGTATATTTATGGATTTGGCAAAAGTATTCGATACGGTATCGATACCGATTCTCGTACGTCTCTACGTAAACTTGAGTCACTGGGAATGAGAGGGCTACAGCTGCAATTGCTGATGATAGCGCAATTGTTTTCAATGGTAGTACTTGGCAAGAAGTGTTTGACAACGCCCAAAAAGGTTTTAACATTGTTGCTGATTGGCTCAAAAATAATGTCTTGACACTGAATGTTAACAAATCTAAGTTTGTGACATTCAGTCTTAGGGATGTGGATGCCTGTCACTCTTCACTTAACCTAAGGTCGCACTGTTGTGGAGATCCTGTTGGTGACGACTGTGCTTGTCCTCACCTTGCAAATATAAAATCGTTGAAGTACCTCGGTCTAATTATAGATGGTAGACTAAGATTTAGAGAGTACTACGATTTGATGTCAACGAGGCTTCGAAAACTAATATACATATTTAAATCGTTGCGGCAGGTGGCTTCAAAAGAAGTGATTAAAACTGTTTATTTCGCGCTATGCCAATCAATAATCACATATTGTATTGTAACCTGGGGTGGCGGAGCCAAAATCTATTTCCTAAGAGTAGAGAGAGCACTAAGAGCTATATTAAAAGTGGCACATAAACTTCCATTTTATCACCCCACAACTGACCTTTATAAGCAGTGGACAGTACTCACTGTACGTCAGCTATATGTGCTACATACTGTCCTATTACAGCATTCCGTCATTAAATACGATCCTAATATTATTGCCAGTAAACGCCGAAAGGATAAGGTCTGCACTATTCCTAACATTAGATGTAGCTTCTCACAACGTTTCTTCTTTTTTTCCCCTTCTCTTCTCTACCCTGCCGGGCAATGATGGTGCCTTGAGCTTTACCATGACCCGACGAGGGGTGGTGGTGGCAAAACAGCCATGACCTGTTAGGAGCTGGGTGAGCATATACAGACATACTGACAGACAAACGTACGGACGGACATACACAGACGGGCTGTAGGACTTCTTCTATTTCCTTGTTTATCTATACACATATTTATTTACACCTCATTACTCATTACATACACACGAAATATCAATAATAATAAAATCAAAATCAAACACAAACACTAACTGTAAAATACTAATAAATCAGTTGCTAAAAATGTTGAATATGAGGTTTATTGTAATATAATATAATAATTTATTGGAATTCTCTTATGTGTATAACTGTAATTTGATAATTATAAGTGAGCGTGGATCCTGGTGATCTGTGAGACAGACAGGCCCTGCCTATTTCAGACACCAGCTCCTTGCATATAAAGATAGGTTTTTGCTGCACGTCATTGAACGTGATACTGTTTTATGTGTTGTTATTGTTCTATCTTTGTGAATATTTATTGTTCTACATGTAATTTACCTGTGAGGAGAAATAAAGAATATATTATTATATTTCTCTTTATTTATTAATTTTCTTATTTTTTACATTTTTAAAAAGATTACAAAACAATCGTACAAAATTAACATAACTAAACTTAAAAGAACATAAAAATAAAACAAATAATTACATACACACACACACACACAAAGAGAGAGAAAGAGAGAGAGAGAGAGACAAACAGTTAAAAAATAAAAAACATAATATATACCTACACAAAATAATAATTTTAAAATGTAAAAAATAGAGCTCCACCGGCATAGGGTGCAGGGACCAAGCTACCGATGGTCAGGGTTCTAGAGACAGGAACTTCCTCACGATTCGTGCCGTACCGAGGAGAACTGCCTTCTGCATCAGACCCTTGACCCAACCACCTAACGCGAGCCTCTGCAGATGTTGGTCGAGGCTCTTGGCCATTAGACCATTGACCGTTATTACTATCGGCACAATGATTGAAGAGTCAACGTCCCACATGTCGACAACCTCGCGAGCTAACTCTAGATATTTAATTTGTTTATCTTTTTCAGCTTTTACGAGGTTCTCGTCATGAGGGATCGTGACATCAAATATTATTATTGTTGGATATTATTCTACCCCACTTCTATTGCACAATATAAAAAGGCGAACAATCAAGCATTGGCGCTCATTCTTTCGCGAACCGTCATACCGTGCGGACGTTATTCTGTAGTTTTTAGTTTGTAATAATATTCTTGTATAAGTAATTGTTTTAGTGTCAGTAAAATTGTTTATTTAAGTTATTTTGTTAGTGGTCTATAATATCAGGCGTGGGATAAAGAAAACACTTCCACTAGTGTCCTGACAAAATTTTTATTCATTCAAAATACGTGTGTGGGTAGTGATATTTTTTAGTGAAAAAGTTTTTGAACTTCTACAAACTTAGTGCACCAGTGTTACGTTACATTTTTGTTATAAATGGAACGATCAAGCCGCTCTCACTCACGGCATGATAAACACTGCCGATCTGATGATTCGAGTGGAGAAAGTTCTCCACGACGTCGACCGCGTAGTATTTCCAACGGCCAACGTGGCTGTGATTGTGAGTATAATTCACAGCAATA
The DNA here is from genome assembly GCA_916999025.1 of Orgyia antiqua. Lineage (NCBI taxonomy): Eukaryota > Metazoa > Arthropoda > Insecta > Lepidoptera > Erebidae > Orgyia > Orgyia antiqua. The sequence goes on from OU779862.1 coordinate 26,701,904, forward strand.
ATTATGTTTCTATGGAAGTTGGCTTTCCAAATCGTGAGGCAAGAAGAGAAATAACGAGATAGAGGACGGCCGAACGGTTGTCTGATAATCTGGTGGCTATGGACACCTACTCTGCTCTGATATTCTAACCGTGATTTTTCTGATTTAAAAGTGATTTTTCTGATTTAAAAGTGATTCGTGTTAAACGTGTGGGTAAACGTGTTAACCAACTGTTTTAAGTATAAAGGTGATACGATGCCTTCCAATAGTAGAAGGAAAGAGAGACGTCCTGCACGATCTTCTTCGCCACCTAACAAGCTCGACGAGATCTTGAGGAGACTTCAAGATTTAGAGGAGCGAACGCGCAGGAATGACCTGTGACACGATTCTACTACAAGACAGGAGTCTGGTTGTACAGTAAACGGATCAGACACGACGTCATCAGACGCGGGGCCCTCCACAACCCGCCGAGGTGCAGCGCGTGGCAACACGGGGCGAGAGCCTTCTATAACCCCGTTGCCGTCTGAAAGCGACGCCAAAAGCGTTTCTGAACGCTTCTTGGATGCCATGATAACATTCCCGGTGAGATCAAACCATTATTTTGTTTCTGATTTTGATCCAAGTATCCATGACGTCGACACGTGGTGTTAAGAGGTAGATAACTCTGCCTGCGTTCTGTTGATATTGGAATATTTTTTATGACGTCATGAGTACAGTCTGATAAGTTCTCCACTTACGCTATGCGCGCAAGTTCTTATTTAAATTACCTATTGAGCAAAGTCTTAAAGACGACTTGACACCAGCTATTTTGATTTCTGGCATTACCAATTCCTATATCTGAGCGTCGCTACTAATGCTAACCTCTTATATGCATAACTGACGACTTAATTAAATTATTCTCTATAGATCTAAAGTCTACAATCTGAATTAATGCCGTACTTATGAAATGTGTGTAGTAATGCTAAGGAGCAGAATATTATTATGTCATTTAATTCAAACGGAAAATGTCGTTAGAATTGTTTGATGACGGTCGATGGTTTTTGTATTTGGTAACCTTACAGGTCATGTTCAAGCAGTTGTATACAAAACGTAAAACTGATACAAATAATGAGTTCTAGTAAGCCTAATTATGACGTGGCGAGTATTGTAAAATTTAATATTTGAGTGATTTATGGTCAGGCGAGGCCGAGCATTAACGTCGTGATGTTGCTAAATGCACCAATACCTACAAATGTGAAACAATTTTGAGTTGGTTTTTCTGTGCTTACAAAATGTAGACAAAGTGATTATTATTAATGTCTTCTTAACATGTTACAGATCTTTATTTATCTTGCAACGCAGTGTATGTACAAGTTGGGGTAAAATCTTAAATGATTTTACAGTGGTTATCTTCAACAGATGGAGCTGAAATTATGTACACACGTTTGGTGTGGATGACAGGATGACAACGAACAGTTGAATCTGTGACATCATTTTAAATCTGCTTGAAGTAGTAGACTGATTGTTTTTATGATGTCCTTCAATATGGATATTAAATGAAAGTACTTGTTGTTATCAGCTTATTTACTTGATTGTTTTGTGTGTTATGTATAACGTACTCGTTGTTACAAAGTACACTGATTCTATCATTTTGCTTCCTAGATTCCGATGTGAATAATTGTGGTGTGTTGGTCTTTGACTAGCCAGTTGAACTCGTGCGAGCGGTGACAAACGCACTGCTGTGAATGCGGCCACAAAGGCGGTATGAGCAACGCCTTCTGTTTGGTGCCAGCGCTCAGGCTGTGACTGAGTAAGGTGTATGCCTTACCACGGAGGATGAAAGTTTGTGCTGCTTACGTAATGAGTACGAACAAGTAATAACGGCTGGCTCTTTTGGTAATGACCAAGCAGCTGCCAGCTTCATGGTGTCGTGGGGAGGCGAGTGGACTTGTGAGTCGTGCTCCTCCTTCTTTGAAGGTATGCGTACCTTGTGGCCCTTGAGGCAGTACTGTGTGGCCCTTGAGGCGTTGACGCAGGTCTTTGGAGACAGTGTCTTTTCTGGCCATGGAAGCTGGTCGGCTTTGCAAACCAACCAGTCACTTTGTGATGTGCGCACACAGTGTAATATTTTTTGGCATGTTGGTTTGGGTTATTATTTTTTATTTTATAGTGAATATGGCTGTATACTACTTACCTCTGAGCTTATGGTAATAATGGTTGGTATGGTATAGTATGGCTAATGGTTGAAAACTTAATAAAGTTCAATTTCATAACATTAGCTATAATTAAATTTTGTTGTACTAACAACTTAACTAATCATCTTAAAGTAAGCCCTACTGAAATCTTAGAAATAATTTATTAAGGACCGTTTTTCTTTCTCTTCATCCGTAGCTATGAGCCATGATGATGATGTTGATAATGATTTAGACCAGTCACAGGTTGCAATACCTGACCCCCGTGATTGCACAGCAACGTCCAACCACAAAACGAGACAAGCAGTGACTCTGCAGCCCGATATCCAGCACCCAGGCCCATCACAACTACCAGACATGCTCTTCATGACTTGAACTTCTAACGATGAATCTGTCGAGACGCCAGATGTGTCAGGAGAAGCCGTGTTGGATATTATTCTACCCCACTTCTATTGCACAATATAAAAAGGCGAACAATCAAGCATTGGCGCTCATTCTTTCGCGAACCGTCATACCGTGCGGACGTTATTCTGTAGTTTTTAGTTTGTAATAATATTCTTGTATAAGTGATTGTTTTAGTGTCAGTAAAATTGTTTATTTAAGTTATTTTGTTAGTGGTCTATAATATTATATATATTATTATATTATTCCTTAGTTGGCTTTTACCGCACTAAAGAGGAAACGACGTTGTAAAAAATATATAAAAAAAACCAAATAGCTTTTTATTCTGACAAAACATAGTCCATTACAATTAACAACTACTACTGCCAAACTTTAATCTAGTTTGTTGGCAGATAGACTCATGTTCTTAACACGTTATAACATAGATTAAAATAAGCACTTAAACGTTTGTCACTGTATTCTGTGAGGAATTCAGAATGAATATCCTTTTTGAAATCTCTCCATTGAGTTGAAAAACCTAAGCCTATAGTGCAAAATGGTATTTACATGTGTATATTGTGCATTCCACATCGTCTCTTGTTCTCTTCACAGGGTAAATCCGAGTGATTCGAGCATAGCATCAATCCTTTGTATGTTAATGTAATGGAAAATATCATTAAATTATTATAATATCTAAGTAGATAAGTATAATATAGAAATAATGTTTAAATTACATGCAAATCAACCAGTTGGAATTTGTTATGCTTGTTATGTCTATCAAGCACTTAAACTTATTTTTTATATGTATACATGTAGATATTTTATTCTTATGTACACTCGCTCCATACCATAAATATGAGCCATACTATAAGTATTACCTTTATCACCCTATTTTCTGTATAGGGTTTCAATCCTTGATTACGTTGGGGTTGTAAGAAAAAAATAAAAGGTGATTTGCTAAAAATATGCAACTCAAATATATGGCTGAATGAACAGTAGTTTTTGCCCTAAACTTTTTTTTTTTAGCGGCTATTCAGGCTATATTACGCCTAGTATCACTGCGACCAGATTGATCTATTGTGATCGCCACTTTTTACAGTTCTCGGTCCAAGCCTGTTGCCATAAAGAACTCCAGGATCTTTTTGGCTCCGAGAAGTTTACTCTCTTCTGGGTGCATGGTGTAATTGCCCAGAGAGGAACATCGCATGTGCATCACTGAAGGGCAATCAGTGAGAATGTGAATGGGCGTTTCCTCCGCCAAATGACAGAGTCTACACGTCCCATTGTCAATCAGCCCTATTGTCTGCGCATGCTTATTAAGGCAGCAATGCCCAGTAAGTATTCTTACTAGCATTCGCAGATTGTTCCTACTTAATGCCAGAGCTTCAGAAGCAGCCTTTAAATTAAAGGGTCTTATGAGAGCCTTGGACTGTCTCAATCCGGGATTTGTTCTCCAGAGTTGAATTGTTGAGCGCATGCAGTCTGCCTTCAGGGTCAGTCTGGCCAGGCTTTTGGGTATTTCACAAAAGGGTTCAGGACCAAACTGAACACCTTTAGCTCCTGCCCGCGCTAATTCGTCGGCCTTTTCATTGCCTTCGATCCCAGCATGTCCTGGGACCCAACGTAATATTACTCTGTTTTTTACACCCAGAGTATTTAATAGTTGCCTGCAGTTCATGACCAACTTCGAGCTAAGAGCATCCGAAGACAAGGCCAAGAGAGCCGCCTGGCTATCAGAGTGTATGCCCTAAACTTAGTTGCTGTTTAAATAAATTAATCAGTCAATAAAATTACAGGTGAGCGGACAGCGATGTATCAGTAATAGAAAACCCGTTTTACCTTTAGATACAGAACCCGAAGAACATTTTCAAATTCACGAAATTAAAATGTTGTAAACGCAATAAGCTTCTTATAAGCGTGTTACAACTGATTAATAAATATATCATGTATTTTGTAATTTTACATGAATACTAGCTGTCCCGGCAAACGTTGTTTTGCCATACTAAAAAAAAAAGGTTTGAAAAATAGATGTTGGCCGATTCTCAGACCTACTGAATACGTATGCAAAATTTGAGAAGAATCGGTCAAGCCGTTTCGGAGGAGTACGGTAACTAACACTGTGACACGTGAATTTTATATATTAGACTAGCTGACCCGGCAAACGTTGTTTTGCCATACAAAAAAAAAAGTTTGAAAAATAGATGTTGGCCGATTCTCAGACCTACTGAATATGTATGTAAAATTTGAGAACAATCGGTCAAGCCGTTTCGGAGGAGTACGGTAACTAACACTGTGACACGTGAATTTTATATATTAGATATAAAAGTTTTCCTCTTTAAGTCCCAGATAAATAATAATTAATAATAATACATTTAATTACTTGATTATCCTCAATTCCACTTCATTCTAGAATATTATGTAATTATAATAGTTGTAACAGAGTTCAATGTTACGTGAAGGGTTTATTCTCACGTAATGTTTTACATTATAATACGTTGCACTACATCATACATTATGACGTTAAATAAAAACGCAGTAAATGAGAAATAAAATTATAACTTGTAAATAAATTTAAATTAAAAATACCTTTTAAAGAAAGGTTTACGACACAGTTCGCACAGTACAAAAAAAAAACATTATTTTTTATACTACTTCAAGTTGGTAAGCAAGCGTACGGCCCACCTGATGGGAAGCGGTCACGTAGCCTATAAAGGTCTATAACACCAGAGGAAAAACAACATTTCGGTGGATAGTACTCTCACAATGTACTAGCTGTCCACACGTTTGCATTGGACTTTCACTTACCATCAAGTAATAGACTGTACTCGTCTGCCTGCCTTTAAAAAAATAATTGAGTAAGTATTATAAAAAGTTAACCGACTTCATGTGACCACCTCGGTAGTCTACTTCTTGATTATTTAGATACACAATGATACCAATTCTACACGGGAAACTAAACTTAACTTGACTAAAAAATGAAAACAACAACGGTGTGTTTTATTATAGATTAATCAGCTATTCCGTCGTGCAAATTGTTGTAATTAAAATTTTTAAATTATAATACAGAGCTTCAACAATAAGCAAGTTCAGTTAACATTTTCAAATTGCGTTATTAACACTATAAATTTTCATTTTTTCCATATTTAAGTTTAGTTGTGCATGTAGACTTGGTACCAATATGTGAAAACAATGTGTATGCCTTTAAAATTTGAGGGTTTGAATCGATTTCTTAGGAGATAACCATCAGATGACCTGGTGCCAAAGGGACCGCACGGGAAGTATCGGCTTTCAAACAAAAAAGTATCATGCTATGAGGTATATAATAATAATAATAATAATAAGCCTTATTTATTTCCTGAAACATATCGAAAAAAACTAGGTATACATTTCGACTTAATCCTAATGCATTTTTTTTTAACTAATCCTAATCTTTATTATATTTTATTATATCTGTGATTGTATTTAGTATGCATCAGGAACCCTCTCCGGTAAAGGCCTCCTCCAAGGCTTTCCATCTTTCTCTATCCCGAGCTATTTGGATCCATTGTGGGCCCGCGATTTTTTTGATGTCATCATCCCATCTTGTGTAGGGTCTGCCTCTGTAGCGTTTGCCTGGTGGGCCTCTCCATATGGTTACTGTTTTCGTCCACCTGTGATCAGTGAGGCGTGCTACATGACCCGCCCATTTCCACTTCAGTTTTTGTGCGTGGCTTAGTGCATCAATTGCTTTCGTCTCTGATCTTATCTTTGTGTGTCTTATCTTATGAATCTTTTTGATGTTTAGCATGCTCCTCTCCATTCCCCTTTGACATGTAGTAATGTAGTTTTTTGTTTTATTTGTAAATTTCCATGTCTGGCATGCATATGTCAGACATGGAATGGCATGTCTGACATGCTATGAGGTAACAAACATTAAAAAAAACATTCAGACGGATTGAGAACCTACTTCTTTTTTTGAAGTGTGTTAAAATAATGTCACGAGTTATACATATGCATGTAATAGATCTGTTCTATTAGAAAGCGGACCCAGTTGAATACAGAGAAATATTGGGCCCCTGTCCCAAACTAAATGAAAAACATTTAGAATAAGTATAGATTGTATTTTTGTATTATTTGTATTCTATAATGCATACAGAAATTACATAAATGAAAGTTACAGATCAGTTAACATATGTACAGAGGAGAGCTTAATTCATAAATGAATTACACTTTTAATAATTAAATGTCACTGAATCAGTTCAGTATTTTTTTGACATAAAAGATCGATACACAGGCAGAGTTACTTTTGCATTATTTATTATTTAATAAAGTTTGAAGTACTCGTAATAAGATTTGACGTAGATACTTCATGAGCCGCCAATTCGCACAATATGATATTCATATGACGAGGATACATCGTATTGATTTTCCCTATAACACTTGTTTAGTACTGAACTATATCTACGGGAATTTCCAAACGTTGCGGATTAACTATGGTGCTAATTTTGCGTGCTCAAACTAAACCGAACTTAGCCATATTCGTAGCCAGAGGAAGTTGGCAACTTAGCTACAAACATCAAGGATATGAGAATGAATATATATCCTTGATGTTTGTAAATAATTTCAAAACATTCTTACGTTACACATACTGCTTCTCGGCTCATAACATCTAACTGTTGAACACGGGTCTCATCCACCTTGGGAAGGTTTTGGTCTTATAAACCGCGCTGACCAAGCATGTTTGCGTAGGGTATCATCGTATTCATCTGTTAATTCGGGGATGTTTATTGTGTGCAATATTCTTTAGCTGGCTTTTACAGCAGCCAGGGGAGGCCATAAGGTGGTGACATTTGTATTCTTAATCTGTCACCACACGAATAAAGGACACTCTAATATGTTATTTTATGCGTTGTTTTCGGTGTATATTCTGTAAAAGCTAATATCCAGACGATATTAAGGGCCTACATCAATATTATCGTATATCATCGCCGACACGTACATATTAACACAGCCAGTAGGCACAGAAAATGAAGAATTAGGGATACTTTTCCTATTTACTCAAAATCTACTAAATATATTTTAATTCTGATTTACGTGTTTCTATATATAATAGTTACTTATGTTTTTAAAGTTATTTCATTAGTTAATACGCGATAATAGACCGACAAATGAAAAAAATAAAAAATTTGAGAGGTTGTTTCGCTAAGATTTTCTAACGAGAAAACTTTTTTCAATCGCGTTTCTGAGTTTATGCGATCCTAGATCATATATTGAAAAAACATATACTTAAAAATTAGAGCTCTAGCCATTCAATCTAAAGAAACAATGAAAACTTCGTACATAGAAAAATGCACGAAGCTATTTTGGTATCCTCTTAAACTAAAAAAATACAGTTGAATATTACTAACTTGAAATAAGTTTTAAGCAACGTTTATTGCTATTATATTGTTATTTATTCGACTTATATGCAACTATGATACAACAGTGAAAAAACACCAAAGCAGATTAGTTGCAATCAGAAAAACCTTGACTCGTAGAAAATATAACGTAAACATTTATATAACTATTCATATTTGTGAAAAAGAATATTATTGCAATACCTATTGTAAAATGTGTGATATAAAACTACCAAAATATGTATATAGAATAGCTAAACAAATACAGTATAAATGTACGCTTACATTCTGTGGTCGCTTGGCAGCGTGTTTTCCGAGGCCAGTTTCTAAGAGGATACCAAAATAGCTTCGTGCATTTTTCTACGTACGAAGTCTTCATTGTTTCTTTAGATTGAATGGCTAGAGCTCTAATTTTTAAGTATATGTTTTTTCAATATATGACCTAGGATCGCATAAACTCAGAAACGCGATTGAAAAAAGTTTTCTCGATAGAAAATCTTAGCGAAACAACCGCTCTCATTTTTTATTTTTTTCATTTGTCGGTCTATTATCGCGTATTAACTAATGAAATAACTTTAAAAACATAAGTAACTATTATATATAGAAACACATAAATCAGAATTAAAATATATTGAGTAGATTTTGAGTAAACAAAAAAAATATCCCTAATTCTTCATTTTCTATACCTACTAGCTGTGTTAATATGTCGACGATAATATTGATGTAGGCCCTTAACTACTTATTGCCCAACTAACAGAGTGTTTGGTTTTTATTATATAACTAAATCTTTTCTTGTCATAATATTCTGCTGAGAAGTGCTCTCTCTCTTTCATTCTTCAGCCCATTAACGTCCTACTGGCACTGTTGAGTACGGGCCTCCTCACTTTGGGAGGGATTATGGTCTGTGCCGCGCTGATCGCCTGATAAAATAATCCCAGGTAAACCAGGTTTATTGTCGAATTTTCCGTCTCTCACGGAGAATGTTATCTAATCAATAATAATATTCCCTGGTTCTTATACCGCGAGGAAAAGGGATGAAACTTGTATTTTTAATCTGTCACCAGACTAACTATCAGAACAATTTGTAACAAATTTTTAGAGTCTCTCATTTCCCTTTGTCTATGCAATTTATTCCCTGTTATAATAACTATATAAGAGTGTTACTATGTACCAATCCTGGTGATTGGTACATAGTATGGTACAGATATAGATATCCTTGTCATTAACTTCCCATACCAACTAGAAGCAATAGATAGTGGTTGTTTCTTTATTACTAAAGTAATTTATTAATTTTGCAATTGACATGATCTATGCTTTTACTTAATAAATCAAATTATGGTGGAAAAAGTGGAAAAAGTCCCGCTTGCGCTTGCTTTCTTTATTGTTTTCTTTAGCAGAAAAATAACAAATGACGGGCGTTGAGAATAAGACAAGACTATTTATTATTTAGGAGACACTTGATATAGTAGCATACTAGCTGTTGTCCGTAACTTCGTCAACAACAAATTATACAAAAACTAGCTGTTGCCCACGACTTCGTACGCGTGAAATTTGGAAATTAAACCTTAACAAACAGAATTTTACCATATCACTCGATAGATGGTGTTGTACAGTTTTTTAAATCGCACTATGGTTTGGTTACACACATTAACACATAAGCTCGTCAAGATTTTCAGTTTATAATTCCGATTTTTGCATTTATAAATTAGTAAGGAAGCAATCATCTAAAACCACTATCTATAAAAAAAATCATCGTATCAAATCACCGTATCCGTTTCGTAGTTATCAACATAAAAGCTAACATAGGGACGTACATACAAAAATAACAACTTTGTTTTATAATAAGTAATAATAATAATGACAAACGTAGGTAAATAATATTTACGCTATATATTAGCTATTATACAGGTTGTTTGGTACATCGTTTGCCAAATTAAATCAGCTAAAAGATAGTGTCATTTGCTATAGTTTTAGCATATTTAACTTAGTTTTTGCGCCGCCAGATTTTTCGTTTTGGTCATGGAACATTTTTGATAAAAAAAATCCATACTGAGCTTAGAACCCAGAAACTAAAAAAAAAAGATGTTACACGCTTCAAATTATGTTTTAATTTTAAAGTTTACTATTGTGTTCTTCAATAAAACCTGGAATTACTTGAAAATAATTGATACTCTCCATTTTATTTACCGACAAAATTAGGTAAGTGAATATTGTGAAACATGGGCACTGACAAGAAAAAAAAAATTTGTTAAATGAATTAACAGATTTTTATAACATAAATTGTATACTATTTGAAAGACTAGAGAATATTTTTACAAAACGGAAGATCGCGATTATTGTAACTTTTTTTTTATCGCGATTTAAAGTTGGCTTTTTAGTAAAATTTTATCGTTTTCAAAACTTTGTCGGTAAACAAAAAGGAGAGTATAAATTATTTTCAAATAATTCTAGGTTTTATTGAAGAACACAATAATAAACTTTAAAATTAAAATATAATTTGAAGCGTTTAACATCAATTTCTTTTATTTTTTAGGTTTTAAAGTGCAGTATGGATTTTTTTATCAATAATGTTCCATGACCAAAAAAAATCTGGCGGCGCAAAAACGAAGTTAAGTATGCTAAAACTATAAGCAAATGACACTATCTTTTAGCTGATTTAATTTGGCAAACGATGTACCAAACAGCCTGTATAAGCTATTTACATTAAAAAATTAAGTAAATACAATAGAATATAGATTGACTAAAGTATACGGCAGTATTAAGGTATTTATTTTCGTCTACTTTTGACCCAACTGGAAGTGGCACCGATCATTCGACAGTCATATTTTTAATTCCTCAAAGACACATCGACTGTGATGATACAAAGCAGAGAGTATAATAATATATGGTACAAAATAACCTAATCGTGTGCAAAGACACGTTTACTAGACGGTTGCATAGACAATGTTTATGTTTTTTATCGAGTCAACAAAGTTCATTCGATTTATCAACTGGAGTTTAGGCCGTCATGTTAGCATCACGTGTAGGAATGCTCAGTGAAGCGTGTGATTTGTACCTACCTATCTGCTTGGTATCTTAACTTTTTATAAAACAAAGTCGTTATTTTTGTATCCAGGGACATGTCGTGCGGTGTTCCACAGGGGTCGGTTCTAGGCCCTTTCTTGTGGAACATCGGATTTGTATGTTAGCTTCTATCTTCAAAACTACGCAACGGATTTTGATGCGGTTTCTTTTAATAGATAGAGTGGTTCAAGAGGATGGCTTTTTTATAATTTGTTAAGGTTTGAAATGTGAATTAGGGGGGATGCTTAGTAACTCTTAACGCGAGTGAAATCGCGGGGATTTGTGTAACGAAAAAAGCAATGTACTTGACTTTAATAATGTAGGTATCATTCCAGCCGGCAATCGTTGTCCTCGTCTGACAAATGATGCTACGCGCTAACTCTCTTTCACTCTACCTTAAATATTTATCATCTTTAACAGCCAGTAACCATTATTTGCGCCAGATTTCATTAAGCAACCATCTATACTAATATTATAAAGCGAAAGAGTTTGTTTGTTTAAACGCGGTAATCTCAGGATCCGCTGGTCCGATTTGAAAAATTCTTTCAGTATTGGATAGTACATTTATCGAGGAGATAACATCACGCTGCAACGAATAGAAGCGAAGCATCAGTGTAAAATGTTGCAAGAAACGGGGAAAATAGTCACGCGCGTGTTAGATTTGACGTTACTATGAGGTACTCTGATCTAACCTATCGCTAACCTATTGAACTATATATAACTATACTAATAGATTGCTGTAACAGATTGATCCCTACCTACTCTCCCTTTAATTGAAGGTTATAGTAAAGGCATAACCTAATAGGAAGGTATTCTAATTATTTAGATAAAAGATGGTATAGATCCTTTTCAATATCTTTAATCTACCACCAGTTCGGAATACAGGTTTAGTGGAGAAGAACTGGCAAGAAACTCAACTATTGTTCTTTTTATATAAATATACTTAATACAATTTAGCAACATAACATATACATATCATAATATACATATACATAACATAACATAACATTATATTATCACCTAATGAAATATGTAGTTGCAGAAACACAATTATTAAATCCTATACACTATATACCTGCCGTAATTGTCCAGCAAGTATATTATATCTACATATATAAAAAACCTATACACCATATACTTGCTGGAATAGTCCAGCAAGTATATAATACATAATATCTATATATCAGCACACTATTACAGTCACATTATTATTACAACAATAAGGTATTGAAGGAACACTTACGTGAGCCCCGTTGTCGGCCAAACCCTAACCACGACTGTGCTCCTACAACACTTCGACTCGCTTATAAAGTATTTTGGCTCTAATACAATACAAGACTACCGCCCTACATTATTACAAGTTGTTATTATGTTCAAATTATAAAGTAATCTTAAAAAGTAGTTATTTATAAAATGTATTACACAGATTTATTTCAATTTACAACTATTACATTGTAAGTGATGTAGTCATCTTATTTGCCAATAAGATGATTGCTATTAAGTAGATTCATAAACAAACATTCAACTACCTACAGTGTTATGGTATTCAAGCCTAAACCATGCTCAATATGAACCATACACACCTTTATCTGTCATAATAATAATTCAACAACTTTATCAATCTGACACGCGCGTTGGATAATCAATGTTCGAATAATTGAAAATCTGCGCATTTTTAATTACCTTTAAAATATCTATTTTACTTTGCAATTGCATATGTTCTGGAATTTTTTTAAATTCTTTTACCAGAGACAAGAAAAAGAGGCGATCCTCGTCATCTTCAACACGCTTTCTTTCTAAATTTCTATTCAAGGCCCCGACTAACTCTCTACCGATAAGATCATCGCTATTACTTTTCTTGCTTCTCTTTGGTGCCCATGAAGTATTTAATGATGTTTCTTCATTTTTCATAGCTATGTTACCATCCTCATTTTCTGTAGTTACATTCTCCGTTGTGCTATTGACAGTTACAGTATCTTTTAAAAATAACAAACTATCGTAGAAAACATATGAAGTCTTTTTTTTTGCCGCTGATTCGCTCTTAGACTCTTTTGCTTTATGGGCCTTCACAAAACAGTCGCGAATGTTTCTCCATTTTTTTTGAATACTTAAACCTTAAAAAAAACATTGTTTCATATATTTGGCGTCAGGCTGTTCATTCGCAGAATTGCATTATATGTTTAAGATTGGAATTAGTACTATCGCCGAAATAGTTCGAGAAGTATGTGCAGCTATATGGTTTTGCCTAAAAAATATATGCCTACCACAACCAACCAAAGATACATTGGCTTCAAATTGCTCTTTCGGTTTAATTCGGTTTCTCTACTAGAGCACATTTTTCGAACTGTATAGGTGCTTGTGACGGAAAACATATTCAACAAGATAACAGATCAATGTGCTTTAATTATAAAGGATATTTTTCTTTGGTATTGCTAGCAATTTGTGACAGCAGCTACAAATTTGTGATGATTGATGTTGGAGCTTATGGAAGATTCGGTGACTCAGCAATATTTCAAAACTCAAACTTTTATAAAAAAATCTCTATCTCTATTTCAGGAAACAATGCAACTTGTTTTCCCTTTGTTCTTGTAGGAGACGAGGCATTTGCTTTAAGTACGAGTATAATGCGCCCTTATCCGAGAAATAATTTAAATATTACAAAAAGAACATTCAAACATTCAAAAAAAGAACTTTGTGTGGCTAGACGTTACATTGAATGTACTTTTCGCATACTTGCGAATAAGTGGCGCATATTTCACAGACCAATTAATGTTCACATCGATTTTGTTAGTGATATTATTAAGTCTCGTAAGCATTTTACACAACTTTGTAAGAGACAGAGACGGATATTCTTTTAGAGACTCATTAAGTAATCCACTAACTGAAACTATTACTCGAGATAACGTGTGATCTCGAGTAGTTCTCTGCTTTCGGATATCGAGAATTATTTGCAGAATATTTTGTGCACGAAGGGAGGGTAGAATGGCAGGGTAATTACATTTAAATAAAATGATTTTGATAATTACCTAGTTTTTGCTTTTCCTCCTTTGACAATTCCGTACCGTGATAAATATGCACTAACTCTTCCCATGCTCTTTGTTTTAGTATTCTATCAGAATACTCTGGTAATTTGGTGTTCCAAATTGCTGGCCGACTCTGGATTTCAATTATAAATTTTTCAGTATCGAATTCCATTTTATTACCACACGTACCACGTGCACACACTCACTCAATGGCGGGCAGCCGCAGACTGGGCCGCACAGTGCGTATAGCAACCGTCCGGGTGGCCGTCACTCGGGCCGCAGTCCTCCGAGCGACCGGAGCGAGGAGAAATGAATATTACGTACAAAATTTTATTGTGCTTGCGGTCAGCCGGACGGCTAGCCGCATTGCGGCTAACCGCACAGTGCGTGTGAAGCTTTAGGAGATATGACGAAAAAAGAATTACGCGCGGCAAAATAAAATACTTACACCCGTATTCACAAACAATATTTACTTAAGTAAGTACATACTTAAGTGTTGATGCACTGTCCATCTCAGTGCGGTCCGTTCATCGAGCCTTTGTATTCATAGACAAAACTTAGCCATACGCCGACGCCGACGCCGACGCCCATAAAAACTAACTAATCGTCGCTACGTCGGGATTTAAGCAGCGCAACGACCATACGCCGACGCCTACGCCTATAAAAACCAACTCAGCACCGATACGTCGGGATTTGAGCAGCGTAACGACCTGTGAGCTATATTATTGGAAAGTTTCATGAAAATCCATCCAGCAGTCTTTACGTGAAAGACCACAAACATCCTTACATTCATACATCCAACATTAACCAAACATCAAAACATTGGAGTATGGTTATAAGACCGAGGAAACGTTCGCGTTGCTCAGCCAGCAGTTTTACAGCCGTATACACAAACGTTACTTTGAGGTCTCATAGTAGGCGTGGACGCACAGGGGTAGCAAAATCATTTCAAAAACAATACTTAAGTGGTGAAGCGCACTATGCGTTTGTTAAACTGAACGCATAGCTAAGTTTTGTCTATGAATATAAAGGCTCGATGAACGGAACGCACTGAAAAGTGTTACCCTTTGCACAGTGCATCAACACTTAAGTACTTAATTATGTAAATATTGTTTGTGAATACGGGTGTAAGGTTTTGTACGAAGCCCTAAAATGGTAAAACTCTGAGATATCATTTACTAAAATGACATTAGGGCCATGTGTGTTGATATTAGCTGTTGCCTGCAACTTGTGAAATTTAAGAACCAAACCTTAACAAATTATACAAAAAAGCTATCCTCTTCAACCACTCAATCTATTAAAAAACCGGTACAAAATCCCTTGTGTAGTTTTGAAGATATAAGCTATAAGGACATATATTCAAAAATAACGGCTTTGTTTTGAAATAGGTAAGTAAAGATGATCATGAATAGGTGTAGTTAGTTGTAATCAATATTATTTAATTAAAATATATGATTTTAATTAACTTTTTATTCAATACATTGTTTCTGACATGCGATATAATTGAATTAAAATGTTTTATTACATGAATTATTACATTTATTACACATTAATTATTGTACTATTTCGGTGTTGTTATTACAATAAAGTGGGTCATAGAGGTTAAATTAAATACGATTTTATTTTTATTAATAATTTTTGTGGACATAAAAGAGGTCATTGTTAAATCGTAAAGAAATAATGAAAGATATTCTATTATGTTCTTTTCCTTATCTTATATTTGTTTCGATATAAAACGGTCTAAACAAAAATGCATACTAAACTCAAATAACCTAGGAATTTAATGTTCCATACTATAATATAGTATGTTATGAAAGTAACTCTTGCTGTCGATCTTTATTTTCACTGAATCTATGAATCAATGTAAATGATGTTTAATCTAGAGGACGCCCTGTAATGATGTATAGTCATGAAGCAAAAAAGAAAATTCAGTCCGAGGATACTCATAATTATTATTTAAGCGTTTATTTTACAACACTCCAAAGATACGTCTAGAAAGATCATTAAGTTGTTGTTTTGAACTGAATACATTTTTTGCAAAGATTGCTTAAAAAAATAAATACGCAGTTAGATATAAATAGACTTAAAAGCACCAAAAAGAAAAACAACGGCGATTTTAATTATATTGAATGGTGAAACTAAACGGCAAACTATTTGCGAATAACATAAAAACACGAACCGTTAATGTTTTGCGAGCGCTATAATAATTACGTATCGAGGTCATAGTTTTTGCGACATCATCTGACGCCATTAAAATATCGTATAGATCATTATTCATAGAATAGTTTAAAACATATCTGATGATTGGGTACATTTGATGATAATCTATCTAATAATTATAGTTTGTAAGTGTGGGTGTAGGTATGTTTGTAACCCTTTCGAGCTCTAAGCTCTAACGGATTTGAATGATTAAATAGATTAAATTCTAGATTAACATAATATAGACCATATTTGATCTCGAAAAAATACTTTTTTTGCGTAGGATAATAAAAGGATATTAAATGTTCTACCTATATGACGTTAGTCTCAAGTTAAAACTAGGAATAATCTATGGTAGAGTCACAACCCTAGGCAATGCCCATTTTTTACTATTAAAAAAAAAAGAACTTACACACAGTTTAACACCGCAGGCCACAGTTAATATTTAACCAACAATATTTGCAATGACGTTATTTATTTGGTGTTTTTTTATCAATCAAGATTTACCTTTTATCGTGAACCATTTCGCCCAAAAATCAGGGTTTTGTTAAACATTTAAGATTTTTCTAGAACATGATCGCCTTTTCTTGATCATTCATTTTATAGTTTCCTTAAAATATGCCTAGATGAGAAAACCTAATGTAATATTCTGTCGTTTTATATTTATTTTATTCCAAATCATATATTTATTTACCAAAATATGGTCACTTTTTGAAATAAAAAAATTTTGGAGAATTCTCGTTTGACCTAGACTAATCCATTCAAGGTTTACAGATTACAAAATACATAATATCGTTACACAATTATGATGTTATTTAGGTTATATTATATTTTTAATCAGAAATCGTATTACCTAAATCAAATTTAAGTGAATATTATGACTAAACAACAGTTATTTTTGTTTTATTGAAATAGGAAACAAAAATATAATATTATGTTAAAATAGTGTGATAAAATTGAATTGCCTTTGTTTTGAACTGTAGCTGGCTTGCTGCTTGGCGGGCATTGTTTTGATGAAAATTATATTGAAGATTTTTGTCGAATCATTTTTATTAAGTTACAAGCTGTTGGCCGCAACTTCGTATGCGCGTTCCTTGGATAACAAACCCAAACAAATTATACAAAAAGCCTTCCTCTTGAACCTCTCTATCGAAAAACCCGCACACACATCGTATATATATCGTATATATATTGTGACATACATACGAAAATAACGATTTTGTTTTAAAGAAGTAATGCTAAAGTTCATCTATGTATTGTAATGATTTAATATTGACAAGAGAAGTTTTCTAGGTGTCGAAATAAAGCTACCTTTTGTGCTAGAGATCGTGGGTTCCATTGTCTTTCTCATCAAAATTGTATGCGTAGGTTATAATAGTAATAAATCATCAAACTACGTTTTTAGGGTTCCGTACCCAAAGGGTAAAAACGGGACCCTATTACTGAGACTTCGCTGTCCGTCCGTCCGTCTGTCACCAGGCTGTATCTCAAGAACGGTGATAGCTAGACAGTTGAAATTTTCACAGATGATGTATTTCTATTGCCGCTATAACAACAAATACTAAAAATAAAAGAAAATAAAGATTTAAGGGGGGCTCCCATACAACAAACATGATTTTTTTACCGTTTCTTGCTCGATACTAATAACGTTGCCTTATGTTGCATAGATAATGGTACGGAACCCTTCGTGCGCGAGTCCGACTCGCACTTGACCAATTTTTATTCTGAACTGGCAATATTTTAAACCAAGACTTAGTTAATTTCGTATTAATTTTGTTAGTTCGATAAGAATTCAGTAGTTTTACGTTTGCTTCAGTCTTTAAATTGAATATTAAGTAAGTACTTAATTATTTAAATGTTGTAGAATATACACGTTAAATCATGTAACTTGTATTGTTAAATACAAGCGTTAGGTATGTTACTTCAATCTATTGATTACAACAGTGATAAAGTCGAATAAAATGTTTTCTTGACGTTACTTCTTCTGTTTTCTTGTCGTTACTTCTGTCTCGTTACTATTGTACTTTCTCATCATAATAGTATAAAACGCTATGACGTTAGTAATATGAAAATTAGAATTTATGAAAATAAGCCAAAAATACTTTTGAATTTTTTGAAAATTAATTCTTGTTACCAGATATTTGCCAGATTCTTTTGACCTTCTTTCGTAGGAAATATAAATTTCCGACAAAGTGATAAATACCGACTGGTTCGCTTAAAATCAAAACTGGCACACCTTAGTCTGAAGAACAAGAAAGGCAAAAGATGATTTTTAAGACGATACCAAAATAGCTTCGTGCATTTTTCTACGTACGAAGTTTTCATTGTTTCTTTAGATTGAATGGCTAGAGCTCTAATTTTTAAGTATATGTTTTTTCAATATATGATCTAGGATCGCATAAACTCAGAAACACGATTGAAAAAAGTTTTCTCGATAGAAAATCTTGGCGAAACAACCTCTCTAATTTTTTATTTTTTTCATTTGTCGGTCTATTATCGCGTATTAACTAATGAAATAACTTTAAAAACATAAGTAACTATTATATATAGAAACACGTAAATCAGAATTAAAATATATTTAGTAGATTTTGAGTAAATAGGAAAAGTATCCCTAATTCTTCATTTTCTGTGCCTACTGGCTGTGTTAATATGTACGTGTCGGCGATGATATACGATAATATTGATGTAGGCCCTTAAGAGATTTTTTTTGGTGTCGTGCGTCAAAACATATGTAGAGCTGTATTGGACGCAAGACAATGCTCAGGATTGTGCAAAGGGAATAAGCAAAAAAACAGGCTCTGCAAGACAAGGAAAACGCTAAAAAAAACGCTTCTTTGCTCTCAGTCCATCCAAAGGTTGTCTGGAAGAAATCACAATTTACTATAAGAAGGCCTATATTGTGTTTAAATATAAATTATAAAATTGTGTTATATTAAGTAATAAGTTGTTTGTAGTTGTTGTATAGTAAGTTGTTGTAATATTGTTAAGATGTACAATAAAAAGAGTATTCTAGTCCATTCTGAAAGAAAGAGATATGCAATTGTTTCATAAAAAATTATGTAGCTTGTAGAATTAACTAATTTCTGAACATAAAAAATTTACATAGTAGAGAGATACATAATTAAGGTGGATGACGTCAGCAGTGCGCGGTGGCGTGATATTTTTGTGTCTGTGCTCTCAAAGTCTCAAACAGCTCATACAACGGTATCGTGTTTAAAGATTCCGTATGTCTACACATATAAAAAATCTCTTTTGGTAGCTTATTGCTTAGAAATACTTACTTTTATATAAAGGAAGAAAGATAGTGGTTGGCTTTGAAGTTGGTTATACAATAAATACATTCCGGAACAATTGGCATAGTTCATATTTTTTTTAAACTCTTAATACGAAAACCGTTTCGGGGAATAGAGTTTCTGAGTAGTTTTTTTCAGAAAATTTGGTTTATTAACGATTATTTTTCCAAAAAAGCAAATGATCTCTATTTGCCTTGAAATGAAGGACTTAAAATATTATGGCGTTCTTAGTAGTTGCTTAAAATGATCTATATTTTTTAAAAAACAATATAAAAACAGCAAGTCAAAAGTTATGAACAATCCCAATTAGCTTATCATATTGTTCTAAACAAAGCAATATGACCAGAGTGACTGAAACCAATCGGTAATTCTTTTTTTTGTGTAAGTAAGATTGTGTATAGATGATTTGTGTAACAAGAATAGAAAACATTCAGACACATTTCAAATATCTCCGTCCACCCATCCATCAGCCTTTCTCCGTCCACTGCTGGATATCTCATCATCATCATCAAATAAATCTCGTCGTAAATCGTAAATAGGAATTCGACTACACAGACTCCGTTCACAGCCTAACTAAAATTGTCATAAATGATACATAATAATTGTTTTTGGTTTATAATATACTAGCTGTTGCCCGCGACTCCGTACGCGTGGAATTTAGGAAAGTTTCATGGAAATCCATCCAGTAGTCTTTACGTGAAAAAACAACAAACATCCTTACATTCATACAATCCAACATTAACCAAACATCCAAATATTAGAGTATGGATAAAAGACCGAGGAAACGTTCGTGTTGCTCGGCCAACAGTTCTTTTTTCGTCATATCTCCTAAGATATTCATTTAAATTGCATGCTTTAAAAGCAGTTATAATCTATATTAAACGTGTAAGCTAACTAAGGTATTTAATTTGATTAAAAAAGATTACTATATACACATAAATAGCTTTTGAAAACACCCTATTGAATTTGATAATTTTTGCGACATTATTATGGGCACAGCGGGTTTCCCTTAAAAGGTATACATATGCTCTCGCGGACTTTTTTGAAGAACAAAAATAGGTAACAAACAATTCCTCCATACATTAGTTTGTTGTACCTCACATAGATAAGGCAGTGTTTTCATTTATAGCTCTCACGCGTCCGAGTTTCTCAGCAAATTTAATCATATCTCATCCAATATACAGCAAACTCCAATAAATTATATATAATATTCCAAAAAAGCCATCCTCTTGAACCATTCTATCTATTAAAGAAAACCGCATCAAGATCCGTTCCGTATTTTTGAAGATATAAGCTCACATAGGGACATACATACAAAAATTACGACTTAGTTTTATAAGAAGTAAAGATATATCGGTGAAAGACACCGTAGACATCACCTGTAATTACAGTCAGAGCAGTCATCTATCTAAAGACCCTGTAATACTGGTCAAACTAACTACGTTAAATACAACATTCTATTAACTACGATGAGCGAGATCCGTGGCTTACGACACGTGTAACTGGTTTGGAAGGATCCTTTTATGAATATCAATAGAAAAGGGTCACCATTTCAAGCTCATCACTAACTACAGTAAATAAACAGATTACTCACCATTGACACAATTTGAGGACCCACTTCACAATTTCCAGGATTGTTAGTTCCTAAGTTAAAACTAAAAATCCTTAAGTAAACCATTTTACCATTTTAGCGTTTATAATATTAATTTGTTTAATTATCGCACAAGTCATCCATTGACCTATTTATAATAGTGACAATATTCCCACCATTTTATTTAACATAATTATTTTTACGGTACTTCCGGTTAATGCGGAAGTGTTGTAATTATTAAAATGGTTGTTTATTAATAGGTCTATAAATAATTACTGACTAATGACATTCATGTAGAATGCAATGGTAGCTCATTATGAGTTACAATATACTAACCTGGTTATTAACTTATGTATAAATCATTTTAAATAAAGAACGATTGACGAGCCTCGTGATGCTTTCTTTCTTCGTCTTTTTCCCAAGCCATTAAATGTCCCACAGCTGGGCAAGGGTCTCATTCTCTTTGGAAGGGTATTTGTTATACTATGCCGCGCTGACCAGGCTTGTTGGTATAGGATTTAGTTTCGAGTTTCCGTCTCTTGCAAAGAATTTTATCTGCGCATATTATTACTTAACTGTCTCTTCACCCTAATCACCCTGGGAAGGAAATGGGTTGGTGACATATAGGTACATATTTAGCATTTTGTAGCAAGTTACATTCATTAAACTGTAACCCATTTATTAATATCGTAAGAAACATATCAAAAGATTTGAAAATATACGAATAGGTCAATGGACCTTGACTCATATAATAATAACTGACTTCATCAAAGGGAAGTGTAGTATATGAAATATACGGAAACATAAAAATAATATGTCGACAATTTACACCTCGTTTGCCTTGCTCAATAATACATATCTATGGTATCGCCCACAAAAACCAGTAGCGGACACGAAAGTAGATAATTTTAAACTGCTTTATACCAATAAAGAGATAATATTCTCTAGCACTTTCGCGACTCATAATTTGCTCAAAAAAAACTTACTAAAACTTTTTACGGATTTAGACGCGTGTATTTGTTTTAAATTTAAAACTATTACACCCGTCTAAATCCGTAAAAAGTAGTTACATTAAAAATATATTATGAATAGTCGTAATATTTATTTATTACGTATTGTGCGGATTTTAACACGTATTTAGAAAGTAATTAATTTTATTTAACTAATTCTAATAGATTAAAATTAAAAAAAATATTTATTCATGAGAAATAAAATGGTGGAAGTTCAATCTAAAAGACCTGATCGCAGACTTTTTTATTTCAACCCTTTTGCTATCATGAAGTAAAATTTATACAATGTAATTAAATTACCCGGGTAGTGCAAAAATTTAATATAGTTTTCTATATTTGTCAGTTTAAGTATAGGGCACACACACATCAACAAACACACAAGCAAAATAATTATACTAGCAAGAATCTGAGCCTTGTTATTTTTTAACAAGACTTTTATCTACAGGAGCGATAATCTTTTAGTAAAGTGTACTACAAGACTGCTCAGCTCATTATGATTTATGACATAAAACATACTAGGTCTCATTTCGCTCGCTTTAATGTGCCCAAATTCTGTAAGATATCGAAGTTCAAAACCTCGGTAATATATCTGTGATATATAAATGATCATAACAAATAAATCATGAGATCTGTAAACCTGTTGGTATCTTGCATCATTGTAATTAACCTCATATTAATATAATTATGAATATTAGTAGGTTTTTTTTTTTTTTTTTTTTTTCGCAGGGGAATGCATTTACGCACACCCGCTCCTGTCATCTCGGCCATCACCGTCATGACAGGAGCGGGTAGTGTCGGACTCGCCGATGAACGGAATACCGACTAAACCTAACTGCGGCGCTCTCCACGTCTTCTAGGGGACGCCAGAGGTTCCCTGTTCTGAACTCTCTCTGACGCCCCGACGTTGGCCTGGCGGCACAACACCCGATTTCGCAACACATTAAGGCGGGGGGAGGTGGCGAGCGTACTCGCGTCGCCTCCTCCCTGGCCTTGCTCGGCGGAGCGAGTCTGCGTTGGCGTCTGCCTCGCGTTCTCGCTCCGCGGCCTCCTTTAGGAGCATTACGTTCTCGCTAAAGTCGGCAACCGCTTGCCAGCACCTGTCGCTGATAAGCATGGCACTGATCACTGCTTTCAGCGACAGGTCCCCGCCTATTTCTTGGGTGAGGGCGGTACGCTGTGCCTGCCAGGCAGCGCAAAATTCCAGAGTGTGGCGGACTGATTCCGACCTGCATCAACTAAGATAACATGAACATAATTAAATTTTATTAATGGAATTATTTTATAATATAAATTACGTAAAATATTAATTATTTTTAATGTTTCGGTTCCGTGGGTGCGTGGTTTGTTCGTGATTTTTTAATTGGATGATCAAACGTATGTATTAGTCTTTATTTTATTATATTATCTGTGGTATTAGTGAAGTTTTAAATTAATTGATAAGGGTACTATTTCTACGCGCACATTCAAACTTAATTAAAAATTTAAAACTGATAGCGTTCATGATACAATTCGGCAAAGTTAAAACTATATACCTATTATAGACTAATATTTATAACGAAATAGCCCATTAATTAAATTCACCATAGTTGTCTTAATTTTGTTTAAGTTTAGTTGAGCATTTAGAATTAGTACTGGTATTGATATTAATGTCTTAACCACTGGACAGATTTCGGTAATTCTTATACCATTAGTACCTAGTCTTCATTATCCCTGAAAAACAGGCTAAGTAATAACTAGTAATAATTTAAGATATTGTAGTGATATCAAATTTCACGCGTACAAGTTGCGGACAGCAAATAATAAAAAAATAATTTTCAAATACGTAAAACAAAATAATGGTTAATACTTTTACAGTTAATAATTATAATGTTACATATGTATTTAGAGTCATGTAAAAATAAATATGATGAACTTATACATTGTCATTTAGATAATTCATAAATTTGAAAAAAAAAACTGAGTTTGTTTATCACTCAAATATTGTTCGATTGATTGCATTGACCTTACGAATACTTGTCACGGTCAAGAGCTCTCATCACCAAGACAGTTTATACCAAAATATTCAGTAGGTATAATATCTAAATGGTAGATCACTACATGATTTAAAGATATGAGTCGTCCGAGTCGCATTGATGACGGAATATGAATACTAAGGGAGGTACAAGGTAGCCTGGTCAGTGTGACATAAGTAGACTAAACACTCTCCCGAAGTCAAGGTGGCCAGTGGCCCATAGTAGTAGTTTTATGGGCTATGATGTTGAAGATAAAAATCAAGATAATTTAAATTTTTTTTTTTTTTTAATATTCATGGACATTTCACACAACGTCCTCTGGTCCCAAGCTAAGCTTATATGCTTGTGTTATGGGTACCAGAATACGGATATAATACATAAACTACTTTTCTTTTGTAAATACATACTTATAATACATAGTAAACACCCAGACGCAGTACAAACATTAATGACTTTATTTCTTTTTCATATTTAAACTTGTATTCTTAAACTTCATGTAACTTAATTCATTGTTATCTTCAATCGGACCGATTAAATGTCATATCATTTTCACACATGTACCACTTATATGAAGATCTAAAATTACCAAGCAGATGAATGACCAAGCAAATAAACTTGTTTTAAGTTGAATTTTGTAAATAATCCCCTAAAATAAAATAAACTATTTTACGAATAAGAAAACAGTTTATTTATGAATACTATTTACTAGTTACTGATGAAATATAAATCAACCACATTAAATTAGATATTACTTAAATTGATTGCTGCTTTTGGAAATCTAATCTTTTTAATTAAGAGGGTACTGTACACCTAATTTAGGTATTTGCCTTAGGTATTGCTATCCCTATTCCCGAGCACCGTGCTGAAAGGGACAAATATAGCTGAAGCAGATTTTACCTACAATACTACTTAGAAAAAAGACGTTTATATGGGTATCCCATATTTTTGTATGGAGCATAATTTGGTAAGTATCGTGCCCTCTTAATTTAGGCATTTCCATGTATAAAATGTCTAGTTTCTTTACGGCATTTTCATGGTCGGTACTATAATATTTTTCGGGCAAAGGCAATCTTATGACGACAAACTTTTGACCGTGTCGACTGTCTATAATGCCAAACATTCAATTTGTATTCGACAGATGACCTAGCTTCTTTTATGCACATTTTTCTATTATGTTACTAAGCTGTTATTGAAGTTTAATTTCCGGATCTACTATTTAGTAGATGCAAGGTTTTGTTAAAATATTATTTTGCCTATTTTATTAAAAACTAAATAATAATGGCTAGACTTATCGTTTTATTATTTTCCTATCAATCAAATAATTGTACTTATCCTAAAGTTCCTATTAACTTTAGGATTAGTACAATTATTTCATTTATCACTCAATTATTTGTGGTGGTGTTACATTTCTTCTGCTGATCCTATGATCAGCAGAAGAAATGTTACCTCACGATATCTTGCATAGAAATCTGTAAATATTACCATCTAAGTAAACTACGACTCCCAACCTGTAAACCAGAATGTGATATTGTCACTATTATCGATTATGGGTAGAACCTTATCAGTAATATTTATAAACCCAACCAACAGTATCATAAAACTCGTATTTACAGTATCGGCGTATAATATTAGCTTGTTTTTATATCATCTATGTACAATTTAATATTATTTCTAGAAATATTTTATTCTCAAACATAATATTTCATTAGGTACTCGTGTCATTTCTTCCAATAAGCTGTTGCCCGCAACTAACTTCATATGCGTGGAATTTAGAAACCAAACCTTAATCTAATGTATAAAATTCTCCTGTCACGGTGTTTGTAATTATACTATATCTATTTTTCATCCCCCTAAATGTTAAGGGTGGTCCAACCCTGACATTTGTATGGCAAAACAACGTTTGCCGGCTCAGCTAGTAAATTATGAAAAAGACATCCTCTTGAACCACTCTATCGTTTAAAACTAACGGCATCAAAATCCGTTGCGTAGATTTAAATAATATAAGCTCACATACGACATACATATAACATTAACGACTTTGTTTTATAAGTAAAGACGACTCTTTTCGAATTTAGTCACGTATATTCTACACACGTTTATGATCATGGTGGCTGAAAAGTCTCCAAAAGGACGGGATAGTTATATTTTTTTCATTTATGGACTTTTCACACAACTACTACAACTTCTGGTTCTAAGCTATGCTTATATACTTGTGTTAGGGGTACCGGAGTACGGATAGACTACATTTCTTTTAAATGAAACTACTTTTTACGGATTTAGACGCGTATATTAGTTTTAAATTCTGGCCCGACGTATCGAACTTTGCAGTCACCATGGTCACGGGTGAGACTGAGCTGACCATAGTAGTTTTATTTAAACAAATGAGTCGCGCAAGTGTTAGAAAATACATTTCTTTTGTAAATACATACTTATAATACATAGAAAACACCCAGACGCAGTACAAACATTAATGTATTTGTAAGCGAAAAGACACGAATCCAGTTACAAAGTATAGATTATTGGTGGTTAATAAATAACTCTGTGAATGTGTGTGTCTGAATCCGTCAAAAATTTTATGTAAATAGAAATATGTAATTTTTAATTGTTTATAATTATCCTCGTTGTTTTTGTTACACAGATAATTTAATAATAGGATTGTTATGTCATTTATGTCTGTGATTGATGATGAAAATACCAAGTGTCGAACTAGACAATGATATTTTTTTGTTAACAAGTAGTTTGAACGTGTATTTTTAATAACCTAACCTAATGTGTCGTCAGACTTAACGATGGTATTATACTTGCTGAAATACAGCCAGAAACTAAAGAAATTTTGACTTCAGCAATTTTGACTTTTCTTCGAAATTAAGATTTTTCTTTAACAGATATAGAATTAAAAATATATATATGTTACCGGCTAACACTCACTTTTATAGGATCGATGATGTCGACCCAGGTTTCGAGCATATCCGATGCTCATCATCAGGACGAGCGACGGATATGCTTGAAACCTGGGTTGACATCATCGATCCTATAAAAGTGAGTGTTAGTCGGTAACATATCTACTATATAAAAATAAGTCGAGATTTCCACGGTTTTGCATTCGTTGGAAAGTTCTCGGGCTCCGTGAGGTTTATAGTTCATTTTTTTTTTTGTTACTTTTTTTTGGTATGGCAAAGCAACGTTTGCCGGGCCAGCTAGTCTACTATATAAAAATAAGTCGGATTTTCCTTCCTGACGCTATAACTCCAGAACGCACGAACCGATTTCCACGGTTTTGCATTCGTTGGAAAGATCTCGGGCTCCGTGAGGTTTATAGTTCATTTTTTTTTTCGTTTTACTTTTTTTTTGGTATGGCAAAACAACGTTTGCCGGGCCAGCTAGTTTTATATATATTTTTAAGATGACTCAAACTCACGAAAATTTCTATACTAAGATATAGAATTAATCACGATAATATCACTGAGCGAGGCAGTAACCTAGAGAGAAATGAAACGCCGACATCACAATAAAAGAAGTTTTATCTTTGCTTATTACAAAATAAAGTCGTTATTTTTGTATGTACCTATGTCCCTATGTGAGCTCATATCTTCAAAACTATGCAACGGATTTTGATGCAGTTTATTTAATAGATAGAGGGGTTTAAGAGGATAGTCTTTTTGTATAATTTGTTAAGGTTTTTTTCATTTTCCAAATTCCATGCGTACGAAGTTGCGGGAAACACCTAGTTTTTAATGAAATTAAATGAATATCATTTAAATAAAACTACTTTTTACGGCTTTAGACATGTATATTTGATTAAATTTTTTTTTAATTTTGGCGCGACGTTTCGGATTTTTATTTGTTTTATTTTTTTGGTCGTTTTATTTAAACAAATGAGTCGCGCAAGTGTTAGATGAATATCATTTAAATAAGCAGCCACAATTTTATAACCATAAGGGTAAGTCCAATTATTTTTCTAATCCGATCACTAAATCAGAGTATAAAATGAGGTGTGACTTAAAACAGTTTAACACGTATGTATTGAGGTAAAAGTGATGACCCCGTGCCTACAAACTGTTTCAAAACAATCGATAGATATTAAGCAACAGGGAAATACATTATTAGACGGTCTTACTTTTTGTCGTTTCCTTCGTAATACGTAACTATAATTATTAGTAAAAAAAATCGTTATTTATTTCAGATAGAAGACTCAACCTAATTTTATTTTGTAATATTTATTACAACATAATTTGTATATTGCTTACTATAGGAGTTAGAAAGAACTATGTGTCTTATTAAGAGGATACCAAAATAGCGTCGTGCATTTTTCTATGTACGAAGTTTTCATTTTTTCTTTAGATTGAATGGCTAGAGCTCTAATTTTTAAGTAGGTATATGTTTTTTCAATATATGATCTAGGATCGCATGAACACAGAAACGCGATTGAAAAAAGTTTTTTTTATTATTAAAATAAGTTTAAGAATCCCACGGTTAAGTATCGCAGTTAAATTTATGCCACTAAAAATTGTTCCAGTATGTTAAATCTTTATATGAACAGTATAAGTACAGTGTTTAAAATAATCTAAACCTTTATTATTATAAAACAAAGTGGTTGTATGTATATCCCTATGTGAGTTTATATCTTCCATACTATGCAACGGATTTTGATGCAGTTTTTTTAATACATAATATGTGGATACATACATTTTGGTTGTTGTAATAATAGTAGCGTTTTACACTTACCATAAAACGCTTGTTATGTCTGGAGTTTTATTTGGAGTCATATTTAAATATATTATGTTTAATGACCCTAAATAAGACCATAATACACAACGAATAATAACTATATTTCATTTCATATAGTTCTTAAGTGTTTTCTAATGTAATTTTGTTGAAGCATTTTTGATCAATCCGAACCCACAGTTTTTTTTAGGATAGTATAGTAGAAAATAGATAAAATTTACTACCAGAGTAATAACTGCTAGAATAATAAGTAGCAATGCTAATAGGTACTTATTTTTTGCCTCTATAGTCACGTTATACGCCACGTACGAAATGTACTTATTTTTTATGATAATATGAACAAAAACTTCTATGTAATGTCTGCGCTATATTATTATAAATCTGCTAATTGTGTAAAAATTAAATCTGCTAATTGTGTAAGAGTTGAGTAGACAAAATCATTACTAAAATCAAAGAGAATTGCTTATTCATAGCTCGGTGGTTTATTATATGAATTGTGGCCTCTAGGTTAATGACAGCTTAAGGGCCTACATCAATATTATCGTCGACATGGACATATTAACACAGCTAGTAGGTATAGAAAATGAAGAATTAGGGATATTTTTTTTGTTTACTCAAAATCTACGAAATATATTTTAATTCCGGTTTACGTGTTTCTATATATAATAGTTACTTATGTTTTGAAAGTTATTTCATTAGCTAATACGCGATAATAGACCGACAAATGAAAAAAATAAAAAATTAGAGAGATTGTTTCGCTAAGATTTTCTATCGAGAATACTTTTTTCAATCGCATTTCTGAGTTTATGCGATCCTAGATTATATTATTGAAAAAACATATACTTAAAAATAAGAGCTCTAGCCATTCAATATAAAGAAAAAATGAAAACTTCGTACGTAGAAAAATGCACGAAGCTATTTTGGTATCCTCTTAACCGACATCGTACCCTTACAGTCGCCCTATTTGAACTGAAAGCCTACTACATATAAATTTAATACCTACACTACCTATATTTTCTTTCACTCGTTCAGATTTAGATGGATATTAGATAGATTTATACAAGTACTAAATATTAAGATAAAACACAGCAAACAAAGGTCACAAAATAAAATATACCTATGCTACCTATGTAGGTATTAAGAGGGTACTGTACTCCTAATTTAGGTATTTGCCTTAGGTATTGCTATCCCTATTCCCGAGAACCGTGCTGAAAGGGACAAATATAGCTGAAACAGATTTTACCTACAAATTCTTTGAAAAAAAGACGTTTCGTAGTCCCTTTTTTTCTTCGCGAAAGTTAAACCGATTTTAATTGTTTTTACGCTATAATATAGATGAAGAGTATATCTATGCTTGTATCACTTTCTTGTTTGATAAATCGTTACCTAATATGCGTGATAGACGCTGCAACTTTACCTAAAGAAAACCGAAAAAAAAACGGGATATTCGGATGGTCATATTTCTTTTAGTTATTATGTATTGAAAAAGAAAGTGACAGAAGCATAGATATACTCTTCATCTATAATATAGCGTAGAAACAATTGAAACCGGTTTAAGTTTCGCGAAGAAAAAAGGGAAGTACGATACCCATATTTTTGTATGGAGCATAATTTGGCATCGTGCCCTCTTAAGCTAGGTACGCTACCAATAAATATCACTCCCTAGGTTAGTGAACGCTATCGATGTCATGCAATGTATTTTCCCACATTTATTATAGGTTCAGGACTTCCCATAGCGTGTTATGCGATTATTATTATGATTTGTGTATTGGATGTCTGAGGGGCGGAGACATAGGGGACATAACACATGCGAAATCAATAATAAGTGTTAGTGACTTTACTAAAACTCAAGTCCGTGAGGTTCTTTATATCATCAACAGATATAAGTTGTTTACGGTATGTACTTTCGTAACAGTAGTATATCCATACTAATATTATAAAGCTGAAGAGTTTTCTTGATTGTCTGTTTGTTTGAAACCGCTAATCTTAGGAACTACGCACTGGGTAGATTTAAAAAATTATTTCAGAGTTGGATTGTAAGTTATTGATTAGATTTGGTCTATTAAAGGCTACGAGGTTTCTGCCAATCGTTGCTCGTTTGTAAGTTTTCGCCAAGTTGTCCAAGCAGATAAGGAGCAAGATAAGCTTATTATCCCTTATTTGGCTTCTACAGCATTCTTGGGAGTAAAATAGGGTGGTGACACTTGTGTTTTTAAGTTTAAAAAAGTAAAAGTAACATATTCTTTATTGCACACCATAATGATTTACAAAGCTTACATAGCAGACATGTCATAGGTACAAAGGGCGGTCTTAGCGCGAACTGCGATCTCTCCCAGTCAACCTTAAGTTTAGTTAAGGTTTTTTTGAGGAATTTCATATATTTTTGTAAAAGCATTGATCAGGTATAAATCATCTTTAGTAAAAGTGAGGAATTTTTTTGTACGAGAGTAAATTTTAATAAATTGTGTTATCATTTTACATAAGTAGATTTTGTTAACCTAAATGATAGTGTCATCATTATAATGAATGACACTATCATGTCATTATTCACATTTGTGTTACGAATCGTCGCTAACATTACACACGCGTGATTTACGTGTGATATATGTCACATGATTGTATAAACGATTTTTTTGGTTAAGATAATAAAGTAAT
Source organism: Orgyia antiqua (assembly GCA_916999025.1). Lineage (NCBI taxonomy): Eukaryota > Metazoa > Arthropoda > Insecta > Lepidoptera > Erebidae > Orgyia > Orgyia antiqua. The sequence goes on from OU779862.1 coordinate 26,733,381, forward strand.
AGTTAATCCCAGATGACCTTTGTTAACGATATTAATAATATATACTTATATTATTATGGTCATATCTTTTATTATACGGAATACTTGCTGTTGCCCGACACTTCGTACGCGTGGAATTTAGAAAATTTCCCCCATGCAACATTTTTCACTGATGATTTGCTCCTATTGGCCGCAGCGTGATGTTATATAACCTTAAAGTACTTCGATAAATGGACTAAACAACACAAAAAGAATTTTTCAATTTGAACCAGTCGTTCCTGAGATTGCCGCGTTCTAACATGCAAACTCTTCAGTTTATAAGGTAGTGAATACCACCAATAAAAATATTCTAGTTAGAAATACTGTCTTCGTAATTTTTGTTACTAGGTGTAAAAACCTTACGAGCCCTCATAAAGCTAAACTGTTTTCGCTGTCGCTGAAATGTCGAGGCTCCACGATAACTGCTCTACGATAACTGCTCTACGATAACTGCTGCAGCCAAAACTGAAACAAAACTAAAAGTCAAACCCTATACCAACACGCCTGGTCAGTGCGGCACAGTAGACCATAATCTCTCCTAAAGTGGAGGAGGCCCGTGCCGAACAGTGGGTCGTTAATGGGCTGGAGAAAGCACATTTTCTATAAATGATGGACAATTCGAAACCAAACTCTGTGTAAAGACGCCTTGACCATATTATAACCCTTCAAAAAATATGGCCTGTGTTTAACAGTAGCTACAATGCTAAAGGGTCAAGAAGAAGAAGAATTGCATTATTTGGCAATCAGACCACCATGCTTCTTTCATGCCAGTATTACTATTAATATATACAGAGCATGAACCATTATATTGCGTGATATTATCAACACTATAATCAATTCGTAATAGACGGCTATAATTTGTAATATCAATTAGAATTCACATACCTTCGTTCTGATTAATCGCTACTATGCTCGCGGTCTGGAAAATCCTAATTAGTTAAGATTGATAATAAAATTATTCTTTTGTTTTTTATTTTATCAACTTCTAGACCATATACAGGTATCATACCTTGAAGATTTAAATCGCGAAGAAGACTTTGTTATTTTATTGTATGTCTCAAAAATTTAAAAACATTAGATTTATTTAGAACACGTAGATATTCAGATATAACAATGTAGTTCGAAAGGAATACCTTGACTTCACATTATAGACACGTGAAAGAGAAAAACTAAAGACATAAAGTAAGGGGTAAAAGAAAATCACCCTTAAATGATCACATTCGGCATCACGACTGTCCGCGTGAACTTTGGGTGTGTTCAAGTTTTCGTATAGTTCCTGTTTTGAAACAAAAACCTCAAACAAATACGATGTAAAGACAGCGTGACCTCCAGACACAAATATAGGTAGTGTGAATATAGATAGTACGCCATTTTCTATTGCATAAGCCGAAGTAGGTACTTCATGAAGGCTTTATTGATCTCCCTGCGGTACGAGCAGGTGGTTGACATATAACCTAGATTTTATTACTGTAGCCAAGTATTAACCTATTCTTTCATGTTTAACGTTTATATCTAATATACAAAATTCACGTGTCACAGTGTTAGTTACCGTTCTCCTCCGAAACGGCTTGACCGATTCTTCTCAAATTTTACATACATATTCAGTAGGTCTGAGAATCGGCCAACATCTATTTTTCAAACCTATTTGTTCTTTTTTTGTATGGCAAAACAACCTTTGCCGGGTCAGCTAGTCTAAGTATATATTTATATCGCTACGAATTCTTTACAGTACAGTAGGTAAAATATTTGCCTTTTAACGAAGAGGTCGCGGTTTCAGTCCTCTATATTTATAATTGTCCACGACTTCACACGCATGAAATTTAGAAACTTTGTTTTTGCAACATTTTGTATTGATGCTTCGCTTCTATTGGTCGCAGCATGATGTTATATAGCTTATAGCCATCCTTCATGTATGTATTATCTAACTCGTAAACAGTAATATATAAAATATAGTGTTTGTGAATGGTATACGTCCACACGTATGAAAGGAGGTATAATACCTTTTTTGAGATATATTTTTTGTTTACCTCAAACTATCTATAGAAACAGAGGCCTTAGAATGCTTAGCTCTGTAAAAAACGGTGCTCGAAATCGAAATCCTACTAAGTATTATGTTCTGTTCTGTTAAATGGATGTTAATGATTCATTAAAGTTCTCTACTTACCTAAGTATATTTTTTATAACTAACTACTACTAATGTTTCTTCAAAATGCAAAAAGTAAGACAGATATTTCAGTTGAATATAATTTTCAATAAAAAAATAATATAGCAATAAAATTACATTAGTTATATAATTTTTATTGCCTCGTTAAAAACTAGCATTTTTGTAAGTAGTTATTTAAACACAAACTTTTATCACCGGTGTAGTGTGAAATTGAAATTATTGATGTATAATATTGTCTAACACTTGCGCGACTCTTTCATTTAAATAAAAACTTGCAGTCACCGTGGTCACAGGTGAGACAGTCTCTCCTGTGACCATGGTGACTGCAAAGTCTCCGATACGCCGGGCTAAAATGTAAAACAAATACACACGTCTAAATCCGTAAAAAGTAGTTATATTTGATCATTCATGTACATTTTTTTATTGAATATAAACGCCATAAAACATATTAATCTATGCTCTTGGATTTATTAGTATTAATATTGTTTATCGAGGCATACGTGCATCTTATAAATTATAACACAATTCTCAAATTTAAAAGACGAACACTAAAAAAAGTACAGAATAAGGTTTTCAGTGAGTTTTTATTTTGTTTATGTAAATTTTGACTTTGAATAGAAAAGTGCCAAATAGCCGAACCACTGAAAAAGTTATTATAAAAAACTAAACAAATGCTGACTAATTGTTGTTAAGGTGAATGGCCGACATAGTTATAACGCCCTTCTACACTCGGATATTGCCCTTAGAATTCAACGTACTGTGTTTTGTTTACTATCTAAACACTCCTTGAGCGATCCGCACCAAAAGCTAAGACGGGACTCTACTACTGAGACATTGCTGTCTGTCCGTCCGTCTGTCAACAGGAAAGTAAACGGATTTCTGTTCTTCTTTGTTCAAAATCTGGTTGCCAGTTCAATTGTTTGTTAGCCCAGCGACGATTTTTTAAAACGAGCTAGATGAAAAAATAACAAAATCGACATCAGCGTCATCAATCAAAAAATTCTTGTCTTAAACTCTTTTTGCTAGCGGCTGTTAGTAATTTGCTAGTGTTTATAACAATAAAACTAAATTACTTTTAAATAAATAGGCATTATAATTACGAGTATAAAGAATACAACGAAGATGACTTTGCGTTCACTGTATTTTAACCTTATAATTAGTGTGATTGAGGAAAACCACCAGAGGAAAGAACACGCCTCTCATCAGATTGAAGCAATACGGGATTACCTTTAAATATTCTGACGTCTGTTGCAACATTTAGATAACAGTTATTGTTTATAAAGAAACTTAATATTAATTCTTATATTACAAAAACCCAAAAGACATAGCATGGGGCTCATCAAAACTTACAGGGTAAGGCAAAGCGGGAGTGATATTTCTGGTCTTCCAAACGTTCATGGGCTATGGTAAACGCTTACCATGAGGCGAGCCATAGGTGTGCTTGTTTGTCGCTCTTGTTGTATACAAAAAAACAACAAATCATAACATATTTGAAATTCGAACAATTTTGCTGATTTTATTAAAACTCACTCACTATCGCATTTGAGGTACAATACGGTAACGAAATGGGACAACCTATTAAATATGTATCTGAATTATTTATAAGTTACACATTCCAGAATATAAAATACATTCTACTTGTTAATTTCTATTCAAATTATGTACAAGTTTAAATAGTGTTAATTCAATAAAGGTGCGACGCCATCTTTCAATAAATTATTTGCCTAGTAACTAGTTTAATGATTATAAATGTACTCATTATTCTATTCCATAATCTATTATACACGCTGCCTTGGAAAATTTTCAATTTGGGTACAGTTGTTGATTGTCTTGTGGCCGGTACATACTAGATAGAGAAGTTTACAAAATTGACAGAAGTTCACCTTTTACACATTTTTTAAATACCTTTAAAGAGGTCTGGTTTAAATAAATAAATAGACAATTAAATAGATTTAAGCGTGTGGCTGAAATAAAATTCCAACTAGAATACAAGCGTAATAATGAGTTACTTTTCTAGGGAACTGAGATAACCGTTGGTAACCACTTAACTAGGTATGTAGTTAGCACGTGACATGTAGTGTGAATGCATTACTTTTTTCTGCTTATAATTTCTAATTGGCACTCGAAAGAACATATTCTGCCTGAATATTCAAATGGGCATTGTTCATATTTTTTTAAAACTCTTAATTCGAAAACCATTTCGGGGAATAGAGTTTCTGATCATGATCCATTAGTTTTTTTCGGAAAATTTGCTATATTAACGATTATTTTTCCAAAAAAGCAAATGATCTCTATTTGCCCATGAAATGAAGGACTTAAAATATTAAGGCGTTTTTAGGGATATACTACTCTGAAGTGGAATTGAAATTGGTCTATTATATCAACTTGTCATCTTTGAAAAGATAAAGTGCAATCTGTATTAAGTCTATCAAGAAAAGTCTATACACAGATTGCGTAAAACGATGACGTCACAACATTTAAAGTAATATCTTTAAGAATTTTTAAAAAATTCTGTATAATGAATATTTCAATAATATTGAAATTAGTTGCTTAAAATAGTCTATATTTTCTGAAAAGAATATAAAAACAGTAGGTTAAAAATTATGAACAATCAAAATTGTGCAGATGTTTTGCCTTTGTTACGCTATAATAAAATGCGGATTATGCGTTTTTTATATTTTCATACATAGTAAATTTTGTTGTTAATAACTTATAACCAATATTTAATTATTTACAATGATTACATTATATTTTATAATGATTATGATTTCATTATTTACAATAATAAAAATAAAATGTGCCACCTTTGTTCTTCCATGGAAATGTTCAATGAACAACGAAGACACAAACAAAGCATTTCATTGTAGAATAATTACTGACACATGCCTCTATTGTGTCGATCATTGTTGATAAATAACTAGTTAGTCAACACTTTTGTAAAGCGAAATATAATGTAGCGGATGAGTATCTTTGGTTGTTTGTTTCATCTCCAATTTAGGATTTTCTTAGAGGCACGCCCGGCACGGACACTTTTTTAGGGTTCCGTACCCAAAGGGTAAAAACGGGACCCTATTACTGAGACTTCGCTGTCCGTCCGTCCGTCCGTCCGTCCGTCCGTCCGTCCGTCCGTCCGTCCGTCCGTCTGTCACCAGGCTGTATCTCAAGAACGGTGATAGCTAGAGAGTTGAAATTTTCACAGATGATGTATTTCTTTTGCCGCTATAACAACAAATACTAAAAATAAAATAAAATAAATATTTAAGGGGGGCTCCCATACAACAAACATGATTTTTAGGGTTCCGTACCCAGTATCTCAAGAACGGTGATAGCTAGACAGTTGAAATTTTCACAGATGATGTATTTCTATTGCCGCTATAACAACAAATACTAAAAATAAAATAAAATAAATATTTAAGGGGGGCTCCCATACAACAAACATGATTTTTAGGGTTCCGTGCCCAGTATCTCAAGAACGGTGATAGCTAGACAGTTGAAATTTTCACAGATGATGTATTTCTATTGCCGCTATAACAACAAATACTAAAAATAAAATAAATATTTAAGGGGGGCTCCCATACAACAAACATGATTTTTTTACCGTTTCTTGCTCGATACTAATAACGTTGCCTTATGTTGCATAGATAATGGTACGGAACCCTTCGTGCGCGAGTCCGACTCGCACTTGACCAATTATTTAAATATTCAGGGACATTTCACACAACGTCCTCTGTACCAGAATACGGATATACTACATAAACTACTTTTAACATATATAAAGACCCAGACGCAATACAAACATTTGTATGACGATAAAAAATATCACACAAATAATTGTCCCGTGTCGGAATCGAACCCGCGACCTCGTGAACAGCAGTCCGTTACATGAACCACTAGATAACGAGGCCTGTCAAACCTTAATGCTAGTGTAAATAATAGGGTATTTTACATAGATGTTCTAGGGGAGGAAGGTTTGGGATTTAAGCTTTCCTTCACCAAAATCATGAAAATGGAGCAAAAACCAGCCTTTCTTTACTTATATTAGTTGTTATTTCAATCTATCCTGAATTTTGGTTACTGATACACATAAACTATAAATTTATTTTCACTAAACTTTAAATCACTATTTTCTTTAACAATTCATGTAGCCACGGATTTCTGTTATTGACACTAGCAATATTTATGTATGCTATAGATTATTGGTGCAAACAAAATTGGCACCAACATCTAGAAATTATATCCTGGATAATCCGCGGAGTTTCATCCACAACATGATGATATGCCGTTTATTTTGGAATCTTACACTTTGTATTTGTTCACATGACAGTCCTTTCGCGGAAAAATCTTATGTTCGTCAGAACATACGTTACACGATTCGTCACCTAGTAATTATATTTATGAGGAAACGAACTATATCACAATTTCTTCAGTATTTATTTGTTAGTGTGCGTTTGACGGGCTTCGTGGTGGAGTGGTTTATGTAATGGACTGTCGATCACGAGGTCTCGGGTTCGATTCCCGGTCAGGACAATCATTTGTGTGATATCCATAAATGTCATACAAATGTCTGTACTGCGTCTGGGTGTTTACTATGTATTATAAGTGTGTATTTACAAAAGAAAAGTAGTATATGTATTATATCCGTATTCTGGTACCCATAACATAAGCATATAAGCTTAGCTTGGGACCAGAGGACGTTGTGTGAAATGTCCATGAATATTTATTTATTTATTTTATTTAGTGGTGAAGTCCAAAAGGGCTGCTTCCAAGGTAAGAGTATGCAGCTGTATGCATGCTGATTCCATTATACAGTAGTAGCGCCTCGCTCTCTTCAGCCCGTTAAGGTCCGCCGCCACTGTTTAAATGTATAATTAAACAGTGGCGGCGCTAGCCTAAATGTGGGCGTCGGTGACTTATCTATTAGGTGCCACCAATGTGCTACACTGTGCTTGTACTGTACAATCTTTATTGTATTAAGTATATCAATGCAGTCAGTACCTGAGCAATCAAAACTAGGATATAACAATAAATTAGAACATCCTAGAGTAGGTACTTGTACTAACAGTAGGTCAAGTAGATATTAGTTCTAATATCTCATCTATAAGTTTCAAGTTATAAGTTGCCTGCAATAAATAACATATTATTATAATATTTGTTATTAATGTTTTTTTTAAAGATTTATGTTAAATATAAAATAGTTTACTTGTGCATCTTAATTCTCTTGTTTTCTGATTGTTAAATACAAAATGGAAAATTATTAATCCCGTCTATCTTGGCATTGTAAGTGCATAATATAGTTTATATAATAAAGTATTTAATCGGGGACTATTGTTTTGTGTATCGATACGACGATAGATTAAAGCGTAAATGTTGCGTCAGCGCAGTAGCGTCTAGCGACCACGCCATCGCCCAGTTTAATGGCACGCGTAAATGTCGTGCAAATTCTAAATTGTACATAAGGACAAAATATATTGATAATACTGATACGTGCACAGACATTTAGATCAACTACAATGATTTATACATACTATTTACCGTTGATACTGGCAAAAACCAGTATTTGCTTACAATGACATATTATTGTATGTTGTGCTTTGTGCTAATTTGGCCATTTATAATTTTGTAAATTCGGTTAACCATAGAAATAGTAATTATCAAAACATAAACTGAGGTTTGTATTGTTCATATTGAATAAGACGTGATTGCTTAATACAATAAGAAACCTATTTCAGTAAACTTTACGTAGTTATTTGATATAGGTACGATTAGGTATGTACAAATGCTAAACTGCAATTGAGATAAATATCGAGTAGTATATGGTTTGTAAGCCTTGTGAATGGAATGTTGCCACCATAAGATATTAATTTGAGTTTATGCAATTGAAACTTATAATTAGACAGACAGGAGGAACGTCTCGCATAGTTCTGCGATATACTTCTGTGACTATATTGCGTTTTAAATCTATAGGCACAATAGCGTCGTTAGTCGGGTTAGCAAAAAACGTTTTTATTTGTACAATAACATAATTAAACGCGGTTCCTATTCTCAGATTATTAATAGTAACTGATAAATATTAAACATAGAACTATTAAAAATATCTACCTACGTGGTATTCTTGAAATATTACGTAAAGGAATGTTTATAACCTAAATATTTAATTAGAAGAGCAATCAAACGATAATTTTCTTTCACTTTGATGACTTGCTAATATTCCATTCCTGCAAGGTTGCTGTCAGGAGAAAATGAATGCTGATTCAGCATAATAATATACGTTAATTTTAGTGTGTTCTTCACTATGACACCCCACTGACCTTAGCATTCAATTTGATATAGAAAAGAGCGTGTTTTCCCACGCTGGATCGATGCTCAAAGCTGTCTTATATGCTGAAAAGGTACTGCTAGGCAGAATATAGGCCCTTTTAGTAGTTTAAGCCCAAAGCAATATTTCAAAACAAGATAGTACGTGAGATGGATTAAACTTAAACTTTTAACATTTTCTGTTTAATTGTCTTCATCTCTTCAGTAAAATTAGTATCAAAAGAATTATATCATTATTGTAACATATCCATCACGCATGTCGAGTGTTATTTCAGTATTGATTAGGTTTTTAAACGTAATATAATTAAAATATTTTTATTCAGTTTGTATGATTTGTGTGGAGTAAGAAAATTAGAATTTTTCTACAGATTTTATTATTTATTTAAAATAATAAAAACATACAAATGATTGTCCCGAGCGGGAATCGAACCCGCGACCTCTTGATTGCAGTCCGTTACGTAAACCACTCAACCACGAGGCTCGTCAGAATTGATAGATATTTGTAACAAACATACACATACCTCTTATACCTTTGGACGAGCAATTCTTGAGGGGGCAATCAATAGACAGCTAGGTTTCATAAAAAAAAGAAATACTGAGGTCACTCAGATGACCGGGCAACACCTGTTTTTATGTAGGTATGTGTCATCGGCCTTTCACAATCTCAGTATTTATTTCCAAATGCTCAGACCACCGTGTAAATAATTTCTTACATTTTTCAAGCCATTATTAATATCGTTACTATTTTATTAACCACGTCGCAAGAGTAGGAAATGCTACGGGCCCCACGCCCAGAAAACACTTATAACCGCACTTGAATGGATATGCTCATGCATGATAAAGCAATTAAAGAACTCTTTCTCATAGAGATGCATCCATACCTCTATTCCCCAAGCACTAGTCATTTACAAAATAAAGCCAGAAAGCCCTTCTAGCTAGGTACACCTGCATGCTGTTCATATGTAGGCCAACATGTTTTTTCTAAATAGATGCCTCGTTAAGACTATAATAGTTTATTTTTAATTTATTACACAAGTTTACCGTTTTGCTCTAAGATGAATAGCACGACCGCAGCATGTGCTAAATTTATTATAATGAGTATTAGACTGGTATCGTAATAAAAAAAATGCTCAAACCAGATTAACCAGATTCACATCATACGATAGGAATTTCCATGTCGTAGAAATGTAATAGTAATGTCATAAATCGCGGTCAAGATCGAAATAATACATTAAGCAATATGTTCTGCATAAAGTAACAGACCCAAAATATAGATTATAAGTAAACTGAACCACAAGTAAGTCTTTAGTAATACGTTATGGCTTTGGCTTTCTAGGTACGCTAGCTGAGACCAGCGGCGGCACTAGTCTGAATTTGGACGTCGCGTCGGCAACCTTATTGCAAACAAATAGTATTAAAATCTCGCAGTACCTAAATATAATAAATGTCAGCAGAAGAAAATTAAAAAAAGAACTATTGAGGCCCCGTTCTTTTATAAAATAAAAATACTCCCGAAATTATTATATCAATAAAATATTAATCAACTGAGAAACGAGAAACGATCGCCGACGTGGAACTTAATACTACTACACTGGGGACTTTGCATCAGCAAAGCGGGCCTCAGAGTTCAAGTGCCAGTATTTAAAAAAAAAACGTAATGGTTTCAAATGTCACGGAATACCAGATACATATTAGTTGACAATTAGCGTGTAATAAAATGTTGATCTATTGGATGATTAAGACCTCACAAAGAAGACGCTTAGCAACATAGAAGGAACGACGCTATACTATCTTTTATGACACTTCAGAGCGTGTGGATATATAACACGAACCGCTTCGAGCTATTACCAGTACATTCACACAAATAAATGTAATACCTCTGCGGGATTCGAACCCGACCGGAGTACACTACCACTGCACTACAAGTCGAGTTTCATATAATAACTTAATATGTTGGCAAAGTATTGGTCACATGGTCAAAGAAGTATTTTAGCCGACAACGCTCGGCTACGATTGCGCACTACATAATGCGTTAATTGCGCATGCCCAAGGCTTCACAAAGCTATCGTCGCATCGTGCGGTGACGTAGCAAACTACCTTTAGAAGATTCTCGAATATGAAGCCAGACAGTCTGACGTCAAATTACGTCACATTGACTACTTAATTCATTCAGTACGTAACATGGCTATCCAGGAATCAACTCTAGATAATGTTATTGCATTAGCATGCATTAGCATGGACGAAAAAGGCTTGTTGCGCCGATCCGAGCAATGATTATGCCCCATCTTTTTATATTTAAAAACTCATTTCGTACGATTTTCGTGAACTTTGTAGGCTTGATTGTGGCGCAGATATTTTACTTTAGATCTTTGCCATCTGTTTCCAATCATTTTATAAAATTACATAAATATTAATATTAAAATAATAAAACATACATCTGTAATAAGTTGTACAGTTATAATAAGTTGCACAGTTAGCTTTTTATCTTATAGCAAGAAAGCGACTTTCAGTGTCGCATCCAGGGTCGGACAACACAGTATTGTAGGAACATAACATACGCGTGAATTCAATAAAAAAAACGAGTGAATGATAAAAACTTATCATTCAATAGCTACATGATATCTATAGATTACAAACTAAAAATTATGAATAACGATACAATTATTTTCTAATGACAATTACTTAATGTAATTTCCTGAATGATTTAACTTTTTAATCAGAAAATAAGTAATAAAAATGAATGGATGACTAATTATTTGATAGTAAAGTTATTACTATAATTTCCGGACGATGAAGTGATGGGCGATCTTTTTACGAGCTTTACTTGACACTATGTCTTGGTTCTCGTGTCCCCGGAATCGGGAGTCGTGATTCGATGTGGGCGACACAATACCGTATGAAATGTGGTGGCGAAGTATGTGATTATGTGTAAGGCAGAGGTGAGTGGGAATGCTAGGAGAGAACGCCCGAGAAAAGTATACTCTGATGTCATCACAGGTATACTTCAAAAGGGTCAAGTGCGTAGCACTTACAAGCGTCGGGCGTGTATGACAAGATGTTTGAGTGTGGATGAAGCCAAGGAAGTATGTTTGGATAGTAGCAGATGGCGCTCTATAGTCTCTGCCTACCCCCATGGGAAAAAGGCCTGATGTTATTATGATGATGATGATGATGAATATGCTCCTAAGAGGCCGGCAATGTTGTAAAAGAATACTGAAGTATTTATAAGTAAATTAATACGTGAAATAAATAAAATGTACAACTTCGCAAACAACTATTACTAACACGTTACTAGTATGCCAATGGATATTTAAGTAGTAAAGAGGTGTCCTGTCGGAATACCGTTCCGAGGTCGTGGGTTCAAGTCCTGCTTGCGGTGATCACTTCTTCTACTACAATTTAATTTATTAAGTAAAAGCATAGCCTGCAAGTCTATTGCAAAATTAATAAATTACTTTAGAGGTGTCATTTTATTTATTTATTTCTATTCCATATTTACCTTATGTATTTCATCCGATAATCCGTAATGTGACCAGACTAAAGCAGATCATTTTCATCTTGTTACGGATTGGCAAAGGATAAGAACTCCATATAAGTGGTCGAGGACATCATTTAAATGCTCCGTGTTGTATAGTTGCGTAAATGTAAACGATGAAGGCTGACATACGGAAACTGTTTGATTCGCTGATTATATAGAATTTTATATTATTTCGTTCTAAATACTAATATTCCATTGTTCTTTTTATATGTATATTTCATTGTTTTAATATTTATTGCCATTAGTAAATAATAAGCGTCATGCCTATTTTTCTTAGAATCGTAGGCAGAACAATTTTCTTTCCTTCCATTCTATACTTTCTTGAAGTGGAGGAGAGCCGTGGTTCTGACCGGGAAGTGGTACGCCTGATATTTCGAATCACTTACACGTAGGTGTTTACTGTCGTAAACTATAGTTGTATATAAGTGAAAAACATTTAGGATTGGATCATTACTTCCTGAGATTATTATCTATAGACAAATTAAGAACTCTACCTCTCATAGATTTCTCAGATTAAAACATAGTGTTATTAGCATACCATAATTTTCTTTAGCCTTGAGTTTCAGTTTTCGACACGCTCATATTAGTTTGGTACGTATCTAGCAATGTATTAATCTATGTAACGGAACCTTTGAAAGAGATTTTTACCTACTTGCGGTATTCATCATATTAACGACCGATGACAATGCAATAGTTTTTATAGTTTCTAAATTATATTTCAAAAATATTAGAGAGCTGTAATCGACTTTATTAGAACATATATTTTAGAACAAAAGTGCTTGTCAGAACAAATGTTTATTTAACGTTAAACTTTAATTACTTTTTGCAATTTATTCCACCACATTGTTTTTACTAAACAATTATCAAAGAAAAGTAACAATAGCGTCAAGCCACGTAATTTATTTGACATTGGGCGATAAAATTTACATCACTTTGCTAAATGAGTGATTTTAACCTTCATTAGAAGAGGCATCTGTATGTATTATGATGACGGAATGAACTTTCAATAGATTGAAATGATTTATTTCGAGTTCTATTGATTCTATTTGATGGAAATGTAAAGAAAATTTGTAAAACGTTTTTTATCTAAAACGGAAAACGAAATAGAGAGCTCTATTTTGACATAGTGACAACGGTTGAAGCAATGAAACCAATTATGTAACGCGTAATTTTCATTAACTCATAATTTTTATATCACGGACCAGAGGACGTTGTGTGAAATGTCCATGAATATTTATTTATTATTATTTATATAACATTTGTTATGAATAAAAACTCGCGCACGAAGCGTTCTATACCGTTACATGTCAGCATAGTCACGTCATCGTTGGCGTAAAAAGGTTTGTTTTACGGGACCTTCATGGGATATAGCCCGGTGACAGACAGACAGATGGATGGACAGACAGCGATGTCTCAGTAATCGGGTCTCGTTTTACCTTTGGTTCAGAACCATAAAAGGAAATATAATAAAAGGAAAAAAATAAAAGGAATATAATTAATTGCATTCCTAATTTCATGAAATAGATAGATAACACTACCTATTAGTACGGGATCCGTAGTATATTTTTTTTCACTTGATTACTATCAAGCTGATTTTCCGTGAGTAGCTTTATTATGACGAGACGCCCAATAATTTTCTATTCCAAAATCTCGATTGTGGTAGCTAACAGAGATAGCAAGGATATAATATCGTACTATTACTGGAAGAAAGCAGTAGCAGCAGCAAAAAAGTACAATATGATTGCCAAGGTCCACTAAAATTGTAAAAACGTGCTAAATATTTATTATTTATAAATACTTTATGCATTTCGAAAGAAACTAAAAATATGCGCAAGTTAAAATAGAATTGGACAGCGACTAGGGTTTAGAGACGATAACGTGACGTCATTAACACAGGATGCACTTCTTTATAAATTATCTTTTCCTTGAGAAGTGGAGACGCAGATTGTATGTAATTTAAAATTAAAAACTTGGTTCATTTCAACTGAACTTCGCTTTCAATACAATAGTTACAAAAGCCAGTTAAATCTAGACTAGATTTGACTGATTTTGTATTTGATCTATTGATTCAAATTTAGATGCTTTTTGATAAGATACTTTGGGATACCATTTTCTACTATAATGTGGACTGTAAACAGACAATATCTCAGTGATAAACTATCTATCCGTAATCGTTGATTGGTTAGGTATTGAAAGGTTAGTCATAAGCAGCAATAAAAGAATATTAATTTTTATTTTGTTTCCTTGTTGAGTAATAAACTCTCAAGACTGATAAATAATTACGTTATCTACGCAGACGACACCAAGATTAAAACTTTACATCACTAGATAACTCATCGACATATAAGGCTGAATGCAATAAAGTGATATAACTAAGATTACTACAGCATTATACAATAATTAACGTTTTACTTAATTATCTGTGTGGCTTATATGCATGCACATGATTTGATAAAATATACATATATTGATGTAGATCTTAGGGTGCTGTAAAAGCCCGCTAAAGGATATTGTATACAGATAACATTTTCTGTGAGAGACGAAAAATTGGAAAAAATACTCAACGTCAACACGCTTGGTCAGCGCGACACAGTAGATTATAATCCCTCCCAAAGTGGAGAAGGCCTTTGCCTAACAGTGGGACGGTAACGGGCTGGAGAGAGTGTGTAGTATTATGTACATCAGGTATTCTATTATACCTTCGTACAGAAAATAATGATTTTAAACATTTCATAGACGAAAACAGCTTCGAAAACAGCTTCAAAATTAAAGGAGCAGGCCTTTCTTTAGAGGCCAAACAACAATTAAATTCAAATTCTTTAATTTGTTGGACCCCACCGGACTGTTAAAGGTTTAAGTTTATTAGTTTGGTGAAAAAATTAACTAACTTTGACGCGGGTCGAAGTTAGTAGTAGTTCATAACAGAAAATCATGAATATTACATTATTTTGAGAAAATTGTCTTGTATTCATAGAATATCCAGGATGTAGCCATAGTTAGCGAAGTTCTAGGGATGTTTGAGCATCTACAAGATAAAAATGAATACGGCGCTATATGAATTGGTACCTAGTTATTACAAACAATTACAACATTTATAATTAAAATGTTAATAAATAGTTACCTATATTATGAACTTACGAATAAATGATTGCATTTATGGATTATCATATTTATATAATTTGTTTTAATATCTAGGTAAAACAAAAAAAAAAGAAAGTACAGATCTAATTGGCGTGGTCACTGTATGCTTATAAAGTTATACATTTATGTGAAAAGGGACCACATAAACGGGCTATGAAACACGACATGGCCATAACCTGTAGTAACTACCGCCGTATATTAAAACGGGCCGAGGTTAGAAAAGGCCCTAAGAAAGATGTTCTGGGAAATTCTCTTTTCTGTACACCTCATAGAGATTTTGATACTGGATCCCCATAAATAATGTTTGGCCACTGATAAGAAACTTAGGTAGTCTCTAAAATATAAAAATCGTTATTCCACAATACGTGATGGTAAAATACATTTCGACTTTTGTAAGTCATTTTTGGTCAGAATTATTATAGATATCTATTTAAAATATATTATTGTAGTCAACGGAGTCGTATGTATTTATAGATTTTATAAAACAACCCAAGTTTTTAAAATACTTTTAGTTATCGAAAATAGCTTAGCAAAAAACAGTTATTACTAAAACGTAAAAAAATTGGTCAAGTGCGAGTCAGACTCGCGCACGAAGGGTTCCGTACCATTATCTATGCAACATAAGGCAACGTTATTAGTATCGAGCAAGAAACGGTAAAAAAATCATGTTTGTTGTATGGGAGCCCCCCTTAAATATTTATTTTATTTTATTTTTAGTATTTGTTGTTATAGCGGCAATAGAAATACATCATCTGTGAAAATTTCAACTGTCTAGCTATCACCGTTCTTGAGATACAGCCTGGTGACAGACGGACGGACGGACAGCGAAGTCTCAGTAATAGGGTCCCGTTTTTACCCTTTGGGTACGGAACCCTAAAAATGGGTAATTATTGAGATTGAATAAAAAAGTTAGTAAATTTAATTTAAAAGAGAAAAGGTCTCTACAATTTTTTGCCTAACACTAACCTTTCTCGAGATATCGAATTAAACGCATTTTCATCGAAATGACCTTGAGCTGACCTCCCTAGATTCCCTCAAATTGGAATATAAGCTCACAATATACCCCCCGATCGATCCTTCATAATTCCCAAACTAGGTATTTTAGTGATTATTTTTCCCATTCTCAGCCGTAATTTGACTGGACTAAGTTTGCAGAAAGCTGAAATATACAAAGAAGATGAGACATAAGACGTTCTGTTATTGAAGTGTAAGAGGCGACGATACTACTAAGAAAAGATTTTGTTTACATTCTCATTTCGCTAGATGACGTAAATGTCCATTCTGTTGGAACACTTCAGCGTAATAAAGTTTACATCAGTGTTTATTGCATCACGACTCGTGTCAATAAGGAACCGCGGAACTGTTGAACTAATTGGAACTTCGCTTTTTACACGCTTTATATTAGCTTCACTTGTATGTTTGTTTGTATGTTTGTAACCGACTCCTTTGGACGCTATTTTGACCCACTTTAAACGGTCAGATTCTATTCAAATTTTGCACACCTGTCAAAGACCGATGACAATGCAATAATTCGATTATATAAAGCGTGTTTTTTAGTTTTTTTAAACTATTATATTTTTATTATATTAACAATTTTTGTTTCAATTATAAAAAATGCAATATTACAATTATGGTTTCCTGCTTCTATTTATGTACTAGATGATCTACACTTTACAATTTTTTTCCCATAGATCAGTCTATTGCTGAATGTACTTAGAGAAAATGGTAAAACAAAAACTATAGGTTGTCGCGATTTGATTTCTAGAGACAATTATTATATAAAGACATTTTAATCTATTCCATCCCTTATATCAGAACTAATTTTAATAATTTTATCTAACGTTTGGCTTTCGGCAATAGTGTGTAGAAAATATTATAAAACAATATTTTTTATTATTAATAGCACTACCGCACCTGGTTTATGAAATTAAAATAGATAGTTTGAATACGATAATTTTTATTTTATTTATTTTCAAAACTCATTACCTAAATATTCGCAACAAAGTTGCATTACTTAAAGGAAACTGTGTAAAGAAAATTATATCTGGGTACCTTTGATATTACGTCGCCGAATTAGATTTTCTTTTGCTATAAATTGTGAATTCGACTTTAAAGATCTTTTTATTTTTATTTGCAAATAATTGGATGTCCCTAGCGAGGCGAGGTAGCTGACCGTCAAAGTTTGCTTATCATAAAAGAATACTGACCTAATAAAGTGTTATATCAAGATGACACTGACACCAAATTTTAAAGATAGCGAAATGTGATTATATTGATAACTCCATGCTATGACTCCATGTATTTTATGCTTCTCTCCATTTATCTGTACTAGGTAATATAATAAAGCTGAAAAGTTTGTTTGTTTGAACGCGCTAATATCAGAAACTACCGGGTCAGAATAAAAAATTCAAAACTGAAAGAATATTTCAAATCGCAGCAGTAGTTCCTGAGATTAGCGTGTTCAAACAAACTCTTCAACTTTATGATGTTTATATAGACTGTTTGCAATTTATTTTGCGTTGCCCTTTGACGGCATTTAACTCACATTCACTGCTTTGTTCTGTAATATTTCAAATAAAACATTTAGATCGTAATTTCTAAATTGTGTTTTAAGAAACTAGATGTCCAAGCCGTTTGACCAATAAATCATATTTAAATAACATATTTCATCTTAATTAATTTAATTATTAAAAATAAAAAAAAATATTGTTTATTTTCACGAAATTTCTTTTATAAAACATAGGTATATATTAAATACCTATGTTTTATAAAAGAAATTTTGAAAAGTGTTCCACGATTCACAGATAAATCGTTGAACATAGGTAAATAGGAAAAAAATCTAAACAGCCGAGCAAGAGCCTCCTTTCTTTTAAAGTTGGTTAAAAATAGGACGCTATTGACGTATCGCTGTATAGGCCACATATGACACACTCTTTTTGTAAGGATTACCAGTTCTTTGTATGCATTCAACTGAATAAAGTTCTTTGTCCTAAATATATCTGTGCCAATGCTTCCAAGAGTTCCATCTTATTTTTAGCTTTTTAATTAGAATTTACGAAATCGTCATCTTTCACCTCATATGGCACAGCATTTGTATCTATTTATTTTGTTTCAATAAGTGAGTAAGTTTTATCACTGCATAGTTTTAACAAAATAGTATGTTTAAACTTATGTTAATTACGAATAAAACCAGTATTATTAAAATATTTGTAACTGGTTTAGCGCTGGCTTTTGTTGTAATAATATATCACAATAAAATTGCCGATAAAGAGAAAGGAAAGAATAAGCAGAAAATACTCTTAAGTACCTAGTTAATTAGTGTTTGGTCCGACCTTGGATATATACCAATTTTCTGTCACGCCAATTAACTTATTTGAAACGGAAGTACTGACATTTATTTGTACTCTTACTATCTAAATTACAATGTTCTTTTCATAGGGGTTTAACGCCCTTAGGAACAATGGCAATTTTATTTAAATGTCAACGACGTATCTCAAAGTTTCATGTCATCATTGTGTGGTCTTAATAAGATTTTTTAAGTACTTATACCTAGCTTAAATAAGTTCTGTATTTGGTCTTGTTTTACCTGTTTTAGATCCAGTAGTTACTCCAGAAAAAGGCTTAATCGCCGTATCAATAAAAATTTTTCTTTTTTTTTACACAATGTTCACTGATCCCAAGCTAAGCTTATATAATAACTAGCTGACCCAGCAAACGTTGTTTTGCCATACAAATGTCAGTGGGGGGGGAGGGGTTTGAAAAATAGATGTCCGATTCTCAGACCTACTGAATATGCATGTAAAATTTCTAGTACATATACTACTTTTCTTTCTTTTGTAAATACATACATACTTATAATACATAGAAAACACCAAGACACAGTACAATCATTTTTATGACAATTATAAACACAGAAGTACCAGAAGGTTGGCGTTTAAAATTGAGGACAAGTAAAGTTAGCCTGGGCTAACTTGAATTCATGGTGTAAAATGATATGGAACTCTAATATAAGTGACATACCGTGATGACAGTAATTTTTGCAATCTGCAAACGTCACTTTTAAACACATTGATACAAGTATGGCATTTAAAATCAAGATCTGTTTTAATCTGTGGTTTTAATACACCATATTCAATTGACACCATTGTCAGTTTGTAGTTGGTTTGTAGTGTGAACGCCGCCACGAACAAAAAGAACGAAATGCGCAGTCTTTGGGTGTTCTAGTCACAGAAGAACAGTCAGTTTTTCTGTGGTTCTAGTGTATCAGAGCGTATTTAAAAATGCCACAACATAGGATATCACAAGTAATTATATCTCAAATAATTCATTTTCACATCAAAAACACAATTTATAATTTCAATGACAGTCGTATTTTGATGAACGTCAATAATGTTGCTAGGCAACGGGGCAACTTTACGTTAGTACTTCACATACACATATTTTTTTGACCTCAAGCGGGGTGATTGATTTAGCCGTAGACGCACTGTCTTGTATGTCTATGTCTAGTCTTGATTATAAATATCACAAATGATTCTCCTGTGCGGAAATCGAACCCACGGCCTCGTGAACGGCAGTCCGTTACAGAAACCACTCGACCACGAGGCCTGTCATTGTCTATATCTAGTTTATAGCTCTCAATATGACTATTGTAACGAAGATGTTGCATAAATATACAGCGTATGCACCATTTTATAAGAATACTATACATAGATACCTATTGTATGATTCGCACAAGTGGCTAGACTGGCTTCACCGAGGCGATATCGATTTCCAGTAGAACAAGCTGTTAATTCAGTTCAAGGCCGCATTTACCCCAAATGGCATGCGATCATATATCCTACAGTTTAAGCTGTTATGTGATTCATTATATTGCTTTGATTGTATATATGTATGTATCAGTTTCAGAATTTGCAATAGAAGTCTCTAGTTCTATTACAGACATGCCCTAGAGAATAACTGGCATCAATGATAACTCAATGACTGGCATGATGTTTTTAAGTGAAATTATAATATTTTTAACTTTTAGAATAATCTTCAATTTTGATTGTGATGGCATATCTTGTAGTAATTATAATCTAGTGTAATTTTTGTTTGACCGGACAATATGACCTTCAGTGACCGCCCACGAATTAATTTTATACATAATCAATTCTATCAAGCTGCTTAAAGACACAGAAAACTTGTTCTTGAACAACCAAGGAAATGTGTTAATTCCTTAGTTTAATTCTAATATTGTCTAAATATTTGTGTTCTATTTGAAGTAATGACTAGTAGGTACTTAACTATAAGGTTTTGAAAAGAAACTAAAGAATAAAGAAAATTTAATTTATTAATTAAATAACCTCATTTAACTTACTCAGAATCCCATACACGCCCAGCCCTATATACTCTATATGTACAGCGCGGGCCCTTATTCTATATGTACATGACGCGCGGGACAGGCTTTGAAATCACAGGAAATATTATGAATTAATTTCTAAACCGGTGCGCCAACTTCTTCCTGGTAAGATCTTGTGAGTTGGGCTGCGGCGGCCGTTAGCTGCCGGAGGGAGCGGCGAAGACCGCGTAGGTGTCTGCGACACGCTGCTGCGGCCCTGGCTGCTGATTCCCGCTCGTCCTCGCCCTCGATACCAGAATCTCCGGCAGCACTGGAAGCATCGCTCTCAGTATCACTAAGATCCGACACCCGCCTGCCCCTTTCGACATGATCATCACTGTCTCCACTAGACCACAACAGCTCAGTCTTCAAGTCATTCAGCATTGAGAACATGCTGAACGGGTCATCATCACCCTCTTGCGGTAGGTTCATTAGCCGACTGGGCACGAGCACTGTCTCATCCATGACGTTCACCATTTTGACGAACTTCTCCATATCATTAAGTATGCTTTGTTTGGAGAATTCAGTGTCATCGTGCCTTGCGATCTTACGTAGCGTGTTCCTGTAACAATAGAAAAATCTTATTAGAAAAACGTTGTAGAAAATCAAGTTCTATCCTATAAAATAATGAGAATAGGATTTAGTTAACTAGCTGTTGGGATCTGATACATGACATGATCAAATGTGCCAAAATAAGCACCTGTAAACTGACGACCTTCTTCAAAGACCTTTGAAATTACTTCAGTTAAGAAGTAATTAAATTATTGGTGGCAAGGACTTTTTAAGGCTGGTACTAAATAATTTATTTATTTATCAGATTTTAAGTCCTTAGAGGCCATATACCATTATCTACAGCCATATTGTAACTAAATGATTTAAGGACTGAGCTGTTGTACTAGTGAGTACTAAAAAAATTTACATCAGTTCAGTTTCTATAGTCAATATTTAGCTCTTATAACTTCTATCAATGGATAAACATCTTGAAGTTATTTAATTATAAACTAAAACTAATATATTCACAGGCATATTAGTGATTAGAATACTAAAGTCAGCATAAATGCAAGAGTATAACAAAGCCAGTCACTTACACATAAGATATAGAAAATATTTCTTACTGTCACACACATGCAATAAAGTAAATATTAACAAATCTTTTTGACACTTTCTTACATCAGAACATTCATACAAAAATATAGTCGTGTGAAGGCAATAAAAAAAACTGTATTTAAATATTGGCATTTAGTTGATTGGCAAAAACATCTGAAATTAATTAGTTTGAACAAATAATTATTTAGGATGTATGTATGATCAGATAAGTACAATTAAGTTTAGGAAGTGTTAAGATCTTAGCAGAGTGTGCTCTAGTCTCTGCCAACCTCTAGGGATAAATGCAAGTCAATGTATAGTTACTATAAACATCATACAAAGTCTAAACATACAGCGAACATTACAAAAAAAGCAAATTAGTCAAATTACTTTCCATTTAAGCCTAATTCTAAAATTATAAAATTAACCATACCGGGAAGTTAATCTGATTATTTTGATACTGATAAAACTATTTACGTGGATATTTTTAAACTGCAAAATTTATGACTCAAATATAATACCTTGAATTTTTGTGATTATCTTGGATGATAACAAATGAATGTCATACTTTGATTTTAATAGTTTTAAAAATATGTTATACAAGACGTATAAGTTGGACAATCGTTCAAACTCTTTAACTATTTTATAAATAAAATATTAGTTATTTATGAGGATTAAATTCTAATTGGATTGAGGATGATGTTATGTCATTAATTTAATATTTTACATTTCTCTTTTTTTTTTTTTTTAATATTCATGGACATTTCACACAACGTCCTCTGGTCCCAAACTAAGCTTATTATGCTTGTGTTATGGGTACCAGAATACAGATATAATACATAAACTACTTTTCTTTTGTAAATACATACTTATAATACAAAGAAACACCCAGACGCAGTACAAACATTTGTATGACATTTATGGATATCACACAAATGATTGTCCCAAGCGGGAATCGAACCCGCGACCTTGTGAACGGCAGTCCAGTACATGAACCACTACGCCACGAAGCCCGTCTATTTTAATTATTATTTCGTTTTTATTAGCTTGACTTTACAGTTAAACTGAAATTTTTAAATAACTAGATACAATTAACTGACAGTAATAATTTTTCAGTTATAAAGTTAAACATTTAGGTTTATTTTGATGCCCATCTGTCTTTGAAAATTTTACAAAAGCATTAACAGTTTGGCGTCTGTCTGTTTGGCAATTTTTTTATATATATGTACATATTAGTCAATAATAAAGTGGCTTATATTTTACATTATTATGAAGCCATGAATCAGTAATTTGATTGGCTAATGACACCATTTCAAAATGCTGAATCTTTAAAATCATAAATTGATTAAAAGTAGTTACTAAAGACTACAATAATAAATTACATGTTAAGAGAGAGATAAAACAACACTAACTAATAAAAAATCTAGAGTAGAAAGAGATAGCTATATTATCTCATTGAAGAATGTTACAAACATTATGTGATGACTAAATACTATGTATTATGTCATCAAGAGAGCTGGTTTAACTAAACATAGTCAATGATTCATATTGATAATTTACTTGCTATTTGAAATATCTTAAGGAAAGAAGTACTTTTAAGAATATGATCTATGACTCTCTTTCCAGCCCATTTATAAACGTCCTACTGTTGGACATGGGCCTAAGTTTGGCATATGGTTTATTTTAGAGTTTTTCATCTTCCATGGTAGATGCTAACTGCTTATAATACCCGACATGGGGTGGTGACACTTGTACTTTTAATCTATCGTCACATGAATAATTTATCTATGACAATACAATAATGGCAAATATCTTTAAAGTTACATAGGGCATTTTTTTAAAATCGGTTTATGTACATTATGTACATTGGAGGCCTTTGCCGTAAGGCACACCGAGCAGAGGGATATATTGTAACTTCTAAAAAATCTCTAAAAAAATTTGTAATAAGTCTCGGAATAAATGGCTTTATTATTATTATTATTATGTACATTTATGGATCTATATCTCTTTAGGTGTATGTATATTTGTAGTATGTATTGATTATGCGTAATATAAGATTTTTCTTCTTACTTGGAATTTATACATAGCAAGTACACCACTTATACCCCTTTCCAAATAAACTGAGTCCATCTAAAGGTTGTCTGGAAGAGATAGCAATATGCAATAAGACCGCCAATTGTACATGTTTTATTGTTACATTAGTTAAGTGACATGTAATTTATGGTGTCCAATAAAGTGTATTTTATTTTATTCTATAATTAACAAGTTTTCTATAGTCATTATTATTCTTTTCACTTTTGCTTAAATATTTTCTGCCTGTGCTAAGTGCATGATATTGAACTTTTACGTTTAATTAAAAACTGTTGGTAACAGTGAAATGCCTTACATTTTATGTTTGATACAGATTATTTTGTATGTACTTGTTCTTAATTACATAATATGCTGAGTATATAATAATATAATCTGTGATATGAATGATGATAACAAAGAGTATTTATAACTAGTTAGCTATATATGATATGTATCTGTACAAGGAAGTTACAGGTATTTCCAGAATGTTACCTCTTTTATGTAGTTGGTTAATATGATAAAAGTTTTCAATTGACTACTAACAACTATTATTCTTTCTACATTAAGAAAAGCTGCTGTGTCAGGAATCAGGAATATGTCAAGTTTGTCAGTGGTCAGACTTTATTAGTGGATAAAACTCTAGTCTCCTATGATTCTTGTTAGTCTGTTAGAAATTAGTTATGTAATTTGAACCTTCACTGACCATAATTTGATTATAGTCTATTGAGCATTACCTATTATATGCCAATACATGAAGATCATACGAGGCCTTTCGTTATTAGAATGTCCTCATTTCAAAGAAGCCATTGCAGATTATAGCAGTGATATAATACTATTGCATAAAACATGAGTCTCAAGTATTTGGTGTCACCTAAACCTTGACTTCAAAATTAAGTACCTCATGGTAACCAAGCTATTAATAGATACCTACCAAATCGTGGTATTAATGAAAATACATATATCTACTCTACGATACTGAGTAATACGTGGTACCCACTTTGCGCACGCCCAAACAGGATAACCTCACCGAATTCACCAACGTATCAAATATTGTATTAAATTCTTCTCAGAAACATATACAGCATAGTATACTGTTGTAATTACTTTAAAACGTTTCGTCAGCAATGTGAAAGGGAGTGACACTCGCATTTTACAGACAAATCTTACACAAACATTTTTGCCAACACACACCATTTTGTGAAAAATGAGTCACCACACAAATTCCAGAATGTAATAAGTGATCACGAATGCATAGAAACACAGGGCCACACTCAAGGAACATGCAGTTAACGCAACTATAAATTCGAACGCATCGTTCATGGTTACATTGCAAGCCACCAATTCGTACCTGCTATTCTCCAAGTTGGTCGATATATCAGTGTTGAAAGACATTTTCTGTGTTATTTATTATTTAAATATCACTGAACACACACAACTAAACTTTATTATATCACTATTTTATTGACTTTACAAGCACGGCTTGCGAAATAACGTGAATTGATTAGATCACAGACTGACAAACGACCATACGCGACGAAGAGGTTTGACGTTTTGCTAGAGGTGGGGAGCGTTCTTGTATTTATATGACATGATCATACGATGCGGGGGGAGCGAACTTTGAATTTTATCGCTGTTGTTAATGTAGAATAACAAAGTGATGATATGAATTTAATTAACTCTACTAATATAATTAACATATCAAATATAACTACTGCCTTTGCGCAAAGATTAATTTCTTGTTTCTGTCAGAAAAAATAATCCGTTCAGTTAGGATGCGGACGACCGGGCGCGGCGGGCGCGTCCCATCGAAGTCACACCACATACAGGCGCTCTGATTGGTTTAAGCTAAATACAGGATTTTTCTTATTGGCGTTATCAGTGTAAACTATGCGCGGGCATTTTAAATTTTGAATTGTACACCATAAACCATAAAACGAATGTTAAGGTTCGAATAAATTAAGAAATATTTTATTAAACTTTTAACATTCAGGCTTTTAATGCTTTAATCAATTATCCTACTAAGCAGAGGTATTATCAACAATGAATGAATTCATTTTAGCAATTAATTTTAATTTATAATTAGGTACATAAATATGTATAATATATATAATAACTAAAAACGTCCAAGTGCTTAATAAGCACAATGGCCAATTTCAAGATGTCCCTAAGTCCATTTTCTTAGGTTACAGAAATGGCGGCGGTAAAGTTTTATGAAGTCTTTGAAACTATACCAAAATACTTTATAGCATAATTTATGGTAAAAAAAAATTTGAATGTTGTATAGTATTAATTTAATGAATAAGAATAATGGTTTGGCCTAAGTATCTTTGCTTTTGGACTTAGGGACTTTAAGGTGGACTTGGGGACTTTAAAGTGAACTTGGGGATTTGAATACATAAAATTTTGGACTTAGGGTGTATTCTTGAAACAAAAAACGAAAGTTTTATTCTTTTAATCAGGACATTAGTCTTAAATCAACACTATCACAATCTTTTACTTTTCTCCTTACAAACTAATAAGTTAACAACTCAAAATAGTGTAGTGTCAACTTTGTGACATTACGATAGAAAATCATGGACTAAGGGACTTTTAGACTACTTAGGGATTTTTGAACTGCAATTACTGGACATAGGCTCAAAGGTGTTTGAAAAAAAATACACTTGGGAACCACTTACAAAGGTTTTAAATATAGAAAACCGTAGACAACGACCAGGTTTTAGCAGCAGAGTTGATAGTGCATAAAATCCCTAAGTGGACTTAGGGACATCTTGAAATTGGCCATTCTTATTGACTCTTAATTCCTTTCTACATCACAGAAAATAGGAAACTGTATAGATACTTGTACTAAAGCAATATTCTCAAGATTTTTGGGTTAGTGATTAACGTTATGTGTATTCTTAATCTATCGTTATTTGTATTTATCATTAGGTTTTTTTAGGCATCTACCTATTAAATCTATTATGCAATATTTTTTCCTCTTTATCTACCTACTACAGTCCACTGAAAAATTATTATGCACACTTTCTTTCAGTAAACAAGGTGAAAGGTCTTTTAGTTTACAATAGACAGGTATCCAACCATTGTATGTAAAATTATGAACTAATTTTCATTCATTTACGTAAGTAAATTATAAATTTTAATTGTTAATGTTAATAGGTACTTACACTATCGATGTAAAATTACAATTAAATTTTATGGTTAATTTTTAACAGGTAGGTATTTTCAGGTACATACCTGCGTACTAAATTGGATTTTTTAACATCCTAGTTTTATAACTATTTTTTTTGGTATGTTTTACATGGAGAATTTTCTACGAAACGCAACTAAAATTTTTAACCCTAGAGCGCACCTAATCTTGAAATGATGAAGTAAGATAGTGATTCTAATGAGAAAAATTCTGCTAGTCTAAACTAAACTAAATTAATATTTATAGTTAGTGAAAAATAATTTTAGCAATTAGAAACTACCAAGCTAATAAACCGAGGTTCCTTTTGCATCATAGGGGAGCAATGAAAAGAAAGAAGGAAAAATTTGTTACAGAAATTTATGGGAAGTTTGTTTTGATAGGAATTAGTATGAAAATTTGTTCCGTATGCGCCGTTCTCACCAGTATGCTATAAGTAAACTATAATCCTAAACTCTCTCTTGGATCAACAAAATATTCTCTATCTCCAGCTCATACACGTCCCACTGTTGGGCACAGGCCTCTTCCACTTTGAGAAGGATTATGGTCTACTGTGCCACGCTAACCAGGCGTGTTGGCAGGGGTTTATTTTCGAGTTTTCCGTGTCTCACAGAGGATGTTATCTGTGCACAATATTCCCCAGCTGTCTATTACAGCACTGGGAAGGAAAAGGGGTGGTGACACTAAACTTGTATTCTTAATCTGTCACCACACGGATATACAAAAAAAATACCTATAAAACGGAAAAAATCGACACATCTTGGCCTTTTTTAATGTGATATTTACGTGCGCCAACAAATTCCCGGCATAGAATATGATGCATCAGATATTATTGGTGTATAATCATGTCTGGTTACATACATATTAATATCACGATAAATACGATAATACTAAATTACGAGTAGGAATCGCACAAGAAGGGTCCCGTACTGTTATTATCAAAATATATATTTGTCCCCCTCGCCGGGCACCATTATGGCCCGGCGGCAGGACAGAGAGGAGAGGAAAAAAAAAAAAATATTTTTGTCACACCGACCCCAAATAACACCAAATAACGGGACCCCAAAAAATAGGATAAGGCCAGGAGTTTGAAGATGATGAGTGTTCGTTGTTGTAGCATCCACTAATATACACAAACTGTAAAAAATTCAGCTCTGTAGCTGTCACCGTTCCAGTGTTACAGCCTGGTGACAGATGGATCTACAGATGGACGGGCAACGAAGTCACAGTAATGGGGTCCAGTTTTAGCTTTTGGTACGAAACCGAAAAAACATTTTATTCGTAGAAAACATGGGCCATTGACGCAGTATTTCTTATTTTGCAACAATTTCTTATCACGCGAGATTTCTGTGACATAATATGTGGTTTATTTAGATGTAAAAATAGATACTGCGACGTGTTACTCGATTCTTCCTTATAACGATAACGTAGATATATTTTCTTAGATTAATTATAATCACGGTATACGAATTGACGAATAATATATTTTTATACTGTTTTGAACGTTAGATTTTAGAGTTAGAGAGACAATCATTGTTTAATCTTCATGTACTGTCTTGTTAATGTGGAGGTTTTGCAATAAACCCTCAACTCAACTAAACGTTAGACGACGGTCGACCAGAGGGTTTATTGGACTCATATTTAAATTTATGATGTGATTATATCTTAGTAGCGGTCTAAAACGTACTTTTACGAAAGATGAATAAAAGTATGTACTTAAAT
This sequence comes from Orgyia antiqua, assembly GCA_916999025.1. Taxonomy (NCBI): domain Eukaryota; kingdom Metazoa; phylum Arthropoda; class Insecta; order Lepidoptera; family Erebidae; genus Orgyia; species Orgyia antiqua. The sequence continues at coordinate 26,761,996 of OU779862.1, forward strand.
CTCGTCCTCAGAAAGTTGAAATAATTAAGAACACTGAAAAGTAAAACTTATAGATTCAATTTAAGAGGGATCTCTATCAAGCTATTGGATATTGCATGGCTATATTTTTGAGCGCTATAATGAATGAATTTAGCTGGGCTTCCTGTTCTGATATATTATAGAACCTAAATAGAACAGTGATATCTCCAGTCACGTAGTCGCCCACGCAGTGATAGAGTGTAGTTTTGTTGCCATAATAATCGATATACTACGCGACGATAATTGAAATAAATAATGATGTCTTCAATTGATTAGAACTACAAAAATATCAGCAGCTGTCGCCAAGTGGTCATGTTGTTTGCTGGGGGTCAGTTTATCAGATAAACTTTATCACGCACTGATGTCATGCTAATGTCGCTTCGATCTACAATCCAACACACCCACAGTAAAGCTTGCGTCATTACAAGACGTTTATTTACTAAAAACTATTGTGAGGATACGCAAGTTATTTACATAATTACATTAGTAATTGCTCTTCCTCAATGGCGAATACTTAGTGTTGTGAATACTTAGACTCAGAGTCTTCAATATGGTTTCATAAAGGCCGGTGTAAGAATCCGATAGAGCCAGAGGTAAGATAACGAATATTGAAAAATTCTATTTCGTTTTGGTAACACTAAAGTGATACCCTGACTAACTGGCTAAAGAATATTGATCGGCTATGTTCCTATACAAACAATGTCTGTCAAACCCATTGGCTATCCAGACTCCAAATATCTTTTGACGTAGCTTTTATGCCTAATTTTCCACAGATGATTTTATAATTTTTATGCAAATATTTATAAAAGGATTAACGATTTGGCCTTATTCATAATGACTTAACGGAGATTTTATCGGAGAGATAATGAACGTTTTAGCGTAAAAAGACTATTATGAATAACAAGTTTTGACAATCTTCGCGAACATATTTTAGCGAACTTTTAAACCTCCGATAAGTCATTATGAATAAGACCGTTAGTCAACAATGGAAGGTCCAAAATTTCTACTTTTTTACCCCTTATTTCATCAAGTTTTTAGAAAAGAGAATTTGACGGAATAATGTTACCTAAGCTTTTAATTTTATAAAATTTAAAACATAGGTACCTTGAAATAACCCCTAATAAAATAAACTAACGCCTAAGACGTTAAGTAATTTAGGCAATGCCTAAGTATTATAATTACTGATATGTATAAATGACATTAAATTTTGATCTGCGCACGAATATGTAGCTTGTTTATGTAAATACCTGTGGTAAATACACATAAATACACACATATACATGAGTAAATATTGTTTATAGTTGTTATACAGATATGGCTCAAAACACACGATACATGTGTGATAGCCGTTGATAGGTGAATATTAGAGATGTGCCGACTACCACTTTGACCGACTAGCCGACTTGCCGACTAGTCGGCTGCAAAGAGGCCGACTAGTCGGCTAGGCCGATCTCGGTTTCGGAGATTTCCGTACGACTTCGTCGGAACCTGTTTATACGTGTTTTGTTTACTTCGCTAAAGTCGCTAATATAATAACATTAACTTCGCTAATAAAATAAGTTCATCTTTACTTACGTGCGGGTCATAGTGCCTTAGAAACATTCGTGTTCAAAATATTGAATGTTTATTATTTAATTTGTTGGTAATTAAAAATTACCTACTTTTTTAATTTATTAAAAGTTAATAGGAGTTTTTTTAAGAAGATATTATTTAAAATTATGGTGGAAAAAGTGATTACCGCAAGCGGGACTTGAACCTACGACCTCGAAATACCGTTCCGTAGCTCTGCCAACTGAGCTTATTGCGGTCGTGCTTTCAGTAATCAAATTAGGCCACTACAATTGTCAATCGATTGAGTTTGTATCGTAATTTTACGTACAACACCATCTATCGAGAATGTTTAGCAACAACCTCGTTCAGCCACCTAGTATTCTTTACAGAATACAATTGGGTTAAAAATAATCACGAGACTTTCATTACTAAAGTAATTTTACTTAATAATTTAAATTATGGTGGAAAAATAAGTAATAAGTAAAAGCATAGCATATCAATTGCAAAATTTATAAATTACTTTAGATATTATTTTGTTTGATAATTAATACCAATTTTAAGAAGGTACCAATTTTGTTTTGTTCATGTTATAGATATGTATTGTCTTCTCATGTCTTTTTTTTAAACCAATATTTTTTAGAAAAATATTTTAACGAAGAAACGATTGGTTTGCTTTACTTGTCGAAATTTGTAAGATTGATTATAAAATCCAAATAATAATGAATAATAAAGGTTTTATTTCATTTCGGTTCCCCTGTTATAGTACATAATATTGAGAAATACATATAAAGTATAAAGCCGACTAGTCGCCGACTAGTCGGCACATCTCTAGTGAATATACGTACTTTATAATATATTACTTCATATAATATTATGATTACGATTATATTGGATGGTAGCTAATGCGTTCATGGTCATTACAATTGTTATTCATTTTATAGGTATTTCTATACTTTATTTAGCTGTTTTCTGCAATTTCGTACGCGTGGAATTTAGATGGCAAACCCTGTGGGCAAACCATAACAAATAGTAAAAAAAATCGTCCGTTTGAACCCCTGTATCTAATAACAAAAACTATAACATATTTTTGAAGATTTAAGGCATTTCAGAGGATTCTATGCCTGTATATTGTAATATACAGGTATACAGAGGTGTAACCTCTATAGGTTTCATACTTGTAGTAGGTACATATAACTACGGAAAATCTGGCATAGGATAAAAAAAAACAAAATTGCAATCTATACTAATACCACCAGTCCGATTTAAACAATTCTTTCAGTGTTGGATAGTACATTTATCGAGAAAGGCTGTATAACATTACGCTGCGACAAATAGGAGCGAAGCATCAGTGAAAAATAAAATGGGCAACAGGAGTTTCTCCTAGCTACACAAAAATTTTGTGCCAACCCAGAGAGCGAACTTGAGACTTTATCCATTATATCTTTACGTTACGGCCCGTTTAGTGTATATTTAGTTATATGGGACAAATATTTTTAGCGAGTGGTCAAGAATACAAGCAGTAGTAGTAACTGTATATACACAGACTAGACAGCGCGGCGACTGCAATGTAATAAACTGAAAATTGTTTTCACTAGCAGTTGCAAACAATTTTGGATTTTGGATGTTTTGCTTATGTTGGCGCGCCAGAGAAAATTAAGGGCCTACATCAATATTATCGTCGACATGTACCTATTAACACAGCTAGTAGGTATAGAAAATGAAGAATTAGGGATATTTTTTTGTTTACTCAAAATCTACTAAATATATTTTAATTCCGGTTTACGTGTTTCTATATATAATAGTTACTTATGTTTTTAAAGTTATTTCAAACGACAAATTTTAATGAAAAAAACAAACAATGAGAGAGGTTGTTTCGCTAAGATTATCTATCGAGAAAACTTTTTTCAATCGCGTTTCTGAGTTTATGCGATCCTAGATTATATATTGAATTATATATTGAATATGAAAATGCACGAAGCTATTTTGGTATCCTCTTAAGAGGATACCAAAATAGCTTCGTGCATTTTTCTACGTACGAAGTTTTCATTTTTTCTAGAGCTCTAATTTTTAAGTATATGTTTTTTCAATATATAATCTAGGATCGCATAAACTCAGAAACGCGATTGAAAATAGTTTTCTCGATAGAAAATCTTGGCGAAACAACCTCTCAAATTTTTTATTTTTTTCATTTGTCGGTCTATTATCCCGTATTAACTAATGAAATAACTTTAAAAACATAGGTAGGTAACTATTATGTATAGAAACACGTGGATCAGAATTAAAATATATTTAGTAGATATTGAGTAAATAGGAAAAGTATCCCTAATTCTACATTTTCTGTGCCTACTGGCTGTGTTAATATGTACGTGTCGGCGATGATATACGATAATATTGATGTAGGCCCTTAATGACAGAATTTCACGCGTATTCTGTTCTGACTGTAAAATTGGTTACGTATTTGCAAATATTTTTGAGGATTAGAAATTTCCTTTGGCTTCATGGAATATTATCAAACAAAATACTTAACTAACGCTTATCGGCCACTATTGAGTTTTATGCTTAGCAACAGATAACACGACTAATACAGATCTATAAAAAATAATAAGGAAAATACCCGCATATTATATGATAATAACTGTAATCGATATCAATATATTTATGGTTGTAGTATATCTATCCAAGCGAAAAATATTACGATTATGTTTATGTTTTCGTCTAGTATTTTGAAACACATTACTTATTGACTTCCGCGTGATAACGTGGTGTTATTTAAACATATGATAAAGTACGTTTCAATAATGTATACATAAACCTAATAAAAATCTAAGAAGTTGATGTCTGTACTGTGAAGATCTTGAAGAAAAAAATGGATAGGCAGAAGTCCTTATAGGCGTAATAGAAGCCAGAACAATGGTTTATAAAAATTTTGTTTGCCTGTCTGTAAGTTTGTACGCGCATTACGTCAAAACTACTGCATGAAATTGAAATAATGAAATTCTTGTTGCCCAGTCATCCAAAATTTCACGTGAACGAAGTCACGGGCAACAGCTAGTGTAACAATACATATTTGCAGCGTTCCGAAAAAGAAATCTTTCAAAACCTCCGTGGTGCATTTCGGTATCGAATTGAAACTCTTAAAGTTAGTTTCTGCGTGACTAATGTTCTGCATCCACCAAAAAATAGGATTTAATAAATTAAATTATAGTGGAAAAAGTGATCACCGGAAGTGGGACTTGAACCCACGACCTCGGAATACTGTTCCGTTGCTCTACGTTGCAATAGCTCAGTCGGTAGACTCTACTGACTGAGCTGTTGCGGCCGTGCCAACAGTAAGCAATTTATCCACTATAATGTCACTCGAATGAGTTTACATCGCATTTTGATGTACAACGCCATCTATCGAGACTGTTTAGCTTGTTCTCGATTTATTAAGTAAAAGCATAGCAAGTCAATTTCAATATTAATAAATTAGGCACTTATGACGATACCAAAATAGCTTCGTGCATTTTTCTATGTACGAAGTTTTCATTGTTTCTTTAGATTGAATGGCCAGAGCTCTAATTTTTAAGTATATGTTTTTTCAATATATGATCTAGGATCGCATCAACTCAGAAACACGATTGAAAAAAGTTTTCTCGATAGAAAATCTTGGCGAAACAACCTCTCAAAATTTTTATTTTTTTCATTTATCGGTCTATTATCGCGTATTAACTAATGAAATAAATTTAAAAACATAAGTAACTATTCTATATAGAAACACGTAAATCAGAATTAAAATATATTTAGTAGATTTTGAGTAAATAGGAAAAGTATCCCTAATTCTTCATTTTCTGTGCCTACTGGCTGTGTTAATATGTACGTGTCGGCGATGATATACGATAATATTGATGTAGGCCCTTAAGAAATAGGATTGTTTTCAAACGGTCCAATTATGACGTAAAAGTATGGGTATCGTACTTCCGTTTTTTCTTTGCGAATGTTAAACTGATTTTAATAGTTTTTGCGTTACAAAGAGTATATCTATGCTTCTATCACTTTCTATTTTTTCAAAACATAATAACTAAAAGAAATATGACGATCCGAAAAACCCACCTTTTCATTTTTTTCGGTTTTCTTTTTCACAAATTTGGTAAATTCTTACCACAAAAGAAAGTGATAGCAGCATAGATATACTCTTTATCTATAATATAACGCAAAAACTATTAAAATCGGTTTAACTTTCGCGAAAAAAAAACGGAAGTACGAAACGTCTTTTTTCAAAGAATTTGTAGGTAAAATCCGCTTCATCTATATTTGTCTCTTTCAGCGCGGCGCTCGGAAATAGGGATAGCAATACCTAAGGCAAATACCTAAATGAGGAGTACATTACCCTCTTAAAAACCGCTCCTATATATGTAGTATTATTAAATGATTTCCCCGCTTTGCTATGGTCCCGTACAAAAAGGATAAACGGAACCCTAATAATAATAATGTTGACTTCGCTCTCCGTCCCTCCGTCTGTCACCAAGCTGTATCTCTGGAACGGTGATAGCTAGAAAACTAAAAATTTCACAGTTTATGTAGGTATATCACTTGGTGTTATTTACTCGCCAGCGTCATTCTCCTGCCCTTATTCCGTCATTTGCAATTGGAAATATAAGGGTACGGAACTCCGCACGTGCGAGTATAACTCGTATGTTATATACGAGTATAACTCGTTAACCGTTTTTTTTATATTCCTGCCCACTCACACATCTAGATTTTCAACGAAATCTAGCCATGCATGTTTGTCTTCAAAAACCTCAATATTTAAATGAGCTATGTAAACTTTAATTATACGCGAAATCTCGTAGAGATTTAATAACTATGTGAAAATAAATTTTCCTTATCATATGCAATTAACATGTCCGTGAGTAAATATGAAAAATGTTTGAAGTTTAAACATTCTGATTATAATGTAAATTATTAGTTTTCTTTCCTGTTTTGACTGTGGCTAATTGCGTAATATTTTGAAAAATCTTCTTTCTATGAAAAAAGTGATCACCATGAGCGGGACTTGAACCCGTGACCGTGGAATACCGCTTATTATTTTTTATTATTTATTATGTTTTATAGTTAAGTAGGTTAAAATAGAAATTAATATTACACGCCAGATAGGATACGCCTAAGTTGCCCTTAGCTGTAATTCCTCGACAGTTTCCATAAAGGTTGTCTGGAGATCGGTATCAGCGATAAGACCGCCGCTTGTACATACTCTAAGCTGTATTATATCTATGTAGTTTGTATTTTCTTTGGTGTACAATAAAGAATTTTGTATTGTATTGTATTGTACCGTTCCGTTGCTCTTCCAACTTAGCTACCATGGGATCAGCACATGATACCCAAATTTTCCACTACAATTTAAGTAGTATATAAATCCTGCTCATGGTGATCACATTTTCTACTATAATTAGATTTATTAAGTAAAAGCATAGCAAGGCAATTGCAAATATTAATAAATTAATGTCCTTTCTTTCAAAATAAAATAGGTACAACATTATAAGACAGCAAATGCAAAACAAACAACATAATTTCGTACTTTTTAAAAAAAAGTTCGTCCGACTTCATGTCCCTTTGAAATTTGAGGGCTTTTCTCGATTTCTTAGTAGATAACCACCAGATCCTGACCTGGTGCCAATTGGACCACTAGGGAACCACCCGTAAAAAAAAATCTAATAAAACAATAATCATTCAAATCGCTTGGTCCAGTTAAAAGTTATGAACAAACATAAAGAACTAAAAACATACAGACAAATTGAGAACCTCCTCCCTTTTTGAAGTCAGTCGAAGTTAAAAAGGTGAGTAGCTACCGCTGTATCAGTCGTATCAATGCTGCCCTTGGGGTAATATAACAGATGAATTCAGTAGTCTAACTAAAGCAATCTGCGCCACTGAAGTCGACGTTACGTTCTGGAATGCTCTCGCATTTTGATTAACTTGTACTTGTGAGGATTCTTTAATCACAGTTGTCAATTTAATCAGACTTTTTGGTATTTACTTATTAATATGTAGCGCCATACTTTGTTTTCTGTACTGTTTTCTGTTGACTTTCCTAGAATGCGCTTTATTTTTTTGTAGTCGAAAATATTAGACCTTTTGTTTTTTTTATAGATTTCATTTTTAGTTATAAATTAAAGTAGAACATGAAAAATTTATCGGAAGAAAACAAGTGTCATCATCTTCTTTTCCTCCCAGTGAGCTGTAAGAGCCAGCAAAGCGGAATTATAGGTTGTAAACAGTGGTTATCTTCACAACATCTCCTTGAAAATGGTAAAACTCGAACAACAACACGGGTGGTCACCGTGGCGTCTAGACCAGATAGTTCCCGAAACAGACGAAGTCCGTGTCTTAAATCCATATTATTTTACTCTTTGGTCTCTGTCTAATAAATATACTGCTATGGACAAAAAAGAATAAAATAAGAATAAATAGGCTACATTACTTATGTAAATAGTATAGAGTAGGTGTAGGCTATAGTGTTAAAAACATGTTGAACTTTGAATAAGTATATAATATGTTGAAGCAGCGTGCAAGCAAGTTTATAGATGTCGAAAGCTAAGTCTCTTTTATAAAAAGAGATTATTTTTCTTGCTTGCAGTCACCATGGTCACGGGTAAGACAGTCTTACCCGTGACCATGGTGACTGCAAAGTCTCCGAAACGTCGGGCCAAAATTTGAAACAAATATACGCGTCTAAATCCGTAAAAAGTAGTTTTATTTAAACAGATGAGTCGCGTAAGTGTTAGAAAATATTTGTTACAATTTGTTAATGTATTTTAGAAACTAAAATAATGTTATTGATTTTATGTAGTCTGAGCACAATGTTTATGGTAAAAGTCTATCTTTATGGTCAATGTAAAATTAAAATCAAATGTGGGTAAACCCTGTAATAACTGGTCGTAGAAGACACATTACAGCTCAGTCTCACCCGTGACCATGGTGACTGCAAAGTCTACGAAACGTCGGGCCAAAATTTAAAACAAATATACGCGTCTAAATGCGTAAAAATTAGTTTTATTTAAACAGATGAGTCGCGCAAGTGTTAGAAAAAAGACTTGATATAATGTAAGTAGACCATATTATATTGTCATCAAAACACATATTATGATGTAAGTTTTATTTACTTTTTCTCATACTCAATATAATTATGTCAACTATGCAGCTGGTATGTATATAAGTACCTAGAACCATAAATAAAGTGTAGAACCCTTCTTCCTAACCCATTATCGTAAAAAAAAATTGGTCAAGTGCGAGTCGGACTCGCGCACGAAGGGTTCCGTACCATTATCTATGCAACATAAGGCACATAGTTAAAGCGTCTACCTGTCAACGTTATGAGTATCGAGCAAGAAACGGTAAAAAAATCATCTTTGTTGTATGGGAGCCCCCTTAAATATTTATTTTATTTTATTTTTAGTATTTGTTGTTATAGCGGCAATAGAAATACATCATCTGTGAAAATTTCAACTCTCTAGCTATCACCGTTCTTGAGATACAGCCTGGTGACAGACGGACGGACGGACGGACGGACGGACAGCGAAGTCTCAGTAATAGGGTCCCGTTTTTACCCTTTGGGTACGGAACCCTAAAAACAAATATTAAAAGAATGATTGATTAAATAATGCACTGCGAATTAATTTGTACGATGTTACACGTGTGACGATTGTAAGCATAAACAATTTAAATATGTATTGAAATATTTTAATATTTATAACAAAGTAAAACCATACATTTTAATTACAATACATGGAAGTAACGAGACGTAGCTCGCCATCTATTAAGTAATTTTGTTACTACAGACACAATGATGCGCTTATGTTAAATTAATTACTATCGTATAGATGGCACTGTCACTACTTTGTGGCGTTGTTATAGACTTCATTGATAACTTTGAATTCCGTTAGATGTCGCTACGTGTTATTTTGATAGGGTCTCCCGTGGGGTCTCCTAAAGTTAAACGAACTGTGATTATAGATAGATTAACCAAGCCTGTCCTAGTTTCGGTGAGTTAAAAAGATTAAAGTAACTAAAATTAATTATGTAAAATGTTTCCATTCATTATATTTTTAATTTCTCAAGAGATTCCTTCCTCCGCTTAGTTTGGGACTAGATGTTGTGGATGTTAATGAATTCTTTACGGATTTTAGATGCAGCGTTTTGTTTGATAAATACAAGTAAGTACTTTGTCTTGAGTTTAATTATATTTATTTTAAAAAATATAGCATAAAATAGACATTTTATTTATTTGATTTGATTACCAAAGAGGCTGAATACTTTGTTGCTTTGTACTTTTTTGATTAAGTATACGCCTGAGTTACCAATAACTTATGAGACATGTCTTCTTCATGCCTTGCAGTTTTACTTGTAAAATTTATTTTTCTACGACAAATTCTTAGACTGACAAACTAAACATATCTACGTAAAACTTGCATTGTGACGTTTTACCTATAGGAACAGGCTAATATCCAGATGTGGACGGAGTAAAGCTGATTGACGGATTTAACACAACTTTCATTACAATCGGTGAAGTTATTTCAGCAAAGTACGACTAACATTTGGATTTATGTTTATAAAATAGGTAGGTATACAGAAGTAGAAGTAGAAGTAGAAGTATATAGAAGTGGTTACATTTTATTCTTGTTGTTAATATTTACATTTTACATACAACATACCTACTTATTAAGATAATATATGCAGTCTTATACACCACAAAACATTCATATTTTTACCTTTATTACAAAACCGGAAACCACATTAACGATAATAAAACACCAAATATTACGTAACTACACTAAATCTCAATGGTCTTATTCATAATGACTTATCGGTGGTTTAAAAGTTTGCTAAAATCGGTTCGCGAAAATTGTCAAAACTTGTTATTCATAATAGTCTTTTTACGCTAAAACGTTTATTAACTCTCCGATAAAATCGCCGTTTAAACCTCCGATAAGTTATTATGAATAAGATCATAATATATCTACACATATCTATACAGAAATACTTTGTACAATATTATAAAGATAAAGAGTTTGTTTGTTTGTTTAAACGCGCTAATCTCAGGAACTAACTACCTACTGGCCTACTGGTTCGAATTGAAAAAATATTTTTGTCTTGGATAGTCTAGTTTTCTAAAAATAATGATTTAGTCCAAAGCTCTGCTGAGTTTCTTACGCCATTACGCCGGTTCTTCTCAGCAGATTGCATATCCTGAACCGGTGGGAGGAGAAAAATTTGTGAACTTGTAAAAAATTTGTATATTTTGTGTAAAAGTTTCGAATATGTACATAATTTTTGGTAAAAATTATGTCTAGTCTACGTAATTAAATGACTTTTATTTTATTTCATTAAACATTGCTATGTAGTTATTCCTTATTCCTTACTAATTTATAAGTGCGAAATCCGGATGGACGATGACACAATAATAATTTTGACGAGCTTAAGTGTTAATGTGTGGAACGAAATGATAGCGCGATTTAAAAAACCTACAACGCCATCTATCGAGTAGAAAAGTAAACTTCTGTTTGTTAAGGATTGATTTCTAAATTTCACGCGTACGAAGTCGCGAGCAACAGCTAGTCTTATATATAAAACTCACGTATCAAAGCGTTAGTTACCGTACTCCTCCGAAACGGCTTGACCGATTTTTATGAAATTTTACATGCATATTCAGTAGGTCTAAGAATCGGGCGACATCTATTTTTCAAACCCCTCCCCCCACTGACATTTGTATGGCAAAACAACGTTTGCCGGTTCAGCTAGTATCTTTATATATCTTTAATATACTATCTGTGGTATAGGTAGTACATAAGGTAAATACGACTAACACTTGATACACATGGCGTCTCCAAAGTTGACAGTCCCCATCGAGGTGCACTCTACCGCTTGTGGCCGCTAATCAAATTAACCTTCGGATACTCTTGATTACTTAGTATGGAAATGGCTCTTAAACTATATACAGGTTGTCCCAAAAGTCGACGTCAAGCCTAAATCGCAAACAAGAAACGCTAAAAAAATCATGTTTGTTGTATGGGAGCCCCCCTTAAATATTTATTTTATTTTATTTTTATGATTTGTTGTTATAGCGGCAATATAAATACATCATCTGTGAAAATTTCAACTCTCTAGCTATCACCGTTCTTGAGATACAGCCTGGTGACAGACGGACGGACGGACGGACGGACAGCGAAGTCTCAGTAATAGGGTCCCGTTTTTACCCTTTGGGTACGGAACCCTAACAAAACCATTTTTTTCCGCTTTTTAATAAATAGAAATATATGGAAATAGTTTTTGTAACATTCTCTTATATTGTTTTAAAAATTGCTCATAAAGCCGTCTCTATACTATATTCTCTATGGGATATGCTGGCGATTTCAGTAGTGCGGGTTATGAACGAGTATGCAAACAAAAGTGACCGGTGCGGTCGCTTTGATTTACTCATATTATGAGAGCTCTACATACAAAAATTATTTGCGTTACAGATTAATTACCTGATGTTTTATTTAACTTATTAATGAATCAGTAAATTATAGTAATTCACAGGGATTTATCAAATCTACTTGCGTAATAACAAAAAGTTTGTGCCAAGTCTGCACTCTTTTCGATAACAACTTTTTTGTAAATATGCATTCGTAGAATAGATAGGAAACACCCAAACATTGTTTAAATACTTGTAAACATTACCGATATACATAATAAGAGATCGAATATCGTGTTATTTACACCAAAATTTTTGCTGAAATACATTCGAAATACATTCTTCAGAATCGTAAGTCATAGATTAAGTTGTTGTTGTTTTATTTAACTTATTAATGAATCAGTAAATTATAGTAATTCACAGGGATTTATCAAATCTACTTGCGTAATAACAAAAAGTTTGTGCCAAGTCTGCACTCTTTTCGATAACAACTTTTTTGTAAATATGCATTCGTAGAATAGATAGGAAACACCCAAACATTGTTTAAATACTTGTAAACATTACCGATATACATAATAAGAGATCGAATATCGTGTTATTTACACCAAAATTTTTGCTGAAATACATTCGAAATACATTCTTCAGAATCGTAAGTCATAGATTAAGTTTATTATACTAAAACTTAACATTTTAAGTTTAGCTTTTTGTCGTGATACAAGAAAATCTTAAAGCAAATTACTTCAAATACCAAATTTTAATAACCGAATAAAAAGCGAACATAAAACTAAATCAAATAAACCTCGCCTATTAATTTCCGAACGCTACACTTTATATCCGAACCGTTATCTGAACGAGAGAAGCGAGTAATAATAGAGTAAAATTAATTATTCCACCCAACGAGGGCAACAATATCGGAGCTCTACGGCCTTAAATTTCCTAAACCCAGCTAAAATGAAACCGCCTTGAAGAAAAAGGGTTTTGTTTTAATGCCCATCAGAAAATAAATGCTCGGAGACAATAATGTGGGATTCGAAGCGAGTTATAAATTCAGAATAAAAATACACTCTGCGATGTTAAGCGAGTTTTAGTGATGTACTTAAATATAACATTTTCATTTTATTTATATATTTACTCACTACCTTTTTTGTAAAAGATTTTCCTTTGTGTAATCAGTAACTGTATTTATTATTTTATTATATTCTTTTTAAGAAATGTAGTATTTACTTATTATAAAACAAATTCGTTATTTTTGTATGTACCTATGTCCCTTTTTAGCTTATAACTTTAAAACTACTCAACGGATTTTGATGCGGTTTTTGTAATAGACGGAGTGGTTGAATTTTTTGATCTCCACGTGCACGAAGTGTTGGTCAAAGTTAGTTGTTAAATATAGTAATCATGTTATCGTCATTAAGTGTTATCATTATCGTCTATACAGTCTACAGCACCCTTAGTTATTGCTCCACAGCCCTCGCTCTGGCTCGTGTTTTAACTCCACTTTCCAAACTTCCATACTTCTTTGACGTTACTGGTTGGCACACCCTAAACAATATGCAATGATTTGCCCATGTACCTTAAGTAATTCATCACAAACACCGTTTTTATAATAAGAAAATTTTCATTTTTAGGTTTGTTTAGTTGTGCATGTCGAATTGGTACCATAGACATATTCATAGCTGTTAACCGCGTCTTCATACGAGTGGAATTTTGAAAATTTTGATTTTGGTACATATTTCACTGATGCTTCGTTTCTATTGGACACAGAGTGATTCTATATAGCCTAAAGCCTTCCTCGACAAATGTACTATCCAACGCTGAAAGAATTTTTCAAATCGGTCCAGTGGTTCCTGAGATTAGCGCGTTCAAACAAACAAACTCTTCAGCTTTATAATATTAGAATAGATACTTAAAACATCGATAATGAAAATATACACAGAACATCACTATTGAAGTAAGTCTATGGCCGCGAAAGAGTTGCGACCAGTATAAACCTTGAGACTGGATGAACAAATAAATGAACCAGCGATCAATACAGACGCGGTACACAAAACTCTTACCACAATACCCATTTGTTAGCTGTTTTTATCGATGTCTTTATGTTCTGAACAAGAAGTTACGTGAATACTTACAGAAATTCTGTTGTTTGAAAAAATAATATTTAGATTTTGGTTTCTATTATAACGTAGATCATTAATTTTGTCTGTCCATGTGGTGACGGATTAAGAATACAAGTGTCACCACAACTTTTCCTCTCCAGGTTGCTGTTTTAGCTAAAGGATACACTATTGTATACGCATTACATCCTCTGCAAGAGACGGCAAACTCGAAACTGAACCCTGTGTTAACACGCCTGGTAAGCGCGGTACAGTAGGCCGTAACCCTTCCCAAAGTGAACGAGGCCTGTGCTCAACAGTGGGACGTTAATGGACTGGAGAGAGAGAGAGAGAAAGCGAGAGAGAGATCATTTCACTCCTCTGCCTCTACCAATATGATGAAGCATATTGTGAATAGGTAGAGTCTGAGATCGATCTCGTTCAATTTATATGGTTTCAGTACCGGTGAAAACTTATTCTTTCAAGAATTTTAAGTTCACTAGCATAAGCTGGTAAACTTAAAATCCGTTATCATACGAAACATGTGCCTTATCTCTTTATAATTTGTGAAGCCATGCTCATTAATATATTTTTCATAGCGGCCAAGTTACTTGATTGGTGATTTGATGAGAAAATTATGTTGCTACCTAAATTATATAAAAAAACTGAACACTGTAAAATAAAATTATGGACTTGCTTAAACGAAAAGAAAAATACTCTGTGAATACTTGAAACGTTGTTGACACAGCTAAGTAGCAGGAGCGACGCCTCGCTTCATTTGCATTTCTCTTAATCCCCGTTATGAATAAAGAAAAATTCTTGGCGACGTTTTTAAGCGTTTCCCGGACCTTAAGCGCCCACCTAATGAAGAGAGGCGGTGGGATTAAGCACCGCCCGCGCTACGTCGCGCACTTTCGCGACATTACACTTTTAATTTGAACGAATCTTATTATTTTCTTTTGTTGATTTAAGCCCTCGAGTCGGGAGACGGGTCGAGACGTGACCTGCAGTGGAAAAATGCGATTGCCATCTAAAGCCAACCGTTTAAATGAACGAGATTGGAGCTTAAAAAGTATAATGGACGAGGGGGTGGACGAGAGTGCGGGCGGCGATCTCGGGGGCACAAGATGGCCGATTTGCGATTGAGATGAGACGCCCCCGCCCTACCCCGCGGAGATCAAGCAATATAATTAAGTTGTCCGTTACGTAAGTATTCAGATACAATCATTTTAAAAATATCTACCCAGGTATCTATGATATTAAATATAATCGATGTATTTATAGCGTATCGTCCGGTATCGTAATTATTTTCTTTAAACTCCGATTACGATGAATTCTTTACTTGATAAATGATTTTCAGGTTTTATAGATTAGTCAATATTTTACTCAAAAGAATTATTTCCATACCTAAAAATACTGAGTAGGAATTAGATTTTTTTAATCTGGGCTTTAATAAGAGACGGATTTTATAAGTTTACATTTTTGGGTTCGTAGCTTCCTTAGGTATATTTACGAGCTTTTATTGTGCTAGTAATAATGCACCAACATGTCCATTTAACACAATCTTTAAATATGCTTTTTAATCTCTTAAAAAATTGTTCGGTGGATTAGTCTGAAAATCTGCACGTCTTATGAAAGAGCGACGAAAATTCCTAATAAAAGAACTGCATAAATGTGTATTTGCCTCTCCGTATAGGTTATAAACTAAAGTAAAATATAAACAAATAAATCAAAATTTCTAGTTACCTACATTATAGAGCTTTTCGTAACATAGAATATTCACGTTAAAATGTTATAGAACAGAATAATGAAATATTAAATGACTTAGATCTAGACATGACTCTATCTTATGTATTATGTATTCATAATAACAGTCCTAGTATTACATGAGCTTCAACACTTCATATAGTATACTAGAGCTTTATTCAATCAATTCTCTACTACCATAAGGTATTAAACGCAATTATCAACAGTTAATTTGCTTACCTACAACTTTTGTCATAAAGATTGTTTTAGATCGTAGTGTTTTATGATGCTTACGTGATTCGTTAAAAAGTCTAGCGTCTCTTATGGAGACAAAATCGGTACTTCCGATGACAAACTTGATCTGGTCACGTAATGAAAAATTACAGAACTGCATTTTGTTGAACATCATCGCTGTAATGTGTCCGCAAATTGTATGTATGATATTGGATTAAATTATTGTTGTATTTTGTTCTGTCTTGTCTTCAATAAAATTCTTTGCAGTTATTGATATAATAGCTACACACTATTAACCACTTTTTATTCCTCTCTATATTCTGTTAAGAGAAATAGGTTTTTCCCATGATTAAAGATGAAATTGGATAGCTAAACATCCATACATGCTGCTTTGGTTCAATGTTGTAAGTTTTTATTTTTTAGTATGATACCTTTTAGTCTTATATTAGCAAAAGTAAATTGCAAATATAGAAAAGAACGCAGGGCGCTAAGATGACTCGAGAGTTTTATGAACCGTCAATTGATTTTGTTACCTAGTTTCGGTGGTCGCTGACTACTCTGATAAAGACCGCAGCTCATCCAAAAGAAGCACTGCAAACGTCAATCGTCGCAGACAAAACAAAACGTAATAAAGCCTTTTCCTTTGAAGAACCCTAGAATAAGGAAAAGTTGTAAGTATCAAAGGGAGGCAAGACCGCAACCCCACCTGCGGGCCTAAAAAATATGCCATAAATGAGTCGAAGGGGACGCCTCTTCAGTCACGAAATTTCAGCCATACTTGCAAACCTATAATCCCTCATAATCACCTTTACAAAGCAAAGATTAAAACCGATTCTGGCGCCCTCCGCCCACGATGTCCACCCCCGCAATCGACGCTTTTATATGCGAGACAGCGAAAAGTAAGATTAAATCATTATTTTTCTTAAGCTTTTCTCGTTTTTTCTCCTCTCTAGTGGAAGTTTTTTGCTTGGACTTTTGATGCGGACGATCAAAGACTTGTGTTCAAATTTACATAACATTCTTAAATAAATTGAGGAGCGTTTGGGGTGGCTGTATTGAACTTAGATGCCTCGATGTTCTGTATAAACTTATTAATGCGAAAGTGGATTGATGCGTAATGTACAATTAATTTATGCTAGAGATTAGTCGAGTAGCATCGCATAATTTATAACTAAATAATGCTTATTTGCCTATAATGCTGTTTAGAATAGTAACGGCATGTTCAATATTCATTGGAATATGTATTGTTACAACGTGCGTACATGAACTTAATGGAACAAATAACTATTGTTACCTGATAAAGTATTTATGAATTCAATAAATACGTATCTGAAATATTGCAGTTGGCAAATAATTTCTTCTTCTTCTCATCTCATATTCAAGGTCTAATTACTAATATTCATAGTTTATTCTTTAATTGAATAGATTTCTTTCAAATTTATTTCGTTCACTACTAATACCTATCTTTATCTTTTGCTGTGGTTAACAATAATTTGAGGGGAAAATATTGATAACATTTTTATTTAATTGGCAGGGTTTTCTTAGAAACATTTTAAAAAGTAAAAAGTAAAAGTAATATATTCTTTATTGCACACCATAATGATTTACAAAGCTTACATAACAGACATGTCATAGGTACAAAGGGCGGTCTTATCGCAAGCTGCGATCTCTCCCAGACAACCATAAGATGGAAAATTGAAAAAAAAAAATTGAAATGATTTTTACTCAAGCATTTTTGGTTTATAATTGTTTAGAATTTAAAAAGAAATATATTCTGTTGAAAATTGTTAATTTTATCATTGTTCAGAACTGTATTAAGAGTCTATTAAAATACAAGTGACATGACTTGTTTAATTATCATTGAAAATGTAAGTAAATTTTGATAAGGCGAAAAGCATTATTAAAACAAAAGTTTTGTCTATAACTTAGCTAATTAGATTGTTATAAATATCTTGTGATGTTAGTAAGTATCGCTTTGTTCTAACTTATAATTAGAAGGTGTTACTATAATTTACATTTAATGAAGATTATTTTATAAAGTTTGCTTTGGCTCAGAAATAATGAAGACAGACTAGAAATGAATAGCAATTAACGATTATTTGATAAATATTGGTTATTTTATGTCTAAAAAATAGTATATTTGAAACGCTTTTGCGACTAGTTGCTTTTATGAAAATTTGCTGGTAATGGTACTAATTCTTAAACTTAACTAAAAAATGAAAATTGATGGTGACAACATTACAATTCGCCAATGTTAACTAACATTTCTTACTATAAAAACTATGTATTATAGACCAAAGATTTGAATTAATATACATGTATACAATGCTATAGCCAATTAATCATTGTTTTTATTTTTCACGGATCTAATTTATGTGCTAAACAGAAGATAAATGCATTAGAATCGATACTGAGTAGAGTAGACATACACGAGTGAAACCACATCTTTTAACTAGTGAGGTAAATAACCAGATTAAACCATTTTGTAGAGTGTATTTATATAAATCATTTAAGTAGAAACTTATCTTACACAAGCTTTACTTGGTATTTAGTTAAACCTAAGCAGCAAGTTGTTCGTGTTTGTTCAAGTGGCTGTTTGATTGTTTTAGGCGCAGGTAGCGTTGAGCCTTTATGAAATATGTGGCTACTTACCCGATGTTAGTAAGCCAAGTTTACTTACTACACGGCTTTAGTTTTACAACTTAGACGCGATACGTTCTGCTATATATTATGAAACTATCTTTGACAGCTAACTGTTAACTAAATGCTATCAAATTCTCAATATTGTATTAATTAATATCTATTGTTTATAATAGACTTTAATGGCAGGCATAAAGGTTAATAATATTCCCCTTTAGATTCTCCTCAGTCCGTACATATCTCCTTGTTGGACGTATTTTCGTAGTTTATAAAAAACTGTAGTTTATTCCATAAAATTACGATATTTGTTAATTTACTTGGATTAATCACGTTCTCCGTTTTTTGTCAAAGTTGTTATGTATTTGCTATTACTGTACTAAGAAATGGTAGCTGGTACTGCAAAATTACACTACAATGGTCAAGAGGCAGTGTCTTCGGTGTTTCGGTGGACTCTAGCTTTTGAATAATTTTTAATTTTTTTTCTTTTTTTATAATAATAATAAATATTCATGGACATCTCACACAACGTCCTCTGGTCCCAAGCTAAGCTTATATGCTTGTGTTATGGGTATCAGAATACGGATAGAAAACATATACTACTTTTTTTGTAAATACATACTTATAATACATAGAAATACCCAGACGCAGTACAAACATTTGTGTGACAATTATAAATATCACACAAATGATTGTCCCGAGCGGGAATCGAACCCGCGATTCGTGATTGGCAGTTCGTTACGTGAACCACTCAACCACGAAGCTCGTCTTTAGACCAACACTCACATTTAGTTTAATTATATTACTATGCGATATAGGTACAAATATATCGGATGGATAAAAATCTTCAATATAATAATAGGCATTTGTTAGCCATTAAAAGCGTATTGATTTTGTCTGTTCTTGATTACAACGGTGAAAAACAAGGAAGATGGCTCTTCTGTATAGCATATTAGTCCCTACAGGGTTTTAATTTACGAAGTTATTGCGAACCACGTCGATTGCCAATAAGTAAACACTGTCAAAGTCGGAGTATTTAACTTAATTTTTGAGCTTCCAACAGGGTTAATTGAGAGAGGCGCAGCGGAATATCGTCACAAAAGAAGCACTTAAATGAATGACGAACAACGGCACTCAACCGGCTCAAAATAAACTTATCTCGGCCGGGCAAGGGTTAAAATCATTTGGAGGTAAGGTACTAGGTAATTGTGAGGTGGGCTCGCAGGGGTAGATGCGGCTGATTCAATAATACGCTACTGTACCAGACAATAATGTTATTTATGGAGTTTTTGTCGCTGCCCGAGTTCCTACATGTTGCGTCTAATAAGGGTGTTCGTTAGGTCATGATGCTGTAATTTGCTTAGAACAATATTTTTTATTAAATATAGAGATACTAAATATCAATATTTCTTTAGATACTTTATACTAAATACCAATGGCTGTCTGCGCATTCAAGTGAGTGGAATGTAGAAGCATGTTCTTCTTCCTCTTTCGTCGCATTAAATTAGCTTATGTCCGCTCTCCGGTTCTAGACATCTGTGTTAATTTTAAAGTTAGTAGGAATAAATAACGAATTGCACTAATTAATCAATTGTAAAGTAAGCATTAAACCTTAGCTGTAGATACCATAACGTGAATTTTTTCCAGGACTTCATTGAGGTAGAGCGTTGAGACTCTACCATTTACTTTCTATAAATGATGTTGCAGTTTCGATTGCTAATCCATACAAATATTTATAGTATGTACTTACATATTCCTATTGACTGCATAGACGTGTTTTCTGTACACTAACTGTGGCCTATAGTTTCACTATTTATACTTACATGAATTTCGCAACGACCTAGATTTAGTAAAGTAATTGGAATATTTTCACAAAATTTTTCAAAAATGTTATAGGCTGTTTCAGAGGAGAATAGCTACAAATTCCTTTCGTGCTTACCCAGCACACAAAAACAATTAACAATATTATACAAAATATACCGTGAGATACAACAATATAAGGTATACTTCGTGTGGTGACGGATTAAGCATACAAGTGTCAACACCCCATCTCCTCCCGAGGGTGCTGTAAAAGTCAGCTAAGGGATATTGCACACAGATAACACCCTCTGTGAGAGGCGGAAAACTCGAAAACAAACGCTGTCCCAATACGCCTGGTCAGCGCGGCACAGTAGACTATAATCCCTCCCAAAGTGGAGGAGGCTCGTGCCCAACAGTGGGACGTAAATGGCCTGAATAGAGAGAAGAGGGAAGTATACTTAATACATAATTATAAAGCTGAACAGTTTGTCGGTTTGTTTGAACGCTCTAATCTCAGGAACTACTGGTCCGATTTGAAAAATTCTTTCAATGTTGGATAGTACATTTATCGAGGAAGGCTATAGGCTATATAACATTATGCTGCGACCGTTAGGAGCGAAGCATTAGAGAAAAATATTGTAAATACGGGAAAACGTTTCTAGTTGCGGGCAACAGCTAGTTCAGTTATATTGTAAAATAAAAATAGATATAGTACGGCTCAACGTCCGTTGTTGTATACAAAGCTATGCTGTATCGACAAGTGAGATATTCACTATTGTTAGACTTGGCCGGCAGACTTGCCTTCCTCGGTACCATTGTTACAAGATCGTTGATATAAACACGACCCCTTATGTCTCTCTCTCTCTCTATATACATATAACGGATTTAGTATGACACAGTTTTAGGAACAAACAAAATATTTAAATAGTATGATATTAAATTAAGTCGATTTTTTTTTTCTATTTTATTTACAATTTTACAAATATATAAATCCTTACTTATATATAAAAGTGAAAGTGAGTTTGTTTGTTTGTTTGTGACGTTTTCACGCAAAATCTACGGAATGGAATTGCACGAAAGTTGGTATAAAGATAATTTATAGTCCTGGAAGTAAAATAGGCTATATAATTATTTCCCTATAAACTCTGTACCAGATAATAACCGCAAATGTTTGTGAAATATGGTAAGTAATAGTTCAGCCATTTTGTTGTTTTAGTTGTCATAGCAACTTAATGAATCCGTCGACTTATACCTAGGTACCTATATTTTTTTTATTTGGCCAATTTAGGTTTAAATCCCAGATGGAATAGAAACTCCTTGTGTAGTACTTATTTTTTTTTTAAGTCAGATGCTTTTCTAATTGAAGCGGTTGGAATAGGTATTTTATATTCAATAAATTTCTTCGTCGATTTTTCTTATTTTTGCCGAATTGAATTAATATTTTTTTTACAATTTTATCAGCCATTAAACAAAGTAGTTATTTGTTTTGGTTTGGTATTGTATTTAACTTTGATTTTAGTAGATATACATTTCGTATCGATTATTAATTGTTGTAAATTTTGGTGTGGGTTTGAGTATCGATTTTAGTATCTGTTTCTCTAAGTTCAGATTTCATCAATCATCATCATCATCATCATCAATTCACATTACAACACGACACTTAATATAGGTAACAACAATTTAATAACTAATAATCCATCATGTATTTTTAACTGAATTCAAAAATGGAGAAGGTTCATAATTCGTCTGTATGTTTTTTTTTTTATTATACATTGCAGACAACATTGTAATCTATGTATTTCATAAAGAGAATAATAAATGAATCTTAATCAGGTTTGTGAATACAGATTGTAGGAGTTTGGATGCGTTCCACAAAGAAACACGACGATAATTTTCAGCAAAGGTTTTATTTTACTTCTCAAAAGTAGGTAGGCAGTCGAAAAGTGCTAGGATTGTGTGACGTGCGTATGTGCTTCTTGTTCTTGTTTGATGTGCGTATGTGCAAAGGAGTGCAGTTAACGACTGAATGTAATGTCATT
The DNA here is from genome assembly GCA_916999025.1 of Orgyia antiqua. Classification (NCBI taxonomy): domain Eukaryota; kingdom Metazoa; phylum Arthropoda; class Insecta; order Lepidoptera; family Erebidae; genus Orgyia; species Orgyia antiqua. The sequence goes on from OU779862.1 coordinate 26,784,546, forward strand.
TAAACAATAAGAACGAAGTGTGTCCTTTGCCTCATACCGCACGCCCCGCATCTCTAGCGAGTTAATCTTATAACTATACTTATATCTAGACTTACAAACTAATAACAACAATTGGGATTGTTCATAATTTTTAACCTACTGTTTTTATATTCTTTTCAGAAAATATAGACTATTTTAAGCAACTAATTTCAATATTATTGAAATATTCACTATACAGAATGTTTAAAAAATTATTGAAGATATTACTTTAAATGTTGTGACGTCATCGTTTTACGCAATCTGTGTATAGACTTTTCTTGATAGACTTAAGGGCCTACATCAATATTATCGTCGACGTGTACATATTAACACAGCTAATAAGTATAGAAAATGAAGAATTAGGGATATTTTTTTGTTTACTCAAAATCTACTAAATATATTTTAATTCTGATTTACGTGTTTCTATATATAATAGTTACTTATGTTTTTAAAGTTATTTCATTAGTTAATACGCGATAATAGACCGACAAATTAAAAAAACAAAAAATTTGAGAGGTTGTTTCGCTAAAATTTTCTATCGAGAAAACTTTTTTCAATCACGTTTCTGAGTTTATGCGATCCTAGATCATATATTGAAAAAACATATACTTAAAAATTAGAGCTCTAGCCATTCAATCTAAAGAAACAATGAAAACTTCGTACGTAGAAAAATGCACGAAGCTATTTTGGTATCCTCTTAATACAGATTGCACTTTATCTTTTCAAAGTTGACAAGTTGATATAATAGACCAATTTCAATTCCACTTCAGAGTAGTATATCCCTAAAAACGCCTTAATATTTTAAGTCCTTCATTTCATAGAGATCATTTGCTTTTTTGGAAAAATAATCGTTAATATACCAAATTTTCCGAAAAAAAAACTAATGGATCATGATCAGAAACTCTATTGCCCGAAATGGTTTTGCCTTTACAATGCCAATGGGCATTGTTCATATTTTTTTTAAACTCCTATATTGAAAACCATTTCGGGGAATAGAGTTTCTGATCATGATTTATTTGTTTTGTTCGGAAAATTTGCTATATTGACGATTATTTTTCCAAAAAAGCTAATGATCTCTATTTGTCCTAATGATCTATATTTATTATTATTATTTTCCAGAAATTTGAATTTGATTGCGTCGCCAACACAGATTCTCTGTCTAGTTCAATTCGAAAACCTTGTTTGAAAAGTTTGAAATTACCCAAAATCTATGTATTTACTAAGACGACTACAAATAGGCATGGCTGATTTTATAATTATAATAATATAAAGACTTTCAGTATTTAACCAGGCTGGTTTAGTACTCGGGCCATTTTATTATGTATAGCAAACATTTAAATCTCATCGAGGTGTGCTATATATCTTTACTAGCTGATGATCACGACTTCGTATGCGAGGAATTTAAAAAAATTACTAGTTTTTGTAACATTTGTCACTACTTCTTCGCTCCTATAAGTTGTAGCGTGATGTTATATAACCTATAGCCTTCCTCGACAAATGTAATATCCAACACGAAATAATTTATTAAATCGGAACAGTGGTTCCGGAGATTAGCGCGTTCAAACAAACAAACTCTTCAGATTTAGACGATCGCGATCCTCGTGGTTGAGTGGTTTATGTAACGGACTGCCGATCAATAGGTCACGGGTTCGATTCCCACTCGGGACAATCATTTGTGTGATTTTTCTAGTTGTCATACAAATGTTTGTACTGCGTCTGTGTTTCTATGTATTATAAGTATGTATTTACAAAAGAAAATTAATATATGTATTCTATCCGTATTCCGGTACCCATAATACAAGCATATAAGCTTAGCTTGGGACCAGAGGACGTTGTGTGAAATGTCCATGAATATCCGTATTATATTAAAGTAGAGATTTTATGGGTGTAGCTTACTTTAAATGTGATAAACAACATTTAATATTATACAAAATAGCATAAACCGTTCGTTTTTTTAGTAAAATCTTAGGTTGTAATTATTAATTACAAAAATAATTATATATTTTCATACTCATTGTATTTGTTCATTAAGAAAGTTTTTTCTTAATGTACTTGAATTAGCATAATAAATCTGTGACGTCATCAATCATAGCAGATGACTGCTCTCAAAAGGTTTCTTAAGCCCTCACTTTCATCTCGTCTTACTCCACGCGAACCAACACAATGATAATTATATTTTTATACTCGTTTAGCAATCGAAAGAATAATCGAAACGGAAAGAATTTTTTTAATTCTATTTATGTTAATTTGCAGAATTAAATCTGTATTTTTTTTCGTTGTGTATTGTAAAAGAAGTAATTAAGTATACCTACTTACATTTCTCTGTTGGTTTTGTATTAGGTATACTTGCAATTTGATTCCCTAGAAAACGATTGTTCTGTGTGTGTGTAGAAAGTTTGTTTTCTAGTAATAGAAGTTAACTGTTTGGATTTCCCTAACTTTGGCCACATCTTGGTAGGAGATATGACGGAGACATATTATTTGTATTTTTAGTTCAGCAACACAAGGAAAAATCTCATTTCTCTATCCATCTCATTGTCATCCCACTGTCGCAGACCTTCTTCACTTTCAAGGTTTTGGTCTACTGCATCGCGCTGACCAAGTGTGTTGGCACAGGGCTTATATTTTTAGATGATTCACAAATAGAAAGTTTTCTGTGTACAATATTCATTAGCTGGCTTTTAAAGTACCCTGGGATGAAAAGGGGTGGTGATATTTGTATTCATAATCCATCACCACGCAGACAATGAATCAATGAATTAGTTGGTCTATATCTAACAAACTCAGCACGTAACAAGTTAAGTAATGTATAAGCTAGACACAGTTATAGAGTCAATTTGCGAAGCTTGCTATAAAATTTCTCGTTGGAAATGGCGGCCGCTCATTTATGTAGTTTTAATTCCTACGTTCTTTAGCCCCTAGATCTTATTTCATTAGCTGGCCGCGAGAGGAAGCGCAGCCATTTAGCTCTAAAGCTACGATACTGTTGTGTAGAGACTACTGGCACAAGTGAAGCGAGTTTATGGAAATAAGAAACTCCTAGTAATATTTAGGCTGCGGACTTTTAGATCGTCTGTTGTCGTTTGTCCTTTTAACAACTAACTTAAAATAAACAGTTTAGGAAAAAAAATCGTCGTGATATCGATATCTGGGACTTAAATGTAAGCCTTTTATTAAAGTTAAATTAGCACAATCTAATATTGTTCCGTGCTATGCTATGTACATAGTATAATAACAAGCATCTGGTAGCTAGCATTTCATAGCTGCAACTTGCATAAAGTTCAGGTTTCCGTCATGCGTAAGAGCACACATAATCGAGATGCAAAGTTAAATGCGCTAGGCGCTGTAGCGCCTGCGCTAATTTGCAAGATAGAGTCAGTGTTCTATCATGCAAATTTATTGTCATTTAGTTTGCTTTACAATGTTAAATCAGGCTTGACTTATTAGAGATGGCTATTTTTTTATATTAGCACATAGAATAGTTATTGTTTTACTATCGTTTATTTTCTGCTAACTTTACATAAAAGATGTGTGTGGGAATTATCTAAATGTAGTGTATAATATTTAATGCTTTGGTTTTTGATATTAATGCAGCTCTAAGAATATAAATTTAAAAAAACAAATTAGGAATTTACAGGCCATAATATTTAGTGATAGATTATGCTTATAATTCTTATGCCAGTTTTAATTATCTTTTTTGCAAGACTAGAGTTACGTTAATTGGAATCAGCTGATAAGCGGCTCGTTGGTCTAGGGGTATGATTCTCGCTTTGGGTGCGAGAGGTCCCGGGTTCAAATCCCGGACGAGCCCTGCTTTTTTGCACTGAAGGACTTCAAAGTTTATCGTAGTTTTATAGAAATTTTCATGTTTTTTTTCAAAGATGTCCTTGTTTCTTTTGAGAAGGATGTTTTTACATTCTGTATGTTTGATTAGCAAAGTAGAGCGTAATATTACTCTACTTTCTTCATAAAGCATATTTTAGCACATCAAGGTAGTGCCTAAGGCTGGAGCTCAGACAATTATAGATGACCAAATTGGCTAAATTATCATGTTACCCTGGCAAATCTGGCAATACTATTATTATTTCTTTATTTTCTTTATGAAAGTTCCTGTTTTCATTGAATGAAAATGGGTTATGTTATGTATGCATTATTTTATAAAAATAAGACGTTTACACGCGATAGGGATGGGGCCAATAATAATGAAATTGGTAAATTAGATCATATAAAAAATAAAAAAATGGAAATAGTGGAGTTTTATTTAATATAAGGTTAGGCATGTCTTTATTTCTTAGAAAGAATATTTTCTGATTATTACACATTTCTGCTAATTTCGTAAAGTATTGACGTGTAACACTATACGTAAATAAGGAGATAAAGATATTATATACAAGGTCAAAAGTATAAACTTATTAAAATTATAAAGAATAAAAAGCAGGGCTCGTCCGGGATTTGAACCCGGGACCTCTCGCACCCAAAGCGAGAATCATACCCCTAGACCAACGAGCCGCTTACGAAACATCTCGAAGTAAGAAAACTGTAGAGCCTCCTTACTAAGTGAAAGTCAAACGAGTTGATCGACAAATGGTAGCAATTCTTCTAGCATAACTAAAGTTTACTAAAACATGATTACTGCAAGTATGAATAATACAATTCGACAATGTTAACTGAACTTTCTTATAATAAAAACTTTGTAATAAAGAATAACGATTTTAATTTATTAATCTTGTAATAATATTTTTTTTTTAATTATTAATTTTATATTAGCCTCGTGGTTCAGCGGTTCATGTAACGGACTACCTATCAAGAGGTCGTGGATTCGATTCCCGCTCGGGACAATCATTTGTGTTGTCATTTCTATTGTCATACAAATGTTTGTACTGCGTCTGCGTGTTTCTATGTATTATAAGTATGTATTTATAAAAGAAAAGTAGTATATGTATTCTATCCGTATTTTGGCACCCAAAACACAAGCATATAAGCTTAGCATGGGACCAGAGGACGATGTGTGAAATGTCTATGAATATTTATTTATTTATTTATCTTTGCAATTGACTTGCTATTCTTAAAATTTTAATAAATTGTTACAACAAAATACCTATTAAATCAAAATGCACCATTCTTGGTTTCATTTTAGTTTAGTTAGGGTAAGTTTTTAAGAGAATTAGTGTCAAAACTTAACTGGAACATAAATATTGATAGTGTCGAAAGCAAAATGAGCAAATGTTAAAGAACATACTTAATATAAAAAAAACTGTGTAATATAGAATAATGATTTTATCCCTACTATCCCTACTCTCTACTAATATTATAAATGCGAAAGTAACTCTGTCTGTCTGTCTGTTACGCTTTTCCGCTTATGCCTCTTAACCGATTTTGATGAAATTTGGCACAGACAATCTTTAGACCCTGAGAAAGGATATAGGCTACATTTTATTGCGAAAAAAAATATTTTCCAAATTCCACGCGGACGGAATCGCGGGCAACAGCTAGTATGAATATAAATTTAAAAGTTTCTTTTTTCCCGTTTGGCAAGCCCACTTAAGGCTTAGCGGATTTTCGCTCTATATTCAGATGCTACATTTTATAATTTTGATAGTTCTAAGTATATTATTATCTAACATCATTACTGTTACAACTATTTAGGCAAAAAAAGATAAAACACGGTTATTTTTCAATTATTTGTGAGTAAAAAAATAGAAATAAAACCATGCACACCATCCGCGTTCCGCATGCTTGTGAACACATCCTAATATCCTTGATATTTGTGCAAATACTATGAAATTGTACATCTTATGCTTCATACTAGATCTGTTTATGTTGCAACTCTACTGTTCTTATAATTGAACAAGACAAAATAACACTGTTTTATATACAGCTCTGTCATATAAAGAAGAGTTAATGTAGGGATTGTTTATCTTTTTACTTATTATAAAACGAAGTAGCTATTTTTGTATGTAAGGGATACTATGTGAGCTTATATCTTCAAAACTACGCAACGGATTTCAATGCGGCCTTTTTAATAGACAGCGTGGTCTAAGAGGATTTTTTTGTTTAAATTGTGTGCTTACGAAATTCCGGGCAACAACTAGTTTTCAAATATTTAGTTCTGAACCACGTTAATTATGTTGTTTAGAACTAAATCTTTTAATGGATTTTTGTATATATTTTGCTACACGAAGGTATGATTGTCGTGTGGTGGCCTAATAAGAGTACAAATGTCACTCCGTCCTTGTCAAAGGGCTTTAAGAGTTAATTACATCATCTTAACGAAATACTTGTGATAAATATCAAGTGCTAAAAAGTAGAAGACCAAAGGTATGATGAAAGGTAACGGTAATATAATGGTAATATGATGAATGGTAACCGTATAAGGCCTGTGAGTGATTGTGGAAGAAATATGGGATGATGGCAGGAAGAGAAAAAAAGATAACATGACATTAAGAGGGTACGACAGCAAGCCATGCATCATACAAGAATATGGAGATAATACTCCGCTGTTTTTTTCGTGGATATTGTCTCTAGAGCAATGAGATTTTCTCAGTGTCTAGGTCTTACGTGTCCATGCTTCTCTTACTTCCTATTTTTAGGTGCTTTCATTTCCTGTTCTATCTACCAATAATAGAGGGTTTTCGATTTTTTTATCTCTATGTATAATTATAATTTATTATTGTATAATTTATTAATTTAATATTATTATTTTGACGGGTTTCGTGGTCTTGTGGTTCATGTAACGGACTGCTGTTCAGGAGGTCGCGGGTTCAATTCCCGCTCGGGACAGTCGCTTGTGTGATGTTTATAAATGTTATACAAATGTTTGTACTGCGTCTGGGTGTTTCTATGTATTATATGTATGTATTTACAAAAGAAAAGTAGTCTATGTATTCTATCCGTATTCTGGTACCCATAACACAAGCATACAAGCTCAGCTTGAGACCAGAGGACGTTGTGTGAAATTTCCGTAAATATTTATTTTATAAACGCTATGAAATATGAATGAATTGAATGAAGATTATTAAACACTCTATTACTTTATTCGCATCAACATGACAATAGAAGACGTCATTGCGAAGGACAAACGACACTTTTTTCGAAAGCTTTTCTTCCCAAGCCACAAAAATTACAAGGCTTATGAAACCATTGTGTGCCATCGCCCATTCTTCTTGATTGATGTTATTTTTAATTACAATATTTAATGTCAACAATGTATAAATCTTTGTGCTTATGAATGTAATGAAATATTTCGAATGGATAATGTTATTTTTTACTTTCATCGAATAGGTATTTGATTTCAGTATAAAGTTATACACACAAAACATAATAGTTGGCTTAAGTACTTAATTTTGTCAACCAAAATGTATTTTGATGCTATGGATCACATGAAAAGTATATATTATTAACAAGCTTCTATTAGTTCGGTACATATCTATCAATGTATTAATCTATGTAACAGAATCTTTGAAAGTGATTTTCAACCACTTACAGTGGTCGGATTGATCTGAAATATTACACACACAGGAAGAATCATGTAAATGTCGAGGCCATCCAGCTCCTCTACAACACGGACATAGTAAAAACACTCGAAAACAAAACCTTTTGAGTTACTTTATTAATAGTGTTAGTGATGTGTAGTGCAGTGTGTCAGTGCTATTTATAAAGAACACACGAACAAAGTGTCTTCCCCTTAATAGGTAGAGACAGTAAGATAGGTGTTAATGGACACTTTCTGAAGTAAATGATAGTTAGCAATTTAAGTTAGAATTAAATTACTCATTAGTCTGATAGGCTAGATTGTAATATCTCTAAATAATCTGGATATGCTAGATTATTTAAATTAAAAAAAAATATTAAGGACCGATAGCAACGCAATTTAATGAAAAATAATATTCAGGATTTTCAATCGTGTTTTTTAGTTTGTGAACCACGAATTATTTTTAATTGATTTCTGAACATGCATATTATTTTAAAGCTCTTCAGATGTTTCTAAGTTATTAGCTATCTCGTCTGTGATTGGCGATACAAGAATTAAAGTTTGTGAAAATCAACGACTTTGCACAACGATTAAGTTTACATTTTTAAGCTATTGCATAGCTTCTATCGCGGGCCTTGAGCGTGCAGACTAAATCCACTAAATTCGAAATTTAAATTCCCTAGCTAACGAAAAAACCTTACACTATCGGTCAGTTACTGCGCATGCGTAATCCCCTCTTCGCCCCGCAATTTATTTCATACTGTTGATACCAAGGGTAAACGCCTTCCTCAAATTAAACAACGTATTAAAATAAGGATTTTGAATCGACAACATATATCCTACATGTTCAGTTAACAACGTATTTTAGATTTTAATAATGTAAAAAATGTAATGTCAAAACTGAAATTGTATACCAACAGATTGACATTTGACATTTAATTTAAAACAGATGGACATTTAATTGACAATCGCTATTTTATCATAATTACCATAAACAATGGACAGATGTAACCATCAGTAAATAAGAATTATTAGTCTTATTTTAGTTTATGGTATGTATATTCTTGCATAAATAAAATAAATAAATAATTATAAATACATAAGTTGATAAAAAAATGCTATGCAATAGCTTTACCGCGGCAGTCCCTGATGCCACACATCTTTTTTTTAACGTAGACTAAAATTATGCTGTACCTTTATCCAGAGGAAAAATACTAACTAAAGAAAGCTTGTGATCCTTTTACGTACTGAAAGCTGTAAAAGTCTAAAAGCAGAAATCAAATTAACATCTTTGAAATTAGATGTGATAAATTAATTCAAAGTAGAATGTTGGTCTGTTTTTGCGGAGTTTTGCTTCTAAAATTTACGATTGTAAATAGGACATTCCGTTTGTTTACTTATGACCGAGTAATTCTTACAATCCGTATAATTACTGGTATTAAGATGATTCGAGTTCCCTATAACAAACTGAGGAGTCCCCCCTAAGTAATGTTAAAACATTCAAATGTCCAACGAAAACGCGAAACGTTTTAAAGTTGTGGTTATAAATTTTGGAAACTGGTGTCAGTGAGATTACATTTGTGAGAAGTAAACAGATTGCTATATTAATAAAATGTACTACTAAATTCCAGTATTATTAACTTTTAATGAGAATATTTTTTATATGTTGAAGCATTTTGAAGTGATACAGTTTTAGCGTGTAAGGGAATAATTACAAGAAAAACAAAATTAAGTCAGAAGTTAGTTACAAGCATAGACATAGACAAAAACTTGTGTGCAACGAATAAAATACTAAGTAACAAAAACAGAATTATGTTCTTTTTGGAGGTTCTCAATTCGTCTTTTTTTATTTATTTTTCATGTTTGTTATCTCATAACTTTTAACTAGGCGAAGCGATTTTAATGATTCTTTTTTTATTTGAAAGCTGATGGTTCGCGTTTGGTCCCATTGGCACCAGGTCAGGGTCTGAAGGTTATCTCCTGAGAAATCGCGGGAAAACCCTCAAATTTCAAAGGCACACGAAGTCGGTTGGACATTTTTTAAAAATACTCAATTATTCTCACTAATAAATAATACAACCATCGATATCAAGAACGATTATATTTCGATACTAGTATATTGAGAGATAGAAAGATAGATAACTCTTTATTTGCACAAACACCAAATTTACACAGAATTTGAAAAGAAAATACAGTCTTAAAAGCTATTGTACAAAGGGCGGCCTTATCACTAATGTGATTTCTTCCAGGCAACCGTATAATGGATAGAATCTAGAATCGACATCGCGGCGGTTGTTCGTGTCATATACAAGGTGTCAAAAAATTTACTTGTCATATTTTTAGGAGTTGTTTTGAATAAAATATCATGAATAATCGCGGTGAAAAAGTTGAGAAAAACGTTACCGTTTTGAAGATTTGTAATGATTTACATTACGCGTAAATGTTATGCGCACTGTACCACAATACACTCGCTGTGCGGGGTCGGTCGGCGCAAGCGACTGCCGACGAGTGAGACTGAACGGCATAGTAGTAGTACCTACATTATTTTGTAGGTAAGATACGCATAAAAATATTTGATGAAATCCTTTTATTTCGTGAAAAAATGAAATTGCTCAAAAAATTTTTATTTTATTTTTAGCGTGTTTATTTTTCGATACCAACTATCCTCACAAAATTTGACAAGTTGATTTATTTACACCTTATATATTAAATATTAAATTGAATATATGAATAAATGCTTACCTAAATTTAAACAATATACATACTTATACATAAGTACACTAATAAGTAAAAACTACTATATAATATACATACACACTATAAAAATACTATGATTTATATAAACACTACTATAATGATAGATAATAATTATATAAGATATATATTATCTTATATATAAAATTCACGTGTCACAGTGTTAGTTACCGTACTCCTCCGAAACGGCTAGACCGATTTTTATGAAATTTTACATGCATATTCAGTAGGTCTTAGAATCGGCCAACATCTATTTTTCAAACCTCTTTTTTTTAGTACCTATGGCAAAACATCGTTTGCCGGGACAGCTAGTAAGATATATATAAGATATTTGATCGATATTAAATATATAGAATTAGTTATTAAATTGTGGAAAATATTCCTCGTCTTCGGACTCGTGTATCAAGATATTAATCGTAATATTATACTGCTTTAGTACTTTCAGACGAAGAAATGAGCAAATTAGGGTTGGCTCATTTATTTAATTTCGTCAGAGTTTAAATAATTTATTCGTAGTTTGTTTAAATAATTTATTCGCCCGTAATTCTCTCTCCAGACCATTAACGTTCCATTGTTGGGCACGGGTCTCCTCCACTTCAGGAGGGTTTATGGTGTGAAAACCTGGCGTGTTGGTAAGGGTTCGGTTTCGAGATTTCCGTCTCTCAAAGTAAATATTAACTGCTTATTATATCCCTTAGCTGGCTTCTATATGCCTTGGGAAGAAATGGGGTGGTGACATTTGTATCCTTAATCCGTCACCACATGGGTTTACGGACACTCTCATAATTACTCTGTATTAGTTCTTTCTTGAAGAGTTTAGTTTTTCCTGACTTAGGATATGAAATCCACTGCAAATGATCATAATAAAAAATAGGCTTAAAGCAAAAATTACAGTATATTTAACTTTGTAAAATATTTCTCTTTTTACATTGCAAGAAAAGCCGGTCCACATTACTTATCGTTTATATCATAAGTTTAAACCAGTACACGATCAATAAAATATTTAAGATAAGGATGTCTCACCCCTAATACGTTTTGATCGGCATAAGTGAGCGCTAAAATGTATCTCTGGTAATAGTAAGAGACACTTATTATTAAGTACGCCGTGAATGTGTAATTTCACTCTATGGGTAATATAAAATATAATATATTCATGGACATTTCACACAACGTCCTCTGGTCCCAAGCTAAGCTTACATGCTTGTATTATGGGTACCAGAATACGGATATACTACATATATAATAATAAATAATAACTTAAAATACGGATATACTTTTTTTGTAAATACATACTTACAATACATAAAAACACCCAGACGCAGTACTAATATTTGAATGGCAATTATAAATATCACACAAATGAAATGAAATGAAATGAAAAACCATTTAATCACGTAGACATAATTTTTCAGAAAAATTATGTGCTTATGACATGTCCAATTTTTTTCCCTACCACCATATGATGTCCCGAGCGGGGATCGAACCCGAGACGTTGTGATGGTAGTCCGTTACATGAACCACGAGACCCCGAAGTCCGTTAATTATTAATTACTTTTTATAACGATTAGATTTTTGGAAAGTGAGTCTACAGGTACTAACATTTTGATTACCTCATCACAAGTCATTCTGTCAGTGTTACTAACGCCGCGCTAGGCTGATTTCGGCCATCACATAAACCACCTCAAACCACCAGTATTGCTTAATTTAACATTTTAAATTATTATTAGCAACGCTATATTTCTTTAATGTTTATTGGTTAAATTGACCATTATCAAACATTTTTTTTATTACTATCTTTTACAAGTTAGTTTGCCAAAGTGCCGTTATAAAGTAAAGAGCATTTTAGCGCTGCTGTGCATTTGTTTGCGATTGATAGTCAACGAAGCGATCCTTTAGAAGAAAAATGGCTAATGATTTGCTAACGACGATATTTATATTTTAATGCACCCCGCGCAAAGATTATTTCCTTTGAGAGTTCCGTTTACTGATCAATTGATGAAGGTTCTGTGAAATATTTTTAATTGAGCGCTGTAATGGAAGAACAGCCTTAATGCAAGCATCTTATGAAATAAAACGTTGCTAGTATTTTTTAAATAGGCACTTAGTTAAACTAGGTAATTTTATTTATTTAGTTTATATTTATTTGGTACTGCACTGTATTGGTACTTGCTGCTTTGTAACAACTATGGATGAGATAGTTGTTACAAATCAGCAAGTTCAATTATTATAATTGCATACCTAAATACAACATATAGGCCTCCACCACAAAATACCACGGCACGCGGTATTGCACAGCTTGCAACCAATGGCTCCCTGTGAACTTGACAGTGTGACTATTAGTTAGTTGATTATAACAATGTCTAAACATACTTTTACATAACAAAGTTAAACAGAAAATATAATTTATTTATCTAGTAACGTAAAATGAAAAAAAAACTAATTTATTTCTACATAAAATTGTACGATGTTATTGTACCACAGGTTTCATTTGAGTATTATCCTGAGAAGTATAAATATTGAGAAAAATATTATCATAAACGTGGAAAAAGAAGCTATTCAATTCATTTCATTTGTGTACAAAACGTATGGGTGCATAAGATATTTACAACTCACGACACGACATGACGACGACTTTAGCGACGAAACTTTGTTTAGTCTAAATTAAAAACAATGGAATTGTTATTTGAATTGTTACCTTCTCCTAGTAAAATTACTGATCAAAAAAAATTATATGTATTTGATCTACTTATAAAACATTGACTAGGGGCCCAAGTATGCTATGATGTGACAATGTTGTAATGATCAGTCACTGATGGCTTGATGGCGAATTTTATCAAGTTTGATAGTCTACTATTAATTTTTTGACAAAAATGACGCCATTATCTGACTGATCATTGTGACAACATTGTAAATATTGCAATACAAGACTCGGGCCCCTGGACGAGGACGTCGCAGAAAATATTTTCTGGCTTACAAACCCTAGAACGAAAAAAGTGGCGACATTTGTACCCACTTTTAAAATATATTCAACTACACTAAAAATATACGAATATTTATAGTTTCCGTTTATATACGTTGTGTGAAATGTCCGTGAATATTTATTTTTTTTAACGTTTTTGTAACAATTTTTACTGATGCTTCGCTTCGATTAGTTGCAGCGTGATTTTATATAACCTATAGCCTTCCTCGATAAATATCCTATACAACACTGTAAGAATTTTTCTAATTATACCGAGGTTTCTGAGATTACAGCGTTTAAAAATACAAACAAACTCTTCAGCTTTATGATATTACTACTTATAGATAATGTTTTTACCAGGCCACCGCAACACTGCCATCAACTAAGCCACAAAGTCTATCAAGATCAGCTTTAACATAATACAAATCGTATGATGTAAATACATAAGAAATGTGTCCCATGCCCATCTTTCTCCAAGTAAGTAAAACACAGTACGAGTATCTACATTCATATTGCGAGTATATCGATTCATACTCGATACTCGTATCTGAAATTATTGAGAGAACCACCATCTGTGGCCCGTTCCGCTTTGGAAAATAATAAAGTTCCGTTTAAACGCAATTCGTATGTGAGATACGACGAATGAACCGTAATAAAGTGAATTAGGAAAAAATGTATTGCAAATAGAAAATATAAGATGTATGTTTTAATATACTTGGGATTCAGGTGGCAATGTTATTGTTTTGCATCATATTTATATTATTTCAGATTTTAAATACAAATAATAGCTAATAGAACTTGCTAGAGTTAATAATAATAAATAAATATTCATGGACATTTCACACAACGTCCTCTGGTCCCAAGCTAAGCTTATATGCTTGTGTTATGGGTACCAGAATACGGATAGAATACATATACTACTGTTTTTTTTTGTAAATACATACTTAAAATACATAGAAACACCCAGACGCAGTACAAACATTTGTATGACAATTAGAAAAATCACACAAATGATTGTCCCGTGCGGGAATCGAACCCGCGACCTCGTGAACGGCAGTCCGTTACACGAACCACTAGACCACGAAGCTAGAACTTGCTAGATTTAATATTCTTTTTATATAAATTACGTTTTAGTATCCATACATATTGCTCTAAAATTATATTGTGCAATACGCAAACTAATAAGCTTAGCTTGGGACCAGAGAAAGTCGTGTTAAATACATAATAGTTTATTTAAATTCAGATGTCATATACATATTATAATAAATCCAAGAACAACATTTTATTTTTATTTATTTTTATAGATCTAAATAGATTAAAATAAGTAAAGCAGGTATTAATATTATTCGCACGTTATAAACATTATTTATTTAAGATTGGAGTGTAGGGTCAATAATAACAGCGGCAGTAGACAAATAGCAAGTCATAGCAAAATACAGACTAAGAATGTATAGACATGCCAAGCTATAAAATGTACAAGCAACATAAGCTCGTCATTTTCGACGGGCTTCGTGGTGGAGTGGTTCATGTAACGGACTGCCGCGGCTGGTCACGAGATCACGGGTTCGATTCCCGCTTGGGACAATCATTTGTTTGATATTTATAAATGTCATACAAATGTTTCTACTGCGTCTGGGTGTTTACTATGTATTATATGTATGTATTTACAAAAGAAAAGTACCTAGTATATGTAGTACATCCGTATTCTGGTTCCCATAACACAAGCATACAAGCTTAGCTTGGGACCAGAGGACGCTGTGTGAAATGTCCATGAATATTTATTTATTTATTTTATTGTTCTATCGATCATCTATACCTACTCCAACTACTATTAACACACGTCTTTCTCAAAAATGCTACAGCGCACAGCTGTTTTGTCTTTCTTGCATCCAATGATGCCGATTCTACGTACACAACCAAACTTAACTAAAAAATGAAAAAAAAACTATTGCTATATTTTGATTATTTGGCTATTTTGCTGTGCACATTTTTATTAATTGAAATCATTAGTCTATATTATACAGGTTTTCTAATCAAAAAGTTCAGCTAACATTTTCAAATTGTGTTATCGACACTATCAAAATTCATTTTTTAGTTAGTTTAGTTTAGTTGTGCGCGTAGAATTGGTACCAATGCCTTCCAACTATCTTGACATTATGATAGCACCACTACCTACTAAAGAATTCGCTGACATGCATCACGGTAAGTGGACGACACTTTAGAACTTTCGCAACTTATTGCCGTGCCTACGTTTTTCAGGCAATGTTTACCTGACGCAGCCACAAAAGTGCTATGGAGAGTGAGCTCATTATAGAGTGCTCTAGTCTCCAAAAACTATTTTTAATTACCTCTTTTTGTAGGATGTTAAAACTGATTCATATTTTATTACTTCTGTAAAGAGTAATTAAACTAAACATTTATTTATAACACTAGACATCAAGTCGTTATTTCATGAAATAATAATAAATAATAAATATTCATGGACATTTCACACAGCGTCCTCTGGTCCCAAGCTAAGCTTATATGCCTGTGTTATGGGTACCAGAATACGGATAGAATACATATACTACTTTTCTTTTGTAAATACATACTTATAATACATAGAAACACCTAGACGCAGTACAAAATTTTTTATGACAATTAGAAAAATCACACAAATTATTGTCCCGAACTCGAATTATTGTCGGGAATCGAACCCGCGACCTCTTGATTGGCAGTCCGTTACATAAACCACTCAACCACAAGGGTCGACGATGTCAGCAAATTCACTATTAGAATAAAAAACAAATGATGGTTAAGTAATTATGGATTAGTTAGACTTTATTTATGTACCCTAAAGTGTGATAGATAATAATCAAAATCACTTAAAGGATATGCAAGCTTGCATATGAATTTACATAATTGCTCTATCTATATATTTTTATAGCTCTTTGTTACCTGTACAAGCAGGTACTCATGCGAGCCGAATTTCCCGGAATCCGGCGATGATCCACCGCATTCGGCCTTAGCTCATGCATCTTCAATATTAACTTTTTTAAGAAATATACGTACAACCCTGATACAAGGTTTAAAATGTAAAATATCTTTTCTAGGACGTTACGCCCTTGTGGTGTTACTTTTTATCATAGTTGCCTCGATAAGATTGATCGAGTGGGGTAAGGAGAACAGATAATCTGTTGTTCAGATAAAAAATCGGTGACTTGTCAAATTCGTCGCATTCTAAATTCGATTTTTGGATGCTGTCGTTCTTCGGATTGGTTTCGGATCTGAGCCGACCATACAATGTTATGTTTAAATTATATGGGAATTTTTGGTGAGTCGTTACGTTAAAGGTATTTCATGTACATATACTTCTTAAGCCAAATTATCCGTAAAATTAGATACCATTATTTGATAGCGAATTTTTAATCAATAACAAATTGCAGCTTTTGAAACGTTAAGAGGAATTTTGACGAATCGAATAGAGAGTTTTTTTAATTTTATCATGGTGTCTTCAGATGGTAAACATACTTTCCTAAAGTTAAATAGATTCTTGAACTCATGTGAAATTTTTCGTCCATATTTTTGTTAATTTTTATTATGATTCACCTATCATAAGTAGTTAGCTGAGATAAATCGAGCTGTCTTTGTGGTGTCCGAAAAGAATACAAGTGTCACAACCTTGTTTCTCCCTTAAGGTGCTAAGTGATCCAGCTATTAAATCGCAGGTATAGGTATAGTCAAGGTCGCGGGTTCAATTCCCGCTTGGAACAATCATTTGTGTAATATTCATAAATGTCATATAAATGTTTGTACTACGTCTGGGTGTTTTCTTTGTATTATAAGTATGTATTTACAAAAGAAAAAGTTTATGTATTATATCCGTATTCTGGTACCCATAACACAAGCATAATTAGCTTAGCTTGGGACCAGAGGACGTTGTGTGAAATGTCCATGAATATTTATTTATTATTTATTTATTTATAGTCCGTGTTGTGACGGATTAAGAATATAAGTGTCACCACCACTGTTACTTCTCAGGGTTTTGTACAGTTTAATAGATTTGCCGCCCGTAGGCTATTCAATTTTTGCCGCCTCTAAATTTTGATATCTTAGTCCACAATCATATCAATTTTCTATCAATAAAATTCCAACTTTATAGTTTGTGCTCCATCATCCCCGTTATACCTAACAAATATGATGTACATGAATATTATTTAAAAAGCAACTTATCAGAAAGAAAAATGATCGCTGAGCTTATAAAATTTATTTTTTCGGTTATGATTAATAATTTTTTATTTAAAAGGAAGTAATTTTAATGCCATATCGTATGGATTTTGGATGATCGTGTTCACAGCAAACACGATAACTTTCGAAAAAATATTTTTTTTCACTTCAATTTTTTTTTAATATACTTAAATAACTGGAGAGAAGACGTTGCATAAAAAAATGCAGCTGAGTATTGTTTTATCTTATTACAATTATGTAATTCATTCCGATTGGCATTTTCTGAAAAAGTTGGCTTTGCGTAAAAGCTATCAAATCTACTGATGTAAACATTTAATTTAAATAATTCGTGTACGACATGAGCGCTTAAGGCCTGCTCATTTGGATTTTCCAAACTTTTTCTTACTAAAAATAAAATAATTAACTGATAAAAATTATCAATTTTCTAATGAGCAAATTATCTCACTTCATATTTTGTGGAGGGAATTTTTTAATTGTCAAGTCACAGTCGTTCAACTATCAGTTATTCGATTAATATGATCTCTACAAGATATTGAACTAGTTTTTTTTTAATAAGAATTAGTCAATTTTTGTCAGTATTATTTACGCATAAAGAAATTACTTTCTGAAATAGAATTTGACTAGTTGCAAACTTGCTGCAGCAATCATGATTAGACTATCGATATTATATCAAGATTGAATTGGGTAAGCAGATCTCATAATTATTAGGTACACGGAGAAAAAATTATAGCAGTCATCAGTGAAGAATATTATGTAAAAATTACTACTTTCGATAATAATATCGAATCGCTATTGCAATATTCTAAAAGTTCATTATCATTAATGTATAATTAGTAAAACGTTTAGGAATTGTTCATGTAGAGATGTTGAAATATTTATTAATTAGCACTGTATATGAGAATATTTCGATTATTGTAAAATATTTTAATTTCTCTCCAATTTTCGAAATTGGTATTATGTGTGTATAGTAATTTTTTTTTAAATTTGTAAACCGAAATAAAAAACTGATGAACTAAATTTGCCGCCCCTTAAAATTTGCCGCCCTAGGCTCCAGCCTACTAAGCCTGCTGGTAAATCCGCCACTGGTTTTGTAAAAGCCCAGCTAGGAGATATTATACAACGTGTTGCAGAAAGGTGTAGTCATATTTTAAGGTTGCATTGGATAGGCCTTAAATATTATAAATAATACAGTTACACATAGAAAAATACAGTTTCTAAATTTTTTCTTGTTTATAGCCGACTATTAAATAACTGCCAAGAACGCATCAATTATGAGATGTTTACGGTTTATTGAATGCGATTGAACCTTACGATAAAAGATAACCTCATAGTAGTGTTGTATTTAAAGAAGATCGATTAATTTAATAAATTAATTAAACTTTTATGAACACATAAAAGTCATAATATAACTAGTATTTGTAATTACGTCCATGCCTAGTGCCTAGTCACCGGCCGTCTGTAAAGATGGTCAAATATGACTACACCTTTCTGAAACACGTTGTATACAGGCAACATCCATTCTGAGAGATGGAAACCTCGAAAACATGCCTGGTGAGTTAGGCATGGTAGACCATAATCCAAACATTACGTTTATGGGCTGGAGAGAGAAAAGAAATATATTGTAATACACTAAACCTTCCTTTTCTTCGAGAATATTCTAACGCGATACTATAAAAAGATGCCTCAAAATCACGTAAACATAAGAAAGTATTATTCAAAAGATAACCAAGGTACCTACATCAGTCAACAATCTGCAGGTAACAAGTCAAAAATCAAGTGACATTTCATTAATTATAATCCCAAAATCTGTTTAGTTCTTTTTACTTTAAACTGATCCCTGATTCGCAGCGGGTTGCAACTTTATACAACTGTGTTAAAATCAAACTAAATTTTAAACCGAGTGTAGCAAAGTTGAGATTGCTTTGTTTTTAATGTGGGAAAAATGGTCGTTGTATCCTGATAGAAATCCGTTTCTTGTGATGGTTTTTATGTGACTTAAGGATTATTGATGATTATGCGATTACTTGGCGTTAAATGTTTGATGTAGAGATTCAATTTGCCACCGACATTGTAGAAATACTGCTTATAAATAGTTAGGAGTTTCTTGATGCTATTATCGCTTTGGCCTAAATGTATATTAGTAATTTTTACAGATACAGTCAAAAGAGCTAATAGTACCATGTGATGATTATGAGTGTTGTAATAGCATAGCAGCTAATAAAACCACGTTTTTATTTTCAACATTAAAGAGAACCATTATAGAATTTTTGAAAATATTATCCTATAAGGCTTTATGGTGGGTATAAGTGGTATGGAAGTTTGTAGATACAAAATTTTATAGTTTTTTTAACAGCGTTAAAGAAAATCAGTGTACAATAGGTCAGTTATATTAGTGAGATTTATTAGATAGCTTTTTAGGAAGTTGGTATCTAATGACTCTTTAGCCCATTTACTTTCCACTATAAATTGGATGGGCTATTGCATGGGCGTCCTTCACTTTGGGAGGGACTAAGGTGTACTAGGAAGAAAGAAAGAAAGAAAAATTATTTATTACTAGCCACAATCACATGAGGCGAAACATCAACTAAATTGAAAAAAATGTAAAACTATTTCTACAAAACAAACTAAATCTATATAATCTAACGCTAAACCCAAAGTCACTGTGGCGAAAAAGGTACATTACTCAGCTTTGTTGGGGCAACATGAGATGTCATCCCAACGCTGATTTTCAGTAATGCCCTAATTTCTGACTATGACGTCCGCCGGTACTATGAGACGCTGACCAGGCGTGTTGGCATAGTGTGTAACACTTAACAGGACCCTCGGAATGACATGGAATGGTGCTAGTATCCTTAATCCGTCACCACGCGGAAATAACTTTTGTTTACTTACTCATTATTCTATAGCTCTCATCTTTTATTCGTAATCAGTCACTATGCGTCATTAAGGATTATCGTCATATAATAATAACGCTCACATATTAGAATTCGTCATAAAGCACCTACTTAGAATGTAAAGTAACAACTTCTTAAAGCATACGACGTAATAATACCTTGAGATTTTTCCTCATATGATTTTATGTCGACAGTTATGTTATGGTTATTAAATAAATTTGTTGTTGTGGTGACGGATTAAGAATATAAATGTCACCACTCCATTTCTTTCCCTAGGGTACTGTAAAAACCGGCTAAGGGATGTTGTACACAGTTAACATCCTCTGTTATAGTCAGATATCTCGATATCAAACCCAATTTTAACAAGCCTGTCCAGCGCATCACAGTAGACCATAACCCCTCCCAAAATGGAGGAGGCCCGTGCGCAGCAGTGGAACTTTAATGAGTTAGAGAGAGAGAAAGATAGAAATAAATCTGGAATGTTCCGTGAATGAATATGGAAGGAATTAAGTCTATATGGCGACCTATTTCGTCATAAAGAAAAATGGATGGGCTGTGTGAAAAAAGATAAAGAAATAGATGTGATCACTGAAAAGTTCAGTTCTCTAGCTAACACCTGTGGGCTACTCAAATAAAAATTATAATTATTTATTTGTGGACATCACGTAAGGGTTACCAATGTAGGTGTAGGTGTTGTTAAATAATACAGTGGACTTACATTTTTATAGTCTGTTTAATCTTGTTTATACAAAACACACACACATTACTTTTGATAAAAATGTTAATCAAAATACTGTTCATAATAATATTATAATAGAGATCGTGGTACAATTCGGCGTGCACTTGGCTTTGTATGACTTTATGAGTGATCCCTCGTAGTGATTTCTTCGGAACGTGGAAGGAGACTGACTTTTCTAGCCAAGCCGCTATAACATAAAATTCTAATCGTGATAATTCGATATTCAAATAATACGTCAAATTTCAAAATATACGTCATACGACGTGATGTCCTCAAATAAATTTTTAATTATAACTTTTATTTGAGTAGCTCGCACACCGTTCTGGAGAAACAACCTGGTAATAAACGTATAGACGGACGGACAGTAAAGTAATAGGGTCCCTTTTCACTTGTTGGCACAAAACCCTAAAAAGTGCAAAAAAAAAGAGATTGCTTTCTTTAATTGTTTGTATCTTCTATCTAGCTTAGATTTACATAAAAGAATTGGTAATTTAAGTCTATTGTTTTCTTTCATTGCCATTTATTCGTTATGATTGGTCAAAAAAATTGTAAGTATACACAGACCCTCTAGCTATGCAGCGTATCTTAATCTTATACCTTTAAACGAGCAATTCTTGTAATAGCTATTGCCCGTTCGTAAGCGTACAATTTAGAGAATTGCCCCATTTTTGCAACATTTTTCATTGAGACTTCGCTCCGTGATGTTATACAGCCTATAGTCTTCCTCGATAGATGTTCTATCCAACACTGAAAAAATTTTTCAAATGATACCATTGCAGTTTTCTGAGATTAGCGCGTTCAAACAAACAAACTCTTCAGCTTTATAATACACGTATAAGTTTAGATTTTCAAATTTCTGTCGTCTTATCTAATCCTTTTTACCGCGGGTAACATTGCAGGGTACCTACAGCTAGTTTTCTGAATGGTCACAATACTAAAGTTGATGACGTCACGCCGGTAGAGACAGGCTATTGTTGACAAGTCGCCGGTTACTGTTATCTAAGCTTAGGGTTTATTGTCTACGATATACCTACATGGGTATAGTAGAAAATAATATATCTAGATCATCCGTCGTATGATTATGGAATTTATCAAACAATGTAACAATCTTGAGCTGTGAATTCTTCTCTCTATTTCTATGTAAGCTACCTATATCTCTAGGGTAGAGTAAAACTCCAGCAGTGTAAAACTCTAATAAATGAAACTTCTCATCATAATACTATCACGCCGTTTCCCCATAGTTTAAGGCAGGATTAAACACACTTTCTTGGCTTCATTTACATGAAATTGAATTTATCGATATAATAATGAAGTTAGGACGTATACACTTATGAATGTACACTAACCTTGAACGCAAAAAGACGTGATGGCTGCTAGAAGTGTGTCTAAATGTTGGTAAATAATGGTAAATAATACATGCATAGATTTAGTTGTGTTACCATAAGTCTCACATATCATGCAGTGAGTGGTCGCCTTAACTATATTCATATTAGCGGCCAGTTTCGAGCTTCTTATAAACTACTAGCTGCCCCGGCAAACGTTGTTTTGCCATACAATTCTGTATAAAATAAAAATTTCATCAAAATCGGTCCAGCCAATTTGTAGCCTATGTGTTATTCTGATGTATAAGCTATATTGTGGTAAAGTTTCATTCAAATCCATTCAGTAGTTTTTACGTGAAAGAGTAACAAACATCCATACATACATCCATACTTACAAACTTTCGCTTTTATAATATTAGTAGGATGGCAAAACATATTCTACATGGTAAATTGAAAAACATTAAGAGATTCCTTTTCCATGTTATGAAAAACGCGATGTTGGCGTGTATTTTGTTGCAAATTGTGATTTGCGTGTTAATATTGTAGATAGAGAATAAATGCTAAGAGCGGATGCGTGCTGCGTCTTTGCTAGATAACGGAACAATGCGCGAGCGTGTCGGTACAGTCTGTGCGGTGGGCGCCGCATCGACCGATGGGCGTGTCTAAACCCCGCCCCCCGCAACCTCCGTAACCTAATCTCACGGATAACGGATAAACCTAACCCGGACACACCCGTATTGGAGGAGGTTTTAGCGAATGTATACGCCTAGCGAATGCCATTGGTATCTCGGATATAGGCGGATTAGGATATAACATATCCTTAAACTTTAGTAGAATACCTACTTATTAAAAAGATTAAACATCTCATACCTACCTAAAGACATTTTACTCTCTTTACGCCATTTGCTTTAATTCGTGGAATTTGTGAATTCAACTCCCTGACAATCTTTACTTATTATAAAACAAAGTTGTTGTTTTTATATGTATATCTACATATGAGCTTAATATATCTTTAAAACTACGCAAAGAATTTTGATGCGGTTTTTTAATAGATAGAGTGGTTCAAGAGGATGGCTTTTTTGTATAATTTATTAAGGTTCTGTAACTTAATTCCACGCGTATGAACCTGCGGGAAAAAGCTAGTAAAAATAAACCTTAATAGTTTGTTATTCAGGTATAATCAGGCAAGATTTTAATGTTTGAAGACTATAATTATACATATTATTATAGTACATACTTATCTTCTTTAGTTTATTGTA
Source organism: Orgyia antiqua (assembly GCA_916999025.1). NCBI lineage: Eukaryota > Metazoa > Arthropoda > Insecta > Lepidoptera > Erebidae > Orgyia > Orgyia antiqua. The sequence continues at coordinate 26,808,189 of OU779862.1, forward strand.
ATTAATTTACAGTTAGAATTACAACCTAACATACTACAAGGAAATTATATTAGTCGTAAAAATAAGCAGATATATTTAGCTATAACACAAAGACCAAGATGTGTCTAAATAAATTCTGTAGAAAACGGTCGCGTGACGGTGCGATGTGACGTCACACGATCTTTAATTAACACAGTTATTCAACATCGAGTACAACGATGAGACGAGATTTCTTATGTTGTAAATAAGTCGAATCATTTCCTATGTTTTATATACATATAACTTCCTTTAGATAGATTAGTTAGTGTATTGTAATATATTTACGGTAAATACGTTAACGTGGTGAACGTAACTATGGTACGGATTAAGACAATTTCGTTTCGATTTCCGTGTGGTGACGTATTAAGAATACATCTGTCACCACCCCATCTCCTCTTAAGGGTGCTGTAATAGTCAGCTAAGGGATTTTGTACACAGATAACATTCTCCGTGAAAGACGGAAAACTCGAAAATAAACCCTGCCAACACGGCTGGTCAGCATGGCATAACAGACCATAATTCTCCTAAAGTAGAGGAGGCCTGCGCCCAGCAGTGGGATCTTAATGGGCTGGAGAGAGAGAGAGAGAGAGAGAGATAAATTAGTAGGTACCTAACTAGTGACGCCTTAGCATCTGTGATGAAATATTAAATGAAAATTTAATACATCAAAGGAATCTACAAAACAATATAAAATAATAGAATGCATTTAACATACATTAGAGATACGTTGTCTATTAGACAATGACCGTGAATAATTTGTACACACAGCTCTCGTGAAAGCCTACATACATTTATGTAAGACACTATTTGTAATTCTAATCATGATCATTAGAAGAATTAGACAGGATAGTTCATTAGGTACCGGTAGAGTAACTAAATAGGTACTATTTAATTCTTTATACATATCACGTACAATGGTCTATGCGGCTCCTGTGATTAGATGATGTTAAATACAAACTAGGCCTTGTATTGTGTTGCTTTGAATATAGATAGTTTAATACGTTATATTAAGTTCGTATAGCTTTTGTATTCTATCTTTACTTGTTACTAGCTGTTGCCCGCGACTTTGTACGCATATTATTTAGAAAAAATTCCACGTTTTTGCACCATTTTTCACCTCTGCATTGCTGCTATTGGTTGTAGCGTGATGATATATAGCCCTTAGCCCGTGCCCGTGCTTGAGAATTATGTCTAGAAAGTTGAAACCTGTCTCTCTTAGGCATTTTCAATAGATTCATAGATATAAACTCCCGTGACGCTCACCCCCGCCTCGGTGACGCTCACTTCGCAACGGGCTGGGCAGCAGAAATCGTAATAGTTTAATTTCGCCATAACTTCAAAACTAAACGTCCAATTTGTATCATTCATAGACCAAATATTATCTACATGAACTATACTTGGTGATAAAATAATTTATTTTGATAAGGAATAATAGCATGAGTAAAATAAATGCGCTTAAATGTACTTAGTCCAAAAAATATTCAAGATTTTTAAATAAAAAAATGGTTGTTGACTTGACGCAGATAGGTATAATGTGTCGCGGACTTTTTTGTAGATATTTATGATGATGATGATGATGATATGATGATGATTTATAAGATCTACAATTAATTAGAACATTTTATGGTTCTATCTTTTATAGTTTAAGCAGCGTACGCAAAATAAGTAACTTTTACTTTTTGGTACCTTAGGTCCTTTTTGCGATCACATAAGTAACACCTTTCTATTTTACGATTGTTTATTTCAGAGTTATCAATAAGTACATTTTGTTGCTGGTCTAAATCTCCCTCGAAAAATTTAATATTTTTGATTTTCAATTCTTTTCTTTAGATCTGCAGAAAAATTAGAACTGTCCTTCTGTCTAACTTCAACTATTGGTTTGGTATCAACTTGATGCTGGAAAAGAAAAAAAACGTCCTCAATATAATGTAAGTAACTAAACTTAGTGTCGGGAGTGATTTTTGCCCCAGTACTTAATGTACTTACCTCCGTTGCCAGTAAAGTTAGAGCGACCGACGTCCGTCGCCCGCTGCACCCGCGACGTAATGAGATAAGATAAGCTAGATGCGCCGGAGTGTAAGTTCTAAAGCTGCAAAGTTATGTTATGAAATACGTTTCACTGGGTTAAATTTTAACCCCCGATACCAGTTAAGGGTTAAGGTTTTTTTGTAAAATTCGCATTCGCATACGCAAACGAAGTTACAGAAACAGCTAGGTAAGCATCATTAACATTGCTAATACATAATTGTTAGTTACTCCACGTGGCTTAAGAAATTTTACTATTATTTTATAAGGCATTGTTATTTAATGTTTGCTGGACAATAATTTCATTCACAAAATGGTTTTTAAGGTACAGGCTGTATTAATCTGGGATAAAGATAAAGTTAATGCCTTAAGCTGTCCTGCTGTGTGGTCTGCTGCGTGCCTTTATAAATACAGCAAGACAGTACTTTGATTAATTTAGGGAATAGAACGTCGCCATTCCTAGGCGAAAGGATTTTGTGAATTAAAACATCGATAACTATTTTTTTTAACATTTCAAAAACTCCAAAAAAGGAAAATGGGTCTTTATTATTGAGACTTCACTGTCTGCCCGTCCGTTTATCATTAGGCTGTATCTCTGAAACAGTGAAAGCTAGAGAGCTGAAATAACAGTTTATGTCTATCAATTGATGTTATAACTTAAAATAGGTACATAACAAATTTCCTTATTCTCCTGCCCTTATCCCGTTATTTAGGGTCAGGAATATGACAAAAATATTATGATAACAACGCTACGGAATCCTTCGAGTGTGTTTCTAACTCGTATTTAACCTGTTTTTTTAATCTTAAGCACGTTAATATTAGTTTCATACGTATCTATCAATTTAATAATCTATTTAACGGAATCTTTGAAAATAATTTTCATTCACTTGCAGTAGTCGGATTGATCTGAAATTGTGTATACATATTAAAGACTGCATTGTCATCACAACGCAGTAATAAAAAATTGGTCAAGTGCGAGTGGGACTCGCGCACGAAAGGTTCCGTACCATTATATATGCAACATAAGGCAACGTTATTAGTATCGAGCAAGAAACGGTAAAAAAATCATGTTTGTTGTATCGGAGCCCCCCTTAAATATTTATTTTATTTTATTTTTAGTATTTGTTGTTATAGCGGCAATAGAAATACATTATCTGTGAAAATTTCAACTGTCTAGCTATCACCGTTCTTGAGATACAGCCTGGTGACGGACGGACGGACGGACGGACGGACGGATGGACGGACGGACGGACGGATGGACGGACGGACGGACGGACGGACGGACGGACAGCGAAGTCTCAGTAATAGGGTTCCGTTTTTACCCTTTGGGTACGGAACCCTAAAAAATGGATTTTCGGGCGGTTTTTTTTTAGTTTTTGAACTAAGCAAATTATTTCGGTCTAGCATTATGTTTTGTGTGCATAAGGTGCACGTGATGCTGACATTTTTTTTTACTTTCGTCGGCATTTCTGTAGTGCCACTGCAATTGTATTGTTTAACTATACCATATTCTAAATACGGTAAACTTATTTTGCTCTCGAGACACTTTCACCTTTTGTTTGTAGTTTTTCTAAACATCAATAAAGTATATTTCTAAACGATAATAAAAATTACAAAGAAATATTTTTGGAGATAAACTTTCTTCATTTAAAATAAGCCACGTTTGTATAGATTAGGGATAATGTAACAAAATTGTATACGATCATAAATCGGATACCATAAAATGAGTAAACTTACTAAGAACCGTTAATTCATTGTTTCAACAAATTTGTTTCTTTTATGATATAACTACAAAGCAATATTTTTATTTGCGGTCCTGGAATTTATAAACTTATTTAGATTATTTTTTTGTGTTTTTTAAACAGGACCGCCTGTCTGTTACCAGGCAGTATATCAGGTACGGTGGAACCTGACGGCTAGAGGAAGAGACGACGAGAGCATTTTGACAGTTGACGCTACAATACCAAATAGTCATCATCATCTTCCTGCCCTTATCTCGTTATTTGATGGTATCGTTGTTCGATGATAATAACAGTACTGAACTCTACTTTTATGACTTTCCATAACCATGGCGTCTAAAACTGTTTTTTTTAAATGAAAAATTTTGGGTTATAATGGGTTGAATGATTTTAGTCAATAATTAAGACACTCTTCAAACCTCCTTCTGAGCCCAGTAATGTTCCACTCTTGGGCACTGTCCTCCTCTCCTTCAGGGGGTCTTTTGGGTCTAAGCATGTTGGCATAGGCATATTGAGATGTAATCTGTTTCTAATATCTTAGGAGGAAACGGGTAATTTTTGAAATTCAAATCATTTTGTGAATATATATCCCTTAGACATATCTCATTAACAACAATTCAGGTTACAGCATATCACGAAACGAGAGTTAGAACTTTATTCTAAGAATTGTTCTAAACAATTGAAAATATACACAAAAGTGATAAACTGTAGTGTGAAGAAACATTTCAAATCCGACTTGTGCTCCGTCACTTACAGTTTTATTATCACTTCTCAATGTTATTCTTTACCTTTACAAATCTAACTAATATCAATAAGAAAGTTTGTACTTGTATGTTTGTTACTCCTTATGATCAAATGATGCAACATATTTGAATTTAAGACTAGAACTAATAATGTAAATTAACACATAAGCCGGTTTTAATCCCGAAAAAATCCTCATTTCTAAGGGATAATTAAGTAATTCTAATGGCCTTAATAGATGGCGTTTCTATCAAATTAGATGTTTGGGCTTTTAAATGAAAGATAAATGAACTTTTAATAACGTAATCTTTGGTCCTAAATCAAGCCATATTTCTATACTTGAATATAAGATTTCCTGTTCTCTTTAATATTATATTCTTAAACTTTAAGTAACACCTCGGGGCACAGCTAGTTATTTCCATGTTTTGTCTTAACTGGAAACTGGTACTCGCTAAATAGATAAAAGAGTTGAGTCTAAAGTGTTATTTGAGTATCGGTTATTTGTCATTGTTTAGACAGTTCTATATACACTTACAATTAAGGAGACATTTTTTTTAAACACGTTAAGTCAATAGTAAAATCAAGAGAATCATGTGGAATAGTTTATGGCAGCTCACGGTTATGTTCAGTATAACATATGTAGAAAAAAATAGACCATGTCATGTTGTAGACATATTTTCTTCTGAGCGATTTATGAGAAAATCTGAGCACATAACACTTCCAGCGAAATACGGTAAACTCATAACACGCTGTTATTAATAAGTCCTATGTCTAGACATGGTAGGTATATATGTGCAGGCCACATCGCTCGCCGATCTCATGACCTCGAGTGGCGACCACGCATCGGACGACGCAGCTTCGGGAATCCCCCAACAAGGTGGACTGATAATATCGTCAAATAGCCGGGGGCCGCTGGATGCAAATAGCGCAGGATCGCACGTTATGGCATTCCATGGGGGAGACCTATGTCCAGCAGTGGACAGGGAAAGGGCGATGGATGGTATTTCTGCGTAAATTTAGAACTTAAATGCAAAATAGTCTAATGTGACTACATATAGATTTATAAGTGACAAAACATAGATTTATAAATCCAATTTAAATTCAAGTAACGATCTTTGTAATTTGCAATCACATTCAAATTGTAAGATGAAAGAAAATTGGTAGGCTTTGAACGATGTATGGAGAGTATCTAAGTATTAAGACGTACTAGTCTAGATTAATTGCCAATCAAAAGGTAGGAGAGAGAACATTTTTAAAAATCATTAAGAACTCCCACTTATAATACTGGCAACTTAGAAAAAAAAAGGAAAATGCTCATCCGTATATCAACATTAAAAATTCAAATATTCGCTCTAACCAACGCTCGGAAGCATCTGAAATTAAGAAAAATTAACGTCGCCGGAAGGTTATAATGGCCACGTACAAAATTATGTGAAGCCGTGACAATTTTTTTCCTACATCCCGCTGAGGAAAGCCATCATGATTTATTTAATGAATAAAAATGCTTCGCATTAGGTACCTCTACACTGTTATTTTACAAGGATATTGTAATTAACTTGGCTGATAGCTATTCAAATTACTATATTGTTACTGGAGATATTAAAATTTTGAATTGTATACTAACATTTAAGCATTATTTTACGTAAATAGCAAACGACTTTATTTTGTACTTTATTTTTCTTTTTGTGTAGATAATAACTTACCTATGTATCTACTAATCAAGGAAACCTTGCCGGTTGCAATAAAGTACGATGTTGACAAGTTTATAACTTCACAATCATTATAGAAACCAATGTGTTTGCGAGAATAATCTAATATTTAATCGGCAGAACCACAGATTAAGAATAAAAAAGTAGAATTATAGTCTCTGGTTTTGTTATGTAACTGGCTGAATTACACGCCCGCTGTAAATATTTAACAAGAGTTATATAGTGAGTAAATAAAGCAATGTTATAACTGACGCGCTCGACAGAAGTAGCTCTCAATAGGATCTAATCTAATCGAGATAGCAGCAAACACCCTTCGACACAACAAATTAACCGTCACACCGTAGCAATCTGTGAATTACAAGTGTAAATAATCCAGAGGACGCCCAACCACCACCGTGGGGCGGGCTTGGATAGAAAAAAAAGAAACTCGTTAAAATAGCAGCTTAAAAAAGAAAAGCGCTGAAACGGGAAGGTTCGGCTGATATCGGTTTTTCTCGACGCAGGCGGTACGCTGGGCGGGGCTCTAGCGTCAGTAACGCGCCGCTGGCCGGCCTGCACGCACGTGTTTTTTGGTTTTATCCGTGTGTCCCGCATCGTACACATGTAGAGTGAATTTTCGGCATGTTGATGTCGTCGTGAATTCCAAAGATGGACTTTCAGAGTGCTATGGAGACGTTCGCTGAGGCGTGGGCTGCGGCCAATACAGTCAAATCTGAAGTTGCGACTGACTTAGCACAGGTAAGATTATTCTAATAAGTTAAAAAAAAATAAAACATAAAATGTTACACTTTTGCTCCTGAAAAAAGAAGAATATATTCTCGTTGTGCATATAAAGTACCTATGTGTCTGTTAGTACAGTCATTTATCACAACAATGTCAACTAAAATTTATTGCGATCTACGCACAAGTATGTTTTTATTTTTTGAAAGATCGACAAATATTTTTGCAAAAAGTTTCTTGCATCAGATTTTTTGTAGATTTTACCAATGCTAGTATTGGTTTTTGTTAAACAAAAGAGATCTAAGCAATATCTTGAAATGAATGATAATGCTCTCTACTTATTGCTCTTAGATTTCTTATTTGTTTATCTTATGTAACTATTGTATTATTATACTGGATATAAAATAAATAAAATTGATGGCAAAAAAAATTACAGAAAAAAAGTAAAAGCAATTACAGAAAAGAAAAGAGAAAAGGAATGTAAGAACTCTTTAACATACGGGCAAAATATAGCCCAGAATGGCTGCACCTGGAGTTTATGTGTATAAATTTCCAATGTGCATAGAGAAGAAAATATAAAAAAAAAATATAGAGTTATGTATTAGCTGATTGGAACAGCTAGAGTTATTATGAGGGTCGTCCCAACATTTTTAATTGAGGCATTGTTAATAAAAGAAAAAGTTTATAAACCTCAAAAGAAGTATAAAGATTATCCTAACTTCCTTTAGTTAGGATTAGAAATAAAGGTTAGGTTAATAAATAAAACCTTTTTATAGAAATGTACAATACTTGATTCCGAATCTAGGCAAGAGCCTGTATTTTGGAAGTCAGTGTTAAATCGTAAAACTGTTTACATTATAATAAGTTACAAACGTTTTAGGATATAGATACTATCTATATTCGAAAACTGTGTTACTTAACAATTTTAATATCTATCTATTAGATAGATAGTAGTGCTAAAAACAAAAAATAAGTAAAAAAAAATGTTAAAAAGAACTAACTTATATTTAATTAGTTATACAATTTATTTAGTTAGTATATTTAAAAGGAATAGGAACTAATAATAATAACTTTTTTAATTTTTGAAAGTTAATAATAAATATTCAAGTTATTTTTTAGTTTTTTTCATAATGACTTATCGGAGGTTTAAACGGAGATTTTATCGGAGAGATAATAAACGTTTTAGCGTAAAAAGACTATTATGAATGACAAGTTTTGACAATTTTTCGCGAACCGATTTTAGCGAACTTTTGAACCTATAAATCATTATGAATAAGACCATTAGTATTTAAGCCTATTAGATTTGTAAACTTAAATCAGAATGTATTTTTGTGGTGTGTGTGATGTATTTTCCCTATGTGTGTGTGAATGAATGTATGTATCTATAAATTATATTATAATAGACAATTTTATGTTTTATAAGGTACTTCTACAGAATAGCTTCTAAAATTTTTGGAATAAATATCCAATAATTTTGGAAGCTATTCTGTAAATATATAATCTGATATTGAAAGAAAGAAGAAAGAAAGAAAAATATATTTATTAACGGTCGAGATGCAGACACAAAACCAAAGGGATATTGGATTATGGTATTGTATAACTTAGAAGCTAAGCTATTGAATTTAATTTGTTGCAAAGCTAGTGTTAGAACGAACTCCTGGACGTGAAGTTCGTTTATTACGTTTCTTAGAAGCTAACTTAGGTGCAGTTTGATATATTAAAATGAATTTAAGCACAAAGGGCTGTCAAAGAATAAATCAAGTTCATCTAGATAACAATCAATATTAGCATTAAAAATAATGTTGTTATGAATTACTTATATAGCCGTTATGACAATAGACTATCTATAATGTTTTCAGTAAGGCCATCTTATCTGTTTAGTACCTATTTTGAATAAAATGCTCTACCTTTTAATATAGAATATCTTATGTTTTTCTGTTAACAAACTTATCTGAAACGATAAAAAAAAGAAAAAAACATGTAAATAAGAAATCTGGAAGTTTGAAAATCGGTTAAATCATATAATTATATAAGACATATTTCTTATTTTATATCTCGAAGAGTATTTTAGATGTAGGAATCCTAAATAAAAAAAATAGATATGTATATAATCTCTAGGTCGAGGTTGTAATTGCCTGCAAGTACGTAACGTAACTTAATTGAAACTGCTGGGCGGAGTGGACAGTTATATTATAATAACGGTCTTATTCTTAATGACTTATCGGAGGTTTAAAAGTTCGCTAAAATCGGTTCGCGAAAATTTACAAAAATTGTTCTTCATAATAGTCTTTTTACGCTAAAACGTTTATTATCGCTTCAATAAAATCTCCGTTTAAACGTCTGATAAGTCATTATGAATAATACCAGTATAATATAATAAATACTAAAGTTCTAAAATCATGAGTTTTCTAAGGAATTGATTTTAAATCAAGTTTATTGAATTTATTAGGATTATTATGACGTATAAGAATTAGTCATATTAATATGGAATTATCGATTTTGTATTAACATAGATTTTGATTTGTGATACAATGCACGTGAAAATGATAACAAAAATGACGTAAGAAATTAAATCACGGTATTAATGATAAAAATACATAATAATACATTATCCATGTAGTGACGGATTAAGAATACATCACCAATATCACCCCATTTCTTCACTCGGGTAACGTAGTAAAAGCCTGCTAAGATATTTAAAAAAAATTGTTATCACGAACATAAGTGCAGGCAGAATTAACTAAATATTACGCCATCTAGCGCCCAAAAGATAAACTAGAATTTTAAATAAATATAAACTCTATTTAAACAAGGATTTTATATATATATGGCGCAAAATTAAAGAAATGAAACTCTTTTCAATATGTTAACATTAGGTTTTGCATACGTGCTGGTACGGAACAAAGGACATTAAAAAACGTCGTCTGTGAGGAACGGAAAACTCGAAACAAAATCCTAGGACATGCTGGGTATTAAAGTGGGAGAGGCTCGTGCCTATCAGAGGGACATTATAGGCCTGGAAAGAGAGGGAGTTTTGGAACATTCGGTGTGCGCGTCTACCTTTGTTTTTGTAGTTGTATAATGTAGGTAACTCTGTGGAATCATTTAGTTGACCGTCATAAACTTGTCTTGGAGTCCCCACTACAATCAATTGGTTTATTGAAAAACTAACTGTTGTCCGCAACTTTGTACGCGTGTGATTTAGAACCAAACCCTAAAAAATTATACGAAAAAGCAATTCTCTTCAATGACACTATCTAATAAAAAACCGCATCGTAATCCGTTGCGTAGTTTTGAAGATATAAGCTCACATACCATACATATAAAAATAGCAACTTTGTTTTATAATCCCTCTTCAGTCTATTTACGTCCCACTGTTGGGCACGGGCCTCCTCCACCCTGGGAGGGACTATGGTCTACTGTGCCGCGCTGACCAGGCGTGTTGGCACAGGGTTTATTTTCGAGTTTTCCGTCTCTCACACAGAATGTTATCTGTGTGTATCTCTTACCTGATTTTTATAATTATACGGTTTTATAATATACTCGTAAGCATAGGACGGAATTAGGTAGAGTTATTTATGTACTTGCATCGAAATGTTGATATTAATCTTGACCTTCCCGGGATTTCTAATAGACAATCCCGTGTGGCCAACAATATTACGAATAAATAATAATAAAAACCTCAGAAGTAGACAAATAAAACAAAGTTAATTAGCATACAATTTTTATTAGTTTACATTAATTCACAATACAAATGATTGATATCTTAAGCAAATTCTCAAACGCATATTTCGCCTTTTTTATAAATACGAGCGAATACTTTTCTTACTGAATCAGTCGCTATCAAATTTTTATTTGAAAAAAAACGGGATTATTTCTGCTCTTTAAAATTAATGTCGGGATTTGAGGCATATCCACTTTATTCTTTCGCTGTATGAAATTCGTGTAAGTACATAAATAACTCTACCTAATTCCGACCTCTGAATTAATAAGTAAAGACAAACGCTTATTTCTATAAAAAGATTAATTTCAGTGACCTTTGTTTTAATACAATTTTGTTTAGCAAAGGATAAATCAAATATTACCATTTTGACTTATTAGCATAATTATGTAATTGAACGACTTTAGTAAAAGGTTCCTCATTTAATTATCGTAACAAAATAATGGAATTAAAATATATGTAATATTACATTTATTTTATAAGTAGGTAATCTTTATTAGCAATATGTTCAAAGTTTGCAATTACCGCGTAAGGTGATATTTTAAGAGATAATATAGTTACTTTGTTCATTGAAACATTAGTTTTGGAGTAAAAGCTAATAGACTAATCGGTTGTTACAGTACAATACAATACTTTATTGCATACCAATAAAACAAAAAATATTTACACAACAGAAACACAAACAATTTGTAATACACAATCGGTGGTCTGTTAGTGTTCTCTTCCAGGTAACCTGACAGCTATTGCTAGGGATTAAGAATTAAATACAATAGAATACCTTAGATCTATTTACCTAAGCATTATAAAAATGCTATGAGGATGATGCGTGTTATTATTATCGCATTACAAAGCCAGGCTATCAATCATGAAGTTGGATAAAACCGCAGGTGTTCGTTAGTTAATACATTTTTATAACTTTTTAAGTATATTTATTACACTGTTACACAACAAGAAAGTAGCTACATACTTTTACTATACGTACTTAGACAATTTCATTTTGTCCAGAATATTACTATAGTAGGCAGTTCTACTCAGTGGCGGATTTACCCTAAGGCCCGGTAAGCCCGGGCCTAGGGCGGCCAGATTTAGGGGCGGTGATTTACAAAAAAGCTTCTTATTTACAACAAAATTTCTTGCGTAACAAAACTGAAGATTTCTCCTAAATTTCTAAATCTATTTAAATAAAAGTTGGCAATGAAGTAATATCATTATGTAGTCTAAATGGTGGAAGCTGAGAAAGGGGCGGCTATTTGCTTGGGGCCTAGGGCGGCCGAGACTGCAAATTCGCCACTGGTTCTACTAACTAAATATCTACTCTATGTAAAGTAGTTAAAATTAATAAAAAACAATTTTCGACAGTTAAACTATTGGCTGATGAGTAAGAAATATGTTTGTGAAACTGATAACAGAAATATAAAATAAATACGCCAATAAAATATATTTCATAATATTTAAGACATGGTTGATTTTTGAATGGCATAACGTATGAATGGATAGTCGTATCGGATGTAACATTATCCGACTAAAGCCAAAGCTCCCTTCTAAAGGGCCCCATAGAATATCGTCCGCGCTAATTTACAAAATATATAGATACAAAATTTACGCAAATTTAAAGGGAATTACTAATTAGGGATTATTTTGGATATTATCAGTTCTGTATTGATTTACATGGCAGTGTATTTAAGCCTTTATATTTTCGTTGTATAACTTAAGTTATAAGAAAACTAGCTGTTGGCCATGAATTAGTAGGTACGCGTGTAATTTAGAATTCTTTTCCCGTTTTTGCAACATTTTCCCCTGTAGCTTCGATCTTTATGGTCGCAGAGTGACGTTTTTCTCCTATGTGTGGGACACATTAGCACTATTGTGTCAGTATATGTACAATTATCTTTTTATTTGTATCTTTTTTCTTTTGTGATTTTCGGAACCCACAAGAATTACTGCCTCCAGTGCTACCTGCATTGATAACATATTTATTAACATCAAACCAGATCACAAGTCTTTATTTAGCTCGTTATCATCTGATCATTGTGGTCAGTTGATATCCATTCCTAAAAAGAGCAATAGGGTTCAAGAAAAAAGAATTTGTTTTAGACCAATGAATAGGACTCGCCTAGAAGAACTAAAAAGCAACTTGTTCACAAAGCTATCATGGAACTCCTGATCCTGATGTCCTTTATAACTCTTTATTTAACATAATAACTGGTGAGTTCAATAGAATATTTAAACCAAAATCTAAGATCATTAGTGATCAGTTGAAGTTCAGTGAATGGGCAACTGTTGGTATTTATAAAAGCCGTAATAAGTTGTATGAACTTTATGAAGAAAAAACTTATAATCAGAGTGAAACTTTTAAAAAACATGTAAATAATTATTCTAAAGTTTTTAAAAAAGCCTGTTCTGCCGCAAAGACGATTTACTTAAAAAATAAAATAAAAACTTCTTCAAACAAAATTAAAACTACTTGGGATATCATAAATAGTGAAACTGGTAGGGCTACAGCTCGTAGCCGCGACTTTAATATAAAAATAAATAATGTAAATATAACGGCGGATATGGAAGTAGCGACTGAGTTTGAACATTATTTTTCTAACATTCCTATATTAACAACCAGTTCACTCAAGTCCTCTCCCATCTCAGCCGAAGAGCTCCTCAAACAAAATGTTACAGAATGTATCACCGAGTTTTCGTTTACTGCAGTTAATGACATAGATATTATAAGTACTTTCAAAACAATTGATAAAAAGAAAACCATAGACCTATGGGGATTGTCTGTTAAAACTGTTGAAAATATTATAGGAATAATTGCCCCTTGCCTGGCTGAAATTTTTAATTGTTGTATTGATTTAGGTGTGTTTCCAGATCTCATGAAACACAGCAAAGTAATACCTTTATTTAAGTCAGGTGATTCTTCGGATCCAACGAATTTCCGACCTGTTTCTATACTTCCTTCTTTAAGTAAAATATTTGAAAAAATTATTCTAAATCAGCTCCTCAAGCACTTTAATGACAATAAATTATTACATAAGAAACAGTTTGGATTTACGAAAGGATGTTCAACTACAGATGCAGCGGTTGAACTGTTAAAAGGTATATTCTCGGCCTGGGAGAACTCGCAAGATTCGTTAGGTGTTTTTTGCGATTTGTCCAAAGCTTTTGACTGTGTACAACATGAAACCTTAGTTAGGAAACTACATCATTATGGTATCAGAAATAAAGCACTCGATCTTTTAAACTCTTATTTAGACAACAGAATTCAGAAAGTTGATGTTAACGGTAAACGATCTCCAGGAGCTGCTGTTACATTGGGCGTCCCACAGGGCTCCATTCTCGGTCCATTCCTTTTCCTTACTTATATTAATGACTTACCGTACTATGTTGGGAACGATCAAGAGATTGTTCTGTTTGCTGATGATACTTCCTTGACTTTTAAAATTAATAGACAAATGCGTGATTATGACGAAGTAAACAGTGCACTCTCAAAACTTGTACAATGGTTTAATGTTAATAACTTATTGTTAAACTCTAAGAAAACAAAAGTAATAAAATTCTCCATGCCAAATGTTACCCAAGTAGAAACCAATGTACATTTGAGTGGTGCGAAATTGGAACCAGTACATTCAACTATATTTTTAGGAATCACTATTGATTCGAAATTACAGTGGGGCCCACAAATTGAAAAAATGTCTGGCAAACTTAGCTCTGCGGCATATGCGGTGAAAACTATTAGACGACTTACGGATGTAGATACGGCTAGAATGGTTTACTTTAGTTATTTTCACAGTGTAATGTGCTATGGAATTCTTCTTTGGGGAAGCTGTGCGGACATTAATCGGATATTTGTGCTCCAGAAACGCGCTGTTAGAGCTATATATAACCTAGGTCCGCGGGATTCTCTAAGGGAGAAATTCAAAGACATAAATATTTTAACGGTCGCTTCGCAATATATATATGAAAATTTATTGTATGTTCATAAAAATATTCATAATTTTACAAAAAAAAGCGACCACCATAATGTTAATACAAGGCATAAACACAACCTTGTGATGCATGTAACCCGTCTCCACAAAATATGTAACTCTTTCATGGGTCATTGTATACGATTTTATAATAAACTCCCTATTGATGTAAGAGAATTAAATAATTCTAAATTTAAAAAATTCATTAAAACTAAATTATGTAAAAAGGCGTATTATAAAATTTCTGATTATATTATAGATGATAAAGCTTGGGAGTAGGTTGCTCTGGAGCAATACATATTCTATATTGTAAAGTTATTAGCATTGTAAGTATAATTGACATTTAATTTAAAAATATTGATTTGATTAAAAGCTCTGCTGAGTTTCTTACGCCGGTTCTTCTCAGCAGATTGCGTCCTGAACCGGTGGTAGGGAAAAAAATTGGACATGTCATATGCACATAATTTTTCTAAAAAATTGTGTCTACGTGATTAAATGATTTTTCATTTCATTTCATTTCATTTCATTTTCATTTCATTTCATTTCATTTCGGTTTTTTTTATTCGTATATGTTTTTTTGGTTGTAATATTATGTATTTTGTTGTGTCCCCATGGGGGAGGAATAAAAACTTTCTTTCTTTCTTTTGTAGCTTAAAGCCTAAAAAAAGATTTTTTTTGAAATCGGTACAGCGGTTCCTGAGAATAGCGCGTTCAAACAAACTCTTTAACTTTTTATTATTAGTATAGATTGTAAGGACTACAGCAAGGGGTTATATAAAAAAAGAGTTAACAGCTTTCTGCGACCTTACAACGACACCTTTGTATCATAAAAAAGGTGATGCGCTACTACGTAACAAAAGGTAGGCAGGTAGGTACTTATTTCGCTACTGAAAACCATCGATATTGATATAAAGATGATCAGTACTTAGTCCTGAAGACCCAAGTATATTGCAAGCGATCTAAGAAACAAGACGCCTACCTAGCTAACCAGTTTTATTTTTCATCATTTTTATTATGTTAATTATGGAACTAGAAGTCAATCCGTATCTTTTTCTTTTGATATTGATTTGAAATGACTGTTTGTTTTCCATAATAATAGATAAATAAATAAATAGTTATAATATTGCAAAATTCCGGATTACAGAGGTCTGATGCGGTAGTAATAATCCGATAAATTCGATAAAAATATGTTTCATTTATGATGAAGTTTGCTATGTATATGCATGAGGTATTTTTTAAAATTAACGTTTTTTTTTACTTAAAGTAAGCTATAGTCTACGCGAGTACTCTCTCTCTCTCTCTCCAGCCCATTTACGTCCCACTGTTGGGCACGGGCCTCCTCCACTTTGAGAGGGATTATTGTCTACTGTGCCGCGCTGACCAGATGTATTGGCACAGGGTTTATTTTCGAGTGTTCCGTCTCTCAGAGAGGGTGTAATCTGTGTGCAATATCCGTTAGCTGACTTTTACAGCACCCTTGGGAGGAGATAGGGTGGTGACACTTGTATTCTTAATCCGTCACCACACGGAGAAGAGTACTATAGATAGACTATACATTATTATTACTAGCTGTTGCCCGCGACTTCGTACGTGTGGAATTTAGAAAATTTTCCCCGCTTTTGCAACATTTTTCACTAATGCTTTGCTCCTATTGGTCGCAGCGTGATTTCATATAGCCTATGTCCTTCCTCGATAAATGTAATATCAATCAGTGAAAGAATTTTTCAAATCAGAACAGTGGTTCCTGAAATGAGCGAGTTCAAACAAACAAACTCTTCAGCTTTATAATACCTATGAATATATTAGATCAAATTCCATGCGTACATTGCGTACGTAGTTTCAGGCAATACCTAGTTAGGGATTGATATATATTATTATTTAGTTAAAACGATAATAATATGTATTAAACAACCTTTGCACAGAAAATTATTTAATGGTTTAATAGTTAACTCTAACGATGATATCAGTAAACTATTTTCAATATTCATTGTTAGCTTAAGTTAATGTTGATAAAATGGTGATTTATCTGGACATTACAATGAGTACCGAAGGCCAATGATTATGTATAATTATCTTAGGCATAATTAAAACTAACAACCGTTTTTAAGATATTTTTCTAATTAGGGTTATTTGCTGTTATACAAATCAGCCATGTTTGACAAATTAATGTTGTTTTTTATGATGTAAAGAAATTGAAATGAAGTGGGCAATGTAAAAATGAAATGCATTATTTTCGCTTGTAGAAAAAAAGTAAAGTTAGGTGTTTAGAAACGATAAGTACAACATTTTTTTAAGACATTAAGAGGATACCAAAATAGCTTCGTGCATTTTTCTACGTACGAAGTTTTCATTGTTTCTTTAGATTGAATGGCTTGAGCTCTAATTTTTAAGTATATGTTTTTTTAATATATGATCTAGGATCGCATAAACTCAGAAACGCGATTGCAAAAAGTTTTCTCGATAGAAAATCTTAGCGAAACAACCTCTCTCATTTTTTATTTTTTTCATTTGTCGGTCTATTATCGCGTATTAACTAATGAAATAACTTTAAAAACATAAGTAACTATTATATATAGAAACACGTAAATCAGAATTAAAATATATTTAGTAGATTTTGAGTAAACAAAAAAAATATCCCTAATTCTTCATTTTCTATACCTACTAGCTGTGTTAATATGTACATGTCGACGATAATATTCCTGTAGGCCCTTAACACGCTTTTATTAGCGCTGTAAGTATTTATTAACGTATTAATCTATGTAACGGAATCTTTGAATGTGATCTTCATCCACTTACAGTAGTCGCATAAATCTGAAATTTTGTATACATATCAAAGATCCGATGACAATGCAATAATTAATAAAAAATATCAATGATTTTCAAACATGTTTCTTAGTTTTTGAACAAATATAATCATTTTATTTATGAGATTTTATTACGGTACGGTTTTGTTAATATTAAACTGGAAATAGAATGTAAGTCCATAAATTCTAAAATGTACAGTAGTGGTCACTTTTACTTACAATTTCAATTTGTGTCATAAACGATAAAGACTGGTGATCATAAAACTTTATAAGTACTATTTACACAAATAAGATCTATACAGGTTAGAAGGTAGCCCTGTAATTAAAGAAAGAAGGAGACAAAACAAGAAAGAATTTTTATATTTACCGTATTACACAATTGTTACATTAAAAAGGTTTTTATTACATTTAAATATGGTAAACAATTACCTATCAGATACGCTCAAAACAATAAATACTAACACAAAAGAAAGGATGACGAAACTTCTACTACACAACGCATCGCTAAACAGATAACTCATCAATAATCTACGGGTTTGATCTAAAAACGCGTCGCGTAGGTATTCAGTAAGTAATGAACGTCCTATTGTGGGGAGTGGGCTTCCTCCACTTTGAGGGGGTATATGGTTTGTTATGCCGTGCTGACCAGGCAGCATTTAGTTTCGTGTTTTCAGTCTCTCATAGGTCCAAAATACCCTTAAGCTGGCTGTTACAGCGTCCTTGGGAAGAAATGGGGTGGTGACATGTGTATTTATAATCTGTTAACGAAACCTACTTGTTGAATAAAAAGTAGGTTCAGTAATTCAAAAAGTCGATCACAACGAATTAAAAGAAAAATACATATTTGAAAAGATCTAGAAAACGACAAATGGTAATTTAACTTGTATGTAATAATAGAAACAGGTCTAGTTAGTTAATTTAACATTTCACGTAACCTAAATCCATAAATCTTAAGATTTGGCTTATAAATAACTATTAAGATTTACTAATCCATAAACAACTCCGAAATAAGATTCAACTGGTTATTTATTAGTTTTTATTAAGATTTATATTATAAGATGAAAGATCACATATGTATTTAAAATATGACAATCGTTTATCTTAATGCCTTTTTACCCGACTGTCTAGGAAGCGTTATGATTTTCGCGCGTATTTTGTACGTACCTACATATTTTGTAATAGTATCGATACTATCGATAGTATTAATCATTGATAGTTCCTAAGCAATCGAATTATCGATAGTATTTTCGCCCCTGATAGGTTTAATATCGATTAATTGTAATAGTATTAGTAATATTTATTAAGGAATATCGAAAAACAAACAACTATTGATGGGACCAGCACAATCCATCGGAAGAATGACATAGTGAGTGTTGTATGTCAGGGTAATGAAATGACAGTAATAAACAATGCAATGAACAAGACCATGTGAGGGTAGTTAGCAAAATTCGCGCCTCTCGGAGACGTTGCTGACAAGACTCCAGTCAACCCGTGACCACGATCGATGCAACTTGGTCTAAACGTAGGTATGGGGGGGGTAGTGAAGGTACCTTTTTAAATAATTACTAACGCGATTATAGACCTACAGATATATTTAACAACTACAAGTTAATTGTTTATGTCTAATTAGGAATATTTTATTTACATTAATGTTCCTTTCGTGTTTTCTTTGTAACAGACTTCATAAAAAGGAGGATTCTTAATTTATCTGCATGTTTTTTTTTATGTTTGTTGCCTCATAACTTTTAACTGGGCAAAGCGATTTTAATGGTTATTTTATTATTTGAAAGCTGGTGGTTCCTGTTTAGTCCTATTGCGACCAGGTCAGGATCTGACGGTTATCTCCTGAGAAATCGAGAAAAAGCCTCAGATATCAACGGTACACAAGAAGTCAGTAAAACTATTATTTTTAAATTATTCATATATTACATCTATGTCTTGTTGCTTTAAATATTGTAATTGAAAGTTGAGCAATTTAATAAAGAATAAAATATCGTGATAATATTTCTGTTATAGTTATTCTATCATTATCTTGCAATCTTATTTGATTATTGGTTTATTTAAATAACATTTTAAGTATAAAACGCATTGGTTGACTGGTTTTCTTGCGGTTTTACGTGTAGCAAATTAAACAAGAACTGGTAACAACAATTTATAAATAAAATCTTGATCTATTTAATATCCATTTACAATTTTTGTGGTTCTAATTACAAACTATTCGAGTTTAGACCTTTTTAGTATATACACCTGCCTTGGATGAAATCGTATTAACAGTTCCGTTTTTATTTTTTTTAATATTTTTTTATATTACATTTAAGTGTGTGCTAATGTGTTTTTAGTGTAATATTTAATTTATACTTTTAACATTAGTACGGATATAAGTAAACAAGAAAGATGTTTTATACAATAAATGGGGTAAGTTGATTAAGATTATTAAACTTATAAATATTCAAATGAACAAATGTAACGCATAGTTTTGGTAAAGTGGTAGATAATATTAAAATTAACCGGCCAAGTGCGAGTTCGACTCGCGCACGAAGGGTCCCGTACGTTAATAATTATTAAAAGATATTTGTCATCCGTTATTAGCATAACAAAATCATAATTATACCTAATCATAAATATTCTCTAACACTTTCGCGACTCATTCACCCGTCATTGACCCATGACCATGGTGATTGCACTGCATGGTGACCACTGGTGTTGTCTCCGAAACGTCGGGCTAACATTTAAAACAAATACACGCGTCTAAATTCGTAAAAAGAAGTTTTTTAACCATAAAGTTATATAAAACGTTTAATTCTCTAGCTACAACAGTAACTGTTTATCACATACAGTCCGGTAACCGCGAGACAATTGGACCGTTTTACTCTTTGGTACGGAATCCTAAAACTACATATAACTTTAATGTATATTACATTGCAGAGTGGTTATATAATATCCGTAGTTATTAAACCGTGTCACTTATAAAATAGGTAAATAGAAATGTGTTAACAGATTGGGTTTTCTATACTAATATCTGTACTAATATCATAAAGCTGAAGAGTTTGTTTGTTTCAACTCGCTGAACTAGGCTATATAATATCACGACCAATAGGAGCGAAGCATTAGTGCTTTTTATGGACATTTCACACAACGTCCTCTAGTCCCAAGCTAAGCTTAAATTCTTGTATTATGGTGACCAGACTAGGGTTATACTACTTAAACTACTTTTCTTTTGTAAATTCATACTTGTAATACATAGAAACACCCAGACGCAGTACAAACCTTTGTATGATAATTATAAATATCACACAAATGATTGTCCCGTCCGCAAATCAAATCCACAACCTCGTGAACGGCAGTCCATTACAAAAACCACTTGACCACGAGACCCGTCAAATGTTGCAAAAATGGAGAAATTTTTATAAATTCCACTCGTGCGGAGTCACGGGTAACAGCTAGTAGGTAATGTTTATAAAATACACTTAGTGTGAGTTAATCCATTATCTCGGATTATATTGTTTGAAGCGATAACGAGATTGTATTACCAAGCCATGCCTTCTGTTATCGCTTGAAACGGCTCCATGTTGTGGTGAACTTCGATAAATAATGTGTACTGTGATTGATTTTTAAATTCGATTCTGATGATATAGTTGATTGTATCACAAAAAGTAACAATTGCATGTTGATGATCAATAGGTGAAAGTGATTACCATAATGACTAGGTATAGGTTGAATGCAGAATACGTTAAGAAACTTAAGAATTTCACCGCGAGTTGTGACTATTGTTATGTATTTTCTATATCAAAACAAATATTATAGGATATAAGTAATGCCAGATTTATAAGAAATCCGATGAAATTCAAACAATATTATGTTTAGAATTATTATTTAAAATTTATTTATAAATATTGACTTTAGATTTTTATATTAGGTTTTATAGTATTAAACTCTAAATAAAGTCTTTGTAGGTTAATACCTACAAAGACTTCAGCACAGATAAAAAACATTAAAAATTTTTTTTTCCGATTTTTCATAGAAGTACTTTTACTGTAAGCTAAGATCAATTTTATTGCTGTCACCTACACAAATTGTTAACGATGTTTGAAATAGATTTCAATTAAATTTCCTTGAAACTGTCAAAGTCAAGGCAAAATGCAACAAGGATTTAGTAGAAAAAGAAAATGTTACCATAAAAATAACATGCAAAATGTGTTTGAAAATATAAAATAAGCATTTGCATCTACCAATATGTTCATGTATGATGTAATATGTCATGTACTATGTCTTGTACTGATAGCATGGCGCTATCCAATTATAAAAAGGTAAGTCTGCAAAAAAATCGCCAGACATGTATATCTACATAATAGGCAAAGTCTAACACGTATAAACCTAATTTCCGCCATATCAATTTTTTTACAATTATGAGGAATTGTCTCATTGTTTGATGTACGTGTAAGTGAACTTATGCTAGATACGTGTAACAAAACATTTTCGTAGACCGTTACTGATTCCCGATGATGACTTAGACGTTTCGAAATCGAAATAAAAAAGGGTATAAGCACAATTACGTCTCAAGTCGGCTACATAGAAAGTAGGCGCGTGCCACAACTGAACTACAAAAACTACCGAGAGGTTTTAGTAGATAAATAATCCGTGCAATTAGACACGTACTGTGTGTCAGGTGAAATATTCCGTGGTTCAATTTGGCGCTGGTGCCGACACAATACTTGGTTATAAACCTAATTACGATTCGTTCTCTTTTTATTAACTCACACTAACTGTACCTATATTGGCAACTTGTCACACTGAATATCACGACATATTAATAACGATTATAGCATTCTACACATTTTTGTCATACCGTGAGAAAGGTCATTGTCAATAAGTACCATGAAATGAACATTACCCATCGAAGCTCAGTTCACCGTAGTGCCAGATTGATTGAATGTTTTTTGAGTAGTTCATAAAATAATCTATGTGCATGGAAGGCTATTCGGCGAACGGCTGGCACGCGCTACGCTCGCGCCTGTAATAGGCTCCATCTCGCGGATAAAGCAGCGACACCGTTACCTTTCTCAAATCACGTACACTATTGTAATATCCAATCGCTCAGAAATGAGATTGCGGCTAACAAGTTATTTACATTGACGTTTTAATATCGACACCGTCTGAAAAAACTATTTAAAAAGGTAATTATAATGTGGTGTCTGTAATAGCCACCGTACGCGCCGGCACGCTGCCTTTGTGACGTAGCTAAGCTCCGAGATTAATTTTGGCAGCACAATGAACCAGTTTATAGTCAATAATACATGCTTTAATAAGTAGCAGTTGCGATATTTGTTTGTCAACTGTGAAGTTACGAAAGCGAACGCGACGTGCCGAGCTCCAGGGTCTGACTCGATAGGATCTTTATTACGCTTCGATTTTTGAGAGAAAAAAAAAAGATTAATTTAAGGGATCGGTACGGATAAGTAGTTGAGATTGACGGACTGACGAGGTCTGTGACCTGGTAAGGTTGGTACGGGGACTGGTCGGTATGCGGGGGGCCGCGAAAAGCCGCGAGGCTGCATTGCACAGGCGCAGCCAAAAACTAACCATAAATTACGGGCTACTTGCTGGACCGCTGCCTACGACACGCGCGCAACTTTTTTGGTTATGCCCTCGTTCCTGTTACAAGTATAACTTAAGCTTCTCACGAACAACAGATCATTATAATCATATCTGTAAGAAATTGTTTCAACTAATGAGGTTACAAAAAATCGTTACTACGTAAAGTTAAACATTATTATCTTAATTATATTTACGGGGAAAGAGCATCATTGTCGTCTTAATTACAATCCAAACGATATCCATCTGGTTTGTGTTACGCATTTTCTAGAACGTTAATAACTTCAAGAATTTAATATACTCACACACTTTTCTCTTAAGATAATAGAAAATCGATATCCTTACAATCTATATTAAATAGATACTACAGAAGTAATTTAAAAATGAAATATAAGTAGGTATAATATGAATTTTTGTAGTTAACGTTTTCTATCAAAATGAATCAGTGTGTCACTAAGTATATTAAAAAAGTTAATAATGATGATTTGTGTTAATTTATTAAGAACTAGCTGTTGCCCGCGACTCCGTCCTCGTGGAATTTGGAATTTTTTTTTTTCGCAATAAAAGGTAGCCCAAAGTTTGTCCTTTCTCAGGGTCTAAAGATTGTCTGTGCCAAATTTCATCAAAATCGGTTGAGAGGTTTAAGCAGGAAAGCTTAACGGACAGACAGACAGAGTTACTTTCGCATATTAGTAGGGATAGTAATGAATTGTCAGTTAATGAATGCAACTCTGTATTTATTTAAGCTTTCTTTAATACTATTACTTATTCTGTGCATTCGTGCAAATTAATGCAACGCCTACAATGTAGTAAATATATTGTACGTGAGAGGATCCTTACAGCTGTAGGCGATCATGATATTAACAATAATACGTAAGTAGCCACTGTTAATACACGAAACGATTTCCTTCCAAAACGGTGCCGCATTATGACGAGAAATAATTATACATAATCGTCTGCTGCTTCCATAATAAATATAAAACGGAATAGCAATGGTTGTCCCTTAAATAAACATTATAATCGAATACATCGGACAAAGAATAAGTGTTGCTCACCTTTCTCCAAGAGAAGGCGACGGTCATTCTAGCGATTACGAATTTTTTTACCCACCCATTATGCAGATTCTGTTGAAAAAGGAATACATTTAATAACAAGTGTTCGTGCGCATGCGTTATCGAACGCACTTGTTTCTGATAATCTGCGCGCGCGCTTTTTGCAATTACAGCCTGTTCAACGGTCAGTCTGCGGCCTACAACGCGATCAAATTTTAATTTCAATTTCATAATCCTAATAATATACTAATATAATTTTAAACGACGGGCCTCGTGGTGTAGTGGTTCATATAACGGACTGCCGATCATGGGGTCTCGGGTTCGATTCCCGGTCAGGACAATAATTTGTGTGATGTTTTTAATTGTCATACAAATGTTTGTACTGCGTCTGGGTGTTTACTATGTATTATAAGTATGTATTTACAAAAGAAAAGTAGTTTATGTATTATATCCGTATTCTGGTACCCATAACACAAGCATATAAGCTTAGCTTGGGACCAGAGGACGTTGTGTGAAATGTCCATGAATATTTATTTTATTTATTTATTATTTATAATGCAAGCTTAAGTTACTTAATCCATCAAAAATGAAAGGTATATTGCATTTGTTTATTCGCTTACGGTAATTGAAATGATACGGTTGTTTCATTACAATGGATTGATACCTATTATTTACTTATGTTGTATGATTAAAAGTAAATGAGTTTGCAACTTGAGAAATACTTTTAGAACTTTGTTGCGACATTTATTTTTTATTATGTCTTTGTTTTTCGGACAGTGCAACTTTAGCGAGTTAAGCTCGCGATCAAATAAGGCAGGTCTCTACTTTTCGTATGTGAAACAATAATTAAGGGTATCATTCATTGACCTGTCTGTAGTTTATAAAGCAAAATGTTAAGACCTTAGTAAAATGTGGGCCGAATAGCAAACATTTTGTGAATGGTAATCTTTATTACACAACAATGTTAGGTAGTGGGAATACTAAGCTTAGTATTTTATTATGGTTAAGCTGTAATGACATGCGAGGAAATGCATATCTGTGTTTGGAATTGCGGTGAACTAATAAGGATAATCTCCTCACATGAGAAGTGCAATTAATATTGGGTGGGAAGCTCACAATACATCTTGTGGGATCTTTGTGAATTGTTATGTCTCGGAGGGAGCAAAATTATTAATTCGTTAATCACTCAACTGCTAATGTAATGTGGTGATCTAGGTAATCTTTCAGTTTAGTGTATTTTATAAGCACACATATGTTTTACCACGTGTATTTGTGTATTTTTACTGCATTTTAATGTATGATTTAGAACTAACAATTTCTTCTATTTCCGAAAATCTCACGTCCTAATAAATGGCTCTTCTTCTTAACCCTCTATGGATTCTCGTTCTACATAAAGAGAGTAAACTGATTTACCACTAAACTGGTCTTCCAATTTTTAAGATAGATTGAAATTGAAGTACCTAGTATACAGATACCAAGTACTTCAATTTCAGTCTATCAAGATGTCTTGTTACTCTGAAAAATAATAATTAGGAGTTTTATCAAAAGTTTCATTGAAATCAAACAATTAAATAGCGGAATTTGAAAAACAAAAATATGTTGCCGATATTCTCAGTATTGACTTTCTGCGATGCAAAAAATGTATTGTCTTCTTATCAAGGATTGAAAGAATGGCGAATTAACCTGGATTGTTTGGGTGTCCAAGTGGCGGATCACGTCAAAAACAGTCAAAAACTGGCCCAGCACCTTAGCCTTGAATGGTTTAGCCTCTGGATACGAGCAAATAGCTGACGTGGCCCGCGGCCGCTGCGTCTTGCATACACAATGTGCGAGCATTCGCATACAAACACCATGGAATCGCACACACTATATATTTTTTTATACAGCCCTTTCGAGAAGCCTAATTTTTAAAATTTCATTTACTTGAATACCTATTATTTCTTTTCCAATAGTTTCCAATCAGTTTGCCATATAGATTAACCCAGTTTTTTTCTGTGTCTATTACTTACCACTTTTGAGTTGTATATTTGTCGTATGTGTTTAACCAGTATTTCATTCCACAGTGTTCTAATATATAGATAAGTACGTTATTATTAATACTTTCATGCTTACAAGTCGATGATTTTCTCGTTTTTCGTTCCGAATCATTTTTTCTTGTCTTTATGATAGCCAAGTGCTTTCTTGATTACATTCGAATTTATTTGTGCTTAGTCAAGCGGTCCTAACTTTTAATTGTTAATTGGATATTAATTTGACGGGCTTCGTGCTCTAGTGGTTCGTGTAACGGACTGCCATTCACGAGGTCCCGGGTTCGATTCCCGCTCAGGACAATCATTTGTGTGATGTTTATAAATGTCATACAAATATTTGTTGTGCGTCTGGGTGTTTCTATGTATTATAAGGATGTATTTACAAAAGAAAAGTAGTATATGTAGTATATCCATATTCTGGTACCCATAACACAACCATATAAGCTTAGCTTGGGACCAGAAGACCTTTTCACTTTATATAAATAAAAATACTTAGCACGGAGTAAAAAAGTAATATCGAATAGTATTTATATTCTGCATAGAAATTGTAAGACATACACACTTAGAATATATATGTATATGCATAACTCTAACCAACAATGTGGTCTATACAAATCGCTATGATATACACGACAAACGCAAATCGAACAAAAACCATCCAGTCCAGATTCTATTGAGTGCACTTAATGAGAATTGACTCTTATTTTGGTTACAATTTTATTTGCATGAAATCGTCTCTATAGCCGCCTGTGCCAGCCCAGTAATGGAGTATTTCGTATTTGCTTCATTTTTTATTTTTTGTCCGTTCGATTACGCGAACGCGATCTCCTCATCATTCTTGGCGAAATTCGGGAGCGTCTCACCCGTCGAGCCTGAAGATATTAATTATTGATTGACGATAAGGTATTCGTAAATATTGTCTGCACGATAACTTTATAATCATACTTTTTTCAATACCTACATCAATGAAAATTATACCGCAAATATAGCTGACACTTTGAACAGATCACAAATTAAACAAATACAGACAGACATATTTGGATAATTTATTTACTTAAACGTCTATTTTTAATCAATAAACATGTATCACAACTGGAAATTGAACCAATGACGGAGACTTAAACCAACACATACTCGTAACATACTACTTAGTGTTATTTTAACTTCTTCTTCTCATCTTGTTAAAATGTTAACGTCCTACTATTAGACACAGATCTCTTCTACTAAGGTAGGGTATTAAAAAGACTTATACCACGATAACGTTATTTTTAAAATATTATCAAAATTTTCTCTAATGTAGTCGCAATAAGTAAGTAAATACATGGAGTAGTTATTTTTTATAGAAATTGTCATCAATCGCCAGCACACGTCAGCTGCGCCAACGCAGCCTGAAGAGTTCGTAACGACTGCTTGAACACCCTATTTTAATCCATGCTTAGCATATACGTAATAACTACTTAAACTATGGACTTATTTGGTATGACCAACTTTGAAAATATTAAATGCATGTTTTAAATTAATCTTAGTTTAATGTTGGAATAAGTACAATTCATGCACTGTAATAATTTTACCTAATCTTGAAAACGGTATAATCATTTGCTAAACTACAACGAAGTCGAAGAAAATGGTAACATTTTATCTTTTTATCGTATTAAAAATTTTCTTGAGTTTAAGCCATATTAGAAATATTATTTTCTTATATCATCGATATATATCATTGATCCCATAACAGTGAGTTTTAGCCGGTAAACTAATATTTCTAATAAATTTTTTATTTATCAACGGTATAAAAATTGATGATTGATACAAAAGTAATAATAATTTTGCGATTTTTGAGTTATCTAAGTCTAAAATGCAAGCCAAGCTTACACATAAATACATAAGTTCATAGTTTTCGTTGTTGCGATATAAGTGAGGGTTATTGTATTTAAAACAAAAGGTTCTAGTACCACTAGAGTTTAATTTTAAAGTGAGAGTTAGTATTTGAATTGGTTATAATCGTGGGATAAACAATAGGGAGGGTGCATTCGCGCATGAAAACACGCCCAGCACATGTGCGTTACGAACGGGACTACGGGTAGAGACTACTCCATAGTTTTTTTGTTTTGTTTTTGAACGTATACTATGAGTGTCATTGAGACGCCGATGTCATTATTAATTTTTATTTAATGAACTTAAGTAGAACTATTCTTATAAAATCCATTGTTTAATCAATAATAATTTCGCTTATGGTCACAAGCAACTGCTGGTTATTGCATAGTGATTTATGAACGCTGGCATTAACATTTTGAGCTATATTTTGATTTTATTATTTTAAATCACGGAACACGTGGCCACCTAAGGACCAGTTAGGACAACCGCGATAGTGCTCAAAACAGTTAAAATCAGAGATTAGGTATACTGCGGTTTCCTGTACAAGGGAGGACAAAATGGTCGATCGGCCATAATGTTATATAACGTAACGTCAATATCACTTCGATAACTCATGCTTACAAAGTTAGTCTTTTGCATAATACCTAGTAGCAACGGCTCATAAAGTATTTATTCATTTTTTATTTCCTTCACTACACGGCATTAGATTATCGGTTTTACGAAATAAAAACAAAATTGTATAATATATCGTATGTAAATGTATGTGAACGAGTTATCACAGGTGAGGGTGGGTGATGCGAAACGAGTGAGCAATCATCGCGATCGCCGACTCCTGCGCAGGGAAATGACGGAAATACACACAAGTGCAACTACATCACACATACAAACACACCACACACGTCACACACATAAAAATGCCCTATAATCCATTGTCTATGCAAATAAATAAACAGTTTATTATGCGATATTCAAGTTTTTATTATATTTTTGCTAGAATACATCGTTTCAATAACAGGAGCTACTTATTTGTTTAATAAAATAGTCGTGCATAATATCTCTAATGGCGTATAAGGTATTAAAATGTGTATGGATATAAATACAGGTAATGAATTTAACGCTTTTGATAACATCTGCGACTAAAGATATGCGTGTAGTAATAATGTTATCGTATGTGCGTTTGGGCCACTTGTCGTGCGCTCCCACGCACACAAAACCGACTATTTTTTTTTTCGACTGCAATAATTGTTTTGGTGAGGAAGTTGCGGATACAAACGGAAAATAATAACGAAGTTTTCAACCGCACGCAATTGATATTACAATTTAAATTAAGAGGGTACTGTACTCCTCATTTAGGTATTTGCCTTAGGTATTGCTATCCCTATTTCCGAGCGCCGCGCTGAAAGGGACAAATATAGATGAAGCGGATTTTAACTACAAATATTAAAGCATAGATATACTCTTTATCTATAATACAACGCAAAAACTATTAAAATCGGTTTAACTTTCGCGAAGAAAAAACGGAAGTACGATACCCATACTTTTGTATGGAGCATAATTTGGTATCGTGCCGTCTTAAGTACACGAATGAAATTTAATAAGAATGGCGATTTTGATCAATTTTGTACAACAACATTCTATCAGGCGAATGTATAAATGTTACGATACATGAACACATAGATAAAGCTTTTAAATATTATTATCGTGGTATAAACGAAAAAAATTATAATTACAGTTACAGTAGAAATTGCATACATTTACTCACGCATCAGTATTAAATTAAGTAATTAAATCGGATGCCTTGTCCTTATCAAGCGACGATCTGCGTAAAACGCTCTCATCGAATATATAACAATCAAAGTTTTGTTTGTCTACTGTGAAACTGTACGATTATAATTAAAGGTAGTTGGCAAACTCGTCACAGTCGCGCGATTTGTTTATCGATTTATCGGCGGATGTGTTTATGATTAACATCACCACTTCACCAGGGCTCACCGTTACACAGAGTAAGTTTTCGCGAAAAAAAAAATGACAATTATTATAATGATCGTCTCTGTATGGGATGCCCAGTAGTTGTTTATGCAAATGTATTTAATAATTAGGAGGGAAATCTTTTCATTGTGGTTTGCATGTTGTTGAGTGATGGAAAAAACTTGCACATTTTTCTCGATAGGGTTCCGATCCGATCATTGTCACTGGTATGCATAATTATTAAAGTAGAGTTGAGTGATCCATTGTAATAGCAAATGTATCGATGGCCGGTCATTGATCGTGTCACCCTTCAATATTTATCAGATGTTTATCGATTTATATTGAATATTCTGTATAGTGCCCTAATTTAAATGGAAGCATTTCTTGGGAACAATTCTTAGTCCGTTACGCATTATAAATCCCTTGTTTGCCGAAGTCTACGGCTTTTTAAATCGGCTTAATAGAGGGCTGGGAAGTGAAGCAAAGGGTTGTAGAGAATGTCGGTTATCGCGTACTTAATCTCAGCGAGCAAATTAGGATTAATTGAACTTTTTCCTTTTAAGTCTGAGCGTCTTTGTGTTGTGCGTAATACGTTCAATGTGTCACTCAAGAAATTGTATAGAGTGGTTAATACATACACATAATAAATTTATTTGAAATGCAGCAACCCTAAAACGTTATATTTGCCTTATAATGCCGACCATAGATCATTTTTTAATAAACTGTTTGAATATTTATTGGTATTTTAAAACGTATCTTGTAATTTAAATAGTTTATGAAGGCTAGTTGACATAATTACGTACAATACAGAAAGAAAACATGTAACTCGCCTTTTGAACATTTTAAGTTAGGTCAAGCGTTTTGTATATAGATTAATAATAATTAATATGTATATAATTACAATAGTCATAAATTAATATAGCACATAGTTTTATATTTAAAAACTAGTTACAATTAGACTAGATAATGATTGTAATTAAACATGATTTAGCTTCAAGTTTAACACGTTATCATCAAATAGTCATTTATCGAATATGAAAACACTTATTCGCACGTACATCATTAATATCTGTACATACTATGAACATATTTGGAATACGTAGTTATTCGGAAAATTGGATAATTAGGAAGACCAATAATATAAAAGTATGGTCATAGTGATACTTCAACATGCTATTCTAGTAATTCTAAACAAGGATATGGGATTATTCTTTAAAATTTTTTTTTCTTCTGTTTTTTTTTTTAATAAATAAATATTCGCGGACATTACACACTACGTCCTCTGGTCCCAAGCTAAGGTTATATGCTTGTGTTATGGGTACCAGAATACGGATAGAATACATAAACTACTTTTCTTTTGTAAATACATACTTATAATAGTAATAATAAAGAAACACCCAGACGCAGTACAAACATTTGTATGACAATTAGAAAAATCACACAAATTCAAATTCAAAAAAAAATATTTCAAAAATTTTAATATGTGATTGAGGTTTTATTATACACTAGGTATTTCCCGAAACTTCGTACGCGTGGGACTTAGAAACGAATCCATAATAAATTATACAAAAAAGTCATCTTTTGGAACTGCTCTATGTATGAAAAAACCGCATCAAAATCATTTGTGTATTTTCGAAGTTATAAGCTCACATAAGGACATACATATAAAAATTACGACTTTGTTTTATAATAAGTAATTATGTAAGAGGTTTTATTTCTTTCTAAATATATGGAATGCTAATAGGAGTTTCAAATCACAAAATTTACACTTCATGTTATGTAGTGTTTATTTAAACATTTTTATAAAAAAAATATACGTGCAAATCATTTGAATCTCTACAAGCTTTCAGCTCTCTCTCGCTTTCTCTCTCTCCAGCCCATTAACGTCCCACTGCTGGGCACGGGCCTCTTCCAATTTGGGAGTGATTTTGGTCTACTGTACTGCTCTGACCAGTGCCTCAAGTCCCATATTTCAATGGCCTCACAATGGCATCATAATGACACATTATAACCTCAAAAAATTAACAATAGACTACCAAACTTGATAAAATTCGTCACTAAGCAATCAGTTATTGCATTTTTTTGCAATAACACTAAATAACTAATTGTTTAGTAGCGAATTTTATTTAGTTTGGTAGTCTATTGTTAATTTTTTGAGGTTATAGTGTGCCATTGCGATGCCATTGTGAGACCATTGAAATACGGGACTTGAGGCACAGGCGTGTTGGCGTGTCGGCTTTCAGTTCTATACTTAATGAATTATTCTACATAATGTAGTTAAAACTATTCTATTATTACATTACACAGTCATAAAAAACAAAAAAATTTAGCCAATTAAAAATTTTTTGGAATATCAGACGTTACAATAGCTAGATTTAAAATAATTTTACATAATATCATTCTGTACTTAGCAGATGGTTAAATTAGCACCTCTGTACAATAAAAGTATAATGTTTTAACGACATACGGAATGGGTGTAATATGCAGCTCTTATAAGTTCCACACAATTGCGTTATTTAGAATTAAGGGGGTGAGGGGTGTAGGTATCTATAACTCGATGGCGGTTACGCGCTCTCAGGTGTGACGCGACGGAAGCCCACTATCATTAACCTACCCACATGTAGTGCGTACACAAACATGCGTATATGTAAGGGTGTGTATCGATGTGTGCATTTGTCCGTTTGCAATGGGACGGATTAGATTTTGAGCTTTTGTTATTAATATTCATTGACATAATTCTAATTTTAAAACTTAGACAATGGATTATTTCTATTTAATCATTGTATAGACAAGACTTATACTGTTAGTGAACATGTTGTTAAAGTGTACCATTCACTTCTCTTGCCTGTGAGCTCTCAAAGAAGGAAAGAAGGAAAGAGAGAAAGAAGCAATCGAGATGATAAAAATGTATTCCGAATCTATTCAAATATAGCTTTCTCAGAATAGGTATATAAGTTGGTTAGTCAGTTAATCTAATCCGTTTTATAACCTCATTTATTTTATCAGGTTTTCGTATTTCACGGTTTGAATTGTAGATTTGTAAAGAAAAGATTTGAAACAATTCACGTTACTTTACGACATTTTTTTGAAGAAACACTAAAAAAACTAATCTTGTGTAGGTACTATTTTATTTACTTGTTTATTTATGTGGCAACATGATTGCAGTAATATTAAACAGAAATAATACATTTTTCCTGTACGTATGAGATCACCAGGATTAGCACATACATTTTATTGTTCTTGCATAAAATACTTTTTTATAACTTAAATCGTACGTAAATTAAGGTGAGCACATAGCTACGACCAGGCTATAACTTTTTCTAGTTGCAAGGGAAAAGTACTGCGCCAAAAAGATTGTTAATAAAGTCAAAAGTAAATAGGTAAAAAAAGCCTTGAAGGAAGGTAACAGCTCTCTGTAAGGAATAAATACATTAGAATGATTAGAAACCATCTACAAAAATAATTTGCTTTTTTAAAAAACTAAAAACACCTTGAAAATCTTAAATATTTTGTTCAAATTATTGCATTGTCATCGGTCCTTAATATGTGTGCAAAATATCAGCTCAATCCGACTATTGCAAGTGAGTAAAAATCACTTTTAAAGATTCTATTTCAAAGATTTAATACGTTGATAGATACGTGCCGAGCTAAAAAGCTTGTTAAAAAAAATGTTACTTGATTATTTTAATTTTATATTACAAAGTAATTGTGTTAAATATTCCTAATCCCCACCTGTCCGTAGTTCCTGAACGATGCGACACACGCCGGTAGACACCCTGTCCTACCTCACAATAAATTTAAGCACATCGCGCTAAATATAACACACATGAAGGACATACATAATTATTTGGAATTATTTATTTTATATTTACTTAAAATAAAACAAAATTTTATTTAAAAATAGAATGATTCGAAAGAAATTTTTACAACTTCATAATAAAACATCATTCTTCTGCCCTTATCCCATTATTTTGGATCGTCGCGTCGCAAAATGTATTTTTTCCATAGTCTTCTATAGCTGTCATACCTGTGTTAACTCCTCTTTCTTTCATGTCCTCATTCACACCGTCCATCCATCTTTTCTTAGGTCTTCCTCTAGACTTTTTTCCTTCCATATTTATCTGTATATAACTTTGTAATAAATTCATTTTTTAAAACCCAAAAATTAGGATTGAAAGCCTCTCATTGTGTAAGAAGCCCAATAATGTTTATTATGACAATCGTCACCCTTATCCCATTGGTAATGTTGACGCAACATGTCTTTTGTTCCATAATCTTTTGTTTGCTTCAGCTCGTGAGGAGTAAACGCAGAAAAGACGTTTCTGCGTTTACTCCTCACGAGCTGGGTAAGGTGATTCTTTTCTCTTTTACCCGGCTACCGGCAATAGTTGGCTATATTTTTAAATAGGTATACCGTGTCATATAATAGAGTAATAGAGATAATATACTAGAGTTCATTGAAAGACCTTTAAAAATTTTTTACAGTGACTAAACTAAATTTTGTTCTGAGTTTTCCTGAAACGGTTGCTTTAGGTATTAATTTGCTGCTCTATGACAGCATAACAACAGATCCGACCTTCCCATATTGGTCGATCTATTATATACTTCTATGCAAATATTATAAATCTGAACTGTTTGTTAAAATAAATAAATAAATAAATATTCATGGACATTTCACACAACTTCCTCTGGTCCCAAACTAAGCTCAGCTGTTTGGACGCACTAATCTCAGGAACCACTCGAAACAAATCGAATTTGAAAAAATCTTTCAGTTCTGGAGTACTATCCAGAACTGAAAGATTTTTTTAAATATATTGAGGAAGGCTATATAGGCTATATAACATCACGCTGCTACCAATATGAGCGAAGAATTCTTGAAAAATGTTGCAAAAGCGAGGGAAATTTTCTAAATTACACGCGTGCGGAATCGCGGGCAACAGCTAGTTAGTCATACAAACTCACAGACTGAAACGAAATTAAATATAATGTTCAACATTGTTCTTTTTACTCCCAATGACACATACTACTACGAACTGTTTTATTAATTATTAATTTCATTAAGAGGATACCAAAATTCTTCGTGGATTTTTCTACGTACGAAGTTTTCATTGTTTCTTTAGATTGAATGGCTAGAGCTCTAATTTTTAAGTATATGTTTTTTCAATATATAATCTAGGATCGCATAAACTCAGAAACGCGATTGAAAAAAGTTTTCTCGATAGAAAATCTTAGCGAAACAACCTCTCTCATTTTTTATTTTTTTCATTTGTCGGTCTATTATCACGTATTAACTAATGAAATAACTTTAAAAACATAAGTAACTATTATATGTAGAAACACGTAAATCAGAATTAAAATATATTTAGTAGATTTTGAGTAAATAGGAAAAGTATCCCTAATTCTTCATTTTCTGTGCCTACTGGCTGTGTTAATATGTACGTGTCGGCGATGATATACGATAATATTGATGTAGGCCCTTAAACTCATAAAGTAAACAGCTGGTAAAACCAGATAAACATAACCTGATGAACCTTATCTCAGATATAACACATTTGAACAGTAAAAAACTTCAAACTGTATGTTTATAACACATTAGTTTAATATTTGTGAATTAATTTGTGATAATGGTGTGCAAATAAGAATTATCTATCTATATGTTTAAACAAAGTTAAGTAATTTGTTATTGTTTTTCCTTAATAACATTTCATTTAAATGTCGTTAAATGTTTATCCGTATATGTCTTTGAATTACTGATTTGTACGGGACTGTAAGTACCTTCTCTGCTGGTTTTTCGAAAAAAAAAACGATGCAGGAGGTACAATTTTTTTTTTTGTTTTTTCCTATTATAGTGTATTTCAATGTCCACTATTCTTGGCTCATCGATGTGAACTATTCCAAAGACTGCAGTAAACTGAGTATTCAGTTAAACTTTTTAAAAGTGGACATAAGTATACGCAGATGTTGCGATCCCTATAAGAAGCGAGCAGTCTGTATCTATCTATTATCTATTCAATCATAATATAAACTACTTATAATCACGAGACTTATTCACATTATTCACACAAAAGTCACTAAACTTGTTTGATTAAACTTATTCTTGATAGCAGATTAACGGAGTTTCAAAACAAGCATGCTTTTTTTATATACTAGATTAATAGGTGATTATCATAACGTCATCTAGCTCTAAAGACGTGTTTATTTCTTAATCGCTGAAACACTTATTGCTAATCGCTCAAATATTTAACCTGAGTGGACCCTCTAATACGTTTATATTAATGATATTAGATTTATTATCATGTAAAAAAGAGATAATTTATATAAATATTCAAATTCTTTTATTAAGGTACATTAAAAGGTTAACAAGCACAATCAAATTAACGCTCTGAAAGCATAGTGAGCAATATTTTACGAAATTAAGAAATATTATGATTCATTGCACAATGTTTTGGTAAGGTTGTTATGTTGCTATACCATGATAGCTATACCACATTGATGCCATAGACTCAGCAAATAGTATAAGCATCAAGTATTAGTGTAAAGGACTCCTAAATCATTTTACATGGATTTACTCGCAAAGCATGGGCTAACATCGCATTTATCTATGCAGAACGCCTAATATATGCTTGGAATTTGCGACGGGAGAGTCCGATTTCCGGTCCATCCAGTATGTAGTGGTGATAATCGATAGTTGCCTACTAGTTAAAAACAATAACGTTCGTACAGAATTATGCGCGCTCCAAAAGAACGGAGCCAATAGACAGTACTTGCTCGAAGATAATCTAGCTTAAAAAGCAAAAGTGACTCCAAGCTCCAACTAAAAAAAGTAGAAGAAAGAGCAGTCTCAAATTAAGATGTCATAAGGCAAATAGAGTGGTAAAAACAACACCATGACTTTAAATTTATTAATATAAGCATTCATCCCAGATTTTAGTTCTACGAGTATGGTGATCCATCCGAAACAATTCCATGGTGACATCAGAAGCTCGGATTGCCGATAGCATAAGAGGCTATATTTAGAATCTGTACTGATTAATGGACGTTTTAGTGGGGCGTGTGTCGGTTATGGCGAAGTCATCCTACTTCTACAATTGACACCGTAACCCCAGGGTTTAGGACTATCTGCCATCACTACCAATTTAGCAATTGCTTACGATATACAATTATCTATCGCCTTGATTTATTATAATTTATTAACAAGCATCTATCAGCGAAATTACCGTATTTTGTTATCACGTAAATCAGGGCTTTATCCCTTTTTCACAAAAATCGGGCTACCTACAAAGAAACAAAAAAATTGGCACAACTAAAGCTTATATGGAAAAGAAGGCATAATATTTTTATTAGCATTTCGATCTAATATATAAAATTCTCCTGTCACGGTGTTTGTAATTATACTCCTCCAAAATGGTTCGACCGATTTTCGTGAAATTTTGTGTACATATCCGTTAGGTCTGAGAATCGGACAACATATATTTTTCATCCCCCTAAATGTTAAGTGTGGTCCACCCCTCACATTTGTACGGCAAAACAATGTTTGCCGGGACAGCTAGTTTTCTTACTAGTTATCCATTACTCTATAAAACTAGTTCATAAAATGTCATACGTTTAACACACAAATAATACCTAATACGTTTTTAATGACTATATAAACAACACAGAAAATAATTACTTCTCAAAGAGGTGTTACCAGATTTTACCGTCTCTTACGCAGTAATGACATATAAATTAATTTAAAATAATTTTCCAACACTATGATGATATCATATCATACAATTAAACCTGTAAATCTTTATATATTTTCTTTAGTATGACAGTAAAACATTATTTTTAATTTGCATATATTGAAACATGGACTTGCTTAATTATCAGTCACCTATTTTTCTTGTATAACTCGATAAATTATGTAGTCTAATGTTAAGACTTAAAAATACATGCCATAAAAAATGTAAAAATAAAATCAACATGATAATCGTTTACATCTAAACTACATTAAACTTAAGTAAGTTAATTCCGTACGCGCATAATTTATACTAATTCAGTAGACTTTAACTTCTAGAGAAAATTCTAGTACATACTACATTCAACTACATTGAAAAGACAATGTCGAGTAACTGTTGAAGACATGTATAACATGAATACTGTCTGGGAAAAGTCTTGCAGTAAACGTAGTGCGTACAAATAAATAAATTAAATATTCGCGGACATTTCACACAACGTCCTTTGATCCCAAGCTTAGCATGTTTGTTTGTGATAATCAATGATCGGAGTAGGTAGAGCTATTTAGGTTCATTGACCACCAACATTGATGTTAATATGGACATTCCATGGGATAAAACTACTTTTAACGGATTTTATCGCGGTTTATTTGGTATTATTTACTTAAAAAATGGTTTATGTACGCCAAATAAGCCCAAGAGCGCACGAGAGACGTTGTAAATTATACACGTTGTCAAACAAATAAATATCTTGTAAATAAAAATAGTTCAAAGAATGAAAATATGAAAATAATTATGATGAAACAGATAATTCTTTGATTTTTTGATGAACATGTTTGAATTAGTTTGTATGTTAATATTATGTTCTTGTACAACTCCATAATAAAGAAAAATGTAAATGATTGTTGAGTATTCTATAAATATAAAAACGGTTACATAAAAAAAATACATGGTTTATTGACTCAACTTATACTATCTTTAAACCCATCCTTATACTTATCCATATCGTAAAGTAAGTGTATTCTGTCGTTACTCCATAATCCGTATTAGGTAAATAGCTTTTTATTAATTTACTACTTCAAAAGTAAATCCCGGGATTTTGGGCATATCCATATTATTGTAAAATACGACTAGTACATAAAATAGCTCTACCTATTCCGATCACTAGTGATAATGGTACCAGAATACAAATTTTATTATTTGACGAGCCACGTGGTCAAGTCGTTCATGTAACGGACTGCCGATCATGAGGTCGCGGGTTCAATTCCCGCTCGGGACAATCATTTGTATGATATTTATAATTGTCATTCAAATGTTTGTTATGCCCCTGGGTGTTTCTATTATAAGTATGTTTTTACAAAATAAAAGTATTATATGTATTCTATCCGTATTCTGGTACGCATAACACCAGTATATAAACTCAGCTTGGGATCAGAGAACGTTGTGCAAAATGTCCATGAATATTTATTTATTTATTTATTATTAGTATTTTGTCCGCAACTTCGTTCGTCTACTCAGTCAAGGAGACTGTAGCTTCCTATTAGTAAAAAAAGTTTTAGGATCGGATCATTACTTTCAGAGATAAATCGCTGCATATATTTTAAGGGCCTACATCAATATTATCGTATATCATCGCCGACACGTACATATTAACACAGCCAGTAGGCACAGAAAATGAAGAATTAGGGATACTTTTCCTATTTACTCAAAATCTACTAAATATATTTTAATTCTGATCCACGTGTTTCTATACATAATAGTTACCTATGTTTTTAAAGTTATTTCATTAGTTAATACGCGACAATAGACCAACAAATAAAAAAATAAAAAATTTGAGAGGTTGTTTCGCCAAGATTTTCTATCGAGAAAACTTTTTTCAATCGCGTTTCTGAGTTCATGCGATCCTAGATCATATATTGAAAAAACATATACTTAAAAATTAGAGCTCTAGCCATTCAATCTAAAGAAACAATGAAAACTTCGTACATAAAAAAATGTACGAAGCTATTTTGGTACCCTCTTAAAAAGGTTGAAAACATTCAACCTCATAAACGACAGTCTATTGCACTAACCACTGAATCACGTGGGCCGTTAAATATTCCTATTTGCGGTTTAAAGTTAGAACAATAGATTACTG
Organism: Orgyia antiqua; assembly: GCA_916999025.1. NCBI lineage: Eukaryota > Metazoa > Arthropoda > Insecta > Lepidoptera > Erebidae > Orgyia > Orgyia antiqua. The sequence continues at coordinate 26,847,991 of OU779862.1, forward strand.
GCGACTACAATCGTCCAGTTATCTTTCCGGATGTGATAGTGGTAATAGCGGTTACTATCGAACCGATAGATTCGGCTTGTATCGGTTCTACATGGGAATTTATACGTGCATGTAACAAACAGTGCAATATGTATATAACTTTAACATTATTTAAGATAAACCATATGTTTATGATTCCTATCTTCGAGTTCTGCGACATATTATGCTGATATTAAATTGTAATAGAATTATGATGTTTTAACATTATTTTATATTAAAATATATTGAGTTACTACATTTTGTAATATGTAGAGATGCCGCCTGCAAATATTCCTGGATGATTAAATAACTTAGATTTTTGCTACCCCTGACTAAATACTTTCTTTGCAATATTTTTAAACTTTATTTCACATCATACATGTAGAACAGGACATATTATATGATGAAATATGTATATACAATATGGATATACATGTTTATTTTGGAACTATTAGTCTGTTTGTGTCACTGACTATTGGTTTCCTTACAAATAAATAACTACATAATAAAATATGTTAGCATTACCCAATAAATCAAATTATACTTAGTGGAAAAAATTATCACCCACTTGACTGACTGGGACTTGAACCCAGGACCTCCGAATACCGTTCCGTTGCTCTCCCAACTGAGCTACCATGGGACAAGCACATGATAACCAAATTTTTCACTACAATATTTCTCAATGAGAGTTAAAAATCGCTCAATGTTTTTGTACAACGCCATCTATCGAGCTTTCGATCACTTAGTTATGTGTTATTTACAAAACACAATTGGACCGAAATAATGACTGTATATATGTTTCTATATTAATTTATTAATTTTCGCAATTGACTTGCCATGCTTTTCCTGAATAAATCTAGTTATCGTGGTAAAAATGATCACCATGAGCGGGACTTGAACCTACCACCTTGGAATACCGTTGCGTTGCTCTTCCAACTGAACCAGGGTTCAAGGGTTGAAGTCCCGCTCATAGTGATCATATTTTCCACCATAATGATTTATTATGTAAAAGCATAGCAAGAGCAAGTCAATTGCGAAAAGTAATAAATTAATGTTAGCATTATGTATTCTTAACACCCCATTAGTCCATCTATATCGTATTGATGTCTATTCAGATCAATGGCGTCGGTGGATACAAGAGTGATTTTAAGAAATGAAGTGCTAGAAGACAACTCTAATGATGGTGTTGTATTGAAAAATAACCCTGAAGAAGAAGAAAACCGGTCGGTAGAATACCCTCACAAGACAGACATGAACGAATCAGGTACGGAGAAACGGTAGGGAGAAGCGAAAACTCCGAATTGGAAAATATGGAACAAGATATCCCGAAATCCGATTTTGAATTTGAATGTATAATGAATACCCTTTAGTTCTCTCGGAAAACAATATTTGGGAACGTGAAACAAGTCCTCCAAGAAGTATCGTTATCCATGTAATAAGTCGTGCTTCATTGTCAGCTGCATTTCTGGTCCAACTGCGTTAAGACTGAAAAAATAGGTGGACGTCTTGAGCATTAATGGATTAACCATATAACAGAAGTAGCAAATGCCACGGGCCCTGCGTCTTTAGGGGCCAGAAACTCACTCAGAAATTTCAGTTCTATAAAGTTTTCAAGAGCCTCTTCATAGAGGTTCCTGCCCCGCGCTGACTTAATCCGACACTGGTCTTGAGTGAATAACAATAATGAGATTTTGATTTTATTTTTCTGATAAACAAAGTTTTATTAGAAAATTCATGAATTATTTTTTTATTTGTTAACCATTCTTTTAACTGCGCCAACCAATGTGTTAAAATAGTTCTTATTAATCTACCGATTTATAAGTGTAATCTTTATAGTATAACAATGTGAAGTAAACATTTTGGACCCCTTTTTACAGAAAAAAATCCAGATCCAGAGAAAATCATTTTCATTAATTATGATGAACGTGTAATTATTAAAAAGTAAACCATTCTAGGATGTACATAAGTTACCAGAGCTTCAATTGGTAGAGTTAAACAGCGTACTTGGAGCATTTTGGTTGGCTTCCTAAGCTCATCTTATATTTACTATTTATTATGTTGTTCCAAACATTGAGTTTATTCCCAATAATGGAACAGTTAAATAGGCCGGAATTGTGGATGATAATAAACAAATACTTCAACATCCTGGAGAGTTAAGTAAAAAGGGAATGAGTCAACGTTCAAGGCTTATCGCGTGCTTTCTTTTATGTGGTACGCGTCAAGCTGTGAAGCATATATCAAAGCTTGTAGTAAAGTTCAACGCACAAAGTGCATAATCGTAGTAATCGACGGACGGAGCCAAAAGTCATCGACCCACTTATCTCATCCGCCATCCCTTTTACAATTACAACAACAAATGAATAAGAGTCGTCCACCGATATGTGCATACGCATCGATACTGATGCAGAGAAATAAAATCCTGTGTGAACGAACTCTAATCTCTGTTTTGTGGCAGCTTCCAGACTCCGAGATGTAACTCACGCACAGATAGATTGTTGCTCTACGCACCGAGTTATATAGATCTCACAATGTTCTTAACCTTTTCATTTGTTTGAAATGAATCGATCGGATTTTGTAGTGGCAGTAGCGATAATCAGTGAATGCTAATTGATACTACAGATAGGAGTTATTCAGTACACAATAGTACGATTTCTATCTCAAAGAGTTCTTAATAGAATTTTAATTACGATTTACGTACATAAAGTATCAATGAATGATATTCATGTTTAATCTTATTGTGAAAACGAGTCATAGAATTGTAGAAATTCCAATATTATAAAAACAGAAAGATAGTGCTTTAATAATAATTCTGAGTATTTGATACTTTATGTATCAATGATTAAAAAAAAAACAAACATAGGTTAGTTACCCACAAATATACAATCGGCACAGTCCAAAGATCGCGGCGAAACTTTGCAAAGTCAAAGGTTTTGTCTTTTAATTTACAAAGTATAGTTACTTTTAAACCACGGTTATTTTTTTTTAATTCAATAAACTCATATACCTTTCCATATTATAATATTTATAACGCTAAGATTTCTTATTTTACAACTGTCCCAGTTTTTAGTGTAATTTTTACAAAAGCGCGCCGTCATCGAGTCAGGTATTAACAAAAGGATGTATTTACAAAGGAAATCTTTTGTAAAAATGTCCTTTTAAAATACCGTTAATGTGATGATCCTGTTACAAAGAATGATGATTTTTGACGATTTAACTGATGTAATTGTTTATCCTATCTTAACAACTATGTTTGTTTGTTCAAGGATCGTTTAAGCTTTGTTTAGCCATCATAAAACACAGGTAAATGCTACCTCACTTACAAAAAGTTTCTATTTAGAAATCACTTTAAGCAAATTCCCGGAGATTTGTAACTTTTACAAACTATTGTGTAATTTAGCTTCAACTACGAATTTGTAATCTATACTAACAAGCTGTTACCCGCAACTTTGTATGGGTAGAATTTAGAAATTTTCCCCCGTTTTTGTAACGTTTTTCACTGCTGCTTCTCTTCTATTAGTCGCAGCGTGATGTTATATAGCCTATAGCCTTCCTCGCTAAATGGAATATCCAACACCGAAAGAATTTTTCAAATCGGACCAGAGGTTTCTGAGATTAGCGCATTTAAACAAATAAACAAACAAACAAACTCTTCAGCTTTATAATATTATATAGAATATAGATAGAATAGTATAGATATTATAAAACTGAAGAGTTTGTTTCTTTAAACGCGCTAACCTCAGGAACTACTGGGCCGTTTTAAAAAATTCTTTCATTTTTGGATAGGCTAAGGATAAGGCTGTGTAACATCACTCTGCGGCTAATAGGAGCTAAGCATCAGTAAAAAATGTTGCAAAAATAGGGAAAATTTTCTAAATTCCATACGTAAGAAGTCGCCAAGCAAAACAAAGCTAAGATTTATATAACTTTCCTGTATAAACACTTATAAACCTAGAATTAAAACATGAAAACATTTTGCAACTATGTATTATAAGTAACTATGTATTTTCAAAAGAAAAGTAGTTTATGTAGTCTATTCGTATTCTTGTACGCTTTACACAAGCATATAAGCTTAGCGTGGGACCAGAGGTGTGAAATGTCCATGAATATTTACTTACTATAGATGACAGACTAACGACTTTTTGTATTAGGTGTTATTCGGAAAAAAGTTGTGTATACAATAGGCTATTGTCAATGATCGGGCACATAACTAGGTCTCAAACACCTATTGATCATTTTTCAAATACAATATCTAATCTCGCTTTTTGCTTAAAGTCCGTTAATACTGGAGCTATAATCAATACGGAACGCAATCAGTTTACTGTTATTGTGATAAATAACAATAAATAATAAATATTCATGGACATTTCACACAACGTCCTCTGGTCCCAAGCTTAGCTTATATGCTTGTGTTATGGGTACCAGAATACGGATATAATACATAAACTACTTTTCTTTTGTAAATACATACTCATAATACATAGCAAACACCCAGATGCAGTACAAAAATTTGTATGACATTCAAAAATATCACACAAATGATTGTCCTGACCGGGAATCGAACCCGAGACCTCGTGAACGGCAGTCCGTTATATGAACCAAATTATAAATACTTAATCAAGATCAGATGCAGAAAGCAGTGTTGCTAGACAATGCCCGTGTAGTTCGTCGGTTTCTCTCTTATTAGGCTCCACCACTCTAGCCCACTGTTGCCAAGCTCATCGGAGTCCGTCCTGGAACCTTTCGAGGCCAGGCAGTGTTGTATCTGATAATACTTAGTCATGGATATTTCACAAAACTTTCTTTGGTTCTAAGTAAGGTTAAATTTCTTTTAAATTAAGATAAACATAAATTATATTAAGATAAACATAAAGATCTATATTAAGAGATTACAACACAGTGATTATGATTAATCATAATCACTGTGTTCTAATCTCTTAATATAGATAAACTCACAGAATAAACTATATTCTTTTTGTAAATTCTAATATATAAAATTCACGTGTCACAGTGTTAGTTACCGTACTCCTCCGAAACGGCTATACCAATTCTTATGAAATTTTCTATGCACATTCAGTAGGTTCGAGAATCGGCTAACATCTATTTGTCAAACCTCTTTTTTTTTAGTATGGCAAAACAACGTTTGCCGGGTTAGCTAGTAGACTTATAAAAATCCTCAGCCTAGTAGGTAGGTACATAATTACCGTACGTCGTAACATAAAATGATGTTTTGATTCTGAGCGTAAATTGCACCCGCAACCTTGTGAAAAGCAGTCAGTAATACTACCGCTCTGGGTAGTAGTTATACTACGCCGTATTATGAGCTCTTATTCCCAGGCCGTTTACGCCGTGAATGGAACTGCCTGGCAAATTCGTATTATGAGTATACTATTGCTAGTGTGTTAGTGGTCACGTGACTTCAGGGTGATATCGGCCCGACTTTTGTTTCACTGGCTGGCGTTAAGCGTATTACGAGCACAAATTTGACATGTAGTTGATCGTTTTAACTATCTAGAAGTGACAAGTAAATCCATTCAATAGAAGCTGCTACATTGTTACGAACAATAAATTGTTTTGGATCATTTAGAATTAAAAGTAACTATTAGCTACATATTAACGATGGGTGATGAATTGGAGGTGATTGAATTTTTGGAGAGCGCCGATGATGAACAAAACACTAGTCGAATGCGAAATAAGTTAAATATAAATAATAATATTAATATATTATTAAAATAATTATTCATTACAATAATATCGCCATGTGTATTAAAGTTACTTTCATGCGAATCTTCAAACAAAAATTTTTTTTATAAAACTTAAATGCCTGTTCTAGGATAATGAAAAACTAAGCCTAAGGTCCCGCTAGATCAGCTGACAGTTCAAGTGACGGGTGCCGTTCCAAAACTAATTCCCAAAACATAGATGAATAATATAATGGTTTAAGTAACTTGTGTTTAGCAAATATATAATATTTTGTAGTAGGTATATTGAATAAAAAAAAAATTTAAAATATATCCGTAACTAGCCGATAAACACAATAATTAAGTTTCTGAACGACTCTATCAAAAAGCTTTACACGGCCATAGACACTTAATCCATTAAAAAGTCGGCTAGTTTTATGTATGTCATAATACGAAATAAAAGTCAGGCCGTTTGACGCCGTCAACAGAATCGCCTGGAACTTGCATGATATTTTGAAAGCTCATAATGCGCCTGCAAGCCCGTTAATAGTTATAAATATAAAATGTCCGTTTAAACCTCCGATAAGTCATTATGAATAAGACCAATAATATTTATATTTTAATAATAACCTAATAATGACTACCTATACAATAGATATAAATAGATGGGTTAAAACAACCGCAAGTTTCCTAGAAATTGACGCATAATATCTGCCGATTTGTAGTTGCCTAGTGTACTAATATAGGTAACAAACTAACAGGAAATCTTTGGATGAACAGATTTTGTTAGTAGGTGTATCATATTTTAACTGACTTAGAAAATGGGGATTATTTAATGTAAGTTAACATTTCTGGAAACATGCTGTGTCTGACAGTACAGTAGTAATAATGCTAAATATGTTAATTGCTTATACTTTGACGAGCTTCGTGGTTGAGTGGTTCATGTAACGGACTGCCGATCATGAGATCGCAGGTTTTATTCCCGCTCGGGACAATCATTTGTTTGATATTTACAATTGTCATACAAATGTCTGTACTGCGTCTGGGTGTTTCTATGTATTATAAGTATGTATTTACAAAAGAAAAGTAGTATATGTGTTCTATCCGTGTTCTGGTACTCATTACACAAGCATATACGCTTAGCTTGGGACCAGAAGACGTTGTGCGAAATGTCCATGAATATTTATTTATTTCAGCCTTCTAGCTATGACCGTTCCAGATATACAGCCTGGTGTACGACTTATTCTGTTTTATCTTTTGGTACAGAACCCTAAAAAGTTATTCAATTCATCGAAATTACAGACGCACACGTCATATCAACACAGTATTCAACTCGTATGCACTTTACTTAGAAATTGAACTGTCGAATAATAAGTGCATTGTGTGACCGTATACGTATGTACTGGATTAGTGAGGGGAATACGTAACATCGATATTTTGCAACACCCAAAATAAGAAAAGACAAGTCATTCACATTTAAAAAAAATAGAAAAATATTTTACATATTTTTTTATTGGTCTGTAATTGTATAGGTGTTAAATTCTCAACGTGCTTTAATATTCAGTCTGGTTAAATGGTTAAAGTTAAGAGATTCGTTTCGGCTTCTTAATCGAACTATTAATGGCTTATCATTACTATCGAAGGTCCTGATCGAGGTCAACGACTCTATGTGAGCATATCGACAATCGACAGAGGCGGCAGGGCGGCGCGCGCCACGCACTTCCGACGCGACGGATTTGCCGGAATCGACGCGGGCGCATCAAACGCTCTGCAAAATTCGGACGGAGGCGTGCGCGCGTGAATCAATTTGAATATTTTTTCGGTGCCGACATGGGAATGGCTTCTGCCTACCATGGACATTGCACACAATGTTTGCAATATTATACATTGCTAATTCCAGTAAATATTTTAACATAAAACAACAAAAATTTTTATAGCACATAATCTCTGCATGTAAATTCTTTATATGACGACACGAATACTTTCGGTTACATTATACCTCCATCTTACATTCTGATATAACTTGCTAAAATTAAGGCGCATATGATTAATTAAGCTCGTTTTAAAGTTTGATGTCAACGACAATTTAATTACGAGAATATTTTTCCTCCTAATTACTTTTTTCAGTAAGGTTTGTTACACATTTAAGCCCACACCGGTTTCTTTTCAAACGATCTCACGATTTTGAATATCCGTAATACTTAAATTGCCTGCATAACTCCTGAGGGCATACCTTGCATGGGAATGTGCGCTGGCGTGTGGTCAAAACTCGATTTTACCGAATGCTTTACAAACCCAAAACGCAAGTCTTAACCTTCTTTTCTTTGTCTAACCAATCGAATACAAAGAAATAATAATGGGAAGTATGATAACTTTTCCTGGATATTTATTGCGTATACAAACGCATCCCGCCTAAAATTTTGCATGGATGCGTCGCGCATGTGAAAATGTTCCGAAGCCTCACGTCGGCAGGACAGAAGCACGTACTCACTATTACCTGATGATGCATATTAATTGAGGAGGAAGTTTTGTCAACAATATCTAATGTGCTCCGCGGTACCATTGATAGCTTTTTTGTTACATATGGATTCGAAACCAAAGTGGTTTTATAGACGGCGCCATATTAAATATTGCAATATTGCATAATGCATGACACAAGCAGATATTAAAACAATCGAGCTGATTGTTCACGATAGACTATGCTCTACAATATCTTTATTTGTTTGCGAGTGGTTTAACTGGGTTATTTCATTAAATCGTCCGCCACTTGAGTAATAATTTGCGATAATCATGACAATAAATTAACTTCGCGTTGATTATTGATAGGTTAATTCTTTGAATAAGGATATCTCAAGTACTTGTTATCGTTTTCTTGATAATTAATAAAAAATATGAATAATATTATCGATATAAATTATAATAATAAAGATTCTTAATAATTTCATTGTTATGCTCGTTTTTGGCAAAAGTTGTAGTTTCATTTCAGCAATAATTTTAAACTGATTTTCTTATTAGAAACACAGTTTAATTTGTAATTTTATCTGCGTGGGCCCATCTATTATCTAAGTATTTAATTGTACAAAATCAGCTTAAGACGGCACGATACCAAATTAAGCTCCATACAAAAGTATGGGTATCGTACTTCCGTTTTTTCTTTGCGAAAGTTAAACCGATTTTAATAGTTTTTGCGTTATATTATAGATAAAGAGTATATCTATACTTCTATCACTTTCTTTTTTTTTTTCAAAACACAATAACTAAAAGAAATATGACGATCCGAAAAACCCACTTTTTTCGTTTTTTTTAGATAAAGTTGCAGCGTCTATCACACAAGTTTTACCACAAAAGAAAGTGATAGAAGCATAGATATACTCTTTATCTATAATATAACGCAAAAACTATTAAAGTCAGTTTAACTTTCGCGAAAACAAAAACGGAAGTACGAAACGTCTTTTTTCAAAGAATTTGTAGGTAAAATCCGCTTCATCTATATTTGTCCCTATCAGCGCGGCGCTCGGAAATAGGGATAGTAATACCTAAGGCAAATACCTAAATGAGGAGTACAGTACCCTCTTAATCCATGTCTGGATTACCCGTAAACATGAAAACTTATCTAGTAATAAAACATAAGTGAACCTCTAGATTCCATTGCGTAAATTAAAAATAATAGTATAAAAACATTCATTATAGAAATTGCATGTTTCGAACGTGATTAATTACTTATTCTTTTATATCGTAAATTAAATGACTCCATCAGAGAATTCGTCGATTTTTTTTAACAAATACTTGGGATTTTTTATCTGATTGTGGCTTTAAATAGCGTTTATTGCATTTTGCTAAAATTAGTGTTTCTCTCACCCTCCAGCGCATTAAGGTCTCCCACTGTTGGTTATGGTCTGTGTTGTGCTGATGTATTTGGTTGGACGAATTCATTTTCGAGGTTACCGTCGCTCACAAAGGGAGTGATCTGTGTATAATATCTCTTACCTGGAGTTTACAGCACCCTGGAAAAGAAAAGAAGTAGCGACAGTTATATTCTAAATACGTCACCATACGGACAAAATTAATGTTACTATGATGCTAAATCAACTAAATCTAGGCATAGCTTTTAGCTAAGTCTAATAAATGTCAGTTATTCTGTGAATCGTGACTCTGACTCTACTTTCTGCCTAACATTTCAAAGTTATAGAAGCAATAATATTTGATTTATAAATCAAATATATTCAATACTTCAATAACGTTATCCGTGTGATATGTTTATACAAGGTATCTAAGATAAAACACGCACGGATTATCCGCAAGATACCGCCGACATTCGTAGATAACGTGGTAAGTACGTGTGTTATCTTAACAAGTCGCGGATTACCGCACTGATTTATTTATTTTATCACACTGTCGGAATTCACAAAGAGATTGCTACGAGATTGTGCGTGGTTATAACCCTTGTTCGATAATGTCATAATATTATTTAATTTTATCGAATATTTATTAATGTACTGCATATACGGTTGTATGCTAATATAATTAATGTTTGTAGGTATGTCTGTCTATGTTTGATTCCTGTCCAATGAGCAGTATCCTATAGCTTGTTTTATAGTGTGTAGTTTCACGTTTTTATGCAATATTTTATGCAATATGAACTTTTTGACTCATTCATGATTCATTTATCATCATCATCATCATCATCATCATTTTTCACCTTTTTCCCATGGGGGTAGGCAGAGACTATAGAGCGCCATCTGCCACGATCGAAGCACACTTCCTTGGCTTCATCCACACTCATACATCTGGTCATACATGCCCGACGGTTGTAAGTGCCACGCACTTGCCCCTTTTGGAGTATCCCGGCGATGACATCGGAATATATTTTTCTCGGGCGTCCTCTCCCAGCATTTCCACTTACTTTCGCCGTGTATATGCCTTTCGTTAAGCGTCTCTCATCCATCCTCTCCACATGACCAAACCACCTAAGCATACTTTTCTCCACCTTAGTCACTACATCCTCTTTCAGACCACAACGTTCTCTTATAACTTCATTTCTTAATTTCTCTTTCAAAGTCACACCACACATACTTCTCAAAGAGCGCATCTCTACAGCATTTATTCTACTTTTGTGCTTCTCCTGCCACACCCAACATTTGATTCATTTATTCAAATAATAATCACTTTTTACGCATATAGACACTAAATCCAATAAAAATGATTTTTAAGCACACACAGCAGTAAAACTAATAATAATGTTCTAATTCACATTGATATTAATAATGCAAGGAAATTCATTGTAAAATCTGAGTAATACATTGATTACTTCAAACATGCGACTCATTACAAACCCGAGCACTAACTCGTGAGCCTCGTGGTCGAGTAGTTCATGTAACGGACTGCCGATCACGAGGTCGCGGGTTCGATTGTCGCTTGGGGACAATCACTTGTGTGATATTTATAATTGTCATACAAATGTTTGTACTGCATCTGTGTTTCTGTAAGAAAAGTAAAAAAGAAAAGTAGTTTATGTATTCTATCCGTATTCTGGTATCCATAATACAAGCATAATAATATAAGCTTAGCTTGGAACCAGAGGATGTTGTATGAAATGTCCATGAATATTTATTTATTTATTACCTATTTATTTATTACTAGCTGTTGCCCGTGACTTCGTACGCGTGAAATTTAAAAATCAAACCTCAACAAACAGAACTTTACTATATTTCTCAATAGATGGCGTTCTACGGTTTTTTAAATCGCGCTATTGTTTTGTTACACACATTAATACATACCTAAGCTCGTCGAAATTTTTATTACGTCAGTTATAAATTATTATAGATGTAGTTGGAAAAGCTGACAGGCGTAACTTAGAAGTTACATCAGCCAGTTTAAGAGTAGATGAGTAGTTATTTCAATAATACACTTGAAAATCACCAGCAGCTTCACATAATAGTGACAGCTAACTAGAGCTGTAAAAGTAACGAAAAAAGAGTACCCGTATGTATTTGTTACTACTTCAATCAGTACCCGTTACTTTCGTTACTTCTGAAACCTCATAACATGCTGTTTACTAGAGTAAGGAATTGAGTCGTATTGCAACGAGTCGTATTTGAATACAAAAACTAATACATATTTAAATAATATCCATTGCATACCATACTGCATTTTTTATTTTTCTATATTTAATTTAACAAGGTTTGTTTTTTTTTGACATAAAAATTAAATAAAAAAAGTTGCAAAAAAATTAAAACGACAACTAAACTCTTTTGTTCTTAGAATGAAATAAACAATAAAATGATATTTTAAACAAAACTAAAAAATACATAATAAATATTTTCTTTCATATCTAATGAAATTAAACTCAGTACTGAGTACATACATAAAATTTGTCTAACAAATCATTGCAATCGGTATATATTCATAGACAATTTTTTTACACAACGTCCTCTGGTCCCAAGCTAAGCTTATTATGCTTGTGTTATGGGTACCAGAATACGGATATAATACATAAGCTACTTTTCTTTTGTAAATACATACTTATAATACATAGTAAACACCCAGACGCAGTACAAACATTTGTATGACAATTAAAAACATCACACAAATGATTGTCCTGACCGGGAATCGAACCCGAGACCTCATGATCAGCAGTCCGTTATATAAACCACTCCACCACGAGGCCCGTCATATATTCCAATCTTTTTATGTATTCGTTACTGAGTAACGGGTACTGCGTCTAGTACAGAGTAACGAAACGTTCGCATGTTTCGTTTAACATGGGTGGCCATGTTATACGAAACATGCGAATTGGATGCGAGTAACGAGGAGTTTTTGTAAGTAACGATTCGTTACTCGGTACTCGACGCAGTACCCGTTACTCAATAACGAATACATACGGTTTGTTACAGCTCTACAGCTAACCAAATTCAAAATCCACAACTACATTACTGTAATATAATTTGAAGAACCCAATTGTATAACAGTATATTGATAGAACCGAATCACACGTTCTAAACGCAACGTAATAACAAAACCACTGTAGATCTGAAATCTCACACGTTAGCGAAAGCTGAACAAATTAACTTAGCACATGGATGCCTAGAAACTATTTGAAACAAATTGGGCAGTTCGTCAATATACTCTCCTATGTTTATCCCATCCAAAAACAGTGCAAATGACACTAATTATGCCATTTAGCGAGGCTGTGTTAACATATTGCTCATACCGAACTGAATTTGAACCGTAACATGTACTGTAAGCTTAAAGAATGTTAACAAATTAAGCGAGTATAAAGATTTTGAAGAAAGAAGATAATTCCCTCTAATTATGTTTGTACAAAGCTTCTTGATATGATTATTTTCTTCATCTTACATTCAGATGATTCATTTACCACGGGGATTTAATTTTATTAATTCATATTGTTTTTTAATTAAAATTTTTTTATTCGTAAATAAATAAAGAGAAAAAAAACAACGGCTCATATTCTATAGCACATACGCAACTCATTTGTTTAAATAAAATCACACCAACTTAGACTGATTTTTTATGTTATTGTAGGTACAGTTTAGTACAACTGGATTGGACTATAATCCAACACAAGAAGAACTTTTCAATTCAAACCAGTAATTCCTGAGATTAACGCGTCCAAACAAACAAACAAACTCTTCAGCTTTATGGTATAGATATGTTTTTAACTTGCTCCAATAAATGGTTTGCACTTGTTGTTTTCTTTAAGTCGCATGTAATAATATATGTATCATAAATTTTCTGAAAATTTTGTATAAATATATGGTCGGCAATTGTAGTTAATTCTATGCGGTTTATGTTTAAGCTCAGCTTGGGACCAAAGGACTTTGTGTGAAATATCCATGAATATTTATTTATTTATCTATCTATTTACAGTAAAAAGTTAATTAGTTGAGTTATTTAGTTTATTTAGAGCTACATTACTGCTTACCATCAGGTGAAATCATTAACATGTTGATCGTAAAAAAAAATTTTACTAAGAAATCTTTCTTTACAATATAACTAGAGATTAATTCGAAAAATAGTTTCATACCCTTTTCCACTAAATTCTTTAACAGTATGTGTATTTATCATAGTTAGATTAAGTCAGTAATTACTCCGTATCTTCACTCTAAAACATCATACAAATATAATCTTATGAAGATCATACAGCAAAATTAAATAATTATGTATACCATAAATCTGATTTTATAACAGCATATAAGAATTAAGATAATGATGTTAACACGGTTATAAAATATATCCTTTGTTTCATAATGTGATTACTAAGAACCATAGAGATAGTAAAAGATAAACCTATACTTACTAAGAATATTGAACCATATTAAATAATTCAGTTGACGTGGTTTATTTGACGTGACGTGTCACATCAGATGGGGAAGTGATCACAGATCACCCTAGATAGACACCCCACGTAATTCTCGCATTTCGCTTAGGCTATGTTAGAGAACTCGGCGTGTGATTTTGCAACTAAAATGCATAATGCGTTGACAAAAAACTCGTAACGTTTTACGTTAAGGCACTTTTCTTTTTCACTAGTTATAAAAAAATGTGTTATTAGGCGAATGAGTGCAGCCACCAGCTGTTAAGGGCCTACATCAATATTATCGTATATCATCGCCGACACGTACATATTAACATAGTCAGTAGGCACAGAAAATGAAGAATTAGGGATACTTTTCCTATTTACTCAAAATCTACTAAATATATTTTAATTCTGATCCACGTGTTTCTATACATAATAGTTACCTATGTTTTTAAAGTTATTTCATTAGTTAATACGCGATATAACACCGACGAATGAAAAAAATAAAAAATGAGAGAGGTTGTTTCGCTAAGATTTTCTATCGAGAAAACTTTTTTCAATCGCGTTTCTGAGTTTATGCGATCCTAGATCATATATTGAAAAAACATATACTTAAAAATTAGAGCTCTAGCCATTCAATCTAAAGAAATAATGAAAACTTCGTACATAGAAAAATGCACGAAGCTATTTTGGTATCCTCTTAAGTGGTGTGTTAATGCACTAGCCGCCCTCACATTTTTTCTTTTCACACTTCTTTTGAAAGGCCCATGTTGTTGGAGTCTGAAAACACATGCGCAGATTAAAAGTTAAGAGCAGATTTAATACTAGTAACAAAATAAGTTCAAAGTGGCACAATGTACTATCATAGAGAATAGTGTGGCTTTAGGCAAAAATATCCAAATTGTTGCTCAAAATATTACTTGAAGTGACAACAGATACCTCGTTTATTGAACTTATTAGGGTTAGGGCTAAAAAGTTAAATTATGAATTAGTATTCGAGGAATTAGCATAGAGTAGCAAACAGATAGATAACTAAAGACTCTAGAGAATCACAGGACGTTATCGAACAACGCATTTTATAGGTCCGTTGAGGCAGTCCTTTACAAAATGATTGATTGATGTTGACAAGGACAATGTAACAAAGAGAAACATTAAAAGAGATAAATACAGTTAATAAACATACTTCTTAATATAGGGTATCTGTATAACTACCTACTGTATCCAATACCTACATAAAGTAATAATTGTATTATCGATAAAATAAACTTCCGATGTCAATATTGTCTTTACAATGTAGAATGTGGGAATAATATAATTGAGGTACTCAACCGTTACAGTTCTTATTGATATAGAAAATTAGGAAATTTGGCTGTTAAAAGTATATTTTGAGGAAATACTTGGAAATTTTAATCGTGCTATTGCTATCGTAATATTGCTATAAAACGCCACGGTTATATTTTTATTACTTATTTTAAAACAAAGTCGTTATTTTTGTATGTATGTCCCTATGTGAGCTTATATCTTCAAAGCTACGCAACGAAATTTGATGCGATTCTATTTAATAAATAAAGTGGTTCAAGAAGATGGTTTTTTTTTGTATAATTTGTTAGGGTTTGGATTTTAAATTCCACGCGTACGAAATTACGAAGTTGCAGGTAGCATCTAGTATAGTTATGAAGCACTACAGATAGTGTCCTACCGAAACTGGTTTTCCGGCCGAAACCGAAACCGAATGTTCGGCCGTGGCCTCAGTTTCGGCCGAAACCGAAACTCACGTGAATCATTTATCCTTACTAATATTATAAATGCGAGAGTAACTCTGTCTGTCTGTCTGTTACGCTTTCCCGCTTAAACCTCTCAACCGATTTTGATGAAATTTGGCACAGACAATCTTTAGACCCTGAGAAAGAACATAGGCTACCTTTTATTGCGAAAAAAAGGGATGAAAAGTTTTCTAAATTTCACGCGGATGGAGTCGCGGGCAACAGCTAGTTTAATATAATTTAAAAAAATATTAATAACATTTTTTTTTAAATTATGTGCTTATAATTCCCGAACAGGGCCGTCAAAGCGTTGCCGCGGGAAACGAAGTTAGGCGCGCAAGGGTGTGCGTGAACTGCGACACAAGTTTCGGTTTCGGCAAAAGTTTCGGCCGATTTTGGCCGAAACCGAAACTGCCGCCGAAACTTGATTTTTGGCCGAAACTTTCGGCCATCCGAAACCGAGACCGAACTTTCGGTCGGACACTAACTATAGATTCTTAATAAATAATAAATAAATATTCATGGACATTTCACACAACGTCCTCTGGTCCCAAGCTAAGCTTATATGCTTGTGTTATGGGTACCAGAATACGGATAGACTACATATACTACTTTTTCTTTTGTAAATACATACTTATAATACATAGAAACACCCAGACGCAGTACAAACATTTGTATGACAATGAGAAAAATCACACAAATGATTGTCCCGAGCGGGAATCGAACCCGCGACCTCTTAATCGACAGTCCGCTACATGAACCACTCGACCACGAGGCTCGTCAAACTCTAAAGTCAGATTCTAAAGTACCATTGACCTTTTCTTGAACATTAAGTTTGATTACTTCACGAGCTGGTCACTTAATATGGTCATATATTGGCTTTGTTGTATAATGAAATGAAATTATAAAAGTGAAATGAAGTTATAAGAGAACGTTGCGGTCTGGAAGAGGATGTAGTGACTAAGGTGGAGAAAAGTATGCTTAAGTGGTTTGGTCATGTGGAGAGGAAGGATGATAGACGATTAACGAAAGATATACACGGCGAGGTAAGTGGAAATGCTGGGAGAGGGCGCCCAAGAAAAATATACTCCTACGTCATTGCTGGTATACTCCAAAAGGCACGAGTGTGTAGCACTTACATCCGTCGAGCATGTATGACCAGATGTATGAGTGAGGATGAAGCCAAGGAAGTATGTTTGGATCGCTCTATAATCTCTGCCTAATGTAATGATGATGTTTTATAATAAGTAAAGATGACGTGTTATCTAAATTGTGTAAAATATCAATGATAATAATAAAAGAACTCGTGTAACAAACAAATAATACTAAGTTAGAACAAAAACTGATCGAAAGGAAATTCCCATTGCTCTTTTAGAAAACGTGTAAAATGACGTCAAGGCTTTGATCATTAGCACCTTAGTTGTGAGGTTCAATGAAGCTATTTTTACAATAATTTTGCATTATTTTAGTTAGTACACTGATTCATACGTTACAGTTTTGGTTATTGTGACGTATTGTAATTTCATTAATGTGTCAATTTGTCACTATTTCTGTAAAATTATGTAGATTTTACAATTGACAGGTGTCTAAAAATATCTTGTTTTATTTACTTTTGTAATATAGACAGAGAAAATTAAATATACTCAAGCATTTCATTATATTAATAGAACCGCGAGTCAATGTACCGTCTACTGAATTTTTTTTTCATTCCTTAATAATTTAGTTTTTGGAAGGTAGACATAGCATGTTTTTTATTTGTGAACATGGGCTTGAATTAAGTAAATGGTACAATAAATGTGTTAAACATTGGTGCCACCTATATTCTACTATTTTCGAGGTTTTTTACCAACAAGTAAATAATGGAAATAAATGTGCTTTTTTGTCACTTAGCTAATACATAGAGCAGCAAAAATGTAATATTAATTTAAATTTAATTTATAAGAAATTATACACCTCAAACCTTCCTTATGAAAAATTGCGTATCGCTGAAAATGGCGTAAAATCTATTTAGTAAATTCAAAGTTACCGACTGACAACTACAGTCAGGGGCTTTGTTTTATAATTATGGTAGTATGAAGATGATACACAGCTTCAAGCTTGCAAGCAAGGAGTCCCGCAAATCCTTAAATCGACAACGTTAAACAAACTTAGGATAAAGGAGCATTCCCTACTCGTGTGGATTAGACTGGCTCCTGTCCGGTAGTCATAGCAAACAGAAAATATCAAAGAATATGACAGCCTTTACACTTGACTGAGAGAAAAATGTCAGAATCTATTAAATATTTTACAATTGTTATTAAATATTATTAGAAAAATAAATGTTGCCTTTCAATGCTACCTAAAAAAAATATTTTGAAAATGTTGTTAATTGACTTGTTAAGCATTTATGTATAAATAGCAAAACACAACAAATTTGGTACATCGCTTTCAAAAAATCGGTTTGACGAATTTTTAAATAACATTACATAATATGTTTTATGCGCTTTATTCTGCCATTTGCAGCTGCAATAAAATTTATATTGTACTATCATAATATTATGTATAAAACACATTACTACGTTTATATTAATTATTCATGATATTTCGCCATATTTATTATTGCCTAATGCGTGTTATCTGTTGTACTAGGAAAATCACTGCGATTTATTTGACTAATCATGAAGCGTGATCCTCTTTGGTCGGCGAGGTCGAGGTCTCTGTCCGTGGCACTGGCCCACTGATGAAATTGGCTCAACTTTAGATAAACAACGCGCGTAAGCTATAAAAATCTGCGACGTCCAATGACATAAATCCCGATTAGGTTTATACACACGGTTTTTAATGATAACGAGCCTAAAATAAATCTGATTTGATCAAACGCTAGCTATGCCTGGCAGTTTCACAGTCACGTATATGTTATGACTTAGGCGTATAAAAGAATAGATGTTGTCCAATTCTCAAACCGACCCGTCAAACACATAAAATTTTATGAAAATCAGTCTAGCGGTTACGGAAATATTTGATAACGAACACGGCGAGACGACATTTATGAATAAGATTATATCCAAAACTTGATCTTATCAATGAAATCATATTAACAAAATTAATACTTGATCGTATTAATTATGTTAATATGGTTTCATAATAAATAACCAAAACGTCTTGATGTATTAAATTTTGTTTTATTTGAAAGTATTCTTTTGTCCGCGTCTTTGACTGACCAATCACCGATTGTCCTAACATATTACCGAGGGACTTCCGTCAAAGTTGTAGCCCCCTTTCTATCGTAAGATATTGAATTTAAAAAAACATTGTAAACCGATGCATTTTAATCTGCAATTGAACTACTATAATATACAGAATTTATAACTATATACGAGTACGTTAAAAAAAATTACGAACTTTCTCACCAACTTAAAACCTAATTTTTTCGCACATGAAGGTCGCATAAAAAGAAATTCAATCATTTTTTTGACAGTTTATTTTGATACATTTTTTACCATTGTAATTTATGATACAATCATGTCATGTTCACTATGCTACATGGTTGTATGTCAGAATCATAATACGACTGTAGCCTTGTTATCAGAATAGTGCGTCTTAACTATATTATTTTTACGTTACATATTTACCTAAATTTATATTATACTACTTAGAGGTTAAGCAATTAAGACTAAATATGTATAAAAATAATGATATTCCATATTAATCTTTGTACCTTAATATTTTTGATGAACTACTTAGGTATCTATTTACTAAATATCAAATCATTTCATATTTTTTTTGGACTTATAATCAGATATTCGTTAAACTAATGCTATATAGGTAATCTACAATATAGATATCTTTATTGCAAACCAAAATCTATAGTTTAAATTACCTAAAAAGTTAGATAAATGTGACTATATTTAGAAGTAATCAAACTGGCTCAAATAGCACCCATGTCGTTAAATCGATTGGGATAAAACTTCATTGATATTTACCGTTTGCTTACCAAATAAATTACGCATTTTATAAAAAAAAACTTTCCAACATAGCAATTATTTTTGGCTAAATTAACTGTCTGTTATATTATAAAATTCTAAACATGTTTAATTTACACAATTAAGACACAAATCGAAATGATGAAGAAAAATATATAATAGCGTCAAATCTTCTAAAGTACAAATCGGGAAAACCACAGTAGGTAATGTTTTCGAGGCGCGTTGACAGTTCAAGAATTAAAAGATAAGCTCACATGATATACAAATATAACGTTTCTAAACGTTATCACAAACAAATAAGTGGGACATAAATTAATCAGGGCTGCGCGTTATAGACAACAGAGTTAATGCTAATGTAAATGTTACTATCGTTGGTTAACTTGTATGTTTGTATGTCAGTACTAGTCTGCCTCCGTATTCGTCAGATTATGAAGATACCGTTTGCATCATCGTTTTAGATAAATTTTTACTGCATTAAAATATGTTTGTAATACTAGGAATACAATAATCTAAATAAAACTACTTTTTACGGATTTAGACGCGTATATTTCTTATTACTATATCATATTACATTGTGCTCAGACTACATAAAATCAATAACATTATTTTAGTTTCTAAAATACATTAACAAATTGTAACAATATAAAGAAAATTTTAAATTATATAAGGTAAAACATACATAATTTTATCATAGACTAAAGTTTTAATTATTATAGAGGTAGTATACAATATAGCAAGCAAAACTAAGTTTACTTAAATACAATATTATTTACATTATAACAAGAAATTTTAAAAAGAATTATTGGTTTAAGATTAAAATTAGTTTATATTAAAAAGAAAAATTGTTAATTTTTATTTGAATTTATAGAAAATTAGTATTTATTTTAATTATTTAGTTTTTATTATTTTATCTAATATACTACCACCAGATCGGAACGCGTCCCACTTGAAAAGTAGTTTTATTTAAACAGATGAGTCGCGCAAGTGTTAGAAAATATTAATACAATAATCTCTTTTGTTAATTACCTTATATTTATTGTAACGCCGTTGCATTGTAATCTGTAGTTATTTTGATTGTATTTCATAACGTGTTGTCCTTTACTTATGCTAAATACTATCTTTATGAATATTTCAATGCAACTTCCGGAAATTAAAACACTTTAAAATGAAGAATATCAATGTATAAGTATACATTTGTTTATGCTCTCTAGGCTTTCTATATACTCTACCTACCTCCATAGGTTTAGGGCCTGATGAATGTGAATTGTCAAATCTGTAATTATAAATTAAACCAAGAAAGTATCAACAGATCGTAACAGATGTCGCTTTATTGGAAAAAAGCGTGACGTTATGTATCTATCTATTACCGTTAGTAACATCCCTAACCCATGACTTTCTAACATTAATAACTAATTAAACAAAGGCAGAATTAATTGCAATATCACTGGAAATAGTAGCTGACAACTGTTGAGCTTTATTTATACAAGCTATTGTTACAAATGATCTTAATATTTACCGATCTTGTACGTAATCTGTCTTTTACAGGTCGCTGTCACGTCTATGTACCGACTTATATGATGAAACAATTTATGTAAATTGTACATACGTATTATGTACCTAAACTAATCATATGTAAGTACAATAAGTACGGATTTCCTTTTACATAAATAATCTGATTTGCTAACATTATTATTTGCTGCGTGCAAAATTGTTACATAAATAAGTGGTATTGAGAATTTAAACGCTAAAAATTTGGTTATGATATTATTATCAATTGTATCAGTAACTTAGTAAAAATTAGATATTATAGAGGAGGAGTACAAGAAAATACTATAAAATCTATATTTATTTCCCCAAATATTGCAGTACTAAAATGTGTTAGTACCTAAATTATCTATATTCTTTAAATACTACTAGTCTTATTCATAATGACTTATCGGAGGTTTAAAGGTTTGCGAAAATTGAAAAAACTTGTTATTCATAA
This sequence comes from Orgyia antiqua, assembly GCA_916999025.1. Lineage (NCBI taxonomy): Eukaryota > Metazoa > Arthropoda > Insecta > Lepidoptera > Erebidae > Orgyia > Orgyia antiqua. Next base: position 26,869,713 of record OU779862.1, read on the forward strand.
TAGTCTTTTTACGCTAAAACGTTTCTTTATTATCTCTCTGATAAAATCTCCGATAAGTCATTATAAATAAGACCATGCGTATACCTAACTACGGAATAAGTAATACTTGTAAATCGTACCTACAACAATGGAGATGTGCAAGAATAATTAAAATTAATTGAAATAAAAATAAAACTTCTCAAAATAAATTAAGCCCAGATTTTTTTTAAATAATGTTATATATATATAATTTACTTAGTTCAAAAACTAAAAATACGCTTGAAAGTCCCGAATATATTTTTAAATACTTGCATTGTCATCGGTCCTTGATATATGTATGCAAAATTTCAAATCAAATCGGAAAATATATCGGGTGAAAATCGCGTTCAGAGATTCCGTTACATAGATTAATACATTGATAGATACATACCGAACTTATAGAAGCGTGTTAACAAAACAGAATAAATTTTGACAAGTTTTCGAATTTTCTCATATTTTATTCTTATGGAAAATTTCTCTATTGTATTAAATAAATAAGATTGTATAGGTTATATTTGCTATTTCTTTTCTTCTAGTCGAATGCAGGACTTAAAGATAAATAAGATAAAATAAAATAAAAACCGATGTATCGGACTATTTGATTTTGCAGTATTTTGCGGACAATAGATCTTTTTTCTTCGACGTATTTAACGTCAGGCGCCTTTTTTGTATGGTATGTAAAAAATACAGTAATGAGCTTTACATCTAATATAATCTGGCTGTATATTTTTGAATTTGGAAGTTCCAAGAAATAGAAAGGAGGAAAATCTATACCGCGAAACAAAAAGTGCGTAAAATTAGAATCTTATTATAATGTTATTACGCTATTGTAGTCGACCAATGGATTAATAATTAAACAATAGTTTGAACATTGAATTTGAGTACAGTTAGTTTTTTATGACTTATAGCTTATATAATAATATAATAGTTATTCAAACTCCTACATAATTCCGAAAATTGTACCAAAAAGCAATCTTTGATATCATTCCCGACAAATTTTGTGCTTTTATCTAACTTTATACTGTAGTGTACAAAAAGACGGTCATAGCAAGAAATGTTACTTTTTAAATCATACCTATTTAGGAATAACAATACAAGAAATCGGACAAACACGAGTTGGTTTTTCACACGCAGGGTTCCGAATATTTATTATCATAATATATGTTTGGTCATAATTACGACCCAAAATAACGGGATAAGGGCAGGAAAATATTAATATGATGAGTATTTGTTGTTATTAGGGATATAGCCTGGCGATGGACGTGCGGATGAACAGACAGACGGACAGCAAAAACTCAGTAATTAGGTCCTGTTTTACTTTACGGAACTGTAAAATCAAATATGAATAAATTTATTTTCTTCTTCTTTCTAAATAAACTGCCAAACAAATAATTCTTGTAAACTGGACCTTATACATAGAATAAGGCACTACCGCTAGGAAACTTTAAAAGTTATTTTTTTTAATACAGAGTAATGCATCTCTCTCTCTCTCTCTCTCTCCAGCCCATTTACGCCCCCTTAACTTTGGGAATATGGTCTACTGTGCCGCGCTGACCAGGCGTGTTGGCACAGGGTTTATTTTCAAGTTTTCCGTCTCTCACAAAAGATTTTATCTGTGCGCAAAATCCCTTAGCTGACTTTTACAGCACCCTTGGGAGGAGATGGAGTGGTGACACTTGTATTCTTAATCCGTCACCACACGGAGAAGTAATGCATACATTAACTAAAACTTAACTACCACCTTTCAATTGAACCATGATACAAATATTAGTAAACAAATAATAGCGTTTATATAATATTAAACAGTTTTCGATATAAAATTGATAAGTCCATTAATATCACAGTTGTTATTATGCATTTATTGTAAATATTATCACATCAATTAAATGTTAATAGTAACGTAAATTTGACCCAAAATGGGGTAGCGTGGGAATGTAAATAGGATTATTTATTGATTAATTTCAATACAATGTATATTAGAGTTATCTGTATTTGTTTGTCAATATGTTATGTACATTAGTTGCGCCGGCGGACTTTATTTAGTCAAAGATTCATATACGTATAGCAGGCTTTCCTTAAAAGATATATAGATATAATCAATCTTACATGTTTCAACCTATACAGAAAAGGGAGCGTTTTTAGAAAATCCCCAACGCGTATTAATTGTTTACGACACTTACCAATTATTATCACATCTCAATAACTATACCCTAAACGTTTATAAATTATAACTTCAAACCTTTTTCGGGGACGACTCTACTGGTTAGTGGAGACCACATAATAATAATATGTAATTCATTTTGTATTTTTTTATTTTATTGCAAAAATACAGCTAAACAAATGCGGCGAGAGGCTTTGTGATTTATCTCCTAACGAGAGTTATACATTTGTATTTATTTGAAGTAAATTCTCTTTCAATAAATGCAATAATTTCTTCTACATTTAACTTCAGCTGCGTTAAGTGCACTACTGATTAAATGTTCAAAAAGCAAAAGGTTCTTTATTATAAAACAAACAAATATTTAAGCTTAAAACTATTTAGTTTTATAAAATACGTATACTACATTCGCGTAAAAACCCGCCCAATTAAGCTCATCTCATAAAAGTACGTGAACACAAATCGTTACAAACAAATTGTAAAGTTCGGCGAACATATCCATTGTAATTGTGGTACGTGCTAGCCGTGATTGCAGCAAGAGTTAACACATAATACATTACAGTTTGTGTCACAACACAATCAGGCTGCGTCGAGGACGAATCAGGCGACGACGAGCGTAATCTGGGTTAACAGGGGTCAAACGACATCACAAATTCCAATACGATATTAGACGTATCTGTGGCGCGAATCAACGATTCTATGGATGGGCAAAATGTGCTTGCTATTGGACAACAAACATCTACGTCTATGCAATATCTTGCAAATGCACTTTGATTGTAGCCAATGTGTGAGAAGAATGGAGCTGTCTTTACATTGTATCTCAACGCATATTTTTTAAGTTCATATAAATGTTTAAATTTAAAAATATAAACAAGAATTTACGGAGTAAATCATGTAAATTCTAATAATTCCTATTAGAATTTACATGAAATGTAGAGTCAGTGCCAATAAACATAGACAAAATATTAATATTTAGTAGCTGTACAGTTTTACTTCCAAACGAACTTCTTATGAACTTTCTGGTTGTATGTATATAACCGCAGTTTCAACTTTAGGGTATAAATAACGTACTATTTTCAAATCTATTGAATACAGACACAAAATTTCGTAAGAAACGATAAAGTTTTTACGGAGAAGAATAATGAAACCACTGTGATACGAGAATTTGACATATAAGTTAAGAAATTTTCAGAATTCATTAAGACTTTTTCAAAAACAACCCATTGTCGTCTATAGTAGTCAATATCTCCTTACTCTTTGCCATAATAAGCTCTGTAGAAAAAGCCACGGGTAACACAAAAACATATAAAATAAAAAACGTTAGTTATCGGATTCCTCTGAAGTCATGACAATGACGTCACAAATGCAGGAAGATTAATATATTTATGTGACTTCAATATAAAATTCCATTATCAAACAACATTTTTCTAATAGCCTATGATGTATCTTTAATTTCAATTAAAACTCTGTCATCTCTTAATATTTCATTGGCGATATTTTTTCTTGTCAAGTTTAACATCATTAAACATGATGAGATATGTCATGTTTGCACATATTAACCTTATTAAAACACTATTATTTTGTTCCGAGATTCGCCGTTATGTGGTCAAATCGTTGTTCAGTAACAATATTCAATGAACATAATCAGTGTGGCTCCTGAACGGTTTGTATCGACTGACGCAATGGCCAAGTGTCCAATTTGAATCTCGATTCGTCTTAAGTGGTTCAACTCTTCTTAGATTAGAATACATGACATGTGGTACTTTACCCCCTGTGATGTGTGTGAACTGATTACTGTACTGACCTACCCCTCAAGAGTAATAACAACGGAGTAAGTTCTTTAAAGATATATCTGCAAATGCAATGTACACTGGTCACCTTTTCTCACCAGATTAAAGGCTATATAGTTTATAAGAAGCGCTGCCAATTGCGAACATTTGCTAGTCGCAAATCTTTTTAAAGATAGACCGGTTCATTCCGTTGGACATTATTAAATGTATAACTTCTTTGTAAGTTGTACTCCTGGTATATTTTTTTAATAAGAATATATTATTGGGTATATTTATAAGTATTTTAGGTAGTCCTCTATCTAAGGCTGTCATTTTAGTGTATAAACTTGTTCTTAGAGCTTAGTAGAACAAAAAGTAGTGATGTAATGATTCGGGTACTATGGAGCTGACATAGCCTTGTACTAAAAGCTCTTATATAAATGAAGAAAAAATAAAATTGGTCAAGTGCGAGTCGGACTCGCGCATGAAGGGTTCCGTACCATTATCTATGCAACATAAGGCAACGTTATTAGTATCGAGCAAGAAACGGTAAAAAAATCATGTTTGTTGTATGGGAGCCCCCCTTAAATATTTATTTTATTTTATTTTTAGTATTTGTTGTTATAGCGGCAATAGAAATACATCATCTGCGAAAATTTCAACTCTCTAGCTATCACCGTTCTTGAGATACAGCCTGGTGACAGACGGACGGACGGACGGACGGACGGACAGCGAAGTCTCAGTATTAGGGTCCCGTTTTTACCCTAAGGCAACGTTATTAGTATCGAGCAAGAAACGGTAAAAAAATCATGTTTGTTGTATGGGAGCCCCCCTTAAATATTTATTTTATTTTATTTTTAGTATTTGTTGTTATAGCGGCAATAGAAATACATCATCTGTGAAAATTTCAACTGTCTAGCTATCACCGTTCTTGAGATACTGGGTACGGAACCCTAAAAATCATGTTTGTTGTATGGGAGCCCCCCTTAAATATTTATTTTATTTTATTTTTAGTGTTTGTTGTTATAGCGGCAATAGAAATACATCATCTGTGAAAATTTCAACTGTCTAGCTATCACCGTTCTTGAGATACTGGGTACGGAACCCTAAAAATCATGTTTGTTGTATGGGAGCCCCCCTTAAATATTTATTTTATTTTATTTTTAGTATTTGTTGTTATAGCGGCAATAGAAATACATCATCTGTGAAAATTTCAACTGTCTAGCTATCACCGTTCTTGAGATACTGGGTACGGAACCCTAAAAATCATGTTTGTTGTATGGGAGCCCCCCTTAAATATTTATTTTATTTTATTTTTAGTATTTGTTGTTATAGCGGCAATAGAAATACATCATCTGTGAAAATTTCAACTCTCTAGCTATCACCGTTCTTGAGATACAGCCTGGTGACAGACGGACGGACGGACGGACGGACGGACGGACGGACGGACGGACGGACGGACGGACGGACGGACGGACGGACAGCGAAGTCTCAGTAATAGGGTCCCGTTTTTACCCTTTGGGTACGGAACCCTAAAAATATTATCCATTAAATCGACCCTAACATTCATACAAACGAGGTAATACAATCAACTGTTCCTCAAAGCTAATCATCTTCATAAAATGTGATTTCAAATATTGTTTATTATAAAAATGGTCATAACTCGTGACGTTTCATTTCATTAGATAGTTAAAAATAACCACATTGTCTATATCAAGTACATTAAGTGCTAAACAGAGATGTATGGCCTTACATGTAATCGGATTTCCAACTACAAACGATGACGTAGTTATTATCATGTTTTATTGTTATTACGGTTTTGGTAAGATTGTTTTTCTTATCATGACAGCGGTATATCTATTTATATATTCTATAATTGCGCTAAATAGTGTTTAAATAATTTACACTTTAGCGATAGCATGTACTTAGATACATACATAATAAGTCATGTAGCCTTAATAGACGGGCAGAGCAGAAATGTAAAATTTTGTAACAGATTATAAATCTTTACTTCAAAAAACAGATTTTAACCCGTGTATCTATCTGCCTTAAACTTTAGCCCGACGTTTCGGAGACTTTGCAGTCACCGTGATCACGGGTGAGACTGGAACGGTGAATCTTTACTTATTATAAAGCTAAGTCGATACTTTTGTATCTATGTCCCTATGTGAGTTTATACCTTCCAACTTACACAACTGATTTGAATCCGCTTTTTTAATAGATAGAGTGGTTCAAGAAGATGGCTTTTTTGTATAATTTTTTCAGGTTTGGTTTATGAATATCACGCGTACGAAGTTGCGGCAATATATATTTAGAATAAAGCAATCGCATTTATAGTAACTGTCTTGGTTTTTGTAATTAAGTGCAATGCAAAGTTTTGGACTTGTCCGCACAACTCAAGGGGCTGTATCTAGGAATAATAAAAGCTGCGGAGAGTTAGTCCTAAAAGTATTATGTAAGATAAATTGATATCTACATCTTAATTTTTTTTTAATAAATATTTATGGACATTTCACACAACGTCCTCTGGTCCCAAGCTAAGCTTATTATGCTTGTGTTATGGGTACCAGAATACGGATAGAATACATAAACTACTTTTCTTTTGTAAATACATACTTGTTATACATAGTAAACACCCAGACGCAGAACAAACATTTGTATGACATTTATAAACATCACACAAATGAATGTCCGGGGCGGGAATCGAACCCGCGACCTCGTGAACGGCAGTCCGTTATATGAACACTAGACCACGAAGCCCGTCGACCATTTATATGATACTTCTGTCTTATATGATAATGAAATAATGACACTAAATTTTAATAGTAGCATGATGATTGCAAAAAAATATAGCAATACCTAAATATACTTGATAAGGTTTTGATGATACATATAAAATATCAATTAGATCACGATTTGCGTTGTCATAATTAAAGAATACATGAAAAAAATACAGTTATACAGTAAGACAACGGTTCTCTACATTTCGTTGAGTTAGTTACAAATGTGTGGCACGTTTATATACGTCTTGCGCATACGCAACAATATTGCACCAATGCATGCAAGTATACCAGTGCAAATTGTAGAATTATTCATTATTATTCGACCTTAATGGAAGGTATGGGACTCTCGTCTAGACACTATGCCATATTTATATGGATAAGCATAATTAAACGTTTGTATTATCTTTACTTATACTGTTAATAATAATTAAGTATAGGTACACAGATTGAATATTTATAGCCTAATTTGTAACCTAATAAGACTTTCGATATGAGAAGTGTATTTAATATCTAATTGTCTCCTGCGACTTCGAATTTGGAATGAACACATTTTTCTTTCAACAGAACTCTTTTTATATAGCATAAAAGTTTATACAGTGCACTTATGATTTTCATTTGTAGAATTTTGCTACCTTCGGCTACGATGTTACTATTTTGGTTAAATTATTTGCGTTAATTATTCTGTATTTAATATACTCTAACTAAAGTTTGAATTATTGTTATATATTTTGTATGTATGTAAGTATGTATAGTATTTTCAAGTTATTGTTATAGTTTCATGAAAGTGATTGAAAAATTGAAGAATGAGCGACAGTCCTAGTATGGGCATGTAATGAGACGAGAGGAAAGTAATATCGTTAGGAAAGTTTTTAAACGAAAGTCATTTATACGCAGATAAATGCGGAAGGAAAAAAGTCTAGAGGATAATCTAAGAAAAGATGAATTCACTCTGAACGAGGACATGAAAGAAAGAGGAGTTAACAAAGAGAAAAAAAAGTAAAAGACATGTTGCGCCGATCCTAGACAGTGAATAGAAAGTAGGAGAATGATGAAATTATGTGCAGTAGTTTCATGGCCTATGTACTGCAAAAAACATCCCAATCGTAAATATATAACAATATTTTAGTATTTATGAAGTGCAATAGCATTCATACAAGGGAACCCTGTATCACAAATGATGTCACCATACATCGATTTCAATTGTAAATTTATTTGTTTCACAACATCAATACAGATTACATGTTTTTCTTGAAGATTTCATAAGTTTTCATACAGGTGCATTCTAAAAAAAAACATGCATACGAATTGATGGAAAACAATCGAAATATTTTAGAGAAACGATTCACATACACACGGCTTCGCAACGTACGAGGGGAGGTCCAAAAGTTCGTGGAATGGAGGGGATGGAGTGGGGATAGGGGCGCTCGCTTAGTGTCATACTAATTGGGGACTCATATAAATATGTATATAAATGGAGTTTCAGCCCTATTGCGTCATTCGTTTACGAACACTCGCCTGCTAAACACGTCAATCCGGAAGAAAACTGAAACTATGGAGAAAATTGAACACCGTGCGGTCATTAAATTCCTTACCAAGCAAGGAAAGAACGCTCAGACCATTTTGAATGAAATGGAAACTGTTTACGGGGAACAGTGCCCTAGTAAATCAATGATTTACAATTTGCATGGTCTTTTTAAACATGGTCGGGAGTCGATTGAAGACGACCCCCGCTCAGGAAGGCCAGTTGAGGCCACCACATCAGACATCGTCGAAAAAGTGGAAAAAATTGTACTGGAGGACACCCGTTTGAAGAAAAAACAGTTATCTGCATTAGTTGGAGTATCAGATACCACCATTTTGCGAATCCTACATGACCACCTGGGTATGACAAAAGTCAGTGCAAGATGGGTACCGAGAATGCTCACGCCGCTTCAAAAACAGCAGCGCGTCGAAGCGTCAAAACATTTTTTGGAGTTGTGTGGCGACGATCCTGGACCGATTTTGGAGCGAATTGTTACCGGCGATGAAACATGGGTTCATCACTTTGAGCCTGAGTCCAAACAAGAGTCCATGCAATGGCATAAAAAGGGGACACCACCGCCAAAGAAATTCAAAGTGTCGGAGTCGTCTGGAAAGTTGATGGCTACTGTTTTTTGGGATTGTGAGGGGATAATACTGATTGATTATAAAGAAAAGGGCAGGACCATAACCGGAGAATACTACGCAACAATACTAGAAAAATTAAAGGATGCCATCATAGAAAAACGTCGGGGAAAATTGACCAAGGGCGTGTTGCTCTTGCAAGACAACGCGCCGGTTCACAAGAGCAAAGTTGCAATGGCTGCTCTACACACGCATGGCTTCGAATCACTAGTCCACCCACCCTATAGTCCAGATCTGGCCCCAAGTGATTTTTATTTGTTCCCCAATTTAAAAAAAGACTTAAGGGGAAGGAAATTTTCCGACGACAATGAGGTAAAGGAGGCAATTTTGGCTCATTTTGAGGGAAAAGATAAAAAATATTTTTACGATGGTTTAGAAAAATTAATTCATAGATCTAATAAATGTATTCAGCTTAAGAGTGATTATATTGAAAAGGAAAAATAAATTTACTGTTTCATTTTTACTAAAACCCTTTCATTCCACGAACTTTTGGACCTCCCCTCGTATATCTACGTTACGGCTTAAATAGTTTAAAATATATCATGTCATTTCGCCCATGTTTCAAGGGATAATCACTGTATTAACTTTTAGCAATAGATTACTTTTATAATGTTTTTAATTAATCCTTTGATAACTTGAATCCTTGCACGTTATCTTTATTTTTGATGTAATGGATAACATATCGTATATGTTTTTGATTAGTGCAGATTAACTAAAGATTATTGTGTACATGTTTTGATTTTTTTTATTCTACTTTAGTAATAATCCGTGTAGGTTGATATGCAGTATGTTTGTGAGTAATTAAAGAGTTTTATTATAATAAATATTACTGTTATTACCTTCATCAGTCTAGTGTAGGTACCTATTTGCGTTTCGTATATTATGAAAATGTATAATATTGAATTTTATTCAGACGCTGTTGATGATAGATACTTGTGAAATTTTATTTTCTTCTGAAACATTTTCCATCTTCTGAGACGAGTTTATACTCTTTATTTTTAATATTTTTTGACCTGATATTAGTATGTCTAATAATAAGGTTCGATATTTATGTAATCTCTCCTTACGGTGTTAAGAACCATCAATTTATTTTTACTTACTTGTATTATAATTTTAAAACTACCAATCCGTTTATTTTTATTATTTATATGCGTATATTTATCTTTACAGAATTTGACGTCTGAACTCCGCCGCAGTAAAACTCCTCCGCGGCGTTCTCCGGAGGAGCGTTCAGTGCCTCGTCCACCGTCAGCTCCCGCACACCACGACAGAAATCCTCCACACCTATCACCAAAAAAAGAAGCCTTCAATAATTTACTTAACAAAGGTATAACTGGTGAGTACACCATTAGAATAATTACGTCTTTTGAGTTTTTAATGTTAACAAGTATAAGCTTTTATATAACAGGTCGGAGTGCAAAAAGGTTAAAGTTATTGAGATTACATCTTGGATTCACACTATCATAGCTTAGAGTTCGTAAAAAAATTTAATAGGTGCAACATATATTTGCAACTTGGTTATGATAAGAAAAGTGTAAGCGGTCTGCATACTATTTGTTCATTGCAAAACTACATTTGAAATGTTTAATTACGTAAATTCAGAATTCTTTATCATATACATAGAGTCACATACTGTGTATAAAAAGAGGCAAAGTAAAAAGCTGTTTATTCTATACTAGTGATGGTGGGTCTAGAAAGACCTGCCACGCACTGGCGGAAATATCATTGGGGGCGCATTTTAGCCCCACGCCGCGCCAGATGAAGAATTATGATTTTACTTGCCGCTAGTAAACGTGTTATGGACAAGGAGCAGCGCTCAATGCGTTTATTTCTTGAAGTTTATACATAGGGTAGAAAAATAGTAATGCAAGTAATATTACCCCAAATTAACCTTACATAGAGCTCCTATCGCCACCTATCGACACCGATGAAAAGCCTAAAAAAATCCCGAACATTTAGGCGAAATACAATTTTCTTCCGAATCAGCTCTATAAATATTTCTGTACTGACTGAAGTTTTTGACAACAAGTTTCTCGGTTTACCCGTTACATTTTAACTTAAAACTCCCTCGACGCCTTTCAGACTAGAATTAATCTGAAAGGAATTGGCACGGATGGTAAATCTGCCATAAGTTGATGAAGATGGTGAATATAATGTTTGTTATTTGAAATATATAAAACAGTAGCACAAATACGTCATTTAAAAGATAATTGTGAAAGCCCAGACAGACCAAACGGCTTTTTAAAACAAGTACGCTTAAGATTATTCGTAGTCACGCGCTTCAATCGCTCCCTTTTGTGTTCAGCTCATCTCGACGTTCCTAGTTAATCTGATCATTGATGCCATAATTGATTCACTGATATCTTTGAGCCGTTAAATCAAACGTCCACTACATTTTATAATATTATTTTAGCTAAACCCACACTAAAGAAACGATGCAGAACATATTTATTGCTTCTCTAATATCTTGTCTAGCTTATTCTCGAGAGTCACCTATCACATAAAAAACTATGACAAAATAGTCGATAGTTTTGAAGTAGGATAACTAATTTTATACATAATAGTTACCTAAAAACACTCCGGATGAATGTGTATTAGTTGTCTACATACCTTGAAAATTATTAGATTTTGCCTAATCAGTCAACTACGTAATAATATAAACCATATTTAGACAGATTGTACTTATTATACACTGTTGTTATATACTCTGTAAATGACTCTAAACTTGGAACTAAACTGCCAGCGTAGTGTAAGTAGACCAAATACCCTCCCAAAGTATAGGAGCCCCGTGCCCAATAGTGGTACGCTAATGGCCCGTGCAGAGAGGAAAGTAGATACTTGTAAAAAAATACTATTAAGTTCCATAAGATTATACCGTAAAAATATTGTGGTAATTTATATAAATGACAATCAAAGACCCTATTAATTTAATAGCTAATGTCTAGTCTTTTAATCCTGACAAATAATTTCACGATCAGTTTACCACGGATTGCCGACCAGCTCAAATCTAACGACTTTCTTACACTGTTGTATAAAACCCTACATTTATACCCTACGTAATAATTTCTCATTCATTCTCCTTTATGAATTGTAATCTCTTGATCTCCTGTCTTATGTCCTTGTCTTTTTAATATAAATTATTTTTGTTCTGTCCCTTTCTAGTTCTTTTACCCCTTAAATCTAATCCGGCACATCCCGTCTTTAAGTCGCGTTCAATGTATAAACTCAAATACACACACAGCTTGCCATATCAAATACGCAGGAGGATATAATCCATTTTTTTAAGCCTTTTTAAAGACACTATTATTTTGAATTATGTATATTCAAAATAAACTAATCAATAAGCAATTATTATAAGCCCTAAGTTATTTTATCACTTATGGTAGTGTTTAGCAGAACTAATATAATTTAGAAAATAGACGTCGCTAGATTTGAAACATTTTACAATAAAAGACGCAAATTTTTTCCTAAATAAATAAATAATACCTAAAGAACAGAAGCTAAGTGTTTTCTATAGTCATTATTAACGAAAATACTATACCAAAACTATACAGTTCTTTTACATCTTTTGTTAATATTTGACACTTTCAAATTAGTTACAACTATTAACGGTCGTTAAAAATACAAGTTAGCATAAATATTATTCATCGCTAAACATGAATTAGACAAAATATGAACACAACATTTAGAATCAAGACTTACAAGTTTCTAAGTAGCGTTATTCAAAGCTACTCATCCTACCAATCGGACAGCTAGTTAATATCGAACGCTTCTAATCGCTCGTTATAAATCATTATTAATTTCAAATCGGTCCGCGCGCCGATCCGCAGCGATTAGCGATTGCACAATAGCCCAACGGATTATGCTCGACGTCGTAGATAGATATATCTTTTTGTCAAAATGTACCTGAGTACCGTCAGAATATTAAATTTATAGTTGTAGTATATAAAATTAATTTCTTTTCATAACTATTGTTATTAAAAGCTCAAGGCACCACCATGGCCCAGCAGGGCAAGAGGCGGAGGAAAAAATACACCCCTAATCGTGGCTATTAAAAAATGTAGCGTTAGTTGTAAAGTTACATCAGAATATGTTTAGCTAATGTGGTGTGCTATTATGAGTGTAAAAATCTTGCATTTAATTAAGCTCAGATATAATTGTTATTTTTAAGACAATATGGTATTTATATTAGTAAAAGTATACAAAGAAATACTTACAATAAAGTACATTAAATCTTAAAAGCTGCGTAACACATTTCCTCTTACTTAATATATTTACATAGCTATAAATAATACAACAGCAGCATATAAATAATACAACAGAAGATAATCATAAAAAAATCATTTTATTATTCAAAAGAGATTATATCTATAGGAATGTGCAAATAAGATTTGTCATGGACGGTCATAGATAAGAAATATAATTATGTATTTTAAATTATTATTGCTGACCTTACTTTACACGAATAAGCCAGTTTTATATAGATAAGCCGATTTATATTTTTTATTATACCTTATTATAATCTTTTATTTTGTATGTAAGACATAACATATGAGACGAAGCATGGTTTTATAACTAAAATAAACGGTACATTCTTAGCATTTGCATACAAATTTACTATTAGGGATAAGTTTATCGCAGAATATTGGCTATTAAGTGTTAATATTTTGTTATCGTCATAAAATAGTGTGTTATCTTGACATAATATTATTTTAAATACATTTTTGTAGTTTTTAAGATCAGAGGGCTTATTACGCAGTTTGATGATTAGTCGTAATCGAAACTAATCTATTAGTTTTTGTTAAATTTAATTAAGTTTAAATATAAATATTCATGGACATTTCACACAACGTCCTCTGGTCCCAAACAAAGCTTATATGCTTGTGTTATGAGTACCAGAATACGAATAGAATACATAAACTACTTTTCTTTTGTAAATACATACTTATAATAGGTACATAGTAAACACCCAGACGCAGTACAAACATTTGTATGACAATTATAAACGTAACACAAATGATTGTCCTGACCGGGAATCGAACCAGAGACCTCGTGTACGGCAGTCCGTTATATGAACGACTAGACCACGAGTCTCGTCATTTGTGATGAAATTGTAAAAATGTTATCTTGTGATGACTGAGAGGGTCTATAAAATAAATAATTTATATTGTTTATTGTTGTGAACCTCGCCGGAGTGCGTCCTGTCGCCTTACGAGACGAGACAGTGACCTATCCAAAAATAAATTACTTATCAAATATTATTACTATATTTAATTGTTATGATAAACGTGTACATATAAGATTACATATTGGTTGTTTGTTAATCTAAGACAAGTATAATGAAGTTATTTTGTTGGCGTTTTTCGAGATGTTAAGTGTAAGTTAAGATTTTTTTAAATTCCTTTGTAATACTAGATAGGCGTTTGATTAAGCTTACCAATATCTGTGCCAATATTCAATATTATAAATGCGAAAGTCTTCTTATCAGTCACTCTTTCAGATTTTAATGAAATTTGGTACCTTGAAGCCTAAAGTCTTGAAAAAGGATATTATACTGTATTTGACTTAATACTTATTAATTCGAAAAGGGATATAGCGACTCTAAACTTTATGAATTATGGGTACGAAATCACGAGAAACGGCTAGTACATTTTGTAGATTGTTAGCATATACTAGGTATAAATAAATACCAAAATTCCTAATGCGTACAGATGACCACTAAAACCATCTCACACACGACATTCATACATATGATTAGACATATGATTGGTGACTCGAAGCGGTCGAGTAAATCTGTGACATTTGTAGTTATGCGTATGTATGCGTGTTCCTTTGTTCCGTATCTGCATGCATACATCATGGTGGATTGAAAGTAAATTGTAATATTAATACCATTTTTACATACCGGACTATTCTAGCTACACACGTAACGATATATCGAAGTGATTTATCTGTGTATTTTAATAAAACAATAATCCGGGACGATAATATATAAAAACTGCATAATTTGGTTTTCTCAGTTTAATCGATACACAAAATTTTTATTTGTGTAGCCAGAATTAGTTGTGTTAATGTTATTGTATTGTTATCGGTCTTTGATGCAAAATTTTATATTAATCCGACAATTCGTAGAAAGTGAAAATCAAGTTCAAAAATTCCGTCACATAGACTAATAAATAGATACATAGATACGAGCGAAGTTAATAAAAGCCTATCATAATAGCGTAAGTACACCCTGTTTATTTATCTCTGTAATAAGAAGACAAATGCGACGTTTGATACAATATGTAAATTATTTGAAAAAGAATGCATTTTATACTGGCTTTAACAATTACTAAACGTAATCCACAAAGTGATAGCGTGCGCTATGATAACCTCGAAACATGAAGATCTTAATGATTTATGGTTAATAAGTAAAAACATAGTGCGTCTCTATATTTGGTAGTACTATTGATTGATGACGCTTTAAGAATTTTAAATGTGGAATTCTAAGAAAAATACTATAAAGAAGTATTGATAGATTTCTAGATAAATCAGCAATGTATTCCAAGTAAAGTCTGACATTTGATTTTTAAAATTATGTCTTGTTCGAAATCAGAACACCATACAGCTCAGCCCAACTCGTAATCATGGCTAATATCTCGATATATCGATTCCCAGAATAAGTAAAAAAGTCTCCAATGCGGTTTGTTACTCCTTTACGCTCAAATTGTTAGAAGAAGTTTTAAAAGCGGCCTTTTTCCGTCGTATTTGATATCTTTTTTAAGATGTACAACTAATTAATTAATAACATACTAATGAAAGATTGAATATAAAAAATATACGCCAATAAAATTCATATCTGTCATCGTAACGTCAGTGCGGTGCGACACGTATTATTAGGGCTGTTACATACGAGGGTAGCGGCTTTATCTCGGCACGACACGAGGCTGATCCGCGCTCGGATCATCCGGATCAACGCGATGCCGTGCCGCTGTGTGCGTGTGTATCGATTTAATATACACTTGCGACTTGTTTTCTTTGTGCTCACGTATCCTTTCAATTTTAGTTACGATAATAATTTATGTATTAAGTTTTAAAGATGATAATTT
The DNA here is from genome assembly GCA_916999025.1 of Orgyia antiqua. Lineage (NCBI taxonomy): Eukaryota > Metazoa > Arthropoda > Insecta > Lepidoptera > Erebidae > Orgyia > Orgyia antiqua. The sequence goes on from OU779862.1 coordinate 26,885,695, forward strand.
AGATTTACTTTCAAAAAGTTAAAAAATACGATACCATTTAAATATCATATGTCTTAATTATTCAAGCTTTTAGATATTGTTGGTTAATAGTCCATTTAGGCACATATGCATTCAGTTCTGTTGAAATTCATTAATTCGATTTAAACTTTCATAATAACAAAAGTATAGCAAAAATAAATAAGCAGTGTTTAATCTGGCTACGTTTTTACACTTGATTTCTGTCTATTATATAGTTAAAAGTATAATAGTCTTCTAAGTACCTAAAATTTTTAAACAGATTGTACCTCAAATTTAATTCGAAAAAATCTTTCTGAGTCTCTGTGTATACTTACTTACATTGAATAAAACCAGCTAGCTAAGAACTTCGTATATTTAATTGAAAGAGTTCAAAGCAAACATAAATTTTGTCGACAAAATCCATAATGTTTGCGACCCTGAGGTAGCGTCGTATATCCAGATCTAGCGGTCGCGTAATCCGGCTTAGGACTGATCCGCGCATACATGTGTGTATCTACCCCTTATATTGTTCTATACATTTACGCACACAAGCGTTAACACGTTGTATTGGTTTTTTTAATACTTTAATGATATTATTTTTATAAATATGATATATTTCTCAAATTGCTATATTGTATGGAAAGGCGATTTTATTTAAATAAGTCAGTTTTAAAACAAAAAAATACGTAAAATCTTTAATTTAAAGACTTAGAAAAGAGATTAAATTGATCCAAAAATATAAAATTATAGTTTTTGGTACCGATTCTACGTACACAATAAACTAAAATTAACTAAAAAATGAAAATCTGTAGTGTCAATAACACAATTGGACAATGTTAACTTTTCATTAAAAAAATCTGTATATTATAGACTAACGATTTTATTTAATAAACATGTACACAATGAAATTGCCAATTAATCAAAATACACCATAGTAGTTTTCATTTTTTAGTTAAGTTAAATTGTGCACGTAGAATTGGTACAATAAGCGTGAAGGAAATGGTATGTTGACATTTCTGTAATAGTTAAAATACGGCTACACAAATAATATGTTAACGATATTAATTATATTCTATACATAATCGAAGATAGTCAACGTCTACACTTTACGACCTCTAATACCTGATTAGTGGTATTAACTATTATTTACATTTCACAGTCGTAAAAAATACAAGCTTAAATATTTATTATACTATTGGTCTTAATTATGTTTACAATCGGATTTAAAATGGATATTATTAAAAATAAAAAGTATTATAGTCAGATTTTAATCCTCTCTGAACCTCATCTTATTAGAATAGCGAGAAAAATAATAAAATTAAAAGTAAATTCTTGATATTTTCTAACACTTGCGCGAATCATTCGTTTAAATAAAACAACCAGGATTTAGGCGCGTATATTTGTTTTAACTTTTGGCCCGACGTTTCGGAGACTTTGTTTTCAGTGTTTGTTTCATTCTCACCCGTGACCATGGTGACTGCAGTCTCCGAAACGTCGGGCCAAAAGTTAAAACAAATATACGCGTCTAAATCCGTAAAACGTGGTTTTATTTAAACGAATGAGTCGCGCAAGTGTTAATTATTGTAGAAGAAATTTTGAAACTTTTTCAGACCGAGTCTGTTCAAAATCATAGCATTATGAAAGATATATTTCTAGAAAATATTTACCTAAGTATATTAGAAAACACCAGGAAGCAGTCTGTGGCTACCACACGCGCTTAGAAATCGAAGTTACTACCTCGTGAAAAGTTATAGCTACCGCTATACTACAAGGTTTGTGAAAAGCCCATCAAATACTTTTAAGCATGCACGGAATTAATTCTGCAACTATAGGAACCGCTGTATGATTTACTAAAAAAAGATCATTCATCTTTTAAATTATACACCAAAAGTACACTCTGAAAGTCATAATAATGTTACCTTTATGCTATATTAGTCGTCTCTATTGTACATATATAAATTACGTCACAAATCCCTAGCAAGTTATTCAACGAAATCCGGATTTAAGTAATCCGCTCGGAGATGTATCCCGGACGGCGGGCAGCCGCTACCACCTAATCCGGCGATCCGGATCAAGAACTATACTTAGTTCTACATGTAGTATGTATGTGCTTACTTAACGACGTCAGAGCTCCTCCGCTCTTTGTTGAGGACTAAGATTTTCTAGTGAATAGTTCAAACCTGATTTTCTTTCTAAAACCGTTTCATTTTTATTAGTTCAAGAGGTTTAAATGTTATTGTGAGAATAAAGACTGCTTATGTATTAAACAGAAATTCATTTTACTATTTCATAAGCATGTACGATATTCATTATGATGATATTGAAATAACATCACTCGACGAAAGTAGTTGAGGAAGGTAACGAATTATAATAACCTACAACTTCATTCATAGCGCCTTATTACAGAGACTTTAGCTAAATTCAGTAATTGAAACGATAAATGAAATAATTTGTCCCAATTAATTTTTACCAAATAACACATAGGATTACATTACTGAATCATATCAAAGCTTGAACTGGTTATCTCATATGAGACGGGTGAAGTTAGGAGCGGGGGGGGATACTCCTCCATCAATCATCTTGAGATAATCTCTTGTACTTCAGTCCAATTTGAGGCATGCATTCGGCTTAACGCACACAAACATACTATAAAGGACCTGTTCTATAATAATCTGCATATAAATACTACGATCAGTCTGTAACATTATACTAACAAAGACATGGATTAAGATTAAATTGCAATTCCAATAACTTCAAAATACGTAACAAATATTTAATAGTGAGTTCTTTTCTATGTCTGGAGTTTATGAATAAACTAAGTACCTACTATAACGATATAAATGAACTTTGAGAAGCCTATTCTATCATTATTAAAAGCCATGTTATTATTAAAGCCTATTGAAAAGCCTGTTCAAAATTCAAGAAAATCGTTTAATAAAACAATGCCAATATATTATTGAATTGTGGTTGTGTAACATTTAAATAAAATTTCTGTAAAATAACTATTTATATCTTGTTGAACAAAGTTCTTATTTGTTTAAGGAGATTTTTATAAACAATTATTTCCCCAAGGCATAAAGTTGTAGGTCGCTTGTCAGATTCAGTCAAAAATCGAACGATAAACGAGCCGCGATTACGATATACTACTATACGATACTTAAACATTTATGTGTGCGTATCATAATGCAAATCCTTTATGATTATTCTTTTGTGTCTGACTTTAATTTGGTATTAAAGCTTCCACTACATACACAATGTGTATTTGTATTATGTTTACACGTGTGTGAATTAATCCGTCGGCAACAACAGAGAGAAGCAATCAGCTGAGCTTCTGATCAATCGATAAAAAATCGTAGCGGCGGAGTCGTGTGGACGTATAACCAAGGCTTGTTGTACGCACCGGTAACGGATGATCCGAACCATTTGTCAAGATCAGGCTTACGGGCAGCGCGCGGATTGTTACGGCTTTGCCCGCTCCGGACTCGGTCATGCACGAACCATTAATAAAAGAAGTATTAGATATTTAGTTTAAAAGTCTGTGGTCAAAATAAAATAACTTTTGATGCCAAATCATGTTTCAAATTTTGCCACAATCCCCCAGCGTTTAATTCTCATAATAATTTCATTACCATCAGTAAATCTAAATTCGTTTTTGAGACCATTCCTCTCATTGTTTAGGGTATCATAAAAACCATAGAAGTGAGCGGTAAAGGCCTCGTTCACCCTAATCGCGGGACCCCGTCTGGCTGAGCTTAGGGACGGGGCCCTTAACAAAATCTTAATCCCTACAAAGGGTTAGTAATATTATCTTATTACACTCACAAGAAATAAACCTTTAATTTTCAAGCTTCCTTTAAATTATGGCTGTCAGTTTTGTATATTCTATAACAATAGATTTAATAGGCCATATCGTAGGAAAATATTTTGATTTAATTTAAATTAAAATTCGTAATTAGTAACATTTTAATTAAAATAATGTTTTAAAATTTTGAAAAGATCTTCCTTTAGTACAAAAATTAATGGCCTGTGATTTGTATTGAGCTTTCTGTGATGGAAACTCTATTTCCTATGTATTATAACATAAATTTTCGCTGTGTAAATTAAATAAATTAAATGTGTAGCCAGGTGTCAAAATCTTTTGTAATTACTTATAACAAAATAAGATCAGTATTTTAAACAAATGTCGAAATATCGTGTACTCTGTGTAATTCATACAAGTTGGCATTGGAACTAACTTCCACACTTAACACAGGAATACGTCATGCTGTTTATCTTTTAAAATCTAATTTAAGCATTACAATCCAGGATGTCTATATTAGAAAATGTCTGGGGAGCTATAACGAGGATCATTTGAAGACAGATCAAAGCAGCTGTTATTATCCTCAATGTGGTGTCACTGTAATCTAGTGACACTCTGAAGATACATAAATCTCGCTTCAATCGCACATTCAAAGCCCCATTAATCGCGGATTCAGTGTGGACGCACCTTAAATGCATGTTTAGGATTCAAGGATGTGCTGATTGTAATCATAAAGAATCATCAAAGCATATTCCACCTAAGATTACAGATTATATTGAAAGGCTAAAAGCCAATTATAATAATTCTTTGATTATTAACTCATTGATACCATGCCTATCATTAAATAAAAATAGAAGTTACACCGTAAACAGGACGCTTAAACAAAGTGTACTGTGTGGAAGCAACTAGACACAATTGAAAATAAATTTTAATGTGATGATTTTTTTGTCATAGGATAAAGTTTACGTCAATAATCTGTAAGATCTTAAATATTTATTTCCGTAACAGTATTTTCTATACAACGTACAACCCTAGAGGATAAACCCACAACTACACACGTACATGCTACGACCACTACCGGTGTATCTCCTGAGATCTGATAAGATTCAAATAAGGGATTAGAGCGGGACGTAACGAGGATTTGCGCAGGCCACGTATGAGTGCGAGCAGGATAGATAACGGGATTATCCTCGACGGACCGCGCTAAGTGTTGCCTGTACGTTATATATGATGTAGTTGCGCTAAGTATAAAAGATTTAACTTTGGATTTGAAGAATGTGAAATTATAGCCAAGTTTTGTCTTTCAGTTTAAGTAAATTCATAACGTTATTCGCGTGAGGTCTTAAGATCATATCAAGATCAGATACGTGTAGTTTGAATTATTAATAAAGATTTTTAAATACATTTTAATTTTACTGAGTGAATAGGTGCAAATTTAAAATTAAAACTATGGTACGTTGCACTAGCTCCAAGTACCTAATATAATAAGGGTTGGATTGTGTATATAATGTTGTATAATATTAGGGATCTAAATAATATATTAAATATCGGAAATAATAATCTCAATATTCTTATAATATTATTCAAAAAAGTATAAAATACACAAAGGCAAATAAATCCAAACATATAATAATATGTGTATACGTTTTGTAGGGCTCGGGATTACGGTAATACGGGATAGGTGAAATCCCTGTATCAAGGATTACCACGTGTGAGCCCTTTTTTCGGATTTTCCCGTCTTATTACACAATTACTGTTTTATTTACAAAACCAGAGCGTCAATCAATCAATCAATCAATCAATCAATCAATACTTTATTTTTGTAAATATAGGATATAAGTTGTTACAATTTGTGTTACATTCGTCCGCTACATTTGACCACTTAGGTGGTGTACAAAAAAATTAAAAACAAAACATAGAATAAATGAAATAGCTCGACATAACATTTCTAAGATACTAAATATAAATATCATGCGTCAAAATTAAAAAGAAAAGAAGAAGAATTGGGATATACATAGCCACTGATAATTTTTGTTTTTTTTTTTTTCCTTTACGTATTGCATTACCCATCATAATTATACAAAAATATCGTAATAAAGTAAGTCATAGTAAAATTAAATATTTTGGTAGTTCGTATATTAGTACCACATAAAAGAAATGGTAGGTACCGATTCTACATGCACAACTAAACTTGACTAAAAATGAAAATTGCTGTATTAATTGTCAATAAAACTATTCGGCAATATTAACTGAACTTTTTATTAGAAAATCTGTGTATTACAGACTAACGATTTAAATTAATAAAAATGTGCACAACGAAATAGCCAATTAATAAAAATAGACCATATTTGTTTTTATGTTTTAGTAATTCACCTTAATTTTTACTTACTTTTATGTCCCAAGTAACTTTTAGCCCTCAACAAAGAAATATTTTATTTTGACGATATGATGATGACATTTAACTATTAAAATACATATAAAATACAAAAACTAGAAGATTAGATCTTTACAAATACGATTTTAAAGCCCCAAAAAGATTTATTTTATAGTATTAATCGTTAATCCATGTTTGTAAGGAATATATGCATTAGCTTTGTCAAAGCTCATATATTATAAAGAATCGCATTCAATCAGGGTTGAAGTTTATAGTTTTTTATTCCTTTTTTACGTTCCGCCGAACTAATCCATGGGCTTATCTTCAGCTTGCAGTAGAAAATTGCCGAATCAGATGGTAACATAAAAAGTGTTTTAACGATTAAGGAACACAGTTCAACTTTGTGTACATGGATTTATAGAGGGTTATTTGGTAGTCAATGAACCTTGCAGGGTAAAACCGCGACCTACCCTACTGTAGAGTTGTCAAACGTTCAACCTTTTTTAAGACAATGTTGGTGGTTCATTTCTTTTGTTTAAATTTAAAAAAAGGAATTGCAATTTGAAAATCGAACAAATCTAAGTCGATTATAAATATTTTTGTGATGGATAATTTTATTAGGTTTAGAATTTTCTTCTACGTGAATTGGAAGATTTGCCAATGAGATTATCCCAATTAGTATGCATGTGTGTGTCTTTACGGGTGGGTGCATCTCAAACGATTACGCTCCAATATTTTAAGTAGGGGTTTTTTAAGAGAATTATTGGACGAGCTTACAATTAAATTGAGATAACAATATTTTTCTATCAAGAATATTTACGCTACAAATATACAAGGTAAAATTCCGTGAAATTAATACTCCAATGAAGATCAAAATATTGCGTACATCTACGTCAATATTACCTTTAATTGTTATAGATAAATAACGTGTTTATCTCTGGTATTACAATTTCTAAGAAACACGCATTCACATATTCCTTATTTCTATAGATTACTCTTGTCAAAGCGAAACATGAAATATTACTCTAATTACGTAAAACACTTTCATCTTCTTACTTTTGTTTACCGTACGTGTCTTTTGATGTTTCTACCTATGACTTATCCAATAACCTAAATGCGGTTGTACCCTTACAACGCGAGTGCGGGTTTCCTTTAGCATGTAAGGAATACCAATTGATTATTTCTAATACTATAGATATGATTCATAATGATTTTGAATGTGTTGCGAATTTCCTGTTCGCAACACAAGACTATAGAGGTTGTGGTTATAGTTAGAATAAGCGATTTGGACCAGGAAAATGACGAAGAATATTCGAGAATTTATACTAATATTTAATAGATCTGGAAGATTTTATACCTACATTGATATTTGTATTAGGCTTAGGACATTCATACATTTAAAACTGACCAAGTAAAAGTTGGACTCGCATATGAATGATTCTTTAACATTATTATCTTAATAATATATTCACAATAAAGTTATTTTTTGACGGGTCTAGTGGTTCATGTAACGGACTGCTGTTCACGAGGTCGCGGGTTCGATTCCCGCTCGGGACAATCAAATGTGTGATCTTTACATACAAATGTTTGTACTGCGTCTGGGTGTTTACTATCTATTATAAGTACGTATTTACAAAAGAATAGTAGTTTATGTAGTATATCCGTATTCTGGTAACCATAACACCAGCAAATTAGCTTAGCTTGGGACCAGAGGACGTTGTGTGAAATGTCCATGAATATTTGTATATATCTCCTTTAGCCTTACCGAGCCATGGTGGTGCCTCGAGCCTTACCATGACCCAGCAAGGTATGCATCAACTGAAATACCTACATCATCTGTGAAAATTCTAACTCTTTATGAATTACTGTTACTAAGATATGACTTCGACGTACGGAACCCTAATATAATTTAGACAATTTTATAAAAAAAATAAAACGCCTAAAATGATTAAAGTTTGAGTAAAACAATAATAACATACAAAAACTCAACACTTAATCGTTGGTACTTGGACTTATCTGTTTTTGTACTCGTCCAGCCCGGATTATTCGTGGGGTCCGGTTTTATCTCGGAATAAAATATTTATATCCGGGCGTAACGAGCCACCGGACAAACATGGTAACATTGCTACGTTTCTATTATATTAAAAACCTAATCAGATAATGACCTTTTTGCACTAATAAAAAAAAACAAAGACTGTAATTTTAGTATTATAATTTTCGTGAGTTTGAGTCATCTTAAAACATGTAATATGTTACCGGCTAACACTCACTTTTATAGGAATAATGATGTCGACCCAGGTTTCGAGCATATCCGATGCTCATCATCAGGACGCAGCGGTGTCCGTGACCTTCCGACGCGCACTGACGGCGTCACAGACACCGCTGCGCGCTCGTCCTGATGATGAAGATGAATGTCCTATTTTAAGAATGTAATTACTAAAGAAAAATGAGTTTCCTATGTGCCGGTTCTTATCGGTGGATTGCAATTCCTGAACCGGTGCGGGTGGTAGGAAAAACAATCCAGACTAACCTAACTTAACTAAAATGCGAGTCGGGCCAAAAGCCAGGACACCCTCTCTAGGTCATGGTAAGGCTCAAGTAACCGCCATGGCTGGAGGTGAAATACGAAAATATAATCAATTATCATTTTTAGTTGAGTTTTATTGTGCTCGTAGAATAAGTACCAATGAGTAAAATTTTCTCAAGTAAAATTTCTTCCGTGTGGTGACAGATTAAAAATACAAGTGTCACCACCCCATGTCCTCCCAAGGGTGCTGTAAAAGTCAGCTAAGGGATATCGCACACAGACAACATCTTCTGTGAGAGACGGAAATCTTGAAAATAAACCCTGTGCCAATACGCCTGGTCAGCGCGGCACAGTAGACCAAAATCTCTCCCAAAGTAGAGGAGGCCCGTGCCCAACAGTTGGACGAAAATGAGCTGGAGAAGGAGAAGGAGTAAAATGTTTTATAAAAAACCCGAAGATTATAAGTTTAAAGTCATTTATCAGTATTGGTAATATGTATTTATCTTTGTTTATGTAAATTACGAGTACGAATTATAACACCACACATTAAGTACCATATTCTAATGAACGCACAAATTTTTATTAATATTGTGATAGTTTTGTATTATTTCATCATATTAATTTAGATAATACTAAAGATGCCTATTATATAATCTTTCTTAGTCATAATCTCGAAGCTTAATAGCAGTTTTAATGTCAATAAATTACCTTGATTTTATTTAACTCGATATTTTTAACCGACTTCTAACAAGGAGGAGGTTCTCAATTCGTCTGTATGTTTTATTTTTATTTTTTACGTTTGTTACCTCATAACTTTTAACTGGGCAAAGCGATTTTAATGATTCTTATTTTATTTGAAAGCTGGTGGTTCCCGTGTGGTCCTATTGTCACCAGGTCAAGATCGAAGGGTCGAGGAAAACCCTCAAATTGACACGAAGTCGGTTGAATTTTTTTTTTATATGGTTAATTATTCGCGTTAGGTGTAAGGCCATTTACGCATTTTTATTTTGGCTAAGTTTCAATAACCGATCAACCATTATGAATCAACTGAAATTCAATTCAATCTTTATGAATTTTGCAAATATCTGCTAGTTTATTGTATAAATGTTCGCAAACTCAATCGCCGCCATGTCGATCACGGTTTGCTCTGACCGTGCCCGCTTAAGCTAGATTTCAATAGCGGATAATCTCGCCCTAATGAATCTCCAATCCGGATTATTGAGGGGTGCCTATAATAGATGAACGCCATCCTCTAAAAGCAAGTGGGATTTAGGTATAAAAACTTTGATTGGCCTATTATGGGTATAAAAAAATTGTATTCAAAATATTGTTCTAAAATTAATTTTAAATAATTTTTAGATCAGAAGTGAGATTTGTATACTACTTACTGTCCCAATCAAATCTTGAAATAGGGTAATAACAGCTATTAGAGCAGCAACATAAAATCTGGAAAATATTGCAGGAATAATGCCTATGATATCAAGTATTAATATAAGCAACGTAATCATTGCGAATGGAGATCAACGGATTTAATTTTAAAAAAAAATTACCGCATCAGTAAAATCGATCTTATAAAAGTATTAGTAGTAACAAATTCTTATTACAGATATTCGCCATCCAATAAATTGTAACGGCCGCACGACACTCGGCTAATCCCATTGGCGGACATTAGAACGGCTTTGTGCGGACAGATCTCGCTCGCACGCCAAAATTACCTAGCAATTGGTAACCGCGCCGAATTGCCAACGGGCTCAGTCTAAATCGGCTGCAGACACTTTTATTGCCCGGTAAAATCCCGCTGACCCAAGCTCGAGCCGATCCCGGGCTTCGTTTTATCCCGGCCCCGGTTAATCCTGGATTTGACGTTGCTTAATCCGAACCCGTGTTGGATATCACGTCGACACAGGCTTCTCTCACACTCTAGTTTCTATACACGTCTATATTGATTTCGGATTTTGTGGCGCACCTTTATTCACATATACCAAGCGTGATCAGAACACTACGAGGACTTTCCAGATTAACTTCACATAAACATAACAATAACCTTTTTATTAAATAATGAAATAATTTAATTAAGACAAAAGTAATCCATTACTATCAGCCTGACGCGGGATTATGCATCGCAAAATGCGTTGAATGCATACATTTCAATGCAATAATATAAAATTGCATGCAAAAAATGAGCAGATTAATTTATATTTTCGATGGTGCGTTATGCGAAAAATTGCGCGGCTGGGAAGCAAATGAAAATGATCGACGCTTCACTCTCCACGAAATTAAGTTCGCAAAGTTCACCGTTTACCTATACTGCTTGTATTTATTTTATGTTGCATTTGTTCAAAATACCTTTTTATTTTCAAAGGTAAAATTTTTGTCAATTGTTGTTCTCGGTATGAACCCATTGGAAAGCCGTAATTATTAAACTGTACATCTGCGTTGCCCGCACCTCGGATTTGCAAAATGCATAATTATATGATGCGTTTAGAAGCCAAAATTATATTTGATGGCAAAGTGAATAGTCGAGTATTTCCCATTTTAATGAGGATTATAGTTTCTAGTGCATTTAAAGCACTTCGCGCGGTAAAATTAATTACTAAATCGGGGCGTTTCAAAGCTTCATACAATTTAGAGTTAAATATGATGGTTGGGATAGCACTGATGACTGAATTTAGCATTAACTAAGTGAACAGTTCATACCTTCTTTTTGCAAAACGTAAGTAGAATATGAATCTAACATTTCTTGAAATGGGTTAATGTTAAAAATTCATGCAGAAATTTTTATTAAGCCTCTATTAGTGACCAATATTATTACACCCCTTTTATTGGAAACTTTTTTTACAAATATTAACAGAGACTATATTTTCTCAAGAAAATTATTAGCTACATAAAATATTACAATCTATGTAGTACATATTTTTATTGTAGTAATTTTTTTAGCTTGTTTTAATTTGAATGATATTACGGCTAATAAAAAATAAACATAATAAACAGTGTTGCAATGATATCAAATAGGTATCCCAAATCATAATGACTATTGAAGTCCAACTAAACATTAGTCCAAATTTAGACGATAATGCCGCTAAGTCCCCGTACACACTAGCCACAGTATTATTGCATAACGTTAATTAGTCGACGAGACCACGGCCTAAACAGGCTTTTAACTTTTCAAATGGTTTCATTAACTGGGTGCGATTATTTGGTCGCTATTTTCCATTGCTATTGATTGGAATAATGCATAAATTTAACTTTTATTTATATATTAGGCCATTGCATCATTTTTAATTGATTAAATAAAAATTGTTCATAGTACGTGATATTGAGTCAATTCAATCTCGGGTAATACATCTCAGAAAGAGATATACTATACTGTGCCTTTTTTAGTTTTAAATTTTCAACTATGGCTTTGAGTCTCAATCACATAAAATTGTAATCAATTTTGAACTAACAAATCTCTTAAAATTTGTTTTGACTTTCGTTTAGCTCTATTATATTCAATGGAGTTTACCAGTACTTCTTTTGATATTAGGCTTTATTGCAATGGTTCTTTCAAAAGTTAATTATTTTTTTCATATTAGCAATTTTAGTACAATGATAATACAAACAATTCTCGACTAGGTACCTACCTAGCGTCGCGGGTAAAGCTGCCCTAATCCGCGCCTCAATCCGACCGCCTCGAGACATCGCTTGTTGCTAGCTCCTACGGCTTCCTACTACTTTTACTGTTTAGATAATAGCTGTTAAAAATATTAGAATATTTGGAGAATTATTTGGAGGTTAAATTTCGCAAATAGCAAACATATTCAAACAGCAAACAGAAATTTGGTGCATTTTACTTATTATTTTGCATTAATTAGGGCATGAAAGGGAGACACAGTAGATATATTAAGTTTATTGGAATAAATTATTTAATATATTTAAAAAAATATGAATAACATTTTTATTATTTTTTAAAATTATGTTCCCATAGTTCCCGAACAGGGCATACAGCGTCTATCAAAGGATTCAAAGGGTTCCCGCGGGAAACGAAGTTAGGCGAGTGTGAGCGTGCGTGAACTGCGACAAAAATTCAGTTTCGGCAAAAGTTTCGATTTTGGCTGAAACCGTTTTGAAAGCCGATTTTGGCTGAAACCGAAACTGCCGCCGAAACTTGATTTTTGGCCGAAACTCGGCCGACTCCGAAACCGAAACCGAACTTTCCAATAAAAGTAGTGACAGACCGTCACTACTTTTGTTAGAGTTAGAATAATTCGGAGAAGAAATATCTGGAAATGTAAGTTGAGCTGTCTCTTTAACAAAACATGCAATTGTTTGTTGAAATATTATCCAAGTTTTGTACGTCTATGTCACAAATTGATCGTACAGCAGGATAGAGACATTAAACAATGTTTCTTAAGGTATCCCCAACGGCCAGTTACTTAAAACCACTATAGGATTTACTTAAGCGTTGGACGCACATCGCTATAGATTAATTATTTATGGACAGCCCCAGTGGCCGGCGGGTAGGTTTAACCTCCCAGACGTTCACCGATTCCTCTCTCATGCAAACTACTCGTCTTAACACAAAACTGACGCGCCAACTTAAATATTTACAAACAGTATTTACACTTAAAACAATAAGGTTGCTTTTGCATTGCTTGAATAATTTAAAGGTCCTTTGTCTTCATTGTCCGAAAGATCTAGGGGCTTGCGATGACCACCTTGTCATGGCAAGCTTTATTGTTAATCTACATTGCATCTTTGCCGTGCCCTAATCGTCTAAGCTCGGCTTCACTAGTCGCTTCTAAATGAATACCTATAAATTTGTAGACGAGTTCAACGCTTTCGCTATAATAATGTAAAATCAATATAAGGAAGGTACGTATTCTCTAACAATACGTATCGAGTTATGCGTACATGTCGTTTTAATCCTTAAGACGTAGCAAAGCACGTAATATGTAGAAACCTTCTTAACCTAACAGGATTATCGGCAGAGGCAGGCATTTCACGGCCGGATCACGCCGTGGCTCGGTTAAGACACAGATTTTATTACACAAATGAGATTAATACTTAAACGCACATTGTTACATAAAGCCGTAGATGGTTTTAAGTGCTACAAGCTACATATTCATCGTAGAACGTCTTACGTGGGGATACAATTTGTTTTAGCAGAACATTAGCCGCTTAATATGCTTTGATTTTAAGTACTATAATTTTATGATGATAATCTTTAATGTTACTTGGTCTACTACTACTACTACTTATTGTCTGTGTATCTCTGAAGGGGTAGATAGTTGTGTATATTTCCTTAAGAATATATGAAAATAATGAAATACGGTTAAAATAAACAATAGGTTGCTACACTCCATTCAAAAACTTCATAAAGCATGTAACAGTAATATTTTCCTTATTATCTCCACAACAAGAACAAATTCAGATCAAAGAAAATCTTGTCATACGATTGATGTATAGATACATCCTTAGTAGGCGAGCGACTCGTAGTCATTTAGCGTTGTAAATTATATAGATAATAAATATTCCCCCAAAAAGGCCACCTGTAACGTTGAAACAATCAAAACTCCCGGCGTAAAGTGACAAACGACGCCACGATAGCAAACGTCTAAACCGAGCTTTTGAATTTCTTTGACGCGCGGCAGTCGATAAGCGCCGATGCGACACAGTATTGTGATTGTAACATTCTCAACAATGGTGTTCGTTTTGCAAGTTTTCACTCACTCGTAAGTGGGTAAATGTGTTAGCGATCGTCGAGGGGTGGGACAAAAGTGCGAACAGCATACGACACTCATTCATTTCGCGTTGCCACAACAACGGCTAAGATAATGATGACATCTCCTTCAAGTATCACCCTTATTTGCGATTGAATTAATTAGCCAGTTAGGGAGTTTGTTAAAACGTATTACTGTTATAGAAATTCACTAATACTGTGCACCATTAAATGTGTTTAAAGTCTTCAAAGATTTTGCTTCAGACGTATTAACAATCTAACTGCCTCATATTATACAGAGGAAAATTTTGAACAGTGCTGTAATTGAAATAAGTAAAATACAAGTACATATTAAATATTATGCCCTTGTGGTGGTGGATTAAAAATACAAGTATAACCACCCTACCTCCTCTCTAGGGTGCTGTAAAAGCCAGATACGTCTTCTGAGGAAGACAGAAAACTCGCAAATAAACTCTGTGCATACATGCCTAGTCAGCGCGGTGCATTAGACCACAATCCCTCCCAAAGTTAGTGTTTGATGATTAGATTAATTATTAAGCCTGTAACTTCTCTTCTTCTCAAAATCCCGAGTCACACTTCCAGCCGCTACGCTAACTCTTTTACTGTTAGTGCTATACGTCTGTGGAATGCCCTTCCACACTCAATACGCGCCAGCTCATCCCTAGAAGTGTTCAAAAAAAGGACAAAGAAACATTTCTTATCACTGCTATAATATTATATTTATGTATGTGTATGTAGTATATTATAAGAAAGTATCAATATATATTCTGTATCGTATTGTATGTATGTAGGTAGTAGTATGTATGTATTTATACTCGTATGTTGCTAGATAATAAGAATGTTAGTTTTTAAGCTAGTAATTTTGTTGTGCACTGATATATGATGATATATATATATATTCCTCAATTTTCTCCATCATTGTGGTTTGCTGGAAGAAAATTCATTATTGAATTAAGCTCGCCTTTGTACATGCTGTTTCTTTTATGTCTGTAATTTTTTTTTTGTTTTGTATGTGTGCAATAAAGAATAAATAAATAAATAAGCAATAACAATTTCAATAGATTTTTTTTAAGTAATAGATGCAGATATAATGTTAAAAACATATTTTTATAATTAAAAAGAATATTTTCAATTAATAATGGTGTCAAATATTTAGGTTACTGTTCTCGAAGGGGATGAACCAAGTTTCTTAATTAAACCCACAAACACGCCCTATGACAGCTGTAACGCCTTCACAATTGCTGTTTAGCCTTATCTTGAAGCGTATTGTACAAGTTGAGGCATAAAGACAACTGTTATTTTAGGGAATAAGGTGAGCCCCTAATTTTACAAAACACGGATAAAACCCAATCATTCAGTGTCAGTATAAAACAATATTTTGGTATAAAATAACAAAATATTATCTTGAAATTTTACCCACCACAAAACATGGTATTTTTGAGTTAGGTATATTTTGTCTCATTGTCGTTAAATTAACTCTACATTTTGTGAACAAATTTTTACTGTGTTTAAAATAACAAAGCTTTTTAGAAAAAATCATAACTTGATAAAGATCATTTTTATTATAATTTTCTATAGGAGTCGCGGTTTGCGGAAGTCAGTTTACGCAGACTTGCATGTCGATAATAATGTTTATTAAAACTTGGAATCCATTTATGTTACAAGACGTCTGGGATCCATATATTTTTACAGACTTTGAAGATATAATAAAATTAACCGTCACCGGTAACAATTCTTTGTGCACAACTAAACTTAACTAAAAATGAATTTAATAACACAATAAAATTCTGCAATGTTAACGGAACTTTCTTGGTATACAACGTGTTGCAGAAAGGTGTAGTCATATTTTAAGGTTGCATTGGATAGGCCTTGAATATTATAAATATTACAGTTACACATAGAAAAATACAGTTGGTAAATTTTTTTTGTTTATTGCCTACTATTAAATGGCTACCAGAAACGCATCAATTATGAGATGTTTACGGTTTATTGAATGCGATTGAACCTTACGATAAAAGATGACCTCATAGTAGTGTTGTATTTAGAGAAGATCGATTAATTTAATAAATTAATTAAACTTTTATGAACACATAAAAGTCATAATATAACTAGTATTTGTAATTTCATCCATGCCTAGTGCCTAGTCACCGGCCATGTGTAACGATGGTTAAATATGACTACACCTTTCTGAAACACGTTGTAGATACTGTGTATTATAGACGAAATATTTTAATCAATATACATCAGAACAGCTAATTAATCAAAATACAATTGTTTTAATTTTTTAGTTAAGTATAGTTTTGAACATAGATTTGATACCAATGTCTATGTTCAAAGATTATTTATTTCACAGAAGAGCCAATAGTAATAGAGATAGTCTAGCCATATTTTATTCATATCATAATGATTCTAACAATGGTATTGCAGAATTACGTGACGGATATCACAAGCATATTAGGAATATAATTTTTAACTTTACGACTTTTATATTGTATGCAACATCGCACTCATAATAATTTTAATACATTGTAACTATTTGTTATCTTTTTCCTTATAAAAATTCAAATCATATCTGTCTAAGTATTTTTGGCTACATTAGTTACTTATAAATATTCAAGTGATCTATTATTTTAATATGAGTTATTTCTTTCTTTTATTATACTTACCATATTTTTGTACATTGTATACGCCTCAAGTATTCGAATAAAAATAGTCAAATTGCCATCATTTCCTCTTAATTTGTGCTGTATTAGTAAAACAGGAATTTTAATCAGATATCTGTGATAGACAAGCTTCCTAAAAAATTTTGTTCCAAAAAGTCCAGCAAACGTAGTATACTGAACTAAATCTATCTTCATATTGCGCATTGGAGAAAATGGATATGGATAATGTATTGGGGGAAATGGGAATAGGCCAAAAAAGAAAGAACTAGATTAATTGCTTAAAATATGGTTTTTATTGAAGCAATCTATGGTGGATTATCATACATTATTTTAAGATACTGTTAAGATCTCAATAATAGTTAAAGTTTCACGTATTAACTGACATTATTATTAATGCAGTTAAAGCAAAGTTGTAGCAAAGTTAAATCTGAGTATTAAAGTATAGTATAATAAAGGCTAGGGAGCTTAAGACGTAAGCCCTATATGTCTTATGCTAGGTTTTGTTACCGTTCTAGACTGGACATCAGTTGAGACTTGCGGCTCATCTTACTGTTTTATAGGTTTGTCGTAATATTTTTGCTTCGAAGTTAATAATATAGTTCTAAAAGGTATTCTAAAACATATTCAGAAACATTTGCACCTAATCGACTCTCGTAACGTTATCGGTACCCCGTAATTTTTTGTTTTTGTTGTCAGTTAGTTTAATTTCTACTCGGCTTATGCTCGCCGAGGAAAAATCTCAGCACAGACAATATTTTATAGACACAATATTTCAATTCCAGTAGAAGCTCCAGACTTATTAAAAAGAAGGATGGTTACGGATGAGATCAAGATTATAATTATGATCTATTATTTATATAAATAAATAAATAAATAAATATTCACGGACACTACACACAACGTCCTCTGGTCCCAAGCTAAGCTTATATGCTTGTGTTATGGGTACCAGAATACGGATATAATACATAAACTACTTTTCTTTTGTAAATACATACTTATAATACATAGTAAACACCCAGACGCAGTACAAACATTTGTATGACAATTAAAAACATCACACAAATGATTGTCCTGACCGGGAATCGAACCCGAGACCTCATGATCGGTAGTCCGTTATATGAACCACTACACCACGAGGCCCGTCATATGTTTTGTAGGTATACATTTTTACACGAGATATGTATGTTAGATAATATGTATATTTGCATTGTTTAGACTAGCATTAGACCGTCTGCCTGCGGTGGTCAGGTGAAAGTTTAGGGAGCATCGTAAGGGGATTAGCAGTCCAGCGAAGGTGTTAGCTACTGCGACGCGACAAGGCAACTCTCTGAATTAAACTTGTGCTAACTTCATTTATGAATTACTCGTAACAATAGGATTGTTTAGTAACTGGATAATGTTGTATGAAATACTAGGTTTTGCCCGTGATTTCTTCCAATTTTCTTAATTCTGTTGTGACCATAGAATTTCATCTCAACTGAGCTATTGCGGCCGTGTTAACAGTAACCAATTTCGCCACTACAATGTTACTCGATTGAGTCTACATCGAAATTGGTTACTGTTAGCACGGCCGCAATAGCTCAGTTGGCAGAGCGACGGAACGGTATGCCGAGGTCGTAGGTTCAAGTCCCGCTTGCGGTGATCACTTTTTCTACTACAATTTAATTTAATAAGTAAAAGCATAGCAAGTCAATTCCCAAATTAATAAATTACCATATAATTCCAATTAAAAAATTTCTTCTTTTCTTAAGGATTACGTAAAAAGAAATGGTTTTAGAGTTGTTTTCTTTTGTGCTCGTGTACCTACCCAACTATAGTATTGAAAGATTCAGCAGGCAAACTTTTGATTCCTGACTTTTAACTTGTCTATTTATATCCCATCTTAACATTATCCTTGTCCTTGCTTAGTAGGTTTTTACCCTAGACATGTTTTTACTATTCAGCATAGGCTTCCTTAATTAAAAGGATAATTGCTCTACAATACATGCTTGCCAGATTAGATAGTTTATGGTTTCATATCGGACCTTTCTTTTGCTGTCGGTATTATCTACTTATTGTAACCGGTAACTGAACATTCGTGAAATATACTGTATTACCCTCTTACACATAATATATATAAACTATATATAATGTTCTCTATAATGCAGCATAGATAATTACATTGTAGTTATGAAGACAAAGCATCACGTACAATGGTGGCATGACACGGTATTTGCTAGGTTTCAGCATCCGTCACGCCACGACTTATCCTATCTAAATAGATCATCGCTCACGAATAGGCCTTCGATCCACACGCAAATCCAATAGTACTTTATGTACCTAGTATATGACTGAATTTAGGCACGACTGTATGTCACTAATATTCTTTGCTATTATTTTAAATGCCGGAGTAAATATGACCGTCTTTCAGAAAGGTCAAAAACCAAAACATGAATGAATGAATGAATGAACTGAATGAATGAACTTTATTTCACTTAAAATAGAGTTAACAAAGGTGTTACATAAATTTGTTACAATAGTCCATCTATTTAGCCACTGAAAGGCATGTGAAAAATTGCAACATTTGACATAACCAGTCAAGTCACATAGATACATAAATTGTCATCGTAATACATAGATATATATTATTATAAATGTGGATATAAATTTTATTAATTATTATTTATCAATCAATTTCATTTAATTTAAAATGTCATAGGTACAGAATTCACATTTTTTAACTAAGTCACTCGATCATACATATCTCTTATATTATAATAGTTTTTTTTCAAAAGCCATGATTTCAGTGATTTTTTAAACATTTCAACTACTTTGAATGCTAAGGCACACTAAATCGAATCTGTGGACAAAAAAGCTTGCCAAGTCAATCGGTAAATTAATAAACCACATTAGTATGGTTAGATGGCTAACTAAATTATTAAAATTTTTATAAAAAAAATACCTTACTTTCTTTAAACCAGAGAAAACTTCATACATGTATCTTATGTATAGTATGACTAGCTGTTGCACGCGACTCCGTACTTCCGAATTTAGAAAATTTCCCCGTTTTTGCAACATTTTTCACTACTGCTTCACTCCTTTTAGTCACAGTGTGATGTTATATAGCCTTTCTTAAATTTACTATCCAAAACTGAAAGAATCTTCCAAATCGTACGCGTGGTTCCTAAGATTAGCGCGTTCAAACAAACAAACTCTGCAGCTTTATAATATTAAGTATAGATAATATATAGATATTCATTTACTCATACATATGTGTTTTAAAGTAGATTCAATTAAGCCTCTGTTCCCGAGGATGGGGTTTGGATGAGTCTTTTAGCGTATACTTAAGTTAACTCCGAATAAGTACGCTCGTCTCACGGCTCATTGTTAATGCTTCGCGACTTTTGTAGTAGGACTTTACTGGATGAGATATACTGGATGCTTTATAACTACATAAACAAAATCTTCACTAATAACAAAACAAATTCATTGTTTTTGTATGTATGTATGAGCCTAAATTTTCTAAAGTACGCAACGGATTTTGATGCGGATTTTTTTATTTGATAGATTGATTCAAGTGAATGGTTATTTTACATAATTTGCTAAGGTTTTGTTGCTAGTTTCTACGTGTACGAAGTTGTGGGCAGCAACGAGATTGCTGGTTGCAGTAGCGATGGCAGATCTAGTTAAGTTATATCTATGGTAGCCAGTTAGGGGTAGAAAATACTGTAAAGCACACAATTTGATTGTGAACATATCTGTTTAAGCCTTAACATCCAGTTTGACGAGTAAGTTACAAATGGCGTAATTTTACACCCTTTTGATGGATTTTACATAGAAAATTATAGAAAACTCTATATTTACCAATCTCTAATTATTATATGTATATCATAGACGTTTTTTCAACATATGTATGAGCTTAAATGTTTTAAACTGCAACGGATTTTGTGTGTTTTTTAATAGATAAAGTGGTTCAACACAAAGGCTTAATTTTGAAATTTGTTAAGACTTTCTTTGTAAATTCCACTCTTATGAAGCTACGTGCAAAAGCTATAACTTCTTTACTTATTATAAAACAAAGTCGTTATTTTTGTATGTATGTTCCTATTGTGATCTTCAAAACTACGTAACGGATTTTTGATGTGGTTATTTCAATAGATTGAGTGGTTCAAGTGGATGGCATATTTGTATAATATGTTAAGGATTATTTTCTAAATTCAATGTTTATGAAGTTACCAGCAAATGTTAGTACTTATATTATAATAATAAAAAGATTGCGTTATAAGACCCTTAGTTTTAAAGTGTCTGTAGATATTATAGTCTTAACATTGTTTCTAAGAAGCTTGATAGAACAGAGATTTAAAACAGTAGTTCTAAGCTCAATCAACAAGGCACTTGCACAGTACTGCAGTATTTTCAAGCACTATAATCCTTAAAAAGCTGATTATAAATATTTTATGATACGTTATTACCTATTTTTCTCTACGAAATAATTTTTAAAATGAAATTAATATTATTTTAAAGTTAAGTTCATTGCTAAATTTTAGGGACGTAGTAGTGTGTGTGGCTTAGCTATAAACGATAATTGGAACAACTTTTTAATTAATATCTTTAAATTGGCAGTTTTTACAATATTAACATAAGAATCTCAGAAACGTCTAGAATGATTTTAAATAAATTTTGTAGGAAGGTGGTAAAGGCATTTAATTCATTTAACTAGATGTATTTTCTAAAATATACGGGTAACCAAAACCAGTCATCGGGGTACATGCATTTAAAATGTGATTGGCAAATGTTACAAGCACTTTTATATATATTTTTGTTATATATTTCACAATTAATTGACGTGGTATACTAGATTTAAACGTAACGCTCGCTCCTTTGTGATAGAATTGGTTCGAGCCAAGTATCCTTGTGTTAAGCACGCTCTTCGTCTGTCTAATTGCTATGTTATGTACTGAGCTAATGAACATCATGTCTAACTTTAACCCTGTTTGTTTTCCTTTAAAGATTAATGATAAAATTAAATCAAATCTACAAAGCATGTAGAAACTACCGAAATTATATTTTAGGTTAGTAGATAGACACGTAGAATACAAAAATGTATTTGAAGATTAATAATAAACGAGTTAGACTCGGTCATAAAGTGTTCCGTACCTTTATTATCATAAATTTTTCATCACACTTTCGACTCCAAATTATGGGATAAGGACAAGATAGTGATGATGCATTAGCATCAACTGATATACATAAACTAAAATTTTCAGCTCTCTAGCTATCAAGTTACAGAGATGCAGTCTGGTGACAGACGGACAGTGAAGTCTCTAGTAGGACCTAGTAGTAGTAAACCCTAAGGACTGTAACATTAGTTCCTAGTTTTAATGACTCTAAATTATCTGCCTTGTAAATAAACTAATATAAATATATACATCCCCAGGTATCGCATTTAATTAATATTCAATTCCACGTATAGTTTCATAAAGCAAGGGTTTTAACTGACCAAAGGACCGTCTCGGGTGGCGTCCGGTCCGCAACTAAACCTCACCTAATCCAAGCTTGTATTAAATCGTAGGCTAGGTGCTAACCTGTAACAACCTTCATAATAGGGTTGTCTAAAATGTGTTCATTGTTTACGTTTATGAGGCTTTACTTACTGATTCAGTAGTTAATAATAAGTTATTGCATGGATAATAAGTTATTGGAGTATAATAAGTTATTGGAGAGTTGTTTCGACAGAAATAATCCCGATAGTTGTATCGGTGATCGGTGTGGTCCCAAAGAGCCTCTTACAATACCGAGAGCCTCGGCGTTGATAACAAGTTGGTGACGGCCCAGATGCACAAAGCTGTCTTGCTAGACAATGCTCGTATAGTTCGTCAGTTTCTCGC
Organism: Orgyia antiqua; assembly: GCA_916999025.1. Classification (NCBI taxonomy): domain Eukaryota; kingdom Metazoa; phylum Arthropoda; class Insecta; order Lepidoptera; family Erebidae; genus Orgyia; species Orgyia antiqua. Next base: position 26,908,644 of record OU779862.1, read on the forward strand.
CTATTAGGCTCCACCACTCCGGCTGACTGCTGCCAACCTCGTCGGAGCGCGTCCAGCCGCCTTTCGAGGCGAGGCAGTGTTGTATCAATAACAAGTTATTGCCTTAGATAACCTAGAAATCATGCTGCTTCCTCAAAAAATACCACTACAAGCCTATTTGAAATTCTTGACATAGTTTAGCGTTAGAGACTGCTTCAAGAGGACACCGGTTCGATACCTGCATGTGACAGAATTATTTATTTGATGTTCATATTTGTCGCGGTAATATTTGTATATAAAAAATGTACATATATTATATATATTAATTCTGGTACCGCTTTAGCTTGGGACTAGATCAAATATACTTGAATATTGAGATATTTACTAAAAACCTCTGAATAATAAACTCTACATCTACTAGATATTCTTTGTAGCATAATCTGCATAATTCCAAGTTAATTTGATAGCCCTATGAAAACATACTGTAAGAAAACTATTGAAAGTTAGTTAGAGAGATGACGACATCAGAAACTCTCGTTACTAAACTACATAACCCAAAATCTAACACAGCTTATATCAACTCAAGCCTGTTATTAAAAGATTATTGAGGTGAAATTTATAATATTCATTTAAATACTATGTAAATTCAATAAATGCGTGTTTAAAGACATGTATTGTTTTGAACTAATATTCTAAATCGTTTCACAGTATTAATTTTGTTTAGATTTTAGTTAGTGCATTATAACTATGTACGATAACTATTAATTTTTAGACTAGCTGCGGCCTGTGACTGTACTTGCGTAGAATTTTCAATCACTACAAACCATTTTTTGCATAACTAGTAGCCTAGTCCTTTTTTAAACTCTAGGACATTTTATGTGCCATAGAGTTCATTTTTCAAAATTTTAAAATGATGAAATTTCTCTGCCGCCAAAACTTTTCCGCATTATTCTGCCAGCATGCACTGCTGGCAGAATAATACGGCTACTACATATAATAACATAAAATAGAGGGAATAAAATATCACTACTATGGTTGGTTAGCTATCGATTTAAAAATAATATTAATATTTTTAAGCTTCTCTTTTCAAATGTCACTACAAAGAAGTGGCTTGGTTTCAAATCGGCGAAACAGAAGGAATAGATTGGTTATAACATGGTTAATTGTATGTACATATAACTGCATATTTTATGTAAACACAATAACAGTGAAGCTTGCAATTTTAAGTAGTTATTGAAAGCATCAAAGCAATGCTATTAAAAAATTATAAAAAATGCATAAGAGCATCAAAAACTATTTAATAAGTTGCTAGGAAAGCATTTTACAAAGAAGAACGGTGAAAGCATCGGTCCTCACAAAGCGTTTGGCTCGCCGTCTTTCTGCAAGGATTAATTATTATTTTAACATTTCAGTAGGTTTTTTGCCGCGAGCAAGTCAAAAACATTGCTTTTTCACTTGAAAAGTTGCTAAATAATTAAGACGGCTTCTTAACGACAACGTTTTGACAGCCATACTATTAAGTATATAATTTTTCAGGAAAGTCTTTCATGAAAACTCTTTTCATCTTATTTTTCTTGGAAATTTATTAACCTTTGTTATTTTACATATTGATAATTATGTTTTTATGATCATCTACCATAATCTTTAAAAAGAAAGAGTATATTCGGAAATAATTTAAACGTAGGTTATTGACTAACTCTTTACACATGTGCTTATTAACTAACAGTAAAATATTTTATTTTTCGTATAAATGGCCACACAATCACATAGCTATTATTAGATGAACTTCTCTCTCTCGCCAACTCATTTAAGTCTATTATATCAGACACCTCCTCTATTTTGGGGGAGATTTTTTTTAGTACAAGGGTAACAAGTAAGTAAACTGCTCACCTGATGGTAAGCGATTACCTTTACCTATGGACGTTTGCAACACCAGAATTATCACTTGCGCGTTGCCGACCCTGTAGAAAATGTTTAACGCCTTTTTTGAAGAGCCTCATGCTATAGTCTTGTGGGTAAACTATGGCAGAAATTCTATAGTTATGGTCTACAATGTCGCGCTGATCAAGCGTGTTGGCGTAGGCTTTAGTTTCGAATTTACCGTCTCTCACAGAGAACGTTATTATTGTATGAAATCCCTTAGCTGGCTTTTACAGCACTCTGGGAAGGAAACGGAGTGGAAATTGAATAAATAATGCTTATACTGGTACACCTACTTCTATAAAAACCAAAAAAAATTAAAGTGCTACTCTATTTTTAATACCCTGAAATTAAAGAGAGTGAAAAACACTCAACATCCGGAAAATAAGCGACGGCGGCACAAAACGATTTAACTAATTAAATAAAAGCATTTCGCTTAAGTCAATTATATAAATGACAGAAACGCAATCGATGTATCGTATTATGTCTATGAGCTTAACTTAAAAAATGATTTATTTAATTTGTTTAATTTTCGATAACAACTATAGACGGCCCAATATTGGTCAAAGGCTTTCTTCATAACGGTTGAGTTTTCGGTCTAATATATAATGCTTATTTGGCGTGATAATTCGGATTTAATTGCGGGATTTATGTCTTTTGCAGAAAATCTAACACCTGCACTTAGAATATCCTCCATCTGACTATAACAACAATTGCAGATATGAGAGAAAATGAAGTAGAGACAAATGTTTTCATAGTCCGTGTTCATCAAAATTAAGTATTTTTAACAGTATAAAGTATTACTTTAATATATATTTTAACTAATTTATATAACACATACCCGACAGACCTCGCGATCTAGGGCTCATGTAATAAACTGCCGCTCACGAAGTTGTGAGTTTGATCCCCGGACAGGACATTCACTTGTGTGATGTTTATAATTCTTATACAAATATTTTTACCGCATCTGGGTGTATTCTGTGTATTATATTACTACAAAAATGTATTTTTATAAAGTAACTAGCTGCCCCGGCAAACGTTGTTTTGCCATACTAAAAAAAGGTTTGAAAAATAGATGTTGGCCGATTCTCAGACCTACTGAATATGCATGTAAAATTTCATAAAAATCGGTTAAGCCGTTTCGGAGGAGTACGGTAACTAACACTGTGACACGTGAATTTTATATATAAAAATTTGGTACTCATAAACAAGCATATTAATATAAGTCAATTATTTAATTTAAAACTAGACGTTGTGTGAAATGTCCAAATATATAAAAAAAATTAACCTTAAATGGGGTTCTTATATTATTCTATCTTTTGTTCAGGCAAAACTTTACCGGTACACTGCGTGGTTGAAGCTGTATCGTCATTAGAAGAAGGTACTTGGAGACGAAGAGCCGTAGTTGAAACAGATAGCTACGTCATAATTCCTGCTGCCACAGCTTTTCACGAACTTGTTCCAGCTGCGATGATCAGACTCGGATATCCACACGAATTAGCTGCTTCTGCTAAAGGTAAAAATAGTAACACTTTTTTAGGCTATATGTAACATAATGATCTATATAGGTACATCTATAGGTACTATAATATAGATATGTGGTGATGGTTCTTTTTAACACGCTTATATTAGTTCGGAATGTACGAGTATCTATCAATGTATTAATCTACATATGTAACGGAATTTTTGAAAGTGATTTTCACCCACTTGCAGTAGTCGGATTGATCTGAAATTTTGCACGCTTATTAAGGACCGATGACAATGCAAATAATTTATAAATGTATTCAGGATTTTTAAGCGTGCTTTTTTAGTTTTTGAACTAAGTAAATTATTTGTATAATGTGTTACGTTTTGATGTAAGGTTGCGGGAGGAGGATTTTAAAAACTAAAAACGCGGGAGAAATTGCGGGAATTACCTTAAAACTATAAAGCTGAAGAGGTTGTTTGTTTGTTTGAACGCGCTAATCTCAGGAACTATTGGTTTGAATTTAAAATTTTTTTTGTATTGAATGGTATATTTATCAAGGAAGACTATAGGCTATTTAACATCACGCTGCGACGAAAAGGATTGAAGTATTAGTGAACATGTTGCAAAAGCGCGGAAAATCTTTACTTATAATAATTTATTTTTACTTTTAATAGACAGCATGGTTCAAAAATATGTTTTTTTTTGTATAATTTTTTAAGACTTATTTTGTTTTCTAAATTCTACGCGTACGAAGTTGCGGCCAACAGCTAGTTAAAAGATAAGATTGAAAAAGTAAACAAAGAGACAAAAAAACACTAAAACTGAATGAATCCAATTATTACGGACATAATTTTTTATCTCAACAGGTCAAGTAGCCATCAATAATTGGAAACCTTTACCCTTCGAACGAATATCAGACGGTCCCTTAGCCACAGTTGGAGAAGTACTTGGAGAACTAACAACTGTCGCAACGCTCAGAATACAATTACTAAGACCCAGGCCTACACCCTTACAAGATATCAAAGATAAACTTCTAAGACTTCTCCTGGTGCAAAGCAGACCACTTCTTATGTCTACTGGTTGTCCTTTGGATGAGGTAAGCAAGGTACTTATAAAATAAATTAATATTATGTAAGTAGTCTATCTGTCTGGTAATGGATTAAGAAAACAAATGTCACAACCTCTTTGCCTTTCCGGTGGTGTAAAAACCAGCTAAGGGATATTGTACACAGATAATATACAAGGAAGTATGTTTAGATCGTAGCAGATGGCGGTCTGTCTACCCCCATGGGAAAAAGGCGTGGTTTTATTATGATGCTTGAACCGCAGCACTCGCTGTTTCTTCTCGCTCTGTTTCTTTTGGACTTCTGTTACATATTTAAATGTTTTTTTCATACCTACCCTATGTATTGCATGTCATTGTGTTGTTCATATTGCCATATTTTATATTGCTATCGGATACAATACTGCCTCGCCTTGAAAGGCGGCAGGCCGTACTCCCATGAGATCAGTAGGGGCTATTGGTGGGTGGGTGCATGCTTGGTGTTTTTGATGTTATTATTATTGTTAATGCTTTTATTTTATTTGTTGTTTATTTATGCATGCATTAATCTTTACTAATTAGTAAAGATTAATGCATGCATGATATTATTGCATGTTATACATGATGCCATTTGTTTTATTTCAAATTATAATTTTTCTTTAGTCTCTATGCTCATAGAGAAAAAAATAGTATAATTATTAGCAATCTGTGAATTGTGCTCTATGCTAGCTTTGCTATTTATTTGTCCTCGTGCTTCACTGCAGGTCTGGACTGAAAATCTGAGCTGTGGACTCATTCTCAGCATAACGTTGAGTCTAGACCTTTCATAACACTTTCTTTATGCACGCGATAGCTGTATTTTTAAGTCATAACAGGATCGGTGCCAATGACGATATAGAAATATAAGTATGACAACAAATGTGATGGTATCTAGTCAAACCTTGCTTTATCACTCACATATAAATATCTAGGAACAAATCCTCATGTAGCTAGTGTCAGTTATTATTGTTATAATCTCCAGAGAAGGGTGGATATATTATTACAAGAAATTGAATAAATAAATATCATAAAGAGAAATTAAATAGTTGTCATACGGATTTTTCTTCCAGCTTTTAGCTTAATCGACCCATAATTAGTTACGGATCAAAATGATTCCCTTTCCAGCCCATTTACGTCCCATTGTTGGGCACGAGCCTCCTCCACTTTAGGGAGGGATTATGGTCTACTGTACCGCGCTGACCAGGCGTGTTGGCACAGAGTTTATTTTCGAGTTTTCCGTCTCTCACACAGGATGTTATCTGTGTGCAATATCCTTTAGATGACTTTTACAGCACCCTTGGGAGGAGATGGGGTGGTGACACTTGTATTCTTAATTCGTCACCACACGGACAAAATGATTACCGATATTGATCAAAATGATTACCGAAATTATTTTGGTGTACTTACTATTAATTCTGTCTTTAATAAGACAAAATTAAAAATGTCTTATTCAACGCAGTAAAGCGGTTCTAAAAACATCTGTCAAATCAAATCACAACAACCGATTGAGGCGTTAAAATCATCCAGATAGGGTGACAATGAGTATACGGTACACTGAACTAAACCAACATTTAGAGAATGGCGTTATGTATCGCGGTTACCCGACCTGGCTCACAATGCCCCCAACTAAACCTTTACTCCCTTATTACCGTGGAAACTCATTGTTTTCCATATTTTAAGCCTGCTTTGTGAACGCTTTCAATCGAAAGCATTTATCCGAGTAGCTATTTGTGTATTGTTTTGATAATTTAATTAAAGATTCGCCTCTGTAGGCTCACGATCTGGTATCGATGTTTTCAAATTATTTGTATTCGTTTTTGTTATTGTATAGGTACATTTACGTTTCATTCTTATAATATTCATCATTGTTTCTATTTCACTTTACCGTACTGATCAATACAGGTATGTAAAGCATAACATGTCTTTACATAAAATGGAAAAAGTAGTCCGAACTTCGAGATTTTAGTTAATTGCAGTGTCATTTTATTATTAGGTCTCATACCAAGCATGTGGTATTTATAACAATTTTACCTCATAGATTCACTGGCCTACTTACAGAAGAGACCTCTTTTATAAGTTATTGGTATAATAAACCAATTTATCGATGTTATCGGGTCGATAATGTCAATCCAGATTTCGTGCATATCCCAAGCTCATCTTCAGAACGAGTGCGCAGCTATAATACATAATATATTTGTAATATGACTCAAACATACGAAAACTTCAATATTATTTATCGATGCTCAGAAACCATACAAAACTTCTAAAAATCGGTTAACACTGCGACACGGGAGTTAATCAACTAAATATAAGGAAACCCGAGAAAAATATACTCCGATGTCATCGCCGGGATACTCCAAAAGGGGCAAGTGCGTAGCACTTACAACCGTTGGGCATGTATGACCAGATGTATGAGTGTGGATGAAGCCAAGGAAGTATGTTGGGATCGTAACAGATGGAGCTCTATAGTCTCTGCCTACCCCCATGGGAATATGATGGATGATGATGATATAAGAAATTAAAGTATCTTCAATTTACAACAAGTAAGAAATGCTACTTACATGAAAACATATCTATATAAAACAACTTTTCCACGTGTAAGTGTTAGGTACCTACTTGAAATTTTAATCTGTACAGTAGATAACAATATTGAGTGCTAATATTTAAAAAAATCATGTTACCTATGTTATTTCTTTATTTGTTTCATAATAAACTAAGCAGATTTCCCTAACTTATATTTTAATTAAGGGCCTACATCAATATTATCGTATATCATCGCCGACACGTACATATTAACACAGCCAGTAGGCACAGAAAATGAAGAATTAGGGATACTTTTCCTATTTACTCAAAATCTACTAAATATATTTTAATTCTGATTTACGTGTTTCTATATATAATAGTTACTTATGTTTTTAAAGTTATTTCATTAGTTAATACGCGATAATAGACCGACAAATGAAAAAAATAAAAAATTAGAGAGGTTGTTTCGCTAAGATTTTCTATCGAGAAAACTTTTTTCAATCGTGTTTCTGAGTTTATGCGATCCTAGATCATATATTGAAAAAACATATACTTAAAAATTAGAGCTCTAGCCATTCAATCTAAAGAAATAATGAAAACTTCGTACGTAGAAAAATGCACGAAGCTATTTTGGTATCCTCTTAAGAGTAAGAGTTTAACAGAACATGTAAACGTTTTGTTTATTTATTAAGCTGTTACACGATTTCCATAAGATGAAACTTCACAAATACCTTCATACTAGAGTGTTTCTACTTATAAATTTTAACAAGAGAAAGCTCATCACATCTCGGAAGACAGATTATCAAACTCTGTAAGTAGCTCGGTACAATTTGGTCCTTATAATTGCGAGGTTACAGCTAAGACCCTGCTAATAGGGATCATCGTCGAGGGAAGAATTAAGCAGCATTTGTTTTCATGTTCGCGGCTTTTCATTTTGACAATGAAATGTTTTAAAGCTTGTTGATGAGTTACGTATATTTATTACTAACTAGCTGTTGTCCGCGACTCCGTCCACGTGGAATTTGGAAAATTTTTGTTTTCGCAATAAAAGGTAGCCTATGTCCTTTCTCAGGGTCTAAAGATTATCTGTGCCAAATTTCATCAAAATCGGTTGAGCGGTTTAAACGGGAAAGCGTAACAGACAGACAGACAGAGTTACTTTCGCATTTATAATATTTGTAGGGATTGTTACTCACGGCTTCATTTACCTGTAATTACGAATCATATAAATGCTACGTTATAGCTAGTATTGAAGAATGCAGCTTACTATTTTTTTTAAATAAAGCCTATAATTTCGAAGATTAATCTCTACATACATATTATAAACTTTGCCTCTTTGTTCATGGTATAGATTAGCCGTTGATTGCTATCATCATAAATCTTTGCACACCCTTTCCACTTGTAAAGAAGCCTGTGTCTTTTCTCAGACTGTATAAACTAATAGACAAACTAATAGATACAAATAAGTCAGTATTAACAACATCTTAATATATATAAATCTCGTGTCACAAATTTGTCCTCAATGGACTCCTAAACCACTTAAGCGATTATAATAAAATTTGCACACCATGTGCAGTTCGATCCAACTTGAGAGATAGGATAGTTTAAATTTGGCTGGACCGATTTTGATGAAATTTTTTGTTGTTGATTTTTACACAGAATTGTATGGCAAAACAACGTTTGCCGGGGCAGCTAGTATTTATATAATGATGACAGCATAGTATCGGATATTTACAAAAGAACTACTTAGTATTAAAAATTCACTAAAAGTCACTACTAGTAGTGACTACTAGTAGTGACTTTTAGTGAATTTTACTATGCTGTCATCATCATATAAATATGTTGTTAATACTGACTTATTTCTATCTATTAGTTTGCCCAAAATATTCATACGGTATTTATAGTCTCAAAATTAAGCCTGGTGTTCAAAACTAAATACATCAACTAGTTTTAACGCTTGTTATAAAATAACAATTCCACAACAAACAAAAGTTATTATTATATTTATCTATTTCAAACAATACCTACATACAAACACAGCTTATAAAAATTGTTACGTTTTTGATAAAAAAAATTTTGGGACATATCAAAAATTGAAGTTAAAAACACTCACCACAATATCCAAGAAAATAAGAAACTCAAACAACTTGAAGATTAAAATATTATGTTAAATAAACAAGTAGGGCTCTAGATAAAGCGACAGACACCTACAATTTTGTCGACATGATGAGCACCTGTCTCACACACGGGATCTCCATACATAATAAATTTAATTGAATCTCAGTCTCATCCACGCCTCGCCTTATTATATTTTCTAAATATCCACCTTGTAACGGGTTAGGTCGCGGGGGTGCCTTGTGCGGAGCTCGCCCTCATCTTACCAACTTGAGCTACACCGAAAGAGGGTTAAAAGGAGTTTTAGATGTACGAACGCTTTTGATCTTATTAATTCCATAAAATAATGCTTTATAATCTTATTAAACGCGAGGTTAGCGCTGTGTGCGCGCCCTACTTCAGCCATAACCGGCTCTGCGGATCTATATTTCAATTTAGAGTTTATGAGTGACATTGTCAAGTGATCAAGAGTCGTATCTTTGCAAAATTTACAAATAAAAGTTTATACAAATGATTTGTAAGTAACATTTCGTAGACAGAAACAAATTGAAGTTATAAACTCAAGTGATAACTGTACAAATGAACCAAAGGAAATAGGCCGGTAAAGATAATCAAACATCTCGAACAGTAAAGTTGTAGCTAAACGCCAGATGAACTCGGCTCTATGATATTATGGTAATTTATCTCACGCCAATTTGCGCTACTTCGATTTTAACTCTGAACAAACTTTCGAACGCTCGAGGAATATTTTAACGAAGGGGTTTTTCGAATGGCACCTCGCTGCAGGATCAATTTTAAACCATAAATCTTCTTTAAGACTTCTTCTACTTACTTAATATTAAAATCTCCTTAACATTTCAAGGTCTCAACTAAATTGCTATAATAATATATAATGCACGCGTAAGAACCGTATGTAAACACAACGAAAATAATAAGTACAAGATAAGACTAAGCCTATTATGTTTAAAGTTGTCCTTTTAACTACAAGCATATCAAGAAATGTTCGCAATCATACACCGAATTACGTACTTAGGCGGATTACACATGACGCGAGTTATCATGCGCAGGCGCCAGCTCTCGTAAATCTTCCATGAAGCTGAAACAGACAATATCTGAAAACAAATATGGCCTCACTATTTAAAAATATAAAACAAAGACGCAGATTAACGTATCACTGTAGCGCTCCGCTAATGCCTCTGACATGATTTATAGGCACAATCTAGAGGTGTAATACTTACAGTTAATTTAACGTCTGATTTAGCAACAATACGAGCCGCTCGGTTGACGACGTAATCACTGGCATTGTTCTATGTAATCTAGCGATGCGAGCAGATCTCACTTGCATAACTGTCAAGCTGAGTAAACACCGCAACGGAACTATAATCTGACAAGTTCTTTTATGATTGACTACTTGCTTTGCGATTAATACCTCTCTAAACATGCAGTGGTGCTATCGTTTCAATAAATAGTTGTGCAATTTAAACATAGCTCTGAAATTATTTATAAACACATGCTTCGTTTGACATTCAAGTATCATAGTCAGTTTCGGGGCATTCAGATAGTTTTTTGTGAGACCGAGAGCTCGTTGACGTTGCTATCAAAGCACTTAGTGGTGGCGTGCAGTACCGGCGCCTAGTTGAGGGCGTAGTGGGTGGATGCTAATTGTCAAGACGCCCTTCCCGCTCATTGTTTTAGAGCACACCATGATTGAAGTTTCGTCGGCGCGCAGAGTGATGCGCACTAACCACCAAGTAAATACTACGCTCGTCAGAACAGCGCCGACCGCTCGCGCATGACACATGCATTAACAGCCGACCTAATATTTTCATAATCTAATGGCGATGTTCTGTGAAACAATGCTCAGTGTTTATTCAAACAATTATATCTGTATCTGTTACTGGTTAGACTGACCTCTTTAAAATCGTCTAAAATTGTTTGCCGTATCTTGTATTTTTATTTACCTTTCAAGCTACTTCTGTGACCTTCATTTTAAAATATTTTTTCTTTGTTTTAGGTAACTTTAGCTCAAATATGCCGCGGACAAGATCGTACGCCAGGACCGCACAACTTTCATGAGCCCTCAGAAGACATGCGCCGTAAATTTGAATCGTGGTGGAGTGCTCAAGTGTCACCAAGACCACCTCCCTTTAGCCCACGTCGATATCCATCCCCAGGTCCTAAAACTCGTTCACCTACATTAAGTACGATCCCAGAACATTTACATCCAGCTTTGCAAACAGTTCAAAGCCAGTATCCTACCCAAAAAACCAGAATGCGAACTAGTTTTGATCCTGAACTGGAGCTACCAAAATTACAACGCTGGTTTTCTGAAAACCAGCATCCTACCAGGCAGCAAATTCAACAATATGTGCGAGAATTGAATAATCTGGAATCAAGGCGTGGAAGAAAACCCCTAGATGTTAATAATGTGGTTTATTGGTTTAAGAATGCACGTGCTGCACAGAAGCGTGCAGAGCTACGAAACATTACTGGTCTAAGCTGTCACCTAGGAGTAAATGGATTTAACAGCCGTAGTCATAGTCCAAGTAATGGGTCGTTAATGGCTGGAGGAGACACTTATGGATCTCATGACCACAATTCTATGAAAAGCCCAATGCAGCTATCAGGCAGTCCCAACCGATATTCTATGTCAGTAATGTCTGAAGATAATTTGTCCAATGGAGGATCTGATTTAGAAGATGATGGAGGAGATCTGAATCCCGATGACCGACCGGATAGTCCAGATGCACCACTCTCACTAATTACTACTAAGAAAAATACGGATAACGACACAGAAGATCATAATGGATCTCCAAAGCCGCCAGATTTAATCAAGGTTCATGATATCAAACAAGAACCTAGAGATTTAACCAAACCTGACAGCGCAAACTCTCCACAGCGGTCACCAGCTAAAAATAGTGACGTTAGTTCCCATAATAACAACAGCAGCAATAATAATAATAATGATGATGAAAATGGCGTTGTTGATGAACACGATGGCTCAGATGATGACGTGATTCAAGAACGCCATTACCGGCCTTCGTCGCCACATATTGATCGTTTACCATTTCCTATGGTGCCAAATCATCCCATGTTTGGTCATGGAATTATGTATATGAGTCAGTGGAGCGGATTTCCTGGCGTTGGTGCAGTGCCTGGAGAAGGAGCCAGTGGTCTAAACTTGGCTCTTGCAGGCGCATCTGACGAGCGTCGCAAGCGTAACAGAACATTCATTGACCCCGTATCTGAGGTACCTGTGTTAGAACAGTGGTTTTCAATGAACACGCATCCTTCGCATAATTTGATACTCAAATACACTGAAGAATTAAACAGAATGCCGTATAGACAAAAATTTCCACGTCTGGAATCCAAAAATGTACAATTTTGGTTTAAGAACCGACGCGCTAAGTGCAAAAGATTGAAGATGTCATTGTATGAGCCGTCATCACCTGGACATTATTCTCATCCAGGGCATCCTCACGCAATGGTTGAAAGAAAACTAGTATAAACTAGATATAAATGTGCGAGACTTTAGTGTTTGTGGCGTCGCAGCATATACACGAAAGACTGATATCGAATCATTTAATGGTGTGCAGTGCCATTTTAGTATTACAATGACTTCAACGTCATCATAACTTTAAATTATTCGTATTATTCAGAGGACTCTGTATTTAATTGTGTAGATTTATTGATCATAGTTTGTTAAGGTAGATGATATTATTTTAATGCGATATAATTGTGTAGTCGTAAAGTAGTTTAATTTATCAATATGTATTGTTTTATCACCTTCTAGGTACACTTCCAGTTGACATCGATGGAAGGAATATTTTGATGCCTAGCCAAATATAATAACAATTTATTTTATACTGTACATTTTTTAATTTATTAGTTTTAATTGTATATTGTAAAATTGTTATTGTAATAAAGCTTAGATGAAGATATTTATAATTATAAATGATTATTAAAAGACATGTCGTAAGATGTTTGTAAAGAATCTCAAACCTAGTGTGTATGTATATAAATAATTCAGAACGCAATTTATTTATTACATATATATTATTATCCTTGTTAGATTGTAAATTATGGATATTTGGATAATCAAGTTTCATCTAAATTATGATAGTTTGATGTATAGAATTGTATTTAATATTATTCTAATGTAAACAGAATATTATTATATAATTAATATTGAGTCATATATATATATACATATTATTGATATTAATGCACATAGTAGTGTGTAGAATATTGCTTAAGATATTAATATATTATTATATTAATATTCGGTATAGCTTTATGGCACCGCCGTACATACGCACATTCCAGATTCAATAAATTAAGTACATTATGTACATTTTAGATTTTAGTATTGCTTCCTTATTCCAAAGATCAGTTTAACGTTTTCCAATACGCAACTGATATTAATAATAATATATACATTGTACATTATTTCGCCGTTTTAGTCAAAATCGCGAATCACAATTTACTTGCTGTAATTACATTTAAGTTACGTGTTGTAGTTAAAAATTGCAACATGCTGTATATACTAGTTCTTAGTTAGATGTAGTGTTCAATCATAGATCACTTCCAATAGACGCGAATTGTTATCATATCTTAGGCGAGCGTAACGCATACGTGTAGTGTGCTTCAATTGCCTTGAATCTATTGGGGGTGATCTATGTTTTCAATGGACGTTCAGCGGCTTATGTACACTGTGTACTTTATTTTTTATTTGCGTTAAGCGACCTATAGATATTTTGTTACAGTATTTACGCATTTATCTGATTGAGGCTGTTTCGTCGGTTTGTTTTATTGTTATAAGGTACAGAAATAATAGTTATATCTAATTATACAGTTTATTTTGTTATTTCAATGTTATGCTTGTTTTTCGTGAAGCTGTGATGAAATTTCCAAATATTGTAAATATTTTATTAATGTTAAATAAGTTTTAATGTAAAACTACGTCACTAGGCTCACACGAACAATTTAAGCATTTATCGCATAGATATAAAAGATATTGGCTAATGTTTATTCGATTCAAGTATATAAACGAAAATTTGATTGAATATAATATTGAAAACAGATTGGCTTTCTTATTTACAGCCGAACTTATTTGGCGTTTGTAAAGAACGTCACTAAAGAGACCAGAGTACATCTTTCTTGGACATTCTCTCCTGAACTTACCCATCCATCACCACACAACAAAACAATTGCTTCAAAACCGTAACTGTTAAAAGTAAGTACCTACCCTAACTAAAGCTTACCTCAGCCGATTCTATGATAGTACCTACATTACAGGGTACAAACAGATCAATCTTGAAGTCTGTTATTACCAACAACATGTGTCAATATTAATAGTTATCTGTTGATTCGGTTGCGGAAGCGGCCGGCGCGGGGACCCAAATCACCTGTCAAACTTCCAAGACTTGGTGTAATCGCTACCGCTATCTGCAGACGTCTTTGTCAAGACTTCGATCTTTAGTGAATGACCGGCTAGGTCCGTTTTGCTATTTCATACGACATTAACACACCTTAGTTGGAAACTTAGAAGCTCAACTTTGTCTGCAAATGTTTAAGATGTACCTACTTCCTAATTCTTAGTCTAAGTGATGTACGAGGACAAAATATTATAGGACCTTTGAAGCTTTTAATAATGAAAGTACGGCTGGCGGAAAATGACATGTCAGCCTGTCAGGTAATAGTCATTATGAATAAAGTATGTACTACGTATGTATGTGTATGTATACTAGCTGGTGCCTCCAACTTTGCACGCGTATTTGAAAACCAAACCCAAATTAGTGAATTAAAAAACTATTCTATCTATAAAAGAAACTGCATCAAAATACGTTGCGTAGTCTTAAAAATATAAGCATACATATAGACATACGTTATACATTAAAAACCAACTCATCAACCGAAATAGCTGGCCCCAAATGGCAGCACATAGCGCAAAATAGAGAAAACTGGCAAAAGCTGGAAGAGGCCTTCACCTGAAGAGGGGTTCCTATACAATAATTAGAATATCAAAAACTGTAAATAATAATACTTAGGATGATAGAAATATAGTCATAATATTTATTCATTTACTAATAGATTTTGTTAAGTTTTGCAAAGGTTTAGAAAACCACATAAAGAAATGTACCTTATTAATTAACTATATTGGGAAATAAAAGGCTTTTTATTTATTTTATTTATTATATAGACATACGAGTAAAGTAATAATTACTAGATTTTAGAACAAAATTTTTTTCCTCTCAAAGTAGAAAATTGCAAAAAAATTTCAGTAACAGAAATAATTGCATTGCTATTATAGTTTGAGTAGGCGTTTTATGATGTCACTTTTCCTTTATGACTTAAAAATAAAGTGTGTAGGTATGTGAGAAATCATAACATTTATTGTATTACTATTCTATAACAAAGTGCTTAAGACCTTTCATTAACTTAAATTTCTAACAAAATATCTAAATATCGACGAGGTACACATTAATTTTCGAGAATTAACTTTAATAGAATGTATAACAAGTCTTGAGTATAAAATCTAGAAACGTTGAAAACGGGGAGAGAAACGGATTATACCAATTAGAGAGATTTAAAGATCAGATCTTTCGTGGAATCATTCTTTGATCGTGCACACTCGTCTTACATTGTTATTTATCCATTCCTTCGTGTATTTGCTTTCAAGTAAAATCTTAATTTTAAGGCAATCATTAAATTTCGATGCTAAGGTAAGCTGTAAGTAAATATTATGATTGTTTTGGTTCTCACAAAATAATTAACAGGATGAGCAGACTGGTAACAAAGAATTGTTTTACTAAGTATACGGTGAATAACTACATGAAATCTTATAGAATGCCTGTCAGATAAAATGATATTCATATTATGTATTTTCACATTAGAATAATAAAATTAATTCCGTGTAAAATGCGTGTCAGTAGTTTGCTTGTACAATTTTCACAGGCGTGTGTATAATATAGGTACAAGTGTGAAGATATTATCAGCAGATAACAACCCTATGAGAGACGGAAAGCTCTAAAATATACCCTGTGCTAACACGCCTGGTCAGCACGGCACAGTAAACGATTATCCTTGCCAAAGTGAAGAAGGCCTGTACCGACATTAGTGGGCTTGAGAGTGAGAGAGAAGTAATTGTTTAATTAACTTAGGATAAATTATTATGTAGGTATTGTGAAGCCGCTGCTTCACATAAACCTTCTTCTTGCAGTATAATTCATTTATTTCCCTTCTAGGACTTGTTACATTTACAAAATAAAACTTTTAAGGCTTTATAAATAATTGTATTCTTTTTAAATTCATATTTGTTTCACAATATCTATTTTTTTATCATCTTTAATGTCCTCTCCTGTCCTCAATTCTTTTTCTTTTTTTTTTCCTTTTTTAAATTTTCATTACTTTTTTAAAAATAAACCACATGTGGCCTGTATCATTGAATAGGTTATATTCAATGATCACCTTTACGGTATCATTTAAAAATTTCAAATAAAATAACGCAACTATACTCAAGCGTTCATTGTTCACTTTCTTTTCTACTTTTTACACGATGTGTAGTTGAATTATTTAACTGATTGACGCTTGTTATCAGATAAATATAACAAAATCCAATATCGCTTTCGGAATGCCAATTTCAAGCGTACTTTTATCAATAAATCAATCGAAACATTGATCACGAAAATAGCCAAGTCGTAGGACCCAATGTTTGAATGATAACGAGACTACAGTTCTAATAGAGCTCACATGTAGTTGGAGGTATATAATAATTAAATCAGAAAAACACGTAGACTATTTAAATTATTACGTACCTAAGAGCAGAGGAGTGGTGGCACCAGTGTTTATGGGTAGTTATTGCTCCGCGCCTTGTCTTTTAGCGTGATGATATATGTTATTCTGATTTATAAGCTACTAGCTGACTCGGCAAACGTTGTTTTGCCACACTAAAAAAAAAAAAGTTTTGAAAAATAGATGTTGGCCGATTCTCAGACCTGCTGAATATGCATGTAAAATTTCATAAAAATCGGTCTAGCCGTTTCGGAGGAGTACGGTAACTAACACTGTGACACGTGAATTTTATATATAAGATATATAGGTACAGTTGTTAAGTTTTAATGAAATCCATTCGGTAGTCTACGTGAAAAATTCAAAAATCAAACATCCGTAGTTCTTAGAAACCTTCGCTTGTAATATTAGCAGAAAGAGGGATGTTATTACTTATACAAACAAAATAATTAAATGAAAGTTCACTTATAAAGAAAAGAGTAGGTACTCTCTAATAGAGCTGCAGTTTGTCCGATACTAAACAATAAAACTCTTAAGCTCGTCTGTAGCGGAAAGATTTACTAGAGCAACATAATACAATGTTATATCTTTGTCTGAACTTTGCTTTACTGCAACGATTAATTAGACAATGTTAGGGTTATGTTTGCTATTTGCGGAAGGGAAATTTTTAAGAGTTTGTGGTGTTCTCTTTTGCTCACCCTCGGGACGCAAGGTCGATGCTTCGCACTCTTCTAAAATTCTTTGCGCATAGAACGAACTTTTTTTCATATTCTTTTACAATACATGCGGTTAGACTATGGAACTCGTTACCAACTAAAATCCGCGAATCTCGCTCAATCGCTGTTTTCAAGCGTAGAGTCCGTCAGCATTACTTAAATTCAATCTTGTGATCAGGTCCACTCTGTTTATGTGTATTAAATTGTTGTATGTATGTATGTGTATAGGTATATAATTATGTAATACGTGTATTTACTTATGTATATGTTATATGTTTTATATGTGACTATATTTAATTATCATAGGCATTTATAGTACGAAACTATATCTTTTTATTTTAGTGAATTAATTGTGTTTTTAAGGTAAAATCCATCTCGGACACACACTTATGTATTTTCTTTCACGCTCTCCTCTCGCGGGTCTACGGGCAGAAATTTCTATAAGAAATATGTAGACCCCTACACGAATTATCCTATGCACATTGTATTCTACTATTCCTGTGTGTAAAATTGTTAAATAATAATAATAATAAATAAAAATCATGTTAGCTTCTATATTAACGGTTCTTCATTAACTTGAATAGAAGGGTCTATGACTAGTGTATGTTGTCTGTGATGACTTATGGGACTCAGAGTTACCTAGTGTGCAACATAGATCGCTATGATCGGTGTTTCCCTACATGATGGGTGACGGGTATGTACGCTAAAGCCCGAAGAATTAGCACGCTGAAGTGGCAATGGGTAAGCGACATCGCTCGACAATCCGGCTACCGTTAGGGAGGGAAAGTCCCTGAGTGGTGACTACGTACCGGATGACGCAGCGTGGGGCAGCCCCCAACAAAGTGTACTGACAACAAAGTCAAATTTGCTAGATGCAGATAGCGCAGGACCGCGCGTTGTAACGTCCTATGTCCAGCAGAGAACGGCGAAAAGAAAAATCCCGGAGGAGTTATTTTAAAGAGTAAGTACCTATAGAATTTTGTTGTTCACGGGCTTCGTGGCGTAGTGGTTCATGTAATGGACTGCCGTTCACAAGGTCACGGGTTCGATTTCCGCTTGGGACAATCATTTGTGTGATATCCATAAATGTTATACAAATGTTTGTACTACGTCTGGGTGTTTCTATGTAATAAAAGTATGTATTTACAAAAGAAAAGTAGTTTATGTATTATATCCGTATTCTGGTACCCATAGCACAAGCATAATAAGCTTAGCTTGGGACCAGAGGACGTTGTGTGAAATGTCCGTGAATATTTATTTTACTATTTATTTTATTTATTTATTCCCATAATCGATCAATTAAGTTGACGTCCTTTTCCAACTGAAATTGTTTTTAAGTGACCACGCAGAAGTCTCGTCATCACTCAAGCAAATAGAGTCTCTTTCTTCTCCTTCTTCTCCAGCCCATTTACTTCCCACTGTTGGGCACGGGCCTCCTCCACTTTGGGAGGGATTATGGTCTATTGTGCCGCGCTGACCAGGCGTGTTGGCACGGGGCTTATTTTTGTGTTTTCCGTCTCTCACAAAATATGTTATTTGTGTGCAATATCCCTTAGCTGACTTTTACAGCACCATTGGGAGGAAATGGGGTGGTGACACATGTATTCTTAATCCGTTACCACACGGAGGGAGTCTCTTGGGTCTCTTAATACATTTTTAAAGCGAAATTACTCTTATTTACTTAAAATAGTAATTTCATTAAAACAATAATATTATTACCCCCTAATAGTTAATTTGTAAGTATATACAACATTTCAGATTATTAGCCTATAAAACCTCAGTCCCTCTTCAGTATGCCAGTCATACTTTATTTAACAAGCCGGCTAAACCTCGGCTTACGATAGATTTTATTAAATAAGATGACATTTTGTTCTCAACTGGTATGATGTCATTTTAATCATACACTCTAAAATAACAAATTATTATTCTTACTCCTTTTAAGAAATCCTTTTATTGTGATGTTTATAATTATCATACAAATGATTGTACTGCGTCTGGGTGATTACTCTGTATTGGTTTGAGTGTGAGTTTACAAAAGAAAAGCGGTTTATGAAGTACATCCGTATTCTAGTACCCATAACACAAGCACATAAGCTTAGCTTGAGACCAGAGGACGATTTACTGAAAAATAAACTATGAGTTGCTACTTATAATTAAGGTATACCTACAGGTTTTTTAAGAAATCAAAACATCTTTTAATAAAAAATATAATTATTATAATTTGTAATATTTTTTACGCCATATTTAATTTCTTGTATTCGTACTCCTTAAGTGAAGTGTTTACCGTAGATATTTGATTAGCGAACAAAATATTTAAGAAATAAATAAATAAAAAATTTTGATAGCTTTTAAAATATTCAGTAAGCGTGGTATCAATATGATATCTATGTGCCATGTAGCGACGGATGAAGAATACAATACAATATGTGTCACCACCCCTTTTTCTTCTTGCATTCTTAATCTGTCACCACACGGACAACAACACAATTCATTTTAATGTTAATACATAATAATTGCTATGAAAGACTATAAATATTTATAATTATGGTATAAACAAGCCCAAGTTACTTTCTTTAATAAAATAAGTACGTGATTGCACGGCCATAACTCAGGTTGATCCCACATCTTAAGATGAACATCCCTCGGATGTGTAGCGCTCATTTTCTCTACTAGCTTTCTATGTAATATCTGCAAGTTCATATTTGTGCTCCATAATTAAACCTACTAAATAAAGAATTTAGCAATGAAACGACGTCGTAACAAAACACGTCATAAATTTGACTAAATAAATGGTTATCTATAGGTGTATTCGATAATTATCTAGGATTTTGTAAGAACTTATTTTGCTATCTATTAACGGCCATTTTCAAGGAGGATAACAATTTAACTGTAACCGTAGACTAATTATTTAAAAATTGGTCAAGTGCGAGTTAGAATCGCGCACGAAGGGTTCCGTACCATTATCTATGCAACATAAGGCAACGTTATTAGTATCGAGCAAGAAACGGTAAAAAAATCATGTTTGTTGTATGGGAGCCCCCCTTAAATATTTATTTTATTTTATTTTTAGTATTTGTTGTTATAGCGGCAATAGAAATACATCATCTGTGAAAATTTCGACTGTCTAGCTATCACCGTTCTTGAGATACAGCCTGGTGACAGACGGACGGACGGACGGACGGACGGACGGACGGACAGCGAAGTCTCAGTAATAGGGTCCCGTTTTTACCCTTTGGGTACGGAACCCTAAAAATGGGTGTAAGTCGTCAGCAAAATTTGTTACCTACAATATAGCTAAGAAAAAAGGAAATTAAAAATGTAATTTATTCGTTTCTGTACTATAATTTAAAATTGACCATAGTATGCTACTCAAACTTATTTCAACGTCTAGTTAGATTAATATTTAGTTTTGTTAAGAGGATACCAAAATAGCTTCGTGCATTTTTCTATGTACGAAGTTTTCATTGTTTCTTTAAATTGAATGGCTAGAGCTCTAATTTTTAAGTATATGTTTTTTCAATATATGATCTAGGATCGCATAAACTCAGAAACGCGATTGAAAAAAGTTTTCTCGATAGAAAATCTTAGCGAAACAACCTCTCTAATTTTTTATTTTTTTCATTTGTCGGGCTATTATCGCGTATTAACTAATGAAATAACTTTAAAAACATAAGTAACTATTATATATAGAAACACGTAAATCAGAATTAAAATATATTTAGTAGATTTTGAGTAAATAGGAAAAGTATCCCTAATTCTTCATTTTCTGTGCCTACTGGCTGTGTTAATATGTACGTGTCGGCGATGATATACGATAATATTAATGTAGGCCCTTAAGTTAGTGGCACAACTTAGAATGCAATAAATGGAAAACATCTCCATCTCACTTTGGGTCAATATGCATCGCATCAAAGTTACAGCATTAACCATTTAAATATATGTATCTATTTTTATGAATAAAGATAGGTACGTCGCTTTAATTTCATAAACACACAATCTGAATGTCATCAAAGTATGAACGTGTATCGTTTTTTCTGCGATGCGACTCGTCCGTCGTGGTTGGTGTAATCTCAAATCTCCCGTCGCCAATTTATTTTCATTAGCGATCATCCTCGGTTAATTTTATTCCCTACTTACCCCGCCAAGGATCGGAGACTGTGGCCAAGAAAATATGGAGAAGGTTGCAGTGTGTTTTGCCACAAATAAAATAATTTTTTTGTGATGTCACAATTATAAAAAAGTATGCTGTACATACTTTAGAAAAATTATTAGTTTGTTTTTTAGGGTTCCGTACCCAAAGGGTAAAAACGGGACCCTATTACTGAGACTTCGCTGTCCGTCCGTCCGTCCGTCCGTCCGTCCGTCTGTCACCAGGCTGTATCTCAAGAGCGGTGATAGCTAGACAGTTGAAATTTTCACAGATGATGTATTTCTTTTGCCGCTATAACAACAAATACTAAAAATAAAATAAAATAAAAATTTAAGGGGGGCTCCCATACAAAAAACTGATTTTTTTACCGTTTCTTGCTCGATACTAATAACGTTGCCTTATGTTGCATAGATAATGGTATGGAACCCTTCGTGCGCGAGTCCCACTCGCACTTGACCAATTTTTGTAACATTCATTCACATAATCTTAGGAAATTGGACTCTGTACTACTTAATTAAGAATGTGTTATCAATTCGCTAACGTGTTGTTTAACTTATAATATTATCTACTTGTTTAAGCCGCATGCTACTTCATTTGTACGATTATCAATTTTACAAAAAACATCGATAGGCAATGATTTATTTATTACTAACGGACGTTAATTGCCAGTTCTATAATTGAAAATAATTTTCCAACGTTACTAAGTCCATTTCCATATTTTTCAACAATCCACAAGACTTAGTATCCAATGCCAGTATTCTGTGAGTTGCTTAATTCATTTCCACAGGATAATATTATTTTTTTACTCCCCCCGCTTTTTGTGATGAGCCGTGGCTTATTTTTTATTCATTGGGGTGGATATTCATCTCAATTCGTTCGCTGTTGAGTTAGATTGAGGTGTAATCAGGTTGACAGTCGCTTTGTTGACGTTAACGTTAACTGTATATTTTCAGTTATGTCAATTAAATAAATAATTAAAAGTACTTTATCTTAAAAGCCAAAAACGTACGACCCAACACTACTCCTTTTTTAGCTTATTAGGTTTTGTATTTATACAGGCACTGTGTAAGGTGTTTGTATATATTTTAACTGTATAAAAAACAATACTATACTGTCATTACATTTCATTATGTACATTATGTTGTAAGTAATACGTAACTTTATCTAGAAAAGTTTTATGAATATTCTAAAGTAAATATGCTACGCATAAAAAGCTACGCCGTAGAGGTCTACGCCTGTTTGCGATTAAATTAAAATTTCTACCAACTTATTTAGCCTGCGCTTTCTTTTAACACAATACTGAGTACTAATGTCTTAAAAATACTACGAAGCTTACAGAATTTTTGGCTATGAAAAACTAATGTAATCTCTAGAGTACCTACATAGAATAATAAGAGTTTAAATCCTTCTTGCATTTTATTACCTTTTAAATTAATTAATAAAAGTGGTCTTTAATAATGTTGGAACTATCCAAGTATAAATATCAAGTATATATATTTAAGTAATCGTAACAACTATGTTACGATTACTTAAATATTATAAGTAACCTGAGCAGCAACCCAAATGACGAGGCTATAAGTTCTATTAACGTTATAAACGTTTGAGTTTGCAGAATATACATGTGAAAGGATGTTTGTTGCCCTTTCACGTAAAAAGTACTAAATAAATTTTAATGAAACTTTGGAGATCTGAATAACACATGAGCTGTATATAATCATTCTAAAAGCCGGACAGTAACTACAAACGTAATTGAAAATGTGGGATTATAAATATAGTATTAAATTTATCCGTCTTTTGCCAAAATGGGATATAATTTCACAAATTTAAGTAAGTACGTTTATTACCATATAATATCACAGACATGTTGGTAACATTTTATTCAACAAATCTGTGCACGAATTAATTTGTCGCACACAATTAACGCATGAGTGACGCCGCCCTCTCTGACATCTAGCTAAATCGCACTTATGCAGCAACATACGGAATAACATAGAGTTGTTAATACCACAACAAATTAAAAAACAATAGGCGTTTTTGTACAGAAATACTTACAGTGTAAATTTTCATTACCGGTGACACAAATCAATCGAAAACTCCCGAAATTTTTAGTAAGTTTTGCTAAGCTAGTATGGAAATTTTTCACCAGCAGCTTCAGCAAAATTAATGTTTGAACAAATGTTTCTATCTATTTTATCGATTAATACTTTTCTTCGTCGTGTTGGGTAGACCAGATAGCTCAAACTCCTTTTCTCTATAATTTAACATAAATTCCATACATAAATATAGCTAGTAATTAAAGTTTTGAAGACACACATACAATATAGACAATACGAATGTAGTATACTAGTTACTACCTACTAGCCTAAATGGCATATTTGTCTAAATATTTTTTTTTTGTATATTCAGTAGGTATGTCTACAAGTAAAATGTAAAGTATTTTGGTCCAGTAAATACATCAAACAATGAGGCTTGCTGTGCCTCATTGTTTGATGTATTTACTGGACCAAAATACTTTACATTTTACTTGTAGACATGGTCAGCAAGTGAACAATACAAATCAGTATTCTCAACTCTTTACACATACATCTAATTTCCCGCATACGATGCTTACCGCGTGCTCAGGTGAAAAGATCCCACGCTCGGCGCCTGTATATCTAGCTTAAATGTTTACTGTTATATCAAGCCCTCACTATTCCTTTATCTGTACAAGTCATAATACAATATATTGGCCGTGTGGTGATGAATTAAGAATAAAAGTATCATCGCCCGTTTTCCTTCCAAGTGTACTGTAAAAGCCAGCTAAGGGATAATGAACACAGATAACAATATCTTTGTTAAACGGAAAAAAAAATCGCCGTGACAACACTTCTGGTCAACGCGGCATAGTAGACCGTAATCCAAAGTAGAGGAGACCATGCCCAGCAGTGGGATATTAATGGGCTGGAGAGAGAATATTAGTAAACCATAATGGCAACTGCTTTCACTTCGGGAGGGTTGTACTCAAATGACTACATAGAGTAAAAGTTAAGTACGCACGGCTAATCCTTACTAATTTATGAATGCAAAAGTTGGAAATATAAACTAAAAATCTTGACAAGCTTAAGTATTAATGTGTGTAACCAAACCATAGTGCAATTTATAAACCTGTACAACGCCATCTATCGAGTGATATGGTAAACTTTTGTTTGTTAAGGTTTAATTTCTAAATTTCACGCGTACGAAGTCGCGGGCAACAGCTAGTTTAACATAACTTTAAAACAACACATTCTCATTGTTGCTAATTGTGTCCCTAAAACCAATCAAAATAATAAAAACCTACTTACAAAATTATCGTTCCCGGGTGAGACAAAACAAGTTAATTTTTAACGAGCACTCATTAAAATTATTTAATTACATACCTGAGGGACAGCTAAGCGTGAAACAGTCTAATCAACCGTTTTAGTAAGCAACTGTAGCAGTAAATTCGTCCCCTTCAAAAATATGAAATCAGGAAATTAGCTCTTAAAAATACACGGTTAAGTTAAGTTAGTGTTGAAAAAAGCGCTTAGATAAAAGCGCTCTCCCCCTCACTCTCCCTCTATATCTCTCCCTTTCTTACTTGCTCTACTTATCCCATAAACATCCCACTGTTAGGCACGGGCCTCTTACAATTTGGGAGGTATTATGGGCTACTATGCCGCGCTGACCAGAATATCCCATAACAGGCTTACTCCTTGGAAAGGAAAAGAGGGGATGACACTTAAATTCTTAATCCGTCACCACTTTACCGCGTCCTTTTTTTGAGTTTAACTATAATATTTATTTAATTAAACATAGACAAAAATCCTGTGTTAACACGTCTGGTCAGTGCGGACAGTAAAGCATAACCATTCCCAAAGTAGAGGATGTCTCTGCTCAACGGTGCCGCGGTGGGAAGGCTTTGGCTGGAGATAGAAAGCAAAAAAGCTATTAGTTACTTTTACGTAATTATTATTATACCACATATTTTAATTATGATTGTATCGCTCAAACAAACGGACAGATGATATTTTTTAATTATATTTTCTAGATACAAAAGACTGACGTTTCCGTTGCACTTTTTTAAAAAGATTTCTTTGTCTTTGAGATATACTTTTTAATTATTTTTTATCAGAATATTATTTTGTGATAAATTAAATTATTTATTCCATTGTTGTTTATTAGGGACAAAAATTACTCGTATTTAACAACTTTTCGACTGACGATACAAGAGTTTTATATTATCATATCTTCTTCTGTCTCTACAAACCATTATCGTCCCAATCTTTCAGGCCTTTTCCACATTCGGAAGGATTTTGATCTACTATGCAGCTCTGAATAGGCGTGTTTGCACAGGGTTTATTTTCGACTTTTCCGTAGTTTGTTTGTCATATATCTATCCTTTATTCCATAAAGATACATAAACATAAAGATAGATAAAGATACCGATAAACACTTTATAATCAATACTTTTTAGATAAAATATAAAAGGCCTGTTTAGAATTCCAAAAGCCTTTAGTAGTCATAGACCTTTGTAGGTAATGTCATTGTTATTCCGGCTCTTGATCTATATAGAAGAGTCAAGTAACATACAGATTAGACCACAGAGTTCTAATTGTAACAAAACCTCGCTAAACATAACAAATGACTTTTAAATATATTATAATATATCAAAAGATATCACAAAGTCATCTTTCTTTTTAATACAACAACAACATTTTACAAAAATCATTTCCATTATCTCCCTAAGATACGTTTTATGTGATTCAAAGAAGCACAACGGAAACATAAGAAATAAAATGATGAGATGTGTTAAACGGAAATGTGAAAAGGTAGCTAATGCTTGGTTTATGCGGCAGATAAGCAATACTGACAAATGTATTGCAAGACGCTATCTTTCATTTGCAACATATACAAGTATTTTTATGAAATTTATTATATTTTTTTATCTATTGTATATATTAAATGCGTCCGTGTGGTGACGGATTAAGAATACAGGTGTCACCACCCCATTTCCGCTTCAGGGATATTGTTAAAGATGACATCAGAGGATGTTTTGAAAGTTTTCCGCCTCTGACAGAGGTCAGAGACGGAAAACTCGAAAATAAATCCGGGGCGTCAAATCAAATGGCCTGAGGCGCTAATTATCAAAATACGCCTCTGATAGAAGGTAATTTCAGGTATATTACGAAGTTAACAAAACGCTTCAAAAGGATAAAAAAGAACACATATACATATACATATGTGTAATAGATAAAAATCTTTGTCCGTATAGTGATGGATAAAGAATACAAGTATGCGCGTACTGGCTTATCCCTTAGCTGACTCTTACAGCACCCTGGGGAAGAAAAAGGGTGGTGACACATGTATTCTTAATCCATCACTATACGTACAAAGATTTTTATCTATTGCATAAGTAAATATTAAATTCTTTATTATCCTTTTGAAGCGTTTTGTTAACTTCGTATCATATCTGAAATTACCTTCCATTACGGAATTTTTATAAAAGCCTTGGATTGAGATTTTAGTACATAAACTAGTAGAAGCATCAAATACTTAAGCAAACAACAACATACCATAATAATGAAGACTACAATTCCTGCTGACTACAATTAATGCAGATCATATGTGCATCGAACTATATTTGACTGATTGATTTAAATGCTGCAATGACGCAGTAAGATGATCAGCTCAATTAATCGAGATTTGAAATGATATTTAATATCTATTGTGTGTTATATTTACGTACGTAAGGTATGGAAATATCAATAGGTATAAGTTTAGAATCACAATGAATGGATTACTGAACATGAACGTGAAATATCAGTTAATCTTCTTATATATAAAATTCCCGTGTCACAGTGTTAGTTACCGTACTCCTCCGAAACGGCTGGACCGATTTTTATGAAATTTTACATGCGTATTCAGTAGGTCTGAGAATCGGCCAACATCTATTTTTCAAACCTTTTTTTTTTAGTATGGCAAAACAACGTTTGCCGGGTCAGCTAGTTTGATATAAATATTTTTATATTATCGTTATTTGATATATGTACTATTAGAATTGGTTTCTAAACTAGTGAAAATGATAACTCATATTAAATTTGGAACACCCTTAAATATTATTAGCACCATAACTATTCAGTACATTAATAAATTACCTAATTACCAAGACCGTACTAATAAAATAACAATTAAAAGTTAGTACTTTTAATTGTTATTTTATTGGGTAGTCCCAATCATACAATTACATTGAAACAAAGCACTTTGTGTTTTACATCAGTTTATAGCTAGATAATTAAATTTATATCTCTCTCTATTATTCTTTATCTACAAATAAGAACAAGTTGTAAAGTGCTGCGTCTAACACAGAAAATTCAATAAAAAGCTAAAAGCCAATCTTATCTTGGCGAGAGGAAATTAAGAAACAGCGCTGCAGCGGCGAGCATCTGACACTCCGGCTATTTCAAATCTGTCACTAGTGATGGGAAATGTAATTGACAATTACGATAATATTGCAAAAAATTAAAAATATCGACTTATTATTATTAAATATCATAGATATATACGTTATAATTACATACATTCTAAATTCAAATATGCGGTTCCCATATTAATTAAATTATTCACTATAATGAACAGTTTGAGTATAGGAACTTTGCAACTAATATCGACATACAAGTACTAATTTTCATATATTTTCAGATTGGTAGATTTTAAGAAGACAAAAATTTAATCAAAAAACTTTAATTAAGACTAATAGCGCAATATAACTCATGGACGTAATGAGAAAAGGCTATCTAGTCTCCATATATCCGAGATTGCTAAGCTTAGCTTAATCATTTAGATATTTTTTAGAAAAATATATTGCGCTTTTATAATATTTTATTTTTCACATCCCGACTTGTTTATAAACAATGAGAATTTTCGACTTGATGGTCAACATATAGATCATCGATGATTGAGTAGTACAGCTCTAAATATTTTTAAAGATAGAGTGTTGAATGAGACAGCGACTCGACATCGGGTTTCGTCGAACCACTGAAATAATTCCACCACAGTAGCGCGACCGGGGGAGACGACGGAAACGCACCCTTATCTCGCGCGGAATACCCGCTTTTTAAACAACTCACTTCTTTATTTGTATTTATTCCACATCCCCCCCTCTTCGCCGCTACTGACACCACTCTGACACCCCCTTCCGCGCCCGTGTTACCACATGAATAGGCGCGCTACTTAATGGGACTTTCAGTTCCTAAGTCATCATGTTTTTTAACAATATACCAGCGATAAGTAAGGAGGTCGACTTGGATAATAAACGTAGAAAATATATACGTGTTTACTTTGGGGAAATTTGAAAGAAAATCTTGATATCATGTCGTAAATAAGCCTAAGGTTGGAAGTTTGTTGTACACCTTTTATTATTGTTTCTTTGCTCGGATATTGCGGCAAATTGAAAAGTGAGTTATGAACGAGGTAAAAATATTTAAAACTTCTTAAATAAAAACAAATGATATGCTGTCTCAGTCTTTCTCTCCAGTCCAATAACGTTGCACTGTGCACTGTTGGGTAGCAAGCGTCTCCTCTTTGGGAGGGATTATGGTTTTCTATGCCGCTCTGACCAGGCTTACGTTTTTTCTGTCTCTTACAGAGATTATCCCCTAGCTGGCTCTTACAGCACCTAGGCGTGGATTTTTAAACCATCGCCACACGAATGACATGCAATAATATATACTTATCATGTGTAATTTGCAGTATTTTCGAAGCATAAAGCATTCTTAAGCTCATTTCTTAGATAAACTCTATAATAATTCACAGTGGCGTAGTATATTCGTCTACTGGGTACAGTTTATCCGTTATCGCAGCGCAATGCATTACGGACAGTAACAATATCATTACGGGGGCTATTCAACATTTTTATTATTGCGTTACTATTGTCTTATGGCGCGACGTTCTTAGATAACACGGTGATTCAGTGACGGTTAGTTTGACTTACAAAATTCCTTATAAAAACTAAATAAAGGGAACTAAAACAATTTTTCGGTTAGATTTCGACAATAATAAAAATATATTTTAGTAATCTTCTAAATCTTCTTTAATATTATAAAAGCTGAAGAGTTTGTTTCTTTGTTTGAACGCGCTAAGCTCAGGAACTACAGCTTGAAATTAAAAAATTCTTTTGTGTTGTGTCCATTTATCAAGGAAGGCTATAAACTTTATAACATCGCGATGCTACCAATAGGAGGGAAGCATTAGTGAAAAATGTTGCGAAACGCGAAAAAAATTCTAAATTCTAAACGTACTAAGTAATTGTTTGTAATAATTTAGTTACAACTAACTAGCTGTAACTAAATTATTACAAAAAAATCTAATTACGTACGTATTTAATATTATGATGACATATTACTTTTACTCAGAGTAACCAGTACTTTTATTAGAGGACATTAAATTACATTAATAGCTTGTGAGTGGACTTTTAACTGACTAACTGAAATTATTAATTAATCCGTTGTTTTTTTTAGTTTTGCACTTATTCATATCAAGATGAGTTTTTATAATTGCTTCAGTCATGCAATTATTTAGTCTTCTTTATAGTAACAGTAACCCCATCTCCTCCCAAGGGTGCTGTAAAAGTCAGCTAAGGGATATTGCACACAGATAACATCCTCTGTGAGAGACGGAAAACTTGAAAATAAACCCTGTGCCAATACGCCTGGTCAGCGCGGCGCAGTAGACCATAATCCCTCTCAAAATGGAGGAGGCCAGTGCCCAACAGTAGGACGTAAAGGGGCTGGAGAGAGATAGTAACAGTTATTATTAAATTGTTATAAGTTATTGTAACTCACAGCTTCTATTCTTCGTTCTTTCTAGCCGTGTGTAGTATTTATAACTCTGTACCAAGATACGTTGTAGATTTATGTCTGTAATGTTTGTTGTTTCACCTTCCCGCGAATAATACTCAACGAGATTTATGAATAAGCCCCGTTTGTCTTTAGGCTGATTGGACCTGATAAAGGGATGGCAAGGAATTACACAAACCGTTAGCAACGTTGTTACAGATAAGGCGTGAAATTTTAAACTAAGAACTTGTATCTAAAATTGAAGACGTTATATTCAATTTGGTATAGTTATGCATAATATTTATGACGGGCCTCGTGGTTTAGTGGTTCATGTAACGGACTGCCGATCACGAGGTCTCGTGTTCGGTTCCCTGTCAGGACAATAATTTGTGTGATGTGTTAATTGTCATACAAATGTTTGTGCTGCGTCTGGGTGTTTACTATATATTATAAGTATGTATTTACAAAAGACAAGTAGTTTATGTATTATTTCCGTATTCTGGTACCCATATCACAAGCATTAAGCTTAGCTTGGGACCAGAGGACGTTGTGTGAATATCCATGAATATTTATACATATTTATATTTATTGGAAGAATAGAAATTTAAATATTAGGTTAATAAATAATAAATAAATATTCATGGATATTTCACACAACGTCCTCTGGTCCTAAGCTAAGCTTATATGCTTGTGTTATGGGTACCAGAATACGGATTTATTACATAAAAGACTTTTTTTTTGTAAATACATACTTATAATACCATTGGTCATGTTAACTCTTTTATTTTATCGTAGAGAACAATTTGATCGTGATCATAATGGCAGTGTTTTTATTTTACAATATTAGGTAAGTTTAGATAGTGATTTTCGAAGAATTATCATCATCCTCGTTATCCATACGCATTTTTCCCAAGGGGATAGGCAGAGACGTACCATCAGTTACGATCCAAACACACTTCCCTTTGAAGAACTAAATTAATAAACATTGCTTCTTAATTATGTAATCCAAAATATAAAAAAAATCTATCAACATATTTATGTATAATTTTCTAGCTACTTAATATAAAATTATCACTGTTTACTAAACTACATAATAATGACATAATCAAATCCTAATTTAGCAAACTTGTAACAACCCGTAGGATAGATCTAAAAACTAAACCAGCTAATAAAACAACAATAGAACGGTAACCACAAGGGTATACAGAACTAAAACTACCTTTCCAATTATGCAAATAGCTTACAAAGGGAGGGCTGTACCATTAATCATTATCTAAATTAATTTTCAACATTTAACGAAATCTCTCTTAGTTTCTTAAAGTCACAATAAAGAGGATCGCGGTGGGCCATAACTCATCTGTACCTAAGATTACTGATCTATAATCCCCCTCCCAGCTTCACTTAAAGTTAAGATTTACGACCAAGAATTATGTTGGTGGCCCCGCGAAATAAGCTCGCGTTCCAGTCTATGAAAAAAGTTTTGCATATATGTATAGTGTTAAGAATAGCAATGATGTTGAAAGTTGTTTTTTAGGGTTCCGTACCCAAAGGGTAAAAACGGAAACCCTATTACTGAGACTTCGCTGTCCGTCCGTCCGTCCGTCCGTCCGTCCGTCCGTCCGTCCGTCTGTCACCAGGCTGTATCTCAAGAACGGTGATAGCTAGACAGTTGAAATTTTCACAGATGATGTATTTCTATTGCCGCTATAACAACAAATACTAAAAATAAAATAAAATAAATATTTAAGGGGGGCTCCCATACAAAAAACTGTTTTTTTTTACCGTTTCTTGCTCGATACTAATAACGTTGCCTTATGTTGCATAGATAATGGTACGGAACCCTTCGTGCGCGAGTCCCACTCGCACTTGACCAATTTTCGCATATGAAGCAAATATGTGCTGATAAAAAAAGTAATTGTTTTTGGTATTAAATTTGATGTTTCTATGTATTATATGTATGAATCTAAAAAATAAAAGTAGTATATCTAGTCGTTCATATAACGGACTGCCGATCACGAGGTCTCGGGTTCGATTCCCGGTCAGGACAATCATTTGTGTTAAGTATATAATTGTCATACAAATGTTTGTACTGCGTCTGGGTGTTTACTATGTATTATAAGTATGTATTTACAAAAGAAAAGTTGTATATGTAGTATATATCCGTATTCTGGTACCCATAACACAAGCATATAAACTTATAAGCAAGTATATAAGCTTAGCATGGGACCGGAGGAAGTTGTGTGAAATATCCATGAATATTTATTTATTTAAATGATCTACTTATTGTAAACCTATGCTCACAAATAAAGAATACTTCTAGGGCCTACATCAAAATCATCGTCGACATGTACATATTAACACAGCTAGTAGGTATAGAAAATGAAGAATTAGGGATATTTATTTTGTTTACTCAAAATCTACTAAATATATTTTAATTCTGATTGACGTGTTTCTATATATAATAGTTACTTATGTTTTTAAAGTTATTTCATTAGTTAATATGCGATAATAGACCGACAAATGAAAAAAATAAAAAATGAGAGGTTGTTTCGCTAAGATTTTCTATCGAGAAAACTTTTTTCAATCGCGTTTCTGAGTTTATGCGATCCTAGATCATATATTGAAATAACATATACTTAAAAATTAGAGCTCTAGCCATTCAATCTAAAGAAACAATGAAAACTTCGTACGTAGAAAAATGCACGAAGCTATTTTGGTATCCTCTTAACTATGACTGTCTGATGTAATGCAAATATTGCTTCGTGTTTGTATTGTTTCGTGTTTGTATTGATTCTTATTATTATGAAATAAACGAATTATTATTACATATTATTATTATGACTAATACTTAATTTAAGGCGTACGAAGCTGCCTGCAAAAGCTAGTAAACTTATAAAGAACAACGCCAAAATGATTAATGTGAGCTTAACTTACCCATATTTAATAAATCCATCTTCTTTAATACTTTTTACCTCGTTACGGTGTTAGTTCAAGAAATATTTATGGCCTTAACTTTGTTTAATATCTCAGTCACCCCGCGTTTTGTCCCTTACTTAGAAAAAAAACTTTTAAGCTACGTAAACTACATGCGTTATACTTATTAATTTTATTTAAAAGCTTACGGTTACAGTACTGATAGTAAAAATGTATTATTTTGCTTTAAGGTATTTAGGATTTTGAATTTGAAAGGAATCACTGTACGATTACTGATTTGACTGTTTCATCAAACATTGTCAATTTAAGGGCCTACATCAATATTATCGTATATCATCGCCGACACGTACATATTAACACAGCCAGTAGACACAGAAAATGAAGAATTAGGGATACTTTTCCTATTTACTCAAAATCTACTAAATATATTTTAATTCTGATTCACGTGTTTCTATACATAATAGTTATCTATGTTTTTAAAGTTATTTCATTAGTTAATACGCGATAATAGACCGACAAATGAAAAAAATAAAAAAATTGAGAGGTTGTTTCGCCAAGATTTTCTATCGAGAAAACTTTTTTCAATCGCGTTTCTGAGTTCATGCGATCCTAGATCATATATTGAAAAAACATAAAACATATACTTAAAAATTAGAGCTCTAGCCATTCAATCTAAAGAAACAATGAAAACTTCGTACATAGAAAAATGCACGAAGCTATTTTGGTATCCTCTTAAGACATACATTGGTGCCGATTCTATGTGTACAACTGAACTAAACTTAGCTAAAAATTGAAAATTAGCAGTGTCAATAACACAATTCGGCGATGTTAACTGAACTTTCTTGTTATAAAAACTATGTATTATAGACAAATGAATTTAATTAAGATAAATATTGTGTACCATAATATAACAAAATTATAGATATACATAATATTAACACCATAAACTTTGAATTTTTTAGTTAAGTTTAATTGTGCTTGTAGAATCGGTACCATTATTTTATATTTTCTTCGCCTTCTTAGGCCATAATGTCTCGCTATTGGGCACGGACCTTCTTCTCTTATGGAAGGTATTTGATCTACTATGCCAGCAGACCAGACGTGTTGGCTTGTGGTTGCTTTCAACATTCCTTGATTGGCTTCTACAGCACTCTTGGGAAGAAATAGGGCGGATACAGTTGTATTCTTAATCGTTACCACATGTAACTATTTCTCATTAACAGTACCTACAGTATTTCGATAAAACATGTACATAATATACAATCTAGAACCTTACCTTGAAATTAAGTTTCTGAAACAATTCAATAATAAGTTTCCAACTAAAACTCCTTACAAAGGTGAAATTGAAAGATCGGAAATTCCGAAGCAGGCACATATTTCAAAAGCGCTTCTAAGGATAATATAAGAAGATAGAGGACAGACTCGGATATAAAATATGGCGTCCTTTCATGAATCTTATTAAGATATTCGCCGAAAATAGACAAGGACAACACTATGTGATATAACCTTTAATAAGAATGAGACAAATATATTACTTGGTTTACGTATATTAAAATAATACAGCTATAGTTAGTGAGGTGTGTGAGCGTTTCGCTGAAAATTTATCGTCTCTATGAATATGATTTTCTTTAACAACCAGATAGTGCTCCCTGTAGAGGCATTTAGTGTCAACTAACCTTTATGATAAATAAAGACACAACTTTTAATAATATACTTGTAGTCGTACTATGTTGGTTAACATCGACTTTACTTTGTTTTATGTCTTTGAGTTTCAAAAGTTGTGGAATCTATTTTTTTTTTATCTCAACAGACTGAATAAGTGTGAAATATCTTTGGTGTATTTCTTCAATCAACATTGTATCCGTACATTGGTTAAACAGCTTTAAATTTGGTTTTTGTCTTTGAAAAAGTACAATCTTTCTTGGCCAACATTAAAAACCTCGGCTTTAAATTGTATTGAAAATGTTTCAATTACTAATTACTTAAAAATAAAACAATTTAATGTAAAAAAAAACTATAAAAGTTCTGAAGTTTTAATAAATATAAAGAAGCTACATACAAAAATGAATCAAAACAGCGGCGTTTGAACCAAAATCATGAAAAATCTCTATTCAATGTTCATACAAGACCACTGTTACGTATTTCTCTAACTAATGAAGTTTATAAAATAAAATGGAACAATAAACACACGTACAATAATTTTCCTTCAATTATGTATGTGTGAGTAAGCCGTTTAAGATGTCACATAATTCATAAGTTTCTTTCACAAGTGCAGCACACACCCGCTATCTTGGCTAACATGCAAAATAAGTTTCGGATACATCGGTTACCGAAAACCGATAATAAAGTGCCAGCCTTATACTGCTATAGGTTAAAATATGTCAAAAGAAAATCGGAATTTGCCGTACGATGTTAACTAAATTTAATAGAAAATATTATAGAACAGTACCTAGATATATGGAACACTAGGTGGCTACATTTTTCACGTCTCTATGTGATCTCTCTATCTCTCTCCAGTTCATTCACGTCCCACTGTTAGGCACGGGCCGCCCCCTCTACTCTGGGTTGGTTTGTGGTCATCTATGACGTGCTGACCAGGTATCGTGCATAGGGTTTAGTTTTGAGTTTTCTGTCTCTCAGAGGATAATGTTAATTGCTTATAATATCCCTAAGCTGGCTCTTACAGGATCTTGGAAAGGAATTGGGGTGGTGACACTTGTAATTTTCATCCGTCACCATACGGACATACTTACTTAAGGACATGCTTACATACTCAAATACTCAAATACTCATTTATTCATAATGTTATTACACGTCATAATTTTTATAATACAAATACATTACAGTATAAGAATATACATACTCATTATACTCTATATATGTCTCTATGATACTTGCATAAGGACAAAACGACGTACAGATAATATTCTTATAGCTCTAAATAAATATGTATAACCTTCATCAAGTAATCCTCTAATTAAATTCATTATTCACAAAGTTTAGATTGGTTTACAAGCGACTCAGTATCCATTTACATCCGTTACAAAATAAGCTTGACCTAAATAAAGTTCTTACTCACGTCAATTTTAATCTTGTATCTATACATACTAATATTAAAAAGCTAAAGAGTTTATTAATTTGAACGCGCTAATCTCAGTAATCACTGCTCCGATTTTAAAAACTCTTTCAGTGTTCAATAGTACATTTATCAAGGAAGATAATATCACGTTGTGAGTAATAGGAGCGAAGCATCAGTGAAAAGTGTTGCAAAATTGGGGAAAATTTTCGAAATTCCACGCGTCCGGTGTCACGGCCAACTACTAGTTTACAATAAGCTGGATTGCAATTATGCAAACCAGACCAAATAAAAAAACTGAAGCCCCGTTTTAAATGCTTCTTCCCAGCCCATTAACGTCCCACTGTTGGGCATGGGGCTCCTTCACTTCGGGAGAGTATTTGGTCTACTGTGCCTCTCTAACCAGTCCCCATAGGAATTTATCTGCTTGTGATAGACCTTAGCTGGCTCTTACAGCACCCAGAGGAGAAATGAGTTGGTGACAGGTGTATTCTTAGTTTGTCACCACACAGACATTAAAAAAAAAATCTAATGCTTAGGTTGTGCGAAAGGAATTATCTTTGACCTCGTAAATAAGAAGCTATCATATACTCAGAAACCGAGCCTAAGTATTTCATCTTGTACAAAAATATAACGCCAATGTCTCAGAGCGTTATCATTCAATTTAGTCGCGAGAAGGGGGCCGATATGCAAAAATTCCTCATAGTCGTTTATCCCCACATAAATAACATTAGCATTGGGTGAGATAGCGTGTGAGAGTGTTTTTGTAATTACCTTATAAATAATAATTCTGAACGTCGTAGATTACGGTTATGTTGGAGTGATTCACAGCCCTTCGCGTATTATATCAGGGCGTGATTGAACGGGAAATATTTCGGATATTTAATATTTTTATTTAATTCTTTTTACTTTTTTTTATTTTGGAATAGGTACAATGTCGTATTTTACTTTTAACATTTTTTTTTCATCTTGCATAGTTGATTAAATCATTTCCATATTTATATCAGTCGTTGTGGTATAATTTATTGTATTTTTCACGCAAAATTGTTTTAGGTACAGATTTTAATAAAACTTTCAAAGTCATTTTAGGCATACACAGGTAGGTGCTATATTAATTTGTTTAATTTTTATCCTGCTGGTGGTATAAAATTCAAAAATGTTTCTTTTTTGTATTTTAATTAAGTAGTATAAATAAATGCAAAATAGATAACATCTTTTACACATTTGGTATGCCCCAGTAAATAAAGTTTATTAAACGAAAGGTTTATAAATATTCATTAAAACTCAGTCTTCGAGACGATGTAAGCTAAAGCATCAAGCAAAATTTCTATTCTTTATCCCCTTTGGCAATCACATGTGGGAAGATACGGCGAAATATGATAGTCATTATTCAACAGTGCTTTGTCAACATGCATTAGATATATTTACATTGGCCGGGTTAGAGTATGTCATAATAACTTTTGCCGGTGTTCATAAATTGAGTGAGGGAAATCAGCGAAGAATGTAATTACCTATAAGTTATATTATATTCCACAAGTATCTATGTTTTTACTGAAAACATGCTCTGTAGCATTTTGATATACTAAGTAATTAGTGTAATCTAGGTTATTAGATTTATTGCTTTCTTGTTTACATCGATTGGCAAGTATAAGTAAAAAAAAACATTAATAATCATGTAGACTAACTAGTTCGGCAATGATACCAAGGAAGTGTGTTTGGATCGTAGCAGATGACGCTCGATAGTCTCTACCTACCACTAAATGGGAAAAAGAAGTGATGATAAACGATGATGATGATAACTAACTAGTTGTTGTTCAAATTTTGTTTGAACCTGAGACCTCGGTGATCCTAGGTGATGACCATGACAGTTGCCTTGTAACATGGAAATTGCGAGTCGTGTCGTATCACAGCAGCTTCGCTAAGGTAGAGAGTTTTTCTAAATACTTTTTTTTTATGATAAAAACATTTGCTTTCCCTTTCAATAGTAAAATAGTGTGTTGTTGTACCTAAATAGCAAAATTAATAGAGTTGAGTTAAAGATCTGCGAAGAAACTCGTAAACGGCCACAGCCTGTTTTAATAGGGCTATAAAGACGTTAAACCGTGCCATAAACTATGGTTCACATTAATCACGATTTAATACTAGCAATAATTAAAAATCTCATAGGTGGCGCTCGCTGCAACTCACTTAATCGTTACCCCATTTGATAGATGTTGTTACACCTCCTATACACATGGAACCTTTTCACAATAACTTTCGTCAAAGCTCAAAAGGGAGGTTTATTACATTGCTCGCTCTGTTTACTTTGAGAAGGTTCTAAGACGGATCTGTAGATAGGAGTATTAGGAAGCGTTTACACGGGTAGCACGTACTGTAATAAATAATATAGTAATCAGTGCGATTCCTTACATCCCGCCTCTTATTAGGCGAGAACCTACATTTAACATTCGCCAAAGCCTTGGCTTACTAACACATGTGGGACGGAAAGATTCTACCAGAATTTATTGTACTCCAGCTTATGAATCATAAATAAGGACGGCTAATTAGAATTGTACTACAAAATACATACTAAGATATTGTAAACTTAGCTTATAAGAATTTGTTTGAGAACAAAGAAAATTAATTGGGTCTAGTAAATTAATTTAGCAAGCCTAACTGTTTATGATTTTATAGACTTAATACTTCACAATGACTTAGTAAGTAGCAGACATATTATAAGCGTAGTGGAAAGTTTCTTTTAGATGTTTTAATACTCTAGGGTCTGTTTCACAATATACAAATAAAGTATCGTATATTTAAATACCAAATAAATCATCTGACAGATAAAATTTCTGAGTAATATAGTTCGCGTTTCACTATGATCTTACCAATAATTTTATTTACCATATAGATCACGAAGTATAGATACAAGGAGTCCGAACGTAATGTTGAACGAAAGGTCTCAATTTAAGGGACAGATTTTTGGCCGGTAGAGCGCGCCTTTTTCAAGAAGTACTCGTTTGAACTATTGACACCTGTGGAAAAAAATATTCTGAGAAACGTGGAGTTAAATATAAGTTTTAGGAAATTTTTAGAAATGTTTCGAGTTCTTTAAACCCAACAATACAGAGAAGGTCAAGAGATATTCTGATATTCTATAATAGCATCGGTACGTCCTGAATACTTGCGCAGCCAGTGGCAGAAAATAGAACTATGATCTGGGTTTATTATTGTGTACACGAAATATTATGGAAAAGCCTATACCGTTCGGACTCCTTGTATCTATACTTCGTGATATAGATATTTGACAGATTATAAACAGTAGGTTTGGCAACGTCGCATTCTGTAGATCCGTTTTACGAAACCCATATTGAAAACGAAACATTTTCTGTTATAAGTAAATGTAAAAGCACTTTTTCATTATAATGTTAAACAACATTTTTGTTTACACAGAAATAGTTTTAAATATATCATATAAAAATATTGTAATGGTCACTAAAGCTGTTTATAATTTTATTTTTCATTATTGTTTACACGTAGTTCGGAACGTGAAATGTCAAATAAAGCAATGTCAAACTTCGTAAATAAAATAACCTCTCCGAGTCCATGGTAAACAATAACTTAACTAACTGTTATAAGTTGTCCGGTTTCTAACAATTGATTTTATTACATAATATAATGATGTCTCAAAAACGTGAGACAAGTGTTAACTTCACTAGAGATGAAATCGAGATTTTAGTAAAGTTGGTGGATTAGGGTTTTGATAAAGAAAAACGTCAACACAAGAGGGAAATGTGTGCTCTTGAAAAGGAAATAATGTTAAAAAAGTTTAATGAACAATAAAACACTTTTATTAAATTAAATTTTTTAATTTTTTAAACTTATAAAAACAAAATTACCGAAGCAAATATGCAAAATAATCATTTACTATTCTGTTTCTGACACCTGCATCTTGAATGTTACTATTGTATCCTTATCCTACTTTGTCTTAAATTCCGTATCATCCAAAGCACATCCAAAGCTTACATATACATAGTTAATGCGATGCCGAAACACAGGATCTCTGCGCGATTTGCATAAAAGATCCATAAAATCATCAAAATCGTCTTCAATGATATTATATATTTCCATTTTACTAATAATTTACGAAAAAAACACCACAACAAAATCAACAGACAACTGTTAATAATGAAATAACATCTGTCAAATAATTTAACTAACATTATATCTTTGCTATTTGCAGCTTGGGCCGACCTTATAGTTTATTTTACACTTTATGTGGCAGTTAGCGCTATTTAGGGATTGTGAAACGCAAGCTGTGTCAATATTCAATGGATAAGTTGCAAGTAGCTTATTGGGGACTTTATTTGGACTTTGTGAAACAGGCCCTTACCTATTTACTTTAATACTGGTATTTTGAAAGCTTTAACTATGCCATGTCCGTAATTAAAAATGTAAAATACGCATTAAGTATGTATATATATACGCATTAAGTATATATAAGTATGTACAATACAATACAATACAATACAAAATTCTTTATTGTACACCAAAGAAAAAACAAGATACATAATTTGTTACAGCAGATGGTACGTACAAGCGGCGGTCTTATAGCTAATAGCGATCTCTTCCAGACAACTTAAATGGAAACTAACGAAGAATTACAGATATGGGCAAATTAGGTGTATCCCATCTGGCGTGTAATATTACTATTGTAACCTTCATAACTATAAAAAAAAAAAAGAAATAATGCTAACGTAACATACACAATTATGGATAAAAAAAATAATAATAATTCTAAAAACACTATTAAGGCAATAAATACTTTGGTTATACCCTTACTCACATACTCTTTTGGCATTATAAAATGGAACAAAACAGAACTTAAAAATCTTCAAAGAAAAATACACACCACTATGACCAAATTTCGTAAAAATCATCCGCGATCATGTTTACAAAGGCTAACATTACCAAGAACAGAAGGTGGGAGAGGACTTATGGATATCGTAAATTTACACAACAGACAAATTAGCACACTTCGTAAATATTTCTTTGCAAAATCTGAATCTTCCATCTTACATAAACTAATAGAACACAATGACTGTAAACTGACTCCCTTAAACCTTCAAAACACTACTGAACAGATTAATGAAAAAGTAACCGATGATGCTACTAAGGTCACTCAATGGGCCCAAAAATCTCTCCACGGAAGACACCGTCAAGATTTTTGTCAACCTAACGTCGACAAAGAAGCGTCGAACGAATGGCTCAAACGAGGTGAACTTTTCCCGGAGACTGAAGGTTTCATGATCGCAATTCAAGACCAGGTGATTGAGACTATAAATTATCGAAAGTACATAATCAAGAACTTACCAACAGACAGTTGTAGAAAATGTAATAGTTGCCCTGAAACGATACAACACATCACCGGTGCATGTAAATCAATAGCCCAAACCGATTATAAATATAGACATGATCAAGTTGCACATATCATACACCAAAAACTTGCACACAAATATAATTTAGTTGACTCCGTAGTACCATATTATAAATATAAACCCGAATCTGTTTTAGAAAACGCTAACACTAAACTTTACTTTGATCGAGCTATACTTACCGACCGTACAATTCACTATAACCGACCCGATATTACACTTATTAATAAAATTACTAAAATAGGTTACTTAATAGATATAGCTATTCAAAACAGCCACAACCTACAAGCAACAATAGCTGAGAAGTTAACGAAATATGTTGAACTGAAAGATGAAATTACTCGTTTATGGCATCTACGAAACGTTACAATTGTTCCATTGGTCTTGTCAACTACTGGAGTAATACCGAAACAACTACATCAATCTTTAGTTACACTAAACCTACCATCAAATACCTACCACATCATGCAAAAAGCCGCGATATTAAACACTTGTAGATTAGTGAGAAAATTCCTTCAGGGGGATTCCAACAATCCACCATCACACAATCACATTTCTTTAACGCGACACACATCTATTACAAACCAAATTACAAATTCCACTGACAATTACTTGGCTTAGGCCCGTATTGTCGGTGTTTTCACCGGTTAGCCGAGAAAATTAAATTTTAAAAACAAATAATAATGGTACATAATGGAAGAAAATAAATATAATAAATAGATTAATAGATTATAAACTTGAAATATTTCTAATAATAGTTATAATATACAAATAAATAAATATATATCATAAAATGCCATATACAGTGGCAATTCGAATAAGGTAACTAAAGTTGGGAATGATAGTGGTCGGTAACCATATTTTTAAAGATTGGCAGGGACTTAGCTTGCCTCACGGCTAATGGCAGACTATTCCATAAGCGTGCGGCTTGTATCGCAAACGATTTGTCTGCAAATACCGTCGCATGCTGTGGTATTTCCAGCTGCAGATTTTCCGATGATCTCAGCGACTTTGAATGTGCATCACAGAGGAACCGAAAGCGTTCCTTAAGATAGACAGGAGTACGGGGATTAAAAAGAATATTGTAAAGTAAGAAAAGAATATGTGTATTCCGGCGAAGTCGTATAGGAAACCACTTGAGCTTAGTACCAAATTCAGATATATGGTCATATTTGCGCAAGCCAAATATGAACCTAATACAAAAGTTTTGAAGCCGCTCAAGTTTATCGAGTTGTTCTTCAGTGAGGTCAAGATAGCTAGCATCTGCGTAGTCGAGAATTGGTAAAAGAAGAGATTGAGCGAGCGCGACTTTAGTGTTAGTCGGTAGAAAGTTACGTAACCTTCTTAAAGAAGCTGCTGACGCAAACAGCTTACGACTGACTTCCCTGACATGTGGACCCCAAGAAAGAGTTTTGTCGATGTGTACACCAAGATTCTTTACTTTATCGCTTACAGGTAAAACCGTGCCGTCCGGCGATATTTGTGTTATGTTACCCCAGTCAATTTTAGAGACCAGTCTTGAGCTTCCGACGATTAAGACTTGGCTTTTCTTTGGATTTATTGAAATGCCATGAGAATTGCTCCATTCCATAATGTATTTTAAATCTACATTTATTTTATCAATAGCCTCAAATAAGTTTTCAAGATTGGCATGCGCGTAGATTTGTAAGTCATCGGCATAAAGATGGTAGGACGAAAGAAGTTTATGTGAAATAGAATTTATAATAATTGGTCAAGTGCGAGTCGGACTCGCGCACGAAGGGTTCCGTACCATTATCTATGCAACATAAGGCAACGTTATTAGTATCGAGCAAGAAACGGTAAAAAAATCATGTTTGTTGTATGGGAGCCCCCCTTAAATATTTATTTTATTTTATTTTTAGTATTTGTTGTTATAGCGGCAATAGAAATACATCATCTGTGAAAATTTCAACTGTCTAGCTATCACCGTTCTTGAGATACTGCGTACGGAACCCTAAAAATCATGTTAGTTGTATGGGAGCCCCCCTTAAATATTTATTTTATTTTATTTTTAGTATTTTTTGTTATAGCGGCAATAGAAATACATCATCTGTGAAAATTTCAACTGTCTAGCTATCACCGTTCTTGAGATACTGGGTAAGGAACCCTAAAAATCATGTTTGTTGTATGGGAGCCCCCCTTAAATATTTATTTTATTTTATTTTTAGTATTTGTTGTTATAGCGGCAATAGAAATACATCATATGTGAAAATTTCAACTCTCTAGCTATCACCGTTCTTGAGATACAGCCTGGTGACAGACGGACGGACGGACGGACGGACGGACGGACGGACGGACGGACGGACGGACGGACGGACGGACGGACGGACGGACGGACAGCGAAGTCTCAGTAATAGGGTTTCCGTTTTTACCCTTTGGGTACGGAACCCTAAAAATTGAGAAAAGTAAGGGAGATAAAACGCCGCTCTGCGGTACACCGGCTGTAATATTACACCAAGACGAGTAGGTATCTTCAATACGAATACGCTGCCGGCGACATATTATAATATTTATTATTATTTTTTTCAAAATTTTTTTTCTACACATTTGTGTAGAAAAAAATTTTTGTACAAACATTAAAAATCAATTGGCATTGTTCATAATTTTTGACCTGATGTTTTTATATTCAATATATAAAAACATCAGGTCAAAAATTATGAACAATGCCAATTGATTTTTAATGTTAAATTAAAATCCATAATCACGATTGCAAACATCATTTATAAAGCAAATTTACTTTAATTTCAGAATATAAACAAAACAGAGTATA
The DNA here is from genome assembly GCA_916999025.1 of Orgyia antiqua. Taxonomy (NCBI): domain Eukaryota; kingdom Metazoa; phylum Arthropoda; class Insecta; order Lepidoptera; family Erebidae; genus Orgyia; species Orgyia antiqua. The sequence continues at coordinate 26,953,436 of OU779862.1, forward strand.
CATAAATCCGCTACCTAATGAGTAACTTTCAAAAGAACAACACATGGCCATCTGATAAAAGTGTCTGCCACATACTGTGTGCCGATAATACGGACAAATTATGAAGTTTTAACAAGTTCGTGAAATAAATCTCGCGTCGCGGTTATCGCAACGTAGGCGCGGCGTATCGCTATTCTACAGTGTTGCCAGATATTTATCAAAATAATGGTTTGGGGTAATTAATTGTGATGCTATTGTTGATTATTATCATAAATAGGGTAAACTTGTCATTGTTCTATAAATAAGATTAAGCTTTATAATTTTGACAATTTCTCGACTAACCTAGAAATATAATTCATTAAAAACAAACCGTATTTTTTACATTTACATCAACAGAGAAGTGGTGTTATATACTTATGGTCTTATTCATAATGACTTATCGGAGTAATTTATTGATTTTGCAATTGACATGCTATGCTTTACTGTACGTAGAAATACGATATAAACTCAATCGAGTGACGATTGTGGTGGTTAATTTGAATGCTACAAGCACGACCGCAATAAGCTCAGTTGGAAGAGCTTCGGAACGGTATTCCGAGGTCGTGGGTTCAAGTCCCGCTTGCGGCAATCACTTTTTCCGCCATAATTTAATTTATTGACTTATCGGAGGTTTAAAAGTTCACTAAAATCAGTTCGCGAAAATTGTCAAAACTTGTTATTCATAATAGTCTTTTTACGCTAAAACGTTTATTATCTCTCCGATAAAATCTCCATTTAAACCTACGATAAGTCATTATGAATAAGACCATTAAAGTGTATAGAATACTAATAACATTTCATTACGATCTGGGTTAAGGTAGCAAATTACAATTGCCAATATATAATGTAGCAAGCGATAAGCTTTCTAGTGAGTTTCATAACAACGTTATTTAAACTCTTTTGTAAAAGATACTAATATTTTCTTATATTATATCCATAAAACAATCTTTGCAATAACCGCAGCTGGACTTTCAGCCTAAGCAATGCCTGTTTCAATACATACAACTACTAATAGTTTCAACCTCGATAGATAACAGAAAGTGTACCTATGAATAAAAATATCATGAATCCATAAATAAATTATTTATAATATTTTGACTATAATTTTATAAACAACTCATATCTTAAATTTTGTATCGTCCAGGAGTGCAAATAAATCACAATAAGCTGGCAACACGTTAACCCTCCGCCGCAGATGTATAAGTGGTAAGGTAAAGAATGGTAAAGTAAAGTAATAAATTAATTGGCGACTAAGTTGGGAGTAAGGCGCGCGTGGGTATACTCAAGTTTAGACTATTAATTTGGGTCTTAAAGGCGAACGCCTACAAATAACAGACGATATGTGAACGTGTGAGCCGGAATTAATTTTGAAGTGGCTGAAAAGTTGATAGACAAAGTAAGATGATTGCAAAAATTAATTCTTAAAAACATTAATAATAATATAATAATAAATATTCAGGACATTTCACACAACGTCCTCTGGTCCCAAAGTAAGCTATATTTCTATGCTTGTATTATGGGTACCAGATACGGATAAACTACATATACTACTTTTCTTTTGTAAATACATACTTATAATACATAGAAAGCACCCAGACGCTGTACAAACATTTGTATGACATTTATGGATATCACACAAATGACTGTCCCAAGCGGGAATATAATCCGCGACCTCGTGATCGGCAGTCCATTACATAAACCACTCCACCACGAAGCCCGTCAATTATCTTTACTTATTATAAATCAAAGTCGTTATTGTTGTATGTATATCCCTATGTGAGCTTATATCTTGCATACTACGCAACGGATTTTCATGCGGTTTTTTGAATAGATAGTTTGGTTCAATAAAATGTTTTTCTGTAATAATTTGTAAGGCTTTGGTTATAATATTCCACGCGTACGAAGCTGCAATCAAAAGCTAGTGTAAGTGTAGTGAAGATGTAGAGTAAACATGATTGCGTAGCTATTATAATAAAAAAAAAAATTACGATGTGATATGAGCGTAAAAATCAAGTAAGAAAATTTTTTGAAAGTGCTCGTTTTTATTACATATCTTTCAAAAAATAAATATCTATCGTGATATTATATAAAATCTACGGTTTACTACCAACAAAAACAAATAACACTAAGTGATTACCATAAATAAGGAAAGCATCACACTAACAACCATTTCCCAACCCAAACGTATTGAGTACGCCATTTTGGTCTGATTGATTCACCTATAATGACTTTTGGCCAAAGTTTTCGCACCGAAAACGACTGCTTTCGTCAATTTAACGCATTAAATACCTCTTTAGATATAATAAATTTTACTTCAAAGACTATTTCAACTCGCAACTTAGCAATATTAAAACATTTCTAGATTTATTTTAATTGTTTTTGAACAATGATCCCTATTTATTTATTAGACTATTAAGAATTACTTGATGATTTTACAATCGTAGCTAAATTTTATTAAATTACTAGCTGCTGCCCGCGATTTCGTACGCGTAGAAATTAGAAATTTTTCCCGTTCCTGCTACATTTTTCTCTGATGTTTCATTCCTATTAGTCGCAGCGTGATGTTATATAACCTATAGCTTTCCTTGACAATTGTACTATCAACCACTAAAAAAAAATTTCAAGTCGCACCAGTGGTTTCTAAGATTAGCGCGTTCAAACAAACAAACAAACTCTTCAGGAAAATGCAATGACCTATAAGATGTAGTCTATGAGTAGGTACATCAAAAGGTAAAGTTCAAGCCGCATTTGCTTACAAATTGTTTCGCGCCACATAATTATGGTACAACGAGATAATTATTTCTAATTCACTACTGACTTACTACTTTTTAAATTCTTGTATAGAATTTACAGAGATAATATAAATGATACATATTTTACGAATCTGCTTTCTTGGTTTTATTGTCACTTCTGGACTATTAAATATTTTTAATGAACAAAAAGAAAATAAAATAGAAATCATGCTTTTACTGTAATTTATATAGCGATTACTTGTCGCCATGCTAACTCAAAGAATTGGTCGAAAACGTTTGTTCTTATTAAGTGGATAAAGTTATACAAACTTAAAAGTAAAACTTATGAAATCCACGTGGTTGTAGTGGGCGGATACAGCAGCGGCTCATCCCCCACCTGTTGCTTATCCGGCTGATCCGCCCTCGTGGATATGCGCGGATATAGCTATGTGCGCGGATATACGGATACGATGATCTGCGCGCCACGCCTAGCGACGCCCAACGGGTTAGCTAGAATCTATAAAGAAAATTAGTCTTGGACGTTTACTTAGTAACTAATAATGATCCTCATTCCATAAACTTGAGTATTTTGGTATCTAATCCATACTAGATTATTGCTCTACATTTACCTTTAACATTCAAATATTTCCTTCGTTAAGTAAGCAATTTAATAAGTGATAGGTAAATTTTTGAGAATCGTAACTTGCTTTAGACGATTGATCTAAATGTAATGATTGATCTAATAGTAAAGTGCTTCTAAAACTTAAACAGAACCCCTTTTCTAATCACCCTTCCTACAAAGGTTGGGTCAAACAGCCGGTACAGCTTAATAGCCCGTCTTACCTCTAAGACATAGTTCGATGACAACTAAACTCCTAATTGGCACCAAATCGAATTACTAAATGTGTATCGAACCCTCGATCTAGCACTTAGCACGGATCCTTTTAACGGTTTAGTGAAGACGATTCCCTTGTGAGACGAAATTCGACAATTAAGAGTTACTCCCTTTGTCTTTGCTTGTATAAGTTATGTTTTCTAATGAATTTTATTGATTTCTCTTGTATTGATATGCTCAATCTTTACAAGTGGTCTGTGGTGTTATTTAACTGTTTTAGGGCTCCATAGGTGTAGACATTTTTGATAATTAAATTCTAGTTTTGTATTTCTGTCTGTAATGTTGATAGCCAGAAAATAATAAATATAAAATAAATAGGAGAGACTGGAAGGAAAAATCGTGCTGCATCGACCCCAAGTAGCTTCGGAAGAAAAAGAAGAAGTATTTCTGTCCGTATACTGCATTGCGTAGGTTTTAGTGTCCCTATTTTCCACCTACTTAAAAACCGCTATAACCCCATTCTTTTTTCTAGGTGTCTTACTGTCTCTATTTAAACCTGCAATAACAAGGTTGGCATAGGAACATATTGTCAAAAAAACTTTCAACAAAAACTTATTCAGATTGGAAACTATGATGTAACACAGTGTAACACACACAAACGTGTACAGATATATAGTACCTAGCTCTACAAATTAAAATTAGAATACTTCTCCTTTAATAGTTGGTAGCGCAAAGACATCGTTATCAAGTTTCACTTTACAGTGATTGAATTTAAATCCATTCCCAGTGCTACGTGTAAGTTATACATAAAGGGGGTCTAGATCACACATATTGACATTACGGTCGGAGTGGTGACCCAGAATGGTTAGAAGCAACTTAATGTATGAAGTGGACAAGACGTTACCAACCACTTTGCTTAACGATAGTTCAAAACTAGCCAAAGTCGGATAGCACCATGTTTAACTAGCGTTAGTTTAATTTGTTTTTAGTTTATCTGTGTGGGAATGGATTACGAATACTAGAGGTGATCGTTATATTAGATAGCTGATAAAATAATCTAATATTTATTAATAATCATTCAACCTATTATTTATTACAACTGGCAAGCGTTATTTATGTTGTGATTTATTTTTTATTTTTATTAGTTAAGACCCATTCATTATACACACAACACATCACATGCACTATTCGAAACGAAACGGAACGTCCCATTCAAAGTCGATTGCACTTGGCAGTATAATATTTTTGTCACCTACCAAATTATACTCTAAGGTGACCGCATAAGAACTATTTCCGTTAAATAACAAAATAATATATTAGTTTGCCTAATATATTTATTAAATATATTATGCAAACTAATATATTTTGTTCGGCTAGAAGTCGATTGCACTTGGCAGTATAATATTTTTGTCACCTACCAAATTATACTCTAAGGTGACCGCATAAGAACTATTTCCGTTAAATAACAAAATAATATATTAGTTTGCCTAATATATTTATTAAATATATTATGCAGTCACCTACCAAATTATACTCTAAGGTGACCGCATAAGAACTATTTCCGTTAAATAACAAAATAATATAACGATCTTAACTCTTATCTCTATAACGATAATCAAAACGGGTCGTTGTACGAAGCGAACTAATATATTATATAATACGAGTATATTATAGCGTATAAAATAATAGGCGTTTTAAAAATAGCGTATCGTTATAACGCGTTTGCAATATATAGCCGTTGCGAACACTCCTAACGAATACAGGCGTCTCTATCTTATGTGTGTTTTAGGCTGCTGTAAGAACCAGCGAAGAGATATTATAATCAGTTAACATCAAATGGGAGGGATGGAAATCTTGAAACTGAACTCTATTCTCTCAGCCTGGTCAGCACGGTATAGTAGACCAAATACCATCCCGAAGGGGAGGAGGATCGTGCCCAACAGTGGGACGTCAGTGGAGATCAAGAAGAAGAAATTGAAATAGAATGAATGAATAAATGAGTACTCTTTATTGTACGCCAAAATAAAATTACAAACTTAAATATATAAACTTAGATATATAAACAATGTTTAGACAAGGTACAATAGGCGGTCTTATCACAAGTTGTGATCTCTTACAGACAACCTTAAGATGGAATTAACTTATAGACAATAAGTTAAAAGGCATATTGTGGCGCAGCGTGAATGATGAAAGTACCTACATAAATATATTAAATTACACAGCTTATCTACATAAAGAATACATGTAAATAAATACATACAGTTATTTATTTATTTTATTTATTTATTACATCAACTGCTCATTGCACTTACAGTCACCCAAGACGTGCAATGAACTATTATTTATTACATAATTATAAGAATATTATATATTTAAAAACATTTTACAGTGGTTAAAAAATGTATTAAATGTGTCGAAAAAAATATCGACTTGCTGATGCTGGGTAATCAGAGTGTTGAGCATTGCCACGACACGATTAGTAGGAGCGTGCTCAGCCTCGCAGGTTCGGACCGCGGCCGACGCAAACAGGGGGCGCGAGCGCAGGCGCGCGTACTGGCGCGGCGCGTACAGGGCGCAGCGACTTAGCGCATCAGGGTTATTTATTTTGTTGCGCAACAGCAAATAATAATGTATCATGAGAGCACATTTACGCCTTGATTCGAGTGTGTCAATACCTACCATGCCCGAGACGAATAACGATGGATATAAATAGGGATAATATCCGTACAATTTTTGATACAGGTACCTAACAAATTTACGTTGAACCCGTTCAATCATTAAGGTGTACTTCTTCTCGTGCGGATTCCAAACTACTGAGTTAAATTCTAAGATGCTCCGAACGAAGGAGAAGTACAGTACTATGATAGCACTTCTGTCCTGAAATCTTGACGACTGCCTCATAACAAATCCAAGAGATCTGAATCCCTTGCTACATATAGCTGTGATATGAGCGTTGAAGGTCAGCGCTGTATCCATGGTTAAACCTAAATCACGTATTTGTGCAGTTCGCTCTAAGGGTTCTGCACCAAGATTATAACTATGTAGATAGGGTGATCTTGAGCGAGTGTATGTAACTATTTTGCATTTAGTTGCATTAAATTGAAGCTGATTACGCACACTCCATGCCAACACATTATTGATATCACGCTGAAACGTTTGACAGTCGTCTACACCTCGTATCCCCAAGAACAGCTTCAAGTCGTCAGCGAACATGAGACAACGAGCTGCACTGACGACATCCGGCAAATCATTTACCATTATCAGGAATAAGGTAGGCCCGAGGACACTGCCTTGACTCACACCAGAACGGGTTTCATACGAATCTGACTGATATTGAGATAGCTGTACATACTGCGTGCGATTTGTAAAGTAACTAGTAAACAGTTTTAACAGACTGGGAGCAAATCCTGCTTCTGAGCACTTTTTTAGTAAGATATCGTTATGGACTCGATCAAATGCTTTTTTAAAATCGAAGTATGCCGCGTCAACCTGACTATTCAACTCCAATTCGGCTACTGAATAGTCGACAAAATTAATTAAATTTGTGGCAGTGGATCGTCCGGCTCTAAATCCATGCTGACACTCGCTCAACCGTGAGTCAATCTGCCTCGTTATGTGCCGACTGAGTATGGATTCAAAGATCTTGCCGAGTGTCGACAGTACAGCAATGGGTCTGTAATTAGTCACCTGAGACCTGGAGCCATCCTTGGGGACAGGTGTCACACGTGACACTTTCCAAGCATGGGGATACGTACATGTTCTCAAGGCTAAATTTACAATGTGTAAGAGAGGTTTCTCAAGTACTGACGAGCAGTCTTTAATTAAATATGGTGGTATACCATCTGGTCCGGTGGAAGATCTAGGTCTTAGATCTTTAATCGCCTGTGAAAGATCAGTAGGGCCAATATTGTTAATAGTAACCTGATTAGAGCAAAGGGAGCTATGACTTTCGCTAAATGAGGTATCAACACTTAAAATGGGCTGCTCTGACAAAAAAACTGATTGGAAATATTCTGCAAAAGCGTTAGCAGCTTCTAAGCCTGACACAGATCTATTTTGGTACAGAAATTCAGTACTTGAGTCTCGAGGACCCTGTTGATTCTTTATAAAGTCCCAGAAAGTCTTTGGGTTCTTTTTAATGTCCTGTTCCGTTCTTCTAATAAAGTCCGAGTAAGCATATCTTATTAATTCTTTAGCACGCTGCCTATAATATTTAAACATTTCTAAATTATATTCTATATTTGATATTCTAAATTTTTTCAGGTGATAATGTTTATGTTTTATGCAATTAATTATATCCGATGTGTACCATTTGGGGTAAATATACTTGCTAGGGTTCGTAACAGTCGCTGTGACGGGGACGTTTTGATGAAAAGCAGATTTTAATTTGGAATAAAACATTGATAAAGCATCGTTAACATTTGTCAAACCAACAACATCGGACCAGTCTAATAAACGGATGCATTCATAGAGTGCCGGAAAGTTAGCTTTACTGAAGTTCCACCGCGGTGTATGGGTGTCGCTGGACTCCGTCACCCGCGGAACACAGCGCGCTTGCGCTCGCGCCGCCTCAAGCCGTCTCACTGTGAGGCGGACACCGAGCGGCGGGTGGTGAGCGTCGATAGGTACTAGGGGCGTCACATCCTCCACTATACACACATGCTCATCACTCTGATTGCTCAACACAAGATCTAATATATTGCCATAACTATTTTTAACATTGTTGTACTGTTTGAGTTTACAGAATGACAAAAAATATTCGAAATGAACACTTACGTTGCGACTACAAGAATTTAAATTACTGACGTACGTACTGACTCTCGTTCAAACCGCCGCCCGGGAGCCACGCTATGCTCTCGTGAGAAAAGAAGTCACGTATTCGCCGCGACACGAGGACTACGCTCTGTTCTCGTGGAAGAAGACTAAGAAGAAGTCGCTAACCGCACCACGGAAGACCGCTACGTCTTTCCGTGGAAGAAGAAGACGCGCCTAAGGTCATTGTCGGACCAGTGTGTGTCGCGAACCGCACGAAAGACATTGTGTCGTCGTTAATAAACCACGATTGTTAAATTACTAAAATCGCTGCAATATATGACGTACGTCGTGTTGCCTAAAACTCCGAATTGTGAACTATTAATGATATTCGCGAGTGCATGTGTTTAGACCAAACCGTGCGCCTATAACCGCAAGAATTACCTGTCCTGCCTTACAACCAGGACTGTGGAGATCAGAATAAGAAGACGAACAAGAGAAGATTGTGGTGAGTCGCATGTCTCCATTTAATATCCTTCCTGTTTCCGTCTATAGGGCAACGTAGTTCGATCCTCCTTATCTGTATCTTCTTATAATTTAGATCCTAGTAAGACCTACCACAAACCTCTGTGGCTTTATACGGCAAGGGTCTGGATTCCGCACCGCCAAACTCTAGTTCTTCTGGACGAGTTTTGTACCCCCCGCGCACCTCTGTCTTATATAGGCAGGGGCGCTAACAACTTTGGTCCTTTCGAGCCGGACCTGGTTCTTCTGGACAGGAACTTTATGTCCTGTCATTTGTTCCATAGAATCGGGTTACTAGAACCCTCATACTTCGGGTTCCCCCCCCCCCCGCTTTTTAATATTTTCTAAATATAAATTCATATAAAACCCCATAAATTCATATAGGTACATATTTAACTTAAACTACTTAATCAATTATATACTTTAACGTTAAAGATCCCGCTTCGTTAGTGCACCTGTTTACTAACGCATGTTCATTTCATAAAATCTATAAATAGATCGCTGTTATTACCTTTATTCATTCAAGGTTAATCATTTGTTATAACTTTGAAATAATATCGCATTCCCTGTGGTTACATTTTTATCAAGCTACCCGCATTTCAAGCCCCCGCGATTTAAATATCGCTCGCATAGATTCTAGAAACTGATTCTAGAAGTTTCTATTTTTAAATACCTTCAACTTAAGTCAATAGTTATATTACAAATACTATCCGCGTATTGCTTATGTATGTTTAGGTATAATTGCGTAGATATTACAATAAGTAAGCTGTAAATCTATCACTATTCATATTTTAGAAATAACGCATTATTTTTCTGTCTCGTTTGGTTATTATAAATTAACATGGAGACTCGCGCGACAAAGGAACGCGACCACAAAGGGCCATCTACTTTGTCAGATGAAATTAGGGATCCGCAACTATCGTTATTGGAAGCGAAGCGAAATATTCTATTTGAACGCGTACAAAGTATATACGATTGCGCTAAAACCGCAAATACTTCCGCATTTGATAAGAATTCATTTCTTAGTTCTTGTATGACAGTCGATGAGATTCGAACTAGCTTTCATAAATTATTAGACGAGTATAATATAAGGTTAATGACCCTTAATCCTACCGCAAAGCCTAATTATCAACCATATACCTCATTTGAGGATTTGTATTGTTACATAAAGAGGGTAATGTCCACTTTTATGACAGAACCTTCATCTAAACATCGTAATGAGGTCATGACATCTAGTACTCTAAGATTACCCGCTTTAGAGTTAGTCTCATTCGATGGAGACATTCGCAACTGGCCAATATTTTATGCCAGCTTTAAAACTAACGTACACGATAATAAATCGTTAACAGACGCTGATAAGTTGTATTATTTAATGGGTAAACTGTCATTTAAAGCGCAATCGGTTTTCGCAGGCATCACCGCTAATGCGCAAAATTATCCAATAATATTTCAGTCGTTAGTAGATAGATACGAAGATACGCGTACATTAGGTCGCACTTATTTAGATCAAATTATAAATCTTAAATTATCAAACACCGCTTCTATTACAAACTATCAATCCTTTGTTGATCAGTTAATTACCGCAATCGAGTCGCTGAAAAATCTACGATTAGATGATCTCGCTGATTTTATTTTACTGCATATCGCTATAAATAAATTCGATATTGACACAGTCCGTTCATTTGAAATGTCTGTACGTCATAATAAAATACCTACACTTAATAGTTTCGTGTCATTTATTAAAGATCAATGTCGAGTGTACCGCAATACTCCAACTGTATCGCTTAACAATAAAACTGTGATTAATAATAATATAAAAACTTCTAAAAATAATTACAGTCAACCTCCAAACCCGCGCGCTTATGTAGTATGTTCGGATACCGCTAATAATAATTCGCTAACTTGTTTATGTAATAATATTTTGCACAAACATTTATTTAAATGTCCCGCTTTCAATAAATTAACTCCCATGAATCGCTTTCAAATTGTTAAAGATAAAACCGCGTGTGTTAATTGCTTAAGCATTAAACACTTAACAAACAAATGCATCTCTAAAAATAGATGTCGCTTTTGTAACCGCAAACATCATTCTTCCTTACATAGAAATAATATTTCACCGCACCCGCTAATTAATAATAATATTCGCAATCCTACCGTTCCAACCGCTGAGCCTTCGCCGCCGCAGCAGCCGGTCGCATCGCACGCGACATGTACTAGTTCGAATTCTCAACGCGAGGTCTCGCTATGTTCAACATGCATTGCTCGCTCGATGCCAACCGCGCCGTATAATACCGCACAAAACGCGCCGTGTACGACGAGTATATCTACTGTCTTGCTCGCCACGGCCCAAGTAGTTATATACGATAATTACGGTAAGCCTCATGTCTGTCGATGCCTTATAGATTCCGCCTCGCAAAGTAATTTTATTACTTATGATTGTTTTAAACGCCTAGGATTATGGGATAATTTTCAAAATTCTTCCTTACTAGTTAGAGGAATAGGTGGCTCACAAAAATCGGTTAAAGGATTGGTAGATATTAAGATATATTCGTGTTTTAATAATGATATTTGTTATGATTTATCCGCATTAATAGTGGAACAAATTACAGATAACTTACCGACTGTTCAAGTAAATGTTCCCGCGCTTGAACATTTTAAATCGTTACAGTTAGCTGACCCGTCATTTTCGATACCGGGCAGCATAGACATACTACTAGGAGCTGAGCTCTTCCCGCATCTACTGTTGTCTGTCGCTGGACATAGTAGACAATTAAATATGCCAACCGCGATTGAAACAACTCTTGGTGTCATTGTTATGGGTAGGGCACCCATTTTTAATAACGTTATGCATACAGCCTCGTATTGTTCTACCGAGAGCGATATAGATGCGCTTCTCAAACGTTTTTGGGAACTTGAGGAAATCTCCGTTCCTCTCGCTATGAGTTGCGCTGACCGCGAATGTGAAGAATTCTTTCGTGAAACTACGACTCGTGAGGATCACGGACGGTACATAGTAGCCTTACCCTTCAGTGGTGATCCGTATTCTTTAGGTGACTCTTACGTCTCCACCCTACGACGTTATCACTGCTTAGAACGTAAACTCGACGCGTCTTTAAAGTTACGCAACGCTTATAACGACGTCATGCGCGATTATATAAATAAAGGATATTTAAGTCCTGTGATAAGAGACAGCGACGTTAAGCCCGCGTATTATATTCCTCACAGAGCAGTTATTCGCGACGATAAAATTACTAGTAAACTTAGAATAGTGTTAGACGCAAGCAGCCCAACTAGTAGTGGTCTGTCGTTAAATGATATTTTACATACTGGCCCTAACTTACAGGGTGATCTATTTAATATTATACTTATTTTCCGCCTGTTTAAAGTTGCGCTCACGGCTGACTGCCGTCAAATGTTTCTCAATATAAGTGTACGTGATTCCGATCGCAGGTATCAACGTATATTATATAGATTTGATAAACACGAGCCTATTTCTGTTTATCAATTTAACCGCGTATGTTTTGGATTAACTTCCAGTCCGTACCACGCATTGCGCGTTGTACGTCAATTAATCGCCGACGAAGGTGATAAATACCCCGCTGCAGCCCTAGCGGCGTCTTCCGCGTTATATATGGATGACATCGCTTATAGTGTCATGTCCGAACCGCAGGCCATAAGCCTTTGTGAAGAGCTTATACAGCTTTTCAAGCGTGGTCAATTAGACCTCGTCAAATGGATGAGTAACTCAAAGGTGGTTCTCGAGAACATACCTATATCACATAGGGCCTCTCCTGACATTGTGTTTGGAGAATCCGTACCGCAAAAGGTCCTCGGTTTACGTTGGGACCAATCGCGTGATAGTTTCCGCTATGACGTCACATTACCAGATGACAAATGTACAAGGCGCACAATGCTTTCCCTTGTGGCTCGTTTGTGGGATCTGATGGGTTTTGTGGCCCCCACTATTTTATATGCTAAACTCTTAATAAAAGACCTTTGGCTAGCTAAATGCGATTGGGATGATACACCTCCCCACCATATCGTAGTCGCTTGGAAACAGTTTTGTGCCGAGCTTTCTACACTTAACGAAATCATTATTCCGCGTCATCTTGGATTGGTTGACGGATGTTCTATAAATTTAGTGGGTTTCGCTGATGCTAGCGAACGCGCATACGGTGGTGTCGTCTATATGACCGTAGCGTCCAATAATAATATCTCCGTGAGATTAGTGTGTGCCAAATCGAAAGTCGCACCGGTAAAAACCGTTTCAATAGCGAGATTAGAGCTATGCGCCGCGCTCCTGTTATCACAATTACTGTGTAAGGTAAAAGACACAATTGCGTGCCGTTACCCCATTGATAAAATAATCGCGTTTACTGATTCAAAAATAACACTCGCTTGGATAAATTCATCTCCGCACCGCTGGCAAACTTTTGTAGCCAATAGAATTACAAAAATAATAGAACTTATTCCCGCTTCTTGCTTTAATCATGTCACAGGCGTAGATAACCCCGCGGATTGTTTATCGCGTGGTGTCACTCCCGCTCAACTCATAAGCCATCCGCTATGGCATCACGGTCCTACGTGGCTAACTTACCCCTATTTTCAGTGGCCGATAACTGTTTGCGACCTAGAATCGCTGAGCGCGGAGGCACCCGAACAAAAGACCGTAGCATACCCTGTGACGTCATCCGTTACACGGCCTACGATCTACGAATTCGCGCTACGTATGTCCGCGTTTCCTAAGTTGTTACGCGCCATCGTCTACGTTTATAAATTTATTAAAATATTATCCCGCGTTATTCAAATTAAATTTATTCAAACCGCGTTGTTAGAAGTTCACATTAGCTGTGACATTCTAAACATTAAAGATAGTATATCTCATTCGCCCGCGTTAAATAAACTTAAGACCATGCTTATGCAAAATCAAGTATTGGTCAATCCGCGACCGCTTACCGCTTTAAGTAGGTGTCCATCGAAGCTTTACGCTTTGGCTCCGCCTGCAACTCTATAAAGCCCTTATAGACAAAGCTAATTAGTTTAAGTATTTAGTTATAAGTTTTAATAATATTAAATAAACCCGCTATAAACATTAATCACCTAGTTTAGGTACCTACCGCGTCCACCGATGGAATTATTCAATTAAGAATATTCCGCTTCCGCTTAATTTAATCATTAAATCGCTCCGCTTACTTAAGTTGTATTACCTATGCCGATTCGTAGTCGCATAGCCTGTTGGCTAACTATTGCTAGTATTTGTAATATGCTTAAGTTATTTTCATATTTTTCTCTAAAGTACCCTTTAGGCCCGGGGGGATGTTGCCGCCATATATCGGCGCAATTATTAATCACTCTTTTTGTAGGTAGATCTATTTTCCTATCCGTTGCCCGCGCCCTCTCCCCAACCTAATTGCGTACTGACTCTCGTTCAAACCGCCGCCCGGGAGCCACGCTATGCTCTCGTGAGAAAAGAAGTCACGTACTCGCCGCGACACGAGGACTACGCTCTGTTCTCGTGGAAGAAGACTAAGAAGAAGTCGCTAACCGCACCACGGAAGACCGCTACGTCTTTCCGTGGAAGAAGAAGACGCGCCTAAGGTCATTGTCGGACCAGTGTGTGTCGCGAACCGCACGAAAGACATTGTGTCGTCGTTAATAAACCACGAGTGTTAAATTACTAAAATCGCTGCAATATATGACGTACGTCGTGTTGCCTAAAACTCCGAATTGTGAACTATTAATGATATTCGCGAGTGCATGTGTTTAGACCAAACCGTGCGCCTATAACCGCAAGAATTACCTGTCCTGCCTTACAACCAGGACTGTGGAGATCAGAATAAGAAGACGAACAAGAGAAGATTGTGGTGAGTCGCATGTCTCCATTTAATATCCTTCCTGTTTCCGTCTATAGGGCAACGTAGTTTGATCCTCCTTATCTGTATCTTCTTATAATTTAGATCCTAGTAAGACCTACCACAAACCTCTGTGGCTTTATACGGCAAGGGTCTGGATTCCGCACCGCCAAACTCTAGTTCTTCTGGACGAGTTTTGTACCCCCCGCGCACCTCTGTCTTATATAGGCAGGGGCGCTAACAACTTTGGTTGTTACGTTGTACCAAAGTTGTTAGCGCCCCTGCCTATATAAGACAGAGGTGCGCGGGGGTTACAAAACTCGTCCAGAAGAACTAGAGTTTGGCGGTGCGGAATCCAGACCCTTGCCGTATAAAGCCACAGAGGTTTGTGGTAGGTCTTACTAGGATCTAAATTATAAGAAGATACAGATAAGGAGGATCAAACTACGTTGCCCTATAGACGGAAACAGGAAGGATATTAAATGGAGACATGCGACTCACCACAATCTTCTCTTGTTCGTCTTCTTATTCTGATCTCCACAGTCCTGGTTGTAAGGCAGGACAGGTAATTCTTGCGGTTATAGGCGCACGGTTTGGTCTAAACACATGCACTCGCGAATATCATTAATAGTTCACAATTCGGGGTTTTAGGCAACACGACGTACGTCATATATTGCAGCGATTTTAGTAATTTAACACTCGCGGTTTATTAACGACGACACAATGTCTTTCGTGCGGTTCGCGACACACACTGGTCCGACAATGACCTTAGGCGCGTCTTCTTCTTCCACGGAAAGACGTAGCGGTCTTCCGTGGTGCGGTTAGCGACTTCTTCTTAGTCCTCTTCCACGAGAACAGAGCGTAGTCCTCGTGTCGCGGCGAGTACGTGACTTCTTTTCTCACGAGAGCATAGCGTGGCTCCCGGGCGGCGGTTTGAACGAGAGTCATTTTAGTACGTTTATTATACATACATGAACTAATACCTACGTACATAAACATACATATATAAAAAAAATATATTAAAATAGCAATCATAGATGATATACATACAATTCAGTACCTGATAAGGATATGTGACAATTTAATTTGGTTGGAGTGACAAATAATGTTCCTTTAGCAGTTTCTTAAATGATGTTGCAGTTACGGCGCTTCTTATCGACTCTGGCAAAGCATTCCACAGGCGAACTGCTTCAATCGTAAACGATTTGCTATAGAAGGTTGTAGAATGAACTGGTATAACCAGTGTCCTATTCTCCGATGATCTCAAACACTTCGCATGTGTGTCATGGAGAAACGTGTGTAATGGAGAAATAGATAAGTATGAAATGAAATATCACACTGTCTCTGTCTGTCTGTCTCCAGCCCATCTACGTTCCACTGTTGGGCACGGACGTCCTCCACTTTGGAAGGGATTATGGTCTACTGTGCCACCCTAAACAGGCGCGTTGGCTCGGCGTTATTTTCGAGATTTCTGTCTCTTACATGATGTTATCTGTGCAGACAATTCCTTAGCTGGCTTTGACAGCACCCTTCGAAGGTAAAGGGGTAATGACACTTGTATTTCCTTCACCACTCAGACCATTGGGTCTGTGTAGGTAGATGATACTTTATTTAAGTTATTCTGATATTTTTCAGGATAACTGTTAGATATTTCAATAGAATATTTAAATTTATGATCTTAAAATAGAGATTTTGTTTACAGTGCCATCTATCTTTGGTCATCGTGCGCCAGCTGTCATTTGAATCATTACTGGGAAATGCATTAATGCCTTTTCGATACCAATGGAAAACTGTTAAGGGGCTGGTTAGGGGCTTTCTAAGATACTGATACAATTAGTATATTGTGCTTCTATACGTCCGATAGTAAACTACAACTTTATATCTGCAGCTGGATTCATTACCTTACAAAGAAGTTTCAACCTTAGCTAATGAAAATTAGATCTGATCATTTGTTTTAGAACTAAAAATATATTTTGTCAAAGCATAGACAAGTTTGCTTGAGTTACTGACCGCATGGAAGAGGTCATTATCATCCAGAAAGCGGCATGCAAGCTTTTGAATTTGGAACGGTAAGAGCTTATTAATTCAATATGGCGGCAACGTCTTGTGCATTAGACCTTCTCTGTTTGACCAATGTACACTAATAATATCGGTAAAGTATCGAACTCTAGCCAAACCAATATTAATAGTATTATTCCCAAACAAGTTAATATTCACTGTTAATATTCAATAAATGTTTAGATCAAAATATCTGATCTGTAATATTGTGATCAAATATTTAGAAAGAGAAAGAGTCTAGTTCTATACTTGAAATTATTTAAAATATGTAATACGGTTTTCAAAATACGTAATATAGCTAAAATACCTAGAAAATGTCTTAAAATATATAATTCGACTAAAATACTCCTACTTATTGCATAATCATAGTAATCAGCGTACCGCAAAACATTTACAGAAGTAGGTACAGCTTCACGAGTAAATATGGATCTTTTAAAATGCGCCGCCTCCTAATTGCCTGCAGATGGACCGGAGCCAATTACGGACGACATTTAACTCGAGTTCAACTGGCCCGATAAATGGTGCAGATACCTTACTCACTTAGTGTTCGAGGCTTCAATGACTAATGACGTCATAAGCTCCGCTACGTTCCTTCTGGACTATGATGATGTACCTAATTTCAAATTTGGAATCCTAACTTTTTAAATTTTAATTTGTGACAGTGGCATTCAAAATATTATTTTTATTCTAATTATAAAACTATTAGGTACCTACATAATTAAAATTCTGAATAAGTAATTAAATATGTAGTTATAAGCACGTATAAAATATTCCTATAGCAAAATCTTTGTAGTAATTTTATTGTATTATACAAATGTAAGTGTAATTTCAGTAATAAAATGATGTCTGTAAGTAATAACACAGAAACAGCAATAAAACTAGTAAGCTACGATCAGAGCACATTAGCCTTACGATAGTGCGCTCTTGATGGCGTATTGTGTGACACACGGACATAAATGTCAACAATCTTTTCTACGTGGTGTAAAAAGACTCTAAGTTTTCCGTCTTTTATAGACGATGTAATGGCGGATTTTGTATACAAGCGTAACGGCCACATTTCCACCACAGCAATTATTCAAAACAATTATGGTATGCAATGAGCGATAACGCTCACTGTGACAGATGGAAAACACTATGCCGTTGTGCCTGGTCACCGTGGATTAGTATACCAACTAATCTCCCGTAGTACCTATAGGAGACCTGTGCCCAACAGTGAGACATCAACTGGCTGTAAATGCTATTTAAAATTTAGTTTATTAAAAGTTGGAAATTCTTGACAATGCAGTGTGTGTTTTTTCAGTAATGTTCGGTGTAGTTTATGTTTCGCGCGATAGTCGTCGCGGCAGAGGTTATTCGTTGCGCTAATGTTCTCTGGCATCTCGTTTGCATTGCGCATTGCACCGACTCAATGTTTACTTAAAACTCTATTATTTACTTTATTTTAATACATACTATGTTATTTTCTATTATTTATAAGTTATGATTGAAAGGACTGAATTACGATGTTGGTTGTGTCGCCACCATGTTTCTTTTTATCAATTATATTGTAAAAGGTAAGTTCAGAAATGATTTTCTTATATACTCGTAAGTATAACAGTTTTCAAACGATATTTTAACGTGTGAGTTACATTATAGGCTCCAAAGTTGTATAAATACATTTGGATAATACTAGGGCTATTAATAGCTCTCCAATAGAACGTTTTAATCCTAACTGTAAACTTTGTATCGTAATAAAAATTGTCGCCTCTAACAAGGCATCATCAGGATATCCCGACAACAAGTGAAAACCGAACCTAGACCACTTTTCTCCGCTAACAGTTAACACAATTATACCTAATGGCATTCCGGTACCTAATAACCACGATATTGTACTGAGATATTTTGTACTACGATTGGTTTTGACCCTAATCTTACAAGTCTCTCTTTTGGGCTTTATTTATTATTATTATTTTTTTATTCGTTATTGTACCTACAATAAACATAGGTGCAGTCACAGATAAAAAATTAAGACATAAAACTCGTAATTAATGTACAAAGGCAAGCTTAACTCATACATGAGTTTTCTTACAGCAAACCACTGTTGAAAGAGAAGTTTATCAACATTTGAATGGTAAAACTACTTTTAATTATAAAAATAAATATTAAAACGGAGTAAAACATATATTACAAATATGAACCAACAAAGTAAATATAACTGAATTGAATTTCGAAGATAGCTAAAAATAAAATACACCGTGAGGCGTGGAAAAGACGAGACTCAAACGAGGCGGGTGTTGCAACTCCTAACTCACACTATTTTCATTTCGTGTACTGCCACATTTAATTTTGTTGAAATTCTAACGTAGCTTTGCAAAAATGTCAACTTTATTCCGTTTCAGCCAGCGTCTACGTTTCATGATGTTTTGCTTTTTCATTTTGCGTTATGTTCCATGTTTTCGAGACGGTCTTTGAGAACTGTAACTTTATGAAAACTTATATACTATCTCTGTTCCTTTCAAGCAAAAAACTATCAAAGCGTATATTTAATTTTGGTTATAACTTTCTCTTGACTTTGTGACATACAAAGTATTTTAAAGTTAGTATGTTTAATGTTTATTAATATACGAGATTCTACTTTAATATAAATTGTAAGAGACTTATAGAATTAGGAAATGAGAAATATCTGTGCTATATACATGTTCTATGACGGGCTTCGTGGCGTAGTGGTTCATGTAATGGACTGCCGTTCACAAGGTCGCAGGTTCGATTCCCGCTTGGGACAATAATTTGTGTGATATCCATAAATGTCATACAAATGTTTGTACTACGTCTGGGTGTTTCTATGTATTATAAGTATGTATTTACAAAAGAAAAAGTAGTTTATGTATTATGTCCGTATTCTGGTACGCATAACTCAAGCATAATAAGCTTAGCTTGGGATCAGAGGACGTTATGTGAAATGTCCGTGAATATATTTATGTTATCAACTTCATTGTCAATAATGTGTGTCATTTTGTAGCAGATCATAGTAAATTTTTTACTGAAACACCTTAATCATAGTAACATTCCACCTAAATGGACTAAAACATTTAACAAGTTTCAAAGAATTTGTACTAAAGAAAGTTGCTAATTAACTTCTCAAATTCGATTTTACTGTTTCACTTCATTCACCTCAGTATTTAATTAACATCGTCTCTTATAAACCCAATACAAAAATATTACTTAAACATAAATATAAAGTACAAGACAGTATATTGAAATCAATAACAACAAAGGATTACAAAATAAACTACCGATCCAACATCAAAAATGCGAACTCGGAATGCCAATTTTTCAAATACGTTTATGGTACAAAGCGTACAATCTTATAACCCATCTGAAATTCATATTGAAAGTCGATCGCATAAAGCCGGGTACACACTGTAAAAGGCTCCGCTCCCGCGGGAGGTGGGTCTAAAAGGCCAGGAGCGATAGCACTCATCGGAGGAATAAGCTTGTTTCTCGACTGCTAGGTTTAGAGATGCGACATCGACTCAATGCTGTTTTATTCTGCTGCCATCAATACTTAAAACGGTTGTGAATGGTTTAGTGATGTAGATGTTATCGACATGTTTTTCGTATGTAAATATTTTGGAAGCTTGATAACATAAATACTAGTATGATGAAATTATTATTTGTATCGTACCTTAAAATTTAAATCAAAAGAAGACCACTTCCTTTGTACAATATATTGTGTATGTAGTTATGTACATACCATCGTCGTTTAAAAACATTAATATGAAATAGATAACGGCTTTTTATGGTGCTTGATAATTAGATCTATTAGTCATAATAGATAGATATGTAGATGACAACTCTTACTAGAATAACCACCTTACTTTGTATTAAAAACATACTTTTGGGATAATGTAATACTTTACACTGCTATTGTTTTTGGATATGTGAGTTTTAGACTTCACAAATAAAAGTAGCACAACGATATCACAGTTAGCCACACCTTATTAGTTAGCTACATAAAAGTATATATAAACAGTATGCTTGTCATCACAGGATATGACATCAAAAGTCGGATTAAGCCATGTTCGAAAGTGGAACGTTTTACTCGTTGTTATTATGGTAATAGCGAACGTTTTCGTGTATGAGAATCAACCGTATGAGAATTAATAAATTACACACGGGAAGACATGTTATATATGGATTAATCTGTGCAGGCAAATGAAACATTTTTTGGGCACTCCTCCGGTAAGCTGCAATCGGTTGTACGCAGATATTTCTTTACGCCCGTAACAGGCATAAGAAAGTTAAGGTCAAGTTAAGGCGTAGAATAGAAAATTCATATTATATCGATATCTAAACATCGATGCTATATCATCTCTAATATAAAAGGATTGACATTTGAGACAGAGGACGTTCGAAGTAGCGGATTCAGACGGAGACAAAGTAGACTTCGAATAGGAACTCCTTTAATAATGGCAAATATTCAACAGATATTTAAATAAAGTCCCTAGTATCTTATTTGTCTGAGTTGTATGAATACTGGGGTTTAAACTGAAGTGGTAATTATGTCTTGTCTTTATGGGGTTTTGTAGGCACTTTATTTCAGAAGTGCCCGTAACATTGTTATATAAAACAATCCACATTTGGTTTGTAAAAATAAAAATTAGAAGTAAGGATGTTTTGTAAAAGAATTATGTACCTTGTAATTCTGCGATACGTCTGCAATATCAAAAACTAAGTTATTCACGAATGCTTTCGTTAAAAATTCTAATTAATTGTTGGCAGTTGAATGGACTTTATGCCCGTTGGCGCCTAGGTCTGCAAGCGTGGAAGCTTAAAACTAAGACCTTAGCCCTTTAGTGGGACACTGTGGGCTACTAGTCGTGGTAGTACCTACCTAGTAGAGCAGATGTTCATGAAACACGAATGTCTATTTAATAAATTAAATTATGGTGGAAAAAGTGATTGCCACAAGCGGGACTGGAACCCACGACCTCGGAATACCGTTCCGAAGCTCTTTCCAACTGAGCTTATTGCGGTCGTGCTTGTAGCATTCAAATCACCCACCACAGTCGTCACTCGATTGAGTTTATATCGTATTTCTACGTATATATTTAATTTATTAAGTAAAGCATAGCATGTCAATTGCAAAATCAATAAATTACTGTACGAATGTTTATTCATCTCATTTTAACCATCTCAGTTTGTAGATACATCACAGAGTTCAGTACTGAATGATGGTATTAATACCAGTGCTTCCCAAGTTCAAAGTAAAAGCCAAAGTAATACTCCTAAAACCAATATTTTTATGTATAGTGATGAAATGGGAAAACATATGGGCCAAACAATGTTTCATAATACGGGCCTACTAGTAACCAACTCTTGTTTGCCTGGTGCTAGTTTCACACAAATATTAGATAAGTTACTTTTAGATAGTAGTAGTTACACTCCTGAGACTACTTTAATTGTTTTAATTGGCAGAACGGGATATGTTAACGCTCAAAAACTGGTTAAATATTTTAATTTATTATCACAATTGAACGTAAAGAATATTATCTTGTTTACATTTCCTTACAGCAAATTGTTGTCACGCGCTGAAAATAATAATAGACATAAATTCAATATGAAATTACACACATTGACTGTGTATAATAATAAATTTAATTTAATTGACATTAATGTATTTAATAAATACTATTTTAATATGACAAAAGATAATTATTGTCTTGCTAACTATTATAAAAGAGAGATAGCAACTGCGCTATCATATTTTTTACATTTTTCTGCTTCTATTGAGCAGCCTTGTAATTTGACGTCATGTAAAGATGCTTTATGTGACAGTAATTCTTTAAATTAGTATGTAAGACAATGGAGGGAAACTCCGGCAATACACTGATACATTTTGTTAATGATCATGATGGTTGCAATGTTAATAGTACACCTGCTTGTTGTATAAATAAACATCATATATCCCCATTATCTGTTAGTAATACAAAAAAGCCAAATTGCCTTAACCTGGTGCATCAAAATATTCAGGGGATGTTAGGTAAGGAGTTAGAATTGGAATTGTTTTTGAACTATAATAATATTGATATTTTATGTGTTACAGAATCTTGGCTAAAAAGTCACCAGGTCATATTCAGTTCCAATAACCACCAGGTTGTAAGCTCTTTCAACAGGGTTCGTATGATACGTGGTGGCTCTTTAATAATTATTAATAGATTACTTAAATTTAAAGAAAGAACTGATATTGTGAGCCTCTCTGTTGAACGGGTAGTAGAGATTGCATGTGTTGAACTGGAGCAACTTATTGTTATGAGTGTATATAAACCTCCATGTGCGCCTTATGAATCTTTTATTAATATCATGGAGGATGCCTTATTTAAATTAGCTAATAGTCCTAAAATAATTGCTATTTGTGGAGACTTTAATATAAATATACTGGAAAATAATTCACAGACTGGTAATTTTTTAAATCTGTTTAAATCATTTAATTTACATAATGTTTTTCTTGAACCCACAAGAATTACTGCCTCCAGTGCTACCTGCATTGATAACATATTTATTAACATCAAACCAGATCACAAGTCTTTATTTAGCTCGTTATCATCTGATCATTGTGGTCAGTTGATATCCATTCCTAAAAAGAGCAATAGGGTTCAAGAAAAAAGAATTTGTTTTAGACCAATGAATAGGACTCGCCTAGAAGAACTAAAAAGCAACTTGTTCACAAAGCTATCATGGATGCCAGTTCATGGAACTCCTGATCCTGATGTCCTTTATAACTCTTTATTTAACATAATAACTGGTGAGTTCAATAGAATATTTAAACCAAAATCTAAGATCATTAGTGATCAGTTGAAGTTCAGTGAATGGGCAACTGTTGGTATTTATAAAAGCCGTAATAAGTTGTATGAACTTTATGAAGAAAAAACTTATAATCAGAGTGAAACTTTTAAAAAACATGTAAATAATTATTCTAAAGTTTTTAAAAAAGCCTGTTCTGCCGCAAAGACGATTTACTTAAAAAATAAAATAAAAACTTCTTCAAACAAAATTAAAACTACTTGGGATATCATAAATAGTGAAACTGGTAGGGCTACAGCTCGTAGCCGCGACTTTAATATAAAAATAAATAATGTAAATATAACGGCGGATATGGAAGTAGCGACTGAGTTTGAACATTATTTTTCTAACATTCCTATATTAACAACCAGTTCACTCAAGTCCTCTCCCATCTCAGCCGAAGAGCTCCTCAAACAAAATGTTACAGAATGTATCACCGAGTTTTCGTTTACTGCAGTTAATGACATAGATATTATAAGTACTTTCAAAACAATTGATAAAAAGAAAACCATAGACCTATGGGGATTGTCTGTTAAAACTGTTGAAAATATTATAGGAATAATTGCCCCTTGCCTGGCTGAAATTTTTAATTGTTGTATTGATTTAGGTGTGTTTCCAGATCTCATGAAACACAGCAAAGTAATACCTTTATTTAAGTCAGGTGATTCTTCGGATCCAACGAATTTCCGACCTGTTTCTATACTTCCTTCTTTAAGTAAAATATTTGAAAAAATTATTCTAAATCAGCTCCTCAAGCACTTTAATGACAATAAATTATTACATAAGAAACAGTTTGGATTTACGAAAGGATGTTCAACTACAGATGCAGCGGTTGAACTGTTAAAAGGTATATTCTCGGCCTGGGAGAACTCGCAAGATTCGTTAGGTGTTTTTTGCGATTTGTCCAAAGCTTTTGACTGTGTACAACATGAAACCTTAGTTAGGAAACTACATCATTATGGTATCAGAAATAAAGCACTCGATCTTTTAAACTCTTATTTAGACAACAGAATTCAGAAAGTTGATGTTAACGGTAAACGATCTCCAGGAGCTGCTGTTACATTGGGCGTCCCACAGGGCTCCATTCTCGGTCCATTCCTTTTCCTTACTTATATTAATGACTTACCGTACTATGTTGGGAACGATCAAGAGATTGTTCTGTTTGCTGATGATACTTCCTTGACTTTTAAAATTAATAGACAAATGCGTGATTATGACGAAGTAAACAGTGCACTCTCAAAACTTGTACAATGGTTTAATGTTAATAACTTATTGTTAAACTCTAAGAAAACAAAAGTAATAAAATTCTCCATGCCAAATGTTACCCAAGTAGAAACCAATGTACATTTGAGTGGTGCGAAATTGGAACCAGTACATTCAACTATATTTTTAGGAATCACTATTGATTCGAAATTACAGTGGGGCCCACAAATTGAAAAAATGTCTGGCAAACTTAGCTCTGCGGCATATGCGGTGAAAACAATTAGACGACTTACGGATGTAGATACGGCTAGAATGGTTTACTTTAGTTATTTTCACAGTGTAATGTGCTATGGAATTCTTCTTTGGGGAAGCTGTGCGGACATTAATCGGATATTTGTGCTCCAGAAACGCGCTGTTAGAGCTATATATAACCTAGGTCCGCGGGATTCTCTAAGGGAGAAATTCAAAGACATAAATATTTTAACGGTCGCTTCGCAATATATATATGAAAATTTATTGTATGTTCATAAAAATATTCATAATTTTACAAAAAAAAGCGACCACCATAATGTTAATACAAGGCATAAACACAATCTTGTGATGCATGTAACCCGTCTCCACAAAATATGTAACTCTTTCATGGGTCATTGTATACGATTTTATAATAAACTCCCTATTGATGTAAGAGAATTAAATAAATCTAAATTTAAAAAATTCATTAAAACTAAATTATGTAAAAAGGCGTATTATAAAATTTCTGATTATATTAAAGATGATAAAGCTTGGGAGTAGGTTGCTCTGGAGCAATATATATTCTATATTGTAAAGTTATTAGCATTGTAAGTATAATTGACATTTAATTTAAAAATATTGATTTGATTAAAAGCTCTGCTGAGTTTCTTACGCCGGTTCTTCTCAGCAGATTGCGTCCTGAACCGGTGGTAGGGAAAAAAATTGGACATGTCATAAGCACATAATTTTTCTATAAAATTGTGTCTACGTGATTAAATGATTTTTCATTTCATTTCATATTATCCATTCGTACAAAATTCAAAAATATCTAACCGCCAAAAAGTTCGTCTAAGCATCACTTTATTAAACAGACTAGTATATCCCTTAAACTAAACAATAACTTTTGAAAATTAGCAATTCGCTATTTTGACTCACTTTTCGAGTCAAGGCATACTTGGATGACAATTTAACGAAAAAATGTTCTATGTATCTAAAACCAATTGTATTAATAATGTTAAAATAATGATTATAATAATGTATAATAATAACCAATTAGATTAATAATTAATGTCACAATTATGATGGGTAATACAGTACGTAAAAAATTGGTCAAGTGCGAGTCGGACTCGCGCACGAAGGGTTCCGTACCATTATCTATGCAACATAAGGCAACGTTATTAGTATCGAGCAAGAAACGGTAAAAAAATCATGTTTGTTGTATGGGAGCCCCCCTTAAATATTTATTTTATTTTATTTTTAGTATTTGTTGTTATAGCAGCAATAGAAATACATCATCTGTGAAAATTTCTACTCTCTAGCTATCACCGTTCTTGAGATACAGCCTGGTGACAGACGGACGGACGGACGGACGGACGGACGGACGGACAGCGAAGTCTCAGTAATAGGGTCCCGTTTTTACCCTTTGGGTACGGAACCCTAAAAAACAAAAATTATCAGTGTCTATGTATATCCCAATTCTTCTTCTTTTCTTATTTTAATTTTGACGCATGATATTAATATTTTGTATCTTAGAAATGTTATGTCGAGCTATTTAATTTATTCTATCTGTTGTTTTTAATTTTTTTGTACACCACCTAAGTGGTCAAATATAGCGGACGAATGTAACACAAATTGTAACAACTTATATCCTATATTTACAAACATAAAGTACTGACATACATAAAGTACAACAAAATTTCGAATTACTAACGTAATAAACAAAAGAAATGGACCATTAAAAACGATAAACATAATAGCTAACAGTTCAAGAAGTCAATAAAGCAAATTGCCATCTCGTTTTGGGTCAAGCGACTTATCGTCGAAGGGCAAATCCTTAGTGAGCACAAATAAATACGGTAGTACCTCTACCTATCATATTTCCCTGATCCCTTCGCGTTATACGAAGGGTCAGCAATACCTTGCCGGACCTTGTAATTCAACGGTTTGATCCCCAATTGATATGAATGATATTTTATTATTTCGAATATTTGCCTTTGTTTTTTTTCCATTCCGAATATAACATTAAACAGTAATGAGCTAGACAGCTTTGTATATGAACTTGAAAACAACTGGCATAAGTATGTTGAAAATAGCTTTTTAGCAAATGAATGAACTTCTTTATATGCACTTGAAAGAAGTATTTCTTTTAAAATCACTTTAATTATACATATATTGATTCATCTCCATGATTGTGACAAATCTTGAAAAAATTCACTGTGTCTGATCAGCATCAGCAATAAGGAACATGCAGGCGTTAACCAGTATCAGTCAAAAAACGACGATGGACATGAATACGTATTTAATTGGTAAATGACTAATAATAATTAAGAAGTTTGAAAAATTAACCTGGTTATGTATGTAACAAATATCAACCATCTATTTTATAGTCAAACTGGAACTTTGGTTCAAGAAAACTACAAATCCGCTGGCGTACAAAATTACTTCGGTAAGTTGTTGCCAAATATATCTTAAAATGGACGTTGCAATCCCAAATCTTTAACAAAATAGCACCCCAGAACATTTTAAGTCTAAGTAAGTGGCGTTCGGTGGTCGAAGATTTGCTGGACCGTCTCTAATGGGCTTTATCCTTATTTATTGAACTTGCCGCCAGAACGGAAACGCTACAGAATATCTTTAAAGTTTCATCATCTTGTAAGATATACGTCAATACGGAAACATACGATTTTTTTAAGTATGTGCTCTTTTATGTAAATATATTTCTAACAAACAATAATTAATTTTTAAAAACTCTCTAATTACAAACTTAACAATATTGACCAATTCACATAACATTCATATATATGCTATACTAGATTAAGATACCAGATTAGGTTAATAGGTAAAATATGGTATATACTCGTACCATATTTTTATTTTATAATACGAACAATAATATTTAGAAAGATCCAAATATTTAAGTCCATCACACAAATAGTTTTTCACTTTGAGTATCGAACGAATAACCTTGAGTATAAATAGAAGTTGGTTGAACTACGTCACAAGAGTTGCCTTACTTCAAAGATTTATATTTCCAAAATAATCATTAAACTGCCTTGTCATCATATCCAAAGTGCCGTAATATTAATCCAAACAGGTGTCGAAGCTCAGGGTTTCGTAAATACGTGACACGTTCGACTCGTCACGCCTGTCTGAGTTCATTTGCACTTTGTGACCTGTTTATGCCCCCCAACCACCTCCGATAGCTCTTAAAGGGGAGGCTGAGATGTTCTCTGATAAGCCCCATCGATTAGAGAGAATGTAATACTTGTATTCATCGCTCAAACTAAGTAGACATTGCATTGATTGAAATACTACTTAAAGTAATATTTTTATTTGTAATTTATATACAAAAATACAAAATGTTATGTTCTAATACAGACAACAAGTTCCGTATTAGATTATCTGAATAACAATTAAATAATTATCATCTGGATGGATGGATTAAGAATACAAGAGTCACCACTCCTTTTCTTTCCCAGGGCTGCTAAAAAGCCAATCAAGGAATATTGTTCACAGATTACGTCCCCTGTGAGAGACGGACATCTCGAAAATAAACCACGGCACAGTAGACCCTCCCAGAGAAGAGGAGGCCCGTATCCTACAGTGGGTCGTTAGTAAACTGGAAAAGAAAAAAAAATCATGTCTCTCTGTTGTACACCAGCCGACTCCACCTTAAAATAGTAGGTACTTGCTTTATCTAGCCGGGCGTGTTGGTTTAGTTATGAGTTTGTCACCTTGTACAGATTAAGTTATCTGATTTTAATATCCTTTACATAGATTTTACATCCCGATAGGGGGAAAACGGGGTGGTGACAATTGTGTTTCTAATCTGCCACCACACGAAATAATTAAAAATCCTATATCTTATTAAGTATCCTTCACCTGTTACGTTAAAAACATATAAAATGGTACAAATGAATCATAAATATTTCGAGGTGAAGATATTTCTTTACGTTGGTGATAAGTCGATAACTAATCAGTGATAAGACAACGTTGCTATCGGTACTTATATACAGACTGATCAATGTTCACCAAATTTTAAACCTTGAATGATTTTTATTTTATTTTATTATTATTTTCAACAGGACTAGATAAAATATTATTATATCAGTATTAATATACAATTTTATATTGCAAAAATCATGCATTACGTGTGTAGCATTTGTTAAATGCTGTAAACACGTAATGCTTTAAGCAAGCAAATATAACATAGACATTTTTGTTGTAGCCTGTATCTAAGTAACTTGTTAGACAGAAATCGAAAATATTTAAAAAATAATAATAAATGCAATGATAATTTACCCTCGTATGGGAGGGAGACGTTCTGTGAGAAACGGAAAATCTGAAAATAAACCCTATGTTAACACGCCTGGTCAGTGCTGCGTAGCACACCATAATCCCTCTCAAAGTAGAGGAGACCCGTGCCCAAAAGTTTGACAGAGTGATGGATAGACAAGTAATTATTATTACATCTATCCAATCTATTCTCTTATTATACCTTTAAATTTCTAATGAACCCATCATAATAATCTTTAGAAAAACAATCAAGCTGTATATATCAGACGTTCTTACAAACTCACAAAACCCACTTTGTATTGATAACTATTTTTCCCATTACAAAGTAATATTCAGTGTACGTATTACTTGTGAACTAGAAAATTATACAAATTAATAAACAAAATACGAAAATATGTTAATGAGCATATGCCAGTGTAATTGTGAAATGTAAAGTGACCTATTATGGGTATTATATCTATATTCAATGGCATCCGGTAAGTTGTTTGGTAGTAACATACAATATACATACTAAGGCTTAAATAGGTTTAAACAAAATAAAATATACACACACAAAACATTTATCTTATCAACATAGGCCGAAAGTAACTAATTTCTAAAGATAAATTTTATTGTGAAAAGCAGACAGTGAAAAAGTCATCAGATCTTTAAATAAATGTTTTGTAATTTCACTTTTTAATTTAGAAATAAAATTGTGAAACAATCAATTCATTTTTTCGCGGTATAATTAGTGAAAACAGCCGCCATATTGGAATTAATGACGTCATAGTGATAGTAAGTAATCAACAAAACATGGGAGGTTATTTGTTTTTTAAATTTTGTAATTATTATTATCCTAAGTGTTAGCTAGGTACATGTTGAATGTTTTGCACCCGAAGAGAGTATTCAAATATTAAATTTTTGTATTTGATTATAAATAATGCTTCTTTTAGTTTTAGTTCTAGTAAACTAAATTGTTGCCTCACAGTTGAAATATCTTTAACTTCACTTAAGATAATGCGTGGATATTTATGGTCTTATTCATAATGACTTATTGGAGGTTTAAAAAATAACTTTATCAGAGACATTTTAAACATTTTATCGTAAAAAGACTATTAAGAGTAACAATTTTTGACAATTTCATTGAACCGATTTTAGCGAACTTTTAAACCTCCTATAAGTCATTCTGAATAAGACCATTAAGCGTTAGCTTATTGAAAAGGTATAACGGATATTTGTAACTGTGAACATTTTTGCCCCTAACATTCTTTAACATTTGTGTGAATTACCTATTCACTTAAAACTCTTTTACGGATTTTGATGCGTGGATTGTCTTTAAATCAAATAGGTACATTTTTCGTTTAACCATGGATAATTTAAAACAAAGTTGAAATTTCAATTGTAAAGCCAACATGTTTTAAAAATAAAATAATCCAACATTAAAAGAAGATATAACGATCTAAAAATGTCGTGTTTTTTTTTGCTTACACACCTAAATATTTTTAAATATCCACAATATATCACATTTTAAATATGTATATCAATTGTTATTATTATGATCTTTGCCTATACGTAATTCTGCGTTGATTTAAACTAAGTTGCACATAACACTTGTTTTGTTAGTTAAACAATACAATCAATAAATTTGATAATCGCATCCTATACTGATACCATTTGACACGACAAGATATTTGGAAATGCCTTTAGTCTTATCTAATTTAATTGTACCTAGTGTTCAAAAAGAAAATTGACGTCAATATTTTCTTATAATTAATGTTATTAGAATATTTTCAATAATGGCCCACACGTTATGATAGGTTTTCACCCCTTAAAAGACATATTTTATTATTTAAGTATTTGCTTCTTTATCCCCTTAGATATAATAATAATATTTATATAATATATAATTATTAATAGTTATTTATTTCAAAATATTTTGGGTCTTAGCTAGAAATAAGTATTTTCAAACAAACTTCTGTTGTTCAGTTTACTCTATAGTTGAAAGGCCATGTACTTTATGTAGAATTTAATAATTTTTTTTAGATGTTGTTCTATCAGCGCTATGTATATGGTTAATGCTAACGCTGGTGTGTGCTGGAGTTCTTCAGAGAGGGACTACAGATGAACAAGCACATACTCCCTGCATTACATTTATGTGGGATGGTCTACTCCATGTTGAATGCTCCAATCGAGGACTAAGAGAATTGCCTGATAGCTTGGATAACAATGTAAGCCATTGATTTTAATTTTAATAGAAAAATATAATACGCAAACACAAACTTACAAAGTCGACAAGACAATGGCCGTATAGAACTTCAAACAAAGTCTAAAATTAACATTTATTTTCTTGATTTCAGGCTCAAGTACTATACTTATCCAACAACAACTTTAGAACATTTCCAGACCTAGAAAACTTTTCGTTATTGGAGACTCTCGATCTATCTACGAACTACCTCAATCAACCAATACCTAATTATTTACAAAAATGGGTAAACTTAGACACGCTTAACTTATCGAATAACTTGTACGAAACTTGGACAATTACCGGACGTTACTATACCATAAAAAACTTAGACCTGTCAAAGAACAAGATCAATATCATAGATGAAAGAGCTTTCGCTGCCATGCCCAACTTACATTACCTCGACTTGTCAGAAAATAGAATCTACGAATTGCCGTCTGAAGTATTCATGGATGCACACAATTTAGACACACTTATTTTATCCAGAAATTACTTTTCCACTGTACCAGACTTCATATCCCCATCATTGAGGACTCTTCAAATGAGTAGTTGTCAAATCTCAAATATCAACGTTAACTCTCTAATTAGCATGAGTTCGCTTTTAGAAATTGACTTATCCATGAATGAAATCGAAGATATCCCAGATGGCCTAGCCGCTCATACATTGCAAGAACTAAACTTAAGTTATAATTCAATTAATACGTTGACGGACCGTACTTTCTCGTCACTACCGCATCTAGCTGTACTTGATTTGAGAGGGAACGAGTTCAGAGAAGTATGGTCGACCTCACACTTCGCTTCTAACCCATTTTTAAGAGAAGTCTATGTGAAGGGAAACCGATGGAGTTGCGAGGGATTTGGCGTCAACCTATTACTTACCTATGAGTTTTTGACAAAAGAACCGCCTAAAATAGTAGATAAAGAGTCTTTGATATGTTACTCACCATCTAACGTAACACAAATGAGCTGGCAAAGAGCGTACATTGAGACATGGCATCCGTCAGAATCACAGTCTACTTCATACGCACCCATAGCAGTAGTAGTTGGAATAATGATTGGAATACTCTTAACTTCATGTGTTTGTCGAGGATTAATGGCAGTTAATAGTTCTGATCCTCCTGCAAGGACTGTTGTGAACATCAATGGAGCAGCTACGCAGTCAAGAGCTGAAACAGTTGTATTACGCATACCTTTGAACGAAGATCTTCCACCAACGTATGACGAAGCACTATTGATGCCTCGATTAAATTCCTCCTTTCACTCGTTACCAGATTTCACAAGTGATGATGAGGAGCCGTCCCGTAACTACAGAAGATCAAGATCTATAGGAGACCTGACAGATTTTCGACCACGTTTGGCTGATAGGCGTTCTATTAGACGTCCTGTTGACATACATATGAACAGTACTCCTCGAATTACGGAACATAATGAACAATAAACAGAAAAAAATAAGCAATTATATTTAATTTTTTAGAGAAGATAGTTTCTAAGAAATCACGCTTTAATTTTAATTATTTAAAGTAGGTGTTGTTAATAAGTTTAATTAATGATTGTAAATAATATTGTATTATTATTATATTTTACGATTAATAATTAATTATTTAGTGAAATTTAGTATATAAAATAAAATTTAGTGTAAATTTAGTATATTATTTATTTACTAACTATAATATTATACAGATAAATGTCACGTATAGGGAATCGTATAAGGAGTCGTACGCCATAAGGACGTTGTGATCTTGTTACATCTTTACCTAGGTTATATTTATAGAGAAATATAGTTTTAAATGGATTAATTAACTTTATTGTTGTAAGTAGTAAGGCATAGGTAGGTTTATTTAATTAATAAAGCGTCAGTATTTTGTCATTTTAGTATATACTTTTTAAAAGTATTATTAGATATTTTATTACTTTCTGTGACCTCCTGTCCTCAACTTAATTATGAGTTAAGTATTTTTTTCACGTAGTTAGCTTATATGTGTTTCATTTTTGTTTTAACTTTATCTCTGTAAACGTTTCAATAATTTTCACGTGAAAATTATGCTAGTTTTCTTACAATTAATTAGGTAAGTTCAATAAATAAATTATGAAATGGTTTGGTTTAATAGACTTATTTATTTTTTCTCTACATTCACGCGCCCTTTCATGACAAGTAAAACTGTTAGAACTTTTCGAAAATTACTAAGCTTCACAAGAAAAATGGTTCGCAGTTACTACTACCGCTAGAGCATAAAGCTAGATGATTCATTTTCCCAGTGACATCTGTTATCTTGTTTTAGAATTACCAAATAATCAGCATACCCATTGTAGACCTACCTGTCTACTATATACTGTCAAATATATAGAGCTTATAGTTCTTAAAATAATATAGAGATGGCGCTGAAAACAAAATATTACAATGGCTTAGTCTACAAATCGCTATAGATAGATATAATAAACAGTATTTTATTATAGCCGGTGATATTAATTTTGTTATAACTTTGCATAATTAGTATTATTATAACATGATTAAAATAACCTTTATTTGCCTATATTAGGTACCTACAAACACGGACCAAATTAAATTTGTTGAATACCAGCGCCGTTGCTTGTATTAGAGAACCATTAGCTGGCTCCTGCAACACAGTTTTTACTAGCGTAGGGGCCAGGGATATCCTTAAGTGATGTAAAATTTTTTGGTAGAAAATAAACGATTTTTTGAATTATGCCAAAATCTGTCGAGAAGCCTAAAAGAAATGAAAATTCAAATATTTCCTCAAAAAATTTGCTTGCATACTTGTAGAGCCTATCTAGACTGGGGGCTCTATATCATTTATAATATCAAAAGCTATATCACTCACTGCTTTTGGCATATCAGGTAGGAAGGGCAATAAAATACAAATACGCTATGCCAATATTAATAACTAGCTGGTTCCCGCGACTCCGTCCGCGTGGAATTTAGAAAATTTTCCCTGTTTTGGCAACATTTTTCTCTACTGCTTCACTTCTACTGGTCGTAGCGTGATATTATATTGCATAAAGCCTTCCTCGATAAATGCCCTATGTAACACTCAAAGAATTTTTCATATCGGCCCAGTGGTTCCTGAGATTAGCGCGTTCAAATAAACAAACTCTTCAGCTATAAAATATTAACTAGCAGACCCGGCAAACGTTGTTTTGCCATACAAATGTCAGTGGGGGGGGAGGAGTTTGAAAAATAGATGTTGTCTGATTCTCAGACCAACTGAATATGCATATAAAATTTCATAAAAATCGGTCAAGCCGTTTCGGAGGAGCACGGTAACTAACACCGTGACACGTGAATCTAATATATAAAATTCACGTGTCACAATGTTAGTTACCGTACTCCTTTATGAAATTTTACATGCATATTCAGTAGGTCTGAGAATCGGCCAACATCTATTTTTCAAACCTTTTTTTTTAGTATGGCAAAACAACGTTTGCCGGGTCAGCTAGTTTTATATATAAGATACAGATTATATGTAGATGTAAAAAAATTATCATGCAGTTGTCTTTAGAAAGCACCATCTTTGTTTATTAATCTGGCCTGACTCTACCACTGTTATTTTTATCAAATATGTAGTTAATACAAACGACAATATAATACAAAATATTCATATTTTTTTATTCTTCAGCCTATGAAGGCTATAGCCACTATTAGGCGGGGGCGATCTATACTTTGTTGCCACGCTAACCTAACGTATTGGCATAGGGATTAGTTTTGAGTTTTCTGTTAGTCACAGAGCTTATAATTATTCCTTAGCTGTTATTTACAGTATCTTACGCAGTTAATGGGATGGTGTCACGTGTATTCTTAATCCGCTACCACACGGATTCATTCTTATTAATCTGGATATAATAAAACTCAATGGAAACTGATACATGATATAATCTTAATTCATAAGAATAGCTAACAGATTACCGCGCCCATTTGCTTTCGCCATTCTTATCATTAATGATAACACGTCACATTATTTGACTCACACAATGATACCACACCGTTGGGGCCACACGTCTAAATGAAAATTGTTCTACACCCTAATTAGGACTGTTTTTGATAAATGTGTAGTGATTAAGTTCATAGACAATGTGATAGAGTGAAGGATTAACCGAAACTTAATTCTACATACAAAGTTTCAAAGGCGTGTCGACAACTGCATACATTTTAAGGTAAATTTTTGTCTGTATTAATACAATATTATTTATTTATTTATTTACACTTTATGCTTAAACTATGCAAAGGCGGCCTTAATGCCTAAGGCATTTTCTACCAGTCAACCATAGGGTGGTGCAGAAAAAGGGAAGGTAGAAGTGTAACAAATAAAGCTAGATTATTGACACAGATAAATCCTATAAAGAGTACATTACATACACATACATAGAGATACACGTAAATCAATACAATTAAACAGATACATACATACATACACAGATATATACGTATATTACACATACCATAAATACATATAATACAGGTACTTAAATACAGATAGATAGTAGTATACTTCATAGACTCAGTTGTGAATGCAGCTAAATGTCAGATTGTGTCGATATTATGTAGGTTGGTACTTATAATATCACGTACATTCAAAGATTTTTATATTAATTGCTTAGTTACTTTTATATCCCAAAGTATATTAAATATAATGACCACAATTAAATTTATGTATTTTATTTTTGTTAAGTGTGTGACAAAATTGAGTCATAGCAGGTAACAAAATATTCTCTTATCTCTATGAAGCTGTTTTATTTTAATTACAATTGATTAATTAATCATTTCAGTAATAAAATTTTTATATATATAAAAATTATGTGTCACAATGTTTGTCCACGATGGACTCCTAAACTACTGAACTGATTTTAAATTTGATTTGCACACCGTGTGCAATTCGACCCAACTTGAAAGGTAGGATATCCTAAATTTCAATTTATAGTCGCAATATTATTTTATTGCAAATTATTTTTCTAACCCTGACATTTGTATGGCAAAACAACGCTTGCCGGATCAGCTAGTCTATTATAAGACTCACAAGTGCTCGATGAGGTCAATAGCCATTTGAAGTAACATCAATTAGAAGCTATGTATCTGTAAATTAGAACCAAATTTCCAATGAAATACAAATAGAGGCTTGTGTGCTAACAGTTTTCTATTGCATTATTACATTAAGAACACCAGAATCATTACCTTTCGTAACTGTCTCTCTCTCTCTATCTCTCTCTCTGTCTTCCAGCCCATTAACTTCCCACTACGGGACACGGGTCTCTTCCACTTTGGGAGGGATTATGGTCTACTATACTGCGCTGGCTAAGCGTGTAGGCAAACGGTTTAGTTTCGAATTTTCTATCTGTAACACTTGATATTAACAGCTTATAATATAGCTTAGGTGCCTCTTACTGCACTCTGCAAAAGAAATGGGGTATTCACACTTGTATTCTAAATCCGTGACTGCACGGACCACCTTTCGTAATCCATGATTTCCAAGTAGAAGAATATCCAATACAAAAGCGATTAACCCTAAAATGTGTTTTCAAATATTCGTGTTAAATGAACTTCATGTTAGTACATAGGTATATTCGACCTAAATTTAAGCATCCTACTGTTTTATCAATATCTGATAAGAAAGATAAAATTGTTGTAAGCACGCGTATTCATGATACAAATAAATGGCTATTCTTTATTTTGTTATATTTTGTTCAAATCAAAACAAATTAAAGGATTTTTGTTTTTTTTACTTAAGGAATGCGAATGCGAATGAATGAATTTACGCATTTCGCCTTTCCGGTTGCGGGGGCAACCTTCAGGCTTCGTGTGGGACTCCTGGCCTATTAGTACTGGACTACCTACTAAACCCCAAGAACTCCCTCCATGCCCTTAGCCGGGCCATGGTATTGCCATAAAATGTGCATAATAGTCTTACTTTTTAACCGACTTCAAATAAATCTATAAAGGATTGGACTTAGAAGTCAGTATTTTAAGATATTAAGTACATTATTTTTCTTGTTTCTATGCAGACGATATTATGGTTAAAGTTTCTTAAATTCTACTTAAATTAAAATTAAACAATTATTTTATGCAATGTGGTAAAACTGCAATATTAGTGCCTAGGAAATCTTTTTCATTAAGCCCAGTTTTATTCTCAAATTTACGAGGCATATTAAGAGTTCAACGTCAAGTTTTACATCTCCCTGACTGATACAACACCCATGGGAAAATGGGGGTAACGACATGATCTATCCTTTAGCCATCATAAGAGATATTGCTACTGCGAAAACCACTTTGTTGCCCAATCCTTGTACAATTTTGATAGCTTCATGTATGTGGTTAGAATTTTGATGAACAGGTGTGCAAGTCAATCAGTTTTCCTTCCTCGTAATAACCGACTTATTTAAAACAGTTCTTACCGTTTTGTGGTTGAAGGTCTTTAGGAAAAAATATGGTGTCTGATTGTTCTGTTTGAAAAAAAAAAAAAAAATATCGCGTAGAGTCTCTCTTTCTCTAGGCCAATAGTCCAGTCGACTGTTACCAACCAGGTTAGTATTCATCAGAAACTGCGCAATCTCACTAATTAAGTAACAGAAAGCGAGCATTTCTAATTTTATGTGAAGTAAAATATAACTTTCAAAAATATAATCCAGTTCTCATATATCATGTAAATAGATGACATAGAACGTACAGAGACAAATCATTTTTCAAAAGTCCAATTTATTCTATTTTTCAGGCAGTAATGCCATCGAGACGTGATGTTCCAACTATTTGCGCTCACGTGCCTGTTACTGATGATCGGTTTAGTATACGGAAGAATTGCAGACTATGATAGAGGCATTGGCGATCTCTGCTACATGTGTGCTTGCTCTACGGACAAAACTAATGTAGACTGTTCAGGACGAGGGTTAAGTGAGCTACCTGAAGGATTAGCTAGCCAGGTAATTTTCTAAACATTATTTTATGCTTTTAGCGAGTATTTAGAACGAAATATATTTTGTAGTTGCTGTTACTATTTCTATGGTTATAGTATAGTAGTCCTGGTATAGTTCGTTTTATAAAACTTATGTAAACAGGGTACCTAACTATTGAAGTGTTCTTTTAGATATGTTTTTATATCACAGAGCTGTCTATGCGTATCTGCGCTCTAGATAGCATGTGAAATGTATTACTAATATAATGGTACACTCCAATTTTTGATAAGCGTAAAAACTAATCACGTCATTATTCATGTCCCGGATTATTAATGCATCACTTATGACAGAAATGGAATCAATGTGGTCTATTTATGCTTACAGGTGCAGAAGCTAAACATATCCAATAACGAGATCTCCATATTTCCCGAAAACCTGTACAAACTACAGAATTTAGTCTCTCTCGACATTAGTAGAAACCGATTAAACGAACTGCCAGAAAATTCGTTGCAAAATCTTAGTGCACTTGAAGTACTTAATTTATCAAGGAACTATTTTGAAACATGGCAGAGCATCAATCCTAACGAAGTCTTCAAACAAGCAACTAATTTAAAAATTTTAGACTTATCTCAAAATAAGTTCAATACAATGGGAAACTTGGCAAATCAAGAGTTGATCATCAGTTCTTCGATAGAAACTTTGATACTGGAACACTGCGATATAACTTCAATCCATGGCAGATCACCGCTCGCTGGCCTTACAAAAATTAAAACACTAAAACTAAATTTCAATCCTCTCTTACGAATTCAGAGTCTTATATCATCAACTTTAACTAACCTTGAAGTAAGTAACTGTGCCCTTAGTACGTTAAACCACAATGAATTAATGTATTTACCTTCCTTAATATATCTAAAAATGTCTAACAATTATCGGCTAGAACTGTCAGCTTCTGCTCATAATTTATTTTCGGACTCATTAAAGTACTTAGACATTTCATACTGTAATGTGTTACAACCAAACTTGCAAGGTTTTCCTAATTTAAGAAGAGCTCTTCTAAATCATAATATGATAAGATATTTAAGAAGTAATGAGTTTAAAAACAATACAAGATTAGAATACTTAGACCTATCAAATAATAATATTGGATCCTTAAAAAGTGATACATTCCGAGGCCTGACAATGATCAAATATTTAGATCTATCTTGGAATGAAATAGCTAAGATACCTGAAGATACATTAATGGAAATGCCGTCTCTAACACAGATAAAACTATCCAGAAACTACATTACAGATATTGGTCATCTGAGATCCCTGTCATTGACTGTACTTGATGTGAGTTCTTGTGAAATTAATAATATCGGAAAAGAATCATTGGAAGGATTGCAGAGCCTCATAGATTTGGACTTATCTCGAAATCTTATATCACACATTCCAGATAGCATATCGTCTAATACATTGAAGTATTTAAATTTAAATTACAACAGGATCTCTTTTATAACTAACTACACATTTTTCATGTTACCACGTTTAGTAGGTCTTAGCGTAATTGGAAACCGTTTCACCACAATTTGGAAAATATCATATTTTGAATCCAATCCCTATTTAGAAAGACTAGATCTAGGAGACAATATGTGGCGATGTGACTGCAGTGATGGTAACATGATTGACTTTTACGAGTACGTAACTTTAGAACCAAACAAAAAGGAAGAGTCGTACAATTTAATTTGCAACAATCCCATAAATGTCATAGGTCAAACTTGGCTAGAAGCTTGTTATTATGTATGGAATCCTACTGAATCAGCACCAAACCCAGACAGTATAATATGGTTCATTAGTATTATGATCATAGGATTAGCGCTATGTTTATTGTTAGTAAATTGTATAAAACGATCAATGCAACGTCGCGTGGAAGCCATTCAAGCCGAAAGAGAAAGACAAGTAGAAGAAGCTCGAGATAGGCTTAGACAATTGAGAATTCGGGCAGAACAAGAAGCCCTTGTTAGCACTCCGGATCCAAGAGATCTAATTCCTCCACCGTCTTACGATGACGCTCTCTCAATGCCTAAACTAAACTCATCTTGTCGGTCTCTAAACGAAGCTGGAACAGGCAAGACTAAACGAAGAAGAGGTCGAAGGAAAACTAAATCAAGTGGAGATTTGTTAGAAGAAACTGAAAGAAATGGAGATTTGCCAGTTTCAGACGATGTGGAACTGACGGAAACCTCCAATGGAGGGCGACGTCCGAGACGTCGATCACAAATGAATAGATTTGGTAGTCATGAAGTGGCGGAATTGGAGCAGTCCCCTGGTGTTCGACGTAGACGTATGTCAGAATATAATGCAGATTATGATTCACAAACTGATGATAGTCGAACAGTAGAAGTTCAAGCACATCTTGAAAGACCTTTACGTTTAAGAAATAGAACTTATTCTTCAGGCGAAAATGATGTAAGAGAAAGCGACTTTTAAGCGATTAGTACCTCTACATTTTAGATAAGTATCTAGTTAGATGTTTAAATATTTAAGTAGGTACAACATAAAATACTATTGATTAAGTTTGTTTAAGATTAAAATATAATAGTGTGCCCATCGTTACTTATGCAGTTTAATTTTTATGTTATTTCTAGGTGGTAACTGGTACCTAGGTAAGTTCCTCAGATGTAAACACGTACTTACTAATATTAAAAGAGATTGGTTCAAAGTTACGTAGTAGTCCGTAGTACCAACGATACTTATTCTAAGGAGTAAATGAAACAACATTAGCATTAATACAATTGATAAAATGTAATTTTAGATAGTAAGAAGGAAAGAAAGAAAGAAAGAAAGAAAGAAACGTTTATCAACTTCTTCAACTTCTTTTAGTTTATGGCTTTTGTATAATAATATACAATTTCGCCAACGTCGCGTAACAGGATAGGACACCAAATGATGGAGATTAAAAAAAAAAAAACTGGAGGCCGGTAAAATCATAAAATAATTATAACTATACTCAACTGCTAATTGATGTGATTAAACTGAAACAAACTAATTAACTAATTATTACAGATACAAGTGTTGAACAAACATTAAAACTACATTTATTGCCACTAACTAAGACTGACAAGACAACTACTACTGACAAGACAAGCGCCATCTATTGTAGAAAGCACAAGTTACGATTGAAATTGCATACGTTGCTAGTAACTACCAAACTAAGTGCTTCAATAAATTAGCAGATGTCACTGCCAGTCAAAATAATTTTCAAAATGAAGCATTTGATTTCGAACTTGTGAAATATTTAACGTTTGAATAATTACATTTTAAGGGCCTACATCAATATTATCGTATATCATCGCCGCCACGTACATATTAACACAGCCAGTAGGCACAGAAAATGAAGAATTAGGGATACTTTTCCTATTTACTCAAAATCTACTAAATATATTTTAATTCTGATTTACGTGTTTCTATATATAATAGTTACTTAT
Organism: Orgyia antiqua; assembly: GCA_916999025.1. Classification (NCBI taxonomy): domain Eukaryota; kingdom Metazoa; phylum Arthropoda; class Insecta; order Lepidoptera; family Erebidae; genus Orgyia; species Orgyia antiqua. The sequence goes on from OU779862.1 coordinate 26,995,345, forward strand.
GTTTTTAAAGTTATTTCATTAGTTAATACGCGATAATAGACGGACAAATGAAAAAAATAAAAAATTTGAGAGGTTGTTTCGCCAAGATTTTCTATCGAGAAAACTTTTTTCAAACGCGTTTCTGAGTTGATGCGATCCTAGATCATATATTGAAAAAACATATACTTAAAAATTAGAGCTCTAGCCATTCAATCTAAAGAAACAATGAAAACTTCGTACATAAAAAAATGCACGAAGCTATTTTGGTATCGCCTTAAGGATTTACACCCGTATTCACAAACAATATTTACTTAAGTAAGTACTTAAGTGTTGATACACTGTGCAAAGGGTAACACTTCTTAGTGCGTTCCGTTCATCGAGCCTTTGTATTCATAGACAAAACTTAACTATACGTTCAGTTTAACAAACGCATAGTGCGCTTCACCACTTAAGTATTATTTGTGAAATGATTTTGCTACCCCTGTGCGTTCATGCCTACTATGAGACCTCACAGTAACGTTTGTGAATACGGCTGTTAGACTAAAAAATTTAATACTTTTGTAATTTATTCCGAGCTATCGAAGAATTTCCAGCATTCGTATAATCTGTGTACCTAAGTATAATCTCCATTCAAGTATCATACTCTAACAGGTTACTCTGTATCAGAGAATAATTTTACGTCTTTTAATAAATTTGCGTAAGTAACTGTTAACTTTAATTACCTATCTTCATAATTTACATACATAATATAGGTTTGTTGGCATTATACTTACTTTTGTGGTTGTGGTTCGTAGAGCTGTAAATAGTACGTGCTGATGTTACCTGGCATGCCTGACTACCGGTCTTAGGTTCGATTCCCGATTCAAGCGATGATCACTTATAATCCCCCCTTGATCCCTTTTGTATTATGATACCTATCATAATAGTTATTATGGGCAGTAATGTTTGTTAGAACAAAAACTTAACAATTTATTTTAGAAAAAATAAAACATTTTTATATTGGAAACAACAAATTGCTTTTAAATTTTGTAAGAACACCGGCTAGAAAGTCGCAGGCTCATCTCAGAAATAGAATATTATTTCAAATAGCCATCAAGTTAGTTCATAGTAAAGCTCTATGCACGGAAATGATAAATACAGTTATGTAAAGGTAAGAAATAATAAAAACAGAAGCTTGATTCAACCATTTATATCGTAAAATTGTTCAAAATAAAATTACATTAAAAATTTATAATCACTTATTGAACTATTCATTGTTCTGATTTGTTCAGTATTCTTTTGAAAGTTATAAAAATGTTGATACATTTACTTATTGATATTATAATTTAAATTATGTTAGGTCAATAAAAGCATAAAGATACATAATAATAAAAAGCAGTACCTTAATTATATAATAAAAATTAAATGAAATAAAAGATCTACGAATTATACCCTAACATTGAATTAGTTATGTACATACATATAGTATATGGAAAGTGGTTCAAACGACTTAAAATAAATGGTATCACATTCTTAAAAACTAAATTCAATAAAATTACTAAGGAACTTATGCTTAGCCAGACCATGAAAGAATGAATCTCCATTGGAAATGAGACGACATTAATTAAACATAATATATAGAGCTAATGTTATAAATATTTTAGGTAAACTATTTCAGGGTAGAGTAAGTACACAACCATTGAAAAGCAATTCAAGAATTGTACCCCATTATTTAATACAAATAACATAATGATAAACGTATCGAGCGAAACATAACACATTGCTTGTACCAAAACATGAGTCGGCAAAGACAATAATATTTTCTCTGCGATTCATGTGCATTTAACAAGACTTTTATAACTATCATGAACATGGCAACACTTTTTACACGTATAAAAATATTTTATTACTTATTCAGCAATATATTTATATAAATATATCATACCACTAACAAAGTTACTAATAAAGGCACTGTCGACTACTAACACACTTTGGCAGCAAAAGTTCTAAAGTTTCACATTAACGCACCGAATAATTTCAGTCCTTCGTACTCAAAATTTGTAATAATTACGCACACAATATAATCACAGAATTTCGCCAATAGTGAAGTGTTTGTTGATTGACACTGATTTACACCAAGTGCTAATGTCCTCTCAACAGAGACCTGATTTCAAGTGGTCGATTTAAATGCGTTAACGTCCGTCGGAGTTATGATGATATCTCCAGCATTCGACCTACTTCTGGTGACTAGTACCGGAGTTTTAGGCTTAGGTGTTTCAGTCATCTTTATACGAACTCTACCCATATCGGGAGAATAAACAGGAACATATTCACGTGATGGCGATAGGAAATCAGAATTAGTAGTTTGGTCCCCATTTATTAGTGGTTGTGATATATCAGAATTTCGCTTGCCATTCAATTTTGAATCATCATCATTAATAGGCACGAATATATCTTCACTCGACAAAGAATGAGTGTCTTTTCTAGAATCAGGGGATGTCGGTTCTGAATCAAAGGAAGTCTCATGCTGTTGTGGTTTCTCATCTGTTAAATTATTATCTCTCGAACTACTCTTGTTTTGATTGGTATCTCTGGGACTATCAGTTCGCATATTGCTATTATTACCGTGATTGATTCCATTGGCAACTTCTCCATTTTCAGTTTTCTTTTGAGGAGGGTCATGGGTTGGTACAAGTTCATATTTACCATTCACTTTCTTTTCTCCGGGAGCCTCAAAACTACCTGCTGGTTTTCCTAGTAAAGATGTATTCATATCGACCATTTCCTTTGACGCCTTTTCAACGTCTCTTTTCTGCTGCCGAATAAGTCTTCTATCCCGTCGTTTCCTCATTTGTCCTTTAATTATAGCAAAACCAATCAATCCAACTAATAAAATTACTATAATTGCTATACAAACATACGTCCCAGTCTTATGTGGCGCCTTATTATCGTTCTCGTTACTACTGCTTGATACTTCAGATGCTTGAGTTACTCGAATTTGTTCCGAAACTGTAGTGTCACGAGGTGTAGGTGATGTGGCTGGCTTTTCAGATGTATTTTCTGATGGATGTTCTGGTATCTGTTCAGATATTTTTTCCGATGGCTTTTCTGTGGTTACCTCAGGTGCAGTGTCAACATTCCAGTTTTGTCCACCTTGGTAAACAGAAGGAGGTTCCGGGAGAGGAAATTCAGTACTAGAAGTATTTTCTTCTTCTTCTTCAATCAGCTTACGAACTGGCCCAGGAGTAAATAATTCGTTGACCATAGTTGTCGTTTCCTCTGGTACATATGTAAATAAATCAATCGGTATGAAACCGGAACCTTCTCCGGATCCTTCAAGTGGATCTTCAGTGTTCTGTTCATTATCAGCAGGTATAATTTCATCTATAGCCAATAAATCTGAATTTAAATTACGTTGAATTTTAGGTTCCGTAAATATCAACATAGTTGTATGCTCGTCATCACCACTACCAGAACCTTCTATATCGCTATATGGTGAAGGGGAAGATGACTTTCCAACTTTTAAAAACTGCAAATGGTCGTCGTCTTCTGCAACGACACTACTTTGAATAATCTTGCCATCCTCTAAGTCGTTTGGAGCCGCCAAGGGTAAAGATTTTAAGGCATTTGTATCTTCTCCCACTTGAATGGCATCTATGGGTTGATCTCCCATCATCATATCCATAAAATCATCAGCTTTTGGCGTTTTACAAATATCTTTTATTTTAAGTTCAAGCCATGATTTGCCCCTTAATTTTTTAGGTGAAACACATTTGACATTATCTATATAGATGTTTGCTAAAATCAAACGATCTCGTGTCATTAGGTTTTCACATGAGCAATCAAGAGGATTACCTTCTAATTCCAAATGTTCCAAACTTGCTAAATGCCCATAATCCAATGGAATATCTTTCAATAGATTGTTTGTTAAGTCTAATGAGCTAACACTTATAGGTAAATTGGAAAAGGAAAGCTCATGTATCCTATTATTAGCTAGATTGAGATGAACTAATTTCTTGGCATTATGGAAGAATTTGTTTATCGTCTGGATTCCATTGGTAGAAAGATCAAGTGTGACAACTTCAGTTAGCCGATCGAGTTCGTGGTTCAGCTTGGTTATGTTGTTGTGTGAAAGATCCAATATGTTGATATTGTGATGTTTCTGACGAAGAGAGAACTTGTACAATTGAGTGAGACTGCTGCATGTAGCACGATGGAGGCCGTCTCTTGTGGTGCTACAGACGCATCCATCGGGACAAACGGATGCTATAGTCGGTGCTACTAGCAAAGACAGGGCCAGGAAACCAACTGACGCTTGGAACAACGTCATCTTGATATTCAATCAGCTCCTGGAAAGATGGAAAAACTACAATGAGTTTACAGAAATATGACCCGAACATAAATGGGCGTATAAGTACGCAGAATCATTATTATTCATAAGTAATTTTGTAATTAGTCAATAAGTTTAAAATTACAAATGCTAATGTAATTTTATCTAAGTTATTTTATTACTATTTATTTCAACAGACAAGAACATTGAATGGATATTTTTAAGTGTGGGCAGTAGTAGTGCAGTAATAGTGGTCATCTTGAGTTATTATATAAATCAAAATATGACGGTTTACAAACTGTTATCTAAATATAGGCCACAGAATAACGTAGGAGCAAACCGTCCCCTGCGGTCCATTACAGTATTCACCTCCCCAATTATTGCAACTGCAGCTAACTGGCAATTTGTATGTTCAGTATATTCTGGTTTCCTTTCATTTAAGACGAATATGTGGTAAGTTTTGTTGAATAACAAAGTTGTGGTATGTATGACTTCTGAGTTAATATTATAAAAGAAGCTTTTAAAATACAAATGATTAACAAAGTGTTTGTAGTACCTAAGTTAAAAAGCAGCCATTTGTTTTTCATTAAAATTTATAAAATAAACAGTACCATGCTAACTATTGTAAAAGGCAATAGGAACTTCGACTAGACGTTTGGCACAGATGACGCTGGTTTGGAAAGCATTTCTGGATTTATCCCAATATAGTACCTAATTTTCTGTTCCCTGCGGGTATCGGGGCGGAAGTTTGGTTATGCGACCAAGTTAAAGCTTGAGTAGAAAACGATGAGATGAAAGGTCTTTTATTAACCGACTTAAAAAAAAAAGGTTCTCAATTAATCTGTATTTTTTTTAATGTTTATTACCTCATTTTAGAGTTTTCCATTTTCACATCATAGGCTATAGTGCTATACGTTTAGATTATCTCAGAACTGACTCCTAAAACACCAACTTAAGAAATGCGAAGGTGGAGAGCTAATTCATAATATCTCCGTAAAACACACGGATACACGGCAACAATAAACTTTATAATTATACTTTGTATAATGTTTCTGTATAATAAATTATTCTATTTTTGTTCATATAATATCCCCAGTGCACTTGGCCGCCGCTAGAAGTAGTTCAATGTTATCAACTCAGGAAGAGAACTGTTAACCATTTGTGCAAATGTTCCAAATAGATTGTTCGTGGGGGCTCACTGTTTGTCACTAAACAAAATTATAATGTTTACTAGCTATTGCCCGAAACTTCCTACGCGTGCAATTTAAAAACCAAATCTTACTAAATTATACAAAAAAGCCATCCTCTTGAACCATTTTATCTATTAAAAGAAACCACATCATATACCGTTACGTAGTTTCGAACATATGAGCTCACATAGGGACATACATACAAAAATAACGACTTTGTTTTATGATAAGTAAAGATACTAGCGGACACGACTAACTTCATACCGAAAGTATTTTATTTGAATATTTAATTTTATTAAATTGCTGTTGAACAAATACAGAATAAAAGGAATGACCTAATTGATAACTGATGAATAAGACTTTGATGCTAATATAGAGAACTTCAAAGGGGCTTATGCATCCATAAGCCCCTCTTTGAAGTTCTCAAAGTCTCCGAAACGTTTCGGAGACTTTTCAGACATCATAAACAATGAATGAATGAATGAAGCAATGAAGCCTAAATAATATATTATCAAATTTTGCATTAAGTATTAGTAGTATCTACATAAATAAAATTACAATACAATATACCTACTTAATTGCACACAGAAATTTTTACAACTTATTAGAATAACAATCAGTAATGTACAAACGGCAGTCTTATCGATGTCAGCGCTAATTCTATAAAAGTATTGGACTTCTCATTCTGTAATCGGATAATTTTATGAATAGAATGGACTATTATATGCTCAAATAACTTAATTTATAAACGTATGCGTAATTCTATAGTTAAAATGATGCCTAGACAAAATTTGACACGCCTTTATACACGAAGAAACTGCATTATCAAAGGAAACTATCCGTGATGGATATTAAGTTCATTATAAGTGTTTTGTTACAAAGATTTTATAGAATAAATTAATAGCAAAATTGTAGCTTAGCAACTAGCAGAAAAAATGTTGTTTCGTGTCTATTGTTCTTAAGAGGGTTTTGGAAAATATACCTAGCTTTTATTGTTTTGCAAGTTGACGGTTTAAGAATAAAATTGTCTTAATTTCTTTCCAAGAGCTCCAGGTTCTGGCTCTTAAGCCAGCTATGGGATTATAAGCAGTTAACATCTACTGTGAGAGACGGAAATCTCGAAACTAAACCCTATGTCAGCGCGTCGCAGTAGCGTAGAATCCTTCCCGAAGTGGAGGACTGTGCCCAAAAGTGGGACGTGAATAGGCTGGAGAGATTGAGAGAGAAGGTGAGGTAGGAAGAGAGAGAGAGAAGTAAAAAAGTATTCCAAATAAGAAATTTTGAAATATTATTCAGTTCCTATAATAATGGCAATATTTTGAATGTAACATTTTTTTTCCTGCTCGATCTAGTCGGCATAAACCTTGATAACTAAATCTGAGTCCTAACCTTTAATAGCTTTTATTAATTAATGCTCCATAATACATAATTAATAATTAATTACGTCATTGAACTTGTGTTATAAAAAGCAACTTGAAAAATTTATATGTTTTCTTATTTTACATAATTATTTTAAACAGGAAAGAATAAAGTTGACCTATATGTTTATAATATAATAAGATTGTAGCCGTCAGACTATAACTATTATGTTATGAACCGTCAGCAACCGTTTAAGCTTTAGCGAGTTTCTTTCTTTGTACTTGTTATCCTTCTGTCAATAGTTCCTCAGGCTAGCGACTTCACGTTGACAGCTCGAAAAAAAAAGAGTGTATACTACACAGTCTGTAATTTTATTGTACAGTACCTAGATAAAGAACACTGTTGATGGTAATATTTTGATCAAAATAAATATCAAATTCTGTATCTATTTTAAAAATAATACTTAATTTCCTTACTTTAAAAATCTAAAAACACGCTTGGAAATCCTGGATGTTTTTAGAATATTATTGCATGGCCAATATCATCGGTCTTATGCAAAATTAATAATATATCAGATACATTCGACTATAAAAAATGGGTGAAAATCACTTTCGAAGATTCTGTTTTATAGATATACACATACATAGGTTGATAAGCCACACGTTGTGGCCCTAGGTTCCGACTTTACCGTGAAGCCCTGATTAATTTGTTAACTTAATTTTAACCTTGTCAATTGCATTTTGCATATAAAAGTGAGAATTGTTTCTTTAAAAGACCTTCATCGATTCCTTTTAAGGATACTGCAAACTACCTCGAAGTGTACTGCGATTTATTTTATGACTCATTATATCACGCTCATGTTAATTTAACAATGATTTAAGAAGAGGCAGGCGTGTATTTATTTACAAGCTATTTACTAGCCTTGAACATCTTCTAATACTTAATTACTAAGCGTCAACATACTTCGTATTCTAATGCTCGGAAGCTTTAATAGTAAACTTTACCTTTAGGCGAAAGGAAAGAATTTTTAAAACTTAAAAGTATAGACCTCCATGCCGATTTCGGCCACGGTGACTATTTCTTAGAAGCTGTTTCAGGCGGAGCTACTCGGCACTGTACGGTTACGATCATGAGCCCGCAAGTGACTTACATATCCTATCTTGGCAGAGAATGTACGCGGGCACCTGGGGCAGGTCAAAATGTCATTAACGTAGTTGTATGTAATGTAAATTGTAGGTATTTTGCTTACATAACTGGATCCCAAGCTAGTAGAAACTATATTACGGGATCTAGAAAACACGATATATCGACACAATTATCTACTATATAAAAATAAGTCGGGTTTTCCTTCCTGACGCTATAACTCCAGAACGCACGGACCGATTTCCACGGTTTTGCATTCGTTGGAAAGGTCTCGGGCTCCGTGAGGTTTATAGTTCATTTTTTTTTTTTTACAATTTTTTTGGTATAGCAAAACAACGTTTGCCGGGCCAGCTAGTTAAGAATATAATTTGGCTTTCCAAAGAATCCCCTTTCCCCTTTCCAGCCCATTTACGTCCCATTGTTGGGCACGAGCCTCCTCCACTTTTGGGAGAGATTGTGGTCTACTGTACCGCGCTGACCAGGCTTGTTGGCACAGGGTTTATTTTGGAGTTTTCCGTCTCTCACAGAGGATGTTATCTGTGTGCAATATCCCTTAGCTGACTATTATAGCACCTTTGGGAGGAGATGGGGTGGTGACACTTGTATTCTTAATCCGTCACCACACGGAAAATATCAAAGAATATCATCATTATAATGAATACCGTCATACCTTTTTCCCAGGGTAGGCAGAGACTAAAGAGTGCAATCTGCTACGATCCAAACACTTCTCAAAAGAAAACACAACACTTTTAAATTCGTTTGCTACTTTTAATTTTATTTGAAATAAACAATATCTTTTGTAGTAATACACAACAATATTAAAATAAGACTTTATAAACATTGAAATGTTAATATGACAACACAAAGGTATTCAGATATTCTTAAGTAGTCCCAATATTCTTCGATAATATAATCACCGAATACTGATACCATTTCAATTCCAAAATTGGCAGTGATGATCTGACAACAGTCAATTTCATGAATACATTTATCATATTATCGGAAGACTATATTTTCTCTGATACCTTATAAAGTCGTTAAGGTCATCAAGTATTCTCGATACAGAATTGACTTATAGTCTTTTCAGAATAATCATGGTCATTTTGTCTTGACATATGAAACGACCTCTTTACACGCGTTTATTTACAGTTTAATACATAATAATATGCAGTCAGTCAACCTCGAGACATTAATGTAAGCAATATGTACCTACAAACAGTAGGTACTTAGTTAGCTGTCCTAGTTAAAAGTTTGCGTCATCTGATTATGCTTTCAATATTGGATTTTGTAAGTAAAATTGTTATTATAATCAGTGCTAGAATTATTTACTTTTAATCCGACGTACTTTTATTCCTTCTTTAATATTTTTCTGCAAGGCTTTAAAAGAAATATATATATATATATATATATATATTCATGGACATTTCACACATCGTCCTCTGGTCCCAAGCTAAGCTTATTATGCTTGTGTTATGGGTACCAGAATACGGATATAATACATATACTACTTTTCTTTTGTAAATACATACTTAAAATACATAGAAAACACCCAGACGTAGTACAAACATTTGTATGACATTTATGAATATCACACAAATAATTGTCCCAAGCGGGAATCGAACCCGCGACCTTGTGAACGGCAGTCCAGTACATGAACCACTACGCCACGAAGCCCGTCAATGTATTTACAAAAAAAAACTAAGTAGGTACATTTATTTAGTATATCCGTATTATAGTACCCATAACACAAGCTAATAAGCTTAGATTGAGACTAGAGGACGTTGTATGAAGCTTCCATAAAAATATTTACTTATTAATCTTATTTCATAACCTAGTACCATGTATTTCTGTGTAATACAATAATAATAAATATTCATGGATATTTCACACAACGTCCTCTGGTCCCAAGCTAAGCTTATATGCTTGTTTAAATAAAACTACTTTTTACGGATTTAGACGCGTATATTTGTTTTAAATTTTAGCCCGATGTTTCGAGTTTATTTTAGCAAATGAGTTGCGCAAGTGTTAGAAAATATTATATGCTTGTTTTATGGGTACCAGAATACAGAAAGAATACATAAACTACTTTTTTTTTGTAAATACATACTTATGATACATAGAAACACCCAGACGTCACTACGTCTGGGTGTTTCTGTGTGTTCAAACATCTGGGTGTTTCTGTGTGTGCAAACATCTGGGTGTTTCTGTGTGTTCAGTGTGTTCAAACATTTGTATGACAATTAGAAAAATCACACAAATGATTGTCCCGAGCGGGAATCGAAAGAGATTGGCAGTCTATTATATGAACCACTCAACCACGAGCTCGTCAATTAGCGGTTTTCAAAAATTTTTGATCATAAAGCAATTAGAAGATCTTATGCCTCACTATTGGCAATTAGCAGATCTAGATTTCTAATCTAAGGAATATCATTTACAGTAGCCAGTTTTGAAGACTACATTCCTTCCTCTCCAGCCCATTAACCTCCCACACTGGGCACGGGACTCCCCCACTTTGGGGGGGTTTGTATTCTCGCTCTCTGTCACGCCTGGTCAGCGCATCAGGCGTACTGGCACAGGGTTTAGTTTAGAGTTTTCCGTCTCTCATAGTAGACAGCTTATATTATTCCTTAGCTGGCTTTTACTTGGGGTGATGACACTTGTATTCTTAATTCGTTACCACACGGACCAGGCTTAATTACCTACAGATGAAATATTGGGATAAATGTTACTCTTATGCTATTTTTGCATAAAAAAACCGTTTAAATGATTCACAGTATTAAGCCAATGCAATTCCGCTAAGTAAATTTACTTTAAATAAAGTTAAAAACTAGTAGAGCTATTTCGGCACGGTATTAAATAATTATACTATGCGGTTAGTAATTTTGCGGTCAATAACCCGCGATTTCGTAATAATAATTAAATACATAAATAGATTAAATAGCTGTTTGACAAGTTTTGATCAACTTACAAATTATTTCTAAGTAAATTAATTTCCATTTAGCGGATATAAATTACAATTAATTATAAGAAATGTTTAATGTCAAGTTCATGAACCAATTATCGTATCCATGTACTCAATTATGTTCATAATAATATGATGTTGTCAATATGATATTGGACCTGCAGTTCTATATCGCTACTAAATATTATGCGTAAAAAAAGCTGTAAGAGCTATATAGTTGTGTGATGATAACTATCTTTTATGACAGAAAGAAACGGTATTTTGTAATAGTCACTCTAGAATATTAAACACAACTATTTCTACTTTATACGTTTTTAAAGTTTAAAAAAAAAAATCCCTTAGCTTAATATTTAAAGCCAGACAGTAACAAAACTATGTATTTTAAACTACATCATATACTATTATTTATCCAAAGAATATACCTGTTGTAATACAATATCAGTGTGAAACAAGAATGATGAGTTCGGTATGAAAGGTTCAAGGTCAGGTCTACTAACTGTGATTGCACTAAGGCCAAGGTTATAAGCAATTTATCAATTTGTACCACCCACCGCTCACTACATACAATTTGTCAATTTGATATGGACCATGGGAACACACTGAGAATATAATCAATGTTCGTCGGCTGTAGAAAGTTCGAGAAAGTTACTGAAGTTACATTTAGTATCAATTATGTATTGTCAATGTAGAATCAGTAGTGGAAATTATAAATAAATAAATATTCATGGACATTTCACACACCGTACTCTGGTCCCAAGCTAAGCTTATATGCTTGTGTTATGGATACCAGAATACGGACAGAATACATATACTACTTTTCTTTTGTAAATACATACTTATTATACATAGTAAACACAAGTTGTTTATTTATTCTATATATAAAGAAACACCCAGACGCAGCACCAACATTTGAATGTCAATTAAAAAAATCATACAAATGATTGTCCCGAGCGGGAATCGAACCGGCGACCTCTTGATCGGTAGTCCGTTACATGAACAACTAAACCACGAGGCTTGTCAAAATTATCTACTACTAGGTATAAGTTTGCGACTTCGTACGCAATTTTATCCATTGGTCGCCGTATGTTACTTAAGGATAACGTAACATTCTAATGGGCTAAACGGGCTTCGTGGTGGAGTGGTTTATGTAACGGACTACCGACCAGGAGGTCGCGGGTTCGTTTCCCGCTTGAGACAATCATTTGTGTGATATTTATAAATGTCATACAAATGTTTTGTACAGCGTCTGGGTGTTTATTATGTATTATATGTATGTATTTACAAAGGAAAGTATGTAGTACATATTATGTATTCTATTCGTATTCTGGTACCTATAACACAAGCATATAAGCTTAGCTTGGGACCAGAGGACGTTGTGTGAAATGTCCATAAGTAAATATTTAAAAAAAAAATTAAAAATGGTGAAAGAAATATCAAATCTTTACTTACTAAAAATTGGTCAAGTGCGAGTCGGACTCGCGCACGAAGGGTTCCGTACCATTATCTATGCAACATAAGGCAACGTTATTAGTATCGAGCAAGAAACGGTAAAAAAATCATGTTTGTTGTATGGGAGCCCCCCTTAAATATTTATTTTATTTTATTTTTAGTATTTGTTGTTATAGCGGCAATAGAAATACATCATCTGTGAAAATTTCAACTGTCTAGCTATCACCGTTCTTGAGATACTGCGTACGGAACCCTAAAAATCATGTTTGTTGTATGGGAGCCCCCCTTAAATATTTATTTTATTTTATTTTTAGTATTTGTTGTTATAGCAGCAATAGAAATACATCATCTGTGAAAATTTCAACTGTCTAGCTATCACCGTTCTTGAGATACTGGGTACGGAACCCTAAAAATCATGTTTGTTGTATGGGAGCCCCCCTTAAATATTTATTTTATTTTATTTTTAGTATTTGTTGTTATAGCGGCAATAGAAATACATCATCTGTGAAAATTTCAACTCTCTAGCTATCACCGTTCTTGAGATACAGCCTGGTGACAGACGGACGGACGGACGGACGGACGGACGGACGGACAGCGAAGTCTCAGTAATAGGGTCCCGTTTTTACCCTTTGGGTACGGAACCCTAAAAACAAAATTGTTAGTTTTGTATATAGGTATATTTATAATCTAAATTTTCCTGTAAATTTTATTCTTAAGGTGTACAATAAAGTGTATAATAAATAAATAAATAGGTTTCTATGTGAGCATATTTTTAGGGTTCCGTACCCAAAGGGTAAAAACGGGACCCTATTACTGAGACTTCGCTGTCCGTCCGTCCGTCCGTCCGTCCGTCTGCCACCAGGCTGTATCTCAAGAACGTCGATAGCTAGACTGTTGAAATTTGCACAGATGATGTATTTCTTTTGCCGCTATAACAACAAATACTAAAAATAAAATAAAATAAAGGTTTAAGGGGGGCTCAAAACTACGCAACCGATTTTGATGCTGTTTTTTTTTTTACTAAATAGAAAGATTCTATTTAGTAAAAAAAAACAGCATCAAAATCGGTTGCGTAGTTTTGAAAAAATTGGTCAAGTGCGAGTCGGACTCTCGCACGAAGGGTTCCGTACCATTATCTATGCAACATAAGGCAACGTTATTAGTATCGAGCAAGAAACGGTAAAAAAATCATGTTTGTTGTATGGGAGCCCCCCTTAAACCTTTATTTTATTTTAAAACCATTTTAAAAACCATCCTCATGTAAGATACATGAGGATGGTTTTCTTGCGTAATTTGTCAAGGTATTTTTTACTAAATTCTACGTGTACGATGTTGCGGGACAACAGCTAGTAATGTTTGTTATGTACATAAAGATCATGAAAAATAATAATATCGAATAATTTGGTAAATAGGAGGTTAACGTAAATTCGGGACCAAGAATCTATTATTGTGATGTTCTCCCGTACGAAGTATTTGGACTTGGAATATGTAAATTAATATAAAATATTGTATAGTCTTTATGTAATTAATTGTTAATGATAGTTTTATTGTTTCAGTGGTCACTTACCGTGGAGTAAAGTTGACACCACGAGCTCACTCAACTGCAAACAACGGAAACCTGAGCTGTATAGTTCAATGCATACATTTTTATATTTTCCCTGCATGTTTACATTTCAACAGAACTTTGTAATAATTGTTATAACTGTATTTTAAGACTACAAATAAATGCGTACCTACAATAAAAGGACTGAGAGCTAGCTCATATATCCAGCGGTAGCCACATAATTTTGCACCAAAACCTTAGTTTATATGAAATATTAATTAGTCACAAAGATCGCTGCTTTTTTTTATAATAGTATTTCTGTCGATTTCTGAACAGCTTGTGAATTTTATCGTAATTTTCACGTAAAGATTATGCGTAAACGCATCTTAATCCGTAAAAAGTGGTTTTCGCGCAAGTGTTAGAGAATATTAAGTATAATATAAGTTTTAAATATTCCGTTCCATAGATAAACTAACAAGAAATGTCAAGCTAATAAAAGCGTTAAAATGATATTTTGTTATTATCAATTACAGGCTAGAGACAGACGGATCGACGAGCGGGTTAACAGACAGATGACCGCGAAGTCTCGGTATTAGTAATAGACTCCCGTTTCATCTTTTCATAGCGAACCCTAAAATTAAATCAAAAACAATGCAACAACAAATACATTACGTCAAGTAATTTAATGTAATAACACTGAAAACTTTGTTTATGACATTATCAATCAAACACACGTTTCCTTGTTCCGCATCAATGTTGCGCATAAACTTGCTATTATTTATTTTCATCTTCGCCTACACAATATTTTATTCTTATGCACTTGAACCTGAAGTATTTACGTTACTAGCAACTCCATTATCAGTGAGCTTGGCCAAACAGGCAATAAATCCTAAGATAAATGTAGGTAATGACGATAACCCGTGCCAATTTTCTGTTCATTACTATGTGTTTAAGAAGATGGTTTTAAGATTAATGTGCTCTTAGTAACTTTCAATTGATACAGAACTTTTGATAAACAAGGTTATTACTTTTATTTTTGACGGGCTTCGTGGTCTAGTGGTTTGTATAACGGACTGTCAAACAAGAGGTCGCGGGTTCGATTCTCGCCTCGGACAATCATTTGTGTGATGTTTATAAATGTCATACAAATGTTTGTTCTGCGTCTGGGTGTTTCTATGTATTTTAAGTATGTATTTAGAAAAAAAAAGTAGTATATGTATTCTATCCGTATTCTGGTACCCATAACACAAGCATATAAGCTTAGCTTGGGACCGGAGGACGTTGTGTGAAATGTCCGTGAATATTTATTATTATTATTTATTTTATTAAGCCTATTGACATTGGGATGCTTCTGCAAAAGATAGGTGGCCGAATTTGTATATTCCATGTATGTATTGTACAATACATAAATTCTAGTAACAGTAAAACTTATAGACTGGGGTCTTATCGATACGCAAGATACTTTGTCAGAATAACATAGGTTCTCAAGAAAATTTCGCGATAAACTGACGTAATTTACACAAGATTTTTTATTGATTTGAAATAAGTACTTAGTTCATGAGGTTTAAAGATATAAATTCGTCAAGTTACTTTTTAAATCGGTTCACTTGCTTGCATAACAGAAACTCTCATCCCCGGACCTTTCATGACCTAGAGGTAAATACAGATGTTTTTCGAGATATAAGAGACTACCTCTCTACTAAATCGACAAATCGACGATAAATAAATCGACTCTACTGGATGTAAATAAAATTGTTATGAATACAGTAAATGCTTGTAATTACATAGAATATCGACCATTAATGTTTTAGCAACAAGAACTTCACAATAGAATACATAAAAGTTTCTTCCATACCATATTGATTTTTCATTGATCGCATTTTGTAAATAAGTAGCGTTTGAAACAATAGTGTTTAATGTATTCTGTGAACAGTAAAGAACTGTGGTATTCAAGGATGTCAAAATAATAATATTGCTTTGAATGCATGTTATTATGTTTAATAATACCCGTTCTTTAATATGGTTCAGAAACATGGTGCCTTTACAAGCCAGACATTAAGAAACTTGACACGTTCCACCTGAGATGTCTGAGAGCGATTATGAAGATCAAATGGCAGGACCGAGTCCCTAATACTGAGGTTCTCCGTCGCTCTGGGATGCATGGCATGGAGGCCCTGCTTATGCAGCGACAGCTTAGATGGTGCGGACACGTCCACCGCATGATTGATCACCGTATACCTAAAGCTGTCTTTTACTCCGAGATGGCAGAGGGGAAGCGGAAACACGGTGGTCAACATTTGCGTTACAAGGATGTATTCAAAAGGCATCTGAAGGCATGCAATATTAAAACTGACTCATGGGAGGAGCTTGCCTCAAAAAGGTCTTTATGGCGATCCACCATCCACAAAGGAGTTAAAACGTACGAGGATCATCGACTCGCTACACTTGACACAAATCGTCAAATCCGCAAGAAAAGACCTAAGCCCTCTTATACATACGCCCTTAACGCCGCAGGGCAACTTTATTGCCAGCTGTGCGATAAAGTGTTTAAAACAAAGTTTGGCCTAGCGAGCCACATCAGAGCTCATGCTAGGAATCAGTAATACTGACTCAATGTATTATAGTACTGTTATCTCCTTTTATAGCTCAGGTCGCCGTCATCGAAATCGATGAGGAGGACTATATATATATTATGTTTGATTCAGTTACATATTACTTTGACGTAATAAAAACGGCATGACTAGAGGCCATTTTCAGTAACTACGATTACGGATAAATTGTTGTCCTCGTTTATCAATAAAATATTTCAATATCCTGTCAAATTTTTAATAGAAAATGCTGTCATCTTATTGACATGTAAGTAAGGAGAAAAGTTTAGATTAGTCTGACTTTAATAGCAAGAATCGAGGTTAGATAAAATATTGAAAACGGCCGTAAACGATGAAACAATAACAGTTATTCTACAAACCCTTACCTTACGTACGAATTAAGTATAAAATATTATTATTCGTGGGAAGATGTCGCATAGAGGAAAGGTAGAAATATAATTAAATGACTAACTAGTTCAATTTTTTAGGTGAGGAAATCTACGTCTTTTTAATTCGAAAACCTGCGAAATTTGTAAAAATTTAAACGTATTTTATTAAAACAATAGTACTAGGCTGTCATGATTATGTAGGAGTACGAATATACTGGCAGATTTCACTGAAGCAATAAAATAGCTAATCGATTAGCTTTCTCGTGTAAATGCAAAGGTTTTATGTCCATGTTTACAGTCGTAAAAGTACAGAATGGCTCAAGGTAATCGAGTATCTATGTTTTATCAAATTGGAAAAGAGTTAAACTGAATATTATTACAAAAAAGACATGATAATATTTTCAAATCAGTTCCAAAGAAGAACCACTCGCTTTTTACTGTAACTTTTGATTTTGTTTTTTATAAATACGAATCAAAAAGTTATCAAATTATTCAAAAAAGCATATCTCTCAGGCCACTCTATTATTTAAAAAAAAACATCAAAATCCATCGCGTAGTTTTGAAGATCAGCTAGCGAATAAGCTCACGTAGAGACATATTTACAAAAATAACGACTATTTTTTATTATAAGTAAAAATTTGCTAAATAGTTCTATCTACACTAATAATATACAGAGAAAAGATTTAATGGTTATATGTTTGTGTCTAATAACTTCGAAACTATTGGACCGTTTTAAGACATCTTTCATCGTTGGTTAGTTACATTATCCCCGGTAAACATAGGCTATATTTTATACTTAAAAGAATAGATATTCTTGACGGCAAGGAACATGTAGCCCAAGGCTCACGGTAGTAAAACTCATGCAAAGCCACGGATTACAATTTAGGATATAATTTTATTACAATCGTGAAGACGTGTATGTAAATAATTACATAAAATAATAGATCAATCAACTTAAGGCCATTCCAGTGACTTCAAAAGATATTGTATATCCAATAATAGAGCTATAAACATCGCCCGCTAACATTGATTTCGATTGAATTATTGTTATAAGAAGTGGTATGGAATGAGAATATTGAAGACATATCACACAACGTCCTCTGGTCCCAAAGTAAGCTATATTTCTATGCTTGTATTATGGGTACCAGATACGGATAGACTACATATACTAATTTTCTTTTGTAAATACATACTTATAATACATAGAAAACACCCAGACGCAGTACAAACATTTGTACGACATTTATGGATATCACACAAATGATTGTCCCAAGCGGGAATCGAACCCGCGACCTCGTGATTGGCAGTCCATTACATAAACCACTCCACCACAAAGCCCGCCCGCCCGAAGAATTAATTAGAAAATAATATTATGTATGTATTCACAAAAGAAAAGTAGTATATGTAGGCTATCCGTATGGGTACCAGCCCATATCACAAGTGTATAAGCTTAGATCGGGAACAGAGGACGTTGTGTGAAATATTCATGAATATCTATTTATTTTCATAATAACCTCGAACAATATCGGATAATATATATACTCGTACCTACTAGGTATATTACATTATCCGATGTGATGTAACGGATATTCGCATTCGCATTCGCGAATATCCGCGTATTTTTCAATATTCGCATTCGTATTCGCAAAAATTATGCGAATATTTAGCGAATGTTCTTAATAATCAAAAAGGATATTATTATATGCATGCATATGTAACAATAATACAATAGATAACACTTAGATATTTTTATTAAATCATACTTCTACATTCTAAATTAAAGCCTCATTTATGAAAAAAGAACTTCAGAGATCAACTTTTTTCAACGCAATCACTCAAAGACTATTTGCTTAAGGTCAGTTTTGGTACATTGTACCAAAGAATTAAATTTAGCAGCACCTTGCTTTTCATGTTCTCTTTTTTTCAATTCTTCATAATATTCATTTTTGTGTTTAGCCTCCAGGTGATTTCTCATAGCACTTGTGGTCCTGCCTTTGCGCGAGTACTTTTTATCACACAACTTGCAATTAACATTTTCAGCATCACATATTGTAAAATAAGTCCAAACTTCGCTGATGGGTGCTTTACTTATGTTTTTATGCCATTTAATTAACCAATATCGGCTTGGCTATGTTCAATTTAAACATGGTTGACACGAAACGTCAAACCTGTCAAACATTTTACGCGCGCTTTTTTTGAAATTTTAAAATATTGAATGTTGAAGATAAATATACGCAATCGCATTCGCAATCGCGAATATGAAAAATCCAGCATTAGTTACATCACTACCTAGTCATGCTTATAAAGGAATGTAAGAGAACACAGATGTCTTGATTTATTTGCAAACAATATTTTATGAGGTTATTTTAAGTATTAGTGTACCAATAAATTAAGAAACAAGTTAATTGTAATATTATTGGTCCCTATAACTTTACAGACATAGCTTATTTGGGACTTATCTACTGTTACTGGCAAAGTAGACGGGAAGAGGCCGCGTGGACGCAGCCCAATACGGTGGTCCGACCAGATACGCACAACTCTCAACTCGACAGTTCACAACGCCTTACATGACGCTCGAGATAGGAACAGGTGGAGGAATATCATAAGAGCAAGGGTATTGCTAAAGGCGGTCACCACCCTCATTCATGAGGAACACGATGCGAGAGGTGGAGGAAATTAAGAAACAACTTAATTGTAATATTATTGGTCCCTATAACTTTACAGATATAGCTTATTTGCGACTTATCTACAAGCAGAGAAAGCATAAAGCAAATTGTTACAAAACTTGTTATTACTTATTACACAGTAAATCAACATGAATTCTTTTCAAAAATCTTATGCGAATAAAGTCTATCTATCTACGACACTGTTAGCATTTTGCATTTTTTTTTTACTTTATTTGGACACCGCGCGATACACCTGGCGTATATTATCATGCAAATACACACAGTTTACATTGTAGTTTGCAGATATAAGGACCTAAAAACATACACGTGTAACTTACATTGCACGTGTAATAAATTTTTGAATAATATTTTATGCATTTTCGCGTTTATTAGGTATTACGATAAACACGGTTATTTTGGACTTACTAGTCTTCATACCTATGGAAAGAATCTAAAACAAATTATTACATGGTGAAATACCAGTCCCTTCGTGTGGTGACGGATTAAGAATACAAGTGTCACCATCCCATCTCCTCCCAAGGGTACTGTAAAAGCCAGTTAAGCGATATTGCACAAAGATAACATCTTCTGTGAGAGACGGAAAACTCGAATATCTACCCTGTGCCAACACGCCTGGTAAGCGCGGCACAGTAGACCATAATCCCTCTAAAAGTGGAGGAGGCCCGTGCCCAACAGTGGGACGTAAATGGGCTGGAGAAGAAGGAGAAGAAATACCAGGTCAGAGTGGCATGAGAAGACCAAATACAGTCTTGAGATGAAGGATGCCTGGGCATAAAAGTGGGCGTTATTGGGCTCGGAAGTCAATAAATACTAAGCTGCTACTTAAGCAAGAGATCGTAACTTCGATACACAAGAGCCCAATAAACCCATAGCCCAATATACCCAATAAACTCCTGTACATCACATTACCCAACTGACGTGGTTTTTGCACTTCAGTTTTTTGATAAATAACTAATTTAAGTCTGACTAAAATTACCGTAACCGCCAAGACTAAATCACTTTTCGATACGACTATAAACCCAAATGTATTGACATTGTCACAGAAAAACAGAAACATTATTCATCTTAACGGTCGACCCTCGCCTTCTGATATATGTGCCGCTTACTCACGAATACAGATATTAGTGTATATTTTCAAAGAAAGTCTGACATGATCAATTTTTTTTTCAGCATGTAAATATTGAGTATGTCATCCGAAATTCTAATTTCGCTTGACGTCACAATATACGTAAACATGACTATCTGCAAACCAAATTTCAAATTAAAATAATTTTATAACTGTAGTTTTGAGATTTATAAACGGAATAATATTTATAATTCAACCACATTAGACTTTTATCCTTTAGTGAGCTAAGGTCACCTTTGAAATTAAAAAGTTCATCTCTCCCTTGGCATAGTTCTAAGTATCCCTCCACATGTATGGTGCTAACTTCTGTCTAAGTACAGTTTTTCTATTAATTTTCATTGTATCTTTCTATCAGTGTTCCCGAACAGGACTTTAAAAGACATGCGTCTTTTAAATGCAGACTTTTTTAAATAAAAAAAATCTCCTCGTTTTTGCCTTAGAAACCACTCTTGCTTCCATGAAGGCTTCAGTTTTTACACTCCTTTTTTTATTAAAATATTGTCATTTACAATGCATTAAGATCAAATTATGGAAATACTCCTTACAATAGGGATGTTGACTCATGTAACAAATTCATGTAAAATTATGTTTTATAGATTGAAGACAGTATTTTGATACCTAAAATATCGTTTTGAGAGTTTAATATCTTGTTAAAATTAAATAAAAATGAATTTAAATTGCATTATTTTGTACACATTATCACGAGACTGCAAACACCAATCGGGCGCGGTGACGTAGATAACCTAGATAGCCAAGGATGTCGGAATTGAAATCTTGAGTATAAATAATAAATAAATATTCATGTACATTTCACACAACGTCCGAATATATCGAGGAATAGTATCGATATCGATATAAGCTCTCGAAACGCCGTAACCTTTTGTTTTTGATGTATGTTCCCCGATTTCTTGAACACACTTAGACCAATTTGAGAAAGTCATCAATTTTCCGTCAATTTTATAATAATTTATCAATGGCAATTGGATTATATTTTACACAGCGCCCTTTGGTCCCAAATTAAGCTATACTTCCTTGCTTTTGTTATGGGTAGGTACCAGAATACGGTTATATTATGTTCGAAAGTATATGTGTACTTTTTTGAAGACAGTGCAAATATTTTTATAGCAATTAGTATTGAATACTGATTATAAAAGAAGTTATATCTATTATTTTATAAAAGAATAATATCTAAACTAATCGATAAAAACATCGATCTTTTTTCGAAGAGGACTACTATTAGGCTTCTGACGTAATCGCCGTCACTTGACAGTTTGGAGCGTTTTAGCGGGAATTTTTAAAATAATTTTTATTTTCGCTTTTTATACTAAAAAGACGCATTTAAAAAAAATATATAATGTCATGGTGTTCAAGTAAGAGCTATCTACAAAATAAAAGCAATTCCAAAAAATAGTCAACATCCCTATTTACTTCGTTTCATGATAAAATTTAACCTATAACTCGAACAAAATTACGATCAAGAAGCAAGCCAGTATTACATTGAATATAAAACGTCAGCACAACTATTAGCTAATGCGGCTTCAGTAAAATAAAACCTTGGTTTTTGCTGTCAAATTATTGGTTACGTAGATACATTGCAAATATACACAGTTGCAAAAAATACATCGTACGATACAACGAAAACATTGCTGATTATACGTTTGAAGTTTTAATAAATAACAACGCTGCCACAGGATAAATATTGCCATTTGTGCATATTTCGCTAATTTTAATGTGCATTTTATTCTACCTTTCTGTTATGTATTAATTATGTCTTGGATTTAGAAAAGGTGAAATAAAGAAAGATAAATCTAAGGTTCCACGTGATGTAAATCAGGCAAATATCGCACACAAATATGACGATTTTATTCTAAAACTAGCTGTACGCGTGTTATTTAGAAATCAAACCTTAACAAACAGAAGTTTACTATAACGGTTGATAGATGGCGTTGCACAGTTTTTTTATATCTCGTTATAGTTTCGTTACCCACATTATACCTACGTAAGCTCATCAAAATTTTACTATCTCATTATCTCGTTTTCACAATTATAAATTAGTAAGGATTATCACTTAATTCATGTGGGAGGCGATTTATTATATACTAGCTGCCCCGGGCAAACGTTGTTTTGCCATACAATTCTTCAAAAAATTTCATCAAAATCGGTTCAGCCAATTGTGAATCTAAACCATTCTCAAACCCCCTTGAATACACACAACAAATTTCATCAAAATCGGTCCAGCCGTTTAGGAGGAGTTCAATTACAAACACACGTAGGTACAGAAAATTTATATAAATAAAGAATTATGACAGATTATAAAATAAGACCTCTTTCCTCTTTAGGATACTGTAAGAGCCAACAATGGGATATCAGAATCAACCCTTGTGAGAGAGGGAAAACTCGAAATAAAACCAACACGTTTCGTCAGCCAAGCATAGTAGGCCAATAACCCTCCCGAAGTGGAGGAGGCTTGTATCCAACGGCAGGACGTTAATAATACGAGAAGGAAGAGAAAAATAGAAGAGGCAAAGACCAGATCGTTTCAAAATACTAGTGATTTCTTTTAGAGTCTGAAGAGGAATTGGCATTCTACAACAATATTAGTTAAACTATAAATACTAATAATAAGTAGGTCACTATCACTGGGTCACTGTTGTGATAGCTATTACTAGACGTGCTGCGGTGTGCTCATTATGAACTAGACTTGTGGAAGTGTTGGCATATCGCCAAGATGTTATATCAGACTTAAGGACGCCCCGACACTATATTGTAAGATGCAACAATCAAAAACAAATACTACGAACACTTTCGTTAACAAAATTATAAGCTTCTTCGTTCTTTAATTATACTTATTTATTTATTATATATGTTGATCTTTTAAATAATACATAAATATATATATAAAAATGAATTGTAATAACTGAAATGCATGAAATAATAAAGGCTTTTTTTTTTTTATTTTTTTATTTTTTTTTTTATTTATTTTATTATTTATTTATACTTTATTGTACACCAATTACATTAAATTTACATTAAAAGAAATATAATAAGAACCCGTACAATGGGCGGCCTTATCGCTTAAAGCGATTTCTTCCAGGCAACCTTTGGATGAATTTAATATGGCAGGACAAGTTGGTAGTCTCTGGTGCACTTAAGTAATAAATACATGACAAGAATATAAACAAATACTATTTTAACATAAATATATACACAAATTTACATAACAATACATAATCTACATATTAATATATCATACATAAATACCTACTAAAAATATACACAGACATATTCACTTAGTTATAATATTTAGATAGTAATTTTTGACCCTATTTTTAAATGTTGCTAAAGTTTTAGCACGACGTATGTTTAGTGGTAAGGCATTCCACAAACGTACAGCTGTCACTGAAAAAGATTTTATACTTATTAGGATTGAAGAATAAGTTCAAATCTCAAAGGAGAAACACACTAGGTACAAAATTTTCTGTGTAGATTTTATAAGAGCTACGAGAATAAAACATTGTGGAGCAAAAGAAGTCTTTTGGTTCCTCTCCTCCTCTCCACCCCATTTACGTCCCACTACTGGGCACGAGCCTCCTCCCCTTTGGGAGGGATCATGGTCTACTGTGGTTTAGTTTCAAGTTTTCCGTCTCTCACAGTAGATGTTAACTGCTCATATTGCTCCCTAGCTGGCTCTTGCAGCACCCTGGGAAAGAAATGGTACGGTGGCACGTGGCACTCGTATTCTTAATCCACACGGATTATTCTGATTAACACTTTAAAATTTTTCTTTGCAGAGGCTGTGGTCGAAAATTGACTTGGGAATTGAAGGATATAAGATCGATAACTACAGATTAATGAAAATACAAATGGAACGGCAATTTGTGTGATAAATTTTAAACTTAGTCTGCAACCTTCACAACGTTTCTGAACGCGTAGCTCTCATTTGGCGTTCAAAGATTAGAAACATAGTAATAAAAATGCTCTAAAGTAATAAAATTTTATTACAAGATGAGTTTACTATGATGTAAAGTTTTATACGTTCAAGGTCATAATATAACGTTATTATTTACAATTATTAGCAAGATAATTGTTTAAAAAAACTTGATTCATAACTGGCGTTTAACTTTTTTTGTTCAAGTGCGTCAAACATATTGATGTTGTTGAGTAATATTGTTTGACAGCTCGATTTTTAGTTGTTATTTACGTTATTGAATTGTAAAATCTTAAAGAGCTAAGCAGAGTTGTGAACTTTTAAGTTTATAAAAGGTACGTGTACATTGTACACGTACAATTAAACATAACTAAAAATGAAAATTGATAGTGGCAAAAACACAATTCGGCAATGTTAGCAGAACTTTTTTATTAGAAAATCTATTAGAGACTAATGATTTTAATTAATTATAAAAAATGTACACAACGAAACAGCTAATTAATCAAAATACGCGACAGTTGTTTTAATTTTTTAGTTAAATTAAGTTTAATTGTGCGCGTAGAATCCATTCATTATTAGCCATACCAATAGACTTGAAACTTCAAAGACCTAGAATAATTTATCTAGTCTTATTCTGAATGGGCTTTAGCGTCAGCAACCAAAATTTAAAGAGCCTATAAGAAAGTCATGATTGCCATAATATGACCTCCAAAACGTATTATTTTAAATATGTTTTTTGATCACAGGCTAACCATGACCCCTTGTGAGTGATATTTACTTTTATCATTCCAGTAAAGGCCGTACATTTTCCTTGTGACCAAAGTTTCTTTGAAACTTGTACTCTGTTTACTTTACGGAACTGTCCATACTCAGAATAATATTGGTTGTTCTGTAAAATTTTGTGAAACATAAATATTCCTTATTATATTTGCAGTAATAATATTATATTCTTGTCTTTTCGTATGTATTTTGCAAAGGTTTATGTAATAAGTGGGTATTAAAGGTATGTCTTGTGACAGGCCTAAATTATAGCCTGTTAGATGTATGTAAGGGGTGATCTCCTAATGTAGTTGTTCAATCTTATTTCTTTTTACTAATAGGAAGCTACAGTCTCCGTAAGTGCTATAGGCTATATAATTACGTTTATAGGTAGTAATTCAAAATTCTAGACCTACGAAGTCGCGGACTACATACAGATTATTATTTAGCACTATAAAAAGCTATGCAATACTATATAGCATATATAGCTGTCAAGAAATTGCCGTGAAAACGTAATCTATCATTTCGTTCTGTCAAAAAACACTGCAGTAAAGATAAAAGTCTTTCGTCAAGATAATATTATTTACTTTCATTGCATTACGTTTATTTGCTATCTTTTAATTTACATAATAATTATATACTTTTACTAAATATAAATACTTTTAATTAATTAATAAATATACTTTTAATTGAATAACTGATAACTTTTGTTAAACATTGAGATTATTTTGTCACTGCAATTATAAATCCTAAATACATAATATATCCTATTTATTTGCCTGTTATTTTCACAGATTCATTTTTTTGCACCAAATTTTTTTTTTCAGATATTCCATTGCGTATTATCTGTTCTATGACATGAATATAAGGGTCCATCCCCCAAGTTCCGTTTTATAAACTGACTGAGGGAACATTGCATGTCACCTGCACATACACCCAAAAAGGGTTGACGTTAGGCCGTCGCAAAAATCAGCCAAAAGCTGCTTTAGCATGGATACATGTTACACCGATCCCAAGTTAAAATAAGGACAACAGATGATGACTATCTGTCCTAAAACAACAATATAGATAAATCAATGTAGGTAACAGATTTGATAAAAAACATAATATACTAGCTGATGCGCGCTACTCCGTACGCGTGGAATTTTAGGAGCCGTTTAAACCTTCCCTGGACTTTCACGAATATTTCAAGACCAAAATCACCAAAATCGGCCTAGCCGTTCGCGAGTTTTAGCGAGACTAACGAACAGCAATTGATTTTTATATATAAGACTAGCTGTCCCGGCAAACGTTGTTTTGCCATACAATTTTGTGTAAAAATCAACAACAAAAAATTTCATCAAAATCGGTCCAGCCAATTGTGAATCTAAACTATCCTCAAACCCCCTTGAATACATACAACAAATTTCATAAAAATCGGTCCAGCCGTTTAGGAGGAGTTCAATTACAAACACACGTACAGAAGATTTATATATGTATTTATAGATGAATTCCTTGACATTTGGGTAAAAAGTACAACGTTTTTATTCACAGACTTCCAATCTCAAAGCAAAGGCACAGTTTAGTTAAATAAATCTGTATAAACGAAATATTGTAACTGACATCAGAGCAATTGAACTTTTTAACCTTGTTGATATGAATAAACCAACTGTTGAATAAAATCATTGCACTTTTCATAAATTAAAATTACATATATCTTTCATACAGACAGTTCACGGTCCACGCTGTTAGTATAATTTATATGACAGATAAGTTATTGGTACTGATTTATATCCTAATTAGTCTTTGTAGGCATTCTGAATTATTAGTTGTAACGTATAATGTATAAGGCTTAGGTAGTAGGAATACATATAATATAATTCAACTTAATGCATTATCTGTAAGTTAAGTTAAGAATACAAGTGTCACTACCCCATTTCTTTCCCAGAGCGCTGTAAGAGCCAGATAAGGTATAATATAAGCAGTTAACGACTACTGCGAGAGACGGAGACCAAAGTGGAGGAGGCCCGCGCCCAGCGGTGGAAGATTAAAGGGCTAGAGAGGAGAGTAGAATACATAGGTAATAAATGTCTAAGCTTGTCAACTCTCTGTTGGGTCTGGGCCATCTCAACTATAGGAGAGCATTTGATCTAGATAAAGAATGTTCTTTACTTTTACTCCTTTAAAAGACTTTTGCATTTCGGACAATAAAAATGGAAAAAACTTGTTAAAATAGCGTGGACATAGTAACATTAGCAACGTGACTTCGAGTATCCAAATTTAAATTTTTATCTTATTTTTTGTCATAATCAAATTATGTATGAATGTATCGTAATTTTATCACTAAATAATAATTGTTATAACGGCTAAAAGGTTAAACAATTCAGTTTTATTTTCACACTTATATCATAAGACATATAATCGTGAGTTTATCAATTTTTATAAGTAGTTTTTAAAAATATAATTGGCATTTGACACAGACTTCATATTAGTTTGCAAACAAAATTACATTTTTTATCGTAAAGATTTACCTATATCGGGATTTACTCTGCTTGTTTCTACATTCTGGCTGTTCATCGTGTTTTTGTAGTTTTGTTAAAAGTTCTAAATATTAGTCGCATACCGTCGTTATCTTCTTTATAATTTCACTATCTGTTGCCCGCAACTTCTTACGCGTGGAATTTAGTAATCAAACCCGTACAAAAAGAAAATATCTTCTTGAACTATCCTCTATCTATAAAAAAACTGCAGAAATTGCGTAGTTTTTTTTAATATACGACAAGGGTGACAAACAAGCATATGGCTCGCCTAATGGTAAGCGATTACCGTAGCCTATGGACGCTTGCAACACTAGAGGTACTACCCGCGCGTTGCCGACCCTGTAGGAACCTTTTGACGCCCTTTTTGAAGAGCCCCATGCTGTAGTCCTGTGGGAAAACCAAGTTTTCAAGATATAACCTCAAATAGGGTAACCAATGATTAAACGTGTAAACCGTAACAAAACTAATTTCAAGCCCAAAATCAGAAATATAAAACAAAAATAAGTAAAAAATAAAATGGTATCTGTTTTCAATTAAACTTCCAGAAAAACATCAATCGAAGTTCTTTGCAAGATGTGCTCAAAACTGTTAGATCGTACAAAAACTGCTAATTCTTAAAAACACGACTACATTTTTCACATTTCAGCAAGAATTTGACACAAATCTGAAGAGACCAATTGACGTCAAGTTATTGCAAGTGCCGCAAAAAATAAACAAGACAGCACATTTTGTAGGCCACAGTTTTTTGCTTTACTCTTGCAAATTATACAAAACTCGAGAATACCCGTATGGTGCTCTATTTATTTTTTACACGTTTTGGATAAAAAATAACGGATGGTGTTGGAAACGAATCCTAGAACCGTGAGAGATTACAAACATATTAGCTTAAGCGGTTGTAAATTACTTTAGAAGCTTAAAACAATAATAGAATTAATAAATTTGACTATTTTTCTGAAGCATTACTTTAGGGTTCCGTATCAAGGGTTATTGAGAGGAGCTCGGAGGAGGCCTTTGCCAAGAGGCACTCGGAATTACGGGATATATTATGATAAATCTATATAGTTAATGATCGCATGCTTTTTACACAATTGTTAATTCATTTAGTAATTCTGATTAAATGGCTTATTATTATTATTATCAAGGGTTATTAAGTTTTCCCTGGAAGTGATTGTGCATATGACAATGTGCATATTACAGCACGATATAATCACCCATATAATAGATAAATATAAAGAAAAAATAGATATAGTTCTTATGATTCATTCAAACATTTTAATCATCATAAACGCTGAAATTACGGGAAGGGAGATTGAACTACAAAAGCACTGTTATCTGTTTTAGATAAGATTTGTTAATCCATATGACGTCATACGTGTATTTTATACAATATCCTGTTTAACAAAGTAAAGATATGTAGTCATATGACCGTGGACTTCTGGCTTACTCGCTCCCGTTTAACAAGTATGTATTAGCATATTAACATATCTGTATCTATCTAAGAGAGAGAGGATAGGAAATACACAAGAGCAAACAGATAAAAAACCGGACAAGAATTCAAACAAACATAATCTTGTCAGCTAAGGGATGATGGGTATCATCCCTTAGCTAAGGGTAGCTGACAAGATTGTGTTATATAATACCACTGAAAACGTTTGTTGTATTGCAGTCCCATTAAATTTTCTTGTATTCTGGTTTTTAGAAATGTTTGTAATAACATCAACAAACAGATAGGTACATCATGTGTGAAATTTTCAACTCTCTAGCTATCACCGTTACTGATATACAGTCTGGTGACAGAGAGACGGACAGCGAAGTCTAGTACAAGTAGTCTAGGTTAGTACCAGGTGGATTTCTTGTTATATCTGATAACAGATCTTTTTGAGAATAAATAAGGCTAAAATATTACAATATCAAATGCATAGACGATCTTATCGCTAATTGATAAAATCTCAGCTATGTCCAGTTTGGTTATAAAATAATATGTGATAATATCTAAAATGCTAAATAGATGTTTATATTATTTGCTTTTATAAGGTATCGATTTTCTTTCGCGGTATTCTGTCGTTGTGAAGTCTCAAATTGCATACTTCTGCAACGTTTATATATGCGTTAAAGTGAATCTACAATAAAACTTTATTATTTACTAGCTGTTGTCCATTACTTCGTATGCGTTGAAATTTGGAAACCAAACCTTTACAAATTATACAAAAAAGCAAGGGACTTAGATGCGAATTTTTTTAATGATAGAGTCATTAAAAAAATTCGCATCTAAGTCTCTTGCGTAGTTTTCAAGATTTTTTCTCACATAGGATCATAAACGCAAACATCGGAAAGACACCTAACAACAAAAATGAATTTACAAATTCTGTAAACTATAGCTATAGTAAGGGTCGGGTAACTAAGTAATTGGGCGGGCTTCGTGGTGGAGTGGTTCATGTAATGGACTGCCGATCACGAGGTCGCGGGTTCGATTCCCGCTTGGGACAATCATTTGTGTGCTATCTATAAATGTCATACAAATGTTTATACTACGCCTGGGTGTTTTCTATGTATTATAAGTATGTATTTACAAAAAAAAAAGTAGTTTATGTAGTCTATCCGTATCTGGTACCCATAATACAAGCATAGAAATATAGCATACTTTGGGACCAGAAGACGTTGTGTAAAATGTTCTGAATTCTGAATAGTAAGTATTTATATATATGGTCTTATTCATAATGACTTATCGGAGATTTAATAGTTCGCTAAAATCGGTTCGCGAAAATTGTCAAAACTTGTTATCCATAATAGTCTTTTTACGCTAAAACGTTTATTATCTCTCCGATAAAATCTCCGTTTAAACCTCCGATAAGTCATTATGAATAAGGCCATTAGTCTATAACTAACATCATAAATTTGCACCTAAAACGTTTTGTAATCACATCTATACTAGAAATTATAAACACTGTTTGTTAGTTCGGCCTTCTTTCTCGAACTCTCACTTACTCATTAAGACTTCATTAGAAACTTATGTGCCAATAATAGTTTTTAAAACGTTAAGCATTAAAGACATTAGTGTTTGGACACTTTCAACCTTTTTTCAATTACGTTACTGACATTATAGTTCAATTTATATATATTATGTATACTTAATTATTTTAAACTTTCGCTCTCTCCTTTAACATTTTATTGAATGAATGAATGAGTGAATAATTGTTTATTAAAGTAACCAGGACTCAATCACATTAGGTAGGTACATGTCATAATAATAATAGTATTTGTTAGTAAATTATGTACCTTAGTGCCTATGTTAGTATCTACAATACGAGTACACATATATAACATATATAATAAAGTAGATAAACAAAATAGAATAACATTTAAATAATTAAAATAATAACATATTTATTTATATATAATTAAACTGGGACTTGTACGGTGTCTCACCGCAGTATCATTCCATTCATTCATTCCATTAATAAAGCGATCTTAAAAAAATCACAACATTTATTAATTTTTGCAATTGACTTTGAAAAATTGAAAATGCTTTATAATTTGATTTATTATCAATTAATCACAAATTTATTTGACTTTAGTTTTCCAACCACGTACCTTGTTTTGTAAAACTAACTATACATATATTTACAAAGAAATTCCTAGAATGATCTGAGAGGATAGAAAAATGAGTACACCATTTTAGCCTGTTGACATTACATAATTAATTAATATTTATTTTCCTGGTCATTTTTTCTAGAAGATGAGTTGATTATCAAGCAAAATTAGCTAAAATTTAATCAAATAAAACGCATCCTAATGTCGCCTAGTTTACGCGCCCAATATTGGGATCCATGTGGGAAAAGCCCTTACAGTATAAAATATTACAAACAATAAAAACCACCATTGAACAGCATTTCAATTACTTCAATAATCATTCAATTGAAAATC
Source organism: Orgyia antiqua (assembly GCA_916999025.1). NCBI lineage: Eukaryota > Metazoa > Arthropoda > Insecta > Lepidoptera > Erebidae > Orgyia > Orgyia antiqua. The sequence goes on from OU779862.1 coordinate 27,027,199, forward strand.
AATAACGGAGGCTCGTTTTAATTAAAATCAATTGTCTTATCTTTATAATTGAATACTGATGGAACAATATAAAACAATATATCTCCCTTTACTAATCAGCTTCTATTATTTTTTAAAAACTTTCGAAAAATCAAATTATAATAAATCCAATTTCGATATATTTTTTGTGACGGATTAAGAAGTAAAATATATAAGTTAAATGATATTGTACCTACACAGTTATACACAGATAAAATCCTCTGTGAGAGAGTAAAAAAACTCGAAAATAAACCCTGTGCCAACAAGGCTAGTCAGCGCACGTTACAGTAAACAATAATCCCTCCAAAACTGGAGAACGTTTAATTGGGACTTTAAGAGGCTGGAGAGAAAGAGATGGTTATAAAGTTTAAAAAAATTACAGTTTATAATGTAACTGAAGACTACTACGCAGAAACGTGTTGAGGAACTTTCTCCTAAAGACATCATTCCTCCTTGACAATTTAACAAAAATGAATATAAAATATCAGATGACATATTCATTCTGTCACTCCCATAGTGACTAATTTCGTAATCTTTGTACAACCATCTGAGCTAAGCTTTACCTAGTGACCAAGAAATTAGCAACAAATTCACACGTCTATACACGTCTATTTATTGACATATCCTTGAAATGCAGTTAACATAGACTAATAAAAATCCCATTTTAATAAAAATCAAGTTAAATTCTAAATAAAACTGATATAGTATTTATTTGTATCAATTTGCATTTATACGAACAGATATCACATCTCCACAACATAAAAATTGATGCCATGATGGTGACTCCAAAATGCTTGCTAATAACTTTACACACGTCGTAAAATAGAACTTTAACCTGAAGACACAATCGTGGAGGGCTCAAAGTTGCTGGCCAATTAACTGCTAATTTTCAATATCCATAAAACAGAAAAAAATCTTTGCCATAAAGTAGTTAAACTTTTTCTATTGTAACGTGAACTGTAAGTACTAATATGTATTGTTATCTTATTGACAAACGGGATCTATCATACTGTAGATAGGTTACTGAAAACGGCCGTAAGACATCCTATGCAACAACAAGATGGTATAGAACTAACAATTACAATAAAGCTAATACACAAGCACGGGATAGTATTTCTTAATGTTATATGAGAATCTTACTTGACCTTTGACTTACCAACTACTGCTTTTCTAGGGCAACAACCGGCAGCAACATTTACTTGCGGGGTGCAAGTAGTACCGACATGGTAGTATATTTGTCAAAGAAAAGTGAGAAAACAGTGTGTGTAACAGATACTGTTGGTAAAAAAATTAAATAAATCGTAGATAATTCATGGACATTAAACTACTTTTTCTGTAAAAATTATACTTATAATACATAGTAAAGACCCAGACGCAGTACAAACATTTGTATGACATTTATAAACATCACACAAATTATTGTCCCGTGAGGGAATCGAAACCGCGACCTCGTGAATGGTAGTCTGTTACATGAACCACTATATAACTAGGCACGTCAAATACTCTAAGAATACGTGGCTTCTAATTCTATTCCATCTATAAATTGTCGTACTTTGAATAACCTTGACTTTTGACCTGACACTATCTTTGTATTATCTAAGCATTCATTATATGAGTATGTATGACATTATTATTCATTTTATATTCTCTAAATAGAGGATTTTATATTGTTGGAAATTCCCACAATGTTTAGTTAGAAACTATTAAATTAGTGCTATGTGTGATAACTGATAAGTTGCGGATTTATATCATTTAATTTTGCGTAAAAGTTTACATGATAGCTGTGGTTTTTGTCACATTTGTGACCTAGGATCTATGAAATTACCTACAAATATTATCAGACTGAATCTGTGAAAACGTAAAGACGCAGTTCCGATGTTGTTTTAATTTCCGAAATATATGTATATACAGTATATGTATATGTATTAGTGGATAAAATAATAGTTTTAATACTGTTATCCCTACTAATATTATAAATGCGAAAGTAACTCTGTCTGTTACGCTTTCCCGTTTAAACCTCTCAACCGATTTTGATGAAATTTAGCACAGACAATCTTTAGACCCTGAGAAAGGACATAGGCTACCTTTTATTGCGAAAATTCCACGCGGACGGAGTCGCGGGCAACAGCTAGTAATTAATAGAAACACAAATGATTAGAAATAAATATTAATACCTACTTTATTAAGCTATAGTTTTTGTTTAAAAGCTCATACTTATCACGTCAATAATTATAACAGTCGTATACATGAAAGTTGAAAGCAAAACAAAACGCGCAAGCAATTTATAAAACAGATAGCAATCACTGAACCAGTTTTTACATGTGTATATGTTTTAAGAAGCTTTATAAATGAAATGCTAATAGTAAACACTTCATGGAACAGATAGGTATCCCATACTCTTCGTAATCCGTCAAAGAGTCTGTGATATTTTTCGTTCCAACTATATTATTATACTGTACTATGAATAATCATTCAATACGGATATAGTTTAGTTGCATTTCTAGTCTGTAATACGAATTATACGAAATATTATGTTCTAAATAACAATATGGCCATGTATGTCATATGTAAAATAATATGTATGTCTAGAAAAATATCTATCCAGATCACATCGTCAAAACCTAAATTTATCCCTGCACAATACGCTAGGTTAAAAAGATATGGTAATTTAACTTCCCTTGTGTTATAATTATCAAGCATAAAAAGTTCTAAGTTCCACAGAATGAATCCTATGTTTGTTTTCGTATGTCTGTATGTAGTGGCAACTCTGTCAAGTACACAGAAGAACAGACAGAAGGAACCCAGTCAGTTACTGTACCAAGCAACAAATGTGCCAAACTTTACAAAACGTAAACAGTCCAAGTTTTTATAATTTAACATTAGACTAGTATTAAAATAAATATTACGTAATTACCTCTATGGAAAAGACGTCATCAGTGTTGAAACATCCCACGTCTTGCACTTCTGCAACAAGAAAAACATACAATTAATTATTTCACAAAACTTTTATGTAAAAGATAGAATCATAATAACAAGCAGCTGTCTATTGAAGAATAATAAAAATATTCGCTTGGGATATTTCAAAAGGCGCCGAATTAAGAGTAGCGTTCATTTCTGAATGGTACAAAGGCGAGCCCCCGAACAGATGTTTTGAAGCCCAAGGCTAAATCTTATTATAAAAGTGTACAGGTAAAATATCATACGATCTTAGACGCGTACAGCTTTCTTTCTGATAGGAAGTTTATAGGAATTTCATAACTGTACATTATGTATTTACAAAATATTTCTTTTTTAAACTACTTTTAAGGAATTATCACCCATATTTATATATTTTTTTAATTTATCGCAAAGTTTCGAGACTATTTAGACACATTGGTTACAGTACGTTTGATTGCTTACAAAACAGTTCTATTTAAATAAATGTGTAGCGCAAACTTTTTGAGAGAAATATAACAATTTTCACTCCCAACGCTATGGGTATCAAAACGAGTTAACAACTTTGGATAAAATTTAACTAAATAAAATCAGGTTCTCTAGCTAGTCCTATTCGTTTCTAGAACAATTTGAGATAACTATTTTGAATATATTTAATTAAATTTGTAATTTATCACCAAATCTTTGATATGATATTATAAAGATAAACAATATCGCACTAGTTAAGATATCTATAGTAAAATCAAGAGTGTAATATGATTATATTATAATATTATACACATACTTGATTAAAAGATTATCATCAAATATGATTTGTAAAAGTAAACTTTGCATTGTTACAGAAATATTTCGTGGGTGTTGAAAGATAGTTATAAATTATATATAAATTAATAGTTAATATTACTACCATATTATATTTAAATTTGTTATATTTAATTTTTACACGCTTTATATTAGCTTCACTTGTATGTTTGTTTGTATATTTGTTTGTATGTTTGTTTGTATGTGTGTATGTTTGTAACCGACTCCTTTGAACGCTATTTTGACCCACTTTAAACGGTCAGATTCTATTCAAATTTTGCACAGCTGTCAAAGACCGATGACAATGAAATAATTCGATTAAATAATTCCATATACTACCCATTTATAAACAGACCAGTAAATACATATACTGTATTTTTACGTTAGATTAAAAGGCCTTCGACCTTCTTAAATAAGTCTTTGTTTGTGTGATGAAATTAATCAATAAACGACATGAAATTATAAGGAAGCATAGTTGAAATATACTCTAAAATTAACTGATAGTGGTTACATTAATTTATGAATTTTTGCAATTGACTTGCCATGCTTTTACTAAATAAACTAAATTATAGTGGAAAAAATGATAACCATGAGCGGGACTTGAACCCACGACCTCGGAATACCGTTCCGTTGCTCTCCCATCTGAGCTATCATGGTTCCCGCATATGTTTACCAAATCTTCCACTACAACTCGATCAATCGATCACTTGGTCCAATTGTGTTCTGTAAAGAACACTAAGTGATCGATTGATCGAGTTGGTGCAAACCGCTCAATAGATGGCGTTGTACACAAAACATCGCACGATGTTTAACTCACATTGAGAAGGTTGTAGTGGAAGATTTGGTAAACATATGCGGGAACCATGATAGCTCAGATGGGAGAGCAACGGAACGGTATTCCGAGGTCGTGGGTTCAAGTCCCACTCATGGTTATCATTTTTCCACTATAATTTAGTTGATAGTGGTTAGTTACGCGGTTAATTCTTCAAATATAGTTATGCAAACTAAACATTCATTCTGTTTTAGGTATTAGTATTTCTAATAAAATGAATCACCAACGTAAATTTTAAAGGTGTGGATATTTTTTTTTACAATCACACATTATTTTTCGTTAAAATATTATCTTACGTGTGACTTACTAAGAACTATTTGCATAAGACGATGACGTAAATAAGGTAAAGTCCACGTCATAAAACGTTATTACTTAATGTACAAGGCTTCTCGTTCACCAGTTGATAATAATATGATAAATCTTGACATTGATTTGATTCAATGAGCCGTAAAATACAGTGACTTTTTATAATTGCAATTTGGTACATATAGGCACATTATCAATGTATGTACAGCGATAGCGCAGTCGGGGAACAAATTGACGAGTAGAAGTTTCGAGTCTTCTTTACCCATTATAAAACAAAGTCGTTAAGGGCCTACATCAATATTATCGTATATCATCGCCGACACGTACATATTAACACAGCCAGTAGGCATAGAAAATGAAGAATTAGGGATACTTTTCCTATTTACTCAAAATCTACTAAATATATTTTAATTCTGATTTACGTGTTTCTATACATAATAGTTACCTATGTTTTTAATTTTATTTCATTAGTTAATACGCGATAATAGACCGACGAATGAAAAAAAAAAAAATTAGAGAGGTTGTTTCGCTCTAGATTTTCTATCGAGAAAACTTTTTTCAATCGCGTTTCCGAGTTTATGCGATCCTAGATCATATATTGAAAAAACATATACTTAAAAATTAGAGCTCTAGCCATTCAATCTAAAGAAACAATGAAAACTTCGTACATAGAAAAATGCACGAAGCTATTTTGGTATCCTCTTAATTTCGTACTTATGTATGCCTTATGTATTCTTAAATCTTCAAAACTGCGCAATGTCTTTTGATGCGGTTATTTTTTGTAGATATAACGGCCTAACTAAGAGGATCGCTTTTTTGTATAATTTGTTAAGAGACGTGTGCCCAACAGTTACGACGCTAATGGGCTGGAGGAGAGAGAAAGGCCTTTTTTCTGTTTCACTGCGTTAAATCTTAAAATTACCTTATACGAAAGTAAATGAACAAGGCCTGTATATACTGTAATAACATCTGGATTTGTTATGTAGTTAAAATAACGGTAAATACAAACCGCTGCAAATACCGTACGAGATATAAACCAAAAGTAGCTGCAAGATGCAATGGCCTTATTCAGTCTTATTGCCAAATTCAGACGCCTTTGAAACTTAGCAAGTAATTTATTTGATAATTTACGGGTTTTGTGGTGCAGGTTCAACTAACGAGACCATAGGTTTGATTCCCAAACAAGACACATTATGAACACGGATATTTGTACTGTATGAGTATCGTCTATAAAGTTACAAAAAATCATATCTAATAGTTAAGAAACATAAGTAAGTACTACACTTTGTGAATTGTAAAAAAAATGTGTCCGTTATAACCCTTTTTCATGTCCATACATATAAGTTGGGGTCAGCGAAATGAGTATTTTTCTTGGATGGATCTCGTATGTGTGGTTACGTAACTTTTATTCACATCTTTTTTGTCTTGCATCATTTAGGACTAAGTTGCTAATAATATTGCCTATAAAATTAATTTCAATTCAATTTATGTATAGTGATTTTTTTGTATACTGATAAAAAGATCGAAGCAGCGGTGACAAAAAATAAGTTAGTTATTCATTTTGTGACCACATTATTTTCCGTTTCATTTTACCGCTACAATGCAAAGTAAATTGGCAACTGAAATTGAACCGAATTTACCGGCGAAGTATGATAAGAAAACCTACATTCTGGTTTATTTTAATTTCTTTACGAGTCACGAAATTTATAGAGATATTATATCCGTTACAAAAGAGAAGGTTAATTGGCAAGTTATGCAAGTAAAAAAGGGCAAATGAATGACCCCTATTAAAAAACAACTTGCTTTTGACGCAACTCTTGAGAGTTCATAAGCAGTAGTAAGCAAAAAGTCTTGGCTTTCAATGAATTAATACCGAGTAAGGCAAATATTTTCTAAGCCTACGAACACGTCACTGCTGGGTTTTGGACTGTCCTCTAAAACGGGTCTATATTAGGTCAGCTATACCAAGCTCAAGGCACCATCATGGCCCGGCAGGGCAAGAGGCGATAAGGAAAAAAAAAACAAAAAAAAAGGTGTCTTTCAGATAACATCTGACCTGCTCAGTCAGATGTTATTGAAAGACACCTCTTCCTAATCTCGATATTAAACTGCATTTCTGGATATCTATGTCTCATAACTTTCATCTGCAAAATTCTCTTTATTTGTCTTTATTGAATCTGACAATACTAATAGAAAGAAATAGCGTGCTAATTCTTAATCTATGACTACGAGGACAAGATAGATACAAAGATTAACAAATAGATATACCAAGTTCTTAGAAGTCGTATTTTAAATATCACAGTAGAGTTATAAATAAACAATGAAAAGGAATGGTCAATGACAGTTGTGGAGGTGAAAGTAGACAAGTTTGCAAATAATAAGACAGTGGGTGGTATTTGCAAAACAGAGCATTTGTATGTACAATCAAAATTTATTGATAATGCTCATAGCACAATCGGAATTTCACTTTAGTATATTACAATTCTCATATAAATTGAAAAGTTTATCATGTGTCGGCAACAACCACATAACGAAAGATTAGACCTATTATACCAGGTAAAACTGGAGCTTAAGTAAAAAGTTGCAGGGAGAAATTGGATGCAAGTGGCCAAATATCTAGCGTTTCAGCATTCTTTGAGGAATAAATGGATGGCTAGATGAATTTTAAACAAAATTTTCCTGTTTGTGAAACAAATTTTTGAAACAAAATGGGTGACGTATTGAGGCACCTAAAGCTACACCAATAAATGATTTAGCTACAAGTCACGTCGCTATGCAAATTCTTATGCATTATGACAAACAAAAATATTCAAATCGTTACCAAATATAAACCTGAACCAATATCAAATATAGAAAAGGAACAGACAACAATATAACGAGATACATCAAAATGCTAATGTATTAGATGATATAACTAATGGTCTATTTATACTAGTTAACTACTGAGAAATGTATCTAAGCATCTCGGCGAGAAAAACTGACTGCATATTAAGTAATGGAACTAGTGTTTTTATGGGCTTGCTTCACTAGAAACAAATCTAAGCTGCGTTATAGATTATACAATAAACTTAAGAAAAAGTCGTATAAATATTAATTCGATCCTTATGAGATACCAAAATAAGTTAAGCATAAAATAATTTCGTAGAATTTGCAAATCTATTATAAATCAAGAAAAACGTAGCTAGTGTTTTCTGCAAACTAACACATTTGCGGTTGTTTGCTGTTATGCATTAGTGCGTAAATTGCTCTAGTGTACATGTAATCCCATCAGCAGCTCATTAACCGGCTCACAACTTGCTTGAGGCATCGTGGGAATTTCTGCTAACTAACTTCATCTGTTGATGATTTGAACCATGTCCTGAATCGCCTCATTTATAACGCAGCGCTGCAGCAACATGATATTTTAACTTATTTTCTTTTCAATCAGTAAACTGTCACGGGTGGTTTCATTTCGGTTTTTACTAAGAATTTTAAAATTTCTCCATTCCAGTCCCATTTCTATTATTAGGTGTGTTATGGTAATTTTAAACGTCTATTAGTTTTTAGGGTTCCGTACCCAAAGGGTAAAAACGGGACCCTATTACTGAGACTTCGCTGTCCGTCCGTCCGTCCGTCCGTCCGTCCGTCCGTCTGTCACCATGCTGTATCTCAAGAACTGTGGTAGCTAGAGAGTTGAAATTTTCACAGATGATGTATTTCTATTGCCGCTATAACAACAAATACTAAAAATAAAATAAAATAAATATTTACTCCCATACAACAAACATGATTTTTTTACCGTTTCTTGCTCGATACTAATAACGTTGCCTTAGGCTTCGTTCACACGGCATTGTCCTGCACGTTTTTTTGCAGTATACGTCTAACGTATAAATAGTGACCATACAACGTACATAGATCCATTCACACGTCGATTGTACTGCAAAAAAACGTGTACCGCTTATTCGTTTAAACGCATACTCAACGGACTTGTCAAGCAAATCGAATGAACTTTGACGTATTCGGTTCGCAGTGGCATATGGTATAGCTTTGTCTCCTACACACGACACGATGTCATACGTTTTTTATCGAATAGCAACCGAAGAAGCTTTTACTGCGTTTAGTACCTGAGCGTCTTTTGGAGGGGTGGCACGTATTTTATGTTTGATTTGGTTTGTTATTAAAAATGGTTGAGGAATCTCCTATAGATAACGAACTATTAATTTCTTTAGTGGCGAGACCATTGGCGCCTTCGATACCAATATAAAAGTACAACCAAGCGTGGATCCATCAGTGACGTCTACTCACTGTGACAACTGTGTGGAAACTGCGGCTATTCGTTTTTACACGAATGAAAATTTACCATATGAACACCCGGTTGACAATACGTTAAAAAAACGATTACAAAAAAACGTGCAGGACAATTCCGTGTGAACGAAGCCTTATGTTGCATAGATAATGGTACGGAACCCTTCGTGCGCGAGTCCGACTCGCACTTGACCAATTTTTTATTTTTGTAAGTACATCGCTTGTATTTGAATTTGTATAAGCGACAGATAAGATAACATCGAATCTGCGAACGCCAAATATAAAAATTCACACGATGTATTATTATTATGTGCGGTTATTACTTGATAGGCAACAGAATGCTATATTTATTCCGTCTATATAATTCATGTGTTTAAATGAATTCTGATATCAGATCCTAAGGTCAACAGAGCCATTGTAATAGGAATTAATAAATAACAAGGTGTTATTCCCAAGACTTATGTTATAATACAAAGATAAATAGAAGAAGAAATGAGAGTTTAGGAAAAATTGATATAAGGCAATATGAACGAAGTCAATTGCATAAACAAAAAACTAGCAGCAAGAGTTGCCACTTATTACGAAGAGACATCATAAATATTTTATAGATACGTCATATCTTTAATGATAAACAAATACTCCAGGATGTACAACAAAAAAGTGTCAACTTCATTAGAAAATACACCGTTATGTAATTCTTTATATTATAGAAATTTTATCTACGTTTTTTCCACCAAACTCGACAATAAATATCTTGAAATTTATCAAATTATTTTCGTCGAAATTTATAGGTCATATCATTGTAGGTGTGTTGAATCATTGCATTTGTTTTGAAAGATGACCACCTGTTTGGAGAACATAGATAACTGATATTTTGTCAATATGCCAAGGTGCTATATTTGGCAAGCACTCCAGTGTTATGAATGAATTTGCAATACACAAAAATTGTGCTTTACGTAGCATGATTTTTATATTTTGTGGGTTGTAAATTTTGACATTTCTACTTGCTACTTGTGAGAGTAGATAAACAAGGCTATTCATTTACATAAATACATCCAATAAAATAAAGTTATATGCAGATTATTATGTTAGCTCTACTAGACTCTTTACGTTTTACTTTTTGGAGCATCTTATCATCTACAGCTGTTTTAAAAGTCTAATAATCCTATGTATTTAATAGTTAATCTTAAAACGCAAAACATGTTAGGGATATGAAATTTGGTAAGGAACAACGTATTCTTTAATTACGGAGGAGGCCCACGCACAATAGTGTGACACATATTGTTTGAGAATAAGTATGTTAAATATTTATTACGACAATAAGATGATGTCAGTGAAATACTTAAAAATAATTGCATAATTCCAGTCTCATCCGTGACCATGGTGACTGCAAAGTCCGAAACGTCGGGCTAAAATTCAAAACAAATATACCCGTCTAAGTAGTTTTATTTAAACAAATGAGTTGCGTAAATCTTATAAAATAATAATTGCATAATTTAACTTCTGTTTCTCACTCTTTTAATTTCAAGATACCTCGTGCAGTTTATCAAGATTATTTTACGATTTCAGACACTAGCTTCAGTTCTGATTATAATTTTATTGATCCGCTTACCAAAAGAAATTAATAATTGAATTAGTCTCATCTCCATACTATAGCCTATAAATTAGATTTAATCATAATATGATTAAATGTAATTTATAGGCTATATTGATTAACGTAAAGTATATTATACTTTACGTTAATCAAATAAAAACAAGGTGAAGCACATTATTGAATAACGATAGTAAACAAAAAAAAACACAAAAATGATTATTGCTTTAAATGCCGACCAAATGTGCTTTAATGAGTCTTAATCTCGCAAACTCTAAATAATACTGGACAAATACGCGGACAAAAAAGGGTCGTAGGGAGCGTGGGGGACAACCACAAAAGGGACCTCGGTGTCGGAGGTCTTGTAAACAAAATGTAAAGGAAACGGTTTTTTGTCGATCGGTATAAGGCGACTTACAGTCCGGAGCAGGTAAAAATTCAAGAATTTCTCTAGCTACGCTCGTTTTTACCGATATTATCTTGGTTACTTAGGAGTACAAACATTGCTATCTAAGAACCAACTGTTTGCACAAATATGGATGACCTTCTCGCCCGCATACGTGACTATCTTACGTGTACATTAAACAGTACTGAATTCTCATGTTTTTGCTCGGTTTATCTAACAAGTCATCGTTCCCTGTATACATTTTAAGTATGTTTTCCTTTCAAAATTGCAAATCGTGATTTATCTTAAAATTACTTGGAAGTACATGATTTCATCAACGTAATTTTATTACACGAAGGCTCTAGGGTTTTCTAGATATATTTTTGTTCGAAATTTCTTCATCTACCTATGCGTAAAAATAAATTAATTTATACTTAGATATTAAGTAAAAAATACTACTTTGCAGAACTGACCACGGTGAATAAAACAAATATTCGCGCCTAAATCCGTAAATAGTGGTTTTATATAACAGTGATTATCAGTTAACGAACAAAATCCGAGATACAGATTGGGGATGTTTTCAAAATCGATTTAATTTATAAATTTCGTTAATATTTTGAAAGATATGGTAAGTATTCAAATAATATTGAAAATGTAAGTAGCTGTCCTTGGAAAGCGTTCGCTGAGCATGAAATTCACGGTTACTACACGTTAAAAAACAGGACGAAACACTGTATGCCAGACCTTGAATAATTTATGTACCAGACAGGTCAACTAAATTCAAAAGTGTGCTCTTAAATATTAAACACATTGAATACAGTTTTTCATTTGCCTCTTATTGTTAAAAAAAATATTAACATATACTTACATATTTGTTTGGCGTCACTTTTTTGTTATACTGTTTTGTTTGTAGTCAATGCTTATGGTTTAAAAGATAATAAATAAAATATAAGTGGGGTGTACGTCATAGAACTATGATTGCAGACAAAATACATATGCGTAATAAAATGAATCCTTACGCATAGGTTTTTTTCACTTAAATGATCAATATGGTATTCATCTTGATTTGAAAACAAACTGACCTGCTAAGCTCGCATAGGGACATACATACAAAAATAACGACTTTTGTTTTATAATAACGGTAGATACTAATGTTTGATCTACATAAATAAAAATGGATCGCTGAAATTTATGTATGCGCATAACTTCTGGACGACTGCAACAAAATGAATAATTCTCTTTTTCTTATGCACCTTAAAATTTTTTATTAACTAGAAGACGTTGCTGCAAGGTTCGTCAGGTCATCTAGTTAGTCATAATTTGCATGGTCGCTTTTTGGGATTTGTACCTACTTATTCAAATCAGTGATTCTAAACATGTTTGTCTACCACCCTTTATAGACTTCTTAGACATTAATAGCAAACAAGATGAGCTCATAGTATTATATCGATATATTGCACCGATTTTATCACAACACAAGAATACAATTATGCCAATCACACATCAATGCATTGCCTATAGAACAATACAACGCATAAAGCTATATATACACTACGTTCTAATCTGCGCAGATGTAATTTGAATATTTCTACTAACATTATTATGTATGTATCATAATACATACATACATATATGTATTATGTATGTATTATGTATGTATTATGTATGTATAATAATATAATTTATATATAACGTAGAATACACCAACAACCTCCGCAATGTCTATTTTAGATTCTATCCATTATACGGTTGCCTGGAAGAAATCACATTAGTGATAAGGCCGCCTTTTGTACAATAGCTTTTAAGACTGTATTTATAAAATTCTGTGTAAAATTGGTGTTTGTGCAAATAAAGAGTTATCTATTTATCTATCTATCTATCTATGTACTCGTATTACTATGTTTGTTACTCTTTCACAATAAAAGCACTGAACTGATTTAAGTTACAAATAATTACATACAAAAAATAGTTACATATAATTTTACAGTTGTATAGCTTATACGTCGGAATAGCAAAATACATCTTTACGTTTTACAAAAAAATCGCTATTTCTGTATGTCTCCATCTAAGCCTAAATCTATGAAACAACGCAACGGATTTTGATGCGGTTTGTTTTTATTGGATAGAGCGGTTGAAGAGGAAGGTACCTATAGATGTATAATTTGTTAAAATTTAGTTTGTAAATTCAACTCACAGCTAGCAAGCTAGCAAATAGTAGGACGGTAACTACAAGTAGTCCTCCATGTGGTGACGGATTAAGAATACAAGTGTCACCACCCCATCTCCTCCCAAGGGTGCTGTAAAAGTCAGCTAAGGGATATTGCGCACAGATAACATACTCTGTGAGATACGGAAACCTCAAAAATAAACCCTGTGCCAAAACGCCTGGTCAGCGCGGAACAGTAGACCATAATCCCTCCAAAGTGGAGGAGGCCCGTGCCCAATAGTGGGACGTAAATGGGCTGGAGAGGAACTACAAGTTCGATTGAAACCAAAGGCATTAACTAGTACTATAATAATAGAAGGAAGCACTTCCTCGACCACTCATATTCTAAAATAACCTTGTCATGTTAGCCAAGTGTCACTTGATTGTCAAATGACACGCTAGCTTAACAAAATTGATATGATGACTCGGCCTACTGACATCATTTTACATTATGGACATAAGAAACAGTTTTATTTGGTGTCCTCTTTCTTAGACTTATATTTGATGGTCTTTCTGGTATAGTGGTTAGTGGCATCGACTTTTGAGCAAGATATTGTGTTATACATAGATTAGTTTCGGGCAAAATGGAAAATGTCCTAAGTATTTATTTAAAAAAAAATTTTTGGACATATCTTAGGAGCTTATTTTTTTTTTTTGGCAAAAAGAGAATATGCCTACGTGAATAAATGATTTTTGATTTTGATTTGATTTTGATTGAAAAGTAATGTAATATGTTTTCTTGTTAATATTTTCATTTACTTTGTTATAGTTGAAATATCTCTAAAGAAAAGTTAGGTTTCAAAACAAAAGTACTATAAAAAATCCATCCCGGTACACGCAAGCACACAGCATTCATCTAGGACACGTTACCATATCGAATGGAACACGATTTGCTAAAGTTGAGTCCAGGGTCTTTGAACTACGAGTGGTCTGACGCCACATTACGATAACACGATGATAGCTGAGAATTAAAACAAAATATTTATTAAACCGGACCGAAAATGGAACTTTAATTTTGTCTATTAATAGTTTATTTTATCTTCCGTATTCCGCCATTGTTTATCAGACTATGTTTATGTGTTGTCGACTCTGGGTGTTGTCTGGCCTATTTAAATATTGCATTATAATACGGGTACCTATATCAAACAGAGTTGAGAAATTTCATGACAATTCTTTCCCGTATTCCGGAGAAATGAGTCGATTAATTTGAACAACCTAAAACTTAAAAAAAAAACTATTGAACTATAAAAACTATTTTACAGGTAAGTACTTTCCATCTGCACGATAAGTTACCTAAGTATTTGCCATGGTATACTTTTAACTCCCGATTTTATGCGATGTTTTTTGGATAAATAAGTTCGTGAAGAGTTCTGAGTATTATAAACATTTGAAACAGTTTTCGTACATAATTGAGCATAAAAAAAAAAGTACAACCGACTTCATGAGCCTATGTAATTTGAGTGTTTTCCTCGATTTCTCGGGAAATAACCATCAGATCCTGACCTGGTGCCAATGGGACCACACGGGAACCACCAGTACAGTTTTAGAGTAGGTATTCATCAATCTTTCTTTGATTTAGAGCATTAGTTCTTTTGTAATTAGTAGAGTTAAGATGGTAGTCTGACTATAATGGATGCATAGAAATATATCATTTATTTCCACTTAATATTTACTCAGCTCATTAACATCGACGATAGCTACGTTGTTTTAAATGTCTGTCCTCATTATGTGAAAGAAACAAATTATGTCTACTTTGCCGCCAAAATAATGTGCAAAATTTTCCACTTTGTATTACCGCCTTATTAATTTGTATAAAATACAGTTAATTTTTGAATTGATAAAATCTTCTGGTATTAATGGACTTGTAGATAGATACATTAATATTCTTTTAAGATAATAAGACTATTATAAGAAATACTTAGTTTCATCAACATTATGTATAAGTTTTCATAGCATTTTTGTTGGCCGTTAATTGGAAGTTTTATTAATTCTTATAATTACTAACTTAACAAAATGTAGAAATACTAGGGTGGTTTTCACTTTCAAAAGTTCAAACGCTTTCTTTGAATTTGGAATTTATCCAAGTTTATTACTTTTCTTACCATACAGGTTAAGATAACCAAACGCAACTCGTAACTGGGCGGATTTTTATAGAAGATATCAAATATATACAAATATTATAAAGCTGAATTCATTTATCGAGTAGGTAGCGAAGCATCAGTGTAAATTTTCCCCGTTTTTGCAACATTTTTAGGTAAATTGGTTTTAGGTAAAATCCATTTTCTGTTTATTATGCTACAAAGTATATTTTTAGTATATATTAATTTCAGTAAAATCATCATCAACATAACTGTTCTAAATAGTTGCTGTCATGCTTGACACAGTTATTACATAATCAAATAATTATGTAACAGTCGGTGATGCGTTGCGTGACGATTCATTAACCACGTTGAAATCAATTTAAATCAAACCAACCTTATTCAACTGAAACAAATCATTTTTATAATTATTTAAGGTCAAAACCTGATATAAAAACTGGTAGAAATCGCTTGAAGTAAGAAGGACTGATTACATTATTTTAAGAACATCATATTATAACTATACAGTGTAAAATAAATAATAAAATAAATACATTAATTGATAAAAACATAATATCTTAAAGCAATTACAGCTCTTAGCAACCGCATATTACAGAAGTAAGTATAACGATTAAATAAAACAATGTTTAATTATTTTTAAGGGAATAATTACCAGGCATAAAAAGAGAAGAGTGAAATAGGCGTACTGGTATATAATACCTAGTATATTTTTACTGGCCGGTACGTAATATACTTTTTAAAGACTCTCTTTCTTTTTTATCCATTAATTATGAGATAGTTTAATCTTAAATCATTAAAAGATATCAAAATTAGAAGGGAATAAAAACTCTTCATTGGAAAATGTATTCCTTCTGTTTTACGGTGTGCAGTTGTACATATAGGTACCTACATCCAAACTAATTTTTCATCTTGCAAGAATCGGCGCGTAACTAATTACAGAAATAATGTGTTATTAAAGCAATTGACTCATAACTTTCTACGTAAATTAAATGTGGATAAAACGTGACATTTTGTGTACTTATAAACTTATAGATAATAAATTGTACAGTTCGCACTTAGATAAAAATACATTGTGTTTGATATCTAGATTAGTCATGAAATTCAATAGAAATCTTTATTGAATTATTATAACGCTTGTTAACAGTGTATAATACGTTTTTAACTTTGTTGAAAGACTTAAAATTCAGTCTTTTCTTTACGCTTATCCCAAATTACTTGAAAAAAAAAACAAGAAAAATAAAAGACTTAAAATTTTGTATTGTAGGGGGAAAATACTATTTTCAAAGAAATTATCTGCTAGCGTCTATTATTTAATATCTTTAAAATAAATAGTAATAAGCATAACAAAATCTTTGTTAAAACGATTTAGAGATAATTGTCGGCGCAATTATCTCAGATATTGTATGCGTTGTAAAATAAATGTGCTGAAGCACTAACAATATCGAATAGTAATCGAATGGCCGCAGTCTAATCGTATTCATGTTTATTGCAGTTACTCGATTATTGTGAGTTGAAAGCGAGAAGCAGCTCGGTTGCAGAGCTGTTGTGTGGGCAGTGGGACCTGTATTGTCATACCCAAGTTCTAGGGCTTAGAAACGACTGGAATCGAGTCAATGACCATTCTAGCTGTAAACGGAATGGTCAATGACTGGATAAATATAGCATTTCAGTTACTGCAATTGTTTACACTTAACAAATATTTCAAAGCGTTGCTTAAATACAACTTCGGAATTTGCTAAAACTTCTTATAAGTATACTTTCAAAGCCAAAAAGACAATAGTATTTTCGTAATACTAATTGTGTCCCGCAGTTTTACTTGCGTGTAACTCTCGTGAGGGTCACATCATCATCATCATCATAACATCACGCCTTTCTCCCATGGGGGTAGGCAGAGACTACAGAGCGCCATTTGCGCCATAGCGCCTATTCGCAAAACTACTGATAATATACCTTATTTTTAAATCTCTTCTGCCATTTAAAGGAGTATTCAGCCCGGTAGGATTAAGCGGAGGTTTCCTTGTGATCAGCTGTTACGGGTCAGACCAATGCCGTGGTATTTTTATATTATCAACTCAATACATTACGCATGTCCCTACAGGATGTTAAATATGATCCACCTACACAATATGTAGGCGACATGCCATTTGCCTCGTCCAGGCTTTGAGAGAAAATTTTTTACTTCATTCTGTCTACGACACATATTTGAACGATCAATTCTTGCAAAACGGCAAACGATTTACTTAAGATTTAGTATGCGAGAGATTTGACTACGACCAAGGAAAGTGTGCTAAGCTAACTCTGATATCAAAGTAATTTGCATAAAACGCTTAGAAAATACCTTATCGTTTTGTTACTTAGATAGTATGCGGAAGTGAAGAAAAATTATCAAATAGTCTAGATAAGTATTGATAATATTATCAGACAAATAATCCCCGTTTCGTAAGCAAATCACCAATACTTACAAAGCACAGATTACATAGTTTTACGTATACTACATATACGAAAATTATAATATCGCGATTTATTTTGAATGTCGTCGCTGAAATGCATGTTCAAAAAAAAATGTAGATCAAAATAGGAAATAAAAAAATATGAAAATCATTTTAAATTCAGGTGAGTAATACAACAATTCAACGCATTTAAATCGTTAAAAAAATATTTTAGGCACAGTAAGAAAGTCTCTAAAACTTCGAGATATAACTCGTAGCAAACGCGATAAAATTCGCAAAAAGTAGAATTAATTAATTAATTAAAGCACAGCAAATCAATTGCAAATTCAACAAATTACTGTATTAAAGTATGTAGTTTTATTTGAAGAATTACTGTGTATAATAAATATTAGTACATTGGCTCAGATAAACATGCAAATATGCCCATGGCAACGATCGAGCGAGGTTACCTTCAAAAGTATCAAGATCAATGTTATTGTGCTATTTCACGGTTATCATAATAAACACACCGAAATACAGTCTGTACGTAGATTTAAGGCAATTAATTAATGTAAAGGAGCTCCTCTAGTTCATCGTAGTGATGTACTTTAGTTAGTTACTCGAGTGTTTACTGCGAGTCTGTATCGTACGGGTGTCGTAAGTCATCACTTTGAAATAAATAATTAATTTAATTAATTACCTATTAATTACTTTAGCTTGCGTTCTATTGAAAATAGTTAATAGAAGTAGTAATAGTTAAGTAACTTAATTGTTACATTCTAATCGTGATTTCAAGTTGGTTTAAAACTATTTGCCATGTTATCCTTCTCGTAATGAAATAATCTCGCAGAAATAGCAAATAAAAGGATTTAAATAACAAAATATGTGTACATGGAAAATGACACGTAATAACTACAGACTACTACGAGTACTATTTACATTATAGTAAAACTCGTTATGTAAAATACTCGAGTGAATTAGGTTAATCTCTAGCCCCATCACTAGTTGATAGTACAATATTGTTTATACACGTGCCGAAATCTTATTTAACAGAGTGTAAACATTTAAACATCAAGGTTAACCACATTTTAGGGAAGCTACGTGAATGTATATTACTATAAGAGGTCTTTAGTAAGTTTAGGTACTAGTAGATAAGATCATAAAATGTTTTATGCAGTTCACTACTAGAACAGAGATAGTGATACTTCCGTCCAAATTCTGATTTAAGAGGATACCAAAATAGCTTCGTGCATTTTTCTACGTACGAAGTTTTCATTGTTTCTTTAGATTGAATGGCTAGAGCTCTAATTTTTAAGTATATGTTTTTTCAATATATGATCTAGGATCGCATAAACTCAGAAACGCGATTTATAAAAGTTTTCTCGATAGAAAATCTTAGCGAAACAACCTCTCTAATTTTTTATTTTTTTCATTTGTCGATCTATTATCGCATATTAACTAATGAAATAACTTTAAAAACATAAGTAACTATTATATACAGAAACACGTAAATCAGAATTAAAATATATTTAGTAGATTTTGAGTAAACAAAAAAAATATCCCTAATTCTTCATTTTCTGTGCCTACTGGCTGTGTTAATATGTACGTGTCGGCGATGATATACGATAATATTGATGTAGGCCCTTAACTATACAAATTTCAAAATTATTGCTTGTAGTCAATATCATAGTAAATTATAATTAATTGAATAACAAAACAAAATATGATGATAAATCATTTTTGTTAGATTAGATAATAATATGAACTGTCAATAAAGTCAAAATCCCCTAACTCTATAAGCTAGATTTAAAAAATTGGTCAAGTGCGAGTCGGACTCGCGCACGAAGGGTTCCGTACCGTTATCTATGCAACATAAGGCAACGTTATTAGTATTGAGCAAGAAACGGTAAAAAAATCATGTTTGTTGTATGGGAGCCCCCCTTAAATATTTATTTTATTTTATTTTTAGTATTTGTTGTTATAGCGGCAATAGAAATACATCATCTGTGAAAATTTCAACTGTCTAGCTATCACCGTTCTTGAGATACAGCCTGGTGACAGACGGACGGACTCTCATACAAGAAACGTGATTAATTAAGTAGTGTGTGTTGTTTGCTCATTTATTAATAACGTGCCTTATGTTGCATAGATAATGGTACGAAACCCTTCGTGCGCGAGTCCGACTCGCACTTGACCAATTTTTTTTTTTTTAGTATGGCAAAACAACCTTTTCCGGGTCAGCTAGTATTAGTATAGATTTAACGTAACATGATAAGACCCGCATTTTGTAAGGCTTTCACTAATCGATCAACTCTTTACAAATTTATTAAATACTACACCTATTAACTTAATTATTTTTACTATAGAATGACATCAACCGAAACAAACTATTTTTTTATCTACTTCGTTAGGTACTCCATTTATATATTTAATAATGGAATAAACGGTAAAAATTCGTAAGTTTCTAAGGCAGAGATTATAAAGCAGATTATATTAAAGAGTCATTTATTACAATGCATACTCCAATTGTAAATAAATATTTTGTTCTATTATACAAGATACGTTTGGCAAGCTTGCCTAGAAGCCATCGTACCTTATTAGACGTGTTCTAGACTAGACCAGTTTCTATCGAAAGCGCATATTTCAGATATCTATTCAAATATATCACGAAAACAACTGTTTCTGATAGATAACGGTTAGCGTTCGTCAATTCAATATACATATTTGCATGTTTTTATTTAAATACTTACAAATTTATTTTTGTTTGTAGATCTCTTTTTTTACTTTTGTATAATTAGGGTGACGTGTCCCTTTATCTGACTGTGTGTGATGGTTTCTATACGATGATCATACTTTTTTATATTGATAGGATTTGTTATTCTGCATGTTCACGATGAACATGTCACAACAAACATTTGAACATACCCAATTAATTATGTTATTGTTAAAAGATATTAACTGCGTCTAATGCGTCTAAGTAAAGCTTTTTAATTAAAGGAGAAAAACACTAAATGTACGGAAGAACAAAATTAACAATATACGGAAATAGACCAAATTTAATGCAGGGTCTACACGCAGTTCCAAAAACGTGACGATAACACTAATTTACCTCTAATTAATCCTTAGGGAAATCTGGGCGTGATGGAATGCACTTACAAATGGTATTTATGCACTATTTAAAGAACGTAATGATGAAAAGAATGCATCAACAAGACTCAATGCATTGGTATACCCGTGTTTTATTAATCCTCTTTGCTACAAATTGATCGGTATTGTATATCAATATTTGTCGTTAACAAGCCTAATAATGTTGAATATTTGTCGTTAACAAGCCTAATAATGTTGAGTATCTGTCATTACTCGTGGTGTACACAATGTACTGTAGAAACGAAGAATTGCTAAATAATTTAGATTTTTATAACATCACGCCTATTGGCGAATTATAGAGCGCCATCTGCTACGATCAAAACATACTTCTCTGGCTTCATTTACACTCATACATCTGGTTTTAATTATATTGTATTTAATGCAAATTGCACATCATTTAATGAAATGACAATCCACTGAAGAAGAAAGATTATTTAAAGACGACCACATTGGTTTCTCCGCATTGCGTTACTTAATGCTGTGACGATACATATTCTCTCAGCAGTCAATATACCGAAAACTGTTGCATGTAAACCGTACAGAATAGCGTACAGAACCGTACAGAATCTTTGGAACAGAGCTTCTTTGGAGAGAGTCAACTAGTGGATGAAGGAAGACTTTTTTGATGGATTGACTAATGTATCTCAATTGAACTATTTGATTGTGATATTTAATTTTTTATGACTAAATAATAATTTGATCTGTTACAGAGCCTGACAATCTGACCGCTTCCATAAATCAATTGCTAAGGTGTTAACATTCTTACAGAAAAGTGAATTCGGAATGAGAAACTATTTTCTCCAAATAGAATCCACTGTCATTATTTCCATAGCATATTCTAGTTAATCTTTATAATTAAGAAAATTCTTTTCAGCATATTCAATTTTATAATTTTTAAATGTTAAAACTAAGAAATTACTGTTAACACAGCTGCCATATTCAGTTACAATTTTATTTGCATAACTATTTACTAAAGTTTTCAATGTCACGGGACTACAACCGTTTGTATAACATGATTATATAACTTATAATTACGTGTATAATCGCGTGTATAATCAGTAATAATCAAGCTTGTATATGTTTAAAAGGGCAGCAAGAAATTATTGATTAATTATAGATATCCATAAAATTTTATTGACATTTTCGGAAATCATAAAGTTAATTAGGTGTCTTTCTATGACTTTACATTTTGTTTAAATGGACATGATTCCAGACCTTAAGACATATCTGTGAAATTTGCATTAAAGATAGTATTTACCTCAAATCATAATTTTAACATAAAATATCAATTAATTACTTGAAAAGAATACTATAGATTGACTATTATAAGTTGTTCAAATGATGTTTTGACGAGTCTTTCTATAATTGGTACTGAGTGGGATGTGCAAAATGCTAGGTAGCTAAGAAACTGGTCTCTAGGAATGATAATCGCTGCCATAATCAGCTAACTAGTAAGTTCGTGCGTGCTGCTAAACATTAGGGAGTTATAACCACTTTGAATATCTGTGCCGTTTTTATAACAGTATCCATGTTATTAAAAATAATTAAATTAATATAAATTAGAATAAATAATTGCTATAAGATCTATAGGGATGGGAATCAAACCCAAAATCTGTACGTTACAAGATCAATGCGGCGGAAATATAAATAAAGTAACCTCAAAAGGAGAACGTACAGCAGATAGATGGATATCATATAATTATAGCATTTTATTAAATTATTTTTATAAAAAAATTAGACTCTTATTCATATTCATAGCAATAGACTGATAATTTTACCTATATTAATAGTATATACAAAAAATGTCTGTATATACTAATAATATATTATTAAAGAAGTAAAATTTGTAATACATACGTAGCGAATATTCTCCAAAAATAATGACGCGATTATAAAACTACTAATAGAAAGCAAAATAATCTCCCGCGTGCTATGGTAGAGTTCAATTTTTGTTGCCTCTAGGAACCGGAAGTAAAATTGCAAGTCGGATTTTTGGCAATAATTTTGGCTAGCTTTTTATGTTATGTTCAATACATTTATGATTAAATATGACAAAAGCATTGAATAACTTAATGCCAAGGCTTCTTAATATAAATTTTGCAATACATTGAACAATTTCCTGGTAAATATCATTAAGTAAAGTCAGCATGACTACAAATATCGTGAGCTAGCTGTTGCCCGCGACTTCATACGCGCGGTGTGTAGAAAATTTTCCCCGTGTTTGCACGATTTCTCACTGATGCTTCGCTTCTATTGGTCGCAGCGTGATGTTATATAGTCTATAGCCTTCCTTGATAAATGGACTATCTAACACAAAAAGACTATTTAATTCGAACCATTACTTACTGAAATTAGCGCGTTCAAACAAACAAACTGTACAGCTTTATATTATTAAACTGTATGCAAATCACGTGTAAGATTAACTTTGATCTAAAGTTATCAGCCGCTCTGTGGTGACGGATATTTCTTATTCGTTTGTTAATTACCAAGATATTGCTATCATAAACAACATGTACTGATAAAACGTGTTTACTTCCTATTATACAGGCTGTTTTAATAAATAAATAAAAGAGCAGTTATCGCAACGATTTGTACTATGTCCGCCTATTTTTATTCGACTACAAAGGTTATTGTAGTAGTCTGATCTTCATAACATATTTATATTAACATCAACTGTGAAACACGAAAAACAACTTGAAATTAAACCCTATACTAACGCCCCTGGACAGCGTGGCAAAGTAGACCAAAAGCCCTCCCAAAATGGAGGAGGTCCGTGCATTACTGTGACACGTTAATAAAGAAAAAACATTGAAATTTATCATATCAATTCGAAGCAAAAAAGAAGATTTTTTTAGTGACATACGTAAAGAATAATAATATTTTATATTGTACCAAAATGTTATAAATAAGGGAAATTTTAATGTCATTTTGCTTTACTAGAGAATCTAACACCAACCTCAAGTTACATGCTATTTAGTATGGAGACAACCAATCTTGAAGAAAGTAAGTGGCTCTAAAAGCTACTTTCAAAGAATCTTACAAGTATCTTCTTAGGAATATTTTATTACATATCTTTTAGAGATATATAACCCTAATAGAACTTTCTGTAATAATATTTAAGGAAGGTACTTAATTACAACTAATACCAATATGGATTCTACTGCAAGAGAGATTTTGTGTTCAATAAATATCTCAAAGTCGTGGACACTTACAGCCCATTAAAAAGATAAACCATAACTCAAATGTATGGTCGTAATGATGTTTGACTTAATAGGTACCATATACTTTTGAAAGCAGAGACCCGACACGTCTGGCATTTGAAGTGATCTTTGTGTAATTTTTATGGACATTATTCTGAAAGAGGTCTTTGTATTACCATGGGAAAATCACAATACCACTTAAAATATTTTTGACGTCTAATTGGATGTTACTTTAAATGAGTATTATGATAAATCTTTACTTATTACAAAACAAAGTCGTTATTTTTGTATGTATGTTCCCTATGCTGATATCTTCAAAACAACGCAACGGATTCCGATGCGTTTTTTTTAATAGATATGGTAGTTCAAGAGACTATAGACCTAGAACCAGAGAAATTTTAGAAAATTTCTCCGTTTTTGCAACATTTTTCATTGACGTTTCGCTCCTATTTGTCACACCGTTATGTTGTATAGCCTATAGCCTTGCTCAATAAATGTACTATCCAACACTAAATTAATTTTGCACATCGGACCAGTGGTTCTTGAGATTATCTTATATATAAAATTCACGTGTCACAGTGTTAGTTATCGTACTCCTCCGAAACGGCTTGACCGATTTTTATGAAATTTTACATGCATATTCAGTAGGTCTGAGAATCGGCCAACATATATTTTTCAAACCTTTTTTTTTAGTATGGCAAACCAACGTTTGCCGGGACAGCTAGTATTAGTATAGCTAAATCAAAACAAACTGTTGTAATGTGACACGAAATCGTGCAAAATCAATAGTTTATCGCACGATAAGAAATGACACGCTCGAACGCCACAATCTGGCGAAAAATTCGATTATTTTGTATAAGATGTAACGAATAAAATTACATAATGAAGTAATGATAACGTAATGATTGATTGAATTAATTTAAACATTTGGCAATCGATTACTTGACAACAGATTAAAGCACAATATTTATACGATAAAAATACAAACTATAAATAAGGTAAATAAAACTACTTTTTACGGATTTAGACGCGTATATTTGTTTTAAATTTTGGCCAGACATTTCGGAGACTTTGCAGTCACCATGGTCACGGGTGAGACTGAGATTTAAACAGATGAGTCGCGCAAGTGTTAGAAAATATTATATAAATGAGGTATTTAAAAAAAAAACGTTGAACCAACTTCATGTGTCATTTGAGGGTTTTCCTATATTTCTTTTATTATTATTTTTTTGTTTATTTTTATACTACTGAGATGGCGAACAAGCGTACGGCCCACCTGATGGAAAGCGGTTACCGTAGCCTATAGACGTCTGTAACACCACGGGTATCACTCGCGCGTCGCCGACAAATAATAATTTCAATAATTAAAACAATTTCTTAGGAAATAACCGTCAGATCCTGATCTGGTGCCAATGGGACCATACGGGAACCACTAATTTAAGATTATTCCTCGATTTCTTAGAAGATAACCATCAGATCGTGACCTGGTGCTAATGGGGCCACACAAGAAGCACCAGCTTTCAAATGAAAAAAGTCGCTTTCGCCCAGGTAAAAGTTACGAGGTAACAAACATTAAAAAAAGAAAAAAACATACAGACGAATTGAAAATCTCCTCCTTTTTGGAAGTTGGTTAAAACACTATAAATTTTGAAAATATTGTCTATAAAAGTAAAAAAAAACTTACATGAATGTCCTCACTCAAATGTAGCAATTCTCACTATGCTTGAACTGTAATGCGACTGATAAGTTTCTTATCAACAAACTGTCAACAACAACGCTATCTGTACTTTAACGTTCCATTTATCATTTAATTAATTAGTTTGTAGTTCTCATAGACATAATTAGATATAATAATTACTTATTTAATAGCAGGCAGAGGTAATACAGTAGCTCTGTTATGTATAAACGCTAAACGAATTGCGATAAAATTAAATCTGATGTATGGGCCATATATTGAATACAAAGTTCATTCTGCATAAAAAACATCGCTAAAATTACTTATTACTCATTGCTTCTGATAGAATAGATATAATAGATTAAGCTCTATTACTATGCTTGTGTTATGATAACCAGAATACGGATATACTACATTATAATATGTAGGAACTTTTCTGTTATACTCGTAAATATGTGCATACTTACTTAAAATAGAAAACATCCAGACACCGGACAAACATTTGTGTGAGTGTGACAGAAAAACACATCACATAGATGAATGTCTTGTGTAGGGATTGAACCTGCGACCTCGTGAACAGCAGTCCGATACTTGAACGACAGGACTACATGGCCCGTCAACTAACTTAATATATCAACAGCATGTTAGAGTTAAAGCTGTATCGATTGGTTAATAGTTGAGCAAAAATAAATCACTGCGTTACATTATTGCTTAACAAATTACCAAATATATTTGATAAGCAATTGACACCAACCGGTTAAATAAAAACCAGTTATCTAACCTCTATAAATATGCGTCACTAGTTCAACTGCTGTACTGCAAATAAAGTCATCAATATCGATTGAATAAAACCAACATGCCCGCAAATATACGCTCAATAAAATAGTGACGTAAGTAGAAGAATTTCTTGTTGTTACACATTCCTTGATGTTTTACTACTTTTCGTTTACCAATGACGTAACCTGGGTATTACAATGGATGTATGTCTTGGTACTATGAATTTTATATGTTTACTTAAGAAAAAATCCGCGTTTATCCTGTTCAAATTCTAGTAAAAAATATTTTTCGGTAAATCGATAACAGAAGTTGCAATAAGAAGGGTTATGAGAATTCACGTCAATTTTCCTACAACTATAGGGCTAGTGCTATGAAAAGAAAATCCTCTTTCGGGACATTTGTCCTCCTATAAACATGGGCCCAAACTGGCCACGTTGCGACCACGACGTTGCCACGTCGCGACTTGTGAGGGCGAAAGTTGGAATTTTTTTTCCCGTTTTTGTAACATTTTTCATTGATACGCTGCGATTGAAAGAAAGAAAGAAGAAAGAAAATAAATTTTATTTTTAACATGAATGTAGGCTAATACATTGTCATATAAATATAAGCGAAAGCTAGTGCACATGTTAAAAATACGTCCCAGCTCAGCTTACGCTTGGTATAAAACCAGCACTGATCTTCCGCTGGGCCTTGATAGTGACATTATTATATAAAATAAAATAGTACACAATTTAAAACTAAACAACTTACTTAATAAATCAAATTATGGTGGAAAAAGTGAAATGCTGCAAGCGGGACTTGAACCCACATTTCACTTTCACTATTTTTCATTTCACTTTTTCCACCATAATTTGATTTATTAAGTAAAAAGCATAGCATGTCATGTGCAAAAATTAATAAATTACTTTAGTAAACAACTTACTGTTACCATTAAATAACAAATAATATTGGTCGCAGCGTGATGTTTTATGGCCTTAAGCCTGCCTCGATAAATGTACTATCAAACACTCCCGAGTTAAACGCGTTCAAACAAACGAGCCCTTTAGTTTTATAATGAATTAGTATAGATCCATGAGTATGGTACTTATTAAAAGAGAGTTGTAACGACAATTCTGCATAGGAATTTATCAAACAATGCTTATAGTCTTTTGTTCTTATTAATCAACGGGAAGCATGACACATATTTAGGGTTGACAAAATATTTCTTTTTTATTATACCGTACACAAAAAATACGAGTGAAATAAAGTAAATAGTACACACATAATAAATTAATGGGGCATAGGATATTTACATAAGTTACAATAGGTACTTTTATAAATTAATACATATAGTCTTCTTCTCCAGCCCATTTACTTCCCACTCTTGGGCACGGGCCTCCTCCACTTTGGGAGGGAGTATGGTCTACTGTGCCGCACTGACCAGGCGTATTGGCACAGGGTTTATTTTCGAGTTTTCTGTCTCTCCTAGAGAATGTTATCTGTGTGCAATATCCCTTAGCTGATTTTTCCTAGGAGAAGTTGGGGTGGTGCCACTTGTATTCTTAATCCCCACGAGGTTTTTGATTGTTTATTAGAAATTAATAGATTCTGAAACTACGAGACCGATTTAAGAAATTATTACACAGTTAGGTAGATAACACCATCCCCGGTGATTATGGGCTATACTTTATGCAGTGTGACGCCGGGGAGGATTAGTAGATTATAAAAAGAAAAGAAAAGTAGTTTATGTAGTCTATCCGTATTCTGGTACCCATAACACAAGCATATAAGCTTAGCTTGGGACCAGAGGACGTTGTGTGAAATGCCCGTGAATATTTTTTTTTTATAAAAATATTCGAGCAAACTAGAACCATCTGAGTTTTACTACAAATCTAAAGTAAATGACCCTTCGATATCTTTTAGACCTGGATAAACATCGATAACTTTGCAACGCCTTATTAGACTTCGCAATGAAACAAAAATCTTATTTCAAACTTATTAACTCTGATATTTTCCAATCAGTTCTTTATTTTAAGTACTACAAGAGTACTCATTAACCGACACACCTTAATGGTATGTTATGTTGCTCTATTTACACGCCTTCATGAATAAGTATATACAAATTCAGTCACGCGTCACATTTACCACACATATACAAGGTACAATACTTATTTATTTGTCAAACCATACTTTCAGTGTACAATGATGACAATGTTTGAATAGATTTAGTTAAAACACGAAGATAACAGGACATGTATGAATGACAAGTGTATTAGCTTGTCAAGTCTAAAATTAGGTGATTATATCTGTTTTGTTGAGTCATAGTAGATGTATAATATGGCTATTATTTTAAGTAGCAACGTTGACTTAATTTATGTAATTTTCGGTGTTTTTTTCTGTTGTTTTACTTACATAAAGATTGTAATAAATATCAATTTGTACTGTTAGAATATTTAGGTGTTTAAAGTTTTGCCCTATCGCGCATACCAGGATAGCCCCAATCTAGCAAAGCTCCAGGAAAACCTGGCACTGATTCCGGAATATCCCCTTGTGGCACATTCACACGTCTACGTCTGATCATACCACGAAGTATCTCATTATTATTCCTAGGAGCTGGTGGTGGAACTGGAGCAGGAGCTTGAGCTTCTCCTTGGTTTGGAGGCTCTGCATTTAAGTAGAAACTTCAGGTGAAACCATATTATTATTATTTATTTAAAAATATAGCTCAAAAAATACATCTCTTTTTTAATTAGTCTTGAGTAGATCTTGATTGATTCTTGATTCTTCACCTGAAGAAGGTTGCAGGATAGGACTGGATGAGGAAGGCGTAGGACCGGGTTTTGTGGCGCAAATTGGGAGAGGCCTATGTCCAGCAGTGGACTGCAGTAGTCTGATTTGATTGATTGAGATCTTGATTAAGTCCAAAACGACTACGAGTACCTATGTCATTCTTTTAAGCTTCCTACCTAACTCGATTTAGAGTAGTAAGTGATAATGGTCACATTTGTATAGTTTGCGTAGCTATTTTCATTATTAAAGGTTTTGTTTAACCCGAGAATAAAACCAAAAACCTATGTGTAACTATTAGTTAAGTTCTAGGAATGCAACAGCAATATTTTTCAAAGCGTTACAAAAACTTTACTGACCAAAGTAAGACAAAAAGAGTTATTGCTTCATTACGTTGAACTTCGCTCCATACTTCCTTGTATTACCAAATCTTGAACATAAACAAACTGCTTTTAGCTCACAAATACCACTTAATATCTTTTGTAGTTAAAATCTACAAACCAGTACATTTTGTAATTATCATGAAATCTTATCTATAAACTATGTACTGTATGGATTAATGCATTTTATGTACATAACAATATGTTGTAACTAATGTATGTATATTGTAGTATTGGTAGATTAACGCTCAAGTAGCAAGTTGCTTAACTACATATTAGAAGGCCAATGTAAGTTTCCGATTCAATACATGTAACTTATCAACACTACACAAAAAATAATATCGACAACAAATTAACAGCAAATAATTTTCATGGCCTTATTAAATCATCACGTCCATCTATTGCAGTCCACTGCTGGACGTAGGACGTATCCCAATACACGCCATAATACACAGTCCTCTTATTAAATACTTATAATTTTCATTTTAATAACTATCGTCCATCATATTCTTAGCAATAGATTAGTTCTAAAACATCAAATTAAGTTGATCGTTAAAAAAATTGTTGCTTCCAGCATAAGATCGGCCTGAATATTGCCATTTTGTATAAACGAATTAAGTAATTTAAAATAATATAATCGAACTGTAAGTCAGCAAATCAAATAATTGATAATCAACAATTAAAAACTAAAATATAAAAAAGTAATACGTACAGCATAAAAAAATAATCGATACTAATATTATAAAGCGGAAGAGTTTGTTTGTTTGTTTAAACGCGCTAATCTCAGGAACTAATGGTCCGATTTGAAAATGTTTTTTTTTTGTTGGTTTGTCCATTTATAGGGGAAGGCTATAGGCTATATAAAATCACGCTGTCACCTATAGGAGGGAAGCAATAGTGAAAAATGTTGCAAAAACGGCGAAAATTATTTCTAAATTCGACGCGTACGGAGTCGCGGGCAACAGCTAGTGAAATTATAAATACAAACTAGGCGTCAAAATTAACATTAGCTGCAGTTGAACAAATCTATATGGTTAGTTTAATAGTTAATGCAAGATATTAAATAGGTTTAGAGAGCAAGTTATAGTGACTTGACCTCACGGGACTCGCTGATAACAATACCAATACATATTTCTATACACAAGTGTATTATTATTACTCATTACTGGGGCATATTACAACTTAGTGGGTCATATTACAAACTAGTAATCTGCCCGGTTTTGTGCGTGTAATTTTGTTGGGATAATGTAACTACCCGATGGGGAAAGAATTTTTCAAATCACCCCAGTAGTTTCTGAGTCGTTTCATTTTAAGCAAACAATTAAACAGTTCCTCTACATAAATAACTAGAAATCTGCCATGACTTCTCATGGCAACAAAATATAGGCTATGTTCACCTTGGGCGAGTGTACCCGACATTAAGAGGGTACTGTACACCTCATTTAGGTATTTGCCTTAGGTATTGCTATCCCTATTTCCGAGCGCCGCGCTGAAAGGGACAAATATAGCTGAAGCAGATTTCACCTACATATTCTTTGAAAAAAAGACGTTTCATACTCCCCTTTTTTCTTCGCTAAAGTTAAACCGATTTTAATAGTTTTTACTCTTTATTAAAGATGGAGAGTATATCTATGCTTCTATCACTTTCTTTTTTGGTAAAACTTTACCAAATTTGTGTGATAGTCGCTGCAACTTTATCTAAAGAAAACCGAAAAAAATGAGATTTTCAGATGATCATAATTCTTTTAGTTATTATTTAAAAAAAAAGAAAGTGATAGAAGCATAGATATACTCTTCATCTATAATATAACGTAAAAACCATTAAGAGGATACCAAAATAGCTTCGTGCATTTTTCTACGTACGAAGTTTTCATTGTTTCTTTAGATTGAATGGCTAGAGCTCTAATTTTTAAGTATATGTTTTTTCAATATATGATCTAGGATCGCATAAACTCAGAAACACGATTGAAAAAAGTTTTCTCGATAGAAAATCTTAGCGAAACAACCTCTCTAATTTTTTATTTTTTTCATTTGTCGGTCTATTATCGCGTATTAACTAATGAAATAACTTTAAAAACATAATTAACTATTATATAGAGAAACACGTAAATCAGAATTAATATATATTTAGTAGATTTTGAGTAAATAGGAAAAGTATCCCTAATTCTTCATTTTCTGTGCCTACTGGCTGTGTTAATATGTACGTGTCGGCGATGATATACGATAATATTGATGTAGGCCCTTAATATCGGTTTAACTTTCGCGAAGAAAAAAGGGGAGTACGATGCCCATATTTTTATTGGAGCATAATTTGGTATCGTGCCCTCTTAAAAGATTTTTTAAAATCAGTCCACTTATTTTAGAGTCTATTTATTTCAAACAAACAGACCAACAAACAGACCAACAATCAAATCTTTCCTCTAATTAATATTAGTATAGAAGTATGAATCTCGAACCACTTTAGAAAGAGGCGTAGCTAACAGAATACATTCTATGTTACCTGACATTATTTATCGACTGAAGACCTGACGACCTCATTTTTTTGGTCAACACAACTGTTACAGATTCGCGAAATTATAACGTGCTAGGGGTGAAAGTATGGTGCTTTCACTGTGTACAATGTAAAGTTTAATTTATTTTTGGTTCTTGACATTTTAGTCCTGAACATGATCAATAGAGGCCAATATGATATTTTAAATTCAACTGTCAGAACTATTATGTATGTAATAACGCCCACATGTAATAAATTACCGTTTATATATCACTAGCTGTTACCCGTAACTTCGTACGCGTGGTATTTAGAAACCAAAATGTTACAAATTGTACAAATAACCATCCTCTTGAACCATATTTTTTACACGCTTTATATTAGCTTCACTTGTATGTTTGTTTGTATGTTTGTATGTTTGTAACTGACTCCTTTGGACGCTATTTTGACCCACTTTAAACGGTCGGATTCTATTCAAATTTTGCACACCTGTCAAAGACCGATGACAATGCAATAATTCGATTAAATAAAGCGTGTTTTTAAGTTTTTTTAAACTATTTTTTTATTTTTTTATTCGGTTCATCTACAGTTGTTACAATGTTACGTATACAAGTGTTAAAATCATAATAACTTAACTTAATGCACAACCCATTACAGATGAACAGAACATGCACAATAATATACTATGTCAACAAAAAATATATAATTAAAATAAAATTGGTCAAGTGCGAGTCGGACTCGCGCACGAAGGGTTCCGTACCATTATCTATGCAACATAAGGCAACGATATTAGTATCGAGCAAGAAACGTTAAAAAAATCATGTTTGTTGTATGGGAGCCCCCCTTAAATATTTATTTTATTTTTAGTATTTGTTATTATAGCGGCAATAGAAATACATCATCTGTGAAAATTTCAACTCTCTAGCTATCACTGTTCTTGAGATACAGCCTGGTGACAGACGGACGGACGGACGGACGGACGGACGGACGGACAGCGAAGTCTCAGTAATAGGGTCCCGTTTTTACCCTTTGGGTACGGAACCCTAAAAAACTGCATCAAAATCCGTTGTGTAGTTTTGAAGATATCGGTTCACATAGGGACATATATACAAAAATAACGACTTTGTTTGTTCTTGGTTCCAAATCAACGAACTACTAGGGACAAAAGTTCGCATAACAAATGCGAATTAATTTAGCCTATGCCTAAGGCATTAGCAAACTGGTCTCGTTGTAGCAATTATTGTGAAAGGTATAATAATCATCGAAACAGATATATGCATATACATCATAATGTTCTAGCATCTGACCCACAAATCATTGCATTACGGTCTGACGTTTGAAAAGGTGCATTAAAAAGTAAATACCTATTTTATTGATTGCCTTTCTAGCAAATGCCAATCGCATTCGATACATTGAAAATTAACATATCATTATATTTTCTAACACTTGCGCGACTCATCTGTTTAAATAAAACTACTTTTTACGGATTTAGACGCGTATATTTGTTTTAAATTTTGGCCCGACGTTTCGGAGACTTTGCAGTCACCATGGTCACGGGTGAGACTGGTGACCGAGACCGTGACCATGGTGACTGCAAAGTCTCCGAAACGTCGGGCCAAAATTTAAAACAAATATACGCGTCTAAATCCGTATAAAGTAGTTTTATTTAAACAGACATTTTTCAGATATTACTAAGTAATTTTGGTAACCAGTTAAATCATCATTATCATGCTATTAGTTATATTGGGAAGAGTCTTCCATCAAGCGAACTTCAGAATATTCAACTGTGTAAGCTAATTTGAAGACTACATACAGTTCAACTATTATCAATTGAACTAAGATTTGGCATTATTAGAAAAATATTCTGCATTGAGACTAATTACAATAATGCAAAAATACCAGACATTACGTAAGTAATCCATCTCAACACAAAGCAAATTGATATTATGAGATGAGTTAACATACGTAATTGTGACAATATAGCTTAGCAACATTTATAATAAGTAAACAGTCACGATGCTACAACAACGTCATTATATTCACACGAAAATTTCATGTGTAAACATTAAAATTCTGTATGACCTTCAACGATATTCACTTGAACTCTAAATTCCACGTTATGCAATATATTTGAAGTTGCAAATTTAAAACAGTGTCTATCGTATCTATATGATTAGCAAGTATGTACCTACATATTTCCGGAATGCTGTGTGTAGGCATTTTAGTCTTTTTTAGACAGAATATTATATAGTTTAAAACGTGTGGGCTGTTTTCAATACCACAAGCAAACTGTAGTGAACGTGGTTTTGGCAAAGCCGTTTATCTGAATAATTTAAGTAATATCAGATTTTTGTTTCGGTTATTTAGGTATACTTTGACTTCTCAATCACTGCTATAATAGTTACTTGCACTGATTGAATAAGATGTTTAAAGTCGAAAGCATTAAGAGGGCACGATACCAAATTATGCTCCATACAAAAATATGGGTATCGTACTTCCCTTTTTTCTTCGCGAAAGTTAAACCGATTTTAATTGTGTCTGCGTTATATTATAGATGAAGAGTATATCTATGCTTCTATCACTTTTTTTTTCAATACATAATACAACACATATACAATACAATACAATACAATACAATACATAAAACTAAAAGAAATATGACCATCCGAAAATCCCGATTTTTTCGGTTTTCTTTAGGTAAAGTTGCAGCGACTATCACACATATTTGGTAACGTTTTACCAAAAAAAAAGTGATACAAGTATAGATATACTCTTCATATATAATATAGCGTAAAAACAATTAAAATCGGTTTAACTTTCGCGAAGAAAAAAGGGAAGTACGAAACGTCTTTTTTTCAAAGAATGTCTAGGTAAAATCTGTTTCAGCTATATTTGTCCCTTTCAGCACGGTCTTCGGGAATAGGGATAGCAATACCTAAGGCAAATACCTAAATTAGGAGTACTGTACCCTCTTAACTAACTGAAATAAGCATAATTATAAAAAAATAATTAATGCCTATTCTATTTATTTCTGTGCCTACACGCATGGTCAGCACGGCACAGTAGACTGTAATCTTTTCCAAAGTAGAGTGTAAGGTGCACCAAGGAGAATATAATTTAATGAACAATCTTAAGAAGGAGGTAGTCTATGCGTTGAAGTGTTTTTCGAAATAAGAATATTTTGGCAGTTGTCATTGCTTGTGTTGAATTTATAAAAGTAACAGTAACAACTATTATTGAAGATTCATAAATATTTGATAATAAATGTTTAATAATGATACTGGAAGTATACTAGTATTATTTATTTGATGATGAGTTACCCCTTTTAAGAGGAATCCCGTTCCCAACAGTGGGTCCTTAATTGAATAAAGAGAGATAAATTAGTTTCCTATCACGAAAATATTGTCCATTTAAAATTTTTTAAAAATTGCAATATCATAGACTAATAGATAGATAGATAATTCTTTATTGTACCATGTAATTGATACAAACTTAAACTACTTAAAATTATGTACTATTAAGACTAATGTTGCATAAGAAACGACATCGTTTCAAATAATGATTATACCACCTCTGTTCTTGATCTTTAAGTCAGTTCTAAATATCTGTAGTACATATGTCATATCTGAACTATATAGCAATAAAAGCGTGACTATCAAGACTTATAAGAACTATCTCTAATCTTTACTATCAAGCTCGTGTCGACATTTGGAAAGCAATGCCATTTGGCTCTATAATGAACCGAGTCTTCGTGCTTAGCCTTCTACGGTTACGAGGAAATTGCTGACTGTGACAAGTTAAATGGAAATTTAATTTGTTCGAAGCTACTATAAAAATTTTTGAAGATTTCCTATAAATTTCAGATTTTTTTTTGAGAAAGTCTAAATAATTATCGTCAAAGTAACAAAAATTGCAAGATTGACTAACGAATTCTGCCGTTTGAAGTTTATATTCAGTCAGATGATAACCAATATGAGACACATAGTAGTTTTTAGGTATATTCCGTATCAAAAATAACCCCATTGTTTGAGGTCCGGATTTTTTGCTGTTATTTGGGGTCGATATGACGAATATTATGATAATATCGGTAAGGAACCCTTCTTTTACAATATCAAATCGTACTTGATCGGTATTTTTAATTAGTTAACTAAAACAAAAGTTGTCACGTCAGGTGTCTAAAGCTTTTATGCTAAGAAATTGAATTTAGGAATCAAAATTTATTTAACCTTTAGTTCTGATATTTATGAATTATTTTCTTCATTGTTCTAATATCGACAATTATCTCAATAGATATTACGAAATCAAACCTTAACGAAAAAAAAAACTTGTATAGTTTAACCAACGTTAGTTGTTTTAAACATAGTGATAAAAAATCATATCGGCAAACATAATACACAAGAATCATCGACCAGCAATCATAGCAATTGAAAATTTTATAACCTGTAATTTGGCTTTCCATTCCAAATTGCTTGGAATTATTTTTTATCATTCGTAGATTATATACAGACTAAAAACATAATAAGGCCGATTTAATAATTAAAAAAAAACTATAAATAATTTGCATATGTAAAAATAAAAATAAAACCTTTGAAATAGCGTAACGATTCCGTGATTCAATTAACCACTTGAGTGAAAAAACATTTATTGTTGTAGCTAAATTTTTTAATGTTTTAGATATGTGTAACATACACATATGAACTACTATGTGTTATATAATCACATGTAAAATCATAGTTACGAATTTCTGTCGTCAAAGAAACAAACCTCAAATAAGTGGATAAATTAAATATATCCTAACTTTTTAAAAGCTTTCCGCTAACTTGGTCACAGAATAGCACTGTTTAAAAGCAAATTTATTTAAATAAATGCTGAAGACATATGGTCTTATTCATAATGAATTATCGGAGGTTTAAACGGAGATTTTATCGGAGAGATAATAAGACGTTTTAGAGTAAAAAGACTATTATGAATAATATATAACTTTTTGACAATTTTCGTGAACCGATTTTAGCGAACTTTTAAACCTCCGATAAGTCATTATGAATAAGACCATTAGAGAATATGAATTAAAACTTAAAATGAATTATTTATATTAATTTAACAAGCTAGTTAATACACGTACCTATTCTGTATATTGTATAGAAGATAACACACCATATGCGTGAGATTATTGTGAGTACGCACATGTAAGCGGCAATTACCGTGTGCTTTTATTACGAGGAGCTCTGTAACACTTGGAGAAATCGCACAGATGTTGAGATAGTGTTGTTTTATTGTCTTGTCAAATGTCGCGGCCTCTGACGACAATTATTTACCCCGGTATCGCTGTCAAACACAATAATTATTATGTATCAGTGTAATTTACGGTGACACCAACACCTACTGTTTTTTTTTCTCAAAAACGGGGCAGTTTCGAAAGTTTAAATGTCATATTACGATTTTTAGGTTTAAAAATAAGTTTTTTCTTTTAATTTTAACAAATGCTCTTTGTATCTCTTCCTTCTTTTTCCGCTTTAAGTGCTTCCTGGATTCTTTTATAAGTTGCTTAATTAGTTGTCGTATTTGCATAACTAATTGCACTTACATAAACTCACCACGCAGATATTTTTCGTGAGTATGTACAAGTTAATCGCAGTATAGCACTAGCCTAAATAATTTCTGTTATTAAATCTATAAAAAAAGTACGTTATATTAATAAACTAATTCTAAAGTCTGTGCTAATATGTTTAATCAATTCAAATTTAACTAAGACATGGTATCGCAAAGATAAGTATCGTTGCGTCATCGAAAATACCTGATATTGGTAAAGAGTGACGCCATGCTAATATGAACTTGACTTTTTAGAATTTGGACAATAATAATTAACAAACATATGATCCACAATGTCAATTGTAATTTCATTTAATATGCAAAGGTATGTAAGTCTATTAAATAAATGCGATCTGTCTATTCCGATCTCTATTTCGGATACAAAATGACAACAAGTCCATCCCCGAATAAATACTAAATAAAAGTTTTAACAAATGTACATTTTTTTAGTTTCTATTTTGTAAACTTTTAGTTGAGTTAGTTCTAAAACGACTAAATAATTTAATTTTAAATATTATAAAAATGTACTAAACATTACACATTCAAGCCCAATTTCATACTTTAATGTTATTACATCACGAGAACTTGAATATTATATTATAAATTATATTATTGAAGTGTGTGAAGCACACTTCAATAATACCTTGAAAATATGATCAACATCTTACTTCAAACAACCAGCAAGCGACGCGTTCTATTAAAAAAAGAAACACATTAACAGCCTTCCTCAAATCGAAGGTAAAACGAATATTGAAAACTAAACTTTGGAATTTTGAACCCAATCGTTGGACTATACGAGTGTTTAGGGTTCCTTGCTCCAATAATGAAACAGGATTCTATTACTAATACCAGGTCCGTATGTCAACAAGCTGTGTCTTATGAACCTAGATATAGTATTGGCTCTAGCAATTTTAAATTTTCATAACAAATGCTAAAAATCAGAATAAAATGGTATTTTTATTTTTATGATGTTATGGTAATATAATATGACGATGATAATGGTACGAAATCCTTCAAGCACAAGTTTGACTCGTACTCAGAGAGCTTTTTTTAGTTTGGTTTAAATTAACATGGATATGCAATTACTTTTTGCACCTCGGTACATAGGTAATGCGAACGAAACCTAATTATTCTAAGAATACTACAGACAGCTGTATTTTACATCAGTTAATTGACTACAACATGAAATAACAAAATGAATATTAAACAGCGTAATTAAAAAATTAAAACCGTAAATATAACGGTCTCGTAAAATTTTATATAAACTTAGTGACACTGAGAAATAATAATTAAATCTTAAGGAAATCGTAAAGAATTCGGAAAATATTAATAATTTTAAAGTAGTGTGACCAAAAATTGCTTTTAGCAGATTTAGTTGCGATAATTTTAATTTATAACTTCCCTAAGTTTTGAAGACTTTTCAACTACTTGATAAAAAACTTAGGGTAGAACGACAGAACGTTATTACTAAAATATACGCATGTAAATCCATAAAAAGTAGTTTAAATAAATCTCGTAAATGTAAGCGAATATTTACGAGAATATAAAGGCAAAAACATGTTTTACAAGACGAGTTAATCCACAAAAATCGTTTGAAAATATTTAACAGATACCGATATTTTAATCGCGTGCGTCCAAGTAGAATAAAAATTCAATTTGCGTTAGAATTTATTACCTGAAAGTAGGTAGTTAACAATTGATTTCTTGCAAATTTATTTTAATTAAAATACTTATTATATTTTAATTATGCATGATAGAGTTTACCCAGTAAGTTTTCCTTAGCACGAGCAAAGAGAAATGTTTAAAAATACTTACCAAGGATATCGTGCAATTTTCAAACTATTCGTTTCGCTGTTAATACAATTCGTTGTCGAATGCACGTTGCAGTTCAAGTCCTTATGTAAATTTTTTTTCGGATCACTCAATTCCGCTCACTGTCGCACTATCACTTTTAATGCACGGCCGGCTTTTTTTAAGTTTTCACACTAGCCGTGCGTGCGTCCGTGGAACTGGTGCGTTATATCAAGTCGAGCGTTCGTTGCAGACTGGTCGTGCCCGGCTTCAGCTGTCGTTCTCGGTCGAGCGCAAACCATTCGATTTGAATTCGCTTACTTATTAGACACAGAATATAGCCATGCTGCACAATTTTATTTATTGATAGGTAATCTTTGTCATAAACCCAACTAATTTCAATTTTATATATTAATATTTTTTATAATTTTTACAACCTAAATCTGAATGTTAATAAGCATCATAGATATTAGAAAAATTAAGATAGGGAAATTACAAATCTAACTGTAATAATTTTTTATTAAAACTGTTTGTGAAAAAGCATTGACCGCAACATCGCGTGAGTGTAATTATGGGTATGGTTGTTTTAATAACATAGAAATAACAATGTAGTGTCGATTATAAGTATTATAACATTGAATAATAAGTTACTATTAGACCAACGCAACACTGTGTCGAGTTGTTGGAAAACGTTTTCTGTGTAGTTCAAGATGCAAGATCGTCCGACTATCGCGCCACCTCTGTTATTCACACACCCCACCGCTTCTACCTACACATTTATTTTTTTTCTTTACTATTGCTGCACGAAAAAGAACAGTTAGTAATGTATTACATACGTTTAGTTATTATTCAATAGTTTGGGATGTTTTTGTTAAGGAAATTTATTACAATCATGAGCGAGAAGATAAACTTTCAAATTCTAATCTGGCTAGCACATGAAGGATCGTTCTTTTGTTTTTAGCCCATAACTATTCCACAGCTGAACAAGGATCTATTTAACTTTGGAAGGTTCCTTGGTCTATAATATTGAGTGCATCCGAAAATTACTTTCAGAGCAAAATCTATGTGGAATTCCCGTAACCTAACACATAGCTAACCACACTGATTTACCAGATTGTGTATTCGAGTACAATCTTGAAGACACGTAACTTTAGCATGGCCAAATCGTACTCCATAGACTGATGTGGCTTTAATCCGATTCACTGAAGTAGCTATAGACACACCATCTGGTAAATATATGGCTAAACATTTAAAAATACATATTTTAATCCTCTGTATTTTACAAAGGTAAGTTTATGGTATAAAAGAGAAAAAACACTATTAAGGAATGGCTACTATTGTCAGTTTCTTCCCAAAACAAGTTCTAAACGCAAAAACTCTAAATCACTCAACGGCATCCAACTTTGATCATATTACTTTTCATAATCACAATTCCCATAACATGCTTTGATATGCTAATTAATGACAATACAATAACGTTATTTGCTTGCTAAATGTATTTCGAAATGGATCTAAATTATGTCTTCGCTAAGCGAAAATGTAATATATAACACATTATGCATATAATTATAATTTAATATCGACTATTTAGCACTAAGCTTGTCATATCACATAGCGGATATAATGCTAAGCTACTTTTTTGTAAATATATCGACAACTTATTTACTGTAAACTACCTTAAGAGGGACTCCAGCCCTAATTTAGGTATTTCTCTTAGGTATTGGTATCCCTATTCCTGAGCGCCGTGCTGAAAAGGACAAAAATGAGAGGTAGATTTTACTTAAAGATTCTTTAAAAATATAGATGTTTCGTAGTCCGCTGTTTTCTTGGCGAAAAATAAGCCGATTTTATAATTTTAACGCCATTACACAGGTCCTAAATATTTTCTTTTATCAGCTCAATGTAGTTCACGTAAGTGTTCCTTTTAGATGTCATCTACGGTAAAGAGACTTAAAGAGTCCTTTTTAAGGATCCGTAATATATTAGACCGATACACTAAGTACCTAAATGACATATCAGCCAACAAGTCACTATAAAATTAAAGTGATCGTTTTAAAAAATGTTACTCTTTTATTACCATGTTGTTTTAACTTATTACATTTTTTTAAACTTTATTGTATCACTAGCTGTCCCGGCAAACGCTGTTTTGCCATATAAATTTTAGAGGTGGACCTTAACATTTGGGGGGATGAAAAATAGATGTTGTCCGATTCTCAGACCATATGCTGGATATGCACACAAAATTTCACCAAAATCTGTCGAGTCATTACGGAGGAGTATAATTACAAACACCGTGACAGGAGAATTTTATATATTAGATTTCTATTGCAAGCATTTGAAGCAGCCTAACTGTAGGTCTCTGTCTCAGAGTTTTACATCAGTACAGTACAGTAAATTGAAATAGAAATTAATTTATACATCCAGGTATAGTTTTGACAACATTTTTGCTCTTACAAAACATTCAAATTTCGTTACATTAAGATAGAGACAAACATTCAAATAAGCCTCTATAGATTGTCCCTATGCGTTAGTTTCACAAGCTTGCATTGTATCTTTAACTAATTGGGCTGAAATTTCATAAACACTTTTAGTTTGGATGACAATTCATAGTCAACTTTGTGACGTCATTGTAAATCTGATATGGTAGCACAAAGTCCTAGTATTGGTCACGATCTGATTAGCAAAACAAGTGTGTTGTTATTTTATTCCTTTATCTATCTCGTAGAGCGTCTTGATGAACAAGGTAACACATATTCTTAATAAAAAAAATGGCGATTAAATCTGCATATTATTAC
Organism: Orgyia antiqua; assembly: GCA_916999025.1. Taxonomy (NCBI): domain Eukaryota; kingdom Metazoa; phylum Arthropoda; class Insecta; order Lepidoptera; family Erebidae; genus Orgyia; species Orgyia antiqua. The sequence goes on from OU779862.1 coordinate 27,069,692, forward strand.
AATGAAGGACTTCCATCTTTGAAGTTAATAATGACAGTTATTCAATGCAACAACTGTTTATTATAACCACATGTCGTTGTACGATAACATGACAATTGTCACATTTGCAAGATAATGGAAGCGGCCGGAAGCGAATAATCTATCTCAGTGTGCTACGTAGTAATTTATCTACGTGCAACATTAACAACTGGCCTACTTAATTCTTCATTTACTTAAAAGGCATAGTACCCAAGCTATAACGGTCAAAAACTCGAAATTTTGCACAGATTCCTTTGCATAACCCCAGGGCTATGCAAAGGAATCTGTGCAAAATTTCTAGTTTTACCACCAATAAAGATTTTTTTATAAATTCACGCTCTAAGGAGGAACTCGACGTTCGTTAAATGGAGAATCGGTTGAAGAGAGAAGTAGAATTTTAACATTTGTAATTTATCCATATGGTGATAGCTGTACGTAACACTTATTGCTTCCAGAATCCCACGGATCTTAATTTGCTTAGTTCAAAAACATATAAAAAACACGCTTGTTAATCCTAAATATTTTTTTAAAGTATTGCACTGTCATAGGTCTTTAATATGTGTGCAAAATCAGAACAATCCGACTACTGTAAGTGTGATAAAATCATTTTCAGAGAATGACATAAATTAATACATTGATAAATACCTACCGAACCGAATAAGCGTAATAAAAAGGACTAGCCTCTTGACATAATTTCTTGTGAAGCACCTATAATATTATGAATCAATTAAACCAGTACTAGTTCTTGAATACTACGAAGGTTTAGTACTTTAGATATACAACCATTTGGCACCTTCCTACGAGTAATGCCATTAGAATGAAGTTTATTACTGCCAATTGGCACTTATACTAGCAAAATAATTTAGTTTCATTAATTTTAATTAATTTTAAACCTATATTGATATAAATTTAAAGATGCCGGGACTTTGAAGTGATCCTATAACATAGATAGATAGAACTACTTTTTACGGATTTAGACGCGTATATTATTTTAAATTTAAAACAAATATACGCGTCAAAATCCGTAAAAAGTAGTTTTATTTAAACAGATGAGTCGCGCAAGTGTTAGAAAATATTATAGATAGATAGATTTGTTTATTTGCTAAGAGATCTATTTAGGTTTTTCTCTAGAGGTACTTCAATATCCGTAAACGTCCCACTGTTTGGCACGAGCCTCCTTCGCCACGGGAGGATATTTTGTCTCCTATGCCAGGCTGACCAAGGTTGGTGACATAGGGTTTAAATCTCTTACAACACCCTGGGCAGGTGACACTTGTATTCTCAATCAGTCCATACAAGGACGCTACACAGATAATCATCTCTCCCCCCCTCTCTCTCTCTCTCTCTCTCTCTCTCTCTCTCTCTCTCTCTCTCTCTCTCTTAACTAAGTACGTAATACTACTTAAACACACCTTTTATTCAGAAGCGATTAAAATCAAGTCGAATGTTATGCGCCAAAAATATATCCCTATTGAATTAGCCTTTTTCCTGGAAAGATTAAAAAAAGATCCGCTAGTGGCAGCACCGGTGAGGGGTACACATATAACATCCTGCAATGTTGAACTTGGTAGGGTTGTATTAAGTAATTTCATGCGTAGCTTTTTATCTGCCAGACAGAGCATTTTTTTTATCATTACCATTTGTAATGCATTCTTCAATTCTTAAATATACCAAAAAAAAAAGAAACAACAAAATTTATTTAAAATAATCAAAATTCAAACCACACAGTGACATACAGGATAAAATTTTGAAACCAACTAACCTTTCAACTAGGACATTTTTATTACCTGACACGGTTAAACCACGACATGCAAGCCATCGTTTTAAGTCCTGGACAAGATGATCTTGCACTTTTGCAAATTTTAATTTCACCCCAGGTACATCATCTTCCGTTAATTCCATAATTATTCTATATACTTAACGTTGTTGTCAATAGAAAATTCAAAACATATGTACCCCGCCACCGGTGCTGCCACTAGCGGATCTTTTTATAATCTTCCCAGGAAAAAGGCTAATTATATTATCCGTATTGTGTTTAAGTTTGTTCATCCATATCTTTGAGTATTGAACCTATAGGAGTAGTTTCGCCCTCTGTTTTCTTTTTTGAATATACAGCCAAGGTCAGTGGGTAAGGTAACTCACACAAACACCGTAATTTCATTGCTCGCTGCGTATTGCATAACAATACAATACAAAACACTTTATAGTACACCAAATAAAAAAAAACAGAGATACAAAAAGGTTTGCATAACATTACCGCACACACTGTAAGAGGCGATACTGTCTGTACACTTGGAGTATGAGCGTTGTTCTTGTAGATTTTTCAACTAGAGCGCCTGACAATGCCACCTCCTATTGGATCAATGCTTTTAGATCCATATTCAAGGAATTACGATATCCTTTGAATAATTTGTTATTCATTGTTTACTGTTAAAACACGCGTAGTTATTTCTGTGTTATGGAATACTCGTACTTTATGCGTATAACGTATTTAAACAATAACGCTGGCAGTAAAAAAGAAAACACTTGTAATAATCACGCTTTTTTATAACCTGCAGTGGTATTCAGCAAGAAAAAGTGAAGTGAATTTTCGGTGAATCTTGATCACGTGACAGCGCTCCTCCAATAAAAGTAGAGGAGCGCTGTCACGTGATCAAGATTCACCGAAAATTCACTTCACTTTTTCTTACTGAATACCACTGCTGAATCGGTAAACAGAAGTGTATTAGTGATTCACTTATTAGCTCAGTACGTATCTCTCAACGCATTAATCTATTGAAACGGAATCTTTGAAAGTGTTTTTTTCTTCTTCTTACTCGCTCTTTGTCCTGTGTATCTGACCATTGCTTACGGACATCACCCCCAAGAAATAGATTACCTCTTTATTAGTGGAGAAAACCTGAATTCGCCTAACGAGGATTCGGTGCTGTTAATAACATAGTAATATATTCGCACCGATCCCTAATAATACCAAATACCCGAATTAGGGTAGGAGAATGATGACCATGAATATTTCGTTCTTGTAGCATCAACTAATAATAAATAAATAATCATGGACATTTCACACAACGTCCTCTGGTCCCAAGCGAAGCTTATATGCTTGTGTTATAGGTACCAGAATACGGATAGAATACATATACTACTTTTTTTTTGTAAATACTTACTTATAATACATAGAAAAACCCAGAAGCAGTACAAACATTTGTAGGACAATTAGAAAAATCACTCAAATGTTTGTCCCGAGCGGGAATCAAACCCGCGACCCCTTGATCGATAGTCCGTTACATGAAATTTTTAGCTCTATAGCTATCCCCGTTCCAGAAATACAACCTGTTAACTAGACGAACGCACGGACAACAACGTCTCAGTAATAGGGATCCGTTTTGCCTTTTATAAGCAATTTATCCTTATTCTTCATGAAAATGTAGCCTTTCATGAGTAAAAACCACAAGGCAAAATATATTTCTTGCTATTAACTCTGTTGTGTGAAGCGTAGTCAACCTTGTGACTAGTTTTTTTGCTAAACAAAATCTTAAAATACCATATTAAATTACAAATAACATTGGACTTTGTTTTGTACTGAACACATTTGTTGCAATGCCACGTGACTGACTATAATTGATGATAACCGTTGACATTTGACATAAATATCTACTTCTAATTAGTTTGCTGCATTATATGACTAATGACATACCATTCTATGATATAAAGTCTATGTATATACCTACGTGCTGTGCCATACAAATATTGCTACCCCATATCTTCTCCAGGGTACTGTGAGACCTAACTTAGGGACTTTACAAGCCAAGAGTGGCTAACTGGATAAGACTTAAGATCTCCAACTTTACTAACGAAACCCTTTGGGATCTACCATAATCTGAAAATAATTTTTAGTAACTACTTATCTATACTAATATTATAAAGCGGAAGAGTTTGTTTGTTTGTTTGTTTGTTTGTTTAAACGCGCTAATCTCAGGAACTACGGGTTCGATTTGAAAAATTCTTTTTTGTTGGTTAGTCCATTTATAGGGGAAGGCTATATAACATCACGCTGTGACCAATAGGAGCGAAGCAATAATGAAAAATGTTGCAAAGACGAGAAAAATATTCTAAATTCGACGCGTATGGAGTCGCGGGCAACAGCTAGTGTAGGCACTAATAAGTCAGGGTGAGCATTGCGTCTAAGTCATTTTGGTATCGTTCACTAGTTTAGCATAATCAGGTATGTTGTTGGAAATTTCCAGCATTAAAGAATCCAATGTATGTATCCACGTATCTCTAATATATATATTATTAGCCTTGCCACGATTGACTAGAATAACAGCAGCGATAGACCTGCTGTCCAACTGTGAGACATTATGGGCTGGGAAAGAAATAGATGTACGTGCCAAAATTTCCATACTGATTTTTGTATTGTTTCCTTAAAATCCTGAGATATAAATAACGAAATAGACAAATGTGACTAATACAATTCATGTTATATACAGATAATAATATCTATTAACATATTGCTAATTATTTACTTTTAAACTAAAAGAAAAATTAATTAAAATCATATTAAAAATCTTAAAACAGGATATTTGTTAATTAAATAAAATTAAACAACATTTTACCGGAAAAGAATAGTGATACTACTATGTATTTAGCTATAAATGTTGTTTCTTGGTATACAAAACAACAAACCGCAAACACTACGTAACTTATAACAAAATCCACAAGTTTTTATAAACCTAAATAATATACAAATAAAAGAGGAAATGTTGTTTTTTCAATGCTGTAATAACATTGATACAATAATATCTTGCAATAAAACATTTTCTGCAATACAAAAAAAAACGCATAACCTTTACGCTTCTGTAAATATGTTTTTTTTGCGTCGAGATATGCAATATTTTTCGCACTTTAAAATGAATATTTTAGTAAAATAAAAATAACCTAAATAAGATCTATTCTAATTACAACTTAATTTTTATGTACTCTCAGCAAATTAAGGAAAATCGTCAATCATAAAGAACATGAAAAATAATTTCTGAATTTTAATGTTTCAAAAAAGATTACAAAAATTATTGCGTTTTAAACAGGTACCTACTTTTTAATAATTGAGATTCCTTTACATACATATCTTCTTCTCCAGCCCATTTACGTCCCACTGTTGGGCACGGGCCTCCTTCACTTTGGGGGGATTATGGTCTACTGTGCCGCGCTGACCAGGCGTGTTAGCACAGGGTTTATTTTCGAGTTTGCCGTCTCTCACAGAAGATGTTATCTATGTGCAATATCCCTTAGCTGAATTTACAGCACCCTTGGGAGGAGATGGGGTGGTGACACTTGTATTCTTAATCAGTCACCACACGGAGACATACATACATATATAGAGCCTTAATTAATAAGATTTTTTTTTCCTTAAAATTTAATCAAATATAACTTGAAAGTCACTTAAAGGACATCAACTCTAGGTCATTAACTCTTCGCTGCCTGTTCTGATCTGAGTTGCATTTACTTTGCAATATGTAAACATAATAACTAGAAAATTTGGTGCTATTTGAGCCATCGAGATGTAAACTAACATGGCATTGATTGAATCAAGATATGAGTGATATTATCACTCAATTGTTTAACTTAAATATTGCTCGGAAATTATGTGCCATGAAAAACTTAACTTCAATTAAGACTCTTTTTTCTCTTTTCTTTATTAAACAGGCTAGCTTTAGTTATAATTATGAACATGCTACAGGTCTGTCTTTTCTATATAAAACTCTGGAATATTACGGAAAATTTTCTTTCTAAAAGTATACGTAAATAAATATCTATTGTTTTATTACTCCATCCATCTCTACATATTACGCTCTTTTTATGTTAATTTGCTACGGTACAAACTTTATTTAGTATTATTAATTAATTAGCCAACTTTTACTAACTTATACGATAACATTCCAGCATTATTATTATGTGCTTTCATGCAAATTTGTTACTTAATTATAAAATGCTGTTCGCAATGAGGTCAGTGTATTCGAATGAAAACGGCAGACTGTGCGACACATAAAATTGTGCCATTATGCGTCTGACACAACAGTACACACACACACAAAGCAGTAATTGGCATTGTTCATATTTTTTTTAAACTCTTAATTCGAAAACCATTTCGAAGAATAGAGTTTCTGATCATGATCCACTAGTTTTTTTCCGAAAATTTGCTATAATAACTATTATTTTTCCAAAAAATCTATTTGCCCTTGAAATAAAGGACTTAAATTGTTAAGGCGTCCTTAGGGATATACTACTCTGTGGATGAGTTGAAATTGGTCTATTAAATCAACTTGACAACTTTGAAAAAATGTATTTCAATTAGACTTATGTCTATCAAGAAAAGGCAATACACAGATCGCGTACAACGATGACGTCACAACATTTAAAATAATATCTTTAAGTATTTTTTAAAAATTTCATATAGCGAATATTTCAATAATATTGAAATTAGTTGCTTAAAATAGTCTATATTTTCTAAAAAAAATATAAAAACAGCAGGTCAAAAATTATGAACAATCCCAATTGCTAATACTAAAGCTAATATTTAGTTACTAATTTCTATGCTAGGTAATAAGAAAATATTATTAGTCAGGTCTTGTGGTGACGTCGGTGTTAATAATATATTTTGCACAACGAAACATTTTTGGAAATCCTGCACATTTAATGGAATGAAATCGTATTTAAAGACTCTGTTACATAGATTAATGCGAATAAAACTAATAAAAGCTTCATAAAAATGTTCAAATTACGATCTAGTCTCACGAGGCCCGTCACAACATTATTATTTTGTTAATTAATTAATTGACAGTAACGACTTTATTATGTTATTGTTCTGTTGCTAATATTAAACAATGGCCGATGGGAAAGATCAATAAAAAACAACTTACCGAAAAATAGTACCTACAATATTGTTAAAATCTTGTATGCTTATTAATGCTACACTAATGGTCTTATTCATAATGACTTATCGGAGGTTTAAAAGTTCGCTAAAATCGGTTCGCGAAAATTGTCAAAACTTAAATAAAACTACTTTTTACGGATTTAGACGCGTATATTTGTTTTAAGTTTAGCCCGACGTTTCGGAGACTTTGCAGTCACCATGGTCACGGGTGAGTCTCACCTCATGGTGACTGTCTAATATATGCGTCTAAATCCGTAAAAAGTAGTTTTATTTATGCAAATGAGTCGCGCAAGTGTTAGAAAATATTTTGTCAAAACTTGTTATTCATAATAGTCTTTTTACGCTAAAACGTTTATTATCTCTCCGATAAAATCTCTTTAAACCTCCGATAAGTCATTATGAATAAGACCATTAATCTTTTACTTCGTACTCGAGCCCGTAAAAAGGGCGGGTTACAGCTAAAAGTCGCTTAATGATGCTACGAGTATGTTAGGGTATATTCAAATTAGCGTAGTTATCAAATTAGTTCCCCTACTCACTGAACTGTGAATACCTACTGCTTCGCTCCTATTGATCGCAGCGTGATTTTATATAGCCTATAGCCTTCCTCGATACTTGTACTATCCAACATTCAAAGAATTTTTCAAATCGGACTTGTACTGTTCTTATTAAACTAATGCTTGTTTGAAATTTGGAAGTCACTATTTTTTTGTCTTTGTAACTCTTATCACTGTAGACTGAAATAGGTTTTGATTTAAGAAGAAATGCAAAAGTTTTCTATATAATCAACGTCTGAGTACAGACTCGGTTATGCCAACATTAATTTGTGTTCAAGAAGCACTCAGAAGCCACGAAATCAAAAATGACTTAGTCAATATTTAAAACAATTATGTTCCAACAAATATGGTGAAAGTATTGTATTTGTTTCTAGCTAATTAACGAATTTACTAAATCAATGCTGTGTTTATCTAAATGTAGAGAAAGTTAAAGACACATAAACCTATTTGCTAACTGTCTTGTTACTTTAGTAGTTGTTAATTACACAGTAACGACATAAGTGCATAGTCTCTAATGTACTAGATCTTTAATGTTCACAATAATAATTAAATCTGTACTTCTATAACAATATTATAAAGTTACAGAGTTTGTTTGTTTGAACGCGCTAATCTCAATAACTACAGGTTCGAATTGAAAAATTCCTTTTGTGTTGTATTGTACATTTATCGAAGAAAACTTTAGGCTATAAAACATCACGCTGCGAACAACAGGAGCGAAGCGTCAGTGAAAAATGTTGCAAAACGGGGAAATATTTCTAAATTCTACACGCACAAAGTCCTGGGCAACAGCTAATAAATAATATTAATTATTACAATGAGGGGCTATATTCTGGACATTCTCTTAAAAAATTGCACATTACTATTTTTCTAACGAAAATTCCGTAACTAGACTATAATCTCAATTGAGTAATCTTTAGTCTTTTGAGTTAAAGTAAACTAGAATTGGGACAATTTTTTGCAATACATTATTAGGGTTCCTTGGCGATGCTTTATAACGTGGTATTTAATTTCATATTTAATTTTTTGAGTTACCCAAAAGTTCACAGAAGTAGTCAATTAAGAATAGAAGTGAGCTTATGAAAATTACAGCAAGAGCTAAGATATCGTTAAAACTCATCACACAAACTATATTATTGATTACTTACCTATTTCTTTCTTGTTTTATGTTCTGTAGTTTTTTCGCTTACCTTTATATAAAATTTGAGATTATACTCCTTGACTTCCATATTACAAGTAGCATTACCTACTTAGTTTGGAGGTCAGGAAATCAAAATTGTTTTATTATTATTAAGATTCAATAAAGGTTTTTGTATTTTATTTTTTATCGTTAAAACTTTAAGCTTTTAACTTGATATAGCAAAATTTCAAGCTACGCACAAAAACTGTTTTCGATAAATTAACTTGACTGCTATAAATACGTGTTAACGGTAGTTCGCAAATGCTTAAAATTGCTTAAATTAGGAAGAAATTTGCAAGTATAATTACAAACACTTACAATAAAAAATACATTAACAATAATTAGGACATTCTCTAATAGAAACTTATAGTTTATTTTTGATATGTGTGCGAATATATTATAATTCTGATTAGTATGGACAAAACATCGTAATCTTATTCTTTGATCTTCGTCGTCAAATTAAAAAATGTATTTCACCTAGATTATTTGACTATGATATCTAAATATCTTACCCAAATAATGTACACCTATAACAAGCTTTATTTTATTAATTTACTGTCTGACATCAATATTATATCGTATTTGTAAAATTAAAAAAATGTTACTAATGTTATGTAGTCTGAGCATATAATGTAATATAATAGTTTATGGTAAAAGTCTAGTGTTCATTTATTTTATTTATTCGCGTCTAAATCCGTGAAAAGTAGTTTTGTTTAAACTAAGTATATTTTTATCAAAAACATTGTTTTAAAACACGCAACAAAGTTTCAATGAATACAATTTCTTATAGAATAAAAATATTTTTATCACACACAGGAGAAAAGCGTTTTTGCAAATAACAGTGAATTGAAAGCTGCAAGTCTTTTTTTTTCTCTAACACTTGCGCGACTCATTCGTTTAAATAAAACTACTTTTTACGTATTTAGACGCGTATATTTGTTTTAAATTTTAGCCCGACGTTTCGGAGGCTAGTACACGCGTCTAAGTTTGTAAAAAGTAGTTTTATTTGATTTAGATTTTAATTAAACTAGTATCAAATAACTCTCTCTCTCTCTCTCTCCAGCCCATTTACGTCCCACTGTTGGGCACGGGCCTCCTTTACTTCGGAGAGATTATGGTCTATTGTACCGCGCTGACCAGGCGTGTTCGCACAGGGTTTAATTTCGAGTTTTCCGTCTCTCACAGAGGATGTTATCTGTGTGCAATATCCCTTAGCTGACTTTTACAGCACCCTTGGGAGGAGATGGGGTGGTGACACTTGTATTCTTAATCCGTCACCACACGGAGGATCAAATCAAATAACTAAAAGTAAGTATATATGTGTGGTAACGATTAAAAATACAATTTTTACATTCTTCTCTAAAACGCTGTAAGAGCCAGCTGACGGATAATAATAAAAAACTGCCTAACTTATCACTGACTGTGAAACAAGGAAATCTCGAACCTGAACTAGGGTTCAGGTTATACCAACACGCTTGCTTAGAGTGGCATCAAATACAGAGGCTCGTGCCCTATAGTGGACATTAATGGGGATGGGACAAGGAACCAAAAGTATTCGCCAATCATACTAAATAATATGTATTAGCAACTACAAATACTTAACAAATCTTGTAATTTAATAGTAAGCGCTATCTATTTCAACTCATAAAATCTTGAAACCGCCAAAGGTCAATTCTCGGTTACGCAACATCCTGTATTGACATATTTCCGTTGCGAGCAGGTTTTAAAAACCGGAATTTCTTTACTTTTTTTGCACATAAATGTTCAGATTGAACAATTTATTGCCAATGTGTAATACTTGTTGAATTTATGTAATATTTCATGTGACTTATCGCTCGCAGACTTATAGACTCCTAGGGTCTGATAAATACGTAGTGATTACCACTATACTACTGGTTAGGTTAGAAGAAGTTAATTGGTATTCAGTATTAAATAAATCAAATTTGTCTGTATGGTGACGTATTAAGAATACATGTAATTAAGTGTTTGAGTGTCTAAGTATTACTCCATTTCTTCTCAAAGGCTGTAACAGCCAGCTAGGAAAGCAAGGGATACTGTAAGCAAATACAACGGATGGGAAACTGGAATCTAAAATCTATGTATATATTTATGGTTACATACGCGACCGAATACCCTACCGAAGTGGAGAAGGCTTGTGCCAACTCAAAAGAAGTTTCTATATCATATTCTTTTAAAGGGGTCGTAAAAGGGAGGAATTATAACTTTTATTAGTCTATCAAAAACCAAATATCCATGATTGCAATTAAACATTCTGTTTAACACGTTATAAGGAAACGGGAATAGGATGCCATTATACTGAGCAGTAAGTCAACGGATGTCGGCGACAACAAATGCATACATCGTGAATTGTTGACGTGTGGGCGTGATCCTTGACACGACCAACTTAGGGGTATACTAATGGATTTAAGACTGAGAGACTCGCATTACAATATTGGTGACTTTTTAAGAGGCTATTATTAGTTCGGTACCGACGTATATAATTATCTGTCAATGTATTTATTTATGTAACAGAATCTCTGAAATTTATTTTCACTCGCAGTAATCCGATTAATCTAAAATTTTGCACACAATTTTGACCGATGACCTGATTTTCAAGTGTATTTTTTTAGTTTATAACTTAGCAAATTATTAAACTTCAACCCTTTTTTAAGACTACAATGAATATTGGCCCTAATTAAATTAACGAATAGGTACATTTAGTAAATTACTTTAGTTATAATATTTTGTTTATCTGAAAACATCCTGTTACAAGTTACACGTAAAATACATACACTATGTACATAAACCATAATGAACGCATACATTAAACAAGACAAAACAACATTTTTATATTTATTTTATTTACAATAATAACAATAAAATTAACACATTTTGTAAACAACTGCAGTTTCCGGATTACTTCAAAAATTTATATTAAAGCCAATAAGTACTTTAACGCACTATTTTACCCATAAAATTTAAAATATAACGAAGTCGTAAAATTCGCATTAAAGATGAATTTAGTAGTATACCTCTGCTCCAATCCTTTCAGATTCTATAACACGGTCTACAGGTTATAAATCGCAATCGAACCTGAATTTGTGGGCAGAATGGCACTATATTATGTCTAACCCACTCTCTACAAAGACAATAATTAATTGCTGTATCTTATGTATCTATTCGTTTTGGAGCAACAGTTTGCTCATCCAGCAAATACCAGTAGTGAAATCTATAGACCGCACTTAAGTTTTACTTATCGATAACGCGGGTAGATATTTTGCTTAGTAGTACACCGGATTCTTTGATAACTTCATCGTCAGTTTTTTGCTAGGCTGATACGTCACATACATATTCTATAGATTTTTGTGATAAAAGCACACTAATTACACCAGTTTCTTTGAAATTGGTAAACTTTTCAAAAAAGCAACAGATATTTCTGTCATTAGTCATTTTAATTAGTGAATGAAAATTTTAACTGCTTTTTGGTGACAGCACCTTCTGAGCAATATTTTCGACGTATGGTAACGAATTTTCCGTTTAGTGATTGATTAAAGCTAGCTAACATCATAAGGAGAAAATACCTTCTGCGAGAGAAGGAAAACTTGAATCTAAACCCTATGCTGTGCCAACACTCCTGCCGTTAGCTTGCGTATACCTAATAATGTCCCGAAATGGAGTGCCCAATTGTAGACAGTAAAAATAAAATGCTGCTAATCAAAGAAACGACACTTCGTAGCTATTTATTGTGTAGTGATATCATTTTGCGATGCATGAGAGATAAGTGTAATAATATCAAACTAGTACTAGTAGACCTAGAAATAAATTCATCGTACACAATGAACTCGCAGTTATTCAATTATGCCTGAATGCCCTTCACCGTTACTTACCTTGTTATGTCCTTGAGTAAGTGTTTTGTTCACAGATCTGTGTGGGAAGTGCCAATGAGCTATTTTTGGCAATTATACTACGTTTGAAATATGAAAGGGTATTATTTCTTTCCGTTACGGAAAATTTGCACTGGGTTTCTGTTATTTGCGCAATTGTCACTTTTGTGCACTAGCCCAATTGTTTCCTTTGTTATAATAACTTATATTTTAATAAACGAGAAAGTAGGTACCGTCACCGACGTAGTTGCACCACTTTCTTACACAGGGGCTTAAGTTTAATTCTTTCTTAAGAATTTTCTTAATTTCTGGCCTATTTCTATCGATAACAATGGAATATGAATATGTTCCAAATAGAAAATTCTGATCAATATTAAAAGCATAATAATAAGTGCAACAAGAAGTTCCGTTGAAAAATTTGCAACAATAAGGATATCCTGGATACGTCTGGTCCACTGTCACCTCAGACGGGACGATTTGTTTTGTAGACAAAATAATCCCAGGGTGGCCGCAATCAATCTTCATACGTGTAGCCAAATTAAACTGGGGCTTCGTCTCGTTGTAAACCGATTGCAAAAAAGTCATTAATATTTAATTGAATAAAATTTGGAAGAGACTATTATGATTAGATTTTTGAAAAATAATAATCGTTGTTGTATCTAGGCTTTTTAAATATATAGTACTATACAATCGATAGCGCAAAATTTTTTAAAAGAGTGTCTGTCTTTTATTATTAAGTAGATACAAATAAGTCACAAATCGAAACTGAGCTATTTCGTAATCAAAATGAGGCAAGTCCTCATTTTGATTACGAAATAACTCAATAAGTAATTATTGCATCCTGTATTTAACTGCAATTAATAGTATTTAGATAACCATTTATTAATTGGATTTTCACTGTGGTATATGGAACACGCCAAATTTATATCGATTAATAAGAGCTACTAGCTTCACAAACCGATCGGCGAATCGGTTTTGGACTTAAAATAATTTATATTTTAATTACTTATGGCTATTTTATGTTAAGAAACATAATATTACTATTCTTTAACACTTATGCAATTCATCTTACGAAAATACAAATACTTTTTTAGGATTGTATAGTTTTTTTTCCAGTCAGTACAGAGACCGCACCCGCATTTCAACGGCAATCTTCGTATTGATACAGTTAGCGGTCGTCGGCAACGACCTTGTGTCCAGGACACAATTAGAAGAGTTCCGTCAGAGCAGGAACAGTGAACACGTGCCCACCTGCCGAGCGACATCCTTGGCAGCATCCTTATCAACACGAACATATAGTTTTACATAATACTGCCATTTTTGACTCCACAAGATGTCTGTAACTATTAGTACCTTTATACATATATACACACAGATCACTCACTTTTAGAACAATGAACTTTATTTCAAGAAATTCTTTTCTCCTACCAAACTTATTAGGGATATTTGAATGACTCTTTGTGTGAACTTGACTTTGAATAAATTACTGATACTTACTTTGGCCAAGTAGCACAGTCGTGTGTACAATGTCCGTGTGGTGACGGATTAAGAATACAAGTGTCACCACCCTATTTCTTTCCCAGGGTGCTGTAAGAGTCAGCTAAGGAACAATATAAGCAGTTAACGTCTACTGTAAGAGACGTAAAACTCGAAACTAAACCGTGTGCCAACACGCTTGGTTAGCGCAGCACAGTAGAGCATAATCCTGCCCAAATAGAGGAGGCCCGTGCCCAACAGTGGGACGTTAGTGAGCGGGGAGAGAGAGGTGTACAATGTGTTAGTGATAGCATTGGTAGCGTATTCTTCTACCATCAACTTGATCACAATTGATTCATAGTTACGAGTACGTGCATCGTTCTAATTTTTTTACTGAAGATAAACGACATAATTATGTATTTATATTGGGTTAAGCGAGTGTAGTACATAATTCTGTAAAGTTTTTAATACGCTTTTTAATACTTTGTGAAGTCTGCTAAACCAAAATATTTTTTCGTGGTGGAGTGGTTTATGTAATGGACTGCCGATCGCGAGGTCTTGGGTTCGATTTCCGGTCAGGACAATCATTTGTGTGATATCCATAAATGTCATACAAATGTTTGTACTGCGTACGGGTGTTTACTATGTATTATAAGTATGTATTTACAAAAGAAAAGTAGTATATGTAGTATATCCGTATTCTGGTACCCATAACACAAGCAAATAAGCTTAGCTTGGGACCAGAGGACGTTGTGTGAAATGTCCATGAATATTTATTATTTTACCCCCGGTCGGGTCATGGTAATACCTGAGTGACTACCAGGGCCCGGCCAAGGGTCGAGGAGGAATACCGTGGGGTTTAGTGGGTAGTCCGGGTCCGTTTATGACCCGGGAGTCCCACACAATGTGCGTAAATGCATTCCCCACGTAAAAATAAAATAAAAATAATAACCAAAATATTTTTCTTTCCTTAGTAGAATTCGAATCTAAGACCGTTTATCTTACAAGTCTTGAACTACCAATTAAGCAGCAATGATAAAATTACAAAGTTTAATCTGAGTTTTTGTTGTGTTTCTGTTTTGCCGATGAAAAAATTTAATTCTAAAACCTTGTTTGGTATTTTGCGAAGATCAATATCTCTCATCAGTGTTTAATAGCTGAACTGTAAAAAAAAAAGGTTTCTAGTAGGCCGCCACATTTTAATAAATGTGTTGTGTTTAAAATCAAGTTCTATCGGTTATGCGCGCGCTCATAAAAGGCTCTTATAGCTACAAGCGTAAAAAGGAAATTGCGTTTCTATCGTAAATAATAATTACTGTTATGAAGCTAATAACTAGCAACTTGTCTTCTAATATATATTTACAAATCATCACACCTTATATCTCCGTGAAGGGATAGACCAAATCAAATCATATTTTGATAACAATGGTTTGGTACAGTAAACTAAATAAATAATAATAACGAACTTCGTGGTCTAGTGGTTCATGTAACGGGCTGGCATTCACGAGATCGCGGATGCGATTCCCGCTCGAGACAATCATTTGTGTTATATTTATAATTGGCATACAAATATTTGTACCGCAGCTAGGTGTTTCTAGGTATTATAATTAAGTATTTACAAAAACTAAGTTGTTTATGTAGTATGTACCTATATCCGTATTCTGGTACCCGTAACACAAGCATATAAGCTTAGCTTGGGACTAGAGGACGTCGTGTGAAATGTCTATGAAAATTTATTATTATTATTTACAATTAGTTGGCATCATGCATGGTAACTAACAGAAGTCAATGCACTCACAAGTTACAATTGTATGCTACTGCTCGCGTCGATATCAATTAACATGTACGATAACAAAATTTTACCATTTCATAGTAATTGTATTCGTTTGTATAAAAATTGGAGCACTTATTAGCTAAGTTTACAATTTAAATTATTTGTTATTTTCGTAACAACCTGCTTACTCTATAATTCGTTATCTGCTTATATATAAAAATCAATTGCTGTTCGTTAGTCTCGCTAAAACTCAATAACGGCTGGGCCGATTTTAGTGATTTTGGTCTTGAAATATTCATGAAAGTCCAGGGAAGGTTTAAACGGCTCCTAAAATTCCACGCGTACGGAGTAGCGGGGATCAGCTAGTATGTAATAATTTATTGGTCTTTTCTTTTACATTATAAAAACTAATATGACTTTATTTTAGCTCTCATAAAAATACCGGTCAAGTACGAGTGGTACTCGTACGCGAAGGTTCCGTATATTTATTACCGTAATATATTTGCCGTATTGTCACCCCAAATAACGGGATAAGGGCAGAATAATACTAAACTTATTCAATAGTTATGAAACTGCTAGTGAGTATAATTTAAAATAAGGGAACACGATAGGTAATTTATAAATTAAAAGTAGGTTTAATAAAATAGGGTTTATTTTCGATTTTTCCATCTCTCACGGAGGATGTTATCAGTATATAATATCCTTTAGCTGGCTTATACAACACCTTAGGGAGGAAATAGGGTGGTTACACTTCTAATCTTACACTATTTCAACTTAAAATAACACAAATATATTGACGCCATTTGATGGTAGTCTATCAGATACATTGTTATCAACACTTATTAGAAAATAGGTTACCTGATTGCCACTGTTATCAAACTAGGCTAAACGGTAAAACTATTGAGTAGATAACATTATCCACTTGCTATTTACTCTGCCTGAAATCGTACTTGTTCTAGCTTGTCGAAAAATCGACTGGTTCCTTCATTGCACCAATAATAGACGGAAACCAAAAGTAGGCATAGGGATGCTGCTTGCACGAGGGGATTGTTTCTAATCTGAAACGAGTTACCTAGTGATGTGTATGTATGCGCCTCCTTACTTAGGTCTCAACACTGGCCATTACTTGGGCCTAAAGATGCACCGTTACTAAGATACGTGTTAATGTCAGTTAGTAATAAACGAGTATTCATATTGTAATGACGTTGTTTCTTATTACCTAGTTCCGCATACTACACCTAGGTTGAAAGAAATATTTCGACTGCTGGATGTTTTCTATGTATTGCATTAAATTATGTAATTGTATCTATTTAATAAAAAAAACGTCCGTGTGATGAAGGATTAAGATTACAAGTGTCACTACCCTTTTTCCTCACCCAGGGTGCTGTAACGGCAAGTACACAGCTAACATTCTCTATGAGAGATCGAAAACTTGAAAACAAAACCGTGCCTGTGCTTGATCAACGCGCATAGTAGCTTTTCAGCCCTTCTAGCCTAAGAGTAAATACCTACTAAGCTTAGTAATTACTCTTAGTTTGGGGACAGTGGACGATAAGTAAAATATCGAAGATATTCCAACTTTATTCAAACTTTAATCGAGAATCATTTCTGTAATGCCTGATATTAATGTATAAACCGATTAGTTGTTAAAATCTTATCTACAAAATAATATCAACTACAAAATATGAATATATTAATAGTACGCATAACTTTAATACATATACTAATCAACTACGCACGTCTAATATGCGATATTTTAGGTCAATCACAATAGCTTAATAATCCACAGATAACACAAACAATGAAAGCTTTCCCGAAAGAGGTTACAAGTTGATTTATCGAGCACGTGTAAGCCGAGCTTTATATCATATTTGTACCTACATATAATAACAATATAAAAAGCCGATGTCTGTAGGTTTGAAAATATTGAAAAAAAATGGATATGTGGTTTATATTGGCACAATAGAAGCCAAAACAATGGTTTATAGAATTTTTGTCCGTTTGTATGTTTGTACGCTCATCACGCCAAAACTACTTCATGGAATTGAATACCGTAATCAGCGATATGTTGGTTTTGATCTAACTTAAAGTATAGGCTACGATTTATCCCGAGAAAATATCTAACTCCTACGGGAAACCTACTTCAAGTTTCTTATTACACGTCATTTAAAACTTCATGCGAATGAAGCCACAGGCAACAACTAATTACAAATAATATTAACGGCCACACGTGAGAAACTAGATCAATTTTTGGAACACAATTAAGTAAGTTTTTTTAGTTATTAATTGTAGTGTCCGTTCCATAATAACAATCAGATTGTCCAGTTACAGTAACGGCAAAAATTACATGACGCGATTCGTGTGAGAAAGTAGGTCTGTCAATGACTTCATACCGACTAGACTGCTGGTAGACAGCGCACGCGATATCATGAAGGTAATGGTACAAATATTATATTTATATTACATTGCTGTTTCCTATCACAAAGTAACTAACACTGTAGCAGTTATATCCAGAAATGTATTAGTTGCTAATAAGAGGAATGGAAAAGTTAGTATAGAAATTTTGTAAGTATAGTTAAAGTACTTTCTGTTCTCTTACAAAAAGTCATATCGGCTGATCAGAGCAGCGGCGATACAATACATTATTATAATAATTATAATTTTGTATATCTATGTTTGATTACAAGAATTGACACAGATTTATTTATAAGGAACACGCAGCTAGAGATTAATTTTAGTTGCACAAAATATTTTTTATTTAGTTCACACTATCGATGTCATTGAAATCATTACTGTGTCTTCAATTTTAAAAACGTTGTCACATAAATTTCTCTAACACTTGCACAATTTATTTATTCAAATATAACCACTTTTCACGGATTTAAACGCGTCTGTTTTTAATTTTAGCCCTACTTTTCGGAGATTATTCAGTCACAATGGTCACAGGTGGATGCTAATACTTAAAACAGATATAAGTAATCGCCTTAATCCGTAAAAAGTGGTTTTATTTGAACATAATCGCAGTCATGATATCTATCCATGTACAATCAGCGTATTAAACAAGTGAGTCGAATTTTTTTTTAATATTATTTATATTTTTTATTGAATTTTTTATTCTATCGTAGATATAAACATCTATTAATGAAGTGTTATTTTTCAATTATTAAACTATGACTTTGCTCTGCTTTTTCTTAGAAAAAGAAATTAAAGCTAAAAAAGTAATTACTACGAATATATTTGAAAATGTGAGTAAAATTTAGTTAAAATTTATACTGAAATGTGTATAGTGTGTTACTATTCCGTTCATTAATATTAAACGGACAATAAAGTAACGAAACTGATATGTGAATTGAAAGTGATAAGCTTTGACGTTCGTGCGCACAACATTTATCAAGTTAGCTCATGTGAAATGGGGCGGGTGCTTACTCAACACACGACTATAACGCCTACATTCCAGTAAAAGCTACACTGTAAAGATTATTTATATCTAAAGGATTTCATTCCCACTAACCTATTATTTATTTGTAGAAGGGCACGTTCGTAAACAATAAGTATAAAACAAATAGACAAATTCATTTATCCATCCATCCAGCAGTATTTCTTCGTCCACTGCTGAACACAGACCTCCCCCATAGAACGCCACAATGCGTGGTCCTGCGCTTTCTACACTACATCCAGCGGCTCCCTGCCCATTTGATGATGTTGTCAGTCCGTCTTGTTGGGAGCTGCCCGACATTATGTCGTCCGGTTTGATTATTAAGAGATTATTGAGTCCTTTGATTTATTCCAGTGACAGGGCTGCCTGTTGTTAATTTGCATTCCTTTCCACTTCTACTAAAAAGCACACTGATCTTGCTATACGTAGTACTAGCATATGAGTACTTGACTTTTATGTGTGAGGCACTTGCTACCTCTATTTGGTTTGGAGACCTGCTTCAATAAGAGACAGATCTTACTATGATGTTCGCTTCGTATACTACACTCCGTAATGTAATCTTATTGCGTCAAGATTCATTGTGTTAGGTTTATAAATATTTACAGAAAATAATCACTGAAAATTCAAACGAGAACATAGTAATCTCGTTACAATTTACAAAAAATAATTATTTTGATACATGCAAGCGTTATGTAACTTTATTTTATCGACACGTTAGCTTTATATGTAGCACATGCCTTTTAATATATCACGGTATTGTATAACATAGGAAAAGTGAATGCTCTCGATACTCGGTATGTTACTTCCGATAACTGATTTAATAAATAACTGAAACCAGAACAATTTTCACTTGTAATTGTGATAATTATAATAAAGATAAGGTTAAAGGCACTACGTATATAACTAATGGTTGTGTTGAAACAAAAATGCGATTGAATTGAATGAATTGAAACAAAATTATTTGCAGATAAAACATGCTATTCTATAGCATGTTTTATCTGCAAATAATTTAATTGAATTGTTTTTTCAATGAGTTGACTGATGACATTTGACGCGAAATACTTTTTTAATAAATCAAATAAACTAAGAAATAAAAGGTTGATGAGTGAGATTTCTACTAACGCCCGTTAACCAAATGAGATATCGTGGTTAATGTATCATCATACTAACTAGTTTCTCTATCATGTTTATTATAATATCGAATTTGAGAAGTTTTTTTATTATTTAATATTAAAATCACAAATCAGAAGTAAGTGAAGTTGTATTTGAAATAAACTACATATACGTAAAGCTTTTTTATACATAATTTAATATTAATTTAATTATCAAAGTCAAATAATAATTACAATTTTATTAGACCTTTAAAGTATTGACTTTTGTTTTTTAATAAGTACCCATTGACTTAATCTTATTATCTATTATAGAATAAATAATATACTGCGAATGACGATGTGAATAATAATTTGATACAAAATTCAACCGCGATCATTAAAAAATCGATTTGTAAATGACTTTCACGGTGAATTGTAAAAAAGTCCAAGAGCCCGTTGCAAATCTACATAAGTCCAGAGTTAAAAAATATTTCTTTACTATTTCATTTACAAGTATAGTTTTGTCATCATAATCATCATCATCATAATAACGTCACGCCTTTTTCCCATGGGGGTAGGCAGAGACTATAGAGCGCCATCTGCTACGATCCAAACATACTTCCTTGGCTTCATCCACACTCATACATCTGGTCATACATGCCTGACGGTTGTAAGTGCTACGCACTTGCCGGTTTTGGAGTATACCGGCGATGACATCGGAGTATATTTTTCTAGGGCGTCCTCTCCCAGCATTTCCACTTACCTTAGCTAATGTTAGAACAAAATGTAAACTTTGAATCTACGTAAGTATTTTTATTACGAGCTCTTAATCTACAACAGTTAACCTGCAAATGGCGATACTATTTCCTGCTTGCATTTCAGAGTTGAATAACTTTACAATGTTGCTATCTGATTTACATTGTTTTGAGACAAAGATCTAATACTATGTACCTACTAACAAGAGATAAATCAACCGTTGGATTCTGGTTAGGCGATATAAAAGATTTTTATACAAGTTAAAATATACATTACAAATTTTTACACTATTTTGACAAGCTTCGTGCTCTAGTTGTTCATGTAACGCACTGCCGTTTACGAGGTCGCGGGTTTGATTCTCGCGCGGGACAATCATTTGTGTAATGTTTATAAATGTCATACAAATGTTTATACTGCGTCTGGGTGTTTACTATGTATTATAAGTATATATTTACAAAAGAAATGTAGTTTATGTATTATATCCGTATTCTGGTACCCATAACACAAGCATATAAGCTTAGCTTGGGACCAGAGGACGTTGTGTGAAAAGTCCATGAATATTTATTTATTTATTTATTTACTGAAAGATAGAGTGATTCGTTAGTAAAAATGTAAAACACTGTATCATATATTTAACAGTGGCGTGCACTCTATACAAGCTTATAAGCTCTGCTTTACTTGCCATTCACAGATATTTTAATAAAACGTTCGTATGTTTTAGATGACTTTATTCATTTATTTACTATTAATTATACAAAATATTATAACTTAAAAACGCCTACCTAATAATTCATAAATAGCACCAATATGTGCTTGCAAATTGTTTTTTGCCAGGCGTTTGGCGAAGGAATAATATTAGCGTAGCGAGCAAGCTCCACGCCGCCCGCCTGCCATGAGTTCATATGTGTGTAGAAATTTTGGTGTCCGTGCACAGTTCGCAAACGCACACAGGCTTGCATATTGAAGACGCTTTGTACTGCATGTCATGCGGCATGAGTTAGCGATCGGAAGTTTTCGCGAGTATTCGGCGTTCCTTCGTTACCTATTATAATCCGAATAAATAATATTTATATAGCAGAAATATTTTGGTTCGACGGAGGCCATTTTATTTTTTCATGTGGTTCATTGAACTGTTTAATATTGAGTTTCTTTAATTTAATAATTGTATGGATTTCCGTTTGTTGATTATAAAATGTTATTTGATTGTGAAATGTGTGTTGATAGTGTGTGTTTGTTAAAAATTAAAAATAACAAGTTCTCACAATTGTCGTTCGGTGAAAAAATTCAAATTGTGTCTATAGGTAGATGTATACCCGAGTTACAACTTAATCAACAAAAGGGTAACGTAACTAGATAATTTCATGTTAAAAGTTATGAAACGTATAACTGGCTATGTGGTTGTGTACACACGAATAAATTATTTTGTTTCCCTTGCATATTGTTTAGTAATTCTAGTACAGTGTGGACTGATTCGGGATATTCAGATTTAAATAATTTCCATTCCGCGACAAAGAATAAAATATAAAAAAATAGAAAGAAAGCTTAAAATTAAATACTTTTGGTAAATCTCGTATCGAAACGAGTATCAACAGTCAGTTACGATTAGATATACCGACATCTATGGACAAATTGCGTTATTTTTTGCGTCTATAAGTTGTGTAATAGATAGCTGATGAATTACTTCACAATCCATAATCACTAGATGGCAGTTTTTATCTTCAGTCCACTTTACGCTTTGTGTTTAGTAAACAAGTGGTTTTGAAGTTCCAGCGGATTGTCGTAAGTAGTTTAGTTTTATTTATGAGTTCATAGATTATTAATATTATTATACATCAAGATAAACTAGATGATTTGTGCTTTATAATTAAGTATACATATAGCATACATATCACAGTTTTAAGAGTAAAATCGAGTTATATTTTGAATTGTTATGTTTTCTCCTCTGTCCTCTTCTGTTCTCATTTTTAATACTTTAAAATAAATTTTCAGATCTTAAAAAATAGATAGATTTCATCTGTAGTCTTCTAGTAATTTTTCGTAGTATTTGTCTTCACTCTAGGTATTATAGATAAGAAGCTATAAAGGTTTTTTGTTACAACATGCGAGCGCGGTACCGATCGAATCAGCGCCACGCGTAGCTGGACGGACAACGGTATAATAGGTATTAACTAAAAAATGAAAACAGCTATTGCTGTATCTTAAATGTTTCGCTATTTTTTGCACACATTTATATTAATTAAAATCGTTAGTCTATAATAAACAGTTTTTATATAAAAAAAGTTCTGTTAACATTGCCGAATTGTGTTATAGACGCTATCAATTTTCATTTTTTAGTTAAGTTAAGTTTAGGTCTGCACATAGAATAGGCACCAATGTAACTCGAAAATTTCATGTTAAAAGTTATGAAACGTATGTACATACGTACATGTACGTATGTATGTACGTACGTAGTTATTGTTTAGTAATTCTAGTACAGTGTGGACTGATTCGGGATATTCAGATTTAAATTTGTTCTGTTGGCATGGTTTCCGACTTAGAGATCCGTCGCGTGGCTATGCTAAAAATCTATAAGAGTACTACCTACAGTATAAGAGCCTACCCTGCTTCAAAATTATGTGCACGCCACTGATATTTAATATATGTATGTATATAGCTCTGACAGCATTTCCCGTGGAAGTCATGCAACAATGTATCATTAAGATCGCAATATGGTGTGATGACACAAATAATTTATTAACTGACTTCAAAAAACAGGAGGTTATAATGTACGGCTGTTTTTTTTTCTTGCTTTTCTGATATGTAACATCATTCATGAAAGGTTAAGACTTTGCAGAAAGAAAGCGTATTTAGTATGCAGGGCTGTTAAGATTTTATTATTATGCTCTATGAAAAGCTAAAGACAATGCAGGAAGCAAGCGTAGCTAGTATTTAAGCTGTAAAGACCAAAGTAAATCACAAAATAATTTTAATAAACGCTAACAAAAGTTAATATCAAAGTAATCAAATTTCTTAAGTCAATTCGATCTCTTCAATTCCATTTATTAAACAATGTTTGTTGTTACCTTAAGGCATTATTATTCATACAGCTATTCAGCTAAATCTTAAACAAAAATAAATCTAAGTATGTAAAGAATAAAGGTTTAATTTATGTTTCTTGTACGTTGATTGGATCAGTTTTCAAGTGACAAATGAGCCTTATTTGTCCACGCAGGTGGTCTACCTACGTGTTGCAATCATCCATCATAAATTTTATGTTATATAGAAACATTAGCCCGCGACATATATTCTTGTATGTATAATGTAGTGTAATTATGTTTAATTTATAGATACTACTAGCTTCTGCCCGCGGCTTCGCTCGCATTAGTGGCTGAATCAAATTTGAAATCAAACCTAAAATTAAAACTGAAATCTAAACTGTTGTTTGAAATTTTGAAGAGTTATTAAAATTTTATGAAAATATTAATTTAATACAGCAATAATAAAAAAACGACGTAGTTTTCTTAGTTGAAACGATTTTATTTGCCTTTGAAATTTGAGGGATTTCCTCGATTTCTCAAGAGATAACCATCAGATCCTAAAAACATACAGACGAATTGAGAACCTCCTCCATTTTTGAAGTCGGTTAAGAATATCTATAAAGTAATTGAAAAATAATACATTACATTTCAGAGGCGTATGTGGTCTACAAACAACGCCACGTCGCCAACCCTGCGGCCAGACACATTGGCGTAGAGTATAATTGCGAGCTTTTCTTTTAACGCAAATTATACTGAGAATGTCATCTACTGGAATTGTCCCTTAGTTAGTTGTTTCCACTCTCTGTTGAAGAAATGTCGTGGTGACATTTTAATTATTAATCCATCAGCACACGAACAATTTGCGGCGCCATTGCTACATCTAATATGTATCTGTATGTCGTGTAACTAAATGGTTATGTCGACATAGTTCCTTCTGCCGCTCCCACAAAGATTACCAAGCGTGAAGACAAACACATTATATAATTAAAGCTCCATTCTTTTGTCACCGTGTTAATGAAGCTATTAGAGAACAAATCAATATAGTGTGGGAATTGAGATCATTTTGAATGTTAAGCTTAGTTTACACGATACGTAGAATATAATTGTTGCCGAAGTTAATAATTATCTTCTCGTATCTACAATATAGTACAATATTATAATATGGCATGTAAGTAATACGAAAAATTGCGAGGCCTACGTGGCTTTTTTACAATCTTTACTTATTATAAAATAGGCTTATATCTTCAACCGATTTTGATGCGGTTTTTTTAATAGTGGATCTGTTTCATGAGGAAGGATTATTTGTATAATTTTATTAAGATAAGGTCAGGTCTATGCGTAGGAAGTCACGGTCAACCGCTAGTTTCAAATAAAGGATATGCGTGATCTAAAGGCAACTTAGTAATTTCTTATATCTATAGATTAGCGAACCATATAATATACTGGGAAAACAATATTGCACTCCACTGAGCCGTTGTTGACATGGGATGTTCCAGAATCTTCCGTAGAATATATAATATGTAATGATGACTTCGAAGGTGTGTTTAAGCGCCACTATCATCTTATGTCCTCTATGAGAAAATGAGCTTAATTTAGTACCAAAAAAGCAATCAGAGTGTATTTATTCAAAATACACTCCGTAGGTGAGAATATCGTAGCGTGTATAACCAACCTAATATCTGTATGTAAGCGGTATTAATAAACAAGTATCATGTTATTTGTTACATTCAAATCCAGTTGGTTGCGGATAGATAATACTGACTGACTGCATTAAATGAAGAAATTTTTTTTTTTTAAGTTTTCTTGTATATAATTATGCATATTTTAGGTCAAGTTTCTTTTAGGTATATGTATTACCTAGTACTTATTGACTTTGTCAGAATCAGGGGCCGGGCAATTCGAGAGGCTCGCGTCCTAATAATGTCGATTTCTCGTAAGCCGCTTTTTTCTTTTTTTTCACGAAACAAAAATTAAAAAGTTTTATCGACATTAACAGAAAACTTTCGGAAGCGAAACATTAAGAATACCGTTTCATGAAAATTGACGCAAAAAGTTTGCACCAAGATTTTTCTTTTTAATCTAGTACTAAAATCATGAACATTCATTGTCAACTTTCGACCACAACTCAGATTATCTAGACAAAATAGCTCTGGCGCGACTCCAATATGATTTTACACTTGAGATTTTCTCAGCAATTACAATGATAAGACTGTATAGTTACATGCATAGTGATGATTATTGATTGTTTGTAAATTATAGGGGTGTAAACACGTAAATATATATTGATAGTGTGAAACTCGATGACAGCTAGATCGGCAACCGTATCGAGTACCGTTCCGGTCCGGCGCGCCTTCGTCTCGACCTGACTATGCGGTGTGAACGGAATCTATGTCCTGGTTACGCACTATACTTAATACAATTGTAGGCTTATTTCAAAGTTTTTAAAATCCCCTTAGAATTTTGTTACTCTAACTATACTAATATTATAAAGCTGAAGAGATTGTTTGTTTGAACGCGCTAATTTCAAGAACCACTTGTCTATTTAAAAAAAAATCTTGCATTGTTGGATAGTTCATTTACCGAGAAAAGCTATAGCCTATATAACATTATGCTGCGAAAATCTTTCAATACGAGGAAAGGTATTTATCTTACTTTTCTTTATTTTTTCAAATTCCACGCGTACTAAGCCGCGGTCAGCAGCTAGTTTGATAGATAAGTGGTACATAAGAACTAATGAATATCTTTCAAAAATTTAAGAAAGAAAGAATATAAATTTAATAGTGATAAGCAATACACATACAAAGGGCAAAAAGCAAAGCATGAAAAGTAATACAATATGACAAGATATTAATAAAATCTAATTTATATAAAATTAAACAAAGAAAATGAAAGCAGAAAAATGAGAAGATAAAAAATATCGCAATCTCTTACAGACAACCGTGAAATGGAGTCGATTGAATTTAAGAGAGGATATATTGTGGCGTACCTAAAACTTAAAAACAAACTTACATTACATTACTAAATAAAATATTCCACTATTTAATTCATAGTATGCATTATATTTCAATGTAAAAAATTGTTCAAGTGCGAGTCTGACTCGCGCACGAAGGGTTCCGTACCATTATCTATGCAACATAAGGCACGTTATTAATAAATAAGCAAACAACACACACAATACTTAATTAATCACGTTTGTTGTATGAGAGCAAGAAACGGTAAAAAAATCATGTTTGTTGTATGGGAGCCCCCCTTAAATATTTATTTTATTTTATTTTTAGTATTTGTTGTTATAGCGGCAATAGAAATACATCATCTGTGAAAATTTCAACTCTCTAGCTATCACCGTTCTTGAGATACAGCCTGGTGACAGACGGACGGACGGACGGACAGCGAAGTCTCAGTAATAGGGTCCCGTTTTTACCCTTTGGGTACGGATCGCCAGAAAAAGAGAAGAAAAAGGCCAGTGTAACTGCAGCGTCTAATAGAACTAGTCAGTAGCCTTGTCAAAAGCTCTCCAAGGTTTTTTATACCAGACAGAGTTGTTATTGTCGCATGGCAAGCTTCTATTTACTACTAACCGCATAATGTCACTGCACTAATCATTGCCAAGGATTTAGTTTATTTTAGTATTTAGAATTGAAAATGACAGGCAATAGAACGCTCTAAAAATACTTTTTTTTTTGTGGTGCTACTAAAGCAAGGACATTTAAGTGGCTATTGTAGATCTATACTGACATAATAACTAATAATATATAATAACGATATAAAGAAGATAGCGGGAACAAAATGGCTAACAACAGCAAAAGATAGACAAAAATGGAAATCACTGGAGGAGGTCTTCACCTAACGAGGGTTCATGCATGCACTAATATAATAAAGCTGAAGAGTTTGTCTGTTTGTTTGTTTGAACGCGCTAATCTCAGGAACAGTCTCAGTGTTGGATAGTACATTTATTGAGAAAGGCTATAGGCTATATAACATCATGCTGCTACCAATAGGAGCGAAGCATCAGTGAAAAACAGGTAAAATTTTCTGAATTCCACGCGTACCAAGTCGCGAGCCATAATTAGTTTATTCATATCTTCACGGTAAACGACTTAATCAATGATTTATTAGATGAAGCACTTTTACACATAAAATTTCATAGCTGCTTAAGAGTCTAGTAACATTCCCATATTTTATTTATCAAAATTAATTTGTTATTAATTTTATTTAACTAGTCATGTTTGTACATAGACTTTGCCAAAATAAAACCTAAAAGCATGGTTAAAAAATTGGAAAATGTTTACATACCAATGTTTAAGTCAGCTGGGCGGCCGGTAGTCGAAGTCAGCCAAATGTAATTGCAACATGAACAAAAGGCAGGTGGCGACGACCGCGATTAGCGGCATAAGGCCAGGAGAATGATGATGATGGCGTGCCAACGTTCAACGTATATTCTGGACAAAAAAAGCTATTAGAAGTAAACTTTTTGGTGTGTTGCCCTAGCTTTTAGGCTTCCCATTTAACATAGAATCAGTCTATTGATAACTTTTCTTAATTTCTTCAGAACAATAGTTTATCAACAACAGTTAGTTAACAATAGTTTATGGTTAACAATAGGTTATGACAGTTATTTAACAATAGTTTATGGTAAAAGTCTATTTCTATGGTCAATGTAAAATTAAAATCGAAGGTGGTAAACCCTGTAATAACTGATCGTACAGGACATGTTACAGCTCAGTCTCACACCCGTGAACATAGTGATTGCCAATTCTCCGACACGTCGGGCCAAAATTAAAAACAAATACACGCGTGTAAATCCGTAAAAAGTAGTTTTATTTAAACAGTTATTTCACAAAGTTTTCGCTTAGCTCTAAGAACGCTCCCAATCTCACAACATCGCTGATCCAGGAATACTTGATTTCTCTACTCTTCCTTCTGTAGAAATCAGCTTAACCGCTAATAAATTTTGCTTTATAAAAGCCAGTATATAAAATATTTAATTTAATAAAATCTTTTTGTTCTCAGCGATATAAATATGAATAATTATTTCATATACAAAATGAAAATCAAAGCTATTAATCATAATTATTCAAATCATTCGCTATTCAACACATAATAAATATTGAGTCATCATTCCAGAGAATTATTTTATTATAAGATAATAATAACTAGTCATTCTAGGTTACAATCGGAGGTCAGACGTAATGAAATGTTGTAGCCGAGGGGCGTAAACTGAGAGATACAGGTCAATGGGTGATATCATTCATTGCCATTACTTTTTTATTCGTAAGAATTATAATTTGAACATTATTAATACATTGTTGCATTACTATTTACATTATGGATCAATACAATTGTATCTTTACTTATTATAAAACAAAGTCGTTATTTTTGTATGTATGCCCCTATGTGAGCTTATATCACCAAAAATACGCAGCGAATTTTGTTGCGGCCTATTTTAATAAATAGAGTGCTTCAAGAGGATGGTGTTTTAGGGTTCCGTACCCAAAGGGTAAAAACAGGACCCTATTACTGAGACTTCGCTGTCCGTCCGTCCGTCCGTCCGTCCGTCTGTCACCAGGCTGTATCTCAAGAACGGTGATAGCTAGACAGTTGAAATTTTCACAGATGATGTATTTCTATTGCCGCTATAACAACAAATACTAAAAATAAAATAAAATAAATGTTTAAGGGGGGCTCCCATAGGTACAACAAACATGATTTTTACCGTTTCTTGCTCGATACTAATAACGTTGCCTTATGTTGCATAGATATTGGTACGGTACCCTTCGTGCGCGAGTCCGACTCGCACTTGACCAATTTTTTTTTGTATAAATTGCTTAGATTTCGATCCTAAATTTCACGCGATCGAAGTCGCGGGTAACAGGCAGTTGATAATAAAACGCGAATAATACTCCGTTCATATAATGAAATCGGGTCGTTACGTGAATCACATAAATGTAATCATTCGCAAAATCTCTAGCTGAGCTTATATTACTGGAGTTGGCGTTTCCTTAACCATAATTGATTAATCGGAAAATCCCGAAAAATTAATTGATTATTGACAATTCTAAAATAAGTTCTACATAACCGAATGTTGAATATTCTGTGTGTTGAATATACAAGTTGCCCGTGGCGTAGTAGGTACGCATGAAATTTACAAAAATAATAAATTTAACATAAACCTTCCTCTTGAATTATTTAAAAGACAACATTAAAATCGGTTGCGTACTTTTAAAGATATAAGCACATAAGGCCACATAAAGAAAAATTGGTCAAGTGCGAGCTGGACTCGCGCACGAAGGGTTCCGTACCATTATCTATGCAACGTTATTAGTATCGTGCAAGAAACGGTAAAAAATCATGTTTGTTGTATGGGAGCCCCCTTTAAATATTTATTTTATTTTATTTTTACTATTTGTTGTTATAGCGGCAATAGAAATACATCATCTGTGAAAATTTCAAATGTCTAGCTATCACCGTTCTTGAGATACAGCCTGGTGACAGACGGACGGACGGACGGATGGACTGACAGCGAAGTCTCAGTAATAGGGTCCCGTTTTTACCCTTTGGGTACGGAACCCTAAAAAGGACTTTTTATAATAAGTAAAGATTTGTGAAAATCAATCAAAAGAATGTTTGTAGTCCTACATTCAGCACTGGTATTCAGTAAGAAAAAGTGAAGTGAATTTTCGGTGAATCTTGATCACGTGACAGCGCTCCGCCAATAAAAATAGAGGAGCGCTGTAGATACCACTGCAGGAGAGATAGGCTTGTTGGATTACAAGGGGCGCCTGATTAGCCAGCGAACGCTCAATTCGATCTATCCGTAGAATAAAGTTACTTCTGCATAATCGTTACTTTACAGGAGAGCGATTTTAAATTTGCCAATCACACAATCAGCTATAACATTTTTCGTAATTCTTTTAGCAAATTGTTTTTTAGGGTTCCGTACCCAAAGGGTAAAAACGGGACCCTATTACTGAGACTTCGCTGCCCGTCCGTCCGTCCGACCGTCCGTCCGTCCGACCGTCCGTCCGTCCGTCCGTCCGTTCGTCCGTCCGTCCGTCTGTCACCAGGCTGTATTTCAAGAACGGTGATAGGTAGACAGTTGAAATTTTCACAGATGATGTATTTCTATTGCCGCTATAACAACAAATACTAAAAATAAAATAAAATAAATATTTAAGGGGGGCTCCCATACAACAAACATGATTTTTTTACCTTTTCTTGCTCGATACTAATAACGTTGCCTTATGTTGCATAGATAATGGTACGGATCCCTTCGTGCGCGAGTCCGACTCGTACTTGACCAATTTTTTTCCTATCTATATAAAATACTATTTAGCATAGTTTTAAAACTACATAGAACTACAAAAAAAACGATTTGGTAACTTATTCACAAGTAACCTTGTTCTTTGCATAGGTCGAATTATTTGAGATCTACTGTGTATTTGTGTATTCTTTGATTAACAAATTAATCTTTATGCGACAAGGGTAATGATGTCATTCCTTTTCATTCTAGTTAATGCATTTTCCTATTAATTAATAGATTTAAACATGGTCACGGGTGAGACCATGGTGACAGCAAAGTCTCCGAAACGGCGGGCCAAAATTTAAAACAAATATGCGCGTCTAAATCCGTAAAAAGTAATTTTATCTAAACAGATGAGTCGCGCAAGTGTTAGAAAATATTAGATTTAAATATTATAAGAGCTCAATGCCGACTATCGATATTCATACTTGTTTAAATGGAAACTAACAAAATGAATGCACAGTTGCAACAATAGATAATATTTTGAACAAAGGGCGTTTAAATAAACAAATGAATCATTTGAACATATGTATCGACATCAAAACATATGCATCGCATTACATTGTTGTAAAGCGACACAAAAAAAAATTACACAATGCAAACCTTTAGTGCAGTTCTTATGAACAGCTGTTTCACACATTTTTAAAAGTGAACGTTTTCTCTGACGTCTAATGGTCTTATTCATAATGACTTATCGGAGGCTTAAA
The DNA here is from genome assembly GCA_916999025.1 of Orgyia antiqua. Classification (NCBI taxonomy): domain Eukaryota; kingdom Metazoa; phylum Arthropoda; class Insecta; order Lepidoptera; family Erebidae; genus Orgyia; species Orgyia antiqua. The sequence continues at coordinate 27,101,813 of OU779862.1, forward strand.
AGTTCGCTAAAGTCGGTTCGCGAAAATTGTCAAAACTTGTTATTCATAATAGTCTTTTTACGCTAAAACGTTTATTAACTCTCTAATAAAATCTTCGTTTAAACCTCCGATAAGATGAATAAGACCATAAGTGTGTAGATGACAATAACTTATAACGGTTATTGGTTATTAGCTTAATAGTTCTAATCTTCTCCACATATTTCAAAACAAAGTCGTAATTTTCTTCGTGTTGTCGCTCTGTGGTTAGTTTGATTAGAAAAGTGTACATAATAATATTTTTACAAGGAATACCACCAACTTATACTTAATATTCGTCCCGCCTAATCATCTCCTATCCGCTGCTAGAATTAGGCCTCCAAAGAACGACTCAGCTCATGATTCTGTTTGCAACCAGTAGCTCCGTTATTGTGGTCAATTCTAATTAGTTAAAAACTCAGAACAGACAAACAAGGTTGTTTGTCTGTTCTGAGGTTAAAAACTTTACATAACTTAACTAAAAGGAAAACAGCTATGGTGTATTATGGTTATTAACACTATCAATTTTCATTTTTAGTTTAGTTTCATTGTGATCATGGAATTGGTACCAATGTCTCGCGGCAGCTATATTCAACATCATATAAATCAAATTATTACTAATTCAAATGACATAGATGTCACAATAGTGCGTAACATTATGATTAATTTAATAACAAAATCACTTTCATCGCCTTTCTCTGGTGACAGAGACCACCTAACGGATATTCGCATCAATCACGGGCTATGAAAAAGCTGTACCCAGTTAAATAGACAACTTTCGCATTCAGTTTGCAATCATTTGTGCTAGCACCAAACTAATCGTCGCAGTTAAGCCTCTGGGTACTCTGTACAGCTTTCAGTACTATAACTAGGGCTACCCAACGATTAGAATGCTCTAGTAATAATTCCATATTTTTTAAAATCAATTTAAAAAGTTGACGTCAGGCAGACTGAGGGCCACAAAAATCAACAAAATCTTTACAATATGAACAAAGCATGATGTTGCGCCAACCTAAAATAACGAGACAAGGGCATGAAATAATGATGATGATGACTTGCCTATAAATACATAATATAGTGAAAAAATATAGACTAAAGGTCCCGATCCTCGCCTTGATGCTTTAATTAGTTTTTTTTTACATGGGTATGCATTGACACACTTTACCTGTTCAGTTGCGGGGGCAACCTTCAGGCTTAGTGAGGGACTCCCGGTGACGGCTAGACTACCCATGAAAACCTATGGCGTTTCTCCGCGCCCAGAAACCGGGCCGTAGTAGTCACTCAGGTATTTCCACGACCCGGCTAAAGGGGTGGCCCCGCAGATGATGGATGAAGATGGGGCCCGACTCGATAGGAGAGGACATTAGGCCGTTAGGCCTCCCATGTTTTAATTCGTTAGATGTTGTATACAGAAGCGATCTACAATAATTGTATTGTATTATTATTTATTTATTTATTTTATTTTTTAGTGTGCCCAATTTAATTTAACTATGTATTTTAGTAAATTAAAATATCGAAGAAACGAAATAATAGTTCTCCGTGTGGTGACGGATTAAGAATACAAGTGTCACCACCCCATCTCCTCCCAAGGGTGCTGTAAAAGTCAGCTAAGGGATATTGCACACAGATAACATATTCTGTGAGAAACGGAAAACTCGAAAATAAACCCTGTACCAACACGCCCATAGTAGACCATAATCCCTCCCAAAGTGGAGGAGGCCGGGGACGTAAAGAGGAGAAGAAGAAGAGAAATAATAGTCTTCCAATCCAACATCTATAGTTCGACCCTCCTTCTATTAAGTTTATTAATTTTAACAGTGACAACCCTACTAAATAGAACGTTGAATACCACGCCCACGTTTGATATGCAATATTTTTTTATTAAATGAAAGCTTTGACCAATTAATCTCTTCGTAATTGTATAATGGGTATATATACAACTTAGTTATTATATACCATAGTCGGTAATAGACAATATGTGTAGTAAATGGTAGTTATATATTAAGGTCTATTGATTGATTGGTTGATAGTACAGCAATTATTAACATCTTGTATAGACCGCTATCTTTTGTTTTCTTTTTAACTAGTATATAATATTATATCCGTATTCTGGTACACATAACATTTCACACAACGTCCTCTATTCCCAAGCTAAACTTATATGCTTGTATTATGGGTACTAGTGTACGGATAGATTACATAAACTACTTTTCTTTTGTAAATACGTAGTAAACACACAGACGCAGTACAAATATTTGTATGACATTATAAGTATCACACAAATGATGGTACCGTGCGGAGATCGAACCCGCAACCTCGTGAACGGCAGTCTTCTTTATTCTACGAAGCTAATTCAAGCTTCAGTTCTATTCTATTATATGCCTACGTAATCAAAAAACACAGCTATAATATTTGAGTGTAAATGATTACTTAGTTCATTGTAGATCATGTATGAATTGAATCCTTACTTATTACAAAACAAAGTCGCTTTTTTATTTATCCATAGGGATAGCTTAAATCTGAAAAATTACACAATAAATTTTGATGCGGTTTTTTAATGGATAGGGTGAGGTTCCATAGGAAGGATTGTGAATATATTTTGTTAGACTTTGGTCTTTAAATTTAACGCATATGAAGTCATGGGCAACAGCTAATTCAAATATAACTAAAGACAAGTAACATTTTATGATCAGTGAAGACAGGTCCAAAAGTCTTGTAAGCTACAAGAGATCGGTAGTCAATCCTGTTTGAAACAATAATATACACATCCTGTCTTACACCTGCTTGTTACGCGAGATCTTTGACCCTATAAGGATCCAGCTTATATTAACGTTGATATAAGTATATCGATTATATTTCATCTATCTTATAAAGGCAATATCTAGAATAAAAAGGATTTATCTCTTATACATCAGCAGGTCGCATCCTCTCTCTCTCGCTTTCTCTCTCTCTCTCTCCCTCTCTTTCTAGCCCATTGTTGAGCACAGGCCCCCTCCACTTTGAGAGGGATTATGGTCTACTGCGACGCGACCATTCGTGTTTGCACGGGGTTTATTTTTGAGTTTATGTTCGAGGATGCGGTCTGTATGCAATATGTTTTACCTGGTTTTAAATCCAGCAGGGTGCTCTCTGGAAATGGAAAAGGTGTGGGAACACTTGTATTCCTAATCAGTCACCACACAGAGAATAGGTCGTAGTTGTAGGTGACTTTATTTTTTGTTTTCATCAATGTCTATTTTTCAAGCAAATAAAACACATCCATATTTATGATTCTCTATGCCAATAAATTAGAGTAACGAGCATCATAAAACTATTTTAGTATAAATATACATGTTTAAAGAAAACACTGTTATTGCATTGAAGTTGGTACAGTCATGCTCTACGGTTCAACTTTTAAGTAATTAGCTTATGATATACCTTCTATCATATTACTACATATGATTACACACTAATAGACCGACATACATTACTGTACTTTATCTAATAGAAGTAGTATACAGTATTTGCCCAATGTCTTCAACGTACAAATATTGTTTGTTTACCGCCTTATACCACAACGACCGAATATGTGAATTACTTTATATCAATATACCTGTACCCCCGATGTTACCCACGATAACAAGGATAAATAAATCTCTACGTTTTTTATCATCTCACGGAAACGTTGCCTTTTTTCGGGATAAAAGTAGCCAATAATTTATTCGGATGTATAAGCTACACTGTTGTAAAGTTTCATTAAAATGTATTCAGCAGTTTTTGCGTGAAAGAGTAACATATACCCAACCATCTATACTCACAAACTTTCCCTTTTATAATATTAGTGGGATTAATTAATTACATTATTTTTTTATTTTATTTAAAGGGCTTGGTCGCTTTGCGACTATATCGCCTTTCAGTGTACAGGGTGTGGCGTAAATGGTGGTCCAACGCTAAGGTGGTTATAGTTCAAGTATTCACCTATCATATAAAAAACAATTAACCATTTTTAGCCATTGGTTTCGGAAATATGATTTTTTTATTTTTTTGTAAAAAATCGATAAATATTTTATAAATGAGAATGTAACTTCGACAAATGACATTATTTTTTTAGTGTGTTTTTTGTGTTGTACGGGCGAGTACTAGCACTAGCACATGCATTTTTGTTTTTTCATGTAAACCCCAAAAATAAACCAATAAATAAAAAAAACTGAAAATTAATTTCTCGTTTTTAACAAATCATGCATTTTAGATGTGAGTAGTGTAAAAAAAAATGGCTAAAAATGGTTAATTTTTTTTTATATGATAGGTGAATACTTGAACTATAACCACCTTAGCGTTGGACCACCATTTACGCCACACCCTGTATATCCACAGTATCTCACAATGAATATTATGTAGTTACATTAAAAAAATACAAATACTAGTCGTAACTACGATCTTAGCACACCAAGTCCGCTAAATTATATAACATTTTGGCATTATCACTTGAGGTGTCAGTAAGAATAGGATTACTACAACCAATGATAACATTCTTGCTTTCATTAATGTAAATGCACAACTTTAGATTTGATACATTTTATGCTGTTGTCATTTATAAAACTTTACTTAAATCACTTTTTACTTAACACTTACTCGTAACTTACTTTCATAACATTTGACTGCAGTCAATAATTATAATAAAAGATAGAAGCAAAAAAAGTCGCTAACAGTCATCATCATCATCATCATCATCATCACTATTGGGCACGGGCCTTCCCCACTTTGGGAGGTATTCTGGTCTACCATGTCGCGCTACCGAGAGTTTATATTCGATAGGATGTTATCTGTGTACTATATTCCTTAGCTGACTTTTACAGCACCCTGGAAAGGACAAGTAAGAGGGGCGATGACTTGTATATTTAATCCGTTACTACACGGCGATAACCCTATATCTTTCTGTCTCCAGCCCATTTACGTTCCACTGTTGGGCACGGGCCTCCTCCACTTCGGGAGGGATTATGGTCTACTGTGCCGCGCTGACCAGGCGCATTAGCACAGGGTTTATTTTCAAGTTTTCTGTCTTTCACAGAGGATGTTATCTGTGTGCCAAATCCCTTAACTGACTTTTACAGCATCCTGGGGAGGAGATGGGTTGGTGACACTTGTATTCTTAATCCATCACCACACGGTGATAACCCTATATATATTAACTCTTTATAATAAAATCCTATTCCGTACATTAAAGAATCGTTTGTTTTGATAAAAGATTAACTAAATTGACTAGGTCACTTTTTAAAACTACTACGGCCATAAATTTTATTTCTAGTTCACGTTAAATACCGTGTCAAATAACTGTTTTATTAACAGATAACATCTTAAATTAATATAAGTAGCATTAATAAAACTATAAAGCTATTATTGAACAAGGAATCTGAATCGCAAAAAACGCAATAAATATGACGAGTCAATAACGCTGACATTTATATTTTTACAAGTTTGAAAGTTAAATCATTGCTTTGTAATTATACCTTAAGAATAAATTTGTTACACAGTAAAATATTTAGAGCGGCCCCCGACGAAGTGGAGTGATGACATCGTCAAGGTCACGGGGAGACATCGGATGCAAGCGGCACAAGACCGCGCGTTGTGATGTTCTATGGGGGAGGCCTATGTCCAACAGTGGACGGAAAGAGGCTGATGGATGGATGAATGGAAAATATCCTCTCTCTCCAGCCCAATAACGTGCCACTGTTGAGCACTGGCCACGGCCATTTTGAGAGAGATTAGCCGCAATGACCAGACGTGTTGGCAAAAGATTTATTTTAGAGTTTATATCTCTCACAGAGGATGTTGTCTGCGTATAATATTTCTTGGGTGGCTTTTACAGCACTTCGCTAACTCTATTGTAGCTGGCAAGAAAGTGGGGTGATGTCAAAAAGATTAATAAACAAAAAATAATATTGTCACTTCGGTGGTATTAACAGTTTCGTGATTCGCAGGTAGGATGTTTCTTAGATACGATAAATAGAAAGAGATTTTTTCTAATCAAAGAATAAAAAGAAATCAGAAGGCCAGTGTTAGGAATTGATAAGCAAACGTAATAAAGGAAAAATCAGTTCAAAAACTATTCAGTACAGTCTTTGTTGTACGGGATTTCCGATATGCATTTATATTATGCCTGTCACTTACATGATACAAATTTATATTCATTCCAAATACCTAATTGTGCAAATTGACCAACCAATCAAGTAAGTGCCAAGACCTTAACATTTTAAATGTATACCATAATGAGGAAAGAAATAAGTTAATTGGAAGAAAAAGAAAGTGATCGTAACGTACTTTTACATACAAATAAATGTTTGTTTACGACACGATAAAGTTCTCCCTCGTTGAGATCAAAACGAGCTGTACCAAATTACGACATACAAATAGATTTTAGTACCAATCGTATCGTATCCGTAATAATACGGATCAATAAATAAATGATTATAAATTAATTTTCTAAATAAATTTCTAGAAAATTAAAGCCAAACTTATTTCATTCTAGAAATCCGGTCCAGCCTTGCACGGCAATAAAAATAGGTTATGTTCACCGGGAATAGTATAGCTACCCAACGTAAAAAAATTGTTTTAAGAGGGTACTGTACTCCTCATTTAGGTATTTGCCTTAGGTATTGCTATCCCTATTTCCGAGCGCCGCGCTGAAAGGGACAAATATAGATGAAGCGGATTTTACCTACAAATTCTTTGAAAAAAGACGTTTCGTATTTCCGTTTTTTTTTCGCGAAAGTTAAACCGATTTTAATAATTTTTGCGTTATATTATAGAGAAAAAGTATATCTATGCTTCTACCACTTTCTTTTGTGGTAAAACTTTACCAAATTTGTGTGATAGACGCTGCAACTTTATCTAAAGAAAACCGAAAAAAGTGGGTTTTTCGGATCGTCATTTTTCTTTTAGTTATTATGTTTTGAAAAAAAAAGTGATAAAAACATAGATATACTCTTTATCTATAATATAACGCAAAAACTATTAAAATCGGTTTAACATTCGCGAAGAAAAAACGGAAGTACGACACCCATACTTTTGTATGGAGCATAATTTGGTATCGTGCCGTCGTAAATCGTTCCAGTAGTTTTAGAGCCGATTCATTGCAAACAAATAACTCTTTATAAAAATATAAATTTAAATGAGATTGTTTTATACTTTTGCGATTTTGATCATCTATCTATAAGAGAGGTAACGCTCCTCAGGTTGTTACCCCAAACTTGTAATGGACTTTACTTATGCCAGCAACCAGTAAAAGTATTTCCTCTCGTTATTAAATACCTATCTTTACTTATTACAAAACAAAATTGTTGGTATGTATGTCCCTACGCGAGCTTATATCTTGAAAACTATGCAACGGATTTTGATGCGGTTCTTTGCATAGGTTCAAGAGGATGTTTTTTTTTGTATAATTTCTTAGCGGTTGGTTTAATTCCAAGCATACGATGTCACAGGCAGCAGCTATAATATTTTTAACTAGTAAAATGATGAATACAACTACAGCTTTCACACTACTTAGATAAAATAACAATTAAGTATTTTAATTCGTAAAACCTCTTTCCTAAATTGTGTCCACTAATCCTATAAGATGACAGATATCGTCCTTCTAACTCTTGGAATGTTAATGGTACATTTATCAAAGCCTCAATGCTTCGTAATACTACTAATAGAAATAACCGTGTATCCCGTATTTAAGTAAACCTTTTAAAAGAATGAGAGGCCCAAAAATTAAGCAAAGAAAGACAAGGATAGATATATACTACAAATCAAAGACAGGTCCTTCATAAAGTTGTAGTATGGTGCCGCAAAGGCGGAATGATATATGTATATTAGATTTATGAGTTTGTTTTCTTTAACTTTTACGTTTTGTATGTATTTTATCAATATTTGTTTACAATAATATATATATACGACCTCAATTACATCAATTTTATAAAAAAAATATAAAGCAAATAAAACATTGATCTTTCTCTGCTCTCTCTCTCCATCCCATTTACGCCCCACAGCTGGGTAGGGGCTTCCATCAGTTTGGTAGTGATTATGGTCTGCTATGCCGCGCTAATCAAGCGTGTCGCCGCAGGGTTCTTTTTTCGAGTTTTCTGTCTCTTACAGACTCTTTTAATTTGTGTGCAATGTCCCTTAGCTGGATTTTATAGCACGCTGGGAAAGAAATGGAGGTGGGGACAATTGTATTCTTAATCCGTCACTACACGGATAGTCACCTGCGAATATTTACTATAAGGGACACTTATACTATAACAACCAGATATAAAAACTAATTTACGTCTCATTTGCAGAGCTACTGGATATACACACTACATTTCATAAGAGTCGGTGAAGCCTCTCCGGAGAAGAACACCTAATCACCAGCACAGTGACACGAGAGTCTTACATATAGGTTATATTTTCATCTCAGCAGATGGCACTCTATAGTCTCTGCCTTATCATAAAGGACAAAAGTGTAATAGTTTTTTTTATAATACTGAGGTGGCGAACAGCCTATGGACGTCTGTAACACCAGGGGTCTCGCTCGCGCGTCACCGACCCCGCAAAAATCTCTTCACACCTTTTTTGAAGAACCCCATGCTGTTGTCTAATGGGAAATATGTACGTATTATAATTATATTGTTTTGTAAAAATAAAGAGCTTATTAGCATGCAATTGGGTTCATGTGTTTTATATGCGGACAAAATACATCGTTTTCGTGATAAAGAATTAAACCAAATAACTCAAGAATTAAATACTAAAAGAGTGCGGGAATTTAAAACAGTACCGTTAGGTCTTCGATACTTAACTAAATTAAACCAATGTAAAGTAGTATATGTAAATTAATAACGTTATGTTCGCAAATAAGGCATTTATAACACAACTTTTTAAAATCAATGTCCTTATATTATAGTAAGATACAACGTACCACATAAATTTGAGTGAAAACAATATAAAAATAAAGATGAAATAAGAAGAATGATCCATTATAATTCTTCTCAGATTTTTTGTTAATCTTTTCAAGTTAATGACTAAATTAAATAGACAAAAGTGTTTAACGATTTCAGCAATAACAGTAATAATTACATAGGTAAATGCAGTATATTTTTTTATAAATCTGCGAAAGCTGGTTTGAATAACGACATTTTCCAAAGTAGAGCTCTAAAAATTTATTTTTAAAGAAAAACAATTTTGTATTTTTCAAAAGGAGTGTTAAAAATTTGTACGAAAATCTGTCTATACAAATATGACGCATCTCTCGATATAACAAAGCCTTCCAATACCTAATGAAAATGGTTCTTTGTAAGCATATTTATATACTTCATCGTATTGCAAAGTAAATAGAGGTCAAGCATTCGTTTACTTCTCCGTGTGGTGACGGAATAAGAATACAAGTGTCACAACCCCATCTCCTCCCAAGGGTGTAAAAGTCAGCTGAGGGATATTGCACACAGATAGCATCCTCTGTGAGAGACGGAAAACTCGAAAATAAACCCTGTGCCAACACGCCTGGTCAGCGCGGCACAGTAGACCATAATCCCTCCAAAGTGGAGGAGGCCCGTGCGAAACAGTGGGACGTAAATGGGCTGGAGAGGAGGAGAGGATTAGTTTACATCGTATAATAACTAACAGTACCTACTTACTATAGCAACTATACTATAATATAAAAATCTATACACACAGATTTAGCACATCGGTTATACACATTCAATCTTGAAGCCACGTAACTTTAGCCTGGCTAAATCGTACTTCAGGGTCTAATAATATATGATATTAATATGACATGTAGTTTTCGCAAAGTACAAACGTCACTTTTACGAGCAATAAAACAAGAATTCCATTAGGAAGGGAAGACCTGACTATGCTGCAATATTAACCTTGGGCGTATTTCATAGACAAATATAGAACATAATATTCTCTTACATTTACGCGACTCATTTGATTAGATAAAGGTCTAAGACCCGTGGCCATGGTGACTGGAAAGTCTCCGAAACTTTAAATAAAAAATTTAAAACAAATAAACGCGTCTAAATATGTCTAAACCTATGTAATAGCTCCAAGCTGGCAGTGATGGAGCCATAGACAGACATACAGCCATCATCACAATACTTAGTAAATACCTCATACAAAGTGCAGGTAAATAGCACAATTACGGTGTTACATCCGTTACACGAGAACAGGTATTATCATGTTATGACTGAAATCCAGTAAGCTGATCGTAACTCATTAAATGCACGTAAGTACAGACAACGTTCAGACATATCGGTTATCCTGTGGTACAAGTTACAAAAGATTAGATATAGGTACCAATTCTATGTCTACAACTAAACTGACGGGCTTTATGGTCTAGTGGTTTATGCAACGGGCTGTCGTTCACGAGTTCGATTCCCACACGGCACAGTCATTTGTGTGATATTTAGAAATGTCATACAAATGTTTGTACTGCGTCTGGGTGTGATGTAAGTATGTTACAAAAGAAAAGTAGTTTATGTAGTAAATCCGTATTCTGGTACCCATAACACAAGCGTATAAGCTTAGCTTGGGACCAGAGGTCGACGATATGTCTTCTTCTCCATCCCAATTACGTCTCACTGTTGGGCACGGGCCTCCTCCAGTTTGGGAGGGATTATGGTCTACTGTGCCACGCTTACCAGGCGTGTTGGCACAGGGTTTCTTTTCGAGTTTTCCGTCTCTCACAGAAGATATTATCTGTGTGCAATATCCCTAAGCTGACTTTTACAGCACCCTTGGGAGGAGATGGGGTGGTAACACTTGTATTCTTAATCCGTCACCACACGGAGGAGACGATATGTACCTAAGTAAGGACAACTAATTCAACAACAATTTAGATTAGTTCGTCTTTGACAGCTATAAGCGAGGATAGATACAATATTGAAAACGGCCGACATCAAATAGGGATAAGGGCAGGAAAATGAATATGAAGCATGAAGTAAAAAAATCAAAGCTCATGAAACCTTGTCGAATTATAACTTACTGTGAAATATTTAGAACGAGTACTACCTAAAATAAACTAGCATTTATTTATGTATTAAGTTTAAGCTGAACAATCTGAACATTACCTTTTCAGTTCAATAACCTAATGATGTAACTAGCCGTCTGAGACAGCTCGGCGGCTTTACTGACTGATTGGTGAGTCAAGATTTCATGTTCTTTTAACAAGAACAACTTACGTAAGCGAAAATTAAAAAGAAAATTGATTCGTACATGGTCAGTTAAAAATGTTTTTTGCCTGAATTCGTAAGGTTAAAGTTAAATTCATAATATAAAAATTATAATATATATATTAGATATTAAACCTACCTAACTTTATGTACTTCCTTATTATCATCAATAAAATATGATGGTAACCAAACAAATTGGTTAAAAGAATTGCAACCAACGTATTAGATTATTAACTACAAGAATCAAGGGATTGTGCTCGATATCCCTAAGAATCACTCATCAGAACTAAATGGGACTAACAAGATCTATCACCTGACCTTTCAAATAAAAATGATATCTTTCAAATCATTGAAGGAGAAGTCTAGAAACAATATACAATTAAAAAGTTACAAACGAATTTAATAATAATTCTATTTAAATCGATTAAAATGAAAATCACTTTATGGTCATTTCTTATAAGATCATTATACTGCTACTGTTTAAGCTGATTGAACTGATAAACAATCATAACGATTACAATATAATATAAAGTCAAAATATGAATAATATTATGGCAGTTTTCCCTATGAAATGCATATAATTTCATGGAAAAAGTTGCCATATATAGAGCATAAAATTAACGTATACAACTCGTTGACGAATCACAATGTTGTACTGTATTGATCACTTACGTCATATGTAATTTCGTAAAAGTTTCGTAACTTTAAAATTACTAAACAGATCAGCAACACAGTGCAGTCAGACTAAAATTACACAATAGATAGTCGAAATACTCCCTTTATCTATCAACGTATATAAATCATTGTTGAAATCTCTAATCATTAGAATAAACACTTTCGTTAGGCGTAGGAAGAACATTTTAGAAGCATTAAAACTAACATAAAGAGCTTTTGATGTGGTTATATTTTTTGACGTGCATTTTCTTTAAATATTACGTCATCAAATTTTGCCATAATTTTTCACATTAGGGATTTTTGATAATTTTAAAACTGTGAAATTTCTCCTGAACCTTGACTTGATATATATTTCAACTAGCTGTTGCCCGCGACTTGGTACGTGTGGAAATTAGAAAATTTTCCTCGTTTTTGCAACATTTTTCACAGATCCTTCGTTCCTATTAGTCACAGTCTGTTACGACATTTGATGACGTAATATTAAAAGAAAATGCAAGTCAAAAAATTAATATTTAAGCTCTCTATGTTACTTTTAATGCTTCTAAAATGCTATTCCTACGCCTAACGTAATATAATAATCCATAAACACCTTAATCGGTACCCAGGGACAAGGAAATGTCTTCTGGGATGACCCAGGATCACGTTTAACATCGTTGGTACACATATTCGAACTTTGTTACAACAGTGCTAATACCATTGATATTTAATTAATAGTTTGATCTATAATACATGGCATTACATGGTCTTTCATAAAAGAAATAAGTAGCATTTTACATGTTGCTCTAAGTTTGTATGTCATGTAATGACATTGTCAATGAACTATACATATAATAACTTTGTATCATGCTACCTGATAATATAATGGCCATTGATAATGGCTAACACATATTATAGCCACCTAGTAAACCTAGAGAATAAAAATCTCTGTTTAAATACATAATATATGAACAAGATTTTGTTTAACAATGGTGCCGATTCTGAGCGCACAACTAAACTTAACTTAACTAAAAAATTAAAATTGATAGCGTCATTATCACAATTCGGCAATGTTTACTGAAGTGAACTGTGTGAAAAACTGTGTAATATAGACTAACGATTTTAATTAATATAAATGTGTACAACGAAATAGCAAGTAATAGCTATACTGACACTACCAATTTTCATTTTTTAGTAAATTTTGGTTGTGTACCTATAATTGGTACCAATATCGACCGCAAGGTCTACAAGCGATATTGACATGTGACACAGTGACTCTACTGTCGCCTGTGGTCCGGAACATAGATAATATTCATTGAAACGCATTTATTCATGCCTCAGAAATAATAAAACTATTTAGATAAGATAACAGTCTATAAAATCCGCCTTCACAATCAAACTATCCGTGTTGCTCTACTGAGGAGAAAAGCGCTGGTGCATCAGGACAGACAAATAGTATCCCGAATTTTTTCTATATAAAATTTTGTTTTTGGAGTCCTATATATAATTGGAAGTCTCCCCCTCCCTTCCCTTCCTTCAGCCCAGTAACGTCATACTGTTGGGCATGGGCCTCCGCCACTTTGGAAGGGATTATGGTCAATTGTGCCGCGCCGACCAGGCGTGTTGGCACAGGGTTTATGCTCGAAATTTCCATCTCTCCTTGGAGATCTACAAACGTGAAATAACCGAACAGTAAAATAATGAGCGTCAACTGCTCTGCAAAATTATGACTCTAAAATGCTGTGTAGGATAGATATGAAGTCCACAATCACTCACTCAAGAAGCATTTGCTATGGTAAAATCCTTTAAGAAAACGATATCCACAACACGGCTTTTTGCAAACACTATGAGCCAATACTAGTGAAAGCACAAGTGCGAAATTTTCAAAGTAACAGTCCATTAAATTTCCATTTGTGTTCAAAGCTAAATGCCAAAAGCTGTAAATCTAAAGTGCAACGAACTTCATGCGCGTACGCAGACCGGATATTACTCATACGATAATGCTATCCTCTTCCCTGATGATAGTGCTATGTACTTTCACGGATTACAACAATTTGTTATGAAGGCAAGTTACTGTCCTTATGTAACATTGAAAGTAGATGCTTCATTTTTGTAATACCAATGTATGAAGCTTCGAGCAAAGTGATGAGTAATAGATTTCCGGATTGATTAGAACATGCTATAAAAAAGTAATTTATCATAAATCTATATTAGAACGCAAAACTAATGAGTTTATCTATACTGATACTATAAAGCGAAAGAGTTTGTTTGTTGAACTTGCTAATCTCAGGAACTGAACTAGGAATTGGTTTGATTTCAAAATTTCTTTCAGTGTTAGACAGTACATTTATCGAGTAAGGCTATAGTGTTTAACATCACGCTGCAACAGCAAGTAATATTTCAAAATAAATACAAGTGCGTTTATGAAATATTATTTTTCTCTTCAGAGCTCAAAAACTTCCCATCCCCAGGATCTTCTAGATCGTATATTAATCACACAGGCCAAACATATTAAGGGCCTACATCAATATCATCGCCGACACGTACATATTAACACAGCCAGTAGGCACAGAAAATGAAGAATTAGGGATACTTTTCCTATTTACTCAAAATCTACTAAATATATTTTAATTCTGATCCACGTGTTTCTATACATAATAGTTACCTATGTTTTTAAAGTTATTTCATTAGTTAATATGCGATAATAGACCGACAAATGAAAAAAATAATAATTTTGGTATCCTCTTAACTTATGGTTTAGGTTCCAGATTTCTAGGCCTTCAAAGTCTCCCCTCCTCCTGATATTGTCTTTGAAAATCCTATACGGAGGAAGTGACATGAAAACTCAGGGTTTAAAGCTTTTTAACCTTGGTTTCACTAATCCAGGTGCTGCCTGCAAACTTACCCATTCCTTGGATATTATTAATCAAGTAGCCAAAATCTCACAGTACCCCAATATAACTACAGGAATGTGTGTGGATTTCTATGAAATACCTATGTCTAATTCAGTTGAACAGATTATTTATTATTAGCAAAAGAACAAAGATACTATTACGATTGCGCAGTGTGCGTTATATTGAATCTTTTAGCGAATTCTCATTATTTATCTTAGTTATTTAGTCCGCAGTTGTCGATAACAAACATTACAGTAAGCTATTGTCTAGTTTATTCAATTAGATAATATGGGAGAGAACAATCGTTTGGAAAAAGAGTATAAATGTTTGGACAAATAGTGATACTTAACGAACCGTATGTTAATGTTGGGCCATGAGAAAAATCTATAGAGAACTTATCAGTGTAGAAGATTTTTTGGATAATTTGACTTAGAGTTGTTTGAAACAAGGGACCTAAAAGCTTTATAAAAGTTCATGACAACATTAGTAATACAATACACTTATGTATTCATAATGAATTATCGGAGGTATAAAAGTTCGCTAAAATCGGTTCGCGAAAATTGTCAAAACTTGTTATGCATAATAGTCTTTTTACGCTAAAACGTTTATTATCTCTCCGATAAAATCTCCGTTTAAACCTCTCAATATATTGATCTATGCAAAAGAATCTTTGAAAGTGATGTTTACCCACTTACTTCAGCCAAATTGATCTGAAATTTTGCACACATATTAGGGACCGATGAAAATGCAATAATGTAAAATAATATTCAGTATTACAGTTTTTAGGGTTCCGTACCCAAAGGGTAAAAACGGGACCCTATTACTGAGACTTCGCTGTCCTTCCGTCCGTCCTTCCGTCCGTCCGTCTGTCCGTCTGTCACCAGGCTGTATCTCAAGAACGGTGATAGCTAGACAGTTGAAATTTTCACAGATGATGTATTTCTATTGCCGCTATAATAACAAATACTAAAAATAAAATAAAATAAAGATTTAAGGGGGGCTCCCATACAACAAACATGATTTTTTTACCGTTTCTTGCTCGATACTAATTACGTTGCCTCATGTTACATAGATAATGGTACGGAACCCTTCGTGCGCGAGTCCGACTCGCACTTAACCAATTTTTTATTTAGTTTTTGAACGTAGCAATTAATTATTATTTATTTATTTATTTAAACACTTAATGTACATAGTAGGTACAAATGCGGCCTTAATGCCTAAGGCATTCTCTACCAGTCGACCTTTGGGTCACCACCCAAAGGTTTACCACCACCAGAGATTGACAAATGGCAGGTGTTTCTTTAAAAATAAGATAAAAGTAATCACTCTAATTGAATATACTTACACATATACTGTTTATTTAAACATACTTATATCTATACATATATACATACAATTATAAATAATAAATAGGTATACATACATAAATTATATTACGATGAAGGTATCTTAAAACCTAGAATGTCTTATTTTCGTCTCTGAGAAGATTATTCTCCATTAGTAAAAAATATTCGTATACATATACCTCAAATAAATAAAGGCTGCGTAAATATGTCTCCTGAGGTGATGACCTTGCTAGACTAGTAAAGTTCAAGTCATTCAAATTGTTCATGCCACAAAAACAGTCATGCATACTAAAATGTCATTGCCTTTGGCCGTGTCACAGTTCGGGAAATTACTTAATGTGATTTTGACTTATATTATTATTACTAATTGTGCCATGTATTTAGCCTACCTGCTTACTAAAATGGCGACAAATTTTAAGACATGAGAATTTTATACATAAGTTTTAATGATGAGTTTGTACTCATGCGTATTAATTTAAACATTCTTGCGATAAGCAACCACCCTCATGGGCCTCTTGTTTCTGAAGACATACTTGTAAATCTTTCTCCGATAGGCATAGCTACTTTTTCAACGTAAGCAGTTTGGGACCAACTAAAACTTTGCAAACGTTGCATGTATGCAAAATAGGGTATATCGCTAATCGCTTCTTCTATGTCCAAACAAAAGATAAACAATAATTTATCTGTCAAAAAACTTGAGTGTACGACAGGATGCCGCATACAAAGGGAAGGTTGTAAATGAATAATAAAGGGACGGAAGCGCGTCAACCTTTCTCATTGTTCAATTTGGACATGACAATAATATCATTTTATGTCTCCATTTTTGACTATCGCGATGCAGATAATCATTATTCATATGGATACATATTGATCGAATTATTCCTGGAATGCACTTCATGAAGGTCTACTTAGTCATATTGACTTTGGCCTTTTGCTCTACTCATATTTCAATAGCTAATAACGGCGTTTCAGCTTCCTATATCCTGGTATCAGAGGAGGAAGTGTTATTTAGCGTAACGGCAGCGTGTGGAATACATAACTACGAATGTATGGGTCCTGAGAGAGTCAGATTAGGAATAATATAAGTAAATAATATTTACTGTGCTGCAAGAGATGAAAACCTAGAAATTTTGTACTAAGCCGCGGAATGTAGTGAACGATTATCCTTCCTATGTGAAGGAAGACCGTACACAATTGTGACATGCAAATGCTGAGATCCAATAGACTTAGAATGCAATTAGACCACAGAAAGAAACACATGACTTTATTCTAAGACAGCTAACATTGCAGAACAAATAATAACAATGTCCTGTGAAATATACAATTAGACCAGAAAAAATTAATTCATGATTTTATTCCTCAGATTATCTTTCTTTATTCTAAAACCCCGATAACAGTAATCAGATATATTTATCGATCTCATACAATAAATATAGTCATGAATTGCGTATCGAGTAAATTTCTGTGAATTACATTGGCTCAATTACTGGTAAGAAATGTTTAACCTTATTTAGTGGGCGTTGACGAAGGTATGTCCATATTCCAATGCAAGAAATGATAAACTAAACAATATTTTTCTTCATCTATCCATATTCTACATATCTTATTCGTATCATTAAACCTTAAAGGCCTCGAAAGTTAAACAGATAAATTATTGAACTATAAAACTCTGCCTTACATAGATATTTGTTGCTTGTTAAACACGACAACGATCTAATAAGCTTTTCTAAGATGCACTATAAATTTCAGAAAATAATATAAAGATTTCTTGAATTTTTGGGGTAGCAAATAAATCTAAATATAATAAAAAAAAATACTATTTGATATATAAACTACTCAAAACAAAATAGGGCCCACCCCACGATCGTCTACAAATTTGTTTACAAATATTTTGTACGGTTATCTTAAGATGACTTAAGTACATAAACGTATAGTTGACATGTTTATGAGTCTGTACCAGCGTTTCTAACGATAACTTTAACAATATTCTCAAATGGGTAGTCAAATAAAGTGTAGGGCTAAAAAAAGTGATTAAATGCATATTTTTGTCGCTCGAGTTCTCAGTCGTATTGTAAACGTTGCTATTGAAGCTTATTTGGTAAACCATTTCCTTTGATTACGGCGTTAGTTCTAATCAATATGCCTGGTCCTCGTCGTCATATGAACATGGAAACTGCAGCTAGAGCAGTTGCACTGCTTCAGGAAGGGCACTCTCAGAGATCTGTTGCAATAACCATCGGCGTGTCCCGACGAGCTATCCGAAATCTGTGGGAACGCTATCAAGAGACCGGAAGTATTGCTAGGAGATCTGGATCTGGGAGAGCGAGAGCCACAACGGCCCAGGAAGACAGATATATCAGATTAACTGCGCGTCGGGAGCATACAATCACCGCCCGAGCCTTACAGAATCAATTACGGCAGTCTACTGGAAGACGAGTGAGCGATCAAACTATTCGCAATCGACTCCACGAAGATGGCCAACGTTCCAGGATGCGTGTTGTTCGGCTAAAACTGACGAGAGCTCATCGTGCAGCGCGCTTAAGGTTCGCACGTGAACATTTGGATTGGACAATGGATAACTGGAGATCCGTACTCTTTACAGACGAAAGTAAAGTCAAGTTTTACAGTGACTACAGACGAGTACGTGTGTGGAGAAGGGAAGGAGAACGTTTTTCAGAACCATGCATCCATGAAACTGACCGTTTTGGGGGGTCCAAGTGTCATGGTTTGGGGCGGAATAAGCTTGCTAGGTAAAACAGAGCTGGTAATTCTGGATGGAGGTACCGTAACTGCCGCTAGTTACGTCGAGCGAGTAGTCCGACCTCATATTGTTCCATTTTCACAAAGAGTTGGCGCTAACTTTGTTTTAATGAAAGACAACGCTCGCGCTCACACAGCGCGTACCACACAGAATGCACTTTCTGAGGCCAATATTTCAGTTTTGCCTTGGCCAGCCATGAGCCCTGACCTCAACCCCATCGAACATTTATGGGATAAATTGAAAAGAAGCTTCAAAGAAAACTACAGCAGCGTGAATAGTCAACAAGAGCTAATAAACGCACTCAAATTGTGTTGGGAGCAAATACCGGAACAAAACATAGTGCATCTTATCGAAAGTGTTCCAAATAGACTCAGAGAGTGCATACGGAGCAGAGGAGGACCCACACGCTACTAAATTTAAGACTTTTGAACATATGGTCCCAGTGCAGTGATAAAATTTAAATTTAATGAATCCCATTATTTTACCAAAATATCGCCAAAAAGTGTTCTTTGTGCTTAAATTAAAAAAAAATTAACAAATTGTGTAATTTTTTAAGCTCATATAATCTGTGAATCCCTACTTCAATCATATCTAATTAGAAAAACTGAATAATTGTAAGTATTTTAAAATTAATACAATAAAACGTGGTGGGCCCTATTTTGTTTTGAGTAGTTTATATTTGAAACATTTTTTTTATCAAACCAATTTGAATAAATTTAAAAAAGAACAGGCCAAGTACGAGTTGGACTTGCACACAAAAAGTTCCGTTCGATTATTATTATAATATAGATTTATTTATAGATTCGTCATATTCCCGAAGTAGGATAGGGACAGGAAAATAATGATGATGTGTATATGTTATTATAGCATCAACTGATTACTTAAACAGTGAAAATCTCATTTTCATCCGGCTCAGCTATCACCGCTCCGGAGATATAGCCTAGTGACAGACGGACAGACAGCGAAATCTCAGCAATAAGTCCCCGTCCTTATTATTGAGACTGCGATCCACCCGTCTCTTGTCTATCTGTTAATTCACTGACAAATAATTGAGATACATAGACATACTCTCAGTCCATCGTAACACACCATAGACCTTGTATTTTTTTTTAACGTAAACGGTGCAGTTAAAATTTTTTTTTAAATTTATGGATATTTCACACAACGTCCTCTGGTCCCAAGCTAATAATAATAATAATAAATTACTTTTATTCAGATAACAAGATCCA
Organism: Orgyia antiqua; assembly: GCA_916999025.1. NCBI lineage: Eukaryota > Metazoa > Arthropoda > Insecta > Lepidoptera > Erebidae > Orgyia > Orgyia antiqua. The sequence continues at coordinate 27,121,883 of OU779862.1, forward strand.
TATCACATCATTAATAATACACAGTCAAATAATTTCATTTTTATACAATATTAATATTATTTACTCATAATTTAAAACCAAAGTCATCCATTAAAATTATTATCTACTTAACAATAATAAAATTTAAATATAAATACATAAAAAAAAAAATTCTAAGCTCTAAAAAAAAGCTAAGCTTATATGCTTGTGTTATGGGTACATACCACATTCTGGATAGAATACATTTACTACTTTTTTATTGTAAATACATACTTATAATACATAGAAACACCCAGACGCAGTACAAACATTTGTATGACAATTAGAAAAATCACACAAATGTTTGTCCCGAGCGGGAATCGAGCCTGCGACCCCTTCATCGGCAGAGGCTCTGTTTTGGTTTGGTACGGAACCCTAAAAATTGTAGTACCTTACAAGATGAAACCTGAAGTTAAATAATGTAGAAGTTAATTTACACAGTACATACTACATAGCTAAGAATGTCGGCATGTAATCTGATAGGCTTGTTTCGTTCGAACTGCCATCGCAAACGGCACATTCTGTGTATTGCCGTAATGCTTTCTTAAAACCAATACATATTAGTATCGCATCACGGACAAATACAATGTGATGTTTTAAAATTGAATTGTATGTTAGTGATAATGCTAGCTGTTGACACAACTTCTTACGCGTGGAATTTAAAATTAAATCTCAACAAATTATACAATAAAGCCATCCTCTTAAATCACTCTATCTGTTAAAAAACCGCATCAAAATCTGTTGCGTAGTGTTGAAGATATCTAGCTCACTAAGACTTTGTTTTATAAAATAAAATTTTATTTTAGAATAGTTTTTTTTTCATTTAGATAGCTAACAGGCTTGCGGTTTACGGCTAGCTTGATAGTAGGTAAGTGGTAACTGTTGCCGCTATACTTAAGCATCTTTATTTAAGCTGGTTTTATAATATAATCAAAAGTTGAAATATTACAATAGCTACATGAAATAATAAAATCTATTAAATTACCACGAGTCATTGACCTATGTATGTTATGTGAAGAAGTCATTAACTGCACAGACCGACGGTCAATGCATTTTTAACAATATTTTATTGTACTTTAATACTACTGTATAGGTTATATTCAATTTTAATATAAATTCATTTTGTAACGATTTTTTTATGTCTAGCTGATAATTTGACTATCTCTGTAACACAGTAGTTATTATTAGAATTCTCCTACCCATATCCCACTATTTGATGTCGTCGCGACTCCTTCTTCAAGTTGTGTTTTGGCTGATCTTTACACCCAGCCGCCCATTTGTTCCTCGGTCGGTTTATACAAAGCCCGCGGACAGGACATGGGGCGGTGACACTGATATTCCTTATGTCCATCACTACAAAAAGGTAAATATATAAACATGAACTTATTTCTTTTACAATTATAAGGTGCGGTTGCCTCTAAGGAATGAGCATCGGAAACGTAACCTGGATTTGATCCCTAACAATAAATCACCTATGGTTATATAACATCACGTTGCGACTAATAGGAGCGAAGCATCACTCAAAAATGTTGCAAAAACAGGAAAAGAAATTCTTGATTACAAAAGTTAAAATAGAACCAATTTGTTAAAGATAGGACCAAACAAAGGACCCTTTATCCCGGTGGTCCTCCACTCCACCCATTGCTAAGATATGAGTGACATAACCTTTTTATAACCCACACTAATCTGATTAACAATAAATAATAAAATAAAACTGTGACCACTTTTTCTTTGACATAAATAAAAGTATACGTGCTTATGCATTCAGTAAACTAACAAAAGGATGTATATTTCTGTTTAGTATAGCATGACTGGAATAAATTTTTGAAGAATCAAATTTTTGAAGACTCTGGTTTATTTCTTACACAGATTTCTCTAGTTGAAAGTACCAGCTTGTTTAACAGTATTCGCAAAAAATTTACTTTGAATTGGTTAATCGTAAAACATTAAAAATGAAGATAATAACAAAATCGCAACGTCAGTTTTCTTAATAAATACTGCGACGAGTTCTCTATAATATTCAAACTCAAAAATGCAAGGAGCATTAAGTTCAGGATATATAAGTACAAGTCTAAAATAAAAATTTGTGAAACGGCGGATAAAATAAGATTCATTAAAATAGATTTTTTTTTTCAATTATGCACATCACACAACGTCCTCTGGTCCCAAGCTAAGCTTATTATGCTTGTGTTATGGGTACCAGAATACGGATATACTACATATACTACTTTTCTCTTGTAAAACAAACATAGTACAAACATTTCTATGACAATTAGAAAAATCACGCAAATTATTGTCCCGAGCGGGAATCGAACCCGCGACCTCTTGATCGGCTGTCCGTTACATAAACCACTCAACCACGAGTCTCGTCAAATAAATTAAAGATGTTTATATTTAACTTTATTGTACAAATAGAAATCATCATACTTTAAAAGTAAGAAACACAAGAAACGATAAGGCATAAAACAGTGAAATATTTTTAACTTAATCGATTTTATTGATACAAAAAATCATTTTTTGTTTTCCTCAGTTATTCGATTTCGCTATAAAATTCGCATTCCAATGTTAAATAGATACTGGTTGGATTTTATATCGCTATTAATTGATTTTACTACTTAGTCCCGTAGTACAACGGATGCTATGAACCTTTTTAATGTTATTGTGGTTTTCCCATAGACTATAACGTCCTATTCATGTTTTAACTTAATCTTAACTAATGTTGAATGGGTCTGTAAGTTCGTCTATTTGTTAAGTACATAATAGGCAAGTAATTCTAAACGAATTTTGGTACATGTTTAAATATTGGTAAATGCTTTAATAATACAACCTTTGCCGAAAATCAAACTAATATATTTAATTAACTAGTATATTACCTCGAAAATATATACGAGTCGGAGGTAAAACAATATCATGTTCTATAGTTTAAAAAATATTATAAAAACAAAGAGGAGTAAACACATAGTTATATGACGTTAGATAGGAGGTTATGGAAGAAAAATATATTGGTTGGGCGGAGCTTAAGTAAGGACATAAGAGCAATGATGATGAAAAACTTGAAAATTTATATTAATATAGTAATGCACTTTAGTTTCATAACAATAATAATTATCAACTATAAACGACACACGATATAAATTATGAGCTGCAATTGTACATTCAAAATAACAGCGTAATAGTAAACGGAGACTGTTAATTTTCTCTCCGATTATAATTTGCAATAAGTTTAGTGGCCGGAAGATACCCGCTTTTTGACTTAGTAAACTTGTGATATTTATAAAAATGGATATCGGGGTCTTTACCACTTGGTAGAGCCAATAAAGTTAAAAATATTTTTATCAATGTGCACGGTTTTGATTCGAGTTGTCACGGTTGAAAACATTTAAGAAAACTAAAACTGGTGCTGTTGTCTATTACTTATACTATAAAGCTGAAGAGTTTGTTTGTTTCTTTCTTTGAACGCCCTAATCTCAGGAACGCCTGGTCCGATTTGAAAAATTCTTTCAATGTTGGATAGTATAGAGGAAGGTTTTAGGCTATATAAAATCATGCTACCAATAGGAGCTGATTTCATACTTGGATCAGTGAAAAATGTTGCCAAGAAGGGGAAAGTTTTCTAAATTCCACGCGTACGAAGTCATGAGCAACAGCTAGTACACAAATTAAATGAAATAGATGCGTTGCTTCAAACTACGATTATTTTTGCATGTTTCGCTGTCGTGAACCTACTAACCTATACTGGAATACGGCTATGAACTCACCTGTCTCTAATCTTTTCTCCTTAATGGACAAGCAATGATGATGGCCGGGTGTTAAAAGATAACGGGTGTTAGTGTACCCGATCATTTTAAAAACACTGCCGCCTTAGGTGTTGCGTTCTCATTTGTACACTATAATTTACTACAATTTATACTGATGGTTATAGATCGCTAACATTATTTAGCTAGCGAAAATTAATATTTATCTCTAAACGCCCGTTGGTGTTAACTGTATAGGATCCTAGGTTGATGAACTCATTAAAATTTTAGTAAACATGAATATTTATTTTCAAATACATAGATAATTAATATTTTTTGTTTATTCATCACTAGCTGTGCCCCGCGGTGTTACTCGCGGTAAAAAGTTTAAAAAATTCTTTTTCCATTCATGAAAATCCTTCCAGTAGTCTTTACGTGAAAGCACAATAAACATCCTTACATATCCAAATACATATTGGAGTATGGAAAGAAAACCGAGGAAACGTTCGCGTTGCTCAGCCAACAGTTTAAGTATTTTATTTTATAGCGCGTAATTCTTTTTTCGTCATATCTCCTAAGATATTCATTTAAATTGCATGCTGTAAAGAGCAGTTATAATCTATATTAATTGCGTAAGCTAACTAAGCTATTTAATTTGATAAATAATTTTAATATATACACATAAATAGTTTTAGAAAACACCCTATTGAATTTGATATTTTTTTACATTATTATGGGTTTCCCTTAAAAGATAGCCATATGCTCTCGCGGACTTTTTTGAAGAACTATAGGTAACAAACAATTCCTTCATACATTAGTTTGTTGTCCCTCACATAGATAAGGCGGCGTTTTCATTTATAGCTCGCGCTCGTCCGAATTTCTCGGCAAATTTAATCATATCTCATCTAACATACAGCAAACCCCAATAAATTATGCGAAAAAAGCCATCCTCTTGAACCATTCTATCTATTAAAAAAAACTGAATCAAGATCCGTTGCGTATTTTTGAAGATATAAGCTCACATAGGAACATACATACAAAAATAACGACTTTGTTTTATAAGAAGTAAAGAAAGATAAAGATAAAGATAAAGAAGTAAAGATAAAGATGTATACAAAAAGTGAAAAAACGACGCACATAAAATACATGAAATATTTCTATTATTTTTTTCCACCTGATGTTAAAGTGGGGTGCAATCCAAATAATAGGACGGCTAGTACAGTGTCAATGCACTAGCCGCCCTCACCTTGCCGGCCCACAAGATGCTTTTTCACGCCTCACTTGAAAGTCCGGATGTTGTAGGAACACATGTCATGAGCAGGGAGCGAATTCCAAACCTTGGCAGTGTAATAAAGAAATGAGTTGCCAAATTTCTTGGTGCGAGATGGTAGCAAGTAGTTTCTATTGCTATTAAGTGGTATACTGGCTTGCTATCAAGTCGTATACTGTGGTATACTGGCTATTGTATACTGGTCAAGTAAGCGTAGAGTAGCAACCAATAAGTTGGAGTGACAACATCATCAAGATCGCAGGGAACTGCTGAATGCAAGTGGCGCAGAACAACGTGTTGAGGTCCTCTATGGGGAAGGTCCATTTCCTAGCAATTGATGGCTTAAGGCTGGTGGATGGATAATACAGATGTGCATAATCCATCAAGTTGTGATGTTAGTCAAACTAGACATTGTATCAAAGATGCCAGATATTAAAATATAAATGAAAAATACTTTTCTTGGAATCATTAATCGAAAATTATCTACACTTTAATTAATACAAAAATCGTAACCTTTCAAATAATTTTAAGATGTTCAAAAGTAGATCATATCGAAAAGAAAGTATAAAATATTTAATTTACTATTTTGAAATATCTACGGGATTGTTTTAATTAAATTTGTATAACTGCAACTTCTCTTTTGAATATAATAATATATTGCGGCCATTCAGAGTTTGATAGTCAATTTCATTACAATGACACCTACAGTCATTTGGAATCGTAACTATAATGAATTACATTTATGGGTGAATTTCAACAAATCATTTTTTTGTATAATTTCGGTGAGATTTTTTAATTCAATGCTTTTTACATATGTTTTGTAATAAAAATAAACTTTAACCTTATTTGTAAATTGTGCGTGAGTGGCCATCATGTAACATCAAAACTAACTGAAATATTTAGGTTTGAATTTTTGGGAGTCAACTGAAATGAAAAGTGCCCACGGAAATGATAAATTAGTCCACGGAAATGAAAATTTCACCACTGAAATGAGTAAACTGTGCACCGAGATGATACTAGCCCACTGAAATGATACCGACAAGCACGTCATTTATTTATAGGGGGATTTCGTAGGTTGTCTGAAACAAATCTAAATACATTTCTGTAGTGATATCACTAGCAGTCTAGTGATATTTATAGTTATTAAAATATGAGATCAAACTTTTATCTTAAAAAAATATGTTAGATATCTATATCCATACATAATTATACGAGAAATTTCAAACTCCTGTTGTCGGCTTGGTCAAAGGTCCACGATCCAAGCTAACCGAGGACATCCTGGATGTCAGCCTTTATGAGATTCATTACAATCGACGCTCGCGCAGGTTCGACGACTTCCAGCCTTCCGAACAAGCCTGTTTCTGAAAAGGTTTTAGTACTATAGACCATATACATACACTGCTTCAGTTCATATACGAGACAGATTCCAAGGGGACGTAATTTCGCCGAAATTGTTCAACGCTGCATTGGAAGACGTCTTCGAGCTCTTTAATTGGGCCAGACTTGGCATGAACATCAACGGCGAATACATCACTCACCTTCGATTTGCAAACGATATCGTTGTCATCGCGGAATCCCTGGAAGACCTTGGCCACAATACTCAATGACCTCAGCAGTCTTTCCCAAAAGGTTGGTTTAAGGATGAACATCAATAAAACCGAGGTCATGTTCAATGTCCATGTCACTCCGGCACCAGTATCTATTGGGTATGTGATTCTCAAAGTTGTTGATCATTATGTCTACCTAGGACGAACAATCCAGCTGGGCCAATCCAACTTCGAGAAAGAGGTCAACTGTCGTATTCAACTCGGCTCGGGCAGTTTTCGGGAAGCTTACTCACTTCCTTCTGTCCAATATACCCCAGGGCCTGAAAGAATGGTCTTTGCCAGTGTGTGTTACCAATCATGACTTATGGGACTGAGACATGATCTCTGAATGGCGGCGTCATAACGAAACTCAAAATTGCACGGCGTGCTATGGAGAGGGCTATGCTCGTTGTTTCCCTACATGATAAGATCCGGAACGTGGAAAGATCCGTAGAAAGACCGGTGTATGTGACATAGCCTGAATAGTTAGCACGCTGAAGTGGCAATGGGCAAGCCACTTCGCTTGACGACCTGAAAACCGTTGGGATGGAAGGTCTTCGAGTAGCGACCACGCACCGGACGACGCAGCGTGGGGAGGCCCCCAACAAGTTGAACTGACGATATCGTAAAATATGCCGGGTGCCATTGGATCCAGTTAGCGCTGGATCCGCGTGTTGTTACGTTCTATGGGGAATGCTTATGTCTAGCAGTGGATGTAGAAAGGTTGATGGAGGAATGGAATCCACGTTGTGATAAATAAATTTTTAAAAAGTCCTAAAATTACACATCAAATGAATCCAAAATTAATAGTATAATAGTAGTAGGTTGGATCTACAAAATCTAGAATTACTTATATCACCAAATTGAAATGATTTAATATTGGTTTCAAAGATCTCTAAAAACTTACGGATTTATCATTCCCATGTTACATATCATTTCAGTGTACTGTTATCGGTATAACAGTCAACCGAATCCTCTGAAATGATAACACCGAGATGATAAATTTAATCAATTTTACATTTAACTCCGATATCATAATTATTTTGAAAATGTCAATACTGCTTTTTTTTTATAGCTTGGGCTGCCAAATGACTACACTCCACCTGATGTTAAGTGAATGTGTAGGCCAGACGTGAGGACGGCTAGTAGGTTGTCAAAGCACTAGCCGCCCTCACCTTGCCGGCCCACAAGATGCCTCTTCACGCCACGCTTGAAAGACCCCATGTTGTAGGAGCAAGGAAACACGTGTGCAGGGAGCGAGTTCCATTTCTTTGAGGTGTTGCAAAGAAAGGAGTTACCGAACTTTTTTGTATGAGATGGCGTGGTGTCCACAGTGTAACGGTGGCATCTCAGACATGCGCTTGTAGTGCGATTCAAGAAAGGAGAGGGAGGAATAAGGGAAAATAACTCTTCAGAACATTCGCCGTGGTAAATTCTGTAGAAGGCGCTGAGGGCCGCAATATCCCTGCGCAATCGCAGAGCTTCCAAGTTGTTGGATACTTCGGCGTCAGCAATAGTGCAGACACGCGTCGTTGCAACCTGTCCAGAGCGTCTAGTAGATACTGTGCGGATCCATCCCAGAGATGCCAGCAGTATTCAACGCATGGCCGGATTTGTGTTTTATATAGAAGGCACAGTTGTTGGCACTGCTGTAACAAAGCATAACTTACGGCGAATCTATAACACAATTTTGAAATATATGAAATGAACGCCACCGACATGAGAAGATTTTTGTCCCTACATCACTGGAATGATATAGTTATTTACCTTTTTCTTGGACTTCACGTTGAAGTTGTGGCACATGCATACACTCCGACAAATGGAAGCGGACTGATTGAAAGTGAGAAAAGACACGGGGGCTGCGGGAACGCAATGTTGACAAAGATATGTTACTAAAACTTACTACCCACCAGAATGATAAGTTTTCTCAGGACAAAAGTTAAGCGCTTGTCAAATGTGTTATAAATGGGTTATACAAACAAAATTTGTTTTTTTTTATAGGTTATATATGTATTATAATTTATTGATACAAAAGTCATTTTTAGTCAAAATAATAAATGCAACTGCTACTTTTCGAGCGAAAGTCGGTCGGGGACAGGCCACCGTGATGATAAAATGACACTTTGAAAGCATTTTTTTTATGTAATACTGGATATAACTCAATGAATTTTTTGCCATGGTAGAGAAGAACCTACTTTACTATAAAAAGTAGTCAGAATCATAAAACTAGCACATTGCACTACCGTTCTCACGTTTGCCGCGTATTTTTTTTTTCCTGTGCAATTCACCCTTATTCGATTTTATCATGTAATCAGTCAAGTAGATCATTGTAGACATTCGATAAAATGACCCGTAATTTCCTAAAACTCTTCGATTCAAATATACTAAATTATTAAGACGGCACGATACCAAATTATGCTCCATACAAAAGTATGTAGAAGCATAGATATACTTTTTATCTATAATATAACGCAAAAATTATTAAAATCGGTTTAACTTTCGCGAAAAAAAGCGGAAGTACGAAACGTCTTTTTTCAAAGAAATTGTAGGTAACATCCGCTTCATCTATATTTGTCCCTTTCAGCGCGGCGCTCGGAAATAGGGATAGCAATATCTAAATGAGGAGTACAGTACCCTCTTAAGTTATTTCACAAGCTAAAACCACGAGGCTATAAATTCTCTCCCTTTTTCTCCGGCCCATTATCGTCCTACTCCTGGGCACGGACCTCCTCCACTTTGAAGCAATATAGTCGCTACGCCGCGCTGACCAGGCGTGTTGGCATAGGGTTTATTATAGATTTTTCCATCTCTTACAGAGGATGATGATATTATCTGCGTACAATTTTCCCTTAGCTGGTTCTTACAGCACTCTGGAAAAGAAAAAGGACACTTGTATTCTTAATCCGTCACCACACGGACTACTCATTTTTTCTAGTCAATTGCTAATACGAGTATTTATGTTTCAAGTAAGAATGTAATCAAATGCGCTCAGTTATTTATGACTTCCGTTATTTTATATTTAATTACATCGTTTGAACATTACATATAATATGTATTTATTAAATCGCATAAGCGTTTAATTACATTTCCGTTGCTAAATATCTTTATTATTTTGTAACAAGATGTAACACATTAATGTTTATATTACGATGTTATAATGAATGATATAAATCTTCACTATGACTATATAGATACCAGGTACTGCTCAAGAATAATTACAAAAAAGTTCTTAATGTTTTTATCTCGATATAGAGTTCAATAATTACATACCGTATTTTCCTGGAGTCAAAAGATAGTTCTTTTACTAGGAAATGTAATAATTGAGTTAGTATTTTGTGATATTATAAGATCCTTAAAACGAGCAGTCACTTAAAATACTGAGCGATGGAGTTACACTTTATATAGTTGAGCAATAGAATTTCCCAAATTATTTTCTATCACTTTAACGGCTCGCTTGAATTTTCTTACAGAATATTTAGTTAGTCCAGCCAGGATAAGTTGTACAACATATGACCTATGTGTGCTTATATTAAGTGAGCTACTATTAATACTCTAGTCAAAAGCTCGTCATCAGTGCATTATTTCCAGACTTGTTTTAATGTCTCTTTTACGACTCGAAAGTTTAAAGTCATGTGAACTAGACTTACCTATTACAATGTTTGTAGTTTTGAGATTTTCTTTTTAGGGTTCCGTACCCAAAGGGTAAAAACGGAATAGGGTTTCCGTTTTTACCCTTTGGGTACGGACTGAGATGATACTGATACTGAGACTTCGCTGTCCGTCCGTCCGTCCGTCCGTCCGTCCGTCTGTCACCAGGCTGTATCTCAAGAACGGTGATAGCTAGAGAGTTGAAATTTTCACAGATGATATAATAATAATAATAATAAATAAATGATTTATTTTCTCACAATGTACAAGCATGAGTTTTAAATAGCAGACAAGATAAATGCAAACAACATCGTGAGAGCTGGTGCCTATTATGGGTTTATTTAAAAACCTGTATTACAGGTCACCAGTGCCCATTCCGTAGTAGTTACAAGTTACAAAAAAAATTGTACATATTATGTAATGTATTTCTATTGCCGCTATAACAACAAATACTAAAAATAAAATAAAATAAATATTTAAGGGGGGCTCCCATACAAAAAACTGTTTTTTTTACCGTTTCTTGCTCGATACTAATAACGTTGCCTTATGTTGCATAGATAATGGTACGGAACCCTTCGTGCGCGAGTCCCACTCGCACTTGACCAATTTTATTTTTTAGACAATATTTGTTGGCTTAGATCTTTTTTAAGCTGCCTCCAGCACGCATGATAGAAAATGGGGCCTATATGTAGATGTAGGTATGGCTAATACGCACATACAAAATAGTACCGTGGTTTGCATTATTCTTACCTACAAATCGTGTAGCAATTTCTAAACCAACTACATCAGAACTCCTACAAATAGATGCAGACTTAGATTCTAAACATATTACGAAATGTTTATAAGTAATGGCCGACCAAGTTATGATGAAATACACAATATTTGGACTTGTAAGCATTTCACTGTAACTGCAGTAATAATATTATGTGATTTTAAATACAAACATTAATTTACTTTGTAATATTAAATGTTATTATTTATCACTTCATACATAGGTGTGGAAATTTATGTAGGTCAGTAATCAAAATTATAACTGAAAGTTCGCTTCTTTACTCATTATAAAAGAAATTTGTTATTTTTGTATGTATTTCTCTATGTGAGCTTATATCTTCAAAATTATGCAATGAATTTCTATGTGGTTTTTTTAATAGATAGAATGGTTCAACAGGATGGCTGTTTTGTGAAATTTGTTAAGGTTCTAATTACCACGCGTATGTAGTTGCAGGCAGCAGCTAGTTATGTACGTATATACCTACTGCCGAATGGATATTCAATGGGGATTGTTCATTATTTTTGACCTACTGTTTTTATATTCTTTTCAGAAAATATAGACTATTTTAAGCAACTAATTTCAATATTATTGAAATATTCACTATACAGATTTTTTTAAAAATTCTTGAAGATCGATTCGAAATTCGAAGATTCTTTACTTTAAATGTTGTGACGTCATCGTTTTACGCAATCTGTGTATAGACTTTTCTTGATAGACTTAATACAGATTGCACTTTATCTTTTCAAAGTTGACAAGTTGATCAAATAGACCAATTTCAACTCCACTTCAGAGTAGTATATCCCTAAAAACGTCTTAACATTTTAAGTCCTTCATTTCAAGGGCAAATAGAGATAATTTGCTTTTTTGGAAAAATAATCGTTAATATAGCAAATTTTCCGAAAACAACTAATGGATCATGATCAGAAACTCTATTCCCCGAAATGGTTTTCGAATTAAGAGTATAAAAAAAATATGAACAATGCCACATGCAACACTAAACTTAACTAAAATTAAGATTTGTTGTTTTTTTTAAATCATGAATCTAAACAAATGAAAAAAAGGTTTAATTTTAAGCCGAGTAATAGTGATACTACGAACTTTATACACCGTGATCATCGTCATCAACATCATGACCAATCATCATCATCGACAACAATCATTCCTGCGTTTTCCCATGGAGGTCCGCAGAAACTAAAACCTTTTTTTTTACTAAAAAATACGTAAAGTTCGAAATTATATTATTACTAGCTGTCCCAGCAAGCGTTGTTTTGCCATACTAAAAAAAAGTTTCCGATTTTCAGACCTGCTGCATATGCATGTAAAATTTCACGAAAATCGGTCAAGCCGTTTCGGGGGAGTACGGTAACTAGCACTGTGACACGTGAATTTTATAAGATAGTAACATCAAGTAAAATTAAAATAATAAAAACATAATTAAGTGTTTTAGCTTAAACTATCACGCAATGCTCCGTCTTCATCCATCTCCATTCCATCATCCATCTCATTAGCCATTCTCCATCCAATCCTAGACATGGACATCCATCAAAGATCGCACGATCCTGCGAAATTCACCTGCAGCGGCTACCCAACCAGTCGAGTCAGAGAGATATCTATCACTAGAGAAATATACTCCAGAGATTAGTAGACTTCGCAAAAGCTTATTATGTAACTAGTAAAAATAAATGTGAGTAGTGCGTATTATAATGCACAGTTAGGTACATACACGTGGAGTTGCGTTAGGGTCATAGAGTTCACATGATATTTACCAAACATGCAAGCAGGATGCGCGCGTGCCTTGCGCCTGGATCATCGAAAACAAAAGTGATTTAATATTATTAAAAGGGCAAAGACCGTAAATACAATCGAAATACAATTCTAGACGCTCTATACATTCAGTGTGTCAAAATACTTTTGTTAAGTTCTTCTTTTACAAGATTTTTGACCGAAATGGTTTTTTGAATACCAACTATTTAAAAAATATACAAATCGTTATCGTAGCTATACTTACAGAGCTGCGAGGAATTTTATTCTTTCTGCATTTTCGAGGAGAGATCTGTGATAATGATCCCAGATCTATTTAATATCTATATACATTCCTAGTTTCTTCAGTAGTTTTGATATCTATATCCAAAAAATGATTTAAAGGAGTTACTTTTGCTGGATTTCTAACGATTATTAACTATTTAGAACAAGCAGAATGAATAGGAGGCTAAAGAGGCTCTACATCGATATTTTTCCCGAGTTTGAAAACTCTTAAGCAGTTAAGATATAACCAGTTAGTTGGAGTAAATTGAATTTGGCACCCAATTATCTCCGACCATACTCTTTTGAAGTTTCTAGTTCTATCTTCGATAAATTAATATTTGATTCGAAATGCCAATAAATACTTTAACTGGCATTGGTAACTAAATAGTTTACTTTTTTTACCACAAGCATAAAAGGGTAATACTTGCTCAGCAATGATATGGAACATAATGTATTAAAACATTTAATTAAACAGTTTTGTTATTGACTGTATCAGTTCTATTCATTGTACTCTGTACTGATTAGCATTCACGGTCTACCGACAACGGTGGCGGTACATTTAGCTCTCAATATAAAAACAAATTATGGAATTAGATACTATGAATGCACTCACACCACAGATATCGTCAAATTATTGTAACCAGATATTATGTGCTACTGTTGCTATGCAATTTCAAATACATAGGCTATTGTTGTTATCTACATCATCATACCCTCACGATTGTTCCAATGAAGAAAGGAGGTAAGCAGAGACTGTGAAACACAGTTACTACGATATAAAAATACCTCCTTCATTTCTACTCACACAAGTTAGGTACTCCTATTTTTACACACTAACTTCACCCAAAACACAACCTCTCCATAAGAATGTATCCATTTAGGTTGTCTAGAAGAGATCTCTCAGAAATGTTTGCTCTGGTAATCACATACAATCTTACTGTGGGCAAAGCATTTGAACTTTTTCGAGAAAAAAAATATTTATAGACTTTAGAAACTGCGAAAACTTAAAAGTAGTCAAGGTTTACTTAACAAAAAGGGCGTTATACATTAAATTGTTAATTAGCGCATACTCAAAATATTGCGGTCAGCTTACGTCAGTTCAATTAAGTTAAAGGAATTAAACAGACCTTGTTCCTTGTCATTTATACCACAACTTGTTAATCAGACATATCAAAAACAAAGTTCATTCGGTGTTCAATGTCTTGCACCATACTAGTACATACATTTATGTAGATATGAATAATATGACTACATTCATATTTTGCCCGTGTGATAATTAAAGGTCATAGCTCATTAGAGCCACCCGGCATCTACCCCGCACCGCACGGCGTCCACTCGTTGTCGACAGGTGGTCCACGAGTGGACACCGCGTTATCACCAATAAACGTCTTGTGACCTCGCATCCGGCCGGTTAGTCCATTTTCGTGTAGTCTGTTAAGAGGATACCAAAATAGCTTCGTGCATTTTTCTACGTACGAAGTTTTCATTGTTTTCTTTAGATTGAATGGCTAGAGCCATTCAATCTAAAGAAACAAGAGCTCTAGCTGTAATTTTTAAGTATATGATTTTTCAATATATGAACCTAGGATCGCATAAACTCAGAAACGCGATTGAAAAAAGTTTTCTCGATAGAAAATCTTAGCGAAACAACCTCTCTAATTTTTTATTTTTTTCATTTGTCGGTCTATTATCGCGTATTAACTAATGAAATAACTTTAAAAACATAAGTAACTATTATATATAGAAACACGTAAATCAGAATTAAAATATATTTGGTAGATTTTGAGTAAACAAAAAAAATATCCCTAATTCTTCATTGTCTATACCTACTAGCTGTGTAATATGTACTTACATGTCGAGGATAATATTGATGTAGGCCCTTAACAATTGACACGGTCCGCTTCGGACCCGCGCGTTGGCGATGCTCCGTCAGCGTTATTTATTTATTTATTTATTTATTTATTTATTTATTTATTTATTTATTTATTTATTTATTTATTTATTTATTTATTTATTTATTTATTTATTTATTTATTTATTTATTTATTTATTTATTTATTTATTTATTTATTTATTTATTTATTTATTTATTTATTTATTTATTTATTTATTTATTTATTTATTTATTTATTTATTTATTTATTTATTTATTTATTTATTTATTTATTTATTTATTTATTTATTTATTTATTTATTTATTTATTTATTTATTTATTTATTTATTTATTTATTTATTTATTTATTTATTTATTTATTTATTTATTTATTTATTTATTTATTTATTTATTTATTTATTTATTTATTTATTTATTTATTTATTTATTTATTTATTTATTTATTTATTTATTTATTTATTTATTTATTTATTTATTTATTTATTTATTTATTTATTTATTTATTTATTTATTTATTTATTTATTTATTTATTTATTTATTTATTTATTTATTTATTTATTTATTTATTTATTTATTTATTTATTTATTTATTTATTTATTTATTTATTTATTTATTTATTTATTTATTTATTTATTTATTTATTTATTTATTTATTTATTTATTTATTTATTTATTTATTTATTTATTTATTTATTTATTTATTTATTTATTTATTTATTTATTTATTTATTTATTTATTTATTTATTTATTTATTTATTTATTTATTTATTTATTTATTTATTTATTTATTTATTTATTTATTTATTTATTTATTTATTTATTTATTTATTTATTTATTTATTTATTTATTTATTTATTTATTTATTTATTTATTTATTTATTTATTTATTTATTTATTTATTTATTTATTTATTTATTTATTTATTTAAATATTTATTTATTTATTTAAATATTTATTTATTTATTTATTTATTTAAATATTTATTTATTTATTTATTTATTTATTTATTTATTTATTTATTACATTTATTTATATCAAGAACCACACGAGGCGAGGTGGTGCGGAGTGGGTGCCGAGTGGCTCTTCGAGAGAGAGACCTTAAGAATCTCTGAAAATCTGGCGGCACAAAAATAAAATTAAATATGAATATATTATATATAAATTATCTAATATATAAAATTCACGTGTCACAGTGTCAGTTACCGTACTCCTCCGAAACGGCTTGACCGATTTTTATGAAATTTTACATGCATATTCAGTAGGTCTGAGAATCGGCCAACATCTATTTTTCAAACCTTTTTATTTTTTTTTAGTATGGCAAAACAACGTTTGCCGGGTCAGCTAGTATTTATATATAAATTAATTATAGCAAATGATCTTTTAGCAAATTTAATTTGGCAAACGATGTACCAAACACCCTGTATATTTATACCAATAGAGACAGAAGCATTTATCTTAAAACAAATAGGTATAACGCAATTATTTCTTAATATTGATAACTTGCAGTTCTCTCATTATTAATTGGCTCCCATAGAAAGCAGTTTAAGGTCGCGTTAACATAAATTTAATGGTTTAGTAGGTTGTTAAACGCGTTTATAAAATTGGCATCAATGCAAGACTTTCGCTAGCTTTACAAATGCTCCCTAAGAACGCATAGTCCAGTCAAATTACGGCTGAGAATGGGAAAAATAATCACTAAAATACCTAGTTTGGGAATTATGAAGGATCGATCGGGGGGTGTATTCTGAGCTTATATTCCAATTTGAGGGAATCTAGGGAGGTCAGCTCAAGGTCATTTCGATGAAAACGCGTTTAATTCGATATCTCGAGAACGGTTAGTGTTAGGCAAAAAATTGTAGAGACCTTTTCTCTTTTAAATTAAATTTACTAACTTTTTTATCTGAAACTTTTTTTTTTATCATCAATATTTTTCAATTTATTGCTTCTGATAGGCAAAAATTTTACTTTTTTTCCTTCCTTTTTTTATTTTTCGCCATTTTCTCCCCAACCGTTAAATTTTATTAAATTTTACCCGAATATGAAAGTGTTGCTCTTTTAATTATGAACAACTTTATATGTAAACTTTTTTCTGTAATGCCAATACCTTTGGAGTTATATATTACTTTACCGAGCGAAATCCGTGCCACTGTCGCAATATCATCGACATCAGTGGGTATTTAGTATTTGAAAGAAATATTAAAGTATTCCATGATCATTTATTAGCCAACTTACCTGTATCAAGGTGAATCGATTAAACTATTAAAAAATTGAACTTCATTTAAATATTAAATATTGTAATAATTGAAATATCATTTAATTAAATAAAATAATAATTTGATGAGCCTCGTGGTTGAGTGGTTTATGTAACGGACTGCTGATCAAGAGGTTGCGGGTTCGATTCCCGCTCGGGACAATCATTTGTGTGATTTTTCTAATTGTCATACAAATGTTTGTACTGCGTCTGGGTGTTTCTATATATTATAAGTATGTATTTACAAAAGAAAAATAGTATATGTATTCTATCCGTATTCTGGTACCCATAACACAAGCATATAAGCTTGGCTTGGGACCAGAGGACGTTGTGTGTAATGTCCGTGAATATTTATTATATTTATTATTTATTTATTTAAATATTGTACTTTTTCAATTTGGGTATTTTTTATTCCATTCAATGGGATAATAATGTGAATAAGGATAAGAAAAAGAAGTAAACGAATAATTGAAACTGTTGCGTTCAACCTGGTGTTCTAATTAATAATAGGTTAAGTGGAAGCGTGATATCTCTCAGGCGCGAGAGGAACGAACATATACTGTATATCACAGCGTTACAAATTTACAATAGTACAAACTTACCCTGTTTTGTTCTTCAACAATGTCTTCACTGTGTCAAGCCCTAGCTATAGCTTCATTAACTAACTACGATAAATTGGCCAAAATAACGCAGAATGCTAATCAAACTATACTTAACTTTATGCAGGCAGACACGAACTCTTTAAGTCCTCAAAATGACCACATTTGGCGCGACTTAAGCCGTGAACTTTCACCAATCGTCTTAATGCAATTATACTATCACAATTATAGTTATCAAACAGTTCAACTCACATTAAATAGTATTAAGTATGGAGACACAAAATTCACTAGTTTTTATAATACTTTTTGTCATACAAAAATGGCGAACATTACATTTCGCGGTGACATTTCAAGGTTTTGTTTCAATTGTAATTATCGATTCACACAACAAGGATAATTAGTTTTATCAACAATTAATTCTAGTGACAATTTTAACTCGCGAAACAGTTGCAAGAAAAACGCTTCAAATCTCATTCAAATCGCGACGTAATCTGCAAACAAGATGTGTTTTGCGACTAACTCGCGCTCGGTCACCGCTTCGCGCGCGCGCAACGAGCCACGAGGACAGATGCACCGGTCAGTTCTCGACGTCATCGATAGTGACGTTATCAATAGTTAGAGATGCCCGTGCGCAGACAAAAATATGATAAGTTAATCGTTTGGTACATAACATCTACCCGCCTCGGCCAGGACTACCTGGCCGCTAATTCACTGGCAGTCGCGACAAGGTTGATACAGCTCTCTTCAAAATTGAACCGTCCACCCGGACCTCAGCAAAACGGGGCACTCCATCTGCTCCAAAGACGAGGTTGAGAATGCGCCCCCTGCGCCAACACAGTGGCGGTGAGTTAGCGTCCTTAACCAGAACGAGGTCGCCAACATGAGGTGGATCAGTCTTGTCGGTCCACTTAACGCGCTGCTGGAGAATGTGCAAATATTCTAAATTCCAACGTTTCCAAAAGCTCTGAGTGAGTTGTTGGACCAATTCAAACCGCGAGAGACGATTAGGTCTCACATCAACAAGGGGATATTCCGGCAGGGCGTTCAGTGGCTGCCCAATCAAAAAATGGCCCGGCGTGAGGGCTTCCAAGTCGTTAGGATCTGAAGAGATCGGGCACAACGGGCGTGAATTCAAAACGGCCTCGATTTTGCAAAACACAGTTGCGAGCTCTTCAAAGGTCAATACAGACTCGCCAATTACCCGTCGCAAATGTGTCTTAGCAACCTTTACTACGCTTTCAAATATTCCTCCCCAGTGGGGACATGACACGGGACTGAACCTCCAAGTTATTCTACGTGTAGCTAGTCTAGACGCAATTTCAGTCTCGTTAGCCGACAAAAAATCATACATCGCTTTTAAATAGTTGTTTGTGCCTTTGAAGTTGGTACCGCAATCCGACCGAATCAAGGACGGTAGTCCTCGTCGTGACACGAATCTATCTAACGTCGCAACAAATGCCTCTGTCGAGAGGGCTGAGACGAGTTCCAAATGTACCGCCTTGGTGGACAGACAGACAAAGACGCACAAATAAGCCTTGACAGTTTTACTGTTCCTGAGGGTCGAGGTCTTAACAAAAAAGGGGCCTGCAAAGTCCGTACCAACTCCAGCAAAGGGCCTTATCTCAGTGACCCGATCCGAAGGAAGGTCACCCATGATAGGCTGCATGGTAGGGGCCTTGAGCCTATAGCAAGGCATACAACGAAAGACCACACTACGGATCGTCCGACGGGCCGATAAAATCCAAAATTCCCGTTGCAAAATGGCCAATAAGGCATTACAGCCGGCGTGGGAGTTCTTGATGTGACGATCAGTCACCAACAGGTTCACCAAGTGGCCACTCTTGGGCAATAAGAGGGGGTGACGAGATCCATAAGGGAGGTTTGCGTTCCTAAGACGCCCTCCGACACGCAAAAGACCCTCACTATCCAAAAAAGGGTTCAGCTTACAAATGGCTCCAGACAGCTTGGATTTGCCTTTCCTCAAGATGTCAATCTCGTCTTCAAAATGTGCCTCTTGCACAGAACGAACCCAGTGAAGAAGAGCATCTTGGAGCTCTTGTGGCGATAAGAAGGCCTCCAAACATTTGTTCTGTGGATGTCTACAATTTTTCGTGAAGCGCTTGATCCAAGCGGTGACACTCAACAATTTGTCCAATGAACTGTAACGATTAAGTAAGAAATCGGGGTCGAACGGACGGTCCTGCCGTTCGAGCGCAAGCGTTCGCAACCCAGGCAGTGCGACAATGTCTAAGGCCGGAGTTCGCGGCCAATTAGATTCTGATCTGGTCAACCACTCAGGTCCCCACCACAGAGAGTGCTCAACTAAAAGGGGGGCCATACATCCCCGTGACGCACAATCAGCAGGGTTGACCTCGCCAGGCACATGCCTCCAAACCAACGGGGTCTCCGATTTCTGTATCTGAGAGACACGATTTGCTACAAACACCTCTAAGGTGTGAACTGACGTCTTCAGCCAACATAGCACAATTTGACTGTCAGTCCATGCATATATCGTGGAAATGTCAATTGACGTGCACAAGGTGGACATGACGTGATTCAAAAGGCGAACAAGAAGGGCCGCCCCTGACAACTCTAACTTAGGGATTGTCAAGGCAGTTCGAAGAGGCGCGACCTTGCTCTTCGCCATGACCAACAACACTTTGACCTGACCATCTGTGGTCACGGTGCGCAAGTATACGGCTGCTGCGTACCCACGTTCTGAAGCGTCCGAGAAACCATGAAGGGACGCGGTGTGCTTCCCTGGCGGAAGCAGAGCACGGGGTAACGATATCCTATTGATGGCAGGCAATGAGGAAGCAAATAGGAGCCAGTCCTTCAAAACAGCTTCGCGAAGTGGCTCGTCCCATCCAAGACCTGCAGTCCAAAGTCTCTGCAGGAAGCATTTGGCCCAGAATATGACCGGGCATATCCAGCCATTGGGATCAAAGGTTCTCGCGACAGTCGACAGAACCAGTCGTTTCGTCCAAGTGTGATGCGAATCCAAATTGACATTAAATGTAAAGATGTCCTGGACTGGTCTGTACTGGATTCCAAGCACTGACATCATGGTAGGGTTGTCACGGTTTTCAAATAGGTGAGGATCCTGCTGGTGGTCGTCCGGTAGCCCTTCCAAGAGCGCAGGTAAGTTGGAGATCCATTTACGCAACTCATATCCTGCGGAGGCTAGAATGCCAATCAACTCGTCACGCAAGAGCAGGGCCTCTCTCTCCGTGGCCGCGCCAGTGCACACATCGTCAACATATAGGTCCTCCTTCAAAATGGCGGCTGCGCGAGGAAACGACATACGCTCTCGATCCGCGAGCTCCCAAAGCGAACGTATAGCCAAAAAGGGGCTAGACCTCAGCCCGTATGTGTTCGTGTTGAGCTCGTAGACAAGCATGGGATCTTGCTGGTTTTCTCGCCACAATATCAGCTGGTATCGGCGATCATCCGGGTGAATTACCGTTTGCCTGAACATCATCTTGATGTCAGCCACAAAAACAAATTGATGACGTCGAAACCGCGTGATGACGTCACAAAGGTCCTTCAGCAATTTGGGACCAGGATGCAGACACTGGTTCAATGACACTCCTGAAGTAGTCTGCGCAGAACCATCAAATACTGTGCGTAACTTACCACTGGATGGTTTTATTACAGCATGATGCGGAAGAAAGAAGTGCTCCGTCGAACGCCAATCCAATTTTGACACAGACATGTGTCCCAAATCCTCATACTCCCGCATGAAGTCAATATACTTCTCCTTGAGTAGTGGGTCCCTGCTCATACGGCGCTCCATCGCCAACAAACGCTTCTCTGCAATAGGCCGCGAGACGCCAAGTGGCGGACGTACGGCGAGAAATGGCAATCTTGTCATGATCCGGCCAGAACGGAGATAACTGGTGTTGGTCTTGTAGAACTGCTCACACTCTTCATGCTCCGGATCAGAGCGGGGAGCTTGTGGTGGCTCCTCCACTTCCCAGAATCTCTGCACGGCGTCAGAAAGGGCGGACCCCACCATCAAGGCCGTTCCAAGTTCGGCAGGGGGGGGAGTCCTCAATACAGGCCCCATCAGTGCGAACCCAAATATGGTCCGGAGGGCTACCAAGCCACCTGGCTGCAAAACACGATCCTTGCCGAGTAATATTTTACCCAAAACATCGGCACCAAGCAACAAATCGACCGTGCCAGGCAGGTCAAATTTAGGGTCAGCCAAATTCAAATCCGCGGTCAATTTTACCGCATCCGCAGACAAACGAACTTGCGGGTGATTGCCCAAGATATTCTCCATCACAATAGCCGACGATTCCAACGTCGGACGTGGAGAATTTGAAGGGGAGAACTCAAACCAAACGCGGCCCTCTACCGTGGCCACGGGGGCGTTCCCGACACCCCTTATTACATCTGAATATTTTTCAATAGTCTGGCCAGTCTGCCCTACCAACCAAGACGAGGCTATGCACCCCTGTGAGCCTGTGTCCAATATCGCTCGGACTACAACTGAGGCGCCCGTCCGTCCCCAGACCCTGACATGGGCCGTGGGCAAGAGGACGGTCTCAAAGGGGGGCGGTGCATAGCGGGGGCAGACGCCAACATCCTAATGCTGGCGTGGCGGCGACTGAGCGCCGTTGTCCCGAGACGGCAAATCAAAGTGCGGGTAGTGCCTAAACTCGGCCTCCTCTCGGTGACGACTGCCACGAGCCATAGACGGCGGTTCGTAGCGCCTGGAGCGTCCGTACCGAGGGTTGCGCGTCTCCAAACGGGGACGTTCCGCCAGAGGGGGGGACGGTAGTGGTACCGGACGCGCGTCACGGTAATCGTGGTACACTACTGGAGGTGATCTCGCTTGATCACGTGGAAGCGGGGAGGGCGAGCGGGACACAAAGGTGCGGGATTGAACCCGGGGCCCGCTTTCATACCCGCCCGTGGGGCTGCGCGCCGAACCAACTCGGCGATCGATGGCAGCACAGTCTGCGCGGCGTGGGGGTGATGAGCCGGACTCCAAATTGCGGGACTGGTCCCGGTGTCCACTGGCATACCCGCCCGAAGGCGACCCCGCGTGGTCGCGACGGCCATTCGCGTTGGCGCACAGGATTTTCAAATGGTGCCCTCCGCAAATAGGACACGGGTGAGTGTCGGGGCAGGCGCGCTGGTAATGGTCCCCTAGGCAAGAGAAACACCAGCCGCGGGCCTGGGCAATACGCCTACGGGCGGCCACGTGCAGGACCGCGAAGTCTGGGCACCGCACCGTTTGGTGTCCCTGCGACTTGCAAAACCGGCAGTCCGGTGGCGCAGCTTGAGCGACAGCGAAGCGGGCGGCCGTACCTCCTCTTGGTGCAGGTTGAGCATTGCGCCGTTGGTTGGTGGGTCTGGGACGTGATGCTTCCACCGGCGTGTCGGCGACCATGACGTCACCCATGCGACACTCGTCCTCCAGGAACGTCAGGAGCTGGTCAAAGGTAGGGAGAGCAGATGCCTCATCCCTAGTGTGCCCCTGTTCAAAACGTGCCCTCAAAGACACCGGCAATCGCTTGAGTACGATACGCACCAGTAGGTAAGACCACTTGGCAACCGGCAGTCCTAAGCGGTTGAGCGAATTGGTGGCTATTAGGAGGGGGTTCAGCAGCTCGGTCCTCAACTGGGCAGCATTGCTCACGACGGGAAGGTTCAAAATCTGGTCGACGTGGGTATCTGCCAGACAGCGCTGGTTGTGATAGCGCTTGGTGAGCAACGCCCGCGCGATCCCATAGCTCCCGTCACATATTGGGAGGTGCTGTACTAAGCCCCTCGCCTCTCCATCAAGCACGGAGAGTAAATAGGCCAGTTTTTGAGACGGACCCAAATCGTCCCTCGAGTCCACAAGGCTCTCAAACAAACCAATAAACCCCATCCACGTGTCTAATCGACCATCAAAACGTGGAAGATCCAAATTGGGTAATCTAGTCAAAAGGCCCACGGGAGTCTTCAAGGGGGCCCGGTGAGCCGGTACTCCGGCGCGCGAGGCTAAAATCTCCCGCGCGCGCTGGGCGATGTCGTCGGCAAGGTCCATAATTTGGACGTAGTCCTCGTGGACTTGGTCCCGTCGCTCCTGGGGGAATGACTCCAGGGGCACATCATCCAGATGCAAGATGAAGCGCCGGTAAAGCGCCTCCACCTCCTGAAGTCGTGTAGGGCATTTCTCATGCCTGTCCAACAATGCCTCGATTCGGTTCTCCCTTTTCACCAAGGCGGCAGCTGACGTGAACCATCTCAAATGAGTCGCAATCCCGGAATATGTCTCGCGGACAACATTATACGCGGCGGCAGACATCTTCAAAGCACAAACGGCACGAAACAAACAATATTATAATAACAAATAACAAAAAATCTTTCAATGAGACAAGCCGCTATTACTCTAAACAAATATCAAATCTTAAATATTTTAAATCAAACAAACAAAACAATTCCTTGCCAATGTGCAATTAATTTAAGACTTAAATTATTTATTTTAAGGTAACCAACAAAACAAACAAACGTATAAAATAAATGTTGTATTATACAAACGCACAACGCCACAATTTAACTATAACGTTGTTCAATATTAGACAATAATTAAATAATAATTTATATTAAATAATAACCTGAGCAACAACAAATACGATTAGCAATAGCACAAATAATTATCAAATCCTTTAAAATCTAATTGCCAATTCAAGTACTCAAATTAATTATTTAAAACTATACCAACAATTTAGATTAAACAAACAAACAACTAAATTAATCAAATTAAATTAATTAAATTAATTAAATCAATTTTCACAAATAATGAGGGTATAGTTTGTTCAACATGGAACATTCGAGAAACGGAGTTTAAACCACGCTCTGGGTACCAAAAATATGTTGCGTTCAACCTGGTGTTCTAATTAATAATAGGTTAAGTGGAAGCGTGATATCTCTCAGGCGCGAGAGGAACGAACATATACTGTATATCACAGCGTTACAAATTTACAATAGTACAAACTTACCCTGTTTTGTTCTTCAACAATGTCTTCACTGTGTCAAGCCCTAGCTATAGCTTCATTAACTAACTACGATAAATTGGCCAAAATAACGCAGAATGCTAATCAAACTATACTTAACTTTATGCAGGCAGACACGAACTCTTTAAGTCCTCAAAATGACCACATTTGGCGCGACTTAAGCCGTGAACTTTCACCAATCGTCTTAATGCAATTATACTATCACAATTATAGTTATCAAACAGTTCAACTCACATTAAATAGTATTAAGTATGGAGACACAAAATTCACTAGTTTTTATAATACTTTTTGTCATACAAAAATGGCGAACATTACATTTCGCGGTGACATTTCAAGGTTTTGTTTCAATTGTAATTATCGATTCACACAACAAGGATAATTAGTTTTATCAACAATTAATTCTAGTGACAATTTTAACTCGCGAAACAGTTGCAAGAAAAACGCTTCAAATCTCATTCAAATCGCGACGTAATCTGCAAACAAGATGTGTTTTGCGACTAACTCGCGCTCGGTCACCGCTTCGCGCGCGCGCAACGAGCCACGAGGACAGATGCACCGGTCAGTTCTCGACGTCATCGATAGTGACGTTATCAATAGTTAGAGATGCCCGTGCGCAGACAAAAATATGATAAGTTAATCGTTTGGTACATAACAGAAACTGTTTTACACATTTATTGATAAAAAAATTGGTCATAAAATTGGTAAAATTAAGTACGCGAGGTCGATGTAAGTGAATCGTCAATATTAAAGGCCCACACTAATGCACGCGACAGTGTCTGTGAATACGCGTCGCGACAGTGGCACGGATTTCGCTCGGTAAAGTAATATATAACTCCGAAGGTATTGGCATTACAGAAAAAAGTTTACATATAAAGTTGTTCATAATTAAAAGAGCAACACTTTCATATTCGGGTAAAATTTAATAAAATAGAACGGTTGGGAGAAAATGGCGAAAAATAAAAAAAGGGAGGAAAAAAAGTAAAATTTTTGCCTTTCGGAAGCAATAAATTGAAAAATATTGATAATAAAAAAAAAGTTTCGGATAAAATAGTTAGTAAATTTAATTTAGAAGAGAAAAGGTCTCTACAATTTTTTGCCTAACACTAACCGTTCTCGAGATATCGAATTAAACGCATTTTCATCGAAATGACCTTGAGCTGACCTCCCTAGATTCCCTCAAATTGGAATATAAGCTCAGAATACACCCCCCGATCGATCCTGCATAATTCCCAAACTAGGTATTTTAGTGATTATTTCTTTCGGTAATTTGACTGGACTAGCATCGACAGTAAGTCCATACCATAAATCGACGCTAACAAACACAGACTACTTTCGAATATCCACCGGTCTTTATAATATTCATTTAGAATGTAATAAATTTGAGGAAAACCAGCGAATCCATAGATCACGAGAGGTAAAGTGGTGTTTTACTCCCGGCGTATATAAAATATTAGACATTAGTAGATAAACTTGAAGCTAAGAAAACAGTCGGCAGTAATACTGACTCTGCATGAGGTTAAGGATAACTCTGAATGTATGATTTAAGGTTTTGTTTTAAATAATTAAGTTTATAACTACAATTTTTTAAAATGAAATTTAAATTAATTTAATCAAAAGCCCCTACTCGGAGTTTTCATTGTAAATACAACCTTATCTGTTAAGGGCCTACATCAATATTATCGTATATCATCGCCGACACGTACATATTAACACAGCCAGTAGGCACAGAAAATGAAGAATTAGGGATACTTTTCCTATTTACTCAAAATCTACTAAATATATTTTAATTCTGATTTACGTGTTTCTATATATAATAGTTACTTATGTTTTTAAAGTTATTTCATTAGTTAATACGCGATAATAGACCGACAAATGAAAAAAATAAGAAATGAGAGAGGTATTTTCGCGAAGATTTTCTATCGAGAAAACTTTTTTCAATCGCGTTTCTATGTTTATGCGATCCTAGATTATATATTGAAAAAACATATACTTAAAAATTAGAGCTCTAGCCATTCAATCTAAAGAAACAATGAAAACTTCGTACGTAGAAAAATGCACGAAGCTATTTTGGTATCCTCTTAACGATTTAATAAAAGTATCTCTTATAGGATTTTTTCTCATCAGCAGACCAATAAAAAGCCCTTGCAAGTAGTCTGTCTGTTGACTAAAGTCTGCCATACCCAACCAATTCTAGACAGAACTATATGAGCTTGATGACGTTAGTTTAAATAAAACATACAAACTTATGAATATATTACTAAGCTTCAAAAACTATCTACCTACCAGTATTTAACAAAGAAAGTAAGTGTACTTTCTTTGTTAAATACTGGTAGGTACTAGTACTGACTAAACATAATTATGGCAAAAAGAAATATGACCACTCTTTGACGTTGACGTCTGCTTCTCAGTTTCCTAACTTCATGTTTCTTAGCTTCAAAGCTAGCCGCGCGCTTTCACGGACTGCAGACTGCACCGGAGCTTACCTATTATTTTGCCTGTAACTATTGCTGTCATGATACTTTATTAACAACACGATAATTAACGAATTGTTTACCTCTATTATTATTTTAATATACTTATCATATACATAATATTCTGTGTTATAATAATTCCGTTTCTTATTTTTCTTTATGGCAGATCTAATTTATGCATTTATTTATTATTTCCCCAATTTCTATCAGTTGCAATGCCTCTGATATGACCTTGTACGTTTATAAGCGTCATAATTATGTAATAAAGTACAAATAACGCCCATTCAAGTAAATCAGGAGCTGTCATCGAAAAATGAAATGGAAATAGTATAGGTACTTTTATGTTTTGCGGGTTTTTTTCCTGTTACGTTGATATTACCTGCAAGTTGATAGCACAATTAGATCAATATTAAGTTAATGCAGCATCTTGATTGATTATTTATTTAGTAAACAAAAGTAAGCCAATTCGATAGTTGTAAAGAAAATACTTTTGAGCCGATGTAACTTAAAATAAAACAACGTTTTATATGTACTGTGAGTAACGGCAACCAACCGAATGAATTTAATTAATCTTAATACAATGACATTGACATTTTACATTGATTGACATATGTCTAGATAGATGGAGCTAGTAGTATCTACATTTTGATATTTATAACACTCCCACTCAAAATATAGATACCAAAAAAAAAAAAAAACAAACAAAAATTACATAACTTAAACTTTAACAATACCCAAAGTCTGTAAATGCTTATAATGTTTGATAGCACCTAAGCTCTTTGTAAGTAGGTCTGCAGGCATATCTGATGTACACAAATACTCAACACTAACAATATTTTCCTTTATCATTTCCCTACAATAATGATATTTGATATCAATATGTTTAGACTTATTATGAAAAACAGGATTGAGTAACAATTTTTGTGCACTCATGCTATCATTATAAATAACAATTTTATACAGTTTCTCAGTTATTTCATGTTGCAAGTTTCTTAAATATACTGCCTCTCTACAGGCCTCTGAAATGGACACATACTCTGCCTCTGTACTAGAGAGTGTAATACATTTCTGTTTACTACAACTCCAAGATATAACAGAACCAGATAACACATAACAATATCCTGAGTATGATCTTCTATCATTAAGATCATTACTCCAATCTGCATCTACATAACCTACAATATTAACATCTTTACCATTATAGTATTTTAATCCTAATTCCTTTGTCTTCTTTAGGTATCTTAAAATTCTTTTCGCATAATGCCACTGCTCTTCAGTGTTACAATTATTAAATTGACTTAAGAATGACACTGCAAAAGATATATCGGGTCGTGTAAGAACAACCAAGTACATGAGACTTCCGATGAGTTGCTGATAGGGATTCTGACTATTACAATTTTCTTCCCTTTTAGTTTTTAAACCTACTTCCATAGGAGTATTAATTGTCTTACAATCTGTCATATTGAACTTAGATAACAACTTATCAATGTACTTCTCCTGACTTAAAGTTACAGTACCCTTTTTTAAATCAAATGTAACTGACATCCCTAGACAATCTTTTACAATACCTAAGTCTTTTATTTCAAAATTCTTACTTAACACACTCTTAAGACGACACATTTCAGTATTATCATTAGAAAAAACAAAAAAATCATCAACATAAAGTGTAACAAAAGTCTTACTACTACCATTTATTTTAATATACAAGCAGGGTTCTATTTTAGATTTAATGTAACTATTAGCTAACATACAAGAATCAACTTTCATGTACCATTCTCGAGAAGCTTGTTTGAGACCATATATTGCTTTCTTTAATTTTAGAACCTTTTTATCATCATTACACACATAACCTACAGGTTTTTGCATGTATATAGTCTCAGACAAATCTCCATTTAAGAAAGCTGTTTTAACATCAAGATGAGTCACTTTCAGATCCATCTGTACTGATAACGCAAATAACAATCTAAGTGTAGAATGCCGTACCACAGGAGAAAATGTTTCACTGTAGTCAACACCATATTGTTGAGAACAACCTTTTGCCACAAGTCTGGCTCTAAAACGCACATTATTATCAGAGTCACACTTCTTTTTTAGGACCCACTTACACTTCACAATATTTTCACTTACAGGAATGTCGACTATCTCCCAAGCCTTGTTCTTTTCAAAGCTTTGTAGCTCTTCATTAATAGCCTGTTCCCAGTGTTCTTTATCTGGCCCTTCCAGTGCTTCTTCCAATGTTAATACATCACCGACTGGTATGTTACAATCATCTGTAACCATATATCCATATCTGTCAGGTGGCTGTCTCTGTCTTTTAGGTAATTTTCTCGCCATCATATCATCTTCAGTTTCTAAGAACTCTTCCTCAAATGATGGTACGTATGTCACATCCGAGTCAGCAGCATCTTCTACTGTAACAAATGAATCCTCTCTATTGGTGTCAAGCAAATCTCCCACTGACGATGATGATTCTTCAATTTTTTCTTTAATTTCAATCACATTTTCTTCACACGAGTCGTTTTCTTTTATAAATATTACATCTCGACTTGTTGTGAGAGTACATGTTACAGGATTATATATACGGTATCCTTTAACATCATCAGGGTAACCAACAAATATACATTGTTCAGATTTTTTATCCCATTTGTGTCTCTTTTCTTTAGGAATATGTTTCATAACGATGCTACCAAAAATTCTTAAATGACTGAGATTCGCCTTACATCCTGTCCATACCTCATATGGGGTCCGGTTCTGCAGTCCAGTTTTCACTATTCTATTCTGTAAATAAACAGCAGTGTTAACAGCCTCTGCCCAGAACTCCTTACTTAATTTAGCATCAAATAGAAGACATCTGGCCTTTTCTATAATCGTACGATTCATTCTTTCACAGAGTCCATTCTGTTGTGGTGTGTATGGGTTCGTCTTTTGATGGGTAATTCCAGATTTCCTCAAATAACTTTGAAAATTCCTGTTGCAAAACTCAGTACCATTATCAGTCCTCAAAGTTTTAATTCTTTTTGATAACAAATTCTCAACTTTTGCCTTATAGTCTATAAAGCTCTGCAAAGCTTCTTCTTTGCTTCTTAAAAAATAAACTTGTGTCATGCGACTATGATCATCTACAAAAATTATGAAATACCTTGATCCTCCGAGCGATGTATTCTCCATTGGACCACAGATATCAGAGTGTATTACACCCAAAAGTTCTGTACTCCTGTTTCCTTCATGAGCAAAAGGTAAGCGGCTCTGCTTCCCTTCACAGCACACAATACAGTTTGACTTGTTGATGTTTGCAGTCTCCGATAGCTGAATTCCTTCCACAGCATTATGCATTTTATTCATATTGAAACTATTCACATGTCCTAATCGACGATGCCAAACAACTGGAGACTCAACTACTGTTGCCACCATACACTTTGACAGGTTTAATCTATAAACACCATTAACTAGCGACGCAGTAGCTACTAGAATGTCCTGTTTATTAAATATTTCACATTCCTTGTCTGTGAAACGTACCTTGTTTCCCTGTTTGACAAGTTGGCTTACTGATAACAAGTTGGTTGCCAATTGTGGAACACACAAAACTTTTTCAACGATTATTCTGTAATCATTTTCTGTCGTAGACGTAATTAGGTTTATATTACCGCAACATTCCACGGGAATTTTACTTCGATTAGCAATCATGATTTCCTTTGTAAATCCAGTATAACAAGCATCCGTAATCCAAGCGGAGTTACTTGTTAAATGTGAACTGGCACCTGAATCCACATACCAATCTTCTTTGTCAAATGTTCCATTAAGAAATATGGCACTAAACGCATTTGTTGTTTTAGATTTCTTTTCTGAATCTTGAAAATTCTTCGAAAATTTTTTATTACTTTGACATTGGTTATAATAGTGGCCATATTGTTTACAATTGTAACATTTGACGTTCTCTTTTCCCTTGGCGGATATAGATAATTGAGAACTTGCATTTCCGCTGTCTTTGCCGACCATAGACTGTGTACTCTGTGTTGATTTTATTTTTGCACGAAGGTTCGGTTTATTGCGGAAACATCCGAATGCATTGGTAACGTTGGCATCGCTGTTTTCCGGTTCCATGTCCATCAACTTTCCTTTAATGGCGTCTGTAGTAATTAACATGCCGGAATGTTCAATAGCCATTATCATCGGCATATACTTTTCAGATAATCCTGCCAACATGATGGAACCGATCCACTCATCATTGATGCCAAATCCCGTCCCTTGTAGTTTTTGACTAGCTTCGACAATTTGTGTTACATACGATGTCATAGACGTACAATTTTCTAATCTAATAGAAATAAGATTCCTTATGAGACTAATTTTTCTCGTGAATCCTGAGTCGTCAAACAACATCTTTAACTTGTCCCACAATTCTTTCGAAGTACTGGCACTTTTTATGTGGACATAAAGTGCCGGATCAATGGTTAGAATCAACTTAGCTTTAGTCTTGGCATCATCCGCAGCTGCTGGGGGCTGACCCGACTCTGGTTTGATGCACCCAACCATTCCTTCTAATATTAGGAAATTTTCTGCTGCAAAACACCACTCACTAAAGTTCTCGCGTCCTTTTAGTTTCGGTACGCTGATTAAATAATTTGAAGAGGACGCCATGATGTCACTCACGCACACTGTCGTTCATGTAGTCACGAAGAAAAAAAATGTAATTTTACTGTCACTGTTTACTAAACCGAATTTCTAAGCTTAATCTCACTGATTATACTAGCAAAGAAAATGTAACTGGTTTTTATGGGATCTGGGTCCATAACCTAAAATAAAACAACGTTTTATATGTACTGTGAGTAACGGCAACCAACCGAATGAATTTAATTAATCTTAATACAATGACATTGACATTTTACATTGATTGACATATGTCTAGATAGATGGAGCTAGTAGTATCTACATTTTGATATTTATAACATAACTGCTATAAAATTTCTAAATTATCACAAAATAATGTGCAATTGTACATTTTATATTCAAAAATAAAAAAGAAAGTTAATAGATAGTCTGAAATATCTCGAGGCGACTTTGCAATAAACATCAAAGACAACGCCGAAGTGAATGACGCTGTGCGCCGCCCATGAACAGTTGACCTACGACGGTTAAATGTTGTGCTGAACTACTTAGGCATACTTACGTTTAAGGTTAATATTATCATCATTATAACTACAAAATTATCCTTAGAAGCCTTTGTATATCCTTAGCTAAACCCTGTGCCAATACGCTTGATCTGCGCGGCACAGTAGACTACAGTCTCTCCTGAGGTGAAGGGGGCCGGGCCCAACGGGATGTTATAGAGATGTTTTCCATCCATCCATCCATCAACCTTTCGCAGTCCACTGCTGGACATAGGCCTCCCCCATAGAACGCCACAACACGCGGTCTGGCGCTAACTGCATCCAGCGGCCCCCGGCGTATTTGACGATATCGTCGGCCCACTTTGTTGGGGGCCGCCCCACGCTGCGTCGTCTGGTTCGTGGTCGCCACTCGAGGACCTTCCGTCCCCAACGGTCATCAGATCGTCGAGCGATGTGGCCTGCCCATCGCCTCTTCAGCGTGCTAACTCTTCGGGCTATGTCGTACACACGAACGAACCATTGCGTGTCGAACCATTCAGGTACTTATCCAGGTCCATTTCCTTTGTTGTGGTTTTTTGAAGAAGGAATTCATCATAAAGAGATTTTCCTTCTCCAAAAAATCAGCCAACTTCTGCCCCAGAAGGGACCTTTTACGACACCCACGGGAAGTCACCTTCCCAAGGTGCAATATTCTATGCCGGCACCCCACGGCAAGAGATGTTTTATGAGACCGTAATAAATAATATGCCCACTTAACTTAGTCATGTAAAAGGCCTAGTTCAACGTTATCCTATATCTATAAAAGTTTACTTTTAATCACATCCGTAGGTGTTTAAAAGCACTTTCTATTTATTTACATAATATAAAACAAAGTCATTATTTTTGTATTTGTATGTCCCTATATGAGCTTATATATTCTTCAAAAGTATGCAACGGATTGTGATGCGGTTTTCTTTAATGGATGGTACAATAGGGTGGCTTTTTGGATAATTTGTTAAGATTTAGTTTAAATTGGGTGAGGGGCGATTAATATTTATAAACGAGGGTGAAACCGCGGCCATTAGCTAGTACTATATAATTCAATCACGAATCTGCTAATCGATATTGACTTTCACGATTCAATCGATCACTTTGATAAATCTTTATTACCTAGTTATCTATTAAACGAGGCATCTCGCCCGTCGGCAAAGATCTAATCAAAGAGATTCCTTGTAAACAACTTTCTGCCTTCATATTATATGTGTTTTCCACTATAAGTGAGTATATTTAATATTAGATAGTTAGATAGATAAATATCTATCATAGTCATACTTATAAATAATTTTCATAATAATATCGCAGAAATTCATAAAAATTTTGTGCAACCTTTCTAGCCGTCCTCCTAAATCACCTTTGTAATCATTATGTTATTTACTTTCATAGAATTTCTAAGCAAACAAATTTTATTACAAAGGTTTGTATAATAAAAGTTTGTGGAAGAATTTTCATCTTAGAAAATTCTTTCTTCTTCTCCTTCTTCTTCTTCAGCCTCTCTTCGTCCACTGTTGGACATAGGCCTCCCCCATAGAACGCCACAACGCGCGGTCCTGTGCCGCCTGCATCTAATGTCTCCCCGCGACCTTGACGATATCGTCGCTCCATCTTGTCGGGGGCCGCCATACAAATACTTTATAGTATACCAATAGCTATAGAAAAGTTTACAACGTAGAATAGCGCCATCTAACGCAAATATGATTTTACTCCAACACAACCTACACGGGCTTTATAATATATACAATTCAGGTGTCCGTTAACCTTAATTTATTTCAAATGATTCAAAAGATGGCAGCACTTACTTTAAAATTTCAAGGCAGCTCTACATTTTGTAATAATGTAGAGATACATGTAGAGCTCGTATAAATATTACTTTCAATGATGGTTAAACCCTTTGTAGTTATCTAGTTTATATATATAGAAAACATAATAAACAGTCGGAAGATTTTTTTTTTTCGTAGTAAATAACAAAAATCATTCTTAAGCATAGTTATGTAAAAATAATTACATTTGCTACAACATTATTTCATGAACTCTACCTACATAATATTAACATTTCTAGATGTAATCGAAGGTTTGCCTTGGATTCAAAAGTTTATTCTGAATATTTTGCATAATTTCGAGACGAACGAGCAATTAACAGACTTGACATTGTTCAGTTTGTTCGACGCACCGATGATGTAGGTTGCTGCACCGGTAAACGACGGTAGCGGCGGCGATATGGCTATCTCTTTCTATAGAATAGCGATTCACCTATATTGGAAAAGGTAGATAAACATCAAGCCTCACGTCACTGTTCAAACAAGGCTTGTCTTCCTAGTCTGTGTGTGAGAGACTCAAGAAACGAACGAACCGGCGGCTCGGCGCCATTACCTCTCGACGTATCCGCACGAACGTGACTGTGCCTGCTTTTTCACTTGTTTTCTTCATCGATCGTGTTAGAACATCATTACTGCGCAGTGTAAGGTAAGATTGTTAGTTTTAAGTTTAATTGGAAGCAGTGTTTTATATCGCGAAGTGATTGTGAAACAAAATGTAGTTGTAAAGAAGCTTTCTCGTTTATATATGCAAAGAATTTACTGAGGGCGATGTGTGCACACGGGCGAGTTGAAGGCTTGGAGGCAAGTTACGGTGAGCGGCGCTGCCTTCGCCGCCTGCGCACCCTGTTCTCATCAAACTTAAATGTGTCAATATTGAATTTTGATAACTCTTGTGCCAGTTTCACATTGTGTTGAGTGTTTCTGTGACTTGTGTATA
Source organism: Orgyia antiqua (assembly GCA_916999025.1). Lineage (NCBI taxonomy): Eukaryota > Metazoa > Arthropoda > Insecta > Lepidoptera > Erebidae > Orgyia > Orgyia antiqua. The sequence continues at coordinate 27,157,067 of OU779862.1, forward strand.
TTGTATAGGTGATTTATTCATGTTAAAACTACTATTGTAGCTATCTGAAAACAATGAAGTTACAGTTTCTTTGTGTTGTGAAACAGACGTGTTCCTCTTAACACTCGCTGACGCATTGAATTATCTACAACTGGAGTAACTTCTCCTTGAATTAGTGCCTTATCTTGTGTAGTAATACTTCCATATACATTGGATTTTATGAAGTAGGTACTGTTATTATTTTTTCAGTACACTACTTACATACTGAAAAAACATTTTTTAATGCTTTACAATACGACGTAGTCGTACTTACCATAAATGTAAGCAAATACTTGTTATAAAATAGTACTAACATTACCAAGTCATCGAAAAGATGAGTCGAGAACATAATCATTCAAGATAATGTTAAGCAAAAAAATGTCTAGAATGATTGAATTTACTCGTTTCCTTGATAAACAAAGGTAATCGTAAAAGATAAGCTAATCAATATTTAATGGTTCAACATAGAGAACACAAATGATTATCTAATGGGTTCTAATTATTAACTTTTAAAGAAAAAATAGTCAGTTATTAATTCATATAAATGTAATCTTGTTATTACTTTTGCATTGTTAGTCCGAAATTATTAAAGTTTCCAAAATTCAGAAAATAAGATGAACATCATGATTGTACTTAAAAACTAAAAAGGAAACTCTGACTAAAAGGCTTCTAAATCAGGCATAAAGCTTATTTAGTTTTAGGGCTATGACTTTATATAGAGTTGTTGTATTGTATATATACTATACTGAAATAATACATAATACCGCCCTCTACCCATCTTATAACCTATATTAACTTTCAAGTGCTCATAATTGCATCAGAAATGCATCAAAGTAAAAGTAATGATTGCGTTTCTTAGAAATTTAAACTCGATAACTATTGTATTTTAATGAACCTTTGTTCAGTATCTTGTCAATCAAGGTACTTGATACAGATCCTTTCACAGACAGTTTTTCTAGAAGCATTTGCAATAAAACTGATGAATTACAAGACCATTATTGCACTATGGTTAAACTATATTGGTACCAATTCTACGTGCACAACAAAACTAAACTAATAAATGAAGACAACTATGGCGTATTTTAATTAATTGGCTATTTTGTTGTGCGCCTTATTATTAATTAAAATCGTTAGTCTATAATATTCTAATAAAAAAGTTCTGTTCACATTACCGAATTGTGTTATTAACACTCAATTTTCAGTTTTTAGGTAAATTTAGTTGTCACTTATAATCGGTACCATTGATTACGTGTGTCATCTGTAGACATAAAAGTAGGTACTACAAAATGTTACGTAATAAAAGACGACCTTCATGTTAAAATCAACGTGCCGAGGCGATCGTTTGAATCCCCTACTCTCCTTTATCAAACTCAATGATTGATAGTGTCTGACTTTATTTGAAACGAAACTCCTTATGAAATTGGTGTTTTTCCATTTTATTACGGCTTTTTGACCTAGATGATTCATCAGAGATGTTTTCGAGTGTGACCACGTAGTTTTATGAAGAACTAGCTCCATTGCCACAGACTTCGTTAGCGTTTGCTATCAGCGTTTTTCGCATTTTAAAGTAGCCTGTGTTCTTTTTCAGGCTTTCTGACCAAATTTTATTTAAATCGATAATTACAAGTAGTTAGAGTTACTTTCTTGTATATACATAATAATATTAAAAAGAATATATTATTAAAAAGTTACGTCTACCATAAATCAACACTTAATACAGATACCATTCTTTTGTTCATTGTCCATAACAATATAAGCAGTTCTTTATCATCATAATTTGTTTTGTCACATATGGTTATGAGTATACATTTTATATTAACATTTTAAGTGCTCTTTATATCACTTTTCAATCTTTTATTTAGGGCAATTAAAGCATCTATAGACCCTCTTGAATTCAAACTCATTCATTTTGTGAGTGTGTTCCGCTTCGTCATGAAATTGTCGGTTTCCTCTCATTAAGTTTGTTGTCATGCACAAACGGAGGTTACTGTTCTATTGTTACAGCAGAATTTAACCTTATACAGAGATTTTTATTAGTAAAACAGATATTTTAAGCTTCGTTTATGATCAGAGAGCTACGAGCCATATAATTAACTAAATGATTGGCCTAAATAGTCTAATTCCATGCCTGATATCTACAATTAGAAATGACATCACATAGATTTACCCAATAGATGTAACAATCAATTGCTTTAACGACTGGTTGTGGATAAAAACAACGTTGTATTTGTGACATGACGCGGCAATCATGTGATCTCGTGTAATAACTGAATAGAAAATGAACGAATTTATATGACTGATAGTTATAACATTATATAGTAGTATGACCACTGTCATTCGTTATTCGGCGTACTGTTTTCGGGATAGTTAAATCTTTCTTAATGTAGACTGCTTTGTTGAATTTTAAACTACACTTATTTAAAGTAGCAAAAATAATATCCTGCTATGAGTCTCAGATGTATCAGTTTTATGGTTTCGACGGGCTTCGTGGTCTAGTGGTTCGTATAACGGACTGCCGATCATGAGGTCGCAGGTTCGGTTCCCGCCTCGGACAAACATTTGTGTAATGTTTATAAATGTCATCCTAATGTTTGTTCTGCGTCTGGGTGTTTCTATGTATTTTAAGTATGTATTTACAAAAGAAAAGTAGTATATGTATTATATCCGTATTCTGGTACCCATAACACAAGCATATAAGCTTAGCTTGGGACCAGAGGACGCTGTGTGAAATGTCCATGAATATTTATTTATTTTATTTATTTATTTATTTATGGTCTTATTCATAATGACTTATCGGAGGTTTAAAAGTTCGCTAAAATCAGTTCGCGAAAATTGTCAAAACTTGTTGTCATGATACTCTTTTTAGGCTAAAACGTTTATTACCTCTCCGATAAAATCTCCGTTTAAACCTCCGATAAGTCATTATGAATAAGACCAATAGTCTTTAAAGGATAACACATTACTGTCAGATATTATGTTTATAAATTGAATAGTAGCTAGGTACTCTTAAAAGTATGTATTTACAAAAGAAAAGTAGTATATGTAGTTTATCCGTATTCTGGTACCCATAACACAAGCATATAAGCTTAGCTTGGGACCAGAGGACGTTGTGTGAAATGTCCATGAATATTTATTTATTTATTTTATTCACATTATAAAATAATTAAGCTCAGACTTTACTGTATGATGCTATGTGGTAATTATTTTATCACAAATTCTTAATAGTTTCGTCACAAATATTTGTTCAATACAAATATGGCTTTAACCTTTACGATATCGATAAAACTTCGCCAAAATCGGTAACTGTTGATTGACTAATCAAATCAAGGAAAACCCTAATAAAACTATTTTTAATCAATTATGCAACTCTGTCAACATTTTCGTTTTCAATATTTTCTTATAAAATATTAGGTAAATAAAACTACTTTTTACGGATTTAGACGCGTATATTTGTTTTAAATTATGGCCCGACGTTTCGGAGACTCTCTTTCGGAGACTTTCGGAGTCTCATCCGTGACCATGGCGACTGCAAAGTCTGCGAAACGTCGATATACGCGACCAAATCCGTAAAAAGTAGTTTCATTTAAACAAATGAGTCGCGCAAGTGTTAAAAAATATTAAATGTTAGGTAACTTATTTTGTTCAGGAAAATAAGTATTCTCTAAATATATTATGCTATCCTTCAGCCTTTTGTTTCCCCTAATGCAACGTTTCTCAAAGTGGACGATAACGCCCCTTGGCTTTTAGCATGATGAAATATATCCTTTGTGTCATTCTGTGTACGCTATAAAGTATGTCTGTGTCCTTACATCCATAGATTTATACAAACTTTGACGTTTAAAATATAAGAAATACTTGAAAAATAACTGAACATTGTTTACTTCATAAGCCAAGGGGAGGACAGAGCTAAGACTAATATTTGTAAAAGAGGTTAATAAACTAAGTTGGTTCGTCTAGCATGTGTGCGGTATTATGGTACTTGTCCACAGATCACCTCCCATAGATATAGCGATACGAGATTTTTCGACAATTCACCAACGTTAGATTGTGGGGTATGGAATCATTTTTGAATGCGTTCGGTGTGCGTTGATCGCCTTGCATGTGGAATCTATAAACGGTGATCTGTGTACTTGTCCGACCCGAATCGACACGCTTATATATGAACACTTCGGCACACACAGCATTACAATACATACATCTATAGGTACATAAATCTTAACATCTTCTCACGGTCGTAAAAAACTCTCATGTTCATATTTTGTAGACATACTTTTATTGATTTTTGTTTTGGAATAATTTGCTTTTTGTTGAATTTTATGGTAACCTATTGAGAAATATAAGTAAGTAGGTATACTAAGAAATTAAGAATTCGTAGATAATTTTTTCTTTGTATAAAGTTATGGAGGGTAGAAGTAAGGAGGACCGTCTTGTATGGGGGATCAGTCCAAAAAGTGTCCACTTGTAAACAGCAAATTATTGTTCGAACACTCACCGAAATAGCGCTAGTGTAGCAAGTGGAAATGATATGAATGTAGCCGTTATAAGCAGAGTGAAGTGTGCTGGTGTTTCGGTAATTCTTTAATACTGTTTTCTATTTGCTATTAACAAATATTTGGGGTACTTAAATACACCGTATAATTTTATTTCATACTCATGTTTGTCTATATATTATAATAATTTAAAAAACCGCGCTGTAACAAAGCGGAAGTTTTTCTTTCCTTTATGATAATTTGTGGCGCTCTTTTTAAAATTCTTCCACTTGCTACTATAGCGGCACCTTAATTTGCTCCCGTTCAATGGACACTTTTTAATACACTGAGATGGTCCTCCTTACTTCTACCCTCCATATATAAAGTGTACTTAGACTTTGCTTAGATCTTCAAAATGAAATTCACCTTCTCAATTACCTACCATCTTTTTTCTAAGAGCCAAAACCAGAGCTTATATTTGTATTGTATTAGTATTAAAACGATTACATAAAATAATAATGGTTTTAAATTATTTAATTAAAAGAATAACTAGTTTATAGACATACCATTGTGTAACAATTTTAAGCAAGTCTATAAGTTCTAGGACTAAGCTACAAGGAACAATCAGAAGAAAAAAAAATAGCTTAAGAGATTTTATTTCCTTTGCACATGCTGAATTAAAAATAAAACAAGTTTCATATAAAGATATTAAAAAGTTAAAAAGCAATGGCGGTACGTCTTAAAATGTTAAGAAAAAGCTAATTGGTGCAAAATGATTCAGCCTAAAGCGGGAATGGAGATTGAGCTCGTCTTTCTAAGAATTGCAAAAGAAATTCTCCGCATACTAAACACTGCGTGTAAGCTGTTTTCTTTTTGCCTTTATTTTAACCTTTATTTAACACCGCGGCACCGCCTGGTTCGAGAATACTTATCTTATTGGCATTACAAGTAAGAAAAACGTATATTTATTAAAGCTACTGGTATTACCTACTTATTTTATGTGGATGGACAATATTTTTAGGGATTTAAATAAATAGTTATGAAAATATATCACAACGACACTTGGTCTCATGATCAACTCTATTTCTATGCTTGTGTTACGGCTTCCAGAATGCGGATTCTTTGTGCCTTTTAAATGAACGCTTAACTTTATACGTATAGCCATTCAACTATTCTCTTGAAACAGCATTTAATTTATCTTTCTTCAGTAGATCTGTACCTAAACATAAATTAGTTTAAAACTCCTAGATCATAAAAGAAAACTCCTCCAGTAAATACGTAAAAGACATGGCTTATTGTTTAATCATGCTGAACTCTGAGGACCGGGGCAATAACTTCGAGTAAGCGGTTTAACTAGTAAATTACAAATTAACATACAAAAAAAATTCTAAATATATCTAACATTGTATTTTGTGGAAAATAAAAATATACCTACGTCGTAATTTCAATATTATTGTCTGTATTGATCTGCCAAGCCAACAGGCCATCTATTCTCGTCAATTATATTCCATTCGTCTGTAACACGCAGGCTATTATTGTAAATAAGTAGTTACGTTACTGTGAAGAATACATTCTATTTATATATACCCTTAATACCCTTAATATAAACATCGTACGATTGTACACAAAAACAATAAACTGTAAAAAGTGCCAAGAGTTAATTTTGTTTAAATGAATCTCTATTTATTAGTTCCTATGGTATGTATCTCTAGCAATAGCTAATATTTAAATTTAAAAAAAGAATTTTGGCCAGAAATAAAAAATAAATTATCTTGAATAAATTCGAATTTCGAAGAATCATCATAATATTATAGGTACATATTATGTGAACTTTTTTCATGTCTGCATAAAAATGTTGAGGTAAAAAATATTCACAAAAAATAATCTCCAGCCAGTCAATTGCATATCGATATCTAAAAAAAAACATGAACAATCTTTGATACAATGATTTCGCGCCATTTTGTTTGCCATTTGTTTTGTATTAATATCTCTCCCATGGGTCGGAGCGCGATATTTACAAGCCATAAAATTCCTTTAGCCTTTAAAAAATACGAAACATATAGAACAAGAGAACAAGTTACAGAATTATAAATTGTTCTTTATAGTATAATTATGTCATGGTCCTACATTATAATTTTTTTTTTATTTTACTGCTGTCTAACGCGTTAAGGACAAGTGCCCTCACAGTAACGGAAATAAATCTTGACACCATGAAGTTATAAACGTAAGAAGTGCGATAGGAAACCCCGAGAGATATTTTTCCTTATTTTACAGTAGGTACTGGTAGGTACTACTAAAACAGTGCAATACACTTTTGATGATACGGAAACGTAATAATTTGCTCAGTACTGTTTTTAAACTTTGTATTGTATTTTTCATTATACAAAGCAAGATTTATCTTTAGTAAAACATACATGAGCTGAGTTTTAAACAGATGCTGTTCATTTGATACAGACATGGCAAATTATGACGTCATCGTGATTTTTACTTGCATATGTGTGTGTGTCTAGTGTGAATAAGGCGCACACTAAAACAGAATGATCTGTGTGCGTAAATTGCGCGACATGAGAAGAATGTAATTTACACGAAATGTGTTAAAATTTTTATTTATGATAATAGTTATTGACTTTTTTTTTTAAATATTTCCACCAAGTCTAATAAGTCTAATAACCCTGACGCAGTTCGGATAAAAAACTAATTTTATTATAAAGTACCTACTCAATATTATATTGTATTGGAATATTTTTACTTGCATTGTTTATTTATATCATTGTTTTACGATTAGTTTTTGAAATTACTTTATGTAATTATTGATAAATAACAAAATGTTACAGAAATAATTAAATTTGGTTTTTTTTTTGTACGACGTGTTTAGTTATACTTGCTTTAGAATGTAGCGTCATAAATATTAGATGTTTTCGCTCTTAAGACGATACCAAAATAGCTTCGTGCATTTTTCTATGTACGAAGTTTTCATTGTTTCTTTAGATTGAATGGCTAGAGCTCTAATTTTTAAGTATATGTTTTTTCAATATATGATCTAGGATCGCATGAACTCAGAAACGCGATTGAAAAAAGTTTTCTCGATAGAAAATCTTGGCGAAACAACCTCTAAAATTTTTTATTTTTTTCATTTGTCGGTCTATTATCGCGTATTAACTAATGAAATAACTTTAAAAACATAGGTAACTATTATGTATAGAAACACGTAAATCAAAATTAAAATATATTTAGTAGATTTTGAGTAAATAGGAAAAGTATCCCTAATTCTTCATTTTCTGTGTCTACTGGCTGTGTTAATATGTACGTGTCGGCAATGATATACGATAATATTGATGTAGGCCCTTAAAATGCACTGCCCTTTTACGTTTCATATTGGCAAACGACGAATTATGTGCGTACTTTGATGATATTTAGTACACAAGCTATAAGTGTTTATTACGCTTACCCATTTCTGTTGACCACACTTCACATTTTAAGTGCGAATGAGAAGGAATGCTACAAATATTATAATTAAAATGTACGAGTACAGAACCTCATCGCATTTTAGCATGGTAATTTCAAGGAATTTTGACATAAATCTTATTGTTGTTAGATATCGGTAGGATTTAATAAATAAAATAAATAAATAAATATTCATGGACATTTTACAGAACGTCTTCTGGTTCCAAGCTAAGCTTATATGCTTGTGTTATGGGTACCAGAATACAGATAGAATACATATACTACTTTTCTTTTGTAAATACATACTTACTACTACTACTACTTAATACACAGAAACACCCAGACGCAGTACAAACATTTGTATGACAATTACAAACATCACACAAATGATTGTCCCGAACGAGAATAGAACCCGCGACCTCTTGATCGGCAGTCCGATACATAAACCACTTAACCACGAGGCTGTGTCATGATAAATTGTCGATGAAAATTATTTCTACTTGATTGCCTTGATTAACCGGTTACCATTAGGAATTAATCTGCTAGTAAGTAGGTACTGGCTTTAAACACTTTTCCCCTTTACAAGCGTACTAACTGTTGCCCGCGATTTAGAATGCGTGGAATTGTGAAATATGCTTCCTGGATAAATTTTCTATCCAACACCGTAAGGATTTTTCCAATCGGCCCGGTAGTTCCTGAGATTAGCGCGTTCAAACAAACAATTGGTCTTATTCATAATGACTTATTGGAGGTTTAAAATTTCGCTAAAATTGGTTTGCGAAAATTGTCAAATCTTGTTATTCATAATAGTCTTTTTACGCTAAAACGTTTATTATCTCTCCGATAAAATCACCGTTTAAACCTCTGATAAGTCATTATGAATAAGACCAAAAGTCTTCAACTTTTTAATATCAGTATAGATATGTACTTACATAGGCTGTGTATAGGGTGCATAGCAAGGAATCTGCGAGAGCGTCTGGTAGAGACAAATATTCTTAAAATTTCTATATTTGACGGATCTCTTGGTCTAGTGGTTTATGTAACGGCTGCCGTTCACGAGGTTGCGGGTTCGATTCCCGAACGGAATAATCATTTGTGTGATGTTTATAAATGTCATACAAGTATTTGTACTGCGTTTGAGTGTTACTATGTATAATAAGTATGTATTTACAAAAGAAAATTAGTATATGTAGTACATACTCGTATATACCATATCCGTTCTTGTACCCGTAACACAAGCATAGCTTGGGTCCAGAGGTCGTTGTGTAAAATGTCCGTGATTATTAATTTATTCTAGATCTGTCACCATAAGGAATTGAAGTATAAACTTCATACGTTATGATAATTATAATTATGACATGTTGTTGCTATCTTGTCTTAAACCAATGACTTGTTCATTCGTGGGTTTCTCCGTTTACGATGTTTTCGTTGTTGAATTGAACCAAATATAAATATATTGAAGGACGCAAAAATTCTAAACAATATCCTTTATACGTATTCCCTGATATTAAAGTCAAAATGAGAAGTCTCGTGTTGCGATACTTAACATACAGAAACTTGTAATCAAATTGTAGAGTAACAAATGTAGAGTTTCAATCTAGTTAAAAAAACCTGTCAAGAACGAGGTAAACTCGCGTACTTAGGGTTCCGTATATGGTAGACTGGAAATGATAATTAATTGCTTTTAAATAAACAGTTAATTAGGCTCAAATCAATTCACCAACTTAATTTTGTGGTTGAAACATCGCCTACATTTCAGCTACTTCATAAGTTGGTATTTGGTATAGACAAGATTTTCGTGTGATGATTACATTTTTCCCTATATTAACACTGTATAGGGTTGGTCCTTGCCGATTTCAAGTCTTTAGATCAATGGAAAGTAACCTGTTGGTTTTGATTTCCTAGCGTAACATAATACACAATACACAAAATAGTAAGTGCAGAAAATTCAGAAAAACTAGTCTACTAACTAAATAATTGTATGAATCATTGGTCAACCATGTTACCATTTCCATCAGGTTAACCATTTCCGAGTTATAGGTACAGTACTACATTGATGTTCGAGTGGTAATCTTGTGGTCACAGCAAAGTTAATGATGACGCAGGGGATGACATAATGCATTCGATGTGGTTTAAATACAATGAGTATTGTGCCATAACACTTGACTTTATGATCACTGAAACCTTACTCTTATAAGTACCTAACTCTAGCAGCTATTTTATCAATTAGCTGTTCCCAGTGACTTCGTAACTGTGGAATTTCGAATATTCTCCCCGTTATTGTAACATTTTTCACCAATGCTTCGCTCCTATTAAACGCAGCGTGATGTTATATAGCCTATAGTCTGATCTATACAACACAAAAATAACTTTTCAATACGAACCAGTAGTACCAGAGATTAGCGCGTTCAAACAAACAAACAAACTCTTCAGCTTTATAATGTTAGTACAGATGTTAAAAGTGAGTCCAATGATTATAAATTTCTTTTCGAATTATACTACTCCAAGTTATTAAATAAAAATGTCACTGTGAGGGTCAAAACATATTCGAAAGAGATCAAATATTTTAAAATAGTTAAAGCACGTTTGTTTATGATTATCAAAACTAACGCTTAGTAAATAATTTTATCTTTTCTCTTAAAATAAGATTCTACTGGCATTATTATAACGATCTAATATCAATAAACAACGCGATTCTAATTAGTAACGATGTAGCTAAGTAATTATCTACTATTTAAAGCTTTCATTCTAAAAATAAATAAATTCTAGATCTCTTTTAGAAAAGAACTATTTTAAAGTCTGTAAAAATAAAATCTACTTTTAGTAATGGATGTCTTAATTAGTTCGGTAAATTCCAATCCTCGAGGACGTACAATTTTAATGAGTTTTTAAGTTAATAACTTATATATTTCTGTTGTATTCTTTGTTAGTGTTAATGACTAATGCATTTAAACCGTTTATTAATATATTATATTCATTTTTGATAACAATTTATACAAATATATATGTGTATGTCGGAGTAACATAATAGAGAATGGAATTGCTATGGTTTACTATTAGTCTACAAATTGTAGAAACTGTCTTTAAGATGTTCATACATCAAGCTGACATTCTCTTTCACACATAAAAGGGCTCCACTGCAGGTCTCCAACCAAATCCCCTATAACCTGCGCCTCTACCACCAAGATAATGATGTTCACACAAAACATCACCTTTCTATCGTCACTTTACACTTTCTCACAAATATATATAATTATACACTCTATAATTATACACTCGCGATTATGACCGGTATAAACTCTTTTAGACTACTGTGAGTGAGCAACTAGTCGGGCAGAGACTCGCCCTGTCTAACGTCTCAAACGATACTGACTATTAGCTCTGTGGCTGTCTCGTTTTTATACTGACTGTGAGGTGGGGCAGCGTAAAACACAAGGTGGAGAAATCACGTGTTAGGACTTGTCTACAATTGTTTACGATAACGAATTATACTTTCACATTTCTTTATTTTTATTGACGCTCCGTCATATATAATACTACCTGTTGCCTGCGACTTCGTACGCGTGGAATTCAGAATGTTTTTCCTGTTTTTGAAACATTTTTACTGCTGCTTTCCCCTACAGATCGTAGCGTAATGTTATATAGCCTACAGCCTTCCTCGATAAATTATCATTCTAAATGATATTCCAAGATGCTGGCAGGGGTGAATATATATACTTTGACATATTTTATGACAGGTATAATAACAGAATGCGATTGTTACGTATATTTAAATTATAATATATTAAATAATAATAATTCACATAAGCTTAGCTTCAAGCCAGAACTGAAGACCACTACATCCTAGTGTGAAATGTCCATGAATATTTATATTTAACATCGATTATCTGCTTATGTTATCAATTATCTGGCTGGGATGGTGACACATGTCTTAATCTGTCACCACATAAACCTTGAGTTGCTCATCATTGTGAAATGTTAAATAAAACCATAACCAAATAATGTAAACAAGAATTGTGCCGCAAATTTACACGTAGCCGTCTGAGACGCCAATTCCAAGTAAATTTCACTTTTGAAGTCCGGTCCAGTAGTATGACCAGTATGTATCCTTTAATTAATGTTAGTAATGTAGTGATAAAAAAATATTACGCAAATAGTACTTATGAATAAGAGCCGATGTAACTATCTACTATATAAAAATAAGTCGGGTTTTCCTTCCTGACGCTATAACTCCAGAACGCACGAACCAATTTCCACGGTTTTGCATTCGTTGGTAAGGTCTCGGGCTCCGTGAGGTTTATAGTTAATTTTTTTTTTTTGTTACTTTTTTTTTGGTATGGCTAAACAACGTTTGCCGGGCCAGTTAGTTACTTATGAATATGCGACAAGAGTTTTTCAATGGGTGTGTTATCTAACTTATCAACAAAAAATTTATGTCGGTGATTAAAAATTGATTTTGCTAAGGTTAATAATTTAAATTGTTAAGTTTGTGACGGAAAATAAAGACATTTACTGTCACTTTTTAGGTTCAGTTAGCCTTATCTGTAAAGTGTAAACCAACTCAGCAATATATCTGACTGAAAAGAGCTCCGTGACACATCTTTTGTGAGACACAAATGGACTATAAAATACGAGAAGTATTTTTCAGTTTAATTAGTTCAATGCGTTTAAGTTGAGCTTTAATTTTCTTTTTTTTCCCATGATGTATCTGGGTTTTTGACTCCAAATTCATCATATAAATTACAATCTAGCCTACAAAGGCTAATAAGTAATTTTAAACTAACTTAAATTGCTAAATAGAATATGACTAAGAATGTGTCCATACTGTCCATTAACACTTTTCTTACTGTCTCTATTAAGGCGAAGACACTTTATTCATGTGTTCTTTAAAACTAGCACTCACTGCACTATTAGCACTATCACTATTAAAAAACTAGTTCAAACGGTTTTATTCTTTTAAGTCTTCTCACTAGATCCGTATTATCAAGGAGCTGTATAGCCGTTAACGTTAACGTTTACGTGATGGTGAAGTCGATTGTGATGAGCTTCAGCAAACTTTTTAATTATATTTGTGACCTTGTCAACCTGTAGATCCCTATGGATGTCATCAATTCGCACATACCAGGGTGCGTTTATTATGCCTCTTAGGACTTTGTTTTGGAATCTTTGAATAATCTGTACAGAGCTTTAATGACAAGAATAAATAGGTATAAATTAAGCAAAGCATTGTTTTCGTCAATACTATGGAAACTTACAACATTTTACGTACACTTTTAATTTTACGTATGTATGTTAAATAATCACCTATTGCTCTCATTATACTTATCTTAATTGTTGGCAAAAAAAAATTATCAAGACGAATAATTAAATGCCTATCTATAACAAAAACAAACAGGTGAATATTTTAGAGAAGCTAGTTTAACCAAGTTTTTTTTTTCTTGTTTCAGATCTTTCAAAGAGTACATAAACTGCACTTCAAAATCTATCAACAAATTTCACGAAACGACCTGTAAGTACATAGATTGTATAAAAGTACTTTTAGTCAGTTTTACTCACAGACGCGTTTTCAGAAATGTTTCAGTTAGTTTAAGTTTTCCATTTTGTCCAATTATTCATTTATATTAAAGAGTAAGAAATAATTTAATCTACATGAATGAATTAAACAAAAGCAAAAATATAAATGAGTTAACAATTAATAAGTTAAGCTCGCCTTTGTGCACACTTGTAATATTATTATTAACTAGCTGTTGCCCTCGACTTCGTCCGCGTAGAATTTAGGAAATTTTCCCCGTTTTTGCTACATTTTTAACTACTGCTTGCGTGAGAGCATTATAAACGTAAGAGTAAACAAATATAATCAGAATGAACGAACTGCTAAGCTATCAGGAGTTACACGTGTTATTGAGTCAACCATAAAATATAGATATGTGTTGTTTCGGGATATTTTTTAGACAATTTTATGTAGAATATTTCCGTCATACATGATTTCTATGTAACTTTAACCATTAAGGCTATACATGCGACGGAAGCTTAAAAAATGGAGCACCTTTTCCCGTTTTCCCAACATTTCCCTTCACTGCTCTGCTCCTATTGATTGTAGCGTGATGAAAAGTATACTATAACCTGCCCAGGAGTATGAAGAATAATTGTACCAAGTTTCGTTAAAATCCGTCGAGTAGTTTTTGTTTCTATAAGGAACATACAGACGGAAAGACAGACAGACAGACAGACAAAAATTTTACTGATTGCATTTTTAGCATCAGTATCGATCACTAATCACCCCCTGATAGTTATTTTGAAAATATATTTCATGTACAGAATTGACCTCTCTACAGATTTATTATAAGTATAGATTTTGCCTTACTTATATAAGTGTAAAGTAAAAAATTAATGAAAAAAAAAATTAATATAGATAAGATACCCAAAGAATATCCGGTATGTCAGCAGACAAGTAAGTAAGTAGTTCTCCTACGATAGAATTCACAGAAATTAGTCTCTAGTCTCTACATACTACAAGACGAAGCCTATCAAAGTACGTCGCAAAAATATTCATGCAATAATAATCGGATAAGAAACAATAATAGAATTAATTTCTGCGGCATTTTTATATAAACAATATGATAATATAATAAAAGAGATGTCTGTTAAAAATTTCGATAAACGTTATAACAAAAAATGCATTCATTGATAATCTTGTGTTTCTTCTTAAAAATATAATAATACAAGGATGTTATGTGTTTCAATGCTATCTTATTAAGTATCTTTTATTTATAACAAAGACTGTTTATAGTGTTTGTATGCGCGTCTGTTCTTTCATTATCTATCACTGGCTTGCTACAAAGTCTTTATTAGAGACTTATCATATTATTTTGTGTAATAAAAGCTTATTGATAATCCACATTTTATGCTATTACCAGCTGTTGTAAGCGTGGAATTTAAATTTTACACTTTTCAACATTTTTTACTGATGCTTCGCTCCTATTATTCACAGTGTGATATTATATAGCCTATAAGCCTTTCTCGATAAATATGCTACCCAACACTGAAAGAATTTTTGAAATCAGACCAGTGTTATCTAATATTAAAAGAATCTAAAATGAAAAGAAACGAATAGAGAAGAATAAAAAATTCCATGGAGTTTCTTGTCTGTTCTTCTCCATAGGATTCGCGTTTGGAACAGACACTTAGTTTCTGACGTTCTAAAAGAGCTTGTAAAACATGCCAGCTTGAAATAAAAAAAAATTGACTTTGAATTTGACTTTGACATTAGCGCGTTCAAACATACAAACAAACTCTTCAGCTTTATAATATTAGTATAGAAGTATAGATGATGGAATGATCACGTTTCTTAAGGGCCTACATCATTATTATCGTATATCATCGCCGACACGTACATATTATTATTAACACAGCCAGTAGGCACAGAAAATGAAGAATTAGGGACACTTTTCCTATTTACTCAAAATCTACTAAATATATTTTAATTCTGATTTACGTGTTTCTATATATAATAGTTACTTATGTTTTTAAAGTTATTTCATTAGTTAATACGCGATAATAGACCAACAAATGAAAAAAATAAAAAAATAGAGAGGGTGTTTCGCTAAGATTTTCTATCGAGAAAACTTTTTTCAATCGTGTTTCTGAGTTTATGCGATCCTAGATCATATATTGAAAAAACATATACTTAAAAATTAGAGCTCTAGCCCTTCAATCTAAAGAAACAATGAAAACTTCGTACGTAGAAAAATGCACGAAGCTATTTTGGTATCGTCTTAACATTTAACAATTTACCTGTGGATGTTTGAGTCGCCTTATCGCTAAGGAATGTGAAGTTCAAACAATGAAACATTATAAAAACAAACATAATTTATTCACTACGTGTTTTCTAGAATATTGAACTATAATTGTTCTAAAAAAATTTCAACTCACTATCACCACTTATAACTTGGTGACAAATGGATGAACGGGTAGAAAGCCAGAGGGCCAAGTCTGCTAATTCTGCTATTACAATCATATTACAATGTTGTTATAATGGTCAGTCACTGACGCCATAATGACGTCATTATGACAAAAAATTAATAGTAGACTACCAAATTTGATAAAATTTCGCCATTATGACACCATTATGGCGTCATTATCACACCAAACTTGATTTTTTGTCACAAATGATGCCACTATGGCGCCATAATGGTGTCATTGAACTGTCATTATGACAACATTGCATTAGCAGACTTGACCCCCATGTCTCAGTAATAATGTACTGTTTTACATTTTAGTACGGAAAGAACCCTAAAAAGAATACCTTTACACAGCCTTAGCCTTAAATTATGAAGTAGGGAACTAAAAACGAACTATAATATCATTTATATGAAATATTATTTCCTAACAGAGCACGGTAGTTAAATACAATAACTGGCTTAAATTCATTGTAATTTGAAACGGAAATTAATCTCATTAATGCTCTATTAAAGTCTCTTTAACTTGCGAACTGCAAAAAACGAATGTATTTTAGACTTAACTAGATAATGCCCGCGATTTTACTCGCGCTTATTGTTATTGAGCCCCCACCTCTCTAAGTAAACATCAAGTTTTAAGAAATTGTACAAAAAAGCCGACCTGTTTATAACCACTCTGTCTATTAAAAAACGCATAAAAATCCGTTGCGAAGTTTTGAAGATACAAGCTAGTTATGTCGTCCGATACACGTGACAACCCTAACGAAGTTATGTCGTTCGATACAAGTAATTACGTGACAACCCTAGCGACAACACAACTCGTTGCTCCATCTTCTAAGAGCGCTGACTCAGGTTAACGCGAATATGTTGCGACACCATCTGCTTCACGGTGGCATCGCCTTCTTACAATACCATTGTATTAATTATAAGTTAATCTTAGGTGAACCTTTGTAACGAATAAAGGTCTCATAAAATAAAAAATAGTATTTTTAAAAAGTCCTCCGAAGCTCCCAAATCTTGACTGGCGCAGCCTTTTCGGATTTTCGCGTCGCGAATAGTCTATACGCGTCGAACAATCACGTTAACGAAAATCCGCGAACCTAAATAAATTCGTCAAGAAAATCCGTGCATCGTGCATCTTAAACCACGACGGGAGGACGAAGAGGCCTAAGATTCAACCATCGAGGGACATGGGCAGTCTGTAAGTAGACTCATATCGCTATTTCCAGTCTATACCAATCCTATTCGTTATTTTAGTTATACGTGTCTAGAAATAATACGCGCTATTTCCAAACATCGAAAAGTGCTGTGTGATTTCTTTTACATAGGTTTAAGACAGTGTTAAAATAATTGCATATAATTACTTAAGGCGATACATAAATAATTGAAAGAAGAAATATATTTAAATATTTACTTATTGAACTTTGAATTCATTTAATATTTTAAACAAGTGATAAATAAATATACATTTGATTAATAAAATAAATATAATATTTTAATTTTATAATAAATAAAATAAATTTTAATAAAAATATAAATAATTATAATGGAAAATATCAAACAAATTCCTAAAGAATTAACGAATGTCGTTCCGAGATTTGACGGTGACGAAAAATTATTAAATTTGTTTATAAGGAAATGTGAATATTTAATAAGCAATTGTAGGATAGAAGGAAACTCACACCAAGATTTATACGTATTTCATATCATAACATCACGCTTGTCTGGTAGAGCCGCCGCCTTAGTAAGCGAACGACAAGATTTAGACACCTGGAGTGACTTAAAAACCGCATTAGAACAACATTTTGGTGACCCGCGTTCAGAAGAATGCATAGCTATCGAACTCGAATCTTTAAAATTAAACAATGGCGAATCTTATCTAGATTTCTGTAGCAGAATTCAGCAGGTTAAAAGCACTTTAATTGCAAAAGTAAATTTAATTAGTGACGTAAATCTACGCCGCAGCAAAATTACTATTTATGACAATGTTTCTATGAATGTGTTTCTCTATAACTTACCGGAAGATTTGCTTAGAATTGTACGACTGAAAGGTTCAAAATCGTTAGAAGAGGCTCTAAGTATAGTTTTAGAGGAGGTTAATTTTATGCACCAATATAACTCCAAAAGTAAAATATATAGATCACAAAATGTTACTAATAATAAATCTCTTCCCCAACTAAAACCTTTTAATAACAATACTAATAATAATTTTAAATTTGGAATACCACAAAATAATTTTTTCAATCGAAATTTACTTCAACCAGAGACTAAATTTAAAATCGGAGCACCACCCCAACAATTTGGATACAAGCCACAATTACCCCAACGATTCGGATTTAAACAACCGTTTCCCCAACAATTCGGTTATAGACCCCAATTTAATCAGGGTCAACAACAATTCGGCTTTAAACCGCAATTTAATCAAAATTCACCACAATTTGGCTACAAACCCCATTTTAACCAAGGCCAGCAACAATTTGGTCAGCGTCCAGCATTCGCTCAAACACAACCCCAGTTTGGTTATAAACCGCCACAAAAACTAGCACCACAAATATCTACTGACGTAAGCATGCGTACAGCACCCCCTGTAAAACAACAAGGATTTAAGATAAACGAACTGCACCACCTTAATCAACCTGATACTGATGACGTGATCTACGAATACGAGAACACAGAAGAGTACCCATACCCCGAGTATGAGGAAAGCGATTTTCCATACAACGCTGAAACTTATGAAGATACTACTGAAGAACAGCATGACGTTCAAAATTTTCACATGGAAGCCGTGAACAACCCTGTGAAATAATAAAAATTAATTACAATACTCCAAATTTACCGTACATAGTAATACCGGAAATAGATTCTAAATTTATGTTAGATACCGGAAGTTCAAGATCTTTTATTAGTCCGCGAAAAGCAAACGAATATTTTCAAAATTATATTTATCATGAACCATTTAAAGTCATAAGCACCCATGCAACTAGCAATCATGATGAAGTATTAGTAATACCGTTATTTCCAACTTTTAACGATCCCGATATACATAAATTTTACATCTATGAAGTAGACAGTTCTTATGATGGACTTATTGGTAGCGACCTTTTAAAACAATTAAATGCAAAAATTGATATGCAAAATGAGACACTTTACACTCAAACTACAGCTATACCTATTATATACAACCCCAGAAATGAAATTAAAATTAAATTAGCACCACGTACCGAACAAAGAGTTAGATTACCGACAGACTTACAAAACGGAGATGCTATTCTAAATTATAAACTATTTTGTGAAGGAATAAGAATGCCGACAGCTTTAGTAAAATGTAAAGACGGATACGCAACTACAATAATACAGAATACCTCAGACCATGAAAGAACTATGACAATTACAAGACCATTTTCTGTGACTGAATACAACCCTGACATCTGGGAAGTTAATAAAATAGACGACCAGAACGACTTAGAAATTGACCAAATACTTACCGAAAATCTTAGTAAGTTACGATTAGACCACATGAATTCAGAAGAAAGAGACATGATTCAAAAACTATGTTTAGAATACAAAGACATCTTTTACACTGAAAAACTGCCTCTATCATTTACCAACGAAGTTAAACACCACATTCGCACACGCAATGAAGACCCTATCTTTATAAGACCCTACAGACAACCTCAAGTTATTAATGATGAAATAAATAGACAAGTGAACAAAATGTTAGAAAATAAAATAGTACAAGAATCATATTCCCCCTGGAGCGCACCTGTGCACCTAGTACCAAAGAAATTAGACGCGAGTAATGAAAGAAAATACCGACTTGTTATTGACTATAGAAAACTGAACGAAATAACCATTGACGACAAATATCCACTTCCAAATATAACTGAATTATTTGACAAATTAGGACGCAGTACATATTTCACTACACTAGACCTAGCCAGCGGATACCATCAAATAGAAGTCGCGAAAGAGGATAGGCAGAAAACTGCATTCAGTACGAACACCGGACATTACGAATTTTCACGTATGCCATTTGGTCTTAAGACCGCACCGGCGACTTTTCAGCGAACCATTGACAATGTATTACGTGGACTGCAGGGAATACACTGTCTAGTATACCTAGATGATATTATTATCTATTCAGCTAGTTTACAGGAGCATATAACGAAATTACGGACCGTTTTTGACCGACTCAGACAAACTAACCTAAAAGTACAGTTAGATAAATCGGAATTTCTAAGAAAAGAAGTGTTATATTTAGGCCATACCATCACTAGTGACGGATTGAAACCAAATGACGATAAAATTAAAACAATACTTGACTACCCATTACCACGCACTACTACCGAAATTAAAAGTTTCCTAGGACTTATTGGTTATTACCGTAAATTTATTAAAGACTTTGCAAAAATTACACAACCAATGACAGCTAGACTAAGACAAAAACGTGCAATGCCTACTGACAATGACAAATACATTGAATCTTTTCAAAAATGTAAAGAAATTCTCATTAACGCACCCGTATTACAGTACCCAGACCCAGACAAACCTTATATACTAACGACTGACGCATCAGACTTTGCACTAGGAGCTGTGTTATCACAAGGTTCCATAGGCAATGACAAACCCGTAGCATACGCGAGTAGAACCTTAAATGACGCAGAGACGCGTTATTCTACCACCGAAAAGGAACTACTTGCCATAGTATGGGCAGTAAAACACTTCCGCCCTTATCTCTACGGTAAGAAGTTTAAAATAATAACTGACCATAAACCACTAGCTTGGCTAAACTCTCTAAAAGAAACTAATAGCAGACTGACTAGATGGCGATTACGTCTATCCGAATATGACTTTGAAATAATACACAAAAGCGGTAAACTCAATAGCAACGCAGACGCACTATCACGAATACGAATTAATGCATTAGAAAAGGACGACAATATTTCAACTCAGGTACAAATAGACAAAGACAATAGTGTGATCTCTTTAATGTCAGATGACGATGACGAGACTATACATTCAGACACCGACAGAGAACGAAGATGTCATTCACCTTATTCAATACCATGTCCGTCCAGTTCCACATTAACAGCTTCTGAAAAATCTGACATTGAAACAATTCATTCAGGACAAAATTTAGAAAGCAAAGGCATCCCAATTTTACAAGAAGCGATAGACACTAAACCTAATCAAATTTTAATACACTCTTGGTCAATTGATAAACTAGCAGTTAAAAACTTATCTACAAACAAACAAAAAATACTCGAAGTTCATTTACCCTTGGATCGTACAGACCTAGTAAAACAATTTTTAAAAGAATACATAAAAAATAACACCAAGTACTTTATTTATTTTGAAGAAGATCAGCACCGAATACAGTTTACACAAATGATTATTTATTTATTTAAAAAGGAATCAGTACAATTTCTCGAATGCACCAAAAGAGTAGTATTAGTAGAAGAAGAACTAGAACAAAAGGAAATAGTAAGGAAATACCATGAAGGAAAAACTTGCCATCGTGGTATAAAAGAAACCTTAGCCCACATAAAACGCACTTATTTTTGGCATAATATGGAACAGACCATCTCTAGCCACATAAATCCTTGTGAAACATGTAAGAGAATGAAGTATGACAGGAAACCATTCCACCCTAAAATCCAGTTAACCCACACTCAAGCAAAACCATTAGAAGAAATTTTCATTGATTTATTTTCAATAGAAGGACACTATTATTTAACAATCATCGATGCCTTCAGCAAGATGGGACAAGCTTTTGAAATTTCCAACCGATCAACCCCTGAAGTAGTTAGAGCACTAATAAAATTCTTTTCCTTATATGGCGTACCACTTAAAATTAGTTCAGACTCCGGCTCAGAGTTTAATAATGCACTTTTAAAGGAACTTCTTTCGATGTACAAAATAGATTTACACATTGGAACCCCTAACAATCCTAATTCTATGGGACTTATAGAAAGATTTCATTCTACACTTATTGAAATTTATAGACTAGCCAAATACGAACACAAACATACTGACGCTGCAAGTGTAATGATCTATGCTATAATGGCATATAATCATTCCATCCATTCCAGCACCGGTTTCACCCCATTTGAAGTTTTATTCGGACACACCGATTCTAAAAACCCATTTAGCATAGAATTCGAAAAACAGTATATGCAACAATTAATCAAAGAACACGCTAAGCGCACTAAATTCCTCTATAAACACCTGTCAGAAAAGGCCGTACAACAGAAAGAAAAAATTATCGAGAGAAGAGGTGGAGAAGTAGATTGTAATATAAAACCAGGTGACACGATATTTGTAAAGGAAACAAATAAAAGAAGTAGTAAGGATAAACAGCGTTATCAAAAGGCAATAGTGACAGATGATATAAGTAGAAATGTAGTTCCACTACAGATAAAGAAACGAAAAACAAAAGCCCCATTAAAGAATATAAAACGCCCTCCGCAGGCACCTGCACATTCTCCTGGCCGTAGCCATGATGAACCCACTGCAGGCCCTTCAACTTCAAGTGCTCCATAAGAATCCTGGAATTCTGCCCTTGAAGAATGGCGTGGCCGTTGTCAAAAAGGACAAGTGGACAATCGCAAGAGTGTTGGATACTAAGCCGTTGAAAGAAGAGTTGATGTTTAATGTTCAACGTCTCTACGATTTAGATAAGTTCATTAATATTAATTTTACTAACATTTCAAATAGTTTTATAGATATAAGAAATCAAGCAGAGTATTTTAAAAATATTACGGTTAACAAGTTTAAGCAAATCATTCCAACGTTGAGAACTAAACGCGGTATAATAAATCCTCTTGGTTCATTTATCAAAATGATCACCGGAAACCTAGATAACGATGATGCTATTAAGTACGATAAATTAATAAGTGAAACCCAACGTCAACAAAACTATAGTAGTAGAAAGTTAACAGTAATCAGAGAAATGGTAGAACTTCTATCGAATTCTACACTCATACTAAACAATAATCTTATATACATTAACGATAAAATAGAAAAACTTGCACTAGACCTTGAAGAAATAGAACATTTAAGAATTCAATTTATAAGCACATATAATCTAATAATACACAACTTTCAAATAATATATACACAGTTAGACGAATTAGAAACTAGTTTATCATTTAGTAGATTAGGAATTTTACATCAATCTATATTAGAACCCAATAAACTTTTAACAATACTTGAAAAGATTAGTAACCATGAAAGATTAGTTTTTACACCCAGTTTAGAAAGTTTAGTTAAAATAGAACAGACTATAACATTAAAAGCTTACCTAAAAGATAATCAAATCACATACCTTTTGGAAATACCGCTTATAGAAAACGATACGTATGTCTATTATAAATTGATTCCCTTACCTGTGTTATCCTTTGGATCCACTGTCGTCATATTACCCAAATATCCATACCTAATAGCGAATGGGCTGAAAATAAGATTGCTCACCCAACCATGTCGAGAAGTCGATGAGTTCAGCTTCCTTTGTTCCGAGGACGAAATGCTTCAGTTCATCAACGACCCTTGCATTACTGATTTAATGATGTATGTGGAAAACACTACAACATGCACGCAAATCCCCATAACCATCGAGAAAGTTCGAGTTCAATTCCTGACTACAAATAGATGGATTTTATATAGTAGAGAATTAGAGTTGCTTACAAGAACCTGTGGAAATGAAGTTTTTCATCAGAAAATTCAAGGCACATACATACTAACCCTAGATGACCCCTGCAAAATAGAAATCCGAGACATCACTCTGAAAATGCATCAAACTTATTCTGAAAACATATCATATCCAAATTTACCAATTGCAAACTTACCATTGTTGCCTCTACCCGAGAATATGAATTCTGCAACACCCGCTAACTTGGAAGGCGTAGACCTGACTGACCTGAAACTCCTATCATTGGCAATCAAGAAAACGTTCAGTGAAAGTGAAATTAGTGAAAGTGAAAAATCAATCATTGAAGTGCATAGTATAAGCGTTTGGACACTCGTAATATATATTATATCATTTTTAATACTCTGTGTTTTAGGTCATAAGTACTATACTAACCTTAAATGTAATTTGTTTTCCCGAAGTCCTCCAAAAAGAGAGAACTTCGATTTTAAGGAGGGAGGAGTTATGTCGTCCGATACACGTGACAACCCTAACGAAGTTATGTCGTTCGATACAAGTAATTACGTGACAACCCTAGCGACAACACAACTCGTTGCTCCATCTTCTAAGAGCGCTGACTCAGGTTAACGCGAATATGTTGCGACACCATCTGCTTCACGGTGGCATCGCCTTCTTACAATACCATTGTATTAATTATAAGTTAATCTTAGGTGAACCTTTGTAACGAATAAAGGTCTCATAAAATAAAAAATAGTATTTTTAAAAAGTCCTCCGAAGCTCCCAAATCTTGACTAGCTTACATGGGGAGATACTACAAAAATAACAACTTTGTTTCATAATAAGTAAAGATTATATCAAAAGTTTCGTTTTTTTATTCACCACACACTTTATTATTTTTTGTTTACTTTATTTACAAAGATTTTTTCATTTTCTCTACAAAAATAATATCTTTCAAGTCACAAATTTTTATTCATGCAAATGCTTGCAATTTAAACCTCTACATTTTTTGTTAGTTACCTCTTGCTTTACTAACCGTAGCCAATTACAATTTACTTAAGGATGTACCAGCTCTATAAATACTTACCTATGCCTATTCAGTTAATATTGAAAAAACATCAAAAAAAATCTAAATTTGAATGCACGTCATAGTCTATTGTATTTTTTATATTCAGTCTATATACCCAATTGAAAATCTAAGTTGTATAAAATAATCTATATAATTAGAATTCTTACGTCAGTTTACACTTCACCGATCTGCAACGTGCCGTTACAAGGAACTTCTCGTTAACAATAGTATTGGTCATGCTTCTCTTAGCATCCTTGAACAACTCAAATCACAAGATACTATATTAAATGTTCTACTGTAGAACAATTTCTCATTATATTAAAAACGTTAAAGATTGTTAGCACAAGTAGGTGAATGGGTACATTTGTTACTCTTTCAAGCAAAAACTGATGTGTGAAAAGTGTTGAAATGTTATAGCTTGTTCAGCTTATCAGATTATCAGGCTATATATCAGCCAGGAAGCTACTCAGTAACTATAAAAGTGGATGAAACTACAGGCATTAGCTACTGTATAGTATAATTTTAACTGACGACTTTATTCCTGAAAAGAATATTTTGAATAAAATGTTCTTAGTCTCAAGTGTTACTAATCTAAGCACGATGTAATATTCTCTAACAATTGCGCGACTCATTTGTTTAAATAAAACTACTTTTTACGGATTTCTAAAGCTGTAAAGCTTTACAGCCTGTTTAGACTTCCTACTACATATACGCACATAAGAAATGGGTAGCGACATCTAGCGTAACACAAATAAAATAATCAAGAACACACCGTTCAATCGGCCGCGATTGGTTAGTTCTAAGAATTATTGTTCACACACCCTCTTTCCTTGAGCGCTGTACATATTTAAAAATCGATCAAGAAATATACTTGCAATTTTGATAGCAAACCTAACGCATCTTTTAATTACAATTATCACCCTCAAAACTCATCACCTTTCTCATCAATCATTTGGCGTTCATCAACCCTTCACCGCTGCCACTACACAGCCTACACCCGTGACCATGATGACTACAAAGTCTCCGAAACGTCGGGCTAAAATTTAAAACAAATACACGCGTCTAAATCCGTAAAAAGTAGAAGGTATTATTTAAGTACGATGTGTCATTGTGAAATACTTTTATAGTGAAATCATAAAGTAGGTATGCATGCATAATTCCTGACATTGACACAGTGCACGAGCAAACTGTAAAACTCTTTTATTAAGACGATACCAAAATAGCTTCGTGCATTTTTCTATGTACGAAGTTTTCATTGTTTCTTTAGATTGAATGGCTAGAGCTCTAATTTTTAAGTATATGTTTTTTCAATATATGATCTAGAATCGCATCAACTCAGAAACACGATTGAAAAAGTTTTCTCGATAGAAAATCTTGGCGAAACAACCTCTCAAAATTTTTATTTTTTTCATTTGTCGGTCTATTATCGCGTATTAACTAATGAAATAACTTTAAAAACATAAGTAACTATTATATATAGAAACACGTAAATCAGAATTAAAATATATTTAGTAGATTTTGAGTAAATAGGAAAAGTATCCCTAATTCTTCATTTTCTGTGCCTACTGGCTGTGTTAATATGTACGTGTCGGCGATGATATACGATAATATTGATGTAGGCCCTTAACACGCTTATTTGTCTTGGTTTTTACTTACCTACAGTAAAATTAGATCACCTTTTACTAAGACCGTGTAAATATAACTAATTGGGCTATAACAATATTAATTTTAAAGACTTGACATTTTCGTGTGCTTAAGTATGTAATTGTTAAAATTTCCAACAAGTTCAACAGCTCCGTTTTAAAGATAGGAGGTAAAATAAAATTTTATAGATACACACATAAAAGATACACACAAAAAATAATAGTTCTTCCTTCCTAGTTTCTTCCTTAAAAATCGGGTAAAAATATAACAAACTGGTATAGGTTTTATTTGCGACAAGACTATATAGGTACCTAGGCCTGCGAACTAATAACATAGCCTGTAGGTTTCGGTACATAAAAATCGTTTTCATTGAAATAAACCGGGGAAGAAATGTTAAATACGCCGGATAGATAACTCCCCAGGGTGAAAAGCATTTTAAGTCAACCTTATGTGACTTCAATAATTGAAAATTACTTTAAATAACAAAAGAATCTATACGCCTTTGTCTAATATTATTACTATTTCATACAATTTATGCTTTATGCTTGAAAAGGTTCTCTTTTATTTCACATTACAACATAAGTGCGAGCGAGACGAATTTTCCGCCATTCATAGGTACATTAAGATTTGTAAGCGATGTACGTGTACCGCACAGCTTGCGTTCTCCCACTAGTTGCATTTCTCGGTCAAATTGAAAAGTCTAGCCGTGAAGTGGTTGCTTATTGAAATCTTTGTATTTTTAATCTGAACGTGTGTGATGTGGGTGTGTTTTTTCTGTAGGCAAGCGTCAGCAGCAATAAGTAATAAGGTAAATATTGAGCAAGTAAGTCCGCGACTCAACTCGTCTAGGCAACATTCTGAGCTCGTTATTATCGACATCTTTCAGCCCACATTAAAGAAGTTTTTAAGAAATCCATGTCAATTAAGTTTCTCTACCTGTCATTTAGTTGCCTTCTTCATATTTTTAAATAATATCGAATATAGAAGTATGTTTTGTAGTTCCAACTTCAATTTGTAATTTATCTTCAAACCCGTAACTTAATTAGTAATAACTATTGTATTCTATGTTCGATTGTGGTTAGATTAAAGATATGTAGGGCATCAAAACCTCGAAAATGTAACCTTAATCACAAAATCAGCCAGTATTCCTTACATTTTGTGCTTTTTTGCTCAAATCCACCAAAAAGTCATCACCATTGCCGAATACGTCAACAAACATAACGCTGCTAGAAGATCGATTTGCTTTCAAACACATTCACTAATATTCTCTAACACTTACGGGACTCATTTATTCTAACAAAAGCACTTTTTACGATGAACAAAATATATACGCGTCAAAATCCATAAAATATGGTTTTATTTGAATATCTTCACTGTTTATCCATATATGTATACAAGTGAGTGTACTAAATTCTATTTCTGAACACTATTTGGTTAATTACAAAAGTGTAGATAACGTCGCCTTCGTGCGTCGGCTTAAATGTTTTAGATAACAAATAACGGAAAGCTTATCCGTAGGTACTATTTAATAGTTAACTTTGTTGTTTGTGAAACCCTTTATATGTTTTTTTTTTTATAAAGGACTAAGGCGTCTATTGATTCTGTCTTTTAAAGTATTTAAATGTTGTTATGATAATATTAAATACAACAATAACGAAGAGTCGTTCTGTGTTATGCGCTCACATATTATCTCTCTGTTTCTCGTATTGATACTGATTAATTTTGTTTATGCACTTAAATTAGTTTTAAACTGCTTCATATTAAAGTTAGCCAAGTTTAAATAAAACTACTTTTTACGGATTTAGACGCGTATATTTGTTTTAAATTTTGGCCCGACGCTTCGGAGACTTTGCAGTCACCATGGTCACTCAATATACGCGTCTAAATCCGTAAAAAGTAGTTTTATTTAAACAAATGAGTCGCGCAAGTGTTAGAAAATATTATGTTAGCCAAGTTTTTTATACCCTATTCGATACTTCTCGAGTACGCTGTTTATCAATATTGCTTTAGTATAGATCTATACAAAATTGGCATGCAGTCTGGAAATTGCCACTTACCATAGTTACCACCATACCAAACATGCCTATATATTCTCTTTGGACTTAATAGTTTGTTTTAAATATTTTTTAAACATCTGTAATAAAAATCTCATACATTATTTGAATTACATCTAATATATAATATTCTCGTGTCACAATGTTCGGTCCCATACTCCTCCGAAACGGCTAGACAGATTTTTATCAAATTTTATATGCATATTCAGTAGGTCTGAGAATTGGCTACTATCTATTTTTCATACCCCTAAATGTTAAGGGCGGTCTGACCCCCTGACATTTGTATGGCAAAACAACGTTTTCCGGGTCAGCTAGTTACTCTCTAGAAATAAAGGGCTTATGGATATTAAAATTACCAGCATTATAAAGTACCTAAAATTTTATTATCATATGTTTACCTTGCCGACGCACCTGGGAAAAATAATTCACATTTATTTCATAAGGTATTATGCATATAATATTATAATATCACATATTATTAAATAACGAGGACAATAAAAGAGTAGTTATAAAATAGAATAAAGTAAATAAATAAATAAATATTCATGGACATTTCACACAACGTCCTCTGGTCCCAAGCTAAGCTTATATGCTTCTGTTATGGGTACCAGAATACGGATATAATACATAAACTACTTTTCTTTTGTAAATACATACTTATAATACATAGAAAACACCCAGACGTAGTACAAACATTTGTATGACATTTATGAATATCGTATTATGCAGGTATCCTTGCGTTTGAATCCCACGAAGTACAAAATCTTTACGTTCATAAATTATGTTTCATAGCTGTTACCCGCAACTTCGTGTGCGTAAAATTTGGAAACCAAATCTTAACAAACTTTACTAAAACGCTATCCTCCTGAACTACTGCATCATTTAAAAAAACATAACAAAATCCGTTGCGTAGTTACGAAGATATAAGCTCACATAGGGACATACATACAAAAATAAAATAGCGTTTTTTTTTATTATAACTTTTAAAGGTATTGGATAATATAAATAAGAATAATTGAATATAATCAGTAACCTAACCTTATAGTAATCCTCTATAGAACACCTCAGCGTACGTTCCTAGGCCATCTGAAAGCAGTGTCTTAAAATGTTACTAGTTATATGTATGAAGTCAGAAATTACATCAAATACAGAACGAGAACACATTAATATTCGTTGACGCAACAACTTTCCCAATCGAATAACAATATACTCGAAGCATCACATGACGTCATCAAGAGACGTTACCTTAAGAGGATACCAAAATAGCTTCGTGCATTTTTCTATGTACGAAGTTTTCATTGTTTCTTTAGATTGAATGGCTAGAGCTCTAATTTTTAAGTATATGTTTTTTTCAATATATGATCTAGGATCGCATAAACTCACAAACGCGATTGAAAAAAGTTTTCTCGATAGAAAATCTTGGCGAAACAACCTCTCAAATTTTTTATTTTTTTCATTTGTCGGTCTATTATCGCGTATTAACTAATGAAATAACTTTAAAAACATAGGTAACTATTATGTATAGAAACACGTAAATCAAAATTAAAATATATTTAGTAGATTTTGAGTAAATAGGAAAAGTATCCCTAATTCTTCATTTTCTGTGCCTACTGGCTGTGTTAATATTTACGTGTCGGCGATGATATATGATAATATTGATGTAGGCCCTTAAAAGCAAATGCATGTAATTGTGTTCCAACAGAATTTTCAACTAGTATATGAGTACAAAATACCATAATATGTACCTACTAATATGGGTGTTGTTTAATTTACTTTTAGGATTGCGAATGATTGCGACATATTATCTTGACAGTGGAAACCCCCTGTATTGCTCTATAAGATTGTGGAAACCCATAATATTATAGGGCAATATTCGGAATAAGCTTTGTTTCAATTGAATAAAAAGTTTTCATATCAAAACTAGCAGCTAACTATTGTTTACCTGTTAATCAAGTAAGAAAAGCTTATGTAATAGTGAGGTAACGAAAATTTAAGCACAAAGCAATTTTACCTTAATTTGTTTTATGTCTAATTAGAGTAGAATGTAATATAGAAATGATTAAGCGGTGTTTCATCCTTGGTATATTTTAATCTATAACATTTTTGACCGATCTGAGATTGCCATATTACATGGCCTACCTTAGCCGATACGGGAAGAATGCTATCGGAATATTGATCTTCATACTTACTTTAAATTTTATGTAAAGTATATGTAGTCTATCCGTATTCTGCTACCCATAACACAAGCATAATAAGCTTAGCTTTGTACTAGAGGACATTGTGTGAAATGTACGTAAAAAGAATAGTTCGAAAAGTAACAATGCACATAATATTTACCATCTGTCACTATTGATAGAGTGATCAGTTGCCATAGGAGTATTAACTACTTCTTTAGCTATATGGAAGATTTCAATAAAGTTAATGGCATAAATTGGTTACTCTTTAATATTTTCTAACACTTGCGCGACTGATTTGTTTAAATAAAACTACTTTTTACGGATATAGACGAGTATATTTGTTTTAAATTTTGGTCTAAAAGTCTCACCCGTGACCATGGTGACTGCAAAGTATCCGAAACGTCGGGTCAAAATTTAAAACAAATATACGCGTCTATATCCGTAAAAAGTGGTTACTCTTTAGTTCAAGTTACAATGTCCGTAATTGATATCCGATTAATTGTTACTTTGAATCCGCCCACTTACAACCAGATATGGATGGGAACGTGTTGAATTGCTATTTATACGTCTATTTTAATACAATAACTTATTTTTGTTTATGACGCACATTTTTCTTTATTACAAAAAGAAATTAGTATTCCAAAATATATTTTATGTATGTCTTTCGAGGATATACGGGTTCGGTGATAATAAACACAAATCGGGTAAATAGAGGATCACAATTACCAACGTGTATACCAAAACATGGTATGTACAATACTACATTTATTTAGGAATTAACAATTTTAAAATACACCTTATTAATCGTTATTGTGTACACTGTACATAGCTGCCTGTGTATACATTTAAAACAATAATGTGCTTAGTTTAAAAACAACTTAAACTTGTTATTCACTATTTTTATTGATGATATATCCGTATGTTTTCAAAACTCTTATTTATTAAGCTTTGCAGAAGACATGAAGATATTCAAGGAGATCAAAAGTCAGGACGACGTCACCAAACTCCAATTAGATCTAGTTAAACTAGATGAATATTGTATCTTAAATAAACTCGACTTAAATCCCACTAAATGTTTGGTAGTAAGCTACTCACGTAGGAAGCTTCCCATTACCTCGAAATACTTTTTAAAAAACCAAACTTTGACAAGGGAGTCCGTTACTAGCGACCTTGGAGTTATTCATGACTCTAAATTGATGTTTGATAGGCATATTGATCGTATCGTCAACAGGGCCTCGAGGGCGCTGGGGTTTTTAAAGAGAAGTACTATTTCGTTCACGAGGATAAAATCATTAAAAATAATTTATTGTGCACTGGTCCGTAGTGTCCTTGAGTACGCATCTCAGATTTGGAACCCGCGCTATGACAAATATATCGATCGTATTGAGCAAATCCAAAAAAGATTTGTTAGGTTTTTATGTCATAAATTTAAAATCCCATATAAATCTAAGAACTACTTAAAACACTGTAAACGATTCCACCTACTCCCGCTATCTACTAGACGAGAAATAGCTGATATTACATATTTACACAAAATTGCAACGAGTCAAATAAACTGCCCTGAATTACTTCATACACTCAACTTCAATATCCCCAATAGAACTACTAGGTATAACCCACCCTTTTTTACTCCACTTGCAAGTACTAATTATAGACAAAACTCCTATTTGTGCAGAGCGAGCAGAAGCTTTAACAGACTTAGTAAGGAGCAGGACCTTGATTTAGACATTTTCTACACAAGTGTGGCATCGGCTAGACGGCAACTAGGCAAACGGTTTTTTGAATGATTTTGACTTATACATGCATATTATTATGCATGCATCACTTTGTACCATTGGGACTATTGCAATGTTAAATTCATGTACTTCCTATTAACAACTGTATACTGTTAACTATTCGTGGAAACCTGTAATTGGCTGTATGTTTTATATTAAGTAATTCTTAGTTATGTATCTTAAGCTGTTGGTTTTCCAAATAAATAAATAAATAAATAAATAAATAAACAAAAAAAAAACGCTAGATAATGGTACGGAACCCTTCGTGCGCAAGTCCGACTCGCACTTGACCAATTTTTTATTAATTATTGCGTTGTCATCGGTCTTAAATATGTGTGCAAAATTTCAGATCAATCACATTACTGCAAATGTATGAAAATATTTTTAAGGATTCTGTTACATAGATTAATACATTGATAGATACGTACCGAACTAATAAAAGCGTGTTAACAATTAATAATTTTGGGATAAAATCAAGAACACGTTACAATGCCAAAGATATGTCTGATTTCTTTCTTATTTCTTCTTTCTAGTGTTCTAAGTAATGCGTAGTAGGCCCCTTAGTTTAAATTTCTCAATACATAAATCTATACAGCATATCACTATGAAAGAACAAAGAGATAAAACTACATATAAGTTAATAATAGTCAAATATAAACACTCAAATAATACGCAGTTACAAACCGATCAATTTTGCACGGCTGTAAGAGATACACATACATACAAACATTACAAACCATACAAATAAAGATTGGAGCAGTGCCCGCTTTGAATTGCTTGCTTTTGGCACGTAATCATCGTTACTAATGTAAACTACCTATATCAAAGTGTGAAACTAGTGTTTATTTTGGTGTGGCTTTTGTAATGTAACATTTAGAATACGTTATGAAACTATCATAATCAACAAAGCAGGGTGTGACAATAAGATAAGTTACTTGTTAAAAGATATGGTATAGAAAGATAGCCTTTTAAATGTTAAAACTATTAATTGACAGCGTTGAGTAATTTCTATACAGGACACTTACGAATTCATGTGGTTAATTGTGTTGTGCCAGAGCCAATATTTTGCTAATGGCTACACAAATATTATAGCGTTGTATCCTACAACCTAATAAAATCAGCTTTAATGTGGTAAATCATACAAATAGCTTTGATTGTTATCGATTCTGTATCGATAGTACGAGTATGTCGGATATAGTAAAATTTTATTCTGAATGAATCTTTAATGCAATTGGGATTATATGAAATTTTTTATATTTTTTAGGAAATATAGACTATTTTAAGCAATCAATTTCAATATTGTTGAAATATTCATTATATAGAATTTTTTAAAACTACTACATTTAAAATGATATCTTATCATTTTAAATGTTGTGACGTCATCGTTGTACGCGATCTGTGTACTGCCTTTTCCTGATAGACTTAAGACTGATTGAAATACATCTTTTCAAAGTAGTTAAGTTGATATAATAGACCAATTTCAACTCAACCATAGAGTATTATATCCCTAAGACCGCCTTAATATTTTAAGTCCTTCATTTTAAGGGCAAATAGAGATCATTTGCTTTTTTGGAAAAATATATAGCAAATTTTCCGAAAAAACTAATGGATAAAACACAGAAACCCTATTCCCCGAAATGGATTTCGTTAAAGAGTTTAAAAAAAATATGAACAATGCCAATTGTTAAGAAAAAATAACATGTTCAAATAAACCGTTTATGTCTGTATGCATCAATGTAAACCTCCTCTCGGTCTATCTCCAGCTCATTAACGTCCCACTGCTGGGCATGGGCCTCCTCCACTTTAGAAGGAATTTTTGTCTACTGTAGCGAGCTCACCAAGCGGACAGGGCACCGGGTTTATTAAGCTATTGCATAGCTTCTATCGCGGGCCTTGAGCGTGGAGACTAAATCCACAAAATTCGAAATTTAAATTCCGTAACAAAGATGTTGTAACAAAAAAATACTACACACGGCGCTACTAGTAACGCCGTTTCGCTGTACGCGCTGGTGACTCATGTCTGTTATGGCGTTAGTTTTTATTTTATTGACATTTGATTAACAATCGCTATTTTATCATACTTACCATAAACAATGGACAGATGTAAGCATCAGTAAATAAGGATTATTAATCTTATTTTAGTTTATGGTATTTAGATTCTTGCATAAATAAAATAAATAAATAATTACAATTACATAAGTTGATAAAAAATACTATGCAATAGCTTTACCGCGGCAGTCCAGATCCTATAAGGGTTTCGTACAAACCCTTATAGGATCACTCCGGTGTCTGTCCGTCTGTCAAACTTTTTTTACTCAGCAAAGGCTGAAGGTATCAACTCAAAACTCATATCACATGTTGATCTATGCGGTCGTTTGCTGCAAAAAATACAATCAACCTTTTACCTCTACGCATTTAAAATATATAACCGAATTACGACCATTTTCAAGAATTTTCGACCTATGCTAGGGAATCAAAATTCACAGATTACTTCCCGTTGCCCTAAAGACGTTAAATTTGGCATAGACCAAGTCTATATAGTGCTAATATAGGGAAAATCCAAAAACTTGTAATTTGCCATCACATCGCAAGAAAAAAGTGTTTATACTAATACCTACTTACGAAGTAGCTGAAATGTAGGCAATTCCCTACATTTCAACTACAAAATTAAGTTGGTGTGTTGTTTTGAGTTTAATTAACTGATTATTTGAATGCAGTTACTTAAGTTTATATGTCTAGTAGGTACGAAACCATAAGTGTGCGAGTTTACCTCGCTCTTGACAGGTTTTTATTTTTTTACGAGTTTTCCGTCTCTGAGGATGTTATCTGTGTATTGTATGTATGCTGTAAAAACCAGCTAAGGATATTCCTTAGCTGGTTTTTACAGCATATTGGGAAGGAAATAAGTTGGTTTTGTATTCTTAATCCATCACAACATGGACTGCTAAGCCTGTACCACTGTATAAATAACCAAACATGCTGTATAAATGAACCATTATAATAATTGCTCATCATGCTAATGTCAACATTTATCTGTCGATATCAACATGACTTATGTATGACAAACTGCAAAAACACGTGTCTATATACGATTTCTATATTATATACACTAATCTATTTTTGATGATAAGACTTTATGGATTGTTTTAGTTCCTCTAGTTTCGGACAATCATAGCAAACTCACGCTAGTTGTACTAAATCGGACCAATTTACAAATCTTAGTTATATTTATTGTCTACTATAATTTTGAAGTTCGACACTTCTTGTAATTTTTCTCAGCCAGTACAGTACAGTACAGTATAGTACCCTCTTAAAAGGGTACTGCACTCCTAATTTAGGTATTTGCCTTAGGTATTGCTATCCCTATTCCCGAGCACCGTGCTGAAAGGGACAAATATAGCTGAAACAGATTTTACCTACAAATTTTTTGAAAAAAAGACGTTTCGTACTCCCCTTTTTTCTTCGCGAAAGTTAAACCGATTTTAATTGTTTTTACGCTATATTTTAGATGAAGAGTATATCTATGCTTGTATCACTTTTTTCTTTTGGTACAACGTTACCAAATATGTGTGATAGACGGCTAGACGCTGCAACTTTACCTAAAGAAAACCGAAAAAATCGGGATTTTCGGATGGTCATATTTCTTTTAGTTATTATGTATTGAAAAAAAGAAAGTGACAGAAGCATAGATATACTCTTCATCTATAATATAGCGTAGAAACAATTAAAATCGGTTTAACTTTCGCGAAGAAAAAAGGGAAGTACGATACCCATATTTTTGTATGGAGCATAATTTGGTATCGTGCCCTCTTAATGTTCCACAGTTGGGCACGGGCCTCCTCCACTTTAGGACAATATATGTATCATTTACCTATGAAGCGCTGACCAAAGATTCTGTTTCTGGCTATCTGTCTCTTAAATAGGATATGAACAGTTTAAAATATCTTTTAGCTGGCTTTTACAACACCCTGGGTAGGAAAAAGGACTTTCGCCCTACGATTACATATGCAGATTTTGTTAAGTCTCTTGTGATCTTATGTCGTGTGCAATTTCTACAAGTGCGATGTAGGATCCTTTATGTCATCACATTTGTCATTCCTCGTCATCTATCGTTCTCGTGCTATACTATGTAATGACAGATTTTCTTCACTAGATGTCACTACATATTATTTTTGCTCTAATTTTGACTACTTGGTAACCACTTATTATTATTGAGTCACTCAAGATGGTGGGGAACACTTATAATTAAAGCTGGTACAGTATAGATTATTGATCATATCGAGCAAGCGGAATTTTCTTGTTACGATAGTTAACCTCTCAAATCACATTTGACCTCTTTTAATTTCGGTAGCGTTACTTCAGAGGAGACTTTAAATTAGTTTTTATTTTTAGATTAAAGGAACATGTATGTACAGATGAATAGAAACGTAAACGTGAATAGGATAGCAATACCTAACTAACACAAATACCTAAATTGTACCTAAATTTGACATTTGCAAACTATGGTACTAACTCTACGTGCACAAATTAACTAAATAATTGAAATTGATAGTGTCAATAACAATTCGACAATGTCAACCGAACTTTTTTATTCTAAAAACGTGCACGTTTTTAACAAAAATGTGCACAACGTAATGGCAACTTAATCAAAATATTTATATTCACCATACTTGTTTAAATTTTTTAGTTCAGATTAGGTTAGTCGTGCACGTAGAATTGGTATCAATGCCTTAAACTTTTATATAAGTAGCCAAATTTATTGTTGACCAAAACCAAAATCAAATATTATGTAAATGGCCAAAACCAACCTTTGCCTGTTTGTGTTATTTCTTAGCTAAACAAGATGTCCATTAAATGAGCGGCGACAGAAAGAAGCCGCAAATAACTAATTAATTAATTCTAATGTCAATCATCAATCTTAGGAAAAACATTCTAATAACAGTCACATTAACTTATGAATAACAAAATCCATACTTACCTAATATTATAAAGCTGAAAAGTTTGTTTGCTTAAACGCACTAATCTTTGGAGCTACTGGTTCGATTGAAAAGATTCTTTCAGTGTTGGTTAGTACATTTATCGACGAAGGTCATAGGCTATAATTATAACATCACGCTGCGACCAATAAACCGAAGTATCAGTGGAAAATGCTGCAAACAGTCGCGGGTAACAGCTACCTCGTTGAACAATAAATGTATTACTTTTATTAAGAGAACCTATAGTGTGCTATCATTTGTATGTATGTGATGTTCATGTTATGTAACTATGACTTAACCGTGTTCCATGTTGAATACGAGGTGCCTCCGCGACAAATAGTTTGTGTACACAACCACGCCACAAGGCGGTGTTAATTGCCGTCTTCATGCCTTCTATGTAGTAAAACCATTATTAGTATTCTTTATTTCGGTAAAAATTAAGAGTTCTAGTTTTTATTGCCTTATTTTTTTATTCATTCCTTGGTGTAAACCTTTCAAAAGATTGAAAATTCTGACGCTAACTGGTTTTGTATCCAATCTATTAAAGATTTAGTAAAATACAAACCTCCATGTGCAATCTTTGTACGCCATATTTCCTATTAAAAGCTGTTCTTCTCATTTAATAATTCGCCGTAGTCGATCAGAGGAGATACGCATACACGCGCATGCAAACATCTGAAACAACTACATTTAATTTTCACTCATTTTTCTTTACTTTACAATTACAATAAACACCAATAAGTTAGTTTAGGTGTTAATAAAATAAGTTGTAAGATAAATCATAATTATTAAAACTCCAATAGCAATAAACAAAGTTAAAAATGCTTGTAAAAATTTATCTGACAGTCGGAGGCTTATGTTGTAAATACTTAGTAACACATCTGAGTCGAAGCGGTACAAATGATTTATTTTAGTCGATGACGTCGTGGACAAGCAGCTTTGTAACATCTTCATTTCAAGGAGATATAAGGCAATATACAGGATGTGGCGTAAATGGTGTTCCAACGCTAAGGTGGTTATAGTTCAAGTATTCACCTTTCATATAAAAAAAAATTTACCATTTTTAGCCATTGGTTTCGGAAATATGACTTTTTTATATTTTTGTAAAAAATCGATAAATATTTTATAACTTCGACAAATGACATTATTTTTTGAGTGTGTTTTTTGTGTTGTACGGGCGAGTACTAGCACTAGCACATGCATTTTCGTTTTTTCATGTAACCCCAAAAATAAACCAATAAAAAAAACTGAAAATTAATTTCTCGTTTTTAACAAATCATGCATTTTAGATGTGAGTAGTGTAAAAAAAAATGTACTACACGGCCAGTGCCCAAAAAAAAAAATTAATAAATAAAAAAAAATAAAAATAATTGTTAATTTTTTTTTATGTGACAGATGATTACTTGAACTATAACCACCTTAGCGTTGGACCACCATTTACGCCACAACCTGTATGTATTATCACTAAGCAAAGGACATTACGGTCATCATCGATAGGTCGATAATTTACAATTTAAATATAATCTAATACTTTGTCGCTATTGGTTGACCGAGGAGGTTTGTTTTTTTATTTATTTACCGAATCGTTCGATTATTTTTTGAAAATAGAATTTCCAAGAATTTTATAATATATTCTTAGTATTCTTGCCAACCATGCCACGCAGTGTTAACTGCAGTAAAAAAATTTGAGGAAAAAATCAAATCCTACGTAGGCCATTTGAGTATGAAGGAGTAACAAGCGTGAATAAAAAACTTTCGCAGTGATTTTCATATTAGTTTGATTCTCTTATGATCTCTCCTCGAAATTATTCACTTGTGAATATCCCGTTTACTTCCCGAAATACTTATCATAGTATCATTATAGCGTTTTCATAAATGCAACATACTCTTGCTTTATGGTCTAAACCTAAAAAAACCTTAACTATGCTAAGAAGACTAGTTGTTGTATTTCTCTTCCACGATAGATGTATTTGTGATAGCCATTATCATGCTCGGATGTGCTGGCAACTAAATCGTATATTGAACTCATTACTTGTATTTGAAATTCATTTAAATAACGTAATTATGCTAAACTAATGAATGTCTGACATACTTCACACGATATTTAGTAAATCTACAGGTTTCTAATAGTTTTTAAAATTCGAATGAGCATGATTCAAATGCGCACTCAGTCTCATGATTTATTTATTAGATTTGAATCAAAACATTAAAAAACTATATAAATATTAACAGATGTGGTGGAAATTTTCGTATACAATCATTGTTCATAACAAGTATCTATATAGCCTACTATCTCGCTACCTGGTCGACCTGATATCAGTAATAGATACGCCCTTATCTTTTGTTTTATCAGTACTAATACAAATAACGCTGTTTGTTAATATGGCCCCAACCAAACACAAACTGTAGGAAACTTCACGCTAGTATATATGTAATAAGCTACGTACAGTCGAAAACATCATGACTTCTGCACTTTCAATGCGCTAGTCGCTTAGCTTGCTGTTGCATTCCGTCTCTGCTGAGCATAGTACAACGATGACCACTAATGGTCTTATTCATAATGACTTATCGGAGGTTTAAACGGAGATTTTATCGGAGAGATAATAAATGTTTTAGCGTAAAAAGACTATTATGAATAACAAGCTTTGACAATTTTCGCGAACCGATTTTAGCGAACTTTTAAACCTCCGATAAGTCATTATGAATAAGACCATTAGTGGTCATCGTTTAACTTGTTCGTTCGTCGTTGAACTTTAGGCTTAGAAACATTAACTTAATACTGTCGATAAAATTAAAACCTATAATTCAGTAGATTGTACAATTCTAACATCTCTACGGCATATCTATATCTTACTATTGTATTAATATGTATCAACAATAAAAATAATCATTAAACATTAACTGCCTATAGTAAGATAATTTAATTGTTGTATTGACAGATTCATTGATACACATGTTGAATTATGATGTGGAATAATTAATAGGCGTCATTAATCTTTCATACAAAATCTATGTGGTCCTAAAATACATGATCAGAATTCTAGACACAACGTCCCATATTCATACAGCTTAGTTCACAAATCACATAAAGGCGTGTCTAACTTAAAACAGAACATAAATTATATAATGAAGATTAACAATTCAACTCATGACCTTAAGAGGATACCAAAATAGCTTCGTGCATTTTTCTACGTACGAAGTTTTCATTTTTTCTTTAGATTGAATGGCTAGAGCTCTAACTTTTAAGTATATGTTATTTCAATATATAATCTAGATTGCATAAACTCAGAAACGCGATTGAAAAAAGAAGTTTTCTCGATCGATCTTAACAAAACAACCTCTCTATTTTTTATTTTTTCATTTGTCGGTCTATTAACGCGTATTAACTAATGAAATAACTTTAGAAACATAAGTAACTATTATATATAGAAACACATAAACCGGAATTAGAATATATTTAGTAGATTTTGAGTAAACAAAAAAAAAATCCCTAATTCTTCATTTTCTAAACCTACTAGCTGTGTTAATAGGTACATGTCGACAATAATATTGATGTAGGCCCTTAATAAGAATATCTTAGCTTCTTTAAAACGACTGCCATATTAACGTCCGTGTTTTGGCGCCTTTTGATTAACATACATTGCATGTTGACAGCCGACCTTGAAAATAAGTTATTTGTTAAAATTTCAATGTACGCCTAACAACAGCCGCGGACAACAAAGCAAATAGATATTTATATCCAAAATGCTTCTATATCGGTCAATAACTTGTAAACACTATTGCCAGATATAATCTTTTTTTAAATTTCAACATAGATTATCGTTTTTATATTTTGTTTATTGAAATTCTACTCGTTTTGGCCCGTTTAGAAAAAATAATGAGAGTAAATTTTCGCGCACGCCTTCATTAAAAAAAATCTGGCATTATAAAGTTAGTTATAGACATAGGTACGTAGATATCGCGTTCACTTTTATTCTGAAGTTAGTTACAAAAGAAGTATAACGTGAAACTTAAACAAAGAAGTGTTATATGTTGTTGTGCTCGTTATTTGTGAAAACCCACTTCTATAAGATTGAATTTAGCTATAGAAAGTTCAAGCTTTTATTTATATTTAAATATACCTAGGTCCTAGATACTAGCTGTTGCCCGCAACTTCGTACGCATAGAATTTAAAAACCAAACCTTATCAAATTATACAAAATGCCATCTACTTTAAACACTCTATCTATTAAAACATTCCGCATCAAAATCCGTTGCATAGTTTTTAAGATATAAGCTCACATAGGAACATACATACAAAAATAACAACTTTTTTTTATAACAAATAATGATAAAGATATACTACATGCTTTACTTACTCTATGATTGTAGCGTAGTATAGAGAAATATAGTCTTAGGTATATTCAAGGTAATTGATGACATCATACAAAGTAAGCAGTAAATACATGTGTAGTACTCAGATATGGCTATTTATAGTCATAACGTTTACATTAAAACCTAACACACATGACTATATTAGCCTTTCATTATGTACTTACGTTAGGATGGCACATGGGCACAAAGAAAGTTTGGGGGACGGGTGGGACATTATGCTTTTTCAACTATAAATGGAGAATTTTCGGACCAGACTATGTGATCAGCATTGATTATGGTTTTTCTTTTTTTTATACGAGTACCACTGACAAACAAGCTTAAGGCCCGCTTGATGGTAAGCGGCAACTGTAGGCGTACGCTACAGATGATAGCATCACTAAAAATTTGACAACAGATAGAAATATCTAACTAATAAACAAGGGTTACAATCGATAGAGGTAGATAGATTATTGAAAATGGTAGACGTCTGCAACACTAAAGCCATCAATCGCATGTCCTCGCCTCATCAGAAGTCTTTTCTTAATTGAAGAAAGCCATAGTCCTAATGCAATGGGATGACCTTAGCAGGTTGGAGAACTGTTTATTGTTTTCTGCTGAGTTTCTTACGCCGGTTCTTCTCAGCAGATTGCGTCCTGAACCGGTGGTAGGGAAAAAAATTGGACATGTCATAAGCACATAATTTTTCTCAAAAATTGTGTCTACGTGATTAAATGATTTTTCATTCATTCATTCATTACCTTTTCAAATTCTTCATACAAGTATTACTTCTACAACAATAATAATTTATAAACAAAATAATCTTTTTTTGGATAGCGGAACAAAATACTCGCATTTTTGCTAATATTTTGTGTAGGTTATCGTACGTTGTAATAATTAATTAAGTAATTTCCTTTTATAACATTATCGTCTTCAGTTTTTATATTAATTAACCTTTACTTATTTACATAACTTTTAAAATAATTATCTATATTTTACTTGTTATATTTGGCAAGTTATGAAATTATTTATTTATTAAGATATCATGAACGGAAACATAGAGTGTTAAATTTATTAGTTTGTATTTACACAGGCCTAGTATTAGACTAGACGCCAGAATCCTGGAAGATCAAATCTCTGTCTCCATCTCATTAACGTCCCACTGTTGGGCACGGGTCTCCTCCACTTTGGGAGAGATTGTAGTCCACTGTGCCGCGCTGACTAAGTGCTTAGAAAGAAAAGGGGTGGTGACACTTGTATTCTTAATCCGTCACCACACGGACGATAAAGACAGGAAATCAAATTAACTAAAACGTACTTAACTAATTCGTAAATTGTTAGAAATAAAACGCTTTCCTATATAAATGTAGCTAGTTTTTATTGAAATAGATATAAAAATATTTAGTAGTTTCGATATTATCGATCTTTTTGCAATTCGCAAAACATTTCAACGGATTCTTCAAGCTCACAGTTACATAACATTTGCAGCAGTTATTTTTACTTTAAGTATTGGGTGCAATTAATATCACTAAGTACCGTCTTCTATTAAAGCTAGCTTATACAGTTAGAAAGCTACACAATACTATATATATATACGCCAAAGATCTCTAAATACAGTTGAAATTATATTTATCAAGATCAACTGCTTTCCTTACAAGGTAGTTCTACAATGAAAGAGAACGCGTAGCAGCTATCGATTTAATATCCATTTAGAATATAATTAATGTATATATTTTATACTTACTATTCTGATACTTAAAACAGAAATGGGTGTTAGAAAAAAAAAATCTGTAGCGGTGACAAGACTATTTCCAATCGTCTTCGCAAGGAAATTATAAATTTAATAGG
Source organism: Orgyia antiqua (assembly GCA_916999025.1). Lineage (NCBI taxonomy): Eukaryota > Metazoa > Arthropoda > Insecta > Lepidoptera > Erebidae > Orgyia > Orgyia antiqua. Next base: position 27,200,494 of record OU779862.1, read on the forward strand.
TACAATACATCACTTGCCCTTAAAATTCTTTAAATTCAGACCCTTATTGTTAAAATTGAATCTGGATTATGTGAATTTTACATAATATAAGAGTTATCAACAATGTATCATAACTCAAGTATATTCGTATTAATTTCAGCTATCTTCAAAATATTATTATCAATTCATATTATTACCAATCAAAGTATTTCACCTCGTCTGACTCTCTTTCTGTCTGTACGCAATAAAAAAATCTATTCAAAAGGATTATTCTAAAGGCACAGATTAACTAGATATTGTGACTATGGTTATATAACTCACTCAGATTGAAGCCATCTAAATATCTATCTCTGCGTGAAATATCTGTGACGTCATATACCTACCAAGCTTCAAATTCAATGTTGACACCAAGTAATGTAATAAAATAAGAGATAAGGAAATATGACTACAAGAAACACACACACTTATACATATATTTAGTGCAATGACAATAAAACACAGATTTATAATGTCCCTTTGAACCGGAAAATATTCGCAATTTCCTCCTAGCTATTCTTTTACGATATTCCTTGAATGAAACATAATATTTATTTACTAACATCATAATAGAGCAAATTTAAAGGAAAAGTTTATTGATAGAACTGCTCAATATTGGTGAGCTTATAGCTTCAAAACTATGCAACAAATTTTGATGTCTGTTTTTTTAATTGATAGAGCGGGTCACTTTTGTTTCTAAATTTTACCCGTACGAAGTCATGAGTAACATCTAGTTATTCTCAGTTATTTCATTCATCTATAATTAAATTGATGAACGTGTTTTATTGATAGTAATTAATCGTTTCAGCTACAGTTTTTCAGTAGCAGTTAATAAATCAATTTCACACATATCATGAAGCTATACCTTGTACTAAATTAACTGATATTAATATATAATTAACAGTAGTTGGGCCATGAAACCTAATATAGTGGTATTGGGAATGTGTTCCTCTAAAAGTTATATGATCTATTTTCTTAGTGTGATTTGTAATTTTTGTTTTTAAACTTGAATTCAAAAGTAAGAGGTTATTAAGTCGTCTGTATACTTTTCATATCAGCCTGAAGGGCTACAGTTTATTATTTTAACTGCTTTATTATAATTTTACGTTAGATGATATTACAAGTTCTTTTTCCTTATGTCCATGTGATGACCGATTTGGAATATAAGTGTCATCACCCGTTTTCTTCTCAGGGTGCTCTAAAAGTCAGCTAAGGAATATTGTACACAGATGACTTTCTCTGCGACATAGTAGACCATAATCCCTTCCAAAGTGGAGGAGGCACGTTGCCCAACAGAGGGACGTTATTTGATTATTACTGTCTCGAGTGCACACATTTTTTGAAATCGTATGGTATATTTTTAAGTATATTTCACACGCCATGCGCCGCCGTAACATAAGTGAAGGTAAAATTTAATTTGTCACGTGTTTTTATACTTCCGGTCATATCATTATTTGCACACGATATTGATGTGAAACGAATGTTCATAATCGACAAAATATGTATGTTTCCGTTTCGATAAGATGAAAGTAGAATTCTAAACACATAATATTACATAGATAACATCCTCTGTGAGAGACAGAAATCTCGAAAATAATCCATGTGCCAACACGTCTGGTTAGCGCGGCATAGTCAACCAGCCCTAAAGCTCTCGCTAAGTGGGTGTTGCTTGCATGAGTGGGACTTGAACTCACAAGCAACCTCGGAAAACCATTCAGTTGCACAAAACATCTTGTTCCATCTGAGCTATCATAGGATCGATTGGTCAAGTTGTGCAAACCGCCCGATAGATAGCGTTTATACACAAAACATCGATGAGATGTTTATAACTTTAATTGAGAAACATTTTAGTGGATGAATTGATTGACATAGGTGTACCCCATGATAGCTCAGATGGCAAAACAACGGAACGGTTTTCTGAGGTCATTGGTTGAAGTCCCACTCATGGTGATCATTTATTCCGCTGTAATACTTACAAAATATTGCATACTGTAAACGCGTAAGTGTAATCATTAATACAATACAGTTTATTTTATAATTTAGCTAATCGATGTGTATGTTCATTTGATCAGACAAGGTAATAAAGGTGGGATAGCAAACACGTCGGCCATCTTTATGACCAATCACAGCGTGTAGTTAATTTCGCACTGGGTGATGTGATCATGTGACCCAGACCTCGTACCGTCATTAAATGTGAAGTAAAGCGAATAAGCCATAAGTCAACTGGTGACTGTCAGAAATAAATTTAATAAAATTACTTTGTTAGTTCCTTAAATAAAATCACCTATTTAGATGTCTCCTATTAAAAAAAAACTGTAATAAAGTTAAAAGACGTTACGTCAGAAGAAGACACTTATCTTTTGCTTATATTGGACCCTAATAACTAGGATGTACCCGTCTTACCTCAATCATTAGTTTTAAGGGCCTACATCAATATTATCGTATATCATCGCCGACACGTACATATTAACACAGCCAGTAGGCACAGAAAATGAAGAATTAGGGATACTTTTCCTATTTACTCAAAATCTACTAAATATATTTTAATTCTGATTTACGTGTTTCTATATATAACAGTTACTTATGTTTTTAAAGTTATTTCATTAGTTAATACGCGATAATAGACCGACAAATGAAAAAAATAAAAAATTTGAGAGGTTGTTTCGCCAAGATTTTCTATCGAGAAAACTTTTTTCAATCGTGTTTCTGAGTTGATGCGATCCTAGATCATATATTGAAAAAACATATACTTAAAAATTAGAGCTCTAGCCATTCAATCTAAAGAAACAATGAAAACTTCGTACATAGAAAAATGCACGAAGCTATTTTGGTATCGTCTTAAATTCTCCTGCACTTATCGCATTTATTTGGGGTCGGCGCAACATATCATTTTCCTCCATAGTCTTTAGTTAGGTAATTACATATTTTCGATTTTCTGCAATTATCTTTCATATGTAAGTAGGTAAACAGTAAACACACATACTCTACATATGTAGAGTATGTGTGTTTACTGTTTACCTACTTGTGCAGAATGTGGATATAAATATTTTTATCCATATTCTGCGAAATATATAAACAAAAGGTTAGCAGACAGACAGTCCGACAGATGGACTAACACCGTAGTGAGACTATAAGGGTTTGTACGAAACACATTAAAAGATGACCTGAATTATATTATTATGCTCATCATTTGACCTACACAAAATGGGTCATTGTTCCGTTAGTCTAGCACTATATAGCCGTAATTATTGTATGGAACAATGTCGCTTCATGGGCCACGAGTTATTGTGCCATGACATTTATGAACACAACTAAGCGTATCGTGCTTTATGAAGTAACCCATATAGCTTGCTGTAAATTTATTTAATCTATGCAGACAAATGCAATTATGTCATTAATTATTTTTAACATTTATGTTCTTATTCATAATGATTTATGGGCGGTTTAAACGGAGATTTTATAAGAGATATAATAAACGTTTTAGCGTAAAAAGACTATTATGAATAACAAGTTTTGACAATTTTCGTGAACCGATTTTAGCGAACTTTTAAACCTCCGATAAGTCATTATGAATAAGACCGTTAGGATCAGACCAAGCTATAGTTAACGTTATAATACCAGATGCTAACTTAGAGCTTTGATCCAACCCAACCCATTACCGTCCCACTGATGGATCGAAAGGGATTATGACAATCACTGACAAGACCTGTTAAGTACAGGGTTTGCTTTCCAGTTTTCCGTGTCTCACAGCGGAAGTTATCTGTTTACAATAACCCTTAGCTGGCTTTTACGGCACCCTGGGGAGTAAAAGGGGTGGTTACACTTGTATTCTTAATCCGCCGGCACACGTACAAAGTAATACTCTAAGGAAATATAAAATGAAATATCATTTGGCACATAAAACAGTAAAAATTTTGTTATATTAGTAGTATTTAATTCCGTAGAATACATTTCGCAAGATGTAATGCGTCCTCAAATTATAATTTCGGTCGCAGTTACTATAAAGAAGTCCATCGATGACAATTTTTTCAATATAGCGAATGTTTATATTTATTTAGTTTATTTTAAATTATTTACAACAATGTTACGTAATCATTCAAATACCGGGAAGATAGAAAAACCCGATAACGAGTGATATTTTTGCAATAATGACGCAGTTTCACATGGGGAACACCTTTAAATGCATTGCATTTACGTACAACTGGTGGTATATATTTCAATAAAGAACCTGTTAGGTACATATGAACTAAAGAAATTATGTCACCTTATTTTGGATTATCTCATGGCATGGTTTTTATACCAGTCAATAGGTTCTTACACATCTTCTTTTATCCAATGAGTTCGTCATGTGCTATACGAGACGTCAATGGTATAAATCGGTTCTATCTATCTATTTATCTGTTGTAAAATCCTAATCATTCCTATTCAGTATAGTAGAGTAAAACATTTAGCCCATTATCGTCCCACTGTTGGGCACGAGCTTCCTTCACTATGGAAGGGATTATGGTCTACGGTGCGCGAACAGGCGAGTCGGAACAGGGTTTGTTTTTTAATTCCGTCTCTCACAGAGAATGTTATCTGGGTACCATCCTTAGCTGGCTTATACAGCACCCTGGGAATGAAAAGGAGTGGTGTCATTGGTATTCCCAATCTGTCACCACAAGGACAAAATAATATTAAGAAAATGGCGGAATATAAATGTTTAGTATAAGACAGGGTATTTTCCAAGTTACGAATTACTTACAATGAGTCATACACTCGAAATAATATCTCCAATAAGTATTGCACAAAAGAAGAGTGTTGTAATTCGCAATGACGTAATTGGAGACAAAATGTACTTACCTACTTTATTTCTCAGTAGGCAACCGTTTTTCCTTGGAACGACAACATCGGAAATAAATGCAATTGACTTATCGGATTTTTTTATTTTGTTGTTTCAATTTCCCCGTTCCTTACAGCTTTTATCAAGTTACGAAATCATTTCATAGTCTAGCTCAAATCTATACTAATAATTTAAAACTGAAGAGTTTGTTTGTTTGTTTGTTTGTTTGAACGCGCTAATCTCAGGAAGTACTGGCTCGATTTGAATAATTCTTTTAGTGTTGGATAGTAAAATTACCGAGAAAGGCTATATAACATCATGCTGCGACTAATAGGGGAGAAGCAGTAGTGAAAAATGTTGCAAAAACGGGGAACACTTTCTAAATTCTACGCGTACGAAGTCGCGGGCAACAGCTAGTTGTCAATATTGTTTTTAACTTATATAATTTATGGTACCAATTCTAAGCTGTGCGCTTAACTTAACTAAAAATGAAAAAGACAGCGTCACTATGTCTATTATTTACTATTTCGTTGCACACATTTATATTAATTAAAATTGTTAGTCTACAATACATAGCTATTATAACAAAAAAATCCAGATAACATTACCGAATTGTGATATTCACACTATCAATTTAAATTTTTTTGTTGAGTTTAGATGTATACAGTGGCGTAGCTAAGGGGGGGCGACGGGGGCGGTCCGCCCTGGGTGTCACCCGTTTAGGGGTGACACCCGAGCTCGACTATGACCATCAGCTGTAGTTCTTTCTACCTATAAAAAATCGTAAATCTGTGACAGAGAGCATAACTGCCACTAATAAATTTAAGTAACTAAAATATCGTACCACGAGTTTAATAAATTGATATTTAGAAAAAAAAAACAATGTGCACACTGTCAATCGATCTGGGATTCCCCCAAAATTTAATACCCCGGTACGCGCAGTTCTAACCAGGGGATTCCCTCGATATAGGTCTCGTCACTTGTATTGTGGATTGGGCCATTTCTTTTGTTTCCAACCGCATTCATTTCAATACTCTCTTACGTGAACGTGTGAACGTCTAGTGCAAAGTGTTTGTTAATTATTCGTTACTAGCAGTGCCCGCGACTTCGTACGCGTGGAATTTAGAAACGAAAAATTAAATGAACTAACAATAACGCCATTTTACAGCTAATTAATAAATCGTCAGTTTGGTTTTCTTTCCTTGCATAATTCTAAAGAAGTAACACACATGGCCCCAATGTCATTTTAGTAAATGATATCTCAGAGTTTTATCTTTTTAGGGCTTCGTACAAACCCTTATAGTCGCACTACGGTGTCCGTCTGTCTGTCTATCCGCCCGTTAAACTTTTTTTTACTCGGCAACGGCTGAAGGTATCAATTTGAAACTTATACCAAATGAAACTTATACCAAATGTAGATCTATGCGGTCCCTTGCTGCAAAAGATAAAATCAATAATTGAGATCTACGCATTCCGAAGATATAACCAAATTACAGCCATTTTTATGAAGTATCAGAAACAAAACTTTTTTAGAAATACCAAGGTTGAGAAGACATTTAAAAGCGGCTAATATTACTGTCTCTAATTGGGTGACACTGGACTTTTTGAAATTTATTGTAGAATGGGACTTTACAGAATCTCTTCCGAATCTAACGGTCGCACTAAAATTATTTGTAACAATATGTGCATCAGTTGCTTCATGTGAGAGAAGTTTCAGCAAATTTAAATTAATTAAAAATTACTTGCGGTCTACAATGACTGAAACCAGATTAAACAATCTTAGTATTTTAACTATAGAACATGAAGCAACACAAAATATAAATTTTGAAGACGTGATTTCGGAGTTCGCTAGTGTCAAAGCTAGAAAAAAGAAATTTTATTTTTTAACAAACTAAAAGGCATAGCCTATTGTGGGCCATCAGTAAACATTACTTTAGCAAGAAAAGATATAGTACATAAATTTTTTTATTTAATCATAAATCAATAAGATAGCTGTCAATGGACATATTCTTATAAAAAACTCTATTTAGCAATTTAAGAGGATACCAAAATAGCTTCGTGCATTTTTCTACGTACGAAGTTTTCATTGTTTCTTTAGACTGAATGGCTAGAGCTCTAATTTTTAAGTATATGTTTTTTCAATATATGATCTAGGATAGCATAAACTCAGAAACGCGATTGAAAAAAGTTTTCTCGATAGAAAATCTTAGCGAAACAACCTCTCTAATTTTTTATTTTTTTCATTTGTCGACCGACATAATTAAAAATTACTTGCGGTCTACAATGACTGAAACCAGATTAAACAATCTTAGTATTTTAACTATAGAACATGAAGCAACACAAAATATAAATTTTGAAGACGTGATTTCGGAGTTCGCTAGTGTCAAAGCTAGAAAAAAGAAATTTTATTTTTTAACAAACTAAAAGGCATAGCCTATTGTGGGCCATCAGTAAACATTACTTTAGCAAGAAAAGATATAGTACATAAATTTTTTTATTTAATCATAAATCAATAAGATAGCTGTCAATGGACATATTCTTATAAAAAACTCTATTTAGCAATTTAAGAGGATACCAAAATAGCTTCGTGCATTTTTCTACGTACGAAGTTTTCATTGTTTCTTTAGACTGAATGGCTAGAGCTCTAATTTTTAAGTATATGTTTTTTCAATATATGATCTAGGATAGCATAAACTCAGAAACGCGATTGAAAAAAGTTTTCTCGATAGAAAATCTTAGCGAAACAACCTCTCTAATTTTTTATTTTTTTCATTTGTCGGTCTATTATCGCGTATTAACTAATGAAATAACTTTAAAAACATAAGTAACTATTATATATAGAAACACGTAAATCAGAATTAAAATATATTTAGTAGATTTTGAGTAAATAGGAAAAGTATCCCTAATTCTTCATTTTCTGTGCCTACTGGCTGTGTTAATATGTACGTGTCGGCGATGATATACTATAATATTGATGTAGGCCCTTAAGTTAGATTAAAATTATTTATTAGCCTTAGCAGGCTAGATTGTAATATTGTAGATAAATAAATAAAACAAATTTATCGAATATAAAAAAAATATCATCCGAATTTTACGTATATAATATTTAAACACCCGCCACTGAAACAATTTATGTTTCGTTTAAAATAAGTATTTTTGTTTGAAAATCCTTGCAAGTCGCGTAGCAAAATGTTGTTAGTGCTTAAAACTTTATCCTGAGTTTTCTATCTTTATAAAAACATTTATGCACGCACAAAATATGTATTTCGTAATTAATAATGTGGTTAAAAACCCGTTTTTACCATGTTTTACAAAACAAGCATAAAAATAAATTAATACTTGACTTTCCTTGTTGTACATTGTTAAACCTGTAACTTTTTTTATATTTTCTACTTGTTTTAAAATAATGGCGGGATTTTAAATATGTTTTTCAGATTTCTGATACATTTAAGATTTTGAAAAGCATAACAAAGCATAATCAATATTTGCTGTCCATGAGTGGCCCAACACCCTAAGGAGAGTAGGTGTTTCCGTTTGTTTCACATAAATTATTTATTTTATTATTTACATACATTATTCAAACATTTGTAATAGGTACTTTATTTGAATAAAACGTAAATCATTATAAGTTTTTTATTTTAACAATTTCGATTGAATTTTGGGGTGACACCCAAAAAATCCGCCCCGGGTGCCACCTATGCTAGCTACGCCACTGGATGTATAAAATCGAGAAAATTGAAGAACACATAAAATCGCAGCATTTTTATACAATAGCTAAATTAAATTACCAAAAATAAAATAAAGATAACAATTCCAGTGCGGTAAAAATTTTACTGAAATGGAATCGATTATCGTATATTTTGATTTCATTCAAGATAGCCATCATGTTGTACACATTTTTACAATTATGTTAGTCTTTAATATACAGATTTTCTAATAAAATAGTTTAGTTAACATTGCCGAATTGTATTATTAATCCTTTCAAAATTAATATTCATTAAAACGAAATTATTAATTTTGATATCTATCGATATATTAGGTGTGTATGAAGTAAAATAAAATTGTGTATGTAGAATTGATATCAATATCTGGCCATGAATTTATTAATGACTAGCTGACGCCTGCTACTCCGTACGCGTGAAATTTTAGATCCCCATACATTTTGTCACCGTTTAAACCTTCCCTAGACTTTCACGAATATTTCAAGACCAAAATTGCCAAAATCGGCCTAGCCGTTCTCGAGTTTTAGCGAGACTAACGAACAGCTATTGATTTTTATATATGTATAAATAAGAAAGACAAGAAGAAGAAGATGTTAACGATGTAAAGATACGGACAATAGTTACTGTTTATTTTATTATTTTTCACTATAACCTTTTACTCTGTAGTTTGCTATTTGAGAATATAAAATAGTATTCTTTAGGTCATCGTAACTTTAAAATAAACATAGTTTTTTTATGATATTTTTGATAAGGTGTCTGGCGCGCAAACTTGCTACTACCGGTAATTTCAAACGAGTTTTACTGATCGTTTCTGGTGCACACTGATGTTACTATTAAACACCTATCTTGACATGTTTTCATTCGTTTGCATCTTATACATATTAAGCCCAAGGTCTACCGTATCTGGGTCGTGTAAATTTCAGCATTGATAATCTGTAATAGCAAATATTTGGTCAACCGTTATATCGGCGAAGAAAAAATCCATTTATGTAAGAATGTAACTTTTAAATAATAGAGTACCAAGATATATGCTATCCGAGTGATGATCGTAATTTCACGTATCACCATAGGTATCCTATTTCTCTCATGGGTGCTATAAGAGATAGCTACGAGATAAGTCTAAGAACACCATTCATAAACAAGCGAAAAAATCTACTAAACTCTACACCTAAACATCTGACAGTCGTGGTTGAATAGAAATTCCCTTGGTCTGTTTTGAGCTATAAAGAAAAAATAAAGACTATCTTGATGACGTGACTGCCAAGTTAATCTCCGGATTGAATAAATTCTGTTAATAAATAACAACAAAAAATAATGATCGAATATTGAGGAACGGAACTCCAACTGTTAAACAGATCTATATCCGCTGCCTACTCACTTTATGCATAAGGAAAAAGCATCAATCGGAATGAAATATGATCTAGTTGTTATTTGCATACTTACCCTGTTAACGTTGACACAGATTAACAAAATTTATATTCTATGGCTACATCACTCAGTAGTCGGCTTGAAGCCACTATCATTATCTATGTGTTCGTGAAATATGTGTCTGTGTGTGCCTACGATACCTACAGACTATATGAAAGGTCATTATTCTATGGAGTACGATTTAGCCAGGCTAAAGTTACTTATCCTCAATTTTAATCGTCAACCAACCATCATATCTGCTATCGTTGATTTATTTAAACTTCTTTATTTAAAAAGATTATAACAGTGAATCATTTCTGATTTCGTATTTGTATCGATACTTAATACCTACTTGTCTCGCTAATTTCCAATATTTTACGTTGTTCTAACCAGTTTTGTCGCAAGACATACGAATAGCCACATATATAATATTTATTTAGGTAATAGTACATTAGCTTGGCCACCTGGCCGCAAGATGTAATATGATAGTGTAGAAGTATCACTTTATTATGTTACCAAATTATTATTACGATAAGCTTGCAGCAAACATTAGGGTTTTTTAAAATTAAAGCGTATATTTTCTAACACTTGCGCCAAAATTTAAAACAAATATACGCGTCTAAATCCGTAAAAAGTAGTTTTATTTAAACAAATGAGTTGCGCAAGTGTTAGAAAATATTAAATTTCATATACATAGCTATAACTAGCAATGATTTAAAAGAATAGAATTTTAAAACTGGAGAAATATGTGAATTAAATTGCGTGTTTTATCGAGTATTATGTCATTCGTAGATTATCAGGTGTTACAGACAAAGATCTATTTTTAGTTTACAAAGCAATGACCTTAACATGATTGAGTACCTTTTTAGCGAAAATTTACATAGTCTACGCAATATTTTACATTTTTTATGTGATACTAAATTCTTGTAAAAGAGCTGGCAGACGACCTTAATATGAATTATAATGAGACTGAGCTGTGATGTGTTTTCTACGATCAGTTATTACAGGGTTTACCCACATTCGATTTTAATTTTACATTGACCGTTATTGCCTACTATAACTGCGTATACAAGTGATCCTAGTAGTAAATCGATTTCTATGCGACAAATGGTGTATTTTCGAAGCTTTTCAACGGTTTTGTTCATTGAAAACATGGCTTAATATTCGAAGGTTATTGTACTTCAAGACAGGTGTCGTTCAAGGTGATACCGCCATGTGTTTGTTGACTGTATGATCGACACATAACCATCTGCCATTTGTTAACTTCTATAGAATATGCTATTTCAAACTCCGTGGCCATTTGTCGACGTTTCTCCAAAAATTCATTTGCGCAGTCCTATTCTTTTGGATATTCAACTAAATTTTAAGATATTCAACTAGATTTTTTCAACTAAAGTTTATTTCATAATTTATAGCAATAGAATTTAATAAAACATAGTATAAGTCAGTGTGTACGCTTTTACTCTTAACATTATTAAAATAACAAAGGAAAATTTAAGGTTTTCATTTTTAATATAATATTCATAAGAAATAATAAAAAAAAAGTGAATAATGAAAGTGTAAATAAGCATAAAGTGTAAGTAACTACTAAGTCTCCTAATATACTCGTAACATTAGGCAACTTATACAAAGGTTTACAATATTTTTTAAATTGTATTTGTACACAAGAACTGCTCGCGTATTTTTAAAATAACCGATTATGCGTATTGTAAGTTTACCAATTGAGCAGTGCCGCAATGAGTCAACACTTTTATTTATGGTAACAACGCCCAGTTGCACATTATTTTCAAAATAAGCGAGTAATTGTGAAACGTCAGCTGTTTATTTTTTGCTCAAATGTTGTTTCAATTCTTAGAATGTTCCTGAAACCTATCTTAAAATATTCTTGTTATTTTAACTATAGTGTTTTCAAATAATTATTGCGTAGGTATGCATTTGCATTCATATTTGCAATATATATACAAAACCATTTGGTTATGTACTTTACTCTTACTCTTTTTAGTTGTATGTATACTAAGGATTTTTAGGGGTGGTAACGTGTCGCCAGCGCGTTCACGCTCCCGCAAGGCCTCCCTCTTTTCCGCCATCACTTCCCGAGCAAAGGTGGCGACGGCGGCCCAACACCGTTCGCTCTCGGCCATGGACGGAACGATGGCTGAGAGCGACAAATCCTCGCCCAGCACGCCAACGAGTTCGGCGCGCTGTGCGTCCCAGGCCGTGCACACGGCGAGTGTGTGTTCTGCCGTGTCCACGGCCCCACTACCACAGTTTCGGCACGCGGGATCCGACTCGATGCCAACCACCTCCCACAGGTACTTGGCAAAACAGCCATGACCTGTTAGGAGCTGGGTGAGGTGAAACGTCGGATCCCGGTGCCTCGCCTCAACCCAGTCCCTAAGGACCGGGTGGACCGCCTCGACGAGCCCTCTGCTCGCGGAGGGATCCACCAACCTCTCGGCCCATCGTCGGAAGAGCTCGTCTCGCATCTCGAGGAGCGAGATGCGAGACGAGCTCTTCGAACGAACGATCTCTCTTCCGCGAGGGGCTCTATTGTCGCCTGCCGCATCAGGGCATGTATACTAAGGATTGGGAAACCACTCATTGCTAATTTATTTTCTCCTAAAATCCTTTAGTAGTTTTGCTGTACTTGAACATATTGAAATATAACATTACTCCAAATTATTTCTACTTCTATTTTATTTTCTATTTTTTGCGAAACACATATAAAGAAAAATTGGTCAAGTGCGAGTCGGACTCGCGCACGAAGGGTTCCGTACCATTATCTATGCAACATAAGGCAACGTTATTAGTATCGAGCAAGAAACGGTAAAAAAATCATGTTTGTTGTATGGGAGCCCCCCTTAAATATTTATTTTATTTTTAGTATTTGTTGTTATAGCGGCAATAGAAATACATCATCTGTGAAAATTTCAACTGTCTAGCTATCACCGTTCTTGAGATACAGCCTGGTGACAGACGGACGGACGGACGGACGGACAGCGAAGTCGTTTTTACCCTTTGGGTACGGAACCCTAAAAACGAATCCTAACAAATATACCTATTGCGTCTAGCCATTAAAAAAAAAAATATATATACCTATTACGACGTTGACGGGCCTCGTGGTCTAGTGGTTTATATAACGGACTGCCGTACACGAGGTCTCGGGTTCGATTCCCGGTCAGGACAATCATTTGTGTGATGTTTTTAATTGTCATGCAAATGTTTGTACTGCGTCTGGGTGTTTACTATGTATTATAAGTATGTATTTACAAAAGAAAAGTAGTATATGTATTATATCCGTATTCTGGTACCCATAACACAAGCATATAAGCTTAGCTTGGGACCAGAGGACGTTGTGTGAAATGTCCATGAATATTTATTTATTATTTATTACGCTTAAAAGATATCCCATGATGCTAGTCCGTCAATGCTTAGAACTAATGCTTACAACTACAAAGTAAATATTAATTTACTCTATAAAGATCTAGTATCAAGGCTTTAGTACAAAGAACATAGTTTTTCCTGCTTTGTCACAACGTAATTACAATTTCCGTTATTTACTTAATTTGTTTCTAAGCACGTGATAAAAAATGTGACGACGAACGACTAAACATATAAATATCACAGTTCTTGTCGGATTGATAAAACTAGTAGCTATTGGTAACAATTCGACGTCCACAACTAAACTTAACGAAACTAAAAAATTGGTCAAGTGCGAGTCAGACTCGCGCACGATGGGTTCCGTACCATTATCTATGCAACATAAGGCAACGTTATTAGTATCGAGCAAGAAACGGTAAAAAAATCATGTTTGTTGTATGGGAGCCCCCCTTAAATATTTATTTTATTTTATTTTTAGTATTTGTTGTTATAGCGGCAATAGAAATACATCATCAGTGAAAATTTCAACTGTCTAGCTATCAGCGTTCTTGAGATACTGGGTACGGAACCCTAAAAATCATGTTTGTTGTATGGGAGCCCCCCTTAAATATTTATTTTATTTTATTTTTAGTATTTGTTGTTATAGCGGCAATAGAAATACATCATCTGTGAAAATTTCAACTGTCTAGCTATCACCGTTCTTGAGATACTGGGTATGGAACCCTAAAAATCATGTTTGTTGTATGGGAGCCCCCCTTAAATATTTATTTTATTTTATTTTTAGTATTTGTTGTTATAGCGGCAATAGAAATACATCATCTGTGAAAATTTCAACTCTCTAGCTATCACCGTTCTTGAGATACAGCCTGGTGACAGACGGACGGACGGACGGACGGACGGACGGACGGACGGACGGACGGACGGACGGACGGACAGCGAAGTCTCAGTAATAGGGTCCCGTTTTTACCCTTTGGGTACGGAACCCTAAAAATATTAAAATAAAAATTAATAGTGTCGGTAAGGGTTCCGCAATATAAACTGAGTTTTCATAAGTTGGGCACTGGCCTCCTCCACTTTGGGAGGGATTATGGTCTACTGCGCTGACCAGGCGTATTGGCACAGGGTTTATTTTCGAGTTTTACGTCTCTCACAGAGGATGTTATGTGTGTGCGATTTCCCTTAGCTGACTATTACAGCATCCTTGGGAGGAGATAGGGTGGTGTCGGTGACACTTGTATTCTTAATCCGTCACCACACGGAACACTATACTATGGTACATAATAACATAACATAGTTATATAGATTCAATATCTATCAAATATCTGATCTTATAATCATTCCGTTATATACTAACCACTGCACCATAAGTACTTATAAAAAGTACGTTATTGACTAGTCCCGTCAATAACATACTTCTTATAAGAACTCCAGCATCTACATTGCATTGTCAAAGTACAAGAGCAATGCTCATACTCATTGTATACGGATACTGTCTTCTCTCAGCGTGCGTGAGGTGATTTGGTTGAGGCGTGCGTAGTGACCAATGAAATTAGATTACAGTGTTTGTGTGCGTTACCTCGGAACACCACCGCCAGTATTTCTCAACGAAAACAACGTGTGTAACAACTCCTATTGGTTAAATGCTTTAAGTCTATAACCAATGTTTCATTGACATCAATATAGCAAGTTATTGGAAATATGATACCCAATTCGTGTTCCAAATACATTTCGTATGTTTGTTTGAAATTGAGACGATTATATTGCATAACACATACTCACACTTATAGGAAACTAATTTTATACTTACGAGTTATGCTTGACCAAAAACAACATACAAAGTATTTTTTACAATTTGCAAGAACTAAAGTTTATAATTTGTACTGTACTGGTCGACTTGCTCTATCAAGGCAATCTTGTCTCTAAATTAGTTATTAATTGTAGTCTAGATAGCATTAATCGGCATCATCCTCACACCCCTCCAACAATGTAAAACTATATTGAAAAAAAATAAAAAAAGATGAAGAGAATAGAAAAAAAACCCATGGAATTTCTTGTCTGTTCTTCTCCATAGGATTCGCGTTTGGAACAGACACCTAGTTTCTGACGTTTCAAAAGAGCTTGTAAAACATGCCAACTTGAAATAAAAAAAAATGACTTTGACTTTGTATGGAGGGAGTTCTATGGAGGGAGTATCTTTGAAAGTAGTGAGTGGTCCAATATTAAAAGATTTATTCCTTAACTGAAACTACAGACTCTTAGGGCCTCTTTCACCATTCTCAAGTAAAGCGCCAAGTAGACTAATCGCTAGTTAAAGTCGTTCGAGTAGCAGTAATCTTAAGATTAAAAAATTGAAATTGACAGAAGATACTCGTAACTATTACTTGACAATTAACGCTAATCGATAAGTAACTAATCAACGCTTTACTTGAAGATGGTGAACGAGGCCCTTATATATATATTATATCTAGAACAGATATTATTATCTAATCTTATATATAAAATTCACGTGTCACAGTGTTAGTTACCGTACTCCTCCGAAACGGCTTGACCGATTTTTATGAAATTTTACATGCATATTCAGTAGGTCTGAGAATCGGCCAACATCTATTTTTCAATCCTTTTTTTTTAGTATAGCAAAACAACGTTTGCCGGGACAGCTAGTCTAATATATAAAATTCACGTGTCACAGTGTTAGTTACCGTACTCCTCCGAAACGGCTACACCGATCTTTATGAAATTTTACATACATATTCAGTAGGTCTGAGAATCGGCCAACATCTATTTTTCAAACCAAATTTTTTTTTTAGTGTGACAAAACAACGTTTGCCGGGTCAGCTAGTCTAATATATAAAATTCACGTGTCACAGTGTTAGTTACCGTACTCCTCCGAAACGGCTACACCGATCTTTATGAAATTTTACATACATATTCAGTAGGTCTGAGAATCGGCCAACATCTATTTTTCAAACCAAATTTTTTTTTTTTGTGTGACAAAACAACGTTTGCCGGGACAGCTAGTTATATATAATATACTAGATAATGCCCGTGATTTCAGCCACGTTTATAGTTATTGGCTACCCCAATTTACACCAAACCTTAACAAATTATACTAAAAAGCCATCCTCTTGAACCTCTCTAACTATTACAAGTAACCGTATAAAAATCCGTTGCGTAGTTTTGAAGATATAACCTCACATAAGGACATACAAAAATAATGGCTTTATAATAAGTAATGTTAAAGATTTACGACGAGCCTCGTGGTCGAGTGGTCATGTAACGGACTGCCGATCAAGAGGTCGCGGGTTAGATTCCCGCTCGGGACAATCATTTGTGTGATTTTTCCAATTGTCATACAAATGTTTGTGCTGCGTTTGGGTGTTTCTATGTATTATAAGTATGTATTTACAAAAGAAAAGTAGTATATGTATTATATCCGTATTCTGGTACCCATAACACAAGCATAAAGCTTAGCTTGGGACCAGAGGACGTTGTGTGAAATGTTCACGGACATTTACATATTTATTTATTTTATTATTTATTTATTTTATTTATGTTCTTATTCATAATGACTTATAAAAAACGTAAAAAAAGACCAGTAGTGTTTTGAAATTCCATAGGTAAGAAGTCGCGGGTAATAGCTATCTACAATATTGCGCTACGATAGTTTTACGATTGGTTTTAAATGACTGTGGTGGTCTGTACTTATACATTATATACATTATACATAGCCATACTAGTATAAGACTAGGTCATCGAACCATATTGGCAACTCATCAAATTGTACACATAGGGACAACAATTCTATAATATTTTCAATTGATTTTCTACTAAACACATGTACATAAATACATGTACCGACCTTGAACCATCTAGAAAGTAAAGGTAAAAAGATTTTATACCAGCAACATAGCGTTTCGTACATACAGTACTGACATAATATTTGTATGGTCTTACGCATAATGACTTACCGGAGGTTTAAAAGTTCGCTGAAATCGGTTCACGAAAATTGTCAAAACTTGTTATTCATAATAGTTTATTAAAATTTACGCTAAAACGTTTATTATCTCTCCGATAAAATCTTCGTTTAAACCTTCGATAAGTCATTATGAATAAGACCATAGTCTATAGTACTCTCGGAGACCAGGCTCATTTGTGAAAAATATTTTAAGATCAGAACATTAAATTCAGAGATTACCCCATACATTCAAATTACAAACTTAACCTTTTTATTAATAACTAGCTCTACTCGCAACTTCGTTCGTGTTAAATTTAAAAAACAAAATTTTTCATGTTATACAGAAAAGCCTTCCTCTTGAACTTACTCTATCTATTAAAAAAAACCGAATTAAAATCCGTTGCGTAATCTATAAAAGACGTTTTAACTAATCTAGGTTTATATAATCGAAAAGCGTTTCATTATGAATAAGACTGTTAATAATAGTATGTACTCCTACAAATGTCAAAATGTCCGGTATTACAAATATGTACAATAAATATGTTAAAAAGAGTTGACGCATCAGTGGACTCTATAAGCCCCTATTCGCCTTGAATGTTGAATACGGTCGTTAAAAGTTGCTGCGATGTGAATTATAATTTATAATGCATACATTTACTTAACCGTTAATATAATACAAAAACGGTCAGTAGCGATTACTAGTGGAGACACTATCGTCTATATACTTAGAGCATACATACAACAGGAGTCGATACTGTAAAACGACAATGCACATAATTATTGTGTACGGACACAGATGTCCCTTTGAGTACGTGAGGCGATTTCTGGCGGAGCATCGCGACCAATAAAATTATGTTCGTATGCCTTATCTTGGCACCCCACCCTCCTGTGTATATTTTTTCAAAGTAAACAGGGTGTGTGTCAGCTCCTTTTGGATGAATGCGCTAAGGGGGACACTATCATCTATATACGATATTGACCAAGTTATTGGATCTATGCGTTTATGACGATTGCGTAATTTGAAGTTGTTGATTTTAAATGACACAGTTAATTAAATTTCTTCACATAATTGATAAAATTATTATTAAACTAGTTTATAAAACTATAAATATGTACGCCGTATTCACCTTTAATCATTATGTATATATACAAAGCGATTGTAATATTTACTTCCTATAAAAATGACGTGTCTAAGATACTTTTTAGTAAATGACAATGTAAATAAATAAATAATAATAAATATCACGGACATTTCACACAACGTCCTCTGGTCCCAAGTTAGGCTTATATGCTTGTGTTATGGGTACCAGAATACGGATATACTACTTTTCTTTTGTAAATACATGCTTATAATACATAGAAACACCCAGACGCGGTACAAACATTTGTATGACATTTATAAATATCACACAAATGATTGTCCGGAGCGGCAATCGAACCCGCGACCTCGTGAACGGCACTAAGTTGACAATAATATACACTATATTATATAAATTTGATCAAAAATTTCAATGTATAACGGTATTCAAACATGTTGCAGTTTTATTAGGTTTAAAATTCTAAGAAATACAGTCACCCCATAGTCCGACCAACCATAAGCTAAGGATGACCTAACCGCAACATTCAAACGTATTTCCGTTACACTTATCGTTTCTGACACCAATGCGGATAGCTTATGTGGTTAAAAGGCAGGCTTGTACACTGGGAGTTCTGTACGTACAGGATTGACGAAAAGAAATAGCAAAAGCTTGGTAACAGAACAGGGTACCGCAACCTTCGGTGTGGAAATTCACATAGTTTTATATGAAAAAAAATGAACAAATATTTTTAATAAAAAATAACGTAATAAATAAACCATACCCTCAAACACATACCTACACACAATTGAATATGTAGAATTAGAATAATACAACAAAATAAATTAAGGTACCGATATGATAAGCAAATGTTTCCAGGTGACAGATTAAGAATACAAGTATCATGACCCCATTTCCTACACAGGCTGCTGTTAAAACCAGCTAACGATTTGATATATACAGCTGACATCAGGAAGGGGGCCCATTTGAAAACCAGCGTCAAGTTCTTTGGACTTGACACAAGTTGAAATGGGCACCAATTGCTGCTGTACCAACACTTACTTACAATTAAGTAATCAAATATTAATATTGTATCGTTTAGTGCAGGTGTGGCCAACTTTTGTGCACATAAGATCTACTTATTATTATAAAATTGAGTCGCGATCTACCTATTTCTTAGGTAAGAAGGCGGACGTTTATGCAATGTGCTTTTATACCGCCGTGCACTCTTGAAAATAGTAGAAAACTACTAAAAGAGGTCACGCTGAACGTCTCCCTACTCGAAGCATGAGATGCGTACATGTTCATTCCTGTATCAAGTACTAGAAACATTTGGCATTGAATGCATCTCCTCATGGAACTTGCGAGTGATCGACCAAAAATGGTCGCGCGATCGACCGGTCCATCGTGATCGACTTGTTGGCCACTCCTGGTTTAGTAGATATCGTGGCAATAAATCATTTCTTTCTTTCTTTCTTCTTTCATACACAGATAACATCGTCTGTGAGAGGCGAAAAGCTACAAATAAAACCTGTGCCAAACTCCTGGTCAGCGCGGCATAGCAGACCATAATCTCTCCCAAAGCGGAGGAGGCCAGTACCCAACAGTGGGACGTGAATGAGCTGGAGGGAGATGCAAATCATGGTACTACATACAGTAAATTATGACTATACATACATTTTGTATCAAGTTCGTGTTTTAAAATATTCAAGTCCTTTCAGAGTGGGTTTATCCAAGTAAATGTAGGCAGCTGTCTGTCTGATCATAATGGCAAACCAGGTTACTTTCTCTAGCAGTGATGTCATCGTTATTGTTCTTCAGAAGCTTATAGGTATACCTCGCACAGGCAGATAGCTAATATAATGTAGATTATTTTCGACACTATTGATTCGATCCTATAAACTCTAGGTAGTTATCGCCTGCAACTTCATACGCGTAAATTTTGAAATATAAACCAATGGTCTTATTCATAATGACTTATTGGAGGTTTAAACGGAGATTTTATCGGAGAGATAATAAACGTTTTAGTGTAAAAAGACTATTATGAATAACAAGTTTTGACAATTTTCGCGAACCGATTTTAGTGAACTTTTAAACCTCCGATAAGTCATTATGAATAAAACCTTTTATATATAAATCTTCCTAATAGGAAGCTATATTCATTTTAATCCTATAACTTATATTATAATGATATGTTTTTATGTTTAGGCGGAAAAGGTTGCAAACTACAGATAGTTTAAAAATGTAATGTACTTGATTGTAGATATACTTAATATTACAGAATTTTGTTTAATATTCTTACTGATCACCAATCCCAATAACCTTCTGTTGTTTTAAAAATTGTAATGATAACCTCGTTATTTGTACTTAATATTTTTTCAAAACTAATTGTTGCTTTAAATTGCTTGTTATTGAGAAAGGTTGTAGCAAATTATTTATTCTGATGATTATACATTTCCTATAACCTTTCTTTATAAAGTTATAATTTAACGAATAAGTAAAATAGACTTTTAGCTTATCAAAATAAGAAATAGTTTCAATTTGTTTCTATTTCTTTAGTTCATAATAACCTTTCCTTAATAAATTGAAAGATGAAAGATACTTCACAATCGGACAGGCGAAAAGAAATAGATTATAGCAATTTCGTCGGATTAAAACATATATTATTATCTAGTTCTTTTGATCTATAAGACTAAAATTACGATATTCAGCTTCGTTTACTACAGCCATAAACATTATACACACGGAAATAAATTGCATAAATGTGCAATAAATTTTCGAATTATACTACATATAACTTGTTAGCCGGTTAAATGAGAACTAGTTTTAGTACCAGTGGTGAAACCACGCCCATCCTGCTCTATCGATATAATTTATGCTCACCTACTCGTATCTCGATATAATGCAAATCGATATAGTAATCGCTGTGGTAGGCATCGTTCATCATATGGCCAGTGACCCATACCATCTGCACATGCTTTTACTTTTCACGTTTTATTTTTGTAGCAAATGAATAATATTTTTATTATTAGAAAAGTAAAGTAAAGTAAAAAGTAAAATATTCTTTATTGCACACCATAATGATTTATAAAGCTTACATAACAGACATATCATAGGTACAAAGGGCGGTCTTATCGCGAGCTGCGATCTCTCCCAGACAACCATAAAATGGATTTGACCGAGGCAGAATAGGCGACTTTTGGTGTACTAAAAATAAGTGAATATAGTATATAGTATATTGCTCGTAGCAGTTATATACAAATACATAAAATACATAAAATACATACAATACATAAAATACATAAAAGTCATTGCTGGTTTCACATAAATAGTTATTAATAGTTTTAATGCATTGCATACAAAAAAATATCTCTAAATCAGTCAGTTTTCGTAATTAATTCGACTAAGATTCAAATATGTAATCAACACCAATCTGTGTCTTTTCATAAGTAGGTATAGGTATCGGCACGGATCTTGAGCGCTGGTCTTTACCTGCGCAGAAGCGAATTATTGGGTCTATTTGGAGGTAGGAGGTGAAGCGCGGGACCGGTTGAATCAAATCATCGTATGTGATTGGCCTGCTGCGCGTCGCGTCATATCTGCCACTCGTGATTCGTTCTCTGTGCTAGATGCACTTTCCTTAAAAAATTGTATATGTATTATATCCGTAATCTGGTATCCATATCACAAGTATAATTACGCTTAGTTTGGAACCAGCGGACGTTGTGTGAAATGTCCGTAAATATTTATTTACTCTTAATTAGAAACAATTATTATTCCTAAAATGATAAAAATAATATACAATAATACAAGTATTTTAATTTAATTACCGCTTACAATCAGGTGGAATATAGTCAAGCAACATTAGTTATTATGTAAAAAAAAATTGCATAATATAATTATATTAAAGTAAATCAATTTTTTTGCAATGAAGTATACGATGCGCAAAGCGATCCCCACTCTACCACCGAGCGCTCAAGATTCGTGCCGGGACCTTAATAGTTATTCTACAAAGTAGCAGGTGTAATCAATACCTTCGGTCATGAGCTAATAGTCCTTTCATTGTAAAGTTGCCCTAAGTCCTTGCCTCACTTTAGAATAAATACGCTCCGCGAATGAAAAAATTACTGTATGTAATAATATTTTAAGAAACTATGAAACTCTTTATGACCTTATATTTTTGTTTGTTACAGATTTTAACTGACGAATAGTTGGGACAGCTGAACGAGGCCATAGGTACGTTGTAAACTGTTACAGGCATTTAACGTGGATAATATATTAAAAATATCATATACAACTAAAAGAGTTATAGCTTAACTAAAAAAACTGCCATTTTTGTGCTTATTTTTAATCACAGTTTCTACTACAAGAATAAAAGCTTGCCTAACCATAGATAGTAACCGTATATGTAGTCTAAATTAGCAGGTTGTTCAAGGAATTAGAATTTTAGCTTACTCCTCTAACAAAATGAACTTTGCAAAAATTCACTAAAATAACTAGAGCAAATTTATTACGTTCATTTTTCTTTCGTTCATTTTCATTTATTACGTTCGCTAAACCCATAGGTAAATTAGGAATAGTATCTTTTTAGTATCTTCCGATCGATAGACTTTTGCAGTGATATTAAAAAGAACTAAATTGTCAGTCAACGTAGTATCTTCTATCTATTCTGTGGTCAATTTTGTATTGTGTTGTCATGATGGATGTGAATATCCAGTTGAAGCTATCTTGTGTTTAAACTATTAATCTAAATAATAATGAAAAAGCAATCTTGTAGACTATTAATCGCAGCTACTGGATTCATTAGAAGCAGCTTCATTAAAAGTACCAGATTTGGTAAAATCCTTATTAGATTTCTCATGTAAAAATCCAAAATATGCATTTGAAATAAGTTTAATTGTAACAGAAAATGCGAAATGGTTTTTAAGAATAGGAAATTTACCAAAAGGTGTTAAGGTTTATGATGATGAGATGATGTGGTCGGCTTGGCATAATAACGGTGGTCCTGCATTTCATGTAGAGCTTTCCAAGCAAGCTGATGTAATGGTTATTGCTCCTCTTAATGTCAATACTATGTCTATACTATCTCTTACTATATGTATATACTATCTCTTAATGTCAATATCTGCGATAATCTCGTAACATGCACTACGAGGACTTGGGATCGAAATAAGCCTCTTTTCTTTTGTCCTGCAACGAATCCTGTAATGTAGGAACACCCCGTCACCTCACATCAAATAGCCATATTAAAGAAGTGGGGACTTATAGAAATTCCACCAGTTCAAAAGACGGTATTATGCGGTGACTTTGGCGTAGGTGGCATGGCTAAAGTTGAAACAATTGTGGATGAAATCATAAAAGTAGCTCATAGGATATTACAATAAGTAGAAAATGTATTTACTCTAGCGTTTGTATATTTTTGTGGCCTTATTTTATATAATAAGTTTAGATTTTACCATGTATAGTTTGAGAAGTTGTTGATAATTTCGTTCATTATGGATTCACTGGAACTAATAAAACTTTAGTATAACTACATGTACATTTAAGTAACTTAAAAAGCAAGAATTGCAGAAGGCCCGATTAAAACTAAGAGCTTACTATTTCTTTTACTTATAAAATGAGCCTAAGACAATCAAATGAGTTGTCATAACAGCGTTATTACATTTTTATTGGGGTTTATGTGACCGCATACCTATCTATGCAACATGAGGGTTGAATTATTACTATCTACTTGTGATAAATAAATTATCCTTCATAATTAGACATATTATTAATACATTATACATAACTTATATAGTAACCTGCATATATTCCATTGTTTTACATAACTGGTTTTGAAATTACGGCTTTATATAGTACTATAGTAGGATAATATAATGTTTATTGGTTAATACAACTGTGTCAATTATTTTTACATAATTAGTCTTTTAATCATTTAAAAGGAAAAACCCTACTAAAGTACGTACTGTCTAATTTAATAACTTATTTAAAAAAAAGTGTCATTTCTCTTATTTGCATTAAATGTTAAAACTACAAGGAATAATCTGTAATCTTATGTTTTCTTCACTTTCATTGTGTTCTTGTTGCAATCAAACGTAACGTTTACATTTTCATCTATTCAGGTTATCCTTTCATCAAATCCTACAAACATAATTTTTTAATGTTCGATTTGTTGCTTGCTTAAAGAACAGTCTGATTGTTTTAAAAACAAAAATTTGCTTTGTTCATTAATAACGTTTGAAAATCTTGAATACTTATTTAAATTATTGCGTTGTGCCTCAAAATGTTTCATATAATTATCGACTAGATTCTGGAAATGATGGAGTATTTAGATATAAACAACATTGTAATATAGATAATCTTATCTGAGGAAATACGTGAAGACTTCAGCATATTTGAGATTACATATCGTTATGAAACAAACCGTACGTTTGTCTGTGACGAGTTATAGTGCAGTAATCTTAAATGATACAATGATAGATGAGTTAGTGAGGTTAATACAACCTCTGTCGCGATGTCAAAGTAGAATCAGAAATTCTAGGCCTAGAGTGAGCTCTTATTCAATTGCTTTTTATTACTAAAACGCTTTTATTATCCCGGTACGTATCTATCTATCTAAATAAAATATTAAAAAAAAAAATATTTATCTATCTAAATTATTTATCTATCTAATTAATTCATCTATTTAATAATATATATTTATAATTATTAATTAATTTATCTATCTAATTAAAAAAAAATATTATTTATCTATCTAAAGGAATCTTTGAAAGTAATTATCACCCACTTGCGGAATTGATCTGAAATTTTACAAACACATTAAGAACCGATGACAATGCAATAATGTAAAATAATATTCAGAATTTTCAAGCGTGTTTTTTAGTTATTTTTATTAAGCAAATTATTATTTAAATATTCAATTAGTCATATAAAGTCATAGTTAAATAAATAAATAAATAAATAAATATTCACGGACATTTCACACAACGTCCTCTGGTCCCAAGCTAAGCTTATTATGCTTGTGTTATGGGTACCAGAATACGGATATAATACATAAACTACTTTTCTTTTGTAAATACATACTTATAATAGATATAAACACCCAGACGGAGGACAAACATTTGTATGACATTTATAAACATCACACAAACGATTGTCCGAGGCGGGAATCGAACCCGCGACCTCGTGATTGGCAGTCCGCAATATAAACCACTCCACCACGAAGCCCGTCATACCTCCGTCATTAATACCCGCATACGCTCGGCAGTGTTGTATAAATATGTATTTAATATTATCTATTTTTAAAATACAAGTAGTGAGATATTATCATATTTTTCATACGTCATCGCGCCAACTTCAATATAGTGCGCAAGTAATGCGTCACATAATTTGATTCGCGTCATTGTAAGAGGTCCGTGAATCCCAGAACTATCTATATTTTTTTGCACTCTTCGACGTAACTGACCCGTTAGATTTTGCGTAGGTATATTCAATCTATACTTCAAATGCAAGAAAATATTACAGGAAATTTGATTGTATAGCAAACTACTGTTGCCTACGACTTCGTACGTGTGGAATTTGAAGTCATTACAATATCTTTACTTAATGTGCTTAGCCTGTATTCTAAAATTGAAAGAACTATCGAAATCCGTCCCGTGGTTTTTTGAGTTTATTCGTTATAAATTTGCAAAAGTACGTTTCCTGTTTTTCATTTTCTTAAGAGTATAGATGTATTTAGATTAATAGTAAACATTATTAAAGCTTACATTTTTCGATTTTTAAAATTACCACAGTAAATTTCTAGAACAGAGATTTACAGCGTCCACAGCATTATCCTTGCCACTCACACCTTAATAAGACAGAAAATTTGAAAAATTGGAAATAATTCATTCTTCTCCTTTCACCTTTCAACCCTAATTAAGCCCTTTAATATATAACATTAGTGCTAATTGATTTAGGTCAGGTTTATTCAAATATGTCAGTAATACACCTTTCCGTCTCAAGCCAACTGCATTTTTGCACGTACATTGACGTAAGCAAGGGGCCTCCAGCGACGCGCGACGATTGTATGCAAACTAAATCACTTATCCAAGTGTCTTCTTTTTCGGTATCACTATTTAGTATTCGATAATATAAGGCTTGAGCCTAAAGGCTACATACCTAGTATAATTGCAGTAGACCATAGATTTACTAGACAGTGTGTACGCGTTAAATCTTAAAGACGTATCTCTCTCCAACCTATTTACGTCCCACTGTTGGGCACGGGCCTCCTCCACTTTGGGAGGGGTTTTAGTCTACTGTGCCGTGCTGACCAGGCGTATTAGCACAGGAATTATTTTCGAGATTTCCGTCTCGCACAGAGAATGTTATCTGTGTGCAATATGCCTCAGCTGATTTTTACAGCACCCTTTGGAGGAGTTGGGGTGGTGACACTTGTATTCTTAATCCGTCTCCACACGGAGAAAGACGTATCTACTTGAATGTAAATTTACCTAGGCTAAATCTTCATGGTCTAATAATGTTATAGCATGTATCAGAGACACACATGTACATACATATTTCACGCACACATAGATATTTATATGCCTTCAAGCAGTGAGCTTCAGTGAGCTATGTAGCCACTACACTATCTGAGTAGAAGACAGCAAAACAAAATCTATGAAAGTAACTTTTTCGCACTTAAAAGAGTAATATTTGTAAATTTTTGTCTCAAAAGGGAAATTATTTACTATAATTTTGGATTAATAAAGGCTTTGGCTTATTTTATTACATTTTTTACTATCTATATCATTATGGAAGAGTAATAACGTCTTGAACTTACTTCTAACTTTTTATATTTTCATTATTACACATTAACGTAGTACTTGTAGTAAGGAATTTAACAATTGCTATTTTGCTATTCAAATCCAGAGTAAACTACTGTTGCATTGCCAGAAATATATATTGTGCTGATGTAGTCTTAGATTCAAGAGACCTGAATCTTAAGTTGTCGTTTATAAATATCAATACCTAATATGGTCCGACAACTTCAGATAGATGCAATTCAGTGATGAGACTTAATTTGCATTAAAACAGATTATTTTTGACATGACTTGTCGCTCCTATTTAAATGTCTATCACGTAATGACTGTTACTATTTAAATTCATAATTTTTTACGGCTTTTACAATCAAAATACAACAATACAATCAAAGAATTGAGGATAGATAAAAATTTAAAATGGCCGTTAGATTGTGACTATCCTTGTTACTCTACCTTTCTCTCCCACTCTCTCTCCAGCCCATTACCGTCCCATTATTGGGCACGGGCCACTTCCATTTGAGGAGAGAATTTGCTCTACATAGATAATAAATACTATATATTTAGTATTCCATCTATCACAGATGATGTTAACTGCTTATATTATCCCTTACTAGTTCTTACAGCACTTTAGGC
The DNA here is from genome assembly GCA_916999025.1 of Orgyia antiqua. Lineage (NCBI taxonomy): Eukaryota > Metazoa > Arthropoda > Insecta > Lepidoptera > Erebidae > Orgyia > Orgyia antiqua. The sequence goes on from OU779862.1 coordinate 27,228,306, forward strand.
GAAGAAATGTGGTGACGGGTTTCGTGGTCTAGTGGTCCATATAACGGACTGCCGTTCACGAGGTCTCGGGTTCGATACCCGCACGGGACAATTATTTGTGTGATCTTTATAAATATCATACAAATGTTTGTACTGCGTCTGTGTTGCTAAGTATTATAAGTATGTACATATTTACAAAAAAAGTAGTATATTTAGTATATCCGTATTCTATAACACAAGCATATAAGCTTAGCATGGGACCAGAGGATGTTGTGTGAAATGTCCATTAATATAAAAAAAAAACCTTGTAACCTTGGTCCATCATTGCTCGGACGTTACCTCTCTCTACCATGTAGTTAATACATGTCTACAATTCTTTGAGCATCCTAAATGTCATATCTAACAACTTACAATGTACCCTAATACAATGTTAATAACTCTCTCTCTCCAGCCCATTTACGTGCCACTGTTGGGCACGGGCCTCCTCCACTTTGGAGGGATTATGGTCTACTGTGCCGCGCTTACCAGGCGTGTTAGCACAGGGTTTATTTTCGAGTTTTCCTTCTCTCACAGAGGATGTTATCTGTGTGCAATATCCCTTAGCTGACTTTTACAGCACCCTTGGGAGGACATGGAGTGGTGACACTTGTATTCTTAATCCGTCACCACACAGAGAAACAACGGTTAATAACTAATTCATCTATAATATCTAAATCGTCTATGTTCAGACCAAAAGTCCATACAAGGTGGTCGGTCCCCTTTTGTGCTTTATATTTTACCACACATGCTCAAAGGTTGTTTAGCCTATTTCATCGCACAAAGCCAGGTGGCATTCAAATTCGTACAAAAATTTTATAATTCAACCGTATCATGTTACTATATGAAGACGATCTCTACCAGGGTCTATTATGTTGTATGACGAGATTTTGCTCTTGCACACATGCTCAAATATGTATGTGTGCGTTGCTATTGTAGCAGTATTGCATAGGAAAAAATTTAAAAATTTTTGGTCTGGTCACACTGTCGCTTCAATGAGGCCGCCATTATCATAATATTTATTATGTTAAGATTGTGGTTTTTAATATTTTATCCAAAGAATCAAAATATTATTAAAATATACTCTCTAGTAGTTATTATAGTAATTTTGACTGAATATTCTACGTTCTTGGAGTGAATTCTATGTGTTGTGCGTAGAGAACATTATTTACGAAAGGACGTTTATTGTTAGGTTACTTTTTCTTATTTTTGTTTAAGTTTGGTTATTTAATTATGTCCGTGAATAACCATAGAAAGTGTGCTAAGTGCGGCAGAACACGTGCCGAAGACATGACGGTGACCTATCACAGGTTTCCAAATCCAGGAATAACCAATGTTACTAGGTAAGTACAAAATACAACCCGGTATATTTAAGACCTCATGCGTTTATTAAACAAAATACTATTTTAATCTATATTTACATCATCATATACTATCACCTACTGTACTCATCATCCTTCTACCTTTTCTTCCAAAACTATGTTGGAGTGGGCTTCCAGTATTACCTGATTCAACTGAATACCAGTATTTTATATGGACATTTTACAGGGCTCGTGTTTGGGCTAAATACTGTTGGCCAAATGAAGATTGGACTTCCATTGAATCATTACATTCACTCTATAGTTGGAATAAGGTGTTGTGTGGAAGACATTTCAACTCAATTCAATTTATGGATGATAAAAGGCAAAAATTGAGTAAGTTTGCCGTTCCTGAGTCAACTATAGTGGAAGAAATACTAAATGAAAGAGAAAATATTTTCAACCAGGTATTGTATTCATATAGATTGTTCTAGTAATAGTCTCCCGAACAAATTCCTACAAAAGCAACCAATCTCAGTTGGGTTCAGCCAACTATGCATGACATATTACAGTGTATAAGGGTGTGCGCAAACATAGGTGTGAGATTACACCTATGTTTGCGCACACCCTCGTACACTATTCGCTCACTCTCATAATCCGATGGGATGACAATCGAACACTGCTGGAAAGAGATCAGATGAAGGATTGTTCTAAATAGCAGTGGTGAAGCATATAGGGAAGTCGGTAGAACCAGCCTAGAAGTGACCAACATGTTTTACTTTATAAATCTAGTCAATATTGTTACTATTATTGTTATAGATACAATAATAGTTATGCGTCCAAAGTTAGCACAATGGATCAAGATTCTAAAACTTTACACTACTATGATAGCACTTGCAAAAGTTTAAAATTAATAATTAATTTCAGAATGTCAATCAGTCCGATGTAATTGCTGCACAGCCAAAGTTAACAATACCTATGTCGCAAATAGAAAATGTTGTGATGGAACCTAGTACCAGTACAGGGTCATCAAAACAACACACTTTTGCAGATTTCATAAGAACAACTGAATCCATTAGCCCTACGCAGGTAATTAATTTTAGATTTTCATTTTAATCTTTATTATAAGTTTGATAATAGCGGACTTGCAGAGAAAGTACAGATGTTCAATGCAACGAAAACCCTATAAAAGGTACACAAATAACTTTAGTGTTGTGTTGTTAGATATACAGTTCTACATAATAGTAGGCATTGTAGTAGGCTTGCACAACTAGCATTTATAATAATAATTTATTTCACACATTTCACACAAATGTACAAGTAAAAACATAAATAAACTTGAGTCATTAAAGCATTAAAGGTAGATAGGCATCCTTACTAGGTTAAAAACCTGTGCTATGGGATACCTATTTCTCCTTGTTGCAGATAATATGCTAGAGACATCATAAGATAAGCGGAATGTGTATGTTGTGTGTCCGCTACATACTAATGGTAGGAGGATGTGTCTGCGCGCGTGTATGAGGACGTACTTTCAAATTCCGAATTAAAGTTGTTTATGTCACATCACATCTGAATAAATAATCCTTACTTGTTATAATTGAAGACATGAGTGGATGAAGGGGATACAATGCTATTTGTAAAAAAATATGCTAAGTGCCTATATCACTTTCATTCAGTGTAAATATAATTTTATGTTGGTACATAACACCTTCATCACTTGCTTCTTCTAAAACTAATCTTTATAGTCATTGTTTTAAGGTTGAATATAGTTTTGAAACCTCATAACACCTTCATTCGATGCAAAAAACAGATTTTTAAAAAAATGTTACATAACCCCTTCATCCACTCATGTCTTCAATTATTAGCCTATACAGTATCTCTAAATGAAATTTACTTTTTAGGCACTGTTAAATGGAGTCATATAGAAGCATTTTATAACTTGGACAAGAACAATCCGTATTTTGTATATGCTCCTCAGCTAACAGATCATCATTTGCATCCAAATTGCCAGCAACGAATGTGGGTGAAGCTAGCAGCACAAGTTTTTAGCCACTCAGTTACAAGTGGCATGTTGATGCTCAAAGTGAGTATATTAAAATAATGTCAACTTTTGTTGCCTGGTATCAATATTAATAGATAAATAAAAGCTTTATTGCTTCCCATAATTACAAAGATACACAAGAATAATTATAAAATACAGATTTGATCTACTGATGTAAAATATAAGAGGATGATAAAAATCATCATTTCTTATCTTATTTACTTCTTTTACACACAAAATCTATATTAATTAAGCCCATTCCCTAATATGAGCCCAAATGATTGCTGCAAGACGTTTTTTTATTCCGCATAGATTGTAAACAAGCATAAGGGTAAATATTTCAAAGTTAGTAAGTATTAGTTACATCCTGAGACTGACTCTTAACATCTGGGCGGAAAAAAAATTAACATTGTTTTTGTGATTTCAGATGAACTTCCAGCTGAAGCCCATGCAACAGCCACTTTCGTGCAAAAATTTGACGAGCTTTTTGATGCTGTCAACGCAGACAGCCCGGACTTGAGGAGAGGAAAAAAATACTCTACAAATTTAAGAAAGTGGACTCCCCATTTAGGTTTATTTAAAGAAATGAAATTTTTTATAGCTAATATGAAATACATAGGGAGTAAATCGAATCCTCCGTCCCAAGAAGGGTGGATTCATTCATTAAATGCAATAGAAAGATTGTGGAATAATTTGCGGGCTATAGGCATTAAGAGTCTTTCCACACGTCGCTTAAATCAAGATCCCTTGGAAAACTGTTTTGGCTGCATCAGATATAGCTGTGGATCCAATAATAATCCAACAATTAATCAATTTATAGCGGGAATGAAAACTGCTATAATATCCAATTTAAAACATGCTGGACAAAAAAGGAACTGTGAAAATGACTCAGCATTAATTGCAAATAATTTATTAACTTTTTTAACGGGAACCATCCCTTCGTCGTGTGAACCAAACTCATCTTCCTTCAAATTTGACGAAAATAAAGAGATGGCAAATTTACTATCTGATGCAGTTGAAGCAGTTGAACAAGGGACATCCGAAAGTCAGGCTTGTGGATATGTGTGTGGTTTCATATTTAAAAGAATAAAATACAATGACTGCCTAGATTGCCGAAAGGCATTTTTGTCCCAAAATATAGAAACCATACACATGTTTACAAGTTTCAAGGAATATGACTCAAGTCATGAGTCATTAAATTATGTTAACAAAGATATGGTGGCGTGTGTAGAAACGATGTCAACTATAATTAATGATTTCATGAAAACAAATGCCTTTAGGCAACAACTTAAAATTAATGTTGTTAAAAATCTAGAATGTGTGAATTTTGTTTTTTTAAATAAATGTATAAATCATTTAGAATTAAATGAAAATCATTTAAAAATAAGCTCATTTTTTATTGTAATTAAAAGATATTGTGTTTTAATTAATAGAGCTATGGAAGACGAAGAGAAAAAGAAAAGTTTTGAACGCAAAATGAAAATATTAAAGAATAAATAAAATAATAATATGATTGTTTTAATTACTTCCTGTAGGCAAGAATATGAAGCACGATCCTTATTAATATATTAAGGAACAATATATATTTAAAATGGTTCACGATCATAATATATAGTACAGCCAAGAGCAAATATTACAACGTTTGAAAGTTCCCGCGCGTGTTGATTTATTGCTATTCCGCAATGGCGCTAGCGTCTCGTACGTGTATTGGCTGTGGTTGCATTTTTTTACTATAGAGATGTACTTCTTCTCTCGTTAGAGAGTAGTATATTCTTTGATCTCTACATAGTAAATAGTATTGGCTATTGAAAAAAAAAACTATTATTAACTGTATTGTTAACCTGTGGTAAAAAAAAGTTACCTGGAAATGCATTTAAGAGGAGGGCTTTTGTTTGAAAGATAATCCTAATTGTGACGGCGGCGTGGGCAGAAGACAGGCTCTGTATTTCTCTCTAACAATAAAATTCTCAGATTATCTTACTATTTTAAATTAGTCAACGGAATTGTGGAGTTCTATCGGGGAGGCCTATATCCAGCAGTGGACGGAGAAAGGCTGGTGCTTGGATGGATGGAACTGAATTTTAATTACATATTTTATTTTCCTCAGTTTACGTCTAAAATATTTTTAATTGTAACATATATTACTTTGGCTATAATACGAGTAGTATTAGAGCGATATATTTCTTTCTATTTCATGCGAGCAGATTAAAAAGGTCTCTTATTATATTATACTAGCTGACCCGGCAAACTTTGTTTTGCCGCACAAATGTTAGAGGTAGACCACCCTTATTACTTAGGGGTATGAAAAATAGATAGTAGCCGATTCTCAGACCTACTAAATATGCGTATAAAATTTCATAAGAATCGTTCAAGCCGTTTCGGAAGAGTATGGGAACGAACATGGTGACACGAGAATTTTATATATTAGAAGATTGTATTTATACTAGTATGTACAATGTACATGCTTAAGTAAAATTTGTATTATTCCCTTAACACAGAAGACTAAAAACAGAAACATAAACTAATGTTAGTATCTATATAATTAACTCAATGAATTTAACACGATACGTAATTACTGTCACACTAATGTAATTTGTTTGTGTCCCAAAGGTCTTACGGATTTACGATGGGTCATGTTTTGTAAGACCCTTTCCCATTTTTAGGGTCCCGTACAAAAAAGAAAATATAACCACTAAGATAAAATAAGATCACTTTAGTGACTAACATCTGTTTGTTTGCTTGTCATGCTGATTTAGCCAACGCTTTAGTCTGTGCCTGAATTTATAGCCCTGGAAACAGGATTTCATTTAATTTAATTAATTTGTTTGAATTCCGCTAAAAGGTATAGTAATCTTTGGATTTTATGTAGGAGAAATATTATTTTCCCTCCCTTATCCCATTATTTGGGGTCGGAGGAACATGTCACTTTTTTCCATAGTCTTCTGTCATATCTGTCTTACCTTTTATATCCTCTTGCACAGTCCCTCCATCTTTTCTTAGGTCTTTCTCTAGACTTTTTTCCTTCCACATATTTTATTCGTAGAACTCTCCTATCGATATCGATATTACTTTTCTCTCGTTACATGATCAAACCAAGCCTGCCGCTCATAAAAGTTCTTGATTATAAATAAAACCATGATTAATGATATAACAAGTTAGCAACTAAGGGGCAAGGCATTTGCTATAAGTCATTAAAACATCTGCCATTTTATACCCTCTAATTAAAAGTTACGTCGTTTTATTTCTGTCATTTAGGGCATGTGACCTTGTTGTGGGTTAATTTACTCTGAGCTTTATTAACTTTCAATGTCATTCTTGCTTTCAATGTATTTATAGAAGTTTTCAAATTTAAAACTCAATTACATACAGATATAACCACTGAATTATTCCCTTACTCTATCTAAAATCGTTTATTAATGCTATTATATAAGTGTTATTTAAAATTTATTATTATTACAATTTCTTTTACTCTAGATTTCTGCTAAAACAAGTCATATACACTATAGGCACGGTCTTCTAACATAAGTGTGACGACTCTACCTTTTTACTAGACTCTAACGAGGGCTCTTTGGGAAGGAAATCGTGTTATTTTGGTTCTAACTATGTGTATTCCAAGTCCACCTCCTGAAGGACAAAACAATAGAAGTGGTCTTCTATAAACGATGATTCTAGAAACCTATTAATCATTTAAACTTCTTAACAAGTTAAATAGACAAATAATGACAGGGTTAATCATGTGTGTTGTTCAGTAAGTGTTCTATATTAATACCGCCATTGTGTGCCTTCATTATCTTATCGTTCTTAGTCTCGGCAGTTTGATAGCGTTCACAGTTTCGTTCACCTTGTCAACAAAGCATTGAGATCACAAAGATAATTTCTCAGTACTTATCAACAGACATACCATTATAATTCCTAAGTGTAAAACAATGTTTTACTGGTATTAAAAATAAAAAAAAACTTGGAATAAACATATTGACTGGACTGTCTCTACGTAATAGTTTACGACGATGTGACCTCGGCTTTGTAAACAAACACTAAATTAATGTTTTAGCAACTCGTGAATCAGCGTCATCGCCTCAAAACTTCGAATTGTTACGACTATATATAAAATAAAGAGACGCAAGCCAGTCAGTAGTTGGAAGCGCTCAGAAAAGGACGTGTTTCGCAGTGCGCTAACACAATACAATTCAGTGTAGTGTAATGTGTTAACAATAAAGGTCGTACAAGTTAATAAAGAATAGTTATATAGATTAACAGGTGTGTATTGAGACTTATTGTGCTGTGGTTAACGTGAAAGTGGTGGACTTTCTACAATACGAATACAGTTGCACGAAACTTGTATTAGTTATACGATAAGCAACCGAACTTGATCTTGCAATAACTTCACGTGTAAGTATCGCGGCTGCTTAAATCTTTAAGAGAAATATCTGCTATTTCAGAAGTAATACTTTTTTGATCGCGTTATGGAAAAATTATGAGGTATAAATGGATAATAGCGTAAAGAATTAACAAAGAAGTGTAACTTCTTACGTGCATAAATAAATACAATCGTATACGTTTTACTTTATTATATTAACTGTGGTTTTACGAATAAAAAAATTATTAATTGAAATTCTAAGAAAATAAAATATTGTTTATTGGCCATTATATTATACATGAGGAAAATAATTGAAATCGCGGTTTACATAACTGTTTATGCATTTACTGTATAAAGTAAAATGTCTTTATAGCTTCTAAAATGGTATCTTAGACAGAAACCTACAGGTGTGGTAATTTTTTTCATCTTTACTTATTATACAACAAAGTCCTTATTTTTGTATGTATGTCTATATGAGCTATCTTTAAAACTATGCAACGGATTTTGTTGCGGTTTTTTAATACAAAGAGTGGTGCAAGAGGATGGCTTTTTTGTATAATTTGTCAAGATTTTTTTTTTTATTCCATGCAAACGGAGTTGCGGGCAACAGCTAATAATTGATAAATTAATACTGTAGTTGTCTTACATATAAGGTACTAACCAATGTAATGTAATAAAATGAAAGTTATCGAACCGGTGGACGAAAAAATACGGAAATTAGTTCGCTTTTTGCATAAAAATTAAGTTCTTGATTAATAGGAATTGCCAGCTTTAAAATTTTCCTTACAAGTTAGTATAATTTTAACAAAGAAACTCTCTGTATCAAATGTCTGAGAGTAAAGTCACGCCTCACGGCTGCTGCTCAACAGATGGACAAAGCACAGATAAGATTTCACTCGTACAATACCATACATCTGCGTTGTGCCTTAATGTCATGAAATTATGAACATTGTCAATAACCAATACATAGCTTTTATTATAACACGAATAGTACTCTTACAATCTACATATTATTATTATAGAGGTCTATAGTTTCGAAATACTGAAGTCAAACTCGTAGAAGTCTAGCTCTATAGTAATATTGACCGAATGTACCTAATGGAACATCTACTACAAAATATTCCTAATTCTAATATACTAATACATATTAGAATTAGGAATATTTTGTAATAAATACGAAGGCAGTAATTTCTGCAAGTAGAGACACAAAACTTTTTTCACAAATAAAAAAACTGGAGCTTATGCGAACTAAATCGCGGCTTAAAAGCTAGTAGAATATATAAAAAGTATTATCACGTTAAACGTTTGTATATAATGTTTGCCGGTTCAAAAAGTGACTATCAAAAGGACTATTTGTAACTGTTTTCTCATTGTTCTGTTAACAACAACATTATGTTAACCCATTGTTAGTTTGGATGTAGTAAAAGCATTTTAAAAAGGAAATTTCATACCATTGTATACGAATGCTGTTATTTTGTAAACGTGACCAACCTCGTGTAAAAATTTCATAATTTACGCATTTTACAAACATAACAATCATATGTTGTTTTCTATCTTTACAGAGTTCGCTACGAGATGGGGGCGAGGTCCCGGGAGTTAGTTTTGCTCCTGGCTGTGTGCGCGTTGGCACTCAGCGAATCCGTGAATAAGGCAGCAGACAACAAATCAGTCGACAAGAAGACAGTCGACTCCAAAAAAGAAGACGCTGATACCTTTTACCAGTACGACGATTTTGATACAGCAGATGACCAAGAAGTCCTCTACAATGAAAACAAACCATGCCCAAGGGACTGCATCTGCACTGTATTCCAAGGATACAGAACAGCTAAGTGCAATCGTCTTGAAATTGGTACACAAAAATTTGGTGATGACATTACAGACTTGGTGATTGAAAACGCAGACCCCGACTTCCCTATTCAATTAACAGACTTAATCTTCAAAAAGCTTGGTCTTCACCAGGTGACCACTGTCAAGATTGTCAACAGTACGATCGACTTTATTGCACCTACTGCATTCCATGGCTTACCTAACTTATACGCTGTCAATTTATCTAATGACAAATTGAAGGTTTTACACCCGGAGACGTTTGCACACAACAAGAAGTTATTACTGCTTACACTCTCCAACAACCCTCTGAAATTCCCCACAGCGGATTCAAAGAACTATTTCTTAAATACCTCGTCCGTACAAGAGCTTGATATTTCTTATTGTGACATGAAACACGTCACAGCCAATACCTTCAGCTATATGCCAGGTTTAATGTACCTTAACTTAGCTGGTAATAACCTCTCCAATATGGATCCTGATACGTTCAAGAAGTTACTTGACTTGGAAGAACTTGACCTCAGTGATAATGACATTAAATCTTTACCCGATGATATCTTCTCAGAAAATAATGAACTTGCAACTCTTCATATCTCCAGAAATCCAGTAGATACAGTTTACGGATTACAAATCTCGGACTTGCTGACATTGAACGCTGGACAAACTGATATCAGATTTATCGGGCCATCTATGTTCAATGGAATGACTTACATCGCAAACCTGAATTTGAGCGGCAACAACATTGAAAAGATCCATAATCAAGCATTCCATAAATTGGTAGAATTAAACTATCTTGACCTCTCGTACAATGACTTGGACTTTATCTCAAATATACTCATTAAAGAAAATATGGAATTAGATATCTTCAAGATCTCAAATAACCCTAAACTGAAGCATTTACCAGCTGAAGGATTTGAATGCTCCGTCGACCAATTCAATATTTATTTGTTTGACGCATCTAACTGTGGCCTACAGGAGATCAGCGACAATGCTTTGAAAACTTTCTCAGCTCTTTCTGTCATTAACTTATCTAGAAACGAAATTAAAACCATTAGTCCAAAGGTGTTCACAATGTGCCCGAAACTTGTAGAAATCCATCTATCATACAATCATCTCACGACTTTGGACGCTAAAGTTTTTGAAAAGAATAATGAATTAGGTAAACTTTATCTTCAAGGTAATCCTCTGAAAGTTTTATCCGCTGAGGTCTTTGTGCATACTCCAATGATTACATATTTAGATATGAGTCATGCTGAACTTACATCACTATGGAAAGCAGCAGACAAAAACCGCTCGGCTACACTACTCAGTAATCTCACATTCCTAAACGTGTCTCATAACCGCATCACAGAGATTAAACAAGCTGAACTAGATCATTTGAACAAATTAAACACCCTCGATATCAGCAACAATCCTCTAGCATGTAGCCGAGATTTTGAAAATCTTATGACCTGGTTGAGCAAACGTAAGGTATCTCCAAATGCAGGAGGTAGCAGCAGTATCGCAAACTTAGCTTGGGACAAAAAAGATGATGACATCCAAACTTACAGTTGGGAGTTCCTGACTCGCAAGACTTGCGGCACTGGTATGCCTCATCCTGTAGAACCATTGCCAATGCCTGTATCTGATGAAGAAATCTGGGAGAGAATCGATAAAGATGCTGACGGCAATTTCGATTTAAAGAACACTTTGGATGATGGTAAAATTGATGATGATATGGATGACAATACTAAAGATACAATTTCAAAAACCTTAGTTGATGATGAAGATAACACTTTGGATGATGATAATGATGACGATGATGATGATGAGGAGGCTGATGAAGAAGACGACTATGGCGAAAATTATGATGATGTCGATCTTAATGTTAAACTTGTTACTAAACCTAGCACAACAGCGGCACCAAAGGTTAGTACAACAGAGGGTCTAAGTGTAAATGACATGAACGTTATTGTTCAATTGGTAAATAAAGAGGTTAGTGATGAAGCTTCCACTAACTACTACATAAGCGAATCCCTTGAAGAGGAGGAGCATGACCGTTATGAGTATTTGTGGCCGATTGCAATTGCGGTTCTGGGTGCACTCTTACTTCTCATTGTAATCGCTAAGGTCGTAATGATGACATGTAACAAGAGGACAAAGCAAGTCAGATATAACAGTGCCATTATTGCAGCCATGAGTCAACCGGGCCGTACAAAGAAAGACTGCGGGCTGGTTTACCAGCAGTTAACAGAGGACTTGACAAGCCCGGCTACACCCAAGTTAAACCGTTATACGCCTTTACAAAGCGTGACTGTGAACGCAACCAACATGTCGTATGAAAGCAGTCCATTCCACCACAATAATATCGTGCCAGAAGCGGTGTGAATCGCCGAACAAATCGTACATAATATTAATATAAATGCGAAAGTAACTCTGTCTGTCTGTCTGTTACGCTTTCCCGCTTAAACCTCTCAACCGATTTTGATTTGGCACAGACAATCTGTAGACCCTGAGAAATACATAGGCTACTTTTTATTGCAAAAAAAAAATTCCAAATTCCACGCAGACGGAGTCGCGGGCAACAGCTAGTATATTATAGGATCAAACTAAAATGCAATTAAAAATTTTAGATGGTAACTTCTAATACAACAATAACGACGTCCGTAGTAAATAAGGCCTAACTCAGACTAATAAGCACATACCAAGAGACGGGAATTAAAATACGAATTAAAAAAAAAAAGTTTAACTGACTATGAGTACCTTCGTTTGTCAGATCAGTGTGTCAGTCAATCAGATCCTGACCTGGTGCCAATGGGACGACACGGGAACCACCAGCTTTCAAATAAAAAAGAATCATTTAATCTTCGCCCAGTTATGAGGTAACAAACAAAACAAACAGACGAATTGGGAACCTCCTCCTTTTTTAAAGTCGGTTAAAAATTACGCTGTATGGAAACCACGAATACAATAAATACATATGAAGTAAAACAAGTTTATCTTTAACATAAACACTAAGCTCAAATTCATAAACATCATAAATTTTAAAGCATTTAAATAGTATATATATCTATTTAAGTGCTTTCAAACATAATCAAGTGTTAGTTATAAAGCATATTTAGCTATTATTACATTGAAAAACGTTCTAAAAATTGAAATCAAAAGCATGGTATATAAAAAATCTTTATTTCTTTAAAAGGCACATAAATTTCATAACAATAAATTGGCAAAGACAGCATTCTCAGACTCTACTTTGATGCGTATTTTTTTTTTTCTTTTTATAATTATCAGGGCTTGATTATTATAAAACATTTTTATTTATTCCGACAACACTTACGTATATGACCTTGCTGTTAAAATTTATTTTAAAGGCCATCTTCATAAATGAATAATAATGATACCTACATGATTATTTTTATTAAATAGTACAAAAATATGTTGAATTAAGTGCTAGTATAAAAAGAACGTGACGGAGTAAGAAAACAAATGTCACCACCCTATTTCCTCCGCAAGGTGCTGTAAAAGCCAGCTTTTCTGTGAGAGAAGAAAAACCAGAAATTTAACCCTATGCGCGTCTGGTCAGCGCGGCATAGTAGGCTAAATATCCTCCCATAGTGGAGGAAGCCCATGCCGAACAGAGGGATGTTAATGGTTAAGAAAAGATTAATAAAAAGTAAGTGATTCTTCTAAAAGACTTGATAAATCCTCTTCGGACTGTTGCAATGGTGATAAAGCCAATAGACGTTTCTAGAAAAGAAAAATTACTTTTTAGACGAATTTTACTAATTGTAGCGGCTAAGTACAAGCTAGATACGTGCCTGGTCGGGTCATGGTAATACCTAAGTGAGTGGCTACCATAGCCCGGCCAAAGGGCGAGGAGGAACAACGTGGGGTTTAGTGGGTAGTCCGGGTCCGTTTCTGACCCGGGAGTACCACCCGAAGTGCGTAAATGCATACACAAAGTAAAAAAAAAGCTAGATACGCGCACGAAGGATTCTGTACCATTTACATTGGTACCAGTTCTACGAGCACAAATAAAGTTAACTAAAAACTGAAAACAACTGTGATGTGTTTCGACTAATTAGCTGCTTCGTTGTGCACAGTTTATTTAATTAAAATATTTACGGTCTTATTCCCAATGACTTATTGGAGGTTTAAACGGAGATTTTATCGGAGAGATAATAAACGCTTTAGTGTAAAAAGACTATCATGAATAACAAGTTTTGATAATTCTCGCGAACCAATTTTAGCGAACTTTTAAACCTCCGATAAGTCATTATGAATAAGACCATAAGTCTATAATATAATTTTTATAATAAGAAAGTTCAGTAAATATTTCTGAATTGTGTTATTGACACCATCACATTTCAGTTTTTAGTTAAGTTTATTTGTGCTCGTTGAATTGAAACCATTATCATAATAATATAATACATTTTTTATTACTAAAGTAATTTATTGATTTTGCAATTGACATGCTATGCTTTACTTAAAAAATTAAATTATGGTGGAAAAAGTGATTGCCGCAAGCAGGACATGAACCCACGACCTCGGAATACCGTTCCGAAGCTCTTTCCAACTGAGCTTATTGCGGTCGTGCTTGTAGCATTCAAATTTCAGTCCCGCTTGCGGCAATCACTTTTTCCACCATAATTTAATTTATTAACATTTTTTATTATATTATCATGCTGTCTTAATCAATTCGTCTTTAAACGCTAAGCTATTAAGACGAAATACAGCCTGATGACAGACAAACCTAAGGATAGAGGAAACTCGGTTATAAGATCTCGTTTCCTATTGATCCGGTATCTTAAAAAAAAAATTTTAAAATTACGCTCGAAGTTAGTCATCAATTCATTAGTTCTATCACCTATGCAATACAAACGAACATTCAAATCTTTTCCATATTTAATAATAGTACAGATTTGTTTCTGACAGACAAAAGAAATACATTACCTGTGGAAGAGCTCCTTTTACCAAAGCAGGTATATTTTCACTTGTATAACCAAGAGATTTTAATCCATTTTCTATTTTCATTATATCCATATATTTGAGTATGGTATCGGATAGGACTTTGCCTGCATCAGCTTGTTTAACTCCAGTGATATCAGCCCCAAGAAGTTGAGCTGCTTCTAAGTGCTTGTCAGGATCGCTTGGTGCTGTATAACGGAATACTGCCGGCGCTGTCATGACAACTGATAATCCATGAGGAATTATTGGTGTGGAACTACGGAAGTTTAAGAAACATTTTGGTAAAATAACGTTGCAAAATATATTTTAAGGGTTATCTTTTTTGTATATTTAAATATACAAACGTCTCACCCTTGACCATGGTGACTGCAAAGTCTCCGAAACGTCGGGTCAAAATTTAAAACAAATATACGCGTCTAAATCCGTAAAAAGTAGTTTTATTTAAACAAATCAGTCGCGCAAGTGTTAGAAAATATTATTGTTTGTATATTATTTTATGTTCGTGTGATAATAGATTAAGAATACAAGTGTCACCATTTCGTTTCCTCCGCAGGGTGCTGTAAAAACCAGCTAAAGTACACAGATAATACCTTCTGTGAGAGATGGAAACTCGATACTAAACCCTATGGCAACACGCCTGGTCAGCGCGGCACAGTAGACTCCAATCCCTCTTAACGCGGAGGAGGCCTGTGTCCAACAGTCAGACGTTACAGGGCTGGAGAGGGAGAGGGTCATCAATCTTTTATAAATTAATAAGTATGCAAAGATTCAAATAAATCCGACTATTGGAAGCTGATAAAAATCATGTCAAAGAATAATAATAATGAAATAAATATTCATGGACATCATTTTACACAACGTCCTCTGTTCCCAAGCTAAACTTATTATGCTTGTGTTATGGGTACCAGAATACGGATATAATACATAAATTACTTTGCTTTTGTGAATACATACTTATAATACATAGTAAACACCCAGACGCAGGACAAACATTTGTATGACAATTATTTATATCACACAAATGATTGTCCCGAGCGGGAATCGAACCCGCGACCTCGACAGTCCGTTACCTTAACCACAAGACCACGAGGCCCGTCTGTCAAAGAAAAAGAACAATATTTTTTTTCTTGACGGAAAGAAACCTATATGATATTAGTAAGTACTTAAAAAACGATAAGCAAGCAGTATTTTTTTACTACACTATGTAGAAAAAAAAGTAAGCTACGATAATATTAACAGAACTCCACATGTTGGTTTACAAAGTGGCACAACAGTATGCACATTAATTAATGGTTTCCGTTGATCACAATGTTAAACAGATGATACCCTAATATACAATGACGTGCAGTCATTACAAATAGGTAAAGTAATTTAGTAATAGATTTTAAATGTCAATTAAACAAGAAATTTTAATTTATTTACGTGAAGTCATTAGCGGTTTTGAGAAAAACACCATGTAAAGAAAAATGCAAGGTAGTTTCACAGAAAAAACGTCTGGGTGTTTTCTATGTATTATAAGAATGTATTTACAAAAGAAAAGTAGTTTATGTATTATATCCGTAAACTGGTACCCATAACACAAGCATAATAACCTCAGCTTGGGACCAGAGGACGTTGTGTAAAATGTCCATGAATATTTATTATTTATTTATTTACAGAAAAAAAAGTTATGTTCTCAAGAATTTTGATGAGTAGCAAAAAATAGTAAAAAAATTATAATCCGCACGTGACGGATTAAGAATACTACCGTCGACACCCCCTGGTATGAGTGATATGGTAACCAGATGTGACAAATGTGACAATACACCTGATCAGCATACCAGGAGCAGTGGCGGATTTACCCTAAGGCCCAGGCCTAGGGCGGCCAAAATTTCATTATGTAGTTTATATTGTAGATGCTGAAAAAGGGGCGGCTGATGACTTGGGGCCTAGGGCGGCCGAGACTACAAATCCGCCACTGACCAGGGGGTGTTGACGCTAGTATTATTAATCCGTTTTCTTCTTCATTTAGGTTAACATATGTTAACCCGTAGTTAGCTCTTACAGCATCTTGGAGAATAAAAGGGGCGATGACATTTGTATTTCTGTCACCACATACATATATAGACAAAAATTGCTTTTCTTTCTAATATCCTCAGGTATAACCTGTGATAAGAAACCTAAAGGTAAATTCTTCTTGTCTCTATCTGTGGAAGCTTTAAAAGGCTTATTTCGATAACAATGTGTTCCGGCTATATTTTACTGTACAAAGTGCATGTTTCTCTAAATAAATCTAAAGTTAAATAAATAGTCTCCGTGTGGTATCGGATTAAGAATACAAGTGTCATCACCCCATCTCCTCCTAAGGGTGCTGTAAAAGTCAGCTAAGGGATATTGCACACAGATGACATCCTCTGTGAAAGACGGAAAACTCGAAAATAAACCCTGTGCCAACACACCTGGTCAGCGCAGCACAGTAGACCATAATCCCATCAAAATGGAGGAGGCCCGTGCCCAACGGTGGGACGTAAATGGGCTGGAGAAGGAGAAGAAGAAATAAATAAATAAACTATACACACAAACATACCCATAAACATTATTCTCTGGAACAAAAGTCTTAACAAGTCCTGCTATAGGATATGCAAGACCATGGCAGAGATGAACGCCTGCATTGCCGATACCAACACCCGCCATTGTCGCCGCTAAATGCATGTTAGAACGGGCTTCTACGTCATCAGCATTGTACACTGAACGGACAAAGTATTTTTGGAGTACCTACAATTATATATCTCGTTAACATAAATAAAAAATTATGTGTCTAGTTCGAAAAACTAAAAAAACATGCTTGAAAATCCAGAATATTTTTTAAAATTATTGCATTGCCATCAGTCCTTAAGACGATACCAAAATAGCTTCGTGCATTTTTCTATGTACGAAGTTTTCATTGTTTCTTTAGATTGAATGGCTAGAGCTCTAATTTTTAAGTATATGTTTTTTCAATATATGATCTAGGATCGCATCAACTCAGAAACACGATTGAAAAAAGTTTTCTCGATAGAAAATCTTGGCGAAAAAACCTCTCAAATTTTTTATTTTTTTCATTTGTCGGTCTATTATCGCGTATTAACTAATGAAATAACTTTAAAAACATAAGTAACTGTTATATATAGAAACACGTAAATCAGAATTAAAATATATTTAGTAGATTTTGAGTAAATAGGAAAAGTATCCCTAATTCTTCATTTTCTGTGCCTACTGGCTGTGTTAATATGTACGTGTCGGCGATGATATACTATAATATTGATGTAGGCCCTTAATATGTGTGCAAATTTTACGATTCATCCGACTACTTCAAGTGAGTGATAATGGCTTTCAAAGATTCATACCTTCATAGATACGTACCGAGCTAATAATAGTGTGTTAATTAAAAAATATGTTTTTTTCCAGCCCATTATCGTTCCACCATTGTGCATAGGCCTCCTCCACATTGGGAGGGATCTACTATGCCTCGCTGACCAGGTGTTAGGCACAGGCTTTACTTTCCAGTATTTCGTGTCTTACAGTTGATGTTAACTATTTATAATAACCCTTAGCTGGCTCTTATTGCACCCTGGGGAAATAAATGGGATGGTGATACAAATATAATAAAAATATGTTCATAATTATAAGTCATGTAATTTACCTGTAAACAAAATCTGGCCCAAACATCAGAAATGGGATTACTTCCTTGATAAGCCGGTCTAAGCGCAGGGTTGGCGGGTGCAGGACCTCGTTCTGTATAAGGTACTGCCGTGAAACTCTCTAATGCGTGACAGAATATATCAAAACCTGAGTAATTGCACACCTGAAACGATTACCATAGAAAGTTAAAAAGTAACAAAATAGAATAGTAGCTATATAGTTTTATCTGGAAAGTAAATATATTCATTTTTCGGTGGCGACAGTTAATATTAAACGTAGTATGTGAAATATTTAAAATTATACATCTTTATATATATAAATCTCCTGTCACGATGTTTGTCCGCGATGGATTCCTAAACTACTGAACTGATTTTAAATTTGATTTGCACGCGCGCCGTTTGTTGTCGTCTCAACTTGAACGATAGGATAGCTTACATTTCAATTTATAGTCGCAATATTATTTTATTGCAAATTATTTGTCTACCCCTGACATTTGTATGGCAAAACAACGTTTGCCGGGTCAGCTAGTTTTATATAAATGAACAAAATTAAATGAAATGAATAAAGAAAAAGAAGTAGTGCATGCAAATATTAGTAATCCTTTACCACAAACAATATAGACCTAGAGGACACTGAGGTGAATGTCTATTTTTTCATGATTTTTCGAAAAAAAACGGCTTGAAAGGTCGGGAGGTTAAACTTAAAATATAATTAAGACATAGTTAATTACCTTTTCAGGCATAGTAAGTGTATGTAAAGGATCAATTAAGGCCAACAGTGGTCTTATAGCAGCATCAGATATCCCAGTTTTGGCATGTATCGCTTCATAGTCGAAAATACTAACTCCCGTAGTTTCACTACCAGTGCCACTTGTTGTTGGAACTAAAACAAATCTGATTTAAAAAACCGGTCAAGTATGAATTGGACTCACACACGCAGAGTTCGTTTCATACCGTTTTTAGCATAATATACTCTGATGTCTCCGATCCTAAATAACGGGATAAGGGCTAAAAATGATGATGATGAGTATTTGTTGTTATAGCCTCAACCAGACAGACAAAAAGTATTTTCAAATTCAAATCCAATTCCTTTATTTCGGATAATAGAAATCCATAGGTAGGTATATAATTTTAATTTCAAGTAAGTATCATAATAGGCACTTTATGATATGATATGATGTTTTCAGTACTAGCTAACATTGTTCCAGAGTTACAGCCTGGTGATCGTTGGATAGATGGACGGATAGCAATGTCTCAGTGATAGGATTTTACCTTTTGGTACGGAACCCTGAAAATATCTTACATGTACACAGCATAGTTGGCTTCGTTAGTCAGTCAGATTTATTTGTATAGATAAACTTTGAACTCTCTGATTTAGTTTGAGAACATAAAGTCAACTATACTTATAGTATATTTGTTTAACAGTTTACTAACTCGCGATCATCGGTTTCAATTTAAAGTTAACAGATTTCCCTTTGCCAACAGGAGCATTGACATAGTCCAAAAATTCGGCGCCTGGATCTGAGGAATACAAGTTGGCTGCTTTTGCCGTATCCATTACGGATCCTCCACCGACAGCCACAAAGCTGTCGAAGTCATTCGCCTTTGCAAACAGTATAGCTTCTTTTAAACTAGAAATTGTAATTGTATCATATTACACAGTCTATCTCTTAATAAATCAAATTGTGGTGGAACAAGTGATCACCGCAAGCGGGACTTGAACCCATGACCTCGGAATACCGTTTCGTAGCTTAGTATTCCGAGGTCGTGGGTTCAAGTCCCGCTTGCGGTGATCACTCTTTCCACCACAATTTGATTTATTAAGTAAAAACATAGCAAGTCTATCTCTTATAAAACTGGCTGCAAGAAACTAAGAGCTAGAGAAGTAACTATTTCCAAATCAAGAAAAACTTTTGATAGCTCTGGATCCATCGAAAGGCACAAGTAATTTAACATATACTACACTATTTAAAATTATTTTTTCCTAAAATCCTCTCTCCCTTCTCCAAAGCCCTACTGCTGGGCACGGGCCTCCTCCACTTCGGCAGGGTTTGCAGTCTACTATGCCGCGCTGACCAGGCGCCTTGGCATAGGATTTAGTTTAGAGTTTTCCGTCTCTCACATTAGATTTATAAATGCTTATAATATCCCTTAATAGGCTTTAACAGCACCCTTGGTCCAATGGCAAAATATTATGACTAATGAATGACCTAAAGATGATGCAAGGATCATGAGCGCGATCATTAGCCATTTCTTCTAAAACTTGGTAAGGGTTTTTCTGACTAAGGTAGAATGTAGATGAGGTTACAAAGGTACAACGAAATACACAAAGAATCATAAATAGCCTTACTAGTTACCTTTTATCCGTCGGCTCTACCCGAACTTTATCGTAAACTTTGTAATTAAGGCCATTTCTAGTTAATGAATCAAGTGTTGCCTTAACAGGAGGTAGATTTACGACATTAGAATCTGTCATGAGGCACACATTCTTTGCATTTATGTTTACTAAGTCTTGACCGACTTCACGAGTCACACCGAGCCCATATCTTACAGTAGACGATTTTATCTGAAATTTAAAGAAAATGCAATTTCGTATGATGATGCGTAGGATGCTACCAGCAGCTAAATCAGAATAGGCCGAAGTTGACCATATTTGTTTCCTAGCTTTCCTAACAATTCTTAAGATAGAAAGACAAGATTTTTCTGGAGACCTGATAATTTAGGCCGATTTTCCACTTACTTAACGTCTCATTTCAGGTAACTACTGCGGAAAATTATATTTGTACATTTTTTTGCACTTCGTTGGTCTATGAGGTATTTCTTTTTGTCAGTAACATATTTATTTTGCCATGTTCTGTCATTATAAATTAAATACCTACTGTGAGTACGAAGTTTACGAACATTACATAAAGTAATAACGACAGAAGATTAACAAAATTATAGTTATCAAGCAATTGCGTAATGTTTACATTTTTTTATCTGCATATCTCTAAATGTATACTTAATAATATATAGATGTGTGTGTTTGATTTGGTTATTACGAAAATTACCTAACAACACAATGATATAACCACTAACAAAATACACACAGTTCTTTTATTGAGTACCTAACTTTTTGAAGAATTATATTTTTTACTTTATTCATCCTTCCATCAACCTTTCTCCGTCCACAGCTGGGCAGAGGTCTCTCCTATAGAACGCCACAAAGCGGGCATGCGCTATCTGTCCAATTCACGGTAGAATTATACGTATTTTAAATTTTTCTTAGGTATGTAAAGTGTGCTTTAGCATGCCAGCCGGCGTATTATGAGCTTTTTAAAATCTTTCAAGTTCCAAGCAGGCCGTAAACTGCGTGGCCAAATTAGGTATTATGGCAACAAGCAAAAGAAATAAAACTTTTAGTTGAAAATTTTTAGTTAGTACTTTAACTTTTAGTTGTACCTTCTCCTTAAACATATTAATGTATGAGTGGTTTAGCGAACTGACTGAATTTTGTTCATAGTACGAATTTGCCACATAGTTCAATTCACGGCGTAAACTGCCTGTAAATAAAAGCTCATAATACGGCCCCTGTTCATTTAATAAATTGTACCAAAATTTTTTGATATTTACGTATCTATCTGTCAGATTGTAAAGAGAAAAGCAAGCACAAAATGCATAAATAATATTATTTTGTTATATCATTTATTAACAGAGACTAAACAGTTATCATTGTTATCAATACAATGTTAATTCCACCATATTATTGCAAAATGCGATAACAGAAGAGTTGTTGAATAATGTATTATTCCAACGACAGCTTGTACCTATACATTTACTGTAAAATTGACTAAAATTGAAGTTTCCTTTAGCCTATTTTGTGCGGCACAGGGCTAATATAAAACCTAGAAATCATTAAGTACCAATCAATCCGAAATATGCCATAGATTCGAAATAGACCGGAATACGAAGACTCATCTTTCTCTGGAATAATTTTGAGTTTTGTTCACATCTGCAAACTTACCTCGAAGGCATAATCTTTCTGCGGAGTAGCATTTGAAACTTGAACGTTTCCCCTGTGACCATGAGCTGGACATTGGCATCTAAACGGTGGAAAAAAATTATTTAAACAAATCGAATTACTTAAGATAGCACATAAAAATGGTTTAGCGAACCAATTATAATGATTCAGTTATCTGCATTCTTTAATTTACCTTTCCCATAGAACGCTATATTTCGGTCTTGTGTCGCTTGCGTTCGACGGCTCCCCGATACCCTGATTAAATCTTTTCTATCGAGTAGTACTCCTTAAACCCTATTTATCTGGTGATGACACCGTCATATATTTCATTTATCTAGCTGTTTAAATAAGCTAAGATTTCTAATTACGATT
Organism: Orgyia antiqua; assembly: GCA_916999025.1. Lineage (NCBI taxonomy): Eukaryota > Metazoa > Arthropoda > Insecta > Lepidoptera > Erebidae > Orgyia > Orgyia antiqua. The sequence continues at coordinate 27,250,819 of OU779862.1, forward strand.
ACATTCGTAACAAAAGTGCTAGAAGCAGCTTTAAAGAGGTACTTAATAAAAGCTTAATTTATTCTCAAGGAAAATTTTATTGATAATCGTGTACTCTGTGTAAGTAATGCTGCTAATTTTAAAAGGTACGACATTGACTTCTTGAGAAACTCAATGTTTTGTAATTTATTGCACTAACGACTTCATAAAGTGCTTATTTCTAAGACATAAAGACATGTTAATGAAAACAAGAGATGAAAATATAGTTTAATTAAAACGCTACTTACGAAGCCACGTTAATGGTCCTCAACAAATCAAAAACTCGTTTACGATTAACCATTTTAAACTCGCTATCACAGATACTGTTATAACTAGTACCTACTTGTGTACGACTACTGATGTTTGAATGAAAATTTTATAAAGTGTTAGCTTCATTATCGTTCATTCTTATCACAGCTGACAGTTGCCAAGGGTGTCACTTTATTTTTTCTTATTATATAAAAATCAATCGCTGTTCGTTAGTCACGCAAAACTCGAGAACGGCTGGGCCGATTTTTGTGATTTTGGTCTTGAAATATTCGTGAAAGTCCAGAGAGAGTGTAAATTCATCTAAAATTCCACGCATAAGGAGTACCGGGCATCAGCTAACATATATTAAAACCGTGTCCATTATTTTTACGTTGGTGGTTTGTTAAGCCCAGAAACAAATTAACATTAAGTAAATACCTAACTAAAGTAAATTGTTTATGTAGGTACCTACTTATTGTTAATCTTGTTTTTATTTTGTTTACGTCACATCGGTAGGTAAATTTTTTTGATAACCCCAAGTGCTAACCGCCCTCGTTACCATTAATTACACCTAACGCTTTGGTAGGACATCACATCAACATATACTGGCCTAATTCATCGCATTAGTAAGTATATTATTATACTCTTTGGTAGGTACTTTGTAATAAGCGGTAGTGACAACCCTAGCAGTAATCACCAGGGCCAAAGTTTATATTTATCTGCTTTACGATTTTCACTTTGATGACATTTGTTTATATTCGATTAATTATTAGAGAATGTGACCGTTTAGTAATGTATCAAAATGAAGCTGTTACCTATTTCTGATTTTAAGATTATCGACAGTAATTACAGCATTTACAATAATTAAATAATAAAAAAATAATATTAATGTAATAAATATTCTTGGATATTTCACACAACGTCCTCTGGTTCTAAGCTAAGCTTATATGCTTGTGTTATGGGTATCAGAATACGGATATACTACATACTCGTATACTACTTTTCTTTTGTAAATACATAATTAAAATACATAGAAACACCCAGACGCAGAACAGACATATGTTAGACATTAATAAAGATCACACAAATGATTGTCCCGAGCGGGAATCGAACCCGAGACCTCGTGAACGGCAATCCGTTATATAAACCACTCAACCACGAGGCCCGTCATTAAGATTAATACAGTATCTTCTCTAGAATTCATGTATTCTTAATCCATGCTTCAACGTCCTGTTCGTTTTTACGTACAGGCCTCCTCTAGCAGAATATTTTTACTTCTACTAGACTAGACATGTAAACTTGACTAGATTTCCGTCTTTTGTGAATGATTTCTACACCATAGTGACAACCCCATTATCTATTATCTGCTACGATCGAAGCATACTTCCGCTGACTTGACGCTCTATAGTCTCTGCCTACCCCATGGGGAAAAGGCGTGATGTTATGATGATGATGATGATTTCTACACCAGCTCTTGCACTCTGGGAGGCAAAGGCATGTGTTGCTGTGTTTTCTTTTTCTATACAACTGTATGAGAATTGACCTTAGGCATGGTCTTTAAGAAAGTATACACTAATTACACTAGTACCTACCTACCAACATCAGAAATAATAAACAAGAGACCATTACGTAATAAGTTAATATATTAAATTTTTACATAAGCTTTATGCTTACTTTTTACATCAGAGCTTACAAGTTATAGACCACACACACAGTAAATCATTTAAGCTCGTGTTTATGTAATCTAGATGCATTAAGTGAAGTCTAAGTTGGTTTACCTGTCAGATAGTGTCACTCAGCTCACCGTTTGCTTTAATCGACGATAGACCACCCATCATGATGCGTTGATAGCTACAATACCAATAGCAATACAGAACATTTTTTATGTAAAAAGCTAAAATAAAAAAATACAGAAATACGCAGCTTTTTATAAGCTATTGTCACTCTATTGTCTCCAATTAAACGAGAAGCTGAAACAAATATTTGAAAGACCAGCATGATGCTCGCGGGCTTAGTCTACGACCGCTGGACGTAACTCGTAAGGAGAAAAACCCTAATGTGAAACGTATATGAAAGCATTTAATGTTGGAGCATATTCTAAATCGATTTTAAAAGAATCAGATATCATGATTTTAACTCCATAATTAAATAGCTCTGTTCTTTATATTAGTACCTATTAGACAGCTTCTAAGGAAGACTAAGGAACAGGACTAGAAATAATAATTTCCTTAGTTCAAAAGCACTCTTCTTTCTTCGTCCAATCTATCCTCTTTTGGAATGCCCTCCCTCTTGAAATTAGGATGGCTAAAACCAAAGCAGCTTTTAAAGCCAAATTGCGTCGTCACTATATTATGCTATTGGCAGAGTCAAACCGCTAGTTTTATTTCCTCACTGTGACAAATATTATGTATAAGTACTTATGTAGATATTTTATGTATGTTTATATAATAAAACTTATTTGTGTAAGTTTAAATAGATTATGATTATTAGATTTAATTAGATAAAATTGCGTAATATTCATTGTTTAAATTAGTAGGATCCCTTTTTTTATTGTATTTTTGACCCACACTCCTTTATCTCTGCACTGCCATGTGGTTGGCTGGTACATAATGCCTAGGGCATTAAGTCCGCCATTGTACCTTTTTGTGCATAAAGTGTTTATAAATAAATAAATAAATAAAAGCTAAATAAACATAAAATCCTTAATGTGTGCAAAATGTCAGCTTAATTCGACAATTGCGAGTAAAAACCACTTTCAAAGATTCCGTTACATAAACAGATTCGTACCGAACTAATAAAGGCATGTTAAAAACATAAACCATAGGTAATAAAATACAGTTTCTGACATCCAAGTGATGTAATAATAAATTCATACAGATTTCTTTCACATAATAATAATACATAATAGAAAAAACTATTTCATCTACAACTCCATTAAGGAATAAAACATCTTATACTATTAGCATCATTTGGTTACATAACTTTTAATATATAACTGACAGACTAAAATGGCATTAAAATATTTTAATCACAATTCATAATCATTATAAAATAAATAAGTTCTTTAAGTGATTCAGATTATAATGAAAGACATATAGGTTTTTTTTTATATTGACATAATATAAATTATATTTTCGTACACATCTATACATGAATTTAATAGCTAGAATATATTTACAATAATGCTATACAACATGCAAATACATGGCAACCACATTTATTAATCGCATTTTTACATACATCTATGATATAGTAATAAGATGCGAAAATTGATAGTGCTAAAAGATGAATCACATAACAAATTAAGAGTAAAACAGGGTGAATCGGAACACATGTTAGAAAAAACGACTTTTGTAACTGCAATAAGTATATTAGAAATTAGTTAAAGATTGTAATATTAATTTCTCTCGGAATCCTTCCAATCAATCGAGAAATAAATGTTATAAAACTATAATGAGATCTTCATTTTCGACTTCCAGAAAAAGACGAAGATATCTATGTGCGTTATTAATGTGCCAATTGTTATGGTCCCTGTCTGGTTGTTTTCTATGTGTTATAAATTATAAGTACATATTAACAAAAGAAAAGTAATATATGTTGTATTCTATACGTCTTCTGGTACCTATAACACAAGCATATAAGCTTAGCTTGGGACCACAGGACGTTGTGTGATAAGTAAAAAAGAAATTATTGAAAACGTGTTTACCATAGGTTTTTTATATTATTTTTTATTGACAATAAGGGTATACTACCAAAATGCCTATTTCTAAGTAAGAACATGATGTTGACCAGAAAATTTATGGGAATTAGAAATTATTGAAAACGTGTTTACCATAGGTTTTTTATATTATTTTTTATTGACAATAAGGGTATACTACCAAAATGCCTATTTCTAAGTAAGAACATGATGTTGACCAGAAAATTTATGGGAATTAGTAAAATTTCATATTTGGATTTCATTGCAAACTTAGAAGTAACTTTTTTTAGAAGTCAATTGCTTTTTTGTATTTATAAATTAAACATATATTGATTGTAACTTATTAAACATAATATTAAAATTTATGAATGGTAACAATTCTTAGGTACCTATGCATAAATATTTTTATGAAAGCCCTCAAAGTCACAAAATTCTTCTTTTTAATACTTGATTCCAATTCACCCCAATTCACCTCCAATTACCATTACTACTATTTTAGATTATTAAAATTATGTGGTTATTGTTAGTTAATAATACTACAGTATGGCATCACGCACTTTTATACGGGGTAACTTTTTAAATTATATTAACTGTTCTTATAACTATCAATTAAAAACTTAATATACAGAAAATAATATTTTATAAATACGGGAATGTATGGTTTTTATATGATAATTTGATTAAAAGTATTTAATCTATTGTAAGAAAGTAACAATTATAAAAAAGATGAATTAAATAAAACTTTTTATGAATTTAGACGCGAATAATATTGATTTAAAATATTTTTGCACCCGGCGTTTTAGAGATTTTTTGGCGTCATGGGTAGGATTGAGCTTTATTTTTTAACAATTGTTACAGTATACACAAAAATATACGCGTCTAAATCCGTAAAAAGTAGTTGGTAAAGGATTTGCGCAGAGACATTAGTTTTTACGAGTAATTTTCATATTAGCTTGGTGGTTAAATCAATCGAACGGTACTCCTGTACATCGTAGATTCGAATCCCATTCATTCTGCTTAAATCTGGTAAAAAAATGTTAAGAAAACCGGCCAAGAACACATTGAACTCACACACAAAGGATTTTAACCGACCGAATTAATAATTTAAATATCAAATATAATTTCTTTGGTCCATACTGATCAGAGGCGTATTTACCCTAATGCCATAGGGGCCATGGCCCGGGGCGGCTAGTCTGAAAAGGGCGGCGAAAGCCTTCAAGTTTAAAACTTTGCTCTATCTCTATTAGTTTATAGGGCGGCTAATTAAATTGGCCCGGGGCGTCAAATCAAATGGCCCGGGGCGCTATCTTTTAAAATACGCCTCTGATACTGATTGTTATATTGGATGAGCTTAGAATACGAATTCGCTTAAGCTATTCCTTCAGTAGCACTTACGTTATTTACCGGACGTTATATACCGACGAATGACGTCTTTATACGCGTATCTGAATTAAATATTTTATTAAATAGAGTGTATTTGTGAATGTAAAATATAATGTAGAAAACTACATCGATGACAAATATTTATGAGGATGACATAATGAGGAATCTAGTCCCAAACTAAACGTAATCCTTTGTGTTATGGGTACTAGATTACGTATACAGAAAAAATAGAAATCAGTCAGATGCGGTACAATTATCTATATTCATCACACAAATAGTTGTACACACAATAGTAATCGAACTAGCTACATAGAAGTCAGAAACCTACAGATAAGTCTACGATAGTCTGTACATAAAGATAATTTCGTCACATTCTACAAAACGGCAGTCTCTACTGAAGGAAATTAAAGACGTTAGTGAACTTTCTGTTCACTACGTAAACTATCGTAAGCGCCTTAATGTTAACGCGAAATTGTATGGAAATAAGATACTTGATACCACTAGGTAGCGCTGTTTATTTAAGCAATTTCGCATTGACCTTCACAGACTAACCACAAAGGACGTTTTCTGTAAAAAAATATTCCACTAAAGCCTTTGAACTTTAGTACCATAGATAGATCACTCCTAATAGACAGAGCATTATGAGATTTTTGCTAACGACTAAACACATCAACGTTGAAGGCAGGCGCGACATGGTGGGGATGAAAAAATACATTTTCATTGGACGTAGTAAAATCATATTTTCTCATATCTGTGTGAAAACAGCCCATAAGTTAGGTGTGCATTGATCGCCTGGAGCGCAGCGTCCTACAGTCTCACACTAAGTATATATACCAACTATCTAACACCGACTAAGAAAAACAAACTATTATACAATTAAGGACACCACAAACGGTATATTAATATATAGCTATAGCGAGAAAGAGACAGAATGATGTAGAAAGAAAAAAGATGAGGCGAGAAAGAGACACATATATATTAATATACCAAGATGTATCTATACTTATGACGTCACCGACACATATATTTGTCTTTTTCTCGCCTTGCCTTTTTTCTATATACATCTGCCTCTTTCACGCTATATTAATATGTCGTTTGTGACACCCTATAGTCACTGGTCCGATAGTATTAGACAATATATACAGAACATACACTACACAAGATATTTGGCAAATTTAAGTGAGCTATAAACACCATTTTATTATCAATAATATGATATACTAACTTCTAAGACCTGACCAAACAAATTTGGAAACGACCATTATTTTTTACGAAATAAATGAGATGACCTGGCAAACGTTGTTTTGCATACAAATGTCAGGGGTGGACAACCCTTATCACTTAGTGGTATGAAAAATAGATAGTAACCGATTCTCAGACCTACTGAATATGCAATTATGAAATTTCATAAAAATCGGTCAAGCCGTTTCGGAGGAGTATGGTAACTAACATTGTGACATAAGAATTTTATATATTAGATTTATATATTAGAAAATACTTTTGTTACACTATGCAAGAGAACGATGTCAGAAATGTAATTTAGAAGAATAAAATAGTGTTATGGGGATTATATATAACTTGATAATTTTCACAATATACATATAGAGGCATGCGAAAATGCATTTAAAATTGTTAATTATAGCAATCACAAATGTTACTACAATTCAGTTTTAGGTTTCTGCAATTTTGTATAGCGAAACGAAAAATTATGTTAAGTCTCAACTAGGTATACAACAAATAATCTCGAATACTGACTGAAATTTAGGATATAGGAGTTATTACACTTTGCTGGATCTCATCAGCGATGTAATAAAAATTAAAACTTGGCATTTAGTTGTTAATATATGCGCTAATTCTAACGCTAAGTGCGAAAGAGATGAGACTTTACAATAAACAGAGATAGAACGATTTATTGATTTATTATAGGTACTATTTCTTTATTTTCTCTATGACAGATCTAAATTATCCATTTATTTATTATTTGCCCCATCCATATTGGTTCCTCTTGACTCTAGTACGACCTTTTTTTTTAATGAAGCATATATAATGTAAAAATGTCGCTTAAATAAGGAAAACGTGAGCTATCATTGAGAAAATAAATAAATAAATATTCAGGACATTTCACACAACGTCCTCTGGTCCCAAAGTAAGCTATATTTATATGCTTGTATTATGGGTACCAGATACGGATAGACTACATATACTATGAAGCCCCTCAAAAAAATTGTATGGTGCTAGTTCATCGGTATAGCGCTAGTTCTAGTTACGCTTGATCTAGTATCCTAGATCTAATTCAAATGTAATAAGCCATAATATATCCTCTGTATGCTTTCTTAGTGACGTATATATATTATAGTCACAGTAAAGATTTACACTGTTTTACGAACACTGTACTACATTCCAGTATTGCTATCTCTGTCTTACTTAGTCAGGTAGCATATGTACGAAAGAGACGGGGAACATTCCACGTCTAGACGTTCCTTCTACTTGTCCTTCCATCCAATTGTCGTCTTCGGTACGTTCGTTAATAACAAGAATAACTTCACCCTCACGAAATGATAATTCGTCTTCATTGTCTGCTGAACAATCGTAGAGGGCGCGACATCGTCTTACACCTCCCATCTATAATAAATAAATAAAATAATTGAAATAAATCAACAATCAATCAAATCCAACTTCCACTGGTAAATTACTATTGTAGTAGGAAAAAGGTTTTTATACAGCAGATAGTATTTCAAAAGACTACACTATCGCTGAACAATAATATTTCTATAATATTCTCTAACACTTGCGAGACTCATTTGTTTAGATAAAACTACTTTTAACGGATTTAGACGCGTGTATTTGTTTTATTTTAACCCGACGTTTCGTAGACTTTGCAGTCACCATGGTCATGAGTAAGACTGAGCTGTAAGGTTCTACGATCAGTTATGTACAGGGTTTACCCACATTTTTGTGTGGTGTCTTCTACGATCCGTTGTTACAGGGTTTACGAACATTTTTGTATGATGTCTTCTACAATCAGTAGTTACAGGGTTTACGCACATTTTTGTGCGGTGTTTTCTACGAGGACAAGACGTAGAAAAACCTTACAATTCAATCTTACCTGTGTCCATGGTGACCGCAAAGTCTCCAAAACATCGGGCTAAAATTAAAAAAAAAATACACGAGTCGAAATCCTAAAAATATGGTGTTAGTTTTACTCTTTGGGCATGTTAGCTGTTGTTAAAAGCACTTACCATAGTAATGGAAGCGGAAGGCGACCTCGAATGTACACTGCTCGTATCGGAGACATCCAGTGAACGACTGTCACTGCGCCGCGAACGTTCGCAAGACAGCGCCGAAGACAGTCGACTGTCGTCCACACACGAGTCGTTTATATCACATAATTCTAACGATGAATCTTGACTAGAACACTCCTGTAATAATAATATTACATCACAATTTAGTTAATATTATCAAAACATACTAATGCGGATGTTAGTCCAAATTTTGAATGTTTAAGTCTACAAAAAGTGTTTTGAGTGTCAATTAGAGTTCTTATTCGCTCATTTTAATATTAGCGGCAATATGAAAAAAGGTCTTGTGGCTTTTTTTACGAGTAAAAAGATACAAATAATGGCGATTTAAGTTCTTATAAGACCATGTCAACTCCAGAATGCTCCAAATCACTACTTGGAAACATTATTAAATATATAACCTTATTAATTTATTTATTTTTGCAACTGACTTGCTATGCTTTTACTCAATAAACTAAATTATAGTAGAAAAAATGAACCACGACAGCTCAGAGGGGAGAGTGACAGCGGTTTTCCGAGGTCGTGGGTTCAAGTCCCGCTCATGCATGGTGATCATTTTTTCCACTATAATTTAGTCTATTATAAGTATTCGCCTTATTAAGTCGCTTATATGGAAACTAAAATGGCGATCTCAGATATAGGTTGTAACGATGTTTAAAAATCGTGTGGCTTAAAAAAATATTATACATGCCAATGTAGAATTTACTAAGCATACTGTGTATAAACTTCGCGTTTTTTATTGCATAGAGAATACTATTTAATATTATTTTGTTGTTGTGATTTCGTGTCACTTATTGAATGGCATGTTAAAATAGAGATCGTTAGAGAATAAGAACTTAAATTTGATCACTTTAATATATTTTTTAATCACATCATTCGAAATTTAAACTAACTGTATAAAAAGTGTGTATACAATTAAATGTATTAGTTACTATTTTAAAAATATTAATACTGAATGCCTGTAATAGTAGAACATTTTAAATAAATTTACTTTAACATTACTTAGGGACTAGATTTAGAGAAATTCAGCAATAAACTTATTGGTAGTAAAAAAAATATATTTTTCAAATAATTATTGGCATAGTGTTGTGTTAAAAATAAAAACTATACAATTAGTAAAGTAGGTAATTGTTAAAAAAAATCTGAAAAGTGTTAGTTATTTTTCACACGTAATAAAAAAAAACAAAAAAATATTTTATGTTGTAAGATGTTTGTTTATTAAGTTAATTTTAATGTGACTGATGTAAATAATATCTACTTAAAAATACATCTATGTTCTATAGGATTTTCTATAAAGTTTGTATTATTGAAAATACAAGAAAGCCGAAAGCCGTTAGATAAGTACATGCATTATACATAAAATATACATAATAGTTATGTATAAGTTAAGGTAATAAACGTTCGTCAAGAGTATTTGGAAGAAATCCAATAGTTCTAATAGACTAAAGCTGTGATTCACACTTGCCGCATACAAAGAAAGTGTAGGCTATTAAGCATATTAGATATTTGTTATATTTTACCGACTTCAAAATTGTAAAGGATTTTTGTTCACAATATCTATTCTGTCCAAAAAATATTTTGTACTTTTTTGCCAGAAAAAATAGAGCATTTCTGGCCAAAAAGGTCATAAGATAGGAGATTTAATCATAAAAACGTCAGTCTTTATAAAGGTAGGTAGAAGCTATAGGCAAAAAGAAAAGAAAATTGCTACAACTCGCAAGGTAATAATAAAGTACAAATAATAATTCTTAAGAACAAAACAAATTCTTTACTAAATTTCAGATTTTTAGAATAAAATTTGAAATCGGATTTGCGCAGTACTTTTCCTTTAGTACCTATTTCAATAATTTCTAATAGAAAAAGCTATAATAGCGTGCACAATTTTAGTAATTGCAATGGTGAATTCTTATCACAAATAAAACCACTTATTTCGTATTTAAACGAATATATTTAGTTTTCATTCTAGCCTGACGTTTGGGAGACTTTTTAGCTAGTATTTTAATTCGTGGAACTGAAAGCTGAAGTCTTCGAAACGCTAGTTTAAAAACAAAATATACGCGATTAAATCCGTAAAAGGTTTTATTTCAATAACTCGCGCAGGTGTTAGAAAATTCTTATTATAAATTTCGGCGTCCTCTTGACAATAAATAGAATAAATAGTATTAATGTAAGGGCGTAAATCAAACAAGGGGATAAGCGATTAAATACACTAAATTTGTTTCATTCGTTATGTTACCCTTTTCAGTTTCATTTTCACTGCCTTATCCAGGTGCAATCTATTTTTCTTCTGTAGCAAAAACAATAATATACTTGTACTTTCAGTGTTAATGTAATTTAAATTAATAATATCAAATCATTAATGAAATTAAATTTTCTTTATATTTAATGAAATCAAAGAGTTTATTAACGTTTCTAATATTTATAATAATTCAAAAATCTAACCTTTACTAATGTGAAATCTCATGAATCGGATTCTGACTACATGATTAGAAATTTGGTGTCTTTTTATGAACTACATAAATCATTATCAACATCGTAACATCACGCTTTTCTCATAGGGGTAGGCAGAGACCTGCTAAGATTCAAATATACTTCCTTAGATATAATCTAATATAATATAAAATTCACGTGTCACAGTGTTAGTTACCGTACTCCTCCAAAACAGCTTGACCGATTCTTCTCAAATTTTACATACATATTCAGTAGGTCTGAGAATCGGCCAACATCTAATTTTTCAAACTTTTTTTTTTGTATGGCAAAACAACGTTTGCCGGGTCAGCTAGTCTAATATATAAAATTCACCTGTCACAGTGTTAGTTACCGTACTCCTCCGAAACGGCTTGACCGATTTTTATGACATTTTACATGCGTATTCAGTAGGTCTGAGAATCGGCCAACATCCATTTTTACTAAATATCACTTAATTATATAAACAATTTAACAAAGGTTTTAAAACTTAACGTTTTCTGTGCTTTGTTTAGAGTTTATACCTTTACAGTGAAAATCCTACATACTATACTGAAATTCAAAGTTATTTGAAATAACTAAAAGAAATCGCTATACAGATAATGGTATCAATTCCATGTGCACAACAAAATTTAACTTAACTAAAAATTTAAAACAGCTATGGCGTATTTTTATTAAGACGATACCAAAATAGCTTCGTGCATTTTTCTATGTACGAAGTTTTCATTGTTTCTTTAGATTGAATGGCTAGAGCTCTAATTTTTAAGTATATGTTTTTTCAATATATGATCTAGGATCGCATCAACTCAGAAACGCGATTGAAAAAAGTTTTCTCGATAGAAAATCTTGGCGAAACAACCTCTCAAATTTTTTATTTTTTTCATTTGTCGGTCTATTATCGCGTATTAACTAATGAAATAACTTTAAAAACATAAGTAACTATTATATATAGAAACACGTAAATCAGAATTAAAATATATTTAGTAGATTTTGAGTAAATAGGAAAAGTATCCCTAATTCTTCATTTTCTGTGCCTACTGGCTGTGTTAATATGTACGTGGCGGCGATGATATACGATAATATTGATGTAGGCCCTTAATTGGTTATTTCGGTGCGCACATTTTTATTAATTAAAATCTTTAGTCTATATTGAACAGATATTTTAATAAAAAATGTTCTGATAACATTGCCGAATTTGAATAAATATAAGTAATTCCTCCTTTTTAGGGTTCCGTACTCAAAGGGTAAAAACGGGACCCTATTACTGAGACTTCGCTGTCCGTCCGTCTGTCATCAGGCTGTATCTCAAGAACGGTGTTAGCTAGACAGTTGAAATTTTCACAGATGATGTATTTCTATTGCCGCTATAACAACAAATACTAAAAATAAAATAAAATAAATTTTTAAGGGGGGCTCCCATACAACAAACATGATTTTTTTACCGTTTCTTGCTCGATACTAATAACGTTGCCTTATGTTACGGAACCCTTCGTGCGTGAGTCCGACTCGCACTTGACCAATTTTGTTTAAGTGTTAAATGAGACCGTTATTCTGACAAGTAATTAATGTCTTGAAAACTAACCTTTCTCGGAGGTGGTGTGGGTTCATCACGATGAGCGCCATTAAGTAACGTAACTGGTGGGGGAGTGGGGGGCGGTTGTTGAGGTCGAGGCTTCGTACTGGTATTACTCACTGTTAAAAATAAAAATCAAAAATTCTAAATTAGCTCATATTTGTATACTAGATTAATATAAATAATTTTGATCACAGAAAAATACGGTGTTACCCTTACTATAATCTAATAAATAAAATGCGGTTTTTAGTTTCCGAAAGTAATATTTCGATTTTAAATTGCTTGATTCTTCAATTACTTGATCTTTTCGATTTTACCAACAGAAAGGTACGATTCTGGAGTGCTATAGTCTATAGCAGGTGTGGCCAACTTTTGTGCACATAAGATCTACTTTCTATTTTTAAAAAGTGGAGTCTCGATAGTCCTATTTCTTAGGTAAGAAGGGGGACGAAATATTATTTGCCATTAAAAAAATACTAAACTCTACCAAAGCCACCCTTTTAAATACTAGATTATACCAACATATTTTGGCCTACTAGAAATTTAGAATCCATGCTCAAAATCTACTAAAATAGTAGAAAACTACTAAAAGTGGTCACGCTGAACGTCTTCCTCTCGAACTCGAAGCATGAGCTGCGTACATGTTCATTCCTGTATCAAGTACTAGTAACATTTGGCATTGAATGCGTCTCCTCATGGAACTTGCGAGTGATCGACCAAAATTGGTCGCGCGACTAATTTTGATCGACTTGTTGGCCACTCCTGGGCTATAGTATATTCTGGCTAAATGCAGTGATTCAAATGAACCAAAGTCGTTATTTTTGTATGTATGTCCCTATGTGAGCTTATATCTTCAAAATTTTTTTTTTAAGAATTGATTTCTAAATTTCGATTAAATAAATATAAAAAAATTACAAAATATAATTTAGAACTTACCATGTAAAGAACGCGTACTATCTGCTGAAGGTGATGGCGTAGACCTGGGATGCGGTGGTGGATGAGATACGTGTCCAGTATGTGTGCCAATACCCACATGAGACATGCCCACTGCTGGAGGTAAAGGTGCGGCACGTTTTTTTAAACTACCGATGTTATCTGTAATAAAAATTATTTAAATTAACCTATAGGTCTTGTGATTCATGTAACAAACTTTTTAAGACGCGGGTTCGATTCTCGAATACGACAATTATTTAGGGAAAATTTATATTTGTCACACAAATGTCTGTAAAAAAACATGTGACTACTGATTTTAAAGTTTCATGATTTGAACTCATAATTTTTAAATATACCAAGTCTATAATCGTGTTAAAATTTATTATAATTGTGCCTTTATATTATTAACCAGATTATATGTAGACTCGACCCGATTGTTTAAAATTATAAAACCGATGTTGAGGTGAAATAATGAGTAGTCTATTCCTAAATTAAGCACTTACAAACATTAGGTTTCCTAGGTAAAGTTGTAGGTGTAGCCGGCGCATGATGTAATGAATCACAGGTAGAAGACCTTGAGCGTAATACTGGTGAGTTATCACAAGTAGGACCCGAGCCTGCTGTGCCACTTGCACTCGACGGCTGTGTAGTGCTCAAGCCTCGCTCATTAGCTGGTAGGACTGTACAACCAGCGTATGACGGTGGACGGGATCTTGGACATTTCTTCTCAGGTGTTAGACTACCGTTTTGCTGAAATTTGAATAATATTAAATAGATACTTCCTACTATGTACTAAGTTTATCAGAATATATGGATGGATATTCTGCTGCTCTTTCAAGTAAAAACTACTTCTTCTCCAGCCCATTTACGTCCCACTGTTGGGCACGGGCCTCCTCCACTTTGGGAGGGATTATGGTCTACTGTGCCGCGCTGACCAGGCGTGTTAGCACAGGGTTTAGTTTCGAGTTTTCCTTCTTTCACAGTAGACGCTAACTGCTTACTCTATTAGCTGGCTCTTACAGCGCCCTGGGACCACACGGACACAAGGTACCTACATAATATGTACTTACTCTTTCATCAATAACAGTTTCATCATCAGAGAAATCAGTAGAGCCATCATCATGTGACAAGTTCCAGTCTATATTAATATTCTCAAATATACTCTTCTCTCTTTTATCGACACTCTCCAACTGAAAAAAAATAATTTTATAAAAAAATAATTGTCATTGGTGCAAAATTACAGATCAATCGGACTACTGACAGTGGCTGAAAATCTCTTTTAAATAAATAAATAAAATAAAAAAATATTCATGGACATTTCACACAACGTCCTCTGGTCCCAAGCTAAGCTTATATGCTTGTGTTATGGGTTTCAGAATACGGATATAATACATAAATTACTTTTCTTTTGTAAATACACACTTATAATACATAGAAACACCCGGACGCAGTACAAAATTTGTATGACATTTATCACACAAATGATTGTCCTGACCGGGAATCGAACCCGAGACCTCGTGATCGGCAGTCCATTACATAAACCACTCCACCACGAAGCCCGTCAGTTTAAAGAATCCGTTACATAGATTGGAACATTGATAGATACATACTGAACTAATATAAGCCTGTTAATAATAAAAAATAGTATACTTAATATTTTTATCCTATCATCATCACGCCTTCATCCTATGGGGGTAGGCAGAGAATATATGCCTTTTTTTGTTAACTGCTAGATATAGGCCCTAGCGTTACTTAGAACCAGTAACTCTCTAGTGTTGATGATATCGTCTCTCCACCTTTTTAGCATTTAGCACATAATTCTAGAATAATTCGAGAACTTTCCGAACCAAATGACGAGAGGTATTGCCTATATTCTTTATTCACTATTGTTCTCATAAAATCTAGCACATTATAACATGTTCCAACCATACTGATTCTATCATGAAATCAATCATAATATCATATTACCAAAAAGGGTCCAGTGCGTTACACTTACGACCGTAGTGCATGTATGACCAGAAGTATGAGTGTAAATGAAGCCAAGAAAATGTTTACATCGTAGTAAATGGCACAGTATAATCTCTCTCTACCCTCATGAGAAAAAAGCTTGACGGTAAAATATTACCAAAAACTCTTCTGAAATATTTGAATATTCATACCAATTCCTGACAAGCATGATGTCCATATTGCCTCGCTATTTGCAATGGCGTACGTCCGGATCCATCCTTTATTGTCGAATCAGCGCCTGCTTTTAGTAACAACTTCATCGGTTCCGCTCTATCAGTCGCAGCACATAAATGTAACGCTGTCATTCCTGTTGATGTCTGTTTATCTAATACTTGAGCACCGGCATTTTGGACTAGAAAATCGACTATATGTAAAGCGGAACCATCACCTAGTTCCCGAGATATGGCTAAATGGAGAGCTGTTTCACCACAATCCTAGAATGAAAAATCTATTTTGGTTACTGTTAGCACGACCGCAATAAGCTCAGTTGGCAGAGCTACGGAACGGTATTCTGAAGTCGTGGGTTCAAGTCCCGCTTGCGGTATCAACTTTTTCCACCACAATTTGATTTATTAAGTAAAAGCATAGCATGTCAATTGCAAAATTAATAAATTACTTTATGAAAAACCAAATTATTTTAATATTAGAACCAAAATATGGCGTCTTTAAAATTATCCTAGCAGATTTAAAACGATTCTCTCTTTCCAGCCCATTAAAGTCCCACTGTTAGGCATAGGCCTCCTCCACTTTAGGAGGTATTATGGTCAAATAAGCCGCGCTGACCAGGTGTGTTGGCACAGGGTTAATTGTCGAGCTTATGGTCTCTCACAGAGAATGTTATCTGTGTACAGCATCCCTTAGCTGGCTGTTACAGCACACTGGAACACCTTTTGCCTTTTCCTTTTCTCTTTTGCTTCTTGGTGGCACTTGTATTCTTAATTTGTCAGCTTAATTGAAGCTGTCCGTGTGGTGACGGATTAAGAATACAAGTGTCACCACCCCATCTCCTCCCAAGGGTGCTGTAAAAGTCAGCTAAGGGGTATTGCACACAGATAGCATGTTCTGTGAGAGGGCGTAAATGGGCTGGAGAAGAGAAGAGAAAAGGTTTCGAAATACCTCGCATACGTCGCGGGGGATAGCTAGTTTCAAATATGATAACTCACCGATCCAGGCAAAGCAGCAACTAAATCTGCCCCTTCAGCATATGCCTGCAGTAAATTCTGTATATGACCATTATTCACTGCATGTTCAACTTCTGACAAACGTTCGGCAGCGTCACGACAAGTTCGCGCCGTCCACGCTCTATATACGTACTTCTCACGTATAAACCGAAGACGTTCCTCCCTGAAATATACATACAAACATGTTATTTAGATCAGATATAGACTTTGTACCGTCTTAGAAATAATTAATATTCTACGGTATATATTATTTTTGCAATTGTCTTGCAAAATTTAATTATTTTTAAGAAATAAATCAGCAAGTGATTACAAAAAATGCAATTTAAAGCCACAACATCGTCCGTAATTTATGGTAGACGAATTTGTTAGTACAAGTATTATCCATGGTAGCTCAGTTGGTTATTGCGACTGAATGTTATGTGAAGGATTTAAATAAAATATCTGTCATAATAATCAGTTTTCCTGCATTGTTAATTATACTGTTCAATTTAATATAATATATGTTTATGTCCTGTTACAATTGAACGTCCCACTCTTGAGTCTTTCTCCATATCAAGAAATGTTAGCAAGAACCGTAACAATTTACATAAGAGTCTCTTGTATACAACCCCATCATATGCGAAAGTATTTTTAAATGCAACAAAATACTTACATTGTACTTTCCGGTGTCAGTTTATCCCTTTCATCTAACGTGTTCTCCATAACTTCATTAAACATTTGATTGCCCATATGTCTCGCTAATAACAGTTGTGAAGTACTCAATCGATCTAAAGTTAACGATTGAATACGAGATATATGAACGCCTAACTCTCGGTGACTCCCAGAACATTCAATACAAACTATTATACCGAAGTTTGTTGATAACCAAGTGGGATCTGAAATAATACAGAGCAAATATATAAATACTATAAGGAATGTACTAAATACATATTATTATTATGTAGCACTAAATAATGCGTATTTGAAGTGGAGACCGCGACTCGGCAAGTGTAAGGTAGGACGCCCTCCTGCTAGGTGGACCGATGACCAGAAGAAGGTCGCAGGATGCGACTGGATGCGGAAAGAGGAGGACCGTGGATTGTGGCGCGAATTGGGAGAGTTCTAAGTCCAGCAGTGGACTGGAGTGGGCTGATTTGATGAAATAGTGCGTGTGTTAATAGTTACTGCCCGCTCATTCACTTTAAGCGTGATGATTATAGCCTATGTGTTATTCTGGTCTATAAGCAGTAAAACTTTAAAGGTTCATTAAAATCCATTCAGTAGTAATAAGTTAAAGAGCAAAAAACTTACACCCGTCCATTCTTACACACATTAAATTTATGAATAAAACAATACACAGTATATGTTAATGGTCAATAAAATATTAAACAGTATTCATCAATCAGTCCCTCTCCGGCCACTGCTGAACATAGGCGATTCTCGCTCGGGACAATCATTTGTGTGATTTTTCTAATTGTCATACAAATGTTTGTACTGCGTCTGGGTGTTTCTATGTATTATAAGCATGTATTTACAAAAGAAAAGTAGTATATGTATTCTATCCGTATTCTGGTACCCATAATACAAGCATATAAGCTTAGCTTGGAACCAGAGGACGTTGTGTGAAATGTCCATGAATATTTATTTTATTTATTTATAGGCCTCCCCGATAATATGCGTCAACTGCATCCAACAGCGCTCTGCAATCTTGATGATATCGTCACTCCACCTTTTGGGGTCATTCTTTCCCGACGATCGTCTCCACTTTATTGAGGCGATATTATTTAATAAATAATATTTTGAAACCAAAGGAAACCACAACGGATGGTTCCAGAGCGTTATCGCGAACGATATTATTTATAGTTACAAATTATTTTGAAGGTCGCGATATTAATTATCTGTACGGAAGGATGTTCCATTCAATGCCAATGTGTTCAAGGCTCTACAGATGGCACTCATTCATTTAGTAACCGAAAGCTATCATAAACTTTCCTAATTGATATTAGTATCGAAGTCTAAGCAACTGCGAAACTATTTACTAGTTATAACTAGTTACTAGGAATGTTTAACGATATTTCTGAATATTACCGAATTATGTTGTTAATTTCTAAGTACGATATTAATCATGCTTAACATAATCAGCCAGTCTTGAGATCAATCATTCCAAACTAAATTATTGCTCATGATCTAATTTCCTAGCATGAAATTTTCGTTAGTACTCTTCGATATTTATTTTATTATTAATGGGCTTCGTAAAACAGTTGGTTATAGAACTACCTACTGCAGCCCTGAGTACGATTCCAACTCAACACAACAGTGTATGTTATGAACATAGCCAATCGTACACAAAAGACAGAAAATACCAATATCTACGTCACGAAAGACAAAAAATCGTAATGTTAGTCCCTTACCATTCGTAGATCCACAGTCAGCACAAACTTGGTTTCCCGGCATAGCTCGTACAGCCCTTATGATAGATCTTTGTAAATCTATTAAAGAGTGTCCAGAATCATTATTGCTATTGTCACCAGCTTGCTGATGAAATGCCCTCATTAGAGCACATTCCTTGCAATTTACGAGAACTGATGTCCATGCACGTTGTTCATTTTCATCTTCTGCTTGGAAATGATATGTTCGGCTATCTAAAAAATAAAATTAAAATAAATGTATCTTTACTCAAATAACAAATATATGTAAATGTTACAAACAGAACAGACATTTGTATGATATTTATCAAGATCACACAATGATTGTGCCGAGCTGGAATCGAACCCGCGACCTCGTGAACGGCAGTCAAAAATGCGAGTACAGTCATAATAATTATGATGACAAGCACAGAAAGCTCCCAAAAATATTATTGCGTAAAATGAAAAATTACTGCTTTTTTTCTACGTTTTGGTATAAGCCACGCAAATTGGTAATGCGCTGGAACCTTGTCAAATTAACGCCCTTGTGACGTCATCAGCAAAGAAAAAGTACAGCTAACAAAATGTAATGTTCTCATCTATACGTCACTATGACGTCACCAACATGGCCGCCAGGCGCATCACCAATTTGTGTGGCTTATATACCCAAATACATTTAACAAAAAAAAACTTAAATTTAGACTTCGATCAAAGGGGCTTTATATGTACATGTTTAGAATATAGACACGTTCTCTGTTCCTTCTAACATCGATTTTATCATATCAATAAATCATACATATTAAATTCATCTCAGCACAGTAAATAACCCATTCGTGTAAATACCAGTTTATATTAGTTTAAGTATATTAAACCAGTTTTAACACAGACTAAATAATTGCTTATTGGCACAAGATCCCACCTATCTTCCGCTTGGTGATATGATTTTAGAATTTTATATATCAGAACTAGCTGACCCGGCAAACGTTGTTTTGCCATACAAATGTTAGGAGTAGACAAATAATTTGAAATAAAATAATAATGCGACTATAAATTGAAATGTAGGCTATCCTATGTTTCAAGTTGGGCCGAATTGCACACGGAGTGCAAATCAAATTTAAAATCGGTTCAGTAGTTTAGGAGTCCATCGCGGACAAACATCGTGACACGTAATTTTTATATACATACTAGCTGTCCCGGCAAACGTAGTTTTGCCATACCTAAAAAAAAAAAGTTTGAAAAATAGATGTTGGCCGATTCTCAGACCTAGCGGATATGTACACAAAATTCCAGGAAAATCGGTCGAGCCGTTTCGGAGGAGTACGGTAACTAACACTGTGACACGTGAATTTTATATATTAGATAAAGATAATACTCACATGAGACTAGATCAAACGCCCTTTTATCTTCAGTAGCAACTTTAATTTGGCAAGTAAGGAGATTAACTCTGGCAGGAGTTTTGTTTTCGTCGGCATGAAATATATCCAGGAATCCTTCGGCAGTAACCCGACAGCGGCGTTTCTGCCAAACTCGTCGGACCTTTCCTTCAGACTTCTTGAGCAAATAACCACTGCGACTGACTCCATGTTGCTTATCACCTTGCAATTGATGTAAGGAGTAGCCACCTACCTGGGATGCCATCTGGAATAGGATATAATGTCGGGTCGTGATTGGCAATCATTGAAAATAAGAATAAACAGTAATGGTCTTATTCATAATGAGTTATCGGAGGTTTAAAAGTTCGCTAAAATCGGTTCGCGACAATTATCGAAAATTGTTCTTTATAATAGTCTTTTTACACTAAACCGTTTATTATTTCTCCGATAAGATCTCCGTTTCTCGAACCGTTCCGTTTTCTAAACCATCGATAAGTCATTATGAATAAGACCATAAAGCTATAGCTAAAGACTGTCTAATTAAATGTATTACCTACCTCCCTATCCTGCGGTGCAGCGGCTCTTAACATATTTCTCAACTCAAGCAACCTCCGCCTTTCGTCGTCTTGTTGTTGCCGAATCTTCTGCAACTGCACGCTCAAATCAGCCACATAAACACCGAAGTGTTCAATCGTCTTTAATCCGTCTTGGAAGTAATTCGTCTGTGCGTGATAGTATTCCACCAAGTGTTGAAGCAGCTCGATCCCTTTCTTTGTCTTGATCTCGTTGAATTTTATTAGGTACTATAACAACACAATGCAGTTTAATGTTATTAAGTTCTAGGCAATCCCAGTCAAAACAAAGTACAAGCGTGGAATGGAGCCAGTTCGTAGGGCAGACTGAACGACGCCGAAAAGATCGCGTGGGTACAAGCATGCTTACTAAGAGATCGTGTCTAAAGAAACGCGAGACAGACGCGAATGACTCCTGGGATTGTGGAAACGCACTAGTATTACTACATGCCCTTCCGCGAGTTAAAATTATACTTATTGACGCACGCGCACGCGCATTTACTCGGTACTGGATACAGATTTGTCTTGTAGTTTTGTAATAATAATAACATTCAGCGCGACCTTGCACAACTCTTGGCATCTCGCCGACTTTTATCTTTTTATTGGCTGCAGTAACAAGTTTTATTACATTCTTGGATTATATGTACAAAATTACAAATAGCGTTCAAAGTGAAGACTATGATATATGTGCAACACGTAAACGGTATAGCTTAATGTGTGGTATGTGGACTTCGTGGCTAAGTGGTATTTGCAACGAGTGTGACGTGGAACAAAGCGAGGGTCAGAGCGTCGCCGGCCCTGCGCGGCGCAAGGCCGGTCGTCGACCTGACGCGCGCCTCATCAGTATTGCACTAACCGAACAGCATAAACGGTTTTAGTACTTTTTAACCCTTAACATAGCTCAAATTTTTTGTTAGCTATGGTAGTAGAGGTGAACCTATATATATTTATGTAAAGATAATTTAAAAGCATTGCATTTACTTCTAGTAAACGCAACTGGTTAGTGCATTGAAATAGAACCAAGAAATACTTTATGTTTCCATCATTGTATTGTATCATGTATTCAAGTATAAACTAAATGATAAATTCCGCTGTTGCATAGGATTATGCACTGCCATTATCAATTAAGATAAAATCTTAGCATAGCATATAATGCAAGAGACGATATACTCCAAAAATAAAGACTCTTGGTCAGTGTGGTGAACCTAATAGACAAATGCCCTACCATTCGTAAAGGAGGCCCGGGAGTGATAGGTATATTTTAGGCAGACTAATGAAATAATAATAACTTAGCAACTCGCTTATAACAAGGTACATATTATTCCGTGTTTATTAAGGTTCATATTTGTACCAGGGACGTTGAACTCAAGAGTTACAAGATACCATAAATAATTAAACATTGTAAAGTGTCCTGATAAGTAAACTTAAGAGTGGATGACCCTGTCTAACCTTACAGACTTACTGCTTGAGTTTCTTTGAAGTCATTCGTATTTTGTGTGTTTTTAAATCAAACTTCCTATATGAGTCAACTATACGACATCGTTAGTCATATACTGACTAAAGATTTTATTAGTTAAAACTGAAACTTTAGTTAGCTTTATGTCAGTAACTATAAGAATGTGTTTATTAATAAATAATGAGGTTTAAACTCAATATGGTTGGTTTCCCAAGATAATAGATAATAATTACCTACAACTACGTCTTCAAGGAACAATTAGGCTTGTAATTTGGTCATATTATAGCTTAAAGACAATCGATAGTGGCGGCAGTCATATATAATTTCTTTAATGGAAATAATATAACATTAGATTACATAGGTAGACTATTCGAAGTAAAAAGAGAACTGGCTAAAGAAATACATTATTATGCATATAGTTCAAAGAAAACTAACTAACTAAGCATTTACTTTCCCTTTATTATTGGTAACTTATATAAATTTTAAGTAAAGATAAATTATGTTTAAAAAAGGTGTAGAGACTTCTAACATATAATTTTTTTAACAACACGGTAGATTTTCTGTCTTGATGATAAATTAAAATAATATTGTTTCAATGTATTCAATTATTTTTATGTTTTAAATCATTTTTAGGGTTCCGTACCCAAAGGGTAAAAACGGGACCCTATTACTGAGACTTCGCTGTCCGTCCGTCCGTCCGTCCGTCGGTCCGTCCGTCCGTCCGTCTGTCACCAGGCTGTATCTCAAGAACGGTGATAGCTAGACAGTTGAAATTTTCACAGATGATGTATTTCTATTGCCGCTATAACAACAATTACTAAAAATAAAATAAAATAAAGATTTAAGGGGGGCTCCCATACAACAAACATGATTTTTTTACCGTTTCTTGCTCGATACTAATAACGTTGCCTTATGTTGCATAGATAATGGTACGGAACCCTTCGTGCGCGAGTCCGACTCGCACTTGACCAATTTTTTTTTATAAACAAGATTCTTAACATATTCGTTCGTAACAATAATTTGTAAATTATTACCGTATAATTTTACATAGTGAATGGCAACTAATTTGTATAAAATGTCGTGTTTTGTAAGACTACTAAACATCATAATTCATAATTATGTAATTGGTGTACAAGTAGTACTATTTCATTCATTAAATTCTTTAATGATATGATAATGTAGAGTAAATGCAACAATTACAAAAACAATGGCAAGTAAATGTTACATCTTTTTAACAATTCGTAATGATCAGATAACAAACAACATTTTCCTTGAAGCAAGTGCAAGCAGTTACATTTTGAAGAGTCTATGCCAGCATTCTGGTAGACAATACTATAATATGAAAGTGATCTTTAAGACTGCTTTATAGGAAAAGGCAGTCAAATTTGCCCTGCCATGGTAGAAAGGCTATATTTGTGTTAGAAGGTAGGAAAACCCATCCTAAACGTTAGGAGTCTGTTGTCCCGTAAGAAGAAAAAAATAGAATTTGCATAAACTTGCTGAAACCATACCTAGTTGGGTAAAAAGCTGGTACAACTAGAGATTTAGATTTTTAGCACACCTAACCCTACTGCATAATAAATAAATAAATAAATTATATAATAAATATTCATGGACATTTCACACAACGTCCTCTGGTCCCAAGCTAAGCTTATATGCTTGTGTTATGGGTACCAGAATACGGATAGAATACATAAACTACTTTTTTTGTAAATACATACTTATAATACATAGAAACACCTAGACGCCGTACAAACATTCGTATGACAATTAGAAAAATCACACAAATGATTGTCCCGAGCGGGAATCGAACCCACGACCTCTTGATCGGCAGTCCGTTACATGAACCACTACACCACGAGGCCCGTCAATAATATTTACCTCTTAAAGTTTCCACTTCAATATTTCACAATAACCGTGCCTGTTATAGAAGAAGTATGATGATAGTGTATCTATAAGTATGTGGGTTTGTGACTCACTGTTTGCGAAATGCCATTACGCCTTAATATCCATCAAACGTAGTTTAGCAATATGCCCGTGAACTCTCTTCCCATTTGGCAAGTTTTGCTTTAACAACAAAAGATAAATCCACGAGACATTTGGTATTGTGTACTGCACTGCCAAATCTTACGCAAATTATTGGCACACAGAAGACGTTTATTAGGTACAGTGGAAGGAACTCTATTAAATGGAAATTGGAAATTTTTTGCCCGATAACCATTTTGATCTTAGTCAGTTTTGTACTTTCAAGATTGAGGGGGAAAAGGGAGAAGCACACGGGTACATTGTAATAACTAACTTTCAATGTGTTTTCCTCTATATTGTCAACTTTGACTATTGCAGTTAAACACCAATTTTTTTTTTGAATTGCAGTTAGATTTATTTTGTTGTTCCATTTCGATTAATAATTTGGGATATGGAAACCAAGATGCTAAAGTAGCGTATAACTAGAACTGGACAAGCTGTTCTTGCAAAATGAATTGAGATCTATTTGTTGATTTGGAGCCACACAAATATTTGTGATACATACATGCACCCTGTGCGCATGTTTAGACCTAATTATCTAAAAGCAGTGTTTTCAACATGTGAATGATTCGTGTTACTGTAAAAAGTTCATTCTGTGTTTTATCACAAAATATACATTATCGAAATTACGTAACATGCGAAATGATTTTTTATCAAAGAAAACAGTATGTTTATGTCTAATCAATATGTTTTACAATAATTAACATATTACATATATGATTTTAATACCAGTAAGCCCTATTCCTTGTAAGTTAAGATGGGAAAGCGCCAAGAACTCGGTGAAAATAGTGAGTGAGTAAGTACTCATGCAGTCAATAAGCCAAGTTAACTGTTGAAACGATGTTAAAGGATCCTTCATTTAAAAGGTGATACAAGTCTCTTCTTAACAATGATATTGAACTTATATTGTCAGCGAATATTTACCATAATAAGCCTATTTACTTATCGAACATTGTAAATCTTTTGAGGCAATTACAGGTCATTTAAAACAAGTCAATCCTTGTGTTCTTCCAAACATGCACATAATATATATGTAGAAATTCCAAGTACTAGCTGTAACAGCACACTAGTGTCATTTCAAATGGATATAATGTGTCAACCACACGTTACGGTACTTGTAGTACTACATTACAATCTGCAATGGTACTATTTTGTGCGAGGACAAAACGGCTACCGTGAACGAGTGTCACAGACAATGATATAGTTTCAGTTGCATTTATAAATTAGTATAATGTGGACAGTGTTTAGTTTACTGTATTATTGCATTGTTATGTTTATTCCTGTCTAACTATTACGGACAAAATCTGACACCAGTAAGATTATCTCGGTTTAGAATACTTATTATGGAAGAGAATTATAAAACGCTATTTCTTTATCGAGAAAACTGTTATTTTATGTATACCTATTTGTATCAAAAAGTTTTTGATTGCAATAAGCTCAACAGCTCCTTAAGGTTAAGCAGTCGTCTATGACATTAACCGGAGCAAACTATAAAATTACATTACGTAGATAAATTACCATAAAATTGACTACTAGTTACTACATTTATCAACGATTTGATCAAATCATTGAAAATTTGCAATAAATGCGCTCTCTATTGTTGGTAAATCGATTTAGATAGATTCATTCTTGGAAATTGAATACCTACCTACCATTTCAATTTCATTGGAATTGTAAAAGAGTTGCACATTGCATTTCAAAAACATCGCTGAAATCTTCAAATCAAATACAATTCCAATTCAACACTTGCAATTCTTTTGAGTATATTCTACGGGACGAAGTACATTCAATTCGATTTATTGTCACACTTGTGTAAAATGATTTATTTAACAGAGATTTACCCTTTCTGATAATCAAAATTTTGCAAAGTAGAAGATGTCGGTCCGGTCCAGCGACACAACCGCTCCTAATATCACCTATATTATCAGTTTACTCTTTGCCTAATATACAAGGTCTATAAAGCACAGATAACAAAAAAATAAAACAAAAAAATAAAACTATTTTTCTTTTATTTTGTGCAATGTCCCTAATTTGTCTACTAACACATCAACTAGCAATATGAGCTACAATTTCTGTTAAATAAACAAGATTAAATGCAAGATGTTTTTCATCTCACAATCTATTTTGGTAGCCAGATATAAATATAATTATACGAATCACAACCAGATACATATTTTTCATGCATATAGCAATCGAAAGATAAGCGCTAATCTGCCACGTTCTATGGATGTACACGTGTTTTGGATGTTATGAATAACTAATAAGTTCAAATTATTTAAATCACGTTAAATTTATTTTTAACTTGACTTTGAAATATTTTGTGTAACCTAAGAAATTAAAATTTACCGGTGCGATTTATAAGGTAATAATTTTCTTTAAGACGATCTTATTTACACAATACATTTTTGTCTATAAGACTTAACATATTGAAAGAATGCATTAATAAATAAGGTATTTAATGAACATTAGACGTTACACGAACATTACACGAAAAAAAATATTGTTCAATGATTGATAAAATTCAAAATAAATTCATAAGATTTTGTACATGAAAAAATATGGAGTTTATCCATTCTTCCCATTAATGTATCCAACACTTTTTGTATTGGGGATGGTTGATTATGAATCATTAGAATTAAGAAGAAATATTTTAATACTAACTTATGTGATTAAACTACTTCGGGGCATTATTAACACCCCTCAAGTGTTAATATGTTTGAACTTATATGTTCCCAATATTTATTTAAGTGCGAGAAAGCGTGATTTCATCGCACTTCCGAAACCAAGGACCAATGTGCTCCATCAGGCACCGCTTACCAGAGCACTCAGCTTAATAAACGAAATAGCCCAAGATTTAGATATTTTCACCAGTCCTTTAGCTAAAATTACAGATAGGGGTATGAGAATTGTTACAAATTCATAAACTATGTCCATCTCTTGGAGTGTAATATATATATGTATGTAACATTTAATTATAATGTCGACTTGGTTCTCTACTGTAATGGCATTGTAAACTTAATTTAATAAATAAATAAATAAAAAATAAATAAATAAAAATTAGTCTATTAATCTTAAAAAAAATTGGTCAAGTGCGAGTCGGACTCGCGCACGAAGGGTTCCGTACCATTATCTATGCAACATACGATATTAATAAATGAGCAAACAACACACACAATACTTAATTAATCACGTTTGTTGTATGAGAGCAAGAAACGGTAAAAAAATCATGTTCGTTGTATGGGAGCCCCCTTAAATATTTATTTTATTTTATTTTTAGTATTTGTTGTTATAGCGGCAATAGAAATACATCATCTGTGAAAATTTCAACTCTCTAGCTATCACCGTTCTTGAGATACAGCTCATACAGCCTGGTGACAGACGGACGGACGGACGGACCGACGGACGGACAGCGAAGTCTCAGTAATAGGGTCCCGTTTTTACCCTTTGGGTACGGAACCCTAAAAATGATCCAATAACACCAAAGTAGAGTACAAAAAGGAGTGAAGACAAAGAAATGCCATCATAAATGTTTACATTTAATGGACACAACCGGTATAAAATTACTTATTTAATCAAGTAGAAAATGACCAAGTATTTACCCACAAGTGTGTAATGAAGCCACAAATTGCTCACTAACAAATTATTAATTAACCGTCTTATGGTTTTACTCCGAGAGGCCAACGTTCACAACATATGTGAAATGGCTTCTTAATCAAACAATAACAAAGCAACATAATTATGAACTGTAGGTAATATTCCTTTTTGACGTCGTAAGTCGATCGATCGATCTGTTGGGAACGGGTCTCCTCTTCTTCGAGGTTTTTGGTCAACTATGCCGCGCTGGCCAGGCATGTTGGCATATGTGTTCCGTAAGAATGTTATCTGCTTTTAATGCCCTTAGCTTAGCTTTTGCAACACCCTGAGGAGGAAATACGGTGGTGATACTTATATCTCTCACCACACTGACATCGATCGATAGTTGCCGACTTTGACTTAATAAAAAATAACTATTGACTATATTTGGATTGACATAGTCCCCGTTTTGCAATTACAGCACAAGAGCTCAACGTTGAGTGTTCCAATCCAACTACAGCAACGCATCGCACAATCGAGCACTCTCAAAAGTGATGCGTGCAATCCATACCAACTTCAGCGACAGAAAATTAACAAGTATTTTTTCTTTAAATTGGCATTGATTGAAATTTTATTTATATATTATCGTTAGTAATATTATTTATTGTTAAAAAAATTTTAAGGCTTTCGTTTCGTCGGAGTTTTCTGGAAATAATCAAAGTTAACTCAAGCTGTGTTTAAAAAAAATAAGTATGGATGAAGGTACAAACAATGACTTTTTTTATATTCCACACTTATAATGTGAATACAATTTTATTTTAGTATTTTTTTTTTCAACACTGAACTTAGCGCACTCTGCTGGTGCATTTAAAAACTAATTCATGTTCCAATTAAGCGTCAGCATAGTTCAGCATTGTGCGGCACTGAGTCGCATTATGCTCTGCAATTGGAAAACTAGCAGTATCTAGAGTGAAACGAGTGCTTTGAAATACCTCCTTGTTAGTAATCACCTCGGTTTAGCTTTTAATCTACTATAAACATTGACCTACTCGAGAGTCCATATACATATAAGTACGATCTCCCCAATGCAGATAATAATCATAAAGTTCTGTATCGAAATATCTTCTAAGCTGGACTTATTCGTACAACGTAATGCTCGTATATAACACCAATAAACACTAAAGTAGGCGAACAGTATAATAAAAGTCTCGGTATATCTGCTAAGAAATAGCAGTAAATGCTTAGTCTACGTAATCTTTCGGCAGATTTATTGGCAAGAGAACCTTGTAAATAAATGTAATAGGAGAATAAATGGAATATGCATATTTCTGTAAAACGCTTTTACATTAACTAGTAATAAAAGTGGCACATTAAACAAATAAGGGGCCGGTATTTACGTAAACAAATGTTAAGTTTTATTTACATTTGGAGTTCGTGCGAAGACTAATAAAACTTTAATTTGTTTTTGTTTAGTATGAAATTCGATAGTGCTTAATTATTTTCCATCCATCTTATTTAACTTTTCTGAAGGAAATCGGATCAGCTTTGGATAAATTGGTGTTATGCTCGTAAAATTGGCAGTTGTTAACCGCAAGTGTCGTATAAGTGGCAATATTATAGAGCTTTCTAAAATTCATTTCTATTCGACACATCTATTCAAGGTATGATAATTTCCGCCACATTTCTAATTCCTTACCTCACACATTTGTAGTTGAAACAATCTCCTTTCTTTTTCCATCTCATCAGCTATTTCCGCCGGAGTTACTTCACTTCTAATCAATCCAGCTTCCTTTGCTTGGGATTTCTTTTCTTTTTCAATTTTCAGGTACTTGGACTCATAGTCTTTGGATGCTTTATCAAATGGTCTCTTCAAGTCTCCCTTCACTCCCCGAAGATCGCCTTTTAGAAGACTATCCACCGGAAACATTACTATGTTGTTTATATTTTGCATCTGTGAACAAAACGAAACATGATACATATTTAGGGCATAATAATTTCAGACAAATATAATAAATAATAATAATAAATATTCATGGACATTTCACACAACGTCCTCTGGTCCCAAGCTAAGCTTATATGCTTGTGTTATGGGTACCAGAATACGGATAGAATACATATACTACTTTTCTTTTGTAAATACATACTTATAATACATAGAAACACCCAGACGCAGTACAAACATTTGTATGACAATTAGAAAAATCACACAAATGATTGTCCCGAGCGGGAATCGAACCTGCGACCTCTTGATCGGCAGTCCGTTACCAGAACCACTACACCACGAGGCCCGTCAACCTATATTCGAAATTCTGACATTTTTTTACGAACGTAGAACAACGAAACTAAAAAATTGCGAAACTCTAAAACAAAACTGGCATTCATGAAAACCCTTACCAGTTCCTTCACCCGCTTCATTTTGACGAACAAAAATTCATAACAAATGCATAGCCCAAATAGGCGTCAAACCTCTCCTCGTGATCTGCATAATGATGCCAAGTTGTGAAATGTTCATTGCAAGAATTTGCGTATGAGTATCATGGGCAAAAATCTATTAAAAGAAGACCTTGGCCTCAAAGTAGCGCTTAGCGATAAGTACTTGGATTAAAATATGTTATCAATTTCATGATTTTAAGAAGAGCGTAGTTAAAGATACAAATTATAAGGCTGTAAAACTAGCATCAAGGTCGTAAAATACCACATTGGTCATCGACCTATAGATTATACTCTTATTTTCAAAAGGTTTTTGCGATATTTTTAACGGGTTTCGTGATCTAGTGGTTCATGTAACGCACTGCTGTTCGAGGTCGCAGGTTCGATTCCCGCACGGGACAATCATTTGTGTGATATTCATAAATGTCATACAAATGTTTGTAATGCGTCTGGGTGTTTCTATGTATGACAAGTATGTATTTACATAAGACAAGTAGTTTATGTAGTAAATCCGAATTCTGGTAACCATAACACAAGCTTATAAGCTTAGCTTAGGACCAGAGCACGTTGTTTGAAATGTCCATGAACATTTATTTATTTATTAACGTTATATTGAATAGCCATTCAGAATTTCGAAATGTGCCTAAACTATCCAACAGGCCGTATAAACAATAATGGTCTTATTCATAATGACTTATCGGAGGTTAAAACGGAGATTTTATCGGAGAGATAATAAACGTTTTACCGTAAAAAGACTATTATGAATAACAAGTTTTGACAATTTTCACGAACCTATTTTAGCGAACTTTTAAACCTCCGATAAGTAATTATGAATAAGACCGTTAGTATTTCACGGAACAAGCTAAGTGATATAAAAAATGAAACAAGAAACACAAAGCGTGCCTCGTAGGCATTAATTACACTTGTTATAATGCGTTGAGCAGATAAAGTAATTAAACAGATGAGAACAAAAAGTCAACACGTTCCCGTTGGTTGGAAACTCCATTCATGGCGTTGAGCGACGATTATGGAATCAATGAAGCGAAC
The DNA here is from genome assembly GCA_916999025.1 of Orgyia antiqua. Classification (NCBI taxonomy): domain Eukaryota; kingdom Metazoa; phylum Arthropoda; class Insecta; order Lepidoptera; family Erebidae; genus Orgyia; species Orgyia antiqua. The sequence continues at coordinate 27,282,485 of OU779862.1, forward strand.
ACATTTGTGACAGACGAACAAAGGGTTGAACTACACAATGAACCCCTTCCGTAATACTGTCACTGGCCATTGAATATTCGTCTAATTACGACATCATAGGGAAATTGTAGACATGTTTACATCAAATTTATGAGGTGGAAACATCGTATTTTGCGATCAATATTTAAAAACAAAATAATTAAATTAAACTTTTGCAATATCAAGCATCGAATAACTATTTATTGGTATATTTTTCAGAGGTAGCATTTCAACATTTTTTTGGGAACATAAAATTTTATGTATTGTGTTTATTGCAATTTGGAAGCGGTATAATAGTAATATCGTTATATGAAAACGTTATATGTAAAAATATTTACTATTGAAACACGTCATTAATAAGCAACTGAAATCTATTTTCTTAGTTTTATTGTTACATCTTTTACTGCTCAGTAGAAGACGTTCCTCCTCACCTGCCTCGTTGAGTATATCGTTACATCTTTCAGTTACTTGTATTCTGAATAAACTCAAATCATTGTCTCCTACAAACAACAAGAGAGTTCTACTGTAATTCATTTAAATAAACATAGAATATTTTATACAAGTCAATTCCAGAATACAAATACGTTATTATGGTGTAATAACTGTACTTATAGTAATAGTTATAGAATAGCATTTGTGACGCACGATACCATATTGTAATTATAATCCTTTAGCAAATCTGTCATTTATATTGCGTTGATAATACAATGATTATTATACCTATACAGTATTGCAACAACATTCTAATAGCTATTTGGGATTATATTATAATACTGTGTTCATATGAAGAGCCTCGTGGTCCAGTGGTTTATGATGTCGCGGGTTCGATTTCCACACGGGACATATTTGTGTAATATTTATAAAGGTCATACAAATATTCGTACTGCGTCTGCGTTTTCTATGTATTTACAAAAGAAAAGTAGAATAGGTATGTATTGTATCCGTATTCTGGTAACCATAACACAAGCATTGTATAAGCTTAGTTAGGGACCAGAAGACGTTGTGTGAAATGTCCATGAATATTTATTTATACATATAACACTCTAGCTGCTCCCTGAACGTAGTGTAAGTGATGATTAGGACGCTCTAGATTATTTTATCTCTTGACTGAAAATATCTTCCTACATTGCTATTTTAATCAAAAAGAGTTTAGAACTTTAGACACAATATTAACTAGGGTAAAGAAAAGCTAAACCATAAGTTTTTTTAAACTCACTTCACAATATTTTTACCCAAAAGTTGTTATAACATCTATTAGGTAGCAATGTTAAAATTATTCATTCATTAGTTTTAAATTTACTTAATTATGCAAATATTTATAATAGGTACTTGTTGAAAGTTCAATCTGACACTATCTCGATAGCAACTCAATGTTATCCGCACTCGATAAGTCGATATGCCCAGCGTGGCGCGTCGCAACTACGCTCGATTAATCGTGAAACGGTTATCTGGCTAGACGAAATAGAATTATATTACCAGCAAGGTTTCGCTCACAGCTTTCTCTGAAGTTGCAATAGTACATAGGGATCGAATTATATGCGCTACTCGAGATACAGAAACTGATTTGTGTAATAAGGACTGAAGCGATACTAATATAACTATGATTATATGCATTTGATTCTATTCATAAAATTAAGTACTAGAAATAGATATTATATAAAAAAGCTTATACAATTTAGATTATACACTAACCAAGTGGCAGTGGATGAGGCTCGTACCCAACAGTGGGACGTTAATGGGCTGGAGAGAGAGATTTACCTAGTGTAGCCAAGGAGGTTATAAGTAGGGAGGAACAACTCGGGAACATAGATTTGTACCAAGGCCCGGCCCGTTTACGGTTTAAAAGTAAAATAGTAGTCTTGCCTTCTCCTTTCTTCTTACTAGCTTTCTCCTTAACTCCAGCTCAAAAAGAAAGAGTTAGAAAGGCTACTAAATAGGCTCTTTGTCATTTATTTTTCTTAATGTGTTCAACTAAAAAAGAAGCAGGCTGGATTCGTTGTACCGAGTGTTACGTCTAGATCTATATCGTAAGTCTATGAGTGTAAGCACGACTAAAAATCATCCTTTCATTACATATCTCTGTAACATAAATTTTAACTGTAATGCATATTACATGTATGATAAACGAACATCGGCTATTTATCGCACAGATAAGGTATAAAAGCAATAACATAATTTTTATAAATGTTTTATGTACGAAACAATCATACAGCACCCCCATTACAGCATATGGTAGATGCAATAACAAGTTTTTTTTCTACACGGTACATTAATGTAACAATAAGCATTGTTTCAAACAAGAGCACGTGCGATCTGTAAGGTTTGCCTCATTGTATGTTAATTTTTAATAGTAATACACTGGGTAACGCATTAGTTAAGTGTTTTGTAAACATTTTAGCAATGCACACTTTGATGTACTTATCGAATTATAATGATTCAGAACGTAGATACATTTTATAAAACAGCAAACGATTGCCTATTGGTATAATGATAAATGATAATACTATCGTTGCGTTCTTTTGTTATATATTACTGCAGATACAATATTAATTAAATGACGTTTTGATTACAAACAAATTTGTTTCAGACGTTTATAATGCATCGTATGTATGCGTAATGAGATTCTATGCGATTGATCATAATCATTTACAAGGGGCCATTTTTCTATTCACAATTTTAAGTGTTTCTTCAGTTGATGTATCTAGTAAATGCAATCGCAGTAAATATGATATAATAATAGCAATATAATGTATATATATAATGTATAATAGTAATATGATATAATAATAATAGAATAATAGTAATATGCCTCTCTCTTTAGCCCATTAACTTCCTACAGTTGGACATGTCTCCTCTACTTTGGCTTCGCTAACCAGGCGCGTTTGCATAGGGTTTATTTTAGAGCTTTTCGTCTCTCACAGAGGATGTTAGCTGGGTAATATACCTTACTTTTACAGAATCCTGGGAAGGAAATATGGTGACACTTGTATTCTTAATCATTAATTCTTAGTCACTACTCACTACACGGACATACACACCATAATAAAGCCTCATAGTTCTTATTCTTAGCCTTGCTTGTAAATTTTCCGATCACGATAACAATTTTATTAGCATAATCAGACACTCAGAATGGAAACATTTTTAATGTTTTATTATTGTTAAAGATCAATTTACACCAATAAATGATACCAAAACGTTAAGTTAATAATATTATTAAAAACCTATATTGGGAGATGAGTTTGCAGACCAAATCAATATGGAGGTTACTATGAAGTATAACTACTAAAATGGGATTATATTCGGTAACTATTGTCACATCACAGCTTTACAAGATTTTATAGATATAAATAAATGTATTACAAAGAAATAAAACCGAACCTGTACAATAATAATTACATTTGGGACAGCTGTACTGTCACAGAGAATATACGGGTGTCGTTTATTCAGGCGAGAAGCCCCGACTTTTTATAGCTTTTTTACTATCATCCGATCGACTCGCAACGGAACTAAAATATGGAGTGTGCTAAATGCATTAATAACATGACTACCAACTTCCTTGACGTGCTGCCTGAAATAACAAGATTTAAATAAATCTAAACTACAAACCTAACGTCCCTGTTCTTGTATCTGGAGTAAAAATCTAGGGATACGACCATCAGCTTTTCTCCGTGGACTGTAAGACTAGGTCTTTCCTGAAGAACTCTATAACGCAAGGCAAGCTATTCTTATACTAGGAAGCTGGCATGGTCTTCTTAGGACTGAATGATCCAAAAATATAGAGGAAAACATTTCTTGCATCTACAATCAGTCTCTCCTGAAGAACTACATAACGCAAGGCAAGCTATTCTTATTCTAGGAAGCTGGCATGGTCTTCTTAGGACTGAATGATCCAAAAATATAGAGGAAAAAATTTCTTGCATCTACAATCAGCATCCAGCCTTTATCTTCACTCTTTATATATCGTCACAGCATATTATAACATTTCTTGTACTCGTAGGTCTACTTTTTAAAACTATCCATACTGTAACAACTTGGCGACAAATAAGTAGTATAAGATTTAATGCAATCGTTCATGTTTGCAATATTATTTATTACCTTCTATGCACACAGTTATCTAAGATACGGATCCGATATCATTATCGTAACTTGGCTTCGTTGCCAACTAATACGAGAGACATGCTATATGATACGACGCTAACATCGTTGACAAATATGCAATAATATAAATTAAGTGTCACTTTAAAAAAAAAATGTGATCAAATTATTATTTTTTATATAGAAGTAGGGCATGGATTTACATGTAGGTAATATAATTTATTAATTTTGCAATTGACATGCTATGGTTTTACTTAATAAATTAAAAAAAAGTCTTGCTTGCGGTAATCACTTTTTCCACCATAATTTAATTTATTAAATGTAGGTAATATTCTAAGAACAATATACATTATGATTTATGCCACTACACAATCATGATAATTAGTGTATTCCATTTCTTTTTTATTTTAAGCAGAAAATTTTCGGTATTACCTCGGGAGTCTTGGTGAATCAATAGGTTGCCGATTAACTCAGTCTGTGTGTGTTATCTAATATATAAAATTCTCCTGTCACGGTGTTTGTAAATATACTCCTCCGAAATGGCTCGATCGATTTTCGTGAAATTTTGTGTACATATCCGTTAGGTCTGAGAATCGGACAACATCTATTTTTCATCCCCCTAAGTGATAAGGGTTGTCCACCCCCGATTTGTGTGGCAAAACAACGTTTGCCAGGTCAGCTATAATAATTATAATTTACGAGAACATGAAGCGAAAATGTACGGCATCCAACTAATCACCACCAATCCACCTAATCAATACGACCAATAGTTTTACTTTTCATAACATTTTAATGAAAGCTAACAAAAATATTATATCGCCAAAATCACGAAGCGTCTAAATCCCTGTAAATTTTTAATGAATTCAACATGTTCACTCAACGCTTAATAACAAAATAATTATTTACAAGGTGTAAGGACTTAGCTTAAACACCATGTTTAGAGACGGGTAAGTAAATTAAAAATTAACGGAGCACAAAACCGGCATTATCATTAAATATTGATGCTCCTGTATTACGCCCTAAACTGGGTAGCTGCTACCTCACCGGGTGAACGCTTAATCTTTGATAATTGAAACTGTCGTTAATTGACACAGACAATTTAATAAACTTTCAAATTAATTGACAATTAATATCTTGATGATATTCAACAAATAGTATTAATTAAAATAAATTGATGAATAAATTAAAACAGAATGATCCGTTTGTCAGCGTTTCTCAAATTCAATTTTGTTTAACTTTCTGAAAAGGTTTTTATACCAAATTTTCTAACTACATTGACCCACTTCAAACCATACACACATTGTCAGCGTTTGAAAACCATAAAGAACAGTCATACTATGTTTATAGCCATGGTCAGGCTCAGGGCACACACCATGGCCCGGTTAGGGTGAGGAGAGAAAAAAAAATGTTGCCCACTGTAAGCTATGAAGAACCATACCTAGTACATATATATTTATGATCAAATAGCTGCATCCTGCGACTTAATACGCGTAAAATTTAGAAAAAATTTCCCTGTTTATGCAACATTTTTCACTGATGCTTCGCTCCTTTTAGTCGCAGTGTAATAGCCTATAGCCTTTCTAGATAAATGTACTATTCAACACTGAAATATTTTTTCTAATCGGACCAGTGGTTCCTGAGATTAGCGCGTTGAAACCACATAATATCGTTCAAAGAAACAAACTCTTCAGCTTTATAATATTAGTATATAGATTTAAAGTCAAACCATAGGAATAGAACAGACTAATAGAGTAACGGTAACTGAGTTTAGTCATACATTATTATGATTGCTGTAACAAAAACAATTCGTAATAAACGGAGCGAAAACTGGAGACCCGTCATGCGCATCGCGACAGCTTGTCGACTCACTATTAAATTTAAATCTACAAGTTAGGGTAAAATAATGGTAAAATAGCCATAGAAAATAAAAACCGCGCTAGAAATCTATATGTACTGTAATTTTCATATTAATTTACTGGTCTAGTCGACGAGAGACAATTTTATACATTAGTAGACTAAGTGTTTACATCAACACTTTCACTATGTGATATTTAATCAAGGAAAACATTGCCAAAACAAAGGCTCTTTTTTCGAGATTTCCGGCACTTTTTGAGGGGCTGTGGAAGCTAAGCAAATAAGAGATAAAAGATGCTTTCAATTTACTGAAGACGCAAAACTGCTAGAAAATCTTTACAAAATAGTATGTTGAATACAAGTAATAAAACCATAACCATGTTAGTAGCCGTATACCTAACTATATTAGCGGTATGATGAATTATTAAATTATATATTTTAATTGGGATAACAAACGAAAATATATTAAAATAATTAAGTTGTTAAGTATATATTTTATTTGTTTTTATAATTTTATTATATCTACTTACTGCCATTTCAAAACAACGTAAATATTATAAAATATACTATGTACATAATTATATTACGTTGCTATCCAACGATATTGTTCATAAAGAATATAAGAAATTAATTCAGCAGAATTAATAAAAAACGTCTCAAAGTTTGCTATAAAAGTAAACAAACGATAAAAAAACATTAAAAAATATGAGTATTTGATATTTCTAACGTTCATAACTTATTCCTTTACAAAAGCAAACATTTACAAGGATATAAGTAATACAAATAATCCCTTGCATATGACCAGGGACCTATGAGGAAGGACAAAGAAGGATCGTGTCAAGGCCAGGTCGAGGATTCTGCGCAGTGAAGGGTCGAGGTGGTAAATGTTCCGTTTCAGAATACCAGAAATGGAGCAAGGTTGGCATCAAGTTTGAAATTGTAACTATTAAACTACATATTAAAAAAATCATATAATATGTAAGTAAATTTATTGATTTTGCAATTGTCATGCATGCTTTACTTAATAAATTAAATTATGGTAGAAAAAGTGATTGAAGTTAGTCGAGATGTTGCAAAGCAATCTTGATAGATGGCGTTGTACGTAGAAATACGATATAAACTCAATCGAGTGACGATTGTGGTGGTAAATTTGAATGCTACAAGCACGACCGCAATAAGCTCAGTTGGAAAGAGCTTCGGAAAGGTATTCTGAGGTTGTGGGTTCAAGTCCTGCTTGCGGCAATCTCTTTTTCCACCATAATTTAATTTATTAATCATATATGTAACTAATTTCATGAACTAAACTTATCTTACAGCTGCAACCCTATCTTCACCCTAGTTGCATAATGAATAGCATAATGATAAATGAATGAGAATGACTTTAACTATATTTCTAATGTACTTTATATATATCTCTACTATAGCTAGAAACGAAAAACTTTGCACTAATTTATTGAGTACATAGGTGATGCCCGCCACTACGTACGCACCGAATTTAAAGATAACATTTTCGCATTAGAAAATAGCATAAGTCCGTTGGGCTCTATACTATCTTTGTAGTTTTTTAAAACGGTTCAATAGTTTTATTACTTTTACGTTGATGATATCAATATACAATATAAATGTTTTATGACGTAATAGGTTGGTAATTTCCAAATCTATTTATTCATTTTGATAAAATTTTTGAGGATTATTTCTTATCGCAATAAAAAGAAAGTACATTGACGTATGTTGTTGTCACGTGATGATAATTGCAATATTAAGAAAAATGTACACGTGATAATATGATTCACGTAGTCAGTTTATAATCCATATGAGTTGACAAATCTATACAAATACAATAACTATCTCTAAAGGTTTTTTTATACGGGAAATGCATTTATGCACTTCGCCCGATCGCTTGCGGGGTAACCTTCAGGCTTCGTGTGTAACTGCCGGCTTAAGGAGAGCCGGATTACCCTCTATACCCCATAGTGTTGTTCCTCGCCCTTACCGGGCCATGGTATAGTGCTTTGAGACTGACCATGACCTATGACAACTTTTTAAGCAAAGTTAGATACTCATACAATACAATACAAAAATAAATAAATATTCAGGACATTTCACACAACGTCCTCTGATCCCAAAGTAAGCTATTAATAAATTTCTATGCTTGTATTATGGGAACCAGATACGGAATACTTTTATAAGCTTAGAATATCTTAAACCATAATACGTAAAGTCAGTAAAACAGTGGTATCTGTTATATTCAATTAATGTATGTAAAACGTTACCACCATCAATCAGTAACAGATCTACGGTAAAAGTGTTCCGTTAACATCATTGCCTACACAAAACCCATGAAATTTTAACGTTTCATTAAATAGGATTCGTAATAGCACAATTTTATTTGCCACAGCCATTAGACTGTGTTTTTATTGGATAGTAACGTAAGACAGCTCGTATCATCACCCTGACCTGTTTATAAGCAAACCGCTGCGCCTACGCACACAATGGTATATGCGTCGATTGCTAGTTTTACTAACTTTGTAATTTTGTTTTATTATTGTAACGTCTATTTTTCTATTTTTTTAAATTCATGGACATTTCACACAACGTCCTCTGGTCCCAAGCTAAGCTTATTATGCTTGTGCTATGGGTACCAGAATACGGATATAATACATAAACTACTTTTCTTTTGTAAATATATAATTAAAATACATAGAAAACACCCAGACGTAGTACAAACCAAACATTTGTATGACAATGAATATCACACAAACAATTATCCCAAGCGGGAATCGAACCCGCGACTTTGTGAACGTCAGTCCATTACATGAACCACTACCCCACGAAGCCCGTCGAAGTCTATCTAAGAAGACCAATATATGTATTATTGTAGTTGATAAAATAATGGGTGTTCCTATGTATTATAAGTACCTATGTATTTACAAAAAAAAAGTAGTATATGTATTCTATCCGTATTCTGGTACCCATAACATAAGCATATAAGCTTAGCTTAACTTGGGACCAGAGGACGTTGTGTGAAATGTCCATGAATATTTATTAATTTTTTTTTTTATAGCCATGGACATTTCACACAACGTCCTCTGGTCCCAAGCTAAGCTTATATGCTTGTGTTATGGGTACCAGAATACGGATAAAATACATAATACTACTTTTCTTTTGTAAATACATACTTATAATACATAGAAACACCCAGACGCAGTACAAACATTTGTATGACAATTAGAATAATTGGTCAAGTGCGAGTCGGACTCGCGCACGAAGGGTTCCGTACCATTATCTATGCAACATAAGGCAACGTTATTAGTATCGAGCAAGAAACGGTAAAAAAATCATGTTTGTTGTATGGGAGCCCCCCTTAAATATTTATTTTATTTTATTTTTAGTATTTGTTGTTATAGCGGCAATAGAAATACATCATCTGTGAAAATTTCAACTGTCTAGCTATCACCGTTCTTGAGATACTGGGTGCGGAACCCTAAAAATCATGTTTGTTGTATGGGAGCCCCCCTTAAATATTTATTTTATTTTATTTTTAGTATTTGTTGTTATAGCGGCAATAGAAATACATCATCTGTGAAAATTTCAACTCTCTAGCTATCACCGTTCTTGAGATACAGCCTGGTGACAGACGGACGGACGGACGGACGGACGGACGGACGGACAGCGAAGTCTCAGTAATAGGGTCCCGTTTTTACCCTTTGGGTACGGAACCCTAAAAAGCACACAAATGATTGTCCCGAGCGGGAATCGAACCCGCGACCTCTTGATCGGCAGTCCGTTACATAAACCACTCAACCACGAGGCTCGTCATTATTATTTACTTATTTCATGTAGTAATGTAATGTATGTAATATACCTACTCCTAATTAATATAAGTAATAAATATCACCATTTATTCTCCATAATATAATCCGACTGCCAAATCTTAATATCTCGTCTGTTTGTCATCATATATTATAGTATTTAACATGAATCGAATTGTACTAAACTACCGACTGTATGATTACTTACGTCATCATATTATATTATTTCCATTTACAATACAAACACAGACACGGAAGAACGATACATTAATTAAGTACGGGATAACATTCAACTAATTTCAGCTGTATGTTACATCGTACACAATGGTAGTGGAAATGATGATAACGCTATCCATTCCATCTCATTACTCGCACGTTATAATATCTACTTACTTATTTTGTATGCTTAATAGATTCTATGTCTATACTAATGTTGTAAAGCTGAAGAATTTGTTTATTTGAACGCGCTATTCTCAGGAACCACTGCTGCTTACTTATTTACATAAAAGAAATTCATATATTTTATCAAATCAAAGCATAAATATAAATATGCATCCTTGAGACATCCTTGTAGACTCAAAACAATTAAATTGCATTCAGAGAATAAACTTTCATATCTTTAATGTTGTGATAAGCACTTATCATTTATTAACGTGATTACCAAGTACTTTACAGAAATTATTAATTTTTACAACTCATATTTTAATCATTGATCTTTAATAAAACTGTAATAAAAATAAATGCTATTTGATCCTTTTTAAATAAAACTACTTTTTACAGATTTAGACGCGTATATTTGTTTTAAATTTTGGCCCGACGTTTCGGAGACTGCAGTCACCATGGTCACGGGTGAGACTTGCGGCGAATTTTATTTGCAATTTCCAGTCCGTACTGGTTAACATAATATTTTTTTTTCTAACACTTGCGCGACTCATCTGTATAAATAAAACTACTTTTTACGGATTTAGACGCGTATATTTGTTTTAAATTTTGGCCCGACGTTTCGGAGACTTTGCAGTCACCATGGTCACGGGTGAGACTGAAATCTAATAATAATCTAAACTAAATCCGTAAAAAGTAGTTTTATTTATACAGATGAGTCGCGCAAGTATTAGAAAATATTATGCTATTTGATCCTTTATATTATGTAACTTATACACCAATGGTCTTATTCATAACGACTTATCGGAGGTTTAAACAGAGATTTTATCAGAGAGATAATAAAAGTTTTAGCGTAAAAAGACTATTATGAATAACAAGTTTTGACAATTTTCGCGAACTTTTAAACATCCGATAAGTCATTATGAATAAGACCATAAATGTTTTTTTCAATTCAAAGAATAAATAACTTCTATATTATATTAAGAAGACTAATGATATAATTCACCTACAGGTCTTACAGATAAGTCAAAGAACTGTGTGCCGCAGGTCGAAATATCCTAATATTAAAGTCTATGAATAAAATACTCAAGTTAAAGTACAGATAGTCAATAACAGTTTTATCAGTAGATAAAAAATTGGTCAAGTGCGAGTGGGACTCGCGCACGAAGGGTTCCGTACCATTATCTATGCAACATAAGGCAACGTTATTAGTATCGAGCAAGAAACGGTAAAAAAAATCAGTTTGTTGTATGGGTGCCCCCCTTAAATATTTATTTTATTTTTAGTATTTGTTGTTATAGCGGCAATAGAAATACATCATCTGTGAAAATTTCAACTGTCTAGCTATCACCGTTCTTGAGATACAGCCTGGTGACAGACGGACGGACGGACAGCGAAGTCTCAGTAATAGGGTTTCCGTTTTTACCCTTTGGGTACGGAACCCTAAAAATAATCTACGTCTAGCCAATTATAAATTGTAACGCTACTGAATTTAAATAAGCAAATAATAAACAAAAACAACGATAAATAAATCCAATCTATTCTGATAGCAAAAACCAATTATCCGGCGATATAATTGTAGCTGTTCGTCCAATTAATTAATAATTTATAGAGAAGACCCTATTCCGTCTTGTTCAGATTTATGATTCAGTTTGCGGGATCGATCCCTCACAGACTCACGACACGATATTGGCGACTGACGAGACATCCGCCACAGGCCCATCCTCAATATTAGATATAATTTCCTCTCGCTATTTGGACTGATTCTATATATGTACGCCACAACTTGAGCTCAATCAAGGGTTACATATTGGCTTCACTATTGTCCCTTACAAATAATTTATTTGCTATTAAATAATATTTTTAGAGGTCTTTAACTAGATTAGTTATATCTACAAGGATGGCATCCCCAGTGTCAGGAACGACAAAAATATTCTAAACATCTAATCACTCTAAACTTTGGCTTTGTCAGTTGGAAATTTTAATCCAAAAATATTAATAACCAATCAATTTTCTGGTAAGAAAATTGGAATTCTCAAATTAACAAAATAGGTATGATTTTGGGTCCGATATTCCTCATTGTCATTAACGTAATTGTCCAGTCACTGCATCGATTGAACATAAAAATAACTTTAGCTATTCAGCTTTTAATACTATGATGAGAAAAGAGAAAATATAATTTCTAGTCCATCAAAGAACGTTTCCAGTTTAAAGGAAATCACTCCAGTACGGAGGAAATTGCATTTGCCATTTTATCGTTATCAAATTGCCTTCAGCGAAATTATAGATGATCGCTTCAATGAACATTTTATTTTTAGCTTTATTAAGATAACATGTTTCAGTTCTCCGAATTTATAAAAGGCAATCAAACGACTTAATAGAAAAAAATGAAATTTTGCCAATGTAATAAGAAAACTACTGTCAATAATGTTGCAAACTAACATAATATTATGTATATGATATTCACGTTAGATATAGGTATCGGCACTTGAGCGCTGGTCTTTACCTGCGCAGAAGTGAATTATTGGGTCTATTTGGAGGTAGGAGCTGAAGCGCGGGAGCGGTTGAATCAAATCATCGTATGTGATTGGCCTGCTGCGCGTCGCGTCATATCTGTCACTCGAGATTCGTTCTCTGTGCTAGATGCACTTTCCTTACGACTACGAGTACACTTCAAGACAATTTTATTGATACATACAAATTTTTGGACTGAAGCTTTTAAAATTTGACGGGCCTCGTGGTGTAGTGGTTTATATAACGGACTGCCGATCATGGGGTCTCGGGTTCGATTCCCGGTCAGGACAATCATTTGTGTGATGTTTTTAATTGTCATACAAATGTTTGTACTGCGTCTGGGTGTTTACTATGTATTATAAGTATGTATTTACAAAAGAAAAGTAGTTTATGTATTATATCCGTATTCTGGTACCCATAACACAAGCATATAAGCTTAGCTTGGGACCAGAGGACGTTTTGTGAAATGTCTGTAAAAAAAAAACAAAAAAACAAAACAAAAATTAAAGTTTTTATATTTGTTTGTTTTTATCGACAGGCCTCGTGGCGTAGCGGCTATGTAAGTCAACTTACGATAGCGAGGTCACGGGTTCGATTCCCGCATAGGACAATTATTTGTGTGATGAACACAGATATTTATACTGCGTCTGGGTGTTTTCTATCTATTATAAGTATATAATTACAAAAAAAAGTAGTATATGTACTTATTAAATCCGTAATCTGGTATCCATATCACAAGTATCATTACGCTTAGTTTGGAACAAGCGTACGATGTGTGAAATGTCCGTAAGTATTTATTTACTCTTAATTAGAAACAATTATTATCCCTAAAATGATATAAATAATAGACAATAATACAAGTATTCTAATTTAATTTAATTAGCGCTTACCATCAGGTGGAATGTGACTACATTCCAAGCATCAACATGTATTATGGAAACAAAAAATCAGAATATAATTATATTAAAGTAAATCATCCCCATTTTTTTGCAATGAAGTATACGATGCGCAAAGCGATCCCCACTCTACCACCGAGCGCTCAAGATTCGTGCCGGGACCTATATCTGTAGGAGAAAAATTGCTAATGCACTTTCGGTACTCGTTTATGAGCTACTGGTATATAATTCTTAGTTAAATTTAAACATAGTCCCTTATCATCGGGGTTTAAGAAAGCTATAATTTACATGAAAGCAATATAAATAATGTATTTATTCAATTAAATTGATGAACAGTAAAAAGAATATCTTACAATTCTCTGATATTTAGTACTGTATTGTAACAACTACAGGTTCAATAAATGAAACCACGCATATCACTCTTACTATCATGATTTACGTGATGTTGTGGTCTACGTTTATGATAGAGAAAGTAGGTGCCTTGTATTTGCTTTCGCTTTTAAGGATATATTTTATCGAACATTTTTAAATTGTAAAATCCGGTTATGTTATTAGTTCGCAGCGAGAGATCTTGTTGGAGATGTTTTAGTTTGTTTGACGACCTTGAATGTAAATCAGAGGTCGGTTCTTAGGGTTCCAAACCAAAAGGTAAAACGCGAAGCTAATACAGAGATTTTGCTGTCCATCAGTCTATTTCTCACCTGTATCTTAAGAACAGTGATAGCTAGAGAGTTAATATTTTTACAGGTAATGTATTTCTGCATATCATAACCATACCATCACGCCCATTTCCAATGGGGATAGGCAGACTACAGAGCGCCATCAGCAGGCTACGATCTAAACACATTTAACCAATGGCGTCTTTGCCTATAAATACCGGACTATAAATATTTAAGATAGCTCCCATACAACAAACGTTCTTAGTGTAACTTGATGATATGCCTAGACGGCGTGATTATGACGGTAGGTAGGTACGTAATTATTATCATGAATATATTTTGATGACTAGCTAATGCCTGCAGTTTCAACCGCTTATATATATTGTTATTGAGCCCTCTCCCCGAGTACACCAAACCTTAACAAGTTATTAAAAAAAACCATCCCCTAGAACCACTCTATCTCTTAAAAGAAACCACTTTAAAATCCGTTGCATAGTTTCGGAATTGAAGCTCACTTAAGAACATACATTTATTATAAAGATAAGGACATTGTTTTCTAATAAGTACAAATAATGGCACTAAACCCTTAGTGCGCGAGTCCAACTCGAACTTGACCGGTTATAAGACCCGTTTCGTTCGAGGGCTCGCAAATGGTTGCCATTTAATATATTCGTACTGGAAAAATTACCCAAAAATTTAAAAAAAAAATTTAAAAAATTTTAAAATTAGAAAATATTATGTTACCCTAAAATATTAGAAGATTTGCAACATTTGTTTATTTGTACCATTTGTAATGCTATATATATGAATGTGTAATACTGTTTATAATGTAAC
The DNA here is from genome assembly GCA_916999025.1 of Orgyia antiqua. Classification (NCBI taxonomy): domain Eukaryota; kingdom Metazoa; phylum Arthropoda; class Insecta; order Lepidoptera; family Erebidae; genus Orgyia; species Orgyia antiqua. Next base: position 27,297,548 of record OU779862.1, read on the forward strand.
CTCATACATACTCGTATGTATTGTATAATTATGATGAATAACCAAGTTATTATTATTAATTATACAGTTGTTAACCACGATATGATTTAAATGGCCACTTTTATTCACAGTTGTTATTTTTAAAACAAAAATCCCCGGTCCCAACCTAAGCTTATTTGTTAATTAATTGTAGATAGGAAATAATATATAATACTACAATAAATTACATAGTACAATGTAATTTTTACAGGATGTGGGCTGTATGTTTTTACAAGGAAGCTTAAAATCAAAGACCGTAAACACTCAAAAAGATAAACCTGATAATATCTTAGTAACAGTATTCGTTTTAATAAATAAATATAACTTAATTACATTTCACATTCGTTAGCTCTGAGTTTCTAGATAGTAAAAAATGTAATTAATAACCCTAAATCTAGCAGATAAAACGAAAAACAAAAAGTATAAAAATCTGCACAATCGTAATGTAGCTGTTTGTATTATAATAGATTTAGAAGCAGCAATAAAGTTAAGAAGATAAAAACACTTCCTTGGAAATCGCGTAAAAAGAAAATAAAATATGTATTACGAATACTTTACCCGATCTTACATACATGTACCTACACACCGAATACAAGTAACTGTTTCTGTTCTTCGTCAAAATTTTACTATATAGAAAGAATATAAAATTATGCCATTATTCTAAAATATTCTAAATGATAAGAATCAAGGCCTTACCAGTGTTTTCATAAGAGCAGACAATTCTTTAGTGACGACGGCAAACTTGAGGAACGCTGCGCCGATATCTGGCTCCGCATCTTTGCTGAGGGCATTTCCTCCGAGGCGTTCTAACGCCCGAGCCAAATACATCTCATTGTCCACGTGTGCTGTGAAAAGAAATATTTGTATAAGTTATTTTCAAAGATTATTTGAAGATATTTAAAACGTGTTAGAATAAGCTACTTTGTATATAACCACTTTTTACGGATTAAGACGCGTGTATTAGCTTTAACAATTTCCCATCCCTTGACCATGGTGGCTGAAAAGTTACTTTGTAATCTTATCCATAGGTACGACGGCTTTGTACCGAAAAAAATAAAACATTTTTGATATAATTAATAAAATATTATGACAATGTGATCAGTACTTATCGGTCTAAAAGAAATTCCGTAAATTCTTAAGTCTATCTTTTAAAGAAAATATGTAAACTAAATCCATATTAAAATTTCGTAGTGAGAGCTAATTTACAATAATTAACAACCATTTTAGTATTGAAATTTTCGTGAGTTTGAGTCATCTTAAAAATATTTATATGTTACCGGCTAACACTCACTTTTATAGGATCGATGATGTCGACCCAGGTTTCGAGCATATCCGATGCTCATCATCAGGACGAGCGCGCAGCGGTGTCCGTGACCTTTCGACGCGCACTGCAGGCCATGGCGCGTGTTGCCCGCTGTGATAATGTGGAGGGCGGAGGGTCTTGCGGTGTTGGGGGGACTTTTTTAACACTGGTGTTCACCGACTCAGATGGAGAGGGGTCGGTGTCACGTGGTAATGTTGTATTGCTGTCGGCAATCGCATCGTCCTGTATCGCGAGAGCACTATTGCACACACTGCTCACTGTGTTACTCTCTAGGCTAACCACTTGTAGTTTCGAGGTTGCATTAAGAGCTGCTATCCAAGCGGATGGCAGTGTCCACCCAACATCTCTGTTAAAGTTCGGATATCGTCTGATTTCTATGGCTTCACGTATCTTTCGAGGTACTAAAAACTTTTCCCTGGTTAATACGGAAGCTTTATCAAAACGGATGTAGTGGTTGATATCTGAGAGATGTGCATGTTCCGCGAGGGCTGATACATTCGTGTCACTGTTCTTAATGCACCTAATGTGTTCCGTCAGTCTAGTCGTGATGTTTCGCCGAGTTTCGTTGTCGCAGGGTACCCTATGTACTCCCGGTACGTTGAGATGGTCCTTGTCTTTCGGTGAACGTAGTAGATGTCGTATTTGGCCAGGTGCTCGGAAAAACTTTCTGATATCGAACTTCCGTCGCAGGAGATATCCAATCTTATCCGTGATTCCTTTCACAAACGGTAAATAAGTCGGAGAACGTTCCACCCTGGTTGGCCTCTTATGTTCAGTGTTAGCCAGTAACATATAAATATTTTTAAAATTAACAACCACTTTAACCATATCTTTCACAACCATCAAGCCGTTTAGGTACAAGCCCGTGACAAGGAAATAGATATATAAACATAAATACTCGACTAAAAACCCTCTACTGCCTAAAAATAGCGGGGGGGTTAATAAAATTCAAGCGATAACCTCAAATAGCATCATTAATCAGGCAACTACGGCGCAATTAACTTACTATTAATTAAAACAGGCTATATAGTTTACAAAATGTTCGACAATGAACCGTTTTATCTTCCTCTAGCTGATGCGACGGACATTTAATTAGTTCCTCAGTCGGATTAATTCCGGCGCTTTCTACAGTATCTCTGTAAGTTCAGCTTTTAACTTTATACATTCTAACTACAAATTAAATTTTATTGTCTAAGTTTTATTTGTTCCTTATAAAATTTCTGAACAGTAGTGAGTATTTACATAGACGGTTCTTTTAACGAGTGTTTTGAGATATACACTCCATAGATGCAATGTCATCAAGCCATTGACAGCTGGGGCCAATGAAGTTGCTATGCAATCGTTGCTTTCGCCAATAATTTTGCATATTTTGAGGGAATACGGTAATTTTTGGAATAAAAGATAGGGATTAAGTAAAACCTCAAAGTGGAGGCGGCCCGTGTCCAACAGTGGGACATAAATGGGCTGGAGAGAAAGAGAGATTAAGTAAAAGAAAGGCGGTGAGATATCCACACAAACAGATGTAAAAAATATGACATCAATTTTAATCTGAAAACAGGTTATGAATAATTGAGTACACATAATTATTATAGCGATATAATATCCATCTAGATTACGTACGAAATCAATAGTAGTGATCATGACCTATTTTAATACACGATGTATTTCAACGTTGTTATGATAAATAATATATGAACACTGTTATGTGTTTAACATATTTAATGGTAACAATTCAAAAATAACCGACCACAAATATGTAATAGAACTCGAAACTTTCAGTCATACTGGTCGTAGTTATTAGTAGTAAGTTAACTATACTTTTAACGTTTTAAGACTACTGGAAAGAGTTCAGTCAATATTTTTTAACATAGATTTCTTATAACTATATCTACTTCACTCTAATAATATAAAGATTGCCACAGACGTTTACTGTCTGGGATGATTAAGCCTTTGTCTATCACTTTTAAAATATGTATGTTATGAGATGTAAGTATCTTTTGTTTCAGAAAAGACGAAATCAAAAGTAGTAAGTTAACGAAAGAACATCTAACATCCGTGTCGCGGCCCACATTTGCCTAGCTCAACCCCGCCGACGCTTTCTGAATATTAAAATGGCAAAGTGTAAACCTCACCTTTCAATTTCTCCTCAGAGCTCTTCTTTAACACTTAATACGTGTTTTACATCGCTCCCGGGCGTGCTTTCATCAAATTTATTCCAGAAAACCAAACAATTATTTTATCCTTATATTTTGTTTTAGATGCGAACAAGTAGATTGTATTTTGAGAATATCTACAGGAAATTAACGCCTTTTTAGAATTATATAACTTTTCACGTATTATTCAATAGGTAGGTACAATAAATTATGTATTTAAAAATCATCGTGTTAGGGCCGTCTAAGGCAATTAGTCCAGATCAGAACATTTATTTATTTTCAACAATAGAATGTTGCATTATTCCTGAGTAACAGACTATATTTCGAAAAATGCTATAAAATGTCTTTCAGTCATGCGAACCCGGGACGGGCCGCTAGTATAGCATATAACTTGTGTATAAACAAAATTGTATGTATAGCAATTGCTGGTGTTTTGAGTTGGTTGTTTTGCAGGCGCGTGCTCACGGAGCGTACGACCTTGCCAGCTGTGCCGGCGCGCAATCCGAACCCGCACAACCAGTTCCGACCGGGCGATAGGTCGACGCAGCTCGAAGCACCACTATTAATTCATCCACAATAAACAAAGTTCAACACGCGATGAAATTGCATTCTAAAATTATATTCTAGTAAGAAAATAAATTCCAATGAGAAAGCTGTCAAGCATATGAGCTTGAACATCAATTCTTTCAGATTCTTTTAACATAACTCGGTTCTGTACATAATAACAACTTATTTCTTCATTGTGACTCATCATCCGTACAGAATGCGGTTTCGTATAAATTTATTATGAGAAATGTTATCTTAAATCAAAATATTAATATCCTTACAATAAATAGGAAAATCTTTTGTACGTACAGTATTCCCAAAGCCCATTCACATTTTACCCAACAGATTCTCAGATGTATTCTTATGATAATCACAAAGACATTATTTACGGCTGTATTCCCAGTTTATCAAAAAAAGCACGGTCAGATAAATAATTAATTTATATTGTTATGCATACGAGACTTAGATAGATAAAACAACATAGATACATTACGAAGCATTGTAAAGACGGATTTTTTATGAAGTAAATAGAGTATTTGTATTTCTACTTATACAATGACAATGTTATAGTAGAAATCACGAAACTGTACTAAAAGATTATATTAAAATACAAATTCCTTCTGACTATTACTTATTCAAATCAAATCAATTATATTTACTTACTATAAATAGAGCACATGAGTTGGTAACAACAAATTCGTGATCAATATCTTTAAAGCCTGTCCTCCTGTATCCTAGTATTGTATCCATCCATCCAATCAGCTGCTCTCCGCCCACTGCTGAACATAGCCCTCCCCAAGGAAGGCTACAACGCGCGGTCGTGTACGACTTACATCCACCACGAATGAGCATAGTAACTACAAAGAATCAACGAATATTTGTACTGAATACAAATCTGATCCACGATCTATTACATCGAAGATACAGCTGTTAACAATTTCAACATGAGCCTAATCTAAAATAATATACTATTATTAAAATTGTTATACCTTCAAAGCTGAGGCTTATTATTCGTATCGTATAAATCACGATTCTGTTTATTCACAAAATAACAAAGAGCGAAGCAGGTGCGAGATATTTCCCAAAGATAAATCTCGTATACAAAACGATAATTCAATGTTTGATGTTTTATATCGTAAAGAATGAAACCACACATTCGCCCTACTTTCCTTGACAAGTCACACATGAAGGGAAATTTATTCGTGACCGGCCACCGCAACTTGTACTGGATAATGTTACGAATTGTTTGTACAAAATCTACTTTGGTAAATATTATTCATATTTGGAGAAAAGCTTTTTGTTATGAAAATTTAGGTCAAAGTTCAACAGCTATGCCTATAATGTTTTTGGGATATCGAAATAACAGAAATTTTTTTAAAAATACTTCCATTCTGTAATTCTTTCAATTAGATCCCGATTTTTTTAAACAAATGTCTTACCTTGAATTGTAACACAAAGGAACTATAAAATGGCATAAAAGCGAAAGCGAAAAAACAACTATAGGAGAATCGAAGTTCATATTATTATGATAACAAATAATACTAAAGCCAACAAAAATTTAAGAAAACAACACATTAAATAGCTCAGATAAATTATGAAATGAACAAGCTAAGTATAAGCTAATAATTCATGTTTCGAATAAATTCCGCAGTCAATAAAAAAAAACTTTAATTTTAAAATAAAAGCTAAAAAGCTTTAAAGATTTTTAATAAAATTTACGGACAATTTAATCTTGCTGATTTATTTGAATCTTTATATTCCGATTTCATCAACATAAAGTAACTTGTAAAATCATTTTATTTAAATTACTCCGGTAAATATTACAGATATTATGATAATGGTACATCATTACCATTACTTTGAAAACAAAATATGAAGACCCTTTGAAATAAATATATGTAGATCGATAAAAATCTTCGCTTGAGAAATATGGCTTTAATGTAAGAAACGTATGTAGGTTGTATATAATACAAAATTTAATAGCGTTTGTGCCATGAATAAGAACGCATACATTACTTTTCCATTTCATCTCACTAAATTATCAGGAGTCATTCAAAGGATAAGCTAAGAAGACAAAATGTTCCTTCCTTTGTGGAGTAAACCCATGCACCAATTCTAGAACGGCTAGATAGCCAAATTGACAGACATGCAGATAAATACCTAAATGAGCCAATAAGGGTTTCTCTCTTTAATTTTTGTACGGAACGTTCAAAAATATAAAACCTCTTCGTATTTGCAAAAAATTTCTGCCTATTTACAAGTAGGTACCAAATAGCTGTTGCGATATTTAGGTCATTCTAGTTCAGCGGGTTGAACGACCTTTCGTCCTAGCAAGCCGGTTCTAGTTTCAATCCTAGCTAGGTTGTATTCACTTATACATATAAACTTAATTACGAATATCTCGTAATATTTCAAGTATTCTTAACGAACTAGCTGTGCTGCAGAGTTCCAATGCATCACATTATAGAGAAGCTGTTCCTGACGTAGATTCTAACTTCACCATGGTGGTATATACATAATAAGGTTTAAACGGAGATTTTATAAATATGAGAGATAATAAACGTTTTATCGTAAAAAGACTAATATGAATAACAAGTTCTGGCAATTTTCGCGAACTGATTTTAGCGAAATTTTTAAGCCTCCGATAAGTCATTATGAATAAGACCAATAGACTTTCAAATGTAAAGTGTTTTTTTTTTCTGTTCAACACTAAAGTAAGTATATTAAAGTTAAACTCGGGTATACATCTACCTAAAGACACAATTTGAATTTTTTCACCGAACGACAATTGTGAGAACTTGTTATTTTTAATTTTTAACAAACACACACTATCAACACACATTTCACAATCAAATAACATTTTATAATCAACAAACGGAAATCCATACAATTATTAAATTATAGAAACTCAATATTAAACAGTTCAATGAATCACATGAAAAAATAAAATGGCCTCCGTCGAACCAAAATATTTCTGCTATTTAAATAAATAAAACCTTACTAAACAAAAATGCATACGTGATTTATTAGACTTCCGACTATTATATTTATTCGGATTATAATAGGTAACGAACGAACGCCGAATACTCGCGGAAACTTCCGATCGCCAACTCATGCGGCATGACATGCAGTACAAGGCGTCTTCAATATGCAAGCCTGTGTGCGTTTGCGAACTGTGCATGGACACCAAAATTTCTACACACATATGAACTCATGGCAGGCGGGCGGCGTGGAGCTTGCTAGCTACGCTAATATTATTCCTTCGCCAAACGCCTGGCAAAAAGCAATTAGCAAGCACATATTGGTGCTATTTATGAATTATTAGGCGTTTTTAAGTTATAATATTTTGTTTAATTAATAGTAAATAAATGAATAAAGTCATCTAAAACATACGAACGTTTTATTAAAATATCTGTGAATGGCAAGTAAAGCAGTGCTTAGCTGCTTGTATAGAGCGCACGCCCATGCACGTAATTAAACTCTGTACCAGCACGGCACAGTAAGTGATAATCCCTCCCAAAGTGAAGGATACCCGTGCCCAATAGTGGGACGGTAATAGGCTGAAGAGAGAAAAAGAGTTTAACAAAAGTTTTTCCGTCATCATATTTTGTGTACCCACCCTAGCGTTAACAACGAAAATTAAATGTATAATGTCTAACTAAAACATCTGACAAAATTGTACATCTCTATTTGCATAAAACGAAGTCCCATTTTAAATCACTTGACAGACAGGTAAATATGTATAAAAATGTCGTAAAGAATTTAAGAGTTCTTTGAAGAATTTTAACGGAGCCAATTTCGGGATTGTGACATTTGTAACACACACAGAAACACAAACAAAAGGTATTTTTTGGTACACTATTAACACAGGCACAGAATAAATATAGAAAACCACGACGATTTCACATTAAAACCTTTAAGAACAATATAAATATGTCGCACTACTACACACGAACTGTCGCGCCGCGCAGGTAAACTGACACTGACCACAGTTTAAAATATTTATTATTATGTTAGACCACATTATCGGCCTATTCTTTCCCATACACATTGTAATAGGTGTGAGAAAGACAATTATAATAGATTTTTACTTATTCGCTATAAACGCGACACGGAACTCGCGACCCGAAATGGGACGCGTGCCAGATGTTCGAGAATTGTCGCATCCCGAATCGGGTCGCGTGCCAGTTGCGTGGCTAACGAAAGTTAGGGTATAAATGTCATTAAATATTTTCGTCATTTTACGTGATGTGTATATTTAAATTAGTAGGTAACATGTACTGCGGCAAATAATATTTTTCAAAGTATAATAATGAAAAGCTAAATATTTATAACATTTTCATGACTATTCTTCTAACACAAATTACATTTAATGCCCGTGGGGCTTCAGTTCTTCTTCACAATAGACCATATTGATTAAGCATAAATATCTCATAGAGACATCTTAACTATTTACGTGGTCATATGTAAAAGGCTTTTTAACACCAGGGTTTCTCATGAGATTTTCATTGAATCCAATGTAATGTAGTAAAACAACTTATTGGCGATTTTACCATAAATCAGATTGACCAAAATAACTTTACACTTTCAATATTTCTTCATTCTATAATACACGCTTGATTATATCGACTGATAAAAATACGACTCTATTAATTTCATGCACTTAGATATATCTCGGCCCACATACATAATTTACGAGCCGAAGATGATGCGCTCTTGATGAAACGAAAATATTTTTGAAGCTACTGAACTGTGCAACGGATACTCAACTCTATTTTTATTCCATCTATTCTTACCTTATACTTCCTCTATTTCTATTTTAAATAGAGTGTCGCATTCCATCCGGCTCTATAACGCTCTACTGGAGACGAGGATACAAATATAAACCCATCAAAATAAATGTTTCTTATCCGTTAGCCGTTGTGCAGTCAAAATAAAGTATCAAGACGTTAAATATTATTTTCTCGTTTTTACACTTTTTCAATAGTTATAAATCGATAAAATTTTGCGACCTCACATATGTATTGTAGATTCGTTTGCAATTTTGACAATCTGTTCTTTGATTGAATTAGTATTTCTGTGACTTGATGAAAACATATTTGTCTTTATACTAAGTTACATACAGGACTCATTCGGCCAATTATATTTCAAACCATATTGCTCTACTTGACCTATATTAGTGTGTTTTAGGTATTACAGCGTGATACAATTTGAGTTTTATTTATTAATACTGGCAATTAGGTCGTCGACAAATAGAATATTTAAAAATAAACATATTGCCATTGAAAAGAAAGTATGGCAAGCTAACAAAGAACCGTCGTTTTATTGAGCTACTCTCTTCTACAAAGTTTACACAAGTGTTTGTAGATACTTACCATTGCCGGAGTTGTGTATTGCTTTTATTGCCTTTTTCAATTTTGTTAGGCCATCTCGGTCGAAATCCAGGGTCTGGAACAAGATAAAACATAAAATGAATGGAAATCAAATATTTATAGGCGTGGAAATGGGGAGAAGCATTGCAAATATTGCGACACTGGTTTCGCTGAAAAGTTTTTTAATACAAACTGTCACCGGCATAAAAACTTGTACACAATGAAAGCCACGAGCCATTCATTTTAGGAGCACATCGAACATCTGTCGCCCCAGCCGGCGATTAATCAATGGTCCCCTTGAATTAAACTATCGGCCCGTACCAAAATAAAACTCGCAACGAATCAACAGTGCACCTTGACTCCGGTTTTGTAACTCGATCGCTCGCCTTTGCGCTGTCAGTGTTGTTGGGCGAACTCCTTTAATTGATGTTGATGTGAAACAATCACGTATGAATGTCAATGACCTCAACTTATTACGTAAACATTACAATAGTCCATAATCTATACGTTGTGAAGTTTAGTGAATCTGGAGCAAATTTTTGAAAGTAACTATAGCAGCTTGAATAAGTTTTATTAACAACTGATTTTTCTTTTGTATCTTTTAGTTCTTTACACAGCTGTTTCGTAAATCTCGTAAATTTTCGAAGCTATGGGTTCGATTTTCGTCCCTCATGCGTAGTAATTACATATTACTACTTCTTTAAACTTGTTTTTTACTTTAAAGGCATGTTTAACTATTTCTAATCTAGGAAAGTAAATTATTTAACTGAATACAGCCATCTTAAACTAAATATATTTCAAATGAAGATAGATAAAACAATGATACTTATTACATGAAGGTCAATTTAGGTCAATTTGTTCACGTTGCATGCAAGGTTCGAATAGAGATAAATAAAAGATACTGAAGATATGACGTAATTCAACAGGTATGGAATTAGTTATTGGAATTTTAACTGTCGTTTGATAGAGTCACTGCCCTGTTATCAGTAAAATAAAGAAGCGATATTAACCTGAAATAGAATAAAGTGCATGCTTATCAATTATATCAATAATGAGTTGACACTGCTGCTTAACGAAGTAAATATTATGTAGTTACGCTGAATAAAACAAAGCTATACATTGGGTATAATACATTAATATACAATGTGAATATTATTTATTTATTATTCAGAAAAGCAAACAATATAAAAATAAAAAGACGTGTGGCACTCGTGGACTGCCGCGGTAAAGCTATTGCATAGTATTTTTTATCAACTTATGCAATTATAATTATTTATTTATTTTATTTATGCAAGAATCTAAATATCGACGGTCCCTACGTATAAACGGACATGTCAAAAAAATTTTTTTTATTGCACCATTGTCTTTAGATTGGCTATGCGCACTTGCCACCATAAGATTTGTCTTAAAATCTTAAATAATTACCTTGTTTTACAAATTGTATAAGAGGACAAGTATTATACATACAACTTTCTTTTTTGGTACAACCTTACCAAATATGTGTGATAGTCGCTGCAACTTTACCTAAAGAAAACCGAAAAAAAAACGAATTTTCGGGTGGTCATATTTCTTTAAGTTAAAAAAAAAGTGATACAAGCATAGATATACTCTTTATCTATAATATAGCGTAAAAACAATTAAAATCGGTTTAACTTTCGCAAAGAAAAATGGGGAGTACGAAACCCATATTTTTGTATGAAGCATAATTTGGTATCGTGCCCTCTTAAATCCGTAAAGTGTTTTTTGAGCCAAAATTTATTATCAGACTTAGTCATCGACAAATATGTAGTTGACGCTATTAAGTTCGGATTTAATGCGCCTTTATTTACGCAGTATCAATCAATGAAACATTTATAAATTGGCCCTGAGAAATGCTAAATCTGCAGGTATTTTCCCAATTCCAAGTCAAACAATGTCTCGAGCACTAAGCGTATAAGTCCACAAAAATAATTGCATAGTTACTGAGAAACTTAACGTTTTCACGGTGCTTGATTCTACATGCACCTAACGGTTTTTGAACGAAATAATTAACTTCGGAAATAGTCCCAATATATTTCATTACATTTTACTGACGGTAAGCAACCGTTACAAGACCAATTTACTTTTTTAACGATGAAATTCCAGTGTTCTATGGGTTGTAATTAATCGTAATTAAATTGTCACGCTTCTGTAAGTCCTTGAGGATTATAAATCTAAGACCGGTTTTCTGTTGGGTCACAACCTCAGAAGCTCAAGGCAATATATTTAATTACGGTACGCTACTAGGATCACACAAAACTAACTAGTTAGTTACCTAGTTCAGCTCAGAATTTATTAGGTATGGGGTAGTTATAAAAATATTGTATCAAGCCGTCAGTGGGTTTGTAGGTGAACTAGTAGACTAGTAGCTTGTGTGGTGACGGATTAAAAACACAAGTGCCACCACCCCATTTCGTCCCCAGGGTGCTGTAAAAGCTAGCTAAGAGGTATTGTACACAGATACTTGGAGATGGAAAACTCGATATAATCTAACTATGCCAACAAGCTCGCTCACCGCGGCATAGCAGACCATATCCCTCCTAAAGTGGAGGAGACTCGTGTCCAACAGTGGGACGTTAATGGCCTGGACAGAGGGAGAGATAGATAGAGAAGTGATTAGATGTTAATTTATGGATATCTTCAAAGGACAATGGCTATATGTATAAGTACACTGCGGTATAACTAACTATATTTAACATCTTGAAACTAATTCTGATCTACCTATTACTTGCTAGATAGGTTTTAATTTTTTGGTATACACATAGCAAAATATTTACGATATTTTTGAATATTGATGGTTATAATGTTAGTACTGTATAGTTATATCTAATATGCAAAATGAAATACCTAAGTTGCGCGACAAGTTAAATTGTAGACTATTGCAAATGCAAACACGATTAGATTGAATTGTTTTCAGAGACCTCTCCACACAATGGTAATGTATTTTTAACGACATGATATTAAATTAGTGACATTTTTAAAACAATTTTGTGTATATTTCTGAAAAGGTAGGTAATTCGCATTTCATGGCATAATTTAAATCATTACTCTGGAAGAAATATGAATTTCAAGAAACGGAGAAAGCTATAGGAAGCTTTCTCCGTTTCTTGAAATTCATACCTATTTCTTCCTTCTTCTCTTCAGTCTTACTAGAAATTGTTGGAGTTTGTATTTTTGGAAATGTGCCCAGAAAGCTGGTACGTAATTCATAAATAATGTTATAGAATTTTGAGAACTCGTGACTAAATAGGGTTAGTTTTAAGTCCCCGTAGTCACGCTCACGATATCCTTGTAAACTTAGGTTTAACATGTGTCGTATTCTGACAAGCAACATTCTAAGTTTTTTCAAAGGTTTAGTAATGTTTCAGAGAATCCTGTTACTATAAAAGTCATAAGCCGTGCTTCAGAAGTAACATACAATCCGTTATGTAAATCTCAAACCGATCTATTTCAATTTACTTGAGAAAGAAACACAATTTTTTTAAATAACTAACTAAATCACCGAAATTCTTTTGTATATAACTAGTTTTTAATAAAAACGAAGAAATTTACTGCCCTTAGTGGCGGAAATGTATAATAGAAATCTAAACCACTTTCGTTTTCATCAAACTGGATTAAAATGTTTGTTAATTTTCTATTCATTAATAAATCAACGGATATAGGAAACTAAATTTATATCGCTATAACTATCTTGTCCAAACATAAATAATAAATACTATGTAATTATTATAATAAAGAGTAATTATATATTATACGAGGCATAATAATAACAAAATAAAAGTGTACTATAAAATTCTACTGTTAGAAATGTTAATTAACTAATATTAATGTTTCGAGAGTTATATTAACCTCGAAATAAACTTGTACAAAACTGTTAACCTATTTATTGTATATGCTCGTTCGTTTTCTTATAAATGTGTGAATAGGCCTTATAAGTTCAACAAACAATGACTCATCTTTCTACTATCCATTTCTTGATTGGATAAGCAACTAAGATAAAATTCTAACGGGGTCTGCTTGTGGGCAGACTTTGTTCTCCTTGTCTGCCTCCTTATTTTAACCCACTTCTTCTCGTATATATATATAACAATACTTTGACCTAATATTTGTTTGTAAAGGTACAGTACAGTTCTGTATTCTCTCTCTAACCTATTAACGTCCCACTGTTGGGCGCGGACCTCCTCCCCTTCGGAAGGGATTATGTCTTACTATGAGTTTATTTTTGAGATTTACGTCTTACTCAATGGATGTTATTTGGGTACAATATCCCTTAGCTGGCTTTTATAGCACCCTGTGGAGGAGATGGGGTGGTTGTATTCTCAATGTGTGACCGAACGGACCAGTTATGTACTTAGTTATCTTAATTACTTTTGTTTGCTAGACTCAATAACTATTAGCCTAAAAATTCATGTCATATAAATTCCCCTGTAAAACTAAAATTAATTTAATGATACACGTCCGCTATATTTTTCACTCTCATTTCTATGCAGGAATATTGCAGAATGCATTATACTCGCCTCTCAAAACCCCACTGCGATAGAGTTATGCTCACTTGAGCACGCCAGCTTAAAAGTAACAGAATACGTAGTGCTTTTAGTTCGTATATTAAAGTGTTTCTGCTTCTATATCGGCATGTTATACGAGAGTACTTACTATTCTGATCGAGTTACTTAGTGCCGAGGGTGTAATCTAGGCCTGCATAGGAAACTTACAAGTTTTAATTCTATTATGCTTATGATAATACAAGTAGGGTAATATTGCTTTATTTCTAAGTAGTAATATTTACATGATTATAGTTATGACATATTTCAGTCTACTAGCTGTTGCCGGCGACTTCGTACGGGTGGGGTTTGGAATCTCTACATATCCTTTTTCCGCATTAAAAATGACTAACTAATTACCTACTCCTTTCTCAATTTCTAGCTGGACTATCTGAGTGCCAAATTTTATAAAAATCGCTTATGTTGTTATACCGTGAAAGATTGACGGACATGCAGGTAGGGTGACATTCGCATTTATATTATTAGCAAGGATTTAACACAAACAATATATTATCGAATACAATATTGACTGTTACCAGCCGGTCATTTCAGAATACATATATGTATAACAAACAAAAATATACCCAGACGAAACATAGAGTTTATTATTGACAGTTAAAGATGACCATTTACACGGAACATTAAACATAATAAGCACCTATTCAATATAATACAAAATGTCCAGTACACACCTACGAAGAAACGGCGATACACAATGACGTTATGAAAGAAATGGTTTTCTACACCGACGTGAAAACAAAGGCAATATGTCGTGTTCAAGAAATGTATCCAAGCAAAACAAATTGTAGGAACCAATATAGCTTTATTGTTTGAAATATAAAAGGTGTTAAAACTTTACTCCCCTTTGTTTTGAGACAAAAAATGGAGGGACGATGTGGTGAATGGTGCTTCTGTGTAATTTTATTTTTTATTAAGTTTCTTATTAATTTATGGTCCACTCGACTTCTTTCTTTCGCGAATTTCCTACTTTTTAATCTCGCAATATTAATTAAAAAACGTACGAGTGATATTAGCGACGTCAAATAACGGAACAAAGACAGGAGAATAATAATGATGATGAGTATTTCTTCTTAAAGTATCAAGTGACTTACATAAATTGAGAAATTTCCGACTCTCTAGCTATCACCGTTCCAGAGATATAGCCTGGTGATAGACCGCTAGCGAAGTCACAGTAATAGCGTCCTGTTTTACCTTTTAGTACGAGGTAGAAGATTTTCCTATGACTAATTGTTAGTGGCATAATGTTTATATGCGCTAATTATGTTTAAATGCGCATGATTTTCATAAGTCAGAACGTGAAGAAAAAAAATGTAGTGACTAAGGTGGAAATAAATATGCTTAGGTGGTTCGAAGAGGATGGATGTTAGACTAAAACGAAAGGACATCGCCAGCATATTTCAAAAGGGTCAAGTGCGTACCACTTATAGTTATAACCGGCACGTATGACCAGATGTATGAGTGTGGATGAAGCCAAGGAAGTATATTTGGATCGTAGCCAATGGCGTTCCATAGTCTCTGCTTACCCCTATGGGAAAAAGGCGTGATATTATGATGGTGATGATGAACTTATAGACTGTTTTAATTCCCTCGCAATTAAATGTATAAATATTCAATTAACCGCTATTATATATGATCCCCATTAATCTGATGTTAAAGTCATGTTTGTTATAATGACGTAAAAGCAAAAAGCTGTTTCTCGGACAGTGACAACAACGTGTCTTTCTTGATTAGATGTGATAAAGCGAAAGTGCGTGTCAATATTACTTTAGTTATTGGCTACCTATACGTTTTGTAATTAACTTTCTCTTAAATAAGTATGGGTGTGTATACGTGTATGTAACTCTTAAAAATAATAGTTTAAAAAAACTAAAAAACACGCTTTATTTAATCGAATTATTGCATTGTCATCGGTCTTTGACAGGTGTGCAAAATTTTAATAGAATCTGACCGTTTAAAGTGGGTCAAAATAGCGTCCAAAGGAGTCGGTTACAAACATACAAACAAACATACAAGTGAAGCTAATATAAAGCGTGTAATTAAGTTACTTTAAGCGAAGTAAAAAGTTTTATGCCCTTTAAAAGGGGATTTTTATTAGGGTTCCGTACCCAAAGGGTAAAAACGGGACCCTATTACTGAGACTTCGCTGTCCGTCCGTCCGTCCGTCCGTCTGTCACCAGGCTGTATCTCAAGAACGGTGATAGCTAGAGAGTTGAAATTTTCACAGATGATGTATTTCTATTGCCGCGATAACAACAAATACTAAAAATAAACTAAAATAAATATTTAAGGGGGGCTCCCATACAACAAACATGATTTTTTACCGTTTCTTGCTCGATACTAATAACGTTGCCTTAAGTTGCATAGATAATGGTACGGAACCCTTCGTGCGCGAGTCCGACTCGCACTTGACCAATTTTTATGGTTTACTTTGATAAACGGTTCATTTCAAATAAATCGATTCACTGAAGGTTTGGATAACGTTAGTAAGTTTTTTTGTTTGTTGATGTGTTACCTCTCTCTCTCTCCAGCCCATTAACGTCCCACTGTTGGGCACGGACCTCCTCTACTGTGGGAGGGATTATGGTCTACTGTGCCGCGCTGATCAGGCGTGTTGGCACAGGGTTTACTTTTGAGTTTTCCGTCTCTCACAGAGGATGTCATGTGTGTAAGATATCCCTTAGCTGGCTTTTACAGCACCCTAGGGAGGAGATGGGGTGGTGAGTGGTGACACTTGTATTCTTAGTCCGTCACCACACAGAGTATCGTCACCACACGGAGTGTGATGTGTTACCTAGACTTTTTTAAATTAATTGATTTAAAACTCAGTGTAAAATTGTCGGCAAACGTTATTCATCTAATCAAAAAATAAACTAATAAAATAACTAAAATTTTATGTAGAGGATTTAATGTCGTCTTCCGATGCGTGTCGAATGCAATTTACTTTTAAATGGAATACTTCAGTTCAGAGATACAGCATAGTTACAAACGGACGGCCGGATAGACGGACAGCTAGCACTCAGTATAAGGGCATCAAGAACGGCATATTAATATATATTATCGTAATATTGGTCGCCCTTGACTCCGTGTGATGACGGATTAAGAATACAAGTGTCACTACCCCATCTCCTCCCAAGGGTACTGTAAAAGTCAGCTAAGGGGTATTGCACACAGATAACATCCTCTGTGAGAGACGGAAATCTCGAAAATAAACCCTGTTCTAACACTCCTGGTCAGCGCGGTATAGTAGACCATAATCCCTTCCAAAGGGAGGATGCCCGTACCCAACAGTGGGACGTAAATGGGCTGGAGAGAGAGAGAGAATATCCCTCTGTGGTGCCCTATATCATTCGCTGCCACTTATAGGGCATAAGTGATAGCGAATGATCAAGACACTCCTTTAAGAGGATACCAAAATAGCTTCGTGCATTTTTCTACGTACGAAGTTTTCATTGTTTCTTTAGATTGAATGGTTAGAGCTCTAATTTTTAAGTATATGTTTTTTCAATATATGATCTAGGATCGCATAAACTCAGAAACACGATTGAAAAAGTTTTCTCGATAGAAAATCTTAGCGAAACAACCTCTCTAATTTTTTATTTTTTTCATTTGTCGGTCCATTATCGCGTATTAACTAATGAAATAACTTTAAAAACATAAGTAACTATTATATATCGAAACACGTAAATCAGAATTAAAATATATTTAGTAGATTTTGAGTAAATAGGAAAAGTATCCCTAATTCTTCATTTTCTGTGCCTACTGGCTGTGTTAATATACATATACGTGTCGGCGATGATATACGATAATATTGATGTAGGCCCTTAAGTGCCATGACGTAAAATAAACCAATAAACAGTCACGAAAGTTAATATGTTAATTGGAATCAAGTGCTATATGTTTACGCTCACTCGTAAACAAATTCCTACTGAACCAGATCCTGTTATGGTTATCTGATACTGTAAACAGGATTTTAACACTCGATGTGATAAAATGTCCGCATCCTCAACTGTTAAATTATAAACATTCTAGAGCTACTTAATATAGGCTCTGTTCATATTTCATTTCATATTTTTTGTGTTCTGTTCTAAAAGGTAAAAACGGGACTGAGACTACGGGTGTATCTCTAGAACAGTGATGACAAGAGAGCTAAAAACTTCTCAGTTTATGTACATATCAGTTAAAGCTACAACAAGAAATATTAACCATTATGATTATTCTGCGCTTATCTTGTAATGTGATGATATCGTTATTCAACGTCAATAACTACGGAATCTTTCTAGTGCCAATACAACTCGTACTTGGCCGGTTTTTTATGTCTTCACCATTAATATTGATAATGGTGCTGATTCTGAGCTCACAACTAAACTTAACTTAAAAAATTAAAATTGATAGCGTCATTATCACAATTCGGCAATGTTAACGGAACTTTGTTATTACAAAAACTGAGTATTATAGACTAACGACTTTAATTAATATAAATGTGTACAACGAAATAGCAAGTAATAACAGAACTATATTGACACTACCAATTTTCATTTTTTAGTTAAGTTTAGTTGTGCACGTAGAATTGGTACCAATATCTATAAAACCACTCTCTATAAACTGTGCGGAAATGAAAGACTTTTTAAAACAACTTCGTTACTTTTGTATGCATGTCCCTATGTGAAGATAAATGTTCCATACTACGAAACGGATTTTGATGCAGTTTTGAGTGGTTGAAGAGGATTAGTACGGGATCCGTAGTACATTTTTTTCACTTGATTACTATCAAGCTGATTTTCCGTGAGTAGCTTTATTACAGTTGCGTGCACATGAATTTGACTCAGGGTAGGCGGTGCTGTAGGTACTCAGTCACAAAAACTTTTTCTTTTATAGATTTTTAGCATAGCCACGCGACGGATCTCTAAGTCGGAAACCATGCCAACAGAACAAATTTAAATCTGAATATCCCGAATCAGTCCACACTGTACTAGAATTACTAAACAATAACTACGTACGTACATACATACGTACATGTACGTATGTACATATGTTTCATAACTTTTAACATGAAATTTTCGACTTACAATACCTTTTTGCTGGCTTAGTTGTCGTAACTCGGGTACACAGAATCTTTCATTTCCGCACAGTTTATAGAGAGTGGTTTTATAGATATTGGTACCAATTCTAGGTGCACAACTAAACTTAACTAAAAAATGAAAATTGGTAGTGTTTGTATTAACTACTTGTTAAGGTTTGGTGTACATATTATATTTACCTTACGTGTACAAAAATTATAAAATACAGCGAATATATTTTCACACAAAGCATTTAACGAGCATATATTATAGAATATACAAAAGTAACAATAAGAACATTACACGAACTAGGTGCAAAAAGTTTTGCATAATTATTACCGGTAATATCCGTCTTTGATGTGACTCAGTTCACTTGTAACAAAGATATTATATGAATTAAGTAACAAATTATATTACGTACAGTTGAGTCATATTAACCATTAATGCACTGAAATGTTACGTATCATCTCGTTTGAACAACTTGTGTCCTCCTTACTGATATTAGTTTTATTACTGTATCTAACGTTTTAATTGCTTGACTGCGCTATTTTTTGGTCTTATTCTATTGCTTTAACTTTTTTATTAGCGTCGTTTGTATCCATTTATTAATCTAGACCCGTGACTTCGTATGCGTAGAATTTAGATAATGTTCCCTGTTTTTGTAACATTTCTCACTACTGCTTCTCTCTTATTAGTCGCAGCCTGATATTATATAGCCTTCCTCGCTAAATGGACTATACAACACTGAAAGAATTTTTCAAATCGGACCAGGGGTTTCTGAGATTAGCGCGTTCAAACAAACAAACTGCAGCTTTATAATATTAGTACATATATATATAGATGTAATGGAATCGTTGAAAGCGATTTTTACCCATTTGCAATAGTCAGTCGGATAAATCTGAAAATTTACGCACATTTTAAGGACTGATGACAATGCAAAGCCAATAACTAATTAAAAAATATATTTAATAGTTTTTGAAGCCTTTACCGAACATATACTAACCAGCAGACCCGGCAAACGTTTTGCCATATAAATGTTAGGGGTGGCAAACCCTTATCACTTAGGGGTATGAAAAATAGATAGCAGCGGATTCTCAGACTTACTGAATATGCATAAAAAATTTCATGACCAAGCCGTTTCGAAGGCGTAACAAACATTGTGGCACGAGAATTTTGTATATTAGATTAGATAGATAACTCTTTATTTGTACACCTTTTACATAATCAATACATTAGGATTAAGTTATTACGTACTAGTACAAAATGGCGGCCTTATCGCTACTGCAATTTCTTACAGGCAACCTTGGATGGATAGGAGTGTGTCTGACCTGATGAGGTAGTAAGGTGTCACTATTACTACTCTATTATAAAGATACAACTTACATAAAACCACTTAAATACATAGACATACTTCAACATATATCTTATATATAAAATTCACGTGTCACAGTGTTAGTTACTGTACTCCTCCGAAACGGCTTGTATGGCAAAACAACGTTTGCCGGGTCAGGTAGTAACTATATATAATACACTTAAATACAAATAAATACACGTATAACTATAGGTAAACCAATGTTTTCGATAAATAGTATTGACTTAATCTATTTTTAAAACTATGGAGAGACTGTGCCTGTCTGATTTGGAGAGGTAATATATTTATTACCTTAAGGATTAATATATTTATTCTTTGTATCTTACGGCCTAATTAGTTATTTCGATATCATATCTCAGTAGCTACTTTCTAACGCATAATATTTTTTTTTTAAATTGTTGTTTTTATGTCTATTATCGTTTAAGCTGACATAGTGACCCCATGCGCATATTCAAAATTTTATAGTTTACAACTTTTCTTTTGTAGTCGATGTCGATAACATGTACCGATATAATAACCCATGAGCACGAAATAACTATTAGTTTATAAAATATTCCGATATAACTAGTTAGTAAATAATAATGTGATAAAAAAACTAGGAAAAAAAATGTTGATGTTTTATGTGTTTTTAACGCACGCTGGGATGGAAACAGCCCAGCATACAGCACAAAATACAAGAGTATTATTTCTTTTTGCCAAAAAAAAAATAAGCTCCTATGATATGTCCAAAAATTTTTTTTCCCTACCACCGGTTCAGGACTTTCAATCCGCTGAGAAGAACCGGCGTAAGAAACTCAGCAGATATCGTTATCTTTTGTCATATTAATCTTTTTTTTAAAATAATTATTACAATAGTTCTTACAATTTATATAAATTACAATTATAATAATATGTGTTGCTCTGGAACAATTTACTCCCAAGCTTTGGGTCGAACGACTGAAGTAGTCGGTAGACTAAACCAAAACCTAACTGCGGCGCTCTTCTCGTCTTGGAGCGCCAGAGGTTCTCTGATCTGAACTTTGTCTGACGCCCCGACGATAAGTAACGTACCTAGTTAATGAATATTTTTGGAAATTGTTGTGGTTTTGTTAGTTTTTAGTTGTATTTAGGTAATAATACATACTGAATTTACTGTATGCTTTGTCACAAAATTATAACCAGATACATAGTTACATAGACTCACAAAATAGAGTTATATTTTTATTACGATTAAGGCAAATGTCCAACTAATAAAAAAGTAACTCTACTTCACTATTTCAAATGCATTGTTTACAGTTCACTATTCATAAGCAGTGAAAGAGGATCTTTGTATTACACATACCTATATTGCAATGAAAACAAAATGTTCGCTTCCGCAAACTGAAACTAGTTTGACGATCAACCGAGCAACCGGTCAAGGTTTCCATTTTGTAGTCAACATACAACTTTCTCTAACTAATAAGTTGTAAATCTTGTTCCATTACTCATTTCACAAATTTACTGATTAATAAGAAATGTATTATTGTTACAAGTACAAGTGGGTTCCTATTGTTTTTGTAAATGTAATTAAATGGTTGTGTAACATAAATTAAATGTCCATAACAATTTATGTCATAACTAGACGTTGCCCGCGACTTCATACGTGGCATTTAGAACATTTTGCCCGTTTTTACAAAAAATTTCACTGCTGCTTCGCTCTTTTTGGTCGCAACATGATTTTATAGCCTGCTTCGGCAAATGAACTATCCAACAATGAAATAATTTTTCAAATTGGACCAATAGTTCCTGAGTTTAGCGCGTTCAAACAAACGAAACTCTTCAGCTTTATAATATTCGTATCTAGATCAAATTCATTCTCTTTTCTTTCAGTTTGGTACAAGTCAGTTTTTATGTAGGGTTAGAACTAAGTAGTTACTCATCATTACATAGTCAGTCATTTATTAATTACCAGAAAACAAAAAAAGTCATTGTAACTAACTAGTTTTTTATAACTACAGTTAATGGGATATTTATTTACTGTTTCAGTAACCGCTGAGATTTTTGTGAAAAAATCAGTTTAGTTAAACTTAAATTTTGAAGTAAAAATCACGTTAAAAATTTCCGTAACGCTAACAACAGCGTGCTAATATGGGAGCCTAAAAACATGATCTGTAAGTAACTATACTTTTAACTTACACATATAAATCTGAATGCATCTTGATTAGCCAGTCAAGAGTCTAAACTCTACAGTCTCAACGTCCTACGACGATCGTGTCGAATTCCTCAACACTGACTCGACATTTCCATGAAACATTAAGTTGGAAACAAGGTCGTTCAAGCGATCGACTGACGTGATGTTTTAACCACACACTAACCAAACTTGTTATTATTAACTTTAAATAAATTAGTTTTAGGTACCTTTATTGTATTAGATTAGAAATTAATTGCTCTCTAGTTCTAATAGTTATCAAAAATACTTGTGATGTGAGTGTTTTAACCTAGTTAGTTCAACGTCGAAAACATAACGTCATCGTTTAGCACAGTGTTCTTATTGCCGTAGTAATGAGAAATATGCGAATTGTTTAAAAGTTAATATGGTTTGTCTGAAGTTAGAAGTAACTGGGTAAATATTTTTTGCGAAAAATATCGAGCACTTCATTCTTTCAGAGTAAATAGTTAATAATTTTATAAAGATCTGGAATCTAGGTCTTGGACTTGTTAAAGTCAAAGTTGCCTGTTCGAATAATACATGGGCCAATACTAGATATCGCTTATAAGGGGATTGTACGAGAAGTTAATTAACTACTATAGTCTATAGTTATCTAGACTAGTTACTACAGAATCATAGTTCTAGACTTATTGTAACTTTTACTAAAAAAAATTCTGTAAATATTGCATCCTTCACCGTTTGTTTTAATATTAAAAGGTTTTTCGATTGTGATATCATCTTTGTCATGGTTTGAAAACTATGCGTTTATAATATCAATAATATTCTAGGAATGCTTTCGATTTAATTAGGTAACATTGCTAAGCACCCACTGTTACATTGTAACATTAGCGAAATTACCTTCGGATTTACTGGACTATTGCGTGACCAGAATTACTTTAGGGTGTGTTTATGGCAAATATTCTAGCTGAGGAACATAACGAAGGTCAAGGTCTCCTAATGAGGTTGCACCCTAAACAAAGTCGGTTTAGTCACGAAAAACTCGTGCGTACCATAATTTTAATTCGAGAACTGATAATAGTTTGGTCTTGAGTTATGAGAAATTTAAATCCGGTGGTTTCTTTCTCAAATTTTTAATGAATCGTTATTGGTCCAATTTTTTCTCATTAGTTAACTATCGGGACTATGCATCTGATTGCTTTGTCTTCATAAGACGGTACGATACCAAATTATGCTCGATACAAAAGTATGGGTATCGTACTTCCGTTTTCTCTTCGCGAAAGTTAAACCGATTTTAATAGTTTTTGCGTTTTATTATAGATAAAGAGTATATCTATGCTTCTATCACTTTCTATTTTCAAAACATAATAACTAAAAGAAATATGACGATCCGAAAATCCCACTTTTTTCTGTTTTCTTTAGATAAATTTGCAGCGTCTATCACATAAATTTGGTAAAGTTTTACCACAAAAGAAAGTGATATGAGCATAGACATAATCTTTATCTATAATATCAATATTATTCTATTATATATATATTTATCTATAATATAATATATACTCTTTATCTATAATATAACGCAAAAACTATTAAAATAACGGTTTAACTTTCGCGAAAAAAAAAACGGAACTACGAAACGTCTTTTTTCAAAGAATTGGTAGGTAAAATCCGCTTCATCTACGAGTATATTTGTCCCTTTCAGCGCGGTGCTCGGAAATAGGGATAGCAATATCTAAGGCAAATACCTAAATGAGGAGTACAGTACCCTCTTAATCATTCTTTTTCTATAGAAAAAAGAAGACAAAACAATCAGATGCTCTCTAGATTCTCTTTTGTATACAAAAGAG
Source organism: Orgyia antiqua (assembly GCA_916999025.1). Classification (NCBI taxonomy): domain Eukaryota; kingdom Metazoa; phylum Arthropoda; class Insecta; order Lepidoptera; family Erebidae; genus Orgyia; species Orgyia antiqua. The sequence continues at coordinate 27,321,942 of OU779862.1, forward strand.
AAATAGATATCAGAGTTTGTATTTTTCTACATTATCACGGCATTCTTTGCGTTCAGTTCGCGTGTACTACGTTCTTACAAAAAGCTTATCAACAGGCGAAGACACAAGCTGGCAGATAGCTAAGATTATAAGATTTGGTTACGCCTGCGACAATTTTTAGGTAATATGTAACTAATTTAGTTAGCGTTAATTCGATAAATCTGCACAACATGCATGTCAAAACGTAAATATTAACGCATATTCAAAACGGTAAGGTCTTTTTAGAGACATAGTTATTAAAAAAACTTACTCATTTTTAAAGGAATAAAATTAGATGCAATTTAGTTATTCATGTTTAACCAGTTATTAAAAGCGGTAAAATTTACGTAAATCAGATTTTAGCGCTTCTGCATTTTATGTTGAACCTGGTTGTGATCAGACTTGTCCTTGTAACTAAATCGTGTTTAAATAAAACCACTTTTTACGGATTTTAGATGCGTGTATTTGTTTTAAATTTTAGCCCTACGTTTCGGAGACTTTGCAGTCACCGTAGTCACGGGTGAGACTGAGACATGCAAGTGTTAGAGAATATTATGTCAGAGAATATTAAATCCTGTTTCTTCAAGTAACTATTTACTATAGAAACTTGCCTAAAATAGACGACCTTTTTAAGAAATACATATAATCATCTTTCATGAAAACTAGATAAGTAATACTAGCTAAACATAATAATAATAACGTTCACATTGTCTCCACACGCCTCCTACAATCCAGTCAATAATTTGTCGACGATGTATGTAATCGGTAAATAATTGCAAATCCATGCAGTTAGGTTAGCAGACGTAACTCTATTGAAATTAGGACAGCCGTTTCGGCGCTACGTCATACAGCGACCACAAATGGCAAAACTAACAACATACACACATCTTTGTGTTTGAAAGTATTTTATTTACATAATTATTTTGTAGTTAATAACAAATAATATGTAGCAATGTATTTTACTGGCGTAGTCAGAATTGTACTCTTTTTAAAAATTACTTCATATTTATCCCTATAATTAAGGATGTGTGGGCATGTAAATAACTATTCCTTTATGCTACGGCTCTACTTGCCATATCGGTAGCAACACGTCTTCAAAGTTTAAAGGAACTTTAGCGTCCACGATACCGAAAATATTAGATGCGCTAAAACGCTAATGAAGCCTTGCTTTTCATCAATCGTGATCATTAATATAGAAGGGGAAAATGTATCTAAGTAACAGTAACAACGCGTTTACCCTGGCCTGGCACTACGTTCTTTCTGACAGACCCCGTAGGATATAGCGCGATTTGTAAGAAGTAACTATTTTGTTTAGTTATAAATAGGTACCTACACTTTGTCATGTTTGCTAATTGATTAAAGTTCGATGCACTTTCCAGATATCTAGCTTACCAAAAAAATTTACACAACAAAAGTCTGCGATTAGTTACTAATATCTGTTCTTATTCAATATATTTACGGCAGCAGCTTGTAAAAACTGCTATCGTTCTTATTTATTAACTAGTTAGTTAATGTGGTTTTAAAGCAAACTGTCTACAATTTATATCATTGTGAGCTATGTAGATCGCGACGGGTGATATTTTGTACAAATCTGTATATAATTTTTTTAATTCTAAACTCATAAAATGTAACTTTTAAAAATCAAAACTATATTTACATACTCGTTTGTTTTTTTATTATTATTTATGAAACACTACACCCATCCATCGTTACGAATACCATTGAGAATAACAAAATAAATTGTACAACTGCGACTGCGAAATTAAAATGAGGTTGCGATTTAAACGTGTACCTAGCTACATTATGCTACAACTCGTTATTATTAGCATTTCTAAGTCAATCCTTGATAGAATAAAAATTACAAAAGCACTATACACTAGCTGAATTACTTTGAATATTACCTCTTCCAATGCACTGATCGTTTGGCGACATTGTGGCATGCGTGAAACAAAAGTAGAAGTAGTAGGTGAACTATAATCCTCTCGAGTTTCCTCAATAAATTCACCAATACCAATAAGACCCGGCATGATGGCCAAAACACAGAGCTTCACTAGTTCAAGTTCCAAGTTTCACATGCGTCTAAAAACTCAACTCAACTCACACAAAACTAATAAACATTTGAATACAAATTGAACACATTGTCACTAGCAACACACTTTGCCCAAATAAAAACAACGTCGCATCCGCAGTAACACGTCAACTCATAATCCGCCCATCCTCAACAAAGATGAATGAATTTATAAATTGATTGAATGGGGACTGAGGAATGAGATATGAACGAAAGTCTAAATGAGAATGAAGTAGGACCGGATAAATTTTAAAGTGTGCCGGAAGTGACATCACTTTTTCTCTGATATGTAGCACAGAGTAGGTGTACGTGGTACACAGAGTAGGTAGCCGTGGCGAGATTTAATAGCACTCAAACTATGAGGTATAAGAGACGTATATAAATAAACTACTGCAAAAAAAATCCTTTGTTTTCAGAAACGCTATCCACCTAGCTCCTAACTGAAGAACATTAGCAGAATTCTCACGAAACATTCGCTGCTCTCGGACTCCTCATGCTAAATGAAAGGTTTCGTTGACAACGCATTCTTCTTTTCTTTTTATGTTAGGTAATAAAACATGATTAAATAGGTAATGTTAAATTGTTACAATTATTGTATTTGTTTGTCTCCTATTTATAGTCTAACTCAAGTCTGCTAAATGTAATGGGCTGGCAACATTATCTGCGAATGGAAGAACGAAATGAACGAATGAAGAAATAAAAATATAATGACGGAGCTGTCACGAGGTAAGTTTATCTTTTTTCTGTGATTAAAAAATTTTAAGTTTATGTGATAATTCTCTAATTTATTATTAAGTGCTATATAAATAACTTGTGATCACCGAAGCAATATAAATAAAACTTTATTCGTGTAGTGCTACAGCATTTACCTAAAAATTTAGGTATCCTACTTTCATGTACGCTATCAGATCCATTTATCTAGAATATATTTATTTACAGAAATAGGAGAAATCTGGTCAAGGTTATTCGACCATCGACCATTCCTCAATGGAGAAATAAAGTTCATGCTAAAGGAATTTGAAGTAAATATCTTTCTGTTTACAAGTACCTACACTTGACCTATTCCTACTTTTAACTTCAGAAAATGACCTTTATAAATATTTTGTTTAAGTCATTACGAAATTCAGATACAAAATATACACACATGTTGATATCCTACTGTAAAGGTGTTAGAAAACAATTACAAGCAATGTTATTGTGTCCATTTGTGCTATTTGTAATTGGGATTAATGTAACGAGATTTCTTTTTTTTTAGGAAAAACGAGGCGATAGAGAAGTGGAGAATTTGTTTTCTATTCTTGAAAAATTGACAGACATAAAAGACAGCCAAGTGGAGAAGATCAAAAAGAGTGCTGAAGTAGGTTTGCCTGTTTTGACGGAAAAACTTCAACAGGCATTGCTGCTTTCAGAAGAAGTAGAAAATAGATATGCTGCTAAACATCAGGTATGTAACAGAGATTGCTCCTTTTTTTAAATACTTTGTGATCTTAATGGAAATGGGTTACATTATTTTTCCTGTATATGTTTATGTCATCATAAAAAATTTTAATTTTATATTTAAAATGACAAAGATTCTAAATACACATGCATGATGCTATGTGACTGCATGACACAGCATTTGTCTATGTATGTATGACATGGCACTTGATTATTTGTAGTCTTTATGTAAATTTGTGGATGTTCATATTTGTGTTTTATTTCTAGGTGAATGAGCAAAAGCGTCAAGAAAATCGTGAGAAAAGACAGAAGGAATGGGATCTATTTATTGATGATATGAACTTTAAATGTCAAAGAATCGATAATACATTTGAAGAAAAAGAAGAAGAATTGAGAGATTTGTATGCAGATTTGAATCATAAATTAAGTATAACGAATAAATAAAAATGGATTTACAAGGATCATTAGTTGATACTAATCTTAGAATACAGCCATCCATTAAGTTAATAGAATTCTTGAAAACATTGCCAATTGACGATAATGTGCCAATAAATATTATCAAATTAGTCAAAGGAAATGATTACGAATTGAAAAACATACCTAAAGTAGAAGATACATTGAAAGTATCTATTCATCTGAATAGTAAAGATATTGACAATTTAAATAAAATAAAGGCTACCTTTACTGAAGACATTGATATTAAAGATGATGAAGAAGAAAGTATACAAAAGCATTCAAAAATAGAACTATCTAATGAATCTAAAAGCAATGAAGTTAAACATTCCGAAACTGAATCTAGCAACACAAATAGCACAAATAGCGAAAAAGCCAATGATAAAACAAATGAAACAAAAAAAGATTGCAATAAAGAAACAAAAAAATCAAAAGAAGAATGTAATGAGAAATTAAAAGAAAAAAATCATGTCAAAGATGATGTAAGTGATGAAAAAGAGATTTGTTTAACCACTTCTGATATAGACTGGTTATATGACTACCTGCAAAAATCAAAAGCTAAAGGTCAAAGTGTACCATATTTATATCAGTTACTAGATGGTGGTGATATTAAAATGCCTGAAAATAAAGTTATTAAGAGAAATCCTGAGCTTGAAGCGAGATGTGTTAAGTTAAGAGCACAACAAGAAGCTAGGGAATACAGGAAAATGACTAAATCTGTTGATAATGTTAGAATGAGATTCCCCGAAGACAGTATTTCATTCCAGCGTAAGTGTATATCTATGTAGCTAAACTACTTGTATGAAAACTAGGTCAATTATTTCTCCTTTAGTAATTACCCTAAAATAAGCCTTACTAAAAGTATGAATAGTAATGCTAAATTCTACCAGTCATTCAGTTTGTGTGCTTACTGTTCTAAGACTAAAAAGTGATTAAAAGTTTTTTTTGTTTATGGTCATTTCACACAACATCCTCTGGTCCCAAGCTAAACTTATATGCTTGTGTTATCGGTACCAGAATACTGATATAATACATAAACTACTATTCTTTTGTAAATACATACTTATAATACATAGAAAACAGCCAGACATAGTACAAACATTTGTATGACATTTATGAATATCACACAAATAATTGTCCCAAGCGGGAATCGAACCCGCGGCCTTGTGTACGGCAGTCCAGTACATGAACCACTACGCCACGAAGCTCGTCAAAAACAGTGATGTAACAAAATATACCAACAAACATATAACCTCCTTTATTAAAGTCTGTTAAAAATGACATTGTATATTCCAAATTAAAAGTCACAGTCTAGATAATTAATTAATGTAAGTGTCATTATAAAATTTCTCTTATAATATGCCCTTTTACAAATGGTTGAATCAGCATGATAAAAGTTAGTAAAACTTTTACGCTTTTCATCATTCCATACAGGAATATTGCACAATACTTAATATGCCTTTCAGCAAAAAAATGACTCACTAATTGAAAAGTTAGAACAATCCAGAATATAATTTTCAGCCCTTAACAATTGCACGGTATACAAAATTCTGTAATTTATATGTATTTTGTGATTTACGAAAGTAATATTGCCACCAGTTAGACTGAATATTAGAATCTTTTAAATCTCAAATGTGATATATAAATAAACCCAAGCATAAGACTTTTACTACTTTTTTATTGTGGGTTATTGTCCATCAATGAAATAAGCCTATGTAGTTCATGACTCATTCTTCAAAAGTTGCTTATTCATTTAGTTGAAGATGATGTGACTATAATGACGGTAGTTAATTTGAATCAATATTGTAATAAAAAAACATAATGCAAGAAAAAGTAATAATCATTTATATTTTTTCTTTCAGTGAAGCAAGTGAATCGACATTTGATTGCAATTGGTCAATTTATCATTTCTATATTTGCTGGGTTCCTGTTTGGATTTAAAGGTGTAGAATGGATGATTGGGTCTTTGGATTTCGGATTTAGGCTTCTATTAGGAGTCATGTGTGCTTTGATAATATCATTAGCTGAGATATATTTCCTAGCTAAAAAGCTCAATGAAGAATTAAATATTCCCGAAACCATCCAACTTGGTGGACCACCAAAGTTCGCAGACCAACAAAATTATTATGATGAAAAAGTTAAAAGTAAAGCAATTGAAAAGGAGCATCAAGATTAATTTATAAGTATTTGTTTTTAGTACAATATATTTAATATATGAGTATATAGTTAGATTATGAGTAATAATAAATATTGCAGTTGTATATTGTGTTTATTTTTGTAAATGTCCTAAAAATTTCATCCTACTTATTGATAACTTTAATTTAAAGTCAATGCCTGAATAAGCCAGCACGGTGCCTGTAGAAAACTATCTGGGGCCTCTGATGATAGCATACCATCATCACTACTCCTATTCGAGTGATTTTTTTTTAAATGGAAATCAAGCTGTGTTACAATTGCCTATTTTACTAAAATGGACCGCCTATAAGCGTCCCATTTGGCAGGGCTAGATTCAACCAGCACGGGCCCTGTAACACACTGAATAAAATTAATGGCCTCTTGATTGCTTTATCAGCCCTTGCCCTACCCTTTTTACTGGGTAAAGAGTAATAAAATTTCCGAGTGCTTACATACCCTACTATTTGCTACCCCTGCTATATGGTTATTCCACGGACTATTTAATCAGTACAACTTTGTACAACCTTTTAGTAGCCGCAAATCTCGGAATACACCTATGACCATACCCTCATTTTAAAGTCAGAACGTTCATTAATAAGGTATAAAGAGGGCGGCGCTTATATCGAATTTCATAGTGTTAAGGTAAATTTAATCTAAAAAAAGTAATTATTGTATCCTGTATTTAACTACAATTAATAGCACTTAGATAACCATTTGTTGCTGCTGTCTTTATGTGGTGACGGATTTAGAATACAAGTGTCGTCACCCCATCTTCTCCCAAGGGTGCTGTAAAAGTCAGCTAAGGGATAACAAGGAGTCCGAACGTAATGTTGAACGAATGGTCTCAATTTAAGGGACAGATTTTTGCCGGTAGAGTGCGCCATTTTTCAAGAAGTACTCGTTTGAACTATTGACACTTGTGGAAAAAAATATTCTGAGAAACGTGGATATAAATATAAGTTTTAGGAAATTTTTCGAGTGCTTTAAACCCAACAATACAGAGAAGGTCAAGAGATATTCTGATATTCTATACTAGCATCGGTACGTCCTGAATACTTGCGCAGCCAGTGGCAGAAAATAGAACTATGATCTGGGTTGATTATTGTGTACACGAAATATTATGGAAAAGCCTATACCGTTCGGACTCCTTGTATCTATACTTCGTGGATAATGCACTCTGTGAGAGACGGAAATCTCGAAAATAAACCCTGTGCCAATACGCCTGGTCACCGCGGCACAGTAAACCGTAATCCCTCCTATAGATAGTGGAGTACAAGAGAACAAGTATATAAATAAAATTTCAATCAATGCCAATTTAAAGAAAAAATACTTGTTAATTTTCTGTCGCTGAAGATGGTATGGATTGCACGCATCACTTTTGAGAGTGCTCGATTGTGCGATGCGATGCTGTAATTGGAACACTCAACATTGAGCATTGTGCCGCATAATGCGCTATTGTGCGCTGATTGGAAAACGGGGTGAGTGTTCTTACTAGAAAATAGTAGGTACTCATTTTCGAAATGGCTTAACAAACTATTTATAGTACTTATGAATTCTACGACCAAACTTCGTTACTCTATAGTCGTTGCCCCAATTAAATTTATCTGTGCTTGGATGACTTTTTTTTTTGACACAATGAATGACAGCTGATTGCACAACAAGAACATAAACATCGATTTTATGTTTTTCTCCAATGTTCCACACTGTATGATTCATAGTGTTTTGAAGCCTTATAAACGGTGGTTTATATCCTCCGCATTCAGTTCGAATTCGAACATTTCTACAAAGTGCGACGCATTTGTTTGAGATTACGAATTTCTTGAATTTTTCTTGAAGAATATTTTCAACTGTGATTTCCAATAATCTGGTGAGTTAAAAATAATATATCGAGTTCGCTGTGTGTGGTTCTTATAATAGCACTTACTCACGAGTACCCTGCAAGTTTAAATCCATTATAAGCGAAGTTGTCTAAAACTTATAAAACTTGTGGAAAACAAAATGGCCCCCATTTAATAAACACAAGGATAATTAGAATTTTACTGTTCATAATATTAACGTTATACATTTTAGAATTATACAAATATTTTCTAAACGTAAGCTATAATTAGTTATAACTTATCCTAATTCAAAAAGTAATTACCAAAGCTATACTAATAATTTTGTAAGGTTCCTGATAAACTTCATAACATTTTTGTTAATTTTCTCTATAGCTATAGCTAAGCACAAAATGGATACTATTGTAGTAGTTATTATTCGCCTTTAAAATTTGCTCCAGTTAACCACATATGATTAGTTTCATTTTGCTAGAATAAGTAACACAATTTTCTTATGGAGTAGGCAGAGACTATAACAATAATACCTTCTCTACAAGTTGTAAATAACAAAATAAACAATTATTTAAAAATTCTGAGTATATTCTGTAAAGTAATATACTATATTTGTCACTAAAATTATACAAATATCATGGTTTAGTGTATTTTCTTAATATTATTTGTGATTCTATAACAATTTTAATTTTCAAATACAGTGTCTTGGTAACTGAACAATACTTTTACTTCTAACTGACATTTCCCTTCCATCTAGAATACTAAAGTCCTAATATAGGATAAAAAACAATGTTAAAGTCGTTTGACTTTAACATTGTTTTTTATCCTATACTTTTGTAGGTATCTGATAAAATCTAAAACAATGGAGTTTTCCATTGTTTTAGATTTTATCAGATACCTACAAAAGTTTGTGCCATACAAAGTCATACATTTTTAATATATAGATTGCTTACATTCCAATTTATAAAACTGTTAATTATATCCTCTGTTAATAATATAATTACACAAGCATAACAAAAAGTTGCATCATTTCAGTATTATTCATATCATTGCTAGTGTATATTAACAATAAAAAAGCCTAACAAGGTGTTAAATAGTATTATTAATTTATTTTGACAAGCCTCATGGTTGAGTGGTTTATGTAACGGACTGCCGATCAAGAGGTTGCGGGTTCGATTCCCGCTTGGGACAATCATTTGTGTGATTTTTCTAATTGTCATTCAAATGTTTGTACGTGCGTCTGGGTGTTTCTATGTATTATAAGTATGTATTTACAAAAGAAAAGTAGTATATGTATTCTATCCGTATTCTGGTACCCATAACACAAGCATATAAGCTTAGCTTGGGACCAGAGGATGTTGTGTGAAATGTCCATGAATATTTTTTATTTATTTCATATTTTTTAATAATAAAATTATTCCTATACCTACAATGACCTACATAGTAAGTTAAATGTTATTATCACTTGTAATGTAACCATTACTCATATTAGCTTTATTTACTTTAATATCTTTAACTAATACAAATTCATGATAATGAGTAATGTATATACTTAGTTATGGATTTATCTCCTTGTGTTTATGTCCCCATGGTGAAGAAATAGAAATTTCATTCTTACATCTTAATAGATGTTAAAGGCATACAGCCTTTATATATTTAAAATATTCTCTTGCAGTTGAAATACATTTGAAAGAGTTATGAACATGGAAGACAATATGGAAATACCATTCAAAGTTTACACCTTCTGGAATGAAGGTGATAAGCCTGAAGTGAGACGTTTTGGAGTTCTTAAGAGCAGTGCGGATAGTTTCTTTTTCCTAAGCCAGAAGTTGGTGGAAGTTTACCCAGCACTTAAGGATAAGAATTATACAATTGCTTGGAAAGGTAATTAAAATACAACAATTAACTTTTTTTGCAATATTTTTTTTTAATTTGTATCTCTACATTAAATGTTGGTCTGAGAATATAGCTTCTAAATTCTCTGATAACTGTATTTAAAAGTGATGATGTTTTTGATAAAATAAGTATATTTTATACTAAACTTTTTGATGTTGTGTTACTAAAACATGGGGAAAAAATCTGTTTTTTTCCTCTATGATATTTGTGATGATATTGTTAGTTCTTTTAATGTTGTATAAGTAAAATATAGTCCGCTATTATCATGAACGCAGCCAAAACAATGCTTACATAATTATTGAATTATTTTTTTCACAACTCCTGAAACAAAATAATTGGTCAAGTGCGAGTCGGACTCGCGCACGAAGGGTTCCGTACCATTATCTATGCAACATAAGGCAACGTTATTAGTATCGAGCAAGAAACGGTAAAAAAATCATGTTTGTTGTATGGGAGCCCCCCTTAAATATTTATTTTATTTTATTTTTAGTATTTGTTGTTATAGCGGCAATAGAAATACATCATCTGTGAAAATTTCAACTGTCTAGCTATCACCGTTCTTGAGATACTGGGTACGGAACCCTAAAAATCATGTTTGTTGTATGGGAGCCCCCCTTAAATATTTATTTTATTTTATTTTTAGTATTTGTTGTTATAGCGGCAATAGAAATACATCATCTGTGAAAATTTCAACTGTCTAGCTATCACCGTTCTTGAGATACTGCGTACGGAACCCTAAAAATCATGTTTGTTGTATGGGAGCCCCCCTTAAATATTTATTTTATTTTATTTTTAGTATTTGTTGTTATAGCGGCAATAGAAATACATCATCTGTGAAAATTTCAACTCTCTAGCTATCACCGTTCTTGAGATACAGCCTGGTGACAGACGGACGGACGGACGGACGGACGGACGGACGGACGGACGGACGGACGGACGGACGGACGGACGGACGGACGGACAGCGAAGTCTCAGTAATAGGGTCCCGTTTTTACCCTTTGGGTACGGAACCCTAAAAAGCAAATTGAATGCTGGCTATGCCTGATGCTTTCCATCGTGATACTTTATATTCTTTTAACAATTATTTATGCAGATGAAGATGGTGATGATGTAGTAATTTCATCAAACTTGGAGTTGATGACTGCTTTGCGATTCACGAACTACGAGTCTCTCAAGGTCTATGTGTACTGCAAGGGAGAGTCCAAGCAGGATGGTTGCAATATCTTTATGACTGCTTCCAATCCAGGATGTAACGTCAATATGCCAGCAGGTAATTAAATTAAATATTAATTGGTTTAGACTCATCAACTTCTGATTAGCTCCTTTGACTAAATCTAGAAATATAATTAAGATCTTGAAATTAAACAAAAAATGTATGTAGTTAAAATCTGTTTTGCAATGAATTCTCGTATGTTTCTGTTTATTGTTATTAAATTAGGGATGATATTAGAATCCTTGGTCCCTTATTAGCGACATGACCTTTAAAAAAACATTTCCATTTTGCCCGATCTCTGAACATCCTTCAGCTCAAGTTATTAGATTAGCAAAAAAGTTATAATAAGTCTATTAGTCACATATCTAAAACAATTACAGCAATATTTATTTCATTAAAATAATAGATCCATGTAAAGAATTATGTCAGTGTCTTTATTTCTAGGTCAAGCTGCTAACCTACACCTCGGTGTAGTTTGTGATTCATGTGACAGCCCCGTCGTCGGTTTTCGTTACAAATGCACCGTTTGCGATGATTACGACTTATGCTCTCATTGCGAAGCCGCCGGATGTCATCCAGAGCATTGCATGGTGCGAGTGCCTGCGCCCAATATGCCTGTAAGTGAAAGTATATCTTTACCAAAGATGGTTTTCGACGGAAAAATCACAATTGTGTGCTTACTTTGCTTACATAGTTAATGAATGATAATTAACAATTTTCTTTTCTATAGCGCACTCTGATTAAAGCTGCGATCAAGAGATCTCGTCAGTTCTTGAAGACAGTTGCAATGGCAGACGAATGTCCTCATTTGAAGCGTCGTCGTGACAGAAGTGGAGAGAGAAAACACCGTGGTCATCATGGAGGACATGGTCATCATGGAGAACATGGCCATCACGGAGGACATGGACACCACCGCTCCCACCACGGCAATAGCGGAGAAGAGCATAAACGCAGACCACGTCATAGTTGGTTGGATACTTTTGCTACTTACATGAACGAATTTGCTAATCTAGCTGGTGATTTTGACGTTAACGACGATGCTGCCAAGGCGGCTGATCCTAAAAATCAGGAACAGAAGCCTCAAGAACAGAAAACTCAAGAAACGCAAGAGAAGAAATCTGCTAATGAGACCAAAGAGGCTCCTAAACAGCCAGAACCAAGCACATCAGCCAATTCTCAACAAAGACACCCATTCATTCCTCCTGGTATCAATGTAGATAACATTGGTAGTCTACTGCAGATGTTTTTACAAGATGTACATAAAGTTGTGCCTGAAACAAATGATGTGGAGATGGGTCAAGGTGATAGGAAGAGTTCAGTTCCTGGAAGTACTACTATGGATTCGGCGGATTCAGCAAAATCAGGATCTTCTATGTCTTCAGCTGGTTCTATTAAGTCAGAGGCTTCTATAAAGTCTGAGCCCAATGAAGTTGTCAAAGAAAGTTCCCCTGATAAGGCTGATGATTGGACCATGATTAACAAAGAGAAAGGTAACAATTATTACTTATTTTATTAATTCATTTCGTTTCATTATTCATTATAATCGATTTCAATTTCATGTCAAGTTTTGATTGTGGCACCTCAAAGTGTGGGACTCTTTAAATCCGAATAGGGAATCATTGAAGAGATCGGACTATACATACCAAATTCCTTTTCAATACGAACCTAGTATCGATTATAATCAGCAGTGTCCTACGCCAGAAGGACTCCAGCACTATGCAAGGTTTCTCAAAAACTATCACTTTTCTTTGGGCTGTTATTACATTTCAATATAAGGTCCTTGTAAAGCATGCTGCGCTACTGGTTATAACAGACATCCATCTTGACATAGGGGATGTACATGTACAATCAATCCAGATGACGCAATAATTCGTCAAAACCTGATACCAATAGATGTTATTGGCAATATTGTACATGTACGAGTTAGTACGACTACGACGACGATTGACGAGCCTCGTGGTCTAGTGGTTCATGTAACAGACTGCCGATCAAGAGGTCGCGGGTTCGATTCCCGCTCGGTACAATCATTTGTGTGATTTTTCTAATTGTCATACAAATGTTTGTACTGCGTCTGGGTGTTTCTATGTATTATAAGTATGTATTTACAAAAGAAAAGTAGTATAATATATTCTATCCGTATTCTGGTACCCATAACACAAGCATTGACGGGCTTCGTGGTGGAGTGGTTTATGTAATCGACTGTCGATCACGAGGTCGCGGGTTCGATTCCCGGTTGGGACAATCATTTGTGTGATATCCATAAATGTCATACAAATGTTTGTACTGCGTCTGTGTGTTTTCTATGTATTATAAGTATGTATTTACAAAAGAAAAGTAGTATATGTAGTCTATCCGTATCTGGTACCCATAATACAAGCATAGAAATATAGCTTACTTTGGGACCAGAGGACGTTGTGTGTAATGTCCGTGAGTATTTATTTATTTATTTAATATGACAGTCTATAAGTATCAACATTGTGCAGAATGTAAATATTCTTATTGTCCATGTGTGAACAAGTGTTTTTTGTGAATGAGTCATAGATTCTATACATTGTTTATCGCAGTTATTACTTTTATGATAAGTTTTTGTATAATGAATGGGTTTCAATAATCTCTCCTGTCAGTCTTGTAAGTACATATTGGGTATGGATGATTTTAATTAATGAAATCCGTGGTCTATTATCACGTCGAAAATCGTAGGTACCTGAATCTCAGAAATGAAAAGTATTTATTAGGTATTTAACACTTGCTAAAACCAACAAACTTCTCTATTTCGGGTTAGAATATGAATATGCCATTATCCTCTGAAGAAATTGTCTCTGTTGTGAAATGTTTTAATTTCCAAGAATATAAATAATAAGGATAGCGGTTTGTTAAACCTGAAAATGTCATCAACGATACTAAAAATACGCTTATTTACACGCTAATAAAGTCGTATCTTTAAATTTATTACTACAATATTTTCTAGATTTGATGGATATTGCCGCTAGCGCTCCAATTGACCCAACTCCGCCTATTGGATTTAATCTGTCTAAGGAGTTCCAAGAACGTGTGAAGATTGCTGAGGGCACAAGTATTTATCCACCATTGAATACTTCGACTGCAGGTAAATATTGGTCGTCATTCATTCATAATATATGTCATAATAATATTCTGAAGCTGTCATAGTTATTTTTTGGATAGTTACTTTACTGCACAAACTTTAGATAATTTAAAGCTGCACAGTCTTGTGATAAGATTAAGGATGAAGCAAAAAAGATTTAGTAGAAGTAGGAATAGGGATGTTGACTATTTTTGGAATTGCTTTTATTTTGTAGATAGCTCTTACTTGAAGTTGAACACCATGACATTATATTTTTTTTACAAAATGCATAGGTATTTTCAGTATAAAAAAGCGAAAATAAAAATTATTTTAATAATTCCCGCTAATATGCTCCAAGCTGTCAAGTGACGGCGATACTATGAGGCTTCTGACGTCAGAGGCCTCATAGTAGGGATGTCCACAGATCGATGTTTTTATCAAATAATTTAGATTGTATACTTTTATAAAATAATAGATGTAACTTCTTTTATAATCAGTATTCAATAATTGTTTTAAAAATATTTGCACTGTCTTCAGAAAAAGTATACATATAATTTCGAACATAATATAACCGTATTCTGGTAACCCATAACAAAAGCAAGGAGGTATAGCTTAATTTGGGACCACAGGGCGTTGTGTAAAATATAATCCAATTTCCATTGATACATTATTATAAAATAGACAGAAAATTGATGAATTTCCCATATTGATCTAAGTGTGTTCAAGAAATCGGGGAACATACATAAAAAACAAAAGGTTACGGCGTTTCGAGAACTTCTAGTTTTTTCTTAAGTTGGTTACAATTTAGTTGATTTGACCGATATATCCACATATCGATACTTTTCTTCGATATATTCGAGATTTCAATTCCGACATCCTTGGCCATTCAGGCTATCTACGTCACTGCCGCCGATTGGTGTTCGCACTCACGTAATAATGTGTACAAAATAATGCAATTTAAATTCATTTTTATTTAATTTTAACAAGATATTAAACTCTCAAAACCAATATGTTAGGTATCTAAATAGTGTCTTCAATCTATAAAACATAATTTTACATTAATTTGTTACATGAGTCAACATCCCTATTGAACTCGGTGAACTCACGACACGACCTAACAAAACGGCACCATTCCTCTATCCCACTGAGCTATCGTGGTGCTTACGCGCGTTAACTAATTTCCCTGCTGTAACTATTTTGATGCGATGTAGAAAATGTCGAAACTAAAAATACTGTTTTGTTTTGCTTAAACCGATTACCGATAGCAACAATAAAACAACAACAAGTCAATTTCGAAGTCATTGGGCTAAGAATTAGGTATTAATGATACTGAGCAAAAACTTGTGAATAGAATCGGCAGTCATTGTCATTAGCAAGTACTTTTTTATTTAAATGTAGCTAACTCATAAAAATATTTATGTTTAGCACTTGAACCATTATATAAAGGCTTTTGACGCTTTTTTATGTAGTCATTGTCGAAATTTTTGAAATTATCGATAGTATTAAATCAGAAAATAAAATTTGATAATAATAATATACAGTATAATCGTGGTCTAGTGGATCATATAACGGAGTGCCATTCACGAGATCACGGGTTCAGTTTTCGCATAAAATAATATTATTGCCGACCGACCGGCTAGTGTCTACTAATCGCTTGTGTGTGTAGTGTGAAACGTATATCAGCTATCATATTTAATATTTATGTAGTGTTAAATTATTATTTAGATTATTAGATCAATAATACTAGGTCTCTGATAACACAATTTTCACAATCTTACTGTATACAATTTATGTTAACACGTTACCACAATGTGAATTGATAACTATGTTACCTATAAATATTAGTGATTTATCCCGCTTCATGATATAGATAAACTAGCTTATGCCTGCGGTTTCGCTCGCGTTTATATTTTTACTGAAACCACCCTACGTCGAAATTACGAACTTTTAACAAATTACACAAAAAAGCCATTCTTTTGAACCAATCTATCTAATAAAGAAAACCGCATCAAAATCCGTTGCGTAATTTTGAAGATATAAGCTCTCATAGGGACATACAAACAAGAATAATGATTTTGTTTTATAATAAGTAAAAATGGGATCCGTCAGTTCGTATTCAATAACTGGTACTATTATAACCTTCAGTGTTGGATCCTAAAGAACCAGAGCAACTCCCAGCAGCTTCCGCCGCATCAGCACCAGAACCGCCAAAGCCTGCTCCAACACCGGTACAGCCTCAAGCCGCACCAAATGTAGCTGGTCAACAACAGCAACGCCGACAACGTCATCCAAGTAAGTTTATAATCATTCAAATTAAGTTAGCCTATTACAGTCCAGTGCTGACATAGACCTGTCCCGATTCCCATTCAAGTAAGATCGAAGGTCTTTTGAAGGTAGTTAGCCTACCTAGCGGAGGGCATTACGTTACGCTTGCCAAGACATGGTCTCCACTCTAGATCCCATCTGTTTCAAGGGTCATCGGTTATTTGATGATGGTTAAGCTAACAGTCCACTGCCAGTTCGTGAGCAAGCTATGTTATTTATTTACTTTGGTTCTTAAACAGATAATTCACTATTGAGTTGAAAAATACTATTCACAATGGTAGCTGTAATTGGCAGCGTGAGGCGGCCCCAAAAAGGTGGACTGGCGATGTCGCCAAATCTGCCGGAGGCCGCTGGATGAAGTTAGCGCAAGTCCGCGCGTGGTGGCGTCCAGCAGTGGACGGAGAAAGATTGATGGATGGATGGTTGATGACTGCTGTATTAAAATGATTGCTTACAATTACCACTTTTTAGCACTTTGAAATCTTTAATGTGGGAACTGCAAGCTTAGGTATAATTATCTTTGTCCATAGTCCATCATTAACATTTTACACCATTTAATCAGATAGTTGCATTATCAAATAAATATTGAATGATTCAATGTTTATTCAGCTTATGAATTATACTAAAACTTAGTCATAACAAAGACATGCTCAATAATTAAAAAAAAAGTATCAAAAAGTTTTAACTGCTTCTGATAATATTAGAATAAGAAGCATTGATATTGAAAGTTGTTTTCGGGACTTTTTTGTATGTGTATACATCGCGATATCTCTGCTAATCGCCAAATTCAATAATATTAGAAGTATCCGTAAAGTTTCATTACCATCTAATTAGTAGATTTTGTAGAAAGAGCAATTTAGGGTCGGAATAAGCCAGAAGGGCCCGTGTGGTTAACCATAAGTTTGGGGCTCAATACCCAAGGGTTCAGTGGCGGGCGCTCACTTGCGCAAAAGAAGGGGCGCCTGCCTGCTTCCTAAAATCCATCCGTCATACAAATCACGTTTATAATATGAGTTTGAGATGGATGTGTGGCGTCACGCGAATACATAAAATATAAGAAATAAATATATTAGAGGAAGTCTGAAAGCGATGCCAGTGGCTGAAAAAATTAAAGAATGAACGGCTGTCCCGATATGGACATGTAATAAGACTAGAGGAAAGTGATGTCGTTAGGAGAGTTCTGTGAATAAATGTGGAAGGTAGAGGTCTGAAGGAAGACCTAAGAAAAGATGGATGGATTGTGTGAATAGACATAAGACATATTGCTGACTCTAAATGGTGGGATAAGGGCAGGCGAAGATGATAGAATTTTGTATGCAATTTAATAACTAGGTATGTTAAAGTAATTTATTAATTTTATGGTGGAAAAAGTGATTATGATTAGTCCTGCTTGCGGTAGTCACTTTTTCATTTATTAACTAGGTATGTTGTCAACAGGACCCCATATTGATGCGGCAATTGAACAAATGTTGTCAATGGGTTTCACCAATGATGGAGGTTGGTTAACTCAACTTTTGGAGAGCAAAGATGGCAATATCGCTGCCGTTTTGGATCTACTGACCCCTGTAAACCCGAAGAAGTAAAATGAAAGCGTTTTCTTGCCATGAGGCCTATATTTTTATCATTATAGTGGATAATATTTGTGTATTGGTCAACATTTTTTTAAATATACTAACATTTTAATACATATTAAGTTTTCGTTACATCAAGAGTTTTATCATTTATTTTATAAACTTTGTGGTAAAAGTTACATCAAATGAAAGCCTTCTTAGTGTTATTTTTCGTGTATTGGTCAATGTTAATTATGTCAATAAAACAAAGAAACTTGAAAAGTAAAACATTTTTTTGATATCAGTAATTATCAATTATCAGAACGATAAAATGCTACGTAAGAAAAACTTATAGTTCATTAAATATCCGCTAGAGGCGCTGTTTATACTTAAAATTTAAACTGTTTTTTTTTTGTGGTTCCATAACGAAAAAAAGGTTTATTAAAGTCGTGATTTTTAAGGTTCCATATTAAAAAGATAGATACACAAATATAATCCACAGTTAATATTGGTAACACAGTGTGATATTTTAATTTGTATTCAAGCACATATAATTAATTTTAATGTGATTTTATTTGAACTCTTGACCTATATAATATAAATTGCTTACAAAACAATAGTCTCTATTGTTTTGTAAGCGCTTTAAAAACGATAAGTCATTACGTTTTTAATATTCATAAAGGGTTAAGGGATTTTAGTACTAAAATAGTACTTATTTTTTTCTTTTTGTGACATAGGTACATGTTATAATATAACCTACAAAAAAATCTTATAGAATAAGTGATAATAAAAACAATTACTACAATTGTGTTGCATTTTTCGATAGATTTCTTTTGCACATTATACAAACTTTATTATGTAATTCTTCACATAATGTGTCTGCCATTAATTTGAAATAGTTATGCAAAGTATAGAAATGTGATTTATTTTAACATTATATATCTGATATCTATATTAATATAGTACAATATAGTTATGTACTTTTATTGTGATGGATATAATAAAGGACTAAAATATACTAAAGAGTTTTATTTAAACACTATGGTACCGATTCTACATTCACAATTAAACTAAATAATAACTTATCCATGTAATGGATAAGTTATTATATATATAAGTTAGATCTATTTACGAGGGTTCGATTTCCGGTACAATCTATCTTCTCCAACCCATTTACGTCCCACTGTTGGGCACGGGCCTCCTCCAGTTTGGTCTACTGTGCCACGTTGACCAGGCGTGTTGGCACAGGGTTTCTTTTTGAGTTTTCCGTCTCTCACAGAAGATGTTATCTGTGTGCCTTAATATCCCTTAACTGACTTTTACAGCACCCTTGGGAGGAGATGGGGTGGTGACACTTGTATTCTTAATCCGTCACCACACCACATTTGTGTTTTAATAAATGTCACAAAAATATTGGTTCTGTTTTTATATGGGTATTGAATCTGAAAACGTTTGTTGTAACTCCATAAAATCCTTAAACGACATTGTAGTGGCGACTATATCATGATAATAATGGTACTAAACCCTTCGTCTAAAAACCCAACTCGTGCTTGACTGGTTTTTAAAAATAGGTCTTTATTTAGGCTTATATAAGATATCCTTACGAATGTTTTTATTTTTTTACATAATACATGTTGATGCTTGACTACATTCCACCTGATGGTAAGCGGTAATGCAGTCTTGGATGGTAAAGTACAATAACTATGTTAGAAGCCTATTCACGCTTCTCCTAAATGCTTCCACATTGTAACTGTCCGGGAACACAGACGCTGGCAGATTGTTCCAGTCTTTAGCTGTCCGCCAAATTAAGGACGACGCAAAACGTTTAGTTCGGGCAGGAGGTATATCCACAATATAAGGATGCATTCGTCCCGTTCGTCTGGTAGTGCGTTGAAGGAATGGAGTTGGGGGAATTATTTCGTGTAATTCCTCGGCACACTCTCCAAAATGCAGTCTGTAGAATACAGTGAGACTAGCCACTCGACGCCTATGCTCGAGGCTCTGCAACTTCGTCTTAATAGTTACTTGGATATTAAATGGAAATGACCAAAGTTTAAAGGTTTTATCTGTAGTATTTAAATTTTAATCTATTTATTCGTATGGCACAAATATTTATACTGTGTCTGAGTACATACCGTATTTACAAAAGGGCAGGAGTTTGATGATGATTTAAAAACCATTTATTTATAAAGTATATTTATTTTAAAAATCCATACGAATGTTTTTTAAATGTTACATTTTCTTCTCTTTCCCTTAATAAAGCCTTAGCTAATGCTTTGTCTAATAATTTGGCTGCGACTCTGTAAAAAAAAATTTAACTTTTGGTTATTTCTCCCAGTCCATTAAAATAACCACGAAAATGCTGAGCAAGGGTTTTATGGAGATTATTAGGTTTACTATGTCACACTGACCAGGAGTTGGCGTAGGGTTAGTTTCGAACCTTTCTTCTCTTACAGCAGATGTCGCTATCCAACGCATTAATTTCCCATTGTTTGGCAAGGGTCTCCTTTATTTTGGGAAGTTATCTGGTCTCTTTTTGTTTTCTGTTTGTATTAGACTTTAGCTGGCTTTTACAGCACTCCAGGAAGGCAAGTTGGTTGAAAGGAAAAGTAGCTGATATCCTTTCTTAGACTCGACTATTTGTAAACCACCAAAGTAAATGTAGTTTTGGTGTGAAAGAGCGCAAACAGTTACCTACTTTATCATTTATTTTTCATATTCATGGACATCTCACACACCGTCTTCTGATCCCAAGCTTAGCTTATCATTCTTCTTATTTGCTTGTGTCATGGGTACCAGAATACTGATAGAATACTTATACTACTTTTTTAGTATATACATAATACATACATAGAAAACGTCCAGACGTAGTACAAACATTTGTATGATATTTATAAATAACACACAAATGATTGTCCCGAGCGGGATTGGAACCCTCGTGAATGTCTAAGCATAATATTATTATATTATCCGTATTCTGGTACCCATAACACAAGCATATAGCTTAGCTTGGGAGCAGAGTACGTTGTGTGAAATGTTCATAAATATTTATTTATTATCCGCATTATAATATTAATAATAAGTATTTCAATACTTACATTCCTTGATTGATTGCATTTTTCAATGTCTTCGGCGCCAAACTGCCCGGTCCATTCATATCGATTGTTGTAAACTTCCCTTCTCCATCATCTTCAGATTTATCTCCTGCATAGCAATTAGCATTTCCTGTGATACCTACGATTACTGATATTACACTACAACTTTCTTCTTCAGCTGAAGGATCTACTACGCATTTATCACCTATTTTACATAGTGTTACCTGAAGGAAGAGAAAATAATATGTTGTAATAAAAAACCTGTCAAGAGCGAGGTAAATTCGCACATTTAGGGTTTCGTACCTACTAGACATATAAACATAAGTAACTGCATTCAAATAATCAGTTAATTAAACTCAAAACAACTCGCCAACTTAATTTTGTAGTTGAAATATAGGGAATCGCCTATATTTCAGCTACTTCATAAGTTGGTATTAGTATAAACACTTTTTTACTTGTGATGTGATGACAAATTATAAGTTTTTGGATTTTTCCCTATATCAGCACTATATAGACTTGATCTATGCCAAATTTCAAGGCTCTAGGGCAAAGGGAAGTAACCTGTGAATTTTAATTCCCTAGCATAAGTCGAAAAATTCTTAAAAATGGTCGTAATTCGGTTATATCTTTTAAATGCGTAGAGGTGAAAGGTTGACTGTATTTTTTGCAGCAAGGGACCGCATAGATCTACATATCGTATGAGTTTTAAGATGATACCTTCAGCCGTTGCTGAGTAAAAAAAGTTTGACAGACGGACAGACAGACAGACACCGAAGTGATCCTATAAGGGTTTGTACGACCCTAAAACCCTAAAAATAACAAAAATGGATTAAAACCTAAATTTATAAAAATAGGAATAAACAGTCAAAACTTAACTAACTTAACTTGAATATAGAATTTTTTTCTATTGTGGGAACCCACTGGTTTAGTTGAATGAAGATATTCTTCTTCCTACTCCATCAATAAAACATCGTTTTCATTTTGGGAAGGTTTTTTGGTCTAAAATGCCATGCTGACCAGGCATGTTGGCATAGGGTTTAGTTTCGAATTTTCCTCTTCCACAGTTGATTTTCACAACTCTAAGTAAAATTAATATATTATCATCATCATAACATCACGCCTTTTTCCCATGCGGGTAGGCAGAGACTATAGAGCGCCATCTGCTACAATCCAAACATACTTCCTTGGCTTCATCCACACTCATACATCTAGTCATACATGCCCGACGGTTGTAAGTGCTACGCACTTGCCCCTTTGGGAGTATGCCGGCGATGACATCGGAGTATATATTTCTCGGGCGTCCTCTCCCAGCATTTCCGCTTACCTCCGCCGTGTATATGCCTTTCGTTAAGCGTCTCTCATCCATCCTCTCCACATGACCAAACCACCTAAGCATACTTTTCTCCACCTTAGTCACTCTTTCAGACCGCAACATTTTTAAATAGAAAACTAAACTTCACCCCACGGCCTTAAAACGTTACATTTCCACAAATTCTTACCAATAATGGTGCAGAGCCCACATCTAATAATTTGCTGTCATATGGGTCATCAGACAGTTGCAGATCAACATCACCTCCATCCATAAGAGCAGCCTTCACAAACGGTATCCTTGTATTAAATAACGCAGCTTTGACAGCTAAAGATACTGCATCACATAAGTTACCACCACATTCAAGTATCTGCAAAATATAATAAAACTACCTGTTGGAATTTAGAATATTTTTTCGTTTTAGCAACAATTTTCTTTGCTGCTTTTCTCCTATTTGTAGCAGCGTGATGTTATATAGCCTTCCTCGATAAATGTACTATGCAACACTGAAATAATTTTTTAAATCATAATAGTGGTTCTTAAGATTAGCACGTTTAAACAAACAAACAAACTCTTCAGCTTTATAATATTGATATAGATTAATAAAAACCGGTCAAGTATGAGTTGAACTGGCACACAAAGGGATCTGTATCGTTAATAACATAATACATTTGTCAAATTCTTGACCAAACCAGATAGGGACAGAAGGATAATTATGATGAGTAACGGTTGTTATTTGATATACACAAACTGTGAAATCTTCAGATTTCTAGCTATCACCGTTCCAGAGATACAGCTTGGTGATGGATAGACAATGACAGTCTCAGTAATGGGTCCCATTTTTTAGGGCACCTTTGGTACAGAACTAAAAAAAAAATTGAAAATAACAGGCATATCATAACTAGTTCATATTATTTTAAGTAATTGTAAGGACTTTAAACTATAAAAATCAAAAAGTAGAAATCCTGAGAGTTCCTGTTTCAATTCTTTGTTTCATTGTTTGAGAAAAAAAAAATAACACAGAATATGACATTAACATAACATTTTCAACTTTTTGTTAGTGTCTTTCACTGGAGAAGAATAATCTATATTCATTTGGAGTGTGCATTTTCAATATATTAAACTTTAAGCCCAAAATAGTCGTCAACACAAGAATTTCATTAATGTTTTAGATGTATAACACATTACATTTTTTTACCATTGTAAAATGTTTTTAAATATTTAAAATCTTATTTCTTTTATATATGTAATAAATAATAGTTTATTAATTGGAAAAAAAAATGATAAGAGATGAAGAGAATAGAAAAAAAAATCCATGGAGTTTCTTGTCTGTTCTTCTCCATAGGATTTGTGTTTGGAACAGACACCTAGTTTCTGACGTTTTAAAAGAGCTTGTAAAACATGCCAACTTGAAATAAAAAATTTTGACTTTGACTTTGAATTGTGTGTAATAAATAAATAAAACAGATATGAAATATATTGCAGCAAATTTTTACCAATATATCAATATAAAGTTTCCAGCACTGCTTTCCTTCAAATATACATAATTGTTTTAAATTGAATGCTTGTGAGGAATGGTATGCTCTCTGCATCAAATTTGATATACCTATGGCCAACTGTTCACCACCTCGTCCTTCAAATTCCGGTGTAGCATTTGCTGAACTGAAAATTACACAAAAATATTTTATTATATTATGTGTTATGCTAAAATATTATTGTAATAAAACCAATTCTCAATTTCATAAAGAATGGTAACTACATATTAATTTTTTTACTTTCAACTAAAATGGAAATAAAAAATTATGTTTTATTTACCAATCAACAAAAAACTCTATCTTTCCTTCATTAGGTTTATCAGGACTTGGTAAATCAATTTCTGTTTTGACTCCCACAAGAATATCTGTGTTAGCTAGACGGAGACGAGCTGATCCACTAGCATGGCTCACTACATCTGTCTCCAACTCCATAGAGCGATAGTCTATATTAGATCTTCCATCTGTACGATAATCATCCTGTAAATAATGGAACGTAGTTATTTAAATTTAGAACAACCTGCAAAGGCTTTTGGGTTCTTATAGTAAAGTTATTGAGTTAAACACTTACAATAAACATGTTGGTAGTGGCTTTAAATTGGAACTAACATAAAAGTCCATAGGAAGGTTTTTTATGAATTTATACTCATCAAAACTAATTTGTAGACAAAGAAATTAGTTAATTATAGTGTTACATAAAGAAATATAAATGAAAACCTTGCTTACTTGAACACCATGTACTATGAACACTTTTTCTGTAGAACTAAGCAATATTCCTGCCATTTATGAATTAGTTAGGGATCAAAACTACTTGTTAAAGCAAAGTTTTAAATTTACTCTAATACGAGCTACAACTACAGCAAACTTCGACAAAATCTCAAATAAACATAAGATTCGAGTAATAAACAAACAAGCGCTTTTAGGTTATTTAACTGTCAACTGTCACCCCATTAGTCAGTGTCATACATATTTTCTCCAAAGATAACAAATCACAATAATTTCCATAGACATAGGTAAGTAGTAATCGTATGAAAATATTTTGTGGCTTTTGAAATTGCATGTACAGTTTGGTTTGATTATTTTGTGTGTAATAAAGACTCATGATTTATTTGGCATCCATAATTATTAAGTATTACTTCGAAAGATTTAAATACTCCTATTCTCTCCCTCTCATATTTCATAATACATTTCGCAGTACGGCGGCATTACAAAATGTTTCTAATTTTTTAGTAGGCGTTTAAAATTAAATTTTATGGTAAATCTCTAGAGACTACTATCGATTATGAAGTGAAATTACTAAGGCATTTTAATTTAAGCATTTTAAGATTTCGGTCACATACAGAACATTTTAGGTATCTCCTTTTCGGTATTATAGATTTTTTATCCAACTCACATAGAACACGCACACGCAATAGCCGCTATTGCGGGTGCAATAGAGCGGTGACGTAGGTACCCTAAATTGGTATTCTTAATCCATGCTATACGGGTAAATTATTAGGTATACGTAGGTAAAACTTTGTGTATATGTGTGTCACCTTTTCGCTCATAAACGGCTGGAGGAATTATGATTTGCAATTAAATAAGTTTTATCCCATAAAAATACAATAGTACTAATTCTACGTGCACAACAAAACTTAACTAAAAATGAATTTTGTTGATGAGAATATTATTATTTGTTGATGAGGATAATGAATCTGGCAATTTCGTTGTACAAATTTTTATAAATTAAAGTCGAATTGTGTTATTGATTGACATTATGAATTTTCATTTTTTAGTTTAGTTGTGCGCGTAGAATCGGTACCATTGTTACAATTTATTGAGCAAGCGTGAAATAGGTGTTAGGCTAACACTAATGCATACATAAAATAAGAAGTTGTTATGTCTCCCTAAAGTAGACGAATAAAAGATACAAAAAGTAGAGTCCATGATTAAATAATCTATACATCGTTTCAAGTGTAAGTAGATTAGCCCGATTTGATCGTCGACCAGTGATCTAGCGTTGGGGGGCGATCTCGCAACATCCTCTGTTAAATTGCGAGTTATCGTAATTGTTTCATTGTAACAAATTGTACTCGGTTTATTCATACAGATGAATCTTGGGTGCCTTAACGTTAGGCACATAGGCACAAATATTCACACCTGTTTTGCAAAAATTTGAACAATAATTAAGCTACAAGCATACAAGGCCAAAAATAATTGATATGGTTTTATAAGGGGTATTAATTTTCGTCATTATGGAAAAAATGTCAGAGCAAGTGACTGAGTTAACACAGTTGATGCAAAGGTTCTCATGGGTAGATTACGTAGTGTTTGTGTTTATGCTAGCTATAAGTGCAGTTGTTGGTGTTTATTGGGGTTTCCTGAAGAAACAGACCACGCAGGCTGATTATTTGCTCGGTGGAAGAAATATGAAAGTGATTCCCGTTTCTATGTCACTGGTGGCAAGGTAAGTTACTAGCTGATAGTGTCATTAGGCAATCTATAGAGCTGAACAGAAAAATCTTTCAAAAGTGTTGGATAGTACTTTTATCAAGGAAAGCTACAAAAAATTGGTCAAGTGCGAGTCGGACTCGCACACGAAGGGTTCCGTACCATTATCTATGCAACATAAGGCAACGTTATTAGTATCGAGCAAGAAACGGTAAAAAAATCATGTTTGTTGTATGGGAGCCCCCCTTAAATCTTTATTTTATTTTATTTTTAGTATTTGTTGTTATAGCGGCAATAGAAATACATCATCTGTGAAAATTTCAACTGTCTAGCTATCACCGTTTTTGAGATACAGCCTGGTGACAGACTGACGGACGGACGGACGGACAGACGGACGGACGGACAGCGAAGTCTCAGTAATAGGGTCCCGTTTTTACCCTTTGGGTACGGAACCCTAAAAATCACGTTGCGACTAATAGAAGCAAAGCATCAGTAAACAATGTCCCTGGCAACAGCTAGTGTTTTAATAAAAGGCAAGAAGCAAAATACCTTTAAGCCTTTTTATGTTAATAAATCACTTGACCACCACTAAACGACTTACGAGATTAAGTATGAAAATATGAAGTAGAGACTGGGAAGTGATCATTGCGATGTCCTGGGCATGTGCTCAGTGTGCTCTATGGAGACGACAGGGCCTGTGCATACCATACCAATCTGAATAAAACCTAACCGGGCTTTACAACACGCGGTGATAAAGGGTAAATTAAAACTACGATACATCTTCATTTCTAATTTCAGTTTTGTATCGGGAATAACATTATTAGGTTCACCAACTGAGGTCTATATGTACGGAACACAGTATGCGTATATAATAATGGCCATATTTCTAATGTCGATTATAATGACTCAGATTTATTTGCCAGTTTTCCACCAACTGAAGATTACTTCAAACTATGAGGTAAGATAGTACATAAATAATATTATACTACAGTAGGTAACGGGAGAAATATATAATTCGTTTTTGCTTTACTTATCTGACTAAACTGTTAGTCAGAATAACTAGAGTAAAACTTTTAATTCCATTCTACGGAAAAGTCGACGATTAATGGGACTACATAGAATGATTGAACGTTTTTTATATAACTAAGCTAATAAAAAAATATATGTATACCGTATCTATTCTCTTTCTTATTGTTAAATGATGTATCAAAAAGCGCTTTAATGCCTTATACAACTCTAGGTGCTTAATGAATTCATAGTATGAACAGTATAAGGGCGAATGATTACAACCGAAACAATTCATAAATAGAAAGCAAAATCACAGTAATTTCACGATTCATTTTAATAGCGTCTCACATAGAGTGATGTAGCAATATGAACCTCTAAAACTGACGTATGCGACGCAGCTACAAATTCTTCAGCAGGGCCCAAAC
The DNA here is from genome assembly GCA_916999025.1 of Orgyia antiqua. Classification (NCBI taxonomy): domain Eukaryota; kingdom Metazoa; phylum Arthropoda; class Insecta; order Lepidoptera; family Erebidae; genus Orgyia; species Orgyia antiqua. The sequence goes on from OU779862.1 coordinate 27,349,784, forward strand.
AACGTGACACGCTTTTATTAGCTTGTTGCGTATCTATGTAATGGAATCTTTGTAAGTAATTATCAGCCACATGTTGTCGGTTTCATCTGACAGTTTGCACACATAATAAGGACTGATGACAATAGTATAATATAATATTTTCTAACACTTGCGCCACTCATTTGTTTAAATAAAAGTACTTTTTACGGATTTAGACGCGTATATTTGTTTGAAATTTTGGCCCGACGTTTCGGAGACTTTGTAGTCACCATGGTCTCAGTCTCACCCATGACCATGGTGACTGCAAAGTCTCTGAAACGTCAGGCTAAAATTAAAAACAAATATACGCGTCTAAATCCGTAAAAAGTAATGCTATAATAATAAAAAAATGCTCAGGATTTTCAAGCGTGATTTTTTTACATTTTGAAATGAGCAAATTATTTAAAAGATCCGTTTTTATGACATGACATTGTGTGAAAGAAGTTTTTTTAATATTAACATAACACTATTTATTTATTTTCAGTATTTATCGATAAGATTCGACAACCGCGTAAGATTGTTTGGATCAATACTATTTGCTTTCACATTGGTAAGTGTTATGTATTAAATTAAATTAATAGTGCCTTTTAGATAATATTAAAAATATATTATTTAATTAAAATCCTGACAAATACGACTCTATCTAAGTACCTAAATACTAAAAAGATAACAATATGTATCGTGGGCAAAACATCTCATAACCAATATTCTCAATAATTATTTAAAACGTCTTCGTCGTCGTCTTAATTTTTATAATTCTGATTATAGTAAGCATGACTTTGTTGTAAGATAAAATTAAATAGGTAATGCTCTTAAACTTCTGCAAAAAGTAACGAACCTAAAAGAACTCAAAAAGACAACAAATTAAACTCTTAAGAGGATACCAAAATAGCTTCGTGCATTTTTCTACGTACAAAGTTTTCATTGTTTCTTTAGATTGAATGGCTAGAGCTCTAATTTTTAAGTATATGTTTTTTCAATATATGATCTAGGATCGCATAAACTCAGAAACGCGATTGAAAAAAGTTTTCTCGATGGAAAATCTTAGCGAAACAACCTCTCTAATTTTTTTTTTTCATTTGTCGGTCTTTTATCGCGTATTAACTAATGAAATAACTTTAAAAACATAAGTAACTATTATATATAGAAACACGTAAATCAGAATTAAAATATATTTAGTAGATTTTGAGTAAACAAAAAAAATATCCCTAATTCTTCATTTTCTATACCTACTAGCTGTGTTAATATGTACATGTCGACGATAACATTGATGTAGGCCCTTAAAAGTATAGCAGTTTTATTTAGTGTTAAAGAATAAATTTACTAGTTTTAGAATATAATAAATGTTTTATTTCCAGATAGGTTGGCTACCAATTGTTATTTACGTTCCGGCGCTGGCATTTAATCAAGGTAAGTATGATTTGTGACAAGTTTTATATAAAACATAAAACGTAGAGATAAATTTTGGACACTTACGCATCGTAACTTTTCTTAATACTGTATTAAATCTGATTTCCAGTAAAGTTTATAATAAAAGTAAAATAAAAATCCGATATATCAACCTAATGTTTGAAAATAATAAATACCTAATTAAGAAATTATTATATCTTTACATTTCAGTGACTGGAGTAAACATTCATGTAATTACGCCCATAGTTTGCTTGGTTTGCATATTTTACACAAGTGCAGTAAGTTATTTTTAATTTCTAAAATTAAATAAGTAGTAGTTATTAGTACTAGAAATAATAGTTTATACTAAAGGAGTAGGTTACAATAAATAAGTATACATAAACTATCTAATATATAAAATTCTCCTGTCACGGTGTTTGTAATTATACCTACTCTTCCGAAATGGCTCGACCGATTTTCGTGAAATTTTGTGTACATATTCGTTAGGTCTGAGAATCGGACAACATCTATTTTACATCCCCCTAAATGTTAAGGGTTGACCCCCCTGACATTTGTATGGCAAAACAACGTTTGCCGGGTCAGCTAGTCAATATATAAGATTCTCGTATCACAATGTTCATTCGCATACTCCTCTGAATCGGCTTGCCCAATTCTTATGAAATTTTTTTATGCATATTCAGTAGGATTGAGAATTGGCTACTATTTTTATACCCCCAAGTGACAAGGGTTGTCCACCCCTGACATTTGTATGCCAAACCACCGTTTGCCAGGTCAGCTAATACGTACATAAAGATATATTATGCGTACACTAAATATCTAGTGTCTCACTTAAATCTTTAGTATAAACCACTTACACTAAAGAAGTCAGGGGCATATGCACACAGATGCAAGTCCATTTCTACTCATTAAGTTAGTACACAGGAAAGAGCTACTTTAAATCTATCCACTAATGTCGACAACATTGTTAGGAAAGTGATGTGAAACTCCGATATATAATATCTGGAGAGAAATGAGAACTTGTCTATCTATAATTAATAAATATAGACCAGTTGCGCCTAAAAACATTTTGTTCAAATGGGACATGTTTTCCCTATAGGCGCGGCAAATTAGTTAAAATTAAAATACAGTAGACCTATTTTTTCTTTCACATTTTTTAGGGTTCCGTACCCAAAGGGTAAAAACGGGACCCTATTACTGAGACTTCGCTGTCCGTCCGTCCGTCCGTCCGTCCGTCCGTCTGTCACCAGGCTGTATCTCAAGAACGGTGATAGCTAGAGAGTTGAAATTTTCACAGATGATGTATTTCTATTGCCGCTATAACAACAAATACTAAAAATAAAATAAAATAAATATTTAAGGGGGGCTCCCATACAACAAACATGATTTTTTTACCGTTTCTTGCTCGATACTAATAACGTTGCCTTATGTTGCATAGATAATGGTACGGAACCCTTCGTGCGCGAGTCCGACTCGCACTTGACCAATTATCTAATAAGTGCAAAGAGGTGATGATAAAGCTATTTATGAAATATTTTAGGGTGGATTACAAGCAGTAGTTTGGACGGACGTGATTCAAATTACGGCTATGTTTGGCGCAATGGCCTTGGTTGCAATAAAAGGGACTATAGATGTAGGCGGAATTGGAGTTGTTTGGAAGAGGAACATGGACAGTGAACGGATTGAGATGCCAAAGTAAATAATTATAATATGAACTATTTTGATACATGTATTTCCTTCGCAGCTGGTTACAGGCTTGCATATTTAAATGCTAAAAGATGGGCATTACCTTAGTTCTAGATTATTCCATTTCTTTTTAATTGGATGATAATTTGTGTATCTACGCCAGAATAGCGTAAAATAGCATGATAAATAAATAAATAAATAAATATTCATGGACATTTCACACAGCGTCCTCTGGTACCAAGCTAAGCTTATATGCTTGTGTTATGGGTACCAGAATACGGATAGAATACATATACTACTTTTCTTTTGTAAATACATACTTATAATACACATAAACACCCAGACGCAGTACAAACATTTGTATGACAAATATAAACATCACACAAAGTATTGTCCTGACCGGGAATCGAATCCTCTAATAATCCTCTACATTACTAAAAAGGATGCTAAATTAGGGCGTAAAAATAGTCTTAATGATGAATAACGACTTACTCGTATAAAGAAAGAAATATAAATAATTAAGATCTGGAAATAACACCTCTTTTACAATATTGTTTTATGTTTAATGCGTTTACCTCTGTGCCTACCTGTAGGTAGTATTGTAACCCCTAAATTGCTAAACACCAATTTACGAGTACATTTCGTCAACTTTCAAGTGACTATAATCTATGAATAAACAAATGAAACTGTCTTTATGTACTCACGTGCTTATTTCTTATGTATTTAAATTGTAAGTTATCTGCTTTTAGTTGGGATCCAAATCCTTTGACGAGGCATACAATTTGGAGTCTTGTGATTGGCGGAACCATTTATTGGCTTCAGGCTAACGCTGTAAACCAAACTATGATTCAAAGATACCTAGCGTTACCGAGTTTAAGAGGAGCAAAATGGTACATTTAAAACTTTTTTGTTTACTGATATATATTTTTGGAAGTTTATTTTAATGTTTTTTTATTTACAGGGCAGTATTCTTATTTTGCATCGGAATATCGTTTCTATATTTCTTTTGCTTGTATTGCGGATTATTGATTTACGCACGCTTCCACGACTGCGATCCTTTACAAACTAAGGTAAGTGTGATTTACTTATCATACTATACCTAGCCTATAAACACAACACTATAGGCCACTGTCCTCATCCACAGCCTTAGACCTATTTGAAGTACAATCTAACACTAGGCTCATCATCAGTTTAGCCATAAGATTCCTGCCATAAAACTTTGTAGGAAGAGAGTTTTCTAGTTACGAAAATGTTTATTATGTACTATCTATTAAGTTGGCTGCGAACGTAGGATAACACAAAGGATAAACGATGGTTCGTTTATGCTTTGTGTGGTAAAAACCTCTTAGATGCGTAAATATTTAAGGATTTTCGTAAAAACAAATCCATGTCCTCACACAAATAATCGTCTAGCTAGAGCAGTAATTATACTCATGACCATGCTCGATGAAGACCACGAATTCATAGTAAAAGTTGATATTGGTACCAATTCTACATGCACAACTAAACTTAACTTAGCTAAAAAATGAAAATTGATTGTGTCAATAACACAATTCCGTAATGTTAACGAATTTTTCCTGTTAGCAAATCTGTTTATTATAAAGGATTATAAATAATATAAAAGTACACAATAAAATAGCCAAATAATCAAGATACAGCAATAGTTATTTTCATTTATTAGTTAAGTTAAGTTTAGTTGTGCACGTAGAATCTGCACCATTGTTTTAATTTGGATACAGCACCTAATCTGTATATTTTGGTTACTCAGTTGGCAAAGGCAAAGGATCAACTACTTCCTCTACTGGTAATGGATGTCCTTGGTGATATTCCAGGATTGCCAGGAGTATTTATTGCTGGGATTTTTAGTGCTGCATTAAGGTAACACTATTATTAGTAACGAATTTATATGAATTATTTGAGTTATTTGAAATAGTTTTAGGACGAACATTTACATAGTACTGGAAAATATTGGTATTAATTATGATTTTCTCAATCGTATTTAAAAAAACAGGGCTCTTAATTCTTGCAGCATCCATATGAGTAAAAATATTATGAGAATATTCATCATCCTCCTGCCCTTATCCCATTATTTCGGGTCGGCGCAACATGTCTTTTTCTTCCACAGTATTCTATTAGCCGTCATGTCTATAGTGTAAAATAATTGAAAATAAAATAAAATATCTAGATTCCAAGTAATAATTTATATTGATTCTGCAAAAACAAATATTTGTTATTCTTTAGTTTCCGTTTTTTTACTATTAGCAGTGACAAACGACATCTGATGACCAAATTATTTGTTATTTTTAGTTCGTTATCAACAAGTCTGAACTCAATGTCCGCTGTGGTCCTGGAGGATTTCTATAAGCCGTTTTTCAGCAAGCAGTTAACAGAGAGACAAACTACTTGGCTTATGAGGAGTGTCGTTATTCTACTGGGTACTCTTTGTGTAGGTAAATAGTTGTCCTTTTTAATTAAAGTCAGGCGTTTCGTTTTAAAATATGCAGAAAAATAAAAGAGATTATTTAAAAAAAATATAAAAGAAATTTCTTTATGTTTAACTCTAATTTAATTAATTTCAGGTCTAGTATTCATCGTGGAAAAATTGGGTACTATTTTACAACTAACAATGACGTTAGAATCAATGACTATGGGTCCCCAATTAGGGGTATTCACAATGGGAATTCTTATGCCTTGGGTTGACGCTACAGTAAGTATTAATTATACAAAATGTGAAAAAAAATCTGGATAATGTTTATTGTTGACTTCTAGAGGGGCCTAGGATCCGCCCTGTCACAGTGAGCCCCCACCGATAGGGGGCCACCCCTGGTCTGGTCATGGTAATACCTGAGTGACTACCATGGCCCGGCTAAGGGGCAAGGAGGAACACCGTGGGGTTTAGTGGGTAGTGTGGGTCCGTGTCTTGCCCGGGAGTCCCACACAAAGTGCGTAAATGCATTCCCCACGTAAAAAAAAGACTTCTAGGCTGATGCAGAATCTGTAGACGTTTTGTTATTTGTAATAATTCGAAACTATTTCAGTTCACGGCTGGACACAAGCTTTTCACAATTTGCCGCAATTGTCCGCAATTCAACATTCCTCTGCCTTTACGTTCATTTGCTTACCGTTTTGTTTCGATAAGTTATTGGTTTTACGTCATTTTGGTTTACTAATTGGATAATTTATAGGGTGCATTAGTCGGAGGAGTGACCGGCCTAGCGGTGATGACATGGTGGTGCCTTGCATCGCAACTTGCCATCGCTGGAGGTCTGATCACTCATCAACACAAGCCACTTACTACGAGCGGCTGTCAATATAATTTTACACAAGTTGAAACTGTTATTAGAGAATATGATTTTAGGTAAGTAATTGTATAGTTCACTTAAACTAAAACCTTAGAAAAGATACAATTAACATTTTGAGTATAACAAATGATCCTGACGTCAATACTAGCCAATGGTGGATGCAAGTGGCGTAGATCCGCATGATGTGGGACTCTACAAGAGATACTGAAGGATGCAGAAAAGCGAATGGATGGAATCGCAGAAAAAGTCAAATCAAATTATTTAAATGAACCCATTGTTGAGTGGAATGCTTCTCTATTCTTCTCTTTATTATTTTTAACATTATTTTGTTCTCGTTCTTAAAGGGAAGATGTTAATCCAGTTCTTCGCGTATCTTACATGTGGTATACGTTAGCTGGGATGTTAGTGAGTATATTCGTAGGTGCTATTGTGTCAAGAGTGAACCGTATGCGAGGAGTTCCATATGTACCGCCTGCTCCATCTCTACTGGCACCTCAACTGAGAAGATTATATAAAGAACCACCACATCCAAGTGATGAACCTTATATTAGAGCTTACGGGGAAAATAAGGTTAGTGGACACACGCTTTAAGATATACTTCTACGCTTGCATTATGGGTACCAGATATGGATATACTATAATTGTTTGGATCAAACCCGCGACTTCGCGAATGGCAGTCCGTATTATGAATCACTAGACCCCGAGGCCCGTCATTCACTTTTGTTTATTAACTTAATTTGACAATTGTTTTTAAGATTTCGTCTCGAACGCATTTTTTTTTGGTTAGGCCTCTTCAGTGTCTTTCTTTCTACCATCCTTAAGAATATATCACCTAGATTTTGGATTCACAGGAAGCCTGCCACGTGAATTCTACCTCAATAAATATGAAGCCTGTAACGGAGTGTGAAGAAATCAAATGATTTACTCCTCGTGACTATGTTTTATATTGGAGAATAAAATTCTTTACAAGAAAACTTGTTGTTATTTCAATTTTATACTTAAATTCCCAAAATATATTAACCCTAAATTTATTTATCCGTCTTTGTAGGACATACGGAAGAAGTAAACTCCGTTTCAATTTTGTGGGCTTTGAGTTTTGCGCGATATAATTACACTGAACACTATTCTGAATTCTAAATAAGACGTCAATGATAATCAAGGTCTCATCTAGAAGATTGTGTGCTACAAATAACCTACATTTCAGACCCATAACCCTAACTGAATCACTATATCTGCGACAACACCATTGAACAAATTAAAACCTAAAATTCGCGGGATAATCTTCATATTATAGGTCTGATATAACATGCTTGGGATGGCATTAAGTTTCAGAAGTCGAGAAAAGTGACGAGGAAGAAAAAAAAGAGGGACGAGGAGGAAAGTGAAGTGAGAAAAAGGCTTTACTAAATAAAGATGAAAAATTTTGAAGTTTTTATTCATTAATTACTATAAACCACTTTTTTCCAAATGTCTTAACCCGATATTATTTTTTCTACTGAACTAGATATCCTTTGAAGTCCTGGTCTATAAATGATTCAGGATAAAGCCAATTGTGACGAAAATAGCACTAAAGCAATTTGTAAATTCGCGGGCGTAAATTGTAAAATTACTTGTAAATTCATTCAATCGTCAACACTACAGTTGTTGCAACAGAATTTTAGTAAGCATCTTGGTTAGATTATAACGTAAGAATGTCGGAAGAAATACTTAATGTGACTACCGTTCGACTTTCCTATCATCGTTTCTCATGGTTCGATTATTTAATGTTCTTATGTATGTTATTGATATGTTCGGGAGTCGGAATTTATTTTGGTTTTGTGAAAAAACAAAACACAGCCCAAGATTATTTGATGGGTGGAAGAAATATGAAGTTGATTCCCGTTTGTTTCTCTTTGGTTGCAAGGTACATTACTTAATTTAATTAATAGATTAAGTTTCAGCCTTCATAAAACTTTAAGATCACAGGATCTTGCTTAACTCTGCATGTAATATTATAGGCTTTTAGTGAGAATATTATTTTTGCCGGCAACTGCTATCAAGGGTGGTGAAACTACAATATTACCAATACATTACCTATAAGATCGATATCAATATCAATAGCCTTTTTATCCTGGGCTAAGTCTTGGGAGTTCCGTTATTTGGAGTGTCGTATGGTCGTAGTATAACTTAGCTCAGTGTGCCTCTTGGCGAAGCCCTCCTCCGATAACTTCCATTAAATTCTGTCTCGTGAAACCCTACTCCAGTTGTATACCACCGTTAATTTAAGTTCATCCTCCCATCTTATATATTGTCTACCTCTGTTTCGTTTTCCGTCTCTAGGATACCACTCAGTCACAATTCCTTACCTATAAGATATATTAAGTCAAATATTATTCACTTTATGAAAGACCCATCATAAACATCATAACAAAATGGCACTGCTTAGAAGACATGGCAGTTGAATAAGTAGTAATTATGATATCGTAAACCATAATACCAATCATAAACTCATTAATTAAACGATTTTGTAGTTTCATTTCAGGCATTTCACTTCTGGGTATTCCAACCGAATTGTATATTTATGGAACATCATACGTATTTATGCTAGTTGGTGCTTTCATCATGTCAATAATATTTTCATACACAATTCTTCCAATTCTACATGAGCTTGAGTTGACTTCTGCTTATGAGGTACGTATTGTTAACACTTAAAAAATATATTGAATATATTTTGTATTCTTTATTGCTTTTATTGAAACAATACTCATTCAATATCTATTTATCTGTTATCAGTATCTACGTACACTTATAGCCATTTTATAATATTTTACAGTATTTAGAGCTGCGGTTCGACAAACGCCTAAGAGTTTTTGGATCACTTATATTTAGTGCTTACTTGGTAAGTTGGATGAACATCAAATATTTTGCATTCCAATGACTGATTTGGTACCTTAATTATATTACTAACTTTCTAGATGGCTTGGTTACCTATTGTCATTTATGTACCAGCTCTGGCGTTTAACCAAGGTGAGTAGAAGGTACACAGGTTTGTTTAAGTTAGCTGTCCTTGCAATCAGATTCTAATCTAATTAATTTATTTTTACTTTTTCAGTAACTGGTGCCAATGTACACGTTATAAGTCCAATCGTGTGTCTTGTATGTATATTTTATACTTCAGTGGTAAGATAATTTTATTTTATTGCTTTAAATTGTTAAGAAGCTAAAGGACAGAATTTTTGTAAAAAATAACTTATTTCAGGGTGGCCTTAAAGCAGTAGTATGGACAGATGTTATTCAAACTGTAGTAATGATAGGAGCAATGATAATAGTCCTTGTAAAAGGAACCTACATGGTAGGCGGCTTCAAAGAAGTAATCAATAGAAACTGGCAAACAGGAAGGTTTGAGATTCCACGGTAGTTATTAACATTTAAAATTAATTCTAAGATTTTTTTATTAATTTTGTAATGTATTCAAAGTTTCTTTTAGTATGGAAATAGATCTTACTGAAAGGCATTCCATCTGCTCAGTAACTATTGGAGCCACGTTTTATTGGATTGGACAGATTGCTGTAAATCAGGCAATGATGCAAAGATTTTTGTCATTACCTGAACTGAAATCATCAAAGAGGTATCATATTTTGATTAATTCTTTTACGATTTTGAGCACTGCTGTGTATCAGAGCTGCTATATATACTTTCTTGATCCTCCTGCACTTTGCGCAATCAAATTTAGGTCTTTTAATGCAGTAATCAGTAAATAATAATTATTATTCAATTTCAGGGCAGTTTGGGGTTTTCTATTCGGAGTTACACTTACAGTGTGCATTTGTGGTTATAGTGGATTGGTAGCTTTTGCTAGATACCATGATTGTGATCCTTTGGACTCAAAATTAGCTTTAGCTAAAGATCAATTACTTCCACTTTTAGTTATGGACGTTTTAAGTGATTGGAATGGAATGCCAGGTATATTTGTAGCTGGAGTATTTAGCGCAGCTTTAAGGTAACTAATTAAAATATATTTCATTTGCAAGCATAATTTTATTTTTCCTTTTCTATTTGCCGTTTCGTTTTCAAGCTTGTACCAATTCAATCAATACATATGAGAATAATCTTTTTTAATTGTATTTTTTGCAGTTCTCTATCTACTGGTTTGAATTCTATGGCCGCTGTTGTGTTAGAAGATTTTTGGAAACCCTTCTTTAAAGAATTATCTCCTAAACAAACACAGCTCATGATTCGGGGTGTTGTAGTGGTACTTGGACTAATATGTGTTGGTATGTCAATTTTGAAAGATTTTAATATTATTTGTGAATATAGTATCGAAAATCTTATATCTAATATACCTAAATTCACTAGCATTATTCTTAAGACTAGAGACCATTTTTTGAAATGGGTTTCCGACAAATTTTTTACTTGCCATGTTACCTTATTTTTGCAGATATTTATCCAATCACTGTAGTGTAGAGGAGATCCTCTACACTACAGTGATTATATACCGCAAAGTACTAATTTTAAGGAGGCATATAGATATATGCCTCCTTAAAATTAGTACTTTGCGGTATACATCGTATATTATGTATATACGATGAATTTCCGTGCTGTAAATAACGTGTTCTTTTAATTTCAGCTTTAGTTTACGTAGTCGAAATGTTGGGATCGGTTTTACAATTGACGATGAGTTTGTCTTCAGCATCTATGGGACCACTGGCTGGTGTATTTCTTATGGGAATTTTTATGCCCTTTATTAACTCGACCGTTAGTATTATGATATTTTTATAATAACTCTACTGTATACCAATTTATTTAAAATTATTGCTTTAATTTGTTGAAATTTTTGGAACGAAGTTCCTTATGGCGCTTTGCGGAGGGGTACCCTAGCCGGCAAAAAACGTCCGTAACGCGATGAAAAATCGTAACCTTTTTTATGTATAGTCTATGTATGGTGGCTATACACTGTCTAATGGTCTATGGGATGACTGTTATTATTATTTTTTATTATTTATTTATTTATTTATTTATTTATTTATTTATTTATTTATTTATTTATTTATTTATTTATTTATTTATTTATTTATTTATTTATTTATTTATTTATTTATTTATTTATTTATTTATTTATTTATTTATTTATTTATTTATTTATTTATTTATTTATTTATTTATTTATTTATTTATTTATTTATTTATTTTTTTGCAAATTGTGTGGATTGTACCTTAGCTGAAGGAACTTCGTTCCTTCCTGGTGTCCCGCGACACCAATTTTCATTTTTATACCTGTTTTAAATTCAATTTTATAACATTTTCCGTGTTTCTCGGGCTCATACGTATGTAGTGGTACGGTAAGACTAAGTAGCATTATGTTTTGTTTTTTTTTCAGAGTGCTCTCACTGGTGGTATTGTAGGTTTGCTCGCAGCATGGTGGTTAGCTCTACATTCACAATTGGCTCAAATTAAAGAGTTATTAAAATTTGAACAAAAAGAAAGGTTCACACATAATTGCACTTTTAGTTTTGATCATGTTGAACACATCGGGGGTGATTCTGGCAAGTACGTAATGTTTTAGCAATTATTATTATTTTAGTCGGGCCATTAAAAGAAGAATCTATCTATTATTTTAGTCAGCGACGTCACCATGACATAAGTAAACTGTCCAATACGTCATTCGTTGTTATTTCATTTTTATACTATCATATAGATATTTTACTATCTATGGATATTTTAGATTTGACGAAAACCACTATGTTAGATTATAAGACCTATTATTTCACAAATCCAGTTTCATTCTGGATATTAGTGTAGAAAAACAAAATTTGGTGTTTAATTACTCTGTAAAACTATGTTAGATTGTGATTTTGTGTCTCTGTGTCTGTGTTTTTGATAAGCCTGTTATTTATAGATTTTTATGTATCTCTATATTATAAACGAGGCCCTGAATCAGTTTGATTGACTATGATTGATTTTATTAACAGGGTTTTTGATTAATTTATACATCTAATATATAAAATTCACGTGTCACAGTGTTAGTTACCGTACTCCTCCGAAACGGCTTGACCGATTCTTCTCAAATTTTACATACATATTCAGTAGGTCTGAGAATCGGCCAACATCTATTTTTCAAACTTTTTTTTGTATGGCAAAACAACGTTTGCCGGGTCAGCTAGTTAATATATATATTTTTAATGAATTCTGCTTCTTTGTTATTACAGTGATGTACCATATCTGTATCGCATCTCATATCTATGGTTCACGGCGTTTGGTTGCATCATCACCATCACTGTAGCTTGTATTGCTAGTTTAACACAGAAAACTAAAGTACACACTGACCATAGGCTTTTTGCTCAATTTCTAAGAAAGTCATTACAGAAAGAAAAAGTAAGTTGTAACATTATCAATTTTTTTATTACAAGCTCTTAAGCTATATTCATCCTAATACTCAGAAGTGGGATGATTTCAGAATATGGCATGCCATATTCTGAAATCATCCCACTTATTAAGATAAATGAGAATAAGATAAATGAGGTATATAATCGGCAAAACACAATACATGTATTGTGTTTTGCCGATTATATACCTCATTTATCTTTTAGATTTTCTTTAAATTGCGAAGTATTTAATAAAATTAATATGTGATTCCATCAGATTTCACTATTGACAGAATGTGAGACAGGAAATTGTAACTTTTTATTTAAGATAAATAAACTTTGTCATTGATATCTCTCTAAAGTCAGTAAAATATAAAGAATCAAACTTCAATGTGATAAAACAATAGATATACCAATAACTAATAGTCGATCTGCTTGTATTAAAATTACACAATTTTAACATCTAATAATAATATAAATATAGTTTTTTGTTGCAGGTGATCGAGCTACGTATTAAAAACTCATCGTTAATTCATTAAAGGCTCGAGAGAAACAAACAACACGAATTTTAGTGATATTAGAAAGAATCTTACAGGGAAAACTACATCTACAGGCAAGAGATCTTGCTTGCACTGATTAAAAGAGTGCTGCTGGTTACAAATTTAATAAATACAAGTGTCTTTGTAGCGTGTGTCTTTTTATTTTATTTTTAAGTTTAGAACGATTTGCAGTCGCTATGGATAGGGAAATATAAATACTGAAAGCTTTGACACAAAATCTTAGCTCAGTTCTTAATCAGTTGACTTTGAGGCCTATTCACCTCGCTCTTTCTCATCATATCTCTATATATATATTTCTCATTTTTCATCTCTCACAAAGGATGTTATCTGTCTGAACAATATACCTTAGCTAGCTTTCACAGCACCCCTGGGTGAAGATAAGGTAGTGACATTTGTATTCTCAATCCGTCACCACACTAATCATCGCCGGCTATAAATGCAAAAATGGATAAAATGATATAGTTTTTATAAATTTTTGCGATCAACAATAGTTGGATTATACGATTAGTTGTATATATATTATCGATAATTATCGTTTTTAGGGTTCCGTACCCAAAGGGTAAAAACGGGACCCTATTACTGAGACTTCGCTGTCCGTCCGTCCGTCCGTCCGTCCGTCTGTCACCAGGCTGTACCTCAAGAACGGTGATAGCTAGAGAGTTGAAATTTTCACAGATGATGTATTTCTATTGCCGCTTTAACAACAAATACTAAAAATAAAATAAAATAAATATTTAAGGGGGGCTCCCATACAACAAACATGATTTTTTTACAGTTTCTTGCTCGATACTAATAACGTTGCCTTATGTTGCATAGATAATGGTACGGAACCCTTCGTGCGCGAGTCCGACTCGCACTTGACCAATTTTATAAATTCTGTCTACAGATACTAATAAATCAAAATTATTTAAGCGCACACCTTTTGGACAAATTATAGCAATCAATCATATAATAATTGGACAGTTATTTGATTATATCATGTTTGCGTTTGCCCACTTAGTGTTTGTTACTATACACTAGTTAATACCTGCGTAATATGTTCATAATTACTGACTTTGTTTTAGCATATTACCTTAGATGGATAGTTTCTTTATTTTACGCTTTACAAGAATGCTAGTAAATTAAGTTTGAATAAAAATAAAAATGACTGCGTTAACATGTAGTCATTGTCAGAAAAAAATCTCAATATCATTTATTAATAAGAAGAAAGTCCGCGTGGTGACAGATTAAGAATATAAGTGTCACCACCCCTTTTTCCTGCCGAGGTGCTGTAGAAGTCAGCTAAGGAATATCGTACACAGATAATATATCCTTTCTGAAAAATAAAATATACAGCATTAGTTGCCAATTGCCATGCATATAATAAAAGTTAATATCAGATATGATTATCAAAATTACAAAAAAATAACTCATATAATAATATGTACTTGGATATCTATATAGATTAAACAAATTTTAACGACCAATGATTGATGACGCTACTTGCCTACATTAAAGTTTGTGACAAATTGCATTCTGCGATGTAAAAAATCTTGTTTACTTTTGAATTGTCTTCGAATATAAATAAAAGAAGGCTTTAAAAATTAACTAGCGTGTTTTTTCCTTTTGCTTTGTTTAGCTATATAACTAAAAAAGAAATGCTTATGGTGGTAGGGAAAATAAATTGGACATGTCATAAGCACATAATTTTTCTTAAAAATTATGTCTACTTGATTAAATGATTTTTCATTTCATTTCAGTTCTAGTTACGTTATATGTATTAATTATTTATTTACATTTTATAAAATTATTACATCAACAATACAAACCAAAACTAAAAATAAAGAAAAAAAGGGGTTAAAATTACGCATCAAAAAATTCGTCCGCATCGCACTCATTGGGTAGCGTGCCCAAAAGACTGGCCGCATTCCCTCTTTGTATATAGCAATGCTTATACGAATTGCAAAATGCAGGGCAGCCTTTTGGTCACGTGAAACGTCGACCAGTCTCTTAGAAAGATCTTTATAAAGAGACTGTGCACTCGGGCTCCATAATCCAAGCGTCTCGACCCCAAACGGCTCAAACAAATAACCCGCAGAAAGATTTCTATATTTGCGCCGCTTAAGGGCCTCCGCCGATGCAGCAGCAGTGCCGGCACCTACCGAAGTACTTGGTAAATGTGATGGCGCAAGGGTGTCGACGCAGGTAGCGTCCCACACCAAAGGCCTACTCAATTTCCAAGCCAACAACGTCATACCGTCTGGTCTTTTACCGTCCGCGCGTACCAAACCATGAGGTTCAAGTTAAGCTATATTATTTTATTTCTACATTTATTAAGGTTTATAGGTAACTAACTGTAGCCCGCGACTTCGTACGCGTAGAATTTAGAAACGAATTATACAAAAAAGCCATCCTCTTAAACCATCCTATATATTTAAAAAAGCCGCACAAATATCTGTTGAGTAGTTTTGAAGATATAAGCTCACATAGGGACATACATACAAAAATAATGACTTTGTTTTATAATAAGTAAAGACATGCTTGCATTAATTTATTATGCATTATTATGCATACTTAGGGTCGATAAATAATCATCAACTACTAATCTTAGCGATCACTAGTATTTATTTGGAAATTCACTGATGGAATGTAGGTTATACTATTTGTAGTCATTATTTTATTGATTTAGTCATTAGTTTAATTTATTGATACTCATTCGAGATTAGTATACCTATTAAGGTTAATCATTACAATCAATTAAAATCTTTAAGAATCATCTCAGTGCCTCATAATGACGGCTGCGGTGGCCAAAATAATTGTATTAATAGGTATTATTTATATTTTTTTTTAAATATACTTATTTAAACCACTTCTAAAACCACAAAGTTCCTACGTTGAAGTGATATTAAGCAGCCATCATTAAGAACAGACAGAACATTTTAGTTTTTGTGTGATAGCCAGGAAACTGAGACGATGCATTGATTGACCCTGTATTAGGTTTGCTAGGAGTTTTTGTATAACATAGTGCACGATTGTACATTGTGGCGAAGTTTATGGGAGGCTAAAAGCTTGTTACCCTATCCGTCTTGCTGTGTGTCCCATCAACGTTAAATGGACGATGCAAAAGTTCTATGAAGAGGCTTGATGCACGTCAATGGATATAGATGACAAGATGGATGTTGCGTAACGCGCTTATGCGCATATGGCAATATTTTGACCTCTCGCAATCATTATTGTAAGACGGCGTTTCAGTATGTGTTTTTCTTATGTGTTTTGAATGCTTTTTATTAGCATTTTAAATGAGTCAAGTAGTCGAACTTTATAGCTGATAAATCAGTAAGTGGAGTAAATATCTTGGATTAATTTATAAGTCAGTTGACATGTGTCCACATTGGAGGTTGCTGATATGCGATTAATTAGCTTATCACAGATAAATTTAAATTAATGTCGGTGTTATTAAATTTTCATTTGCTTACTCATCTTTTAAATATCCATTTTGCCAATATATATTTGTTCGGTAGGTATATATACCGAACTATTCAATCGTCAAAATCAATATAGGTATTAATCTATGTAACGGAATGTTTGAAAGTGATTTTCACCCACATGCAGTAATCGGATTGATCTGAAATTTTGCATGGACAACAAGGACCGATGACAATGCAATAATAAAAAATTCAGGATTTTCAAGCGTGTTTTTTAGTTTTTGAACTAAGCAGATTATTTATATATTTATTGCTGGTCCAATTTGCTGAAATATACTTTGAAATCTCATACATCTATCTAAACTTATTTATTTATACGTGATGATTTTTTTTTACAAAACAATCTCATCAAAATTTGTTCTGTAATTTAAAAAAAATTTGTTGACATAGCGAGCATACAGAAAACACAACTTTGTTTTATAATAAGTCAAGAATCCTACAGATTCAAAAACATTGCATTGGTAAAGGCAATAAGTGACTTAATTAGGTATTTACAGTATATACCTCTTACTATGCCCTTGCTATACCTGGAGATAACAGTAACTACGTGGAAGGACAAAGCCGTTATGACTGGATGTCTGATGGACAAGACAAACTCATCCTTGTCGATCTACATGAGCCTGCTGACGAAGAAGTGTTGAGAGATAATAATGGGACCAATAACTCATATTGGCTGTATACTCGGTTAGTCGCGTAAACCTTTCGTTAAAACTATGATTTATTTACCTTTGTTTAATGCTTCAATTTAAATGAAATCCATATTGATTAATGCCAATTAGCTATTTATACTATTAGCACCTTATTTCTTTTGCCTATACTTTGAAGGTGACGCAGTCATGACACGTAGGTGTATATTTTAATGGAAATACTTAAATAACTATTGTAAGAAGTTATTATTTCAGTCGCAATCCAACTAACCCTCAAATAATCGTACATGAAAATATTTATAGTCTCCGATACTCTAACTACGTATATAACCTACCTTTGAAAGTTTTTCTTCATGGATGGTTTAACAGCGGAAATACAGTAGTGAACTCTCTTATAAAATTTTCATTCCTAGAAGTTCAGAACTGTAATGTAATTGTAGTAGATTGGCATGGTCTTGCAAACCAAAACTATATGACCGCTGTTGCTGGCGTGCCAAGCGTAGGACAGTGTCTGGGAAAATTTCTTGTATGGCTTTTGAATACGGCTGGAGGAAATCGGAATGCTGTGCATTTAATTGGATTCAGTCTAGGTGCACATGTTGTTTGAAATGCTAGTAGATATGCTGGTGGTCGCCCTGGGAGAATATCTGGTGTATGCAGCTTTTTGGAACATTACCTATCCTACCTACTCTGTCCTTCAAGCTCTTAGTAACCTCTGATATGTTTTAGGCTTAGATCCAGCCGGTCCTAAATGGTATAATAATAATAACGCCCTCAATCGCAGTGATAGCCAATACGTTGAAGTAATTCACACTGATGGTCACATCCTCGGTATGTTTAACCCTATTGGTCATGGAGATTTCTATCCTAATAGTGGAAAGAATCCTCAACCAGGTTGTTACATTAGCCCCTGTTCACATCGTCGGTCAACTGAGTTATTTGCGGCAACCGTTCGTATCAATCACCTGATTGGTAGACAGTGTTTTAATATCACTGAAGCTGAAAGTTGTCGCCGTAGTGGAGCTTTTATTAAAAATGGGCAACGCTATGATCTATAAAAGAGGGTGAGGAACATTACAAAATGATTAAAGCTAAGTAAATAATAAGTAACAAATAATTAGCTAATATAATAAATGATTCGTAACGACTTTAATCGTTTATATTACTTCCACCGGTTTTTCCAAATGATTATAATCTAAATGGCATACACGTGGCACAAACATAAGTGATTATCAGAAAATCAATGAAAAATATCTTTACACAAATAATCAATAATTATGCTTATTAATAAAAAAAAAACTATGTACTTATTAAAGTTTTAAAAATATTTAATTACGTACATCTAATAATTTTCTAAGTATAAATAGTAGTAGCCTCCACGATCGTCAACAGAATTATTAAGCCCTAAAATATCATCAGAAAACGGCTGTTTGGTTGGTTGGTTTTTGTCGGTCTTTCAACGTTATAAAATAATACCAAATCCACTCAATACATAATTGTTTTTATCTTTACATATCTATATGTTTACAATGAACTGTTTTGTTGCAGTTATGGCCTGTTCTGCCTTTGAACGGGGTCTAAGTGGCCGTATTAAAGATTCCACCTCTATCATCAGAATGGTTTGGTTAACTGCAAGTTGTTTGGTAAAATAGAAACTTCGCGTTTATTCGTAATGCCTTCGATATAGGTGCAATAAAAGAGCCTTGACTTCGTTGTTTTAGTATGGGTAATTTTTTTCTGTGTTGACTCTGAATATTCCACGTCTGTAAAAAAAAAAATAGAAAATTGTTGAATATTATTTATGTTGTCAAAATTAAACGAAAAGAATATGTAATAATTTGTTAAATTATCGCTGTACCTAATTGTATTTATTTATTTAAATATACGGTCCGTGTGGTGACGGATTTAGAATACAAGTGTCACCACCCCATTTCATTCCCAGGGTGCTGTAAGAGCCAGCTAAGGGACAATATAAGCAGTTAACGTAGACGTTAACTGCTTATATTGTCCCTTAGCTGGCTTTTTCTGTTTCGAGTTTTCCATCTCTCACAGTAGACTGTGAGAGATGGAAAACTCGAAACCTAACCCTTTGCCAACACGCCTGGTCAGCGGGGCACAGTAGACCATAATCCCTCCCAAAGTGGAGGAGGCCTGTGCCCAGCAGTGGAACGTAAATGGGCTGGAGAGATTTAAATATTTTCTTATACTCTGTTAAGAAGAGAAACTTTTAAAATTGCTTTTCCTTTTACCTTTTATGGATGAATTTGGCTATTATATTAAAGCGTTTCTTACCCACGTTTATTAAACTCATTATTGCCCATTAGATTCAGTGGGCCTGTGCATCTATCCCGACTTGCTTCTGTGTGATCAATACATAGCTTAGCCATAAAATGATTGTTTTTAACAGAACTGGCCATATACTCAAAAGCTCGACTATGTGAGCATGGGCTAATCCAACAGCCAGGCATGCTTGAGCCACCATTTGGGTAGAAATCCGCATCGCCACAAGGTTGTGCATATCCTAGGAACCCCGTGTTTGTGTGAATTACTTCTACATATTGAGCGTCTGTGTAGTTTAACCGGTTCTGGTCAGAGCCCCATAAGGGACCAGCTGGGTCTAGAGCTAGAATAAAAAGTACGGCTTTTTAAGATTTTTATCATTTTTTGCATATGAAAGTCTCAACCTGATTTTCTTTTATGGGTTTAGTAGATAAAAGTAAATAATAGGTAGAAGCTGAAAGAGACAGAAACCTTAAAGCTGACACACGTGGTCAATGCTGTAGAGGGCATGGAAGAGTAATCTTGATGCACAAAAGGTCCGTGCTTAATAGTGAGACGATAATATAACGACGATAATATAACGACCATGGGTCCCCATGGACCCATGAATCTTTTGTTATCTTCGTCGTCCTCGAGTTGAAATAATTTTAAAATTTGAACCACAATTGATTACCTGTAATTCTTGCTATGGCACCTCCATTTTCCCTGCCAGCGTTTCCAACTAAATGACCACCAAGACTAAAACCAACTAAATGAATTTTCCGGTATGTAGACCATCTTTTGGTAACCAACCATTTAATAAATTGGCCCAAAGTTACTCCAGCGGCAGCAGTACCCGCCTTAGCAGTTGTGTAACCTCTATTGGCTAATCTACTCCAATCAAGTACAATAACATTCAAATCCTCTTTTAATAGAAAAGCTGAAATCGATAAAATGAATAGACAGCTGAATCACGATTATTTTAAAGCGGCTGCAGCCCCTTTTTTACTTCCTTTTCTAAGTATTCCTTTTTTTTGGAAAATATCGTCAGATCTACAATTAAACTTGTCAAAGATGATCTGTCTGATAATGGATAGACACTTTGAGGGTAAATTAAATTAAATTAAAAAGTCTCCAACCTCATGGTCTTGTGAGACAACAAAAATACCTTATATCAACACGCCTGGTCATGGCATAGTAGACATAGTAGTATAGTGGCATAGTAGGGTGAAATATACATTGTGATAAGTTGGACATATCGAAGAAAGACTGTGTTTCCAGATTTTTAAACGGTTTCACTGACTAGATGACCTTTAGTCAATCAATCGGAAAAATAATACCCAAATAGGTTCAAAACAGATCATCAGGATCTGAATTTGAAATTAATTTTATAAGATTTTTAAATTGTATTGTGTAAGTTATATGGATTATTGTTATATGTGAAAAGAACGATTTGATTTAATTTCGTTTGATCATGCCATGAATACATGAAACATTATTAATTATTATCAATCCAATTAAACCAGAAGTTATAATAAAGGAGGGGTCATCGTTATCAAAATTTTTTTGTTTATCGTGTTAAATCAGAAATTAATCCACTGAAATCTATCGTGTTAATTATTTATATCGAGTGACATTATCAACCCGAGATTGTGATATTAGTGGTATGTAATGGATATCCATCATCGAATATAACTTTGTAATTTTGAATACCTATAGCATTTATAACTAATTCTGTATTCAGTCAGAAAAAAATTATGAATCACACGAAAATGTTGATAGGAACGCAAGTAGACAAATATGAAGCGCCTCGTCTCTCAAAACATAAGACTACTTGCAATTTATGACGTCAGAGTGAAATCTGACGTCATAAATTGCAAGTACTCTCTCATCAGTGGTGATCTCGTTTACTCTTTGAGATCACCAGCATTTCATCTAACTTTTTTATACAATTTACTCCGAACAATGTAAATAAAGGGTTTAGTGAAACAAAAGAGTAAAGTGAAGCAAACGCTTCTACGTTGTGGAAACGTAACTATTTGATTGAGCCATACATTCTCAGTCTTAGAAAAGTTACTGCCGATATCTACAGAAACAAATAAAACCACTTTCTACGGAAACATGTGTTTCTTTAAAATTTTAAATTTTTACCTAAAATCAATTTAAAATGCGTCTAAATTCGTAAAAAGTGCTTTATTTAGATACATGCGTGTTAGTGATTCCATAATTTTAGAGAATTAGTGTACTGTCCAAAATATGTGTTGGAAACGTAGCAAAATTCTACAAGTATAATATTAAGAAAATTGAGTTTTATAATTTGTAGGACTGACTAACCTTCTGTTAATAATTTGTTCATATAGTTATCAGCATTACCGTTCCATCCGTGAACAAGGAATACAGTAGGTTTGTAATATTTATAGCTGGAATTTGAAATAGTCTGAATCTGATCATAAACTAATACCTGCGGTGTCGTAGGATTTGACCTGAAAATTGATGGATTTTTAATTTGACTTACTACTGATATCATTTTTTTTTTAAAGATATCATAAATGAGAAAATTTTCATGAATGGGTGGATTGATGGGTGGTAAGATGTTCGTTGCTCTTTCAGGCAAAAATTACTAAATGGATTTTATATATTCTATGGGGAGGCCTATGTCCAACAGTGGACGGAAAAGGATTGATAGATGAATGGATTCTGCAAATAAATGATTCGTTTATTCAAAGAAATATTACCTTGTAAATAACCAGTAAGTGTTACCATCATGGTTCCTCGAATACTGTTCAATATAAAAATTATCTACAGGATCTTCAGCATCGATAAGCTTTAAAACGCCGTCATCTCCTGAGAAGTAGAAATATTTATCGCCTTCTTCATAACCCTTGTTTGGATCTTTCAATATGTTTGCAGCACAAGCTGAAAATTATAAAAATATATGTATAATCATCATACTGGTTTGAAAGTAAACCCTCTGCCAACACGCCTGGTCAGCGCGGCGCAGTAGACCATAATCCCTCCATAGCAGAGAAGGCCCATGCCCAACAGTGGGACCTAAATGGGCTCGAGAGAGAGAGAAACAGAGAGAGAGAGAGTAGAAAAAAAATTTATAAAGCTAAAACAGTGGAAGCTAGGATCTTGAAATTTTGTGTTTTTTTTCATACTACATGAATTGACAAACAAACTTACGGCTCGCAGATATATCACTTTGGATTTTTACTTTTTTTTTGTTTGCTAGTGGTAATAAAGTATTTTATTTTTAAGGGGATGAATAAGCATTGTTTATAAACCACATTGCACCACTACTTAAGTATATTTTCAACAACATACTACACACCGAAATAATACCAACCCAATGGACTACATCAACGATAATTTTAATTCACAAAAAAGATAACAGTAGTTTTGTATTTGTATTGTATTGTATATTAGAATCCTTAAAAATATATATATACCAATAGCACAGCCAGAATAAAATTAGAAAAAGAGGGAAAAGAAATAAATATAAATAGAGGTGTTCGACAAGGTGATCCCCTATCACCAAAACTATTTACAGCTGTACTGGAGGAAATTTTTATAAAATTAGACTGGACCAGTATGGCATAAATATAAACGGAAAACAGCTAACACACCTACAATTCGCTGACAATATTATAGTTTTCGCAACAAGAAAAGAACATCTACAAAGCATGCTTATTGATTTAGAAAGAGAAAGTCACAGGGTAGGTTTAACTATGAACACTTCCAAAACCAAAGCTATGACAAACGCATCGGAAGACACCATTTTATTAAATAATCAACCTATAGAGTATGTGAAGGAATATACCTACCTAGGTCAACAAATTTCAACTACTGATATAATGGCAAAGGAAATAGATACAAAAATCGGTTAGCAGTAAAAGCAAAGCTATATAACACCTGCATACTCCCAGTCTTAACATACGGCTGCCAAACTTGGGCGCTCACTAAATCACAAAATAGGACATTAAACACCTGCCAAACAGCGATGGAGAGGAGCATGCTGAACATAAAGAGGTCAGACAGAATAAAGAATAAAACTATTAGAAAACACACGAAAATTGAAGACATAACTATAAAAATAAGAAAGTTAAAGTGGAAATGGACCGGTCATATAGTAAGAGGGAAAGAAAAATGGAATAGAAGCGTAATATTTTGGTACCCAAGAAATAGAAAAAGGAAACGAGGCATACAATACCGAACGTGGGAAGACGACATAAAGTTAATGGCAGGGAAAACATGGACCAGACTGCATTAAATAGAACGGAGTGGAACGAAATGGAGAAGGCCTATGCCAAAGCTGGGCAAACAGACCGGGTTGTCGGTGTCACAGACTCGCCAGCGTCGCTAATTTAAGTACATAATTGTAAAAAAAAACTTATCTGTGTCTGAACAAGGGCTTATTTTATTTTTTAATTTACTTATACTATGTAACTTATCCATGCATCTAAATGATTTAATCTTAAAACGTTAATTTCCCCACATTCAAAACTTCGCAGTACCTGATCTGTAAGTTTGCACTCTTATCAAATACCAACGACAATGCAAAAAATACTGATTTATTATGGTGATAAGGCTAAGCGTATGCTGAGACGCAGGCGACGCCCTGCGTTACTAAATCTGTGCTGTGCTGCGCTGCGTCCCAGCATACGCCTAGCCTAATGATCTTTGATATATGAAAACTTTCAAGCCTTAATATTTATTTACTGTAATGAATATATCAATAGTATCTATTCAATGTGGTAATATTATTAGTCTATTTAAAAAGCGTAAAATATCTATATGGTCACTTATAAGTAGATTAACACTTAAGTATAGTGTTCATCTCTAAGGAAACTACCAAAACTATTTCTAATACTGACTTTGATGTATTAAACACACACTAGCTTGACTAGTTGGAATTTTTTGGGATGCACAATTACGTTTACCTTTCACTTATCTTTTCCAGAAAGTTTTGAAATAAACATTAATGGTCTTATTCATAATGACTTATCGGAGGTTTAAAAGTTCGCTGAAATCGGTTCGCGAAAATTGTCAAAAACTGTTATTCATAATAGTCTTTTTACGCTAAAACGTTTATTATCTCTCGGATAAAATCTCCTTTTAATCTATGAATAAGGCCATTATTATTTAAAGTATTAAATATTGAATATTTAATTACCTGCTATGCAGTATGTTAAAGATAAAACTAACAAGCACTTCATAACACATGAATATTGTACCAATAACAAGTTACAATAACCACTAATTCTATTTCTATTTGATATAAATAGTTAGAGATAAGGAACAAACTTGAAATATCCTGATGTTTTGTGTTTTATCAGTTTCCTATGCACCTATTAACTGGAATAGTTCAAGATTATTATTTGTCTTCTTATCAATACTACAATTCAATGGCTTTCGTAAACTTGTAATTGATTTGATTAAATGTCTAATAATTTCTTATCTATTGTTATCATTTTGATGTACTTGTATTCATTGCCATCTAACAACGATCAGTAATTGTAAGACAAAAGTGTATTAAATACTTTTTAATTACAACAATTCAGAGTTTAAAAAAAGGAAGCGGTTGTCAATAATCCTCTTTAATATGATGTTTTTTTATACATTTATTACCTCATAACTATTAACTGGGCGAAGCGATTTTAATGATTCTTTTTTTATTTGAAAGCTGGTAGTACCCGTGCGGTCCAATTGGCACTAGGTCAGGATCTGATGATAACCTCCTGAGAAATCTAGGAAAACGCTCAAATTTCAAGGGCACATGAAGCCGGTTGAACTTTTTACACGCTTTATATTAGCTTCACTTTTATGTTTGTTTGTATGTTTGTTTGTATGTTTGTTTGTATGTTTGTTTGTATGTTTGTTTGTATGTTTGTTTGTATGTTTGTTTGTATGTTTGTTTGTATGTTTGTTTGTATGTTTGTTTGTATGTTTGTTTGTATGTTTGTATATTTCACTTTAAATGGTCAGATTCTATTCAAATTTTGCACACCTGTCAAAGACCGATGACAATGCAATAATTCGATTAAATAAAGCGTGTTTTTTAGTTTTTTTTAAACTATTATTATTTTTGAAATATTTAATTTCACGTTATAAGTTAGCTTAATGTACTTTCTAATGTTCTAGACTATATTTAAATCCGTTTGATAATTTTGCTGTGAATGAGTGACAGGCAGAGTACCTATTGCATTTACGATATAAGAATTTTTACCCTAATTTGTAAGTATAAGTAAGTCATTCACCTATATATTTTCACAGTAAAAACATTCCTTTTTAAATGTTCGTAATTCATTCGCAATTCAAATTTTTTATTTTAACGTTAGACGATTGTCTAATATGATAATTGTAAGCGGTAGCAAAACACACCCGAGAAATACCATAGTCGCCAAGAGACGAGTGCAATAGCCACTGACGTGCAAATTTAATTGCATATTGATTGCACATTGTAATTTACAAAAACAAGATATGAAGCGACTTTTCTTTATTTTTGAAGAGTGTGAATTATAATTATGTCCTTGAGGCCAAATTGTAAATCTTATAAACATTAGCCAATCCATTTAGATATCAACTTGAAATCTTATGATAAATATTATGTGTTATGCATAACATATAAATAAATATAGTAATACTCGTAGTACACAGTGTACACACAAGCAAACACGATATTATAAACAAAGTTGTTGAAATTCGGAGTCAACTGCTTTCCTCGTGGAATCGTATTAGCTAATTGTGGTAAATTATTCCTGGTATGTATTACTATTTGTTTAATTCGTATTTATGTATTTAACTATCTATATGTCGATTAACCTATGGTTGTTGAGTAAAAAAAGACATATATATGTATTATTTATTAATTTCAATAATCATAATAATTAATATTTTGACATTTTTACTGCAATTCCTTTAGAAAGGCCAAGAATTACCAGTGCGGAGACCGTAGAGCCCGGAGCTGAAACAGAAATTCATAAATTATTTTATAGGTAATCTCAGAGTCAACTGATGTTCAGATATCATCTTAATTATTTACAAAGTGTACAGTTACGTTCACCGATCCTGTACTACTATTACTACTAGTTTCGTTTTGATAGAATAATTTGGGCTGTTAGCACTGCAATAAGGGCAGTGCATATTTTTGTGGTATTATTATGGGTAGCTGGTGCCCGCGACTTCTTATGCGTGGAATTTAGAAAAAAATGCCTGTTTTTGCAACATTTTTTATTGATGCTTGGCTCATATTGGTTGCAGCATCATGTTATAGCCTTCGTCGATAAATGTACTATTCAACACTGAAAGAATTTTTCTAATCGGACCATCAGTTTCTGAGACTAGCGCGTTCAAACAAACAAACAAACTCTTCAGCTTTGTAATCTTATATATAAAATTCACGTGTCACAGTGTTAGTTACCGTACTCCTCCGAAACGGCTTGACCGATTTTTATGAAATTTTACACGCGTATTCAGTAGGTCTGAGAATCGGCCAACATCTATTTTTCAAACCTTTTTTTTTAGTATAGCAAAACAACGTTTGCCAGGTCAGCTAGTATTAGTATGAATATAGATATAATATTAGTATAGGTCAGGCAACGAAGATCGTCTTGGCAATAGTTCTTTCAGGCCTACGAGAATAAAAGACTTATGTTGTTCATTTCAGGAGCAATAGAGGTAATTCAAATATATTTTAGTAAAATCTTACCCTCTCTTGCCAAGTACGGCGTTACCCATGTTGAAAGCATTGCCAGAGCAAGTACTGAGTTCAGCTTCCCAAATGTTGGGACAGAGTCGGCCAACGAGGTGGTTGAAACGGACGGTAGCTGCGTAAAGTTCAGTGGCACGACCGTGAGAGCAGGTACTGATCCAGCATCCTGGTTGGGGATTCCTTCCACCATTAGGATAGAAATCAGCGTCACCAACTGCGTTGAAGATACCAAGAAGTTGGCCGTCAGTGTGGATAGCCTCTACGTACTGACCACTGTTACGGTTTATAGCGTTTCCGTTTCCGTTCCATGTTGGTCCAGCGGGGTCAAGTCCTGAAAATCATTTAAAATTATTTCGATTAGCTGGTATGTAAAAGTAAACTTATTTTACAACCTAACTTTATCAAATATCATGGTTTGTTGTTTTTATGCGCTAAAACTTTTGGTCTCAAAGAAGTATCACTAGTAAAAAGCTGATGTTACAAATTGGGGTCCTAAAACTTTAGTAAAGTTTACATTCCATTTTATTCAATTTTATATCAGCTTTTTGTTGTAGGTACTCGTATATATTATTATGATCAGTTGGATGGTGGGGAAGAAATCTAAATTTGAAGGTAAATAATATTGTATTGTAGTTTATGTATTATATCCGTATTCTGGTACCCATAACACAAGCATAATAAGCTTAGCTTGGGACCAGAGGACGTTGTGTAAAATGTCTATGAATATTTATTTATTTATTTATTTTATTGACTTACCTGTAACACGTCCAGGACGTCCACCAGCTTGGCGACCAGCTACACCAACAACATGAGCACCTAAACTGAATCCAACCAAGTGCATGTTATTCCAGTTGCCACCAGTATTATTAATGAGCCATACTAAGAAGTTTCCAAGGAATTGACCAACACTGGGTACTCCATTGGCAGCGGTATTGTAACCTTGGTTAGCCAGTGCTGACCAATCTACAACGATAACATTGCAGTCTTGAACTGCCAAGAAAGCAGATGTTATGAGAGGGTTCATTGCGGTGTTTCCATTGTTGTTCCACCCATGGACGATAACTTTAGTGGGGCGATCGTTGCCGAAGTTGGAGTTCCAGACCGAGTTAATATTTCCATTCGTAAGGATTTGTCGGTTAGTAGGATTGTTTCTGAAAATTAAAATATTAGGCTTACTGTAGCAAACTGTTTACTTGGAAAAAATATAGATATCTATCCTGTTTTGCAAAACTCTACAAGTCAAAGATTGTGTAGAGCAAATAGGGGTGCAAAAAGTGTAGACAGTAAGCTTAAAGGAACGCCATGCCGCGCCGTTGTGTTAGCATTAATTTTTTGTCGAGAGTTAAGTTATGAGACTCGCATGTCTTAGCGAAAATGCTAACTAAAGATGCTTAATAAATCAAATTGTGGTGGAAAAAGTGATCACCGCAAGCGGGACTTGAACCCACGACCTCGGATTTTTTTTTGCAAAACATTGATTGTTGCAAAACATTCTCGTTAGATGGCGTTGTACGTCAAAATGCGATGTAAACTCAATCGAGTGACGATTGTGGTGGTCTAATTGGTTACTGTTAGCACAACCGCAATAAGCTCAATTGGTAGAGCAATTGGCTACTGAACGGTTTCCGAGGTCGTGGGTTCAAGTCCCGCTTGCGGTGATCACTTTTTCCACCACAATTTGATTTATTAAGTAAAAGGATAGCAAGTCTATTGTAAAATTAATAAATTACTTTAGTAAATATGCTTAGATAATAATCAATTAATTGATTGATTATATCAGCCGTCGGTGTCGTGGATAAAATAGAGTATTATTATTATTATTAATATTTAATATTATTACTTGTCTATATGATGTTAAACTATTATTTATGGTAAACATACCTAGTAAAAAGCCAGTATTGGTTGTTAGCTCCGTTCCTGCTGTTCAAGAATGCCTCATCAACAGGTTCCTCCAAGTCGACAAGTACGGGATTGCCTTCACCATCAGGCATCCAGATGTAACGACTCTCTCCCTCTACATAGTGGTTGTTATCTCCAGGAATGGTGGGTATGGCATGGCCAGCGCAAACTAAAGAACAACGTACAGTATAAATTATCCATACAAATTATTTACTTTTATATTCCTTAAAAACTAACTAAAAACTTTATGTTAATAGATGAATGAAGCGTATTTGGCTGTTAATAAAAAAGATTTTAATATTTATGGATACTTTACATACTTTCTTAAGGAACTCCTGACTCGTTTCCACCGTGGAGTATAATAATTTTAATTTGTTAAGAGGATACCAAAATTCATTCAAAATTCCTAGATGACGAAGCTATCGTGCATTTTTCTATGTACGAAGTTTTCATTGTTTCTTTAGATTGAATGGCTAGAGCTCTAATTTTTAAGTATATGTTTTTTCAATATATAATCTAGGATCGCATAAACTCAGAAACGCGATTGAAAAAAGTTTTCTCGATAGAAAATCTTAGCGAAAATACCTCTCTCATTTCAAATTTTTTTCATTTGTCGGTCTATTATCGCGTATTAACTAATGAAATAACTTTAAAAACATAAGTAACTATTATATATAGAAACACGTAAATCAGAATTAAAATATATTTAGTAGATTTTGAGTAAATAGGAAAAGTATCCCTAATTCTTCATTTTCTGTGCCTACTGGCTG
This sequence comes from Orgyia antiqua, assembly GCA_916999025.1. Lineage (NCBI taxonomy): Eukaryota > Metazoa > Arthropoda > Insecta > Lepidoptera > Erebidae > Orgyia > Orgyia antiqua. Next base: position 27,379,851 of record OU779862.1, read on the forward strand.
TGTTAATATGTACGTGTCGGCGATGATATACGATAATATTGATGTAGGCCCTTAAATAAGATATTGTAACACCCATTACTTTTTAGATTTCATGCCCTCAGTATATCAAGCATTATATTAGCGTGGTATAATATCTTAAAAAAAAGACCTCTTGGACGCAGCGCAATACGGGGCGGTCTGACCAATTCCGCCGGACTTTCAATTCAACCATGCTCTACGCCCTACATACCGCCAGGGACAGAAATAGATGGCGAAACATCGTTAAAGCGAAGATCTTGCAGAAAGGTGATCACGACCCTCATCCATGAGAAACATGATGAGAGGAGGAGTTGGAGAGCCATTTTTAATTATTTTGAAACAAAGTTGTTATTTTTGAATGTATGTTACTATGTGATTTTTTATTATTTTTTTATGTGAGGAATGCATTTACGCACTTTGTGTGGGACTCCCGGGTCAGAAACGGACCCGGACTGTCATACAAATGTTTTTCTGCATCTGGGTGTTTACTATGTATTATATGTAGGTATGTATTTACAAAAGAAAAGTATTATATGTAGTATATCCATATTCTGGTACACATAACACAAGCATAATAAGCTTAGCTTGGGACCAGAGGACGTTGTGTGAAATGTCCATAAATATTTATTTATTTAGTTTTTAAATTCCACGCGTATAAACGTTGCGGGCAACATCCATTGGCAACATCTATGTTATTATATGATATCCCGCTAATACTTATTATCACTCTAAATCACTAATACCTACCTAAGATCGCGTTTCTGGACGAAATTTCTTGCCAATTACAATATAAAAAAAACACAGAGTTACATAGCAATTTTCAATACAGTCTGTTTATTAATATGACAAGACAAATCTTAAAAAAAGTACTTGATTAGGGAATTATTTTTTAGGATATGGTGTTATCTAAAATATTTTAAACATAATTAGTTTAAATACAAAAGAACTTCAAGGAGTGCCCGTGAATATTCTACATATATCTAATCATAAACAGCTCAAATTCAGATATATTCCGCCAAAACTACGAAGTGAACTTATTAGAGTAAAATAATTGTTATAATTTAAAAAGGCACAATACCTCTGTTCCCGGCGTTTTGTGCCTTTTTAAGTTAGTAACGTGATTAAAGTCCCGGTAATGTTAACAGCTGTTCGTCCGTCTGTAAGCAGCCTGTATTTGAGGAAAGGTGATAACTAAGTAGTTGAAAGCTACGGAACGCTTCGCGATGTCCGACTCGTACTTCGCTGGTTTTTAAGAATAATAAACTTAGAATCACTACACTAATCGGCCATAACAAATATTTTCGCTAATGGTATACTTTGTCTTAAATTAACCGATTTAATCCAAAATTAGTAACTTTTATTATAAACTCACATGCGACGAAAGCAGCCAACACTACGAAGGTCTTCATGTCTGAGTTTACAAACTGATTTAATCAAGCGACTTTGGACTTTATATGCATATTTTATCAATAAAATGTCAGTAATCTTATAAGAATTAAGTATTAAGTAGGATAATAGGTAATTTATCGTAATTCTTAGCAGTGATTATCGAAGCAAATTATAATTAAAACAAAAAGCATTATCAACCTTTAAACATGTTTTGCATCATAGATCGTGGGGGTCCCACGTTAGGAATGCCTTCTTGCTTCTTCTAAAATTTTTCATATACCTAACAGGGCTCTGAAAACTGTTGTAGGATTTATCTCGGTTTTGTTCTTCAAGGTATGTATTAGTAGGAAATTATAGGGTATGATGGGCATCTCTCAGGTCACTACTAAGGACTTTTACATCAGATCAAAGGAAAACTAAAAAATGTCAATAGTATGATTGTAAGTAGAGTGGATATTTTTGAGTTACACTAGCTGCCCGATTCCTGCGAGCACTAACGGTAACAACTTATCATAAAATAATTATATTAAACCTAGCTAAATCTAAAATATATTAATTAACCCATGTATAGTCATATACGTATAGAGTAGCTATAGAGTTATAGTCTTATTCATAATGACTTATCGGAGATTTAAAAGTTCGCTAAAATTGGTACTCGAAAATAGTCAAAACTTGTTGTTCATAATGGTCTTTTTACGCTAAAACGTTTATTATCTCTCCGATAAAATCTCCGTTTAAACCTCCGATAAGTCATTATGAATAAGACCAATACTCTATACGTGTATAACATAGTGTAGTGAATAGTCAACTGAACTAAATGTGATTAATTTCGTAAGAAAGTGGTTTTATTTCATCATCTCCTAAGAGTAGCATATCTTCTTTATGTCATAACTAACTGTTGCCCGCGACTTCGTATGCGTGAAATTTAGAAATCAAACCCTTAAAAACAGAAGTGTACTATACTGGTCAATAGATGGCGTTGCACAATTTTTTAAATCGCACTATGGTTTGTTTACCCACATTAACACTCGTCAAAATTATTTGATTACTAGTTCGATTATCGCATTTATAAGGAAGTAAGGATAAGGATAGTCTTCGTTCTAATAATAGTATCGTTTGCATTATTTTGTAATCAGCCAAATAACAATTTTGGTTATTTTTCTCGTGATACGCATTGATATCTTGGCTGGCAAAACATATAAAGACTGAAATACATGTTGGCATTTCATCTTTTTCAGATAAATTCTACGTTTAACAACTATTTTCAGATTTGCTTCTAAATTCATCCGATGAATTGTGTGTACAGTAGTTACTAGACATCTGCCTTGTTAGAAGACCTGTTATATTTTAGTGCTAGTTGCTAGTTTTTAAAATGTTCTATGTTTATGTATTATATTAATTATGCTTTATTAGTTTTAAATACTTAACTGTATCAGTAAGGTAAAATAAAACTATGTATATGTATTCAATGACTTAGATTAAATTTTTTTTATATCATAAATATGGTAATTAGTACGAATTTATTGCGAAATGAATTGTCAGCGTATTTAGTAAACACTGTTTTAATTATTTTGGCCTTATACACATTTTACTTATTGTCCGAGTTTACTTTTTGTTTTATTGTTTGGTTATATTATAAGTATACATTGTATTCTCATTGTATTTCTCATTTATTTTACTAACATCGCAAATCTGGTAGGTAGTAATTAAGATTCCGTCTTCCACAGCTGCAAACCATTATCTAATCTCCATTTATTTTGATACAAATTTATGTATGTATTGCATGTACGTGGTATGTAGCTGTAGGTTCTTTTAAAACTAATAAAACCATTATCAAGTTGAATCAAGATTACTATCACTTATGATTGTTATGATACAAAATCACACCACCTTACATCATATCGTATGATTTATAATAAATTTAAAAGAAACAGGTAGTCATAGCAGATCTAATATTCAGACCATCTGATTATTGGCGATTTATCAGGTAATATGATGACCACCTTGTCCATGTGACGTATATAGTCGCGTGATATTGTAGACTAGTGTGATTTTATATTGCAATTACCATTATCTTAAGTATATTTCGTAAATAGCGTCGTATATAAATCGTCAAAGTCACGGGGAATCATTGAATGCAAGCAAGTTGTGGCGTTTTATGGGGAAGGCCTGCGTCCAGAAGTGGATGGAGAGAGGCTGATGGATGGATGGACGGATATGTATATATATATATGTGATGCATATTTCGTTTCACTAATCGTCTCTAGATATTCTTGTCAAATCAATAAAATCTAGAATTTTTTCTGCAAAATTCACTTGAAATGTCATCATGTGATGATGAGTATTTGTTGCAGCATTAACTGATATACTAACATAAACTGAATTTTCAGCTCTCTGGCTATTATCGAAGTTTCAGTAATAGTATCCCGTTTTACCTTTTAGTATGGAACCCTTTAGGGTTAATGCTTTTTAAAAATCTTAGGCAATCGTATAAAAACTTGTGATAAAAGTAAATTTTCATTTTATCTTAATCGATACTAATACTAGCTGACCCGGCAAACGATGTTTTGCCAAGTAAATGTCAGTTAGGGGCTTGAAAAATAGATGTTGTCCGATTCTCAGACCTACTGAATACGCATATAAAATTTCACACAAATATAGATTATGATTATGATTATGATTATAAAATTTGGTAAAAATTGGTAAAGCCGTTTCGGAGGAGACGGTAACTGACATTGTGACATGAAAATTTTATATATTAGATTATACAGAGGAAAGATTTGTATTTTTGTATGTAACGAATAAACTCAACAACTTCTGTGCCAATTTCAAAAATTCTTTCACCATTGGAAAGCTACATTTACCCTTAGTAACATAGACTACAAAAATAATCTTATATCCACCCGTGCGAAGCCGGGACGGGCCGCTAGTTGTCTATAAAGTTAGAAGAAAACTTAATAAGTGACGTCTCAAGCCAAGAATTAAATATGGCATGAAACGTGACGACAAACAGTACACTGATTTTTTATCTAATCAAGCATTTTTTTTATTTTTATTTATTTAATTATTATTATACAATGTCATTTGCTTATAGTTAAAACATAGCCCCACAAAACCGTGTGATCGGTTTGACTGTGGGGTCTAGTCTCCGTACAGATATAGCTTTATAATAAACTTGTAATTTTAACATTTGTTCAGGTAATACTTAAATATTTTCCTTTTGAAAGCCCCTGCATTATCCTCATTTCTGATATTCTCAGGTAAGCTATTTAGGAGATAAGGCAAGCGCTTTCTCAAAGATCTGTCACCGTAGTAGTTGGTTATTTTAGGTACTTCAAACCTGCCAGTTGTGACTGAGCGGGTGTTATATTTGTTAGATATACATGTGAGGTTAAGTTCCTGATTACCATGGTTATGTACAGCCAGCAAGTATTTATGTTTCAAAGAGACGGGTAAAATTTTACATATTTTAAATAGCTTAGTATAATCATTTTTACATTGTTTCTTAGTTTTTTTGTTTACAAGAAGTTTAAGAAACCTAATTTGAATTGTTTCTATTTCATTTAAATATGTTTTAAAGGTTAGGCCATAACAATCCAAAGCATAGGAAATAATTGGGTCAACCAGTGTCATATATAAACATTTTAAAGTACCTATCGGCACTTTGAATTTTAAGTGATAAAATTTACCTAGCAATATTCTAAGCTTCGAACAAATATAATTAATATGTTGATACCATGAAAAGTCCTCGTCAATTTTGACACCAAGATATGTGACACTGCCTACCCTTTCTATGGGTTTACACTGACAGTTTTGTCTATCATTATGAAGACATGAAAATTCGTGGGTATAGATTAGCTGTTCTACTGGCACTTGTAAATATGGAGAGTGAATAATAAGTAGTTTAGTTTTTTCTGAGTTAAGTATGATACCGTTGTCGTGGGACCACTGGACCACCTTGTCTATATCTTGTTGGAGGAGGGTGCAGGTTTCACGCATGTCTGTACCAGCACACAGCGCACACAAATCGTCAGCGAACATGTACGCCGAGCTGTGCTCCAACACATTGCATAAACTATTCACGTGTATAAGGTAGCTGATGGGCGCACATCCCGAGCCCTGGGGCACGCCGTACTGTACATCCACTCGCTCACTCAGCGTGTTGCACACCTTTACTCGGTTCGAGCGCGATGTAAGATAATCGCGAAACCAGTGGTTAAGTGGTTCCACAACTCCGCATTCCTCCATCGCTCTTAGAAGGGTATTAGATTCGAGTGTATCGAATGCGCGTTTGTAATCGAAGAATATAGCTACCACGAATTTTCTGTCATTCAAGTAATTATTGATTTCGTTTGTGAATTTAGACAATAATGTGTTAGTACTTCTCCCTCTAATAAAACCGTGTTGACAATTATTCAATATATTATGTTGTAATAGGTATTTATTTAATTGGTCAACAATACATTTTTCCATGATTTTGTCAATGCTCGATAACACGGCTATAGGTCTATAATTTGATGCGTTTTTACGATCTCCTTTTTTGTGAATCGGTCGTATGATTGCCTCTTTTAATTGCTTTGGAAATTTGTATTGTTTTACAGATAGATTAATAAATTTAGACAATACAGGACTTATCTTGTCAGCTATGAATTTGAGGTCGGACATGCGTATGAGATCACTGCCCGGTGATTTATCAGAGTTCATTTTTTTAATAACCTTGGTTACGTCTAAACAGGTGACCGGCTGCCACCTCATACTCATGTCCACCTGCTGTACATATGCGTCCCTATTTAAAAAAACTTTGTCGCATGAATGTTTTATGTCATTTATTTCTTTATTAAAATTTAAAGCAAATTTATTGCAAATGTCGATAATACTATCCTTAGTACCCATGTTCGAAAGGATCGCAGCATCCATATCCGGTTTAATATTACCCATCATAATGTTAATTCTATTCCATAATTTTTTTATGTTATTTTTACATGACAAAATACTTTCCCTATCATATCTATTCCTACTTTTATTTATAGCTTTATGACACTTATTTCTGTACTTAGTATAGTTTAAACGTTTTAACATATTTTTCGGTTCGTTACTCCACACTTCAAACAGTCTGTCCCTTTCTTTTATCATTTTCTTTAAATTATTATTTATCCACGCTTTATTATTTCTATTCCTAGCATTACATCTTTTAGTTGTATAACAGTCATTATAAAGTGATGCAAACAATTGGTATAGGGCATTATACATGTCGATCGGGCATTCTAAAGATAATATCCTATCAAAGTCTATGTTTAACAATTGTTCGCGAACTTTTCTGTTATCTAATACGATTTTAGTATCCACTGGCAGTGGCGAGCGGTGAGTTTGAGTGGGGCGCGTTGAATCACGCCGGTGTGAGGCTGATGTCTGCAAAGTGCGGTTCCATTGCATAACAGCGGACACAAGATAATGGTCAGAGATTTTATGTTTTATTACCGCTGAGTTGATAGTTCCACTATTTTGTCTAATATATATATGGTCTAAGCATGATTTTACTGTTTGTCCTAATACAATTTCTTTTCTCGTTACATCTTTTATACATTGCACAAACCCGTACTCATATAGCATATTTTCATATAGTATAACATGTTTATTATCACTATTCAATAGATTAATGTTTATATCTCCGCAGAGAATCGCTTTTTTGTTAATTGGCATTTTTTTTAATAAGTTTTGGAGTTCAGACAGGAATAGTTCTATTTTGTCTTTTTTGTTAATTCTGGGTGGCCTATAGATAGCTAATAAGTATATTAATTCATTATTACAATTTAATTCAATGGAAACGCACTCTGCCGACTGTAATTCGTGTCCAACCATTGAGTCACAGACTCGTGCGCTCAGTGCTTGTCTCGTATAAACCAACACACCACCACCTGTTCGTCCTGTTCTCGTGAATGTATTTAAATTAAACCCTTTAATTTCGAATAATGATAGCAAGGAGTAGTTTATATTAGGTTCGGTAATAACAATAACATCAAGATGCTGAAGGCAGTCGTGTATAGTAACCAAAAATTCATTAAAGTGTTTTTTAATAGAACGAATGTTTACGTGAAGTATACCTAATGTTTTTTTATTAGCAAATGAGTGTATCCAATTGTTAATATCATCTATGCAGTTATAAATAACAGAATCGTCGGAAATAAGGTCCGCGATATTAATAGTGTTGAATGTTGCGGTTATAAATAAACAAGTATACACAATTAAAGATTATTACGATAAAGGTACCTACCTAAATTGTTCGTAACAATTCAATTAAATCGTTCTCAGTTCTCAACCATTTCGCTTGATCACCTTCATTTTTCTTAACCAACACCTTACCATTAGCGACCCAAACATATTGAAATTTTCCCTTTAACTGTTTTTTAGCGTTCCATATTAAACTTTTGGTGTTTTTCGGTAAATCTTCGTTTATATATATTTTACTGTTCATTGAGCCGCCGGTTATCGTGTTACTTGTCATATCAGTAGGTAGTCGGCGTTTGGCTAACCAGTTATTACGCGCTTCAGTTTCTTTTGGTAAAAATCCTACTAAAATCGATGGTGGCTTCATACCTTCTTTAGGTGGCCGACTTCTTTTTGACCATTCGATCTCATCACAGCTTACCCCCAATCTGTTGCCAATCTTTGTGACTATATCCTTTATATTTTCGCCTGGTAAATATTCTATTCCCATAATTTCAATGTTATTCCTACGTGAACATTGCTCAATGTCATTTATTTTCTGTTCTAGTGCGGTATTACATTTTTCAAGGTAGACGCATTTATTGGATATATTAACCACAGTCTTCTCCAATTTTAACATTTTTTCAGAACTTTTTTCTTGTTCTGATAGCAGGACGTCATATTTGTCTGAAAGAAGACTTATACTTTGCTGTATACTATCCAGATGCTTTTTAAGAGATGGTATAGCACTCACTTTCTTCTGTATGTCCTTCAATAGTTTTTCAAAGTCTTGTGCATCTTCTTCTACTTCTTCTACGTCTGTGCTTTCATCTTCGCAATTGTTACAAAAGATCCTTGTCTTCCCTGCCTTCATATCTGCAACGAGTCCTTTCACACATTGCCTATGAAAGGTTCCTTGGCATGGTCCTTGACACAGGAAATGTGCACCTTTTTTGGCTAGGATTTTCCTACACTTTTGACATTCCATGATCATGAAGAATTGTAGGTAGTTATAATGATAAATAAGAATCAATCGTAGTGTACGTGCGCTTCGAACAGCGTCGCGCGCGAGACTGCACTGACTGAGACATGATATTAATGTTAACAATATATTAACATACATTCGATGTATGTTACATTTCATACTCATTCATTTGTGATCAGGCATATGCAACTTGTTTATTCATTTGATATTTCGTTAAAAGAAAAGAGATTTTCTAGTTTTCTAGTTTTTCTAGTTTCATTAAAGTACAAAAAGTTGAGCTTTGTGAGGGATATTGCCAGTGGCGGATTTACCCTAAGGCCCGGTAGGCCCGGGCCTAGGGCGCCCAGATTTAGGGGCGGTAATTTATATAGTGGAAGCTGAGAAAGGGGCGGCTAATCGCTTGGGGCCTAGGGCGGCCGAGACTGCAAATCCGCTACTGGACATTGCTCTGCACTAATGTACTTAGTAATGTCTGTGATAATGGGATACATTATTTTATTGCCTAACTTTATGAAACAGGCGTCTGCAGAATAATGTCAATTGCTATAAAAATAAAAATTCGATTTGTTCACCTTATTGTCTAAATAAATTAAATGAAATCTTAAAGTCTGTTACCATTACCATTTCTTTGTGTATTTCCTTAGAGGTACCAAAACTTAAAAAAAATCTATGATTTTTAAGGCGATTTCACGAACAGACAGAGCGATTCACTAGTTATAATGTTCTGTGTAAACTAATCGAAACATGTCAATTGTTTTATACCGAAAACCACCAGTATCTTTAATTATGGAACTTTAATTTCTTAATGTTATGTGAGCGGGTTGTGGATAGATTTTTTAGTTGTTTTCCTATCAAATTGTCTACGTTGTTCGCAATTTAACTTTTTATTGTGCCAATATATCCATTTTTATTACATCATACCACGTAAAAATACTAACAATATTGTCAGTTCGTAGTTTCTAGCGAATTTTTTGATAAATTTATCATTGCAAAATGAAGTGAGCTGTGATTATGTTTTAATTGATATGATTTCTAAAGCTAATTTTATTTATTATCAGATAATTTCAATTTAATTTATCCATAGCATGTCTTGATTGATATATTAAATGATAATTTTGAAAATATTTTCAGCAGTGTTACCATGTGTCAGCAAGTGATTAGGAATAGTATGAAAATAATAACTGATAGAAGAAATTATTATAGTGTTATTTCAAGATATGTATAAAAACTTAAAGTCAAGGGTGAATTCACTTAACACTTGTAGGGTCCTGAATAAAATATATGTAGGCCCTATTTATTTTATGTATATTCAGATTCGAACTTGTTTTCTTATTAGGTACTAGCTGTTGGGCGCAACTTCGTACACGTGGATATTAAAAACTAAACCTTAACAAATTATTCAAAAAAGCCATCCTCATGAGCCGCTCTATCATTTAAAAAATACCGCATCAAAATCCGTTGCGTAGTTATAAAGATATAAGCTCACATAGGAACAAACATACAAAAATAACGACTGTTTTATAATAAGTAAAGATAACAGCTTTGACCTAAAGTGTGCATTTTGACATAAGCGTTCTCAGCGCCACAACGACTTGATAAAATTTTGACAAAGAAAATCGCGGAAAGCAGTTGCTTGAATATTGCGTTTGCACAGTTTGTTTATAACAGTTTATTGCAGAACGGGCCTAGAGTTTTGTCTGGTTTTAATCTAAGAACTGTAATAAATGCTAGAATAGAGAGATGAACTCCTTATTTATATGGTTAAAATCTTAAATAATATGATAGTCTCAATTAAACATTGGAATTTCAATAAACAATGTAATATTAAAATTTGCGGAACTCTAAAATGGACTGTATTATCACATAATCTTCTTTAGAGAGATAAATTAAAATAGATAAACATAGACTTATACTTGTATAAATACACATCTTTAAATCACCTTTAATTTAGTATTACTGTAGGTGAAACTTATATCCATGAAGCTTCTGGTAGTTTTAGCTACTGTAGTTGCGCGTGAGTTGTTCTTTGTAAATAAGCATTCTGTTTTGAATTTTCTATTCTGGATTCCAATAATGTGCATCCATATGTTTTATATGTTTTATTATTTCTATTCTATTCTGTGCTTTTTTACAATTTGCTAACTTTATTATTGATTTCTTAGAGCCAATTATAAAAAAAAAATATTAGCGAATCTTGAAGTATTTAAGATACTGTAATTAAATTTTGTTTTAAACAGTCTGCGCTGGGAGTGCAATCCCTGTCATTCCCGGGGACAACAGTCACTATGTGGAGGGTGAGAGCCGCTACATTTGGATGCCTGATGGTGAAGGAGTCCCTCACTTGGTAGACTTACAAGCACCTGATGATGAAGCGACTTCGAGATCCATCAGGAATGGTGCCAATAATCAATACCGGCTTTTTACCAGGTATGTTTGTTACGTAATTTTCCGGTTATGTAGTTTATGCCAGAAATGGTATTCTATAAAAACTTGAAGTCATCCGTGAATTTATGGCAACAAGCTCGTGCTTAGTTAAATTAGTGATGTCCGATATAGGAAGCTCAATGTATTGTCTGTATCTTTGATAACTTGAGTATTTATAATTTCGAATGTACAACCTGTTTTTGACGTTGCTACAAATTAGCGGAATGGAAAATCTTAAGTTAAAATATTTTATTGTTAGGACGATTGATATGTAATTGATTGAATTGACATCTGAGAAGAGATTATTAAAGACTGATGCCAATATCTCTAGTGTTTTAAATAATCTATTACACCATTCATATTTAAATAAGTTACAATTAAGAAAGAAAGAAAATTGCATAATTATCCTTTGCGTAGTTTTAAAGATATCAGCTCACATAGAGACATACATACAAAAATGACGACCTTGTATTATAACAAGTAAGGATATCACTCATATTTTTTCTGTTGTTTTCAGAAACAATCCAAATAACCCTCAAGTGATTGTCCACGGCAATGCCAATACTATCTGGAGCTCTAATTACAACGGCGCGCTTGCTCTAAAGGTGGTCGTACATGGATGGAATAGCAACGGAAACTCTGCAATGAATCCTCTAATTACTTCAGCTTTCCTTGCCGTTCAAAACTGCAACGTTATTGTTGTAGACTGGAATCAACTAGCTAATAGTTCTTACTTGACAGCTGTGTCGGGAGTACCAAGCGTAGGCCAATTCCTTGGCAACTTCTTGATTTGGCTCATCAACACCGCTGGAGGCAACTGGAACAATGTGCATTTAGTTGGATTCAGTTTAGGAGCTCACGTTGTGGGGAACGCTGGACGCACTGCTTCTAATCGCCCTGCTCGTATTACAGGTATCGTATAATATTAATGAATTGATTCTTTGCATTTTTGAATAAGTTTTTAAATTATGCTATGAACTCTCTGTATAAGTATATATATTTGTCTATAATTTAGTCTTACACAATTTTAGATTTTAACTCCTGTGGTAAAAAACAAATGCTACCGATATTTTTCATCGATAACTTTACGTCTAGCCTTCTATTAGGCAAAAACATCATCTGAAAATTAATGCAACTCTCTTTTTGCGTCAAGATGTAACAAAACAAAACCTATGTTTAAAAAAATATCTAGTACTACTAAATAGAAGTATTATATTTTTTGTTACTTATCGTAATCATATATTCAGCTGTTTTGTTTTAAGGATTGGACCCTGCCGGCCCTAACTGGGGTGGAAATTCAAATGCGCTGAGGCAAAGCGATGGCCAATACGTTGAAGCTATTCACACTGATGGTGGCCTTTTGGGTATCTTCGATGCCATTGGCGGGTCTAATTTCTATCCTAATGGTGGAAGAAACCCTCAGCCTGGATGCTGGATCAGTACCTGCTCGCACAGCCGCGCACCCGAGCTGTTCGCCTCCAGTGTTCGCACCAATCACTTTTCTGGCAGGCAGTGTGGCAACATCGGTCAAGTATCTAACCCAAATAGTTGTACTGGTTCAACGCTTATGATGGGCAACGGAATTATAAACAAAAGAGGGTGAGCATTCATATATTCTATAAATATTATAAAGCCGAAGAGTTTGTTAGTTTGTTTGAACGAGCTAATCTCAGGAACTACTAGTTTGAATTCAAAAAATCTGTTTGTTTTGGATAGTCCATTTATCGAGGTAGGCTATATAATATCCCGTACGTACCAAGCGTGTTGTCACAGGGTTTATTTTCGAGTTTTCCATCTCTCGCAATAGATGTTAACTGCTAGTATTTTCTCTTAGGTGGCTCTTATGGTGACACTTGTATTCTTAATCCAGCACCACACGGACCAAAGTTAAAGGGACGGATTAAATAGATTTTTTTAAAAGCGATATCTTTTTTTTTAGTTTGGTTATCATTTTCTAGTAGCTGTAATTTATCTACGAAGTCGGAACTGTTATGTGGATTCCCTTTAATATCTCATTACTAGCTGTTGCCCGCGACTCCGTCAGCGTGGAATTTAAAAATTTTTCCCCGTTTTTGCATCATTTTTTACTACTACTTCTCTTCTACTGGTCGTAGCGTGATGTTATAGAGCCTAAAACCTTCCTCAATAAATGTCCTATCTAACACTGAAAGAATTTTTAAATCGGTCCATTGAGTGGTTCCTGAGATTAACGCGTTCAAACAAACAAACAAGCAAACAAACAAACAAACAAACTCTTCTGCTTTATAATATTAGTATAGATGAATGTTGAATACGAATTATGTTTTAAACAATAATCTTTTTATGTTACAGAGCTGGTATCTACGGACTCACTACTGGAAATTCGTGGCCATTCTAAATATTAGTTAAATCATTTTAAAATTTTATGTAAATAAAAATGTTATTTAAATTACATGAGTTTTTTTATAATATTTGACTCAAAAGGCGCTAAATAAATAAAATATAGAAAGGAAACTAAAATTTCCAATAAAAAGATTGCATCCAATTACATGATAAATTTATCTTATAGTTTTTAATAGCGACGGCGTTTTCATCGATAATACTATCAGGTAAACGCCCAAGGGATAAAATGTATGGGATTGATTATGTATATTTTTAATGATTTTGATTACAGTTCGATAAAAAAGTGCCTAAAAAGTAGAGTAAAAAGATAGCAAAATATAACCAGACTTAGAATTATTTTTATTTGTTTACCACATAATTATTTTACATTGGTTAAAGAAATTTGACTTTCTAGAGATATTTTCTCGAATTATTGTCCTGTCTACTATTAAATAATACATGTACTATATCTTAGAGCATCAAATATTTATCAAATTAAATTAGACACGTTTGTGGCACAGATTGTTCGTTATTATATTAGATCACAATATTTTCAGAAAGATAAACGGAAAAATAATTAAAAATACTAATCTACGTAAGAATAAGCTAGTTAGTATCCCGCGAGTTTTTTCATGTTAGTCACCACACGAAAACGGATTAAAAATACAAGTGTCACCACCCTCCATACTGTAAAAGTCAGCTAAGGAACTAACACACATCACACAACTAACTACACAGATAACATTTTACGAGAATCTCGAAAAGAAACCGTGCGCCAACAAACGTGGTCATTTTCATTTCACGTTTCAACGTAGGTATTTGCCTTAGGTATTGCTATCCCTATTTCCGAGCGCCGCGCTGAAAGGGACAAATATAGATGAAGCGGATTTTACCTACAAATTCTTTGAAAAAAGACGTTTCGTACTTCCGTTTTTTTTCGCGAGAGTTAAACCGATTTTAATAGTTTTAGTTTTTTTTTGTGGTAAAACTTTACCGAATTTGTGTGATAGACGCTGCAACTTTATCTAAAGACAACCGAAAAAAGTGGGTTTTTCGGATCGTCATATTTCTTTTAGTTATTATGTTTGGATAAAAAGAAAGTAATAGAAGCATAGATATACTCTATATCTATAATATAACGCAAAAACTATTATAATCTTACAACTTATTTTTTAAATTATAAACTTATATTATAAACTTTCGCGAAGAAAAAACGGAAATACGATACCCATACTTTTGTATGGAGCATAGTTTGGTATCGTGCCGTCTTAAGGAGACGTGCGCACACCGTCACTCTGACGTCATTTACTAAAGTAGGGTAACGAAAAGGATAAACAAACAAAAAAAAACTTCTTACGTACAAGTACATACTTCTAAGTATTTATATCATATTTCTAAGTACATACTTTTTAGGCCTCCGAACCAAAAGGTAAAATGGGTCCATAATACTGATATTTCGCAATCCATCCGCCTATCACTAGGCTGTATTTGTGAAACGGTGATAGCTAAAGAGATGAAAATTTCACAGTTTATGTATATCAGTTGATGCTACAACAATAAATAGTCATCATCATCATTCACTTTATCAAATGCTTTGTGGTTAATCTGGCGTCGTTCCGTAACGTGTATGTGATAAAACATAATAAATAAAATATAATAAAAATAAAAATATAAAAAATAAGTTTAAGTACTAAGCAAAAAAGATAACATAAGAATAAAGGTGTTTAAAATGAGTTTCGTTATTTATGTTTATTTCTTCGATTAATATTGGTTTGCTTTCCTTATTTCTTCGTTCATAAAACATCTGTTTGATGTGATAAAACATAACGCAGCCGAAATAACGCAGGTCTTGTAGTTAGTCATAAGTTTGGGATCACTACATCCACAGATACTATATCTTACTACACTGTGGTCTTATGGTACAGCTTTTGTCATAAGAAAATTGAACATGATATAGTCTGGTAACATAAAACCAACGAACAGCAGTTTCAGTAATCCCATTTTTGTCCTTTGGTACGGATCCCTAAAAAGAAATTGAAATTTTAAATTAACGTATTGATAATTTTTACGACACACAAATAAAACATCCGCTGTTTCTTTTATCTTTGTAATTTCGGTATTTATCATAATAATATGAATAGATTATTAAAACTGGTACAAAACTGAATGGTTAAAACCTTGGTGGAAAACCTTCGAAACAATTTTTGAGATAACACAAATCACACGAGTCACGCTTTAATCAATACGCCCTTCGTATGCTTGGAATTTAAAAAGCAAACTAACAAATTATACTGAAATATCATCTTCTTAAACCACTATATCTAGTAAAAGAATCGGCATCAAAATCTGTTGCGTAGTTCGGAAGATATAAGCTCACATAGGGACATATATACAAAAATGTTGACTTCGTTATATAATAAGTAAACATTAGTAATGTCACTAGTGTAAGTCTGGGCCTCTTTCACGATCTACAAGTAAACCGTTGAGTAGTTACTTTCCGAGTAGCGCTAATTGTCAAGTAAAAGTTACGAGTATCTTTTATCAATTTCACAAACAAAGTCTAAGCTCCGAGTAGCTACTTACGGGATAAGCGAATGACGTAACAAATTGAACATTCATTGACTCAATAATACGTCAGATGTGCTGCCAAATCTGTCAGTGCACTTGTCAATGTCATTTATTTTCATGCAGCTATTGTGTTTGTGTACGATCGTTTTATGTATGAATTTTTTTTATTCAATGGATAAAGTAAAACGTGATAGGAGTGTTAACTTTACCTTACATGAGGGAATATTTTAATATCTGCGTCCTTCGCTAGCCGAAATCTGCCAAAAAAATCTGTTTCATCTAAGTCCGTAAAATAATTAACACGCAATTAAAATATTCGAAGAAGTGACGAATTTTCTAATTCATCTAATTGATGATCAATGAAATCAATTTTTATTAATCATCAATCAAATAAATTAATGTAGAAATCCATTTTTTTTAATAATTAGAACAAATAAAAACTGTGATGTGGTTTACTTGTTGGTTAAATACGTTACTTGGTAGATGAAGCAGCAAGTAAGTTACCGGCTAGTTTATCCCTTGGTTAGCGCTACTCGAACATTGTGAAATTCAAACATCAACTTAACGGTGACTTCATCTTGCGAGTAGCCTACTTGACACTTTACTTGTAGATCGTGAAAGAGGCCCTTACCCCACAACAAATTGTTACGATTAAAAGATTCTGAGTATCCTACATCTGCATATTTTGTTTTATCATAGTATCGTGACAAGCTGTTTATTTCGTACGCTTGAAATTTAGAATTCGAAACCTCAACAATTAAAAAAAAGCCATCCTCTTAAAACGCTCTATCTATAAAAACAACCGCATCAAAATTCGTTGCGTAGTTTAGAACTCATTTTAAAGTAAATATTTATTAGTACAATAATTATTTAACTATTTTTTAACTTTCTGATCTAAGAGAAGAAAGTGAGATAAATTGAAAGAAAAAGAACTTTTGTAATACAACAATTAGAAAAAAAAAATTGGATTAGATGCCAATTACAAAGCCAGAATTACATTTGTCTGACATGATGTTATTGCACGCAAAATAAATTAAAAATATGCATAAAGTGGGTATAAATAGATTTTTATAATACTTATAATAAATCATATAACTATTATAAAAACGATCTAATAGTATGCAGAATAAAACTATATTATTGCTAGATGACCCGGCAAACGTTATTTTGCCATACAAATGTTAGGGGTGGATAGGACAACCCTTATCACTTAGGGGTATGAAAAATACATAGTAGCCGATTCTCAGACCTACTGAAAATGCATAAAAATCGGTCAAGCCGTTTCGGAGGAGTATGGTATCTAACACCGTGACACTAGAATTTTATATATTAGAAGACAGAACGAAGAAAGTATGTGATAGTTGCAGTTAACTTGACGATGTTATCAAATAAAATATTTGTAGAATTTTTACACAATTCTTCAGATTTTTATAGGGTATTTTATTATGATAGTATTAAAATACCCGATAAGCAAGACTTTATTTTTTACACGCATTTTTTAGCTTGGTATGTACTTATCAATGCCTTAATCTATGTAAAGGAATCTTGAAATGTAATTAATTTCACCCATAGGCAGTAGTCGCATTAACTTGAAAGTTTACACACATTAAGGACCGATGACAGTGCAATAAAAATGGTTTAGGATATACAAACGTGTTTAAGCAAATAATAAGCTTGCTCAAGCAGATTATTTTGATTTAAGAACACCTTGCCAGACATAGAGAGGCTATACAAATATCAATTGTCCTGAATGAAATTGAAGTGGCGACTTTCGCGCCGAATACGGTTCCACTACTGACTACACCACGAGGCTTATTATCTCCAACGTTTACGGAATTCTAATTAAATTAAAGGCGTCACATAGACATTTATCGTGCCATAATCTTCATACAACGAGATATGATAAACAATCTAACATGTATATAAACAAACCCTCACCATTTAGATCTGTATTACTGTAGCTGAAACTTATAACCATGAAGCTTCTGGTAGTTTTGGTTACCGTAATAGCACGTGAGTTGTTCTTTACAATATAGTGACAGTTTTATTAAGGAATTGAAGACAAGTTATAATACTTTCCTTTTTAAAATCGCATTTATGTTATTTAATAAGTAAAAATAGCTAGGGTAAATTAAATCTACTTTTGTGATCATAAAACCTTAAAATTAAAAATATTTTTACCTAAAAAATAATTATGCTAAAAAATATTTCTCGACATTCGACTTGGAGTAATGAATATACTCATTTTGGTTCTAAACAGTTTGTGCTGGCAATGCAATCCCTACCATTCCTGGAGACAACAGTCACTATGTGGAGGGAGAGAGCCGTTACATTTGGATGCCTGATGGTGAAGGAGTCCCTCACTTGGTAGACTTACAAGAACGAAATGAGGAAGAAATGGCGAGAGCTGCAAGAAATGGTGCTAACAACCAATATTGGCTGTTCACCAGGTATACTTCAGAATTTATAACTCACTAAAGATTAGCTGTATATAGCTTTGTCAAAAGATGAATAAAATTTAAATACATTACCTACTTATTATATAAGAAGTAATGATAATCGTTGTTTATATCGGCAACTAACTTATTTAAAATTCCGAAAATTATTCCGATATGAATACTTACGTAACTATGGTCAAGGTTAATACTTAGTCTATTTCAGGTCAAATCCAAATAATGCACAAGTCATCGTCAACGGTAACGCCAATACTATCTGGAACTCTAATTATAATGGCGCTCTTCCTTTGAAAGTGGTCGTACACGGATGGAATAGCAATGGAAACTCAGCCATGAATCCTCTGATTACTTCAGCTTTCCTTGCCGTTCAGAACTGCAACGTTATTGTTGTAGACTGGAATCAACTTGCTAACAGTTTGTACTGGACAGCTGTAGTGGGTGTACCAGGAGTAGGTCAATTCCTTGGCAACTTCTTGACTTGGCTCATCAACACCGCTGGAGGCAACTGGAATAATGTGCATTTAATTGGGTTCAGTTTGGGAGCTCACGTCGTTGGTAACGCTGGACGCACTGCTGCTGGAAACCCTGCACGTATCACAGGTATATAAATAAATAAATAAATTTATATATTACTAGCTGTCCCGGCAAACGTTGTTTTGCCATACCAAAAAAAAAAAAGTTTGAAAAATAGATGTTGGCCGATTCTCGGACCTAGTGAATATGCTTGTAAAATTTCATAAAAATCGGTCCAGCCGTTTCGGAGGAGTACGGTAACTAACACTGTGACACGTGAATTTTATATATTAGATTAATAATTGAATTTATTTACGATGCAACTCAGCATGAGCAGGTTATGGGAACGGGTGTTTTTACGCGAGCCAGTTTAACAAAATAGCATATTTCCTAAAAACAAAATATCATATAGGTTTTCGTACCGATGCCGATGGTATCAGCAAATAGCATCCACTGATAATTATTATTGCTAGCAAAAAAACAACATACTTTAAAGTAAGATTATTTTTTACAAGACGCTCTGATGTAGAATTCAGTAATGGGAGGCATTATAAAATATGTGCTATAGACATTTCCATTGAGAGATAGTAGATGTAAATAAGGTTGTTAAATATGAAATCTCTGTTATTAGGTTTGGACCCTGCCGGCCCTAACTGGGGAGGAAATTCAAATGCACTGAGGCAAAGCGATGGTCAATACGTTGAAGCTATTCACACCGACGGTGGTCTTTTGGGTATCTTTGATCCCATTGGGGGGTCTAATTTCTATCCTAATGGTGGAAGAAACCCTCAGCCTGGATGCTGGATCAGTACCTGCTCTCACAGCCGCGCACCTGAGCTGTTTGCTTCTAGTGTCCGCACTAATCACTTCACTGGCAGATTTTGTAGCAACATCAATCAAGTTTCCAACCCAAATAGTTGCACTGGTTCAGTTCTCATGATGGGCAACGGCATTGTAACTAAAAGAGGGTAAGAATTCTACATTTATTTATTATTATTTACAATCGTTTTGGTATTCTTTTACTTAATAAACTAAATTGTGGTGGAAAAAATGATACTTTTTTCACTGAATTTTTTCTATTATAATTTGGTTTATCAAGGGTAAGAATTATTTATTTTATAATATTACGCGTTTCCTTCCTTTCTTCCCAATTTAGCAACGTCCCATTGTTGAGCAAGAGCCTCTTTCATTTCGATTTAGTCTACAAAACCATACTGACCAGGTGTTTTGGCACAGGGTTTTGTTTCGAGGTTTCCGTCTTTTACGGAGGATGTTATCTGCTTGAATTATCCCTGATCTGGCTCTATCGACATTGTTTATTTAAGCTAAAACATCTTCTCGAAGTAAGTATAATGTATTTATACGTTTGTGTTTTTGTTACAGAGCTGGTCTCTACGGTCTCACCACTGGCAACTCATGGCCTTTCTAAATTGTTAAACGATACAACAATAAATTATTATCTAAATAAATTTGTTATTTGAAATTATCGCACTTTTATTATGAAACTATTTAACACTTTTCTTTACTGAAAAAAATAGGTTAAAGAATCATTTTATTTTTCATCTATTTTGTATGAATTAAAAAAAAAAGATGTGTGGCACTCAGGGACTGCCGCGGTAAAGCTATTGCATAGCACTTTTTTATCAACTTATGTATTTATAATTATTTATTTATTTTATTTATGCAAGAATCTACATACCGTAAACTAAAGTAAGATTATATATAATCCTTATTTACTGATGTTTACATCTGTGCATTGTAAGGTAAGGGTGTATGGTTTTTACGCTATTTCCGTTACCTACGGAATTTAAATTTCGAGTTTTGTGGACTCGGTCTCCACGCTCAAGGCCCGCGATAGAAGCTATGCAATAGCTTAGAAAATTCTTTGTTCTTGGTAAAAGTTGTAAAGTTTGTAAAAACTTTATATGTGCTCATTAAATTAGACGAAACTTATATTATTATTTTCTAACACTTGCGCGACTCATTTGTTTAAATAAAACTACTTTTGACGCATTTTCTCACCCGTGACTGCAAAGTTTACGAAACGTCGGGCCGAAATTTAAAACAAATATTCGGGTCTAAATCCGTAAAAGTACTTAATAAATCAAATTATGGTGGAAAAAGTGAAATGCCGCAAGCGGGACTTGAACCCACGACCTCGGAATACCGTTCCGAAGCTCTTCCAACTGAGCTTGGTGGTCAATTTGAGATGTTGCAAGTAGACCGCAATAAGCTCAGTTGGAAGAGCTTCGGAACGGTATTCCGAGGTCGTGGGTTCAAGTCCCGCTTGCGGCATTTCACTTTTTCCACCATAATTTGATTTATTAAGTAAAAAGCATAGCATGTCAAATGCAAAAATTAATAAATTACTTCCATAAAAGTAGTTTATTTTGACGAAACTATTTACATAAAAGGAAAAATGGAGGACTGTAAGGATATTGCCTCGCTTTAGGTCTGTTTAGAGAGAAGTCGAAGAGCTATGCCATTACCTAGTAAAGTAAATGCATCTGTTCCGTTGAGTTTGCTATTACGTAACTACTCACATAAAAATTATTTATGATGTTTGTATTATTTACAGTTTGTTTACTTGTTATAACATAAAATAGTCTTTATTTTTGTATGTATGTCCCTTTGTGAGCTTATATCTTTAAAACTACGAACGCAAGGGAAACTCATTTTGATGCGGTAGAGTGGCTCAAGAGCTTTTTAGCATCATTTGTTGAGGTCTTGTTTCTAAATACCACGTGAACAAAGTTGCGGGCAACAGTTAGTGCATTATAAATTATTACACTAAATAAAATATTTTTCTTTCTTACTATCACCGACTTACAATCGACATAATGCCTTTCGAGAGGTCGGGAGAGACTTATTTTATATTATTAAGGGTAGCCCTGATAGGTACGTGAACCAATCTTTTAAGTTAAGTTTAGGTTAGCTTAATTTCCCACATGACTATTACAAAATTTTAAAAAATCATTGATTGTGTACCTACGTACAGGGAACTGTATTTTTAAAAGTCAAGTGTTTGCTGATAGAATATTGCATATTAGTCTTTACAACCATTGATCTTTGGGATTGAGGAACTACATAACTACCCTTTGGCTGTTGAGTTATTTTCAGTTATCAGGCCCAAGATTTTTTTTATATATATCTAGAGCTATTCCCATAGTTTTGAACAGTTTTAGTTTTTCATAAAAAATGTATGAAAATCAAATTTTTTTTATGACATAGTACAAAAATATTGAGACACTTAATGTAATCAATATATCTTAATTATAATTGATTGGCAGTGATTTTGATATCGCTACTACATGTATCTACCTATCTAATGCAAGCAAATTAAATTTCAAGCAATTGGCGAGTAATACTAGAATCAAAAGTATTTAATGTATTTTTTTCTTTATCTTATAACTAATATTAAAGTTACGTCAGAATAATATCTCTAACTAGCTGTTGCCCGAGACTTAAAACGAGTGAAATTTAGCAAGTTTTTGCAACATTTTTCACTTATGCTTCGCTCCTATTGGTCGCAGCGTGATATTATGTAGCATAAAGCCTTCTTCGATAAATTTACTATCTGAACTAAAACTGAAACAATTTTTAATCCAGACCAGTGGTTCCTGAGATTGGCGCGTTCAAACAAACAAACAAACTTCAGATTTATAACATTAGTATATAGATACATTACACCAATGATTTATTATTACACGTTATAGTACATTACGATATTAGTGCGTTAAGATGGTTATAACATGCGAGGCGGAATTTCAGCCCAAGCCGATGGCGAGGGCGTAATTGAGTCGAACATGTTATAACCAATACGCACGTATATCGCACGACATTTTTTAACACATTTGCGAGGAAACAGAAAAAAAAACATTAAATAAACTCAATCTGTGAAAGCACACTGTTGCTTTCCCGCCATTTTAACAGCGCGCTAGCGCTGCCTACTGACTGACGCCGCCCGGCGATTAGTTCGAAATTTGAATAGCAACAGCGCGCTGCTCGAGTCGTGCGGCGGCAATCAGTTCCGTATTTGAAATGGCAACTAATACTGTTATAAAATTTGTATGGACTTTAACTTAACTATTTGCTTTGGTAACACACGCGTTTTTTATGACCCGCTTTACATAATTATTTAAAACCGGTGGAATTACATCAGCTTTACGAGCAAAGGTGTTAAAAAATAAATAACAAGACTATTTAAGAGATAATTGATGGAGCGGGAGAGTAGTAGAGTCAATTTATTCGTTCCAAATTATTGCCAATACAAAGTTTTATTTTTACTTTTCTCGGAACAAAGGGTTCATTTCAGGAGACATTATTTCTGAACTTTTTCGTTAAAAAAAGCCTTGAAGTTTTAAGTGTTGTAAATTTTTGTATAATCTATACTAATATTATAAAGCAGACGAGTTTGTTTGTTTGTTTGTTTGTTTGTTTGAACGCGCTAATCTCAGGAACCACTGCAGCACTGGGCCGATTAGAAAAATTCTTTCAGTGTTAGATAGGGCATTTATCGAGGAAGACTTTAGGCTATATAACATCCCGCTACGACCAGTAAAAGCGAAGCAGTAGTGAAAAATGTTGCAAAAACGGGGAAAATTTTCTAAACGCGGACGGAGTTGCGGGCAACAGCTATTAAGAAATACTATGACGTCGCACGCCGGAAGGTCGCAGACGCCGCTGCGTACTCGTCCTGAAGATGAGCATCGGATATGCTCGAAACCTGGGTCGACATCTTCGATCCCAAAACTGTGAGTGTTACCCGGTAATATATGTAGTATTTCTAATATGACTCAAACTCACGAAAATTGCAATACGAAAAAAGCCTTTAAGAAATATGATTATGTGCTATTTCGATAAACTCGACATACACACCTGGCTAAACCAATATCTTACGTCATGTTATGACTAGTTATAACTAGCTAAAAGTGGAAAATAAGTTCCAAAGTAATCTTAGACTCAATAACAATAAAAAAAACAAAAAGAAAAAGTAATAAAGTGAACTCAAAATTTTATTATTATACAGTACACAAAAAACCTCCGTGTGGTGACGGATTAAGAATACAAGTGTCACCACCCCATCTTCTCCCAAGGGTGCTGTAAAAGTCAGCTAAGGGATATTGTACACAGATAACATCTTCTGTGAGAGACGGCAAACTCGAAAATAAACCCTGTGCCAACACACCTGGTCAGCGCGGCACAGTAGACTATAATCCCTCCAAAGCGGAGGAGGCCCGTGCCCAACAGTGGGACGTAAATGGGCTCGAGAGAAGGAGGAGAGACCCCAAAAAAAATCTAATAGCGTGAATATCGTTGCATTTAGTAAGTCAGTAGATTTAATAATTAATCAGTATTTGTGTGTTACAATATTATAGGTTTCGACGTCATCATGTCGTATGTTTATATCACTGATAGAGAAAATAATTGAATAGATTTAAAGCAAAATATTTACTGTGACAGAGATTTAATCGGCAAAGATTACGGAAGATTGATCACTTCCAATAGAAATTATTGTATAGTAATAATCGTATCATTATCCCTCATACAATAATTATTAGTTGTTATCTACTATATAAAAATAAGTCGGGTTTTCCTTCCTGACGCTATAACTCCAGAACGCACGAACCGATTTCCACGGTTTTGCATTCGTTGGAAAGGTCTCGGGCTCCGTGAGGTATAAAGTTCATTTTTTTAAAACTTTTTTTTGGTATGGCAAAACAACGTTTGCCGGGCCAGCTAGTTGTTCATAAATTATATCGTAATATGAACTGATGTGACGTAGTATTACGATAATTACTATTATCATAGTTCATTATTTCCAAAAAAGAAAAAAATCATCTTACTAAGTTTGACGATTTCAAGCCGTGGTATACAGTTTAAAATCCTTAAGTACCAAATTTTATGAGTTTTAGTAATTTACAGGTAAAAATTTGACAATGAATTTTGAGGAAAAAAAGCCAAAGGTAAGGTAAGGTACACTTTTAGGAATGTTATTGACCAAAAGAATAAAAAATACGAATTATCTGATGTGAGCTTCTATACAAATATTGAGGATCGATGAATTCGGGATTATCAATCGTGTTTTTTATTTTCTGAACCAAGTAAATTATTTGTTAAAAGTAGTCTATTATAGCATTGTTCGCGTGGGGGCGAATTAATAATACAAATATTACCACCTCTTTTGCTTCATAAGGTTCTGTAAGATCCAGCTAAGGAATATAGTACACAGATCCTATACACTGTGAGAGTAAACCCTATGTTGCGTGGTCAGCGCGGCATAGTAGACTATAACCCCTCTAAAAGTAGAAGAGGGGACGTTTATGGGCTGGAGAGAGGGAGAGAGAGAGTCTATAAGCAGGACCTTTAAAAGAGTACTTAATTAATTTGTAGCTAACAACATTACATATGTGCTCGACGGGCTTCGTGGTGGAGTGGTGTATGGAATGGACTGCCGTTCACGAGGTCCCGGGTTCGACTCCCGCTTGGGACAATCATTTGTGAGATATCCATAAATATCATACAATTGTTTGTACTACGTCTGGGCGTTTTCTATGTATTATAAGTATGTATTTACAAAAGAAAAGTAGTTTAAGTAGTATATCCGTATTCTGGTACCCATAACACAAGCATATAAGCTTAGCTTGGGACCAGAGGACGTTGTGTGTAATGTCCATGAATATTATATTAAAATATATATGTGTGAAATGTCCGTGAATAGGTATTTGTTTTATTAATCCAGCTGTTGACAATTTTTGCAACATTTTTTACTTATGCTTCGCTCCTATTGGTCTCAGTGTGATATTATAAAGCCTTCTTCAATAAATGTACTATTCAACACTGTGAGATTTTTTTTAAATCGGACCAGCGGCCGTATTATGAGCTTTTATTTACAGGCAGTTTACGCCGTGAATTGAACTGTCTGGCAAATTCGTATTATGAACAAAATTCTTAGTCAGTCAGTTCGCTAAACCAGTCATGCATTAATAATGTTTAAGGAGAAGGTACAACTAAAAGTTAAAGTATTAAACTAAGCAATTATTATTTTTATAATCTAGATGCGTATTCAAAAACAAAGAAAATCACCCTAGAATACAATTGATGTGATTAGAAAAGTTTATCAAGTAATCTTGTTACGAATAGATAAATTAATTAGATATACATTGGATTTCCGTATATATAGTCACAGCACACAATTACTCACTGTATTACTGTACCTAAAACTTATAACCATGAAACTTCTGGTAGTTTTAGCGTCTGTAATAGCACGTAAGTACTTTTTTTAATACCTAGTCCATCTTTAAAAGAAATCTGAAACCAGTGTAACTTGTGCCAGTTATATATTTTGTTTATTGATATAACAATATAAAAACTGACGATATTAATGTATCTTTGTTTGATACATCTTTTATAATATTCTTTATCATTCATTCTCTAACATTCTTCTAAATAATATTTTTTTCAACAGTGAGTGCTGGAAATGCCATCCCTACTATCCCTGGAGACAATAGCCACTATGTGGAAGGTGAAAGCCGCTATATTTGGATGCCTGATGGAGAAGGAGTTCCTCATCTAGTAGATTTACAAGAAAGTGATGATGAACAAAGTTTTCTATCTGTTAGAAATGGTGCCAATAACCAATATTGGCTTTTTACCAGGTTAGTTATTGTAGCTGCTACTTATCTTTTTCCTTTTTAAAAATTCCTTTGTAATCGCACTATCTTAAATACTTGATCAACTGGAACTGAATATGCCTAATCTATTATCTATTATTAACGCCTTTTCAAAACACAAATACAAACATTTCACGAACAAATTATGTTTTCAGACGAAATCCAAATACTGCTCAAATCCTTGTCGATGGCAACGCGAACTCCATCTGGGCCTCAAACTATAATCCAGCACTTCCTTTAAAAGTTATCGTCCATGGATGGAATAGCAACGGAAACTCTGGCATGAATCCTTTGATCACTTCAGCTTTACTCACGGTACAGGACTGCAACGTCATTGTTTTAGACTGGAATCGGTTAGCTAATGGTTTGTACACGTCAGCCGTAAGGGGAGTACCTGGAGTAGGTCAATTCCTTGGCAACTTCTTGACTTGGCTCATCAACACCGCTGGTGGCAACTGGAACAATGTACATTTAGTTGGGTTCAGTTTGGGAGCTCACGTTGTGGGTAACGCTGGACGTACTGCTGCTGGAAACATTGGTCGTGTCACAGGTATATTTTTGAATTATTTGTTACTTTTAATAGCGTACATTTAAAATTTTATTATTTTGGTTTCTATAAAGATATTGGTTTTTCTTGTATTGTCCTATGCAATAGTGTATCCTTTCATGAAGACAAGCAAATTTATATAAGCATTTTACTAAGTATATTGATAAACTTATCATTGTTAAGTTCCGATCGTGTATCGCCCCCTATCAAGGCACCGTCAGGATAAACAAATT
Organism: Orgyia antiqua; assembly: GCA_916999025.1. Taxonomy (NCBI): domain Eukaryota; kingdom Metazoa; phylum Arthropoda; class Insecta; order Lepidoptera; family Erebidae; genus Orgyia; species Orgyia antiqua. Next base: position 27,407,222 of record OU779862.1, read on the forward strand.
AAAATGATTACCAAATACAGGCTGTAAGTACCTACTCGTAATTTACTATATAAATATTTAATTTTAAATATTATTGTTATTAGGTTTGGATCCTGCTGGCCCTCAATGGGGTGGAAATTCAAATGCACTCAGAGAAAGCGATGGTCAATACGTTGAAGCAATTCACACTGATGGTGGTTTTTTGGGTATTTTTGATCCTATTGGTAGAACTAATTTCTATCCTAATGGTGGCAGAAACCGTCAACCTGGATGTTGGATCAGTACTTGCTCTCATAGCCGAGCGCCTGATCTATTCGCTTCAAGTGTCCTCACTAATCACTTTACTGGCAGGGAATGTTCAAGTCTTAACCAAGTTTCTAACCCAAATAGTTGCACTGGATCGATTCTAATGATGGGTAACAGCATTTTGACTAAAAGAGGGTAAGCATTGATTTCTACTAACAGACTAATGCAATATAATATTTTGATAAAATAAAGCTATTAGTTTGGTTGGTCAAGAACAGGCTGCTACCGTGAACAATAATAAACAGAGAAAAAATTGATAGGCATATTCTATCAGTTTTTTCACTATTTAATATTGTTCGGTTAAGTGCAGTTTTTTTATAAATATTGATTTTGATGAAGACGGCCTTTATTTTAGCGCACCTAGAATAGATTGATAATAAGATAAGATTTTGACAAAAATAATTGCTTAAAACAACGTAACGCTATCTTTGGCCTACATCTACAAAAGTCTTTTAATAATTCAGGTCAAGTTATTATATTATTTTTATGAACACGCTTTTATGAGCTTGGTACGTATCTATTAATGTATTAATCTGTGTAATGGAAACTTTGAAAGTAATGTTTGAACCAAAGCAATATTAAAAAAATATTCTTGATGTTCAAGCGTGTATTTCAGATTTTGAATTAGAAAATATATTCTTCGTATATTTGAGGCATAGACTTCTTGGCAAGAAATATAAAATGCTCTTTACTAATTTGCCTTTTTTGTTACAGTGCTGGTCTCTTCGGACTTACAACTGGCCGCTCTTGGCCTTACTAATTCGACACCCCAATAAATTTTAATGTAAATAAATACATTATTTAAATTGCACTGCCTTTTTAATCTCGATGTTCTTAATAAAAGTTCGTGTTATAGGTATGCTTTTGCCCACCATTTTGTCCGTTTGAACAAAAATTTTCGTAACACCTTTTTCTTTCTTCTTCTCTTTCTTATTGGTAACATACAGAATAAAAAGCACTACGCTATTAAATCAATGCCTATAAAAATAGGAAACGCATTCTGTGAGAGAAGGAAATTTGGAATATGGACCCTATGCCAATTAGCTTCGCCAGAATGGTATTTAATTCAAGGTTCTATTGTATATAATTATATACTTCTATTCCGTCTTACCGTCCGTACTTCTATTCTATTCCGAACCTTCCCGAAGCATAGGAGGCCTTTACCCAATTGTGGGACATTATTGTCTGAAAAGAAGAGCAGAATCAGATATCAACAAAGTTATTAAGTATTTTAAGAGAAATGAAAACAGTTAAATGTCAGATACCTCGCTCTCACTTTTGTTAAAACTTGATCAAATTGCAAAGCATTTTCACTTTTGTATTTGAACCATAAAGAGCTTGTGCAAGCTTAACATATTAGCCTTAAAATGAAGGTTACTTCGCCTGCATTTTAAATGAAATGAAATGAAAAATCATTTAATCAAGTAGACACAATTTTTCAGAAAAATTATGTGCTTATGACATGTCCAAATTTTTTTTCCCTACCACCGGTTCAGGACGCAATCTGCTGAGAAGAACCGGCGTAAGAAACTCAGCAGAGCTTTTAATCAAATCAAAATTTTTTTAAATTAAATGTCAATTATACTTACAATGCTAATAAAACTTTACAATATAGAATATATATTGCTCCAGAGCAACTTACTCCCAAGCTTTATCATCTTTAATATAATCAGAAATTTTATAATACTCCTTTTTAGGGTTCCGTACCCAAAGGGTAAAAACGGGACCCTATTACTGAGACTTCGCTGTCCGTCCGTCCGTCCGTCCGTCCGTCCGTCCGTCCGTCCGTCCGTCCGTCCGTCCGTCTGTCACCAGGCTGGATCTCAAGAACGGTGATAGCTAGAGAGTTGAAATTTTCACAGACGATGTATTTCTATTGCCGCTGTAACAACAAATACTAAAAATAAAATAAAATAAATATTTAAGGGGGGCTCCCATACAACAAACATGATTTTTTTACCGTTTCTTGCTCGATTCTAATAACGTTGCCTTATGTTGCATAGATAATGGTACGGAACCCTTCGTGCGCGAGTCCGACTCGCACTTGACCAATTTTATTACATATTTAGTTTTCATGAAATTTTTAATTTAGAATTATTAAATTCTCTTACATCAATAGGGAGTTTATTATAAAATCGTATACAATGACCCATGAAAGAGTTACATATTTTGTGGAGACGGGTTACATGCATTACAAGATTGTGTTTATGCCTTGTATTAACATTATGATGGTCGCTTTTTTTTGTAAATTTATGAATATTTTTATGAACATACAATAAATTTTCATATATATATTGCGAAGCGACCGTTAAAATATTTATGTCTTTGAATTTCTCCCTTAGAGAATCCCGAGGACCTAGGTTATATATAGCTCTAACAGCGCGTTTCTGAAGCACAAATATCCGATTAATGTCCGCACAGCTTCCCCAAAGAAGAATTCCATAGCACATTACACTGTGAAAATAACTAAAGTAAACCATTCTAGTCGTGTCTACATCCGTAAGTCTTCTAATTGTTTTCACCGCATATACCGCAGAGCTAAGTTTGCCAGACATTTTTTCAATTTGTGGGCCCCACTATAATTTCGAATCAATAGTGATTCCTAAAAATATAGTTGACTGTACTGGTTCCAATCTCGCTCCACTCAAATGTACATTGGTTTCTACTTGGGAGACATTTGGCATAGAGAATTTTATTACTTTAGTTTTCTTAGAATTTAATAATAAGTTATTAACATTAAAACATTGTACAAGTTTTGAGAGTGCACTGTTTACCTCGTCATAATCACGCATTTGTCTATTAATTTTAAAAGTCAAGGAAGTATCATCAGCAAACAGAACAATCTCTTGATCGTTCCCAACATAATACGGTAAGTCATTAATATAAGTAAGGAAGAGGAATGGGCCGAGAATGGAGCCCTGTGGGGCGCCTAATGTAACAGCAGCTCCTGGAGATCGTTTACCGTTAACATCAACTTTCTGAATTCTATTGTCTAAATAAGAGTTTAAAAGATCGAGTGCTTTATTTCTGATACCATAATGGTGTAGTTTCCTAACTAAGGTTTCATGTTGTACACAGTCAAAAGCTTTGGACAAATCGCAAAAAACACCTAACGAATCTTGCGAGTTCTCCCAGGCCGAGAATATACCTTTAAACAGTTCAACCCCTGCATCTGTAGTTGAACATCCTTTCGTAAATCCAAACTGTTTCTTATTATTATTCTTATTATTTCTACTGTATAAACTGTGTGTATAAATAAGTTTGTAATCTCATGTTGTAGTTTTTGCCTGAATAGCAATTTAATTATATTTCTCTAAATATCATAATAAATATTTAATCCTATCTCACCATCCCATTAACACCATACTGTTGAGCACGGGCCTCCTCTAGTTTTGGATTACGGTCTATTGTGTCGCGCTGACCAGGCGTGTTGGTACAGGTTTAATTTTCGAGATTTGCGTTTCTCACATATAATGTTATTTGTGTTCAACATCCCTTAACATAACTTTAACATAACTTTATTGAGCAATAATTTTACAATAGTAACTGATATAATATGAACATTAGCATCTGTACTAATTATGATAATTGTATCACAGATGCCAACGCCTTCCACTTTACACAAATTGTACTACAAAGTATTGTATTTATTTTTAATTATCGTAACTAATTTGATTCTAAGTGTAATTTAAAATTTTATTATCTAGTGAATATAGCATGCAAGTTACAAATTAAATATATGTGTATGTGTGTGTGTGTGTGTGATTTCATAACAACAAGACCAAACAAAAAAAAAGACAAACCTATTTCAAGTAACCGAATGTAAATAAAGACAATACTTAAACTGCACGTCCTTTTTATTATTTAACCGTTTAATGCTTTTGAAAAGAACCCTGTCAAGACCAAGGTAAACAAGCTCACTTAGGGTTCCGTACACATACGACCGAAAAACATAATTTTCTAAACACAAATAAACAGTTAATTAAGTTTTAAGTAACTCACCAACTTAACTTTGTAGTTGCAATATAGGGAATCGCCTACATTTTAGCTACTTTATAAGTTGGTTTGGTGGTTGGTTTAAATAAAAAAAGAAATAAAATAAATATTCATGGACATTTCACATAACGTCCTCTGGTCCCAAACTAAACTTGTGTTATGGATACCAGAATACGGATAGAATACATATACTACTTTTCTTTTGTAAATACATACTTAAAAATGGCCGTATATCGGTTATATCTTTTGAATGCGTAGATGTAAAATGACTAATACTTCTACATGATGTCTTTATGATTCCATCTAACTTATTCATATCATTGTTAAGACGACAATATTGTAATCACGGCTATAAAATTACTATACGTGTAGTATATACAATAATACATAGTGATCATATCAAGCTCCTGGAACCAAAAATTACAAAAAAAAGAAATGCTTCCATAATTACTCATAAGACACTAAAAGAAAAATCACCTTGTTAATCTGTTTGTCAAACGTTTTTGTGTAAGTTTTGATTATTTAAGGTTCCTTTCATGTACGAATCCCTAAAAACATTCCATCAAAACTGATACAAATATTATGATTGGCATTATCATATAATCTTGTTGCAAATAGATAAACTAATTAGATATACAATAGGTGTCACTATATATATCTGCACTATATAATATATCTGCACAGTACACATCTTGGTCTTGTGACCTATAACTCATAACCATGAGCTTCTGGTAGTTTTAGTGTCTGTGACTGTGTGTGAGTTTTATTTATAAAACAGAACTTAACGTTTAAGCTATTGCATAACTTCTATCGCGGGCCTTGAGCGTGGAGACTGAATCTAGAAATTCCGTAACGAAAATAACGTAATGAAATAAACCTAACATTATCGGCGCTTCTGCGCATGCGTAATCGGCGTTACTGCGCATGCGTGGATTACGCATGCGTAGTAACGCTGTTTACACAATTTACTTAGTTCAAAAACTAAATTATATTATAGCATTGTCCTCGGTCTTTAATAAGTGTGCACTATTTCAGGTCAAGCTTACTACTACAAGTGGGTGAAAACACTTTAGAATATTCCGTCACATAAATTAATACACTGATGAATACGTACCAAGCTAAGATAGGCGTCTTAAAATAATAAGAAACAGTACGTTAAATTATCGTTCTAAATCAGACACTTTATACTTATTTTAGACAAAAGGTTTAATTTAATTACAAAAGAAAATTCGAACATTCAAATAAAATTACACATTTATTCTGTTTCAAATAATTTATTTCTTTAATTAGTTTCTTTAATCTCTAGCGAAAGGTAGTTGGAAGTTGGTCAAGAAGGTGTAGATGCCGGATTCACTGTAAAAACAAAATGTCAATTTGTTAATTGTATCCTTAAATATTATCGTAAACAACTAACCTGATTAAGTACGCGTTAAAAGTTATCATTTCGTTTAAGTTTAGACATCTATAGATCAACAAGAAAGTTTAGAAAGGCGTATGTCTATTGTTTAAGGAAAATCTGTTATACCCATTGTACGTGTAGTATTAAGAATCCAAGTGTCACTACCCTTGTTCCTTCCTAGGGTGCTGTAAAAGACACCTAAGGAATATTGCACACAGATCACATCCCCTGTGAGAGACGGAAAACGCGAAAGTAAACCCTGTGCCAATACACCTGGTCATAGTAGCACAGTAGACCATAATCCCTCTCAAAGTGGAGGAGGCCCGTGCCCAACAGTGGGACGTAAATGGGCTGGAGAGAGAGTTATATCTGATATTAACAACATTTGCTGAGCCAATTAAGGTAGGCTTTTTGTCATTTCTAGTCAAGTAATTTATTGATTTTGCAATTGACATGCTATGCCTTACTTAACAAATCAAATTATGGTGGAAAAAATTGACTGCCGCAAGCGGGACATGAACCCACGACCTCGGAATACCGTTCCGAAGCTCTTTCCAACTGAGCTTATTGCGGTCGTGCTAGAAACATTCAAATTATGGTGGAAAAAATTGAAAATGGTGGAAAAAATTCCCGCTTGCGGCAGTCAATTTTTTCCACCATAATTTGATTTGTTAATTTCTAGTAAATTTTCACGTTGTCAGATAAGACAAGAATACATTAATTTTGGTCATAGATAATACTCAACGGAACGTGCAGTGTAAACAGCTTTTACAGTGTACATAATATATCCCAGAAAGGTTAGCAGAAGCGTACTTTTCTTAGCATATCTATATGTTATTCGTACTTATCCTTAAATGACTCACTACAGAGCATAAGCATTCGAAGTGTTAGTTTATTGCACATGAAAAATATAAATACTATTCGATAATTACCTCTCTTTAACATCAGTACCACCGAAGATAGCGTCTCTTTCACCAGAACACTGCAAAGCGATAGCTTCGTCATAGCTTTCGCATTTTGTTCCAATAAAACGACTGCCTCCGTTAACAGTTTGAGTGATGGATTCAGCATAGAAAATGAATGAGAATGTATGAGAACAGGCTAAATCAGCAAGACAGCCATTTTGGGCTGAACCACCGTTGGGGTAGAAATCAAGATCTCCCAATGGGTAGTCATAGCCAGAGATACCGGCGGTAGTGTGGAGAACCTCAACAACACCAGCTGCATTAGGGCTCAACAAATCAGGGTTGTGAGTCCAGCCGTGGAAAGAAGGATCCAAAGCTGAAAAATAGGGAAACTGGTGATTTACTTGATAACAACAAATATTATTAACGATACCTCTATAAAAAAACCCGTTTGAAAAAAGTAATACTCTTTATCTATTTAAAAGCTGAGCTTTGTTATTAGAACTAGAGATCTTATAAGCCGTGTATTTGTTTCAAATTTTAGCCGGACGTTTCGGAGACTTTGCAGTCACCATGGTCACGTCCGTATCCGTAGAAAATGGGTTTAATTGAACAAATGAGTCGTGCAAGTGTTAGAGAATATTATCTTATCAGCCCATAAACTACAGTAATAGTGGCAACTTAGGAATTGAATTCCACCAAGGGATTGTCATTGTTTTCTACACCACGCTGTATTTTGTTTCTCGCAATAGAATCTTTTTACTTAAAGATTTACAAGCCTGCATAATATGCGAACAAGAGATTTGTGAAAAACATAATTCTGACAGATACATAATAAAGATCACGAGTAAATCAGGAAGTATGGCTATTGATTTTGACGTACTATTAGGTATATACGTACTATTAGGTACTACTAGGTATACTATATATAGCTTACCAATAATATGGGGCACCTCTCCATTTATTTTTCTGGCAGCAATACCCGCGATGTGTCCACCGAGACCAACACCGACGATGCGGACCATACTAGCGCTGTACCTGAACTGGTTGATGAGTATATTAACGAATTGAGCAATAACGTCGCCGCATTGAGCTGCATTTCCAAGACCCTGCGTGTATATTCCAGATCCAGGGCTCCAATCAACGGCAATAACATTAACGTCCTCAGCAGACAAATGAGCTGGAAATAAAATACACTATTTATGTATTTCCATTGCATACAATTTTTTTTTCAGAAAAGTAACTTAGGAATGGCTTTATGAAGGTATTAAAGTAATATTTACGTCCCAGTGTTAGCACAGGTCTCCTCCACTTCGGGAGGTTATTTGGTATAACATGCTGACCAGGCGTGTTGGCAAAGGGTTATTACCTGCTCATATTATCTATTAGCCAGCTCTTACAGTACCCTATGGAGAAAATGGGGTGATACTTTTATGTCTAAGAAACTTTTATAATCCTTACTTATATATAAAAGTGAAAGTGAGTTTGTTTGTTTGTTGGTTTGTGACGTTTTCACGCTAAATCTACCGAATTGAATTGCACGAAAATTGGTATAGAGATAATTTATAGTCCTGGAAGTAACATAGGCTCTCATAGGCAATTATTTCGCTAAAAACTCTGTACGAGATAATAAACGCAAATTTTTGTGTAATACGGTATAAAATAATAGTTCGGCCATTTTGTTATTTTTACAGTTGTCATAGCAACTCATAGAGTCTGTCGACTTATAGGTATTTTTTGTATTGGCCAAGAAGGTTTTAATCCCAGACTGACATGCGATCTACGCGGTAGCTCGGAATAAAAACTATTTGTGTGGTACTTGGTTCCAAATTTTTTTTTTTTAAATCTTGAGACTTTCCTTATTAAATTGTTTTTTTTTTTTATATACATACTATTTTATAACGAATGTTGATTGATATGAATTTTGCTATGGATTTCAGTATCGATGTTTAATTTCAAATTTGATTCGGCCACTAATGCGTGCGAAGCCGCAGGTAGAAGCTAGTATGTGTATAAAGGTAGTATTAGTAGGTTCAGCTTACCTGGGACAACAAAAGCGTTAAAGTTGCCACCGGCGCTATCACCATTGTTGTGTATGGTGATGACGGTTTGACGTTGAATGTTAAAATTTCTTGACATCATGATTGAGTTAGCTGATGGCAAAAGAGGCTCGCTTTCAGTGGGGTTGTTCCTGGAAACAGTATTACTTTCTTGTTATTTCCGGTAAACAAGCAAAAACGAGACACTAACATATAATATAGTAAGATTTACATTTTTCTATGTTTATTTGTGCATGGTGACACTTACTTATCGGCAACTTAAACTAGGTCTACATAAGAGCCTTGTGGAGGCCCTAAAGATTTTTATATTTTTATAATACAAGGTTGCCAATTATAAATTTGGATGAAATAATCATTTGTAATTAGTTTGCCAAGGATAATAACGACGAGATAAGCGATCATAGATTCTTAATTAAATTCTTACCGTGTAAGTAGATGGAAGATGACATCTTGAGAACCCAGTTCGAAGGCAGACACTGAAATATAACAATAAACTATGTATTTCTACTTATTATAAAACAAAGTCACGATAATTGATTTTAAACTTACGCGATTTGAACTCATAACTTGTTAATATTACCGGGACTATAATCACGTTAATAACTGTTAAAAAGGCACAATACCTCTCGGTCGAAACGTCGGGAGCAGAGGTATTGTGCTTTTTTAATAGTTATTAACGTGCTTCTAGTCCCGGTAATATTAACAAATTAAAAGTCACGATATTTGTATGTACGTCGTGTACGTAACATATTTTGATGCGGTGTCTTTTAATAGGTGAAGTGATTTAAGTGGATGGCGATTTGGTCTCTAAATTCCACGCGTACGAAATTCGGGCATCACTTAGTATCTAATGTATGTGATGTGACATCACATCACCAAAGAAACAATCCAAAATAAATGAACATTTGAATTTGACGAACATTAAAATTTCTCTCTCCCTCTCCAACTCATTACTACAACTCACTGTTGGGAACGGGCTTCCTCTACTTCGGGAGCGTAAGTGGTCTACTTTGGCACGCCGAATAGGCGTGTTGGCATTGGGTTTAATTTTGAGATTTCCGCCTCCCATGGTAGATATTAATTTCTTTTAATAGATAGGGGTATCTAGCTCTTACAGAACCCTGGGAAAGAAATGGCGTAGTGACTAGGGTATTCTTAATCCATAACAACATGGATATATTGATAGATAGATTAGAATTTAAATGTTAGAAATAAATTCTTTGAACCAGAATATTTCAAGACTCCTAGTCACTTCCTGCTGTAAAATCTAGGTAACAATGTAGATTCGAAATGATATCTTGGGCGCCTAACTAAAGACCTATTTTTAAAACTGGCGAAAGGTTTGTTTTATTATTATCATGACATACGAGTATATACGTCATCACGTCATAATAATGTCGTCTAAGTATACCATCAAGTTATACTTAAGGGCCTACATCAATATCATCGCCGACACGTACATATTAACACAGCCAGTAGGCACAGAAAATGAAGAATTAGGGATACTTTTCCTATTTACTCAAAATCTACTAAATATATTTTAATTCTAATCCACGTGTTTCTATACATAATAGTTAACTATGTTTTTAAAGTTATTTCATTAGTTAATACGCGATAATAGACCGACAAATGAAAAAAATAAAAAATTAGAGAGGTTGTTTCGCCAAGATTTTCTATCGAGAAAACTTGTTTCAATCGCGTTTCTGAGCTTATGCGATCCTAGATAATATATTGAAAAAACATATACTTAAAAATTAGAGCTCTAGCCATTCAATTTAAAGAAACAATGAAAACTTCGTACATAGAAAAATGCACGAAGCTATTTTGGTATCCTCTTAAAACAAATGTCTGTCCTACGTCTAGGTGTTTTCTTAGATACTGAATTTGAAAACGTTTGTTGTACCCAGAACAAACATTGTGTGTGACAGATATAAATATCACACTAATGACTGATAGTCTTATTCATAATGACTTTTCGGAGGTTTAAACGGAGATTGTATCGGAGAGGTAATAAACGTTTTAACGTAAAAAGACTATTATGAATAACAAGTTTTGACGATTTTCGCGAACCGATTTTAGCGATCTTTTAAACCTCCAATAAGTCATTATGAATAAGACCATGATTGTTTTGTACGGGGACCGAATCAGGGATTACGTGAACGTCAGTTACAAGAACCATTAGACAATGAGGCCCGTCATTTAATTATATTTCATTGGTAATTCACCAATGATTTGCTACTCGCTCTTTGTACAAAGAATTATCAAATCGACTAAGTAGAATTAAGTATAAAATAATAACATTTCATGTTGACAAGTAATTTTCATTGCGATAAGACCAATTCCAGTAGCATTATATATTTACGATGGCGTAATCACGGTGGATTATATATGTTATGATATTGATGATATAGGGTAATAAAATACATGTAAGATTAAACAATGTAATTACATTTGTTAACCTTGTGTTTCTTTATTGCCATATTTAATGCTTTACCCTTATCCCATTCTGTCTGACGACATCCGTTTTTACTGCTCTTAATTTCGCCTAATTCGCATACAATCATTTCTTATTTCATTGTTTTACACAATCTATCTACTATTTGAGGCCTTTTTTTTACTGTTATGAAGGTCTGTTTTTTAAGTGACTATGGATTGGCCGTATACCTACGTACCTACATAATTTTTAATATCTTAGCGTAACTACTAGCTTCATCTTATATTAATTAAACAAACTTTCATCCGCGACTCCTTACGCGTGGAGTTTAGAAATATTTCCCCGATTTCGCACTATTTTTTGCTAATGCTTCGCTCCTATTAGTCGCAGCGTGATGTTATATAGCCTATAGCCTTCCTCAATTAATGGAGTATCCAACACAACTATAATTTTTGAATTCGAACGAGTAGTTCCGTTTTTTGGATTCCTTATGGATCTCATGGTACAAATAATTCTGATTGAATAACGACATTAAAAATTTAACAATTTATAGGTATTTAGAAACACAAAAAAAAAACAAAAATAATGAGATAGTATTGAGATCTGCTGTGCCTGTAGGTATATAAAATACACATACACGTATATCATAGCTTAATAGATACATCTATCATCTTAAATAGATTGTCAAAAGGATTATTTCACGGCAACTTGAATATGCACTTTTAATATCGTTAATTCAATTTCCTTAAATTTCTCCTTTAGGTACTTTATTAACATAATCTATTTACTATCACTGTATCGAATGAATGACATGGCTTATTTCTTTGTATTTGAAAACTTTTCTTTTTCATTACCTGCGGCTGCCACGCACAGAATAAAAGCACACTTCACAGCAAACATTGTTAAGTCACTAACCAAGTCTACCAAATCAACAGTCGATTTTATACTAATAAATTTTATCAACGATTACACTCTCCTAGAATTAGTAATCCCGGTATAGATAAATAAAATGCGACATATATTATTATTTTAACTGATATATTATGTTGAATAAATTTCCGTTTGCGGTGTTAATAAAAGGGTTGTTATTCACTAATTATCTAAATCATCAATTAATATCCGGTGGAAATCGTAATGCGTTATCATCATTTTGTTTTTATCTTGATTAAGATATTTTCTAACATATTATTATACTAACACAAGTGCAGTAAGTAGATGCAGTTGATTGATAGGTAATATATTTTATTGAAAAATATTATCGATATTATTTTTTACTAAGAACAACTTACACTAAACTACATAAAGTTTAGGGAGATTTCTTTAAATATCAAAATATTGTTTATAAATTTTGTAATTTATTTATTTATTTATTGAGGGATAAAAAACAGTTACATGCTTCAAATAGTTAATACAAAGAATCAGTTTTAAAATATAACAACTATACATGCAACCCACAACATTATCCACATATTAGTAACCAATAAAATTGGTAGAAGCGAAAAGAGCACCGTAACATCTGCTTATAATATTATGTTTACATCTACTTACTAGCTGGCCCGGCAAACGTTGTTTTGCCATACCAAAAAAAAGTAAAAAAAAAAAAAATTTACTATAAACCTCACGGAGCCCGAGACCTTTCCAACGAATGCAAAACCGTGGAAATCGGTTCGTGCGTTCTGGAGTTATAGCGTCAGGAAGGAAAACCCGACTTATTTTTATATAGTAGATAGGATTCCAGATTGAGGTTGCATATTCCAACTGAGAGCGAATTAGTGTTTTGTATAATATTAAATAAGTAGAGGGACGTACAAAATCAACAGAGCATCTCATGACCATACACCTGTAAGGCTTTGTTAATAATTGTGTCTATATGAAAATCGAAGTGCAACGAAGAGTCCATGAATATACATAATATGTAATTCTCAAGTATTTATTAAAAAAATATTCTGATATGAATAGGACGCTAGTTATGTTTATCATAAAAGAGTATTAAGCTTAAACATCTTAAAAAACGCAGGACTGCAAATCAGGTTACACTCGCAGTCTTAGGAACTTTGAGTGCGAAAAGTATATTTTTTAGTAAACAGATCTTAGCTGGTGGTAATATTTCTCCTAGAAATCCCCTGGTACGCTGGTAAGCTGCTTCTAGAACCATCCATCATGAAACAGCTGTTATTGCCTAAGAGAGAAATATAATTTTGTTTTCATTTCCCTTGTATTAGTCAAGTTTGAAGAACAACACTGCACATTTCAAAATTTTGGTTCGGAGAGCTAAATTAGTATAAAATTTTATAAAATTTATAAATTGACGTTATTTACGTTTCAAATTCATGATAATCTTTAGCCAAAATCTAAAGTCCATATAAATTTTGATTTAATACATTTTATAACGTATGAACAAAATAATCTAGAAGATAAATACCAATCATTATCATAACACGTGAAATATTATTCATAGATCAATCTATAAATTATTCAGTGATTTTCACAATATCTATACATTAGTTACGTGACAATGTTTCAATTAACAGCACTTTTTTGTTTGTGTTTCTTAGGCATTTGCTATGGTAAGCATTTTTACTAATTTTCTAGCTGACCCGGCAAATGTTATTTTGCCATATAAATGTCAGGGGAGGAAAACCCTTATCACATGGAGTTTCTTGTCTGTTCTTCTCCATAGGATCCGCGTTTGGAACAGACACCTAGTTTCTGACGTTTCAAAAGAGCTTGTAAAACATGCCAACTTGAAATAAAATATTTTGACTTTGACTTTGACTTAGGGGTAAGAAAAATTGATAGTAGCCGATTCTCAGACTTACTGAATACGCATAAAAAAAATCATAAGAATCGGTCAAGCCGTTTCTGAGGAGTATGGGAACGAACTTTGTGACACGAGAATTTTATATATTAGATTTCGCGACTCCGTAGACGTGGAATTTGGAATGCGTTTTTTCTTATTAAAAAGTGTCTTTTCTGGGAACAAATTCCATTTAAATCGGTTCAGTTGTTTTAGCATAAAAGATCAACCCACAGACATTTACATTTATAATAAGGATTATAAGCAACAGTTAGCAATCAGGTGCTTAAATATCGTTGCAACTAGAATGTAGACAACGTCTTATTCGAGTGTTTTGAAATATGTTACTCGCCGTTATCTATATTGTCTTATTTTTCTAGACGCAGTTCAGGAATTGTTTTATTGGTTGGCAATACGTGTGTATAGTAAACAGAAGGTCAGGTGTATTCGGTGAAGTGCATCTTTTCAGAAAAAAATATCTAAATATTGTTACGAACACACAAAACACAAAGGAGCTAGCGCCATCTAGCAGCAACTAGTAAAACCAATTAAAGAACCGAACAGAGTGAAACCCCTATTAGATACTAGATGGCGTTAGAGGAACTACCGTACATGCTCGAACCTTCTAGAAACATTCGTTCCGGGCGATCACGTTCGCGCACAGTCGGGAACATTCTGGAATAGTCTGGAACTCGTCTCGGCGCATATAAATAGCGGCAGGGAGGCGAGCCCGGGCAGTTCAGTTCGAGCTACGATAAAGGCGACTTCGAGAGCGAAAACAAGTGATCAAGAGTGATACCAGTGAAACCTACAACTTGGCTACGATCTAGGACATTGTTAGTGCTTAGTGTTTGGACCTAGTGCTTAGTGTATGGACCTAGTGCTTAGTGTGTAACTAGTGCTAGTGAATAAAGTCTTCTAAAAGAGTCAGCAGGTCTTTCTCTTCAAATCCTTCGAACCCTAACACGTAACAACTGGTGTCGGAAGTGAGATTTGGAGATGCCATTGACTCCGAGAGAGGACTTCGAGGGCGTCAGGACAAGGGCACAACGAGCTGCGGAGGCCACGCCCGCTGTGGACCAAGCCCCGCCCACTGGCCCCACCTACCAGGCCCCGCCCACCGACCACGCCCCTCTAGACCCGCCCACTGGCCACGCCCACCATGCCACGCCCACCGACCACGCCCATCGGGCTCCGCCCACCCAGGCCCAGGCTCCGCCTACTCAGACTCAAGCCCCGCCCACTGGCTCCGCCCACCTTGCCACGCCCACCACACCGGCCACGCCCACTAGACAAGCTCCGCCCACTGGATCCGCCCACCTTGCCACGCCCACTAGACAAGCCACGCCCACCAGCGGCAGCGTAGCGTCAGTAGCACTTCAATTAGGAAGTTTAATTGAACTGATAGAGATGCAAAGGGCTGAAATTCGGTCAATGAAAGAGTCACAAGAACGCAAGCTCGGCGCTTTGCAAGAGTCACAAGAACGCAAGCTTGGCGCTTTGCAAGAGTCACAAGAACGCAAGCTCGGCGCTTTGCAAGAGTCACAAGAACGCAAGTTCGAGTCACAAGAACGCAAGCTCGGCGCTTTGCAAGAGTCACAAGAACGCAAGCTCGGCGCTTTGCAAGAGTCACAAGAAAAAGTGATTTGTGCTATAAATGATGTTAGTAACACGGTGATTAAGCTTCGAAAAGATGTCGACGTAGTGGAAGAACGAGTTACCGGGTTAGGATTGGATGTCGAAAATGTGAAAACCGGCCTCATTGAACTACAGAAGAAAGTAGTGCGCCTTGAAACCACGGGAGTTGCGATCTCTAGTGGAACTATCGGAGTGGCACAAGGACCAAGAGTGAAAGTTCCGCCATACGACGGCACTACTTCCTGGAACGCTTATCGTCAGCAATTCCAGACGGTTGCTACTGCCAACGGATGGACGGAAGAACAATGCTTGACCGCGCTCACTGTTGCGCTCAGAGGGCAAGCTTTGTCGGTCCTGGAAGCACTGCCACATACAGGAAATGGGTTCCACGACCTGATGGAGGCACTTGAATCCAGATACGGGGAGCGACACCTGGAGCACGTGTTCCGTGCCCAACTGCGTGACAGAGTCCAACGCTCAGGAGAAGGACTACAACAATGGGCGTTGGAAATTGAAAAACTCGTCAGAAAGGCACACCCAGGAGCCGACACCAAGATGGTAGACACGAATATTGTTCAAGCATTTGTCGACGGAATCAAAGACCTGGAGGTCAGAACTGCAGTGAGGCTTCGTCACCATACCTCGCTAAAAGAAGCATTGGCGCATGCTTTGGAGGTCGAGGCTGTTCGTTATGACATACGGCATACCCATAAGATCCGCGAGGTCTCTGAGGAAGTCAAGGAGGTTAAGGCCCCTACGAAGAAAAGTTCTGGAGCCATGTGCTACAAGTGCGGCGAGAGGGGCCATCTTCAGCTCAACTGCCCGCAGAAGGAAACCCAGATGGAAAGGATGAAAAGGATCGAGGAACAAATAGAGGTTCTGAAGAAGCAGGGGGCTTTGTCCCTTGCCCGGGATCAGGGAAACGAATAAAAGCCAGGACTAAGGGGCGAGTGCTGGCTGACACGGAGGGAGCCCCGATAACTGTTATCTCCCAGGCATGCAGCGGAAAGACACATGGGAATGCCGACGCACTCTCACGAAGGCCGTGTTCGGAGGACTGCAAACATTGTGTTAAACAGGAATGCAATGAGGTAGCATTAAAGCTAACGAGAACGAATCCTTTGAGTCTCTGGGAGAATGATGCTATGAGGGAGGCTCAAGAAAAAGATGACGACCTTCGGCACATCATCACATGGAAGAAACGGGGTGACGTAAAACCAATATGGAGTGAGGTTGCACCCACTGGCGCTGTCACTAAGGCGTACTGGGCGCAATGGGACAGTCTGATACTCCAAAACGGAATACTTTACCGGAAATGGGAGAAGACTAACGGCAGAGAGTTCCATCTTCAGATAGTTGTCCCAAGAAAGAGAGTACCAGATGTTCTCCATGAAATACATGATGGCGTATCAGGAGGTCATCTAGGTGTCAAGAGGACGTTAACAAAAGTGCGAGAACGATTCTACTGGTTGCATTGTCGAGATGATGTACAGGATTGGTGCCGCAAATGTACTACTTGCGCTGCTGTAAAAGGACCACAGACCAGGAGCCGTGGGAACCTGCGGTTGTATAACGTCGGTGCACCGTGGGAACGAATTGCAGTTGACGTAGCTGGGCCATTTCCTGTAACGGATTCGGGAAACAAGTATTTTATGGTCGTCATTGACTACTTCACCAAATGGCCCGAAGTGTTCGCCATACCAAACCAAGAAGCCACAACAGTCGCTTCCAAGTTAGTCGAAGAAGTGATATGTCGCTTTGGTGTGCCTCTGGAAATCCATTCTGATCAGGGCAGGAACTTCGAATCGCAGGTGTTCCAGGAAGTGTGCAGAATTTTGGGCATGCATAAGACGAGGACCACCGCGTACCATCCACAGTCTGATGGAATGGTTGAGAGATTTAACCAGACCCTTGAGAGGCATTTGGCGAAATTGGTAGACGACAAACAAAAGGATTGGGACAAGTATATACCACTCTTCCTTCTGTCTTACCGAACCGCCGAGCATGAGAGCATAAAAGCTACCCCGGCGTATGTCAATTTCGGTAGAGAACTACGAATACCAGTAGACCTATTGACAGGAGGGTCACCGGAGGGACCAAAGACTGTACAAGACTATGTCTGCGATTTAAGGGAAAAGATGCGCTATGTACACGCCTTGGTTCGGGAAAATGGGTTACAGTCAAGTGAGAACATGAAAACCAGATACGACCGGAAATCGAACACGAGCGGCTTCGAGGAAGGGTCACTGGTGTGGCTGCATAACCCAACTCGCCGGAAAGGGAAATCTCCAAAGTTGCAGAACAAGTGGGACGGTCCATACAAAGTGGTTACCCGACTGAATGATGTGACCTATAGGATTCAAAAGCAACCAAGAGGGACATTCAAAGTGGTACACATAGACCGTCTGGCGCGTTACCATGGTAGTAACAACGATGCTCGGGACGAGCATCTCTAAGAGGGGAGTAGTGTTACGAACACACAAAACACAAAGGAGCTAGCGCCATCTAGCAGCAACTAGTAAAACCAATTAAAGAACCGAACAGAGTGAAACCCCTATTAGATACTAGATGGCGTTAGAGGAACTACCGTACATGCTCGAACCTTCTAGAAACATTCGTTCCGGGCGATCACGTTCGCGCACAGTCGGGAACATTCTGGAATAGTCTGGAACTCGTCTCGGCGCATATAAATAGCGGCAGGGAGGCGAGCCCGGGCAGTTCAGTTCGAGCTACGATAAAGGCGACTTCGAGAGCGAAAACAAGTGATCAAGAGTGATACCAGTGAAACCTACAACTTGGCTACGATCTAGGACATTGTTAGTGCTTAGTGTTTGGACCTAGTGCTTAGTGTTTGGACCTAGTGCTTAGTGTGTAACTAGTGCTAGTGAATAAAGTCTTCTAAAAGAGTCAGCAGGTCTTTCTCTCCAAATCCTTCGAACCCTAACACGTAACAATATGATTCAGCGAAATGCCTAGAAGTATATAATTATCAAACTAATTTATATGTTGTTCTAGGGCTACCAAATCCCGCACTTTCGAATGTTGATCACAAGCAAAGAGTACCTGCAGGTCTTTTAGTAGAGTCACTGCAGGAAAGTTTTAATCAAGATGCAACAAGATATGATCCCCTTCGGATGAACGTTTATCACTTGTTTACAAGGTTTTTTATGTTACTTTATTTTCTTCCCTTTTTCACTTCGGAGGATGTTTGGTGTACTATGATGTATTGACATAGGGCTTAGTTTCAAGTTATTCCATCTCTCACAGTTGATGTTAATTAATAATAATATATACATATTACTAGCTCTTACAGCAACCTAAGGAAGAAACGGAATGGGGACACTTGTATTCTTACTCCTTAAGATATTTAATTGTGAATGCATTACAAAGGGGTTTTGTTCGATCCATCGATCATTCATCATTTATCTCTATCCCTTTCACAAAAAAAATCCTGTTTGTGTATTGATTAATTGCATATAGAAATCATTTTAATACTTACAATGCTATAAATTTCAATAATATTACTTATGTTTATTTTTCCAGAGAAAACCCTACAGTTAGTCAACCTTTACTTATGAACATTCCTGGTCTTCTGCATATGACCAATTACCAAAATAACAGACGAACGATTGTTCTTATACATGACTGGAGGGAGTCGGCGACTGCCGATTTCAATGCTGTTCTCATCCCTGGTAAGAAATTTAAATATTTAGTAAAATAACGTAACTTTGTTTTGCCTATTTTAATTAGTTAATTAGTTATGTAGTTTCATCAGTCTGTGATATCAAATAACGTTATCAGTCATGGCTAAGCATAGTCCTATGATATTTTATTTGAAAAATACACTTTTGTATAATATATATATAAATTCGAAATTTTTTAAAATATAAAAGTTTATGTTATCTTTTTTATTTATTTCATACATTTTCCATATTGATAAGAAGTATTTCTAGTGTTGTACCAAATATATTCATTTATCTACCTCATTTAAATATTCTTTATGATGAATCTGCATAAGGATTGTTTTTCATTAATTTACTGACGTAAATAAACTTATTTCATTTTATCTTTTGCAGCTTTTCTTGCCGTTGAAGATGTGAATATCATAGTCGTTGACTGGAGTGCTGGTGCTGACTCCATTAATTATAGAACTGTGATTGCCAACACAATCGCTTCAGGTCAATCAGTTGCTGATTTTATTAACTGGGTTAACCAGGAGACACATTCAAGTCCAGTAATGTATCATATTGTAGGATTTGGATATGGAGGACATCAAGCAGGCATAGTTGGTAGAAATGTAGCTGGAGATGTCGCATATATTACAGGTAAGATGACTGCTTGTAATAAATACTCAGTACCTATCTATGCTTGATAAATATCTGAAAAGAGGATAGTACATTATTACGTTATTAGATATGCTTAAAAAATTAAAATTTGATAAATTCATTTATTTAGTAGCGAAGTAAAGAATTATACTGTCCACCCGTCTAATGATACAAATAATAAAAAGATAGACGGTGATATGGCGGTGGTGGTGGATAACCTTTTAATGAATCTTTTAATTTCTACAAGCAAGTTCTTGGAAATACATCACAATTTGCGGTTAGTGGTTCAGGAGGATGGCTTTTTGTAAAATTTATGAAAGTTTGGATTTAAATACAACGCATATGAAGTATCAGGCAACAGCTAGTCTCCTATAAAACTAAATTTGCATCCAAGCGAACTGATAAAATTTTTAATAAATAATGTAAAATAAATAATTTCAGCTTTGGATCCAGCTAACGTTGGTTGGCCAGCTCATCCTGACCGTTTTGATGCCCAAGACGGTCTTTACACTGAAGTCATTCATACAAATATTGGCATTAATGGCTTCTTGGGTGATATTGGCCAGGTAGATTTCTATCCAAATGGTGGTATCAGTATGCCTGGATGTAATTCAAATGCCTGTGATCATGACCGAAGTTATTTTTATTTTGCTGAATCTCTTTTAACTGGAGGATTTACTGGAAGACAATGCCTGAATTATTTTGCTGCTGTTACCAGTACTTGTAATCTTTTGCCTGGAAGACTACAAATGGGTGGATTGAGACCAAAGATTGGGTAAGGTTTAGCTGTAATATTATAATTAGCATACATTCCATAAGGATCTAATGGAACGTCAGTTTTGATCGTGAACACATCATTATCAATTACATATTCAAACTTGAAAAGGTCACCTCACTTCCTCTCTCCGGAAGGAAAAAATATAGAGGAAGACCTAAAAGATGGACTGAGTGAATGAGGATATGGAAGAAAAAGGATGTCTTACAGAAGACTATAGAAGAAAGAGACATGTTGCGCTGACCCCAAATATAAAATGCCCTATGTCTTTGTCTTATACAAGGGCAGGAATAATGAGATAGGAGGTTTACTGTAGCAGTGTGTTTAATAGTACCTAATAAGAACTAATAAAGATCTAAAAGAGGAATACTTGCTGTTATATTTATGTCGTCTTAAAATAATAATCTACTAGATACAAACTAAAATAATTTCCAAGTATACTCTACTTACTCATTTCTCTTTTTTATGAAATAAATTAACAGTATCGTGTTTTTTGATTTCAGGAGTCTCGGTGTATACTTAGTCGAAACAAATGGAGCTCCACCCTTTTCAATTGAATAAAAATAAAACCCAGGAAAACAGCTAAAACCATTTATTACCAACTAATGAAATCTAAAAATCAAGCAATAAATAGGACACAATAAATGAGATTGCATGTTTGTATTAGTCTAGCAAATGCAGTGTTTTTTGTATTTCTTAAACTATAAAAGAGAATTAAAGTGATATCACAGAAGGTTAGGATGTTTTAAGTTTTTAGGGTTCCTCTTTTGTGTTGTTTCTGCAGCGGGTTCCTGTGGTTTGGCTTCAGCATTGGCTGGTTTAGTAGAATTATTTGGTGATTCTAAAAGACTGCTGAATAAAGCAATGCTCTGTTGGGCTGTTTGATATACTCCTTCTAAAAACTTGTTGGGGTCAAATTCAACACCACTTTCGGTACTTGTTTCTTCGCTTCCACTTTCATCTGTGCTTTCTTCTTGAGCCTCGAATCTGAAATACAAAGATATTGTTTTTATAATTATATGATATAAGAGTCCTAAACAAAAAGTCTGTCTATTAAGCATATATTAAAAAAAAAAATTGTAAAGTAAATCTATAAAGTCTACTAAAAATTCCATATTCTCAGACTTCTTTTCATGGTGAGAAAATCGTTTATAGACACTTCTAACGTGGCATTCGCAAAGGGTTATGAGGTCCAATATCGACTAGCGATACCTACTCTGCCTCCCATGTGATGTAGAAAAAAACATTAATATTAATAATAATAAATATTCGTGTATTTATTGTGTGTTTCTTTTTTATTTTTATGCAGTATGAATGTCTTATTTTTATAATCTTTTTAAAAAATATATGTTAAATATGAAAATAAAGGAATGCGGAATAAATATTCAGGACATTTCACACAACGTCCTCTGGTCCCAAAGTAAGCTATATTACTATGCTTGTATTATGGGTACCAGATACGGATAAACTACATATACTACTTTTCTTTTGTAAATACATACTTATAATACATAGAAACCCCCAGACGCAGTACAAACATTTGTATGACATTTATGGATATCACACAAATGATTGTACCAAGCGGGAATCGAACCCGCAACCTCGTGATCGGCAGTCCATTACATAAACCACTCCACCACGAAGCCCGTCAAACATTTGAATATAATTACAAATTTTATGCCCCAGTTTGGGTTTTCTGAAGTCCTAAGGTTAGGTTCTCGAAGTACTCAAACCACTCTAAATGCAAGAAAAATACAGTGTGGTGATGAGATAATTTATTCATAGGTTCAATCAAAGAGCAAGCTATAATATAATTAACGCCCGCGGTTGCACCCGCGTTATTGACCCCTCCTCCCCCAATACACCAAACTTTAACAACTTATACAAACTATCTATTAAAAAGCACATCAAAATCATCGTTGCGTAGTTTTGAAGATATAAGCTCACATAAAGACATACATACTAAAATAATGACTTTGTTTTATAACAAGTTAAAATTAAGAAGTTAATATAAGTCCGTGTGGTCACGGACTAAGAATACAAGTGTCACCACCCCATCTCCTCCCAAGGGTGCTGTAAAAGTCAGCTAAGGGATATTGCACACAGATAACACCCTCTGTGAGAGACGGAAATCTCGAAAATAAACCCTGTACCAATACGCCTGATCAGCGCGGCACAGTAGACTATAATCCCTCCCAAAGTGAAGGAGGCCCGTGCCCAACTGTGGGACGTAAATGGGCTGGAGAGAATATAAAGAAGATATTGTCTAGTATATAGTTATGACTACTAACAACTTCCTGCCTGCACACAAATTTGTAAGCGTGGTAGTTAGAAACCAAACCCTAATAGATTATAAAAAAACGCCATCCTCTTCAACCAACCTATCAATTAAAAAACCGTATAAAAATCCGTTGCGTAATTTTATAGATATAAGCTCAAATAGATACATACATACAAAAATAACGACTTTGTTTTATAACTAGTGAAGAAGTATTAAGTCATAAAAGTATGCCCTTAAGATCTGCAATCGCATCTTACGTAATAGCCCTGCCATATAAGCGTAAATTTTATTTAAATTATGCTATAATATAATATTAAACAAAAACCATCACCTACTTTCTAGTTCATTATAAATATTAATAATGTTATTTATAAGTGGTTTTATTTACTTCCTCGCGTGACGTAAGATATAGAATATTCTACCAGCTATCTGAGATTACTGTCTTTAATTATAATTTTAAGCAGTAGCAAATTTATCAATTGATAAACAAATTCAAGGCTATCGGTGTTTTATATATCTTTTACAGATTAAAATTATCACAATATAATCTTTCTCTTTGCATAATAATGTTGTTTCAATAACTTTTAACAAAAAGTACTTATTATTTTAGATATGAAATGATTACACTTGATTAATATATATCATTCTATAGCGTTATTAATATTTTATAGTTATAATTATAATATTTTATAGTATAAAATAATATGTGTATTCTAACCGTATTCTGATACCCATAACACAAGCAATATAAGCTTAGCTTGGGACTAAAGGACGTATGATTCTATTTTCTAACACTCGAATACGTAGATTGTTTACGATCTTTTATACATTTATGAACGCGTAGGTACGTTGTTCGCAATATTTTACTACATTGTTAGAGTATTTAGCGCGTTACAGAAAAACTGATTGAATTCATTTGATGATTATGATGATTGACACATACATACAAGACAAGTTATTCAAATGAACACTGATATGACGTCACACAGAAGAATATACAAAATACTATGTTGCACTTTATTTCATGTAACAGTAGGCGGGCAAGTAATTACATATTTGCACGAATATACTTACAAATCTTTTGGCACCTCCTTCATATCCATCCCAGCTTCATTTGCCGTAAAGCATCCTAGAGGAATTTTACTGTCAGACAAGAAAATGGTGCCCGGCTCTAGATGAACACATCCCTCTAATCCTTCTGCAGTTGGCGCCATACGACTGAACACCGCACACATTTGGAAGAACATGTTCATTACTAAACATACTGGGCCTGGGCTTGCCACTGAAAAGTATAAAATAAAACATTATTTTATTATACGTATTATTTTATTGGTCGACGGGCTTCGTGATCTAGTGGTTCTTGGAGCGGGCTGCAATTCACCAGGTCTCGGGTTCGATTCCCGCACGGGACAATCATATTTTGTATGATATTTATAGTGGTCATACAAATGTTTGTACTGCGTTGGTGTATCTCTATGTATTATTAGTATGTATTTACAAAAGAAAAGCTTTATTTATTGTTGTAGGAATCTAAGTTAGTTTTTTTGGTAATTACTGTCTCTTTGTAACTCTTAATGTATTGTAAATAAGCTGTTGCCCGCGACTTTGTATGCGTAGAGTTTGTAATCTCTACCATACCATTTTTGAATCAAAAAGTTGCTCTTGCCAGTTCTAAGATTCTAAATTACTTTCGCATTTGCAATATTAGTATGTAAATATACAATTGTACAATTAAAATTTGTATATCTTTGTAATATATTATAATTACCTATACCTACCATTTAATTTTTTTTTGTCTAAAACATTTTGTGTAATTTATTTATTTAAACTCTTTATTGTACATTATTTAAAGTACTCTTTAAATAATGTACAATAAAGAGTTTAAATAAATAAATTACACAAATTGTTTTAAACGAAAAAGCTCTGTAATAATATAAAAGAGCATTTTCAAGTTATATACATTATATAATTTTCATGAAAATAAAAATATTAACACGATAAAAATCGAGACCTAAAACGGAAAAGGATAACATAATACCGTAGATTAATAATTTCGGAATCTTCAATTAATTATTATAGTATTAACGTTAGCATTATCGACGGATGGGCATGTCTATCTACATCCTACTGATACCATATATATGCGAAAATATACAGGTTGTGGCGTAAATGGTGGTCCAACGCTAAGGTGGTTATAGTTCAAGTATTCACCTATCATATAAAAAAAAAATTAACCATTTTTAGCCATTGGTTTCGGAAATATGTTTTTTTTTTATTTTTTTGTAAAAAATCGATAAATATTTTATAAATGAGAATGTAACTTCGACAAATGACATTATTTTTTGAGTGTGTTTTTTGTGTTGTACGGGCGAGTACTAGCACTAGCACATGCATTTTTGTTTTTCATGTAAACCCCAAAAATAAACCAATAAATAAAAAAAACTGAAAATTAATTTCTCGTTTTTAACAAATCATGCATTTTAGATGTGAGTAGTGTAAAAAAAAAATACGTATAGTAGAGTAAATTCCTTTCTGAAGTGATGGTGGCCCGTGCCCAACAGTAAGACATTTACGGGTTAAAAAAAAAAGAAAAATAATCGTTTCTCTAAAAGAAATATTTGCAAACAACATAATCCCTACTAATATTATAAATGCGAAAGTAACTCTGTCTGTCTGTCTGTTACGCTTTTCCGCTTAAACCTCTCAACCAATTTTGATGAAATATGGCACAGACAATCTTTAGACCCTGAGAAAGGATATTTTTACCTTTTAATGCGAAAAAAAAATTTTCGATATTCCACGCGTACGGAGTCGCGGGCAACAGCTAGTGTAAAATATACTTAAGTTAAACCTTACATAATTTATGAAAGTAATAAGCACTATAAGGCTATGTAAGTATGAATGACATTCAACTTTCACGATGTTCGAGAAATTTCTAGATGCAAATACAGGTGATTGCAATTTCCTTGTTGGTAAAACAACTTTCTTTAGAAATGCACCGTCTACTTGCCCTTATTAAAATTTCTATTTGCACACTACTCTGGAGTCAATTACTTAATGTATTTTAGAATAGAATAGCATGTTTATTTTTGTATTTTTCCTTGCTCTAACCTGGTCGTGGTATGTTCCTTAATTTTGAAGATATCATAACGCAATATATGGGCATCGTTAAGGTGGTATCATACTAATGATACATACGTATCTATATATTTAAATTAAGTGCAATAAAGCTTTTTACAGTCATTAAACAAGTACTAAAACGTGGAAAGAAATAGTAAAATCTACTTAGTTCAAAAACTAAAAACTACGCTTGAAAATCCTGAATATTTTTTAAATTATTGCATTGTCATTGGTCCTTGACATACGTGCAAAATTTCAGATAAATCCGACTACTGCAAGTTGGTTAAAATCATTTTCAAAGATTCCGTTACATTAATAGATACATATCGAAATAATATAATCGTGTTAAAATGAGTAGGTATATAATTACATGATTAAATAATAAACGATTAGGACCCGTTATTAGTTAAGTTTATACAGTGTATCTATAAATTAATTTTTATTTAATATATAAAATAACCTCAATTATCTTTGCTCCCTAAATTGTGTGATAAAAACATAGGTACTTACTTTGAACTTTATCATAGTCGACTTTCTTTCCATGTGATATCTGCACGAACAAACCTTCTTCTTTAGACATATATCTCATATGAATGCACTCTGAAATTAATAAAACGTAGCTACATTAAGTGCCAGTAAAAGGTGCATCAAGATTAGCTGATGGAATGGGCATTGGAATTTTCGTGAGTTTCTTAGACATTGAGATATTTTACATAAAATATATGTTAGAAATTATCACATAATCACTTGCACAAATGTGTAAATTCAAACTATTGGGTCCCCTGCCGAAATTACTGCAGGTAAGTTTACTAAAACTAGACTTTCAGTAGTATAAACTCTTTCGTATACTCTTGTACTAGTATTTTTCGTGCAAAATTTACGTTTAAAATTAATACCTATTGTTCAGTTTTTTTAGGGTTCCGTACCCAAATGGTAAAAACGGGACCCTATTACTGAGACTTCGCTGTCCGTCCGTCCGTCCGTCCGTCCGTCCGTCTGTCACCAGGCTGTATCTCAAGAACAGTGATAGCTAGAGAGTTGAATTTTTCACAGATGATGTATTTCTATTGCCGCTATAACAACAAATACTAAAAATAAAATAAAATAAATATATAAGGGGGGCTCCCATACAACAAACATGATTTTTTTACCGTTTCTGGCTCTCATACAACAAACGTGATTAATTAAGTATTGTGTGTGTTGTTTGCTCATTTATTAATAACGTGCCTTATGTTGCATAGATAATGGTACGGAACCCTTCGTGCGCGAGTCCGACTCGCACTTGACCAATTTTTTTATTAATAAATTTCAAGCTTACTAGCGCCTGCCGGATCATAAGCCGTGATGTTGGTGTCAATACAACATGCGCAAGCTGGGCCTTTACATTTCCACTTGCAATTGATGTCATCTCTAATATCTGGTGTTGTCTGCGCCTGGGTGACTTCTAATAACTTCTTGCCATCATCCCAATTGATTAAATCTAGAAATTAATTGTTAAAAGTTAGGTTAATAATTAAATTTTAAATGTCCCTACATGAAACTTTGTTTGACAGGCCTCGAGGTCTAGTGGTTCAAGTAACGGATTACCATTCACGAAGTAGCGTTTGATGCCCGCACAGTACTATTTTATTATTTGTTTTAAAGGTCAAACAAATGTTTATACTGCGTTTACTAAGTATAATAAGTATATATCTAAAAAAAGGCATACAAATATGTAGTACATCGAGTCCCTATCTCTCTCTCTCTCTCTCTGGTCTCTCTATTGTTGGACAAGAGCCACTTCTGATCATTCTCATTCACTTTTGGAGGGATTATGGTCTGCCATGTACGCTGATTGTTTATTTTGGATGGCAAATGGTATATTTTTGTGTTTTCCGTCTCTCACAGAGTATATTATCTGTGTATCCATCCATTCCTGGCTTTTTCAGCACCCTGGGAAGGGAAGGTGGTCACACATCAACACTAGTATTCTTAATCCGTCACCATACGCACTTGAATCTTTATAATTTAACGTAAATGTATTGATTGCTTTTAAACACAATTAGGCGCTACTATTGAGCTTACCACCTAGGTAAAATATTTGTAGTAAAAACTTATGTACGTATGTACAATGTAGCTTAGAATTGTAGCTTAGTTAGATATGTAACTTTGCGATACGTATTTTTATCGAAAACGTAATACTACGTATTTTATTAAAATTCATACTAAAAAATATTATAATGTGTGTAAAGTATATTAGTTACGTATAATAAATTATCATATGCAATTTACTATAGTATGAAATGATTATTATGGCCTAAAACTTACGCAATGATAATACGAGGAAGACGTTTTACTATTCAACGTAACAGCAACAGTTACCAGTCATAAGTAATGGCAGCTTTCAAAACTCTACCACTGACTCTACACTAATAATATTACTATGAGAAAACTAAGAAAAGTTATAATATTTAGGTTTTAAATTTAACGGGGTATTTATTTGCATGTTTAAGTGGCATTACATATACCCAATACATACACACATAAGCATACAAACGCTATCGAAAACAAAATATTCCTGTTACATATGCACGCTATACTACAAAAATCTAGTTGATATGTATAATATGAAAATATGTGTATGTGATACATACTTAAGTTTATATCATTTAATATTTACTTATGTTACATAACTTGGGAGGAGACTGGAACCTACAACTCAGGTATTCCCAGTGTGGGTCCCAGTGAACTTACAATTAATGTAACTAATGTTTGTAAAATGTGCTAAATAAATTTCCGAATAAATTAGCTTGCCTTAGAATCACCGGTTCTTTTGGTTTTATTACCAAAATATATTTAGAGCTTGTTCAAATACAATATACGTGGTTCATCAAGCAACATTTCTTGCATGTAGGGAAATAATTCGATACTAGATTCAGATTTATCTTTCTTTATTAGTCTTTCAGAACGTAAGTCTACGAAACGTGGATAATAAGTATCTATTACCACAATATTTACACCATTATAAACACATTAAACTATAACATCATGCACGCAAGTTTCCAATTTTTTATTAATTGTAAACAATTCAGATTTGATTACTAGAATGCTTTGTAAAATATTTTGTACAACCTTGGTGATAACTATTATATATGATATTCTGACATCACACATTAAAGTACGTCAATAATAATATATTAAGTTCATTTATCTTCTCACCCATTCATCTTACCAGTGTCGAGCAAGCTCTTCTTCAATTTCGGCTTATTCAGTTAATTCGGCTTTCCAAGCGAAGTGTAGGGCTTAGTTTCAGGATTAACGATTTTCTGCTAAGTCCTTAGCTTAATTTTACAGCACATATAAGAAAATATACCTAGAATGGTATTTCTAGAATTTAACATTTTTGTACTATTTTCAGAATTTTAAAAGGGCATTTTTAAAATCCATGTTATCCCCCATGGGTGGTAACCTCTATAATGTATTTTTAATCTACTGCGACACGGATGGTTCAGTTAATTAAATTTCCACGCTAATTAATAAACGTTACTGCTTAAACGTGTACAAATATTACCAATAAATTCAAGCTTAATTTTTAAATAACACGGACATGACAACTGTGACAAGTCACGTCACCGAAATATTAAATCGACAAGTATCAAAACATTGTATATACACTTTCACATTGCTTATAACTTTCACTTACGCATTTGTTTTCATGATAATATACTAACAGCTGTAATAAGTACATAAGAACAATAAGTACTTAGTCACGTTACGTAACGCGTTTTCGTTTAGTTTTGTGTTCATAATTCTATTGTTCTGGAAAATAGAAGTTTGAGTAAAGATTTCTCTGTACTATTTTGTCATTAACATTGTTTACTATGGAAATATGTGTACAATACAAACGAGAATAGTTTAAACAATCATATTCCATAAACGTTTTTAACAAAGACTTTCTGTAACATGCCGTGGAATATGAGTTCTACAATACACATAATAAAACCATTTCTACGTGGTACCACTACATAGCACCAATTCTAAGTGTACAACTAAACTTAACTAAAAAATAAAAACAATTATGGCATATTTTGATTAATTGGCTATTTCGTTGTTTACATTCTTAATAATCATAATCTATAATAAACAGATTTTCTAATAAAAAGTTCTGTTAAAATTGTCGAATTGAATTATTAATACTATCAATTTTCATTTTTTAGTTAAGTTTAGTTGTGCATGTAGAATCGGTATCTATGTATGTACCTATACCACTAAAAATCTACATGAGTTTGTGATAGAAATGCATTTTTTGGGCTTCAGTCAGTTTAAACCTTTATAAAGGTAACCTTTACAAAGGATTTTTTTTTAGATTACATTGGGATTTTTAAAATCAGGTAATTTTTATGGAAGGAAATTGATGTCTAATAATAATAATAATAATAATAAACTTTATTTAAACTTCAACAAGCAAATTACAAAAGAAAATACAAAGAATTGACTTGTCAGAAATATAACAAAAAAGTAAATCTTCTGCCTCCCAAACTAGAATAATCTGTATTATGGGAGGCAGTGACCAGACAGTACGGCGTTGACATCAGCAATCGTAAGTAATTATAACAATTTATTTGTGTTAGTTATATACTTATAGTTAAGGTTCTATCTACTTCTACGTTCATGTCTACTTTATGATTGTACATACAAAGGACTGTAGTTAAAAGTAACAAGGACTCGATAGTATATATTCTTAAGCTATTGCATAGCTTCTATCCCGGGCCTTGAGCGTGGAGACTAAATGCACAAAATTCGACACAAAGACAGCGTAACTAAAAAATACTACACACGGCGCTAACGCTAACGCCGTTTCGCTGTTCGCGCTGGTGACTCATGTCAGTTTTGGCGTTAGTTTTTATTTTATTGACATTTGATTGACAATCGCTATTTTATCATAACTACCATAAACAATGGACAGACGTAAGCATCAGTAAATAAGGATTATTAATCTTATTTTAGTTTATGGTATTTAGATTCTTTGTATTTGTATTCTTTGTATTCTTTATTGCACACAGAAATTACATATAAGAAAGTTACATTTTGGTTATTATATGTACAGAGGCGAGCTTAATTCATAGATGAATTTTCTACCAGCAAACCTTGGCGAGATAGAAATTTCATGTTAAGGGGTCATGACAGTGTACAACAAAAGCTTAAGTTACATTTACTTAAAACTATGTTATAATTATATGAGCAACATACATTCAAATATTTAAATTCTATAATATCCTAATCATAAATACTTATAACAATATACTACATAAACATACATATACATACTAAGCTAGTGATAGGAAATATTCTTTAGTTCTTCTTTTGAAAATTTGCAAGGATGAGCTAGCACGAATAGTGTGAGGAAGAGAATTCCACAGGCGAATAGCAGATACGGTAAAAGAGCTACCATATCGGCTTGAAGTATGAGAGGGAGTCTTAAGTAGGAGAGAAGTAGCGGTCCGACAAGGCTTATCTCTTGGTATTAGGTATTCAAAGCGTTCGAGAAGGTAGGCAGGAGCATTAGAATTGTGAAGGATAGAGTAGAGTAAGAAAAGAATATGACAGTCCTGTCGTCGTCGAATGGGTAGCCACTTTAACTGGGCCCGAAATTTAGACACATGGTCATATTTCCGAAGACCAAAGATGAACCTGATGCATAAATTCTGCAGTCGTTCAAGTTTATCCAAGAGCTCCTCGTTAGCATCAATGAAACAGACATCAGCATAATCCAAGAGGGGAAGAAGAAGTGATTGAGCCAGAGTGATTTTGGTTTGTACAGGTAAGAAATATTGAAGGCGCCTGAGAGAATGAAATGGGCCGTATACCCTCCTGCTTACCTCCGCGACGTGGTTTCTCCAAGATAGGTTGCAATCAATGTATACGCCTAAGTTTTTAGCGTAGTCGGAGAGGTTAATAGGAACATTGTCATAAATGATAGGTGAAATTAAGTTCATATCAATCGAGTTGTACATGTACCTGCCACCAATAATGAGAGCTTGTGATTTTGAAGGGTTAACTAGGAGCCCAAATGATTTGGCCCATATTCTAATGTTATCAAGATCATTATTGATGGCAGAAATTGCTTCCCTGGAATTGTCAGCGTTAAAGTGGCGATAGAGCTGCAGGTCGTCTGCATAGAGATGGTATTTGCAGGTTAATATTTTAGTAATAGCGTTTATGAAAGTGGAAAATAAGAGTGGAGATAATACGCCACCCTGTGGTACGCCCGCAACAAGCCCACACCACTGAGAAGATGCTTCAGCTATGCGAACCGATTGGGAGCGGCCTCGCAGATATGAGTTGAACCACTCGATCACTGCGGTAGATAAATTTAGTGAAGATAGAATGCCAAGAAGGATATCGAAGTCTACAGAATTAAAGGCACTGCTAAAATCCAGTAACACAACAACTGTAAGCAGTTTTTGGTCCATGGCCAGGCGAATATCATCAGTGACTTTGACAAGAGCAGTGACTGTACTATGGCCAGGACGAAAGCCAGACTGGAAAGGACTTAAAAGATTATTAAAGGAAAGGTAATGAGACAATTGGCTATGCACAATGCTCTCAAGGACCTTGGACAGGAAAGGTAGGATAGATATTGGACGGTATTGAGTCAAGGAAGGATTAGAAGTTTTAGGAAGTGGTATAACATGTGCTCTCTTCCAGATGTTAGGGAAGGAACCAGTTTCTAACGAATAATTTAATAAGTATGTGATGATAGACGCAAGTTCATCCACCAACAAAACGAACATTTGCTGTTGAAGTCCGTCATCCCCAACAGCTTTGGAAGATATTGATTTAATAGAGTTAATAACGTCATCCTCAGTGATCGAGGTGAAGGAAAATGAGTTACATGAAGGTTTTGGAAGACTGAGAAGATTATTAAGTGTAGAAGATTTGATATCAGCATTGAGTGTAACAGGAGGTTTAGCAAAATGGGTGTTCAATTCATTAACATTTATTGTATGCGTCGCAGTGAGGTTGTCGTAAGAATCTTTGCCAACTCCGATAGTTTTTAAAAACTGCCAAACACGTGCTGTATTAAGATTGTTAATGGAATTGTGAATATGGCGTCTCTTTGCATCCCTACACATACGACTGCAGCGGTTTCGAAGCCTCTTAAACAGTGCCCAATTTTCATCAGTTGCAGATAGCCTGTACTTCTTTTTAGCATTGTCTCTTAGAGACATAGCTTTTTTTATATTATCTGACAACCAAGGTGCAGGTGCATGCTTTACTTTTACCTTTTTTAGTGGGGCGTGCTTGTCGAAAAGATCTAATAGGAGACGGTTGAACAAGGCCACCTTAGAGTCCAAGTCGCTGCAGTTGTAAACAGAAGACCAATCAATACTATCTGCCTCCGCCCTCAAGCGGTCTAAACAAATGTTCTTAAAGCTTCGAAGGAAAAGAAACTGAGGCTTGCGACGGGGGCAACGAATCTTATACGAGAGAAAAATAAGGTCGTGGTATGAAAATTCTTGCATAAATAAAATAAATAAATAATTATAATTGCATAAGTTGATAAAAAATACTATGCAATAGCTTTACCGCGGCAGTCCCCGACTGCCACACGTCTTTTTTTATTATTATTTATATATTGGTATATATATTATTTTAAAAATAAATTACATAGGAATCAAGGAAATTTGTGCTAATATTCAGGATATACGATTTCAGTACCTACTCCTTAGAGTTTGGTTAACTCTTTTACACTATATTTGCACTATACATAATATGTATATTATACTCTAATAACCTACTTACTTATTTGAAATTAGCTTACGACTACATAAAACGCGCGATTCCAACGCGTGTTTCTTTTTAAATCTTATCAATCAAGTTATTATTAGCCAAACTGCTGTTTTCCTAGCAGGGCTCACGTTTGAATAAATATATTATGTACCAACTTATGAACGACATGAATGTGGGTAAGCTCTATAATAACTGATTGTAGGGGATACTTTACATCTCAATTCTACTCGTGACCATGGTGACTGAAGTCTCCGAACGTCGGGCTAAAATTAAAAACAAATACACACGTCTAAATCTGAAAAAAAACAGGGCGTTACTGAAAACCAGCGTTGTGGGGTCAAACCCACAACAATATGCTGAGTAACGTCCTATTGTTTTCCACGGGTGGGACACACTGTCTGATATATTTGAGTGTTTTTAATAATTATTTCAATGTTTGTATATGTGTGTCTCTTCCTACGGGGAATAATAAAATTTTCTTTCTTTCTTTCTTTCTTTCTTAAATCCGTAAAAACTGGTTTTATTTGAACCAATGAGCCGCACAAGTGTTAGAGAATATTCCATCTACATATTATTATGAATAATACAACACTATACCACGCTAATTATCATCAAATAAATTCTCGTCCGTGTGGTGATGGATCAAGAAAACAAGTATTACCGCCCGTTTTTCTCTCCAGCGGCCGTATTATGAGCTCTTATTCCCAGG
The DNA here is from genome assembly GCA_916999025.1 of Orgyia antiqua. Taxonomy (NCBI): domain Eukaryota; kingdom Metazoa; phylum Arthropoda; class Insecta; order Lepidoptera; family Erebidae; genus Orgyia; species Orgyia antiqua. The sequence goes on from OU779862.1 coordinate 27,441,719, forward strand.
CCGTTTACGCCGTGAATGGAACTGCGCGGCAAATTCGTAATATGAACATAACTCCCAGCCATCCAGGTCGCTAAAACAGTCATAGATTAATATGTTTATAGTGAAGGTACAACTAGAACTTTAAGTACTAACTAAAATTTTTCAACCAAATGTTTTATGTTTACCATAATACATAATTTAGTCAGGCAGTGTACGGCCTGCTTGGAACTTGCATGATTTTTAAAAAGCTCATAATACGCCCCCAGGTTGCTGTAAAAGCCGGTTGATGTATGTTAGAAGCAGACAGAATCTTCTGTAAGAGATGGAAAACTCGCAACTAATCTCTTTGATATCACGCTTGGTAAAGGCAGCAAAAGTAGACCAAATGCTCTCTCAAAGTAGAGAAGGTGCCCATCAGTAGAATATAGTGAACTGCGATAAAGATGAAACAAATCGTTCTGGGAATCCCTGTGAAAAGACGCTGATATCTATAATTTCACATTTGCAGTAAACAGTTGATACCCGAATAGCGTGCATTTACAGGGAATTGAATATCTTATTTAGGGCTACTGAACTCAAAGAATGTAACTACATAATGTTGCACAACTAGATTCATATCCCGACTACATTATAGGTAGTCATACAACTTTTTAAAGCAGTTAAGTTGTGAAGTTAAGCAGTGAAGGTAAGTTAAACTTACCTTCACTGCTTAACTTCACAAAGTAAACTACTTATCGTGTTACTGAAAAAGAGTGTAATTTGAACGTGATACTTTAAGATCGATATCTAACCGCAGTTATAAAGCACAGTTGTTTAAGTCTCTACAAAGGAAGAAAGCGTATCAATTTTTTTGTTTGAAAGATATGAAAATAACATGAATTACGGTCTACTATTTTTTTTTTCAGTAAAGTAACGTTTATGATAATTATACATCAAATTTGCTGTTTCACAAGCAGCACGACGTATGCACTTATTTTTGCTAAGTCGTTAATTATATAGCAATTAGCTCGTTAATATTTTTTTTAGATAATCTAAATAAATCCGTTTTGGATAATCTCGTTGCAAGAATTTATGTTTATGTTTTATTAGTTTAAAATATCTCAACTTTAGCTAAGAATGCCAAGACTCCGGCAGGGGTCTTGCAAAGAGGTCAACAGAACATGTAAGAATACCAAAAATTTTGGTACCTTAACAGAATCATAGATATACATATAGCATAAATAGATCGTTGCATGACAAATATGTATTTTATTCAAGGCTTCTATAAAAAAAATCTCAATATTATAATTACGTCCGATTTATTATATTTATATACTAATAATATTATAATTTTCAATTACATCTAATTTAAGGATTTTTGGTTAAAACACGAATATAAATTTTATCTCCGTCAACATAGAAAAACATATTATGATTCTTAAGTTTAAAAGTTACAGCTCTACCATTCCGTAAATATGTTAAGCTAGGCAAGACCTAGGTATATTTGAAATCACTGTTTGCTTATCGAAGGTGCTTGTAATTTTCAGCTAAAAATGATAAAACAATGTTTTACTTTCTTTGGACGGAAATAGAACACAAAATCTTGTACAGTACATAAATATTCCATTTCCTACATTTTCATACATTGTTATACGAAAACAATAACGTAATATTGATTCACAATGTATCTGTTATTCATTAAAGGCAACATAAATAACTTCCTACCGTCACACATGACTGTCAGTTATGCTTAAATTAATAACTCAAGCAATTGTTATCCTAATACACGTAGCGCAAATATACTTTCTAATCAGGTACCGAAGTTGAATTAATAACTTACCTAAAATGCTTCCACCGTGGACAATCGCTAGCGCTGCGATGAACAAAGAAAGCGTTAGTTTGACTGTCATATCGATCAGCTGTCACTATCACGGATGTAAAAAAAAAAATCTTATTATTTTATGTCGCGTTTTATTAAGGAGACAGGCTTGCACGATGTAAGCTTGGGAGAAGGCGATCGTCGCAACCGCCAGCCGTATACTGCTCCTTTCCTCAGATCTCGGGCCGTTCGTTTCACCTCGCTTACAATAGAAGGTGAAATTTAAATAAAGCATAACATAGTAGGTATTATAAATATATGCATCAGTGAGATGCATTGAGAAAGCGGTCTACAAACACTCCTCTAATAAGTGTCACTGTTTGTTTATTATATTCAAGAAAAAGTTGTTTATATTTACCTTGGTTACATATTTCATCTCTACTCTTACAAAATAAAGTTATTATTTTTGTATATATGTCCTAATGTAAGTTTATATCTTTAAAACTACTTAACGAATTTGATGCAGTTTTTAAATAGATAGACTAGTTCAAGAGGAGGTTTTTTTTTAATATAATTTGTTAGGATTTGTTTTTTACATTCCACGCGTACGAATTCGTGGGCAACACCTAGTAATGTATATAGTTTTTGGAAGTTGTTTCTGCTCTCTCATATGATTAAAAGATTTAGATGCATTCCCCTGCGAAAAAAGGGTGTTAATTACAATAATTAATATTTCAGAAATTAAAGTACATGTCAATATGGTATGAGTGTACTACTAATATAGTTTACTTGTTGGCCATTAAAATTCCGAAATAAATACTTACGGTCTTATTCATAATGACTTATCGGAGGTTTTTTTTTATTTTTTTCCCCTCTCTCTGCCCTACCGAGCCATGGTGGTGGCTTGAGCCTTACCATGACCCGGCAAGGGTGGATAAACGGAGATTTTATTGGAGAGATAATAAACGTTTTATAGAAAAAAGAATAACAAGTTTTGACAATTTTCGCGAACCGATTTTAGCGAACTTTTAAACCTCCGATAAGTCATTATGAATAAGACCATTCGGATATAACTTAAAATTTTGAGGGGGTGTCAATAACTACAAACATGGGTGAAATAGCAGCATTCGCTAGTATTATTTAAAAACGTTTATGTTCTTCATAACGTTAATAATATGATTCTAGAAGTCCTCAAATAAAAAATTATCATTTAAGGAAGCTGCTGTTATCAGCGTGAAACCGGGGCGGATTACTAGTAATAAGATCTTTAGTAAAATGTACTATAACAGTGTATACATATTCTTTGACCAGGTTATGAATAGAGGTCTTCAACTTTCAACTGGTTTTCAAATTATAATATTTAAATATAAACCAGCCTTAATCCGTGTTAAATTTGAGTTATGGTTATTAAGTCCCAAATTTGGATCATGAATCATGACTGTTACTCATCTGTATTAGTGACGATCATTTTTATAAAAGCTGGAAATTCGGTATAATTCATACTAGCTGGAACTTCCAATCACTACATAATAAAATTTAGCTTATGGCACCCTTTATAAAGATATATGTACGACGAGCTCCGTGGTTAAGTGGTTCATGTAACGGACTGCCGATCACGAAGTCGCGGGTTAGATTCCCGCTCGGGGCAATCATTTGTGTGATATTTATAATTGTCATACACATGTTTATACTGCGTCTGGGTGTTTCTATGTAATATAAGTAGGTATTTTAAAAGAAAAGTAGTTTGTGTATCCCATCTGTATTCTGGTATACATAACACAAGCATATAAACTTAGCTTGGGACCAGAGGACGTTGTGTGAAATGTCCATGAATATATATTTATTTATTTATATATAATTACAAACTTTACCTCCATAGATCCTGCCATAGATCACTACAAATAGATTTCTCATGGAACTCACAACAAAATTACATCCTACAACTTACGCCTTCTTCCAATGGTTTATCTATTTATAGATTGTAAAGACGCCTGATTGTTGGAGAAATATATTTTTCCTTTCTTTCTTCTTTATCTGTGCTAAACGCTCATGTTACCAAAATTAGCCACGTATTTTTAGTTTTACCAAATTACAGCAATAAAATCACTATCGCTTGACCGCAAATACTATAAAATTTTAAAGAGCTATTTATTACGAAATCTCACAGCATAATAAATATTAATTATCTATATATCAGTCAAAAGTATTACAGCAGTTTACATGCTTTATTAACCTGATCTATTAAGGTGCCAATTCTATTTGTACAATTAAACAATTTTGTTGGCACAACTAGACTTAACAAAACCAAAGCAAGAATATTGATAGTGCTAATAGACACTGAGGCAGTGGCGTATTTTGGAAGTTTACGCCTCGAGCGAGTATATTTTGGCACTCCAGGTACGTTTCATTTGCCGTCCTCTAAAATAAATTGAGAAAAAGAAAACATAAAAAATTTAGGATTGCTTTAGGCTGCTACTTCAACTGGCGGGCCATGAACCCTACGACCCTAGACAAAAAAGAGCCTGCAATAAGATACTGTCCACTTAACTTTCATAAAATAAAAGGTATAAAGCAGAATGCTGACAGACATAGCCTATCAAGTACGGAAAAATAGACTAAGGTACCAAATCTACGTGTAAAATTAACTTAACTAAAAAATTTAAAACAACTATAGCATATTTTGATTAACTGTCTATTTCGTTATGCACTTTCTTGTTAATTAAAATCGCTAGTCTATTATATTTAGATTTTATAATAAATTATAATATAATATTAATATAATATAATAAATACTATCAATTTTTATTTTTTAGTTAAGTTTAGTTGTGCACGTAGAATCGATACCTAAACGAAACTATAAAGTATAGCCAGATATTTAGTGCAATATTTATACTGTGCAATATAATCTCAAAACAAACAATAAAATACCTAATAATATTGCGCACATTCAATGTATACTGCATTACAACTTAATATGCGAAATGCATAATAATTGCTTTCGTTTTAGTTAAGTTTAGTTTAGCTTAACCGGTAGAATCGAACTCAATGTCATAATGAACTATTTACAGTTCTATAGAAAGTTGATTGATTCCCGTTTGTCTGCATGTCAGTCTGTTCATTGAATCAAGTGTACAATGATCTACTGACCTACTAATAGTTCAATGCACTTAACAATGTAGAGCATGTTACGTGATAGAATTGTTGATGCTCCGATAGTAATTAATCTCTACATGCAAGGTTTGAGACGAATCTTCATTCAACTTATTTCTATAAAGTTTAATATAACCACATTGATGTCTTCCATCAGGCACGAGCCCCCATTACTTCCCTTTGACAAACACAGACGCCATATTATCTTCTTCAAGAGTTACACCCGCAACCTCGTAAACGGCAGTCCATTACATTAGCCAATGCATTACGATACCCAAATACTTCGCTATCCGGCACAATTCTATCATAGTTTGCTGAATATGCGTTTTGAAATAAGACTTAGCTTCTGGAATTCCTTTTTTTGGTGATTTCTGCCTAGATAATGCCTTAGTTGACTTAAGAGTGCAGAATTACCGTTTAAATAGGTTTGTACCCAAATATGGATGTAAGTTGCTGTAACAGTTAATTGTCGAAAAAGCTCGTGTAGGGTTACAACAAACTTTCTAGAAGGAAACGGAGACGGAAATTAGTTGCAGTATAAATATTTAAAAAGTATCTTTTCGTAAAACTTGTTTTTAAATAACTAAATAATGGTGAACTTTCCACAAAATATCATCATTGCACTGTTATATCCATATTAAGAAATACTTAAATAAGTTTATGTCTGTGTGGTGACGAAATATGAATATAAGTGTCACCACCCTATTTTTCATCATTAATATAGTGTACTAACATTATTTAACATATTGTTGTATAGTGTACTAACATTATTTAACAATAGTTAAATATTAATAATTATATTTTTATGTAATTGTACACAATTACATAAAAATATGATTATTAATATTTGTCTGAAATTTTTATTTAATTAGGATAACTCGGTAGAGTCTAAGCCCAATATAATTGTGTAACTATTTCACATTCTTTAAATAAATCGTACTAACACAAAAAATACGTATTATTTGATCATCATCGTCATACCGTCACGCCTTTTTCCATGGGGGTAGCCAGAGGCTATAGGGTGCCATCTGCTACGGTTCAAACACGCTTCCTTGCCTTCAGTTAAACTAATGGTCTTATTCATAATGGCTTATCGGAGGTTTAAAAGTTCGCTAAAATCGGTTCGCTAAAATTGTCAAAAATTGTTATTCATAATAGTCTTTTTACGCTAAAACGTTTAATATCTCTCCGATAAAGTGACATTATTTTATTGTTTAATCTTCCGATAAGTCATTATAAATAAGACCATTGTTACTTATCTGATCCTTATTAATATTTTAAACACGAAAGTATTAGTGGTAGTCTGTTTGTCATATTTTCATAACAAAACTTCAGAGCCGATTTCAATTTAATTTGATACAGATGGTCTAGCCCAGCCTACATCCTTTCCCAGTGGTAGGGGAGCCCACGATGCTAAATGGGGATTTACTCGAGCGTCATAGAGACCTATTGAGTTGCAAAGCTTAGATGATAAGAAGAAAAAAATGTTATGTGATTTTTCACTTTTATCGGTGGGGAAAGCGGCTATAGATTTTTAAATATGTAAAAAAAAACTGTTGCATGGACATTCTCGAGCGCGTCAGATATTGATAGCATCAATGCCCTACGTATTTTTAATAATGTACGTATGTTAATCTGATCGTTTGCATGATGCGGGTGGTTGTATTTTAGGGTTGAAAATGAAAAAAAAAATAATTTTGTCGAGCGCGTCAGATTTTCTAAGGGAGTGTTAAGTGCACCAAAAAAAAGCTCTCATTCACTAATCTGACGATTTCGATGGGACGCAAACTCACGGCCAGTTTCATAATGTGCAAAAAAAATTCGCCATTTTGAAATACTCAAGCGCGTCAGATTAAGATATATATGGTTCATCTTTATGTTCTAAACGTACTGTCTCATAATCTGACGATTATCTAGAGGGATTCGCCTAATCTGACAAAAAAAAATTCGAAAAACGGTTCACCTTAAAGGCCATCCCTGCAACTTTCCGCTAATTCCATTCCTGGGCGCTTAAAATTGTACTTTGAACTATATTTTGAACTCAGCGGGTCATTCCCAGTCCTCCACACCCCGTCGTCCACAGTGTGGAGGTATGGGAATAGTGTGGACGAATGGGAATAAAAAGGGTGAGGAGGGAAAGGTGCCGTTTATTCCCAGTCCTCCACACTATAGTGCAGGAGCCGACACTAGAAAAAGTTAAATTTTAAAAAGATGAGTTGGACTTCTAAATGTTTAATTAGGACTGTTTATGAGATATTAAGCCATCAAAATATATCGTAAAAAAAGTTGCTAAGTTATACTGTCGGCTTTTAAATTGTTAGATTTACCAGCTGCTCTGTGTCTAGCCAACCGGAGTCGCCGATAAGAGATAACAATAGATTTTAAGGACAATAGAGTCGTAAAATCTCATCTCCATTGAATCATAGCTAGACAAGAAGCACAATTAAAAAGCTCTTAGGAATATTTATGAGTATGTTGTAAAGATAAATCATACAAATTTTTAGACAAGTATAAAATATTATTTCTATTACAGCGTGATTTGAGAAAAATAAAATTGAAGCGACTATATTCAATACTAAAAGAAAGTTAGTAACTTCAACGTTTCCTTGTGTACCAAATACTTACACCTCAAAAGTAAATAGTTTGAAGAACGAAAACATTAACGAAAGTATTTACACTTTCAAATTATTGTCCATTATGTGATAAAACTATTCTGTAATACAAATTATCTTAGATCATAATATTTACTTTCTTTTTAATTGTTGTAAATTATAAATGATCACGCTGTAATAGAAATAATATTTTATACTTGTCTAAAAATTTGTATGATTTACCTTTACAACATACTCATAAATATTCCTAAGAGCTTTTTAATTGTGCTTCTTGTCTAGCTATGATTCAATGGAGATGAGATTTTACGACTCTATTGTCCTTAAAATCTATTGTTATATCTTATCGGCGACTCCGGTTGGCTAGACACAGAGCAGCTGGTAAATCTAACAATTTAAAAGCCGACAGTGTAACTTTGCAACTTTTTTTACGATATATTTTGATGGCTTAATATCTCATAAACAGTCCTAATTAAACATTTAGAAGTCCAACTCAAACAAACCCAAATGTAGGCATCACGCAGCTGCACGCATTTAACTTTATCGACGAATTTTTGTTATTTCGGCTTGCGGAAATTGTCAGATTATATATTTTTCATTATTCTTGAATTATTACCTTCAAAATAAAAAAAATTTAGCTACGCTCGAGAATGTCGAGATGACGTTTTTTTTTTACAACTTTGTTGCCCTCCCCTTTTTTTACGTCACTCTCAAATTGTCAGATTAGTGGAATATACACTTTTTAGGATGTAATTAACTCACCCTACCTTAATCTGACGCGCTCGAGAATTTCTGATGGTCAATTTTTTTTTACTAATCTGATCCTGTATCCTTCACGGGCGGCCTTATATATGGGTCTCATGTTTTGTGGAGGTACTTAACCGGGTACAAGGTATCCTCCTGTATATTAATCTGACGCGCTTTAGTAAATCCCGAAATCCCCTCTTCGGCTCCCCTACTACAGACTCTAGCTCACAGAATAGATAGAAGATCTCTAGCTAGAGTCTGGGAAAGGACATAGACTACTTTTCAATGCGCAAAATGGTGATTTCATACTCATCACAGATAACAGCTAGCATACTAAAAAAGCAATTGCATAGAGATTATGCATACAATGTAATAATACACAACAATACATAATACATTATAACGTAGAGATTACAAAACCGAATCAATCAGCGTTAACCATCTAACGAACATAAATTGATGTGTCAATGTGTATTCAAATAACAACATGAGTGGTCAGATTTCAAACCTAACCACTTTCACCACGGGAAAGTGACCACTTATGAACAAGATATTGGTAACTGACCCGACAAGGTTATTGTAAGTTATTTGTGAATTGGCGGGAAATATAATTTTCGATTCGTTAAATTTATTTCTTTTGGTATGCTTGGATTTTATGGAAGTAAATGTTTAGGATGTGTGTGCCACAGATAAGAAAAACTGATAACATAAAGCTCCGTGCTCACAGTGGTTTAGACACACTGTTTTTGTATTGTAGTGGCAATAAGTAAAAACTCGTACTTGCGAAAATAAGTTTACGCATATTTTGAATCTTAATATTTAATGACTTAACTAATTCCTACTTATGCAAACTTGTAAGTGTCATAAAACTTAATATAAGACTTAATTTATAAGCGCGATAAGACCGCCAATTGTACAACCTATAATATTATAAATCTGTATATGTAAAAATAACGTGATAAAACAATGCTATCACATCAAATATAGTATAAAAATTTATCGTACGCAAAAATGACAACATTTTAAAGCGATTACTCCAAGGCTTATAGAGCGCAGTATAGTAAAGATCGTTGCACCGTATTCTGTGTTTCTGGAACTTACGAGAAAAGAAATGAGCTCTGTGAAATAATCACAGTTTCTCAATTTCTTAATACTATTTGTATTTTAATTTTATTATGTAATTTGTTATACCCGTATGCATAAAACCGAATAAATATAATGTATACTGTCTATAGTTATAGTGTAGTATACATCAAATTAATTCTCGTAGCAATAATTTTTTTTTTTTATAAATATTCATGGACATTTCACACAACGTCCTCTGGTCACAAGCTAAGCTTATATGCTTGTGTTATGGGTACCAGAATACGGATATAATACATAAACTACTTTTCTTTTGTAAATACATACTTATATATACATAGTACTTTTTTATATAAACATAGTCAAATACGGCGGGGGCCGCTGGATGTAGTTAGCGCAAGACCGCACGTTGTGGCGTTCTATGGGGGAGGCCTATGTCCAGCAGTGGACTGAGAAAGGTTGATGGATGGATGGATGGATATACATAGTAAACACCCAGACGCAGTACAAACATTTGTATGACAATTAAAAACATCACACAAATGATTGTCCTGACCGGGAATAAAACCCGAGACCTCGTGAACGGTAGTCTATTATATGAACCACTAGACCACGAGGACCGTACTTATGGTCTAATATGCTGCGCTGGCCAGGCGTGTTGGCACAGGGTTTAGTTTCGACGTTTCCGTCTCTCACTCATTGTCCCTTAGCTGGTTCTTACAGCACCCTAGGAAAGATATGGGGTGGTGACACTGGTATTAATTATTCGTCACCACCCGGATAATATGTCACTTTCAGGAGTCATAAACTTCTTATAATAACAAATTGTCTTTGGGCTTCGTAGTGCAATGGATAGACTGCTTTTAAGGTGACGATATTAAGCATTTAGTTACTGATGTATGGATGAAGCCAAGGAAGTATGTTTGGATCGTAGCAGATGGCGCTCTATAGTCTCTGCCTACACCAATGGGAAAAAGGCGTGATGTTATGATGATGATGATTACTGATGTAGGAGATTGCCGCCTGTACCGTGAATCTAATCTAAAGTACGATAAAGTGCAGGATAAGCTGTTTACGCGCGTTCACATATGCAAGTATTTTTTTTAATCATAAAAAAATTGCCGGCCTCTCTTTTGAGTGGTTCATGAAATGGACTGCCGCTCACTAAGTCGCGGTTTCAATTCAATTCCCGCCCGGGACTATCGTTTGTGTGATATTTATAATTCTCATACAAAAGTTTGTTCTGTGTCTGGTTGTTTCCTATGTATTGTAACTATATGTTTACAAAAGAAACGTAATCCCTGTATTCCATCCGTATTTTGGTCCTTTTATATATGTGTAGGTGCATTTTTTACTTTAGGTATACATATAAATATCGAAGTTGGTAGCGTTGCACGTCGGGTCGTATGGTTCCATACAAAATGGTCGAGCTGTGCGGGGCTGATGTGTGCGTTATACTCGTAAACGGGTGCCTTCTGGTGGGACTGGTCGACTTGCTCTAACAAGGCAATCTTGTCTCTAAATTAGTTATTAATTGTAGTCTAGATAGCATTAATCGGCATCATCCTCACACCCCTCCAACAATGTATATTATAATGAAATTGAATATTGAATGTATATTGAAAAAAAAGTATGAAGAGAATAGAAAAAAAAAGTCCATGGAGTCCAGACAAGTCTGTTCTTCTCCATAGGATTCGCGTTTGGAACAGACACCTAGTTTCTGACGTTTCAAAAGAGCTTGTAAACATGCTAACTTGAAATAAAAAATTTTGACTTTAACTTTGACTATAGATCTCTAGATATCCATTTAGGCACATAGAAATATCAAAATAGGTAAATAGTTCAATGAATTAAAATTTTCGCATAATTATTTACTTTTATCTGATGTAGGTCACCTAAATTAAAATGACATTTATAATCACCGTATCGTGTTTAACATCCGCAATTAAAATTAATTGTGTGATCTGTATTAAGTACTTTTCACATCCCAAAAAAGTTGATAAAACAGCAATCATTTCCTTAATAGCTCAACACTTTAGCGCTGATCCGATTTGACACTAAATTCTACATACTTAGCCGAGCGACGGAATCTCTTTGCTTTCACCTACACACTGTTTGTGTGTGAAAGAGAGGTTTAAAGTGATTTTCCTTTCTCACCCAGTGTTATACGTCACTGCACATTTCACCCAGTGCGACTCAATGCTTTACAACAAATCAGTGTCGCTGTTAGTACGGTGTTGTCTACATTTTTATATCTGTTCAGTGTTAATCTGAATTATTTAAAATATAATTGATTGTGGGCTATAGGCCTCTTTAACTAAATATAAATCGAAGTGTTTACTTAATTGGTTGAAATATTGAAGTGTATTACAAGAAGGTAAGATTATAGTTATTTATCAAAAGAATTTTTCTATTACAGGTGTTAGTTCGATTCCCGCCTAAGACATTTTTTGTGTTGGTATTAAATATACAGTACCTACATATGTGGCCGCTTTTAAAGTTATTATTAGAACTTATTTTCAGGTTAATTAAATACTATGGTGTATTCCATTTGCCTTAACAAAATGTATGTTGATTAGTAAGTGACTAGATGGCAGTATTAGGGGTAATTAAACTATCGAAGAACTTTTGTTAGTACATATCAAAAAATAAATAAAAGTTAACATAATATTTTCTAACACTTGCGCGACTCATTTGTTTAAATAAAACTACTTTTACGAATTTAGACGCGTATATTTGTTTTAAATTTTGACCCGACGTTTCGGAGACTTTGCAGTCTCACCCGTGACCATGGTGACTGCTGCAAAGTCTCCGAAACGTCGGGCCAAAATTTAATATACGCGTCTAAATCCAATAAAAGTTAAGTTAAAGTTAGAAACATCTTTAATTATTTTTAAACTAAATGTTACACAATTGTTATGCAATGTAATTCACTTTTAAATCACAGTCACTAAAATGTATATGATGTATACGTGTTATTTCTTTTTAATGTATCTGTTATTTTTTATAAGTTATATAGTTATAGATCTACATTAACATAAATAATGTTTTATGTAGTAATAAAATGTTAAAAGGGCGCTGTTTCAATGCACGGAGTAAAAGACTTCAACGCAAGCATGTTAACGTAAAGTGGTTATGTAGAATACATTCGTGTTTATTTGGACGGATCGAAATGCACTAAGGTCTATTGCTTTCATAGAAGATAATGATGCATATATTAAAAACGTTGGTTAATAAGAAGAGACTCAGAGAAAAATAAAATCATTAAAAAGCATGCCTAACCCACTACAGACAGAAAGCCTGTGAACACGCAATTGGTGCGGTTTCTATGCCATTTAGTTACGAGTAAATATATGAAATCTATATAAAACGGATAAGAATAGATAATAGCTAGGAAAATTATACATCTTTATACAGTGTAGATTAATGGCCTTATTCATAATGACTTAACGGAGGTTTAAAAGTTCACTAAAATCGGTTCGCAAAAATTGTCAAAACTTGTTATTCATAATAGTCTTTTTACAATAAAACGTTTATTATCTTTCCGATAAAATCTCCGTTTAAACCTCCGATAAGTCATTATGAATAAGGCCACATATGTTTATAATGACACTAAACAGTGCCTTAAAATGTTTACTACTATTATATAATAAAGCTGATAATTATGGTAATAACGAAAATCACAAATATATTTGGAGATTTTCGTTTTAAACGGAAACAAAATCTAAGCTTTCATCAAAAAAAGAACTTGCATTTATGATGAACTTGGTTTGTGTTTTTGCTTACGAAGTTTAAGCTCATTTTTAAAAGCTTAATAACTTATTGGAAGTTAAAATTACGCGACAATTTTTCTATTATTTAATGTAGATATATGTTAGTTATACATACGTTGTCATGCTTTAGTCATTACGCAATAACTTTCACATTATCGTTGTTTTATTCATGTATTTAATGTTTTACATGTTGTCATAATAAATGTTCTGTTAATTACAGGCAGGGAGCCAGCCTTCAGGATGAAGCTCTCCCTGGTTTTCGAGTTGCTTCTAATATTCATACTCCTAGCATTCGCTGCTTCGAAGAGTGTCAGTAAGTATAATTTATATTAAAATAGGTATACCATAGAACTCTATATATTTATGTAGGACGCTTGACATATTATGTTCACATAATTATTGTAAAAAAAATTGATAATACATATTTTTTTTAGATTTGGTTAGGTTCTGCTGTTTTAATGATAGTCGTATTGTGTTAATCAATCAATAAATATTTGGCTTGACTTTCTTGAATGTTATTTTAACATTAAGTTCACATATGCGCTGATAAAAAGAGTTTTAAGTTCTTTGTATTCAAAGAATTGCGTTGATTAATATTTGTTCAATGTGAATTTAAAGAATGAATGTTAGATTCCCGCCTTTCCTAATACAAACGATGTTATTTAAGACATCTTTAAATAACAACAAAGATCGGTAGGTACGGAAACTGTTTACAGCTTAATGAGGATCTAATCTGGACTAACTTAAGTTATAATTACTTTGCGTGGGTTGTACTCGATGGTAATTGATAACGTTGTTAGCAAACATAGTAGAAAAACTGTGATAGTTTCAATTGTGCTACAAGATTTATGATATTTAGTTTAATGTCATATTACGGTATATTAGAATTTATTTGCTGGTTTATGAGAATATTATCTCATAAAACAGCAAATAAATTCTGTTTCTAGCTGATACTCGGGACTTTGTATGGGTGCAATTTTTGTTACAACCTTTTTGCATTGAAAAGTAGCCCTTTTAGCATTGAAAGCTATCAATCACCGTTGCATTTAAATCGTTTCAGTAGTTTAGGCCTAAAATAACGTAAGATAAAACAGAGAGAAACAAAGTTTCTTTCGTATTTATAATAGAAGTAAGGATATTAATATTTTGCAATAATTAAATAGCATCGCCGATCATTTGAGTAATACAAAAGAACATTAGAAAGTTACGTCAGATGTCAAATAACTTGACAAAATTTGATTTGAATAATAAAACCCGGATGAAGTGAACCAGTGTGTATAACGAATGAATCATGCATTGTGTAATTGACGAAATATCCTTATAAAAAACAGTGAAAGTTGTTTATATCACATCCAATTTTAATTTTTTTGTATCGAATATTGTTCAATAAAAAACATGTGGCATGTTAACACATTCATGTTGAAACGACCAAATCGTATTAATGAATGATTTATATTGGTGTGCGTGGTGTTAGTGTTGATTTTATTTTCAATGAATAATACTTACAATGCACGTGAAAAACAGAGGCCTTTTTTAGCTAGAGTCATTGATCCTCATATTCCCTCTATCGTTCATAAAATCTAATGTTTCACGCTTATTGTTTGTGTTTATTACTGTGTGATCGTTTAGTGGTTACGTTCGAACATTCGACACAAATTCATAGCTTTTAATGGTATTCAATTTATTAATTTGTGTGTAGTAGTAGTGCAGTAATATACAAATTACATTTGTATGCTTATATCTTCAAAAGTACACAACTGATTTTGATGCGGCTTTTTAAAATAGAGAGCGGTTAAAGGGGATGGTTTTTCTGTATGATTTGTTAAGCTTTAGTGTAAATTGGGGAGCGGGTTCCATAACTATAAACGCAGGTGAACACCAAAAAGAAAACACGTAGGTATAAATTATGGGCAATCAACTGCTTTCCATTATTTTCGCGGCAAGTGTAACGCAAAGTAATAAAATGAGAAACTCCGTTTCGTCAATTAAGCCCGCGTTCCAAAATGATAAAGGTCCTTGTTATAATGTAAATTTATTTTTATCTTTTCAGACCTTTAATTATTTCTACTGACATTTCTATTTCACATTAATTTTTATTTATAATAAAATAAAATCGTTATTTTTGTATGTATTTCGCTATGTAAGCTTATATCTTAAAAACTACGCAATGGATTCTGATGCGGTTTGTTTTTGTTAGATAGTGTGGTTCGATTTTTTGTATAATTTTTTAACGTAAATTCCATACGCACAATGTTGCGGGCAAAAGTAGTTTTATTTCATTTCATGTGTTAATTTAATGCGTAGAACATTAACATTTTCAAACTAATATTATAGATAATTAACAAATTGTTGTTATGATTTTAGAAAAGAATAAAATCAACACCAAGAAACATATACAGAACAGGAATACTAACAATAATGGTGACAAGATAGAACAGAACAACATCAACAAATACTGCAAGTGTGTTGAAGCGTATTGTAACTGTTGCAGAGACTTCAAACTACCCGTTGTAGAATTAAATGGACCAGGTAATTATAAATTAAAAATAATTGGTCAAGTGCGAGTCGGACTCGCGCACGAAGGGTTCCGTACCATTATCTATGCAACATAAGGCAACGTTATTAGTATCGAGCAAGAAACGGTAAAAAAATCATGTTTGTTGTATGGGAGCCCCCCTTAAATATTTATTTTATTTTATTTTTAGTATTTGTTGTTATAGCGGCAATAGAAATACATCATCTGTGAAAATTTCAACTGTCTAGCTATCACCGTTCTTGAGATACTGCGTATGGAACCCTAAAAATCATGTTTGTTGTATGGGAGCCCCCCTTAAATATTTATTTTATTTTATTTTTAGTATTTGTTGTTATAGCGGCAATAGAAATACATCATCTGTGAAAATTTCAACTCTCTAGCTATCACCGTTCTTGAGATACAGCCTGGTGACAGACGGACGGACGGACGGACGGACGGACGGACGGACGGACGGACGGACGGACGGACGGACGGACGGACGGACAGCGAAGTCTCAGTAATAGGGTCCCGTTTTTACCCTTTGGGTACGGAACCCTAAAAAGAAGCTACATACATATATCAAGTAATAAGCACTTTTTTTTTCTCCGTGTGGTGACAGATTAAGAATACAAGTGTCACCACCCCATCACCTCCCAAGGGTGCTGTAAAAGTCAGCTAAGGGATATTGCACACAGATAACATCCTCGTGAGAGACGGAAAACTCGAAAGAAAACCCTGTACCAACACGCCTGGTCAGCGTGGCACAGTAGACCATAATCCCTCCCAAAGTGGGACGTTAATGGGCTGGAGAGAGAGAAGCACATTTTTGAAAATCATCGTCCACTTTTAATATCTTTCAAAAACTTATCAGATTATGAATGTTCTTAATAAATAACTCCATTGGAAAAAACAGCATCGAAAGTTATAACAGAGTACGAGTCCAATCTTTATAGAAGAAAGCAGTATGTATATCATAACATTCAATCACTTAAAATATCACGTGAACGGAGTCATCGGCAACAGCTAGTAAGACGCAAAAATTTTGTACCACTTTGTAAGAAAATTAACATCCTGATAGAATACAGTGCCTGTATGTCAAAAAAAACATGTATGTATTTTGTAAAACACGAGCAAATAAGCTTAGCTTGGAATGAAGGCGTTGGAATGAAGGGCGTTGTGTGAGATGTCCATAAAAATGACATTTAAATCTGAAAATGGAAAACAAAATAAAATTAAGGCGTACTATTTACGCCTATTTGAAAAATTCAATAACATGATAAGCGAATTAATTTTTTAAAATTATTAATTTTAAAAATTAATTTATTTTCAGGATGTGCGTCACTCAAATATCTTAACGGTGATAAAATGTCGATATCGTTGAGTTTTGGTAAGAAGGTCATCACAAACCGGACTATGTCAAGTAAGTTCTGCTTTTCTCACAATTTTTTTCTTGCTTATAAAGAGCGGAAACTAAATCTGATTATTGTAATCGATTTTTATAGGTCGCAAGCCCAGCCCAGTCTGCATGCCGTTACCTGGTGGTCTCTCAAAGTTTTGTGGTCGAGTCTACAACATAGCCAGAGCTGGTGAAGAATTTAGAGCTTGCCTTGGATTAGAACTTCAATCAAAGAAAACTGTAGAAGCTGCTGTAAGGGTCTCTTGTTTCAAGTTCGGACCACGCGGTGTAACTTCAGAGCCAGCTGATCCTTTACCCTTAGTACCACAGGATGAAAAAAATGATGATGATGATGATGATGACGATGATGATGATTATGAAGATGATTTCGGTCTAGTCGGTGATGATGATGACGATGACGACGATGATGATGATGACGATGACGATGATGATGGTGAGATCATTTAATGAGATCCTTTAAAATATATCTATATTTCTGAACTCTTGAATTTATAAAAAGTAGAGTGACAATTCAAAAACTGTACATGTAAATACTTTCACTATGCACATCTTCTTGAAAGCTGCTTGCATGCATTAATTTCACTGTAAGAAAATTAATTAGCTCTATCAAAGTACTGTCACCACCCTATCAATGGAACCATATCCAACAGTGGGCTATGACGATGACAATAAAATTTTCTAGGTGCACTTGACGCTGTAAATGCTGTTGACACCTCGGATTATGCAAGCTTTAGTCTTCTCGGAGAAGATTTATTAGGCGACTTATTTGGTTCAACAGGGGATAAGAAACCTGTCAAGAAGAAGACTATTAAAAAGCAGGCGCCAGCACCTACGAAGTCGACCACAACAACTACAACAACTACTACTAGAAGACCTAGACCATCTCGGCGTCCGACGAGGAAACCTTCTACCAGAACTACTACGCAACGTCCGACTCGCACAACTACAGTAAGAACTTCAAAGCCTCCTAGGACAAGAAGACCTACACGGAAACCAGCTAGGAGACCTACTCGAAGACCAACAACACAAACTACACCAAAACCTATTCTTTCAACAACTACACAAGAACCAATACAAAGCTCACCAATAGAAAATTCATTGGCTCAAAACTCCGTTCAAGTATCAGCTGCAATTGAAACAACGGAACATATGCAAACTTTGAATACAGTGAATGGTCATACTTTAGTGCCAATACCAGATATTACTGAGAAAACAATAGTTTCAGTCATACCAGTAACTACTACTACTACTAAAAGCGTTACTAATTTTGAGGATCCGGGAATAGAAATGTCACTTGCTACAATTACAGGTCAATTATCTTCAATGCAAGTGACACCAATGATAGCAAATGAAGAATCAAACCTAGTAAATAGAGGAGACGAAGATTTGAAATATGAAAAGGTAGCGACTATTACAAAGAAGCCACCAACAACCGAAGCTTCAACTCCTTCGTCTTACTATGTTTCCTCTTTCTTAGAAGATTTTGAAACAACGGAAAAAGAACCTGTATATGGAGAAGAAACTCGAGGACATCCATACCTAATTTCTGACAGTTATTTTGACGCATTTAAATTACCTAAGAAACCAAAAAATAAACAGTTTAATCTAGATGACTTAGATGTTCTTGATTTGGGAAGAATTGGAGAAAGCTTAGGTGGTGAACTTGGATTATTTGGAAAAAATAAAAAGAATAAAGATAAAGATACAACGCTAAATAAGGAAAAAGATAAAAATGATGATTATGATGATCTAGTTGATGCTATAGGTCATACTTTAATGATGAGAAAATCTAGCAAAGATAACAAAAGGAAAGATAGAAGAAGACAGAACAAAATGATGCGCGGAGATTGGGCAATCCAACCAATGACAGAATAGTCAATTTATTTCTAAGTAGCTTTATAATTATTTATTTGAAGACTTATTAACTTATTATTTATTGTGTGTGTTGTAAATAGTGAAAAAAGCATGAGATTATTTATTTGCATGAACAAATAGTAAAGAATTTTAATTATGTATTTGTTTTATTGCTAAGATTATTTAGAAAATTACTTGAGAATAATACATTATTGACATTTGGGGATAGTTATTTTCCGTCTCTCACAGAGAACTACATCCCAAGGAGGAAATCGTTGGTGATACTTGTATTCGTAATGGGTTACCACTCAGATAATTTAAAAATATGCAACTGAAATATTAAATAGTATATTCTACCAAAACATTCAAAAATAATATCTAAAAAAGGTAGATTTTGGAAGTAAAACAGCCCTGAAATATCGAAAGAACTTACTTACTACATATTTCGATTACTTACTTGCTTTATATATTAATACTACCAAGGACTATTACAAAATTACGAAAACAAAACCCTATAAAAGATCATCTCGTCCCGTAGTAGGCGTGTGGATTTTTCGTAAGTATTACATATGGAGAAATGTTAATGGCTTCACGGCGTTAGTTGTCTTGCCCCTCTAAAAGGTTGAACCCATTTAATCACATGAATTTTGAATCGGACGTGTAATTAGTAGACTGTCCAGGTCCAGCAGCGGTCAGAGAAATGCTAATGGAGGGTTAAGTAGGTTCACAAGTAAGACATAAACAGTTTTTGAATTCCTAGGTTGCAAGGTGAAATATCTGCAGTAAGTATGCAAGTGCAATGCAGGTCACAGCTAGTCTTGTTACATAATAATAATAATAATAATATTGTAATATCTACTACTGGAGTAATCCCTAAACATCTACACCATAGCATAAAACTTATAAACCTACCACATAACACTTTCATTAACATACAAAAGGCAGCCATCTTAAATACATGTCGAATTGTCCGAAAATTTCTGCAATGTGATGATTCAACTGTACCTATCGTAGAATCAAACAACGATGTACAAAATTAAATAGCGTTTACTTGGTGTTGCACCCGTAAGCGTTATTCTTAAACCGGATAAAACCGAGTATTTTTAAATAAAAAAATAATAATAATAAAGCCATTTATTCATATCCTTTACATTTCATTTCTTAATTATTATTTTATCAATTTAATTAATTAATTATTTATCAAATAGTTAAAACATTTGTTAGTAGGTTAGTTTTTAATTTATTATTTGTCACTTACTTGCTAACGTTAGTATGGTTAGTCGTCCGAGATATGAATCCCTGCTCGGGTGAAGGCCTCCTCCAAACTCTTCCACAAAACCCTGTCGTTGCCCTTCCACTGCCATTCTTTGCCTGCAATCCTGGTGATGTCATCAGCCCACTTTCGCCTTGGTCTGCCAACACTTCTTTTGCCTGATAGCTATACGATATATACCTGATATATATTTTTAGGTGATACATGACATAATTTACTTTCCCTTGCTAAGCTATAATGTAGCTTAGTCATTCGCAATTTGATACTTATAATTTCATGTTTTTGAAGATAAAAAGCTAAAAAAGCTACAAGTATTGTAAAGAGAATCAATTTTTTTGTTTGAATGAAATAAGCTATGGAACTTCCGAAGTTAATTAAAAAAAAATACCCGTCTAGAAGCTAAGCTATATTCGGTAAAAATTCAACTGTTTGCTTAAATACAGATCCTTGCCTAAATAGGAACAGTATGACCTAAGGTAGCAAAATTAAAACTGCAACATAAAGTAATTCAAAGTGAGGTGCAGCAAAAACTTTTGGCTGTATAAAGTAATATTTAGAGTCTTTAAAGTAGATTTACGAGACAAAATTTTACAATTAAACCTTCCTCGTCCACTACTTTATATTAATATGAAAATCGCATCAGCATCCATTTAGCATTGTTTTAGTTTATCATCAACAAACCGACGGATAAAGTGGGGAAAACTTATGTTATATTGTAGCAATTTAAAAACTCATTCAAGACATTAACTTTTTTTTTAAATATATATGATATAATTTTTTTGTACATAATAATGAAATTAGAAACACTACTTTTGTTTTAATTACTTTCTTATTACAAAGTTATTTGTAATATAAATTTGATAACGTAATAATAAATATGTTATGCCATATTCGCTTCACGTATCGATATTGAAAGCTTAATACAATACATAATATAGTTTTAAAATTCAACTTTCTCTTGCAGCATTAAAATTTGAAACTTGTTTCCATCGGTGACTGTACGATGCAAATAAACATCGAGCCTTAGTGGTCGGCCGTTAAATACTCCCCGTAACTTGTTCTGACTACAATTTGTAATGAGGAGTCAAGGCTAACTGTTCAACTTGTAATTATTTTTAATCTCAGTTACAAAATGAAAAGTTTATCTATAATTATTCTGTTATTTATGATATCTTCACCTCATTTCACATATGGTAGGTACGATATTATTTATCAAATTTAACTACGGACAAAAGTTATTTGGCTTAAATTAATCCAGTTTTTGGAGGATTCTATTATGTTTCGTATCGTTTCGGAGACTTTTCAACTAGCATGGTCAAGGGTATAATTGCATTCGTAATAACAAACACGATATAAATCATAGAATAAGTAGTGTGGGTGTTAAACTCTTAGATAAATATCTGTTATAGGTGATAAGGCGTATAAAGTTATAAACTTCAAAGTTCCTAAAGAAGTATGGAAGAAGGCTTTTCGTCCAACACCGGTACAGAAATCTGCGGTCACTATCACTTTACCAGTGAATGTTCAAGACTATAATGATGAGGTTGAAGAACCTATAGACGATGAAGTACCAGAGGTTAGTTCAGAGATTGCCGATGAAGCAACTGAAGCTCCACAAAATCCAATATCTGCTCCAAGTATTCCATCGCTACCACCAATTGCTACAGTGCCGCCTCTTTTACAAGACGAACAACAACTTCCTGGTCAGTTAATTAGGTTCCCTTGTGACTGTCGCAATCGTCAATGTGGATGTTGCACAGGAGCTATGTTGGAACGAATAAATATGAAAACTTGTGGCAACATAACTTTTATTCCGGAAGATTTTGTCTTTGATGTAAAATTGAATGTCAACAATAGAACTGTAGTTCGTCGAAGAGTTTCCGGTGAGTTTTGTTAGAAAGTTTCTTGTTTTTGTGCTAAGAATATTGACTAATTCGTAATGCAAGTAACATGTTCATAGTTATTTTGTTGTATAGAATAAACAAAGGTACTAACAAAAAGTGTTTTCAGCTAGCGACCCGCCACCGATATGCTTTAATCCTAGAAGAGCACCATTCGTTCAGGTCTGCGCTGAAATATCAAATATTCAAATAAGAAATAGAAATGCACATGCTTGCTTGGATATAAATGCTGATATTGGAGGATTTCCTGTTTACACAGCCTCATTTAGATGTTTCAAGTAAGATATTTAGTACGTTATTATTGCTAGATTGATATTTTTAGTTAGATATATAGTTACATGATTTAGCTCCCATTGTTTGACTACAGAAATGATGTTGTTAGCAGCTATTTTTGTTAAATTTGCAATATCTCTTTTTCCACAATAAGGCTCACAACTTAAGTTCACTCTGTTATTTTTTATAGTTTTGGTGCGTCAGGTGTACAAACTGGAAAGAAACCGCGACCTGTAAAATCTCCAGGACCAAAGCCTGTTAATCTCTTTGGAAATAGCAATAGTGATAGCGAAAGCGGTGGCGGCGGTGGCTTTATAGCGAATGCTGCAGGATCCATTTTTGGTGATGGCGGCTTCTTCCAAGGAGGTGGAAGTAATTCTGATGATGATGATGGACCATTTGACGGTATTGGGGAAGCAATTGGAGGATTTCTAGACCTAGATTAATAAATCAACTGTGATCATATTAATTTAAAAATTGTTATTTATTTTTCTAAGTCTATTTATTTTTTGTAAATAAAGTTCGTTTAAGTAGTATGTGTTTTAATTTAGAGTTAAGATAAATTAATGTGAAAGTGGATTACATGTTAAAGTGTTCTTTCTCTGCCCCTGTTGAACCGGTTTAGTGTAATGCATGAGAATTGGAGTGTTAGGTTTGTACTGACGATGAGCGCGCACGATATTCGCGCTACAAATCAGTCTAATAAAATGAATGTTGTGATTTATTTATTTGCGTTTTCATGTTTACTACAAGTACAAGCACGTAAGTTATATTAATAAATGTTTTATTTTATCTAATCTATTTATTGAAATTAAGCGACATATTATATAATTACAGTGATTGAAAATGAAAAAAGTCAGAATGCAACAGCGAATACTCATGTTATTAGCACTATAAATCGAAATAATATTTTATTAATGATTAAAGAGTTACAGACAAATGGCTCTTATCCAATTTCTGTACCAATTTTGAGACAAAATATTGGAAGACAAAATTCTAACTCAACAAGCAGTTCCTCGGAAAATAGAAGATGTGTTTGTCAATTAGGTGTATGTAAATGTTGTACTGGATTAATTATGGATTTATTGAATCAAAAAGCTTGTATGCGAGTTACATATCATCCAGGAGATTTTGCTTTTGACGTTGCTATGTCATGGAATAACAGGATATTATATGAAAACTCGTTATCAGGTAAGTGAATTATCTACCTACGTATGTTATTTGTTCCCCCTCTCTGTATCCAGTTCATTAAAGTCCCACTATCCCGTACGGGTCTCCTTTACTATAAAAGGGATTAGCGCATAAGAGGATACCAAAATAGCTTCGTGCATTTTTCTACGTACGAAGTTTTCATTGTTTCTTTAGATTGAATGGCTAGAGCTCAAATTTTTAAGTATATGTTTTTTCAATATATGATCTAGGATCGCATAAACTCAGAAACGCGATTGAAAAAAGTTTTCTCGATAGAAAATCTTAGCGAAACAACCTCTCTAATTTTTTATTTTTTTCATTTGTCGGTCTATTATTGCGTATTAACTAATGAAATAACTTTAAAAACATAAGTAACTATTATATATAGAAACACGTAAATCAGAATTAAAATATATTTAGTAGATTTTGAGTAAACAAAATAAATATCCCTAATTCTTCATTTTCTATACCTACTAGCTGTGTTAATATGTACATGTCGACGATAATATTGATGTAGGCCCTTAATACACCGCGCTGACTGTGTTGGTATAGGGCTAATTTTCAAGTTATCGTTTCTGACAGAGAATGTTATCTATATATTTGTTCCATGTTGTTTTAACTCTATTAGATAGTGAAGATAGAAAACAGATGTTTTTATGCCATATAAAAATAGGTAACTACTGCAAAATACACAACTAAAGCTCGATAATACCAGAAGATAATAATAATAATCATGTTTTGAGGTACGACTATGAAGTTATTATATCTTTATCAAGAGGAATACAATTGCTCAGATATATACTACTTACAGATTGTTTCCAAAGTTAGATACTTCAAGTTTTTAACTTCACAAAAAGCCCTTAAATTCGTCACCACATGTTTAATATTCAAATCTACTTCGCTAATCTGTGGTTTTAAATTTTTTTACCCATGTCGATATATCTACATACATGATTATCTTTTAGTAGAGATTTGCATTAGACAAATAATAGAATAACGATTGCATTTATTCAACGAAATATGTTATTATTTATTACGCTGTGTACCTATAGTGGTAAACATTTGACGGTAATACAAATCAGAAGATAGCTGAGTGAAGTAATTTCATACTATTTATGTTATGAATAATCTCATTACATTTTCAGGTAAAAATCCTCGACCTATTTGCATAAGTCCACCAAGATTAAACAATTTAAAAGTATGTGCAAAGTTCTACAATGTATTTTTTCCCGGTAGAAACTTTCACTTTTGTTTAGCAATGCAAGGACAATGGGGGTCTTTAGAACTCTTTAGTTTCGCTTTTGATTGCTTACGGTAAGTAATTGAGCACGGTACTTATTTACATAACTTAAATACGTAGAGATTTTCTCTCTAGGAATGACTGAGACGTAGAAAACTTTCGTTTGAACTTTAACTATACCTACCAGAAACATCTCAAGATCATAGAGTACAAAGTCTCTGTGCTTTAATTATTACAAAATAAAATCTATATTATGCATTATGCGACGTTATTAGTTTTAACAATCTATATTTCACTGTTCTACATTCTAAATCACACTACCAGACTGACTTCTTAACACTAATCCATAAGGTTGTCTGGAAGAAATCGCCGAGTGTGATAAGACCGCTACATGTAAATTTAAAATTATTGTTTCCGTTTTTCTGTGTATTGTAAATCCTTGTGTGTAAATCCTTGTGTGTGTGTAAATCCTTGTGTGTGTAAATCCTTGTGTGTCCATAAAGAAAGAAATAAATAAATAATAAATAAAATGTGTATAAGTATTCGCATTATGATATCCATAGCATTAGTGTTAGGAACCAGATTACGAATTATTTAAAAGACCTTGATAATAAAATAATAATAATAAATATTCACGGATATTTCACACAACGTCCTCTGGCCCCAAGCTAAGCTTATATGCTTGTGTTATGGGTACCAAAATACGGATAGAATACATTATACTACTTTTCTTTTGTAAATACATACTTATTACCATGGAAATCACCCATCTTCCACCAACTAAAAATTTACATAGTAAGTATGGCTTATAATCAGCAATTATTTTGTTTCTAGGATGGGTGCAAATGGCATAGCTATGGTCAAGCCGTATGAAAATGGTGGTCTTCCCGTACCAAACCCTCTCGGTGGAGTGGATGCAGTTATTGATGCTGGAGAGGATGATATTGAAGATTACGATGAAAATGTTGTTAAATCATTATTAGGTGGTTTGTTTGATCGATAACTTGTTGAGAAATTGGAATTTAAAGTGTGTAAATATAATTTATTAAATGATGAATATGAATTACGTTTTTTGTTCTTAGTTTTTTTTAATATTGTAACGATGAATAATTATTCGTTTCTGGAAGGAAAAGAGTAGAATGCTTGTAGCAATAGATAGATAACATTTAAGATGGTTGTAATGTACAACACGAAGTTCACTTAAATAAATATCAAGTTATATAAAAATATGCAAAAACTTATTTTATTTACACACTAGCTGTTGCCCTCGACTCCGTCCGCGTAGAATTTAGGAAATTTTCCCCGTTTTTGCAACATTTTTAACTACTGCTTGAGTGAGAGTATTATAAACGTAAGAGTAAACAAATATAATCAGAATGAACGAACTGCTAAGCTATCAGGAGTTACACGTGTTATTGTGAGTCAACCATAAAATATAGATATGTGCTGTTTCGGGATATTTTTTAGACAATTTTATGTAGAATATTTCCGTCATACATGATTTCTATGTAACTTTAAACATTAAGGCTGCACACGCGACGGAAGCTTAAAAAAGGGAGCACCTTTTCCCGTTTTCCCAACATTTCCCTTCACTACTCTGCTCCTATTGATTGCAGCGTGATGAAAAGTATACTATAACCTGCCCAGGAGTATGAAGAATAATTGTACCAAGTTTCGTTAAAATCCGTCGAGTAGTTTTTGTTTCTATAAGGAACATACAGACAGACAAAAATTTTACTGATTGCATTTTTGGCATCAGTATCTATCACTAATCACCCCCTGATAGTTATTTTGAAAATATATTTCATGTACAGAATTGACCTCTCTACAGATTTATTTTAAGTATAGATAAATTAAATTATGGTGGAAAAAGTGATTACCGCAAGCGGGACTTGAACCTACGACCTCGGAATATCGTTCCGAAGCTCTTCCAACTGAGCTTATTGCGGTCGTGCTTGTAGCAATCAAATCAACCACCACAATCGTCACTCGATTGAGTTTATATCGTATTTCTACGTACATTATTAAGTAAAGCATTGCATGTCAATTGCAAAATTAATAAATTACTTTATTTACACATTTTAAGTCAGACAAGACGAAACCTACAATACATTGTAGAGTAACATCTGTTACATGAATTTCATTTATTTCATTCGTGACAAGATTTGTAAGAATGCGAAGAACTAATATAC
This sequence comes from Orgyia antiqua, assembly GCA_916999025.1. Classification (NCBI taxonomy): domain Eukaryota; kingdom Metazoa; phylum Arthropoda; class Insecta; order Lepidoptera; family Erebidae; genus Orgyia; species Orgyia antiqua. The sequence goes on from OU779862.1 coordinate 27,468,714, forward strand.
CTTCATAGTAATACTGGACTTTTTCTCTTCCTATCTCATATTCTCAGTCCATTAACGTCACACTATAGGAAATAGGCCTCCTCCACATTAGGGGAATTCTAAAACTTGGGATTTGAAATAAAAAATCTCTTTGATCAGATATGCTAGCAAAGAGTTTAGTATTGTGTTTTCCGTTTCTGGTAAAACATAGACATAGAGCCTTCTAACATCCCACTGTTGAGCACGGGGCTTACCCACTTAGGAAGGGTAATCCACTATGCTGCAGTACCTACGTGTTATTTGCCGAATTCTTAATCAACAGATTACTCAAAGAACTTCATAGACCTGAATCGTACGCTCCGTAAAAATTTCTCTAAATAACAACATGCGTATTTCATATTAGAATGTGCTGTATCACATCGTGATTGTTATAATAATTGACGTATAGTAATTTAGCGAGAAAATTATTATCAACTGAGAAAATATCCAGCCATTAAAGAACAGTGGTGGTATTGTATCGATCCGATGCGCAGACGTTTCTCTAGAAAGTACCGCAAGTCAGTTGTGTCCGAGCATCGCATATCTTGCATACAAATATATTGTTACCTTTGGAAGTTAACACATAGGATATATCGGTAATCGATCATTTGAATTTTGTCCCTAGAGCCGTGAACTCATAAGTTGAACGGCCTTTATAACGAAAATGAAAACGTTAGCAATATTTTCACTGTTTTGTGTATTTATATTTTTTAATTCAGGTAAGTTTGAGAATATTAATACTATTTTGCTCATGTTGATCAATGTATAGTTTGATTCTTGATAGAGCCGATCTGCTGATGTTAGTGTTACATATTATCTTTTGTATTTAAATTAATCATTGGAATTACACTATGTTATTAATATCTTGGTATTATTTTACATCAAATAATTTATTTCAGGTATAGCTTTCAAACGTCACAAATATGAAAGACTTGAAGATACGATGGATGTTACAGATTTTTCTATATATTATGATGTTAAAACAAATATGGTAAGTGATTTTTGAGATCATTATAACACATAAGTATTAGATCGATAAATTAGAAAAATATATTAAGTATTTGAAAGAATTGGGAAGGAGCCTGTGTAATACTGTTAAAATATATCATTGCTGTTAAAACTATATTTATTTACTGTACCAATCTTCTCAATAAATTAATCATTATTTATGCCCCTTGCTTTTCCATATAGTGTCATTGTCAAAATTATTATTTGGCATAAATGTATCGAACTCATTTCGCAGAGGGATGCCTATTGTGCATGAGATATTTGATTCAAATCCGAAACTGGACATTCAAAAGTAACAGATTATTATTGCGCTTACATAATTGTTTTTGTTACTTGTGTCTAAAGTGTTTTAATTTTTAGACTATTAAGAAAATGATGCCGAGACCTTGGTATCAACCCGGCTGGCTACTACGGTTACCCTTTCGTGGCGGGAAATGTACATGCGAGTCATTGAAGTGTAATTGTTGTTCGGGCATGCGCATAAAACAGCTTGGATTTGATAAACAGAGTATGTATAACTAACTAGTTACTTAGGCTTTATCGGCATTTATAGTTACTGCCCCGCTCCTTGGTTTTTAGCTTTTAGCCTATGTTTAATTTCTGATTTATTCTGAGTTATAGCTAAATGTACAGCTGTTATGTTTAAAATGTTGTTCCTGGTTAGGCTAATTTAATGTACTTTGCCGTTACTGCTGTACCTAAAATTTAAAGATATCTATATGCGAGTCTGTCTGTGTACCTGTTTATTCTTCAAGTGCTTGCAATATCTATTGTTCGTTTCAATGTTTACCTAACTGTTTGTTTATATTTTACAGCTTGCGCAGAAATAAGTTTTCAACCTAATGAAGGCATGTTAGGATTAGAAGTGAAAATGAGCAACGAAACTGTATTGACCAAAGAATATTCAGGTAACGAATAACAGTCGAGGTACAAAAACAGGTTTACTTAATTTTTTTGACTGCACTCGTGGTGAAATCGTCTTTCAGCCTATTAAACCTACCAGGTCGTGGGCTCGCTCCTTGCCTAGGACATTTGTTTGAGCAATGAATGCAGTTATTTGTACTGCATTTGAGTGCCTAATAACATCTGTTTATGCTTTAAATTACCAAAAAAAGAAGCAATCTTTTTTAATCCTCTCCTGGACAGCCCCCGGCAACTTAAGTTAAATAGCGGGAATATATGGTAACTGTATGACATACCTGACTCTATCTTTTTAGGATCTTAGCTGTTACTAAAACTACGTTGATCGTCCGTCGGTCTGTCACTAGGCTGTATCTTTGGAACGGTGATAGCTAGAGAGCTAAAATTTTTACAGTTTACTAGCTGCCCCGACAAACGTTGTTTTGCCATACAATTCTGAGTAAAAATCAACAACAAAAAATTTCATCAAAATCGCTCCAGCCAATTGTGAATCTAAACCCTACTCAAACCCCCTTGAATACACACAACAAATTTTATCAAAATCGGTCCAGCCGTTTAGGAGGAGTTCAATTACAAACACACGTACAGAAGATTTATATATAGGTATAAAGATGTTTATCAGTTGATACTATTGCAACAAATCATTATCGCTCATCATCACGATTCTTCTAACCCTGTCCCGTTATTTGGGGTCAGTAATATGATGAAAATTCTTACTTAATTAAAACAAAATCGTCATTTTTGTATGTATTTATACCCCATGTGAGCATATATTTTTAAAACTACGCAACGTATTTTGATGCGTTTTTTTTTTAAATAGATAGAGTGATTCAAGAGGTTTTTTTTTTTGTAAAATTTTGTGTGGTTTGTAAATTCCTCGCATACGAAGTTGCGGCCAACAGCAAGTATTATAAAAATAACGGTACCTACAGTACCCTTCGTATGTGATTTCAACTCGTGCTTAACTGGTTTTTTTGTTTTCAGTTGCCAATCCACCACCATTTTGCATACCTATTCCTATACCATCTGTACCAATACCTCTGCTTGATATGTGCATTCGATTATTCGACATCACTCTTGACTGGACCAAAATGCATGTTTGCATGGATTGGGACACTAGGATAGATAAAGCACCTGTTGTGGTAAGTTATTTTGTCTTTTATGAACTTGCAATTCTATGTTTCTATCGAGCCCATAAACTTCCTTATTGGAAACAGGCCTCTTTACAACGAACGGGTAGAGGCATCTTGCGGGCTCGCAAGGTAAGGTGGGTTATTGTTTTGACAACGTACTAGCCGTCCTCACTTTTCAATTTCATATAACATGAGGGTCGAAGCTATAAATAAGAATTAATGTATGTACTAAGATGTATTGTATCACGCCGAATAACTAAGCATGTTCAGATTGATTTAAAGCTCTCTGTCTAACATAGAATATGTTATCTCGTTCAATAATTCTATTCTTAGACGGGAGGTTACGATACAGTAAATTAGAGAATTATAAAGACTTATAATCATTATTTTTCTTTCATCACCACACGGAAAATAACTCCTGTCTGAGTAGGAACCTAAGTAATATTCTTTTATCTGAATTTGACTAAAGTTCTTTGAAACAATTTGCAATAGTAATCGTCATTATTAAAGAGAATAAGCAACTACTTTATTTATTACAACTTTAATGTAGAGTTTGGATATTAATGCGTCTATATTCATGAATGAAAACGACTAATCATACAAATTAACTACTATTTGTAGTTAATTTGTATGATTAGTCGTTTAACTACTACTTCATTTCCAGATACTACACTTCGACTGCATGAATTTAGGTGAAGGAGGAGTCAGCATAACAAAACCAGGCAGTTCTCACCAAGGAGACCCATCAAACGGCAGCACTACAGAAGCACCTCAACTTAATGCTGACGTCTATGACCCAGTTACAGAAATTTCAGATGCAACAAGCTAATGTTAATATAATGTTGGAATAAATTTATTTATTAAAAATGTCATTTTTATTGCTCGACTGTCCAAAAGTAGTAATTTACAGTGAGCTTTGGAATCGATACATATAAATATCTATACTTACTAATATTCTAAAGCGGAAGAGTTTATTAGTTTGTTTAAACGAGCTAATCTCAGGAATACTGGGTCGATTTTAAAAATCACGATACGACCAGTAGTAGCGAAGCAGTAGTTAAAAATGTTGCAAAAACGGGGAAAATTTTCTAATTTCGGGGGTCGACGGGGTCGCGGTCAACAGCTAGTGTAAAAATAAAATAACAACACAATGTAGGTACCACAATGGCCATGACCTGGCCTATATGACCCCAGGGTAAATACGCCCCTGGGGAGAAAACCACAGGGGTGCTATCAAATCGGGAATAACGTAGGTATAATACCATCAATACTCAGAGAATTGAACCAACAGGAGCTGTTACATACGCTGTTAGGTTTTACAAAAATACTGCCGCGTCGGTGGGGTGCCGAGGTTAAACACACACACATACACGACAACGTGATTTCATTGCTATCATTTTCAAAATCACCTCACGCACACTAAGGCGCGACAGTGCCATCATCGTTCTCTTACTTTTTTCTGTGGAGGTTACCTTAACATGTCAACTCCTGCTGGATTAAAGCATCAACATCATCATCAGCATCAACATCATCTACTTAAAATAAACATTCACCATCATAACATTATTATCATTAATGTGTAGGTACCGTATCCGCATTCGGGTACCCGTAACACAAGCGATTAAGCTTAGCATGACACCAGAGGACGTAGTGTGGTCTGGTGCATCAACGGCCGGCTGTGAATGCTAAGCACTATTAAATATGACAAATTAAAAAAAAATGATAGCTGTCAATCATGAAGGTATAGATAAAAAAAATTATCTATACCTTCATGCTGTCAATCAATAATTTTATTGTCTCTGGATTTTGACGTTTTTGTATGTCTGTGAGTGTGTCATCGGATTTTGGGAAATAATTATTTTCAACTGGTTTTATTTATTAATGTGAAAAGGCTACCGTCACAATTAATGGTAATTTAGTTTTCCTAAAAGAGATTTAAAAATGAGTGATGAATATTATGATGGTGATGGGTTAGTAACATTAAGTTTGCGTATTGCATATTTATGATTTTTGTGGATCAATATTCTGTATTTGTGATTGATATTTACACTATTTATATAATATTTCATTGCAAAAACTGTGTTTGTTAAATTACCTTAAGTAATACTTAGTGGTGTCTGTTATTTAGCAGATGAAAGATTTTTTAACCTTACCTATTTTTTTTAACAAAACACTTTATAATTGGCTTTTAAATAACCGAATTCCTTTGCTGTCTGAGTGATATGGACGCCAGCTGCTTCACATGTCTATATGATTTTTAAACTGCACTGATTTATGCTTTGTAAATGTCTAAACATTGTGCTCACAGATTAGTAAGTTGTATGTTTACAAATTGTGCTTTTGCTATCATTAAGTTAGGGTTGATAATCATGGTATTATTATGATTAACTTATTAAAAATGTTTTACATCAACAGGGCACCTAAAAGCCCCTAGTTTTACAGTTGTTCTGAAAAGAAATGTATTTTGTTCATCTATAAAGTGCAATGTTATGTTATTTAAAAATACCTCTAGGTGTAAGATTTACAGTTGCCTTCCATTTTGGTGGTGTAATATTTCCGTTTATTATAGTTTCCATGGTCTTATCCCATTACTTGGAATCAGTGGATTATTTCAACACATAATGTGCTTGAAATGGGTCAAGTGCGTAGTACTAACAACCTTTGTGCATGTGTGACCAGATGTACTAGTCGAAATGAAGTCAATAAAGTGTGTTTAGACCATAGCAGATGGTGGTATGAAGTCTCTGCCTACTTCCATGTGAAAAAAAAGTGTGTGATGGTATAATGATGATATTATTATATGCTTGTCCTGTTTCGTAGGACAATGGAGTCCTTAGGAGCTACTCCAGAAGTAATTTATAATTGGGTTGATATAACACAAGATTTCTTTAAACACATTCAAGGTAAGAATTTTTCAGGACTCCTTGCTAAAACAATCTATTGAATCGTTGTCTAATTATAAAATTCGGAAATAAAACAAATTTAACATGTCACCTAGTCGGTCTCATTAAAATGTGTTAACCAAAAACATTTAAATAAGTATTAAGAATACAAGTATTATAAATACTTTTACTCTCGGTGGTTCTGCTTATTTGGCTAAGGGATAATTTAATGGATAACATGAAGATCAATATCTATCAACTAAACCTTATGCAAACATATCTGGTCAGCAAGGCATAAGTAGTCCAAATATGCTCTTGATTGAGATCATGAAGTAATATACGACGATGAAGTACTAATATTATGAAGCTGAAGAGTTTGTTCGTTTGAACGTGCTAATTACGTACAACTTTGACGGGCTTTGTGGTGGAGTGGTTTATGTAATGGACTGCCGATCACGAGGTCGCGGGTTCGATTTCTGCTCGGGACAATCATTTGTTTGATATCCATAAATGTCATACAAATGTTTGTACTGCGTCTGGGTGTTTTCTATGTATTATAAGTATTTATTTACAAAAGAAAAGTAGTTGTATGTAGTCTATCCGTATCTGGTACCCATAATACAAGAATAGAAATATAGCTTACTTTGGGACCAGAGGACGTTGTGTGAAATGTCCTGAATATTTATTTATTTATTATTACTGGTTCGAATTTGAAGAATTCTTTCAGTGTTGGATAGTACATCCTATACAATCCACAGTGGAAAATGTTGCAAATGTGGAAGAAAATGTCTAAATTCTACACACATAAAGTTGTAGACAATAGCTAATGATATATATAGTATACTAGCTGTTGCCCGCGACTTGGTACGCGTAAAATTTACAAATCAACCCTTAACTAACAGAAGTTTACTATACCACTCGATAGAGGGCATTGTACAATTGTTTTTAACCGTGTCAAAAATTTTGTATGGTCATCAGCTTGTTTTCACATTTATAAATTAGTAAGGATAAGACCGTTAAACTGATATACTCTGTAGATGGATTCATTTTACTTTTTGAAATACCAAAATTGGCTCTATTCTTATGTTCTAAAAATCTTCTAATTTATGTATCTATTTGTATTACAGATCTTAAAATAGGAGAGTTATTACATGATGGCCATTTATTTGGTTTGTTTGAAGCAATGTCTGCTATTGAGATGATGGATCCAAAGATGGATGCGGGTATGCTTTGTAACCGTGGAAATCCTAAGCCATTAAACTTTCAACAAGCTGTTGCGGTATGTATTATTATAATACAGTTATAGTTACTAAGAACATATTGACTGAGTAGAAAGTTCTTGTTGTGATATTTTTAATTTTCTATCGTATTTTAACTGTATATTTACAGAAATTAGTTATTAATATTACGTTCTACTAAGGACAAAATTACCATTTTAAAAATCTGTTGTTTTTGTTCTTTTACTACCATTAATTAAAATCCATTCTTCCAAATACTTATTTTATTCAAAAAATAAGTAACATTATATGTTACAGGCTGGCAAACTAAAAATAGATGATTTAGAACCGGCAGAGCTCATTGGAATTATAGATGCGACAATGGCCTGTATAGTGTCTTGGTTGGAAGGTCACTCATTAGCTCAAACAGTTTTCACTAACATTTACCTACATCAACCGTATTCTATTGTAAATAAGACGTTAAAAGCATATTGTATAGCTGTTTATAAGCTGTTGGATTGTATTAGAGATTGTATTAACAAGTAAGTTGACTATAATTTTGGTATTTATTGGGATTTTTGGCCTGTAGTAAAGAATATAAAATATTGCCCATATGATGATTAAAAACATTTAATATTTAAGTTATATTGTCTCCCATATGTAATATGACAGCCAATTAAGGGAATATCAAAGCAAATAATGGTTATATTTTTTGTCAGATGGAAATCTTGAACCATATACAACATCTGATTGGTTTATTAGTTAACAAATTCGCCATGATGTAGCTACACTAGCCCCAGTAAATGTAAGCTATATTTTGTTTTAAATAAGAATCGACATTATTGCCTATCATCATCATGCCAATGTAAACCTATCTTGGTTTTGAAAATATGTGCAAATCTGAAGAAACAGGCACCTAATAATTAAAGGTTATTTAACAGTTTGTATTACATTTGTGGTTTTAGAGCTCAAGTATTTGAAGAAGAAGATTTCCAACCCATGGGTTATGGCTATCGACTCGGGGCTAACCCTCAGGGAAATAATAGTTTTGACACTAGTCAAGAAGTCAGTGAACAGAAATGTATAGCAATGCTACGGGAACAGGAGGAGGAACTCAATAAAAAAGCTAGGAGTACTGATGAAGAGGTCAGTCATTCTCTTGAGTTGCTTACGTTGATTTTTTTTCAGTAGATTGCATGTTCACAACCGGTAATAGGGGAAATATTTAGATATTTTATGTATGTCCCTATGTTCAAAACTACGCCATGGATTTTGACGCGGTTTTTTTATCGATAGAGTGGTTCAAGAGGATGCCTTTTTTATATACATAAATAACAATTTGTTATGATGTTTTTATTTTTTATTCGAAACCCGTTTTACCCGTGAAGGGTACGAAGATGCCCAGATCAGCTAGTTTTTAGGTTCCGTACCCAAAGGGTAAAAACGGGACCCTATTACTGAGACTTCGCTGTCCGTCCGTCCGTCCGTCCGTCCGTCCGTCCGTCCGTCCGTCCGTCCGTCCGTCCGTCTGTCACCAGGCTGTATCTCAAGAACGGTGATAGCTAGACAGTTGAAATTTTCACAGATGACGTATTTCTATTGCCGCTATAACAACAAATACTAAAAATAAAATAAAATAAATATTTAAGGGGGGTATATATAATGTATAAATATTCCCATACAACAAACATGATTTTTTTACCGTTTCTTGCTCGATACTAATAACGTTGCCTTATGTTGCATAGATAATGGTACGGAACCCTTCGTGCGCGAGTCCGACTCGCACTTGACCAATTTTTTAAATAAATAAAAATATTTCTTTCTACCCACGTTTTGTTTTGTGAGTTGTGGCTAATAGGCTCTATCCGCCTAGTATCACTGCGACCAGATTGATCTATTGTGATCCCCGCTTTCTATAGTTCTTGATCCAAGCCTGTTGCCATGAACAACTCCAGGATTGTTTTGGCTCCGAGAAGTTTGATCTCTTCCGGGTGCATGACATGCTTTCCCAGAAGGAAGCAGCGTGTGCGCATCGCTGAAGGGCAGTCAGTGAGAATGTGAACTTAGACTTAAATTACAGTTTTTACTTCAAACTCGTATGTCAATAAATATTAAATTTTTAGGATAATCTATGGGCAGCTCTTGCAGCGCGTATTCGCTTCACTAGAATGTTCTATCAAGCTCTTTTATTGATTACGAAGAAGGATTCCCAATCAGGTGCCGATTGTGTCGCTTTGCTGAATGGTTGTTCTGAAATGATGAAGGTTATTATACGGACTTCAGGGAAAGGAACTCAACCAGCGGAAAATTGTAAGTTATATGTTATATGCCGTTTAGTACTATATTAAACTTGGACATTGAACACAAATTTCCTGTAAACAATATTCTGGCTTCTGTTACGCTGGTAACACTTCACAATTTTATTTTTTTCTTAAAAGCCTCTAAAGCAGTACATTAACGTGTGATGTTTTTATTATATGAAGTATTTTATTATGTAAGTATGAGTGTGTATGACGCCAAGGAAGTATGTTTGCATCGTAGCAGATGGGGCTCTATAATCTCCGCCTACTCCTATGGGAAAAAAAGCATGATGTTATGATGATGATGTTGATTCTTCTCATTTGTTTGGCATGGCAATAGTTTTATTTTCGAGTTTTCCTTCTCTCATAGAGGGTGATATCTGTGTTAAATATCCTTCAGCTGAATTTTACAGCACCCTGGGTAGGAAATCGGGTTGTGACATTTGTATTTTTATGGTCTTATTCACATCGACTTATCGGAGGTTTAAAGGTTCGCTAAAATTGTCAAAAATTGTTATTCATAATAGTCTTTTTACGATAAAATATTTATTATCTCTCCGATAAAGTTATTGTTAAAACCTCCGATAAGTCATTATAAATAAGACCGTTAATCGTAATAATTACGAATAAATAAATTAAAATATCGTTTAATATCTTCAAAAACAGCTGGATCTCCAAATCCAATGGGTTTTGAGCCAATGATAAATCAACGTTTACTTCCACCGACATTTCCTCGTTACACCCGCATCAAACCACGAACAGAAGCTCTTCAGTACTTTGACGAACAAGTGGCCCGATTAAGACATGCGTGGAAGATAACTTCGTGCACCAGTTTTCACACCGCACTGGTAATTATTTGCCATTATTTTTTAGGGTTCAATATTTGAAATAAGAATCTTTGACTTTGAGTACCCTTTGTCAAGCCTAAAACGTACTTTAATAATGTTTTCAGGATTTCTTCATGGAGTTCAGTCGTCAACGGGCTTGTATTCTATCCAGATCGGCATTGCAACTGTTATATCTAAGTCCATCTCCTGCAACTACGGCTACAATGTCATCGAACGTTCCAGTGGGACAGCCTCGACCGCAACACGCATTTGTTGAAATACTCCGAGAGTCTGTCAAGAATTTCGTCAATCCACCGGGTTTAACTACTAAATCGCCTATGTTGTCTACACCTCAAGTAAGTTATTAACATGAACGGGACCTAGAAGGCCCAAGGAGGGGTTTTGAGGGTTCCATCTATCTATCCATCAGACTTTCTCTGTCCACTGCATCCAGCGACTCCCGGCACATCTGACGGTACACAAACAAATAGTCTGACAAATAGTCTAATGGTCGTCAGTCGATTAGATTTTGTCGATTTGGAGGTTCAAATCCCCGATAAACTGAAAATTCTACAAAAAGAAAAAATACACTAATACTAAAAAATTTTGGTGGTTTTTGCCTTAAAATCCCCCAAATTGAAACAAAAACCCCATCTCCCTCCTCGAGACTAAATCGTGGCTGCGCCTTAGAGTACCGTAACTGACAGGAGCTGTATTCTGCTGATATTTGTTTTCTAATAATAAAATATGCTATTATCATATTAACGTACAAAATTTTATAAGAGTCTGTTCAGAGGAGAATGGCAGCAGACTGAAACGAAAATCTTACCTACTACTTACGTTGATGTAGTTACCGTACTCCTCCGAAACGGCTGTACCGATTTTTATGAAACTTTACATGCATATTCAGTAGGTCTGAGAATCGGCCAACATCTATTTTTCAAACCTTTTTTTTTCGTATGGCAAAACAACGTTTGCCGGGTCAGCTAGTTTTATATATAAGGAATGAGTAGATGCTAGTATAATAAATTACATGCTATTAATCTAATCTTTGTCCGTGTAGTGACGGATTGAGAATACAAGTGTCACCACCCCATTTCCTCCTGAGGGTGCTGTAAGAGCCAGCTAAGGGATATTGTTATAAGATAGCATCTTCTGTCAGAGACGGAAAACTCGAAAATAAACCCTGTGCCAACACGCCTGGTCAGCGCGGCACAGTAGACCGTAATCCTTCCCAATGTGGAGGAGGCCCGTGCCCAACAGTGGGACGTGATGGGCTGGAGAGAGAGAGAATCTATTCTTATAAATATGTTACAGGCTCGTGAGTTTGTAGAGAACTTCTTAGCTCGTTGCGTACGTCCGTTTGCAGTACTTCTTCAAGTGTGTGGACATAACCGTGCAAGACAAAGAGACAAATTGGCATTATTGCTGGATGAGTTCGCAGCTTTACAAGAAGAGGTTAGTACAGTATATTAAAATATATGACGGAGCGACAATTAAATTAAACAAATATGAACCTATGACACCTCGCAGTCAGTATAAATACGAGACAGCCACAGAGCTAACAATCAGTATCGTTTGAGATGTTAGACAGGGCGAATCGCTGGCTGACTAGTTGCTTGTGTATAACCGCGCGTGTATAAAGTGTGTATTTGAAAGAAAGTGTAAAGTGACGATTGAGAGGTGACGTTTTGAGTGAACATCATTATCTTTGTGGTAAAGGCGCAGGTTAAAGGGAGATTTGGTTGGAGACCTGCTGTGGAACCCTTTTATGTGTGAAAGAGAATGTCAGATTGATTTATGAACATCTAAAAGACACTTTCTACAATTTGTAGACTTATAGTAAACCATTTGCATTCTCTATTATGTTACTCCGACATATATATTCTAGATTGGGATAGGAGAGGGCAATGCTCGGTATTTCTCTACGGAATAAAATCCGAAATACGGAAATCCGTAGAAGAGCGTATCCGACATAGCCCGAAGGGTTAGCACGATGAAGTATCAACAGTATCTGTAAAAGTATGAATGTACTCGTAGGACTGATGATCTTTGAGGAAAAAAGGTTTCTAGATTTTGTATGCAGGTTCATAATTCAATTAGCACTAATATTACAGACCGATGACACAATATAAAAAATACAGAAATTTTAGGTGTGGTTTTTTACAACTAACTCTCTCTCCTACCCATTTCCGTCCCACTGTTGGGCACGGGCCTCTTCTACTTTGGGAGGGATTATAGTTTATGTGCCGCGCTGACCAGGCTTGTTAGCACAGGGTTTATTTTCGAGTTTTCTGTCTCTCACAGAGGTTGTTATTTGTGTGCAATATACCTTAGCCGACTTTTGCAGCACCCTTGGGAGGAGATGGGGTGGTGACACTTGTATTCTTAATCCGTCACCACACGGACAAATAACTAAGTAAACTTATTTTATTTCCAGGCTGAAAGCGTAGACGCGGTAGTAAGTGGTGCCGCCGGTACTGGACCGAGGGCTTGCTTCGGTACTTGGGTATTGTACCACGTTCTGCGTATCATGATCGCGTATCTACTATCTGGGTTGGAACTGGAGCTGTACAGCGTACATGAATATCATTATATATTTTGGTTAGTATATGAATGTTCTTACAGAAAAAAAATCTAAATACACCATAATTGTTTTCATTTTAGTTAAGTTAGGATAAGTTTTTGACGTGATAGAATTGGCGTCATTGTGTTAAATGATAATAATAAGTTTAAATGCCTAATATATTTTATATACTAACAAAGCTAAAAAGTTAGTTTGTTTGAACGTGATAATCTCAGAAAGTACTTGGTTTGAATTGAAAAAAATATTTTTGTGTTATCGAACACAAAATTATTTTATAAATAAAAAATTTTAAGAGTTTATTTGTTTGTTTAACCTCGCTAATCTCAGGAACCAGTGGACCGACTTGAAAAAATACATTTAATAAAAGTACATATAGCGAAGAAGGCTATAGGCAATAATAACATCGCGCTGCGACCAATAGGAACGAAGCGTCAGTTAAAAATGTTGCAAAAAAATTTATCTAAGTTTCACAGCAACAGCTAAACTAGTTTTAACAGCATTAATATAATATTACAGGTACCTTTACGAATTTCTATACGGATGGTTAGTATCAGCACTAGGTCGAGCTGAAAGTTTAGCCAATGACGCATCTAGAAAGGAAGGACGTGATTTGAAGAAACGCAAGATTAAGAAACGGGTTCGACCGTACGCGAGGGAAGGATTGCTCTGTCAAGTTATGCAGAACATGTGTGGAGGATATTATAAGGTAGAATACTTATTTTGTGTGTTTTTATGGTACTGTACCAGAAGGTAAAACTAGGCCTTATTTACGGGACTCGTGGTGGAGTGGTTCATGTAACGGACTGCCGTTCACGATATCGCGGTTTCGATTCCCGCTCGGGACAATCATTTGTGTGATCTTTATAAATATCATAATAATATTCATGGACATTTCACACATCGTCCTCTGGTCCCAAGCTAAGCTTATATGCTTGCGTTATAAATGTCAATTATCTTTATAAATGTCATACAAATGATGTTCTGCGTCTGGATATTGTAAGTATGTATTTACAACAGAAAAGTAGTACTACTTTATACTACAGAATACGGATAGACTACATGTACATGTAGTCTATCCGTATTCTGGTACCCATAACACAAGCATAGAAATATAGCTTACTTTGGGACCAGAGGACGTTGCGTGAAATGTCCATTAATATTTATTTGTTTATTTTATTACTGAGACTTCGATGTTCCATCATCAGGATGTATCTCAAAAACTGTGAAACTTTTACAGATGTTGTATATCTGGTTAATGTTGAAACAACAAATACTAAAAACCAGAATACAGAATACAACAAACGCTTTTTGTTAAAAAAAAAATGAAAGGGTATGGAAAAAAAAATCCATGGAGTTTCTTGTCTGTTCTTCTCCATAGGATCCGCGTTTGGAACAGACACCTAGTTTCTGACGTTTCAAAAGAGCTTGTAAAACATGCCAACTTGAAATAAAATATTTTGACTTTGACTTTGAAATTATACCTTTAGACGACATGATTTTGACGAACATTATTAAGTTACCTACCCTATCCTTTCGTGGTCGAGTCCAGCCCGTATTTGGCCGGTTTTTATTAAAGTTCTTTTATTAAAGTAATTTATTAATTTTGCAATTGACATGCTATGCTTTTACTTAATAAATTAAATTATGGTGGAAAAAGTGATTACCGCAAGCGGGACTTGAACCCACGACTTTGGAATACTATCCGTAGCTCTGCCAACTGAGCTTATTGCTGTCGTGCTTTCAGTAATCAAATTAGGCCACCAATTGCCGAGCCAATTGTATTCTGTAAAGAATACTAGGTGGCTGGTCGATATTGTTGCAAAACATTCTCGATAGATGGCGTTGTACCTAAAAATACGATATAAACTCAATCGAGTGACGATTATGGTGGCCTAATTTGATTACTGAAAGCACGACCGCAAAGCCCAGTTGGCAGAGCTACGGAACGGTATTCCGAGGTCGTGGGTTCAAGTCCCGCTTGCGGTAATCACTTTTTCCACCATAATTTAATTTATAAAGTTCTTTTATGTTTACTGATAGGCTTTGGTGGCTTTCAAATTACAAGGCAAGATTCGTCAGCCGGCCGCTGAGTTCGATAATGAAGCGGTTCGATATAAACATCGGTTCGCTCCATTAGCAGTACTAACTCCACCACAAGTACATTATCATGAGTTCTGTGAAATGACGCAGCCATTACAGTAAGTTTATTTTAACAGTTTAATAATTTTGCAATTGACTTGATTTTACTTAATAAATTATGTAAACAAGTGTAGGGAGTCCGTTTTTAAATTGATATTAATTTTCAGATACGAGAATCCTGTGATCTTATATCTTGGTGGATGCAAACACTTCCAGCAGGCGCGTTCATTATTAGAAACTATCACGACACCTGATCAGGAAGTAAGTATATCTTATACATAGACTAGCTATTGCCTGCTACTTCGTTCACGTGATATTTAGAAATCAAACTTTAACAAAAAAGCCACCATAACATCTATGAAAAAAAAATCCGTATTAAAATCAGTTGCGTAAATTTGAAGATAATATACATAAATAACCTCACATAGGGACATTACATACAAAAATAACGACTTTATAATAAGTAAGAAGATGTTCTAAGAGGCAGCTAAATGACGAAAAACTTTGAACTGTACCAGCACGTATGCTCGTCGTGATACTGTACTGGGTTTGGCCCCACTTCACCCCCCCCCCCCTTATTTTTAAGGGTATAAAAATATAATAATGTTGACCAATTCTCTGATCTATTCGATATGCAATTAAATTTATATAGGTAAGTGATAAATATTCACGGACGTCACACGTTTTCTGGTCCTAAATTAAACTTACATGAAACATCAATGGACATTCCTACATCCAAACATGTATACGCTTATATTAGTTCGGAACGTATCTATCAATATATTAATCTATGTAACGGAATCATTGAAAGTGATTTTCACCCACTTACCGTAGTCGTATCGATCTGAAATTTTGCACACATTGAGTACCGTAATATTTAAAAAGAATATTCTGGATTTTGAAGCGTGTTTTTTAGTTTTTAAACTAACTAGATTATTACAAACTTATTTGATTTTTAGGTAACGGATCTACTGAAAGTGGCGAAGACTAATTTTATAGTACTTAAATTACTTGCCGGTGGACACAAGAGGGATTCGGATACTCCACCAGAGTTTGATTTCTCTGTACACAGACATTTTCCTATAATAAAACTAGTCTAAATAAGATTTATGTACATATTTATATCTCAAATAGTCATTGTATAAATAAAATTTATAGTAAATATTTTAATCGTTTGTTATACCTACTATCCACCTACATATTTGGTGTGGTGACAGATTCAAAATAGACATGTTATCACTCCATTTTTCCTCAAAGGTTGATGTAAAAGTTTAAACTTAATAAAAATCTAAGTTTGAATTCGATAGATGGCGATATTTGATACTCAAGACATAAAATCTTAAAGCCTAAGATATCAGTGGCATGCCATAAAAAAAGATTGTCCAGGGATATTTGTCATTACGAGTAAGTCCCACGGTAACATAGTGTAGATTATTGAAACTAGTAAGATTACTTGGGGTTCGAATCCCACTCGCGCTAATTGCCTATTCGATTTCAATGAAATGTCTAAGCACATGAAATCTCTGAGAAACCATAAACTAGTGTTGGTTTGGTAAATTAAATACTTTTCTGTTTTGGTCCAGGTAGAGCATTAATCCAATAGGAGTAGGCATTATCAGGTGATCTGCCCGCTGAAAAAGTTACGAGAGCAATGTTCATACTTATTGTGTATGAACAGTATCGTCTCTTAGTGTGCGTGAGGCGACTTTGGGCGGGGTGTGAACCAATGAAATTACGTTATTACGACGACTTACTGACAACCTGTCCGTGCCCTGCAGTGAGTGAAATAAATAAAACAAATGTAATTTTTAATTTATATTTCTCATAGTGATATTACATAATATTATTATTATAAATCATAGATATTTATTTCGACTATACATTTTTGAATTTAATATTCAATGTTTATTTTACTCCTCATTATCTTCATCTTCGGCATCAGCATCCGAAACATCTGTATAACAATCATTTTCCGTTGGTTTTACTCTTAAAAAGTCTGTTAATTGTGGACCTGTAATTAAAGGAAAACGATATTTTAATAAGAAAGCCGAGTCTCCGTTGTCTCCACTATCTTTTAGTTAAAGTTCGATCAAAATTGATCCAGTCGATTCCGGGTTACCGGGATATGCAGACAAAGATTAGGATACAACACTGCCTCGCCTCGAAAGGCGGCACGACATTCTCCGACGCGGTTGGCCACAGACGGCCGGAGTGGTGGAGGCTAATGGGAGAGAAAACGACGAACTATACCTACGAGCATTGTCTAGGAAGGCTGCTTTCAAACAAACAAGACAAACATTATTATTATTTAAACCAGTAAACGTGTATGACACACTTTTTCTTTATTTAATTTGTAATTGGATTATGTGTTGTCTAACCTTGTCAAACGATGTACTTGCTAGGTACTTAACTATTCAAATTCAATTAAGCATATTATTTTAAACATATTAGGTAGGTCCTAGGTGAAGGATTAAGAATACAAGTGTCACCACCCCATTTCTTCCCAAGTGTGCTGTAAAAGCCAGTTATGGGTTTTAAGCAAATAACATCTGTGTTGTGAAAGAAAACTGAAAATAAAATATGACAAGACGCCAGGTAGCCAAGTCTGCTAATTCTGCTATTACAATAATTTTACAATATTGTTATAATGGTCAGTCACTGACGCCATTATGGCGTCATTATGACAAAAAATTAATAGTAGACTACCACATTTGATAAAATTCCGCCATTATGGCCAGTGTTGCCAGAAGGTTACATTTTTTACATTTTACGTAACTTTTGATCAGTTCATGTAACATGTATGTAAGAAACAATTTTAGTTAGATTTAAGTAACTTCTCAAGAATTACATAAGAGGTAAAAATGAAAAAAAAATCTTGAAAAATTAAAATATTCTTATCTAAATTTATTTAATGAAAACAAAAACTACCGCAAAAAATTAAAAAGGTTATAATTATATTGATAAATATAATTTTTTTTAAATTATTGTGTACAAGAAAAAATAAAATAATAATAATTTTTGATCTGCGAGCTGAAAATTACATGAGCGTGAATGTAGCAGACATCAGAAAAATTTAAAACTAAAAATAAATAGAGTAAATAATTTAAAAAATAATATTTATAAAAAATGCATTTATTAATTTGAAAATTTTTTAAATGCGCATTTAAAAAAAATCTTTTATTAATTATTTACTCTATTTGTAAATAATTATAAATTTGGCTGATGGCTGTTACATTCACACTCATAAAATTACCACTACGTAAGTTTTAGTTTAAAAATGTAACTTTTCATGGATGCCAACGTAACTTTCGACCAAATCACTCTGGCAACACTGATTATGGCACCATTATGGTGTCATAATGGCACAAAGAAGGACTGGTGTGTACGACATAGCCCGAAGACTTAGCACGCTGAAGTGGCAATGGGCAGGCCATATCGCTCGACGATCTGATGACCGTTGGGGACGGAAGGTCCTCGAGTGGCGACCACGAACCGGACGACGCAGCGTGGGGCGGCCCCCAACAAGGTGGACCGACGATATTGTCAAATACGCCGGGGGCCGCTAGATGCAGTTAGCGCAAGACCGCACGTTGTGGCGTTCTATGGGGGAGGCCTATGACCAGCAGTGGACTGAGAAAGGTTGATAGATGGAATGGCACCAAACTTGATTTTTTGTCACAGATGATGCCACTATGGCGCCATAATGGTGCCATTGAGCTGTCATTGTGACACAATTCATTTACCGAACTTGGGGCCCAGGTGACCGTAGCGTGCTTCCGAAGTGGAGGACGCCCATGCCCATCAATGGGGACGTCAATTGGCTGGTAGTTTTAAACATGTCTTTAATACTGTTGTCTCATTCATATTCATTTACTCATTGCAACCATGTTGTTTACAATGTGATAAAATATTTGACAGTATCAACCATGAACCCTGCTAGGGCACAGCAACATACAAGGTTAACATCACGCCTTTTCCCCATGGGGGTAGGCAGAGACTACAGAGCGCCATCTGCTACGATCCAGGAACAGGTTAACTTGACTACATGTTAATACTTTTTTTAGGAATAAAGTTTACTTATCTAACTCGGTATACTATTAATTATATTATTATCTATGTAAATATTACTTTTTAATTAAAGAGGTTTTGAATTTGTGGATTGTTAGGTTTCTTATACATATCTAAAGCCTACTATAAATATCAATTGATTGGCCAGTAATGAATAACTCAGTACCTACCTTCAGTATAAACGACGTTAGCAGCAAAGTCTTGTATAGGCATTGGCGTGAAAGGACGACTTGCAGACGATACGTCAGGTTTCTCATCTTCTTCTTCGCTATCTATTATTATTTCTTCCTCCTCACAATCCTCAACCTTTGAAAAATAAGATATTTGTTCATTTTAATTTTATTTTTATATCCTCTGACTCTACTGTCTGTTTCGTTATAATTCGTCAACGTTGACAATGTTGATTAATAATAACTTACACATTAATAGAGCTAAAGGTTCTTGCTGGAGCAGGGCACTTAATAAGGTACCTAATTCTTAAATACATTACGTATTATTTTGAGTCAAATAATTATCGAATATAAAAATAAGAAGAGAATGGCCTCCTCCATTTCAGGAGGGTTTGTGGTCTACTGTGCCGCGCTGACCAGGGCGTGTTGGCACAGGGTATTATTTCAAGTTTTCCTTCTCAAACAGTTGATATTCAATGCTAGTAATTTCCCTTAGCTGTCTCTTACAGCACCAAGGAGAAATGTATGGGGATGATAGTTGTATTCTTAATATGTCATCGATTATTAAAAAGAAGAAAGAAAATAATTCATACTGACCTGAATATCAAAAGACATCTGCTTATTTTTAAAATCAAGGAGCGCTGATGACGAAGACTTTTGTTTTGTGTTTACTAATCGCTTTGTACAACTTGGTGAAGGTGTTCCATAGTCAGGATCACCTTCACTGACCAGATATTCTACGTCGAGATCTAACGGTAAAGTGGCATTAGCTGATGTGCGTCGACGGCGTAGTTGACATTCTGGCTCCTCGGTCATTTTGGTTTAAGTCGTTCTTTAGTTAGGATAGACAATCTGGTAAGTACCTAGTAAAATAAACATGTTATGTATAAAGAATTTTCTAAAAATACCTCTTACGAGGTTATTGATTGCTAATTAGGTACCTAAATAAAAACAATTCTATCAAATGCAAAAGATTAGCTTGATAGGTGAACGGCCATTTTCCATAACCTATTCACGATTATGGACAGAATTTTGTCTCCGTTTATCAGTAAAATGTTTCTATTTCCTGTCAAGGTTTTAATAAAAATATATTCTTTATAAATTACTATCTGTTGCCCGCAACTTCGTACGCGTGAAATATAGAAATCAAACCGTAATAATTAACAAAAAGTCGTCCTTTTGAACCATTCTATCTATTAAAAAACCGCATCAAAATACTTTGCGTAGTTTGGAACATATAAGTTCACATAGGGAAATACAAAAATAACGAGTTTATTTTATAATAAGTAAAGATTAACAAGAAAATCTTCTAAAACCTTGCACAATTAATTAGGTGGCTATTTATCAAACCCTGGTATTAAGTGATTATCCAGCAATCCTGGATTTGTTTTATGAGCTTTGTAAAAGTACGTAGGTATATTATTCACTTACCAGAGGAGGTATGTGTATATTTAGTTAGATAATACACAAAATGTTTTATTAAACGTTCCAGTGTCACATCGGATCCGTAGGTGGACACTGCGAAGCGTAGAGCCTAAGTAGCTTGCGGCTCTTAGTGAAACCTTACTAGATAATCTGCACTGTTTTGTTTCAGTTGTAAGTAACAATTTTTCAAGCCATATTTATCTTAATATTTTCTAACACCTTCGCGACTCATTTGTTTAAATAAAACTACTTTTTACGGATTTAAATCAGAGGCGTTTTTTGAAAATTAGCGCTCCAGGCCATTTGATTTGACGTCCTGGGCCAATTTAATTCGCCGCCCTATAAATTAATAGAGATAGAGCAAAATTTTAAAGCCGAAGATTTTCGCCGCCCTTCTCAGGCTGACCGGCCGGGCCATGGCCCCTATGGCCCTGGGGTAAATACGCCTCTGATTTATACGCGTATATTTGTTTTAAATTTTGGCCCGACGTTTCGGAGACTTTGCAGTCACCCTGGTCACGGGGAGAGCACCATACCATATTAATCTTTTTAAGTAATACATAATTCTTTTAGCGAGTTCGGGAATAATAATGAAACCAAATTATACGTCACGTGCAGACTACAAAAAGTCTATACCTATCATGAAGTTAGTAACAAAAGTAGAACAACAGGAAGGATGAACAAAGAAGTAAAATCTATGTATGTACACATATTTTTATAAATATGTTTTGTGTAGTTTTCAGTCATAATATTTTACTAGGTATGTGTTTCTTATTTTAACTTTTCTAAACGTAACAGTTAGGTATCTTGGCTTTGCTATTAAAACATCTTTCCTACAAGTGCTTTATATATTAAAGGAGAAGATAATAATATGATTGTATACTTTCGTGAAAATGTTGACTATACCTGCCTAACTAATAAGGATTCAGTTCTATAAATAATGTTTTAGTTCAAGTTTTAGTGTTTGAAGGTTTGAATTTCTTCAAGAACATGACATCTACTTCACGCGGTAGTGGTAAATATAAGACCTAAACTCCCTTCATATCATTATTATTGTTCTGCCTGTTATCTATTTACTTGGGGTCGGCGCAACATCAACTGCTCTGATAGGTATTTATAATACACATATTTTCTTCACATGACGGTTCTAAGGAATAATTCTAAGCAGAACCTCGAAAGTAAAATTATTGCTAATACCACAGCTAACACGGTTGATCAGCGTGGCATATGTTGAGCAGATATTCTCCCGAAGTGGAGAAGAGCAATGCCATTTAGACATTATTAGGCTGAAAAAATAATAATAAAACATCCAAATAAATATACATTTTTACTTCAAACAATCTAAATCTTTACCATTTGCACTACAATGATAAAATTAACATTAAAACGAATACACTCACAACTTATGTTACAATCTCATAACAGTGTCTTATTTGAGTTAGGCAACACTAAAAAGTTTTACATAGAACCATTTCTAGCAAATAATACTAAAATACATTATAGTTAACATACTTTACGATCTCTTATGAGTATTTTCTATTTCTTGTAAGCTAAGTAAATGAATATCTAAAACGGAAATGTAATCAAATGGTACACAAAACAATTACTAAAAATATATGGCAACTAACCTGAGACAGTAATTAATATTATTTCATAGGAATAAAAAACTCTGCTAATTGATAAAAATACACGTAGGTTTATTTTATAGGTTTTAAGCAGATTTAGGATGGGCCATTACAATAATACTAGAATAATTTCTAAGCCGGGTTGGCTTGAAATTGGGCAAAGCGTAAAAACCCGTACATAAGCTAGTCAGAGAGAGTTTCACCTATCCATCTATCAGCTGTCAATAGCTGGACATAGCCTCCCCCATTGAACGCCCCAACGTGCGGTCTTGTGTCGCTTGCCTCCAGTCGGTTGATAGCAGCTCAAGCTCAAGAAAGAGTTTAGCATAAGTCTAATTATTAAACCGCATTAAGGATGGTGGATGAAGGTCGAGCCCAACTGTAGAAAATGTTAAATAACTAATTACCACTCAAATGATACCGTCATAATCAATGTAAGTAGTATTGCTGGATTCTAAAACGATTCTTAAAAATAAAAAATCTTAATAACTTTAATTATGAAATATCTATTCGTCAACAACGAGTTTCTTTAACGTCATTAGAATCAAATTCATCTGAAGTGTAGTTTTTCAAACTATCTGATGGGCTTATTGTCCTTGGCTCGGACGCGTAGCTATATCTAGGATCACTATACATAGAAGTTTTTCTATCCGTTGTTGGTGTAATCGATCTACCTTCAGTGCCATAACTTTCAGTTCCCTCACTTTCTAAGGACATTTTTCGTATATCATAATTCGAATATCCGAAATTATTTTCAGTGTTGGAAGAGAAGTTGCTGAACATGCTAGATCTAATATGATAATAACGAGATCTGTCCTCTATTCTGTAAAAGTCCATGCTATTTTCTTTTTTGATTAGATGGAAGTTTTCATCAAGTGGCACGAAGTATGTTTTGATATAACCAGCGCCTTTCACAAATGTTTCACCACGGTACGTGGTTAAAATATCACATTCATCCAAAATAATGGCCGTGTTCTCTGTCACCTGTGATGGACATAAATTGACATAAAATTCTCACTCTCTCTCTCGCTCTCTCTTCAGCCCATTAGCGTCCCTCAGAGGGGGGATTATGAACAACCATGCTGCACTGACCAGACGTGTTGGCACAGGGTTTATTTTTAACAGACATCAAAAAAAGGAGAAGGTTTTCAATTAGTCTGATTGTAATTTTATTTATGTTTGTTATCTCATAGTTTTTAACTGGGAGAAGCGATTTTAATTATTCTTTTTTTTTTATTGACAGCTGGTAGCAACCTAGGGAGGACATAGGGTCGTGACACTTGTATTCATAACTTGTTATGACATAAATTAATACTTTGTTAAATAACCATAGGCTTAATATTTTCTAACACTTGCGCGACTCATCTGTTTAAATAAAACTACTTTTTACGGATTTAGAGTCTCACCCGTGACCATGGTGACTGCAAAGTCTCCGAAACGTCGGGCCAAAATTTAAAACAAATATACGCGTCTAAATCCGTAAAAAGTAGTTTTATTTAAACCATAGGCTTATTAAATTTAGGCTTTTCCTCGTTACCTGTATTTTGCTACTCTCTCCAGTAGAATCCATCCTGGACGCCATGTTTACTGCATGTCCCCAAATATCATATAGTGGTTTCTGAGAGCCAACCACTCCTGCTGCCACTTCACCATTAGATATTCCTACATTACGATGGTAAATTATATTCAGAAATATATTGCTTTTAAATATATAATTTATTAGCCTTATTTTTCTGGTCGTAAAAACTATAGAGCTGTCTTATTCACAGAATATAATAAATTGCTTTTCAACCAAAGAATTATTACTAAACTAAACTGAGTTCATATAAAAAAATCTGACATGAAATCTTTTCTGTATCTTTAATGTCTTGTCTTTTTTAATAGTTTCTGTGGAATTCTATGAGTTTTACTAAAAAAATGTAACAAGAAAGTTTTTATAATTTACCTATTCTGAGATTTAACCCCTCGAAACTTTGGAATGAGCCTCTGTTGAAGTTTTGTAACTGCATCATCATAGCTGCTGCGAATTCTACCATTGTTAATACAACGGCTCGGTTGTAAGGACTGCTGTTCTGTCTTTCTTTCGGACCCTGAAGTGAAAGTGAATCCAAAGATTCTCGTCTGTTAGGATCTAAGCCGCATGCAGCCATGTAAGTCCAGCCAGCCATTTTTATCTTTTCTACTTTGTAAGTCGATGCACCAGTGAGTAATAACTGAAATATATTCACTGTCTCATAACCCTATTTTCTATGTAGAGCGCTGTAAGAGCCAGATAAAACATGTCATAAGCAGATTACATCCTCTTTGAGAGATGAAAAATTTGAAGCTAAACTGGTCGGTGCAGCATTTCTCTCTCTCTAATCCATTAACGAATCAATGTTGGGCATGGGCTCCTCCTTTTTGGGAAGGACTATGGTTTAGATATAGATAGCTCAACAGTAGGATGGTAATAAATAAGCTGAAAAACTATTATTTCCTCTACCATTTGCTTAACCTACTCAATATTGTTTTAAAAACTTACTCTATCAAAATCTGATATAATTTCATCCAGTATACTTAAAAGGAATTTATCACTCATATCTGCATCTCCACCTACTCCCAGCTTATAATCAGTCAAAGACGCAAACATTACAGCAACGTTGTCATATTTTTCGTAATATAGTTCGTCTATGGACCGGTTCAGGTTAAGATATACTTGGACTGAAAAATATTTGTAAATAGTTAACTGTTTCAATAAAATAATAAACTTTTATGCATGACATTTTAAATATATTTGGTGGGTAAACTACTAACCTACATGTGCTGGCAAAATGTTTTCCAGAAGCATATTATTAACTTTCAACATCGTTTCTGCTTCTTTCTGTTCTTCTCTCAATTGCAATTGCCATAAATGATCTAATCTATTTCTATACTCCGTAGTTCTATCAATCCAGTACAAAGTAATAGTTATTACTACCACAGATAAGGTATGTGATATTCTTGGATCTAAACCGACATTCCAAGTAGTATCCATAGCAAAGAATGACGCTTTTATCTCCCAAACCACCCATAAGTAAAATATAGTCATGACGCCTGCTACTATCCATTTGACGATAAAGAATACTCTGCTGAACAAGAAGTTCAGGAGCAAAGCTAATCCCCAGCACTGAGTGACGTGCTGTAAAAGAAAGAAAACATGAATAGTCATTAAATTTAGATTGTAATAATAAAAATAAATTTAGTTAGGTACTATGCGGTCCAAATAACAATGAGCATGACCTTGCGCCATATTGTGACGTCATACTGGTTAAATTGGAAGAACTTTATATTATGTATTTATCTCATAACTTTAGCTATGCTAACACGCCTGGTAAGCGCGAAATAGTTGGCCAAATAGAAAAGATATTTGGTCTGCTATTCCGCGCTTAGATCAAAATATACTCTCCCATGCTAAACAGTAAGACGTTAAAGCGCTGTAAAGATGTAAGTGTAGCTCTTGGCAGGTTTATTTAGTATCACTATATTATTTATTTTGTATCACTACTATTTATTTTCACTTCTTTAATTGTTTGATTTTCTTGTTCCGTGTGGGTTCCGTACCCAAAGGGTAAAAACGGGACCCTATTACTGAGACTTCGCTGTCCGTCCGTCCGTCCGTCCGTCCGTCTGTCACCAGGCTGTATCTCAAGAACGGTGATAGCAAGACAGTTGAAATTTTCACAGATGATGTATTTCTATTGCAGCTATAACAACAAATACTAAAAATAAAATATAATAAATATTTAAGAGGGGCTCCCATACAACAAACATGATTTTTTTACCGTTTCTTGCTCGATACTAATAACGTTGCCTTATGTTGCATAGATAATGGTACTGAACCCTTCGTGCGCGAGTCCGACTCGCACTTGACCAATTTTTTTTAAGTTCCACTTTGACAGATCGCCTTAACATGTCATGACAATGCACATTCTTATTTGGATATCATAGCGTAATAAAAATGTGATTACCCACGACGAGATACAATTTGATAAAACGGTTTCGGCAGCAGGCACATGAATTTCCGTACATCCAATTACACTGACCACAGAGGTAGCAGCAAGTCCT
Organism: Orgyia antiqua; assembly: GCA_916999025.1. Lineage (NCBI taxonomy): Eukaryota > Metazoa > Arthropoda > Insecta > Lepidoptera > Erebidae > Orgyia > Orgyia antiqua. The sequence goes on from OU779862.1 coordinate 27,495,117, forward strand.
ATACTTATTAGTAGATAAATACTGGTTCTTATTTTTGCAGATTTTATAACCTTCGCTGATGTATCGTATATGTGTCTCAAGAATTTGTTTTTTGGCTCTTTAATATCCTTGTATTTGGTCCAGAGAAATTGAAACCATGTGTAAGGCTGTATAATGATAAGAATTAACACAAATAAGCCAAATATAAGCCATGTATACCATTTGAAATCATGTAACCTGCAATATAGAGATAAATCAATGAGGTTGGACATACAAATCTATTTTTAATAAACGGTGACTTAAAGGCAACTTAATGGTGAATTATAGAAAAATATAGCTCCAACTTGATGCAACAAACACGAATGTGTCTTTTAGGAATATAACTAAGATTAAACCTCAACAGAAAACTTTGGAATAAACTTCATTTACTATTTTAGTCTTTTTATTTCTAAATGGCTAGTCTAATTACAAGTTACTTTTTTTAATCTCTTTTACTGTAATCCCATTGTAATCGATTTAAATAAAAATATCGATCAGCTTTTAAAATTATTTAGGCTTCTGTGCAATTCTACATATACATAGAATCTATACTAATTACTAATTTACTAATATAATATAAAGCTGAAGAGTTTGTTTGTTTGTTTGTTTGTTTGAACGCGCTAATCTCAGGAACCACTAGGCCGATTTGAAAAAATATTTTAGTGTTAGATAGGGCATTTATCGAGGAAGGCTTTAGGTTATATAACATCACGCTACAACCAGTAGAAGCGAAGCAGTAGTGAAAAATATTGCAAAAACGGGGAAAGTTTTCTAAATTCCACGCGGACGGGGTCGCTGGCAACAGCTAGTTGCAGATAAAACAAAATTTATTATATTTTTTTAATTTGCACTTACCATTGAGTTGTAAGTCCATTAATAATAAGTATTAAGGCTAAGATTATAAGGCAGCATGTTATATAATATTTGAAAAGTGGGTCTGGTAGTAACAGAAATGTTTTCTCCAGTGCGAAATTTTTATACATCAATGTGAATCGGTTCAGTTTTGATTCGTTTCGAAAATGTTCCCTGAAACAAAAGATAAAAAAGTTAATATTAAAATATCACATCTAAATAACATACATACTAGAAAACCTAGAAATAATCTAAAATATTGCTGTAAAACACAAAACAGTCTGGTGATTAATATTTAAATGAGTAGTACATTTAGTCTAAAGTGGAAGGCGTTGGCATCTGTGATACAATTTTTACAATTAGTACAGATAAGATGCTAAAATTCATAATTAAGTTGTTTTTGTTAAATTTTTGACCAATAAATTTATGTTTCTTATCCGATTCTAGATAATATATATATGGATATATTACACATTCTCTTCGTGCGTAATAATAAGGTTTATACATATTAGATGAAGCATTCTACTTTTTTAATGCTTCCCTTCCTTTTATGAGCATAAAAACCATGCATATGAACACAATTATCTTTACTTCTTATAAAGTCGTAATTTTTGTATGTATGTCCCTATGTGAAATGTGAATGTATTCAAAAATACGCAACGGATCTTGATGCGGTTTTTATTAGTAGATAGAATGGTTCAAGATAGCTTTTTTGCAAAATTTATTGAGGTTAGCAGTATATTTAATGAGATATGATAGAATTTGCCAAAAAATTCGGACGTGCGCGAGCTATAAATGAAAACGCTGCCTTATCTATGTAAGGTACAACTAACTAATGTATGGAGGAATTGCTTGTTACCTATAGTTCTTCAAAAAAGTCCGTGAGGGCATATGTTTATCTTATAAGGGAAACCCGCTGTACCCATAATAATGTCAAAAAAATTTTCGAATTCAATACGGTGTTTTCAAAAGCTATTTATGTGAATATAGTAATATTTTTTACTAAATTAAATACCTTAGTTAGCTTACTCAATTAATATAGATTATAACTGCTCTGTACAGCATGCAATTTAAATGAATATCTTAGGAGATATGACGAAAAAAGAAGGTTGAAGTTGGCTGAGCGACGCGAAGGTTTCCTCGGTCATCTATCCATACTCCAATGTTTGGATATGTAAGGATGTTTATTGTGCTTTCACGGAAAGACTACTGGATGGATTTTCATGAAACTTTCCAATGGAAAATGGAATAGAAAATAAACTTATTATTTATCCTTTTTACCGCGGGTAACACCGCGGGACACAGCTAGTAATATTATACAATAAACTGTCTTGTTTGGGGATCGAACCTACGTATTCATCTTATTTAAGTACGCTACTAGCCTCCAATACGTTCGTAAATCATCGAATATAGGTTATTATGAAAATAGATTCCCTGATTTCCACTTACCTGCCGTTTGTCATATCTTCAATTTCCTTAGCCATTTGTGCGTCGGCAGCTTTCAGCATTTGTTGATATTCTACCAAATTCTCATCCATAAATGTAGTGGTCCTTCGAAGATTATTAGACTGTCTACTTTGCGATCGCTACTAGAAGTACACATTATAAATTATTGGGCCTATACAGTAAAATGTGCTAATGCGGACTGAGAGGGGATTAAACTTTACAGCTTTTTATATTTTTTCTTTACAGCAAATCTGTTTTCTTTTTATATTTCGGCCAATTCTAATGCACCAACAGTCGTGTAATTGACACTATTAATTATCGGTTTTTAAATAAGTTAGTTGCGCACGCGAAATTGGACCCATTTTGATTAGTTTATAACTTTAATTTTTTATATTAATTTATTTGTGTTTGTAGTATAATAGTAAAGATTAACAATAGACAGAATATTAATAACTTTAGTGTAAATGCACAGTGTCAATGTATTTTTTGTAAATGATCTTTAAAAATTCGACAAATTATTGTTAAAACCTCTTTTTAGGTCAACATAATTCAGGTCATAACAACTGATCGCAAAGGACCTCTTACAACTCTGGCATGCCTTGTGACGTTGGTGGTAGATTTTTCCGAACAAAGACATACTCGTAGATTCAAATAAAAAAAAATGTGTTTAATATTTTTTTTTATTTGAATCTATGTCTTGCCTTGATACTTGTCCAAGAAAAGTTTTTTTATTTTATCCCATTTAGATGCTAATGTAAACGAATAAAAATAATCTAGGAATTGAATTTTTTTACCTAGAATCCATACTTACTCTAGAACTACTGTTTTTTGTTATCATTTTGTTGAATCCGACCGAAGCTCTGCGAAATGGCTTGTAATCAAGAGGCTGAAATAATAATATTCTCTATTATTTTTTATTATAACGGTTTATTAGAACTAGCTGGGAAATTACCCCTAAAAATATTAAGGATTTTCTTGCATAAACATCTAATTAATTATTCATGCTTTTTTACTTATTAAATCAAAGTCGTTATTTTTGTATGTGTAAGAGTTTATATCTTAAAAAGTACGCAATGGGTTTTGACACGGTTTTTTAATAGATAGATTGCTTCAATAGGATGGCTTTTTTGAATAATTGGTCAGGGTTTGATTTCTAAATTTCACCATACGAAGTTGCTGGCAACAACTAATGCAGGGTAAATATTATGCATGACATAGATTCGTTCTGCAAATAGTGCGAAAAAAATGAACATACAGAATAAAAAAGGAAGGCGTGGAATTTTGTATAAAAATAGATATTTGGTAAAACATTGTCATTGAATTATATTTATTTAATAAAGAATTCTCAAATACATACCCTCGATGGCCTTGATAACAGATAAGTTTCTAATTTGTTCTTCATTACAAATGGATCATTCTGAGATTCGAAATTTGGTTCAATTATGTATTCTCTGGCGTAATCTAGAAGTAACTCCAGTGTTTGTTTGGTCACGTGTACCTTTCTGAAATATAATATAGTTATTATATATTTATATTTATTTATTTTATTAATGACCCACCATTGGTTACATCAACAATACAACTATTACATATAATCTCAGGAGGTTACAATGCAGTTGTGCAACCGTTAAGGGCTTCTATTAAGGCAATAGCGAATTGAATGTTGATATTAATAAATGAAAACAACTTTCTTAATATTCACTAACACCAGACCTGCGCGACTCATTTGTTTAAATAAAACTACTTTTCACGGATTTAAAGGCGTCTATTTGTTTTAAATAATTTTTATCCCGACGTTTCTTCTCGTGAGGCTGGCCTTACCCGTGACCATGGTGACTGCAAAGTCTCCGAAATATCGGGCTAAAAAAGTATTAAAACAAATACACGCGTCTAAATTCGTAAAAAGTAGTTTTATTTAACCAAGTTTATTTTTTAATTATTACGACAAATATTCAATTAAGATAAGTTTTGATAACCTATTACATTCGGACATACTGAAAACTTCCTTATTTTAGAGGTTGATTAAAAAGTAATTTAATGAAAAACTAGAATAGAATATTATAAATCTTTTACATCATTAGTTTCTTTACATATCAAGTGTGTCGCATAATTAAGCAAATATTTAGTGCAAAATTTAATAAAAATAATTATTTTACCCTGCTTTTCCTGTAGACTCCATTTTATTGGCAATTGTGACGTCTTTCGACCAAATATCGTATTGCCATTTCCTTATACCAATTAATCCACTTAAGATCTTCCCAGAATGTACACCTATTCTCATGTCAATATTTAATGAACGCTTCTCTCTGTAAAAATAAAATAAATCTATATAAATAGAACAATACAAGTAAATTATAATGATTGTGTGTTTTTATTTATGTAACTTATTCTTTTTTATACTGATTCTAATTTTACATTAAGAGGATACCAAAATAGCTTCGTACATTTTTCTACGTACGACGTTTTCATTTTTTGTTTAGATTGAATGGCTAGAGCTCTAATTTTTAAGTATATGTTTTTTTCAATATATAATCTAGGATCGCATAAACTCAGAAACACGATTGAAAAAAGTTTTCTCGATAGAAAATCTTAGCGAAACAACCTCTTTTATTTTTAATTTTTTTCATTTGTCGGCCTATTATTGCGTAGTGACTAATGAAATAACTTTCAAAACATAAGTAACTGTTATATATACACGTAAACCAGAATTAAAATATATTTAGTAGATTTTGAGTAAACAAAAAAAAAATAATCCCTAATTCTTCATTTTCTATACCTACTAGCTGTGTTAATAGGTACATGTCGACGATAATATTGATGTAGGCCCTTAAGTTTGAGTGTATGAAAAGTTACGTGTATTAAAAAAAACAGTGTCAAGTATCCGTAAATATCTTATCTTGGAAATTAGCTCACATCGTTTTCTTAAAGGCTTGGTAAAACTTGGCAATTGTTTTTTACCGGAAATAATCAAATTAGACATACCTACCTAGTAGAGGTATACCTATCGGTTCTATAAAAGATTCCAATTATCTAAGATTTTTAAAGTCATATTTTTAATCATGAAGAAATAACACTTTTGTTTTTTCTACTTTCCTATATCACGTTGATCAGATATGCTCCAAAGCTTGTAAAATTTTCGCCTTTTCCTTACTGGGGTGCTGTTGGACCAGCCTAGGGATATTGTGTATCTATATGAGTGCCAGAGAACTCGAAAACAAAACCCTGTGTTAACACGCCTGGTCAGCGCAGCACAGTTACATAATCCCTCCCAAAGTGGAGGAGGCCCGTGCCCAACAGTGGGACGTAAATGGGCTGTAGAGAGAATCTAAACCATATATTAAGATAGGGCACTCTCAATTCTTGTGACATATTAGTCTTCGCAAACGACACATTACTTTGAATTAAAAACTATTATTAATTACAAATTATTAATTACAAATGTTTGTACTGCGTCTGGGTGTTTTCTATGTATTATAAGTATGTATTTACAAAAGAAAAAGTAGTATATGTAGTATATCCGTATATGGTACCCATAATACAAGCATAGAAATATTGCTTACTTTGGGACCAGAGGACGTTGTGTAAAATGTCCTGAATATTTATTTAATTTATAGTTACCTCACATCTTTGATAATATGAATCATTTCCAGTCCAAGATCAACACAGTTCTTCGCATGATGGACAGTTGGTTTCGGTATACCGCTGACACAGTAGTAACAATCGCCAAGAAATTTTATTCTTAACACGTCATGTTCCTAGAATTGTAATAGGTATTTTCAATCATTTTAAAATTTACTACAATTTTATCAACTCACTGATTGTTCCGCTGCGGTAAATACGTCGGGTCGGGCCCCGGAAGGCAGGGCCACCCTCGTCGGATCAAAGCTCAAAGCACCATCATGGCCCGGCAGGATAGGAGACGAAAAAGAAAAAAAAAGAACTTACTAATTGTAAGTACGCTAAGGAGTGACAAAGATGCTAAGAGTGCTTTAAATGAAACAAAATGTTCTCAGCTTCCTATCAGGGAAAGGAAAAAAAAATGACCATAGGCATTTTTTTTTTCTACTACACATACCTCAGATGCTTCATCGAATCGTCCAAACAGTTCATTGAGTAGCTCAACCATCCTCATAGGGGACAAAGTAGTTGATATCATAGTGTAGTTCACCACGTCTGCGTATAGTATGCTTACATTGTCATGTTCTTCTACATACAACTGGCTGGAATGAAATAGTTTGGTATTAGATTTGGCGCTATATTATTACAAGTGTTAGATGTTTGATTTAGTCAACCAAAATCTGTTTTGGTTATTTATGGCTATGCTTAATACTGGGATCAATAATATTCTTATTATCTGTACGTAATTGTCTTAAAAAACATATTGTCATATCGCGTATATAGAAAGGTATGGTAGCACTTATTCTATATTCTTTGGGTAGCACTTACAACCTTCGTGTATAAGTGACGAGATGTATGAGCGCGTATGTAGCCAAGGAAGTGAGATTAGTGGCTTCCCTCTTAGGAAAAAGGCGTGAAGGTATGAGATGATGATGTGTGAAATATTCATTTAATTAACTAAACATTTTTTTATATTAATAAAGGGTAACAAACAAGCATACGGCCCGCCTGTTGGTAAGCAGTTATCGTAGTCAAAGACTTACTTAAAAGACTTCATGTTCTGACTAATTGGATGTGTATCAAGTCTTAAAAACATGGCTCTTATATCTTCTCGAACTTTTGATACGATATGTTCTGGGAGAATACTCATCATTAGTCGTTCCTGCAAAAGAAACAATAAAACCTATGTAATTAGAGAAAAATGTTTTATTTTTTCACAATGTGGGCAAATACCGTTATTCGTAGGGGAGGCTACTGCCCAACTGTGGGTCATGTATGGACTAACAAAGCAAAAATACAATTTAAACATAATGATTATAATATCTTCGCTTATTATAAAACATAGTCGCTATTTTTGTATGTATGTCCCTATGGTAGAGCTTATGTTTTCAAAACTACACGACGGATTTTCATGCGATTTTTTTTTTAAATTTAGGGTGGTTCAAGAGGATGGTTTTTTTTGTATAATTTGTTAAGGTTTAATTAAAAATTCCACGCGTACGAATTTACTGGCAACATCTAGTTATCTATAAGACTATTACAATTTTTTACAGATTTAATAGTCGCTAATCGGATAAAAATTGTTTACGTCAAAATTGGATAAATTTATCGCAACTATCAATTTTGTTTGTAAGTAGTTCCATGTTATTTGACTTATCAGAAGATTTTATTGTTATGTTATCTATGTTGTGAATGGGAAGAACCGGAATTTCAAATTATTCACATTGAAAAACAACCAGTAGAATATTGTTTTATCAGGAAAACTTAAAAGCAATAAAATATTGCAATAATAATACTGTAAATAAATTAGATAGAAATATGAAGGTAAAATTCTTTAATATGATTTAGTCCTAGAATATACGTTATGATGTTGATAAAAGAAAGGACGAATACTTATTAATTTTATAAAGAAAATATCCAGAATGGACCATTACCTTGAAGGAAGCTAAAATGAAAAGAACAGCAAGTCAACTGCAAAATATTTACGTAAAACTTATTATAATTATTGGTATTAATTAATTTATAAAATTACCTAAACCTATTTGAAATAATATATGTTTATCTTACAATAATTACTTTTAGATGTTACCTACAAAAATGCCTAGTTTGTAGGAAAGCTCTTTCAGTATCAAGTTGGGAATGATTAATTAAAAATATCGTTATTCAAATATTCTTACTTCCTGTTCTTTCACGAACTTCAGTCTAAGAGTGCTCTCCACACATGCTCTGCGATCCAGAAATGATCTTCTCGTTACAATTTCATTCATCAGTCTAAAATATACTCCCATGAGATTAACACCAATCAAATATATAATATCCGAGGATATCTGAAACTTCAAGAAATTTAGGATTGACAGCTGATAAAATATTTTATTAAAGGACTCAGTTTTTCATAATTAAAAAAAAAAAAAGACTGCTTAGGGTCTATTATGTTATTACATGCTTGGGTTTATTATGTTGTTTATTGTGTTAATTATATATATTATATTTCTTTATTTATTTTTAACTTTATGAAGGTACATAAAATTCATATAAGTATAGGCGGACATAATGCAGTATGTAAAAGTTATCTTGATAATAACCCAGAAAATTTTGTTAATCAACACTGATTTCACTTTACTTATCATTAGCAAAAATATTATAACGATTTAGAAATAGCCTAGTATTATACCATGACTTGGTTTCAACTAAGTCAAGCTTACATCTCCGTCACTCGACATAGGCATCCCCCATAAACTGCCACAATGCACAGTCTTGCCCTATCTGCATCCAGAGGCTTCCACATTTAATTTTGGCGATGTGATCAGTCCTTTGTCGGGGACCACCCCACGCTGCGTCGTCCGGTACGTGGTTGCTACAATACATGTTATTACATGTATACATAGCGATGGAGTCTTTCTATGGATCTCCGTATACAGGTTTTAATTAAATGCTATGTTTGGAAGCGGGTTACTATAAACATCACCCAAGATACGACTTCTACAAAATACCATCACCATATTCTAAAAAAGAAATAGAACTTACCACTACAGTCAGTTCATGTGTTGGTTCGTAAGTAAAGAATGCGTAGATTAACACATAAATAGTACTAACGAGGATACCAAGAAATATTACCAAAAAATTATTCCTCATTGGAAGAAAAATATATGTTGAGAGGAGAGCCATGGTTGCATAGGCTGGTCTTAAAGAAATGCCTTCGAAGTAACTAAAAATACTGATTCCAACATCTGTGAATAAAAAACATAAAAAAAAATTCTTAGACAGGATTGTTTATTTCTCTGAGATTATACTATGCGTATAGCATAAAAAGATTAGTGTAATTCCAACTTGTAGTTCTTAAGATTAGCGCGAACAAACATTTAATAGCTACAGTGTCATTATAATAATGTATGTTAGTGAAGACTAGAGGCATATTTTCCCTAGAGTCATAGGGGCTATGGCCCAAGGCGGCCAGCCTGAGAAGGGCGGCGAAAGCCTTCATGTTTAAAATTTTGCTCTATCTCTATTCATTTATAGGGCGGCTGATAAAATTGGCCCAGGGCGTCAAATCAAATGGCCAGGGGCGCTAATTTTCGAAATAGCTAAAGATATTAATTTTCAGTCATTAATTCAGTGACTGTTTTTTGACTTTCAAACCAAAGTATGTGTGAACATAATAATATATTTTAAAAACTCCAGACAGATAACAAGGACCACTTTCGTAATTAATAGTCAACGACCCCAGATTAAAAATGTTATCATCTTATGCATTGTGATAGTTCAAAGTAAAATTTAATCAGAATGCAATTATAAACTTATTTTTTTTCGACGGGCTTCCTGGTGGAGTGGTTTATGTAATGGACTGCCGATCACGAGGTCGCGGGTTCGATTCCCGGTTGGGGCAATCATTTGTGTGATATCTATAAATGTCATACAAATGTTGGTACTGCGTCTGGGTGTTTTCTATGTATTATAAGTATGTATTTACAAAAGAAAAGTAGTATATGTAGTCTATCCGTATTTGGTTCCCATAATACAAGCATAGAAATATTGCTTACTTTGGGACCAGAGGACGTTGTGTGAAATGTCCTGAATATTTATTTATTATTTTTTTTTTTATTTTGGTGATTGTTTCTGTAAAGCATATTTTACTATAAATAGAAATTAGTAGATGAAATTTTTGCTTTGGTTATGCCATAAGAGAAAAATTGGAATGCATACAAAAATCAAAATACATCAAAATTTTTCCCTTACAGTCGGTTCACGGCATGCAATCAACTGAGAAGAACCAGCGTACGAAACTCAGAGTTCTTTTGCTTTTCTGTGTAATAAAATGGCGAATAGAAGTGCTATAGTGCTAAACTATAGTATGCACTATAATTATTTTAAATGGAAACAGTTTGATAGTTGTTAAACCATTTTATTTACGATCAAATGTACTTGACTTAATGTATTGGAATTTTAAATTAACCTATTTGTTTAACTGATTGCGCTGTATAAAGTTTGATTTGAGTTATTACTTTTTAATAAAGAATACCGATAAGTGGTAAAACATTTTTAGAATTACACGGCTTACGGTATTAATATCTAGTTATATTGATTGCCTCACATTGATTGCTAATGACAACGTACTCCGATAGAATGCAAAGATCTTAAAGTAAGCTTATTTTTCGTTAGCTGGCCCGTTTCAACATAATTATTTTCTATTTGAAAATTTTTTTGAATTTCGAATATTTTTTTTATTCTGACGGACTTCGAAGTCTTGTGGTTCATGTAACGGACTGCCGTTCACGAGGTCTAGGGTTCGATTCCCATACGGTACAATTATTTGTGCGATATTTAATAAATATCAAATGTCATACAAGTGTTTGTTCTGTGTCTGGATGTTTCTATGTATTATAAGTATGTATTTCAAAAACAAAGTAGTATATGCAGTATATACGTATTTGGTACCCATTACACAGGCAAAGAAAAAAAATATTTATATTTATTTATATAATACATACAATACATATTATCTGATCTTTAGCTCGAAAAGTCGGTTTTCGAGGTTATGTTCAAGTTTTCCATTTCAGAGGATGATATTTCTTTGTAATCATTCTTGGGCTGGTACATACAGCGCTCGGGGAACATTCTTGCTTTCCCTCTCTCTCCAGCTTATTTACGGCCCACTGTTGGGCACGGGCCACCTTCACTTTGGGAGCGATTATGGTATACTGTGCCGCGCTGACCAGTCGTATTGGCACAGCGTTTATTTTCGAGTTTTCCATCTCTCACAGAGGATGTTATTTGTGTGCAATATCCCTTAGCTGGCTTTTACAGCACCCTTGGGAGGAGATGGGGCAGTAACACTTGTATTCTTAACTCGTCACCACACGGTGAGTGGAATATATTTTTTTAATATTTTTTTTTTAATAAATAAATAAATAAATATTCATGGACATTTCACACAACGTCCTCTGGTCCCAAGCTAAGCTTTATATGCTTGTATTATGGGTACCAGAATACGGATAGAATACATAAACTACTTTTCTTTTTGTAAATACATACTTATAATACATAGTAAACACCCAGACGCAGTACAAACATTTATTGTATGACATTTATGGATATCACACAAATGATTGTCCTGACCGGGAATCGAACCCGAGACCTCGCGATCGGCAGTCCATTACATAAACCACTCCACCACGAAGCCCGTCAAAAATATTCTGGTTTAGCAGACTTCACAAAGTATTAAAAAAACGTATTAAAAATACATAGAAAACACCCATTATCACATTACACATTAGATCTTTATTATTAGGAAAATAGCTGTATAGTTACCTGTTACAACAAGGCCAATAGTAATAAGAAGAGTGACGAGTATAGGCATCCAAAAACATTTCTCTTTTGCCGGATAGTACAATGGTTTCCACAAACATATTATGGGTATAGCTATTCTTAAAACATACATTCCCATTGATAGATATGTAGACGATGATTCTATGTCCTGAAAGAAAGCAATCATTAAAAGATAGTTTGACAGAGAAAAGGTCCGTATCAAAGTTCAACTACTTGAAGTAATGCCTAAAATACTAAAATAAGTATTTACACGATACGCTTAAAATTTATCACATCCTTGACAGTGTGTTATAATTATATAATACAAATAGAAACTAGCAAAGCTTGTCTTCCCGAAGGATATAGAAATTATCCTGTGATATATCGTAGGCTATACTATAAGTTAGATCTCTACCACCATATCATTGAAAACAGTATCCAGTTCCATGGAGTAGTTTTGATATGATGCGCGTACAATCAAACAGACAGACACATATAAATTATATAAACCATTGCTTTGGCTTCTATTACGCCAATATAGACCGCCTATCCAATTTTTTTTTTCAATATCTTCAAAGTACAGACATCGACATTTTAGAGTTTTATTATAATAATTTTTTTTTAATAAATAATCTAGGATATTCATTATATTCACAGATATTACAATCTAGCCTATCAGACTAATGAGTAATTTAATGTTAACTTAAATTGCTAACGATGATATGCTTCAGAAAGTGTTCATTAACACCTATCTCACTGTATCTATTAAGGGGAAGACACTTTGTTCATGTGTTCTTTATTGAATAATGAACATATTATAATAATATATATAGATATAAATCTAATCTTGGCTGATACATAATTTATATTAAAAATAAAAACAACACTCATTTTACCTGGAAAACTGTGCTGGCAATGACGAATGTTATATGTAGAGTCGAAAATACAACTAATAAACATAAATAGATATAGATAAGAGTCTCTCTTAATTTGTCATCGTATTTTCTATATAAACCTTCCAAGTCCTTTTGACTGAATTGGTCCTGAAAATGTTTTGAATTTTAATCAGTGTATTATTATTCATAAGTTCAGATAGTAATATTAGCACTAGAAATGATATGTTTTTAAGTATAAAACTGTGTTGATTTTCAAAGTATTCCCAATTTTTATAAAATTTTTATTTTTTTTGATAACATTTCTTATTTTTAACACATTATGCAGTAACTCGAAAACCCTTCGTGATTTCTTGACGGAATATTTTGCTCTACCTGATAATAAGAGTATATTGGGAAGATAATAATTATGACATTTTACGATTCTTAACTACATAGATTATAAAGTATTTAATGGTTAATGTAAACAAACTGATTCAATTGATATTTTAATCACAGTTCATTGCGTGCATTGGTCTAGATACGGTACAATAGACAATATTTATTACGTATTTACACCTGTTCGAACCAGATAATGAGTTATTTAAAAATATGTTAAGCATGTGTGTATTACCGGATATCATTCACAGTTTTGGGATCAAAGATATTAATATAAGTTCCGAGTATGTCTAATGAATAAAAAAAAAATTATAATAATAATACCTAATATTAAATATTCACGGACATTTCCCACAACGTCCTCTGGTCCCAAGCTAAGCTTACATACTTGTGTTATGGATACCAGAATACAGATAGAATACATATACTGCTTTTCTTTTGTAAATACATACTTATAATACATAGAAACACCCAGACGCAGTACAAACATTTGTATGAATTTTTTGTATTTTTTTTTTGTCGCACCTATTACCTCTGCACTCATGAGTGCAGAGGTGATTTCTCAACTGAAGAAGCCAATATTGGGTAATAAAATCTATCCAAAAACTATGCAAAGCGGAAGACACATATTTTCAATATTTCTGACTTAAGATCTCGAAAATTGAAAATAACTATTTTATTTTTAGACTAGCTGTTGCTCGCGACTCCATACGCGTGATATATAGATTTTTTTTCCCCGTTTTTGGAACATATTTCACTATTGATTCGCTCATTTTTGTTGCAGCGTGATGGTATATAGCCTATAACCTTCCTCGATAAATGTACTATTCAACACTGAAAGAATTTTTCAAAGAAACAAACAAACTCTTCAGCTTTACAATATTATAGTATATGTAGTATAGATACCCTTAAATATTTCCAATTCCACTGTTTTCCAGCAGCCATTTCCACTTCTTGTGTTCTAAACTCGTGGAGTGATGAGAGTAAGCTAGTGGCTCTAGCAGAGTTCATAGAATAATTTGCAAGAAGCTCCAAAGCACCAACTTGGAGAACAACTGAACCCATGGTCCGATTTAACGAGTTTTCATCCTGCTGCAAATTAGTTACACTTTAATAGCAGTTAATAACTATGCACGCTATGAGAAAGGAGGACAGTAATTTTCCTATGAGTTTCCGCAAATGAATGTGGAATTAAAAATGAATAAAGCAAGATTAAAGAAAAAGTGGATGGATGGTATAAAAAAAGATATGAAAGAAAGAGAAATAAACACGTTAGACGAAAAGACATTGGTCCGACCCCAGGTATTGGAATGAAATCTGGGCATTAATAATGAGGATTTCGGTTTCCTCGTACTTCTTCTTCTCAGTCTATGTATTTGTCCTACAGTTGGATACAGGCCTTATCTACAATACAAGTGTTTGACCTAATATATCACGCTGATTAGTCTCTAAGATAAAGGGTTTAATTTAGAGCTCACCGCCCTTTTTTATTTTCCTCGTAAATGTTTAATAATTTTCTGTATTTCTATACAGAAAATTATTAAACATTTACGTTTTTTTATTACTTAGAAGCTTCGAAGTAACATTGTTTTGAACAATGTGAAATTGAAGAAAAACTTTTTTTAAACTGGACTGTTATTTTATTTTACACTAGTGGGCCGTCCCGACTTCCCAAAGGTAAAAGTCATTTTATGGCAGTGACTTGGCTTATACGTTAGTCGGGGATAATGTAGCATTCTAATCCTGAAAGAATTATCGATACTAGCTCAGTAGTTTTTGACTTTGTTCGTTTCAAACATAGAAAAAACAAATTGTCCTCTATATTACTAGTAAAAAAATAATAGATGATGAAAAACATTAATAGATGATAAACGGTTGTCCGTATTGGTGACGGATTAAGAATACATGTGTCATCACCCCTTTTCCTCCCAAGGGTGCTGTAAAAGCCAGTTAAGAGATAATGTTATTAGAATAATATCCTCTGTATGAGACGGAAAACTCGAAAATAAACCCTGTGCCAATAGGCCTGGTCAGCGCCGCACAGTAGACCATGATCCCTCCAAAAGTGGAGGAGCATTCATGGGCTGGAGAGAAAGAAACGGTTATTATATACTGAGCCCAATAAATAAGTGCTTAAAATTCCGCTTCAATCGGAAGTAACATATGGCATGGTTATTTATTTTGGAATATTTTTCTTAATCAATTACAATACTGTGCAGCAGACCGATAAAATTGAAACGTGCGGTAAGCGTGTTCAATTATCATTTCAAATAAGCAATGAATCATCTCTTTGTGTTCATTTAGTTAAACAATAAAGATCGAGTTTAATGAACCAAAACACTGTTTAATAAATGTCACAGGTAAAATTAATAAAGTATGTACTAGGATTATGTCATTTATTTGGTTTTAGAATTTCATTAGAGTTAAAAATTCAGTCGTTCTCTTTTAACATTAAATTACATTCTGTGTCTAGATGCTTTCTATGTAGTTACGTTATATTAAAAGAAGTTTTCTTGCTTAAAAATAAATGCAATTTTAAAATTTTAACGCCATATTATAAATCAAGAGTATATCTATGTCTTTATCATTTTATTTTTTGGAAAAACCATTGAAATATAAATGACCATGAATCGTAACCAAACTGTGTTCGACATTGCAAAATCATCTTAAGACAGACAGCGGTAAAAAATTGTGCATTTAGAAAGTCATATTTATTTTAATAATCATGTTTATGAAAAAAGACAATAAGAAAAAAGATATAATTATTATATATATATGTTGGAGTAACATAGATGAGGATGGAATTGCCATGTTTTAAAATCAGTCTACAAATTGTAGACACTGTCTTTAAGATGTTCATACATCAATCTGACATTCTCTTTCACACATAAA
Source organism: Orgyia antiqua (assembly GCA_916999025.1). Classification (NCBI taxonomy): domain Eukaryota; kingdom Metazoa; phylum Arthropoda; class Insecta; order Lepidoptera; family Erebidae; genus Orgyia; species Orgyia antiqua. The sequence continues at coordinate 27,511,016 of OU779862.1, forward strand.
AGGTTCCACAGCAGGTCTCCAACCAAATCCCCTATAACCTGCGCCTCTACCACCAAGATAATGATGTTCACACAAAACGTCACCTCTCAATCGTCACTTTACACTTTCTCACAAATACACACTTTAACGTTTAACACACGTTTAACTTAATTATTCTAGGTTCTCTAGACTAATTGTTGTGGTTGCGCCGATATATATATATGTATTGAGAAAAAATCGTTGCTCAGTCTAGAGGCCATACCCACGAAGAAAACAGCGGCCTATTACGTCCATAAAAATGACGAACCCTCTTAGCAACTGATCCCAATTTGATTCCATCATAATTCTGACATGTATGGCAGTAGCCAATTTATATAATTTGCACTGTTTTTACGCTGCAATACAAGTTTTATCTAGAGACACATTACTATCTAAGCCAATCTGAGCCACGTGTATTAACTGGCAGCAACATATTTGAAATTGATTAGGGTATTTCTAAAATATTGATAACCGGTTAATCTAATGATAATCCAGAAACGGATTAATCTTTTTAGCTTTTGATTTAATATAGTCGATTTTTGTTCAATTAACTGAAATGATTTATCAGATTATTATAGTATTTTTATCACGCAATAAGGAAACTATGTATTATAAAGATTTCTGAGAAAAAAACTCAGGGGATTTTTTTATTATTAATAATAATAATTTTCATACATGATTCCATACTGTTTTAAATACATACTAAAATCAATGATTTATAACAAAATAAAAAGGAAAGATTTGATTGTTTATTTGAAACGAATAGACTCTAAAACTACTGGATCGATTTGAAAACTACTTTTACCGTCTGGTCTGGTAGCTACACTTTTCTCGGTCAACATATAGGCTATATTTTGTTTTTGAAAAACAATAGAGATTTATGCCTAAATAGGAGCGATCTAATGCAAGATAGAAAAATTGCATAAAAAACAGTAAATTTTTAAAAGATACGTGTAAAGTTTTCATTTAAAATACGGACATTATAATAACAAACCGACGGTTAAAGATAGATTGTTATCTCCGTTTGTAGATAAGATAATTATTATCTATCTAAAATTGATGTTTCAGTAATTTAATTATCGGATATATTTAGCTAGCTATTTCAGTAGCTTATTAAAAAGCAAGGCAGAACAAGAGTGTATAATATCAAATGTAAGATAAAATATAAAAATAATAATTTGATTAGTTAAAAAACTAGAAAACTCGCTTGAAAATCCTGAATATCTTTTTAAATAATTGCATTGTCATCGGTTCTTGATATGTATGCAAAATTTCAAATCAATCCGACTATCGCAAGTGGGTGAAAATCGCGTTGTAAGATTCCGTTACATAGATTAATACATTTATTGATACATACCGAACTCATAAAAGCGTGTTAAATAATCTACTTAGTTTAAAAACTAAAAACACGCTTAAATATCCTGAATATTTTTTTTAATGATTGCATTGTCATCAATACCTACTCAATTCTATGCTACCTACTTACAAAACGTTGACAGTTTATGTTGTTAGATACATAAGTTTCTGTTGTCACGTGTTGTCACAATTGTAGTAAAAACAAGTAAACAATTATTATATTTTTACCTGATTCTATAAACAAAGCGTTTTTATGTGAAATTATCTGTTTGTATATGAAAGGCATACGTAGAAACACAATAATCTTGGTGACTCTACTCATATACAATTAAACTATTACGTGTATAATTAAAAGTACAAGTGTGGTCATAGTGATACTTCAACATGCTATTCTAGTAATTCTGATCAAGGAATTAAGATTATTCTTTTAAATTGTTGCATTGTAATCGGCCTTTGTTAGGTGTGCAAAATTTCAGATCAATCCGTCTACTGCAAGTGCAAAGATTCCGTTACATAGATTAATACATTGATAGATACATACCAAACTTATAAAAGCGTGTTAAAATACGGGCGATAGTTCTTACGTAATCTGTACTAGTATTATAAAGCTGAAGAATTTGTTTGTTTGTTTGAACGAGCTAATCTCAGGAACTACTGGTCTGCTCTGAAAAATTCTTTCAGTGTTGGATAGAACATTTATCGAGGAAGGCTATAGGCTATATAACAACACGCTGCGAGGAATGGGAGCGAAGCATCAGTGCAAAATCGGGGAATTTTTTTTTTATTCTACGCGTACGAAATGGCGGGCAACAGTCAGTAGTTATATATGCTTCATATAACTGATTTGCATCAGAATGAATACTTTGATCATTATTTCAAATGTTGTTATTGTATTCTCCTATAAACTGTAGACAATGAATTTCATAATACAGTAGTCATAAGTCTCAGGGATTTTTATTTTTATCTTCTAACGATCTCTATGTATGTCATGGGCTCTTTGTGGGAGTATGGTTTGTAAACTGTGATAACTAGTATAACATTTTATTTAGAGATCTATCTATCTAAGCTGTGTATATACATTTAATTAAGAGATCATTAGATTGTAATTTCCGGCGATAAGTGATATGGGATTTTAAATAGATACGATCTTTAAACATTCGGACGGACTCTAGTGGTTCATGTAACGGACTGCCGTTCATGAGATCTCGGGTTCGATTCCCGCCCAGTCTAATCATTTGTGTGTCTGGGTGTTTCTATGTGTTATAAGTATGTATTAAAAAATAAAAGTGGTTTAAGTATTCTATCCGTATTCTGGTACCCATAACATAAGCATATAAGTTTAAGTTAGCACCACAGGACATTGTGAAAAATGTCCATGAATATTTTTTTTTTTATTTAACTAAAGATATGTTCCCATTCGATCTTAAACTTAAAAACAGTGTGTAACAGTGATCAACACTTCTTTAATTAATATTTATTGATAAATTCACGTAAAATGAATTTAAATCTTGTAAATTTTGTAGATTTAATCGTAATTAAGTAATTGTAATATGTTTTTTCTACGTTTTGTTAGTACAGAATTACGACAATACAAATAAATGTTATCAAATTTGCTATTATATTAACTACCAATGCATTTGTTCAATTACACTTGTACATAAAGTAAGATTAACGATAACGCCATGTGGATTTTAATAAGGAACTGATTAATTTGGTTTAAGGATATAAACTTACACAGACAAACAAAATATTAATATTTACATTAGTGCTATAACACTCAAACTGTGATGCCTTTTACGACGTTTTTATTAGAACCTTTCGTATTTATCTATCTAGTCTTGTATGAGACTTATGGTCTTATTCATAATGACTTATCGGAGATTTAAAAGTTCGCTAAAATCGGTTCGCGAAAATTGTCAAAACTTGTTATTCACAATAGTCTTTTTACGATAAAACGTTTATTATCTCTCCAATAAAATCTCCGTTTAAACCTCCGATGAGTCATTATGAATAAGCCCATATGTGACGGAATCCTTGATAGTGATATTTTGCTTACAATCGTCGGATTGGTCTGAAGTTATGTTACTTACGTTATGGTCAGATGGCAACACAGTAATTTAAAAAGTATCCAGCAGTGATCAGTGAGCAAAAAGTGAAGTGAATTTTCGGTGAATCTTGGTCACGTGACAGCGCTCCTCTATTTTTATTGGAGGAGCGCTGTCACGTGATCAAGATTCACCGAAAATTCACTTCACTTTTTCTTACTGAATACCACTGCTGGTTTCTCAATCATATTTCATAGTTAATAAATTATATATGGGTAGGCAAAGGCTATATAGTTGCAAGTTTGAATAAAAATAAAAAGACAGCCGTAATACTGGACACGCCCCGTATTGTATGGAGGTTCCTATCTGGAACCTAAACCAATGGTAGCTTGGTCCCTATATACGCTGCCAGTTGGTCATTTTTTATTGTTTATATTTTTAAATATATTTTTATTTTATAATAATTTTATATTTAATAATGTAAATAATAAGAGGAATAAATACATAATTAATTTACCCCTCCCGAAGACATACGATTCCGTTAAAGAATTTTGTGAAATATTGACAACCTATCTAAACTGATATTATAAAGCTGAAGAGTTTGTTTGTTTGAACGCGCTAATCTCAGGAACCACTGGGCCGATTTGAAAAATTCTTTTAGTGTTGGATAGTACATTTATCAAGGAAGGCTATAACTATAGGCTACATAACATCACTTTGCAAGTAATAATAGGAGCGACGCATTATTGAAAAATGTTGCAAAAACGGGACAAATTTTCAAAAGTCCACGCATACGAAGTCGCAGGCAACAGCTAATTTACAATAATGGAAAGATTGTAGAGGGTCTTGTTAGACTTTGTTCAAACTTTTCTCAATAATAATAATAGAGGGCTATTTGAAAGTATGTATTTGTACTACATATTACGGCTTTTAAGCTTAATTTGATAATTATTAAATACACTTCATGCTTTGCAAAGCATGGATATGCTAACAAAATATCCATGGCGTTTTCTTTTGTGCATTGCTCCTTATTTAATATTAAAATTATGAAACGTTTTGATTAATTGATTATATTTATACCTATTAACAAGTAGTATATACACGTCATTTTTTAAAAATGTGCTTCTTTTCACTATGAACCCTTTGATAGAGTCACAAGAAGGCGTTTTACGTTCAAATATTATTAGAGTCCAAAAATTAAAATATAGTATCGAAAACTCACCATTACTTTGATTAATTTATATCAACACAAACACAACACACGTTAATGTTCAGCTGTACTAAGGTGACTGATTATTTAATATCAGTAACTATATGCTATGATTAATTGATAAGCGCCACTTTACGAATATAATGTATTAGTAGATAGTGATTGTGATTATCGATTTCAGTAGAGATTCTATCGACTACTAATAAAAAATTCCATATTAACATTTTTTTTAATAAATTTTATGATTTTAATATTAGATGAGTATCAATTAGAAAACATGAAATAAAATTTATGTGTTGATATTAACTTTTATCCGAATACGATTTGTTGAAATAACAAAGAAATAGAGGTATTTTTTTATTAACTTGGCTGCCACTTTTTACGCATGGAATTTAAAAACAAAACCTTATTAAATTATACCTAAAAACCATCCTTTTGAATAACTCTATTTGTTAAAAAAACCGCGTCAAAATCCGTTTCATACTTTTGAAGATATAAGCTCACATAGGGACATACATACAAAAATAACTACTTTTATATTAAGTAAATATTTCGAAAAAAACTTTAATAAATCATACAAAAACCATTCACTTGAACTATTCTATCTATTAAAGCTCTATATAAGCTCCCAGGAACATTCATACATAAATAGCTACTTTATTTTATAATAAGTAAAAATATACAAAATCATTTTGAGCTATACTAAATATAAGTAACAAGATAGCAATAATGTTCATAAATGTATTACATCACCGCTTGCCAACTTGAAGATTATTTTCACCATTGTACACTTTGCACTGTGTTGAAAGCTAAGTAATAACTGAACAATTGTTGTTCAACCTCTTTTTAGTTATTTAACATATAGGTATGTACTACTTTGTGTCGATTTCCCAATAATTACAGATCTTACATATGATTCTGTAAAGCTTCTTTACGAAAATCTTAAAATATAAAATGAAGACTTTTGTTTTCTAAGAAATTGTGATGAGTACAATATGCTTAGATTGAAACCAGTAGACATTGTGTAAAATGCTTATTGAAAACTAGCTGTGCTCCGCGGTGTTACCCGCGGTAAAGAGGATAAAAATCAGAATCTGTCCGTTTTTTATTATCCCACGATGAAATTGCATTCTTTCGGGATAAAAAGTAGCCTATATGTTATTCTGATGTACAAGCTACATTATTGTAAAGTTTTATTAAAATCGATTCAGAAGTTTTTGCGTGACAGAGTAACAAACATCTAAACTTCCAAACTTCCACACTCACAAACTTCCACACTCACAAGTCCTTTCTCAGGGTCTAAAGATTTTCTGTGCCAAATTTCATCAAAATCGGTTGAGAGGTTTAAGCGAGAAAGCGTAACAGACAGACAGAGTTACTTTCGCATTTATAATATTAGTAGGGATTGTTATGATTAATTCGTTGTTTAAACCATATTTTTCTATAACAGCTCACTTATCTGGCTTTTACTACCAGTGTTTAACATATTATTTGCCTCGTTTTCGAATTCTATGATTTGGAGTCCATTAGAGAAAACAATAAAAGAAAATCTATCTAAAAAGTTGTCATCCGTACCGACAATTAAGAAAAACTACAGTTATTTAAATTAAAAGTGTCAATAGCTATAACTGATAAAACAAAAAACCTGTAAAATTATAAAACGAGGACGGAAATAGAAATCGGACACCTTACCAAAATATGGGTACACCCGTGAGAAAAGCTTACGACATACACATTATACAGCTGTCTCTAATTGGATGTGAAGTTCGTTTACTTAGTTACGTTCGTTATAGGCTTGACTTGTGTGGTTATGTGTACCTACACCAATTCGAATTTGAATAAACTGATATATTTTATGCTAATTAGCTTCCAGATGTTTACGTAAGTATTAGGATGCTGTGGAATTAAAAAGCATTAAAACAAATAATAAAACAGGGTTTAATAATAAACGTCTTTGTCTATTTAGCATTTGGTAGAGAAATTCCACGGTTCACATAAACTTTCCGATGTATTTTTTAGATATAACTAGCTGACCCGGCAAACGTTGTTTTGCCATACAAATGTCATTGGGGGGAGGGGTTTGAAAAATAGATGTTCTCCAATTCTCAGACCTACTGAATTGCATATTCAAAAATGAAAAATATTGCATGTAAAATTTCATAAAAATCGGTCAAGCCGTTTCGGAGGAGTACGGTAACTAACACTGTGACACGTGAATTTTATATGTATATAAGATTTTTCGATAGACCTCTGTCTATAATTAAATTTAATAAAAAAGTAAGAAAACTTTGAAATAACTGAATCAGTTTCGATAAAACATATACTATGCTAGAAACTTAATTTAGAAAAACACATCATCATCCTCCTGCCCTTATCCCATTATTTGGGATCGACGCAACATGTCTTTTTCTTCCATAGTCTTCTATCAGGCGTCATGTCTGTGTTAACTCCTCTTTCTTTCATGTCCTCTTTCACACAGTCCATCCATCTTTTCTTAGGTCTTCCTCTAGACTTTTTTCCTTCCACATTTATACGCAGAACTTAGGAGAGTTCACATTTACAACATTACTTTCCTCTCGTCTCATGACATGCCCATACCAGGACATCCGCTCATTCTTCAATTTTTCAGTCACTGGTAATTCGCATAAATTAAAAACCACCGCAAAAATTATCGTAGATAATATGATAGGACGCCATCTAGGCTTCTCTTTTCAAAAATACATTTTAATGAAGTAACCTTAATGAAGTCTACCATAATTAAGCATAGATGGCGTTTATCTCAACTTATACTCTGTTTAATTTGGATCAGCAATTAGAAGACTCAATAGTCTTTTACACTTTTTTTTTAGTAAAAATTACTATTTAGGTTTGCAAAATCATAAACAATTTATAGTTACTGTTAGTTATTCGTCGCATAATACCAAGTAAGATACACTCTACGTGTAAAAATGTAGAGTTAAATACTCGACAAAATTTCACTGTCCTTTTCGTGACTATAGAAAGGAATTCTTTAGAAAATTGAAAAAAGAAATCATTAATTAGTGCTCGTTTAATGTGCAAAAGGAACTAGTGTATTAAACTCTCAGGTTCCTAGCGTCAGTAGGTTCGGCTTTGCGTAGAGATTTCATATTATACGCTCTTTCTTTCATAAGGCAATAAATGTAGATGGCGCCAGCTCTATTACGTTATTTTCTAATAGCTTTACTAACCGTAACAGAAGAACTTACGCAACTGGTGGACCATATTCCTCCCGTTGAGTCAGGCACCTTTGCCGAGTCATGCTAAGGCTCGGGGCACCACCATGGTCCGGTAGGGCGGATGAGGACACAAAAAACCGTAAGAGAAGTAACTGGCTATTTGAAATGTGTTTATTCCTAAATTTGGCAAAAACTCCATCTAAACCACGCTAAAGAAAGCAGCGGCCGTATTATGAGCTTTTATTCACAGACAGTTTACGCCGTAAATTGAACTGTCTGGCAAATTCGTATTATGAACAAATTCTTAGTCAGTCAGTTCGCTAAACCAGTCATACATTAATATGTTTAAGGAGAAGGTACAACTAAAAGTTAAAGTACTAACAAAAAATTTTCAACTTAAGTTTTATTTTTGCCATAATACCTAATTTAGCCATGCAGTTTACGGCCTGCCTGGAACTTGAATGATTTTAATAAGCTCATAATACGCCGGCTGGAAAGTGATAAAATGTTTTGGATAATAATAATAGTCTAATCGAATCGGTTGTGCCCTCTAATGATTTCCAGTATAAAATTGTTAACAAAAATTTGCTGCGGATCATGGTTAACACAGCAGAAAACTATAAGTTAGTTATAGACCTCATTCGACGTAAGGGATTGATAGGTCATACTTTTACTCCCAAAAATACAAAGAGTTACCGAATAGTGATAAAAAACCTTCACAATACTACACCACATGAAGAAATCATTGCAGCCATTGAAAAAACCGGCAATAATGTTAGAGGAGAAATAATTAATGCACACTATGGTCCCGATAAACTACCAACATCAACTTTTTTTGTTAACCTAGAACCAGGCATTAACAACAAGTTGGTTAAAAATATCAAATATATTTATCATCAACGAATCAAAATAGAAGATCCACGTAAAACAAACACCATCGTACAGTGTCAGCGTTGCCAACAGTATGGTCACTCCAAAAATAACTGCATGCGGCCTTACAGATGTGTAAAATGCGGAGAAGGTCACAAAACCTCAGATTGCTTGAAAAAAGACCGCAATACGCCAGCTAAGTGTGCACTCTGCTCTTGCAATCATCCAGCCAATTACAAAGGCTGCCAAGTATACCAAGAAATAATTAACAGAAAACAAAACACTAAGGTACTGCACAATGTATATCAGAGTATGCCAACTAAGACAAATTCCAATACTATAGTAGAAAAACGTGCACTTGCTCGGGAAAGTTCAAACACAAAACGAATGACATACTCTCAGATTGTTGAAACAAGGCCGTCAAAGACCAATCAGGAAGCCACAGGAAATGTAGAGTCTGCTATCCCTAACATTACTACTACATTAGAACAGATACTAATTAAACAAAATGAAAAAATCGACATATTACTTCAACAAATCAGCACTCTCATGAGCCTGTTGACAACAGTAGTGTCTAAACTAGCTTGATCAATGGCACACCTGCGCATAGCCACCTGGAACATGAATGGTCTTACACCTAACATCCATGAACTAGAAATCCTCATTACTGCCAACAAACTTGACATTGTTCTAATATCAGAGGCACACGTTACAGCTAAAAGCTCTCCTCGAGTCAAAGATTTCAAAATTTACCTCACTCCTCATCCAGATGGAAGAGCCCATGCAGGAACGGCTCTAGCAATTAGATCAAGCATTAAGCATCATGTCTTAGAAGCATATTGCACTGATCATATTCAAGCCACTAGCGTTAAGGTGGAGGATAGGGTTAACTCCTTTGTTGTCTCCTCGGTTTATTGTCCACCGCGATACAGGATAAGCGCTCCAATGTTTACTGCCTTTTTTCAAACACTGGGAACAAAATTCATAGCGGGCGGCGATTGGAATGCCAAAAACACTTTTTGGGGTTCTCGTATTACCAGTACAAGAGGTCGTGAACTAAAACGAAGTTTAGAGAAAAATCATCTACGAGCAATCTCTACTGGCGAGCCAACCCATTGGCCAAGCGACCCAAAGAAACTACCTGACTTACTGGATTTCTTTGTGACCAAAGGAATATCCTCCCTGCACACAGTCATTGAGTCATGCCTGGATGGGTCCTCAGACCACACACCTGCCCTACTGACAGTAAGCGCCAACATTGTACTTAGAGAAAACCCCGAGTGCCTTACTAACAATAAGACAAATTGGATCGAATTTAGAAATTACATTGATAGCAATCTAACGCTAAAAATGTGTCTGAAGAATTCCCATGATATAGATGAAGCATGTAGGTACATAACCAATCTAATACAGGTGGCAGCCTGGGCGAACACTGAGTATTCACCCAATGCATGCACTTCGCACTCAAACCCCTTACATATACGTCAGTCCATTCGAGAAAAACGCCGCCTCAGAAGGGTCTGGCAACTGTCTCGCCATCCCATAGACAAAGCCAAATATAATAAAGCAGCTAAAGAACTAAAGCGTGCTATACTAGAAGACAAAAACAAAATTATGGAGTTCAACCTGCAATCAATGTCAAACACAGGTCGTGGTGAACACTCTCTATGGGTAGCAGCTAAAAATCATAACAGACCCCAATGCAGTCAACCTCCCATTAGAGTTGACGGATCTGCATGGGGCAGAACTAACGAAGAAAAAGCGAAAGCTTTTGGCGATTACTTGTCTTCAGTATTCACACCCAACGCACAACTTCTCGATGAATCCGACTTGGATACCATATTGCAACAAGATCTGCAATTATGTCTTCCCCTGAAAAGTGTTTCTCCTGGTGAAATAGCCAGCGAAATTAAACTCCTAGACCCTAAGAAATCGTCAGGCTTTGATTTAATCTCTCCTATGGTGCTGAAAAACCTGCCACGAAAGTGTATAACATTTTTGACATGCTTGTTTAATGGTATTCTCAGAACATCCCACTTCCCTAGTCTCTGGAAGATTTCTCAGGTGGTCATGATACCCAAACCAGGCAAACCGGAACAGGAAGTAGCTTCCTATCGCCCTATAAGTTTAACACCTGTTTTGTCGAAACTGTGGGAAAAAATATTTCTTAAAAGGTTGAAACCAATAATGGATGAGTGTAATATTGTACCATCCCATCAGTTTGGATTCCGTACTTCACACTCCACAATAGAACAAGTACACCGCGTCTACCACACTGCTCGACAAGGCATAGAACGCAAGAAATACTGTTCTGCAGCATTCATCGACGTGCAACAGGCATTTGACAGAGTCTGGCACAAAGGCCTAATGCTAAAAGTAAAGATGAACTTGCCGCACTCAGTATTCCTACTAATATCCTCATACCTTACAGACCGGAAGTTCCAGATCAAACAGGGTGAGGTGCGATCCAAACTGTATGATATCAAAGCCGGTGTTCCACAGGGATCTGTTTTGGGACCTGTGCTGTACAATATATATACCTGTGACCTACCCGTAGCTAACAACATAACAGTAGCGACCTACGCTGACGACATTTCTTTCCTATCAGTCGATGAGAACCCTGTGACAGCAAGCAGTACACTCCAACATCAGCTAGACGTGACTTATGACTGGCTATGTAAATGGAGACTACGGGCAAGTGCTGCCAAGTCCCAACATATCACCTTCGCTCTCAGAAAGGGAAATTGCCCCTGCGTTAAACTTGGCAACGCCGTTCTACCTCAAACAGAGTGTGTTAAATATCTGGGCATCTACCTGGATAGACGTTTGACATGGAAAGACCACATAAAGAAAAAGCGAAATGAAGTCAATATTAAATACCGCAATATGCTATGGCTCATGGCACGAAATTCCGTGCTATCAGTAGATAATAAACTCCTACTATACAATTCCATACTAAAACCAATTTGGACGTATGGCATTCAACTTTGGAGCGTAGCCAGTAACAGCAACATAGCCTGCCTGCAAAGACTACAAAACGGCATACTCCTGTCAATAGTTAATGCGCCGTGGTTCACAAAAGCGGATGAGATCCACAAATACCTGAATATGCCTACTATTAACTCAGAAATCGAGCGATACCGAGAGAGCCACAAACACCGTCTACGTCAACATCCCAACAGGCTAATTACAGAAATGCTAGAAATGCCAGTGGTCAAGCGGCTGAAACGCGACCACATACTCTAGGGAGGAGGAGCGGCACTGGCCGCTCCACTCTAAAGTCTTCATCTTCACCGTTCAACATATCTGCTCATGGTCCTGGCGACCGATCGCAGAAAAAAAAAAAAAAAAAAAAAAAAAAAAAAAAAAAAAAAAGTTTTATTTTTGCCATAATACCTAATTTAGCCATGCAGTTTACGGCCTGCCTGGAACTTGAATGATTTTAATAAGCTCATAATACGCCGGCTGGAAAGTGATAAAATGTTTTGGATAATGTTAAAGAAAATTGTGTTTCAGTTTTCCCTCTAAATTTAGCGAGAAGAGGGTTCAAATGTATCGGTTTGGTATTATGCTTTCATTTGCCTTGACACAATATTTATTCGATTGAATTGAAGTGCACGGTCAAGTTTCTAAACAGGTTTTTTTCTTTAAATAAAACTACTTTTTACGGATTTTGACGCGAATATTTGTTTTAAATTTTGGCCTGACGTTTCGGTGACTGCAAAATGTCTCCCGGTTCTCGGTTCCCAATTTTGACCAAATCTTGTTATGTTTTTGTAACAAATGTTTAATTTCTCTCTCTCTCTTGAACCTCTTGAATCTATTAAAAAGAACTGCATTAAAATTAGTTGCGTAGTTTTAAGGGCCTACATCAACTAGTAGGTATAGAAAATGAAGAATTAGGGATATTTTTTTTGTTCACTCAAAATCTACTAAATATATTTTAATTCTGATTTACGTGTTTCTATATATAATAGTTACTTATGTTTTTAAAGTTATTTCATTAGTTAATACGCGATAATAGACCGACAAATAAAAATAATTGGTCAAGTGCGAGTCGGACTCGCGCACGAAGGGTTCCGTACCATTATCTATGCAACATAAGGCAACGTTATTAGTATCGAGCAAGAAACGGTAAAAAAATCATGTTTGTTGTATGGGAGCCCCCCTTAAATATTTATTTTATTTTATTTTTAGTATTTGTTGTTATAGCGGCAATAGAAATACATCATCTGTGAAAATTTCAACTGTCTAGCTATCACCGTTCTTGAGATACTGGGTACGGAACCCTAAAAATCATGTTTGTTGTATGGGAGCCCCCCTTAAATATTTATTTTATTTTATTTTTAGTATTTGTTGTTATAGCGGCAATAGAAATACATCATCTGTGAAAATTTCAACTGTCTATCTATTACCGTTCTTGAGATACTGGGTACGGATCCCTAAAAATCATGTTTGTTGTATGGGAGCCCCCCTTAAATATTTATTTTATTTTATTTTTAGTATTTGTTGTTATAGCGGCAATAGAAATACATCATCTGTGAAAATTTCAACTCTCTAGCTATCACCGTTCTTGAGATACAGCCTGGTGACAGACGGACGGACGGACGGACGGACGGACGGACGGACGGACGGACGGACGGACGGACGGACAGCGAAGTCTCAGTAATAGGGTCCCGTTTTTACCCTTTGGGTACGGAACCCTAAAAATAAAAAATGAGAGAGGTTGTTTCGCTAAGATTTTCTATCGAGAAAACTTTTTTCAATCGCGTTTCTGAGTTTATGCGATCCTGGATTATATATTGAAAAAACATATACTTAAAAATTAGAGCTCTAGCCATTCAATCTAAAGAAACAATGAAAACTTCGTACGTAGAAAAATGCACGAAGCTATTTTGGTATCCTCTTAAAGATATAACCTCACATAGTTACATACATACAAAAATAACGACTTTGTTTTATAATCGGTAAAGAAGATAAATAGAATAGCTCACGAGCGTTATTATTATATAAAAATTGGTCAAGTGCGAGTCGGACTCGCGCACGAAGGGTTCCGTACCATTATCTATGCAATATAAGGCAACGTTATTAGTATCGAGCAAGAAACGGTAAAAAAATCATGTTTGTTGTATGGGAGCCCCCCTTAAAAATTTATTTTATTTTATTTTTAGTATTTGTTGTTATAGCGGCAATAGAAATACATCATCTGTGAAAATTTCAACTGTCTAGCTATCACCGTTCTTGAGATACTGGGTACGGAACCCTAAAAATCATGTTTGTTGTATGGGAGCCCCCCTTAAATATTTATTTTATTTTATTTTTAGTATTTGTTGTTATAGCGGCAATAGAAATACATCATCTGTGAAAATTTCAACTCTCTAGCTATCACCGTTCTTGAGATACAGCCTGGTGACAGACGGACGGACGGACGGACGGACGGACGGACGGACGGACGGACGGACGGACAGCGAAGTCTCAGTAATAGGGTCCCGTTTTTACCCTTTGGGTACGGAACCCTAAAAACAAGCTGTCCCGGTTAACGTTGTTTTGCCATACTAAAAAAAAAAAGTTTGAAAAATAGATGTTGCCCGATTCTCAGACCTACTGAATATGTATGCAAAATTTGAGAAGAATCGGTCAAGCCGTTTCGGAGGAGTACGGTAACTAACACTGTGACACGTGAATTTTATATATTAGATAAAGAAAAAAAGCGTAGGTATTTTCTATTATTTTCCATAGTTACATATTTATGGTTTTAGTCATAATAACGTATCGGAGGTTTAAAAGTTCGCTAAAATCGGTTCGCGAAAATTGTCAAAACTTGTTATTCATAATGGTATTTTTACGCTTAAACGTTTATTATCTCTCCGATAAAATCTCCGTTTAAACCTCCGATAAGTCATTATGAATAAGACATTTAGAAACTACTTTTTACGGATTACGGGAAATCCGTAAAAAATGATTTTAAGTAAGTACGGGTACGTTTGTAGAGAACTCTTTTAGCTTCATGATTTTTTCTGACCTTTTTGTAATAGACCTGGCTGTGTGTGATGACATCATTTATTTTTCAATTATGGTCCTGAATTATGTATACAAGTATTTCTATAGCTTAACGTAACTAAATAAATAAAATTCTTTTACAAACTTTGTAGCAAGTTCGTTTCCAATCTAACTTTTCGTTTATCGTGCAATCCATTATTTTTGTTTAAGACAAAGATATTTTGTAAATTATGTACGGACGGTATAATTGCGAAAGTTATTTCGTTTCATTTCAATGTAAATAAGGGAAATAATAACTAAGTACACGCTTTTTCATAGTTAGTATATGTACTTAATATTTTTTTTTCGAACACTTGGGTGACTCATTTGTTTAAATAAAACTACTTTTTACGGAATTAGTTAGTTGGTATACTTTTTAGGGTTCTGTTTCAAAAGATAAAACGGGAATCTTTTACTGAGACTTTGCTGTCCGATCCCCCCGCCCATAAATTATCTGCGCGTTCAAACAAACAAAAAACTCTACTGCTTTATAATACATTAGTAAAGATTTTGTAATTTGCTTTGAGTTGTAACTGTATCTGGAACTCGTGTGATATCGAGGCGTTTGTTATCAATAAATAATAGTAAGATAATAAAATTAAGTGATAAAATTGCTTTTATTTCATTCTATTCTAAAAATTAGCGTGTCTCTATATCTCCCGTATGGTCTAGTGGCTAGGATACCTGGCTTTCACCCAGGAGGCTCGGGTTCGATTCCCGGTACGGGAAAATATTTTTTTTTATGTATTTGTTATCTGCATAGACTAAACACAAACCTGTTTTTGATAAAATCTTTACTTATTGAAAGACAGTCATTATTGTTGTGTGTATATCTCTATGTGACCTTATATCTTCAAAACTACGCAACGGAATTTGATATGTTTTTCTTTATTGAGTGGTTCAAGAGGATGTTTTTTTTTATAATTTGTTCAGATGTTTATATTTTCAACTATGAGTGTGTCTAGAATGACGTATAAAAATAGAACAGCACCGCAACCGAAGCCGCTAGATGGTGCTGTTCTAAATATAAACTATTTCACAAAAAACTAGACAAGTTTCGACGGTCACAGAGTATATAATCTACTTTGTTTAAAAACTAACAAACACGCTTAAATATCCTGAATATTTTTTAAATGATTGCATTGTCTTTGTCATCAATACTCAATTCTTTGCCACCTACTTACAAAACGTTGACAGTTTATGTTGTCAGAGACATTAGTTTCTGTTGTCACATGTTGTCAAAATCGTAGTAAACACAAGTAAACAATTATTATAATTTTACCTGATTCTATAAACAAAGCGTTTTTATGTGAAATTATCTGATTGTATATGAAAGGCATACGTAGAAACAATAATATAGGTGAGTCTACTCATATAGGTACAATTAAACTATTACGGGTATAATTAAAAATACTAGTGTGGTCATAGTGATACTTCAACATGCTATTCTAGTAATTCTGATCAAGGAATTGGGATTATTCTTTTAAATTATTGCATTGTCATCGGTCCTTGTTAGGTGTGCAAAATTTCAGATCAATCCTTCTACTGCAAGTGGCTGAAAATCGCTTTCAAAGATTGCGATACACAGATTAATACATTGATAGTTACATACCAAACTTATAAAAGCGTGTTAAGGGCCTACATCAATATTATCGTATATCATCGACGACACGTACATATTAACACAGCCAGTAGGCACAGAAAATGAAGAATTAGGGATACTTTTCCTATTTACTCAAAATCTACTAAATATATTTTAATTCTGATTTACGTGTTTCTATATATGATAGTTACGTATGTTTTTAAAGTGATTTCATTAGTAAATACGCGATAATAGACCGACAAATGAAAAAAATAAAAAATTTGAGAGGTTGTTTCGCCAAGATTTTCTATCGAGAAAACTTTTTTCAATCGCGTTTCTGAGTTTATGCGATCCTAGATAATATATTGAAAAAACATATACTTAAAAATTAGAGCTCTAGCCATTCAATCTAAAGAAACAATGAAAACTTCGTACATAGAAAAATGCACGAAGCTATTTTGGTATCCTCTTAAAAAGAAACGTACTCAGTCTTTTGGTAGTAAGACTGAACATTGCTGAAGTGGTAAGTAGTACATTAGTAGAAGGGTGACGACAGTTCTATATCAAACAACTCCTCAGGGTATATAAAAAGACTATAAAATATCGAGCACAAGCCTATGGCGTCGGATAAGTGCCGATAAATGTCATTTAATGGCGCTGTAACTACGTTAAATACTAGGTAATAACAACGTTTTACATTATTTTTAGCCAACTGTGAAAGAAGGGTAATGTTCTTGGCTTGTATTTTGTGTGTTTGTATGTTTTTTTCTTTTTTTTTTTCTTCTTGCCCTTATTCCATATTACTTCTAGATCGGAATCACTATCGTGCATATTATCATCCTTCATAATGCTACCAATTCTACGCACAGAACTAAACTAAACTAATAAAATAATTTTGATAGTGTCGTTAACACAATTCGGCAATGTTAACTGAACTTTGTTATTATAAAAACTGTTTATTTTAGACTAAAGACTTTAATTAACATAAATGTGCACAATAATCAAAATACAGCA
The DNA here is from genome assembly GCA_916999025.1 of Orgyia antiqua. Lineage (NCBI taxonomy): Eukaryota > Metazoa > Arthropoda > Insecta > Lepidoptera > Erebidae > Orgyia > Orgyia antiqua. The sequence continues at coordinate 27,528,347 of OU779862.1, forward strand.
ATTTTTTGTTAAGTTAAGTTTAGTTGTGTATTTAGAATTAGCTTTTGTACTGCGCCTGGGTGTTTCTATGTATTATAAGTATGTATTTACAAAAGAAAAGTATATTATGTAGTATATCCGTATTCTGATACCCATAACACAAGCATATAAGCTTAGCTTTGGACCAGAGGACGTTGAGTGACAAAAAAAAATTGGCACCTGTGTCTATATGTCTGCAGTTAAAAATATCATGTGGAGTTTCTCCCTTTTTCCGACCATCAAATCATCGATACGATAAGATAGTTTAAAGATAGAAAAACTGTAACTAAAGTTATTATCCTGCAGGGTTTTTTTGTAACGGAACTCTAAATACGAAATGAAAGATTTTTGTCGTGTTAAGGTTTGTTACGGTTTATAGCCTACCAACTTATTACTTGGATCATTTAAAATAATGTATCGATAATATTTTACCTATTTTTTGGTGTCGATCAAAATTATGTCGATATTATATCTAATAGCTTATAACACCTCGTAAAACTGAAATTTAATGCGAGTCATTATAACTTTTATTACGTATTTGCATATAATAAAAAAGTGATAATAATTATTATCACTCAGTTAAATTATTATTATTATTATTATATTGTAAGCATATATACCGCTTAACTCTACATCTCCCGTATGGTCTAGTGGCTAGGATACCTGGCTTTCACCCAGGAGGCTCGGGTTCGATTCCCGGTACGGGAAGTTCTTTTTTTGATATTATTATATTTATTTTGTTTGAAAATTAGGACCACAGTTTTTTGTGTTTGATATTGAAGGCTATCTACTGTGTCAATGGGGTATTTTATAACATTTAAAATTGTTATCTAAAACTACTAAGCTGATTAAAATTAAATAATAATACGGTACATATATGTATGGTACATAACATACAATACATGCATTCTCCGTCTGGTGACGGATTAAGAATACAACTGTCACCACCCCATCTCCTCCCAAGGGTGCTGTAAAAGTCAACTAAGGGATATTGCAAACAGATAACATCTTCTGCGAGAGACGGAAAACTCGAAAATAAACCCTGTGCCAACACTCCTGGTCAGCGCGGCACAATAGACCACAATCCCTCCCAAAGTGGAGGAGGCCCGTGCACAGCAGTGGGACGTAAATGGGCTGGAGAGAGAGAGAGATGGTACATAATCTAGAGCCTGATAGAGGACTTAAGCTACTGTTAAATCCGAACCACAACAAATTCCGAGTACGAACGGTTACGGGTAATAGTTAGTTACATAGTAAATCCAAATGTTTTTGGTTACAAACTAAATAACAAATTATAATTTTTTATATAAAAATTCAGTTCGTTAGTCTCGCTAAAACTCGAGAACGGCTGGGCCGATTTTGGTGATTTTGGTCTTGAAATATTCGTGAAAGTACATGGAAGGTATAAACTGTGACAAAATATATGGGGATCTAATATTACACGCGTAAGGAGTAGCGGGCATCAGGTAATTAAATTATAAATTATTAGATGTTGCTCCCAACGCGTGGAATGGAGAGCAAACCCTAACAAATAATACAAAAAGCCATCCTCTTCAACAACTCTACTTATTAACAAAATCGCATCAAAATCCGTTGCTTGGTTTTAATCCCTAACCTAACACTTCATAATAACCTATTCACATCTAACTGGTTGTAGGTACGCAAAAAATGCAGCGAGTTTCTACAAAAATTCCGTGCTACGCTGCGGGCTACGATATTAGCTGGAACAATGTAGCAATTTGCCAGCACCAAATTAACGATTATTACCATAATTCAAAGCTTAACGTAAGTAATTTGTCATTCAGAATGACTTTTATGTTAACAGATTTACCCAAAACTGTTAATCCTTACTAATATTATAAATGCGAAAGTACCTAACTCTATTGGCCTGTCAGTCGCGGTTTCAATCAAAATCTCCAAAACTGATATAAACAAAACATGGTATACAGATAGAGTAGAGTTACTTAATATTTTTATACTAACTGTTGCCACAAAAAAGCCTTGCTCTTGAACCACTCCATTATTTAAAAAAAACCGCATCATAGAATACACCCAGACGCAGAACAAACATTTGTATGACATTTATAAAGATCACACAAATGATTGTCCCGAGCGGGAATCGAACCCGCGACCTCGTGAACGGCAGTCCGTTACATGAACCACTCCACCACGAGGCACATAGAGACATACATACAAAAATATCGAGTTTGTTTTATAATAAGTAAAGATTTAAAAGTGTTTGATATCCTTACGGGTAAGGATTTACGTACCTGGCTTTTTAATGAAAATAAAAGCGATTCCAGATTCAGTATACTATGTAGCTGATGCTCAGCTTTAAATAAATACATGTTACATAATTTAACAATTTATTTAGCGTGTTTATGCAGCTAAAATAGATTAACGAAAGTATAAGGCATACTTCTAAAAATCTGAGATTACACTTAATCTAATTAAAATGTGTGCACGCGAAGTGTTTAGGGGGTGAATTTCAGTAAAAACAGCTTTTGACAGCAACGGCTTCGGAGCTTATGCGAAAATTTATAGAAAATTGCATGGTATACGCGTTGCGCCCATAGGGTGCGCGGGAAACGTTCGGGGGGTGTATATTTAGAAATGTTTCAAGCTATCAACCGGCAGTCCACGCTTGGCGCGCGAACTGAGCGCATGTATTCGCCGTCTTCCTCTATCGCTATCGCATCGTACCCGAGTCCGTAATTAACATAAATTGAAATTAATTAACAGAGTATTTCTGGTGTGTTGTGTGCCTCGAACTGGATTTGAACGAGCCCTGTGCTACCTCGTAAACTATCGCATCTCCCCGTTTTTCAGTGACTGTATGATTATTTAATAATATTACTATTATCTTGTGAATGGACTTTTAAAACTCTACATTTCTAGAACTGAAGGTAGGTGCAGTTATTAGTGTATTTACAATGTACACGGAGTAAAGGCTTTCTTTGTGTAACAAGGTGTAATTAAGATTTTAATGATCGAACAGATCAAAACTTTAAGAGGATACCAAAATAGCTTCGTGCATTTTTCTACGTACGAAGTTTTCATTTTTTTCTTTAGATTGAATGGCTAGAGCTCTAATTTTTAAGTATGTGTTTTTTCAATATATAATCTAGGATCGCATAAACTCAGAAACGCGATTGAAAAATTTTCTCGATAGAAAATCTTAGCGAAACAACCTCTCTCATTTTTTATTTTTGTCATTTGTCGGTCTATTATCGCGTATTAACTAATGAAATAAATAATAATAATTAACATAAGTAACTATTATATATAGAAACACGTAAGCCGGAATTAAAATATATTTAGTAGATTTTGAGTAAACAAAAAAAAAACCTAATTCTTCATTTTCTATACCTACTGGCTGTGTTAATAGGTACATGTCGACGATAATATTGATGTAGGCCCATAAACTTCTACATTTAAATTTTATCTTAATCCAACATGTCGTTACATACGTCGTTCATAGCTAGTGGTCGGTACTAAGAACTCTATAACAATAGCAAAAATAATACGTTTATGGATTAAAATACAATGGATACAACCTTTTTTAAATATTATCGTTCTGTTTGTTTATTTAGATAATTCATATAAGTAATAGATTACACCATATAAATGGCCTTTTTTAGCTATTTATTAATTTAATATTGTTAATTTTTTCATTATTTGTATTGTCAATAAGTTATCAGTGTGTCATTGTAAAAGTTTTAGAATATTTTAAACAAAATCAAAGCACACTGAAATTCTAATAAGAATTTATAATAGTTTTATTGTTAAGTATTACTGTTGATACGTAAATACAATAACTTATATTAAATATCTACTTAAATATACAGACTGCCATTCACGAGGTCGTGGGTTCAATTCCCACTCGGGACAATTATTTGTGTGATATTTGTATTTGGCATACAAATGTTTGTACTGCGTCTGGGGGTGTATAAAAAAAAGTATATAAGTACTATATCTGGTACCCATAACACAAGCATAGAAATATAGCTTACTTTGGGACCAGAGGACGTTGTGTGAAATGTCCAAGATATTAATATTTTAATTATTATCTACACAATAAATTCATCTAAGTACAACAACACTACTTATCCCTCAAATAAATATTTGACTTCCATTCAATAGGAAAATTATTAGTAATCAAATGAAAAGCTCGCAATCGAAGAATGCTTATAAACGACCGACAAGTTTCTTTATTCTGTTTAGTCGTAGCTACGTAATAAAGCTGTTAATTTAAAATTCCACTTTCGTAACATTTTATTGAATCTATGTTACATTAAGATTTTATCGAATAAGTTATTAGTTGTTTAACATTAAATAAGATAAGACTAGGGCAACATTATACTTTGAATAAGTAGTCCGGTCATCGGAATAATTATGAATTATTGCTTTTGATAAGAGATTAGAGAATCTCTACATTACTCTACATTATTAAGTTTATTGATTCATTATAACTTTGTTCTGTTTCTCTGATGATGATCTATGTTGTTGTTTATTACATATTTTCATTTGTTTACTAAGAATGTAGGAAATATTAAATTGCTTTTATGTGTTTGGAATTTATAGGTAAACGGCAAACTAGCTGTTGCCCGCAACTTCGTACGGATTTGTAAACTAAACCCCTAAAATTATACAAAAACGCCATCCTCCTGAAACACTCTATCCTTACGAATTTATAAGTGCGAAATCCGGATGATAACACAATAATAAATTTGACGAGCTTAAGTGTTAATGTGTGGAACGAAACAATATCGCGTTTTTAAAAAACGTACAACGCCATCTATTGAGCAGAAGAGTAAACTTCTGTTTGTTAAGGATTGACTCCTAAATTTCACGCGTACGAAGTCGCGGGCAACAGCTAGTATAGAAATAAATCCGCATCAAAATACATTGCGTAGTATTGAAGACACATACAAAAATAACTACTTTGTTTTATAATGTTAATAAATAAGTAAAAAAAAAATACAATTCTAAATCAATAAAACTACTTTTTACGGATTTAGACGCGTAAATCCGTAAAAAGTAGTTTTATTTAAACAGATGAGTCGCGCAAGTGTTAGAAAATATTAGAAAATATTAATTCTAAATCAAATTTATTTCTTACCAGAACATGTAGAAGTAAATTGCCTTGAGTCATTGTATACATTAGTTTAGATAAGAGATTCTTTTCCAACCACTAATTACTATGTCTGTTCCCAGATCATTACAGAAGAAAAAACTACATAATTAAACATAATAATACATTCTTTAACGTTTAACTTAGTACTAGCCTACATACTCATAGTTTGTCATTATAAAATTGGCAGTTTAAAACTCGTAACCTAGTTGAAATGACAGAAATAATATATCGTACATAGATAATTAAATATACTTGTCGCGGATACAGAAAATATATCTCGGTATTTATAAATGGCTTGTGCGTAGATTATTTTCAGGATTCAGTACAAAAAAAAACCCTTACAATCTTACCGAATCATTAAAATTCACGATTTAAAATCGTCTTAGTAAAATCACGCCTTTTTCCTGTTGAATAATTTTATGTCTGGCAAATACTTTTTTTCTTAGCAATGATTCCTAGTATCAAGATGAAAGGCATATTAATTACGTATCAGGTAACTTGAACGGTATACAAACACATCATTGCGAAAAAATCTTAGAAAAATTTGTAGGAACCTAAAATTGCACTCCGCATAAAACATCAAACTGGGTATATCTATGATTATTACCGAAATGAATAATTATCTTTAATATGTCTGGAATATATGGAGTAATTTAAATTGTAACTACATTATCAAGTTTTTCCTATACTCTAAGTTTCATTTTAAAGAAAATAATTACTAAATAAGATCAGAATTACTATCTATTATAAGTATGTATTTACTGCGTGTGGTGACGGATTAAGAATACAAGTGTCACCACCCCATCTCCTCCCAAGGGTGCTGTAAAAGTCAGCTAAGGGATATTGCACACAGATAACATGATCTGTAAGAGACGGAAATCTCGAAAATAAACCCTGTGCCAACACACCTGGTCAGCGCGGCACAGTAGACCATAATCCCTCCCAAAGTGGAGGAGGCCCGTGCCCAACAGTGAGATGTAAATGGGCTGGAGGAGAAGAAGAATCAAGTTTTTCCTATACTCTAAGTTTCATTTTAAAGAAAACAATTACTAAATAAGATCAGAATTGTATATTATAATTATGTATTTACTCAGTGTGGTGAAGGATTAAGAATACAAGTGTCACCACCCCATCTCCTCCCAAGGGTGCTGTAAAAGTCAGCTAAGGGATATTGCACACAAATAACATGACCTGTTAGAGACGGAAAACTCGAAAATAAACCCTGTGCCAACGCCTGGTCAGCGTGGCACAGTAGACCATAATCCCTCCCAAAGTGGAGGAGGCCTGTGCCCAGCAGTGGGACGTAAATGGGCTGGAAAGAGAGAGAGATAAGTATGTATTTATAAAAGAAAAGTAGTTTATGTAGTCTATCCGTATTCTGGTACCCATAACACGAGCACATAAGCTTAGCTTAGGACCAGAGGACGTTGTGTGAAATGTCCATAAATATTTATTTATTTATTTATTAAAATGTTTACTCTACTTGGTACGTAATCCTCACACTGCAATGTACTGCGCGCTTCACTCATTTTTAGGGTTCCGTACCCAAAGGGTAAAAACGGGACCCTATTACTGAGACTTCGCTGTCCGTCCGTCTGTCCGTCAGTCCGTCCGTCCGTCCGTCCGTCCGTCTGTCACCAGGCTGTATCTCAAGAACGGTGACAGCTAGACAGTTGAAATTTTCACAGATGATGTATTTCTATTGCCGCTATAACAACAAATACTAAAAATAAAATAAAATAAATATTTAAGGGGGGGCTCCCATACAACAAACATGATTTTTTTACCGTTTCTTGCTCGATACTAATAACGTTGCCTTATGTTGCATAGATAATGGTACGGAACCCTTCGTGCGCGAGTCCGACTCGCACTTGACCAATTTTATTATTTTTATTCTTACGTATGTACCACAGAAGTAATGTATACAGACAACGTACTTTTCACTTTTATTGTTGACGTCGTAAAGTTACTAAACCCTACACGTCTGTAACAAAAAAATCTAATTTAAATACTAAAAGGGACCTTCATTTTGTCCTAATTAACTTTAATACTTGTATATAAAAAAGTATTTTGTGGTTGTAAACCTACAAAGTTGGTTTATAAGTGTACTATTACCGTCAATTAGAATACCGGAGCGATTTCTTTGATGGTTGTAAACAGAAAATTGATCCGACCGCCTTGGAGTAGACGATGTGTAGCTTTTTTTAACGCTCAAAGCTTTTTTAAAGTCGAAGTCATCAATCGCGTTCAATTTCGGATCCTATAGATTATTTATTGGTTGTTTATTTGAGAATAGAGTACAAAATAGGTATAAATTGTTTTAATTGGATTCATTTACTGCCTAATGCATAGCAAGATGGTACTAATTCAAATTTTATTACGTAGATTTATAGCTATAGTGTTATTATTGTGACGTGTATGTTCAGAAAAGGTATTTTTATTGGCTATTTAATCATTTTGTTACGTACAACTCTTCTGTAATTAAAAAAAAAATTGTTAATTTATCAGTAGAAAATACAATAATGCTTTGTTTTTACTTATACGGGGATTCGACACTGAAACTCCGTAGGATTAGAATTTACTAATTATATAAATATAAAATATCCAATCATATTTTCAATTTCTCATTGATTAAATTTATACTTCTTAAGTCTCTTTTGGGAAAATTTCGAAAGTAAATACTCAAGATGCACATAATCACGTTTTTCATCACCCCATATATGCCTTAGGCATTAAAACCGCCTTGGCACCGTTTATAAGTATAAAGTGTTAATAAATAAAAATAAATAAATACATATTCATGGACATTTCACACAACGTCCTCTGATCCCAAGCTAAGCTTATATGCTTGTGTTATGGGTACCAGAATACTCACGGAAAATCAGCTTGATAGTAAGCAAGTGAAAAAAATGTACTACGGATCCCGTACTAATACTTATAATACATAGAAACATCCAGACGCAGTACAATCATTTGTATAACAATTAGAAAAATCACACAAATGATTGTCCCGAGCGGGAATCGAACCCACGACCTCTTGATCGGCAGTCCGTTACATAAACCACTCAACCACACGGCTCGTCAAATGAAAAACTATTACAATATTTTTTTATAAAATGTGTAAATGGTAAAATGTTAAACTTAAGACCACAAGGCGAACAATATTCGTTCATTATTTACTAAAAGAATACGATTACGATACGATTCTTGAATACGAGTAGAAACCCGAAAGCTATAAACACCAGGTGTGGTTAGAATAAATAAAATAATCGAATACATCCCAGAACAAAGCAACGTTCACTACCAATTATTACGATTAATCGAGAACAAGTCGATGCTTTTATTCTCGTTACCGATCGTTATAACTGTTTGAAATACACTAATAAATATGAAACGTCCCCTCAGGCTTATATGACCCAAGAAATATTCTGTATAAGAATGTTTTCGGAACAAAATTATACGGTGTGATAGTTAATGCTGTAGTTTTAAACAGAAGTACATTTAACGGTGGCACGGACGTATATATGAATTTAAAATTTAAAATTATAGATAATAGAAATGTATTATTATACGTTTTAAATCACGATTATGATCTACTTTTCTTATGCGTCGGCATAGGTTAATTATGATATAACAAAGTTATTTATTAGAATGAAATTATAAACTGCAAATGTATAAGGACACTAAAATAAACCAGTCGAGTACAAGTTGGGCTTGCATACCAAGGGTTCTGTATCTACTTTTATTATCAAAATGTTATCGTTATATTCCCGACCCCAAATAATGTGATAAGGATAAGAGAATGATGATGAGTATATCTTATTACAGCATCAAATGATATACATAAACTGTGAAAATTTCAGTTTTCTAGCTATTACCGTTCCACAGATAGAGCCTGGTGACGGACGAACGGATGGATGGAGAGCGAAGTATCAGTAATAAATACGCTACAGGGTTATACCTTTTACAGTACAGAGGTTACAGAACCCTAAAAACTATCGTAAAACTAGGATTTAAAATTATGCTCGGTTATTCAGGTTATGTCAATAAGAAATACATACGGGGTCTACAGAGTAATCAAGTTTTATAGATTAACTGCTTAATAGAATAAAGGTAACTACAATTGCTTTTGTTTCAAATATTCAAAACAGAATGTAGTTATCTTAAAAAGTATTTATATAGTACGCGACAGTTCAAAATACGTAGTTTAAAATTTGTAGTGAAACATTTAAAAAATGAGGCTAGTACATCATATTTGTCTCTTAAAGCGTAACCAATTTCGAGTCAATTTGTAATAAATACGGTGAATTTATAAAAAAAAAATGTTTTGTGGTCAAAATGTAATTATTTGAGTAACTGTTATAGAACTTTGTATTAGACAACAGTAAAACTTTTTCAGGTTATAAATTATCTTCTATAAGTTCTTTTTATGGATTTCTTCTGATAATGTATCTGGTTCAGACAATTCTATTAAGTAAATTTTAAACATTTTTTTTGACAGTGACGGATTAAAAAAAAAATCACAACCACTTTTCATTTCCAGACTGCTGTAAAAGCCAGCTAAACACAGCCTCTGTGAGAGATAGAAAACTCGATTAGAAACTGTGCCAAGGCAGCGCGGTACGACAGGCCATAATCCCTCCCAAAGTAAAGGAGGCCCGTGACCAGCAGAGGGCTGTCAATGAACTGGAGAGAGATAGAGAGAGAGAGAGTTCTTTGAATCCAAGTATGATGATGATAATGATCTTAACTGTATGCGAATATTATTGATGTTTCTAAAAGAAAATTAGATCCCGCATATTGCATGTAATGTAAGCCTATCTTTTTAACTTATGACACCTAGATGTGCTTCATATATTTGATGAGTCAGTGCCTGGTAATATTAGAGATTTTTAGACTATTGTTAGTCAAGAAACGTATTAGGTTTAGTCATGAAAATTAGTATTCTGGATGATAAATGGCACATTACTTTAGACGTGAATTGCTAACACTTTTCAACGTAATATTGTCTAACACTTGTGCGGCGCATATACGAGTATAATATTACTTTTTATGGATTTAACCCAAGATGGAGATTTTTTCAGCCAATATGGTCACGGAGAGGACTGTGTTGTAAGGTGAAGGATACGTTTATATAGATTAGCATAGTAAATATTATTAAATATTGATGTCCTTAACGCTATAATTATAGCCTAAGAAAGAAGCCTAAGAAAATCAGTACTTTAGAATACTATAATTCTATTCTAATTCTTACAACCGTCGGGCATGTATGACCAGATGTATGAGTGTGGATGAAGCCAAGGAAGTATGCTTCGACCGTAGCAGATGGCACTCTATAGTCTCTGCTTACCCCCATGGGAAAAAGGCGTGATGTTATGATGATGATGATAATTCTATAGCACACTATTTTATGCAGACGCAGTTACAGGCACAACTAGTCTTCAATAAAATCAATTTTAAAAACTAGAATCATTTTGATGTAATCTTTATGAAGTCAATACATATAAAAGTCATGCCAGCCGTTAAAAAATCATCGAGTTTTTATGTGGCTTTGTGATTATTCTAATCGTTTCGAATTAATGCGGAATAAAAGTTCACAATCTTATTCCATTATCGGTCTGCGAAGCGAATGGTTTGACCTAACGCAGTTCTCGTGTAATCCCGGCTCTAGTCGAAGCGTTAAAAAGTTTGTCACCGAATAAACTTTCTTCTTACATCCATAAACATTTTACTTTTTTAAGTTGCGTTCTTGTGGTTTTGGATTGTAACACCTGCTATTTTACATTCAAAATGACATTTCTTGAATATTGAGTACGAATGTTCACTGTTTTGTAAACGGTAAATTTTAATAATTGTCTTAGAAGATTTTTTGATAAGTTATTAAACTTTGTGTAAGTCAATGCATAACATTTTGTTACTTACCATTGGTATAATTAAAAGAGACGTCGTGTTTTGTTGTTATAAAATGTAGATCAGTATTAAATTATTTGTGTTTTAATATTCATTAGGAAAGTTATACAATATCTTGGTATAATGTTTAACTTTGAATTATCTGAGGTCTGCGCGTGAAATTTAGAAAATTTTCCCGATTTTTACAACATTTTTTACTAATGCTTCGCTCCTATTAGTCGTAGCGTGATGTTATATAGACTATAGTCTATATAATATCACGCCTATAGCCTTCCTATAGTCTATAGCCTTCCTATAGTCGCAGACTATAGCCTTCCTCGATAATTGGACTATCCAACTCAAATAGAATTTTTCTATTCGAACGAGTAATTTCTGAGATTAACACGTTCAAACAAACAAACAAAACCTCATCAGCTTTATAATGTTAGTATAGATTGGATCATAAATATACGTTTATAATCTATAGAATCTCCTAAAAAGCCGCGGAGCTACTGGACATCAATAAGGATTCGAAAGATTGTTTAGATAAGACAGTCTGTAACTTTTACGTTAAGTTATTGTTTATCGATAGGTTAAGATATAAAAAACACAACCACGTGTTCCAACCATCCTATTTTTTCTTATATTACAAGCAAATTTATATTGATTATATAGACCAGTAACAAAATTACATTTTGTTTATATAAAAACAGACAAAATTTATCACATGTCCCCCCTCAACCACAAATAAAGTACTTATTATTACAAACAAAAAACAACGCAATGGATAAGGGAACACCAAAAGTTGTCGTATATTATAACATTCGCACACAACCCACGTTCATAGGGGCATGAACACGTCCGATATGAATAAGTTAAACGTGAACAATCCTAGGCTAGTCCGCTGTGGCCTACTGAAAATATAGTAGGCTATTGGTAGCAATTCTGTGAAAGACTTAACCTAACTTAAAGTATGATTTCTGTTAAATAAAGTTTAGCATTTGATATATTATGATTTAATGACTTTCATCATACACATTCATAATTCTATATTAGCTAAACCCCGCGGTATCAATTGCATATTTTTTATCAAGCAATTTTTTTGAATAATTTTTTTACGTAAGAACCGTTCTTACTTTAAGGAAAGATCTAAAAAAGAATTAGCAATATCGATTTAGCTGTTTTTGAGATTTGCACTTGGCAACACATTCAGGGATTTATTTGTAAAACAAATTAAGAATGCACATTTATCATTATTTAAAAAGTCTAGTTAAAATTGCCAATTAGTTTATTTACACTACCAATATTGATGTTTTAGTTAAGTTTAGTTTTGCATGAAGAATCAGTGCTGAAACTCCAATGTTATCAGCTCACAGAGAATTTAATAACGTGAAGAATATTAATTTTGATACTCGAATGCTCTACAAACAAATGAGTTATATTGATGCTTGACTTATTTTGCTGCAGTAGATTTTAATATTATTGTACTTACAGTATTTTATGAGTGGCTACAGAATGGTTAATAGAGTACAGAGAGTTAGAGAAAGAGTTTTTAATTAATGTCTTAAATACTCTAACAGCGTTTTTTATTAGATAATAAATAAATAAATAAATATTTATGGACATTACACACAATGTCCTCTGGTCCCAAGCTAAGCTTATAGGCTTGTGTTATGGGTACCAGAATATGGATATACTACATATACTACTTTTATTTTGTAAATATGTACCTACATACATAGAAACACCCAGACGCAGAACAAACATTTGTATGACATTTATAAACATCACACAAATGATTGTTCCGAGCGGGAATCGAACCCGCGACCTCGTGAACGGCAGTCCGTTACATGAACCACTAGATCACGAACCCCGTCAATATAAGGATTTAAGGATATTTGATTTATACTGTCTGATTATAAAACATTTCAGAACATAATTAAGTTCTTCTACTAATATAATTTTTTCCGTTTCGATTTTGGCAATGTGCAAACAGCGGCTAGCCATTAATCTAATTCCTTAACTGTTGTTATAAATTTTGCGCCTAATATTCTTCTTTTTCTTCCATAGTCTTCTGTCAGGCGTCATATCTGTGTTATTTCTCTTTCTTTCTAGTCCTCATTCACACAGTCTATCTATCTTTAACTATAATAATAATAAATAATAATGGACATTTCACACAACGTCCTCTGGTCCCAAGCTAAGCTTATTATGCTTGTGTTATGGGTACCAGAATACGGATAGAATACATATACTAATTTTCTTTTGTAAATACTTATAATACATAGTAAACACCCAGACGCAGTACAAACATTTGTATGACAGTTAAAAACATCACACAAATATTGTCCTGACCGGGAATCGAACCCGAGACCTCGTGAATGGCAGTCCGCTATATGAACCACTCGACCAAGAGGCCCGTTATGTCTATGTCTATACTATGTCTTCTTTTAGACTTTATTTGGCCAAAATATTTAATTATTTCTCTTATAGCTTCACTCACTAAAATTCAATATTAGTTATGAGATTCCACATGGTTAATTAGGATAAATTCTCTTAATCTTGAATTTCAACCAGTGTAATATAAGATACTAAACAGTCGTGTTTAAAGTCATTAAAAATATCATAAATCAGATAATATCAGGACCACCTATTAGTCTCATCTGTCGCTGTAAAATATTAACGATAACTGCGTTACAACATCAATTTACCCATTTTGCATATTGATGGTCATTCGAACTGGACATTCTGTAATATTGAAAATAGCTATCAAATATTTACATTTTCACCTAAAAAAAAAACACTTTTATTTTTTAATTTTCTTCACTAAGAAATGGAAGAAATTGATTATGATATTTCTTGACTCGATCGTTGTATATAAAAATTCCAATAAAAAATCATACAAAACGTTGATACCCGAAAATTTAATCCACGCCAATCGCAGATAGCACTCAATATAAGTACTTTTATTTCCTGGAATTACCAAATGAATACATTTCAAATATAACATAATCATTTACCACGTGCGTGCTGTATATACTTATGCAGATGTAAGATACTCAGAATCAACTACTATACATCCATATAAGTAATTACGGCCTGGACGGAATACAACCCGTTAGTGCCAGTCCACACGGCGCGTCGCGTTAGCGTTGCGTAGACGCAGTGACAGAGCTGCGTGTGCTTTTTTTAACAGGCTTTTATAAGTTCGGTATGTATCTATCAATGTATTAATCTATGTAACGGATTATTTCAACGCGATTTACACCCACTCGCGATAGTCGGATTGATTTGAAATTTTGCATACATATCAAGGACTGAAATGACAATGCAATTATTTAAAAAGATATTCAGGATTTTCAAGCGTCTTTTTAGTTTTTGAACTAAGCAAATTACATATTAAAATCAACTCAACGCACTCTCGATGGAATTGCACTGTCCTAAACAAAGCGTGAAGCTGCCAAGTCGGAACGTAATAACGCTACGATGTATGAGACAGTATTATTGTGGCCAGCTATGCGTTATTTATCTAAGTTCCCACGACGCAACGCTGACGCAACAGGCCGTGTGTAGCGGACCTAAGGTTATAAAAACATGGTTTGATACTGCCTATTATGTTGCTACCTGCATTTACTTTATATTCATTACACTCATTTTATCTCAAAATTTTGATTGTCGGGTACATACATGTAGGTGGATAATAATGTAGGCATTCCACTGGTATAGGTATTCTTTTTATTTCATATTTTACTTTTTTTATATAATGAAGTTAAAATTAACGTAGTTTTTAAATAGTCATTTGAATATTTAATACAACACAATGAAGCAAAATGTATTTTGCCGATTTAATGCATGGTTATCCTACGCCCCAATTCTTCTACTGTAATATTTTTATGCGAAATTAAGTGCGATTTTTTTATTTTGTGATATTGTAAAAACTCGTGATATATTTATCAGAACATTTAAGCTCTATCAATTAGAAGCAATCTTACTTTTCAGCTTGAAAAGTTTTCAAAGAAAATTGTTTAAAACATACCACATTAAAAGTACATGTTTATTGTGCGTTTTATTATTTTATCGCACAATTGAATAATCACCAAATATAAATATAAAGGGATTATAGTTCCCGAGAGCCAACCGAATATCAGGGTTAAGGGTATACGATCAATATTCAATATCCGGCTAGAATTTACCTCTTCCGATCTCCGGGTATACAGGATGTCCAGACTAGTTACTTAGTTACGAGACCCGGATTTGACTATGTTGTTATATTAAACGAGAATAAAGATACATGATGTAGGTACCTATTTTGAAAGTTTCGATCTAAAATAACTTTGAAATTGTAAGCTGTTTCACTTATTTAAAGTAATATCATAAAGAAGAAAGACTTGATTGCTTGTTTAAAATAAATAGACTAAGTACTACCTGTTTGAATTAGAAAACTATTTTTATGTAGGTAGGATAGTCCATTTATCGAGGAAGGCTGTATGTTTATAAAACATCATGCTGCGATCAATAGAAACGAAACATTACAACAGTTAATGTATGATATTTATACAAATTTATAAATGAAATACTTATATCGAAATGGAAAACGGAAATAATCATATCCAGTAGTGATATTAATCCTTATCCTTAGCCTTTTTTTATAACTGAGAAACTTAGCTGATATCAAGACGAAAATTTTTGCCAAGTTTAAGTATTAATGCGATTTACCAAATCATAGTGCGATTCATAAAGGCTGTACAACGCCCTCTATCGAGCGATGGCTTAAACTTTTATTATTAAGTTTTGGTTTCTAAATTTCACGCATACGTATTCGCGGATAACAGCTAGTATTCATCATGACAAAGTAAATTTAAATGTTAGCTTTTGCCATCTAAAACTTAAATTGTCATGCTATCGATACACTTTCGAATGTAGATAAATATGTACTACATTTGTATGTACATCTACCATCTACATTCACAAAAGGGAAATCATAAGTCAGAATATGTTTACATCTGTTTCACGCGTATACTGTCAAAATGCATAAATAAAATACTGACGCAGCATGAATTCAGAATGTATGAGAAGTTATATTTCACTCGTAAAAGAGATACCATGAAAATATTATAAGAATTTGTTTTCTCTGTGTTATTTTTTTTATGAGGAAATTTAAGAAATAAGTATTAGACTCCTGCACTTCTTAGTAGTAGTAGTAGTACTTGGTTTTGAATTTAGTAATCAGCCTATGTTAATAATTCCATTTTCAAAAGAAGATTTTGGATATATGATAGAGTGTTGAGTTGTGGGACCTAGTAATAGGTAGGTAGGTCCTTGATTTTGGTTCTAATACCCCCATAATTATAAAATATCGAAACTAAATATTTTACATAAAGAAAAAGGTTTTATGATTTATTTCAGGGCTGTCCAAACAAAGGCCCAAACAAGTTTTCTTGCGGCCCGCGACACGCATTTTACAGACTACGATACTATTGTTAAAGATAAATTAACGAAAAATCAATAAACATAGAAAGACAAAATTACCCTGTATTATATTTACTTGACAACTGAAAATATTTTTCTGGCCCTCCATCCAGCTTTTGTATGAAATTTAATTAGCCCGCGAAGGTGTATAGTTTGGACAGCCCTGATTTATTTATTCTTGTTCATCAATGTTTATGTATATAATCTATTTACAAATAGCAATCCTATGACACACTGTACTCTGGTAAAAGGGCGAGTGGTTTGCCAGATAAGATAGTTTATGTAACAAAGAATGCCATTAAGTAATGAGTCTATTTGCTTCGTGCTGGCGACTGCTGGCGACTTAGATAATAGTGGCTTTCGTAGAACTTGTGAATAGCAAGTTGTTTATTCGTTACATATTTGTTGTTATTAGATTGCGTCATATAAAATATTTAATTTATGAGCGTTAATTGATCAGTCTATGTATGCTAGGAAGACTAATAGATGACTTAATAATGCAATCGAAAAAAAATTTACATTTTTAAATATTTATTTATGGACATTTCACATAACGTCTTCTGGTCCCAAAGTAACCTATATTTTTAGGACAAATATTATTAGGACACAATACATATTCAAAATACTGGTAATGAACTAGGGCCAATTCGTACGCATGGAGTATGCAATTACAATATACCTCTTTTCATTAAAAGAGCCTATGTCCTTTTTCAGTCTCTATACTATAATATAAATAACAAATACATAATAAATAAATATTCAGGACATATCACACAACGTCCTCTGGTCCCAAAGTAAGCTATATTTCTATGCTTGTATTATGGGTACCAATGTCTATTTTAGATTCTATCCATTATACGGTTGCCTGAAAGAAATGACATTAGTGATAAGGCCGCCTTTTGTACAATAGCTTTAAAGACTGTATTTTTAAAATTCTGTGTAATATTGGTGTTTGTGCAAATAAAGAGTTATCTATCTATCTATCTATCTATCTATCTACTACATATACTACTTTTCTTTTGTAAATACATACTTATAATACATAGAAAACACCCAGACGCAGTACAAACATTTGTATGACATTTTTAAATATCGCACAAATAATTGCACCTAACAATATAACTATAGTCTATATGTATACCAAATCTTATTAAAATCTGTTAATTGTCTTTTTTATATTAAGCTTAACTTATTAATTCCAAAAAAGAATTTCATACATTAGTAACAAAGTTTTTAATTTCATAGTTTCAGAACAAAAAAAATAAAATCTTCGAAACAAATAATTAAAGAACAGGATTTTCATTTTGCACTCGAAATTTTCTAGAAGGGTTTTCTTCACTAATCTTAACTTAATTCGAACGCGGTCTGAAATTAATTCTAACTATAATCTTACGTATTTATCTTATAAAATGCTATTGTATTATTTTGTAACATAAATTGTAGTACCTAACTTTTAGAGAAAGTTAAGTCCATTTGGTAATCTCGGAAAGTTACAAATGATGAATAAGTTAAAAGATTAGGGAATAATATATTTGTTAACGTCTAGTGGTTACGAGAAACATAATTCCTATCTTATCATATTTGACCTTTATAATAAACAGTGATTCAATTTAATAAAAGCTATCGACGAGCCTCGTGGTCTAGTGGTTCATATAACGGACTGTCGTTCGATTCCCGTTCCGGACAATCATTTGTGTGATGTTTTCAACTGTCATACAAATGTTTGTACCGCGTCTGGGTGTTTACTATGTATTTTAAGTATGTATTTACAAAAGAAAAGTAGTACATATATGTATTCTATCCGTATTCTGGTACCCATAACACAAGCATATAAAGCTTAGCTTGGGACCAGAGGACGTTGTGTGAAATGTCCATGAATATCTATCTATCTATCTATACGTAATATTATAAAGCTGAAGAGTTTCTTTGTTTCAACGCACTAATCTAACCACTCACTGGCCTGATTTGAAAAATATTTTATGTGTTGGATAGTACATTTATCGAGAAAGGCTATATAACATCACGCTGCGATCAATAGGAGTGAACAATAAGTGAAAAATGATGCAAAATTCTACGACTTCGTACGAGTGGAATTCACAAAAACTTCCCTGTTTTGCAAATTCCACTCGTAAGAAGTCGCGGGCAACAGCTTGTCTTACTAGAAAATATTTACTTAAACTGATTTTTCGAATGGTAGTTTTGAACTCTGTGCTTGAATCTGACCAAAAAGATTTTATTTACTTTTATACGGATTTTCTAAAACATACAGATTAATTTATATTTTTATTTTTGTGAAGTCAATTAAAAGACAAGGAGATTGTCGGTTCGTCAGAATCTATTTTTTATGTATGTTACCCGATTTGCCGAAAACACCTGCGTTGGTTTGAAAATTTTTTTTTATTGTTTCAATGGGTATACTTCCCAGTAATATAAAGGTCATCAAAAGATCTGGTATCGGGAAAATGGAAATTCATAACATAAATAGGACTGCGTTATAAGATGTAACTATCTAGACTAGTTAATTAAGATTATTTAATAAATTAAATTCCATGTTCGATCAATATTTAAGACTACTTAATAATGCTTGAAATTATTATAATAACATTTTAAAAATAATTCCGTTTTAAAACAAGACCATAATCAATACGATTCCTTTATCTATCTATGAATAATTTATGTGTATTTTTATTCACAGGTAAGTGAACCAAACTCTATCATCCATGTTGACTCTACTTTAATTTTCTCTACCGCACCGGTCTGGCCGGTAGGTAAGTCAGAAAAGTCTATAGTCAGCATTGAATCGTCTTCAAGTCACAGTAAGTCAATACCTAATTTAACTCTTGTTTTTATATTTATATAAAAAAAGAGATGGTAATGTACATACCTACAGATGCATGATAATGATACATGATAAGGCTTTTCAAAAAAGGCGTAATATGGAGGTAGCCTCCATAGGCTACGGTAACTGCTTACCATCAGGCGAACCGTATACTTGTTTGTCACCTTTTAGTATTCTAAAACAAAACATGCGTTTATATTTTTTCAAATGTAATTGGCTAAAGCATGTAACTATCGACTGCTATACAAATAAAACTAATGAAATAAAAGCTGTTATGGACATGAAAAACTCTATCTAATGTTCATTACTGATATTGCTAGCTAAAACATTCATGAATTTAACTATCTTATGAACGTAGTAATAACAAACGTTAGCAAAATATTGAATTGTGATCAAAGATAATAATTAATTCATTGAGATTATTCAACTGTAATATCTATCTGATAATGGCATTTAAATTAATCTCAGTATTGCCATTCTTAGACATATATTGAAGCGGAATCAGTTATCTGTAGATATAGGCTGACAGAAACAATTTTGCATCTCATTGCGAAGTCAGTGCAATTGCTATTATCTTTGTAGATCTAACATACGAAGCGTTTCTAGAACGTGTTATCTAGGCTTCGTTTCTACACTTCGTATCATTACTTAATTTATATTGCATTCTGTATAGAATTATGTGGCTGGTGTTATCTATGTTGAAATACTCGTCCGAGTCTGCAGGCAGGTCGACGTCCTTGCGATCGCATCTCGCTCGACCGCGCCGCAGGTGTACGCGATGCACCTGCCGTCCCGCCAACTTACCATAAAATGCGATTGAAACTATCCCCGATGAAACAAAGCCTCATCTCACTCACACTTGCCGATCTAAAAGGGACGTCCGCACAATCACAACCGATATTAACTCAATATAAGGTGGACGGAACGCGGCCGAACGGAATATCAGTTTTTATCGACGCAAAAACTATCGGCATCTGAAGTCTGGGTTAGCTGCCGACAGTAATCATCCGCTCGGGACTTACTTTTAAAACAATATCTCCCCTTTATATTTCATGGAGGCAGGTGTAATTTATGGGATATTCTCATCCTATTTTAGGTTTGATTTTTCACTCGCCTCCGCTCCTCGGTAGCATTGATCGGGTTCTCAGTGTTTTGTTTTTCTTCTGTATACGGTTCGTCTCAGGCGTCTTTCGCGGTATTTACTTTGAGTTTAGATTGAATTTCGCCATCCCTTTTTAACATTCTTCGTGTTGTGCTCGTAGCAAATCGCACAATCTTTAAAATAAATAAAAAAATCAATTATAAACAACAATATAGTGTACGAGATCTAAAACATGGCGTTGGTTGGAGGCTTAGTCATTGTTGTGTAGAATTAATAGGCATCCCAACGGGTCGCAATATCACAATATACAATCAATAAAGAAGCGTGTCTGTAGATAGCTCTCATTGGGAGAATAACGGTACACAACGTTTTTAATCTGAGAGATTTATTATTGTGCTTGAAGACGGCGTATGTACTTAACTGTGATCACGCTAATAATAAAAGTTTAACTATTGTAATATTTTTGAATAAACTCGTTATAAACAGGGCCTATTAAACCAGTTTCAAACTAGATAAAAATCATTCCAGCTTGTCCAAAAAGCTCTATGATAATAAATAATGTTGTTTATGTACGTAAATGTTGTTATTGCCCTACAAAATAATTACGGAGGTTCATTAAAAGCGTACAAAACTGACTAACATAGATATATTATCTAAATAACGGGAGGCCGTACTTTTACCTACGAATGTTTAATAGAGTGATGTGAAACACGGCGAGACGGACTTTTTAAAAGCAAAGTCACGCCTCGGCTCGATGAACAATACGTCTTAATTAAATCGTAACTACGGCGTCAGAACTTACCGGCGCACACACCATATAATTATTTAATTATAAACCTTCCCTCCAGACAATCAATAATTTAAAACAGAGTATACGTTTGCTTTGTGTTTGGAAATTGTGAAAATACCAACTAAGTACGTTCACATATGTAAATAATAAAGTAACCCTCGTGGAATCATTTAGTTAGAAAGTATTTATATAGGAATTATTGCCGTAACTGATCTAAAGGAAAAGTGGACAGATAGTGGTAATGCAATCATGCGAACAGATTTTTATAGAAAAGTTGATGATAATTTGTCTAATGCGTATATAGATATGTTTCAGAAAGAAAAACGAATAACGTACTTAGTTCAAAAACAAAAAAATATATTCAGGATCTTGAATATTTTTTAAAACTCTGGATTGTTATCGGTCCTAAATGTGAAGGTATGTGTGCAAAAATATGTACCAATCCGACTAAAAAGTGGGTAAGGATTCGAAGCTTAATTCAAAGATTTCGTTAGATATAGATAGATTAATACATTGATAGATACGTACCGAGCTAATAATAGCGTGTTAATGGAAAAGATGTTTAACTCGAAAAACTTAGCAATAGTATGCAGTTCCTTAATTTTTGTATCTAGATAGGGTAACATAATTATCCTAACGCCTCCACTTGAAAGACATGAAAAATAATACCAAATAATTTATTCAAATTATGAATATCTTATCAATATTTCCACTACATGAAATATTTGATATTATTATTGAAATAGATAAGTTGTCTTTTTGAAGATATGAGCATCATATTTTACCTTGATTTTGATCTTTATGATCGTAGAGCTGTCAACGGGATGCCTTTGTATTGTTTGAATCCCACGCATGGTTACGTATGCCTTATTTTTTATTGCTTTTTCTTGAAGTTGAACAAAGCACATTCTTCAGTTATTTTCTTAAGCTTTTTTAGTTTTCACAATAAACACTTAGAAGTAGTAGAACAAAAAAGTTATCTATGTTTAACTGTACCTCAACTTTTAACGGGAACGATGTGCGCGCCCTTAGTAAAAATTTAGCCTGATAATTTTACTCTAACTAAACAAAAGAAGTAAAATTTTCAAACATGTGTGTAGTATCTATTGTACTTCTCTTTACACATACGCAGATTATTGTCAGTAATATATCATTAGAAAAAAACGTTATCAATTCTTCAGTATTATAGTATACTAGCTGTTGCCCGCGACTACGTCCTCGTGGAGTATAGAAAATTTTGTTTTTGCAATAAAAGGTAGCCTATGTCAGGGTCTAAAGATTGTCTGTGCCAAATTTCATCAAAATCGGTTGAGTGGTTTAAGCGGGAAAGCGTAACAGACAGACAGACAGAGTTACTTTCGTATTTATAATATTAGTAGGGATAGGCTTTATTCATAATAAGCTTTATACCATACTCAAAACTACATAATTTTATTGTATCTATTATATTGTACCCAATCGTGACTACATTTGGGGTCCCATAACAGTAAAACGGTAGCCTATTACTGAGACTTTGCTGTCCGTTCGTCCGTCCGTCACTCGGCATCTCTGGAACGGTGATAGCTACAGATTTGAAATTATTAATTTTGATTATACTTGCTATTGCCGCTGTTATTATCAGGGAATGACGAATATACTAAAACTAGCTGTTGCCCGCGACAACGTACGCGTAGAATTTAGAAAACTTTTCCCGTTTTGGTAACATTTTTCACTACTGCTTCGCTCCTATTGGCCGCAGCGTGATGTTTTATAGCCTATAGCCTTCCTCGATAAATGTACTATCCAACACTGTAGGAATTTTTCAAATCGGAACAGTAGTTCCTGAAATTAGCGCATTCAAACAAACAAACAAATTCTTCAGCTTTATAATATTAGTATAATAGCTGTTTCCCGCAACTTCGTTCGCATGGAATTTAGAAACCAAACCCTAACAAATGGTACAAAACAACTACCCACTGGGACTACTGTATCTATTTAAAAAATACCACATCAAAATCCGTTGTGTAGTTTTGAAAATATAAGCTCACATAGGGACATACAAACAAAAATAACGATTTTGTTTTATAATAAGTAAAGATAATGGCACGGAACCTTATTATTCTTTATGCGTCACGTAACGTGAGAATTGTAAGTTCCTCAACTACAAATTAAGATTAATATCCAAATTAAATTTATTCGCGAAAGCTAGAAGTATTTATAGCTATAATTATATAAGTAATTATCGTGCAGAGATATATGCCAGAGGCGATGGTTAAGATTAACAGCGGCAGATCACGCTAACAATAGGCCCGGTCAGATGCAGAGTCTATTTCTCTTAGCATATTTTGCTCTCATTGCGTTCTTACAGTCTAGACGTAATATTTCTAAGTAATACTGACATTGTATAATTCCAAGTAGTATTATTTGTACACTCCATAAATATACATTAATTTATTTACAGTTTTATTTGTAGATCTTATATTTGAATCGGAATATTTTATGATAGACCTTTTATTTATTTTATTGAGATAAAAATATTAGTACTGTGATGTTAAATCGTAATTTAAGATGTCTACCTCTTTAGTTCTATTGACTAAGAATCAAGTAAATCTAATAAAAAAAAATTACAAAAAAATAACACTAGTCATTAGGTTTGATAGTGAAAGAGATTAATATCTCTATAAAAATATAATGTTTTATTACATAATTAAGAGAAAATTAAAATACTGAAAAGATTTCTTTAATATCATTATATTATTATGTATACAGTAAGCATACTGATACTTTTCTGAGGTGTACCCATAGCTTAAGATTGCACTTTGTACACGTGGATAAAAAGGTCTAAAATTTTAATATAATTATCTTCTAAAAAATACATAGGCTTACAATCTAATAAAAAAAAATTGCATCGCATTGTAAATTTGGCGGGCTTCGTGGTCTAGTGGTTCATATAACGGACTGCCGTTCACGAGGTCGCGGGTTCGATTCCCGCCTCGGACAATCGTTTGTGTGATGTTTATAAATGTCATACCAATGTTTGTCTTGCGTCTGGGTGTTTCTATGTATTCTACCTAAGTATATATTTACAAAAGAAAAGTATTCTATCCGTATTCTGGTACCCATAACACAAGCATAATAAGCTTAGCTTGGGACCAGAGGACGTTGTGTGAAATGTCCATGAATATTTATTTATTTATTTTATTTATTTATTATCGCCACATGTATTTTTTATACAAGACTAAAAAAATAACATAATTGAAATACATGCATGAGATATATTTAAAAACATTAACATAATTGAAATAAGTTTTAGTAATGAAAGCAGATGCAACGGCAAACGTCGACTCCAACTTCATTTACTTTTCACCAAATGACAGCATTAATGTGAGGCTTAATAGTCATAACTGGAACTCGTTCGGTAACAGAGAACAAATCAAATAAAAAGCACTCACTTTGTGGGTATGTGAGTATTAAAACAAAACATGGAGCGCACTTATTTCCAATTCCAGTGAGTGCGGCACCGCTCCTTAAAATTCACAGGGCGGTAGCGCGTGGTAGGTGTATTTAATCTGAATTATTTCAAACTGACTGACAGGATATCAGAGCGACACTCACAAAAAAAACATAGTAATACCACAAAAGGGGAAAAGTTACGAATAAAGATGAGTCTTTGTTTGCGAAGCGATATTAAAATGGCAGGATGTCTTCAGAGTCGTGCCGAGCTAGAGCCGGATCGCGAATGTTAACCGCTTGACTCGCCTCTGATTAAAGAGAAGCGATTTTGGACAGAATGACTGATGCGCACGTGATTTCGAGGAATAATGTTGTTTATTAAAATATGGACGGATATTTCAACTTCGTGATAGGAAGGGCCTGTTTATTTCGTGCATACAAATTAGGGTACACGCTTAAAATCGAATAAAGCTACTGTTTAGTCTATATTTTATAGCTGCCACTTATTTATTGAATCTTGTTACTGAATATAAACTGCCTACGCTTGGGTCTTTGAGTAACTGCTACATCGAAGTTGTGTCTCGTTGACTAACCTCGATAAATATTCGTAGCCCACGTTTGCGTTTGCTGGAAGCGTAATTATCTCGAATTAAGGGAGTCATTACAGGAGCGGAGGTTAACGAAGTCGCTCGTACTGAGTGTCGAGCTCCGACGAACGTTGCCTCATAACCGGAAGGTTCAGTTTCGCCCCCGAAAACGTTGACGCTTTGCAATCATTAACAAGGTACTGTCCTGCACAAAACATTCAGTGCCTATTTAATTTCCCCTTTTCGGTAATGACCGTCATTGTGCATATCCAATTAAGTACTAATTAAGTTGCGTGTTCACATCCTACCTTTTCTTAAAGTTGTGGACATGTTCTTTTGAGTAACTATTTATGTGTAATGTATGTCGCATGTGAGTCACAACAAAAGCATTAAATCCAGTGTTGTCAAGGATTCAGTCGCAAAGCTCATCTAAATATAGAACGTATATCGAGATGATTATACAGAGAACGAGTTTGTGGTTTGCAAGAGTTATCTGCGGTTACGTATTTCTGTTCACACCTGCGGTCTACTTCAATTATGAAGCCTGGGCGGGAAAGCTCTAAGCGCCGAATTAAAATTGTTCAATGTAATGTTGGTATTTCTGCGTACGTATAAGATTTATTTGTTTAGTTGACACCTAAAAGGCCTCCTCGCATTAAGAGCTTCTGATACCTTAGTATTGTACCTATATAATGAAAATATTAAATTTTCGCAGGTACCACAAAGACGGGGAAACATTTATCTTTCTCGGCATTAACGCGCTAAAATCGTGTCGTGCTACTGTCGCCATAAATCATTATCATCAAATAGTATTCCGGACGGCGACGTCGGCTTTCATCGGACGCTTTCAATCTGGCCCTCCTTTATTTCATTACAATAAGTAATTCACTCGCCTACCATTCAGTCACTTTTCGGTAAACATTTTGTGAAATTGGCAATAAATTCCCCTCGAAAATATCGTTCCGTCGACTAGAACTCGACCTATTGATAACAATAGAGCAACTGAGATGTCGTCTTATGAAGATGTTCATTTCGTTTTGTTTGGCGTAACAATAGTTTTATTTAGCTTCGAGCCCACTGCCCACACGCCTCAGCTAATGGTCAGGATTGTATGAAGATGTAAAAATGAATGGCCCGTCTTATAAAAGGCTAATAATAAGTTCTCAAGCGGCTGCGATCGAAGTATATTGTTCGGTTATTTTTTGTATGCATGTGTAGATCGAGGTATAGCTCCATTATAATAGGGTAGGTGTCAATCGTGGCCGAGCTGGGTAGGCAAGTGGCAGGTGTACTCTGTATATAGGCAACAACGCGGCGGGAAATAAAAATGCCCATAATTTCATTCTGCAGCTGCCCGTCAAGCTAGCATCGATTCGAACCGGACCGCATGTACCTACGCGCTTACCTTTATAACTCCGGATTCCACAAAGCATTACGAGCCCATCATTATTCTTAATTTGTTTATTTTCTGCTTGGCTTATTAATGTAATAACAATGTATTTTAGAGTGCCTCGTATAATATTACCACCTTGATGTAAGCACATATGGTAGAAGTACTCGATATTCGTGAAATTTAATATCATTTTAGTTGGTTAAAGCTTATTAGGAACGTAGATACATGATTATTTTTTATCAACCTAACGAATAGAAACAGAATCGATAACGAAAGAAAAATATTTACGTGCTTGAGACTTTTCCGTGAATTGTTGTGCTTAATAAATCATTTCTATCACAGAAAATAATGTATGTAAATAATCCAAGTATGTGGTAGTCTCAACTCATAATTAGTTAAACTTAAGTTAACTGTACTCTGTACAAAATCAATTTAATTAATTAATAACCACTTTTTCGCTTTTGTTGCGACAGCGTAGTATTCAAGCGCCATGGAGAAATCCCGCTGCGTTTAATTTTAGTTGTTATTCATATTGAAATACTATGTAGGATATTAACATGATGAAAAATCCTAGCTGGCACGTGCGGCTTAAGGCACGCCCGCTTCTAATCTCTACTGAATAATACATAAGATTCTCGATAACCTACTATTAGTGTTCAGACGCATTTAATACAATTTTCTATTACCAAGCATTATGGAGAAATATGAAGTAAATATTATGGCAAAGTTCATAATCTCATACGCGAATGAACATCACACCCCTCTTAACGAATGCTTAATTAAATCTCAATACAAAGAGTCTACTCTTTGTTCATATATGAAGGGGAATACATAATATTTAGACAAGCGTCCTTATATTTTAGGCTTAAGGCGCTCTAGGCTTAATGCTAAGATAATTTTGTAGGTATGTCTCACAATTTAGTTGATTTTATTTATGTTCTTAGCTAAGGCCTGCGGTTTCACCAGCGTTTATAGTTAATGAGCCCCAAAATTCACAAACGTTAAGACAGGACGATACCAAATTATGCTCCATACAAAAGTATGGGTATCATACTTCCGTTTTTTCTTCGCGAAAGTTAAACCGATTTTAATAGCTTTTGCGGTTTGTTATAGATAAAGAGTATATCTATGCTTTAATTTAATTGGTTTAATCACGTAGACAATATTTAGCAAAATTATGCTTTTAAGATAAGTCGGCTTATTTTTCCTACCACCAGTTCAGGACATGCAATTCGCTAAGAAGTAGGTATATTTAATTTTATAGCTGTTTAATTTATATACCGAACTATGAAATAAATCCACAAACTTGTATTTAGAGTCATTCCAGCCTCAATTGGAAAGCAATTTATTTTATCTTAAGATACTTCTTATAGTTATTATCGTGATATAAAATATTTACAGCACAATAAAGGCGTCTTTACCCCAATAATAAAATTAATATATGTGATAAGATAATGAATTTTAAAACGCTTCCATTCCGTGTTCAATCTAGGATTTCTTAGTTAAAGTAGTAACTTACGAATATTTTTATAACGTTCTATGGTCCTAAATAAAGCTATTATTGCTGGCGTTACGGGTACCAGAACGCGGATAAATTATTTGATAGTTTTTTAAATACTGTACGTATTTAAAAAACTATCAAATTTAATTATAACTTTAATTATTCTTAAAACACCTAAAAAATGTAAAATCCCAATATTTATATCTGTTTGCATTGTTTAAAACATAAAAATTCATATCATTTTTGAGGGTTCCGTAGGGTTTTGAGACTTAACTGTCCGTCTAGCCGCCCGTCTGTCACCATGCTGTAACTCTCGAAAGGTGATAGCTGAAAATTTGAAATTAATAGAATAGAATACTCTTTATTGCACACCATAAAGTTATACAGAAGTTTAAGGATTACAAGAACATAGTAAGTACAATAGACGGTCTTATCGCAGTTTGCAATCTCTTCCAGACAACCTGTGGTTACCTTGGTTTCAACCAACCTTAATGTTTATTAATTGATGAAATAACAATAAATACATATCATCATTATTCTCCAGTCACATGGCGGTCGGCCTCGCGAATATATTTTATGCTAATTGCTGGCACAGAACCCTTAGAAAGCAAGTTCAACTCGTAACTGACCGTTTTTATAAAAAGATACAAACAAATGCAATAGTATAAATTGATAGAAGTAATTTCCTTTAACAACTGAAAAGCAAACTATTCACTTGTAGCATTGTAAATCGTTTGTAGTTTGCGCCTTTTATTGATATTCATAGCGCATAGACGAGATATCAGCGAGTGGGTATAAAACTTTGCGTGAATATCATTTGTATGAGTCACGAGTGATAGCGATTTGCCATCGCCTTGTTTCTGAATCCATCCAAGTAAATAGCTTAGTTCAATAACTATAAAAACACTTGAAATACCTGACTATTATTTTACATTATTGCATTGTCATCGGTTCTTAATATGTGTGCAATATTTCAGATCAGTCTGACTGCTGCAAGTGGGTGAAAATAATTTTCAAAGATTACGTCACATAGATTAATATATTGATAGATACGTAACGAACTAATAAAGGCATGTTAATTATAAAAAAATCTGTTTGTGGCATCCATATCAGCATGTTATATGGTCGAAATCAAAAAAAGAATTAAAAGTTGTTGTATGTCTGTCAATCTATTTGTTTGTTGTAATAATTAAATCGGCTAGACATATTTTGTATGGACTTTCACTGCTAAAAGGAAGTAAAATGAAATTATAATACTATTTTAATAAAATTATAATACTAATTATACTAACTCCCTTTCTTTGTTTTCTCCATGACTGATGCAATTAACTATTTATTATTGGAAGGATAAGTATGGGGCACCATCCTTATCGGTTTCTCCGACCCTGGTATGATCTGGTACGAGAGCAAGTGTCATTATTTTTATAAAATAATGCACATAATGTAAAAAAAGACCCTCATTCCAGGAAAACAGGAGCAGTCGTCGAGAAAGTACAGAAATCGTAATATTATTATGTACAAAGACTGTTTTCAAAGTAAGATTAATTCTGCAATCCCTATAAATTATGTTCACCAGCTTATGTTTAAACAAGCTTTCTAGTCTGGTAATTTATATATTAAACAAAATCTCGTTTTATTACCTACTTAATTTTTATCGATAACCACAAAATAGTGATGTTCGATAAATACAAGATATGTTATAAAGATTAACGATAAAATTAGTTATTAAAAATTTAGTATAGTCATCACATTTTGAAATAAAATTAAATGACTATTTTTGTGATTTTGATTTTAATCTCGACAAAATATTCGGAGTTAAAGCAATAATGATGTATAAAGAATGATGTCCATGATGATTTGGCAGAAAACTTGGTACGAGATCATCTATCTTGATATGTAGGAAGATGGGACAAAAAATATTGTTAATAAAGTGCTAAGCACAAATGTGGAACGTTTAAGGGATGTTTTTATATCAGACTGATATACAGCCGGTAAAAGATTGAAAGATGAGATAATAATTAACAGAAAAGAAAAATATATTTTGAATTGTCCTGAATAATTATTACATACATTTCAGCTATTGATTATCGTTAACTGGAATCATTTGGGGCTCGATTTTGAATAAAAATTAAGCAATGAGTCGCGCAAGTGTTAGAAAAAAACATAAAAAAATTAAAAGAAGCCTAGAACTTAAGCCTTAAAGCCTTAAAAGTTGAAGAAGATGAAGAAGTTATTATTTTGCCATACTGTGAAATAATAGCGTTTATAGTATTCTGCCTTTTTAACAGTTATTAACGTGATTAAAGTCCCGGTAATATTAACATTTTATAATAGCGTTTATTCTGTACTAGCTGTTGCCCGCGACTCCGTCCGCGTGGAATTTGGAAAATCTTTTTCGCATTAAAATGTAGCCTATATCCTTTCTTAGTGTCTAAAGATTGTGTGTGCCAAATTTCATCAAAATCGGTTAAGAGGTTTAAGCGGGAAAGCATAACAGACAGACAGAGTTACTTTCGCATTTATAACATTAGTAGGGATTAAGTGACAGTAATATTTATAGACACCTTAGAACAGTATTTTTGCAATGTGGTATGCCATAAATAAAACAAAAAACTAATGTCATATAAAAATTTTATATACAGTACTTATAAACTCATATGACGTAGTTTAATGATATTACTAGAAAAATTTGTCTAAATATCTGTCAGTATTATAAAATATTTCATTGAAAGCGATGAAAGTTTAATGAAATGTGAAGTATGACCGCGTCATAACATGCGTAGATTTTTTTAAATCACCATAATAATAAAAATACATTATTTGTGACGTGTAAAGTAGTTTTTTATTGTGAAATGATTTACTAAGTGTATAATTGAAATATTTATAGGCATGATATTAAGTACATCATAAATTTAATAAGAAATTGAAATAACCAAGTTGTTTGGTAATACAGCAGACCCGCGTTAGTCCGCCAAACGTTTTCCAAGGCAGTACCAGACTATTGGATTTGTCGGAGTATAGGCTAATGTTTCAGGGCTCTATGGTTTCTTTTTAAAGAGAGTACCTTTTATGCTGATAATTTACAGATCCAAACAAAAAGATTATGTTTGAACTATAACTTTTGTAATTGAATATATCTACTTCTAAAGATTTTTATTGTCCTTTACGAAAAATTGCGTAATTGTATACCTACTCGTAAATATGTATTACTCTGTTATTTAAGTTTTAGTAATAAGTTTCTGAAAGATACATTATTTTCGTATAATCCTATCTAGTACATATATAGAATCACATCTATACAATGTGTGTCTAATAGATGTTTACTTATGATCAAAGTATTTATAAATTATTAAAGAAAGACTGGTGATTCTTATAAATGGTTTACAACTTTTGAAGACTTATAACGTTTCTTTACATTGTTTGAATTCCCTCAACTGTAACCGACCAGAAGAAACTAAATAACGGAAAAACGCATAGAATACGCAAATAAACAATGGTCGATTTAACAATCTAGCCACTATATTTATTGACTAAAAACTATTATCATCATCCTAACCTTTATTGTTTAGTTTTGCCTACGTTTGAGCAAGTATCTCCTTACACTATACACTTTTTGGTGTTTGAATTTAATAAACTTATCCTTTTTTACACGCTTTTATTAGTCCGGTACGTACCTATCTATCAAAGTATTAATCTATGTAACTAAATCTTTAAAAATGATTTTTACCTATTTGCAGTAATCGGATTTGCACACATATTAAGAACTGATGAAAATTTTATAATTTAAAAAAGATGTAAGGATTTTCATTTTTAGTTTTTGAACTAAGGACTTATTCTGTGCATGTTGCACACATAGACTTGAAAATCTCTTGGAGGTCTCTACATTTCTTGTTTTTTCTAACTTAAACATCGTAATCGTCATTTTTCAACCCAATAAACACTTTATACTAATAAATATGCTAAAATCGGTTTACCCTACCTGACTAAAAACAAAACTATATCACAACTTACCAAATTAATATTTTAACTGTTATTAACTAATTACATTGGTTCCCTAATGATTGACCAAAAAATTATTGACAAATGATCATTTGACAAACAACGTTACCTTTATCTTTATCTTTTATCTTACAAAAACATACTTAGCAAATGATTCATTAGCAAACATTACACTTGACAAATGTGTTAAGTATTCAAATGTCAATTGACCTTTTTGTCATTTCACCAAATGATATGTTTCCTAAATTAAGTTGTTTTGTATGATGTATC
This sequence comes from Orgyia antiqua, assembly GCA_916999025.1. Taxonomy (NCBI): domain Eukaryota; kingdom Metazoa; phylum Arthropoda; class Insecta; order Lepidoptera; family Erebidae; genus Orgyia; species Orgyia antiqua. The sequence goes on from OU779862.1 coordinate 27,560,773, forward strand.
ACTATCATCATGAATCATTATCATCATGAATCATTATTAAAGGGAGAAATGCCAATGCCATGAAAAGTCGCTTCTGGCACTCGCCGGCCGCTCTGCCGCGGCACTCTCGCTTTGCTCGCTCGGCTCGTGCGTTTGGGGTTAAAGTTCTAGCCTAACCTAACCCAATCTAATAAAAGAGATATATCTCCAAAGACGAACAGGTTAACAAGTAATTATTACGCAAATAATGTAAAATATTTTTTTTTCATTCTTTCTAATAAAATATATCAATTAATACTTATAGTATTTTCTTTTTAGGAAAATCCAGAGTAGTGGCTTTGCAAAAAAATAAGCAAAAGATGGTCATTTTAACAAGAATACGTAATTTTTAGGCCAATAGTAGATTTATCTGATAACTCAGATGCCAAATGTTAGTTTTGTAAAGTAATAATTTATAAAATGTTAAAATGACCAATTGGCGAATTCATTGTTTTGCCAAACGTTGTTTGTCAAGTGTAGTTTTGCCAAATGATTTTTGGTCAAACAATCGGACACCAATTACATTGCGTACTCAAAGTATTAGAATCATATTCTAATGATATTATTGTCTAGTTTTTTTACAATCGCTTGAACTCACACTACGCCTTTACACGATGCAGTAGGCAGTTACCGTCACGACTGCTTGCGGGCGCGGCTTGTCTGAGGGTGGCCCACAATTCATTGTGCTTTGTTTGACTAACGTTTCCTGCTACAAGTTTCACTATAACTATTAGTGATGTTCATAAAAATATAATGTAGATTGACACAAAACTATTTGTATTTTCGTAAACTTAAAAGAACTTTAATTAGTTATTAAAATACTTACGAAATTTAGTAGTTAAAATAAGTTACCTATTCAGTTTAAAAACCTCGTTTCAATGTAAAAACTCTAAGGTTCCACCGGTAAAACCCCAAGAAGTTCACGAACTTCGTTTAGTATTTAGACCATAGAGATTTTATTTGTAATTGTATAGAACTTTGTTTAATTTAAATCTCCAAAATTTAAAACCAAACTGATGTTTTCTATAGTGTATGTATCTCGTTCGAAAATTTAGCTAGCTAGTTACCGAACTCCTCCGAAACGGCTTTACCGATTTTTACCAAATTTTATATGCGTATTCAGTAGATCTGAGAATCGGCTACTATATATTTTTCAAACAGACATTTGTATGGCAAAACAACGTTTGCCGGGTCAGCTAGTAATCTTCTAATATATAAAATTCACGTGTCACAGTGTTAGTTACCGTACTCCTCCGAAACGGCTTGATCGATTCTTTTCAAATTTTGCATACATGTTCAGTAGGTCTGAGAATCGGCCAACATCTATTTTTCAAACTTTTTTTTTAGTATGGCAAAACAACGGTTGCCGGGTCAGCTAGTATTATATATTATACGATAACCTAATCTCAGCTTTTCCTGATATGCACAGAAAAATTGTGACGGTGACACCAATGCTGATGCGTCAGAAACTTAAACTAAAATGAAAACAACTATAGTGTATTTTGACTAACTATTATTAAACATAGCTATTTCGTTGTAGGTACATTACTATTCTAATTAAAATCATTTGTCTAGTCTAGAATATACAGCTTTTATGAAAGTAGCACTCATATTACATATTATCAATTTTAATATCTCTATATTACTTAACATATTATATTTAAAGGTTAAATATGAGCTTAGTAGCTCAGTAAATTGCCTCGATGGAGACAAAGGCTAAGTAACAGAATATATTAACGTTATATTGGGACAACGTAAAGAGACCTAAATCATTTATTTAATATTCTTTGGTTTATATTACGGCTATTACTATTCCACGAACATTTTTTCTATGAATTCATAAGATATAACAAATAGGTTTTTATGTGGCTATAAAAATAGGCTAAATTATCTTTGTTTATAATGTTGAAAGGCTTACAGAACTCAAATACTGTAATGTAAGAGTTACGTCATGGTGCATCTAAGTAAGGCTTTGAAGAACTTATTACTAAACACTATAAGTTACGCGTTCAGTGTTAGTCAGCGTAGTACTAATAAATAAAAGTATACTCTTATATTGAGACCAGTCCTAACAGAAAAAGAATAAGAGATTGATAAAGAAAGAAAGATAAAGAAAGAGTGATAAAGCCAATTTTGCGCAAATTTTGTATCATAATTATGTATAAGAAACATTTCTTCAAATAAAAATTGCAAATTTTCCCCTAATAATGTTTATATTTCTAGCGGTTTTGCTAACTAAATAGTTAACACAGTAATATTTACTATAACGTAACTGTTAATATTTATTTACATCAGTCATAAACATAACTTAGAACTATTAAAACTGCTCTAGTTTGTAAACATCAGCTTTCACTTGCCTTCTCGTTAGCCATACTATGTCTGTTACCGTTAACATTATCATACCGTTATTTACAAATTTATGTAAAAACTTAATCAAAAATATATCATTTAAATTTGGCGTTAATAATCAAAGTTATTTAATTGTATAGAGCGCTAACAAGCTCGGAATGGTCACTTTATTTCTACATTGAGTAAATGAAACGTCAGTCGCAAAACTTATGTATCCATTCTTAGAATGTTTTTATAGAAAAGACGATCTAATAAAACCAGTCTTTAACAGTCTTAGTACTAGCCTTGTTTTGTGATTTGAAATAGAAATAATAGAAGGCAGACTCGTGACTTGCTATCTATAGTTTCATTGTATTTGTTTGAAGTGTATCTAATGAAAATTATCTTTGATGTTACAAAATACCTTAATATTATTTTACTTTACTTCGATTATTTTAACTTCACGTCTAAAAGCTGCAACCTTATCTTCTTCCTCACCTTCTGAGATCCCCTGAGATAGAATTTTTATTATTAAATGAAATTATTGTTTATTTATTTGACGGGCTTCGTGGCGGAGTGGTTTATGTAATGGACTGCCGATCACGAGGTCGCGGTTTCGATTTCCGCTTGGGACAATCATTTGTGTGATATCCATAAATGTAATACAAATGTTTGTACTGCGTCTGGGTGTTTTCTATGTATTATAAGTATGTATTTACAAAAGAAAAGTAGTATATGTAGTCTATCCGTATCTGGTAGTACCCATAATACAAGCGTAGAAATATAGCTTACTTTGGGACCAGAGGACGTACACTGCTGGGCACGGGCCTCCTTCACTTTGAGAGAAAGTCTACTCATACAGCACAAGCGAGACGTGTTGGCAGAGGGATTGGTTTAAAGTTTTCCATCTCACACAGAACATTTCTGCTTATTAAATCCCCTCAGCTGGCTCTTAGATCACCTTGGCGAAGAAATAGGGTAATAATACTTGTATTTTAACTCCATCACGGCTTGAAATATCCGATCTAATGCTAAATACAAACTTATCATATGTATGTAGTAAATTGTATGTAAATATGTGGACACCTGCTGAATACATTTGGGTATGCGTTAGCGTTCAAGGCGTGTTTGTGATTCAATAGGGTGCATTTGACTGTGTAAACCTATTAATATGGACACTTCAGTATGATGTGGTTACGTTTTATGTAAATTTTCTTAAGGATAATGTGACGACTCCTAAGAATTACGCGTGACCCGATATTGTGATGCTACTTATTGTATTTGAAGAGGGGATAATCGATACGTAGACAGCTTGTCCCTACGCATAATCGATTCGGTTCTCGTCATTTAAAATTGTAATGGAGAATTGTATCAATCAAGATAAAAGGTAGTATTAATTAAGTATACTCGTAGTAGGTACTATAAAGATAAAGGTATAAGTTGTTCTTGTTTTTTGTTAGCCCATAATATATTATTATGCTGAGACCTTCTCGTAGAAAGTGTATTCAGTCTTGTTTACCAGGATATGAGATGGTAGTCTTGCAAGATAAGCCATAGATTTTTGTAAAACCTAGTCCACTCTAATCTTTGTAAATATTTAGTCTCGCTAATATTTAGCCTCTACCAGAGGTAATTGATGTAATATAATTGAAAAGTAAATAAATGTCTCCTGAATTTTTAGTAAATTTTATCAGCATGCCCTTTATCACAATAGCAGGTGAATGGGATACAAAAAACTTAGTTTTACAGTTGTTGGTCATTTTAGTAGTTTATTAACTAAGCACATTTTTAAATAAAATAAAAATGTAAATTTTTATAACTATGTTTTTGTTACTTTTTCAAAGAACTTTTGTTATAATAAATCCGTAGTTTATATATATTTTTACATTTTATTTGAAATCTCATGGTTCCATTTACAAAAGCGCCATGACTCGACACGTACCTATATAGTGAATACAAAAGAATTTTTTTGCCAGTCAACTGCCCAAAATATTTTGTGTATACAATTTATTATATTGCTTGATAGAACGGTTGTAACGGAGTAATATATTTCATATTTATCCCTTAATTTGACTATATTAATAAAAAAGAGAAGGATTGTAATATGTATGAAAGGTCAAGAAATTAATCTCGGAAAATAATGATCCGTTCACACATTTTTCTTCCCAATGAGGAACCTACAGTCTTTAAGGGTGATATAGGCTATGTATTTTGCATTTATGTAGTAATTCTAAACAGGCGTAAGAAGTCCCGAGTTACACCTAGTTTTAATATAATACAATACTATAAGATCAATAAGGAACTGAAGTGTTATTTGAAGTTTGTTTTAATAAAAACGTTTCTTTAAACATCTCTTTAAAAAACTATAACAACAAACAAATTAAATAAAATGATATGATATTTCTCATAAGTTAGATTATGAAAACACCATTAAAATAAAGCAACCATATCTATATAATAAAAATAAATAAATATTCATATAAGATATATAGAGCTAATAAAATAAAACTACTATCGTGAATGATACTACAATCTTATTAAGTACAAGAATAATGAAATCAACATTTTTTTATCATTTGCTCCGATCTTCACTGCACCACTCGTCGATGCGATTATCGTAGTACAAGAAAAAAAACTAAACTTATCGTTGCTGTCACTAATACTAATCTTACATCTGAAAGAATGTCCGAATGTATTTCGAAATCATTTCGAATTATTAGCCGTTAATGCTGCATCGTAACATTTTACTGGTTTATAACCGAACCACTTAGTACTAAAGCTCAAATTACCACGACATTATCCTACAAAGCCGGTATTTTCTTATCTAATAGTATACACAGCTACTTCTTTCTTTATTCTTTGTTAAGATTAAAATAATATAATACTTGATTTATTTTATGGTTATTATATTGAAAGTTTATTATAATAAAAAGTGATAATTTTATTTGTATTTATAATTTTTTGATAAATAAACCTTTCAACATAATATAGATAATCTTAATTGTATGTAATTTATGTGGAATTTACAACAACAAATTATTTTCTTTTAGCTGATGTAAAGATTGAAATAAGTAGCCTATATTTTTGACTGATTGTTTCAAAGGTGATAATTTGCATTGGCAGCCATCTTTTATACATCTTTAAATAAATCATTTATCTCACTCTAACAAATTACATTTAAAACCTAAATAGCAAACAGAATGATTTGTATCTCACTCTCTCTCCAGCCCATTAACGTCCAACGGTTGGTCACGAGACTCATCTACTTCGGTATTTGGTCCACTACACTAGGATGATTGATTGATATGATATGTATACTGCCGTATTTAATCCACATTGTTTGAACTGGTGGCTATTATAGGTTATTTAGAAACTTTTTTTAAAATTGGAACCTAAACATTAGCTTCTTAATAATAGTCAAAATTTATTATTTGCCAGTAACACGCTCGCTCCACATATCATTACCACTTGTAGCAATGATAGAGACTAACAATATGTTACTAGTGATAGTAACTCCGACCAAATGACTGGAATTATTATTACCGTTACCAGATTCAGTTGATGACCAGATATAAATCTATTAATAACATTCGGTCAGTGCCGACGGACATATCTATAAATGATGAGTTTCATTTCAGATAAGATCATCTCCGATATCCGAAATGATTGATGGAGACCCGCTCGATATATTACGTAGGAATTCTATTAAGTGCATTCTCGAGTATTGTTTTCTAGCCCATTATACTCACATTAGCATAGTTTGTTAGTCGTAACAACTGAAGCAAGTTATCTAAGCCCCGTGTGTAATGTATTCTAATTAATTTTCAATCAGATATTGTTTTCAAACAATAGATAAGGTCGTACGTAGGATGGTTTAATTTATATAAAATACGTTCAACGACAAAGAGAATACATATCTATACACACATAGATACATACATAGGTATGTGTTTCGATTGATTATTAAATTATGTACATATTAGTAATAGATTGGAAAAAGTCTTGGTAGATTGCAGCATCTACGGTTACTTTATCTGTATTCTACACGGAAGTATTTCTGTAGGATTTAACTTTCCAAATATGTTCAAATAAAACTACTATTTACGGATTTAGACGCGTGTATTAGTTTTAAATTTTAGCCCGACGCTTTCCAAATGTGTGTATGTTAATGACTAAGAAATAGGTATTTATCTGCTTCATACATTAAAACTCAAACTGATTTTATAATGTCATAATAGTAATAATAATGATTTGAATAGGCAAGCTCTTATAAAACGTCCGAAGCTAGGTGTCTGTTCCAAAAGTGAATACTATGGAGAATAACGGACAAAATACTCCACATCTTCATAAACACTTATGAATTTTAGTTCTTGTTTGCCTTTCGCGATATCTAAAGTTTGTAACAATGTTCAGTCTGAATGTGTGATGAATGAACACATGATGTGAACTTCATGGTGTCTGTTTTTATGCGAAAGGCTAGCGCTAGCATTTTTCCTAAAGTGTCAAAAGAAGTAATACTTCCAAAATGAGCATTTGTATTGCATTTTACGTTCAAAATGTGGTATTACATTAATAAATTCTGTTATTTGGTATGACATCTCTCATGGGATTAACTATAAGAGATCTTTCGGGTTCTTGTAACCACAAACAATATACCCTCAAGGGGACTCGAATGTTCTTTCACGACAAATTTCTCAAACTCGTACATCTCTACAAACTTTGTTTAACTATGTCCGGTTGGAGCACTGCTGTCATGTGAAAAGTAGCTTACTTACTTTTGAATTTGGCAAAGTATGTTTATCGATGAGGCTGTACGTATTAACCAATTTTCAGTATAATTATTTTGTTGTAAACATAGAATAGCGACATTTTTAGGAGTTTTCAATCACGTGTGGGTTTAAATGACAGCAGTACCTATAAATATTATACCAGTTATTACCTTTTTGTTATTCAACAAGCATTAGTCTTCATTTTCAGGAGCAAGAGGCACGGCCTCTGGCAAAAAGACCATAATTCAAAATTTATATACAAAATTTAAATCTCTTATTACACTCTAAACTATATTGTAATAAGTTAAGACTGCCACCTATACCCGATAAAAATATACAACAAAAACACTAAACCCTCTTAAGCTGCCTAGACATCTATCAAAGAGCTTCAAAAATTCTGATACATCAATGCGCAATTAAGAAAAAAATAAATTTAACCGGTTAAAATAAAATATTTATTACTAATTCCGAAATTACACAATTATAGAATCTACTTTGATTTCATTTATTTTATCAGATACAAAGATTTATGATCAGCGTAGACACATTTCGTCAGATAAAATTACAGTCAAGTTATAAAAAGTTTTAATACGAAAGTTCAAACAAGAATTTTGATGTGGCCAGATGTTAAGAAAAAAAAAAACAAAACAAACAATAGTATATTCACTTTATTCTAATCGTGTCAAAGATATGCTTGATTGTGCAAGTCATCACATTACGTACTAAGCTTTATTGTTAACATCCTTCAAAGAAAAACAAATGAATTTAAATCACTACGTAACATTGAGTCAGAGGAAATGCGGAGGCGTTGGCACGAACAAAACTTTTGGTATATTTTATATTGCTATCTCGTTTACACTCATTAGTAAAACACGAAAGAAAAGATAACGAAGGGTGAGAACAAGAAAACTCATGAATGCTTGATGTAGTTAGTAATTTTTGTTAATTTATTAGCGTTAAGATGTTTTGCAAGATACATAATTTTTACTCTTTATGTTAATAAGTAATACATATTTCATTTTTTTTAAATTATTTTGTTAGGTAGGTACGTCGTATACCTATTATTTCTGAGACCTACCTATCAAAGAACCAAGAGACCCACCGCGCCAAACATGACGGGGGGACCTAATGCTCCCCCCATCGGGTCGGGGCCTGATTAGCGGGGCCTCCCCTTGCCGGGTCATGGTAAAGCTCAAGGCACCATCATGGCCTGGCAGGGCAAGGCGAAGAAAAAAATCCTATCAAAGCACAGCTAAAAATATTGAAGCTAAACGTTTGTATTTCCTTAAATCCTTTTACATTTTAACAGGTGAGTCCTAAGAACTATTTAAAAAATCGAACCTCTATGATTTGAAATAGGTCTTAATACGAAATTACGAATAAAAAGCTAGTAATATAGCTTGTTATGATTAACTTTACTATACTAGGTAAATATGTATGTACTATGTATGTATGTTAACATAATTCAAAAATATAAAAATACGTAATCATTAACATCAATTGAGTTTACCATGGCTGTGCTTCCACAATCTCTAATAATTAGCAATTAGATGATCGCTATTAACTAATTAAAGACACCGTACCAAATTTGGAGCCTTCCTAAAGCTTCTCTAATGACTTGAATTCTCCACACACATTGATTTAATACGAATAAGTAAAATGTGAATGAAAAAAAAAAGGAATATACGTGGAATATGTTAGTGAGACCACACACTCGCTCGTATCTCTTGTTGCTGTAATGATATGCACATTTATTTAAAAGTTAATGTAATACATTTTATACATAGGTGTTGATGCAATGTCTTGTCGATTTAATCGGATGGTGCTTTCGTAGTCATCAGGATGTATAGTGTTTTATTTTATATATTTTAGTTTATCTTACACATCCTACACAAAGAGAAACTACTTAATTTTAAAAGAAAGACGCCTTTAGACGTTTCGAAAGTGCAGTTTATCAATCTGATATAAGACACTATACAAAAGAATGAACAAACTCTACAGTTTTTGAAGTAATTTTAATTTATAGTTGAACTATTTAGTATCACAGTGTCATTTGCGGAATTAGTACTTACTGGTCCCTAAACTAAACGAGGGGTATAGAATTGAAATGCTGATCGATTCTCAGATCTACTCGATATAGACAATACTTCATAAAGATATATAATACTAGCTGACCCGGCAAACGTTGTTTTGCCACACTAAAAAAAAAAAAAGGTTTGAAAAATAGATGTTGGCCGATTCTCAGACCTACTGAATGTGCATGTAAAATTTCATAAAAATCGGTCTAGCCGTTTCGGAGGAGTACGGTAACTAACACTGTGACACGTGAATTTTATATATTAGAATATATTTATATATTTATAGATCTATACTAATATTATAAAGCTGAAGAGTTTGTTTGTTTAAACACGCTAAACCCAGGAACCACAGGGCCGATTAAAAAAATTATTTCAGTGTTAGTTAGGGCATTTATCGAGGAAGGTTTTAGGCTTATGACATCACGCTACGACCAGTAGAAGCGAAGCAGTAGTGAAAAATATTGCAAAAATGGGAAACATTTTCTTAACTCCACACGGACAGAGTCGCGGGCAGCAGCTAGTAGCTTAGTTTGAGTCGTTTCGGAAATGTATAGTTCCTAACACCGTGACACGAAAAATTATGAGAAGTAAAAAACAGAAACAGCTTGTAGGTTATTTAGCGTTTACAGTTTTAGAGAGCAAAAATTTCATTTGAATCTGGCATTGTGCCAACGATAACAATCTTGTTGAAGTTGTTTATACTGTTGAGTTTATTACGCTTACTTACCATAAAAGTACTTAGAGTGTTATTATGTTTATTTTTGTCAACTTATGGGTTAGCGTGAACATCCTTTGTAAGCGATACGACACTAAGGCGATGCACATAATTATAGTCGGGGTAAACTTTAACTTTAGAGTTAGTTTAAAGTATTATGTATTTGCCATTATAGGCAAACATTTTTGTATAGGTATATCACAATCTATTGCGTAGTTTTGAAGATACAAGCTCACATAAGGACATACATACGAAAACACTGACTTTGTTTTATACCAAGTAAAAATATGCATACTTATTCTTCTAAAAATTTAGTTATTCTTTAACTTCAAGAATTTACTTCTCAAATATGAAATATTTGTCTAAAGATACATCTTTTAGTTAAAGACAATATGGCCGCTGCATAGTTCGTGCAAACACAATTATTCCATTACATTCAATGCTTAAAAGATATTTAAATCGATAAATTTCCCGCGTGTACCTTTAAATTTATGCCATGTAAATCTTTATGTTAATAAAGTAAATGTTTGCTTCGGTTTATCCCTTGTACAATGGACTCTCTAGAGTACCGTACAAGCTAAACAATGATAATTTCAACATGCCCCACGTATGTGTTCCGTGAAATGAAACCATGGGCGGCGTGGACAAGTATCAATCCACTAATCAGCATATTAGACTTACAAACAAAATATGCTTATAGCAGTTTAATTTTATAAGATTTTATTTATTTATTTTTATTTAATAATTATGCACACAGGAATAGTAAAATACAGTATGCATAGGATAATTCGATTTTACTTATTATTTTGTAACAAAACTTTCTAATTTCATAAAAATTATTCTTGAAAATAAGTATTTACGTTATAGATTTCAAATCTTGTCATGGTATGGATAAAATATTTTAGAGATCATTCGAACTAGTTTTAGTAATATACGTACCGAAGTTATAGACATTTGTTGTAAATAAATGAAATGTAAAAAAAATACTCAGGTATATTTTATACAAAGAACTTTATACAATAAAGCTTTATTTAAAGACGTAAATGTACAAATTTTATAGAAACAGATAAACTATGAATAGAATGACATATATTTTATTTACGAAAATACGTTGCCTACCATTGACGATCAAACTAAAAAAAACTGACGTCTTAATTCCATTAATTTTTGCTTAGAATGTTTGCAAATAAAAGCTACCAACCGTTCTATAAACCATTCATTCCTAGAAGGATAATAACGCAGACAATAATTCCTCGTTATTATCGAGTGATGGATGGTTCACCTGGCCAGGTAGACATGATGATTATTATTAAACTTTTTTCCTCATACACAAAAAACTAACAGCCAAACGTAAACAGTTGTATTATTTCAAACACAATAGCATAACTGGTAGTGCCGTATCTAATTTTAATCGGTTATGCTAGTTTAATTACGGTGGGGCTTGTGGCGTGGTGGTTAAATAACTGGCTCTTTTGCACTATGTCGTGGGTTTGATTCACACACGGGGCTACCATATATTTGTTTGTACTGTACTGCGGGATGTTTTAAAAATTTTATAACTACACATTTACTAAATAAATAAATATTCATGGACATTTCACACAACGTCCTCTGGTTCCAAGCTAAGCTTATTATGCTTGTGTTATGGGTACCAGAATACGGATAGAATACATATTATACCACTTTTTTCTTTTGTAAATACACACTTATAATACATAGAAACACCCAGACGTAGTACAAACATTTATATGACAATTAGAAAAATCACATAAATGAATGTCCCGAGCGGGAATCGAACCCGCGAACTCTTGATTGGCAGTCCGTTACATGAACCACTCAACCACGAGGCTCGTCTATACTATACTTAATGTAAAGTTTCAAATTCGTTATGAAAAAACCTGCAAATGATTGTCTGTAATCAATACGCTTATTAACAATTTAATCTCATTAGTACGTTCTAGAATGAAAGATGATATATTTCTGAGTCGAGTACTCGTATTACAGTCAATGATAATGTGCGCTTTAATAATATTTAATATTTTATTCAGATCATATACCGCTGTTGCAACAGTGCCTTGTGTCAATGCTTTATAAATTTTAATTGATATGATGAACTTCATTACTAACAAAGATTGTACTGCTGATCAAATTACAGGGCTATAATAAATATTTAAAGACAATTTGTCATAGAGACCTAAACTAAGAAGCTTCTCATTATGATTTATGATGCCAAAGTCCCAAGTCATACTATTAGGTACCTACAACTTTAGTAGGTATAGTTAAAAACTAATAATCTCATACTACTGTAATTGTAATAAGCCCATGATTTTATTTCGGAGGAAGCTAATAAAAAAATTTCTAATTTAATAAAGCGGGGTAACTGTGGAGCTTTAGAACAATCGAAATAACAAAGCCAATTCAAATGCAGGCATGGGCTCCAAATGGCACAATTGTATTTTATATGCAAACATTTTAAAAATTATGCAGGTAAACGAAATAATTTATATTGTTACACAAATTTGTTTGGAAAAAAATCAAATATAAGGGCTCCTGCAATATTATCAATTGCGCAGTGAGGTCTCTAATTCGGCATCATTTTACGAACCAAAAATTCATTCAACATTGAAATCGGTAAATATATTTCACAATGATATCATAGGCTCACTAACCGCAAAACCGTTTCAATCCAATTCACAACACCGTTCTCTTTTTTTGTAACATAATATAACAATGGATAACACTAATTTAATTCGACGTTGAATATCGCTGGGATCAGATTCAATATAGAAAAATTAAGTAATTCATTCGGGTTGGAAGGGTAAAATGTTTGCATCTGACATAGAAATAATTAGTCAAGTGCGAGTCGGACTCGCGCACGAAGGGTTCCGTACCATTATCTATGCAACATAAGGCAACGTTATTAGTATCGAGCAAGAAACGGTAAAAAAATCATGTTTGTTGTATGGGAGCCCCCCTTAAATATTTATTTTATTTTATTTTTAGTATGTGTTGTTATAGCGGCAATAGAAATACATCATCTGTGAAAATTTCAACTGTCTAGCTATCACCGTTCTTGAGATACTGCGTACGGAACCCTAAAAATCATGTTTGTTGTATGGGAGCCCCCCTTAAATATTTATTTTATTTTATTTTTAGTATTTGTTGTTATAGCGGCAATAGAAATACATCATCTGTGAAAATTTCAACTCTCTAGCTATCACCGTTCTTGAGATACAGCCTGGTGACAGACGGACGGACGGACGGACGGACGGACGGACGGACGGACGGACGGACGGACGGACGGACGGACAGCGAAGTCTCAGTAATAGGGTCCCGTTTTTACCCTTTGGGTACGGAACCCTAAAAAAGAGTCGGTCGAAATGGGCGCGCTTGGTTGCTTCCCTACGGGCGGGCATCGTACACTCTGCCATCCGAAACATTCCCATTCCGATGTTTAGATAAATATTAATAGGTCCCTAAAACATTCCCACTTCTAAATATACGTATCTTATAACAGTGGGCAAGTTAAATTATTTCCGGAAAGCGAGTTATGCGTATCGCTATGGTTAAATGATGTGAAAGAATGAAAATTCATTAAGCATATGTTATGTTAAGATACACATCAAATTAGTGCGCATACGTATGCGTAATGCGTTGTTTATTTAATTTAATGGTGATAAAATAATTTATACACGTAATAGAAGATTAATTCAATTGTGTCATCAAAATTCTAGTAGCGTTTAGAAATGAAAGAATTGTGGCGCGAGTTCCCAAGCAGAATTGCGGGTAAGTACTCGTGCGGTAGAGTGCTAAGCAAGCATAGGCCACAGTTACGTCAGCTAATGAAGATATGCAAGTACACTCGACTGTGTAAACAAGCAAACTCAGAGGCGCTTTTTTCTGTTTGCACCCGCGGGATTAGTAATTTAAAAGTCAATGCGGACACTCGAAAGGGTCAATCGCACCGCTCGCCCAGTGTATTGAAAACAGATACCCTTTTCTGTATTCCGGTGTTGGCCCATGAAAGTTATAAGGGCTGAGTTGTTGAACTATGTAATTGACTTGGTTCTGCGGTCGCAGGCTTTGTTCTCGGAGGGCGGATAATCGAAAACGCCTCTGGTTGGCCTCGAATGATGAGAGAGAAACAATACGAAGTTGATATGTGGATTCGCCAGACGGTCCCTTGTTTGATTTGCAAAGAGCTATTTGCTTACTGAAGACTGTGGTGAGAGCAGGAAATTGGACCTCGCGTCGCCCGGTTTCGACTACGCTAACACTTGTTCAATTACTTCCTTTCAACAGTTTAACTTTTAAATACAAGTAGATACTCGTTTTAATAAAGAGCCGGCTGGGATTGATCGTAAACATTATGTAACACAGTAATTTCCGTGTGACATGAATTGTTGTTGGAAATACTAATACGTTACAAGAGACTAGAAGGAAACAAGAAATTGATGTGACGCCTGTTGTAAAATAGACAAAAGAGTTTAGTTAAAGCACAAATAGCGATCTATTTGCGGCGGTCGCGCGTCTTCATTTTTATTTTCTCGCACAAAAGATGTCGGCTGTCGCTTCGCGTTATGTTGGAGCGCCACACGTAACATTCGTCGGTGTTTTATTTTGGGTAAATGTGGATGTGCCAATGATTGACTTATCCGGGGGTAACTTGAGAGGCTCTCGCGATGCGCTCGCCGGCCGGCTTTTACCACCGGTCATAGCCACCGGCTACATCTTTGTATAGCAGTAAGTGCGGTAACTCTACACCATCTCTCCTACGACAAACACAAATCAAATACTGACAGGTATCTTAAAGTGAAAGGCTATTTAAATATCTCTGATACATATATCACAGACTTTATAATTCATCGAGATGTGTCTAGTCGGCGTAAAATTGTGTAATGAGATATCAGATTCATAGAACATTTAAAGAGCAATATCTTAAAGATCTTGTGCGTTTGTCATAAAATTATAGTTCGAATTTTATACGTAGGTAGTTCATTTACAAATTTTGTTACAATTCATGACTATTTCATCATATTATCTTACCTATGTTTAATAGTTAAACGCGAGGAAACTGGGATAAATCTCGGACATGCTCCAAGTCGGTTGTTTTGTGTCACTTCGTCCGCAGCGACTAACTAATCTATCTTAGTTTAAAGCGGACGGCCTTAGACAAATGCTTTTGTTTTACTAAGAAAGGAAATATAGCGATCTTATAGGATTTAAACATGTTCTGTTTTAAGAGAAATTCAATACGGATGTAGGTACCATCTGTGTGTTGTCTTTTTCAAATGGTTGGGAGTAGCGGTAGTAGTAATTCGATATACGACTGAATAGGATGAGTGAACATGTAGCAAAATATACTTATTGTATTGACTCAAAAAAGAGAGACTTCGAGGAATATTAAAGTAGTGATATAAATGCTTCGAACGAGGCTTAGCGTGAAATGTAAAGAAAATAAAACATGGAATTCCATCCGAGTTAGCTGGCTTAACGCAGCACCATAATTCAATTGTGGGCCATTCCTTTGCTACCAAAAGAGCATCGAATTTATTACAAAGCTTTTTGGTTCGGGTACCCCTACCTATTATTTATGGCACTCGGTTGGTCTGTCACAAAAAACGGACGGGTGACTCGAATATCTCAGCGGGCTACTACGAAACGTAAGCTGCAATAACACGCACTTCCTATGGTCTGAAAGCTCAGTATCGGGGCACGGTTGCACATTTGTTGCTACTTCTATTCTATTATAAACCTTGTCACATTGTAATATAAAATATTTCTAAATAAACATTAGCTACTGCTCGTATTGTGTATGCTTAAATAAATGATAATCCGGATTTATTGAAAGTAGGCTGCAGTATTAGAGATATGTTTCAATGTGAGCCATGTGGTGGCAAATGTGGGAACCCCGCCAAGATGTTGTCCTACAAACAATTTTGTTACTTCATTGTTATGTTATAAATGAGATTGTTTCAGAAAGCAACTTACATAATGCTTGTTTATTTATATTCTCTGGTGTATATACATTTTTATTATTAAACCAAAACTACACGACATATCTCTTACACATCCAAATTTAATCAAATAGCTCTAATCTGTGAGGTACTCTTAGTTGTTCATTTTATTTGTATATATGCGTATTCCAAGCATGTCAATCTATATAGATTTTTTGCTGCTAAATCTTTTAAAAAGCTTTTAAGTAAAACCGGATACGCATTTAAAAACATTACGTTCTATAGACGCAGTAATATTCAAGATGTCATTGAACCATCTTTAGAATTAAGTAAAGATCCCTTTTAAACAGGCTGTTATAAGTCTTCTTTTGTCATTGGAGAACACTTGAATAGCAAAGCCATTTACAACCGGCTCTAATTAGACAAGATGTTTGTACGAAAAGCGCGCGTATACCAACCCCCGATGTTTATTGTAAAGACAGATAGAACAAACAGAAGGCGTTGCTGTTCAACTGCGATCACTTATAATCCTCAAAATGAGACAAGTATCACGAACCGGGTCAACGGCTATCTTCTCACGTTTGTTGACGACTTAAAGTGTGATAATATTTATTAAACGATTCATTCGAAACGACTGACGACGATAAATAAACCCTTAAGTTAAGACCATTATGCGTCACGCAAGATTTACTATGTATGGTAACGACTGCTTTTTTTTACTAATGCGGCTTTTTAAAGTAAGAAATTTTGGGCGCGATGTTATCGTTTGTTATTTTACTAGTAATTAGTATTTATTACTGAAATAGTTCTTGTACAATTCGTGTCGGAACGATCTTTTGGTGAGAAAGAAGTTTAACGTGAATTATCTGGTCACGGGGCGGATGAGTTAAGCAATTAAAGCTCTTTTTATGTGAATAAAGTCAGCTACTAGATGCTATATGAGATAATCATAGAATTTATGGTTTCATAGTAGTAAAAGGTAAATAAGTAGGTGTTGTAGATTGACTGTATGATGATGCCGATAACCTTGAAGCAATGATGTGTCTTGTGGTATAAGTTTACCTTAATGCTGCGATGTCAAAACACGGTTGGATTCAGGGTTGAAAAAAAGTAATGTTTATATTAGTGTACTGAATATGCATACTCAAAATATAAAAAATGTCAAAGGACTCGTAAAACACATGTACCGATATTTAATATGCAGAAAATTCAGTGATATTCTTCCGATCTTCCGAATAACTTCGCGTTGGTCCGGGCCACACAAATATGTAGTCAGTAAGTACGCTACTTACTGACTAAACGTAAACGATTTATATAAAAAAATTGCTACTGTTAAAATTTTTGCTCACCATCTGGCACAGGAATGTGATCCTTGTCTGAAATTAATGCGATAGTTAACGCTTAAATAAACTGCCTAAACCTACGCGCTTCGTGTCTCGGTGTCGCGACCCTTCGCGCCGAATAAATCATATGATAATTGAATCATATGCTGCGTGTCAAAAGTAATTAACAGACGCTGCGATACGCATCTCGGGCCACATGTGTTTTTTTAATAACGTCGTCTCTCAGTTTCCTTTCGTACACGCGACTCACGCTCGAGATAACATCTACATACAATTTCTTTATTGCTTACATGAAAATTATTACTCCCTATTCATTGCCCTCAGATGACTTTATATTAAGGTCATTGTATGAGTAAATTGATCTCTCGCCTCTGCTCTAAGATGGGCTCGGCCGCAATTATACAAATTTAATGGAATAACGGCAATTTTCTGCCGGTACTATAGTCTTAATCGATCAACTAGAAGATTTATAATAATAAAATATTAGTTTAATACCATGACTGATTTATATAGTTACGATCTCAATACATGACAATGGGTTGTAAACTGTCGGCTTTTAATTCTAGCGCAACGGTGTTTTTATTTGTTGTTCCATAAATCTGGAGAAGCAATTTATCCGCTTGGTACTTAAATTGGTTCTATTACCATCGTATCCCATATTAAATTTAGCCGAAGGCGAAGATTGACAATGATTGGACTAGCGCAGCCCCAAACGACCCATGCGATAGGCTATAAAAATGCTTCGCAGCCGTACAGCAATTACCTTAATGTAACAACCATCAAAACAACCTTTTTAGCGAATCGCTCCTACTTTTCCCACGGAACGTTTGCTTCCAATTAAATAAAGAGTACCTGAAACATTACTGAAAGGTGTTTTATGAAAATGAGAAATTGCTGTTATGTAGCTGATGTTCGTGTAACGTATTAGCTGTTTCACCAAGTAGCGTCGTCGTCGGCCCTTGCTAAGGATGAAATATTAGAGGTGTTGAGCCCCACCCGGCTTATAATGAGACCCGCAGGAATACCAAGCAATATCTTAATACTCACCTTGGCCCGGGGTGACAAATACACGGCGTTCGCGTGGAAACTGTATATAATTTATAACCGCACCATTTTACGATATTTGTTGTAAAGCGATGACAAGCCGAGCCCGGGCACGGAATATTGTTCAAAATACACCACTAAGTGGAATTATTGCTGACAACGTACACACTGAAAACTCCGCTATTCTTGTGTTCAGTAATTTTACTATCAGTAAAATACGACTACATCAAAGCTATTTTCAGCGTAATAATGCCATCTAAATAAACTTACGCGTGAGCTGGCAAATGTGCGTATGATTTATGTATAACTAATTCTTAGCTTTATTGGATAGTAGACACTATTGAGTAGGTACATCAAACGTGTTGAGTTTCGAAGTTTTGTTTCTGACTTCAAAGAACAATAACCAAAGACATCACTAGACAGAGTGTAAACACATTTACAACTAACCCGCATTAATTTATTTTGTCGTAGAAACAATCGCACTTCGCCCTCACTTAGAGCGTTACGTCTGAAAGTTGAATATGAAAGGACTCATAAAACGATCGTAAACTCTATGAGGAGTGACGGTCGTGCTTTTTGAGTGTTCGGGTGTATACACTTTGATTTGTGTTGAGCAGCTGAACGAGCGTTAATATCTTAATTCGTCAGAGTCCACGAGACAGGAAGAGGGTTTTAAAAGATCGCTACATGTGCAGGCGCCGAGGAAACGTGCTGTTAATGCGCTGAGCGAGGATGAAGTTGTGACAGGTCTTCGCTCTTTTAAAAGTGCCCTTGCTGAACGATTTGTGTTCACTGACGGCTACTTGACTTAAGAGCTGACGCCTAATTGACTGCTAACCACGATAAACATTAATCGAGCCGTCCAAATAATCATCAAGAGGGCCATCAACTTTTGAATAAATAGTTCTCATATGACTTTAGACAAACATACACTTTTATTTATAAATTCCTGAATCGGAGTAAATCAAAGCAATTCATCATACGATGAAATCAAGAGATCTTTGGTTTCCTATATCATTTATGAGCGGCAGTCATCAAGAAAGAGCACATTAATAAATTACGTAGAATCCGGTATAACGCAACTCATTAGAGATTCTATAAATTCTTTGGTACTCGACAGGTGCTTCAAGCGCTATTCCTATGAGAACTGTCATAATTATTTGTATACACTTATGGTGGGGCGACGATATGTGCTTCGAAACACTACTTCAAGTTTAGATAGTCGCCTCCTCATAATAATTCATATCCCGTCGTGTCGCTTCGATGGAAGCCACTTCACAACTTGTTAAGTGTCACTAGGATTCACCTTTACTGTATTTTTTTATAACAACATTCTGTTCATATGTTTTTAAGAATAGATTTTCGTAAATTAAATCATTGTGAAATGCAGTTTTAATAAAATGAAGAATTGTCAGAAATATAGCAAGTACTGGTGACAAAAAGCATATTGAAGACAATGAAGAATAAAAGCAAAATATTTATTTTCCATTAAATTAATATTTTCTTTCAGTTTCCTCTCATAAAATCTTGTTTTACGACCGTAAAATTGGTCATTAGCGAGATTCGTATCACAGACGGGAAAAGCGTATGTATATTCAATAAATATATTTCACAGGTAGTCATAAAATACATTGGAATTCGTTAACTATAATGATCTCCCTGCGACTTATTATTATTGGAGAATACAGTCACATCTTTGGTTCGGATAATTAATTTTATTGTGTATCTGCGATCTTTGAACATTATGTAATCAATAAATACTTAAAAAATGTGATCTTAGTTTACCCGGTAAAATATCAAAGCTGTGGTAAAAGTTGGAACTAACTTCCGGAATTATATTTATGGGTCAACGAATTGTAACTTCATTAAAAGTTTCCTTGTTTTCGAAGTAAACACAGCGATCCTCAAAGGAAGTCCTTAAAAATTAATGGAGACATCCTGATTACTCTAAAGATCCGAGGTATGAGTTGTATTTAAACTCTATTTTTGTTGACACTCCCGTCTTTACGATTCAACCTCCTTTACAGAATTGCTTTTCAGTAGCAAAGTAAAATTCTTGTTTATATTTTATTAATCCGAAAGCACATAAATATCCGCACTAAGGCGTGACAGCCACTAAAGAATTAGATAAAGAACAGCATGTGGGTAATATTGTGACTGTCGCCGACATAGCGCAGTTAATATCTGTATCTCACAAAGGAAATAAAGTCTCGATACGACACGAATAAAACTTAACAGAGTACACCTTGCGTCAGATTATAGGCATAAATTATTAGACACTTTTGTTCAAGTCAAAGAGCTACTCGCGACCCATTCAATTACGGATCAGCCGTACAAGGAGTGCCGAGTCTTTTTCAGATGTTTGTGTAAGGGATTAGTAGGATATCTGTGCCGGTATCTCCGTGAGATAAGTACGAATATACGTCAACGTCGGACGGTTAAGCCGATTATTTTAAATGTATTCACTTCCTTAATGGACGTCGTTTTTCACGTCCCGTACCGTGAGCCCTCTCACTGACTTACTGAAGATTTTCGGTTATGATCCGGTCATTGACTGTCAAGTGTTAATGCTTACTATTTACAATGTTTAATTTTAAATTAAGTATTCAAGTAGATTAAGTTGTCCAATTTAGTAATTGAGAAATCCACTTCTTTAGTTCACACAATTAGTGTTTATAATTAGTTAAACATCTGTTTTCTTGTTTTTTTATTTATAATACGAAGACGGTGATACTGATACAAAATCTTTTTCATATAATCATATTGCTTGGTCGAAAAGAGAATTATATAGGACCACACACAAATCCGAATTTATTACATCGAATGCCACCGCGATGTTAAGTCGCTGCGTATGTTTGTAATAGACTAAAAAGCAAAATAATAACAGGATCACTGACGGCCCACCTGGGCAGGCATTGACAAATACTGCTGTTACATGGCGTTCCCTCGACGCTGTAGCCCAAATAATATACATATCATTATTTCGCTTCGTGCCCTCATAAATATTACTTACAAATTCGCCCATCCACCGTGCAACGAGTAACGCCGACAACAATTTTTCAAGGAAATATCGCTCGAGACTCGCTAACCGTTGGGAATAGGCGACAACATGCAATGATACATTGTTTTATTTGTATAGGGTTACTACTTTAGTGGATTGGGGTCTTACAGTTTTTTTTTAATAAATTTAAATAGCTACAAGCTATGCGGCAAGATACTTAGTATCTTAAAGTGATCACTTCTGGCTTTTGACGGGCCTCGTGGTCTAGTGGTTCTGGTAACGGACTGCCGATCAAGAGATCGCGGGTTCGATTCCCGCTCGGGACAATCATTTGTGTGATTTTTCTAATTGTCATACAAGTGTTTGTGCTGCGTCTGGGTGTTTCTATGTATTATAAGTATGTATTTACAAAAGAAAAGTAGTATATGTATTCTATCCGTATTCTGGTACCCATAACACAAGCGTATAAGCTTAGCTTGGGACCAGAGGACGTTGTGTGAAATGTCCATGAATATTTATTTATTTATTTATTATTTATTTATTTTGTAATCGATATTGTTTTGACCTCTTGTTGTAGCCAAATATTCGTCTAAGAAAACTAATCTAAGAATTTTATGTCAGCAGTTTTTTTTTCCTTAACATTGATACGATTATTACATTTTACATTTGATTTGTTTTTTATGGCCGTATTATAAAAACTAAGACATATATTTAGCTACAGTCAATATAAAAATCTGATAAATTGGATTCCGGAACGACAAAACATTATTTATTTGCTTTACGTGTTACGTAACACAGATGGGATTTCTTCAATTAACCTTTGTGAGTGTTCTTTGTATTGACTAAACGTAGAAACTAATTTAGACATAAGGTCATGTAATTAATACATCTGAATACATTTTGTAGGTATTCATAATGACTACACATTTAAGCTTTCATGATTTAACACTATAAAGCACGGTATAACGTACAAATCGGGGTTGCTAAGCTCAAGCAAATGTCTCTAAATTTTAACTAATTTTAAAAGTGTCACCGCAATCTATACTATTATTATAAATATTTTCTAACACTTGCGCCACCCATTTGTTTAAATAAAACTACTTTTAAATTATATAAGGTAAAACATACATCATTTTATCATAGACTAAAAATTTTGTCTATGTTAAAATTCTGTATGACACATTACAGCTCAGTCTCATCCGTGACCATGGTGACTGCAAAGTCTCCGAAACGTCGGGCCAAAATTTAAATTTAAATCAAATATACGCGTCTAAATCCGTAAAAAGTAGTTTTATTTAATATTATAAAGTTGAAGACTTTGAAGAGTTTGTTTCTTTTTGAACGAGCTTATCAATTACTACTGTTTCGAATTGAAAAGTTCTTATTGAGTTGCATAGTCCATTTATCGAGGAAGGCTTTGGGCTCTGTAACATCACGCTGCGCTGCGACCAATAGGAGCGAAGCATCAGTGAGAAACGTTGCTAAAATGGGGAAAATGTTCTAAATTCAAAGCATTCTAAGTGGACAGTCTATGATAAAATCATAAAAATTAAGTGTTTCACAAATATTGATTTAAAGCGAAAATGAGTAATCTAATAACAGTAATAATTGATTTTATTTAACCACGAACCACCAATACCTACTGGGTGTTTTACAGCAGGTAGGCATCTAATTAATTAGTAGGGGGGAATGCCTTCCCCATGAGGGTCGGAATTAAATGTGTATTTTGCATTTTTTTCACCAGCCATGAACACCGCATGCCGTCAGTGACTGTAATTAATAATATTTATGAGTACTAGCAGGCACATAGTTCCATTTATATTTTTTATATTTTTTTTTGTATATTTAAGGATTTGTCCTTTTAAATTTATAAGCAGAGAGAAATATCAGCGAGTAAAATTATATAAATACATTATGAAAGGTACTAAATTTACCTATTTATTACCCGAATAAGCTATAACTTAGCGGCGATCTTTTCAATATTACAAAGATAAAGTAGGTATGCTTGATCTGTAATACGTAATGTATTCTTTATTTCCAAATTTGTAGTTCGATATTTAAACTGTGGTCATTTACAGGAATATATATTATGAATAAGTAATTGGTTATAATATTATGAAAATCAGTGTTTAAGTAGACGAAGTCGCGAACAACAGCTAGTTTATGGTGTGGTGTAATAATGTTGATTATTTTTTACTGATTATCTACTCAATCTCTAAATTAATACATGAATAAAGTTGTATTTTAATACGTGATTTATAAATCATAGTATTTTAATCTGTGATTTATACACAGCAAACTTTAACCTCGTTGTCGCTAATAACAATATGGTTCTTTTAAAACACGTCTTATTTAGAATTTTAAACAACTCACTTTTTATTTTTAAAATAAATTAGGTCTAAGCATGCTATTCTACATAATTTTATGTATGTTTGTAATAATAAAAATTAGAATAATTAAAAGCCTTTTAATGTGTCACGTTTTCACTACTTGAATTAGTTTTAAGCATCGCTTGGCATATTATGAGTCATTCCGCTTATCAATTTATTTAACTAACCCTTTTTATAACCCTTACTAATATTATAAATGCGAAAGTAACTCTAACTAACGCATATCGCTCTATTCTATCACGCCAAAACTACTAAACTGATTTGAGCTAGATAGGATATAAGTTCCTGTTGATTGCGAAGTGATTCTAAATTCAAAATCTAGTTACACAAAAGTAATGAAATCCAGCCGAGAAATACATCAATGATTTATAAATAACTTGTGTATTCGGTAGTACTTCGCCACCCGCTGCTTTGCGTGTATTTTTACTGCAGGGGAAAGTGCTGCATGGGTGTACACTTGTCTACATAATATTATTACGTTGTTACAGCTCACGGGGACCGCATGTCACCTTAGTGCTTTGGGGTGAATAACACTGATAAGTTACATAAGTTTTGTATTAAATCTACACAAATACAGAAGGAAGTAGAATGGTATAACATGCAAACACGCCATTTTATTTTATATCCAAGGCTGTGCAGATTGCCATACATCGTGTGTTAAAGTTCTCATCTTTATTATGTTAAGACGGTACGATACCAAATTATGCTCCATACAAAAGTATGGGTATCGTACTTCCGTTTTTTCTTCGCGAAAGTTAAACCGATTTTAATAGTTTAGTAAAGAAAAAGAGTATGTCTATGCTTCTATCACTTTCTTTTTTTTCAAAACATAATAACTAAAAGAAATATGACTATCCGAAAAACCCACTTTTTTCGGTTTTCTTTAGATAAAGTCGCAGCGTCTATCACACAAATTTGGTAAAGTTTTACCACAAATGAAAGTGATAGAAGCATAGATATACTCTTTATCTATAATATAACGCAAAAACTATTAAAATCGCTTTAATTTCGCGAAAAAAAAACGGAAGTACGAAACGTCTTTTTTCAAAGAATTTGTAGGTAAAATCCGCTTCATCTATACTTGTCCCTTTCAGTGCGGCGCGGCGCTCGGAAATAGGGATTGCAATACCTAAGGCAAATACCTAAATGAGGAGTACAGTACCCTCTTAATAGCTGCTGTTCGCAACTTCGTACGGGTGGAATTTATAAACCAGCATGTTCTTGTCTCAGCCATCTTCTTGAACAATTCCATCATAAAAAAACCGCATCAAAATCCGTTGCGTAGTTTTGAAATATATATTCTCGAATTATATTAGCTCACAAATGACCATACATATAAAAATAACGACTTTGTTTTATAATAAATAGAGATAGTTTATAGTAACTCAATCGTTTTAAGGAAAAATTATGAAAAAATACCTAGATTTTCATAAAAATATTCTTGAAGAAATGCAAATAAAGATAAAGCTATAAAATTTACTAAAACTAATTAGCATCAGCATTAAAAAGACAAAACACATCTAAGTGTAGAATATTCTAGCACTCGCACAAGAGTAGGTAGACCAGATAAAAAAATATATATATCCAAGACTCTTATAAGGCCAAGGCTCATGCCAGTGCTATTATAATCAAATATTTATATATACACGAATTAATAAAATTCATATGACCGTATTATAATTTGTAATAACAGTGTTCTTTAGTATGTTACACAGTAATTTTCATGAATATTTATAATTAACAGTGGACATATAGATATAGAATGTACAGAATAAATATAATGTCAAGAAATCCAGTAAATATTTCATAATTATTATCTTCCAATCAACAAAATTCATATGTTATGGTGCAACTTCCGTCACATATACCATGTTTTGAAATGCAAATAAGCTTACCAACTTCCGCTAATTTACAGAAAACTGTTACTTCAAATAGTGATGTAGTGTGTATTGCCATATAACGCTGACTATCTGTTCTTAGACGAATAGATTTCTACTTGAAAAATCCGTAGGTACTTAGTCAAGTACCTACAGGTTTTTGTCATGTCAGGTCGTAGTCATGACATGAAAAAACCTCCCACTGATTCTTATAAGAACGAATAGGCATAAATGGATTAAAACATAAATAAGAATAATCAATTAATCGTGAAGATACTTGAAAGTATGACGGGCTTCGTGGTGGAGTGGTTTATGTAATGGACTGCCGATCACGAGGTCGCGGGTTCGATTCCCGCTTGGGACAATCATTTGTGTGATATCCATAAATGTCATACAAATGTTTGTACTGCGTCTGGGTGTTTTCTATGTATTATAAGTATGTATTTACAAAAGAAAAGTAATTTATGTATTATATCCGTATTCTGGTACCCATAACACAAGCATATACAGCTTAGCTTGAGACCAAGAAAAAAAATGTGAAATGCGAAAATATATGTTAAAAATAATTTTCACACTAACTCACTTTAGTTTTTCGTCTTCAGTACTTATTACTTGTCAAAACTTCTAGTAGGGAGCCGTCTAACTAACCGTTTAACTTTCTGACATGGAGGCTCTTTAGGGTCATCGTTTTTAGTCTAATTCATGATCAATACCCGAAAACCCTATTTCACTATTTTAATTTTACCTATATTGACGTTTGTCTTTAATAAATTTTTAATAACCATTTATCGAACACTCACAGAAATTCCAATACTACATAACGCTTCGCGCATCTACGTCACTTCTCTGGCATCAATCCAAACGTCAACTACAATTCAATTTAAATAGTACACCAGAATCCCAATTATGCTGTCAATCTAATATTTTTCCAACTACAATTCTCTAACGTTATTTTGTAACACATTCAGTTAAAACAAACAACCAATACATTATTCTAAATTGAAGCTAGAGGCTGTTTAGAAAGTGACAAATGGAATGAAATAGTTTCAATATCTAACGGCAATGTATAATAAGTTTTATTAATAACCTGTATGAAAATGCATCGGTATCTAGTATAGCTATAAATCAGTTTATTTAACTGTAATATCGTTAGGTAGTAAAATGCAATTCCACTAACTGTCATTTATTTAATGTTCATTAGACATTATTCACAAAATCTTTTATTATGATAAAGCTTTTGTTATGCTTTGGTAGTTTAATACATTTATTCCATAAGATCTAGACAATTTTTTGACTATTTCTTGCACCACCAAAGAATAATAATTAAGCTCATTTAGCCATTATAATTAACAATTATAATTAAATTGGCAAGCCTCATGGTCGAGTGGTTCATGTAGCGAACTGCCGATTAAGAGGTCGCGGGTTCGATTCCCGCTCGAGACAATCATTTGTGTGAATTTTCTAATTGTCATACAAATGTTTGTACTGCGTCTGGGTGTTTCTATGTATTACATGTATGTATTTACAAAAGAAAAATAGTATATGTATTCTATCCGTATTCTGGTACCCATAACACAAGCATATAAGCTTAGCTTGGGACCAGAGGACGTTGTGTGAAATGTCCATGAATATTTATTAATATTTATTTATAATTCACATTATAATTTCTGATTATTAAAAGCAATGTACATTAATTTATCTTGTATTTTTTTTACTGTATTGATCTACATTGATCTCTATAATATGAGTCTATATATCTTGTTTTGTTACATATAGGTACCTACTATATTTTGACAGCCTATAATACTCGAGGTACTTATAAGCAGTTATTATATTCCAAATTAATCTAGTATCTAATTAACGATTGAATTGGTTCTTACATCATCTAATTTTTGAGAGTATTATTAATTTGTATCGATTTAATTAAAATTATCTTAACTAACGCACAGCTGAAAATTAAAATAATATATGTGAATAGTTAAGACTAACAAGCTGTGTTTCTTTAAATTAGCAATAAAATCCAATAAGTTGTTGTTTAAATAAAAACTAACATCACCTGCTTTCGAATAGTTGACTGTCATTAAGCACATATTATTGGACTCGGCCAATCATTACTGCATCTTAAAGACACCTGCTTGTGTTACATATATTAAGAGTTAGAACTGGTTTAGGGACTGCATTCACTACGTGAGCTTACTTTTTATTATTAGCAGATAGAAGTGATTTTATGATTTTATTGTTGCGTTCTACATAAGTACTATGTCCAACAGTGGATAGAGAAGGGGTTTTGGATAAAAAAGGTTTTTTAAACACTGGAATAAAATTCGCCTAATGCGGTTAAATCATGCATTCAATTCAAATATTGCATTGAAATTGGGCTTCACGTCTCTACGTCATTAAATTTTACGTTGTCAGTAAAGAAAATTAAATTAATTAAGAGATTTTCGTAAGAACTTGGATGCTGTACTACCAAAACCTAAATAGCATAAACAACTTCAGCTGTAATACAAATCAAGTACCCGATCCCAACTGGTACTTAGCCGGTTTTACTTAAGAGCTCTTAAGTTTTGCAGATTGTCGCAGTAAATCTTTGTCTTTCCTCAAAGTGATATTTATATGCTTTATTACTATGTTAACCAAGCACCTGTTTGTCCTGTTATTTTATTATCCATTATCCAGGGCTATATTTATCATACCACTTATAAAATATCTTCTAAACGAGTAGCCAATAAATAAATGTTAAAGATATAATAATATTATATATTATTTACGTAAATGTCCAACGCTTTACATTTTATAACACAAAGTATTGTTGTTTATATGTTTTTCGAAGTAGAAATGTCATAACTTAAGAGCTTAACAATACCAGCTACTAGAATGCTCTACATAAAGACACATTTAAAATTGAAACGACATACATTTTATATTTACTGTACCAAAGGAATTCTTGAACAAATAGGTTGTATCTCGATATAATGAATGAAAAACTGCCTAGTCTATGAAGAAAATTATCTGTTAGACTACAAAGAGGGGATACACAATGCATGTGAATAATATATACTGCCCACACGAAGTTAACAGCCTCCTACGCTTTACAAAACACTTAATACAGCGATGGGATCAATCTATAAAATATACAAGGCAGTAAAAATGTTTGCCTATAATCGTGTACAATGCGTTAACTGAGTATAAAGCTTAGTGATATTAATGTTTACATATTATTTGCGTATGAGAAGGACGATAAGCTTTCTCATGGAACTTTTATGTTCCGTAAGTGTATACGTGTTTAAAAGATACTGTTCGGGCAGGGATATTTTAGTGTGTGTACTTATAAAATTATTTTATGGAGGAATCGATGGTGTTTTATGAGGTGGTTACCGTGTATGTACTCAATAAAATATTGTTATGCTGCCTACTGTATATTGACAGTGGATTTGAGTGTATATATTTTTGCTCTTTATGTAAAAAAAATCTTTGTTCAAAAACTAAAAAACACGCTCGAAAATCCTGATTCTATTTTTAAATAATTGCATTGTCGTCGGGCATTTATATGTGTGCAAAATTTCAGATCACTCCTATTACTGCAAGTTGGTGAAAATCTCGTTCTAAGATTCCGTTACATAGATTAATACATTGATAGATACATACCGAACATATGTTAAAAAGAATACTATGTATATCCGAAATATGGTTGTCGTGTGAAGTGAGTTAAGCTTTTAATTTAATTCGGGACTTAGATATATTATAAAACTTAAATATTACACGTATGAAAAATATTTTTTTTTCAGAACTCTACTAAGCAGTTAATAATTATTATGTTCATGTTTACTAATTATAAACCGTATTTACTAAGCTATAGAAACATATTATGTGTGATTAAAAATCCTTCTCAAAGATGAAAAAGAAAAATAATAATTTTAATAGGTTTTATCCAATTAATACATCAGATATATCATAAAACGAGCTTTCAATGTAAAGAAAAATTTCTGGACATTTTAAAAGATTGAGACCCCTAATTAAGGGACTGCTTTATTAAAAGCGTAATTAAAACATTATTAATAAATTTTTCCTTAGCAATGTCGGTAGCAATGACATAGTTTGCAAGGCCGCTTCTCTTAGCAAATCTTAAAGGAATGAAAAATTTGAGCTTGAAAATTATGCTTAAAATTATTTGAAGCGCAATTTAAAATATTACGTACAAAGTAAACGTAAATTACAAAGTAAGAACTTTTTAATTAATCTATTACTTCTTCCCAGTCAAAAACATTCCCACGGTTGGATACGGGTCTCCTTCTCAACGAATGTTAAAACATTTTTATTTTGTATGATTGACTAGAAAGATAGAAAGAAATGAAGAAAGAGAATTTTCTATTACTGTCAAACCACCACATATAATACACTTTAAAAGAAAACTTATAAAACTAGAGTCATCTAGATGGCGTTCTATGGTCTTTGCCTACTACCATGACCACTAGAAAAGAGCTTGACGGAATGATAAAGACTAGCATCAAAGACAGTCAGTCCGTGTAAAGGAGGCTCTTGTCCAACAATAGGCGAGGAAAGACACATTACTCTTTTGTATATTTGTCATAATAAAGCAAATATATTCAACAGACTCTCTGTATTTGGTCGCACTGGTATATAACTGGCAACTGCGAGAATGCAGAATACGCTGTGAATACAAAATAATAATATATTACTTAACCTGATGTTGTGTACCTATATTTTAACCTCAATATCAGAGTAACGTATGAATAAATAAATAAATAAATATTCGTGGACATTTCACACAAAGACCTGGTCTCAAGCTAAGCTTATATGCTTGTGGGTGCCAGAATGCGGATAAAATAAAATTAATATTGATTTAAAAAACTGGTCAAGTACGAGTTGAACTCAAACACACAAGGTTTCTTACGGTCATTATTATCAAATAATGATATAACCAAATAACAGGACTAAGACAGGAAAAGATGACGATGAGCATCTGTGGTTGTAGTATCAACATATATACATAAACTATGAAATTTTTGACTCCCTAGCTATCACCGTTTCAGAGGACGGACAGATAACTAAATCTTCAGAATAGGGTTTAACTTTTTGCCAAAAAAGAACAAAATAAATGGATAAATTCTGTCCTGGTGCACAAGTTTTTGCTTACCTACAGCTGCATGCCGCGGCAAAGAGCCTAGTTTCCAAAAAAAAGCTTTATCTTTTATTTTTCTATATTTCCTGTTTCCAGCTAGATTAAAGCTATTTTAAAAGATTATTTCATCATATATCAGCTATTTTAAAAGATACACCAGATTACAAATATCAATATGAATTTCAACCGTAGCATATAAATAGTAATATTTGATATCATATCGCCCATAGGTGAATAATTTATTAATATTATTCTGCCTTTATTAGATAAGCAGCTGATAACTTTGCTATTGTAGTATATGAATGGAAGAATTAAGTTTGTTTATGATCGTGATATTTCAATTTTAGCCCACGTTTTTCAGTTAAGTAACCCCCGTAGCGCGATTTATACGAATGTTATTGGGTAATAAAGACATAAAGACTGTTCGTCAGTCCCCCAAACAAGGTGTGCTTATCTCACTATCGATTTGAGCAGCTGTATCGGGCGGGACAATATTGCCCTGACTCTATGAGCCGCATGATACGGGTGGTCTCCGAAAATATCTATGTTACCGGTTCAAGATTTTTCTTACAAACTATTTGTTTTTATTTTTGTGTGCACGTCGAAATGGTATTGAACTTAGTATATTAAAAGACAATTATATTGCTATTGATTGCTTAAATGTTTTACATAACAAATGCTTTTTAAAACCAAGTCTGCATGCAAATATTTTCGAACGTATTATATTTGAACAATAGAATTGAAATGTTTCAGATCTAAATATTTCTTTTGAAACCTTTGCACGCTTCCTTTACATATATAATACATTACACATATAATACAACCCTATTTTTAACACGCTTTTATAAGTTTGGTATCTATCTATCAATGTATTAATCTGTGTAACGGAATCTATGAAAGTGAATTTCAGGCACTTGCAGTAGTAGGATTGATCGGAAATTTCGCATACTTAACAAGGACCGATGACAATGCAATAATTTAAAAGAATAATCCCATTTCCTTGTTCAGAATGACTAGAATAGCATGTTGAAGTATCACTATGACCACACTTTTATATTTAACTATACACGTAATAGTTTAATTGTATATGAGTAGACTCACCAAGATTATTGTGTTTCTAATTATGCCTTTCATATACAATCAGATAATTTCACATAAAAATGCTTTGTTTATAGAATCAGGTAAAAATATCATAATTGTTTACTTGTGTTTATTACGATTGTACGTTTTTAAGTAGGTAGCATAGAATTAATATATAACTAGAATAGTGACTCGATGAACGATGACAATCCAATTACATATTTAAAAAAAAATATTCAGGATTATCAAGCGTGTTTTTTAGTTTTTAAACTAAGTAGATAATTAGATTCAAACGTTCTAAGCTTGTATTTTACGACTTCTCTAAAGAATTTACACTAAATAATTCTTAATAACAATTTTAGATTATTTACGTCTATTTTCATAATATCCAGTGCATCTATTTCTAGTTTTGATTTTATTAATATAAAGTGTAGTTGTTACTGGTTAAATGGACTGTGAAGCCACTAATATGCTATACTTGTCACCTGTAGTTAAATAATAAAACCAGAATATAGTAAAAAAATAAAGTGATTACACATAAGGATAGTTAAAGCGGTGATCCGTAACGCATTTAATTTCGGAAACTTTATACTGGCGCTGTGAGTACATCCGAGGAGATTGATGCAAGATGCAGGCGAATGCTCAGATAACCAACAACCGGCTTTCTCCCAGATAAGCGGCGACTACGCTCTTTGTCTGACCACATTAATTTAAACCTGTGATACAAACCCGTTTGAATTTGTTAAATTGATTGCATTCACTACGTTATCGTAAAACCCCTTTTTATTACGAACCGTAGAGTAGTTTAACGTAAGTAAGTTAAGGAAATATGTAAAAGCATTTGTAAAGCACGCCTTGTGAATAAACAGAAAGATAGCTTCAAATCGAATCTAAATTTAAAGTTTGAATATACTGAACTCGATTCAAATTCAAGCAAGGTACCGGGTTAGCTTTTGACTGTAGCGTGGCGATACTGGCGTCCAATAGGACCGGTCAAGCGATTGTCGGTACAATCCAGTCGTCCGCCGGACGGGTCGTCTGAGTAAACATTTCCGCTTGATTAGAGGCTGCGCGAGTCGCCGAGAACACCTGCAACATCTGTGAGCCGACTTTTCGATACGTTTTGTTTTTAAATTCTGCACGTTACCCTGACGAAGTTTTATTGCCGAGGATAGGGGATGCGGGCAACGTTTGACTTTTGCCAGAGAGAAATGCGACGTTTTATATTTTATTTCATCAGCGATTTTACATGAAATACAGTGTTACTATTACGGTATAAATACGTGTTTGACTTTGAGTCGTGTTTATCCTTTTCTAGCGCGAATAAAATGATATTTAGAACACACATTACTTGACCACTGCTACTTATAAGATTCTATATAAGTTACATATTCCTTTGAATACATAAACGTAAATATATCTATAGTTCATAGTGAATAATGACAATTTATTTTGTTACAGATTTACTTCGAGTACGAGCTCATGATCCCGCTCATCATAACGTTATAACATTAAAAAGCCTGTCCACTATTAGGTAAGATTATCTATTTATATTTCATTCTGTGTATGATTAGTGGAAGCTTTATATCATCAAATTATCCATAAGTTAACATTTATTCATATTCAAGTCGAACACATTTTTATACACATACGAGTTTTTAAAAAATATGTAAAATTTGTTCTCACACTGAAATTAAAATACAAGATACATACACAGATGAACAAAATAAATGCCACTTCTTTCTGAAATGATTATAAAGTTCTTAGTTAGTGTCTATTTTTGGAGCAAAAGAGTATTATCGCAATATTTTACACCAATTCATGTTTCCGATGTCAGGAAAAATCCATTTCCATAACAAAATCAAGTCGACGTGCTGTTGTAAAACTTTTTCCATAACAATAATCTTATTTATATAAAAATCCCGTCTGCGTCAAAAAGAATAACAAGGCAAAGACAAAACAAGAAACAATATGCATAACGGTTACAAAAGTTCTACTTGTAAACGGCATCAATCCGACATCAAATCACGCGGAAAGGGGTAATTTGTATCTTTTTTTCAATAAAGTAACACCTGTGCCCGGCCATTTGTGCTCCCTCTAAGTCTCAAGCTTTGTAAATGTTATACCATTTGTAGAGGAATTGAAAAACTGTTTCATTCCTTAGTTGCAACACTTTGGCGCATAATGTTTTAAGTGCTTGTATTTCGTACATAGAACTTTTAAATTAAATTTACAACAGCGATAATAGGGAAATCTTTTAAACCACATTTCATGTGGTCATTATTATAATTATTATATGATTCTCTTTAACATTGCATTCTTAATTTAAAAAAATAATGTCAGGAATTAATTATCTAAAACATCAAATAGCATGTCAGGCCCCTGTAGTTGTCTCTAGTAACTCTAAACACTCTCTCTCTAACAGAACTGTTGACTGTTGAGCCTCCTTTAATTTATACATTCATTCTTTCACCAACTATAATATCCAATTTCATCAAAATTAAGCAAATTCTCAATATAGTGCTGTCTTTTTCGATGTTTCTCAATGATCAAAAGCTAATAACATCACAAATATGACCGCTTAAAATAAGTGACTATTCCAACATACTTCGTAATTAATTACTGAAAATAGGTAACTGTTCTTTTAACAGCCTACAATTAAATATATATTTGTTACGCATTTTGCTAAAACAGATTATGGGGCTACTCGCTCTTAATATCACTACAATAAGCATGAATAATGTGCTTGGTTTTTATGAGCCAGCGTCTCACACGTAAAGATTTTAACTCCAAACAAAACATACTTTGACGTCAATATTTTACTGCATTCACTATTCAACAAAGAGATTGAGTAACTACAATACACTAAATTGGACCTAATAAATTACACACTTAATTGACTATAAAAGATATTTTTTGTATCGCTTCTATTGACTGGTAGGCTTCAAAATATACCCTGCTCATAATATATGAGCAATCATTTTTCATTGTACGTCTATAGATAGATTTAAAAAGCTATAGGAATTTGGTTGGATGTCCGATGACCATTCCATCATTATGTAATGTACGATTGACGAATAGGTATAGCGTTATGTAATTATGTTATATGAATTGTGCAGTCATGGTTACTTGGAACTTGGCATACATTTTTCACAAAATTATAGTCTGATAATTTTATACAACTCTTTAATTACTTATTAACTTTAATATTTTTGTGCAATCTTTATTTAAATCGAATTTTAAATCGACTATTTTTTTTTCGGTGGGACCTATTCTATTAGGGGTATGCGTGGCACGTTTTATTTCTTTCAAATATGTTATATCTTGTTAGCAACTAGTTGTCAAAATGTATTAAAAAGAAAAGTATTTGATATCGCTTATACAATTACCACAAATTATCACTTATATTCTTATATCAATTTACGGCAATTATTGTCAGTGCTCTTTATTCTATTATTTATTGGTGAAAAAGTAAATAAATATTAGTTGTAGCCCAACTTTAACTTAATAACTACCTTTTCTAAGTAATAGGTTGTATATCTATGTCACGTGGCGACGAAGCAGCAAATAGGCCAGGCTTCTAAACCTCAATGAATAAATATTAAAGTGTCCACGAATGTAATGATATATTGGATAAGGTACTTATAATGCGAATCAAATACTCAATTTTCGAAGATAATAACATGTACCTAATCTAAATTTGCCCTTGAAATAGGAAATTTCAAAGACGTTCTAAATTGGATTGGTTTACATTACAGTATCTAGTAAATCAAATTTACCCATATTGTAAGATATTTGATATTTTGTGTTGAATATATTAGCTTTGAGTACCTATTATTTCCCGTTGTAAAATAAAATTGAAAGCTCAGGACTGCGTGTTGCGCGTTGTGGCGATCAAGAAGGAAGGCCTTATGTCCTTCCAGATGGATAAACGTACCTAATAATTATGAAAAGAAAAGTAGAAAGTACTACGCGTTCTTACAACGGAAAGGTATTGGTTTTAAGATATAGCGCGGTTGAATATATTTAAAAAAATCTAGATAACCATGAAATAGGTATGTGAATGCGTTCAATGTATGATAACAAGTTACGAGTAATTATTCCGGTCGAAATGAAATCAGTTGTGATATACACATTTTCATAGATATTATATTATATTTATGGTCTTATTCATAATGACTTATCGGAGGTTTAAAAGTTCGCTAAAATCGGTTCGCGAAAATTGTCAAAACTTGTTATTCATAATAGTCTTTTTACGTCAAAACGTTTATTATCTCTCCGATGAAATCTCCGTTTAAACCTCCGAAAAGTCATTATGACCATTTTACCAGTACCTACGCACTGTCTACTTTTGAAAGAAGTGTTTGTATGTTTTGTAATGGATTTTTTTACATTATACTTTTCTGTATGAGTAAGGAAAACTTATTACGTTTTTATTTTTCTTTCTTCTCAGGTACCGCAACAAAGTAAGACAGCTTTTATATATTTCTTCACTTTATTGCTCCCGAGTATACCGTTACAATTTTATTAAAAAAAATAACTAATGGATAGACTGTCAGCTTCTAACGAGCTTTTGACATTCACTTCAAAAGAAAATATAATAATGTAGTCGAATTTGTAAAACTTTTGACAAAATTATAATTAATTGCCAATAATTTAACTAAACTAAACTAGATTTATGCCTCAAAGTTAATTACGACATATCAACAACTTAATTTTATATTGTTAACGGGTTTTAGCAAATCATCGGCTTTAATAAAAGCATTTTGAAAGGTTATTGTATCGCGAAACGGTGAATAAACTCAACTTTCTGTCAGAATTTACTAACTTGTATTCTAACAAAAGTTAATAGCTATTACCTATTTTGAATCAGAACTTCGTGATAAAATTTTACGATTCTAACTGGCTATCGTTTATCTTAATGGGCATAACATTTAAATAACATTTACGTACACAAATTGAGTCAATAGTTGTAGTCTTTATTATGTAGATTTCAGCGTTTGTTTCGTCATTCCACGTGATCTCTAGATAGGCTCATACGGGCTATAAATTGAGGCTTCGACGGCCGATCGAACATAATGTTCTTGCATCGACATGCTTTAGTCAGAGCGATTCAAAGGTGGTTATCCATAAGTGGGTCAGCTGGGATTTGCGTTCAGTATATTCAGTTATATATGCTCTATATACTGTTAAGTTCTCTTTGTTAGACGTGTTCGCTGGCTTTGCAACAGCTATTTCATGTAAGTACTGTGTTGCGATTTAATTTTGTGCAATACGTACGAGCTAAAATCTAGGTACATTAATTTAATTCGACTCGTGTAGGTTTTAACTGGAATTCCATTTACGATGATTATTTATTTAGTAGAATACACTGGTGTGC
Organism: Orgyia antiqua; assembly: GCA_916999025.1. Taxonomy (NCBI): domain Eukaryota; kingdom Metazoa; phylum Arthropoda; class Insecta; order Lepidoptera; family Erebidae; genus Orgyia; species Orgyia antiqua. The sequence goes on from OU779862.1 coordinate 27,597,896, forward strand.
TGTGAAAGGGTGAAGAATGTAGACGTATTTAATATTTTGTAAAAGTACATAAAATTGGTCAGAGTAGGTAGCCGTAAAAAGGCAGTCATGAAAAATCAAAAGTGCCCGTGCTCGTAAAGTATTTTCGGGTTTCAAATCCTTCATGTTTTAGAAATGGCCCATCAAAACAAATGGCGGGTGAAAAATACAAGAGAAAATAAACAAAGGCTTGTTTGGTCGTAGGATGTTGGTGCGGGGGGGTGGTAAGCGCCTCATTTCGACAGGCGGATAAGTGCGGCCGTAATCTGTGCCGGAGCTCGTGTAAATGCAAATTGTCCCATAAAGCCATCGCTTCGCTTCGCGGCCCGCCCCTTCTACTTAATGAAGAGAAGCATCTCGGACGAGGCCCACGTCCGTCATCTCCACAGTGGTTTACATGTGCTGTAGATACACACCGAAATTAGATTTTGCCCTAAATTGGTTTGCAAGCATGTTACAGTTGGGTTAGTGCGGTCTTTCTATGAAAACTATATTAGTAGCTTTACATTTATTTGTTGCTTTATCAAAGAATCGTATGGATAATATTTATATTGTAGTTATGCACCGTGTTTTGAAATGTATATTTCTTCACTCGTATCAATTTGTTTGCATATTTATATAAAACCACTTTTAACGAATTTAACGTAAAGTAGAGGACTCTATGAAGAATTGAATTCACGATGTAAATAACTGCTTTTATACAATTCTACACTTAAAGATATAAAAGTAGACGAAGTTAAAAAGTTAACTCTATTCACACCTACCTAAGGAACGTAGATTGTACAGATATTTAAGTACACTCCATAAATTTGAGGCCCTTGCCGAATAATAAATAAAGTCTATAAGGGCTGTATTCATCAAGGCTAAACAATAAGGTATACATTCGCGTGTCAGAAAATCTTTTCCTTTATTGCTTCTAGTTAAGACTAAGGCTACCCTGACTACCCAATAGCAATTTACGTGGATCAAATTAACAGTTCTGTAGTAGTTAGTAGAAATAGTCTAGTCTGCAATCAAAGTGGGTACTAGTCGAGTAGTCGATTCGGTACCATTATTGCCCATTATCCTAACGATTACGTTTATTTTAATTACTCTGATTGGATCTAACAGCGAACGATGTAAATCGGTTATGATACTTTTACTATTAATTATCTGTACATAAATACAGTATTTTTGAGCTGTTGTTGTTTTTTTTATTTACTATAGTGGTTTGGTTATTGTTATTTCATATTGTGATTGGCTTTTTATTGTAAAGTTCTCATACACTTAAGATATATGATCGCATTTACCCCAATCAAGTAATCCGTCATTCAATCTGAGATAAAATGTCTTGATCAAAAACTGGATCCTTTGTCAAAATTATTTTCTGATAATCAAAATTTTAAAAACCTCTAAGATAAGAAAGAAAGCTTATTTACTGACTGACTGATTTTGGGTGATTACAGATTAAGAATACTAGTGTCACCACCTCTTTTCTTTCTATACAGATAATACCAGCTGTGAGAGACGGAAAGCTCGAAAATAATACCCTGTGCCAACAGCCTGGTCCGCGTGGCACAGTAGACCATAATCCTACCCAGAGTCGAAAAGGCATTGGGATGTTAATGGGCTGGAGAGAGAAAGAAGAGTTATCATACGTTACAAGTATCTTGAGTTATCCGTTTTTGAATTTTTTACAAACATTTCACAACCTTTGTAGAATTCATTTGATATTACCAAAAGCAGGTAACAATAAAATGTAAACTTCAAAGCTCGAATTAATTTGTAACTACCGATCGTTACTGAATGTCTTCTATCAATAAACGTTAACGTCGCCTTAAGTAGTACTGGCTGAGACAATACGTACTGCCAGGACTCCGTGTTGAATTACAAATACGTCGACTTGACGTGAATTTCAAATGAACGTTAAAGGCACCGATATGTTATACGTATTACAGTTTAGCTGATGCCATAAAAAGTAAAAATACTGTTGTATTTTCTGAGCACGTAATTGCTTCGCTATCTTGTTAACACCTAAACAAGTGTAGTTTTCTGATAAGGATTTAATTTGTATGTAAGCAGTTGTTTATTTTCTTAATACACGATGTTTATTTTGAAACCTGTAGAATTATAAGGACTTGTCTTAATTTAAACGCCCTTACTGTATACTGTAAATCAAAGTATATTGTTATATTACAATGTGCTATTTTAGTTTATTAAAACTTCTAAGTTGCCGTGGTGGTACTAATCGTTCTGTTATTTATGTATTTTACACCTTTAAAACATTATGATGTTTTCATTTCTTTACTGAATAATAGAGTGGTCATATATGTATATATATGGTACCTATGTAGATGTTGTAGGATGGATAGGAGGTTTTCCGTGTAGTCTCACATCTCAGTCTCTCGTTCTTCTTTTAGAATTACTTTAGAAAAGACTAGTATCCATGTTGATACCATTCCGTTTATAACGTAAACCACCTGCTATGAGCTAAATTTGGGTATATTTATTCATTATTAGATATTTTGGTATTGAAATTGTTCTGTGAAAATATTCGTGACTTGCCAAAAATCTTTTGCTATCTTATGTATGTTTATTTTATTTTCTTTTTTTTTAGATTTTCAAAATATTCTCCCAAGGATTCTTGCGTTTGTGAATTACTGATGTTTTCCAAAAATTTCACCTTATCTTGTAATTGATTTGCTCGCATCCAATTTAAAGGATCTTCCCTTATCTTAAGTTTATTACATGCTCTTGCTGCAAGTGGAATATCATCAAATTGTTTGATGAAATTTTTACACTTGTTTATAGCATCGTCTTTATTCTTCGCCGATTCATCAATAAGACCCATCTGTCGAAATAAAGAAGCAGGCTTGTTACATTATTACGGCAGTTTTAGACATAAACCTGATATTTGATGTCGTGAGATTGCAATCTCTCTCTCTCTCCAACCAATTAACGTCCCACGGCAGGGCAGAAGCCCCGTGGGGCTCTTGCGCTATGGGAACTCTTTTGGTTTACTATGCCACGCTGACCAGGCATTTTGGCATATGGTTTAATTTTAAGTTTTCCATCTCTTACAGTAGACATTAATTGCTTATAATATCCCTTAGTTGCGGGGCGAAATGGGGTGGTAACACTTGCATTCTTTATCCGTCACCACGCAGATAAAGATTACAATACGTATGCGAAAACTACAGGTTGATTTTACACCTAGCACTTATAAAATAATTAAAGGAAATGAATATCCAGCGCGTATTTAGAACCCACAGTACTCAAATAAAAAACGTATTCTTTACTGGAGTTAAATAATCAAAAACTTTTAAGTTTCTAAGACACGATAACAACAAGAATGAAATTAGTATTTCAATATATTGCTATAGTACATACCTTCAGTGCTTCTTTAACTGCATACATTTTGCCAGTAGTGATTGCAAGCTCTGCATCTCTTATAGGTACCGCGTGAGTCATCAAAATTATTGGCCACTTAGTCACAGGAAGGCCAAGCTTAGACTCATTAAGACCGATTGTAAAGTTACCTTCAACCATTACTCTGTACTCACAAGTTAATGCAAGTAAACATGCACCGGCTGGAGAATGTCCCTGGAAAAAGATATTTTAGATATTTTTATACTTATTGTTAATCATCTTTTGTTTATAAAGAAATGGAGATCTCTTAATATTAGTTGTTTAATTTCTGTAAGTTTTGATTGTATGGAATTGGTAGGTGAAAACTAATATATACGTTATATATATATATCGAAGATTTAATTCAGGCTTAAGCATAAATAAGCTTAGCTTGGGACCAGAGGACGTTGTGTGAAATGTCCATGAATATTTATTTATTTTTAATAGTATCAACTACAAACAGCAAGAACGCACGCAAATAATGGTAAACGAACAAGTCATGTTGTCGCATTTAACGCACGCATTGATTGTGTGCGCATAATAATATTAATTATATTGAATTATATTTATTTAATATATTTTTATGTTTTTAATTTAAATTTAAAAATAAACTTACATTAATCGCAGCAGCTGTGATGAGTTTTGAACCAAATAGTTTTATCCATAATTCAAACAATGACGTGTGAAATAATTCCGCTCGTTTTAAATCTGGTTTATATATTTCTTTTACATCTAAACCCGCAGAAAATACTTTCAAGGACTGCAAAATTTTAAAAATGAGATAAAATAAATGAATTTAGATATTTTACCATTAACATATAATAAAAAAATTCAAGGAATTCAATTTTACCACAGTAATTATTATGTATTTTCACACACAAATACACACATAATGAAAAATGTTTTTGGTATTTTGACTTTGCAATACGTGTTAATTAGGAGATCTTCATGGAAAACATTGCAAGAAACTATGACCTTAAATTACGTGTTTTACACCAGTGATAAGATGTAAAACATACTTACTTAAAATCATTTATTACTATGTATTTAAATTGTATTAACACTTACCGATGTCAAAATCATAGCCTTGCATTCACTTTTTTCTATTTCATCTACAACTTTAATTAAATTCTGTAACAGATCTAAACATAAACTGTTTACCGGTGGTTTTTGCATTGTTACAGTTGCTATACCATCATTATCTATTGATAAATTAACTAATGGATGCGAATTAGACACTGTCCTATAACTAAACGGCACTCTTCTAACATTCCCGATAATTTTCCTTATAACAAACATAGTGAAAATATAAATAATCAACAGAAAATTTATTTATCAATTGACAATCGTTTGTATAACTGCCAGTAACATTGTGGATTTACTATTTATGCGATTTTAAGACAATAATACGTCACTATTTAAATATACTATACAGTATGTTCGAGAAATACAAACAGATAAAAATGCTGATTCGTTTTGTAAAAAATATTTTTTTATTATTTTTGAGTAATACTGCCCGTAATTGGTAATCTGACGCACAGAAGGATTATAGCTTAGAATGCTTAGATTATCTATCTATTGTATAGAATCATCGTGATGAATACGTGATGTAGTTAAATTTATTGGTGACCAAATCAATATGATCTATGGAGTTGATATAGCTGCTATAGCATAACATATCACACTTGGGTACATTACTGTTTACGAATATTTGCAGCACAAGAAGTATTTTTGTCTCTACTAAAAATGATAAATGGCATAAAAATTATCGATTTTAAAGAAATATGATAAAAGAACGAACATTTAGGTAGGTAATTTTTCTACTTTAATCGATTTCTTAATAATATAGGTTGTACTTAATTTTTTCTTATACTTCAGTTAGTATTCCCAAAGAATAAATAAATTCAGTGTGTTATTTTTATGTTTATTCAAAAATATTCGCACAATACGCAACAACCTGTAGATAACTCTGTTGTAAAGATTATATTGTCATAAGTGCTATCAAATACTTATCACAAATAATGCATGTTATTATAAAAATGATATTAAAATTTTATCCAATATTGACCTTGACAGCAATTCAATGGCAGTGCCGGATTAAGTCAGCGTGGGACTCGAAGCAGTTAAAGTTAAATTAAATAAATAAAAATTAAGTTATTAAATGTAAGTTTTTAAGGGCTCCCTTAAGAGGATACCAAAATAGCTTCGTGCATTTTTCTATGTACGAAGTTTTCATTGTTTCTTTAGATTGAATGGCTAGAGCTCTAATTTTTAAGTATATGTTTTTTCAATATATTATCTAGGATCGCATAAACTCAGAAACACGATTGAAAAAAGTTTTCTCGATAAAAAATCTTGGCGAAACAACCTCTCAAATTTTTTATTTTTTTCATTTGTCGGTCTATTATCGCGTATTAACTAATGAAATAACTTTAAAAACATAAGTAACTATCATAATATAGAAACACGTAAATCAGAATTAAAATATATTTAGTAGATTTTGAGTAAATAGGAAAAGTATCCCTAATTCTTCATTTTCTGTGCCTACTGGCTGTGTTAATATGTACGTGTCGGCGATGATATACGATAATATTGATGTAGGCCCTTAATAACTTTGTTATGAACATAGCGATCTGTGGGACAAAAAAGTAATAATAGAATATCTAAGCTCGAGGCCTCTGAAGTCGCGAGGCCTTATAATGGGCCTCAGATAAAATACTAATTACTGCACACCTTAATGTTAATTGTGCAGATCTCTAAGATAAAAAATGGTAGAAAATTATCGGTCTTATCGCATTTTGTGATACGGTATCGATGCACCGTACAGTACGGTACTTTTTACAAACATACATAACAAACAGATAGATTAATCTTTTTGCATAATATGGAAGACATGCATGATTTGACACACTAAATTATGTATGAATTAATTATTTTTATTACTTCACGCCGATTCGAGCACATCTACTGAAACCATTTATAACAATTATGAAGAATTTGTAATAGTTTTTACTGTTCTTAATATATATAGGATCAAATCACACAGATCGTGACCAATTGAATAATTGTTGTATTGGTTCACTAGAAAAATAATTACCGAAGATTTGAAGTTGTTATATTCACGGGCAGTAGAGCGAGACTGTGAGAACTTTTCGAATTTGGTTAATCTATATTTGATACCCTCAGAGTATTCAACCAACAGGAGCAGCTACAGAAAATATTTTTTACGATAAATTAGCTGTCACCCATGACTTTGTACGCGTGGAATTTAGAAAATTTTCCTGTTTTTGCAACATTTATCGCTGATACTGCGCTCTTATTGGTAGTGGCGTGATATTATATATCCTATAGCCTTCCTCGATAAATGTACTATTCACCGCTGAAAGATTTTTCTAATCGTACCCGCGAAGTGGCAACTGGGTGTTCTAATCTCGCATTTTACATCTTAATGCCAGTACATAATTGAGCAGAACAAAAATTATCCGAGTTTACCTGCCGGCCGTACATAGTGCAGCAGTTCTTGAGATTAGCGCTTTAGCAAAATAAAAACAAACTCATCTATATGTATACTGCCATATACGGCCGGCGGCGGGGTGCTGAGATAACGCACACAAACTCTATAACTTTATTTAATTGGTTGCTACGCACGTTTCGCCCAAAATTGTCTCACTCTCACTAGGAGGCGACAGGGTCCGTACACAATGAGAATGATCATAGTTCTCGTACATTTTTCAGCGGGGATCGCCTTATAATGTCACCTCCAGGTATATGAATGCTCTAAGTTGATATCGGACGAAACACGTTCGTTGTTTTTATTTACCGCAAGCTAGACTACTATACCGTTTTAAATATTTTATCTTTTACGTGAAAACTTTATTTTTCTTGTACAAAAAGATTCTTGTTATATTTTCGTTTATTTAAATTGGCGTAAAATGCTGCTTATTACTTCTGTACTGTATTGATTACAGCCTTTTATTCACTTTCACCCACTGTACTGTATCAGTAACTATATTATTTTGTTTACTATCGTGAGGTTCGACATAAAAGTTAACTCTCTCTCTCTCTTTCTCCAGCCTATTAACGTCACACTGTTGGGGACGGGCTTCCTACACTTCGGGAGGGAATGTAGTCTACAATACCGCGCTGACCAGGCATGTTGGCACAGGGTTTAGTTTTGAGTTTGCCGTCTCTTACAGAGGATGTTATCTGTGTACAATATTCCTTAGATAGGTTATTCTTATTAAGCACCCTAGGAAGGAAAAGAGGTACAATATACAGACAAGTACAATTTATTAATGATGTCTATACATCATATAGAATTTGCTGCAACAAAATGTACAATAATTTGCACGGGCCTTTTTACACTATTTCAAGCCAAAAATCCGTTTAATAGTGCATGTAATTTTGTGAAAAACTTTGGCGTTTAAAAACGTTTTATAACTTTATTGTTCGATATTTAAAATTGTTCTGAATCCTGTACATGATGTTTGAAACTAAAATGACCACTCATCTATTTATTTTTTGTTTTATAAATAAACTTGTCCCTTTTATATACCCTACTTCGGTTGGGATCTTCACACGGACCGAAAAACCGCGGTTTCACGGTCCATAAGCCCACGTCAGAAAGGTTTTGAGTACGAGATTTGGTCACAGCGATATTCGATACACCACTGTATTGTGTAACGCAAGTATAGAATCTCCGGATAACGGCTATCACCGCCACTGAGGTAGGCAATAACATTTCATGAGAGATCGTTTAGAATCGCCTATAGGCATGTAGTTTTGATATTTAATGTTTTATCATGGGAACAAATTTGGAAAGTAGGATCATTATTAAAACTTTTATTACACTGGAACACGTAAACTCCGTACAGTCAAGTACAATATCTGATGAAGACATGGAAAATATGTTTCTCTCTCTCTTCATAAAAATGTCATGGTTCTCTCTCTCTCCAGCCTATTAACGTCCCATTATTGGGCACGAGCCTTCTCTATTTTTAGAGCGGTTATGGTCTACTTTGCCGCGCTGACTAGGCATGTTGGCACAGGGTTTAGTTTCGAGTTTTCGTCTTTAACAGAGGATGTAATTTGTGAGCAATATTCCTTAGCTAGCTTTTAAAGCACAGGGTGGTGACAGTTCAATTCTTAATCCGTCACCACACGGACAAATATGTTTACTAAAATGAAATTATTCTTAAAGGTCGAACCTTATAAATTAATGTTTTGAATATATTTTTGTTAAGTTAGCCTGATCATTAGTGTCTCCGGGTACACATTTTTGTCGTCAATACGATCTCTTATTCATACCACAAAAATATCTGGATCATTATCAAAAGTTTCTCCGCCTTCAATAAACATTTCATAGAAAGATTTTTGTATGTGATACTTTTTGATTATTAATTAAACTCGTTTCTATGTACCTAATTATTTACCTTTTATAATATTTTAAAGGCTCAGGATTATTTCTTTTCTATTATATTTATTAATTAATAAATAAACATATTACAATAAGAGGATAGAAAATCTATGGATAGTTATTTGTGTACGTTATAATTTTAATATATGAAAATGTGTTATATTATGTAAGTATATAAACACAGAATGGTTTTTTTTTTACCTGTGGAATGCATTTTCGCACTTCGTGTGGGACTCCCGGGTCAGTAACGGACCCGGACTACCCACTAAACCCCACGGTGTTCCTCCTCGCCCCATGGCCAGGCCATGGTAGTCACTCAGGTATTACCATGACAAACACAGAATAAATATAAATAAATAAAAATATTCATGGACATTTCACACAACGTCCTCTGGTCTCAAGCTAAGCTTATTATGCTTGTGTTATGGGTACCAGAATACGGATATAATACATAAACTACTTTTCTTTTGTAAATACATACTTATAATACATAGAAGAAAACACCCAGATGTAGTACAAACATTTGTATGACATTTATGAATATGACACAAATGATTGTCCCAAGCGGGAATCGAACCCGCGACCTTGTGAACGGCAGTCCAGTACATGAACCACTACGCCACGAAGCCCGTCAATGGTTCATTACTGTTCATCAGAATGGTTGATTACTGTTATGCACAAATAAATAGACCACTACAAACTACGTAACGCATAAATGCATAACTTTATTAATTCCTTACTGATTCTCTAAATAATCGACTACGTATAAAAAAATGCGCTGTCGACATAAATTAAGATATTTAAAATTCAATATGTGCGTAAAAAAATAAACAGATTAAGTAACAATAAAATTGGTCGAGTGCGAGTCGGACTCGCGCACGAAGGGTTCCGTACCATTATCTATGCAACATAAGGCAACGTTATTAGTATCGAGCAAGAAACGGTAAAAAAATCATGTTTGTTGTATGGGAGCCCCCCTTAAATCTTTATTTTATTTTATTTTTAGTATTTGTTGTTATAGCGGCAATAGAAATACATCATCTGTGAAAATTTCAACTGTCTAGCTATCACCGTTCTTGAGATACAGCCTGGTGACAGACGGACGGACGGACGGACGGACGGACGGACAGCGAAGTCTCAGTAATAGGGTCCCGTTTTTACCCTTTGGGTACGGAACCCTAAAAACGGTAGTTTTATCTCGACAATACATTCTTCAGTCATCTTATGCAAGTATGAAATATGTAGGTATTTAGAAATATTTGTGTACTTTTTATTGGCTAGGTCGGCAAAGAAACCAACGGATTTACATCAGGTAGATACCTACCTGCCGGCGTATTATGAGCTTTTTAAAATCATTCAAGTTCCAGGCAGGCCGTAAACTGCATGGCTAAATTAGGTATTATGGCAAAAATAAAACTTATTGTTGAAAATTTTTAGTTAGTACTTTAACTTTTAGTTGTACCTTCTCCTTAAACATATTAATGTATGACTGGTTTAGCGAACTGACTAACTAATAATTTGTTCATAATACGAATTTGCCAGACTGTTCAATTCACGGCGTAAACTGCCTGTGAATAAAAGCTCATAATACGGCCGCTGGTCGCATCCCTTACTAAAGGATCCACTATTACTAAAAGCAGAGCTAAACCGCTGCTAATAAAAAAACTATGTAATTCCATTATTTCATTTTATTTTACTGTAAAAAATTATTTAATATTATTATAGTTAATAGACTATTAGAATAGATAGAGACCTTTAGAATAAATTAATAAAATTGGTCAAGTGCGAGTGAGACTCGCGCACGAAGGGTTCCGTACCATTATCTATGCAACATAAGGCAACGTTATTAGTATCGAGCAAGAAACGGTAAAAAAAATCAGTTTTTTGTATGGGAGCCCCCTTAAATATTTATTTCATTTTATTTTTAGTATTTGTTATTCTATAATAACAAATACTACTACTCTACGGCAATAGAAATACATCATCTGTGAAAATTTCAACTCTCTAGCTATCACCGTTCTTGAGATACAGCCTGGTGACAGACGGACGGACGGACGAACGGACGGACAGCGAAGTCTCAGTAATAGGGTTTCCGTTTTTACCCTTTGGGTACGGAACCCTAAAAACTAATAACAATAATCTGTAAAACGTCGGGCCAAAATTTAAAACAAATATACGCGTCTAAATCCGTAAAAAGTAGTTTTATTTAAACAATAATCTTTAATAACCTTCAGCAAATATTTGCGTCTTCGTGGACACGGTCTATTTTGGAGTTCTCTAAAAGGTTTTCATCCAGCTTTTTTACCTTTTTAGGCTTCGTCGCATAGGTTTTGCGTATGAAAAGGTAAAACGGAAACCTAATACTGAGACTTCACTGTCCATCCGTCCGTCTGTCACCAGGCTATATTTCTGGAACGGTGACAGCTAATTTCACTGTTTATGTATATCAGTTAATGTAAAATAACCAACACTCGCCATCATCATACTCCTGTCCTTATCCTTTATTTGAGGTCGGGAATATGGCAAACATCTAATATATAAAATTCTCGTGCCACAATGTTCGTTCCCATACTCGTCCGAAACGGCTTGACCGATTCTTATGAAATTTTTTATGCATATTCAGTAGATCTGAGAATCAGCTACTATCTATTTTTTATACCCTTAAGAGATAAGGGTTGTCCATCTCTCACAATTATTTGGCAAAAAAACGTTTGCCGGGTCAGCTAGTATTATGATAATATCGTTACAGAACTTTTCGTACAGCTCGTACTTGGCCAGTTTTTGCTGGATTTTGCATTGTTATCTATATTTTAGGTAGGTATGGTAAAATAAATATGTGTAATTTTTTTAATTATAATTGCAACATTTTATTTTATACTGTCATTGTTACTTACATTACTATAGTTGTATTCAGAATTTTAGAAAATAAAATTAATAAAAAATTTTTTTTTTACATATTTATTATTTATTAATTATTTATTTAATTTTTTATTAATTATTACGAAATTTCAATTTTATCAGAATATGACGTGCCATGTGTATTTATTAGATAACTAGCTGACCCGGCAAACGTTGTTTTGCCATACAAATGTCAAAAAGAGGTTTGGGGTTTTGAAAAATAGATAGTAGCCGATTCTCAGACCTACTGAATACGCATATAAAATTTGGTAAAGCCGTTTCGGAGGAGTACGTTAACTAACATTGCGACATGGAAATTTTATATATTAGATAATACATGTTATATACGCAATTTGGTTTTGATTTATTTTTAATTGAAATGGCTTTTGTTGTTTAAATGAAATTAACTGCTTTTCCCCTGTACCTACTCATCTACTGCAAAAAAGGGTTATTGGTTTGATTCTGTTGCACGTGCTTGTAAAAACTCTTCACTATAAAACCAAACCAGGTACTTTTTAACACGCTTATATTAGCTCGGTACGTAAATATCTATGTAGATATTAATCTATGTAACGGAATCTTTAAAAGTGGTTTTAACCCATTTGGAATAGTCGGCAATGCAATAATTAAAAAAATATATTTAGGGGTTTCAAAGCGTGTTTTTTTGGTTTTTAGGACTAAATAAATTATTATGTTAAGCAATCCACGTTTCTCTTTTAGCTATTTTTTTTTTCGGTATTCTGAAACTTAGCTGTGTTAATGACTTTCAAAATTAAATATCTACTACAATGCAATGGAAAATAATGTCGGTTTATAACTGTTCGCAATTAAAGTATCTGATTGGAAATATAAATTGATCAATTCGCCCTTTGAGCGCCTCCAACTGTTTGCAGGTGCAGTGATTAACAAATACCAGAGGTCGTTAAGTTTGAGGGATAGATCAATATCTAACTATGGTTGCGTTATGGGGGAATAATTATTATATTGCTTATTGCCTATGAATTTTAGGCATATCTACTTGTTTGTGATTTTGTCACTACTGAAATATTATTGGTTATTAGGTGCTGCAGGGAGTCTATAGCCGGAGCCAAAGTCCATAGGAATCATTCAATATAAAAAAAATATTTTTGGAGAAATAAAAACTTGGAAACATAAAAATGACCCAGTACCTACATAAAAATAACTATCACGCTTTACCTTTTCGAAGTCTTAATAAAAAAATAAAATAAAATCAATACTTAATTTTGTTAACCGAAATAATTCACAAGACATTTATTATAATTTTTATTTAAAACTAGCGGACCCGACAGACGTTGTCCTGTCCCACGTTCTGTGTAAAATGTTCTAACATCAACAACAAAAAATTTCATCAAAATCGGTCCAGCCAATTGTGATTATAAACCATCCTCAAAACCCTTGAATACACACAAAAAATTTCAGCCAAATCGGTCAAGCCGTTTTCATGCTATGTCGTGACAACGGAAAACGGGTTTCATTTTTATATACATACTAGCTGACCCGGCAAACGTAGTTTTGCCATACTAAAAAAAAAAAATTTGAAAAATAGATATTGGCCGTTTCTCAGACCTACAGAATATGCATGTAAAATTTCATAAAAATCGGTCAAGCCGTTTCGGAGGAGTACGGTAACTAACACTGTGACACGTGAATTTTATAAGATACTAGCTGACCCGGCAAACGTTGTTTTGCCATACTAAAAAAAAAGGTTTGAAAAATAGATGTTGGCCGATTCTCAGACCTACTGAATGTGATTGTAAAATTTCATAAAAATGTGTCAAGCCATTTCGGAGGAGTACGGTAACTAACACTGTGACACGTGAATTTTATATATTAGATAGATTGAATATTTGCCGTTATGAGAATAAAATTCTTTTCAGTGGAACGGCTTTGCTTTGCCTTGAAGCAACGGTTATTTGGAAGCGAAATCTTTCTATACACTCGTTCATTCATACATAAAATGCATTTTCAATCGTAGTCACTGCACTCTAACCTCACTGTCTCGCTTACTAACTCGGCATACGTTGAGTGAAATCCAGGGTATAGACTGTACCTACGTGATAGAAACGGGTACGTTGAATTTCACTGCACAATACCCCTGCGGAGTGCCGGGTAAGCTTAGCTCCTACTGTTATGTGCGTTGAGCTTTGTGCCTGCTTGGAATATGCGGTCGCTTTAAAAATTCGTTTTTAATAAGCCAGACCATAAAACGAATATCCTATATTCGTTTCTTGCAAACATAAAAATGTAATGGTTCTCTCTCTCCAGCCTATTAACGTCCCACTGGTGGGCACGAGCCTCGCCGCGCTGACCAGGCTTATTGATACAAGGTTTATTATGGAGTTTGTCGTCTCTCACAGAGGATATTATCTGTCTACAATATTCCTTAGCTGGCTTTTACAGCACCCCAGATAAAGAGGTGGTTACCATACGGACAGACTAATGTCATGGTTAGTAATGTTTAATTTTATTGATGCCATTATTATTTTACGTAGGTATCATCTATTTCAAGCTGTCTATGAAATAAATAAGATAACGTTGTATTGTAGATATATTTGGCTTAGATACAATATCTGATCCAAAATCGGATTTAACTTGCAACATTCTCAACATACTCGTCGTATATACTTAGTGTTTCATTGTTGTATCAGAAATCCAATTTTATTTACGATTCTATTCGTACAAACAAAGGTTTTATCAGTGATAACTGTACTTCCCATTCTCCTTATTGGCAATTTGGCTATACGAGTGCGGATTTTTGTATCTGTGTAGCTTCCGCTTGTGTGCCGTCCCGATGAAGAGAATATATGAGCCTTTCTAATTTATTTCATGGGTATTCTTTATTTAAGAAAAACACAGATTCTTCCATTCCAAGGGAGAGTAGATTTATTTGCCGATTCATTTCCCTAAAACCCACTTCACTTAATAACCGTAAAAGAGGCGCCAGATATCTCACATGAAATCCGAAAGATTTTCGCTTGTGCTCGGTCACACGATCGCGTTCCGGTGTACCCACAGTATCGATATCGACTGTGTAGGGTAACAATGAGCTATTTCATTATTCAGCTTCACCGATTCCGCTAAAGATGGCATCGATAGGATTGACTAATTTTGCAGTATGCTATAGATGAGCGTCGCGTACCGTCTTCATTTAGGTCGAGATCATTTTGCTGGCTTAGTGAGAGATCCACCCGATCTTTTACGTAAGCACGTCATTTGGAACTCCCTGTAACACTTCTTAACCTCGGCTTTATAAATTTGCATTATAATAGAAACAGTACCTCTTAATTTAATTATACAGCTCAGATTTTTTAAATATAAAACTAACAATTATTTTATGCTGCTAATTTTGTGGTACAAACGCAAACGTTTCCAAAACATTTAAAGTTTTATTTTGTAACTAAAGTCATTATTTTAATGTATATCAAAATATAATAATATTTATCTATACCATGTAAAATTTATATAGGGTTAAATATAAACATGGACGCTTTTAATTTACACCGCCCGTTGCTTGGCCTAAATTCATTGACTATTCATCCGTGGGTCACATCCAATCACGCCAGGCTCGCCTAATCCTCGCTCGGCGATGAAAGTCAAAGCGAAAGCAACTTGGTTTTCGCTTAAAGCCCTTTGGCAAGGCACCGAAGCGACGGTGGAGCCACGTTTGGCGCCCGTTACCGCTCGCCATTACCGCCCCAAGTGGCAAGTTTTGTGCTCGACTCATGGGCGATTCATCAGCACCTCTCGTTACGGCGAACGCCTGAATACCGCCTTAGTACTCCTCATTATTGCGTTTATAAAGGCACCCATACAGGCGCTTGATTCACTAAGGCTCGCTCTGTTGGTGAAAGAGAAAATGGAATTGTGTAGTGTTTTGTTCGCTTAAGTTCCTTCTTTATTCTTTCGTATAAGCTAGCGTTGCGAAGCTTATCTATAAGTTAATATTTTATGGCACATTTCACGTTTTACCGTGGCATTTTACTCATTCTTCAGTTTAAGGTTAGGCATTAAAATGAGATGAGGACGTTACGTCGACATGGTTTTCTTCGCAATGAACGATATTTTGTTATAATAACGAAGGACTTTACTTTTTATTACCTTTAACAAAGATGTATTTATCCGCCTAGGTTTTATGATACTCAATTAATATTCAAGATGCAACTAAATATTTTTTTATAATGCGTTAAGCTTCATTATGAGTTCGTTGCGTATAAAAAAGTTGTGGTAAGAGATTTTACAGATCATCATAAAACTTCCAAGTTTGATAGACAAATATACACAAATTCCAAAATATAAGAAAATACTTTGGTGCACGATGGTTTTGTATGATGACACTTTTGTCAAATGTATCGTTTGCCAAATGATTGTTTGGTGAAACGTTGTTTGTCGAATGATCATTTGTCAATCGTTTTTTGGTGAATCATTGGGGAACCGATGATTTGAGGTCTACCCTCATACTGATGAAAAGCAAAGATTGCACACATTTTAAGTCGCCAATAAATTCTGTTAATTAATTAATTACTAATAAATTAATAATATTATATTTTTTCTATATATTTTTTCTTTTATTTATCTCTTTTACAACGAATAATTATTAATTATTTAAGTGTATAAATAATTAATTACTTAATTAATTAAATAATTATTTAATTAATTAGTATTTAATTTTTCTTTTACAATTAATTTTTTAATTATAATTTATTGTTAACATTGTAAAATTAGCGATATTGATTTAAATTTGTAATAAAATTAAATGTAGAAATTACATAAAATGTTTAGAGGTGTAGACTGTTAAAGCAAAACCTAGCTCTACAGAGAAGTGCACTCAAGCGTGTTAACTTAGACACTTTTGAGTCAAGGCTGTTCGAATTTCAGGATCAAATTAAAAGTTTTTCTCAACATCCACTAAAGTATCTTACCTTCAAAATTTTAATTTACTTATCTTCTATCTATACATATAATAAATCTGTATAAAAAAATGTTTGTACATTGAATATATAAAAAAAAATAGTCAGATGGTTAAAGAACAATCAACAGAACCCATTTCCAGTATTTTTGAAATTTTTGTCTGTTTGTCTGTTTAGATGTTTGTCTGTGCACGCATCACGTAAAATGTACAACACATAAAAATATAAATGTTATACGTAAAAATTGTACACAACTCAAGGTATTACTATTTGACGAGTCTCGTGGTTGAGTGGTTTATGTAACGGACTGCCGATCAAGAGGTCGCGGGTTCGATACCCGCTCGGGACAATCATTTGTGTGATTTTTCTAATTGTCATACAAATGTTTGTACTGCGTCTGGGTGTTTCTATGTATTATAAGTATGTATTTACAAAAGAAAAGTAGTATATGTATTCTATCCGTATTCTGGTACCCATGACATGTCCATGAATATTTATATTTATTTATTTATATTTATTTACTTAGTCTTTGTTTCATCGCAATCGGTCCACTCAATAAAGAGATATTTACCTACATAATACGAAATTTCTCAATTTGGTTACTTGCAACGCCATCTAGCGCCTAAAATAAGAATAAAAAAATTTATTCTGTCGATCGAAAAAAAATCGATCCACGCGGACGGAGTCATGGGCACAGCTAGTAATGAAAATATATTTCAACAAACTTTGTGTTGAACATTAGCTTAAGTAGCAACATACGCGTACGTTTAGCCTGCGTTTGATTAGTATTACAAGGTTCCCAGAGGCGGAAATAAAGGCGCCGGTGAAGATTTCTATTCTTAATACTGTGTGTAGAAAACTTTAATTCAAATCAAGACATTTATATAGAAAATAAGCCGTTGCTCACAACTTCATCCGCTTGGAATTCAAACACACGTTTCCAGGCTTTTTTGCAACATTCTAATATTTCGCTCCTATTTGTCGCATCGTAATGTTATACAGCCTTTCTCTATAATTGCACTATCCAACACTGAAAGAATTTTTCAAATCAGACTAAGGTTCTTGAGATAAGCGCGTTAAAACAAACAAACACTTCAACTTTATAACATTAGTGATGAAGTATTATATACCTTGTTAACTGTTTAAATTACCAAAATTTAAAAAACTTTAGAATTTATTACGCAAATTGCTTATGGACACCCCTAAAAGTAGGAAAACTGGATGGATAACATCCCTAGCAGTCGGTAACTACCGGGTGTATTCTCTTTAACACCGACCAAGTTTTCTCATTATGGCCGTTGGTGCCTCGCATCACTCAAAACTATTACTTAGATCGTCAAACGCGTTGCGAATCTAGACGAAATCTGAAATGCAAGAAAAGCAACGTTTATTTAATCTTTTTCATTATTATTACAAAAAGTAATTAATTTTAAAAAGATAGGGGAGGACTAAAGCAACTTTTACAGAGTGCGGGTTAAAATAATTTCTTAGGGTGAGTGAGAGAAGCGGTTCGGTGATTTTTACATTGGTTTCTTTACTCTGTTGCCTTTAAAGCATCCTTTGTGTGTCTGGTAACACAGTAATAACTTTAGTGAGTTTACGCTACAAAGAACTTGATTGGCTCGACAAGTAATTAAGCTTATGTAAGCGGATAGTTTTCATAATAATTTAAATGGTGTCGATGGTATTCAGTACTGTTAACGCGGTGGAAGATTTCAGACCCCTTGATATTGAATTTCGTGGGTGAACGGAAATTGTATAATAAATTACGGGCATCCCTTAGAGCGGCCTAAACGGTGTTTAGATGTTATAGTGTAATTAAGGAGGTTGCCGATACTCGGGGTCGAGTACCTAATGCTATAGTACTTTGTGTAGTAAATGGGACTTTAATATTCTATTCTTAATGCGAAATATAATAAGGACATTTAATATTCAAATGAAAGCAAGCAACTATAAAATATAAGCAACAAATAAAAAGTATACTACGAATTTATTTCATTGAAATTGTCAAAAGCTTTAAGTAAAATATATATACCTACAGAGGAACTTCTCAAACTGCTAATCTTGTTACGTAAAATAAAATAACAGACTATACTAACTTTACTTAAGATCCTTATTTGCAGTGAGAGAGAAGCAAAAGAAAATCGGTAACAATTATTAAAAGCTCGCAAGCTATAACATTCAAACTTTTCAATAAGGAAATATTTAATTTCCCTTTCGACAGAGCGAAAACAAAACAAAAAGTTAAAAACACACTCAATTTATAAAAGGAAAACGAGAATTGAGTTGCTGTGCATATTTTTTTCGGAGAGAAATTTTGATTTGCAATGGATTTAACGACTTAACGACATAATGTTTTTGAATAAGTTTAGTGGTCTCAGTCGATGACGTCGATAATGGCAAAGTTTGATAGCGATTAACAAAGCGTGATGTAAGTTAACAAAGTTCACGAAAGCGAAACTCACGTTAGAAGCGTATTCTGGGGAGCAGGAAATTAAAAGACAAAAGAGTGGCGGGCTGGGCAGTTAAAGCTCGGAAATCGAGGGCGTGCCCTGCCCTCTACGTTTTTCCATCGCCACCTAACCATGTCCACCTTTGCATGAATATTAAAAAGGTCCGCCAACAATGTATTCAGTTAGTATTAATGCCATGAGCGTTAGAATTATTTTTACTAATTTTAACAAGACTTATTTGAGACACTGAGTTTGTATTTTTTTGTTTTCCGGCTACAGATTCTTTAGTACTTCATGTTAAATAGAGACAGCAGACTTTTTCAGCCCTTTTCACGTACTGCTAAAGTATTCTATATCTTCACGCAAGTTAAGAACATAAATTTGATTAGAGCCTAGAAGAGAGAAATGATAATAACATTTGATAAATCTTTATTACGTTATATGGGTTTCATTCATCTGACAAATTTGAATATCAAAACCATTAAGTATGCAATCTTTTAGGTTCACGTGACGTCGAATACATTTGGAATGAAACAGAATTAATCCTTTCTAATACTGCGATCCCCAATGTATCAAGTATACGTATGGTTTCTGTAATTCAGGCGGGCTCGTGTAATCCATTCGTATCGGGTGATATCGAGTTTCTGGGGGCGACTATGCCATTTTCACACATCTTTATAAGGGGTCTATCTAAATATTCGGCTTTTATTGGATTTATTTGGTGAAAATTCGGCTGTAATATAAATTACTACGTAATTAACGTTGCCTTTTTGCATTGCATACACATGCGTTGCTTAATTACTTAGTCGCTTTAAATATTTACATATAGAATTATTTCCTTATTTTTGGCATAACTTTTTAGTATCGGATCCCAAGCGGTCTTGTTTTAATTGCGGCCATATTTTTAAAGTTGAAGATAGTCAAATACAGTCTATGACAATAGATTGGGAGTTTAATACTCATAACTTTGTTTCCTGATTCGATTTGCATTTCGAATCAAAAACTTCCCGTGACACTGTTTTGCATTATTAATACTTCAGTATGGCGTGATCTCTCCAGAGGCGCACTAGGAACCATAAATTGAATTCCAACCTTCGCAATTAGTTATTCCCGCGCGTGAAAACTTTCTAGATCGTTCGCCTTCGTTAACAGATGTTACGGTGCTATTCATTATACATTCCGTCGAATTGTAAAGCCGAACGTTTAATTTAAAGTACCTACCAAAAGCGCCTTTGTTAAATCACCGAGCATTTTGGGCGGTATTGTTTAGAAGCGCTCGAGCTATAGAGGATTAGCGACACGAGTGTTACCCGCTAGTTTCCCATTTACGAAGAACATTCGTCTTGCGGCAAATGTGAACAATAAATGAAGGTGCGCAATATGGTTGTGCGAGCGAACAAGGCGGTTCTGGTTATATATTTATACTGCTTTGGCCATTCTGTCTGAAACGCATTACGTCCGTACGTCCCGTCTGCAAAATGACGTCGTTCTTATAATGTAATATAGAATAACAAATCACGGATGTAAATAGCGTTTGAACAATATGCTTAGATGGAGAGAATACAGTCTAAGCGACGCCGTAACATCGATGATAAAAAAGTTTTTGTGGCCACGCTTCCATTCCGCCGGCTCGGCACGTCCCTTATCGTCCTAATTTGGATCAAACAATTCCACTCCCCTATACAAATTACGGAGCAACATTTGTTATCTGCAGTTTTTGGCAGAAATTATATTAAGATTATGTCGAGCGATAATGTTGTTGTCTATTTGCTCTCCGTTTCATAGCTTAGGGCAATGTATCCTAAGGGATTCTTCAGATTTTATGATACCAATAAATTAAAAGAAACCTCATTTCATATATAAATTTACAAAATTTAAAATTACCTTTTCTACCTTTTTAATGAATATAATTTTTTTTTCCATTATACATTCAAAATTTACAAAAAAGAACTGTTATCGAAAAAGTTTATGCTTTACGCCATGTTTAAAGCCATGTAATGAAATTTGGAATAAGGGTTTTTTAGGATGAACTAACTACCGCCAATTTCGTACCACCATTTTCAGACGTATGTTATTAATTCTTTTTTATTATTGTTTCAGGTTTGCTGTGGCGTATACATGAGATGTTATGGGCTCCTGCGTAGCGAAATGGCGCTGGTGGGTGGTGATTGTGGCTTGGGCTTGGGGCACAGCCGCACGTACCCTCTGTCCAGCCCGCTGTGCATGTGACGACGCGTTACGAGCAGCTTTATGTGCAAACGCCAGCCTAGAAATCGTCCCAATACAGCTAAATCCAGAAGCTACTCACATCAACTTAACACACAATGCCATAGACAATCTTCTATACACCTTCAGCTTATATATGCAACTGAATGTCCTTGACATTTCTTACAATAAAATTGTAAGTTTAGGCACTAAGAATTTCGAAAATAATATTGAGATGATGTATCTCAATTTGAGTAACAATTATCTCAAAAAAATTGATAAAGAAACATTCATTGGATTGGAGAATCTTGTTGATTTAAACGTATCAGACAACGAAATATCAACAGTCCATGTCCAAAGCTTTCAAGATTTATCTGCCTTAGAGAGACTTGATTTGTCTAATAACAAATTAGTGAAGTTTGAACCAGAAACTTTCAAGCCATTGGTGTCATTAAAAATATTATTGCTCAAGAACAATTCTATATTAGACATACCATCGCCAAACCTTGCTTTTGTTGCACAATTGGAGTTTTTGGATCTCTCAGAGAACCTTATAGAGCAAGTGAATAGACATGGAATACCACATTTACAGGAATTGCGGCATTTAGATTTAAATAATAATTTAATTGAATCTGTTGATCAATTAGGATTACAAAATCTGCCATCACTGCGTCATCTTGATCTGAGTGATAACAATATGACTTCTATTCCGACATCAGCTTTATCTAAACTATCAAACTTATCTCATTTATATCTAAGTGGAAATTTTTTTCAAAACATCACGGCACTATCCTTTCAAAGTTTGTTTCATTTGAAACATTTACACATAAGCAGACTATATGAACTTGAGAAAATTGATACTAGAGCTTTTGTTGACAATATAAATTTACAAAAAATATGGATGAACGAAAATATTAAAGTGAGGGAAGTTCCTCCAAGACTTTTTCACGGTAATCCCAAATTGACACATGTGTACATGGAGAATAATGCATTAGTAGCTTTAGAAGCTTCTCATTTCCCTATTGATAGGTTACAAGAACTGAAAATTTCTGGTAACCCATTTGTCTGTAATTGTTCAATTCTGTGGTTGTGGAAACTTGGCAGAGATAGTGAGATCAGTAATAAGAAATCTCGAAATGCTAGTTTAATATTGAGAATAGATTATGAGGAGCTAAAATGTGCGTCTCCAGCAGATTTGAAAGGAGTGCTTTTTGTGCGGATTCCAGAATCTCAATTTGGGTGCTCAAATGGATGGGTTATTGTAGCAGTTGTGGTGCTGACAGTGAGTATTGTTATAAGTGTGGTTGGTGGTGTATTATACTTCATGGGACCTCTAAAAAAATGTAAAGGTGATAAATCGAAGCAAGTCATGACGAGTGTTATGTTAAACGGAGACGTTTCAAAATTAAGCAATGGTTTAGGCTACTCAACAAGGAGTAGGGAGCAAGAAAATAAGAGAGATGTAGATCGATATTTAATGATTGGTTCATCAGTGAGCAATAATTTTCACTCATTAAATCCTCCTTGGCACAATGTTGACAAGAATCCATATTATCAGGAGGATAGTGAAGAGCATATCTATCAGCAGTTTGCTTATGAAACGATTCCTCATCATAGAACTCCAGAAAAACCACACATAGTGTACGTCTAACATAAGTTGTGTGCAAAGTACAATATCGCGAGTATATTTTCTTTGCTAAGTTATACGAACGAAATGGTGTATTGTCGTCAAAACGACGAGGAACATTAAATTTGCAATAATGTATATAGTGATATGAATAAAATGTAATATGTGATAGCTTTGTATATAGATTTGTAAATATATTACTCAATACAAATAAAGACATTAAGTTATAGGTTTTTTGAAATTGTACTTACTCGTTTTAGTCATGTTTATCTTATTTCCACTATAGTGTTACGCGTAACGTAACTGTACGATCGTTTGTTATTAGTTCCTGAATTATTATGGGTACTCAAATATTGTTAAGTGCTTGTAAATTTATTAAGATATACATAATAGATACATAATAATAATTATATTTTTCAGAATTGAAACACCAATATGGAAAACTTTGTACAAATATGAGCAATATAGAATAATTTGAGATGTTATATCGTTAATTTTTATTCGGTATTGTTATAGCATATTTATTAGTTGTATCTATATACGAGACATTTTGAAAGTAAATAATGTGCTTAGAACATTACTTATCTACATACATAATATACAATAATCCAGTTGCTCTGATGTTAAGGAGTACAAATACAATTTTATTGGCAAAACAATTACAATAAATATTATTTAAATAAGATTTTGTTAATAGATATTTTGAAATTAATATTTTTGTACTTAGAAAATACGTGATTGTTGGTTTTGAATATTTTGGTTTGTAATTTGTTAAGAAAACTGAACTTTTTCCTCTCGACCTCTGATGGCTTAGGAAGTAGGTAGTAACCTGCAGTGGTCCTAATTTTAAACAACTCAATTAAATAAAAGGCTCGTAATTTTTCAAATCAAGGCTTGGCGACACAATATGATTTTGAACATACACAAGATGTAGAAACAAATAGATTCACCATTTAAAATGACACCATTGTTACGAAATTAACAGTCAATTTTTGATTAAATTTTGAGTTTACAGATTCAGTTCTAACGGTCATCTTATGTTATACTATAGTCAATCATTTGTGTGATTTTTGTAGTTGTCATACAAATGTTTGTACTGCGTCTGGGTGTTTCTATGTATTATAAGTATGTATTAAAAAAACAAAGTAGTATATGTATTCTATCCGTATTCTGGTACCCATAACACAAGCATATAAGCTTAGCTTGGGACCAGAGGACGTTGTGTGAAATGTCCTTAAATATTTATTATTTATTATTATTTTTTATTATTATTAGTCAAAGAGATTGTCAAGGCTAATTAAATTAATCAGAATAATATCCTGTCTATACATTATCTACAAAATAAAGATGATTATTCAACCGCACAGATTTGTGATCTTATTCATAATAACTTATCGGAGGTTTAAACGGAGATTTTATCGGAGTGATAATAAACGTTTTAGCGTAAAAAGAATATTATGAATAACATGTTTTGACCGATTCAACCGATTTTAGCGAACTTTTAAATTTCCGATAAGTCATTATGTATAAGACCATTTTATAAAGTACGATTAAGCCAGACTACATTTATGTGTCTATAAGATTGAACGCTCACCCACAATGTGGTAAACATGTGTCGAACTGTTAGTGTGAAGTTTTCTATCGAAGTTTCAGTTTTCTTATCAATAAAATACAAAACTTTTAAACCAACAATTTAAAATGTTCTAGTTAAAATAATCACTGCAATTATAATAATTTTTATACATATAAATATATAATATAAACTTCATAAAGACTTATATCCGCTTCATAACCAATCAAAATCATAGGAAATCAGTCGATACATACAGTCGTATTGGTAGTATAAGACTATTTATACCTAATACTAAATACAAAAAACATTTTGTTATGGAAACTTATTTAAAAATATATAATGCATATAAAACAAACGACAAATAAACAATTTAAAATATTAATGGTATTTTAATTTAATCCTATAATTACACAACGCATCCAATTATTATTATCGCGCTTGGGCCTACATCAATATTATCGTATATCATCGCCGACACGTACATATTAACACAGCCAGTAGGCACAGAAAATGAAGAATTAGGGATACTTTTCCTATTTACTCAAAATCTACTAAATATATTTTAATTCTGATTTACGTGTTTCTATATATAATAGTTACTTATGTTTTTAAAGTTATTTCATTAGTTAATACGCGATAATAGACCGACAAATGAAAAAAATAAAATATGAGAGAGGTTGTTTCGCTAAGATTTTCTATCGAGAAAACTTTTTTCAATCGCGTTTCTGAGTTTATGCGATCCTAGATCATATATTTAAAAAACATATACTTAAAAATTAGAGCTCTAGCCATTCAATCTAAAGAAACAATGAAAACTTCGTACATAGAAAAATGCACGAAGCTATTTTGGTATCCTCTTAAGACGAGGCAATAACGTAATACATATTGTTATCGTATACGCATATTATGTGTTTAATACTGTGTAATGACGTAACATGCTTAAAAGTACAACTTATTTACTCTATGTATACTTATAGCTAGGATTAGAAAAATTATGGCCTTCTGACTGATTTTTTTTTTACATATAACATGTTGGTACTTGATCCCATGTAACCTGATGGTAAGCGACAATCGAATCTTTGATGGCAAAGCGTACCAACGATGTAAGTTGCCTATTTACCCATTTCTTTGATGAGGGATGTCCTCGAACCATATTCACCTTTCATGTATTCTAAGACCCACAACTCTCAAAACATACCACATCTTCAAGATTCTTGAGACTCCTAAGCCTAATATAAAGCTACCTGGTCAGCGTGGTGTAATAGTAGAGAGTGGAAGTATATTTAAAATATAAGTAATAGAATTCGATATTTGAGTTTCGTAAAAAAAAAACAGATCGTAGATAAAGTTATTTTAGAAGATATATATATTTTGAATATATTATAGATTTTGGGGAATTGGTAATTCAGACACAATTTTTGGGGACAGAAAATTGTTAATTGAACCCTATATTATCAGCTCGTCTGACAAAAGATATCGATATTCATTTTAAGAGTTCATTATAAAAGAGATCCTGGAGGAGGTTATGCTTTAAACTAGCACATAATGCGGAGTCGTATAAAATTCTACTTACAAATATAATCAAAAATGAAATAAGCTAATAAGGTATCCTATACTGAGATTTTTACTAAAAAGCTAACGAGGCGAGGAGTTACTTCTTCGTGAAAACTGCAGACATAGTAAGTATTTAGTAAATAACTAGATTAAATAAAAATAATCATTGTTTGTTTTGTAATTTGCTTTGTGCAAAAACTAAAAACCACGCTTGAATATAATGAATCTAATATATTATTATGAATTTCTCGTGTCACAGTGCTAGTAACATACTCATCCGAAACGGCTTGACTGGTTGCGTAGGTAGGTACTATTTATTTTTCATACCTCTAAGCAATAAGGGCTGTCTATCCTTGACATTCTTACGAGTATGACCAAAAAACGTTTGCCGGGTCAACTAGTATTTTTCATCATCGATCCTTAATATGTGTACAAAATTTTAGGACAGTCCGACTAGTGCAAATGTGTGAAAATTATTTTCAAAGATTCCGTTACATAAATTCATAGATAGATACGTACCGAGCCAATACAAGCGTTTTTATAAAAAGAGGGAGGCTCTCGTTTGTATACATGATAGGTAATAGGTATTAAAACCACGTTTAACAAAACAGATTGAAATGAAATCCAATTAACAGTTAAATGACCACAATCAAACGATAATCAACCACATAAAATAAATAACAATTAACACATTTATATTTAAAATGAATTAGTGAATGTGTGGTCCGTCGCTAATGAATTTGTTGTCAACAAGTCGATTATGATAAAGTCGTTTTGTCCGGTCAATATCAATATGTGACAGTCATTTGATGGCCAACAAGAGGGTGCGTGAAAAATGTCACTGAACGTGTTTTTATCATGCACATATACCCATCAATTTGACGTAAAATGATCCAATGTGTGGAATTTTAGGAGAATTTTAGTGGAATGGGTATCAGTTAATGAATGTAAAGGGCTAACTAAGATATGTTTTAGTTTTTTTTTTATTCTGTGGCATAGTAATTAAATGTTTGTTCACAATAGTGATCAATAAAAAATGTATGAAGAATGTGAGTAAAAACAAACAAACGCAAGGAACACACCCAACTTTCATTAAAATTAACAAAAATTTTTTTTTTAAATTTCCAAGAATTTATATTGCGAAGCTTTTCCGCTTAGGCGAAAGGAATAGTGATACAAGAGGACAGTTTTTGGAGTTTTGGGAGCAAATATGAGATTTAGGTTTTTGACTTTTTTAGGGAGTTTACCTCCCAAAACCACTTTCTACCAGCATCTATACTTACTAATATACAAACATTTCAGTAACCAGAAACCCTTTCTGAAAGTTTTTACTACTAGCTGTGAAAATATTTAACTAAATTCAGAACATTAACGCTACGGTATACGCTATCTCATCTCATTCTATATAGTAAGGGAGCACACCATAGGGACCCGTTACACCGCTGGCTACTTCCACAGATCTATAATGGAGATAAATGAATGTCAAAGCACTCAAATAGCCTCCGAGCTACCCCCAAAAGTAAAATAGCACGGGTTACTCTCATATAATGGAGTAAACGTGTTGGTTATTTGTATCTCAATTAGCCCACGTTTAAATGTCCTTTCATTTGCTTCTAAATAGCTGGTGTGGAATAAACAAATACTTTTACCGCTTACATACTTGTTTAGTGTCTACTGCCTAAGATTTTTAACGTTGTCGGTCAAATATGCCTGGCTTGTAACCCAAGATTGAGTAAAAATTGTTTTAGGTGGTTTTTGGAGTTATTATTGACCTAATTTTACTCATAGATTTAGTATATTCATCATTCTAGTTTTTACCTGCGTCTAGGATTTGTCTCGCTAAAATCTAGAGCAAAGAATATTTCTCTTATTGGCACACAGATTAAAATAATTACTACTTGCATTCCTTTCATTTATCCCATAATTGCGTTTTTTGGGATTGCGTACCAAAAGATAAAATGGGAAATTTAAACGGTACGGTATGGTAAAACATATTAAATCAACTGCTTACTATGCTAGTACATTATACGAAATAGGTACTGATATAAGTGGTGATAGGTGCTGTCATTTATCCTACCAGGTTCCTAAATAAAAAAAAAATTCTCTAGCTATCACCGATCCTGAGATACAGTGAGGCGACAGATAATTAGATGGACGGATATAAGCCACGCAAACTGGTAATGCGCTGGAACCTTGTCAAATTAACGCCCTTGTGAAGTCATCAGCAAATGAAAAGTACAGCTAACAAAATGTAATATTCTCATCTATACGTCACTATGACGTCACCAACATGGCCGCCAGGCGCATTACCAATTTGTGTGGCTTATATCGGAATCCCAGTAATAAGGTCTCGTTTTACCTCTTATTAAAGAACCCTAAACAGAAAAGCATACAAAGCTCGTTAGAATGCAGTGTAATGGCGCGTAATGCATTCTGCTGTACAAACACAAATATAATGTACAAGTTGAAGTATCATAATCATGTATAATAAAATATTATTAAGCTGAAGAGTTTGTTTGTTTGTTTGAACGCGCTAATGTCAGGAAACACCTTCGATTTTTTTTTTATGTTGGATAGTACTTTTATCGAGGAAGGTTATAGGCTGTATAAAATTACGCTGTGATCCATAGAAGCGAAGTAGCTATAAAAAATGTTGCAAAACGGGGAAAATTTTCTAAAATTCACGCGTACGAGGTCGCGGGTAACAGCTAGTATTGAGTTGAGTATATAAAATTTGTTGTTTAAATGTCTCCCCTGTGTACCAGAACCAGTGTTCTAAGTTTTTCTCGGTGTATTTTTGTGGTACATTAAATGATTCATTTAATGTACCACAAAAATACACCGAGTATTTGTTCAATTATAAAAATTTTGTGACTGTACATAATATTACCAAAATTCTTTTTTTAGTTTTTTAATGTGAATAATTACACAGAGATAATGCAATTGTATCATTACAGAATCTTTGAAAAAAAAATTCGTTGATTTCTTCGTGGACATTGCTTCTAGAGCAACGGATTTAACTCACAGTATCGAGGTGTTATTTAAAACACCTTGATACTGTGAGAAATGTGTATATTAAGCATGACTATAGTCATGCTTAATACAAAAATATGGACATCGATATTTTTATATGGAGCATGACTTGCTGTCGTACTTTCTTAACAAGAAACTTTAATTTTATCGAAACAAACACGTTTTATTACGTCTAAACCGATATAAAAGTCTAAACCAAATATAAACGTAACAACTAAAGTCTATAGTGTAAACCCGCTAATCTAACAAAGCGATGGTATCTATTAAAACATAAATTGTTCGCATTACAAAGCTGTAAGCCCATAAAGTTCACTCGTTCAGGTTTACTCAACAACAGTCAATGAAGAATACACTGGGAACACGCTACTTGCTTACGGGCCACGGCTGTTCTTGAGTTATAAGTATAAGGGTTCCTTAAAAAAAAAATTTTGAAGAACCACTTCGGTGAATATATGAAATATTTTTATGGTACAATAATTTTTTTATTTGCAATTGACTTGCTATGCTTTTACCTAATGAATCAAATTAAAGTGGAAAAAATGATCAATGCTCATGGTGATCATTTTTAACACGCTTATATTTTTAACACGCTTATATAAGTTCATTATGTATCTATCAATGTATTAATCTATGTAACGGAATCTTTGAATGTGATTTTAACCCACTTGCAGTAGTTGGATTGGTCTGAAATTTTGTACATATATCAAAGACCGATAACAATGCAACAATTTAAAAAAATATTCAAGATTTTCAAGCGTGTTTTTTAGTTTTTGAACTAAGTAGATTATTTCCACTATGTTTTGATTTATTCTTATTGTATGTATTAAGAAAATATTAGAACTGTAAAGACGGTCTTTTTAATTTTTTTGAAATATAGGTAGTAGCTGATTCTCGGGCTCATAAAATATGCATATAATATTTTTTTAGGAGGAGTTTGGTAACTAACACTGACAGTAGAATTTTATATATTAGAAGATTATTTAGGAAATTCAATTTTCTTTTATTTTTGTGATACAGAACAGTTAAAGTGCATATCTGTATCGCACTTGACTAAATTTATTTATTTTCGTGAAACCTGAACGTTTAAATCCGCCAATGGATAGACTGACAGTTTTAATGGGCTTTATAAAGGAGTGGAACTGTACATAAATTTAAGGGCTAGTACGTTCTGTTCGGATGGTCCAGTTGCCTTTAAATTTATTTGTTTGTATTCCGTACGTCGTATTTGCTTTAATGTAAATAACTTAATAAATGGTTGTTTTTGATGAACTAAACTTGAAATAAAACACTGATCTATCACATGAGTAGATTATTTTTTGATGCACATTTTTGAAGATATTTTTAGAAGTGATTTACATCAGATAGTCCAGTATTGGGCCTTGTCAGAAGGAAAGGAAATCAATTTGTATTTTTTTTATTTATTTTAGAATTTATTTCAAAAGATTTAGAACAATCTGTCTATATATTTATGCGATATTCCACAATGGAATTCAAGAAACTTGATCAACATAATTTCCTTTAGTAAATTACTGCGCTCAAGAAACATAAATCACAAGCAAGAAGTAAATTATAATACCGATAGTAGCATTATCAAGGGAGAAAGGCCATCGATCTTCAATAAAATTGAACCAATCAAAACAGGCCACATAAAGGGGCATCAATGAGAAAAAATAAAGACCTTTTATCCTCGTCCTGAAAGGCGGCTGAAATGACTGCGTTACAGCTGGGGTGGCAAGATTTATTTCACGACAGTACTCGTTATGGCACCAAAGGGACGATAGGAGAATGCAGCCTGCAACATACTGCGGGACAGGGCTGAATCAGTACCATCTCGAGGCTTAACAAAGAAGCTTACAGGATTCTTACGAAGGGAGACTATCCTTTTATAGAATTTTTGTTTGCTTATTGCTTTAGTCGGTGTATTGTTAGCATTATTATATAATAGAAAATATCTGTATGGTGAAGGATTAAGACTTTATGACAGCTGCCGCATTTATTCTTCTTTCCTGGTTATATTTATTTTATTTGGATCACAACTTGGATAAAATAGCATTGGATTCCGATATAAGAAAACAAAATACAGCATCAGTTATAATTAAGTTCACACCCATAATATTAAATGCGTTCTTTTCAGCTTAATGGGTATTAAATGGGATATGAAATAAAAAACAATATGAATGTAATAAAAGTTTATGAGAAACAATTTAATCACGTCTAATAAAATTAATTACATATTTTGTTCGCAATATAACGCAGATCATCTCTGCTAATATAATATACATATTCTCCAATGCAAAATTTTCATTTCCAATAATCCCTGTGGTCGTCAATCCGGCCCTGAAGAGGGGATTGTACCGTTCCGTGTTATATGACCACAGATCGGGAGATCAGAAACGTATTCGGTGGATTGTATGTGGGAATTGGGACGTTCGAGTTTCGTTCTGTTCTTGTTAATTAAAATCGACGCTGTAAAGTTGTAAAGCAATTCTTGTTCAATAGCGTAATCGAATTGTTGAAATGCGACAATTAACGAACTTGGATTGATTGTTTCGTTTCCAATTTATATGTGATTTGTAAGCGTATGTATTTACTTATAATATTCAATTAATTTATCGTTTTAGAGCTGTTAGAAATACATTGTAAATAACTGTAACGACATTACTCGATTTCAATTTATACCTACTCTTGAAAATTAGGCAACACCGCGCTTAAATCAATTAAAATATTCGATTCGCACGTTCATGTTTTTAGAATTACGATATTTTAAGTATCACACACAATACAAAAAGAAGTGCTATTTTGAAAACTTTAACATCACATACTCTGCAATACAAACTATTGTTTTGAGCCGAGAATTAAATTATGTGAATAATAATATGAAAATTACATTAGTGGTATAAATCTATACTTCTTTTTACTGTATATCGATTATTGAAAATTAATCTAGACTAAACTGGAGTTACTAGCTAAATGATAGTTATGGGTCTGGGTGTTTCTATGTATCACCTATAAGTATGTATTTACAATGGAAAAGTAGTATACACCCATAACATATACATCCATAACACAAGCATACCTATAAGCTTAGCTTGGGGCCAGAGGACGTCATGTGAAATGTCCATGAATATTTATTTATTTTATTTATATGGTTTTCTATTGTAAAATCTTAATATATCTTTTGGTTTGTGATTGTACATATTTCTAGGTACCTATAATTTCTTAAGAAAAAAATCTTATGTACTTTAGCTATATTCAACATTTCAGTCAATAAGTAAATAACTTTATAGTTCAAGATAAAATACATTACGGGTGCTTTACGGCAGTCACTCCCCTAATGACGTAAACGTTTCACAGGGTGTATTACCCACTCCGTATATATGATAAGCATGGAAATGATAGGGTATTTCTAAATAACTGTGCTAGAGCATTTACTGGGCTGTTATTGCAAATCAATTCGATTTATGATTGTAAATGTAAATCAAAGAAGTTTATTTTTTGTTATTACGCTTGTATGTATTTTAGAAAATTTGTCTTAACACAAAAGTTAGTAAATCAAATTACAGTGGAAAAAATGATCACCATGAGCAGGACTTGAACCACGACCTCGGAATACCGTTTTGTTGCTCTCCTAACCGAGCTACCATGGGACCAGCGCATGATAACCAAATTTCCCACTACAATATTTCTCAATGTGAGTTAAACATCGTGCGATATTTTTGTACAACGCCATCTATCGAGCGGTTTGCACCAACTCGATTAATTAATAATAAATAAATAATAAATATTCAGGACATTTCACACAACGTCCTCTGGTCCTAAAGTAAGCTATATTAATATGCTTGTATTATGGGTACATTTATGGATATCACACAAATGATTGTCCTAAGCGGGAATCGAACCCGCGACATCGTGTTCGGCAGTCCATTACATAAACCACTCCACCACGAAGCCCGTCAAATTGATCACTTAGTGTTATTTACAGAACACAGTTGGACCGAAATAATTACTGTACATTATTTCTACATTAGTTTTAAGCATAGCAAGTCAATTGCAAAAATTAATAAATTAATGTTACAAAAGTTAGTAATTTATTTAGTAAGAGAATATCGAACCTTCACGAATATTGTTCATTTTTGCAGTACATTGTGATTTTTATATAACAAATAAACTGTAAATTTTTCATGTGACCCTATGCCAATAATCAGAAACACAGCTTTCTCTATCCTCTGTCCAACTCATAAACATCCCACTGAAGGGCAAGGGTATCCTTTACAGTGTTTTTGGTTACATAGGGTTTATTTTGAGTTTTCCTTCTTTCACAGTAGATCTTAACTGCTTATAACATAAAAATAGATATAACACTAAAGGTCATAGCTCATTAGAGCCACCCGGCACCCACCCGCCTCATCGCACGGCGTCCACTCGTTGTCGACAGGTGGTCCAGGGGTGGACACCGTGATATCACCAATAATCGTCGCGCGGTCAACTAGTGGAATTTTCGTGTAGTTTGTTAACAATTGGCACTACGTCTTTTGACAGTCCGCTTCAGACCCGCGCGTTGGCAATGCGCAGGCAGCCTGCGAGCAGCGAGTTGTCACCGAGTGGTCCACTCGCTGTCCGCACGTGGAGGGCTTACGACGGAGGCGATCCGGTGACGCTACGGAGTTGATGTAGTGAGCGCATACCCATATATTCCGTTTATGGAATACTAACCGCACGAGGCGAGGCAGTGCGGAGTATATGATATAGGAATAATATAACCAAAACATATGCAAATAAAGCAACGCATAATTTCAAATTTAAATTTGAGTTATATCTATCTTTTAAAATTTGCTAAATTACCCATCCCTTAATTTAACAAGGGCAAAGTTAAACACGTATGCATATGATGTTTCACCATAATAATAGGAATATAATGTTTTATAAACCACTAGGTGTTGCTCGCGACTTCGTACGCGTGGAATATTGACATTTTTTCCCGTTTTTGCAACATTTCCTGCTACTGCTTTGCTCCTTTTTATCGCAGCGTGATGTTTTATAGCCTATAGCCTTGCTGGATAAATGTTCTATTTAAAAATGAAAGAATTTTTCAAATCGTACCTGTGGTTCCTGAGATTAGCGCGTTCAAACAAACAAACACACAAACTCTTCCTTTATAATATCAGTATAGATAAAAGGATTCCTGTATTTGGTTAGCAACGGTAAACAAAACCGGCAAGTCGATGTAATTTTATGGTTTATGAATAAATTTGCTCCCTAGGGAGTGTAATAATTGAGACCCGGGCAGCTAGTTAAACGGTCATTTCGCCTGTATACCCTTTGTTAGCCGAATATGGTATACCAGTATTATTTATGACAACTATTTAAATAATTTACTGGTACAAAAGCTTTGTTTATTTGTTACTTTTAATTAGTTATGCTGATGTTTATTATTAAAACTAAACTAAAGTTAACTATTTTATAAAAATCTGTTCATATTTACGTCTTTACATATTATAAAACAAAGCCGGTATTTTTGTATGAGTGCCCCTATGTGAACTTATATCTTCAAAACTACGTAACGGATTTTGATGCGGTTTTTTTTATACATAGAGTGGTTTGAGAGGATGGCCTTTTTGTATAAATTTTTAAGTTTTGTGTAAATTGGGGGAGCGGGGAGTTATATACACAAACGCGAGTGAAATCGCGGACATGGCGTGAAATATGGCATGAAATAATCTGATGATGAGTATATTCCTAATCCGTCATGATTATGTAGTTACAACAATTACAATATGCTAGACTTCCATCCATCCATCCATCAGCCGGTCTCCATCCACTGTTGGACATAAGACTCCCCCCCGTCCCCCAAGGAACGCCACAACGCGCGGTCCTGTGTTGCTTGCATCAAATCCGCGACCTTAAGAGGGCACGATACCAAATTATGCTCCATACAAAAATATGGGTATCGTACTTCCCTTTTTTCTTCGCGAAAGTTAAACCGATTTTGATTGTTTTTATGCTTGTATCACTTCCTTCTTTTCAATACATAATAACTAAAAAAAATATGACCATCCGAAAATCCCGATCTTTTCGGTTTTCTTTAGGTAAAGTTGCAGCGACTATCACACATATTTGGTAACGTTTTACCAAAAAAAAGTGATACAAGCATAGATTCTCATCTATAATATAGCGTAAAAACCATTAAAATCGGTTTAACTTTCGCGAAGAAAAAAGGGAAGTACGAAACGTCTTTTATTTTAAAGAATTTGTAGGTAAAATCTGTTTCAGCTATATTTGTCCCTTTCAGCACGGTGCTCGGGAATAGGGATAGCAATACCTAAGGCAAATACCTAAATTAGGAGTACAGTACCCTCTTAACGATATCGTCGCTCCACCTTGTAGAGGTCCGCCCTACGCAGTCTCGTCCGGTCCGTATCCGCCACTCTAGAACCTTTCTTTCCCAACGGCCATCAGTCCTACAAGCGATGTCGCCTGCACATTGCCACTACAGCGTGCTAACCCTTCGGGATATGTCGGGTACGCCCGTTCTCCTAGACTTCATATGCATTAAAAAGCAAAATTTTATAAACATTCTAGGTCATTTAGAATCAGGACCCTGTCTTTCAATATAGATTATAAAATATCGTAGTATTCATAACTTAAAAGGTTTTTGATTAATATGTCATTTAATAAAAGCTGAGTTGCATTGTCACTTTAATTTCTAAATAATGCTTTGAAATATTAATTCAATTAGAGTGGTTTATTAATTATCTGCTAAAAAGTTGTATGAGTTTATAGCGCAACACATTATTATTTTATAGCTATGTCTATTGGCGAGTCTATCCTGGTTATAATTTAGGTTTATTTCAATCGCATAAACAGCACGGGGTTCTTCAGGTTAAAAAGTTCTTAAGGTTAAAGAGTTTTCTGTTTGTTTTGTGTCTGCCAAATTAAAAAATAATTTTGCAGCACTAAGGAGTGCTGCAAAATTATTTTTTACTTTCGAGCCACTTAATAAAAGACCGTTTTATAACGGTAAAAGCTAGTTACCCGTTCCAAAATAGAATCATAATAGGGTAGAACAAACATGAAACTATATGACATTTATTTTTACCGACTTCAATAAAGGAGGAGGTTCTCAACGTCTGTATGTTTTTTATTTTTTTTTGTGTTTGTTACCTCATAACTTTTAACTGGGCGAAGCGATTTTAATGATTCTTTTTTTATTTGAAGGCTGGTGGTTTCAATGTGGTCCGATTGGCACCAGATATATTCGATTGAACTTTGTTTTTAAATACTTATTATTGCAGAAATGTAATATTAATTACTGTACAGAGTATAAAATATCTTGTTACGTTGACCTACTTTTCATTTTTTAAACTCATCTTTTTATTTTAAACAAAATAATTTCATAATTTCTGAAGTTTATGCTATTATCCATCATGTCGTCTACAAAATCCTTAAAAAAATAAGCAAGAATATTTAGTTGTAACTTTTTCGTAACTGTAAGTGGATTACAATGTTAATTTTATTGATGGGAAGGCCGAGCTAGACATGGGAGTACCTACGCCCGAACCCCGATATTAGTATGCTGATGGTGGAAAGAGATAAATTTGTTGATGGAACATTTAATTTATGCGATTTTATAAAGAGGAATGTTGTTACGGTAAATGTACTTTTATATAAAGCTATAGAGAATGAAAATATTTTGTGAATTCATGGGATAAGTGAATATAAAAAGTAATAAGATTCATAGTGTATTCTAATAAGTAAGATCTTTATATATAAACGCAGTCGTTATTTTTGTATGTATGTAAGCTTGTATCTTCCAAAATACGCACCGTGTTTTGATGAGATTTTTTTAATGGAGTATACCAGTGGCTCAAGTGATTTATTTGTATAATTTGTAAGGGTTTGGTTTCTAAATTTCATGTGTATAAAATTGCGGGCAATAGCTAGAAAAACAAATACAGAAGAAAAAGAAATACATACCTACAACCCGTCACCATACGGGAAAAACATACAACCCGTCACCATCCGGGAAATACATACCTAATACGAATAAAATATAAACATTTTTATCTTGTTTATACATTTTAGTATACTGTTAAAGCTATTATTACGCACCTGTGTACGCCTCGAGCTCTAGAAACATTATTAATTATGTACACAGATTTAAATTTGACGAGACATAATCACGGATGTATTTTGTATACCTACACAACTATATTTTATGTGTATGAGAATTTAATTTGCTCTATGTTATAATTATCAATTGTAATTAAAATTGTTTATTAATTTATAAGCCCTTATATTAATTTAATACTTCAGATTAGTCACGCTAGTGATCAAAATAGATAAGTTTTTTTTCACACCCGTTTCTTCTATCGTGAAAACCAGCTCTGGGATGAATATATACCTAATTATTAGTTATCCCATTTCGAGTCTTAAGGTATCCCTTAACCTGGAAAATGCATCCTGTGTTAAAGTGCTTATTTAACTTAGCCTTAGACTAGAGACTATAGTTTTTAATTCTCGTGCCCAATCATAGGACTGTATTAAGAAAAATAATTAAAATTAATCTTTCCCGAATTTCCTTGCTTTTCCGAAATTTTAGAATCAACGCAGCTGATGTAAAAGCTACTTTCAGAATAAATGCAGTAGTCAATAAAAAAAAGTAGATTTAAAACGTTGCTAAGTGATATAATTCTCAAAAACCAAAATTTATGTTATATCTTTGCTGGCATGAATGATGAAATAAAAGAATTACCTCTTAAAAAGAATGAGTCAGAATAAAGATATTTCATCCAACTCTTATAAGCTTAATAAGTACGAACAACTTTCATGCAACGTTATAAAAAGGTAAGAAAAGTTCGTAGTTAAATTATAGAATAAGATCTCTTTCATAGCCTTTTACGATGTCTTTATGAAATATTTTATAATTTTCAATTACGAAATCATTCATTTTAGTTGTAACAGTAAGATTAAATTGTAAATATTAGGTTTTATCGTTTTTGATAATTATTGAATTTGAAATAAGAATTATGTTCAAATTCAAATTCAAATTCTTTTTATTGTGGATCACAGGTACAGTTTATGTTGGTACAGAGATAATTTGTTCAGCTATGTCCTGCCATATAGGTATACAATACTAATAATTAAAAATATAAATTCATAGTTATATTAATTTAAATTAAATCAAATACTAAAATAAATTACATAAATATAACTTCAGTCACAAAATAGAACATTACAAATTAGTACTTAAATAGAATTAAAACGTCATAATCGAGAACAATAGTCAATTATCAATTGCAACATCCATATGTCAAGTATGCAATTTAAAACCCAATAACAATAGTTACGATGCCATAAAAATAATTCAATATGTCAAAAAAATAAATAATAATATCAATAAACAACAATGTTTTCTAACACTTTCGCGACTCATCTGGTCAAATAAAACTACTTTTTACGGATTTAGACGCGTATATTTGTTTTAAATTTTGGCCTGAGTCTCACCCGTGACCATGGTGACTGCGAAGTCTCCGAAACGTCGGGCCAAAATTTAAAACAAAAATCCGTAAAAAGTAGTTTTATTTAAACAACAATGTTCCAAACAATTAAATAAATTTTAATCATATTGGTAATATCCAAATAATAGCGCGCTACATATACGAAAACGCAACAAAATATGTTTGTTTGTTTGTTAGAGGTGATGTACTGATGATATTTTCACCTTACTCTCACTGAAAGAGAGCTCTTTTCTTGAGGAATAGTACTCTAATGCCCTCCAAATTAAAAGAGGCCCGTAACCAATAGTGGGACGTTAATGGGCTAGATGGAGAGAGAGAGAGGGAGAGACATTCTAATTTGACAAAAAGAATAGGTTTTCCGAGAAAAAAAATCTAAATATTTTGCATGAACGTGTAGTCTTTGAAACAGACTATATTTATATAGAGACGTCGCACACACAAAATGCATTTTATAGAGTTAAAAAGTAAGGGGGTCTTATGTTAGGTGTAATAATGTACGAAGTTTGTTAATGAGTTTCACCTCGGTTCTTACCGCAAATTGGATTATAATGTAAATATCATGATTTCGGGGTCTCTCGCTACAGGGAACAATTTCGGTGCTTCTTAGGGCGGCTGGGCGTCTATTATCCTCATTTCAATAAGAAATAAATTACGATTTCTTATTACATTTTCCATTATAGAAGGAAATTTATCAAGTTCATTTAACGGTGCGTGCTCTAAGATGTTTTATTGAATATTTTTGTGTATTTTTAGATTCATTGTTGGTAACACTAATGTTGTTATTGAAGTCACTTTCATATAACCTTTTTAAGGAACTTGTACTTAGAGTATACACATTGTATAAGTATTTTAGAATTCAAATCGTAAGCTGGGAATTTGCGTACACTTTAGGCGGTTTAATAAATAATACTCTAATGCTTATTTAAAGTTTTTTTTTACTACATTTTTACTAGATCTAATAATGTAAATTAAATATATGGCTGTATTTTGGGTACCAGATATAGAATATAAAAATATAGTAACAACTAAAGTAATCGATAATTAATAAATAATAACTGGGGAACAAAGGCAATAATAATTAAAGTATGACCTAAAAATTGCTCAAGTGCGAGTCGGACTCGCGCACGAAGGGTTCCGTACCATTATCTATGCAACATAAGGCAACGTTATTAGTATCGAGCAAGAAACGGTAAAAAATCATGTTTGTTGTATGGGAGCCACCCTTAAATATTTATTTTATTTTATTTTTAGTATTTGTTGTTATAGCGGCAATAGAAATACATCATCTGTGAAAATTTCAACTCTCTAGCTATCACCGTTCTTGAGATACAGCCTGGTGACAGGCGGACGGACGGACGGACGGACGGACGGACAGCGAAGTCTCAGTAATAGGGTCCCGTTTTTACCCTTTGGGTACGGAACCCTAAAAACCAAGAATCCCTACTAATAATATAAATGCGAAAGTAACTCTGTCTGTCTGTCTGTTGAGCTTTCTCGCTTGAACCTCTCAACCGATTTTGATGAAATTCGGCACAGACAATCTTTAGACCCTGAGAAAGGACATAGGCTATAGACGGAGTTTCGGGCAACCTAGCTGTTGTATTTTATATAAACACACTGGTAGATAATGCATTTAGCATTAAGCACGCCCATGTACTTTCATGCGCCAAAGTTTGTAAACAAATAAAAAAATAAAAAAATATTTTTATTACAAAAAAGCTTCTAGCAATATATGCAAATAGTTAGTACATCTCGTGTTGAATCCGCCTGGACAAGAAATTTACAGTCTGTAGTTAATGTCCTACAACAATGAGATACAATTTAACTTCTACAGAACGAAACGATATTTGCAAAGCAACACTACACTACAAACAATATATTATGCTAATGTTTTTGGCTCGCTTTTGCAAAGTTCTGTATAGCCATTAAGTAGTTTTTTTTTCAAGTAACTATAGAGCACGCGTATTGGAGTAAGAACTGTTCGTAAAACTGAGAACTACCACATGGTCTTATTCTAGCAAAACATATCATCGAAATAATTATTGATTAAGTGACATGTTTTGAGGGGTTCGACCTCTCATGCCTGAAACATTAAAATTTTACATATTAGGCGTTATTTTTTTAAACCACGAAAAAAGCTTTATAATAATTGAGTAATTTTAAAACAAACTCCATCCGACTTCATGTGTTTTCGAAATTTGAGGGCATTCCTCGATTTCATCCTGACCTGACCACAAGGGAAACACTGTTTAAAAATATTAAAATCGCCCAGTTGAAAGTTATCGGGTAACAAAAATAAACAATAAAAACTATTAAAAAAGAGATACATACGAATTGAAAACCCCCTCTTTGTTTGTAGTCGATTAAAAACAACCAAATTTCCTAATAAAATTCATCTACTGACATTTTCTATTGTGCAACCGATGCAATAGGTGCACTCTGTAGTTAACAGTTACTGTAAACTCTGTGCTGCTGACATAGTAATGTTGAATAGCACAACTTAATAACTTTATTGTCTGTACTTAGTGTTATTAATTTTACAAAACAATATTGTTGCTTTAAAATCCTGAGCTTTAAACAAAGCTGATTTTTGTTCAGAGTATTCATTTTTCGTTTTCCCTTAATGAAAAAAAATTGTATGTCCTAAATATTGGCGTATTAGGAATTTATCGCAGCTAGCGTTTTACATTTAATGCCTAGGTAAAGGTCAATGCAACCAATGACTTACCATTTATGTTATCTACCTACCACATGGTGTAGCAAGCGTAATGTTTAGTAGAGTTAATAGATTGTTAATTAATATAAAAACCTAGCAAAGACGGGCTTCGTGGTCTAGTGGTTCATATAACGGACTGCCGATCACGAGGTCGCGGGTTCGATTCCCGCTCGGGACAATCATTTGTGTGATGTTTATAAATGTCATACAAATGTTTGTACTGCGTCTGGGTGTTTCTATGTATTATAAGTATGTATTTACAAAAGAAAATTAGTATATGTATTCTATCCGTATTCTGGTGGTACCCATGACATAAGCATATAAGCTTAGCTTGGGACCAGAGGACGTTGTGTGTCCATGAATATTTATTTACTTATTTAATATTTATTTACAGATAAATTTGGTCTGTGACAGCAAAAATCTATTTGAATAGTGCTTTAATAAGCCAACGCTAAAATTTGCCATATTATCACCGAAAGCTTTTCATGCGAGAATAGATTATGTCCCAGCTTAGATCACATAACTAAAATCGGAATAAATTACTGTCTTCTAGCTTAGGATAAAAATAAATTTTTAAGTAGGTAACAAAATATGTTTTTGTAAAAAAAAAACTGTATTTTAACAAATTACTAAAACGGCTTAGAAGACGTAGCATGTCATTTAGGACCGATTTGTAATAACCATAATCTATAAAGATGAGCTCACGATAAATTTGCTTGATTTTTAATATGTTAAAACGCTAGTTTAGTCCATATCGATCGCTGTATAATTATTTATGTAACGGAATCATTAAAAGGAATTTTCACCTACATACACCAAATTTTCAGAAGACCCTTTATTATTTATTATATTAGCAATAAGTCATGATTTAGTTGACTATAATAAACATGATTTGAGTAATGAAACCTTGCAATGAATGTTTCACACCCCTTTTCTTTTAGGTTTGACATTTAGACATAAAAGCTCCGAAAATACAATAGTCTCGACGCTCTTTCCGTATTCATTAGACATGTATTTTAGTACTATAGTATCTACGAAAATAAACAAAGGTACCAATTCTATTGACACAACTAAACTTTACTAAAACTCAGAAATTGATGGTGTTAAAAAACATCATTTTGTATTTTATGTATTTTTTTTTTACTTTCTAATTGGAAAATTAAATTTTAAAACTGTGTAATCTAATATAACGATTTAATCTATACTATATAATATTATCAAGCTGAAGTTCAGCTTGATAATATTATATAGTATAGTATAGATTAAATCGTTATGTCATGTGTTTTTATTATTATTTATTATGTATTTTATATTATGTGTTAATTATGGTTATGTGTTTGTTTGTTTCTTTAAACGCGCTAATCTCAGGAACCTCTAGTCCGATTTCAAAAATTTTTACAGTGTTGGATAGTCCATTTAGCGAGGAAGGCTATAGGCTACATAACATCACGCTGCGACTAGTAGGAGAGAAGCAGTAGTGAAAATGTTACAAAAACGGGGAACATTTTCTAAATTCTACGCGTACGGAGTCGCGGGATACAGCTAGTTTTATTATAAATGTTTA
This sequence comes from Orgyia antiqua, assembly GCA_916999025.1. Taxonomy (NCBI): domain Eukaryota; kingdom Metazoa; phylum Arthropoda; class Insecta; order Lepidoptera; family Erebidae; genus Orgyia; species Orgyia antiqua. Next base: position 27,640,786 of record OU779862.1, read on the forward strand.
CAACGAAACAGTCATTAAATCAAAATATACCATAGTTAGTTTTATTTTAGTTAATAAGTATAATCATGTGCGGGACTTGAACCCACGGTATACCGCTCCGTCGATCTACCGACTGAGCTACTATGAGACCTGTAATGTTTTACTTTTACTTTGATTTATTCAGTAAAGGCATAGGAAGTCAATTGCATAAAAACGAATAATAATAATATTTTCTAACACTTGCGCGACTCATCTGTTTAAATAAAACTACTTTTTACGGATTTAGACGCGTAAATCGTAACGCGTAAATCCGTAAAAAGTAGTTTTATTTAAAAAGGAATAATAAGTTAATGTTAATATGTTAAGATTTTTATGAATAATATTTTTTTATTGAGTTAATTAATAAGTTAATAATCCGTAAATAGTAGTTTTATTTGAAAGAATAAATCGCTAAGTGTTAGAGAATATAATCCTACTAATATTATAAAGGCGAAAGTTTGTATGTATGGATGTTTGTTACTCTTTCACGTAAAAACTACTGAATGGATTTGAATGAAACTTTACCACAATATAGCTTATACATCAGAATAACACATAGGCTACAAATTGGCTGGACCGATTTTGATGAAATTTTATTTTATACAGAATTGTATGGCAAAACAACGTTTGCCGGGGCAGCTAGTAATGTTAATAAGGTTAAGTTTATGTCGCAAAAGAATTGGCGTCAAACGGTTTCACTGAATCTAGTAACAGAAAGTTTAATTACTAGTGGGTCGTAGACTAGGTGTGAACAGTTTCTAATAATACAGTTTTGTTTGTATATTTGTTTGTTGGTGAACTTTTCACTTTTTGGCGTGTTAATTAATAGTTGTCTGGACTGTTAAAATAACTTTCACGATGGCCAAGATAAGTTTGTAACCTGGGGTTGATTATTCAATTGGGATAGAAATATTTACAATTATTTCCTGCAACAAGATTTTTCAAGAAACTCGCTCAACTTTCTGACTTGCCAAATGTAGATTCTTCCAGGCATTAATTGAACATTATTATTATTAAATACAGTTAGCATAGAAATGCTGAAATGCAAAACTACGTAACTGATTTGATATGGTTTTTTTTAAAGATCAGACTGGTTCCAAACAGTGGCCATTTTGTGCAATTTGCTAAGATTTGGTTCCTATATTTCACGTGTACGAATTTTCGGGCAATAGTATTTTATAATTCTCCGTGTGGTGACGGATTAAGAATACAAGTATCTCCTCCCAAGGGTGCTGTAAAAGTCAGCTAAGGGTTATTGGACACAGATAACATATTCTGTGAGAGACGGAAAACTCGAAAATAAACCCTGTGCCAACACCCCTGGTCAGCGCGGCACAGTAGAACATAATCCTCCCAACATGGAGGAAGCCCGTGCCCAACAGTGGGACGTAAATGGGCTGGAGAGAGAGAGAGTATTTCATAAAATAAAATGAATGCCTTTATAGTATCTAAAGCATGGAACTCACATCTTTAGCTACATAGATGTTGAAATACAAACATACATAGTTTGCAACCACTTTGTACTTCAAAGCCCTCTGCTTTGTAGCCATGGCCGAGAGATCAATTTGCATGCACTCAAATCGAGAGTGTTTTGAGAGTTGTCCCTTTGCAACAATTCTTTTATTTAATGTACATTTTATGAAAATTTTTATTACTGTTTTTAGTATTATTAGATATACGCTTAAAATAGATTGTCAATCTATTAAATTATGTTAAATACTAGCTGTTGCGCGCGACTCCTTACGCGTGGCATTTAGAAAATTTTCCTCGTTTTTGCAACTTATTTCACTGATACTTTTTTCCTATCTGTCGCAGCGTGCTGTTATTTAGCCTATAACCTTCCTTGCTAAATGGACTATCCAACAGAGAAAATTAATTTTGTAATCGGACCAGTGCTACCTAAGATTGGTGCGTTCAAACAAACAAACAAACTCTTCAGCTTTATATTATTAAAGTATAGATATACCTAGATAGATATAAGACTAAATCGATAGTTTACTTTCATTTACGGATTTCGAGCTTAATAGTTTAAAATATCTTTCATAGTCGCTATAAACAACAGTAACCTTTAATTATGGAATGAATATAAAATTTCGTACTTTTGCATTCTTATGTAGTGCATTCTTTTGTTTTAAACACCACGTATTTCTGTCCAAATGAGTGGCAAAATAACAAACAAAAATAATGTAGGTAATGTAATGACTTTATGCTAGTGTGAAGAACAAAATTACAATCTCATCAGAGTAGGAATTTAAATATGTGTGTACAAATAACAGGATGCGTCAAAATATTTAGGGTAGTGTTTTAATGTTAGGTTGCGAGGACCTTTGTGTAATTATTATTTTAACTAAAAGTACCTATTAGACATTGCTTATTTACTGCTTAATTAATTGCTTAAATACTATGTACCCTTAGGTGGAAATACCAGTGAATGTATATGTAGAACTGTAACAGTTTTTTATACTACAAACAAGCATACGTCTCGCTTGATGGTAAGCGATTACCGCAGCCTATGGACGTTTGCAACACCAGAGGTATCATTAATTATAGAACTTCTTTTATTAGGGAATTCCCTATTATATTCCTTATTATATCGATTTACTGACTGTTGCCCGCAACTTCGTATAAGTGAAATTTAAAAACCAAATCTTAACAAATTATACAAAAATTGAATATTTTTATAAAAAAGTTTAACTGACTTCATTATGCCTATGAAATTTGAGGGTGTTCCTCGATTTCTCAGGAGATAACCATCATCCTGATCTGGTGAAAATAAAAAAGAATGATTGAAAATGCTTTCTCAGTTAAAAGTTATGTGGTAACAAAGATAAAAAAACGTACAGACGAATTGCGAACCTCCTCCTTTTTTGATGTCGGTTAAAAAGTGGTTTTATTTAAAGAAGAAATGTTTTTATCATAATAATATACTTGATGAAGAAGAAAAAAGACATTTCTAGGAAATAATTAAAAACAATATTTTAATTCTGCTCGATGGATTATAAATAAAATTGAACCTAAAGTTTATATTGGGGTTTTGTAATAACATAGTTGTTTCAATTTAAACAAGAAAGTTTACATAAGTTAATTAAAATAACACTTGTATTATTCTGATTGGAAATTTCATAAATACGTTTATTAACTTATATGTTAAAAATAATTTTATGAAGTACCTACTAGATATTGCCCGCGACCAGTGGAATTACTATTTACTTGACATTTATCGTCACACGTTGAACAATTCACACAATATCTTTACATATACCTAACACTTCATTTTTTTAATAAAATATTTACATTATTTTTTTCAGAAATTAAAATAGGCAAAATTATATACAAAGCTAAAAAATTAAATAACAAATAAAATAAAGTTATGCGTCAAAATATTCCTCCGCATCGTCCTCAACTGTTAAAGTGCCCAGAACGCTGGCAGCATTGCCACGTTGTATGGAAATGTTTACGCGTTGTGCAAAATAAAGGCCAGCGCTATGGTCACCCGAGGCGTCGACTAGCCGCTTCCACAGCTCTCTGTAAAAAGAGCGAGTCGTCGGACCCCACGGTCCGAGGAGCGTTTCGACCCCAAACGGCTCAAATACGTAATCTCCGACAAGATTACTTTATTTGCGCCGCTTGAGCATCTCCGCTGATACGGCAGCGGAGATGGCGCAAGGGTGTCGACGCAGGTAGCGTCGCACACCAAAGGCCTACCCATCTTCCATGGCAGTAAAGATTTAAGATTTAAGTATTACATATTGTATGTAATGTGCCTACGTGTTATTTTGATGTATAAGCCACATTATTGTAAAGTTTTATCAAAATTAATTCAGCAGTTTTTGCTTGAAAGAGTAACAAACATCTGAACATCCATACTCCCAAACTTTCACATTTATAATGTTAGTAGGATTTGTTACGATATTATTTTAGCCCAGCTGTCATGGAATGGTTATGTGTTTATTTGTATCTTATGCATGTTTCTACTTAACCGTCATTATCTCGGATCCTCATATAGAATATAGGTACTTAGAGGGCGTCCATTAATTACGTAAGGCTGTAATTTTATCACATAATTTTACACAGTTTTCAGCTAGAAAAAAAATTACGTGATATTTGCTAAGACCCCCCATCGCCCCCTAAGTGAGATTAATTAATATAAGTTTTAAAAGATAAAAATTACAATGACGGTTTTTTGAATTTCATTTTCTTATTAAAATTGTCATGACATAATAAAGGTAGAACAATTTAGGTACTATAAATCAAGGTACCTGTCAGCATAAATTACAATTACCTATTTTTCAAGTAAAGTTGTTATTATATCACGAAAATGCGACTAAAAATTAAATAACTGGCATATATGAATACTTAAATGTTTGTAAGCGCCACAAGTGCTGCGGCATAGTAAAAGGAATGCAATCTGCGACGGAATTTTCCCTCGTAAAATTAAATTTAAGCCACCCAGCTGTAATCATTCAAGTTATTTAAGTGCCATTTGTAAATATGAGCTTTAATGTAATCTTATACAATCATCCTTACTAATTTATAAGTGCGAAATCCGGATGAAGACACAATAATAATTTTGACAGGAGTAAGTGTCAATGTGTGGAACGAAACAATAGCGCGATTTAAAAAACGTACAACGCCACCTATTGAGCAGAAGACTAAAAGACTAAAATTCTGTTTGTTAAGGATTGATTTCTAAATTTAGTTATGACATAAGACTGTCTCATTTTCAGGACTTCAATTTTAATAAAAGAAATATTAAATACCTGTGATTGGCTATCTTTTTTATTGTATTACTAGCTGTTGCCCTATGTATGAAGCTTACTATGTCACTCGATAGATGGCGTTGTGCAGTTTTTTTAAATCGCGCTATTGTTTCGTTCCACACATTAACACTTAAGCGCGTCAAAATTTGTATACTGTCATCGGCTCGTTTTCACATTTATAAGAGTTAGTCAGGATTGTATAAAGAATGGACAATGATACCGATTCTAAATGCACAACTAAACATAACTATAAACGAAAATTGATATTGTCAATAACAAAATTTGGCAAAGGTAACAGAACTTTTTTAGTAGTAAATCTGTTTATTAGCCTAACGATTTTAATTAATAACAATGTGCACAACGAAATAGCCAATTAATTAAAATACGCCATAGCTGTAATTTTTTCAGTTAAGTTTAGTTGCGCACGTATAATTGGTATAATGTATAAGATATCCAGATTGGACAGGTATTTATACATCTAATATATAAAATTCACGTGTCGCAGTGTTAGTTACCGTACTCCTCCGAAACGGCTTGACCGATTCTTCTCAAATTTTACATACTTATTCAGTAGGTCTGAGAATCGGCCAACATCTATTTTTCAAACTTTTTTTTTTTAGTATGGCAAAACAACGTTTGCCGGGTCAGCTAGTCTTATATATAAAAATCACGTGTCACAGTGTTAGTTACCGTTCTCCTCCGAAACGGCTTTACCGATTTTTATGAAATTTTACATGTATATTCAGTAGGTCTGAGAATCGGCCAACATTTATTTTTCAAACTTTTTTTTTGTATGGCAAAACAACGTTTGCCGGGTCAGCTAGTAATATTATAAAAATAAAAACTATACTAATATTATAAGGCGGAAGAGTTTGTTTGTTTGTTTAAATGCGCTAATCTCAGGAACCTCTGGTCCAGGAACCTTTCAGTGTTGGATAGTCCATTTAGCGAGGAAGGCTATAGGCTATAAAACATCACGCTACGACCAGTAGAAGCGTAGCAGTAGTGAAAAATGTTGCAAAAACGTGGAAAATTTTCTAAACTCCACGCGGACAGAGACGCGGACAACAGCTAGTTTATAATAATACTTTCAGCAGGTAATTTTACATAAAACATTATTTTGAAATATGCACGAATAATACATACTATTTTAAATACTTAATTATTACCTACTAGCTGTCAAAGAACTACATAAATTTAACAAGAAAACTAATTTTTAAACTGTATTTTAGCCAATGTATTATCGTTATTCTTTGTAAATAGCTTCTTTCTTTGATGACTACATAAATTCATTAAAATACTCCACTGTTATTAACTATGATTATTATGATGGAAGACGCGGCTCTGAAGGGTGGCAGCGAACTTAACCGAGGCGGTGGATTCAATTCCCTCATTTGCAATTCAAAAATTCACTCTGCCTTTCAGACCATTCGTTCGTCTGTCTATACCGCCACTGGTTCACACTTGCATTTAAAGCCATTTCCATACTTTTTACACATCCAAGCTATTAAGCTGTCTTTGACATTAAATTATATTTTTTGACTCTATCGTACTAAGTTTTTATATCAGTAAGTAACACATTAGAACACAAATACTAACGTCTATTCTAATTAATTATGCTCTATTCTGGTACCAATAACACAATCATATAAGCTTAGCTTGGTATCAAAGGAAGTTGTAAAATGTTCATGAATTTATTTATTTTGGATATAACACTGCCTCGCCTCAACAGACGTCAGGACGCACTTCGACGAGATTGGCAACAGTCCGCCGGAGTGGTGGTATGGAGTTTATTTACTAATATTATTTAATTTGTTGCGTGATTGCACGATTATTTCTTTTCTATACGATAGAAAAACGCATGAAAACTCTACAGTCGCATCTTTTTAAAGATAAAATTATTTATTTATTCGATTGATTTCTCGCTCTTCAAATCTCTAGTTTACAAAATTTTATAGTAATCTTAGGTTTAGTTTTATAAAAGTAAAACTATCAATAGGTACTATCGAAATTTGGAATAGCATAGTATAACATTTGCTCGTTTAAATAGATGAAGATAGATAAATTATGTGTACAGTATGAATCATTATATTATATACCACCAGCTACTATAACAGATTAAATTGTACGTCGGATAATGTAATTTACATATTAGTTCTACGACCACGCCTCGAGGCTTACCCAACTTGAGTTTTTGACATTAGTTCTGATAGTGGTGATTATGGGTGCTTCTTACATATGATATTATTGTTGATATTCCTTCGAATATTACAGAAGCGAAAGTAGGTAAAAATATAGGGATTAATGTATGGATGTTCTTTGCTTTCCCACGCGAAAACTACTGAATGGACTTTTGTGAAACTCTACATCTATAAACAGCATAATTTAAAGATCAGATTAACACACATATAACGTGGACTCATCCACACTTGTGGACGACGACACACAGTGGACGGATATCTCGTAAAATTGGTCTTTATTTAACCTACTTTTATAAAACATCTAACAAAATATTTATGCAAATATTTTTGCTTCAAATTTTCGTATTTCCTTTTTTTTATTAGTTCTTTAATAACTGTTATACCTGTTATATTTAATTAAATTAAAATGTATGATTACTTAAAATTCTACCAACGTGCCAAGTGCGAGCTGCGGCATAGTGGACGAAGGAATGCAATCCGCGGTGGAATGCTAACCGAATTAAATTTTACCTGCACGCCTGCCCAGCTGTACATCACTCAAGTTCTTTGAGTGCCTTATAAAAATATGAATTTTTATGTAAATAAATGTATGACCTAACAAAAAGACTGACAAACTACCTGCTATTTTGCATAGTATTTGTCAATAAAAGCGGGGTATTTTTATACTACACAAGTATTCCGTCTCTTGCAGAATATTTCTTCCACTTAATTTTCCCATATTTAACTTCTTTTTGTAGTCAATCTTAGTTCATCACCGCATAGACTTTGGTAATCAAAGTGGCTTTTGCTAATGCTTTAGCTGTGTTTGACCTGAAGCTTTGATTACTGAAAAGCACGACCGCAACAAGCTCAGTTGGAAGAGCTACGGAACGGTATTCCGAGGTCGTGGGTTCGAAGTCCCGCTTGCGGTAATTACTTTTTCCACCATAATTGAATTTATTAAGTAAAAGCATAGCATGTCAATTGCAAAATTAATAAATTACTTTATTTAATCCTTCTTGAATTATAAGAGAGGAGCCATGTTTATAAATTAAGACCGCGTAATTGTAATATATGCCCCTTAAGCATAATGCGAGTATATTAAATAGACTTGTAAGGGATTTACTTTGTATGAGCTAAAAGCTTGTTATGTAGTCAACGATACCCACAGGGACTAGAATGTACTCGCCTACGTAAAATGTTACTTTAAGGTTTGTAACCTTTATGTACTGTGTTAATGGTAATATCATTTGGATAACATTGGGATAACAACGTCTAAGTATTTTTTGTTCTTAATAATAATCACTATAGCAAAAGGAATACCCGAACTTGTGACATGAAATTGTCAACATATGGGTTGTAAACTTGTGTTTATTTCTAGGGCTGATAATTTCGAGTAATGGATTAATAGCTATGAGTTTCAACCATCTCAAAAGAAGCTTGCGATAGATGATTTGATCAAGGGCCTAATACAGGAATTAGAAGTCAGTGGTATTTTAAGCTGCCTTTGGAATCTTAACCACCCATTTGGTATTGTTTGCGCTATAATATGAAACATCTATATAGTGACGGCATTATTTGTTTAGCCGCCTTTTCATCCATCAAATTCAAGTTTTAGAGTTCTTATAATTATTTTTTTGTTTTAATCGCAACATAAATTAAATATTCCATTGTTTTTAACAGTGATTGTAGTACCGGAAATGGAATGTTTGAGGGTGGTAACGAACTAAATCGAAGCAGCAAGCGGTTTTATTTCTCCACTAACTTAAAATTTTGCTCTGTCGTTATTCGTCAATCTTTACGTCTTTCTATTCACAGTTCTACTGAAAACTGTTTGTTGCATTTTCTTTTTTAAAACAAAGCTTTCATGCTATTTTTATTCCATACTTTCACTGTTACCTTGTAGTAGTATGGATGAAAATAAACTTGGCAGAATACATGCTTACATTAGGTACCTACATTATAATAAATAATCACGTCACCAAACTGGTTGATACAGGCATGGTAATTATAATAAGATTTAGGACATTCCCCATTTATATGACATAGGAGTTTTCGCAAACTGCAAACATAACTTTTACATACTGTAAACAATAAAGTCATTAGGAAAAGAAGACCTGTTTCATTTAGACTATGGGTATAGGTATTTTTTTTAAAGATTGGTCATATCGGTTTATTGATTCATCCACTTCTGATACCTATGTGGTTTCTTTTGTTTTTGAGTCACATGTAGAGTAGGTATCTTGTTTAGGTCACATATTGTGTAACAGTGAAATGGCAAAAGCTACTAGTTTATTTTAAAAGGATTAGCCATAAATACTTCACCCACATTACAATTTCATGAAGAGTCGTACTGGTTGTGAAATTTATATAGAGAAAAGTTTGAATTTTACTGAATAAAAGATATCTATTTGGCAGTAATACTGGCGTGGAGCCAAGCGACACTTCACGCTTCAGTTGAACTTATTAGGTGAAAGATAGGTCAATAGAGATCTTTGTAGTGTTTATTAAAATGTATACAAATAGTTTTGCGTGTTTAAATTGCCATATTGTAGTCGGCTTTTAGATTGTTTGTACAAAAAAGCTAAATTTCGCTATTTATTATTAAAAAAAAACTTTACTTATTACTTTACTAAATTTTATTCCTAGGAAGTATGTTTGGATCGAAGCAGATGGCGCTCTATAGTCTCTGTCTGCCCCCATGGGAAAAATGCGTGATTTTATGATGATGATGATGATAAATTTTATTCACATGATGTAAATTTAAAAGTGAATTAATAATTAACATAAACTAATATACTCGTAAATAAATAAATATTCATGAAAATTTCACACAACGTCCTCTGGTCCCAAAGTAAGCAATATTTCTATGCTTGTGTTATGGGTACCAGTTACGGATAGACTACATATACTACTTTTCTTTTGTAAATACATAATTATAATACATAGTAAACACTCAGACGCAGTACAAACATGACAGTATGACAATTATAAACATCACACAAATGATTGTCCCGAGCGGAAATCGAACCCGCGACCCCTTGATCGGCAATCCGTTGTCTGAACCACTCGACCACGAGGCCCGTCAGCAATTATATAAAGCGTGTTAAAAATAGGACAAGTTAATTAGAAAATTAATTTTATTTACGTGAAAAAATCTTCATTTCAAATATTTCCTATTTAGGTACTATAACTTTACTGCTGTAGAATATTTAAAATGACATTACACCCTTCAAGATTAAACTTCGTTACTTAATAGAAAACTATGTCGTTAATTTTGTATTTGTGTCCCTATGTGAGCTTATAACTTTAAAATTACGCTACGGATTTTGATTCTGTTTTTTAATAAAGTTTTTTAATAGCATTGTTTAAGAGGATTGATTTTTTGTATAATTTATTACGGTTTTGTTTCTCAATTCCACGCGTACGACGTTGCGGGCAACAGCTAGTTGGATATAATAGACGATATATAACTTGTCTGATTTCCATTAACCCTTCGAGGATGTCTGTCTAAATAAAAACATACCATATTAAAGTTAGGGAAACATAACTAAATTATTACTTATCTATGTAATCCGTATATGTTCGTAGGCGTAAGAGAATATACTCGTAGTATAATGTCAGATATATCAGTAATGCGACCCCGCCTGAAGGCTTTACCCAACTTGAGTTTTTGACATTAGGTTCCAGCAATGCTTATCTTGTTTGTGATATTATTGTTAATAACTTGGACTATTGTGTAAACTTTGTTAATTATGTTTACAAAATTTTACCTTTATTCGATTTCAACAGGCCTTTCTTTCACAGCCAATTCTCTTTTTTTCAGCTTGTTAACGTCCTACTGTGGACCACAGACCTTTCTACTTTGGAAGGGTTTATAGTCTACTATGCCGCGCTTGCCAGACGTGTTAGCACAGGGTTTAGTTTCGAGTTTTCTCTTTTTCACAGTAGTTGTAACTGCCGTTAATATCCCTTGTTTGGCTCTTACTACCCTGGGGAAGAAATGCGGTGGTGAAACTTTTATTCTTAATCCGTTTCAGATTCTGTCACTACACGGCTCAGCCTATTAATGTTCCACAATTGAATAACGGGCTTCCTCACTTCTTTAGTTTGGGAGAGTATTTGGTCTGCTTAAGCCATGCTGACCAAGCGTGCAGGCATAATAGACTATAAACTCTTCCGAAGAGTTTAGATATTTTGATTGTATTGGCCTACAGCTAACTTTTGTCGCTCCCAAGGAAGGAATTGAGATGATGACACTGATATTCTAATCACCACACACAGGGCTGTTTAAATTGTTACTTTATTGTTTACGTTTTGATGCCCTTCTTTAGGAACTTGGATAAAAACATTTCGACTATACTTTGAAGTGTTGCCACACCTTCGGGTTATACTACAAAATGTAAATAATGTGTAATAATATGTAAATCAATATACATTTTGATGGATATGGTTTTAGGGGAGCTAGGTCCCAAGGGTTTACTCCCTATTCGTTAAACTTGTATGAAATGTAGGTATTCAGTAGAAACATTATGCATATTTGTTAAAACAAAATATTAGTTATTTTAGTGTGACTGATACCTACTAATGTAAATTTAGACTTCCAAAATTGTAAAAATACGTGCTTTTTGTAGACTGATTTTGAGTTAAGAACTCGTATATTGCATCTTTCTATTACCATCTAATATTCTCTGACTTAGGTACATTTTTCTTAAAAAAACCTGATACTCAATCTAGGTTTCCAGACTCGAAGACCTAGTAATTAGTGACAAAGGCATTCTCTTTCTTGTGATCATGTGTCATAGTTAACATTAACAGTTACTTTAAAATGTTTCTAGCTTAACGTTATTAGGTAATTTTTTATTTATCTATATTATAAATAATTAGATTAGAATAGAATAGAATACTCTTTATTGTACGTCTTAACAATATTACAGTAGGTACTGTATATTACTGTGTATTATACAATTTTAGAATATACTACTGTACTTATACAATTTTAGAATATATATAATACTAGCTGACCCGGCAAACGTTGTTTTGCCATTCTAAAAAAAAAGGTTTGAAAAATAGATGTTGGCCGATTCTCAGACCTACTGAATATGTATGTAAAATTTCATAAAGATCGGTCTAGCCGTTTCGGAGGAGTACGGTAACTAATACTGTGACACGTGAATTTTATATATTAGATATATATATATAGAATATATATATATATAGATAAGTACAAAAGGCGGTCCTATCGCAAAATGCGATCTCTTCCAGACAACCTTTGGATGGACTGAGAGGAAAGAAAAATTAGGCTAATTGTGATGTGCATACATATTTTATGTATTATAATATATACATTATACTTACAAATAATATTACATAATAATATGTAATATATACATATTTTATGATAATTATCTCATCATCGAAGAACAAAACAAAAATATATTTAACGCAAATTCAAAACGCACCGTTTCGGATAAAAGATAAGAAGTCCAGAATCGAATATTCGCTTGAATACGTGAGGGTACCTACGTGACAAGACAACAGAAAAAGGTACCGACAATGTCATGAATTTCAAATTCAGAATTTATTATTGTTTTAATGTCTTCTTAAAAGTTTAAATGTATGTCGCCTATAGGAGCCAGTGTAATATTTAATTCGTTTAATGTTATGTACAATAAACGCTTAAAAATTAACTGAACTTAAAAAGAATTTGTAGAAATAAGATGATAAGCCCTACTAATATTATAAATGCGAAAGTAACTCTGTCTGTCTGTTACGCTTTCCCGCTTAAACCTGTCAACCGATTTTGATGAAATTTGGCACAGACAATCTGTAGACCCTGAGAAAGGACAAGGCTACCTTTTACTGCAAAAAAAAAAAAATTCCAAATTCCACGCGGACGGAGTCGCGGGCAACAGCTAGTCAGATATAAAACTGCTAAATCGTTAAAGTTTTTAGCGTTTCGTACAAGAAAGAAACCCTAAAAAGATTACTTTGGTGTCCGCCTGTCTGTCTGCCTGTCTAGCTGTTGCCCGCGACTACGTACGCGTGGAATTTAGAAAAAAAACCCGTTTTTGCAACATTTTTCGGTGACGCCTCGCTCTTATTGGTCACAGCGTGATGTTATATAGCCTATAGGCTATACAACATCACGCCTTCCTTGATAAATGCACTATGTTATCTAACAATGAAATAATTTTTCAAAACGGAACAGTGATTTCTGAGATTAGCGCGTTCAAACAAACGAACAAACAAACTCTTTATAATATTATAATATAGATTTTCTAATTAATTAAACTATCATAAATTCGAACAAAGGCCAATTAATTTATCAGTCAATGACTTTGGTTTTATTATTGCTAAGTTCCAAAAGTTTCCAAAATAAATAAGACAAACTCGATAATAGTAATATTATCTCAAGTTAACTTACGTGAAAGTACTTAAGTATTCATTTAAAACGAGCACTTAACTTTAAATGAGTTTACTTAGTATTAGAAAATATATCCAGATCCTGATAATATTTTGATCGTAATATTTACCTAAAAGTTTACGTAAATATTACGATGAAGCTATATTTTGATAATTAATTCATGATAAAGACGTCTTATGATGTATTTGTAGAATAGTATTCTTTGACATTAAAATAGAATATTTCCATCCATATTTATGTCCGTGGGGGAACACACAAAAAGAGTACATGTGTCACCTACCCATGCTTACGCGGGGGTGTGATGATTTCCGTCCATCTAAGCATCTTTCTAGCTTCACCGATAATTTCACCTCTTCACCTTGTTGAAGTTACTACGCCGTATTTCCCGGGCTTTCCGCAGTGGTTGTCAGTCTGTCAAGCAATGCGGCTTGGACATTGTCACTTCAGGATGCTTTCAACGCGCGCTGTGCGTGTGAACAATTTCAAGTAAAAAAAAAACATTACGTTAAGTTACTATTATTTTGTTAAAATTTACTCCGGTCATTGTACTTTTTTAAAGTTAAGCTGTAATAAAACATATTATTAGTGTAGTGAAACGTGAAAGTTTAGAAGAGTTTGTTTGTTGGTTTGAACGCGAAAATCTCAGGATCCGCTTGTCTGATTTGAAAAATTCTTTCAGTGTTGGAGAGTACATTTATCGAGGAAGGCTATAGGCTATATAACATCACGCAGCGACCAATAGGAGCAAAGCATTAGTTAAAAATATTGCAAAAACGGGGAAATTTTTCTAAATTCCTCGCGTACGGAGTCGCGGACAACAGCTAGTTACTAATATCAAAGGAATGTTGAAATTTAGAACTGTCTTTACTTATTATAATACAAAGTCGCTATTTTTGTATTTATGTGAGCTTATAACCTCAAAATTACACAACTACTTTTTTTAATAGGTAGAGTGGTTCATGAGGATGGCTTTTTTGTAGAATTAGTTAAGGTTCAGTTCCTAAATTCCACGCGTACGAAGTTTTGGGCAAAAGCTTGTAAAATATACAAGTTAATAAATTTTTTTTATAAGTAGTTATTCCTATGGTGGTGTAATGATGCAAGCGGGAGAGTAAATCAAACCACGAGAACGGATTAAACACTGAACGCTTTATTATGAAAACAGGCTATTACATACACAATAAGATGTGTGATGGGTCATAACTCATACAACTCTACAGTGGTTTCGGGATGAAAGAAAAGATAATAAACTTTATTCAGTCTTAATTAAATTAATTGTCCCCTCGATTCATAGACATCTTTCATTTATGGACTCCCTAGCTGTGTAGATATTGGCTGTTTAGTTATACTGTAAAACGACGCTATGCGTCTCGTAGATTTCAATCTGTACAGTACTGATAGATCACTATCTAGAGCTCTAGTAAGCTATAGAGTGTATTTTGTTAAAATTTTGTTACAATTATACAGATGTTACATATTAATTTAATGTTTTAACACTTTCGCGACTTGCACGCATATTAATATATAATCACCACTTCGCGATAAATATGATTTATTTTAGGTACAATACCTGTTTTATATATTAAGTTTTATAGATGTTATATAGATGTTTTATAGATGTTACATACCTACTTTTTTGTATGTTTGTAATTTATCTGTTATTAGATGTCTCTGGAGAAATGTGTGAATACTTACACACTTATATACACTAACACAATTTTTAGAGCAGCCGTTTATAATTAGGTAGATAGATAGATAACTTATAAATTAATACAATATAATTATAAAAAATACTCATAATATCACAGTACGAAGGCCGGCCTTATCCCTACTGAAATTCTTACAGGTAACCTTTAGCGACATAAGAGTTAATAGACATTGTAAATAATGTTATAAGCCGGCAACAGTTGAACTTTAACTTTCTACTCTTTCTGTCTTTTTTTAAGCTAGGTAATAGGCTTATAAGCGCAAATGTTAGAGAATAATATACTAGTAATTAACATTTATCAATAAATGTACATATTTTAAATGATAAAAAATCATTACATCCTAAACTAACACATTTTACGATCAAAGTAAACATCTTTCAAAGTTAATTTATTTTAAATACTTAATCAACTCAATTAATTCATTCAAAATCCTTTTTTTATGGCTAATAAATCCTTTTTTAGAAGTTTTCCTCGAGTCTCAAAGACTGATGAAATCTTTTTGTTCCCCGAGAAATAGCAGGTGTTAATATTATTTCTGCTTTCCAAGTGGATTTTTAAAAACACCGTAATTGTAAAGGTGAAAAGTATTTTACTTCCGCCTGAAAGCACCAATAGAAAACTCCTTTTTTTATTTAATTTTGATACTACTGCAGGGATCTTATTGAAAGGTCTCAATTGAATACAATAACAGAACGAAACATGCCTATAGCTTAATAAACGAAAAAGCTCATACTAAAGTAATTTATTAATTTTGCAATTGACATGCCATGCTTTTACTTAATAAATTAAATAATGGTGGAAAAAGTGATTACCGCAAGCGAGACTTGAACCCACGACCTCGGAATACCGTTTCGTAGCTGTGCCAACTGAGCTTATTGCGGTCGTGCTTTCAGTAATCAAATTAGGCCACCATAATCGTCACTCGATTGAGTTTATATCGTATTTTTACTTTATTAAATTAAAATTTAATTTTTTATTTATTTATTAAAAAAGCTCATAATTATAGTTTAAGAGCCCACAGGACATTGACCTTCAAAGTGCTCAGTTTCATAGTGAAAACTAGATGAGTCTTATGAAATCTTATGTAGTCACTTCTGTTCCAACAAAAAGTCGAATATGTTAATGAAAAGTTTACCTATCTATCTTTTGTCTAGCCCATCAACGTCCCACTGTTGGGCAAGGGCCTCTTCCACTTTGGGAGGGATTATGGTCTACCAACTGTGCCGCGCTGACCAGGCGAGTTTTCCGTCTCTCATACAGGATGTCATCTGTGTAAAATATCCCTTAGTTGGTGGTGACACTTGTTTTCTTAGTCCGTCACCACACGGACTGTCAACTATGTACTAACAATAGGTATCCAATGTACCTGAAGTATACCTACATGGTTAAAATAGTTTATTGTTTATTCTATTATCAAATAACACAAGGTCTTCGTATGTACAAGGTGCATGAAACAAACATCTGAATCACTCTCATGTCTGTAGTTTTCAAAGGAAAATGTAGTTAGGTCTTTATTAAACGTAGGCCGAATCGTAAATGGTTAGTTTCAAGAACATTCACTTCATAATCTTCATTCATTCATTCATTAATCTTCATTCATCTTCATAATCTACTTAGTTCAAAAACTAAAAAACACGCTTGCAAATCCAGATTTTTTTTTTTAATTATTTCATTGTCATCGATCCTTGATATATTATGTGCATTTCAGATCTAATAATCTACTTAGTTTAAAAACTAAAAAATTGGTCAAGTGCGAGTCGGACTCGCGCACGAAGGGTTCCGTACCATTATCTATGCAACATAAGGCAACGTTATTAGTATCGAGCAAGAAACGGTAAAAAAATCATGTTTGTTGTATGGGAGCCCCCCTTAAATATTTATTTTATTTTATTTTTAGCATTTGTTGTTATAGCGGCAATAGAAATACATCATCTGTGAAAATTTCAACTGTCTAGCTATCACCGTTCTTGAGATACAGCCTGGTGACAGACGGACGGACGGACGGACAGCGAAGTCTCAGTAATAGGGTCCCGTTTTTACCCTTTGGGTACGGAACCCTAAAAACACGCTTAAATATCCTGAATATTTTTTAAATAATTGCATTGTCATCAATACTCAATTCTATGCTACCTACTTACAAAACGTTGACAGTTTATGTTGTCAGAGACATGATTTTCTGTTGTCACAATCATGTTGTCACAATCGTAGTAAACGCAAGTAAACAATTATGATATTTTTACTTGATTCTATAAATAAAGCGTTTTTATGTGAAATTATCTGTTTGTATATGAAAGGCATACGTAGAAACACAATAATCTTGGTAAGTCTACTCATATACAATTAAACTATTACGTGTTTATTTAAAAATACAAGTGTGGTCATAGGGATACTTCAACATGCTATTCTAGTAATTCTGATCAAGGAATTAGGATTATTCTTTTAAATTATTGCATTGTCATCGGTCCTTGTTAGGTGTGCAAAATTTCAGATCAATCCGTCTTCTGCAAGTGGCTGAAAATCGCTTTCAAAGATTTCGTTACACAGATTAATACATTGATAGTTACATACCAAACTTATAAAAGCGTGTTATAAAGAGAATTTCAGGCATAGTATTTTATTACTAGAAAAAAAAGAAAGAAAGTTTATTTGTAACTTAAAGGTTTACAATCAATAGCAAACAAGAAAAAAATAATAAATAAGTAAAATAAATGCATGGAAGTAGAATTTGATAAAATACATGATTACAGAGATTACTAGCTGTTAGCTCGAAAATTTTCATCGTTTTTGAAAAAAAATTAACTGACTCTGCGCTCCTATTGGTTGCAGCGTGATGTTATATAGCCTTCCTCGATGAATGTACTAACCAAAGGTGATTTTCTTTTAAATCTGACTGACGCTTACAGACGTTAGCACGTTCAGACAAACAAATAAACTCTTCAGCTTTATAATATTACTAGCTGTTGCCCGTGATTCCGTCCGCGTGGATTTTAGAAAATTTTCCCCGTTTTTGTAACAATTTTCACTACTGCTTCGTTTCTACAGGTAGTAGCGTAATGTTATATAGCCTAAAGCCTTCCTCGGTAAATGCCCTATCTAACACTGAAAGAATTTTTCAAATCGGCCCAGTGGTTCCTGAGATTAGCGCGTTCAAACTAACAAAGAAACAAACTAACTCTTCCGCTTTATAATTATTAGTATAGATAGTATAGATAGCTGACCCGGCAATCGTTGTTTTGCCATAAAAATGTCGGGGGTGGACCACCCTTAACATTTAGGGGAATGAAAAATAGATGTTGTCCGATTCTCAGACCTAACGGATATGTATACAAAATTTCACTTTCAATTCAATTGAGTATAATTACAAACACCGTGACAGGAGAATTTTATATATTAGATGTCATGGTATATTTTACTTTATTTTTACAGCTAATTCAATAAGATGATATTTTATTTTTTCAATATCCTATATCAATACAAACAGTTTACATAACCTACATTTATTCAAAGATGACATAAACATTCGTACGACAGAGGTCGCCAATATGTCTGATATGTAATATTTATTCGACCTTTACGTATTTATCTTAACCTAGCGGTTGTAAAGTAAATTTACAACCGACCAACAACAACATAACCACAAATCCACATATAAACAATCAAACCGTCTTCACAGTCTAAATGATGCTCCCATTAGCGGGTTCTGCACGTGGTAAGTTCATCAAGGTTCTTGGTGAATTAACAGCGTCTTAAGGGCCTACATCAATATCATCGCCGACACGTACATATTAACACAGCCAGTAGGCACAGAAAATGAAGAATTAGGGATACTTTTCCTATTTACTCAAAATCTACTAAATATATTTTAATTCTGATCCACGTGTTTCTATACATAATAGTTATCTATGTTTTTAAAGTTATTTCATTAGTTAATATGCGATAATAGACCGACAAATGAAAAAAATAAAAAATTTGAGAGGTTGTTTCGCCAAGATTTTCTATCGAGAAAACTTTTTTCAATCGCGTTTCTGAGTTCATGCGATCCTAGATCATATATTGAAAAAACATATACTTAAAAATTAGAGCTCTAGCCATTCAATCTAAAGAAACAATGAAAACTTCGTACATAGAAAAATGCACGAAGCTATTTTGGTATCCTCTTAAGTAGAAACGCACGCAAATGTTTTATACTTCGCTTTTAATTAAATTACATCGCGTGCTTCGAAAGCCGCAAATGTTGAGTGAACGTGTAATGTGTGCCCTATTCATTTTTATTATGAGAAGTAAAATACTATGTTAAGTCAAAAATAAAAATGAATTCAATGTTTTAGTACCTACATGCATAATATTATTTTTCAGGACTATCATTGTTTTCGTTGATTTTCATTTTCAAGGTTTTAATTATATCCATATTCACAATTCTTGTATGTTGAATAAGTGAGTTCGGATCCATAAAGTACATTATATCAACTAATAATTCATGTTCTGTATAAAATTAAGTTGTTCCTTTTGAACAAAATTTGTGTTTTTATTTTTTTCTATAAAAACACGAGGCTGTGAAGACGTAATGTAACAAGACTGTTTAGTGCGGTGACCAAGCAGAATCGACCCCTACCACAGAGGCACCCCTCGACCTAAATTCCGAAATAATGGACACCGTAGAAAGCGATCACGTCGCAAATAGCTCACGCACAATCGAATTAATTAATCATAAGAAACGAGTTTCAGTCAAGTTAAAAAACTTGTACAAGTCACCGACCAAGTTTGAAGGAGAAACTAATGAAGAACAGAAACGTAGATGAGAGATGAAAGCTCAGAGCCCGTGTTGAGAAAGAGAGGACCGAGACCGCCAGACAAGAATAGCTGCAATTTAAAACTCGATTAGAATTCGAATATTGGAAGGACTTAGTTATTAAAAGTGATGCCGTTGTACCGCAGCGAGAACGTCGATTTCATGCAACCGCAGTCAAAGTTCTGGTGCAGCTTGTTGCTTACCTTTTTTGTTTTCAAACTTTTCCAAATCTAATTATTACGAAAAAGAAATCCGCAGTAATTCCGAAAGTCACGTTATTTGTTGTACCAGTATACAAGAAATGTAAACATTTAAAAATATGGTATTAACCTATATATTTTTTACGTATATCGTAAAAAATATATAGGTTAATACCATATTTTTACAGTTGGTTCCGCTAAAATTAACATTTATATCGTGTATGTGTAAATTGTAGTTCAAGTACAATACGTTTTATGGCTACAATCATTTGCATGTAAAGAGAAAATGCTATAGAAAACGAGGGATTCGAGTTTTGCGTTACCGTAAAATCTTATTTACCATAAACTGTCAAACGAGAGTGGCAGAACTTGGCAGCTTTGTTTAGGCGCTATAAAATAAATCGATTGAGGCTATGACTTCACTGACTTCTGAATGGGTATTTACTCCTGTGATTTTTGACTACTGCTGTGCATTTGCTAAAGATTTATACTACGTTCGAATACCTAGACTGGTTTTTATATAATAACGGGTTATTTATAAAGTTTTACATAAATGTCAATACTATAATCCTAATTTTATCCACAAAAATGGACATTCTTAAATCCTGGTTTACTTTATCGTTCCTTTAGATGATATTTATAGCATAAGTAAATGTAATTATTACAAATAACTAAAAAAATTAATATAAATTTTCACGGACATTTCACAAAACGTGCTCTGGTCCCAAGCTGAGCTTAGGTATATACTTGTACCAGAATACAGTTGTACCAGAATACAGTACTACTTTTCTTGTGTATATACATACTTATAATACTTAGAAAACACCCAGACGCAGTACTAACATTTGTATGACAATAATAAATATCACACAAATAATTGTCCCAAACGGGAATCGAACCCGCGACCTCATGAACAGCAGCTCTTACATTCATATAATAATTATAATGTGAATGCAAAATTCACTAATTAGTACATCAGACACAGCCAATGAATATACTGCAGTGTTTTCTTTGAAACATACGTCTATAAAATTATAATTTGCCAATCAACTCTAACAGCCATGCAAAATACAGATACAACTGTAGCGCGCCAATCAAAATTGCAAATAGCAACATGGCTTCGTTAACTATGCGAGTTTGTTATAACAAGATTGTAATTACATTACATTGTTAAAAATGGAAGTAATTATTATGCTATTTCTTCTTAACATATTAATATACCATTATTGGGCATATACCTCCTCGACCTTGGGAAGGTATTTGGTCTAGTTATGCTATACTGACCAGGGGTGTGGGCAAAGTTTTTCACACACACATAACACATTATCGATGGCTCGAACAATTCTCTGCTTCTATTTTTAGCTCGCTCTTAAAGGACCCTGTGGCAGGAAATAGGGCGTTGAAATATATCCTTAAGCCATCACCAGACTGAAAACAAAATTATTATATACTAGCTGATGCCCGCTACTCCGTACGCGTGGAATTTTAGATGCCTATATATTTTATCACCGTTTAAACCTTCCCTGGACTTTCACGAATATTTCAAGACCAAAATCATCAAAATCGGCCCAGCCGTTCTCGAGTTTTAGCGAGACTAACGAACAGCAATTGATTTTTATATATAAGATTAACTACCATATTGATCATTTTTTTCACTATAATTTGGTTTATTAAGTAAAAGCATAGAAGGTGAATCGCAAAAATGAATAAATTACTGTATTCTACCTATTTTACAACAAAATATCTATCTATCTATCTTAGGTCTATCATATTACATTAACCAGGTTTTTTTTTATAGTGTTTAGTTATTTAGTTTTCAACACGGAATGTTATAACTCAGTTGAATCTTACAAAATCTATATCAAGTTTGGATTGATTACATGATTAATTTCCACACATAGAATAAACACAAACACATAAAACATTCTAATATAAAAATATTTTCCTAAGCAAGAGTTTATCATTCATTAGATATAATATTTTATATATTCTATTTTTCAAACCATAAGCCCTTTTAACAACTTAATACAACATGCAACGGCCAGTTACGGCGGCATTTATAATGAATAATGATCAATAAAATTCAACCAAACGCGACCGCATATAATCCCTAACAGCTTTTAATACCGCGCCTGGAAAACACATGATATAATTTCATTTTGCTTTCTTCGTTAAAACATCATGTGATTTATATTCGTGAAATCGTTTGATCTTAGTTATTTAGTCCCCTAAGTTGAGAATAATATTTAGTAAAATGAACTGCGATGAGAGGGTAGCTAATTAATTAAATTAAGTTCCGTATACGTTAGGAACAAAGTTAGATGTGGCCACGGGCGACTTGTTAATAGTTAAGGGAGATGATCCCTCAGTCCAAACGTCCATATACAGTTCCCTGGTCCCTAGAGAGTTGGTAGGGTCTCAACACCCTGCATGGTAATAGCCAATCATATTCTGTTTACATTCCATCACCGAGTATGAATAATTTGTTATTGTCTGAGCAAACATAGCTCGGCGTGGCGTCACGGTTAGTATTGTCTGTTGGATTAATTTGCTGTCCAGTGCCAGCGCAATCGAGCTACCGATTCAATGCCAACGATATCAAAGAACAATTGGCCAACGCAATGTCATTGTTGCAGATTAATAGAAATTGAAAATTGGATTTTATTATTTCAGTGTTGATAACTTTGTTGATTTCATAACATTTCTACTGGACCTACATAATCTTAATTGGAAATTATTGCTCTGATTTTTGTTTTATATATACCCATCCTTACTATAAGCAAATAAAATATCTACCGCGACTATCTGCTTGTCTCTCTCTACAGCCATTTAACATCTTACATCTAAGAAGGGACTTATGTCTACTGTGCCGCGTTGACCAGGCTTTTTGGCACAGATGTACTTGCTTTTGCTGAATATATTTATATATTTTAAAGAATGATTTAATAGAAAGTTGTAGATGTCTAATATGTTTAGGAATAAACACAAATATTATGAAAAGTATTCCATAATACGGCAGTAAAAAAAGATGATAATTATCTGTGGCTCTATTTTAGGTAAAGTTAGAGGTAAGTAATTACTAATTATTATTCATCATCATCATCATTGTCCTGTCTTTATCTCAAAATTTGGAGTCGACCTTCGACGTAACTTGTCTTTTTCTTCCATGATCTTCTGTCTGACGTCATTTCTGTATTTACCCCTCTTTCTTTCATATGCTCTTTTACACAATCAATCCATCGATTGAAATACTAATTATTATTCAATAAGTAGAAATACTATTCAGACAATTTGTTATACTGGTATGTAGAACAAATTCCTTGTAGCTATTATACGTAGGCTTACTGTTCAACATTTACGAGCTAAACTGGATTTATAGTACAATTACAAGTACAATTAATTTCTCCACACAGTAACTTAGTCCTCATATATTACAAAAACAAGTTCTGTGATAAACTACACACCGTTTTCTAATAGATGTTTTTAAAATCTTCATATAATTAAATCAGGATTCTTCCCAGTGCAGCAGTGGTATTCAGTAAGAAAAGTGAAGTGAATTTTCGGTGAAACTTGATCACGTGACAGCGCTCCTCCAATAAAAATAGAGGAGCGCTTCACCGAAAATTCACTTCACTTTTTCTTACTGAATACCACTGCTGATGTGACCCGATGATGATAGGTAGGTATATCAGATTTACATAGAGTTTATTACTGTTGTCCAGTTTGTTTGTTTTTATCTAGGTTTTTATTGAAAAGCTTACCAATAAATTGTTTATAAATGGATTATTTTCTATTGCTTATTTTTTGACATAGAGAGCCATAAAGTACTAAGATATATAGTACCTATAAAGAGTACAAACAAGCCTTATTGTACAACCAAACAGAACAAAATAAGTGAAAATTAATGCGAGATAAAATAACAAAAAATATTAACTGGAGTTTTGATACAGTAAGATTTTCGGCAATTCCCTAAAAAGAAACAACAAAATTTTAATCACACAATCTTGTTTTACCAAGCAATATTGCTGTTTTTCCAATGTTTGCTATTTATAATTCGGTTCCTCCGCCTTGTTACTTTGCAATAAACGTAGATTACCCTGGTTTATAAACCGTGGTTTCTGGCAATCAATTTTGGTTAGACAATATTGGATTTTAATTAACAGTATCGCAGGTCGCAGCCGCTTCGACTAATCGATGAACTATGTCGTCGTTGTCAACGGTTATTGTGGTAACTGCTATTAGATTTATTATTATCGTCTCCTTTAGCTTTAACCAATTTCCATTATGTAATATGCAATAAAGTAAATTAGAAACCATTTGGCCTATTATGTTACTAGTTAGTTTTCTATAGTTTAGTTTCTATAATATAGGCACAGAATATAGGCTTATCTATATTTTCTATTTTGTATCTTTGCTTCTTAAAAACAAATTCGTGTATGTATGTCCCTTTGTGAGCTGATATCTTCAAAACTACGAAACGGATATTGATGCTTTTTTTAATAAATGGAGTGGTTTAAAGGACTGTTTTTATTGCATAATTTTGTTGGGTTTTATTTTTAAAAATCCACGCCTACGAAGTTGCTGGTATCAGCTAGTGACTGATATAGACTACTTTTAAGTCTGTTTTAAAGACTTAATAATTATCTACCAAGGGAAAAATTTTCATCAAAATTTTGCGTCAAACCTTGGTGATTTTAAACATCAATTCTTCAACAGAAGTGGACTGCTATGCCTGGTATGCTGTATCAAAGTAAGTATTTGTATAGAAATATCTAGTACAGTTTATTTTATTCGTGCATAGACAGTCACATAAGGTAACCTAGCATATTATTACTAGTTTTTAGCGCCATTTGTCTTTACTCGATCGATAGAATAAGCAACTCTTTTACCCGAATTGGCATAGAGCTTGAGTTTTCTTTCTCTCTTAGAAGAAATTTGTTGCATATAAGTCTTTTAGTTTGCTGTTGCAGTTACCTAGATGAAGTAAACAGGGTAATGTATGACTTTTAATTTTTGTATCCTTAATCCGTTTACACACAGACATACTTATAAAGAATGAAATTGCCCATTTATATCATTCACATGCCAAAACTATCATCATTTTATTGCAACATATTACGTAGAAGTCCTTCCTTACAATATAATATTGCTATACATTCCCTAATCATCTCTTCAGTGCGGTATATGATCCTAACAAGGGACTGTCCTATCCGTTACCCTTTCAACTAATTACTCTTAAACTAATCACGAAAATTTAATGGGATACCATTTGAATTTATTGTATCTTGATGGCTTGCTATAACTTCTGATATTATTGCGCTAAAGATGATCATTTAAAAGTTTCAAACTAACTATTGTTTTAAAGTAACTCACTCAATGAATCTCGACATGCCTATTTATATAATTATGATATGTAGGTATATGTATTCAATATTGCATTTACTGTTTATGTAGTATATTTTTATGTTAGATACATAAGTTATAGTTATTTATGTATTTTTATAACTATACTAGCTGACCCGGCAAACGTTGTTTTGCCATACTAAAAAAAAAGAAAAGAGGTTTGAAAAATAGATGTTAGCCGATTCTCAGACCTACTGAATGTGCATACAAAATTTCATAAGAATCGGTCTAGCCGTTTCGGAGGAGTACGGTAACTAACACTGTGACACGTGAATTTTATATATTAGATTATATATTTAGTTTATGCAGGTATTTAATATATAGCCACATTCTTCGGCAGCTATTGGCTTTGTACTTCTTCTCTTATAGCTAATGCACCTACCTGTTTTGCTTTCTACACTCCCCAATGGTTGACTGGCAGAGAATGCCTTCGGCATTAAGTCCGCCATTGTACTATATTATTTGTGCATAGAGGTTATAAATAAATAAAAAAAAATTGTAAGATCAATCGATTAACCTTTTTTTACTATTATATGATTTATTAAACTCTACCTAATTGTGTTTAGCCTTAATTAAAAAAAAATTATGTTTAATAGTAGAGAAGTAAAAATTCAAAGTTAATGATAATTGGACACGCCTTTTTAAAATTTGTATAATGACAGTGAATTTTAGGTTTTAGACGTGTATATTTTAGTTATTCCTATATCGATGTTTCGGAATCCTCTCAGACTCCACGCTCATAGATTGAATAATTTAGCTCTGAAGTCTATTATCGTGAATGTAACTGGCAATTTAATAATCGTATTTCACTTATAATGCCATAGTTCAAACAAAAAACACTTCAATACAGTATCAACATTCATAAAGTAAAAATAAAAAAAGAATGAAATAATAAAAATAAATTAAAATTATTGTTGGTTTTACGATTGCCATTCTCAGAGAATAAAATGTAATGATTTTAATAAAAAAACTTACGATATGAATCGCATATACAGCGTTATAAAACACAAAACGAAGTCGGTCGATCGT
Source organism: Orgyia antiqua (assembly GCA_916999025.1). NCBI lineage: Eukaryota > Metazoa > Arthropoda > Insecta > Lepidoptera > Erebidae > Orgyia > Orgyia antiqua. Next base: position 27,667,301 of record OU779862.1, read on the forward strand.
GGATTGAAAATAAAATGAAACTTGCTTCATATAACGACAAAACTGAAATATTGGTAAACTTGCAAAATATTCGAATGGGTACCGTTGTCCGCTGTCCAGCAAATACACAAATATTTATATGCATGCATAGATTTCTTCCATTTATCATTTTATATTATAACTAGCTTAAGTCCGTGGAGTTCGTACGCGTGGAATGTAGAAAATATAAAAAAAAACATAGTAACAAATTATTTAAAAAAAGCCATCCTTTTAAACCACTCTATCAATTAAAAAACACCTCATCAAATTCCGTTGCGTAGTTTTGAAGACATAGGCTCACATAGGGACATACATACCAATATAACAGCTTTGTTTTATAATCCTTATCCTTATTAATTTATAAATGCGAAATCCGGATGATGACCCAATAAAAATTTTGACGAGCTAAGTCTTAATGTGTGTAACGAAACTATAGCGTGATTTAAGAAATGGTACAACGCCATCTATCGAGTGCTATTGAAAACTTCTTTTGATTTCTAAATTTCACGCAAACGAAATCGCGAGCAACAGCTAGTATTTTATATTACGAAAAGACGGGAAATCTTTGAATAATATTTCGTAATTTCACAGTATAAATAAACGGATTGTCTGAAAGACATTAAAATAACTTCTTAGTTTTTAAATGAAAAAAACATTCGCTTGGGTATCAGAAGGTTCTGAATTTTCCTGACTTTTTAAAATTATTACATTTTCATCGGTCCTTGATATATTATTATACTTATGAAAATTTACAATAGGAATGCTAACTAATGTTTAAGGGCCTACATCAATATTATCGTATATCATCGCCGACACGTACATATTAACACAGCCAGTAGGCACAGAAAATGAAGAATTAGGGATACTTTTCCTATTTACTCAAAATCTACTAAATATATTTTAATTCTGATTTACGTGTTTCTATATATAATAGTTACTTATGTTTTTAAAGTTATTTCATTAGTTAATACGCGATAATAGACCGACAAATGAAAAAAATAAAAAATTTGAGAGGTTGTTTCGCCAAGAATTTCTATCGAGAAAACTTTTTTCAATCGCGTTTCTGAGTTGATGCGATCCTAGATCATATATTGAAAAAACATATACTTAAAAATTAGAGCTCTAGCCATTCAATCTAAAGAAACAATGAAAACTTCGTACATAGAAAAATGCACGAAGCTATTTTGGTATCGTCTTAAGCAGAACTCGCCAATTTACAACACGACTGCTGTGAAGGAGTCAAGATTTACTTTGAATAAATTAATCACGACAGTGATTACAAAAGATTCAAGATTTTTTCTTGAATCTAGACTACTTTATTAGTATTACATAAATTGTCATATTTTAAAACGATTTAATTATATTCAGCTAGCAGTTGCCCGCGACTGTACGCATGGTATTTAGAATTTTTTCTTTCTTTCTTTATTGTACACATAGAAAATACATACAGAGTGGGTCCTTAAAAATAAAAGGCATGTACATAGGCGAGCTTAATTCAAATATGAATTTTCTTCCAGCAAATCTTTTTGAGATTGTGATTTGTGGAAGAGGGGCTGACAAAGTGTACAACAGAATATTTAATTAAACCTACTTGCTTATAAATATATACACACAAATATTTACATACAATATCGTAGTAAATACATATTTTATAACAATAAACTACAAAATATTTTTTTAAATTTTTTGCGAATTTTTTACCAATGCTTCGCTGCTATTGATAGCAGTATCTTATATGATCTACTAGCTGACTCCGCAAACATTGTTTTGCCCCATAATTGTTAGGGGTGGACCACCCTTAACATTTAGGGGGATGAAAAATAGATGTTGTCCGATACTCAGACCTAACGTACACAAAATTTCACGAAAATCGGTCCAGTCATTTCGGAGAAGTGTAATTACAAACACCGTGACAGGAGAATTTTATATATTAGATATAGCCTTCCTCATTAAATGGAACCAGTAGTTTCTGAGCTTAGCGCGTTAAATCTAACAAACTGGTGACAGACGGACGGACGGATGGACTACGAAGTCTTAGTATAAGGGTCCCGTTTCACCTTTTGGTACGGAATCCCGAAACAAGTAAAACAACTGGGAACTCTGGGTTTATAAGCTTTTTGTATTATATTACATTGTTTTTGTATTCAATAATGCACGCTTAGTATTAATAATAATAAAAGACGCATAAAATTAAATTCTAAGAAGTCTTGGCGTAACTAGATTTTATGTTATATTAAACACAACATTGTGACAAAATTCTCATGGGGAAGACATGTTTCAAATCACATAAAAATGATTTTACGATTCAATCAAAGCGACCTACTCCACTCACAGTTTTATGAATAAAATGTACATAAAATCTGTTGGTAAAGTGGTTCGCTCGTGCACTTCGTTGATTTATAAAAATAGCAAAACGATATTTATTGTTCCATAAAACTATATACAAATTGAGTTCTGGTAAATAGCTATACTTCACTATAAATGTAAAAATAATATTGCCTAAGTGCTGTTTTATTTGCACACAGAGACAAAAAAAAACTGTAAAAGATACAGTTTTGACACTAATTGCACTCGCATAATAGAGACCACCGTCTTTTATTTCAAAATCTTTAACTAGCCGTCGCCCGTGTCTGCATACGCGTCGAATTTAGAAAATGTTTCCCGTTTTTGCATTATTTCTCATTGATGCTTAACTCCTATTGATCGCAGCGATATGCTATATGCCTTCCTCCATAAATGTGCTATCCAACACTGAAAAAATTTTTCGAATCGGACCAGAGCGGCTCGGTTTAGCGCCTTCAACAAACAGACAAACTCTTCAATTCTATAATATTAGTCTAGATGTACAGAGACTATCAACAAAGTAAAGATTTTATTTATTAACATCAAGTCCTTATACCATAATATTTATTTTGACTTTTTGGTCAATTAGTTATGAACTTAATCTGAGTAAACTATCAGGTAAATATGAAATGATGTCACCCAAGATAAAATTATTACTTACCAGCAGCGGCTGCCTCATTAGCTTATCTGATGGCTTATTGGTATGTATAAGTATGTTAGTCACTCATAATTATTAGATGATTAGTGAAAGTCATAAATACCTTGTTTGTAACGTAGTGTTTTTACATTCTTTTTTTATTGAAAAGCTAGCGGCCTGCCCTTTTTAAAAATAATTGAAACTGCACTTTTTAAAAATAATGGCATCACTGATTATTTTAAAAAAGTGCCATTTGCCTACTACTACTTTTTGACTTGAATGATGATGAATGATTCTAAAACGTAGTAGTCAAAGATGAAAGAATTTTAAAATTAGTCCAGTTTATTGTTTAAGTCAATTCATAATAAACATACATATTTAACATACAAAACTTTCCTCTTTATAATAGAATAGGTAAATGGTACAAGTAAACTATAAAATAGTGTACCTGCTGTATGGTAGCAGCCCCATCTTAAGCATAACTGGTACAATGTAACCGTCATAGTTTTCTTCGTATTTTTCGGCAACATACGTGGGGCAGGCACATGCAAACTGTAGCAATCGAAATTGCAAATTTGTGCAGGGGCCGTTCGGTTCGTTAGCGACTTGTGTTTACGCACCGCTAACAACTAGGGTTGTCTACCGTTAATTGATACAAGTTTGCATTTAGTTTGATTTAATGCGTAATGGGTTAACTGATTTCAAATGTTTTGTTATTTGACCATAATCGCAAATAATATGTTTAGTTTTTGAAATACAATCCAAGTTGAAGAAGTTCCAACAAAACCTCTACTGCTTTTTGGGCTGCCGATTCTTCAAATATAATCCACACATTGTTGTTTTGTAGTATTTTTATTCCTTTCTGATATTCTCACTTCTAATTTGCGTAGGCAACCTTCTGCATTACTCTTTTCTTTTTGCTGCCTTTGGTCATGAACACTACACATCAGTGTTGAAATTCTAAAATAATTGAGTTTGGAGAAGATGCTAAATCTAGCTGAAAAACGATTATAAAACAAATCATACAAAACATTACTTAGTTTCAAACTGTAATCATGCTTATCTACAATGTAGAACATAAAATTCCCGATTGTTTTTTTCAAAATCATTGCATTGTTCGAAATGGTGCCAACGGCCTCCTTTTATCATCGCACCTCTCGTCATTAGCAGAGACTTCATTCTGACACTCTAGAACCAATGCCATCACGTACCATACGATTCCTTCGGAATTTTATCCCACGTACAATAAAGTTGTGGAATGAACTACCTACCGAGATTTTCCCACTGGACTACAGCATGGAGTTCTTCAAAAAAGGTGTGAAGAGATTTCTGCAGGGTCGGAGACGCGCGAGTGGAATACCCCTGGTGTTACAGACGTCTATTGGCTACGGTAACCGTTTTCCACTAAGCGGGCCGTACGCTTGTTCGCCACCTCAGTAGTATAAAAAAAAAATGTCATCAACCCTGGTTATCAGTGCAAAATTTCAAAATAACTCAACTAAGTAAAAATTGGATTCTAAGATTGTGTTACATAGAGATATAGATTATCAGATATATAGATGTGAACGAAGCTAATAGAAATTTGTTTAAAAGAAATTCATTCAGAATTACATAATGTTACATTTTATAGCTATCTACGCAATAGAAAATGCGAGTCTGTGACGGTAGTAACTTTATCGACTGGAACTAGTTTGACACAAAGCGAGTATTCTACACTTACATCGTATAAATTTAACATAGGACGTGTGACTTGAATATGTTATCGCCCTCTGTTTTGTACTGCCCACATGATACAGATACTAAACTTATTGTCTACCAACAATTTTCTTGTTTATTACACTGAGGTTCGCGAGTGGACTGGTATTATGTAGTACTTTTCGTAGGTGGTGGCAGACCTTGGTTTGTAAAGAGATCTGTTTTTTATTTATTATGTTGACTTATCAATTTATGAAACCCAATATAAACTTACACATAATCATAGTCGCTAGCTTTGTGGGCGGTTCATTGAAATTAGCACTACAGTTTATGGACTCGATTCCTAGTCTAGATAAAAGATTCCTGTGACTTTTACAAATATTTGATGTTGAGATTCTCATTATTGTCATGATTTAGTTCGTCAGTCACCATTTTTAGTGTGATAGCTTAGGCTTTTGAAGGAGGGCTCTTAACTGTTCACATTTATTAACTTCGTTTGTATATCTCTCTCTTTCTCTCCCTTTCCTTGATCCAGTTGAAATCCGAAACATTATCTTAGGGCTCAGATCACGTAGTGCACCTGGGTGTGATGAGATTAATGCGCGTATTCTGAAACTTAACATAAACTCGCTTGCAGTACCTATCGCGTATCTGTGCAATTTGAGCCTTGAGTCCGGTACGTTCCCGGAAATATTTAAAAAAGCTGTTGTGTGCCCGATATTTAAGACAGGTGATAAAACGGACCCATCCAACTATCGACCTATAGCACTTCTGTCAACATTATCAAAGGTGTTAGAAAAGGTCGTTAATAAAAGGATTACCAGTTATTTAGAAAAATATCAAAGTCTGTGCAAAAATCAGTTTGGATTTAGGGAAAGAAGATCTACTGAGGATGCTATCTTGACTCTGACAACCAATATCACATCGTACTTGGATAAAGGTGATAAATGTCTAGGAGTTTTCCTAGATCTCCAGAAAGCATTCGACACTGTATCTGTACCCATTTTACTAACAAGACTTGAAAACATGGGCATGCGAGGTCTGGTCCTGGAATGGTTCAAGGATTACTTAACTGGTAGATCTCAAAATGTTAGGGTGGCTGGCCATGACAGCGATAGCTTGCCGTGCGATTGTGGAGTGCCACAGGGAAGCACGCTTGGTCCGACATTGTTTCTTGTGTACATAAATGATTTAGCCGAGGCTGTTTCTTCGCCGTGTGTAGATTCTGTTCTGTATGCTGATGACACTGTTTTACTCTTTCATGGACAGTCCTGGGAAGATGTGCTCAAAGAGACGGAAAACGTTCTTGCCAAAATTACAGCATGGCTAGAGGATAGCCTACTATCTCTCAACATCAATAAAAGTTATCTTATGTGCTTCAGCAAGACAACCAAGGACAAACCTAGCTTTACCCTGAAAATGCATACTTTCCCTTGTAACCGAATGGTACCAAGTGACCGTGATTGTGGGTGTGCCATTATCTCTCGAGTATCCACAATTAAGTATCTAGGTGTAAATGTCGATGACCGACTTACCTGGGGTGCTCACATTGAAGCGGTTACGGCCAGAATCAGAAAAATGATCTACGTACTCAAAAATATGCGCATCATTTGTGACACCAAGATACTGCTCAGCACATATAGGGCATTGTGTGAATGCATTATACGGTATTCTATTTGTGCCTGGGGTGGCGCAGGTAAGACTGTTCTCATGGGTGCAGAGAGAGCACAACGTGCTGTGCTAAAAGTGCTTATGCATTTGCCTTATAGGTACCCTACAAAATCGCTTTATAACGAGACAGGAGTTTTGTCTGTTAGGCAAATCTATATTCATGAGATATTACGGAGATACCATAAGAAACAAGTTCCATCCCTGCCCAGGGTTGTGACACGTGTTGCGCGCTGCCCTGTGCCTCATTTGAAGTCACATTTTGGTCAAAGACATTTTCGTTTCCTAGCCCCTTTAATTTACAATAAATGCAATAAGACCCTTAACTTATTTAAACTAAATAATAGAAATTTTAATAATACAGTTTTCAGTTGGTTGAAAACATTGGACTATGACAGCACAGAAAACCTTCTTAATGTTGTTGTTTAACAACATGCTTAACAGCGTAATTGACAGACTATCACGCACACACATACACAAACACACACACACACACACAGAGAGAGACGCACAGGGGTCATTATTTGAAATATATATAATGATAATACTATTTAATAATGAATTATTATTTTACTATATGAAATTATTATAATTATTACTTTATTTTACTTTATGAATTTCTTTTTTAATAACTAATTTACAATTATTAACTAATTTACTGTTTATTATAAATCATTAAACTGTGCAATAATGGGGGTGGACACTGGCTCCTGCAACACAGTTTTTACTAGCGTAGGGGCCAGGGATATCCTTAAGTGATGTAAAATTTTTTTTTTTGGTAGAAATAAACGATTTTTGATTTTTTTTTTTTTTTCCAGCACATTTACGTTCAACTATTGGGCACAGACCTCCTCTACTTTGGGAGTGACGGTCTACTGTGCCGCGCTGACCATGCGTGTTTGCACAGGGTTTAGTTTCGAGTTTTACGTCTTTTTCAGAGAATATTATTTGATAACAATCCCTTAGCTTGCTTTTAAAGGGGTAATGATACTTGTATTCTTAATACGTCACCACACGGCCAATCATTCGTATCTATCTATTTATTAATTTACGTACACGTAACATAATTTTTATGCAGTTGTATGATTGATTTTTTTTTATACGACTAGGGTGACAAACAAGCATACGGCTTGCCTGATGGTAAGCGATTACTACGGTAATCGCTTATAACACCAGAGGTTATGGAGGCTTGCAACACCAGAGGTACCGCCCGCGCGTTGCCGACCCTGTAGGAACATTTTGACGCCCTTTTTGAAGTTAAAAGTTAATAGTTGATAACAGTAATATTGCAAATCTTATAAATATCATCTTTACTAACTCCCATTTCAATCAAAGTCGTTAGAAGTAAATTATTTTGACTTAATTATCTACCGACTTATGCCTGCAACTGTGTTTTAGATAATATCTTTGTCCTATGGGAATTATTTATTCGATTGGAATATAAATGGAGCTTTCTTTTATCTGCGTAATGCAAATTAGCTTTCCCTTTGTAATTACGGTGATTAAAGAAGGGGTTGAAAATTGAACAAAAAAATCTACCGTCTTGGGTCTATATTTCTAAAAATTACTGATTTTTTTTTGTAAGAATAATAATTTGGTTATATATATATTAAATTGTTGAAAAAAAAAAGTCATTTTTGCATATAAACATCGCTGTATTGGTCTATCTATGTAATTTCAAACTATTATCAAATAGTTAATAATAATAAGTATTATCAAGTATACAAAATGCGGAATAGTTTTTTGTATCAATTACTCGTGTGCCATTATTTTTCTTTATCCAATATTTGCTTAACACGCCTAATACTTCAAAAATTAAAACATGTTATAGTATATTTTTACTAACACGTTTTTATTAGCTCGGTACGCATCAATCAATGTATTAATCTATGTAATGAAAATAATTTTCACCTACTGGCCGTAGTTAGATTGATCTGAAATTTTGTACACGTAATAAGGACCGATGACAATGTAATAATCTAATATATGAAATTCACGTGTCACAGTGTTAGTTACCGTACTCCTCCGAAACGGCTCGACCGATTCTTCTCAAATTTTACATACATATTCAGTAGGTCTGAGAATCGGCCAACATCTATTTTTCAAACTTTTTTTTTTAGTATGGCAAAACAACGTTTGCTGGGTCAGCTAGTATAATATAAAATTCAGAATTTTGAAGCGAATTTTTTCAGATTTTTTTTTGTTTTTGAACTGAGCATATTATTTGCTGTTTGTAACCAAACCTTTATTAATAATATTTTTTAAGTATATCTATATTAATTTTACTTAAAAAAATGTTATAGGTTTTTATTATTTGTATAATAATTGGCATTTGAAATTAGATAGATGAGAATTGTCTTGAGTCAGACTAGAGTCTATCATCAATCAATTAACGTGAACATAGTATTTGCATTTATTTAGGTACTATAGAAGCTGTTGGTCAAGATCACTTAGGGGTTGCTTGTTTATTCATTGGGTATACCACTGAGAATACATACTCGTACATCTTAGGAGCGATCTGAATATGTATGAAAGTCACACACATGAGACTTATTGGGCTTCATATTTGGTTACAATTAATGCCAAGTTGATGAATTTGATTTTAAAGTAATTTATTAATTTTGCAATTGACATGCTATGCTTTTTACTTAATAAATCAAATTATGGTGGAAAAAGTGACTGCCGCAAGCGAGACTTGAACCCACGACCATGGAATGTTGAATGTTAATTTGAATGTTGCAGGCACGACCGCAATAAGCTCAGTTGGAAGAGCTTCGGAACGGTATTCCGAGGTCGTGGGTTCAAGTCCCGCTTGCGGCAGTCACTTTTCCACCATAATTTGATTTATTAAGTAAAAAGCATAGCATGTCAATTGCAAAATTAATAAATTACTTTAGTAATGAACGTCGCGTCTTTATTTCAACCCATTCGTATTCTGTAAAGAATACTAAAGTGTTGGTCGAGATGTTGTAAAGCAATCTTGATTGATGGCGTTGTACGTAGAAATATATAAACCCATTTGAGTGACAAATGTGGTGGTTAATTTGAATGTTGTAGGCACGACCGCAATAAGCTCAGTTGGAAGAGCTTCGAAACGGTATTCCGAGGTCGTGGGTTCAAGTCCCGCTTGCGGCAGTCACTTTTCCACCATAATTTGATTTATTAAGTAAATTTGATTTTATTTCACAAAATGTGTGCCTGTTGTTATGTCGCTTATATGCTTATTTATATCTTAAAATTTATTTCACACACACATTTTTACAAAGGAATAATTGTGTCCTAATAGCAAAGTATGTTTCTTACTAAGGAATTAGTCTATGAGCACTTACACTCATACTGTGATGCTTTTTTCTTATAGGAAAGGCAGATACTATCTAAAAAGTTCCATCTCCTAACATTCAAACCCAAACTCACACATCTTCGACGATTGTGATCGCTTATGAGATCAGAGTGTCTTTTTATAGCGTCCTCACCCGACACCATTTACACTTACGCACCTTGAAAATCATCATGAATATTTTCTTTTAATCCATATTACGAGTATACCTATTATTTTATAAACTTGTGATCATCAAACTAACACGTACCTTGAGTAGGACTTACAACTCGTTAGTGGTTCTAAAAATAACTTAATGATATCGGCAACTACTTTCACATCGCCATTGTGCATTACAATTCAAAGGTCTGCAGGATTTATCATTACTCTAGAGACTAGAACATAAATTACTGTATTGTTCCGTCAGTCTAGCTTCGGACATTATGACAGTGTTACACCGTCGCACCTTGAGAGAAGTTAATTTAAGGAAATGGACTACTTCAGAAGCAAGCTTTTGATATTAAATTATTGTATGTATTCTCTTAATAGTTTCTACAATAGTTTTGGTTTTGCTTTTTGAGTCTATTTATGTTATTCAAAAGAAATACTCCTAATAGTGCGAAATGAAAACATTATCTGCAGTGTGATTTATGCATTTTCTTATCAGTTAGATCGTATTGATGTGCAAGATCAGGCGAGGGTAGTTCGCGAAACCCGCGCCTACCGGAGACTTCGCTAACAGAACTCTAGTCGACTCGTGACCACGATCGATGCAACTCGGTCGTAACGTCGACGCGTCGGGAGCAGAGGTATTGTGCCTTTTTAACAGTTATTAACGTGATTATAGTCCCGGTAATATTAACAAATTAAGAGTTCAAATCGCGTAAGTTTAAAATCAATAGATCGTAATCAGTCTTTTTACTAGATAAATACATATTTTAATCAAATATCAAGATATTTTCGCTGGACTATCCAACGAAAATTAGTTCTATCATACGAGTCAATTAGACAATTTCGATATTGGCATTGGGACATTAATATTTGAATCCCAACAAACCAGGATATTTGTAAATTGTAGTGTTGGGTATATAAGTATATTACTATCGATATCCTTATTTATTACCAGATATAATTCAATGAATCAAACATTTTCCTTATTCGATATTTGTCTTGAGATTCAATCAATGAAGACCCGTCCTTACAAACTAGTTCAATTTGCACAATAGAAGGGCGAGTGGTTGCAGAACTGCACCAAAGGCGCCGGGGGCTCTGATCTCATAACAAACACAAATAAGCTGACGTGATCCGCTTACTACCATAGATTAAGTACGTAGAAAATATTTCTACACTTCAGTACTCGGTGTCAGAATAATTCATGACTCTTGCGAACAATATTATCTTATCGCTATGAGAAATTGTTAACATGCAGACTCGGGCGTGGACGCTGTTCGATGTATTTCGCTGATTCTATGTAAAGTTACCCGAGCAGTAAACTGGAACGGTTTCTGCGCTCTTTGTATTGAGTTTTGTCACTTTATTTGCAAGTCCAATATGTAACAATTTAGTGTCAAATTCTATTCTTCTTGTTGCAGTTATTTTGTTTTTGTATAGATTGATTGATTATTATTGATTGATTGAGTAATTTAACTTGTTCAATTTCAGTCTCAGTAGCTATTTACCGTGCTTAGATTTACGGCACGTAATAATCTTTCTTTTCGTTGTGTGACGTAGACCATACGCCCAAACACAACCAAAGTAAATTTGCAAACTCAGTTAGGTACATAACATAGGAGTCCATTATAATAAAATATAATTTAAGGTCTATAATCTCCACAACAGTAGTTAGCTACATTTGTGAATAGAGCATAATATTCTGAACTGACGTTAATGCACTAAAATGCAGTATTTTGCTAAGCTACTTAATACCTATGCAAATATGTATTATGAATTCCACGGTTTGTTCTGGTTAAGCTCAAGGAAGCTCTTAATATTAATAAATTTCTGAAAAGACTCTACTTTCAAAGAAAATCTCATAAAACAGTTTGTGCTCATTTCGGTAAGCTGTATAAATATTATTCGAAAATATAGTTAAGCTGTATAGACTAAACTTAGAAAGTATTTATCAAATACTTTCATTTAATTTAAGCAATCCTTATTATATTTATATACATATGTGTAATCTGAATCTCGGAAACGGCACCACGATTTTCGTGAAATTTATAATGCAGGATGTTTTGATTTATCGATCTATATAGGTTGAATATCCAAAAACACAATTTGTCGTAAAAAAATATTTTTTATGACAAATTGTTGACAACAAATTACCTAGCTACCGAAAAGAGAAAAGCTATATTTTATTAAATATTTTTTAAATTATCTTTTAATTATGTTTTTAATTAATTTTTAATTAAAGTTTCTAAATAATTACGTCTAAAATTTGTATTAAAGTAAACTATAATTAACTGCAAAATCCCAACATTCTAATCCTGACTTTATAACAATCAGAGAAATATAAACATATCGGTCAAAGACCTTAAGTAATTGTTGACTTTAATCCCATCGAATACTTGACAACATCATTTGCAATGCATTTAGTTAATTCGTTTCATGTTCGTTCCTTTGACATGTTGATTACAATGTAAATTAATTGTTACAAGCAAGTTTATATACATTTGCATAAGTACACAAGTCTGTATAAGCAAAATACTATGAATACAGAAACTGGTTACGTTTGATTATTAGTACCTCAAAGACAAAGAAACAATTGTGACAATATTTTGAACTGGGTCTAGATCTTTCTATGTATTAAATGAACCTATGTATTTACAAAATAAAATAGTTTAAATGTAGTGTATCTCTTTTCTGGTACCCATAACACAAGCATATAAGCTTAGCTAGGGACCAGACGACGATTTGTGAAATGTCCATGAGAGTTTATTCACTTATTTATATTATTTTATTTATAGGTATTACTTTACTTATAATGCAAAAATAACCCATGTCCGTGTGGTGACAGATTAAAAATACAGTGTCATCCCCCATCCCCTCCCCAAAGTGCTGTAGAAGCCAGCTATGACTCATAGATAACAACCTCTGTGAGAAACTCAAAACCCTATCCTAACACGCCAGGTTAGACCATAGTAGACCATAAATACCAGTGCCCAACAGTGGGACGTTTATGGGCTGAATAGAGAGAGAGAGAAAACATTTCTATTTATAAAAACCTCTTTATTTGTTAACAATAAGTATTACAGATTCAAATACTATACCACTATATTTATCTTGTAAACATTTCAACATTCAGTAAGTGAATTGGAGTCTAGTCTAACCAGATGTTATTGATTAGATATTTTATTTACTCGAGACGATTGAGGGAAACTGTACGTGAGAGAAATAGTACCTACCGTTAGTTCTATTACGTAGCTTGAGTACTAGCAAATATGTTTTAGAAATAGAGGTGAATGTAAGGTTATAACTGAACAGTAGGCAGCTTATTTATAATCACATCACGATGTAATCTTTATCTTTACCTATTATAATAACAAACTCGATATTTTTGTGTATACACAGATTAACCAGAGCATGCAACAACTACTTTTTACGGATCTAGACGCGTGTATTTGTTTTAAATTTTGCCCTGACGTTTCGGAGACACTGTCTTACCTGTGACCATATTAATCTTACTACACGCGTTAGGTAACTGTAAGTGGAGTAAGCAGTTCGGCTGTCCAAAACCAAAACCTAGCAAGTACATTTGACTAAATTTTTCAGGAGACTCTTTTTCATTTTGTTATCAATAAGTATGAAGTGCTAGTTGCTAGTTTTACACATGTTCATATCCATGATTCTATTTAAGATAGAAATGCAGTTGTATTTGCATTAGACGCAGTAAAAAAAATGGGAAATATTGGTTTAAGAAAACGAATTTAAAGAAAAATTTCCCTTGCTAGGTTTTGGCTTTGGACAGCCGAGTTGTATATTATATAAATAAATGAGTCGCCCAAGTGTTAGAAAATTTTAAAACTTTTTTCACTAAGGCTTCGCTCTTATTAGTCACAGCGTGATGTTTTATAGCCTGCCTCGATTAACGTACTATTCAAGATTGATAGAATTTTTTCTAAGATTAGCGCGTTCAAACAAACTCACGAGCAAACTTCGATTACAATTTCGTTCCATTTAATTTTGATGGTATAACTATTAATTATAATATGTGCGTAGGGACTATTTAGTTCCGAAATATTAGAAATTGATTTATAAAACCGCCTATAAAATTATTGATTTATTTAAACAATATCTCGGTTAGCCGATATTGAAATTAAGTACAACTAGATGAAAATATCAGATTATCGAAATGTAATAAATTTTGTGAAATGAATTCACAAACCGCAGACTGTTGCGGCTGTCCAATTGTTTTTGATCCAACTATGTGCATTCCACTGGTTCCTGTGTTCAAACAACGGTTGTGTAATTATATAAATTTTCTTTTTCGATTCTATTAATTTTAGAGTTTAGTTCAGGTTAGTTAGAATAATTCAAAAACCACAGTAATTTTTGGAAGTTGTCTGGAAGAGATCGCGGACAGCGATAAGACCGCCGTTTGTTTGTACATAAAAAAATGTTACTACTCTTTATATATTTGTATAACTGGCAATAAAGAATATTATATTGTATTGTAATTCCATCCATCAGCCTTTTTCTACCCACTGTTGTCTGGTCGTCCTCAGTAATGAAGTTGACTTAAAAAATGTTTCATCATTAAAAGCTATTCTATAAATACAAAAAAAATTACATGTTTGTGTGTGTACTATATGTTCGCATATAAGAAATATTTTTTTTTTTTATATAATAATATAGTTTCTGGTGTAATGCTAAGTTCGTTATTATGATCGGAGATCGCTTACCATCAGGCGAGTCATTTCCTGGTATGTCGCCCATGCAGTAAAAAAAACTAGCTTCAAAGTCAAGGAGCTCGCTTATAATTTACTAAGGCGTCAAAAGAAACAGACCATTAAAAAACTTTTGTAACTCATAATTCCTCAAATCATAAGCAATATTCATCAATTTCTAATTGTGTTTTTGTAAATTTGTGTGCCAGTTTTGGTGGGAAAACGATTATCATAATTTGTCCTTACGAAAGGACACGCTGACTAAACCTTGTTACGACGCGAACCGCATACACTAAAAGGCTCAAAGGTATTAAACCAACAGGAGCTGGTAGCTGAAGCGCTGCTTTCTTTGTCAAATATATTGTACAGGATTTCAACTGCCAAGGTAACGCAAACAAACACTAAAACGTTATTCCATTGGTCGTTACGGACATGTCATCCAAAATCGTCAAACAGTCTGACAATGACAGGTACCTACCAATTTCGACTTCTAAAACTTAATCCAACTTAACTAAAATATGAATATTGATAGTCTCATTATTACAATTCGGCAATTTTAACTTAACTTTCATATAATAAAATCTGTATAATATTAATTCTTTTTTTTAACACGTGTTTATAAGTTTGGTATGTATCTATTAATGTATTAATCTATGCAACGGAATCTTTCAACGCGATTTTCACCCACTTGCAATAGTCGGATTGATTTGAAATTTTGCATACATATCAAGGACCGATGACAATGTAATTATTTAGAAAGATATTCAGGATTTTCCAGCGTGTTTTTAAATTTTTGGAACTAAGCAAATTATTATAATTTTTTAAATGTGTTAGCGAATATACCATAGTCAATCTCATTTTATTTAGTTATTTACCCACGGTTAAGATTTAGAGCGGAGTTTACCAGACAATGAAGACTCCTGATGATTTAATGCTCTGAGGTAAAGAGGTTACGTAGATAACAACGGTTTTGTTAGCACTCGTGTTTACTTATTCCATCGATAGAGGCCTATTTACCATAACTTCGTTATTTTGACACGTGAGATTTGTGCTTATACCGCAGATTCTGACAAAATCAACTATTTTCGAGACAACATCTCAATTTACATATTTTCATCCTATTTTATCCCATTAACCTCCCAGTGTTGGGAATGGGCCTCCTCCACTTTCGAAGAGTTTTTGGCTACTATGCCACGCTGACCAGGTTGTTAGCATAGGGTTTAATTCGAGGTTTCCGTCTCTCATTGCTGGCTCGTACAACAAGGGGAATTAATGTTATTGATCGATCTGAATAAAAATTTTCAGACATGCATTGTCTTTGTAGTTTATTTTAAATATTTTGCAATTTAATTTCTTGCTTATTTTCACAGAAAAAAAGAAATTAAATGGCGTTGACGGGAATAATAATTGTGTATGTGTATTTGTAATGTAACTTATATATCTATTATTTTGTAAGTTGAAATGTCTAATGTATTTATATACGCGAGACGGGCAACAGCTAGTTATTCATAAAATAATACTATGTCATTTAAAATAATTAACTTTGAAATATCGATAGCTGTATAACGACAATAGATCAGTGAATATAGCCCATTTACAAATGCAAATCCAGTTCTGTTTTCTCTTCATTTAAGTAAAACATTAGAATTTCTATGTGGGTCGATATCAAAAGGTCTCAAGACAAGGACAAGGAAAAATATAGGACACGGTTTAAATAATTTATTGTTCTTTTAATTTTGTTAACATGAATTGTAAAATGAATATTAGAATAAATAAATAGCAACCAATCAAAATATTTTATGACAATTTCCTCTCGCGGGTTTACTGACAGATTTCTATTAAAAACATGTAGACCTCTTGGACTATTGTTTCCTTGACTGTCTCTACTAATGTTTTTTCAAGGTTCCGTACTTATAGGTAAAACGAGACGCTATTACGGAGACGTTGCTATCCGTCTGTCCGTCCGTCTGTCACCAGACTGTATTATTTTGTACTTTCTAAACGGTGATTACAAGAGAGCTGAATTTTTTTTTTCTCACCTCTGTGGTATGGTGCCTTGAGTTTGACCATAATCCAGATACTAACTAATGTTACTGTGTGTAAAATTGTTAAAGAAATAAATAAAATATATGTCACGTTTATGGTTACTAAGATATAAATAATATTATTTTTCTATCTATTTTGTTAGCACGATCGCTATACACGGGTATCTAATATTAGATTGTTTGATAGGTCGCATCGCCTTCGGCTACGAGGAAAATCAATTTCACCACAATTCTTTTTACGTTCGTGCCTTTGGCCATGTATTTTACGAAGTGTACCTATAACATACTTCGATATGCTTGTGTGTTCAACTTTGTAGATTCTAAGAAGAGTGTTGATAGCATTCATTTCTTTTCCCACAGATTTTATCGCGTAATTAACCAAGTAAAGCGGGACCCTATTACTAGATTTTGCGGTCCGCCCTTCCTTCTGTCACCAGACTGTATCTATCTCTAGAACAGTGCTGTGGTATCTATAGCTAGAGAGCTGAAAATTTCACTATTAATGTATATCAACTCATGCTATAACGACAAATACACACCAGGATCACTCTCCAGACCTTATCCTGTTACCAATAAATTACTATGAAAAATTCATGTGCAAGTCTCTCAACTCGAACTCGAGTGGCTTTTTATTACCAATTGTCTAATGTCTTTAAAAATAAAAGTTCACAGCAATCATTCTTGTCTCATAATCTTTCAGATTCATACTCGGTCACACTACTTACGAATATTCGTTTTAAAATTAGTATTCGCATAACAAAGTGATTATTTCGTATATTTTCTAAAACATTTTCATTACCAAATACTTTTGAAGAAACTTCAAAGAGTTTCTGGGCAGCAAACCTTTTAAAAACCTATAAGTACTTTATTAGTTTTCCTGTCCACTAATTTTAAGGTTCACGTGAAAGAAAGGTAAAATCTACTTAGCAGAAGCGTAAAGAAGCAATTTTTTTTCACCAATTTATTATGGCATAATGGAAGCAGTCAAAGCTAATGTTGTATATCAAAATTGTTAGGTTTATGGCTGACTTACTGTCGTTTAGCCGATAACTGCCTTCAAGTGTTACACAAATTTCAAGACTATTACCGTGATAAATATGTGAATGGAATTTGTAATTCGATAAACAATTAATCTGAAGTAGTAGATACGACAGGTTATCCGTGTGGTGACGGATTAAGAATACAGGTGTCACCACTCCTTCTCCTCCCAAGGGTGCTGTAGAAGTCAGATAAGGGACATTGCACACAGATAACATCCTCTGTGAGAGACGGAAAACTTGAAAATAAACCCCGTGCCAACACGCCTGGTCAGCGCGGCTCAGTAGACCATAATCCCTCCCAAAGTGGAGGAGGCCCGTGCTCAACAGTGGGACGTAATTGAGCTTGAGAGAGGGTAGATACGAGACAATTTAGTGAAAAAAATTCGATATGTCTATCATCTTTTTTTAGTATAATCGATCGATTCCAACGCAAACTTCCAGAGACTACGAATTCATGACATCTTAATTATCTTTCGGGTAAAAAACATTTTTCCACTTCATCGGACCGACTGACCCGAGAAATATTTTCATTTCTAAAAGTACCAAGTCATTTAATTGCTTTTAAAATCTAATTTTCTGCTTCCATATTTCGTGCTTTATCATTGTACAGTTTGTTTTAGGAAAATGGACGGCTTAGCGCCTTCATACATTATAATTGCTGATGACTTGTAAAAAAGGTTAGGTGGGTAATAAGTTTGTTTTAATTTTTTTAGAGCAAATGTTTACAAAATTTATTAAAATCGCCTGTTTCGCCTCCATAGAAGCTTTTACACATCTATCTTTGATAGAGAAAACATGACTCAATAACTACACCTATCAAATAAGCCAGAATAGTGTTACAACATAACATAACAACAACCTCTACTGTCAAAATTAAACTTTCCAGTAAGTAATTTATATTAAACTAGCTGTCCCGGCGAACTTCGTACCGCCAATTAAAGTTGTTTATACTTTCTGATTATCTAAACATTCTTTATCATCATCATAACATCACGCCTTTTTCCCATGGCGGTAGGCAGAGACTATAGAGCACCGTCTGTTACGATACTCTCAGCTCACCGCCTTTTCCTTTGCCTAGTTTCGCGTTAAAGTCTCCCATAACCACAGTGAAGTGATTTTTGGACGAGTGGATGGCCTTCGAGATGTCCTCGTAGAGAGCCTCCACTTCATCGTCGGGGTGTGCCGAGGTCGGTGCGTAGACCTGGATAACCTTCAACGAATACCGTTTGGTTATTCTGAGTATCAGGTACGCTACCCGGCTCGACACACTCTCAATCCTCTCCACGTTGGCTACGAGAGACTTGCGAACGATAAACCCGACACCACCCTGCGACAATTCTTCGCCTTCCCGGTGGTAGAGCAAGTTTCCGGACCGGACGGTTATCGTGTCCTCCCCCTCTCTTCGGACTTCTGACAACCCTACAATGTCCCACCGAATCTTGCTCAATTCCTCTTCCAGCTCGGCGATCTTCTCGTCAGTCCTGAGCGTGCGGATGTTGTGTGTTACCAGGGCCAGAGTCTTTTTTGTTTGGTGGCCGGATCTCGACCGGAGATTCTTAGCACCCCGTACCCCACCGTTACCAAGCCCGCCACGGTGAGCCGGAATAGCGGGGTCGCCGAGACTCGGGGCCGTTGTGGTTTTGCCTTGTTTCATGTGCCATAATCGCCACGCTTGGCAGGCGGGTTGGCGATCGTAGTAGATGTTGTGTTACCCGTTCTCCTGGTGATCCCTTAGTCGCCTTTTACGACACCCACGGGAAGTGATGGGGAGGTGCAATATTCTATGCCGGCACCCCACGGCAAAGATCAGAATCAGAATCAATCAGATCAGAAGATAATTCGAAAATAACAAAAGTTTAATTTAAACATTTTCGTTTCGAAATATTTAATCTACTTACGGGAAATTATTTCCAATTTGTAAAATCAGACATTTTTCTTTACTCTTCAAGGTCATAATTAAAAATGTATCTTTTCATCTTTTAACTGGTTATAAAGTAGGTAAGTACACGGTGCTTGCGTGAGAATTACCTTTAACTAACTATACACCATTTCTCAACTTGGCAGTTTAGGGTCCCAAAGCCCAAGGGAAGTCATCAAAATGTACAATAGACTACAAATACCCTAATTGGATTACATTAGTTGATTGGTTGTGACTACATTAGGTAGTCTCGTTCCATGACTCTGACGAATACAAAGATAAACGGCAGAACAAAGATAAATTGATGAAATTCTCAAAAATACTTGTAACCATCGATGAGAACATTCATCGATGGTTACAAGTATTTTTGAGAATTTATTTACGTTAATTAGTTATCAGCTTACTACGACCATGATTTTTGTTTTTGAGCTAGTGTAATCGAAAAAAATAAATATTTAGCAATCACCATGGTCACAGGTAAGACTGAGCTGCAGCTGTAAAAATGTCCTCTATGATTAGTTATTACAGGGTTTACCGACGACGTTTATTGAAATTAAAAGAATAAATAAATAAATAATCATATCAACATTAATCCTAATAAGAGGCATTTTTAAAAATAGGGATTATTTTTTGTACAAAACATAAACCATTTATCGTTCGCGTTACCTTACGTTTATCTTAAGTTACATATGGGTCTCTATTCACTACTTTATATCGCTCTACTTTCTCATAACTTTTCCTAGCATACCAAAAATTATCTTTATAAGTTACTACCATTAAATGAAATACAGATTCATACCATACTTTAATAGCTGACTGCTGATGTGAATGTATTGTTAAGTAATTTCCTTGTATAACCAAAACACTGGTTTTTATTCGGTAAAAAATATTTTCCTCCGGGCCAGCCTCCCCATTGTTCGCCTGTCACTAAAACCGACAATCGTCTGAGGGCATATTCAAATGATAATCTAGCCATACGCTTTGCGAATTAAACCACGAACATATTTAGCATACGCGACGTAAGTAATAACATTTGATATCGTAATTGCATTAGCGTAAATCTGTTTAGCTTTGATAGATGGCGTTAGGTTGCCCCCTATTTTAGACGTGTATTTTATGTTAAGTGGTAAATTATGACTAAATAGAAAATATGTTAATTTGTAACACAATATTGTGGAACTGGCCTAATATTCTCGTATTAAAACTTTGACTTAATTTAAACAAGAAACATGTTTTTGAGTTTTACGCCCGTCTGCAAAATTTTAAACTTAGGTAATCATTCATTTCACAATTTCGTAAACAATTCGCTACTGCGTGTTTTTGTCAGGCGTAAAACTACAACATTGAAGGATAATTTTATCTAAGCTAAATTTTTTACAATATCTTGTTGTTATAAAAGAAACATTTTTTCAACGTTCAAGAGCTAGTTACAAATTATAGTAGATATAGACTAAACTAAAACATTGTTAAAATAAAATGCGACCAATTCAAGGTTTCTTATGTAAATATCAGTTTGTTAAAGCATTAAATTAAATAAAAACTCACGTAGATATACATAAATAGCTTTGAACGTAGTTTGAACTGTTTTATTAAAAAAAAAAATAGAAATCATACAGACACATTGAAAACCTCGTCCTTTTTTGAAGCCGGTTAAAAATCAGAGTGTAACTAGCATGATTTTACAAATTGTCACGTTAAAATACTGGTGATTTAATAAAATTAAAGTGACACCTACACATAAACGATTTATAAATAACAGTGACTAATGTTTTTATTCAAAATCAGATACTAAGGTTAACTAACGTAACTTGGTCATGGTAATACCTGAGTGACTACCATGGTCCGGGTAAGGGCGAGGAGGAACACCGTGGGGCTTAGTGGTTTGTCTGGCACTAATAAGCCGGGAGTCCACACGAAGCCCGAAGATTGTCCTGACAACCGGAAAGGCGATGTGCACAAATGCATATCAAACGAAAAAAAAATCTTATATTCACAAGATATTGTTCTTGTTCTTGTTTGATGGCTTCTTTAGAAGCGACTTATCGTAGTGTTTAAGTCGCGACTCTGGCAGTATCCACAAGATATTGTAACGTAAATATGTTAGTGGTTTTATTCGCATACGTGGCAGGCAGGGTAGGCCGCCGCCAAAAACGTCACATTAGCTTGATTTAAACGTGTTACCTGACATGCTGCTATGTAGATAAATGTGCACATTTAATCGCTATGTATGAATATCGTTCTACCTTAATCTTAATCATATCGAGGGGGTGAGAATGGCAAGATTTATTTTACGCAATTTAGAAGTGGAGTTGTTGGAACAATATTTATAAAATACTGGTTTATTTAGACTTTCTCTTTCTTTATTTTTTATTCAGACATTTTTAGGGCCCCATTCTGAAAGGTAAAACCCTTTTACTGCGTCTTCGCTGCCCATCCGTCTGTCACCAGGCTGTATTATGGAGCAGTGACAGCTAGGATGCTGATATTTTCACAATTTGATGTATACTTATCAGTTTATCCTATAACAACAAAGAGAATGATAGTTATGCTCCCGTCCTTACCCGTTCGTTATTTGGGGTCTTAAATGACCAATTTGTTATGATAATAATTGTACCGAACCGAACGCGAGGCAAACACGTACTTGACTAGTGTTTTCTTAATATTATTACAGTACATGATCTTATTGTAAGTAAAATATAGTTTAAAATTATATTCAGACGATTTTCGTGGAAAGTTTACCGCGTAGGGCTTGATTAGATAGGTACTATCTGTATTTTTTACATCCTAACAAAACTAAGCCTTTTCTGCTACTTACACGTAATTGGACGTATACAAAGCTTTAAGGTCTTAAAAATATTTTTCTGGGAGTAATTTGGGCATAATTTGATCTGTACCATGTTATAACAAATGAGTAGAATTTTGATGTCTATGTATAATAATGTGTGTGGGCGATAAGAGAGGAGCAATATAACGAAATAAAAAAAATATTATCTGTTGAATTGTTGTAACTATTTTTTTAATTATTTGACTGATACATTATACAATACTATGTGACTCTATATTATTAGAAACGTAGAAAACTTTGTTTCATTAAAATCAATATGTCTATAATAAACGTACCTACCATACTTATAACGACTGCATATGCATGTTCTTTGATACATACGACAAGTTCTACTATAATAAGTAAAATATATCTATATCTGCACTCTACAACTCTAAATACCGTAAAAGTTAATGGTAAGCGTAAAACATCATACAATAAATAACTCACTCTCCTGCCCAAAACGTCCCATTGTTGGACACAGGCCTCGTTTACCATTGAGGGATTATGGTCTAAAGTGACACTCTGACCAGCCGTATTGGCATAGGGATTATTTTCGAGATTTCCATATCTCACATAGGAAGTTATCTATGTAGAATATCCATTAGCTGGCTTTTACAGCACCCTGAGAAGGAAAAGGGGTGGCGACACATGTATAAATTACTAGTTCCCTCCAAAATCTCTCGATAAATCTTCAGTCGTTGTATAAATATTGTTTAAACACACAAATCTAAACAAAATTAAAAAGCTGGCATATTTTTATAACCAAGGGCAAACACGCATCCCTTATCATATTATTCTTACAAACAGGAATCACAACACATTGAAAAATAATTTACGCAATAGCGCCTTGCTGTTAGAGATACGCCACGGTACAAGTACAGCGCAAGTATCTCCATTAAGTAAACCATTCACTATCCTTTGTGTAGGCCGCCGTGCTGGATTGCGACAGAAGCTATTGTGCATACACTAATGGTCTTATTCGTAATAACTTATCGGAGGTTTAAAAGTTCGCTAAAATCGGTACGCGAAAATTTTCAAAACTTGTTATTCATACCTAATAGTCTTTTTACGATGAAACGTTTATTATCTCTCCGATAAAATCTCCGTTTAAACCTCCGATAAGAAATTATAAATAAGACCATAAATCTATAATGAAAGTAAGGATGTATTTGACAAATTGATTAGAAAATAGTCCTACTTATATTCTCTAAGCGCATTAGATCTAGTCTTGACTTTCTGATAGGTATTAGCTACGATACTGCACACACTGCACTTTTATTAGCATAGAGTACAAGGCTCTTCACATCAAAGACATAAATTTTCATATCGCAGTTTTGCTATCGAATACAAAAGCATGTAATTGCTACGCTATGAAACATCTACATTTGGAAGGTGTGGTAGTAGGTGGTTTTAAATCCGTAGTTTATAAAAAGCGCCCCTTCCAGAACATGTTTTTAATTTTCAACTTTCCAGCAGCCACTATTAGTGAAACTACGAGGACCAGCTTGATTATTATACAAGCGAGAGGCCAACTTGCAGTCCTGCCATGAATAGGGGTTTTACAGTGTAGGTACGCGGCATACGCCATTAAATAAACATCTCGGAAAGCATCCCTGCTAGTTATTAGCGCAGCTCCCTCATCCACTCATAGCGTGGCGATACGGCACGCAGACGGAAGTGAGGGCAAAATCAATTTCATTTTTCGACACGTGTATTAACGTTATAGCGATTGAAACGCCTTATTGGTGTATGTATAATGTTTATTTATGTTTAGTAGTTTGGTAATGTGCAATAAAGACTAAGCTTATATTGATGACTGTTTTTGGTAGTAATGGTATTTTGTATCACCACATCACAGTTTGATATTTTGTTTGGGTGGTTTTTTGATACCCTGAAGACGTTCATTTACAATTTTTAATGAAATTTTACTTTGTTTTAGTGGCCAGAAATCTGTCTACATTGCGAGCAGGTACCTATATAAATTTCAATATCATTATAAGAATAAGCTATACTACAATTAAATGCAGAAGCTATACCTACTACAACTTTTACGCATTGAATGCCTACCAAAGTATAATACCCATATTTAGTACCTAAGCTTTAAATGATAATTTTTCATAATATTTTTTTTAGGTACCCAGTAGGTAGGTAATACACTTGATGGATGAGTGGATGATTCGTAATCTGCAGGTTACTACGTTATACTTCCGAATCCATAACGAGATAGATTACATCATTTAAATTATAGCATTCCTAAAAGCATTAGAAATTTTGTGTGGGTCTGCTTCTGTCACGTATTATAAGTTGCGTGGGTTAAGATCAAATTTCTGCAAATTTCCTTAATTTTGAAGCATAAAAAGAAACGTCTTTTAATCGCGCAATCCACATAAATTAAAATTAATTTCTATCCATCTCGTCACGGTTGCGGTTGCGATCGCGGTCGCTTGTCTTTAGGAACCAACGGCTACCTTTAGGCAAATTTTACAGTGCATCTTTTACTTCATACGAATTAGTAAGACCTCTAAACGAATTTATTTTGTATACATATACGGCTAATAGCAGACTATGGAAGAAAAAGACATGTTGCGCCGACCCCAAATAATAGGATAAGGGCAGGAGGATGATGATGATTTTTCTCCTACGAGCTGATGTTTATCATACAAAGGAGATATTGCAGTAAGTTTAACTGTTTGCGTATTAAGATTTCCTTTTAAGATAAAAATATTCGATAAAAGAAAGAATTTCGTCGTTTTCGTCGAAATGTTTCCAGTAACAGAGGGTAGGATAGACGACGACGTCGAATGACAATAAAATTAGATAAGTACTGGATAGTAGCGAACCATCCCGGTCCATCTTGTGTATGGAATCAATCGCAGTAAAACCTGATATAAAACTAAAACTGTTACCATTGAAATAAAGTAGCTTAAAGCATTTTGAACTTTAAATTCTTGGGATTTAGACTATTAAGATTTTTATAAAATGTAAATATATTTTTGTTTTACTGTGTATTGGTTTATTTTAATGACATATCAGTGGACTTTGCGCGAAACGAGGATGTCATGATGGATTAAGGAAATCTCATGTAAGAGAGTATGTAAAGAGGAAATGCATAATTTAATTTTGGTAAGTAAGAGTCTGGTGTTTATCGTCTCTATCAATTTTAGATGAGTTTTCAAAGTAATGAACTCTAGTTTGGCACTAACTAAAACGAATGCATACATTGTAAATGAAATATGTAAAATTTTTAACGACAGGCACTCATCTTTACTTAGTATAAAACAAAGTAAATTATTTTAATTAGTAAATTAAAATGTAATTAAAATAGGAATAATGGTTGTATGTGGTAAATGATAAATTAACCTTAATTTAAATATTAAACATGTAATCTTCCTATGGATCCTTATGTCTGACAATAAAGATTTAATTAAAATTTTCTTAAAATTTTCTTAGTTCATAAACTAAAAAACACGCTCGAAAATCCCAAATATATTTTTAAATAATTGTATTGTCATCGGTCCTTGATATGTATGCAAAATTTCAAATGAATCCGACTATTGCAAGTGAGTGAAAATCGCGTTCAAAGATTCCGTTACATAAATTAATCGGCATTGTTCATATTTTTTTAAAACTCTGAATTCGAAAACCATTTCCGGTAATAGAGTTTCTGATCATGATTCATTAGTTTTTTTCGGAAAATTTGCTATATTAACGATTATTTTTCCAAAAAAGCAAATGATCTCTGTTTGCCCTTCAAATGAAGGACTTAAAATATTAAGGCGTTCTTATGGATATACTACTCTGTGGTGGGGTCGAAATTGGTCTAATATATCAACTTCGCAACTTTGAAAGGATGTATTGCAATTTGTCTTAAGTTTATCAGAAAATGCAATACACAGATTACGTACAACGATGACGTAACAACATTTGAAATAATAACTTTAAGTATTTTTTAAAAATTCTATGTAGTTAATATCTCAAAAATATTGAAATTAGTTGCTTAAAATCGTCTATAATATTTAAAAATATATAAAAACAGCAGGTCAAAAATTATGAACAATCCCAATTCATTGATAGATACATACCAAACTTATAAAAGTTTCTATTTGTGTGTTCCTATGTGAGCTGTTATCTTCAAAGCTACGCAACGAATTTTGGTGCAGTTTCATTGATAGATAAGGATCAAGACGATAGCATGATACCTAGTTAAGATATATTTCTAAATTCCACACATACAAAGTTGTGGACAACAGCGTCAACAGCATGTAAAAAATAATTAACAGGCCCGTATCCTTATCCTTACTAATTTATAAATGCGAAATCCGGATGATGACACAATATTAATTTTGACGAGCTTAGGTGTATTAACACCTAAGCTCGTCGTTCGTGTGTAACGAAACCATAGCGCGATTTAAAAAACGGTACAACGCCATCTATCGCGAGTTATAGTAAAGTTCAGTTTGATAAGGTTTGATTTCTAAATTTCACGCGTATGAAGTCGCAGGCAACAGCTAGTTTTTCTATAAATACGTATTACTATGTCATAAAACTACGAGTAACATAACAATTAGACCTATTTCAACTAATTTAAAATAATATTTCATATTTCTTACCCTACTGAAGGCTATATTCTAATTCAGCTTGTAGTTTAATACCACTTAGCTTTATATAAAACAGAAAGGTCACGATATTTATTAAAAATACAACCGCAATAGCGTAGCCCGACGGGCATTACATCTAACATCACTATATTTTTAAGCTTCGGTAGAAATAATAAAGATTTTTAAAATCTGTATCTAGTTTGTTCCAAAGTACCTAACCAGTTGCTACCCGTGGACCTTCGTACGCGTGTAATATAGGATTTTCTCCATATTGTGCAACATTTTTTACTTACTTGATGCTTTGCTCGTATTGGTTGCGGTCAAGACGCAAGAATTTTTCAAATCGGACCAGTGGTTTTGCAAAACATTAAAAATTCCTAATACCTACCTAATCATAATCATCATATGACATATTCATGACATGACATTGACGTTACTGAGATTATATTTACAATTATATGATTACTTACGCATAAACATATCTGATGATCTTCATAATTTTATATTCGTTATACCAAATACAAACCAGTACTTCCTGAGATTAGCGCGTACAAACAAACAAAATCTTCAAATATTGGTATACATAGATTAACAAAACATGAGAACGTTGTTACTAAGAAGCAGTTTGAATTATGTTTAAAATGTTTCCTTGTGGCACTCTGTTCGCCATCTCAACTCATTAGATATGATAATTGGAGTATTCGCTGTACGAATAGTATCACGTTTCATTGTAATAATAATGCAAACATAGAGTGGTTAAGACCACTTTAAGTGATTCTGACTGTAATAAACAGCTTCAGAAAATTAAGCTTAAGAGTTTGTTTAAGTTTTAATAGGAATGAATGAAAGTGGATAAAATAAATAAAAAATCTATTTACAATACAACAAATAATATGGTTTTCAAAAATTTTAAAAGGCAAATAATATTACGTATAAAGCAAAAGAAATAAAATAAAAGAAAATGAAAATAGTAGTTAATAAAAGCATTTAAAAATAATCATTTTCTTTTGTCAACTTCAAACGTAATTTATGTAATATTCTATATAACGAAATCTTGGAATGTAGTTTTCACCAATTTGCAGTCGGATAGATCCCAATTTTCCACAAATATTAAATTCCAATGGCAATGCAATAATTTAAAAAAAATCGTTTTTCGAAACTAGTCTAAAGTATAATAGTAGTCTAAGTCGTCTATCTATAATATATCTGAATGATGAATGAATTTCACTACCATTTTATTGGTTTCACGGAAAAAATCGAAAGTCGAGTTTAGATCCGATCAAGTCTTGTGATAAAATAATACTACATTTTTATCGTATTTTGTGGTATCTTACTTATTATAAAACAAAGTCGTTATTTTTATATGTATGTCCCTATGTGAGCTTATATATTCAAAACTACGCAACGGATTTTGATGTGGTTTCTTTAACACACAGAGTGGTTTAAGAGGATGGCTTTTTTGTTTATTTAGATAAAGTATGGTTTTAAATAATAAACGTACGAAGTTGTAGGCAACGGTTAGTTTTATTATAATCCGTACAATTTGTAGTAGGCATTTAAGTCCCGGATATATCTAACACTTTATATTCTTTAATTAAAATTTATTTTCAGAACTAACAAATTTTAATGCTTTTAAAATAAATATTGAATATTGATTTTTTTTTAATTTTATGTAGGTACGTACCTAGCTAACTAATATGATCAAGTAACAGTGAGCTACTTTTTGCTTCGATATTAATATATTCTCTCTCCAGCCCATTGACGTCCCACTGTTTGGCACGGGCCTCCTCTAATTTGGGAGGGTTTATGGTCTACTGTGCCACGCTGACCAGGCGTGTTGATACAGGGTTTATTTTCGAGTTTTCCGTCTCTCACAGAGGATGTTATCTGCGTGCAATATCCCTTAGCTGACTTTTACATCACCCTTGGGATGACATGGGGTGGTGACACCCGTATTCTTAATCCGTCACCACACGGAGAATTAATATATTACCAAAATGTTATAAATCATTTTATCAAACTGATACTCTCTGTGGATTTACAGAGAGTATCAATTTAACTCACTTGCAGTTTAAAGAGTATTAAACTATAATATCTTAAGAAATAACTTGAAATGAAACTGTGTGATGCAATAAAGCGAATCATATCTCAGACAGCACGAGGCTGCAGAGAAATTAATTTCACCAACTCTTTGTCAACGCCACAAAGTGTGCACTTCACTTGACTGATGTAGACTTCTACGGAATGAGCTTTAAGAGCTACAGATTTTCTATTCTGACGCATGGGCTTGTTTTGAGTTTGTGTTTTTTAATACACTTTTTATTAACTTCATTTACACCTATCTATGAATATATGTTGGTATAGATGTCATTTAATTTTCTTAAATATGTCGAATTCATCCAAAAATAACATTTGTCAAGGGCCGATAAAAATAATATATAATAAATTATATTCACGGTCAATTCACTTTAATTGCATTGATTTATCTAGTTTAATCTAACCATTATTATAAATACGGGTTTGTATGCGTGTTTATGAGTTTGATATTTCTTTACGCCCAGACAACACGAAGGATTTATTAATCAAATTTGATATTCAGGTGACTGACTTTTAGATTATAACATAGACAACTTTTAGTACTGAAAAAATGAGACGTTCTCGTGGGATATTCATATAAATAAAATGACCTAGATGGCGATAGTGTCGAGTTAGAAGTCTCTATGATACCGTTAACCCTGTTATTTTTCTTAAAGTTTTTAATCACGTGTAATGCTGGGGGACACAGTTGTTTAGAACATAAAATTACTTAATTGAAATTATAAGTTTAATATCTGCACACACATGAAAGTATTTCAACAAAAAGCTTTACGAATATGTTAAAGACACTTGCGGCACACTGTTCGCTATCTCTCCAACACATTAAATATGATAATTGGAACATTTGCTTTGTGAATAGGATCACGTCACACTGTAATAATAACACGAATACTGAAAGACATAATGAGTTTATGGTGTCGCATGTAATCTAGAGCATGTATAAATGCGTTTGTTAAATTTTATGTTTGTAATTGAAATTATGATTACTTGAAATCGTTAAAATTTAATAGAATTTTTATTTGTAATTGTAATTGCTAGAATCCTGCAATAATAAAATAGTATTTTTGAAGTAAAGAAAAAGTAATCATCAAATTAAAAAACGAACAATGAGACAAAAACGGTGATTTTTATAGGAATTAACCAACGTAACATTAATTTATTCCATGTATTGTGTATTACTAACCTTTTATCTTATCTTATATATTTGAGGTTCGCGACGCGTTATATTTCAATCGTCATGCTATTATAAATATTACAAAAATAATTAACAAAATATTTTTTTAGAGTCCATTTCTTAATGTAATAAATATATAACCCGAAGCAACATGCATTTCATTAAGTTTAATAAAGTATTATAAGCGTGGAGTAATGAAAATTAAATTGGAGTGGTTAATAGAGAGATGCAAGCCGGAACGAGGCTTGTCGACGCTCTAGGCCATACTGTCTGCACGTTATTATAAACTATCTGTAAACGAACGTTGTAATTTTAGATTTAGTATGTGATTTAGTAATATATTTAGTAGCTTGTTATTTATTAAACATAATTGTCCATTTAAAACAAAACTGGCTTTGTCAACGCAAGCTTATTTGATGCATGAGTATTGTGTAAAAATGTTACATAATGCTGTGTGTTTTTCTGTGTGTTTTATGCATGCGTCACTTTTTTGACGTTATAGCTATATATCAATAGGATAATACATAGGCTATTTATCCAGAATATCGGGGCAAACATTTTAGATCAGAAAGCGTTAATGTTAATAATAATATAATCGCGTCTCTTCTAGATCTGGAAGTCACAAAACAATACTAGTGTACGTCCACACCAGTATTGTTTTGTGACCTTTCAAAAAGCCAAATTAATTACGATTTGTAGCAATAATACAGTGATAGTACCTACCAACAAGCTCTACATTTTAGTATCGCTATCAACATTTCATATCTATTACGTGCTTCAGCAACAATTGAGTAACGTCGGAGAGCTCTGCGCTCTAACACTATAAAAAGATTATATTTTGGTATCCATAAACTAAGCCCTGAATATTTAATTATAATTTTTACATTGTAACTTAACTAAAAAGTACTAAAAGTACTTTGCGTAACTCAAAACTCTTCTCGTAGGTATATACAATACAATATGATGAGACCGACTTATCTGTTACATGTTCTTTTTCATAATACCGAATTCTTGCTCTACCTTGATCGTGCAACTTTAATACACACACATACATACACACACTCACACACACACACTACACAGACACACTTACAACATAATTTTATTTGTAATCTTATTAACTTATTTTTCTTAATTGGTAATTAAGTACACCCATTAAGGGGGCAGCGCTGCATCTCCTTAACACAGGTTGCTTGCAACTTAGCTAGGAGAACAGAAAGCCTACAAATATGTTGTATACTTTATATTGAAGCCAAACCATTTATGTACAATGTTTTTATTTAATCAAATACCAATAAAATAAAATAAATATAACATAACTTTTTGTTTTGTAAATGATAAAATTAAAGCTTTTTGTAAACTATTAAAAGCATCGAATTCCATTTTACGTTAGGGTTTTAATTTTATTCTTGGTAAGTAGTTAGTGCTCGTAATTGCCTTTAAACAGTCTTTCATATAACATAAATTGGTACCTACTTATAATTTGTAATCAATCTTATTTAAATGTAATAGTTTGACACAGTTTACTGTGTTGTAATTCATAAAATTTTGTGGTAAAATGTATTATACTCTTATGTGTCTTAATGAATTATAAGTAAATGAATTTTAGAAAGATCCCTGCACAATGAAACAGAAACAGATTGAAAAGAGATTAGAAATATCAGCTTAGAAATAAAACATTTTTGGTTTTTTATTTGGACTTATTATAATATCTAATTACAAAATTGACGTGTGAGAAGTTTCAGGAGCTTTATTAGGTAAAATAAAGCTACCATTGCAAACTTGGGAATACAACATGTATTATATAACTAAAGTATGCATACCTACAACAAACACATAAGTGTTCTTGACGTGCCAGTCTAGTTCATACTGTTTGATTTATGACTTTAATACAAAAGTCGTATAAAACAACCCATAAACTAAATCTGACAGAATGTTTTTTACCCTCACTGTTAAAGCTTTTATTCCACACTATTAAACTGTAATATACTAAAGAAAACTTCAAATGAAACTATGTAGTACAATAAAGGAAATCATATTTCATAAGACAGCGTGGAACTGCACTGAAATGAAAATCTCTTTGTCAACGTCATAGCGTGGGCATTCTGGTAGACTGATGATACGGACTTTTAGTTCTGGTAACTGGAGCTAAATTAGACAGGATATAATTTCTGGTAAATAAAATGTGTTTAAATTAAAAATCGACCTGGGTTACCTAAAAATGCATATTTTTTTTTAATTCTAACTCATTTATTCGTTTTTAATCATCGTTAAAAATATAATTTATTGCTTCTTTGGATAGCCAATCTTTTCTCTAAATAGCAGTTTAAGACTTTCAACTAACTGAAACTGGGCAAAGTAGGTCACAAAATTAAGAAAATAGTAAATAAATAAGGATTTACGAGTAGACGCATATTTTGTCCATAATCTAGTCCGAAATTTTGGAGACTTCTTATCCACCATAATCACAGGTAGGAATACGTTGACTGACATTTAAAAATATTTACCGAATTATTCTTACATCCCTCTAAATTATATCTTAAATTTTATTTCATTATTACTAGTCTCATTAATACTACATGAATACTAAGTAACTAATAAGTTTTATTTTTGTCATCGACAATAGACAATTCTTTCCAATTCCAACTGCCAGCTTAGCAAAAAGTGGTTTGGTTTAAATTCATAAAGTAAAAGCGCAGAGAATCCTCTTACCTGCAGTCTAGTGGCCACTTCATGTGACAGATGACCCGCAGACCGGGGGACGTGATTCGAGTAACGAAATAAAAAGCTCTCCAACGAAGCTACTTAATGTATTAGATATATTGTAAATTCCTATAAACATAAGTAAATAATTTTGAAGTTATATATCTTTTGGTGCTGTAAGGACTTTTAGGAAAGTAATTGTTTATATTCTTAGAAAAAAAACTGACTATATACTGATATGATATACTGACAATCTGAAAGAAAAACCACAGAAAATTAAAATAGAATTTATTATAATTACTTTCCTCAATGTCATCAATAAGTATAACTAAATAAAAAAAAAAATACTTGAGACCTTTGTATCAATTTGGTCAACATGGTACTGCAAAAAACGAAAAACGATAACCGTTGGTTTTAAATACTATACCTGTACTATAAATATGTGAAATATTTTCAGTAGTCCGAGACTTAATTTATTTAGAAATAAATTATTAGCTTAGCAAACCAATTTTACCTTTAACAGGTATTTAAACTTTATAAGTATTTTATTAATACATTTTTACGAAATAAAAATAGAGATAACACTATATTGGACGGTTTTCATTTTCGATGAAGATAAAAGGGTCGTTCCCTTTTTATTTGCTGTCGCTCGAAAACAATCACGTTCCTCGGACTGACGGCCGGTCATCTGTCACTTGGTGCCGTTTAGAGGATTTTAGCTGACAATGCACTTTTTTATTTGAGAATTTGAATCCACTATTCGGGCTTTATGGTTTAGTGTTTCATGTAGCGAACTGCAGCTTCGAGCTAACGAGGTTTCGGGTTCGATTCCCACACGGGACAATCATTTGTGTGATGTTTATAAATGTCATAATATTAATGTTTGTACTGCATCTGGGTGTTTTCTATGTATTATAAGTATGTATTTACAAAAGAAAAGTAGTATATGTAGTATATCCGTATTCTCGTACCCATAAAACAAGCATATAAAGCTTAGCTTGGAACCAGAAGACGCTGTGTGAAACGTTCATGAAAAAAAAACTATTAAAAGATGTTTTTAGTACTTTTCCTAGATACTAGCGTTTTGTTTTATTTTCTTTCTCGTTTAAGTACTAATACTAATAACTTCCTGCCGAGATAGTTTGTAAGAATGTATCTATTGTATAGTTGTGTGGATGAATGGATGGATGTAAGGATGTCTGTTGCTCTTTTTTGCAAAAACTATTAAATCAATTTTAACGAAACTTTACATCTATTTAACATATTATTCGGAAAAACACGTAGGCCATATTATAGTAACAAATAGCCAAAAAGGAGGACAGTGGTACCAATTCGAAGTGCACAACTAAACTAAACTTAATTAAAAAATGAAAATTGCTTGTGTCAATAACACAATTCAGCAATGTTAACTAAACTTTCTTATTATAAAAACATTGTACTAACGATTTTAATTAATAACAATGTACACAGCGAAATAGCCAATTAATCAAAATACGCCATAGTTGTTTTCATTTTTTAGTTAAGTTAAATTTTGTTGTGCACGTAGAATTTAAATAAACTGATCAACTTCCATATTATTATGAATATTCTGTGTATGTATTTGTTATATGTATGTATGGTATATGTATGTATACGTTTTTATGTACATGTATTTAGGTATACGTAATGTATTTATTTGTATATATTGAATCTGCTATTAGCATTTTTACTAATTCTTGCATCTATTAGCATACTATCAGTACACCACAAGTCGCCTATTCAGCCTCGATCAAATCCATCCTAAGGTTGCCCAGAAGAGATCGCATTTCGCGATAATAGGGCGGTATTGGAGGTATTTGTACCTATGATAAGTCTAGTTAGTAAATTTTGTTTTAAATTATTATGGTGTACAATAAAGAATATTTTATTTATTTTTAGAATTGCTACCAGTAATTAGTAACGTACGTGAAACCGTGGACGCTAGGTAGTCATTATAATATGTTCAATATAATTACGTAGAAAGTTTTCTCACAGTGTACAGCGAATTTTCAAACAACGATATGCTAGGACATAACCGTTCTCTTTGACGACTGGTATTACTATGTGCCACAACATTGTGGGCTCTGGGTTATGATACTTTGTCAAACTTACTATTACATTGTTATGCTTCTCTATTATATACTTATTTCTTATACTTAAAGAGTAATATCACACCCAATTGGGATTGTTCATAGTTTTTGACCTGCTGTTTTTATATTTTTTTTAGAAAATATAGACTATATTAAGCAACTAATTTCAATATTATTGAAATATTCACTATACAGAATTTAAAAAAAATACTTATAGATACTATTTTAAATATTGTGACGTAATCGTTGTACGCAATCTGTGTATTGTCTTCTCCTGATAAACATAAGACAGATTGCAATATATCTTTTCAAAGTTGCCAAGTTGATATAATGGACCAATTTCAACTCCACCACAGAGTAGTATGTCCCTAAAAACGCCTTAATATTTTAAATCCTTCATTTGAAGGCCAAATAAAGATGGAAAAACACACACAACACACTTTTTTGGAAAAATAATCGGTAATATAGCAAATTTTCCGAAAACAACTAATAGATCATGATCAAAATCTCTATTCCCCGAATTGTTTTCAAATTAGGAGTTAGGCAACGTTATTAGTATCGAGCAAGAAACGGTAAAAAAATCATGTTTGTTGTATGGGAGCCCCCCTTAAATATTTATTTTATTTTATTTTTATTATTTGTTGTTAAAGAAATACATCATCTGTGAAAATTTCAACTGTCTAGCTATCACCGTTCTTGAGATACAGCCTGGTGACAGACGGACGGACGGACGGACGGACAGCGAAGTCTCAGTAATAGGGTCCCGTTTTTACCCTTTGGGTACGGAACCCTAAAAATTAACAATGCCAATTAGTAGCTATTTTATTTACTTCTTTTCTTGCTGCACCTTTTCCAAATTATTTCAGCGCAACATTTCCTTTTATCTTGCAAGCTAAATAAATAAATAAATAAATAGTTTTAAGAAATACTAATTGCAGTGCCTCATGACTGATTCTTTTTTTCTATTAGGCTTTTTCCTTTCAGTTCTGGACAAAGGCCTCCCCCACAGAACGCTACAACACGCCGTCCTGCGCCAATCGCATCCAGCATTTATTTAATCATATTTCTCAATTATTAATTCATAAACCCTCTCTCTCTCTCTCTTTCTCTTTTCAACCCATTAACGTCACACTGTTGGGCATGGGCCTGCTCTACTTTGGTAGGGATTATGGTCTTCTGTGCTTTTTTTTTCATTTTCGAGGTTTCCGTCAGAGGATGTTATCTGTAATCCCTTAGCTGGCTTTTACATCACCCTTGGGAAGAAGTAATGTGATGGTGACACTTGTATTTTAAATCCTTCACCATACGGATAGTTTAACTATATTATTATAACAATTAGCATTTACATTCATACCTTCAACTCGTGTATTTGAAGATGCAAACCTTGTCGCTAAGGCAAGATATTTCGTAGAGAAACTTACATTCTAACTAAAGGGAATTGCCTCAACTTTGCCTCGAGAACCCTTCCTGTGCTGGTTGTTAGCTAACAAGATTACATCTCTAGAAGTCTTGTTTAAACTATTAACAGCATCAAATACAATGTTTTCAGTTTTCATTCTGCT
This sequence comes from Orgyia antiqua, assembly GCA_916999025.1. Taxonomy (NCBI): domain Eukaryota; kingdom Metazoa; phylum Arthropoda; class Insecta; order Lepidoptera; family Erebidae; genus Orgyia; species Orgyia antiqua. Next base: position 27,703,936 of record OU779862.1, read on the forward strand.
GTCTTGTTGACCTATTTTACATGCAAATCTTATTTCTTTGGTTCTTGCTTGGTAATTATTTTGATCCACTATTAAAGTTTTAGGTATTTGATATCTCATGTACCTTTCTCCTATTTTTTTGATAACAATAACCCGTCTATTAATTTAAGTAAAGACTTTTATAAGTGTTTCTCTTCTATTATAATGCTGAAGTAATCTTAACGTGAACTATGATAATGAAAAAAATACAAGTTCAGCTTAAATTTTTACACTTGTATCTAAACGTTAAAGAACTGAACTTCTCATCACAAAAATTGAAACACCTTGCTTATACTCGTAATTTGTAAGGATTTTCAAAAAAGTTCTATTTGTTGGAATATATGTCAATAAAAAAGGTATTTAAATTTGTTGATGAGAAGTTCAGTTCCATAACGTTAAATTAGTTAAAAAAAAATATTAGCATTCATTACTTAAAGAAGTAAATTGCTATCAGAAATCAAAAATCGTTACATTAGTGCTATTCTTTTTGTAGCATTCCAGCTACGAGTACCTTAAATAAATTTTGTTACTATCAAAATAATCGTTACTGTCTAAATCGGCATTCTATGTTTCAAAATATTTAACTCGCTTCAACTATCTCATAAACTAATTCAACTTGGATGGTTAATTGACTTTAGATGTTTGTTGTAACTAATTTTGCCAACTCATCAATCAAATTTTCCTTAGAACTAAGTTCACTAGGTATGTCTCATTAGCATTTATATTTATATTATTATGTTTGGTGGAATTGTGAATATTATAAAATACATTTATCTTTACCTTACATCCCGTAAATATGAAATATTTATCAGATTTGGTAACAAAATAAGATAGAACTAGGTAATACCTAATTACCTAATTACCTAATTGCCGTGTGACCTTTTATATTCTTACTCAGTAAAGTATTGAGAAATTAATTCCAATACAATATTCTTTCCGAGGTTAAACGTTTTATGTATCATGCTAGTCATGACATGTACCTAGACGAGAAACAAGACTACTATACAGGGTGTCCCAAAAGTCAACGTCCAACCGAAAACCTAAGCTAGGCCTAGTTGTGGGGGCTCTCAAAAAAAAAGAAAAAAAAATCTATCTCATGTAGTTTCGAAATGACAGCCATTTTTCTTAAATTGACACCCTGTGACGAGTTTACGACTACTGGGGCTGCAAATGAGCTCTTTTGTAATTTTATTTTTGTGTGGAGTAGTCTTAAGTGATGCTCCTACAAATTCCAATTCATCATTTGCACACAACTTCATTGGAATTTCAGAAAATATCCGTTTTATACCGAACCATGACGTGAAAATGACTACATCACTAAACTTTGACAGTCTGTACTGAAAAAAAAATCTACTATGCAATTTCGGCAAGTGCCCTTAAAAGTTGGCGCATTTAATGGGCTTTCCAAAATGGTATAATACTTACTAAATTATTTCTTAGACGACGAGAAAAAAAAAAAATTAAGAAAGTCGATATTTATTTTGTCAATCAATGCTCGAAAGGCACAGAGCAGATCCAGAATTCTTGCGTAAAATTCTTTGGACTGATGAATCGACCTTCAAAAAAGACGGATACATGAATTTGCATAATTTGCACGAGTGGCACGTCGAAAATCCACATTTGATGCGCGAAGATAGGTCACAGTACCGCTTTAAAATAAACATGTGGACTGGGATCTTAAATGGATCCATTATTGGGCCTTTTGAACTGCCAGAAAACCTCGATGGGGCAGCTTATTTGGACTTTTTACAACATCAGTTACCCAATTTGTTAGAAGACGTGCCACTTAGCATTTATCGAGACATGTGGTTCCAGCAAGATGGCTGTCCGGCACACTATGCGCGCCCAGTGAGAGAATAGGCTAGTTGCCCAAATTTCTTTGATTGCTAATTAATATACCTTAGTATCCATTATACATGGGAAAAATATATTTTTTAGAAAATATATCGATTTTCAATTTGTATTTCGCATTTAAAGAAATGAAATTTAATTTCCTCCGAAAATGCTCAAAACTGTCATGGCGTCGTGTGTGACGTCAACCAGTGCGAAACACAGCTGTACGTGTATGGCGATTGGTGATATTTCGTGATAAAAAATGAATCCGTCGTATTATAAGTACTGCATGGTGTCCCAGTGTAAAAGCACAAGCATTAAAACGCCAAACAAATTATTTATATTTGTCCCAAGCAAAGTAGAAGTACGGAAAAAGTGGCTAACACTTGCAAGGCGAAGTGATGCAAATTGTTTATCCCCAATTTCAAGAATGTATTTTTGTTTATATTTTGCTTTGCATTTCTTCTAACCTTAAAATATTATGTCAAAACACATTATAGATAACAATACTGAAAAATTGGGGGTTTAACTTATAATGATTATATTACACTCATGTATACTTACATCAAAGTTTTAACATTGCGGAATTCTGATGAGCAAAAGTCGCTGTTTGATGCGAAAAACTTGCCAAGCATAATAACGTCAATGCTGGGCAAGTTATTGCTGTTTCCTTTCAAAAATCCAGATTCCATGATGTTCTCTTTCTATATAATGCTTTGAATAACTAAATTAAACATAAGATAAAACCGTGAAACAATTACTGACGCTCATATCTACGAAAATTCCAACAACAACAATGGTGTTTTACACTGGATGACGTAACGCTTCCTGATTGGTGTTCAATGTCACGTGACGTAATGCTTAAATTTCCTTATCTTGTTTCGTGAAAATATCAACAATCTTTTAATATTTCATTGAATTAATTTATTTTTCTTTATCTAAATACAGAAATAAAATTTAAGACCATTTAATCCATTCTATTTGTTCTTAGTGGATACAAGCCTATTCCTTAATCAAGAATATCCAAATAGGTGGATTGGTCGATCCGGTCAGATCACGTGGCCCCCCCGTTCCCCGGATTTAAATCCTATTGATTTTTTTTATTGGGGAACGGTCAAAGAAATTGTTTACCAAAAACCAATTGAAAATTTTGAGGAACTGCGTCAGAGAATTCAAGATGCCGCTGATCACATCAATTCCAGACGTTTCGCCCGCCAGATTACACGATCGTTTTTAAGAAGGTGTAGGGCGCGCATACGCGCTGATGGCAAGCAATTTGAACATTTGATATGATTTAAATAAACATTCGATTTTTAATAATTGACTTTTATTTAAACAATCCCAAGTAGCGTCACTCTCCGTCCCGCTCTAACATTTCTTCGTCTCTTTCTTTTAGTAGCGTCACTATCCCGCTCTAACTTTTCTTCGTCTCTTTCTTTAATTACACCTTACAGAACGCCTAGATGATATTAGAATAATTTTGAGAAAGTTTTATGACTAACTAATAATAAGCTAAATATCGACTTTCTTAATTTTTTTTTTCTCGTCGTCTAAGAAATAATTTAGTTAGTATTATACCATTTTGGAAAGCCCATTAAATGCGCCAACTTTTAAGGGCACTTGCCGAAATTGCATAGTAGATTTTTTTTTCAGTACAGACTGTCAAAGTTTAGTGATGTAGTCATTTTCACGTCATGGTTCGGTATAAAACGGATATTTTCTGAAATTCCAATGAAGTTGTGTGCAAATGATGAATTGGAATTTGTAGGAGCATCACTTAAGACTACTCCACACAAAAATAAAATTATAAAAGAGCTCATTTGTAGCCCCAGTAGTCGTAAACTCGTCACAGGGTGTCAATTTAAGAAAAATGGCTGTCATTTCGAAACTACATGAGATAGATTTTTTTTTCTTTTTTTTTGAGAGCCCCCACAACTAGGCCTAGCTTGGGTTTTCGGTTGGACGTTGACTTTTGGGACACCCTGTATAATTTAGTATTTTTTCAAATATGGTTTAAACTTAGAAAATAAAAAAAAAATTTAGTTGAATTGTGCTTCACTTAAACTATCTCATCAACTGGTTCAGGTTTACTTGATTAGTTTAAATATTTAACGCGTTGATATCCAGTGTAGCTAAGACACCAATGAAATTAAATGATGCCTCGCGCTTTTGTCCTTTGATATTAATAACAGCGAAATCGCATTATATCGGTAACAAGTGTGTAATTTCATTAATTGTAAAAGTTTTCCTATAATATTGTATTTCCATAAAATCAATATCATTTTGAACTGCGCATAATGATTAAAATTATGAAGCAACTGATTCGTCTGTAAACAAAATTAATTTGATTAGATTTTCAACCTTTCTTTTTCAACGATTAGACCTTCAAACTTCGTAGGCATAAAATATTGACGCTTCGTGGTTTGGTACTTAGCCGGTTTTATTTACTCCTTTTCTTTCATATTCACTTTCACACAATTCATCTATTCTTTGGTCTTCCTCTAGACTTTATGTGAAGACATTCTTTCTAAGAACCCTAATCTAGTCATATCCATCCATCAGCCTTTCTCCGTGCTCTGTAGGACATAGGCCACCCCCATAGAACGCCACAACGCGCGGTCCTACACCGCTTGCATCCAATGCCCCATCGCGACCTTAAGGTTATCGTCGCTCTACCTTGTCGGAGCTGCCCTACACTGCCTCGTCCGGTCCGTAGTCACCACTCTAGAACCTAGTCATAGTCTATCTAGTCATAATGGAAGGTTTATTAGTCTAATAAAAAGGATACTATTTTCAATAGCTTTGGTTAATATTGTTCTAAAGAATTTAAAAATTTAACCGGCCTAAACTTAAGACGGAATCAAATATTTTGATTGATATCCTTATAAAACGTCCATATTTTTCTTAACTTGACAGGCAATTTGCTAAAATTAAATCCGCAAAGATCTTTTTAATTAGATTAATAAATATGAAAATCAAATCCGTATTGGCATAAAGCTAGTTATTTTATGGTCGATAAAAAATCGAATTCTAAGAATTTTTCTTTGAAATAAAACTTCTATGTTTAGTGAAAAATCAAGAATACACACGTCTTCCCACAGTGAGTGGTATATAAGCCAGCTAATTTAAAATTGAGTCATGTAATAGTTAGAATTCATGGTGTCTATAGAACCATCACGAAAATGTTTAGCTTTAGGAGATCGGCTTTATGTTGATACGTCATTTCATCAGCTTTCTTCTTTATGTAGACAACAAGCTTTATTTATGGCTAATGCCACTTATTAAACCAGCTGAAGATAAACTTGTTAATCTGCAGATTTATCTTGCTAAGTTTGTGAAATTGTAAAACATTGCTTTATTTCGTTATGCAGACTTTGAGTAATCTGCCATCTAATGACAAACATTCGTTACTTTAGAGAAAACACTAAGGTTTATAATAATACTCAAACCTTCTATCTTTTTGAAAATTTTAATCTTAATATGTACTAATTTATTTTTGATCAATTTTAGTGGGAAAATATCACGAACCTTTTAGAAAAAGTAGTCAGTAGTAATGTTATTTGCATGACCGATTAATATTAAAACTCTTGAACTAACAGCAATATTCATTTAACTATTCTAGCTTATATTCAAAGGATTCAAGAACAATGATGAGGCAAATTTTAGAAGAAACTTTCTTATGGATGCAAATGCTGCAAAGAGTTAATAAGAAGTTGCAAGTCTGCGGTAATTTCTTTCAACTTGACATAGAAAGGGGTTATGTTATACAGATTTCAACAAGGCTTGATTTTGCTGCAAATTTATGTACCAAAATGCTTGTGAAATAGAAATTTAGAATTGCACATGGGTTATGTGTGTGTATGGTGTTATGTTATGCATGACTTGGTTTTTAAACTATTCTAGCTGTAAGATTCTGGAACAATGATAGAGAAAGAAACTTCCATGGCATGCAAAGGCTTATTAAGAAGTTGCAAATTGATTGCATCGTCCAAATTTGTTAAAGCTTGAATGCAACGCAAACTAAAATATTTACTCATTCGTTGTTGCAGGACAGTTGAGGAAGCGATAAATCAGTAACTAAAATGAGGAATTTTATTGCCAAATTCCATATGAATTAATATTAACTGTATTTATGTTGATTGACCTTGATGTCTATTTTGTTTTGCCAACTTCATTTTCTACTTACACAGTGATACTGTATAAGAAAGTTGCGAATGGCTCAATGATCGTGTCATGTATAAAGGTTTCAGAAGTGAAGAGCAATTCTAACCGCATAGTTGAAGTCGCAACATTGTAATAATACGTTCAGACTCTCAGCACGTCTCAGTTTGTTTCAATTCAAAACTTTTAGTTCTTGCAAGTTGTTCTTGTACATAGTGACATCATCTAATAAGCATTTTAGTATAAATATTTTAAATTATGCTTTTCTGAATAAATTGTGAAACAATTATTGCAGCTAAACATTTTTGAGTCAGTTTTATTTTCAACGTGAATTCTGTTCAAAGTTCATTGGCGTATAATACTAAATTTTTACTCGATTTCGTTCGTCCGGAATTCGGAACCATCTCGGAAAAATCTACAGACCAACTCTATTATAACTAAATGCTTGCAATCTATAGCACAAGAAATTAGAATACCTACTTACTTGTTTGTTCCGACATTAAGAATGTAATTTCTTCTTATGCATAAGTACAAAAACATCTGTTTTATTTCGCAAAATTACTTTGCTCCGGGCCAACCTTCCTATTATGAGGCTGTCACTAAAACCAACAATCGTTTGTTTGGGCACATTTAAATGATAATCTCGGCATACGCTTTGCAAAATTATAATAAGTTACGAATGTTGTTAGTAAGTACTTGCGACGTAATTGTTGAAGTAATCTGAATTAATATTTACTGTATTTTTAGGGTTTCGAACATAAATGAAACATAGGTCTGTCTGTCTGTCCGTCTGTCAACCTTTTTATACTCAGCAAGAGCTGATGATATCAACTTGAAACAACTCATACGATGTATCTTTCAATCTAGCTCATGGACGTCCCACTGTTCTGTTACACAGGGCCTTCTACCCATTAAGGGCCTACATCAATATTATCGAATATCATCGCCGACACGTACATATTAACACAGCCAGTAGGCACAGAAAATGAAGAATTAGGGATACTTTTCCTATTTACTCAAAATCTACTAAATATATATTTTAATTCTGATTTACGTGTTTCTATATATAATAGTTACTTATGTTTTTAAAGTTATTTCATTAGTTAATACGCGATAATAGACCGACAAATGAAAAAAATAAAAAATTTGAGAGGTTGTTTCGCCAAGATTTTCTATCGAGAAAACTTTTTTCAATCGCGTTTCTGAGTTGATGCGATCCTAGATCATATATTGAAAAAACATATACTTAAAAATTAGAGCTCTAGCCATTCAATCTAAAGAAACAATGAAAACTTCGTACATAGAAAAATGCACGAAGCTATTTTGGTATCGTCTTAAGAGAGTTTATCCCAGGCGTATTGGAATATGATATATTTTGGAGATTTCCTTCTCTCACAAAATTTGTTATCTGTGTACAATATTTCTTAGCTTGCATTTACAGCACCCTGGGGAGGAAAAGGGTATGGTGACATTTCTATTCTTTATCCGTCACCACACAGAAGATAACCCACATGCCCACATCTGCGTATTTTAATTCTGGTATTTTATAAACTGGAATCATAGGTAATTAAGTTTATAATATTAAACTAAATCCGGAAACATAATATAGGTCCGTACTAAAAGTTAATACATTTATTTTATTTGTAGTAAAACAAAAATATTTCGTTTCTACAACTTGTGAGTTCATCTGATACATTTTTGGTTACTTGCCAGGGCGTAAAATCACTTATGAATACAAATATTTACTGTACCTATTGTTAAGCGCACGTTTTACTTCAAAACTTTCCGTACAATGGAAACTAATCTAACAATACAAAAGATTATTTACTGTTTGTAAATTTTTCAGCTTTGTAAAATAAAATACAAGTTTGTGCATTATTTGTCTTAATCACTTTGCTAATATTTTGAAAATTTTGTTCCCGTAGCGTATACTTAAAAGATTTCAGAACAATGTTGATGCACATTATACAGTAAGAAGTTTCGTTTTAAATGCAAATATTGGAAATAAGTACTTATTAAAAACAAAAACTGCCGAGTAGGTACGTGTTGGACTCGAAGATAACTACAAATAACGGTATAAGCACAGGTATACCTGGTAGTGATAAGTTGTGTACCTACGTGTAAATTTGAGGACAAGTAACTTTAGCCTGGCTAAATCATACTTTATAGAATAATGACGTTTCATATGACGTATCGTATCGGATGCCTGTATCATAGACACACATAGATACATTTTTACGCACACATGGATATGTAAGTGGCTTCAAGCCGGCTAAGTGATGTAGCCAAAGACACTACATCTGGTATATCTGTCGGTATAAGAGTCGAAGAATAGTGATGATGAGTATTTATTATTATAGCATTGACTGGTATACATAACCTGTGAAATTCAGCTCTTTAGCTCTTGCAGCTCTTTCTCAGCTGTATCACCGTACCAGACATACGGCCTGATTACAGACAGGCAGACGAACCAACAGACAGCGAAGTTTAAAAAGTTACAACTTACTTTACATCTAAGCAAAGAAACAGCAGATAATATATGGGCTTTTAACAGGCCTTGAAAGAACAGCACTTTATTTTCACTAACACGTTACATAAGTGTTGGTAGTGCCATATTATTATTCATGTTTAAGGCTATTTCGATGGTGAAATGCAACTTTGACGACTTGAAACTACATCGTAATAATATTTATGTTGAAACAGCAAGTGCAACTTAGTATTAATTGAAAAGTTTTACTGCGCCAAAGTGTTGTCAAATAGACCCGTTGCAATGTTAACCCTCTGGATACATTTTAAGTAAAATGTTCTGTAGTGCAATAAATAAGACATTTCATTTAGTTTGTTTTGTCACTTTCAGAGACTAGACTAACTGTATAATAATATGTTTGCTGAGCAGATGAGAATTGATCTAGTCTTGTCCACGTGACGTATTAAGGATACTAGTATGTAAGTGTCACCACCCCTTTTCTTTCTCAGGGTGCTGTATTAGCCAGCTTAGGAGTAATGTACTGAGATAACATCCTCAGTGAGAGACGGCGATCTCGAAAATAAACTCTAACCGAACACGCCTTGTCAGAGCTGAATAGCAGACCATAACCCCTCCTAAAGTGGAGGATGCCCATGCCCAGTAGTTGGACCTTAATGGGCTAAAACACCCTCAAAAGGCCCACCTTAAGTCTTCACATCGTTCTTCTTAAGATGTGATCGAACAATCAAATAAATAAAAAGATGTCTTTTATTTAATTAACAAGTTAATATATCTTGACTAGATCCAAATAAAAGTATCTTCCGATAAGTTGAATAACAAGTGTATCAAACGGTCCAGACTTTTCGGGTCAGGGAGCAATATACTTGGCAACGATCTCAGTTCCATAAAATGTGAGTAGAATTTGTAACAGCGGTTTCCTACTGTTTTATTCATTAAGTATGTTTTGTACAACAGCAATATATTTATTGTATTGATTGCTGGCATATTATGTCTACGAAATTTCAACAATAAAGTAATCAACAACAACAAATTAAACAATAAATTAAAATCAAGTTACTTTAAACCAACAATGTAGTAAGTTTTATTTCAATAAATGAATCATGTATAATGTTTAAATAAGTTGCTGTGTCGCTACCCCATTTTATCTCAAAGGGTGTTGTGGCGAACTCAACGAACTACGAACTCTAACGAATTCATACGAACAAGAAAGGAAAGGATAAAAAGTTGCAGTAGTAAGGAAATATTGATCTCGGAAGACTGCCACCTCTTCTAATTAAAGATTGGTCTTTTATTGAAGCAAGTGGAAGTTTCCTCTTTACGCATTTAGGGGTGCGTGGGATACGGGTCAACCAGCGAGGTACTCGTACCTGTAAAGGCTCGTGTCACTAAGTTTGGCAAAAGTCGGCTCCGGGTACTGGTCGTGCCCTAGTCGAGTCCACCACAGGTGTTGTAAGTAAGCACAATATGCTTACTATATTTATTGTACTATATCATACGTTTAGGTAAGTATACAAAAAATCATTACTGTTTATAATATTTTAATTCTAAGCTCAATCACTATTGGTTTTAGAATCATGCATAAAGATAGAATCCTGTAATTATATTTTTATGCGTAATTTAGGAGACGAAAGAGTTAAATGATTGGCAAGTATTCTTATTAACACTACACACGCGACAATACAATTGTCTGAGACAAATTAACTTCTTAAATCTCTTAAAATATTCAGAATTTTGGCATTCTAATATAATTTGATACAAATAAATTACATTTTTTTTCTAAAAATAATGTTGAACGTATCACGATTCTAATATAAATATTAGTTCTTTGTGGTACAGAATACACAGTCTTTTTATTAACGTAACAAACACAAATCCTATTTGCTGGTTGAGAGAATTTTCCGCAACAGACTTTAAATTATATCAATTACATATTTTCTGTATGGAAAAATATACAAAGATTATGAGCAAACAAGAATATTTGTCTTGTATTTTCTTTTAGATTATACATTTAAGAATTCTTAAATATTTGTACCGTAATAATAAAGAAGCGACGTGCTTGCTGTGATAATTTTTGGAAGAAATGAAATCTGATGTGGAATGCCACATTACTGTAGTGTAATTTATTTCGCTAAAGATTGCCTTTACTTATTATAAAACTAAGTCATTATTTTTGTATATACGAGTATGTCCCTCTGTGAGTTACATTTTTAAAACTACGCAACGGTTTTCTTTTAGTAGATACAGTGGTTCAAGAGGAGTTTAGTATTTGATTTTAGTAGATATAAATAATAAATATTTTATTTTTCAAATAATATTACAGTTGTTGCTTACATAACTCTGGATCCCATGCCAGTAGATACTGTATTACAGGATCCAGTCTTCCTCTGATTTTACATTTAATAGTAGGGGAGCCGAAGAGGGGATTTCGGGATTTACTAAAGCGCGTCAGATTAATATACAGGAGGATACCTTGTACCCGGTTAAGTACCTCCACAAAACATGAGACCCATATATAAGGCCGCCCGTGAAAGATACAGGATCAGATTAGTAAAAAAAAATTGACCATCAGAAATTCTCGAGCGCGTCAGATTAAGGTAGGGTGAGTTAATTACATCCTAAAAAGTGTATATTCCACTAATCTGACAATTTCAGAGTGACGTAAAAAAAGGGGAGGGCAACAAAGTTGTAAAAAAAAACGTCATCTCGACATTCTCGAGCGTAGCTAAATTTTTTTTATTTTGAAGGTAATAATTCAAGAATAATCAAAAATATATAATCTGACAATTTCCGCAAGCCGAAATAACAAAAATTCGTCGATAAAGTTAAATGCGTGCAGCTGCGTGATGCCTACATTTGGGTTTGTTTGAGTTGGACTTCTAAATGTTTAATTAGGACTGTTTATGAGATATTAAGCCATCAAAATATATCGTAAAAAATGTTGCAAAGTTACACTGTCGGCTTTTAAATTGTTAGATTTACCAGCTGCTCTGTGTCTAGCCAACCGGAGTCGCCGATAAGATATAACAATAGATTTTAAGGACAATAGAGTCGTAAAATCTCATCTCCATTGAATCATAGCTAGACAAGAAGCACAATTAAAAAGCTCTTAGGAATATTTATGAGTATGTTGTAAAGATAAATCATACAAATTTTTAGACAAGTATAAAATATTATTTCTATTACAGCGTGATCATTTATAATTTACAACAATTAAAAAGAAAGTAAATATTATGATCTAAGATAATTTGTATCACAGAATAGTTTTATCACATAATGGACAATAATTTGAAAGTGTAAATACTTTCGTTAATGTTTTCGTTCTTCAAACTATTTACTTTGAGGTGTAAGTATTTGGTACACAAGGAAACGTTAAAGTTACTAACATTCTTTTAGTATTGAATATAGTCGCTTCAATTTTATTTTTCTCAAATCAAAATAAAAATAAAAATAAATATATATGTCGGAGAATAGACCAGAGGCCTGAACAGGAATCCGAGCACATAGCGTAAGAACTGTCTTACCGATATTCACACCTCAGTCTATCATACTCTTGCACACTTATAAGGATAACTGGCCTCCACATCAACCCCTTATAGCCAGTGCCCAAGCCTCGCAACGAAGAATCATCACTACGTTCACACAATGAGGAATACATGTACGCGCAAACACGTACATGACGACTTTACACAATACACGTACACACGCGCACACAGATACACGCCGCGCCGACGCCTATAAGGACCAGCTCAGTGCCGATACGTCGGAGATTGAGCAGCGCGACGACTCGTACAATACCAACTTCTACACACACACTAATACGCCGTGATGTATACAGCACGAATTCTCGAATAATACTGAACCTCAGCCACGTTCGCCTATCGTATTTAAAGCAACTTGCGAGTGGGGATAGTGGGGGAGTTGCGACATAATACAATCTTAACATTACGGCCATGATAAGAGTTATGTAATCTTCAATATCTTTAGGGCATATTCTTAGTTAATATCTCGACATTAATCAGATACTAATCCAAATGAGATTTAACTAACTAATTGGGCATAAGTAAATCAAGAACTAATTTCGTATACCTACAAATTGGTTATAAACACTTTAATATTCTTTTAAAGCCCATGTCCTTTACGCCTAGCCGACATATATATATAATATAAACAAAATATTCCTAAGAGCTTTTTAATTGTGCTTCTTGTCTAGCTATGATTCAATGGAGATGAGATTTTACGACTCTATTGTCCTTAAAATCTATTGTTATCTCTTATCGGCGACTCCGGTTGGCTAGACACAGAGCAGCTGGTAAATCTAACAATTTAAAAGCCGACAGTATAACTTTGCAACTTTATTTACGATATATTTTGATGGCTTAATATCTCATAAACAGTCCTAATTAAACATTTAGAAGTCCAACTCATCTTTTTAAAATTTAACTTTTTCTAGTGTCGGCTCCTGCACTATAGTGTGGAGGACTGCGAATAAACGGCACCTTTCCCTCCTCACCCTTTTTATTCCCATTCGTCCACACTATTCCCATACCTCCACACTGTGGACGACGGGGTGTGGAGGACTGGGAATGACCCGCTGAGTTCAAAATATAGTTCAAAGTACAATTTTAAGCGCCCAGGAATGGAATTAGCGGGAAGTTGCAGGGATGGCCTTTAAGGTGAACCGTTTTTCGAATTTTATTTTGTCAGATTAGGCGAATCCCTCTAGATAATCGTCAGATTATGGAACAGTACGTTTAGAACATAAAGATGAACCATATATATCTTAATCTGACGCGCTTGAGTATTTCAAAATGGCGAATTTTTTTTGCACATTATAAAACTGGCCGTGAGTTTGCGTCCCATCGAAATCGTCAGATTAGTGAATGAGAGCTTTTTTTTGGTGCACTTAACACTCCCTTAGAAAATCTGACGCGCTCGACAAAATTTTTTTTTTTTCATTTTCAACCCTTAAATACAACCACCCGCATCATGCAAACGATCAGATTAACATACGTACATTATTAAAAATACGTAGGGCATTGATGCTATCAATATCTGACGCGCTCGAGGATGTCCATGCAACAGTTTTTTTTTACATATTTAAAAATCTATAGCCGCTTTCCCCACCGATAAAAGTGAAAAATCACAAAACATTTTTTTCTTCTTATCGTCTAAGCTTTGCAACTCAATAGGTCTCTATGACGCTCGAGTAAATCCCCATTTAGCATCGTGGGCTCCCCTACCATAATAAAATAACAATGGGTAAGCGAAGTGACGCTATTTAGGTTTAATTACTAGGTACAGATATTATACACACCTTAATTAAATAAATAAATAAGACAGTTCAAAATAAAATTTATAAAAGGCATGCAGATTAAAAAGATTTTTTTTTTATAAATATTTTCGACATATTATTATAACTTGCTTTAGTGTGTGTGTGTGTGTGTGTGTGTTTGAGTTGTATGAGTGTGTTGGATATTTGTATATCACATCAAATTATTACTTATTAAAGTATTTAAAAATTAATGGGAACGACTATCGATATTTTTACTAGTGATTTAAATTTAATATTGGGTAGATATTTTATGTTACGCGTTACTACTATTTATCACAATGCAACGCATGTTTTTAGTAGTAGTCGTTTTTTGTATATTTTGTTGGTCGTATTGGTCGTAGCGTGATGTAGCCTATAGCCGCCTATAAATAATAATAATATAAACAAAATATATTATTATTGTTTATAGGTGGCTATAGGCTACATTACGCTACGACCAATAGGAGCAAAGCATCAGTGGAAAATGTTGCAAAAACGGGGAATATTTTCTAAAATCCACGCGTACGAAGTAGCGGGTAACGGCTAGTAACCTATAATGCTGTGTTATGTGTATAGTTTGCATTACCAATGCATTGATAATGCAAACTATACACATAACACAATAAAATAAACACATAATTATTTGGGTGATATCCATAAATGTAATACAAATGTTTGTACTGCGTCTGGGTGTTTTCTATGTATTATAAGTATGTATTTACAAAAGAAAAGTAGTATATGTATTCTATCCGTATTCTGGTATCCATAACACAAGCATATAAGCTTAGCTTGGGACCAGAGGACGTTGTGTGAAATGTCCGTGAATATTTATTTATTTATATTGAGCTATGCACTAAAATAAAAAATGGCAATGGGCAGGTCACGTAGCCAGACTCGCAAGTGAGAGATGGTCCAAATAAACAACGTCCGTCCGTCCGTCCGTCCGTCTGTCACCAGGCTGTATCTCAAGAACGGTGATAGCTAGAGAGTTGAAATTTTCACAGATGATGTATTTCTATTACCGCTATAACAACAAATACTAAAAATAAAATAAAATAAATATTTAAGGGGGGCTCCCATACAACAAACATGATTTTTTTACCGTTTCTTGCTCGATACTAATAACGTTGCCTTATGTTGCATAGATAATGGTACGGAACCCTTCGTGCGCGAGTCCGACTCGCACTTGACCAATTTTTTATTTATTTATTATTTTATGTGTATAGTTAATAACTTCATTGTTAACGGTTTGTACTTTGTAACGGTGTTAGGTACATATGATTTCTTTTCTCTATTTATTAAACTTAAATTAATATTATTATGTTTATGCATACATTAAGGTGTTATCTTGTCATATTTTAATAAAAGCCGTGCTGACCTTTCAGCCTATGCAAACAAGCCTAAGTAAATCTCATATCTGCATGAAATATTATTATTCTAGTTATAGGAGTAGCAGCACTGACAATATTCGTACCTATAAAGAATAAAAATACAAATTTGAAGTAGTTTCTATGACTTCTATCCAGCAATTAATTCTGCGCACTATTATTATCATTAAAAAATTAAAATTTTTGTAGTAAATGTAAATTAACGATACCAATAATTTTAAATATGAGTTATTCATATTAAATCAAATTTAAATAAAAATTACATCACAAGACACTCGAATAGGTCTCTGTACCTGCTATTTATGTATGTACTAACATTATTATATTATATACATTATTAACAAAAAAGAATAAAGAAAATAAACTAATTATTACAAGCACAATGCATAAACAATCAATTTAAAAATATGAAAAATAGCACTCCAAATTTGGGTACAAGGATCAAGCTACCTGTGGTCATGGTTCCAGAGAGAGGAACCTCCTCACGATTCGCGCCGTATACAGAGAACTGCCTTCTGCATCAGACCCTTATTCAACCACCTTTAACATAATTATTATTATTTATTTATTTATTACATAATTTAATAAATGAATTAGGCAATAATACAATGATAAAGTATGATTAGTTTATAATATTATAGGAATGGCACTTAAAATAGGAGTATGTATAATCATATAAGCCCGCCCTTCACAATCCATTAGTCGCGTAAGGAAATTGTCCGTCCCCAACCAATATCAGATTTCATGTTGATCTGTCTAACACTGATCCGCTCTGACCAGACACAATTGAATTAATGTCGTCTGGTCTCAATGCGATTTTTGTCATATTTCCGCATCGTTCCGCTATCCACCCTCGTGTGGAGTCAAATTATAGCCAGATATATATGCTTAATTGGTTTGGCGTTGCGGTCGCATGACATTTTCAGTGCATTGCCTTTGTCATCGGATAAAAAATTTCCATGCACATTTTTGCCAATGAATTAACGAATAAATAAATTTGACGATAACGAACAAAAATGGCTATAAATATTTAATCCAAACAATATGAATGTTGTGTTATTTTTTGGTAATATTGTAAATTATTCTGAATGATAAGTAAAGATCAGATATACAAAAGTCACGTTGTTGTGCTACAATGAATATTAACAGTGGAATAACGTGGCGCGTCGCAATAGTCTTCGCGAAGATAAATTTATCCGCGCGTCGGGAAATGGACCATTTTTCACGGCACCTAACGTTAGGTGTCACATGCTCAGTACGAAGATGCCGTTACTTACATTGTACGTGAGTGGAATACAACACGTGTGATGTTGTATTAGCTCTAACGTGTATTCTTTTAGTGTCTCGTTGTTTGTGCTTTCATTACATTAGCGCTATAACAAATCAACAAACTACAATGTGAAATTTGGCAGGATGACCTGATGTTCTAACATTATACCAAAAAAAATATATTTATGTACCATTTTATTTCGTTTATTTTAAATGTCTTATTGGATACATAGAGTACAGAAAAAATTATGCTTCGATAACAGTCAAGTAAGCTGAAGAACAAGAAACGTAGAATAGTGAGATTTGTCTAGAACTGGCACAAAGCTTGAAAGAGCTAAGTTGGTTTTGAGTTGTACCATTATATTGCCAAGAGATAATTAAGACTTCTATTTTTCCGTAAATGTTTCTTCAATAATGGAAATATTGGATTTTTCAATACAGATTAGTCTATGTATTTATAGCCAGCGCCGATGCTCATCTACTTATTCATCAGTAAAACTATTATTTGTTATTAGAACAATCAAACAATCGAACATAATACACGATACAACATTTTTCTAAACAACTAGACAATTGTTCTATTTACAAATTGAACATCTATTTCACCAAAAACTTCTAGTTCTTTTTAGTGCAACACCACGCCAACAATAGAATACAATGCGAAATACTTTAATTTATCTTAAACGTACAAGATGTACATGGAACAAGCGTCTGAAAAGTTTTATCTTACCACAGTCTGATAACAGAACGAGGAAGAAAAATAATTCGTTCCACAAGGAAATTAAATGTAAAATACCTTTTTTTTACCAGACTGCCAGGAAAAAATACATTTAATTTTGTAAAATAGTTTTGAAATATTTAATACATATTTACATATTATAAAACAAAGTTGTTACGTTTGTATGTATGTCCCTAAGTGTAGTTTTTAAGATATTAGTAATATCTTATAATAATTTTGCACTAATTTTGATGCGGTATTTTTAATACCGCATTTATAGAGTCGTTCAAGAGGACGGCTTTTTTAGGAAAGTTTTTTAAATTTTAAATACTAACGGTCTTATTCATAATGACTTATCGGAGGTTTAAACGGAGATTTTATCGGAGGGATAATAAACGTTATAGCGTATAAAGACTATTATGAATAACAAGTTTTGACAATTTTCGCGAACCTATTTTAGCGAACTTTTTCACCTCCGATAAGTCAATATACTCATTATGAATAAGACCATAAGTGTACGACGTTACGTTCAACAGCTAGTGTTCTATAAATTAACCGTGCATTATATAAACACGATGGTCATTTTGTGATGGATTCTGAAAGTCATTATTAATTTAGTCGTTTAAATTGTAAGGTTTTAATTATTTTGACTCCACTTTATAATATTTTACAAAGTAGAGTCGGGATACTTAAAACTACATCTTATACCAGGATGCCTCATCAGAGTGGTATTACATCAATAATTAATTACGGATTGACAATTTTGATTATTTTATGAAACTGTCCAAAACCGAAAAGCTTAGAAGAATAGGAGCTAGGCCTTTTCCCAGCAATGGAATGTGATATACAGGCAGTAAATGGATAGCATTTTGTTGTGCTAAAACACTATGCACGTACGTGTTTTTGCGGTATTTTTGTAATCGTGGCATTTTTATCCTAACAAAAGCCAAATATTCCGAACTATGTGAAAATATCGATAGCTTTTCCATTTTGAGCTCTGAAATTTTTAGGCTTCTTTTTAATGTACATTCATAAAGTGGCTATAATGCTATTCCCGTTTATTGATGTATAATCTAGATAACATTCGTTTTTATTAAGTTACTATCAACTTGGTAAAAATTTAGTATTTTAAAAGTATTTTGGTTAGTTGGTATTATAAATACGACTAAAATTGCAAAAACTGAAATGTCATCATTTCTTCTCTTTGTGTAAAAGCCAGCTAAGGACACAGATAACACACAGATAACGATACTCTGTAGGAAAACTTAAAAGTAAAGCCTATGCCAACACGACATAATAGACCAGAATCCCTTCTTAAGTGGAGAAGGCCCGTGCCCAACAGTGTTGCGTTAATGATCTGAAGAAAGAGATACAAAAAATATACCTACAGAAGTCGGATAACCAGTTGCAAAGAAAGTCGATAGCAAACACCATGACATGAGATATTTCATTACTTTTAATTAAAAGTATATTGACATAAAGTAATTTGCTTTAAATTTGAACATGAAAAACCTTTTCCATGGTATGTTTAATCATAGCGTCTGGGTATTCCTAATCGCGAAGTCTGCTAGCTGTGGCGTGCCGATAACACGCTCGTGACACCTGCACATCATTTGTCACATCACAACCCTATTGTTCTTTCTACAATATTGAACATGTTTGCTTTTGTCCCGTCGACCTGTCGACTCCTTCCCCTGTTTCACGCTAAATTGGTTTGTGATTTCGTGAACGGTATGCAAAGGGCTGTGCACTTTTCAATGCCTCAAGATTAATGTTCTGAGCGATAATCTATTGTGAGACAGTGAGGGCCAATTCAAATGTAATTATAGCCTATTTAATAGGTGTTTCATAAGACAAACAATAGAGGACCCTTTAAAGGAATATATATAACTTACCTATTTCAACAATGTTAGTAAATTTATTTAATTTAGAAAATCTTGCCTTTCCAACATTTTTCACTGATGCTTCGCTCATATTAGTCGCAGTGTGATGCTATATAGCCTATAGCCTTTCTCGATAAATGTAGTATCAAACACGGAAAGATCTTTACAAATCAGACCAGTGGTTCTTGAGATAAGCGCGTTAAAACAAAGAAATAAACAAACAAACTCTTCAGCTTTATAATATTAGTATATACACCTTTAAAATTTTAATTAATTGGATATTGGTGAGACTGAGTCAGTCTCACACGTGACCATGGTGACTGCAAAGTCTCCGAAACGTCGCGCCAAAATTCAAAACAAATATACGCGTCTAAATCCGTAAAAAGTAGTTTTATTTAAACAAATGAGTCGCGCAAGTGTTAGAAAATATTATGGATATTGATAATTTATGATTGTTCACTAACGCTTATCAGTTTGCGCTAAGTTTCCTGTGGATAACTCTAAGTACTTAGATCTAAACGACATTACTTCATCAGTCTGCGTGATGGTATAATTTTTGCCATACTTATTAACAAATACTTAGTCAAAAAGCAGTATTGAACTGAATTGTGTTTATTTTTCTTTTGCAAAAATAAACATATTATTTGGAATTTGTGAATAAATAAATAATTAAATAAAATTGACTAGTTATTTTCCGTGACGTTCCCTTCATCACGCTACTGTCCGATAGCCTAAGCGTCTGCCCATGACGTCAGATATGTTATGCTCGTCTGAACTTTGACGCCGAACACTGCTGAAATTGATTGAAGTTGGTCGCGCTATTTTTCTGCAATAGTATTTTAGTTAGCAGCAGTAAACAATAAAATCATTTTTGAACTTTTTCTGACCTATTATTTAAAAGCCACTGATCATATTGTTTTCTTTCATAAAAGCGGCTAAATTATTTCACTCGCCGTATTTAGTCGAAAATTACGAACTATTAAGAACATCGAAATACATAAACGAAAGAAATAATAATGTAATTTTTCAATATCTTAGGCAGTCGACTCACTTAAACAGAAAAGATAAAGATGTTTGATTTTAGAATTCTTTGTATAAAAATTTGTTACATTACAAAATCAATCAATCTTACTTATCTCTTATTTCCAAGTAAAACTGCCAAAGGTAATCTAACAAAACAATGTCTAAGTACTAATGTGTGTTCACAATTAAAACAATATATTACCCAAGACTCAATTGTAAGATATAAAGTAGGGTACGACACATATTCTCCAAGTTCTATAAGTTTGCCGGCAACTAGACTATCGACAGAACACCCGATCCAACTATACACAAAGGAACGCTAGAACTTCTCTAATGAGATGAATAATTAAACAGGTTGGTGGCATGCACATAGTGAACAATATTTGCATCATGTGAACGGTACATTTTCATTTACTTCATTATTTTACTAACATATATATTCTGTAACTTCTCAAAATATTTCCTATAAATTGCAACGTGAGAAATGAGAAAAGACTACATAATAAATCAAATTATGGTGGAAAAAATGAAATGCCGCAAGCGGGACTTGATTTGATTTATTAAGAGGATACCAAAATAGCTTCGTGCATTTTTCTACGTACGAAGTTTTCATTGTTTCTTTAGATTGAATGGCTAGAGCTCTAATTTTTAAGTATATGTTTTTTCAATATATGATCTAGGATCGCATAAACTCAGAAACGCGATTGAGAAAAGTTTTCTCGATAGAAAATCTTAGCGAAACAACCTCTCTAATTTTTTTATTTTTTTCATTTGTCGGTCTATTATCGCGTATTAACTAATGAAATAACTTTAAAAACATAAGTAACTATTATATGTAGAAACACGTAAATCAGAATTAAAATATATTTAGTAGATTTTGAGTAAATAGGAAAAGTATCCCTAATTCTTCATTTTCTGTGCCTACTGGCTGTGTTAATATGTACGTGTCGGCGATGATATACGATAATATTGATGTCGGCCCTTAAGTAAAAAGCATAGCATGTCAAAAATGCAAAAATTAATAAATTTCTTTAGTAAAGACTACTTAGTTAAGATTCGTCTGCGTGATGACGGATTGAGAATACAAGTATCGCCACCCTTTTTTCTTCCTAGGGTGCTATATAAGCCAGCTAATTGATATTGTACACAGTTAACATCCTCGGTGAGAGACGGAAAATTCGCAATTAAACTCTTTACGCCTGGTTAGCGTAGCACAGTAGATCATAATAGCTCCCAAGGTGGAGAAGCCCGTACTCCATAGTGGGATGTGGGCTGGAGAGAGAGCGGGAGAGGAAGAGAGCGATAGAGCGAGTGAGAGAGAGAAAGTTAAGATCTTACTATACCATTCTACTACAGATTTGAATTCTAGTACGATTCTACTACGAGAAACAGCTTTTAATGTAGCGATAATGAAGACGCATGTTTCGCGTGAGGTTGTGAGGTTGTTTTTTTAATAGATTAATAAAAAAAACCCACTTCTTTTTACAAACTATGTTTAGTTTTATCACAAATAATAAAAAAATAACTTTAAATATTTTGTCTAAAGCCAAATGTTATTTGCGTAAAATCCATAAGGGGATACAGGGGTGTATTAGAAAACAAATTACCTAATGTGAGTATCGCATTCCTTCTTAGTAGGGTTACATATATCGTTTTAATAGTTTGAATAGATAACAACTTCCACTCAGTTGATACTCGCATTACGAAGGGTTTCTTACATTATTGTATGCATTAGAACACGTTAATGTTAACGAGTTACTAACATAATCGTTTAGTGTCTGGAGTTCTGAAATAAACTCGAGCCCAAATTTAGGCTTGAAATTTTGAATGGATTTAAATTAATTTTGAAACACATTTTTCTAATGTAGAGGGTTGCTGTTGTTAGCGCTATGTGAATGATTTCTATCACTCCTAGATAAAAAGTTATATAACGATACCCAATTTATTGTGGCTTTTCAGCTTATAATCCTTACTTATTTTAAAACAAAGTCGTTATTTTTGTATGTATGTAAGCTTATATTGCGCAACAGATTTTGATTCTGTTTTTTAGTAGATAGAATTTTTTAAGGGAATGGCATTTTGTATGGTGTATATTTTCACTTTGGTGTATATTAAAAAATCTACGTGTATGAAGTTGCGGACGCAACAAATCGAAATCTAGTTGCCTATTATTTTATTCATACACATTATTATTCCTACACAAGTTGGCTGCAGTAAGATGAACCATTATTAGATTTTGTTGAAAACATGACTACATAAATAAGAAAATATAAAACACGTGCGGTGCTATCCAGCATAATAATGTGGGTATGTCTTTTTCATATTCAGTAACAAATTTATGATTTGCTTAAAATATAAATAAATCTACTTGACTGCAAAGCCTGCTCACAAGAAAATCTAATATAGATGTAATATAATAAAACATGCTCTATAACTATAACTTGAACTCATAGTAGTTTGAAGTCCCAAATAAATAAAAAACAAAAAAAGCACAATAAATAAATAAATAACAATAACTTGATTTTAAAAATCCCTAAAATAAATATTGTCATCCGTTCTCGGTAGCCGTGCAAAATTTCAGATTACGAAAAGTTTTGAAAGATATGAGTTTCACGTTGATAGATTTGGTAACATAGATTCATAAATTGATATTTAAATACGTATGAAGCTAAAAAACGCTGGTTAACTTTAAAATATACTCAACATAGTCAATAAAGGAGTTTAATACAGTATCGAAGAGTATCAGCGTAATGCATGCAGAAAACTCGCGCACTCGAAACAGTATCACTGAATGTCATAAACACTTGTCATGAACACTCTGCATGCTATGAAAACCAATGAACCATCGAAGCAGATAATCTTCTGCAGCTGATGTTTGACTGACGAAATTTTGATATACCATATTAAAATTTTCTTTTTAACTTTTTGTTTAATTACTGTTGATGGATATTGTTAATTTAAAGAAAATTTAAGTGTTCTGTATCTTTCATATCCAAAAGTTACTTTGTAAATTTATCTTTGACGGGCTATTTGACGGGCCTCGTAGTCTAGTGGTTCATTTAACGGACTGGCGTTCAAGAGGTCGCGGGTTCGATTCCCGCTCGGGACAATCATTTGTGTGATTTTTCTAATTGTCATACAAATGTTTGTTCTGCGTCTGGGTGTTTCTATATATTATAAGTATGTATTTACAAAAAAAAAGTAGTATATGTATTCTATCCGTAACCTGGTACCCATAACACAAGCATAATTATAAGCTTAGCTTGGGACCAGAGGACGTTGTGTGAAATGTCCATGAATATTTATTTATTTATCTTTTATATTTTTCTATCAAATATTTACTAAAATTTAGATAATACCTAAATACTTATAAATACTGACAACAAATATTAACAATTAACTTAGATGTTGAATATTGTTTACCTATTAGTTTCCGATCTAATTAAATCCTCATTTCTGTAACTAAAATGTAAAGTTCTAAGTTTTAGTTTTAAATAATACATATGCTACTATAACTTTCATTATGCATAGTAACATCTGACATGTTACTTGTCAAATTAAAAGGTCTTGTTACCGAAGACTTGTTGTCAATATAAATCTGCAAAAAGCTCCCCTCCAAATTAGAGGATTAGAAAAGTGACAGCTGTACACTTTATTTAGAAACGTGGCTATTTGTATAGTACGTACATTTTCTTAAGTAAGCTTTTGGGCTGTAAATTTAGACATGACTATTTTAAATTCAACCATAAACCTAAAGTGATTTAATTTTGGTTTTCAAAATACAGTATAATTTACAGTGGGTTAACTATGCAAGAAGTTAATTGAATTTAGTCAAACATTTGATTGGATGCTGAATAATTATGCTAAAAGGCAAAAAGGATTTTTTACGTTATATTAGCGTTTCTTTAATTCATTGATAATTAATACTTAACATTAGAAAATAGAGCATAATCTAAGAAAATAAGATCTAAGAAAATAAAAGGCATAATAAACACCGAATGACATGGGCGCGATGACCGTGAAAAGTCCGACGAAAACCCGAGTGATGAAATTCTTATAAAACATATTTACGTAGAGAGAGACTAAAGGACATCACAAAGAGTATAATAATGTACTGGACACCATCTGCTACGATCATGATCTAATGCTTTAGTTTCTATTATTATATTTGTAATCGTCATAGAGACACACGTGTACATTTGAATATTAGAAATATTTTAAATGATATTATTATAATCTATGACACTTCAGCGTCACTTCAAGTCAAGAAAGCCCTATTGTTAATTTAACTATACAGAAATTATTAACATTTATCTCTTCAACCTGAGACCTCCGTCCCTGTTTCTACACTAATTAATTTGAAATTTTGTGAAGGATGATGCAAAGGGCTTCAACATTGCACTTTACAATGGCTTAAAAGATTAATGTTCTAAGCGATAATCTGTTGTGAGGTGGAGGAAGGTTCTTGCTATGTAATTACATTAGAAATCTATTCTATAGATAGATATTATAATATTCTAATATAATAATCGCTTTGTATATCTTCTTATTGTGTGTATTCCCTCTCTCTAGGAGTTTTGCAATAGCCTGAAGTTGCATATTACTGGTTCCTTCGTAAATAGTACCGATTTTGGCATCCCTGAGGAACTTCTCTTGAGGGAAGTATCTGGTGAAGCCAACTCCTCCCATGAAGTCTATGCATTTGAATGTTAGCGTTTGGGGGATAGCCATAGCTGCTTCCTAGACAAAATCTAGTCCATTTTCCTTAATCTAGGAGCGTTGTATGTCAGAAGACGGGCTGCTTCTAGTTCAGTTTGGAGATGAGCGATCTGGTAGCTGATACCCTGAAATGAATAAATATTTTTGCCGAACTGTTTCCTCTCTAAAGTATAAGGGATGGTAGCGTCCACACAACCCTGGCACAGACCGATCATTTGTGATGCAATGCTAATACGACCTTCGTTTAGGAAACCTGCCGCGTATTTGTAGCCTTTGCCATATTCTCCAAGAATAACTAAACTTGTCAAAAGCTTACATTTAAGAGACTTTTTAATGGAGTCATGTCAACAAAAACTGTGTTAAAATTTGATCAGTTTCTCTTTTTAAATAATTTTGCAAATGTTACTAGGATATTGCTATAATAGTTAAAGTAGTTCAAAGGGGTGCCTTTTTACAAAAAGGCACCCCTTTGAACCTTAACAATACAAAACCTTAACAAATTATACATAATTTGTTAAGGTTTTGTTGCTATATTCCGCGCGTTCGAAGTTGCAGGCAAGGCTAATGCTAATATAAGAGAAGGTTTGAGTAAAAAAGGATATAAAAGAAAGGTGACAATTATTTAATAAGTAATGAACAGTTAACAGGTACAACCTAGGGGTACAACAAATAAAGTTGTAGAAAATATCAACAATAAACAAAATTGACTGGTATTGTTCGTGACGTACCCCTCGTCACGCTACTGTCCGGTTTGTTGTCCGATCGTCTGACCGTCTGTCCCTGACATACGATATGTTATGCTCGCCTGAACTTTGACGCCGATAATCCCTTAAATTGATTGAAGCTAGAATAAAGCTATTTTTGAATTTTATGATTTTTATTGAAAACTAGCAACTACTCAACAAAACTAGCTCTTTTAGTTAAAAATTATATTAATTTTATATAAACCTTGCCTTGAAAATTAAAAAAACACACGAAAAATAATTATCTAATTTTATGTTAAAATCTTAAAAATAGTGCAATGGATTTTGATGAGGATTTTTTAATAAATAGAGTTGTTAAATTTGCGAAAATGGCTATTTTGTATAATTTGTTGAGGTTTGGTTTTGAAATTCCACGTTTACGAAGTCGGGAAGAAGGAAAACGAAATGTATATCGCTTTTCATTAGGTATATTATGCATAGAATTTACAAATCATACCTTTGATTGGTCTTAATGATGTTATTGTCTTAAAATATATTTAAATATGTATATATGTATATATATGTTACCGGGTAACACTCACTTTTCTAGGATCCATGATGTCGACCCAGCATTCGAGCATATCCAATGCTCATCATCAAGACGAGCGCCGTTAACATAATTATATATATTTTGAGATGACTCAAACTCACGAAAATTTCAATACTAAGATGTTATTGTCATTAGATTCAAGTGAAATTAACGGATTAATTGAAAATCGTTGTGAAAATAATAATCCCAAACAAACACTTTATAATTTTAAAAACACATTACTGAACATACCTGAACTCAAGACTGGATAGTAACAAATAAAGTTGGATACGGCACATATTATTAAACTTGTATAGTTAAGTTTCTTTGGAACAAACTATTGTATTGACGGGACAACCGATCCAACTATACACAAAGGAAACTCAGAACATATGCATACAAACTTAAATAATAAAATAAAAAGCAATAAATTCCCTACCTGCTACCTGCTAATTAAATTTAAGTGTATTATTACCTTATAATTATTAACACATACACTATCGATCCATGCACTAAGAAGAAAGATAACTCTGGTTTTTTTTTCAGATATTTTTTTTTAATATCTATCCACATTTTTATAATTTTACCTACTAAGGCTAATAAATATTTATAATAAACTCGCTGTTTAAAAACTTTAACCCGCTTGAAACCAAGTCCTTTTTTATATAGTAGTGATTTCATTATTTTAAGAAACTTTTCTTTAATAGGAAACTATAGGTATTCTCCGTGAGTGCTATAGGCTAGGTGTGGCCATCTTTGTGCACATAAGTTCGACTTTTTATTTTAAAATTGAGTCGCGATCGACCTATTTCTTAGGTAAGAATGGGGACGTTTATGCAAAGTGCTTTACCGCCGTGCACTCTTGAAAATAGTAGAAAACTACTAAAAGTAGTCACGCTGAACGTCTTCCTACTCAAAGCATGAGCTGCGTACATGTTCATTCCTGTATCAAGTACTAGAAACATTTGGCATTGAATGCGTCTCCTCATGGAGTGGAACTTTCGAGTGATCGACCAAAATTGGTCATGCGATCGACCGTGCGATCGCGATCGACTTGTTGGCCACTCCTGCTGTAGGCTGTTTTATAAAATTTTGAGTTTAGGTGAACGAAGTCGCGGATAAAATGGTAGTACCTATATAATATGTACTTCAAGAGAAAACAATTTCGATGAGTCGGTACATATTTGTGGCGATGGAGTTCGTGCTGCTCGCTTCGTTTAATCTCACGACAGTCTCAGGTGTTGGATTACTGCATCTCTCTAGGTAATATCGAGAATATAGCACTTGGATCGCAGATGCATATTAAAAATAAGATGCTTACATTTTAATAGAAATAAAAAAAATCATCATGGCAGAGAATAGCATATCTTAATTAAAAAAATATTCATGGCTATATCCCACAACGTCATCTGGTCCCAAGCATAGCGTATATGCTTACTATACTACGTTAAGTACTTTTCTTTTGTAAATTTTCAATTTGGGAGGGATTATGATCTACTGCGCCGCGCTGACCAGGCGTGTTGGTACAGAGTTTATTTTCGAGTTTCCCGTCTCTCACAGAGGATGTTATCTTTGTAGAATATTCCTTAGCTGGCTTTTACAGCACTCTGGGAGGGAAAAGGGGGAAAACGCTTGTATTCTTCATCACACTGACACAAATACTAGTTTAATCTTTAAATATATTTTCAATCGGAACAACAGCGTGCGGCTCTACATAGAGCCACAAAACCGTCGAGAACGTCGTTTCTATTATGTTTGCAACCAATTTCTATAGCGGTGCAACACGACAATTTCCACGAATGAAATGAATCTCGGTATACTAGTACCGACACTAAATTGAAAAATCGTTATTTGATATAGAATTTGGTTTCCGATAGTAAAATATTTGAAGTTCAAGCCATCCATTTACAGGCGTAAATGGATTATCCACCCTAAGCAAAATATTTTTTGAGTGTAGCGAATTTTTCAACCAGCTTTGCGGTAATTTATGTCTGAATTAAGTAAAAACTGAAATCTGAATCAGTATTTGTAAAATATTAAGTATGTTTGAGGCATTTGTAATAATTGTTTTTAGTTACATTTATAGACTGAAAAATAATTAATCATATTCTTGATCAATCTATTTTTTTTTGTCAATTCTTAAATTGAATATATTAATTAATCGGAAAACGTGTTTATGATAAGTAGGGTATTGCACTAACGACCATAAAATACGGTTCTGTTGCTCTACCAACTGAGCAATCGTGGGATTTACTCCAAAATCTTACGGGCTTAATCTTGACGGGCTTCGTGGTGGAGTGGTTTATATAATGGACTGCTGATCACGAGGTCGTGGGTTCGATTCCCGCTTGGGACAATCATTTGTGTGATATCCATAAATGTCATACAAATGTTTGTACTGCGTCTGGGTGTTTTCTATGTCTTATAAGTATGTATTTACAAAAAAAGTAGTATATGTAGTCTATCCGTATTCTGGTACGCATAATACAAGCATGGGAATATAGCTTACTTTGGGACCAGAGGACGTTGTGTGAAATGTCCTGAATATTTATTTATTTATTTACAAATCGTACTATACCTTTCTTAAATATACATTGAAAGCAAGGGGGCAAAACATTATTTCATAATGTTGAATTGGTATTCTGAATTCATAACCAAGAAGAGTATGTCAATTCACAAAAATGTATGTTATTATCTTGAGAACATATTCACCAAATTTCGTATCGTCAGTACGTCACTAAAATATTCATGAGTAGTGCAAGTGGAGGGTCCAAGTATACCTTTGTGTTTGAGACACCTCTACAAGGGGAGGTGTAACTAATGCATTCCCTTTTTTCTATTGCCAGGAACAAACATCACAGAGATTTCAACATCATATGCTTTGTAATTCAATTTTTTCGTTTCATCATTTTGTTTTTAGAATGTTTGAATGCTTGATATATAAGGAAATGCTGTACCTTGAAAACCATGTAGAAAATAATATTTCAAATAAAAAATTCTTCTTAAACATTTCAATTATTTTTTATGTAATTTTGTGTGCAAATCGGGCAGGTCTGATAAATCGATCTTTTTTATGTACTAGGAGAACAGGTTCCCGTAATTTCGTAATTAAAAATGCGAAGCACAGGTAGTATTCACGTAAAAAGGAGAAAATACGTTTAGTTTTGCAATTTTTTGTGCTTTTTAGTATAATTATCTCAATTTATATGTTTAATTATAAGCAGCGATAATTTAATATCAAAATATACCTAAAGTTATCAAAACGTCTAAAAGTATTGCACTTTATAGAAAGTAATTTCGTATTCAGTTGGTTAATATTTGTGGCGATAAAGTTTACGTTGTTCGCTTCGCTTCGTTTAATCCCACGACAGTCTCAGGTGTTGGATTATTACATCTCTCTAGGTAATATCGGAAATAAGGGAGTTTGGTCTTAGACGCCTTGTTTAAACAAGATACTGGTATTTTAATAAACCTAAAAAGAAAAATAAGTATATGGGACGTATACGTCCAATAAAATTATATTATATTATATTATATATAATATAATTTAATTATAATAATTAAATTATATTATATATTATTATTATTATTATCAATTTATTTATTTAATTATTTATTTTTTATTTATTTATTATATTATATTTATTATACAATTTAAAAAAAAATTTGCGTCGATATCGAATTTAGAAATTTTTCCCCGATTTTGCAATGTTTGTCACTGATGCCTCCCTCGTATTGGTCGCAGCGTAATGTTATATAGCCTTCCTCCATAAATGTCCTTTTTTTAATTACATTTAGGAAGTAAAAACGTTTTATAGGAGTATTTTATATTTTTAGCTTTACTTGAATTTAATTGATCATAATTCTGAAGAGACGCCTATTTAATCTACTTCCAAAGTAGATTAAATAGGCAGATATATCAAAAATAAATACCTAATCTTAAATAATATTTTATAACCAGTCTTCTCTCAGAACTTTTGTCTCAGAGAAAAGTCTCACCCGTGACCATGGTGACTGCAAAGTCTCCGAAACAACGGGCTAAAATTTTAAATTTTAAACAAATACACGCGTCTAAATCCGTAAAAAGTGGTTTTATTTATCTAGTCTAAAATTCTGTAAGAGCTTTCAATGTAGTGATAGTGTAAATTCAATCACTGTTATGCTGCTAGTGGAATTTGGCAGCTTGCACCACATTGCAAATTGTTTCATACATTCAGGATAACCACGGTTCATGCCAGTAGGTTTCTGCGACTGTCCTTGTTGATAAATGATTGGGATACAACCTTATAATTTCTCGTAAAATTTTAAGTGATTCACTCTGATCATACATTCAAAAAGATTTCGATATTGCGTTTTTCGGCTAGGCAAGATTTAACTTTAAGATTCCGTTCCACGGAATGTTTTCTATATATATTATATTTTATTTTTTCTATATATTTTTTCTATATTTCTATATTTTTTCTATATATTTTCGATATTTAAATTATTCTTTTTAAGAATGATTCGTGTATCTTTACTAATTATAAAACAAAGTCGTTTATTTTGTATGTATGTCTATGTGGGCTTATATCTTAAAAACTACGTAGCGGATTTTGATCAGTTTTTTTAAATGATAAAGTGTTTCAAGAGGATAGCTCTTTTCTTATATTTTTGAGAGTTTAGTTTAAAATTCCATGCGTAGTAATACTACTGTTCCCGTAATACGAGATTAATTTCTTACCGATTTTTTCAATGTCATGAAACGATGGGGCCTCTAACCTGAGGTAACTTATTAGGCTATATTGGAAGCAAATGTCTGTAGTAATCTGCAGCTGCTATGGATCTTCGTATTTCAGATCGGATTCCTTAGTGTTTTTAAGATTTGGCAAGAATTGCGCTATCCAAAAGAACTATGTCTCACTATTCATGTAATATAATCATATCATTATATCATTTGAACCCAAAATTCAATAAAGAGCATTCTGCAATTATTTCATGTCCTTATCCTATGTGTTAATTATAATTAATCATAGTCATGCAATTTAAGTATAGTATTGTATTGAAAAGCAATAATTTTGTCTTCATGAAGTTTAATTTATTTATTCATTTTTAACTATGGATTTTATAATGATTTTGTATTGTAGTAATTCATAATTTATAATGACCTGTGAATTTATACATTTACCAATAAATTGTTTATTCTGATTATTATTCTCATCATAGTATGAAATGGAAATTTTATTTCTGTAGCATTTAACAGAATTTCAGTTCTTCACATTTTCACAACATTGTTCTCTCATTCTTGTATCAAGGAATTTACTTAATGACAAGTCACAAACTCATATTGTTGTAAATGGAATCGTGAGAGTCCCTTTTAGAGTTAAATGGAACGTTTTAAGTGAGTGCCGCTTTAAGAACTATTGTCTGTATGCAGAACGTTAAGGTTTAGATGGAAATAGACTATTGAGCGGATGATCCATTTTCTGCAACAAAATATTAGTGTTCATTTCTTGTACAAAATTTTCTCATCAACTTTACTGACGGTCTAAGGTTTAACTCTTAAGCACTATAGTAATGATTCAAACAAAATCGATGCAAACTTGGCAGTTACTATTCAGATCATAATATATGTAGTTGCCCTCACTAATTAATAAAGGTAGGTAATAGTTTTCATTTCAAGTCTGTTTTATTATCATGTCATTTAATAGGCTGTTTATTATTTTCATTGCTGCTACCAGTATAAATTTAAAAGAAAACTCTTTCAAGACTAGCCGTTAAGCTATAAGCCGCTATTACCTATATATATAAATCTGAAAGAAAAATCTTTCAAATCTAGCCAACGAGCTCGAAAATCCTCATCTTTACCTTAAGATTAAAACCTTATGTCAATAAAAATAGTAATTTCCCTAAAAGTAAAGTAAAACGTGTCTCAATTGCATCTGGCACGCAAATGTAGGGTCATATAATTTAGTGTGAGTATTCTAAGGTATTTTATCACCGTGTGTCGGTATGTCCCCTCAGAGTCATGACGCGGCGGTCACTGACGCGAACATCAAATAAAGTTGTTTTACTTACTTATCTGAATGTAGGGGTGATGTGGAGGGTGCATTAATGATCTTAGCTTCTGTCAATACGAGTACATACTTAGACAAAGTTTTTTTTTTCATTTTGAGGGGATTCTTGCAAGATTTTTATATTTTCGTAAGTACAAGTTGCGGTTGTTTATTTTGTTTCCTTCAAAGTCAAGGTTATCGTTTAACATAATCTTTAAAGGAGTGTTAAAGTGTGATATTAAAATTTAAGAGATTCAATTTTAACTATTTACGTAGACAATTTTAATAGTCATTTCAATTTTTTATAGTTAAAAATTTAATTCAATAATTAGTTAATGGTAAAAAGAAATAGTTATTTTGCAAACCTCAATTTACAGACAGACGGTGTGATAAATATTAAGGAAACCAAATCTATTACAATGAGGCAACATAATGATAATTAATTATAATTCGTGTTGTGCCAACAT
Organism: Orgyia antiqua; assembly: GCA_916999025.1. Taxonomy (NCBI): domain Eukaryota; kingdom Metazoa; phylum Arthropoda; class Insecta; order Lepidoptera; family Erebidae; genus Orgyia; species Orgyia antiqua. Next base: position 27,736,518 of record OU779862.1, read on the forward strand.
TCTGAAGATAACACGGTAACAACCACTTGTAAAATGGCTGCGGGACTGGGGCTGACCGCAGCCCTCCCTGTGCCAACATTCTCAGCTATGCGAATGGCATGGCTTAACTACTTGCAGCCGACTATATAAATATCTTAATATTATATTCATAAGGAATCTTAGCTTCTAAAGCCCGGTATTGTAGACTACGTGACACAAAGGTCAAGGTATTTTGAAAGACGAGTAGGTACATGATACTACGTGAAGGTTCTTATTTCGCTTACGTTGTTTTACATGTGGGTTAAACGTATAAGTATGAAATTTTTGGAAGGTGCAAGTGTCTTGGTATTGTATCGAGAGATAAAAAAATCGAAATTATAGTCAATATACATTAAAACATTTGGCCAGCGTTATTAAGCTGAAAGTGGCATTTTCCCAATGGTAGATCGTCTAAAAATTGATTTAATTAGCTTTAATGCTTCAAATTCTTATACTGAGTCGCAGGCATTACGTGAATTATAATATAACTAGCTGTTCTGCAAGTTATTACGCGTGTAATTATACAGAAAACTCTTGCTCCTGAACCACTATGTCTATTCCGCATCAAAATTCGCTGCGTAATTTTGAAGATATGACCTCACCTAAGGACATATTATTATACAAAACTAACTACTTTGTTTTACAATAGGTAAAGATTAAGTTAAACCTTTTTTATCAAATCAATACACAGTTCAAATTTAATATTTATTATGATAATTTTATATTCATATTTAGGCAAGAGATTCAGATTAAGAATAAATTTTAAGGCTCTAACTAACAGCTTTAGCAGTTTACAGATATATGCTATTGTAAACACTGATATATCCATATATCGTATGTAAATAGCTTAAAGTCGTATTCACACACGCAACAATTGTATTTAAAACGTGCGATAATTCAGCTGGCGTGATTACATGAACAGTGTGAACTAAGTCCCAGCTTACTGCGGATTTGCAGCCACATCTGCGTCAAGCCCGCAGGTCAATAAAACCTCACTTGACATACTTACTGTTGAATGATACGAGAACATACTGATTAAATCGGTGGAGTTGTTTACATCGATACAATCCTGATACATAAAAAAATATATGTATTTGTCAATGTAATAATATATGTCCAGTGAAGTTTAAGACCACGCAAAGACCATCTTATGTTTTTCTTAGGTAATATTGATACCCTATATTTTTCTAAAAGCGACTTAGGGAATTTAGCCAGAAGATTAAGAATTCTACTAAAACCTTCCCTATTCCAAAAGTTCTCTGTGGTCTTAAAATATTGCTGTAGTCTATGTATGTGGTATGACTTCCTACATACAATAACTTTTAAATATAAATAAAAAATAATAAATATTCATTCACATTTCACACAACATCCTCTGGTCCCAAGCTCAGCATATTAGGCTTGTGTTATGTGTGCCAGAATACGGATAGAATACATAAACTACTTTTCTTTTGTAAAAACATACTTACAAATATGTAGTAAACACCCAGACGCATGACAAACAAATGTATGACAATAATTGTAAATATCACACAAATGGTTATCCTGAGCGGGAATCGAACCCGAGACCTCGTGAACGGCAATCCGTTACCTGAACCACTAGACCACGAGACCTGTCAAAAATATTAATATTATTTATCAACCAATTTCCCTATGGACTATTGACCCATAAATTCATACATAAGGATAGATTGGTCACTACTGCTTTGAAACGACAACGCGTACCTATAAGGCCTGTGTTACGTATCCATCAATGATGCCATACAAAACTATTACAGATATTTTGGTATCCTGCACCGATTTCTATGTGGACTAGCGGATTTTCAATACAGTGTTGGTACAAATCGCTCACATTCATTTCGCTCGTGGAATTCGTTTTATTGCATTGCAACTTTGCAGTTGCACCACAGATAATAAATTCGGGATTATCGCGGCTTTCAGAGCGCCATCTGGTGGTCGCACGCGATAGGCCTTGTTGAAAAGTGATTGGGATACAACGCTGACATCCGCGTGTAAATTATGTAATTCATGTGTCCGTTTGGATCGTGCATTCAAAACATTTCCCCTTTTTGACGTTTTTCGGATAGGCCAGATTGAGTTTTATATATACGTTCTATAGCAGTTTTCATTGTGCCATTGAAAGCTGTAAAAATTTTCATGAATATAATTTTGGTATAAATGTGATAGATAAAATCCGTTTAATTTTGAACTGACTGGAAATAAGAATCCAGTGTGTTTGTTATGTATAGCCGCTATTTATTTTAGAATATAATTTCATTTGTGTTATAATATTTTATAACAAAACAAATAATTGTAAGTACAATTATTGAAGTATTCCAAATCCTTTATTACTATCTTTTGTAACTAGATATTAATTGAAATGACTTGACATTATAGCAAGAAAGCTAAGAACGACCTACGCTTCCTGATAACCGGACTTCGAAGATTTAGTTTTCGATAATATTCACCAGTATCAAGATGAAAATATTTTTAAGAAAACATAGCGTCAGAAGAGTCTCAAATTCTAGTAAAACTATAATAAATAAGAAAATTATATTCTCTATTAGTCACAGTAAAATTGAGTCAAATAGAGTAGTCAAACGTGCTGTAAGTACACAGTGGTTGTCGTACGGGAAAGTTCTATCACTTCCAATACCGCAAGTGTTTCCAATGCGCTCGCGGCTTGTTTACCCTCAGATGCAGAGGCCATTAGGTGTACGAACAAATTTATAATGCAAATACGATTACATGCCCGCGCTGCGCTGTGGTGGCTAATGCACTCGACGCCCGAATATGAATTGCAAAATTCGAAGCAATTTCTTTCAATATACAAAAATAAGTATTCAATTTGCTTTGCTAAAGTATTTATTTAAACTACAGTGTTATGTAAGCCTTCAGCTAGCGAGAAAATCTTTAAAGTGTAACACGAATATCCACTGTGTACGATTTCAGATCTAAGTTTGTATACCATAAAGTTTTATAAACGGAAGATTTATTTAATTTATAAAACGGTGTTCTTCCTCATATTTTGTTAACACGTTTTTATTAGCTTGGTTCGTATCTACCGATGTATTAAATAATAAATATAAAAATAATATAAAATATAATATTAAATAATAAATAATAATAATAATAATAATATATAATTATAATATTAAATAATATTTAATATTAATGGAATCTTTAAAAGCAAGTTTTACCCACTTGCAGTAGTCGATTGATCTGAAATACACATATTAAGTCAGGAAATAAAAAATCTGGATTTTCAGGCTTGTTTTTTAATTTTTTGAGCAAACTATATCATCTGACGAGTTGGCATGCTGGTTAGTTATTTTCTAAATGGAGAGCAAATTGTAGTTACAAAAAAGTTATTGACTTTCAAATACATAATCGGGTACAAGCTTTTGTTAGCCAAGAAGGCGTGGAAGTTTCGATGTTTTATTTTTATATTTATTTAAAATACTGCCAAAAGTTCATACGAGAATTTTGACAACCTTATTCATGACATCGACCTTTATCAAGTTACCGTATTATTCAGTGATGACAAGAAAAATAAATCACAATGGGCTAATTTGAATGTTTTCAAGCTTTCCGTTTACTCTGGTAGGCATGAATAGACCCTGATCGAGCTAACAATGCCGCCTAACCCAACTGAATGCGGCCAACCGAGTACCTAAACTTTTTTTTTATCTTTTTGTGGAAAACATAAACAGAAATGTTTGGGTTTCGCTGTTTCATTGTTTTTGTTAACGCATGTAGAAAATGTTCGTGTTTTGGGCTCTGTGAGCTTTGGCGCGGAAATATTAAATTGGTTATTATTCCAACATAATTGCTGTAGAGTTAAATATTAACACATTCAGATCATAATAATATTTTAGACAAGAATAATGTGCAAGAATGTTAAATGTAAGCTTCAATGTTTTACTTTACTTGCTCAATTACGTCGTAATTATAAAATGGGTGATCCCTTTTTATATCTGCAATCGTTTATACTGGCTCTGGTCTGTAATTATTCTGTAGAACGGTAGTCGTAAATAAAACGGGATGAGCGTGGCTTGTATAAATCATTCGGTGCGTCGCGGATCCAGCTTAATTCGCGGATAGAAGAACAAAGCCCAGGAAAATAAATACACAGCGCTACAATGTTGAAAATTAGATGGTTCAGCACCGACTGTTATTTTCTATTTGTGGCTATAAATTATCGAAATCTTAGTAAGTACAATTGCGAACTTGTTTTATTGACGTAAAATTGTTTCCTTTTGAAATTGACTGGCGTTTTAGAACGTTATTTATTTCCGGATCTTTAATTAATATGAGTCTGTTATCGTCATATTTCATTAATGATTTTATTAAAAAATAATAGCTCATTCCGAATTTCGCGAAGGGTATTTCATAATTTTAAAATACATTAACGATTCTGAAACGAATAGCTGATCCATAAAAAAATTACACCTTGCATTGGATTGAAAGTCCTAAAGTTGTCGGAAAACTATGAGTGTTCAGTGAATTTTCCAAAATCAATGGCTCCCTCAGTAAAAAACGAGACTCAATCAGCACAGTCTTCTAACACCCCGTTTGATATTCTCCAATCGTAGGCATTGGCACAAAAGAAATTTGGTCAAGCGTTATATGTCCACTACGCTGAACCGGCCCATTGTTCAATTGAAGAGGGGTTTTATTCAAAGATATGTACAGTTGGCTACGCTCGAAGATTTCTTAGGAAGCACCCTTAGTCACACAAAAGTTCCAATTGCCAGCTCTGATTGAGTTAGACCCGTATCTTTTGTTTGGTTAATATCGCTGATCCAACAGAATTAGAAGAAATATAAAATTATAGGATTTTAAATGTTACTTAACGATATTTATTCCTCTAATTAATTATATAAATTTAAATTTATAAAATGATAGACATAATTATTACAAAAACATTTTAAGACAGTAAATAACTAAAAATGTATATTATTATTGAACTAACACTTGTTTGTGTCGTTTCTAAAAATAACTTTCTAAATAGAAGACCTAATACGACGACATTGGAAATACTTAGTAGCCACGTATTTATTTAGGTAACGCAAACATTCTTGATACTTGACATAAAATTTTTACGTATAATTTAACGCGTAGATTTGCCTAAATTTACTTCCAATGTGCTATCTAATTGTTAAGGTATACTTTTATATTGTTAAGTAAATTTACAGTAGGTAGCTGTCATTCTTGAAAAACTATACTTATATCGTAGATATCTCGCCTTTGAAATAAAATTTCAATCAAGCTTGCAAGATTGAAAAAAAAGGAGAAGAAAAATGATTGTTATGTTATTATTACTTCTGTTAGCTAAACTCTTTAAATAAATTTAATCTATATAAATATCACGAACACTTGCCACCACCTAAAACAAAAATGCCGTTCATGATTATGATAATAATAAAATCATATTACAAAATTGATATAGCAGTTAAAAGCGCACATTTTGTTTAACATATTACATGATATGCGTTTATTCATATTTTGAAATGAAAGTACCAAAATTACTCGGTCAAATTAATATAATGGTGCAAGGATGTTCTGACAGGGGATTTCATTAGATGCAGCTTAACTACCAAGAGCAAACATTGGGGATAGTATCTTGGATATATTCTCACCCGGATATTTTTTCGTTGTGTGCTGAATTTTTATTACGTAGTACCTTTCTATAACCTGTGTACACAGGCGTTTTTTTCGAGGAAATACAAAAAGTAACAAATAAAAAACGGAACATATTTTATTAATTTTGAATATCTAATTAAATTTTTTATCTAGCCGAGTAGTGAAAGATTATGAAAATAAGTGTTACCAGTATTATTTCTCCCCAGAGTTCTAAAAATGCAGCTCTGGAATAATATATAAGCAGATAATGGTACCGATTCTACATGCACAACTAAACTAAACCTACCAAAAAAATGAAAAATGAAAATTGTAATTCGACAAAGTTATCAGAACTTTTTTATTAGAAAATAAAAAAGTTCTTATAACATTATATCAATATTATCAATAGTATTTTGTTGACTAACAACTTTAATTAATAAAAATGTGCACTACGAAGCAAAGCCAATTAATCAAAATACGCCATAGTTGTTTGCATTTTTTAGTTAAGTTTAGTTGTGCAAGTGGAATTGGCGTCAAAATCTCTATAAGAGATGAACACCTCGAAACTACACACTATGCCAACACGTCTAGTGAGCTTTACATAGTAGCCCAAATACCCTAACTGGAGGAGACCCGTTCCCAATAGTGTGTCGTTATTAGGCTGAAAAGAATTGAAAATTTGCAGAACAAACATAACTAAAAAACAAACTTAACTAAAATATGAATTTTGACAGTGTCGATATTATTATAATTCGATATTGTTAACTGAACTTCCTTGTTATAAAAACTGTTTACAATAGACTAACGATTTTAATTAATATCAATATACATACACTGCGAAATAGCCAATTCATAAAAATACGCCATAGTTGTTTAATTTTTTAGTTAGGTTAAGACGGACAATTTGAACCAAGAGTTGTGGACGTAGAATTGCTACCACTATATTTTTTATTCTGTTTGTACATTAAATTTTGTACCCTATATCTAGCTGAAGTGTAAAACACATATCTAAAGTATTTGAAACTGAAATCAATATTTAATGGAAAACACTTTCATCCCCTTCTGTATTTGAGTTATATGACGTTGAATAATGATGTGTGGCCGTAGAACAATAACTTTAGGTGCAAAAGAGTAAAAGCAATCTCACTAAAGCAAGGAGGGTTCCAACAATAGAGTTTAATAATACGAGCTAGATTCAACAGGAGCTGGCATTGGCAGGCGACTCCCGCTAAAGAAGCTACTAGAGCAATTCTTATACATAGTGTACGGACAGGGCTTTTTGTGTACGTGTCCTGAGTTTGTGCGGTGTATGCCTAGCGACTAGTACAAATTACGTTAACGTCTGTGTTTGCGTGCGACATATGCGTTATCTCGGCACCCTAAAGTCCTGGCTATATATTTGACAAACAAAACCGTGTGTAAAACAACTCCTGTTGCCTAAATACTCTACGATCCGATATGACAAACTGCTTAAATCATGCGAACTTTGTTCTCATACGTCAGATATGAGTGTAGTCTATTTCGAAAGTTAAGTGTAAGTCACCCCTTTTTGCTGCTTCAGTTGAAAATATTTATTGAAAAAGTAGTCGCGAATTAAATTTATTTTACAGATATAGACACAAGTTAGGGTTCTCTTAAACATCTCTATAATAATACGTAAGAGCTAATGTGAGAGACGGAAAATTTGAAATTATGAATAAGACCATAAGTCCGTTAGTGTGTCATAGTAGACCAAAACCCTACCATACGTATTGTATCCTAACGATTATCCCTTTACTTTTTCGTACAGGCGATATTTATAAAGTATTTACGTTGATTTTATTCCATTACTAGCTGTTGCTTGTAGTGCTACTTCGTGCGCGTGGATTTTAGAAACTTTTCCCCATATTTGCAACATTTTATTGATGCTTTATTCCTATTGGCCACAGCGTGATGTTATATATTCCTCAATAAATTTCCAATCCAACACTAAAAGAATTTTTCAAATGGGTATTCCTGAGATTTCCACGACAAACAAACAAACAAAATCTTTATAATATTAGTATTTAAATTGAAAAGTAGCTGAAAAAATAGCTCTGTTGCTTGTATTCCATTAGGTGTTAATTTAACTCGAATTTGACAAATCGCTTTACCAATGAAATTCACTGTAGTATTTACAAAATTCTAAACCTTTCTTCGTATTCTGTAACACCATTGTATTAGATGTTTGCCTTTTTTCGACTTTGGCTAATAATTTCTCAAAGAAATAAAACTGTATGATACCAAAAATTCACTTTACTTAAATTCAATCACACATAGACAAAAAGCTTAAGTCAAAAGAAAGAAACTAAGTTTCGCTTTAAATTTGTTTATAACATGAAAAATAAAATGGTCTTATAAGATTGTAAGCTCTCTGTCAATTTATATGAAAAATGCAAAATAGGATTTCACAAAATACTTTCATAAGCAAACAATTCTAAGAAAAAGAGAAACTTATAATGTACCTATTCAGATATAAAGGTCTTCTAATGGACTTCTATTAACTTTATTATATTATATTCATGTTATTTTCAAATTGATATCTTTTGAGACAACAAACTAAAATCATACAAAGTAAAATAAAATCATTACTCTTTCTTAAAATTAATATAAAATATGTTTATGGCCAAAATTACGAAGAAGACCGAAGAAAAGATGGATGTTCTATGTGAGAGATGATAAACGAAAAAGGAAGTGAGTGTTGCAACCGCTGACAGGATAGCTAATAATTAAGTATTTAAAAAAAAAGTTCACTGACTTCATGTTCCTTTGAAATTTGACGGTTTTTCTCGATTTCTCAGCAGACAACCACCAGATCCTGACCTGGTTGACCAATGGAACCATACGGAAACCACCAGCTTTCAAATAAAAAAAGAATCATTAAAATCCCTTCGCCCAGTTAAAAGTTATGAGGTAACAAATTTAAAAGAGGCATACAAATGAATTAATTGAGAACCATCTTTTTTGAAGTCGGTTAAAAAACCTGCTGCACAGCCCTTAAATAACATAGGAAATCAACACGTTGTAGAAGTAGCCTTTTCTATCCGAACATAAAAAGCAAATTCATTTTAATGAAGATTATTTTCAGAGATATATAAGAATACACTATGTAAAGAATAACTTGAAGATTCACCCTTCATCAGAACTCGACATTGAACATAGTGTATAAATTCATACAAATGTTTTTATTATTCAGAGTTTCGAAGGATCAGTTCAAGGTCAGACTGTTAAGTGAATGAACAAAATTTAGCAGACATGCTACATACAAAGCATATTATGTATAAAATAATTCTTTATGCATAAAAGCTTTTATTTTATTCAACAAATTTCAGTACAAGCTACTTAATTGTTGATAATAGCACACGCGATCTCTAGTAAATTGAATTTTTCAAATTACATCAGCGATAGAGAATCTGTCTTAGATTCACGAATTAGTGAGATTGATCACCGTTCAGTAGTGGTATTCAGTAAGAAAAAGTGAAGTGAATTTTCGGTGAATCTTGATCACGTGACAGCGCTCCTCCAATAAAAATAAAGGAACGAAGTCACGTGATCAGGATTCACCGAAAATTCACTTCACTTTTTCTTACTGAATACCACTGCAAGACATTTATTTGTGTGACGAACACAGATACTCGTCTGTACATGTAACTGGTGCAGAAAATCTTAATTTAAATGGCAATTTTACGGAGAACAAGTAAAACTTTGACGGGCCTTGCGGTCTAGTGGCTCGATTCCCGCACGGGACAAACATTTGTGTAATATTTATGAATGTCATAAAAATTTTTGTACTGCATCTGGGTGTTTCTATGTATTATAAGTATGTATTTACGAAAGAAAAGTAGTTTATGTAATATCCGTGTTCTGGTACCCTTATCACAAGCGTATAAGTTATCTGGTCCGAAGCTAGTTTAGCTTCGGACCAGATAACTTATACGCTTGTGTTGGATGTTGTGTGAAATATCCAGGAATATTTATTTAATATTATCGCTTAGTATCCCGTAATTCTGCTATGTTCGTCTTTTAGTTTTAACTCCACACATATTCTAGATTCTATTACTATAACTAGAGCCTAAATATAAATTCGATTTTATCACGTATATACGTAAAATATACCTACCTCTAGATGAAAGCCTTCTATTCATTTTAGGATTGAATGTATTACTCACTCAACTCACTTTGAATACATAAATATTCAAGGTGTTAATGCTTTTAAAATATTGCGATGCAGGTTCTGTTACCTATAAGAACTTTGACCAGCTTTAAAAGCTACATGCGTTTTAAAATAAATTATATTTAAATAGCAGATATCCCTTTATCTTATTAATTAGTGGTTTAAAAACAGATATTTACTGATTCTCAGATCTGATATGCACACAAAATTTTATAAAAATCGATCAAACCAATTCGAAAGAGTTTGCTAACTAGTACTATGACACGAGAATCTTATACGCAACTTTATTTTCGGTATTACATGAATTATTGTTACACCAGGTCCGAATGGTAGATAGATATACCTACATATATAGGCTTTCCTATGATTTTGCTACTTAACAGAACAAACAATTCCAATTATACATACATGTCAAATAAGAAATGCCAGAAGAAGAGAATATTAGCCATAGCTGTCGACAGCTCGGCGCCCCTTCACCGAAACAATGATTACTAGGGGAAGGAATAAAAGAAACGGATGCATAGCCTCTTCCCATATTGTCTTACTGAATTTGCTGACGTCATTTATTAGCCACTAACATAAAACATTTTTATGGGAAGTGATATGAGACGAACGTTTCACAATAGTTGGAAGCTCTTTGTCGGAATAACAGCAAATGATTTATAGACAAATAAAATTGTATTGCTAGATATTTGTTGTGTTTTTTGCTTATTGCTATGCTATTTCGTATTTAGTTCCAAGAAAATTGGTTATCCAAGCTCATAGCCAATTTTATAAGACATAAAATTCTGATAAGATGTCTCATTTTAGTTGGCAGCTTTTATTTTTGTGTGTACAAACAACAAATCATCTGAATTATGACTATAAAAAAATTGAAATCACAATTAGTCAAAAGTCAGATATGATAATATGATTATAATGATGTTATATTTAGATTTAAATCTTATGTGCTAAAAAAATGTTAATTATTCTGCACGTAAAATCCTAGTTTAGTAAGCGAGGGAGATTTTTTCATAAGGTGCTGTAATTTTCAATTAATTATAACAAAATCATTTAAAGTAAAATGCGTAAACTGTTATCATAGTCCATGTTAACAATTACTGGGCAGTAACGTTTTAACTACAAAATTTTAGCAATATAATAAATATACTTACTTTACTATGATACTTCTTTATTTACATTTATAGCAAAATAAAATGAAATATGATTAAAATATCATTGCACGTAAGTATCCTTAAATTCTTGTACAAAAAGAAAATAGGTAATTTATCGTTAGTGTAACATCATATCACACAAATTGAAACAGTCAGTTCATGCGACAATTACGTCTCATTAGCTTGAGAAGGCATTGTGAATACCGGGCAGGAAAATCCCTATAGGGTTTCAGTATCGCAATAGTGGGGATGCGACGTGGCGTGCGACAAGTGACAAGTCTTGCGACGTGTACGGATAAGCAACTAGCAGTCTGTGCTATTGCGATCATGTAGTCTTGATCTTTGGACGATACAAAGCTTTACAACAGGCAAAACATAAAGTTTACTAGATTTGTAATATATAAACTGTGTTAGATCTAAAATGATCCAGTGATTTTTGTAAAAGTAAATTGATGAAATGATATTTATAAACTGGTTTTGATCAATAAACTTCCATAATTATGCCCTAGTTTAAAAAAGAGGCTGTCTGATTGACGTATCTACGCAAAGTCGAAACTGCTGAAGCTATAAATCTGAATCTGCCTACATCCAAGGCTGGTAAAAAAGTGAAAATTTGCATTGGAAGCTAATTACAAATAACTTGTTAGCTTTATAAATGCTGCATGAATTCAACAAATCGTGTTATTGCATGTTTGTAAGGAATTATGCATAACCTAAGGTACGTGTTACATGGATATAGGCGAGACTTCCTTAAATAAATCAGATGTTGCTCGTTGTATGCTTACACGTAATTAGAACTCATTTATTGATGCACAGAGGCTATAGTATCACTAAAGTAATATTTCAATTGTATAGGTACATAAGAAAGCTATCGAAATAACAAATTGATTTACAAAGCTATATAGGGTCCTATTCATAGTCCTAATACAAATTTGAGAAGTTTTTGGTACAGATAATCCATTTACAATTATCAATTACTTAATAATTTATTATAATTTTTATATTGAATCTGCAATATATCAATATCCACGGCTATTTCAGACAACGACCACTAATGCCAAACTAGGCACATTCTCTTGTTTTGTGGGTACTAGAATACTGATATATTGCATATAAACTATTTTAATAACAAATGTATCAAAATTGTTTATAGTGCAACCATAAGATATTTTTACTTGTTCCGTCGGCGTTTGACGCCCCGCGACAATGCGTTTTCATTATATGCAGCTTAGTGGCTACGAGTAAATAAAGCAGCCCATATTGCCGACTCGGCTTATTCTCACGAATTCTAACCACCACGCCAGCTCACCGACTATAATCCGCTTTTTACGATTCCACTCGTCGCACGAAAAATTTGAAATGAGAAAAATAAAATCAAGTCTATTTGAATGTCGTGTTTTGAATGAATGAATATTTTATCAAAATATCTTTTATAACTTGAAAATAATTTCATTTATTTTCTGGCACTAGTTTGTAATGCATTTTATAATATTACTAGCCGTTGCCCGCGACTTCGTCCGCGTGGAATTTAAAAATTCCCCGTTTTTGCAACATTTTTCACTACTGCTTCATTTCTACTGGTCGTAGCGTGATGTAATCTAGCCTTAAGCCTTCATCGATAAATGCCCTATCTAACGCTGGAAGAATTTTTCAAATCGACCCAGTGGTTACTGGTATTAGCGCGTTCAAACAAACAAACTATTCAGCTTTATAATATTTCTTTATATATGACGTTAGGACGTTTAGTTCGTAGGACGTTGTGTGAAATGTCTGTGAATATTTATTTATTATTCATTTATTTATATATACAGGGTGTGGCGTAAATAGTGGTCCACCGTTCAAGGTTGGATACATCAGGTAGGTACCTACACCATACCAAAATTTGGAACCGGTCCGCCGACTGGTTCCAGAAAAAAAAATATTTTTAATTTTTTTTAAGAAATTTCCATTTTCATTAAGAATTTGATCACAGTTTCAACAAAAAACATTATTTTTGATTTTTTATTCGTGTTTATTCATGCTGAATGTATGAGCTATCATAAAATAAAAAAGATTTGTATTGAAATTGTAGCCTTTACGGGAAAAAGTGATTTCTTCTCAATTCTTAACCTAAATTTTATCGCATCAGTCATGTTCAGGACCGGTTTTTGAAAAAAAAATGTACTACACTGTTAGTGCCCATGCATTTAAAAATATGCTCATGATGTACTGATTATAAAATGGTATAATAGTACCGCTTTTCTAAAATAGATTTTTTTTTATTGCAATTGTAATTAAAAACGGATAAGTCTTCCTGTTACTATTTTCGCAACATAATATTTAAACAAAAATGTTGTCTTTTTGTTTTTACCCATTTAAATATGGAATTAAATAAAACAAAGTCTCAATCTTACAACTGATATTTGACTCCACGTCTCCAAATAATTCTACATCATGTCGTGTCCTATAAAAAAAGGTCGCTCTGTACCTGAACCATAACAAAAGACCTATTGAAGTGCGCACACTCTTGTAATGCGTAACGTAGCTGGAGTAACTAAACAATAGGATAGTGATAAGGAAAGGATGTAGTTTGTTGTTGTTGTCCCTTTCCTTTCTAGCAATTGAGATCGGAAAGAAATGGTACATAAACAATTAGTACGATCTACGCTCCCGTGCATCGTATACGTTTCGTTTCATTTGTGTTTAACTCCGCTGTTTCTTGCTATTCCCCTGGACTCCGGTTGATTGCCTAAGTGATTTGGACTTGTCGTTTTGGTGACATCTAATAATCTTGCTTACGTTTACCGGACTCTGATTTGCATAACGATTTGGACAAACGTGCAGTGCAGTGATAACAAAAATGTCTCAGTATACACCGCGAATATGCTGACATGCATTTTATTTACGGAGAATGTGGAGGAGTCGGCAGAGAGGCGGCTCGGCTTTACAGGGAGAGATATCCCGATCGCAGACATCCAGACCACAGGGTGTTTGGGCGAGTCCACAATGCATACACCGAAGGGAGGATACCCGGCTCAGGCGTAGGCGGTGCAAGAGAAGGACGCCCACGGAGACATGCCGATGATCAGGTACTGAATTTGGCAGAACAAGATCCTACAACCTCAGTCCGAGTCTTATCTCGCACAACGGGGATATCTACCAGAACCGTACATCGCATTTTAAAAAGACACGAGCTACATCCCTACCATTATACAAGGGTACAGACTCTGTTACCAAGGGACTATCCTCCGCGAGTGAGATTTTGCAGAGAAATGCTGCGTAGAATACGAGAGGACGAGCAATTTTTTAATAAAATACTTTGGAGTGACGAATCATCTTGCAGAAAAGATGGATATTTAAATTTACACAACTTGCACAGCTGGCAGTTAGAAAATCCGCACGTCATGAGACAAGATCGATCGCAATACCAATTTAAAATAAACCTTTGGGTCGGCATTATTAACGGACAAATAATTGGTCCATTAGAACTGCCAGAAACCTTAACCGCAGAAAGGTATCTTGGGTTCTTACAGACAGATTTACCCGTACTTCTAGAAAGTGTCCCTACAGAGATCCGAGACAGCATGTGGCTACAAAATGATGGCTGTCCCGCTCACTATGCAGTAAGGGTACGAGAGCACCTTAATGTGGCCTATCCAAACAGATGGATAGGGCGGTTAGGTCCAATACTATGGCCACCACGCTCCCCAGACCTTAATCCTTTGGATTTCTTTTATTGGGGATGCTTAAAGGAAGACGTATACAAGGGACCAATAAATAATATTGAAGAATTAAGGACCAGGATTCTGACAGCAGCTGGAAAAATCAATGAAAGCGGGTTTGCTCGACGTCTTAAACGCTCCTTTATTCGACGGTGCAGAGCGTGTATGGCTGCGAATGGGGGCCATTTTGAGCACCGATTGTATTAATCAATAAATAAATAATTATGATGTCAAAGTAGTTTTTTTTTAATACCCTGTCTGTAGTAACTTTTGTGTTCTCATTTGCCAATACAATTACAATAATAATATTGTCGTTGTCACTATGACCAAGTTTACAGTAAGAATGGGCACATAAATAAGGTAGACGAAATTTTTGTTTCAATATTATGTTGCGAAAATGGTAACAGGAAGACTTACTTATTTTCAGTTACAAATGCAGTATTTTTTTTTCTATTTTTGAAAAGCGGTACTATTATACCATTTTATAATCAGTACATCATGAGCATATTTTTAAATGCATGGGCACTAACAGTGTAGTACATTTCTTTTTCAAAAAACGCTCCTGAATATGAGTGATGCGATAAAATTTAGGTTAAGAATTGAGAAGAAATCACTTTTTCTCGTAAAGACTACAATTTCAATACAAATCTTTATTTTTTTATGATAGCTCATACATTCAACATGAATAAACACGAATAGAAAATCAAAAATAATGTTTTTTGTTGAAACTGTGGTCAAATTCGTAATGAAAATGGGAATTTCTTGAAAAAAATTAAAAATATTTTTTTTTCCGTAACCAGTCGGCGGACCGGTTTAAAATTTTGGTATGGTGTAGGTACCTACCTGATGTACCTAACCCTGAACGGTGGACCACTATTTACGCCACACCCTGTATAAATCACCTGTCACGATATTTGTCCGAGATGGACTCCTAAACTACTGAACCGATTTTAAATTTGATTTGCACACCGTGTGCAATTCGACCCAACTTGAAAGATAGGATAGCTTACATTAAGGGCCTACATCAATATTATCGTATATCATCGCCGACACGTACATATTAACACAGCCAGTAGGCACAGAAAATGAAGAATTAGGGATACTTTTCCTATTTACTCAAAATCTACTAAATATATTTTAATTCTGATTTACGTGTTTCTATATATAATAGTTACTTATGTTTTTAAAGTTATTTCATTAGTTAATACGCGATAATAGACCGACAAATGAAAAAAATAAAAAATTTGAGAGGTTGTTTCGCTAAGATTTTCTATCGAGAAAACTTTTTTCAATCGCGTTTCTGAGTTGATGCGATCCTAGATCATATATTGAAAAAACATATACTTAAAAATTAGAGCTCTAGCCATTCAATCTAAAGAAACAATGAAAACTTCGTACATAGAAAAATGCACGAAGCTATTTTGGTATCGTCTTAAAATTTATAGTCGCAATATAATTTTTTAGCAAATTATTTGTCTAGCCCTAACATTTGTATGGCAAAACAACGTTTGCCGGGTCTGCTAGTTATAGTATAAATTTACATCAAAGTGGAGTTGATTACATCGTGAATATTCTTAAATGTTTATTAATCCTACTAATTCTAATGCAGGGAAGTAATGAAAGAAAAAGCCAAAGCGTACAGTCATAGACTGCAGCAACATCCAAACAGACTTGCACACCACCTGATGGATGAAATATTTGATGGATTAAAGAGAGTACCTCAGGACCTACTCTAACTTATGAACTATGGGGATGTGTCACTGGACATATGCCTCGCAAGTCTGCAACATCCATTAAAAAATTGCTGAATGTCTCTATTGACAGATTGCAATTACAGGGGAAGATAAAAAAATAAAAATATTATTGTGAACAAAAACCAAAGAAGATTTTAACTGTATACCACAAACTCAATTTTATTCTTTCCCTATCACAAATATCTATAAAACACAGTTAGGTACTAGTAAAGATAGCAAATAATGTTGATCTCATATCGAACGGAAAGTAGTTGTATTTCATTTAGTTTTTTATACTGTCGTTTTGTTTATATGTTTTGTATAATAGATTGGAGTTTAGTATATAAAGACGGGCTTCTTGGTTAAGTGGTTCATGTAACGAACTACCGATCACGAGGTCTCGGGTTCGATTCCCGCTCGGGACAATCATTTGTGTGATATTTCTAATTGTCATACAAATGTTTGTACTGTGTCTGGGTGTTTCTATGTATTATAAGTAGGCATTTACTAAAGAAAATAGTATACCTATGTATTCTATCCGTATTCTGGTACCCATAACACACGCATATAAGCTTAGCTTGGGACCAAAGGACGTTGTGTGGAATGTTCATAAATATTAAAAAGAAAAAAAGGAACGTGAAATGAAAATCTTCAAAAATTGTTTAAGTAGTTTGTCATATCCGTGTGGTGACGGATCAGAAATATGAGCTTCACCATCCATTTCCTCCCTAAGGTGCTGTAAGAGGCAGCTAAGGGAATAAGTAAATAAATATTCATGGACATTTCACACAACGTCCTCTGGTCCCAAGCTAAGGTTTTATGCTTATGTTATAGGTACCAGAATACGGATAGAATACATATACAACTTTTCTTTTGTAAATACATACTTATAATACATACGCAGATAATGTTCTCTGTGACAGACGGAAAACTAAACCTAAGGCCGACACGCCTAGTAAATGCGACATAATAGACCAAATAACCTCCCGAAGTAAAGAAGGCCCGTGTCCAACAGTGGCCTGTTAATGGGCTAGAGAGAGAGAGAGAAAATGTGTACTTACATAAGAGAGCTTTGTGCATTCATCGCAATATTTTTGGCGTTTATCATTTTACTGGCGTTAGGTTCATGTTTGCTGCGTTTCTTCTTGTTAATTCTTTGCCAAAATATAAGTCAAAAATGAAACACTCAAATATAAAAACAAAAACACTGCAGCAGATAATATTTTTCACCCATAGTAATAAACTTAACTACTTTGTGTGTCTATCTCTGCAAGATCATACATAAACCAATTTTATTTTCAACTAGCTTTACTTTCGGATTCAGCTGGATAAAATAAGAAAGAAAGAAAGAAAGAAATAAAGAAAGAAAGAAAGAAAGAAAGAAAGTTTATTTGTAACTTGTATCAAAGGTAGATAATTACATTTACAATTAAGAGCAAACGAAAAAGAAACTAAAAATAAGATTTGATGAAGCACATTTCAAATTAAGTTACAAATACGACTAGACTCAGCTAACTAACTAAATATATGTTTAAAACCCATTCTTACGCAAAACCTATAGGCCTCCCCATATAACTCCACAACGCAGGATTCTGCGCCGCTTGCATCCAATGCAATCTAATACCTTTCGCAAATACTATAAATCCTATTATGAAATTTTAACCAATTAAATTTTTCTGTAAGGGAATCGATCACGCGACTTCGTAAACTACAGTCCGTTAGTCATTTGTCACCATCATACGACAAATTCTTCAAATACTACTAACACGTACAAAAGTTAATTAATATACCTAAGTTTTCTACAAATCGGGTTATTCAAATTTTGAAATAATATTTAAATAAACACTCTAAATAACTTTACTATAGTGCTCCCACACTTTGTTTTATTTTAATCAAGTGTACATATGAAAGCTGTAGCGTCCTTAAAAGTTTCAGCTCATCAATCAAACAGCACGTGTATTTTATTAAGTTATTTCATAAGTGTTTAGTTTATAGATATTAAAACTTGTTACTGCGTAGTTTCAAGTTGGTATTTTCAGAAACCATATGAGAACTTTCGTCATATTTTTCATTTCAAAAATAAAGAGCTTCACATTTCCTTATAATTTACATTATTTTGTAGTTTTGAACACTATGGCTAATTAAACCAATTTAAAAGATGATTTTTTAATCTAATTTTCATCAAATTAATGTAATAAATTGTATCATGCAGATTTTTCAATTCTTACCACTATTGCAGATAAAATTTTAGTTTACAAAGTCGTCTCACATAACTTGTGTATCAAATAAAAGTTTCTCGAATCTATAGAATGATAGAGCACATATCGACATCAATTGATAATGTAGTGTGACAATAGTGCAGGAAACTATACGAAATTAAAAGAAATATTCAACTACTTTGAATCAGGTCGATTAATATTTCGAGCAATATATTTTTCACTTAAATAAGAATCAAGAGAGAAGATATATGAGTGTGGATCAAGCCAAGGAAGTGTGTTTGGATCGTAACAGACGGCGCTCTATAGTCTTTGCTTACCCCCATGGGAAAAAAAGGGTGATTTTATAATAATGATGATGATGAAATAAGGGTTTATATTGCAGTTGTTTTCGAAAGAGGCATAGACTTTTAGGAGGTTTAATGTGTCTCTACTTATTGCTCATGAAAAAATAATATGGCGATGAGAGAAGCTAGTAAAATAACTCGATATAATGCGATAGGAAGAATGGTTATTGAGGGAAATGAGCCAACTTTTCTTAAAGAACAGTAAGGACTTCGATCGACCGAATAATGTGAATCGGAGGGCATTTTCATTACAAAAACGCTCAAACCGAGGTGTGGGACTTCCGAATGACACCTTTACGCATCAAAATTTAAATAATTTTACCTATTTTGTCATTGTATCTGAAAAAACGTGATTGGCTTTCAACTATTGGTTGTTGCAAGTACAAAATTTCATGTATAAAAATAGGTATCATAACTACCCTTTTCAAACCAATACTGTGTGGACCTACTATCAGTTTCGCTTGGCTAGTGACTCATGAAGCTAGATGTTTTGTATCGGGGCTTTCATCTTACGCGCTGACTGTAACAAATGATCAGGGGAAACTGATGTAGCTCAATACGACTTTTCGCTTAGGTAATTTATATTTATTTTATGTGACGTCATCGTGCACGGTATACCAGAGATGTGTACTTCATCATTAATATATTTTAACCTATATAATAGTGCTTGCAATTATTTGTTAATATGTGCTCCCTATGGATATAATTATTATGCCAATGACAGCACTGTATAAATCTCCTTTCCTTTTTAGCCTATTAACATACTACTGGGATTATTGGAATTGGAAATTGATTTACTGTACCACGGTGGCCATGTATATTGGCATATCGTTTAGTTTTGACCTGTCTTTCATTCACAGAGTTTGTTCCCTGCTTCTATTATTCCTCAGCTGGCCCTTACAGCTCCTGGGAACTAAACAACATTGAAATCGATCACCAAACACATCAGTTATTGCTATTGGAAGTTTCAGAATAAATTGATAAATTGGATATAAGGTTTTTAGTATTTTGAAAATTGTATAACTTTTTGTATAGGTACCCAGATTTTACGCTTGCATAAACACAAATACGTAAAAGCTATTAAGCGGTTGGTTTGAGTTATTATTATTCGTGTCGAAACTCTTCATAAGTATAAGAGGGGTTGCAAGAAACTTGAATGTCATTGGATTATGGACTCATAAAGTTTGACATCTGAAAGAGCTGTATGAGATGGCTTGTTTTGAATATAAAATTTATAGCTTTGATGCGGGTCACTGGGGCAGGGTCCTAACAACCCTTTAGCTTATTCGATATTTATTACTTCAAGATGATAAGAAACCGATTTATTAACTTCTTGTGTGTGGCGACTATAAAATAAAATTAGTTATATTTAGTGACAAATAGTTGAATTTTTTTAGTCACTTAAGCGTTATATGTACCTACATCGTCCAGCTATTCTGCGCTTTATCAAAGTCTACAAAAGTACTGGCCTGGTAGTGCAATGGTAAATGCCTAATAATGTTCATGAGGGTCAAAGTTTCAATTCCCGCAGCCGACAATTTATTAGTCTGAGATTTGTAATGCGTCTTCGTGTTTTCTATTTATCTATTGTAATAATGTTTTGTATAGAAAGAATTTCACCGTGCTAGTACGCTGAAGTGGCAATGGGCAGACCACATAGTTTGTAGGACTGATGATCATTGGGGAAGAAAAGTTCTAGAGTGGCGACCACAGCATAGGGGGCCCCGGTCACGGTGGAGCGAAGATATCCTTAAGATCGCGGGGAGCCATGGGATGCAAGCAGAACAAGAAGGAGAGGGGGGAGGCCTGTCCAACAGTGGACGAGGAAAGGCTGATGGATGGATAGATCTAAAGTAAATTGTGCATAAAACATTAAACTCATTGGAGATTAAAAACACAATTACTAGAAATTGGTTCAATTGTCTTTCCTTATTACTTTAAGGAGTGTTTGTGTGAGTTTGAGTGTTTGAGTGTTAGGTGTTTGTAAGTATAAACAATACATCTTATAAAGTGCTGGCGAAAAATTTTACGTTAGAAAACATGTTATCCGGAACCCGTAAGTAAAAGGTTCTTTAAATTACTCTCTTATTGACAGCTGCAATTTGTACAACCGGAAACCCAGCTGAGCCTTTTTGATGTATATATTTAATCTATTTCGTGTTACGTTTTCTTTATCACTTGAGTAAAATGTAGGTTAGTTGTGCCAAGAATACACCTTGATAGAATACACCCTTTCTAAAATAGGCTATAAAACACAAAAAATATACTTACAGACTGTTTTAAATATTATGTATTGTAGGTACATACGCAAAATAAAAATAAAACAATTTTTAATTAAAGTGGCTTTCAGCGCTTAATTTATGAATTTATGTTATCTAAACGTAAACTAAGTAAATATTATTTAAAAGTAAAGAAGTTTTCAATACTGTTGTCTTCTTAAACTTATGAAATTCTAAAAATATTTCATTTTATAGTAGTTTTCGTAAAAAGTAGTTTTATTTAAACAAATGAGTCGCGCAAGTGTTAGAGAGTATAAAATTATTTTAGGTAATAATATAATTAAAAGTTGTACAAAAATATTTTGCTAAAAATAATCATAAAAATGAATTATTTCGCCTGAAGTATTCTAATCTGATATATCTTTTAAAATAAACTGTTTGATACGTTGCCAGTTTTGGGGCCATTTTAGGGACCATGCACCCCTCAGGGATTCAATTTAGATGTTTGGATCTGATAAGGCAAGACTATCTCAACAAAATGGCAGAATTCTTTCACGTAAGAAGGTTGAAAGGCATTAAATAACTTTACACTTGATTCAGTGAAATAGCTTTATTTGAAAAAGGAAACATCAAAAAGATTTCAACAAATGTATTAAATCGAGGTAGCTCAAAAATGTTCCTACTGAAGTGACCATTTTTGAGCATTAAATAAAGGTGTTATGAAATCTATCAATGGAAGCTATAATATAGATTTTCTAATAAAAAAGTTGTGTTATCATTGCCGAATTGTGTTATTATTATTTATATTACTAGCTGACCCGGCAAACGTTGTTTTGCCATATTAAAAAAAAAAAGTTTGAATAATAGATGTTGGCCGATTCTCAGACCTACTGAATATGTATGCAAAATTTGAGAAGAATCGGTCAAGCCGTTTCGGAGGAGTACGGTAACTAACACTGTGACACGTGAATTTTATATATTAGATAAGATTATCTTTATCTTTACTTCATAAAAAACAAAGTCGTAATTTTTGTATGTATGTCCCTATGTGAGCTTAAATCTTCAAAAATACGCAACGGATTTTGATGCGGTTTTTTTAATAGATAGAATGGTACAAGAGGATGGCTTTTTTTGTATATTTTATTGGAGTTTGCTGTTTATTGGATGAGATATGATTAAATTTGCCGAGAAATTCGGACGCGCGCGACCTCTAAATGAAAACGCTGCCTTATCTATGTGAGGTACAACAAAATAATGTATGGAGGAATTGTTTGTTATCTATAGTTCTTCAAAAAAGTCCGCGAGGGCATATGTCTATCTTATAAGGGAAACACGCTGTACCCATAATAATGTCAAAAAAATTATTAAATTCAATAGGGTGTTTTCAAAAGCTATTTATGTGTATATAGTAATATTTTTAGCAAATTAAATAGCTTAGTTAGCTTACGCAATTAATATAGATTATAACTGCTTTTTACAGCATGCAATTTAAATGAATATCTTAAGAGATATGACGAAAAAAGAATTAAGAGGATACCAAAATAGCTTCGTGCATTTTTCTATGTACGAAGTTTTCTTTGTTTCTTTAGATTGAATGGCTAGAGCTCTAATTTTTAAGTATATGTTTTTTCAATATATTATCTAGGATCGCATAAACTCAGAAACGCGATTGAAAAAAGTTTTCTCGATAGAAAATCTTGGCAAAACAACCTCTCAAATTTTTTATTTTTTTAATTTGTCGGTCTATTATCGCGTATTAACTAATGAAATAACTTTAAAAACATAAGTAACTATCATATATAGAAACACGTAAATCAGAATTAAAATATATTTAGTAGATTTTGAGTAAATAGGAAAAGTATCCCTAATTCTTCATTTTCTGTGCCTACTGGCTGTGTTAATATGTACGTGACGGCGATGATATACGATAATATTGATGTAGGCCCTTAAGTACGCGCGACAATATAAAATACTTAAACTGTTGGTTGAGCAACGCGAACGTTTCCTCGGTCTTCTGTCCATACCTACTCTAATGTTTGGATATTTGGTTATTGCGGATGTATGGATAGATTTTCATGAAACTTTCCTAAATACCACGCGTACGGAGTCGCGGGCAACAACTAGTATTACATAAAATAAATTATTTTTGGTAATGAACCTTAAAGTAGTACAAATGTATTTTGCTCCAAAAAATAATCGTAAAAATTAAATATTTCATCTGAAGTACTCGTATTCTAATATTATACTCTCTATGTACTCTAAGAACTGCATTAAATTCCGTTGCGTATTCTTGATGATATAACTTCACAATAAGGACATACATACAAAAAACGACTATGTTTTATTATAAGTAAAGATTATTTAAGTTTTGATAAGATTATGTACTTTTTAAAAGTCCATAGTTATATATTGTTTTATTCGTAAAATATTGCAAAACCTACAAATACTTTCGCAATATCTCTACAATCTCAATAATATCAAATTATCAAAATTATTTTTTTGCTGTTATTTAATTAAGTGTATATTTAATCTTACCTATGCAACATTGAAATATTTGTTTTATGTAGCTTCGAGGTACTACAAAATAGTTACCTATAAGCGCAGTAAAAATGTTTTCTTAGAAATACAATCATAATATGATTCATGTCATGGTCGTAAAGCACTCGTAGTATAGAATTTCTAGAAAACTTGCTTTATTCTAGGTAATGGATAGAAAACTTCTTAAAACAGTTGTTGTTGCTATAAATAGTTAGTTCCCTACTGATAAAGTGATAAATACATCGTTTGTAACATTTTAGTATTAAGAGTCTATTTTGAAATTGCATATTATTTTCATTTTATATATGATAAATGCATATTATTTCACTTTTAATTTATTACTTATACTTATACTTTACTACTTATAGAAGCTCGAGCCAGTGACGGATGAAGAATAGAAGTGTCACCAACCCTTATTCTTTCCAGGGTGCTGCAAAACAGCTAATGAAAGCAGGTACACAGATAACATACTCTATGAGAAACGTAAGACAGAAAATAAAGAATAAGAAGAAAATATTATTAGAAAAAATCTATTACTCAATGAAAAATGCAAAATTTTTTACATAGCTCTCTGAACAAGAACCTCATTTTTAACTAAATTTTTAAGATTTCGTTTAATCGGTTTTGTTACCAGATTTCAGAAAATAATTGAATTATAAAAAGCTTCAAAGAAATAAAATTAAATGAAAAATACCCTCCTTGTACGACCTTATACGGTGAATAACCCATATTATAACGAACGTCAATGCATCAAACGATTAGTATGAAAGAGGCTGTAGAAGCATTACGCCAATAGCCGTAAACGCTGAAGCTATGAACGACAACTTAATGCCTTTCTCTTTAAGTTTTTAACCAACAGGAGTAGATACAACCCCTGTTTTCTTTAAAAAATAAATTGTAAGCTTGGAAGGGAGCCGATAAACGCACAACAACACTCACATTATTCCATTTAACTGCGTCCATGTCTTTACGCACGCACTGCACGAAATCGACACACGCGAGAGATGACACTGTACTCTTACACTCTCAAAAATTGTTTTGCAGGAGTCACTTTACCAACTCCTTTTGTATCAATGCTCCAATAGCGTTCTAAAATCAAATGCGGTTCACATCGATCATGCTATTATGCGAGATTAACCTCAAATATGAATTCAAATTGTGTTCTATTATTTACTTTCATGTTTGTGATAATTTCAGGCCAGTTATTATACTTATTTTTTAATTTTTGGGCATCATCATCATCAGACGTATTGATATAGGATTTAGTTTCAAATTTCTGTCTTTCATAGAAGATCCCTTAGCTGGCACTTACAGCTCCCTATGATGAAAATACTGTGAATAAAGACCATGGTATCATATCGGTGTATTTCTAATTGGACACAACCCTCCATAGAGCAAATCTTTCACTAAAAAGAAAGAAGAATTATATGACCGAATTAGTCTCTGATATGAATATATTTAATCGCAACGAGTTCTCATTTGTCCTTTCAGAATTCTTACAAGAAATATATATCTTTATTTGTCAGTTAACATGAAGTAAATCGGTAGATACCGCCCTAACTGCTACTGCGGACGCGTTGTGGCCCATTCTATTATCCTAACGGCTCAATATAACGTTTACCCAAAAATGTTTATAGCACATACGACCGCTTCCAGCCCGACCTAATCAAGCGACTCTACACAACGACTGGTGTACTTTTTCTGCTTACATGAGATAATGTCTTTCGTAAAGCTATATACATATATTTCTTTTTTATTGACAACTAGCTAATGCCTGCAGTTTCATCAGCGTTTGAATTTATTCGGTCCCCCTCCGCTGATATAAATCAAACCTTTTTAAATTATACAAAAAAAAAACATCCTCTTAAACCATTCTATCTGTTTCAAAAAACCGCATCAAAATCCGTTACGTAGTTTTCAAGCTCACGTAGGGACATAATATATACAAAAATAACGTCTCTGTTTTATAAGAGATAAAGAGTAATGTTAATATACAAAAATTTTTCCATATTTAACATATCACAATAAATATAAAAGGTGAATATGCACCACTAGTTACATCACACATTGTAAAAATTCGGCAATATATTGGAAAACTCACAGCAACGCAGACCGCCGATATCCGCATGGTATAACGCTTTTACATCATATTACTCTCGCATTCAACGAGATTGATGTGTGAAAAAAGCTCTTGAAATTGGTAAAAAGGGAAGGCTAAGTGTTAGGGGCGAGAGTGATCGAAAAATGTAGGCTTGGCTTCGATTTTGTCACGCATTTCATTCAACAAATGTTCCCTTAAGACGGTACGATACCAAATTATGCTCCATACAAAAGTATGGGTATCGTACTTCCGTTTTTTCTTCGCGAAAGGTAAACCGATTTTAATAGTTTTTGCGTTATATTATAGATAAAGAGTATATCTATGCTTCTATCACTTTCTTTTTTTCAAAACATTATAACTAAAAGAAATATGACGATCCGAAAAACCCACTTTTTTCGGTTTTCTTTAGATAAAGTTGCAGCGTCTATCACACAAATTTGGTAAAGTTTTACCACAAAAGAAAGTGATAGAAGCATAGATATACTCTTTATCTATAATATAACGCAAAAACTATTAAAATCGGTTTAACTTTCGCGAAAAAAAAAATGGAAGTACGAAACGTCTTTTTTCAAAGAATTTGTAGGTAAAATCCTTCATCTATATTTGTCCCTTTCAGCGCGGCGCTCGGAAATAGGGATAGCAATACCTAAGGCAAATACCTAAATGAGGAGTACAGTACCCTCTTAAGACTCAATTTTACTTATGTGTTACACGTTTTATTAGTGGTTAAATCTTTGCGAGTAGTTTAAAGAACGTTATACTAACGCAGCAGGCCCCGAAGTGTTCGTGGTGTGCTAACGACGTTCGACAGGACTATCATTTGTGTAATGATTTTATATTTGTCACACAATGACATATTTATATTGCGTCTCGGTTTTTTCTATCTGTTTTAAGATGGATTTATAGAAAAAGAATAAGTATTTGTGTTCTGGCAATGGCAAACGTAACAGACTAAATAAAGTGTAACTTGGAACTAGAGGACGTTGTGAGAAATGTCCTTAAATATGTATTTTTTTTATAGAATTTGATATGCAGGTGTGCAAATTAAATGGTTTGTACAATCTAACAGTATTTTGCATGGACAATATCTTTGAGCCTAAAATAATAAAGAAGGCTTTTTATTTGCTTATCTTCTGTAATATAATAAGGTAGACGGTTTTATTTGCTAGTAAAATAGGTGTAAAGGTATACCATACAAAAGAGTTTATCTTTCTCATAAAGAATCTGCCCTACTGCTTGGTTTATCTAGGTAAATTATGTTTGCATTTATTATGGAACTGCCAACTTTTAAGATGAAATAAATTACGGTAATTTATTTTATTTTAAATAATAATTTTTGCGCGAGTTTAAAACAAAGGTTATGTTTTGCTATATACATATTTTTAATAGCGTAAGTTACTGCTTGGTAAAAATTCTTGTGTAAAGTTGCATTAAACTGTTTACTATGTACTAAACCAAGTTATAATAAACACAACATAATTATTATTTACTAGACGTTAACAAAAATTTCGTAGGCACGGAATTTAGAAACAAAATCTTAAGAAATTATACAAAAAATCTATCCTTTTGAACCAATTTATCTACTAAGAAAACTACATCAAATCCGTTGCGTAGTTTTTTTTTATTTTTTTGTTTTTCCATGACGTATCTGGATTTTGAGGACCAAATCCATCATATTAATTACAATCTACCCTACAAAGGCTAATAAGTAATTTTAAACTAACTTACATTGCTAAATAGAATATGACTAAGAATGTGTCCATTAACACTTTTCTTATTGTCTCTATTAAGGCGAAGACAATTTGTTCATGTGTTCTTTAGAACTAGCACTTATTGCAGTATTAGCACTATCACTTTTAAAAAACTAGTTCAAACGGTTTTGTTCTTTGAAGTCTTCTGACTAGATCCGTATTATCAAGGAGCTGTATAACCTCAACATTTACGTGATGATGAAGTCGATTGTGATGAGCTTCAGCAAACTTTTTAATTATAATTGCGACCTTGTCAACCTTTAAATCGTTGCGTTTATTATGCCTCTTAAAACTTTGTTCTGGAATCTTTGAATAATTAGTACATTGCTTGGTTTGGTACAGCCCTAAAGCTGAATACCATAAGTCCACACTGGCATAAGGACTTGTTTGTATAGTAATAATTTATTCTGTACTGACAACAAAGAATCCTTTCCGAGAAGCCAGTACATACTTTTATAGCGAAGCTCCAACATTTCGCGTTTCTTTTTAACGTGGGCTTTCCATCGCAGCTTCGTGTCTAAAGTCATGCCCAGATATTTAGCGGTGTTTTCGTGTGGTATAATCTGTTTATTAAGGTACAACGGTACATAATTTACTCTTTTGTTGGTAAAGTCTTTATGTATAGACTTTGCCTCGTTTAACTTAATTCGCCACTTTGTTGTCCATTTATAGAGCGTATTTATAGCTGCTTGCACTTTTTCTATGGCTTCCGTTTGAGAGTCTCCTATAGCCATAATGGCTGTGTCGTCAGCAAACGTAGCAACTGTGTTATTTTGTAATTCTGGCATATCACACGTGTAACGCAGGTATAGGACAGGACCTAGAACACTCCCTTGTGGTACACCAACTTTGATTTCTTTAAGGTCAGAATATGCATCGTCGTGTCTTACTAAAAAATTTCGTTGCGTTAAGTAGGACTCTAGGATGTCGGCATATTGTTTGGGTAGAAAATTTCTTAATTTATTAATGAGGCCTTTGTGCCACACTTTGTCAAATGCTTGTTGCACATCTAGAAACACAGTTGAGCACACTTTCTTATCTTCCAAAGACTTTTCTATCATTCCAGTAATTCTATGCACCTGGTCGATAGTGGAGTGCTTTTATCTAATACCAAACTGATTGTCTGGAATTAATTGCGTAGTGTTGAAGTTTAAAGCTCACATAGGCACATAATATATACTTACAAAAATAACGACTTTGTGTTATAATCAGTATATTATTATATTTATTTTTCGGGTTCGATTCCCGGTCAGTACAAATATTTGTGTGATGTTTTTAATTGTCATACAAATGTTTGTACTGCGTCTGGGTGTTTACTATGTATTATAAGTATGTATTTACAAAAGAAAAGTAGTATATGTATTCTATCCGTAGTCTGGTACCCATAACACAAGCATATAAAGCTTAGCTTGGGACCAGAGGACGTTGTGTGAAATGTCCATGAATATTTATATTTATTTATTTATTTATTAACATTTTTTTTATTTAAAATTTTTTGTAACCCTATTTTATGTTTTGTAAATAATATTGTAAATACTACTGATGAATAAATAACTTAAACAAATTACAAAAAAAAAATATAATTATATAAATCTCAAACTTGCAGTTTTGTAGAAGATTGAAGGCTAGATTAATATAAAAACCTACAAGCTTGTAATTTAATATCATAATAAGAAAACAGATTTTTAAACAAAAGTTCTTATTGCTTTTCTGTCAAAAAAGGTTATTTAAAATATAATATCTCAAAATGTTTCAGAAGCAATAATAAAGATCATCTATACGTTTCGAATCGGTTTCAAAATAAAGAATTATCTAACTCCGAACCCTGTATTAAATAAAATAGTACGATTTGCAGTTTCATTATTACGTCCCCTTGGTCAATGAGCTTATTGAATAGAATGATAAGGTGCCATAGTAATTTCCTGCCATTTACCATCATTATTACTCTTCCCTAAGATCACGACCACATAATGTCGTCCGGAAGGGTGACTTACTCACAAAAAGTACAACTACGGCAAATTTCTATAGAATTTTCTGGAAAACTATTTCCGTCTGGTACTATTTATTGAAAAGTCCGGATATGGCGGTTATTGTATGAAGATTGAAATTGTGGTACTTATAAAAATTAGGGGCTAAAAGGGGCTAAACCCATCCCAACACATTTGAATGTGAAGTGTGAGGTTATGTTGAAAAAGTCTGTTCAAGATATGAGTGCACGAAAGGACTGTATTGTATTCAATATAGCACTGAATAAAATATTTCGTATTGGACGATTGTAGAATTTTATCTGTCCGTGTGGTGACGGATTAAGAATACAAGTGTCACCACCCCATCTCCTCCCAAGGGTGCTGTAAAAATCAGCTAAGGGATATTGCACACAGATAACATCTTCTGTGAGAGACGGAAATCTCTAAAATAAACCCTGTGCCAACACGCCTGGTCAGCGCGGCACAGTAGACCATAATCCCTCCCAAAGTGGAGGAGACCCGTGCCCAACAGAGGGACTTAAATGGGCTGAAGAAGAAGAAGAATATTTTAAATGAATTCCGACTTGTAAATTAAATATTGCTGTTAGTTACTACCACAGTTTACTACGAAACCTAGCAGAGCATCTTTATGAAGTTCCCCTTAGAAAGAATCCCGTTTAACCTTTTATCTACCTAAAGCTAAAATGGGACCCTATTATTTCTCTGTCCGTCTGTCTGTCACCAGGCCAGGTCATCTCTGGAATGGTGATAGCTAGAGAGCTGAAAATTTTAAGGTTTGTGTATATCAGTTGATGCTACAACAATAAATAATCATCGTCATTTTCTGGTCCCATCATATTCTCTAAGGGGCTGTAAATCTAGGGTTATTTAAAGGCGATGACGAATATATTATAATAACTAGCTGTTGCCCTCGACTCCGTCCGCGTAGAATTTAGGAAATTTTCCCCTGTTTTTGCAACATTTTTAACTACTGCTTCAGTGAGAGTATTATAAACGTAAGAGTAAACAAATATAATCAGAATGAACGAACTGCTAAGCTATCAGGAGTTACACGTGTTATTGTGAGTCAACCATAAAATATAGATATGTGCTGTTTCGGGATATTTTTTAGACAATTTTATGTAGAATATTTCCGTCATACATGATTTCTATGTAACTTTAACCATTAAGGCTGCACACGCGACGGAAGCTTAAAAAATGGAGCACCTTTTCCCGTTTTCCCAACATTTCCCTTCACTACTCTGCTCCTATTGATTGTAGCGTGATGAAAAGTATACTATAACCTGCCCAGGAGTATGAAGAATAATTGTACCAAGTTTCGTTAAAATCCGTCGAGTAGTTTTTGTTTCTATAAGGAACATACAGACGGACAGACAGACAGACAGACAGACAGACAGACAGACAAAAATTTTACTGATTGCATTTTTGGCATCAGTATCGATCACTAATCACCCTCTGATAGTTATTTTGAAAATATATTTCATGTACAGAATTGACCTCTCTACAGATTTATTATAAGTATAGATAACGGTAAGGAACGCTTCGTGTGCGAGTCCAATTCGTACTAGACTGGTTTCTCAAATTTATAAACTGCTAGTGCCTGAATGGTAAGTGGCAATATAACTTTTAATAATGGTAAGGTACTATCTATTTAAAAGCTTATAAACTTTTGCCTGAAACACGTTGTACTCCTTTGGAAACTCAGACAATGTTAATTATATTTTTTACCTGAACCAGTTTCTTGAAGTATGAGAATGATTCTTACCTACGTAGAGAATCGTAAGGCACAGCTAGCTAGCTTTAACACAAATATTAACGGATTTTTGAACTACAATACCTACTTCTGAAAGTTAATAATTCATTATTTGGAACCCTGTTGGGACCAGAGGACGTTGTGTAAAATGTCTATGAATATTATTTATTATTATTATTTATTTATTATGTACCTATGTACATATATCATTTAATGTTTGCTTATTCTTACTAAAAAGTCCACATCATAGTACCTACTAACAATATATCAAATTAAATTGTCGTATAGAAGAAACCCATGTTCCAACAAAGAGGGAAGTGTATGAGATTCGATTAATGGCCTCTAATTACGCAATTTCTGGTGATCTCTAATTGTGGTGTGGGCCCGTATATTCTGCGTGACAGTGGGTTATTTCCCCTGAGGGCGGTAAAGATAGCGGTCCACATGAACGTGAAAAATTTACTGGAATCGTTGAATTTTTAAAAGGGTTTTGAATTTTTTATAGCAAGAAAGGGTGTGTACGCAAGATCTATATGTTTTTTACAATTTACAGATATTATCCGTTGTAAATTAATTAAGACTTTTTCTAGTACTTCCGCCATCCTTACTTATTAAAAAAACAAAGTGACTATTTTGTATCTATGTACCTTATGTGAGATCTTCAAAACTACACAACGATTTTCGATGTGGAGACTATCAGACTTGATAAAATTCGCCATTATGCAATCAGTGACTGATCATAGTGACAACGTCGTAATAGCAGACTTGGCTCCCTGGTCTGTCGTCTCTGTGTCAACGACATAACTCACCAATTCTACCTGAGAGGAACTTTCTTTCTATATAACTATCACACACAACGTCCTCTGGTCCCAGGCTAAGCTTATATGCTTGTGTTATCGGTACCAGAATACAGATATACTACTCTCTCTCCAGCCCATTCACGTCCCACTGTTGGCCACGGGCCTCCTCCACTTTAGGAGGGATTTTGGTCTACTATGCCGCGTTAACCAGGCGTATTGGCATAGGGTTTATTTTCGAGTTTTCCGTCTCTCACAGAGGATGTTATCGGTGTACAATATCCTGACTTTTACAGCACCCTTGGGAGGAGATGGGGTGGTGACACTTGTATTCTTAATCCGTCACCACACGGAAAGTCGTTAGTCGTAGTCGTTCGTCGGGTAGTCCGTTACATGAACCATTCGACCACGAGGCTTACTTAATGATTGTAAATTAATATGAATATTTACAACATGAAATCAATATGCACCATAATTAGTTTCATTTCAGTTAAATTTATGATGCAAAAAAATTGATGCCATAAGCTTTCCAAATCAGATTACAGAAAAAGTTCAGTTCTAATGTTTAGCTTCTCATCTGGAAGTTAATTATAAGCTTGTGAAAATCATTTTAAGTATTTGAAATAATATTTCTTAATACCACTGCTATTATTTTTATATCTATGTGTTATTCACGACGCGATGGCATGACGGCAGTCTAAAATTATTCACAGTCGTGGAGCATTGTTCTCTCTTACTTTATTTGTCTCAGCTAACAGTCTACCACATTTTAATAGTCTTTTTGTATTGTTGCGTGTCGTTTACAAGGCTAATCCTTCCACTTTAGTAATTTGTGTTCGAAAATAAAAGTCTATCAAAGTATTGTCACTCTACATGAAAGAGAAACAAATTATCGTTTGGAGTATATCTTTGCGAGATTAAATTCATTAAATGCGTTGCTGCAATGCATTCGTTCCTACACGTTTTATACATAATTAAATGCTTTGTATACTTAAAATCAAATCCTTGTACAATTATCGTATTAAAAAGTAGTTTGAGAGAAAAAACATAAAAAAATCTACACAGCCGAACATAGAACCTCCTTTTCTGAAGGTCAATTAAAAAGTTACCGATTATAACAAATACTACATATTGTGAAAAATACCCTGGGTCAAGGTTAGGCTCAAGGCAACACGATCGCCCGGTAAGGCAAATAAAAAACAATTATAAACTGTCAAAAGACAAGAGGAATATATTTTCTGAAAGGAAAATACGTTTAATTCCAACTGGCTTTAATACTTTTACCAAAATCATAATTGATTTATTTGAACTATTCACATGTCCACATTCAAATGGAACAGGTTTGTTGACAAGTTTTTTTAAAAAAGTGTAATACTATGTCAAGTAGGTATACCTATTTATTTAATTTTAAAAACAAAATTAATAATTACGTAAATGTGGAATTTTGATTTAAAGCAATCGAAGCTTCTTGCTAATAAACCTAAACAATCACTATATAATATTTAATACACAAAAAGAAAATATTTATAAATAAGATGGGGACAGCAACAAAGAAATAAAAACAGGGTTTTTGCTTTAGTGATGTGTACACAAAGGGCTAACTGTTGCTGCCAATAAATTGTGTGTCTGAATGTCTCTATAATAATGTCTCATTGGACCAGGGATATAGTAAAAGAGAATGGGTGTCTGGAAGATGCAATGCAAAATTATCTCTCTTCTTTTTTGGGATAAATATTTCCATTCGGGTTTATATGCCTTTGAGATTTTGCACATATAAATAAAAAATAAAATCAATTAATGTGTAGTATTGTTCTAAATTCGGTGACGGATCAGGAATACAAGTATCACCATCCCATTTCCTTCACAGGGTGCGGTAAAAGCCAGCTAAGGAATACTGTACACAGATAATATCCGTAAGAGACGAAAAGCTGGAAAATAAACCCTATGGCAACACGCCTTTCAGCGCGGCACTTTAGACCATACCACCCAAATTAGAGAAAGTACATGCCCAATAGTCGAATAATAATAAAAAATAGTAAAAAAAAACTAAATAACACGCTTTATTTAATCGAATTATTGCCTTGTCATCGGTCTTTGACAGGTGTGCAAAATTTGAATAGAATCTGACCGTTTAAAGTGGGTCAAAATAGCGTCCAAAGGAGTCGGTTACAAATATACAAACATACAAACAAACATACAAACAAACATACAAGTGAAGCTAATATAAAGCGTGTAATAATGAGCTGAAGAGAGAGAACGATTATTCTGAAAACGATACGACAAATTTTCTATAGGATACGGAAAAAAATGTTTGCATATTACTCACCACAAATGTTATGAATAAAAAATTAAAAATAAGTAGGTATTTCTATAACTAAAATCTCCCTTCACAAACTAAAAAGATAATTGTTGTGGTGTTCTATGCATCACCATACTTAATTAACATACGCAGCAGTCCAATTGGGGTTCGAGCGAAAATTTATTGTACGGGGAATACATTAATACAGCTCTACAATAAATTCTTGAGCTATTTTAATAATAATAAATGCTATATTATACCGTTTCTGTATATTAAATCAATCTAATAATAGATGAATAGCTGTAATTTCTTAAATTTCTTAACAAAATCGTTATCTTTACGTAAATACACATCATATTACTAAAACGATTTAAATTTTAGATTTGGTACACAGAAAAGACATAACCTATTTTTTTATGCAAAAATAGGTACCTATATATATTTACACATTTATCATGTTTTGTTATGCTTTAATTAGATTACTTAGACAAGCAATATTACGAAGAAAGTATTGCAGAATATTGCTAAGAGTCTTAAAATATTACCATAACTCTAGACAAGCTTGTACAGATTTACGGTAAGCATAAACAGACCTTTATAAGATTACATTAGCTTACAAGAGACTGCATTAAAGAGATTTACGTTATAATCGTTAAGAAAACAGATAGAAGACATTAAATTTAATCTAAGGATTCATTTCAAAACTGATAAGGCGAAAACATTTAGTCTAACGATATTTCTAAGTTAGCTAAATTGAGGTCCACACGAAAAATTCTAACGTTATAGAAGCGTTAAGTCGTCAATATTAGTACAATCACATTATCAGGTCACAGTAATACGAAAATTTGTGTGTGTATGTAAGTATGTTTGTTATTCTTTCACGACTTATGGGGGCTTAAATGATTAGAATGTTTTGTACTAAATTAGCTTACTATCTAAATTCACTTTCTGGCTATTTTTGATGGAAAAAAAGCCAGTGTTCCCGTGAGACAATTGATTAATTTGTTGTTGTCTGAGGTTTTACATTTTAACGGGGCAATGTTACAAGGCACAATTAGTCTATGTGTAATCTAGTTCAAACAAAGAGATTTAGATATCTTCTGCCTATCCTTGAAATTCTGAAGTTTTACCAATAGGCTAAAGCCTGTAAAAAAACTTTACTATGCCCTATAAAATAGAGTTAGTGGCCTTGATAGCGATAGTGAAAACTAACCACAGATCCCTATAAAACTACGGTACTTTTATCGTTGAACGCGTAAATTCCGGATCCTCTGGGATTGTAATAAATAGCTGGAATTCTGAACTTCGACCAGTGCCATCGACAAGCCAGATAGGACTTAAACATAGCTCCTCTCTAACATCTTACTCGGTTTCATTCTTAATCAGATTCGAATAAAACTTTTATTTTTCTTGAAATTTAGTTTTAGAGAAGAAATACTTTTTAAACGGTTTGATTTTAAATGCTTTTATATAAGCGTTAATGTGAAGTGTATTGATAAAACGAATATAAAAATCACAATTTGCTTTTTTACTTGAAATAATATTTCAAGTAAAAATACAATATTGAGTATAAAATTTTCGAATCCCAGCGTTTATCTGCGACATTCTCATTTAAAATTGCTTGATCGATTCTTATAAAATTGAATGTAGTGTGTAATAAGTCTGAAAATACGACATTTTATTTCCTCATTGATTTGATTATTAAAAGTGATCTCTTAATATTATCAACTAGCCGTTGCCCGCGACTTCGTACGCGTAGAATTTAGAAAATGTTCCCCATTTTTGTAACATTTTTCACTACTGCTTCTCTCCTATTAGATGCAGCGTGATGTTATATAACCTATAGCCTTCCTCGCTAAATGGACTATCCAACACTGTAAGATTTTTTTAAATAGGACCAGAGGTTCCTGAGATTAGCGCGTTTAAACAAACAAACTCTTCAGCTTTATAATATTAGTATTATTTAAGAAATGACTATTCTTTGAATTTGTTTACATACACAAAGTTACGTACAAATAATATTAGTTATAAACAAGGGGCCTATGATTATTGTAATAGTTTTACATACATAAGCAATAAGAGACGTTTTCTTTATTATTTTACTAGTAACTCACAATGTTACGGTCAAGGAGAAAAAGGCCAAAACAGCAAGTAAACAATCAATCAAGATAATTCAATTAAAATCAAGTCCAATACACTCGGTAGGAGGTGATGCAGCTTGATTTATAGCCTTACCACAACACAGATATACAAAACTTTAGCCTGTTACTAAAATAATAACCTTTTTTTAACAACTTTAACGATTTACAAAAATAATTATTATTTTGTAAATAACTAAAGTTGGAAATATACTTAAAAGATATCTTAAAAGGTATTAAAATCTAAATCAGCTTTAACAATTAAGAGTATAGTTCTTTACTTTTATATGTCCCACAAAAATAAAATTTTCAGAAGACAATATTATTATTATTAGTTAATTTAAAAGTTATTTTGAATTTGTCAACATGTATAATCAAACTACATAGAACATCATAAAGTTATCTAAATCATTCAGGATTTTAATAGACGTTCTTAACATTGTGTAAGGAACTAATCTAGTTAAAATTAAACTAGATAATAAAAAATCTGGTCAGCGTGGTATGCCTAGTCGACTTCAGTAGACCAGATTAGATGAAATACACTCTCATAGTACTCAAGAAACTAATGGTCGGATTTTATTAGCAAAAACCAAAAATGCAACTAAATATATTCTTTACGAACTAAGAAAGATTGAGTTAAAGAACTGGTTCAAAAAAATATTGCAAGGGTTTTTATTGCACTGTAAAAATATGCGCATAAAGATTAATGATGTAGCTGTCATCTGTTCTTTATTTACGAGAACGCTCTCCCACAAACTTAATGATGAACTCGACCAAATGCTTTTAACATTTTTCCGTGTGCATAATAATCTACACGCTAACTAATTTTCCAAATGATTTGCAAAACAAAATTCCTTATACCTAATTTTAAAACTAATAATAGCTCGTGTTAGTTGTGCACAATTCGACCAAATAAGTGAAGTGATATTATCGATTCCATAACAGTGAGTGATAACCGGTTAAATATAATAATATATATTTTCTAAGATGACTAGAAGTCACGAAAATATCAATACTGAGTGAAGTGAAGTCATTTTTACGTAAATAAATTAGTTTGTAATTATTTTAGTAAATAGATCACTTTAATGATGAGAAGGAATGTTCATTTCTCTTTGTACTATTCAGTAGTTATTATTCTCAGAAATATCATACGCTGTTGCCCGCGACTGCGTACGCGTGAAATTTTATAAAAAACTAGCTGCCCCGGCAAACGTTGTTTTGCCATACAATTCTGTGTAAAAATCAACAACAAAAAATTTCATCAAAATCGGTCCAGCCAATTGTGAATCTAAACCATCCTCAAACCTCCTTGAATACACACAACAAATTTCATCAAAATCGGTCCAGACGTTTAGAAGGAGTTTAATTACAAACACACGTACAGAAGATTTATTTAAATAAAGATTCCCCGTTTTCGCAACATTTTTTACTAATGCTTCACTTCTATTGGTCTCGTATTATGTTATATAGCTTTCCTAAATAAGTGGACTATGCAACAAAGAAGACTTTTCAATTCGAACCAGTAGTTCTTGAGATTTGTGCGTTAAAACAAACAAACTCTTCAGCCTTATAATACTAGTTTAGATAAATATTTACATAAGGAAATCTTTTCTGTAGTGTTAATTAATTTAAATTTACATTGCTGTACCTTATCAAAGTAAAACTTCAAGGAGGTTTACGTAATCTTTAAAATTTTCCGACAGACTTCAACCCTTGTCAGACCTTTGTTCAACTCTTAACATTTCGGCATCAAGTTGTTTTCGCTTAAATTCTTTTATTACATAACTTAAGTACCGACATAATTACCTATTCGGTGTTTATTGTTGCTTTTGTCTAAAGTTTCAACTAAAGTGGAACATATTTTTACTCATCTTTAAACAGTTCATCTTTACATATCATAAAACGAAGTCGTCATTTATGTATGTGGACATACATATTTAAATGACGATTCTGCGAGCTTAAATTTTGTGTTTAATGTTGTTTTATTAATAGATAGAATGGCTAAAGCGAATGGTGTTTATGTATTATGTTTATGTTTATTATTTTTTTATGAGATTAGTATTATTAAGATTAGTATTATTACATTTATTTAGCTTCGAAGTGAGAATGTTATAAAGGGTTACCAGATTACCCATCATCAATGATGCTACAAGGCCTATAATGTTGTTAGATATAGTTTAGAGTAGACACTTTAAATATGTAGTGTTCAATTAACAAAATATATATAAAGGTGATTGTTATTCTCAACGAGGTTTCACGATGCACTAGACACTGCAACGACTATTACCTGACGGAGTTTCCGGAAAATCGTTATAGCTCACTTGTTTAGGGTATGTTCATAGTGAACAAGCGAATTTATATTATTTTATCTGTTATCGATCGAAGCACATTTATACCAGGAATAATCAAAGGCAGTAGAAATGACGGTAGAAGAACTACTTATAGTGTTGTTTTTGGTATCGGCAATGCAGCTACAGTAGGCGCGCGAGTTCATGTCTATCGGGGCCTGAGGTAACGCGCGGGGGCAGCGCGCCCCTCCTTCACCCACCTCGCCGCATTCGTCCGCAGTCGAGTGTTGTCCTTGACGCGCGCTTGTCAATAGCGATACAAAAGACTGTTAACTGCTTGTGTTGTTTCTTTTTGTGTACGAAAACATGAGTACTTCGCCTTCAACAAGTTCAAGTAGAAAAAAACCTTTTATAATACATAAACAAGCACGAGAATATCTTTGCATCTGATAGTGACTAATTCGTATTTAGGGTTTTTGTGCTTTATAATTTTTTTTTTCCTATTTTTGTAATAGTCCATTTACAAGTATTGGGTAGATTCATTTGATAATATGTATTAATTTACTTACTTACAGTTGTAATAAATTTGTGATAGATATGGTTGACCAAATGTGTAATAATTATCGACATCGGCATTACGATTATTGATTAGGTCACAGCACTACCGCATTCCTCAGGATGGACATGAACTCGCGCGCCTACTCTACATTAGTTATGACAATCATCTCCTCCTCAGCAATTATACCACCGTTAATCACAGGTCTCGCTTACTTTGTGAGGATATTTTTCTTACTATCCTGCATTGAACAAACGTCTTGTTTCGGTTTTCCTTCTAAGTTTTCAATTACAGCACTCATAGAATGAAATAGATTGGTGACACTTGTATTCTCAATCTGTCACGCGGCGGATGGATAATATCCAGAAGAGTTTAAAAATCTATCATCTTTATTATATGATTACAGTAGACAAAATGAAATTAGATATTTTTCCTATAACTAAAAATATACAGTGTTAATTACTTAAAAAATTCTTCATTAAAAATAAATACCTTT
This sequence comes from Orgyia antiqua, assembly GCA_916999025.1. Classification (NCBI taxonomy): domain Eukaryota; kingdom Metazoa; phylum Arthropoda; class Insecta; order Lepidoptera; family Erebidae; genus Orgyia; species Orgyia antiqua. Next base: position 27,776,428 of record OU779862.1, read on the forward strand.
AAAAGTTTTATAATATTCGCTCGCTCGTGTAATATGCTATTAGCTTTGGTATTTCAAGTGCACAATTGCTGAGAGGGCAACATAATACTTTCCATTGAAGGTGGAAGTGGTCACTTTGAGCAGGATTTTGCTTTTATAAAAACAATATCTCTACAATAAGAAGAAATATTGGGACATTTACGACAGGAAACTGTGGATGCATTTTAGAATTTTGCAATTTCCATTGACTATTATTTTGTATGCCAACATTGCTTCCTTTAGTAACTTTGTCTTTTGCTACGGAAAGAAATAGTTTTCAGTTTTGAAAGATTTTATCTTTAGAAAAAGATAAAAACAAAAGAAACTGATAATTTTATGTTATCTAGATCTATGTTAATAAGATATTACACCTAGTATTCTCTTTAAGTGACTTGAGTGTTCCAAAAGCAATACGCATATACTTTAGCCCACATTATGTAAAGAATGTATTACAATTATCGAATTTTTGATGCATAAAATATATTTTTAGGTTCCCTTTTTTCAATTAAAATTTTTTTGTTACCCTATTTTGTTTTGTATATATATTATTGTAAATACTACTTTTAATTTTAATGATTATCTATACTAGTAAATTTTATACTAATATCATAAAGCTTAAGAGTTTGTTTGTTTGTTTGTTTGTTTGTATGAACGCGCTAATCTCAGAAACCACTAGTTCGATTTGAAAAATTCTTTCAGTGTTAGATAAAACATACATTGAGGAAGGCTATAGGCTATATAACATCATGCTGTGACCAATAGGAGCGAAACATCAGTGAAAAATTTGCAAAAAACGGCGAAAATTTTCTAAATACCACGGGTACGGAGTTGCGGGCTACATCTCTCTCTCCAGCCCATTTACGTCCCACTGTTGGGCACGGGCCTCCTCCAATTTAGGAGGGATTATGGTCTACTGTGCCACGCTGGCCAGGTTTATTGGCACAGGGTTTATTTTCGAGATTTCCGTCTCTCACAGATGATGTTATCTGTGTGCAATATCCCTTAGCTGACTTTTACAGCACCCTTGGGAGGAGATGGGGTGGTGACACTTGTATTCTTATTCCATCACCACACGGAGGGCTACAACTAGTTTTGTTAAAAAACTATAGACAGGACAGTAAATGGTATATTGAAGTGACAATCTAATCGTGTTTCATGTTAGACCGAAACAAAAGACCTGTCTGATTGGATCACAAACTAAGCTTAGTCAGCTATTAGTAAACTCTTATTTTCACTGTAGCGAGTAATTTCTATATTAAGGGCGTCATCAATCTAAAAAGACGTTAAATTTAAAATCACTTTAAGCTTTGACTATTTTTTGATAATTTATATCTCACTTTAAATTGAAAAACGCATTAAAGACACAGGAATTTTCATTGGCTTCTAAGAAAATGGATATTCTATGAAAGATTTTTACAACGAGACAGCTGCTTAACTATTTAGATACACAACGAACGCGGACACTTCACACAACACTTCAGAATAACATATCGTTTTAAATACCGACTGACAGATGACACATTTCGACATTCTTCAACTTGTCGTTTCTGAAATACGCACTGCTTCTCCCTTTTATATTTATTTTAGTTCCTCCTCGTTTGAATCATCTATCTTAAAAATAAAGCTTCCAGTCTTATTGTCTTTACTTTAGAAGTTAAATTGTGTTACCGTAGAACAATCGGAGTAGTTATTTTCATTTGTAATACAGTTTACTTTTACAAGAACAGACAAAATATTCTTTGGAATAATGTTTAATTCTGAAGCTGAGCTTATGTCATCAAGGCGGGTAACTGAGCTAATTTGTTGAATGTACGAATTATCTAAACACTTAAATTGTTAAATGTATCATGAATTAACTTCTAACAAAAGGTTACAATCAAAAATTTTGTCTAAAATACTTAATCACATAAAATATATCGGGTACATTATTTCTGTCATCACCCTATGGCATTATGAATACGTTTATGCTGTCCGTTTATTAATAGTAATGTCGCTTGAGCTACTAAAGACTTACAGATGTTAAACTGTTATACAAAAAGCTTTTTTATCAGTTCTCACTATTAACTTACTTCCAAAAAGTGGAGGAATATTTCGTCAGAATCTTTATTTTCATGTTCGTAACACGATTTCACATAAACGTTTGGTCCGCTTTAATTATTTTCTATTTTGTTTCTAAGTAAACTTTTTAGCAGTTCATTAGTTTGTCGGAACCGGCGCCAAGAGAAATCAAGACTTTTTCGAATTTTAAAGATATTTGGTAGTCATCTTTTTTACCCCAGTAATCTCACTATTAGGCATATTAATCTCTTTTCTCTCTTCCACTTTAGGAGAGAATTTGGTTTACTATATCACGGTGACCAAACATATTGGGATAGGATTTAGTTTCATATTGTACGTGTTTCACACAAGATGTTATCTACTTCTTATGGGGTATAAGTTAATATTAACTGGTTTTTACAGAAAAAAAAAAAAAAAAACAATATTCATGGATATTTCACACAATGTCCTCTGGTCCCAAGCTAAGCTTATTATGCTTGTGTTATGGGTACCAGAATACGGATAAACCACATATACTACCTTTATTTTGTAAATACATACTTATAATACATAGAAACACCCAGACGCAGCACAAACATTTGTATGACAATTAGAAAAATAACAGAAATGATTGTCCCGAGCGGAATCGAACCTGCGACCTCCTGATCGGCAGTCCATTACACGAACCGCTCAACCACGAGGCAAGTCAATTTTGAAAAATAATGGGATGGTGATATCTATATTCATAATTGGTCACGAAACGGAATGTTATTAACAAAAGAGATTTATTAAAAACCAGTTTGAGATTAACTATTCCGTCAGCTTCACTTTTACACATTCTGAATTCCCCAGATTGCGTACTGAGTTTGCAAAATAATTGAGCCATTCATAAGGCTCGTGATAGCGCCACGGGACCCGTCCCAGTACAATGACTAATAAGAAGTTAATCCGCAAATAAAAGTGGAATTGAAACAGAAGTGGAACGCCTTTGCGCCGTGTGGGTAGGCTAACGTCGATTTGTCTTTGTCGGCGTCACTGAACTCGTCAGAAATAGATTAAGCTCTCTCACTCCATCTAATGGCGCCTCATTTGTTTGGCTTTAACTTAAAAATTGCTCTTAAGCTTACCATGATAAAATTGTGTCAATGAATACAGTTTGTTACTAATAACTGGAAGACCTAACACGCATGAGAATGCAATGCTCCAGTCCAAACAATATCAGTTTCTCTCAGCACTGTCGGTTCCGTTACACCTCTTAAATCTAAAAAGCTGTTGTATTCTGAAATTTAATCATTTTTCTGAAATTGAAGTAGATTTTACGTTTTTAACAGAAATAAGTATACCAGTTTTAAAATAGCAAATGTTTAAATTACCTGGTGGAGATTTGTAATGAAAAATTATGCGGAAAACTTATGAGACACACTGCGAGAATTTCACATTTTTTGCAAAGACTGCTATTTAAAACTAAAGAAGAGAGAGAAATGAAAAATTTACAACTTTAGTATTAACTAGCAAGACGACGGCGTTCGAGATAAATGGAGTGGTATGTAGATAAAATCAAAATTTTAGCGAGGGATTCCGAAATTGATTTTAATATTATTATTTGATTAAAAAGAATACATGATCTTACATGACTTCCTAACTCTAAAAATAAGATTAGTTTTAGTCACAAACAAATTTAATTTGATTAATTTCAATGCTATTAATAAGAAGATTTGACTGTTTGAGAAAATTTGATAGGCTCAAAATCTTATTTAAGATAAACTAAATAATCTACTTAGTTTAAGAACTAAAAAACACGCTTAAATATCCTGAATATTTTTTAAATGATTGCATTGTCATCAATACTCAATTCTATGCTGCCTACTTACAAAACGTTGACAGTTTATGTTGTCAGAGACATAAGTTTCTGTTGCCACACGTTGTCACAATCGTAGTAAGCACAAGTAAACAATTATGATAGTTTTACCTGATTCTATAAAACAAAGCGTTTTTATGTGAAATTATCTGATTGTATATGAAAGGCATACGTAGAAACACAATAATCTTGGTGAGTCTACTCATATACAATTAAACTATTACGTGTATAATTAAAAATACAAGTGTGGTCATAGTGATACTTCAACATGCTATTCTAGTAATTCTGATCAAGGAAATGGGATTATTCTTTTAAATTATTGCAATGTCATCGGTCCTTGTTAGGTGTGCAAAATTTCAGATCAATCCCTCTACTGCAAGTGGCTGAAAATTGCTTTCAAAGATTCCGTTACACAGATTAATACATTGATAGATACATACATAACTTATAAAAGCGTGTTAAAAAGAAGTATTTTGAATCTAAGATTCACTATGTGCTGCTTTTAAAGCTCATGTAAGTTATGCATTCACGATTATTTACTATCGTAAAGTAAGTGACCATTAACATTAAAGTACGTATAATTTCTAAATTCCAGAGTCGTGTGTCCAGCCTTAGGTTTGATCTTAGGATCTGTATGTAGAATTGACATTCTCAGTTGCATCACTTTGGCTTGTGTTGTAGGCATCAGCGGCCGTATTATGAGCTTTTATTTACAGGCAGTTTACGCCGTGAATTGAACTGTCTGGCAAATTCGTGTTATGAACAAATTATTAGTCAGTCAGTTCGCTAAACCAGTCATACATTAATATGTTTAAGGAGCAGGTACAACTAAAAGTTAAAGTACTAACTAAAAATTTTCAACTAAAAGTTTTATTCTTGCCATAATACCTAATTTAGCCATGCAGTTTACGGCCTGCCTGGAACTTGAACGATTTTATAAAGCTCATAATACGCCGGCAGGTATGGTAAAAAGAAATATCTTCCTTATAAAATAAACCTTTTTATTTGGTGAAACCCATGCCCCTTTTATGGATGTGAAAGAAGTACCAGTAATTTTCAAAAACTGATAAAGACTTAGAACCTAAATTGTATTGAAATAGATAAAGTTTTCAAACCTAGATTTCTTTTAATATAAGTATTTCCGTATCAAAGTTATATTTAATTTGTCCAAGTTGGTAGCGTGAAATAAGCGTAAAGACGTCTGCTTGGCGACCACCCAGTGAGCAGCAGTGAGACGATGACTGCTTAACGCGTTCGATGTCATACCTTCTGATTTATTATAACTTTAAGAGTATTGCATTCGTTGAAATATGTACAGATGTTGCTTATACACATTACATATATGTATTTGAATTACATGTATTGGATTGCTGAAATTCGTTAGTCATTGCTTATATCGTCTCCACATGAAAGTTATATCAGAGTTTCAATATATTATAATAATTTTAATACATCACCTTTACAGGAATCTTTTTTCTTTTGATACATCAGCAATTAGTTGTTGCCATGTTAAACAAAGATTAATAAATAAAAACTAAATACTTAGGTAGAGACTCTACCAAATCTCAAAATTTGGTATTCAATATCAAGCTAAAATCAATCGTATCTTATAGGATATCTGTTATCATTAGCCTTTACCCTCCGTAGCAACAACCTTTCAAGATATCAGATGGTGAGATTTTATATTTGTTGGTATTAGTTGGTATTTTGTGGTACAAAATTGTAGATAGCACAATTTTGTACCACAAAATACCAACCAAGACCAAGGTCATGATACTATGTTATTATCCAATAAATTAAAATGAAATAAAATAAGTACTTAGTAGGTACGTACTTACTAAAGTACTTAATCAGCTACCCTAATGAAAATAATGTTGCTATCCGAAATATATCAAATTAAAACAATTACAAACGTCATTTATAAACACACTCAAGTTGTTTTTGTTGTTAAAAAACTCAACACTCTGTTGGTAATAGAATACTCTTCACGTGTAGAGTAACATAATAAGAAAACTTAATGTAGCGCCAGCGCCACCCCTTTCAAAGAATAGAAATAAAATAAGACAATCTTAATCTCCTTGACTGAACATGTACCGGTTATATTAATACCAGCTTAAATGAATTATTAATTTGTATTCTGGTCTGATTTTCTCACATGACCGGGTTTAAAGCGGCGGCGGTTCTTTCGTATTGTTATCCAAATGGAATAATGATTATCAAATAATGATTATCACTTTGTTTGTACATAACCTATCAATCGAGAAAGATTTTTTTACATAGTTGTATGAATTACTTTTGGAAAACCAATTTCTAGTAATTTATGATAATCTATTAAGAATTCAGATATCTTTAATCCCTTTCCTTGTGGAGATTTAAAAAGAGGACACCGAAGTTAAAAAGAGAAATAGACAGAAAGTTCTAAAAGCATAACTATATCAGTTCTCTTAAAACTATGCAAGGTTAATTTCAAAAGCGGTCTAGAATAAAGCAGCCAAATATACCTTCTTCTCCAGCCCATTTACGTCCCACTGTTGGGCACGGGCCTCCTCCAGTTTGGCAGGGATTATGGTCTACTGTGCTGCGCTGACCAGGCGTATTGCCACAGAGTTTCTTTTTGAGATTTCCGTCTCTCACAGATGATGTTATCTGGGTGCAATATCCCTTAGCTGACTTTTACAGCACCCTTGGGAGGAGATGGGGTGGTGACACTTGTATTCTTAATCTGTCACCACACGGAGTATACCTACGCCTTATACTTACCTGAATTATATTACCCCTGCTATTAAGTTTTTACACACGTAGAAAATAGATTTGTAAGTACCTACTGTACTTGTAAAAGTATGTAATAGTAACAGTGAAATAGAAAATATCGACATTTTATTTACCAGGTTGACTCTTGGCAGTAGTTTACTAAAATACAATTGTTTTATTGTACTATCTAAGGCTGAAAATAGGTTGTCGACGTTTGTTTTATTCCCTACACTATTGTAAAAGTGTGTATAAAGACTGAAATGAGCAAAGTCGGCCAGGCTTTCAACTAAAAGTAGGTACTTCACTATAAACGCTTCGTACTTTTAGAACTTTGCGTCGGTTTTGTTAACGTTTTATTGGTCTACCATTGATAGTTTTGTGGTTAACTTTTGTAATCATAAATTAAATTACGGTGGAAAAAGTGATTACCGCAAGCGGGACTTTATTTATTAAGTACAAAATTTAAATTATTAAGTAAAAGCATAGCATGTCACTTGCAAAATTAATTAATTACTTTTGTAATCGTTATAAGGATTTAAAAAAATAACTATATTTTAAGTATATAGCCTATTATACTTGTTTTTTTAGTTTAAGTTAATTTTAAGATATATGTATGGTGTACAATAAAGAATAATTTAGTTAACCATAGTGATCACATGCGTAACGACTTAAATTTTTACATAAGATGACAGTTAATCTGGGCTTTGATAATTTACAAATAGATAGACATAGAGTGAGAAGATCGACGTTCTGATTAGGTATATTCGTGGATGTCGGTAATATACGGCCGGAATGAGAAGGTCCGGAAAGACACTTTATCCGCAATAAAAAAATGCCTATGTGCTAAGTTTATCAAAATTATAAATTTAATTCAGTGTTCGTATCTTCTGCTATTTATTTTTCAGTGTTTTAGAAAGTTGTAGACAAAAGGTAACTAGATGTCTAGTTACCCTTTGTCTACAACTTTCTAAAACCAAATAGTTTTTGTCAAAAATTCCCTGAAGCTTACCTCAAACCAAACAAGGGGATAAATCTTACAGCTATACTTAAAGTTAATAACAGTTATATTTCGAAACTCTAATGCTTCTAATTTTCCGTTTCAAATAGCGCTTGGCCATCTGCAAATTATAAACTCAGCTCATAAGAGTAAGTGCGATAGTAAAACTTGCAGGCAGATGGTAGTGGTCTATAATACTGCTATTTTCAACGGTACCCAGTTTTTACATCCCCGTAAAAGTGATGGACAACTTTAAATGAGATCAATTTAAATTAAGCTGAGAGTGTGGACATTGCGTTGTTTGTTTATTTAAATTTTACATAAATTAGGGAAAAAATAACGCAATATAAAGCTGTGTCTAGTACAAAAAACACTCGTTTTTGTCATTTGTCACGAGTATTTGCCATTTTGCTACTAGACCGAACTAAAATGAATTGCTTAGCATTTAATAAAAAAAATTTCTAACACGCGCGACTCATTTTTTTAAATTTTGGCCCGACGTTTCAAAAATTTAAATATTTTATATTATTGCATTGTCTTCTTCTTCTTCTCCAGCCCATTTACGTCCCACTGTTGGGCACGGGCCTCCTCCACTTTGGGAGGGATTATGGTCTACTGTACCGCGCTGACCAGGCGTGTGGGCACAGGGTTTATTTTCGAGTTTTCCATCTCTCACAGAAGATGTTATCTGTGTGAAATATCCCATAACTGACTTTTACAGCACCCTTGGGAAGGGTGGTGACACTTGTATTCTTAATCCGTCACGACACGGACAGCATTGCGCATAATGCGCATATAGTCGGCATCGGTCTTTAATTGGTGTGCACAATTTTAGATTAAGCCGACTACTGCAAGTGGGTGAAAATCACCTTTAAATATTCCGTTACATAGATTAATACATTGATGGATAACGTTAACGATTGTTTTTTTGTTTTAGTTTTCTCTATATTTTGCATCTCTACATTTCCTTTCATAAAGGTTATCTCTTTTATAAACAAATTACGGCAATATCTTAATTTATTCACCCTAAAATCATGTGCAAAGCAGATTACAAAAACTTTACTGAGGTTAAACCAGCATCAAAATGTATTTTATTACAAAAAAGCCTTTATAAAACCTCAGGGAACATTGGTAAACCCTTATTTATTCTTATTACGCGCGGAAGTAGATTTCCATCCGATTCTCAGGTAGGAATGAACGACAATAGAATCTTCCGGTTGACATAAATACGGGAAACCTATGTAAATGTGTGAATTGTGTGAAATTTAGTTGCCAGAGGAAAACATTTGGGCTTGCTACAGGCTTTGAATATCTTTGTGGTTACAAGTTCATTACATAGAGCTAGTAATGGTATTTTAAATATTCATTTTGTTACATTAATTTTGTTTTGTTATAATCTGAAGTAAACTATCTTTATATATGTATATAAATCTCCTGTCACGATGTTTGTCCGAGATGGGTTCCTAAACTGCTTAACCGATTTGAAATTAAATTGGCACACCGTGTGCAATTCGACCCAACTTCAAAGATAGGATAGGTTACATTTCAATTTATAGTCGCAATATTATTTTATTGCAAATTATTTGTCCACCCCTGACATTTGTGCGGCAAAACAACGTTTGCTGGATCAGCTAGTTATTTTATAATTTTGTTTATATAAACTCAAATGTTAACAGTTGATCATCATATTATTATGGTAAGGAAATGATAATAACGTTCAAACTAACAGGTTTCCTCAGGGACTTGATTACTTATGTACTAAATTTCATTTTGACGGGCCTCGTGGTGTAGTGGTTCATATAACGGACTACCGATCATGAGGTCTCGGGTTCGATTCCCGGTCAGGACAATTATTTGTGTGATGTTTTTAATTGTCATACAAATGTTTGTACTGCGTCTGGATGTTTATTATGTATTATAAGTATATATTTACAAAAGAAAAGTAGTTTATGTATTATATCCGTATTCTGGTACCCATAACACAAGCATATAAGCTTAGCTTGGGACCAGAGGACGTTGTGTGAAATGTCCATGAATATTTATTATTTATTTATTTGTTCAGTAGTTTTAGCGTGAAAAGACGACTGACATGGCAACTTTTGCATTTATAGATAACTCGGCCCAAGTCTACTAATTGAATTTGAAAAATTAACAATAGACTACCAAACTTGATAAAATTTGCCACTAAGCAATCAGTTATCAGGTAGTCTACTGTAAATTTTTTGTGGTTATAATGTGCCATTGAGCTACCATTGTGACACAATTCATTTAGTAGACTTGGGGCCCTGGTTGTTGCCCACAACTTCGTACGCGTCGAATTTAGAAACCGAATCAAAACAAATTATACGGATAAGCTATCTTCTTGAACCACTCTATCTATAAAAAAACCACGTTGTTTTAAAGATATTTTAGCTCACATAGGGACAACCATACAAAGATATTTATTTTAAGTAGATATTAGTAAGGATAACGATAATCAAACAAACCTTTTTGTCTCTAGGTTTATATAATGATAATATTGTGGCTGTTGACTACAGAGACCAAAAAAGTTTTAATAATGTTATACCTACGTACGTATGTGTTTACATTATTGCAGCAGTAAGTTGAAGCGCCTACATGAAGCGAACTGCAACAACTATGAACAAATATTGCTCTCTCTTTATGAAGTTAATACTTTTGGTAACAGGAAGAGTTTTCAAACCATTTTCAAATTAGTAATTAGCTCGATAATTTTCGTCATAGGTGAACTTAGTTTTTCAACATTAAAGGTAAAATTTGGTTAGAAATTTGATGAGTTTGGTACATAAGTAATTATTTATTGTTGAAATTTTAGGTACTTATACGTAGGTACACGTGTATAACGTGTATAACGTGTGTATAACGTGTTGCAGAAAGGTGTAGTCTAATTTTAAGGTTGCATTGGATAGGCCTTAAATATTATAAATATTATTTTGCTATATTGTATACTACCTCTATAATAATTAAAACTTTAGTCTATGATAAAATTATGTATGTTTTACCTCATATAATTTAAAATTTTCTTTATATTGTTACAATTTGTTAAGTGTATTTTAGAAACTAAAATAATGTTATTGATTATATGTAGTCTGAGCACAATGTAATATGATATAGTTTATGGTAAAAGTCTATATTTATGGTCAATGTAAAATTAAAATCGAATGTGGATAAACCCTGTAATAACTGATCGTAGAAGACACATTACAGCTCAGTCTCACCTGTGACCATGGTGACTGCAAAGTCTCCGAAACGTCGGGCTAAAATTTAAAACAAATATAAGCGTCTAAATCCGTAAAAAGTAGTTTTATTTAAATCCTTGTGGTGTACAATAAAGTGTAATATTCATTCATTCATTCCGTGTGGTAACGGATTAAGAATACAAGTGTCACCACCCCATCTCCTCGCAAGGGTGCTGTAAAAGTCAGCTAGGGGATATTGCACACAGATAATATCCTCTGTGAGAGACAGAAAACTCGAAAATAAACCCTGTGCCAACACGTCTAGTCAGCGCGGCACAGTAGACCCTAATCCCTCCCAAAGTGGAGGAGGCCCGTGCCTAACAGTGGGACAAAATGGGCTGGAGAAGAAGAAGAAATTCTCCACTACACCAGCGGTGCAAGTCTATGGTAGAAACCAGACACGATGCGGATCGTACCGTCCGAGCATCACATACCTACTTCGAAGGCTCTCACTCCCGTTTATAGTAGTGAGGCTGAATTTTGTATCCTTAAAGAATAACGTAATCTATTTAGTTATTATGAAGTTCACTTCACATACAAGTAACTAGCTGTTGCCCGCGACTCCGTCCGCGTGGAATTTGGAATTTTTTTTTTTCGCATTAAAAGGTAGCCTATGTCATTTCTCAGGGTCTAAAGATTGTCTGTGCCAAATTTCATCAAAATTGGTTGAGAGGTTTAAGTGGGAAAGCGTAACAGCCAGACAGACAGAGTTGCTTTCGCATTTATAACATTAGTAAAGATTTAATACAATACAAAAGTACTTAGTAGTCTAGACATAATTCAATTTGCACAGATTAGTACATTAATATTGACGTGAGACGTACTCTATATTGACACGTTTAGTATAAGCCACACAAATTGGTAATGCACCTGGCGGCCATGTTGGTGACGTCATAGTGACGTATAGATGAGAATATTACATTTTGTTAGCTGTAATTTTTCTTTGATGATGACGTCACAAGGGCGTTAATTTGACAAGGTTCCAGCGCATTATCAATTTGAGTGGCTTATACCCTGTTTTAATTTTACATAAATCTCAGTGTCTCTATACTGAGAAAATCCCAAAACAGTTTTTACTGTTTAGTTGGCAATTGTGCTCAGTAGCATCAAAGTAAAGTCTCGACACGTCGAGAGCTTGCACTAACAAACTTGTCACTTCTGTGGAGCTAGTTAACAATGGGTTGCGTTCGTTAATACTCAACCCTAGATGCACTTAAAAACGAGGGCTGCACTGCTTCTCACTTAAAAAATACTATTGTTACTGAATTTTTGCTTTGTTATGTTTTTTATGCTTTCATTTGCTTTTAATCAGCAGTGGAAGAATTTTTTTAAGTAGGTACAAATTTTATTCGTGTACTTTATTAATTAGGCGTCAAAACACAAAGGCTAATTATGTGTTATAGACGAAAGCGTTCCTATGGCAAACAATGTTAAGCGTTCTTTTACTGTTCATACAGTATTTTAAAATCTTTTTGTGGACTTTAAAATTATATTTAAAAACTGCTACTTGTAGTTTAGATTGCGTAAAAAAATTTTATTGTCAAAAAATAGACACTTATCCCTAAATCCTATCCTATCAGTTTGATAATTTTGGATCAAAGCAAATACTATCCGTGTACGCCATAAATCTTTTATGTCCATAGATCTTACAGATGCCCACGATTTCATTCACGTTAAATTCTAATTTATTTTATTACGTATCCCTGTTTCATTAATTAAATTAAAAAATAAATTATTTTAATTATTCTGTTATCACAAATGCTTTGGACATGTTGTGAAAGCTGTAATACTGCCAAAAAGAAGATAATTATACCAAAAGTAGAATTATAACGAAATTATTTCGTTGCTGGTGAAAACGTGTGAAAGTCATTTTGTAGTTATCCTTTGAAATGGTCAAAGAATATGCCGCGCTTTTGCACCGCAGTGCAAGGCTTGTGACTGCCTGACCCTTCCCTTGTCCGCTGTCTACACTACAAACCACAGTTTTACCCTACAGTCGTTTGTCATTTCTTCCAACGCCCTCATATAAATACAAACAGGAGAGGCGGAAGCCGTGAAATTTAGAAATTCCTTTGTCGACGCGTCGGCGCCACTTTGCCTTTATGCCTTTAGATCTACAAATTTTCAGATTTATTCTTTGAATAAATTTTGTGGTAGACGCTGTCGGCTTTCAAATTCAATTGGCTCTCGGTCGACACATTGCTGACGAGTTCGTTTCCTTTTTATTAAAGATTTTTTTTGTCTAGCGTTTGTACACCATTTTTATTTACAAGGAAACATAAATTCGTAAATTCCATGTTTTATGCTTGACATCGGGTTCAATATTTATTACTTACTCTTTTGGTTGATTGTTAAGGATGTGATTCTATAGCGGGGCTTCCTTTTTACCGTAAGTTGTTTGATAATTTAGTTTGCAGACACTGAAGTTAATCGGTAATATGACTTGACAAATACTGGTGCAATGAAAAAGAATGCAAAACTTGGCTGTTAGCAATCAATCTAAAGTATGTAAAGAAAATCTATTAGTCACTAAACCAAACTACCTGATGAAGCATTATTCTACAATGCTACGTCAAATTTATAATTTCTAATGTAAAATCATGCATTCACAACCATAATTTGCTCATCAAGTGATATTATCATAGAATACTATGTGTCACAGTATACTATGCGATCTTTAGTTTTAGGATTAGTTTAGATACTAATCCTCCACTGCAGTATTTAGCAATATTTCAATGATATTTTAATAACTAACTGCAATATTTTCAACTAAGCAGGCAACTCTTACTTAAAATTCAAATCTACTCCAAATATTTTATGTTTGACAGTTCTACTTACTTCAGTAAACCTACAGACAAAGGCTCTAAGATTGAGCTTGTACACGCACAAACTAATATACCTCCCTTTGATAAAACATTTATTGCGAAATCCCGACAAACATTCTAAGCTTCCAATAAAAGAGTAACATCAAAGAAACGTTGGTACTGATGAGACCCAACTCAATACACAGACCCACCTTTAACAATGCGAGCCACATAAAGAGTTCTGTTATAGTACAAACCCTGAAATGATAATGGTTCAATTGTGATATTTTCGTATAGGTGTCAGATTTGATTCTTAAATGAAATAAATAACGTCTCGGCATCTAAATAAGATCGTTTTTCATATAATTTGCTCTGTAATTTATGTATTTTATCGCTATTATAATGAATTTAGAATACAAATAACACTACCCCATTTCCTTCCCAGGGTAAGAACCTGCTAAGGGACAATATAGTCACAAAACACTTATTTTGAGAGAAAAAAGTACCAGTGTTTTTAAGTATAGAATTTTTCTGGTACCTATCTGATATTATCAGGGATATTTGCGATTAAGAGTGTTAAATGTGTGTGAATTAGTACGAGTACAGAGTTGATTTCATTATTATAAAATAATCTGCATCCTATTTTATTCAATGTAAATATATAATTAAATAAAACCATTTTGCAGTTTCTAGTGTTTCTACATTACTGTAAAGTATCACCATTGCCAACAGATATAAAACATATAGATGACTATATTATGTTAATCTAGAGTAATCATCAATAATTGGCTATAGCATAGCATGTCTGTCAAGTACGTATTCGTTTGAAAGATTATTATATACTGTAACTTTGAGATCTTGAAAAAAGCTCCCCAATCAATTGAAACCCTTAAATAAAATAGGCTTCTCAGTAAACAACAAAGTCGACAACAAAATTCTTTAGTTTGGCATCATCTTGTTAAATTTATGTATTTCTTTCGTTCTCGTTTTCTTTTTAATTAATTTTGACAAATTACCCTACCTTCTCAGTTTCTCTTTTCATTTTGTTTAATTAAATGCTGAAGTGACACTCGAAGGCACGTAGACCAAGTGGCCTCACGGATGTTGTTGTGTAATTTTAATTAATTACACTAGATGTTTTTTACTTACTGTTTTACTATTTGTACCTACATTATTACAAGAACATCGTGTCATCTAAAAGGACCCTTCTTACTTTTATTATCCCTAAAATGTTATAAGTAAAACACGCTGATAAAAACTAAAATATTAGTAAAGAAGAGACCAACATATGAATAGAGAAAAGACTTTTAATTACATGAAAGCCTTGTTGTATAGCCTTGGTGTACCAGTTTATCTATAATTTCTCCTATGGTCGCAGCGTGATGTAATATAACCTATAGCCCTCCTTGATAAATGTAATAATAAATTTTTTGTTTATACATAAATTTTAGTTTTTCAAATCGGACCTCTGGCTCTTGAGATTAGCGCGTTCAAACAAACAAACAAACTCTCTTTTATAATATTAGTATAGAAGTATCTCCTCTTCTCCTTCTTCCCCAGCCCATTTACGTCCCACTGTTGGGCATGGGCCTCCTCCACTTTGGGAGGGATTGCGGTCTACTGTGCCGCGCTGACCAGGTGTGTTGGCACAGGGTTTATTTTCGAGTTTTCCGTCTCTCACAGAAGATGTTATCGGTGTGCAATATCCCTTAGCTAACTTTTACAGCACTCTCGGGAGGAGATGGGGTGGTGACACTTGTATTCTTAATCCGTCACCACACGGACCTATAGAAGTATAGATACACTAAAATATAGACAGAGGTTCAAGCCCAGTAAGCCCGGTACCCTATGTACTGCCTTAGGAGAGGAGAATCAGCTATTCAGTAGTTTTAAATTATCTCGTGTGTGTAAAAATATCTTCAATTCGATGCGTTGCAGAACTTAGGAGACAGGCGCTTTAAGGATTATTATTTATAATTTTTTCGAACCATTTGCTATAGAAACACACACGGAACCAAATAGATATAAGCTCGAGTCTCACAATAATCAGATTAGTTGTCCATACTAATTTGATAACATATTAATTCCTGAGATATAGCCTGGTGAGAGAAGGACGGACTTACGTAAGGACAAACAGTATAATCTCTGTAATAGAAAAATGGGTTTTCTTTAGGTACAGAGCCTTAAAAACTATGTAATACATTATTAGTGATACAATTTGACTCTATTATTAACAAACCCTAGTTTAAATTTGTATAGATATTTATATCTAACACTTATCCAGGCCTGTATTTTACACTGGTAATATACCCGGGGCCTCGGGATGATTGTTTTCCTAGTCTCCTAGCGGGGCATATACAATATTCTATTTCACACGCAAATAAAAAATAATCTATTCTCTTATTCTTGGGAATCTAACAATTAAAAAGCTCTGCACTTATCTCCTTGGAAGAGAAAATCATCAGGTAAAATCTGTCTTTGTATACTACTACCTATTTGACGGGCCTCGTGGTGTAGTGGTTCTGGTAACGGACTGCCGATCAAGAGGTCGCGGGTTCGATTCCCGCTCGGGACAATCATTTGTGTGATTTTTCTAATTGTCATACAAATGTTTGTACTGCGTCTGGGTGTTTCTATATATTATAAGTATGTATTTACAAAAAAAAAGTAGTATATGTATTCTATCCGTATTCTGGTACCCATAACACAAGCATATAAGCTTAGCTTGGGACCAGAAGACGTTGTGTGAAATGTCCATGAATATTTAATATTTATTTATTTATTATTTTACCTATAGAATTCAATACAAACTCGTAAATATAAAACAGCATTTATCAAAACGTATAAGTCTCGATACGGTGTCTATTAAAATTCACCCCTCTTTAAGATTTATTATTACAAACAACGTGTTAGTAAATTTCAGCCTTATTGTGTATATGTGTGTGTATCTTATCTTCTGTGACATACATCCTCATATTCTCCCTAAAATAAACAAAACGAAACGCAATTTTCATGTTCAACTCAATAGCTTAGAATAATAAGCGATAGTAAGTAATATTAGGGAAATCCACATAAGAGTTTCCCATATTGTTTGGCATTACTACTAGTTCTCATACTTTTCTCGATTTAATTTTTAATTGCTGAAATTGTACAAAACTTTATTATTAATAATATATAATATTTAAAGCTTTTTACACTAATATGCACAGAATACTAAAAAGGAACAATAAAAGTAAAATAAAGATAGCTTAGTAATATAATTTTTAATATAAAAGTATTTTAATCTTATTTTGACAATATGTCTAAAACAAAGTTTTTACTGTTTGCTTTTTTATAGAATAATGCAATGTAGAAGAATTTCGACACAATTGTCTTCTGATATTACAACATCGAAGAAATTATTATTTTTATTTGAATAAGTGGTAGAGAATATTACGTATACATAAAAAAAAAATAACGACCCCAAATCTTGGACTTAAGTCCACGATTTGGCCTAATCCAAACAACTATTGTGACGTACATTGTACGCTGTGTATCAACTGCGATTTTTTTAAAGTTACGCTGTATGTATTATAGCTTGGTGTACAAAATGAATAAACGTATGTCTTGTTTTTCTTTCAAAAACAAATTGATGAAAAGAAAACAGTTACTTTTTACTTTTTATGTTTATTTATTTATTTATTTGATGTAAAATACATTAAATATTAACATTAACATTAAGATTGAACATTAACATTAATTTCTCCTAATTTACAGTAATAAACATGCGAATATACAATAAATTAGTACGTTATATTTTATGACAATGATTTGTTCAATTTATGTATGTTTTGCTATAGTTGTACAATATAAAAATATATTCATTAATCAGCTGCAGCTGAACTAGGAAGATCCTGTGCTTCAGCTTTAGCTTATATTTACATTATTTTATTTTCTAGCATTGTAATTTTTGTTTTTAATTCATTAAATAACTGTAATTATGACATTTACTAATTTATTTCAATGAATGTTCCTCTCCTTGAATGCAGCGAAGTGTACGTGAATGTGTGTGAGAGGGTAATTGAATTGTGTGCGCGAGCATTTGTGTTGTTTGTTTGTGTGTGTTTTGTGTCTGTATGTGTGTATGTATGCGCACGCGTGTAATTCTGATTGTGTAGGTATACTTTATTATTATTTTCTATTATTGAAAGATTAAACATTAACTTATGATAGTAAGTAATTCCTCTGTCTCTTCATATGTTAAACTCTGTAAATATTGAGTTAATTTCATTTTACACCTCTTTCTATTCAATGGATATATATATTAATTTTCTCGTTTAATTTATTGTAAATATATGGACCGATAAATATAAAAAATGATCTGATGAACTTGGTTCTAAAGAGTCTCGGTTGATTGCATACTGTGTGATTTCGCCTTTTAATTATTTGATAATGACTATTGTAATTTAATGACATGTGTTGTAACAATGTCAATCTTAATAAGAAGAGTTGTCTCACCGTTAATACTTCACAAAACTGATAAAGTAGGTTAGTTGGGAACATAATCGGTTTAAATGTGGTTACTTTCAGAATTGCACGTTGGGCTATTTCGATAAGCACAACATTTCAAAATTTAAAAGACAGAATCAGCCTCTTCGATCTTATCATGCTATGCAATTGGTTTACTTGTTCCAGTATCTAAAATTCGAAAGCGTAAAGATGTTGGAGTGAGTGTAGCTTCAATGGTAGTGGTTTTAGTTTGAACATAGAAGGCAATTCCGGGGTGCTTTGCGTAGCTGGTTTACTTCACGAACCATTAAATTTTCTTGTTTGCATTTTTTAGCATACGTTATTCCCAAGACGTGAATAGTACGACCGTTTTACGATTGTAGTTTTAGGGGAGCCATTTCCTAGCACTACACAGTACACTATTGCGTGAAATTTATTGAATTTTATATTTATTGTGATCACTCTAAATGAATTACAAAGTAATTTTAGTGATGGGGTCGCAAATAATAGCTTATTTTGCTCTTAATGTATCATAAACATTGGTATGTTTTTTAAATTATATTATAGTTACAAAAATAATGTTTCTATCGTGTTGTTATTAGAATTATTTTATTATCATTTATCAATTTCGAATTGCATGTTATTCTGTTAATGTGCTAACTATCTTAGACTAATCCAGTAGAAATTGACTTTTAAGGCAATTCTGCTGAAAATGATACAAGAGCAATGCTCATACTCATGGTGTACGGACACTCTTTTAGTCTCTTTCTATACACGAGACAATTCTAAACGAAGTATGCCTAGCGACCAATAAAATTACGTTAGTATCTGTGTGCGTTTCGCCACCGACGCGGCAACATAATATACGAGTATGTCAAAGAAAATAGCGTGTTTAACTGCTATTGTTTGTTTTATTACTGATTACAGATAGATTATTATCTTCGTTTATCAGTAAGACATTTCTATCTCATGTCAGATTTTCAATAGAGCGTCTTCTGTCTTCTTTTTTTATCCGTAGCTTATTGATATGCAAGAAAAGTTTATATTAGTCTGACTGACAGCAAGAATCTAGGATAGACAGAATACTAAAAACCATATGGCGAATGTCTAGTCTAGTATAATATATCAAGCCACCTTTATAATACTGACATTATACAGCTGAAGAGGTTGTTAGTTTGTTTAAACGCGCTAATTACAGGAATCACGGGTTCGATTCGATTGACGGGCTTCGTGGTGGAGTGGTTTATGTAATGGACTGCCGATCGCGAGGTCTCGGGTTCGATTCCCGGTCAGGACAATCATTTGTGTGATATCCATAAATCTCATACAAATGTTTGTACTGCGTCTGGGTGTTTAGTATGTATTATAAGTATGTATTTACAAAAGAAAAGTAGTTTATGTATTATATCCGTATTCTGGTACCCATAACACAAGCATAATAAGCTTAGCTTGGGACCAGAGGACGTTGTGTGAAATGTCCATAAATATTTATTATTATTTATTTATTATTTATTATTATTATTTAAAATATTCTTTCAATGTTGGATAGTCCATTTATCGAGGAAGGCTATAAGCTATATAATATCACCCTGCGACCAATTGTAGCGAAGCATAAGTGAAGAATGTTGAAAATACGAGAAAAAAATCTAAATTCCACGCGTACGGAGTCGCGGCCAACAGCTAGTCTGGTATAAAAATAAAACTCGTGAAAATCATTGGCGATCCAGCTAATGGTTTTTAAATATTCACGACATAGTCTCTTTGAAAATATTTTGAATAGTAAAGGCATCTCTATTATTCACAATATTTTAATGGCTAGTTTTGACCCCGTTTTAAAATAATTAATTCGTTTTTAGAGTTCCGATTTTCAAGACATTTTATTTTCATGTCGGTCTGACAGTTTTTTTTTTAAATTCATAATTTACCTACGAGTATTTATTCGCAAACATAATTTTTATTTCTTCGCACATTTAAAATTTTTCGTTTCACATAAGAAATCATGATACTTAAATTAAATTTAGTGTTGTAACCTTCGCTATACCGACTGAGCTATCATGGTTCCTGCACATGTTTACCAAATTCAAAATTTTATGTTGTAAACTAATATTTAACTAATAATTGATCGATATATATTTTTTTCACCTAGGTATATCCTAAGAAGTTCCCAACAAGTACACAAGTGAAACTACGGGGTACTGTTAGTTAATGATACATAGGACAATATGGATGGTTTTCTCTTAAAAATACCAATAAGTTAAATTGTGTATGAAATTTTATATAATAAACCACAAATTCAATCCCTATCCAATAAAACCGTAAGAGTAGCCAACGATTCCGGAAGTGCACACCAATTTATTTATTGTAATAAAAATGCATTTTGAACTTTATTTGTCTGAGATAGGGTTCAGTAAAAATCTATTTAAAGTTTGCTTCTCAATGTTGCCCCTAGCGGATGTTCGCGACAGTCGCCTTATTTGGCTTTATTCCAGCGTCACCCGGCAAACTTTTATGTTATTTCAATGTGGTTTTACTAAAAGAATTGCATTTGCCAGCTGATAAACCAATAATAAATTGGTTGACAAAACAAAAACTAGGTTACTGACGTACCATTATTTTACGTTTCTGTACCAGAAGGTTATAGTCTAGCATCGCTAGCTATTTTTCTACACTTAATGTATCAAGCTAATTTTATGTGAGTAACTTCATTTCAACATCCTCATTTTGGAAGGGCCCTCCTTCTTTGACCAAACCATACATTTTGTAGGACCAACATTTTCTATACTAATATTAAAAAGCTGAAGAGTTTGTTTGTTTCAACGTGCTAATGTCAGGAACAACTAGCCCAATAAAAAGTTCTTTCGGTGTTGCATAGTACATTTATCGAGGAAGGCTATAGGCTATATAACATTACGCTGCGACCAATAGGGGCGAAGCTTCATTGAAAAATTTTGTGGGAAAAACGGGGAAATTTTTCTTAATAATTCATCCCCGCTCCAAAATTTTAACTTGTTTATAATTACCTACAGCCTCTATCTTAATGTTGACTATAAACAAACTTAATTCTCGTACTATGCTATATTTTATCCAATTCCGATCAGTAGTTGCTACATGAAGTAGGAACTTACAAACGAGAGATGTGACTTAAAAAAATACAGGCAGTCATGGGGACTACCGATAGAAGTGAAAAGTATTAACTTATTAACTTTCGACCGAATCGGTTACCGGTCGGTAATAGCATTAACTTTCGACTTTCGTAGGTAATAGCAGAGATGCAGAGAGCGCGGGCCGCGGTCTGCGCATCCCTGCTGTAGCATGTCGGTGACGCGAACCTATAAGTTTTTCCCCTCCAAAAACGCCCAACGCGCCTAAAGAAGTTTTCACTTAAATAATTCTAGTTGAAACAGGATAATCAAAATAAACTTGTGACAAATTCTTCAAATATTTGTAAAGAAGTACTATGACGTAATAAATCTATGATGTTTCCAAAACTTTTAAAGCGTATGCATAGTTGAAACATGTGTAATAACTATAAAACTTATTTATTATAATGTAATCGGTTATAAAGAACCTTTTAAACAAGCTGATAGTATCACATCAATGGCATTTCGGCGATATATTATGCGTCAGATAAATAAAATTGCTTCATTTCATAAAATGGTGGCCGCCAGTACGTCCGTCTATCTATTTCAGTTATGATACCTAATAGCTACTCTTGAAATTCTCACAGACCAGATAGACAACAACAAATACTAAAAACCTAAATTAAATGTATAATTAAGGGGGCTCGCAAACAACAAGCCTTTTCAATGTACGGAGTACGGTAACTAACACTGTGACACGTGAATTTCTAATATATAAAATTCACGTGTCACAGTGTTAGTTACCGTAGGTACTCCTCCGAAACGGCTTGACCGATTCTTCTCAAATTTTGCATACATATTCAGTAGGTCTGAGAATCGGCCAACATCTATTTTTCAAACTTTTTTACTTTTTAGTCAGGCAAAACAACGTTTATTTTCGTTTATTTTCGTTATCAACGTTTATTTTCAAGATATTAAATTTTCACCTGAATAGGCTGAAGAGGTGATAGAAAAAGACAGAAAGACAGATGATAATTTGCTGTTATAAAATAAATGACTGAGGTCAAATAGATTTAATTTTAAAAGATATAATAATATATATACAAGATATGGGTTTTTATTTACAGTGTGACACAGTTTCTTAACCGTTGTTCTGTTTTAAAGTAATATGATCATAATTGGTCGTAAAATTAATAGCGTATAACTAATACATATTTACAAACTATATCAATAAATGGCGTATTTTGTGTCTCAACCACGCCTTGTTACGAAATATCTACGTTTTGCGGAAGATTTTAAAAATATATGTTATATATTATACAGGATTAGAATTAGCATTTTTATTAAAAATAATGTGTGTGAAATATATTTTAACCTTTGTTCGTTTAATCTAATTATTTTAATTAAGTCGATATACTTGATTTTCGCTCTAATAGATTTTTATGCACTGTGTATTAATTAGGAAGGCATTTATTTTTTAATTTGTCATAAGAAACTGTTTGTTTTCGTATTATTTAGTTTATTCCTTGCTTTTTAAACCTCGTCGTTATCATTGCCTAGTTCAATGTTTGCGGCAGATCTATTTTTTCTTTCCTTCTATTCTGCATGACGTCATATCTATATTCACTTCAATTCTCTTTCACAAAATCATTTTTCTTTTATTTTTTATTCTCCTAGCATTCCTACTATATTTAATAAAAATTCTTTGTACCTGATCCCTTATGGGTAACATACACTAGCATTAGTACCAATTCTATGTGCACAACTGAAACCTAACAAAATATGAATACAACTGTTACTGTATTTTAATTATATAGGTATCTTATTGTGCACATTTATATTAATTCAAATCATTAGTCTATAATACACAGTTTTTAGGGTTCCGTACCCAAAGGGTAAAAACGGGACCCTATTACTGAGACTTCGCTGTCCGTCCGTCCGTCCGTCCGTCCGTCCGTCCGTCCGTCTGTCACCAGGCTGTATCTCAAGAACGGTGATAGCTAGAGAGTTGAAATTTTCACAGATGATGTATTTCTATTGCCGCTATAAAAACAAATACTAAAAATAAAATAAAATAAATATTTAAGGGGGGCTCCCATACAACAAACATGATTTTTAGGGTTCCATACCCAGTATCTCAAGAACGGTGATAGCTAGACAGTTGAAATTTTCACAGATGATGTATTTCTATTGCCGCTATAACAACAAATACTAAAAATAAAATAAAATAAATATTTAAGGGGGGCTCCCATACAACAAACATGATTTTTAGGGTTCCGTACCCAGTATCTCAAGAACGGTGATAGCTAGACAGTTGAAATTTTCACAGATGATGTATTTCTATTGCCACTATAACAACAAATACTAAAAATAAAATAAAATAAATATTTAAGATGGGCTCCCATACAACAAACATGATTTTTTTACCGTTTCTTGCTCGATACTAATAACGTTGCCTTATGTTGCATAGATAATGGTACGGAACCCTTCGTGCGCGAGTCCGACTCGCACTTGACCAATTATTATAATATCAAAGT
This sequence comes from Orgyia antiqua, assembly GCA_916999025.1. Lineage (NCBI taxonomy): Eukaryota > Metazoa > Arthropoda > Insecta > Lepidoptera > Erebidae > Orgyia > Orgyia antiqua. The sequence continues at coordinate 27,800,255 of OU779862.1, forward strand.
TCAGTTAATATTGCCGAATTATTATTGACACAATTTTTTTTTTTTTGTATAAGTTTTATTTTATTATAAACACGTAGAATTGGTACCATTATCTTAAGATCTTTCCTGCCACGTAGTTAATAAACAGTAATATAATATTAAAAAAGTAAAACATAATCTACTTCAGATGGACTATAAATAAATAAGAAGGTTATTCTTATAATTTAATGAGAATCACATTACAATATAATGTATGTGTTTTGAACTTAACACTTTTACGAAGTAAAGGCTAACAAGTTCCAAATTGATGCACTACCACCTACGTTTTATTTCTCAAAATATATAGGCACATAACATATTACATTATGCCAAATTGAATAAGCCGCTGGCAATAAGCAATATTTAATATGATCGCATTTAAATGGCTTATTAGTTTCCGCAAATTGGTTTAGGCACTTAATTATTCTTAAAAAAAGTATTTTAATGATATCATATTGGTTTTAAAAAAGGTTATTTTGATATTATCTTAAACAGTATACAAACAAAATGGATATCTACAAAATATTTACAGATAAGATCTTAAATTTTCGTAGGTAGAAATTACTTTATATCAAAATTCTGATACCTATTTTTATAGAAATAACTAGTTGTTATCCGTGTCATCGAATTTTGAAAATTTTCTCCGTTTTTGCAATATTTTACAGTGATGCTTGCTATTGATCGGGGCTTAAAATTATTCAGCCTTCCTCGATAAATGGACTACCTAAACACTGAAAGAATATTTCAAAACGGACAGGCGGTTCCTGAAATTAGCACGTTCAAACAAACAAACAAACAAACTCTTCAGCGTTATATTACCACAGATTTTGGCTAAAATATAAAAACCTTACAAACAAAGTTCTTTTATTTCTTGTTGAAAAAAATGTGAATCAAATGTATGTAAAACAAAAAAGCACTGCAAATTTTTTTACGTCGATCTTGAACCGGTGATAAGGGAAAAAAATTTAAGTAATTTTTTTCTTTAAAGTATGGTTTCGAAATTTTTCGATTCCTTATCTAATATATAAAATTCACGTGTCACAGTGTTAGTTACCGTACTCCTCCGAAACGGCTTGACCAATTCTTCTCAAATTTTGCATACATATACAGTAGATCTGAGAATCGGCCATCATCTATTTTTCAAATTTTTTTTTTTTTGTATGGCAAAACAACGTTTGCTGGGTCAGCTAGTATTTATATAGATTGTTAAAAAAGTATTATTTAATCCTTTCAGAATTCATGATGTTATTAAGTTATAAGCTAAGGTTTCTTTTAATATTGATATTACCAAAACCAACAGAAGAACTTTCCTACAATTTCACACATCAAACAATGTTAAATAAATTATGATTATGATGTAACCCACTTCCAGGATAAATGCTTGTAATTAATTTAAGACATAAGTAAGCTACATCAATCAAAATGGTCTGATATATTAACTCAAATAAAAAGGGATTTAAACTTAACAAATTATGTTACATTTATTTAACAATTATGTACATGGATTATGAAGATATTATAAATTTAAAACATTAACATTGTTACATGAATTATCTCGCTTTCTCTCTTCTGGCTTCCTCCACTTCGGGGCGATCACCTATTAACGCAAACTCTGATGATAGTACTGTTTTATCCATTATCGACCCACTGATAGGCACGGGCCTACTTGACGTTGGTAGTCTACTGTGCCGCGCTGAACAAACGTGTAGACACAGGGGTATTTTCTAATTTCCCGTCCCTCACAGTGGATGTTATTTCGTGTACAATATCTCTTAGATGACTTTGACAACACTCTCAAAAAAAAGATATTGTATTATCTCTCTCTCTCTCTCCACAGCCCATTAACGTCCCACTATTGGGCACGGGCCTCCTCCACTTCGAGAAATCACCTATAAACGCAAAAATCTACTGAGAGTTTTGTTTTTGAACAACCATTGAATTAAAAACAACTGTATTTTAAATATGAATACGATTTGCTTAAATTATTAGTCTAAATACTAAAACATGTTTATTATCACCATTCAGATAAGTCTTTTAATTTAAAACGCCAGAACCCTGTTTAAATACTATGGACAATAACAAATAATATAATCAACATCTGCAAGATATAGATTCTGGATACATTGAGTCTTCCAAGATACATTTTATAGTCCGCGTAACGTAGTAGCAATAACCGTCAGAATATACAAGACCCGCTAATCGAACTTAGCCTGATTTCCATTTAAATATTGTTGGAAGATAATCTCAAAACGGCCATTTTTATGTTTACGCCTTCTTTAGGACGTCCTTCTATTAAAATATTTTATAGGTCGTTACACTTCGGTGCATTCTCGAAAATTCTTTATCCGATTTACGGAAAAATATAGTGGTATCTCGGACATTACCTATTTGGCATTGTATCGTGTTTTAAATTATTTGTTGAAGGAAGCATGGTGAAGATAAGACAGTGCGCAGTGCAGCTTCCATAGGTTCGCAGTGCGTCGGGCAAAGCGGCGCCGGCCATTTGGCACAGCTACTCGGTCAACGTCCTCTTTTTCCATAAAAGCCTCCACAAGTTTGAGCCAAAATAATTTTGCCAAATTTCTTGCTAGAACCCGATAACACACGAGATTATACGAGCCTTGTGCTACTTTATCCAAGCGATGGGACACAATATTTTCATTAAATTATATTTACAACAATTTTATATATTTTATTATGATGAGGTATTGGATATTACTTTTATTTCCTATTTTTGGTTTTCAAAGTCAGTTTCAATATTTTCATAATTTTCTTTCAGCTCATTGTAGATACGTGAATTTAGCGTAAATAACGCTTTCATTATTTATTCTGAAAATAAGCGTAATTCCGTCAACGTAGCTACGTGCTCATTAATAGACTTGCATTGATATAGCTACGGCGACCGTCGGTTGGTTTAGCACTGATTCCAGCCTAAACTAGATGCCTATAATAGATGTGGATAAAGTTGGATAGATTGATATATGCTATGATCCAAAAAAGGATATTCCCAGATTTTCTAACACTGGTTTTACAATAATTTCTTTACAGATTAATTTATGAATTTTTGCACTTGACTTGCTATGCTTTTACTGAATAAACTACATTATAGTGGAATTCTTTACAATTCTTTACAGATTCTTAAAATACTATTAAACTAGATAGCATCCACACATAAGTATAAGTCACAAATTTTCTTTTATCCTCATAGGCCTTGACTTACAGCCCCTTAGACAATAATTAGTGTGCTGGCCAAAATATATGTATGTATTCCTCACGCATTAAGATTATCTTTCGATAACGTCTTTTACTTGTGTTTTACAGCTCTCCCGACGCACGTTATCGATGGCTAATGTGAAAAAGGCGGTTTATATCTCAGTCTTTGCGTATTTAGTGTATATCTCTAAGTATTTAGCCAACAAGAGTAGTTACAAACGGTATTTTTGTTGCCAAATAAACTTTTAAGTTCGGTGGGGTGCCGATGCAAAGGTGCCGCAAATACACACTAAGAGATGAAACTGATTCTACCACCACAACTAAACTTAACTAAGATATAAACATTGACAGTGGCAAAAACACAGTTCGACAATGTTAACTGTACATTCATTTTATGAAAACTGTACAACGAAATAGCCACAAAATACACGACAGTTGTTTTCATTACTAACCGACTCCAAAAAAAGGAGCAGGCTCTCAAGTCGTCTGTATGTTTTTAATTTTTTTTTATGTTTGTTTCTCATACCTTTTAATTGGGCGATGCGATTTTAATGATTCTTTTTTGGCACCAGGTCAGGATTTGATGGTTATCTCCTGAGAAATCTAGGAAAACCCTCAAATTTTAAAGGTACATACTTTATGTACCTTGTCGGTTAAGCTTTTTTTTTTTCAAATATACTCAATTAAATTAAGTTAGATTAAGTTTTCGACGCATAAGAATTGGTCTCATTGTTTTCGTATCTTTCTCAGCGGCGATCGAGTGGAATTGCCAACTCCTTTAGGCTTAATGCTCTAATATCTTAGTTGTAGTTCTTGACATGATCATCTCTAATTAACTCCAATGAATTAATTCTAAAATGTAGTTTGTATTTAAAGATTGCGTTTACGAGACTTATTGCATTAATTAACTGGTTGTTAAATCAATTTAACAACATTTGTATGCGTTTGTATATGACTGTATTATCTTGTTTGTTAATAAAATGATGGTCGGAATGTTGTTTAACGAACAATTTGTTTGCTTGATGAAGTTTGCATTTATTGATTGTGAAATATGTTGCGTGGGTGTTGTTATATTAAAAGCTACAGTTAACGAATATGTGTGTACGTTTTTCATTCAGATTACCTATTCATTTGCTAAATACCTATGTTATTATGTCACTACCATTGGGCGCTGTAAAAGCAGGGATCCTAAGCAGATAAACATCTAGTGCGTGACTAAATATCCTCTTAAAGTGGAGGAGGCTGTGCCCAACAGTGAGACATCAATGCTCTGGGGAGGGGTATGGAGGGAAAATATGAAATTAGTAGTTCATGGTTAAATTATTCGGTAGGTAACTAGGTATATGTTTTGGGTTATAATAAAATAAAATAAAACATTTCCGTACTGTAAATTTATTATCACATTTCATAAATAAGTATCTAAATTTAAAATATAAAAAAACTAATTGCTTATATCTATAGTATAAATTATATTAATCTAATCCTGGTTTTACTTAGATTCTTAGATTAGTGATTAGATCACTTTTGTACTTTGGAAATTACCAAAAGATTTTGACTTTGATTTTGATTACTTAGAAAATATATATCAAGGCTGATATGTATATCAGATATTAAATCTTTTAGTTAAGTCAAATTGAAATGTCATATTCGTGAATATTTTGATCGTGACCTATTAAGATAGTTGTTAAATAAATTGCAGTCAGTCAAAATATAGATGAGATTAATCGCCTATCTAAATCAATACTGATTGTGAAGATGTAGAACTATAGATATATTAGTTGACTTTCTCGTATATCCATTTCCCTGAATAAGGGGTTTCTAGCCTCTTAACTGTAGGACGGAATCCATTTTCATCAGCGGTGTAGTCCACTCGGTACATGAAACCGTCAGGTCCTATGTATTCGTAGAAGCCCTTTGAAGCAATACCCTCGTCAATTGTGTTAGGATTCTTCAAAATTGCCTTCTCTTCAGCACGGATTTTGTTTTCAGTCTCGAAACTGTAAAGAACAATATTAATTCATAATTATCGAATAATTAACAAATTTCTTACTAAATACTTTATACTGTAATTAAGAAAAGCATTTTGGATAATAGTTTGCTCAAAAGTACAACTGTCCTACGTGAATCGGATATTCGTATTTAGGCAATTAACTAAAACCACTTTTTACGGATTTAGACGCGTAGGTATATATTTTTTTAAATTTCAGCAAAAAGTTTTCGTAAAAAGTGGTTTTATTTAATGAGTCGCGGAAGTGTTAGAAACTATTAGGTCTTAGAGTCTTAGTCTTAGAAATTTATTACGTTAATATTTTTTAAAGTTATACTTAAGTAAGTGCACATGAAAAGCTAAATATAAACTTGTAAGCCCGCAATAAAAGATGTAATTAACTTGATAAACATCGCGCTGCTACTTTACACGTTTGATTGATCATGATTATTAAAAAGTAATGTACTTAAAATAAATTATTTGACTTTAATTTGGTAATTTTAATATTTTGTATTACTAATATTGATTTCATACACGCAAACTGATTTCTTATCAGTAAATGTCGTAATAAGCACATATTATGTCAATTTAGTCATAAATTATAATAAATAGCTTTGAACTATGACCGCGACCGTCACCTTACGCTATCGGTCAAGGCTCGTAGCAAATTGGTCTGTTATACTCGTATTTCAAATTGTTTTATCAAGGACTGTAATCAAGTATTGAAAAATGGTAATATACGAAAAATGTAGTTTCATTATGACTTTCAAGTTGAATCAACATTTAATATGTGCAAACAACTGTGAGGGGTTTTTATTATACCTAACTAGATATAATTATAACTACATAGATGGCTCTCACCCAGTTATTTGTAAGAAGAAAGGTTATGAGAAAAATATAAAATAGGTAGAGCGGTAAAGGCCAGCGTTACTGTTCTACCTGAAACTAAACCGTAGGAACTTCCAAAATCTAACTGAAAGCTAGGTATGTTCATATTTTAGTAAATAGAACACTCCACGAGAACATCACATTTTTCGGCATTTAAAGTCACTTTAACGAGTATATTATTTTAAAATTTGTTTCAATGTCTTTGGGCAGTTTAAGCGCTAATGAGTAACAAACATACACAAATATAAACTTTCGCATTTGTAATATTAGTAAAGCATTAATACACAGGTCTTTTTTCAAGTTAAGACTCTTTAAATAAATAAATAAATATTCAGGACATTTCACACAACGTCCTCTGGTCCCAAAGTAAGCTATATTTCTATGCTTGTATTATGGGAACCAGATACGGATACACTATATATACTACTTTTCTTTTGTAAATACATACTTATAATACATAGAAAACACCCAGACGCAGTACAAACATTTGTATGACGTTTATGGATATCACACAAATGATTGTCCCAACCGGGAATCGAACCCGCGACCTCGTGATCTGCAGTCCAATACATAAACCACTTCACCACGAAGCCCGTCTTTAAAAATTTGATAACATAATATATTTAGACAATTTACCACTTTAACCACTCTGAGTTCTAAATAATAATAGAGCACAAATATTTTATGACCTAATTGATCTTTAAAGAAGCAATTATAATTATTGTTATAATTAATAGAAGGTATTTATAAATTCCCTATGTCAAAACAGACTTACTGAAGATTTCTATTATGTAAATTGTAATAATAAGCTTGGCATTCAGCAATGCAAGGCTGAATTCTACTTTAGAGACGGGAAGCTATAAATATCTTATACATTACGTTACTGGAATGTTAATATCTTATTATCATAAATATTTCTAAAAAAATCATAAATCAATTATAAATTATTAGCGATTCTACAGATTTTATCTTAAAATAAAATTTTATTTGTTTATAATCACATTATTTACATAAACAACATTATTTCAAACGAAATGTTTGGAATAATTTTCAAATTTAGATTGGTTTTGAATTTATTGTCTGTTTATTGTCTTATTATTCGATTTTCAAAATGTACTTTTAGGTTTTTTAGGGTTCCGTACCCAAAGGGTAAAAACGGGACCCTATTACTGAGACTTCGCTGTCCGTCCGTCCGTCCGTCTATCACCAGGCTGTATCTCAAGAACGGTGATAGCTAGATAGTTGAAATTTTCACAGATGATGTATTTCTATTGCCGCTATAACAACAAATACTAAAAATTAGTGTTGCCCAAATGCAAGAACAAGACGAGACTTAGCCAGTCTTGGTCTTGGTCTTGCGCCAATACACCTGGTCTTGGTCTTGGTCTTGGTCTTGCGCTCCCAGTCTTGGTCTTGGTCTTGGTCTTGCAGCAAGAGTCTTGCAAGTCTTGCAATTACCTATTAGACTATTGCTATTTATTAAAGTTTACTTTAGATCTTAGAAAAACGTATTAGAATTGGAACATTGTGAGCTTGAATTAACATAGCCATAGTAAAGAACAATCAGATTAATAAATGTCTGAAGATTTGATGAGAAATTCGAAAAATTAACTGCCACATGGTGATCAACTGAGCTATATGCCGTTTTCCATGGGAGTAACTGTTTCTTAATAAACATTTACGCTTTATGAGCTTACATGTGCTAAAACATGTAAAAAACAAATTAATTACAATAACTTGACTGTATTTTAAAGGACAATTTTTGTAGTCTGCTTAAAATTCATAATATGCTATTTGCTTACTGTTTAGCTTTTATGCTTTTTAACTTTTTCGTTAAAACATTTAACTGAACTTAATTTACGTTGTCTGCTAAAAATTTACTTACCGTTTAAATAAAAATTTTACACTTACATCTCTTTTTACATTTTCCTCTTCTCTTTTTACCAACATTTTGAAAATATTCTCACAACTGTGTTGCAATTTTAAGATAAGCACTAAGCGATGATTGCTTATAAACGGCAGCGTGCTTTTTTGCTTATTTTAATAAGCATTGCTTATTTTAAGCTATTCGTTTAAACGCTCACTACTACCTATAATACTGTAAAAGGGTTGTGCTCATGCACTTTAGCTATGCTCACATACATATCGATATTATGGTAATTCGATACAATAGAATACACTTAATATTTGTATCGGTAAAAACAATACTATGTGTTAATTATGTGCTATTAACTATTACTAGCATGTAAAAAAGTTTATCGGATTTCAATGGAATGAAATAAGTTTATAAGAAAATGTTACATCGAATAATTATAAGCCAATATGAATAATATTTGTTGTGGACAGACCATGTTTTACAATACGATATTTATTAAATAAACACCAGCGATACGATACGACGATCACTTTATCGTGTGATCTAGTATTTTACCCCGTTCGCGTTGTATTGATTTGATACAATAAAATATCGATACATAATAGAGATGACCCATCTCTATGTACACGTGTCTTCATGTCGGTTATTCCCCGACTATCGGAGCGGCGCGGGCGGCACATTGACATCAAAGGAAGTCGGTTTCTTTTGACAAAGGTGTCGCTCTTTACAAAGGACTCAAGTAGCTAATCAAGTAATACAATTGGTTGACGTATTTCTAATATTAACCAATCACGATTCGTCAAAAGTGATTAAATTATTTAGAGTGGACAGTCGCATATGTGACTTTTTTACCTAACATAATTTTATGAAAAATTATATCATCGTTAATATGCCAATATCTTCGCTCCCCTCGTCACATTTTGCTAGTAGTTGACACTTAACTTTTCCTCAATTCACGTTCGTCATCTTCGACATGCAATTATTCATTATTTTTTCGGTAATATTACTCCTCAAAAAAACTCGCTCATTTTTGTATTCTTCTCGCTTTTCTTCCATCAACATCCAACAAAATTTTCTTCACCATCATGGAAAAATTTTAAACAATTTTCCTCACAGAGGCAATGAGCAGTTAGGCACGTTAATCTCTATTACGGGACATGATCACTATTAGGTCAAATAGAGTTCATAAAAACAGCTGATTAGGGTTGTGCAACGTAAAAATTTTGCAAAAACTTACACCATCAAAAATCGTATTAAATTATAATGCAAGCTAATTTCTAACTTCACATAGTCATTACTGATGACCTAAAGAATGCTTGGTTTCAAGCATAACACAGGAGTTTTGTTTCACGTTGTATAAGTGCTTGAGTTTCACGAATTAGATCGACTATAATTTGGTCTTCAAAATGTCGGTGCCGGGTAAACAAAGAAATCGTTCATGTCGTAAACTTTTATTGTCTTGTGTTTATTTAATTTACGTGTTTTTATTAAAATATTAGTAAATTACTATAAAATAAACATACTCAAACACTTTTATAATTAAAATACGTATTATAATAACAAAATTGCGAATCTGATCGATCGACGTGAATTTGATTGTTTTTTTTTTTATTTATTTAATTAATTATTAACATATGCATATCCAAAGAATCGGCAATAAGCCTAATTTCACGGGAACATATGTTGCTGGTAAAATCACTAGTATTCCTTGCATAAAATTAGGATTAAAAATTAAGTTTTTATACAGTTTTGATACAGTTTTTTGCGTCTCATAGAATTCCTAAGCGTACCTATACACCGAACTGTTATACCTAGCTGCAAGACGCAAGAGTCTTGCCGGATTAGTCTTGTTCTTGCTCAAGTCTTGCACGGTCAGTCTTGGTCTTGGTCTTGCTAAAAATACGCGGTCTTGTTCTTGGTCTTGGTCTTGCAAAAATGCAAGAACAAGACCAAGACTGCAAGACCAAGACTGAATTTGGGCAACACTACTAAAAATAAAATAAAATAAATATTTAAGGGGGGCTCCCATACAACAAACATGATTTTTTTACCGTTTCTTGCTCGATACTAATAACGTTGCCTTATGTTGCATAGATAATGGTACGGAACCCTTCGTGCGCGAGTCCGACTCGCACTTGACCAATTTTTTTTGTTATTCACGTATGTACCCTAATTAAAAGGAGTTGAGTCATTGTCTTACAAACTTGGATCTTGAATAGATGTAAAAATTTTAATACGTTTAAAAAGCAATGGCCTAAGGGTAAGTTTCAGTATAATACTTTCTCATTTTTCAATAAACTAATAATTAAGGACCGATAGGAATCTTGTGTTTAGATTAATAAGCCCCCAATAAAAATACAAAGAAAAACAAATGACATAAAGTGAACGTTTTATTTTTTTAAACTATAAAAATTCCGGTTATCTTTATTTGATTTCCTTTTTTGGATGGCTATATTATTGGTATAATCTGGGTAATGTTAGTGCTTGTGCATGGAAACGAACTTAAGTCACTAACCCAGTGAGAATTAAGTGCACAACTAGAATTATAAGTGCTATACTTACTCAAAATCGTATTTGTCCTCCTTGTAATTGTGGTTTTGCTTAATGATTTTGATACCATTGTTCTTGTAGTATCCATCTTTGTAGTAGGGGATATCTTTACCGGAAATTTGGACAAGTCTGTAATGTTCTACTGATGCCTCTGGTACATAAGGCTCGTAATCATGTGCGTAAGGTCCATAACCACCGTCGTAAGGATTATCAATATGTATGTATGGGTTCGGTATGTGAATATATTTGCCTTCATCTGTTGGTATGTATCTGTAAAGAAATTTTTTATTAGTTGCAGTTTTATTTCATACAAAAACGCTTTAGTTAGGACATTTATATTAAGGGAACGCCTATGTTATAAGACTAGATTTTCTATATTTTAGCATATCTAGTTAAAAGTCCATGTGGTGGCGGATTAAGAATACAAGTGTCACCACTCCATTTCTTTCTCAGGGTGCTGTCTGAGCCAGCTAAAGGACAATATAAGCAGTTAACGTCTACTGTGAGAGACAGAAAACTCGAAACCTTGTGCCATTACGCCTGGTCAGCGCGGCAGGTAGACCATAAACCTTTTCAATGTGAAAGAGGCCGGTGCCCAATAGTGAGACGTTAATGGGCTTGAGAAAGGGAGAGTTGAAGGCATAGATTAAATAAATAAATAAATATTCATAGACATTTTACACAACGTCCTCTAGTCGCAAGCTAAGCTTATATGCTTGTATTATTTATTATTTGGATTGGAGCTTTGGGGGAAAGGAGATTTGAATTAATTTATTCATTTATATTCTTAGATCCATTAATTATTTAATTTTACGAGTTATTAATCTATAAAAATCGCATCGTAAAAATATTTTAATAGTTTTTATAACTAGCTACCGTTAGAGGCTATACAGGCTAATAAATGTCAAAGATTTATTTATTGCTTGCATCTTCTATGCAAGAAAGTGTGTTTAGATCGTAGCGGATGATGTTCTATAGTTTCTACGCATTATCATGGGAAAAGACGTGACCTTTTATGATCTTAAGCTTAAACAAAAATAAAAAGGATTTTTTGCAAAGGATTATACTTATCGATAGACCATAGAAATCTAGAGTTTGTTAATTTTTTGTATGAGTACAATTTTTTTTTACAACTTCTAAGTCGCGTTATAGATATCATAATCATCATTATAATCCTGCCCTTATCCCATTATTTGGTATTTGCTTGACTTCAAACCTCCCCAGGTATCTAATTTACTAGGTAAGTTTTATAAGTCACGTTATAGGCAATCACGGAAATATTATAACCGAATACTAGTTTATTAATATGCACTTAAATGTATATAATATAATAAACTCTTTGTAATATTGATCTTGTTTGTACTAGGTATTAAGAATTTATGTTAAAAATGCAATTTGATATTTTAATTTCAAATGAAGCTTTTGCGTTTTATTATGATCTAGAATCTAAATAATTTAAAATATTTAGAAATATATTATGTATTCAAGAAAACTGTCCCATATATCTCTGAAAGGTGTCAATGCATAAATATTGAATATTTGATTTGAATTAATACTTACTTACACACTTATTGTAAATATATATATTTTTTTATAAATCTTTATTTAAATATAAAAAAGGAGGGCTTTATCTTATTATAAATATTCGGAATGCATATATTTCAGGCCACGATTCTTGTTAAAAATAAAGTTTGTCTATATACTTATGTGTTAATGAAATGCTTAAATAGGTATACAAATATTATTATATTGGCAAATTTTATTTTTACCTATTTACTAAATGTAGCAACTAGCAAAGATTTTATTTCAGATAGGCCTTTTCGTCTTGTTGCATTATATTAAATCTGTCAGAAAATTAAACTGTGAAGCAATACTTCTGTCAGAAAATTAAATTGGTTTTTACTTTTTGCCTAATTATTGGCGTGTTAGATCCTATTGCATTGACTTACGCTTAGCCTGGGACTAGATACAACTTTTTAAGATATCTGTTATTTATTTAAAATATTTTGTTCTAAAAGTATTATAAATATTTAGTAACTTACTTTCCATCACTACCATATTTGTAGGGGTTCCATTTGCCATCTTCAATTGGTGAACCCCAAACCACTAAGATGCATAGGCAGAGTGCAATCACAAACTGTAAAATATAATAAATAATGTAAAAAAAGCAACTATTGTTTACATTTAATGTGTTTAATAATTTAATATACGTGTTTTAGCAAATAAAATCAAATATAAATAAAAACACAACCAAAACAATTTAAAAAAGCTTTAAAATTAATCGTAAAAGATTATTAGAACTTTTAATTATTTTTAAAAATTATTAAAATGAAAAATTATAACATTAAAAAAAAACAATAATAACAAAAGGAATAATATCGAAAAATAATAGTAAATCGTTTATTAGGTAAGCTGGATAAAATATAAAAAAAAAACACTAACCTCTATAGAAAACATCCTGTGTCACTTCAAAGAAAAGCTTTTGAACAAAAATCTTGAATGTAAAAAGTCTTCAGGCCACTTCACTGCAACGAAACAAACTCGACAACACAATGCGGAAATTTATATTCACGGTCACAAAACTGCCCGTGTGTACACTACTAAGAGAATTTCAAATCGATATGTTGATTTCGAAATCAACGCTTCGCTTTTATACATTTGCAACATCAAGTCATCTCTTGCAAGATCACACACACACACGCGATCGTGTTTGTATCATATAAACAACATACATGCATACCTCACGCATTTTTTATCATCTTCGCATACCATTGTTGGATTTACTTTATTGGAGTATTCGTGTCATACAGTACATTATCTTCAATAAATATATTTTATACAACTGTAGATTTAATAAGAATATAAATATCAACGCCTTTGAATTGGTGTCACTCATACATTATTGCACTGCCCTTATTTCTTTACTTTGTAAAGGGCAACTTAACTTTTTTCTTTCATACATTTCTCTCTTTCACACGAGTTTTCTGTCCGTTTGTATCTTTAGTATATTAGTTATTTTTTAACAAACTTTATGGTGTAATGGCAGTTCAACTTACCTATTTATATTTAGGAAAGAAACAAGAACACCTATTTTAAAAATTTTCTGTTAACAACAATTGGAAATTCAAAAAAGGAAAAAAATATTAATAGCACATAAAATAAATAAATAAATATTCATGGACATTTCACACAACGTCCTCTGGTCCCAAGCTAAGCTTATATGCTTGTGTTATGGGTACCAGAATACGGATATACCTAATAGGTACTTAAACTACTTTTCTTTTGTAAATACGTACTTATAATACATAAAAACACCCAGACGAAGTACAAACATTTGTATTAGTAAAATTAGTAAAATCACACAAATGATTGTCCCGAGCGGGAATCGAACCAAACATACGTGTACCTAGTGTATTTATAATCTGAAACCCGTAGAAGCATTGAAATATAGCTTATCAGAGCATACGTGTTCTTTATTATATCATCTTTGTATAAGCAATGAAACGGGAACAACAAATATCATACAAATTTTTTTGGAAGTAAAATATCAAATTCGAGATCATATAAAGAAAGAAAGAAAGAAAGATTTATTATTGCCAAACATATTGTGAAATCAGGATGACAATAATACACACAAAAAATATATTAAGTCTTATATATAAAATTCACGTGTCACAGTGTTAGTTACCGTACTCCTCCGAAACGGGTTGACCGATTTTTATGAAATTTTACATGCGTATTCAGTAGGTCTGAGAATCGGCCAACATCTATTTTTCAAACCTTTTTTTTTAGTATGGCAAAACAACGTTTGCCGGGTCAGCTAGTAATATTATATAAATGATGCGGAAAAACAGTGCACAAGTTCTAGTCGGCAACAACAGGTCCCCATTTCAGCATAATGTCAAGTCTCAAGGACTTGACGCTGATTTTTAAATGGGGCCTTCGGATGTTGCCATATGACAGTTTAGTTAATTTAACCCCTAGCCCTGAGACTAAATTAAGCTGTTAGTGCGATAATTACCGCACCCTACCTAAATCATCTAATCAAGCCACGGTCTTCAGTTTAAGCCCGACTTTTTTATCTTTCTATGAACTACGTTCCGACTATTCTACGGGTATTTTTTTGCCACTAACTGACCAAGTTAGTCATATCTATGATGACTTGTACATTGTGTAGTGTAGGGCGCAATAGCGGCAATAATACTTATCACTGACCTCTGATAACTTTTATTTAACTGTAAATGTTTTTGTTTGTGTAGTTAGCGGGATTTTTTATAAGGTAAGAAAATTATAAGCACATTGTTAGTGTGATGACGTATTGAGAATACAAGTGTCACCACTCCTTTTACTTCCCAGGGTACTGTAAAAGCCAGCTAAGGGATATTGTCCACAGGTAATTTCCTCTATGAGAGGCGGAAAGTTTGAAAATAAAGCCTGCGCCATCACGCCCGGTTAGTGCCACCCAAAATGGAGGTGGTTCGTACCCAACACTGGATGTTAAAGAGCTTAAGATAAAGAGAGAGCGAATAGGAAAATAACTGAAGATATAACATTATTTTCCGTTTCAGAATATGTTTTTATTACATATGTTGGGTTGTAATCTAACCTAACCTAATTCTCCCTTTTATTTAAAATCACTTTTTCAATTTCTCTTTTCCACCCACGATCTAGATTTACGCTCTCACAATCGTCTTCTAACATGTCCACCTCACACCTCTAGCTTAGTACTTTCTTTCTTCAATATTCAAGCAATTCTTCTCTGGAATGCCCTTCCTCTTGAGATCAGGATGGCAAGGACCCGGGAGACATTTAAAACTAAAGTTCGCAATCATTACATTACATTACTGGCGGAATCTAGTCATTGAGTAATTTCTCACTGTTCTATTGGTTATATAGGTACATGTATTATATTATGTATGTAGTTTATGTACTATTACTAAGTATGTTTATATTATCCCTATATGTATGTAGATATTATATTTATTTATTATAGTTTAAGTATTAATGATATTAGCCCATTAATGTCATTAGTGTAAATTATAATCTATTTTCACCTTTTCTGTATTAAAGTAGCACCTGCCTCTTATTATCTCTGCACCACTGATGATTGGCTGGTAGAGAATGCCACTGACATTAAGTCTGCCACTGACATTAAGTCCGCCATTGTACTCTATTTTGTATGTGCAAAAATTTTTAAATAAATAAATAATCTCCGAAAATTATAGTCAGGTACATATCTTATACTGATAATAAGCTATAGGCTTTAGGCAGGTACATGTAGGTACTATATCTATATATACAGTGATTATAAATTTCAGATATACGAAAACACGGACAACGGTTCAAAAGAAACACTAGCATATTATTATTTTACTGTAATATTTATCTATTTTTAAACATATTTTTATATTTTAATTGAATTCAATTGGCTTGAGAATTTCCTCCTTTTTGTAATTCAGTTAAAATGTATATTTTAGCATTGTCACACAATACAATAACGAACCCGGTAAATCTGCAAAATTTATTAAAATAAACACTCCATTTGTACCTTTTAAAGTCATATAAGGTTTAATATGTATTATTTATTTTTTAACTCATATTTTTATAAAGTTAACTTTATTTTATGAAGTGTTTATACATTAAAACCCAGCCATATCCGTATACCACAAAGTAAAATACTTTCTACAACGTATTTCCCATAAATAATAAAAAAACACAAGATACTACTTATTTGATAAATTAAAACAATTTAAATAGGACGTTTTTATTAAGACAGAATGCTTTTACAACTAAGACTGCATTCCGATGCTCACGATATTTCCCATTATTAACTGTCAGTATCTATTAGCATAATACATCCGTAGTATATACGGGCTTCCCCAAACTTTTAGCGCAAGTAAAAGTTGGAGAACAGTAGAATACTGGCACCAATTCTATTGCGTCAAAAACTTGAACCCTTTTCGCGCTCTTTCTAGCCATAAGGTAATATCCCACTCTTGGACATTGGTCTTGGTGTATTAAGTCTTCTACTGCACTGACCAAGCGTGTCAGCATAGTTTCTTTCAAGTTTTCCATCTCTGATATAAGATTATTGGCTCATAATATTATCTCTTAGCTGGTTTTTACAGCACCCTTTGAAGAAAATCGTCGAAAATCTAACCTAACTAAAACGAAACCAACATAAGAACATCAATATTTATCTTCTATTTAAGTTAAGTTTAGTTTTGCATGTAGAATTGGTACAATTGTGTAAAAATAAATGATACATGACAGTAATTATCAAGATATTGATTAGTTCTCATTTGTCTTGTGTTTATTGATTTAATCATGTTAATTCTTTTAAGAATGTTTGAATTACAAGTTATTTTTATTTAAAATTTTCATTGTACTATTGTTTAGAATATTACTTTCTATGGTGTCCTAAATAGCTGTTTATTGTTTTTAGATTCCGTGTCGAGACTTCGCTGTCCAACTGTTAGCAGGCTGTATCTCTGTAACTGCTCTGGTGGTCTAGGTACCACACCACACTACCAAAACTGAAAATTTTTCAGTTTATGTAAATCAGTTGATGCTATATTGTCAAATATTTATCATTATCATTCTGCTGCCCTTTTCCCGTTGTTTGGGCTCGGGAATGTCACGAATATATTATGTTTTATTATTATTATTATTAATCTTATTTAAAATTGAGAAAATAATCAGTAATTATTTAGTTTATTCAGCTGGTCGTATTATAATAATAATGTGTTGCATCAAGGATATTAAAACACACAAATAGACTAGTATTTGTTCATAAATTTGCAAACAACTAATGCATGACCGATAGGTCAAAGTGCAAAGCTTCTGTGAATCGAAGCGTCACAGATATTCATTCAAATATTGATGCGTCATATTATATCTATGTTATAAGAATTGATTTACATAAATTGATCTATTTGTGTCCGGCTCATATCATACAAAATGTTGTGGTGTCTTCTTCGAATAAACTTTGTTTATTTGTCACCAAAATACCGATCATAACTACGGAATGCTTCACATTCCTGGGAAAATTTTTATCTGTTGGCGCCAATGACGCAGTAAATATGGCGCCGACGTTATACATACATAATTTATTAATTTATATATTTTTACTAACAAATATCTGGTATGTGTAACATATTGTTAATATTTTTGAATTATCTGTTTAAACGTTGTATTTATACGAAAACAAATTGTGGTCCATTAAAATGATGGCGGTTGATTATTAATTTAATTATTTTTGATAACTTAATTACTTGACTACGGCGACAGTTTTATACGAATTAATTTGTTTTGAAAATATCCTGTTAGGTGCTTTATGAGCTGCATATACTTATACAGATACCTACCTACACATTATATGGATTCTGTACAACATAATTTTTTTTTTTTTTTTAAATAAATAAATAAATATAAATAAATATTCATGGACATTTCACACAACGTCCTCTGGTCCCAAGCTAAGCTTTATAATGCTTGTGTTATGGGTACCAGAATACGGATATAATACATATATTACTTTTCTTTTGTAAATACATACTTATAATACATAGAAACACCCAGACGCAGTACAAACATTTACATTTATTTATTAACAATTATTACGTATCTTCAAAATTTAAAAAAAAATCATATATGATATCATTTATGGTACTACAAATGATATTACATGTGATTTTTTTTTTACTGAAAGTGGGTGGTATTCTAAAAAATAAAATTACATTACAATTTTGATTTATTATATTTTGTTAACAAGTTAAGTCGAAATAATTTACGTATTTTTAATAATAAGTTTCGAATTTGAAATGGTTTATTCACAATTTTAATTTACAGATAATATTTTAATAGTCCAATAATAATTCATTGTTATTACAAAATTTATTTTTTCTAATCAATCAGCATTAAGTTTTTATTCCCAAGTTTAAGTTCTTGAATATTAATTGGTAGGTATAATACTTCATTTAAATAATATATTTGTTAAAAGTCCATTATTGTGCTATAAAAATAGATTTCATTTTATGCCTTTGACAACATGTTTACTGTTTTTAATGGATTTTGGGTCATTTTTATTATACCGATAAGACTCAATTAATTTAGAATATCACTTAAATATTTTTAATAGTTTTGTAAATAATTTGGAAGCCCTTGCGCTTTTTATCTTAATTTCGATCTTAATTTTGCAATTTTAACCGACTTCCAAGAAGGAGGAGGTTTTCAATTCGTTCTTCGTCGTATGTATTTTTTTTGTTACCTACTTCATACCACATTCTTCTGATCATATATTTGTTATTGTATTGATTTTTACTATGAACTCAAGATAGATAAACCAATTCTATATAATGCGTTATACAAACAGACAAAACAACAATAATGTTATGTTTATGTAAATTAGTAAAATTTGAAGTGTTTTATTTTTTAAGAATTTTATGTAAACTAATATTTGTGGTATTTACGTTTTACACTCAAAACAGTCAAGCCGGACATTGATGTAAATAGAATGTCTTTCCTGATTACTAAAAATGGGCCGTAACTTTTAGTCAATCCAGGATTCTATGATGAGTAATGTTGACGGGGCTTTTTCGAGAAACATCTTTACTTAGGTATTATAAGAAATAAAGTCATAATTTTTTAATGTACATAAGTATGTATGACTATCTGAGCTTGTATTTTGAAAACTACGCAACCGATTTTGATGCGGGTTTTGAATAGATAGAATGGTTCAAGAAGATTATTTTTTTTTGTATAATTAGTTAGAGGTTATTTTTTAAGTTCTACGCGAATGAAGTGGCGGGCAACAGCTTGTATTTTTAAAAAAAATAAATACCTACCTCCATGAATGTCATTATTAAAATTTTATTATTGTTACCTATTGCGTAAACGTATAGCTTAAACAGTTTTATTCTTCAAATACAAAAATATTTGTTGGGTTCAAAAAAGTAATATGTTTAAGTTGATGATACGCTTAGACGACGTGATTGCGATTTTATGATCATAAAAATTTATAATATGTAGTATGAAATCCTTACTGCGCGAGTCCAACTCGTGCTTAGCCGATTTTTAACAAAAGAGTAGATCATAGTTATGTACTTTAATATTACGTACTTTTGTACTATAAAAGCACGCGTTATAAGTCATATTTTATGATAATATTATGGAAAGGTGGAAGACCGACAAGGTACTAACTTCCCAGGAGACTGCAGTCATTGACTAGAAAAAACTAAAGTTCTTTTTTTACATACATTTTGTAGTATAAAATTTATAGACATTGTATTTTATATCTGTATACATACATTAAAACTTGTTTTGTAATGAAAATTGGTTGGAAATGAAAAACTCTTTTTATATTGGATAATTAGTTTATTGACGTTTTATGCTATTTAACATCACGTTATAAGTAATAGGAGAAGAGCACAGACTGTGAGCACAAATCAAAATGCTTCCCAAAGTCACTATTTCACGCGAACGATGATTCGGGCACAGCTAGTTGATAACATAAACTCTGAATAGAGATTAGGATACTCTCTCTCAGTGGATAAATTAGATGAACATCAAGGCAATTGTCATAAATTAATAATAGCCAAATAATAAATTTCCATAGAAATACAAGTATGTGTAAAAAAAATTCACACACAATCCTCATGTGAACATCGATGGCTTTTGATAGCTGCTAAAATAACAGCGATTACGCCTTTTATATGGGCAATACGAGCAAAAACTATTTTAGATAAATTCCATTGGACTTATTATGATTATCCTAACTGAGACTCGATCTTGACCTCTTAAGGTAACAATAGCTACTAAATAATTTAAAACATGTTTGACGTTGCTAAGGAACTCACAACTCACTCATATGATGGCAATGATACAAGTATATTGTATCATTGCCATCATATAATGTTATGATGGTCACGGTAATTTTTTCGTTATCTTCAATTTAAAGACATCGAGTTTTTAGATTTTTATGTTATGCATAGATAACACTAACATCGAACACATTGACACAGGGCATGCAATTAATAATGCTTCCACATTGATAATTAAGTACGTTAAAAAAAAGAGTAAATAGGCTTCTTACATAGTTATGTACGCAAAGAGACCATTCTCGTTTGCTATCAGGTGCCAAGGGCTCAAGTGCCATGTTTTACTTAAAAAAAAGTACCTACATTTAAATATGTAGTTAAAAAATTCACAATTTAGGAACCCCGCATCAAATGAAATAAATTTAATCAAATGGTTTTCCCAAAAGACAATAGTTAGCGTTTTTTAAAATAATTCCTACAGGGTCAAATGCGAGTATAATATTCTCGGTGTTGCGAACGTTCAGAGGCTACAGTAATTACATGCTTAATATTAGATAGGAAAGACGTATTCATCATATTATTCATGACCCCAAATAAAGGGACAAAGGCAAGAGAATGATAATCAATAATATCTTTTGGTAAGGGCATCAACTGATATAAAACAAACTGAAAGTTTCAGCGCTCTAGCTAGAGACAGCCTGATGACAGACGGGCGGACGGGCGGACGGACGGATGGAGGGCAAAAAAGTCTCACTAAAAGGTTTCCGTTTTGCCTTTTGGTAGGAATTAAATAAAAACAATTCCTATCTACATTTCATTAGACATTATATTAATTGGAAAAACATACAAAATATATTTTACTTTTTTTACAGTAAAAAAAGAAGTAGTTAGTCATCCATAAAAGTAACTTTACCTTTAACCAAATAACCAATTACTAAAATATTTATTTGTTACTCATTGCCAATTCGTTTGTTACTCATTGGTTGGAAACTATATAGTAAATGTGGTTATCGATGTCCTTTGTTATAAATTTACACAATTATTTCTCTGAATCAAGAATACCTAAGCAAAATTTCCGATTTCGACATATTTTTCATCGAATCATCAAAATAAAAGAAACGTCAGTTTTATGATGGTTATTAGCATCTGAATTTATGATCAAACTGCAGTAAGTTGAATCATTAGAATATTGAGTCAACATAAAATTCAAACAAAGCATTATTGAATAACCTTTCTTTAGCAGTCTGGTAAAAATTTTAAAGGCTGGCTGCAAAAAATTATATAAAATAATTAACTCTTCTTAAATACTTATGGTGTTATTAATTCATCGGAGGTTTAAAAGTTCGCTAACATCGGTTCGCGAAAATTGTCAAAAATTGTTATTCATAATAACCTTTTTACGCTAATACGTTTATTATCTCTCCGATAAAATCTCCGTTTAAACGTCCGATAAGTCATTATAAATAAGACCATTTAACGTGTACTTGTATACATATATTATATTTGATCCCTTTTCTAGGCTCCCGTACCAAAAGGTGAGATGGAACGCTATTGTTGAGACTTCGGTGTCCATCCACCGATCCGTTCGTTCATCTGTCACCAAGCTGTGTCTCGTGAACGGTGATAGCTAGAGCCTAAAATTTTACAGTTTGTGTAAGATATCAGTTGATACTACCTCAACAAATACTCATTTATCATCGTTGTCCTGCCGTTATCGCGTTTGCGAATAATTTAATTTTGCACGGTTTTTTGGATTAGTTTAGGTTAGGTTAGTTAGTTGGGCCCATAACCATAATCCTCCGTGTGGTGACGGATTAAGAATACAATGGTCACCACCCCATCTCCTCCCAAGGGTGCTGTAAAAGTCACCTAAGGGATATTGCACACAGATAACATCGTCTGTGAGAGACGGAAAACTCGAAAATAAACCCTCTGCCAACACGCCTGGTCATCGCGGCACAGTAGACCATAATCCCTCCCAAAGAGGAGGAGGCCCGTGCCCAACAGTGGGACGTAAATGGGCTGGAGAAGAACCAAATAAAACACAGCGGTAGTTGTGGACAGACTTACTATATTTTGTAACTGTATTACAGAGTAATGACTGCTGCACAGTTTAAATTATTTGTAATGGTAAGATTGGCCTATTTTTACCATCATGTTACCACCATTTCACTTCATAAATATAAAGTTTTCTTTTTTTTTCAAAACCTAGTTAAGAACGGGAACGCGACATGATACAATTGAGATCAATAAGTATTAATTCATTTTTAATTCTACTTTATTTTAAAAGGTCCCTTTTATAGATATATCGAGTTCATCAAATAATAAAATGTACAAAAACATTCAGGAATGGGGACCTAAAAATTTTAATGACTGTATATTTAACGAACCATTGACGGCCGGATTTTTCATTACTGCTGTTATTTTGTTATTTAACCGTTATAAAACATAACAGGTATTTTACATAAATATATACCATAAGATTGGAAAATTAATGCTATATTATTAACTTCTCTTGCTTTAAAAAAACAATTTACTCCTTTTATTTATTTTTATTATAGTTTAATTTACGGTAATTAAGTACAATATTTTTCTTAAATACACACTCTCTCTCTCTCCCGCCTATAAGAGTCCCACTGTTGGTCATGGGCCTCCTCCACTTTGGGAGGGATTATGGTCTACTGTGCCACGCTGACCAGGCGTGTTGGCACAGGGTTTATTTTTGAGTTTTCCATCTCTCACAGAAGAAGTTATCTGTGTGCAATATCCCTTAGCTGATTTTTACAGCACCCTTGGGACAAGATGGGGTGGTGACACTTGTATTCTTAATCCGTCACCACACGGAGAGAGAAAGATATAAAACTAAATAATTGTATCTATTTAAATAGAAAGTTAAAGAACTATTTCTTATTAAGTCTTCCTGCGAGATGTCACGTAGACATTTACGCATTCACTATTTTGGAACCAATATTGTTAGCTACTGTTTGGTTATTTACATTTAAGATACAAATTGTTACTGATACATATTTATTAAAGCAATAGTTTCAGAATACTTGTTTTTAATGTCCATTTTGATGTTATTAAGTAATTAAATATAAGAAATGTACAGTAACAAAAATAACAGGATAATCATTAGGATTGTTATTCTTTTATAACAACAAACTTTAAAAACATACGATGTCGTTTAAGGCTACTTATTAAACTTTTCCAAAACAACTTAAGAAGCCGATTTTAATGAAATTGTGTGTATTGTAAAGGTTGTGATCATTGAATATAACCTATACAATGATGCAGGCCACTTAAGATTTGTTTTTAAAAAAAGAATAAAAAATTTAAAATTTGAAAATAAAAAAAGAAAAGAGGAGAGATGGGACAAGGACATGAAGAGAGGATGTTGAAAAATGATTGTAAAATAGTTTTTCTTTATTATAAAAAATATAACAAATTAATTAAATGTGTTTTAAATTATTATTATAAATTAATGTAAAGAATAAGCTTTACAAATGTATAGGTTATATTCAATGATCACAACCTTTACAGTATCTACATATTTGGTAAAAGGAACTCATAAGAACGGACACTCTTCAGCAAATGTAGGACATAGTGTGTATGTATAATACAATTAAAGTTGCGAGTTTCAGCTTGTGGTTGTTTAAAATAGATATTTTTTCTTTATTACCTTTCGGTCAACATTTTAGTCATTTAATATTGAAGTATTTTTTAGCATAAATGAATCTCTCACCAAAGATGGAACGAATTCCATTTTTCCATTTTCCATTTTTGTTGGAAAGTTGAGTGAGAGTTCATTTCATGTTCCATTTTTGGTGGAGAGATGAAAAAACACAGGCTGAAACAGGCATAAGCAGTTTTCAATGTCATTTACGGGAGGAAGTGCCTTAATACTGAATATAATTTGACGGACTTGTCACATAAATATATATCAACATAAAATACTCATGTTTTTAAATAAAAGACTCAAAAACACCGTGAACACCTAAATGCCTATATGGGTAAGTCGTAAAGTAAATCGTTCAGGTTGTCTTGGCCTTCGTAGCATAATGACAAAATACGACCTCAAGTACCAAAAGTCATATAATCGCATTATAATAATTCTTAAATGAATTTGGCACCTCGCACATTCATGTCAGAAATACATATATTTATAGTACCTAAGTATATTTACATCTAAAGTAAGTTCGCTTTAATATTTTCTAACACTTGCGCGACTCATTAGTTTAAATAAAACTCCTTTTTACGGATTTAGACGCGTATATTTCTTTTTTTTTTTTCTTTTTTTAAATTTTGTCCCGACGTTTCAAAGAGTTTGCAGTCACCATGGTCACGGGTGAGACTGAGCTGTAATGTGTCTTCTACGATCAGTTATTACAGGGTTTACCCATATTCAATTTAATTTTACATAGACCATAAATATAGACTTTTAGCATAACAAAAAAAAATTAAAACAAATATACCCGTCTAAATGCGTAAAAAGTAGTTTTATTTAATTCTGCTTTGTTTGTGTTGTGACGGATTAAGAATACAAGTGTCACTATTCCTTTTCCTTTCTCGGGTGCTGTAAGAGTCAACTAAAAGATTGTCTGATATTGTACGCACGGATAACATTCTCTGTTAGAGACGAAAAACTAATAAAAATAAACCCTGTGCCAACACGCTTGGTCAGCAAGGCATAATAGACCAGTATCCCGTCCAAAATGGAGAAGGCCCGGGCCCAACAGTGGGACGTTAAGAGGCTGGAGAGGGAGAGATGGAAGTCTGCTTTGTTTTGTGTCAGTTCAGTAAGAGAATGATGATGAGTTGTTGTAGCATCAACTAATAGACACAAATTGTGAAAATTTCACTTCTCTGGCTATCATGGTTCCAAAGATACAGCCTGGTGACAGACGGATGGACGGACAACGAAATCTCAGTAATAGTGTGCCGTTTTAACTTTTATTATGGAACCCTAAAAACCATTATATCATGTTTTCATTAAACTTCAGTAAATGTTATAATATTTTTCACTCTACATTTATGATGTAGAGGCGGAAACTAGCAATCATACCTGTAAGTTTACGAGTTCATAAACCCACATAGCGCACATAAGCATGACATCACGCAAGGTAAAATAATTATATAAAAATAAAAAGAACTATTAACATAGTGTTATAATTTGTAAAACTCGATAATTATTTCTGTATACACATTTATAAAACAGTAAGTATAACGCTAATAAAATTTAATTCATTGAAGGCGGAAAGTTCCTTAGTGTTAAGCTGTCGTGCCTGGTAATAGAATAGCAATACTTAAATTTTTACATAAGCCCTTTGCCCACGCCTTTGTCTGCCTTAACAGAAATTTCATATACACAATAAATATTCTACTACAGTTTCAAAATAATGTAGCCAACTGCCCTCAGGGAGGATTTAGATTCCTATTAGTGACAAAATTTACACAAATAAATAACAAACTTTACCACTTAGTAACATCAGTACTTCGAATATTGAGATTCAATGAAAAAGTATCATGTCTTTATTCGAATTTATTTTTAATTCCGCCTTCTGCCCTGCCGGACAATGATGGCGCCTTTAGGCTTACCATGATCCGGCGACGGTGGCCCCTTCAAGTAGGGCCCAAGTCGACGGAAGGAACATTAGTTTGAAATTTACTTAGGGTTGTAAAACATATATCCAAGATAAAATATTGTATCCACCATAACAAAAGTTTAATAAAATAAAAAAATTATAATTATCTTAAACTTGTAATTTGAGACTGGATCCCATCAATTTATTGTATATTTAAATTTTCTTTGTAAATCAGAATCTCAGAGGCTTGTATTTACATAACACGGAAGGCGGCAACCATCATATTCGCAGACAGGCTTTATTAAGGTAGGTCTTGAATCGTTTGTACCGACATTACCTATATAAAAAAGGGGAATGTAGTTCTTAAATCAATTGTGAGTACATAAGTAGGTACATACTAATAGGAATATCTATGAATGCCAAACGAGTAAAAGTTAGTAAGTTCTTATAAATTTTTACGCGCCTATCAAGAAAGCTATGCTTTTCGTGCTACATGAATATCCATCTCTCCATAAGGTTTTTATTTATGAAATCCTTTAATAGCTCTCTTTCACGCTTTACATGCCTATCCCAAGACAAACGCTTCCCTTTCAATTAACTATGCCCTTACACCTTTTAAAGTTCCTCTAACATATTCATTTCTTTCACTTTGCCCGACAGTCTTTCATAATAATCTTTATTAACAAAAAGTATTATCTTAACCATTTGGCGGCCCTCGTGATCGATTGGTTCATGTAACGGACTGCCGTTCACGAGGTCGCGGGTCGATTCCCGAATGGGACAATTATTTGTGTGATATGTATTAATAAATAAATAAACAAATAAATATTTATGGACATTTCACACAACATAATATAAACATCATACAAATATCCTACCCATAACACAAGCATAATAAGCTTAGCTTGGGACCAGATGACGTCGTGCGAAATGTCCACGAATATTCATTTATTAATTAACTAACATCATCTTCAGTCTCCTGCCCTTATCCCATTATCCATTATTAAGGGGTCGGAGCAACATGTCTTATTCTTCCTTAATCTTCTATCCTATGTCATATTATTGTTAATTCCTCTTTATTTAAAGTCCTCATTCACACAGTCCATCCATCATTTTTAGGGTTCCGTACCCAAAGGGTAAAAACGGGACCCTATTACTGAGACTTCGCTGTCCGTCCGTCACCAGGCTGTATCTCAAGAACGGTGATAGCTAGAGAGTTGAAATTTTCACAAATGATGTATTTCTATTGCCGCTATAACAACAAATACTAAAAATAAAATAAAATATATATTTAAGGGGGGCTCCCATACAACAAACATGATTTTTTTACCGTTTCTTGCTCGATACTAATAACGTTGCCTTATGTTGCATAGATAATGGTACGGAACCCTTCGTGCGCGAGTCCGACTCGCACTTGACCAATTTTTTAAAGTCTTACCTACTTAAGACTTTTTTCCTATTACCATAAACATAGGTACATTAAATTCACACCAACTTAATCTTTTTAGGATGTCAATGTCCTACCTAGTTACTTTCTAAAAGGCGGAGTCATCGCAACAATAAAACATTAAAATAAAATTAAGATCTCACATCATATAACATTATGGCGCGATGTGAATGCACAAAGATAATAATAAAATTACACCTACAATCATAATCATAAATCGACTGGTTTCCTCGCCTTTGCCCAAATAAAACTCTTAAAAAAAAAACTTAAGTGCTTTTTTCTGTTTATGAAAGTTAGTGTTCGTTTTTTGAAAAGCCCCGTGGAACTTAGAAATTACCATGAAATATTACAAAAGCAGCGCTTTTCACTTTATTTTAAAATTTTATTAATATGTTTTCTTTTTTTTTCAATTTTATAATATTTGATGGTTTTTCCTGACTTTTTTACAATCACAACTTTTCAAACTATTCAAATGTGGCATTTTATTGAAAAAATATAATCCTTACCTAGTATTACATAATAATATTATTATCTACTAAATTTATACAATGCACATCCCTACTAATATTATAAATGTGAAAGTAACTTTGTCTGTCTGTTACGCTTTCCCGCTTAAACCTCTCAACCGATTTTGATGAAATTTGGCACAGACAATCTTTAGACCCTGAGAAAGGACATAGGCTGCCTTTTATTGCGAAAAAAAATTCCAAATTCCACGCGGACGTAGTCGCGGGCAATAGCTAGTCCTACATATAATTTAAAAAGAAATAAAAATAGAACGTCTGTTCTAAATTCAAATGTCATGTTTATATTAAAAACTATGTTTTACACAAATTGCGATTAAAAACCTGTATTTTATATACGTATTTCAATGGTGAATTAAAATTATCAATTTATATTATAAAATTAAATTATTCTAAATATATTATTAATAAATATTATTCATTTGAATTAAATTTTTTGGATTAATAGTTAAAATTATAATTTAAATAATTTTGAATATTTAATTCTTATTAGTTAACTGGCTTCTATGTCTTGAATTGTTCGATAAGCAAAATAGTTGGCTATAATCATAATAAAATTAATTAGAACGTTCGACCGGTCAGTCTTCCCGATTCGAAAATCGGTCTCTATTGCGTACGGGGTCCTCCTTAAAAGTTATAGGGTATTTAAGTCTTGATGTAATAGATGTAAAACACATAAGTAGGGATTTAACTAATATCTTGTGTTTATCGCAAATTTATGCAAATGGTACTTATGACCACATACATGGAGAGCACACAATCATATATTCCATGATACATTTAATAATATTTTCGCAAATAAATGTGCGGTCTAAGCATACTAATCATCATCATCATAACATCACGCCTTTTTCCCATGGGGGTAGTCAGAAGACTATAAAGCGCCATCTGCTACGATCTAAACACTTTTCCTTGGCTTCTTCCACACTCATACATACCTAACCTTGTCAAAATCTATTGTATAAAATTGTTTACTATTTAAACTTTATAACTACTAATTTTTCCGCTCACTGAAGGTTTATCAATCAGAAAATTCCAAAATATATTTATAAAGCTTCAAGATTCATTTAAACGGGCCTCGTGGAGTGACGATAGTGATATGTATAAACTTCCGTGTTAGAGGTCAAGGGTTAAATTCCCATACAAGACAATATCATAATTTGTTTCTAGATTTACATTGATTATTATATACATCACTTTATGGCAATAAACTATAATTATATTTGTGGTGACGGACCCTCCGTGTGGTGACGGATTGAGAATACAAGTTATGTTGGCGTTATGTTTAGTCGGTCCGAAATCACATGAATCTACCTTCACTTTTAAATTCACTCGCATATTTTTTCATATCGTCGTTGTAACAAATTGGCGATTTAAAACAATTTATACATTTGCTTCTTTGAGTCATTGAACCAATGCAAATGATATTTACTAATAGAAATGTAAGTAAATATACTCTGTAAGTGAACTTAATGTTCTTGAGTAATAAAGATCTTTAAACACAAGTGTCACCACGCCATCTCCTCCCAAGGGTGCTGTAAATGTCAGCTAATGATATTGCACACAGATAACATCCTCTGTAAGAGGCGGAAAACTCGAAGATAAACCCTGTGCCAACTCACGTCTGGTCAGCGCGGCACAGTAAACCATAATCCCTTCCAAAGTGGAGGAGGCCCGTGCCCAACAGTGGGACATAAATGGGCTGGAGAAGAAGATATTTGTGTCACAAACACATCTCAAAAATTTTGTATTGCATCTAATAGAAGCGTTTTCTCTCTATTACATTAAGGTATAATAAAATTATACAAAAACAAAAATCTCAGTTATTTATTTATTTACTAGCTGTTGCCCGCGACTTCGTACGCGTGATATTTAGAAATCAATCCTTAACAAACAAAAGTTTACTCTTCTGCTCAATAGATGGCGTTGTACGTTTTTTAAATCGCGCTTTTGTTTCATTCCACACATTAACACTTAAGCTCGTCAAATTTATTAGTCTCATCATCCGGATTTCGCACTTATAAATTAGAAAGGATTAAGGATAAGGAAGTAAGGATTTATTCATTCAAATAGTTAAAATATTAATCCAAAGATAAATAAATCAAATCAAAACTTACATGACATGTTAAATTTAATGAAATTGATAATAATAAATAATAATTAATTAAATTTATACCCACATTTATGTATATCTATGTATTACGATGACAATTTATGTATTTATGTGACTTGACTGGTTATGTCAAATATTGCAATTTTTCACATGTCTTTCAGTGGCTAAATAGATGGACTATTGTTCCTCGTCCTACCTCTGTTAAATGTCTCCTCTATAATACTTTTTCCCTTCGTGTAAACTCTTCACTCTGTAATTTTGTACAAAAAAATAATATTAGACTGTAGATACGTGTGTTTTAAGTTTTTAACATTTACTAACATTTTATGTAATTTATTGTAGATAAGTATACTAACCTCCTGACTCAGTATTGGTCTGTATATAGTTTAAATTTCTAATTAAATTACCTTGGTTGTCGGAATCTCCCAAAATTTCAACCGATCTACACGTTGGTAGACAAACACCACAACCCCTTTAGTTTGTGACACTATCACTAAGGATACTGGCAGAGTCGCGACTTAAACTCTACGATAAGTCGCTTCTAAAGAAGCCATCAAACAAGAACAAGAACAAGATGGACTATTGTAACTTCATATAACACCTTTGTTAACTCTATTTTAAGTGAAATATAGTTCATTCATTCATTCATTCATACAAATTGAATACCTACATTACCTACTCTATTAATACATGTTATATGAAAACATTAAGTGTAGCTACTTCTAGTGGTTTAATACTATAAGACACTAAAAATAACAACAATCTTTGAAATTTACTTAAGAAAATTTTCTAAATTCCACGCGCACGGGCAAAATCTCAATTACGTTTTCAAAACTGCTTATATTTGTATATTGCAGTATTTTAATCGTGAGATTTATAGAGTAAATGCCATAGTTCATACTGTGCAAATTTATTAAAAATAATAAAGTCATAAATAACTGGTTGTAAATGACCCCAATTTTAATAATTAAAGCAAATTTTCTTATTGTAACCTACTTTGTGACACTAGTGTGACCTTTTGTTTGTTTTATTGATACATAATTTAATTATTCAATATTAATGACATTAGAATACTGCGCAGTATATTGTATACTGCGATGGATATGAAAATCCACAAAACATAATGTGATAAGGACAAGATAAAGATCTCTGCGCTGTCTTTCAAACAGCCCGCCTGTTGGTTGCTGTCAGCGTAACCTACGTATCTATCCATTTCCTTAGCAGCTGATTAAAATTCCATCATTAGGTACTAGATCCCATCCCAATTCCTCTGTTTTTGTAAAATATTTTACCGGTACTTGATTCCTATTGATTATAAAATATTCATGGACATTTCACACAACATCCTCTGGTTCCAAGCTAAGCTTAGGTATATATGCTTGTGTTATGGTACCAGAATACTAGAATAGATATACTACTTTTCTTTTGTAAATACATTCTTATAATACATAGAAACACCCAGACGCAGTACAAACATTTATATGACAAATTGAAAAATCACTCAAATGATTGAACAATCATCAATGATATATCATTATTCATCATCGGGAATCGAACCCGCGACATCTTGATCGTTACATAAACCACTCAACCATGAGGCTCGTCAGATTGCAACGTGATGTTATGTATTCCTCAATAAATGTACTATGCAATGCTGAAAGACTTTTTCAAATCGGATAGATGGTTCCAGAGATTAGCGCGATCAAACAAAAAACTTCAGCCTTATAAGATTATAGTATAGATAGCATAGCTTTTTGAATAATAATGGTGATCAAAATTATATTATTATATGGCATAATCCGTCAAGACGTTAATATATTAAATTGAATATTTTCTAACACTTGCGCGACTCATCTGTTTAAATAAAACTACTTTTTACGGATTTAGACGCGTATATTTGTTTTAAATTTTGGCCCGACGTTTCGGAGACTTTGCAGTCACCATGGTCTTTGATTTTTCTTGCAGTCTCACCCGTGACCATGGTGACTGCAAAGTCTCCGAAACGTCGGGCCAAAATTTAAAACAAATATACGCGTCTAAATCCGTAAAAAGTAGTTATATTAAATTGAAATTGGAAATTTCATCACAATAAAAATGCCAACCCCGACCAACTTTTTATACTTTTAAAAATGTTTATAGTACACTTCACAACGAAAAATTTTGTTTATCATTGCGCAAAACTGTGTGTATCTTAAAGAAGTTTGCAAATGAGTGGGTTTATAATAAGTGTTAAATAAACTTATTTTGAACCTTTTTAGGTTTGAGCATGATTTGTCGTGATTGAGGACATTAAAAGGAATTTAAAAATGTGGATACGAAGTGTGCATTGACCTCAAAGGGTCAACATTCGGCACATACAGTTATATCGGGAAACATAATCTTCGAATAAGGTTATGATATTGTAAAAGCCGCATTACTTTGTATATCTGTGCAATAAAACTGTAAATTCCAGGACAATGATGTAACTTTTAACACAATTGGCCTACATCTGACAAAATTATAAATCCTTGTTATAAAATTTCAAGTTAGTAAGGTACTATGTTACTTATATTTCTACCATACTGTTTCAATATTCGACGGGCCTCGTGGTCGAGTGGTTCAAACAACGGACTGCCGTTCAAAAGGTTGCGAGTTCGATTCCCGGGACAATCATTTGTGTGATATTTATTATGTCATACAAATGTTTGTACTGCTTCTGGGTGTTTCTATATATTATAAGTATGTATTTACAAAAAAAAAAGTAGTATATGTATTCCATCCGTATTCTGGTACCCATAACACAAGCATATAAGCTTAGCTTGGGTCCAGAGGACGTTGTGTGAAATATCTATGTATAAAAAAAAAATACTCTTAACTTAGATATTGTAAATGAGAAAATAACTCTGCACATTCTGTGTATCGTTCTTTTACTTCAAAACTACTGAACTGATTTAAATAAAATTTTGGTTTACAGATTAATAAGTTGTTATTATTTTTTTATCGGTTTTATTCAGTTTTTAAATCAGATAGACTACCAAGAAAACATCTAATTATTATTATGTTATATTATCAAACTCGTAAACGACTCTACTAACCACTCATCATCACCAGGACCAAGAGACCTTTCATAATAAAATGAGCAAAAGCAATATCGCCTAAAGGTCGACAATAATAATAATACGACACCTTACACCTCATCGTAATTCTAAGAAAATTGCTAAGAGTTTAGTAGTTATTTAAGAAAGTTATTTTTATTTTAACACTTTATGTAAAGCCGTGTCATAAAATTATTCGTATAATAATAAACTTTTATGTTTGATTTTATGTTAGGTATTCATTTGGTTTAATTTTTTTACTGTTTTTTGTTAGTAGCGGCAACCTACCTCAAGTAAAAGACGCCCGCGTCTAATAATGGGTCATTACTAGGCTGGTAAAGGAATGTTTTAGTGTGAGGCAATGTAAATACTATTAGGCAGGCCACTAAAACCAGCTTAGTGTGAATTGGACTCACGGCTGAGGATTTCTGTACCATTGTCGTTAGAATAATGTCATCTCACGTTCTTCAGTCCATTAAAGACCCGCTTTTAGGTATCGGCCTAAGGGGGCGACCTTAGGAGGGTATTTGGTTGACTAAGTCACCCTTGAATAGGCGTGTATGCATAGTAAGTGCGGAAATTTCCCAAAAACTCCCCTTACTTGACAGCATCCGTATGAAGAAATCCCAATGATTTTTTTAGGAAATCCCTGTTGCAATTACGACATCCGTGAAAGACAATTCTTTTTATTTGATACGGACCTCGATTTCGTGACGCGATCTAAGCTATAACACATAAATTAAACAAAAGTCACGCTTATTTATTTTGAATCACAGTTATATGTAATCTGTTCTATTACCTTCATTTTTGTGTAAATGTCTCAAAATTGGTTTACCGCTAATATACGATATAGAATAATTTGCTTAGTTTAAAAACCATTGCATTGTTAATGGCATTTAGAATATAAGCCAGCTAAATAATTGTCGACTTTATTTTAATCCTTTTTTGACAGAAGATGACTCAAATATTTTAAACATGCTTTATATAGAGCAAAACAAGATACAAATGTCACGGCTTGTGGGTGAAATACGGTGCCAAAATCTCGAGTAAGGACGCAAGCGATTGCGAAGGTCGCATTCCATTCCACGCTTATTTTTTTAATATACGCTGATATACTCCAAAAAAAGGTAAAGTTGGGGTCAAGTACTTTAATAAATATGCCTTTTCCTAAAGAACCTGTTTAAGCACCTGTATTTGATACACATGATCTAAATACCTTTAAAACCATACACTACAACAGAGTGCAATTCCGCATAACGTCAATACATTATCTTCTTTCCATCCACCCCTGGATAAGTGGATATAGGCCTCCCTATAAAACACCACAAACGCGCGGTCTTACGCTGCTTCTAATAAAATGTATGTTGTTTTTTTTTTGTTTTCGCCGTCTTGCCCTGCTTGGCCATGATGGTGCCTGGAGCTTTACTATGATCCGGCGAGGGACGAGGGGTGGCCCAGCTAATCGGGGCTCGACCCGAGCACTAGGTCCCGCCGTCGCGTTTGGCGAGTTGAGTCTCTGGGTACTAACTCGCCGCGGACGACCTCCTCTTCGGGGGCTGCTACCGGCGACCCCTGCCCGGGGCCCTGCGGGTGGTAAAGTTTCGCCAGCGCCTAGGCCCTAACACTGTTCGCTCTCGGCCATTGACGAAACGACGACCGAGAGCGACAAGTCCTGACCCAGCACGCTGACGAGTTCAGCGCGCTGGGCGTCCCAGGCCGTGCATACGTTAAGGGTGTGTTCCGCCGCATCCACGGCCCCACTTCTACAATTGCGGCAAACAGGATCCGACTCGATTCCAACCACCTCTCACAGGTACTTGGCAAATCAGCCGTGACCTGTGAGGAGCTAAGTAAAGTGATGTATGTTGTGATATATAATATTTAAACATTTGATAGCAAATGTTTCGATAGTGATATTTATGTAAATGTATCTAGTTTTCTTACAAAATATTTTTAAACGGATTTGGTTAAAAAGAGCAAAAACATAATTTATTTAAATTTTACAACCTTTATTCTTTTCCAAATGCGCAGTTCCCTAATATTTAAGTAACTATAACGCTCATTATATTATTTTTTTATTTCCTTTTTTATGATCTTTTCGATAAATAAGATAATATTTTATGTCAATCATAATCTTATGTAGATCATAGATTGACAAACAAACAATAATTTGTTTACCACAGTAAATTTAATTAAACATAGTATCTTAAACCCAATTTATAGCGGACTAATTTGTAATTTATAATCAGTATAAACACAGCGGGAGTTTGCATTATTTTTAATCAAATTTGACAAGAATTCCCACTAGAACCAGTATATAAATTACTTTGGCCTAATTATTTATATTATGTCAAATAAATATTAAACAATTGATTGATGGAAGGTTACTTTTGAATGTTGATTCAAAGATTGTTAATAGCGTGTTATAGCTTGTATTAATTATTATTGATTGATTGACAGTGGGAATGTAATGGGCTAATAATAATTAATTAAGAATATACCTTATACCATCCCGTTTCATTCTCCAGGTGCTGTATAGGGATTACGGAGCTTACAATCGTTCAAATGGTGATAGGGAGAAAACCGACTGGTAACGCATGGTGGAAAAACGTGAAATTACTGCATGGTCGCGACTCGAGAAGATTTTGGCGGAAGAGATACGGCGATTTTTCACGCCACTATATCAAATCTGTGCCTATAGTACAAATGTCAGGTCCAGCCATGCATTTAATACTGATCGCACCTCTGGGACGGTTCTGTAAAGTACCTGCTCCGAAGCCCAGGACAGGTTGCAAAATCAATGAGCCGTTTCAATTGTGCCGAGGCCGCTTCGTACATTCTGCGGGATCTATCATGGTGTATGTTATAAGAAGCTATTTTCCCATAACCCTCTTTCCTAAACCGTACCAAACACGCATTGAGATGTCACCCATACAATGAATTATTTATTATTATCAGTCATAAACCAGTATTTTTTATCTGAAATCTAAGACTCTCGTATTAGTTAGTTGACCCTCCGATACGGCTCTACCAATTTTTATAAAATTTTATATACATGTCAGGTGGGTCTAAGAATTGGTCAGCATTTATTTTTACACCCTATTTATGTTATGATTTAACTATACAAAAGAAATTACAACGTACAGCTACTAAAGTTGTTTTCAGAACCATGCAGTCAGAAGATTTTATAATTAACTATTTTAATTTTAAACTGTAATATTTATGATGATTGCAGGAAATATCGTAAAAAATAACGCTGTAAACAATATCCATAGGAATAAAACTAGATTTATATAAACATGCGTCTCAAATATAGCCCACTATTATCATTTCTATGGCAAGGTCAAATACAGGTTATGTATTTATAAAACATAACGTATATTCAAATCTATACTAATACTAGCTGACCCGGCAAACGTTGTTTTGCCATACAAAAAAAAAACTCAGACCTACTGAATATTCATGTAAAATTTCATAAAAATCGGTCAAGCCGTTTCGGAGGAGTACGGTAACTAACACTGTGACACTGGAATTTTATATATAAGACTAGCTGTCCCGGCAAACGTTGTTATGCCATACAAAAAAAAATTGAAAAATAGACGTTAGCCGATTCTCAGACCTACTGAATACGCATGTAAAATTTCATAAAAATCGGTCTAGCCGTTTCGGAGGAGTACGGTAACTAACACTGTGACACGTAAATTTTATATATAAGAAGATTATACAGCTGAAGAGATTGTTTGTTTAAACGAGCTAATCTCGGAAACTGATGGTCTGATTTCAAAAATTCTTTCAGTGTAGGATAGTACATTTAACAAGGAAGGCGATAAGCTATTATAATATCAAGCTTCGACCGATTGCAGCCAAGCAGTAACGAAAAATGTTGCAAAAACGGGGAAATTTTTCTAAATTCCATATGAAGTCACGGGCAACAGCTATATAGAATAAAAATATTAACGTACCTGTTCCAAAAACGTTTATGTATAAATTAGAATAGGAAGTCAATATATTTAAATCGTATTATTTTTTAAGGTTTCGTACCAAAGGGTGAATCAGGGCCCAATTACAGTAACCGTCTATAAGTTCGTTCGTCTGTCACCAGTATGGCTCTAATGAACGATGGTATGATGATGATGGTGGTGACCTGTACAAGACATTAGTTATAAGATTAAATTCAAATGCAGTTTCTCTCTCTCCAGCCCATTTACGTCCCACTGTTGGGCACGGGCCTCCTCCATTTTGGGAGGGATTATGGTCTACTGTACCGCGCTGACGAGGCGTGTTGGCACAGGGTTTATTTTCGATTTTTCCGTCTCCCACAGACGATGTTCTCTGTGTGCAATGCCCCTTAGCTGACTTTTACAGCACCTTTGGAAGGAAATGGGGTTGTGACACTTGTATTCTTACTCCGTCACCACACGGAGATGCAGTTTAAGTGACCTTAAATATTACCAACTTAATAGTTATTGGTACCAATTCTACTGGAACTATATAATTAATAACATCAAATTTCATTTTTATGTTAAGTTTAGTTGCGCACGTAGAATTGACACCATTCCCTGCAAGCGTCGACTCTATATTTCAATAAAGAGTCGATATTTGAATAAAACAAAGTTCCATTACCTTTTTCGCCTACGTGAACCATTAATTTTCAAAAATCTCTGCTGTAGTAATAAATTTTAAGATAAAAAATATTCTATGTGCAATTTATTTAAATATTGTATACCAGCAACTATTTAATGTTACAATTGCAAGGAAATCGTGCACGTATCATGTAGTTTCTGTTATTTGATACCTATATATCAAAGTAAAGGTTTCTTTGTAACGATATAGACTTATTCTTAGGAGTCGAGGTCATTTTTCAAAAGATTTTACTCTTCCTGTATCAAATTTTGAGCTGTCAATGTTACTCGAGTAATTTCCAAGTACTAACAATAAACGACCTCTCCAAAGAATGTTCTACTGTTCGTCTATTTGCTAAATTAATTGATTTATTATAGCTTCATTAGTTTCGCTTACAAATCAATTTATCAGTAAGATTACGTCAGTTATTATAAATGTATTGAGATGATTTAAGGGCATTATAACTGAATTGGTTGAAATTGGCCAGTTATTTGCTGTGTAAATGATTATTGATGGGATTTATACAAGTGAGATATTGATATGGCGCGTCGTTATCATTTCCTGATTGCAAATAAGCTTCTAATCATAAATACCATTTTGTTCTATTTGCTCTCAAAGGAAGAAGTGCCTAAATTCTAATTACGAAATCTATAGAATATTCTAGAGATAGTCTGTAATAGGTACATTCTAAAGTGTTATTTATAAGAAGCTACATCACGTTTGATTGGTTTCGATTATGTTTTAAAAAATAAACGAATATTGAGTAAAATGTAAATTTTCCACAATTAAGTCCATCAAAATTATAAATAGAGTCCGGTTTTGATGAAATATGTTAATAATTTAATCTATTTGTCACGCCAAAATGATCATTCCACGGAATTGTATTAATGTCGTGTACTGTGTGTGAGGGTTGCAATAATAAGACCGAAATATTTATGCGCACACGACGCGTCGCGGTTTTCGCTGGCGCCTGCACCTGACGCCAGCCGTGACCGACGCCTTTGCGACATTTGCCTGTGAAACTAAATTAATAGCTGGTACATTCCAAACATTCTTACGTATTCCTGTTCTCGGTAGTCATCTGCTATCGAATTGATAAGAACGAATCCAAATCCGCGTTAAAATCGCCGAACTTTTAAGCTTTGAAGTGTGAGCAAATATGTATCGTTAATTAGAGGAATGGAAATTTATAATTTTGATATTCCTTATCAGGGATCCGATCAACCTTAATAAAAATACCGAATGTGAAGTTTGAACAGCGTAGTGTTTGACCATAAACTTCGTAGCTTTTAACAATATGTAAAGTTATTAGCTGGTGTGCTAAAATATGCATTTTACAGTCAAGAACATACAACATTTCATTATTATTATAGATTTGTGATATCAATAATATTTCTAATTTTATTTTCGCCACTATAAGAATAATTCTTGAAGGTAAGTTTACTGAAAAGAATTATAATTTTGGATTGCTATTTGTATTTGAACAACTGGCTAAGGAATACAACATAACTAACGGGTTCTTCGGTGATGGGACATATATGAATACATCGCAGATAATACAATAAGAACTCAAAAGAATACAGTGGTTTGTTAATATTTCTTTGAGCTGTAATTTAATTTGAAAATAGATATTTATTTCAACGCATATATTTAATTTAAAAATACAGTTATGTGTATAGAATAGATATATCAATCATATAGTTTTACGTTTCATTGGCGGCTAATTATTAGGTGTGAATAATGCTAACTGTTAATATTGAATGATGTATATTTGCACAAACATAATACCGAGTTATTGACTAGTAATTAAGTGAGATATCATTCCTGATATTTATGTCAGCTATTAAAAATATTAATGGATTTGTTATTGTTGAACCAAATGTTATATCCGATAATGTTTTAATACGAATACGCTTTCTTTTAATCTAATACCGTTGAGTGTTAATGTACTAAATTAAGCAAATTCGCAAATAACAACTTATATCGAAATGCGTAGATAAATAGTGAGTAATATTTTTGCCAAACACAAATAACGTATTCGATATTACGCTTTTGTAGCTGCCTATACTTAGACTGTGGTATATTTATTACACTATGCATTCTACAGAAATCATAATTTAATATGTCCATAGTACCATTACAATCATAAAGTAAATCAAAATATATCTATGAAACCTAAAAAATCTCAATGAAAATTCTCATTCTCATTTCAATCTTTCTTCTCTTCTCCAGCCCATTTACGTCTCACTGTTGGGCACGGCCCTCCTCCAGTAGGAGGGATTAAGGTCTACTATGGCGCGCTGAAAAGGCGTGTTGACACAGGGTTTATTTTCGAGTTTTCCGTCTCTCACAGAAGATGTTATCTGTGTGCAATATCGTAGCTGACTTTTACAGCACCCTTGGGAGGAGATGGGGTGGTGACACTTGTATTCTTAAACCGTCACCACACGGAGATCGTCATCTTTAATTATTAATTAAACATTATATAGGTCGTTTAATCATTCCGTTAATCGTAATTTTTGAAGTATTTTTTGTAAACGACATCTAAAAAATTTACAAACTATAAATAAATTGAAATTAAATAAATTTATTCGAAATGACTGTATTAGATTATTTTTATAATTTCGAGGTGCAAAAAGCCACACGCTTGTTTTCGTAACTTTAAAAACAGTAGCCAAAAACTTCTAGGTCAATATAAAAAATACTCATTCAATATTGATAAAAACATATTGAACATAACTTTCAATTCAATTAACCTTATTGAACGGTCATTGATAAATTTAATAGGAATATCCCGTAGCCCGATAAAATTAATAGATCGCCACTGAGATAAATTACAGTAGGTTATTATGTAAATTCTTACAAATTTTCCGTATAATTTGTAAAAAGAGACTGGCAAATTAGGAGATGTTTTTAATGAGGTGCCTATTCAATATTCACTGTGGAAATCATTAAGGCAATATCTAGCACAATCACAGAAAATATTTTAATACCACAACGAAATAGTAAATTTCTACTATGGTCTTCGATTTCGCTATATAGTGATCAGGTGATAAAATGTTTGATAAATTGATTTAAAAATACATGATGATAGAATTATTTTAATGTTAATATTTAACGTCTGAATATTATTTTCATTTATTATAATTCTCAAGTATAATTATAACTATAGGAATAGGAATGGCTTCTACTAAACCTGTATGCCAGAATAACATATTAAGAGGATACCAAAATAGGTTCGTGCATTTTTCTACGTACGAAGTTTTCATTTTTTCTTTAGATTGAATGGCTAGCGCTCTAATTTTTAAGTATATGTTTTTTCAATATATGATCTAGGATCGCATAAACTCAGAAACGCGATTGAAAAAAGTTTTCTCGATAGAAAATCTCAGCGAAACAACCTCTCTCATTTTTTATTTTTTTCATTTGTCGGTCTATTATCGCGTAATAACTAATGAAATAACTTTAAAAACATAAGTAACTATTATAAATAGAAACACGTAAACTGGAATTAAAATATATTTAGTAGTGTTCACGGTGTTAAGGTTTTTTTTTGCTAAACAGTAAGGACTTGAATACAATAAAACGTCCGTTCACTTTGAATGTTATAATTGCAGTGAGTTGACATAAATAACAGACGATGCGATGCGAACCTATCGAACATACCGCCCGCCAAAACAGACTGTTTTTAAATTGAAGCTATACAATTCAACAAATCTTCGATTAATGGACTGTAAACAATATGAATATCTAAAGTTACTATACATGGCAAATAGCAAGCAAATATAGTATGTTTAACAATAATGAAATATATAAACTTCACACATTATGTAAATGTATAAAACTTATTAAATACTCTAGATTTTGGCTTATTCATCTTGTGGGTTTGTCGGGAGTGGAATTAATTTAGACAACGGTCTCTTCAACTCATTGTTACCCTTGCACTGTACCGTCACTACTCTTACAAGGTTGTCGGCTCCAGGGTGAAGTTTGCTTATCCTACCAAGTAACCACTTTGTTGGTGGTGTCTCTTCATCCTTGATGATAACCACATCTCCTACAGAAGGTGATGGTACTGTAGTTTGCCACTTATATCTCTGTTGTAGAGTATTAAGATATTCTGCTTGCCAACGACGCCAGAAATCTTGTGTCATTTTTTGAATTAATTGCCATCTACTTAACAGCCCAATATTCTTATCTTCATGATGTATATCTGGAACACCTATTAGGGGCTCACCCACTAAAAAGTGTCCGGGTGTT
This sequence comes from Orgyia antiqua, assembly GCA_916999025.1. Taxonomy (NCBI): domain Eukaryota; kingdom Metazoa; phylum Arthropoda; class Insecta; order Lepidoptera; family Erebidae; genus Orgyia; species Orgyia antiqua. The sequence goes on from OU779862.1 coordinate 27,842,228, forward strand.
AGTGGTGTATCCGAAGAATTATCCAGCTGACAGAGTGGACGGGAATTAAGGCATGCCTCTATCTGAGCTAACAATGTGGCTAATTCTTCATATGTAAGTTTAGTGTCTCTATTTGTTCTGATTAAATGTCTTTTAGCAGACTGAATTCCTGCTTCCCATAGTCCTCCACATGTTGGCATTCTGGGTGGTATAAAGTGCCACTTTGTCCCATCATTTGCTAGAAGTTCTGCTACTTCTCTAGCGATATTATTTTTACCCTTCTCAAATAGGTGTTTTAATTCTTTTGCAGAGCCTATAAAATTCGTCCCATTATCACTCCACAGGTTTACACATCGTCCTCTTCTAGCCACAAATCTCCTAAACGCTGCTATAAAGGCTTGCGATGTAAGATCTGTAACTGCCTCTAGATGAATAGCTCTTGTAGCCATACACACAAATAGGCAAATATAGCCCTTGGTAGCATGGTGACCGCGACCCTTTGATGTTCTAATTAAGACAGGTCCGGCATAATCCACTCCACTGTTCATGAATGCTCTGTACTGATTGACTCTAACTGTTGGCAATTGGCCTATAAATTGATTCCTTGTTTTAGCCTTGTGTATTATACATGTATTGCAATTTCGAATACATTTTTTTATAGCTGATTTTAATCCAATTACCCAATATTTACTTCTTACATAAGCCATCATCAACTGTATGCCACCATGAAATGTTTTTGTGTGAGCTTCATCTATTATTAATTTTGTTATGTGTTGATTACTTGGTATGATAATTGGATGTTTAGTTGATTCGGCTATTGAAGCATTCTCCAATCGACCTCCTACTCTTAACAATCCTCTTTTATCAATGAATGGTGAAAATGTGATTAATGAACTCCTTTTCTTAACATGTCCCTCCTTTTGAATATCTCTAATTTCCTTTTCATAATTTATGTATTGGTAGTATTTTATACACTCTTCAACAATTTCCTCCATTTCTTCTGTTGTTAAAAAACTTTCCTCTCTTTTAGTTCTTCCAACCTTTATAAACCTTCTACAGTAAGCCAATACTCTTTTCATTCTTTTTAGCGTAGAAAACCTTTCCCAAATAGGTTGATCTTCTTGATTTATGTGAAATGTATTTTTAATTTCTATGACTGTTTCTGGAATTTCACATTCATCATATTCTATATTCTTTTCACTTAACCACTTCGGTCCTGACCACCATAACTTATGATTTGCTAGATCGCGTGCTTGTATGCCTCTTGTTGCGATATCGGCTGGGTTGTCAGGAGATTGAACATGTCGCCATTGATCATGCTCTAGAACTCGTGTTATATCTGCCACTCTATTCGCAACAAATGTTTTCCAATGATTAGGTTGCTGTCGAAGCCAGGATAAAACAATCAATGAGTCTGTCCATGCATATACTTCGGTTTTAGGAATTTCTAATAGTTCCATAAGATTACTTAGTAGTTCTGCCAGTAGTGCGGCTGCACAAAGTTCTAGTCTAGGAACTGACAGTTGCTTTAACGGAGCTACCTTAGTTCGTGCCGCAAGGAGCGCTACGTGTGCAACATCTTCTTCAACGATTCTCAGGTAAGCAACTGCTGCATATCCTAAGGTGGACGCATCTGCGAATCCATGTAGCTGTATTTTATTCTTGTTATTTATTGTAGTTTTTAACCATCTTGGTATTTTAACATTTTGTAATTGTTTTAACTCTTCTCTATAATTTAACCATTCTTCAGTCAAATCTGATTTTATTTCATCGTCCCATTCTAAATTGTTTAACCATAGTTTCTGTATTAATACCTTTGCTGTGATGACAACTGGCGAGAGCCATCCAAAAGGATCGAAGAGTCTGGCAACATCAGATAGAATAGATCTCTTCGTTACTGGACCTTCTAATTCAGGTAAGTTAACTGTAATTTTAAATATGTCCTCTTTTCTATCCCAAGTTAATCCCAAAATTCTTATAATCTTGTCTAATTTAATGTCTATTGTATCATATGTATCATTTTTTCCTTGTAAATATTCTAAAACATCTTCTGAATTACTTGACCATTTTTGCATTTCAAACCCACCTCGCCTTAGAGTTGTTCTTATTTCTTCACACATTTTCTTTGTTTTCTCCACACTGTCATCACCTATCATTAAATCGTCTCGGTAAAATGAAGTTTTAATTAGAGGAGCTGTATTTGGAAAGTCTCCCACTTCATCATCGGCTAGTTGATTCAATGTTCTCACAGCTAGATATGGAGCTGCTGCAATACCGAACGTTACTCTCGTTAAGTTGTAACTCTCTAATTTAGTATCAGGTTCGTCTCTCCAGACAATTTTTTGTAAGTCAGTGTGTTCTTTTGCTACCATGACCATTCTATACATTTTTACAATATCGCCCACTACACATATTTTGTATCTTCGCCAAAGAATGATTAAACTTCTAAGGTCAAGCTGTAATTCAGGTTCAATCAACATGGTTTCATTTAGTGAGACGCCATGTGTCCCCTTTGCGCTAGCATCATAGACAACTCTTAATCTGCTTGTTGATTTATCTTCACGTGTTACTGCGTGATGTGGTAAGTAAATAGCTGTATTCTCATTTGTATTATCTGATAGTGTCATATGACCCATTTCTTTGTATTCATTAATGACCTTTGTGTATTCTATTTTAAACTTTGGATTTTTTTCAAATTTTCTTTCTAACTGTTTGAATCTTCTTACAGCATTTTGTTTTGTATCTCCACATATCTCAATTGTTTCTTCAATATTTTGTTTCAATGGTAAGTAAACTATGTATCTTCCACTATCATCTCTTTTTGTTGTATTTTTGTATATCTCTTCACATCTTTCTTCTTCTTTTGTTAAAATCTTCTTTGTTTTGTATAACTCTGTCTCTATTTCCCAAAACTTTCTTAACATATCATTATCTTCTTCAATTACTCTTGTAATATGTAATGTAATTAAATTGTGTTGATTATCTTTTAATTGGTTTTCTCTTTTTCCAGATAAAATCCATCCAAGACATGTGTTCTGAGCTACTACACCATCAGGCAATTTTATTAATCCTTCTTCTATAACTTTACAGAAAACATCAGTACCAAGCAATATGTCTATATTGCCAGGTGTATAATAGGTAGGGTCAGCCAATTCTAATGCATGGAGTTGTGGCCAATTCATCGCGATGTGTTTCGGGGGCAGCCTTGTGGATATTTTACTCAATACATAGGCCTTCACTCTTCTAGTTTCTCTTTCATTTATTCGCGATGTAATTGTCAGATCAACTAAATGTTTTATTGTTATTTGTGTACCTTCTCCCACTCCTGAGACTACTCCGCTGATTTTAGTTTTCTTCAACTTTAACAAATCAACTACTCTAGCTGATACGAATGAAGCCTCGGATCCTTGATCAATTAAAGCACGAAGTATGTGTTTGCTTCCATCGCTCGATTGAACCTCTACTTGTGCTGTTGCCAATAATACCTCATGACCAAGTTGTTGTTTTGAAAAGTGTGCAGTTGTGACCTTTCGTTCTGGTTCAATTTCTTTGATTGGTTGTCTTATTTCATGTAAAAGTGAATGGTGCCGTCCATTGCAAATTCTGCATGTAGTACTTTGTTTACAGTTATATACGTTGTGATTTGGTATGAGACAGTTGTAACATAATTTATTTGTATTTGCAAAGTCACGCCTTTGTTCTACTTCTTGTTTTGCAAATTCTTTGCAATTGTATAAATAATGCCCACCTTTACAGAAGGAACAAGACAGTTTGCGGTTCGTGTTTGAGAATGTTGATTGTGATATGCCGTCTTCACGCCTTTGATTAGTAACGTGGAATGATTTATGAGGCTGTGGTTTTTCTTTAGAAAATGATGGAGCTACGAGTTCGAGTGTGCGGAATTTAGTGTCTAGGAATCTTTTCATCTCCTCCCAAGTAGACATCTCATCACTCTTCTCCTTGTGAGAAGATTCTTCCCAGTCCTTTAATGACTCTGTGTCTAATTTCTGTGACACTAGGAAAACAATTACAGGATCCCAAGAGTCTGTGTTTATATTCAAATTGTTGAAATTGTTAATACATTCTGTAGTTGTGTCTAAAATACCTTTAATTTGATTAGCTGACTGGTTCATCATTTTCTTTTGATAAAATAATCTTTTTAGAAGTGCAGTAACAATCATCTTCTTATTCCCGAAGCGTCCTTTAAGTAGTTCCCATGCCTGAGTGTAATTATTTTCTGTTATTTGTATATGACGTAACAACATTTCAGCTTCACCAGTAATACTAGTCTTTAAATAATGAAGTTTCTGTACGTTACTTAATGACGTGTTATGTACTAATGCTACAAACAAATCTTGAAAAGAGGGCCAATCTTCATATCGTCCTGAGTAAGTCGGCAACTGTATTCTAGGTAGCTTTGCCAAACATAACTGACCGTCATGTGAACCCGCTGATGTGTTAGAAACGTCTGCAGTACCTCTTTGATTTGATTCTAACCGCGATAAAAGATCCGTCATATCACCTTGTAAACATAGGTATAGGTCTTCGTATTTGTAATATTCTTCATTTAAAAAATATGGCATTTGTCCCCTTTGTTCACGTGGCGTACACATAAGTAAGGCATTATGTGCTTGTTTAAATGCACTCCAATACTCTTCGACTGATTGTAGACGTACTTTGACGTAACCTTCCGTTAATCTCACTTTTGGGCACTTCTTAATATTAGCTTGCGCTTTTTGTATCATATTTGCTATATCTTCTAAAACAGCCAAATGTCCACTTTGTTCCGATGTAGGCGGCGACATTTTGTTTCAAAATGTTGATATAAGCACATAAAAACTTCGATTCACACGTATATTATCAAAGTTCACGATAAAAATTATTTGTAATAAATTGTTTAACTGCATAAATCGTCACTTGTTTCCAAGAAATGCAGGTGTTTATTGTATTAGCCGGCCGCTTCGCTAATCCTTCCGTTCAACTATCCGGCTCGTTTGTACCATATGTTCACGGTGTTAAGGTTTTTTTTTGCTAAACAGTAAGGACTTGAATACAATAAAACGTCCGTTCACTTTGAATGTTATAATTGCAGTGAGTTGACATAAATAACAGACGATGCGATGCGAACCTATCGAACAAGTAGATTTTGAGTAAACAAAAAAAAATATCCCTAATTCTTCATTTTCTATACCTACTAGCTGTGTTAATAGGTACATGTCGACGACAATATTGATGTAGGCCCTTAAGTTGGAATGTGATTTTGCGTTGCAAATGTTACAATGCTGTGCACTAACAAAGGAAATACCTACATTTCAAATATTATGAGTTTCTACAAAGTTTGTGTAGGTTTTAAATGTAATTTTAGACGTTTTGGAGATTTTTCTGCCACCATGGAAGAAATGAGCTTATAAAGCATCCCTTGTGATAATTTAATAATTGTGTTTTTATAGAACATCTATCTCTCTCTCTCTCCAGCCCATTAACGTCCCACAGCTGGGCACGAGTCTCCTCCACTTTAGAAGGGATAATTGCCTGTTGGCATAGGGTTTGTTTTAAAGTTTGCTGTTTTCTTAATTCGTCACTATACGAACAATTTGAAATAGGTCCTATACCTAAGTCTAAATCCGTAAAAAGTGATAGTATTAGAAAAAATAGTATTTTATGATTTTAGGATATGCAAGAAGATTTTCGTTACTCCTTATTATATTTTGATTTCTTATTTTTCCGCATTAACGGTAGTAATATATACAGTGCTTCGACTATTACATTCTATTCGAAGTTTCATAAGATTTAACGAGAAATTGATATTTTTAATCTTTTGCAATTTGATGGCTCCAAGCTTATTGAATTATTTCCTAATATAAAAATAAACATAACTTGATTCACATATAAAGAATTCTGCTCATTAACCTTTGGAATAGGATGTGTTAAAAAATGTATTTATTTACAAATCCACAAAAATTCGTCCAGTTTTCAAATATTTTTGTGTTTAGTTAAGTAATCAATTATATAATATAACAAATCTAGTTCATTAAAATGTATATTTTAATGTAGATTATCATAATTTATTACTAAAAGTCTCGTGTTTCTTATACGTTTGTTATTTGAGTGTTATGGAAATGACCTGTGGTTTGCGGTTTGACTCGTGTAAAACAATTATTTTATTTATTAATAAAATAATTGTTAAGATATTATTTTCTGATTTATTTTTAATGAAAATATATTAAACAGTAGTTCTTTTAACTTTTTCTCATATAATTCTATTTTCTCTGGTTTTTAACAAGCTAGTTAGTGAATATAATTATTATTTATTTGTATTACTACCTTCCTGGAGCGAATAAAGTAAAAATCTGTTTCATAAATAAAAAATTGTCTTATTAGGAATTAAGATCTGGTGATCTTTATTCCTAATAAGGCTATATAAAAATTAGGCTCTATAGTCGCAGAGCGTCCAAGCTCCTTAATAAATATGACAGATGGACAGGCGGACAGCGAAGTCTCAGTAACAGAGTCGTATTTTACCTTTCGGTACAGAATCTAAATGTTACGAAACGGATCTGTAAGTTAAGTGTTAAGTTTGCATAGAATTAGAGCTGCCCTGTGCACCTATCTATCCTATTTTATGCATCAACGAAAGGTAGACGATTAGCAAATGTCATACGCATTAAATCCGCCTATGTATCTTTGTTTGCATGGAGTATGAAAAAAATAAATAAGTAAGAATGATTTACAATATTCTCAAACAAAAAATCACTAATAATATTAGTGAAATATAATACAAACATAATCTCGAATTTCGTTCGTGTGCCGGATAAGGAATTTTGTCATGGACATCATTGTCAGATATTAATTATCAATTTGTTGCAAAATTGCAAATGTGTACGTTAATAGATTATTGTCCATGTAAAACAAGGCTATATAAATAAAGTTATATACTAATATTCTATATACTCTAAGATCCGGTTAAAATATTGAAGAAATCAATAATTTTCTTGTTGATCCGATAAATAGATCTCGATACAGAAGTTTTGGATATGAAAAATACCTTTTTTGATTTCGTACTTTGATATTATAATAACGAAACGTGAAATAAATTGTATATTTAATATTTAATAATTGTAAAGCTGAGGGATTTAGGCTTTGAATATAACTAGAGTATTGCCAAATATGTCCGTGTGGTGACTGATTAAAAATACAAGTCTCGCCACCCCTTTTCCTTCCCAGAGTGCTGTAAAAGTCAACTGAGGGATATTGTATAGCGATAGCTTACTATGTGAGAGACGGAAACCTCGAAATTAAATCCTGTGCCAACACGCCCGGTCAAGATTCGTCTGCTATAAATAGATATCCCTACTAATAATAAAAATGCGAAAGTAACACTGTCTGTCTGTCTGTTACGCTTTCCCGCTTAAATCTCTCAACCGATTTTGATGAAATTTGGCATAGACAATCTTTAGACCCTGAGAAAGGACATAGGCTACCTTTTATTCCGAAAAAAGAGATGAATAGTTTTCTAAATTTCACGCGGACGGAGTCGCGCAGCAACAGCTAGTTATTAAATATTTTTGAAAATTAGGTATCCTAAACATTGTAGATAACTTTAAAACAAATTCCAATAGATTGTTAAACGAGACAATATTGTAAATGCCTTGGGTCGCGGTGTCATCGTTGGTCGGCGACCGCGCAAGGCCGTCGAAATCCGATGACCTCAGACTTGACTCACAAAATAAAAAAGTAAGTCATCAGAAGAACCAAAAACATCGTATATCGCATATAGAACAATTATTTCAATTATATTTACGTTAGACGAGCCTCGTGGTTGAGTGGTTTATGTAACGGACTGCCAATCAAGAGGTCGCGGATTCGATTCCCGCTCGGGACAATCATATGTGTGCTTTTTCTAATTCTCATACAAATGTTTGTACTGCGTCTGGGTGTTTCTATGTATTATAAGTATGTATTTACAAAAGAAAAGTAGTATATGTATTCTATCCGTATTCTGGTACCCATAACACAAGCATGATAAGCTTAGCTTGGGACCAGAGGACGTTGTGTGAAATGTCCATGAATATTTATTATATTTATATATTTGGTTCGGTGTAATTTATAAATTTTGCTGATGTTATACTGCGCGGAATTTTAAATGATCGTTTTTGCCTTAAAAATATTGATAGTATGCGGAAACTAAGTTAATAGTCGTACCTGTTATGAGATCACATATTTAGCAAAATAAAATAAATATATTATTGTCAATTAACGCTGAATTGAGTGCCTATCAGTATTTTTAAAGATGTAGTTTAATGGATTTAGGAAATAAATATCGCAGAATCTAGCCATTTTCGTGATAATTATTCGTAAAACATTTAATATAAAAATATCCCACGTTTAGCTTCTTTTGTATCGACAAAATTGTATAGTTTATTATAAATTAAGAAATATGGAATTTTTAGTTTAGCCATAAATTTCTAATGACGGAAACGATCACAGCTTTAGTGACTTGATAATTAATCAGTACTAATTATTACAAATACATACTGATGAGATTAATTTCAAAATTTACATACCTAATGTATTCATGTAAAATCTAAAAACAAACAATATGGCTATAAATATTGAACAAAACAAAAACTAGAGCAGGATCCAAACAAATCTCAATGGCGTAGGAGTTAAAATATTGACAACAACGCGATGTTTACATTATTTTTTTCCGTGTCTTTTTGATCTGATTTAGGTTATTTTTGTTCTTTAGACTGACAAAGGATACTTTAAAAAACATTGGTCAATATGTCACTGTAGTTTCACTAACAAAACATGGATGATTCATATAAAAATCTATAAATGGTAAAACGCTATTTGGCTGCAACGGGCCCGAAAATTGTCTTATTCTGACTAAATGTCGTCTAGGTTTTCCTGTGTCATTTTTTCGCTTTCTATTTTCTGTTTTTGTTAGCTTCCTTTACAATTACTTAACTTTGGTGATGTATTTTATATTTATGTAGACCAACAACAGGAACATTCGACTGTGTATTTAGCTTATTCTGGTAAGAGGTAGGCTAAGCTTGGTTCTATTATTAGTTTTTAGGGTTCCATACCCAAAGGGCAAAAACGGGACCCTATTACTGAGACTTCGCTGTCCGTCCGTCCGTCCGTCCGTCTGTCACCAGGCTGTATCTCAAGAACGGTGATAGCTAGACAGTTGAAATTTTCACAGATGATGTATTTCTATTGCCGCTATAACAACAAATACTAAAAATAAAATAAAATAAATATTTAAGGGGGGCTCCCATACAACAAACATGATTTTTTTACCGTTTCTTGCTCGATACTAATAACGTTGCCTTATGTTGCATAGATAATGGTACGGAACCCTTCTTGCGCGAGTCCGACTCGCACTTGACCAATTTTTTAATATTTATATTATACTTAATAATATTCGACATCATATAAAAGGGAAATCAGTATATGCCTTTCATAGATCAATTCTTTTTATTTGCACCAAATCACATTTCAGCATACCATCACGCTTTTTTCCCAGGGTAGGTAACTTAATTTAATACTTCTCACACACATGTAAAAAATTCGTATTTCAGCGTTTGGTCACGATGTAATACTAAAGAACTAATCGATTTCAATAAATTTTGCAAACCGTGTCAAGCCAAGTCGATACCTACCTACCGTTTAATTTGACAATGTTTAAGCAAAAACAAAAATTAGGCTCTTATTTCTTAAAACTTTATTTGAATTTTCTTAAAATATGTTGATGCGTGATTGGGTTCAAAAAGCACACTGCTTTTATTCACATGTTTTAAATCAAAAACTCAATAATTACATTTAAGTATGTTAAAAGAAATAAAATGAAATCAAAATTATTTATTTCTTTGTCCGTCGAAGGGTTTTATTTCAGGTAATCTCCAATTTTGGTATCTTCTACCTACTCAATCAGCCTACGCATTTCTTGGTTATGCTGTGCAATCTTATAAAACTCCATTGAGGTACTTAGAGCTATACCGTACGAATCGCTTTTCATTGCAATTGTCATACAGCAATTACTATAACAGGTGAGTAAAAAACTTTCTGTCACTGCTGCTGAATATAATTTTACTTAAATTTCAAGGCTACATTCGCACACGAATATATTCGCAATTTCTTTACTTATTATAAAACAAAGTCATTGTTTTTGTATGTCTGTCCCTTTGTGCGCTTAGGTATATCTTGAAAACTATGTAACGGATTTTGATGCGGTTTTTTTAATAGATAAAGTGATTCATGTGGATAGTTCGTTTTTGGACCATTTGTTAGGGTTTGGTTTTTGAATTCCACTCATACGAAGTATTTAATCTTGATTCTTATTCATATTGATACTGTTATTAATTTCGATCTAGGTTAAAGCCATCCGTTTTCATAATTCAGTTTTATTGACTTCTATTAGTTAATTTAAATTCCCAGTTCATGAATCTATTTTAATCTATTTTATTGAATATCTAAAGTTCCATTCCAGTCATTTCCCCGTTATGAGTTTGGGAACATTCATTTCATTGGACAATTTTTAATGAAGTTATTTTAAAAGTCGATATTTATTACTGATAATCAAAGAGTATTAAAATTTATAGTTATAATAGTAGACATGTTGACTAGCATGGACCTAATGAAGACTGAATTTTACAGTTCTTGCAATGCTATCATTGTTATTCTTATGGGTTTGATAGGCCTCGTAGTCGAGTGGTTTATGTGACGGACTACGAATCACGAGGTCGCGGGTTCGATTGCCGCTCGGGACAATCATTTGTGTGATCTTTATAAATGTCATACGAATGTCTGTTCTGCGTCTGTGTGTTTCTATGTATTACAATTATGTATTTAAAAAGAAAAGCAGTATATGTAGTATATCCGTACTCTGGTACCCATAAAAAGCATATAAGCTTAGCTTGAGACCAGAGGACGTTGTGTGAAATGTCCATAAATATATTTATTTTATATGTATTTATTCTCTTTCTCCAGCCCATTAAAGTCCCACTGTTGGGCACCAGCCTACTCCACTTTGAAAGGCATTATAGTCTTCTGTGCCGCGCTGACCAGACGTGTTGTCACAGATTTTTTTTCGAGTTTTTCATAATATAACTTACGGTGTTGTACTTGAGTAATAGTGTGGATTTAGGGTTTCACACCAAAGGGTAAAACAGGATCCATGAATGAGACTCCGCTGTCTCACGTCCATTCGTCTGTCCGTCCGTCCGTTTATCACCAGGACGTATCTCATGAAGGATAATAGCTGTTAAAATTTTCATTGATTATTTCTATAGCTGAATTAAAAACAAATACTAAAATACAATTAATAAACATGCGCAAAAAATATATATTTTTAAGCTTAGGTCTTTATTTTCAACTTCATATACTATTCGTACATTAGGCGGACTTATTTCCTAATGCATTCCTTACCAGTCAAGCTTTAGGTGATGTAGAAAATAAAACTGTAAAAAGTTAACCTAGTCCTCTTTACTAAGGAAAAACTAATTATCTTTTGTAGAGTCGGTCTTCACATCATATTAAATTCAAACCTAAGGCGTATCTAACAACATACCTTCCCCTTTCCTGCCAAAACAGTAGTTAATGCACATGCAAAGATTTGCTTCATCTGTTTGGATTTAATAATATGATTTAGATATACATATATAATGTAAGCTGTGCTTAAACATTTGAAGCATATAGTTCTGTAAACACATAACGCATCCATCAACGAGGCTTAATGGCTTATCAAAATCAATTAGAAACTTGAAGCTTATGATATCATATCACTTATAAATATATATTATGTTTTTGTCTTATTCATTAGAAGGGCAGACAAAGTGCTTTCAGCAATCTATCACGTATTATAAATAAGATGTATTAATGAATACGTCTTTAGCTATTACCCGCGCTTTCGTACGCCTAAAATTGCGAAACTTTTCCTCGTATTAGCAACATTTTTCACTACTGCTTCGCTCCTATTGGTCGCAGCGTAATATTATGTAGCCTATAGCCTCCCTCGATAAATCTACTATCCAAAACTGAAAGAATTTTTCAAATCAGACCTGTGGTTCTTGAGTTTAGCGCGTTCAAACAAACAGACTCTACAGCTTTAGATTACAGGGTTGCTATTAAATGGAGTCTATGAATGAAGTATCTGTTTCTGAGTATTTTTTATATACTGTGATATTGTGTTAGTGTAATGACATTTTGCATACCTATAATAAAATCCAGAATATAATAAATATTAATTCTGGGAGGATTCTGGATTTTATTATAGGTATGCAAAATGTCATTACACTAACTTACGAGTATGCAGAATATGAGCAGAATATGTTCTCTGTAAGGGATTACAGAGAACATATTCTGCTCATATTCTGCATACTCGTATCTTGATAATATACTTACTTACTTATAAAAATGTGTTAAATATGACATGGATTTATAATGAATATATCACGATGATGGTGGGCATGTAATGAGACGAGAGGAAAGTAATATCGTTAGGAGAGTGCTGCGTATAAATGTAGAAGGAAAAAAGTCTAGAAGAAGACCCAAGAAAAGATAGATGGACTGTGTGAACGAGGACGTGAAAGAAAGACGAGCTGATACAGATGTGACAGCTGGTAGAAGACTATGGAAGAAAAATAAATGTTGCGCCGACCCCAAATAATGGGATAAGGGCAGGAGAACGATGATAGTGGTACGCAACCCTTCGAGCACGAGTCCAACTCGTACCTACATGGCCGGATTTGTCTTTAAAATTTACTAATTTACCATATCAGGCATAGGTACTGGCCAGTACCTATGTCAGATATGGTAAATTACTGAATTTTCCACAGACTATAGCAGAAGAACACTGAAAATGTTTGTTAAAAGAAATCTGGTAACACTTAGACATCTTACCGAAGAATCCAGAAAAATCTGGAAACGCTTAGGTATCAAACGTAAAATCCTCAAACTCACGCTACGTAATTATAAACTGATGTTACAAAATAAACACATAAATTATAGTTTATGTAACCTTGTTAAACAAAATTAAATAAAAAAAATATGTGGCAAAACTTCTTTGTGTTTAAAAGTGAGAATTCGATCACCTTCTAGATCTTAGTCTTAGTAGTAATAATTAAGAGTCGCTTAAATTTACATATATTTATAATCATTTAGCAAACAAACACTAAATTTGTCGCTTTATTGCTACGTCTATTTGATTATGGAAGAGATAGAAGCGAAAAATGGAGCTTGATTTAGCTATTTCTATTAAATGTACATTGGAATATTATGATAATTGAAACTCTACTCTAAAAAGCTTTTAATACTCTCTCTCTCTTTCTCTCTAGCCCATTAACGCCCCATTGCTGGGCACAGGCCTCCTCCACTTTAAAAGGGATTCTGGTCTACTACGCCACGCTGATCCGGCGTGTTGGCTTATTTTCGAGTTGTCTGTCTCTCACAAAAGAAGTTATCAGTGTACAATATCCCTTAGCTGGCTGTTACAATACCTTGGAAAGGAAAAGGGATAGCGACACTTGTATTCTTAATCCGTCACTACGTAGCGAGACTTTTAAGATTATACATACATTCGATCAAGGATTTCCAAACTGGCTATACAGTGGTTTCGTGGAATAGTTATCAGGGTTTCATCAAAATGATTTATTATAAAACAATACCGCAGTTACAAAAATGTGTCGCCCCGTAAATTCCTACGAGTATATTAAAGTTCGGAAACCCCTTGATTATTTAGACAATGGTTCATGAATATCAATATTTGTGAACTTACACGATTTCGTAATCATCTATAATATGTAATTTATGTCTCTAGCTATTATTATTATTCTGAATATTTCCGGTTGTAAAAAGTCATGCGAAACCAATTCAATATTTATATTACTAAACAGAGTGGCATCCAAAAGCTTTTCAAAAGATTTTTAAATAAAATCGCGAAGCGCGTAAGAAGTTTAACCATCATCTTTTTTGGAGTTGCGTGTTGAAAAGTACTGCTCCTTAACGCGTCAAAGCAAGTCAATCTAAAAATGAAACAATTTTTGGACTAAAAAATATCCAAATAGTTTTAAAATTTGGATGTTTTCTTAGTCCAATCATTTTTCTAAATTATAGAAACATTGAGAGATAAAGATATTATCAGCCATGAACATTTCTATATTAATTAATATAAATTTCATATTTAAAAAATATTAATTATTAATGAATATTAATTAAATAATAATATTTCTCGTAAACATCATAGAATTCACAAAATCTAGCAATATTGTTACGTGTATAGTAGCTTTATTAACTATATACCGTTATTTTTTATTATTATAGCTTTCTATTGATCGTAACTATCAAATTTTATATGATTTTTATGTGTAATCTAAAACCAATATAAACTGTAATTAGATTATAGAATATCCTTAAGACTGTCTGGTGGCCCACCAAACTACATTCTTGCAAGCTAAAGACCTACATAACATCTCGTTTTTAGGGTTCCGTAACAAAAGATAAAATGGGACCATAATAATTACACTTCGCTTTTCATCAAACCAGTCATTCTTCCGTTCATTCGATGGTCTGTCACCAGACCACTGTCTGGTCACAGACTATCGAATGGACAGCAGAAATTCTCTACCTATGTTCATGAGAAACTTCTCATGAACATATACTCTACTGAAATAAACTCTCTGCCTATGTTCATGAGACACTTCTCATAATCATAGGTAGAGAGTATATTTTCATAGATGATGTATTTCTATTGATGATGTAAGAACATATTCTTAAAATGAGAGTACAATAAATATTCAAAGGCTCTCATATAAGAAACGATTTCACGTTAACTTAATTAAACGTTAAGATTATGACGGTATTATATTATGATGTTGGTAGTACGGAACCCTTCGCGCATGATTACAATACTTACTGACTTTTATTTACTTACCTAATGTTTAAGTCTAATAACAAATTGATTTTAAAGTATTTTCCTTTCTCCTTTATGTATATTTGTTTAAGTAACGTCATAGTTATATTTATACTTTGTAAAAAGTTTCTATTAAATTCGTTGATTTGAATATCAATGCATTTATTTTAGTTAATCTTCAAAATGTCACTAAATCCATTTAGATAACTAGAGTTTTATTAATGAAATAAAATTTTTGCATGAATTTATTTACAATGTTGTAGTTTTACTTCTAAGTGGCGAATGGCGTCGGCAACGTCGGCGACAGCCAACTACCACGCGCTTGAGGAGGCCTTGCGCCTCGTTGCCGCGATGTGTCAATCGCAAAGAGGCGCAAAAATCATATATCGTTTCCTGTACCTAACTAATTTTGGGGATCATTCCATATTTTTTATTGATGAACTGTCTGAGGGACGCTGCACTTGTGAAATATGAGTTCCGTAAAACTAATCTCGCCATCTATCGTCCCAATTTAAATTAACACCGCCGCTAGTTTAGCTCAGATATTAAAAATTGGTTAGGTACGTCAAGAATTTTGATAAGTTTTCAGCAAAAGATATATTTCATTTTAAAAAAATAATTAAAAAACAAATATTCATGGACATTTCACACAACGTCCTCTGGTCCCAAGCTAAGCATATAATTTTTTTTTTTTTTTTTCATTGTACACATTTACTTATATTGAAATTGAAATTGAAATTTGAAATTTTTTATTGAAAAACTTACAGGTATACACAGAAAGATCTTTGTGCACGGTAACAACTGCATTAGTTTAAAAACTGTGTTGCAGCTATTAACGCCCACCTCCGAACAATTTACAAGTTATTAAAAAATATGTTCTATATAAAATTTTTCAATCTATATAACTAAAAACTACTTAATAGGTATTACAATATAAAACTAAAAAAACGTTTGTGTGTAATAATGTATAAGTGTGTAATTGTGTGTGTGTATGTTTTGAAGAAAATTAGACTATATCTGTAACTAGTTCTGAATTTTGAAATAATAATTAAGTTTATGATAATGGAATCTAATAAATCAAATTTTAACCAGAAATTCAACCTCGTCATAATTTAGCTTCTGAATCCAATCTAATAAACGCTTTCTACACTGTCGGAGTGTTAATGGATATATTTGGAGCTGTTTGTTTATGCTATTGTAAATAAATGGACTCAAAAATTGAAACTGGCGACGTACAAATGTCAGTTTAGCAGGCTTTACCTGGCAGACTCTGTCACTACGACGTTTTTGTTCGTGTACTTGAGGAGTAAAATTATGCTTGTGTTATGGGTACCCCGTACCAGAATACGGATATACTACATACACTACCTTTTTTGTACATACTTATAATACATAAAAACACACAGACGCAGTACGAACATTTGTGTTATACAAATGTTTATAAATATCACAGAAATTATTGTTCCGGGTTGGAATCCAACCCGCGACCTCGTGAACGGCACTCCGTTACCCGAACCACTAGACCACGACGCCCGTCTAAATGTTCATTACCTTCGGTAATATAAACCAAGTAAATGCATAAATCTAGTCTATTATCAAATCATTTTCAGCTGGTACAACACACTTGGGCTTAGATTTACCGTACTCGATTGGACGATCGACAAACCGCTACCATTATATCAAGTGTATTCCCAATATTTATCAACATGTTTAGTAAAATCTAGAGGGATGTTGGAACTAAAAACACATATCGATAGTTTAATATATCGGTATGTATAAAAATATCAATATGGCCGTCGATATTTCGAGAGAAAGATCAATTTAATGATATATCGGTCAATTAATATTTAACTGAAATTCTTAAAACGCAGGAATCTTGTCTTTTGTGTAGGTATATCCACCAAACTTTATTCCCCAACCTTTCGAGTACATCTGGACTAATTTGAAAATTATTTCTTGAAAAGTATCTGACTATCCAGGTTTTCACATTTTTCTTTTACAGATGTAAGAAAATAGATTTTTCTTCGATTTTGATAGAATATAATATCTGAATATAGATTATTTAAAAATCTTTATATCGTCAAAATATATCGATATGTTTCCGACATGCCTAAAAACCACCAGTACAAGCGCTGCGTTCTCGCTGCAAATAACAGATAAGCACGTCCCGTGGCCACAAAGCTCCGTGCCTCACGAAATAAATGCGTGATTTATGATTTTAGTGTACAAAACCCACGCGTTCTAATCCTGAATGCGCCCCTGATGAGGGAATTCGTAGCCGGGTAGACTTATAAGATGATTTTTTTTAGATAATGATACCAATCGATGGGCTTCGTGGTCTAGTGGTTCATGTAACGGACTGGCGATCAAAAGGTCGCGGATTCGATTCCCGCTCGGGACAATCATTTGTGTGATTTTTCTAATTGTCATACAAATGTTTGTTCTGCGTCTGGGTGTTTCTATGTATTATAAGTATGTATTTACAAAAAAAAGTGGTATAATGTATTCTATCCGTAATCTGGTACCCATAACACAAGCAAATAAGCTTAGCTTGGGACCAGAGGATGTTGTGTGAAATGTCCACGAATATTTATTTATTATTTATTTCATTTTACTTAAACAACAACGCAAACAACAATATCAACAACAACACATCAAAGGTAAGTAATCATCAATGAATAAATCAATCTGTCTAACGGGATCTTTGAAAGTATTTTTAACCCACTCGTAGCAGTTGGATTGATCTGAAATTTTGCACACGCAGTATAAACCAATAACAATGCTTTATTATTAGGTACTATTCAGGATTTTCAAGCGTATTTTTTTTGTTTTTATCTAAGCAAATAATTTTTTTCTGTGCCAAGCCGATTAGTCTATGACTACCAGTCTAGTCGTGGTATAGTATATTAATGATAATAATTATTACAAATGTGTATGATACTATAGCCACAAAACCAAAGTACACCATTGGCTTAATTTTAGTTTAGTTCTTAACGCAACAGAATTGCTGCCAGTTTAAAACTTCAATTTATTAACTTGAAAAAGGTTACTAACGGTAAAATTTAATATACTTTTTTAAATTATTTTGCATGTTTTACAAATGATTATGATGTACAATTATGTTTTAATTAAAGTAATTAGTTTCATATCTGGCACACACACATGCGATCAAAAAAATCATAAAGTTTTATAAACTCATTCCATATTTGTGTAATATGGGCGATCAAAGAATATTATTTCAGTGTATTTGTGTAAGTTACTTTGGCACCCCACGAATCTTGGCATAGAATATAGCTTACCCGTTTTCTTATTCCTTATGGTAAAATGCTTAATGGAGAATTGTTAGAAGCACAATGTACAAGACTAAGCGTTTTGGCTCTGGGATAATCTAAAATCAGGCTGTCTAAATCGTGGCGTCTTTACTACGAAACTTGTTATTGCTAATATTAAGATTGATGTTGAGAGTATCAAGGAGATTATCTATCCCTACTAATATTATAAATGCGAAAGTAACTCTGTTTGTCTGTCTGTCTGGTACGTTTTCCCGCATAAATCTCTCAACCGATTATGATGAAATTTGGCACAGTCAATCCTTAGACCCTGAGAAAGGACATAGGCTGACTTTTATTGCAAAAAAAAAATTCCAAATTCCACGCGGACGGAGTCGCGGGCAACAGCTAGTACTTAATATTATAAAGCTGAAGAGTTTGTTTGAACGCGCTAATCTCAGGAACCACAAGTCCGATATGAAAATTTTTTTCAGTGTTGTATAGTACATTTATTGAGGAAGGCTGTAGACGAAATAACATTACGCGGTGACCAATAGGAGCGAAGCAGTAGTGAAAAATGTTGTCAAAGCGGGAAAAGCTTTCTAAATTCTACGCGTACGGAGTCGCGGGCAACAGCTAGTGTAGATAATAAAATAATGTTACCTATTTTAACTTTATTTGCAGCTTAACGGTATTTAGCCATTTTTGTTGGCCCTTGATCCAATCTAGTTTGGACAGCCTTAATCTAAAAAATGAGTGAGAGACGAAAATATGCCAACACGTCTGGTTAGCAGCTTGGCTTTGTACCCAAAAACCCTGCTAAATTAGAGTTAGCCCGTGCCCAACAGTGGGATATTAACGGGCTCAGAAAAAGAAGAATTATGCAGTCATTGATTTGACTGTACCAATGTCTTAAAGACCGCTACACATAACGGTCTTTGTAAACATTAGCTTGCAACTTAAAACTTTTGTGACATTATAACATTTTTAATCGATGCTTCTGACTAATATCTTGATTTTTATTACGAATTAAACGTTACGATGATTGGTTATATAAAATTTATGTTTTGTAATATTTATTCTTCAATTAATAAAGAATGTAAAACCATGGGTGGTTAATATTAGTGTTAATTGTTTTGAATTAAAATTAGTTTTTTTATGGCTTAAATCTATTTCGGTTTATGTGCTAAATTTATAAGCATACTAGCCACAACCTCGTATGCGTAGAATTTAGAAACAATACCTAAAAGAATTTAATAAAAAAGCCCTTCTCTTGTACCGTTCTATCTATTAAAAGAAATCGCATCAAAATCCGTTGCGTAAATTTATAAGCTTTAAAGAACACATGAACAAAGTGTCTTCGCCTTAATAGAGACAGTAAGAAAAGTGTTAATGGACACATTCTTAGTTAATTATTCTATTTAGCAATCTAAGTTAGTTTAAAATTACTTATTAGCCTTTGTAGGCTAGATTGTAATTTATATGATGAATCCGGAGTCCAAATTCCAGATAAATCACGGAAAAAAAATTATAAGCTGACATAGGAACATACATGAAATTTTGTTTAATCACTTATCAAATAGCTATTATTAAAACATTATTGTTGCCCATTTAATAAACATCGTTTAAATAGATTGACTGTGAGTATATCGTATACTGTTTCAAACCACGTATTACAAAGTGCGCAATTAAGGTAATTAATATCTGGGCCCACCATCGACCAAGAAAAGCGATAAAAAAGTGGACTACTCACCGGATGTTACACGATCACAAAAATACTAAATTCGGGATCTGAATGCATCGGCTGGTGTTTAACCAAGTAAGAAATCCACTGATATATTAATTTTACATAAATAGTTCTTAAAAGATATATTAAATAACTGTTGAACTGAAAAAAAGCATAAATTACGACTACCCGCACTATTGTCTTATGCTTCTCGTTGATTGTTATACACACCGGTGGCATCTAGCATCAGATATCAAAATCTCTAGAGCAATTGACACATGTCACTGTTGTGACTGTTACAACTTAATATCAATATTGAATTAGCTCAATACCACTAGATGGTGCTGTTCATTGCTAAACTTAATATATCAATTTAAAATGGAAAATTTGACAGGACGTTCTAGCCTTGATAATATTACCATAAGAAGAACTCGCATGAATGATTCCTCCACTGACTTTCTAAATGTCACATATGCTTCCATTGCTTCAAGTCACTACTCCAAAAGTTTACCTGACCTGCAACAAACTAATTCACACGAAGTAGAAACTTTGAAAAATGAAATAAAAACACTGATTCATGAACTTGAAATTGCTCACCACGAGATTGAAGTCCTACTGTCTGAAAATAAAGAATTAAAACAACAAACTACGGAACAACACAGAAAAATTACGCATTATAAAGAGGTTTACTACGGTTCCCCAGAAATGAAAAAATCCACTCAAAAGAAAAAAACTAGGGATATCTCTAAAATACCATTATTTAAAGACAATATTAATACACCACATGACACGAATATGTCTAATAAAATTACTTCACCGATCGTTACAAACTTTTCGAAACAAGATACTGTAAGAAGTAGCTGTCTTACATTGCAATCACTAGATGGCGGGACATGTACAACGGCAAGAGTTAACACAGCACACTTTAGTAATTATGCAAGACCCAAGAAGCATAATATTATCATTTTTGGAGATCAACAAGCACGAGGTTTATCAAAATATATATTAGAGTCTAGGCTAAACAAATGGAACGACATGTATCAGGTAACATCAGTTATCAAACCGAACGCGACCACCTCTCAAATCTTGACTAGTTGTAACGATGACTTTGTAAAATCTTTAACTCCACATGATATTGTTGTTCTAGTTGTGGGCTGCAATGACAAGCAACCGTATAATTTTATATCCGAACTCTGTAATGTATTATATAAATTACGAACTAATATGGTGTATATAACAAATGTCCAATATAATCCGTATTTAAATAAAAATATGTTAAATAATAAGCTACAGTTAATTATACAGAATTATAAGAATTGTAAATATTTAAAAATACACAATTCTTTTGTAGACTATTACGATGATCGCTATCCAACACTAAACAACCATCAGAAATATGTAGTACAACTATCTCACAAACTGAACACTGAAATTGATTATCAACGTTATCATAGGGAATACATTGGTAATTGTAAATTTAAGGTATGGCACGGAAATAATAAACAAACAAAAATCACAAATTATTTTAAAAAAATTTATAAACACGAATACGTCAATAATACAGACTGTTCTCACTTATTTCGCACACAACAATAAAACAAGTACTATTACACTACTACACCAAAATATCGCTGGCGTACTGAGTAAACAGGAATTACTTGAAGTGGCATTATCTGACTTGCAAAAACAGTCGATTAACATCGATGTTTTATGTCTTACTGAATCTTTTTTAAGGCGCGGTACTGAATCAAATCTTAGAATTAAGAATTTCAAATTAGTATCATCATTTTCTCGTATTAATCAACGCCGAGGAGGCTCGTGTATTTTAATAAAGAATGATCTACATTTTAAAGAAGTAACTAACCTTGTACCACCAATCATACTTGAATTTGAATATTGTGCTATAGAAATTGTTAAATTTAATCTAATAATTGTTTGCATATATAGAACGCCAAACTCAAACCCACAAAATTTTTTACATAATTTAGAATCCCTTGCAAATAAGCTATGTAAAAAAAGGGATAAAAAAATAATCTTATGTGGGGACTGGAATGTGGATATGCTCAAATATACTAAAATTTGTTTAGATCTGAATTCCATATTATTAAATAATAATCTCAAAAATCACATTAATAAGCCCACGCGTAAAAACTCCTGTTTAGACCTAATCGTAAGTAACCTGACAAACTTTGAAACTAACCTGCATTATCTTGCCCTTTCGGACCATGAAACCGCACAGTCTCTAACTGCCAACTTGGTGGTTAAGAGTAATGTTAGGGAAACACTAAAGTCCTGGTCCAAGAGTGTCAGAGATCTGAGTGAAGAAAATATGATTAAATTCAAATATTATATTTCACACCTGTCATTTGCGGAGGTATATGAGCATGTAACAACAGATGAAGCGTTTGACTCTTTACATGATACAATGATACTCTTTTACAGGCTATGCTTTCCTCTTGTCAGGGTTAAATGTTTTGATAAACCAGTCAGAAACAGATGTTTTACTAAAAGCCTAAAACGCTGTTGTGCGAAAAAAAGAGCACTTTATTTAAAATACCGTATGTATCCACACAATAAAATAAAAAACAAAAAGAGACACGATGACTACGCTAGAATATTAAGAAAGTGTATCTACTTAGCTCAGAGGTTAAATAGTCTAACATATATAAAACAATCAAAAAATACTAGCAAAGCATCGTGGCAATTAATAAAACAAAATATAAATAATACGACATCCACCTATGAAATTGACACTATTATAAAAGACGGCCAGTTATACGATAATCCAGATGCAATAGCGGAGATTTTTAATGACTATTACATAAACTTAACCAATGACATCACACGTAACAAAGCAAAAACATGTACAAAAGTAATCGAAAACACAAAAAGTATATTCCTAACACCTGTAGATCGTAGTGAAATATATAATGTTATACATTCACTAAAAAAAACCAATTCCACCGGTTATGATGAAATAAACACACAGATTATTAAATTATGTGCACAAAGTATAGCACTACCTTTGACCCATATTGTTAATTTGTCTTTCTCTGATGGCGTTTTCCCAACACGGTTAAAGAGATCTATAGTTAAGCCTTTATACAAAAAAGGGGTACGAACTGAAATTGGTAACTACCGGCCAATTACATTAATTCCTATATTATCCAAAATCTTTGAAAAAGTGCTTTATAATCGTCTTGAAAATTTTCTTCTGTCTTGTAAAATTTTAAGAAATGAACAGTTTGGCTTTAGGAAAAATAGTTCGACATCTCTAGCTTGTTTTTCACTAATCAAACAAATCACTGAAACTTTAAATCGCAAACTAAAAGTAGGTTGTGTCTTTCTAGACATGACAAAAGCTTTCGATTTTGTCTGTCACAAGACCTTACTGTCAAAGCTGCATTCTTATGGAATTCGTGGCAAGGCTAACGATTGGATCAAGAGCTATCTTAGTGAAAGACAACAATGCGTTGAGATATCTAGAATAAGCCAAAAGAAACAAATAAATCATAGGTCAATATTTAAACAAAATAACTACGGTACTCCACAAGGTAGCATATTAGCGCCATTGCTCTTCCTTTCATACATTAATGACCTCCCAGATACGACTAAGGAAGACTGCATATTGTTCGCGGATGACACTACACTCATTATTAAAAGTAAAGACCAGTTTACTTTAGAAACAGACATGACTATTGCCTTACGTACCACTATTAATTGGCTGGAAGAAAATAACTTAAAAATTAATATGACTAAAACTAATACTATACAATTTCAAACAATTAATTCTCAAATCACAAAATTGAATATAAACTACGACAATTCCCAAGTTAACGATGTTAATGAATGTGTATTTTTAGGTATAGTTCTGGACAAATATTGTAATTGGAAATCACACATACAGAAAATTGTTAACAAAATCGATAAATTCGTGTATGCTTTAAAAAATATTCGACGAACAGTTAGCATAGAAGCCGCACTGGCTGCTTACCATGGTTATGTCTCCTCAGTGCTTAGGTACGGAATAATTATATGGGGTAATTCAGTAGACATACAGAGAGCCTTTGTAGCACAAAAAAAATGTATACGAGCTATATGTAACGTGAATGTGCCACATAGTTGCGCACCATTATTTCAAAAGCTCAAGATACTCCCATTGCCTTGTCTGTATATTTTTGAAATTTGTATTTTTGTAAAAAAGCATGGCACCCTATTTGAAAAGTTTGCAGATAACCCCGACAGTCGGTCGCGTCATAAAGATAGATTGTACTTACCACCAATAAAGTTAGAACTATTTAAAAGAAATGTAAATTGTATGTGTATACTGTTATATAACCACCTGCCACTTAGCCTACGTAGCTTAAAACTAAAATTATTTAAAAAAAAATTATTCGAATTGCTATTGTATAAAAACTATTACAACATAAAATTCTTTCTAAATGATAAATTAAATTAATAATAATAATATGTATAAAGACTTTCGCACGCCTATACTGGCAGAATATGTAGAAACCTAAAATGCTATTTAACACCACTATTTGTACCATATTTTTGCGAATAAATGATTGATTGATTGATTGATTGATTGATTGATTGATTACACACAAAAATAATGACTGTGTTTTATTATAATAGTTAAGGAAACGTAGATTCCATTTGACATAATATAAAGCACAATCAAAAAGTATATGAAAAATAAATCAGCCAAGTACGAGTGGAACTTGCATACGAAGAGTCCGTACCGATATTATCATAATATGCTCAAGATATTCCCGATCCCAAATAAAGGGACATGAGCGGGAGAATAATGATGATGAGCGATTATTGTTATAGCGTCAGCCAGTATTAATGAACTGTAAAATTTAAATCGATCTAGCTATCACCGTTCCAGTAATACAGCCTGGTTACAGACGTACGGGTGGACAGCAAAGTCTCAGTAATCAGTTCCTGTTTTACCTTTTTTTGGTACCTATGAAAACTTATAAAATAATTTTCTAATTATATGATGATATTATACTATATGTGTTTCTTATTTTGAGACTAGCTGTGGCCCGTGACTTCGTACGTGTAAAAATTAGGGGATTTTCTCGTTTTTGCAATATTTTTCACTGATGCTGCGCTCCTATTGATCGCAGCGTTATGTTATATATCCTATAGCATTCCTCGATATATGTACAATCCAACACTGAGAGAATTTTCTAAATGTGACTACATTAGCGCGTTCAAAGAAACAAACTCTACATCTTTATAATATCAGTATAGGTAAAACCATCTACAAAACCAATATAATAACGAAAAGCTAAACGATATAATATTATAATATAATAACGAAAAGCTCAAATACTGTTGTAAATAATTTACGAAATGTAAAGACAACAGGTTAGCGTAGGTCAGAATTTGTTTTGCCTATCTAGTCGCAAACATGTTACAACGACATCTACTTGACATTAACAGTTAGGTATTCCATAGGTTTTCGTAACTTACTATTAGGAATGTTGCGAAAACCGCATTTACCGTGTTTTATGTTACACTGCCAATGCAAAACCCTAGATATTTGGGCTAAATTAGTTCTTTTACATCTGTGAAAAAAATATTAACGTGAGGAAAAAACTAAAAACATTTTTAAACATTATTTGTCTTCTCTAACAACAAATATTTTTACATAAAAGGCAGCTACTATTCAACACAAACAATTTCTAAGACACAAACACAAATGATTGACGATAACGAATAGGTACCGCATTTCCAATCGCAACACAAATGGAATCCACATTGAGCATAATGCTTAGCATAACTCGTTTTCTCCAAGGTCGTTCTAAGACCCACTATTTAGGGAACAGAATAATTTATTACTCACAAAATATCTAAACAAGAAAAAAAGCAATATATTACAGCCTTATTAAGCATAGTTATCTTAGCTAGAGTTACTTTTACTTAAAAAATAAAAGTTGTAGCTTTTATACGTTAAATAAATAAATCTTAAATGTCTATTGATTTCTTTTTCTATGTAATTTATTAATGGATTGTCTATTTTTGTGACCATCCATCTAGCCTTTCTCCTACCACTGATGGACAAAGGCCATAAGAACGCCACAATGCGAGGTCCTGCACTATCAGCATCCTGCATTACCCGTCACATTTAAAGATCTCGTCAGTCCACCTTGTTGGGAGCTGCTTAACTCTGAGTCATTCAGTACGAAGTTACCAGTCGAGGTTCGCTTCTCGACCTTCCAACTCCAACAGTCGTCGGATCGTTGAGCAATAAGGCCTGCCCATTGCCATTTCAGTGTGCAAACTCTTCAGGCTATTTGGATACTCTCGTCCTTCTACGGATCTCCGATTTTTGAAATTGTGATACAGTTCAAAGTCTTAGAGAATTTAACACAGCTAAACGAAATTATTAAAATATTCTCCGTGTGGTGACGGATTAAGAATACAAGTGTCACCACCCCATCTCCTCCCAAGGGTGCTGTACAAGTCAGTTAAGAGATATTGCGCACAGATAACACCCTCTGTGAGAGACGGCAAACTCGAAAAGAAACCTTGTGCCAATACGCCTGGTCAGCGCGGCACAGTAGACCATAGTCCCTCCCAAAGAGGAGGAGGCCCGTGCCCAACAGTGGGACGTAAAAGAGCTGGAGAGAGAGAGAGAGAGAGAAACGAAATAAAATCCATAGCTTATGACAGCATTCATAAGAATACTATAATCATTATTCCCCATAAAATAAATTCTATGAAAAAAATAGATCTATTTACAATAACAATAACAAATAAGAAATACACACATTGATAACGAGAAAATTTTCATTAATTTTTCATTGCTTTATTATTCAATAATCCAATCCTATCTTTGCTATCCATAAATTAATACTAATGGCATCGGGTCTAGAAAATAACTTGATTAACTGCCATAATTTTTCATTCATAATTTTGACGGGCTTCGTGGTGGAGTGGTTTATGTAATGGACTGCGGATCACGAGGTCGCGGGTTCGATTCCCGCTTGGGACAATTATTTGTGTGTTATCCATAAATGTCATACAAATGTTTGTACTGCGTCTGGGTGTTTACTATGTATTTTACGTATGTATTTACAAAAGAAATGTAGTTTAAGTAGTCTATCCGTATCTGGTACCCATAATACAAGCATAGAAATATAGCTTACTTTGGGACCAGAGGACGTTGTGTGAAATGTCCTGAATATTTATTATTATTATTATTATTCTTCTCTTGCATGGTAAATCTAATAAAATTCACGTGTCACAGTGTTAGTTACCGTACTCCTCCGAAACGGCTTGACCGATCTTTATGAAATTTTACATGCATATTCAGTAGGTCTGAGAATCGGCCAACATCTATTTTTCATACCTTTTTTTTTAGTATAGCAAAACAACGTTTGCCGGGACAGCTAGTATCATATATAAAAGGAAATGCGTTTGCAAAATCACTTATCACGTAGTTTCTTCATAAATTAAGTATCATTACGATATAAAGATCTATAAATCAGAAATATATTATGATAGCCTCTCATATTGAGCTTGGGCATCTGCTTAAGAATTGTAGTTGGTCTTTTAAACCAGACTAGACATGGTATAGCTGTGTACGTAAAAGAATCACAACTTTGTGGTTTTACAAGTGTCACTCATTTCCTCCCCAAGATGCTGTAAAAGTCAGCTAAAGGATTATTGTACACAGATAATTATATTCTGTGAGAGATTTTAACGCCTTGTCAGAGTGTGATAATAAACAATAATCTCTCCTAAAGTGTTCCACTTTAGTGGTACGTTAATGGTCTGGAGAGAGAAGTAAAGTAAAAAGAATAAAATTGGTCAAGTGCGAGTCGGACTCGCGCACGAAGGGTTCCGTACCATTATCTATGCAACATAAGGCAACGCTATTAGTATCGAGCAAGAAACGGTAAAAAAATCATGTTTGTTGTATGGGAGCCCCCCTTAAATATTTATTTTATTTTATTTTTAGTATTTGTTGTTATAGCGGCAATAGAAATACATCATCTGTGAAAATTTCAACTCTCTAGCTATCACCGTTCTTGAGATACAGCCTGGTGACAGACGGACGGACGGACGGACGGACGGACGGACGGACGGACGGACAGCGAAGTCTCAGTAATAGTTTTTACCCTTTGGGTACGGAACCCTAAAAAGTAATAAGAGTATATTTTTTCATAAACATAACAAAAATTCGACACCATAAAGTTAGTTACGAACGTAGGATAAGGCGGAGAATAAACAAAGTAATGAAACATTTACATGCGTATGTACCTAATATGATATGTACATTGTACATAATTGTATACTATTGTATACCTACATCTTTTCTGGTTATGTTCTCCTTTGGTATATCTTACAATAACCTGGAAAGGAAATAAGACGGTAACAATTGTTATTAATTAGCTGTTGTTGTTAGTTAATAACAGTAAATTGATTTTAATTTTTATTAATTTGTTATGTTAACAACTTGTTTAATTACTATAATGGATAAATCGTGAAATACTAACTAATTAATGTAGGTTTAATTTGTATATTTATAAATATTTTCATAACAATTTCGGTTGCAAACTGGAAGCACGAAATAATTATATAAATGTATAATTTGATAAATTGGGTGCCACTTTACCATATTTTGTTACTTTTGAGATACGTTTTTAAACAAAATATATCATTAATATATATAATATTACTAGCTGACCCGGCAAACGTTGTTTTGCCATACTACAAAAAAAAGGTTTGAAAAATAGATGTTGGCCGATTCTCAGACCTACTGAATATGTATGCAAAATTTGAGAAGAATCGTTCAAGCCGTTTCGGAGGAGTACGACTAACACTGTGACACGTGAATTTTATATATAAGATATATCATTAATATACCTACTTAATGTAATATTTATATCTCCCGTATATTCTTAATCAACGGACCCTCTCTTTTTAAATCAATAAGACTATATAACTTTTAAAGTATAAATAAAATAACTGATATGCAAACAAATCTGAAAATAAGCAAATGTCTTGAGTGAGAATCGAAATCACAACTGCACGGAAAGTAGTATCACGACCAAATACGAACAACGCCATGAGGCTCATTACAATCTAATAAAACATTCTTGTTAAAGTATTATTGTGATGAAATTCATGCAGATGTGTAAGTTACCAAACTTTGAAACTACTCTTCCCATTTTTATGAAATTATGTGTACAAATCAGGTAGATCTAAGAATAGGTTCCTCCTCTGATTTAATTTTGCCCCTAAGCCACAGCGAAAGAGGGATTCGAGAAAGTGCGCAAGCAAACAGACAGACCCAGTAATGCTTCCAATATCTGAATTTGTCAACAAAATGGAAAACACACCCATCTAATAAAATTTCAAGGGCGGTTTCACTATTAGTTAAGATGAACTGGTTTCTTGATGTCATACATTACGTTAGTAATCAATGACGTACGTTATGGAAAATACATGTCATTGTGATTTACCAAATAGGTTGACTTTCAATGATGACATACATCCGTGATCTCTTACAGGAAGTGTTAGCGGATAAGGCCATACTATGTCGGGTTGTACGGTTCAATAGATAGTAGTGATACATTCTGAGCAAAGTCATAGGTTATATTCGCTATAATATTCAAGACTATTGTTTGCAATCTATACATTATATTTATACTAGCTGTCTTATACAGTTTGCGACTTCAAACGTGTGGAATTTGGAATCACTATGCAATATTTTATTATATTAAAAGTAGGCAATGTTTCTTCTCGGGCTTTTTATAAACTGTAGGCCAAATTTCAATTCAATCGTTTCAGTAGAGTTGGCGTAAGAAAGCAACAGACCGAAAATTACTTAGGTACCTGTATGTGTTAGTGTTGAGTAGTACATAAATAATACTCTTAAAAACGCAAATTACTTTGAGAAATCACCCGTGACCATGGTGACTGCAAAGTCTCCGAAACGTCGGGCGAAAATTTAAAACAAATATACGCGTATAAATCCGTAAAAGTAGTTTTGTTTAAACAAATGAGTCGCGCAAGAGTTAGCAAATATTACTTTGAGAGAGATTTCATGCTACTTTATATTATTATGTAGGTACATTAAGATATCTATATCTTTATAATATTAGGACTATTTTAATAAAATAATAATTTTTTTAATATTAGATTTTGACTACTTTATTTGTCCACATTTCGGCTACTACAAAAAGGTTACTCATTCAAAATAAAATCTGCCACAAAATAACGAAAAAGAAAATATCCGTTTTTCTTAAAGTTTGGAATTCGGAGACCGAGTGAATTTGTCGGATACTCAGCCATCAATCAATCTTGTCAAGCACAACTCTTAAGAGACGGAATTACTTTTTGGTATATCATGAGATATTTTTATAAGATATGCGCTGAAATATTACTTTATACCAGTCTGCACAGTTAACGTCTTTGCTTTAAAGCCATTTAGATGAAATGCCGAAGGGAGAATTACATTTTTTACACAAGATTTATTCTAAAACGTTATTAAAGGGAATGTTTGATTGATCTCATTGTAATATTGCTCAAATTCAGACACGTTATTTGTTAGCTTTATCTAAAGCACAACTTTGAATAATAGAATTTAACGATAAGTTTTTGTGACAGGTATAAATTGCGAGAGTAAAAAATTATCTTCAGAATTGATTATAATCAGACATTACTGTTACGATGGGAGCATAGGTGAGTGAGTATATCGGTAACATTGGCCACTTTAATTGTAATGTAGGTTAAAAAAAATAACTGTGCATCGCGGCTAGCCAGTATTATTTGATTAACACGTGGTAAGTGTCCACTCTAAGCACGGATCATAATCAACGGTACTTCATAGTATTGTTATTATGACATGACCTGAATGACGCATGTATAAAGTTAGCTTTAAGGACCTATGGCCTCTAGCTATTATAATAAATCACATTACATCTTTGAAGTTTTTTTTTTAATAATAGATAAAGACACTCGAAGTTGAAGTATGTGTAATTAGGGTTCCGTACCCAAAGGGTAAAAACGGGACCCTATTACTAAGACTTCGCTGTCCGTCCGTCCGTCTGTCACCAGGCTGTATCTCAAGAACGGTGATAGCTAGAGAGTTGAAATTTTCACAGATGATGTATTTCTATTGCCGCTATAACAACAAATACTAAAAATAAAATAAAATAAATATTTAAGGGAGGCTCCCATACAACAAACATGATTTTTTTACCGTTTCTTGCTCGATACTAATAACGTTGCCTTAATATGTTGCATAGATAATGGTACGGAAAGCTTCGTGCGCGAGTCCGACTCGCACTTGACCAATTTTTTATATTTGATTTGTGCAATATCAAATCTGATGGCAATTGAGCACATTTCTTTTATTTTATTGAATTTGTTCTGATCATTAATACTTGTAACTGTGGTGTCAAGTAGAGCATTAAATAAGTAAATAAACACAGGCCTTTGCGAGAACCGAACCCGTGACCTCTTAAATGCCAAACCATTACGTCAACCACAATACCACTAGGCCAGTCACCGTCAGATCCAAATAAAGTAACGGCTATCTATCTCATTTCAATAGTTTCAGAAATAAGACTTTATTCATTTATAATCTGAGACTATTCAGATAAATTAAAAGGGCGCTACAGTTGTAAAGTCATAATTTAGGTGTTTTCCTTAGGTATTGCTATCCCTATTCCCGAGCGCCGCGCTGAGAAGGACAAATATAGTCGAGGCAGATTTTACCTACAAATTCTTAGAAAAAAACAATTTTAATTTTTTTTACGCTATACTATAGATGAAGAGTATTATATCTATGTTGCTATCACTTTTTTAGACGCTGCAACTTCAACTAAAGAAAACTGAAAAAAAAACAGGATTTTTGAGCAGTCATATGTTTTGAAAAAAGAAAGTGATAGAAGCATAGATAGATCGGACCTAGATATTGTGAAAAAAAAATCGTTTCTCTGGAGCCAATATCCACGAAGAAAACAGGGGACTACAATGCCTATATTTTTGTATTTTTGTATGGAGCATAGTTTGGGGTCGTGGCCTCTTAACTAAATCATCATCATCATCATCATCATCATAACATCACGCCTTTTCCCATGGGGGTAGGCAGAGACTATAGAGCGCCATCGGCTACGACCGAAGCATACTTCCTTGGCTTCTTAACTAAACTTATTAAGAAATAGTTTATCTGTCTAAGCAATGTCTTATAGTTTATTAACTAAATTAATTTCCCGCCTTTATAACTCGTACTGTGAACTCGTACAATTTAAATATGCATCACACGCGGTTTCATGTTTTGTGCATAATGACAGCAAGGAGATGAGTTTCTAATAATTAATGTCTTGTGAGCACAACTAGGGAAACTATCTCGGCGTGTGAAAGCCAGTGGCATCTGACATATCCAATTAACACGGCATCCGGTTCCGGCGGGATCTACCAGGCATGCCAACTGTGGACTTATACTATTGTGTTGGTAGCACCATTTCTGTTTCTTGACGGTTGTTATTTTTGTAATATTGTCTAATTTAGTATACAGATATTAGGTTGTGCTTATCTATTTGTCGGCTAGTGGTCTTATTCATAATGACTTATTGGAGGTTTAAACGGAGATTTTATTGGAGAGACAATAAACGTTTTAGCGTTAATAGTATGTAAGTAAGTATAAATCATTATGAATAAGACCGTAAGTGCCTATCAAGGAAGGATAACTAATATATTCTTCCTTCTATCTCTTTCTCAGTCTATTTATGTCCCATTGTTGGCAGAGACCTCACGGGCCATTAGGAGGGTACCTAATTGTTATACTACCTACTATCTACATACAAAACACGCATTAAAAACAGGGAATATCATTTACATATACTGTAGTTTAATGAATACATGTTATAGGTAATAGTAATAGTTTTTAGGGTTCCATATCAAAAGTTAAAACGGGACATTATTAATGAGACTTCGCGATCCGTCTGTCCGTCCATCTGTCTGTAACCAGGCTGTATCTTTAGAACGGTGATAGAGAGCGGCTAAACAGCTAAAAATTTCAGTTTATGTATATCAGTTGCTGCTACGACAATAAATACCTACTCATCATCATCATTTTCTCTGCTCTTATCCCGTTATTTGATGACATCGTATTTCAATAATAATACGATACGGAACCCTCCGTGTGCAAGTCCAGCTCATATGTTGCCGGTTTTATTATTTAATAAATTGAATTATGATGGAAAAAGTGATTACCGCAAGCGGGACCGACTTGCGGTAATCACTTTTTCCACCATCATTCAATTTATTAAGTAAAAGCATAGCATACCAATTGCAAAATTAATAAATTACTTTGGTTTTATTATTTTCAAAGAAACACGCAGTGTATAAATATTCTTCGTATGAGTCATTCGTTAATCATTGCAATAGGTATCGATTAAATTAATTCGTTTCCTAATGCGTTTAAGATAAGGCGTGATGATAAAATACATTGGTCATCTGTGTTTTACCGTTGGTATGTAAAATATTTAACCTAATTTGACGGGCTTCGTGGTCTAGTGGTTCAAATATCGGAATGCCGATCATGAAGTCACGGGTTCGATTCCCGCCTCGGACAATCATTTGTGTGATGTTTATAAATTTAGGTTTAATAATAAATAATAATAATAAATATTCATGGACATTTCACACAACGTCCTCTGGTCCCAAGCTAAGCTTATCATGCTTGTGTTATGGGTACCAGAATACGGATAGAATACATATACTACTTTTCTTTTGTAAATACATACTTATAATACATAGAAACACCCATACGCAGTACAAACATTTATATGAGAATTAGAAAAAGCACACAAATGATTGTCCCGAGCGGGAATCGAACCCGCGACCTCTTGATTGGCATTCCGTTACATAAACCACAATAATACAATAATAATAAATACACAATAATAATGTGTTATGTATGTTTATGTACGTGTGGTATTTATTAAGTAACATTGTAATGTGTATATTTGTATGTATGTATCATGTAAATCATTACTTCAATATATCTATGTCTATACCCCTATCCATTTTATAATAAATAAAAACTGTAACTTTCATTTTCCTAATAATTATTGTAATTTTTTTTTTCTCCTCAGCTCTGTATTGACACCTCCCTCCTTTAATTCTGCACCACCCTATGGTTGGCTGGTAGAAAATGCCTTAGGCATTAAGCCCGCCTATGCATGTATGCATCAAAGTGTTAAATAAATAAATAAATAAATGTCATACAAATGTTTGTTCTTCGTCTGGGTGTTTATATGTAGGATAAATACGTATTTACAAAAAAAAGTAGTAAATGTATTATATACGTATTTATTCTGGTACCCATAACTTAGCTAGGGCCAGATAACGTTGTATGATGTAATGTCCGTGAATATTTTATTTATCTACTATATAAAAATAAGTCGGATTTTCCTTCCTGACGCTATAACTCCAGAACGCACGAACCGATTTCCACGGTTTTGCATTCGTTGGAAAGGTCTCGGGCTCCGTGAGGTTTAAAGTAATTTTTTTTTTTTTACTTTTTTTTGGTATGGCAAAACAACGTTTGCCGGGCCAGCTAGTTTAATAATATACATAGAGTGTAGCGACATAAAGCGGCATTTTTATGTAGCATTATTGCATTGTAATCGCTTCTTAATATGTGTGCTTAATTTCAGATTAATCCTAATATTGCAAGTGGTTGAAATTTTCATACAAAGATTCCGTTATATAGATGCATACATTGATAAATATGTAGGGTAATAAAATATTTGTGTTGGTTCAAATGGTAGCAAGAGGGAGAGGGAGACGAGACTCCTTTATTTGGTTAATTTCATTGTTTAGAGCTTCATGGTCCAATGGTTCATGTAACGGACTGTTGTTCACGAGGTCATGGGTTCGATTCCCGCATGAGATAGTAACTTTTGTCAGTTTCTACATTTAATTAAATTTATAATCTTTATACAAATATTTGTACTGGGTGTTTACTATGTATTATAAGTACCTATGTATTTACAAAAGAAATGTAGTTTTTGTAGTATATTCGTAATCTGGTACCTATAACACAAGCATATAAGCTAAGCTTGAGACCAGAGGACGTCGTGTAAAATGACCATCCATCCTTCAACCTTTCTCAGTCCACTGCTGGACACTATGTCCAGCAGTGGACTGATATGGGGGAGGACTATCCTCCCCCATAGAACGCCACAACGCGCGGTCCTGCGCTAACTGCATCCAGCGGCCCCCGGCATATTTGACGATATCGTTGTTTGTATGTCCCTAATTCCCCATTAGAGCTTAAATCTTCAGAATTAATACGCAACGGATTTAGTTGCGGATATTTGTAAAAGTTTAGGTTTTGTTGTTTCTAAACACCATACGTACGAAGTTGCGGGCAATAGCTAGATAGAGCATAATCAACAATAACAATGATCTTTTCATGTGATTTTGTCACGCTAAAAATTTTCCTATTCTTAATAAAGCTATAATATAATCTGGTTTAGCGATTTTATTTTTAAGTAAATTGATATGAATAGTAAATTTTATTCTAATCTAGTTCAAATGTCAAGGTTGGCAGTATTCTTGTTACAATTTTAATAACAAATCTGTCGAGAACAATGTACAATTATGGAATAATGGTTCCACAGTTTTGGTACAAGTGCCTGGGGCAGTTTTAGTCTGCAGACAGTAGAGTCTATAGGATAAATATAGGTATGTTTCTGACTGAAATATAGTTCACAGCACAGATTTACCAAAGCGGATATGCATTAAATCCTGAAGACACGTAAACTTAGCCTGGCTAAATCGTATTTCTTGGTCATAAAATAAGGTTATTCTATACTATAGTCATACAGTAGTTTTCGCAATCTACCAACGTCGGTTTTTACAAGTAATTAACAAGTATTACCAGCTTTAAAACCTTGGATAACTCAGGCTATGCTTAGGCTAATGAGAAATAGAGACCAATTGCACTTAAAATCTAAAAAACATCCAAATAATGAAAACTTTTTAATTACTTATCGACGATACCGAAACTTTTGCAACTCTAAGCTAAGAAATGCTAAAATAGCCTACGATAAAAGCTTGATACAAAACGCCGGTAAGAATAACAAAGAAATATGGAAAGCTATCAAAAATATTACACACACTTCTAAAACCTCGCAGATTCCTACTGACCTACTTAACATCACACCTAACAATCCTCAACACTCTACTGAAGTAGCAAACGATTACTTTGTAAATATTGGCAAGTCATTAGCTGAAAAAATTCAACATCAATCATTAAATACCGAAATAAATCAAAACGTCTGTCTTAACGCAAACTCTTTTGTTCTTCTCGATACAGATCCAGAAGAAATAGAAATTATTATCTCATCCCTTAAAAATAACACCTCAGTAGGTTGGGACAAAATTAGCAATACAGCTCTCAAAGTAATAAAATCTCACCTTGCTCCTCCTCTTGCTCACATATTTAACTCATGTATGGCAAAAGGAATTTTCCCAACATGTCTCAAAAAATCTATAGTTATACCTATTCATAAGGCTGGGGACAGAGATAGTATCGACAACTATAGACCAATATCTTTATTACCGGCCCTTTCAAAAATATTAGAAAAGATTATAAATATTATATTAGTTAAATATCTAGAGAAATTTTCAATTATATCTGCCAATCAATATGGCTTTAGACGCGGTAAATCTACACAAGATGCTATCCATCGATTAACAGATAACATTATAGGACATATGGAAGAAAATAAAAAGACTCTTGCCATTTTCTTAGATTTAGCAAAAGCGTTCGATACTGTCTCTGTTCCGGTTTTGCTAGATAAGCTGTATCAGATTGGTATAAGGGGAATTCAACATCAGCTTTTTAAAAGTTACCTTACCAATAGATTGCAACGTGTTAGAATTGGACAATACACAAGCGCTGAAACCTTATTATCTTATGGGGTTCCCCAGGGCAGCATCCTAGGTCCTACTCTCTTTACCATATACATCAATGAACTTTGTCAAACCTCACTCACACAGGGCCTAGTGATTTCGTATGCTGATGACACTGCTCTCGTTTTCTCGGGTAACACCTGGAGTGAAACCTTTAGCGTCGCCCAAAAGGGATTGAACGAAGTGATTATAACTCTACGTAACTGTTTCCTAACTTTGAATACAATCAAAACTAAATACATTTGCTTCTCTTTCCGACACATTGAATATCCTTTAGATTTTGCATTAACTGCACACTCCTGTAATTTTCTAAATTCTAATTCTTGTTTGTGCCCACCACTAACTCAAACCTCGCACATTAAATATTTGGGAATTGAAATTGACAGTAACTTAAATTTTAAACGACACATGTTGACGCTCAGTAATCGAATAAGAAAACTACTTGTTATTTTTAAAAATCTACGACACGTTTTAGATCCTGTCCTATTAAAAACCACTTACCTGGCATTGTGTCAGTCTATCTGCACTTACGGCATATTAATATGGGGAGGATCACCTAAAACTAATATAAAACCTGTCGAAACAGCCCAAAGAGCTTTATTGAAGGTGTCCTTCTTCAAGCCTTACTTATATCCCACAACAACTCTGTATCAAGACTGTAAGGTCCTCTCGATACGCCAATTATTTATTATGGTGGTCCTACTTAAACAGCACGGCGAATTAAACTTTGATCCCACATATATGTCTAAGCGCAACTCATATAAAGTTTGTGAACAAATACACACATTTCGTACTTCTCATGCACAAAGATTCTACAGTTTTTTAGGTCCATTTCTGTACAACCAAGCTAACAAACAATTATGTATATATCCAAACAGAAAAACAAAAATGAAAGAAAAGATAATTAATTGGCTTCTGAAACTATCTTATGACCAGACTGAAGATCTTATCAAGATTCTTAAGTGATATTATACTTACCGACGCAGTTAATTTATATATTATAGTATTATGTAGTACCTAAATACAGTTAATAGATAACTTGTCAATTATAATATGAGTCTACACAAACAAAATTCTATATTATTATATTTTATTCTTATATATATTTACACATATACATGAGCATTAATAGAGCTCTCTCACACATGCATCCAACAGTAGATATATCTTACGCAGTCTGATTCACTAATTACAAAAATGTTAAAATTTCTCTGTAAATAGCTTTTAAAGGGGGAGCCTGGAGTTCTGTAGTACAGGCTTAGGTCTAGTTCAGACTCCAGACTCTCACAAGATTAGATTTAAACTGTATGATATTCATTGATAAGAACAATATTGTTACCTTGTGAGATGTCAATAAAAGTTTATTTATTATTATTATTATTATTCCATTAGTAAGGGAAAACCTGTTTCTTTAGCCCATGATTCAACTTAACAAGTGGCATGTATCATAGACACATATAGAACGTATTTCACGGACATCTATATATCTATGTGTGTGTGAAATATGTATCTTGTGTCTCTGATACAGGCTATACGTCATATGAAAAAGTAGTAATCTATGAAATACGATTAAGCCAAGCAAAATTTACGCGTCTTCGAGATTGAAACCGTACCCAATATTGTTAGTACACATTTATAAATTCCTATAATTGAAATTAATCTCACTAATATTTTATTATGACGACGAGCCTCGAGGTTGAGTGGTTCATGTAACGAACTACCAATCAAGGGGTCGCGGGTTCGATTCCCGCTCGGGACAAACATTTGTGTGATTTTTCTAATTGTCATACAAATGTTTGTACTGCGTCTGGGTGTTTCTATGTATTATAAGTATGTATTTACAAACAAAAGGTAGTATATGTATTCTATCC
The DNA here is from genome assembly GCA_916999025.1 of Orgyia antiqua. Lineage (NCBI taxonomy): Eukaryota > Metazoa > Arthropoda > Insecta > Lepidoptera > Erebidae > Orgyia > Orgyia antiqua. The sequence continues at coordinate 27,880,952 of OU779862.1, forward strand.
GTATTCTGGTACCCATAACACAAGCATATAAGTATAGCTTGGGACCAGAGGACGTTGTGTGAAATGTCCATGAATATTTATTTATTTCTTTATTATCGCAGTCATATTACCAATGAATATCTAGCACTAACATAGAGGAAGACAATTTAATGTCAATTTACATGCACAGTTATTACACGCACGTCACTCACGGATGCTCCACTGCAATGACATTACCTGGTCATAATATTATTATTATGACACAAAATATTATCACATAGATACTAGATTCTAGAGAAACAAGTAATTTGCAAGGTAATTTAATATTTATTATCTAAATTATTATAAGTGATTATATCTGATGTAAAATTTTAAATGCAAAAGTTTGTATGTGTGTGTGTGTATACATTTAATAATTCCTGAACCAGACCCGAACTACCCACTAAATCCCACGGTGTTCCTCCTCGCCCCTTGGCCTGGGCATGCTAGTCGCTCAGGTATTACCATGACCCTGCCAGTGGCATCGGTGGGGGCTTAGTTATCTTGTTTATCACATACAAATAAACAGAAGCGATGTAGGACTTTATAATAATAAATATTTTATTGTAAAAACCCGTTCACTTATAAGTTTTTTGACCTATTGGTGATATTTCGATGTTATTTTTTTTAAATTCCAGTCATAAGATTTTGTTTGCACATCCGTTTAAATAATAACAACATACCTATCTCAAATGTCTACAACATAAAATTTGCTGAAACTTAAAATAATGTTGTTAGACACATATTTGTACCTAAACGTCATCATAATTTAGAGCATTTATTGCCAATTATCTGCTCTATATTATAAAAGTAAAGGTTATTATCGAAGCTAAATCTCTACTTAATATAAAAACGGCAAAGCACCAGTTGCATTCACACACGAAAGGTTCTGTACCGTTCTTATCATATTCTTCATATTTCTGATCCCAAATAACGAGATACAGGCAGGAAAATAAATAAATAAATATTCATGGAAATTTCACACAACGTCCTCTGGTCCTAAGCTAAGCTTATATGCTTGCGTTATGGGTACCAGAATACGGATAGTATACATTATACTACTTTTCTTTTGTATATATATACTTATAACACATAGAAACACCCAGACGCAGTACAAACATTTGTATGACAATTAGAAAAATCACACAAATGATTGTCCCGTGCGGGAATCGAACCCGCGACCTCTTTATCGGCAGTCCGTTACATGAACCACTCAACCACGAGACTCGTCACTCGACAAAATGATGAAGATAAGTAATTGTTCTTATAGCATCAACTGATATAAATAAATAAACTATGAAATTTTCAGCTCTAGCTGTCGCCGTTCTAGTGGTACTGCCTGGTGATAGACGGATGGAGTCGGTTTTACCTTTTTCTACGGTACCCTATGTCCCCATGTGAGCTAAATGTTAACTAAACTCATCACATTCATTGAATCCAGTGTCACTATCCACCACAGACTCCATAAATATCACGAAATAAGTAAATTATGACGTTAGCATAAAACTATTTCGTCCAAAAAGTTTTAATTAAAAAAAAAACATCCGCGATACATTAACGTCAGAATTCAAATTTAGAATAGAAATATCACAAAGTTAATATCCTCAGGCGATATGTAACATTCTTGTTAAAATAAAAGCAAACAGGAACTGACGTCTTGTTAAATTCAAAATTAATGATATAATGAAATATTGATGAGTTAATCGCGTTATACTTAATTGTTGTTATGGCCAAAAACATGTATAAAAATGCAATTTTAGTACCCAACTAGTGCTATTAAATTCTAACAAAATAATATTAAAAGCCAGATATTTCTAGAATATTCGAAATTTATATTTTTTATTCTAAAACTGCCTGACATTCGCAATTCACCTATTTTTCGAGCACGGGCTAGTATCAATAAATAAATTGTAGATAAAACTTTTGGGCTGTATTACTTTATCAAGCCGTCAATTCAGCAGATTAGTGTTTGTATTGGTACTCAATTTTGTGTAAAGTTCAAATATAAAATTAGTTTTCGAAATTGTTAGAAATTTCTAGAAACTAATCTTTTAATAATAAGAAATATTCTAAATATCACCGCTCAAATAGATGGCGTTGTACAGTATTTTTTAAATCGCGCTATAGTTTGGTTACACTCATTAACACTTAAGCTCGTCTAAATTTCTTGTTTCTAATCCACTTTTCGTATTTATGAATTAGTAAGAGTAAGATTCCTAATATTTTTTTTCAGACATATCTACTTTCAAGCCAAAATTATTAGTACTTCAGTTTATTAAAGCTAGCCGTTGCCTACGATTTTGCACGCATGGAATTTAAAATTTTAAACTCCAAATCTTAACAAATTTCGAATACAAACCGTCTCTTGAGTCTTCAGAACTATCTATTAAATCTATCTATTAAATAAAGGTGATCAACTATCTACGAGCTATCATTCTCAAAATATAGTGGTCATACCATCATAATGCTGTTCATAAATTCTAATCATGAAGTCCAGCTACCCTGAAAACTTTAGTTTAAATGAGAGGTAGGTTTATTATGAAAATCTTCCTCTGGAATCACTCTATTTAAAAAGCCACATAAACCAGTTGCGTAATTTAAAAATTTTAAGTTTACATACTCCTGGGGACACACAGAAATAACCATTTTGTTTTAAGTAAAGATACATATCGCCCCTAAGTTTAAACGAAAACGTAATTGCTAACATAATCTTGCAAAATATAATCTGGAACGTGTAACAAAGAAAAGTCCCTAATGTATTGTAAACGTATTTCGTATCAGCGCGTTATTTTCGTTTTACCACATCGCTACTTCGTTTACAAAGCGTTCGGGGACGTTTGATTTGGTGCGATATGTATCATAGCTTATCGCGTTCACTTTGTAATACAGAATACGCTATACAAAAGTCATAATATGTAATTAATTGCAACATTATTTATAAGGGTTGGAAAAGCTATACATGGAAAAGTTTACGAGTAGATATTATTATGTTTTAGTCGTGCAAAGACTACCGCTAAGTATAACTTCAGATTATTGTATGTATTTTCAGCTCGGTAGGTTCCTAACAATTAGTATCAAATCAATGTATTAAAAGGAAATACAAAAGTATTTTTTTTGACTTGATTGACCTTCAAAAATTGATAAAAGTGCTCGATTTTCCGAGGTGTTCACATGTCTAAAATACAAATTTTACAGCGTTATTCAATAAAAGGAAAACAGAGGAACACGATTAAAGCTTTTCTTACATTTCTATTGAAAAAAATTAGTTAAATAGATAGGTTATGTTTTGGGGAAGTAATCGGGGGACTATGAAGGAGTCTGGAAAGTATTTTTCACTGACTTCCAGTAGTCGGATTGATCTAAAATTCTGCACATTTAACAAAGACCGATGACTATGCAATAATTTTAATAAGACTGGAAAGAAATAGAGGGAAAGAGATTAGATACTTATTAACATGTATGGTGCATATAAAATGTTGTTGCTATTTGTTATTTTGTTATGTTTTCAGTAAAGTATGAAATATGAATTAAATCTCTTTAGCATGCAAATGAGTACAAACTAAATTAACTTAGCATTGTGTTGTGAATGTTATTATTATTTTGTATCTGTCTTTTATTTTTAGATTAAAAAATGCTGTTATCTGCACAGCTTTTTTAAAATTTTCAAACTCTGCATTTATTACAATTTCTTATTCCACAGCTTGCTTTGTTCTTTCGCAGCCCCTATTCATTTAGGGATCATTCACTGCGTCGTCGCCTTTATTCAGACATCAGAGATTTTTATAAAACCTCATTTGTTTTTTTACACTTTAATCTTCAAAAATTTGATGGCTTGGTTGAGAATTTTCTACCCTAGCCTATTCTAATAATACGAATCTTTATTACAATGCAAACAAAGCAAGCTATAGAATATTCTAGATTATATTTTTATGTTTCTCAACTCATTAAGTCCCATTAATTAGGAGATTTTTAGTCTACATAAAAATACTTCTTATAATATCTTGTCATACTGACCACTCATAACCTAAAATATAAACTCACAAATACGCATAATTTGCTATAAGATTTTCTCCGAGCTTTTCATGTAGGTAACACTCAATATGTCTCATATGTACTTGTATGGATTCTAGCTTCATATACATAATTATATTACTCCAAAGAAGGAGATTTTGTGGCACCACTTGTATTCTAATACTTCGACCCAACTTTATGTTTTATAACTAAATTTGAAAATGCCTAAAAAGCACTGAATAATTTTAGTTTATGCTAAGTTTATTTAGCAGCTTAAGTTATATTTGGCGGTATTTTCTTCATGTGTGAGGTGTTTATAAATAACACAGCTTGATGTAAACTTCTTAAGTTCATAGAACCAATCAAGTTTGCTACTACTTCCTACGGCACAGAACACAATGGGATTTTAGTTGAAAACTTTGTTAGCGGCAGGCCAAGATTGCAAATTTCCCATAGGGCTTACGCCAGTTTCAACTTCTCAGACTATATCGATAACTTCCACGTACACTTATAGGTATACTCATCTTTATCAATACTAGATGGAAAAGTATTTTATGAAATAAATATCTGCTAAGACATACCCGGAAAAGAAAATATTCCTAGTTCTTGTTCCGAACACAGTATCACTACCAAAATAGTTCTGGGGTACCTAACAGTTTGTTTGACAATTTTACGTCCTAGCTCCATTAAGGAACATAACGCTAACATTATCTGTATCCTGTAGGCTAAACGCGGATTTTTAATATGATTATTTTTTAGATATAACACTCCTCGTCTCGAAAGCCGGCAGGACGCACTCCGACGAGGTTTATTTATTTATTTATTAGTATATGAACCAGCAGTGGTTAATACAACATTACCATAATACAACACAAGCTACGGTGACAGTCAATTGTTCAATCTATTAAACTGGACACATCATGCACAATTTGTTTGAGTGTCATTGTACAAAATTAAATTTTAATTCAGTTTTAAACGAGGCTAGAGTGGAATGCTCGCACATTCTAGACACTCGGTCTACACACAAGATGAATTCAAGAAGAATGCATGAAGGTAGGCAATAGTCCGCCGCAGGAGCCTGACTATGAGTTGAGATGGAGTCTAATGGGAGAGCAATCGACGAACTATAGGTACGGGAATTGTCTAGCAAGACTACGTTCTGCATCTGGGCCATCACTGACTTACTATTGACGCCAAGCCACTCGATCTTATTATTACCTATTTATAATTTTCACTCTTTATCTATCTTTACTCTTTTTATCTTTACTCTTTTTTATAGTAAATATGTTATTATATATCGTTACTCGTATTAACTGTAGATAGGATGTACAAAGTAATTTCTTTGAATCTTATACACGGTAGAGGCATTGTATTCTAGATATTAAAGCAAATTCACTCGTTGGATTTTTATTAATTACATTAAATCGGTACAACACAGCGCAAGGAATAAAATGCTGTTTTCATTAAACGAGATAAGTAAATAACTTCACCACAAGCTTAATTATTAAAAAAAAATATATTAATCTAAAAGAATCCGAGTAAAAGGGAAGTAAATACAGCGAGAAGCAGACATAAAATTGAATATTACAAGCGAATCACAAAATTTACTTGAATAATTTAAACAAAGCCGTAGATGCAAGGGCAGAGGACTTAATTTTGGTAGTAGACAGAGAAAAATGTTATGCAAATTTGTACAGCGTATTTTTTCTTCCATTAACCTTCCGGACGGGATTGTAGCGTGCGCCGCGGAAGGGACGGCTCGACAGTACAAAAACGCAGTTTTATTTTCAAACTGTAATTAGGAAATTAACGACTTGGACTTAGAGAAAACAAATTGTGTTTCAGCGGTTCATGTGAGAATTTCGACGCTATTGTGGTTTAAATACAGTAATAACAATAATAAAATGTCCCTAATTTCCAACTTTTCTAACAGCTTTTTGTATGTGTTTTGTACAGTTGTTTGTACAGGGGTTTTGGGTTTTAACTTTAAGCAATTTTGTGATGTTAATTTCTTGCTTATTATCGAATCGTTATGTAAGTAATGGAACAAAAAGTATTAAGAATGGTTTTATTTATCGATTTTTATCACTGCATACCAAAATGCACTATGTACCAAAATGTTATATGTTTTTATTACTTGTCCATGTGGTTTAAGAATACAAATGTCACCAGCCCTTTCTCTTTCCAGGATGCTGAAAAGCCAGCTAAGAGATATTACAATTATTAATTATTAGTTATTGTACACAGATAACATCATTTGTGAGGCACAAAATGCACGGCAACCGCGGCACAGTAGACCTTAATCCCTCCCAGTGCCCAGCAGTGGGGCGTTAATAGGCTGGAGAGAGAGATAATTAAGTATAATAACTTACTGTGGCCCAATGTATAGAATATTCTAAAAATATAACAATTGAATATTAGATATTCGTCATCATCATCATCATAACATCACGCCTTTTTCCCATGGGGGTAAGCAGAGACTATAGACCGCCATCTGCTGCGATCCAAACATACTTCCTTGGCTTCATTCTTCTTGGGCTATTAATTACTTGAAAATTTGATACAAACATTCAGTTGAACAAAAGATTTTTTCTACAATAAGGATGTTCTTATTTGCTACAGGTATCTACTTAAACTACACAGTTGTCAGGTAAAACAGCTACAAAGTTAAAGCAGAAGATTCGTATATAAATAAAGCTTGTGAATTGACTTTAGAGAAGGAATTAGCGCTCTAGCCATAGCTAGCATAGAAAATTCCACATGATTTCGCTGACTAAATAGTCAGCTGATGACGTCGCTAAACTTCTGAATATAATCAAAAACAATCCCCTGCAAAAAGTGTACACTTTTTAACAACTTGACTTATTGCTATTGAATCGTTTGCAGGCGCAACTTTACAAATTAGTTTGTCTGAAGATTGTGATTCAATACCTGTGGGATTTATTCAACGGCATCTGTTAACTTGGAAACTATTACATAGTGAATAGAGAATATAGAATTGTTTCCAAGTTGATAAAATTATGCTATTACTAGACTAAAGTTAACTAAAATAAACCAATTAAGGTGTATTTTGTTTTATTGGTTGTAATTAATAACTGTACATATTTTATATTATTTATTAAACTAGCGGTTGTCTCCGGCAAGTGTTATTGACACACTGTTAAGATATTTAGCGAAGAATGGGAACTGATACTGCTTACGAAGATTTTTTATCTACATAGGTTTATCAGAAAGACATCAGCTGGTTAATCATAAAATAACAAACATACCCAAAGTATTACAAAAGCTATCACAGTCCTTGCATTTATAATTCACAAAACGCTCTCTAATCTCTCGCGAAAGTTTACAATAGACGACAGTACTGCCAACTTGATGGATGGCCGATGGGAATGAATTTGACGTCAGTAGGGAACATCTTATTGTGTTTATATCTTATTTACATTCAATTTCTTAAAACTTAAACTGAAGGATTAGCAGCTAAGCCACAGAATAGATAGCTAAGCGTTTATTGCTAACCAAGAATGGTTTGGACAGCGAATCAATCTTGGAAATGTTTGTGTAAAATTATTGCTGAATTAACTGAAAATTGTATAATTTTAAAGTAAATGAAAAGTGAACAAATAGGCGTCAAATTTATTTTTATATTCAGCCATTGTGCTAAAAATATTTAAAGGAAATAGTAGTTATCTATTAATAGATAGTCTAATAAGTAACTATCGAAGTACATTATATCTACTAACTAATTTATGTGCTTATCGTATTCATACTACGATGCTTCGTAGTGTGATGTTAGCCCAAAGCCTTTCTCGATAAATGGTTTTTTGAACACAAAAAGGTTTCAATTCGAACCAGTAGTTCCGAAGATTAGCGCGTTCAAATATACAAACTCTACAGCGTGATAATATTAAGTATAGATAGAGAGTCATGCTAACATTTAAATCTACTAGTCTATATATGAATATATGCTTATAGAAATTACATAGTTTGACTTTCTTAAGTCTTATTCAAAGTCACTCCCTGAAATCAAACAAAGAAAATCAAATGAAACCTCAGTCCATTATTGTAACTTCATGTTTATTAAAGCGATAACAATAGATACCAACTCACTATATCGTACCGTCCATTTCTAGAACACACCCTTTAATTAATTAGACACTATTAATGTTGACTTCATTCTTTGCCGATTATCATTTGTTTCGTCCGACTTGGGCTCGGAAAAATACATTACGGGAAGCCCTTGTATTTGTCTTCGTCGCTTTAATGTAGGACGATAATTAATAAAGAATACCCTTTGGGTTCTACATGTTTCTTTGAATTATGTCTCTATTAAGGCTTTATTTAACACATCTATATCGTATCTTGTTCGGTTGAGATTAAATACTTAATTAGAATAATTGCTAAATGAGTTGTGTAAATTGGTTTTGTTAGGAAATTTTACTCGTTTTGAGTATATTACAATTGTGTTTCATTAAATAATAATAGTAGTCTTTTTAATCATAATAGGATTTAACAAAACTTAAGTAAGTTTACTGATAAAGTGGTAAGTGGTGGTGACATTTTATGAAGTCAGGCGTCGAGGCAGCCGGCCGTTGTTTAGGTATTCGACGCTAGCGTTTCAATGGATAAAGTCAAAACGAAAATAAAGTCAGAGGTATTGTGTGCTGGGGTGTAATTATAATCAACACTTTGCAAGGCGAGTTAGCAGAGGTGTTTAGATTCGTTAAAGTTCTTGTATAGTTTATAATAAATAGTTTGTATTAGTTTATATTTATATTCTTGGAAGCACTGTGAAATTTGATGTTAACCCGGCTCTCTACTTATTAGAATAATGTATTGCTATAGTTAAAAGACTATTTATTACTCAAACTTCCGTATTTATCGTTACAACACGTCTTTTCTCATATCACCGGCTGAACTGAGTACTTGATCATAAGCAACTTTAGAAGAATTTATATTGATATCATAAATTTATAACAAGTCAGAGGATGCCCGCACGCACGAAAATTCTGTTTAATATTATTAATGAAATGAAATATTTCCAATTCCTAAACAACTTGACAAGCAAACTTTACGTTATCGTCGTATATAATTATGATAAAATACTTGACAGTTCATTTTAGAAGTCTAAGGAGAAAACATCTTGACGGCCTTCTTGTATCTACTTAGAATATAAATTCTGTTGGAACGTAATGCTTGTGCTATGGATACTAAATTACTAAATACTGTAAACCATACATAACAATATATTAATTGTTTTTGGTAATATGTATATACTAGCTGTTGCCCGCGACTTCGTACGCGTGAAATTTAGAAAATTTTACCCGTTCTTCCAACATTTTTTGTAATGTATGTAGGTATGTAATAATATTCTGTAGCTTATAACCTTCCTCGAAATGTACTATCCCACACTGAAACACTTTTTCAAATCGCACCAGTTGTTCTTGGGATTAGCGTTCAAATTTAACCTTTAAATTTTTATTTATTTATCTATTATAAAACATTTAGAAATAAACAAACAAATAAACAAACTTTTTGGCTTTTTAATACATTAAAAACATCTATACGCTACACAAATCTCGTTCCAACTCCAGAACATGACAGGTTATTTTTTTATAATAAAATAATATACTGAACAAAATAAGTCAAAATTTAAGATAGGTAGAGAGCTTTATGTAGATAGTTACAAACTTTGCTTGGTCAAACATTTCCAAACAAAAGTGAATGATCTAAAGTAGTTTCCACAAACATATTATTGGCGATTATTTCAGGAAACTGTAACGAGTTCATTTCCCTGATTGATGAATGTTACTTCCCAACAGAACACCACAACACGTTGGCATAACATATCACCATTAATTTCATAAACCAATAGGGCGATAAATATTATTTTGATATATGTTTTGGCTTTTGTTGAACTTGTTTCCCGTTTTGTTGAATTTAGACTATTGATACAAGAAAATAATTATACACGACAGGAATGCGTCGGACAATTTTTTTACGTAAGGCCATTTTCTATAGTAAATCTAAGATTACGGATAGACTGTCATCCTCCTTTATCAGTAGTTTAACTCCTGTAAAATTTTTATTAAAGAATTTAGAATTTTAAATTTATTAAAATAGTTTATATCATTTTACCCCGAGCAAACTCCATTACTGTGCAAAAGTTACAGGTTCTGCGCTATGGGGAGCTTATACCTAATAATTTTCGCCTATTCATTTAAAATACTGTATATTACGATTGTTTCTACGTTCGTTTTGTTCCATTCCATTGTGAGCTAAAAGATAACGGTTGGAGATAATTTTTGTTTGTATGACAGTATTACAGTAAGGGTTGCGAACGAATAGCTCGTATGAATCAACAACCCGTTTATCCGATAAGAAAATCAAAATATTCACCTAAATCATAGTTTTGTATTTGTTAACACAGATTTACGTTTTCTATATTCTAACCAAGCTAATAAAACTGATATAATTTTATGACTTTCGTAATTATTAGTTACTGCTAATCAATATCATGATAAAAATCATGCATAATACAACCAAATAAGCTTAGCTTTGAATAAAATGTCCATAATAATATATAAGAAAGGAAAAAACCTCTGGAGTAAGAGTTAGACTCTGACCAACTGAAAATAACAACAAAAAGACGTGTGGCACTCGGGGACTGCCGCGGTAAAGCTATTGCATAACATTTTTTATCAACTTATGCATTTATGATTATGTATTTATTTTATTTATGCAAGAATCTAAATACCATAAACTAAAATAACATTAATAATCCTTATTTACTGATGCTTACATCTTTCCATTGTTTATGGTAATTATGATAAAATAGCGATTGTCAATCAATAAAATAAAATAAACATTATTTTAAAATCTAAAATACGCTGTTATCTGAACATTTAGGATATATGTTGTCGATTCAAAATCCTTATTTTAATACGCTGTTTAATTTGAGGACGACGCTTACCCTTGGTGTCAACAGGATGAAATAAATTGCGGGGCGAAAAGGGGATTACGCGTGCGCAGTAACGCCGATAATGTCAGGTTATTTTTATTACGCTATTTTCGTTACGGAATTTCTGGATTCGGTCTCCACGCTCAATGCCCGCGATAGAAGCTATGCAATAGCATAAAACCAAGATCCTATATAGCGGCAGAAGAATTATATTATAACATCAACTGATATAGGTACAAAAACTGTGAAATTTTCAGCTCACTAGCTATCACTGTTCCAAACATACAGCTTAGTGACAGACGGCCGGAAGGACGGACAATGAAGTCACAGTGAAAAGATTCCGTTTTTCTTTTTAGTACGGATCTCTAAAACTCAAGTATTTTAGAGCAATAAATATTTATGCGTAGTTTTCAGTTCATTATTTAACTTCTCTTCTGAGTAATTTACTATAGTGAGATTAACGAAAGATTTACGAAAATTATATCCTAATTATTATAATAGCTTTTTTAATAAAATAATGTAAGGTAAAATAAGGTACCCTAGCTAACCTTTATTTATTTAATTAGCACTGAGAGAATAAAATTAAATATTAGACATAAAATTATAGTCTTAAATTTACCAGCTCGTCAAATCATTAATAAAATTGTTACTTATTAAAAATGGCGCAGATTTTTCTGATTACATAATATTTTAAACATTATCTCTCTATATTATATTGTAAAGTAGTTTAAATACCAAGGAAAATAATACCACCAAGTCAAAATTAGAGAAATAAACTAAAATAATGATGATCCATCTAAGACTTGGTTCTTAGATGGATCATCATTATTTTAATTTATTTCTGTAGTAGACGTAGATTACATGCTTGCTTTAATGGCAATAGATTGACTATATCTGACAAAGAATACAATACGAAGCCACGAAGATAGTACGAAGATAGTGTAGCACATGAGGAAAAAGGAGACCACGGCTCGGCAAGCGTTAAATAGGACAGTAGTTAGATTTTAACGTTATCATAGGTTAGTCAAAATTTGAAAGAAGAAAGTCTTGGCGCGATTTGTTAGTTGGCTATGTCTGAGTATGTCCAGCAGTACACTGCTATAAGCTGAGGTGATAAAAATGGTATTTGAATCCATAGGATATAGTGACAAAAGCAAATATACAGTAACCGTCTTTACAAAACGCAATGAGGAAGTAGACGGGAAAGATCTGATGAATGGATGTTTTACATAAACTCTAGTTTTCTACATCCTTATTTAAACTGCTATATTCATAACTATTGCAGCTATCAGAATTGCAGTTAGCAACTTAAAGCAGCTTATGTAGGATGGAATGGCTACTGAAACGGTGCCTATTGTGTCTACGTAGCAGTGAACATTGCTCAGCTCGAATTAGATTACTACCGACAGACGATCGTTGATTCCCTGTTTATAGATCGGATTATTGCTATTGTATGCTTCTTGTATAGAAGGTAAGCACTGCTTTAGAAGACAGCTTTATACAGTATACCGACACAGAGACTGGGATTTGTTATTTATTTGTAGAAAAATAATCTAATGATACCTAGGATTCTACTAAATATGGCCTCGATTTTTCGTCTCGAAGACATTTTCTGCACATTCAGAAAAGATTGTCTTGTGACTTGTGTTTTGAAACTACAGTTGTTTCTTTATACATTTTGATAATTAGAAATATTCACGTGTTCTTATGGAAATTTCTTTACAGAAATATAAACTACAAAATAATTCCAGAAATTGAGAAATTAACTGGAAGGTAAATATATACTGAACATAATTTAACAAGGACCTATTTATCTAATCTTGAGCAAACGAAATCATAACGATGTTAAAACAGCTTTCTTCAAGTAGTTAGAGCGACTGGCCTGTTTAATTTGATGCCGCAGTTTCTCCGTCTGTTGCCGACTCTGATTTACTTCCTGTTTCAAATTAATAATCCCTTTTGTTTATAGAAAGGAACGTGTTAATATTGTCCCGGATACTAACTTTGAAGTCAATTTAGTTGGTGTCGAAGTTATTCTTGTGATTTTGTTTATTTATTGGAACATGATTGAAGAAAATATTGGAGAAAATTATTCAGAACATAATATTGTTTAAAATTTTAACAGTATTAATTACCATTTGAAAAGTGGGTAATAAAGTTAACTTTGAGTTACAACTGTTAACCGTGACAGTGAAAAATAAAATGTGTTATCAACTTATCAATAATAAATCGATATCTGCTTTAAGGGCCTACATCAATATTATCGTATATGATCGCCGACACGTACATATTAACACAGCCAGTAGGCACAGAAAATGGAGAATTAGGGATACTTTTCCTATTTACTCAAAATCTACTAAATATATTTTAATTCTGATTTACGTGTTTCTATATATTATAATAGTTAGTTATGTATTTAAAGTTATTTCATAAGTTAATACGCGATAATTGACCGATAAATGAAAAAAAATAAAAAATGAGAGAGGTTGTTTCGCTAAGATTTTCTATCGAGAAAACTTTTTGCAATCGCGTTTCTGAGTTTATGCGATCCTAGATTATATATTGAAAAAACATATACTTAAAAATTAGAGCTCTAGCTATTCAATCTAAAGAAACAATGAAAACTTTGTACATAGAAAAATGCACTAAGCTATTTTGGTATCCTCTTAATAGGAGTGAAAAAATAATTATATCAATTAATTAGTAGGAATCTGTAATGTTAAAACTCAAAGTATTGAGCAATATCGTAAAACAGATCTTCTATCGATTTTCAGCACTTCTATGGTTAAACTATAATTGTAAATTTTTTTATAAACATTTTCGTTATACAATATATTATGTAAAATTCTTGCTTTACCTTTTAATGCATATTTAATTATAGTTCTAATTAGGTAACAAAGTACTTCAATTGGTCAAGTAGTTCCAAGCGAAAGTGAGTGATCTAAAAAGTTGCCACAAATATATTGGTCCTCGTTTCGGTTTCAGGAAACTCGGTAACGAGTTCACTTCCCTGATTGATGAATGTTAGCAGCCAACAGAAGCCCACAACATGTACTGATAAGGTAACATATTAATTTCGCGTACGTAAAGGACGATAGACAATAAATATTGTTTCGCAATATTTATTTTTGCCGTTGTTTGACGTTCACAAACCATTATGACAATGTTTCATGACTCGGAATTGTGCCACTGTAGACAAAATATAGGTACAAGCAACGTTACGTATTGTACATAATGTGTTTACAAACGGTTTTCAAAAACCCTTCAAATATGTGTATAGTATTTTTCTCTAGAGTATAGAGTACTCTATAGCTACGGGAGCTATCTAGTCATTTATGATTACGAATTTAGACCACCTATATTTTTAACTGACTTCAAAAAACGGAGGAAGTTCTTAATTCGTCTGCATGTTTTTTTATGTTTGTTTCCTCATAACTTTTAACTGGACGAAGCGATTTCAATGTTTATTTTTTTATTTGAAAGCTGATGCTTCCTGTGTGGTCCCATGGTACCAGGTCAAGATCTGATGGTTATCTTCAAAGAAATAGAGCAAAACCCTGAAATTTCTATGGCAAACACATTATTTTCACATATTACGTATCGAAATCGAGGTGGTCTCATGAAGTCGGTTCAATTTTTTTTAAACCAATACGTACCTTTTCAATTATTTTTCTTCTGACTAACCTTTCTTTGTGTATGACAATCCAAATCTACTGGTCACATTGCAAGCATTCTGTTTTTTAATCAATCTTTACAAATCCGTTACCTTTTTTCTTAAATCAACCATAATTGATTTTCAATTTGTGTAGCTAAAGATTAATGGAGTTTCACAGCTTTACAAAATCATATCTACGTTTATGATTACTTGTTACTAAAGCTTTTAAAATATGTTCCTGTATATTGTTACCATTATTTGAATCGCAGCATATAATTTATTTATACGATCGTTTTGTTTCGTTCCTTTGTGAGATAGGAGATAACTGTTAGCAATTATTTTTGTTATGTGACAGAAAGTGGCAGGGTGGCATTAAATATACTACAAGTCGTGTAAATCAAACAACCCTCTTACGATAAGAGTAACAAAATTTCCTTGTAAATCAAACATTTATATTTATTGACGAAGATTGTAAGACAGAAGTGGGTGATTTGAAGAGATTTATATTATAATAATAATATGTTAACTACTTAAAGTACAATAATAGTGTAAAAAGTTATTTTCACATTGCATAAGATTTAAAAAAATCTGTCATCTACTATTTTTTTGCAATCTTTGAAACTAATTTTCATATATTTGCAATACTTGAATTAATCAGAAATTATGTGTAATTATTAAGGACCGACGATATTGCAATAATTTACATGTTTATCAAGAGTTTTTAGGTACTAATTATTTCCTGGTAGTCGATCACATGATAAACTTACTATAAAAAAAAATTGGTCAAGTGCGAGTCGGACTCGCGCACGAAGGGTTCCGTACCATTATCTATGCAACATAAGGCACGTTATTAATAAATGAGCAAATAACACACACAATACGTAATTAATCACGTTTGTTGTATGAGAGCAAGAAACGGTAAAAAAATCATGTTTGTTGTATGGGAGCCCCCTTAAATATTTATTTTATTTTATTTTTAGTATTTGTTATTATAGCGGCAATAGAAATACATCATCTGTGAAAATTTTAACTGTCTAGCTATCACCGTTCTTGAGATACAGCCTGGTAACAGACGGACGGACGGACGGATGGACGGACAGCGAAGTCTCAGTAATAGGGTCCCGTTTTTACCCTTTGGGTACGGAACCCTAAAAATCAGGTAGGTTTTCAAAATCATAAAAAAACGTTTTATATTCATTATAAGACCGAACAGATATAATAAAAAATTCTCTCACATTTAAGAGTTCTTACATATTCATAAGCAAACTTCGTGAAGCACTTGAGAGATATAGGTACTTTTATCAAGTTGCTTGTGGCGAGAAGTTGTTTCCATGTACGTTTCTATTTTACTTTCTTCGCAAATCGTGAAAGCGATCATGTGGCAAAACACTCTTATAGATTTTGCCCCAGGGAACTTTAACTTGAAGTTGGCTAGTAGAAATGGTGTAGAGTCGCGATACGATGTGTTTGAGAGCAAAACGATGTTTTGATGGTAAGATGCGAATGCTAAAGTTATCGCCGACGGCTGTTCTAGGTTCCTTCTGTAAGTAAAATGAGATATTTAATATTTTTTCGTTTTTATACTAAAGTAATGATAGTATAATAATAGTATAGTCCGTGTGGTGACGGTTTAAGAATACAAGTGTCACCACCCCATCTCTTCCCAAGGATGCTGTAAAAGTCAGCTAAGGGATATTGCACACAGATAACATCTTCCGTGAGAGACGGTAAACTCGAAAAGACACCCTGTGCCAACACGCCTGGTCAGCGCGGCACAGTAGTAGGCCATTATCCCTCTCAAAGTGGAGGAGGCCCGTGCCCAACAGTGGGACGTAAATGGGCTGGAGAAGAAGAATAATAACTTATAATTGTTTAAAAATACATTGCACAGTCCATACTGGGTTCAATTATTTATACCACTATTGCATTTTTAGGTACTTATTAAAAACAAAGTCGATTTTTTTGTACGTATGTTCCTGTGTGAGCTTATATCTTTAAGACTCCGCAACAGATTTTGATGCAGTATTTTTAATAGATAGTGATTCAAGAGAATTATTTTATAACAACCGTACAAAGTTCAGGGCAACAGGCCAACAGCTAGTTTTACTTAGTAGTAATTTGACATAAAGTCATTTTATATCCATTGCTTTGAACAACATTTGTAACTTCATTAAAAAAAAAGATGGATGGATTTTATGAGATTGCAGATAAAAAAAAAGCAATGAACATACACATGACATCTGATAGAACTGTATACAATAAAGTAAGGATATAGTGTAATAAGGTAAAGCCAGAGAATGGCATGAATAAAGTGGCAAGACTAAATCCCAAATCATAACAAAAGTGCTCACTCTGCAATATATGAGTGAGGTACTTAAAGACGTCAGCATAAAGATAATAGGAAAAAGTTAAATTATGTCGATGTGCCATCTCAGAAGTCAGGGGCCCGCCTTACCGCAATAATGTTCGCCGTTATAAAAGTTGAATTTATGGTATAAATTATTTCATTCTCCACCCTAATTCAACATCCCTAGTGTGTCCAGGTGTATGATATAACATATAGTTAACATTTTGCTTATATATTTAGTTTTTATTCTTATGGTCTTATTCATAATGACTTACCGGAGGTTTAAACGGAGATTTTAGCGGACAGATAATAAACGTTCTATCGTAAAAAGACTATTATAAATAAATAAATATTCACGGACATTTCACATAACGTCCTGTGGTCCCAAGCTAAGCTAATATGCTTGTGTTATGGGTTCCAGAATACGGATAGAATACATATACTACTTTTTTTTGTAAATAAAATTTTGTAAATAATAAAATAATGAATAACAAGATTTGACAATTTTCGCGAACCCGTTTAAGCAAACTTTTAAACCTCCGATAAGTCATTATGAATAAGACCATTAAACTTTATTTGAAATTTTACTGAAATTCTTTTCATTAAATGTTTATTTGCTTATTGGAGTAGGTTTATTTGTAAAATTTGTAAAATGTTTTAAGATATATATTTTTTAACAACTAGCTGTTGTCCGCATCTTCATATGCATGAAATTTTGAACATTTTCCCCGTTTTAATATATTTTTTTTATTAATTGTAGCGTGATGTTATATAACCTATAGCCTTCCTCGATAAATATTCTATCAAAGTTATCAAACACTAAAAGGTTTTATTCAAATTTGTCCAGGGAATCCTGAGGTTAGAGCATTCAAACAAACTAACAAACTCTTCAGCTTCACAATCTTAACCTTAAAAAATTATAAATGTGAAAACGAGTTATTGACACTATAGAAATTTTGACGAGCTTAAATGTTAATGTGTCGAACGAAACTATAGCGCGATTTAAAAAATAGGTACAACGCCATCAGAATCTATCGACTGTCATAGTAAACTTCTGTTTGTTAAGGTTTACTTTCTAAATTTCACGCGTACGAACTCGCAAGCAACAGCTAGTGTTAGTATAAATATTACATATCAGTGATAATTTTGGACAATAAGTTGTAGTGTAGTAATTTTTATTTTATTAAGTACCAAAACACAAGTAGTAACAGATCAATGAGCAGAAGCACTTCTCGGGATTAACACAATGGAAGAGCTGCGATGAAAATTTCATGCCATAAGAATTTTGTAGTGTCGAGTTTGGAGTGAAATATTCGACCCCTCCATTACTTACCGTCAGTGGTTTCCTATAGCTCTTTCACACCAACGATGACTCATGAAGATATGATTTTATTTTGTATTACTCGATTTTTCATTTTGGCCTTAATAAAATCGGAAAATACTAAACTACTAATATTTTGTAAAACTAAACTTATAGGTAGGTACTTAATAGTACTTAATAGTAATAGTAGAAAGGATATTCACAGACATTTCACACAACGTCCTCTGGTCCTTGTGTTATGGGTACCAGAATACGGATAGAATACGTAAACTACTTTTGTAAATACATACTTATAATCCATAGAAACACCCAGACGCAGGACAAACATTTGTATGACATTTATAAACATCACACAGATGATTGTCCGAGGCGGGAATCGAACCCGCGACCTCGTGAGTGGCAGTCCGCTAAATAAACCATGGTATAAATATCTATGTTCATCTTTACTTATTATAAAACAAAGTCTTATGTGAGCTTATAACTTCAAAAACACGCAACGAATTTTATTGCGTTTTTTTAATAGAGAGTAGTTCAAAAGAATGGCTTTTTTATATGTATAATTTTGTTAAAGGTTTCATTTTTAAATTCTACGACTATTAAGTCACGGCAACAGTAGTTACATAAAATGTCTGTGTTTTCCGAGACATCCAATATAGACTCGTTCTTCAATAGAGTTTATAGACTTTTTATTTATTTGAATATTTATATATTTTCTTTATATTCTTTTCTCCGCTGTACAATCAAAGATTCCATTGCCGCTTACCATGCAATGAAATGAAATCAAGAACTAATACATTTTTATTAAAAAACATATACTGAACAGTGATCGAAGTTGCGAACGCAAATTATATGCTCTATTAATTAGGAGATAAGCCACGAGATACATCAATAATAACGGTTAATTAAAAAAAAAACTTATTTTCTAATTATCGTTCCAAGTTCAAATATATGTGTTAACAATTCTCATTGGTTATAGGACGGCGATCGCTGGTCAGTTGACGTTGACAGAGGAGCGGTCAGGATTAGTGCCATATCCGTTGGCCGGACCCGACCTATTCGCCTTTATTAAGACAAATAGACAAACATTTTTAACACGTAAATGTGAGATATGTCTAAAGAATGGCACCAAATAGATGGACGGTTTGATCGATGCGGTACGGATATTTGGTTTCGGAATTCTCTTAGTAGGTTAGAATAAGAATTTAGGAAATGGGAATAGTTATTTGATCAGGTTATGTTTGTGTTTATTTTTGTCTTTTAATCTATTTTTTTTTAGGACCTCAGAACTTTACCAATCTTCGATCCACTTATATGACTAAGGTTTAACGTAATTTCTGAGTTAAATTATAATATTTTACTGGCAGTAATATTGCAACTACATATTTTGTAGTCTTTTAATTCTCCAATGATAATGGTACTGATTCTACGCGGACAACTACACATAACTTAACTAAAAAATAAAAATTGATAGTGTCAATAGCACAATTAGGCAATGTGAACTCAACTTTCTTATTATAAAAACTGTGTATCATAGACTAAATATTCTAATTAATATGAATGTGTACAACGAAATAGAAACTAATAGACGTATATATCAATTTAAAATTTTTAGTTAAGTTTAGTTGTGTACACGGAATTGGTATGTTGTTGTTGTATTTTTTTAATAGCTAATTTATTCAAATTCACAGCACTTAATGGCACAACAAGCAGTATGACCATAACAATGAAAAACAGAGGTAAATTTAAACTTACATTTCGTAAGCACGAACAAATATTTAACAAACAACGAATAAACCTTAAGACCCTTAAAACTTTTTGGCAACTTTGAAACTTAAATAAGATTTCTATACAATCGGGATTAAGACAAACGCTTGTTAAGGGTTAACACCAGAACCTTTTGTTGAAGGTAGAATTAAGTTTCAAGTTAACTCATCCTACTATCCTACTAATATTATAAACGTTACAGCTTTAAGAATGTACATACATTCTAACAACATTCACATTTAGTCATTCTAAATAATAATATTTACTTATAATAATACAAAAGCGTTATTTTGGTATGTCAGTCCCTATGTGAGCTCATATCTTCAAAACTTTGCAACGAATTTTAATGCGGTTTTTTTATTAGACAGAGTGGTTTTAGAAGATGGCTTTTTTGTATAATTTGTTAAGGTTTTGTTTCTCAATTCCACGTGTAGGGAGTTACGGGCAACAGCTAGTATTACATAAAAATAAAACGTGTTACGTATTATTCTGGACTATAATATAAATAAATATTCATGGACATTTCACACAACGTCTTCTGGTCCTAACCTACTTAGGTTTAGATGCTTGTGTTATGGGTATCAGAATACGGATATATACTACATATACTACTTTTCTTTTGTGAATACATACTTATAATATATAGTAAACACCCAGTATAGGTATTCCGTATCATTATTATCATAAACTTAACCCTAAAGAACGGAATAAGGGTAGGCGAATGAAAATGTATTTGTTGTTATAGCATCAATTGAAAATTGTAACTCTCTAGTTTCATCGGTAATAAGACACTGCTTGGTGACAGATTCAAGGAAGGACGTACAGAGAACTCTTTATATTAGGGTCATAGTTTTACCTTTTGGCACCTAACTGTAAAAATTATTAAGAAATTAAGGTACAAAAATACGCCAAGAAATCAAGAAGGAAGTTAGTTGCTTATACCTCAAAACGATGAGGTGTTTACTGACAATAGAAATGATTTCCCTCTGTGTATAGTGAGTATGTAAAAATACAATTCTGTGACGTTGAGTGATGCGTTCCCTTGCGTATTTCATTGTCTGTCGAATGAAAAGATTGCACAATATGAAATACTTCAGTTTGAATCGCGACTGCCTCATTGAATGTAAACATCGCCTCAGAAATATTCTCTCATTCATATTCATACAGCAAATATAGATTTTTTTAATAATTGAATGTTCATGGACATTTCACACAACGTCCTCTGGTTCCAAGCTTAGCTTATATACTTGAGTTATGAGTGCCAGAATACGGATATAATACATAAACTACTTTTCTTTTGTAAATACATACACATAATACACACCCAGACGCAGGACAAACATTTGTATGCCAATTATAAATATCACGCAAATGATTGTCCCAAGTGGGAAATTTTGTCAAAAAGCAATCATGATAAGACAAACAATGTTAATACGTTATAAGCAGTTTAAATAATTTTAAACTTATCATATATTACAGCAATAATTTGCTTAGTAAAAAGCAAAACACATTTAAAATCCTGAATATATCTGTTTTTTTTTTAATTATTGCGTTGTTATTGGCACTTAGGTGTGCAAAATTTCAGACCCATCCGACTATAAGTGGGTGAAAAGCACGTTTAAAGATTCCGTTACATAGCTTAATACATTGATAGATACGTACCGAATTAATAAAAGTGTGATAAAAAGGCATTTTATGATTTTAACCTGAACTTTTCAGTGGTATAGTAATTTCTAAAGACTTTGTATACTTAAATTCTGAGTATTTATAAAACTATGATCAACGAACTTTTTTCTCTGAACTTAACGACACCGTTACAATTTTTGTCCAATACTGATTTATTTGGTTTTATGTAAAGCTTTAATAAATTCGTATCGAACAAGCTTTGGAATGTATATGATGATCGATTTCCCTATCTGTCCTGTTGTCCTTTGCCGTTTGCAATATAAGCTCTATGTTATAAAATGTTACTGAACTATTGTAGCAAGCAATTCTATTGAGTAATTTACACGCACATAATATATAAGGTGCATTGTGCGATTTACATAGAGGGTCTATGTAAAATACTTGTGGCTGAAAGAATTAAGGCACTTAACTCTATATTTAACAAAAAATCTATATAAGTATCCACTGATTTCCAGATAGTGCTTACGCGTGACACCGCATATCCAGTCAGCCCGTGACCACGGCCGATGCAACTCGGTCGAAACGTCGGCAAAAAGGTAGGTGCTTAACACCTATACAAAAAATTTAAACGCGTTTAATACCTGTGTTTTTCAATGTAATAAAATGCAACGCGAAAGTTTAAAACTGTATAGTGCGTTAAATTTTAAAGACACTTGACAGTAGCCTGGCTGAATCGTACGTCAAGGTCTAATAAAATATGGTATTGATGTGACATGTACCTACTTTTCGCAAACTACAAACTTCGCTGTTACGAACAACAAGATGAATTCCACAGGAAGAGAAAATCTGTCTATGCTTTTAATAAAGGGCGTCACAAACGGCATATTAATGTATATTATTATATCGAGAAAGAGATAGATATATCAGTCGGTAACGTCATAAGTATAGATCCATTTCGGTATATTAATATATTATTATATATATATATATATATATTTGTCTCCTTCTTGCCTCGTCTTTTTTCTATATACACCTGTCTCTTTCTCGCTATATTAATATATCGTAATATGCCGCTTGGGTGCCGTGTAACCATAGACACAACCTAAACCACTACCTACACTACTACACTGTGAATGTATCCATGTAACTACTAACAATACGACAAACTAACTTAATTAAATAAACAAATTGTACAGAACAATAACTGTGGTTCCAATAAAATTATTGAAGTTACACTGTCGCATATTTCGTTTATCACCGTGTAACTTTGTTTTAAAGTAATAATTGGACTCAAAACTTTTGGTCCATACCTCATTTAAGTAAAATTAAAGTTTGAAAAACACAATCATTACGATGGCACAACACCAAACTATGCACCATACAAAAATATGGGCATCGTAGTCTGCTGTTTTCTTCGTGTATATCGTCTCCAGAGCAACGATTTTTTCTCATAGTATCTAAGTCTTATAGATCTATGCTTGTTTTCATAACATGATTTTTTCGGTTTTATTTAGATGAGTACAGTATCTATTAGTCTATAATATGGTGTAAAAAAAAATATTTGGTATAATTTTAGCGAAGAAAACAGCGGACTACGAAACTTCTTTTTTTTTAAGAATTTTTAGGTAAAATCAGCAGTCAGGAATAGGGATAGCAATACCGACGGCAAATACCTAAAACTAGGACTGTAGTCCCCTCTTAACGGTGGGACGCTAACGAGCTGAGAAGAAAAAGACGAAGAAAGCGATCTTATAACGTTATTTTTATATGTATAAAAAATTACTCTATTTAATTTAATCACTGTATTTTCAGAGATAGACATTCCACAGGATTACCCAAAGTAATTGTAATCCCGAAACATAATTAATAGAGTAACAAAATACGTACAAACATCTGCAAATCAATAGAACACCTCTTGACTCCAGCATATTAGAAGAGCTATTGAAAATTTTATATGTTAAGGATACCGTAGAGTGTCGGGTCGGTAGGCAAATATTCAACCTCTACATTAGTTACGGTCGAAAACTTACTGCGACGTTCTTTCGCATCAACGATTATCTATATACAAAGTATTTTATTTCATGTAACACGATATTACATTTTAAAAACTCAATCTTAACCTTTAGGGTTTTGTACAAAAAAGAAAACCTTAAAGTCTAACTACAGTGTCCGTCTCGGTCTATCTGTGCATCCGTTAAACTTTTTTTACTCAGCAATGGTTGAAGATATCAACTTGAAACTCATACCAAATGTAGATCTGTGCGGTACTTGCTGTAAAAAATATAATATTTTAGATCAACGCATTTAGAAGATATAAACGAATAACGGCCATTTTTACGCATTTTCGACTATCTAAGGAATTAGAGTCAATAAGGCTACTTCCCATTGCCCTAGAGACATCAAATTTAGTATAAACCAAGTCTACATAATGCTAATATTTGGCAAAATCTAAAAACTTGTAGTGTGTTACCACATCACACGAAAAAATTATTGACTAATAACAACTTGTGAGTAGCTGAAATGCAGGCGATTCCCTATATTTCAACTACAAAATTAAGTTGGTGAATTAGTTTAAGTTTAATCAACGGTTTCTTTAACTGCTATTAATATTTTTTTTTATTTAGTAAGAACGTAACCCTAAGTGTGTGAGTCTATCAGCTCTCTTGACAGGTTTTTTTTAAATGCTGAATCATACTAATATTAAAAGAAGTTTGTATGTGTGTGTATATCTATGTTACTCCTTCAGTTTCAAACTTCAACAAACTAGATTGATATGTTTTGGTACAAATTATATGTATTCCCGATTAATATACAAGCTAATCTTACTATAAAAACTACGGAAAATTGGGGTGTCCCCGTAGGATAAAGTAAATGGTCTAGATAGTTTAGAAGCAGGGAGATCAGAAGTTGAAAATATATGGCTTATTTACCACCCTTTATCACTCTATCTTTGTTTTTTTTAAAGAGGGTAATGTACTCCTAATTTAGGTATTTGCCTTAGGTATTGCTGTCCCTATTCTCGAGCGCCGCGCTGAAAGGGACACATTAAAATCGGTTTAACTTTCGCGAAGAAAAATGGGAAGTACGATACCCATATTTTTGTATGGAGCATAATTTGGTATCGAGCCCTCTTAAGACGGTACGATACCAAATTATGCTCCATACAAAAGTATGGGTATCGTACTTCCGTTTTTTCTTCGCGAAAGTTAAACCGATTTTAATAGTTTTTGAGTTATATTGTAGACAAAGAGTATATCTATGCTTCTATCACTTTCTTTTTTTCAAAACATAATAACTAAAAGAAATTTGACGATCCGAAAAACCCACTTTTTTCGGTTTTCATTAGATAAAGTTGCAGCGTCTATCACACAAATTTGGTAAAGTTTTACCACAAAAGAAAGTGATAGAAGCATAGATATAATTTTTATCTATAATATAACGCAAAAACTATTAAAATCAGTTTAACTTTCGCGAAAAAAAAACGGCAGTACGAAACATCTTTTTTCAAAGAATTTGTTGGTAATATCCGCTTCATCTTTATTTGTCCCTTTCAGCGCGGCGCTCGCAAAAAGGGATAGCAATACCTATGGCAAATACCTAAATGAGGAGTACAGTACCCTCTTAAACCTTATAGCTGCGAGAAGCATTACGTGGCACTGCAAGTAATTATTTTTTTTTTTTCTACTAAAAATGTGAAACTGCCGACGCCATTTTGTGGTCACGCAAAGCTGGATATAATTGTGGTCGTGTCAATCAATCACGCTTAGAAAATGAGTTTACACATTAATTGTTTTCAGTCTGTGAAATTGACGCACCATTAAAAAAAACTTATATAACTACTTATAAATTATTTTACTATATTTGTACTTACAAGTTAGTGCATGGAATTTAGAAACTCATTTAGTGACAGACATACAAGAATAACGTCTTTGTTTTATAACACGTAATAAAAAAAAGTAATACGAAACTTTTGAGTGTAATTAAGTTGTGTAAATTTTTGTTTCGTCACACATTATATTATTACTAGCTGACCCGGCAAACGTTGTTTTGCCATACTAAAAAAAAAAAGTTTGAAAAATAGATGTTGGCCGATTCTCAGACCTACTGAATACGTATGCAAAATTTGAGAAGAATCGGTCAAGCTGTTTCGGAGGAGTAGGGTAACTAACACTGTGACACGTGAATTTTATATATTAGATTATATTAACATTTTACATATTAGCTTATGATACATGTAAAAATAGCAAACATTGTAACATTACTGAATTTAATAAATAAAATAAATAAATAAAAAAATAAATTATGCTCATAAACATAAATAATAATTTTCTTAGCAGCCCATTAACGTCCCACTGTTGGACACGGGCCTCTTCACTTCGGGAGGTTGTCTGGTCTATATATGTCACGTGTTGACATTGACTTTAGTTTCGAGTTTCCCTTCTACTACAGTCCCGATTCTTGCGTGCATTGCCCCCTAAAGGGTTCTTACAACTTATACTAAGATTAACTTCTACTAAGATATGGGGGTTATGACACTTGTATTGTTAAACTGTCACCACACGGACATTTATACAATACAATACAATACAATATACTTTATTGCACACCAATAATATAAAATTTTTACAATTTATATACAAACGATTAATGTAAAATCGGCGGTCTTATCGCTGTCAGCGATCTCTTCTAGACAACCTGCATGGACATTTCGATTGGACAGTGTTTAAATATGTGTGGTGTGTAAATATAAACAAATACATACTAATAAACGTTTATAATTACATAGGAAAAGAAATACCAGATGTAGTGTCTATAGCCACATCACTCAGTCGGCTTGAAGCCACATACATATCTATGTGTGCGTGAAAATGTATCTATGTGTGTCTATGATACAGGCTATACGTCATAAGTAATGGCGTCATATGCAATGGCTGTACGTCATTCTATGAAGTACGATTTAACCAGGCTAAAGTTACTTGTCCTCACCTGTATGCGTCAATCCACCATCTGGCATATTTGTACATAGGTATCTTATTAAAAGACCATTCACAACTTGTGGTACAAAGTTTTTGACAAAATTATAATATTCTGTAACTCTTGTTAAACTCTTAATTACTTTTGTTGGAAGTCCGCAAACATACATCTCGTTACGAAACGTAGGCTTCATTATTTACTCGTGCTCACACGTTACTTCTCACTCAACAAATATTTGCCTCTTAACGAGAAACCTGACTTCACCCGCGGGTATTATAATAAAGTTTTCTGTTGTATTCCGCATGTGTGTTTACTGCCTAATAATTGTTACCTACCTACACAGGGGTTCTATTTCTTGACTAATTATTATTTTGTTTGTATCAAATTCTCTAAGCAAGCTTTACTTAGAGAAGTGATGAGAAAATTAAAATTAATGTTGTTTTTGTTTTAATTTGCCGGAATTTCAAGATATTTACAGTATCATTAAAAGGGATACATAAGTAGGTAGGTTGTATTTTTTTATCACTATGAAAAAAAAGCTCTCACTAGATCATCATATTTATTTGGTTGACGTTAGCTATGAACAAGATTTTATTTAATTTGTTATGAATTTAAGTAAGCGTATTAAAAAGGCCTAGGGATTAAAAAGTCGACTTTGTCACTAACTCAAACAATACATTTTGAATTGGCCAACAAGTCTGTAAGTAATCGTACAAAAAATATTTAACACCTCATAAATGTTAAACTGACAATTTTTATTTTTTATTATTATTCATGGACATTTTACACAACGTCCTCTGATCCCAAGCTAAGCTTATTATGATTGTGTTATGGGTAACAGAATACGGATATAATACATAAACTACTTTTCTTTTGTAAATACATACTCATAATACATAATAAACACCCAGACACAGTACAAACATTTGTATGACAATTATAAATATCACACAAATGATTGTCTCGAGCGGGAATCGAACCAGCAACCTCGTGAAGGGACCACTAGACCACGAGGCCCGCCTATGATGTATCGTATTGAACTTCAGTTTGCTATGTTTTGTTTCATTAGTAGACTTTTCTTGCACTATGCTCATTTACCGCAATATAATATTAAATTGATCTTAAAAAGAGCCAGTAATATTGAAAAAAATATTCTTTATTAAAAAATTCACATCTTATTGTCAGTACTGATCTAACGACTTATAAAATTCAACACGATATTCATAAATCTTCAGAAAAAGTAAGAGCAGGGGTTACTCTGAGCCATGAGCGATGACCTCTGTGTAGACGTTGACAAAGCGCTTGCTGGTTTCCATGAAAACGTTCAAATACATCATTGGAACTGACAGCACAGTCTGTGGACTACCAATTGCCATATTTTATTTTTGCCGCACTTCCCTAATAAGTGATTAATGGTTTGGATCGTAAATGTTGAATTTGTTTTGTAATAACGCTTAATTTTTTGGAAATTATTCTGTTAACTTGTAAAATTTTATGTTGTTGTTTTTCCGGACTGCACGGAGCTTATTTTTCTAACATGACATATGATTTTTAAGAATTTTTCACGGTTCAAATTCTAAGATATTATACCCAAAGGCCGACAGTTAAGAAAGCAGAGTAGATATTTCTATGGTAATCCAAGAAAATGTTGCGTTGTATAAAATCGAACCTACATACTATTACTACTCATCCCGTTTCTAACAAATAATGTTTATATTATCCAGTTTTTAATTGCAAACCCAGAATATAAATTAACGTTTAAATTTTGGACGGCTTTAAAACTTAAACAGGATTTATATACTATCGGAATTAAGAGAAATGCTTGTTAAGAATTAACACCCGAACCTTTTGTTCGAGTAAGGATTAAGAGTTGGTTTAGGCTGGAAACCACATACCAAGGGTACCTACTAAAATTCGAACATGTTCGCTAATCCCAGATTGGTGGCATCGTAGGATTTGCAGTGACGGATTACGGGTCTCTACGGATTACTTTATCAGCCCAGTATATATATTTCTCACCAATATATCAGTAGGTTGGTGGAAAAAGATATATACTTAGACAATAGAGATAAGTATCTCTATTTAATACACAGTTATAACTTAGTTTATGTATTAGGTCCTCAGGAGCATCCAATCATATACAGTGATGTCTGACCAAAATAATGCAATTTTGTTGGGTTGCCAATGCAACGTACACAAACGCTAATGTAATTTTGTTAATCACTCACTACCAGAATACATTGATTATGAATATACTAAGAATATGAACAATGCTCTTGTAGCTCAGCGAAAGTTGCTTGATAATGCCAACTCCATTGCGGCTATTGTACCAAAGTTAGCAAGTAAGTTATACACTTACGTACCTAATACACGTAATCCGAGATAGTTTTGCTAGAAAATTTAAATAAGCACTTGTCCCATGAAAATCCGGATATTTTACATACCTTAGTTATTACTTATTACACCCGTGTTAACTTAAATATTAATCATAATTTGTGAATATTCACGAATTATAATCGCATGAATTTTGGCTAAATTTATTGACAAGGAAAGTTACGAACGCCAGGTGTATGACACCATCTGTTGAGCATAAAACGCGACTACGCGTTTTCATTTTGTGCTATGAAAGTAAATTAAGGAAATTAAATTTGTATAACTATTATTATTTAATACAAAATATACCTATATTTCTCTAAAATAAACTGCTTTTATTAACTCGCGACTCAAAAGGTAGCGTTTATAATGTAAGTACTTAGATATATAATTATGTAAAATCGAATTAATGGAATAATTCACCAGTTTTAGCTTATTACGAAACGTTAATGTTTTACTGGTTAAATTATTTTTATTACTATTCCTAGATAAGGCAGCAGTTCTTAATTGATTCTGCTAATAAGTCGCGATAGAGTACGAAAATATTCTATAAAATAATATGAACTAAGTAGTTACCACCTTTTTCTGAATAGAGTCAGGATCTATCAGAATAACTCTTTAACAAGGTAACTAAAATAAACTATTTATTATAGTAATTTTTTTGTTTTTTATTATTTTTATTATAGTAATTATAATCATTTTACGGAAGAAATTAAACATCAACAACAACAATTTCAAGGACTGGGAATGACCCATTTCAAGTTGTCTGTCGATTCAAAGTGTGTGTCATACGTGAGTCAGCTTACGTTTTTATCCTTAGACCCCTACTCTTCTCTGGTTTTGCAAGGAGATTCAAGTGGTGGCACTATAATGAGTGTCGCATTTAGAATAATAATCTAATAGGAATTGTCAGCAGAGCCCAGCTGAAAAAAGGTACGAGAGCAATGCCTAAATACTTATATTTACCGACACAACGGTGTCATTTCTTAATGTGTATGACGATTTTGTACCCTGCGTACGGAGCAATTTAGAAAATTTCTCTAAAGTTTCTGTATGTGCCTACAAACCTTGCAGTATATTTATGTAAAGGAAACATGGTGTTGGTTTATTATATCAAAAGCGTCGCATAACCGCTGGCCTGTATAATTTTTGTAGGTATATCTTCAAAGTGATCAAATGCAAGGGACTTCGGGGGACGGGCTTCGTGGTAGAGTGGTTCATGTAACATACTGCCGTTCACGAGGTCGCGGGTTCGATTCCCGTTTGGGACAATAATTTGTGAGATATTCATAAGTGTCATACAAATGTTTGTACTGCTTCTGGGTGTTTACTATGTATTATAAGTATGTATTTACAAAAGAAAGGTAGTTTATGTAGTATATCCGTATTCTGGTACCCATAACACAAGCGTATATATAACCTTAGCTTGGGACTAGAGGACGTTATTTTAAATGTCTATGGATATTTATTTATTTATTACTTATAAATGCAAGGGACCGCTGTTTTATTTTATTAAAATTCAACTCAATATGAAAAGAAGCACTAAATTGCTACAATTTATTTTAGTTCATTCTGATTTTATGACTCATATTGTTTTATATTAACATATTACTTATTCTACCAATATTTTACCTTTTAACGAGAAACACAACTTTATTTTTGCTTATTGTACCTAATAAACTTTGCTTTTGTTGTCTACCACATGTCTGTACCGCTAAGTAAAGTAATTTATTTAAAGTTACCTACTGTCTACCTTTTCTAATTCGACACTAATTATCATTTTCGTTAAATTATGTCTATATCTCCTAATTAAAATTAATAACATTAATGTAAGGGGTAAGTTACAGATAATTATATTATGTTAGTTTGATTCTCAATGTCAGGAATATCAAATAAAAATTACAAATATAAGTGTATTTTGAAGCTCTTAGTTCTTTTTATACTCTCCTTCTATAGAGTTACAAAATTGTAATGAAAATATTTATTTAAGAAAATTAAGTTTATTTATGTTTTACTTCATTCATTAAATAAAACATGAACTTGATAAATTAAAATTAAATTACGGTGGAAAAAGTGATTACCGCAAGCGTGACTCGATCCCACGACCTCGGAATACCGTTCCGTAGCTCTGCCAACTGAGCTTATTGCGGTCGTACTTTTCAGTAATCAATTAGGTCACCGTAATCGTCACTCGATTGAGTTTATATCGTATTTCTACGTGCAACGCCATCTATCAAGAATGCTTTGAAACATCTCGACCAACCACCTAGCATTCTTTACAGAATACAATCGGGTTGAAAATAATGACGCCACGTTCATTACTAAAGTAATTTATTAATTTTGCAATTGACATGCTATGCTTTTACTTAATAAATTAAATTACGGTGGAAAAAGTGATTACCGCAAGCGGGACTCGAACCCACGACTTCGGAATACCGTTCCGTAGCTCTGCCAATTGAGCTTATTGCGGTCGTGCTTTTCAGTAATCAATTAGGCCACCGTAATCGTCACTCGATTGAGTTTATATCGTATTTCTACGTGCAACGCCATCTATCAAGAATGCACATGAACTTGTTTAAGAATGTACCTATATGTAAAACACTTTTGAAGTTTTACTTTATTTATTACATACTAGCGTTGGATTATTATATCGTTAGAAACTACCTTAATGCGTGTAGTTTTTGAACAACAATTTCAAAAGACTTAAAGCATTGATAATCCTACAAAGACATTGCTATCAGTAGTTAGGTAGGTTGGTCTGACCCACGAGTTACGAACTCTTTACAGACGTTGACAAAGTGCTCCTTGGTTTCCATGAAAACGTTCAAATTCATCATTGGAGCTGACAGCACAGTTCTGCAGAATACAAATTGCTACATTTTATTTCTGCTACACTTCCTTAATAAGTGATTTATGGATTATGTAACAATTTTATGAAGGATTTAATAAAATAATAAATATTTATATTATTTATACCTATTTAGATTTGTTTTAAGTATTTGTTTTTCTGCCGTTTTTCTGGCGGCCATGTCTGTCGAAGAACTGATGGCCGATGGAGCAGACGGGTTCTTGAGTGGAGACCGCGACTCGGCAAGCGTAAAGTAGGACGCCCCCCTGCTAGGTGGACTGATGACTTGAAGAAGGTCGCAGGATGGGACTGGATGCGGAAGCTGGAGGACCGTGTATTGTGGCGCTAATTGGGAGAGGCCTATGTCAAGCAGTGGACTGCATTAGGCTGATTTGATTGATTAAGTATTTGTTTTTCTGTACGTCAACGTAATATTTAGACACATAGAAGCATTCCAGAGATTTCTCGGATTTTAAAGATAAACTTTTAGTGTCAAAGTTATAAATTAAAGATCCCACGATCTTGTATTTCAAATAAACCTAAGACAATCTTTTACTTAAATTATTAGAATCCAGAAATATTTATTTTCTTTTTTGTCTGTCTTAAGAACTTTTCAAAATTATAAACAATTTTATTCAAAAATTTGAAAAATAAGAGAAGGAAAATAATAACAATGCTGAAAAAGAGAGCCAGGATTTGCAAACAGGAGCTAGTTTGCAATCCTGGCTCAAAGCGTGCCTGCGTAGTTACTTACAATAGAAATTATTCACCCAACAGTATTGTATGTAAAAATTCACGTCGTGCTATGAAGTTGAGTGATGCGTTCCCGCGCGTATCTCATTGTCGGCCGCCTAAAAGAGATTGCACAATATGAAATACCTACTTCAGTTTGAATCGTGACTGCCTCATTGCATGTACTAGCGAAACTTTTACATTGCAATTGCAGTTTTAAATGATATCAAACTCTGTAAACTGGTAAATGATAATTTTACCTGATATTATCCACTGTGGCCTGTGATTAATCATAATTATCTATATTTAACTGTATATTATTTAGAAGGGGCCCTTGCCTACTAGTTGACTTTTTCCATAGACCTGACATTCTGGAAGCCTGGAAGCACTAAAACTTTACAATGTTGCTCTAGAATACCCACGAATAGGCCAAAAGAGCAATGACAAACTTCGAAGAGTATTTATACTTTTATTAGCTCACTTGTGGTAAAAACTTGGTCTCTTTTCCACTCTTGTTCGTGATAAATAGGAATAGTTTTCACGGTTCCTCATCATTCGTTTTCAATGTTGAATTGAAATTCTATTAGTCTGGAAAACCTTACATTGTGGTTAACTTATTTAGTTCTTAAATTTTCTTTAAATCCCTAATATTAATATAAATGCGAAAGTAGCTCTGTCTGTCTGTCTGTTACGCTTTCCCGCTTAAACCTCTCAACCGATTTTGATGAAATTTGGCACAGACAATCTTTAGACCCTGAGAAAGGACATAGGCTACCTATTTAAGAAAAAAAATTTTCCAAATTCCACACGGACGGAGTCGCGGGCAACAGTTAGTTTACAATATTTTTAATAAACAAAATTTAATTTAAGGAACACTGTTAATATACATAAACATCAAAACGATGTTCTATTGTTGAAATGTATAGGATTGTATTTGAAATACGTTTGAAATTAAACGTTATACCTACTGTTAGTTACTGTTACTTTAAACATATTGAAAAGTTTGTCTAAAACATGTCAAGCTAACATATTTTCTACCATATAATACCTGAAGCTTATATGAACAAAAACATGCATGAGAAAATCGTACTTATTAGTGAAATAAAGAAAGTAACGATATTGCATAACATTCTTTTATTTCCCTGAAACTTAATTTCAAAGTAATAATTGGAATCAAAACTTGAATACTTGCCTTCTGCGAATAAAATTAAACTTTGTGAAATGCATGAAAGCACCAAGAGTAAAGTCCAAATCATAACGAAAGTGCTCACTCTGCAATATATGAGTGAGGCACTTAACGACTTTAGCAGAAAGATAATAGGAAAAAGTTAAATTATATCAAAGTGCTATCTTAGAAGGCAGGATTCACGCTTTACTGGTACAAGCTTTTGTCGATAAAAGTTATAATTCTCTACTGTAGTTTGAATTATACGTGTTGCTCGTATTTGGGAGAATGATGTGACGCTTAGAATTTATTTAATTTTCGTCTACTTTTTTTACATTTTATCCGAATCATTGGCATTATGGACGCCTCTACTACAACAGATCTATTAATAAGTATACCTACTGTTACGTGCTAGGGTTCGAAGGATTTGGAGAGAAAGACCTGCTGACTCTTTTAGAAGACTTTATTTACTAGCACTAGTTACACACTAAGCACTAGGTCCAAACACTAAGCACTAGGTCCAAACAGTAAGCACTAACAATGTCCTAGGTTGAAGCCAAGTCGTAGGTTTCACTGGTATCACTCTTGATCACTTGTTTTCGCTCTCGAAGTCGCCTTTCTCGTAGCTCAAATTGAACTGCCCGGGCTCGCCTCCCTGCCGCTATTTATATGCGCCGAGACGAGTTCCAGACCATTCCAGAATGTTCCCGACTGTGCGCGAACGTGATCGCCCGGAACGAATGTTTCTGGAAACTTCGGTAGTTCCTCTAACGCCATCTAGTATCTAATAGGGGTTTCACTCTGTTCGGTTCTTTAATTGGTTTTACTAGTTGCTGCTAGATGGCGCTAGCTCCTTTGTGTTTTGTGTGTTCGTAACACTACTCCCCTCTTAGAGATGCTCGTCCCGAGCATCGTTGTTACTACCATGGTAGCGCGCCAGACGGTCTATGTGTACCACTTTGAATGTCCCTCTTGGTTGCTTTTGAATCCTATAGGTCACATCATTCAGTCGGGTAACCACTTTGTATGGACCGTCCCACTGGTTCTGCAACTTTGGAGATTTCCCTTTCCGGCGAGTTGGGTTATGCAGCCACACCAGTGACCCTTCCTCGAAGCCGCTCGTGTTCGATTTCCGGTCGTATCTGGTTTTCATGTTCTCACTTGACTGTAACCCATTTTCCCGAACCAAGGCGTGTATATAGCGCATCTTTTCCCTTAAATCGCAGACATAGTCTTGTACAGTCTTTGGTTCCTCCGGTGACCCTCCTGTCAATAGGTCTACTGGTATTCGTAGTTCTCTACCGAAATTGACATACGCCGGGGTAGCTTTTATGCTCTCATGCTCGGCGGTTCGGTAAGACAGAAGGAAGAGTGGTATATACTTGTCCCAATCCTTTTGTTTGTCATCTACCAATTTCGCCAAATGCCTCTCAAGGGTCTGGTTAAATCTCTCAACCATTCCATCAGACTGCGGATGGTACGCGGTGGTCCTCGTCTTATGCATGCCCAAAATTCTGCACACTTCCTGGAACACCTGCGATTCGAAGTTCCTGCCCTGATCAGAATGGATTTCCAGAGGCACACCAAAGCGACATATAACTTCTTCGACTAACTTAGAAGCGACTGTTGTGGCTTCTTGGTTTGGTATGGCGAACACTTCGGGCCATTTGGTGAAGTAGTCAATGACGACCATAAAATACTTGTTTCCCGAATCCGTTACAGGAAATGGCCCCGCTACGTCAACTGCAATTCGTTCCCACGGTGCACCGACGTTATACAACCGCAGGTTCCCACGGCTCCTTGTCTGTGGTCCTTTCACAGCAGCGCAAGTAGTACATTTGCGGCACCAATCCTGTACATCATCTCGACAATGCAACCAGTAGAATCGTTCTCGCACTTTTGTTAACGTCCTCTTGACACCTAGATGACCTCCTGATACGCCATCATGTATTTCACGGAGAACATCTGGTACTCTCGTTCTTGGGACAATTATCTGAAGATGGAACTCTCTGCCGTTAGTCTTCTCCCATTTCCGGTAGAGTATTCCGTTTTGGAGTAACAGACTGTCCCATTGCGGCCAGTACGCCTTAGTGACAGCGCCAGTGGGTGCAACCTCACTCCATATTGGTTTTACGTCACCCCGTTTCTTCCATGTGATGATGTGCCGAAGGTCGTCATCTTTTTCTTGAGCCTCCCTCATAGCATCATTCTCCCAGAGACTCAAAGGATCTGTTCTCGTTAGTTTTAATGTTTCTTCATTGCATTCCTGCTTGACACAATGTTTGCAGTCCTCCGAACACGGCCTTCGTGAGAGTGCGTCGGCATTCCCATGTGTCTTTCCGCTGCGGTGTTCCGTCTTGAAGTCATACTCCTGGAGCTGTTCAATCCATCGAGCTACTTGACCTTCTGGGTTCTTGAATTGCAGTAGCCACTTCAAGGCTGCGTGGTCAGTTCGTAGTAAAAACTGTCTGCCGATGAGATATTTGTTGAAATGTTGTAGCGTCTTTACAACAGCCAAGAG
Organism: Orgyia antiqua; assembly: GCA_916999025.1. Taxonomy (NCBI): domain Eukaryota; kingdom Metazoa; phylum Arthropoda; class Insecta; order Lepidoptera; family Erebidae; genus Orgyia; species Orgyia antiqua. The sequence goes on from OU779862.1 coordinate 27,917,265, forward strand.
TTCTCGTCTTGTCACACAGTAGTTTCTCTCTGGCTTGGATAAAGATTTGCTGAAATATGCAATAACAACTTCTCTTTCACCCTGTTTTTGAGATAACACCCCTCCAATGGCCGTGTTGCTTGCATCCGTGTCAACTATAAACTGACCTTCAGTTTGTGGATACCCCAGGATTGGTGTTTCACACAGATGTTTCTTCAGTTTCTGAAAAGAATCTTCACAAGTCTCATCCCAACTAAATTGTCGTTTATCTTCTGTCAGCCGATGTAATGGCTTGGCTATCTCTGCGAATCCCTTAACAAAACGCCTGTAGTATGAGCATAGGCCGAGGAATGCCCGCACTTCGGTTTTGTCCTTAGGGGTAGGCCATTTTTGAACTGCTTCCAGTTTCTCCGGGTCTGTTTGGATTCCATCACTAGAGATAATATGGCCGAGATAGTTGACCTTGCTCCTGAATAAACGACACTTTTCCGGGTTCAACTTTAATTTGGCTCCCTCTATTTTGGCGAAAACTCGCTCCAAGTTTCGCAAATGGTCCTCGAAGTCGCGGCCGACAATGATGACGTCATCCAAGTAGACTAAGCAAGCCTCTCCAACTAAGCCTGCCAGTACACACTCCATGAGTCGCTCAAAGGTGGCAGGTGCGTTGCACAATCCGAAGGGCATGACGTTAAATTGCCATAAACCTTTACCGGTCGAGAAAGCTGTCTTCTCCTTGTCTTTTGGATGAATTTCCACCTGCCAGTAGCCAGATTTCAGGTCTAGGGTCGAGAACCATTTCATGCCACTCAGGGTATCTAAAGTGTCGTCGATTCGAGGTAACGGGTAACTATCCTTCTTAGTGACATCATTGAGACGCCTATAGTCCACACAAAATCTCGTGATACCATCTTTTTTCTTCACCAATACAACAGGTGAGCACCACGGACTTGTAGACGGTTCAATAATCTTATTCCTTCTCATGTCCTCCAAAAGGCCTTCAACTTCTTTTTCCTTTGCAATTGGTACCCGTCTTGCTCGTTGACGAATTGGTCTCTCGCTTCCGGTATCTATCCTGTGCTGAACCATCGACGTTCTTCCAAGGTCCCCTTCTTGACTGGAGAAGATATTCGCGTAGCGCTGCAAAAACTTCTTAGCTTTCATGCTCTGCGAATAAGTCAGATTACTCTTACAGTCATCGAGTAGCTTAGTCACTAAACCGTAGTTATTGCTGTTTGCTGAGTCTGCGCCTGTCATCGAACTACACTTTTTCATCCAGACAACTTCCTCGCACTTTCCGATGACGTCACCTTTGTTCAAGCAGATCTCGCGATCACCAAGATTCAAAACCCTGACCACAGCGTTACTGCTTCCACTAACAAGGGTTCTCGCCGTCATCAGTTTTTGTGACGATGTCTTGGTAGGTGTGTCTTCGATCAACACGCATCTGTTTGACTTTTTCTTTCCAGCTGGTGGCAGTTCCACCAGTACCTGAGCTTCCGCTCGTCCTGGTATGATGACCTTCTTTACACATGTGACTTTCCCGCAGGCGCCTCCAAGAATGAAGATTTCTTCTTCATCACACTTGAAAACTCCTTCAGCGACATTAATTCTGCAGTTGTGTTTCTTCATGAAATCCAAACCCAAGATGCAATCATCCACAATCTCAGCCACGATTACGTTATGAGAGTACGAGGACCCCCCTACATACATCGTAACTGACGTTTCTCCAAGGACGGGTATTGGCTGACCGGAGGCAGTAAGAAGCCGACAGTTAATTCTCCTCTTGTGTCCCGTTGCGGTTTTTACCAGACTTGGGTTCACTATTGTTCTAGAGGCTCCTGTGTCCAGAGTCATTTTGCAATCCGTCCCGTTAATAGTCCCCTGAATCGCAAGACTATTTCCGCTGCATGCCTGAGAGATAACAGTTATCGGGGCTCCCTCCGTGTCAGCCAGCACTCGCCCCTTAGTCCTGGCTTTTATTCGTTTCCCTGATCCCGGGCAAGGGACAAAGCCCCCTGCTTCTTCAGAACCTCTATTTGTTCCTCGATCCTTTTCATCCTTTCCATCTGGGTTTCCTTCTGCGGGCAGTTGAGCTGAAGATGGCCCCTCTCGCCGCACTTGTAGCACATGGCTCCAGAACTTTTCTTCGTAGGGGCCTTAACCTCCTTGACTTCCTCAGAGACCTCGCGGATCTTATGGGTATGCCGTATGTCATAACGAACAGCCTCGACCTCCAAAGCATGCGCCAATGCTTCTTTTAGCGAGGTATGGTGACGAAGCCTCACTGCAGTTCTGACCTCCAGGTCTTTGATTCCGTCGACAAATGCTTGAACAATATTCGTGTCTACCATCTTGGTGTCGGCTCCTGGGTGTGCCTTTCTGACGAGTTTTTCAATTTCCAACGCCCATTGTTGTAGTCCTTCTCCTGAGCGTTGGACTCTGTCACGCAGTTGGGCACGGAACACGTGCTCCAGGTGTCGCTCCCCGTATCTGGATTCAAGTGCCTCCATCAGGTCTTGGAACCCATTTCCTGTATGTGGCAGTGCTTCCAGGACCGACAAAGCTTGCCCTCTGAGCGCAACAGTGAGAGCGGTCAAGCATTGTTCTTCCGTCCATCCGTTGGCAGTAGCAACCGTCTGGAATTGCTGACGATAAGCGTTCCAGGAAGTAGTGCCGTCGTATGGCGGAACTTTCACTCTTGGTCCTTGTGCCACTCCGATAGTTCCACTAGAGATCGCAACTCCCGTGGTTTCAAGGCGCACTACTTTCTTCTGTAGTTCAATGAGGCCGGTTTTCACATTTTCGACATCCAATCCTAACCCGGTAACTCGTTCTTCCACTACGTCGACATCTTTTCGAAGCTTAATCACCGTGTTACTAACATCATTTATAGCACAAATCACTTTTTCTTGTGACTCTTGCAAAGCGCCGAGCTTGCGTTCTTGTGACTCTTGCAAAGCGCCGAGCTTGCGTTCTTGTGACTCGAACTTGCGTTCTTGTGACTCTTGCAAAGCGCCGAGCTTGCGTTCTTGTGACTCTTGCAAAGCGCCGAGCTTGCGTTCTTGTGACTCTTGCAAAGCGCCGAGCTTGCGTTCTTGTGACTCTTTCATTGACCGAATTTCAGCCCTTTGCATCTCTATCAGTTCAATTAAACTTCCTAATTGAAGTGCTACTGACGCTACGCTGCCACTGGTGGGCGTGGCTTGTCTAGTGGGCGTGGCAAGGTGGGCGGATCCAGTGGGCGGAGCTTGTCTAGTGGGCGTGGCCGGTGTGGTGGGCGTGGCAAGGTGGGCGGAGCCAGTGGGCGGGGCTTGAGTCTGAGTAGGCGGAGCCTGGGCCTGGGTGGGCGGAGCCCAATGGGCGTGGTCGGTGGGCGTGGCATGGTGGGCGTGGCCAGTGGGCGGGTCTAGAGGGGCGTGGTCGGTGGGCGGGGCCTGGTAGGTGGGGCCAGTGGGCGGGGCTTGGTCCACAGCGGGCGTGGCCTCCGCAGCTCGTTGTGCCCTTGTCCTGACGCCCTCGAAGTCCTCTCTCGGAGTCAATGGCATCTCCAAATCTCACTTCCGACACCAGTTGTTACGTGCTAGGGTTCGAAGGATTTGGAGAGAAAGACCTGCTGACTCTTTTAGAAGACTTTATTTACTAGCACTAGTTACACACTAAGCACTAGGTCCAAACACTAAGCACTAGGTCCAAACAGTAAGCACTAACAATGTCCTAGGTTGAAGCCAAGTCGTAGGTTTCACTGGTATCACTCTTGATCACTTGTTTTCGCTCTCGAAGTCGCCTTTCTCGTAGCTCAAATTGAACTGCCCGGGCTCGCCTCCCTGCCGCTATTTATATGCGCCGAGACGAGTTCCAGACCATTCCAGAATGTTCCCGACTGTGCGCGAACGTGATCGCCCGGAACGAATGTTTCTGGAAACTTCGGTAGTTCCTCTAACGCCATCTAGTATCTAATAGGGGTTTCACTCTGTTCGGTTCTTTAATTGGTTTTACTAGTTGCTGCTAGATGGCGCTAGCTCCTTTGTGTTTTGTGTGTTCGTAACACTACTATGATTGCCTGTGTAGATGTGCTGCGTTAGTGTACTAGTCACTGTCACTGGTTTTTTCGACGCGACGACGGTCAGTAGACTATTTGCTGATTTCCACATTTTTCTAGTTTACTCAATCATCAAGCTTCCATTTGACTGAAGACAATTTTTCAAGACAATTAATTGACCAAATTGTGTTCAGCTCTTTCGTAAATATGATCGAATATTTAACAAAAACCGCATGTACCAAAATACCCTTGAAACTTTTCGACAGCTTTAAAACTTAAATAGGATTTTCATAATCGGGATTAAGACAAACGCTTGTTAAGAATTAACGCCAGAACCTTTTGTTCGAGTGAGGATTAAGCGTTGGTTTCGGTCGCTAACGACATACCTACTAAAATTGGAACATGTTTGCTAATCCCATATTGATGTCATCGCTACGGATTACTTTATCGCTTTCAATACCTTTTCTCAATATTAATTTACCATTCATATTTAAATTATACGTTAATATACTGGAGTTACTTTTTAAACTACTTTGTTATATTTTACTATAGTATCACCACCAGATTTTTTTTCTAGGGTGTAAAAGCCAGTTAAGGGATATTACGCAGATAACATACTTGGAGACTTATTCAACATTTACATGGCTCAGATACATAATATTATAGTGTTGACTTCTTGTGTGTTTAAACTTATGAATTTAGTTAACGGAAAATTGTTAATTAAGTTCACAAAGCAAAGCGTTGCGTCTATACATTTTATACTATCAGAGTCAAATAATTTCTCAAAAGAAATAGCACTTTCGTAGCTTTTGGAACAAAGTTAGTGAGGTGTCAAATTGTACGACAAAGAGAGCATTTGTTGACTCGTAGGTGTGTGGATCGTGCTTTTGTGCTTGTGTGTAATTTTAATGAGTCTCGCGCTAGGCCGGCGACATAGCCCCGAGTAAGGACAGCTATATTAGCAACCCACTTGGGAGCAGGAAATCCCCCGCCTGCCTCTATAGCACGTACCTAAAGAACGTTTAGTGATGGGATCAACAAAAATGTTTTGTCGATAGATTTCTTTTAAAAGCATAAATCTGTACAATAAAACTTCCTATAATAAAAATTTATAACCATTAATTTATCAAATTCTTGAACTAAGCTTCTATGACCTACAATATGTAGGAAGAAATTACATGATAAAAAAAGCAATGAAATACTTAAAATACTAACACGAATATGTGAAACTAAAAATAATTTTTTATGACTAAAGACCGTGGTTCCATGAAACTGAAGTTACAGAACAATATTCACAAAAAAAAACTTTCGCATTGGCAGCCGCTATTGCTGTTTCTTAAGAAAATTATTATTTGTTTATTCCATCTTTTACGTTTTAGGTAATAATGACCGTTAAAATATCTGTTGTACGGTCTATTATAGGTACCGACACAAGTTAGATAATTAGAGTGAATAAAATAAGAGTACACTTTAGAAGCTGGAAGATTAGAACATCTTACATGTTTCCTTCCAGCAAAAATATCTGATGTAAAGTTCGAAATTAACAAAACAGACAAAGACGTATTTTCTAACATTCGCACGACTCATTTATTGAAATAAAACCACTTTTACTGATTTTGACGCGTAAATTTTATCCCCACGTTTTTTGATAATCCTATCCGTAACCATGACTGAAAAGTCTCAGAAATGTCGGGCTAAAATTTAAAATATATTATTGTATATACGTGTCTAACTCCGTATTTAAATAAACGAAATCTTAATTTTGCAATTTACCTACTATCGATAATAAAATACAAAAAATCGAACTTCACTATTAGCGCTATTAATTTCTGCAGCAACCATAAGCGAGGCAGTTGGCGTTATTAGCCTACCCTTTAATACATAATAATTTACTACACTTTATATTAAACAAAATAGAATTAAAACTTTATAATTAAGAGAGGGGTTGCGACTTTATTGTTAATACTTTCTCCTCTACATTTTATTTTAGGCGCCTAATTTCATTACTGCCATGTTTTAATAATAGCCAGTCATTATACTAATTATGATTGTTATGATTTCAATTTCAATACTTAGTTTTCTTTTATATCAGAGAGAATCTTATTTTATTATCTAAATTTCATTATTACTTTTACTGTCAATTAAGATTTTAAGCTTATACATATAAAGCGTACGTTATATAGGATAAGATAATTTTTGAACAGGATTATTTAAACCTAAATTTCAATAGATAATTCTTAATGTTAATAGTTCCAATACAGTGAACAAACAGGGTAATTTTGGCTAAGTACAACATTGTGGTTAATTTTTACATTCTAAATCAGCATATCCTACCTTTCATTGGAAGATACGCTGCTGATACGAGATATTATTGGTTGTGTTATAATAATGCTAAGTAAAATTAACAGGCTAACACTTTCGCGATTCATCTATCGTGATAAAAATATTTTATTGACTTATGGTCTTATTCATAATGACTTATCGGAGGTTTAAAAGTTCGCTAAAATAGGTTCGCGAAAATTGTCAAAACTTGTTATTCAAAATAGTCTTTTTACGCAAAAACGTTTATTATCACTCCGATAAAATTTCCGTTTAAACCTCCGATAAAAAATCATTATGAATAAGACCGTTCGACGCGTTATAGACAATTCAGTCCGATGGCGCTTGGGGCACATTGTGGCTAAAGTCTCCGAAAGCTCCGATAAGTCATCATGAATAAGACCGTTAGACGCGTTATAGACAATTCAGTCCGATGACGCTTGGGGCACATTGTGGCTAATGTCTCAGGAACCTTCGATAAGTCATCATGAATAAGACCGTTAGACGCGTTATAGACAAGTCAGTCCGATGACGCTTGGGGCACATTGTGGCTAAAGTCTCCGAAACTGTTGAATAGATTTAAACAAAAACATACGAACCTAAATGTTGTACTTAATCATTTACGATGATTGCATCATGGGTACATAATTTAAAACTGCTTGCGATTGCAAACCGATAGGGATGGGGCAAACAATCAATCTTCTTATATAGAAAAATCAATTGCTGTTCGTTAATTTCTCGAAAACTCGAGAAAGGCTGGGCCGATTTTGGTGATTTTTGTCTAGAAATTTTCGAGAAAGTCCAGGGAAGGTTTGATAAAGCAAGTGCAAAAAAAAAGAAAAAATATGTACTAAAATCTCTGTTAACATTTGACTAATTATATAAATAAATAAATATTCATGGACATTTCACACAACGTCCTCTGCTCCCAAGCTAAGCTTATATGCTTGTGTTATGGTTACCAAAATACATAGCTATGTTGTTTAAGAGGATACCAAAATTCTTCGTGGATTTTTCTACGTACGAAGTTTTCATTGTTTCTTTAGATTGAATGGCTAGAGCTCTAATTTTTAAGTATATGTTTTTTCAATATATTATCTAGGATCGCATAAACTCAGAATCGCGATTGAAAAAAGTTTTCTCGGTAGAAAATCTTAGCGAAACAACCTCTCATTTTTAATTTTTTTCATTTGTCGGTCTATTATCGCGTATTAACTAATGAAATAACTTTAAAAACATAAGTAACTATTATATATAGAAACACGTAAATCAGAATTAAAATATATTTAGTAGATTTTGAGTAAACAAAAAAAATTGCCCTAATTCTTCATTTTCTATACCTACTAGCTGTGTTAATATGTACATGTCGACGATAATATTGATGTAGGCCCTTGTTGGCCTACTAAAATTGTTATTATAAACTACCTATGTTTATGATATGTGGGCTAACGATGTAAATACAGCGCACATGAAGTACCTAGCAGTAATTAAATTTGCATAGCTCATTATATAAAAATTACATGTTTCATATGCCACTGCAATTAGCGTGTTATGACCAAGAACAATTTACCTATAAAATAGGGAGTAACAACTCGGGAACATAGATTTGTTCCAAGGCAGGGCCGCCCCGTTTATGGTTTAAAAGTAAAATAGTAAATAGTAGCCTTGCTTTCTCTTTTACTCCAGCTCAAAAAGAAAGAGTTAGAAAGGCTACTAAATAGTCTCTTTGTCATTTATTTTTCATAATGTGTTCAACTAAAAAAAGCAGCAGGCCGGATTTGTTGTACCGAGTGTTACGTCTAGATCTATATCCTAAGTCTAAGGTTATGACTTTAATAGAAGGGGTGACAGATTTATAACTAAAGCAAATACTAAAGTTTACATGCAGTAGTCATGCACTCGACAGAGGGCGTTTATATAAATTACGTAATTGGAGAAAGTAAAACATAGGACTTACTTGAACTAAAAAATTCTACGATAGCTCAGTTGGACAAACTGGTTTTCCAAGGTCTTAAAATTTTATAAATGTCCCACTCCTTTCCTTATTTATTTTGATATATATAAATCCTTAATAACATTATAAAGAAACTGTCTTTTTGTCTGTCACTTTTCGCGTCAATAAATGACCTACTGAATCAATTTTTATGAAGTTTGGTACACAGCACTGCCCGGAATCTTAGAAGAAACCATAGACAACTATTTTGTGACAGCGGACGTCAGAGGAAATTTGAGGAAACTTAGGTTTTGAAAGGCGTCATGTCTGTCCATGACATTAATTTTAGTGTTGCCATTGTTCAGCACAGACTAATATGTTCTAAACTTTCTGTGATAGGTTTTAAGAGCACAGATTTGATCCATGATTCAAATTTGTAAGTACATATGCGGCGGCCACAAACCGGGAGACGAGGATTGATAGTAGCCTTGGAACCACCTCTGGTTCATAGGGCTCCTCCAAAGAACTAACCTCTCAAACTAAACTAAATTCATTCATCAAATTAAATTCTCCAAAAAATCTAATTATAAAAGGGGTGACGATTTTTGTCTTTAATTCATACATTGTGATGATTTATTTGGGGTCTTGGGATTGAAGGAGTGCAAACGGCGCAGGGTCTCGAAGTTTGGCGTTTTTTTAAGGAGCCCTATGTGATGTAGTGGAAGAATAAGAGCTTTTTAGAGAACTTTTGTTTCTTTATTCTTTCTGTGACTGTCGCCGTTTGTCAACTTGTCACCTGTGTCGTCACATGGTTGTCACCATTGTATAATTTGCCCTTATTTTAATTAGCAATTTTTTACATCTTATTTGTTTTAATTATAATTTTAGTTATAAGTTAAATTTATCAGGAGTATATTCTGCGAGAATATCTTCTCTCATCAAAACTGCAATATTCCGTATATGTTTTATCATGAAGACGACATGCTGTATTCCTAAATGCAAAAGCAAGCGAAAGAATGTGGCTCTGCACCAATTTCCGATTCGAGAAACAGTCACCAAGAAGTGTATTTAGAGTATTGACTCTGCTCTTTTGAAGGGCCTTTCGGAAGATCAAGTAAGATCGTCATATGTGTGTAACAAACACTTTGAACTACGATTTGTTACGACGCTGGCAATTCTCATATTCTACTATATTCTTAAAAGAGGAAATTGAGACTGACGCATTTGCTACTAGTTATGAATCTCAAGGCTCATCGGCTATTCAGGGTGTCAGTTAGTACCCGGGTTTTCTGCTTTAATTTAATTTATTAAGTCAGCTAGGTAATTTTAAAGTTAACAATTTACTGTTGTAAATTCTGTTTCTGTTTCTGTTGTCCGTATAGTGAAGAATGCAAGTGTCGCCACCCCTTTATGTTCCTAGGGTGCTGTAAAAGTTAGCTAAGGAATATTGTACACATATAACATCCTCTGTCAGAGACGAAAATTTATTGTACGTTATAAAAAATAAAATTGTTATTTTAAATAATCGTCCGCCATTTGTTAACATGAGGCATAAGCACAATCTTGTAATGCATGTAACTCGACTATGTTAATGATAGTAAAATAAATCTTTGGAGTAAGTAGTTCTGGGGCAATACATATTGTTTAGTTTTTAAAAGTACATATATTGGCTTGCTCTGACCTTGATAATAAGTGTACCTATATAATATTTATATTTAAAAGTGTATTTTCGTAGATATGTTCATTCTGTTTTGTCATTTACAATAAAATAATTCAGTAATCACATAGTTGTAATTTTATTTTTGCATTTAAATAATTATCTATTGTGTAAAATATGTGGCTACATAGCTATAACATGTGGTCTAAGCATGTGGTTAATACCTAACATGGCCTAATTATTATTGCTGTACTCAGTTGACAGAAGGTTGACAGTTGAGCAGTCAAATGACAATCAAATGACAGTTGTCAGAATGCAAAATACCCCTCCTCTATAATTTACCCGTTCTTCTAAGTTTCCCTTCTGATACGTAGTATCTTCTATCTATTCTGTGGTACACAGATAGTCTAGAAAAAATAAGAAACTTAAAGTAATAAATGTGTAATAATATAAGATGTAATAATTTTACTTTTTAAAGTAATTCAGCTGCAGCTGATTATGCAAAGGAAGATACAGGGCCGCCGAAGACCAGGTAGACGCCGCACATCCTGGCTGAAAAATTTGAGACTGTGGTTCGGCATGAGCACCAGGTCTCTGTTTAGAACCGCTGTCGACAGACTAAAGATCATTATGATGATCGCCAACCTCCGGTAGGAGACGGCACCACAAGAAGAAGAAGAAAGTAATTCATGTGTCTAGTGTATCAAAATTCCAAGCGCACGACGACATCTGAAGCATTAGCTATTTCCAAAATAATTAAATAACGTAGAATACGAAGGTAGAGTTTACTCAAAATTGTAAAGCTATTGATATTCACTGTGGGCAAACCATAGCACACTTAACAGTAGTTTCTGCTAACATTCACATACCAATTGTGGAGAAATCTCGTAGAATCTGTACGTACTAGTTCGAGTGGAAATAATCTTAGAGCAGTTTATTAGGTTTGCAATATTGTTGCGGACTGTAGAGTCGATTCCGATATGTGTGGTTGGATTTTATATAATAGTGCCATTTAGATAAGGCATGTGGTTGATAACGGCATACTATACGAATTGTAATTATGTGGTAAAACAAATTAATATTGCTAGCTGTAGGATATTCTTTAAGCTTTTTTTAGCCATGCGTTATTGACCATTATATAAATAATATAATTATGTTTTTCCTTATATCGTTATGATAAAAAATACACTCAATTTGTTAGTGCTTTGCAATTAAATATGAAATAACTTATAACCTATATTGAACTCTTATTTGGTCAGCATTAAAATAACTATTTTCGTAATCACTAATAACTTAGTATTAAGAAAATAATAGATAAATTAATGAATAATATAGATGAAAACCCTATCATACGTAGGTATATTACCAACTAAGTGTTGCTCGAGACTCTGTACGCGTGCATTTTGGGAAAAAAACCTTATTTAATACACACAAGAACATACATACAAAAATAACAACTTTGTTTTATAATCGTCATCATCATCATCATAACACCATGCCTTTTTCCCATGGGGGTAGGCAGAGACTACAGAGTGCCATCTACTACGATAATAAGTAAATAAAATGTGTAATATCGATTCGTGATTATTTGAACGTTTATAGTATAGATGGTACAATTGGTCGATGTAATGACCCCACTTAACATGTTGGCCTATTGTTCGTCTTTCTGTGTCTGGAACAGAACATGTTAATAAACCAAATGACGATAATACAGTGTCATGAAAATAGCACTGATTGTGGCGTCCTTTGAATACATCATTTTATGTTGCTCTGATAAATGAATCAGACTTTTCGATCCAAAATGTTATCTTAGCGTAGTACAAAACGAAGTCGTTATTTGTGTATGCCTCTTTATTTTTGTAAATGTGTGAACTTATATTTTGAAAACTACGCAAAGAGTTTAGATGTGGATTTTTTTTCTAGAGAGAGAATGTTTCAAGAAAATTACTGTTTTGTATAATTTGTTAAGGTTTGTTTTAATTGCATGTGCATTCATTCCATGTGTACGAAGTTAGTAAATAAATAATTTTGACATAAAATACAAATAATTTAATTTGACTATTTTACAAAATAATCACAACACACTTATTCTTTCTGCATCGAAATATTTCTCATGAGCGTTTCTAAACCTTGTCCAATAATTCTTTGTAATGATGGTAACTGAAACATCATCATCATTGCATTCATGCATCTGGTACATGCCCGACGGTTATAAGTGCTACGCACTTAACCCTTTTGAAACACATCGGCAATGACATCGGAGTATGTTTTTAATCTGTAAAACTGAAACATTATAATATTATTAAAGTAGGAAAGTGTATAGAAGCTTATATTGAACCTTGATGATAAGGGTTATTAACCTCGTCTTGCAATAGGGCAACGCCCACTTGTTTTACTCTAATAATAATGCTAAGATCTGTTCCGCCCTTCCTTTGGCAAGTACAATACTAATTAATGCGTTTCCTATATTAGGTAAACATTGTAGAAAGCAAACATTAACTAAAATGATTTTGCACAGCACAGCAAATAGGTATACAAACATGGAAATCTGTGGTGATGCTTTAAATTATACCGTTAAGGTGTATGTTATGAGTGGTCGTCCTGGTATATATATACATATATATTGGGCATGTAACAAGACGAGAGGAAAGTAATATCGTTAGGTTAGGTGAGGAAGGCCAAAGAAAAGACGGATAGACTATGTAAATGAGGAAATTAAAGAAAGAGCAGGTATAGAGTTCGATTAATATATATGTATTGCAATATTCGGTGATATACATATACTACTTTAATCAAATGCGTTCTAGTAACTAACATTATAATTAAGATTGTACCTGTTTGGAGTTATTAATTACTTTAACTTTATAGTGTTCGGCAATCAAGATATTTGCATACACGTTATTACTTATTATAATAATTGCTTGTTTGATGTAGCCCTGTTATTAACAAGTTACAGTATAGTATAATTATTATGGGTATACGTATGAAACATAACTTAATATAACCAATTTCTTATAATTTTTCCATGTGGTGACTGACGGATTAAGATTTACAAGTGTCACTACCATTTTTCATTTCTAGGGCTCTGTAAAAGCCAGCCAAGGAATATAATATATTAGTATATGTAACGGAATCTTTGAAAGTAATTTTTCCCCACTTGCAGTAGTCGTATTAAACTTAAATTTTGCACACATATTAAGGACCAATGACTATACCACAATAAAAAAAAAAAAATTTGGGCTTTTAAGCAATTACATAAAAATTATGATTACGTAATAGCACTTATATGTTTTTCATTTTAGATTTTTATGCCGATTAATATTAGTTACTGCAATACTTCTTTTAAGTCTGTTATTAAAACGTCAAGAAACGTAAAAATATGATATTATAAGCCTCAAAATCCATGAGAGTGACAACTTGATAGGTTGCGTGTATATTTCGAGGGTGTATTTGCTGAGGGTGCATTTGCTTTCACTATTTTTCAATTAACCAAGATTATAACGATAACAGTTATTATTACATTCACCTCAATGGAGATTATTTGAATGTAAAATAAAGTAGATGTAAAAACCAATTACACAAAGTGCATTTTCATAGACAGTATTATACATTCTATAATAGATAATAGTTTCATTTGATAATATTTCTAAATCTATACTATCTATACTAATATTATAAGGCTGAGGAGTGTGTTTGTTTGAACACGCAAATCTCAAGAACCGCTGGTCCGATTAAAATATTTTTTTCAGTGTTGGATAGTACATTTATTGACGAAGGCTATTGGTTATATATCATCACGCTGCGATTAATATGAATATGACAATTTTCTCCGTTTATGCAACATTTTTAGGGAAAAATGTTGCATAAACGGAGAAAATAGTCAAAATTTCACGCATACGAAGTCGCGCCGGGCAACAGCTAGTGAATATTTAATTTTATTAAGGATTTCTTTAGTAAAATATGTTGTCGCAAAAGTAATCTTCTATGAATGTTGTTTGTTACAGTCATTTAGTCAGATAATACAATTATTAAAACATTTCCGCCTTTTAAATAGACATCAGTGTACATATTTTATACAGACAGGCAGACAGCCCACTTAAATAGATAAAATAGACATAGAAAGAAAAAGAAAGAAACCTTAAATTCACCGCATGCAATATCAATTTACAGAAACAATTCAGAGATCTCGGCATATTAAACTTTTGACCAATTTCATAAATAAAGTGACTGGACCTTAGCCAACTTTCTGAACTGAAACAATTTTGTCGAAATCAGTTGACTTATAAAATATTTGGACAATAATATACGCGGTTACTTTCAAATTTTAATTAGAATTTTAATTTGCCTTTCTTTCTCAATGTGGGTCAATTATTTAAAAAAGCAAATACATTAAGATTAATAATATTTTATTTAGTTAAATGCAAAATTTTGTTAAAAATAATGACAAGCCGTTAATGAACCATTATCTATCTGAAAAATCATAGTATTTTTACAGCCCAGCAACTTTAGTAAAAACCACTGATTTAAACCTGATTAGTAGAAAGACCATACAGGTTATGTTTAGACGAACCCTGAATATCAACCCAACAGGAGTAGTTACATACATTTTTTTTTATCAAAATAATATACATGGGGCCAAGTCTACTAATGAATTGTGTCACAATGATTTCAAAGTTCAATGACACCATTATAATCACAAAAAATTAACAGTAGACTACCATACTTGATAAAATTCGGCACTAAGCAATCAGTTATTGCATTAATTGATTGCGTAATAGCGAATTTTATCAAGTTTGGTAGTCTATTGTTAATTTTTTGTCACAAATGATACTATTCAATTGAACTTTCACTGAACATTGAATAGCAGACTTGAGCCCCTGGGCGGGAATGTGATAAGGTGTCGAGGTAACACACTAACTTAATTCCATTGCAACGCTACGGACTCTTCTACTTAACACATACTGTTTACACGGTGAGTTTGAGCACTGCTTTCGTAACTTTTTCAGCGGAAGTCGCCTGAAAATGTTATAGATTCTACACGCACAACTAAACTTAACTAAAAATTGAAAATTAATAGTACTAATAACACAGTGCGGTAATGTTAACTGAACTTTTTTTTTAGAAAATCTGTGCATGATAGACTAACGATTTCAATTAATATGAGTTTGCACAGCAAAATAGCAAGTAATAATTAATATATTGACACTATCAATTTTCTGTTTTAGTTAAATTTTAGTTATGTACGTAGATTTGATATCATTGCCAACTCCTGTTGCATTTATGCTCTAAGTAAGGGAATGACGAGTGTTAGCACGCGAACTTTTAATGGGCGGGTGGTGGACCTTAAAGTAACAATTACTTGGTCATGCGAGTCAGCCATCGATCACCGACCTGCCTTGTGCCACTGGCTGTTTCCACTCAGTTACTAGTTTAAGGCAATTTCCGGAGCCCATATCTACCTTAACCTGATAGTATTTGCTAAGCTAATTTACTAAATATTTAATATTATTTAACACCTGCGCGACTCGTTTGATCAAATGAAACCACTTTTACGAATTTAGATGCGTGTATTAAATTTTAGCTCTAAGTTTCGGAGACTGCAGTCATGGTGACTGCAAAGTTTTCGAAACTTCGAGGTCACGGTTAAGACAAAAGTCAAGTACAAAGTATATGAAACTTCAGACTAAAATTTAAAACAAATACACCCGTCTAAATCCGTAAGTGGTTTTATTTGTACTAAATATTTGTTTTTTCGTAATGAAGCAGTGTAACATTGCTCTGGTGATCATCCATGAAAATATAATGGTCTTTTCTAGTGTAGCGACATCTAGTGACTAATATGTAGCTGTCACTACATAGTACAGCACAATAACAACAGATGGCGTTAAATGTCAAAATATGACGTCACAATGAATTCTACATCGCGAAAGCAAGATTTGCATACGAGTTAAGATAGCTACAACATCTGAACATACAACAGTGGGGCGAAAGCCCTGGCCAGTGCTGATCACCTAGCCTGGTCGGAGAATTCTCCATTTGTGGTTGGAGGAGCCGATCACCCACGCTCCTCCACACTAGCTTTAGCTACTTAGAGATACAGATAGATACAGATTTTATTATTAGATTTTTTTATTATTAGCACCTAGCGTGCATATACATTGGTTCACACAACGTAATCTAGATAATGCTGTGTGGGCAATGTAATCATATTAATACTTAAAAATTAGAATATTATTAGGTACTGGAGATATGAATGAAAGTAACGCATTACTAAAACATCCATAGGGGCCACGTTAACGATATCGCAGGAATAAAACTGCAGCATTAAAATTCTTTTCACAAGCAACGTCTAAAGCTACTTAAAGCATCCACAATGTGTGTATTATAATTCTAGAATACGTAATCTCCTTTTGAAATACTGCTAACACTGTTGAAATTTTCAGTAGATTTTTTTCCATTTTAGTAAGTAGTACCTTATTCATTCACTGGCTACAATGATTGTGTTACACTCTTAGTTATATTTTTAAGGTTTATGAATTGGTCATAATTAACATCTTTTGAGACCATCAACGTCCTACTGTTGGTCACAGGCCTCCTTCAGTTTAGTAAGGATTACGGTCTACAGACCCGCGCTGACCAGACTGAGTTTATTTTTAAATTTCCGTCTCTCACAGGCTCACAGATGACGTTATCTGTGTACAATATTCCTTGACTGGCTTTTACAGCACCCTGAGAATAAAATAGGGTGACACTTATTCTTAACCCGTCACCACAGTTCTAAATTATTACAAATTAACATAAAAAGTGTTAATTTAACAAAAGTTAATATAAACAAATATAACAAATAGAATTTTATATTTTTTATATATATTTTAGATACCTCCTTTTTTATTTAAAATATTTGTTACCCTATTTTATGTTTTGTAAATAATATTGTAAATACTACTGATGAATAAAAAATTTTAGTATATGGTATAAAAAAATTATTATATATTTCAGTTTTTAGAGTTTAATAGTAGAGTGCCTAGCACCATGTTTTCTAAAGTTATGAAAAGCTAAGCTTTTATTTTGTTATAACGAGGCTACTAATATTATTATATAGACATAGATTTAATGCTCTTTCGAAATTAGCACGTATTAAAAAAATCTATAAGCTGTTGATAACTTATTTTATTATTTTCTAGCTTAGCAAAATTATTTTTAATTGGATAATAAACTAGTCCGAGTTTCACAAATACGAAAAATACGGTTAAAAGAAGCAAGTTAAAATACTAACAAGTTAAAACAATATTATTCAACTTATAAAAATACTTCCAAAAACAACTTAACTTCAATGTTTCGGTTCATTGTTGATTCCATTTACCAGTGAACTTTGGCAATTGAAAGCAATAACAGACGGTAAAGATTCCAGAACACCCATTGAGAAAGTAAGCTCCATAAAAGAATAGTATATTGTTATAAAAGTTGTAAAAGTTTAGTGGAATCTTCTTTATGCAAATAAATGCCGTTTTCCCTTTTAGCAATTTCTGTTTTATAAGCGTAACACGTTATGAGATATCTTAGATAATGTCTGCTTTAGATGATTCCAGCCCAGGTTACGAGCATATCCGATCATATCGGATCTTGTGGGGCACAGTAAAAGATGAGGTGTACAAACGTAAACCACGTAACCTAGACATTCTTTGGAATGAGATTCAAGCAGTGTGTAGAGAAATCTCATTGGACGTTTTGATACGATGTACAGAATCAGTGGTGACTCGTACTCAGAATTGTATTGATGCTGCAGGTGACCAATTTGAACAGTATTAACATTTGTTATTTGTGTTTCATTTACATTGGACTTTCAGCTTTCTATTTTCCTGAAATTTAACTTTGTAGAACGGTAAATAAATTTTCTATGGAAGTTCAAAGTGTGTATACATTTTTTTGAAGCACCCGGTATTTTCTAAGATGACTCAAACTCACGAAAATGTCAATAATAAAACATTATGAGATTCAGAACATTGGTATTAAAATGATATAGCTTTTACACAAGTCCGTCTTCTTCATAGGACAACTGGGCGCATACCTGGGGGGCCGTGTAATTATTCTTGCTTCTAATAAATCTATTTTTCGATGTATATCCTCATAAATATTCAAATTATCGAACGTGGCAAAAAACAAATTGCAGTGTTTTGTGGTTTTAGCTCTAGGTATCTTACTGTCTTATAATATGTTGTAAATGTAATTTTATATAACAACAAACAAGTGACTTATACTCGTATTATACGGATATAAAAAAATAATAAGAAATATTATTTATCTTGGTATGTATTAAAGTTTCAAAAGTGCAGTTTATTTTGAATATTCGGATTCAAATTTGTGTTATAAACCAAAATAATCGGTATTAATTCTAACACTGTACAAGTAAATTCTTAATTAATTTATTGAAAATAAATGAAAACGACTCCTATGCTATAAATAGGTAGGTTATTAAACAGATTACCACAAAACAACTAGTTTATAACCCTGTGTATAGCACATGGTACATTTAACCCCTAAACATCTGTTGTACCCTAGTTTTTCGAACAAACTTCACAAATATCTACTAGAGAAGGGTACACCTGCATCAGCGTAATGGCACATTAGGGACATAGGGTCTCAGGGACCCTTAGATGACAACACGGTTAAGCACGTGGCAAAAGGGTTAAGTAATAACTAACTTGTGTTTTCAATTAATGTTTTATACTTTAGCTGATAATTTATGCATTATGTTTTAGATAGTATGTGTACATTATATTACATAACTTTGTTAAAATCCAAAAAGTTTATGAATTAAGGTTAATGAACATGTGTGTGAATTTAGTTCATGCAACATTTTAATTAATAATATAATCTATATTAATAGAGTTTGTTTGTTTGTTAGTTTGTTGGAAAGCGCTAAACTCAGGAACTACTGGACTGATTTTAAATCTTTACGTGTTGAATAGTACATTTATCAAGAAAGGCTATATAACATCACGCTGCGATCAATAAAAGCGTAGCATTAGTGAAAAATGTTGCAAAAATGGGGAACATTTTCTGAATTCTACGTGTACGAAATCGTGGACAACTGCTAGTATGAAATAAAATAATATCAATTAACGCCTTATTCCGCGTATGACTGTTTATAGTTTATATCATAATTTATCACAAGTTAATAAATTTAAATTTCAATTGATAAATTAACTATAATAAAGAGAAGCAATAAACGTTTTAATTGTAATCAATTAGTAGTCGTTTGTCAAACCTCCATCTCCTTTCTGTCACCCTCAAGCCACCTTTCAATTAATTGCTCATCTAGGTCACTTTATATTTAAATAAAATAAAACAATATTCTCCATTGTTGTAATAATTAAAACCGGTCAAGTACGAGTTGGACTCGCGCATGCAGGGTTATCTAGGTACCATTATTATATCAAGCGTTATAGTCACTTCGTCCGCCGAATGGTGACGGATTAAGAATACAAGTGTCACCACCCCATCTCCTCCCAAGGGTTCTGTAAAAGTCCGCTAAGGAATATTTCACACACATAACATCCTCTGTGAGAGACATAAAACTAGAAAATAAACCCTGCGCCAACACGCCTGGTCAAAATGGTACATTAGACCATAATCCCTCCAAAGAGGAGGAGGCCCGTGCTCAACAATGGGACGTAAATGGGTTGGAGACGAGTCACTTCGTGGTCGTCAAGTAACATTGAAAAATTTGTTGCATGGGATCTCTCTTAGATACTTATTGTATTCTGGTTTTAAGCTATTGCATAGCTTCTATCGCGGGCCTTGAGCGTGGAGACCGAATCCAGAAATTCCGTAACGAAAATAGCGTAATGAAAAAACCTTATATTATCGGCGCTATTGCGCATGCGTAATCCCCTCTTCGCCTCGCAATTTATTTCATCCTGTTGATACCAAGGGTAAGCGCCTTCCTCAAATTAAACAGCGTATTAAAATAACGATTTTGAATCGACAACATATATCCTAAATGTTCAGAGAACAGACTATTTTAGATTTTAATAATGTAAATAATGTTTATTTTATTTTATTGACATTTGATTGACAATCGCTATTTTATCATAATTACCAAACATTGGACAGATGTAAGCATCAGTAAATAAGGATTATTAATCTTATTTTAGTTTATGGTATTTAGATTCTTGCGTAAATAAAATAAATAAATAATTAAAAATGCATAAGTTGATAAAAATGCTATGCAATAGCTTTACCGCGGCAGTCCCCGAGTACCACACGTCTTTTTTTAAATATTATTTTTAGCTACAGCAGTAATAGAAAAGTTTAATATCAAAATTTAAATTAGCATTGAGAATTAAATGAAATAATATTTTCTAACACTTGCGCGACTCATCTGTTTAAATAAAACTACTTTTTACGGATTTAGACGCGTATATTTGTTTTAAATTTTGGCCCGACGTTTCAGAGACTTTGCACTCACCATGGTCACGGGTGAGACTCACCCGTGACCATGTGTTAAATGAAATGTTTATTGTATTCTGATTTTTTGTATTTTTATCAAATAGCAGTAACAGAAAATTTTAATATCTATGAAAAATTAATTCAAAATCGAGAAAAAAAAATGTAGGTAATACAACTTTGACAGGCGGTCACACAGAAGTGTTGACGAACGCACGGACTGTAATGTCTCAGTAATATGGTCTCCCGTCATCCCCCGAAATACCTACAGAACTCTAAAACAGATAATTTTGCTTGATAAAGGATCATTTATTAGAATAAAGCTTACAAATTAGAAGGGATGTTGTCACTTACACCTGCTGCCTACATTTGTAAATATTAAACAACGCATCTATTAAGATTTATGTAGTCAAGTTAAATGTGACACGCTTGTATTGATTACAGTAGCTCAGTCTTTAATTTGGTAATGTAATAATTACAACTAGCTGTTGCCCGCAATTTTACACGCATGGAATTTAAAAACCAAATCCTAACAAATGAAACATAAAAGCATCCTATTGAACTACTGCGTCTGCAAGTTTTTAAATAACTAAAGGTATACCTACATATAACTACTAAAAAGAGAGTTGAATTTTCATGAAATTTAGTACATTTGGTAACGAAAATAGTCTATTTTTCATCAAGATTTCACGATGTTATTATTAAACAACTGGTTTCTAAACTGTTTTTATTTCAATTGCATCAATATTGATTTAACCAAATAAGCGCTTATATGGCATAGATAGATAGGCTAAGCCATCGACACCATAGACATACACAGATCACAAGTTAGCGAACAATTTAACTACACCACTGTATCAAAGATAAAAAAATATAAGTTAATATGTTAATATTTTTACAGAGCTTTATCATCATCATCATCATTATCATAACATCATGTCTCTTTCCCGTGGAAGTAGGTGTAGGTAGAGACTACAAAGCGCCCTCTGCTCTGTTCCAAACAAACGGCAGAAGATATTTAAAGCTCTAGATTAAGTATGAGTACCTATCATAATTAAAGGCCTTGATATACTTCATTATTATTAGCTCAAGGTACGTTACAAAAGAAAGAAACATTATTTCTACTAACACACAAAATTTCGGAGATAAAAGTAACATGATAAATTATCTGTGAAAAGTTGTAATTGTTTTCTTTGTAAGTGCTGGATAACATTGTTTAAGAGGCCGAACATAACGTCGACGCTTGTGCTTTGTTAGAACAATGATAATCTGGCGACGAGACGTCAACAAAGAAAATGGGATGGGCACTCATCCAATAGCTTTTAATACTGTATTCTTTTCATCTCTATATATTGTTGTGCCGTTACTTTAGCTAATGCATGTGAATTGTTTTATTTGTCTTCTTTACTTATTATAAAACAAAGTCGTAACTTTTGTAGGTATGTCCTTATGCGATCTTCAAAACAACGCAACGAATTTTTTTGCGGTTTGTTTTAACTATAAACACGGGTGAAACCGCGGGCATTAGCTAGTGTTTTATAAAACATAGTATTCTTTGACTTTATTATGATAAGCATAGTTTCGGAACAGTATGTTAATGTTAATAAGACAAGTATGTTAGAGCCAATGCTCATTAACATTTTTGTTCCTTCAAAGACTTCGACGACTATATGAAGGTCCATATTGATTATAGGAGCTAGACCTTTTGTTATGGAGCGAACATCATGTTCTACAAGCTTATCGTCTCTCAGTCCTGCTGCTATTTAGAGGATAAACTGTCCTAGACTTATCGTTCTCAGGCCAGTACTCATAGGAGAGAAGATTGTTAAGTCCGCTTCACCACCCGGTGCATTTTCTGCGTTAGAAAGGACTTGGTATAATTCTGTTTCGCAGTATGGAGTGGTGATATGCCACATCCTCACGTGATACCCTTTCATGGCTATGGTAAGAGTCCGCTGAGGAATCTGTTAAAATGTAACATAATTATAAAGACATTTCGCTTCTTAGACATATCGCTAATAAGAGCGAGTTAAAGTAAGTATTTGTAATAGATACCTAATTATATTTACTTCGTAATTTCTCAAGTACAACAGCAAACAGTTTAGTGGTAATTTAATAGAAGTGCCAAACTGGCGTTACATTAGAGGGTAATAACTTCACAAGATCGTGAGTGCACGTCTTATCTCGGAGACGCTTCGAATTGATGCGTTTAATAACGGCAGCGGTTCTAAAATGGATTGAGGAACGCTGGATGTGACAGTAAATATTTAATGCTTTTCGGATTATTTTGTCCATTACTATAATAGTTTAGCTTTAGCCTGTGATCGTATGAAGAAAACTTCGAAAGAAACAACGATTAATAATAGTGTAATGACTGACAGAGTAACATGAGTACCGAATAAGAAATCCTTGTATTTATTTTTTATTTTCCTGACCTTTTCATAAAATAATAAGACAAGAAGAGACTAATTCGTACTTTAATTTATAAAATTGAGAAGATAATAATCTAACTCAAAAGTGCTGTCACATTTTTTACCCATTCAGAGAGTCGCAATACATAATGTATAGAAATAGATTTTGAAAGCACTCTTGACCTAAGGATTATATTTGTTTTGCATGGAACAAGACACTGAAAATATTTTTTTCTTGTCATCATAATCATTCATAATCATTTCGTCATGCTTTTTTGTCCATGGAGGTAGGCAGAGATTAAAGAAAAATTTTTCTTGTCCCTCTTGTTTTATAACACTCTCTAAGCCTCATTCAGATAGGTTCTATATCGAAAATCTTACTAGTACTGAACTCTATTATAATGTCTACGGGAACATAAAACTCTACGAACTATTCTCTAATGTCCCCATATTCAAGGAATCGACATCAGATCTAATATCAATAATATCAAAATTATAATATTAGTTAAAATATTTCTTTGAATAAATAGTACTTAAAGTAATCCAAAAAACTGATTATTTTATCATTTATATTTAATATGATTATAATATATTTAATACATATTAAATACATGTTTAATAAGTTAATATAACATAAATTGGCAGACCAAGGAACGACTGATAGAATGGAAAATTCATTCAATCATATCGGTCAATCAAAATTATCCATGCGGCATATGATATTTCAGTTAAAAACTTCAAGTTTAATGTTATCTCTGTCAGTCATTCATGGGTGATGCAGATACATATATTTATAGCGTCATTTTTCGATTCTTCTATAAAATAATACCTATAAAGGTTATCTTTAGTAAAATTGCATTCAAAACTTATTTACGTATGGTTCCAGTTAGCGTGTGTAAACTACGTACGTACATAATATATGTGCTTCAAATAAATCACAAACTGGAACTGAAACTATTTGCAAAATAAATTAGTTTTGCTATTATCAACGGTGGAATTTAGAATGTTATATGAAACATGATGCTAGTGCAATACAAAGTTTATAGATCATTATTTTGTTTAAATAAAACTTATTTTTACGGATTTAAACGAGTGTATTTGTTTTAAGTTTTGGCCCGATGCCGCGATGTTTCGGAGACTTTGTAGTCACCATGATCACGGGTGAGACTGAGCTGTAAAGTGTACTATACGATCAGTTATTACAGGGTTCGAGTCCAAATCCGTAAAAAGTAGATTTATTTTAAGAAATGAGTCGCGCAGGTGTAAGAGAATATTATCATTATTTTGTCTTAATATGTCACACAAATTTATATGTGGCGTCCATAAGTCACCACGCCATTTCCTCCACATTGTGCTGTAAAAGTCAGCTAAAGTTAGTGCACAGAGAACACCGTTTCTGAGAGTTGGAAAATTCACCTAAACCCTGTGCCAATACACCCGGTCAACGCGGTATATGAGACCATAATCCCAGTCATAGTAAAGGTATCTTGCGCCCCACAGTGGGACGTTAATGGGTTTGTGAGAGAGAGAGATTTATAAAAATACTAGCTGTTGCCCACGAGTTTAGAAATGAAACCTTAACGAACAGAAGTTTACTATGGCAGTCGATAGATGGCGTTGATAGTCTTTTAAATCACGCTATGGTTTCGTTCCACACATCAACACTTAAGCTCGTCAAAATTTTTATTGTGACGTCAGCTCCTTTTTACATGTATAAATTAGTTAGTATTAGGATTTAGGATGTTTTCACAAGATTTTAATCTTTACTGACTATAATATTAAGCAGTTATTTTTATGTCCCTATGAGTATGAGTTTAAAGCATAAATCTCCGTGTGGTGAGTGTGGTGACGGATTAAGAATACAAAGTGTCACTACTCCATATCCTCCCAAGGGTGCTGTAAAAGTCAGCTAAGGGATATTGCACACAGACACACCCTTTGTGAGAGACGGAAAACTCGAAAATAAACCCTGTACCAATAAGCCTGGTCAGCGCGGCACAATAGGCCATATTCCCTCACAAATTGGAGGAGGCCCGTGCCCAACAGTGGGACGTAAATGGCTGGAGAGAGAGAGAGAGAGAGCGCTTAAATCTTCTCAACTACGTAACGGATTATTATGCGGTTTATTTTTATAGGTAGTGTTGTATAGTTTATTAGTCCTTAATTATACGAGTTCCACGTCTCAATAATGTAAACATTTTAAATCGTACTATTTACGTTTTCAATATATTATACTACCATTTTGCAGGCGAATATGTAACAAGTGCAGTGTGTAGCTGTCAGCCAGTTTAATTATTTTCTCTAGTTTAGCTGAGCATTGTGCAGCAACAAAACATTGTGTTCTCAACAATGTAGTTAATGAAAAAAATGCCAGTATTATGCTAGGATTTAGCTAGCTTAGTTTAACGATATAAAATAATTTGGTTAGTTCAAGAACTAAAAAACACACTTGAAAATCCTGAATATTTTTTTATGTTATTGTATTGTCATCGGTCTCGTATATTATGTGTACAAAATTCTAGGTCAATCCGACTACTACAAGTGAGTGAATATTACTTTCAAAGATTCCGTTACATAGATTATTACATTGATAGATACGTTTCGAATTAATATAAGAATAAAAAAATAAAAATAAATATCTAAATTACTTAATAAATAACTAAATAAATAACTTACAAAATAACTAATTCTCATGATTCCATACGCACCATAGATAATTATTAGCAGGCTTATATCATTATAAGCTTGCTAATAATTATCTATATAGCCTGCTAATAGCCTGCTAATAATATATATTTGTCACCATTTAAACCTTCCCTGGACCTTCATGAATATTTCAAGAACCAAAATCACCAAAATGGGCCCAGTCGTTCTCGAGTTTTAGCGAGACTAACGAACAGCAATAGATTTTTATATATGTACTAGCTGTTGCCCTTGACTCCGTCCGCGTAGAATTTAGGAAATTTTCCCCGTTTTTGCAACATTTTTAACTACTGCTTGAGTGAGAGTATTAAAAACGTAAGAGTAAACAAATATAATCAGAATGAACGAACTGCTAAGCTATCAGGAGTTACACGTGTTATTGTGAGTCAACCATAAAATATAGATATGTGCTGTTCCGGGATATTTTTTAGACAATTTAATGTAGAATATTTCCGTCATACATGATTTCTATGTAACTTTAACCATTAAGGCTGCACACGCGACGGAAGCTTAAAAATGGAGCACCTTTTCCCGTTTTCCCAACATTCCCTTCACTACTCTGCTCCTATTGATTGTAGCGTGATGAAAAGTATACTATAACCTGCTCAGGAGTATGAAGAATAATTATACCAAGTTTCGTTTAAATCCGTCGAATAGTTTTTGTTTCTATAAGGAACATACAGACGGACAGACAGACAGACAGACAGACAGACAAAAATTTCATTTTTGGCATCAGTATCGATCACTAATCACCCCCTGATAATTATTTTGAAAATATATTTCATGTACAGAATTGACCTCGCTACAGATTTATTATAAGTATAGATTTATTTATTATATTATTTATTGTACACTATAGGTGTACAATACAGAAGCATATGAATAACTTAATACCTACTAATACACAAGATTGTACAATGGGCGGCCTTATCGCTAAAAAGCGATTACTTCCAGACAACCTGGGTATGGATTTGGATGAGAAGAGAGTGAAGCTGTCGGCGCACGAATTACATAAAATTATTTAAAAAATATATAAATAAATAACTTGAAATTTGATTAAAAAAAAATTTTTCGACAAACTGCCAGTCTTAACATTTGTAAAAAGAAAAACCAGCCGTCATTTGCAACACGTAAAGGAGGGTTTGCAATTTGGGTAGACAGCTGTCTTAACACAGGATGATGACCCCGGGCTCTCGTAATTAATAGTTGTTGGCAGTGACTGTTACAGACATTGAAATAAAACATGTCGCTGTTGTTAGTTTATTCTGGTTAATGGGATTCGAAAAAATAAGCCAATGGATTTTAGAATTTATGTAATTTATATTATTTATTAAATAAGTTCTTTAGATTAGAGCGTTCAAACTAGCGTCTAGTGGTTCATGTAACGGACTGCCGTTCACGAGGTCGAGGGTTCGATTCCCGCTCGGAATAATCATTTGTGTGATCTTTATAATTTTGTCACACAAATGTTTGTATTACGTCTGGGTGTTTCTATGTATTATATGTATGTATTTACAAAAGAAAAGTAGTATATGTATTTAATCATTATAAAATCTATCAGTATTTAAGTACCTGTATTATATGTATTTATGGTATGTGTAATATACTTATATATCTGTGTATGTATGTATGTATCTGTGTAATTGTATTGATTTACGTGTATCTCTATGTATGTGTATGTAATGTACTCTTTATAGGATTTATCTATGTCAATAAGTCTTTAACAACTACAATCTTTGATAATCTAGCTTTATTTGTTACACTTCTACCTTCCCTTTTTCTGCACCACCCTATGGTTGACTGGTAGAAAATGCCTTAGGAATTAAGGCCGCCTTTGCATAGTTTAAGCATAAAGTGTGAATAAATAAATAAATATATGTAGTATATCCGTAGTTTGGTACCTACCCATAACACAAGCATATACCTAAGCTTAGCTTTGGACCAGAGGACGTTGTGTGAAATGTCCGGGAATATTTATTTATTTATATTTAGTCATAGACATACAAGACAGTGCGTCTACGGCTAAATCAATGACCCGGCTTGAGATCAAAAAATATTTATGTGTGCGTGAAGTACAACGTGAAGTTGCCCGGTTGCCTGGGGCAACATTATTGACGTCCGTCAAAACATGATTGTCATTAAATTAATAAATTGTGTTTTTATGTGAAAATGAATTATTTGAGTTAAAATTACTTGTGAAATCCTATGTTGTGGCATTTTTTAATTATTCTGATACACTAGAACACCCAAAGACTCCGCATTTCGTTATTTTGATTTTTTTGTTCGTAGCGGCGTTCACACTACAAACTGACAATAGTGTCAATTAAATATGGTGTATTAAAACAGATCTTGATTTTAAATGCCATACTTGTATCAGTGTGTTCAAAAGTGACGTTTGCAGATTGCAAAAATTAGGCAAAAATTAATGTCATCACGGCATGTCACTTATATTAAAGTTCCATATCATTTTAGACTATGAATTCAATAACTTGAATAGGCTAACTTGACTTGTCCTCAATTTTAAACGCCAACCCACCTTCTGGTACTTCTGTGTATTTAGTTATTTTTATTTTATAAGGTGTAAATGAAAAAAAAAATCTCCGTG
Source organism: Orgyia antiqua (assembly GCA_916999025.1). NCBI lineage: Eukaryota > Metazoa > Arthropoda > Insecta > Lepidoptera > Erebidae > Orgyia > Orgyia antiqua. The sequence goes on from OU779862.1 coordinate 27,945,360, forward strand.
TTGTGACTCATTAAGAATACAAGTGTCACCTCCCCATCTCCTCCCAAGGGTGCTGTAAAAGTCAGCTAAGAGATATTGCACACAGATAACATCCTCCGCGAGAGACGGAAAACTCAAAAATAAATCCTGTGCCAACACGCCTGGTCAGCACGGCACAGTAGACCATAATCCCTCCAAAGTGGAGGAGGCCCGTGCTCAACAGTGGGAGTAAATGGGCTGGAGAAGAGGAGGAGAGGAAATGTAAATTTAATAAATATCTATCTACTAAAAATTACCACAATTGAAGCATCAAATGCATCATCAAAATGCATCGTGGTTCATTTCATTTTAATTAAGTTAGGTTAAGTTTTCGAAGTTACAGATACACACATATGCACTACTAAAATAGGCGTCTTATTAATAGAACATAAATCCATATTCTTTTAATTTCATTATTAAATAATAATAATTTAATTAATAAATAATATTTAATTAAAAGAATATCGATTATTGCTGTAAGTTAGAGCAACTCGACAATATGAGAAAAAACATCGATTGTAAAATATATTTGATTTTCATAATATACTAGCCCATCATAATGCCCGTGATTTCACTCGCGTTTATAGTTTTTGAGCTCTCTCTCACCAAATATACACCAAACCTTAATATACATATTATACAAAGAAGCCATCCTTATTACTCATTAACCACTTTATCTATAAAAAAAAACCGCATCAAAATCCGTTGCGCATTTTAGAAGATATAACTCACATATGGACCATGCATACAAAAATAACGACTATGTTTAATAATAAGTAAAGATACTGACATTGTTTTAGTCAATTCTCCAATAAAAAAACTGTAATATAAAATAAAGTTTGATCGTATTAAGAACATAAAAAACTGCTGTGAGCTTAGCCCACATTTATGTTTACTTTTATGAGCCATTAAATAATTTTGTAAGAAAATTAAACTGCTATACTCGTTTTTACACAGATTGAACAGTGGAAAAACTTCGTACACAGCAGATTGCTAGTGGAACAACAAACTGAGATATAGGTATACATTCAGAGATACATTCAAAGATATATGACGCTCAAATTTTATAGATTTCAGAATGTAAATTTGTGATTTCATTATTGTCACGGTACATAAATTTATGCATTTTTGCAATTAACTCGCTACGTTTTTACTTAATAAATCAAATTATTGTGGAAAAAATTAACATGATCAATGAGGTAATGAGTTCAAGTCCAGCTCATTCCACGTTTCAGTTATAAATTTTCCGTAAAGGGCTACATTTTCTGGCGATATGTGGTACCTAAGTAATACTTGTGGTTTTAATTCCGTGCCTGATAAAGGATGATTTCGCTTAAAAAGCATATCAAGTCAATTGCAAAACTTAATTTACTACTGCAGAAACAAATTTTCGTTAAAATGTATATCCACTATACCATGATGATAAAGGTAACTAATAATCATAGTTATTAAAGTCAAATGGTACTCTATTGTCAAAACTTTCACCCCTTACTCACCTTCTAACAAAGCCTTCCAAATTAATTGTCTAGCTGTATAATTTTATATTATACCTCTATAAAATAATAAACAAAACAACAGTTACAATAATTGAAAACAGATGACGTCACTTGATAAGGGATCATTTGAAATAGAGCTTACAAATTAGAAGGGCTTGTATCCCTCACACCTGGTGCTTACATTTGTAAATATTAAACAACGCACCTATTATTGTAATTTAGTTTGATTTACTATTCAACTCCAAATAAAAAATCTATTTTTGACTTGATTTCACTGCCCGTCTGTATCCAGGCTGTATCTCAGGAACGATGACAGCTAAAGACTGCGCGTTATGACGTACGAAGAAAGGCTGATGGATGTATGAATATAAATCCATTGATCACACTATAAAATTATTCTCATGTAATTACTTATAATAAGTTATAGAATTATTATTATCACAGCTAATAGTTAATTAATCGTATCGTTTAATAATAAAATCACTGTCTTGCTAATAAAGCACAGATGGCAAAGACGTGTTGACCAGTTGCAGCATTATTTTTGTATAATTAATTTTAGTATTTTCTTACGCTTAGCTGTTATTTAATATCAATGTTTAAAATAATTAATTATGTGCAAGTGACAGGTTCTTGGAATATAAACATCCTTACAAGTTTTAATTTTCTTAGAAATTATGATACGTTTAACTTAATAACGCTTAACTTAAACTTTAATTGTTAATAAACGCCATGTATCTTACTTATCTTATATATAAAATTCACGTGTCACAGTGTTAGTTACCGTACTCCTCCGAAACGGCTTGATCGATTCTTCTCAAATTTTACATACATATTCAGTAGGTCTGAGAATCGGCCAACATCTATTTTTCAAACCTTTTTTTTTTAGTATGGCAAAACAACGTTTGCCGGGTCAGCTAGTAATATTATAAAACTGAAAAGTTTGAACGCGCTAATCTCAGGTACCACTGGTCCGATTAAAAAAAATCTTTCAGTGTTGGATAGTACATTTATCAAGAAAAGCTCTCTCTCTCTCCAGCCCATTACCGTCCCACTGCTTGGCTCGGGCCACTTTGGGAGGGACTAAGGTCTACTGCGCCGTGCTGACCGGGCGTGTTGGCACAGGGTTTAGTTTCGAGTTTTCCGTCTCTCACAGTAGTCGTTAACTGCTTAAATTGTCCCTTTGCTGGCTCTTACAGTGCCCTGGGAAAGAGATGGGGTGGTGACACTTGTATTCTTAATACGTCACCACACAGAAAAGGAAAGCTATAGGCTTGTATAATATCATGCTGCATCCAATAGGTGCAAAGCATCAGTGAAAAATGTTACAAAAACGGGAAATAAAAATGTAAATTCCACGCGTACGATGTCACTGGCAACAAATTTTATAATTAAAATATTGAAGTATATTATCAATAATGAAAATCAATGCAAAGAGTCATAACTAAATTAAAAAATTACTGAGCACCCGCCTTCTTCACTTTGGAAGAGTTTTTCGTCTACTACGTCACGCTAACCAGGCGCCACAGCATAGAGTTTTCTGTCTCTCAAAATTGATGTTAACTGCTTATAATATTTCTTAGCTGGTCTACCTTATTTTTCCGTAATTTACGTATCTTGAAGTAAGTAACAGATAATAATATTTACATAAATAGAGGTTCAGATTGAGAAAATCTTCTTATTGCTAAAAGTAGACCATGCAAATAACTATGACCTAATTAGGCTTTAACAAAATCTCAGTTTATTTTAGTAACTAGTTACGTTTCGTTAAGAGTCTAAGATTAATTCACAAGCTGCCTTTGAAAGATAAATATTTTAGAGAAGCTCTGGTTCTTTTGAGTATCTTTAGGTAACAGTGTAAGAAATTTTATGAACGATCATTTTAGCGTATTTTTCAAGATTGTATTTAATTCTCTCTCTAGTCCATTAAGGTCCTACAATCGGGTATCCATGGCCTCCTCCACTTTTGCAAGAGTTATTGTATACAATTTCACTGACCAGGTATGTTGGCTTTTGTTTTGAGTTTTCTCTCTCTCGCAGGAGATGATTCTGCTTACATTATGCCTTAGGAAATTCTTACAGCTTACCCTGAAGAGGAAGACGGGTAGTGCTACTTGTTTACATAATCCGTCACAACAAGTCCTTTTAGTATGTTTGGATCGTAGCAGCTGGCGCTCTATACTCTCTGCCTACCCCCATGGGAAAAAGGCGTGATATTATGATGATGATGATGAAGTCCTCTTATAGGGTGACATTATTTTGTATTTATATTACACGTTCTGGTTATATTATTATACTAATTAAACCACGCTCATGACAATATCTTAGCCTGTGGCATTGAGAATATTATACAAAATGCTATTAGTAATAATAATATTATCTAACCTTATTCCTAGACAGCTAAGACATTATTCAAATATTGACTAAAATCAGCCTCTATTTAGTTGTAGGGGAAACGAGAAAACAATTGTAGAAAACAAAAGCTTTTCACAATGAGCTATTTCCCAGCTACCGAACATTTAGTGAAGTGATATTTAGTGGTTCATTTCAATTCGACTTACCCAAGCTTTGTTCAGTAGCTCTTTTTTCCTAAAGGATGTTCGATGAATTGCAAATCTGTTCGGTTCAGTCAACTTCAAGGAAATGGTTTCCTCGGTCTGTGTAAATATTTAATGCATATTTCATGGAGACTCGACGTTTTCATTGTAAGAGATCGGATGAAACAACTTCTTTTGTGTAAATTCGTTACGTAAAAGTGTTTTATTTCATTACATTACACGTTTCTAAATAAAGCTAAGATGTGAGATGTGCTACATATCTCACGATTTATCATACGATCGTAGTTAAGTTTTAGGAGCTTATTAATAAATATTTCCCAATATTGAAATAGTGGGTATACCGATATTATTCATAAAACGCTGTAGTTATTTTTCTGTAATGAAATATTTTGAAAAATAATACCAAAATCAAACCAACTCTGAATGAATATGTACGTCTTCTTTACTTATTATTAGAGGTCGGAATTAGGTAGAGTTATTTATATACTTGCATGGAAATGTTGATATTAATGTGGACCTTCCCGGGATTTGTAATGGACAATCCTGTGTGGCCAACAATATTACGAATAAATAATAGTAAAAATCTCAGAAATAGACAAACAAAACAAAGATAATTAACATACAATTTTTATTGGTTTACATTCACAATACAAATTATTGATAGTCCTTAGCAAATTCTCATCTGCATATTTCACCTTTTTATAAATACGAGCGAATACTTTTTTTACTGAATAAGTTGCTATCAAATTTTTATTTAAAAAATCACGGGATTTTTTTCTGCTCTTTAAATTTAATCTCGGGATTTGAGGCATATCCACTTTATTCTTGCGCTGTATGAAATCAGTCAGATTACGGAAAAATGAATAACTCTACCTAATTCCGACCTCTGCTTATTATAAAACAAAGTCGATATTTTTGTATATACATTTTTTTTATCGAAATCGTTAGGCAAACGACTGCAGTCCACCTGATGTTAAGTGGAAGTGCAATCCAAATGCGAGGGCGGCTACTACAGTGTATATGCACTAGCCGCCCCTGCCTTGCGGGCCCGCAAGGTGCCTCTTCACGCCTCGTTTAAAAGACCGCATTTCGTAACCAGACGGAAAGACGTGCGCAGGTAGAGAAGTCCACATGTTAGAGGTGCGGCAAAGAAATGACTCACCAAATTTCTTGGTGCGACAAGATATGGTGGCCACAGTAGTTCAAGAGGATGGCTTTTTTTAAATAATTTGTTTGTAAGTTTGGTGTATATTTGCAGGGAGGGGGCTAACTAACTATAAACGCGGATGAAATGGCGAGTAATAGCTAGTATCCAATATGTCGTTCTTTATAAAACATGATGCATGTAACAACATTCGCTATTTTATTTCTGTCAACCAATTTTAAGAGTGCAATGTGATTTGCATATAAATTAGATGTCACGTGTTATTTTTATGCGCCCCAATTCCAGTTGCATCAAAAATTTTTACACTAGTGCTGAACTAACTAATGTTTAATATTATAAAATAACATAGAAACAAACTGGAAACTCAAAAATACTGCGTGTATTTTATTTTTACGTCGATATTTTAACTTAATTACTTTGAATTTTAAAATCGACGTTATTAACTTTCATAAAATAAGTGCCTATACCGACCGGTCGTGCATTAACGTGAAAAATTACTAGCGTTTGAGGCAAAAATGCTCATTTTAAGCATGCCGTTAAAAAATCGCATTCGCGAATATAATCCTGCAACCCTTTACCGTGGGGGAAAAGTTAACGAGTGTTATTTAAACCAGGCATGTCGGTTCGTATCGCAGTAAAGTTCCACTTTGAAAAATTTGCCCAAATGATGACTCATATGCGAGCAAACCTTTCAAGCTGTTAATAATTACAGCTGGACTGCTAAAATTAAAACCTTCAATCAATTTCAAAAAGGCTATATAAAATAAAGAAATCAGGTTCATATATTATTACAGTAGGTATAATGTATGCTCGGCAGTTTCACTTGGGTGCCACCCATAATAGACTAAAATTTCTAGGATGAAACCCATTAGAAGAGGAGGAGAATATTATAAAAATAAGAGAAAAAATAATTTACGGGCGATCTGAGGTCGGGAAGGGGATGGGAGGCGGCTTTTAAGGGTAAAAATGTTTTTTCTCGATTACCGGCAAAACTAATAGTCCTATGGAAAAAAGTCAAAAGGAAAAGTTGCAGGTAATAAAAAGATCTCAAACTTTTGTATTCACACTTTATTCACATAACCTCAAAATTTATATGAAAAATTGATGAAACCAAGTTCTTGGTTTTTTATTTTTTTCTTTTACAAAAATGTTTTTTCATTCACGAAATTTGGTGAAAACTTACCTTTTTATGTCCTTAATAGGCTGTAATTTATTTGATTAGAAATATTACTATTTTTATGTTTGATTTGATTGATACATATAAAAATAGAGACCAATCAATCAACTCAAAAATAAAAATAGTAATATTTTCTTTAAAAAATAGTATGCTTAACGTAACATATAACCTTAAGATTAAAATTGAATGATATTTTAGTGCGTTTTCTGAAAAGATTTTATTATTATTATTTCTTCTTACCATCGGAAAGTAGAGATTGCAACGAACAGAAAGCATACCAACTTTTTGAAAAAAGGTGACTTTTTGACAGGTGAATTTTCTATAGAAAATTAGGGTGCTTTTTCGATATTAATTCAAAATAAGGTGAAAAAATAAATATTTGTAGTCAAATAAATTACAGCGTATTAAGGACATAAATAGGTAAGTTTTTACCAAATTTCGTGAATGAAAATACATTTTTGTAAAAGAAAAAAATAAAAAACTAAAAACTTTGTTTCTTGAATTTTTCACATAAATTTTGAGGTTATGTGAATAAAGTGTGAATACAAAAGTTATAGATCTTTTTATTACCTACAATTTTGCCTTTCGACTTTTTTCCATAGGACTATTAGTTTTGCCGGAAATCGAGAAAGAAACATTTTTTACCCTTAAACCGAGCCCCTACCCCCTTCCCGACCTCAGATCGCCCGTAAATTATTTTTCCTTTCATTTTTATAATATTCTCCTCCTTTTCTAATGGGTTTCATCGTACTATAATTTTTTTTGTTTTAAAAATTATCGGCACCTGGTCTATAAGTTCTAGAGGTTCTAAGTTCAAAGAAATGTTGTACAACATTTTTATACATTACTAGCTGACCCGGCAAACGTTGTTTTGCCATACAAAAAAAAAAGTTTGAAAAATAGATGTTGGCCGATTCTCAGACCTACTGAATATGTATGCAAAATTTGAGAAGAATCGGTCAAGCCGTTTCGGAGGAGTACGGTAACTAACACTGTGACACGTGAATTTTATATATCAGAAGATATTAGATGGGGCGACTTCGTCAATATTGACAAAGCCCCTTAAATAAAAGATTAAAAAAAAGATATTAGATTAGATTATATCGTCTTTTAAAAAAATACCACATACAGCTTGTGATTCATCTACCTCTTTCTAAGAGAAAAAGACATACTGTTTTGTATAGCTTATGTCACTATAGTAGGGTAAAAATCTTTATTCCACGCAACATAGTTAACTTTAAGATAAAGATAACATTTCTTTAAATCCTAAGCTTCATTGACCTTTATAAGTTTAATCACAAACGAACATAAATGATAAATGTATACACTGATATAGAATCATATATCTTCTACCAAAACTATTATTTTACGAAATGTCTTAAAAACGTATAGCTCAGGGCTTAGATTCTCAGTAGTGTGATAAATCACTCTCGTGAGTGATGTCCATCGTATTTGTCTACTGAAAAAACGCTGCCATAGGTTAACTAACATGAGGGTAGTTTCGATGGGAATATAGTAGTAGCATTGTCTTTATGTTTAGTTTATATGTTAGTATGTATGAAGGGCGGAGAATATACTGTTATTGTCTAATAAAATTCCCAGATTATCTTCTAATATATAAAATTCACGTGTCACAGTGTTAGTTACCGTACTCCTCCGAAACGGCTCGACCGATTTTCCTGAAATTTTGTGTACATATCCTCTAGGTCTGAGAATCGGCCAACATCTATTTTTCAAACCATTTTTTTTTTAGTATGGCAAAACAACGTTTGCCGGGTCAGCTAGTTTAATATAAATTAAGATTATAGGAAGAAGATTATAGAAAAACTGTAAAATTATTAATAAAAATCATTTTAGTCAGTGTTAGGGCCTCGTTCACCATCTTCAAGTAAGGCGTTGATTAGTTACTTATCGATTAGCGTTATTTGTCAAGTAATAGCTACGAGTAACTTCTGTCAATTTCAATTTTTTAATCTTAAAATTACTGCTACTCGAACGTCGTGAACGTCGCACGTGTAGTTACTGGTGACTTTAACTAGCGATTAGTCTACTTGGCGCTTTACTTGAGAATGGTGAAAGAGGCCCTTAGTGTCGCTAAAACTCAAGAACAGCTAGGTGGGTTTAGTTGATTTTGAAAGGATTGTCGTAATCCAGGGAAGGTTTACATGAAGAGAAAACCTACCACGAAGAATATATCAAAATAAAATATAGGTATCTTATTTTGAACAGTCTTCATGGTAGGTTTTAGTTTTCGTCTTTCCTTTGGAGACAAAATTATTTCTGTTATAGACTTTCGTTAAAGATTCCTAGACACCTTATTGTATCAAATGATCATTTATTATAGTAAAAATAATCATTTATTCACGAGAAAAATACCTGACAGTATATACGCAAATTCTCCAAACATACATTTATTGAAACTAAAGATATAGTTAACTCAGTAAAAGAAAAGCTTTGCGTCGATATGTTAGACTAAAAGTTTTCAACAACAGTTCAAACACTTTGTGGCTCGACATACAAGGATCTTCTTTCAGAGCACGATCTTTGTATCAAACATTAAAACCATTGTTCTATTTTCAATTGATGCAATGTATTTCGTCGAATAAGTCCATGCATAATATTGATTAACTAATTGTGCATTATTTTTTCCATAATAAGGCTAAGAAATATAAAAAAAAAATCATAATTATGATTAGGTAAAGAATATTACGAAAAATCTTACAAAGGCAAAACGAGTAGGTATAACTAGAACGACTAAAATTTAGTTCGGAATATAAAGGAGTCTCTTGGCAGTAAGAAATGAAGAGTTGCGACAATTTCATAAACTAGAGATTCCTATTTAAAATTATTGTGCAGACAAAGTTAAAGACGGTTGCTAAAATGGACTCTCAAATTGCTTAAAATCAAAGGTGTTGAAAATTAAATTGAAATGGAAGTTAAAAATCTCTACAAAAATCAATTAATTAATAATTATAATGAAACATTCAAATAAAACCACTTTCTACGGATTTCGATGCGTGTATCCGTTTTAAATATTAGTCCGGCGTTTTGGAAGCTTTTCAGTCACCATGGTAACGGGAAGACTAAGCTGTAAGGTGTCCTATGTCATCAGTGTTATTACGGGATTAAGCCACATTTGATATTTAAAGTTACAATGACCATTTAAATTATCATAGACTTTACGTGAGAATTTTCTCACAAACTATTTTATCTGCAATAGTGCTTGTATTGGCAATAATGAGCTGAGTATCTGAGTTTGTCGTCATGTACAAACACTGATTAGTAGTGAGTGGCTACTGTGGTTGGACGTTGCGATGAACTACGCCATTCCGTTACCGAGAGAACATAGAAACAAAACTCCTTAGAAGGACCTCTTTGGTATAAAGAATCGGATATTACAAAAAATACTTATTCTTTTTGAAGAGAGTCATAAAGAATTAAGAATATAAGTATAATCACCTCATTTCCTGTTACATGGTGCGGTAAGAGCCACCTAATCGAATATAAGTAGAGAATGACCTCTCCAAGAGCACAAAATTAAGAGAAGGAGTTTTGGTAGGTACCTATTAACGTAACGCATTTCAACACCTATGTAAAAAGAGTTCCCATTTTTGAATTGTTATAATTTGTATCCTATCTAGTAGATGTGTCTATCATCCGGGATGTATTTATCAGTTCCAGTGATTGCCGACTACTCGAGTTGTAGGGAATGAGTTTTATCTACTCTATTTAACTAAAGACTCTACCTAGTCTTATTTATTTAAAGAGTCAACTAAGCTCACGCAGTGGGCTGTTTACTATTTTACTACATAAAGTGATTATACTATGGACACACAAAATTTACTATTGTTTACTTAACTGTGGGTAGGTGTATTATGAACTGTGATTTATTTTAAGATATTATGAACATAATACTGTCCTGTCTTAATTATTAAAACAGGACAGTATTATTCAATTTTAATAGGGTTAAGAAATAATGGTGATAATTTTAATGAAATTTAGATGTCTGTTCTCATAATAATATATATTTTGTCATGAATATACAATTCTCGTATTGAGGTGATTATTTCCAAAATCTTCGAAACGGCTCTACCGATTTTTATAACTTTGCGCGTATATTGAATAGATCTGAAGATAAGTACGCAAGTGAAACTGCAGGACACAGCTTGTAGGTATATAATTAATTTGTCTATTTTTAGGGTTCCGTACCCAAAGGGTAAAAACGGGACCCTATTACTGAGACTTCGCTGTCCGTCCGTCCGTCCGTCCGTCTGTCACCAGGCTGTATCTCAAGAACGGTGATAGCTAGAGAGTTGAAATTTTCACAGATGATGTATTTCTATTGCCGCTATAACAACAAATACTAAAAATAATATAAAATAAATATTTAAGGGGGGCTCCCATACAACAAACATGATTTTTTTACCGTTTCTTGCTCGATACTAATAACGTTGCCTTATGTTGCATAGATAATGGTACGGAACCCTTCGTGCGCGAGTCCGACTCGCACTTGACCAATTTTTTTTATAACGTTTTAACATTTATAGTCAAACAACGGACGATGCTCGAAAAGCGTCGATCTACTTTTCCTCTACAATAAATTGTACATAAAGGCAATGCACGTGGGTCACGCATAACATTTCATAGATTTATATCCTCCATTTATGTCCAAATTAAGATATACTGTTTTATCAGTTTTACCTAAAAATGTTATTTGGTAATAGTTAGGTAAAATTTTGATCAAAGTAGTTGTAGTACCTAAACTATTAGTAACTATAGTTTTACAACAGATGGCGCTCATCAAATGATGTTATTTTTTAAATCCCGCTGTTAAGTTTATCCGTGTTAAAACGTCGTTCCAACATTTTCAACGTTTGGTATCACTTCTCGGCCTTTTGGCTAAGATCAAAGTGTAGTATCTGTTCTTTTCAGCTTAACATCTGAAATTCCCTCATCGAGGAACCAGTATATTAAACTGATTTTTGTAATTAGACGGGATGAACGGGGCTCGCTCCACTCCCGTCACGGGTCGGCCCGGCATTGCAGTGGCGCCGCGCCGGGATCGGACGACCTATAAAACCCATGAGTAAAGAATGACAATGTAGGCCCTTCGCATTACTTTGATCGTAAAGTACTATTTGGTATGGGTATCGTAATGTGCTACAAAGTACTAACGAGTTTCTTAAGCAGTTATTTTCAAAATAAATCTAGGCTAAATTAGCAAATTGTGCAATAAAATATTTAAAAGTATATTTCTTAATTTGTAGATTACATATCTACTAACTAGTACAAATATTAGAACTAAATTTTAAATAGAGTTCAAAATGAAAATTCAAAAGCGACGGGCCTCGTGGTGTAGTGGTTCTGGTAACGGACTGCCGATCAAGAGGTCGCGGGTTCGATTCCCGCTCGGGAATCATTTGTGTGATTTTTCTAATTGTCATACAAATGTTTGTACTGCGTCTGGGTGTTTCTATGTAATATAAGTAAGTATTTACAAAAGAAAAGTAGTATATGTATTCTATCCGTATTCTGGTACCCATAACACAAGCATATAAGCTTAGCTTGGGACCAGAGGACGTTGTGTGAAATGTCCATGAATATTTATATATATATTTATTTATTAAAATATATTACATCGGTTACAATTTTGAATAAACACAATCTAAGACCCAAACCCAAATGATCAAAATAGTTAGTATTCTACAGCAATTTAGTCTTATAAGCCAATATACGATGCCTATGGGAATGTCGGGATCATCACGTAGCTATGACAAAAATTTAATTCATGAATATAAAATTTATATGCATACCACGATTGCACTCTATTAAGAATGCATAGCAGGTTACTGAGAGCTAAAATAAAATGTTAAGCTTCATTTCATACACAACACTCTACAGAGTTTTAGATAAAAAAATCTGATTTTATCCACTAGTTTTACCCATAATTTATGAATAACATCTTTGAATATATTTTAGTATAAAATAATAGTCACAAATGAATTACATAGTTGTATATTTTTAATTTTTATCTGCTTTTACACATTGACTGCTTAACATAAGCTGCCTTCTATATAGAAAACCACTACACGATGTCCAATGCCAAGTGCACATCTAGTGGCTTCCTGTAGTCTTGACAATGACATTGCTCAACCCTGCTTGGGAGCCCCTCTATCGCTCTACACAGCGATTATGTTTAGAGCTAATAAATTTTTTTTTATCAAAGATTATTGATCACTAAATAAATGAATGATAGGTATAGCATTTTATAAGCTCATTATAAGCCTAGTTTAAATATACAGCAACAGGAAATAACAAGTTACCAAATGCGTCGTCTATTAAATGAAATAGTAAAAATTCCATCTTTATTCCAAAGCTATATCGTAAGATCTCTTAGAGTAAGAGCAGGTCACTATGAAATATGCATACAACATTTACACAGCCCGAGGCATCCATTCCTTAATGTTGACTGAACCGAACAGATTTGCAACTCACCGAACATCCTTTAAGAAAAAGGAGAGACCGAAAAAAGATCGGAAAGTAAAAAAAAATTGAACCACTAAATATCACTCTACTGAGGGTTTGGTCACAAAAAAAGAGGCCATTTTAAAGTTATATTTTTCACAGTTGTTTTTTCTATTTTGTAAACCAAGAAATTAGTCAACCAAGATGACCCAACTTGTGGCAGCCTCCAACAGGGTGGGCTGAGAACATCGTTAAATTTTCAAGGAGCCGCCGGGCCACGCGTTGTGGCGTTCTACAGGGGAGGCCAATGATCAGCGGTATACGGAATAAAAATTGGTCAAGTACGAGTGGGACTCGCGCACGAAGGGTTCCGTACCATTATCTATGCAACATAAGGCAACGTTATTAGTATCGAGCAAGAAACGGAAAAAAAAAACCATTTTTTTGTATGGGAGCCCCCCTTAAATATTTATTTTATTTTATTTTTAGTATTTGTTGTTATAGCGGCAATAGAAATACATCATCTGTGAAAATTTCAACTGTCTAGCTATCACCGTTCTTGAGATACAGCCTGGTGACAGACGGACGGACGGACGGACGGACGGACGGACAGCGAAGTCTCAGTAATAGGGTTTCCGTTTTTACCCTTTGGGTACGGAACCCTAAAAAGGGTAATGGATGGATGCCCGGAAGCATCGGTCAGAAATCGCTACAGTACAAACAAACATTATTGCAATAAAAACTGTTCTAAACCTGTTTCCATATGCAGCATGGTTTCCATGATGAAAGAATCGTTTAATGTATTGACGACAGATTAAAAACCACTGCATGGTAAATGTACGAGCTGCAAGTAAGAGGTGGTACCAGTACATTGAGCAGTATGACCGTCTTTCTTCTGGCTCTACTTGACACAAGAATACGATTATATTTAAGTCATCAGCAAAACGTTCAGTTGAAGAATAAAATTGAAATCGGAACTGTTTGAATCCTAATAAATTGTCAACAATATTATACAATTTGTCGTTACTGTTAATAGATAACATTTATAATTAATGTTAAAATGTTTGTGGCCAATAAATATTGGTTCTCCATTCAATACAGGGTCTGCAACAGTTGGTAATATTAATGTTTATAATATCAGGCAGTATACATAATATATTATAGATATCCTTTGAAAATTACGGATATTTATTATATTATTACTAGCTGTCCCGGCAAACGTTGTTTTGCCATACAAATGTCAGGGAGGGGGGAGGAGGTATTTGAAAAATAGGAGCCGATCCTCAGACCTACTGAATACGCATATAAAATTTGGTAAAAATCGGTAAAGCCGTTTCGGAGGAGTACGGTAACTAACATTGTGACATGGAAATTTTATATATTAGAAGATGGACAAAAGGGGCAAGTGCGTAGCACTTACAACCGTCGGGCATGTATCACCAGATGTATGAGTGAGTGTGGATGAAGCCAAGGAAGTATGGATCGAAGCAGAAGGCGCTCTATAGTCTCTGCCTACCTCCATGGGAAAAAGGCGTGATGTTATGTTATTATGGACAGTCACTATATCCCTTTATGTACCGAAATATATAAATTAAACTAATGGTGCATCTTGGCGATAACAGTAAAACAAAACTGAGCAAGTACAGACAAGATGCCAGTCATAGAAAGAAAAGACACAGATCCCAATCTTCTCATCCAAATGACATACCTGTTTGAAGCTTTTAAAAGTGATGTTACGAAAAGTACTATCTCACACGAACGACCGCTTTATTATACCAGAGTTGCGGCAACCCAACTACTACTAAATTATGATTATAGAATCTATTTCTACGATAAAAACGAAGGCAATACAAGCTTATTTTAGTTTAGAGCTAATCAAAAATAAACGAGAAAATCAAACCAAATGTGTTTCTATATCAGTTTTCCACAAGCAAGTTATGAAGGCACTAAAAGATCACTTCATTTTATCGAGTGTTGTCGAAATACGCACACGACGCGTTTTCAGCTCTCTCCTGATTTAGCTGAGAATTGCTTGTTTAACATATTTTTTTCGTTTCTGTCTCGTTTACGTTTAGCGTAACGATTTCGTACGCTTTATGTATTTGAATTGGAAGTTGGCCTATTGTGATTGCTCTCTTTTTATAACAACGTATTCAACTCAATGCAAATTTGGTGAGTACACTCGTTACTTTCGAGAGAACATAAAATTTGCTTAGAAAAATATAAAATTGTTTTATCATTTTAGCTTTTTGTTGAAACTGAACTATAGATGTAGATGTTGGTATTCATAAGCATGTGTACTCACAATTTTATCATCGGTTTGTTAATGTATCTCGTACTTAATAGCTTTTTAGAGTTCCATATCCAAGTAACCTTAGTATCCTTCGGAATTTTATCCCACGTACAATAAAGTTGTGGAATGAACTACCTACCGAGATTTTCCCATTGAACTACAGCATAGAGTTCTTCAAAAAAGGTGTGAAGAGATTTCTGCAGGGTCGGTGATGCGCGAGTGATACCCCTGGTGTTACAGACGTCTATAGGCTACGGTAACCGCTTTCCATCAGACAGGCCGTACGCTTGTTCGCCACCTACGTAGTATAAAAAAAATGTAAAACAAAACCCTATTACTAAGACTGTGAGTCTTAGTAATATGGGCTGTTCAAATTTAAAATATTATTTCTTGCAATCACTTAGATGGCATCATTCAATCATTTAGCCTTTTGATGTCTTCTTAAACTACAGATTTAATCCTCGATTCAGGTAAAAACTAGTATTTGTTTGACATTATAAATAAGAAGGTTTAAAGTCATCTATTGGGCTCGGTAGGAAAGTAAGGCTTACTTTTATTATCCTGATGATTATTGTAATTAGTGACGGGCCTCATGGTCGAGTGGTTTATGTAATGGACTGACGTTCACGAGGTCGCGGGTTCGATTCCCGCTCGGGGCAATCGTTTGAGTAAATGTCATACAAATGTCTGTTCTGCATCTGGGTGTTTCTATGTATTATAAGTATGTATTTACAAAAGAAAAGTAGTTTATGTAGTATATCCATATTCTGGTACCCATAACACAAGCATATAGGCTTAGCTTGGGACCAGAGGACGTTGTGTGAAATGTCCATGAATGTATTTTTAATTAAATTATTATGTAATACCTATTCTTACTATTTAAACCTATATAAGACCAAAAGCGTAATACAGTAAGCACGTGAAAATCTATGTTAATTATATTCAAAGCGATTCCTGTAGGTGATCGCATAA
This sequence comes from Orgyia antiqua, assembly GCA_916999025.1. NCBI lineage: Eukaryota > Metazoa > Arthropoda > Insecta > Lepidoptera > Erebidae > Orgyia > Orgyia antiqua. The sequence goes on from OU779862.1 coordinate 27,961,501, forward strand.
ATTATGCTAAGCTTAAAGCTACTCAAGCTATTTGATGTTTATTACCTGAAGTTGGTATATTATAATAATATACATTCACTTAGGTACATAATTTTATCTATTATTATATTTAAACGATGATAAACAATATATTTTATAGATCCATCGTAACACAGGCTACGTTTTATTAATCATACTTGTTTAGTTTTGCATGTAGAATAGGTACCAATGTATTGATTTCATAAAGAAAGTTTCTCCATAAATAGAATAAAGTAAAAAGCATAGCGAGTCAATCGCAAAATATTAATAAATTAATCTAGAATAAAGTAACTTTTTGCACAATAAAAATTCATTTACATAAGTGAAGAATTAAATGTTACAATATATTGTATAATTGGTGATCCTATCGCTACAAGGCAATCTCATCCGGACAAACATGGGATGGAAATTTGCGATTGGAAAATGAAATAAATGATTTTGGATCATAATCTTTTTTAATTAACCACTAGCAGGCAAAAATAGGCAGGCTGTCCGTGTGGTGACGGATTAAGAATACAATTTTCACCACCCCATTTCCTTCCCAGGGTGCTGTAAAAGCCAGCTAAGGATATTACACATATAACATACTCTGTGAGAGATGGGAAACTCGAAAATAAACCCTGTGCCAACACGCCTGGTCAGCGCGGCACAGTAGACCATAATCCCTCCTAAAGTGGAGGAGGCCCGTGCCCAACAGTGGGACTTCAATGGGCTGGAGAGAGAGAGGCAAAAATAATCAAAATATTTTATATATTTTGATTATTTTAGGAATAGCCTCGCAAAGATCGTCTGTCAATTGGATTAATTCTGTTTAACAGATGCCAAGTAAATACTAGCGAGTTGAAGTAGATAAGATCTCCGGAAATTACTTTAGAGTATTAACCGAATAGTCACCAGTTAGTATAAAGTAAATGGTTGATCGATGATGCGATTGCATGACCACGTAATTGTTACTTCAAGTCCACTTCTCGCCTACTATAAGCTTGCGTGCGAACACTTGCCATTCCTTTAGAGATAATTTGGTTTTGTTTTTATCGCCATCAAATTGGTCGTATATTTATTGTTTATATTTTACTATCTACGCAGTGTTGCCTGTTTGTTAAGTTAGAGAACATAAAATTTAAGTGAAAGCTAGCAGGATGCAAAATTTTATTAAAATCAGTTTGAGTCGTTTGGGCTTGAAAAAGGGAGCGTCAACAAATACACTCCATTATCTTAGGATGCGTTAATCTCAGGTGCTAGCTATAGGTCGCGTCATGTAAAAAGAACATTGGCGGTCAAGCTGCGCATAGGTGATTTATCGGTTTTCTATGTAATACCTATTAAGAATAACAAATATGTAGGTACCAAGCCACGACTCGCAGGCGAAATCCTAGTTCCAACATAAAATAATAGGCGCATAACTTTCCTGCGAGAGTGTACCCATGCGCAAAGACGCCTCTACCACTTTCTTCCAGCGTTATTTTTACGTGACGCGTACTAAACCTTCATACCGAATTTCATAAAAAATAATCATGGCATTTGACCGTAAAAAAAAATAAGTCTAAACATTCATACACTTTTCAATTCATAGCATTATCAGGATACATTCCATCTGATAGAGCGATTATATGCGCATAGAGATAAATAGGCCATCGACGTAGTGCCTTTCAATGCAGTTTGTTTTTGATTCAACTCAACAAAGCGAATTCTATTGGATGCACGCCTGTCGCAACATTTGTGACACATCGCTGCATTTAAAAACGTTGGGTTCATGTTTCATCCTTTATAACTAGAAACTAGCTAATGCTCGCGATATCACCCTAGTTTATAGTTTTTCAGCCTTCCTTCGCCAAATGTACATCAAACCTTAACATATTATACAAAAAGACCATCCTCATTAGCCATTCTACCTATTAAAAACAAACCGCATCAAAATCCGTTGCGTATTTTAGAAGATAGAAGCCAACATAGGGACATACAACTTACAAATACATAACGACTTTGTATTATATCATGTAAATATATTGCATAGTAGCTAGTAGCTATTGCCTTTGACGTCGTACGTTTGGAATTCGGAATCACTACAGACATAATATATAATAAAGCATAAAATATATAATAAAGTGCATAAAACAGCTTCATTTTAGTTTTTTTTTAATTAAAGGTGCATTATTCGAAACCATTTCTTATTTCGTCTACTGTCATTATTTTGCCTTTATCCTGCTATTTGGAGTCAGTGTAACATGTGTGATACATGGTTAACTCTTCTTTCTTTCATATCCTATTTTAAATAGTCAATCCATTTTTTCCTTTGTCTTCCTTTGTACTTTTACCAACAAAGTAAGTATTACGCCAATATTCTTCCAAACTAAAAGCATAAATCTACTAAAGTTATTCTTTATCATCCTTTTATATCAGTAAATTATAAGTGCCAATATAGATTATTCACACTTGAATCACGGTTATTCAATAACAAACTTTTCCTATAATATGTTAGAGTTAAATACAATCTCATTCCGTTATATTCTTAGATTACGTATTTTTAGTTATTATGAAACAAAGTCGTTATTTTTGTATGTATGTGCCTATGTGAGCTTATATCTTCAAACTTACGCAACAGATTCTGATACAATTTTTTTATAGATAGAACTTGCTGTTGCCCGCGACTTCTTCTGCGTGAAATTTTAAAATCAAACAGAAGTTTACTGTACCACTCGATAGATGGCGCTGTACGTACATTTTTAAATCGCACTATGGTTTGTTTACACACATTATCACTTAAGCTCGTCAAAATTTTTGGTTATTATTCCGCTTTTCGCATTTATAAATCAGTAAGGATAAGGGTAAGGATGGTTCAAGTTGTGGCTTCTTTGTATAATTTATTAGAGTTTGGTTTCCAAATACCACGCATACGAAGTTACGCGCAGCAGCTAGTTGTTAATAAAAGGGACAGTCATTCCGTGATACATGACTATCGTAATGTGGACAGACAACTATGAATAAAACATACGCAATGTAATATCATAATCTGCCAATATCTCTCAGACTTGTTTACTTGTGTTAGAATCTTATGAATGCTATGGATTAAACATAAATGGACATGTGATTTCGTTCTCTTGGTCTTGATGTTTATGTACAAAAAAGTACAGCTAGGTACATAAAATAAGGTACAAAAATAGCTGTAATTAAGAAAAATAGTAGAATACCGTTTAACAATTAACAAGTAACGTTTTCAGCTTACAGCTTGTCCGTGTGGTGACGGATTAAGAATACAACTGTCATCACCCCATTTCCTCCCCTAAACGCTGTAAAAGCCAGCTAATGGATATTGTACACATATAACTTCCTCTGTGAGAAACGGAAAACCTGTGCTAACATACCTGGTCAGCACGGCATAGCAGACCATAATACCTCCCAATGTGCCCAACAGTGGGACGTTAATGGGCTGGAGAAGAAGTAGAAGAAGTTTTCAGCTTAACTTCTTCCTCCTAAATATTTATTTTGACGAGCCTCGTGGTTGAGTGGTTTATGTAACGGACTGCCGAACAAGAGGTCGCGGGTTCGATTCCCGCTCATGACAATCATTTGTGTGATTTTTCTAATTGTCATACAAATGTTTGCATGCATCTGGGTGTTTCTATGTATTTTAAGTATGTATTTAAAAAAAAAGTAGTATATGTATTCTATCTGTATTCTGGTACCCATAACACATGCATATAAGCTTAGCTTGGGACCAAAGGACGTTGTGTGACATGTCCATGAGTATTCTTCTTTCTTGTAACTATCACTAATCCTGAGATGACCTGGTGAGAGATGATCCTGAGAGGCCTGGTGACAGACAGATGGAAAGCGAAATCTGAGTAATAGCGTCACGTTTCACTATGCACAGAACCCTAAAAACATTCACGTAAAGTTATTGCTAAATACAATCATAATATTATGTACTTACTTCATAATTCATAATTTTTGATGTGGTTCGGGTCGAGTAGCTTATGAAACAGACTACATTTCACGAGGAAGCGGGTTCAATTCCCGTTCGGGACAATCATTTGTGTGATATTTATAATTTCGTCTGGGTGTTTCTATGTACTAAAAGTAGGTATGTATTAACAAAAGACAAGTAATTTACGTAGTATGTCCGTATTCTGGTATCCTTAACACAAGCTTATAAGCTTAGCTTGGGACTAGAGGACGTTGTGTAAAATATCCATATTTATTTGAAAAATATATATCAAAACAGCAATTCCCAATGAAAATACAATCAAAAGCACAATAAGAATATAAGTGACCATTGATCTGTGTTCACATCATGCTGCGGTATTGAAAATGTAATAAAGACACCCGCTTGCTCGTTTTCTACCCATAAATTCTATTCCAACTGCTTGATATATTGTTATATTCCTTTTGTGAACATACTGAACCTTAAATGTACCTTTTTACGAACGTACAAAAGTTATTGTAGGCCACTCATCGATAACTTACGAATCATGAGTAGGTAAATTTATTTGAATTGACTAAAAACAGTGAACTAGGTACCTACAAAATTAGAAGCATTATTTACAAATATTTCATTATCTTAATGCCATGATAAGTAAAATGTTTGTTGAGAAAGTTTGAAAAATCAAGGCAAGGGATACAAAAAATGTTATTATCATCTTAAAAAAGGCTAGTTCAGAACAAAATTATTTATTTATTTATTGTTACACTTCATGCACATACATTTATGCAAAGGCGGGCTTAATGCCTAAGGCATTTTCTGCCAGTCAACCATACAGAAATACAAGAGGCAGGTGTGTAAAAAAAACACAAAGTAAAAAGAAAATATCAGAAACTAAAGAGTGTCCATAGAAGTCACGTTGGATAAATACATTTTTGATATAAAAGGAAAAATAAACATACACAAAGATTGTAAATAACGCGAGTACAAATATGATTAAATACACATACACATATAAGAATATAACTGAACATACATAAATACATATATAATTGAACATACATAAATATATAACATAATATATACATAAATATGATAAATAATGGCAGAGTTGTGACAGCAGTAGCTACAAAAACCAAGGGACGAGTGGAGCAATGCTATTTTTGAGCTTGTGATACCAAGCGCTCATAGTGACGGCGTAGTTTTCTTTTGAAGGCCTTATGACTAACGCTCATCCTGATTTCCGGAGGGAGAGAATTCCACAGAATAATAGGCTGGACGAAGAAAGAAGAGTGAACAAGAGTAGTACTGTGAGAGGGACATGAGAGGAGAAGATTGCCAGAGGATCGTAGATTTTTATCGTGAGTCGAGCAGAGTAATTGAAAATGAGAAGTGAGGTATGCTCCATGCGTTAGGAGACTTCAAGATAGTATTATTACGTAGTAATTATCTCTATTAGTCTAAAATAAAACTTAATGAAAAAATTGGTCAAGTGCGAGTCGGACTAGCGCACGAAGGGTTCCGTACCATTATCTATGCAACATAAGGCAACGTTATTAGTATCGAGCAAGAAACGGTAAAAAAATCATGTTTGTTGTATGGGAGCCCCCCTTAAATATTTATTTTATTTTTAGTATTTCTTGTTATAGCGGCAATAGAAATACAGCATCTGTGAAAATTACAACTCTCTAGCTATCACCGTTCTTGAGATACAGCCTGGTGACAGACGGACGGACGGACGGACGGACGGACAGCGAAGTCTCAGTAATAGGGTCCCGTTTTTACCCTTTGGGTATGGAACCCTAAAAAGTGAACTATGTAGCTGAACAATATAGCTGTAATATACAGCTATGTTGTTCACATTGGGCATCGTTTAAATACAATTTTAATATCCTTCGTTGGTTACTAGCCCATTACACATAATAGCATATTAATAATGCTTTCAAACAATTCTTTAAATCCTTACTATAACAACAACATAATAATTTGATAATATAATTAATGTCTAAAACATCAACGTTGATAGGTGGCATATTTTAAAAATAATGTGCGACCAATTTCACGGTTTGTGAACAGTTCCTGCCAGCCGCCAACAAGCTTGAAATGAATTATTACTCACAATCACTAATTCCTTCTTGGGTTTAATACGAATTTCTCGTCCTAATAATATTAAACTGAAACTTTTGAAAATTAGTGGATGTTTTAAGTACTTTACTATTTCCTTCGTTAGATTTATGTAAATTGTCAATGTTGAGTATTACAAGAAGACGGGACGGTCTTAAATTTCCCTTATAGAGCAAGAGCCTACGACGGCCAGAGCTTCCTCATTTCATAAAAGTTGAAAGTTTCTCTGTACATATTATCTTCTACAAAGGTACGAACGACCAGAGACTAATTAATAATACATTAATACCTTCTTTAGGATAGCAAGGATTTGCGTAGATACTTGTAGTCTTAATCGAGTTTATTTAGTAGAGCCGAATATATTATTATGAAGAAATTAAATAAAACCGCTTTTTATGGATTTAGACGCATATATTTGTTTAAAATTTTAGCCCGATGTTTCGGAGGATAGGCCGCAACAATGGTCACGGATGTGACTGAGCTGTAAAGTGCCCTCTACCATCAGTTGTTACGGGGTTACAAAATATACGCGTCTAACTTCGTAAAAAGTGGTTTTATTTAAACAAATGAGTCGCAAAAGTATTAGATAACACTACGAATATGAAAAAATGTTTCCTAGTTAATACCTCGGTAAACTTTAAATCGTACCCAATTTTTGTCATGCGTATTATTCATAAAATTCATTTTAGATGTGTCGATTTCAGTTGTAAAACTTTTTAATACATGCCGTAAAATTTAAAATCAACGTTCGTTGTTTTTTACATCCTGTAAACAAATAAAACGAAAATGCTTTATTCCACTACCAAAAAATTAAAAAGTGCGTTGTCATAAAAAATGCCATTATAGAAACCCGTTCTTTTCACTATCTTGTTTGCCATTGCTTTAGATTTGTTGTACTTAAAACTACGTACATTTAACATTATTTAAGTAAATTAATGCCAATTTCACACACAGCAGACTTTACGAAATTTAATGACTATTTTGTAACCGTATTTATTTATTTATTTATTTATTTAATTACATGCAAGCTTACAGTAAAACCAAAACACTAGCATTACAAATCAGAATATCACATGTAGAACATAATTCGACAATTGTATTATTTATTGTATTAAGCATGTGAGATGTGCAGGACATATCACCAGTCTTCTGCACTTCCCTTACACTCTGGGCAACCGCTGCCTTGCTCTCTTAATATTCCTTCAAACATTCATTGGAAAAAGTACAGTGCATCTAACAAACAATCATTAACATGAATTTAGGGAAAATCTACAACATTATTATTGTTTTCATTATTATTGTGTAACAGTATTGTTTTCTTTTACTATAAAGTTTCTTATCCGGTAAAGATAAAATCACAATGTTTTATTTTTAGGATAGAGCGTGTAATGAGCCGTCTCAGTGCTTCAATTGACCGCCCCTTCGCCTTATCGGCAATTCACTTCATCTTTATATTCTTTTAAGCTATCCAATCGAACATTTTAAGAAAATCTATTGTCACTATCTGTTGAAATCACATTGAATATTACATTTGTTGTATATCTAAAGTTGATTTTTTTATTTCAGATTAAGGATGATTTTTATTACATTTTCAAACAGTTTTACAGTAGTAGATGGCGCTCTATAGTCTCTGCCAACCCCCGTAAGAAGAGGGTGTGATGGTATGATGATGACGTGTCTGCTATTTATCTGAACTTAGAACTATGTCTCCACAATATAAAATATATGTCGTAGGAGACTTGATTAAAATAGTTTACTTAAGGATTTTTAGTTTTAACTTAGGATCCAAGATTGTGATGTGGGTCCTTAAATGGTGTGAATGGTGAGTAATTCGTTTATTTACAGTAGTTGGTGAGACTGAATGGTGACCCGTTGAAATTTCATAAAAGCATCCTTCCAAACCAGCTACACGTGTCGTAAGCGACGGATCAATCTCATCGTAGTCCATAGAATGTTTTAGTTATCGTAGTTAGTTTATTCAGTATTACAATGTGTTTAGATGGATGACTGCTCTGGCTGTAACTACAGGTGATGTCTACGACGCTTTTCTCCGATATATAGTATAAGAGTAATATAAGTTACAAGAAACATACATATCACCTTACAAAGTATCTTAAATTTAGCTTAAAAGGAAAGATATTCTACTTTCACATCACATCTAAGTGAAACAAATTCTAATAAAGTAGAAATCTTTGGTTTTGAATATATAAAAAAAAATAAAGCATCTAAACGCTTACTTATTGGGTTAAAAGGCAGATTAATTATAAATATCATAATATAAATTAAGCTTAAGTTCTCAAATTATGTTCTAATAGCCGACTTAATTAACATTTGAAGATCAAGAAGCTTGTCTTTATTTTATGTTTTTCATAGATATACAATTATGTTCTTTCATTCTACATTAATATTAGGTTATTATTAACGGTTCTTTTAACATAATGTAACTTTAAAATAAACTAGATTTTTTCCGCAATTTCGTACGCGAGGAATTTTGAAACCGCACCAAATTTTACAAAAGAGCCATCCTCTTAAATCATTCTATCTATTAAAAATACAGCATAACAATCCGTTGCGTAGTTTTAAAAAAATGTAAGCTCACATAGGGACATATATACAACTTTGTTTTGTAATAATTAAGGATTAAGGAAAATTATGTTGATTGTGGTTACAAATTAAAAATAAAAGTATTACAGACCCCGTTATTCCTCAAGGTGCTGTGAAAGCTAGCTAAGGGATAATTTCAGCAGAAAACATCTTTTGTGTGACATAGAATACTTGAACCTTAATACTAATATCGCCTGGTCAGTGCGGTACGAATGGATGAGGGCATGCATTTGCAACGTATGGATACTTGTAGGCCACACTTTAGGCGATTAAAACTAATGACAATTCCTTCCTTATATATATTTGAAGTGTCTTGTGAAATATATATTTGTGAATAGTATATTATATATAATATATGTAGTAAAAAAGTGTAATAGTATATATGTAGAATAGTAGTTTGTGAATAGTGAATATATATTTGTGTGTATTTGAAGTGTCTTTGTGAAAAAGTATTTGCATTTGTTTGAATTTGTAGAAAGCAAGCGTCATGCTGATACGCTTCATAATTTAGTGACAAAAACTACACTCATTAACAATAGCTTTTATGCAATGGCACCTAAAATATATAATCATATACCGAAAAAATTTTGACAATGTACAAATTATGGGGAATTCAAAAATGACCTCAAGAGTTTTATTATTGACAGAGCGTATTATTCAGTGAATGAGATTTTTATTGAAAAATTTTTGTATAATATAATTTTAAGATTTTGACCTCATTTTTGAAAATTCTGGACGTATGTAATGTAATTGAACGAATGAAATATTTTTTTGTATACAATTTGACAGAAATGTATTATATTGCTGCATGATAATTTTATTAATGTTTTACAATAATTTGTATGCCTGTCGGCGAAACATGGCAAGCACATTTTTTATTTAAGATCAAAATACCCATGTTATACAAAGATTAATAAATAAATACATGCCCAATAGTGGGCTAAAGGTGCGCAGAGTTTTCGTTTTAATAGTTTAAATTCATTAGAAATAAATGCAGAAAGTTTTTATTTAGGTACTTGCTGTTGCCCGCGACTTCGTACGCGTGAAATTTTGAAATTAAACCTTAACAAACAGAAGTTTACCATATCACTCGATAGATGGCGTTGTACAGTTCTTTTAAATCGCACTATGGTTTGGTTACACTTAAACTCATCAAGATTTTTAGTTTTTAATCCCGATTTCCGCTTTTATAAATTAGTAAGGATAAGGATTGTTTTTAGTGCTGAGTAAGCTGTTAATAATCAAGCACATAAAAGTTATATATTTATCTAGCTGTTGCCCGCGTAGAATTTAGAAAATATTCCCCGTTTGTGTAACATTTCTCACTACTGCTTCTCGCCTATTAGTATTAGCGTGATTTTATATAGCCTATAACTTTCGTCGCTAAATGGACTATCCAACACTGAAAGAATTTTTCAAATCGGAATAGAGGTTTCTGAGATTAGCGCGTATAAACAAAACAAAACTCTTCAGCTTTAGAATAAATAAATTATAATAAGCCTAGAAAAGCAAAACTACTAAAAGCAACATAAGTCCGATATTTTAATAGCGGTCCGTTTTTATTCGGTCCCCTAGTTCATGTCTAAAATAATAGCCACTGGTGTATTTATATCGACAAAAAGATACCCTTAAGTTATGTTGCCAGTAGAAGCTCTTTTTCGGTAGATAAATATGAGCTATCTCTCAAGAGAGTCATTAATCATATCTACTACTGAGTAACAAAATTCTGAACTATTTGTTTTTCAGAGAATTCGTTATCAGTTTGTTTGGGAGAGAAAATGATTTCATATGAGTGTTTACATATTATTTAGTTTTTGTTTATGATTTGTATTATTTTTGTGTACTTTTCATCACCATAACGTCACGCCGTTTGTGTATGGGGGTAGATATCGGCTTCATTTACACTCATACATATGTCTTCTGATTTGAAATTTATAAGATAATTATAGGGGCAAAAGAAAAAATGTACACTTACGCTTAGCTTTAAAAAAATGTTTACCCTGACATTAAAATTGAATGGTTATCGATAGGCGATAATACAAATTTATCTGATTTTCGGGATTATCTCTTTTCAAATTTATTGTATGTGGTAAAATAATGCGATTGGATTTCAGCTAGGCGATACCCAACAAACGACTATGTATGTGTTTTCACCCCTACTATAAATTTTCTATAAGGGCAAGGCACGCATAACATTTCGAAGATTTATCTATCACAGATTTACACAAATTTACATCTAGTGATATTTTATTACCTATGTAACTATAATTCAAACCAATTTAAAAATAGTAAATTATACAATTTGATACTTTTCTGTTATTTTTCCCAATATACGTTAGAAGATATCCTAGAAAGATTCAATTTATTTTCCAGTTTCAATGTAATCCGGTAGCACAAATTAGAACATATGCTGGATATCTTTTAATCTATTCAATCTACTAAATTATCTCCAGCACACTAACGTCCCACAGCCTCCTTCACTTCGAGGGGGTTGTGGTTTACTATGCACCGCTGACCGGACATATTGACATAAGGTTTATTTTCGAGTTTTAGTTATATCTCTTAATATCTTAATCTTAATATTTCTTAGTTTGTTTTTACGGCACCCTGGGAAGGAAATGAGGTGGTGACACTTGTAATCTTAACCCATCACAACACGGACAAAAACACAATAAGATTTCGAAAATTACCAAATAAACGTGATATCTGTTTGATGACTCAAATCTTGATCACCTCCCCTATCACCTTTGATGCTCTGAAATTCGCAAAACATGCAGACATTATCATGCGTACGTGACATGATGCCTCGCGATCTGTAATGGAAATATAAAGGTCACATATTACTTAAACGATGTTCAAGTGTGTTTCCAAATATTATATGCATTTTTCGTATGAATTTCCCGTAGCATACAATTTTCTAAATATATTTAGATGTACTAAAAGTTTTATCTCAATTTGATACCTATAATATATATTGTCTATATGAACCCAAGTAACGGGGTAAGCAGAATGATGATGATGAGTACTTGTTGTTACAAATATGAAACTATAGACTATCTAGCTATCACCGTTCCGTTTTACATGTTGGTAAGAAACTCTGAGATCTTAAACATCGACTTGTATTTACGTACCCTTGAATTTTCGTTTTCAATTATTAAAATAAGGATTATTTACAATTATTTACATAGACATAACAAGATATCTTTATAATAATATGTATTACGATATGATATACAGTACACTTATATTAATTTAAAAATCTAAAATGTCTCAACTGATGTAGTATTATTTATTATCGAATACCAACATCTTTAGAGTTTCAAGGATTATGGCAAAATGCCATCTGAAAGATATGCCCATGTTTCGGACGCCAATATTAGGATTCCAACCATAGCTTATATTGATTTCGAAACTAATAAAATTTTGGTATTGAAATTTTCGAGAATTTCAGCCATTTTAAAATATTTATGTATCACCAGTAAATAAAATAAATTAGGTAATATAAGTGTGCAAATTTTTAGTTCAATCCGAGTATTGCAAGTGGGTGAAAATCAGTTTAAAGTTCCAATACATACAATAATATACCTACATAGATAGAGGCACTGATGACTAGATACGAACGCAGTTAATAAAAGCGTATTAAATAAGCAATGAATGTGTCAGAGCTTATATTACTTTACACAAAAGAAATGTGATACATATTCTGTAAAAAAATGTAATTATGTTCTTTGTTAGAGTTGGATAACATTGTTTCAGAACTTAACATTGACGCTTTTTGCTTTGTAAAGATAATCTTACTTTGGCCCCGAGAGACATCAACAAAGAAAATTGGAAGGACAGTTGGGTAGCTTTTAATTCTCTATTCTTTTTCAACCTTCTTATCTGTCCGTATGATTTAATTATATTATGTTAGCTGCATTGTCCTAAGGACCGATGACAATGTAATAATATAAAAAAATATTCAGAATTTTCAAGCGTGTTTTTTAGTTTTTTAAGTAAACAATTAACACTTCCATGCCTAAAGTGAATACGATATTTTAAGATTACAGTAAGCATTTAATTCATAATAATACGAAACAATTTATTTCGTGAACGTAAAATAGTCAGGACAATTAAATTTCATAAAACCAAAAGGACTTCGTCATTTTATTAGTATTCTGACTACAACAGATGGAATAAAAGGGACGAATTACTTAAGTTTAACTAAATTAGAGCGGAAATTCTAAGTTCAAATTATTACAGTTAACAGTATTTCTCTTAGATTTTTGATTGTCATGCTACTGATTACAATTTTAAATTCTCATTATTTAATAAGAAAATTTGAAATTAAAACAAACATCTGAACGTCTGCCTTTCATAAATACAAAACAGCAATCTTATTAATTTTATAGTCAAAGTAACCAAGTTCAGAGAATTAGCTAAGGGAGTCCCTAACTCATGTTTCAAATTTATAGCTAGTTTTGTGATTACATCAGTAAAAACCGACCCCTTAGATGACCATTGCATACTATATTTCAGTTGATAAATACGAGACATCTCTCCGGGGAGTAATACATCAGGGTACTGAGCTTCTATATCCCAAATTAATCCTTTTCAAGACAACTTGTAATATAATTTGCTGTGAAAACAAGATTTCATGGGATTGTTTTGATTTATAGATACTATTTTGACATTTACTGTTTAATTGTCATGGTATCCCCCTAAAGAAATTAATATCTGAGTTCAGACAATAATTAGATAAGGTACCTACTAAAGTAGAAAATTAGAAGTTAAATTAAACAACCTCGCCTTGGTACTTTTGGCTCAAATCGAAATTAACCATAGATAGACATTAGTTAGTAAGTATACGTCAAGGATTGTGTTTGGATCGTAGGCTTTCTATAGCTCCAGCCTACCCCCATTTGAAAAAGGCGTGATGGTATGACGATTACAGTAAAATATAGTAGGTACCAGACAAGTTGTTTCAATCTAATCAGGTGCTAAAAGTAAGTTTAGATTAGTTTCTAAAAACAACACAAAATTTTCTGTTTAAAATAAGAATGTTATACCCCAAGGAAGAAGACCCTCTGTTAGATAAATGAGGATATATAAGGCAGGAGATCAGGTGTGTTTAGAAACAATTGCGTTCCATTACTGCTAACACTTTCTATTCGAGTATCTTAAACATTTCATTCACACGAGAAGTAGGTTCTAGCTTGAAAACAATGTAGGTACTCCAGTTTACTAATAGCTAATGGGTAAGTTGTAAACCACTCTTTACGGATTTATACTCTTATATTTGTCAGTCAGTTTGACCATAGTGACTGGAAAGTCTCCGAAATCCGTAAAAGTAGTTTTATTCATATAAATTATTTTACATCATACATTGTAAGTAATGATATTTCTATATTAGTTAATCAGTTAGCAGATAAATAGGACAGACGGAAAACTCGATAATAAACCCTGTGCCAACACGCCTGGTCAGCATGGCACAGTAGACCATAATCCCTTCCAAAATGGAGGAAACAACAATGGGAGGCCCTTGCCCAACAGTGGAAGGCCCTTGCCCAACAGTGGGACGTAAATGGGCTGCAGAAAAAGGAGAAAAAGAACTAGATAGATTTATAAACATATTAAACAGATTAAGGTTGTTGGGCTTCTTAAAAAGAAATTATGTATATATTTGGTAGAGACAAACTACGTATACTACCCTAAAATACTAATTTCCTTTAGAAAGCTCCAAAAAACGCTTGAAATCCCTCAACATATTTTTAAATTATTGCATTGTCATCGGTCCTTGATATGTATGCAAAATTACAAATCAATCCGACTATTGCAGTGGGTGAAAATCGCGTTCAAAGATTCCGTTACATAGATTATTACATTGATAGATACATACCGAACTTATAAAAGCGTAAAAATATATAACACTGTGTTGTGAAAAGGATCTGTTATTTCTTTACTAGTACTATTTCAAATTAATATTAATTAGTGACTACAAAGGTTCACTCTAAGACATCCGAAACTTTTTAACTATCAATTATTGGAAAATCCATCTTTTTGTTAATTAAAGATTTAGAAAGTGCCTTTGACGCCGAATCTTTAAAAATTTTGGATTTGTTACAAATATTATTTAAGTAAGTTTAAAACTTGCGTTGATAATAATAATTTATGACATTTGAGTTGAATTTTAATAATCGAATTATATCTAAATAAGTTTAATCTAGTTTACTTAGATTTTATTACTGTTTTTCGCTAAAACTTTTTCATATATTTCTGCTTTTTTGGTATTATAACTTAACTAACCACAACTATATCAGTCAATCAGTGAAGTTTTTGACTAAGAAGATATTTTAAGCAAAACATTTAAATATATTTATAAATAATCATATGGTTCCCATAAATACGACTGAGAAATGTTAGTAGATTATTACATGACATCAGGTATCTTTTATTCATATTTGTCTGTCCATATTATGATGGCTATAATATATCACGGAATGACTTCCCCTTTTATCAACAATAAGAAATCAGCTACGCACATCAGTAGATGAGTAATATTTTGCCCCAATAATTTTTGGTAATACTTATTATCAGGAAATATATCTGCGAAGAATAAACTCTAATTACAATAATATAATTATGATGTATTAGAAGCATAAAAAATATTTATTGGTTATAAATAAATAAATATTCACGGACATTACACACAATGTCCTCTGGTCCCAAGCTAAGCTTATATGCTTGTGTTATGGGTACCAGAATACGCATATAATACATATATTACTTTTCATTTGTAAATACATACTTATAATACATAGAAACACCCAGACGCAGAACAGACATTTGTATGACATTTATAAACATCACACAAATGATTGATCCGAGCGGGAATCGAACCCGCGACCTCGTGAACGGCAGTCCGTTACATGAACCACTAGACCACGAAGCCCGTCTATATAAAGCCTTTTATCTACCTGTATGTACATGATATCAAATGTTTGCTCGCCCTAATCTCAGAAACTACTGGTAGAAATTGAATAATTATTTTTGTGTGACATAGTCCCTTTATCGAGAAATACTTAAGGCTTTTTTAACATCACGCTACGACTAATAGGGACACAACACAATTGAAAATGCAACTTAGAGTCACTATTAAACACGACCGGCAACGGCGACGGGCTCGGCATGCTAATGAAAACTAACATAGCCGTCGCAAAATTCACGCAAAATCTATTTTATTTTGAATGAATATAGTTAACTTTGATATTTAATATTTCTAGAAGATAATAAATGACATACCTCTACTCATAAAATCATTCCTTTGTGTCAAAAAATACAAATTGTCTCAAATTAAGAAAAAAAGTTACAGTGGAATGTTCTTTGAAGTAATAATATCGAAGAAATTAAATTAGCTAAAATTGAATTCATTATTTAAAAAAAAAACTGGCTAAGTGCGAGTTGGTACGATCATCATTTCTTATTATTATACAACACTCACTTGCTGTTATACGAACAAGTTATTTCAAACCCCGTAATTTGCATTATATTTGGCCAAGTAAGGGAGGAATACGACTCGACATTAATAATAAAATTATATGCCGTTACTACCCTTTTAAGACAGGGTTAACAACCCTTATTGAGCAGAGAAGACGTAGGTAATCTAAAGGTTATATTTTGCTTCATTTACTTCTTAACACATAAGCGTCCCACTACTGAAAAAAGCCACAAAATATTTTGGGCTACTCTGCTGCACTGGTGTATTAGTAGTAGGGAATCGAGAGCCGGTTCTTATTATCCGGGAAATAGATATACTTAGGGTTAAGTTTTGAAATTTCCAACTCTCGCAAATCTGCTCGGTAATATTTTCCTTTAATCCATTGTATCTGTATTTCAGAGAAGAAATAAAATGGTGATAGGTGTCCGTGTTATTCATCATGTAAACCTATTGCTATCCACTGCTGGACATGGGTCTCTTCCAATTCGCACCACAATATAAGATCCTCCGCCTTCCGCATCCAGTCCGTCCCTGCGACCTTCTTTAAGTCGTCGGTCCACCTGGCAGATAGGCGGCCTACCCTACGCTTGGCGAGTCGCAGTCTCCACTTCAGAACTCGTCTGCTCCATCAGCTCCAGGTTCTGCGGCAAATATGGCCAGCCCATTGCCACTTAAGCGAGCTTTCCTACGAGCTATGTCGACCACCTTGGTTCTTTGACGGCGGACGTTGTTATTACCTAAGCGGAAAAGGCCTCTTATTAACGCTGTATATTATTTTTACAATATTTTTCATATTATCTATTTCCAATTTAATTTTCAACATTGTTCTAGTCTTTTGATTTGTGAAATTGTATTAAAAGTCAATTAAAATATAAATTGAACGTATGTTTTTGTGCGTCCCTTACGCAAATAAAACGACTGAATTAATCTGAGCAATTCCCTTTCCCCTTTATGTCCATTCTCCGGCAATTTCATAAAACAACACGTATTTCATGTTACTCTGATAGAAACATACCCTATACCTATTTGCTTTATTCATCCCTACAAAAATTTGGAGTTCAAAAGACTATGGTACCAATTCTACGAGCACAACTAAACTACACCTAACTAAAATGAAAATTAATAGTGCCATTAACACAATTCGGCAATGTTACCATAACTTTTTTATTAGAAAATCTGTAGGTATATTATAGACCAACGATTTAAATTAATGTAAATGTGCAGAACGAAATAGCCAATTGATCAAAATACAGCATAGTATAAACTCAATCGAGTGACAATTGTGGTGGTCTAATTAGTTACTGTTAACACGACCGCAATAAGCTCAGTTGGCAGAGCTACGGAACGGTATTCCGAGGTCGTGGGTTCAAGTCCAGCTTGCGGTGATCACTTTTACTACTACAATTTGATTTTTTATAGCATAGTTGTTTTAATTTTAGTTGTGCACTTAGAGTTGCCATCATTGTGACAAAGTTATATGTAGTAAAGGAGTAAATAGATGTTCCTCGTTATTTTTCAGTTCCGTTGGTATTTGAATACACTACATTGTAGTTATAAAAACCACCATTTTCTATCGTCAGTTAAAAGATATTCTTTGCATAATATTTCATTTTCTTAAGAACTACATCAATCTAGATTTTGAAGAAAGTAATATCTTCAAGAAATGAAAACTTTGTATTCTCTTATAAAAACCGTACAAGCTATTAAAAGAGTCGACGAGGCGTGAGAACTGTTCGCCGAGCAAAAGTGGTTGAATTCCTAGGCAGTCGCATTTTATCGAAAACTTGAAGCTAGTATGGACTTATCCGACGAGCGCTTATTAAACTTTAACGAGTCCATCGCCAACTCTGTCCTGTTAGATATTATTCTGTTTAATTAACAATTTTTCAACAAGAAATTCATGATAGGTACTTGATGTTATATAAAAATATTATGTATAGTGAGAAAGGAAACAAAAATATCTAGTTTATTATTTAATTATATCTAATATATATATAATTCGTATATAATTATGATTGTATGTATATGTGAGTTTACTGTTATTAAATGTTTAAGTATGTATTATATTTTCTTTCTAATATTTAACTATTAACATTTTTTTTTATCTTAAATCCCCTATGGTTACACACCTACCTTGGTTATTTCTGCATCACCCTATGGTTGACTGGAAGAAAATGCCTAAGGCATTAAGTTCGCCTGTACAATTCTTTGTATAAAGTGTGTAAATATATAAATAAATAAATAAATCTTATATATAAAATTCACGTGTCACAGTGTTAGTTACCGTACTCCTCCGAAACGGCTTGACCAATTTTTATGAAATTTTACATGCATATTCAGAAGGTCTGAGAATCGGCCAACATCTATTTTTCAAACCTTTTTTTTGTATGGCAAAGCAACGTTTGCCGGGACAGCTAGTCATATATATAAAACTCACGTGTCACAGTGTTAGTTACCGTACTCCTCCGAAACGGCTTGACTAATTTTTATGAAATTTTACATGCATATTCAGGAGCTCTGAGAATCGGCCAACATCTATTTTTCAAACCTTTTTTTTTTTTATGGCAAAACAACGTTTGCCGGGTCAGCTAGTTATTATATAGAAACATTGGAACTTCAAGACTAAACTAATAGTCCTTGCAATAAAATTTTTATCAGTATCGTGAATTTGAACTAAAATATACTAACTGCAAAATCGCAAGCCCTAAGTTACAAAATTGCGCTCAGAGGAGAAGGCTTATAAGAACAGGAGTAGGTACTGAGTTAGTACTTAAACTGGAACAAACATAAAAAAGTTTGTTATAAAAGTTTGAATAATCTACAATGATATGCCAAAAACTGAGTCAAGTCGATAAAACATAACAGAAAATAGCCCAAGGCAGACGTTTTCAGATAGCATTAACTGATTGTCTACCTATTGTGTGTTATTTTTATTCAGCAGATATTGTATGCATCTTCAGGTTCGTTACTTGTGCAAATATGTTGAACTCCCGAAGGCTCCCTTTAAAAGCGTATTGTTTTATTGGAAATTGTAAATTTAAATATACGAGAGAGCCTAAATATAGATAGATAAATCTCTTTAATAAATTTAGAAGGAATCAAGTTAGCAAAGAAGATGGATAGATTGTAGCTATTACTACACAAGCCCATAGTGTCTCACGGCAAAGGTCTCCTTCGTATCCTTCTACGCTTCCCGGTGCTGGACGGTCACCGATCAATCTCGGTTGTATGTGTCCAGATGAAAGCAGAATTAGAGAACACAGTAAGGATGTCTGACAGAGGAGTAATAAATAACGAGAAGCGTTTACACCGATCTGAAATAATGGAATAAGTACAGGAAAACGATGATTTTCTCCCTTCAACCCATTATCGTCCAACTACAGGGCTTTCTCCATTTTGCGAGGGTATACGGTCGTTTGTACCGCGCTGACCAGGTTTGTTGGCATTGAGTTTATTTTCGAGTTTGCCGTCTCTTTCTGAGGAAGAAATCTGCGTAACTATACATAACTATATATTGTACGCCGCATGGCAAAATATAATGGGACACTTTTTAAAACTATGTACACAACACAATTGAAAATGCAACTTAGAGTCACTATTAAACACGACCGGCAACGGCGACGGGCTCGGCATGCTAATGAAAACTAACATAGCCGTCGCAAAATTCACGCAAAATCTATTTTATTTTGAATGAATATAGTTAACTTTGATATTTAATATTTCTAGAAGATAATAAATGACATACCTCTACTCATAAAATCATTCCTTTGTGTCAAAAAATACAAATTGTCTCAAATTAAGAAAAAAAGTTACAGTGGAATGTTCTTTGAAGTAATAATATCGAAGAAATTAAATTAGCTAAAATTGAATTCATTATTTAAAAAAAAAACTGGCTAAGTGCGAGTTGGTACGATCATCATTTCTTATTATTATACAACACTCACTTGCTGTTATACGAACAAGTTATTTCAAACCCCGTAATTTGCATTATATTTGGCCAAGTAAGGGAGGAATACGACTCGACATTAATAATAAAATTATATGCCGTTACTACCCTTTTAAGACAGGGTTAACAACCCTTATTGAGCAGAGAAGACGTAGGTAATCTAAAGGTTATATTTTGCTTCATTTACTTCTTAACACATAAGCGTCCCACTACTGAAAAAAGCCACAAAATATTTTGGGCTACTCTGCTGCACTGGTGTATTAGTAGTAGGGAATCGAGAGCCGGTTCTTATTATCCGGGAAATAGATATACTTAGGGTTAAGTTTTGAAATTTCCAACTCTCGCAAATCTGCTCGGTAATATTTTCCTTTAATCCATTGTATCTGTATTTCAGAGAAGAAATAAAATGGTGATAGGTGTCCGTGTTATTCATCATGTAAACCTATTGCTATCCACTGCTGGACATGGGTCTCTTCCAATTCGCACCACAATATAAGATCCTCCGCCTTCCGCATCCAGTCCGTCCCTGCGACCTTCTTTAAGTCGTCGGTCCACCTGGCAGATAGGCGGCCTACCCTACGCTTGGCGAGTCGCAGTCTCCACTTCAGAACTCGTCTGCTCCATCAGCTCCAGGTTCTGCGGCAAATATGGCCAGCCCATTGCCACTTAAGCGAGCTTTCCTACGAGCTATGTCGACCACCTTGGTTCTTTGACGGCGGACGTTGTTATTACCTAAGCGGAAAAGGCCTCTTATTAACGCTGTATATTATTTTTACAATATTTTTCATATTATCTATTTCCAATTTAATTTTCAACATTGTTCTAGTCTTTTGATTTGTGAAATTGTATTAAAAGTCAATTAAAATATAAATTGAACGTATGTTTTTGTGCGTCCCTTACGCAAATAAAACGACTGAATTAATCTGAGCAATTCCCTTTCCCCTTTATGTCCATTCTCCGGCAATTTCATAAAACAACACGTATTTCATGTTACTCTGATAGAAACATACCCTATACCTATTTGCTTTATTCATCCCTACAAAAATTTGGAGTTCAAAAGACTATGGTACCAATTCTACGAGCACAACTAAACTACACCTAACTAAAATGAAAATTAATAGTGCCATTAACACAATTCGGCAATGTTACCATAACTTTTTTATTAGAAAATCTGTAGGTATATTATAGACCAACGATTTAAATTAATGTAAATGTGCAGAACGAAATAGCCAATTGATCAAAATACAGCATAGTATAAACTCAATCGAGTGACAATTGTGGTGGTCTAATTAGTTACTGTTAACACGACCGCAATAAGCTCAGTTGGCAGAGCTACGGAACGGTATTCCGAGGTCGTGGGTTCAAGTCCAGCTTGCGGTGATCACTTTTACTACTACAATTTGATTTTTTATAGCATAGTTGTTTTAATTTTAGTTGTGCACTTAGAGTTGCCATCATTGTGACAAAGTTATATGTAGTAAAGGAGTAAATAGATGTTCCTCGTTATTTTTCAGTTCCGTTGGTATTTGAATACACTACATTGTAGTTATAAAAACCACCATTTTCTATCGTCAGTTAAAAGATATTCTTTGCATAATATTTCATTTTCTTAAGAACTACATCAATCTAGATTTTGAAGAAAGTAATATCTTCAAGAAATGAAAACTTTGTATTCTCTTATAAAAACCGTACAAGCTATTAAAAGAGTCGACGAGGCGTGAGAACTGTTCGCCGAGCAAAAGTGGTTGAATTCCTAGGCAGTCGCATTTTATCGAAAACTTGAAGCTAGTATGGACTTATCCGACGAGCGCTTATTAAACTTTAACGAGTCCATCGCCAACTCTGTCCTGTTAGATATTATTCTGTTTAATTAACAATTTTTCAACAAGAAATTCATGATAGGTACTTGATGTTATATAAAAATATTATGTATAGTGAGAAAGGAAACAAAAATATCTAGTTTATTATTTAATTATATCTAATATATATTTAATTCGTATATAATTATGATTGTATGTATATGTGAGTTTACTGTTATTAAATGTTTAAGTATGTATTATATTTTCTTTCTAATATTTAACTATTAACATTTTTTTTTATCTTAAATCCCCTATGGTTACACACCTACCTTGGTTATTTCTGCATCACCCTATGGTTGACTGGAAGAAAATGCCTAAGGCATTAAGTCCGCCTGTACAATTCTTTGTATAAAGTGTGTAAATATATAAATAAATAAATAAATCTTATATATAAAATTCACGTGTCACAGTGTTAGTTACCGTACTCCTCCGAAACGGCTTGACCAATTTTTATGAAATTTTACATGCATATTCAGAAGGTCTGAGAATCGGCCAACATCTATTTTTCAAACCTTTTTTTTGTATGGCAAAGCAACGTTTGCCGGGACAGCTAGTCATATATATAAAACTCACGTGTCACAGTGTTAGTTACCGTACTCCTCCGAAACGGCTTGACTAATTTTTATGAAATTTTACATGCATATTCAGGAGCTCTGAGAATCGGCCAACATCTATTTTTCAAACCTTTTTTTTTTTTATGGCAAAACAACGTTTGCCGGGTCAGCTAGTTATTATATAGAAACATTGGAACTTCAAGACTAAACTAATAGTCCTTGCAATAAAATTTTTATCAGTATCGTGAATTTGAACTAAAATATACTAACTGCAAAATCGCAAGCCCTAAGTTACAAAATTGCGCTCAGAGGAGAAGGCTTATAAGAACAGGAGTAGGTACTGAGTTAGTACTTAAACTGGAACAAACATAAAAAAGTTTGTTATAAAAGTTTGAATAATCTACAATGATATGCCAAAAACTGAGTCAAGTCGATAAAACATAACAGAAAATAGCCCAAGGCAGACGTTTTCAGATAGCATTAACTGATTGTCTACCTATTGTGTGTTATTTTTATTCAGCAGATATTGTATGCATCTTCAGGTTCGTTACTTGTGCAAATATGTTGAACTCCCGAAGGCTCCCTTTAAAAGCGTATTGTTTTATTGGAAATTGTAAATTTAAATATACGAGAGAGCCTAAATATAGATAGATAAATCTCTTTAATAAATTTAGAAGGAATCAAGTTAGCAAAGAAGATGGATAGATTGTAGCTATTACTACACAAGCCCATAGTGTCTCACGGCAAAGGTCTCCTTCGTATCCTTCTACGCTTCCCGGTGCTGGACGGTCACCGATCAATCTCGGTTGTATGTGTCCAGATGAAAGCAGAATTAGAGAACACAGTAAGGATGTCTGACAGAGGAGTAATAAATAACGAGAAGCGTTTACACCGATCTGAAATAATGGAATAAGTACAGGAAAACGATGATTTTCTCCCTTCAACCCATTATCGTCCAACTACAGGGCTTTCTCCATTTTGCGAGGGTATACGGTCGTTTGTACCGCGCTGACCAGGTTTGTTGGCATTGAGTTTATTTTCGAGTTTGCCGTCTCTTTCTGAGGAAGAAATCTGCGTAACTATACATAACTATATATTGTACGCCGCATGGCAAAATATAATGGGACACTTTTTAAAACTATGTAACATCGTAACATGTATAATTACCTTATATTTTACAAATAAACGTTTTGATTTGATTTGATTTGATTATATACATGCGTATCTCTTAGCTGGCTTTTTCAGCATCTTGGTTAGGAGTGGTGACACCTTGTAGTCTTAATCCGTCACCACAAAGATAATAAGAATACATTTAAATATAAAATGGCCTATCAACTATATAGCCAATTGATCTTAAAAGTGTATTCACCTAACAGTTGAGGTCAGATAACCAGACTAGTGACTGAATCCATCCACAATCTCTTTGCCTTTTTTTATTTTTCTTTTTTTATTGCAGCGGCTTAATTAAATTGAGTGTGGTGATTCATTTACGATATAGAAGTGTGTACTGTGAGTCAGAGGGTTTTGCACTAGTCTCGTTTAATCAACATAAACTTTAGGTGAAATAAAAACCTTTGGCCTAAAAATCAGTTTCTTAGTTT
The DNA here is from genome assembly GCA_916999025.1 of Orgyia antiqua. Lineage (NCBI taxonomy): Eukaryota > Metazoa > Arthropoda > Insecta > Lepidoptera > Erebidae > Orgyia > Orgyia antiqua. The sequence goes on from OU779862.1 coordinate 27,985,603, forward strand.
ATTTTTAATACTTATTCGATAGAGATTTAATATTTTATTTTTTTGATGTCTTTGTACCTATTTAAGAAGGTACAAATATATAAATCTCGTACAAAATGGTATAATAATTATTAATCGTAATTATTTTATTATTTCGAAGTTTCTAGGACGATTCCATTATTACAATAAAGTCACTAGAAATTATGTACGGGTCGGTTTAATTTTCAGTTGTTTGCTCCACTTAAATAGAAACAGAAATTATGACCTCACACGTCTTTCCACTGCCTCGATGCCTGCAAACGATGATTTAATGGCGATCCCTGGATTTATAGATTGGCTCACCCAACCCAACGATTTCAATGAATAATAAATTGAAGTTCTTTTTCAATATTATTGATATTTCGGGTATATTCATGCGATGTATCTTCTGTATAAGTATTGGAACCCTTTTATTAAAACATATATTACGGTACACGTCCCGACTGTGACACTGAATAATATGCTCCTTGTTGCGACTACCTTTTGTGAAACTCTTTTATTTCAGATTTTATTACTCTAGGATTATTTATTGCATTTTTCTGTACACATTTGTGGCTTTCATCCTTAGAGCATTAATCGAATAAGAATTGTTATTATAAAGCAACTGCTGAATAAGGTACGAGATCAATGTGCATAGACTTTGTGTACGGACACTTCGTCTCTTAGTGTGCGCGAGGTGATTTTGGGCGGGGCGTGCGTAGTGACCAATGTAATTACGTTATCGTATTTGTGTGCGTTACCTAAGCACCCCGCCGACATGACAGTATATTTGTCAAAGAAAACAACGTTATAACTGCTCCTGTTTTTTATAAGCTTTCATCAGTCCATAAATTGTAACTTTATATCTTGTTTAAGTTTATTTAAACAAAACGCTTATTGAGACAAATAACCTGTGTCTAGGTGATATTAACCATAATAAAAGTAATCATATGACTTGCGAAATATTTAGCAGTTACTATACGAGTACACTGTAACAAGTCACTGCATAAAATTTAATACCCTGTTATTTGTTCTAAGTCTAAGATACAAGACGTTAATTTATTATTTTTTGTAATTGTCTTTATATGATTTTACTTAATAAATTAAATTATAGTGGAAAAAGTTATTACCATAAAGCCTGGCTCGACAAATGTAATATCCAACACTGAAAGAATTTTTCAAATCGGAAGAGCGGTTTCTGTGATTAGCGCGTTCAAACAAACGAACAAACTTTTCAGCTTTATAGTATTAAGTATATATCCTAAAGACGAATTTAGTAATGTGAATTTACACTGCCATGACTTACTACATGAGATGTATACGTAAACAGAAATTCAAATATATGGTAGTGAGTTAAAACTTGTCTCACATTTGAATTAGTTAAATAACGCCCCTTTCTAAATATGGAAACACGTATTTGCTCTAAGCTCAAACAAATTACACTAGCGAACTTGCACACATTAAGCTCGTTTTCTAAATGAAGCTATGTACACTATGTGTCTAATTATGAAAAAACATTGTTCTTGAACTTCAATTTATGCACGTCTGTGTTAGTAATTTTGAACATTGTTCTAACTCGTAATGCACTGAGATAAAATGATGTTCTATTTTGGCTAATGTATGGCAATGACTTCTTTTTTTATAGTGCTTATATATCTATACTTCTATACTATTATAATATTAAAAAGCTGAAGAGTTTATTTGTTTGAACGTGCTTATCTCAGAAACCGCTAGTCTGATTTGAAAAATTCCTTTAGTGTTAGATAGCACATTTAACGAGGAATGTTTTCCCGGTTTGGTCGCGGATAACAGCTAGTTAAACATAATAGGTTTGAGTACAAAATAAGCTAAGAATTATATTCATATCAAAACATATTACAATTAAATCAAAACAGCTGCGCTCTGGAAATAAAGATTTTGTTAGTTTGTTAGTATGTTAATTTTTTGAGCAGTTCAATCTAATCGTATAATAACAGTTGTCTAGAACTCTGAACAAGCGTCATTCGATTTTTAAGCCATCAGTTTATTCTGAAAGTTGGATTGTTTAACATTTTGATATCAAATTTTGAGACAAATAAAATCCTGACTAAATTAATAAATATCGTAATTAAATTGATAACATTTTTTTGTGTTATACCTAGAATTACATATTTTCTAAAACCAAGTTGAGTAAGATACACCGCAATAAAATTTAGTCCATGTCGCTATTTATCATCGAAAGATAGTATAAAAACGAACGCAAGCAATTAATATTGCTTAGTAGCAAAACCACTTGTAATATCGGCAAGATTGTGAAGAATATGAATGAAAAAGTTAATATGGAGGACCGCACGCGCGTACCAAGAGAAAAAAGATGAATGTCCGTGAATAATGTTCGGTCGCGAACTGTAGTAATGGACAGCACTAAATATTGCACCAAGGGAAAATAAATTACATCGCTTTTTCAAAGGCACAAAAAGTTGTCTTCGTTTTCTCTTTCAGAGCTGTGAGTAGAAAAAAATTTTATATGTCAGGAACGCCGGACACTGATTACGTAGGTTGAGTAGTTGTGGGCGTGTGCCTCGGATGGCTTGTTTAGTTTTATATACGTACTTAGTATGTAGGTAGGTCTTATATCTTGGAAAAATAAGAAAGAAATAACGATAGCTGAGTTGAAAAGTGTTAAATGCTCACTTTTCGGTGGAAATAAATAAATATTTATAAACATTTTATTAATCTTCCTCCTTATTTATGCATTTTTGCATGTGTTAAAGCATAGTGGATGTGTTAAAGCATAAAGAAAAGTAGCATATGTATTCTATGCGTATTCTGGTATCCAAAAGACAAGCATATAAGCTTAGCTTGGGACCAGAGGACGTTGTGTGAAATGTCCATGAATATTTATTTATTATTTATAGTTTTTACTTCTTACTAGCTGTTTCGCATAATTTTTATGTGGATGCTGATAGTTTTTTTATGGCAATAGGAAATTATTTTTATTACTATCTGTCTCGCAACTTTTTAATAAACGCACTTTCGGGCACGGCCCTCCTCCACTTTTGAAGGGAACATGGCTTACTACGCCGCACTGAGCAGGCGTGTTGGCACAGGGTTTACTTTTGAGTTTTTTGTCTCTTGGAGAGAATATGATCTGTGGATAATATTAGCTGGCAATTTTTTTTTTTAATAATTATTATTATTATTTTTTTATGGACATTTCACACATCGTCCTCTGGTCCCAAGCTAAGCTTATTATGCTTGTGTTATGGGTACCAGAATACGGATATAATACATATACTACTTTTCTTTTGTAAATACATACTTATAATACATAGAAAACACCCAGACGTAGTACAAACATTTGTATGACATTTATGAATATCACACAAATGATTGTCCCAAGCGGGAATCGAACCCGCGACCTTGTGAACGGCCGTCCAGTACATGAACCACTACGCCACGAAGCCCGTCAACTTCTATCCCGTCTATTACAGAAAAGGGGTATAATTTTTGGGACTATGACAACCATTTTTAAATTCAGCTAAATCAGCCTTGCCGTTCTCGAGATTTAGTGAGGGAAACAAACAGCAATCGATTTATATATATATATACAGTCTCTATCTTTAGCATTTTTTTAAATTTAGTTTATAGAAATAATATTTTAAATAAATCTCACATACATTACTGATAAATAAATTATCCTTTCGGGTTAAGAAACAGATCAATGAGATATAATATTAGAATATTACTTAGAAGTAAACAAATAATTAACAGCGGTAAATCCAGAGCGACTGAATATAATTACAATAGTAGAAATTCTAATCAACTCATTGTTTCAATTTAAATATCTTAATCCCAGTTGTAATAACATGGCGGCCAGTAATGAGCGGACGTCCGAGGGGATTAAGTTTCAATCATGTGGTTGGTTGTGACTAATGCATACTAAATAGACATACATTTTACTTTCAACTAATTTCGTTCTCAGTACATATATTATTATTTGTCCTAGTATAAACGATATTCCTCTATAATTGGTCGGTAAATTTATCTTTCTACTAGCTTTTGCCCGTGACTTCGCCCGTACGCGTGAAATTAAGAAATAAAACCTTAACAAACAGACGTTAACTACTCCGCTCGATAGATGGCGTTGTACAGTATTTAAATCGCGCTATGGTTTCATTACTCACATTAACACTTAAGCTCGTCAATATTTTTAGTGTGTTTATGATATGTTTTTATGATCTCGTTTTCACATTTATAAATTAGTAAGGATACTGTAAGGGTTGGAAAATTAAGATAATTGAATTGAACCAATTCTACGTGCACATGTGCACAACTAACCTTACTTAACTTAACTAAAAAATGAAAACAACTATGGCGTATTTTGATTAATTGGCTATTTCGTTGTGACAACTTTATTCCTTCTAGGGTTTTGTACAAAAAAATAAACTTTATAAGATCAGTTTAGTGTACATCTATATATTTGCCGGTCTGTCTATCCGTCTGTTTAACTATTTTACACACTATTTAACACATAAACTGACATATAATTATAATATGTACTTATGTAGATAGGTAATGCGTATCTACTAAAATTGCTATTTTATTTCCATATAATATAATGAGCTCAATCAGGGTACGTATATACGATATGTACCTATATAAGAATTGTCGTAGTTCAAGACGATTTCAAACTATCAGGTCATTGGGTTCATAATTATCTAAAACAATCAAAGAACGATTGTTCTTGATGATCAATGAAAACTCTATCACGTGTCATTAATAAGCGGTGTCACCTGCAATGGGAAATTAGTAAGCAAACTTGAAATAGACGTCATTAAAGGATTTCATACGCAAATTTTCAAGTCGTTAACAGGGGAATGACGACATTTTGTCGATCAATACCAGATACGTGCAAATATGTCCTTACAATAATTGTTTTATTACTTCATAGGAATTATATTTAGTATAACAAGAAAGAACTTAAAATGCTGCTGAATAACCTGGAGTATTTAAATATTAGAAAAATCTAAGAGATGGTGTCCGGAAGAAATTGCAACTTGCGATGAGACCACCCAACATAACATTTTTATTTGAATTATAACTTTAATACTTTGGTAACTGTATTATCATAAAATGTTCAATAAATCTAATTTTCAGTACAAAGACAAAAAAATATAATTTAAAACATGACATACGTCCACAAAACATTTAGCAAATATTTAAATCGTAATAACAATGAACAAATTATTTTCGTACATAATTTACTAACTAAAATTAACTTTAATTATTTCATAAATTCAGAGGACTTTGTCACTTTATTAGCATTCACAGAGTTACTTAAACGGATGAAATAAAAGGGACAAAATTCCAATTACTTCAGGTCAACTTAATTTATTTTGAAAATTGTGTGTATATTCGTTACACCAAGGGGTAATATTAAACTTTAAATTGCTGTTGCATCGTTTCTTTTTTACGATTATTATATTTTTAGTGTTAGAATATCTGACATTTTGTTTCTGGATGACCTAATTAGGCTTCGAACTTAAATATTAGAGAATATGACGATTTATCTTACGAGAGAATGATGCAGGTGGCGCACGACTGCGCGTTGTGGCATACTGTAGAGGAGGCATATGTTCAGCAGTGGACGGAGAAAGGCTGATGAAAGGACAGCTGGAACCTCCATATCATATCCATATCTTCATACTTGGTTACTGTCAGAATCATCTAACAAATAATTTGTAACATCTTCTGCAACAGGAACTTGAATGTACTATGTAGTTAAGTATAGTGATTGGGCTGCTCTTTGTTGACTGCTATTTCACTTGTCTACTACATTCCAGTTTAGTCGATAAGAAGAATAATCAGTTACTATATATTAATCTTATTTACAATCAATAAATGAAAAAAAAACAGCTCTATAAATAACCAAAATACAAAACAACAATTTTGTATCAAATAAATACGAAAAATACTTAAACAATAAATATTATAGGATTTAAAAGCAACTAGCGGACTGCCCATCCAATTTTCTTTGTCTATGTCTTTAGGGACCAGAGTAAGATTATCTTATAGAGCTGAAGCGTCGATATTAACTTTAGCCTCTGAAACAAACGTATCGAGCGCTAACAGAAAAACAATTAATACTTTTAGTACTAGATAAAACAATTGAAATATACGCCCATATAAATAAGATAGATTATCAGCACATATCTAAAGAACGACTGCTCCCAATAATAAGATATACCTACCAATACAGAAGACGTTTTGAAGAAGAATATTTTCATCAGATCAGATTAAAAAGAACTTATAAATAGACGAATTGACAATATTCTTTCAGTGTAATATATTCCAAATTATATTTCAATAAATTCCAAATTGTATTATTATAGGTACCTAATAATAAAAAGTTACTATCTAATAATACTTTAAAATCCAAATACAACCATTAAACATTATTGTATTAATAAATAATAAATAAATAATAAATAAATATTCATGGACATTTCACACAACGTCCTCTGGTCCCAAGCTAAGCTTATATGCTTGTGTTATGGGTACCAGAATACGGATAGAATACATATTATACTACTTTTTTTTTGTAAATACATACTTAGAATACATAGGAACACCCAGACGCAGTACAAACATTTGTATGACAATTAGTAAAATCACACAAATGATTGTCCCGAGCGGGAATCGAACCCGTGACCTCTTGATCGGCAGTCCGTTACCAGAACCACTACACCACGAGGCCCGTCATATTATAATTTATTTAATCGTATCCTTAGAGTTCCGCCGCTTGATCTGCCATTCATAATTAAAACCAGTAACACAGTAATTATGTAACTCATTTCAAATGTCAAAAGCTAGGCTGCCTATCTACTTAGCTAATTGCGTAATATAATTTCAAACAATAATAATTCGTAGCTCGTTTTCACAATTTACAAGCTACTCTTAACCTCTTATTTATTACTCGCACACTGAACGTGCTCAAGGCGAATTTGTTTTCATAATATTTCTCGCAACGCTACTTCAGCATTATGTTCTACATCTCCAGTAAAAATACGACTCTAATCTTCACAAGTAAGTTCTAAAATTTATTAATGTCCTCGCACCATCCTATATACATTTGTCTCTTTATGAACATGATTGCGTCGTTTCATAATATTCTACGTTTTGTACGATAAGACGCGCAAAATGCTCAAACGTTATAAAATGTTTTTTGTTTGAAATTATAAAGAGTTTGTGTAAAAAGTTTCATTAGGAATCCTTTCACATATTTATGGTTACATCAAAACATTACAATAAATGAAAATACATAATCATTATTTATTTATGAAAAGAGCATGCAACGATGTAATTATGCTCTTGTTCCCATGGGGTCGTTTATAAATTACTAGCTGTTGCCCTCGACTCCGTCCGCGTAGAATTTAGGAAATTTTCCCCTTTTTGCAACATTTTTAACTACTGCTTGAGTGAGAGTATTATAAACGTAAGAGTAAACAAATATAATCAGAATGAACGAACTGCTAAGCTATCAGGAGTTACACGTGTTATTGTGAGTCAACCATAAAATATAGATATGTGCCGTTTCGGGATATTTTTTAGACAATTTTATGTAGAATATTTCTGTCATACATGATTTCTATGTAACTTTAACCATTAAGGCTGCACACGCGACGGCAGCTTTAAAAAATGGAGCACCTTTTCCCGTTTTCCCAACATTTCCCTTCACTACTCTGCTCCTATTGATTGTAGCGTGATGAAAAGTATACTATAACCTGCCCAGGAGTATGAAGAATAATTGTACCAAGTTTCGTTAAAATCCGTCGAGTAGTTTTTGTTTCTATAAGGAACATACAGACGGACAGACAGACAGACAGACAGACAGACGGACAGACAAAAATTTTACTGATTGCATTTTTGGCATCAGTATCGATCACTAATCACCCCCTGATAGTTATTTTGAAAATATATTTCATGTACAGAATTGACCTCTCTACAGATTTATTATAAGTAAGTATAGATAAAAGAATTACTTTTTTAGTCTAATAATAAACCAAGTAAAATATTGACTACACTAATCAGGGTGCCAAATGTTTGGTCTGCTTACATTTGAGTGATTCTCCGAAATTGCGTTCTTTGTCTGATTCATATGGTCTAAAATTTTTTTCACACTTAAGCTTATAAAACATATTTTTACGAAAGATGATAACCTAAGATGCAATGTCTGAAAAAGGCACACTTTTTTATAAAATGGTTTCCGAGATAATTAACTTTAAAATTTTTGGGGCCATATGAATCATAATCTGTGACATATGAATCAGTATTAGGGATAGAAATGAAATTCTAGTTAGAAAAATCAGTCAATTATTTATTAAAATCACAGTAAATGCACACGATGCTTATCATAACACCTAAATCTAGTCAATTACAGCATGCTAAGGCACTTGACGATATCAATTATCACAATATTAATTACTTTTTAATAAACGTTGGACGTCTCGTTTCATAGACACTAAATCTAATTTAAAACTGCATGATATGGCACCTGACAATATCAATTATCATAAGTATTTTTATTATGAACGTTTTGTTTTATAAAAGCTTAAATCAAGTCAATCACAGCATGATAATTATAATTATGATACTCGACAATATTAATTATCATTATATTTTTTATATAAGTATCTCGTTTCATAAAATCTCTAAAAAAACAAAAAAATTACATAAATATTATCAAGTACGTTTAAACTTTTAACAATAACCAAAATTATGGCTAAAAGTAAAATTGAATATAGATAAAAAATAAATAAATATTCTTCGTCAATGATATCGTCAATCAATACGTTCTGCAATTTTTTTCTCTCTTTTTACACGCTTTATATTAGCTTCACTTGTATGTTTGTTTGTATGTTTGTTTGTTTGTATGTTTGTATGTTTGTAACCGACTCCTTTGGACGCTATTTTGACCCACTTCAAACGGTTAGATTCTATTCAAATTTTGCACACCTGTCAAAGACCGATGACAATGCAATAATTCGATTAAATAAAGCGTGTTTTTTAGTTTTTTTAAACTATTTTTATTTCAAGAAGATTACAAACTTATTAATAATTATACCTAAAATGCCTTTAAATAAGACTGTCTCAATTTTGACAACATGCAGGCATTTGCCACTATAGTAGGTATGTATACAAATAATACACTGTTTGACACATGACTGAAATTTCAATATTTTAGGGATTTCAAGTTACAGATAATTGCTAGAAAAGCGGTATATATACTTTATTATTGACTTGACCTTTCAACTCAATTATGAATAATCCATATTTCACTACATATACAAGGTGGGTAAAAAATTGTAAGAAGAAAATTCTTGAGCGGGAATCGAACCCACGACTTATCACGTTACGTTACAACGGTCTTAAAAGTTAACATATTGTTACAGTATATTACCCTGTTCGTCTAAAGAAGCTAAGCAGTAGTTTGAGCCTATAAACTACCGCTAAAACTCATAGATAAGTAAGTAGGTAGTTTCTTTAACCACTCGTTAGCGTTTTATGTTATTTAGTTAAATTAATTTTATTTTCAAACTGTCATTTAAAAAATAACATTAGGTTCATGCGAAATAACTTGTTACAGGCGTGACGTGCCGCCAATGTAACGTTTTATTAACAATATGTGTGACATTCTGATTATTATGGTATTTTTACCACATGAATCAGACACATATCAATCAGAATTTTGCCCATTAACATCGATAAATCATCACACGTATGCAATTAAGAATTGTTATTTGTACATAGGTTTCTGTTCCCCATAGGCATTATAATTCCCGCAGATTCAAGTTTGAAAAGCATTTACCTTAATTATAAAAACGAACATACTAATCAGAAACACAGGTGTACCAAGGCTATATGAATCAGATATTTACCTTTATATCTCCACAACGACACGAACCAGCCACACGTCACTTCGCGACCACGTCAGCCAAGCCCCTGGCTACCGCCAGCGCGGGGAGGGGTCGCCTGATGTTTCGTATTTAGCTGGGTACGTTCGAGTGAAGCGCGGGAATATGAATCAGACTTTTTTGCCGGACACTCACTATTTTTTTAATTATAAATAAACTATCGTAAAAATTTATACCATTCATTTTTGGTATAAAGAAACAACTAATATTCTATCGTAATAATTATAATTCACATCTATTTATGAATAAGAAATAATGTTATTGTTACTAATGTTCAAGAAACTGGGTTGCGGACACACCATATTAGTCAGAAGAACTACTTTTAAATACTTTTTTGAAATATTTAAATAAATATTATTAAAAAAAATTAACTTGTGCAAGATAGGCAATAGTCTGAGGTATGTTTTAAAATTAATTGCAGACTGATTTGTCAGATAATTACAGAAATAAACCTCAAGACATCGAAAATTTAGGGTTCGGAGAATCACTCATTTATACAAGATGTCCCAAAATTCAACGATAAGCGGGCACCAGAAGTAAGACCTACTCATGACTACTCAAGAAAAAATAAAAAAATAAAAATACCGTAATTTATTTTAGAGATATCAAAAAAAGTATTAAAACCTTTGAAAATTGATACCCCCTAAGGTATTTTAACCATAATTACCACAATTTTCCAAATATTTCCGATTTCTTTTTTGTATCGGAAACCGTATTAGTACTGCTGTCTACCACAATATTCAAAATGCCCACAGTACATAAAGTTTTTACGCAATAAGCAATCAAAGTTGATATTTTCCCTAAAATTTTGAAGGCTTTTTACTCTCAGTTCATTTTCACTCAGCGTGATGTAAAAAAAATGTACTGACACTACTATGGCAAGTATTTTTAAAAGTTGATTCTGAAATGGACTACTTCTACTTTTACTTTTTACGTCTACTTTAGAAAAACTCGCCATAAAAAAAAGTTATGAACAATTTTTAAACAGGCACGAAATTCATAAATTATTGTTTTTGATATTATTGGCGTTTACTGAGTCCAGAATTGGTATTTGTTGCCAATTCTTCGAATTGAATGGCACGTGTGCGTGGGCAATTAACTGTACAAGTTAGAAAGAGATAGATATAAGGAAATTATACGTTAGAAAAAGATAGAGCATAAGGGCTGTCGGGCAACAATAGCGCAGGTAGTTTGAACCAACACGAAGTAAACTAAATTAATTTTGTTAAACAAATGCTTTTAGTTAAATTCTAGTAGGTTAAGGTAGATAAGGGCTCCGGAAAGTGCTAAGGACAAGTGGGTGATCGATAGGTACGCTGCATGAACAAATAATTTTTAGTTGTAGTCCACAACCCGCCTTTTTAGGCTTGCGTACAACAGTCGCCAATTTTGAACATGATTTGTGAGCATTTTGAAAATGAAATTAAGTTTTAACGACTTTTATGTACAAAAATAATCTAATAGCATAAACTTGTAAACTACATTGGGCCGTGTGGTGATAGATTGAGAATGCAAGGGTCACCACTCCTTCTCCTCCCGAGGGAATTGTAAAGCTAGAGGATATTTTACACACAGATAATATCTTCTGTGAGGGACGGAAAACTCATAAATAAACCCTAGGCTAACACGCCTGGTCAGCGTGGCAACGTATACCATAATCCCTCCCAAAGTGGAGGAGGCATGTACCCAACAGTGGCACGAAACTGGGCTGAAGAGAGAGAGAGTATTAAAAAGTCAATTAAAATATAAAATAAACGTTATGATTTTTTTGTACATAACATACTCTTAATCAAATATAACAACCAAATTAATCTGAGCGGTTCCACTCTCTCTCCCTTTCATATTCGATCTCAGGCAATTTCGTACAATAACACGTCACATATTTATGTTGCTATAATGGAAACATACACTCATTGGTTATGTTTACCTTGAGTATTAATTCATGGTGTTCATAAAAGGATATTCAAAACATTGCCACGGAATTTGATTGGATTTCACGAATATGGTAATAATCTGAAAACCTAACAAGCCCGAGCAAATAACGATCCGCTTTATCTACAAATCATAAACATTGCCATGTATTAGATACCGTGTATGATTGTTACAAAGCTGGACCAAAAAACAACCCCTTTACATTTGATATTTATTTAGAGCATTTTATGAAATTTCCAATTTCAGTAATTGAATTACTGAGGACACATCAATGTCTTCCTGACACGAAATCTTCCTTCAGCTCCTCCAGCCTCCCATAGATCTGGTTATCCTGTGCCATAACAAACCCATAACTCTTCTCACGTCATCAGACTAAAGGTTTCATTGTCCTCTCTACATATTTGTTTCAAATGTTTGGGGCACATGAGTAAATATTCATTAACTCGTTTGTAAGAGATCTATACTGGCATAGATATAATTAATTCCCTGTAGTGCTTCTTCCATAACACTATAAAGAATGAAACCTGCAACTACACAATAGATGTTTCACATTTCAATTATGTAGTATAATTGAAATTTGATATTTACACTAATATTATAAAGAGGAAATATTTGTATTTTTGTATGTAACGAATAAACTCAAAAAGTACTGGACCGATTTTAATAATTCTTTTTTCATTAGAAAGCTACATTATCACTGAGTAACATAGGTTAGACTTTATCTTGGAAAAAATTAGGGTTCCGTAAAATATTTGGGTTTTTCTGAAAAAAATCAACTAAAAAAGTTACTTATTTTACATACGCTGCTTAAACTATAAAAGATAGAACCATGAAATGTTCTAATTAATTGTAGATCTTATAAATATCTACAAAAAAGTCCGCGACACACTATATCTAGCTACGTCAAGTAAGCCACAACAACAATAATAATATTTTTTTTATTTAAACATATTGAATTTTTTTTGGACTACATTTAAGCGCATTTATTTTACTCATGCTATTATTTCTTATCAAAATAAATTATTTCATCACCAAGTATAGTTTATGTAAATAACATTTGGTCTTTGAATGATACAAATTGGACGTTTAGTTTTGTTATGGCGAAATTAAAATATTACGATTACTGCTGCCCAGCCCGTTGTGAAGTGAGCGTCACCGAGGCGGGGGTGGGTGTCACGGGAGTTTAGATCTATGAATCTATTGAAAATGCCTAAGAGAGCCAGGTTTCAACTTTCTAAACATAATTCTCAAGCACGGGTACGGGCTAAAGACTATATATCATCACGCTACAACCAATAGCAGCAAAGCAGAAGTGAAAAATGTTGCAAAAACAGGGATATTTTTCTAAATAATACGCGTACGAAGTCGCGGGCAACAGCTAGTTAATAATATATTGTTGATAGTTTGGCCTTCATAGATTACCTAGATTGTAAATCACTGCGATGTTAATCGTGACATAGAAAGGATGACATAATTAACGATGTGCAATGTTCGTGACATTAGTCGAGCATCATTTGGGCAATAATTAACATGTTCTGTTCGAGGCCGTAATGTGCGAACGACGAACAATAGTCCACCATGTTTAGTGACATCATTATATTATCTAGTCGTACAGTCGGCTGATAAATGAACGTTCGAGGAATGATCAATCGATATTAAAAGTTTCGGGCGTTTTTAGTAATAATGATACAGTAGAAGATTATAAGTCCGTACTCTCGTAGCAGATTGTAGCACCGTAGCTCCTTAACAGATAAAATTGGTTAAGAGGATACCAAAATAGCTTCGTGCATTTTTCTACGTACGAAGTTTTCATTGTTTCTTTAGATTGAATGGCTAGCTCTAATTTTTAAGTATATGTTTTATCAATATATGATCTAGGATCGCATAAACTCAGAAACGCGATTGAAAAAAGTTTTCTCGATAGAAAATCTTAGCGAAACAACCTCTCTAATTTTTTCTAACACTTGCGCGACTCATCTGTTTAAATAAAACTACTTTTTACGGATTTAGACGCGTATATTTGTTTTAAATTTTGGCCCGACGTTTCGGAGACTTTGCAGTCACCATGTGACCGTTAAAAGTAGTTTTATTTAAACCTCTCTAATTTTTTATTTTTTTCATTTGTCGGTCTATTATCGCGTATTAACTAATAACTACTAATAACTAAATAACTTTAAAAACATAAGTAACTATTTTAAATAGAAACACGTAAATCAGAATTAAAATATATTTAGTAGATTTGGAGTAAACAAAAAAAATATCCCTAATTATTCATTTTCTATACCTACTAGCTGTGTTAATATGTACATGTCGACGATAATATTGATGTAGGCCCTTAACTTAGATGTTTCAATTTTTTTTTTCTTTTTCTATATTTTTTCTTAAAACCTACTCCGGTTTTCGAAACAAACATCTTCTTAAATTAATAATTTTGGTTGTAAAGTTAATTTAAAGGGAACTCGCACAGTAGTAGTCTCATTTCTGTACCTCACATAGACTTTAATTTATCTGCTTCTGATATTAGATTTATCCTAGACAATTTTTCTTTCATTTTTCTACTTTATTTAATTAAACAAATACGGTGTATAAACCTTAAAAACCCACTATTAATCTTAATAAAGCAACATAGTAGCGTAAAAGAGATACTGTGTCGATAAAGTAATCAGTAGCGACCCGCACTTCGTCACTGTCCTTCGATAGTACCTATCTGAGATTAACGTATATGTTCGATTTAAGTTCAAAGGGTATGTGGTTACCAACCTAAACCGAAGCTTAATCCATATCCGAACAAAAGGTTTCAGCATTAATTCTTAACAAGCTTTTGTCTATATCTTGATTGTATAGAAATCATCAGATTTTGAAAGTGATTATAGAAGATTGATATATTTTATATATTGAAGATATTATTATTTTTATATATATACTAGCTGACCCGGCAAACGTTGTTTTGCCACACTAAAAAAAAAAAGTGTGAAAAATAGATGTTGGCCGATTCTCAGACCTACTGAATATGTATGCAAAATTTGAGAAGAATCGTTCAAGCCATTTCGGAGGAGTACGGTAACTAACACTGTGACACGTGAATTTTATATATTAGATTTTATATTATATATGTATATTATTATTAATATACAAGAAAAAAGATATCTACTTGATAGTCCATGTGGTGGCGGATAAGATTACACGTGTCACCACCCCATTTCTTTCCCAGGGAGCTCTATTATGAGAGACTGAAACTCGAAAGTAAACCATGTGCCAATACGCCTGGTAAGCGGGGTACAGTAGACCATAATCCTTCCCAGGGCCGGATTTAAATTTGTGCCGCCCTGGGGCACTGAAGAAAACGCCGCCCTAAGAAGGAAATGCCGCGTTATTTCTACTATTTAATGATATTTACATAACTTTAGGTAGACATACACACACACACAAACACACATTTTTTTAAAAAACCTGGAAAAAGGTTATATTTATCATTAGACGCCTTTAACCTCAAAATCGTTCACTTTTTATTTAATTTTATAAGTTTATAATTTTTTTACGATAACTACTATATGATGACTTGGAATTCTATGGCAAAGTAAAAATACATATTTTATTATGTATGTAAATTACAATACTATATCGACAAAAATGAAGTATAAACAAAGAAGTACCTAAATAATTAGTTCTACGAATCTCCGCACTTGACTGTGATTCGTCTGTTTTTCGCGCTTTGTTTAACCTCAATTTTGGCGCCAATATTTAATTTATTAAGTATAATTTTAATTTATAATCGTTTTTTATTTGCTAACAAACATTTATTATTCAATGTTTAATCAGAAAATCAACTTTTTATGTTCAAAAAGCCATGATAAAATTAAGTGAATTTAAGTCAGCATATATTTACATCCCGACTAAATAAGTCGAGTATTCACTAAATTAGGTGAAAATTTGGTATTTAAGATGTACACCAGAATAGCATTTTCACTAAATTGTATGGATTGACTTATTTTGGCGCTGTCCAACTTAAATTAAGTTTAGTTGGTGTCTTGTAGAATAAGAAAGTGACGTTTGAAAGGAATAAACTAAAATTTAGTTAAAGTCGTTGGACACAGAATCGGCATCTATATTGCAGAAACCTAGTTACATTTGTATACTGACTGTAGGTGGCAGCATGTGTAGTTGGCAGTTGATTTGATTCAAAAATATAAGTGCTATTGGATAATTCTCCAATTTCAGAAAAATTCATTTATCAATCAAAGTTTCTGTTATCAAAAAAACATACATATAATTTGAAAATATATTTAATTCCTCAAAAAAACTACATAAATTTATTAATTTCAGAAAATAAAAATATCAACTTTAATTTTTTCAAACCTTGGAAATAAATTTATTAAACTATTTGAATAGTTTTTACTTAAATTTTCTATATTATAATATACAAAATTTTAATTTGATACATAATACTTAAATTATATTTCTTGGAAGATAAATGTTTATTTAAAAGAATTAGTTAATTATATATTGTATAGAAATTTTTTTCCCAGTTCCACATTTTGCCGCCCTAGAAAATTTGCCACCCTGGGCACTAGCTCGACTGCCCCTAGTGTAAATCCACCACTGATCCTTCCCAAAGTGAAAGAAGCCCGTGGTCGGCAGTGAGAAGTTAATAACGGAGAGGAGATATCTACTTACCTCTGCAAACAGAAACGCTCAGTAAAAATAACAAAACATTTTGTTAGAATTTTCCTTGAAGTAACAGGATGGCAATTACGCAGAGAAAAATTTAAACATTGCTTGAAAATGTGCACAAGTGAAATTGTGGGGCACAACTAGTATTGAAATATTACAAGATCTATTATATGTTGTGACAGTCCATAATATTTTACTGTTATTTCCCATAAGAAAACACGTATAAATAAATAAACATTAGCCAAAAATAGAGTATACATTTTCTTTAGTTTCTGTGAGAAACAAATGTCACACACAAGACTTGGGAACAATGGTCCCGTTCAGCAGCTCATCTGTTAGCCGGTGGCGGTAATAAGGCGTGTTTTTACCGGCACATATAAAGAAAAAATATACCAGCTAAGTTCGAGTTGAACCAGCGTGTGAAAGGTTTCGTACCATTATATAACATCATCGTCATCATCATAACATCACGCCTTTTCCCATGGGGGGAAGGGAAAGAATATAGAGCGCCATCTGCTACGATCCAAACATACTTCCTTGGCTTCATCCACACTCATACATCTGGTCATACATGCCCGACGGTTGTAAATGACTTACAACCATTATATAACATATCGTCTAATCATATTGTCGTCTTAGGGTATCAGCAAGTTACACTGAAAACGTTTGTTTTATGAGAGCCCTCTTAAATTCTAATTGTATTCTGATTTTAAGTACTTGTTGTGACAGCATCCGTAATTAGAAGAAAAAATACGTTTTACGCAAACCTCATGCCGTTGTCTTGTCAATGTGGTAACAGATTAAGAATACAAGTGTCAACACCTTCTTAGGTGCTGTAAAAGTCAACTAAAGGATATTGTACACAAAAAACATTCATTGGTGCCGATTCTACGTGCACAACTAAACTTAATTTAACTAAAAAATGAAAACAACTATTGCTGTATCTTGATTATTTGGCTATTTTGTTGTGCACTTTTATATTAATTACAATCGTTAGTCTATATTTAAAAGTTATAATAACAAGAAAGTTCAGTTAACATCACGGAATTGTGTTACTGACACATTCATCATTCACTTCATATTTAGTTAAGTTAAGTTTAGTTGTGCACGTAGAATTGGTACCTCTGTGAGGAAACCTCGAAAATAAACCCTAACGCTAAGGCTCCTAATCAGCGCGGAACAGTCGACCATAATCCCTCCCAAAATGGAGGAGCGCCATGCCCATCAGTGGGACGTTATTGATCTGGAGATAAACGCTAATGTCAAATAATTTGGGATAAGGGCGAGATAAGAAAGTAAAAGAAAGACCATCCAAAGAGCCACATAACATGTGAAAATTTAAACTCTTTAAATATCATCGTTCCTGACATACAGTCTGGTGACAAGACAAACGTACAACGAAGTCTCAGTAATAGGGTCAGTTATTGTCAATTTTACATTTTGGTACAGAACCCTAAAAAGAAATGATGATTTTGCTCGTGACTAGATAAATAAGATGTCGGGACGTGACAAGGGTACCATTACAGTTTTCGAGGATTCTTTCGACCCTTATGCCGACTTGGTTTGACCTGACTCTCTCTTTGTTTAGATCTTTAAGTGCATTTTGAAAGCAAAGAGACGAAAGATTAATTAATTCAGATATATTTCCATACATCTATCAGCCTCTCTCCGTCCACTGTTAGACATAGGCTTCCCCCATAGAACGACTTTGTGCCGCTTGCATCCAATCCGATATTAAATATTTAACTTTGATAATTTGGCTACATACTTTCACTTATTAGTTATTTAGTACAAGGTGGTACTAGTTAAGCGACTATGTGCGCATTTAAATTGAAATCATCATTCACCGCATTAAAAAGTTGCTTAAATTCTTCCTTAGACTCTAAACAATCTGTGTATCGAATTTCCTTTAAAATAAGTTTAGTATTTTAACGTAATAATTGGTCAAGTGCGAGTCGGACTCGCACACGAAGGGTTCCGTACCATTATCTATGCAACATAAGGCAACGTTATTAGTATCGAGCAAGAAACGGTAAAAAAATCATGTTTGTTGTATGGGAGCCCCCCTTACATATTAATTTTATTTTATTTTTAGTATTTGTTGTTATAGCGGCAATAGAAATACATCATCTGTGAAAATTTCAACTGTCTAGCTATCACCGTTCTTGAGATACTGGGTACGGAACCCTAAAAATCATGTTTGTTGTATGGGAGCCCCCCTTAAATATTTATTTTATTTTATTTTTAGTATTTGTTGTTATAGCGGCAATAGAAATACATCATCTGTGAAAATTTCAACTCTCTAGCTATCACCGTTCTTGAGATACAGCCTGGTGACAGACGGACGGACGGACGGACGGACGGACGGACGGACGGACGGACGGACGGACGGACGGACGGACGGACGGACGGACGGACGGACGGACGGACGGACAGCGAAGTCTCAGTAATAGGGTCCCGTTTTTACCCTTTGGGTACGGAACCCTAAAAACCGACAGATATGAATATATCTGTCGGTTTTTACGTTAAAAATACTAATAAAATCTTTAGTGGTAAATGAACGCTTTCGAAATAAAATAATACAACATAAAATCAATTGTAATTTCAGCAAGATTGAAAAAAAAATATGGAGAAACACATGCGCGGCCGAAAAAATAAAGATTTTTCGTGAATAATGTTCGGTCGCAAACTGTAGTAACGGACAGCATTAAATATAACACCAAAGGAAAATAAATTACAGTGATGTTTTAAAGGTACCAAAAATTCTTTATTTTCTCATTTAAAGCGCTGAATGGAAAAAATAACACATTTTTTCCATTCAGCGCTCAGGCTCGCCGGACACTGATTACGTAGCTTGGGTATTCGTGAGCGTAGACTTTAAATGTAGGTTATATTTTTATAGCTTTTAGAGAATGAAACAATTATATTAATTAGTAAACAAAAAAGGGGATTCAAAACTCACGAAATTATTGCCAAGATATTTTGATCTAGCAGTTCTACATAACAATATCATTCACAAATCGTATGTTTCGAATTCTTATTCCATTCTTTAAAAACTCATATCCCAAAGCAACAATAAGCAGAAGCCAGATAACAACTTAAACACTTAAGTATACCGAGTTGAGAAAATATAATTTTCCGGAATCCATGAGCAGCAACACAATAAACTGAGTACGACGACTACGACGCCTGCAGTCATAATTAAAGTATGCGCGTATTTGGCGGCGACGCGACGCGACGCATTCCATGTTTTATAAGTTCTATTTCGTAAACTATATCAAATGATATGTGATATTAACACTTTAATGTAGATCTAAGAAGCGGCAGAACATCAGTAAGCTTACGTTATTTATATTATATCAGCTCATCCAGCAAAATTAAACGTTGTTTTGTAAAAAAGTAAGTTGATAATGAGGTAATTATGTTCTCGTGAACTTCTTTGTGATAGGTAGATATGTCAATAATCTAAATATTATAAAAACAAGGCTAATAATTATACCTCTAAGATAGATATTGAATGTTCTTAAGTTTAATTTACTGCAGCTCTCTCATTAGCAGGATATGAATAATACACTTTTAAACTTTCGCGTTGCATTTTATTACATTGAAAAACACAGGTATTAAACGCGTTTAAATTTGTAGTATGGGTGTTAAACACCTACCTTTTTGCCGACGTTTCGTTTCGTTTTCATTTCGTTAGTTGCATCGGCCGTGGTCACGGGCTGACTTAGTCAGCCCGTGACCACGGCCGATGCAACTCGGTAGAAACGTCGGCAAAAGGGTCGGTGTTTAACACCTATACTAAAAATTTAAACGCGTTTAATACCTGTGTTTTTCAATGTAAGGATATGAATAAAATAGCAAAGCATAAGAACAGACGTATAATAAGATAAATAAAGGACTTTCAATTCAGCATTGCTCCTCAGATTCATTTCTTCGTTGTGAAATAACAATAAAAGGGGGAAGTTTGGTTTTCCTTCAAATATACTCAGAGGCCCTCTCCTTAATTAAACAGTCGTAAATATACCGTTCAAGAATGTACATAACAAAAACAAATAACATGAATATTAAACTTTATTGTAGCTTAAAATTCTCACTGCAAATGATTGCAACTGCGTCTAAAATTATGATCATAACATAAAGATATAATAAATTCCATAATTCTTCGTACACAATAATTGATTTCAGAAAATTAAAAATCTCGTCTTCTTTTATGACACAACTAACCCAAATTTGATGTTTCTAGGTCTCCCTTTGCAAGTTCGTCCTTTTCCTACAATAGGTATTTTAATATAAAAGTATACTGGAATATTCAGCAAAGACATAACCACATGCAAGACTAGTTAATATTTGTAATAATTTAAACACCTTTTTCAGCGAGTTCATTATCACATAAATTATTATCAATCTAATGAAACACATTTTGTAGAAACGCGTTATGGGTTAAATTACTTAATTACATGTCAAGACTTTTACGAATTTTGGGGTTTTTCATAGGTGTTATAAAATATCTTCACTTACTGACAAACATGCCATCAGATCAGTCGATGAAACTTTTCAAAAATAATTTTAAATGTTGGAAGATTTTTGGCATATGGGGCGGACGGCAACCATCAAAGTTTTATAAATATTATTCTTCTTTTTACCTTTTCATAACATTTATATTCTACAATATATTGCTGACCCTGAACTTGATCTACACTCCGCGAAAAATTGAATTGTTAATCCGAGAAGTAATATTTTATTTTACTGAAATAACAGTTGCCGTAAAAGTTTTTACGATTCTCTTTATGCACGACAAAATTATAAAAGCTCTCGATTTGATTGATTGCGATGCTTTCATAGGTGATTATGAAAATAAAGATGGCGTACTACAGAAATTGCAAGCTAAGTATAAATTCTTTTGGAAACTGTATGCTGTTTTCTCAAACATGGCTTATTCTAGCCAAATATTTGTTCCAATATTTGTGCATTTGATACTAGGAACGGAGTTGGAATTGCCAATATGCAAGTATTATTTTTTGAGTGATGAAAATCTTCAATCTTATTATATTTATTTGTTCATATATCAGTCATTTGGCATGTATGGCCACATGATGTATAATGTAAACATCGATACATTTGCTGCAGGATTGTTGGTAGTAGCTATAAGCCAATTAAATCTTTTGAATAATAAGATAAGTACATTAGAATTAATAAAGCGAGAACGAAAATTGACGAAATACGACCAGGATAGCATTATGCTTACAAAGCTCAATAGCTGTCTAAGACACTATGATACTATTTTGAAGTAAGTATTTTTAAATGGTTTACATAATGAATAAAAGTTAATGATTAAATTAATTAATGCTTTCTCTCCTCTCTCTCTCCAGCCCATTTAATTCCCATTGTTGGGCACGGGCCTCCTCTACTTTGGAAGGGATTATGGTCTACTGTGCCGCGCTGACCAGGCGTGTTGGCACAGGGTTTATTTTCGAGTTTTCCGTCTCTCACAGAAGATGTTATCTGTGTGCAATATCCCTTAGCCGACTTGGACACTGCTGACTTGACAGCACCCTTGAGAGGAGATGGGGTGGTGGACACTTTTACCTATTCTTAATCCATCACCACACGGAGAATGCTTTACCTAACGATTTACTCATCTGGGGAAATATAAAGTTCATTAATTTATGATCTGTAAGCTAGTTTTTTTCTGATATTTAACAGAACTGCAAATAGGAGTGCATTTGAATATTCCAACTATTTTAAGTTGATAAAGAATATAGTAAAACCTAAAATACTTATATGATAATATTTTAAGTAAAGATATTTTCTTAATTAGTAATCTTCTAAATTAGTATATGTAGTAGATATATTCGTATTCTGGTACCCACAACACAAGCATATAAGCTTAGCTTGGGACCAGATACGTTGTGCGAAATGTCGATGTATAAAAAAATATTTAGAATTTAAACAAATATTGTTTAATTTAAGGTATTGCAAAGTACTTCAAGAAGTTTTAAGTACACTAATATTCTTTCAATTTGGACTTGCATCTATTATTATTTGCGTAGTTATGTGTGGATTGCTATTGGTACGTATTCATAAATACATAAAAAAAAATTTACTTTACAAATATCACAAAGTTATAACGTTTATTTCTATTTTACGGCCTTAAGAATTATATTTCCAAATAATTGAGGATTTTAAACAAAGTCCAGCCGACTTCATGTGCTTATGAAATTTGAGAGTTTTCCTCGATTTCTCAGGAGATAACCATCAGATCCAGACCTAGTGCTAATGGGACCACACGGGAACCACCAGCTTTCAGATAGAAAAAGAATCATTAAACTCGCTTCGCCCAGTTAAAAGTTATGAGGTAACAAACATAAAAAATAAAATAAAAATAAAGATACAGACGAATTGAAAAACTCGTCCTTGATCTCATGAAGTCGGTTGACTACAAAAAAGATTTATATTACCAGTAGCTTCAGCTAAGCGATGAAACTTCATATCAGACTCCTTCTATCTTTACATAAAGCACTTATCGTATCACTATTGCTTTTCTTATTCGACTTAATTATTTTTCTTTCATAATCTACAAAATCTATTTTATCTCACTTTCCTATATTTCAGCCATCTACAACTGAGTTGAAAGTGTTCTTAGTAATGTACCTTGCTGTTATGACTTTACAAATATTTGTACCTGGTTTATTAGGAACATATATATCTCATGAGGTAAGTATGTAATTAAAAACATAATGCTATTTCTTCAAAATCATTTAAGTTTCCTCAAATTTTTGTGATTTCATCTAGTTTCGTAATTATAATATCTAGGTATCTAATTCAATGTTTATCATGAGGCCCAATTTTTACAAATATTTTTTGAGAGACTACTCGCCGTTTCAAAAGACCGGCCAACGTTATCAGTTTTTTCGGCAAAATAGGCCATCGACAGCAATGCGGGCGGATTGAATATGCTAAAATACTTTTAAATGAATATATAAATATATTTTGTTTTTTCAGAGTGAAGATTTAGTTTTTGCAGCGTATAATAACGAATGGTTTGTAAGATCAGAACCATTTAAAAGGAGTTTGAATCTTTTCATGGAACGTACGAAAATACCTATAAAAATAACAGGACTGAAAATGTTTCCTTTATCACTTGTCACATTTACTTCAGTAAGAAATACTATTTTATTTAATACTAGCTGGTACCCGCAACTACATACGCTTGGAATTGAGAAACCAAACTTTAGCAAATTATTCAAAAAACCCGTCCTCTTGAACAACTCTATCATTTAAAAAAAAACGCATTAAAATCTCTTTCGAACTTTAGAAGATATTCTAAAGTTCGAAACGGATTTAGACGCGTATATTTGTTTTAAATTTTGGCCCGACGTTTCGGAGACTTTGCAGTCAAAATTTAAAACAAATATACACGTCTAAATCCATAAAAAGTAGTTTTATTTAAACAGATGAGTCGCGCAAGTGTTAGAAAATATTCGAAACGGATTTTAATGCGATTTTTTAATACAAAAATAACGACTTTATTTTATAACTAGCTGTTGCTAATCGGAGCAGTAGTGGTTCCTAAGATTAGCACGTTCAAACAAACAAACTCTTCAGTTTTATAATCTTATATATCAAATTCACGTGTCACAGTGTTAGTTACCGTACTCCTCCGAAACGGCTTGACCGATTTTTATGAAATTTTACATGCGTATACAGTAGGTCTGAGAATCGGCCAACATCTATTTTTCAAACCTTTTTTTTAGTGTGGCAAAACAACGTTTGCCGGGTCAGCTAGTATTAGTATAGATAAGTAATGATAAACTCTAGCAAACAATCAGATAGATAGACAGACAGACAAACAGTAGTTAGTGCCGGGACTTTTTTAAAACGTTATTTATAATCGTTGTTATAAATAAATCATAAATAAATAAATAAATCATATTCATGGACATTTCACACAACGTCCTCTGGTCCCAAGCTAAGCTTATATGCTTGTGTTATGGGTACCAGAATACGGATAGAATACATATACTACTTTTTCTTTTGTAAATACATACTTATAATACATAGAAACACCCAGACGCAGTACAAACATTTGTATGACAATTAGAAAAATCACACAAATGATTGTCCTGAGCGGGAATCGAACCCGCGACCTCTTGTTCGGCAGTCCGTTACATAAACCACTCAACCACGAGGCTCGTCTTAAAAATAGATAATTATATAAATAATCGTCGTTATAAATAGATACCTACTTGCATTTACTTTATTTGTATAGATTTACATATAATATTAAATAATAAATATTCACAAACATTTCACACAACGTCCTCTAGTCCCAAGCTAAGCTTATATGCTTGTGTTATGGGTACCAGAATACGGACTCACTACATATACCTACTACAAACATTTGTATGACAATTAGAAAAATCACACAAGTGATTTCCCCGAGCGGGAATCGAACCCGCGACTTTGTAATCGGCAGTCTGTTATATAAACCACTCAACCACGAGACTCATCATAGATATGCCTAAAATCGGAATATAAAAAATCGGAATATATTTCGGTTGTTAAATTTCTGCTATATACCTACTCGTATGTATGATGTCGAATCTCTTCTCAGATTTTTAAGCCTGATGAGTAAGTTACCCCTTAACAAAAATAAAAAAATTAATAACAGCTATTAAATTCAATCTGCTGTAATGTATACGTCATTTAGCAAGTATGTATATACTCATATATATAAAAGGCCTAATTACATAATTATTATTTACTTACAGATTATGAAGTCAGCTTATTCATTCTTCACGTTAATCAGAAACTTTCAAGAAAAGTGAAATATCAAACTCTACGAGTATTAGTATTAATAATTATAGTTACCACTAACTATAACTATAACTCTGTATCATTACATTAATAATCTTATTCATAATGACTTTAGACGTTGGAGCTTTAAACGTTCGCTAAAATAGGTTCGCGAAAATTGTCAAAACTTGTTTTTCATAATGGTCTTTTTACGATAAAACATGTATTATCTCTGATATAAAATCTCCGTTTAAACCTCCGATAAGTCATTATGAATAAGACTATAGATGTTTTAACAACTAGAATTTTTGTTTTTATAATTTTACTAGCTGCCCCGGCAAACGTTGTTTTGCCATACAATTCTGTGTAAAATAAAATTTCATCAAAATCGGTCCAGCCAATTGTGAATCTAAACCATCCTCAAACCCCCTTGAATACACACAACAAATTTCATCAAAATCGGTCCAGCCGCTTAGGAGGAGTTCAATTACAAACACACGTACAGAAGATTTATATATTTATAGACTAGCTGGCCCGGCAAACGTTGTTTTGTCATACAAATGTTAGGGGTGGACAACCCTTATCATCACATAAGGGTATGAAAAATAGATAGTAGCCGATTTTCAGACTTACTGAATATGCATAAAATATATTAAGATAATAATAGAGATATATTAGATATTTAAAATCTACGCAACGTATTTTGATGCAGTCATTTGCCCAGCAGAAGACCAGCGCTGGCTCCTTGCCAGCATTTTGCTGAGCTGGGTCCGCTTTGTAACGTACCTATAATGTTATGCATGTAATTTGTTGTTTCCTTGTGTAAAATGTAATCGTTACAAATAAACTTATTTTCTTTCTTTCTTTATTTCATTTTAATAGATAGAGTGATCAAAAGGATGGTGTTTAGGGGGGGGTCTCAATAACACGGGGGTGAATCTTCGGGAAATAGCTAGTTTTTATAAGAAAGACTTATAAACAACAATTAATTATCTTTAGAAAAACTTTGCATGGAAAGTTGAGGCAAAAGCATTATTATGCCTACGTTTTAAGAATCAAAGTAGCTTAGATGTGCTAGACAGACTCTACAGTTAGCGCTAATGAGCTTGGTCATTACAGAGCGTGCGTGCCTCGGAAACAGGTTTCTGCAAGTACCTACTATAAGGAACGTTGTATGGAATAAACAGGAACGACCTCTGAAATAGCATATTATTTCAGCTTTAACTAAAATTAAAATAAAATTAAAACAGAATAGTACCAATTCTATATGCACAACTAAGCTTAACTTACCTAAAACTTACTTTGGATAGTGTCATTAACACAATTCAGAATGTTAAATGAACTTAGTTATTCTAAAAATTGTGTAATATAGACTAACCATTTCAATTAAAATAAATATGTACAACGAAATAGCCAATTATATAGATTATACAATTTTTTTTTTTTCATTTTTAGTTAAGTTAGGTTTAGTTGTGCACTTATAATTGGTACCATTGCAAAACAAAGAAGCCATACCTATTAGTATTTTTCTTTTACCTTAACTGAAATGGTTGCTGTAAAAAACTACAAAGGAATAATCTAAACAGATAGAGAATCTTCAGCAAAAAACTTAAAATCTTGAAAAGACATTTGTGTCTTTTCAAGATTTTAAGTTTTTTTTTTTGCACTTAACTAAGTTATTGTAATGATTTTACTTAAGTACGCAAATCTATACTTATTATAAAATAAAGCCATTATTTTTGTATGTATGTCTCTATGTGAGTGTATATCTTCAAAACTGCACAACGGATATTGATTCGGTTTTTTTAATAGATAGTGTGGTTCAAGAGGATGACTTTTTTGTATCATTTGTTAAGGCTTGGTATCAAAATTCCACGCGTACGAAGTTGGGGGCAACAGCTAGTATTATATAATCTGTTATACTCTCTTTCTTCTTTTCTTTTATTTTATTTCTTTCTTCACCCGCTCAGATCATAATATCCGAGAGATTGTAATCACCATTTAACAGTAAGCGAAACTACTAACATAAAGTGAAAGCAAATTGCAGTCTATCAAAAGTTATGTGAGTACATATATTTCGAGGTGTTAATTCTTCACTTATTTTGATACAAAGTTGTTATTTTTGTATTTGTCCCTATTTGAGTAGAGTGGTTAGAGTGGTTCAAGAGGATGGCTCAGATCATAATATCCAAAAGATTGTAATCACCTTTTAACAGTTAGAGAAACTACTAACAAAATATCTAAACCCAACAAAATAATTTTCCAGCTTTGTTTTTCTTATGTACAAGTAAATTTAAACAGTAATAATATTACGAATTCAAATCCAAAACAAATAAACAAACAATAATCCAGCAAAGCCTTGTAAGAGTACACAGATTAGATAGCTAATGTTATATGAAGTTCAGCTGAATAAGAGGTTGGATAATCAAATACAAATATACTTAAATTGCGTTTATTGCTGTTAATGATTTCTAAACAATACAATGCTTACATTTGTAGACTTTGTGCTATTGTAATAATATGTTATGAGTAGTTAAAAGTTATTTATATATATATTGTGAGACAAGCCTCGTGGTTGAGTGGTTCATGTTACGGACTGCCGATCACAAGGTCACAGTTTCTACTCTCGCTCTATATTTGTGTGATATTTATAATTGTCATACAAATGTTTGTACTGCGTCTGGGTGTTTCTATGTATTATAAGTATTTATTTACAAAAGAAAAATAGTATAATGTATTCTATCCGTAAACTGGTACCCATAACAGAAACATATAAGCTTATCTTGGGACCAGAGGACGTTGTGTGAAATGTGTATATATATATTTAAAAAAAAACATTTTATCTAGGTATGACATGGTTTTATTATAAAAAAGCTGAACCGAGTTAAAATATTAATTAGCAGCCAGTCCCGCGACTTGATTTGCTTGGAGTTTTGAATCACTACATAGATATAATGATATATATATATAGCCGTCTCGGTGACTTCTTTCTATAAGTGAAGAAAAATTTAGAATTACAAAATTTACCTCTTTCAAAATAGTACAGATGCAATAATAAGGAAATAAATGTCTTTATACTTTGAGTCAATGTTACGTTTACCCGTGTTAAGTATCCACTGAACTACTTTTTCATTGCTAGACTAAATTAAAATGACATTAGCATTGTCCGTGGAAAAGATAACGTAACCGTACACCATTTTTTACATTTTCCTTTTAATCACACAGCAGCATAATATAGAGAATCACAAGTCTGTTTAAGATTTTCAATTATAAATTAATTATTAGAAATATTATTCTCTGACGAGCCAGAGATTAATCAGCCACTGTTCAAGAATTTAAATTATCCTTTCCCCGTGATACATTCTAAATTTGAACGGAAAACGACAATGAATATTTAAAATATTAGCGATTAACTCAACTGTTTTAAGTGAAATAAATGTTTTGAATTTATTTATAAACTAGCCTTTTGCCCGTGACTTCGATTTTCACAATTCTATTTAATAGAAAGTTTACAGTCCATCAATTTCTATAGACCCTTTTTAGGAGGCAATTTTGAAAAAATTACTACTTCAGGACAAGTATTTCTTGAATCTTAACTAAGCTTATACACCAATTTCCAAACTCAACTTTTTGATGATAGACAAGACTGCAAAGTAGAAATTTCAAAAATCCTTATTTTGCGTTCTATCCATAGTGTAAAAGTGTAAACGCAAACGGCTTATGAAGCTGAAGTTAATATTTTTTCCGATTTAAATACTATGTTGAAACTAATAATTAACGAAATCGTCAATATTTTTAAAGCAGAGAAATAGTAACAAAGGACATTAGCTTTGTTTTATTGCTGCAGCTATTGTCAGTAAGGGAACTGAAAATTAATATTTCAATCAAGTATCCGTCGGCAAATTCCTTACAATGAAACGCCCAGTAAAAGTAGAGCTGTCTTTTAGAAGATAATTACACCAAAATGTCAAGAATAACGGATCACACTAAAGTAGGAGTCCTTATTTCAGTGCTATAGGCAGTATACTGTGAGCGAAGTAAATTAAAACAATGGACGTGTTTGCAATTTGGAAAACGGTGCAACCCTTCGGGCACGTTTTAATTGCAAGGGCTCTTGGATGGAGGGTAGCATGAAAATTGACAGCGCTTAATGTATGAAAGACTCGGATACCACAAATAGCTCATTATGAGAACGAACCTAATAAAACTTTTAAAGGGCTTTTTATTTTATAAGTTTCTACTCCACCACAGGCCTGTTCTCGGAGAAGAAGAAGTAGTAGACTTTTCTTTTCGAATCTAGTTTTCTATCTGAATTATTTTTACTAGCTATGGCCTGTAGCTTCGTACGCGTGGAATTTACCAAAAATAAAAGAAAAACGTGAACAAATTATTCAGAAAGAACCATTCTATATATTAAAAAATCCGCATCATAATCTGTTGAGTAGTTTTTGAGATATACATACAAAAGTAAAGACTTTGTTTTTTAATAAGTAAAGACGACAGAATTATTCTAATAATATGGCAATTGTTTTCACCGATCTATTTCATTATAAAAGAAGTTATTCACAGCCATCCTTCCTATAATATTTTTCGCGCCTGTATTTGTTTCAAAATAATTACAATATGAAATAAAATTTCTAACAATAAATTTTTATTTTATTTTAATCGCTAGGCCCTTTGGAGATAGTAGCTACTTAGTGCCTCAGAAGTCTCGGAAGAGCGTGTGTGTTTTACGTGACCAGCGAATTGCATATTTTTTAACTATACTTATTGTTGCTTTATTCACCATAAAATGGATAAAATAGTAACAAAATAAGCTATCCAAATATGCATTGCTGTCGGAACTAGTTGGTGATAAAAATGTTTACATTATAAGCTACGAAGACGTCATAGCCACGAACGGATGTCCGCCGGCGCCGCATCACTAATGTGTCTTACACTTAGCAAAACAGCCTAATGCATTTTTGAATAGAACAATGTAGTTATTATGTACATGGTTTATATAGTAAAATTATCTATTGATAATGGTGCCGATTCTACGTGCACAACTAAACTTAACATAACTAAAAAATGAAAACAACTATTGCTGTATACATCTTGATTATTCGGCTATTTTGGTGAGCACTTTTATATGCATAATGATCGTTAGTCTGTAATAAACAGTTTTTACAACAGGAAAGTTGAGATAACGTTGCGTAATTGTGTTATTTACACAATAAATTTTAATTTTTAGTTAAGTTTAGTTTTGCATGTAGAATTAGTACTATTCTTTCCCAATTTATATCACTTCCTATTTTAAATTAGGTATTTATTAATCGGATCAGTCTGGATAGTGACGGATTGCTTCGTGTGGTGACGGATTAAAAATACAAGTTAACACCCAATTTCCTCTCCAAGATGCTATAAGAGTCAGGTTAAGGAATAATACAATCAGATAATAATATCCTGTTTTTGTGACCTAAACCTCGAACCCAAGACCTGTGAACGCCGTTATTTTAGGAACCACTGTTGCAGTGGTCCGATTCGAAAAATTCTTTCAGTGTTAGATTGTCCATTTATCAAGGAAGGCATTAACATTTTCTAAATTCCACGCGTACGGATTCGCGGGAAACAGCTAGTAGGATTAGGTGATCATTACTGCTCTTGAAAATTTCTAATCAGTGTAACGAATGAATATGCTGACTTCATTATCTGTGAACAATTTTTTTTAATTATTCAAAATACATGCAACTCTTACTTTATTTAAAAAAAAAATTTAAGAAGCCAATAAGGACAATAGTATAGATTTTCTGTCTTTAGTATCTAGCGTTAATTGAGGAAATATCATAGTATATTAATAATAAAATTGGTCAAGTGCGAGTCGACTCGCGCACGAAGGGTTCCGTACCATTATCTATGCAACATAAGGCAACGTTATTAGTATCGAGCAAGAAACGGTAAAAAAATCATGTTTGTTGTATGGGAGCCCCCCTTAAATATTTATTTTATTTTATTTTTAGTATTTGTTGTTATAGCGGCAATAGAAATACATCATCTGTGATAATTTCAACTGTCTAGCTATCACCGTTCTTGAGATACAGCCTGGTGACAGACGGACGGACGGGCGGACGGACAGCGAAGTCTCAGTAATAGGGTCCCGTTTTTACCCTTTGGGTACGGAACCCTAAAAATAACGTTAACTATATAAAAATGACTTACCAAAGTAAGGCCACATACGACCACACAAATTATAAAAGATGCTATACTATATTGAAAAAATGTAATAGCACTCAGAAACTTTTGAAGCATTTTGTGGTACCTAGAACAATACACAAAATAAAAACAAAGACGTGTGGCACTCGGGTACTGCCGCGGTAAAGTTTATTTATGCAAGAATCTAAATACCATAAACTAAAATAAGATTAATAATCCTTATTTACTGATGCTTACATCTGTCCATTGTTTATGGTAATTATGATAAAATACCGATTGTCAATCAAATTTCAATAAAATAAAATAAACATTATTTTACAATATTAAAATCTAAAATACGCTGTTATCTGAACATTTAAGATATATGTTGTTGATTCAAAATCCTTATTTTAATACGCTGTTTAATTTGAGGAAGGCGCTTACCCTTGGTATCAACAGGATGAAATAAATTGCGGGGCGAAGAGGGGATTACGCATGCGCAGTAACTCCGATAATCTCAGGTTATTTTCATTACGCTATTTTCGTTACGGAATTTCTGGATTCGGTCTCCACGCTCAAGGCCCGCGATTGAAGCTATGCAATAGCTTAAAAATATATATAACTAGCTGACCCGGCAAACGTTGTTTTGCCATACTAAAAAAAAAAAATTGAAAAATAGATGTTGGCCGATTCTCAGACCTACTGAATATGTATGTAAAATTTCATAAAGATTGGTCTAGCCGTTTCGGAGGAGTACGGTAACTAACACTGTGACACGTGAATTTTATATATTAGATATTGTAGGAAAATAGGTGTCTCTTCATGATTGATTTTAGTTAATCAAACTACCCAGTACCCAAATACAAAAAATCTACAACTACCATATCTAACTGGCAATTATAAAATAATACTCACAGATATACCAAATGTATCTGCGGCTACGTAACTCAGTCAGCTTGAAGCCATTTACATTTCTATGTGTGCGTGAAAATGTATCTATGTGTGTCTGTGAATGTGATACAGGGTATTCGTAATATACCTTGTATCGGAAGACATAGACATATTTCACTGTACACTGAGTGAATTCACAAAGATAACTTTATACATTTTATCATATAGATGTTAATTAAGATGCGCTGCACTAACGAATTAGGTCTGCCTGTAATGTTAGTTATAAGTTTTTGGAATAAATAAATAAATAAATAAATAAATAAATGAATCGTCATTTTTCTATGAAGTACGATTTAGCCAGGTTAAATTTACTTGTCCTCAATTTTAAACGTCAACCCACAATCTGGTAAGTATGTCTGTGATAATGTACGTCTAATATTTATTAATGAAAGTCTAATTTAATTCAACTTAGCTATTTGGGAGTTAGCCTGCCAAAAAAGTATTGAAACAACAAATACTCACGCCAATATAATGTCGTAATGTCTTAAACAGCTGTTAAGTCTTGACAGTAAAACTGTATGTTGCTGATTTTTTGACAACGATTTTTCTAGCATATCTAATTTTAAATTCTTTAGTTTATTATTGAATATTCTTAACTGAGATATAGCTATAACTAATAAACCAACGGCAAAAGAATCTATATTTACATTATACATCATATAGGCGCACATGCCAAAAGCTTGATATATAAACCAAAAAGTATAATACGTTTGCCGATTTTCATCTGACAAAAAGTAATATTTGCAAATCGGCAATTCTAATTCAATCGTTCCATCTATAATTGTATGTATTAGAGAGACAAATACTTGAATACAATATGCAATAGTTGCCAAAATAAGATAAACCTTCCAGAACAATTTATAATTAGCATGAACTTTTTGAAGAACACCTTTGGTTTTATTTTCACCCAAGAACTCATCACAGTCTATAATATCAAGGATTTTATTAATATCATAAAACGTATCGTGAAGACTTTAACTCCGACTGTAATTTCAGTAAACTAAAATATAACTTCTCGGATTAATAATTCAATTTTGCGTGGTGTGTAGATTAAATTTAAAGTTAACAAAATGTTATAACAAAAAAATGTTACGAAAAGATAGACGATAGAAAAACATTTATAAAATCTTGAAGGATTCCTTCCTCCCCATGTACGGAACATCTTTAAAAATTTAAAAATATTACTAAACATAATTGTAGACTGGTCTGGCGACATGTTCTAAAAATAGTAAAATATGGTATAAAACATTTTACATTGTCTTTCATAGAGAATTTGCAAAGAAAAATGCCTTGCAAAGACATGTAATTATGTATTTAGAACCTATTACGTCTATCTTATAAATCAACTTTATTTCATTACTTATGTATGCAATTATACGTTCGACAGTAACAACTTTATTTTCAAAGTATTTTCATTTGTGAATTTAATTTTTGCAATTCTTATTTCTTTTATTTTAGATTATATCTTAAGTATGAAGATCTTACGAAGATAAGTTTGTCTTATTGTAAAGTAAATATTGTATCTAAGTACTTAATAATAGAGGATAAAAAGAGGAATTGCAATTGAGTAGAAAGAAAGCGTTGTTTAGTAAGGTGCAGTGTTTAAAATTAAAATGAAACTTTAAATTTAGAAAATATTACCAAGTAGATTATAATTAGTTTGTGAACGAGGAAATTTCGAAAGAACTGCCCGTAGCAACTGACTGAACTGACTCTATGCAACTTGATAAGAGCAACTCATCACTGATTTTAAATTAAAAAATATAATACTAATAATACCATATTTTATCTTTTCTAACTTAATTAGTAAGTAAGTCGGAGTTAGTCAGTGATTGATAGGGTTTTGTAATTCAAACGGTGTTTAGGGTTATATGTCGTGTGTCTCGTATATCTCGTCTCGTGGTTAGAGGATAAAATCAAATACGTCCGGACTTGAATGGCGTTTATTTGCGACTCAATATATTTGATATAGTAATAGCTTATATAGGTGGCGAGAACAATCGTTTCTATATATTCCTAAAACTGCTGACACGCATAGTGTTGCATACAATGAATACATAATATATTTGTATATAATAAATTAGGCGGTGAGCAAACAATAGGACCATACATGTAATAAATATATTTGTATATAATAACTTAGGTGGTGAGCCCAATGGTCTCTATGCATTCGTAGACCTGTTGACATACTCGTACGTCTACTTGCAAACAATGAAATCAGTATATTACAAAGTATAGTACAAAGTATACTGTCCCTACCTACAGGTGTAATACGAGTATTATCATATAATCGAGAACTTTCATATTTACGTACTGTTACATGGAATAATATATAGCTCCTATCAAGATGATCATGTTTCAAAAGCTCTTTATCATAAAGACCCAAAGATCCAGTGATAATAATTTAATATATTATATATCAAACTTCGATAAACTTATTCGTAACTGACGTTTCATAATTATCTATCTAAATATAATCAGTATTAATGTATTTTATACTCGAATTCCGCAGTTATTTATTTATTTTAATATTTGCATGCATTACAAAGCGAGACGACGAGCCTCGTGGTCGCGGGTTTGATTCCCGCTCGGGACAATCATTTGTGTGATATTTATAATAGTCATACAAATGTTTGTACTGCATCTGGGTGTCTCTATGTATTCTAAGTATGTATTTACAAAAGTAGTATATGTATTATATCTGTATTCTTGTACCTACCCATAATACAAGCGTAGTTTAGCTTGGGACCAGAGGTCGTTGTGTGAAATGTAAAAAAAATACATATTTATTACGTTTAGAACATAGGCTAAATATTAGTTTTGATTGTTTCACTCCGGCACCAAATTCAAGTTCCATGGTTATAAGGGGGCGGCCCAACACGTTTTTAAACCGTCACAGTCTCATTAACTTCTTTTTCTTTCACATATTATTTTACTTAATAAGCAAAAAAACTGTGACCTCTTTAGATAATCATTATGCATTATAAGCAAACTTATAAACTAGGTACCTATGTTGCACTTTTCACTTACTTAAGTGGAGCTTACAAAAATTCCGTTTAGAAATCACATTTGGCACATATCCCAGGCATATCAAATAAGTAAGTACTTAAAGTATATTGGGTTTGTATTCGTATTCGACGCCAACCTCTTACAGAAATTGGCTTCCATTGTGCGATCTTGACAGTAAACCTCTAAATTAACGTGTTTTATATTTGATGCAGAATTTCTTCGAATACGAAATTATATGAATAGATTTCCGAAAGTATTAAGCAAGTTTTATTCACTAGCTAGATGTTTTCTCGCTTCTTCTTCCACTGTAAGTAGGTTAAATGCATTGTGATAACAAAAGACATACAAAAATCATTGTAGTTTTATTTTTGTATTGAATTCATATTTCTAAGCCTCTAAATACGCTTGACAACGCAGAGCAATATCTTTTCGTTAAAAACAATATGCGCGACTGTAGAGGAGCGTATTATTTTTCTTACAAAAGCATGCAACTACTTAATTGATATTTCTATTTCAACAAAAATAATATTTTCTTAAGGAAAGTTAATGTTTAATATTGTGTGATGAAAAGGTGTAACTAGAACAATGTGTTTTTCATAATTATTCTCAGCACTAGGACTAATTTAGAAATTGATATGAATGTGTTTAAGTTTATGCAAATTTTCTCGAGTTATGAGCAAAGTTTTCTTATAGAATAAACACTTTATACAAATTTTGGACAATACACATTATGGTAGGTATATAAATTTAGTTTACCCGAGATATAACACTAATGAAATCATTACCATTAAATATCATTTAATCAGCACATACAAACATTTTTAGATAATTGGAAAAATGGAAAGAAGTCATATAAAGTTTCAAGTTGCAAATAATACATTCCAAACACAATAATAACTTACAAAACTTAGCTACGATTGGGTTTGAAATCATGACCGTGGAATTCTGTTCCATTGCTGTACAAATTGAGTTACAGTAGAATTTACGTGTGTAATTTTTTTTTACTAAAATGCTGCTTTATTTTATTTAAAATCAACTCCAAAATAATTCAATATAGTAGAATATTACAATAATTGTGTATTTCTTCACGTACCTTTGAAATTTGAGAGTTTTCCCCGATTTCTTAGGAGATAATCATGAGATCCTGACCTGGTGCCAATGGGACCACACAAAAACCACCAGCTTAATTAAAAAAGAACCATTAAAATCGCTTTACCCAGTTAAAAGTTATGAGGTAACAAACTAAAATAATAAAAAATAATATAAAAAATACAACATGCAGATGAATTGAGCACCTCCTCCTTTTTTTAAGTCGGGTAAAAAGATGTTAATTAATAGCTAAGTTAGACCTAGCTAGCTTAGACGATAATAAACAGAATAGTAATTATCATGCATGCCTTACCTATTCTAGTTTAAATACTGTTCTTTTTAAATTGTTTAATTCGTTAACTTTAAAATAAATTAACAACGTCGACGAATTCATTCGTATGTGCATTTCAAAGAAGCGTTTAAGAGACTTTCATGTTCATTTATTTAGATGCCTTGAAGTATTAAACCAACAAGAGTAGAGTCGGTAGAGTACCGGTAACGCGCGCATACACAAAACTAACGCATTTTGACGAGCTTCCTGGTTGAGTGGTTCATGTAACGGACTGCCGATCACGAGGTCGGGGGTTCGATTCCCGCTCGGAACAATCATTTGTGTGATATTTATAATTGTCATACAAATGTTTGTACTGCGTCTGGGTGTTTCTACGTAATAAAAGTATGTATTATATATATGTATACTAGCTGCCCCGGCAAACGTTGTTTTGCCATACAATTCTGTATAAAATAAAATTTCATCAAAATCGGTCCAGCCAATTTGTAGCCTATGTGTTATTCTGATGTATAAGCTATATTGTGGTAAAGTTTCATTCAAATCCATTCAGTAGTTTTTACGTGAAAGAGTAACAAACATCCATACATACATCCATACTTACAAACTTTCGCCTTTATAATAGTAAGTAGGATTAAATAATAAATAAATAAAAGAAAAGAAAAGTAGTATTATGTAGTATATCCGTATTCTAGTACCCATAGCACAAGCATATAAGCTTAGCTTGGGACCAGAGGACGTTGTGTGAAATGTCCATGAATATTTATTTATTTATTTCTAGCTCTACGAACGCAGATGCACAAAATCGGCACATGTACACTATGAGGCGGCAATGCTAGTACAGGCGTACACTGAGACTATACGCAAAGCTCTCGTACATTTTTCAGCCTGAGTCGCCTCTCTCTGTTTTAATGTCTAACAGAGTAATCTGTTTAAAAAAGATAGCTGACTTTTACCGCACCCAAGTAAGTACTTGTGTTCTTAATCCGGTTCTTCGGTACTTCTGTTGAATTAACGCTTTAAGGTATTATACACGAAGAACGTCTATGTAGGTCATTTCTAAGTTAATTGGTGGTGCAGTTTTTAATTAATGAGATGCAATTAGTAAAGGTGAAAGTCACGTAATGATGTACGAAATTTACGTATGCTAATGAGAACATAAAATGGTTTAATTGAACGTGAGAGATGATTTTTTTTGCAATGTTCAATTCTACTAAACAAATCAATATTTTTTGATTATTCTTTGTTTTAATCAAGTCTATAAGAACTTAATTCATTGTGTAACTAACTGAATACCTACAATAAAATTAAATATATTAATAAGTATTCTTGGACATTTCACGTTCTCTGGTCCAGCTAAGCTTATATGCTTGCGTTATGGGTACCAGAATACGGATAGACTAAATTTTACTACTTCTCTTTTGTAAATACATACATATAATACAAAGTGAACACCTAACATTTCTTTAGAGATATGACATTTATAAATATCACACAAATATTTATCTCGTGCCAGTCTCGAGTCCGTCACATGAACCACGCGACCACGAAGCCCGCCTAAAACAATATGTGCTTACTACAATTTTTAGCCGTTAATAGAATAAATAGAATAAACATAAATGCTTAAGTCTACTCTTTGAGTTTTATAATTTAATTTATAGAATACCTCTGAAAACTCAAAAAACCTTTCAAAGCTAATAAAATAAGTAAATAAAGGTAACAAAAATTTGAATTAACCCGAATTATTATAGCATTTTCTTGATTAAAATGGCGTTGAAAAAGATGTATGATTACGTATTTTACCCTTATTACGTCGTTCTTTTAATGTACGTATGTTCTATCATGTATTTCGTAATTATACACCTACATACGATGGAAAATAACATAGTCATCATTACCGGCTACATAATAACACTTTTTTTATTATCCTTTCTTTTACGATTATTTTTAAGTAACATTTTATTTTTAACTAGCTGTTGCGGGCGACTTCATACCCGTGGAATTCCTACTTACTTGACACTTAACGTCACATTTTGGACAATACACACAATGATACCGATTCTAAGCGCACAACTAAACTTAACAAAAAAATTGAAACTGGTAGCGTCAATATCACAATTCGGCAATGTTAACTGAACTTTCTTATTATAGACTAAAGATTATAATTCAAAATAAATGTGCGCCATGAAATAGCCCAATAATCAAAATGCAGCCGCACTTATTTTCATTTTTTAAGTAAGTTATGTTTAGTTGAGGACGTAGAATCGGCAACAGTTTTTTTATAAATTGTAGCCTATGTATTATTCTGATGTATAAGCTGTATTATTGTAAAGTTTCATTAAGATCCATTCAGTAGTTTTTGCGTGAAAGAGTAACAAACATCTAAACATCCATACACAACTTTCACATTTATAATATTAGTAAGATATTGCTGGGGTTGGCAAGTTACTACACTCCACTTGATGATAACTGTAAGAATCTAAGATAAAACTAAATTAAATGCTCTGTAAAACTACTGGACTTAAGTATTTTTTAAAATTCTTTCACCGTCAAGAGTCTAAGCTATGTCCAGTTAGCATTGACTTGACATTGATTAATACGTTCAGTGCGGCTAACGCTTATGCGCGTTTTTCTGATCTTCACCAAGTGCGGGCCGACGCGTATACGCGTCCATACAAAAAAAAATCTGTAGGCAAGCGAGGTGCGCCGCACCTGTGCGTTTATAGCGTGTATTCTGGGTGTCTATTGTTTCGAAGCGGTCGTAAAATGTGGAATTGTAAAGGAGACTACACACTAGTCAGGTTTCTGCTACGAATCTTGCAGGGGGGGGGGGGCCTCGGCGACGACAAGAATAAATATATATTCATGGACATTTCACACATCGTCCTCTGGTCCCAAGCTAAGCTTATTATGCTTGTGTTATGGGTACCAGAATACGGATATAATACATATACTACTTTTCTTTTGTAAATACATACTTAAAATACATAGAAAACACCCAGACGTAGTACAAACATTTGTATGACATTTATGAATATCACACAAATAATTGTCCCAAGCGGGAATCGAACCCGCGACCTTGTGGACGGCAGTCCAGTACATGAACCACTACGCCACGAAGCCCGTCTACAATAACCTAATTTAGTACAATAGATTATTGAAATAATTTTATTATGACTCGCTCTTTTAACTAAAGTAATAGGTAGTTTTAGTCTATTTATAAATGGTGTCTATTACGAGGCGGGCGAAGTGTCGTAAATAAAAAAAATTAAGAATAAAAGGGCTTTCGGGAGAAGGTACCTTTACTATTACTGTTTTATTAAGGTATAACTTACTATTTTAACAAAACCGAACGAAGGTATATTATGGCGTAAACTTCACAAAATCTCTTACAAATAAACACTAGTGTGGAAGCACCTTTATCCATCCAACACCTTTATATGACCCGTAATTGTTATATGACAGTCATAAAACTCGAAAGTTACCGAACGCACATAAGCGTCGGCCGCACTGCGGGAAGGTAAAAGACAACGCGCTATAGCGTCCAGCCGCACTACGCG
Organism: Orgyia antiqua; assembly: GCA_916999025.1. NCBI lineage: Eukaryota > Metazoa > Arthropoda > Insecta > Lepidoptera > Erebidae > Orgyia > Orgyia antiqua. The sequence continues at coordinate 28,026,027 of OU779862.1, forward strand.
AGTTTTCTATGAACGCTTATAAGCGTTCTTAGCACTACGCGAAAAATTTTTTGAACGCACATACGCGTTTTCAGCACTGGGCGAATGACTTTTTTCTTAGCATTGGCTATAAATTCGCAAATTATTCAGCATTGAACGCGTTAATAATTTTAACCCTTTTTAATAATTTAACGGATTAAATAAAACGAATGAAAAATGAATAACTTAGAGCGGATTACTAGCAATAACAGAAACTAGTAAGGATTGGCTACCAATGTGGATAATAATTAACATATACTATAGTTAAGCATGAAAAACCATAAGAAAAATTAACATGAGGTACCTACTTTATTTGTATAAACGTCTAGCTGTTGCTCGCGATTTCGTAAGCATGGAATTTAAAAAATAATTTGCGTTATTGAAACATTTTTAACTGATGCTTGAAGTACTTCAAAAGAATTTTTCATTTTTACAAATCGGACCAGGTGGTTCAAACCAACGGGTTACCGCGTTCAAACCAACAAACTCTTCAGCTTTATAATAATAGTAGTTAACTTCTCAATAATTCCAATCTTCAGTAATTTAAATTAAAACATCTAGCGATCTCTATGAAATTCTATTAACAAAGGAATATGTTAGATCTACCAGAACGATGTGACCATACATCCTAACACATAGGTAACGCCTTTGTTAAATTAAATCTTCTTGTAAACGGGACGAGATTGGTTCAACGTGGCTATGAATATTTTATGAATTGTATCCAGTTTGTTGTTAATTAAAAGAATACGGCTTTAAAAGAAAAATGGGTGCCAGCAAGCCTTTTATTGATTCATTAATTATGTATTATTAGTTATGTTTTTTCTAGGGTTTTTCCAGTTTTACAACAACAAATTCTGTGATGTTCATTTTCTTTCTTCTATATTTATTATTGTTATTGGTATTTTATTATTAATGTTAAAATATTCTTAAATCAAAATACAGAAACCACCTCCCTGTATTATTCTCCGTATGAATACTTATAATATGTACCAAATAGAAAAATATCAGACTTGTAATCCTTGGCAGATTTCATAGCTTTAAGAATGGACTAGGTGTCCAAAAATTACACAGACTAATTAAATTGTAACACGCATGTATTACCAGCTGCTGACCGACATTTCGTAGGAGCGGAATTTAGACCAACCCTATTTCACATTAAAAAATAGGACTTGTCACTTGTGTTCTTTCTCGGGTTCTAGTCTATCTGTATACTGAATTTAATTGAAATCATTTCAGTTATTCAAGCGTAAAAGAGCGACAGACAGACATTTATAATACTCATGTTTTAGTAAAATATAAGTAGGTTATAATATTAGTACAGGATTAGCAAGAAATTCTTAAAATTTGTGGCTAAATAGTAACGGTCTCATTCATAATGACTTATCGGAGGTTTAAAAGTTCGCTAAAATAGGTTCGCGAAAATTGTCAAAACTTATTATTCATCATCATCATCATCATAACATCACGCCTTTTTCCCATGGGGGTAGGCAGAGACTATAGAGGGCCATCTGCTACGATCGAAGCATACTTCCTTGGCTTCATCCACACTCATACATGTCATACATGCCCGACGGTTGCCCGGTTGTCGGGCACCCTTTTGGAGTATCCGTCCTCTCCCTCCTATGGCGTCCTCTCCCAGCATTTCCACTTACTTTCGCCGTGTATATGCCTTTCGTTAAGCGTCGCTCATCCATCCTCTTCACATGACCAAACCACCTAAGCATACTTTTCTCCACCTTAGTCACTACATCCTCTTAGTATAGTTATTATTCATAATAGTCTTTTTACGCTAAAACGTTTATTATCTCTCCGATAAAATCTCCATTTAAACCTCCGATAAGTCATTATGAATAACACCATAAATCTACAAAACCTCTTTCGTTCCAGAATAATAGTGCTATTTTAAAACAAGCACCAATAAAGAATCTTCTGTACAACAACCATGAATACGAACACCTGAAACTGTACAAGGCAATAAATTCATTAAGCATTGAAAAGGCACTGATTTCTCTCACAAAAACAGTCTATGGTTGTGCACCAATTTAAACTTCTCACTTGAACGTAGCAGACGGTAATTTTGTTATAGTGAAATTAGTTTGATTAGGCTAAAGGTGAATGTTTGTCTGGTGTTTTTTAATTAGATTTTGTTCCCATTAGCTTAACTCGGTATCAAGCCTGAATTAACGAATTCTAGAACCTCTGAAACGCTGCAATTTGTACATTTGAAGATGCATTTTTATTTAAATCAAATTATTATGAATAAGACCATAAGTGTTATTTGTGATGAGACCGACATTTTTACTTAAGGGCCTACATCAATATTATCGTCGACATGTACATATTAACACAGCTAGTAGGTATAGAAAATGAAGAATTAGGGATATTTTTTTTGTTTACTCAAAATCTACTTAATTAATTCTGATTTACGTGTTTCTATATATAATAGTTACTTATGTTTTTAAAGTTATTTCATTAGTTAATACGCGATAATAGACCGACAAATGAAAAAAATAAAAAATGAGAGAGGTTGTTTCGCTAAGATTTTCTATCGAGAAAACTTTTTTCAATCGCGTTTCTGAGTTTATGCGATCCTAGATCATATATTGAAAAAACATATACTTAAAAATTAGAGCTCTAGCCATTCAATCTAAAGAAACAATTAAAACTTCGTACGTAGAAAAATGCACGAAGCTATTTTGGTATCCTCTTAACACAATAATTACTGTCTTCCTTAATTATTGTAAGTATTTTCTTGTGTACAATAGTTTTCAGATTTGCCTACTAAAAATGTTTCATGATAAAACTACATACAAATTAGTAGGTAAGACGAAAAACTAAGTAAGGGCCAAAATATAATATCAAAATTAGATAGGTTTTATATAGGTTTACCTGAAAACAATTATCTTTATTATATAGCGGTTAACTCACAATCATCTACGTTTTATTCAACGTATTTGTGGACATTGTTGCCAATACTATTTTACTTCCCAGATTTCTATAAAATTACGTATTTTTAATGAAACTAGCCATCCGAACACACATCTAAGACCAAGCAATCACTCTACCAACCCACATAATCAGAGTCCAGCGTTTCTAACATATTAACTTATTCAACTCGACGAGGAAAAAATAGAATTCTTTAACGTTGAAATAGCTGTGCTATTTGTTTTCTCTGGGTGCAATATTTAGTGCTTTCATTATTTTAGTTTGCAGTTAAACGTTGTCATTTAGTAGACAATAAAAAATGTTTTATTATTGCACTAGGAATTTGAAATACCTACATACTAATTGATGGAACTGAGACATGGTCTCTGAATGTAGGCCTCGTAACAAAACTCAGAGTCGCGCAGCGTGCTATGGGTAGGGCTATGCTCGGCGTTTCCCTACGTGATAAGATCCGAAATGCGGAGACGCGTAGAAAGACCGGTGTGTACGACATAGCCCGAAGAGTTAGCACGCTGAAGTGGCAATGAGCAGAACACATCGCTCAACGATCTGATGACCATTGGGGATGGAAGGTCCTCGAGTGGCGACCACGAACGCGACGCGTGTTGTGGCGTTCTATGGGGGAGGCCTATGTCCAGCAGTGTACTGAGAAAGGTTGATGGATGGATGGAATTGATGGAATACAAAGTCATTAAATGATTATTTTGCTTTGACGTATTGTACTACATTCTACTTTCCCAATAAGGTATTTATATTCGAATAAGAAGTTGTACAAGACGACGTAGTGTTGCGATGAAGTGCGCTAAACTCCTACTTTTGTAACATCGTGTATGATTGTATCGACTATTTAGTGAAAGTGTGCGCGCAGTCATAAAAAAATATCAACGTTTTTCTCTTATCGGTAATAGAAAAAATAATTACATCAGATGTAGGTACTTAGCAGGCATGTTGGTTGTTCCTACAAAGTAGGTCAAATATAGTCAATGATTAATGGGGTTATATTAACTTACTATATCGCATACACGATATAATCGAGTACTTTCACATTGACGGATGAGGATATATACCTCTTGGTTATGCTGTCATGTTTCAGAGGCTCTTTATCATGACGACCCAGCGGTTCAATGATATTAATTTATTACACTCTATCTCAAACTTTGATGAACACACGCGACAAATGAATGTTTCACAACTTTCATAATTGATTTATGCTTGTTTTGAGTTTAAAATGGATGTATTCTATCGTCCACCTGCTATGAATAATCCTTTTAGGACAGGATTTTCCCCTAAAATCATATGAAAATGCTCGTTTGTAAAATACGATGCGACCTCAATCTGAAAGAAAAACACATATTTGTTTAGATTGCGCTGAGTGAGAGTGAAATAAATTAGTGGTGTGGTACTTAAATTAGGATGCAAATTCGCCACCCAATTCTCTAATACTTTTAATGCTGCGGGTGAGAATAAGCATTAACTGAAGTAGATGCTCAGTTGCCCATAAAATAAATATTATGGCTATTTTGAGGAGAGCTATGAATTGATAAATATGTAATGAGCAAGTCAGTTGCAAAATTAATAAATTACTGTAGACCTTTTTTTTTCTTTCAAAAGTATCTATGTATCGCATGTGCTTATGTTATAATGAAACGGTGTAAGAAACTGACTTTAGGAGCAGCTTTTGAGAATACAATAACGCTCATCATTCAAAGTAAGTTTAGTATCCGAGGAATAACGTAGATTCCCGTTAAATTATGTATCTAACTTAGGATTTATTGTGTTGCTGAAATCAGTTCACGATCGCTAGGTGGCATGTGGTTGGCGTTCGATGGGAAAGGCCTATGTCTAGCAGTGGATACAGAAAGAGCAATGGAATGGATGGAGATACAGTTATAGAATAAATAGTAGATGTACTACACGTTTCAACTGAGAATAGGATTGGCTATGACCAAAGTCGTTGTCAAAAGTGATTAGAATAGTACTATCAGCAACGGAACTTTATTTACGTATCAATAATGTTTTTTTTTTCTTTTACCTAAACTCAGTAATTTAAAGCTGAAAACGTCTTAAATTATTTAGTAATAATAGTTACAATATTATTAAAAAGAAATTCTTTCAATAATTTCATTGTTGGATACTATGATATTAAGTTGAATTTCCAAAACGCCATTTTGTTGTTTTTGGTGTGCCTTGTTGAGTAAATAAATTATTAGGCATTTTATTTTAAATTCTATTAGTAATGTGGGTGTAGCCCGTTAAAAAAATAAATTTGTTGTTATTTCTCAGTGTTTTTGTTTGTTAGTGTTGTTACTTCGAACTTTTCGTTATATGTTATAGTTTTTGATTGTATTTGTCTCGCTAATCGCTCGAAAACTAGTAAACGATAACGACAAAATGATAGATAAATTATATACTTAATAAAAATGTCTTGTTTTGCTGCCTTTACCAAACTTGTTCAAATTGACAACGATGACGTTCCAACATGACGCGGGGTCAATCCTATTCTCATTTGAACGGCATAGTACACTCATAACACTCACTTCACTCACTCACTCATAACAGTAAATGTTTACGCCAATACCTATTTAATTACATAACATCTAAACCTCGCAGTAATAAAACATCTAATATATAAAATGACGGGCTTCGTGGTCTAGTGGTTCATATAACGGACTGCCGTTCACGAGGTCGCGGGTTCGATTCCCGCCTCGGACATTCATTTGTGTGGTGTTTTTATATGTCAAACAAATGTTTGTTCTGCGTCTGGGTGTTTAGTATGTATAATAAGTATGTATTTACAAAAAAAAAGTAGTTTATGTATTCTATCCGTATTCTGGGATCCATAACACAAGCATAATAAGCTTAGCTTGGGACCAGAGGACGTTGTGTGTAATGTCCAAAAATCTTATATATAAAATTTACGTGTCACAGTGTTAGTTACCGTACTCCTCCGGAACGGCTAGACCGATTTTTATGAAATTTTCCATGCATATTCAGTAGGTCTGAGAATCGGCCAACATCTATTTTTCAAACTTTTTTTTTCAGTATTGCAAAACAACGTTTGCCGGGTCAGCTAGTAATACTATATATTTACCCATTTGTTATATTTTCCTAGCTAGGCATACGAAATAACTAGACTCATAAAGTATATTGAGTTTCTATTCGTAAGTATTCGTCGCCAACCTCTTAGACAAATTGGCATCCATTGTATGCTCTTGACAGTAACACTGTAATATAATATATTTTATTGTGGTTTAGATACGCTCTTTGACTTTATTCGTACATAAATATCTTTTTCTTTTTCTACTAGATCCCTCTCTGTAAATGCATTGGTATATAAAAGTTCAGTCGTTATAATGCTCTGTCTATCTTTAACATCCGATAAAAAATTATTATATTCATATTTTATAACCTTTAGCTATTTATGAGTTTTACCCGGCTGCTTTAGAAGGAAAATACCTATCTGTAAGTGTATTAAAAACCAATTATTGTTAAAAGGTTGTTTTTATCGATTGGCAAACTGACTGACTATTATGTATGATAACGAGTATACTAAGATTTGCTAGAATTATTTTGTTGTTTTAAAATATGATCACTATCAACGGATTAAGCAACCTCAAATTCTTCTATTCAAAAGTACTAGTAAAACAGATTTGTTTGATATTACCTATTAGTTTATTTCAAGGTTAATAAAATCGTGAGCACAGAATAGATAGAAGATACTACGTATCAGAAGGGAAACTTAGAAGAACGGGTAAATTATAGAGGAGGGGTATTTTGCATTCTGACAACTGTCATTTGACTGTCATTTGATTGACATTTGACTGCTCAACTGTCAACCTTCTGTCAACTGAGTACAGCCGTAATAATTAAGCCATGTTAGATATTAACCACATGCTTAGACCACATGTTATAGCTATGTAGCCACATATTTTACACAATAGATAATTATTTAGATGCAAAAATAAAATTACAACTATGTGGTTACCGAATTATTTTATTGTAAATGACAAAACAGAATGAACATATCTACGAAAATACACTTAAAAATATAAATATTATATAGGTACACTTATTATCAAGGTCAGAGCAAGCCAATATACTTTTAAAAACTAAACAATATGTATTGCCCCAGAACTACTTACTCCAAAGATTTATTTTATTATCATTAACAAAGTCGAGTTACATGCATTACAAGATTGTACTTATGCCTCGTGTTAACAAATGGCGGACGATTATTTAAAATAACAATTTTATTTTTTATAACGTACAATAAATTTTCGTCTCTGACAGAGGATGTTATATGTGTACAATATTCCTTAGCTAAATTTTACAGCACCCAAGGAACAAAAAGGGGTGGCGACACTTGCATTCTTCACTATACGGACAACAGAAACAGAAACAGAATTTACAACAGTAAATTGTTAACTTTAAAATTACCTAGCTGACTTAATAAATTAAATTAAAGCTAAACTGACACCCTGAATAGCCGATGGGCCTTGAGATTCATAACTAGTAGCAAATGCGTCAGTCTCAATTTCCTCTTTTAAGAATATAGTAGAATATGAGAATTGCCAGCGTCGTAACAAATCGTAGTTCAAAGTGTTTGTTACACACATATGACGATCTTACTTGATCTTCCGAAAGGCCCTTCAAAAGAGCAGAGTCAATACTCTAAATACACTTCTTGGTGACTGTTTCTCGAATGGGAAATTGGTGCAGAGCCACATTCTTTCGCTTGCTTTTGCATTTAGGAATACAGCATGTCGTCTTCATGATAAAACATATACGGAATATTGCAGTTTTGATGAGAGAAGATATGCTCGCAGAATATACTCCTGATACATTCAACTTATAACTAAAATTATAATTAAAACAAATAAGATGTAAAAAATTGCTAATTAAAATAAGGGCAAATTATACAATGGTGACAACCATGTGACGACACAGGTGACATGTTGACAAACGGCGACAGTCACAGAAAGAATAAAGAAACAAAAGTTCTCTAAAAAGCTCTTATTCTTCCACTACATCACATAGGGCTCCTTAAAAAAACGCCGAACTTCGAGACCCTGCGCTGTTTGCACTCCTTCAATCCCAAGACCCCAAATAAATCATCACAATGTATGAAACAAAGACAAAAATCGTCACCCCTTTTATAATTAGATTTTTTGGAGAATTTAATTTGATGAATGAATTTAGTTTAGTTTGAGAGGTTAGTTCTTTGGAGGAGCCCTATGAACCAGAGGTGGTTCCAAGGCTACAATCAATCCTCGTCTCCCGGTTTGTGGCCGCCGCATATGTACTTACAAATTTGAATCATGGATCAAATCTGTGCTCTTAAAACCTATCACAGAAAGTTTAGAACATATTAGTCTGTGCTGAACAATGGCAACACTAAAATTAATGTCATGGACAGACATGACGCCTTTCAAAACCTAAGTTTCCTCAAATTTCCTCTGACGTCCGCTGTCATAAAATAGTTGTCTATGGTTTCTTCTAAGATTCCGGGCAGTGATCGTGAGCAAAATAGAGCGACAGAATTTATGCAGTGTTGTCACAATTCAAGCAGCAAACAATAAATTGCACGTCAAGTTTGCGAAAAGCAAATATGGGTAAAAAAGCACAACAGTCGGTGCATACACACCTTAATTATGGCTGCGGGCTTCACCAGTCCATTGTGGTACACTGCTCATGAACTCCGGAAAATTATAGTTATTAAAACTTCGTAGAAATTCAGACACATTACTACAAGTAGCGACTAGCAATTTAGTTTTTCAGTCACAGTAAACTTTAACTTGACGGATTTTGTATATAAAAATTGAAAAGTTTTAACTAAATCCTAAAACTACCTATTAAATAAACATTTGTACGAATAGCATTTTTAAACTAAACCTGTAAGTTCTTTCTAGAAAGTAAAATCTAATTCTTTCTGAGAAAACTATTATCTACAATAAGTTCGTTTAAAATCGAGGACTTCCGGTGATTGGGCCGTGTAAAGAAACAATTGGCACCGATTCTATGTGCACAACTAAACTTAACTAAAAAATGAAAAGCGATTTTCTCACAATTGTAAATTCGTCAATGTTAACCGAATTTTTTTTTTATAAAAACTATGTAATATAGACCAACGATTTTAATTAATATAAATGTATACAATGACATAGTCAATTAATAAAAATACTCCATAGTAGTTAAGTTTAGTACATTACGTGTCATTGGTACACCAATGTCCTGAATATTTATTTATTTATCCCTTTGAGGACCAAGGGAAATATGTTTCCCATCTTTAAAATGCGCTACTGATTATTCAATTGCTACTTAATTCATATGTCTTTGATTGAACATCATCATAACAGAAGATATGTAGCCAGCATATAATGCATTTCGGAGCGTTTACAAAGAAAATCACTATGATATTTCTTTCGCGCAAAAGTCAAAATATTCGCGGACTGAACTGCATATTTCATTAAGGTTTTTCAGACTTACATACATAAACTTGCAGTATTTTTTAACTTGTTTTATTAATGTAATTTATTGATTTTGCAATTGACATGCTATGCCTTACTTAACAAATCAAATTATGGTGGAAAAATGTTGTTTTATTAAGTTTGGTATGTATAATTTTATATAAAAATAATAACAACTGCAAATAATTAGCATAAATGTCTCAAAATGCAACATTTTCTTAAGGTAAATATTGTTCCCAGTGGTCCTCAACGGTCATATTTATATAGTGGTACAACAGTATGGTACTCTACTATATCTAATAGTTTTTTTGGTTTTTTAATGTGCTTATCATATCCCTTATTTGTATAAGTGGTTATAAAAGAATGCTAAGAGTTTCACGTACATGTTGAAGAAATAATGTAGTGTTTAGCTACAAAAAATATGTATTTTTTCACTTCGGATGCTACAGAAGCTAACTGTCGCCTTGCGAAGAAATTTATATGTACCACACGTATTTGACGATAATAGAGAGGCCAGCAAGAACTGCTAAAATTAATTTTAATGTGGATGTTGTTATAGTAAAATAATTACATAAGTATTTTGGAACCTATAAACCAAAACAAATCTTATAATGTTATAGGTAACTCGCGGCTTTTAGCTCTGACTCTTGATATGTTAGATATCCGTAGCTATATCTAAAAGGGCATAGATAGTTTACGTAAACTTACGTGTAGCAATGTGCTACACGTAAGTTTACGTAAACTATCTATGCAAAGAAGGACGACTTTTATTTACCCTCGAGTGTCTCCAACGGTGATTCACCAAAATATATACATTTAGGTAGTGGCCAAAGTCCACGATATATAATTTTATAGAAGCTTCATATTGACAACAGTGCACTTTGCCAGCTCAGAATACGCAAAAGACAGATGTAATGAAAATATGCGTAACTTTTACTAAAAAGCGCATAAAAAATAAGTCTCAATATAAATATGTCGTAGGAGACTTGATTAAAATGGTTTACTTAAGGATTTTTAGTTTTTACTTAGGTTCCAGGATCGTGAAGTGGGTCCTCAAATGGTGTCAATGGTGAGTAATTCTTTCATCTGATGAGTTCGAATGGTGACCCGTTGAATATTCATAAAAGGCGTCTTCTAAACCAGTTACACGTGTCGTAAGCCACGGATCGATCTCATCGTAGTTAATAGAATGTTGTAGTTAACGTAGTTAGTTTGACCAGTATTACAGGTTCTTTAGATAGATAACTGCTCTGACTGTAATTACAGGTGATGTCTACGGTGCTTTTCTCCGATATATACTATGTGCAATATAAGTCCGCGCTACGTAACTAATCAAAATTGTTTCGCCAAATATCATAAAAAGACTATTCTGTATAATTTTTATAATATTCCATCGTTTTAAGATGTTTGTGTCGCGTAATAAAGTCAAACTTGAAAGACTTCCTATGTAAACCTTACTGTTACTTCGGTTACCCTTGAGGACCACTGGGAAAAATATTTACCATGAGATTCCAAGAAAACTATAGGCTTTATTCTGTTTTTCTGTACATAATTGTTCATTTCACACCCAAATCAGCTAAAAAAGTTAGGTACATACAAATATTGATCGCTGGAAACCTTATGGTCCTGAAGGGGTTATTCATTATTATTTATTTACCTACCAACATTTTAATTCTCTCTAGAACTTCTCACTTGTAATGGTGTATACGTACGTTTAATAAAAGGTGTGTTAAAAAGCTGAAGTAGTATTATTTCCGCGCAGATATTCCTGTAAGTATTAAAGTAAATGTTAGATCCTTCAACGTAAATACATGGGCAGCCATCTATCTCAACACCCACTAACACATTTGTTTAATTAAATCTCCCTCGTAAAAGCAACGAGTATAAGCACGGCTTCCAATATTTTGTATAAAATCGAATGAGTTGTTAATTAATGGAAGTGGTTCTTAAAAAAGAAAGTGTGTAGTATAAAATTAAATCGATGATTGTTTCATATAAACTTATCAATTAATTTTTAAAGATTCTATCCTAATGTGGTTAAGATCACTCAAAATCTTCGAGAGAGACTTAAATATTACATATTATTTTGTTCAACCATACACGATGGGGCTTAGCTGAGTCTCCTAAACACAGGCTATGTTGTAGCCTATCCTACTATATGGGTGATCTGAGCATACCTCCCTAGACATTAAAATTTTCAATGTAATAAGGCGTATTTACCCTAGGACCCTAGGGGCTATGGCCCGGGGCGGCCAACCTGAGATGGGCAGCGAAAGCCTTGAAGTATTAATTTTGCTCTATCTCTATTAATTTATAGGGCGTATATAAACTAATAGAGTTTATAGGGCGGCTAATTAAATTGGCCCGGGGCGCTAATTTTTAAATTACGCCTCTGGTAATAAGTTAAATGTAATTATTTTATTGTAAATCGTTTAGTTTGGATGTAAAAGTGTATTGAAATATAATCTAGATAAAATGTAACCAAATGTTAATTAAATAAAATAAATAACTAAAATAAAATAAAAGGAAATATTGTAGAGTTCGGTTACAAGTAATGATTTTGAGGAGCTTAGATTAATTTCTAGGGTTTCATACTATTTTATTCCCGATCCAAATCAAGTAATTTATTTATGTAAACTTCTGTTACGCGGATGCACTTTTAAAAATCTTTTCTGGGTGTAAATTCTGTAGAAAACAGATAAGTAAAATCATGATTATTTTAATTTTCTTCCATTAAAAATAACCAGTACCAACCAACCTAGCTACACAATATATAAAGCTTCAAAAAACATCACTAAATCAACGTTAGCAGTTTCCAAAATAGCTAACATATGGAACGTTTCCTTTAGATACTCTTCCGAGAAAAAGGAATCGTCCTTGCCTGCAAAAAAAGAACGGAATTATAATTTATTTTCCCTTTGTGTAATATTAATTTGGTTCCCTTTTAGTTCTGTCCATTACTACAGTTTGCGACAGAACATTATTCATGGGCATCTAACTTTTTTCATCGCGCGTCCCGCCCGTGTGTTGGTCCATATTAACTTTTTCATTCATATACCACATTTTAGATACCGATATTACAAGAGGTTTTGCTTATAACCGATAATAATCGGTTTATATTTATATATTTAGATAATAATGGGTTTTAGTATATTTTGGTACTTATGTTGATCATAAACCATTTTATTATTTTATTAAAAGTTTTTTCTATCAATCAATCACCATTAGATCTGGTTAGTCACAAACTGTCAAGAAGACTTCGCGGCTTTCGGATATCCGCCGGAATCGCATCGTTAGTGCGTCTTACATTAAAATTTAACACAGCAATTTAAAGCATTCCAGAATACCTATATAAAATATAGAATATATATATACCTATATAGAATACCTATCTGTCTTAACTGCCATGCATTATGAAAAGAAAATATTTGTGAAAAAGCTTTCGCGGTAAAATCAGTGATAAAGTTTATTGATTGACGTGATAATCACAGACTATGTATATTAAATTAGACAAGCAAAGAAAATCGTAACATTAAATCGCTAGTACTCATTTACATAACATAAGTTCGCCAACGTTCGTTGTAAGAATACATTTGGCACATTCCCTAGGCATATGAAATGAGTAGACCACATATCACCTCCAAAAGATAGAGCATTATGAGATTTGGTAACGACTAAACACACCAATGTTCATTTTCATTGGTCGTTGCAAAATCAAACGTCGAGTTCTTGTGCATCCAGTTGTCTTAATTATGGTCATTTGTGCATATGTTCGGTGTGCGTTGATCGCCTTACGTACGGAATATATAGGGGGTGATCTGTGGAGTAGACTCATAAAGTATATTGAATTTCTATTCGTATACGACGCCAGCCTCTTAGACAAATTGGCTTCTATTGTATGCTCTTGACAATAATATTGTAATATAATGTATTTTTATTATATAGTGCAGATCTAAATAAGCTTTCCTATAACTTTATTCGAACATAAATCATAGAGTTAATGTACTTATGTTTATTATGTAAATATGTGAAATGTGAATTATGCTGAACGAAATAACTTGCTGAAACCGAAACTGTTTCTGACTTGATACCTACGGTACACTAAAATTTTGTCGAAAAACGCTCTGGAAATATATAAAATAAATGATTGCACTGTGCGGGAAAATACAACCACATAATATTGGTTTAGTATTCTATTAGCACAACTAAACATACTAAAACATGAATATTATTATATTGTGTCAATAGCACTAGGTAATTACACAATTCGGCAATGGTAATGAAACTTTCATAAAAATGTGTAATATTGAATAACGATTTTAAATCTATACTAATACTAGCTGACCCGGCAAACGTTGCTTTGCAGTATTAAAAAAAAAAAGTTTGAAAAATAGATGTTGGCCGATTCTCAGACCTACTGAATGTGCATGTAAAATTTTATAAAAATCGGTCAAACCGTTTCGGAGGAGTACGGTAACTAACACTGTGACACGTGAATTTTATATATAAGATTAAAAAGCTGAAGAGTTTGTTTGTTTGTTTGTTTAAACGCGCTAATCTCAGGAACCTCTAGTCAGATTTCAAAATTTTATTCAGTGTTGGATAGTCCATTTAGCGAGGAAGGCTATAGGTTATATAACATCACGCTGCGACTAATAGGAGAGAAGCAGTAGTGAAAAATGTTACAAAACGGGGAACATTTTCTAAATTCTACGCGTACGAAGTCGCGGGCAACAGCTAGTTTTGTAGATACAATGTTATAGCCATGAAATCAAATGCGTGGTTTCGTTTTTGTTAGGTTAGGTTAATCTCTTGATGCATTATTTGAATATCTTGCTACAAGGAGTAGAACGTGTGCTGGTTTGCATGAAGTTAAAAGATGTTGCGGGTCATTAATGCAGCAACGCGCCACGTTACATGGTCGTGGAAGCTCGTTAGTAGATACCTAAGGTTAAGTTGCTAAAAGACAATGCTATGCCATGACATGCATACTCACTAACTAGTACGTACGTACGTACTAACTAGTATCTACGTACGTACGTACATAATAATTAAATACAGTAGACAATCATCATCGCGTAATCTGCAGCTCTAATTTCCGCGCGCAATCTAATTTCACACTCAGGATACACACAAACACTTGTCTTATTTCCGTGTCAAATTAAAACATTCGTACTGCGGTCGGTTGATTCCTATCGCGTAGATACCAACAGTAGGTAATATGACTAGGTATGTCAGCGCTGTCTCTAATCTAATTACTTAAGGCCCCGGGCACAATAGGACATTTATAAATAATATCTATAACTTGTTATCGTTTGTTTGGGATTATGAGGCACCAGATACCGCGAGGCCCCAGGCATGTGTCCAGTGAAAAAGACAGCCTTGTGTATTAATTATTAAAGATTGTTCTGTGACCAGCACCGGCTCATCAGCCAGCGCGGGGGCTGTAGCAAAATCTATGAAGTGGCCCCTAGATTGCTTTGTCAGTCTTTGCCTTACTCTTGTAACCGAATAAGGAGTAATGAAATTTGTGAGTGCGGAGCCCCTAAAGGTGCGGGGCCGTAGCACTTGGTGCTCCTGTTTTAAGGTTGACCCTTAAACGGGCTGAACAAAAAAGTACGTTTTTTTAGGTTAAAGTGTGCGTGTGGTATAATGTGTTATAGTTCTAGACGGAAAATTAAATTGAACTTACTGAAACTGAAATAAAACGTTTTTTTCTGGTGGGAAATTATTTCCCTTTGCCCTATTACAACCATCAATTGCAATATACTAGTAAGTTGCCCCGGCTTGACTAATGAATTTATGTTCAATCCTAAATAAATATGAAAATAATACTAGATTTGCTTATTTTAAGGATCAGTGTGAAAATGAAAATAGGAAAGTATAAAAAATATCATTTATTCATAGTTGGCCATATGGAACAGTTTAAAACATTCTTGGGGACACACACACACACAACTTTAAAACATTCTTCTTTTTTGAAAGACATGATCTGGAACAAAAAAAATATATAAAATATAAATAAAAGACAAAAATAAATCTCTACTTTTTATATATATTGACGATGATATTCCCACTTAGAAGTAAATATTTTGATGAAATAATATTACTATAAATATTACTTTCTTTTATAAAATTACGTAGCTATGTTGTTAAGAATATAATTAGTTAGTCGATAGTGAATAAAATATGTACTTACCAGATTTTTTCTTGAAAAAAAACTTTTAAAAACTTTACCGCCACAACGAAAAAACGATCAATTTTTTCAATTATGACTTTGACATCGATCTGAAGTTGACAGTGACGTTTGGAACAGTGGGATTGTCATTAAAATAAATCAGATATTAATATTTATTTAAAAATTACACTCAGAGAACTTGCCATTATAAAAATACTAGCGTATTTACCTAGATTGGTCAAGTGGGAAAATAGTTCCCTGTGCCCGATTAAGGGTTAAGCTGTGGGGTTAAGGGTCCTATGTTTGGAACCTGAAGACGTGATATTTGTATAGTTAATTAAGTATACAACTTAATCTCTGTCTGTTAAAGAAATAGGACCTACAGAACCTAGCTACACTTAGTTTATGTAGGTACCGGCTTGCATTAATTATGCTCAGCGCATTAATGCAACAACGCGAAGTAACGTACGACCACTTTTGACTCGCTTTAAAGGCCATAATTATGGTCTCTAAATTTTTTGTACAAATGGATATAGAGAGAATAAATAAACGTAAAAGACAAGGTAGGTAGTCGAAACAATTTTATTCAGCAACAGCAATATTATGTACTCACCCCTTCTCATTGCTAATAATTTTGCTTCAGGCTATTGTACATTAAACCCTTGAAATGCACTCCAGTTTAAATGATATGAAAATTAATTTATAATGAGAGAGCCTCAAGGCATGGAATACAAAATAAAACAAACTGCAGTACCGCATAGCTTTCTTCAAAATACACCCACCCGGTATTCAGAGGGGCTTTTCAGTTATAATAATTAATGATGCAAATCTAGTATATAAGTAACGAATAAACATAATTAATTTAACCATTATAAATGGCAATATTCTTTGAAAGAATACGATAGAGAAGGTTGAATGGAGCTGTATAACAGCATAATCGAAGTAGGTACTACAGAAATCTGTTGAAATATCTTTAAAAGTTTTATTACCATGGCATAACTTTTTTTGTGATGGTTTTTATTATTAGGTCGATTTTGGCTGATGTCTTCGTGCCAAATGAAAATAATGCTTTGATAATATTTTGTCAATGATAGGTACTGATTTTGGACAACACTTTTTGACTGTGTAATGGGCGTTTATCCACGTCTCGACGATATAAATTACTTGTTTTTTGTCAGCGCCAAGTAAGTCATTTTGTCGACGTAAATATTTAGCCCTCCAAGCTTGAATATTGGGCCTTTCAATTAAATGCAATCGGTTTGGGTAACATTTTTTAAATCGGTACCCTAGTTTTACCTTTATTATTCCACGTAATGTGTTCACACTTCCTGTATAATTTAAGTCCTTTTTTGCAGCAGCCATAATTTTACGCATAGTGGGTATTTCTTTGCGAACTGTGTACATTATACTAATAATATTTCTTAACGCTGTTAACGCAAATTCGTCAAAAAACTCTTTTTTACCCCTCTCTTTTAATCGGCGTTGTGATTTTACTGCCACTAGCAGTAGCAGTTTCCTTTTCGCGCCTTAACAGAACTTTGCCACTGTATTTTTAACAACTCCTGTAGCACTAACTACACGCTGTGTGCCCTTGGTTGCATTTTGTAGGTGGTCTAAAATTTCTATTACAGTTTGCTTCGACATCATTACGTCCTCACTAGAGTCTGATGTATTTTTCATGATTCGAGTTACATTCGGAAGTAGTAACTTAGTGTCCTCATTCTCTTTTTCAAAGTAATCATCCACTTTAATAATGATTTCACGAGCTCGACTGTGAATTATTTTTCTACTCATTTTAACAAAACAATAATAACAAAAAAATAACAACAAAAGCAGCGAACACAATAAGATAACAAAACAAAATAATAATAAATTTAACAACAAAAGTAGCAAACAACAATATAACAAAAAAACAACAATAAAAACGATCGTGGTAGGTATTAAAGCTCACAACTCGATAAGCGTACGCGTCGGGCAACGTTGCTAACGGTACTGACGTCACCAACATGGCCGCCAGGCGCATTACCAATTTGTGTGGCTTATATACACACCGGCACAATTAGCGGAACAGAAAAAAAGTGAGACTATGAGATAATAACGCATATATTTGACGAAAATGTAATTATACTCAAAATAACAAATTGATTAACATCTTTTAACAACGACTTTGAAAAGTCTTCTGTTGCGTTCAACCTGGGATTTTTTGTGTGTTAGTTTGTGGAAGCGTATTAATTCTTCAGGCCAACACGAACGAACTTAAAATCTGTGTTTCACAGCGTTAACAAATTTATAATAGTACAAACTTACCCTGTTTTGTTCTTCAACAATGTCTTCACCGTGTCACCCTAGCTATTGCATAACTATCGATTAAAATATTGGCCAATATTAAAATAAATAATCAAGCTTACCTAGCTTATTCAACAACACAACACGGGTAGACCATGGGCTCCTGATGACATCAATCGTCCCAATACAATTACACTATCACAATTATAGTTCAATTTCAAAATAGTTCAATTTACATTAAATAGTATTAAGTATGGAGACACAAAATTCACTAGTTTTTATAATACTTTTTTGTCATACAAAAATGGCGAATACTCAACTTCGCAATGACATTTCAAGGTTTTGTTTCAATGGTAATTATCGATTCACACAACAAGGATAATTAGTTTTATCAACAATTAATTTTAGTGACAATTTTAACTTTTAAAAACCGTTGCGAGAACACGTGACAACTAGTCACAATCGAACGTCAACTCGCTTTCAACTCGATTTTTCAACTGAGGGGCGCTCGACAGCCGCGTCGCGCGCGGGGCCGGACTGCGTCCGCGCAGGGCCGTACTGCCCGCGTAGTTATACGATAAGTTAAGTTTGGTACATAACATCTACCCGCCTCGGCCAGGACTACCTGGCCGCTAATTTACTGGCAGTCGCGACAAGGTTGATACAGCTCTCTTCAAAATTGAACCGTCCACCCGGACCTCAGCAAAACGGGGCACTCCATCTGCTCCAAAGACGAGGTTGAGAATGCGCCCCCTGCGCCAACACAGTGGCGGTGAGTTAGCGTCCTTAACCAGAACGAGGTCACCAACATGAGGTGGATCAGTCTTGTCAGTCCACTTAACGCGCTGCTGGAGAATGTGCAAATATTCTAAATTCCAACGTTTCCAAAAGCTCTGAGTGAGTTGTTGGACCAATTCAAACCGCGAGAGACGATTAGGTCTCACATCAACAAAGGGATATTCCGGCAGGGCGTTCAGTGGCTGCCCAATCAAAAAATGGCCCGGCGTGAGGGCTTCCAAGTCGTTAGGATCTGAAGAGATCGGGCACAACGGGCGCGAATTCAAAACGGCCTCGATTTTGCAAAACACAGTTGCGAGCTCTTCAAAGGTCAATACAGACTCGCCAATTACCCGTCGCAAATGTGTCTTAGCAACCTTTACTACGCTTTCAAATATTCCTCCCCAGTGGGGACATGACACGGGACTGAACCTCCAAGTTATTCTACGTGTAGCTAGTCTAGACGCAATTTCAGTCTCGTTAGCCGACAAAAAATCATACATCGCTTTTAAATAGTTGTTTGTGCCTTTGAAGTTGGTACCGCAATCCGACCGAATCAAGGACGGTAGTCCTCGTCGTGACACGAATCTATCTAACGTCGCAACAAATGCCTCTGTCGAGAGGGCTGAGACGAGTTCCAAATGTACCGCCTTGGTGGACAGACAGACAAAGACGCACAAATAAGCCTTGACAGTTTTACTGTTCCTGAGGGTCGAGGTCTTAACAAAAAAGGGGCCTGCAAAGTCCGTACCAACTCCAGCAAAGGGCCTTATCTCAGTGACCCGATCCGAAGGAAGGTCACCCATGATAGGCTGCATGGTAGGGGCCTTGAGCCTATAGCAAGGCATACAACGAAAGACCACACTACGGATCGTCCGACGGGCCGATAAAATCCAAAATTCCCGTTGCAAAATGGCCAATAAGGCATTACAGCCGGCGTGGGAGTTCTTGATGTGACGATCAGTCACCAACAGGTTCACCAAGTGGCCACTCTTTGGCAATAAGAGGGGGTGACGAGATCCATAAGGGAGGTTTGCGTTCCTAAGACGCCCTCCGACACGCAAAAGACCCTCACTATCCAAAAAAGGGTTCAGCTTACAAATGGCTCCAGACAGCTTGGATTTGCCTTTCCTCAAGATGTCAATCTCGTCTTCAAAATGTGCCTCTTGCACAGAACGAACCCAGTGAAGAAGAGCATCTTGGAGCTCTTGTGGCGATAAGAAGGCCTCCAAACATTTGTTCTGTGGATGTCTACAATTTCTCATGAAGCGCTTGATCCAAGCGGTGACACTCAACAATTTGTCCAATGAACTGTAACGATTAAGTAAGAAATCGGGGTCGAACGGACGGTCCTGCCGTTCGAGCGCAAGCGTTCGCAACCCAGGCAGTGCGACAATGTCTAAGGCCGGAGTTCGCGGCCAATTAGATTCTGATCTGGTCAACCACTCAGGTCCCCACCACAGAGAGTGCTCAACTAAAAGGGGGGCCATACATCCCCGTGACGCACAATCAGCAGGGTTGACCTCGCCAGGTACATGCCTCCAAACCAACGGGGTCTCCGATTTCTGTATCTGAGAGACACGATTTGCTACAAACACCTCTAAGGTGTGAACTGACGTCTTCAGCCAACATAGCACAATTTGACTGTCAGTCCATGCATATATCGTGGAAACGTCAATTGACGTGCACAAGGTGGACATGACGTGATTCAAAAGGCGAACAAGAAGGGCCGCCCCTGACAACTCTAACTTAGGAATTGTCAAGGCAGTTCGAAGAGGCGCGACCTTGCTCTTCGCCATGACCAACAACACTTTCACCTGACCATCTGTGGTCACGGTGCGCAAGTATACGGCTGCTGCGTACCCACGTTCCGAAGCGTCCGAGAAACCATGAAGGGACGCGGTGTGCTTCCCTGGCGGAAGCAGAGCACGGGGTAACGATATCCTATTGATGGCAGGCAATGAGGAAGCAAATAGGAGCCAGTCCTTCAAAACAGCTTCGCGAAGTGGCTCGTCCCATCCAAGACCTGCAGTCCAAAGTTTCTGCAGGAAGCATTTGGCCCAGAATATGACCGGGCATATCCAGCCATTGGGATCAAAGGTTCTCGCGACAGTCGACAGAACCAGTCGTTTCGTCCAAGTGTGATGCGAATCCAAATTGACATTAAATGTAAAGATGTCCTGGACTGGTCTGTACTGGATTCCAAGCACTGACATCATGGTAGGGTTGTCACGGTTCTCAAATAGGTGAGGATCCTGCTGGTGGTCATCCGGTAGCCCGTCCAAGAGCGCAGGTAAGTTGGAGATCCATTTACGCAACTCATATCCTGCGGAGGCTAGAATGCCAATCAACTCGTCACGCAAGAGCAGGGCCTCTCTCTCCGTGGCCGCGCCAGTGCACACATCGTCAACATATAGGTCCTCCTTCAAAATGGCGGCTGCGCGAGGAAACGACATACGCTCTCGATCCGCGAGCTCCCAAAGCGAACGTATAGCCAAAAAGGGACTAGACCGCAGCCCGTAGGTGTTCGTGTTGAGCTCGTAGACAAGCATGGGATCTTGCTGGTTTTCTCGCCACAATATCAGCTGGTATCGGCGATCATCCGGGTGAATTACCGTTTGCCTGAACATCATCTTGATGTCAGCCACAAAAACAAATTGATGACGTCGAAACCGCGTGATGACGTCACAAAGGTCCTTCAGCAATTTGGGACCAGGATGCAGACACTGGTTCAATGACACTCCTGAAGTAGTCTGCGCAGAACCATCAAATACTGTGCGTAACTTACCACTGGATGGTTTTATTACAGCATGATGCGGGAGAAAGAAGTGCTCCGTCGAACGCCAATCCAATTTTGACACAGACATGTGTCCCAAATCCTCATACTCCCGCATGAAGTCAATATACTTCTCCTTGAGTAGTGGGTCCCTGCTCATACGGCGTTCCATCGCCAACAAACGCTTCTCTGCAATAGGCCGCGAGACGCCAAGTGGCGGACGTACGGCGAGAAATGGCAATCTTGTCATGATCCGGCCAGAACGGAGATAACTGGTGTTGGTCTTGTAGAACTGCTCACACTCTTCATGCTCCGGATCAGAGCGGGGAGCTTGTGGTGGCTCCTCCACTTCCCAGAATCTCTGCACGGCGTCAGAAAGGGCGGACCCCACCATCAAGGCCGTTCCAAGTTCGGCAGGGGGGGGAGTCCTCAATACAGGCCCCATCAGTGCGAACCCAAATATGGTCCGGAGGGCTACCAAGCCACCTGGCTGCAAAACACGATCCTTGCCGAGTAATATTTTACCCAAAACATCGGCACCAAGCAACAAATCGACCGTGCCAGGCAGGTCAAATTTAGGGTCAGCCAAATTCAAATCCGCGGTCAATTTTACCGCATCCGCAGACAAACGAACTTGCGGGTGATTGCCTAAGATATTCTCCATCACAATGGCCGACGATTCCAACGTCGGACGTGGAGAATTTGAGGGGGAGAACTCAAACCAAACGCGGCCCTCTACCGTGGCCACGGGGGCGTTCCCGACACCCCTTATTACATCTGAATATTTTTCAATAGTCTGGCCAGTCTGCCCTACCAACCAAGACGAGGCTATGCACCCCTGTGAGCCTGTGTCCAATATCGCTCGGACTACAACCGAGGCGCCCGTCCGTCCCCAGACCCTGACATGGGCCGTAGGCAAGAGGACGGTCTCAAAAGGGGGCGGTGCATAGCGGGGGCAGACGCCAACATCCTAATGTTGGCGTGGCGGCGACTGAGCGCCGTTGTCCCGAGACGGCAAATCAAAGTGCGGGTAGTGCCTAAACTCGGCCTCCTCTCGGTGACGACTGCCACGAGCCATAGACGGCGGTTCGTAGCGCCTGGAGCGTCCGTACCGAGGGTTGCGCGTCTCCAAACGGGGACGTTCCGCCAGAGGGGGGGACGGTAGTGGTACCGGACGCGCGTCACGGTAATCGTGGTACACTACTGGAGGTGATCTCGCTTGATCACGTGGAAGCGGGGAGGGCGAGCGGGACACAAAAGTGCGGGATTGAACCCGGGGCCCGCTTTCATACCCGCCCGTGGGGCTGCGCGCCGAACCAACTCGGCGATCAACGGCAGCGCAGTTTGCGCGGCGTGGGGGTGATGAGCCGGACTCCAAGTTGCGGGACTGGTCCCGGTGTCCACTGGCATACCCGCCCGAAGGCGACCCCGCGTGGTCGCGACGGCCATTCGCGTTGGCGCACAGGATTTTCAAATGGTGCCCTCCGCAAATAGGACACGGGTGAGTGTCGGGGCAGGCGCGCTGGTAATGGTCCCCTAGGCAAGAGAAACACCAGCCGCGGGCCTGGGCAATCCGCCTACGAGCGGCCACGTGCAGGACCGCGAAGTCTGGGCACCGCACCGTTTGGTGTCCCTGCGACTTGCAAAACCGGCAGTCCGGTGGCGCAGCTTGAGCGACAGCGAAGCGGGCGGCCGTACCTCCTCTTGGTGCAGGTTGGGCATTGCGCCGTTGGTTGGTGGGTCTGGGACGTGATGCTTCCACCGGCGTGTCGGCGACCATGACGTCACCCATGCGACACTCGTCCTCCAGGAACGTCAGGAGCTGGTCAAAGGTAGGGAGAGCAGATGCCTCATCCCTAGTGTGCCCCTGTTCAAAACGTGCCCTCAAAGACACCGGCAATCGCTTGAGTACGATACGCACCAGTAGGTAAGACCACTTGGCAACCGGCAGTCCTAAGCGGTTGAGCGAATTGGTGGCTATTAGGAGGGGGTTCAGCAGCTCGGTCCTCAACTGGGCAGCATTGCTCACGACGGGAAGGTTCAAGATCTGGTCAACGTGGGTATCTGCCAGACAGCGCTGGTTGTGATAGCGCTTGGTGAGCAACGCCCGCGCGATCCCATAGCTCCCGTCACATATTGGGAGGTGCTGTACTAAGCCCCTCGCCTCTCCATCAAGCACGGAGAGTAAATAGGCCAGTTTCTGAGACGGACCCAAATCGTCCCTCGAGTCCACAAGGCTCTCAAACAAACCAATGAATCCCATCCACATGTCTAGTCGACCATCAAAACGTGGAAGATCCAAGTTGGGTAACCTGGTCAAAAGGCCCACGGGAGTCTTCAAGGGGGCCCGGTGAGCCGGTACTCCGGCGCGCGAGGCTAAAATCTCCCGCGCGCGCTGGGCGATGTCGTCGGCAAGGTCCATAATTTGGACGTAGTCCTCGTGGACTTTGTCCCGTCGCTCCTGGGGAAACGACTCCAGGGGCACATCATCCAGATGCAAGATGAAGCGCTGGTAAAGCGCCTCCACCTCCTGAAGTCGCGTAGGGCATTTCTCATGCCTGTCTAACAATGCCTCGATTCGGTTCTCCCTTTTCACCAAGGCGGCAGCTGACGTGAACCATCTCAAATGAGTCGCAATCCCGGAATATGTCTCGCGGACAACATTATACGCGGCGGTAGACATCTTCAAAGCACAAACGGCACGAAACAAACAATCTTATAATAACAAAAAAAAAAACAAATATCTTTCACAAACAAACAATATTACAATAGCGAAAAAAAACAAAATATCTTTCAATGAGACAAGCCGCTATTACTCTAATCAAATATCAAATCTTAAATATTTTAAATCAAACAAACAAAACAATTCCTTGCCAATGTGCAATTAATTTAAGACTTAAATTATTTATTTTAAGGTAACCAACAAAACAAACAAACGTATAAAATAAATGTTGTATTATACAAACGCACAACGCCACAATTTAACTATAACGTTGTTCAATATTAGACAATAATTAAATAATAATTTATATTAAATAATAACCTGAGCAACGACAAATACGATTAGCAATAGCACAAATAATTATCAAATCCTTTAAAATCTAATTGCCAATTCAAGTGCTCAAATTAATTATTCAAAACTATACCAACAATTTAGATTAAACAAACAAACAACTAAATTAATCAAATTAAATTAATTAAATTAATTAAATCAATTTTCACAAATAATGAGGGTATAGTTTGTTCAACATGGAACATTCGAGAAACGGAGTTTAAACCACGCTCTGGGTACCAAAATATGTTGCGTTCAACCTGGGATTTTTTGTGTGTTAGTTTGTGGAAGCGTATTAATTCTTCAGGCCAACACGAACGAACTTAAAATCTGTGTTTCACAGCGTTAACAAATTTATAATAGTACAAACTTACCCTGTTTTGTTCTTCAACAATGTCTTCACCGTGTCACCCTAGCTATTGCATAACTATCGATTAAAATATTGGCCAATATTAAAATAAATAATCAAGCTTACCTAGCTTATTCAACAACACAACACGGGTAGACCATGGGCTCCTGATGACATCAATCGTCCCAATACAATTACACTATCACAATTATAGTTCAATTTCAAAATAGTTCAATTTACATTAAATAGTATTAAGTATGGAGACACAAAATTCACTAGTTTTTATAATACTTTTTTGTCATACAAAAATGGCGAATACTCAACTTCGCAATGACATTTCAAGGTTTTGTTTCAATGGTAATTATCGATTCACACAACAAGGATAATTAGTTTTATCAACAATTAATTTTAGTGACAATTTTAACTTTTAAAAACCGTTGCGAGAACACGTGACAACTAGTCACAATCGAACGTCAACTCGCTTTCAACTCGATTTTTCAACTGAGGGGCGCTCGACAGCCGCGTCGCGCGCGGGGCCGGACTGCGTCCGCGCAGGGCCGTACTGCCCGCGTAGTTATACGATAAGTTAAGTTTGGTACATAACATCTTCGTTATTTTTTATTGAAAAATAAAGAAATTTTAAATAAGTGATTATGAACCATCACAAAAAATAAAAAAAAGTAAGCATTAAATGAATTAACAATAAAATTAAAGAAAAATTAATAACGAGTGTTTCCCCCTCTTGCTCTGATTACGGTTTCCATTCGTCTGGGCATGCTACAGATTATGTTATCGATGATTTCTTGAGGCAACCGCTCCCACTCCTCAAGTAATGCGTTTCCAAGTTCATTCAGATTGTTGGGGGGTGGCATTCTGGATTTAACCCTTCTTTTTAGCAAGTCCCAGATATGCTCTATCGGATTCATATCGGGGGAATTTGCTGGCCACTGCATCACCGGTATACCTACGTGGCTCAAATATGCCTGTACTGATTGTGCACTATGAGCACGAGCATTATCTTGCATTAGAATAAAGTCGTCACCAATAAATGGGGCAAATGGTACAACATGTTCTTCTAAAATGTCTCTGATGTATCGATCTGCTGTCATGGTCCCTCCTGTGACTATCACTAACTCCGTGCGAGCTCCCAAACCTATCCCTCCCCAAACCACAATCGAGCCGCCACCATAAGCCACTGTGTGTTCAAAATTAGACTGTATGTAGCGTTCTCCTTTGCGTCTCATATTCGCTGTCTCCCATCGATCTGTTTTAAAAGAACTCTGTACTCATCAGTAAAGAGAACCTGCTGCCATTCGTTCAAATCCCAATGACTATGTCCTCGCGCATAGCTTAATCGGTTTACGCGGTGACGTCTCTCAAGTTTTGGGCCTTTGGCAGGTATATACAACCCTAAACCAACTTCTTCAAATCTCCTGCGAACTGGGCCCTGAGTCGGGTATTTCAACGGTGCACAACTGTACCATTATTGTACCATTATGGTGCAATAGTAAAGTTTTTGGTAGTCTACTATTAATGTGTCGTCATAACGACTTCATCATTGTCTTACAATTGTCAAAGTGACATAAATTGCTAGTCTCGTACACAACTGCTTCACAATTGCAATTCAATGACTGAAATGTTTCGGTAGTCTGCTATTTTGAATTTGACAGTAATATTTTTAAATTGTCCTGTGTCGACAGATTGCCATAAATAAAAAATAGATAGATAGAAATATTAGAAATTGTTCTTTGTAATTTATTGCAATTTACTAATCTCCTAAACTTCACATTGCTTTTTATACTAATAAATAGTATGTACAAATATATTTAAACGAAGTCTAGCATGATTAAATGTTTAAATTTATTAGTAGTTTTTCGAAAATCACTTCAACTAACGCATTTTTTAAAAACGGCAACACATACATACCATTCTAACACAATCCATAGATAAAAGAGACCGAAAATTCAATGCATAGATAAAAGAGATCGACAATTCTATTACCATTGAAAGACCGTTATGACGGCATATAGCAGACTACGGATATTTGACTTCAATTGCAACGGTATCGTGCCGGTATTGTGCCGGTATGACAATTGTTCCAAAATAGTGGACTTGAGCACCTGTACGCCCACTTACTCGTACTCCTCGAACGTCTTCCAGTTCATTTCGAGCTTGTACAGCCGTTAATCGCGTATTCCTACGAACTCCAAGTTGTAAAAAACTGTCATCTCGCCTCGATGTACATCTTTTTCTACCTTGACCCCTCCTCCTCACAAGAGAATTAGACGATCTGTACCGCTGGATGCTGCGATGAATCGTTGATAATGGTCGACGAAGGCAATCGATCTGTTGGTATGGCCATTTCTTCTCATTTCAACAGCCCTAATGATTTCCAGTGATGTTAAGTCAGGCATAATAAAGAGATTTTAATAAACAAAATTGCCTATATAATAACAAATTTATAAAAAACCATTAAGTGCAATTTTTCAAAAAAATTACATTACGTAGTTATTACTCGAACAAGTTGACAAAACGTATTGTTCGGGAAAATAAAACAAATGAATGAAAAAAGTGTATGTCATCTAATTTTCTATTTTCAAATTTGACAATAAATTAAAAAAATATCATAACTGGCCAGTTCCTCAAGTAAAAGATTTTAAAATCCTGCTTTTTTGTGTTCCGCTAATTGTGCCGGTGTGTATATAATATAGGCTCTTGTACTCGATTCTCAGGGTATACAATATTAATCGAGTAATACCTAATTGATGATCAAAATCAGAATCACGGTTTTCTTGTTCGCTTCACTAAATTTTATTTTTAGGTTATCTTACATTGCTCTTGCTTTCGTTCGTGTCTGAAAATAAATAAATAATAATAACTCTGTAATATAAACTTTGTGTAAAATAAACTTATAAATATTTGCCATGCGTTTCACAATTAAACAAGGAAGCTCGGCTACAGGCGAACGTATAGGCGCATTAGCTGGTTTCTTGAAGTCGCCGGGAACCGTTATTGAAACCCCGACTGCTGCCTTATTAACTCAGGTATGTAGCCAGAAAGCTTTTGGTTCATATTTTTTACTTTATTGTATGTCCATAATCTTATGGAGACAAGACGTGACGGCATATAGCGTACGAAGGACATATTCAAATAAGTATTTTTGATATTGGTTATCACAGACCTGTTATGTTTTTGATAGTAGCCAAATATTTTAAGGACACTAAAGTGGTCTCCCCCAGCTACAGTTAAGTTGATGTCAATCACCTATGTTGAATTACTCATACAAGCATAAACTAAATAAAATTCAATTCCTCTTCCATTTCGGCATAGTATCTCACCAGGCAAGTTAACATACAGCTTTTAGTTGCGAGTTTTCTGTCCCATAAGATGATATATGGTTATATTCCTGTCGCTGGATCTTATTGCTCTAAGATTTCAAACCATTTTCTCCCAAGGCCTTCCGCTTTAGCGTATAAATTCATGTAGAATGTAAACACAGTGGTGATACTTGTATTCTGAATCTGCAGCAGTGATGGATTTTTTTACATAATAGATTCTTTACATTTCAGGGTGGTAGTGTAACTCATATGACTGCTGAAGTATTGTATAAAGTGTTTACAAGTCCTCAACTGCTGTGGGTGCCATTATCTAATTGTTATCAAATGGAGGCAGGTTTAAAAGCCCAAGGTCAAGGCATAGATAAGTTTGCGGGCTTACCAGAACATATTACATGTTTGACTCCACATAGTATGAGTGAAGTCACACCCCCAGGCCATTTTGAGCATAATAAAGTGCCATTGTGGACTAAAAATGGAAAAAAGATGATTAATGCAGATCGGTAAGCTTGTCTTATTAATATTTTTTCAATTAAAGCTACTGTATGTGTGATATTGGTGGTTGTTGTCTCCCTAAAAAGTCAAAATAATATGTAAATATTATGTTGAGTCAGAAAAAGTGCATTAACCATTTATAGTATATCTGTATTTATTAAAAAAAGAGAGTTTTCCTCTAGTAGCATCCTGGCTATGCCAATGTGTTGTTTAATAATATGTTAATAATATGAAGAGACTTAATCTAGCTGAGAAATAGTATAAAAATTTATATAATTCTTCAAAACATGAATTGAGAAAACCACCTATATTTTACATTCTAATGGTCTCATTCATAATGACTTATCGGTGGTTTAAAAGTTCACTAAAATCAGTTTGCAAAAATTGTCAAAACTTGTTTTTCATAATAGTCTTTTTACGCTAAAACGTTTATTATCTCTCCAATAAAATATCCGTTTAAACTTCTGATAAGTCATTATGAATAAGGCAGTAAGAGTTTAATTCAAATTTCAATTAAGTTGCTAACCATTGTTATGATAAAAGTCTACTAATAAATACAGATAAAAAATTAAATAAATTTTTTTGTTATAACTTGATAGAAATTTTAACACACTATTATTAGTTCTGTAAGTATCAATGTATTAATCTATGTAATGTAATCAAAGTAATTTTCTCCCACTTGCAGTAGTTAATTAATCTGAAATTTTGCACACATATTAAGGCATCAAAGCAATCGTAACCGTTGTAGCCGTTGTTTGCTACGCCACAGGTACGATCGTGTACTGCACAATATGCTCCCACTAATCAGGCAATAAGTCTACTCAATGCTTTGATTGCTCAGTGCCCTGAGGTTGATATATTTTTCAACAATTTGAATATAATATTTCTTAATTTATGTAAAAATTTCATAATATGCAATGTAAAACTGTATTAAGTGTATGTAGCTTACTTCACGCGTTGGGTAACTGTAAGTGGAGTAAGCAGTTGTATATTAATAAATAAATAAATAAGTAACTAGCAATAATATAAAAAAAAATTCTGGATTTTTTAATATGGCTTTTGGTTTTTGAACTACACAAATTTATTGAATTAAAACTCTTTGGGGTTTTGGTAGGTTTAAAATTTGATTTAACCAACTATAACCCGAATAAAATAGATATTTTAAATACCAACATTTGCTAAATGCATGGCATTTCAGATATATGGATCTTATGGAACTGTACAAACCAGACATAATTTTGGCGATTGCAGATTGTCGTACATCGCTCAGTGAAGGCTACAAAAGAATACTAAAATGTGTGGATAGAACTAATAATTTACTGAATATATGTGCAGATCGATATAAGGCCTCAAAGGAGCTACAGACCAGTTCTCTTGTAGGTTTGTAATATCTTTTAATTTTATAATAAACCAAAATTTTGTTAGTATATATCAAACATAACAAAATTTAATATGTTTATCAAATCTCATTGTAGGTTAAAGTCCTGCTCAGTGATTGGTTTTTCCACTATAGATTTTTTATGGACATTACACACAACATCCTGGGGTGCTAAGCTAACATGCTTGTGTTATGGATACGAGAATACAGATAGAATACAATACAATACACAATTTTGTTTGTTAAGTAAAAGTATAGCAAGTTAATTACAAAAGTGTATAAATTACAGTTCAATATGTTTCTAGGTGTGATTGTAGCAGCAGGCACACCTAAAAAATGTGAAGAATCTATAAAGAATATACTGCAACATAAAGATATTTTGAGTGGTATCGCTTTAGGAGGACTCACTGATGGAACTGAAGAGTCTTTAAAACTTGCTGTTGATCAACTAAATGAAATTTTCAAAAGGACTAATGTAAGTATGCTTTGAATTGTATATGTGTTAACTATAACTCTGCTTTGGAGAATAAACTTTGCCTTTGTATATAAAAATCAATTTCTGTTCGTTAGTATCGCTAAAACTTGAAAACAGCTGGGCTGATATCGATGATTTTGGTCTTGAAATATTCGTGAAAGTCCTGAGAAAGTTTAAACGGTGACAAACTATATGGGGATCTGAAATTCCACGCGTATGGAGAAGCGGGCAATGAATATAAATCTAAAGAAAGCGATAACTGTAAGTGGGACTTGGAACGTCCAATTTCGGAACATCGATCTGCTCCTCGCGCCTGAACTACCGTGGCATCTGTAATCGAATCGATTTAATTTGGTTATGAGTTATTCAACATTTTAAAATTTTGTTGGCATCTGTAATCGTTTCGATTTAATTTGTGTTAAATAAAAGACAAAACCAAAGAATATTTGGTTTTATTCAACGAATATCTTGACGATTATAAATTCAGAATATAAAAAGGATGACATGGTAGATGAAGAATATGAGACAAATTTATGGATAATTACAATCAGGTTTTAATATAACTTATAAAAAGGAGGTAAATATACTACATTCACCCGCCCTTGAAACGTAATTTGTGAATAAAATTAGATAGGTAATTATTTATTAAAACATCCACGAGATGTATTCCGCGCGCCAAAATATTTTACAATTAGCCAACGCTGTGGAAAGAAGACGTATAAAATGCAGACAATGTCGTCGAGCTCGTCGGGTAATGAGAGACAACGTGAATTCGTATATCGATTCATCCGACGACGAATTTGTTAAAACGTTCCTTCTTACAAAATTTGCTCAAGGGTCACCATTCTTAAGCCCGGTTTCCACCGCGAGCGGAACGGACCCATTAATGACTTCGTTAAACTCGCAAACGCAAACTGCATACTTGTATTTCCACCAACAAATAGTCGGACGGAAAGAGCCGAGCGTGTAGAAAGAGTAGAAATGAGCTCGCTCAGTTCTAGGGAGCGGAGCGGAGTACTTACGGACTCCGCTCAACTCGCAATTACAATTTACATAGTAGCGTTTCCACACAGAAAGTGGTGAGCGGGGCGGATTGAGCGAGTAAAAAGAAATTGAAAAGAGTCCGCTGCGCAAGGCCTGCACCGACTAGTTCAGAACGGACTCGCTCGCATAAACACTCACTCACTCGATAACATCGCAACAACACGACCACACGCAACCAGTTCGTTTCTCATTCGTTTTTCATTTCTCAATTTCCGTTCAGCTCAGTCCGCTCATTTCTCTCATTTAAAAACGGCAACACATACATGCCATTCTGACACAATTCATAGATAAAAGAGACCGATAACTTCATTGCATAGATAAAAGAGATCGACAATTTCATTGCCATTGAACGACCATTATGAACTCATATAGCAGACTACGGACATTTAACTTCAATGGCAATGGCATTGCAGTTGCGTCGTGTCGTTATGACGATTGTTCAAAAATAGCAGACTACTGACTGAACCACCATGGCATAGCATAAGTAATATTTAGTGTGTTACTAGCTGGCCCGGCAAACGTTGTTTTGCCTAACCAAAAAAATAGTAAAAAAAAAATTAAAAAGAAAAGAACTATAAACCTCACAGAGCCCGAGACCTTTCCAACGAATGCAAAACCGTGGAAATCGGTCCGTGCGTTCTGGAGTTATAGCGTCAGGAAGGAAAACCCGACTTATTTTTATTAGTGTGTTATTACAAAAAAAATACAAAATGATTTCCAAGCAATCAAACAGGGAAGTTACACTAGACTACACCAGCTTCCCCATTTTTTGAATAGGTCCAGTAGTTTTGGAGTTTGTTCAGACCAAACGAATAAATATTTCCTCTTCAAAATATTAGATGAGATATGAATTGTCAAATGTCATATCCATATGATGCAACTTAATGTAACATATTATGTGCATGGTTGAGTGCTCACTTGCTATTCATGAAGCAATCCATGCCAACAAACATTAGTCAAAATATAAAACGTATAGTTTTATATTTTTAAATCCAAAAAATATTATAAATACGAGATTTTACACTGGTACACATGACCTTGATGACATTACCTTGCTATACAACATTTTGCCACGTATTATGACATGGCAATATGTGGTCGTAGCTATATTTTCGTATTTAAATGACTAATACGACTAAATGAATAATGAATGAATTAGGGTATTACGTCATTTTAACATTTTAGATAGGTGATGCCATTGCATAATAATCTTGTTCATTGTTTAGTCATGCTCCCAAATATTGTCTGAATATACAGCAGTTCAGTAGCTTTATAACTAAATAACAGTTGCCAGCGACTTCGGACGCCTGGAATTTCGTGTGACTACATCATTATGTAGTCAGTCATGCTAAAGGCCAATAGGCCTCGTATATTCTCGTAGACTGTATTCTCCTATTAGCGAAAACATTTTTCTGATCGGGCTAATTACATACTTTGGGAAGCATATTACAAATTTTATTTAATAGTACTGAAAAAAAATCCGGCTCTGCACGAATTCTTATTCTTTCCAGCCCATTAAACAACAACTGTTGAACACGGATTGCCGGGTTTTTTGTCTACTATGTCGCTCTGACCAGGCGTGTTGGCGTTTAATTTCAAATTTTCTATACCTCAAAGACGATATTATCGCCTTATAATATCTCTTAGCTGGCTCTTATAGTATCCTGGCGAGGAAATGGGCTGGTTATACTTGTATTCGTAATCCGTCACTACGAGAACGTGGATGTACAAATGCGTAATACACTGAATCATTGTCACTTTACGAATTGGGCGGTGGCGTGATGTAATGATATTGATTAGTCATATCTTGTTTATTAATCGGCATCATTCACAGAATTTACTGTTATCTAACCATACATAAGTTTAGCGGTTCGTACTAATTGGTAAAACTGGACCCTATTACTGAGATTTAGCTATCTGTTCACTTGTCTAGCACCAGGCTGTATCATTGGAACGGTGATAGCTAGAGAGCTGAAAATTTCAAATTCAAATTTTATACTACAACTAGCTTTTGCCCGCGACTCTATCCGCGTGGAATTTATAAAAATTTCCCCGTTTTTGCAACATTTTTCACTACTGCTTCGCTTTTACTGGTCGTAGTGTGATGTTATATAGCCTAAAGCCTTCCTCGATAAATGCCCTATCTAACATTGAAAGAATTTTTCAAATCGGCCCAGTGATTCCTGAGATTAGCGCGTTTAAACAAACAAACAAACTCTTCCGCTTTATAATATTAAGTATAGATAACTAATACTCATCATTACCATTCCTGCTGCCCTTATTTCTTTGTTTGGGGTCGACGTCGATATAACTATTATATTACTATGAAGACAGTGTGGAATCCTTCATGTGCAAGTCCCGCTACCATATGACCAGATTTTTATTTGATAATTTTCTGTTGCAGGAGTTAATACCTAAAGATTTATTC
The DNA here is from genome assembly GCA_916999025.1 of Orgyia antiqua. NCBI lineage: Eukaryota > Metazoa > Arthropoda > Insecta > Lepidoptera > Erebidae > Orgyia > Orgyia antiqua. Next base: position 28,060,031 of record OU779862.1, read on the forward strand.
CGAATAGTTGAAGGTTGTTGGAACCCTGCTGTAATATTATCAGCGATAGAACAAGGATATGATATTTTTGATGGTTCATATCCATTAAAATTAAGTAATTTAGGTCACGCATTAACATTGAATTTGGATGTAAATAAAGATGCTTCCGGGCCTTGTACTTTGGATCTTAACGATGAGAAGTAAGTTCTTACTTATATATGACTTGGCGTAAACAGAATAGTTAACATTATACAATCGATGTGTTATGACTTGCATTTTTATAGTGTTTGTTGTGATTTGTCTGTTGGTATTCGGTGTGACGTGTATATAAATAAATCGTTAAGCGCCTCTTTTACGACCTACAAGTAAACCGTAGTTACTTTCTGTGTAGCGCTAATTGTCAAGTAAAAGTTACGAGTATCTTTTATCAATTTCGCAAACTAAAGTGCTACTCGGACATTGTGAAGTTCAAACGTCTACTTAAGGGCCTACATCAATATTATCGTATATCATCGCCGACACGTACATATGTACCAGTAGGCCAGTAGGCACAGAAAATGAAGAATTAGGGATACTTTTCCTATTTACTCAAAATCTACTAAATATATTTTAATTCTGATTTACGTGTTTCTATATATAATAGTTACTTATGTTTTTAAAGTTATTTCATTAGTTAATACGCGATAATAGACCGACAAATGAAAAAAATTAAAAATTGGAGAGGTTGTTTCGCCAAGATTTTCTATCGAGAAAACTTTTTTCAATCGGGTTTCTGAGTTGATGCGATCCTAGATCATATATTGAAAAAACATATACTTAAAAATTAGAGCTCTAGCCATTCAATCTAAAGAAACAATGAAAACTTCGTACATAGAAAAATGCACGAAGCTATTTTGGTATCGTCTTAACGGTGACTTTATTTTGCGAGTAGCCTACTTGACACTTGTAGATCGTGAAAGAGGCCCTAAGACTATTTGAAATGAATTCGAGAAGACGAGTATGAGTGAGGCGAAGAGAATAAGACGAGCTTCGTGGTTGAGTGGTTCATATAACGGACTACCGATCACGAGGTCTCGGGTTCGATTCCCGCTCGGGACAATCATTTGTGTTATATTTATAAGTGTCATACAAATGTTTGTACTGCGTCTGGGTGTTTCTATGTATTATAAGTATGTATTTTAAGTATGTATTTACAAAATAAAAGTAGAATATATATGTATTCTATCGGTATACTGGTACCCATAACACAGGCATATAAGCTTCGCTTGGGACCAGAGGACGTTGTCAGAAATGTAAAAAAAAAAACAAAAAAAAATTACTAGACAATACATTCAAGTCCTGCAATAAGCTTATGCATAGTTAAGAAAGAATACAAACGAGAAATATTATACAATATCGTAAATCAATGTATTATGAGGCTCACGAATTTTAAGAGGATTCATATGGAGTACATAGCGCTATGCTAATCTTATATATAAAAATCAATTGCTGTTCGTTAGTCTCGCTAAAACTCGAGAACGGCTGGGCCGATTTTGGTGATTTTGGTCTTGAAATATTCGTGAAAGTCCAGGGAAGGTTTATACGGTGACAAAATATATGGGAATCTAAAATTCCACGCGTACGGAGTAGCGGGCATCAGCTAGTATAAAATAAATAAATAAATAATCATGGACATTTAACACAAAATCCTCTGGTCCCAAGCTAAACTTATATGCTATTGTTATGGGTACCAGAAAATCTATATACAAATATCTATATACCTACACAATATTGGCCTTAATTGGGAAAAAAACATAGGACCAATGTGTTAAAGGCATTGTTACCACTGCTTACGCCTTACCATGATAACTTTTACGTAGTTGGCAGCGTCAAAGAAAAAAATAGATTTAAAAAAAGATAAAGAAATGCATGTTTAGGCTATTACGCCATTATGCGGAAAGAATAACTCAAAGGAAGTTAATTTTAGAGGTCATTACAAATAAAAATTCAACAAAGCTGTGTTTTTGTGTTATTCTTCACTCCTTTTTTTAGTCTGTAAATAATTTGTTTTTGTTACTATTATTATAGAAAACGTTGGTAATCATTTATCTAAAAACTTCGTATATTTTTGTTATTATTTTCTGTTGAGGGAACATGTTTGTAGGTTTATTTTTCTTTGCAACTCTAAATTAAACCTACCTCCTTACCCACCTTTGAAAATTATATTCTATCTTCTCTTTCTGCAGTCAATTAGCATCCCATAGTTATACGGGGACATCCCCCACTTCGGGAGGGATTATGGTCTTCTCCGCCACGGTAGCCAGACGTGTTGGCATAGAGTTTAATTTCAAATTTTCTGTCTTACTGAAAATATTGTCAACTCATCACCTACATATGTTGGTTCTTACAGCACCTTGAGAAGGAAATGGGCTGCGGTCACTGGTATTCTTACTCCGTCTCTATACTGACAAGTATCATTACTAATTGTTATGTTTATTTGCATTCCAGATATAAGGAAGATTTTGAGCCAATACATAAGGATTGTGAATGTTTAGCCTGTAAGAAACACACGCGAGCCTACATACGCCATCTTTTAAATACACGGGAAATGTTATCATCAGTTTTATTAAGCATGTAAGTCATAAATTGATTTTGCCAAAAAGTTAATTGTGTCCTATTCAATTCTGGCACTTTAATTTTTTTGAATTTAAATATTTTTTTGTTATCGACTTGCTATGCTTTTACATAATAAATTAATTTGTAGTGCAAAATGTAATACCAAAAACTGGACTGGGGGCCAAGCCTGCTAATTCTGCTATTACAATCATATTACAATGTTGTTATAATGGTCAGTCACTGACGACATTATGGTGTCATTATGACAAAAAAGTAATAGTAGACTACCAAATTTGATAAAATTCCGCGTCCTCTCCGGGTGACGGGTAAAGAATACAAGTGTCACCACCCTATCTCCTCCCAAGGGTGCTGTAAAAGTCAGCTAAGGGATATTGCACATAGATAACATCCTCTGTTAGAGATGGAAAACTCGAATATAATAAATCAAATTATGGTGGAAAAAGTGACTGCCGCAAGCGGGACGCTTGCTTGACGGTCCCGCTTGCGGCAGTCACTTTTTCCACCATAATTTGATTTATTAAGTAAAAAGCATACCATGTCAATTGCAAAATTAATAAATTACTTTAACTTGAATATAAACCCTGTGCCAACACGCCTGGTCAGCGCGGCACAGTAGACCATAATCCCTCCCAAAGTGGAGGAGGCCCGTGCCCAACAGTGGGACGTAAATAGGCTGGAGAGAGAGAATGACACCAAACTTGATTTTTTGTCACAGATGATGCCACTATGGCGCCATAATGGTGCCATTGAGCTGTCATTGTGACAACATTGTATTAGCAGACTTGACCCCCTGGTCATTTTTAGTATTTCCGCACTTTCGTTACTTCGGTTGTAACTACTTATTTGTTAGATTTAGTGGGTATTTCGTGATATAACAAGTAATGATTCTGGTCTTTAAAGACCTGAGTTGAATCACCATATCTGCCTACTATGGGAACTAGGCGTGACGGTATGTGTTTCCATTCTCTGCCAAATCTCATATCCTATTGATTTATAGAATAGTCTAATGTTACTTTATTTGCATTTCAGTCACAATCTTCATCATTTCGACCAGTTCTTCAAACAAGCACGTCATCATATATCACTGAACACATTCCAATTATACAAAGAACACATAATGAAACAATATGAAACCTCCAAGTTACCTGTTACCAATGGGGCGAAAGAGAATCCAGAAACTATTCCGATCACAAAGAAATTAAAAGTGGGTGAGGAAGAGGTTCTTAATAATACTGTAGCTAGTAGTTAGTAAAGAAACATGTGATTTATTAATGTAGTTATAATATTAAGTGTATGAATAGCTCTTTAGATATAGTATTTTTATGTAACATCGATTGTTTAAATCGTGATAGGTATTTCAGCCTATGTTTAGACAGAATTATTACCTTAGGGTCAATATTCATATAGCGCGTTGCGTCAGTATTATTGCGACATAGCGTTGTCGCTCCGTTATTATGCATACAAAAAGAAAGTGTTTACACGGTGCGCTGCGCAGACGCAACGCACATTCGACAGAACTGGCAGTGCACTCGCCAAAGCTGGTGGGAGTGACGTTACAACGCTAGAACAAAATAACGCTGCTATCGCAGAGTGTTCGTGAGGCCCGTTTTGCGTGTTAAATTTACGTTGCCGCAACGCAACGCGTCGTGTGGACCGGCCCTAAGGCATTTTTGCCATTAAACTGCAAACTCATGTAACCTTTAACTTGTAAAACAAGTTAACTCTAGTAAGATATTAATTTATGAATTTTTGCAATTGACTTGCTATGCTTTTACTAAATAAACTAAATTATAGTGGAAAAAATGATAACCATGAGCGGGACTTGAACCCACGACCTCGGAATACCGTTCCGTTGCTCTCCCATCTGAGCTATCATGGTTCCCGCACATGTTTACTTTGATGTTTGATGACATGTTTACCAATTGGTAAACATGTGCGGGAACCATGATAGCTCAGATGGGAGAGCAACGGAACGGTATTCCGAGGTCGTGGGTTCAAGTCCCGCTCATGGTTATCATTTTTTCCACTATAATTTAGTTTATTTAGTAAAAGCATAGCAAGTCAATTGCAAAAATTCATAAATTAATGTAGAAATACATGTACAGTCATTATTTCGGTCCAATTGTGTTCTGTAAAGAACACTAAGTGATCGATTGATCGAGTTGGTGCAAACCGCTCAATAGATGGCGTTGTACACAAAACATCGCACGATGTTTAACTCACATTGAGAAGGTTGTAGTGGAAGATTTGGTAAACATGTGCGGGAACCATGATAGCTCAGATGGGAGAGCAACGGAACGGTATTCCGAGGTCGTGGGTTCAAGTCCCGCTCATGGTTATCATTTTTTCCACTATAATTTAGTTTATCTAGTAAGATAGTTTACTTTTTGTTATGTCGCGTGATATATCAGGTACAATCCCTAATTTAGAGATATAGTGCATTGTAATGATTAGATAAGTAGATAGTTCTGATAGCTGTGTTAGTATTTATCATAAAAACCTGTTTATTCCTTCGCGGTTATACAGGGTTAATGTTAAGTAGTAAGTTAGTTAAGTTATTTAATATATACTATACTCTTGTTAATGGAGATGTTATTTAAAAAAATATTTCAAGTGGAAACATCACAATGTATGAACATCACATAGGTTAAGTTACATGTGAATAAATAGACAGAGTTTGCGCCTAAGCTAAGTCCGCCTCACTTATTCATTCAATGCAGGCTATTGCTTTCGTTTGGTAGGCCCTTCTCATTTAATATAAAATATTTTTTTTAATTCGTACGGATGGAATATAGAAAATGTTCCATTTCTGTTTTTTTTAAAGATTTTCTTTTCTTTTCATAATCTTGAAGTTTTTTTATTTAGATAAAAATCTCCTTGCATGAGAAAGTAGTTACTTATATATATATAGGTTTATAAGTTTATACTACGTAGTGTACTTTATTTGTATTGTGTCTGTATATTTGTTACAATTTGTGATATATATTTATAATATCCTAGCAATAAGTTAATACTTAATACGAACCAAACATCACTGTTTTAAATAGAATGGTTTAAAAAATCTTTAATGATATCTAACTTTTCCTAAGTCCAGTTACTTTAAATTTATATATTCTTTAGTTAGTTATATTGTCTAAAAGTAGTTTGTAAAACAAGTAAATAAGTAATCATAGCAATATTTTAGGATAACCAGGAGTTTCCCCTTCCAATTTCCAATGTACCAGTGATAAGTAGCTACTTCAGTTCTTATAATTGTCAGTAAAGTTATCTAGAACTTATTGCACGAGTGTTTTCCACTGCGTAATTGTCAGTTTTCTTTAAGAAATAATATTAATCTTGTAATAATTTAATCCGCGTGATTTTAGTTTTATAAATGTAACGCGTAATATTTTTAAGATTAGGCGTAGTAGGAAGGAAGGATTCATGATATATTGCGCATTTAGTTTTTAGATATTTTGATTAATTTTTCTTCTGTCTATAATTAAATACGTTATGGAGGTCTCGTCTTCGATGTTGCCAGAAATAAACTCATGGTAATGGATATCTCCCTCCGTGTGGTGACGGATTAAGAATACAAGTGTCACCACCCCATCTCCTCCTAAGGGTGCTGTAAAAGTCAGCTAAGGGATATTGCACACAAGTAAAATCTTCTGTGAGAGACGGAAAACTCGAAAATAAACCCTGTGCCAACACTCCTGGTTAGCGCGGCACAGTAGACCATAATCCCTCCAAAGTGGAGGAGGCCCGTGCCCAACAGTGGAACGTAAATGGGCTGGAGAGAGAGAGAGAATGGATATCATTAGAAAGTGTTGGTTAATTTTAAATCTTTTGTTATTATTTATTAATCCAAACAACACATTCTTAGGAAAAAAAAACTTGAGATGGAACGAAGTTCCTTTGTTAAATACAGGTTTTAAATACAGGTTTTAAATACAGGAATATTTTTTTATTTATTATGTACAAAAAACCTGTATACATTCTACAAAAATAATCTTCGCGACACCACACTGTTCAATCTGAAATAGAAAGACGAAACGAAAATAACTGCCTTGCTTTCTATGAGAAAGAGTGAGAGAGAGAGACAAACAGAGAAACATGCGCACGCATAGGTTTAACATATAGCAAAAAGTGTCGTTACATCTTTTGGTCTTAATTTTTTTTCGCAACGCGCGATAAGGAACTTATTTCCAAAAGTAATACCAAATTATGTATACCTTACATACTTATGTATTTATTTACTTGTCTAATTATTTACACTTACCTTTTTATACTTAAGCCGAAACCACACTAAGCGGCGGCGGAATTGATCAAACCAAGTTTCCGAAACTGTGCGTCGCGTCGTGTAGTTTTTTGTTACTTAGTGTGGTTTGACTCTTAGTTTTATTGTACTTACGATAACATATTGTTGTTGTCATATTGCATTTAATGCAAAAACTTGCCTTGGTTTGTCGTAGGCATATTCTGGTCTTTTTTTTTTTGTTTTCTGCTGTTGAAATTAGCAACTAAGTTAAAATGTTTACACAATATCCAATACTTTTTCTAGTGTAATTTACTTAATTTATTATTAAACAGGATTGATTTCATTTTTATTTATTTTATTTATTGTATACTTCTAAATCAACTTCGATTATATACAAGAAGTTACTAGTGATATCTCAACCATATCAAAGGTTTTTTATCAAAGATCACAATCTTAGAGACAAAATTAAGTCAGTATGAGCGATATAGAACAAGCGAAAGTTAATAAAATACTATTGAATTTAGAAATATACTTTTAAATTAAGGGTACAATTTAATAACAGACCTTGTAGAATTAAAACGAATAAAACATCGACAGTCATCGCATAACAATTAAAGTAATTTAATTGTTATGATTCTCATTTGAAACCGCAAATACATTTCTTTGTATTGCGGAATTTGTGTGACAGACACTTCGTTACAATTCCTTAGAATCAAGTTGATTCCATAGCAATTGTTACTCACATTTAAGTTCAAGTAATAATGATTACGCATTCGGTATCATTAAATTATCCAAATTAACTTGGAGTAATAATTAAGATAGAATAAAATTGTTTTTTGCACTACAGCCATCTATAAGATCAATCCAATACTGGAGTTTTTTTTAAAGGAGGTAGATTGGATACACTCGTAAAGTATGTATATATTTTAGGGAATCTTAGCGGTTCAATAAAAGACAATATATAACACCTTTTACATATATTTTACTGACAATATTTACACAATAATTTATTTCAGTGACCACACTTATTGAGCTAGGCATATTGTATGAAATGTGCAATATTGTATTTAATGTAATTGTATTACATTACAAAATATATTAATAATTTTATGCTTAGAAGATTTGGCAGGATTCATGACATTCCAAATATTTTGCATTTATTTTTATCAAGTAGGTACAATATAATAGAAATACATAATTATGTATGATGGTAAAAATCAACTTTTATATAAAATATAATGAATTTTCAAATTGATTAATGCTAAATATAACAATTTTAATATAATAAATAAATAATAGACGCAACAACTCAGAGTATTAAACAAGCAGGAGTTGTTACTACTGTTTTCTTTGACAATACTGCCAGGCCACGATAATGTAATTTAATTGTTCGTTACGTACGCCCCCCCCCCCAAATCTTCTTGCGCACTGTACGGGACCCATTTGATTCAATGATATGACACATCGGTGACGATAGCGCGTGTAGATTTAAATCTCGAACACGCACACTACGCCCCGCCCAAATCATCTTGCGTGCACTAAGAGATGACAGTATCCGTACACACCAATACTAATATTATAAAGCTGAAGAGTATGTTTGTTTAAACGCGCTAATCTCAGGAACCTCTGGTCCGATTTGAAAAATTTGTCAGTGTTCTATTGTCCATTTAGCGAGGAAGGCTATAGGCTATATAACATCACAGAGAAGCAGTAGTGAAAAATGTTACAAAAACGGAGAACATTTTCTAAATTCTACTAGTACGAAGTCGCGGGCAACAGCTAGTTAAGTATAAGCATTGTGTTCATACCTTTTTCAACGAAGGTTGCCGTTTAATATCAACTCCTGCTAAATTAATGCTTTAAGCGCAACAAACATATCGTATGAGAATTCAACATATTATTTAATATTGTAAATACATAAATATACATGGTAGTATAATTTACTAAAATGTTGGCACATTATTATAAATTATTATTAGACTAAATTCTCTAATGTGTAATAATAAATAAAACCAATTACCTTTTACACATTGCCTACTATTCATAATTCATTAAGCAAAATCAGTTCCATATTTAAAATGTTAGATTTATATATGACATTGACACCAATTCTGATGTGTTTAAAACTTAACCTAACTTAACTTTAACGAAATCGACTATGCCGTTACATAATTAATATGTGTATTTATATTAATTATAATAGTTATTATAAATAACGCATGTTTAATAACACCGAATAGTATTATCGAAACTATCAATTTTCATTTTTTAGTTAAGTCAAGTTTAGTTTTATACGTAGAATTTGTACCATTATTAAACTAAGTACATTTCATTATAAAACATGAGCTTTCATTCTCTCTGAATGTAAAAAAAACCTGACTTCAGTGTATAAATAACTATTGTAAAAATTATAAACATTGGAATAAAAATTGTAAAGACTATATTACAATGCACCAGGCATTCCATTTAACTATTTAGAATGTAACATACACCAAGAGAAAATTACAGCAACCATGTCTTTAATGTTATACAAATAGTACAAAAAGCATTTTTTAAAGTGTACTATGGATAGTACGTAGATGCAGGACCATCTTTTACCTACTAGAGGCATTGGACACCTTAGTATATGTGCCTTGCTACGACTTATTGAGATTAAAAACAAAAATGTGATGAGTAGAAGGCCCCAATATTTAAGTGACCTTGACATGTCCCTGTGGAGGACATGGAGCTGCATAGATGTCCTATATATAGTACAAAGGCCCAATAATATGACAACTGATGAAAATAACCATAATTTTTGAGATCCACTCCAAAAGGCTTCTCAGCAAAAAGAACTATGTTCCGTAAGCTTCACTGCACTGCACTAAACGCTAACTATATTTTTTTTTTACTACAATAATGTTAGCTTAAGTCCCATTCACTGGATAACACTATTTTTAAGTATCACATGTCCTTCTTTTTCTTTTCACATTTAATGACATTATACTGTATTTACTTCCAGCTTGTTCACTATACAAATTCATTTGTACCCAGGGTATTGAGAGGTTCTTGGGCCTGTAACAATAATAAAAACAATTATTTAAAAGAAAAAAGCATAATAACAACAAATATTAAATGCCTAATTAATTTTACAATGATATATCGCAAATAATATAACCAATTCATTTAATCTTATATATAAAAATCAATTGCTGTTCGTTAGTCTCGCTAAAACTCTAGAACGGCTGGGCTGATTTTGATGATTTTGGTCTTGAAATATTCGTGAAAGTCTAGGGAAGGTTTAAACGGTGACAAAATACATGGAAATCTAAAATTCCACGCGTACGGAGTAGCGGGCATCAACTAGTTTAATAATAAAACCTGCTTCACTGGTCTAGTAATACTGTTTAAACCCTTCCAATTAATTGTTGTCGTTTGTTTCTTTTACGAACTCTTACAGTTATAACAGAAATTGCAGTATCGCTATTTGTTTTTTACGTACTAAATTACATATTTCAATTTTAGATAAAAAACTGTACTATTGTTAAAAAGTATATAGAGTTAAAAATAAATTATACCTATTCAATTGCAAAAAAATTTCGGGGGACTGCGTTTTCATCATGCTGTAATTGTTACAAGCTCATACAAACAATAGCAAATTAGTACTCTCTATGGTGCTCGGTAAAATACTATACAGTTTTTTAAATAGATTGCATTTGATGGTTATCCAATTGCAACGTTCGGTTCAACTACATTTTATAGCTATAAACTTACCATTGATGCCCTCGCAATGTTAAGGCATGAAAAATAAACGAAGAGACGCAATAAAATATTCATTATACAACACTATGTTAAGCATTAGGCAGATTATAAAATAATAATTGCTATTTAAAAGGGACTATTTACAGCATTATACACCTACCCACTTAAAGACAATATTTTGGCAACTATCATTTAATACTGATGCGGTAAAAATGTTGGCACATTATAAATTTGCCACGATTTTTTAAAATCTAAATGAAAATATTCACTATAAATCCTTAAAACAATGTCTAGTAAATATAATTCTAAATACATCAAGTTTAAAATGTCTTAGGCAGACCTTATTAAATATTATTATATTAAAATAACGCTAGTTTCCACTGTATTTACAATTTGGCCAAGTTATGGATATCGTTAATGATACATAAGAAGTTGGAGCGATGATTTTTCGAAAATACTGTTCTTAGTTTACAGTAAAAATATATGAAATGATTTTAGTTGGTGATGACACCAACCTGATAATTGGCTCTGCTTAGGGCAGTACTTCATTGAACGATTTATCTTAGACTATTTTGTATATTAAGGGTGCATTCCATAGCTGTTAGTGCTCTTACCTCTTCGCCCACCGTACTGGGGTATAATTTGCTGCCCGGTGCGTACCCATTCTTCTCCAACGCGAACTGATCTTCAGTAGTCTTGCGGTATACTGGATTATCAAAGTTCATAGATGTGACATTACGATGCACATAATGTCTGTACATAACCACTGCGATCTGAAATGAGTAGTTATTGTTAATTTTACAAGTGATTTTGACTACAGTGCTACATCAAACATTGATTTAGTGAAGGCCGATTGAGTTAAAACATCAAAGAAATAACAATTGGTCTCCATTAGCGGTTACTTAGATGCCATCTCACGTCGTTAAAGTATTACTCAACGCAGTTTACCAATTACTCGTCAACATTTTTTAACTCTTTAATGAGATATGAGTAAGACAAGACAAATGTAGGCAAATCTGTAGCAATCCTGATAACGTAGGTATTTATGCTTAAATATTTGAATGTTATCGAAACCGCAGATATATAGAACAGTGGGTCAGTTGTATAACATACATGATCTTAAATTAAGGTAATTAATATCAACATTAGTCATAACAAATCAGTCTGCTTCTTATCGCATAACGACGTGACACTGCGATAAATTTTATAATGAAATTAATTAACCTTGGAATGATTTTTTTATTTTTTTATTAGGTCTTCATAAGCTTTTTTATTTTAGGCTTTAAAAGGTTCGAGGTTATTATGCGTATTATGTAAATACCAAATATGTGTGGAATGTTTCAAAACTAACAATTTTCTAAGGCACACGTAATAGGCGGTGGTGATAATTGACGTTGGATATTTCCATACTAGTAATTGTTACATTGAGGTATTGTATCAAGCACCATCTGCGATACATAAATTTTATTACATACGTGACATTCCGAGGCTTCCAATACATTTAGTTATACTCTACTTAAAACAATTAAATTGATCTAGGTACTATATCACGCTGCCAGGCGAGTTGGTGCGAGATAATTTTGGGATTTCCACTCGTTCACTTTATTCGTGATGTGACATCTGGTACTTTTAGGTCTTCCCCACATGCCCATTTAAGTGTATCAAATAATTGTATCGTTATTGCACGCAATATTTTCTAACGCATTAACGTCATGAGATATACTGTATTGTATTAATAGTCAATTAAGTGTTTGTTACGCTAGAAGATACTAGAATTTTCTATAAAACTACTATCAAATGCTTACCAGTGCTGCCAATATAATGACTCCAGAGATTACTGCCACAACAACGCCAGCGACCATGCCGGCATCGCGGCCGCTACTTGAGATTCCAGTGTCTGTCTTAGGAGTTTCTGACACACCTAGAATAAAAAATAATAATAATGGTTATGACATTGTCTTTGGTCACGTTTTGTCGTTTGACCTTGCAACGTATTATGTATTATCATGTATGGCGATAGAAAAGAAAATTAACTTTGTTTCAAAAACTTATGAGATTGAAAGACAATACAAAACTATTTTAAATACAAATGGAATTTAATACAAATATACTGTTGCAATGTAAATTAAAATAAGGAAATCGTTATTTACGCTCAATGCGTTTTTTGTGAATTATGAAACCTCCACCAAATTAAGCGTTTAGAAAGGTGATGCGAAATGTTAAAAAAACAAATACAAGATGTAAGAAACACAGTACCTAATATTTTATTGATACTACATTGTTAGGTTAACACACAGGTTATTAAACATGTTTTAAAAATATTCTCTAACACTTGCGTGACTAATTTGTCCACATTTTTACGGGTTTAGACGCATATATTTTGTTTTTAAATTTAGCCTGCACTTTCGGAGAATTTTCAGTCACCAAGGGACTAATTTAAAAACCAACATACGTCTTTAAAACCAACATACGTCTTTTAAACCCTAAAAAATGGTGTTATGTCTTAAGAATTCCAACTTTCGTTTGAATCAGCAAATATGTCGAGTATGTTTTCATTTAATGATATCAACACATGAACATGAAACCTTTGAAGTAGTATGACAATGTGCCTTTAGATGACGTAGTACATTTCCACGAATTAAATCCACTCGCAAGTGTCTATTAATGCAGATTCTTTAGTAATTGTCAATACGAATTTATGTATGTGTAGGAGTCTTAACCGGATCACACTAGACATTCTATTTACAGCTATCGTCAATGAAACGTGCCAACTAATACAAAATATCCTAGCCTACTTTCATGTATCACTTGTATATATTATTTTACCTGTAATATATGCAATCGATGTTTAACTATTATATCTTTTGTTAGTTATTACCTACTTAGGATTGGTATTTGCATGACCAACTATGGGTTACATAATACAATAGAATGTTACCTACTTGATATTTTTTTTATAAATTAAATTATTGGAAGAGTTCTAGAATAGGGTTTTCAATTCGATAGGGGATTGTAGCGTCTTATATTTAAAAAAAGGACCAATAGAAAAATAGCAACGGTAGTCCATTTATGATTCGATTTTTAAATCTAGGTACAGTTTTAAACATTATGATTAAAAAGAGCGGAGGAAGACGTTAATTCTACGAACTGTTGGCTACGCCCAGTTTTGACTGTTTAGTCAGCTTAAATACGAATATAATTTTAAATTTTATATTTGTTTTCTTTTATCAGAAATTATTACTTGACTTATTTAATCATTTAAAATTTAATAAAATTTGACGTTTAATTATGTTAGTCAGAAAAATCTGAAAATGTTAGTAGCAACAAATATATGCAAACATGCACCCAGCTCCTAATGAATCTGTGTGTCTATCAATCTTTTTGCCTGACACAAATTAAAAAAAAAATCATAATACGTTACCCTCAAAATTTAAGTGTTTCTGTGTGTCTGGCAAATAACCCAAACTAATTTGGCTAAACTTATAATGAGATTCTTGGACTGGCTTTTCAGTTGCGTCTGGTATCCTGTCCAAAGCAACTCCTTTCAGGAACAGGTCTATAAATGGTTGATTATTTTTTGACAGATCTTGTTTATCAGATTCCCAGTACACCTTCATTGGTTTAACTTGTGGATCCACTGTTGTTGTGACAATTTCCTCAGGTTTTTCTGTGTTTTCCTCCTTGAAGATTGCACGAACCAATTTCAAGAGAAGGGATAAACCTTCTCTAGTTGAATACACCATATGTGTCGATCTCTCCCGTTAATCATTCGCATTCAAAATAGCAATACTGTTTGTGAACTAGCAGATCGACATGTCCTGCAAATCAGTTAAGGAATCCCAAATTGAAGACACACAGATATTTTTGGACATTCACAATGAACTGTTGTTAGCGACAGACTAATGGTTAATAGTTATGATCGATACCCAGTCACATATATTTATATGAATATTAAAATACGTTTCCTTTATCTTATCGAGCGATGTTATTAAATGATTCAACCCATTCGTAAATTATCTGTGATCAAAATCGTGGCGTTTGTATCTTAAGTAATAAATTACTAAAATGTTTGATAAAAATCACAACTATCACTGAAAGCAAGGTTAGTATATAACGTTCACTTTCATTCCTATAGATACTAAAGAAGCATGCAACAAACGCCAAGAAATTGATTCTTATACGAATTTCAGTGTAATATCTTGAAGGGATAATGGTTACTTTTTAATTTGTCGAAAAGCACCAAAATACTCACTGGTTTCAGGGTTTTCCTTGATAACTACAGTTTCATTTGGAGCAATAGTCGGTTTATTAAGCACCTCCACATCTGTTTTTATTCCATCTGTAGATTTTATTAAATACAACTTAAAATGTTTCCAAAATAAACAAAATCCTGTTTGTGTTTGGTGGTGGTTTGTTTTTAACTGTGAGAGTTTGTCACTTAGCGAAATTATTTAAATGCAAACGCGGCACACACGACTCTTACGAAGTTCCGAAACGGAATGAGACAGGCCAAAAACCGGTCGCGTGTAACCGCCATTGACGTCCCACCACGCAGTCGTTCTGTCAGTTTAACTAAGCGCGATCCGGCTCGCACTTACTAACCATGCAGCAGTTAATTTTGTCACTACTTTTTTATTATATTTTTCATACAGTATGCCATATAACCCAAATCATTCCCAATATTTGTCATTACTCATCATAACATACATCCCGCAGGCAGCAGTTTGGCTCTTCTAAAATATTAACAGTAATTTTTTTTTGGCCAAAAATATTTACCTGCCTAATATTTATTATTTAAAGCTGTATCAATTATGTCTAATTTGTTGAATGTTTAGTAAGATATAAGTAAAAGTAAATTATGTCGTCAAGCAACCCAGTCAGCGGTAACATAAATTCTTTCATGCGCATGCGGCGTGCCGAATCGCGCGTTGAACCACTAAACAAAAGGTGGCGTGATGCTGTGACGTCACGTCGCGTTATACGCCAACTGTTTGACTATTGGGTGTGCGTTTTCATCACTACGACCACCGCTGTAACTCAATTGGGCCCGTTCAGTGCACAAGCACCTGTGAGTGAGGTCACAGTCGCATAGGTAAATAAATTTGTAATGAATCATTTCGAAGTACCGACATGGTACTTATGCAGTTTTCAACGAGTTAAAAACATTCCTACAGTTTATCCTTGTCTGCTAAAGTACTAAGGAAAAAAATCTGTAAGGCTTGGCCAATAACAAAGTTATTTACCCTTCAGTACTTAGATTACATAGCAATTATGTAATTGCATTACTATAGCAAAATTTAATAGCTGAGTCAAAATGTTTACTAAGGCAAGATATTTTAATGTTATCTTTATTTCCGGTATGTGATTTAAGTAATTAAGTAAATATAAATTTATTACGAATAAGACTCAGTAATATTTACTTACTATCAGCTTAGTCGGCATTTCTCACGATAACAATCACACGTAAAAATGAGCAGATAAATATAGCTAATTATACATTATTATGATTAATTTACAAACTAAAGATAAACGCTTACGCGTGGTATCTCACAAATAAAACATGGAAGTTCTCCGTAACATCAGTCATACAAAAAATTAGCAGTGATAAAAAGTATCGTACGATATGTCGTCATACAATGACGTGGGGCATTACGTGGCGCCGATGTTAGGCTAAACTGGCTGCTAGTATTTTTAAAATTCACTTGGTTGTTCAAACGGCCTTGCCACATTGCTGTCACGAAAATTTATCGCTACAAGGATCATTTTAGCTATCGTATTTTCCTATCGTATGTCACGCTACATGATGCAATATTTAATGCCGAAAATTACGACTAACTTTTTAGAAGAATAGGATTGTTAAATATGTAGATAGAGAGAGAGAGAGTATGAAATAAAGAAACGAAAATATTAATTAGAAAGTATAATAATGTGACTATTGTACATACGCGCGCCAATTTGTTAGAACAGTTTGTTTTGATTTGAATACGGATAGACTAAAGTGTCACAACTTCATTTTATTAATTATGTAGTTGCGGTCTTGACTCTACGTAGCTCTTGCAATAAGAAGGTCTAGGGCTGGGGCTTTCCATACATAGATATTGTGGAATAAAATATTGAAGACTAATTCGACGAAAACAGAAAGAATGAATTTATTTGATTCGGGCATATACTGCCTATTCGCGTATGCTACTATTTACTGCTTAAAATTACTTGACGGATAGGTATTCATCGTTGACTTCTGTTTAATCTTATGATATTCTGTTTAATCTTATGATATTTTACCTTATTTACTTTTCATTCAATAAAAAGGTACTTTGAACATCACATTGTATTTTGATTTGCTGTCAAATGTAAATCTCTTTGTATAGATTTTCTAAAAGGGAATATGTTATTAAGTAATACGCATTACATTAAGAAATCCGACTTATTGTTAGAAGCACATATTTTTCGTATGTATATACCTACTAGCTCGACTCCGTAAGCTTCGAAGCCTCGACTTCGTAAGCTTGGTATTTATTGCAACATTTTTCCCTGATGCTTCACTGCTATTAATCGCAGTGTGATTATAGTGTGTCTATAGCCTTCCTCTATAAATGCATTAGCCAATAACGAAAGAATTTTCAAATCAGACCCGTGGTTCCTGAGATTAGCGCCTTCAAATAAACAAATTCTTCAACTTTATCATATTAGTAGGTACAGAAGTACAGACTAATAAAGATTGTGCTATAAAACCTTTTTTATTTAGGTATGTAATTTATTGGATCGGAGGCTTAAAACCGAGCTGAGTAACCAACATTGAATACTGAAATTACACCAATAAAATGAATTACAAATAGTGCTGATGCTTTTAAATTATGGCCATTGGTCATTGATTTGTCCAATACCTACAATCAACGCTACCATACTGTACTACACGTCAATCGATTGGTATAATCACACAGCTATTTGTATTTTAAATAGTGAATGGTTATTTCATTTAGGTATTCTGGAATCTTTGTTTTACTAAGTTAGTTTAAAACTAGTAGGTAAGTTTTAACAAACTGATACATATAAGTAATTAATTAGTTGTATTTGTTTTCTATATAAATTTTGTATTTTTTATTCTGTATTTTCTAGAAGTATATTTCTATTAAGTTGAAATTAAAGAGATAGTTTATATCATTGGTTTATACAGTTGTAGGTTGTCTTTTGGCGAGGGTTAAGTCAATTATAGGTGTAACCTATTTATAAATACAAACCAACCTTGAACTACTTATGTTGTTTTTTTGTTAACTCACGCAGACCTAGTATTAATGAAATAAAAAATAAAATAAGAAAAAAGGTACTAATAAATATGAAAAATTTGATGGCAATAATTCTTTTTCACCGATGTTTTGCCAAGCACTTTTTTTTTCTTTTTGTCGAAGGACTTAAATGTAACTGCTATAAAATCATACTTACCTATCATGTAAAAAAATGCAAGTTAATAATGAGTGTGAAGCAAAATTCCAAACATTATTTGAAATTATAAGGTACTTTGCATAACTTGGTTTAGAACACTGTACACGTAAACAGCATATCTCGATAAGATTATGGTGTTACGAGTAGTTTTTAAGGTACTATCAATGTTGATAGTTGGTGGAAATAAACTTGGCTTACCACTGTTATAGATAACAAATTTTGTTTAGATATCAAGTCCCCTAATCTTAGTTAATATTTTACCAAATATGGAATGCTTTTAAATCTTATTGGAAATCACAACGTTTCGTTCAGATATCAACGTTATTTAGTAGTAGGTATAGAAAGAACTTCATGATCATACTTTGTTCCAGGCGCTAGTTCATTGAACAATTAATACAGAATAAGCTATAAATCGTTTATACTGATAGGACAATGCACAATAAATAAGAAACATTTCGGTTTCTTAAATTTCAAATATATTTATGGCCATTTTCAATAATCCATCTACGATTACAAAGAGGTTGTAAACCTCGTTTATCAGTTAAATATTTCTATGTTTTGTCAAATTTTTAGTAGAGAATGCTATCATCAGTAACTTATTGTTATTTAAGTAAGGACAAAAGTTTAGATTAGTCCGACTTTAGTAGTACGAGTAAGAATTGAGGATAAATAAAATATTGAAAATGGCTGTTAATTGCAGTTCAATGTTAATTAATATAAATTTATAAAATGTTTACAATATTTGCATAATTTTGCTCATTTTATTGTTAAGAGTTTATAACGCTGTTAGAAGATTTTAGTTCCTGTTTTATTTGCCCGCTTATAAAAGCTTAATATATAAAATTAATTTGCGATTTAGATTCTATAATCTTGTAGATTCCATGACTTGGCAAAATTTCTGTGTTTGATAATAGGTTTGTTATAAATTATCATGACTAAGGGAAAATGCTTTTTATACTCATTAGAATAATCTAATTGGATTATCATAAATAAAAACCCTACATCTGATTCGTAAATCAGTAATAATCTGTTATTATAGGTATAGCTCTCAGTATTATTGTACGCTACAGACACTTTTTTTTCAGCTTAACATAGAATCATAGTTGTTCCGTGTGCTGACGGGTTAAGAATACAAGTGTCACCACCCATTTTCTTTACCAGGTTGCACTAAAAGCCAGCAAAGTGATATAACAGTTCAAAAACTAAAAAACACGCTTGAAAATCCTGAATATTTTTTTAATTATTGCATTGTCATCGGTAGGTACTTAATATGTGTGCAAAATTGCAGATCGATCTGACTACTGAAAGTGGATGAAAATAACTTTCAAAGATTCCATTACATAGATAACACATTGATAGATACGTTCCGAAGTAATAGAAGTGTGTTACAAATGGGAAGTTAACATCCCCTGTGGAAGACGGAAAACTTGAAAACAAACCGTGTGCCTACACGCCTGGTCGGCGCGGCACAGTAGAAATAATCCTTCTCAAAGTGGAGGAGGCCCCTGCCCAACAGTAGGACGTTAATGGGCTAGATAAGGAGAGAGAGAGAGACATAATGTGTTATTGTATTATTGTATGACCATGCCTTGAAACATTCTCTTCCAGTAAAATCAAAAAATTTTGGTTTTTAGGGTTCCGTACCCAAAGGGTAAAAACGGAAACCCTATTACTGAGACTTCGCTGTCCGTCCGTCCGTCCGTCCGTCCGTCTGTCACCAGGCTGTATCTCAAGAACGGTGATAGCTAGAAAGTTGAAATTTTCACAGATGATGTATTTCTATTGCCGCTATAACAACAAATACTAAAAATAAAATAAAATAAATATTTAAGGGGGCTCCCATACAAAAAACTGATTTTTTTTACCGTTTCTTGCTCGATACTAATAACGTTGCCTTATGTTGCATAGATAATGGTACGGAACCCTATGTGCGCGAGTCCCACTCGCACTTGACCAATTTTTAAATTATTCGTTTAATCGATTTTGTACAGATATTGGTATCTGTTCTAGGTGCACAACTAAACTTAACTAAAAAATGAAAATTGGTAGTGTCAATATAGCTATTACTTGCAATTTCGTTATACAAATTTTTATTAATTAAAATCGTTAGCCTATAATACACAGTTTTTATAATAACAAAGCTCAGTTAACATTGCCGAATTGTGATAATGATGCTATCAATTTTAATTTTTTAGTTATGTTTAGTTGTGCGCTCAGAATCAGCACCATTACCTTCCTCTAAAGTCTCTAAAGCAAGGAGGAAAACAAAAATTCACACGAACATTTTGTTTACCTCAGGCATTGTTAAACGACAACTATGACGTCAATACAGCTGTGTAATAATTACTGAAAATGACAATAGGTACAATAACTCAATGAAAAAATCATCTCTAGCCGTTTTTCGCAATATTTAGGTACCTATAACTTTTTGCATATAAGCAAAATTACAATTATTATTTTTATATTTATGGACATTTCACACAACGTCCTCTGGTCCCAAGCTAAGCTTATATGCTTGTGTTATGTGTACCAGAATACGGATAGAATACATAAACTACTTTTCTTTTGTAAATACATACTTATAATACATAGAAACACCCAGACGCACAACAAACATTTGTATGACATTCATAAACATCACACAAATGATTGTCCGAGACGGTAATCGAACCCGCGACCTCGTGATCGGCAGTCCGTTACATGAACGACTCAACCACGAGGCTCGTCAAATTGTAAAACAAATATTAAAATAGACAACCATTCAAGTAGATATCACGGGCTTTGTTTTTGCCAATGAAAAGATGTATAAAAAAACGGGATATCATCAGAATCATTGTGTCTTCTGAAGTAGGTAGTCCTACCTACTGAATTCTGTTTACGATATCATGGCATGGCATAGAAACTTCGAGATTTTTTAATTCAATAATCGTTTGTTCATTCGAAAATACAAGTGTCTAGGAAATATTATTAAACATTCATTACCCAAAAATATGAGTTAAGGTCATACTAAATATTTTTATTAAATTAACGCGGATATTAGAACAAAAGGCCTTAGAATGAATATTATATTTTAAGAACTACATATTAGTTTCACGTCAGCAAAACGAGAATTCTTTTCAGTTTATAATATGTTAGGTAATTATTATCCAACTTCAAAAAGAAATAGTACTTAAATGAATTCTATAGTTTCCCTTAAATAGTATAAATTTGTACCTATAATATTTTCCATGAAAGTATTTTAAATGAACGGTTTTATGGCTTATTTTTTGGAGCAAAGAAGAGAATTTAAAAAAGAAATGGTGTTAAAAATATTTTTTGGACCAAAACCTGACATGTTTCAGGAATCCATTTAAATTCCGTATTATTAAAATTTGCGAAGTAACCTACGTCCTGTATTTCCAGTATTGAAGTGTAACTTTGCATTTTGCATACCAGTGCTCAATTCAAATGAATGAAACATAGTTTCTTTATTTTCTAGTCAAATAAAAGCGAAAAGAAAGTTTCGAGCATGTTAACCTTCTCATTTTTAAGGTGACAACTAAAAACCTGCAAGAATCTTTTCACCAGTTAGTTATAATAAGTAAATTCCACTTACTGTCTTCCACGCACATCTGGTTGTCTGGTAATAACCGCAAGCCGTTGGGACAGGCACAGGAGACACGAGGTGATTGAGGCCCGATGCGTGGAGCGGGTAGACATAAATGAGAACAGTGGCCGTTGACAGCTGCGCAGTGGTTGACACCGTCAGGTTGCCGGTACGGATGGTAAACATGAATTACCATTGGGTTTTGTAGCTGTTGATTATAAAACCTTATTAGATTAGTTTTATTCAAAAACAAAAAGTTGATATCTATACTAATATTATAAAGCGAAAGAGTTTGTTTGTGTGTTTGTTTAAACGCGGTAATCTCAGGATCCGCTGGTCCGATTTGAAAAATTCTTTCAGTGTTGGATAGTACATTTATCGAGGAAGGCTATAGGCTATATAACATCACGCTGCAACGAGTAGAAGCGAAGCATCAGTGTGAAATGTTGCAAGAAACGGGGAAAATAGTCACGCGCGCGAGCTTTAAATGTAAACGCTGCCTTATCCATGTGAGTTACAACAAAATAATGTATGGAGATATTGTTTGTTACCTATAGATCTTTAAAAAAGTCCGCGAGGCCATATGTCTATCTTTTAAGGAAAACCTGCTGTACCCATAAGAACGTTCAAAAGCTATTTATGTGTATTTGGTAACATTTTTTATCAAATTAAATACTTTATATTACCTTAGTTAGCTTACGCATTTAATATAGATTATAATTGCTTTTTACAGCATGCAATTTAAATGAATATCTTAGGAGATATGACGAAAAAAGAATTACGCGCGGCAAAATAAAATACTTAAACTGTTGGCTGAGCAACGCGAACGTTTCCTCGGTCTTCTATCCATACTCCAATGTTTTGATGTTTGTTAATGTTGGATGTATGAATGTAAGGATGTTTGTGGTTCTTTCACATCAAGACTGCTGGATGGATTTTCATGAAACTTTCCAATAATATAGCTTACAGGTCGTTACGCTGCTGAATTCCCGACGTATAAGTGTTGAGTTGGCCTTTAATGTCTTTATAGGCGTCGGCGTCGGCGTCGTCGTCGGCGTCGGCGTCGTCGTCAGCGTATGGTCGTTACTCTGCTCAAATCCTGACGTACGTATCGGTGCTGAGTGGGTGTTTATAGGCCATTCGCCATTGGCATCTGCGTCGGCGTCGGCATCGCCGTCGGCGTCGGTTTATGGTCGTTACGCTGCTCAAATCCCGACGTATCGGTTTTGAGTTGGTTTTTATAGGCGCTGGCGTCGGCCTCGGCGTCGGCGTCAGCGTATGGTCGTTACTCTAGTCAAATCCCGACGTACGTATCGGTGCTGAGTGGGTGTTTATAGGCCATTCGCCATTGGCATCGGCGTCGGCGTCGGCATCGGCGTCAGCGTCGGTTTATGGTCGTTACACTGCTCAAATCCCGACGTATCGGTGCTGAGTTGGTTTTTATAGGCGTTGGCGTCGGCGTATGGTCGTTACGCTGCTCAAATCCCAACGTATTGGTGCTGAGTTGATTTTTATAGGCGTCGGCGTTGGCATCGGCGTCGGCGTCGCCATTGGCATCGGCGTTGGCGTCGGCATCGGCGTCGGTTTATGGTCGTTACACTGCTCAAATCCCGACGTATCGGTGCTGAGTTGGTTTTATAGGCGTTGGCGTCGGCGTAGGCGTCGCCATTGGCATCGGCATCGGCGTCGGCATTGGCATCGGCGTCGGCGTATGGTCGTTACGCTGCTCAAATCCCGAAGTATCGGTGCTGAGTTGGTTTTTATAGGCGTCGGCATCGGCGTCGGCGTTAGTTTTTAGCTAATCTTTCATGTGATGTGGTAATAAATTAGTTTTTTGGATTTTTATCAGCACTATGTAGGTTTGGTCATGCCAAATTTCAAGTCTCTGGGATAGTGGGAAGTAACCTGTAAATTTTGATTCCCTAGCGAAAGTTGAAAATACTCAAAAATGGCTGTAATTCGGTTATATCTTCTGAATGATTGATTGTATCTTTTGCAGCAAGGGACCGCATAGATATACATTTGGTATAAGTTTCAAATTGATACCTTCAGCCGTTGCCGAGTAAAAACAAGTTTAACGGGCGGATAGACAGACAGACGGACACCGTAGTGAGACTATAAGGGTTTGTACGAAGCCCTAAAAAGGTAAAACTCTGAGATATCATTTACTAAAATGACATTGGGATCATGTGTGTTACTTCTTTAGAATTGTGCAAAAAAAGAAAACCAAACGGACGATTTATTAATTAGCTGTAAAATGGCGTTATTGTTAGTTCATAATTTTTTCGTTTCTAAATTCCACGGGTACGAAGTCGCGGGCACTGCTAGTGTTGTAATAATTTAGGTACCTACTACCTAAATTATTGTCGATAAAAGATCTCGCATCGTGAATTAAATTAACCTAAACTTGTCTTTAGAGTGTTTCCAAAAATATAAAAAGCTTAGTAATTTAAATCATTCTAAATAAACAATATGCATACTCTAGCAAAAAGAATGGATGGATTATTGATTTTTTATAAAAAGGCTGAAAATTGTTTTGACTTATTTATAATGTCTACCTACTCCATAGGTATTTAGGTTCAGTTATGTAGGTACCCATAAATATTCCTTAATTTATTTATTTATTAATATACAACTGCTTACTCCGCTTACAGTTACCCAACGCGTGCAGTAAGCTAAATACACTGAATACAGTTTTACATTACTTAATATGAAATTTTTACATTAATTAAGAAATCTATTCAAATTGTTGAAAAATATATCAACCTCAGGGCACTGAGCAATCAAAGAATTTCAATGGAGCAACTAAGTGGAAGTTAAAGACCACCTTCAAAACGTTAGTCTTATAATTTTAAACATCTGCGTTTCAATTATTATATGACGCAAAACTATATATATTATTCACGTAATAATATCGATAATGGAATCGATTATGTTTTAAAAATACCCGATTTAAAATCTAAGTACCTATGTTATCAGATATATTTGTTAATTATACCTACATTGTCTACAAAATTCACGCTTATTTGTAGCGTTATCGACAATACTATGACTACAATAAAATCGTTATCCATTTATTAATTAGTATAGAGCTAATTGCAGATTTTATCACTTTGAATCATAACACGTAAATAAACTAAAATGTCCGATGGTGATAAATGTGATTCAGTGTTTATAGCACAATTTACTCCTGACAAAATCAGGTTGTAAGCAGCTCGAGATTTACATTGTTTGTGCCGTTCTAATTCTTATACTGCTGCGTCTATTTCTGTTTAGAGTTATTTGATAGACAGTTTGATAGAGAGTCCTCTTAGAACTAACATAATTCACGAATTTTTACGCCGGTCAATATTTGATCTAATATTTAAATATTAGATCTTTTCGCAGGTCTCCGAATAAAAAAGCAAAAGTTCTGCCGTACTGTAGATATGTTTGTAATGGTGATGAATATTAAATCAGGTCTAAAATTATACTAGCTTGAAGTTTTCTGGCGGCCTGCAAATCAATTATAGCTCAATTAGTTTAGGGGTATTCATAATTGTATAATCAGACGGTGGACTGACGTAGACGGAAGTCATACCTCAATTAGGCACTGTGAACGAAATTCTAGACAGACTCTTGTACGCCTATTTTCCTCAATTGACGCTACTAAAGACAGGAAAATCTAAACCTATGTCCTAACTTGCTTTTCAATAAGCTATTGAAGGATGACATTTCGTAATGAAATGTGAGTTATAGATTGAATTATCTATCTATAACTCATTCACTCAAATTATTCGTTCGTAATTACAGATTGATTAATAAAAACGGCCATTTATTAACTAACATTGTGGGTAGGTGTTATTGCTTCGATGTCTCTGCCGTTGAATTTATTCGCACGATAAACGGCAGCTTTGTCCCAATCTGTCCAGTAGACCCAGTCTTCAAATGTGGTGATAGAGAAGGGATGACGGAGTACATCTGTTGAATACAGGATCACTCGACGACCTGTGCCGTCGTAGTTGCATGATGATATCATGTTCATCTTAGCATCCACCTGTATAAAACAATAGTTCAAAATTAAGTTTGCATATATAAGTACAACAGTTACAATTACTATCATTAATTTAAATTTTTGGCTTGTCAGCGCTGGGTTTAGTTTTGCTACTGTATAGATGCAAACCTTCAAACCTACCACCGAAAAGTCAAAAATAGTAATTATATCTCAAAAACCGACAGTATATTTTATGAGATTTTATTCTCAAGTTTCAATTATTCGTTTAATTTTTGGGGATATTTGAAATAAAAGCCTTAATTTTGGCTATGTCCGTATGCTGTTATTTTTTGTAACGATAAAAAAAATCCCTAACTAACATACACCAATTTAATAGGTACTACTTTTATATCTCATAATACTCCTAAGGAAAGGTGTTACGATATGACAATAAGGAAAAAATCATAGACAATTAACTTTTGCAATATTGTTTGAACTTCGTGCCGAGTTGACGCTGAAATTTTTTTAGATTCTAGATGACAGTATTTTCTATTTAGGTATATTAAAATGTGTTGTTTACAATGTCTTCACGTGGCACATTATTTATTTTAAATTTGACATCCTCTTTCATAACATTTTCATAACAAGTTTTTCTCAAAGTTTTTCTGTAATACAAAAACTTTGAGGAAAATTACGATGTGCGTACTTGATTTATTTACTGACTAAATATAGCATTTGTTTATTTATAAATGCTACCTATATTTAGTGCAGTGTAATTAAATGTATGATTTTTTATTAAAATGTATTTTAAGCCTGCCTAATTTTGTCTGACTTTAGCGTATGTGTTAATTAAATAGGATTTCATATACCTACTTAGCTATCTATAGTTATCTATCAGTGATTTAATTTCTATTATGTATCTTTACTCAATATTTTTTTAGTTTTAAACTAGATGTTACAGCCACATGTTAAAAACAATGGAAAAATTACAGTGTCACTGTCTACGCATCTTTTTAGAAGATGGCAACTACATGTTGATTGATGTCAAATATCTGCGTTCGTCATTTGTTTTTTCAAGATCCATTACAAATTGTTTACCTTTTAAATTGCGAAAATTTTAGATAAATTGGGTACACTTAACACGCAATTTGAGTTGATAGATTAACGTTTCAATTTTTGTAAGAATTTGAAGTATTATTATTGTAAACATACATATTTATTTGTACTAAAATGGCCTAAATCTTCCGCTGCCAAAATGTGACACTTTTCTTGAAAAAAAAAAACTTCTAAAGAAAGTAGAGACGCCTACTTACATTTATTTCAGAAAACAGTTTTAGGATATCTCAACTCAATGAAATAACCACGACAGTTGCAATTCAATTTTGGCATTGATACCTATTAGAAGTTTATTGACATACCTATCCATAGATGTTATGTAAATATTACGTTCCGTTTTAAAAACATACATCTTCTAAAGATTTAGGTAGGTAGGACTTATAGGCATTGAAAATAGATGTGTTTCTACCCCATTTCTTCCCTGAGGGTGCTGTAAGAACTTTTCCTGTCAGCTAGGGGATTTTATAAGTAGTTGACATCAACTATGAGGAACGGAAAATTCAGAACTAAACCCTAACCTAACATTTCTGATCAGCGCGACATTCTGGATCAAAAATCCTCCTGCAGTAAATAATGCCCAGGTCTAACAGTAAGGCTATAACTAACTGAGAAAGAGGAGACGTTAAATAAATCAATCAATAACTCACCCAATAAACACGTTTCCTTACAAGATCCAATGTAAGACCGTTGGGCCATTTCACGTCGTAGGATACAATAGTTTGCCGATGTGAGCCGTCCATACCAGCGCGTTCAATCTTAGGCACCTGACCCCAATCGGTCCAGTACATCCAACTGTTAAATAAAAACAATAAATAGACTTTATTTGTAGGGCATATCTTAATACGTATATTTGACAACATAACAAAAATAATGTAAACTACATATTAATAAAACTATAATGTATTACATAAATGAGGTCTCTAATACGTTATTTGGCAAGCCGAGTTTAAGCTGTCGGACAAAAAAATATTCACGAATCAATCAATTTTAAATTATTTATTCATGCAGGTTTAATTTCTAGGCAAGTCCATGTTTCTTTCTCTACCATCGCCATCTGCATCGGTTCAAAATTGAGTGAAACCGCCGGCGCCGCCGTAAGAAACTCTAGAGTTTGCCTTTCTATGAATTCAGTTGGAGTTAAAAATTTAAAGCAAATGCTAGCAGAGCACATCAAATATTAATTGCTTTTACCTAAATTACAGATATTTGCAAATAAAGCTTTTAGCTGTAGCTTTTAGTAAAAATGTGTTTGGATCACTTGGTTTCTTTTTACTACTATTCAGCAAAAGCAAACTGTTTTTAAATCACGTTGCCCGCAATGTGTTTCTTTCTACTAAAAATACAAAAATATTGGCAAACGTAGTTTTTTTTTAATATAAAAATATCGTATTGATATAATGCTTAATTGATTTCAACTGTTAATTTTGCATAATGTAATAACTATATTGCACTTAAAATATCAATAAAATCAAATCACTTTGTTTCCCATTAATAATGATAATAGAATGATGAGACATAATTGTAAAGTTAGGTATATCAAATTTAATAATACTACCTTTATCTTTACTTTGTATAAAACAAAGTAGTCATTTTTGTATGTATGTGCTTATATATATGTGCTTATATCTTTTAAAATACGCAACGGATTTGAATGCGGTTTTTTTAAACGATAGAGCGGTTCAAGAGGATGGCTTTTTTGTATAATTTGATAAGATTTGTTTTCTTAGAACAGTAATACTAAAAATGTGAAAGTAAATCTGTGTATCGCTCTATTACGCCTAAACTACTGAACGAATTTAAATCAGCTACAGAGATATAGAATATAATCTGGGGAGATGCATAGATTACTTTTTAAGGCGAAAACATTATTTCTATTATTTTAGGTAGAAAATTTTATATGGTGACGTGATGTTTTATTTTTACATAGGTAATTTGCTTTTTCAACATTCTTGAAAGTTTTCCTACTCGCTTGTCGACATTTAAAAATGAAAATATGCGCATTTATTTATGTTCTCACTTAGGTAATGAATTAAACATTCTTTATCGAAGCAATTTTCGACGTTTGAGGAAAATTATTGCGTTAATATATAATTTATTGTCATAATTTTATCGTTTGAAATACTGAAATTCAAAACAAAATAAATAAAAGTTTTATGTAGGCAAATATCTACATAAATCGTTTTGCAAAGCTTGTAGATATGAAAATCCTTTCATATTACAAAACAAATAATTTCAGCTAATGAACGGATCTCCTTACAGTTTTCTTATAGTTTTTTCTTAAATTATATTGCTGGTCGCAAAGAAATAAAACCGTTTAAGTCCTTGCTTATGAAACCGTACTATTATCATTATAATATACCTATTCGTCATCATTTTCATAGCGTGATAATCACATCGTGGTATCAACATCACACAAAAATCCCGAGTCCCGTTTTATTTTTTTATATGTATTTTGATTTATATTGTAATGAAACAATGCACTGGCAAAACATATAATAATGTGGTAATATGCATTTTTTTTATAATAATTTAACAATTTAAAGCGTATGCACCTTCGATTCGATGTAAACATTTTCATTAGAACCATTTTCAAAGATTAATTTCTTGAGGTCTATTGAATGCAATTTGTAGCAATAACCCGAATTGATGGCACATACCATATTCAATTGATCGAATTTCGTTGTAGTTGTATCCAATCAATGTCGCTTCGAATTGTTTTCATTCCTCTCACATTATGATTGATTTAACTACTTCGTATTTGGCTATTTTTAAATGCGCAGTATATTTTGATTACGTCTTTGTTTCTCACCTAAATCAGGCTTTGTATGTTGAGAATTTTTAAAGGAACTCTTTATAAGTTAACTTGGTTGCCTATCTGTCTCTCTGTTTGTCCGGCTATTCTTTTTTTCCCCAGATCATCCTACCTCGGAATCAAATTTATAAATAAAGTGTCTTATAAGCAATGGTATCAACCGTAAAGTAATACTTATAAAGTATCGGAAATTACGGTCAAAATGCGACCATTACTATTCGCGTCTATGGACAGATTTAGATTCTTTTGTTTCAATTATATTTTTATGAGCAATGAATTTTGTTTCAAAAACCTTAACTCAAAAACTAAAATCGGAACTGAGAAATCTAAATTATAATCATCAATTAAAATTTAAAACAAGACAATTAGAAATAGACATTTCTTTGTTACTATTCTTTTACATAAAACCGTCATTTCCCATACATATAGGTACCACTACTACATATTATTATTAATAAGATATTTATAATTGTCATACAAATGTTTGTAATGCGTCTGGGTGTTTACTATGTATTATAAGTATGTATTTACAAAAGAAAAGTAGTATATGTATTATATCCGTATTCTAGTACCCATAACACAAGCATAGAAATATAGCTTAGTTTAGGACCACAGGACGTTGTGTGAAATGTCCAAAAATATTTATTTATTTATTATTAATATATTCCCTACATACTTTACTTAAAGCACGCTCTACGTCTTATGTCATATTATAATTTACTTTAACGTATTTCTTATTTTCATACAATCCAATTATCATTGAAATCAAGTTGTATAATAGGTAAGACTGTTTTTCAGCATATATAGTTGCAATTACCAAATTGATTCTAGTTGCCTCAGCCATAGGATATGAAATAATAATTGGTTAAATTGGGTTTGCGTGGCGAATTTCTACCGTGGCGTTAAAAATATTAACTGCATTTTCTATCTACTAGGATTTTGTTAGCCACTTTCTACAATGTTGACACAGCTAAAAATCTTACCCATCAAGTGGATTTAGCGCAATAGCTCTGGGTTCTTCTAATTGATCTCTGATAAGAATTTTCCGCATGTTTCCTTGCAGATCTGATAGTTCAATATGATTCTTGCCCGTGTCAGTCCAGTATAAATGGTTGTAGATCCAATCCACTGCCAAACCGTCTGATGTTATTAGTTGATCACCGATAACAACTGTCCGTTGTGTGCCTTCATCAATAGGAGCTCTATGACAAAGCAAAAAAATAATTAGTCTTCTTCTATCTACTTCTTCTTCGCTTATTAATACCAGGGGCGTAGCTACCGCGGTATCAGCCGTATCAATTGGCATTGTTCATTTTTTTTTACTCTTAATTCGAAAACCATTTCGGGGAATAGAGATTCTGATCATGATCTATTAGTGTTTTTCGGAAAATTTGCTATATTACCGATTATTTTTCCAAAAAAGCAAATGATCTCTATTTGCCCTTCAAATGAAGGACTTAAAATATTAAGGCGTTTTTAGGGATATACTACTCTGTGGTGGAGTTGAAATTGGTCCATTATATCAACTTGGCAACTTTGAAAAGATATATTGCAATCTGTCTTATGTTTATCAGGAGAAGACAATACACAGATTGCGTACAACGATTAACGTCACAACATTTAAAATAGTATCTTTAAGTATTTTTTTTAAATTCTATATAGTGAATATTTCAATAATATTGAAATTAGTTGCTTAATATTGTCTATATTTTCTAAAAAAAATATAAAAACAGCAGGTCAAAAATTATGATCAATCCCAATTAGTAGCAATCCCAGTCGTACGTAGCAAAAATTAATAAATACTTCCCAAATTTTTTATTATTTCAGAAATGGCAAAAGTAAAATAGTAATTTTAGAAAAAGTAAAGTCATCATCAGTTATAAACGATTTAATAAATCAGTTTGCGGAAAAAAGGCAAGGAGAGTGTATACCTATTTAATTTGAATAGTTTATAAAAATTTTGAAAAAAGTGACAGATAGATAAAAAAATTATGATGAATAAATATTTCTATCAATTTATGCACACATTTTTTTCTTTTGTAAGAAATGTTTACTCTTCATAAGGGCCCCCAAATAATTTTTTATACGGGGCCCAACAAGGCACGCTACGCCCTTGACTAATACCCTAGTGTTGGACACGAGCCTCTTCCATTTCGCAAGAGTATTTGTAGCACGACCGACTACACAGCCAATATCTATTTACTATTAGAGACAAAAATCTTCAAATTAAATCTTTATCCTACTAAAAAGTTGAATAAAATACTGACTTGTATATTTTCTCATCAGTGACATCACTCCAGAATATCATTCCTGTTCGGAATACGTAGTCCAAAGCAGTAGCTGATTTTGTATCGTTAACAATTGCAACCATCTCATGGTGATCGAGGCTGATTTTTCTAATGTCAAAGCGTCTGGCAAATAGAAGTGATGGATGGCCTTCCGTGGCTTTACATCTGGTGCGATCACGTGGGTCACGAGCGTAACCTGCGTGGCATTCACATTTGAACGTTCCTTTTTCATTTATGCACATTTGGGAGCAGGCACCAGGATCAGAGCATTCGTCGATATCTGTGAAACATTTTGATGATTTAGGTGTGGTATTATAGGAATTTGATATATACAAAATAATTTATGTGGTTTGCAAAACGGCTTTACGGCTTTAGATGATCAGAAATAATTGGTCAAGTGCGAGTCGGACTCGCGCACGAAGGGTTCCGTACCATTATCTATGCAACATAAGGCAACGTTATTAGTATCGAGCAAGAAACGGTAAAAAAATCATGTTTGTTGTATGGGAGCCCCCCTTAAATATTTATTTTATTTTATTTTTAGTATTTGTTGTTATAGCGGCAATAAAAATACATCATCTGTGAAAATTTCAACTGTCTAGCTATCACCGTTCTTGAGATACTGGGTACGGAACCCTAAAAATCATGTTTGTTGTATGGGAGCCCCCCTTAAATATTTATTTTATTTTATTTTTAGTATTTGTTGTTATAGCGGCAATAGAAATACATCATCTGTGAAAATTTCAACTCTCTAGCTATCACCGTTCTTGAGATACAGCCTGGTGACAGACGGACGGACGGACGGACGGACGGACGGACGGACGGACGGACGGACGGACAGCGAAGTCTCAGTAATAGGGTCCCGTTTTTACCCTTTGGGTACGGAACCCTAAAAACAATTACCTAACGAATTAACCTATACGCATTTACTGCTAGCTAACAGTTTAATATTGACAGAATTAATAACTGACGTATCAAGGTCTAACCAAAACTATAGCTGCTAGGAGACTGAAAGTTAGCAAGTCGGTTCTTTTTATACTGTAGACCAGTAGTAAAAAAAAGGAATTTTGGCAATTAAACATGAATGAAAAAACGAAAATAAAATTAAGATGAATGGTCTTATTCATAATGAGTTATCGGAGGTTTAAAAGTTCGCTAAAATTGTCAAAAATTGTTATTCATAATAGTCTTTTACGCTAAAATGTTTATTATCTCTCCGATAAAGTGACGTTATTTTATTGTTTAAACATCCGATAAGTCATTATAATATAAGTAATTATAAAGAAATAAATATCCACGTTTAGGGGTTCGAAGCCGCTAACAAAAGCTAGTAATATCATAAACAACAAAAACTAATCTACCTAATCTAGCTTAGACGTACGTGTTAAAAGTAATTTATGATAGTTTGATTAATTTTAAATTGATATCTATTCAAATAACTACGATATCTATATAAATCACTACAGCTGTTTTGGCTTTAAGATATGCTTTCCAATTTTATGAGTGATTATTATTATTTGATACATCACCTTCACACGTTCTGTTATCAACCAGCTTGTATCCTTTATCACAGTCGCAATAATATCCAACAGGTGTATCCACACATTTTTGTGTGCAACCTCCGTTGTTCTTGGCACATTCGTTCTCGCCGCATCGATCTCTAGGTTCATCCTCAAAGTTTGGACAATCAGGATGTTTGTCACACACTTTCGATAGAGGGATGCACATGCCAGCGCCACAGTCAAATTCTGTTTTTTTATCGCAAACTGTTTTCAGTGTAGCTGTAAAAAAATATCAGTTAAATATTCTTCAAAATGCTCATTATAGGGGTGTCAGGAATCAGTCTGTATGTAACTCATTTCATTGTATATGTTTTTATAATAGAGAAATAAATAATTATAAATTTAAAAAGTTCACTAAATTTAAATTATATAAAAAAGCGTATTATAAAATTTCTGATTATATTGAAGATGATAAAGCTTTGGGAGTAGGTTGCTCTGAAGCAATACATATTGTATATTGTAACGTTTTATTAGCATTGTGAGTATAATTGTCATTATTTATAAAAAATATTGATTCAATTGAAAGCTTTGCTGAGTTTCTTACGCCGGTTCCTGTCAGCAGAATGCGTCCTGAACCGGTGGTAGGGAAAAAAAATTTTGGACCTGTCACAAGCACATAATTTTCTCAAAATTATGTCTAGATGATTACAAGATTTTTCATTTCATTTCATTTCAGTTAAATATGAACAAGCATTTATGTACAATATAGGTCAGAATTAAGTAGAATTATTCATGTTATTGCACCGTAATGTTCACAGAAATATGAATCTCCCGGGTTTCTAATGAACAACCACGTATGGCCAGCACACTTCCGCTAAGATTTCTCTATTTCTCACAAGGTATTGCATAGCTAATACGCATTGGAATTTCGCTAATTTAAATACCCAATCTCATTGATGTAAGTTTGACATATACGAACTACATGTGATTTTCTAAAAGTAAAGAATGTTGTAATAAATCACAACATTTCATTAATTGGGATTGTTCATAATTTTTGACCTGCTATTTTTATATTTTTTTTAGAATATACTAGCTGGCCCGGCAAACGTTGTTTTGCCATACAAAAAAAAGAAAAAAAAATTTTTTAAAAAAGAACTATTAAACCTCATGAAGCCCGAGACCTTTCCAACGGATGCAAAACCGTGGAAATCGGTTCGTGCGTTCTGGAGTTATAGCGTCAGGAAGGAAAATCCGACTTATTTTTATATAGTAGATAGACTGTTTTAAGCAACTAATTTCAATATTATTGAAATATTCGCTGTATAGAATTTTTTAAAAATACTTAAAGATATTATTTTAAATGTTGTGACGTCATCGTTGTACGCAGTCTTTAGGTTGCCTTTACCTGGTACACTTAAGACAGATTGCAATACATCTTTTCAAAGTTGCCATGTTGATATAATAGACCAATTTCAACTCCACCCCAGAGTAGTATATCCCTAAGAACGCCTTAACAATTTAAGTCCTTTATTTCAAGGGCAAATAGAGATCATTAGCTTTTTTGGAAAAATAATAGCTAATATAGCAAATTTTCCGAAAAAAACTAGTGGATCATGATCAGAAACTATTCTCCGAAATGGTTTTCGAATCAAGAGTTTAAAAAAAATATGAACAATGCCAATTACTGTCTGAATTTTAGGTATACCTACCAATGCAGTATGAATATATAGGAATATAATAGGG
Source organism: Orgyia antiqua (assembly GCA_916999025.1). Lineage (NCBI taxonomy): Eukaryota > Metazoa > Arthropoda > Insecta > Lepidoptera > Erebidae > Orgyia > Orgyia antiqua. The sequence goes on from OU779862.1 coordinate 28,095,067, forward strand.
ATTAGTAGGGAATAATAGTGTAAGTATTTTATAACTCTACTATATTGCGATCTCGAATTATATTAAAAAGATACACTAATATTACTTATGCATTTCGTTCCTAGATGGCGCCTGCAATATGTTAAGTGAAATTAACTAAAATAAAATAAATTATATTATTTGTACTAACGAAATAACCGTATGTACATAATTCTTATTTTCGTTTGCAATAATATTTAGCTGAATAAAACATTTATATATAGTTTGTAGGAAAATTTTAACCTGCACCCTTTACCAAAACGACTGGTCAGTTCGGCTTATTAGACCACGAATTCTTTCAAAGTGGATGATGCTCGAGCCCAATATTGGAAAAATAATGGGCTAGGAAGATTTGAGAAAATCCATTAGGTGTCATAAATACGAGTAAAGGCTTAAGACTGCTTTGTATAAAAAGCCTATCTCTGAATTATAAAACAAACGTAACTGATATGATGTTATTGATTACTTAATAACTATGGATAAACCCCACAATCAATAAATCTATGCTATTCTAATTGATTACTTAATAAGTCATAAATTAATTTATCATAAGTAAATAAATATATTATTATTTTCTTTAAAACACCTATGTGCTGCAATATTTATGTGTGTTATTGCATTGTATTATTATCAATTATATTAAAAATATCTTTATAATATTCGACAACTGTTTGTTCGCAACCCAAAACTTCTTATCGAAATTAGGTTCGATAAGAAGTTTCGAATATAGGCACTAAGCTGACCAAGTGTTGTTAGAGATAAAGTACGAGTGACACTTACTGCAATTCAATTCATCACTGCCATCCGGACAGTCCTTATCACCATTACAATATAAAGCTCCAGGAATACAGCTATGGTCTTTGCATTGGAACTGATCTAGTCTGCATGTAACATTCCCGCGGCACAATTGTGGGTCTTCATCACCACCGTCTGGGCAATCGCGGTCGCCATCACATACCCATGCTTTGTGAACGCAGGTCATTCTGTCTTTACATTCGAACTCGGATGATATGCATGGTGATCTCACTTTAGGCGTCGCTGTGCAACCCTGAAAAGTAAAATTAACACAATGGTTAAATTATTAAATTTACTTTTACGCATATTAAATTAAGAGATAGGTTTGTTAATAGATAGGTAAACCATGACTAAAGGTATTGGTAAAGAATTAAGTTCCATGTTGTCCTTCTCCTAACTCTGACTAAAAGCTTTTATTGCTAAATCAGTCATACTTGTATGCCTAAATTAAATTGCCTAATCTCCCACAACATGAAGGTGTATTTTCAGTAATATTATATAAAGGTATCCTCGTAATAAATATTCATAAAGCATAAAATGATTGTGAAATGTCACCTATGCTTCTGCAGCTTTTATTGAATAACAATGTAGGTGTTCCTAAAATCAAGTAGGTACATAATTCATTTTGCGAAAATATTTTTTGTTGCTTACATCCGCGCAAATGATAAAAGGAAAAGAGCGAAATGTTGTCATATTATTACTTATTTTATCAGGGTAGATTATCTGTACTAATATTATAAAGCTGAAGAGTTTGTTTGTTTGTTTGAACACGCTAATCTCAGGAACCACTGGTCCGATTTGAAAAATTCTTTCAGTGTTGGATAGTAAATTTATCAAGGAAGGCTATATAACATCACGCTGCGACTAATAGGAGCGGAACAGTAGTAAAAAATGTTGCAAAGACGTAAAATATTTCTAAATTTCACGCGTACGGAGTCGCGGTTACTTATATATATAAAAATCAAATATGAAAGACATACGTAATTAGATATTTTCTATGTTCGTCTTTATTATCAAACAATAACAAAAATGATGATAACCATGACCCTTGGTCGTAACTATTTCTATGTCAATGGCCGTGACGTTAGTTGTTTATATCATAAGGAACAAACTACATACTCATCAGTGATAACTAAGCAATTATTGTCATCTTGAAACCTTAACCTATTTGAAATGCCACTCTTATATTTATCTTTATTGGACATTATCTAATATATAAAATACTCGTCTAATATATAACATTTCCATGTCACAATGTTAGTTACCGTACTCCTCCGAAACGGCTTGACCGATTCTTATAATATTTTATATTCATATTCAGTAGGCCTAAGAATCTATTAATCATACTCCTAAGTGATAAGGGTTGTGCACCCTGACATTTGTATGGCAAAACAACTTTAAACTTTAGTTTAACAATAACTATTCTCATAGGCCAAATATTTTCGTATTTGAGGACACAAAAGAAAAAAAAGCATAAAATCATAACTTACCACTTCGTCGGTGCCATCGGGACAATCTTCAGTTCCATCGCATCTCCACCACGCTGATATACAATGACCGTTGGCGCAAGAGAAGTGTGTGTTTGGCTGACAAGTTGGTGCTGGACATTTAACTTCATCGCTGTCATCACCGCAGTCGTCATCACCATCACACACCCAACGTAGCTGGATACATTTACCGTTGCCACAAGTGAACTCATCAGAACGGCAAGTTTCATCTAGATTCAAATAAAAATTGGTTTTAAAGTTAAAATCTTTTAATGCTTATTCCACACATTATTAGTTTGTTTTTCGATATTTTATTTACCAGACATCATACATTTTAAAAGTGCTTTGAAGTTAATGTCAATTAATTTATACGCAAGAATTTATGAGTACTTATGTGTTACTGGGGAAGGCATTACTTAAAATATACATTAAACCTGTTGAAATTTTTAATTTTTATATCAGTTTTCATCGAATCACATGAAATGGAAACGAAAAGGAACCCAGACGGTGTCTATTAATTCGTAGGTTTTAAATTTAAGAATCACATATAAATGTTAATTAAACTGAAAACATCACACGGTTAAGAATGAGTACCAAGAGCATATTTTACTAAAATAACACACGCAAATTGCAAGTGTGAATAATTAAAATAAATTCTTCAGAGACTAATCATGTGACATTGACTTAATGAAGTTGCGAAATGAGCTTTAAATTAATGTTAAAATACTTTTTCAACCTAGACTTTGAACTACGCATATAAAATATTTTGATTAAGTTATGTTTCAAATTAAACAGTTTTATCTCGGAAAATAAAAATGTGCAATTTTATTTGACATTGTTTGTAAGGTTAAGTACAATTGAAATATTTTAAATTAAATACCAAATCAAACATTAAGATTATTTCAAAGTGTGAACGAAAATTTGGATACTGAAATAACCTAAGTTTTTGTTTAAGTAGTTTACCTAATTTCGTTTAGTTGAACTCGCGACAAGATAAATGATGACATAATAATGATAAACCTTTTTGGATCCAGCATAGAAAAGCTTCACTGGTATTAATGTATACACGCAACGTCATCGCTCACGCTACTGGGCGGGTCCGGTATAGTCAGATAAGAAATTTATAGATGGATGGAGCCTTGATAGAATACACAGGGGTCCGTTCTGTTCACACATGAATGATTGATTTGTACATAGCAAATATTTCAAGCATCACACTAGTGTAAAACTGAATGATATAGTAGATACTTTTAATATTAATATTGACGCAAATATAATAAAATAAACCAGGAAGACTATAGGGATATTCGGTTTAAAAGTTCCACAAGAAAATGCGTTAGCGACTTGTTGGGTAGGTACCTACCTACATACCTACCTAACAGTAGAGCGTTAAAGGGCAGAAAAAGGAGGGAGAAAGAATCATATTATAAATAATTTATGGCCCTGATTTAAAATGTTATATTTAATAACGTTATATTTGTTCCATTTAACTTCAACGTGGGCCTAAAGAGATTACTTATAAGTAACTTTATAAATGAACGTAATAAGACTGTCAATGAAATAATTAGGTAAACGGGGCAGCGGAGATATCTCTGAGTGCGGAGATTATATTAAAATATGCTCTTTGTACTCCATTAAGTATCTAAATATAAAGTATTTAGATAATTAAATTAGGTCGTCATGCAATTTCCACATTGTAATCAAGTGTTTGATTACGCAGTACTTGCAATATTTATGACAAAATGAATGAGTATGAATTTCCATTAGAAATTTGTGCAATTTAATATACAGATGCATCATTACATTATTCTGGCCAGAATTGATATGAAATTGAAAAAATATTTTTTTTTAAATGGATAAATGCAAACCCTTACTGCATGCTTTCTCATCAGATCCGTCGGAACAATCAGGATTGTCGTCGCACATCCAAGTTAGAGGCACGCATTCTCCTTCTCTTCCTCTGCAAGTGAACTCCTCAGGACCGCACGACTTCACTTCTGTCAACCCAATGCATGCACATGCTCAGTACGATGCTAATAAACTTAATTAAGTAGGAAGTAAGGAAAGTACGTTGCCGACTTTTTTCAGAAATGTGACGCATTTGACTCGGTCCTACCTTATTGTATCACAACCGATCTCTCACCAAAAAATCGAGAGTATTTTTGTTGATGTTATTAAAAGGAATATAAATAACGATGCGTGACATATTTCATCTTATAAACATGCCTGAAAAACTTGCGTTGTAATTCAATTATAAATGCAGAAAATATTCATTTTGAAACTTGCCGACATGCCAATTGCTGGTGTCATGCTATTTTTTGGTAATCGAGACCATGCTCTTACCACATTGATGTTCATCAGAGCCGTCGATACAATCGGCCACATCATCGCAATGCCAAGAGAGCGGAATGCACTCGCCGGTAGCGCAAACAAATTTGTGCTCCGGACAACGCCTTTGTTTAGCTGTATTTAAAAGTTTTAATTTTGGTATAATTTGGAAGATAATTTTAACAAAATCAGCCTGATCTGATTTCTGTTTTGATGTGATAGATTCTCTATCGATTTGATAGCATTACTATTTCCACAGTACCTAAAATTCAAGATCATTATGCAAATTAAATTTAGCAATACGACTAATGTACTTATATGCATAATAGAAGTTGGTATTATTTTCATTATATGATTTGGTTGCCTCTAAATAAATTATGAGAGGTCATAAAGAGTGACATCAAATTGATCCTAAATTATTATGACCGAGAACCGTTAATTAAGCCACATAGTATTAAGAAGATGCTATTATTTACTTATAACTACGTTTCAAAGGAGTGAACTCTTTTAAAGTCAGCCACTCGAAAAGAAAATGGATAAAAAGCATCGTCAGATTCTAAAGCTTCATAATTATCTAAAAAGTTTTTAGTTGCCGTTCCTAGTCCCTGTTTTCTTGCGCTTTTGAAATTCTTTAGTATTTTTACAGAATCTTAAGTTATTATCCTAGTACCTTGTTTAATTGTTTTCTGGTAATTGACTAAATAAAAGACGCTTAATTTTTGTCCCCTTGTGTACCAACATAACGCTATTTAAACATAAAAATCGAAACAGATGTTTTACCTAAGTAGCGTAACGTATTAAAAATATAGTAGCAAACAGCAAAGCCATACTGGACTGTGATAAAGCTTAACAGCTTTATACTTTCTGTAAATATCGTCCTTTGTAAACGATATAATGATGCCATAAACCTTACTTATACTGCAAAAATAACATGGAGTTGATCCCGGCGACAAATACATTTGTCAACAAGGATACAAAAGCGAGATTACCTATATAAACTTGCTACGTATGACCTACACGTATGACGTATACTCCTAACATTGTTACCTACAAAACATTGCGTGTCCCTTACAAATAAAGAAGGATTTTCCATTATGTGGGACGACTTACAGTGACTCTAAGTGCACTAAGTTACCCGTTCGCGGTTGCTATAATCTGACCCATACAAAAATAAAACCTTTTTCGTGTGATAATGGACTAAGAACATATATTTTATCGCCCTAATCCATCTCAATACTGTAAGTCGCAAGTTTGTGACTGAGAAGTTACTGAAACAGAACTATATAAAACACAAAAATACTATTAGGTATTTTGTCTTCTAGATTAGATGTTGGATTAGAGTTAAAAAATTAGCAAGCAATTTAAAGATATGCATTGAAGAAGAGTAGGTAAAGCAAGACTAAACCAGTCTTCTCTTAGAGTCAGTAGCCAAACAGTCTCTATTTAATTTATATGCCTAAATAAACCACAGTTAAAATAGGTATTTTACATTAAAATAATATGTATTGGTTGGGTTTCATAGAGATTTTTTTACAATAACGGTCCGTGCCCAAGAACTGCATGATGATTAATAATTTAGACAAGACTTGAAAAAATCTTAAGCTAGAACTCTCACAGCAGCTACGGCAACTTCAAATGTGGTAAGTATATTAACATCTCTATTATGTTCTTAAGTCTTACCATCTTAATAAGTAGTTAAGTTGACTACGTCTGCGTAACATAAGCTCTTGTTAATACTTACCCAGTAAAGGCGATGAAACCTATTAAGTAGTACAGGTAGGTAAGAATTTTCTTTGTTGTAATTATATTCTTTAAGCCGAGGTCACAAATGGCTTCTAGCTTCTTATATCGTTATATTAAAATATCTGTTTTTATTTACATTTCATTTTCAATCCAATTTTCTTTATAATAACGTCTTTTATTTACCTAGTATTGCCACGACTGTTTACGTTTAAAGTTAGGTTCGATATTTATTAATATAGGTACCGATCTATATTAAAGCTACCTATTTAAATAACACAGGTTAAGTCAACACTAATATCAGAATGTATTTGTATTTACACATAAGAAGGATTTTCTTACAAGGAAACGTCTTAGTATCTACTTAAAATATTTTGTATAACATTCTGAGAGGTTGATATTTGAAATGTAAATACATACATTTAAAATTAAACATCTTTAGTTATAGTTGTCTAATATTCCTAGTTTTATCTTGCAGACTTGTTCATATATTTTACGATATCTATGTAGTGTTTTTATTAAATATACAGGGATAACCGGTAAGTACACCTTTTTGCGTTTATTTATTTCATGGGAAAAAATATTTTAACTCTTAATAATTTCAAAAAAGGTATGAATAAAAACAAATATCCAAAAATGCATATCGCAAAAAGGCATGTTAATTTTACGGGTCACTTGTATTGAAAATTGTTCGTGATAAAAATCCGATTTATGACGTGACCCTCCCATAGTCCCATCGACAAACGAAAAAACCGCAAACGCGTAATTTTCTACTCGTTTCACATTTGAATAATAGGGTGGATGGTCGTTTGTTTGAAACATTATATTTTAATATCTGTTTGCTTTTACACAAGTTTGCAAAATTTAATGTAATTTACACGGAAAATGAAACTGGAATAATTTAGTTAATTATAAACTGAGACAACTCAGGAAAAATTCAAATCAAATCAAATCAATCATTTATTCGCAAAAATATGGTACAAATAGTAGTGTTAAATAACTAATATATAACTAAATAAATAATAATAAATTCAAAAGCATATTTTTACTTTAATGTCTAAATTACAGTTTTTTTGCAGAATTAACAGAACATATTTATTTAATTCAATGTTTTCTTTTATAGGTGCTTCTATTCGAAGCATAGCACGTGTTTTTTATTTTAACCTACAGTACGAATTCAGAAATAAAATGTCTGCATGACTGAGATTTTCTCGAATCTTGAGTTTAAGGCACGTAGGTACACATTTTTTCAAACAACTTCCGTCATCTCACACAGATAAAAATATATTTTGCCGTTTAAGACACATATCTGAAATCTACTGAGAATAAAGCTATGAATAAATAAACATCCTAAAAACATTAAAAGGGAGCTTCTTTCACTTTTAGGAACAATCGCATTCTTGTAAGAAAGTTACTTGCACCCTAAATTGGTCATCATCCTCCTGTCCTTATCTTATTATTTGGGGTCAGCGCAACATGTTTTTTTCTGCCATAGTCTGATATCAGCCTTCATGTCTGTGTTGCACCCTAAATTGGTATTTACAATTAAGTTTAATTATTGTAGGTATCTAATAAATTTTATATAATATTCCTCAATAGCAATTAACTTTTAGTTAGCAGTACCTAACTCATAAAGTTTTAAGGATTCAGATGACATTAGACACGATTGGGGTTCGATTGCAAATTACATCAAAATATACAGACAAATTGATGATTTCCCTTCTTGTGAAATCTACTCAAAAAACTTGTATTTTCAATAAGTTTCACATATCTAAATAAAAATATAAAATACACAATACTACACACAAATACACCATAGTATCCCTAATTATTATAAAAATAAGTAAAATATAAATTATAATATTTTCTAACACTTGCGCGACTCATCTGTTTACATAAAACTACTTTTTACGGACCATCGGACATGAGTCTCACCCGTGACCATGGTGACTGCAAAGTCTCCGAAACGTCGGGCCAAAATTTAAAACAAATATACGCGTCTAAGTCCGTAAAAAGTAGTTTTATTTATATAAATTCTAATTGAATTTACTAAAAAGTTCTTATAACATTAGAAGTTACTTGGTCCATTCCAAGCTAACGCCTACCTAACAACAGTGTGATTTTTGGTGGTATCACGCACTGACTTTGCAAAAGCTACTTCAGTTGACGTGGGTACCTAGTTCGTATATTTTTACGAAACTTGAACGACCCATATCAACTTAATTTTAAAACTGTTCAAGCGATATTATTTTGAAATTGGTAAAAGTCGGTGGCCGCCACTGTACTAAACTGTACGCCACTGTAGCATCAATATTAAGCATTCTTTGACTTAAATTGTTGTTTGTAGTTATTTATTAATTATTTCTTTTATTATTTTTAGATAACTACTTTTTAAAAGATGTTAAATTTCGGTGATAATCCTGCAAACTTGGGTGTAATTAAGATTTAGATCTAAGTTAGAGAAAATCCGCTGTAGAAAAATATTCAAAAAGTTTGCTCATAAATTGTTAGATAATGGCTATGTACGGTTTCACTTGAATTAATAGGCACTACTAAGCTTTTGCCATGAGCATTTCCTATTTGAAATATTTGGTTTAGATTTATTAAACAAAATTGAAGAAAGTTTTAAAGAACTTTCAGCGTTTACCTATGTAGGTATTATTGAATTGAATAAGTTCCAACATAGTATGTCTAACCTCTCTATATACAAATAAAAATGAAACTAATCAAATGTATGTATACGCATAACTTCCAATCGATTGCATCAATATATCTAGGTACCTAATCCTTGTGTCTATTGTTGTTAGGACATGATTAAGTATCTTATAAACAATTAATTTGGCGCCTTAATGCTAGTTATATTTGCTAATTCATAATAATATTTGCTACTTTTACATTAGCACAAAATTTCCTACCTACAATATAAATAAAAAGCTTAAATTTTGTCGTCTTATGTTAATAATAGAAAATTTTACATGTAAACTTTGCTTTAATTAACGTTTGAATTTAAAAGAAATTTCCCTGTTGGTACACAAGCACTCAAAAATATTTTTTCATCATTATTTTTTAAGGTTTCACTTGATTTAATGTGAGGTCATTACCGTGACCAAGGAATGTATAATGTTAAGCAACATTATTTTAATATTGTGTTGTGGAGTTTGTGTTATGTACTAGAATAGAAAGCTTTGTAATTCATAAGTACCTATCTTTTCTTTTAAAAGCCGTTAACTCCTGCTTTCCCAGTTCCCTACTACCTAGTAATTACGATTGAAGACAATGTTTGATACTAGCTTCGATAAAATCTCGTCTTGTATCTACACTAATATTCTAAAGAGGAAAGATTTGTATTTTTGTATGTAACGAATAAACTCAAAAAGTACTGGACCGATTTTAATAATTCTTTTTTCATTAGAAAGCTACATTATAACTGAGTAACATAGGCTATATTTACCCGTGCGAAGCCGGGACGGGCCGCTAGTATCAAATATTCAGTAATAAGTGGTTTTTGTTTCAGTTGTAATCAAAATAATAGGTTAAATCAGAATTAGGGCTCATAAACCTTTTTTTCCAGTTTTTAACAACAATGTATAAAACTGTAAAAAAGGGTTGGTTTACTAGGATCGTCCAGTTTTCATACCCTTGCTGGCTTTGTCATTTGTCGACCTTGTTTTTTCATTGTTCTACGTCTAAACAATAGGCGGCTGACTGCTAACGCGACCCTAAAGTAAATTTGCCAAAATAACAATGTTTACTTATTTCGACACACAAATGTTAAGTAGGAACGTTGGTCTGGACATTCATCTGTTCTTATTATGTGTTGCGGGAAGAATTTTTTAGATGTTATTTTTTATTGCCCTATTAGGCACTTCTATGTCGCATGTACTCAGAGAGTTGTCATTATACATAGAGCGCGCCTTACTAAGTATGAACTGTGAGCACAGGTATGAACGTGAGCCCAGTGTCCTTGAACACTCAATCAGTGTAAAAATAACACGCGTCGCATAGAGTCAGCGGGCGATATTTTATTTATTTTGTGTTCAAAATGGTGAAATGTGCGATGCCAACTTGTAAAAATGATTCCCGGAAGCAAAATAAACGGAACAATAACATTTCTTTTCATCGGTAAGTAGTATTTAATTAGTAATTTGCTTGTTTCTGCAAAATTTTGAAGGTGTCAAAGGGGGATGCGGGACACGTGGGGCGGGTTACCGCCACGCCCTTTTACCGGCCATATTTTCTTCATAGTACCATAGTGTTGTACACAGCCATTATCAGATACGATATTTTATTTTACCGTAGTGTAATTTTATATGGATACTAGCTGATGCTTGCGACTTCGTCCGCGTGGTATTTATTATTCTTTAAATCCGTTGAAAGACGCCTACTGGATACTGTTTTTGTAATGTTTTATTTCCCGCGGGAACTCTTAAATTTTATGGGATTAATAAATTTTATTATAATATACATTGTTTAACCAGCAACATAAGGTATCAGCATACCAAATTTTACTAAATTAAGTTCATAAGTGGTTGTATACAAAGCTGTTTAATTAATTATAGTTTTTAACTATCCCACGGGAACACTTTAATTTACCGGGATTAAAAGTATCCTTGTCCGTACGGTGACGGATTTAGAATACATATGTCGCCACCCCATTTCCTCCCGTGGGTGCTGTAAGAATCAGCTAAGGGATAACCTAGGAGACAACAACTTCAGTAAGAGACGGAAGACTCGAAACAAACCCTAAACCAATCAGCGTCGTTGGTCTAGTATTAAACTTACTTAAAAAATTTAAAACTTAATCCATGTTTACGACTTAGATATAAATTTTACTTGACTAACTACTATTATATTTTCTTATTCTTTACACAAATAAAACTATCTTATTCTTAATTTTTGATATCAAAATAGTCATCACGTTATATTAATGTTATAATTTCATTCATCGATATTTTTGTTGCATCACCCATGGAACGTCACTATTAAAACATTTAAATAACTATAACACATCTGCTTACGATCGGCACAAAGGAGCGCCGTGACACCCGCACTCTATATTATAATGACAACTCTCTGCATGTACTACTTACTTATATTCTGTCTTAGAATTTACTTTGATCCCAATTACTTATGACAGAACAAACCATGTAGGTACCTAATGATAGGTTCATTCAATGTACTTTAATCCCAATTACTTATGACAGAACAAACCATGTAGGTACCTAATGACAGGTTCATTCAAGAAATGTATGAGCGTAAAAATACGATTAAGAATTTGCTCCCTAAGTTACGGAGACTAGTATATTTGTACTGCATTAGCTGTCAGCGCATTTGAATTACACTTGCACATATCATCAGGTATAGTTATTTACCCGACCTTTGCCATAAAAAAGAATTACAGCCGTATTCACAAACGTTACTGAGAGGTCTCATAGTAGGCATGGACGCACAGGGGTAGCAAAATCATTTCACAAACAATACTTAAGTGGTGAAGCGCACTATGCGTTTGTTAAACTGAACGCATAGCTAAGTTTTGTCTATGAATACAAAAGATCGATGAACGGAACGCACTGAGAAGTGTTACCCTTTGCACAGAGCATCAACACTTAAGTACTTACTTACGTAAATATTGTTTGTGAATACGGGTGATATACTCACTGCAAGTGCCAGGCTCTTCATCTGAGCCATCAGGACAATCCTTCTCGTTGTCACAATGCCAGGATAATGGTATACATCTGCCAGTCTTGCAACGGAACTCTGAAGCTGTACAGGTGCGGCTGTCTGTAATAAAAACAAACAATAATTTATGAAGGCCCAAACTAACAGATGACAGGACACGTAACCAAATAAATGACAAAATAAATGTCACAAGCAATATCGTTACGAGTTTGTTACTCAGGTCGCGTCAGGTGTGAATTTTTCATTACTTCTCGACCAACCAAAATTTGCTGATAAATATTTGTGTAATTCTTTAACGTTAAAGTAAAATGAATCTTACGATTACTTCTGTAGGTGTTACTATATATCGTAGTAGCAACCCTTGTAGAATCTTACTCCTTTTTAATTTATTTGGAAGATGCGGCGGGGAACATGTTGACGTTTCCGAGGGTCTTTAATCTCCACTTATATTGAACTAGGGTACATAATAAAAGTATGAATACTTATTCCGAAGTGAAATGTATCGTACCTATTGACAAGAATAATATATATTGAAAAAGGAGCTAAGGCTGTAAATACTTCAATATCATGACTATAAATTGTACCTGTGTGCCTAGGTAACTTGGTACATTTATAGTCCAAAAGCTAATAACAACTTCTATTCAACTTTAACCATTAGTAAGTAGGTACTCGCTAGTGGCAAAATAAATCAATATATAGGTACTCAATATTTGCACTGGAAGATATCAAGGAATTTTCATTTATGTAATGCTTTTAGATGCTGGACTGATACGAAGACCATGGCATAACAAGAAAATTGACTCAGCCCTATGCCAAAGACGCAGTAATAATTACGAGTCAATTGTGCAATTAACAGATACCCATTACAGATTAACAACAAACATTTACGTAAAGTGCTACAATTTATTGCGTTTTTTACGGTATTGCTGTAATTTGCCTGATCCAGAGGATGCCGTAAACTGGATCAATCCATTTGGGGCTGAAAACAGCGTTCAACGTAGATATAAAACGAGGTTGAAGAAAATTATCGTCGGGAAGCAGCCACTCCCTTATCTTAAGGTGATTCAAGGCGAGTCGGGCGAAGGCACGCGCCTTCAGCCAATTTGTAAACAAAACGCACCCTACCAAATAATATCGGGCCGTAGCCAACGAGTGCGTAGCCCTTTTATAGTAAACCACGCCATAAATTCAAGTGTACCATCAGAGATTGTTCAACATAAAAAGCCTTATTTCGCACAAAATTCGCTGTAAAAACCTCACTAACAATAGGTATTCAGTTCCGTAACAAAGTGCTGACTAATTTTACCTTACAATTTGTTGTTAGCTTTAAGTGTTTTGAGCATTGTTGAGCTCTGAGCATTGTTAGACGATATTTAGTATATCAATGCATGTATAAGAATTAAGGTCTGATTTGTGTGTACCGTATTTTTCTTTTTCTATTTATTATATTGTGAGTACAGCAATGTTTAGCAATACCAGTGGGTATAAACTTATAAGTTTAGTACTATAATATTCACAATAAGTATCTTCAAAACACTTGAACAAAATAGAATGTAGTAATTCTTGGCCGTATTTCATTTTCGTATGTTTTATTATTAGTTTTTGGGGTGGGACGTTCTTTTACAAAGCTTTACTTTCGGAGTGAATATCTTTACCTTTCAAGGTAAACTTTGATAAAACCCGAATAAGAAATGTAGGTAACATTTTTATACTTTTGGGTTTCAGAAATAGTGTAGCTATATTCACCGTGTAGAGCTTAAGTACACAAGATAGCAGTATTCGATGCCGTATCTCTCTCCATCTTTTCGTAACAGAATAACCATATCCCTCGGGTGCCTGGCCATTTGCTCGAATGAAATGTTCGTTGTGCAACATCCACAGTATTGCCTCCTCTCCGCTGGAATGTTAATGCGCGTTTCTTCGCTACGGTTCTATTTCTATCCATGTTTGAAGCTTATCTCGCTACCTCCTACGTAAATCTTTTTGTAAAGTTTTTTATAAGATTTATCTTGATGTTGATAAGCACCTAACAACTAAGCCACAATCTAAAATGCTTGTTACAATTATTGATTTTAAACTTACGCGATTTGAACTCATAATTTGTTAATATTATCCAGACCGGTAATATTAACAAATTATGCTTGTTACAAATTCACAATATCTATAACTACTAGGTACCTATCTAATTTTAAATGTTACGATTTATCAGTGTTACTGAATTATTCATATGTCTGACTTGAAAACTCTCTGTTACATGCTCTATTACATTACATACACTATATTATTTGTAAAATATGTAATATAGGTATATCTGGCAACCCATCACTGCTCTGTAATTCCACAAACATAAATGTGAAACTATAACCGCGATCCGAAGAAAAGCCCATAAACGTTACCCCAGTGAAACCTCGTTGGCAGACAAGTGGGTAAATTGAAGATAGGTCGAGTTGTACTATTCCGATAAGGTAGTTCGAAGGGTATGTCTTCTCGTGAAATGAAATCACTTTAACCCGAAATGGCGTCAAAAATTGCCTTCCGCCAAATTGTCTGTGAGGTCCGTCTTATCACTGATGTGCTTGCTTCGATGTGTTTTCCCTATAACAATTTTGTTTGTGGCTACTATGATTTTATATAGTTTATAATAAATTCATCTGATATTGGCCATTACATTGTGTTGTTTATTTTTTACTGTGACTTTTCTATTACTCAATAATATTATTCGTTTCCGCCTCCGCATAAATTTGGAAATGAATAGCTAAATTTCAAATGAGTTTTAGTGACGAATAAGATGCTAGTGATATGCTATAATTATCATTGAAAAGAATTTCTCTTACAATTTACTTGATTGATAATATGAAAATAGGAAAACTCGAAAGTGAAGTAGTTGTTATTTTAGATATTTTCATATCAATTGTTAGAAGACTTTTCTTGTAACTTAACGTATTTGTTCAAATTGACGTGTCTCTTTAACATCACAAATATCACAAGATTTTACAAGCAAGGTTAAAAAGAAAAGTGTAACTGAACAAGGATTTATGTTTCAAAAGAGCTTTATAACGAACTGTGTATGCTCGCCAGTATTCAAAGAGGTTTCATATCGTATATAAGTAGGTATTGTGCCGCTATGAAATATCCTTGTACATTATATATTTGTACTAGCGTATATAATAAAGATCGCCAACATTTGAGTTATAGTGTTTAAAATCATAGTAGCCACAAACAAAATTGTTAATACAACTGGTGTGTAACACGCAACCGTTGTCTTGCGTGAGAAATAAATAATAAGATACATGAATGAGTTGAAGTATAAAATAATGTAAGCTAAGGAAGTATTTTTATGTAGTTGCGAATAGCTGTGTAGTCTCTACCTATTGATAAAAAGGCATGACTGTACCTATGTTTGTTCATTGTATAATATTATAAAGAACATAGATATAAGAGATTGTAATACTTCCCCATCACGTAATTTATGTATATAACTGTGCTCTAAGGCGCAATTGTGACGAGTCACTTATATACATTCACATCTCATTTTTCGGGCAGTCCTTCAAATTCTGAAATGAAACCTTTGTCCGTTGGGCATACCTTTTCACTAAGTTTATATAAATTTTAATTAGGTATGCATCATTGTTAGTACGTAGGTACGTCTTAAAACGTTAATGCATTATTTGTTTTTATTGATATTCAAAGAAAACTGACTTCATATTAAATATGGCATCCTTAATCAGCTAGCTCCAGCCAGGACCTAAAGGCTGTATGTAGTAAGTATAGGGTACCTACTATTCAAATCGCACGCCAATCTCTTGGGTCCTAACTAGTGTGGTGTGTAGTAACTAGTTTTTATTCCCGATGTTATTGTGTCCCTTTTATTTTAATTTAATGTTATTTGATCTGATTATAACTTTTAGACAAAAATAAGCGTAAGAACTGTAATGTAGAAAGATTAAGTTTCTGTCAATATTTATCATTATTTGTGTTATCTGTACTCTGTACCGCAACGGAAATCAGTTCCAAGCTGAGAGTAAAATACAGCGGATGTATGTTGAAGTCGATACCAGATAGAAAGTAACTATCCAGTTCTACTATACATAATAATATTATTGTCTATTTTTTACTATTTTGTAAGTATAATTCATGGACAGCAGTAAATTCTATAAATATTTCTATTACACAATGGACTAAGGAGAAATAGGTAATGCATTGAAGGTGTAAATGATGACAGCAGAGTAGTAGGTATTGCCCCTAGGTGATAAGGCAAGAGTACCTAAAAGAAACATAATTATGAATTTTCCTTAGTGTAGGAATTTCCTAAAGCAGATATCTAATTAGGTATTAAGTAGGTACTAAGTACCTATCATGTCAGTAGGTACCTAACTAACTTAAACGATCATACGCTAAACTAGAAAATTTTTGGACAGCAGTATGACTATACGTACAAAATATGTACTTTTCCAACATTTTTTTAGAGGCCGGTCTCAGGTTGTTGGAATAAATAAATAAAACTTTAAGCCTTAGCTTATTAGCATCTATTCATAAGTAAAGTAGAATGAAATTTAACGCAAATGCAAAATATAAATATACCTTGTCACACGGCTCACTATATAAAGAAAGAAGAATACATTACTTTAACACCGCCAAACCTAAATAAATACACATAACATACAATTGTTTCTAAAATATGGTATTGTCTAAATGTATTCCCTGTAGACAGCTAAACAAATCTAGTTAGAGGCTTTGACGACTATTGCTGCTAAGGATTCGATAGGAAACTCAATTTGCGCGGTTCTATTTTGCTCAATTGAGGCGCATATCTGAGGAAATCAAATTGAACCGAAATAAAAGCAGCGTGATTAGACCAATAAAATAATAATGTAAATTTACCTGCACTTTTATAATCGTAGGATTTTGTATATGTATCGTAGTCATCATCATATAAAGAACCTTCCACTGCTGCTGCAAAAGCTATGGACCAGATAATCCAAGCGTATGCCATGTCGCCGGGTGATCTCTCAACACAGTGATTGAGGAGTTAATCGTACTAAACACAGAACACAAAACCTTTAGCAGTTGAGTAACAAAGCAAATAAATTTGCCTAAGTTTGAGTGATTGTTGCGGTTCCTTTTGTAATTTAATTTAGAGTTTGTATTGGTATTAATAACATGATCTTCTATCAAGCCCTTACAAACATCATCTGTCGCCGTCGTAATTAAATCTATGTTGTGATATTTATAAAATAACACTTCTATTAAGATAGTAACAAACCGTCACATATAATTTTAACGTTAATTTATTCAAGGTGTTACTGTTATTTTACTCTAACACATTTGCTGCTTGTTGAAGAAGTAAAAAAATTACGTAACGTTTGTTTTTTAATTATCTTTACTTATTGCAAAACAAAGTCGTTATTTTTGTATTTATGTACTCGTATGTCCCTACAAGACTTAAAATCTTCAAAACTACTTATACGATATTTATGCGGTATTTTTCAACAGACGGAGTGGTTCAAGAAGATGGTATTTTTGTATAATTTGTTTAAGTTTGGTGCATATATAAAATTGTACGTGTAACAAATTGCGGATGACTGCTAATGTTTTATAATTTCTTAAAGATAATGTTTGAAATTGCTAAAAGCTTTACTTGATGAAAACGCGTTTTAATTGGTAATCAATCACTTTAGGTACTTATCAGCTACAAACAATAGGCACCAGGTATTGTAATAAAGATTAGAATCTGACAAGCGAGTAATTAGACTAATTAGGCAACTAACACACTGGAGATTTAAGTTAAATTATCTACTGGAAATGCTAGAATTAGAAACAGCTTGGTAACGGTATACCTACCTATTAACCTTTTACACTTTCTGCAACAAAAGCTCATCGTATTAAACTGTGAAATTTTTTTTTTTTTATTAGAATATCTGTGTATATTTCTAATATTAAATTACGAATTTGTTATAAAATATTACGCCAAAATTTAACGATGAAAAATATTTAGACGTTTTTTTAAAGCCTAATATCTTTTTTTACGAATTATTAAAAAAAATATTAGGTCTTCTGTTTCTATGTAAAATATTATCTAGTATCTATATAATGTCCGTTTTTTCATTAAGACTAGTTCCTGCGTTATAAATAAAAATGAGTCAGTTGGTTAATTAGATATTAATCAACGATATTATGTCTAAAAGTTCCCTTTACATCTTTAGAGATGAATATACATAGATAAGTATTTATGTATTCGTCCGAGACGAATCGATTCCATTTATAAGTTTTGCGAGTTGACCGTTCGCCTAAAGAATATTTATAAATATTCTATACCTATCTGAAAATATTCTCTTTTTGCGATTTTATATGTCTGAAAATTCCATCACAGCAGAATATTATACAAAATTATCTTTAGATATAGGTACTAGCTCTATCGACCCAGGCAAATCTATCGATTTGTCTGGCATATTTATGTTGAACAAGTTGACCGTTCGAGTAGGTACCTATACATTTTTAAGACGCTACGTGACTTAACCGTATTCTGTCTAGTTCAGTTGTCAGGGCGAAAATGGCGAAGCGAGCCTCGAAAATATTTTTCATAGTGTTATTGCCGTTGCTACACGTCTTACATTATAAATACAGGTCTGAAATGATGTGTCAGGCTAACCTAACACTCCATTTCAAAACCCTCAGATAAAAATGTAAAGGAAGTAAGTCATCGTGCCTAATCACGATGCCATCTTTTAACAGTTTTATCTCTCGTTTCGCCACTCACGCAAGAAAGGACTATATTAAAAAAGTAGCAATCTTTTGCTTTCTGAAAACCGTACAGGTGTCCCTATATAAATTCCAGCAGGGATTTAGTATCTTTTCTCAATACCTATTATTCCCAGTCTATATCCACGTAAACTATAAAACCCTTCGTAGATAAAATAGGGTTGTAGGTCATAAAACCGAAGTCAATATCTTTTACTTTACACAAATTGCAAATGAAATATGTGTTCATGTACTTACGTGTAATTTTATACGTAAACAAATTATAAAGTAAAATTGGATACTACCGAAAAGTAATTTGTTTGCAAAGTTGATACCAATACACGAAGTTAAAAAGTTTGGCATGTAAATTAGCCGAAGTCCGACAGCGTTTGATTCCACTTTATGGTTCAACTTATTCGAGTATAGCTGTCTAAAAAGGCACGCTTGTCGTCCAATCCTAATCTTTATTAACTCCGTGTAAACTCTGATAGATAGCAGCCAGTCGAAAATTAATTACCACGAACTTCAGGGACCCGTCAATTACACCGCGCCATTATTCTATTCGGACTCTCCCCACATTTTGGAAGGGATATCTAAATGATTTTGATTGTACGAATTACGGCTAACTGCCATCGATATTATGGATAGTTGGGAAATTTTACTAGTGGCTAAGATAATTTAAGCGTTATATCGTAATAGATATCTATTAATGACTTGTAAGTCATATTAAATATTATACATACAATAATTAAAATTTGTTTTACCATAAACGGCACGTAATTGGGGTTGATTTTATTGTCATTGTCTCTGTACCGCATTAAGGTCAAAAAATAGATTTAAAAATAGAGTATTTGTATGAGCTTATCATTTGATAAGTTGGTAGGTAGGCAGTAGGTAGTACCTAGTAGGTAAATATTCCCAGACAGAGCTAGAACAAAAGTACTTTGGCAAATCAGGATGAATGTACCTAGTCTCTACTTACATATATTTATGTGTGTTAAAAAATTTTATCACAATAACATGAACTTTACAGGCTATTAGTTAAAATCGTGTTATTTGTCGTTGACGAATACGACATATAAAACGAAGAGAAAAACGTAAAACCGCTTTCCCAACTTTTTCATTTAAAGTTTGCTGTAAAAATTGTGTTAAGTTTCTAGACCTCGGTAAGGTTTAGAAACTTCGCCGTTGTGTTTATGTACCTCATTCTTTTAATAACTGTGTTTACTTCAGTGTGGATTGTCCAAAATCGTTTATGTCTAGAAGTATTTAGTTTGTTGTGTATACACAACCTCAACAATTTTCTTACTATATTAAGAAAATTTTCTTACTATAGTAAGAAAATTGTTGAGGTGAATATAGACAAAATTTTACGTAATCATATTAAAGAATGTTACACATTACATTATTTCATATAGTTACGTAAAATCTATCATCGTACTCATAAAACAAGCGACTCTACATAGGTGTCTAGCTTTTCAGCGCGTTTACTTAATCCCATAAAACACAAAACAAATGAGATAGAATAAGTAAAAAGTGGAAATTCTAACGATGAGCTAATGCACAGAAGTCAAAACATTACAAAATACATCACACGACCCGTTCTACAAAGCTTAATAACAACAAAAAATAAAACCTAAAATGTATTTTCAACTACTTCATAAAACTGCGTAAGTGTTTCATGAGGTATGTTCACGGATTGTGATTTCCTTAAAACCGCAAAGAACACGCAATCGACACTGACGACCATGTAATTAACAACCTCTGTCAAATTCACACCCAGTGCTTGCTTTTAAGCATGATTAGTTCAAATCGCGAAAAAAAGGCTAAGTATGATTTAAAATGTCTTTCACAGCAGTCTTGGGGTGTTTTGGAAAAATTATGTTGCTACCGTTTATATGTATAATAACATTAACCATGCATTTTGATTACGTCAAACAATTGTTACTCTTCTCATTTTTAATTATAGAATCTCTTCTAACATTCTGCTGTATATTACTTAGTTATTTTATATAAATACTTATTGCTTTGTAAAGCCACTTTTTAATCGGACTTTAAAACCAACGGTTTGGTTAGGCTGCTTACCGCCTAAATGACCCATAGGCGAACATGCTACTTATAAGTTACCTACAGTATCTACATCCTTCATACTCGTATTAGTTATGTATTAGTAGTCATTAACGTTCATTACAAATTAAAATTCGAATTCCGACTGTGACAAAAATTACCATCATTATTTTTATTCCACAGCGTTTGCAGTATTCAGAAAAAGATTTATGTAAAATAAAAGAAAAGGAACTATGTATTTGGTAACGTCGTATTGAATATGTTGAAATCATCACAAAATATCCCTCCCTGGATTTGAGTAATATAATATGTATTTGTACATACGTTAAATTGCTCCAGTATTTTTTTTGAACTATTGCAAAATACTATAGTTATTGTTCTATTTTTTATCCACTGTAAGTACCTATCTATATGTATATTTTCAAAAACATTTAAGTCTGTTTAAGTCGTTAGAGTAATTTAAGACCTCACATTGTTAATGCTGAATATGTAGGTAACACCATTAATAGATTTGGGAGTATGTTAAAGAATAAGCAATAGTAGATTTAAGCAGTACTATTTTTTAGTGTACAGGGATGCGGTCATTTATTGATGTATATTATGTTCATTTCTTTAATTCTTTTAAGAAATAAAATTTTCAGCCCAAATTATTTCTTTTGTAAAGCATGGGTAAAAGGTTTTTATAACAGAAAAGGATTTCACTTCGCACACTAATCCAGTAGGTACGTTGTGAAGGCGCGCCTAGATATTTCTACTGTATTGTAGCTTGACTATTTAACCACAATAAGAGGGCTGACTGACTCTAGTTCTGCAATAATCGATATACATTTATCAAATTGTATACGACCATACTTTTATCGTTTTTAATATCTTAACGGTCGACAGAAATATTAATACATTATTCGACGATTCCCTTAGAGGCCTACTTGTATATTTTAATAATAGATATGTATCTATTTTTACGAAATTGCAATATCATTTTAACCGTCAACATATAAGACGCTCGTTCAACTACACAATTACTTAAATCTGAAATGAAATAAAATGAAAAATCATTTTATCATGTAGGTATACATAATTTTGAGAGTTATGTGCTTATGACAAGTCCTAACATTTTTTTCCCTACCACCGGTTCAGGACGCAATCTGCTGAGAAGAACCGGCGTAAGGAACTCAGCAGAGCTTTTAATTGAATCAAATCATCATTTTAATTGATCTCTTCGATGAAGTCAAGATAATTAAATCGAACTCACTTGGTGAGTTCGTTTTATAACCCAAACAACTTATTAACTCAGAAATTATAAGTTTGATTCGTAGTTTATAGGTACATTATCACCTTTTAATTCATAGAATTATCATTAACATAAACCTGTTTAATTATAGCTGTTGTTAACGCGTTAGTAGTTAGTAAAACGTAAATTTTGTATAATACATACATCTCTGTCTCTCTCTCTCTCCAGTCCATTTTCGTCCCACTGTTAGGTACGGGCCTCCTCCACTTTGGGAGGGGTTATGGTCTACTGTACCGCGCTGACCAGGAGTGCTGGGACAGTGCTTATTTTCGAGTATTTTGTCTCTCACAGAGTATGTTATCTGTGTGCAATATCCCTTAGCTGACTTTCACAACACCCTTAGGCGGAGATGGGGTGGTGACACTTGTATCCTTAATCCGTCACCACACGGATTGTAACAGATTATGTACATGTATATTCTAATATGTATTTACTGAATATAAATAAAAAAACATTGCAGTTGAAAGAGGTCACTTGGTCACTGTTGATTCAATTTAAAACTATGTTAATTTCTCATGCATTCATTTGCATCCAATATCATGTTGTAGGTACGTTTTATATAGATATCTACCTATTTAATGACTTGTTATTTAATTAGAATGAGCGACTGTTGTCAATTTTATAGATACTAATCGTAATCTTATGTATTATCACTACTTTGAGAAAAAATAATGGAATTATATGTATCTTAATGTCGTCGAGATATGCCGAAAATAGATAGTTACTATGAATAGAATATTCGGTTAAAATATGACGTGAATCATAAGAATGTACTAAAAATTTGACAATAAAACCTACCTAGCAATTTGTTTACTGCCTACGCGGTGAGGGGCTTAGCATAATTAAAATTTCAACAATCTTTAGTCAGGAGTCTGCCATTGCGTAACTGTCTCTCTTTCTTTCTCCAGCCCATTAACGTCACGGTCTCCTATACTGCGAGAGCGATTATGGTGTATTATACCGTGCTGACCAGAGGTCGCATAGGGTTTGTTTTTGAGCTTTCCGTCTCTCACAGAAAATGTTATCTGTGTACAAAATTTCTTAGTTGGCTTTTATACCAACCTGGGATGGAAATAGGGGGGTTATACGTGTATTCTTAATTCGTCACCACACAAACACTGTTGCGCAACAGTTGCTTTAAGTTGTATGTACCTATTTAATTCACTTAAACAATTATTTTTGTTAAGAAACTGTTCCTGTACGTTCAACCACTTAGTTATTAACATAATTGAATATTTTCATAAACGTGGAACTTCTTGAAGGCTTCTTAGTTCTACCTGTGATAGGGAAATTGTCTTTGTCAACTGAGTTATATGCGTTTTATATGACAATGCGTATATGACAAAAAATTACAATATCTGTTACAATAAATTTATATTTTTTAAGTTAATTTTTAAAGTAACTGACACATTTATAATACAATACTCTAATGGTCTTCTTATTCATAATGACTTATCGGAGGTTTAAAAGTTCGCTAAAATGGGTTCGCGAAAATTGTCAAAACTTGTTACTCATAATAGTCTTTATGATAAATCGTTTTTTATCTCTCCGATAAAATCTCCGTTTAAACCTCCGATAAGCAATTATGAATAAAACCATTTGTGTATAGTAGACCATAATCACTCTCAAAGTGTAGGAGGTCCGTGCCCAACAGTGGGACGTTAATGGGAGAAAGAGAGAGAGGATTGGTCTTCAGTCAATATTACTGAAATATCACGTATTCTACCTTAAATTTTTTAGGCTTTTAATTTGAAAATATTTCATAATTAAAGTTTGTAAATTTAATAGCGTTCAATATGCAATTGACGGGCTTCGTGGTGGAGTGGTTTATGTAATGGACTGCCGATCACGAGGTCGCGGATTCGATTCCCGCTTGGGACAATCATTTGTGTGTTATTCATAAATGTCATACAAATGTTTGTACTACGTCTGGGTGTTTTCTATGTATTATAAGTATGTATTTACAAAAGAAAAGTAGTATATGTAGTCTATCCGTATCTGGTTCCCCTAATACAAGCATAGAAATATAGCTTACTTTGGGACCAGAGGACGTTGTGTGAAATGTCCTGAATATTTTTTAATTTTTTTTTTATTTTAATAAAAAAACAAATATAAATTTAGTAGTGTTTCGCAAAACAAATGCGCAGCCTACTAAAATAATATCAATAACCTAAATTGTGAAAGTATTTTTATACATTTTGTGCTCTTTTTCGTTAAAACCCCCCTCGACATGTAATGTCGATGTAAAAGAAAATGCATTTTTACGAATAGGTATGTACTAAATGAATACTGAATTCGTAAAACTTCTTTAGAGCTCACGGTACTGGACATTCTATTAGATAAAGCATTTTAGTTTTAAAAATATATCTACCATAATAACATCGACCTCTTTCCAGAGTATTTGAGTCAATACACCTAAACGTCCATGTTCAATAGCTGATGTGAAAACGTTTGCTAAGTTATGAACATTTTTCAGATATTATCTTCTTCGTAGTGGTTTTATTGGCATCGCATTCCGACAGTTCAATAACGAATTCTACCTAAATGTAAGTATTATATCTGTTATATGAACATTTATGAAATTATAATAAACTTATATTTTTTTATAATAACAAATTATTAAATATTCGTGGATATGTCATCGCCGGTTTACTTCGAAAGAGTCAAGTGCCTAGCACTTACCACCGTCGTTGCGCAAGTAAAACCAGATGTATGAGTGTGGATGAAGCCAAGGAAACGTCTTTGGATCGTTGCAGATGGCGCTCTATCTATAGTCTCTGCCTACCCCAATAGGACAAAGGCGTGATGTCATGACGATGATGATGATGATTTCTAATATTCGGCCGACAGTGCTAAAACAGTGTGTCAAGTGTCAATGCATGTAATTACTGTAAAAATTAAGACTTTTCAGAATCGTGCTTTATTAAACGACTTATACTTGCTAGCTTACTGAAAACTGACTTGATATATGTAATAATAGTGTTAACTAATTACATATATTAGTTTAGTCGACAAAAATAAAGCAAGAAAAGACTGTTCAATAAAAAGTTAGACACCTGTCATAATTATTTTTGTCCTCGAAAAGTTATTAATAATCCAATTTGTTATGAGAATCCTTACTTGTGTAAATTATAACATTTGTATCCTTACTTGTGTATATTTTTATAACATTTTAACATTGACGGGCCTCGTGGTGTTCGTTGAAACTCGTGTTTCCGGTAATGGATTGCCGTTCACGAGGTCGCGGGTTCGATTCCCGCTCGGGACAATAATTTGTGTGATATTTATAATTGTCATACAAATATTTGTCCTGCGTCTGGGTGTTTACTGTGTATTTTATGTATGTATTTACAAAAGAAAAGTAGTTTATGTATTATATCCGTATTCTGGTACCCATAACACAAGCATAATAAGCTTAGCTTGGGACCAGACGGCGTTGTGTGAAATATCTATAAATAAATATTTACTAAGTATCTTAACATGAATATGTAATTAGAATTAGATAATAGGGTGGATTCGCCCAACTATAGACAATCCGATTACTTGGGTTGGTACTATCCGAAAATAAACCTATCTACCTGAACAACAAGATTTTCCCGTTATCTGACAAATTGCCAACGACGGGATTAAGTCTCTATCAAAGTAATATAGACGATGTATGACCACAGGTATTAAAATTATCTGCTTCGTTACTAGTTACGTTGTATGTCTGATGTCAACTTTGAAAAGAGACATCGAAATAATTTTATTTTTAAATTAGTTATTTTAATGAAAATGCATAAGTTAGTGCTGAGTTTGTTTTCCTACTTTTTACTAATTTCGTGTATATGTTTCTTGTTTTTACGTTTGAATACGAACAAGCATAGTCTGTAGCTAGTTACGGTTGTGCTTGTTTGAATCCAATTATTTGATCTATATTTGTTTGAGATTCTACAACTTTTTTTAAAGTCTAAGTTTTTGCTAAGGCGATTCCGGAAAGATATAATACTAGCTGTTGCCCGCGACTCCGTCCGCGTGGAGTTTGGAAAATTTTTTTTTCGCAATAAAAGGTAGCCTATGTCTTTTCTCGGGGTCTAAAGATTGTCTGTGCCAAATTTCATTAAAATCGGTTGAGAGGTTTAAGCGGGAAAGCGTAACAGACAGACAGACAGAGTTACTTTGGCATTTATAATATTAGTAGGGATAATATATATAATTCCTCTAATATATGTATTTACATAGTGCATTTGCTCCAATAAACATCTAAGAGCTTTTTAAGAAAGTAATCTCTGTGACTTACAGCCGATTCGATCGAGTTTTATAAACAAGATATAACCATATTATTAAAGTTATTACACAGTTAGGTGAAGATATTATATTTAAAAGCTAATTTTGTAATAACTATAATATAGTTATTTTAAGGCTATCAATGTGACACTTTAATCTACACAATTTATAATAGTAATGAAATAAGTTTTTATAGCAACGACTTGTCTGGCCTTTATAATAACTCAGTTATATTTTAGTCACGCCCAAAACTTCAAAATCACATCAAACTTTATACCCTTTAATTTATGGACTAGCTTCTTAATATTATGGAAAACAAAAATCTTTGATAAAACTTTTGTACCCTTTATGCAAAGAAAATGTTAGGTATAATTTTGTTATAACCAATAATAAGGCAATAAAAATACAATTCGGTACTGCTCAAGTTTAGATTAGGAATAAGTTACTACGCCTGTATATTCATTTTTAATGATGCGTCTATGTAAACATTCATGAGATCCGCGTAAATAGCTAACGTTTCAGGAAAGAGGGCTCTTGACTTTAATTTGAATAAAAGTACACAAATAAGGCGCGCGTGACGTAACTTTAATGTAATATTTATGAACATAATATTATGTAAGTACATAACGCGCGGAATGCCTCAAATACAATAATGTTAGAACAAACTGCGAACTCAATTAGAATTTGCTGTCGTAAAGGGCTATTGGATTTTGTACGTAAGTGTACTTTGTTATCATCCCAGATAGAAACTCGCTCGAGTCCGGACAGAAAGCGCGCTTTTATCTTTTTTATACGAAGCTACATTGCGCGAATGCACGCCAAGTAGAGTAGAACAGGCATATGAGTTTCATTTCCCATGCACTTGTAACTACTTTGTTAATTTCATTAAGATCGATATTGTTTGTACAAAGAATAAATTCATATTTCGTAATATAAACAAACGATTTATGAAAATCCGTAGAGTGGTATAAAATGTAGTATAGTACTACATTTTATACCACTCTACGGATTTTCATAAATCGTTTGTTTGCTGACAGAAAATATTCCCTATCGCTTCATATTTTATTATAAAACATAGCTACTCTATTTCTCTATGGACCTTAATACATTTTCGGAAATAGTTTTTGAATAATATTGTTCTAGAATCTCTCTTGTTACCATAATTTTTACAACTTATAATCGTAATAGGACCTAATATTTGGTTGAATTATGACTCATCTGTCTTAAAAAATTTTGAAGCAGTATTTTTCATGGGACCAATAACATAGAAAGATAAAGTCGGCAAATGAATTTAAGTTGTTTGTAGAGTCCCTAAATACGAATATTCCTGACGATATATTTAGCAAAAGCATATAATTTAATTGTTAAAAAATGTCTTACATATCCAAAGCCGGCTTCAAAGATTATTTACTAGAGAAATATCTTAAAAGCAATTTTGATTCTGATTTGACCGAACATTGTCATTAGAGTTTTGGCATATAATGATTACAAATTAGAAATTCTTTTAGAGTGTCAATTTATGTTGAACGTGAATCTTTAGACTTCATTTTATTTACCTACTTGTATAATATTTTTGCGATATTATTTAATGATTACGATCACAACGTTATATCTTTATTCAAATCCTAAAATAATAACTGTGCACTCATTGTTGGAACAGACGACAGACGTGTTTGTTAAAACCAACTAAATAATATAATAATAGACAAAAAATGTCGTTGTTAGTAGTAAAACTAAGATAAATCATAACTAATTCATGTTGTTTTATAAAATACACGTTTATACAATAAAAAAATAGAACTTCTTTGTATAGATTGCGCACAAATAGGTTTTGTAGAAAGCTTCCAAAAGAAATCGTTTAAAAACAAAAGGAACCGTAAAATCACACCGTCACTTATTCACAACAAACCTTCGGCACAAATAATTAAAATGATGTGAATAGTTTCTCCGTATGTAAATAATAATAAAAAGCTGTCACGTAATTGGTAATGAGCGATCGCGGACTAAAAGGGCGCGGGTATGCGCGCCGAGCGCCGGGACATGAATGCGGGGGCGTTAAGTCACCACCAGCTTCCAGCTTTTCCCTACGTCACCCCTTCCCGCACCCCGCACCGTGTACCCCCATATCTGATAACCAGCTACTTTGGAAGTCACTAAACTCTGTCATGAATGTTACCAAGCATCAACATACAACTTGTAAGGGAAAATGTCAGTTTTATTGAACAGCGGTCGCCATTGCGCCACTAACCTTTCTTTGTGTGAAAATCGATGTTTTATCGTCTATTAAGTGTTACTAAATGAGCTTTGTTCTAACTTTGACATGTCTCCGCTAATCTTTTTAAAGTTTTTAACAATATATGCTATTACTTTAATCACGACGGTAATTCGAGCAGATACAATCACATTTTCAGGCGGCTATCTTTAAAAAAACGAGCTTTAAAAATATAAAAATTATTTTCTCAAACTTTATACGCAAAATTGCTACAAACCTATTATTAAATAGCTAATTGTTTAAAAATTGAACTGTGGGTCATCGTTTCTATTAATGTTGTAAATAAATTTGACTTGGCCCACAAAATGTACATAATAAGTATTAGCTAAATAAATAACAAACACGTTACATGTAAAACATAGATTATTAGTAATTTCTGTTAGAAAGATTAGTACCTAATTATTTTCCTCTACTGAAAGTAACCTTGTGCTTGGTATATCGATATTCTCTTAGAAGAAGTCGGTAACTGTAAGCTGTAAGAAGGTTATCGTAAACATACATACGGTTTGATGTAGTAGAATATTATGCATCTTGCTTTATGTTGCTGTCAGCTTAATGATACTTAACTAAGAATTTTGAAATGGAAGTCATTAGATAGAATCAGGTTACTAGTACAGAATTTGCTAATTTGGTAGGTATAAGTTATATCATTATCAGGAAATGTAAAATAACTGGGATAGAGAAAAGCCCGATAAATTAGGCGCATACATATATATTAATGTCGAAAAAAATAAGTCTGTTCTTGATAATTGTAGAATATTTCACATAGTTCCGATATTTGGCGTTCAAGAATCCGTTACCTGGATATATAGATTAATTGATACGAACAAAGCTAATAAAAACGAGATAAAAATAAAAATAATGATATTCTATTAAAATTACACCATTCGTACCATTACTGAGATTAATTTTTTCAATGTCTTGTATGAAAAACGTATAAAGGCTTTTATCAATCCCTTTTAAATTGGCTCTTTATTTACAAAAAATGTTGTATTATTTTATTTTTCAATGTTTGTATGCAGTAACAGAAAATCCGTTTGTAAAGTAAAAACAGAAAGATGACGTATAAACAAATAAATAAATATTAACATTTTTAACATGCTTTTATAAGTTCGGTACGTATCTATCAATGTCTTAATCTACGTAACGGAATTTTTGAAAGAGATTTTCACCCACTTGCAATAGTCGGATTATCTGAAATTTTGCACACATGTTAAGGGCCTACATCAATATTATCGTATATCATCGCCGACACGTACATATTAACACAGCCAGTAGGCACAGAAAATGAAGAATTAGGGATACTTTTCCTATTTACTCAAAA
This sequence comes from Orgyia antiqua, assembly GCA_916999025.1. Lineage (NCBI taxonomy): Eukaryota > Metazoa > Arthropoda > Insecta > Lepidoptera > Erebidae > Orgyia > Orgyia antiqua. The sequence goes on from OU779862.1 coordinate 28,125,072, forward strand.
TCTACTAAATATATTTTAATTCTGATTTACGTGTTTCTATATATAATAGTTACTTATGTTTTTAAAGTTATTTCATTAGTTAATACGCGATAATAGACCGACAAATGAAAAAAATAAAAAATTAGAGAGGTTGTTTCGCTAAGATTTTCTATCGAGAAAACTTTTTTCAATCGCGTTTCTGAGTTTATGCGATCCTAGATCATATATTGAAAAAACATATACTTAAAAATTAGAGCTCTAGCCATTCAATCTAAAGAAACAATGAAAACTTCGTACGTAGAAAAATGCACGAAGCTATTTTGGTATCCTCTTAAGATTAAAAACGGATGTTAATGCAATAATTTACAAAAATATTTAGTATTTTCAGGTGTGGTTTTTAGTTTTTAACTAAGCAAATTATTATGTTTGTCAAATATGCATTGAAGGGACTAAAATATTCCCAGGGTTAAAAGAAACATAATCGATTAAGAGAAACGAGTTGTTGCATCAGAAAAGTATTTTTCTATTTTCAATCAGCCAGTATGGTGTACCTCCAATTTACTCTGAGTTCGACGTATGCGCAATTCTTACTAAAGCCCTGGCAGAATTGCGTCAGAAAATGCCGTTCAATCAATCCCTTATTTCCTTTCAAATAGTATCGTAGTTGGATATAATTTTATTCACGTTTATTAAATATTTACATTCGAGATTATAGGTCAGTGCTCAGTATAAACATTCGGGCGATAATTTTATTTATTTCACTACGTCTATTTCACTACGTCTTTAATAAATTCAATATCTACCTCAACTAGATTCTTATTAATATTATACATGTCCACAGTTTTCGGTATCTGTTTAAATTTTTTTTTAAATTGTTACATCTTTATCGGTCCTCTAATATGTGTGCAAAATTTCAGAACAATCCGATTACTGTAAGTATGTTAAAATCACTTTCAGAGAATCTGTTACATAGATTAAAACATTGATAGATACCTACCGAACTAATATAAGCGTGTTAAAAAGAGAATTATCTGCTGAATTAATTTATAGCGACATTAGTTAACATTAGTGTTTGTCTAAGTTAAAATGGATGCTAAGATCAGGAATTCTTTCTTGAGATATTCGCAACATATTTATACAGAATGCTAAATCTAAATCCTGAGTATTCTGTGATCCTGGTTGAGGTTCGGCGTTAACAATAATTTCGTATAAAGTAAGCAATAAAGTATTTTCCATTTTATAAAATTGTTTATGGTATACATAATTGTATAGATCATGTAATACTCAAAGTATTGTCAACATGGTTGATCCCTCAGATTTTAATATTGTAAGTTTTAAACAGTACCGTATATTGTTGCGCTGTTACGAGTATGTCACATCGGGTTAATATGTGTCGAGCTTGAGATATTTCAACGCTATATATTTATTGGATTTTGTAACACGTTCACGTCTATTACGATTTTCCAGGCAACAGTACATGTCAAATATAACCTAGAATGTATTTTCATTTGTGTGTTGAACGATAGGTATAAACAATTGGTTTTACAATTTTCAGCATTTTATTTTTCTTTTCAGTTCTGCAAAATAGGGTTCAGCTGTTGTTTTATTGTGGTAATGTCAATAAGTCTTTATCTACTACTAACCACTTTCCTTTTCTTTCATTTCATCTATAAAATCATTTTCCTCCTGATAAATAAGTGAAAAAGTGAATGTATCTTTTCCTTTTCTAAGCGAATGGAATAATGTGATAGGTATAATTCTATTAATTAGCAATGTTAATTAATATGGCTGCTCTGAAAGTAATTTTGCACACACATTATGGACCGATGACGATGGAATCATGTATTAGATAATAATATTCAGGATTATCAAGTGTATTTTTTTAATTATTTTAAAACAACTGATTTTAGAATTAACAATAAATCAATAATAAATAAATCAATAAATATTGCCATATTATAGATGAAGAGTATATCTATGCTTGTATCACTTTCATTTTTTCAAAACATAGTAACTAAAAGAAATATGACCATCCGAAAATCCCGTTTTTTCGATTTTCTTTAGGTAAAGTTGCAGCGACTATCACACATATTTGGTAAGGTTTTACCAAAAAAGAAAGTGATACAAGCATAGATATACTCTTCATCTATAATATGGCGAAAAAACAATTAAAATCTGTTTAACTTTCGTAAAGAAAAATGGGGAGTACGAAACGTGTTTTTTTTTTCAAAGAATTTGTAGGTAAAATCTGCTTCAGCTATATTTGTCCCTTTCAGCGCGGCGCTTGGAAATAGGGATAGCAATACGTAAGGCAAATACCTAAATTAGGAGTACAGTACCCTCTTAATACGGAAAAATATCACGGCAGCTTGTTGGTTTAGAAAAGTGAAACGGATTTCCAAAGGTCGTGGGTTTAAGTCCCATTCATGAAAACCCGCCAATCTAGCACCTGCTAGATTAGAATTCCACTTATAAATTAAAATTTAACAACCCTAGCTAGAAAAAATATGTTTGTTAAATACTAAATTCTTCGTAACGTAATTAGGAATAAGAACGAAGATATTATAAAATAATTATGGTTTACCTAACTAGAATTAAATAAGCCTTGTTTGTTTCGTTAAGGAAAAAATGTTAAATCATGTTGTTTTAATGAATTTTGGTGCAAACGCGAAGTTCGGAGAAACTAACTTCTGTGCGGCTAACTTAGCGCAAATTATAATTGGAATACTATTCATCTTGGTAGCCACAATAGAATAACCAATTAAAATAGTAATAACTATGCTATGATGCTTAGTAAACACAGCAGTGGAATAATTTGTTATGCTCGCAATAATTTATTATGTCTTCGTATTGAAATTTTCGTGAGTTTGAGTCATATTAGAAATATTATGTTACCGGTACGCCGGACGCCGCTGCGCACCCGTCCTGAAGATGAGCATCGGATATGCTCGAAACCTGGGTCGACATCATCGATCCCAGAACAGTGAGTGTTAGCCGGTAACATAATATTTCTAATTTATTATGTCTGTGCAAGATACTTGTGACTTGTAGTTAAAAACATAACAGATATGTGATTTGCACTAGAGAAGAAATAGTCCGTGTGGTGACGGGTTAAGAATACTAGTGTCACCACCCCATTTGCTTCCCTGGGTGCTGTAAAAGTCAGCTAAGGAATATTACACGGATAACATCCTCTGTGAGAGACAGAAAACTCTAAAATAATGCCAAGACGCCTCGTCTGCGCGGAATAATAGACCTTAATCCCTCCCAATGTGGAGGAGGCCCGTGCCTAACAGTGGGATATAGGCTGGAGAAAGAAAGAGAAGAAATTGTATGATTTTTTTGAACCTGCAAATATATTAGAATATAAAGGCATATATCAGTTTGTAATTTTCGTAAATAGTTGTATTTCAAAACAAGCCTTTCGACATTACAATGGATTGTAGACAAATATCGCCAAGTACGTTTAACATAATGTTTCTTTAAAATCACGATTGAATTACGTAGTACCTACCCAAAACTGCTGCCAGTTGATACAGTTTGATTAACTCTGACAGATGTAATATAAGCGTTATAAAAACACTTTTATTCGTTTTTAATATTTTATATATTGTAAATGACAACATTTTTATATTAACTGATCAAAGTTCAGCTGCAAAAAAAATCTAATAACGCAACAAAAACCGATTTATCATGAAATGATAATAAAATAGACCATCACGGTGTCTGTAATAAATAACAAATATATATCAGGGTGAACATCTGTCTCTATTGCGTCTAAACAACTGGTATCTTATCGACGTCGTCGGCGGAAAATTGCATCAGGGAAATATCTGTCTAGTGATAGCCCCTTTACGAGTTATAAGCACTATTTTATTAAATTCCCATTTTGCAATTTAGATTTAAAACGTTTTATAGTGTACTAGCTGTAACCTGCAACTTAAAACGCGTGAAATTTAGAAAAGAAATCCATACACATTTAAAATAAAAGCCATCCATCAAACGTTATTTAAAAAAAAACGCATCGAAATCTGTTGCGTGGTTTTGAAGATATAAGCTCACATAGAAAAATAACAACAAAAACAAAACATACAAAACAACATACATACAAAAATAACAACTTAAAGGAACGTAAGGATTAAATTGTCTAGTATATATTTTACTAGCTGTAGCCCGCGACTCTGTCTGCGTGTAGTTTAGAAAATTTTCCACGTTTTTGCAACATTGTTCACTACTGCTTCGCTTCTACTGGTCGTAGCTTGATGTTTTATAGCCTAATGCCTTCCTCGATAAATGGCCTATCTAACACTGAAAGAATTTTTCAAATCGGCTCAGTGGTTCTTGAGATTAGCGCGTTTAAACAAACAAACAAACTCTTCCGCTTTATAATCTAATATATAAAATTCACGTGTCACAGTGTTAGTTACCGTACTCCTCCGAAACGGCTTGACCGATTTTTATGAAATTTTACATGCGTATTCAGTAGGTCTGAGAATCGGCCAACATCTATTTTTCAAACCTTTTTTCTTTTTTAGTATGGCAAAACAACGTTTGCTGGGTCAGCTAGTATTAGTATAGATATCATCTTTTTATTTATCAAAAAATATAAAAATTCTGTGGATTATTATTTCCATCACGTGTTTGGATGTAAAGAACTCATTGTTATTTCCTAAATTCGGTTAATTGCAGGTGTGTAAAACTTTAAGTAATTTTATTCCTATTTACTTCTTTAAACTCCTCGGCGTAATTTGTCGTAAAGAGCATACAAAGTTTTTGCTTAACATGTCGATATCTAGATTGATAATAGAGTAAGTATACATTGTTTATATTGAGGTCTTATAAGTTATTCGTCGACAATAACAAAAGTTTCAGAGATTGTGATAACCCCTTCAACATATTTCAGTATTAATTTATTTAAGATAACGCTAAAAATCTATAGTTACATAAGCGAAACGCGCACAACTGTTTTCTGTTTTCCTTACTAGTCATAATAGTTATCTGTCTTCCGTGCAGATTACTGTGTAAATATTTACTTACATCCATTTCATAATGGAATATTTAGTACTAAGTTATATTATATTTAAACAAATATTGAAACATGAAATTCTTTCACACTGTATTTTCATTTCTTTAATTACTTTTATAACGTAAAAATTAGAGTTCAGAAACCAATTAAAATACTTACTTTAAAAACTTACTATTTATAAGCTAAGCCCTTTCTTAAACTAAGCACAGATGTACCAATTAGAGTGACTATGGCTACATCAGTTACTTGGCTTGAAGCCACATAAATATCTATGTGTGCATGAAATACATCTATGCGTGTCTCTGATACAGGCTATACGTCAAATGAAACATTATTAGTCTATGAAGTACGATTTAGCTAAGCCAACTTTACCTACTTCAAGATTGAATGCGTATCCATTATGTGGCAAATATGTGATCCTAAGTAACACTAACGTAGTAGATAAGAAGCGAAATATTTGAACATAGTTTACACTTCTTGAAATGTCAGATAATTCTGTTGCAATTATTGAGGAGCGATAGGAATGCAAATAATTATCCTACATTAATTTATTAATTTTTGCAATTAGGTCGTGGTTCAAGTCCCGCTCATGGTTATAATTTTTTCCACTATAATTTAGTTTATTTAGTTAAAGCATAGCAAGTCAATTGCAAAAATTAATAAATTAATGTAGAAATACATGTACAGTCATTATTTCGGTCCAATTGTGTTCTGTAAAGAACACTAAGTGATCGATTGATCGAGTTGGTGCAAACCGCTCAACAGATGGCGTTGTACAAAAATCATCGCGCGATGTTTAACTCACATTGAGAAGATAGTAGTGGAAGATTTGGTAAACATGTGCGGGAACCATGATAGCTCAGATGGGAGAGCAACGGGGGGTTCGAGCCCCGCTCATTTTTCCACTATAATTTAGTTTATTTAATAAGTATCCTTTCAGCATGTGGGTTTTTATTTCAATCATTCATTATTTTTTTTCATTCTAGCAAAGCTGGAATTTAGATAATTTTCCCCGTATTTGCAACATTTTTCACTGATGCTGCGCTCCTATTGGTCGGAGCATTCTAGCCTATAACCTTTTAAAGTTAAAGATTTTTTTAAATTGGCGCAGTAGTTCCTGAGATTAGCGCGTTCAAACAAACAAACAAACTCTTCAGCGTTTTAATATTAGTACCTATAGATTATTCGCGGATTTAATCAAGATTTCAATCGTTTTAAAATAAACCATGTATTTCTGTGACGCAAATGCCTTGTTTATGCTTATCTAACTGAGGGTAGATGTCAGCCGCATACATGTAATGTCACTCCGAGCAATGAGGCTCGACGACATGACACTTGACTGATTCCCTCGTTAATTTGTAACATAAATCTTAAATTTGCGCGAAGCAAATATATACTACAAATTAATCTTACGAAGAGCGACAAATTCAAAATTATTATTATTAAAACCAGGTCACATTTTGATAAGTGTTAATGTGTGTGTTAATTGTAACTGTTACCTGATTGGTGTATGCAATGGTAGGTCATAAGTAAATGTCTTAAGTGTGAGTACTTTCTCATTCAATACAATTAAAATTCGTCAGATTATCTCATTAATATGTATATTGAGGTTTTTATGCGTGTATTTTCAATAAGTGTATAACGTCGAATGGGAACGCGTTAAATTTAAAGCGGAATTGTATCAAGTCTGGAAAATATCATTCGATGTCACCAAGTAGAGCTGTTACAATTCCCATATAATTTCGCGTTGACTTTGACAGTCGTCGATTTAGACAGTGAAACACATTCAAAATCGTGTACTAAGCTTGGCCGGCTATTAGTTATAATATAAGCGTTGATCGGGTTATAAGATATTTTATCATAGTAATAATATGATCTAAATACGTATACTTAATTGATAAATAACGGTCAAGAAACTGCATTTATGACATGTGCGGTTAACACTCGCATTAACACTAATCATAATACAAACAACATTTGATACTGTATACTAGTACCTATATACTGTTATTGCAGTCACAATTGAGATAAAAACGTTCTAGCATAACAATAACGTACATTTATATTAACTAGATGTGACAAACGAAATAATACCTACAAACGACAAGGGTTTTACATACCTTTTTACTTTTATGTAATTTTCTTTAAGATAAATTGTTTCAAAGTACATACAGAAATAAAAAATGTACAGAATTTCTACTTGAAGTTTAAATTCTTTTACAGACCTCGTTTACAATCTTCTGTGAGGAATGGACCTTTGTTTTGAAAAGGTAAATAAGCATGCTGCTACGCGTTTGTATAGAGTTTTTTCATATGGTTTATGTTCCTTTATTACAAAGAATGTGCAGCCGTGATAGCATTTGTGATGCATAATAATTTGCTTACTTCAAGAACAAAATAATACGCTTGAAATCATTGAATATTATTGTCATCAGTCCTTAAGAGGGCACGATACCAAATTATGCTCCATACAAAAATATGGGTATCGTACTTCCCTTTTTTCTTCGCGAAAGTTAAACCGATTTAACTGTTTAACTGTTCTGGTCTACGCTGTATTATATATGAAGAGTATATCTATGCTTCTGTCACTTTATTTTTTCAATACTTATTATCTAAAAGAAATATGACCATCCGAAAATCCCGTATTTTTCGGTTTTCTTCAGGTAAAGTTGCAGCGTCTATCACACATATTTGGTAGCGTTTTACCAAAAAAGAAAGTAGAAAAGAAAAAAATAAAGTAGAAAAGAAGAAGCATAGAAACACTCTTCATCTATAATATAGCGTAAAAACAATCAAAATCGGTTTAACTTTCGCGAAGAAAAAAGGGGACTACGAAACGTCTTTTTTTCAAAGAATTTGTAGGTAAAATCTGCTTCAGCTATATTTGTCCCTTTCAGCACGGTGCTCGGGAACAGGGATAGCAATACCTAAGGCAAATACCTATATTAGGAGTACAGTACCTTCTTAATATGTGTGCAAACAGATAAATCTGATTACTGCAAGTAGTGAAAATCGCTTTCATAGATTACGTCATATGGATTAAAACATTGATAGATACGTACCAAACTAATATAAGCGTGTACGTTGTACGTATTTTAAAATGTACATACTTCGGAATTATTATAACAGATTCCTTGTAGCGTAGCCATGATCGAAAAATTCTATTTCTTTCATTTTTCGCTTCATACTATTGTTTAAGCAAGAGCGACATGGGTAATTCGTTATTTGTACACCTTAAACTATAACAGTACAAAAATTGGCCTTATTGATTCTACCTGATAATTGAATTGTATTTCACCAAATTATGTAACAATTAATATCCAGAAAGTAACATAAAGCTGAACTTCTTTACGGCGCTTTTTGAGTAAATTCGTAAGTTAACTTAATTTTTGTGGTCGGTTAACATCGACCTAGAAAGTATCGTGGAACTGTCATCTGCACATGAATCATTAATGAATGCGCTCAATGGAGGCAGGGGCGGGATCCGTCATATCCAGTATAAAGCTGATATTTTAAGGACAGCCGCTGTCGGTAACTTTCGCCGGATATTCTGCCGTAAGTATACGTATTGAGAACTGTAAAACCTTTTCTTTATTAAACTAAACATATATATATATCGGAGAAAAGCATCGTAGACATCACCTGTAATTACAGCCAGAGCAGTCATGTCATCTATCTAAACACATTGTAATACTGGACAAACTAACTACGTTAACTACAACATTATATTAACTACAATGAGATTAATCCGTGGCTTACGACACGTGTGACTGGTTTGGAAGGATCCTTTTATGAATATTCAACGGGTCACCATTCATTCTCATCTAATAAACGAATTACTCACCATTGACACGATTTAAGGACCCACTTCACAATTTCGGAACGACATATATAATTTCTACAAAAGTATATCTGGCTGTTTGTCCGTGTAGTGACGGATTAAGAATACAAGTTTCACTACCTCTTTTCCGTCCCAGGGTGCTGTAAAAGCCAGCTAATGGATATAAGCATACATCTACTGTGACGGAAAACTCGAAACTAAACCCTGTGCCAGCACGCCTGGTCAGCGCGGCACAGTAGATTGTAATCATTCCCAAAGTAGAGGAAGCTCGTGCCTAACAGAGAAACGTTAATGGGCTCAAGAGGGAGGTATATATATAGGTATATATATATATATATTTATCCTGCAAACGATTGGCCGTCCTCTGAAGGAAAAAGTGCATTTAAACGGGCGTCCACCAGCATTGAGCGTCCGTATACCGGACGCCACTTTTTTGAGCGGTTGCTCTGAGACGCTATTGGTCCCAGCTAGCCGTAGTACAAATATCGACGGAAGTAAAAAAATCGTTGAAATGGCTGCAAAAAAATATTAATAAGTTCCCGAAAAAATCTCAGCGCGGGTGAGGCGCTGCTGCAGCGCGTATATCCACACGCGTATATCCAAGCGAATTTCTAGCTACGGACTCGGTTATTTGGCGTCCGTATTTGCGACGTTGCCAGCTCAGCCATAACATTATGACTATAACTCAAACAATATCTACTACAGTCAATACAATATACAAAGTCTTCGAACACATAGGTTTTGCGTTCTATTCGGCGCCCCTCGTGTTATGACATCACTTATTATTCAATGAACTAAGTTAATTAAATAATATTTCATTTGTTACATTAATTACTTTTTTATAAAATATGAAGATAGTTTGAGACTCGGAAAAGAACTTTGAATACTTTTATGTTTCTATGTTTCTATGTAATATAAGTATGTATTTACATAGGGTGTTTCTATGTATTATAAGTATGTATTTACAAAAGAAAAGTAGTATATGTAGTCTATCCGTATCTGGTACCCATAATACAAGCATATAAATATAGCTTACTTTGGGACCAGAGGACGTTGTGTGAAATGTCCTGAATATTTATTTTATTTATTTTATTTTTATCTCTGAAATCATCTATGGGGTAAAAGGAGAATAGAAGTTAGTATAGGGAACCACACCTGCTATATCGAATTGTATTATATCTGATAAGGTAATAGAAAAGGGTGGAAGTTTGCATAACCGTTCTACCGATTGTATAGGGGATACAGAAAGGTTTGGTCAATTTTCAGGACGTAAATTAACTTATGAAACACAAAAAAGAACTTTCTGCAAGACACATAGGTTGAAATTCGTAAACAAAAATGTATCGACTCCTATAATAAATTGATCAGCTGATCGAAATTTTCGAATAGGAGACGAACGTTTCGTAGATACGAGTAGATACACCGTCTAGAATGACTACACCTTTCTGTTACGCCCAGTACATTGGTACCTACCTATCGGTATTTGTTATTTAGTATCGTTAAACTGACGCAAAGCTTTGTGCTATGTACGTACACATAATACGGACGTCCTATTGCAATATACAGACACCCAATAGCTGTATACGGACGTCCAATTGCATAATACGGACGTTCAATTGCAATTGTGATTATGATTTCATCATATATCATCATTTATAATTTTCCGAGAGGTTTCCTTCGCAGAGAATACATTTTACTTGGTCACACCTTACTTTATATTCACAATTCATTAAAGCATGCTGTCCAGCACATTTGATACATTAAATACTTGTTTAATGAAATATGAAGATAGTTTGAGACTCGGGGAAGAACTTTGAATACTTTTACCTCTGAAATCATCTCCTAAGGGGTAAAAGAAGAATAAAAGTTTGTATAAGAAATCTATACCTGCTGTAGCGATTTGTATTATATCTGATAAGGAAATAGAAAAGGATGGAAGTTTGCATAATATTTTGGACTCTTATAATAAATTGATCATCTGATCGAAATTTTTAAATAGAAGACGAACGTTTCGTTGATAGATACAGCGTCTAAAATGACTACACCTTTCTGTTACGCCCAGTACATTAATACCTATCGGTATTTGTTATTTGGTATCATCAAACTGACGCAAAGCTTTGTGCAATGTACGTACACATAATACGGACGTCCTATTGCAATATACAGACGCCCAATGGCTATATACGGACGTGCTATTGCAATATACAGACGCCCAATAGCTGTATACGGACGTCCAATTGCAGAATACGGACGTTCAATTGCAATTGTGATCATGATTGCATCATAATAATATATTATTTATAATTTTCCGAGCGGTTTCCTTCGCAGAGAATTCATTTTACTTGGTCACACCTTACTTTATGTTCGCAATTCATTAAAGCATGCTGTCCAGCACATTTTATACATTAAATACTTGTTTAATGAAATATGAAGATAGTTTGAGACTCGGGGAAGAACTTTGAATACTTTTACCTCTGAAATAATCTCCTAAGGGGTAAAAGAAGAATAAAAGCTTGTATAGGAAATCTCTACCTGCTGTATCGATTTGTATTATATCTGATAAGGAAATAGAAAAGGATGGAAGTTTGCATAATATTTTGGACTCCTATAATAAATTGATCATCTGATCGAAATTTTTGAATAGGAGACGAACGTTTCGTTGATAGATACACCGTCTAAAATGACAATACCTATCGGTATTTGTTATTCCGTATCATCAAACTGACGCAAAGCTTTGTGCAATGTATGTACACATAATACGGACGTCCTATTGCAATATACAGACACCCAATGGCTATATACGGACGTTCAATAGCTGTATACGGACGTTCAATAGCTGTATACGGACGTTCAATAGCAGAATACGGACGTTCAATTGCAATTATGATCACGATTGAAGATAGACGGTACTATATGACTGTAAGCTACCAACTGTAAGCAGAAAGCACGATTCTCAGTATATTTTCATTTTTTTAAATTGTATTTATTGAATTACAAAATCTACCAAATTTCACTAAAGTTTTTAGTAGATAGGTATGTAAACCTAACACATATTTAAATAAATGGGTATTTATCTTTAAGTAGTTCTTGGAAAACCGAGCATCCTTTATAATTTGCCGGGCGGTTCGAGGATTCGGAGGTTGAAATTCGAAAACAAATGTTTGGACTCCTATAATAAGTTGATCAGCTGATCGAAATTTTTGAATAGGAGACCAATATTTGGTTTTTGGGATCTATCTCATGTTTTATGGTAAATTTGTCCAGTTTCGTTGATAGATTATTGGTTTTAAATGACTACACCTTTCTGTTACGCCCAGTACATTGGTACCTATCAGTATTTGTTATTTAGTATCGTCAAACTGACGCAAAACTTTGTGCTATGTACGTACACATAATACGGACGTCCTATTGCAATATACAGACGCCCAATAGCTGTATACGGACGTTCAATAGCAGAATACGGACGTTCAATTGCAATTATGATCACGATTGAAGATAGGCGGTACTATATGACTGTAAGCTACCAACTATAAACAGAAAGCACGGTTCTCAGTATTTTTTCATTTTTTTTAATTATAATTAAGTAATTACAAAATCTATAAAATTTCACTAAAGTTTTTAGTAGATAGGTTATAAAACTAACAAATATTTAAATAAATAGGTATGTAACTTTAAGTAGTTCTTGGAAAACCGAGCATACTTTATAATTTGCCGGGTGGTTCCTTTCCAGGGAACACATTTTACTTGGTCAGACCTTACTTTATGTTCGCAATTCATTAAAGCATGCTGTCCAGCACATTTGATACATTAAATACTTGATTTATAAAATATGAAGTTAGTTTGAGACTCGGGAAATAGAATAGAATAGAAGTGTGCATAGGGAATCTATACCTGCTATATCGATTTGTATTATATTTGATAAGGAAATTAAAAAAGGTGGAAGTTTGCATAACCGGTTTACCGATTGTACAGGGGAAACAGATAGGTTTGGTCAATTTTCAGGACGTAAATTATCTCATGAAACACAACAAAGAACTTTCTCCAAGACACATAGGTTGAAATTCGAAAACAAATGTTTGGACTCCTATAATAAATTGATCAGCTGATCGAAATTTTTGAATAGGAGACCAACATTTGGTTTTTGGGATCTATCTCATGTTTTATGGTAAATTTGTCCAGTTTCGTTGATAGATTATTGGTTTTAAATGACTACACCTTTCTGTTACGCCCAGTACATTGGTACCTATCAGTATTTGTTATTTAGTATCGTCAAACTGACGCAAAGCTTTGTGCTAAGTACGTACACATAATACGGACGTCCTATTGCAACATACAGACGCCCAATAGCTTTATACGGACGTTCAATTGCAGAATACGGACGTTCAATAGCAATTATGATCGTGATTGAAGATATACGGTACTACCAACTGTAAGCAGAAAGCATGGTTCCCAGTATTTGTTAGTTTTTTAATCATAATAAATATGAAATTACAAAATCTACCAAATTTCATTAGAGTTCTTCAATAGGTGTTGCATGAAAGATGGGCATAAGACATTCATTGACCATTCAATCCATTAATTGATAATAATAATTAATATGTGTTAATTATTGTTAATAGTTATGTGTTAATTATGTGTTTAATAGTTATGAGGGTGGTATCAACAGAAATAATCCCGATAGTTGTATCGGTGAACGGTTTAGTCCCAAAGAGCCTCTCACAAAATCTCGAGAGGCTCGGCGTCAATAGCAAGTCGGTGACCGATGCAGAAAGCGGTCTTGCTTGACAATGCCAATAATAATTATGATAATTAATAGGATAATTATAAGGTAGGCAAGTAGTCGTATGTTATTACACGTGGGGTATCCGGCATCCGTATATAGATTATAGATATAAAACTAACAAATGTTTAAATATATGAAATGTTGAAATTGTGTGTCACAAGCAAGCGGTAGGTATCTAAAGAGATGATAAAAGTAAATCTGGCAACGTCGCATTCCCCAAAGTACCTACCATCCTGTCAGGACGTTACATAATCGACGCCATGGCTGAAGTACCACCTATATATCCTGGATGCCTGTAATGTATCATTATGGTTCGGGGTTCAAAAATGTCTGGGCATAACTGCATGACGAATATCTCGAAAAATTTAAATATCAAAAAATGATGTACCCCACGCAGCTAGAAATAAAAAAACTAAGCAATATTCATCAAAACATGTTAGCAAAAGTAAGGGGAACCCGGGGACGTCGTACTGATGGGCTTTGTGCATGACGCCAAAATGATTCTGGGATGTAAATATATATATATATATATATATATATATATATAAAAGATTTTGAAAATAATGACTTAGAAAAACAAAATTTGTTCTGTTGTCTGTTTTCTACGGAATCCTTTAAATAGTTTAAATACCAATTTTGTATCAAAACAATAGTGGTGTATAAATAGCAATATTATAAAAATATCTGTATTACACCACAGAATAAAGTCAAATTACATTATACATATAAAACATAGATTCCATTAAAAGAAAATAGGCAGACACTCAACGTAATAAACGTTTTGGTAGAGACTTAGAATGCAATAAAAATAACAGTTAAATGCACTACGAGTGACAATATCTGCCGATAGTGGCTCGCCGGATACGCACGAGCTGTCCGACCCACATCTGGTATATACCTATCTATGTCTGTGACTATGTCTATCAAACGAGTACGGCGATAGTAGACTATCACACTATGAAAATCAAGCAGACAATTGACCGATATCACAAAGTGAAATGAAACAATAGAAAATGACGTAATTTTACAGAAGAATAATTTTGATATTCAAAGTGGAAACAGCGAAGAAAACGCGATTTATAGATTATAGAATATTTACCAAAATGGATATACCTACCACTTTGTACTTTCTTGAAATAGAACTTTTAACTCTAGTAAGAGATCCTCTCTGTAAGTAGATACTTATATAAAATGTTACACTAATATAAGAAAATAGATGTAACGTTAGCTCTTACAATATATAAAATATTCCCGTGAGATATCCCTACATCTACACACGCAAAAAGTTTCTTCGATAAGTTACTAAGGTCTCTAGATAGTTAATGATACCGTCACGTGTACAGAAGTTAGCTTGTGACAGTTAATAGCTAATGAAAAGCGATGCGCTACTAACGAAGACAAAACACGGGTACAATTGAACTAGTTCTGGAAAGATTAACTCTATGTGTATACGGGACAAGTTCTCGGAGCCAATAAATTCTGCGGAACACGCTCACGAATGGAAATGAGTTTGAAAAAGTTGGGTGACCGCGACAAATATTGTTTGTTTGCTGACGTGATACCGAACCGTAGAAGTTTGCGAACATGATGAAAAGAATGTTGGAAAACTGTCCAACTAATTAAATGAGGTCTATAAGTGTACAAAAATATATTGATTATTAATAAAGCAGTTGGGAGAAACAAC
Organism: Orgyia antiqua; assembly: GCA_916999025.1. Lineage (NCBI taxonomy): Eukaryota > Metazoa > Arthropoda > Insecta > Lepidoptera > Erebidae > Orgyia > Orgyia antiqua. The sequence goes on from OU779862.1 coordinate 28,140,385, forward strand.
TAATAATTTCTACATTAATTTATGAATTTTTGCAATTGACTTGCTATGCTTTTACTAAATAAACTAAATTATAGTGGAACAAATAGTTTATTTAGTTAGTTTATTTAGTAAAAGCATAGCAAGTCAATTGCAAAAATTCATAAATTAATGTAGAAATACATGTACAGTCATTATTTCGGTCCAATTGTGTTCTGTAAAGAACACTAAGTGATCGATTGATCGAGTTGGTGCAAACCGCTCAATATATGGCGTTGTACACAAAAACATCGCACGATGTTTAACTCACATTGATAAGGTTGTAGTGGAGGATTTGGTAAACATATGCGGGAACCATGATAGCTCAGATGGGAGAGCAACGGAACGGTATTCCGAGGTCGTGGGTTCAAGTCCCGCTCATGGTTTTCATTTTTTCCACTATAATTTAGTTTATTTACTAACTAATAATTTTTTACAAATTTTCCAAAATGTTCTGTTTGGCAAATTTAGCGTGATGATAGTCTGCAAGCAATATAGAGTATTATAGGCGAAATACAATAAATTCACAGCTTTTAGCAAATTCTAGGTTTAAAATATAAATGAAGCTTTGACATAGAGTTCTCACTGAAAATTGGCCTTGTTAGCAAGATTTTTATGTATGTACTTAAACAAGCTCGGCAATTTATAACAGACAAAGAGGGTTTACTTAGTGCCTTCTAAAGGTTTTCACGGATGTGCCACTGAAAGAAAATTAATTTATACGTTGGTTCGCTTAGTAGAAAAATTACAAAAGGTAATTAAACAAGATGTCCTTCTTCATTAGCTGAGCTTGGATGCCCTTTGTTAGCTTTAATGAATTTATTTGCTTCATCCTATAGGTACTAGGTAAGTATATCTGCTTATTTTAATAATGACAAACAGTTGGAAGGGATGTTGAACCTGGGTTATAATGTAATAATCATCATTTACAGTTAGTGAGCAAATTATAGTCTGGCCGGAACATTTTATAATTCTGCCGTTGCCTTTTATATAATCTTCTAAGAACTTCTTTACTAAAGCAATAACATTTATTATTTTACAAGATAAAAGGGCAATAATAAAACGGTAACGAATCAATTTTATTGCTCCAGCTTTAATAATATTATTGAATGATAATACTTGCATAGATTGTAAACGCGACAATGTATTTACATTATGTATTTATTGATATATCAAAGCTATTAAATTTTAATTAATTTTTATCATAATGGGCACATTAAGTTGCGATTTATGGATGTAAATTGCATTACAAAAACATTTTGATAAAAATGTTCACGTTTTCGAACAATTACCCTGGACTGTGCGGTCCATGACTTTTTTATTACTTTTTAGAAAACAATATTTCAATAATTATAATAAATCAATACAATGAACCATTGAGAAATATCGGTTTTGTTTTTGACACAGAAGTATATCAAAGACTCAAGTCATTGACCTGCAGTCATTGTTGAATATTTTAATAGAAAAACAATTAAGGGACGTTTTTATATCTAAAACAACGATTTTTATTAATTTTGTGACACTGCGATATGATTATATGTAGGGAGTGTATATTTTGATATATACTTTCATTTCAAATATAAATTAGAACTAATCACTTTGCGATTTATTTACCTACTGACTAGACCTGCCCGAAAACTTTAATGGAATCTCAGACTTGTTTTGAAACTAGCTTATGCCCGCGATTTCACCCGCGTTTATAGCTATTGAGCTCCCATTCCCCAAACATACAGAAACCTTACAAATTGTACAAAAAAGGCATCCTTTTAAATCACTATATTTAGTAAACAAACTGTACCAAAATCCGTTGCATAGTTTTGAAGATGTAACCTCGCATGACATAAAAATAACGACTTTGTTTTATATCAAGTAAGAATATTTACTTTTGTGTGAAGTCCCAAAAGCATAAACGATAAAAGTACACAATTTTAGACCACATTCCATAATCATAATAAAAGAAATATCATTTTGGTAGTTAATAATCTACTTAGTTTAAAAACTAAAAAACACGCTTAAATATCCTGAATATTTTTTAAATGATTGCATTGTCATCAATACTCAGTTCTATGCTACCTACTTACAAAACGTTGACAGTTTCTGTTGTCACATGTTGTCACAATCGTAGGAAACATAAGTAAACAATTATGATATTTTTACCTGATTCTATAAACAAAGCGTTTTTATGTGAAATTATCTGATTGTATATGAAAGGCATACGTAGAAACACAATAATCTTGGTGGGTCTACTCATATACAATTAAACTATTACGTGTATAATTATTAATACATTGATAGATACATACCAAACTTATAAAAGCGTGTTAAAAAGATAAAAAGTCTCTGGATGTCAAATACCTTAAAAGATTATTGAGGTCAAGTAGACCTTAAAATAATATAGCGGTCTAGTTGCGAAGCTAAACTAACTTATTTAAAAGCTCAAGAACAATATTACTTTGTAAATGTCAAGCCTAATTGAAATTGCTATTGTGACTTAGTATAAAACATATTGCGAATGAACATGGAGCTTGTTACTAGAGCTCTAAGATATTTTTACTCCAGTGAGGATTACTAGGAATTTCGGTTAGTTTCCATACTAAGGTATGGAAACTAACCGATGGAACTAACCGAAGGAATTATGTGAATAAACTATATCAATTTAATCTCTTGACTGAAATTTTAAGATAATCTTTGTAGTATTAATAAAGAGGTAAAATTTGTAGGGGATGAACTCCGAAAGTAATAGGTCGATTGTAGAATTTGTTTCACTGATAGGAAGCTACAGTCTCCGAGAGTGCTATAGGCTATATAATATCTCTACCTACAGGTATGTAGAGTTTAAAAATTCCTATAGTTAAACGCTAACAGATTTTTCAAGGCGTGGTTTTGTTACTTGGCATTAATGTAAGTATTTTTCTCGGAATTATTTTTAGTTTGAAAATGTTATTGATTTCGAAAGGGGTGGTAAAACACCGCGCCTCTACTGGGTGCTGGAGTTTTGTGGGGGCACTTCTAAGGAAAATGGGTCATCTTCAATTCATTATCTACTAATCACGACTTTAAGCCACAATGACAAGACGCCTGCTTTACAAGTTAAAGAACTAATTTATTTTTGTTGTATGATTATAAATAGTTAATCAACAAATGTTTAATGATTTATCTCTTCTAAAAGGGGGCTGCTGTCTTTTAAAGGTTGAGAATCTCTGATTTACATGAGCCGTTTTTCGTTTCGTTCGAACTTAATGTATGTATGAATATTTTAACATTAGCCCCAGAATAAGATTGTTGTTTCGACATTACATTTCATTCACCTTTATGCTGAGTATGTACTGCTTGTCAAACATCAATCAAGTACATATCTTTGATTTATAATACAAAGAAATGGGTTCAACAGTCACATAAATCTTAAATTGAAGGACTTATAGAATTTTTGATATATGGAATTTAGTACAACGGTACAAAGGGTATTAGGAATTGTTTGATCTTAGAACCCTCATATACAAGTCATGTGTGTAAGATAAATCAGTCATGCATATAAGGATCCTTTATTTATTGTCACTTTGGCAAAACTTGAGACGTTTCTGATTCAGCATAAGAGAAATGGCAATACATAGCTTTTACTTTTATTTAAGTATTATTACTGTAATATATATGTGATAAGAGGGTATACGCTTAAGTTCTGTGATGGTTCATTGGCTCCGTAAAGTCAAAGTCCGCAAGACAATACGCCTGGATACTGACTTGAATAAGGATACTTAGACGATACTACCCTCCAGCTATAGATAATGTAGTCTAAATAGCTATATGGCAATGTCATCTTAAGTAACAAGAATTATTTTGGTTTTGTACAAAAATCCTATTCCAAATCTTTTGGGATAAGTAGTTCACATAAATAGCAAGAAAGGCTTAAATATAATTTAATGACAAAATGACATAAAGAATTATTTTTGTAACTATTAATATTGTGCAAAGATAGATTTTTTGGAGATTAAATTTTGCCATCGCTACGTGGTGAAGTTGATCATCCTCATACATCAAAACTTAGTTCTTAATTAGATTTATAATTAATAAATCAAATTATGGTGGAAAAAGTGAAAAATGCCGCAAGTGGGACTTGAACCCACGACCTCGGAATACCGTTCCGAAGCTCTTCCAACTGAGATTATCGCGGTTTACTTGCAACACTTTCAAATTAACCACCATATCTGTCACTCGCATGAGTTTATATATTTTTACGTACACCGCCATCTATTAAGATTGGTTTACACCATCTCGACCAACACTTGAGTATTCTTTCCAGAATACGAATGGTTGAAATAATGACACGACGTTCATTGTTAATTTATTAATTTTTGCATTTGACATGCTATGTCTTTTACTTAATAAATCAAATTATTAAATTTATAATATTAATAACATATAATTCTATTCTAGTATTTTTTCTAATTTTGACTCTATTCTGTTACTTAGGATGACTGCAAGATGACTCTTTCTTCCATACTCTTCTCTCATATGTCCTGTGTTTACTCTTCTTTCTCATATAATATTTTTTTACACATTTCATCTATCTTTTCTTTTCTTTGGTATTCATCTATACTAATTATACAAAGTTAAGGAAGGCTATATAAGATTACGCTGGGACCAATGGAAGCAAAGCATCAGCGATATATTATGTTGCAAAAACGAGGAAATTTTTTAAAATTCCACGCGTGTGGAGTCGCGGGCAACAGCTATAAATAATATAATTTCAGTCTCAAATTAAATAATTTTATAATCTTTGTAACAAGATCCCTATTTTGTTATTTTCGTCTCTAATTAGTTGTATATAATAACAATATAATACAAATTCCCAGCAAAAGAGTCCTTTGTTAAGTAAAATGTTAAAACAAATTCTTGGATCTTAGTAAAATTGGCTTCTAAACAGGTTCAATTTCACAGTGACGACGCTAATCTCACCCGAGCAGCTCGACTTTCATTAGCATTTCTGTAATTTCATCAGTGGATCTTCGTGTGCCAGGGGCATACTACCCAGTCGAGAGTTGTCTCTGCTTCATTTGTCTTCAATTCGTTCGCAACTAGCTAAATATAAATAGGTACTCTGCCAGATGTTTTATATTAATTGGATGGAATTCTCTCAATCTACTCAATCTGTTCTACTCAATCTCAAGCCAAGATTACTGAAAGCAATAACGTTGAGTCGAAATATTATTGATAATACTTGATTATCTATACTAAAATTATTTATACTTCTATAATCTTTCTTCTAATATATAAAATTCACGTGTCACAGTGTTAGTTACCGTACTCCTCCGAAACGGCTTGACCGATTTTTATGAAATTTTGCATGCGTATTCAGTAGGTCTGAGAATCAGCCAACATCTATTTTCAAACCTTTTTTTTTCAGTATGGAAAACCAACGTTTGCCGGGTCAGCTAGTCTTCTTCTTCTAATATATAAAATTCACGTGTCACAGTGTTAGTTACCATACTCCTCCGAAACGGCTTGACCGATTCTTCTCAAATTTTACATACATATTCAGTAGGTCTGAGAATCGGCCAACATCTATTTTTCAAACTTTTTTTTTACTATGGCAAAACAACGTTTGCCGGGACAGCTAGTAATAATAAAGCTGAAGAGTTCGTTTCTTTAAAAGCACTAATGTGAGGAACCACTGGTCTGATTTGATAAATTCTTTCAGTGTTGAATAGTACATTTATCGAGGTAGACTTGAGGCTATATAGCATCATTCTGCGTATAATAGGAGCCAAGCATCAGTAAAAAGAGCCCGATGAGTTAGCTCTATGCAGTGGCAATGGGAAAGCCACATCATCCGGCGACCTGACGACCGTTGAGTACGGAAGGTTTTTGAGTGACGACCACATACCGGACGACGCAGCGTGAGGCAGCCCCCAATAAGGTGGACTGACGATATCGTCAAATGCGCTCTGGGCCGCTGGATGCAGTTAGCTAAGGACCGTGCGTTGTGTCTTTCTATAGGTAAAGCCTTTATCCAGCAGTAGACGAAGAAGGGCTGATGGATGGATTAATCAGTTAAAATGTTGCAAAAACGGGGAAAATTTTCTGAATACCACGCGTAAAAAGTCGCGGACAACAGTTAGTAATGACAATAAGAACATCAATTACGCAATGAAATTTTTAACTCCTTGCGTATACACTGTACAAATTATAAAGCTAACAGCTAGAGCAATTAGTTAAAGTTAGTATCCAAAACTGTAAATAATCATTATACTAAAATTAGTTACGCTTAATGAGTTAATAATAAAATAATTACATAAATTAGGTACCATGAGTGTCGTTTAAAACTTTCAAAAGGGTTAAGCATTGTTGTTTTACGTACATAGTTGATTTCCAATTAGAATTTCATAAAGTTATCGCGTATTTCATGTAACTGAGAGCAATTTATAAAATATCGTGGTCACTAACAGTTGCTAAATTATACCAATTAATGAATTCAAAACAACGAAGTAAATCAATAAAATGTTAAACTTGGCAAACTTGGCGCTGGTTGGACGAGCAATTCAATTTATGAAACCGACAGTTTTAATATGCTTAAATTTGTTAAATAAATAAAAAACTTTAAGCCACAAACAAATTACAATAATTGGATTATCAAAGTTATTTCTAAGTTTTGTTCTGTTATCTATTCCTTTTATTTTCAGAAAAGTTCAATGACATTTCTCTATTTTCCTGACCTGTCTTGTATTAAATTTTATCCTTTCGTAAATAAATGAGTGTCTACCTTTCTTATTAAATACCTACAAAACAAATTTCATATTTCACGTTGGACTGGACGTTGTAGTAAGAAAATAATATATACAGCTTTAGAATCTATAGAAAAAGAATCCAAAATAATCCGTCTCTACAACAATAACAACGCACGTTCCTGCGCTGTTTGGGTACAGAATTTACATGAGGTGGACTAACTACTTGTCTGTGTGGTAACGGATTAGTAACACAAGTGTCACACCACCAGTTTTCATTCCTAGGATGTAGTAAAAGCCAGCTAACGGGTACACAAATAACACCCTCTGTGAGAGACGGAGAGCAAGAAAATAAATCCTGTGCCAGCACGCCTGGTCAGGACATTGCAGTAGACCGTAATCCCTCCCTGAGTGGAGAACGCCCATGCCTAGCTGTGGTTGTTAATGGGCTGGAGAGAGAAAGTATTAACTGTATAGCTTAACTACCTATTACAAGTAATTTATTCGCTATCGAAGATTGCTATGTTTTAACCAATTTCATGAAAATGAGGAGGTTATAATATGTTTAGTTGTATTTTTTGGGCGGGTTTGAAGTCGAAATCGGGCTGTATTGAATAGGGATCTGGATCAGTTTTCCATCCAAAGTACTCCCATGGGTCTAAATATAACAGACCCTCGCATCCATCGTTAGGAAAACTGAAGTAGGTATACTTTCACACGACGTCCGTTATTAGGATTTGCAAATTACACCCTCGCGTACCATTAGGCAATGAAAAAACTTATTTAAATAATTTTACGTATAATGTTATGAAAAACCGTAGTAAGTGCCAACATAGAGTCGTAGAAGGTTAATCACTTTGAAAACGTAATGGCAATTTGTGTTGGAATAGTTTTTTATTTGTAATTGGATTAACATAATACCTATTTTGTAAATAAAACATCACCTAATTCTTCTTGGACATACGGCGGGAACAGAAAACATTTAGATCAGTATACTTTTTAAGACAAACCTCGTGGTGTATTTGATAATGTATTGATGGCAGTTTGTTCCATTCCCAATTAAAACATTATTTGTATGATGAGGATAACAATTAGGTAGATACCTATTTGTACCCAGATGCATGACGCTTGCTATTATTTTGTCGCAAATTGTTCCTTACCGCAAAATGTACCCCGTAACAATAGGTCACATAAGACATTTTACAGCTGAGTCCCATCCGTAGCCATGCTGACTGAAAAGCCACCGAAATGTCGGGCTAAAATTTAAAAACAAATATACGCATCTAAATCCGTAAAAAGTGATTTCAATTAAATATTTTCCTTGTTCAAGTAGAAAATTGATAGCTACGTTCTCGAAAAAAAAATCACGTGAATACCATAGTTATCCGAGTTATCATGCAAGCTGTATATTCAACATCATAGGTACAGCAAGCTAGTTTGAAATTTAGTTTAATCTAGTACACCCATTGCACTGAGTAGCCAGAATATCGCTATACAACTTTAATACGGCTCACAGTGTGCAAATTATAAAACAAGGGATTCATTATAAAGTTTGAGACACAAAGTTCGTACCGTAGTGTAATGTTGTCTTGTTAACGTGCCGGTGCATAAATATTACCGTTAAGAACAACCATTAAAGTTTAACCCCCCTTCTTTTATTATGAACAGAACAGGTAATACAAACAAATTGTATTATCAAAACTAGGTAATATGGTGGGTTAATAGGTTTTTTTTCAACTTATACTTTATTTTGTTCAATTAACAGGTACATGGTGTTCTATTGTTGAAAGCTTTTGTTTTTTTTAGATACAAGAATGTATGTATGTGCGTTTTTATTGTTCCTTAATTTTATAGTTTGATTATCCGCGTTCCATTCAACAAATTTATTTTAAATAAATCGGTTTTCTACGGATGTTATCGTATTGTTCTTCAGTTCAGTGCCCGACCTTTTATTACTAGATACGTTTCTAAAGAATTTAAATTTCTATGCGTTTACTTAATCTTAAATAAAAACGGTACATTAAATCTTCATGAAATCCAGATTTGCACAGCAAATTAATTGTTATGATGTATCAAGACATTACGTTGGCTATAACGTCATTATTTCTTCAATAAAATTACGAAAATAATTATATATTCTTAGACAATCGTAATAATTTAAAGAAAACTCTACCGAGAGTGAAACTTAATTAAAAAAGTCAAAGTAATATTCTTAGGTTTACGCGTTACCGTAAAAGACATAAAATATATATTACCGCGACAAATGGAACATCACGTCGTTTTTATTATCACATCACATGACAAATCTAAGCTCCATTATGTAGCTGAATGCATCCACAGGTTTAACGCTACACCGCGACTTAGGAAATAAATTGCAGACGGGCATCGTTGTTGTAAGCACGGGCCATTTGAGAAATTTATTATGTGCACTTAACCACAAATAAATTGGCCAGTATCGCGTAAAATGCACTGTTTCTGCTGCTGTTTTCTATATTAAAAAGTTCTTTTGTAACAGTATTTTTATGCAAGGAAACTATAAGAGTATCATTACGCATAACGCTAGACTGGTTAGGAAACCTAACTTTCAACTGTAAAGGCTATGAAAAAAGAGAGACTAGCTTATCTTATTTGCCTGAGGTACTTTTATTGCTTTCTGTTTTTAAGGACCAAACAAATAAACCCATTTTTGTAGGAGGCAGACATTTGAAATAAATTTCTTACCAAAAAAAACGCGGATACCACGTTAAGCATACAAAGGAGGTTAGTTACCTATCATTTTTCCCATAAATACTTTTTGCTATTCCCTATTTGCGATATCGTTTATCGACATATTATTATTATCTTTTAGCATCAGGTGTTTACAGTGTATAAACCAATTTCAATAAATGTTTTACTCTCGTGTATTGTTACTAATGTTACTATCCCACTCCTTGGTATTTAGCGTAATGCCATATAGCCTGCAAATGTTTATATAATTACTGAAACTTTTGCACAGAGTACAAAGGCGGATTAATGCCATAGGCTTTATCAAATGTTCATTAAAATCCATCAGATAGTTTTTACGTGAAAGGGCGACAGACATAACATCCATACATTCAATCCTCATACATACATTATATCTACACATTTTAAAAAAACTTAATATGTTTTATTAGAATTGTTATGACAATACAAATCTATCTATATCTAAAGGAAATCACAGCCTAATTATGAATTTGGATTGGAAATGTTACTTTCCAAGTTATGTCGTTATATCTCAAGCCAATGATGACAAACTCAATTTGATTGCTCAAGTACTTACTCTAGGCTAACAAACTAGCCACTTGTAGACTATTCGATAACATTTAGGCAACTATATTTGACAATTACGTCATTGTTCTGAGTTTATTAATGTATTTGCTATTATACACTTTTTCATTAGACATTTTATTTGGGAGACAAAATGTCATCACGTTTTGTAGTATAAAAACAAAATTGTTTCTTTTATTGTTAACTAGATGTCGCCCGCAACTTCGTGCGCATTTTATATGAAATGTACACTAAACTTAAAAAATATGAATAAAAAAATTGTGAATCTATTTTCTTTTGACTAAGATAGAAAGAAGAAAGTAAAAGAACTTTATTGTCTATTTTAATAGCCAGATTAGGATTGAATTATCTGAAAATAAAAGTTAATATAATTTTCTTTTAAATGTTTCGTTTGTTCTCTCGTTTGTTTTTATTGTTATTAGTTTTCAACGTAGCTGGATGGTCAGACAGAACTGAGCAGTGTTATCTTCTATATGCAATTTTCACGTTGCTAATACGTAAATTTCACCCGAAAGTAGGGCGTGTCCCTGGAACAATATATACTGTTTTATATCTGATAGTGCGCTCACAAGGTCCAGCTGTGTTTCTAATGACAGTCCTGTTTGTGTCAGTTTGTGAAACTCTGTGAATTTCATTGTAAGTATTCCATAAATGCAGTGACAATTGCCATTGTTCATATTTTTTTAAACTCTTAATTCGAAAACCATTTTGGGGAATAGAGTTTCTGATCATGATCCATTGGTTTTTTTCGGAAAATTTGATATATTAACGATTATTTTTCCAAAAAAGCAAATGATCTCTATTTGCCCTTGAATTGAAGGACTTAAATATTAAGGCCTTCTTAGGGATATACCACTCTGTGGTTGAGTTGAAATTGGTCTGTTATATCAATTTGGCAACTTGCAAAAGATATATTGCAATCAAGATATAGTGCTGTAAAAATAGTTTTCAACATTTAATTAAAAACTGTGACTTAACGAATACCTAAATCAGGATAATCTCAGTAACTAAAGTAACGAATATAGTATAGTTATGAGTAAAAATGATCACTCAAATCAGATTAATAGTTCATCTGCAACGTAATAGGTTATAAGATAATCGTTTTCCCCGTAATCGAACTCCTCTTTATAATTCCTTTTAAAACGTTCAATAAAAAACTTTAAGTATGTTCCGTCGTCACAAATTGAGTAGAGTTATGGAGTCAGCCTTTGTTCTGATATATATATGTATAAGATATGCAAAGAAATAGCATAGGAAAAGTTTAGTAAACAAAATAATATCACCCCAAGATAAGCTTGGGATAAGACAAATTGAGTTTTGTTTCGGCTTAACTGAATCAATCAATAAATTTGTCAGAGAATTGACAGGGCGGTATCGCCAAAATGTGACCTACATACGATACATACAAGAATCTTCAGAATGTACTCTAAAAAAGTTGTGGATCGTTACAACTTTAACTTGTAAAATTAGGAATGAAAATAACCAATCAAGAATCCCCAAAATAATGTAAGCTTTTGTTGTTATGCCTAACTACATTGTGTAAATGATCCATTCGACAAATATTATTCTGCTGAATTCAGGTGCTGTCTAGAATCGGTAGTAAGGTAAAAATATAATTTAACGTTTTCTTTTTCGCATTACCTATTACTAAACATTTTATGCTAGTAAAATAAAACATATGGCCTGAAAGTAACATTTTTGGTTTTTTTTTAAATTTAGGTTTTTAATATATAGGGGAATATACTAATACCGGCGTAGTTTTTTCATAATAATATTCAAAACAAAAAATATTGTATGAAGCTTGTCTACATAAACGCATACTCAGTTAAATAGCGAAACATTCCTGTTTCTATAGCAAAAGTAATTAGTACTACACTTAACTTTTAATTAGCCCTATCCTGACATTTAAAAGGAACCCTTAAAGGGCTGCCGCCAACGGATATGTTTCAAAGCATTCATAATGTACCGGATTCATATGGAGAGCAAGGGCTGAGCAATATCATTTCACTTTGTATTTTTTTTTTTAATTATGAAGGTAACCAAGAAATCCTTTTAAAAGACCTTTCTTTTGTTTTACATAGTGTTAAATAGTAAATTAGGTACTAGAAAAATATTCGAATAATAACTACGTTAGTATTGTAATATGGTGCCTTACAGTGAAAACTTTGTATAAAAATGCTACATTTTTATACAAAGTATTTTATATTTATAAATAGATTATAAGAAAAAAAGAGTTGCGACAAAGCGATTTGTCCCCTTCAGCGCTATTCATTTGTATGCCGGCTCTAACCCGTCCTCAATACCAACTGTCCATAGTCTAGACAGAGACAAGCTGGCTCACTGAAAACTCATTGTTTAAACAAAGGCAACGTTGGTTGCGTACTTTACAAATAGGTATCTACTTCGTTGAAACATTGAGAATGTTAACTTCTAGTCTACTGTTGATTTCGATCTTTTAACGTCAGAAACTATTACATAGAATTCTATATCGTTCTCTTTTCTATGTAAATATGCAGTTGTTAAACTATAATTAAGTAGCTAATGAAGCTACGTTGGTTAACGAACGCGTATAGAAACCAAAGTCTAATTAAGAGAGCATGTGGTACATGCAGTGATTTACAATGCCGAAGGCAAGAGGGGGTCGGTCAAACGTCTATTACGCTAATTGTTAGGCCGGGTGGGTACGAACATTTCCCAAAGCTTTGTGCTCCGCTGCGGTGCACCGCAGCCTCGCTCGCAATCTGTAAATGCTTTGTGGAGGTCACGTTATGGGCTTACGTGGTCGCTGCTACTATTGTGTAGACAGAAGCTCCACTAAACTACACTTCGCAACAATAATTCTCTCTGGATCAAAAGGATGGGAAGGTTTTAAGTAAAATATCATGAAAAACATGTACCACAGCCAGCCAAGCATGTACAGCCTAGAAATTGTACAGATGTTCGGATTTAGTATTTACCTCTGGCAACGGAAGTGAAGTGCTATTTGTTAAAATAGAGTTCTAATTTCAAATACAAACTTCAATGTGGGTTTTTAGAAGATTGGCTGTTCCTGGTATATTTAGGAACCCGAGCAGTAATTTAATGGTAATCCACATTTACATAATATGTATATCTTTAATATATGCAAAACTACATGAGCTGGTATGCAATAATGATCCTATAATCCGAATGTACTTGAGATACTTTCTAAATACAGAACCTTTCAAACTACAAGTTTTGTTTGTAGATGTTGCTGATATAACTATATCTACTACTATAGGGAATAAAGCAACGGGTTCAAATGATGTTATGATAAATACTGTCACATTTTCATTATATTAACCTATTGGAATCCTATTGGAAATCTAATACATTACGAACAATTAATAGCAAATACTAAATTCAAGTGGGTATTTAGTATTTGCTATTAAGTGTTCGTAATGTATTAGATTTCCAATAAGATATGCATTAGAAATTCCTAAAAAATAAATTAGGAATACTTGGAAGAAACAATAAATCAATATATAAGTGTATATACGTTATAGAATTATTTCTTGGTTATCAGTTCAAAGAAGTAACACAAAAAATAGACAATCAAATCGATAAAGGATCTTGTACAAAAGCTGTTACCGTAGCAGCTGCATGATTGCCACCGTGACTAATCTTGGCAGATTCGGACAAATCGCCATTACCTTGATTGATTCTCGACTCCCCAACCCTGGTTAGAAATACAAAGGTCTAGAGCAATTTCGAAGCGCTCTCAATTTGCATTGAACCAATCGTCTCTCAATTTGCGGGCTCAAAGCGATTGCCTAGCGCTACAGTGGTCAAGCTTGCATTTTGCTGAATACAAATTATAATCATTGATTCCAATGCCTACGGATAAATTGGTTTCTAAGTTAACAACAACAACGGTAACAGAAAGTAATTTGCATAAAAACGATTACGAAATGAAAATACTCTCTCAAAATATTAGCACATTTAGGTACGCATCGCACTTTATGTTGGTACGAACGTAAATAAATTATAACTTTCCTCAAACAGTTATCAGTGTTATTACTTTCGGTTGAGTCGTGAAAAACAAAAAAGGTTACTGACTTGAAATGGTTAATATCAAAGTTAAGTTGAAAATTTATTAAAGATAATAAAACAGTTTCTAAAGATAGCGAAGGGTTTACCTGCAATATTGTCCCTTATACATAATATGTAACTGTGACGAAGTATGGGGGTGAATATTGAAAAACTTACTTCTGTAACAGTCATGATGTAGGTACGCAGGGAGAGGCCTGACATATTGAAAGTTCGGGGGACATCCGAGTCTATATCAAACTAATCAATATTGACTATAATATATTTAAAGAATAAAAAGCAATCACACTATGCCACTGTTATATTTTAACGAAATGAAAATTTGTAATAACGAGGATATTAGTATTTTGATTGAAATACATCATGGTCAATGATTATTTAAATCCCCAGTAAAATAAATTACAAAAAAAATCAATAAATAACTTTTGACGTTTATTAAAAACTATTAATCTATTTTTAAATGTTATAAATGAATTAGGTATCCTCTTGGAAACGCCTAATAATACTGCGTAAAGAAGTTAAGAAGAAAAGCAATACTCTAATATATTGCAAGCTTATAAAGTGTTTAATGTAAATCAGTCAGGTGGCAGACAAGTCACAAATTCTACGTAATTTTCAAGTTGAATGAAATTTAAAGAAGTCCCACGCGAATCCAATTTCACGGCAGCGGTAATCTCATTAGAGACGTCTGACTTTCATTAACATTTATACGATTTCAGCGGGAGAGAAAACTTTGAGAGATGGTTGCTCCCAACCAATACGCCAACTGGTGGTGCACTAATCTAAATTCCCAGATCTTGGACGCAGGTGGCCTGATAGAGATGCCATTCGCGGCGACCCATGCCCGAAATTTTCATTTTATGTACGAACTTTCATTAAAACCATTTAGCTTTGCCTTTCGTTCTTTATTTGAAAATAAATGAAATGGTATACTGAGCTTTTTAGATTGCTTATTTATACCAAATATAAATAAAATACCCACAAACTATTAAACACTGTTAATAATGTCATGACAAAGCCGGAAGATAAATAATAGGTGCTCTGGGTTTACCATAGAGATAAACATGAATAGCAAACAAATCACTCACGTTTCAATCACTTGATTTAGATTAATATGGGCTTAACGTAGATAAGACGAAGGTAATGTCCAATAGCCCAATGTAAAAGAATCTCTATAACATAATACCTACAAGATTTGATGTAAACATGTTCAAAATATTCCCAGAAAATAATTGTTCCCACTGTAAAAAGTAAAAGAAAACATGCTATAAGAAAATGTAAAAAACTTAAAGAAGAATATGTACCATGTGCACAGAAACTAGTTGAAAAATAGTATTGCAACATTGTCTGTTATTTTGTCGAGTAGGTACGTTATTGCAATATTTTCTGTGAGCATATACATTCTTGCTTTCCTCATAACACATATGCCATCGTAATTTTAAATATTAAACATATATTGCTGTTACTTTTTCTCAGAGCCGTGACTTTTTTGTAATATCCAACGCGTAATGTAGAATTGTAGAATGAGTTTTATAAAATATTGCGAACGTAACTTGTATGTAATTTGTTATTAATAACTAAAAATAAAAGGACTTTCTCCCTTGACATTGTTTACTGGAAAGAATAATGAAAACATATTTTTTATGCTAAGCTGTGAAATATACAACGCAGACATTAATATATCTCTAGGCTCAGGTCTTCTGTCATCTAACTTTTTTTCGGATTCTGTACCAAAAAGTAAAACGAGTCCTTCTTCTTGACTTCGTTTCACCGTTACCTTATATTTCATGAACGGTGGTAGTTAGAAAGAGGATTCGTTTTGGTTTTGCGGCAATACAGGTTAAAAATAATTCTAGTACCATTGCTATACTCGTATATATTGTTTATTGATTTCGCCCCTTCTTAAAATTCCTGGGCAGTCACGTATAATAATTGAGATTTACGTCACGCCTGGCATTATAAATTGTAAAATAGATGTATCTTATTATATTAGTTTACACCTTTATAAAAGTTTATTTTATCTTAGAGTCAGATTATATTGTCTATTAACTCACGGATGTATACTCGATAAGAGGGCTGGCGTGAAATGAACTTTCAATAGTCTCGGTCGGCAAGTATCCTACTTAACCAAGACAAAGCCGATAGGAAGGCAAGTTCCCTCATTTATCGTAGCGGAGATCCGACGGAATCAACTAGAAATAGAAATCCAAGTGTGGAAATGTATTGGAAGTTTCTGAAGAAGCCTCGTAAAGACGATGCACATTTTTTTGCATCAGAAAAATTCCAATTAAGTATTTTGCCTGCTTCAAAATGCCATCACAATTCCATGCATCTTATCTTCACGAGTCGAGTCCGAATATTTTAACATATTATTATATCCATTGATGTATTAAATTATTTTTCTAAATCTTATAGGAATCTAATCTTGTGATAAAATGGGTTACATTATAATTTAGTACTGACTAGGTTGGTGTATATATATGTATATTATTTTCTGTATACATACAATAAAAATCTAAAAAGTCCATATCAGTATCTTGAAGAAAATAAAGTGAGTAAGAATAACATAATAATATGTGAATAATAAAATGAGTAAGAAATTAGATAGGTGGTCTTGATTTGCGTAATAGAAGCTAAAACAATGGTTTATAGAATTTCTGACTGTCTGTCTATATGTTTGTACGCGCATCGCGTCAACACTACCGCAAGGGACTTAATACCTTTTTTAGGGATTTATTGTTAGAGAACTTACTTCAAGTATAGGCTACAATTTGTCCCTGGACAGTACAGAATTTCTTCGGGAAAACTGTTTGAAGTATCTTATTGCCCAGTCATGCAAAATTTCACGTGAACGCAGCCGCGGGCAACAGATAGTTTCAAATGATTCCAAATACATAGTAATAATAAAAATATATATAAAGCAATAAGTGAGACCATAAGGGTCTCACTTATTGCTTTATAGGAAATATTGCCTCGACTATAGTTTATCTAATCTGGAATCCATTTCTCTGATAAAAATAGAATATTCTAGCACATCAATTATATTCCAATGTAATAACAGAAATACGTGTTCTGTATGAGATGTGACGTCGCAATATAACGCGTGCTGGGTTATCAGCTCATATCTGACCAGACTTGACCCTCGTCTGACCCAATTAGTTCTCGTCAAGATATGACTGCCGTCTCTTTGTTTTGATATAAAACCGATTGTTTTGGGGTAAACCTAACCTTGGCTTAATTAAACATTTTGTAGGGCGACTGATTGTATTATCTAAGTAATTTAAAGTTACTACGCAATTTGGCTGGGCTTATAAATGCTTTTCTGTATAAAGCAAGCTATTTTACCCCACACATACTTAAGCTAAGCTAGGGTAGTAGTGTAGACACGGGTATTGTTGACAGATCTTAAATTTCGTCTCCGAGTTATTGAAGTAATTTGCAAAACCAGCCATTTATAAATAATTTGTGCAATGAGTGCCTAACTTTTACACACGCTTAGTTTTGCTATCGATTTTCACAAATTGATGAAGCGGTATTGCGTGTCGCTAATGAATGGTAGGTAATGTGATAATTATTATAATTTGGTTATATAATGTCTTTCATAGTTATTGTTTTAAACACTGTTCATAATTTTCACGAATTCCTTCATCTGAAAATGTATTAACTTACTTCTTCCTCGTTCTTGTTGAAATTGTAAATGTATAATAAGTAATATGCAAAGTTGTGTACTACCTTAAACTTACTAACAGTATGCTAACGAACCTGTGCATCCAATCTAACAGGCAACAGTATTGTGTATACAAACATGCATACCTGAAACAATAACATATTAATTAACAAATGTACTACATCATTTCTAATTAAGTTACACAACACGTGACACTTATATAAATAAGTAAATACTGATACATCATGTAGTTGACACGCTCGTAATTAATTGTAAAGTGCTAATACTGGAATAAACAATGCAAATATTTGGCTTTGAAAGTTTTGAGCAAGAATAACGTTTTTGAAGTTTTGTTTATTTTTACGCATTGGAGTAAAATTATAAGAAAGACTTTAAACGACGCGCGCCAGGAAGGTCTAAATCTAAATGCTAAATGCTTGTAGACAACCGCATACCGTCACAAAGCCGACACCCTGAAGTTAGTTCCAATACTTACAATCGTAGGATTACATTACGGGAAGGGTAAACAAAAAGTGTGACTTCTAACGTTTGATAATTTAAAAAATATAATTATGAAAGTATTTTAGTAAATAAACCAATATACCTATTAAGGCAACGCTGTGGGATTTCACTAAATATTAATGATAGAGCAGTAGTATTGTATACCTACTTTTTATATTACGAAACTGTGGCCGCGTGAGACTGCCTGAAGCCATTATTCACGTGGCAAACCACCTACCTTGCCGTTTGTGGGCAGCTACCTCTAATTTATTACCCTTTAAGTGCCTCCGATGTAGAGCACCGCAG
Source organism: Orgyia antiqua (assembly GCA_916999025.1). NCBI lineage: Eukaryota > Metazoa > Arthropoda > Insecta > Lepidoptera > Erebidae > Orgyia > Orgyia antiqua. The sequence goes on from OU779862.1 coordinate 28,158,970, forward strand.
CAATTTGGACGAAAGATAGAAACAAACCCAAACCTAGCGTCAAACGTTACACCGCAACCATTCTACTTGTGTCTTTGTAACTAACTAGTTATAATGTCAATTTGTCGTGTTAAAAGCTCTTTTATTGAGATAAGTTGTCCGTGTGGTGACGAATTAAGATTGCACGTGTCACAATCCTATTTTCTCTTATGCATGCTGTTTATGATTGTAGTATTTTGTCTACTCAGAAATAGTGCTACCTACTAGGGTATCAAAGTGTTCGGTATACCTAGCATAGCAATCATAACGTATACCGAGAGAATTGGAAACAATTGGCAGCAACGAAGGTCACTATTCAATCTCTGTACAATTTCCAACAAAATTCGCGATCGTGGTCGCTGTCGTACGAAAAGCAAAACCTGCTATTAAGGGCCTACATCAATATTATCGTATATCATCGCCGACACGTACATATTAACACAGCCAGTAGGCACAGAAAATGAAGAATTAGGGATACTTTTCCTATTTACTCAAAATCTACTAAATATATTTTAATTCTGATCCACGTGTTTCTATACATAATAGTTACCTATGTTTTTAAAGTTATTTCATTAGTTAATACGCGATAATAGACCGACAAATGAAAAAAATAAAAAATTACAGAGGTTGTTTCGCCAAGATTTTCTATCGAGAAAACTTTTTTCAATCGCGTTTCTGAGTTCATGCGATCCTAGATCATATATTGAAAAAACATATACTTAAAAATTAGACCACTAGCCATTCAATCTAAAGAAACAATGAAAACTTCGTACATAGAAAAATGCACGAAGCTATTTTGGTATCCTCTTAAGATCAGACTACTGACCCGTTGTTAGTGACGAAAACATATAAGAGAAACTTTGCTAGTGTATGTGGAATGATTGTGTTGATTTATATTAATCACAAACCTACTTTATTAATTAGCGATGAACGAAAATACAGAGGGTTTTTAATGCTGTATCTGAAGTTTCAAACCAGACAAATATTTGTTCAATTCATCAATATCTATTAGTTGTTCTAGATCCAGGCAAACTTTGTTTGTTAATTATTAAAGTGGATCTCGTCTCGAGACAGACTTAGACTAGATAAATCTATTAATTGTGTTCGGAATTGTATTTAATCATTTAGTATAGGTACTTAGTGATTACTTTAGTGCTTTGTTTATGAAGCAATTTATTTATAAATAGAATGTTAAAAGGGAAAAGTACGCAAATAATATTCACTGACCCATTAACTGAACTATTTTATTTCGTATTTATTTTAAGAAACAATATTTTTATAGGATCTGAAGATGTAACAATTTTTCAGAAAGTTTTTGAACACACGAATATTGTTCTACAATATTCAAGTAAAAAAAAATCTATTTTTCTCCGTCCACCGCTGGACATAGGCCTCTCCCACAGAACGCCACTAAGCGCGGTCATGCCATCTGCATCCGGTGGCACCCTGCAATTTGCCGATATCGTCAGTCTACCTTATTGGGAGTCACTCCACTCGTAGTGGTTTTAAAATCTAATGGCTCCATTTACTCCACAATGCGTATGTAAATAAATAAATAAATATTCATGGACATTTCACACAACGTCCTCTGGTCCCAAAGTAAGCTATATTTCTATGCTTGTATTATGGGAACCAGATACGGATAGACTACATATTGTAAAGGTTCTTCTTTACAATAATTTATAATAATAATTTAAAACACATTTAATTAATTTGTTATATTTTTTTATAATAAAGAAAAACTATTTTACAATCATTTTTCAACATCCTCTCTTCATGTCCTATTCTCAACTCTCATTCTTTTTTTTCTATTTTCAAATTTTAAATTTTTTATTCCTTTTTTTAAAAACCAATCTTAAGTGGCCTGTATCATTGTATAGGTTATATTCAATGATCACAACCTTTACATTCTCCCCCCCTTAGAGGATAAAAAAAAATTTTTTTTTTTCAAAAAAAAAAAATTTTTTTTTCTAAGTTACAAAATACTGGACACCCTACCTAAGGTTGGAAAGCATGATAACAAACTAGAATGAACCAGATTAGATCCAGCTAGGACCTAGCTTTTCGAAGCAATACATTTCGAAAAACTTGAAAAGCAAAAAACCAACCAAAAATTGCCTTTCTAATCTTAGTTATCCGAACCACACTAACTACGATGCCCTTATATCATATCACTCTTTTCATAAAATATTAAACTACTTCATCTTTAAAATTGATTTATCCAATAATAAACAAGAGTGATAAGGCATCCTTAAAACTATCACACCAAGACACAAAGCATATATCATCAACAATCAATCAGAAAAATGTTCATCACCAAACAATTAATGCTCTTATAAAAACTATCGAGCTTCAATTATGAGGTCAGCATCATAGATCCGAAAGATATGCTAATTTAACAGCTTTCCAGCTTAATGAGAAAATTTACATAAGAAACCATTATAATTGATAGAATCCAGAGATTATCAAATTAAAATTTAAAGTATGCTCAGATAATACTCAACCGTCTTTTCAATTATTTAGGTATAATTTCTACTAAGTAATCCTGAATGCTCGGGAATGACCAATTTATTCCACATTTAGAATTCCTTCTCGTGAGATAAATTTACCAACCATTCTTCTACCACAAGTAACGTTTTAAATAATCAATCATTCTATTATCTAAGTAATTATAAACTATTCGCATATACTATATCATTATTATCTAACTATTACCCAATAAATAAAATAAAAATATTATCAGCAACCTCTCACTATAATACAACTTCTTTCAATTTTCAACCTTTCACATTTCTCTCCTAATGAACAAATACTTTACTCTAGCACCTACTTTCCTAAATCCTATCTTATGAGTTCTATCTCTAAAATGCGTGATATCCCAAAACAGGATTCCATGACAAATAGCCTATGGCCTTACCATGTTGCATTCAAAGATATTACCCGTTGATACGACTCATCCAACTAACTCTACCAAGCCACTTCCTTCGACATTATAACTCAATACAACCCATTATTATACCTATTAATCGCTCCACCTCAATACTATAATCATAATCTAGTACGAAATACTCACCATCCAATTACTATGTTAATATATTTATCTCACATTTTTAACTAAACATTCAAAATATAAATATGAAAAAATAATTAAATTTTTGATGTGGTTCCTTTTCATTGCATCTTTCTTATGTACAAATATGCTGACGTCATTATGAAGTCTCGCCGATCCCGAACAATATGAAACACACCAAAATAAAACAATATTAGTAAAATATAATTATCACCATATATATAACCTTAATCTAATTGAATCACTAAACCAATTTATATCATTATGCAAATAATTATTGCGAACATTCTTGGTAATTTACTTCTTGGAACTCTTCCCTTAGTCTATCAAATACCTCCTGCACGCTTTTGCACGTGTCTTTAACGCCCCGGAAAAAAAGTAAGGCGTTACCCCTTAAAAATGAGGGCAATAGTGATAAATTTTCTTCTTCAGACGAGCATCTCTTGAAAGTTATTAAAGCGTAAAACATTTCTTCGAATTCATCTAGGCACTCCTGTGCGCAACCACCGAAAGTTATCGTGGCTAGTTCCATCTTAGTTATAAATAATTTATAAAAATTTAATAAAAAGATACGGCTACTTCTCTGATAATTAATATTTATCCTGTGTCGACCCTTTGCTCGTCAACACATCCCTGGGCGTAGGAGCTGGTTTACCAATCGGGCCGCTATACCCGGCGCCTCCACCATTTGTAAAGGTTCTTCTTTACAATAATTTATAATAATAATTTAAAACACATTTAATTAATTTGTTATATTTTTTTATAATAAAGAAAAACTATTTTACAATCATTTTTCAACATCCTCTCTTCATGTCCTATTCTCAACTCTCATTCTTTTTTTTCTATTTTCAAATTTTAAATTTTTTATTCCTTTTTTTAAAAACCAATCTTAAGTGGCCTGTATCATTGTATAGGTTATATTCAATGATCACAACCTTCCATTTGTAAAGCTTCATTGCATTTGTAAAGCTTCATTGCATTTGTAATAATAATTTAAAACACATTTAATTAATTTGTTATATTTTTTTATAATAAAGAAAAACTATTTTACAATCATTTTTCAACATCCTCTCTTCATGTCCTATTCTCAACTCTCATTCTTTTTTTTCTATTTTCAAATTTTAAATTTTTTATTCCTTTTTTTAAAAACCAATCTTAAGTGGCCTGTATCATTGTATAGGTTATATTCAATGATCACAACCTTTACAATATACTACTTTTTTTTTGGAAATACATACTTAAAATACATAGAAAACACCCAGACGCAGTACAAACATTTGTATGACATTTATGGATATCACACAAATGATTGTCCCAACCGGGAATCGAACCTGCGACCTCGTGATCGGCAATTAAATTAATTGTAATGGTCAAACCTTGTTATTCTTATTCATAATAGTCTTTTTACGTTAAATCGTTTATTATCTCTCCGATAAAATCTCCGTTTAAACCTCCGACAAGTCATTATGAATAAGGACACTAGAGTTTACATCCCCTTTTGCTCATTAAAATCGAGTTGGTGAAAAAATTAAAAAGATACTAAAATACTTGCAGAGGACTATTTTAGGACCATTATTCACGTTAAAACCTACCTCGGTCGCTTGCGGCCGCCCAACTTTAATTTATGACTTTTTAAGTGCCATGAACACGATGTTCCGATCTCACTGATCTCTTTTGTAAAGGAAAAAGAATCGTTTCAGCATTTATTATAAATTAGTTGAGAAGTGTTCTAAATTCATGATGGCAATACAAAACGATTTTATTAAAAGTACAATGAACAATTAGGAAGAGCAGATGTGATCCTTATAAACTCGCCATAATTTGAGTTACCGTTAAGCAAAGAAATTATCTTTTGCCAGACATATTATGAAATAAACATTTTGGTACCTAATGTGTTTTTATTTCCCAGAATAATGTATGATTAGGTACTTCTTCCTGCCTCGTTTCGTCCAATCCCACTTTTAGGCACCAGCGTCCTCTACTTTGGTCTACTATGCCTCACTGGCTAACCTTGAGGTTTAGCTTCGAGTTTTCCGTCTGTTTATATTAACTGTTTACTGGTATTATTGCTTATCTGGCGCTAATAACTGCCCACTAAGGTGGAAATGGAGTGATGGCGTTTTTGTATTTTTCTAATATATAAAATTGACATGTCACAGTGTTAGTTACCGTACTCCTCCGAAACGGCTTGACCGATTTTTATAAAATTTACATGCATATTCAGTAGGTCTGCGAATCGGGTAACTTCTATTTTTCAAATCTTTTTTTTTTCTTTTTTTATTTGTATGGCAAAACAACGTTTGCCGGGTCAGCTTGTAATTATATAAAAACAATAAAATATATTCAATGAAGGATTACATGGATTTTTTCTTGTTAATTAACGCTACACCATTAAACGAAGCTAAAATAAAAAAGTTGAAATGTAATAAAGTACTCCAACCAAATCTATTGGATTCTAGTTAAAAAAATCCAGCTCCATTTCACTAAAACCAACGGTCTTTATTCAGCACACGTTTTACTTTCCTGCGTATAGTATGCGAAGCTTTTTCGTTTGATTGCTATCTGTGTGTACATAAAAATCTGAAAATAACACAAATTCATCTACCTACCTAGCAAACCTGATGCTTTACACTTACTATTTACACAATGACTTGTCCTTGACTGAATTCTTTCTACTAATTCCAAATAAAATAACAGTACATAATCTTTAACGTACATTCAAGTGCTACAATTCTGTCGAGCTTCGTGGTGGAGTGGTTTATGTAATGGACTGCCGATCACGAGGTCGCGGGTTCGATTCCCGCTTGGGGCAATCATTTGTGTGACATCCATAAATGTCATACAAATGTTTGTACTGCGTCTGGGTGTTTTCTATGTATTATAAGTACCTATGTATTTACAAAAGATAAGTAGTTTAAGTAGTATATCCGTATTCTGGTACCCATAACACAAGCATATAAAGCTTACCTTGGGACCAGAAGACGTTGTGTAAAATGTCCATAAATATTAAAAAAAAAAAAATTTAAAAAAATTATTGACTCTCTCCAGCCCATTAACGTCTCACTGTTGGGCACGGGCCTCCACCTCTTTGTGAGGGATTATGGTTAACTATGACTCGCTGACCAGGCGTGTTGGCATAGGGTATTTTTTTAGTTTTACTTCTCTCAGAGAGGTTGTTATCTGTGTACAATACCCCTTGGCTGGCTTTTACAACACCCTGGAAAGTAAAAGGGCTAATGACACTTCTATTCTCAGGTCACCACACGGACATCGAACGCAATCACAGACTATTTATTCCGAATAAATCGCGTCACTGATTACCTCACTCATACTTATAAAACTTACAATGTCTAACATAATTCCAATAGTTATGCCATTTTATATAGACATTACCATAATACATTCAACCTAACAGATACCTAACTATAGTGTTCAATATAAGTTTAGATAGTTCAATTTATTGGTAATGTAATTCAGCAACCGTAATTACACCGAACTGTCTCTAATCCAATTTAAGTTTACAGAGACTTATCATAATGGTTGGCTGTAGTGACATTATAATTGCTTTCTTGATCTTTATCAAATCAACTGCAAGATCTTTATCTTGCAGTTGATTTGAACGCAAATAATAATATATGAAAGCCATCGCTTGAATAATTGAGTATTTAAAAAAAAATAAAAGGTGAATCGACTTTATGTGCCTTGTGTCTTGGAGATGCCTCATTTAGATTCGTAGCACGCGTAGTATTAATGTTTGACATATTTTTTTGGAAGATTGCAATACTGAAGTTGGTTGTGCGTGAATGTTTGGTCTGTTTACTTCTGTCCATACCAGATAACCTTCTTTTCTTGAGCTTATATACAATATTGATGAAAGCCCTCTCATAGAATTACAAACGTGCTCCTAATATCTCTAATTAAGTTTCATAAAATATGCCATGGATTTTTTTTTGCGATTTTTCAGCAATAGAAATAGTGATTTAATAGGAAGGTAGTTGAACCTTCCTATTAAATAATATTATTTTCAAGCTTCGAAATTGTATGAAAATCAGTGTCAAAAATGTGTCTGTGCCAATTCAATATTGTTCAATACAGGTTCGGTGAATGCCATGAATTTAGCGCTTCATACCATAGGGATTATTAGCTCTTGGTTGGTATAACGACTAGTTGGGCTATTGTGATTCCTGCTACGAATTAATGTGGACTACGTGGTGGAATTAAAATCATTACATAATTTTGCAATGGTCTGAAGAGAATTATCTATTCAATAACTTACGAAATATTAACCGTTATGTAGTAAAGTTTCTTTACAAAAGAATTGATAATATTTAAAAACAAATAAATGTGTCGAACTAAAGTATTTAGGCCTGAGTGTTCTATGTAAGTATACTCTTAGTATAAACTAATAAAAATTGATTTCCGGTACATGCAATACCTTCAAATTTAGTTTCAGACTTTTTCTAAAGGACATTTCTGCTAAACGCCCACACTAATAATGTCTAAAACCAGCAGTATACCTAAATTCTGAGTTACTACTCAGGATCAAAGTATAAACCCTGATTTATCTCATTGGATTAACAATGATATACAGTCGAAATAAATTCATCGAGCTTTATATAGCTATCACAGTAACATAAATTAATAGTTCCAACCCAATTGGAACATATGATGTGATTTGGTGTTATCGCATCAGATTAACTCATGCGTGATTGAAAACGTCCGAATCACTACGGGTCAGACAGGATTTCGATGGCAGTTTTGTCAGATACAAACTACCCGTTTTTATCCCATTCAATCGAGCATAAACTACGTCAATAATTACGGGATTGCAATCAATTAAAGCTATAAAATACAGAGCATGGGCCTTCTGTAGACCTAGAGGAATATTGCGTTTAACACTCGTTAACTATGTTGGTAATTTCTAGATGTCCGCTAGGTAGAGAACGTGCTTCCACACTACAACCGCCGGTTAATGGGGTGACGAAACTTATATCATACCCATTCTTACTCCATCACCTACCACAAAAAAAAAGTATCTGATTTATTTAAAGGGTAAAAATAACAGATAACAAATGTAATAAAGGCTAAAAAGCACGTGCTTTTTAACACGCCTTTGTTAAAAGTTGTTTAGTTTTTATTTGCTTCTAATAAATTAACATAATAAAACAGCTGATTTTATTATTTTCGATGACACCATTTTGTTGATACCGTAATCTATTACGCCTCAATAATTATCTATGTAATTACGTTGTTGAATTATTAAATAAATATTATATAGTAACCCTTGACTTCTTAAATACTCTGATTGCAGACAAATCATTTATGATATTGGGTTATATTAGTGTGATGGACATTGATATGGTTTCAATATATGTATATCATTAAGTAAGTATACGTAACAAAGTGTAAGTGGTAACGCTTATAGGTTTATTAATTACTAGCTTCTGCACGCGGCTTCGCACGCATTAGTGGCCGAATCCAATTTGAATTCAAACCTAAAATAAAAATGAAATCTGAACTAAAATTAATAAATAGTAAAACCAATACTGAAATCCATAACAAAATTTACCTCACTCAACAATCGATACAAAATATATATCTTCTAAAATTAGTGTTAAATACGATACCAAAATGACAACTACAATTGATACAAATCAAAACAAATACAAAGTTCAATTGTTATCAAAATTCTAAGAAAATATTAATTCAATACTCTTCTTTCTGCCATAATAAAAAAAATCGACGTACTACACGTTTCAACTGAGAATAGGATTGGCAATGACCTTTAGTTGTCAAAAGTGATTAGAATAGTACTGTGAGCAACGTAACTTTATTTACGTACAATAATGTTTTTTTTTCCTTTACCTAAACTCAGTAATTTGAAGCGAAAAACGTCTTAAATTATTTAGTAATAATAGTTATATATAATACTAGCTGACCCGGCAAACGTTGTTTTGCCATACAAAAAAAAAACCAAATAGGTTTGAAAAATAGATGTTGGCCGATTCTCAGACCTAATGAATATGTATGTAAAATTTGAGAAGAATCGGTCAAGCCGTTTCGGAGGAGTACGGTAACTAACACTGTGACACGTGAATTTTATATATAAGATTATTATATAATATTATTTAAAAACAAATACTATTTTCTTTCAATAATTTCATTGTTGGATACTATGATATTAAGTTGAATTGCCAACCGCCATTTTGTTGTTGTTGGTGTGCCTTGTTGAGTATATGAATTTATAAGGCATTTTATTTTAAATTCTGTAAGTTAGGTGGTTGTTTCCCGTTAAAAAAATAAACTTGTTGTTATTTCTCAGTGTTTTTGTTTGTTAGTGTTGTTATTTCGAACTTCGTTATTTGTTATAGTTTTTTATTGTATTTGTCTCGGTAATCGCTTGAAAATTAGTAAACGATAACGACAAAGTGATAGATAAATTATATTATAAAAATATCTTGTTTTGCTGACCCTAGTAAAATTTTTCAATTTGACAACTATGACGTTCCAACATGACGCGGGGTCAATCCTATTCTCATTTGAACGGCATAGTAGTACAGAATATAAAAACGTAACTATTCCTACTTCTCTAATCATCTCAATTAAAAAAAAAGTTGGAACTAAGTAGGTACCACACAAGGAGTTTCTCTTCCGAGCTACCGCGTATGTGTCAGTCTGGGACTAAAACCTTCTAGGCGAAATTAAAAAAGAATACCTATAAGTCGACGGATTCTATGTGTTGCTATGACAACTGTAAAATAAACAATAAGGCTGAACTGTTAATTTCGACCATATTTCACAAACATTAGCGTTTATCATCTCGTACAGAGTTTTTAGCGAAATAATATATAGCCTATGCTACTTCCAGGACTATAAATTATCTCGTAATATAACGTAATAACTCTGCGCTGGATATTGATCTTGATTCAAGTGGGGACAGAAACGGCGCACATCAATGTATACAGCATGACCACCTACCGGTTCAATGATTGGTATATTTGCTGCTTTCAACCTCTCTCCTAAGTATCGCACATACTTTACACGAAGCTCAATGTACTGAAACTGCATTGCTTCCCGTAATCCAACAACCAGTGCTTCGATATCACGACCAGCCATACCGCCATATAAAGGCATTCCTTCGTAAACAACAACAAGTTCACAAGAAAGAGTAAAAAAGTTTTCGTCATTCAAACACAAAAGCCCACCTGTATTTACTAAACCATTTTTCTTCCCACTCATAGTACAACCATCAGCGTAAGTAAACATTTCATAAATTATATTTTTGATTGAAACTTCGAATTCTTCTTCCTGTTCTTTAATGAAATACGCATTTTCTACGCAGCGGGTTGCGTCGTAATATATCTTTATGTTATGTTTAACACATATTTTATAGACATTACGCATATTTGCCATGGAAACAGGCTGACCTCCCGTCATGTTAACGGTCACTGCTAAACACACGTAAGCAATATTTTCTGCTCCTTTTCTTCGATGAGATTCTCAAACTTGTTTAAGTCGATGTTTCCTTTGAACTTTACATCTAAGGCGGCATTGTGAGCTTCATCGCATATTATATCTATAAACGTTGCACCATTATTTTCTTGGTGATATCGAGTTGTGGTAAAATACATATTACCTGCGACATACTGGCCTGGTTTTATTGCAATTGTTGATAATATATTTTCAGCACCACGACTTTGATGTGTCGGTATAATATATTTAAAGCCAAATAGTTCCTGAATAGTTTTTTTTCTTAATTTAAAAAATCTATTACTGCCTGCGTAGGCTTCGTCTGCCATCACGATTCCAGCCTATTCCTTGGAATTCAGAATATTGAATATTGTATCCAGCTTCTCTTATTTTTTTCTATCCGGACATTGCGGGGAATTATTTTGATTGTTTCCACACTTTTTATACGGTGGATACATTGCAGTACATTCTGGTAAAATTAATACATAACTGTGTCAAATTTTTGCTTTTGTACTTACTCGTAGTTTGAATAATGTCTTGATCGTTGAGTTTATATGATTAGATATAAATTACAGGACCATATAGTAATATGGTCCTGTAATTTATATCTAATCATAAGCTGTAAAAAAAAGTATATTTAAGTATAAAAAAAGTATAAAAAAGTATATTTAAGTAAAAATAAGTATATTTCTAAGAGATTATAAATTTTATTGTGGATTACATTTTAACATTAATTTCGCTGCAGTGGAATATTGACAATGCATCGATAAGCATTTAGCTTATACAATTACAGTTTTTACTGGCAAGAAATCAAACTTATTTCATACAACAAATTCAAGCTAATGTTTGACTTACAATCAATGAAATAATGGAGTAATAGAAAAAAAAAATGCTCGCATTTTTTTTAATGCTCATGGATAATTTTAAAGGCCGCCATAGATGTAATCAATGGATAAAGTTCTTATATCAGTTATCTTTAATAGTTATCTTAAATAAAGTGCATTTATTATTTTACAGTATTATATTTTACAAATGCGCCTATGGTGTAGGTATATCCTGCATGATCTCTGATTTCTGGTGATAAATGTTTACAATAATTTTTCAAAAAAAATCCGTGACAATGTGCTTCCAAAAGTGTAACATTTATTTATTAAATCTCTGGCTATTCAAAATGGTCCCTCATCACTCATGCTTAGAACTTGTTAATTAATGTAACAAAATACAGCACAGATTCCAAACAAAATCCCCTTTTTCAGCAAATGAATGATGAAGATTAAAGCGACGATTACAAATATATGTAGAACAATTAAGAATTGTATTTTGCAGTATTTTTACGTTAGATAATATATGAACGTAATGTACGTTGCTGTAACCTGTTTTGCAGCAATTGTCTGTAATTAGGTCCTGTTTAACGGTTTGGTACGGAAACCTATAAATTTTCTTAAAGCATGTTATGCTATTATTGCACTTAATTAATTACTAAAAACGTAATTATTAATTTAACAAGTAAATAAAAATTTAAAGTAAATTAAAATTTTGCCGATTCTCGATTACGCCGACGTCAGCTATCTAGATATCACCGAATGCCAATTAAATAAACTTGAGCGCCTCCAAAATTTCTGTATAAGATTCATATTTGGGTTACGCAAATATGATCATGTCTCACAATTTCGAAAACAACTCAAGTGGTTTTTTATTATTAGTTGGACTATATTTTAAGCACTTAGTATTTGTACTGTACTGTCTTTAAGCATATAGAGTATATGTATTTATTATATGTAATCGTATGTATGTATTCTTGTGTATTTTATTGAGTTTATTGATAGTGTATATTATATAAAACTACTTTTTACGGATTTAGACGCGTATATTTGCTTTAAATTCTGGCCCGACGTTTCGGAGACTTTGCAGTCACCATGGTCACGGGTGAGACTCTTTTATTTAAACAGATGAGTCGCGCAAGTGTTAGAAAATATTAGTGTATATTATATTTTTATTTTGTATATTTGTGTGTTATATTTTATGATATGTATTAATAGGATTTAAAATATATTTTTATGTATATATTAAAATAATAATATTCGTGCACCGACAGCTCTACTCACTCCTCATTTAGATCCATACCCAGGTTGCCTGGAAGAAATCGCTTTTAGCGATAAGGCCGCCCATTGTACAATCTTGTCTTTTATTATTAAGTTATATGCTTCTGTATGGTGTACAATTAAGAATAAAATAAATAAATAAATTAATTATTAAGTTTTTAGCAATAGAATTTACATATCAATTATCATTTACATGTCATGTCATTTAGATGTCAAATTCCACCGAAACGGCACGGCCGATTTGTTGTTTTTTTTAATTTTATGTGTACCAGCTTTACCTATATGGGGTAAGTTTCAGAGGTCAGCAAAGTTCTTGCAGTACGCAATTGAATCTGTGGGTTGCAGCTAGTTTTAATAAAAAAAATATAATATTGCTGGCCATTAAGATCGTAAATGATAGCGTCATTATCGGTGCAACAATTGTTGCATTAAAATTTTACGTAAGTTGTAAAATCATTTCTAATAAAATTTACAAATATAATAACAATTTATTATAACTAATGCACATTAAAATATACACATATTATCTAAGAAGCTGATAACAGCGTGTTTAAAAATCTCCGTACTGTAAGTTCTGAAAATATCGTAATAAGCTAGCTCACTGAAATCTTATAAATTTTATTTGCTGAACTGCTCGTTTTGCTTTTATTTCTTTCTTTAATCTTTATTTCTCTTTATTCTTCACCTTTCTTTTCTTTCAATGTAGTCTATATCCTTTACAGCCTATTTGTGTACCGATTTCAATTTAAATTGGATAAGAAGTTACGTGAAAGAGCGACAGACAGAACTATTTTTACATTTGTAATATTGTTAAGTATTAACCATGCATAAATCCACAACAATAATACAATTTAAAACTGATATGATCAAAATCTAAGCTGCACATTATACGTTATTACTGTATATGTATAACGAGTACATAATCTCAACTTGCATGTTGATGGAAGTAATTCCGTAGCCATGCAGCAAAGATTGGTAACAACTTGATATCCTATGCAACAAACATTTCCAGGTCGGTAGGCAAGGCTTAAATCACCCGGGAGAGAGCAGCGGTCAAAGCAAACTTTATACAGGAAATTGTACGTCGACCTATGTCACGATTGCTCGCCTAAAACGAAAAGTATCAAAACAATAGGAAGTTACAATGCTCTCAAAATAACAACGATTTCTAAAACAAAACAGATGATTACTTCTATTTAAATAAATAATAAATAAATCAATCAATATTCAGGACATTTCACACAACGTCCTCTGGTCCCAAAGTAGGCTATATTCCTATGCTTGTATTATGGGTACCAGATACGGATAGACTACATTATACTACTTTTCTTTTGTAAATACATACTTGTAATACATAGAAAACACCCGACGACAACGACATCCGGGTAACGACGTCCGTGTGGTGACGGATTAAGAATACAAGTGCCACCATTCCTTCCTCTGAGACAAAAACTTGAAAATACCCCAACTTGACAATAAGCCTTAATAATAACGCGGCGGTCAGTAGACCATGATTTCTCCCAAAGATGAGGTGGCCTCTGCCCAACAGGGGGAGATTAGGGGTCTGGGGAGGGAAATATCGACAAGGTTTGAAACTAAACAAATGATCACTTCTTTTTGTTTACAAAGTATTCCAAACTAAGACATAAGACCTAGATTATTAAGAGGGCACGATACCAAATTATGCTCCATTCAAAAATATGGGTATCGTAGCCCCCTTTTTTCTTCCTGAAAGTTAAACCGACTTTAATGGTTTTTACACTATATTATAGATAAAGAGTATATCTATGCTTCTATCACTTTCTTTTATACAAAACATAATAACTAAAAGAAATATGACCATCCGAAAATTCCTTTTGTTTTCAGTTTCCTTTAGATAAAGTTGCAGCGTCTATCACACATATTTGGTAAGGTTTTACCGAAAAAGAAAGTGATAGAAGCACAGATATACTCTTCATCTATAATATAGCGTAAAAACAGTCAAAATCGGTTTAACGTCTTTTTTTCAAAGAAATTGTAGGTAAAATCTGCTTCAGCTATATTAAGGCTAAGGCAAATACCTAAATTAGGAGTACAGTACCCTCTAGAGTTAATTAAACTCAGGTTTCTGACCTTAATAAAATATAAAAAGTAATTCGAAATTAAAGTTAACTCTTAATTTTATGAATTCAAGTACACATCGAGGTTTATGAGCTTTACTTGAAATAAAATCTTTGATTAATAACTTTTTTAAAACACAAATTGAGGATTCTACTTGAAATGAGAATTGAAGTCGCAACCTTATGCACCGCAATTCGTATTTTGTTTGCTTCTTTCGTATCTTTATGTTAATAACGAAATATTTGAAAATACACTTGCAATAGCCGAAAATAGATTTTGCACGTATTAAGAACAGCAGTGGTATTCATTAAGAAAAAGTGAAGGGAGTTTTCGGTGAATCTTGATCACGTGACAGCGCTCTTCTATTTTTATTGGGGGAGCGCTGTCACGTGATCAAGATTCACCGAAAATTCACTTCACTTTTTCTTACTGAATACCACTGCTGATGACAATGAGATAATATCAAAAAATCTTGCATTTCAAGTGTGTTTTAATGTTAGGGTTCCATATTTAGCTGGATTTTCATTTTTTTTATCAATGCAATTTTATTGTTTCTTAATTTGCTCGCGAAGTATTTTACTAGTTCCAGTAAATACTTTACCCCTGTGAAAACCCAGTAGGTACCTGATAAAAGTTCGGCAGTGTTGAGTAGAGAGTTTAAGACAAGTAAAGTCCAGAGCTTTAATAACTAACTTTGGAGTGGTTACGAGATTATTCGTCAAGTTTAAAAGATTTCGCTTTAAGAATATAATCAAATAAGAGCATCTAACAGACGCATAAACATCTAAAAATCCAACATCATTCGTGACAACTGTCAAGCTATCACCGTTTAAAAGATACAGTCGGACAGACAAATGAACGTACAGTAGAGTTTCACTAATATTATAGTACCGTTTTACCCTTTGGTATGGACCCCTAAAATCTACCAAATGGTAGATTTGGTAGATTTTAGGCCTAAAATAGATTTTAGGCCTAATGCTAGATATGCCATTTGTCAATGGATAATTTATGAATACTGTGTTGTATGTGTGAGGAAGATTTAGGCGTATAATAATGAAAAATCATCCTATGAAATATTTGTTTATATCAATCTAATACAATAATATAACGCAAAACTGATTCAAAAATTCTCAAAGCAAATATAGATCGTGTTAAACATCATAACTTTTGTACGCGCGTACGACCACCAAAACCTGTGTTTGGCTCTCAGCCAAGTCGAGCAGACTGGCCAACCCGAACATTTCTGAACTGACGGTTTATTTCACTACAGCCTACGTAAGTTTTCTATTGCGAGGCCTCGTTTGTTATTCGTATTCTTCATGAATATTTAAAGTTTCTTTATTGTATTGCTGTTTCTTTACCTGAGGATTTCATCATATTTTCGTACCCTCGTTCCGACTTAGCTTTGAATATTATTTTAATGTTTATGCGTTCGTTTGCTCGTTTCTCTGTAGATTTAAGGAATAATTAAAGGTATTTGGTTTGTTCTAATGTATTGTAGTTGTATGTTATTGTGTTAGGAAAATATAATTTTCAGAAATTTTTGAATTTTTCCGTTTGCACCCAGATGAGATATGATGACCCGATCCTAGGGAAATAGAGAAAAAAATCCGATTTTTATAGACAATCAAAATCACTGGGCTGATGATTACAGGTTAAATTTACATTTACGACTTAAACAATATTTATAACAACTAACCGCTGCCTCCATGGTTCTTTGTAATTTTCAAATATTTGAAGTAAATTTTGGTATTCTTCAAAATATAATGTCATCAAAATAATAAATACAGTAGGAAGCTCGTACTAAAAATATACGTAGCAGAATTAAAATTATGCAAATACCTGTCAGCGAGCGGTAGTAATACGTAAAATTGCGTTAGGTACACGTTCTAATAAGTAAACAATATTACATCCAGGTTCGTAAAATTTATGAGGCGGTTATTCGCAAAGGCATAAACAGTGAAGTCTTACCAATATCAAAATATAACAATGTATACGTAGCCTTGTAACATTGTTACGTCCTTGAACTTAATATTACACTATCATTGATTTTAAAACCAATGGTAGATACCAATTCTACGTTATATTATCTGTGGTACAACTAAACGTAACTAATTATTCGGCATTTTAACTCAACTTTCTTATTACAAAAACTGTGTATTATAGACCAACGATTTTAATTGTCCGTGACGTTAACGTAACGTATCTCCGTGTGGTGACGGATTAAGAATACATGTGTCACCACCCCATCTCCTCCCAAGGGTGCTGTAAAAATCAGCTAAGGGATATTGCACACAGATAGCATCTTCTGTGAGAGACGGAAAACTCGAAAATAAACCCTGTGCCAACACGCCTGGTCAGCGCGGCACAGTAGATCATAATCCCTCCCAAAGTGGAGGAGGCCCGTGCCCAACAGTGGGACATAAATGGGCTGGAGAGAGAGAGAGATTTTAATTAGGAATATAAGTGCACAACGAAATAGCCAATAATTTATCAAAATACAACGTAAGTGGTTCTTTTCAATTTTTAGTTTGCATTTACCAGATAGTGGAAACGCGTTCAATCTTACAAACATGTAAATCTAGCTTGGCTAAATCGTACTTTATAGACTAATAATGTTTCATATGACGTATATAGCCTGTATAGAAGATTATTTATAGCTCAATTTAAGTTAAAAAATTTTAAACTAGCGTTTGACAGCTTTAAAACCTAGCTTTAGGACTAAAATAGATGAACCTTTGTATACGACCTGACATCCTAGATAGTTTTATATGCAAGCGGTCAAATAAAATATACTATACTAGCTGTTGCCCGCGACTTCATAGGCGTGAAATTTTGAATTTTTTCCTGTTTTTACAACATTTTTCGCTGATGCTTCGCTCCTAATGGTCGCCTTCCTCGATAAAGAAAAGAATTTTTCAAATTGGTCCAGCGGTTCTTAAGATTAGCGCGATCAAACAAACAAACTCTTCGTGTAATATTAGTATTGATTTATATTTACTAATGTTCGCGACTTAATAGGATGACGGATTTCGTGTGATGACGATTCGATTGATAAAAAGAACCTACACATATGTACACAGCTAGGAAATCTCCATAAAATCTACTCCTGATTCATTCCTGATGATGTTGATGAATGTGTTCAAAAGAAAAGGCGCTACGTTTTTAATTTAATTACATTTATTCATTAAGTATATTATATCAGAAAATTAGATTTTTTGAAAGTGAAAATTATAGGCACTTTGAGAAACATTAATTATGAGCCGCCTAAAATCATTATAGAATCTTATGAGCCATACACATTTAGGTAATTTAATATCTTCTTAATCTTATCTTATACACTGGATATATAAAAGCAAAATTATATAATTATATACATCAAATTAGATATTATTATACAAATTAATCTTTACTGGTATTATAAAGCAGAGAAGTTTGTTTGTTTGAACGCGCTAATCTCAAGAAGCAATAATGGTTCGATTTCAAAAATTCTTTCAGTGTTGTATAGTCCATTTATCGAGGAAGGCTACAGGCTAAATAACATCACGCTATTTTTTTGTTTCCATACAACAGTTGTTATATCTTCATATTTTATACAGCTTTAAGCAAAAATGAATTAATATTTTCTAACACTTGCGCGACTCATCTGTTTAAATAAAACTACTTTTTACGGATTTAGACGCGTATATTTGTTTTAAATTTTGGCCCGAATGTTTCGGAGACTTTGCAGTCACCCGTGACCATGGTGACTGCAAAGTCTCCGAAACGTCGGGCCAAAATTTAAAACAAATATACGCGTCTAAATCCGTAAAAAGTAGTTTTATTTAAAAAATAAATTATTCCTAAATACCTATTTATAAAGGTATTTAGGTTTTTTTATGTGAGGCTGCCATGAAGAAATCACATTAGTGATAAGGTCGCCCTTTGTACAATAGCTTTTAAGACGGTTTTTTTTTTTAAATTCTGTATAAAATTGGTGTTTGTGCAAATAAAGAGTTATCTATCTATCAATCTATCTATCTAAAGGTATAAATCCTTATTTACATCAAAATCGAATCGAGAAAATACCAGAAGTTAAGCTTGAATATTTAGGCTTGTGATTTATATAGATGAGATATCAGCATATACATTTGAATTGTCACATTGATATTCCGAATCCGCAGTCTTGTACATATTCGCGGCAAATAAAATCAACATGTAAATGAAAATTCGAGATCTGAACTCTATAATACAAGTGGAATGCTTTCATTTCTAGGTAGGGACGATATATCTTACACATGACATGAGAAAACAATAATTTGTGAAGCCGACACGTGAAAACAAAGCACCTACCTTGCGTGCGTATAGGTACATTTTGGATGCCGGCATTTTAGTCGACAACATGACCTTTTTTATGCATTAGGTATCCTCAGGATTCTTCGCTCACATCTTCGTGGGTATTACTCTGAATATGTGATAACAAAAATACAATATTCTAAAGTACTAAGTACTTAATATTTTCTAACACTTGCGCGACTCATTTGCTTAAATAAAACTACTTTTTACGGATTTAGACGCGTATATTTGTTTTAAATTTTAGCCCGACGTTTCGGAGACTTTGCAGTCACCATGGTCACGGGTGAGACTGAGCTGTTGTGTCTTCTACAATCAGTTATTACAGGGTTTACCCACATCCATCACATCGGCTAAAATTTAAAACAAATATACGCGTCTAAATCCGTAAAATGTAGTTTTATTACTAAGTACTTTTTATGGCTCTTCAACACTTAAGAATACAATGTAAAATAATGTCATAGCATAATTATATGCCGTTGTTTAAATAATGTATTGAATAAAATACGTTTTTCGATGTTTATAAAACACAGTTACTTGAAAATATTTATATGATGGAGTACGAATTTTTAGAATTCCGTACCAAAATCTCATCACATCGATTCAACGTGCGACCTCGAACGGCAATACGTTACATAAACCACCAAGCCACGGGACCTGTCCCATTTGACTCGTCTAAGACTCTCTCTTTTTGCTTTTAGCTGAATGACAAAAAGCTTTACAATTTATATAACTATAATTTATACAGTTGTGTATTTAAATTTTATTTATCCTTTAGCTTACTAATTTATAAATGTAAAACTGAGATGCTAACTGCACAAAAATTTTGACGAGTTTATGTGTTAATGTGTGTAACCAAACCATAGTGCGATTTAAAAAAACTGTACAACGCCATCTATCGAGTGACATAGTTACTTTCTGTTTGTTAAGCTTTTATTTCTAAATTTCACGCGTACGAAGTCGCGGGCAACAGCTAGTTTATTTATAAAGCATGGAAGACTTACAGCTAATCATACATAGTAGAATTTTAACATTAAGTAACAAAAAGCCAATTACAAGTCTTCATAAATAGAAACAACGTAATGTGGCATTAAATGTGAGCTTATAATATAAAACACAGGGTAGAAATAAATTATGTACCACTCGCAGGAGCGACAACCTCAAGCAAAGACTGCCTACTTGGAAAAGATTGACCCCAAAAGCCTTGTCACTGAAGGCACCTTTATGGAATAGGGGTCTATATCGTGTTTTTTGCAAAGCCTTTTGAAAGTCATGATAGCTCTCACCATGCAACTGTTCTGCCTATAAAAGCCTATTTTTCTAAGTATTTTAGTATTTAGTATTTATTTATTAATCTTTGTATAACACCGGTATTGATCTTAAATATAAAATGTGCTTGCCATGTTTCGCCGACAGGCATACAAATTTGTTACCGTCTGGCTGTTTCTATGTCTACTATATAAAAATAAGTCGGATTTTCCTTCCTGACGCTATAACTCCAGAACGCACGAACCGATTGCCACGGTTTTGCATTCGTTGGAAAGGTCTCGGGCTCCGTGAGGTTTATAGTTCTTTTTTTTTTAATTCTTTTTTTTAACTTTTTTTTGGTATGGCAAAACAACGTTTGCCGGGCCAGCTAGTGTATAATAAATAAGTATGTATTTACAAAAGAAAAGTTGTTTATGTATTCTATCCGCATTTATGGTACCCATAACACAAGCTTAGCTTGGGACCAGAGGACGTTGTGTGTAATGTCTGTGAATATTTATTTTATTTATTTAATTATTATTAAAAAACCATTAAAATTATCATGCAGCAATACAACACTTCTGTCAAATTGTATATATAATATTTCATTTGTTCAATTACATTTCATACGTCCAAAATTTTCACAAAAATTACACTAACTTTAACTATTGCATAGAAGGTAGGTAAACAAATAAATTCATACAAATCATATCGTAACGACAGTTTATATGTTAAAGTAAAATTTTCATAGAAGCAACTTTAAACTTTGCTAGTAATGTTTCAGCTGGCGCCAGTTTGCATAAAGTTCACAACTAAGTATTTGATTGTCTACATAACTCGAGTTATATTTACTTACTTGCATAATTTTATACTTTATTAAAGTTGCATCTAAATGATACACTTTATCTTTAAAATAGAGACCAATTTTTTTAATAAATAATAAATATTCCTATGTATTACGATGACATTTAATGTATTTATGTGACTGGACTGGTTATGTCTAATATTGTAATTTTTCACATGCCTTTTCGGCTAAATATGGAGATGTGTGAGTGGAGTGTTGATGGACTATTGTAACTAATTTATGTAACATCTTTGTTAACTCTATTTTAAGTGAAATAAAGTTCATTCATTCTTTCATTCATGGACATTTCGCAAGGCGTCCTTTGGCCCCAAACTAACCTTTTTTTTTGTATTTTGACTGATGGGTACTAAATGATGTGGCCCTATATTGCGACATTAATAGGCAGGAAGAAAAAATTAAAATATTTACTTTGTTACTGACTAAGCGCTGAGATAGTCTTCGTCTCCTCAAACGGAAATAAAATTTCAAGAAATAGAAAAGCTTGTGATTTTAGCCGTAGACTCGCACACAAAGGGTTAGTTACATACTAGAGCGAAAAACATAATAAACTGTTTTAAAATAAATAAAGCCTAAAACGTTTCTTAAAGTTACTTAAAAATTCCTGATAAAAAATTTGGAATTTATGTATATACTAGCTGTTGCCCGCAACTTCGTACGCGTAGTATTTAAAACTGAAACTTAAGAGGGCACGATACCAAATTATGTTCCATACAAAAATATGGGTTTTTTTCTCCTAAAGGAATTATGACCATCCGAAAATCCCATTTTTTTCGGTTTTCTTTAGGTAAAGTTGCAGCGTCTATCACACATATTTGGTAACGTTTTACCAAAAAAGAAAAAATTGGTCAAGTGCGAGTCGGACTCGCGCACGAAGGGTTCCGTACCATTATCTATGCAACATAAGGCAACGTTATTAGTATCGAGCAAGAAACGGTTGAAAAATCATGTTTGTTGTATGGGAGCCCCCCTTAAATAATTATTTTATTTTATTTTTAGTATTTGTTGTTAAAGCGGCAATAGAAATACATCATCTGTGAAAATTTCAACTGTCTAGCTGTCACCGTTCTTGAGATACTGGGTACGGAACCCTAAAAATCATGTTTGTTGTATGGGAGCCCCCCTTAAATATTTATTTTATTTTATTTTTAGTATTTGTTGTTATAGCGGCAATAGAAATACATCATCTGTGAAAATTTCAACTGTCTAGCTATCACCGTTCTTGAGATACTGGGTACGGAACCCTAAAAATCATGTTTGTTGTATGGGAGCCCCCCTTAAATATTTATTTTATTTTATTTTTAGTATTTGTTGTTATAGCGGCAATAGAAATACATCATCTGTGAAAATTTCAACTCTCTAGCTATCACCGTTCTTGAGATACAGCCTGGTGACAGACGGACGGACGGACGGACGGACAGCGAAGTCTCAGTAATAGGGTTTCCGTTTTTACCCTTTGGGTACGGAACCCTAAAAAATACAAGCATAGATATACTCTTCATCTATAATATAGCGTAAAACAATTAAAATCGGTTTAACTTTCGCGAAGAAAAAAGGGGACTACGAAACGTCTTTTTTTCAAAGAATTTGTAGGTAAAATCTGCTTCAGCTATATTTGTCCCTTTCAGCACGGTGCTCGGGAATAAAGATAGCAATACCTAACGCAAATACCTATATTAGGAGTACAGTACCCTCTTAACAAAATAAAAAGAATAACTTTTCTTGAACCACTGGATTTAAAATCAACCGCATCAATATCCGTTATATAGTTTGGAAGATATAAGATCACAAAGCGAGACATGGAAAGATAACGACTTTGTTTTAAAATAAGTATGTATAAAAAACATTTATTTGTGAGATGCATACAAGCAAGCAACTAATATTGTCTAAATTAGAATTTACCCTTGAACTTAAGAACTCCTCAGAGCTTAGTAAATAAATGAGCTTATATATAATGCGAATGCCTTTATTAAATCGTAGTGTTGTGCTTACAAATTATTTACGTCCCACGTACCTGTTAAATATTCCGCCCTATTCCCAAGGTACAGTACCTAATTACAGATTATAACACAAACAAAATATTACACGCTGTAATAAAGTAACATGATTACGTAGGTATGAATGAGAACGTTAGTAATTCCATTTATATTAAATGTGAAAGTTTAGATTTTGCTTAACACGTTAACAGTCCGGTGTTACGTATGTGGTACACGGTGATCGGTTCCGCCGATGAGGTACACGAGTTGATGTGTTTCTCTACGGGCCCTAGAACCACGGACTTGTCAAATTAGTTAGTGTTTTCTTAGGGGACATGTGGCCAAGGATCTAATAAATGGAAAAAGTCAAAAACATGTCATATTTTTTTTAAATTCTTGATCTAACAACACAAAATAAAACAACTTAGAAAAAAGAAACAAATTTTTATTGGTGAACTAAAAGTTTAGAAAAACAAACAACACAATATGCTTTTTTGAAAATTTTACATTGCGTTGATACTCTTTTGGCTTTGGCCCGTGCATATGGAGCAAGTAGACCTTCATCAAGAAGGTTTTGGTAGCATCCCACGCATCGTCTTCGGATGAATCGAGATCCTTTCTTGCCCAAAGACTCCAAAAAATGTGTGTTTCTCAGCGGCGTACTTGAACTAGCAGAAGGCAGTCTTCCTGATGATGGCCCTGGTAACCCTGATGGTCCTGATAATCCTAATGGCCTTGATGACCCTGTATGTGATTGCGGTGTTCTTACCGTGCTGAAAAAGCGTATTTCACTGGGTTGGTGTGCAAGTTCGTGCTGTAAGAGTTTTTTTACAATGGTTTCATGTGCTGCTAGAATGCTCAGCTTTTCTCTCCTTCCTAGATGCATCTCGTTATATATAATCGTAGAATTCACTACAGCTATCGATAGTAAGTCTGTTGCAACCTTTTTATACCACGTAATGGTTTTTCTAATAGGTGAGTTGTAGCTTGCCATCTGATCAGCCACATCTATACCCTTTTTTCCTTTGTTATAACTGAGGATCATGTTCGGCTTGAGTTTTGGTACACGTCCAGATGTAGAAGACATTTCTTTACCCAAGTCGCAAGGCAAGTCGACAATGTACAAACATCTCTTTTGTCCCTCCATTTCAGTACTGTCACGTTTTCATTCTTTTGTTTCACAGCAATCTCACCGATCGCCAGTTTAGCATCCATCACATCTTTAGGTAAACCTCTTCTCTTTTTATTGACTGTGCCACATAGGTCTGTATTGCGAGAATACCCACAATATAGAAATAATATAGAATATAAATAATATATATATAAATATAAATATATATATGAATACTAGCTGACCCGGCAAACGTTGTTTTGCCATACTAAAAAAAAAATGGTTTGAAAAATAGATGTTGGCCGATTCTCAGACCTAGAGGATATGTACACAAAATTTCAGGAAAATCGGTCGAGCCGTTTCGGAGGAGTACGGTAACTAACACTGTGACACGGGAATTTTATATATTAGATAATATATATGAATACTACCTGACCCGGCAAACGTGGCTTTGCCATACTAAAAAAAAGGTTTGAAAAATAGATGTTGGCCGATTCTCAGACCTACTGAATACGCATGTAAAATTTCATAAAAATCGGGCAAGCCGTTTCGGAGGAGTACCTACGGTAACTAACACTGTGACACGTGAATTTTATATATTAGAAGATATATGATATAATATATATAATTTATATGAATATAATATAGAATAGAATACCCACAATATGCATTATGTTGCCTAATTCATTGTCTATGGTAATAAACTAACCATACATACGTCTACTGCAACACTCATGAGTCCGTGGTACGCGTTAAGGGTACACGGTAATTTAATTCATAAGTCCGTGTACCACCCGGTGTACACGGGTATATCCGGGGTCAACGACCTATATTTTGTTTTTTTATGCATCAGTCGATAAGTGGACACCGAATAATGGCCAAAAAATATATAATCACACTTGGACATATAGCGTGTTTCGGAACGCTTGTATAGGGACTGTTAACGTGTGTATGACCCTAGTACAAAGTTTGTTTTTCATTTAATCACGTCATTTTTAAGAATTTGCATTTTGTTACCAATAGTTGAATATTACGTCAAGTATGAAAAGTCATTTAATCATGTCATCATCCCAATTTTTTAACAAAAATACTCTTATGATATATATGTATAAGTCCGATTTTTTTTTCCTACCACACCTACTTAACACGCCATTAATATTTTTTTAAATCTTAACAACGTAAAATAACATTAATTTTAGTTGGCTGACAAGTTAAAAGTTTCTCAAATAAATGAGAGTTAAAAAGGTTATTACGGAATATGGAAAAATCGCAAGTCAGTGAATTAAATGTATTTCTATTAATTAATTTTTAAAGTCAATGCATCATGTATGTATAATGTAGACCCAGTTAGATTAGTATCATGCAATTATAATTGAACAATTTATAGGTAGGTATATCTTTATATATATAAATCTCCTGTCACGATGTTTGTCCGTCATGGATTCCTTAACTACTTAACCGATTTTAAATTAAATTGGCACACCGTGAGCAGTCTGGTCCAACTTGAGAGATAGGATAGCTTAGATCTTTAATTATAGTTGCAATTTTATTTTATTGTAAATTATTTGTCTACTTCTGTCATTTGTATGGCAAAACAACGTTTGCCGGGTCAGCTAGTCTAATATATAAAATTCACGTGTCACAGTGTTAGTTACCGTACTCCTCCGAAACGGCTTGACCGATTCTTCTCAAATTTTACATACATATTCAGTAGATCTGAGAATCGGCCAACATCTATTTTTCAAACCTTTTTTTTTAGTTTGGCAAAACAACGTTTGCCGGGTCAGCTAGTATACCTATATATATTACATTTATATATATATATATGTTTTATATCGTAAGAAGAAGTCTATAATATTAAGAAGCGAATTTTAAAAATGCTTTTAATATAATTTATTTGTGTGCAAATGCATTGACCAAACATTCTGATATTTAAACGCTTGTCATAAACATAAATATATGCAGTGTGAAACGTTCACAATTTATAAATACAGTTTATACTTTATAATAAACAAATAATAAACATTCATGGACATTTCACACAACGTCCTCTGGTCCCAAGCTAAGCTTTATATGCTTGTGTTATGGGTACCAGAATACGGATATAATACATATACTACTTTTCTTTTGTAAATACATACTTATAATACATAGTAAACACCCAGACGCAGTACAAACATTTGTATGACAATTAAAAACATCACACAAATATTTGTCCTGACCGGGAATCGAACCCGAGACCTCGTGATCGGCAGTCCGTTATATGAACCACTAGACCACGAGGCCCGCCAATTTATAACACAATTATTTGCCTCAAGAATCAAGAATGAATCGAAATCGTCATGCGCTACTGACTTTTTGTCAACATTTCTTTGTTAAACATAATGATAATAAAGGCAACAGATAGCTTCTGTGGGTGTCGACGTGATAAGCCGTCTGTGAATATTTACGAGAAGCTAGTGCCAATTTTATCATTTCACAGATTATGATAATTTTAAGGTCGACATTAACATAATCCTGGAAAAAGTCAACTCAAGCGCGTCTGATGTACCTCCAAATTTAATAATGAGCGGTTGTGTTTTGTTACACAAGGGGTTCTTCTTTTCTTTATTAGTAGATATCTTAATCTTCACGAAACTATTGCTAGATATGGAAACTAAGTCTGCTTATGTACCTATGCACCTAGAAAGCTTCTACAATCTATATCAATAGATTATAATCACATTCAAACACAATTCATTAAATAAAGAATTAATCAACAACCTAACAAGATCATTCACACAATGCTGTCTTTTGCTGTAATTTATGTCTTACTAAGTTATCGAAAAGGAGGACGCCCAAGCCCAGTAGTAGAAAGCAGAAAGCTTATGGGTTTAGAAGAGAAGATGGTAACAAAATGACATAAAATAGTTGCACAGCATTACTATAATTTTAAGCGTTAAAGCTAAAACAATACACAAACATATTAACTAACATTTCTGGGTACATTAACAACTGTGAATTAACGACACAAGACATCGCTCCGTAACAAATTACACGAAAACGAAGGGATAAAGCTGGAGACTATACCAAACATGTACGGTCATCCCTTGAGACCATTGTTATGGCCGAATAAAACTAGTTTACAACCTGCACTCGACCCGCGTGCTTAGCAAGTTTATTTGTGTGTGAAACCATCCCCATGGAATTTGACTCCCAGCTAAAAACCTTGCATAAGTCCGAACTTTAATGTCGTTGGAATTCCCATGGTGACACTAAGTATTTGAGATCTCCTAATATAACTTATGTATGTTTAAAAGGTTTATAAAGTTCTTAGATATTATAAGATCAGTGCTATGTAGTGTTAATGGTCTAAGTCAGAAGCGGATTATTAACTGACAGCGCCCTCTCTTCTCTAGTGGTCAGTGAGACGCCTTGCCACTTGACTTTGTATGGCTTGTATTGTTGTTCTAAGCTTGTTAAATCTTTGTCACCTTAATAAATATGAGAAAGAGCAGCATTTCTTATAAGGGAAAAGGACTGGAAATATTTTGGCAAAACTAATTTTTGATAAATTCTATTTTCTGTAATAATACAAGTTAATATTAATTTTTTTGTGACAAAAGCAACTGATAAAGGAAAAGAATCATACTCAGTATATATCGAAATAGAGATTTTAAACTTCATTTCATATTTAAACTGGTGAAGATAAGTTGGCATTTATTCACACAGATAGATATTATATTGTGAGCCCCGGGTGACCATATATTCATGCAGATTTCTGTCCAAATAAAAAAATATTTTAAATTATCGTGTGACATGGATACACGTTAAACATTACTTTAATCCGTAATTAAAGTAATGTTTAACGTGTATCCATGTCACATTAAGTACAGGTGTGTATTCTTTCTTTTTAACAGACTTCAAGAGATGATTATAAATTTGTAAAGTTTTTTTGTAAATTATTGATTTTAAAACATTTAAGGGTGGTTCCACTAAACCCTAAATTGAGATCTCTGAACTGGATCCAAAAAAGTCGAAAATAATTCTTAATTTTTAAAGGTTAGATAGGTTTTTTTATACCAAATGAAGTGAGATGAAATGAAACGCTTACCAAAAGTATGTATTTTGAATCTTGCAACCAGACTCTTGTGTCATGTGCCATCTGATTATGGAGGTCTCTTTAACTTTTCCTATTTAAAACTTCGATGATTTTATGAAACGATCTGTGGTTTTGAAGGCTATTATCCCTATATATATAACATATCATTTCATATAAATTTACGAAGCACTAACAGTAATCAGATTAACGGTACAGAAACAACACATTGTCGTCTTTTGTAATGAAATGATAGTAAAACGTACATATACATGTTATTTGAACTACTATTTTCTCTTAATAACAATGTTATATGTATCACTTTGAGAGCCAATATAACATTATTTCATAAAGCTTCACCAAGCGCAGCGCTATGCTCTGTAAAGCGCTCATGTTTTTTCATGAAGCCCCTCGATTGAAATGTAAATTGGATTCGAATTGGTCGCCAAAGCCAATGTATAAAAAAAAGTATTACAAAAAACCACTCGATGCTTTTATGGAATGGAATGTGACTTGTAAAAATTATAACACAACAGATTTATATACATAATATGCGATATTAAATTTGAAATTTAAATGTGGAACCTAAAATACTCGTAAATGGCACAGGTTGAGAATAATTAATGCTATAAAAAACAACAAAGTAAATGCCTAATAAACTAAAATATGTATCTAAATAGTAATTTATAACGTACCTACCTACCTTATATATACCTTAACAAAAATAAATCATCCTCTTGAAACCCTCTTGCTATAAAAAAACCGGATCAAAATGCATTGCGTAATTCTGAAGATGTAAGCTTACATAGGGAAATTCAGCAATTACAACTTTAAACTACAATAATCTACGTGTCGTAGGTGTACCACAAACGTATCTCCATTATTATACCAATACTGAGACAATAATAATCTCAAAAGAACATATCCAATTCCCTCAAAGAGACAGGTTGTCAACTGACTTAACTCAATCCTTTTGTACTATATACATCTATAGCTATCGTACGCTGAAAAGACAAAGTCGTCAACAAACTACTACTGGTGGGTTAAGCTCGAGTGTTTTTTTATTTCCTTTTGACGCATGCAGAAATTCACTACAAAGTAAAAGTCTGAGTACTTAGCCACAAAAATATCTAACTTCTTGGTTAGCAATAGAAATATGGTCTAGTAAACATGCTTTTTTCGTATTTTTACTAGACCATATTTCTATTAAGAACTCCTTACTACGTGGTCGTTTTGGGAATTTTGAAGGAAAGGTAGGAGTTTAGGATAGGTATTTTAATGGCTACCCTAAACAATATTTCTAGCGTGATCGCTATTTAATCGTAACGTTTTATGATCAAAACCTAGTTAATTCTCACCATGCCATAAGAAGACAGAATATATTGAGATTTTTTTTCTTTTTTTGTACTGCTAAAGGGTGACAAACAAGCATACGGCCCGCCAGATGGTAAGCAGTTACCATAGCAGTTGCCTAGGAGGAGGAGTGTCGGTCTCGCGTCGCAGACTTTTTAGGCCCTTTTTGAAGAGCCTCATGCTGTAGTCCTCTGGGAAAACCACGACAGTACGCAACGCTGGAGCCTTACAGTGCGCGATGGTATCGGTTCTAAGGTGTGACCATGAACTCGCTGCCGATGTTGAGAGGTATTATTATTATACACACCGAGAGAAGTGCAGATGCCGCGACTGCTTTTCCGCTTGGGCACGCCTAGTTTTTATACAAAGCAACAAATTCAAATGGTTTACCCAAAAAAATTGCCCACATCGAGGTTGTGTGTCTCGGTTGTACGTACCTAGGAACCGAATGCTACCTTCAGTAATAAAACACGTAATTTGTTGCCAACAGAAACGCACTTGAATGAAATAAAACAGACGATAATTGAAACTTGTTTGTTTTTCATGTTGTTGTTTATTTACGAGGAGATTGAATGTCGTAACGAAGTTATTGTTAGTGTTTGTGGTCGCCGTTCCTCTATACTGAAGTTTTTTTCGTTTCGCACAATAATTGGCTTGTTGAGGGATGTACTTATTAACTAATTACGAGTTTTAAGGAACGTTGATATCATTGTTGTTTCTTTATGACATAGGTACCTCTA
This sequence comes from Orgyia antiqua, assembly GCA_916999025.1. Taxonomy (NCBI): domain Eukaryota; kingdom Metazoa; phylum Arthropoda; class Insecta; order Lepidoptera; family Erebidae; genus Orgyia; species Orgyia antiqua. Next base: position 28,189,430 of record OU779862.1, read on the forward strand.
AAGTTACCAAAATATTTTTATCAATTCAACCTTAAAAACAAAAAAGTTGTTTGAACTTTTTAGAGACTTAACATTCTACAGTTTTTTAGCTACATTGAAAGTGTAAAATACATTTTATAAAAACGAAGACGATAGTATAAAAGCAGATCATTTTTATACATTTATGGAAATCTTATCAAAAAGTTAGACACAAATATCTTTATACAAATAATATTACCAAAATTATACTAGCGATTATGACTCACAGAAGGTTTATCGTATTTCTGTTTTGTAATAACCAAGCTTGTATTAATTAATTACCTAAAACTGATCAAAATTCACCGAGTTAACGAATTAAGTTATAGAATTACAAAGTGAAAATAGAACAAGAAAACACAAATATACCGCATATGACGGAACATTATATTAAGAAGTTGTTATGAGTCCTATTTTCATTAATTCGAAGAATGAATTAATTTAATTGTTATACATATGTAGGTACGTGAGCATCCCGCGACTTCGTCTGCGTGAAGTCCGAGACTCACAATAATTTTGCCACTGACGTAATTGTAGCTTTCTAAAAAAAATTTGTATTCTGCTGAGGCATATTTTACACTACAATATAATAACGCATATAGATAGATAGATAGATAACTCTTTATTTGCACAAACACCAATTTTACACAGAATTTGAAAAGAAAATACAGTCTTAAAAGCTATTGTACAAAGGGCGGCCTTATCACTAATGTGATTTCTTCCAGGCAACCGTATAATGGATAGAATCTAGAATAGACATTGCGGTGGTTGTTGGTGTCATATGTATTAAAACTTAAATTGAATAAATGAATAAATACATACCTAAATCTAATCAATATACATACTTATACATAAGTACTAGTAAGTGAAAACTACTATATAATATACATACACACTATAAAAATACTAAAATTTATTTAAACACTGCTATAATGATAGATAATATTTCGATAGTTTTAACTTAAAATTAGAAAGAGATTGTGCTTGTCTAATTTGTAATGGTAGTTTGTTCATCATATATAATATAGTTAATCATATACTTAGATAAATAAAAATTTAGTTCGATTCTTGTCTAGGGATTAAATAATGGAGAGGCTTAAAGGCTAAACTGAGAATAGTATCTATAATATAATCGTATAAATCTTAAATACACATTAACTTTAAATTTTCCCGTTGGGAATTCGTTAATCACACCTATACAAATATTCTCAATTCAAATGGGGTTTTTTATAAGATATTTTGGGCTTTAGTACATAAATTGTATCACCAAATTGTACTCCTGACATTTATGACGAATTATTTTCACGTAAAAAAACATACAAACGAATTGAGAATCTCCTCCTTTTTTTTATGTCGGTTAAAAATCTACTTAATTTATTTATGTGCGACAAAAAGCAATATTATTGTCTTATAAGCTAGGTAGGTAATAGGGCAGCCACTTGGTGTTTGAGAAACAGATTAATTAAACCTATCACCCGAAAAAGACTCAAATTTTTTATTAACTTCTTTGTTTATGTTCTTTTACAGAAAAGGGTAGTGTCGTCTCCCCGTATAGTCTTAACATATTGAAAAATGTAACAAACAAATTATCATAAACTCTAGAAGACTCTATATATTTACCGCCATATAACTATAATAAACTAATTACACTTTATCCCACGTACGATCAGGTTGTGGAATGAACTCCCTGCCATGGTTTTCCCACAGGACTACAGCATGGGGTTCTTCAAAAAGGGCGTCAAGAGGTTCCTACAGGGTCGGTACATATACGGTATACAGTAATCGCTTACCATCAGGTGAGCCGTATGCTTGTTTGTCACACTAGTCGTATAAAAAAAAAAATGGTCAAGTGCGAGTCGGACTCGCGCACGAAGGGTTCCGTACCATTATCTATGCAACATAAGGTAACGTTATTAGTATCGAGCAAGAAACGGTAAAAAAATCATGTTTGTTGTATGGGAGCCCCCCTTAAATATTTATTTTATTTTATTTTTAGTATTTGTTGTTATAGCGGCAATAGAATTACATCATCTGTGAAAATTTCAACTCTCTAGCTATCACCGTTCTTGAGATACAGTCTGGTGACAGACGGACGGACGGACGGACGGACGGACGGACGGACGGACGGACGGACAGCGAAGTCTCAGTAATAGGGTCCCGTTTTTACCCTTTGGGTACGGAACCCTAAAAAATTACCTGGAAGTTATATTACGAAGTTATATTAAAAATTTACGAAATAGAATTTTAAATCTTGTTTGTCCGTTCCACATGTTAGGGACGTTAATTAAATTTGTGCAAATATTACCTGGAACATATACAATGACGTACGAACATAATCCTAAGCTTTAAACAGAAATTCATAGCAATACCTACTTATCATGATTTTCACTTTGAAATTATTTCATAGAACTGTGTAATTAATTGCGCTTTAGAAATGCTTAATTTTTGGTTTTTGAACTTAGTTCAATAACGTACTCTGTGAAAGACAGAAAAGTCGAGACTTTATCGCAATAAACCCATGCTAACAGGTTTGGTCAAAGTTGCCTTTTGGGCCATATACCTTTCGGAGCTAACGGAAGTCCATGCCCAAAGGCATTAGGGGGCTGGAAAAAATAGATACATCCAAAATAATAATGGAATGTTTTTAGGCATTTTTAATTAAAAGAAACTTTCTTTTATCAGTTGTTAGTTCCTATAAATGGCTGACCGTGTGGTGTCGGATTAAGAATACAAGTGTCACCACCCCATCTCCTCCCAAAGGTGCTGTAAAAGTTAGTTAAGGGATATTGCACACAGATAACATCCTCTGTGAGATACAGAAAACTCGAAAAAAAACCCTATGCCAACACGCCTGGCGTGGCACAGTAGACCATAATCCCTCCAAAGTGGAGGAGGCCGGTGCCCAACAGTGGGACGTAAATAGGCTGGAGAGAGTGCATATAAAGTAAATATCTAATATTTATCTACTCTTGCAATAAAATGAGAAATATAATGATGTAGACTCTAGGTAAGTGACAATAAACTGAAGAAAATAAGACGATAGACTCAGCAGTAGTTTTCATATGTACACAAAGTTCAGTTTCCAATATGAAACGGCACAATAAATTTCAGTCTACAACCAAGAGAATAAGATACAAAGTTTAATGGAACCGAATAATGTTTACCCTTTCTATGAATATTTTTGATGTCTTTTATATACGATGTTTTACATAGAAATTCAATAACGAGATATTTTGCCTTGCAGGCAAATAACCAAGCCTAGGTTATTTGGTGTCGTATTACTACTAAAATGAGGTCTAAGGAAAGAAAACAGTAGTAAATCTGAAAAGAGTTGATCTAAAAAGCATGACGGTCAATGACGTATGACTGATGACTGGCCTTAAGAGGGCTCTGTATGGTCAAAGGGAAGCTTTTTTTGCAGAATTCTTAGATATTTTTAGAACCCTTGGTGTGGCTCCCGCATTACATTATCGATACGATTGATACCTAATTTGTCCCTAATGACATATCAAGAACAGCTGCAGTTGCCCACTAAAATAATTTAGAGAAAATCTGCCAAGGTGGGTTAAAATTTAAAAAAAATTACCGTTTAAAATTTCAACTTTGAATTTTATCTCTAAGTAATAAGTAGGTAATTAATATTGGAATGTATTTATTATATCTATAGCTGAATATTGCGGTTTTTTGTCAACAAAATGCTTGAACTTTTCCTAAACCTTTTCACTAAACTCATAAAAATTTAGAACCCTCATCGGTAAGTATGCGGACCGTTTAGCGACCCTAAGTTATTAAAAACACAACGCCAATTTATGCTCGACCAATGAAGTACAAGAATTACGAAATGAAGTAATAACAGTGCCTTTGTAGAAAAGAATTCCTTGACATGAGACACTTCCAGTATTAACATTTTATTATTGTAAATCTGACTAATCACTGTGTGAGAATATTTGTAATTTCGTACATCGTATGTGTATATCATCATGATATAGCACCCTTAAAACATAAGTGGCACTATACAAAAAATGCTATTTTTTAGTTAAGCATAGTGTTAAAATGCATAAGACGAAACGCGCCTAATGCAAAGACCCCTGTAGCTTTAATACGCTTAATTATTGCTAGATGTCACTAGTGTCACTTATGAATTTTTAACAACTTGTGCGGTAGGTAATTAATAAATCGGCACTATGCCAGATCGCGACAAGTCACCGAAGGGAACCCTTGTCGAGGTGAGTAAAAAACTGGCACATTGTGTTATGTGCCACTTATTAAATAAATTTACTTTCGAATATTTACAGTGAGTAAGTGCATAAGTGGCAGTTTGAGTTTAATGCCAGTTATTTAATAACTTTAATTAGGATTTTGTTTTTATACAAATTCAATAACGGTGATTTTCTGTAAAGCGCCATTGTAAGAAAAAGTTTTTGATACTTTTTTTTGTGATCTATTTTACGGATTTTGTGCGAAAATGTTTTTAAGTTTATTACTGTTACTTTATTAATATTTTTCTCGGTTCTAGAACTTGAAGCTTAAAGACCGAATTGCTAAAAGACTACAGGTTTTTACATAATTCAGTTTTTACAAGATTTTATAGGATGTACCCACATGATTTTGATACAATATTTTTTATACTTACTTACGGTTTTTTGTGAAAAACAACATTTTAAAGTTAGGTATTGTAATTTAAATAATATTTTTGCTGACTCTTGTGATTATTAAGCCTTTAATACGCTGATTTGTACGTAACTTTTATAGTTCCTACTTTGAAAGACTTAATCTTAGTATTTAATTTGGAATACCTCTATTAATTTGTATTGATTAGTTAGTAGTAAGAACAAGATTTTAATATAATGTTGTGTAAGATAAAATTACGAATTTTATTCAAACACAAATTCTAAGTTTCTGTTTTTTTGATAATACCTTTGTCTATATTTAGACACATTTTTTATTATGAGCATTTGTGGTAGTTTTGACTTAAAACTGTGAGCGTGTGCCAAATAAATAGTATTCTTTAATATTTCAGTAATTATATTGTTTTATTTGTCTCTTTTTTATCATTACAATGTAGGTAAAATAACAACTTAGAGGTCATTAAGCAAAAAGTTTTGAATAACTATCAAACTATAACCGACACTATGCAAAACTTTTTTTTTAAATGCTTCTCCATTGATAAATAATCAATAATTTTATTGTATGCCACTGGATTCTGAAGCAGCGTTAGTTAAACTGTTATTTTAAGCCGATCACGAAGCTTTATTTACATTTTTTAGGGTTCCGTACCCAAAGGGTAAAAACGGGACCCTATTACTGAGACTTCGCTGTCCGTCCGTCCGTCCGTCCGTCCGTCCGTCCGTCCGTCCGTCCGTCCGTCCGTCCGTCCGTCCGTCCGTCCGTCTGTCACCAGGCTGTATCTCAAGAACGGTGATAGCTAGAGAGTTGAAATTTTCACAGATGATGTATTTCTATTGCCGCTATAACAACAAATACTAAAAATAAAATAAAATAAATATTTAAGGGGGGCTCCCATACAACAAACATGATTTTTAGGGTTCCGTACCCAGTATCTCAAGAACGGTGATAGCTAGACAGTTGAAATTTTCACAGATGATGTATTTCTATTGCCGCTATTACAACAAATACTAAAAATAAAATAAAATAAATATTTAAGGGGGGCTCCCATACAACAAACATGATTTTTTTACCGTTTCTTGCTCGATACTAATAACGTTGCCTTATGTTGCATAGATAATGGTACGGAACCCTTCGTGCGCGAGTCCGACTCGCACTTGACCAATTATTTAGTTCCATATCACCCATACAATACTTAAAAAAACTTAAAACGGCCATACTGTAAAATGAACATTTTCGTATAGTGCCATTTATATTCTAAGGGTGCGATATATTAAATGTAACAACTAACAATTACCCATATTTTGCGAAATAAAGATTTCATTTCATTTCATTTCAATAACAAAATATTACATAGAACGGATTTTACTTAGAGATATAGCCTGATGAGAGACGGACAGACAGACAGCGTCTCAGGAATATGGTTCCGTTTTATCGATAAAATTAAATAAATAAATAATTATTCATGGACATTTCAAACAACGTCCTCTGAAAAAAAACTACTGAAAATAAAAAATAAAAGTCTGTAGCATTTTGCGAATTTCTTCAAAGAGCTAAACAAGCACGCCAACTTTATACAAACAAGTAAATGCCGTATAAACGCCTGCACATTGCTTTTAGTTTTAGAGTTGCCTTGCCTTAAATAAATAGTGTTAGGCGCTCCACCAGGCCAACAGCTCTTGTTGTTTGCTGCTGTAAATTTGTTAATAAAACAGAACAAATGTAAAATTTATTTTACCAGCAGCTTGTTGTTGCGGTTATTTTGTGTATACTATACAGGAATGCAATTAACTAGCTATGTCATCCTACTATTATTCAATCATCATAACATGACGCCTTTTTCCCATGGGAGTAGGCAGAGACTATAGAGCGCCATCTGCTACGATCCAAACATACTTCCTTGGCTTCATCCACACTCATACATCTGGCCATACATGCACGGTTATAAGTTTTTAAAACACTAGCTGAATAATAGCTTATTATTTTTATAATAAATGGTTTATTATTCCATTAAGCACAGTGATTTTATTTCAAAGAGAAGCAAAAATAAAATTTTTATTGAGTAGGTAAAGTTTATTTAACATATTAGTCTCCTGTATTAGTTTTTAACAGGCAGGCTGTTATAGGCGTGTTTAGAATTCAATAAATATTGTATGTAAAAATAAATATGTATTTATCTAGACTTTATGCACAATGTTCAAAAGCGAGCTTAATGCCTTGGGCATTATGTTATCTGTCTTTGTTCATTATGGTTGAGGTCTGACATTGTCCACATTCCATACAGACTAAGACTAAAGAATTTAACTGTGAACTATTGTCCGTGTGGTGACGGATTAAGAATACCAGTTTCATCAACCCTTTTCTTTCTCAGAGCGCTGTAAAAGCCAGTTAAAGACACACAATCTTCCGTGACAGATGGAAAACTCAAAAATAACTTCTAACACGTCTAGTCAGTGCGACAGAGTAGGCCATAATACCTTCCTAACTGGAGGAGGCCTGTGGGCGTATTATGAGCCTTTTTAAAATCATGCAAGTTCCAGTCCAAGTGGCTAAATTACGTATTATGGCATATATAAAACTTTTAATTGAAAATTTTTTGTTAGTACTAAAACTTTTAGTTGTACCTTCTCTTTTAAACATTAATCTATGAATGGTTTAGCGAACGGACTGACTGGGAATTATGTTCAATAATGCGAATTTGCCACGCAGTTCAATTCGGGACGTATGATAATAAATGATTTATTGAGTGTAACTGAATTGTATTGACTGGTACGTATCGAGAAAAAACAGCATTTCGTGTTCTCACAATATAAAACAATGTAGATACATGGCTGATACAAATAAATTATTCAGTACATTGTAGTAATTGACCTTTGTTGCTGAAGAATACGATATATTTATATGTAACTAGATGTGACTCGTAGTTTCACTTGCGTTTTTCTTTCAAACTAATAACTTTGTATGTTTTATATAGGTAAGAATGTAAAGTGATAACCAATTCCATACGTACTTCGAGAATTAATGAAATAGGTTCAGCTGTTCTGGACATTTGGGTTCAAGCAAAGCGCATCAATTTGATATTATTCTCCCAAAGTGAGGAGACCTGTGTCCAGCAGTAAATATACCATCATCCAATTAATGATCTGAGAATCAGATATACCTATGAAAATGATTAATTAAGTTCAACTATGTGAAGTATTCGTCACTGTCTATTGGTTCATCTATTTATAACGACACTTTCAAGACAGTTTGATTACTTTGGCAAAAGTTTTCTAGACTATTTCGTTTCAAAATCGTAGGTAACTTATAATGGATGGTTTTTTTACTGCGTCTAATGCAAAAACAACTGTATTTCTATCGGAAATAGAATCAGAGATATGAACATGTATAAACCTAGCAAGTGCACTTCGTACTTGTTGATTACAAAATGAAAAAGCTTCTCCTGAAAAATTTACTCAAATGTACTTGCTAGGTTTTGGTTTTGGACAGCCGGCTTGTTGGGGGCCGCACAACGCTGCGTCGTCCAATATGTGGTCGCCACTAGAGGATATTCCTTTTTTAAATCATTTTTATAGTTCCGTGCCAAGGGGTACACAATTTTCAAACAGGACCCAATTTAAGAGACTCCGCTGTCCATCAGTAATACAATGATAATTAAAGGAAATCCATCGTGCGCGAGTCCATCCCTTACTTGGTCGGTTATTAATTAAGACTGTGTTTGAACATTATTAAATGTAGTTTAGTACATAACCAATTTATTTAATGAATGCAGACATACAAGGGTTTTACTTGATATACTGATCTAATTCCAAGAAACCGCAACGACAAGGTGTCTGTAAATTTAAATACGCCTACCGTTACATTATTCTGAAAGCTAACTAGGCTTCTAACAATAGTTTCAAATTAAGAAAGGCCCTTTCACTTACTTTTTACGCAAATTCAAATCTAAATTTGGTTAAGAATGACCTACTTCTGTTTAATTAAGGATAAAAAAAAAGTCATAACTTTTGTATGTCTCTTTTGTGAGCTTAAATCTAAAACTATGTAACGTATTTTGATGCAGTTTTATAATAAATAGAGTTTTAAGCTGAATGTATTGTATTGTTACGATTTCGTTTCTGTATTCATTTTACTATCAATCTCATAATATTATGTGCAGCTATAATATGACTAAATAAAATCGTGCAAAATTGCCGATATTCATAAATTGATTTTGTTCGAGAATTAAATCAAATTATATGATATTGAATTTATAGTAATCAAATATAACTGGAAACTGAAATGAAATATCTGTTTGAATAAAATCCTTAATGCTGCCTACTTTCGATTTTTTTTAATTTTTATCATAGTTTGAATTATAAGTATTTGTTAGTGCATTTTTTTAGCTGTCATGTAGCGTTTGAAATCCATTTAGGTATTAATCCGATTATGTAACTATTTAATAGGAATTTAGGAAAGGAGCCGTCCTTTATTGAGTACGTCTATAGGTAGGTATTCTATTTAAGTAGTTAAAATTGTAATTAATGAATTACAGGTTCATTCATTAGATGAAAATAAATAAGATTACCGATACCCAAGCATAGGTACTTAAATTTTTATGTATTAATAATAGGTTCTGTTATTTATTTTTTACAGTTATTTGAAAATGTGATTGAATGAAAACTCTTTATCGTACGCAATAAAAAATTTACTTACAAAAATTAATAATAATAAATCTTATACTAGGTACAAAAGGTGGTCTTTATCAGTTATCACAAATATATTTTTTTCTTTATTGCAGATTTCACATCCATATTGTTAGCTACATTGAACTTATATCCTATGTTAGTATAATTTGCATGAAAAAAAAGACGTGTGGCACTCGGGGACTGCCGCGGTAAAGCTATTGCATAGCATTTTGTATCAACTTATGCAATTATAATTATTTATTTATTTTATTTATGCAGTATTTCTTTTTCTTTGATATTAATTCAAGTTAATATTAATTCATATTAATTCAATTTGCACGCACACAAACACCGTGTCGAAGACTGCCGAAAAGAAACGACGTTAGACAATGCACGGCCTTCAAGCCACACCTCCGTGCCCGTCGGAGTGGGGAGCGTGAGGTTTTTTTTCGTTACGGAATTTCTCAATTCGGTCCCCACGCTCAAGGCCCTCGATAGAAGCTATGCAATAGCTTAAAAATAATATTGCAATCTTAGGAGTTTTTTACTATAGACTCACAGAAATTTTCCACAAAAAGTAAGTTTTAATCCGTCTGGATAAAGTGTAAACTTTATTGATGTAGAAATAGATATCTAAGGTCCATCGCCTATCGAAATTCTTAATATAAGTTACAATTGTGAAACGAGGACGAAAGCCTTTAGAACTTCGAATAAAAGATGACCTCCATCGGTTGTTGTCATTTCAAACCCTTCTCAAGATCGTAAAGTATCAGGTAAATCTCATGTGTAACAAACTATTTATAGATAAACTAGTCATTGACCGCAACTTCGTTCGTGTGAAATTTATAAACCAAACCTAAACAAATTATACAAAAATTTATTTCTTTAACCACTCTATCTATTAAAAAATCTGCATCAAAATCCGCTGCGAGGTTTTGAAGATATAAGCTCACATAGGAACATTGGTACAGAATTGACGACTTTGTTTTATTATAAGTAAATATGATGTAAACATTAATGGCCTTATTCATAATGACTTATCGGAGGTTTAAAAGTTCGCTAAAATAGGTTCGCGTAAATTGTCAAAACTTGTTATTCATAATAGTCTTTTTACGATAAAATGTTTTTTATCTCTCCATTTCTATCTTATCGGAGGTTTAAAAGTTCGCTAAAATCAGTTCGCGAAAATTGTCGAAACTTGTTATTCATAATAGTCTTATTACGCTCCGTCTGTATCTCCGTTTAAACCTCCGATAAGTCATTATGAATAAGACCGTTATAGTATACCTACTAGCTACTTATCAGGTACATTTTCTTGCACTATGCGTTTGTTAAACTGAACGCATAGCTAAGTTTTGTATATAAATACAAAGGCCCGATGAACGGAACGCACTGAGAAGTGTTACCCTTTGCACAGTGCATCAACACGTAAGTACTTACTTAAGTAAATATTGTTTGTAAACACGGGTGTTAATCCGGCACTACACGAAGGTACATTACCTTCTGGTTACAGGTTCTTTAGAATTACAAGCAATTCAAGTTAAGGGTGTCTTATTGTAACCAATCTGCAGTCTACCTATGCTAGTAACGGCTTACCTGTAACAACAATAAAAATGTATTAAAATCAACATATAAACAAATTTAGAGATTCAGAAGCGTGGACAAGACACATCGATATCAATATTATAAATCTGAAAACTTTGTTTGTTTGTTTGTTTTGGTGCTATTTAAAAAATTCTTTCAGTGTTGAATAGTACATTTATCGAGGAAGGCTATAGGTTAGGTACATTATAACATCAGGCTGTGAGCGAAGCATCAGTGAAAAATTTACCAAAAGCAGGGAATTTTTTTTTTTTTTATAGGTTTATAATTAATTAAATTATTAATAAAATAATTAATTTATTTATTAATAAAATAATTAATAATTTTTTTTATTTATACTCACGCGTACGAAGTCACGCGGAACTACTAGTAAATAAATAAAAGTCCTATATTTACATTTACAATAAGCACAAAACGAACAATTGGAACAAAATATGCAAGTAAATTAAACTACGAATACAACCAGTTGAGCATATAAACCACCATCTATCTCTAGTTGCTCTAGTTCTAACTAGAATTTACACGATTTATGAAAAGCTTTAATTAAGATGAATATGTAATTCTCGGTTTATCAGAACATCAAAATATGGAAACTAAATATTTATGCTGATGCGGTTTTTATATTAAACTAGCTGTCCCGGCAAACGTTGTTTTTCCATACTAAAAAAAAGAAAAAAAAGGTTTGAAAAATAGATGTTGGCCGATTCTCAGACCTACTGAATATGTATGTAAAATTTGAGAAGAATCGGTCAAGCCGTTTCGGAGGAGTACGGTAACTAACACTGTGACACGTGAATTTTATATATTAGATATAAAAATTCACGGACATTTCACAAAACATCCTCTGGTCCCAAGCTAAGCTTATATGGTTGTGTCAAGGGTATCAGAATACGGATATACTACATATTATACTACTTTTCTTTTGTAAATACATATTTAAAATACATAGAAACACCCAGACGCAGAACAAACATTTGTATTACATTTATAAACATCACACAAATGATTGTCCCGAGCAGGAATAGAACCCGCGACCTCGTGAACGGCAGTCTGTTGAATAAACCACTAGACCACGAAGCCCGTCATATTATATCATACGTGGTTTAACAGATGGACAGTCCACTCAAATGTTCCTCTTTTTCTTTATTATTTGAAAGCCTAATTAAATAAAAAAATTAAAAAGACATTCTATACAGGCAAATTCTACGCCTTCGCTTGATGTACAGAGCTAATTACATCTAAGTCCAGCACGCTACTACTGAGGAACCTAATGGTAATTAAAGGTCTAAAAGTTAACAGCTACGTTGGATAAACTTGGGTCATTTTACTATCATATTTTTGTTTGAAATATTTAATTAATACATAAAAGCTGTAGCATCAATGTAAGAAATTAATTTTCGTTGAGTAAAGCTAGTATAAATAGTTACTATGAATTTCGTCACACACTCGGAAAAGCTATGTAATTATAATTAGTCTAAGGTAGCCTTAAACTTAAACACTAAATTACCCAATAGTCAGAAACTTCTTTCATACCTACTATTTTCATAAACATACCTAGAAATAGACACTTCACTAAACATTTATGTCTAATTGGACTATCCTGTAAGCCAACCCTACGTAACTTGTTTTCTAAATATAGCTCATTTGTGTATTGAAGAAAGATTTAAATTGTATAAACCTTTTTGTAATTTGTTACTATTTTCGTCTAACATTAACATTTTTTATTTATTAAGAGAAAATAATATATTTATTAAGTATATCTCGATTTTTAATGACTATGGTAGATACTATAATATTATAACTTTGTGTAACTGATAATTTCTGTAGTTTAAAAATGTATATTGAAAATATTAAATTGGAAACTAAGCCCCATGGCATCAAATCTGGTACGCGGCATCTTAACTTAATATAAATGAAGTTGTTATTTTTGGATGTAAAACATCGCAACAATTTTGATTCTGTTTTTTTTTTTATATTTTCCAAACTCCATACGCACGAAGTTATGGGGCACAGCTGTTGCTGCCAGCAGCTGCTAGCAGTATAGATAAAAAAAATCTCCCGAAGTGGATGGTCGTGACCAACAGTGGAACGTAAATAGACTTGGAAGGAAAGGATATTAAAAATGTATTTTATGTCATTATTGATCGCTGCATACATATACTATATATATATATATATATATATATACTAGCTGACCCGGCAAACGTTGTTTTGCCATAGTAAAAAAAAAAAAGTTTGAAAAATAGATGTTGGCCGATTCTCAGACCTACTGAATACGTATGCAAAATTTGAGAAGAATCGGTCAAGCTGTTTCGGAGGAGTACGGTAACTAACACTGTGACACGTGAATTTTATATATTAGATATATGTATAACTCAAAACCTTCAGTGGCTTATTGAGAGGCATTTACATTATTGACCGCATTAGTAATACAATGCTACGCTCCAAAACTCGACTAATTGGCTCAGTCAAGCTGAAGTGGGACTACACTAAGTAGGTATGTACAATTGTACAAATCTCTTGCATACGGAAGGATATGTTGGTTAAACAACATCATAATAAGTTTCACCTATCACGAGTAGATCATGTCCTGGCAGAAGCAGACACTGACAGCGAGACAGTTGATAAGCTAAACCAGGGCTAAATAAACATAGGTACCAATTTTCTTTACCAAGCCTTTATTAGTTAGCTACTTATATAGATAAGTAGCTAACGTTGCATAGATTAATACCATGATAGCATGGTATTAATATATGCAACGGAACCATTAAAAGGGATTTTCACCCACTTGGAGTAGTCCGATAGATTTTGCACACATTTCAATTACAGATGACAATGCAATCATTAAAAAAATATTTTCATGATCATAAAAGATTTACAAGCGTATATTTAAAAAGACGTTATTCTCATTAAAATTTTCATAAATTTTAAAATAACATATTATTCTATATTTTCTTACCTATAAACATCCTGAAAACTGGATTTATTAAGCATTGAATAAAAATTGTGCGCTTCACATAACACATTTGTTTCTTTTTATCTGAAACTAATGGGGTAGCTTTGCTCCCCGATGATAAATCACAGTTATTCTTTTAATATAAGTCTAACTGACACCTGCGCAATATTTATGTGATATAGCTATCAGATTTTTAAATTACGATGCTAGGATGCACTGCTCTTATAAAATGCAAAACAATATTAATGGAGAAATATTTCTCAAAAATCTTTTAATTGCTTCCATTGCTTCAAAATCCCTAGCCCGGCGATCTTAGCAATGTTTTTTTGTAATTTTCTTCTACACAAACCTTGCATCTACAATTACAAACACAGAAAGGGAATAGCCAAATTTGATGCAGTTGATCAGAAGTCATGCGATTTACACATTGGGGGAGGGTATTAATTTAACTTACAATATAGCTAGAACGTAGATTATGTAGTTTTGGAAACGTGTATTTAATTCTATAGCAGATGGCAAAAAAAAAATATATAATGTAAGTATAAATTCTAGTCTAGTTCTAGTGGTATTTTACTTTTCAATCGATGCGGAAATTGCTACCAAAGGCTATTGATATCTCATATTGGCTTGAATTGTGACACGAGGATAAAAGCGGTTTGAACGTCGAATAAAAGATGACCTCCATTGGCTGTTGTCGTTTGTAACCCTTCTCAAGATTGCAAAGGAATCAGGTAAATCTCGTATAACAAACTCTTTATACATAAGAATGTTATTATAAGTTGTAACCCATTTTCTTAAAGATTTATAAGTAGCCTAATAATCCTTACTAATATTCTAAAAGCTAAAGAAATAACACTTTTTGTCTATTTGCCAATCTTTCACGTGTGCCTAGGGTTACATCAACTTAATTCACGAGGCTCATAAAACACCTCAATAATCTGGATATTTGGGCGAAATGCAGCTTCCTTTCTAAATAACCGTAATACCTCCTCTCTTTCCCACCTTTGAAAACCACCCCTTATGGACGCAATTTAAACTAGCACAAATCCGGGGAAATCCTGACTAAAGGCAGCCCTACGTATGCTGCATCTCCTATCGCCTTGTAGAGACCAATCTAATCTAACCTAAAGATTTGTGTCACTTGCATTTTCAGCGCTTGATTTTGTAATTGACTGGTGTTAAAGGACATAGTTAAATATTCGAATATAGGTGATTCCAGATTTCACATGCACGCGCATCGCGTCGCAGCAGCTAGTTGTATGTAAATTGTTAAATCATTTAAATATACACGGTCTGTACATGGAATCGCACTTATCAATGTATGTATAACCAATTAACCATCATGTAGCACACAATAAACACTCAAATGAGCGCTAGACAAAATGCGAATAAGTCTTAAGATGTTCTCATAGAGGTAAGTAAAGAGAAAGTGGATGCTTGTCAGATAACATGATATTTTGAAAGAAATAATATGTATCTTAAAAAAATATGGCCAACTGCAAGAGAAAAATTCACTATAATCTACAGTGATACATTATAGTGAGCTACTGTCTATGAACTACTACTACTACCTACTGTCCATGAGATACAGTTAAGTAATAGGGTCCTTACCTTGGTATAAAACCCTTAAAAATTAAGTTATTTTTATATCACTTTTATGGTTAAATGTCTGATCTCTCTCTCTCTCTCTCTCTACATCCGGGAGGGATTACGGTCTGCTGTGAAGTGTTGACCAAGAATGTTCGCACAGGGTTTATTTTCGAGTTTTCCATCTCTCACAGCATATGCTATCCGTTAACAATATCGCGCAGCTGTCTCGGAAAAGGGGTGGTGACACTTGTATTCTTAACCCGTCACTACACAGATTCTCTTACTCTGTGTTTAATTTTTGATATTAGTAAATTAGTCACGATCGCTACATAATTTTCCTTATGGCGGTTCTACTATATTGCCATGTAACTGCCAAATGGACTAAGTTGAGCTGTCTAAGCAGTTGTTAAACTTCCCCAATTTAACCCGGTCTACAATCAATTAATCCAAAACTTTGGTTGTGACCATAACATGTAACATAGATTAAGAACAGAACAGAGGTCACATTAAATTCAATAAATTCAGGATTCGCTGTAAGTCTTACTAATATTATAAATGTGGAAAGCTTGTAAGAACACATGGATGTTTGGATGAAGAATAGATCAGATCAACACATAGTTTACTTAAAAAAAACAAAAACCGAACCAATACTATTCAAGGGGCTACGTAGACTCGTGTGAGAGTATGGTATGGTATTGTACGTATGTATGTATGGTATGGTATTTATTTATCTAGCTAATAGCTAGATAAATAAATACCATATTAAATAAAACAGACGTTTTATTTCTTTTTATGTATACAGTAGTACGTAAACTAATTAATCTCTAACTTTGTAAAAAATGCTCCGCAAATATTACACAGTTTACTAACACAAAGCGGGTTATAAAAACTCCTTAGTTGTACAACTTAAAAGAAACATTATGTACCTACTTGAAAAGGTTACATTGTGTTACATTATTTACGTACTTATATAATATGTATTAAAACCTATGTCACTGTCATATAATTACAGAAGAAAGCTCTCAAACGGCGACAATGAACTCTAAGACACAGCTTAGGACGGCTTTGCACTAGAAAGCATTAATGTATTTTAATTTTGGACGAGGCCCATATGCCGGAATAAAATAGAATAAACAACGACAACTAAGCTTTAGTTTTTGAAAGGCAAATCATTGTAGAAATTAACTATAAAATTATTACTGTCTGTCTGTGTCTCTGTTTTACAACTAAACTACAGAACCGATTTAAATGAAATTTCTAACGGAGATAGTCTAAGGCTTGAAAAATGATATACTCCTCCACTTTTTATGCGAAAAATGTGATTTTAAATTTCATAAGTACCGAGCTGAAGCTAAAGATATCTAAATAATAAAGTTAATTGAATTTTTACATATTGATTATGTATATACATACAATACATATAAATTTGATATTAGATTTTAGTTAAACAATGATCAAGCCTTTATTTGATTATCTCTTTCTAATCCATGTTTCTTTCTTAGCCAAACGAGTTAAGTTCTCGTCAGTACCTATCCTATATCCGATTGTAGATGTAGAAAACACCGAGAAATAATCTAATTTTACAATAACTAAACTAAATCTTATCCCAATACGTTTACTCAGCGTGGTGTAGAATAAACATCCCCACGTTATGAAAGAGAATAAGGTAAAAGCACCCATTACCGCGGTATGCAAAATCGGCATCAATTACCGATGTATGAGATATTTTCGTATTTTAATTTAATAACAGTAACATCGGCACAATATTATTTCGGACAAGTTGTAACTTGTAGTATTTTACATCGTACCAACGGGCGCTAGGGAGTATACCAAAACCCGAACGGATCAAAAACGCTCTATTTGTGCGGCGGGAGCGCAGGAGCAGGTTCTGTCCATACAAGCACGGGCCAATTCATGCAAGTGCACTCACATTTTTGATACGAGATATTTAAAGCAATATACTTTATAATTGTCTACGGATACTGTTTACTTGTTTTTATGATTTTCTAGGAGTTTTATCTCATACTTTTCATGGCGAAATTTTGTAAAAATACAGAATAATATCGATAAAAAAAGTTCGCCGTGATAGGTGCGTAAAATTAGGGGTAGCTTCTAATACCGAGGGTACCATCGGTAATGGATAATATTGAGGGTCGAGATATTTGCTTGTTATTTTCAAAATCACAATCTTATTAGAGAACTGTCCACTTTATTTCATTACTAATGTATTCTAAAAACGAAAAATATATTTCCGATGTATGCAAATTCCAGTAAATTTCATCAAATTATAATAAAACGTAGTGTACTTGAAGTGTAGTTTTGTACTGCGAATCCAAAATGGCATAAAACATTTGCTATATTAATTTGACAAAATAATGATAATACGGCCTATTTACTAATTTGTAATACTGCTTTTCATTAGGATCGAAAACTCTTCCTGCGAATTGGCAACAAAAAATCATAAACTTTTGTAGTTTTTATGGGTCGGAATTACATTTTAAAATATATTATTCCAATCCCATTACCGCGGCATACCTCGGTAATAGATTATACCAGAATCTATTACCGAGTGTCAAGTACTCGGAAATAGAGTTTTCATATATCGAGTACAGAACCTATTACCGATACCGAGTGATAAGGCAATCAGTATCCGTATGTAGGGTACCGTTTCTGAATAGATATATTTACTTAGTAGGTAATTATTTTTTATGATAATGAATACCTATTTAAAATAATTTCTGTGTGGTGCCGGCTACGAATAATACCAACAATCTTCTCGTGGGTGTCGTAAAAGACGACTAAGTCAATGAAAGAACACCATAGCACGGGCAGCAGCATATCAAGCTCAGTGTTGTGTGTATTTTATTTTGTACGGAACCATCAGGACAGCAGATATATTTTTTCTTCTATACTCGGTAATAGGAGACATATACCGCGGTAATGGATAAAAATAGTAAGGCATACCTCGGTAATAGATGAAGTAGTAACGCTGGCTAAAAATACTTTTTTTAAAAATAACGCTTTAAAGTAAATAAAAAGAAATGAGAGAAGTACGAAATTTAAAGTCTATAAAACGTTAAAAAAATCCTTATTTATCGAGGAAAGTCCTGATCCCCCAAATATTTTATTCTAAAGTCAAACTTCCTCGATTTACCTCGGTAATAGGTGCTTTTACCTTCATGCATTTCGAAAATCTTAACAGATTTTTTAATTCGTAAATTATGCTTATTAAAATATTAAATAAATTACGAAGCGAAACTAAGTACTCGAACTGTAGGTAGTATGTGTTACAAAAGAATATGAAAACATTCTTGAGGCGCTTTCAAGTTAGTCTGAAAAAGTTAACCAAAGCTCATTAATATTTATTATAAATACATGAAAGCTAGCGTTCACCAATGAAAACTAAAAGCTTTTGAAATAAAACTCAAGATTTCCTTACTCTTAGTTTAAAGTTAAAAGAAAATTTTCTAACTTTTGATATGAACAATGAAATGAGATTAAATTAAAGCATAACTGTACTAAGTTCTTAAGGTAATTAGACCAATTTTATAAAAATATAATGGTCTTATCGGAGATTTTATCGCAGAGATAATAACCGTTTTAGCGTAAAAAGATTAGTATGAATAAACAAGTTTTGACAATTTTCGCGAACCGATTTTAACGAACTTTTAAGCCTCCGATAAGTCATTATGAATAAGACCGTAAGTCTATAGAATGTATTAATAATTATAGTTCATAGGAATTCCATTAAATTCTTAAATATATAGGTAATCATTTGATAGTGGTGGATAAGTCTGGTATGTAATTTTTTTATGTTTTTAAGGAACATTGTAATAATATAAGCAAGAATGTAGTAGAAAATATCTTATACCTATACTAATAATATAAAACTGAAGAGTCTGTTTGTTTGTATGAATGGGCTAATGTCAGAAACTACAAGTTCGAATTGAAAAACATCACGTTGCGAACTATAGAAGCAAGACATCACAAAAAAAATTTGCAAAAACGGTAAAAGGTAAATTTCACGCGTACAAAGTCACAGGCAACGGCAAGTATAGACATAAAAACAATGTACCATTACAAAAATTAAAATAATAATATACAAAACAGTCAACAACTGCGCGCAATTAAACTACTTGACGCCACATTAATCTTTCTAATATAACATGGGCACTTAGAAGTTAAACAACATAAATTACGAAATCCTACGTGTTACTGTAATGGACTAGATTCACGAGTTTATTATAACGTTTATCATCGCTTTAAACTTTTAAGCTCAGGCTAAAATATATGGACGATCAGCGCAGAGTTTATCACCGAATGTTTGTGTTAATAACATAGAAATGTATAAAATGATGTTTGTTTTAGACCATCACAATAATTAAAATACATCCCTTCATATTCTTCTATGTACAATGTAATGGCGTCAAAATTTTAAAATTCGGTCTATTTTTTACGAAGAAACTTCTTTCTGACTTTGATATTAAATTATACCGAAAGTGTTACCACGTGTTGTTATAATATCTCACCCTATTTTGTAAACCAATCATTAATACATCAAATACCTACGTAAGCATATAAATGACTGGTTCTCTTCTAAATATTTCAGTCTAATTAGGCTTAAATCTAAGCTTGCGTGACTAATTTGTTTTGAAAGGAATATCGTTACAAACACCGAAATACTGTTTAAGAATACAAGTTTCACAATCCCATTTCTTTCCCAGGGTGCTGTAAGAGCCAGCATAGGGATATTTTAAGCAGTTAATATCTATTGTGGGGCAACTAAACACTATGCGAAGACGCTTATTCAGTGTGGTATAATTAGACCACAAACCCTCCTGATATGGAGGAGGCCCTTGCCCAACAGTGGGATGTTAACGGGCTAAAGAGAGAAAAGTTATATTACGGTCAATTGTTGTATTAATATTCTTAAGTATTCTCACTTCACAACACGGTATAAACGCCTGCAGATTGCAGTAGGGTTTGTTGTTTTCTTGCCTTAAATAAATTGCGTTAGGCATTCAACCAGGCTTGCAGTTTGCTTGTTGCTTGCTGCTGTGAATTTAATAACAAAACAGAACAACCATCAAATAAATTTTCCAACGGTCTGTTGTTCAAGCAGCTTTCGGTATGCCAATAGCTAACAAATTGTTCTGGCACAATATCAATTTAACATTGTAAACATTTATAAAACTACTTTTAACGGATTCTATTTATTTTCGAAATAAACGCGATATAATCCAAAATAAGTAGTTTCTTTGAGTTAAGAGTATTTCAATTTTTTTTTATATATATATATAGTATAGAATACATAATTATGTGGAGGAGCGTGGGTGATCGGGCTCCTCTAACCACAAATGGAGAATTCTCCGACCAGGCTAGGTGATCAGCACTGGCCAGGGTTTTCGCCCCCAAATTTAAAAGCTAAATTTTTGAAAAAAAAATTATAATAATTTGTTCGGATCAATTAGGTACTCGATTAAGTATAATAATATAATATCTACCTATCATTGTAAATAAGTATGACAGGATTATGAAAACAGAAATAAAAACGCTGCTGGATTTCTCGCAGTGGATTCCACGCAATCTACGGGTAAAACGAAGGTGATTCCTTAACAAGGATACATGAAAAAGAGTTTCACTCACTGAAATAGAATACCTGATAGTTAGATACTACTTAATATGTAAAACAAATACGTCAAATACGTTTTTGGGTAAACAGAAAATGTATTTCGGGAATTGCCATTGGCAGGGAAGTTCGTTAGATTTCGATCTATAAACAAACATTTCAACTACGCTTGAAAAGCTATGTTTGCCTGGCTCTCGACTCGGAGGAATCTGAGTTTGCGCATTTGGTAAACATAGTGATTTCTAAAATATTCAAGACCTATTCTAGGTAGTTTACTTGAAGACCTTCGTTACGAGAATAAGAGAATAGCTGATAAGTGTGAAACATATTACAATTAGCATGTCATAAGTAGGTCAGTGTGTTGACGAATTAAGAATACAGGTGTCATTGCCTATTTCTTCCCCAGAAAGAGTTAGGTAAGGAATTTTGTAAGCAGTTAACATCTACTGCGAGAGACGGAAATCTCGTAAACAAACTCGGTACCAACATGCTTAGTTAGTGCGGCAGAGTAGACCATAATATCTCCCAAAGTGGGGGAGCCCTGCGCCCTGCCTGCCCTGTGCCCTGATGGGCTGGAGAGAGATAAAAATAAGTAGGTATATCGCTACACTACTTGATATTAGGATCCAGACAGAAAATTTATCTCTTTATAAATTGGAAGCATATTTTTTCAATCTTCAAGAGCGTGCATAAAACACGTGACACGATCCCAACGATAAGCTTAGCAAATTGTTCTTTAATCTAATTAATTTGTTAATACTTCTTTCCTTCTAAAGATATTAACAAACTCAGACAAAATTGACGTACCGTAACGACTAATATTTTCTGCTATCAATATCACGAATAGCCTTTTATATTTTTAGAATATTTTGTGATTTTCATATCTTAAAATAATTAAGGTTTGAACACGAAAGGTGATATTTATTAGAATCAGGTCACAAAGTCATCTAGTACAAATATATTTCACTTGGGTATCGATTTTAATTTCTACAAATAGATCACTAACTTGGTCACGTTGTGAGATAAAACTATTGAACATAAATAATTAAAAATCTTGATAGGCGTTAACTTATTGGATAGTGACTCTCCAAGCGTTATATTTTTTTTAGTAAAAGTTCGTTGATCGTTATCTGTGTGGTGACGGACTTAGAATATAAGTGTCACCCACCAGCCTATTTATTATATATTATAGTCTATATAATATAGTCAGATAACATCTGTGAGAGACACAAAACTCGAAACTAAGGTAAATAAAGTTAAACTAAGGAAAAATACCCTTCCTGATTCCAAAGGCTCATGTCAAATAATGAAGCAACGAGGTGAGGGAGTATGGGTGGTGTCGAAAAAATTCAACCATCTATGTATACTGCACGAAAGTAAATTCATTTTCCTTAAAATTAAGACCAAACATCAGCTGTTCACTACAATTATATACAAAGTAGTAGTTTGGCTCACCCTCAAACACAAAGGTCACATTGATATACTGATTAAATTTAACGCAACCACAACGACAAGACGAAACTATAAATTTAAACTTGAAGACGCCTCCTGTTATATTATTCTGAAGGCCTTAACAACAGTAGGGATATAGGACTATGGTTAACGAAGCCACATAAGTTTTAAGTGGCCTCGGGGGCTCCTAAGTTCTCGCCGTCCGTTTATCCTCCACAACAAAGTTATTTGTTAGAGTGACTACCTAAAACGTTGTTGTTGCTTACTTAACTTTGCTTACAAGCTGTGAAGTGAATCATTAAAATCTTATCCCAATTTATGTTATTATAATACTGGAATTTCTATACGTAAACAGAAGTATTAACTAACAAAATCAAATTTAGTGAAATTTAATTATAGTACTCTTAAAATCTATAGTATCTATGCTAATATTACAAAGCTGAAGAGTTTGTTTGTTTGAACGCACTAATCTCAGGAACCACTGGTCCGATTTGAAAATTCTTTCAGTTTTAGTTAACACATTTACTGAGGAAGGCTACAGGCTAAATATATAACATCACGCTACAACTAATAGAAGCGAAGCATCAGTGAAAAATGTTTTGAAAATGGGTGAAAATTTTCTAAATTCTACGCGAACGTAGTCGCAGGCAACATCCAGTATAAAAATATCACATAAGAATAAGGTAAGGTTTTAGGGGATTTGAAATGTGATACCATTGTTATTATAATATCAACTGGGATACATGAAATATAGCAATGAAATAAAAGCATTTCTGAATTTTAAAGAATGATCAAAACATTATTGCCATTATTGTAACCCTTTGTGTCGTTAGCATTACTATAAGCTTTGTTTTAAATTATATTACGGTGTGTCTATTTAACCCATAGGCATACAGTAAAACTACATGCTCGAAGCCCATAGCTTAAGTATTAAGCTTAGTTTGGTACCAGAGTATATTGTGTGAAATATCCATAAACATTTAAGAAAAATGCCAGGAAGAATTCCGTCGTATTTAATAAAGAATATCTTTCCTATTTAAATAGGTTACGCATAAATAGTTTCAAATACGCTTTGTGTACGTAGATCCTAAATCCGCTGAGAGAAACTGCTGAGTTCGCTTAGAGATTCGAGACGCGGCCCTCGGCGTTAAAAGGATTCCAGTATTGTACGAGCGTACCCATTCCCTTGGGAATTCTAACCGTTATTTATGGTATCATCAACACTGTAAAGCGTAATTAATTACACCAAAACTTCCCAGTTTGTTAGTAATCAAATCAGTCTGCTAAATTATCAGCCTAAGGGCGTCCTTCGGGAAATCTATGAGATTTTCTAAACTGTTTTGTTCATTTTAAATTGTTGTATTGTAATGTAAATTATGCGAATCGACATCTTAGCATATTATAGCAAGACAGTTAAAATTAATATTGTTTTATTAGCTTCGTAACGGAATCTGTCTAATTTCAAATTTTGACCCTTATCAAGAAAAGATGACAAAGAAATAATTTGAAAAAATCCCTTTGTCCTGACTGAGATTTTTAGGATAAGTAAGTTTTTAATTTATCAACGAATGTAATATTCTGCTAACGTTTTACTATAATTAATTAGTTTACACAAATAGCTATACGTGTCTAAGTCCGATAAAGATGATTTTATTTGAATTAACGTGTCGCATAAGTGTCAGACAATTTAACCTGCGAAATTGAATAAGCCATTTTCGTGTTTTTATTATTCTTGCATATATGATAATACAGGTACCTATAGTAGAACTATAGAAAACTATTGCTCTATTGCTTAACTACTTTCTTTACCTACGTAACAGGAGGAGGTATATATTATTCAAATAATGGTATTACAAGGGATTTTGGAAAGTTGTTAGAAAAATTATATTACATATGTATTTTAAATTACTTTTAACTTTTTAGCTCTATATTATGTTTAATCTTCTTTAAAGTGATATTCAATGCTTGCTAAGATTTTATGCCAGGCAGACGTCCGGACATAAAATTTTATCGACCTTTTAGCAGTATATTCTGTCCTAGTAACATTAAGTTTTAGCAAAAAATACATGAATTACAAGTTATATTCTATTCGAAAGCAGGGTAGCAAACGAGCTAGTTTACTTTTACAAAATCTTGTTACATTACCAAAGTAAATTTATAAATATATCTTATACAAAACTAATATCCGAAGAGAATCGAGTTTAATATGACTTCGAAATGTACTTAAAGTTTGTTACTTGGTTACTTGGAAACTGTCTTCCATTCTGAAACTAGTTTCAGTTGAGTATCAACAATGTATTCTTGATATAGCATATACGAGAGTTTTATAAGGTGGTATAATTCTAAACAACCTCATACTATATTCAAACGCTGTGCGAAAATGTTTTATACTTTTAAAATATTTTTCTGAAAAATCATTTTCAGTGTGAATATTTGTCGAGCAATTTCGCTTAGAGTTTTATGTCGATGCAGCAGTAAATATAGAATATTATTTAATTCATATTTTAATATAATGCACGGTTGAAATATAATATTAAGTTCTTAGATGTGATATTCCTTGACGTTAAGTGAAAAAGGGATGAAATTTTTAGACGACTGCGCGACGCCAAGGAGTGTTACTGCGTTTATTTAAATTCATATTCAAGTAAGTACCTGCCTATGCTTTTACCCGACATTCATTAGTATTTTGAACTTTGAATCACATCAGATTATCCACCTCTACTTATTACAAACTCTACTGCAATTGTTTAAAATTTGTATGTGTCCTTAGGATTAGATTTTGAATAAATAGTGAACATTCAACGAATTCGGAAACCTGTTACCAACAGTACCGTATATTTTTTAAAAGATGAATAAATAATATAAAAAATAGGAACGTACAATTGTAACAAACGTACAAGTACACGAACACTAGGGAGAATATCGAGACTAGCCTGTCTGTTCTGGAAATAGTCTATTGTAAAAATATATTATATTCATTTCCAGCTGAGGAATATTAAATGTCAAATGGCAAACACGGACCACCGAATGCTCGATGCAATGAAGCCAAGCGGAAAATTGATTTCCTGCACCACATATCATTTTCATTTGTGAAGATTAATAGCGTCAGACAAAGCCGTCAAGTTCTGATTAAATTTAATATAAAGGATTATAACAATGTATTTAAATAAACGGACACAAATGTATAGTGTTCATTATAATAATATTGTAGAGTAACGCCCATATAGCTCGTCGGTTTTTCTCCCATTAGGCACCGCCACTCCGGCTGACTGTTGCCAACCTCGTAGGAGGGCGTCCTGCCGCCTTTCGAGGCGAAGCAGTGTTGTATCTATATTGTAGAGTAATAGGTACGTAGTGTTTTCGTAACCTAATAGTGAAAATGTGAAACAATAGTTGTATGTGTGTTATGTGTTGTGATATTTGGAATTTTAAATCTACATATGAGCTCAGGTAATAATGTGCTTAGAAATCTCGTCACTGTATATGAAATCGGCTATTTATTTATGAGCAGCTATGTCTTTGGTGTGAAATGTAATTAAGCATTTCAATGTTAAATATTTAACTGTCATTCATTTTTCTTTATTGATTAGTTCATGTAATAGAAAAAAGTGAAGACTAAAGGGTATAAAACTTTGATTTTATTTTGCGTTAATGAATGCTGGTCACTTTATTTTTTGGTACAGTTTTATTTTTATTTATTTATTTATTTTTCTTATACAATTGTTAGATACATTAATCAATTATTTCTTTGCTTCCCCCAGACTAAGTATATACCTGTGTTCCAGGAGACAATACATTGCTCTTTTTTTAATACTAGGTTACTGACTTATTATAACTTACAACTTTACACAAACTTTACAACGTAAATCTCTTTATAGGGATTCCAGAGCCTGTGTCAGGATAAATCGGGCATACACTGACTGGTTTAGCAGGGATGTGTAGCGTCACCATGGCTGTTTAATCTATACATGGATAGTTGTCTGGTAGATTTGAGAGAGAGTGATGATGGATTGGTTATGGGTGAGCTGCCTATCAAGTGTCTTCTTTACGCGGATGATCAAGTTCTACTTGCACCATCTGCGGAAGAATTGCAAGATATGGTAACTAGAAAGAATGAAGCATTTAGACTAAAAGGAATGAAAGTAAACGTAAACCAAACGAAAGTTATGGTGTTAGAAAAAGAGGAGTGTATGTCTGCGTGTAATATTAAAATAGATAATGAAAGTATGGAACAGGTACAAGAATTTGTTTATTTGGGTAGTGTGTTTACAAGAGATGGTAAGGTTGATGCTGATGTGGAAAGAAGGGTGTTAGCGGGAAATAAGCTGAATGGTGTCTTGCATGCTATTGTGGCTAACCAAGCGATTACTGAAAAGACTCGAATGGCGTTCCACAATGGCGTGTTGTTACCTACGCTTATGTATGGAAGCGAATGTTGGGTGTGGCAGGAGAAGCACAAAAGTAGAATAAATGCTGTAGAGATGCGCTCTTTGAGAAGTATGTGTGGTGTGACTTTGAAAGATAGATTAAGAAATGAAGTTATAAGAGAACGTTGCGGTCTGAAAGAGGATGTAGTGACTAAGGTGGAGAAAAGTTTGCTTAGGTGGTTTGGTCATGTGGAGAGGAAGGTTGAGAGACGCTTAACGAAAGGCATATACACGGCGAAAGTAAGTGGAAATGCTGGGAGAGGACGCCCGAGAAAAATATACTCTGATGTCATCGCCGGGATACTCCAAAAGGGGCAAGTGCGTAGCGCTTACAACCGTCGGGCATGTATGACCAGATGTATGAGTGTGGATGAAGCCAAGGAAATATGCTTCGATCGTAGCAGATGGCGCTCTATAGTCTCTGCCTACCCCCATGGGAAAAAGGCGTGATGTTATGATGATGATATGTTGATGATAGAACTTACAAGAACTTTAGTAAACGTATATTTAGATAAAAATAATAAAAAGCATGCAAATTCATAAATTCAATAACAAGGAATGTAAATAGTGTCCAATTTTTCTCTTTTTAAA
This sequence comes from Orgyia antiqua, assembly GCA_916999025.1. NCBI lineage: Eukaryota > Metazoa > Arthropoda > Insecta > Lepidoptera > Erebidae > Orgyia > Orgyia antiqua. The sequence continues at coordinate 28,216,985 of OU779862.1, forward strand.
TTAAAATAACATTGGATAGGTATTATATTAAATGCTTTAATAACTACGTTAAAGTTAAGTTATAACTGTAGGTATTCAGTTGTGTAAATCTATACGTACTTAATATTATAAAGCGGAAGAGTTTGTTTGTTTGTTTGAACGCGCTAATCTCAGGAACCAGAGGGCCGATTTGAAAAATTCTTTCAGTATTAGATAGGGCATTTATCGAGAAGGCTTTAGGCTATATAACATCACGCTACGACCAGTAGAAGCGAAGCAGTAGTGAAAAATGTTCCAAAAACGGGGAAAATTTCTAAACTCCACGCAGACAGAGTCGCGGGCAACAGCTAGTACTTTATTAAAGCAATAACTTTGAGTCTGATTACGTAAATTAAGTCATAACAAAATAAAGCTGCAAAATTTAAATGTGTCCTTATATTTTGTGGTTAGATTAAGTTGATCAAACCTATCATTTAGCTGTCACAAATTGACTACGAACATTATATGAACAATCTCGATACGATATTATTAAACTTGTCAAATTCCATCAAAATATTTCTTGTCAAGAGAATAGTCAAGTGTGTTACTGACAAATAGGGTAAGTTGGGCTGTCTAATCGGTTGTTAAACTTGTTTAATCTGACCCGGTCTGCAATCGATTAATCCAAAACTTAGTATAGCTTTTAACCATAACAGATAACTTAGTTTCAGAACAGTTCTAAATATCGTAGCTATTGAATAATCTTACACTGAAAGCAATTAAATACAAACAAATTTAGTCAACGGTTGAAATATTGATATTTATAGCTATTAATTAAAGATTAAGTTTGGCTCATCATTATTGCATTGGCGCATAAAATTCAGGCATAGCTTTAGATTATTATCTACCTTTAAACTATTAAAAATACTTTTATACGAATAAAACCTAAGTTTATAATTTGAGATACGGGTCTCATGAAAGGGCATAATAATGTCAAAACAAACTGTAAAAAAAAATTACAATAATATTGCACGAGTACCAAAATGAAAAGCACGAGTCGCAGTGGCATATTTAATATCCGTTACGTTAGTTAGTTACGTGCTCTTGTAACGCTCTTTTCAATTCTTATGAGTCCTTCTCCTCCTTCTTATTTCTCTTCCCATATTCAGTATCTCTGCTCTAGCCACGATAAAAATCTTCGTTCTACAAACAATCGCTTGCTTCTGTGTCCCACCAACAAAACTGGCTTTGTTCACTATTCTTTCCCTGTACAGTCCTCAATTCTATGGAATGCGCTGCCCCCCGAGATCAGGATGCTGACCAATCGACAAACGTTTAAAAGGAAAGTGAAAGGCATTCTGCTACAAAAGCTGGCTGAGCTATCCCAACAATAGCCAGATAATTATTTATGTATGTATGTATATGTAAGTGTATTTTATACCATTGATAGCGTATTTAATGTATGTGTACATGTTGGTATATTAGTATGTAAGTTCCATTATTTAAATATTTTTATACACCTTCCACTAATCTGTTTCTGCACCGCCTTTGGTTGACTGGAAGAGAATGCCTAAGGCATTAAGTCCGCCTGTATACATGTCTGTATATAAAGATTAAATAAATAAATATCCATTTTCAAAAATAAACAATAAATAAAAATTCTGAAATATGACAGTGCGATTGAGTTTTCAGTCATAAAACATTTGTTCAAAATTATATAATATCTACTTCAAGTGAATAAACAGCGAGATTTTATGGCACCACCAGAGTTCATTTAAAAAGTTTTAGAACAGCTATTAACGTATTTTTCATGAATACTCTTTAAAACGAGGTGTATTGATTGAGGTGAAGCCATAAAACAGTGTATATGGTAACCGTGAGAATTAAAAAGTAATCGTCTTCGCCTCCTAAGGGATAAATTCTATTTGAAAACTTCCTAAGCCAATAAAGAGATCAGATTTGGTATGGTAAAAAGAGTTCAGTTTTGGTAAAAAGTCAAGTATTTTTTGCAAAGGTATAAAAGCTTCGAGAAATGCAACATTCTACATAGTAGAGTTAGAATGAAATGTGGTTTAAATGAAATAATTTTTTTTTAAATATAATTTGTTTACAGAACATTTCTGACAAAAATAATTTTATTTTACTTAACGGCAATCGAATCTGCAATCTTGATGGCTAAAGGCAGTTTCCATGGTAAACATATTGTTAACATTTTGCATCCTATGAAAACAATATTTTCGCATCAAAACAAGATGTATAAATTTTCACTGTTAAATCACTAAAGGAAAAAAAAAGGAAACTACCTATACCATTGCAGACTGCACGTTTCGTAGCACGAACCTATTTGACCAGAAAATTGAACGTCCGTTGTTATTGCATGTAGAGTGAAAGAGATTAATTAAAAAATGATTGCCAATATTTTTCAGCTTTGTATACTAGACTCAAACAGTTTTGTAGTATCCGAATAATGATTCAGGTGTTTGTATCAAATTAGTATTTCCTGATAGAATACAAGATGTAAATTTGTCGACAACTTTTTAGCACATTTGTTTATTGTTACCCCTTTTAATACACCGAATTAACTTAAAACTTTTATACACTTACTAAAATCCTTATAACATTTGATAAATTGAGCGTGTAATCTAGTTTTTATGTAGTAGTGTGAAATTCTTAGAAAAAAGAAAATTTTGTTTTAAAGCTTAAAAATAATGTAGCTACAAGTAACTGTAAGTATTGTGGTTCTTAATGGTATAATAAAGTACACTAAATGAAATGTAAATACGGCAGCAGAATGTAATTGATGACGAGGATGAAGAATTCGAAGCTTTCTGCTTGGGATACCACGGAACAAAAGAAGTCCACCAAAGTGAACCTATGAATGGCAAAACAAGGGCGAGGAATTTTAATAAAATCCTTGTTATCTATTCAAAACGCCCTTTTACGAGTTGAACGAAGCCGAAGTTTTGTGGTGGGGTCGCATTGCGTTCTTGTCAAAATTTTGCTAATAACTATTATACTCGTATATTATAATAACAATAACATTTGTGTAGACTTAATTATTGACTGACAATTGAAATATATATATTCTTTATAACGTATGTAACTTTCGGTTATCTTAAAATGACTTGACGTACTGTGACTACATAGGTATTTTGTTTACGGATTCCAAGAACTGTAGATAATATAAAGTTCTGGCAAATAATTTGGTTAATATTTTACTTTAAATTCTTAATAAATTAAATTTTTGTGAAGTGCTTAAAAAAAAAGTGATTAATTTATTAAGTCGCGTCATTATTTCAACCCAATTGTATTCTGTAAAAAATACAAGGTGGCTGGTCGAGATTGTTGCAAAACATACTCGATAGATGACGTTGCACATCAAAAATGCGATGTAGACTCAATCGAGGAACGTTGTGGTGGTCAAATTGGTTACTGTTAGCACGACCGCAATAAACTCAGTTGGCAGAGCTACGGAATGGTATTCCGAGGTCGTGGGTTCAAGTCCCGCTTGTAGTGATCACTTTTTCCACTACAATTTAATTTATTAAGTAAAAACATAGCAAGTCAATTGCAAAATTAATAAATTCCTTTAAAATTCTTTTAAAATTGTGTAAATTTACATATTTTGTTTTATGAAATTAAAACATAAGTATCAATCCATAAAATACACTGATGATAGTGGGACTACTTTGTCGACGTTTTGGCCTAGGATCAATTTGGTATCTTTACTATCTTGTTAGTTAAAACTATTATGAGATAATAAGAATTTTTAGTTTTATATATATCACCAATTTGTTGTGCTTTTCAACATTTTAAAGTATCAACTTGCGTTAATCCTGGTATTATTTGAGTACAAACCACACACAATAGTAATAATTCCGCTATGGGTAAAGCAAGGCACTTAGTAATGTATCATGTAAACATGGAAAACCAATTCTGCTTTTCGAAAGAGGAACACTGCTCGTTCTCCTTATTATGTGACGAGAAATGCCGATAATATCCACTTTTCTTTAATAATTTAATAAATAGTATTATTGGAATGTCCTTGACACTATTTGGTAAGCTTTTTAAGATTTTACTTTAATTTGATTAATAAATTGAACTTAGACAAAATCAAGCAGATAGATATAGAGTTATTTTATCCATTTACCATACGGTCCATTTAGACCATTACGGTCTAAATACTGGATAAATTAATTCTATATTAATATTGCTATGACTCAAAGAAAACCTATAAAAAACGGTTTAAATCTATGTAATTTTCAATTGTCTGTGACAGTAACTATCTAAGGATAGTTTATAATGCGAATCATATTAAATCGTTACTTCGCTGATAAGATCAAGAAGAAGATGAAGATCATTTTTTTCTGTCAGCTCCATACAAATTTTTCAAAAAAAATTTCTTATTGAGCCGTTTATGACTTTATACTATAATGATACAATTTCTGAGTATCTATTTGGTGTTGTCAATCATATTCAGGCATAAAAGTCACCGATTTCGAGATTACTAATCGGATGTCCACGGAAGCCCAATTTCGATCTACAGTGGGGCGTAGCTACCGCCGTATCAGCCGTATCAATTATACAGGGCCCCCGGTCCACGGGGGGCCCCCAACGTGCGAAAGCAAAAATAAATGAATGCTTTCCAAATTTTTTATTATTTCAGAAATTTTTAGCACAGCTTTTCTTTCTTTCGTGTGAAATCCCTTCATAAGGGCCCCTATATTAATTATCATACGGGGCCCCACCAAAGCACGCTACGCCACTGGTACAAACATTTGTATGAAAATTATAAACATCACACAAATGATTGTCCCGAGCGGGAATCAAACAAACAAGCTCTTCAGCTTTATAATATTAGAACAGATACAGACTTACGAGTACAGAATCAGAATGTCACAATATACAACAAAATAAATATTAATATACATTTCGTATCGTCCGTCGGATGGTCACATTCATCATTGTCACAATACGGACAGACAATTTTATACAACATGAAGAATGTCAAATTCAGAATAAAAAAAAAGTATAAATCAAATACAATTTCTGTTAAAAATTTGCTCAATTTACATTGAAAAATTGCTATTAATAGTTATGTTACAAAAAGGTTATGAATTGGTTATAATAATGTAATAGCTATCTATAGTTATATAGCAACATTACTTCGTCTTCTTCTCAGCTCTTTAATGTCCCACTGTTAGCCATACCACGATGACCAGGCGTTAGGTTTGCATAGGGTTTAGTTTTGAATTTTTCTTCTAACTTCTAAAGATGTAATATTCTTTTTATATCCGTTAGCTGGCTTATAAAACAATGTTGGTAGAAAATGGTGCGGTGACAGTTTCTTAATCCATTACCAAACGGACATTTCATTACTAACATAAAATGAATGCTTAAATAATTGTGTATGTAGCCGTATAACAAACGTAAACAGCTCTATACAAATTTACTTTCGGCGGCAGTAATTCCTTTTGTAAAAAGATTAAAACAATCTCGCTCCATTTAATATTGTAACAAGATTTATTTAGGAACGTCTAATTATCAAGGCTTTTGTCCCAGTAACTTTATCCCTGAGTAACGATAATGCGACATAAAGGGCGACAAACATATCCGTGTCCGCCTTTCTGTTATAATTACATTCATACCATTGCTATTCTAACAACGGTTAAAACAAGAGTTTGTACAAAATGGATCACATTTTTTTAGGTTTTTAAATTACAAATTTTATTTCGTTTCCCTTGTTAACAACAGGAATTTTCTTAGTTAAAAGGTAGTAACAGTGATTGATGTTGATGGCCATGTTTTCGTGGAATAACGGATTAAGGTTACGTGGCACTACTTCATTTTATTCTATGAACACTGTACGTGTCAGTTAAAGGAAAATCTAAGCAAAAGATGCAATGCTCAGAACTGAACACTATACCCGTATTTAAATTAAATAAAACTACCTTTTACGGATTTAGACGCGTTTGTTTGTTTTAAATTTGTTTTAAATTTTGGCCCGACGTTCTCACCCGTGACCGTGGTGATTGCAAAGTCTCCGAAACGTCGGGCCAAAATTTAAAACAAATATACGCGTCTTAATCCGTAAAAGGTAGTTTTATTTAAACAAATGAGTCGCGCAAGTGTTAGAAAATACTATATCCGTATGTTTAGACATGTAGGTATAGTATTTAGTGCTTAGCTTATTTATTAGTCATTATGATGTAGTGAACAGAATACACTCCTTGTGGATTAGCTGCATGCGGAACAGTAGGATATTTATAGCCTAAAATATAGACACCAAGATAGACCATGACAGATCATATGAACATAACTATCGATATGAGAGCAGAAACTTACTTAACACCAAAGTGTTAAGTAAGTTTCTGCTCTCATATCGATAGTTATGAAGACATCATATTGTAGTCATTGTATAGTTATTTCCATCAGAAAGATTTATTGCAAAACTTAAACATTTATGTTCCAAATAATAAACGAGGTCAGCATACATAATGTATTCGAACAAAGCTAGATTTATTTCAGGTAGCAATTCGATGAATCTATTCTGCTGTGAATATGTCTAGATTCAAGATTTTACGTTCATTTTTTGCTTTTTAGGGTTCCGTACCCAAAGGGTAAAAACGGGACCCTATTACTGAGACTTCGCTGTCCGTCCGTCCGCCCGTCCGTCCGTCTGTCACCAGGCTGTATCTCAAGAACGGTGATAGCTATACAGTTGAAATTTTCACAGATGATGTATTTCTATTGCCGCTATAACAACAAATACTAAAAATAAAATAAAATAAATATTTAAGGGGGGCTCCCATACAACAAACATGATTTTTTTACCGTTTCTTGCTCGATACTATTAACGTTACCTTATGTTGCATAGATAATGGTACGGAACCCTGCGTGCGCGAGTCCGACTCGCACTTGACCAATTTTTTTAGTTTACATAGAGGTGGCTGAACTAAACAATATTCGTGAAAAATCTGTTTCTAATTTAAGCTCATCCAAGAATACTTCAAAAAAAACAGATTTTTCCTTGCCTAGAAAAGAGTTCCAGAGATTCCGGAGATATAACATTATTATAAATATAATATTAGTAAAGATAAAACTGAAATTTTATTTATTCTAATACTATTGACGTATCTCTGAAAATAATGGTCCAGTCCAAATTTTTTTGCATAAATAGGCAGTTACGGTCGTTCTGAGTGCTACAGCTTGTATCAAGAAATTTAAAGTTTAGGTAGAGTCGCGGGCAAAAATCTAGTTTGTAAATAAATGAACGAAGCCATCACAACATACTTAAATGTTATAAATAGGGCTTGTAATAAATACTCGACTAAATATTTGATTACGATGCGAGCTCATTGGTATTCTTGTTGTGTAGTATCGAGAACTTATACAAGCTTGAATTTATTGCTAATTTACAGTTTAATCACTGGTTCTCATCGGGGAGAAGGGTGTAATCCAACATTCAGACAACCGTTTCATCACGATTAATTTTGGCCATGTCCAATTTTTTTAGATTTTATGAACCAAAATAAAATGAATGAATGAATAAGTTTTAGTGATGTTTTACAGTTATACTTACAACTATCGCAATAACATAAAATATCTTTCCTTATAAAAAACAAACTCGTAATTTTTGTATATAATAATATGTCCCTTTGTGAGCGTTTTATTTGATGAAGTGGTTGAAGAGGAAGGTTATTTTGTATTATTTGTTAGGCTTTGGTTTTTAAATTTCACGCGTACGAAGTTGCGGCCAACAGATAGTGCTTGATATAATTATCACACGTAAAAGAACGACGGGCATTAGTTACAAAAAATTAGAAATATTGTAATATTTGATAAAGATAGATAACACACACATGAGGTTTTTTTTATTTCCTCCGCTTGGCCCTGCCGGGCCATGATGGTGCCTTGAGCTGGACCATGATCCGGTGAGGGGTGGTCCCGCTAACCGGGGCCCAGCCCGATGGTGGGAGCATTAGGTCCCCCCATCATGTTTGGTGCGGCGGGTCTCTGAGTACCAGTCCGTCGCGCGCGTCCACCTCTTGGGGGGGGGGCGCCAGCTATTGCGTGCCGGCGACCCCTGCCCGGGGCCCTGCGGGTGGCAAAGTTTCGCCGTTCGCGCTCCCACAGGGCCTCCCTCATTGCCGCCATCACCTCTCTAGCGAAGGAGGCGACGGCGGCCCAACACTGTTCGCTATCGGCCATAGACGAAACGACGACCGAGAGCGACAAGTCCTGACCCAGCACACTGACGAGTGCAGCGCGCTGGGTATCCCAGGCCATGCAAACGGCGAGGGTGTGTTCCGCCGTATCCACGGCCCCACTTCCACAATTGCGGCAGACGGGATCCGACTCAATACCAACCACCTCCCACAGGTACTTTGCGAAACAGCCGTGACCTGTGAGGAGCTGGGTAAGGTGATATGTCGGATCTCGATGCCTCGCCTCAACCCAGTCCCTCAAGACTGGGTGTACCACCTCGGCGAGCCGTCTGCTCGCGGAGGTACTTTGCCCACCACTGATTTATTTATTTATTTTTTATTTATTTATTAAACTTTATGCACAATAATTAAGTTGTACAATGGCGGACTTAATGCCTTAATGCCTAAATTTAGTCAATCAGATTTTTGCAAGTGGGTGTAAATTACTTTTAAAGATTCTGTTACTTGGATATATATACATAGCTAATTGTATACAAACAAATCTTATAAAAGCCTATACTATATCGAGATTTAACCATCATTTAAAAAATATTAATTACTTTAATATAAAATGAATATTCTTGTTGCCATATAGCGACTTATGCACTTAGGTATACCACAGCTTTTATGACGAATATTGTACATTTATTTATAAACAGAATACAGGTTTCAACAAACTTTAGTGTGCAAAACAATAGCCGAGGTTAGAATACATTATACGTTTGGAAAGAGCTAGATTTATTTCAGGTGTCAACTCGGAGGATCTAGCCTGCTGCAACGAATAAAATCAAGAAGATTTTATGTTCATTTGTAACATCTAAGTTTACATAAAGCTTGCGGGCTGAACTGCAACATTATTCTTGCTGTATGTAACTGAATTTCAACGAAATTATATAGGTACTCCATACTATCTTACAACCTTAGTGTAGCTATTTAATTTTGTTTTTTATTCATTGTGTTTCTGTTATCAATATTATCCCCCATAAAAGGTTTATTTGCAGCGCATTTTATTACTTTTTTATTCAGTAGTTTGATTTAAAATAACCCTTTAGTACATTATTAAATAGGTGCCACGAATTAGCCTAAGCCTATGTTAGTTACCTGGTATAAGTAGATCAAATCCCACTTCTCCCAAGTAAGGAGCGTCTTGCCATATTCTATGTTTTTCAGCGTTTGTTTTTTTAGTTAGTGGAATGTGGAACATGATTCTCATATTATTCTTTTTGTAATATAATAGCTTAATCTTACCAAACCTTAAATAATAGCTCATAACATTATGTAAAACAATGGCTAAATTTGGATAGAAATGCTTTTACACAAATAGGTACATTTCCTTTGATCTAATAATAACGAATATACTCAAGGGGAATAATGTTTGAGAATATTATACCCAATGGGATTTCAGGATTTCAGCACAGATCTTTATCTGTATGTATGTCAATAACCTCCAATACAAGATAAGGGTAGATATTTTATTTGTCAGCATGGTGACGAACTATGAATATAAGTGTCACCAATCTATTTTGCTCTTTAAAAAGCTGTAAAGACAGGTAATGCTCACCTATTAAATGTAATTAACATCTAGTTACACAAATACCTACTATTCCTTATAATTACGAAATTCAGTCGTTGTTTTTTATTATACCGCCAACAGAAATACACTAATGGGAGAATTGCAACTCTCTAGTTATCATGTTTTATACGACAGACGGACATCAAGACAGTTGAATCATAGCAATAGAGACCCGATTTACCTTCTCCTTATGAAACTCTAATAATATGACAGTATTTAAATAAACAACTTAAAATAAATAGTGACTCAGTTTTCTTATTGCGTTTCTTTTATGTACCTAGCGATAAAAGAAAGAGCAACAATTTCTATTTCCAGTTATTTTTAAACACTAGGTATTATAATAATTCTAGCGGAGCACTAAAAGCGTTTATAGCATTCATATTTTCGACCATGCTAGCAAGTTATTGCAGTAAATTGTCTTTGATGGCAAAGGTTGTCTGTGAGATGTTAAATTTGACGACAAGAACTGCCTTTATGCCTTTGAGTTTGTTATATTTATTTTTGTATATTTATATTCAGTGGTTTTCTATATGTAGTATAATTAAAAATATATTTGACAGAGAGACAGACAAACAGACGAACACGCAGACAGTAATCAGTACATAAAAGTTCCTTTAGTTTCACAATACTGTTGAAATACGTAATGGCGAACTATTTTACTTGAATAACCAAATTTTAATTCATTCCAAATCATTACAGTTATCATTTGGTTTTGACAAAAAAATGAACGATGGATTCTGTATAAAATTTTTGAGATATAAGGAAAATGGTATAAACATGTCGGATGTCGGGAAATTTTATTTACAAGTATACCTACCTACATATTTTTGCTTCGGCTTACAAAAATGATGAGCTTGCTCATTATGCTCAAGGTATTGACAACCGTCAATAAATTCGACAAAAGGAAAATAAAATTGTATGTACTTTGAAGTGAATGACGCACCCATGTTTTTTTTTTGCTATGCTCGTAACATATGTCTCACGCATATTGCGTTTTCCCACTAGTAACAGACGCGAACAATTTACGACAGTCTTTGGTACTTGACAAAAAATACGTGCCAGCCACTACCTATTACATCTATTATGTCTATCTAGTATAATGGAAAATAGATATTTTCTTTCTATAAATAAAAATGGATAAACGTAATATGCGTAAAATGTACGTACACATAACTTATGCAACAAAGTAGATGATTTGTTGAAGAAAAATAATATTTTCAAGAAAAACAATAACATATAAACTATAGTGCTGTATGAGCCGAGTGAGCTTAAAAGTTTAAAATTATACTACTTATTGCAAATGTTTTTTTACAAAAATACATATTTCTATATACTTCTGGAAAATTTCAGTTCTCTAGTTATCACCATTCTAGAGATGGGTACAGCCTGGTGACAGACGGACGGATAGCGAAGTGATAGAGCCTCTTTTTACATTTTAGTACGGATACCTAAAAAGGTTTAACTCAATGAATTTAATATCGCATGTTAGCAATGTGAATAAAAACCTTTTTCGTATATTTTGCTGAAGCAGGAATGATGGATGATTCATTCACTGTCTGACATTCCATCTATTAACTTAAGACTCTGGAATATTCTTTTGTGTTACCTGCGTGAAATTCGTTACTCAGTTTTTCATGTAGTGTCTAGAATAATGTTTAGTATTCAACCACGCGTTAAAAAGTAAATGTTATTTATTACCTACAGTTTTATTTGGATTTGCTACTACCTACTAGCAGGGAAACATTACACGCATTTTATTAAACTCTTACTTCTTCTCCGTCGTCTCATTCTTGTTACGTCCTCACATTGAGGCATCTGTGTCATTGATGGACAAAATTCTTTGCACACTTTGCCGATATTTCTCCTTACTGCTACCTAGGTTGTGTTGTGCGACCGCGATTTTTCTTCCTACTGCACATTTTACTTGGTCAGACCAACGAATAGGTGGTTTGCCCCGCAAACTTGTTCTAATTCTTACTGAGGCAAACATTGTTCTGCTAAAAGTTAGTATCAAAGCATTAAAAGATAGTCATATTTTATTTTAAATTATGTAGGATTATTTTTCGTTTATAAATTAATTTCTTATGTTTCGAAAGGATAAAGCAGCGTTATCCATTAAAGTTGCAGCTACCACCATTATCTATTGATGTTTTCTTGTTTGAACTAACAGACAGACACGGCGCAGTAGTTTTGTCTAAGGATACGGATTGAAATTGCGATTAATTGATTGCATTATAATATGAATATAATAGCGTAAACCAGTGTATGAAGTCAATGATGACATGGATGCGTGACCTAGTTACGGCCTCATAATATGGATCAAAGCCACACAAAAGGCTATAGTAATAACAATATTCAGTGTATTACTAAGAGCTAACAGCGCAGTTAGTGGAATCCAAGTTTAATGATCACTACTTAGTTGAAAAGACGCTTAAATATTAGCTGAAACTAAATATCCTTAATACTTTTCCAAATAATTGCACTTTTATCAGGTCTTAATTGCATAATCTTAAACCACGTTTACTCATTCTGTTACATAATTACATGGATTTGGATTCATTAAAAATCGCTTCCAAAAATTCCGTTACACAGATTAGTACATTGATAGATACGTACCAAACTGACTTAAGCATGTTAGTAAAAAGTTTTAAAGTTTGTTTAAAAAGTCATTTAGTAATATCTACTCATTAGGTTGAGGAATCAAATTCTGGTTGTTGCACATCTAGAAAATATGAATTGAAAAAGGTAACATTGTATGTATTTATTATATGACAGTAGACAAAAATAACATATAAAACACAACAAATAACATTTAGAATAATAATTTGTAAATGCGGGTCACAAACATAAAATATTCAACAAAATCGTTTTATTTGCTGGACTTAATAATCATTTGCCATGTACTCACGTAATCTCGTACATTATTAATACTACTGTTTACATAATTCAACAAGAACGACTATGAAGATTTGCAGTTTTATTTTAGTCAAAAAAATTAGGTCGCCTTCCCAATATTATCGCAAACGCTCCCACGTAGTGACGCATAGTATTTGCTAAAACAACGTCTATTAATCTAATTTGAGATTTTTTTAAATAATCTGTACAATAATGATATTTCTTCCTCTCTTCTCCAGCCCATTAACATCCCACTGTTGGGCAAGCGCCTCTTCCACTTTGGAAGGGCTTATGGTCTAACTAGGCGTGTTGACAAAAGGATTATTTTCGAGTTTTCCATTTCACACATAAGAAGTACTAGCTGGCTTTTACAGCGTCCTGAGGAAGAAATTTGCCGGTGACACTTATATTCTTAATCCGTCACCACACGGTCAATAATGTAAATTAGTAAGCATTAATTTTATTGTAAAAGCTTATTCTTATATTTAGATAACACGTAGGTAGTGTTATTATGTATGTATCAAAAAACAATTAAACTAAGCTATATCTTAGGTTCCAAAACATTATTATTATTGCCCGTAATAAACTAATATTCCACACAAAAAATCTCACCCATTCATATAGACAGCGAAGTCTCAGAAATAGATACCCGATTTAACCTTTGATACAGAACCCTGAAGAAATTAATAGCAAGCAATCAGTGAACCATTTGCTTATAGAAGGATACTAACAAGATTACTATCTTGTTAGTATAAAGACAGTCATGCTTAGTAGCCTTTATGTTTTACTTCCGATTTAGTAGATACAAGTGACGAACTTTCACACTTTGTTGTAGAACTTGTAGAACTAGTTAAATGAGGAAGTCTTCCGTATCAAACATGCTTCGAATGATATTAGGGTGACTTTGAGAAATAGGCGACAATAAATATCAGTTGGACTAAAGCCTTAGAGCATTAATCCAATCGGAGTTGGCACCAAGAAACGAGAGCAACGCTGGTGTCTGAACAGTGTCGTCTTTTAGTATATGTGTGCTGATTATTTAGGTGCGGTGCGTCTGTAGCGGCTAATGAAATCATGTAATGCGTAATGTAAGTGCGTTTATGTCCGTTAGCTTCGGTACTTAGCCAAGCTTGCGGTATATTTAACAAAGAAACAGTGTCTAACTACTCCTGTTGGTTAAATACTCAAAGGCTCTCGTCAATCGTCCGTCACTGTCGAGCCTTGGTCGCCAACATCGCACGTTCAAGCCAATAAATGTCACTATGTCATGTGAACCAATGAATACCCAACTTTGTAACTTACCTTACTACAAGTACATCACTCTAATAAAAACTGACATTATGTTTAACGCTACACCTTATTATTATAGTTTTAGTTTTTGTAGTAAAAAGGTACTGTATTACTTGCAGAAAAGTAGCAATTTTTTTTCTAACACTTGCGCGACTTATTTGTTTAAAAAAACTACTTTTTACGGATTTAGACGCGTATATTTGTTCAGATTTTGGCCCCCATTTTGTTTCGGAGACTTTGCAGTCACCATGGTCACGGGTAGTTTTATTTAATGTAGCAATTTCTAATATTTTTTTTATTATGGTAAAGCATTTCGTAAAATATCTAAGGATCAATAAAATACTGACTGAAATACAATTTTTAAAATAAATGCTACCCTTTGTCAAAAATACACGCACAGACCCACATAGTTGAACATACAGCAGTAGTTGACTGTATGTTTAACTGTGTGAGTGTGTGTGTATTTCTGATTGAATGACATGAACGATAATTTAGACAAATCTGTTTTTGGCGTTTAATTTAGCGTATACTAAATTATACAATTACCAAACTAAAATTTAGGTGAAACTTTTATAATTAAGATTCGTTTTATCATCAGCCTAAATACGTTGTATACATAATTTAATAGACAAACTTTTGTTTACAAAAATATGAAAATAAGCAAGTTAAAACAAAACACTTTCCGCTGAGTACCATAAAGTGTTTTAACGAAAAATAATATTGTAAGAAGAAACAAGTTGAATTTTTGTTCTAAAACGAAATTAAAATACAATTTCGTAGCTACAGGATGATGAAATATTAAAATTTTTCTTTTGTTTTTCTATAACAGTGGTACCAACTCTACGTGCACAATTAAACTTAACCTAACTAAAAATGAAAATGGATAGTGTCATTATGTCTATTATTTGCTATGTCGTTGCACACACTTATATAACAATTAAAATCGTTAGTTTAGAATACATGGTTTTTATAATTAAAAAAAAACTGTTAACACTACCGAATTATAATATTCACACTATTAATTTTAATTGTTTATTTTCTTGTAATTCTGTTGTGCACGTAGAATTGGTATCTACCTATTACTTGACATTTTACATAATAGAAATAATAACATTTTACATAATAGAAATTAGAACATAAATTTGTTAAAATCTGTCACTACACACGTAATTAAATGACTTTCATTTCATTTAATAAATATTTGTTTTATTGGCTTTATGTCTAATACATTTTCTAGATACATATATACCTACTAGCTGTCCCGGCAAACGTTGTTTTGCCATACTAAAAAAAAAAAGTTTGAAAAATAGATGTTGGCCGATTCTCAGACCTACTGAATATGCATGTAATATTTCATAAAGATTGATCTAGCCGTTTCGGAGGAGTACGGTAACTAACACTGTGACACGTGAATTTTATATATAAGATATTGCAAGACAAAAGCACAGAAAAACCTCTGGCTAATACCATAACCACGTTTTTATCTTTACCTTGAAAATAGTACGAGTATCTAGAACAATGTAGAAATTCTCTAGCTAATCAGGAAATATGTATAGCGAAAATTAAAACTAGCTTACGTTAGATGATCCTAATTTATACTTAGAATATTTCAAACAAAAGATAACTAATAATAAGTTTTACGTCCGCTTGTAATATCTGGTTTTGATTTCTGGGTCGACTAAGAGATATCCAGTTGAAAATTTTTAGTCATTTGCGCGGTTTCTGGTAAGTTGGTAAGTACTTAGTAAGAGTTTTTTAACTGTCGGTGATTGACACTAAATAAATATTTATCAACATTTTACTCAACGTCCTCCGGTCCAAAGCTAAGCTATATTTCCATGCTTGTGTTATGGGAACCAGAATACGGATATGCAACAGAAATAAATGTAAACAATGTATGAGTGTAAGGGAAGCCAAGGAAGTATATTTGGATCGGAGCAGATGGTGCCTACCTCCATGGGAATTGGGCATGATCTTATCATGATGATGAATGTAAACAAAATAAATGTGTAAAATAAAATGGATATTTATGAATATATATTATATATATATATATTTAAGAATTTCAGTTTACCATTTTATTTTATGAGTGTATATAAAAGATATAAACTACCGAACCAGCAATTTCTGGAAGCTTGTAAGTTTATACCGCCATTACAGGAGGATAATCTAAACAAACGCGAAGTATATTCCATTGGAAGACTTTCAATCAGACTTTAAGGCGCTGTAAGTCACTTTGATATCGTAACTTTATATTCGTTGGGAGAAAATTCTCTTGGTTCACGTATTAAAGATTCATAGAAATAACGCTAGGTCCAGAGATATCGTAAACTAATCTTAAAATATTTCAGATGAACGAAACGTTGTAATATTTTTATTTCTATTCACTTCTAACACTTAGATTTACGTATTATATCTGCAATAGTTGATTTAAAATCATGCGACATTTGAATATTAACAAAGCTTTTTTTCAAATAGAATATAAATTTATGAATATGGGTTTTGAAGAAAAATACAAAAACAATCGCAAGAGTTTCGTGTATCTAATGTATGGAAAACGAGCTTATTTTCTACCCTAACATTATGAAGATAGACATTAGAAGTTAATTTAAAAAGCTTATAGTAGTTCTAGACGAATTCTCGGCCAATTTTCCGACAGATGATCGATCGCTTAACCGATAAGAAACTCTACTAAATTACCTTTGACTATCGAATCATGAATGAAAAATGAGTGGCTTGTTTTATAAAAAGCACTTTTCTGAAATAAACTTCGTCAAGAAATTTCTTTTTAATTATTCAACGAGCACTTGGCGCAAGCGAACGTGAAAAAATATTCAATTAGTGACGTAAATGGCTCTCAACGAACACAATAAATGAAATTAAAATACGGAACCCAAAAAAAGACATAGGTTTGTCGACTAAAAACGACTTTTCAGTGGATCAATCGATTTAATACAAACTCGTTTCTTTATTCAGTTCATTCACCTTTATCTTAACGTCCAGACGAACGCTGTTTCAGATCACATTATGTTTTACGTCACTTAATAAAGACTGAAATTTATTGTCTTGGAATTAAATTTTTGCTTACTTATTTAGCTGCTAAAGCTGATCTATCCTCAAATAAAGGCAGAGGCATAGAAGTATCACTATTTAGAAACGTAATCAGAAAAAAATAGTTAAGGTTTAAAAAAAAAATATCTCTTTAATTTTGGATTTTGCAGACTCTACGCCGGTATTAAAAAATCGATATAAAAAATCGTCTGCAATAACGATTAGATGGTATTGATTTGGAGACATTGCATTTAAGGACAAGGTTTCGATCATTGCACACTAGAGACAGTAATAATTTATGATTTTTAGTCCTATTTTTACTACAATATATATCTAAGTGTTATATTAACAAATAGAGTCCAGAATTTTTAAAAGAACACTGTTTTAATTCATGTGAATACGTTATACTGTAACATACTGTAACAAAATACTGGTCAGTGTATTGTCTGTAAATCTAAGCAATATAAACAAACAACTTTATTAAACGAGAATCATGACATTCCAGTAGTCTGGAAAGGGCATTCCACAAATATTCTCGGTGACCCACTGAATTGTGTACGTATTTCGGTTACCAATCAATAGAAACTAGGTATTCTTAATAGCTATATCTGCAACATGTATTTTGCATAGCTTAACATGAACTAAACATTTTCATAATGGTCTTTATGAATAATCAGAAAGAGATAAAAAAATATATATATGTTGGAGTAGCATAGATGAGGATGGAATTGCCATGTTTTAAAATCAGTCTACAAATTGTAGACACTGTCTTTAAGATGTTCATACATCAATCTGACATTCTCTTTCACACATAAAAGGTTCCACAGCAGGTCTCCAACCAAATCCCCTATAAACTGCGCCTCTACCACCAAGATAATGATGTTCACACAAAACATCACCTCTCAATCGTCACTTTACACTTTCTCACAAATACACACTTTATAATTATACACTCGCGATTATGACCGGAATAAACTCTTTATCACTAACTATAAATAGATAAATAGCAACGAGCAGCGTAACGATTCCCAAGAAAGGTCCGTACTGTACGGCGGCTCGAGTGTAACTGCCTCGATTGCCCACCGTGCGGCGGTATTTATAGTGCCGGCGCACGTGCATGTCATTCGGTCGTACCTGCACGTGTTCGTAAGTTTTTAGGTTAAGTATTGAATTTACAATGACGTTATTTTTACATCGTAATAAACCCTAAAGTAATTAACTTGGTGGTTTATAAATTAATATTGGAACAATCATATGGTTTAACTTAATTATTCTAGGTTCTCTAGACTAATTGTTGTGGTTGCGCCGATACGGCCATTCTGACAGGCGGTGCGCGCTCTGCACCTGGCTGCGATGTGATGTGTGTTATCTGAAATTAAGAGTTTTCTCTGAGATCGGTATCTGTAAGCAACCCATGTTGCTCATTTTGAAAGGGTTATTGTTAGGACAGTACACAAAGACATTTCCAATGTACTGACTTATTCATTTAGTATCTGTGGTGTGTACGTGTCCACTCATGGCTCCACAAGGCGTCCCAACGGTATCTCATGGTTCACATGTGGATGCATCAAGGATCCGTGGTTAGCTCAAGGGTAACACATGGTTTAGCTCAGAGGTACCACTCTCCAGATATTTTGTTCTCGTTGACTATTATTACAGAGATGTAATTGTGTACTGATATCGTGGTAATATAATAGTAAATGGAATGAAATGAACGAAGCCTCATTGCTTCTTGTAGATTGTTATAGATTCTTGTAGATTGTTGTAGATTCTCGTAGCTTTTCGTTGGATCTCGTCGATTCTCATTGACCTGAAAGAAGAGAAATAATTCCTTTTGAGTAGTACATCTGTAAGCAACTTATGTTGCTCATTTTGAAAGGGTTATTGTTAGGACAGTACACAAAGACATCTCCAATGTACTGACTTATTCATTTAGTATCTGTGGTGTGTACGTGTCCACTCATGGCTCCACAAGGCGTCCCAACGGTATCTCATGGTTCACATGTGGATGCATCATGGATCCGTGGTTAGCTCAAGGGTAACACATGGTTTAGCTCAGAGGTACCACTCTCCAGATATTTTGTTCTCGTAGATTATTATTACAGAGATCTAATTGTGTACTGATATCGGGGTAACATAATAGTAAATGGAATGAAATGAATGAGATAAAATGAATGAATGAATCTCGGAGGTTCTCGGAGAGTGAGGAAGGTCGATGCTGGGGTCTGGGCCTTATTATTATGACCGTGGCCCCAGAGGCTCTAAAGATCAATAGGATAAGAAAAAGCTAATACGAGCAGATAAAATGAATCTGACCAAAAGGATGTCAGATACAACGCAACAATTTAACGCTTATATCCTCAAAGATATAGTCAGAAGACTCAGGAGCGCATCAAAACTATTTGATTCGTGAATTTGATTGTTAAGAACCCTTAACATCCATTATTAAAATTATTAGCTTAAGAATTTCTTGTATTGCTTTTTTTTTTATCACTTTAATATTTTCGATAAAATTGCTATCACTAAAAGTTGTCAACACTGACTTCATTATTTGTATAGAGGTAAAAATATTAATCACACACCGGAAATCACTGTCTATTAGTTCCTTATTTTATTTAAGAACTATCTTTAAATAACTGACCGTAGATTTTAAAGAAATGGATTATGTGGATTTGTTATGAAATCGTCAACTGTAAATTTTAATCAATCTATTCCAATTTCTTTCAAAAAGAAAAATGTTTAAGGTTGAAGCGATTTTTAACTAGTTCCAAACATATTGATTTAATTGGCTATTACTAATCGACTCGACTCTTATTCGAACGATGTCACGATGACAAAATTAAAGTAAATCAAAAGGTTATCTATAAGGATTGAAAACTGCACTATATTTTTGAATTGATGAAAACTGGTGCACTATATTCTAGTTACGGTAACGTCTTCGTTATCAAAATGAAATTCTCAACTTGGTTTATCATTTTACAATGTGTGTGTAATTGTCGAATACAAAATCCATCGATTTCATCACAATTGTTAACTTTTCTACCATGTCAAAATTAATGACGGTAGTTCAATAAAATCATACTATTATAAAGTTCATTTCGGTAGTGTAGCAACAGGTAGTGAAAACGTTGATTACAAACGAAGCGCATCTAAGCGATAAAATTACGTGGTGTTATTGTGAAACTTATTCAGTTTTTAAAAGATAACTAGAGAACATTGTTTTTTTTTTATAATGAGTGTACTGAATATGTGGTGATCTATCAATTAAGTGTTTTGTGATAAGTTTTAAACAAATTGAGTAGTTTTATGGAAAGAGATAAGTGAAGTGAAAAAGCATTGTGAATACGTTTTAATTTACGCAGTTATAACATGGGGTAAGTACTTGTGGCTTGTTTTTATCAATCTTACTTTGAAGATAATCAAGGCAATATAAAAAGTGTCTATTAAATCTATGTATTGCGCAATTTTACAATAAACTTAGCTTTGTTACGTGACGTTTTATTTTCTTATTACAAAGATGAACTAGGCATATGAAATGTCATAACAATATGAAATTTCATGTCGAATTTTGGTATTTTTATTGCACCACAGCTTATTATTGCAAATGACTTTTGTTTTTATCTTTCTCTCTTATTTAATAGAAGAATGATACTGCTTACCGAGTATGATGACGTGGTTCCATAGCCACAAGTTGCTGCTTTAAATATCACCTTTGCTTACTATGACGACTATTTGAAAGTAATAAATTTTACTCACTTGTGGAGACACGTTTTTAACTACTTTTAATTATTGATAGGAACGCGGTTATGTGCATATCCTACCATTTATTATTACGACGGCAAAACTGCACGATATCTTTACTTTTGATTTTAACAAATTAAACGTTTTACACTTATTGAGTTAGTCGTAGGGGCCGCCTCTCGGGTTTTTTATCCCACACTTCTGATGTTGGAGTAGCATAGATGAGGATGGAATTGCCATGTTTTAAAATCAGTCTACAAATTGTAGACACTGTCTTTAAG
Source organism: Orgyia antiqua (assembly GCA_916999025.1). Lineage (NCBI taxonomy): Eukaryota > Metazoa > Arthropoda > Insecta > Lepidoptera > Erebidae > Orgyia > Orgyia antiqua. The sequence continues at coordinate 28,237,981 of OU779862.1, forward strand.
ATGTTCATACATCAATCTGACATTCTCTTTCACACATAAAAGGTTCCACAGCAGGTCTCCAACCAAATCCCCTATAAACTGCGCCTCTACCACCAAGATAATGATGTTCACACAAAACATCACCTCTCAATCGTCACTTTACACTTTCTCACAAATACACACTTTATAATTATACACTCGCGATTATGACCGGAATAAACTCTTTATCACTAACTATAAATAGATAAATAGCAACGAGCAGCGTAACGATTCCCAAGAAAGGTCCGTACTGTACGGCGGCTCGAGTGTAACTGCCTCGATTGCCCACCGTGCGGCGGTATTTATAGTGCCGGCGCACGTGCATGTCATTCGGTCGTACCTGCACGTGTTCGTAAGTTTTTAGGTTAAGTATTGAATTTACAATGACGTTATTTTTACATCGTAATAAACCCTAAAGTAATCAACTTGGTGGTTTATAAATTAATATTGGAACAATCATATGGTTTAACTTAATTATTCTAGGTTCTCTAGACTAATTGTTGTGGTTGCGCCGATATATATAATTTAATAAGTTGTCGTCTATCAATTCTATTATAGACACAGCGTTTTTAAAAATGAAACAATAAAGCCTAATTGTATATTGTATCCGTGTGATGTTTCTTCCTCAGGGGAATTTAAGAGCCAGTCTAAGCGATATTATAAGCTGCCAGTAAAAAAAAAGTTAAATTATTTGGATTTTATAAACAAACACTTCCATCTAAAATATATTAACATAAAAAAAAATAATTAAAAATAACATCTCTGACATTTAAAAAATAATTAAATTCCACAATTACTAAAATTCTATTATTAAAATTTTAACTTAAAACAAGTTAAACAACGAAATATTAAATACCTTTGGAATAAAATTATGTAATTCAAAATTAATGTTTGAAGTATTTTATCTTTAGAATTTATTTATGAAATTTAAAATCTAATTAAGTTAAAACTTTTATGATATCTTCGTTTTCGTAATAATGTTTTGATAGGTGAGAAAAATTTTTTAAAAGTAATATAATATATACCAATCAAATTAAAAACCTCTTTTGTATCGAATAAAATTATATTAAAGCTAAAATAATTTTTATTTTGCAATTTTCTCCTCGGTTACTTTAAATTCAGTTTCTTATCTATCCTTACTTAAAATATATTCCTGCTTTTAGTAGTTTCGTTGGTGAAAAAAGCAATTTCACAGCAAAACTAGTTGCATCGTGAGCGTGTAGACGATATAAACTTTTAGTTGAACCAAAATAACAGTCGGGATACTCATCTATATTCTATCCGGGATAGCACCAGCTGTCCTTTAATTTAAACCGAGTATGTGACACGATTTGCGACATTTATTATCGAGTTTCTTATCCCATGTATCACAGAGATAAAACAATTGTTTTTCCTTCCTGTGAATAGTATAAAAGCATTTTATTCTTTGTGAATAAAGAAAAATGTTTGAATGATTTAGTTCATAAAAGAAATAAGAGATTACAAATATGAAACTTTGTAAGAATATGGATGGTGTTAAGATGTTTTTTGATCTTTTACGTAAAATCTACTAAATAGATTTGAGTAAACTTTACAGTTGTATAGCTTATCAGGATAACAGATAGGTATAATTAATCTAAAACTCAAAAAGCGATGCATTAACTAAAAGCGCAAGTGGAAGTTGCCAAAACGTCAGGACAAAATTTAAAATAAATTTACGCGTCTAAATCCGTAAAACGTAGTGCAGTTTTTATATCGTATTTCACATTTAAATGTAAAATATAAAAGAGTTGATAGAACCTTTCATTAACAACTAATTTCTCCAAGATTTCATCGTCATGTAATATGCAAAACATACAGCTTCTGAGCTTATTTCAAAACAATAGCGAACCATATTTTTATTTCCCTTTATCACGCATTTCATTGAAACGGCTACATAATTTGTCTGTAAAACAAGGCATACACACGTTCATCAACCCCAGAGAATAGTCTGAAAATAGGTTGAGTGTAAAAAAGTGTCCTTATCATGTACTCTGTATATTTTTTCCTGTATATTACAAAGCTACAGTTATTCTGAAAAGCGCGGTGTTTTTTATTTATCTTTCGTTCATAAAAAATATATTTATTAACATAAAATCGAGCATTCGTTATCGTCAAATGATTATTTGTAAAAGGAGAAATTCAAATTCATTCTATAAATTGTAATGACGTGCGGAATTTTATGAAAGAAAAAATCATTTCCAAAATGGATATGAATGTGATTAGGTACTAGCTATTTCCCTGTGATTTTGTAGATCTAAACAGTAAAACAAATATTTTGGAAAACTATATGTCACCGTTCCTGCAGTAGTAAAGCCTGGAAGAAAAGGGATGTCTCAGTTATAGGGTTTCGATTTATCATTAGGTACGGAACCTTAAAAATGTAGACGTCTATATCTCAAGAAATAGCACGAGTGATACAATAATGTATCTAGATATAAATACAGTAGGTACTCGTAGGTACATTGTTTGATACACTTAGAAGCGATCCCTCCCAACGCTATAAGTGAGTAGTGGCGGAATATAACAGAATTGAATTTCTTAGTCATGTTCTGAGCTGTGTTACATTGAAAGCCTACCATCCTACACGTTTTTCGTTGAAACCCAAGAATTTACATGAAACAGAATAAGGTTTGGCAGAGATACGAAATATGAAGGTTAAATTTCAGAGGTTATTATTGACGCGATATCGTATTTAAATCCTTTTGTTTATGTATTTGGTAAACATAACTAAATACAAAAAAAACATTTAAAATCAGACTATGACCCATAAAAAATATAAATAAAATAATTATGTAAATATAAAACGTACCGAGAAATAAAATAAATAGGTTACTTGGTAATTTTTGCAGCCATGATTATTTTCTAGACTATTTTAAAGAAAATATTGGTTAAATAAAATAGAAGATTTTACGATTTTTTTTATGTTTCAAAGTCTTCAAAAAAGTACAATGTGATTTTATCCTGTCTTTTCTACTGTCTTTTCTCCTAAGAGAGCATAATTTGTATTGTAAGATTATACACTCCAAAGAACAAACCAATGGATATAAGTTCTTTTGGTATCCATAAAACAAGCATATAAGCTTAGCTTGGGACCAGAGGACGTTGTGTGTGATGTCCATAAATATTTATTTTATTATTTATTTAATTTTGGCCAACAGAATTATTAACATGATTAGTCACACTTATTACTAAAATTGTACCTATACTATTCATAATTGTACTTAGTAACATTGGTGTATTTATTTCTATAAGATATGATGAACTTCAGCCATTTTTATTTAAAAAAGTCAAACTCCGTTGTATTCCAAAGCGGTAAATTCGTTCATAATGACTTCCGTTTCGTTTATTTCTTTCATCCGTTGAATTCGGAAATCAGTAACGGAGTTTCATAACTGCGTGATTCTTGAAAATTTTATATAATACTAAAAGATGTTTTTGGAGGACGATATATTGTCATATATTCTTTTTTTGAACCCTAAAGTTTTTGTGGGACGAAGGGCATGTAAGCCGAAAAGTAATGAATATGAATTTTGATGGCCGGAAAAGGAAATTAAGACTAAAGAAAAGATGGTTGGACGGTGTGAGAGACAATATGAAAGAAAAAGGAGTTGATGTGAGTTTGACGGCTATTAGGAGAGGCTGGAAGGAAAAAACGTGCTGCGTCCATCGTGGGATAAGGGCCAGAAGAATAAGAAGAATTTTCTAAATAAAATATAATCATATAGCATGTCGTATAAAACATGTTACGTGGACATCTTAATTACCATTTTCAAATTTAGGATTATCGTTGGTCAAGCTAACTTATCGTATTATGAAAGCCTATGTATCACTTTTATTGCTTTAAGTCCCCTCGGTCTTTGTCCAGTTGTATAATATTGAATTGTGGGAGTTTATGAGAGAGATAAGTAAACAAACGGTATAGATTAGGTATAATCGATGGGCGGAAGTTTGGTAGAATGTCGGTTTCATTTGTTGTGTGGCCGACGTTTTTCCCACATTTTCCGTACGTGATCTGAAATGTTATATCAACTCATTGAGTGGGAGTAAAGAGCAATATAATTTAAGGTTATTGAAATGTATTTACAGATAACGAGTTTTCCGTCGATGTTATATTATAAAACATTTTGTCACAGATATTTATACGGCGTCTGGATGTTTTCCATTTTAAGTATGTATTTAAAAAACAAAAATAATATACCTACGTATTAAGTATATCCCTAATAAAGTACCCAAGCAATTAAGCTTAGTTTGGGAATAGAGACGATCTGTGAAATATCCTTAAATATTGTTTTATTACAGTAGTATATTTACAGAAAGGCAGTTATTAAAATGTTACGATTTATCGAACGAAAAGTCGGCCGACAAAACTGTGCAGTTCAATTTGGGTATTCTTTTTTTAAAAAATGTATGGCAAATCGCTGCAAATCGAATCGTTCGTCAAATGTGCGTTGTTTAGCGCGCACTAAATTATCGTACGATAAAACTGTGCGATCTCTTGATCTTCGATTTTTCGTTCGTTTGTAGAACATTTGCTGCGAATTATCGTTCGTCGAAGGAAGATACAATTTTTATTTCTTAAAATCGTTTCGATTTTCTGACCGCTTGATCGACGGTCCTCGTGGTCTAGTGGTTCATGTATTCTACTACTGCGGCCGTTCAAAAGGTCAGTTCGTCAGGTTCGATTCCTGTGCGGTACAGCCAATTCATTTTTGTTTTTATTTGTTACACAAATACTATAATAATAAATAGTAGGTACTGCGTCTGGGTATTTTTAACCAACTTCAAAAAAAGAGGAGGTTTTCAAATCTTTCGTATGTTTTCTTTTTTATTTATGTTTGTTACCTCATAACTTTTAACTGGGCAAAGCGATTATAATGATTCTTTTTTTACAAATCTGCTGATTCCCGTGTGGTCCCATTGGCACCAGGTCAGGATCTGATGGTTATGTCCTGAGAAATTGGGTCGTCTCAAGGGCCTGCAAGGGACTTGGGGGTGCCGGTCGAACTTAGTTTATTTCGGCGGATGACTCGATGACGAGTTTGGCGGTTTCAGCGTTCATTCTATGGATAGGGGGTTTAGGAGCGGCAGGCGCCACGGTTGGAGCGGCGGGCGCCTGTTTCGCGGCGAGCGCTCACACGATGCACACGGTGGGCGGTGCGGACTGCTCAGTGGGCGCCGTTACTGGCGGTGCGGCTTGTTTGGACGCCTTCTGGCGGGAGGGTGCGGACTCGATTTTCGCTGCGGCGGCATTTTCTTCTTCTCTTCCTTTTAGGGGAGATTGCAGATTGCATTGGCGCCAGCTGCGTTTGCCGCCGCCACCAATGAGTTGGGCGCACTGTCTACCGTAGCGATAAAGGTCACTACTACGGGTTTGGCTGCTGATGTAGTTGTCGTGCGCGACACCGTTCCCGCCCGTTTGTTTCTTGCTTCCGTGCGAAACACGCAGCAATGACGTGACGCTGTTGGCGGTGTGTTCGCCGCCGCACGGCTGTCCAAAACCCAAACCTAGCAAGTTACAATTTTTTAACAGATATTTTTTCATTTTGTAATCAACAAGTATGAAGTGCTGGTTGCTAGGTTTATACATGTTTGTATCTGTGATTCTATGTAAGATAGAAAAAGAAATACAGTTGTTTTTGAATTAGACGCAGTAAGAAAATTGGGAAATAATTGGTTTAGGAAAAGAATTAAAAAAACGTGACTTGGTAGGTTTTGGTTTTAGACAGCCGCGCAGTTTCAAGGATGTTGTTGTCATTGATGTTTTATAATTAAACTAGATGGCGCCCCGGCAACCCTCGGTGCCACACGAAAAGTTGTAAAAAACGTTGTAAATAATGCCATCTCCCGCAAAAATGCATTACTATTTGAACGCTTGAAGAATATAACTTGATACCGTATGAAATACTACACTAGAAAAACAATAGATGTCAGTACCAACTGTTTAGAGTTGGTCATATTTCACAAATGTTTACATTTTTACAACAACGTATCACATGGCGCCACTCAGCCTGGTGTAACCGCCAATAACGGTTCCGTATAACTATCTAGTATCTATCTACCCATATCACAAGCATATAAGCTTAACATGGGACCTGAGGAGTACTGAGAACAATGTGTGAAATGTACATAAATTTTAATTTATATGTAGTTCATGTACATATTGTACATATCTGATACTAAACAAATATTTTGTCAAGGTTATACGTAAATGCGTTAAACGAAATAATAGCGTGATGTAGCGAGACGGCACAACGCCATCTATCGAGGCAGATAAAAACTTCTTGTGAAATTTGTTTATTTAATAATATAATTTATCGTCTGTAACTGTTGACGACATGCTACTTGCACGAGCTTGTGAGGAGAACTGACGACCGCGGTCGTCCATAAAAATCGTTCGATAAAACTGCGCAGTTTTTTCGTTATGGTTTATCGTAACGTGTGTAGGCGGCATTAGTCTGTCTTTGACAAAGCTATACCTACTAACATTATAAAGCGGAAGAGTTTGTTTGTTTGTTTGAACTAATATAAAACTAACTTCTTGCAAGTGTAAAAGCTTTATCTAACAATCTTTATCTAACGATAGGGTATATAATCGGTCTTATTCATAATGACTTATCGGAGGTTTAAAAGTTCGCTAAAATAGGTTCGTGAAAATTGACAAAACTTGTTATTCATAATAGTCTTTTTACGCTAAAACGCTTATTATCTCTACGATAAAATCTCCGTTTAAACCTCCGATAAGTCATTATGAATAAGACCGAATATCATTATTGTGGAGGGTAAATGCATATGCGGCAAAAATTAACCAGCATTTCACTAAATTGGTAGAATATCTGTATCGTTGCAGTTATCGTTACCGATAGTTTTATTTTTTATTTTTACAGAAAACATGTTGGCACTTGATCCCATGCCACGTGATGGTAAGCGACAATGGAATTTTAGATGGTAAAGCGTACCAAGTATGTAAGAAGCCCATTTTCCCTTTATAGACCGTACCATAATAAAATAGTATATCTTATAGTTACAAATACGCCATATTGATTGTGATATAGACCAATTAATATACTTTTGTTGTGGAGAAGGCTCTTACAAAATCGTAAGAAAATTTATAACATGTTAAGAAGTAGTCGTACATAATAAGGGATGGGATAATTACATCTATATTTACATTCTCCCAAACGAAAAATGAGGGAGTTAATATAAGTTAATTATGTATGCGGAAGCTAATGTTTGTCTATGTGTTGTTTGTGTAAGAGAAGACGCAATTATCTACAGTAAGTTTAAAATAATATGACTGTTATATCAAAGTTTTTATTTTATGAATTAATTATCTAGTAGGTTCTTGTAGGTAGTAAAAACCTTGTAAAATATTATGAATATACCTAGTGGATGCTTTAGTTTTCTTTCTTATATAAAAAATCTGGTGTTGGGTATGAAAGTATTCTTTCTTTCTTTCTTTATTCTTTATTGCACACATACAAAGCAAAACAGAAATAAATTACAGACGTAAAAGAAACATCATGTACAAAGGCAAGCTTAATTCAATAATGAATTTTCTTCTGCAAATTACTCCGAAACGACTCGACTGCTTTTTATAAAACTTTGTATGTTAATAAAGTGGTAGTCAGTAGGAATCAGAATTAAATTGAAAGTATTTTGAATACCCCTAGCTCATAAGGAGGAACCACTTCAGTAAGCACAACAACTTTTAAGGATAGAACGCTTTCTCTCCAGCCGGGCAGCCTATTAAATTCCCACTGTGGGGCACGGGCCTCCTCCACTTTGAAAGGGATTATGTTCTGCTGTGCCGCACTTAGCAAGCGTGTTAGGACAAGGTTTAATTTCGTGTTTTCCATCTCTTACAAACTATGTTATCCTTGTCCTATATTGCTTAGCTGGCTTTTACAGCACCCAAAGAAAAGGGAAGGTGACACTTGTATTCTTAATCCGATACCACACGGACAATACACGAACACGGATATTACGTTAGTGTAATTGAATTTCTGAATACAACTTTTTAAAAAATAAACAAATAATAAATTTTGATGTCGACTTCTCTTTTATATACGCCCCCAGTGCCCTCTCGTGTAGAGTTACTTTAATTACAAGCTTTACCACACAATTTATACACATTGTATTGTGAAAACACATTTTTGTGATTAAATATGCATTACACAATGTTTCAAAGCTAATTGTAGGAAGTTTTTATGTAACTTTCTTTTTATTAAACAAAAGTTTAACAATAAGCAACAGAATATTACAATATTTACAGTATTGTAAACGTATGTTTGTATGTGTATGCTGTGTAAAGTTATGTACATACCTACCGGAATGTTTGTCCAAACGGTTTACCTGAAATTAAAATAGTACAATTTGTTAATACATTTACACAATTCTATAAAAAATTATACAAAGAATTGAAAATGTCTTCATTATTATCTTTTTAACAGACTTCAAAAAAGGAGAAGGTTTTCAATTCGTCTGTATGTTTTTTTTTATGTTTGTTACCTCATAACTTTTAACTGGGCGAAGCGATTTTAATGATTCTTTTTTTATTTGAGAGCTTGGCGTTTTCCGTGTGGTCCCATTGTCAGGTCAGGATCTGATGGTTAACTGAACTTCTTTTTAAAAATACTAATTTATTCTAATGTTTCTTTTGTAAGTTATAAACTCTTTTTGTAATTACTCATATATAAGGAGTATGTTACCACTATAAACAAATTAACACATTGAAATCACTGCCTTCATTTAAGCGCAAATTAAAGCAACACTATATAAATAGATACTAAGTACTATGCTTAATAGGGCTGTCGCTGTTTCCGTCCTCGTCATCTTTTCTTCTTTTTTCATCTACATGTATTTATATGAAGTATGTATTTGTTTTATATGAGTACTTATGTTTAGAATGTATATCTCTATGTATGTATGTAATTTAGTATATATATTTAACTACATGTATCGTCTATATTTATCTGTAAATTTATAACATAAATTATTTTTGTAAGACCGCCCATTGTATTTTTCTTAGTCTTAAGATAATTTTTGTAACTTGTTTTTTATGGTGTGCAATAAAGAATAAATAAATAAATAATAAATAACACAATCAAGGTATCAAAACCTAAAGGTTTACTTTCCACTAAACCTTTGTCATTTGACATGGGTATGATATTTACGGTAGTATAGGTCGCAGGGAGCGGCACAAGACCGCGCTGTAGCGTTCTATGAAGGAGGTTTATGGCCAAATTAAATACATAGGTATAAAGTACCTAAACAGTTTCATTTCTTACTCCCTTTTATGTTAAATCGTCAAAAATATCATGTTGGGTCCATGAAAATGCCTAAAGGCTGGATTATAACACATTTTTTCCTTATTCGATATAATATATGTAGGTACGTATACATGGAAAAAGTTGAAAAAGATATACGAGGGACAAGAAATGTATTGCTGGAATGATCTCGTGAATTTAATAAAACTGGTCAAGTACGAGTTTGGCTCGGATACGTAATATTCCGTACGTACTTTTACCATAATATAATCGTCATCAGATTGATGACGTATTGGGCATATCGCGACAAGCATACCTAAAATAATTAAGATATGCAAAGAAAATTTTGTTGTAAACTTAGAAGCCGATAAATTTTTATTTAGTGTATAGTATTTGTTGTTATACTTGTAACATAAATATATCATGATTTACAGCCCGTTGACAGATGGACGATATCGGATCCTCGCGTTTTACCCTTTTGTACGGAACCTTAAAACTGTTTATCCTCAAAAAATCCTAAAGAAAATCCGAAAAGAGGATAACAACAAATAATTAAACAATAAAATTCGGACGGCAGATTCATGATACGGTGGCGTACATAGTGGAGAATAAATGAAACATTTATCATTGTCGAGTTTTAAACCGCACTCGATCCGCCCGCACCAACGGCTTGGAACAATAACCCACATCTGTATACAAATGCAAACACATTTGAAATGAAAGGAAAACTGTCTTTTGCTTAGTTTATAACAATTTCATATGTCATTGACTATTGAGTAGCAATTTCAACGATTTTAACACATTACTTTTCATTAATACAAATCAATTATAATTAATTAAGTACTTTGGTTTTTTTTTCACTCTGCGTGTTGGCATAAAGATTTCTGTCTCCCACAGAAGATGCTACAAGACTAGAATAGCTTAGAAACTGGCATAAAGAGCTTTTTTGGATGGAAATTGGGGTTTTTAGATGGGAAAAGCATTCCCGGATTTAGCCTGTCCAGTTCCGGGGTCAATCTTCATTTCGGCATAAGAGAGCCGGACTACTCACTAAGCCCCATGGCGTTATTCTTCACCTCTACCGAGTCATTGTATAGTGCCTCGACCTAAGGTAATAGTTTACCTACAAATATATATTCTAAATCTATTACTTCACAGACAATATATAAACATACCTTTTTAATTAAGCACAAAGTATTTTGATCGTCAATAACAAAATGTATGAAACGGTAAATAAGTTCTGTTATTAGGCTCCGACATATTCTACGTGCGAACACCTCGGACCCTTTATGAACTTAGGTTATCACATCACGTACAAACGAAGACACTCGTGATGAAGGAAAAAAAATGTGCGTCTAATTTTAATCATTTTCTCTGTTAGTACATATCTACGCCATGTTTTATTGGCAATGGTACCAACTCTAAGACCACAACAAAATTTAACCAAAAAAAATTATTTTAAATAATTGCCTATTTTGTTGTGTATATTGATATTATTATTTAAAATATTTATGGACTTATTCATAATTACTTACCGGAGGTTTAAAAGTTCGCTACAATAGGTTCGCGAAAATTGACAAAACTTGTTATTCATAATAGTCTTTTTACGCTAAAACGTTTATTATCTCTCCTTAATTCGGACTTCGGTTCGTTTAACATTGCAACTATCTCTATCTTGAATTAAGGAATTTGTTTTTTTATTTTCACTTGGTTTACCAATACACGAGAATTTTATATATAAGATAACGAGTAATGTCGTTATTGTAAAGGTTGTGATCATTGAATATAACCTATACAATGATACAGGCCACTTAAGTTTTGTTTTTAAAAAAGGAATAAAAAAATTTAAAATTTGAAAATAAAAAGAAATGAATTGGAGAGTTGACAGAGGACATGAAGAGAGGATGTTGAAAAATGATTGTAAAATAGTTTTTCTTTATTATAAAAAATATAACAAATTAATTAAATGTGTTTTAAATTATTATTATAAATTAACGTAAAGAAGAAGTTTTACAAATATTTTAAATTTTTTTATTCCTTTTTTAAAAACAAAACTTAAGTGGCCTGTATCATTGTATAGGTTATATTCAATGATCACAACCTTTACATTATGTTATAATGTTCGTTCATACTCCTCCGAAACGGCGTGACCGATTCTTGACGGGCTTCGTGGTGGAGTGGTTTATGTAATGGACTGCCGATCGCGAGGTCTCGGGTTCGATTCCCGGTCAGGACAATCATTTGTGTGATATCCATAAATCTCATACAAATGTTTGTACTGCGTCTGGGTGTTTACTATGTATTATAAGTATGTATTTACAAAAGAAAAGTAGTTTATGTATTATATCCGTATTCTGGTACCCATAACATAAGCATATAAGCTTAGCTTGGGACCAGAGGACCTTGTGTGAAATGTCCATGAATATTTATTTATTATTATTATTATGAATTTATTATGCATATTCAGTAAGTCTGAGAATCGGCTATTATCTATATTTCAAAACTCTCGGTTGTCCAATCTTAACATTCTTATGGAAAAACAACGTTTGCTGGGTCAGCTTGTTGCATATAAATTTTCCCTACTAATATTAAATCTAAATCCTATGCCTACGAAGTGACGTGCAACAGCTAGTATATTTTAAAGTATATTATTTAAACGGCTACCTACATAATAAGCTACATAATATTCTAAATGTGAATATAACTTTGTGAATATTAAAATTAGTTTCTCAATCGTGCCTTATTGAAAATCCCTTTTGTTGTTAAAATCAACTTGACGAAACAATGGGCGGCGAAAGACTGGGGTTTGATTAAAGATTGAATACATCACAGCGAGATAACTAAAGCTGTATAATAAACAAGGCATAGACAACAAAGATCGGATATTGATTCTAATTTATTATGCAGACTACGGACATTTAATCCCATAGATAACATCAAACGTTTAATCTGTGAAGGAAAACAAACACCGCCCCGAAAAGTTATTAGAATAAGTTATTAATATCGAACAACTATTCCCTGAACTTTGTTTTGCCATACTAAAAAAAAAAGTTTGACAAATAGATGTTGGCCGATTCTCAGACCTACTGAATATGCATGTAAAATTTCATGAAAATCGGTCATGCCGTTTCGGAGGAGTACGGTAACTAACACTGCGGCACGTGAATTTTATATATAAGATTTGTAATAATGTCTATGAGAAAATTGATTACACATGTCACCATCCCATCCTTTTCATTATAAATAATTCAAGCGTAATAAATTCTGCGATACTATTTTTTCAAATGGCGTGCTATACTTTTTTTGTTATTTTATTCTTTAACTTTTAAAAACAACATTTTCGGTGTTAATAAAACTAAAATAAATCTAACCAAACCAACACACTCGATCAGCGTGATACAGTAGTTGAAATATCTTACCTAATATCTATACTAACATTATAAAGCTGAAGAGTTTGTTTGTTTGTTTGTTTGTTTAAACGCGCTAATCTCAGGAACCTCTGGTCCGATTTGAAAAATTCTTTCAGTCTTGGAAAGTCCATTTAGCGAGGAAGGCTATAGGCTATATACCTATTATATTACCGTGTCTTATATAATAATATATTCAGGATGTTGTCGGGGCTGCCACGTTTCTGTAGTGCCTTCGGCATGTTTGCTGATGCCTATACCGATGGTTGCACAGCCATCAGACGCAAGCGTGCTGCATCACTGTTGCACAGGATATGTGCCAGCTCCAACAGCCTCCTGAGTGTCATTGCCAACAAACTGGACTGTCATATAATACATGACCTTTATAATCTTCATTTACCTAACTAACATAGTCTAAGTGAATTATAACTAACTAAATATGGATGATTCTGAAATAAATAATTTATTATTATTATTATATAACATCACGCTGCAACTAATAGGAGAGAAGCAGTAGTGAAAAATGTTACAAAAACGGGGAACATTTTCTAAATTCTACTCGTACGATGTCGCGGGCAACAGCTAGTTCTCTAATACTAGCGTACCTATGTAGGTACGTTACGTTATTATACGTAATTAATATGTAGGTATGTATGTACATACCTACATATTAATTACGTCAAAAATTAGTTTACTTTAATAAGTAGCCAATTAAGCCAATTTTTGTCACTGGTCTCTTTGCTAATGCAAAGAAGAATCATGAATATTATAACAGCTGAGTTCGAAACTAAAATAAAACCCGTATAATTAATAATAAAGGTAATATTTAAGGGCCTACATCAATATTATCGTATATCATCGCCGACACGTACATATTAACACAGCCAGTAGGCACAGAAAATGAAGAATTAGGGATATTTTTTTTGTTTACTCAAAATCTACTAAATATATTTTAATTCTGATTTACGTGTTCCTATATATAATAGTTACTTATGTTTTTAAAGTTATTTCATTAGTTAATACGCAATAATAAACCGACAAATGAAAAAAATAAAAAATTTGAGAGGGTGTTTCGCTAAGATTTTCTATCGTGAAAACTTTTTTCAATCGCGTTTCTGAGTTTATGCGATCCTAGATCATATATTGAAAAAACATATACTTGAAAATTAGAGCTCTAGCCATTCAATCTAAAGAAACAATGAAAACTTCGTACGTAGAAAAATGCACGAAGCTATTTTGGTATCCTCTTAAGTCACAAATGTTTATTATGTAAGTTAAACAAGCGAGCAATTTGCAAATGTTAAGTCTGAAACTCATTTCTCGTTTGCAGGAGGTTAAAACAAGCCCGTAAATTCACATTTCCGTGTCATTTTCTATAACAATACGAGAACTTGTATTATGAACCCGTTTCTTTTTTGCTAGTACAAAAAATGATGCAAGAATACGTTTGATTCTCACGGGAATGGAACTTTAAAGCTTTATGCTTTATTTTTTTTAAGTAAACTTCATTTGCCATTGCTGTGTTCTCAACAAGTAGGTTTTATTGTATAAAATGTCTCTAACGTAGCGAACTTCTAGCTTCTGTAGAAAATGTATTTATATTTTTAAAAGCATTATTGCGTCTAAATGTTTTCTATGTATTATAATATAAGTATGTACTTATCCGTGTCGTGACGTATTAAGAATATAAGTGTCACCACCCTATCTCCTCCCAAGGGTGCTGTAAAAGTCAGCTAAGGGATATTGCTGATATTTGACGGGCTTCGTGGCGTAGTGGTTCATGTACTGGACTGCCGTTCACAAGGTCGCGGGTTCGATTCCCGCTTGGGACAATCATTTGTGTGATATTCATAAATGTCATACAAATGTTACAAACATTTGTATGACATTTATGTCTACGTCTGGGTGTTTACTATGTATTATAAGTATGTATTTACAAAAGAAAAGTAGTTTATGTATTATATCCGTATTCTGGTACCCATAACACAAGCATAATAAGCTTAGCTTGGGACCAGAGAACGTTGTGTGAAATGTCCATGAATATTTATTTATTTATTTATTTATTGCACACAGATAACATCCTCTGTGAGAGACGGAACACTCAAAAATAAACCCTGTGCCAACACGCCTGATCAGCGCGGCACTGTAGACCATAATCTCTCCAAAGTGGAGGAGGCCCGTGCCCAACAGTGGGACGTAAATGGGCTGTAGAGGGGGATGTATTTACAAAAGAAAAGTAGTTTAAGTAGTATATCCGTATTCTGGTACCCACAGCACAAGCATGTAAGCTTAGCTTCGGACCAGAGAACCTTTTGTAAAATGTCCACGAATATTTATTTATTTATTATTATTATGAAAACAGAATCTGTTGCTCTCGTCTTTATACTTAATTTGGTATCATCATTTTTGGCATTATACGTAGTTTATGTTTAATATCAGACTCTAAACTATCTGTGCCTTAAATCTTATTTAAATCGGTTCAGTAGCTTTTACATAAAAGAGCGACAGACAGGTAGATAGAGTTACATTCGTATTTATAGTGTTAGTAAGGATTCCACTTTCAAATAAACTTGTATAACCACTCCGTCCGTAAAATTTATTAAATATTCTATAGACGGTAAATGTAATAGCAGATATTTAGTCATGATTTTACGATAGGTATAAATAAATAAGTATTTTATGAAGGAAAAAATCTATTCATTATAATATGAATCGAATAAATAGAAATGTAACAATCATAATAAGATTTTTGTATTTTATGAAGCCCTAAAATGTCTTAGACCTTGCTAATTTAATGTTATAAATACTACTTCAAAAGCTCGCTCTTTAGACGTTAAATTAACTATAAACATTGCGTCAAAGTACTATGAGGGTAGCAACAAAATTACATTCTTACTATATAGGCATATGTATGTATTTTTATGTAAAGAGAAAACATCAACAGTATAACCACAAGAGTAAAACTAAACATAAGAGAACCTTTTCTTTACAACGTCACTAAAACATTACAGGCACAACACATACCAGCTTTTCGCGTACGTGTCGTTTGCTTGCTATTTCGTATATTCTTTTGTATATACAAAGAAAAATAATACACGTATTTATCTTGGTTATGTCAGGGAATATTTGTAGAAAATTATAATTTTGTGTACTGTCTAACAAGCAATTTAGTCACTGTCTTATGGTGACGGATTAAGAATACAAGTGACACCACCCATTTTTCTGCCCAGGGTGCTATGAAACCTAGCTAAGGAATATTGTACACAGTGACACACAAAAATAAACCTTGTGCAAACACGTTTGTTCAGCGCGATACAGACCATAATCTCTTCGAAAGTGGAGGAGGTATTTGTCCAACAGTGGAACGTTGATGGGTTGGAGAAAGATACGAAACCATTTTGTTAATCACTATCTAAAGCCCGAGCTTCAACCCGTATTAATATGTATATGATATTACGATACGATATAATATAATATGATATTACGATAGCTTATGTGTTCTGATCTATAATTTGTACAATTGTATAGTTTTAATAAGCTCCATTCAGTATTTAACATTTTAATTTAATATCACATATAACAACAAATACAAAATATATGGTAGATAGTTTTTGCCTGAATGAGCAACAAATATTCTTACTTCCATCAATCCAGACATCCATACATTCTTTGTGGCATATGTTTGTGGCGTGTAGTAACCACCGCCCCTAGACCTAAAGTCAATGAATGTCGGTTATGATCAAGACCATAGCTGAAACTATTTGACCACAAAACAACTTCAGCTACATGGTACATTGTAGAGTTAACAATACAAATTCTTACCTAGTTGATGACAAAGTATGCTTCTTTTGAAATGCTTTTCGTTGAATATCCACCGGTTGTAAAATATTTTCCACAGAGCATATTATGTATTATAATATACCTATTCCGACTAGTGATACAATGCTAAAGATTCGATAAGTTTCTGTAAAAACAGGATCCAATTCTTTGACTCTACTAAATTTACTCCAGTGACTTGTAAGTTTTAAGGAAGAAATTAAATTTTTACACTTAACTAATTGCAAACGCACTTTATAAAATACTTTAGCTAACTTTAAAACTCTGATATATGTGTACTATTATTTTAGTATTCTTGAAAATTCTCTAGAATCGTAGCAAATGGGGAGAGGCTTTTAGAGGGTCAAACCATCCTTGAATTGTCAAGAATTATGCTAAAATAACAAGATATGACAATATTTGTGACTAATTTTGTCTCAAAAATGAAAGGAAAAATTTCGTTTAAATTAGGAAGAAGAGAATTTGTAACCCTTGGAAACTAAATCCTGCCTGCTACCTATGTATACAACGTTGGTATATGTTCTGATATAGCTCGCCTATTGATTGAATAACGATTAACAAGGTTAATTAAAACTAGTGAGGTCAAGATATAAATGGATGAACATTAATCTGATCAAATTGAACGGAGAAATCCTCTGATATCGTACGTAAAGTCGTATTATTGTGTATATTTCATCATAATTAACCGTGCAATAAAGTTAATATATACTAATATCTTATATATAAAATTCACGTGTCACAGTGTCAGTTACCGTACTCTTCCGAAACGACTCGACCGATTTTCCTGAAATTTTGTGTACATATCCTCTAGGTCTGAGAATCGGCCAACATCTATTTTTGAAATCTTTTTTTTTTTTGGTATGGCAAAACTACGTTTGCCGGGTCAGCTAGTAATATTATAACTCTGAAGAGTTTGTTTCTTTAAACGCGCTAATTTACGGAACTAATCGTTCGAATTGAAAAACTCTTTTTGTGTTAGATAGTCCATTTATCGAGGAAGGCTTTAGACTATATAACATCAAGCTGTGACCAATAGAGGCGAAAAAAATGTTGCTAAAACGGGGAAAATTACCCATATTTTAGGGCTTGCGTTGCGTGATCTGGGTTAGTAGTTTTTTTTTTTTACCTACCATTTATTTTACAAATTCCACGCGTACGAAGTCACGGGCAGCAAATTGTGTATTGTTAAAATTGATTGTTGATTATTCATATTTATGAATAAACATTAATTAACACGGAATCAAAGACCAAAAGATCTTTTGTTATGTAAATGTAGGTACTGAGTGAGGCGAATGAATGAAATTGAATGAATGTAATTGATGACTATTGTACCAATATATAACGTTTACGTACGAGGTATGTTATAATGCAGATAACCTGCCCGTAAATAACGTTTATGATTACTGTTCTGTCCCCATAGATAACAGAATTATGTAGTACTTGTAATATATTCAATTATTTTTAAAATCTGGTTGTTTAAAGATTGTTTGTAAGAGAAGTTTTTTTTTCTATGTGGTATTGACACAGCAAGTTCATACTAATTAAAATCATTAGTCTGTATTATAAAGCTATTTTACTAAAAAAAGTTAGTTGTGCACTTAGAATCGGTACCTTAATCATTTATTCATGTAGGCAATACATACGAATATACGTGTGTGATGATAACTAAATAAAGAGACAACATTGTTGAACATTTACAAAGAACAGTTAATGCGATAGACAGCTCATGGGATTAAATGCGAGATACTCTGCGTGTAGTCATGCAATGTTTTAAATCCAAATGAGATTTGACGTAACGAACTCGAGCGAAGAGTATCGTAACGCATGAATATGGGATCACGGTATATCTGAGTATGTTAAACAAATAGGGTCACGTCAAATAAAGCCTATTTTGTAGGGATATGTGTTTCCTAAGTTTGTTCTCTTTAGACGAGTCTTGCAATCATTTATTGCACTGCGTCTAGTTGTTGCATTTTATATTTATTGTAAGTATGCCGTCGGAAAGTAAGTCAACTTATGCATAAGAGGGTTATTATTATAATTAAGTCAACTTATGATAAACTAATAAACAGATGTGTTCAAATTCAGCAACGCATTGGCATGATAACAGATTATGCGATATGTTAAATATAAATTTTAATAGAAATTGAAATATAGATGGATTGCTAAATCGATAGATATCAATCAGTATTGCAAATATAATTAATTTTTATACTATATATTTGTACGTTGTTGTACCTAAATATCTGAGTACTACTATATAGTTTTTTTTCGAAGACAACAGGGAGCTTAATAAATATAGAATAACTGCGCGTTTCCATTAGTATAAGTAACTATATAAATAAAAGTCAAACACTCCACGTTAATTACAACTCACAATGTAATTTATTACGTAAGACGGTTCGTGAAAAGGACTTATATTAATTTTGTCCTTATTTATAACCTCTTAAATGTCAACAAAATTAGTCTACAGTAACCGTTTATTTAACGAGCTTCCATGATAACTTATCACTCGGATACCAGAATACTAGGTAAGTAGATCCTAACCTCGGTGGTTATGTGGTGATGGACTGTTAACACAAGTGTCACCACTCCTTTTCAACCCCAGGGAGGTGCAAAAGCCAGCTAAGGGATGTTCTACACAGATGATATCTTCTATGAGAGGCAGAAAACGCGAAACTAAACCGTATGCCAAAAAGCTTGGTCAGCGCGGTATAGGAGACCATAATCCCTCCCAATGTGAAGCAGGCCTGCGGTCTACAGTGAGATAGTAATGAGCTGGAGAGAGAGGTACAGTAGGTACTCAAAGGGAAAATTAAGTCCCATTACGAAAATAATTTTATTTGAGTCTAACGTAAAGTCTCAACTAATAGAATGGTTATAAAAATATCAAAATGAAATAATAATTTTTCTTTACATAGAAAACTTGATTAAAATTTTTTTCAGTTATTCAGAAGAACCTTTAAAATAATAATAATATAATATGTTCTTTACATTATAAAACATAGTCGTTATTTTTGTATGTATATCCCTGTCTCTCTACAGCCCATTTACGTCCCACTGTTGGGCACGGGCCTCCTCCACTTTGGGAGGGATTATGGTCTACTGTGCCGCGCTGACCAGGCGTATTGGCACAGGGTTTATTTTCGAGTTTCCCGTCTCTTACAGAGGATGTAATATGTGTGTAATACCCCTTAGCTGACTTTTACAGCACCCTTGGGAGGAGATGGGGTGGTGACACTTGTATTCTTAATCCGTCACCACACGGAGACCCCTATGTGAGCTTATATCTTCAGAACTACGCAACGGATTTTGATGAGATTTTTTTCAATAGATAGTTATGTTCAAGAGGATGGCTTTTTTGTGTAGTTTGTTAAAATTTAGTTTCTAAATACCACGCGTATGAAGTTGCGGGCAACAGCTAGTTTTATATATGAGTTGCTTAATTAAATGGAGAAATACTTATGTTTAAGGAGTTCTACATAATAATTTAGTTACTCGCGCTCCCACACAAAATTTGGGTAGGTAGGGTAGGTATAAATAATTTGGGTGGGTACCTATATAATAATTCCTGGCGAATATTTTCGAATTATCAAGAAACAAAATAAACGAAATGACTATTTTTATTATACAAATTTTTTAGTCGTTTTAACGATTAACCCTACTCAAAGTAGCACCACGGTCTACAAAAGTACTACGGCGTAGCATTGCAGTCATACCCGTAGCCGTAGTACTCGAAACGGTTACAAATTTTACGAACCATTAGGTAACCGGATAAAGGCGGTTTGACTCGCTTTCAGTATCTTATTTCTTTAGATTTAAACCGGAATCGAATCCTATCCTTTTCAATTTTTAGCAACATTTATTCTATAATGGAGTTTTAAATGAATATTTTATGAAAGCTGTAAAATGAGCAATTTCACAAAATAACTGTACCAAACAACTTAATTTACAAAAGAACGGAAACATGTAACTAAAATTGAACCTACAATTCTTTTCGATGACATTTAATTTAAACATTCATAGTCATAATAAGCTCGTTCTTAAAATATAGAATATTTAAAAAATAAATGAGAAACAAAACCGAAAAATATTATGACAAAATTAACTTTCAATCTCCATATATGTCAACGTAACTGTAACTTATCAATGTAGATGCAGTCGCATTAAAATGCTAGTGACAATAAGATTTTATAATCTCACTCTCAATATCCAGAGAGTTTCCGAAAACATCTCATTTTAACCTATAATCAAGTGTTTATGTATTCGATTCTTTTTTCAGTCGATTGCTTAAAACCCTGAAATAATCGCATTTTGTAAGTAAATCACATTCCAGTCGCTGCCTTTATTGACATAAACAGCCGTCGGCTAGATAAAACATTTAGAAAATTGAAAATTCCTAGCTTTTGCGAAAAAAAAGATGTGATGTGCGTGTTTTTGAGTTGTTTGTTAACTCAATACAGTGTTTTCATTATTCAGGTGCAAATTTTTCTCGTCCATTCCGTTGAGAAGCAGTAACATCATCTGGCTTATGTAGCTTAACCTAGAAAGCTTTAGTATGAAATATGTTTTGCTATCAAATTTGAATATAACAACCCGGACTGAATTGAGCACTGGCGTTACAACGAAATAAATAAACCTCCATAGACTCATAACTTTAGGGTTACGTACCAAAAAGCAAAACGGGGCTCTCTTACAGAGACTTAATTAATAAACCTTTATAGACTCTTTATGGACCAAAAAGTAAAATGCGACCTTAGTGCTTAAATTTCTTTTGGGTTGGGTTGGTAAATGATTATACTCCGCCGTGAATGCAGACATGACGGACGGCTTGTAGTATCTTCGTTGTCCATCGTCACCAAGCTAAGTCTCATTTATGGTGCTAGATAGCTGAAATTTCACAAATGATGTATTTCCCTTGCCGCTATAACAACAAATATAAAAAATCTGAATATAATATATAATTAAGCAAGATCCAAGGCAACAAATGTCTTCAGTTTAACCTTAGGATGGTTTTAGATGACATGATTGTCACATATGGTTAAGCTTAGAGCATATACCATGGCCCGGATAAGACGAGGTGAAAAAAAATTATCACTAGAGGACAACAGCACGGTGTAATATTGTTATGCTATTGTAATGGTAAGTAGTGGATGAAACCCTTCGTGCGTAAGTCCAACTCGTACTTAGCCGGTTTTTGTTAACTGTTGTTGTAATTCATTTGGAATGATAAAACGTTCATTTAACGATAACGCGCCTCGTATAACACGCCGAGCTAAATATATTATAAGGATTATACACACAATCGCTTATACGGACAAACATAAAGATAAATGTTATGCTTAAACCTTGATCATTACAGTTGTTTAAAAATAAATTGAATCAATTAAGATTAACAATCTGATTTATGATTAGAATAATTTGAAAAATATAATTTAAATATTGTTTATTGCAGATTTATTAGCAAAATGAAATAAATGCAACTGGTCAAACACGAGTTAGCCTCGCGCCTATATTCCGTACCACTATAATGGTAATATATTTGGCATCACATCATCGTCATCAGTCCTATCGTTATAGGTAGTATTAACCTTGTAATATTACTAGGAATCTTGGCGCAGTACCTGTAAACCATATAATTGGTCCAGACCCCAGCCAGGATAAACTAGGTACGTCGTTTGTATTCTAGACGCAAATAATTGTACTGTGTTAATTTCTCTTCATTCTATCTATTAAACTGAAGCAAAAGATAATCCTATTTAAAATGTATAAGTGGATAAAAAGGTTTAATTTGTATTTAACTTTAATTATATACAGCAACCTAATGAATTAATTTATAGTCAATGAAGTAATTGAGGCATTACTTTGAGGTAGACACGTTTACTAAGCAGCTTAATCAGTGTCGGCAGTTTGTTATTATGGTTAATGACTCGTTCTAAATCCCTCGATAGGCACCCCTGCGTTCCCTCCTTAAGGCGCCATTCGGATCTTAGTAGCGCTGAAAATCAAGTACATTTCCACGTTGCCAAAAGAAGACAATTTATATTGGTCGCATTTTCTGTCCAAGAACAGTGTCGTTGCCGTGACCACTTTTGCGTTTAACCTTGCCAACTTTTTATACAATGCAATGAGGGGCGCAGCCCAGTATCTAATGGTATTTTTAGAACAAAATGAGAGCGCGTATCGCGTCGCGCATTGCTAGGATTCGGATGGCACCTTTACGGTAACCTATTGTCCTTACGTTACCCTGCTTACATTTCTACTTCCCCAAGGCTAGAGATACTTACTGCATCCATAATGAAAGTTTAATGTGGATGGATCTTAAGCTGTGTTAGTGTTGTTAAGACGTTTCTGTGGTACGTGATATTAACTTTTATTGTTTCAAAATAAAAAAAATTCTTTTAAAAGTTTAATAGTTATAAAAGATCACTACTTTTATAAAAGTTTAAAAATACGTAGCAAGTTTCTTATAATTCAACTTATATGTCATTAAAACAAATTTTTCGTATAACATGTCAGGTATTTTCAACTTACATTAAATTATTATACAATGACATAGTTACAAAAATATCGCCCGGGGTTTTACAAATAAAAGCTAATTTTCTAACATTAATATTTTCAATTTCGTTTTCTGTCACAAGTTTTAAGCTTGACCTTTGACAGAAACTAATAGAAATACTTAAATATTCTTGTAATATAAAACGTAAAAAATCTTTGTGTTTGAGTTTTGAAAACACAAAATTTGCATTAGAATAAAATCATTACAAAACTAAATGACATGCGATCTTTCATAAAACCTTTTATTCATAAATATCTAAACGAGAAGATTTCACTACTACATTCATTTATTAAGCTTACTTTTACAATTTCAAAGTTAATAATATACTTATCTACCGTCCTGTAAAAATTCTCATACTTAATTAGGTACTTGAACAGGCATTTGTTTCTGTTAGATGTCAGCAGTAATTGTTTTAAAAAAAAGGTAACTTTTGTATTATGTATGTAGAGGTACAGGGTAATCTCGGAAAGTAATGGTCCGATCCTACTTTTTTTTCACTTCTTAGGAAATTACAATTGTGTTTAGTTTTGTTTCAAAATTCCATGTGTATGTAATCGCGAGGTACAAATACTTACGTATATAAATTACCTAATAATACTAATCTTAATATATATAAATCTCGTGTCACAATGTTTGTCCTCAATGGACTCCTAAACCACTTAACTGATTATAATAAAATTCGCACACCATGTGCAGTTCGATCCAACTTGAGAGATAGGATAGTTTAAATTTGGCTGGACCGATTTTGATGAAATTTTTTGTTGTTGATTTTTACACAGAATTGTATGGCAAAACAACGTTTGCCGGGGCAGCTAGTATACTAATATAATCTACGAGCAACGGTTGAACGATAAACTACAGATTTTCAAGTACTAAACATACGCGTGTTAGTAAACTAAGAAGCTTTACATCACTAATGGAACTTAATACTGTATGAATACGCTATATCCTCAAAATTACTGTGTTAAAATTTCATGTACACTACTCCCTATTAGATAACTACAGTACATGTTAATGTAGGCTGGGGTTAATTAGAAATAGGATACAGCTTTCCACTGGGTTGTTCAAATATCATAACACATACAAACGTTCTTCGTTAGAATAATTAAAAGCGAATTACTATCCCAATTGTAGGCTTTTAGGTTGATGTTATATTTTTATTTTACCTTGAATTCTTCACATTAAAGTCTTATAATTATTTCTCTTTTAACGTACCATACGTGGGCAAACATAGTCTTTGATCATTTTTGAGACGCTTTATGTCGTTAACGTTAATCAGGCAAGTTCGTATAAGGTATAGTTTCAAGGTTTCCATTTCTCTCAGATTCACTTTGACATTCCCGTGCTTGACTCTTATGGGATTTATGGGGTGATGACAATAAAATAATTCAACTCGAAAATAAACCCTGTGCCAACAGGCTTGGTCAGCGCGGCACAGTAGAGCATAATCCCTCCAAAGTGGAGGAGGCCCCTGCCCAACAGTGGGACATAAATGGGCCGGAGAGGAGAGAAAGGAGGACAATTTAATATAATGTGTAATTTTTTTTTTGGCTCTAGTCATAAGCCATGTGTAACATTAATCCATAAGGTATCTGTTTTATGTACAGTGCCAGTCACCGAAGTTTTTCTACTTGCAATAAACTGGTGCACTGTATTTAGAATTGAGAATAATTGGTGAACAACTGTGTCTTCAACTGTATCTAACATAAAACTAACTATTAGTAATAAATCTTTTAGTAGTAACAAAAGTATGTGGAGATACGATACGAACGGCTACACGGTATAAACCTAACCCTCTTATAATCAGATATTATTAAATAGAAATAAATAATAATACTAATAAACACTAAAATTAATTAATTAACAATACTATTGAATAATTAATCTGTGGGATTAATTTTAATTAGAGATCAGACGTGGTCTACTTAGTTATCTGTAACTTTATATAGTTGCGGTCACTCCGTCTCAATTTTCATTAAGAGATTGCTTTAAAGGTTAGACCATCATTCCAATATCACCCTGTCTAGGCTTCAAACATTATCTTAGTTTATATTATATATCTAGAAAATACATTTAAAAAATACACGCAATTTATTATATTTATTTTTAAGTATTTCTGACTGGCTACTACGAGTATTACAGTTATTTCACAATCATTTCTACTTAATAGTATTTTTGTTTAGGTAACCTAAGTTTGTAAATATTTATTTCAAACTATTTTTGTGACAAAATCTAAGTTCTTTAATCAAAATTACGATATTGTATGTAAATATTTGAGTGTATATATATATATAAGCAAATAGGTTTAGTTAAATATTCTGTTGTGCACTTTATTAGCCCCTCTTCCTCTTTCTATCTCAAAAAGGTTTGCTGGAAGAGAATTCATATTTGAAATAAGCTCGCCTATGTACATGCCTTTTATTTTTAAGTACCTACTCTGCATGTATTTTCTATGTGTACAATAAAGAATAAATTAAATGAAATACTACTGACGGACTCGTGGACACCGTGGAGAAACGCAGGAGTCTTGTTGCTGAACTCAACCAGGTCTTGGATCTCGTTGCTAAATGGGGTACTGCCAATCTGGTTGAGTTCAACGCCAAGAAAACCCAGGTGTGCGCGTTCTCAACAAAAAAATCGCCCTTCCTCCCTCTTCCCTCCCTTCATAATACTTCCCTAGCTCTTCAGAACAGCATCACCATGCTCGGTATAGAGGTTCGTTGTGACCTTAATCCCAGGGCTCACATCGAGACTGTGATCAAGACTGCATCGCGGAAACTCGGTATCCTGAACAGAGTGCGGCGGTATTTCACGCCTCAACAATTATGCCTTTTGTATAAAACACAGATCCGGCCATGCGTTGAATACTGCTCGCACCTCTGGGATGGATCCGCTCAGTACCTTTTAGATGCCCTGGATAGGCTGCAGCGACGTGCAGTCCGCATTATCGCTGATGCTGATGTTTCCAACAAATTAGAAACTCTACAAATGCGCAGAGATATTGCGGCACTTAGCGCTTTCTATAGAATTTACCACGGAGAATGTTCTGAAGAGTTATTCTCCCTTATTCCTCCCTCTCCTTTTTTAAATCGCACCACACGCGCAGGTCTGAGATGCCACCGCTATACTGTGGACACCATACCATCTCGCACAAAAAAGTTTGGTAACTCCTTTCTTTGCAACACCTCGAAGAAATGGAACTCGCTCCCTGCACACGTTTTTCCCTACTCCTACAATATGGGGTCTTTCAAGCGAGGCGTGAAAAGGCATCTTGTGGGCCGGCAAGGTGGGGGCGGCTAGTGCCCTGACAACGTACTAGCCGTCCTCATGTCTGGATTACACTTTCGCTTAACATCAGGTGGAGTGTGGTCATTTGCCTACCCAAACTATAAAAAAAAAAAAAAAAAAAAAAAAAAAAAAAAAATTATTTATTCATTTTTAGGGTTCCGTACCCAAAGGGTAAAAACGGGACCCTATTACTGTTTATCTTTATTTCTATCTGTCTCTTTAACTCTTACTCTTCTTTTCTTCGGCACGGGCTTCTTCCATTTCGAGAAGTCTTGTGGTCTATGCCTATGCCGCGCTGACAAGGCATGTTTGCATAGGGTTAAGTTACGAATTTTCCGTCTCTTACAGAAGATGTATACTGCTTATAATATGCTTTGGCTGGCACTTACAGCACCCTGGGGAAGAAATGGGGTGGCGACACTTATATTTCAATTTGTCACCACAAGAATTTACTATACCAAAATAATGTCTTTAGTAATATTATAAAGCTGAAGAGTTTGTTTATTTAAACGCGCTTATCTCAGAAACTACTAGTTCGAATTGTAAAATTCTTATTATGTTGTATAATCCATTTATTAAGAAATGCTATATATAGGCTATATGAGGCTATATATAGGTTTCATAACATCACGCTACGACCAGTAGGAGCGAATCATTATTGAAAAATGTTTAAAAACGGGGGATATTTTTTCATTCCAGGCGTACGAAGTCGTAGGCTGCAGCTAGTTACTTATATTACAAAACACTTATATAAAAGCAAATATCTGTTATAGCACACTATTTGGCAAGTATCCCGGGCGGAAAGGTTTCATTACAGATATTCGAATTATTAAATAAACTCAAGAGATAAAAGTAAGAACATAATAAGTCTCTTCAGAACAAGTTAAACGAATCGTGTAAAAAAGCCCCAGTATACGGAGAGTATACTATATAAGTACTATATTCTGTAAAAAGCGGTCAAGTACGAGATGAGTACGCATACGAAATGTTCCGTGCCGTTATAATAATAATAATTTCGTCATACCGACCCAAATACTATCAAATAACACAATAAAGCCAGAAGATAATTTATTAATTTTATAATTGACTTGCTATGCTTTTACTTAATAAATTAAATTATAGTGTAAAAAATGATCACCGCAAGCGGGACTTGAATCCACCTCGGAATACCGTTCCGTCGCTCTACCGACTGAGCTATTGCGGCCGTGCCAACAGTACCAAACCAATTTATCCACCACAATGTCACTCGAATGGGTCTACAAACATCAAAATGCGATGTAGACTCATTCGACTGACATTGAACAAACCCGTTCCGTCTACCTTTTCGTACGTAACCCTAAAAAGGAACGACAATATTTTAATACAAAGATAACAACTCCACGCGACATTAAAATGTAACGCATATAGTTATTCATATGCTGGCATGTTTCTTACATGATATCTAAGCGAATTCTGTTTACATTAGATTTATCGAAGCATTACCGACGTTGGAACACACAAAATAACATTACAGAGTACGCACCCCATCTCCTGTTTTTATATTATTTATACGGGAGTATATAGCCCTTATCTTTATTAAAGAATCGATATGTTGGATTATTTGGAACGATTTTATTAAAATTGGGTTTATTTTCACTGTAATCTGTCTGTGTTCAAAGAACAAATAGTATGTATTGATAGCTTTCTTTCTTACTTTTTTGTATTCTACATCGAGTTGGTTATATTATAAATAATTTGATTAATGTGAGCAGTAATTCTAGTAGCACCAAGCTTAGAGCTAGCATTTCTTTCAAATAAAAATTATTAATATTTTTTTAACCAATAGAGTCATTACGCTAATGTCTTAGCCATTACGCCAACGAAGCCATCTTTGCAGGATATATTTAATAGCAACGTAAATCACTTGAGCACGGAAAATATATGGAAAACAAAGTTAATTTAAAAGACATCATATACCACATTAGGTGAAAGGATCTTATAATATTATGAAAAAGGTTTCACTTCCCTTTTTTGCATTCGCAAACCTGAATTTGCATCTAGCTATAGTTAGGCAGGTATTTTAAGCAGATTGAGCCACATTTTATGTGATAGTTCTTGGCGTATTAGCCTTTAACATCTAAGAATATAAAAGTCAATTGCTGTTTTTGAAAACTATTGAGAATAGTAATCAAACACACTGAAATCTTTCGAGTGAATCACTGTTTTTATTATCCTAGATTGCTTGTAGGTTTAAAGTTTACAAATGAACAAAAACACGTAGCTTTTGAATATAAAACAGGCCAATATGAAAATTTTTTTTTTTACTTTGAGCAAACAGATAGACACAGAGAGAGAGAGACGTGGCCAAAGACTGTTCTATTATATAATACGTACCTACCTAGGTAAACTTTACTTATAATAAAACATAGTTGTTATTTTTGTATGTATATATCTACGAGCTTATATCTTTAAAACTACGCAACGGATTTATATGCCGTTTGCGATACAGTAGTTCAAGTGGCATTTTTTGTATAATTGGTTTTATGATTGGTGTATATTGTTGTACAATAAATGCGGGTAAAACTACTGGTATTAACTAGTTTTATTATATAATACATACCTACCTAGGTAGTGATTTATTAACATTCATGGGAATAACAAAGCATTCA
Source organism: Orgyia antiqua (assembly GCA_916999025.1). Taxonomy (NCBI): domain Eukaryota; kingdom Metazoa; phylum Arthropoda; class Insecta; order Lepidoptera; family Erebidae; genus Orgyia; species Orgyia antiqua. Next base: position 28,267,025 of record OU779862.1, read on the forward strand.
CCTAAATCATTTATAACGATGAGTTTGCATAAGGTTAACAATTTATTTGTGTGAAACCTTTTCTATAATGTGTTTGTTACCTGAACCCGTATTATACGATACCTTAACACTGTATACGTATTTGTTTATACTTTGAAATACGATATTGTTCGGGTAGATAAATGTAATCAAATCTTATTCCCTTTTTGTTATCGGCAAATGGATACACTGTATTTACACCTTATATTACTTCAAATGTTTAATGTTTAATATTTAATATGTTATGTACTATGTATTCTTGAAATGTTTTAATGCATTTTTTTTACATGCAAACAATGTTCAATGACGCACTCAACTGGGGATATAAGTAATATGATGGCAGGGCCGTGTGGTGGCGGATTAAGAATACAAGTGTCACCACCCCATCTCCTCCCAAGGGTGCTGTAAAAGTCAGCTAAGGGATATTGCGCACAGATAACACCCTCTGTGAGAGATGGAAAACTCGAAAATAAACCCTGTGCCAACACGCCTGGTCAGCGCGGCACAGTAGACCATAATCCCTCCCAAAGTGGAGGAGGCCCGTGCCCAACAGTGGGACGTAAATGGGCTGGAGAGAGAGAGAGATGGTAGGGCAGGGCTTATTAAAAAAAATGAATGACTAATTTACATAACGTTCTCTGGTCTCAAGATAATCTTATTTCGTTCGACGGGCTTCGTGGTGGAGTGGTTTATGTAATGGACTGCCGATCACGAGGTCGCGGGTTCGATTCCCGCTTGGGACAATCATTTGTGTGATATCCATAAATGTCATACAAATGTTTGTACTGCGTCTGGGTGTTTTCTATGTATTATAAGTATGTATTTACAAAAGAAAAAGTAGTTTATGTAGTATATCCGAATTCTGGTACCCATAACACAAGCATATAAGCTTAGCTTGGGACCAGAGGACGTTGTGTGGAATGTCCGTGAATATTTATTTATTTATTTATTTAATTTTACTTTTGTTATAGGTACCAGAATATTTCATTACGTAAATACTTAAGTAAGGTAAAAGCACCTATTACCGAGGTAAATCGAGGAAGTTTGACTTTAGAATAAAATATTTGGGGGATCAGGACTTTCCTCGATAAATAAGGATTTTTTTTACGTTTTATAGACTTTAAATTTCGTACTTTTCTCATTTCTTTTTCTTTACTTTAAAGCGTTATTTTTATTAAAATTATTTTTAGCCAGCGTTACTACTTCATCTATTACCGAGGTATGCCTTACTATTTTTATCCATTACCGCGGTATATGTCTCCTATTAATATAAATCCTATTAATAGAAGAAAAAATATATCTGCTGTCCTGATGGTTCCGTACAAAATAAAATACACACAACACTGAGCTTGACATGCTGCTGCCCGTGCTATGGTGTTCTTTCATTGACTTAGTCGTCTTTTACGACACCCACAAGAAGATTGGTGGTATTATTCGTAGCCGGCACCACACAGAAATTATTTTAAATAGGTATTCATTATCATAAAAAATAATTACCTACTAAGTAAATATATCTATTCAGAAACGGTACCCTACATACGGATGCTGATTGCCTTATCACTCGGTATCGGTAATAGGTTCTGTTCTCGATATATGAAAACTCTATTTCCGAGTACTTGACACTCGGTAATAGATTCTGGTATAATCTATTACCGAGGTATGCCGCGGTAATGGGACTGGAATAATATATTTTAAAATGTAATTCCGACCCATAAAAACTACAAAAGTTTATGATTTTTTGTTGCCAATTCGCAGGAAGAGTTTTCGATCCTAATGAAAAGCAGTATTTTAAATTAGTAAATAGGCCGTATTATCATTATTTTGTCAAATTAATATAGCAAATGTTTTATGCCATTTTGGATTTGCAGTACAAAAACTACACTTCAAGTACACTACTTTTTATTATAATTTGATGAAATTTACTGGAATTTGCATACATCGGAAATATATTTTTCGTTTTTAGAATACATTAGTAATGAAATATAGTGGAAAGTTCTCTAATAAGATTGTGATTTTGAAAATAACAAGCAAATATCTCGACCCTCAATATTATCCATTACCGATGGTACCCTCGGTATTAGAAGCTGCCCGTAATTTTACGCACCTATCACCGCGAATTTTTGTTATCGATATTATTCTGTATTTTTACAAAATTTCGCCATGAAAAGTATGAGATAAAATTCCTAGAAAATCATAAAAACAAGTAAACAGTATCCGTAGACAGTATAAAGTCTATTGCTTTAAATATCTCGTATCAAAAATGTGAGTGCACTTGCATGAATTGGCCCGTGCTTGTATGGACAGAACCTGCTCCTGCGCTCCCGCCGCACAGATGAAGCGTTTTTGATCCGTTCGGGCTTTGGTATACTCCCAAGCGCCCGTTGGTACGATGTAAAATACTACAAGTTACAACTTGTCCGAAATAATATTGTGCCGATGTTACTGTTATTAAATTAAAATACGAAAATATCTCATACATCGGTAATTGATGCCGATTTTGCATACCGCGGTAATGGGTGCTTTTACCTTACTTAGAAGTTTATTTAACGGTGTATTATGAGGTGTTCTTTACATATAAATTATTTGGATTTTATAATACTCGGCTTTTAAGGTTCCATAGCAATGAGTAACACAGGACCCTATTAGTAACACTATCACTAATCACTTCACTAGCTATTCGTTCATTTAATGAACGATGATAGCTAAGCAGCTGAATCAATTTTATTCCATGTGATCGAAGCTTTATCCGTCCTTAAGAGGATACCAAAATAGCTTCGTGCATTTTTCTACGTACGAAGTTTTCATTTTTTCTCTAGATTGAATGGCTAGAGCTCTAATTTTTAAGTATATGTTTTTTCAATATATAATCTAGGATCGCATAAACTCAGAAACGTGATTGAAAAATGTTTTCTCGATAGAAAATCTTAGCGAAACAACCTCTCTTATTTTTTATTTTTTTCATTTGTCGGTCTATTATCGCGTATTGACTAATGAAATAACTTTCAAAACATAAGTAACTATTATATATAGAAACACGTAAACCGGAATTAAAATATATTTAGTAGATTTTGAGTAAACAAAAAAAATATCCCTAATTCTTCATTTTCTATACCTACTAGCTGTGTTAATAGGTACATGTCGACGATAATATGTAGGCCCTTAAGCACGCAAATGCGCTACATGACTAGACCATAACAACAAGTAATCAAAGTAGTTTTAAAGATTTAGAGTATTTACGATTTAAAAATCACTAAAATGAAAATAAAACTTCAGGCAAAAGCAATCTATTCAACTAGTACAGTATGCACCCAATACAACGGCTGTACTCGTCAGTTGAAGCAGTTAGTAACTTATTTAATTTACTAGCATGTGATCGTGTACATAGTATCGGAGAACATACTCAACTTGAACAAGAGGCTACGAGACTGTAGTTAATAACGATTTATGGAACCCTTTTGTTCCGTAGCTGTTATCTCGTAGCATGAGTTTGCTTTATTGTAGCATTTTTGATATATTGTAGCATCTTGTCGACGTAGAAGTGTCAAGTATAACTCATGTAGTTCTTGTAGAAATATTGAGTGCTTTAGTATTGATGACATGAGTGAAACAAAACTATTGATTGTATTGCAGACTTAAACCTCCTTATTACAAAACGCGGTTCAACGTTAAATCCAGGTTTAACAAAATTTATTTACGAGGAATTGGATAGTTAGACCCGCTCTGACACTAGTTTGGCGTCGGTTTAAGACTAAGGTCGTTGTTAGATCTAAGATTTGAGAAAAATCTGCTTGAAATGCGCAATTGAATTGTTTAAAAAGCCAGGCTTAAACTGTGGCTTAAACTTAGTCCACGTTTTGTAATAAGGCGGTTTTGACTCTTAAAAATTTTTTTAATCTTATAGAAGCTAAACTAACACACTTAGATTTAAGATGATTTTAAAAATTCTTGAATTTTATAGTGCAAAATTTCAGGTGACTGAAAGTCATCTTGTCAAGCCTCGGGCTAGATTTTAAAAAAGTTCTATATTCATAAAAGTAGTTTGTTTTAAATAAATGTGTTCCGCAATTGTCAGAGAATGTATTGCTATTTATTGAGCTTTTTTATGACTTATCTTAACTGGCCACCTATAAACAATGCGCAGATGAAAAATGTAGTCAAACTCCCGATATATGAATATATTTTGTTGTTCAAGCTTTTTTTGTGTGTGGCTCAACATTTATGACAATTTTTATTCGCATATTGTGCGATTTCAAAAATACGGTACACAGATTACATCCTCTGTGAGAGACGGAAATCTCGGAAATAAACCCTGTGGCCCATGCCCAGCTGTGGAACGTTGATGGGCTGGAGAAAGAGAGAGGCGCTCGGTACTCGGCTCCATTTTCATGCGAAATTAAAATTTATTCAATAAATTTACTATTTTATAACTAAATTATTAACACACATTAATGTTCTAGAATGCATCGAACGAGTAACTTTATTACGTCCTGAGGTTAAACTTAATTTAATCTAAAAGCATTGCCGCCACCGTAAGTCACTTACGCGGCGGGTCGATCGCGACATTGACTTGTGGCTGTGCCCGAAAAGAAATATTCTAGTAAAATATATAATAATATAAAACAAGCTAAGTACGAGTTGGACTAGCATAAGACGTATTCTGCATCATCACCATAATATATTCCTAATCATAATATTGAGCCTTTACAATTATGTTGTTTTAGCATATCATGAAGCTAAACTGAAAAAAATTGTTGTAGGCTTGTGTGAGAGCCACCATATTGATTGTATTATTGTTTTTAGGATTTGTTATTATAGTTGCAACAGCGATTATGTCTGTGAAAATTTAATTCTCTACCTATCACCGTTTATGAGGTACAGGCTGGTGACAGACGAATAAAAGGACAGCGAAGCCTCAGTACGGAACCCTAAAAGCCATTTGGTTGACACATAAAAGAAATACGTATAAATCAGAGGCGTCGGCCATTATGTTATGGCGTGGTCTTATTGTGGCCGCCCGTCATGTTTATGCGAAGAGAATGAGATAAAATAAACGTTATTACACGAGAACATGGCACGCTTTCCTTTTTAGTTTGTGACAGTTATTGTTTTGCGTGATTCGCGATATGCAATCGTTGTGATAAGAATATTAAATTAGTACATTGAAAAACAAAGGAATGTGGAAAATAACGCGAATTACTACCGAAAATACATAATTATTAACTAACGTAACGAGAGCCAAAGAGTATTTGTCAGTGACTTCATGGGACATTAGAACTAAAGTTTTACTAGAACTAAAAGACCAATTACAAACTTAATAGCTACTTCACCATCCAGCATTCTGTCAAATAAATTTACTGTCTATTAATATTCAGTGTTCTATATATTAATCTGTTCAATAAAAGCACCAATTAAATTGATTACTGAACTACGAGAACAAAATTTGTGACAAGTATCTTCATCAGAAACAATTTATAGAAGTGTAGTTTCAATTGTGTGAGTAACTGTGACAAGTTAAGAAGTTTCACACATATCTTTTCCACTAATGTTACTGATTTATATGTTGGAAATTTATTTAAATTGATTTAAGATAGAGGCACAGTTTTATTATTTTCCGTGGTTACACATCCTTTCCATTCTACTTAATTTTTTTGCACCATACAAGGCTGACTGGAAGAGGATGCTTCCGGCATTAAGTCCACCTGCATACTACTTTTTATGTATATAAAGTTAAATGCAAGTTATTTTATGCAAGTTTTGTAAATCATTATGGTGTGTAATAATTTTTTTTTTTACTTTTACTTTACTTTAAACAAATAAAAATATATACGACGATATAGCCCAGATAATATAATCTGAAATGTCATTCGTTTCTTCCGTCCTACTGTAGACGGATAAAATCTGATGGATGAATATGGTTTAAAAATCTAATAAAATTAAAATTAATTATAGTTATTTAGATTTTTATGTTGTATTTTAAGTCAGTACTATAATGAGCTAAATTATAGTGGACAAAATATTACCATGAGCGGGACTTCAACCCACGACCTCGGAATAGCATTTCATTCCGTTTATTAGGTAAAAAGCATAGCAAGTTTATTGCAAAAATTAATAAATTAATGTAAGTACATCCTTTCAGTAAATTTCTCTTTAATAACATCATAATTAACAATTGTAAAATTATGAAACATAATTTGTTGTCTATAAGTTTATGAATAAAACCACTCAATTGAAAAAGCCATTAAATTTTCTAAAATGCTGCTACATTATAAGTTATTTGAATTCGTTTTAAAAAGAAGTAAATTCTTTCATGGTTTTCAGTGAGCAGCTTATTAGCATTTTAAAAGTCAGAAAATACGAATACTGAATGGAGCTGGCCGGCAGCCACAGAATATAGAACCGGCAGCCATTGAAACACAAGTGCACGGCTCATCTGCTTATAAATTATGTAACGAAAAGTAACAGAAACACAACATATTGAGGTAAGTGTGTATACATTATAACTAGACTACTAACACATTCACAAAATTATAAAGTTTAACAGAAAAAAACATATCTGTGTGGTGACGGATTAAGAATAAGACAATGAAATGTTGATTGGATGTTTTGGAAGGGTAAACGGCATAGTTTTAAAACTAAGAGCTTAATACAATTTAACTTCAAAAATAAAGAAGTTCTACTAAACTTGAGAAACACACACACTTGAAAGAATATAAGAGAAATTTCAAACAAACTAACACACAATGTACGAGTATACTCACTGAAGAACTTTGAATTATCGAGAGAGAGCACAAAACTTAGTCAGGTAGATATAACTTAATTTAGATGCTGTCGTTCGAAGCCAATCGCGAAGACGGTGTTTGCGGAAATTTGTACGAAGACAACCAATTTTTTTAGTCTCTCGGAACGTGAGACGAAAGTTACTGAAGATACTTAGACAAGCTACGTGAAAACTAATTCAAGTCTTGCATGAAGTTGATTCTTTTGGATTATGTATTTGGAACAGTTTTAAAGTTATCTATTGTGATTTATTTTTGGAAAATTAAAATTACGCCATACGATTCCAATATTTTTCTTTACTTATTATAAAAGAAAGTCGTTATTTTTGGTATGTATGTCCCTATGTAAACTTATATTTTGAAAACCACGCAACGGATTTTGATGCGGTTTTTTTTTACTAATATAAATAGAATTATTCAAGAGAATGGTTTTTTGTATAATTTGTTAGGGTTTGTTTCCTAAATTCTACGCGTAAGGAGTTGTGGGCAACCGCTAGTGTTATATGAAATGAAAACTGGTAGATTTCTTTTTCTAATTGGTAAAAATATCGGATATTAAATATAAGGATTTTACCATACTTCGGTATTATTACTCAGATTTTGAAATAAGTCGCCTCATTTACCCAGCATACAAATACTATAGAATAAAATTAAAAATTTTTATCGAAATATCTATTTGCGTATCATATTAATACCAAACTGGGAACCTTTTTCCTGATCATTGGTTTGGAACAATGGCAAAAAATAATGCAGTTCTTAACGAAAATATCTGTGCCAAGTACAATATACTTTTCGTATTCATTCGATTTCTTTAAAACGTTATCAGTATTTTTTTCTACAGTAATGTAAAAAATATCTAACATTTTTTCAATGGCAATTGATTGTTAGAATGAGTAAACACTATTACAATCATAACTCTACTATGATCATAAGTACGCGTAGAAAATATCCTCAAATCCGATAAAAGCATTTAGAGCTTTTAAGAAACATCAAAAAACGACGCTGTTATTAAGCCCTCGACTCTGACTGTTCAGTCAAAGTATTTTCCATCAATTTTTAAGATATGCATTATAATACTGATTGATTTCCTCTTTTATTTTCTTATATTTCAGAAGAACATAATATAATTCGATGAAATTGAATCTATAGAAGATTAAATTACATTCACGAATTTTCCCCCAAAAGATCTTAGAATAGGGACTCAAAAGATAATTTCGTGAATATCAAGTCAATAGTAGCGTTTAGTGATAAAATTGATAGACAAAGAGAGAATGCTAATAAGTTAATAAACACGATGTTATTTATCAAATGCTTGCAATATTTTGAGCTAATAATCATTTAACCTGAACATCTACAGACAGTTTCGACAATTTTCATCATCAGCATCATCATTATAACATCACGCCTTATTCCCATGGGGGCAGGCAGACACTACACTGCGCCATCTGCTACGATCCAAAAATACTTTCTTCGCTTCATCCACACTTAAACATCTGGTCATACATGTTCGATGGTTGTAGGTGCTACGCACTTATTCAACTACTTTTTTACCAAAAAATACGTATGAAGTTAAAATATAGGTTAGTTTATAGCAAAAATTTTCAAAGCCATTATTTGGAAATAGGTCGGTTTGCTCTATATTGTTATTGACTACAAACTACAGAATATATCTTCATTCATTCTTCAAGTAAGAAATCACAGCAAATCTCAGAGAAATACGGCCACAATTCGTCTTTGTAATCCAAGCGGTACGTGACTCTTGACACAAGCAGGTGCACTTACTCCATCGTGAACTATGAAACAATACTTGGTTAGATTTGTTTTGTTACCTTGGTTGTGGAACGCCAAGCAATGTTTAATGACATGGAAAATGTCCGTTTTAGTCCGAAATACAATATGGACTAAAATTATTACAATGCAGAGCAAAGCTACTTCTTGTTATTAAACGTTGCGCTATGTTCCGTTCTAAGTACATACTTTCCTTTTGATATTATTTTATTCATAACAACGCAATGTTTTTCATACGACACCTAATTGAAATACTTTTATATAGATTTTTTTAAGATGTGGTCCGTTGTTTTTGTAAAAATCTGTTTTATTGCAAATGACTTGCATACGTTTATCATTCCACGTTCTTGTTATAATAGCGTTCAATCAATAAATGTTAATAACCAAATATTTGTTGATTCAACAATAACCACATGTGTTGACGCCATAATTATAACTAATAATATCAATTATTGGCGAATCTCGTTGACATGCTTGGTTTAAACGTGTTATTAATTAAAATGACTAATTTATTTCACAAGTGACGAGTATTAAATCATATCGTTTGTGGCTATAATGCGAATTATTCGTTCTGTAATGATAAGTTTTACAAAAGTTGTCAAGCAAAGTGAGCAGCTTCGAATTTCGTTCATTTGAACAGACAATATAGAAGAGGGCAAATCTAATCTGGTTCTGAAAATTTTCCAACCGACCCTCATTACCATTTGAAGGCGCGTAGCGAAAGAAAGAAATATTCTCCATAACGGAAATTTCATGTAAATTGGATGAAGCACCTACGCGTCTCTTGCTTTCTTAAATTTTTTGCTGTATTCAGATTTTTATTGTGATTATACTCACTACATTCTGTCGCTGAAGTAGTTTCTTTTATTTACAACGTATTTATATTTGAAAAGCTTTTGAGCAGGATCCCGTCAAGTGAGAGTCGCAAACGAAAAAAGAATGCTGTTGGATTCCAACTGGAAAGGTAAGGTTATTATTATTATGCCGGTACCATTGGGAAGCAATATTACAAACGTAGTGTAGTTTTAATAACATTATCTGAACGTGTACAGTTTTACAGTGCAACAACCCAAAGGAGCACGTGACTTGCTCTATAACGAGCAACACAATATCTTGTTGTCAAATCGAGTTACATAAACAAGGCGTGTAAGTCCTCTAGTGTCACTTTTCACTTTACAGATGACACAAATTTTAATGAACGTTCTTACTAACAGAACTACCGATCTCAGTATCTTTACTATATGTATGTAGGGCTGGAATTATGATTCTTTATTAGTACGCAAGTACAAAATTCTATCAATAGGATTTTCTTCGGGACAGGCATCTAGCTTCTGCCGATTCAAAAGATCTTTTCAATTTATACTTATCTTTACTTATTTTAAAACAAAGTCGATTTTTCTGCATGTCCCATATGAGAGCTTAAATCTTTAAAACTGGTTAACATATTCCGACGTGCTTTTTAAATAGATAGAGTTGAAATACTTTTTACGGATTTAGACGCGTATATTTGTTTCAAATTTTGGCCCGACGTTTCGGAGACTTTGCAGTCTTCTTTAGTTTAATAAAATCCAAAACACCTTCGGTTTCAAAACAGCAAGACACCGTTAGCATTTTGCAGACAACAAGACTTAAAATCCCCTTAACTTCACTTTAGACCGACAACATAAAGTTAATAATAAATAAGTTTCCGATCTGGTGGTAGTATATTAGATAAAATAATAAAAACTAAATAATTAAAATATATACAAATTTTCTATAATTTCAAATAAAATTAACAATTTTTCCTTTTAATATTACTAATTTAAATCTCAAAGCAAACATTCTTTTTAAAATTTCTTGTTATTATGTAAATAATATTGTATTTAGGTATATAAACTTAGTTTTGCTTGCTTCTATACTACCTCTATAATAATTAAAAACTTTAGTCTAAGACAAAATTATGTATGTTTTACCTTTATATAGTTTTAAATTTTCTTTATATTGTTAATGTATTTAGAAACTAAAATATTGTTATATCAATTTATGTAGTCTGAGCACAATGTAGTATAAATGTAATCAATGGTAAAAGTCTATCTTATGTAAAATTAAAATTAAATTCAATGTGGGTAAACCTTGTACTAACTGATCGTAGAAGACACATTACAGCTAAGTCTCACCCGTGACCATGGTGACTGCAAAGTCTCCGAAACGTCGAGCCAAAATTTGAAACAAATACACGCGTCTAAATCCGTAACAAGTAGTTTTATTTAAACAAATGAGTCGCGCAAGTGTTAGAAAATAGATAGAGTTGTTCAAAAGGCAGCTTTTATGTGTATAAAGTCGCAGGTAACAGCTAGTTTAAATTAAAATCTTTGCCTTGCACTAGGAGCCATCTTGTCACTAGTGCGACCTCTCCAAGACCACCTTATATTTGTTTACATTGTACTTATTTTCGTAGTCGATATACGTTCCAACTAATTAAACTCGTCAAATAATGTACTTGTGTACAATATATCCGTACCCAAAACACGAGCAAAGCTTAGCTCGGTCGCAAACTAGAGGACGTGGTGTGAAATGTCTATAAATATTGATTTTTCTTTTCTAGCAGCTAAAAGTATGCCCTTAACAACATAAAAGGGTATTAGGTAATCTCATTCTGTAATTTTAGTATGTCAACATAGATTAAGCTTTTGCATGTATATCGTTGAATATTAGTTGTAAGAAATTTAATTTTCAAGCAAAAATTACTTTTTAAGTTGACATGCATTGACATGCAACATTCGTTGACGTGTAATGTATGAAACATTACACGTCAACGAACGAGATGCTGATGACACGACATGTCAAAGTTAATTGAAATGGTGGAACTCGTAATGGAATATTCTGGAGGCCTTTACATATAAGCGGTTTGTATAGACGCGCGTGATTATGGGTGTAATTAAATTTTAATTAACTGCAGCGTGATGTAACGTTTCAGGTAGATACTCTTAAAGAGCAAATTCCTTAATATCACTTAATGCAAATGATTAAAAGAAAAGTAAAGCATACCTGATACATAGGCCTTGTTCTAGTATAGGGTAAATAGTAATCTTCTCTGTGGAGCTTCCATAAATGACGTAGAAAGTTCTATGCCCATTTAAATATTAACGGAAATAAATATTTCTATTGGGACTGCGTATTTTATAATGTAAGCTACTCTAACGTACAAAAAAGTGACGGGAGAACTCATATAGTCTCTCAATAGCAAGCACTTACAACCATCGCGCATAGACAGGCCTTATATTGAGACTAATAGAAAATAATGTTCCAAAACTTACACAATATAATTATTTTTAACGACGCCTTGTGCTAAAAATATTGCATAAAATCCACGTAAAACAACAGAAATAAATTATTTGAATCCCAAAAACACCCATACTCGTAACGTAAAAACTCGAAACTCGTTATTTTAGGTAGTCTGATTGTATTGTTTCTCAATCATTTGTTTTATTACATCGAATTCCCACTACAGTCGTAAAGTTTTCATCTAAATAAAACGGTAAAAGCTCCCTTTAATTGTTTATTTATAACAATGATTGAGTTCCCGGCAACGAGGTACTTAGATTACCTAATTTGTGTAGTAATTTAAAAGCTCGTATAACCTGCGGGTATTTTATTACAAGAAAGAAAAATACATTTTCTATATTCCACATTTGTTTTCAGGACATATTAATAATTACTTTTCTTATACATATTAATACGAATAGGTTACATTCCGGTTTTCAGTAAAGTCACAGTTATTACTTCAGTCGTATTTTAAAGATGGCGCTATTAATCTCTTTAATAGCATCGGAACTCTAAGGAATAACGTTTAAAAATAAATGTGAAGGACAAAGGAATCGATAAGAGCTTAAGGCCAGAAACTTGGGAAAGCACTAAAATTTAATACCACCCGCAGTTCAAAGAAAGACATTTTATGGCGACAATTACTACCCATCATCTGTCAAATACGAAAGATTGGTTTTGTCTGTTATAGGTCATAAAAGTTATTGCATTGATTTGAACTTCTACAGGGAAAAAAATAGTGTAATTTTGGTAAAGTCAACTGCAAATCTGAATGCTGACTGGTATACATAGATTCATTACTGTCGTTCTAGTTTCTGTTATAGCTTCGGTCGGAAATTATAATGACAATCTTACACTAAATGGGAATATTGCTCCAGTTGTCATATACGTAATATCATCATCATTATCATAACATCACGCCTTTTTCCCATGGGGGTAGGCAGAGACTATAGAGCGCCATCTGCTACGATTCAAACATACTTCCTTGGCTTCATCTACACTCATACATCTGGTCATACATGCCCGACGGTTGTAAGTGCTACGCACTTGCCCCTTTTGGAGTATCCCGGCGATGACATCGGAGTATAGTTTTCTCGGGCGTCCTCTCCCAGCATTCTCACTTACCTCCGCCGTGTATATGCCTTTCATTAATCGTCTCTCATCCATCCTCTCCACATGATCAAACCACTTAAGCATACTTTTCTCCACCTTAGTCACTACATCCTCTTTCAGACCGCAACGTTCTCCTTTAACTTCATTTCTTAATCTATCTTTCAAAGTCACACCACACATACTTCTCAAAGTGCGCATCTCTACGGCATTTATTCTACTTTCGTACTTTCTTGTTTTATACGTAATATATGAACCAAAAAAATACGTAGTTACTGTAGAGCAACTCACTAAGCCTAAGGGTGTAAAATTGTATACAGACCTACTTTTTTTTACAAACCCACTGAATACACGCATCTAAATCTGTTAAAAGTAGTTTTATTTGACAGACGGGCTTCTTGGTGGAGTGCTTTATGTAATGGACTGCCGATCACGAGGTCGCGGGTTCGATTCCCGCTTGGGACAATCATTTGTGTGATATCCATAAATGTCATACAAATGTTTGTACTGCGTCTGGGTGTTTACTATGTATTATAAGTATGTATTTACAAAAGAAAAGTAGTATATGTAGTGTATCCGTGTCTGGTACCCATAATACAAGCATAGAAATATAGCTTACTTTGGGACCATAGGACGTTGTGTGAAATGTCCTGAATATTTATTTATTATTATTTAAACAAATGACCCGCGCAAGTGTTAGAAAAATATTATGGTCAAATGATTTTAAAGGTAAATGATAACAAACACTACGATACTTGATTTTTTAAATTTAATATGATTATTATAAGGTGTCAATGAACCCTTATATGTACGAACTTTTTAATCTTGAAAACATAAATAATATGTTTTGGAAATTAAAGAATTTATCAGTATGATATTATCGAATGTTTATATAAAACAATGAAGGTGCATTCCGAGACAAAGCAAATAAAACTTCAAGATTAAGTTTACTTGTACTTCTGCGAAGTTGTTATAGTTTTGTGTTTTGTTTTGGCTAAAGCGTCGTAGCCTACACACACATACAAACACGGATGTGTGATTTCGAATCCGACAGTCTTGTAGTCAATTTAAAACCTCAGGTTTTCTACATATAGAGTATGTTTCAACTCACGTCAATCAGAAAGAAACTTAGCTAAAAAACATACCTAAGTCATAATTCTCCTGCCCTTATCCTATTAAGTGACTACCTGTCTACCTATTAAATGACTGGTTGTTAATTTTACATTGGGTTTTGGCTAATTTTTACTATCAGCCGCTTGCCAGACGTCAACCCTCCTCGGGTAAATACGCAGATGTCATGCTACGTGATTTTCTTGGTCCATCATCCCACGGAAACATAAGTATAAATAATTATACTCTCTGAAAGATATCATTATGTACAAAACACAAATCAAAAATTGTTCTTTCATTAACACTAATTGTCCAAAAATCTCTTATTTCCAATCTCTTTTAAAATAAATTCTATTCTAAAAGTGATCGCATATTACCATACAGCCTGTATAATAATAATGACGCAATCGTCATAAACAAGCAATGAATCTATACAATTTAATGGTTACGATTTCAATAGCCATAACAGAATTTGCTTTTAGTTATACAACTCAGCTCTCACTCAATAAAGCGAGGCACATAATTTGTATTCTGCCAAAACTGATTTGAACTTACCGTACATAATATAATTTCAAGTTATGCCGTAGTCGCGAAGGAAAGAAATCGTTTTGAAAACAAAGCAAATAAGTGATTGTTTTATGTATTATTATTATTGGTCGATATATATATTTATGTACTGTGTATTTATTGTATATATTATGTAGGCTTGTTAAGGATCTATGTATGTTTATGTATTTAGTATAAATTTATTTTAACTTAAATAGTTCACCGTATATCTGTCACCCTACACTACACACCCATGGTCAATCTTTTTTTTTTCACAATCTCCTCTCGCGGGTCTACAGGTAGAGATTTCTTTTAGAAATATGTGGATCCCTACACTACTTTTCTTATGTCTGTATTTACTATGGTTTCCTGGTGTAAAATCTTTTAAATAAATAAATAAATAAATTGTTGTGTTTGTATGAGTGAGTATGAAAGATTGTGCTTATTAAAAACAGCGATTTCGGCCCTCCATTTATCAACAGGTTTAAACGATATTAAGCCAGGAGCCGATCTAATATCGCCCTACACCTATGAAAATGAAATCTAAAGTATTAAGAAAATAAGTATTTTGCTACGCAACGTTTACAAGATAAGGGATTGATTGAACGAAACATTGTTGATTGTATCATCTTGAAGTGCTAACTTCCTACATCATTACTTTAAGGTTATAACCACCTTATTTTGTCAACCCTGTACTGGAAGGAAGCAACTCATGTATTTTAAAAGACGACGTAGAAGAAACCTCGATCTTATTACGAACAACATAACAAGCAATGTTCCTCGTTATTAGTAGCAATACTTAGAAAGGGTTGTCACTTTATATAAAGCTGACGTGGCCGCAAACGACAGTTAATGGCGCATAAAATTCACAGTAAGCCTGACACAGTATAATCATTTTACGGTACTGTAATTTCAGGTATTGACATAGAAATGTATGTTTGTAGAAAAGCCTCACTCAATGTACACATTTCCCTTTGAAACGGAGACCATTCCGCTCCCATTACTTCAAAATGGTGCCTCTCATTCAGACATTTAAGGCTTATTTGTATATTTTGTTGGAGTACATACGATAAAACTTTAGCCTTCTACTGGCGCAGTTGAGTAGAAATTACATCTTTCGTAAAAAAATGTTTTATTATATTTTGTTATGCTATGTAATTACACTTTTCTTTGTTTATTATGTGTTTCTCTCTCCAACCCACTAAAATCCCACTGTTGAGCATGGACCTTCTCCGCTTTAGAAGGCTTTATGGTGCCATACTAACCAACTATACAGGGGCTTCTTGGCACAGGGTTTATTTTGGAGCCTTCTTTATCTCACATAACATCCATAAGCTGGCTTTTACAGCACTCATGACAAGAGGTGGGGTCGCGAAGCTTGTATACTTAACACCTTACTACGCGGAAGGGTTATATTTTTATTTAAGTCCTTACGAACTAAAACTAAACCTATCCATTAGTGAGATAAAATGTTTGATATCTTTGCATGAAAGATTCAATATTAGAAATGACTGCGAGGCGGCGGTGGATAGCGTTCATGTGCTATCAGATAATAATATAATAATAAATATATAAATAAATAAAATTATATTTATTAAGTACGTTTGAGGAAAATAATTTGTATAAAAATATATTAAAGTATCGATACTTAAATATCGAGGAAATAATCATGGTAAACGATATAAAAGCTTCAAAAGGCGTGGTTTTATTGTACTTCAACATTTCCTTATATATCGCAATACTTAGCACAAGTATTTTCCGTTAAATCCCTGTAATTGGCTTGATCTTGGAAACAGGTATTTTTGTTCAAGTTTTTGTTGTTTACTTTTTCCACCAAAACGATTAGTGTTTACTATTAATAAAGTCCTGATCTATAAAGAATACTAATTATTTGTTAGTCAGCTGTACCAGGTACAAGCTGTTGCCCGCAACTTTGTACGCTTGGAAGTTAGATAATAAAAAAAACCTTAACAAATTATAATTATAGAAAAACCATCCTCTTAAACCACTCTAACTATGTTATACTATGTATACTACCTCTACAAAAATTAAAAAACTTTAGTCTAAGATAAAATTATGTATGTTTTACCTTTATATAATTTTAATTTTCATTATATTGTTAAAATTTTGTTATATATTTAGAAACTAAGATATTTTTATTAATTTTATGTAGTCTGAGCACAATGTAATATAATATAGTTTATGGTAAAAGTCTATCTTTGTGGTCAATGTAAAATTACATTGGATGTGGGTAAACCCTGTAATAACTGATTGTAGAAGACACATTACAGCTCAGTCTCACCCGTGACCATGGTGACTGCAAAGTCTCCGAAACGTCGGGCTAAAATTTAAAACAAATATACGCGTCTAAATCCGTAAAAAGTGGTTTTATTTGGGAAAATGAGTCGGGCAAGTGTTAGAAAATATTACACTCTAACTATTACAAAAAACCGCATCAAATAAGAACTTCTATTTTACAGCATAATTATGGGTGGATACAAAAATATCAGGATAGTCTACAGTTATTCATAAGCACTCTAAACATAAATAAGACGTAGTATTTGCTGGCAAGATACGTTGAAAGCGAATGGAACAGACGTAATATAATAAGTGAACAACGTCTTTATACCTATTACCTCTTATATATTTCAAATACCGTGAAATATCTAATATACAATATTTAGGATCACTTACACATACTTACTCGTGAAATGCTAAGCTTATAAGCTTACTTAAATTGTCTATAAGTATGCTCATTATTAACAATGTTTTAACTCATACGCTACTAAATAGCAATTGCTTAATATTGGCATGCTTTTGTGCTAGTAATAAGCATGTTTTAACATCGGCAAAAATATAAATAACAGCTATTGTAAAAATATTCTCTTTAAGTTATTTAATTGTACTAAATAACAGATTGAGGTATACAAACTTAAACACAATTAAAATTAAACGCTAACAGCCATTGTGATAAAGTTTTAACTGAAGTACTCAACAAAATCAGAGTCTTTAGCTATCACAAAATTTTGCTAACTTTGTCAAAGACGTAGGTAATTACGTGAAAATAATAAATTTATTCAATTAACAATATATTTATAAATTTATAAACATTCCATGACATCTTATCTAATTGAAAATACTCTTAAATGTAAAAATTTGGCTAAGACAAGCTTAAAATTAAACATCTAATTATGTTATTTTCACTTCGTATGTGTACTCTTTGGGGATTTATTTATGTTCATTCTATTTATATCCATTATTACACAGGTATTTATGTTGACTAGTATTTGTCAATATGTGGAGTGTGTGAGCGAATTGGAAACCCTTTCTTAAATTAAATCTAGGCCCAAAATACCTACTTCGAATCATCTTGAACTAAATTTTTACGCTAAAAGGTATACAACTTAATTATATATTCATTTGTCAAGATTTTATTTGATGCAGTGTCAACTATGCTTGATATTCCAATTACATTCAACCCGTTCTTAAGAGGAAGCTTATATCCAGCATTGGATAAAGCAAGCCTGGTATAGGTATCCTATGCTATTTAGCTGACAAATTACATATTTTAGTCAATTGGGAGTACCCATAAAGTTTAGACTAAAAATAGCGCGAAGTTTCCTTTTACGCAGAAATGTAGTACATTAACTACACGCATAGTTTTGTGGAAATATTTTTGCTATTAACAGCAACCGTGCTGCGTTTATCAGGAATTCGGGTTCTAAACAATATGTATGTATATGTGATAAATATCCCGTTTACTACGAGTATATTCACCACAGGCAGTCAACTGGTTATCTAACAAATACTATGTGCAATTGAACAACTCCTCTAAAAAAATATACAGCTTAATCCTTCCAATAATCTGCGCTCAGTAATTTAATGCTTTACAGAAATCAACACTACGGGCTAAGTGAGAAGTTTTTGTTAAAAAACAGCCTGTAGGTACTAATCCGCACAAATGTGGATATCATAAAATGTTTGTCTCAAATACAACTGGTCGATCCAGGGATTAACTCGTTTATATTAAAAAGCTCTTTCGCTTTTATCTATAGGTTAAAACTAATATTAAACAGGTTCATAGAAAACTTAAAAAAGTCTATTGTATTCGGAACTAAAAATAGAAAACACCATCGCACTTTTGTCTGGGCTTACGAGAAATATCTTGGTACTTAATACCCGTAAAATATTATTAAATTATTTATTGCAAGCCTATCCCATTAGTAAACACATGTTTTTTTATCTATTGATTTCTCAAAATAGACGGGACTAAAGTTAATTTTGGCCCTGTTTCGGCACGTCACTAAAATGCAAATAACGCTAATAAAAATTTTTACAACTTAATATCCTTACAATAACTGTTTAACCATTACCTATTATACATTATACAGTCATAAACCCTTTTGATTGTATTGCCTTTGCCTGAGATTAGTTTCCGGGACGACAGTCTTGTCCTATTGGGATTGTCTGAAAGCTACACTGACATTAGGAACTACAAAAGGCATTGAGCTGACTTCTATCTAATGGAATTTAGATGTAAAATAACAGAGGCGAGAAGTGCTTTGTGCATATATTTATTATATCCATCTACACATCAAACTGTTAATTATAATAGGGGATAATTAGGTAGCAATCTATCTATACTCAACAAGAACACAGAAAAAATAAGCATGAAACAGAAAGAGAACAGTAAGCATCTGCAACGGCGAGCAAAATTCCACGAATAGTAAGTATTTGCCTAATTTTGCAGCTATCTTGTCTTTGTTCTCAACCAATAAACATTACCATTAGGCACGGGACTTGGCCTAAACTTTTTAACATCATACTAGTGAATGTGGTATAGATTGAAGAAATGCCCAATGGACTGTCTATATTATTATGTGAATTACTCTCACGGTATCTACCCTTCACATATGATATTGTCCGTTAGTCTTCTTGTGCTGACTCTTATATTATGCTGACTCCAAAGAGAACTATGGGTGGCGGCGGAATAATGGCTTTTCTGCCGACGCAGGTGTTGTTGGCGTTGGCTTTTCTATCTCTAACTTGTGTAAACAGAGCTTAAAATCATTAGTAGTAAACAAAGCGTTTTTAATAAGGGTAAGTACTCGTATGTACAATTGTATAGGTTAAGGGCCTACATCAATATTATCGTCGACATGTACATATTAACACAGCTAGTAGGTATAGAAAATGAAGAATTAGGGATATTTTTTTGTTTACTCAAAATCTACTAAATATATTTTAATTCTGATTTACGTGTTTCTATATATAATAGTTACTTATGTTTTTAAAGTTATTTCATTAGTTAATACGCGTTAATAAACCGACAAATGAAAAGAATAAAAAATGAGAGAGGTTGTTTCGCTAAGATTTTCTATCGAGAAAACTTTATTCAATCGCGTTTCTGAGTTTATGCGATCCTAGGTTATATATTGAAAAAACATATACTTAAAAATTAGAGCCCTAGCCATTCAATCTAAAGAAACAATGAAAACTTCGTACGTAGAAAAATGCACGAAGCTATTTTGGTATCCTCTTAATAGTAAAAAAGCGTTTATTACTACAATATGCTAAGTAAAAGAGCCAATACCAAATTATCTTGAATAAAGTAAATCTACATTGAACTATAATAATATTTATTTTATCAAAGTTCTGTAAAACACTGAATACTATTTAATTAACAAACAAAGTTTAATTTTAATTGCATTTGCACGCAACACAAAACAACGCAACGTCCAACGTAATTATTTTGCCCGAAATTACAATTTGTGATACAAATTAAGGGACGAATACACACATACCCAAATTAAATCACTGATCTACAAAGTATATGGATGAGTTTAAACTTAAGGCTGAAAACACATCATCTACGAATATAATATACCAATTACTAGCTGTTGCCGGCGACTTCGTACGCTTGGAATTTAGAAAACATTTCCCGTTTTTGCAACATTTTTCTATAATTCTTCGCTCCTATTAGTCTCATCGTGATGTTATAGAGCCTTCTTTGTTAAATAATAATAATAAATATAACCACACTAAAAGAACATTTCAAATCGGACTAGCGGTTCCTAAGATTAGCGCGTTCAAACAAACAAACAAAGCTTTAAAATATTAGTATCTATAGATATAATACATTCATCAACTTCAGAATAACTCTAAAAATCCTCATGATGCAGATTGCCAACTTATTCAAAATTCTATCTGTTATCATGCGATTAAATATTAATTAAGATTCCCTTATAAATAACTAATAATGAGTAAAGAAAACAAAAATTTAGATAACGGTCATAATATTCCTTAAATCATTCTTAATTTGAAATTGACATTGACGAAGGTTTGAAATAGCCAACCAAGTTCAAATAAGAGCAAAGAGCACGACAAGAAATTAAGCAACTTGTAAATGTATTCGTCAGTGTTTACAAATAACCAATATTTATTTTAGTATTCCAATAAGAAATACTTAATATATAATATTTCGAAACACAACAAGAACAGATTAAGCCGAATACTTTTGTAATTTAATCACAAGTATTCTTTGTTTTACCAGTTGTTTGCCAAGTTAGAAAATTACTTTAGGGAATCGCTAAGATGAATGAGATAAAGAAATAGATACACTGAAAATAGAAATTAAGATCAATGAAAGTAAAACAGATTGGTTAAAGAATGATTAACGATTTGCTTCGTAGTAGCAAATAATCGGCTATTTAGTGGTAGACTAAGATTCTTAAATATTTACTATCTTTACTAATTCATAGTTTTGGTGTCTGTAATCAAATTTCCGTACAAGGCCTAACCGAGTTTAATGACTATTGAAATTAAAAACTAAGTTACATGTTTTTATATCAATATGAATCCATTTTACCATGTATTTATTATGTAAAACAATATTTGAAATCGCATGAGATCAAAAAAAAGAATAAGTGATATTTTCGATTGATTTTTGAACTTTGTCGAAATTAATTTATTAATATTTTGCGATTGACTCGCTATGCTTTTACTAAATAAACTAAATTATAATGAAAAAAATTACTGTTTTAAAAAATTAATAAAAATTAATTACAAAATTAATAATTAAAAAACTGATCGATTGATGGAGTTGGTGCAGACCACTCAATAAATGGCGTTGTACGAAAAAAACATCGCACGATGTTAAAACTCGCATTGAGATGATTGTAGTGGAAAATTTGGTAAACATTTGCGTGGACCATAATAGCTCAGTTGGGAGAGCGACGGAACGGCATTCCGAGGTCGCGGGTTCAAGTCCCGCTTATGGTTATCATTTTTTCCATTATAATTTAGTTTATTTAGTAAAAGCATAGCGAGTCAATCGCAAAATATTAATAAATTAATGCAGAAATACATGTACAGCCATTACTTCGGTCCAATTGTGTTCTGTAAAGAACACTAACTGATCGATTGATGGAGTTGGTGCAAACCGCTCAATAGATGGCGTTGTACGAAAAAAACATCGCACGATGTTAAAACTCGCATTGAGATGATTGTAGTGGAAAATTTGGTAAACGTTTGCGTGGACTATAATAGCTCAGTTGGGAGAGCGACGGAACGGCATTCCGAGGTCGCGGGTTCAAGTCCCGCTTATGGTTATCATTTTTTCCATTATTATTTAGTTTATTTGTCGAAATTTACAACATTTTAACTTCTAAAGATTTACTAGGACTTCTAGGTAAGCTAGTATATCTGTTGCTAAGTACATATATTTACTTAAATAAAAAATAAATGTACAGTAATTTTAAAGAAAATTATAAACTAGGTACAAATAAATATTTCTTCAAAAGTGGTTTGAGCCAAAATACTTTGAATAAAGATAACGAAAAAGGAAAGCGGAACACCGACAGCTTTCTGTTTGGGTAACTTTTAAACTGTATACAAGAGAATTCTCGGGCATCTTCGCTTTGCTAATGTTGTCTTATACTTGGTCTGAAATTACGTTACTTTGTTCAAATATTCGTGCTAATATCGTAAGGAGTTCTACTTATTTTCGGTAAGGGATGAACAACTTTTGTTACTTTATATTTATGCATAAAGCCGCGACATTTTGCTCCTTGGTTATATGAAAGCCGGGTACGTATTATCCACCATTGTCTAAACAACAATAATAACTTTTTGTTTTTCCTTTCAAAGCCAAGATTGGGATCGAATTTTGAACCCAGTTTATTATAATATAAATGCGGGCCAAGCCAAAACTGTTGGGGATAAGTTTATCATATCACTGTATTTTGTTGTTCAAATCCTAATGCTTTGGATATCTGTTTCATTTTTTCTTAGCTTTAAAGTAATAGGTATAACTGAAATTATCCGAGTTAACCCTTATTGTTATATAATTACGCCCAATACCAACACGCCCGGTCAGTACCACATAGTAGGCCATAATCTCCCCGAAGTGCAGAAGGACCGTGCCCAACAGTGGGGTGTTTGGACTGAAAAGAGAAAAATAGAGGGGAGAGAACGCTTATTATTCTTATCGTTAAGTTGTAATATGAAGTCATCATCTTCTTTAGTGAGGCACTGAATTTTGAGGTTTGATCAACCAGAATCAGTTTCAATATCACTAACTAAATAGTTATTCTTCTACTACAAGGTGTAATTGCTTTATTTTCAACACTCTCTATAGCAAGTTTGCATAGGTTAAAATCGCGCAAAAATATTTATCTAATTTGTATTTTTGTATGATACATTCACATTGTTCTATGGTATGTCCTTGAATCTACACTTATTAAGATCAAACCTCTGTCTTTCACTTTTTTTTAACGTATCCACTTTTCAATTAACAAAAGAGTTCCGTAATCTCCCAGCACAAAACATAGAACATAATCTTTACGGTTTACAACTCACTAAAATGTGCTTGAATAAAACAAGGTATTATTTTTCATAGTTTATTAAGGGCCGACGCATGCGTGATATAAAGTGGAGATGGCGCCAGTAAGACGGGGCCAGTCATCTCTTGTCAATAAAGGAAGCCAAATAGCAATCAACTGGGAGCATACAATCAATGTCTATAATAAATTTATTGTTATAGCGTGCTTCAAGGTGTTGGTTTTCAAGGTCGAGTGAAAGATTTTAAAGGCTATTACAGAAGTGATGAACATTTCGTAACATCTCTTCATTATACGGTACACGTTTATTTCACCGTTGCTCAGAACTAGAAAAATATTAAGGGTGGTCTTTCTCCATAACGGGAGTATATCTGGTCTACTAACTATGTCGCTTAGCTACAGAAACATATTGTGTGCAAGTACCACAATTGATTTTTGATTTTTTTTAGAAGTTCTTCATCGTTTGTGGGATTCGTCTATCCTTGGAGCCCCATGCTAATGATACGGCAATAGCCAAGCCCTTTTAGTAAGTATATCAAAAATATAGCAGTAATACACAAGACTGCAATATTTTCTAAATATATTATTTAAATGAAATGAAATAGCTACAAACATGCACGTTTAGTTCTATCCTATGAAACGGGAACTTTTAATTACACGTGTAATTTACTCATATCCGATGTAGTATTACGTACATGATAATAATCCCTAAATTAACCCTTGCAATTGGTATTAACAAAGTTGCTCGTTTTTGTTATAACAATAGCCATCACAACTACTGAGTAGTTTAATTTGAAAACTTTCGGCATACTATCTGATTGTATTAAGATCTAGATTCGTTTTGAAACATTTTGTAATAATCTCATTTAATATTCAGAACTTGATTTTGGTAAAAACAATTTAGGTAATATAACTAACAACGATAATCTAATTGTCTATACTTGACGAGCCACGTGGTCTAGTGGTTCAGGTAACGGACTGCCGTTCATGAGGTCGCGGGTTTGATTCCCGCTCGGTACAATCATTTGTGTGATATTTATAATGTGTAATCTTTATTATTATTATTTTAATATTGTAAAGCTTAAAGGGTTTATTTCTTTGTTGGTTTGAATGCGCTAACCTCAGGCTCGCGGGTCCACTTTGAAAACTCTTTCAGTGTTGGATAGTACATTTACTGAGGAAGCGTATATCGGCTATAGATATATCTCACGCTGCTAGGAGCAAAGCATAAGTGACATATATTGTAAAAACGGAAAAAATCTAAATTTCACGCGTAGAAAGTGGCAACATCTAATAACAATATAATTACCTCGAGCCGAAAAAAACACTGATAACAATACCAAAATGTTATACTTTTACATACAAAAAGTTTAATTTTGCACTAAACCAATAAGGCAAACGAGTTAATAGCACTGCTGAAATATTTACATTTTAAAATAAGTCCCAATTACATTGTTTTTATTCAAAATCATACACGATTGTCATAAATATATTATGATCTATTGTGTAGAACATAAATGGCAAACAAAAACTTCCGATTCGCTTCAATATTATTTTATTTGCATAAATATTAATATTGTAAACTCCACAAATGATTGAGTGATGTTAATGAATTACATCATAGAAGTTTACGACCTACAAGGTATTGATTTTGCCATTTACGTAAATTGATTCGGGAAATTAAATTGAACAAACTTGAGACACCAATCGACCTAAAAGAAGGAAGCTGTCAAGTGTCTAGAGTCATTTCTCGAATAAATATTAATTGGATGGCAATTCAAGCCTTTGTCGTTAGTTAACTAGAAACTGAAGGAGAAAATTACTTTTAGTTTTAATAAAAGTAACTTAGCACAATTCGATTTTCTTTTTCAGTGTCCTGATAACCGTAGTAGCTTATGTATTTTGATTGTTGTGGCAACTAAAAACGAGAATAATAATAATTTTTTCCTCCGCCTTTCCCTGCCGGGCCACGATGGTGCCAATCTTGGCGTCAATCTTTACTTAATATAAAACAAAGTCGCAATTTTTGTATAAATAAATAAATATTCATGGATATTTCATACAACGTTCTCTGGTCCCAAGCTAAGTTCATACGCTTGTGTTATGGGTACCAGAATAGGGATAGAATACATATACTACTTTTCTTTTGTTACATACTTATAATACATAGAAACACCCAGACGCAGTACAAACATTTGTATGACAATAAGGAAAATCACACAAATGTTTGTCCTGAGCGGGAATCGAACCCGCGACCTCTTGATCGGCCGTCCGTTACATAAACCACTCAACCACGAGGCTCGTCGTATGTGTCTCTGTGAGCTTATATCTTCAAAAATACGCATCGGATTTTGATGGGTTTTTTTTTAATAGATCGAGTGGTTCAAGCTTTTTTTGTATAATGTATATAATCTGTTAGGGTTTGATTTTTAAATTCCACGCGTTCGAAATTGCGGGCAACAGCTAGTAAATCATAAATAAACTTTAAAAAGTAAAACGCCTTAGATCTGAAATCTTATTACTGAAAGAAGATTTTTAAGTCGAGTTGATCATAAACAAATTAGATGAAAATATACCTTTTGATTTTAAACACATCAAATACAGCAGTGAAACTACTTAGCAAGAGTTTATTTAATCTTTGATCTTGAAATATTATTTCTATTGCTCTAGCGACCGAACTATCGTGAAATTCATTCGTACCAACAAATTTCTCTGCTTAAATTTACTTTCAACCTTTAAGTATAACGTGTCACGCCATCTAACGAGTTGTTGTGTATAAGCCACACAAATTGGTAATGCGCCTGGCGGCCATGTTGGTGACGTCATAGTGACGTATAGATGAGAATATTACATTTTGTTAGCTGTACTTTTTCTTTGCTGATGACGTCACAAGGGCGTTAATTTGACAAGGTTCCAGCGCATTACCAATTTGCGTGGCTTATAGTCTAATGCATGGTGCAATTTTTGTGCTATAATATTGATTTGTTAAAAATGAAATTAATCGAATGTTTGATTGTAAAACATATTGTTTTCATATATATTATGAATGTAAACAGTGTCAGAGAACGCATTTTGAATTCGCAACTAACCCTTGTTTTATAATTAAATAGTTAAACCTAGGAGACTAGATCTAGAAATTATGTATTCATATCTTGTTATCATACTAAACAGTAAGCTTATGCGATTGAATTATTGAGTTACTACCTGAATTGTGGTTAGTAACAAGGGCCATTGTTAGGTAACTCATTAATTAGAGGTTGAACATTCCTCGATGAAGTATCTGTCATCGATTTTGTGAATATCGCCATGGAACCTATGCATATGCGATACAAATTAGTGTGATCGATATTGTAACTTAGTCATAAATATTTATAGGTAACTCGTAGCTATCCTCTAAGTTCAGTGATCACTTAAGTTCTGTGTGCCTGTATATGAGTAATAGTTGCATCTATATTTGATTTGTATTCAGGTATCTAGTGAATAATAACTCAATAAATTATAAAAGTATTATTACCGACTATCAATTAGTCGAAAATTAGGTGCGGGACGGGTCATGACTTTTCACGGCCATTCCTCATCAAGTCTTATAATAAAGTCACCAATAAAGTAACAAAATGAAACCGTGACAAGTAGCTTTAAATAATTAATAATAACAATTTCCTATAATAAATAACTGCTATTCAAATCTTTATCTTTTCTTTACTTCTTGTAAAACAAAGTTGTAATTTTTGTATGTATGTCCCTATGTGAGCTTATATCTTCAAAAATACGCAACGGATTTTGATGCGGTTTTTTTTAATAGATAGAATGGTTCAAGATGATGGCTTTTTTATAATTTATTGGGGTTTGCTATATATTGGATGAGATACGATTAAATTTGCCGAGAAATTCGGACGCGCGCGAGCTATAAATGAAAACGCTGCCTTATCTATGTGAGGTACAACAAAATAATGTATGGAGGAATTGTTTGTTACTTATAGTTCTTCAAAAAAGTCCGCGAGGGCATATGTCTATCTTTTAAGGGAAACCCGCTGTACCCTTAATAATGTCAAAAAAATTATTAAAATTCAATAGGGTGTTTTCAAAAGCTATTTATGTGTATGTAGTGATATTTTTTATGAAATTAAACAGCTTAGTTACCTTCCGCAAATGTATGGATAGATTTTCATGAAGCTTTCCTAAATTCCACGCGTACGGAGTCGCGGGCAACAGCTATATAAAATAATATACAAATACGACCAATAAGTAGTATCATGGGGTACGAATTAGTACAAATTGTAATTGGTATACATACACGACCAATAGATGGCATTACGATTAACGTTTGCAAATTATACAATGTGAATAAGCCGAATTAAGGGCCTACATCAATATTATCGTCGACATGTACATATACTACATATTAACACAGCTAGTAGGTATAGAAAAAGAAGAATTAGGGATATTTTTTTTTTGTTTACTCAAAATCTACTAAATATATTTTAATTCTGATTTACGTGTTTCTATATATAATAGTTACTTATGTTTTTAAAGTTATTTCATTAGTTAATACGCGATAATAGACCGAAAACTGAAAAAGATAAAAATTAGAGAGGTTGTTTCGCTAAGATTTTCTATCGAGAAAACTTTTTTCAATCACGTTTCTGAGTTTATGCGATCCTAGATCATATATTGAAAAAACATATACTTAAAAATTAGAGCTCTAGCCATTCAATTTAAAAAAACAATGAAAACTTCGTACATAGAAAAATGCACGAAGCTATTTTGGTATCCTCTTAAGTAGAAATATTGAGTATTGTGATATTGTATAATTACTACAAAAACTAAGATAATATTATCATAATTTTCTTACCTGTGTATTAGAGTGTCAACTTCTAGTGTTATCTAATGGTACTGCGTAATAAATACACAATGGCCTTGAAGAAACAAAATGACGTCAGTAATGATTTTTTTTAACACTTGTCTTGACATTTGGCTTCAAAACTATTGTTCCTGAAGAGGCATCTTCATTTTGATCAGAAAAGTAATATTTACTTATTAGAAATCAAATTCGTTATTTTTGTATATATGCGAGCTTATATCTTCAAAACTACGACGCCGATAAAGTGGGTTATGAGGATATTTTTAGGTACTGTATAATTTTTTAGGGTTGGGTTCTTAAATTCTACGTGTACGAAGTTGTGTTTAACATCTAGTTTTAGATAAAATAAAAGAGTGTGTTTGTTTCCTTATTTATCCATCGTGTTATCTTACGTTGTAACTAACTTCATGGTGTTCGGTTTATGCCTGCGCATTGAAAAAATTTATCTTTCCATGTCTATAAAATTGATCGCTATAAAATCTATAAAATAATATTACTCTGATAGCATATAATAACAGTAAGCATCACGCTAGAAGCATTTAGATGGATCGTATCTAAGCTATTAGTATATTTGTCGGTATCATAAAATGAGGGTACTGTACTCCTAACTTAGGTATTTGCCTTAGGTATTGCTATCCCTATTCCCGAGCGCCGCGCTGAAAGGGACAAATATAGCTGAAGCAGATTTTACCTACAAATTCTTTAAAATAATTGGTCAAGTGCGAGTCGGACTCGCGCACGAAGGGTTCCGTACCATTATCTATGCAACATAAGGCAACGTTATTAGTATCGAGCAAGAAACGGTAAAAAAATCATGTTTGTTGTATGGGAGCCCCCCTTAAATATTTATTTTATTTTATTTTTAGTATTTGTTGTTATAGCGGCAATAGAAATACATCATCTGTGAAAATTTCAACTGTCTAGCTATCACCGTTCTTGAGATACTGGGTGCGGAACCCTAAAAATCATGTTTGTTGTATGGGAGCCCCCCTTAAATATTTATTTTATTTTATTTTTAGTATTTGTTGTTATAGCGGCAATAGAAATACATCATCTGTGAAAATTTCAACTCTCTAGCTATCACCGTTCTTGAGATACAGCCTGGTGACAGACGGACGGACGGACGGACGGACGGACGGACGGACGGACGGACGGACGGACGGACGGACGGACGGACGGACGGACAGCGAAGTCTCAGTAATAGGGTCCCGTTTTTACCCTTTGGGTACGGAACCCTAAAAAGACCTTTCGTACTCCCCAATTTTCTTCGCGAAAGTTAAACCGATTTTGATTGTTTTTATGCTATATTATAGATGAAGACTATATGTATGCTTCTCTCACTTTCTTTTTTGGTAAAACCTTACCAAATATGTGTGATAGTCGCTGCAACTTTACGTCAAGAAAACCGAAAAAAACGGGATTTTCGGATGGTCATATTTCTTTTAGTTATTACGTTTTGAAAAAAATAAAGTGATACAAGCATAGTTATACTCTTTATCTATAATATAGCGCAAAAACAATTAAAATCGGTTTAACTTTCGCAAAGAAAAATGGGGAGTACGATACCCATATTTTTGTATGGAGCATAATTTGGTATCGTGCCCTCTTAAGGACATTTTAAAATCTTAAGAATGTTTAGCAGAAGTATTAGGTAAGCGATTAGCATATTCTATGAATTTCATCGTTCGGAATTAGATAATCCTATACATTAAAATAAAATACGCATATATTAGAAAGAGCGGCAGGTTGTCTTGGTAGATCTATATTATTATGCAGTAATTAATATAATTTTTAAATTAGTTTTAAAACTATAAAAATATTCTGTAGTTATAAACATACCTTTTTTACATAGTTCAATTTCTTCATCTGAGTTATCTTCGCAGTCCCTCTCCAGGTCGCATGCCCACAAATATGGGATGCACTTCCCGTTGTTGCATTGAAACTGCTTCAGTGAACATATCGCTGAAAAGATATAAAAAGGAATTTTAGTGCTTAGAACAGAAAAACATTGTAGCGATGTCCATGCTTCTCTATCTCGGGCCCAATTAACGTCCCACTGTTGGGGGTGGGCCATTTCCACTTTGGAAGGGTTTTTGGTCTACTATGCCGCGTACACCAAAACTGTTGGCATAGGATTTATTTTTGACTTTTCCGTCTCTCACAGTTGATGTTAACTGCTTAAAATCCTTAGTTGCCGTTAGCTGGCAAAAAATTTAACACTCATTAATTAAGAACTAACTAGGGAATATACAATTGACGAGCCTCGTGGTGTAGTGGTTCTGGTAACGGACTGCCGATCAAGAGGTCGCGGGTTCGATTCCCGCTCGGGACAATCATTTGTGTGATTTTTCTAATTGTCATACAAATGTTTGTACTGCGTCTGGGTGTTTCTATGTATTATAAGTATGTATTTACAAAAGAAAAGTAGTATATGTATTCTATCCGTATTCTGGTACCCATAACACAAGCATAATAAGCTTAGCTTGGGACCAGAGGACGTTGTGTGAAATGTCCATGAATATTTATTATTATTATTATTAATTTAATGACAATAAATCATAATTATTATACTCTGCACCCAAGATGGTGAAATACGAGGACGTATGAGAGCGTCTCAAGTAAAATTTCATTAGCTAACTAAATTTCAAGTTAAGTGCGGTGAAGCGTATGGATAGGTACCTTAATAAAGGCTATTATGGAGTACGTCCCCATTTCTGATGTTATTAGAATATATTGCATATATCACTAGACTTTATAAATTGTACAAGAACAATGTATTTTCTAGGCATAGGAACTTGTGGTTCATTCTGACGCTGTGCACATAATACTGATTTTTTTTTTAATGCATTTAACACTAACCCTTACGAATCCTACAGAGCTGATTATTTTTACTAGAACGAATTGACAAAAATAGAGCTAGTGGGTTTTACGCGAACAACTCTATTACCAATTTATTTCTCGCACTAGTTAGACTTATTATTCGAGCATAGAGTTTCTGGCACTGGATAGATAGTCATAGTGTGAAGTGGTAACACAATACGAAGAACTTGTAGTACTCATATATAAGTGCAACTGACTGAATGAATTTGATAATTGACTGAATAGATTTACGGACATTCGAAAAATCGGAATAAATACCTAGCAGATAATAAAATAATATGTAAATAAATAAATAATAATAAATATTCATGGACATTTCACACAACGTCCTCTGGTCCCAAGCTAAGCTTATATGCTTGTGTTATGGGTACCAGAATACGGATAGAATACATATACTACTTTTTTTTTGTAAATACATACTTATAATACATAGAAACACCCAGACGCAGGACAAACATTTGTATGACAATTAGAAAAATCACACAAATGATTGTCCCGAGCGGGAATCGAACCCGCGACCTCTTGATCGGCAGTCCGTTACCAGAACCACTACACCACGAGGCCCGTCAATGTATGTCGATTCATCTTACTACTATGCATAGGTACATGAAATTTTGTTAGAATATTTGAATGGATGAATATATGGATGTGTACTTCTGAATGAATTTTAATAGAACTACACAGCTATATAGCTGATGGATGAGAATAACATATATCATCACGTCAAACTCCAAGGAATGGACAATATTATCTAACTATACACACAGGTGTTTACGGGTTTTAGCTTTTTCTCTCCTACCTTAAAACCTCCTATATCATAAAATAACCTAGCAACATCAACAAAAAAATGTACTAATAAGAACAGTTATAAGTCCTAGCAATATATTTTTGCAATTAACCCAACGACGCCGCATTATCTAGACTCATACAGAGAAAACCTTCAGACATATATCAAAAGCACCATTAAGGAATGAATACAATATCCATCACTGTTTGGCATGACTAATACAATATTTCATTTAAATTATTGAGATAAGATAGCGTATACATGGAGTAATGTAGGTATTAAGTAGGAAGATATTGGGATAAGACGTCGCATAGATGTCTTCGTAAATACATAAAACTTTAATTCGTAAAATCTAGTAGATAATTTCGGAATTTGTAATAGTTGATTTTAAAGCGTAGCTTATGCTTAAGTAGCGATATTTTAATCAGTTACTTGTAATAAATAGTTTATATTAGTTGCGCGAAAAGAAGTATATCAAACAATTGGCATTCAGTCACAGGTCTACCACAAATTTAAAAATACGCAGCTCCTAGCGTATTATTTATTGGACCATAAAAGATCAATCAAATACTAAAATAAATATATACCAATCAAATCATTTGAAACGAAAACAAAGGGAAACCTTTTTATATTATTAGAAATTGTATTCAAAAACATCTGTAGGCGTACCGCAAAGTTATTAATTAACATCAATAACATTATGTTAACCTATAACACACGAACAAAGAGATTCATTTATATACCGGCCAAACGGCTAATATAAATTTCAACGCCAAACACAATAGAGGAAAATAGCCTATCAAAACTTGGCTTACGAAAATAACTTGAACGCGTCTATGTTCGAACAATATACCTTCGATTGAATGTATATTTATATGATCCTAAACAGCCTTTACGAGTCCATTATGTAATAGACGCGAGAACTCGGACAATACAATCGACAAGAGTATCTTCATAAGCCAGCAGTTGATTTATGCTTTGATCTTTCTGAAAAGAAATCCCATTTAACATAGCCGCAATAATTTATGGATATGCTCCATTTTTTAGTTTTTGTTATCACCATCATAGTAGTGAATCTTTAGGTACCTATACCTATGAATTTCCTTAAAACGGTCCTAATGAATTTACTAATTACTAAGTTAGATATTCCGTGATATAAGTAGTATAAGTAGTTAACATCTACTGTGAGAGAGGAAAAACATGAAACTTAACCCAAAGCTAACACCCCTGGTCAGCGCGGCATAGTTGACCACATATTCTCCCGAAATGGAGGAGGCCCGTGCACGACAGCGAGACGTTAATGTGCTGAAGAGAGACAAGTTAGATATTCACAAAACGAGGACATTTGCCTTGTCAAATAATACATACCAGAACTTAATTCCAATAAAAACTAGTACCTGTTGTATTATTTATCATGCTTTCTTGTTTAAAGGCTATTGAGATAAACTTCGAATATAAATGGGGTGGTACCTAACAATAAATACTTGAAACACTAATACAACACACAACACAACACAATATCCACTCAATTTTCATTGTACCTAATTTCCGAAAAAACTGGTGTAATATTAAGTCATATCCCTTTGTCAGCTTTTTGGAAGTCAGGCTTTCTTTGGGAGGATAACTATTTTGCCTTTTCCCTTCCGTAGAAAGCTCTAGAAGTTTCGCTTAATTTTAAGTGTTCCGTCTCTCGTACTTTATATTTTGTAGCAGACATCTAGAAACAGATCAGTGACATAATGATTGTGTTTTTTTAGATCCTTTAGCGTACTTTAGCGTACACCGACAAAACATTTCTGCAAAAATATTTGCTCAATTCAAAAATGAAAATACACGCTTCAAAACCCTGAATATGTTTTTCTAAATTATTGCATTGTCGTCGGCCTTTGTAAAGTGTGCAACATTTCAGATTCATTCAGCGACTGTAAGTGGGTGAAAGCCCCTTTTAAAGATTCCGTTACATAGATTAATACATTGATAGATACGTACCAAGCTAGTAAAAGCGTGTTAATGTACTGTACAATAGCAAGATAATTTTAGTGTGCTAAAGTACTCACATTGTTCAAAAACTATATTGGCCATAATATTAGCAATTGAGACTGAAAGAGACATTAATTTAATTATATTGGTTTAGATGGAGGGTTGTTGTAATAAACGCGTGCCTGTGTAGAGTAGCGAGACACTTAGTGGAGCGCGATCGCGCTGACATCCAATCTACGTCAAGAGCTCTCGTGTCTGTCTCATTGAGAGCAAATCACCCGAACCTGGGGGGACTGGCCCGGCAAATTTGTACATTACGGTTACTGGCGCTGGATGTTGTTTTAGGGACTGAATTCCCAGACTTAAATAGCTACGTGATATGAGAGTGACAGCTCCTGTCGCTACCTGGATTGATTCTGTTATATTTTGTTCAATACAATGCAGCAATAGGGAATTTGGACTCATTCCAAAACTAACCTTTTTTTTGTTATTTTTTTTCTCCGCCTTGCCCTGCCGGGCCATGATGGTGTCTTGAGCTTTACCATGACCCGGCGAGGGGTGGCCCCGCTAATCGGGGCCCGACCCGATAGGGGGAGCATTAGGTCCCCCCATCATGTTTGGCGCGGCGGATCTCTCGGCACCAGCCCGCCGCACGCGATCACATCTTCAAAAATAACCTTAACTTATATGCCATATAAGCAGAAACATCATAGACACACCACACTTGTAAACTGGAAATCTAAAAAGTTGCCAGAAATAGTAAATCTACATAGTTTGAACTGTAGATATCTTATTACAATCTTGGTAATTTTAACTCAAATAATTCATTTTCACATCAGTAGTATTTACAATATTATTTACAAAACATAAAATTACAAAAAAATTTTAATAAAAAGAAAGGGGGAGGAATCTAAAATATATTTCACGCATCAAAAAACTCCTCCGCATCGATGTCTATGGGCAACGTACTAATCTTGGTTATATTACGAAATGTCGTAATCCTAAACTGTCATAACCTTAATAGCGAATTTGTGACACTTGTAAGCGGAGTAACCTAGAAACTAAATCATTATGTAGGTATTGCTATACAGATATTCGCATACCAAATTCACGAATTCCCTTTATCAACCCTATACATATAAACCCCTTATTTACTGTTAATGGATTTTCACCCAATTAGAATTTACTACGTGAAATTAGATAGGTATCTGAAACGAATAAGGTTAATAGATATTATTTATTTGCTATTGGATTAGACCCTTGTTTTAGAGCAATTTGCATAAGCATGGATAAGAGCTGTTCAGTTCTTGTTATTCAAAGGGACCCGGCACATAAAAATTTTGTAATTGAACAAAATTATGATTCAATACAAACTATATAGGATCAAAAACGAGGAGCTTAAATTAAGTATACCGTCAGCCTGATCCACTGTAGGTGCAAATAAAGCAAACCAACTGATTAGCATGTTTACAATCCAGGATAGCTCAGTTGGAAGGCCATGCATAGAACGGTTTTCTATGTTTTGTTGTGCAACTTAGGACAATGACTTTTTCTGATTCAATTTCATTCATTAGGAAAATGTACACGAAAATTACCAAAGAACAATATGTTCATGAAATTTGTATTCACCTTGTGATAGTCATGAT
Source organism: Orgyia antiqua (assembly GCA_916999025.1). Lineage (NCBI taxonomy): Eukaryota > Metazoa > Arthropoda > Insecta > Lepidoptera > Erebidae > Orgyia > Orgyia antiqua. The sequence continues at coordinate 28,302,670 of OU779862.1, forward strand.
AATGTTATCGTAATCTCAGTAATTAAGAATTATTATTTATGTCAAATTAAAAGTATACAGTTTCCATAAAACAGATATGTGTTTCTAAAAGAGTTAACTTGAAACCTCAAATTTACATCTCTTAATTTTCAAGAAATTATAACTGGTATCAATATCATTCTTCTTAAGATTACATCACTCGAAAATTCAAATATAATAACCCTTTCGAATTTCACAAAACTTTATTTAGTCAAATAACAATACTATTCTGCGGAAGTTTTTGAAATTTTCGCAAAATTAATGAACGCTTTCATCCTTACTTTGCAAAGAATTTGCACAAATTCAAAATTAGTACTTTAATTAAAAAACAGAGCGAACGAAGTGGGCATTCGTTATAATTTGCTTAAGATCTTATCTAATTTATAATTCTTCGGAAACATTTTCTGAGTTATAAAAAGAGATATTCGAAAGTTATGATCAATGTTATAAATCTTAAAAGTATCTGTGGAATTACGAACACAAATAAAAAATAATACTATTTCCATAAACTATCAAAAACCGTGTATTCCTTCCTGGAAACATATCTCCTGAAAAGAGCCTGGATGAATAACAGAAATACCCTATTTTTTCGCATAACCTCTATATTGGTGAAGAGCTCACGATACGGTATCGAAGAGTAGATAATATTAAGGCTAACTTAAATCCTGACTGGATAAATGCTTCTCGACCGCGGAGCTCAGATCCTGCGTTTGAATACAAATGGCGCGTTTATCCCTGAAAGCCAATCTGTATGCAAATTACAGGTCCGTTTAACTATTCTCGTTAGTTGCTCATTTTCTCAACGTCTGCATTTTCAGGTTGTCTCAAATAATCCTCAAAGGATTACCTTTAATGATTGATAATATTAATTTTCATTTCACGGAACGTTGCCTAATGTTTCAATATTTTCTTTAAACATTTTAAAAGTAAAAATGTCGTCAATCCAGAAATAGAGATACATATTTACATATTATAAACACTTTAAACTATCCCAGTGATATCGCTATTAACTTTGGGCGTAACTTATCGAACCCCTCAGGATTTTAGTGCCTTTCTTCGAGAAGTTAGTTAGTGCTATAGACACGATAACTGAGAATCGAAGGCATTATTAACGACAAATTGCTCATCCAAAATACTCATTATTTATTTTCATTGCAGCACAGTACTGTTACAGTGATGCAGTTAAAATTTATTGTTATCTGTAGTTATGACAGTGAATTTATATGAACATTGCGTTTATTGCACACTCTCTCTCTATCCACACTGGTAGACTATAAAATTGAATTTTTAATAAGTTTGGACAGCTCTGAAGTAACAAAGGTGCTAACATATAGACCTCCTTGTCGATTTCAATGACGGCGAACTCAGCTATAAATAATAAAACAAAGCATTGGTTAGATGTTACTGATTCATAAGCTCTAATGTGGCTTGCTAGGTCAAACTTGGTGCTAGCATACAACTTACGTAAAAATAAAAAAAATAAAATAAATATTCATGGACATTTCACACAACGTCCTCTGGTCCCAAGCTAAGCTTTATATGCTTGTGTTATGGGTACCAGAATACGGATAGAATACATATACTACTTTTCTTTTGTAAATACATACTTATAATACATAGTAAACACCCAGACGCAGTACAAACATTTGTATGACAATTAAAAACATCGCACAAATATTCGTCCTGACCGGGAATCGAACCCGAGACCTCGTGAACGGCAGTCCGTTATATGAACCACTAGGTCACGAGGCCCGTAAAACAACAAAAGGTACTGATAAACTTAGAACCCACACCTTTTTGGGACTAGTAATACAGAAAATCATATTCTAAGACATGCCTAACAAAAGACATGCTGGAATAAAAATGTAACATAATAATAACCTCAAAAAGTAAATTCATCTAATAAAACGAATGCTCGAGGCAAGGCTTACCACAGTGCCTAAACCTACTTTTGCCTACAGCGAATGACATCAAACGGCAGAAAGCTCCAAAAAAATTTTTCATTCGCATTCAGCCGGCACATGATATCATTTTGAAGAATTAAATTGCTTTATTAACTTAGTTAAATTTAAAAACGAAATCATCATGCATCACATAGCCACAGACTGCGGTAAAACGTTTTAGTACCTTCCATAGATTCTTTCTTATCAAAAAAAACTTGTTTAGAAAATTGTTGTAAACATGATAAAAATCAAATAGATTACGTTCATACTAATCTCCTTCTTGTAGTGCTGTCTCCTACCGGAGGTTGCAAATCATCATTACAATCTTTACTTTGTCTACACTCTACAGCGGTACTTAACAGAGACCTGATGCTCATGCTAAACCACTGTCTTATATTTTTCAGCCAGGACGTGCGGCATCTGTCTTGTCTTCGGCGACCCTGAATCTTTCCTTGTATTATAAGTCCAACTAATATTCTAAATGGAATTAACTATTACTAAATTAACAATTTTCTTAGAATTAATGAAAATATCGGCATAGAAACATCCAAAGCTGAATAACATGCAGTGCCATTAAGAAATATTACAATACAGTAAACGCTAAAATTGAGATCTGATGTATTCAGAAACGCATTCGGATTGCCATGAAGATTATCAAAAACACACGGCGCCATAACTCATAGCCGACTGATTATCTAACTACGTCAATTAAATAATGGAAGCGTCTACGCTACAATTGAATCTGCGTAATTGAGAACTTGGCGAGAGAAATGTAGTACGAGTTGGCTCATTAGTGAATATGAATAATTTGTGAAACTATATTAACATTAGTTCTGAGAAGCCGTGTACATTAAGACATTCACCAATTGAGCATTATAACTACAACTTTGTTGTGAGAACTCTGCAACTCTTACCCAGAGACATTTCAAGAAACACGAATAGATTATACTGACTAAAGACTTTGAGTGTGCCATTCCGTTTTATTATCTCCAAGAGAATTTTATACAATAATAGTTCTTGCCCGCGACTTCATTTGCGTGAAATTTTGGATGACTCGGCATTAAGAAAATTAAAGCAGGTTTTCCCAAAAGATTTAGATATTATCCCGGGATAAATTGTAGCCTATAGTTAGTTTAATTTAGATCTCTACTAACACTCACTGAAAGCTGTATTCAGTTCCATGCAGTAGTTTTGGTATGGTAACGTAAAAACATACAGACACACAGATGGACGAAAATTCTATAAACCATTATTTTGGCTTCTGTTGTGCCAATAAAGACCGCCTAACCAATTTTTATTTTCAATATCTTCAAAGTCCAGACATCGATTTTTCTATTTTTTGTTATATGTATTCCGAGATAAACACCATATTTTAATATTGGTAAAAAATACTAACTAACTTTAAGGACTTACAACTAAATTTAAGGACGCCAAGAGATATATATTTGTAACTAAAAATCACCTCAATAGTTTCTATTCGTAATTACATTTCATTAAATATCGACACATCTATGTGTAGGATACTATAACAAAGGGCATCAGCAGTGAGTTTTAATGACTACGACCCAATACTGGATCGAGGTCAGCGTTAAGTGTCGCATTGGACTTGGTAGCGGGTCTTTAATTGAGCAGTTATCGTATGGTCACAAGCAGAATGACCAATAAAGTGGATAAAAATACCAAGATGCTAACCCTTAGCAAATGTGGAATGCTTGGCAATGAGATTTATTAAAGTAGAGGGCTGACTCCAATCTTACCACAGGAGTAAAAATCTCACATTAATATCAGTTGCGTCATTCTGCCTTTGAATCGTATCATAAGCTGATCATCAAAATAAAGTGTATGTCATATTATAGGCATATTATGTCAAGAATGAGAAATCTTTATCATCATCTATTTTTACTTAATTAGAAATCGATTATCATTTCTTATAGGAAAGATCAGCCGCAGTCCCCGCAGTGCATAAAAATCAGATTTTTTAATTATTTAAAAGTTACTCCTTTAGTCCTCAAGCCTCACTTGTTCTTTGTTCTTTTACTTTCGCTTTATGAACATAATACTTTGCTTTGAGCCGTAACAATAAATATCTAAACCTATTGATGAATGTCAACTAAAGCTGATGAAACTTCGGGGTCAATTGAACTCGGACCGTACTCATGAACAGTTACGATGAAATTATTATAAAGATTCAAATAATTGAAGAATAAATTTTAAACATAACTATCAGATACGCTCCCTTGAAAACTAACAATTTATTCCTAAGAGTAAGGTGTACATAAATATACCTCGATAATATTTACAACTGTGCTTGGTCGAACAACCGAACCGAGCTCTCTCAGTGCAACAACAAGAACTCCCAAATCATGCATACAATACGTCTCCCTATACAATCCTAAATGAAATACAACAATTCAACTCTCATAATCTGACTTGTGCTATGGCAAAATATGAAAAATGGTCTCTGCTCAATAAAATACATGTGAACATGATTTATTGAAATCACCACGGAATTATCAACGTTAATACGTAAAAAATCTAATGTTTAAAGATAAACAAACGATACTTATCTATTATTTAAGTATCTACGTTTTTGCAATCTAATCTATCAGGTTTATTAAAATAAATTTCACTGGTTGATTCGGTTACAATTGGTACATACTTTTCATGAGTAGGTATAGCTTAATATAGTAGATTGTAATGGTTACGCATGTAGCTAGGAACGGAAGCAAGTGCGTATAGTCGGTACTACAGATATTATAAAGCTTTAAGAATAATTTGTCAATATACCATTCAAATTAAAATCAAACAACAAATAGATATCAAAACAAACCCGATAAATTGGGATTGTTCATAATTTTAGACCTGCTGTTTTTATATTTTTTTTAGAAAATATAAACTATTTTAAGCAACTAATTTCAATATTATTGAAATATTCGCTATATAGAATTTAAAAAAAATACTTAAAGATATTATTTTAAATGTTGTGACGTCATCGCTGTACGCAATTTGTGTCTTGCTTTTTCCTGATAGACTTAAGACAGATTGCAATACATCTTTTCAAAGTTGCCAAGTGGATATAATAGACCAATTTCACCTCCATTACAGATTAGTATATCCCTAAGAACGCCTTAATATCTTAAGTTCTTCATTTCAAGGGCAAATAGAGATCATTTGCTTTTTTGGAAAAATTATCGTTAATATAGCAAATTTTCCGAAAAAAACTAATGGCTCATGATCAGAAACTCTATTCCTTGAAATGGTTTTCGAATTAAGAGTTTTAAAAAAATATGAACAATGCCAATTATTGATACCAGTTCTATTCTTCTAGCCTGTGAGAACATCATAAATTTACATCGATACTTGACGTCACTGAAAAATATCGTTCATCACGGATACGAATATTAGGACATCTCGTCATTTGCCAATCATTTATCACTAGAGTAATTGATTCAAACAAATTATTCAGGCGGTAACGTGTAAAAGAAATATTTTTTGTGAAAAAGGAGAAAATATCGCGTGAACATTGAACCTTGATGCTGAATTTGTTGGACCAAAGCGTTGGTACGCAGTCGCTAAAATAACCAATTTGGAACCCTCATCGCGCGTCACCTAGTAATGGATGGCTGTGAGCTCACTGTTGCGGTGATATTGGACGGGGGAAAAATTATATTTTGCTATTACCCTGTAAATTTTCCTGGAGCTGCGAAATGTGAGCGAGAAATACCGTTGGTAAAGAAACGGAAGTTTTAGACGGGACTTCAATGGCAACGATGTTATGCTACTAATAGTTTCTCAAAAACATAAAATTCGTTTTAAAAATAGGGCAAGTACACACTGTCTTTTAAAGTCATTGACTAACCGCAAAAGAAAATCTGTAGGAAAATATACGCTGCAAATACAAATATTGTTAATACAATCATACAAAGACATAACATACAATATGAACAAACAGAACATGAGTGTCAAATAAACTAAATCTCAGTCGTACCTCACATACAATATACAGATAACGATAGTGTTAGTGCGAGCTACACAATAATAAAGCGACGACGTATACTAACTACAATGCAATAAACTCATTTTCACATCAATTTGTAGCAAGGCGGAAAATATTTCCTACTAAATTGTGGTAAACCTCCTGGAAGGTAGATTTACAATATTTACCAAAATTTGTGAATCAGGAATGTAAATATATGATGATAATACTGAACAACAAGGGCAGACAACACATACAAGATCACGTTTTGGGCACTATTCCAATTTCAACCTATATCTCATATCAGGGTTTTTAAACACCAAAAAAACATTTACTACTCTGTGTAGATATTTTTATCTTAATATTTTAAAATCATGGACACGACCGTGAAATGTTTTTGCGTCGATAAGATTAAAAGTGACAGATGCTACGGAATCAAATGCAGAATATACATTTATAATGAGCGTCAATATTTCAATGGATTGTAAATTGTCTACATTGAATACAATTATAGATAATAGATCGTTGTTAATAGATACACGTTCCGTAAAAGCTATTCATACATAAATATATTGAACTAACTATAGCCCGCATGGAAATTACGCCATACAGCATCTTACTCATTGTTGTTAAGACGATACCAAAATAGCTTCGTGCATTTTTCTATGTACGAAGTTTTCATTGTTTCTTTAGATTGAATGGCTAGAGCTCTAATTTTTAAGTATATGTTTTTTCAATATATGATCTAGGATCGCATCAACTCAGAAACGCGATTGAAAAAAATTTTCTCGAGAGAAAATCTTGGCGAAACAACCTCTCAATTTTTTTATTTTTTTCATTTGTCGGTCTATTATCGCGTATTAACTAATGAAATAACTTTAAATACATAAGTAACTATTATATATAGAAACACGTAAATCAGAATTAAAATATATTTAGTAGATTTTGAGTAAATAGGAAAAGTATCCCTAATTCTTCATTTTCTGTGCCTACTGGCTGTGTTAATATGTACGTGTCGGCGATGATATACTATAATATTGATGTAGGCCCTTAACGTAAAAATGTATTTTTATGTCAGGAATGCCAAATATTTAAGGAAAATAAAATAATTTAGAATACTTTCACCACATTGACCTTTAAAGGTAACGACCGAGATGATAAAATATATAAAAAACTTAAGTACATTTTATCAGTGTATACTTCATCTATGTATTACAATGTCTCTTGAGCATTTTGGTATATAAATAACCACCCTGACATTTTACTTTAATATAAAACTAGCTAATGCCTGCGACTTCATCCGCGTTTATAGTTATTAAACCCTCCCTTCCTCAATCTACACTAAACCCTAACAAATTATACAAATGAGCCATCCTCGTGAACCACTGTACCTACTAATAAAACCGCTTCAAAATCCATTGCGTCGTTTTGAAGTTATAAGCTCACATAAGGACATACACTGCATACACACAAAAATAACGTGTTTTATAATAAGTAAAAATATTTATAGGTTTACCTATTCGGTTATTAGGTACTTAATGCTAGCTAAATCAAATATGGATATTTAGTTTTCATACACTAAACTAATATTTACGGGTTAAGCATTACATGATACAGGGGATATTTTATTATGGCGTCTTGATGTTTAAAATTAACCCTATATGGTTTGTTACCCTAATAGGTACCTACTGACAGACCTCGAAAACATCTAAACGAAATAAATAAATATTTACGGACATTCCACACAACGTCCTCTGGTCCCAAGCTAAGCTTATATTATTAATCTTGTGTTATGGGTACCAGAATACGGATATACTACATTTACTACTTTTCTTTTGTTAAGACATACCTAATACATAGAAACACCCAGACGCAGAACAGACATTTGTATGTCATTTATAAACCAAATGATTGTCCCGAGCGGGGATTGAACCCGCGACCTCGTGAACGGCAGTCCGGTACATGAACCACTAGACCACGAAGCCCGTCAATATTGTAATGGTTATTATGTTATTGTTATTACATCTTGCAATATGTTTATAGAATTTTTAACAAGTATTAAGTACTTTTCAAACAGTAAATTAAACACTTACCACAGAAATAACAAAACCAAGCAACATAATATTATTTTTCCGTACTAACTTTAACACCCGTATTCACAAACGTTACTGTGAGGTCTCATAGTAGGCATGGACGCACAGGGGTAGCAAAATCATTTCAAAAACAATACTTAAGTGGTGAAGCGCACTATGCGTTTGTTAAACTGAACGCATAGCTAAGTTTTGTCTATGAATACAAAGGCTCGATGAACGGAACGCACTGAGAAGTGTTACCCTTTGCACAGTGCATCAACACTTAAGTACTTACTTATGTAAATATTGTTTGTGAATACGGGTGTTAGTCACACACAAAGTATTAAGAAAAACATTTTTTTCTGCAAATTTACTCACAATATTTAAAGATAATGACAAAAAGTATACAGTATTCAAGTGTCAACAAAAAATATCGTTACATTAAAATTAGGTACTACCCTCCCTATCAACTCCATACATTTATGTTTGAACGCGCTAATTTCAGGAACACTGCACAGGTCCGATTTGAAAAATTCTTGCAGCGTTGGATAGTACATTTATCGAAGAAGGCTACATAACATCACACTCCCACTAATAGGAGCGAATCATCAGTAAAAACGTTCCAAAAACGGGAAAATTTTCTAAATTGAGTTAAGTATGAAGTCACAGGTAACAGCTAGTATTTATATAGTTGGAACGAAATTTATCAGAGTGTTTGACCATTATCCTTCGTTTGCAAATTGTGCGTCTTTCATTAAATCCGAGAAAAAAAAATGGGATTTTATCTAATCTGCAGTTGACCTTTCGAGCTTTGCAACTGATTTCGCACAATGTCGAAATGTACTCAACCCTAATTCAACATATAGCTTGATATTACACTTTGCTACTGTTAAAAATATTGCTTTTGGAAAATTGGATTTTGGTAGAATGGTAATGGAATTCTGTGAAAATTTGATTACAAAGAAACTTGTTTGACAAGCCATGAGGTTGTGTAACAAACCTCTATCTCGTCTGTCTTTATAATATTAACTTTTCATTTTCACAGAAATACAATTTGTTTGTTCTGCTATCTGTGTTTGTTGTGTTATTTGTGTATGTGTATAACACAGAGGCATTTTCTGTTATGTGAATAGATCGTTCAGTAGTCTATAATTATCTAAATAATAAAGGAGAATGACTTGATTGTTTGTTTGTTATAATAACCGATAGGCTCTGAATCTATTGAACTGATTAAAAAATTCTTTCATCGTCGGATAGTTATTTATATCTACACCCAGGTGAACAGGCTATCATTTGTTATTGTTTATACTGTTATAACTATTTGTATATTATCTCACCGTAGTTTTTAATATTTTCAAAATGTATTTTTAGTAGTTGCTGCTAATTAGCAAGACAGTTGCAAAAATTTATAAATTAATGTATCAAAAGTTTATTTTGAAATTATGAAAAACTACGGCGAGATAATACGCAAATAGTTATAAACAATAAGAAATGAAAGCCTGTTTACCTGGGTGTCGATATACTTAATAAACGAAATTATCCTGGAAAAAACGATAATCATGAGTGGGACTTTTGAACCCACGACCTCGGAATACAGTTCCGTTGCTCTCCCATCTGAGCTATCATGGTTCCCGCACATGTTTACCAAAAGGTATTCTGAGGTCGTGGGTTCAAGTCCCGCTCGTGGTTATTGTTTTTTCCACTATAATTTAGTTCGTTAAGTAAACTTGTATGGCCTTATTCATAATGACTTATCGGAGGTTTAAACGGAGATTTTATCGGAGAGATATTAAATGTTTTATCGTAAAAAGACTATTATGAATAACAAGTTTTGACAATTTCCGCAAACCGATTTTAGCGAACTTTTAAACCTCTGATAAGTCATTATGAATAAGACCATTAGTATTTTACATATATTACTCTGTATGTAACAAAGTAGACCAAATTATTGCGGTTATCGCCGATACTAAAATCATGCATCGCTATTTTTGAATTTATTTACGTAACGTCACTCTCAATCAAAAGCAATGATTAGATGTGTTCACAGATATATGTACACGAAAATATCTCATGACTGAAAATAGCTTAACCATGCATAAATCAATATTTATGATTGTTCTCTCAATTCATTTAGAACACAGTGCGTAATATTAGTAGCTCATAGAGTGTGTCAACTCCATATTGCTGTGTTATATTGATTTATTGGCAATTATACTTCTGTATTGTCAACTGACAGTCTGACTATACAGAAGTATAATTGCAAATAGAATACCTAGAATACAAGTGTCACTACCCCACCTCCTCCCCAGGGTGCTGTAAAAGTCAGCTAAGGGATATTTTAACAGAGATGACATCCTCTGTAAGAGACGGAAATCTTGAAAGTAAACCCTGTGTCTACACGCCTGGTGAACGCGGCACAGTAGACCATAGTCCCTCCCAAAGTGGAAGAGACCTGTGCCCAACAGTGGGACGTTAATGGACTGGAGAAAGAGAAAGAATTGTCAACTGACTGAGTATTGCTAGGTTAGACTTTTAATTGAACGAACATAAAACTAAATCAATAATAGTGGCAACACAAGTAAGATACCCTTTTTGCAGTCATCACATGATCATCATGATGAAACTTCTACGTGAAAAAATAACCAAAAGACTTGGTGGCCTTTGATCATTCGCACCTTAATTATTTCTTAATCACGTTTTTAAAGTAACTACAGCATTAAAAATATACCCATATTCAAAATAGAAAAAACGTATAATTTTAACCTGACAGTGAAAGAAGGTTGACGATTTAATAGTAGTAACAATAATTTAAATTAGCAAGGTTACTTTAAAATTACCTTATAACAAATCGGAGTTTTATAGATAAAGACAGAACGGATACATTCGCCAATCAATAAAACGGAAAGAAACGAACGAGTCTTTAATAAAATTGCGCTGAACATGACAAGTGCGACTCGTTTTTCATTTTTTATATAATGACGCCTTCTCCGGGCACAAAGCCCATTTTACAGCGTTCACAATACGATTGTGCTCTTTTATTCGCAGGACTTTTATGGTAGCCACGTCAGCTGGGTTGTGGGATGCCTAAATTGAGACAGTATAACTAACTACTTTTGTCAACCAACCGTTTATAGACTGACGCTCTTGTCAATTTGACCGCCATTGTTGTGTAAATATGTGGCGTTTTTGGCGAGGTTATAAATTATACAAAAAAAAAATTATAAACAATATAGCAAAAATACCTATAGACTTGGCTTTGCGCCCAAAACTTGAACTTTGTACTGGATCAGGAAAACATAATGTTTAGTGTCACTTTCGTGTATTTATTCCTGTCTATTTTCGTCTTTTGGCACATGTAACTGTATAGGCAATGATTATAAACTAACATTATATATATATATAGATATGAATGACTTATACGGATGAATTGGTGAAGAAAAGTAATAACAATCTTATCAACTAGTTTACGTTTAAGAATTCTCTAAGTTATAATAGTTAGTGCTTTTGACACTTACGCTAAATACAAATAACACTATAGTTAATACAGTCTAAGAATATCTATATCTATAAAAACAAGACACTACAACCAAGAAAGAAAGAGAACGACTAAATCTCATACACCCTGTTAGCTTAATGCTGAGCTTGTCTTGTTTTCGCATTGCGTCGACGTTTGTAGCATTTTGAGCGCAATGTAATGAGCACCTATCCGGTATCTAGTTTTCAATTTACACCTCCTAGTAAATACGAGACTGGTATGACGTCATGGAGATACCAATGTATCAAATTCACGCCTGCGGCCGTATTATGAGCTTTTATTTACAGGCAGTTTACGCCGTGAATTGAACTGTCTGGCAAATTCGTATTATGAACACAATTATTAGTCAGTCAGTTCGCTAAACCAGTCATACATTAATATGTTTAAGGAGAAGGTACAACAAAAAGTTAAGGTACTAACTAAAAATTTTCAACTAAAAGTTTTATTTCTGCCATACCTAATTTAGCCATGCAGTTTACGGCCTGCCTGGAACTTGACTGATTTTAAAAAGCTCATAATACGCCGGCTGATATTGCGAGCAGGGTCGTTTCTGTGGTAAGATAGCAAGTATGTTTGCGAATATTAATTTACATTACGACAGATAAGATGTTACATGACACTAAAATAAAGGCTCACACACACACACAATAATACAAACGCTGTACAGTAGCAAAGATTTGAATCAAAATATTGATCGACCTACGAGTTTTAAGTCCTGTCAAATCAAACCACACTTATCGAACTTCAAATAATATTAAATAATGATTTGAGCTTCGTTTTGTTTTAATCTTAGCGTTTATAAGAATGTGTATGGATGGACGTTTGTTGCTTGTCCACGTAAAAACTACGAAATAAATTTTAATGAAATTTTACAAACAGAATAACCATAATAATAGTAAACTTCACGTTGAAAGTCTACTAAATAATATATTTTTAAAACTTCAGATTACCTAAAACTAAATCCTGTACATATTAAAATTAAAATAAAACTACAAAATAAGATAAGCCGTAGGTATTTGCGGCGTAACAGATTATGTAGTCACTTCCCGTGACCGCCATGAGATAAAGAAATATAAACAAATATATATTTAAAATATTGCATTGATTAACAAAACTCAATTGAACGAGCTTGTTAAATAAATATTTTAGGATTTATTATTTTGCTAGCTATTATATTTAATAATATTTTAGATTATTAATAAAATATTCAAAGATAAGGACGATGAGATTAATAAGGATGCGCCGAATGTTCGGACGAACAATCATTCGTATTCGATAAAATTAGGTATTTTAATTATAAGCAGTATGTATGGATTTTATTGTTTTTTTTAATACATTTTTACCCTACTAAATCACTGTTAGATCTAATGTTATGAAATTAGGCAGTTGAGTATTTTTTGGGTATTGTACAAACAATAGGAATCTGTACAGAATTTATTATACTTAAAGTAAGTATAAAGTAAAAGCTAAAATATTTTTTTCATATACATATTAGCACTAAATTAAACACCGATTACCTACTGCAGGTTGGTTAGGTCACAGTGTCTATCTGCGGCATGCGTCAATATGCCATATAAAGTGTTTTGTTTTTGTACGAGGATTGTTCGAGGAACCTGTCGCAAGAAAAGGACGTCATGATTGGTGGTAAATACTACAAAGTAAAATAACAATATTATATTCATAAAATTAATTCTTACTTATATTTGTATATGCTTCTTGGTTATATTTATTAGCCTTCAAAGGAGTATTTGTAGGTTTTGCGGCAAGCCGTAAATGGGTTCTTCGTTCTTTTCATTTACTAATGGGTATTCTTGTTGATAAAAAAGTTGCTTTGACACCATATTATATAAATATAATATATTAACTAACTATACATATAGTAACTGACTATATAGTAGTGTAGAAATGTACCTACAACAATTGGATTTAGTGACACTAAAAATTCTGACGTAGAAATTAGAATTTTATGAATTCAGTTTTTGGAAACTCTTGACTATCTTAATTTATTAAAGTTTCATTCAGTCACGGGTCTTGACTATGAGTATTCTCTCGTATGATAAGATACAGCAAATATTTTGCGGTAAGAAAGAAAGAGACAACAGTAGGTGACTTCCATAAAAGGTGTGTGGCGTGTTTACATGAATCACAAGTAATATGGCGCGATACTTTTAATTTTATCTTGTCGCGTTTACATCTAATCTTTATCAATTTGACAAATATAAACAATTCAAAGAAATGAGTGAACGCACGTGTTTACGTTTGTGCAGTACGAAACAAACCTGTTTAAAGCTAAGAATAAGCCAGTTTGTCAACGCATTCATCAAGTGAGAATTAATTTTGTTCCCAGCTGTTAAATAGTACTTAATTACAACCAATCTATTCAATGATATTGTTTTGTTTATCCACTGTAGTTTTTTGTCTCAACAAGCTATATTTATACTACAGATTGGCATTAAATAATCTTCTCAATGTCATTATCATAGGCTACATCAATTAGTCAACAAGTAAAAAACGAAAATACTTACATTCTGAAATTGTGCCGTTGTTGTTTGATGCTAAAACTCCCAAGGGATTAAGGTTTAAAACACTTAATATAAACCACCACATTATGCCACAATATCCGAGGGCTGCCCGTCGACAGCCCACCAAAAGGAACATTTGTCCTGTAAACTTTAGATTTTGTCAAATATCACTATGTAGCAACACTGTATTCGCAAATCCTAAGCCGTGACGTGATTACGTCACACTTATAACACTATATTAGTAGTAATAATTCGTAGTCACTGTTAATAATAATGCGAGAGACAATATTTTGGTGATTGGTTGGTCCGCGATCAGTGTTTTGAGGTTATTTTTACGTGCCACTGGTGCGAGCGCGACGGAGAAATGTCGTGAGACAGGCACAGGCAGGTGAGATGATTCACTGCGGCCACCATTTGGCCGATAGATGGCAGCAGTGGCGCACGCGTGACGTACAAGCTACACGTTTAGTTTCGGCGACCGAACCGCGGGGCTGCGCTGCTGATTCTAGTTACAGATTTTTCCAACGCATCACACACAAACGCCACGTTATAAGGCAACGCTCATATTCCTTTCTTTTAACAGAGCGTTTGCTAACAACGGTAAATTAATGTTTGTAATTGTTTTATGATTAGAAAATGGTGGCGAAATTGTGACTAATCCATATTATGATTACGTACGTTATACTTACCTACTTGTAAAAAATACTAATTAAACTTCCTAATAATTAGTTAAGTACTTTTAATAATTTTAACATGTCTACAATGTGTTGTTAGATAAATTAAGCAGCAAAATATTTTATTAATGTTACAGTTAAAATTGATAACTATAATCTCAAATAGGTAATGTACCTTTGACTACTATAGACCTTACTGTTCGTGTTTTAATTTCTAGTTAACTTATAAATAACATGGCTTTTAATTTTTACTTTTTGACTATAGCTAGTCATAAAAGATGCAAAAACATCAATAAATGTGACCTCGCCCTAAGGAAGGAACAGAAATGCGCGCGCATCTTAACATTCGACACCGTGAGAAGACGTCAGAAGTTCGGGAGGCGCGGCGTCCTGTCGTTACGCACAAACGCCACTACGCAACCTCACGATAAGACAATTCTACAACCGACCACTTTACAATAACACTACCTCTTTAATTACTCAGTAGTTGAACAAACCTTCTTCACTCTGCCGGTTAATATAAGAATCCGAATACTAGAGCTTTACTGACTCACATATCATTGACTTTATAAGTAGGTGTCATATTAATTTTATGGAATCTTAACTCGTATAAAATATGATGTGGTGAATTCTATGAAAGGTCTAGTCTACTACAGTGACCGGTATTTGTAGTGGAGACAAATACGGTGTTATTGGTAATGTGATATTGAATAGCAGAGACAAAGTTATGTTGGGATAGAGTTTAATAATTTTGAGTTTTCCATCTCTTATGAAGGATTCCATCTGTGTGCGATATCTCTTAGCCGGCTTTTACAGCACCCTAGGAAGAAACTCGGGTGGTGAGGTCACTACCTGACCACGCGACTTAGATTCTGAATCCTTCACCACACGGACTCTAGTTAAAATTTCAATATATAAAGCTAGTATGCGCCGTGTGGTGATGGATTATAAATACAAGTGTCACCACCCGTTTTCCTCCCCAGGGTGCTGTAAAAGCTAGCTAAGGATATCCTTTTGTACTCAGATAACATCCTCTGTTAGAGACAGAAAACTCGAAAATAAACCCTGTGCCAACACGCCCGGTCAGCGAAGCACAGTAGATCATAATCCCTCCCAAAGTAGGGGAGGCCCGTCCCCAACAGTAAGATATTAATGGGCTGAAGAGAGAAGAGAAGAGAAGAAGATAAATCAACTCATCTAATTTGGAAAAGATACGCATAATTTAACTAGCTACTTTACATTGTCCAAAATGGGGTCATTTCAAACTAAATGTAGAAAGGTTGAGGTAATTTTTCATAATGTGGCCGCGTGGGCACGTTATAAAACATTTCAGGTAGATCGTGAGGCGAAGGCAAATTAGCTAAACATTACTGGAGAGTAATTTTTATGAACACTGCAAGTATAATTTAATATTTAATGACGCAATAATTGCTACTGTTCTAGCAAAGTTACTGTGACATTTACCTAGGTACATTTTTTGTTGACACATCTATTTCATAGCTCTTCTGTCTAGTGTTAAATTCTTATATCAACAAATTTCCGCGACTAATGTTGCCACCCATGGACAACAGTAAAAATTGGTATCAATTCTACATGCAAAACTAAACTTAACTAAAAAATTAAAACAGCTATGGTGTATTTTGATTAATTGGCTATTTCGTTGTGCACATTTTTATTTATTAAAATCGTTAGTCGAAAATATACAGATTTTTTAATAAAAAAGTTGTGTGATCATTGCCGAATTGTGTTATTGACTCAATCAATATTTCATTTTTAGTTAAGTTTAGTTGTGCACGTGGAATCGGTATCACTATCAACCTTTTTAGTTTTAGACGATGTTTTGAATAAGAATTTTCTAACCAATCCAAACCAAACGTCATCCAAATCATTGTATTAAAGACAAAACAGTTGTACAAACCAGTACCTTACTATAAATAACTTTTATGACAACGTTTAAGCCCCCGCCATACGATCTAAAATTAACCTAATCTCAACTAATCTCAGTATCTCACCCTCGATAAATCGATATGATTTAGTTGTGTCCATTTAAAACTGTCCACTATTCGTCTCTCCAATTTGTTCCAACACCGCCCTAACCTATTGCCAACTTTTGCCATTAATGACAATTTCAAATCGATATCCGCTCACAAGAATCGCATCAATATTCCACGAGGGTGAATTGAATATCCTGTTTGCAAATTTTAGAAACATATCCTCGTCTGTACTGTCAGTCCTTTGTTGAAATCAAGTAGATTTGAATCATAGTAATCTTTTTATATTGCCAAAACTGTCTATAAAGTGCGTTCGATAGAAGCGCCACTAAAAGGACTCATGCAGGACAATAATTTGTATAATTATTAAACATATATTTTGTGTATTCTATGAAGTCATCGTAATAAACAAAGAATACCTATCTGATATATAAACTACTATAAACTCTGAAAATTATTTTACCCGGGACAGTACAAGAGTCGTTTACCCCAAGTTTAAGAGCAGACCTGGTATACAAAATGTATCGTATTTTATGTAAAAAGGTGTTAAATTAGTTATTTCAATTAATGTCGAATGTAAGTGTTTATTTGTCTAGTATAGTGATTAGCTATTCAGTTTTTGTCCTGATAGATAATTGCCACAACTGCATCTTGTTATAAAATGCCCTTTGCCCAGTAACTAAGTTTGATATCTTTAAAAACTAAATCTCCTAGAACTTGAGATATATTAGCAAACAAGAATTTAAAAATTTATTGAATCAATTCACATGGGCTGTATTATATTGTTTAACATGGAATTATCTGTATACTGTACTTTATAAGATTAATCAGGTTTTAGATAAGTGTGTAAAGATAGCATATTTATTATGAATAATAAATAAATAAATAAAACAATCGCTCGTGGCAATTATAAAACATACCACAAACACAACCGTGTTTTAGTAATAACTACAAATTTCTAGCAAATTATATGAAGCAATAACATAAATGGGTACCACAATATGTGGTTACATTAAAACGTAGTTACGATCTGACCCATGAACTGAATGTTGTGTCACCATTATTAATTGACTGCTCTTGTGCCCACACAAATTTATGGTCAACCTTAGTTTTTACACGCAACTGACGGGTTGTGGTTGAAATTAATGGAGTATGCTGTCAGAAATTTACAACCCTCAAGCACTAGTTTTTTGTCAAGTGTAGTTTTGCCAAATGACTTTTGGTCAAACAATCGGACACCGCTAACATTGCATCAAAAGCAAAAAACTTTCAAAAAAATGCAAATTCTAATCTTTTGCTTCCCTTTATCTAAGCTTGCTAGTGTTAGTGTGACTGTGCGATGTCTGATTCCATTGTAATTAAAGGGAATTCACAAAATCGTCGCATTTAACCAGTCGTATCATCGGCAAAACCTACTGAGCTGGGATTTTCTTAAAATTCCTAAATCATTTTAATGAAACACGATATTTCTTTTATTTATAGACTTTTACACTACGTGATACATGAATTTACACTTGTTAATAGGGTGAGATAAAAAGAAAATTTTGGAGGAATAGAAAAAACACTTTCTGCAAATTATCAAGCCTATCTGAGTTATTAAAAAGAGCGCAACGTAGAGCAATTTTATACAAGCTACGAATGATATCAGTGCGATAAACTGTTGAGGAATTTAGCCAGCGTCATCTTTTGAGCAGTCGTGCTAAGTGTTTGCTGTTTATATTAAATTTGTAAAATAGATGGCTTGTCAGTTTTATGTTCTGGAAGTACCTACCATTGTTTTTTATTACTGATAGTATAAAAACTACAGCCAAAGATCAATGTATATGGAATCATTAGCAAAAAAGGTTTTTATAAAATCTAAATAAATATTATAATGACTGGAATGTCTCCTACCTCGAAGGTAAAGAATAGTTTATGCAGATAGCACCAACGACTACCGGATTTGGCAAATTCAATACCGCTATGGATTATTATTCGTTTGCTGGAAATGCTTACCTATAATGCAGTCTCAATTATATTAATTACATTATGTTTACTTCAAAAGTTATTCTTTGTTTTAATTAGCTGGATATTCGAATTGCGACGAGCGAAGACACTAGAAGCATTCGATTTAACTGCACAGCTTAATATAAGCCACACAAAGTGGTAATGCGCCTGGCGGCCATGTTGGTGACGTCATAGTGACGTATAGATGAGAATATTACATTTTGTTAGCTGTACTTTTTCTTTGCTGATGACGTCACAAGGGCGTTAATTTGACAAGGTTCCAGCGCATTACCAATTTGCGTGGCTTATAGCTACGATATTTTGTTACGTGTGTTACAAGCTTTACGTGTGTAGCGCTTGTATGCATAATTTTATGTCACATTATACCGCTTAGAATTTGATGGATTACAGCGTATCGTTAATCTTGTCATAGTCCTGAGAGTGTTTTAGGTAATATATAATTTACTTACCATGTAAGCAAGTAGCAGTTTCTATTTTTTCTTTTATTATTTTAAAATTGAAGTGAAATATTTACGTATTTACTTTGCAGAGGTTTGGTTGTTTTTAACAGTAGAATGGAATATATATATAAATATATTTAAAAAGCGATTTCTTAATATTACAACAATCTATCAAAGAAGGCTGCGAAATTAACATAGAAAGTTACTTACAAAAACTCAAAAAATATTACAACTCTCCTACAGAAATCATGGAATGAATTGATTGATGATAGGCTCGAAGTTATTTACTTATGGGAATAAAAATAAACATGAAGACAGAATTATAATCATACTAGACTAGTAGTTATTTGCCTCATTTGCCTGTGCCTTCATACTCGAGAAGTTTAGAAACCAACAAATGAAACATTTAATTTTCCTCTTAAACCGCTCTATCAGTAGGTAATATATTAGGTAAAAACAAATTTTTTTCTCTATCTGTAAGTATATAACTTATCTTACTCTATCTTATAAGACATATAAGATTTTAAGCTTTACATAAGGATATGCAAATATTATGAATTTGTTTTATAATAGGTACAATACGTACATATGGATACCTAATTCACAACATATATTAGACTAGCTGTTACCCGCAACTTTGTAGGCGTAAACATTAAATATAATTTTAAAAAATAGTAATATTTTTTAAGAAATTAAACACGTTAGTTAGCTTACACATTTAATATAGAATATAACTGCTCTTTACAGCATGCAATTTAAATGAATATCTTAGAAGATATGACGAAAACAGAATTACGCGCGACAAAATAAAGTTAAACTGTTCGCTTAAGCAACGCGAACGTTTCCTCGAACTTCTATCTATAGGTACTCCAATGTTTCGATGTTTGGTTAATGTTGATTGTATGAATGTAAGGATGTTTGTGGTTATTTCACGTAAAGACTTCAGAATGGATTTTCATAAAACTTTCCAATAATATAGCTTACATTTCAGATTGACACAATACACGTAAGCAATAATTTATAAAGATACTGTGTGTCACGGCGTGATAATGTGTGTAAAAGTCAGTATTGTACAGGTTGTTACGCTGCTCAATCCCCGACGGATCAGTGTTGAGTTGGTCTATAAAGGCGTCGGCGTCGTCGTCGGCGTATGGTCGTTACGCTGCTCAAATCCCGAAGTATCGGAGCTGAGTTGGTTTTTACAGGCGTTGGCATCAGCGTCGGCGTCGGCGTATGGTCGTTACGCTGCTCAAATCCCTACGTATCGGTGCTGAGTTGGTTTTTATAGGCGTTGATATCGGCGTCGGCGTAGGTACGCTGCTTAATTCCCGACGTATCGGTGCTAAGTTGGTTTTTATAGCCGTGGGCGTCGGCGTTGGCGTCGGCGTAGGTACGCTGCTCAAATCCCGACGTATCGGAGCTGAGTTGGTTTTTATAGGCGTTGGCATCGGCGTCGGCGTATGGCCGTTACGTTGCTCAAATCCCGACGTATCGGTGCTGAGTTGGTTTTTATAGGCGTTGGCATCGGCAGCGCGGTAGGCGCCAACGTCGGCGTATAATCGTTACGCTGCTCAAATCCCGACGTATCGGTGCTGAGTTGGTTTTTATAGGCATTGGCATCGGCGTCGGCGTCAGCGTATGATCGATACGCTGCTCGAATCCTGAAGTATCGGCGCTGAGTTGGTTTTTATAGGCGTTGGGATCGGCAGCGGCGTCGGCATCAGCGTCGACGTCGGCTTCGTCGTCGGCATCGGCGTCGGCTTCGTCGCCAGTCGTGTTCTGTATTCTAGGCAGTATTCGATACCCTACGAAAGTGATTGAATGAGGTGTCTTTGTGAGAAAGTAGAAGGTTGTTCAGACGTTGTGTGTGAAAGTCCTTGAGTCTTCTATTTGGAAGGTGCCAGCAGGGGAGGCTGGCTCCCGGGATTTGTATACCGGTCTTATATCTGAATGATAGTTTCTACAATGTGTGAACTGATTGTATCCCTAGAAGTTCGGTTCTTTATATGTCCTTGCATTCGGATCCAACAATAAACGCTGATAAGTAGGTCTAATAAAATGTCGTTTACCTATAGCTGGTCTGACAATACATATTGGTAGGATTCTGCCCTTGGTTCGAACTAATTCTTCTGACACCGCCTTCGTAAAGGCATATGTATTAGGCCAGCTTTTAATTAAACAGAAATTATACAAATAATTAAGGAAAGTTAAAAATGTCCTATGTATATATGTCCCTATGTAAGGTTATATCTTCAAAACTACGTAATAGAATTTGATGCGGTTTTTTTAAAAGATAGAGTGGTTCAAGAGGATGGCTTTTTGTAACATTTGTTAGAGTTGGTTCTAAATTCTAGTTGCGGGCAACAGCTAGTCTATAATATAACGCAAAACTATTAAAATCGGTTTAACTTTCGCGAAAAGAAAACGGCAGTACGAAACGTCTTTTTTCAAAGAATTTGTAGGTAAAATCCGCTTCATCTATATTTGTCCCTTTCAGCGCGGCGCTCGGAAATAGGGATAGCAATACCTAAGGCAAATGCCTAAATGAAGAGTACAGTACCCTCTTAAACGTGATTCTTATCAATCATCGACGACAATGCAAAACTTAAAAAGGAAATCAGAGATTTTTAGAATCAAATTTTCGTTTCTAAGTATTTTAGTTTTTGAACAATTTATATAATGTAGTATATTATAACTTAATACAGTTAAAAATGGAGCAAGAATTTAGAAGACTTTGAGAGAGTTTTTTTTTTATTTACGACTTTATTTTACGCTTCAAAATATTTTCTTATTTTCGTACACATAATTTTAAGAAAGAATGTTAAAATGAATTTCCTTACATAGTAAGGCTATAAATAAATAAATAAATAAATAAATAAAATCTTTATTTAGCTAAAAAAAAGTTACATCATCATACAATTGTATCGTAAAATATAGTTTAACTATACCAATATTACAAAAGATGTTACAATTTAATACATATGTGATAATTACAATACATATTAGCATCTGGTGCTAAACTAGGCTAGAAGCCTGTATTTCAGCACTCAGCGCTTACTCCCATCCACTGGTTTCGTATTGTATCCTAATATGGTAAGTAAAACGTTTTGTCACTATTATTACATTTATATTTCACGTATGTGTGCAAGGCATGCAAGGTAGATTTGTGTGTGTGTGTGTGTGAATGCGCGTGTGTGTGTGTGTGTGTGTGTGCGTGCGTATGCATGTGTGCGTGTGTGTGCAGTGTGTGTATGTATGTGCATATACATAGCTAGAAATATGTCTATGTAAATTTGAATTAAGAATATCAAAATAAATGCGATTTTAAAACTACTCAGGTATTTTTATTAAGGCTTCAGTTTCGTCATATGTAAAACTTCCAAGATAATCATTCAGCTTCTTTTTTGCAGCGATTTTGTTTAACATATGTATATTAACGACTTTATTAAATTTATTGTAGACTAAAGGGCCCAAAAACGCAAAGAACCTACGGATAAACGAAGTTCTAGGTCTGACAGTGCTTCTAACCACTGCATAGTGTCTTCTACTTGAGATAGGTGCCCAATCACAATTTACTAAGGAATGCTGTTTCATCGAAACCTTTAGTAAGAAAAGTTGACGGACAGTCAAAACTTCACAGTATTCATAAAGGAGCCGAGTTGGATACCTAAAAGGTTTGAATGTGCACAGCTTAAGAATTGTCCGTTGGGCATAATATCTATTTGTATGTATCTTTTACGAGCCAACGATCGGGCAAATAAATCTTTTTATATGACAGCTTTGTTTTACAGCTTTAGTAATCTATGTTTTTGAGGACAGCGTGGCGCACATAGTCGTTCAAAATAATAATAATAATAATAATAAATATTCATGGACATTTCACACAACGTCCTCTGGTCCCAAGCTAAGCTTATATGCTTGTGTTATGGGTACCAGAATACGGATAGAATACATATACTACTTTTCTTTTGTAAATACATACTTATAATACATAGAAACACCCAGACGCAGTACAAACATTTGTATGAGAATTAGAAAAAGCACACAAATGATTGTCCCGAGCGGGAATCGAACCCGCGACCTCTTGATTGGCAGTCCGTTACATAAACCACTCAACCACGAGGCTCGTCAAAAATGAGAAGTATTTATACCATAGTCATAAAAATATCACTAATGTGACTAATGTGATCTTATTAATATCTGCTAAATTTTAAATCAAACACTTTCCTATTGGATACAAACCAAAAGAAAGTTAACTAAAGATTAAAGTTAATAGGATTTTTTTAAATTATATTATATTTAGTCATTTATAAGTTTGCAAAATTTCAAAGTTATTATTGAAAATTCTAGTCCAAGTTCCAAGTCTTAGTAGATGATGCAAGCGAGAATAATAAAACCACATTATAATATGCAAACATGCTTCTTCAGGTCTATCTTCCTTACTAAAGTCAAAGTGTAAAGTTTAATTAAAATCATTATTAGCTGTGTATGCAAATAATGCAAGTAAATATATTTAATATTAGAACTAATTCTGTTGCATCAAGAATTAAACTAAACTTAACTAAAGTGAAACAATATCATGGTGAATTTTTGTTTAATTGGGTTGTAGATACGCCTACACATTACTTTACACTAATTAAAAACGTTACTCTATATTTGCTGTTCTAATATATTATGTATGTAAGAATAGTAACTTTCATCTTACTTTAGATAATCACTTGATGGCTGTTATTAACATACTTTTATTAGCACCCATCTTATTTAAATAAAACCACTTTTTACGGATTTAGACGCGTATATAGTGAAAAATGCTTTTAATTAAATAAATAATTCACGCAAGTTTTAGGTAATATTATCCTTCTCATTATTAAAACGCTTCTATTAAGTTCTTTGTTATCGATGTGTTAATCTATGTAACGGAATTTTTGAACGTGATTTTAGCTCCTTTCACGAGCCAAAATAATCCGAAATTTTTGCTTACATAGCAATAATAATCAATTAGTATTCTGAGTGTTTCTTATTGCAAACAGAGGTTAAATAAAATCAAAGTTACAGATCAGATAAGACGTGTACAGAAACGAGCTACAATTTATAAAAAAATAATTAGCGTATACTTCTAATTAAATTTCCTAGTAACATAACTATGTAGAACTCATTTTTATATACATACTTACTTTCAATTAACAATAAGACAAGTTACGCTTAGTACTTTCGTTTGAAACTCACATGTTCAGAAGCGTCGTTCCACGCCAAAGGTAATTTATAACAGGCAAAAGTTGGCCTAAATTCCGGCCACGGCTTATATAAATCCACATGGAGATACCTACTGGTCATCAATTTAAAAGTTGGTGAGTATTTTCAGTGCTTCTGGTGCCAAACAGTAGGGCGTTAATGGGCTGGAGAGAGAGTGAGTATTTTCATCCAAAAATCACGTTACTTTATAGATTAAAGCTGGTCACATTCGAAATTGCATATTAGGTCATACAAAATGTAATATTTCTACTGGTTTATGAGGAAGTCACAAACACAATTCCTTGGCTTAAATTTTTCACGTAATATTTGACTGGCAGACATACAATAAACTAATCCTAGTTATAAAATATTCCGTTAAAATTTAAAACAATATACATATACGAGTATATCTTATATATAAAATTCACGTGTCACAGTGTTAGTTACCGTACTCCTCCGAAACGGCTAGACCGATTTTTATGAAATTTTACATGCGTATTCAGTAG
The DNA here is from genome assembly GCA_916999025.1 of Orgyia antiqua. Lineage (NCBI taxonomy): Eukaryota > Metazoa > Arthropoda > Insecta > Lepidoptera > Erebidae > Orgyia > Orgyia antiqua. The sequence goes on from OU779862.1 coordinate 28,327,586, forward strand.
GTCTGAGAATCGGCTAACATCTATTTTTCAAAACTTTTTTTTTAGTATGACCAAACAACGTTTGCCGGGTCAGCTAGTCTAATATATAAAATTCACGTGTCACAGTGTTAGTTACCGTACTCCTCCGAAACGGCTTGACCGATTCTTCTCAAATTTTATATACATATTCAGTAGGTCTGAGAATCGGCCAACATCTATTTTTTAGTATGGCAAAACAACGTTTGCCGGGTCAGCTAGTCTTATATATAAAATTCACGTGTCACAGTGTTAGTTACCTTACTCCTCCGAAACGGCTCAACCGATTTTCCTGAAATTTTGTGTACATATCCGCTAGGTCTGAGAATCGGCCAACATCTATTTTTCAAACCTTTTTTTTTGGTGTGGCAAAACTACGTTTGCCGGGACAGCTAGTATGTATATATATATTGTTAACATTTATCTTTCAATTTTAACGGAAATTGAAATGGTTGAAGAAATTTAATTTTAAAGAACACTTGCCTCGTCTTTGATTTCCCAGGAGTCTTAACTTAAAAGAAACCTAAGGGTAGTTATGAGTTGGTTCTGTACAAAAGTCATTTCAGTATAACATTATGTCTTTTTAATATCGTTTTAGCTCAAACTTTTTTAATGAAACATTTTTCTCTTAAAACCGTTTTGATTAGAGAAGTTTCTCAATTCTGCAGTGTTTTACGTATAACTTATTAACGTCACAGGACGTTGTGATATTTTAGTTTCAGTAAAACTATATTTTTAGGAATATCTCTCTTCCTCCAGCACATTAACTTCCCATTCTTGGGTACGGGCCTTATGCACTTTAGGAGGGATTATAATCTGCTATGCTGCGCTGACCAAACGTGTTGGCTCTGGATCTTTTCGAGTTTTTCGTTTCTCACAGAGGATTTTATCTGTATATAATATTCCGTAGCTGGGTTTAACAGCATCTTGAGAAGGTAATGGGGTGGCGACACTTGTATTCTTAATTTGTCATCATACGGACAATTTAGGATTGTATAGGGTTGTTATCAGGACGCAGTTAGCATATTCTACAACCAATTAATCAGCTTATTGTTTATTATTACAGTGAAGTTGGTTAAAAAGACCATCCCATAGCAACTCTTTATTCTAAACTTACTTGACACTTCAGCCAAAATTATTTAGTATGAGAATTATAAATATTCATTATTTTAACCACTAACCTTGTTTAAATAAAACTACTTTTTACGGATTTAGACGCGTATATTTGTTTTAAATTTGGGCCCGACGTTACGGAGACTTTGCAGTCACCGTAATCACGGGTGAGACTGAGCTGTAATGTCTTCTACGATCAGTTATTACGAGGGCCAAAATTTAAAACAAATATATGCGTCTAAATCCGTAAAAAGTAGTTTTATTTAAACAAATGAGTCGCGCAATTGTTAGAAAATATTACACTAACCTTGTTTTTATATAAAAGAACCTAATTTCATAATTTTAATTCTGAATGTCTGTGTAATAATTAGCACCTTATATTGAACTAGTAGCCCTATCCTGAAATGAGAGAGCTTCATCAGATAGTTTAGTTTATTATTTGTAATCTCATTATTTGATGATATCGTTATTCGATGACAATAACAGTACGGAACCCGTAGTGTGCGGGTCCAACTCTTAACCGGGTTTTAAAACTCTTTTTTCAATTTAATAAATCAAATTGTGGTGGAAAAAGTGATCACCGCCAGCGCGACTTAAACCCACGACCTCGGAATACCGTTCCGTAGCTCTGCCAACTGAGCTTATTGCGGTCGTGCTAACAGTAACCAATTAGACCAACACAATCGTTGTCTTTTTTCAATGTCAGAAGTTTTAGAAACGCTAATTAAGTTTTATAAAATGTATTTTTATTATTTCTTTTAACATGAAAAGATATTAATCACTTTAATAGTTTAAGGAGTTTCTTGAAGTGACTTTTGTTTTGAGGGATTACTAACGATAATTTCTCAAAGAACAAGACGAAGATCTTAAAACTTTAAGCCAAGAATTAGTTAGAAGTTGAAAGTTTGTCCGTGTTTTATAATTATTTGGATAAGGTTTTTGAAGCTATTTATTTACGGCAATTCTTTGGAACAGGAGCTTGCCTTTTGAGATCTATTAGTAATATAATAAATTCAAAAGTTAAAATTGTAAGATGTATTTTATATTACAAGTTTGTTGGCATTATTTATTCATGATATCGCTGTAATAATATTACTTGATGTCGCTGTAACTTTTCTGGTTCTTCTATACTCTTTTGACAAACTGTATCTAAATATGTGTATTGTCCTTTTTATTATTATTAATACGCTTTCATTTGCTTTGTTTTATCTATCTACAAAACAAAATTTTGTGTTTTTCACCCATTTTCAAGTTGCAATAGTTAAATTGATCTTAATTTTTTTACGTAATGAATATCAGTTATTTATGATATGACAGAGAAATAGTTTAAAAAATCCAGATTTTACATCCGCATTTTTAGTCCAACTTAAAATTCTCTAACACATGCGCGATTTATTCGTTTGAACTGTAATAATTGTTCGTAGAGGACACACAGCTCAATCTCACCCGTGACCATGGTGACTGCAAAGTATCCGAAACGTCGAGCCAAAATTTAAAACAAATACACGCGTCTAAATCCGTAAATAGTAGTTTTATTTATGCAAAAACTTCCTCAAACATACTTTTTACACAATCCTTTCATTAATTACTTCAACAGTCAGAATATTTCTGTGCTGGTGATAAATAGTTAGCCTTTGTCAATTCTGTTATATGCTAATACTGGTTGATTACAGAGCTGGGTGCTAGTTTCTCCTGTTGAATATTGATTACTGCTTTATACCATGGTAAGAGTTTTATATATTCATTGCGAATTATCCTTCACTGTAATAACTAATAGTATTTTATAATAATAAAATTATTTTTACAAGCTTTTATTAGCTTCACTTGTATGTTTGTTTGTATGTTTGTAACCGACTCCTTTGGACGCTATTTTGACCCACTTTAAACGGTCAGATTCTATTCAAATTTTGCACACCTGTCAAAGACCGATGACAATGCAATAATTCGATTAAATAAAGCGTGTTTTTTAGTTTTTTTAAACTATTATTTTTTAAGTATATTACGCATTGATATCGATGACTTGCTGCTTAATAAAGGTGTTTAATTATTATTATAAGTTATTTGTGTTTTACATTTATATTTTATATTACTAAGGTAATTTATAAGAGATTTATAATTAAACAATTGACGTCTAAAATTACTCCAGCACTCTACAAAATGAAGCATTAATTGCGAACGCCTACAGTTTGATTTGACCGGAAGCTTTAATATTCATCAACCATTATTGCCAACATAAAAAAGCTACTTAAATCATTCTATATTGAAAATTCGTCCTTGTCGTATTTTGAAGAAAAATCTCAATTATAAATTTTGTGAATTTTATTAAAATTATTTAAATGCGTTACAAATTGATTTGTTTACGTGCGTTTTTCTTTGATTTTAGATAAATACTTAGACTAATTGCTATTTAAATCTTTCGTGCACATTTTCCCATAGGAGTAGGATACCACGATGGTAGAAATAAAACTCGTTCATGGAATTATGACCATACCATTAACCATATACCCATTGAATTTAGAAACGGTAACGTACCCAGACAATAATCCCATAAAATAATATTAAGAACAGATTCCATAGCTACTAATCATCAGACATTTTACTCAGCTTAGAAAATACTTTAGTGAAAATCTTTCAGTAGAGTTGTGTGATACCATATATATTACGAATTCTTATTTACATCATAAAATAAAAACGATTATGTTGATAGCTTTGTAAAAAGGTAAATGGAACAGAAATTTAGACAGAAACAAGACATAACAATAAAAAAAGATGGTAACGAAAAGACAAAGAAAATACTAACATAAAGCCCGAATGAAGATTGCGGCCAGATTATTCATTGTTATATGTTTCTTAATAACGTACAGAAAGCAACATTACATTAAGTAAAAAATATGTTTTTACGTTATTTACATTTAAAAAGAGCACCAGAAGTTCACGATCTTGGATACTGTACTGATAATAAATAAAACCAATTTTTACGGACTTAGACAAATGTAAATCCTTAAAAACTTATTTGGATAAATGATTCGCGCAAATGTTATAAAAATATAAAACATGTTATAAAAATATAAAACTCTGTTAAAAGTAACTGAGCTTTGTTCGTGCTGATCTGATGATATCTGCATGTTTATATTTTTTATCAAGAGGTCTTTAGAATATTTTCTAACACTTGCGCGACTCATCTGTTTAAATAAAACTACTTTTTACAGATTTAGACGCGTATATTTGTTTTAAATTTTGGCTCGACGTTTCGGATACTTTGTAGTCACCATGGTCACGGGTGAGATTGAGCTGTGTGTCCTCTACGAACAATTATTACAGTTCTAACGAATAAATAGCGCATGTGTTAGAGAACTTTAAGTTAGACAATATACGCGTTGGAATATACGCGTCTAAATCCGTAAAAAGTAGTTTTATTTAAATTAGGTCTTTAGAAGATGCTGCACATTATTGATTGCTCCGTCTTTTAGTAGCAGAGTATCTCTTTTACCAGTGTACAGTCAGTTGACTTGTATATTCGACATTTCAAATAATTATGTGTAATATGAGATCGCAGACATCTATAGACGAGATAACTTATTTTTGCAGTTATGAAATGTATACAATAAGGAGTGTTTTATATCAATCATAAATGTATATACGAATGACCATCTGTCTGAAATCTCATACTAAAATTCCTTGTTTACCTTACACATTTTTGACAAAATTTAAAATTACACAAAATTTTGCTATCTATCGTAAATGAATTGGATTAAAATCTTTAAGCCAATCTTTAGAAAACTCAAAGAAATAGAGGATCAACTTTATTTACCTAAAGATATACCTAGTGATATAATAGTGAGTAGTAAATCAAGTGGAAGCGAGGACTGAGTGAGCAGGAGTTGTCTGCCTGAGTGCTCGTACAAACGAAGTTACTTGTTGAAAGCGATGTAGTCTTTAACTGAAGAACTATTTAACATTCAAGGTAGAAATTTGACATACTTTGAAAGTTTGCGTAACTCTGCTTTGTATAAGCCCTGATAGTTTATAACAGACAGTAAACCTAATTTGGATGTCTCTGCCGAAACTTTAATTATTAAATCTTATATAGAATCTACTGTTTAAATTATACAAAAATAAATATTACGAACTTTAACACGCTTATTTTAGTTCGGTACCTGTCTATCAATGTATTGATCTATGTAACGAAATCTTTGAAAGTATTTTTCACTAACTTACAGTAGTCGGATTGATCTGAAAATTTTCACACATTAAATTCAATGACAATGCAATAATTTACAATAATATTCAGGATTTTCAAGCGTGTTTTTTTTGACAATAAATATAGATAGATTATGGTATCTATCGAATCAAATAGATTGGATGAGAAATTAAATTGCTTTTCATAATTAAATTAACCTAACGTAGACCTTTTTATTAAAAAGCTGTAATATTTTATGATTCCTATTTATATAAAAGTAATTTCTACACATAAATATACCTGATGGTGGGTTGCATACATTTTATTACGCACACATAGATATGACTTTAAGCCAAGAGGCACATTAACAAGCAACTACTAAAATAAAAATTTTACTTTAAGAATTTCGTGCACATTTTTGCATTGGAATGGTAATAAGGTCTGTGCTGGATATAAAATAAAAGTTTTATAGCAAGTTTACAAAGCGTAAAAAGCCTTTGCTATAATAATCTCTCCTTCTTAATATGTTTTTCATCGTAATTTAGCGAGTAGGTACGTGAGCGAACAAAATAAGTGTTGTAAACAGCAGTAAGTACCTAGTCATAAAATGTTGAGTACCTCATAACTGTCAAATATCGTAGATAGTGAGTTTGACAAAAATATACGAATAAAATGCAGACTCTAATATTTTCACATGAACGAAATAGTGTAAGTTACCTTAGTTTACAACTTTTTTTAAAATATTTTTAAGTATCTAATTCAAGCATAGATTGTATAGCTTGCTTTGGGATAAGATGACGTCGTATGAAATGCCTGTAATAAAAAAATAAAAAAACTAGTAAAAGTTAATCTGCTTTTTAGGAATAGAAAAATCAAAATTTATTTATTTAAGATTAACTACTCGTGATTTTCAGCTATAGTATTAGAGTGGAGATACATATACTCACACAATTTACTTTTATGCACAATTTCTACACGTGCAATTGTATTCGTGCAATATATACGTGCAATTGTATTCTATAATGGGATTGAATCCAATCATATTTTAGAAAGAAAATGAATGCGGGTTATTATCAAGAGATTATAATATAACTTGTGCCATTGCATAAAATTAAAAAATATTCTCCATTATTTTGTTACCAAAATTAATTTTTATTCAAAATGACTAAAATTATACTAAAACAAAAAAGGTTCCGTGTAATATCAATGCAAATAGTCCGTTATCAAGCATGTAAGTACATATTTCTCGCCTTTACATCATCATTTTCTTCCTGCGATCAGATAATTTAGAAGTGTTCTCCGGGCGGCCGACCGGCAAGTCGTAAACTTTACTTTTTATGAGCCATTATTGTCGATAATTTCTAAGAGGGTTTTAGGAACAGCCGAATTTGGAAATTTGAAAACAGCGTAATATGAATTTTATGAAATTTAATAAAACCTGATAAAAGAGTAAACGATTAAAGAAAACTGAACTTCAATAGCACTGAATGGCTATTAAAGTTCAGTTTCCTTCCAGTTATAGTTTTGTAACATACTTTATTATCATGTTATTTTATTTCCTAAAATGGGAATTAAATGACTACTTATATACAAAAATTGTTTTTTTTTTTTTTTATATACTACTAAGTTGGCGAACAAGCGTACGGCCCACCTGATGGGAAGCGGTTACCGTAGCCTATAAACGTCTGCAACACCAGAGGTATCACTCGCGCATCGCCGACCCTGTAGGAATCGTTTGACACCTTTTTTGAAGAACCCCATACTGTAGTCCAATGGGAAAACCTCTTGAAAATTGTATTCTATTTTCCTTCATTAAACGTTTTTGTAGACACTTTGCAACAAATATAAATTCAAAATGAAGTGGAAGAAAATTGTTTTGCCCTATAGCGAATACTTATCAATACATTTGATATTTCTGACCTAAAATAATATCAAAATAAGTAAAATTTTTAAAATATTATCAAAAACATAAAGTTAACTAAAAATTAGTATCTATATGTACTTTTCTAATTTAAATATATACGCTTAGTTTTAATCAATGCTTACCTAACAACACAATCAGTGTCTTATTGTGTTATAGAACGATGTTAAGTATATAAAACATCTATGCAAGAGTTATCTGAAATTATCATACATAACTAACTTTAGATGATGTGCTTCATTTGGTGCCATGTTTGTTCTTGCAAATTGATTGGATAAACCGTTGCGTTCATTCTAAGATTTAATGTCTTGTTCGAAATTGAAAATTACGTTTATTAGTTCGTATTTTCATATAAAATATTTTGATAGCAAGCTTAAATCAAGCAAAGCGTAATAGTAGTGCTTAGAAAGACGAGAAACACATACTTAATATGGCATAGATTTAAAAAAGTAAAAAAATGTGGTATTAGTAATTTGGCTATGGCGGCTTTTCAACGAGTAGACCTAGGCGTCTTGACTTTTCTGAAGGTTGTACCTATGTCGTTGTCGAAGGTTGTACGTTCCTACACATTGATGCAAGTTTTATTAATAGTTGTCTTTGATTTCGTCGTTAACATGCAGACAGACAACAGAAAGTACTGAGGTACTTCGTACCTGCGTCTAGAATTGGAATCACCTCTTCTCTCATTAAAATGTAGCCTACATTATTTTAAACAAAGTGACTAGTTGTGCCGTTAAAGATCAATTCACAGAATTATTTACTCATCTATATTTGTAAGGATTTACATGTAGTAGGTACTAAAAAAATTGGTCAAGTGCGAGTCGGACTCGCGCACGAAGAGTTCCGTACCATTATCTATGCAACATAAGGCAACGTTATTAGTATCGAGCAAGAAACGGTAAAAAAATCATGTTTGTTGTATGGGAGCCCCCCTTAAATATTTATTTTATTTTATTTTTAGTATTTGTTGTTATAGCGGCAATAGAAATACATCATCTGTGAAAATTTCAACTATCTAGCTATCACCGTTCTTGAGATACAGCCTGGTGACAGACGGACGGACGGACGGACGGACGGACGGACGGACAGCGAAGTCTCAGTAATAGGGTCCCGTTTTTACCCTTTGGGTACGGAACCCTAAAAACAAAATGTACGATAACATTAAAATAGAATGCCAAAAATAAAACAATCGTGACCCAGTAAGATCTGATACCGATCACATTTCTCTTCAGTAATCCTGAAAAAGTGATGCAGCTCGAACATTACGAGAATTGGTACAAAAACGATTCCGAATCTAATATAAATAAAACCTTTCAGAGTCGTGTTTTAAATCCAATTTTTTGGGATTGCACGAATTCTCTATTGGATAAATTTATCAAACGCAGGAAGCCCGTTATTTTACATTTTAGAAGTACTTATATGAATTTAGCAAGATGTATATTTTGATGGAAATAATAATAAAAATGATTTGAATATAAATATTTTTAAAGGCATATTTTTTAACATTGGCGCGTAATTAACCACCTAAGAAGTTATAGTTCTTTGTAAACAAATCTTCGCGTGAACCTCCATTTATAATGAAAGCAATAGCATTTTTTAAACGAAGAAGCTGTGTACAGAGAAGTAGGTATAAGAACCGTCAAGCTTATTTGACGATCTAGAATTATCACACAATTATACTGCTAATTTTTTATTGGTGATTGCAAAGTATTAATACTTAGCGATCACCTAAAAGACACAAAATTAAATTAGGAATACAAGGGAATCAAGTACCTATCTGAAATGTACTTCAAAGATTGAAGGTAAGAAAGAACGTCCATTCAATGAACGACTCGCATTTATTTTCTTTCTCAATTAGGATAAACCTCAGGTAAAATAACGAATGAGATTTCAACTAGGAATCTCAGTGCCTTTATAGGTTAAATTCATATATGGTCTTAATCATAATGACTTATCGGAGGTTTAAACGGAGATTTTATCGGAGAGATAATAAACGTTTTAGCGTAAAAAGACTATTATGAATAACAAGTTTTGACAATTTTCGCGGACCGATTTTAACGAACTTTTCAACCTCCGATAAGTCATTATGAATAAGACCATTAATCTTTAGAATATACTAGCTGTTCCCCGCGACTTCGTACTCGTGGAATTTAGCAATTTTTCCCCATTTTTGCAACGTTTTTCACTTCTGTATCGCTCCTATTGATCGTAGCGTGATGTGATATAACCTATAGCCTTCCTCAATAATTTCACTATCCAACACTGAAAGAATTTTTCAAATCGGACCAGTACTTCCTGAGATTTGCGCGTTCAAACAAACAAACAAACAAACAAACAAACTCTTCAGCTTTATAATATTAGTTTAGATGATGAAGCCAGATATCTTTTATAAATAAATAATTAAAAATGCTTTAAACCTCCTGAAAACAGATTCTATCTTACAAAGTTATAATTGTTAAATTAATAACTGAAACCGCAGTAGATCAAAGGTACCCTAAGATGCTTTACTAATTACTTGTTTAATTACACAAAACGGAACCTTTACCATATTCTATATGTAACTATCGATTTCACATCCTTTCAATGTTATGAATTTTAAGCTGTGTTACAAGTATCGTGTGTTTGCCTACTTAAGTAGGCATTATTATCACTATATCCGTAAATATGTAAAGCAAAATTGCCTAATTAGTTCAAATTATTAAGCTGTACGAAAGTAAATAAACTAAATTATAGTGGAAAAAATTATAACCATGAGCGGGACTTAAACCCACGACCTCGGAATTCCGTTCCATTGCTCTTCCATCTGAGCTATCATGGTCCCCGCATATGTTTACCAAATCTTCCACTACATTCTTCTCAATGTGAGGTAAACATCGTGCGATGTTTTGTGTACAGCGCCATCTATTGAGCGGTTTGCATCAACTCGATCAATCGATCACTTAGTGTTCTTTACAGAACACAATTGGACCGAAATAATGAATTTATTTAGTAAAAGCATAGCAAGTCAATTGCAAAAAATAATAAATTAATGTAGAAATACATGTAGTCATTATTGGTATTCCGAGGTCGTGGGTTCAAGTCCCGCTCATGGTTATAATTTTTTCCACTATAATTTAGTTTATTTAGTAAAAGCATAGCAAGTCAATTGCAAAAATTAATATATTAATGTAGAAATACATGTACAGTCATTATTGGTATTCCGAGGTCATGGGTTCAAGTCCCGCTCATGGTTATAATTTTTTCCACTATAATTTAGTTTATTTAATAAAAGCATAGCAAGTCAATTGCAAAAATTAATAAATTAATGTAGAAATACATGTACAGTCATTATTGGTATTCCGAGGTCGTGGGTTCAAGTCCCGCTCATGGTTATCATTTTTTCCACTATAATTTAGTTTATTTAGTAAAGATACAACTAGAAAAATATTGAGCAGTAGGTTTATACATACTACTATCTTCTACAGCACTCTGTGTTTTGTTGGAAGTCTAAAATGCAAAAGTCATTAGTTTTAACTTAATCCAACTATACGTACGAAAGTTTGTTCTAAATAGCAAATAAAACAAAGTAGTTTAACATCTAAATGGAATGGTAATGAGAGAACAACCGTAGCCGAAGCGATCACTCTAAAATCCGATAATGGCCACATTTTTCCTCTATAATCCTGAAATAGTGATGCAGGCCGAACATTACGCTGATACCTATAAGTTTTCTTTGTATAATTTTCTTTGTAAAAGAAACTATGATTTCATAAAACAAGAATTTATTTATTAATCCTAATAAAATCCTTTATTTTTATCGCCAACATACCTGCCTTGAAATTGTAATCAATATTTTTGAAGTTATCAGAAGCAAATTTTTAAAAAGCTCATAATTGTTAAATATACCGTTTCTTTAATCGCGTAAATAATTTATTAAAAAGCCACACTTACCTTCATTCCGGTTCAAACCCAGTAGTTATAATTATTTAACAATTATGAGTTCAAATCGCGATAGGTAGTTTAAAAACGCTGTTATATTTAAGCATATGTTTTTAATTATCATGTAACATACAATCAAAGAATGTCTATCCCTAGTAAATTTTCATGGAACTCAAGTCACTAGTCAGCCATGTTCGTCACCCGGAAACATCCATTAGAAGTTGCGATCGAACTCATTCATCTTTCAAAAGTAGGTTGACATGTTCGGAACCTTGCTATATAGCTCTTTGCATGCTTATAACTTTACTAAAATTATAAATCTGTTGGTCTAAAATCTACTTGTCGATACAAGGACGTTTATAGCTCCTTCTCGCAAAAATTACCGAATGGATTTTAATGAAATTTACAGCCAGTATAGCTTATAGATCAGAATTATACATGCTACATACAGCTATATATAGATAATTACGCTATCCGTGTAATAAGAGATTAAAAATACAGGTATACATACTATATATCGGGAGTGGCCCACAAGTCGATCGCGCGACCAATTTTGGTCGATCACTCGCAAGTTCCTTGAGGGGACGCATTCAATGCCAAATGTTTCTAGTACTTGATACAGGAATGAACATGTACGCAGCTCATGCTTCGAGTAGAGAGACGTTCAGCGTGGCCACTTTTAGTAGTTTTAATTCCCCTGGACAAACTTTTTTAACCCATTAAATAAATATTTATGTATGTTGCTGGAACTCACAAGAGTGCACGGCGGCTTAAAATCACATTTCATAAACATCCCCCTTCTCACCTAAGTAATAGGTCGATCGCAACTCAATTTTAAAATAAAAGTAGATCTTATGTGCACAAAAGTTGGCCACACCTGCTATATATTATAGACAAATATTACGCTATCCGTGTAATGACAGATTAAGAATACAGCTATCACTAATCCATTAGTTCCTTGGGGTGATTTAAATGTGTTGAAGTTTAAAAAAAAATTGCTAATGTTTAAAATAATATGTTCAAAAAGGAAGTATTGTCTAATAAGGTAAAAATCAGAGATTATCCTTTTTCTTAAAGAAAATATCATAAGTATTAATGTTACATTATTCAATAGAGTACGTAATAGAAGAGCTTTGATGAAATATAATCCTGTTTATGTAATGAATAGCGTTGATCATTGTCTTACTGTGAAAAGGCAGAAATTTATTGAAATATTGAATTATAGTTAATTCAATCCTACTAATATTATAAAGGCGAAAGTTTGTATGTATGGATGTTTGTTACTCTTTCACGTAAAAACTACTGAATGGATTTGAATGAAACTTTACCACAATATAGCTTATACATCAGAATAACACATAGGCTACAAATTGGCTGGACCGATTTTGATGAAATTTTATTTTATACAGAATTGTATGGCAAAACAACGTTTGCCGGGGCAGCTAGTATTTCAATAAATTTCTGCCTTTTAACTTAGAGATTTAAATGATTAAGTTGCTTAAGCACTGAAATAATAACTTTATAATTAAGAACTTTATAGAGTTGTCGACAGTATTCTAGCAAAAATGCTGTCGTCAACTCTTTAAAACTCTAAGATAACGTTGTCATTAGATGATTGATTGCTTCAAGTATTCTAACGAAGTAGTATCACACAGTTTTAAGCCGTAATATATATTATTTTTAATATTTGCGACTACAGGTTGTTTTTGAGTCATCTTACGACCGTAACATATAGCACTCCATAATCGAGTCTCTTTTTAGTCTATACCTAGCTGTGGCCGCGACGCGTACGGCGTGGAATCGTGTAATATTTGTTTTTCGCTAATGCTACGCTCCTACTGGTCAGCGTGATGTAGCCTATATGTATAGTCTTCCTCGATAAATTGCTTATCCAACATAATTAAAAAAAAATATATTCGAAACAGTACTTAGTTCCTGAGATTTGCGCTTTCAAATAAACTCTTCAGCTTTATAATATTAGTATGTCTGCCTTACTGAACGGGGAAAAGGGTGTGACGGTATGATAATGATAGGTTTTCTTCCGGATTTCTGCCAATACGGCTAAAGTTTTAAAGATAAAGATTTTACTCCCAATATATTTTGAAAATTAACATATTATTATTTGAATTGCTTACATCAAAAAAACCAAACTAACAAATGCAGTACGCGTGTGCTAACGGAAGGAAACCTGTCCAAACCACAAAATTTATGACGAGATTTCCTATAATATAAATCTACGTCTGCAAACCGCGTAATGTTATTTTATTTGGAAACCTCTTATTTATTTTCCTGGAAAACTGCTTGTAGATTTATCAATTGATTTACTGACATAACGCTGTGCAACATAGGTAGTTTTATTTATCGCCCGACATGTGATACGTTCAAAAATAGAGTAAACAGGCTTGTTACATAGTTGATATGCTTTACTACCCAAAATTCCATTGCCGCTTACTATCAAGTGGAATGGAATCAAGTGCCAACATGTTTTACTTGAAAAAAGAAAGATTTCATATGTACTTTGATTTTGTAAAAAATTAAGCTAATTCTCTCGTTTGTCGTTCGGGTTAAATATTGCAGAATGCTAGGAAAATAGCTGCTATAACCTCACTTCTATTTATTTTCATTATTTTTTCAAGTGGACTGAAAAATTTAATTTAAACCAACAAAATTAAGTTAAGGTTAAAAGACTTAAAAGTAATGTTGGGAAGGGTTCTTGAGGAAATGATGTAATAAGTCTCACTGTGTTAATTAATGAGGGTTAATTATTTTCATGATTTTAATTTAAGTAGATAATACAATTTATACATTTTATTAGGAACACGAAGCTATATCATTAGGTCAGGTATTAAAGCTTTTAATTCAATATTATAAATAACTTACACCATACACCACAATATTTACTTAAGTAAGTACTTAAGTGTTGATGCACTGTGCAAAGGGTAACACTTCTCAGTGCGTTACGTTCATCGAGCCTTTGTATTCATAGACAAAACTTAGCTATGCATTCAGTTTAACAAACGCATAGTGCGCTTCACCACTTAAGTATTGTTTGTGAAATGATTTTGCTACCCCTGTGCGTCCATGCCTACTATGAGACCTCACAGTAACGTTTGTGATTACGGCTGTTAATAATTTAGTATTTTTTTAAAAAAGATCAATCGACTTCATGTGCCTTTAAAATTTGAGGGTTTTCTCGATTTCTCAAGAGATAATTATCAGATCCTGAGCTTTGCAAAAAATAATCATCAAAATCGCTTCGGCCAGTTAAAAATTATGAGGTAATGAACATAAAAAAAACATACAGACCAATTGAGAACCTCCTCCTTTTTTGAAGTCGGTTTTAAGCGTAACTTATAATTAAAACTTAAATCACATAAAGTTGTATTTATAAATTAAATGTTGTTAAAAGTAAGTGTTGTTTGGAATACAATACCGTAATTTTTATTTTATAATATTTAGTTTTTAACACCAGAAAAGTGACCAAAAAATTACGCAAGAAACCTTAACTAGGCACTGACTTTTCTATGTGTCCAAAAATATTTAAAATTTAATGTGAATTAATAGCTTACCCTAGCACATATACCTATTGCTATCATACTTTACTAAATAAAAACTTATACTTTAGCCACAAATTGAGGTATTATTAGCACTTTTAACTATTACTATGGGCGATATAGTCGCAAAGCGACCAAGCCCTTTAAATAAAATAAATAAATAAATAAAACCATTACTAGCTATGTGAATCTGACTACTCATACTTTTACACTTGCTGTAATCATTACCCTGGCTTTAGTCGATCACTTAGGGGCGTAATTCATTTACACTACAATAGTTTTACATGTTTTCTTTTCGGCTCTTGTAACTTTGCTGATATTAAATACCTATTTTTTTCCATTTTTTTTATAGCGAATCATAAGAAATTCAGTATTTGTCCCATAACACGAATGGATTAATCTCTTTATATTTTCCAAATGATTAAATACTAAACGGAAATACGTGAATAAGAGACTGAAACATTCAAGTCCTATCGTGTGATATCCATTCCATCCATCGTTTTCACTTCGATAGTTTTTCTTTTATAGAATGATAGTTGACGTTTCCAAGTTTTGACTTCAATAGATATTTATTGTACACAAATTGTATGACTTTGTACGTGTGGAATTTAGAATAAGTTTTTTGCGCATTATCAAATATCATTTGTCCTTTCTCAGACTCTATGCCATCTCTGTATACAAATTTGATTCAGTTTAGTTCTGTTGTTTTGGCGTCAGACCGACAAACAAGGTTTCTTTCATATTTGAAATGTAACTATCAGTTTAATTTCGCATTTTGTATGCATATATAAATTAGAGCAAGTCTTCCATAATTTGCACTCTCATGAGATAAGTCCTTTTTATGATTGTTTAACTGAGATACCAACAGGTTACAAAACTAACGATTGTACCTACTTATTTATTTTTTAAGACGATACCAAAATAGCTTCGTGCATTTTTCTATGTACGAAGTTTTCATTGTTTCTTTAGATTGAATGGCTAGAGCTCTAATTTTTAAGTATATGTTTTTTCAATATATGATCTAGGATCGCATCAACTCAGAAACGCGAAAGAAAAAAATTTTCTCGATAGAAAATCTTGGCGAAACAACCTCTCAAAATTTTTATTTTTTTCATTTGTCGGTCTATTATCGCGTATTAACTAATGAAATAACTTTAAAAACATAAGTAACTATTATATATAGAAACACGTAAATCAGAATTAAAATATATTTAGTAGATTTTGAGTAAATAGGAAAAGTATCCCTAATTCTTCATTTTCTGTGCCTACTGGCTGTGTTAATATGTACGTGTCGGCGATGATATATGATAATATTGATGTAGGCCCTTAAGAATAAAGATTACCAAACATACAACGTTACAATAGCCACTACTTCCAAGCTCAAACGGTCCAAAAACGGCTTGAAATAAAATTTTAATAGGTTGGTACTAAGATAGATTTAATTCCAGATTAAAATATAGGCCACTTATAAGGCCACTAAAAGGCGGTGACATCATTCAATAACGAAATTATATGATTAACGAACATACTACGATGACTTTAAACTCAACGTCAACGTTAAGCTAAAAGTTATGAACTATTATTTGTAAGTATTTCTATGTTTTGTCTGTGTAAAAAATATTGCTAGAACATTCAAAGTACTTCAAATACCTACGTTGAATAGCTCTTTTGCTAAAGACTAACATCGCTTTCGGCAACTAACTTCGTTTGAGTAAGCACTCAGACTAAGAACTCTTTGCTCACTCAGTCCTCGCTTCCATTTGGTTTACAGAAGATATTATATTTATTTCTGTAATGGTTTTGTAAATAAATTTTTGTTGCCATCTTAGGGGCCTAGGTTTATTATATGGACAATAAGCTTTTACGTGTCTTACACAAGGCAGCTCTTGTAAGATACTAAGGTCTCTTTCTCTAAGCAATGATACTTTCTTTTAAATTGTTTTATGTAGGTGCATAATAATCTGAAACAACTAGTAAGATTTTAAATAACTAGACAAATATATATTTCTCTCTCTCTCTCTGTCTATCAACGTCCCAATGCTGGGCACAGGCCTCCTCCACTTTGAGAGGGATCATGGTCTACTGCGCCGCATTGAACGTTGACGTTGTGTGAAATGTCCATGAATATTTATTTATTATTATTATTATTGACCTAGTATGTTGGCACAGGGTTTAGTTTCGACTTTCCCGGTTGTCACAGTAGACGTTTACTGATTATATTGTCCCTTAGCTGGCTCTTACAGCACCCTGGGAAAGAATTACAGTTGAATTACGTTAAAAACAAATTAATGTTTAAACACAAATTGAAACAAATTTTATAAATAAACTAAAAGCCAGTTTTATATAAGAGGCTATTTATTTCAGCTTCGCTAGGGCTAACGAGTACTCACCCTCAACGTTACTCAAATATTAAAAATCCAATAATTGCTAGTTCGACCTTTAATGATTCGCCGTTAAAGTTACTTCACCTCAAGTGCTACTTGTATAATCTAGAAAGAAAATTCACAGCGGTTTATTTGGAATGGTTTCGATTTTAGTTGAATATTAAAATTGTTTTAGTATTTATTAAATAACACAGGTATAATCAAATTATTTTGGGGTCAAGAGTATAGATAAACGTTAGATCAACTTAGCTTTAGATCTCTAATAATTACTATCATACTATCCGCTGCCCGCAACCTCGTAGGCGTGGAATTTGGATATTTGTTGGGTCGATATAACTACGTACTATATAATAATTTACATATTGTATATATCATCATTTACTTATTGTGCCTATATATCATTATTTGCATATTGTGTGGCATATTGTGTGCATATTGTATTGTGGAGTCTTAGTTATTTTTTCTCTGATAGAACAAGGAGTCTAAAAGCTCTATCTATACTTCTATACTAATATTATAAAGAGGAAAACTTTGTTTGTTTGTTTGTAATGAATAGGCTCAAAAACTACTGGACCAATTTTAAACATTCTTCCACCATTCGAAAGCTATATTATCCGCGAGTAACATAGGCTATATTTTATTTTGGAAAAAATAAGGTTTCGTAAGATATTTGGGTTTTTCAGACACAAGGTGTAAAAAATCAACCAGAAAAGTTACTTATTTTGCGAACGCTGCCTAAACTATAAAAGATAGAACCATAAAATGTTCTAATTAATTGTAGATCTTATAAATATCTACAGAAAAGTCCGTGACACACTATACCCATCTATGTCGAGTGAGGCACAACAACCATTTTTTTATTTTAAAATCTTGATTTTTTTTGGACTACTTTTAAACGCGTTTATTTTACTCATGCTATTAATCCTTATCAAAATAAATTATTTTATCACTAAGTACAGTTTATGTAGATAATATTTGGTCTTTGAATGATTAAAATTGGAAGTTTGGTTTTGAAGTTATGGTGAAATATAAAATATTACGATTTCTGCTGCACTGTCCGTTGCGAAGCGGGCGTCACCAAGGCGGGGGTGCGCGTGCGGGAGGGGAGTTTACAGTATGAGTACTATGAATAAGGTACCCGCGCGGTCGGCTCCCTACGCAGCGGTCGTGCGCGAAGTCTAATAATTTTCGTGCGATTTTTTTTAGATTTCGTTCTTAAAACTACACCTACGCAAAAGTTTATCTCAGAGTTAAACAACAGTTCTTTTCAGAGATAGAATATTACACGCTATTAACATTTTCTTAAACATTTGAAAATGCCCAAGAGAGCCAGGTCTCAGGAACTATTGATTCGATTTGAAAAATTCTTTCAGTGTTGGATAGTACATTTAGTGAGGAAGGCTATAGGTTATATAACATTACGCTGCTACTAATAGAACAGAAGCATTAGTGAAAAATGTTACAAAACGGGGAACATTTTCTAAATTCTACGCGTACGAAGTCGCGGGCAACAGCTAGTAGGTAAATAAAATTTCTCTACCCAATGAAGTGCGGCGTACAGTTTAGTTAACATACAGCTCTGCGCCATAATTAGGCTTTACCAAGTGACCTTTAGCGTAAAAATAGAACGTCTTCAATCTATAATTAAAATATTATTTATTAAGTTATTATTTTTTTTTTTGGAGTATTTCTATTTTTATACCAAAAGACACTATTTAAATTCTAATGTTCAAATATCTATCTCTCAAATATTGTAAGTAGATACCTATTGGTACCGGTTCTACGTGCACAACTGAACTTAACTAAACGATGAAAACTGATAGTATCAACAACACTATTCGGCAATATTAATTGAACTTTTTTATGAAAAAATCTGTATATTGTAGACTGCAGATTTTATTTATTTATTTTATTCTTAATTGTACACCATACAGAAGCATATAACTTAATAATAAAATACAAGATTTTACAATGGGCGGCCTTATCGCTGAACGCGATTTCTTCCAGGCAACCTGGGTATGGATCTAAATGAGGAGCGAGTAGAGTTGTCGGTGCACGAATATTATTATTTTAATATATACATAAAAATATATTATATACCCTATTAATACATATTGTTACGTGCTAGGGTTCGAAGGATTTGGAGAGAAAGACCTGCTGACTCTTTTAGAAGACTTTATTCACTAGCACTAGTTACACACTAAGCACTAGGTCCAAACACTAAGCACTAGGTCCAAACAGTAAGCACTAACAATGTCCTAGGTTGAAGCCAAGTCGTAGGTTTCACTGGTATCACTCTTGATCACTTGTTTTCGCTCTCGAAGTCGCCTTTCTCGTAGCTCAAACAGAACTGCCCGGGCTCGCCTCCCTGCCGCTATTTATATGCGCCGAGACGAGTTCCAGACTATTCCAGAATGTTCCCTACTGTGCGCGAACGTGATCGCCCGGAACGAATGTTTCTAGAAGATTCGCGCATGTACGGTAGTTCCTCTAACGCCATCTAGTATCTAATAGGGGTTTCACTCTGTTCGGTTCTTTAATTGGTTTTACTAGTTGCTGCTAGATGGCGCTAGCTCCTTTGTGTTTTGTGTGTTCGTAACAATATCATAAAATAAAATACACAAATATACAAAATAAAATATAGTATACACTATCAATAAACTCAATAAAATACATAAGAATACATACATACGATTACATATAATAAATACATATACTCTATATGCTTAAAGACAGTACAGTACAAATACTAAGTGCTTAAAATATAGTCCAACTAATTCTATGCTGACTGTTCCAGGTAATGCTCTTTTACCATCTTTTATTATTTTCATCTATGATTTTAATTACTAAAACGTTTACAACGAAAAAGCCAAATCATCAACATACACCATACACGTTTTTGTTGCTTAGTTAAGTTTAAATTTGTTGTGCACGTCGAATTGGTACCACTACGCCGATATTAATTAACAACTTTTCATCAATCATTTATTAAAGTAAAAGAAATAAAAAGTATTTTAATAGAAGAGTGTCTTTCAACTCTTTCAAATGTCAAGAAAATTGTTAACTTGACACTTGAACAGTTGACGGCAGCGTTTCAGCAAATTACGTAATAAAAAGTTATGAGCGAAGAGCCAGTGAATGGTAGTCTTACGTCATTGAGTAAAAGCTGAAATGCTGTATATAATTATATAATATAGCGGGTTATGACTTAGGTTAATGTCATGATAGAATTATGGAGGCATAAATATATACCTACATTCTCTAGAGATAAATTGACATCATGTTACTAATAAAATTATTCTAATACTTACTGTTTATGGAGTGTGAAGAGATATCGTTTCATAACGTTGGATACGTTATGAAACGATATCTCTTCAAATGAAACCACTTTTTACAGATTCCACTCGTAAGGAATTATGTCCTGGTTCTCTCTCTCTCTCAAGACCATTAACATTCCATTGTTGGGCACGGACCGCCTCCACTTTGGGAGGGATTATGGTCTTGAAATTAAATATTTAACGTATTGTTATAGGTTTCTACACTATGTTAAAGGATTTACTATCGATAGAGGGTTATTTTGCATTTTATTTTTTAAGGATTTAGTATTTGATTTATACTCAGAGATACATACATAGGTACCCATTCTACGTGCACAACTGAACTTAACTAAAAATGAAAACAATTATTGGTGTATTTAGATTAATTGGCTATTTTGTTGTGCACATTTATATTAATTGAAATCTTTTGCTTAATAAATCAAATTATGGTGGAAAAAGTGACTGCCGCAAGCGGGACTTGAATCCACGACCTCGGAATACCGTTCCCGAGCTCTTCCAACTGAGCTTATTGCGGTCGTGCCTGCAACATTCAAATTAACCACCACATTAGTCACTCGATTGAGTTTATATATTTTTTACGTACAGCGCCATCTATCAAGATTGCTTTACACCATCTCGAGCAACTACTTAGTATTCTTTGACAGTCACTTTTTCCACCGTAATTTGATTTATTAAGTAAAATGCATGTCAATTGCAAAATTAATAAATTACTTCAATAAATTACTTTAAAATCTTTTGTCTATAATAAACAACTTTTTATCAAGGAAGTTCAGTTAACATTACCGGATTGTGTTATCGACACTATCAAAATTCATTTTTTTAGTTTTGTTTAGTTGTGCGCGTAGAATTGGTACAATTATCGTATATCACATATTAACAGTGCAGTAACACCTAAGCATTCCTGAATTAATTGCTTAGGTAATTGTTGGCTGTATACTCTATGCACCGGGATTGCATAAGCCCATTTGCCGTGGTCACTAATTACTCAGGGATTATTAAACTTAATGGTCTAAAGCTGCTATATCAAGAATCATCTTACCCTCACTATCATAAAAGGATTACAGGTAGTTTAGTTAAATTAAAGTTAGAGAGATTTACTATCTATCTGTCCCGCCCATTAACGTCCCACTGTTGGGCAAGGTAACGTACTTTGGGAAAGATTATGGTCTGTTATGCCACGGTGACCAGGCGTCTTGGCATAGGCATTTAGTTTTAAGTTTTCCGTCAAAGAGTATGTTACCTGCGGTCAAAATCCCTTAGCTGGCTGTCATAGCACCCTGGGAAAGAAAAGAGGTAGTGACACTTGTATTCTTAATCCATCACCATCCGACGAGACTTATTTGACTTGCTTTGCTTTAACTTAATAAATCAAGTGTTCAACAGTTTGGTTGAGTTTAAGTTTCGCTCACGATTTTCATTTTATCACTTCAATTTGATATACTTATTGGTAAATTTACTTAATGCTCGCGGCATATTGTAAATTTTACTGTGGAGAAGGAATACGCAGTTGTCTAAAATATCAATAAAATTTATGTTAGGGATATTTTAGGTAATAAAACTAGAAGGATCAGATTGATGTAATTTATAGCTTTTAACCCCATAAGACTTGTGGAAAGTTATTCCGTTCTTGGCGAAAGGAGAAGCATTTCGTAAAATTAAAATTGGCTTATCGCCTTTCTTATGTTTTAAAATGATTTCCTATATTTCAAAATGATCTTCGCATTTTTTGCCCATTATAAAAGTAAACTTCATAAAACTACTTTTTACGGATTTAGACGCATATATTTGTTTTAAATTTTGGCTCGACGTTTCGGAGACTTTGCAGTCACCATGGTCACGGGTGAGACTGAGCTGTAATGTGTCTTCTACGATCAGTTATTACAGGGTTTACCCACATTCGATTTTAATTTTACATTGACCATAAAGATAGACTTTTACTATAAACTATATCATATTACATTGTGCTCAGACTACATAAAATCAATAACATTATTTTAGTTTCTAAAATACATTAACACAATACCGAAACGTCGAGCCAAAATTTAAAACAAATATACGCGTCTAAATCCGTAAAAAGTAGTTTTATTTAAACAGATGAGTCGCGCAAGTGTTAGAAAATATTAAACTTCATAATTTTGTATATTAAAGCTGTTAGAACATAAGAATTGTAATGCTAAAAACATAATCTTACTCGACTCATAAGAATTCGAGTCGAGTAAGATTATGTTTTTATAACATCGTCTGTACGATGTTATTAAAAACATAATCTTACTCGACGCGGTCTGTGACTATAATATGTTGTAAGCAAAATATTCTAGTAACAAAAAGCGAACAAATATTATGTAAATTTGCCTGAAAATGAAATACTTATATAATATTTTCATATAAGATAAGTACAAAGTTAAAGTCCTATTCCAGTAAAGAAAATGTTATGAGTATTAAGGTTGTAATGTTCAGTAGAGTTGGTAATAAAAGAGATTTGATATATTAAAAGCCTCTATAAGTAATGAATAGCGGTGACAGTAAACTGTCCTTTGTATTAAAAGAATCCAACACGCAAAGAATAAACTAAAACCATAATTTTCACGTAGTTACGTATCTATCCTAATTCCTAATCCTAATCTTCTTCTATATAAAATTCACGTGTCACAGTGTTAGTTACCGTACTCCTCCGAAACGGCTTGACCGATTTTTATGAAATTTTACATGCATATTCAGTAGGTCTGAGAATCGGCCAACATCTATTATTCAAACTTTTATTTTTTAGTGTGTCAAAACAACGTTTGCCGGGTCAGCTAGTAATATTATAAATAGCTGACCCGGCAAACGTTGTTTTACCATACAAACAATAATGTAGTTTATACATCAGAATAAGTTATAGACTACTTCTTATCTCGGAAGAATGCAATGTTCCTGTAGGATGATGAAAATGAACAGATTTTTTATCCTTTTTTTTTTATTAATGGACATACCACACAACGTCCTCTGGTCCCAAGCTAAGCTTTTATGCTTGTGTTATACCAGAATACGGATAGAATACATATACTACTTTTTTTTGTAAATACATACTTATAATACATAGAAACACCCAGACGCAGTACAAACATTTGTATGACAATTACAAAAATCACACAAATGATTATCCCGAGCGAGAATCGAACCCGCGACCTCTTGATTGGCAGTCCGTTACCAGAACCACTACACCACGAGGCCCGTCCTGTTTTTACCGCGGGTAACACCGCGGGGCAGCTAGTATTGTATATTTAAACATCAATGATATCATCATTAATTTAACCTTCTCTCACTCTCTTTAAACCATTAACGTCCCACTGCACTGCTGGGCACGGGCCTACTCCACCTTGGAAAGGCTTTTAGTCTACTGTGCCGCGCTGACCAGGCGTGTTGGCATAGGGTTTAATATTAAGTTTTAGGTCTCTCGTTAACTGCTATAGAAAAAATAGAATATTAAAATATAAGAAAATAAAACATTAGATAAGATAAGAATCTTATCTTATAATATCTCTTAAAGCTGACTCTTACTGGACTGCGAAGAAATTTAGAATTGCTTTTGTCATTTGCTTGCCCTTGAATAACAATAACTTCAAAACTGCAATCATTTCCTAATCCTTAGTTAAGATTTGATTAATTGTTTTACTTATGCCTCTTTATAAACAAACTTGTTGAAAAGTAGCCGTCAACTCTTTAAAGTATCAAGATAACTTCATTAGAAGATTAATGGACTGCTGAAAATCAGGCTTTATCGATCAAATGTTAATGTAGCTAAGGTTTTTTTTCGGCTGCAATATTAAACATGTTTAAGAAAGAATGCGAACGCATCAACAGAATCTGCTTGCTTGTTGTTTTTGTTTTAATAAAAAAAATTATAATATTTACCAAATATGTGTTACCATTATTAATATAACAAAAAAATTATGCATTTTAATCCGGAATGAGTAATTTTGTGTAGATAAATAAATCACTAGAGTAGGTATATTATAAAATTTGAAAAATTATTATAAGCATATTATTATGTACTTTTATGTCTGCCACAGATGTGCCTAATAAAATAAAATTTATTCAATACCAAATCCTTTCCAGCGTTAACGGTTTAAAGGAGGATTTTAAAGAGAAATTCAAGAAGCTTTTATTTATATTTGTCATGGAATCTTTTTTGTAGAATTTCCCGTAATGCCCAAACAGTAGGTAGTACTTTTTCAAGATTATAGAAGAAAAACGAGGGCATTATCGGATCTTAGAGCAACCCTCAGGCTACGACTGTTTTCTCATTTACATTATATTCGAGCGTCTTTTACGCTTCAACTGTTAGCTGTGGATGCATTTATAAATTAAAAAAAAAATAGTCAAGGCTATTAATAGATACGCTACTAAAGGGTTTATACCATCTACTAGGCAAATAATAATAAATAAACTGCTTAGAAACAAAGCTCAAATATTACTATATTATTATGTCTGTATTGCTGACGGTATGAATTTTACATACATACATAAAGCTTATTAGAAATCCATCCATCCAATCAGCAATTTCTTTATCGACTGTTGGCTTCCACAAATAGAACAACTACTAGTCTTTACGCCCGCCAGCACTCAGCTTTCTGTGGTCTTGACAATATTGTCTTCTCATCTTTTGATAAGTTTTGCCGCCGCGACTCAAGATCCTTCTTTCCCCGGCAGTCGTCAGCTCTCCGGACAGTTCGAATGATATGGCCTCCTTATTAACGCTTCAGCATGCCAATTCTTTGGACTATATTGATTACATCAGTTCTTTTAAAAACCTCCGTATTACGGATATTATGACAATGGGTATTATTAACGTGTTATTAGAATTTAAATTATCATAATTCCTAATTTAAATATGCACATAACTTTTAGTAACTCAAAGGTAGCTCAGATATTGTAGTTAAAATTCGAAAATATTCAAATTTTGGGATATTCAGATACTTCTATATAGCAATTTTTTTATATCTCTTGTTATTTCTTACTTACTATTATGAATACACAAATACAGGGTTCTGTTTGACAATTGTGTTCAGAATTCGTCACCACACGGACATACCTAGGGTTGTTCATGTTAAATTTGTCACAAAAAAGCTATTGTATGAAAGAAAACTAACGAAGTGAAAACGTATCGAGTATCAAAGGATAGGAATCGAATGTTTGACGTTCCTTTTCAAGTATTTTCCTTTAGTATTCAATCATTTAGAAAACATATTACGATCAAATTATTTATGTATAAAAAGGATTAGATAAGATATGGAAAATATATCAATCTTTCTCTCATTATTCACTACAGCCGTTGGCTTATTTCGGACTATTGCCTGCGACTCTGTACGCGTAGAATTTAGAGAATATAACTTTCCCCGTTTTTTGCAACATTTTTCACTACGGCTTCGTTATGCAGAGTGATGTTATATATAGCCTATAGCTTTCCTCAATAAATTTAATATCCAACGCTGACAGAATTTTTTTAAATCAGACCAATTAGTAGATCCTGAGATTAGCGCGATCAAACAAACAAACAAACTCTTCAGCTTTATAATCTTTATATGTATAAATCTTCTGTACGTGTGTTTGTGATTGAACTCCTCCTAAACGGCTGGACTGATTTTGATGAAATTTTTTGTTGTTGATTTTTACACACAATAGTATGGCAAAACAACGTTTGCCGGGGCAGCTAGTATTAGTATAGATTAGAGAAGAACACACCTAGAAGTAGTGAATATTTAAGGAATGAAATCTTCATACCTATGTCTTTTTATGTTTTATATGACTACGTACAACTGTTAACACTACAATTAACTTAATTTCAGTAAAGTTGTCTTGCTGTACCTATTTACGTCTACGCCTACGTAGAAATTTTAGTATCATGGAGATACATTCTTAACAACATATTTTGAAGTCACTAAACTATAGGAAATAGTAGAGACACAAACGAATAAACAAGATTGACATATACAAAATTACGTTAATTTATGAGTAACTCTTTTTAACTTAGTTATCCAAATAATTGTAACGTATAATATACGGTATGAAATGTTTATAATTAGTTTTAGTGTAAACAATTATTGTTGGTAAGCCATTTTCAATAAATAAAACGAGCCTCGTGGTGTAGTGGTTCTGGTAACGGACTGCCGATCAAGAGGTCGCGGGTTCGATTCCCGCTCGGGACAATCATTAGTGTGATTTTTCTAATTGTCATACAAATGTTTGTACTGCGTCTGGGTGTTTCTATGTATTATAAGTATGTATTTACAAAAAAAAGTAGTATATGTATTCTATCCGTATTCTGGTACCCATAACACAAGCATATAAGCTTAGCTTGGGACCAGAGGACGTTTTGTGAAATGTCCATGAATATTTATTTATTATTAAAAAAAAAAAAAAAAAATAATTACAGGATGTGTTTCAGGACCCATGGGCGTGCACATGAATTTGACATTGGGTATGCGGAGCAGTACTCAGTCACAAAAACTTTTTCTTTTATAGATTTTTAGCATAGCCACGCGACGGATCTCTAAGTCGGAAACCATGCAAACAGAACAAATTTAAATCTGAATATCCCGAATCAGTCCACACTGTACTAGAATTACTAAACAATAACTACGTACGTACATACATACGTACATGTACGTATGTACATACGTTTCATAACTTTTAACATGAAATTTTCGAGTTACATTGGTGCCTATTCTATGTGCAGACCTAAACTTAACTTAACTAAAAAATGAAAATTGATAGCGTCAATAACACAATTCGGCAATGTTAACAGAACTTTTTTTATATAAAAACTGTTTATTATAGACTAACGATTTTAATTAATACAAATGTGTGCAAAAAAATAGCGAAACATTTAAGATACAGCAATAGCTGTTTTCATTTTTTAGTTAAGTTAAGTTTAGTTCTGCATATAGAATAGGCACCATTACCTACCTTTTTGCTGGCTTAGTTGTTGAACTTGTTATTTTTAATTTTTAACAAACACACACTATCAACACACATTTCACAATCAAATAACATTTTAAAATCAACAAACGAAAATCCATACAATTATTAAATTAAAGAAACTCAATATTAAACAGTTCAATGAATCACACGAAAAAATAAAATGGCCTCCGTCGAACCAAAATATTTCTGCTATTTAAATAAATAAAACCTTACTAAACAAAAATGCATACGTGATTTATTAGACTTCCGACTATTATATTTATTCGGATTATAATAGGTAACGAACGAACGCCGAATACTCGCGGAAACATCCGATCGCCAAAGCATGCCGCATGACATGCAGTACAAGGCGTCTTCAATATGCAAGCCTGTGTGCGTTTGTAAACTGTGCACGGACACCAACATTTCTACACACATATGAACTCATGGCAGGCGGGCGGTGCAGAGCTTGTCCTACGCGTTCGTCCGACCAATATTATTCCTTCGCCAAACGCCTGGCAAAAAGCAATTTGCAAGCACATATTGGTGCTATTTATGAATTATTAGGCGTTTTTAAGTTATAATATTTTGTAAATAAACTAAATTATAGTGGAAAAAATGATAACCATGAGCGGGACGTAAAAGGGGGAGTAAAAGCATAGCAAGTCAATTGCAAAAATTCATAAATTAATGTTATAATATTTTGTTTAATTAATAGTAAATTAATGAATAAAGTCATCTAAAACATACGAACGTTTTATTAAAATATCTGTGAATGGCAAGTAAAGCAGTACTTTTCTGCTTTAAGGGAGCGCACGCCCATGTCAGGACCCCCTCATTACACCCAAATCGCTTTTGACTCAATAACTAAAATATCTATACTAGGCTACTACAAGACTACACCTAAGAACGTAATCAATGTATGAATATACATATTACTAAATAATAGTATTATACAGCGAAATTGAACATGGAAACTTAATGCCACAAAGTCCAAACTTTGATACAATATCCATAGTTATATACAGAATACGAAGGAAATTCTATCTTCAGTAAACAAGTAAGGTAATACAGTGATAAGAGATAAGTTGGATCCATTGCGGTTCAAGTTATTAATAGAGAAATATTCTAAGATATGGATTTAGGTACTAGTTCTAAAAAGAGGATTTGTCGTTAATTCAATTATGTAATCCTCATTGTTTGACGTATTTACTTTAGTATGTTTACTCAGTTATTATAAAACAAACTCATTATTTTTGTATGTGGGTTTTTAATACATAGATGGAGTGGTTCAAGAGGATGGTTTTTTTTGTATAAAATGTTAAGGTTTTGTTTTATTATTTTCTAAATTCCACATGCACAAATTTAAGGATAATACTGTAATAATTGTAAATAAATAAATAAATGTATCATGTTTACACAGTATACTACTTCCGAGTCGCTATTACATCTATGATTCTAAAACACCAATGGCGGATAAAATATAAAAGTTATCGTTAGACCTATGTATATCTCATGGTGTTTTCAAGTTGCCAAATTTACTTTCCGGAAACCCTTATTGGAATCGGCGACAATAATGGCCCATGAAAAATGAAGTTTACGACTTACCGTCCGGCCGCCCAAAGAACATTTAGAAATTATCTGATCACAGAAATAAAATAATATTGTCCGAGTGAGTGCCTGATAGCAGAACGTTTTTAGTGATATAATAATACATCCTTACTAAATTATAAGTGCGAAATCCGGATGATAACACAATAATAATTTTGACGAGCTTAAGTGTTAATGTGTGGAACGAAACGATAGCGCGATTTAAAAAACCTACAGCGCCATCTATTGAGCAGAAGAGTAAACTTCTGTTTGTTAAGGATTGATTTCTAAATTTCACGCGTACGAAGTTGCGGGCAACAGCTAGTTTTTGTATAAATTTAATCTCACCTTTTTAGACAATTCCAGGTAGGGAAAGCAGCACATAATTTATTTTCTGGCAATTGGCATCTAGATTAAAAGGTGTTTGTAGACAGCAACAACACCTATTCACAAAAGAATGTTAAAGAATTTTGACATCGCGTTATTACCTATATCTGTTACTTATTGTAATCATCCGACCTAAATTCTTACCTCCTCTCTCTTCAGCCCATTAATGTTCCACTGTTGGGCATGGGCGTTCTCTACTTTGAAAGGGATGGTTATTCATGGTATACTATTACGCGCTGGCCAGGCGTGTTGACATAGGGTTATATTTTCTCATTTCCCGTCTCTCACAGAGGATTTTATTTGTATGCAATGTCCCTTAGCAGTCTTTTATTATAACCCTGGGTAGGAATAGAGATGATAATACATGTATTCTTAATCCGTCACAACTCAGACTACCGTCTGGTTATATCTTGATTATTCAACAATAACTCGATTAAATATAGAAATTAGATATACTTATATAATACTTATATAAATATAGAAATTAGATATACTTTATCGATAAACAAAGCTATAGTTTTGAAATACAAGTATTTGTATGAATTATCTAGGTATGTTAACAAACCTGACATCTAATCTGTTTTACTTTGTGAAAGCGTATGGGAATAACGAACGTTTGTTAACCTATTTATCTAAATAGAAACGGATTTGTTTAATTTAAAACGTGACTCGAAAAGGCTTTATTTATATTAGAGACGGAAACGTTTTTGTAGCCATTCAATGTGCATCACTTTTTCAGGATTATAGAAGACAGATCTAGGCGCTATCCGATCTTAGAGGGATCGGGGCACAATTGTTTTCGTTTTACTAATTTATTTTTCTATTTCTATTTTACGTGGAATTAAATAGTTATTACTTTTACTAAATAAATAAAACTATATCATAGCAAGACAATTGCAAAAATTAATAAATTAATGTAGTTATCACACCGTATTTTGTCTACTAGTTTTAATTTATGCTCATTTAGACCAAAGTAATAAACTTTACGTTACATTAAGATTAATGACAATATTAATTTAATGTTCAAGTTCGATAATAAGTTTACTAAGTCAATATGGAACTTAAAAGAGAAAATTTACTTTACAAACAAAATATTTGTATGACCTTCCAAGATCTTAAGAAAGGCAAGAATTTATGTGAGAATAAAATAGCTTTTTATGCTGCAATAAACTTTGGCGTTAAAGCTTCTGGTCAAATAGCAGTCTTGCCTTTCGCAATTAATGTCTCAGTTTAAAAAGTGCTCAGACAATTTCATCTTATAATTTCTCAATAATGTCTTTCTTATTACCCATTATATACAACAAAATAAGTAATTTTATATTTCGACTTATGGTGCAGTTAAAAATAAGGCACGTTACACTTATAACGGGTAAAAATTCATTGGGTAGAGATAACATCTGTAGTTACTACAGATGTATTTTGGCTGGATGTATTCTATATTAGCAGTTTTTAAAACCCTAGTAACAATAATCAACATAAATGATAACTTGGGTTTAATTGATAAATTCATGTTCCTGTGACGCCGAAAATTTACATCGTTTCAAAGTAAGTATTTTACGAAGTTGTTTAAATGAAGCATTTTAATATGTGACAGAAAATGGTTCACAAAAACGTACATGTTCATTTGCTTTGGTTATTAAGTGCCACGTTCCAATTTTGAAATTATGAGCAGTTTTTAGTGTTCCGTACCCAAAGGGTAAAAACGGGACCCTATTACTGAGACTTCGCTGTCCGTCCGTCCGTCCGTCCGTCCGTCCGTCTGTCACCAGGCTGTATCTCAAGAACGGTGATAGCTAGAGAGTTGAAATTTTCACAGATGATGTATTTCTATTGCCGCTATAACAACAAATACTAAAAATAAAATAAAATAAATATTTAAGGGGGGCTCCCATACAACAAACATGATTTTTTTACCGTTTCTTGCTCTCATACAACAAACGTGATTAATTAAGTATTGTGTGTGTTGTTTGCTCATTTATTAATAACGTATGTTGCATAGATAATGGTACGGAACCCTTCGTGCGCGAGTCCGGCTCGCACTTGACCAATTTTTTAACTCTATTGCACTTAACTACATCCTTTATTGCTATATGATAAAAATTCTAATCTTTCGTTTCTTTTTTATGAAACAAATAGGTTTATTAACAAAAAAAAATTATTTTATTTTCTTATTAAATTGGAGTAGCTACGATACTTTTTAAACCATCCGGTCTCTCGTAAACTTTGTCTTTTATGAGCCGTTAAATCGGCCATAATTTTAACGTGTGGCACAGCAATTTGGCTTTTTATAATGCCATAATTATGGAATACTATTTTCTCTATTAAGTCAAAAAGTTCCACGTACATTTATATAATTCTACATTCATCCATACATCTCTCCGCCTTTTTTTGTCCACTGCTAAACAGGCTTCTCCCATACCGTAGCAATGCGCATATTATATTCATACATTATTGCACGAAAGAATACCTATCGCATCCTAAGATATTTTTGTAAAACTGTAATATCAGTAATTTTTCCACGGTGGAGATTTCTGTCTTAATACAACTATTTTCGAGTTGAAGACAATCTTTTACTTTGAAATAATTAGATATGTAATAGACAAAAACAAATTGTATTTTTATAAACTTTAAACAAAGAGATTTTTTGGGACGTAAATAAACTTAGTGATTTAAGTAGGGGTTTCGGTCAAGTGGAACTACTGCCTTTGCAATTAATGAGCCATTGTATGGATAACACAGACAATTTCGATAGCCAATAATGTCATTGCATTTTTTTTATATATTTCGAAATGCGTTAAGCTTGAAACGAAAAAAGTCTAGAGGAACACCTAATAAATGGATGGACTCGATACAGATAAGATGTCTGATAGAAGACTATGGAAGAAAAAGACATGTTGGGCTGACTCCAAATAATAGGATAACTTCAGGAGAAGGATGTAACGGATTTTAAAAGATTGTAAGGGGTTTAGGGGCTTCTATAACGGAACTAAAATCTATGTTAAAGTACCTAGCTACTTTTTGTGGAAAACAATAGAGCTAAATAGTTTCCCCACGAAAGTTGGTAAATTTTAATACCTTTTTTCATATTTAAAAAGTAACAATGAGAGATACCTCTAACTTTTTTGAATATAGATGGATTTAAAAACAATAGCACTGGCATTCTATATTAAGCAGGTCCACATTTATTTATGAAAGAAAGTTTAAAGAAAATTTCGAAATATGTTTTGTTCACTCTTAATATTTGTTTCAGTTAGGTATACATATTGCGTTTAGTTGTTGAAAAGATTTGGTACCAATGTTTTATTACTTATTTATTAATCCTTTATTGTACACCAATTACATTAAATTTACATTAATAAAATATATGTATAATTGTAAGAACCCGTACAATGGGCGGCCTTATCGCTTAAAGCGATTTCTTCCAGGCTTCGATTTCTTCTTTGTTATTCTACATTTTTAATACTTCAATTATTATACGAGGGGAGGTCCAAAAGTTCGTGGAATGAAAGGGTTTTAGTAAAAATGAAACAGTATATTTATTTTTCCTTTTCAATACAATCACCCTTAAGCTGAATACATTTATTAGATCTATGAATTAATTTTTCTAAACCATCGTAAAAATATTTTTTATCTTTTCCCTCAAAATGAGCCAAAATTGCCTCCTTTACCTCATTGTCGTCGGAAAATTTCCTTCCCCTTAAGTCTTTTTTTAAATTGGGGAACAAATAAAAATCACTTGGGGCCAGATCTGGACTATAGGGTGGGTGGACTAGTGATTCGAAGCCATGCGTGTGTAGAGCAGCCATTGCAACTTTGCTCTTGTGAACCGGCGCGTTGTCTTGCAAGAGCAACACGCCCTTGGTCAATTTTCCCCGACGTTTTTCTTTGATGGCATCCTTTAATTTTTCTAGTATTGTTGCGTAGTATTCTCCGGTTATGGTCCTGCCCTTTTCTTTATAATCAATCAGTATTATCCCCTCACAATCCCAAAAAACAGTAGCCATCAACTTTCCAGCCGACTCCGACACTTTGAATTTCTTTGGCGGTGGTGTCCCCTTTTTATGCCATTGCATGGACTCTTGTTTGGACTCAGGCTCAAAGTGATGAACCCATGTTTCATCGCCGGTAACAATTCGCTCCAAAATCGGTCCAGGATCGTCGCCACACAACTCCAAAAAATGTTTTGACGCTTCGACGCGCTGCTGTTTTTGAAGCGGCGTGAGCATTCTCGGTACCCATCTTGTACTGACTTTTGTCATACCCAGGTGGTCATGTAGGATTCGCAAAATGGTGGTATCTGATACTCCAACTAATGCAGATAACTGTTTTTTCTTCAAACGGGTGTCCTCCAGTACAATTTTTTCCACTTTTTCGACGATGTCTGATGTGGTGGCCTCAACTGGCCTTCCTGAGCGGGGGTCGTCTTCAATCGACTCCCGACCATGTTTAAAAAGACCATGCCACTTGTAAATCATTGATTTACTAGGGCACTGTTCCCCGTAAACAGTTTCCATTTCATTCAAAATGGTCTGAGCGTTCTTTCCTTGCTTGGTAAGGAATTTAATGACCGCACGGTGTTCAATTTTCTCCATAGTTTCAGTTTTCTTCCAGATTGACGTGTTTAGCAGGCGAGTGTTCGTAAACGAATGACGCAATAGGGCTGAAACTCCATTTATATACTAATTATGAGTCCCCAATTAGTATGACACTAAGCGAGCGCCCCTATCCCCACTCCATCCCCTCCATTCCATGAACTTTTGGACCTCCCCTCGTAGATATTCCTTTTTAGGGTTCCGTACCCAAAGGGTAAAAACGGAAACCCTATTACTGAGACTTCGCTGTCCGTCCGTCCGTCCGTCCGTCCGTCCGTCCGTCCGTCCGTCCGTCTGTCACCAGGCTGTATCTCAAGAACGGTGATAGCTAGACAGTTGAAATTTTCACAGATGATGTATTTCTATTGCCGCTATAACAACAAATACTAAAAATAAAATAAAATAAATATTTAAGGGGGGCTCCCATACAAAAAACTGATTTTTTTTACCGTTTCTTGCTCGATATTAATAACGTTGCCTTATGTTGCATAGATAATGGTACGGAACCCATCGTGCGCGAGTCTCACTCGCAATTGACCAATTTTATTTTAAATTTAATATTCGTGAAATTAAAATGGTCTCATAACGTCTAAATAATTATACAATTTACTAAAATAAAATCTACTAAATTCGATCTACTAAATTCGATCTGCTCATTTCGAAAGTCGTTAAATATAAATAAAAATTCATGAATATGTTTTAAATTCAAGTAAATAAAATGAAAGGGTATACTTACATACCTACATACGAGTAGATGTAGGCTCAACGCAAAATGTTAATAATTTTAGCTGCCATTAACCGTTTCTGTACAGGTATAATTAATTGACATTTAATTAACAGAAATCAATTAAACTGTGCGAGGGATGGTTATTTTGAGGCTCGTAAAATTTGATTTAATTTAATCTTTGTCACAACAACGAAGGTTAACTATATCAATAATAACAAAACACATTCAAAATATATTTTTAGAAACATAAGTAACTTGTATTTTCATATTCAACATCTATTTGTGTGGTGACGGATCAAAGAATTGAGATTGACGGATTGGTAGTAAGGTACAAATTGAGGTACCAAAATAGACAAGTCGTTTAAATTTTTTAATTAAATTAAGACTCACCTATAAAATTAAAACAACTTTGGTCTATTTTGATTAAGTGGCTACTTCATTGTGCAGGTTTTTATTAATTAAAATCCTTAGTCTATCATGCACAGTTTTTTTATTAGAGAGGTTCAGTTAATATTACGAATAGTATTGTAATTGACACTCAATTTCCATTTTTTTGTTAAGTTAAGCTCAGTTATGCACATCGAATTAGTACGAATGTGTCTTTATTTTACACCAAAACTTGAGAATAAAATAAAGTGCACCATAAAATTTTACAAATTAACTAGCTGACCCGGCAAACGCTGTTTTGCCATATAATTGTTTGGGGTGGACCACCCTTAACATTTAGGGGGATGAAAAATAGATGTTCTCCGATTCTCAGACCTAACGGATACACAAAATTTCACGAAAATCGGTCGAGCCATTTCGGAGGAGTATAATAGGCATTGTTCATATTTTTTTAAAACTCTTCATTCTAAAACCATTTCGGGGAATAGAGTTTCTGATCATGATCAATTATTTTTTTTTGGAAAATTTGCTATATTAACGATTATTTTTCCAAAAAAGCAAATGATCTCTATTTGCCCTTGAAATGAATGACTTAAAATATTAAGGCATTTTTAGGGATATACTACTCCGTGGTGGAGTAGAAATTGGTCTTTTATATCAACTTGGCAACTTTGAAAAGATGTATTGTATATCTTAGAAATCTATACATTAAGACCCTTCTAATTGATCAGTTTTATTAGATAGCCAATCCTAATTTAAATTGAAACAATATAGTATACGTACCTTTCATTGTTTATTTTATTTTAGAAATGTATGATATTGACTTTGAACCTAATTCCTTTTTTATTGACTAACAACTTGGAATAAACCCTGTAAGTCAGAGCGGCACAGTAGACCGTAATCCATATCTCTTCTACAGTTCTATTTTGGGAGGGCCAATGCGGAGGAAGCTCGTGTCTAACAATGGGACTTTATTGGTTACAAGCCAAAAGGGAAAAGAGAAGTCGTGCTGATCACGAGTGCTGGCATAGTGTATTGTAGTTATATACTTTCTTTTTCTTTTTTTTTCTTTTTTATCCTCTCTGCCCTGCCGGGCCATGATGGTGCCTTGAGCTTTACCATGACCCAGCGAGGGGTGGCCCCACTAACCGGGGCCCGACTCGGCGGGCGGAACAATAGGTCCCACCGTCGCGTGGCCAAGTGCCACATTTGCCGCGGCGGGTCTCTGAATACCGACCCGCCGCGCGCGACTACCCCTTCGAGAGGGCCCGCCGGCTCTTGCCCGTCGGCCCGGGGCCCTGCGGGGTGGCAATAGTTATATACTTTTCGAGTTTAATTAACTGATTATTTGAATGCAGTTACTTATGTTTATATGTCTAGTAGGTACGAAACCCTAAGGGTGCGAGTTTGCCTCGCTCTTGACAGGTTTAATTTTTTCTACACTATGACACTGTACACGAAGTATCAAAGGTTTACCAATGCATAAAATGTGTAATTTATGCATTAGTAACCTTTGAAGCTTGGTAACGGATGCAAATCGAGTTTGTGTACTCGTTTGCTGACAGTAAACTCACTGATAAATAAAATTCCTTTCATGTATAAATATTAGTCATCTTTTATTTATACTTAACCACGTAATAAAAATAAACTTATGAAGAAATACATAATGTTAACATAATAACGGTTCTCTTACATAAATATGTATATGATAACGGATATCCAGAAGATTGGTGTGTGTGTTGTTATATTTTGACTATTAGTGTTTCTTTGACTTCTTAAGATATAAGTAAATCTAGGAAAAATAGCAAACAAGTCATTCGAGAAGCAACATCGTACTCGGAACATAGTATTTGCATTTAAAAACATGCTGCTATATGCTATGCATCTCACCGAGGTCGCGGGTTCGATTCCCGCTCGGGACAAACATTTGTGTGATCTTTATAAATGTCATACGAATGTTTGTTCTGCGTCTGGGTGTGTATGTTGTGTGTGTGCTTGATTCCTGCAGCTCTCGAAAAACTTGATAATATCGCCGTTCTAATTATTAAGGGCCTACATCAATATTATCGTCGACATGTACATATTAACACAGCTAGTAGGTATAGAAAATGAAGAATTAGGGATATTTTTATTGTTTACTCAAAATCTACTAAATATATTTTAATTCTGATTTACGTGTTTCTATATATAATAGTTACTTATGTTTTTAAAGTTATTTCATTAGTTAATACGCGATAATAGACCGACAAATGAAAAAAATAAAAAATGAGAGAGGTTGTTTCGCTAAGATTTTCTATCGAGAAAACTTTTTTCAATCGCGTTTCTGAGTTTATGCGATCCTAGATCATATATTGAAAAAACATATACTTAAAAATTAGAGCTCTAGCCATTCAATCTAAAGAAAAAATTGGTCAAGTGCGAGTCGGACTCGCGCACGAAGGGTTCCGTACCATTATCTATGCAACATAAGGCAACGTTATTAGTATCGAGCAAGAAACGGTAAAAATCATGTTTCTTGTATGGGAGCCCCCCTTAAATATTTATTTTATTTTATTTTTAGTATTTGTTGTTATAGCGGCAATAGAAATACATCATCTGTGAAAATTTCAACTCTCTAGCTATCACCGTTCTTGAGATACAGCCTGGTGACAGACGGACGGACGGACGGACGGACAACAAAGTCTCAGTAATAGGGTCCCGTTTTTACCCTTTGGGTACGGAACCCTAAAAATGAAAACTTCGTACGTAGAAAAATGCACGAAGCTATTTTGGGATCCTCTTAACAATAAAATCATTTTCTCAAATGTAAATGTGTTACTATAAATTTTCTCGTGTTAAATTACTATGTAAACTAGACAATGAATGTCTTGTGTTGTAAAAAGCTGTCATATAACAAGATTTATTTACTTGTTCTTTTGGCTGTGAAAGATATATTACTTTATCATGTAGGAATTTCAGTTTTATATTTATTTTTATATAAGGAAAAAGGATTTGGTCGGAAAGAAAATACTTTTCATCTCCGAGTTTTGGTAGACATAATTTACAATTTGTGCGATAACTATTTGTGACCGTATCCTGTTACCTATTTCGTGTCATAATAATTTCATAATATGCAGTTATTACCAGAAAAATATTATTATCTACCAAATAAATACCTTTAATATCATCGGCAGAAAAATAATTTATGCATACTTAACTTATTATTTTAACCTATATTAAAACTTTTTCACTTGAGACTATCAAAGCTACGTTTACGTAAAATTAGTTATTTATAAAAATGGATGCGTAACTGCATTTATTGTTTAATGGTCTTATTCATAATGACTTATCGGAGGTTTAAAAGTTCGCTAAAATCGGTTCGCGAAAATAGACA
The DNA here is from genome assembly GCA_916999025.1 of Orgyia antiqua. Taxonomy (NCBI): domain Eukaryota; kingdom Metazoa; phylum Arthropoda; class Insecta; order Lepidoptera; family Erebidae; genus Orgyia; species Orgyia antiqua. The sequence goes on from OU779862.1 coordinate 28,366,007, forward strand.
AAAATTGTTATTCATCATAGTCTTTTTACGATAAAATGTTTATTATCTCTCCGATAAAGTTATTCTTTAAACCTCCGATAAGTCATTATGAATAAGATCATAAATATTTATTAGAACCTACAAAGTATGGCATAATATTATTATGTATAGTATAACGCTAAATATTCGCGGACGCGAATTGTTGCTTTTGAATAACCGAAGGCGTTTCAAATTCTAGTTAGTATAGTATAATGTAGGTTTTATACCTATACGTTATAGCGGTTGAGGATGGCTTTTTTGTATAATTTTTTAAGGATTGGTTTCCAAATTCCATACGTACGAACTTGCGGGCAGCAACTAGTATGACATAATCAAGAAACCTAATAAGCTGAATTACGAATTTCAGGTACTAATTTAGACTTTTCGAAGAGAGGGGAGCAGAAGGAGCGAGAGAGTTCTGGTCATAAAACGGGTGGGGTTTTAGAACCAAAACTCTACCCTTAGTATCTACGTCCATGGGCCATGTCTGAAATTTAGTAATTCGTGGACATTTCACACAACCTCCTCTGGTCCCAAGCTAAGCTTATATGCTTGTGTTATGGGTACCAAAATACGGATAGAATACATATATACATATACAATTTATTTTGTAAATACATACTTATAATACATAGTAATACTCAGAAGCAGTACAAAAATTTGTATGACAATTAGAAAAATCCACTCAACCACGAGTCTCGTCTATTTTATAGTAGTTAGTACTACTTAGTATTTAAGTAATTAATAGTAGGTAGCCGCTTACTTCCAATCACAAGCTGAAATAGTAGCGAAAATATAATACATCTCTCTCCCTTTCTCTCACCAGCCCATTGACGTCCCAATGTTGGGCACGGGCAGCGCAGACCAGGCGTGTTGGTACAGGGTTTATTTTCAAGTTTTCTGTCTCTCACAGAGTATAAACGGCAGCTAAGGGCTAATTATACTCAGTTAACCTGAGTATAATTAGCCCTTATCTGCCGTTTACAGCACCCTGGGAAAGAAAAGGGATGGTGACACTTGTAATCTTAATCCGTCACCACACGGAGAATGTTACATAGTAACTATAATAATGTAATTTAAGCAGCTTTTCATTCCATATGTTATTTACTACTTGGAGTAACAGTTTGCTTTTCAGAGCGCTAAAGAAAAGGATCCCCTGAGAATCTCGGGTGCTTGAAAAAAGGTATAATCTGAATAGACACATTTGTATACTCGAGTAACACATTCCTTCCAAGCTAAAAGTAAAATTGTTTATTCAAGGTGCACGAAGTTGTATTTTACCTAAGTGTGAAGTGGAGTCGGTTTTCGAGTGCTAGATTTTTTTAATAATGTATTGTACAAGAGGTACGAGTACGTGCATAATCTTATTTTTAAAACTCATGTTTGGTAAGAAATGTAGTGTAGTAAGAGAAATAAGTTATTCTTCTTCTTCCTGCCCTTTTACCAATTTACGTAGGTAATGGGGGTCGACACAGCACGTATTTTTTTTCCAACCACTCCTATCAGCCGTCATAAACCGGTAAAAAAATCATGTTTGTTGTATGGGAGCCCCCCTTAAATATTTATTTAATTTTATTTTTAGTATTTATTGTTATAGCGGCAATAGAAATACATCATCTGTGAAAATTTCAACTGTCTAGCTATCACCGTTCTTGAGATACAGCCTGGTGACAGACGGACGGACGGACGGACGGACGGACAGCGAACTCTCAGTAATAGGGTCCCGTTTTTACCCTTTGGGTACGGAACCCTAAAAAACAACATTTATAAAACTGTGCATTATAGACTAACGATTTAAGTTTATATGAATGTGTACAAAGAACTTGCAAGTAATAGGTATATTGACACTATCAATTTTCATTTTTAGTTAAGTTTAATCGTTCACGGAGAATTGGTACCGATGTCAAATAATATCCAGGATTTTTATGTGTGTTTTTTAGTTTTTCAGCTAAGCAAATTTTAATATCTACACTTTGATAATTTTGTAGCGTAGGTACATGAAATATTTCAAAATATCTCAACTGCCTTTAAATGTTAACCAGCAGTTCTATTAAAAATTACATCATTGTTGAGCACTAACTTCGTTTGGGCAAACACTCGCACAGAAGTCTTTGCTGATGCTCACTTGAATTTAGTTTCTACTTGGTTTATAGACGTTACTATTTTACTTTTCAATATAAATATTCCCATCTGTGTTAGTGCTCTCAAATTTAATTAAACTTCAACTGTACAGCTCTTTTAGTATTTTTATTTGCAAGACATTTTGCTACCCTACCTCACTGTTGTTGCGAACTAGTTTTCTGATACGTGTCGTTGAAAAATAAGCTTTTTAAAAATTATAAATTTTATATCCGGGCTAAAATAGTTTCAAAGCAATGAAGAACGGATTTCAAGTTGATCTTTGTTATTCGTATGATTAGAATTTTCTGCAAGAACATACTAAAGTTTTGATATACACTTGCATAATAAAATTTTGAACTTTTAAAACAAGTTCCTACATTGTGGCCTTTATTTTTTTGTCCTTGATAGGTACATAACAAATATTTGCCTACCTCTTCTGCACCTCATCTTATACCTAATACAATTAGTTAATTTCTTATATTGTTTGTATTCTTTATTCTTGTATATCAATATACAATCAAAAGACATCTTTTTTGCATTGCACTCTGTATTTTGAGTTATTTTAGTATTGAACCCTAAAATTTTGTTATTTCTTCGCCATTATAACAATAGCGTCACAAATAAATCATGCATTTCCTTTGAACTATCACCTAACATCATGTAACCGTATTTGCTTAACAACTAACCTTAGAAATATTATCGCTTCCTTAAAGTTAAAATCGTATTACGACATTCCAATTAGATGAGTTTTAAATTGTTTGAGAGTAAAGCAGCTCTTGTTTCTCCGTGAAGTCACCAGATAATTTGTTAAATTATATTGCACAACCATTTGATATTATTATAATAGTGGTTATGCATGATATAAGCCACGAATATAATCCATAATCAGCTGAGGTAACACTAAAAAACTGATGACAACGTATTGTCCATTACAGTTACCAAAAAACCGAAGGATTCGTTCATAAATAAATTATAAGTTTGAAATTTCTTTTACACAAACACCGATTACTTTTTATCAAGCTTTTATTAGGTCGGTACGTATAAATGTATTAATCTATGTAACGGAATCTTTGAAAGTAATTTTTATCCGCCTGACTGGCCTGACGGGCCTCGTGGTGTAGTGGTTCTGGTAACGGACTGCCGATCAAGAGGTCGCGGGTTCGATTCCCGCTCGGGACAATCATTTGTGTGATTTTTCTAATTGTCATACAAATGTTTGTACTGCGTCTGGGTGTTTCTATATATTATAAGTATGTATTTACAAAAAAAAAGTAGTATATGTATTCTATCCGTATTCTGGTACCCATAACACAAGCATATAAGCTTAGCTTGAGACCAGAGGACGTTGTGTGAAATGTCCATTAATATTTAAAAAAAATTTTTTTTTAATTTTAGCACGCATATGATGCTGATGACGATGCAATTATTTAGAAATTATAGCTGGAATATCAAGCGTGTTTTTTAGTTTTTAAAAGTAAGCAGATTGTTTAAAAACCCATTAGATTATTTACCCATTAGATATATATTTAAGCAAAGTTAACAAAAACCTGTAAAAAGGTAGTATCTCATAAAGTATTATGTGAATAAATAATAATGATGATATCGAAATGAAGATAGATAGTTTTACATTTTGATCGATGACCCGTATTCATTTAATCTCCGATAGGAGCTAAAAGAACTGTAGGAGGAATTAGCGATACGTCCGAACTTTATGGATTACATTCGTTAGTTTGTGAGGCGTATTGGCATCATTCGTAATTACTGACAATATATTACACCAAATAAAGATTTGTGCTAGTTAATTAAAGATAGTTGAGTAATCTTGGAGTTAATCTACAGAGAACATTGTCCAACTTTTTAAAATTTGTATGCGTTTAAAACTTTATTTTCATAAGTCTCTCATCTAGGTATGTAAAATTAGTTATAGAGCATAAAAAATTGTACAACTCTAAGGTGGCGAAAAAGCTGACGACACGCCTGATGGTAAAGGACCACCGTAGCCTATTGGCGTTTGCAACACAAAAGGCATCATTCTTACGTCGCTGACCCTGCAGAAATCTATCCGTGCTATCCGGGCAAACAATAGTTGCAATCACCTGAATGAAATCCACAGTTATCACTATGATATTCACGGAATATAAAAATTTATGCACTGTAAAAACATGAAATATTTGTAACAAACTGTAAACAAATTGGCTTACAATAATGATAAAGGTACAACAATGGAATCAAACCATGCCTGATTTTACGATGTTGCATGTTGACTGTTTGTATAATATCCATGATAAATGTTACAAAGAAGGAATAACAAAACATCGTTTTGCCAATAATTGCTATAGACAGTCGCAATTGTTATTGCAATGAGCCATACTTAAGGATAACCTCGTTTCGTTCTCAACAAGGATTTCATAAGAAACCCAACTGGCATGAACATTTAGTATAGCTAAAACCTCAGCTCTACTATAGGAGGGATTATTGTTTACTATGCCGCGCTAACCGGGCGTATTGGCATAGGGTTTATTTCAGTGTTCGTCGAAACATGTTATCTACGTGCAATATCCCATCTGGCTTTTGCAGCACCCTGGGAAGTAAAAGATATGACGGCATGAGTAGTAGACCTTTAACATATTCAAACATCTTTTTTTCCTCCCGGTTACAAGCTATCAACAGACCGTAAGTACAAGGCATATTATAAGAATATACAAAAATTATTCAATTTCAAAAACACACTTTTAGATTGGCCAACTAATATAAGCTTATTTAAGTCACCATCTCGTTGCCATACTACAACCAATATCGTAATATGTTTGAAAAATAAGACATTACAAACGAGATATATGTATTTCATCATTTAGTTAGCCAGATATTAATAGCCATGAACACTTTTTCATTAGTCAAGTATTGCAGAAACGTTGAAAATTTTTTTCCAGAAACAGTAGGTATCGCCTGACGCCTACAACAAGCGATTATTATCATGATAAATTAGATTTAGATACTTAAATTCCAAGTGGGTTATCAGTATTTCATCATTCCGAAATCCATTTACATGTATCTACGTTGTATATACGTAAATAAATCTACTTATCTTATTTGTAACAATTCCCAAAGGTGAAATAGAATCGTATGTTTCCAAACAATGTAAGAAAGATATACAAAGTTCTATTCAAAATAGGCAAATTTTGTAACATCTTTAGGAATGTCGGTTTCTATAGGACTCGTAAATTTTGACGATATAAATAGGATCCCGAAAGAAATAACATTGCGATATAAACCAGGGTTTAAAGAATATTTTGAATTATTTTAAATTACATGTTGCAGCTTTTTCCCCTTACAGCATTAAGTTAATTTATTGCAAAGTATTAAATTAGGCAGGTCTTACAAGAATTTCTATTTTTAAAATTTGCGTTAAAGGCGTTGAATACTATTATAACAATTCGATTACTCTTTTGTTTATTATATTCGATATATAATTAGCTGTTGCCCGCGACTCCACACGCGTGGAATTTGGGATTTTTTTCCCGTATTGCAACATTTTTGACTAATAGGTACTTCGCGCCTATTATTCATAATGATAAAATGGGGTCGACATATCCACAATTACGATCAAAACGGCTCAGAGTTAGAAAAGAAAAACATTTCCATCCCGTAAAATAGTAATAAATAAAAAAAGTCTTCATTTTAGATTTAGATTCGTCAATAAAAACCAAGCAATGGTTCTAGAGAACCCCCTTAAAATTTATGAGTCACAAAGCTGGTGCAGTTATATTACTGGAATCTCTCGTAAACTTTAGAATTGTACCATCGTTCGTCTCTGGCTTACAGAGATAAATCCAAGTTCAGTGTATCCAATAGACTTTTACAACTATTTATGTGCCTACTATGAATTTATTGACCAATTTCCCAAAGGTTTATGATAAATCACTGAACTGAAACTCCATTGACCCCTAAAGTTTATTTGTGAAGGAGATATAATATGTTATACCTTTTTTTTTAAATTACTCTATATAATATAATTAAATGCTTTGAAGTGTTTCGACTTGGAACACTTATTTTTTAATCGACTTCAATAAAAGGGGTTCTCAATTCGTCTGTATGTTTTTTTTTGTTTGTTACCTTATAACTTTTAACTGAGGAAGCGATTTCAATATTTTTTTTATTTAAATGCTGGTGGTTCCCGTGTGGTCCTATTGGCACCAGACGGTTACATAGGCAAAAGAAGTTTTTTTAAAAAAATACTCAATAATTTTAAACATTAAGTAATATTTGAGATAAGAATAGAATTTTATTCAAATATCTTTTTATTGCATTTAGTAAATAAAAAAACCCTAATTGTATAATTACATTTCCGAAAATATACAGTTTAATTAAAGAAATAACTTGATCTTACTTCCTTCTGACTACATGTTACCAATCTTTTGGTTGTTTGAATCTAATCTAAAACCTTTTAAAAGATCAATTTTGACTGGCATCGTGGTCTAGTGGTTCATGTAACGACCACCCGATCACGGTCGCTGGTTCGATTCCCGCACGCTCATTTGTATGATATTTATAATTGTCAAGGTCAAGGTGTAAGGAAGTATTTACAAAAGAAAAGTACTTTACGTAGTATATCCTTATTCTGGTGCTCATAACACAAACATTAATCTATCATGTATTCTAGTTAACTATCGTCACTTTATAGTAGTTTAATTTAAAAACGCTTTATATTTTTGTCCTTATAATATATTACTAGCTGTCCCGGCAAACGTTGTTTTGCCATACAAATGTCAGGGAGAGGGGGGAGGCGTTTGAAAAATAGATAGTAGCCGATTCTCAGACCTACTGAATAGGTACGCATATAAAATTTTATAAAAATCGGTAAAGCTGTTTCGGAGGAGTACGGTAACTAACATTGTGACATGGAAATTTTATATATTACATTTATAACCGGAAATATATTCTATCATATACAATAATGATATATAAAAAAACAGTAACAAACTGTTTCCTGTGCTAAATTCATTATATCCTTGAACAAGTTCATGAAGCATAATTAACTCAGGGTTGTATCTATAATTGGTAAGACCAGTTTTATATTATGTTTTTACTCGAGTGATTAATAGAGTAATATGTCAGACGACATTTAAAATAACACGTGACTTGTATCTGCTTAATATGTAATTTATGTACATACCTATAAAAAATAACATAAGTAATAATAATATATATTATCAAAGATGCTATGGCCGATGGAGCAGACGAGTTCTGGAGTGGAGGCTACGACTCGGCTAGCCTAAGGGAGGATGCCCCCCTGCTAGGTAGACTGATGACCGAAAGAAGGCCGCAGGATAGTACTGGTTGCGGAAGGCGGAGAACCGTGTATTGTGGCGCAAATTAGGAGAGGCCTATTTTCAGCAGTGGACAGCCCACTGTGGGCTGATTTGATTGAATATATAGCTGATATCCATAACATAGGTACGCTTGAAATGTCCATACCAAAGACAAAACGCGATTCTATTAGAAATATGCTCGTCTGTCTGTCACCAGGCTCATATCTCAAAAATGATTACGGCTAGACACCTGAAAGTTTTACAGATTCTAATGATGTGTTTCTGTTGCCGCTATGACAAATATTAAATGGATACTTATGGGACATCACAAAGATGAACATTTTTTGCGAAACTTCATGATATGTTTTATGCATTTGACGATGTGATCATTAGATGATGATGATGATGATCATGACGAATGTAATGTAAATCATTGCGTTGTCAATGAAAGAGGGTGAAAATCACGAGCAAAGACTCCTTGGACAGCAGTAAAGCTACAAGAATGCTAAAAGAACCGTGTCAAGGACAAGGAGGTGAGGACAAAAATAAAGTCAATGGTACCAATTCTAAGTACACAACTAAAGTTAACTAAAAAAATTAAAACAACCATGGCGTAATAAATGAAATTATAGAGGAAAAGTGATCACCGCAAGCGGGACTTGAACCCACGACCTCGGAGTACCGTTCTGAGGTCCTGGGTTCAAATCCCGCTTGCGGTGATGACTTTTTCCACTTTAATTTCATTTATTAAGTAAAAGCATAGCAAGTTCATTTATTAAGTAAAAGCATAGCAAGTCAATTGCAAAATTAATAAATTACTTTAGAACTATGGCGTATTTTGATTAATTGGCTATCATTGGGTATCAACTAGATGGCTTCCTTGGAATCAATTGATCATTGTTTGCATTTAGTTCACCTACCTCATTTATGCAGCAAGTCAAGTACCTAATTCGATGCTATATAGGTAGGTATGTACCCCAATGTTGTAAATCTATATGAGATATCCAAATTACTTATGTAATACCATGTAATACATAACTAACATGTGTCATGAATTTTAAGAACAAATAGATACCATCACATATGCTCCTGTTATGTCATGAAATAAAGATAATTTAAAATCTTGTGGTCACGTCCAAGAAGGAACCAATGAATAAATAATTGAGTATTTTACAAAAGAAAGTCCAATCAACTTCATGTGCCTTAGAGAGGGTTTTTCTCGATTTCTCAGGAGATAACCATCGGATCCTGATCTGGTGCCAATGGGACCAAACGGGAACCACCAGCTTTGAAATAAAAAAAAGCCAGTTCGCCCAGTTAAAAGTTATTAGGTAACAAACATAAAAAATACATACAACCTCCCTCTTTTTAAGAAGTCATTTAAAAATAAATTAATGATGGCAGGTTTGTCTAATTGGACGATGTAAAAAATTGTATGTCCTTAATTTAAACAAATGAGTCGCTCAAGTGTTAGAGAATATTATGTCCTTACAAGATGCAATTCAAGTGGACCTTACCGAAATCCCTGAACTTTATCGTCAGCTTATAACTAAAGCGGCATATACATATAGGTAAACTGGCTGTGGCTTGCAACTTCGTGCGGGTGGAAACCAAAACTTAATAAGTTATACAAAAAAACCACCCGCTTTAAATATTTGATTGCGGGTCGCGGGAGAGATCGCGGGTTCGATTCCTGCTTGGGACAATCATTGGTGTGATTTTTCCAATTGTCATACAAATGTTTGTCCTGTGTCTGGGTATTTCTATGTATTATAAGTATGTATATTTACAAAAGAAAAGTAGTATATGTATTCTATCCGTATTCTGGTATCCATAACACAAGCATAAGCTTAGCATGGGACGTTGTGTGAAATGTCCATGAATATTTATTTATTTATTTATTTATGCTTACTAAAACAAATACCGCACCAAAATTCGTTGCGAAAATATAAGCTCACGTAGGGGTATACAAGCTATACATACAAAAACAACGAATTTGTTTTATAATAAGTACCCAAAGATAAAGTACCATACACTTAAGCAAAGACAAAGGGCAGGCTTGACCAATATATAAATTGTTGTATCATTTACAGTATATACAGACGTACTTACGTATAGAGTTCCTCAAAGTTATAGACAGTCGATGAAAACTGGTGTAGACTTCATATTATTAAGAGTAAATATTACCCATACTTATTACATTATTCTTTGTCGAAAAGAGTGACTCAATTAGATTCAATCTACTAGATTCAATTGCGAAGGTACATATTTAATAATTTATAATTATAACTATAAATTAAAATTGAAACCCGTATCGAATGTATATGATGATTTACATGTTGTGCACTGTTTAGGTATTATGCTCTGTGCATAATGTGTGTAATTTCTGTAACTAATTATGTTTTATTCCATGTCAAAGTAGAATAAAAACAATAAGTGCATTGTTACTTTATTTATCTTTGAGAATAATAAATAACAACAAAATTGTTATTTACAGAAAATTTATAAGATCAAATAAAAATAATCCAAAAAATGCTTTCTTTTTGTATTTTCAATCTTCTTATTGTGTTTTTGATCACGCATGTATGCTATCATTCTGACGAAAATACTGAAACATATACCGTATTGCTTGCCATCTCTGTGTTTGATCAAAAAGCACCATAAATTTAAGATTCAATTTTCTATCGTTGCGATGTACAACGTAACATCATATCAAACTCAGTGTATTGCGGAGATGAACCGTTAACGGACAACCTGGCGATAGATAGGGCTCCAGAGAACCTCCTCACAAAATGTGAATTTAATGAAAAGAAAAAGATTTCCATCAGGGAATCTTTTTTTTTCTGATCTTAACTATCTTTTAAAAAAACGTAACGTTTAGCTGATCATAGTTTTTAAGTAGCAAATCGGAGTTAGAAAAAATTTAAAGATGCTAATTATTTGTAATGGACTTTGTACTCATAATAAATTAATGTTGACTACTTCACAATTAATTTAAGTACCAACTATGTATAAACACTTTGAAGTAAAATATTCCGCATGTTTTATATCATTTAACTGATTTTTAAACCATTTATTCGAGAGGCAGCGTGGTGACCTTATCCGTCAGGCCGGCGATTCGTACTTCGAACACACACTAACGATAAAGCAAATAACTACGAGTATGTGGCGTTATCTGACAAACACGGCTGGGCCTTTACGCAGTATTCGACTTCGTACATTGACAGCTGAAACTGTCAACAAAACGGTTGTATTATTGTCTTGCACCGACAAGTTATTCATGATTGAGACAAAACGCGGATAACACGTGGCCGGCTAATATTAGAGCGATATGCACCAAGCACATCGGCGACTCGCTTTCAGTCTGTCACACAGAACGATACAGTGTACTCCCATGTGTTTCGACTCGCTGCCATATAAATGTTAATTCGTAAAGTGTGTGTGTTAAACAACCATGAGCAACAACCGCAAATGGAGGGAATATGTGACAGCTCTCAGTGGTGAGTTAATTTATTTTAATTTTTATTCACAACTGGTTTTTATTTTATAATATTTCTTTTTGTTTATGTTGTTTTTTCGTTCACCGTACGCGTTAAATAACCGGCAACACTGCTCCGGTTTTTAAACAAGAGCAACTGTACACACTTGCGCACTTTAATATCATCAATTTAGTTATACATTTGAGATTTTTTACTTACGAGTACTATTTATTTACTGATAGCTTGCTAATTATTTACGTTAGATTTGTATGTATAAATAAGTGAACAATGGGGTAATTATTAACAATAATATGCTGACCATCTGAAGGTTTGTTGATTTTATTTATATGACATTGCCCTCAGCTTCTGTGACATTGTCAGGAACGAGATGACATAATATATTCTATTGGTATAAAATATACTCGTAATTAGTCTATGAAATATTTAAATATAAATACTTGTAATGTTGAGTATTTAGATATGTCTCTGGACTAAGAATACAATAGTAATTATCCAGGGTGTTAGGTACAAAAGCCAGTTAAGAGATTATTTAAGCAGATAACATTTTCAATGAGAGACGAATAAGTTAAAACTAAACTCTACGCAGACATACCTGGTTAGGGGTCTCCTGTGCCGCGCTTACCAGGCGTGTTCGCACAGGGTTTCTTTTCGAATTTCCTTTCTCTGACATAGAATCTGTGTACATTATTCCTTAGATGGCTACTACAGCACTCTTGGAAGGATAAGGCACTCGTTTTTTTAATCCGTCATTATACGGACGCTTACATTATCTAATTGCTTTTAGACTCATTAATGCTACGTACATTCTTGTGCGATCTTCACTCTGTCTAGACTTCATTTATTGACAAAAAACTAGATTACAGCTAAAGTTATAGGTCATGATTGTTCCATTACAACAAGCATCTGACGTAATTATTATCTAGCTATGTTTATACATATAATAAAAATCTAAAATATCTTCGTCTCTACTACTTTGAGATATCATAGACTTAGTATGAGATATTAAAAAACAAATTGGATTGGCGGTCTTTAATGGCATCATGGAAGCCAAAACAATGGTTTATACATTTTTTTTCTGTCTGTCTGTATGTTTGTACGCACATCACGCCAAAAATATTGCATGGAATAGCATACAGTTTTTTTAATAAATTTTATACCAGGATTATAACTAATTCTTCGTAGGTGGGCTGCTTTTCGCGTGAAATTTTTATCGAAATCCTGGGCAGAAGCTAGTCTTCGATATTATCTAATATATAAAATTCTCCTGTCACGGTGTTTGTAATTATACTCCTCCGAAATGGCTCGACCGATTTTCGTGAAATGTTGTGTACATAGCCGTTAGGTCTGAGAATCGGACATCTATTTTTCATCCCCCTAAGTGGACATTTGTATGACAAAACAATGTTTGCCGGGTCAGCTAGTAATGACTATAACGGCCAGAAACCTTCGAATTTTACTTGTTTCGTGCATCTGCATCGTAAAAAATTTATACCCTGTTGCTATGCAGTGGAAGTTATATCGAAATTTTAATTAATAGTACTTGTCTTTTTCCCAGTACATACTAAATACAAGAAAATAGCTAAAACGTTCATCTTCTCGGATAAAATCGCTAAAATTTGTTGAATTATTATTGAAATTTGTTTTGTTATTAAAATCATATATTATATATCTCACTATTGCACACGTCCTTCACCACGATAATAGGATTTTGTTTAAGTTTTCCTTCTAAAACATACATACCACATCCCTTAGAGATAATAGTATAGGCTTTATTATATTACCTGTGGTATGGGTATTACAGTAAAATAATAAGTTTTCTAAATCTGTCACGGCAATGACAACTTCGTTATGCCTACGTATTATTTCCTCGTCAGCCTGAAAAAAATATTCGAATTAAGCACTCGGGGCAATCCCCATTTACCAGACAAGGATACAACTATCCTTGTCTGGTAAATGGTAATGCATATCTTTGTAGATCAGCATTATTAAAACAGGACTTTCCGATAGCGACCTTGCAACAGTGAAACAGATTAAATAATAAATAAATAAATAAATAAATATTCATGGACATTTCACACAACGTCCTCTGGTCCCAAGCTAAGCTTATATGCTTGTGTTATGGGTACCAGAATTCAGATACAATACATAATACAAGTAGTATTGCATAGTAGTATTGCATTGCATATTCAGATACAATACATAATACAAGTAGTATACAATAGTATTTAATAGTAAGCTATTGCATAGCTTCTATCGCGGGCCTTGAGCGTGAAGACTAATGGTCTTATTCATAATGACTTATAGGAGGTTTAAACGGAGATTTTATCGGAGAGATAAAAAACGCTTTATCGTAAAAAGACTATTATGAATAACAAGCTTAGACAATTTACGCGAACCGATTTTAGCGAACTTTTAAACCTCCGATAAGTCATTATGAATAAGACCATAAATGCACAAAATTCGAAATTTAAATTCCGTAACAAAGATAGCGTAACTAAAAAATACTACACATCGGCGCTTTCCGCTTCGCTGTTCGCGCTGGTGACTCATGTCAGTTTTGGCGTTAGTTTTTATTTTATTGACATTTGATTGACAATCGCTATTTTATCATAATTATCTTATACAATTGGACAGATGTAAGCTCAGTAAATAAGGATTATTAATCTTATTTTAGTTTATGGTCTTTAGATTCCTGCATAAATAAAATAAATAATTATAATTGCTTAAGTTGATAAAAAATTCTATGCAATAGCTTTACCGCAGCAGTCCCCGAGTGCCAACCGTTTTCTTTTTTTTTTAATGATTAGTGAAAAAGCATTATTGTATTTTAGTTTGTTTATTCCCTAATATAGTCAAAAATCTACCTTTAACTTCATAAAATAACCTCTTCAAGATTCCCACTACGAAATTAAAAAAAGTTTAACTAAAAAAAGTATTTTGGTAGTTATTTTTGATTATATCATTTGATTTCAACTTAATGGATATTTGTTCATATTACATGATAAAAATACAGGTTATTAAACCCATACATTTAATAACTTATCAACAAATAAATTACTTCACGACAGTTATAAAAATCATAAGTTCAGAAATATTGTAAAGACTTCAATTGTAATAAATTACTGTTTGTGTCAGGACAATGGAATATTAATGATATGACATTGGAAGAGTGCCATTTCACAGCTACAGTATCCTTAACTTTAAACTTACTAAACTAAAGGTTAGATACTAACATGAAGGTAAAACTTAAATTATTTTCCAAATACTACCAATACGTCAATTCTCGAAGTATATTAACTTATTAGCTGTTGACGGGCGACTCCTTACGCGAAGAAAAAAAAACTTTCTCTCTCTTTTAAACATTTTCACTGATACTTCGCTCCTATTAACCGCAGCGTGATGTTACCTTTAGCCTTCCTCGATAAACGGACTATCCAAGAGAAACATATTTTTTCAATTAAAACCAGCAGTTCCTCAGATTAGCGTGTTCAAACAAAGAAATTCTTCAGCTTTATATAAGCCACACAAATTGGTAATGCGCCTGCCGGCCATGTTGGTGACGTCATAGTGACGTATAGATGAGAATATTACTATACGTTTCAAATGAGAATAGGATTGGCAATGACCTTTAGTTGTCAAAAGTGATTGGAAATGTACTGTCAGCAACGTAACTTTATTTGCGTATCATTAATAATTTTTTTTTCTTTTACGTAATCTCTGTAGTTTGAAGTGAAATACGTCTTAAATTATTTAGTAATAATAGTTATAATATTATTTAAAAATAAATAATACTTTCTTTCAATAATTTCGTTGTTGGAAACAATGATATTAAGTTGAATTGCCAACCGCTATTTTGTAGTTGTTGGTGCGCTTTGTTGAGAATATGAATTGTAAAGAGTTTTATTTTAAAATGTGCTAGTTATGTGGTTGTTTCCCGTTAAAAAAATTAATTTGTTGTTATTTCTCATTGTTTTTGTATGTTAGTATTGTTATGTTGAACTTGCCGTTATTTGATATTGTTTTTAATTGTATTTGTCTCGCTAAGTGCTCAAAAATTAGGAAACGATAACGATAAAGTGATAGATAAATTATTATATAAAAATGTCTTATTTTGTTGATCCTACCAAAATTGTTCAAAATAACAACTATGACGTCTCAAAATGACACGGGGTCAATCCTATTCTCATTTTAACGGCATAGTACATTTTGTTAGCTGTATTTTTTCTTTGCTGATGACGTCACAAGGGCGTTAATTTGAAAAGGTTCCAGCGCATTACCAATTTGCGTGGCTTATAACAGTTTTATTAGTATAGATTAATTTACTAGACGATGCTCGCGACTTCGTAGGTACTCCCAGAATCTCAAATCGCTACGTAAAGACGTAATGAAATTCTATAACAGCTTAGCTCTTTCCGAGGCTGTAACTTCCTAGTAGTGAAAAAAATACATAGATGTGACAAACTTTACCTCTTTATTAATAGCATAAATAGACTTTATTAAATCAAATGTGATTCTGATATATAAATAGCAATCATTTCTACACTAATTTGTATAAGTTTTGTGCTTTCTATACAAGGGCTCATTAGGTTTAATTTCATAAAATGTATTAAAATCAGACACAATAGTTCGTGATAATTAACACATTCAACACGTATTCTTAACTATAAACATTTTTATTATTATCTATGTGTTGTATGTATATTACTCCTCAAAACAATAAATCGATAACCGAAATAGTAGTTTGTATTTCATAAGTTTTGACCAGCAGGTAAAAATACACTATTTTAAGGCTAATTTCAATTTCTTCGAGATATTTATTGATGTCATACACATGTTTGTACTGCGTCTAGGTGTTTACTATGTATTTTATGTATGTATTTACAAAAGAAAAAGTAGTCTGTATGTATGTAGTAGATCCGTATTCTGGTACGCATAACACAAGCATATGAGCTTAACTTGGGACCAGAGGGCGTTGTGTAGAAGTTTATGATTATAATTTATTTACTAAATTCGATTATTAAGAACTGAGTATTTCTTTGATTATATGCCTATGATTATAATTTAAACGTCGGGTCTGACGTCATCAGCTTTAATTGAATGCTATGCCGTTACCGCGTTGTTACGGCAAAGTACATAATCGTTTATCACATTTGTTTGATCCATAGTATTGATTACAATGCTCCTTTATTGACACACAGCTTACATAAATTAACATACTACTATGTAATGTAGTTGCGACTTATGTATATGAGGTAGGCCAAAACAGTTATGACAGCAGACTTTGACTATAAGAATAATAATAAGTAATCCCTACTTAATAATATAAATGCGAAAGTAACTCTGTCTGTCTGTCTGTTACGCTTTCCCGCTTAAACCTCTCAACCGATTTTGATGAAATTTGGCACAGAGAATCTTTAGACCCTGAGAAAGGACCTAAAGGCTAGGCTACCTTTTATTGCGAAAAAAAAATTTCCAAATTCCACGCGGACAGACTTGCGGGCAACAGCTAGTTAAAAATATTTTAAATCGAATAGCTGAGTAAATCTCTTGATTTAAGAATCAGAGATATAGTCAGCCTATTAGATATTTATCTTTTATTTGTGTAATATTTGCGCTTACTTATAAGATTAAACTGTGTTTTATTTTATTTAAATACCTGTTTGTCATTAAGCTATCCTATCAACCCTATCAATAAATATATACTACACTAATTAGATCACGATTTACAATGTAGGTACTTAATCAATATTTTTATTTTTCATTACTAGCTGACCCGGAAAAAAAGGTTTGAAAAATAGATGTTGGCCGATTCTCAGACCTTCTGAATACGCATGTAAAATTTCATAAAAATCGGTCAAGCCGTTTCGGAGGAGTACGGTAACTAACACTGTGACACGTGAATTTTTTAAATTAGATTTATTTTTTGTTTTTACTGGTGACCTAGGACAATTGACTAACGTGTCCTAGAATATTTACTTTCAGTCTTTATATGCATGTGTGAATGCATGTTTGTTGGTTCTTCACGCAAATACTACCGAATGGATTTTAATAAAACTTATAATTGTATAGCTTATAGATCTAATTAACACATAGGCTGTATAAATAAAACTACTTTATACGGATTTAGACGCGTATATTTGTTTTAAATTTTGGCCCGACGTTTCGGAGACTTTGCAGTCACCATTGTCACGTGTGAGACTGAGCTGTAATGTGTCTTCTACGATTAGTTATTACAGGGTTTACCCACATTCGTTTTTAATTTTACATTAAATTATTAATAATTAACACACGGTTACGGCGCACGGGTACGGTCACGTACGGCTATTAGTGAGTAGAAAAAAGCGATTATCTCAAACTAATCATAATATTAAGCCCTTCAGAATGTTGCGCAAGGAATCCTAATAGCAATACTTCAGAGTCCGTCTGTCTGTCTTTCTATCAAACTATTTTTTAAGATTCCATATGAAAAGTTAAAACAGTCGTGCGTAGGGCACGACTGAAAAAATAGCTATCTATACGTCCGTCTGTCACCAAACTGTAACTCCTGATTGTTATCAAATATGTTATTTCATAATATAGCAAGCGATAGTAAAAACCTTTTGACTATTTATAAAGACTGTCTAATAAAAAGATAATTTACCCTAATGCACAAATGTATTATTCTCTGTGACTTTGTGCCGCTCCTCTATCAATAGTTCAAGCTTATGATAAAATTTCCATTACACATTTTCACTCCCATGTGATTGAATCGATCGTGCGAAGTTTAACTAGTGAGCTTTACTGTAGCTATTCACTTTGTGCTTTTGTAATTTTCCGTTCCAACCCATGAATATAAATTAAATTAATGATGTAGTTAAGCAATACCTTATTCTTAACTATATTACAGAAAACAAAGATGTGATTTAAAATAACTAAATATAACGAGGCCCATTCTGTTGCGTCAAAAACTTATCTTAGATAAAAAGAAATCAACTATGCTGAATTTCAATTATTTTGCTATTTCGCAATAAACCTTAATTATTCTTTATTTAAACTGTATAAAATAACATTTTTAAATATAAAACAAAAAACAGTACATTTAAAAATAAAAAATTACGCGGAGGCCCGGAGGCCCATCGATGTCGGATACAGGGACCAAGTCACCGGTGGTTAGGGCTCCTGATAAAGGAACCTCCTCACAATGCGTGCCCTGTCGAGGAATGCCGCCTTCTACACCAGGCCCTTGATCCAACCGTTCAATGCAAGTTTCTTTAGGTGTTGGTCGAATCTTTTGGCTTTTAACCCACTTACTAAAACAACCCTCGGCACAATGATAGCCGAGTCAACATCCCACATGTCGTGGGCGAAGTCCAGGTATTTCTCCTGGCAATAAACCCTTATTATTAGCTTCGTTTGAATCTATGTGTGTATCTTGTTTTAAGTATATTATTTGTATTGTAAATAAATGCAAAAATTTCCAATGAATGAAATAACTCAAACTTTAAATCACCATGAATTATTAATTTTGTGTGTTGCGTCATATTGAAATTTGTCCAGCAGGAAGTGGAATAATTCATCGTTTTAATCAAACAGCTATTGTCTACCTTCATCAATATTTAGTTTCAAACTTATTTAATTTGTAAAATTCAACTCTGAATACTCTGAAATGAGAGATAATGAAATGGGACTAAAAGGGTAGAATCATTCTAATTTTATAGAAGAAACTTCCGTAACATAGCACAATGGATTACAATGGGGATTTGCAAATTAATATAATGAATATTTCAACCGCTTTCGTTCATTATTTTCAAAGTACAAACAACAAATAAATACAACATTTTAGTCTTTTATTAAAACTGAATTAAGTATATATGATATGAGAAAACGCACTGTAAATTTTAATGGGTTTCTATTGAATAGGTTTTCGCTTCTAAAAAGCCTCTTCAGGTCTTGAATGTCTTCTGGTGGCGATCATTTTCTACTGATACTTTACGGATACTCAGACTTGACTTATTATAAGATATAAGAAACTTTGAATTTCTGACACCCCATGCTATTAATCCATTTTATTCACAATTCCAACTCGTACTTAGCCGGTATATCAATTAGTTGCTGAGATGGTATTGAAATCATTTTATAAACTATAAATTAGTTTAATATTTCACTGTATTTAAACATTTGCAATGTATGATACAAAAAAATCATGTGAAGAACCACCAAAATTTGATTTTTAAATGACGAAAACTAAAGATATCTGCTGCATATTGTTTGCAAAAAAAACTGATTAAACATAATGCAAATTTTTTATTTAATTGAAGCAGTAGTGAATCGATCTAATCTCAACTGATATGCAGTTCTTGGACATATAAAGCATACGAGTTAGGTATACATTTGTATGTCGGGGCGTCAGAGAGAGTTCAAAACAGAGAACCTCTGGCGCTCTAAGAAGACGAATTGTTCAGAATAGCAAGTTAGTTATAAGCTTATATCTCTGAAGATAGATGATAATCCAAACATCAATCGATCTTATTGTATTCGAAAATCTTTTTACTACCAAGGAAATCCAAGTTTTAATGAAAACGTGCTATGATTATTCACCGTAGCCTATAATTCACAACTTTGTCACTAAACAATATTCATACTAGATTACGCTTATTATCTTAAACAGTGACATAAAACGAATGTTGACATGCTTGACACGTTTTTTTTTCTTAAACTGTTAAAAACATAAAAATATTATGATATGATATGATATGATATGATGTCAGACAATTACAGACTCATAGAACATTAATTTGTTAATTCGGAAAGTATTAATTATTACTAGTAGTACTAGTAGTAGTGGTCCGTGATTTCGTAGGTACGCGTGGAATTGAAAATATGTTCCTCGTTTTTGCAACAGTTCACACCATATCTTTATAAATTGTAGCCTTTAAGTCGTTCTCATGTATAAACTACATTATTTTAAAGTTTCATTAAAATCCATTCAGTAGTTTTTGCGTGAAAGAGTAACAAATATTCATACTCACAAACTTTCACATTTATAATATTAGAAGGATTAAAGATTTTTTCTGCCATATTATAATAGCATTTAAACCATAGCACAATACGTTACGAATAGCATTAATTTAATTAATCCCAAGGGAGTTACGCAAACGTATTTCAGTATCTACACCATACTTTTAAATTATGGTTTTTTATTTAAAAAGCCAGATTGTTCTATTGTGATCGCCACTATACTTCGAATATCAATAAAACTAGACTAACATTAGAGCACGCTTTCAGGCTTGAAGCTAATTCGTTATCGTTACTTTGACTATTTTTTATATTAACCTATGTCACTGTCTTAAATTCTTCATTTTTGAACCAGTTATTTAAATTTTTAATCAGTTGTATATTGTGTTTTTAATACTTTAACCTTGTGTCAATTAATTTAAATAACAAATAAAACATAAAGACGTACGTTTCGCATAACATCCTCTGTTATGTAAAATAAAGCATAAATATTGTTAAAGGTGTATAATGATCTTATTACTTTTATATTTTTAATTTGTTTACACGCGATATTTTATTTTTATAGTTTTCTATTTTTAATTGTGGTTTGTTGTTTAATCGCATTGCACAATATTTTCGACAATTATGCCATACAACATTTGTGGTATTATTTCATAAGCCTCATCTATACATCTACATCTCACATGCATTACCTCATTTCTTTGATATTTTTAAATATATCGTGCTATAAATAAATAGATATATCTCTGCTTTACTTGTAGATAAAACCCATATTATGTTAAGGGCCTACATCAATATTATCGTATATCATCGCCGACACGTACATATTAACACAGCCAGTAGGCACAGAAAATGAAGAATTAGGGATACTTTTCCTATTTACTCAAAATCTACTAAATATATTTTAATTCTGATTTACGTGTTTCTATATATAATAGTTACTTATGTTTTTAAAGTTATTTCATTAGTTAATACGCGATTATAGACCGACAAATGAAAAAAATAAAAATTTTGAGAGGTTGTTTCGCCAAGATTTTCTATCGAGAAAACTTTTTTCAATCGTGTTTCTGAGTTGATGCGATCCTAGATCATATATTGAAAAAACATATACTTAAAAATTAGAGCTCTAGCCATTCAATCTAAAGAAACAATGAAAACTTCGTACGTAGAAAAATGCACGAAGCTATTTTGGTATCGTCTTAAGCCTATCAGTTCACGCACGTTTGATTTGATAACTAACATAGCTTTATTAACAAAACACTATCTATAGTACCTACTAGTAAGTATTTGCCGGGTAGCAACAAAATGATTTCAATACCATCTCAGCAACTAATTGATATACCGGCTAAGTACGAGTTGGAATCATGCATGAATGGTTTCATAATAACACCATAATTACGTACCGTCATAATCATATCACCTAAGTTAAACTTAAAACGTTTGTTGTACGGGAGTGTTCTCAAATATTTATTATATTCTTGTTTTAGTACAGGTTTGTGGTTATAGCGTCAATAGAATTCCATATCCTGTCAAGATTTTAACTGTCTAGCTATCCCCGTTAAGGAGATACAGTCAGATGACGGACGGACGAATAGCCAGGTCTCCGTGATAGCGTTCCGTTTAACCTTTTAGTGCGGAATCCTAATAATGAGACTATCTGCTGAATCATAGATATGACATCTAATTTAATGTACTCATAAATGACAATCTCGCTAATTGATATAACAGTCTACTTAAACGTCTGTTTATATATGACTCATCACATTACAGAAATGATACTGTCACGCGGCCTTGAAGCGCTTTAGAACGAAACTTTGCTGATGCCCAGTTCGAGTTCTTACAGTTTACATTTCGATCGGCGGTTGTAGGTACATCGATTTTTAGCATCTGTTATCTGCAGTTTATGATTCACACTAAATACAGCAAATCAGTAATTCTATAATTAAAATCCATTATTAATTGAAATACTATTTATTGGTAAAGTCTTTCAGATTTTTAGTTCTCGCTCTGTTGTTTGTGGGGTCCTAATTCAATACAACTAAAAAGTGACACAAGAAGCCCCCAACTGTTTTTACAGTAGTATTTCGAAACGCTTTCATCAGAAAAACCTTGCTAAAATAAAAAGTGGCTTAAGAAATCTTGTTGAATATCTAAATGTTAATATCCGCTATCTGCCTTTGTAAATACTACTATTTCTTTTCTACAGGGTTTTCTTCCATTAATTACAATAGTATAACTACTGTAATACACCACGGAAGTAATTAAAATACTACTAGCCACTGTATGCAAACATAACACTTATATCTATACAATAAATCCAAATATCTATAAAACAGACAATCATAATAGATAAAAAATATAAGACAACTGCCTATATAAATTGATGTACATTCTGTCTGTCTATCACAGAAAAGTTAATTTTAACCGACTTCCAAAAAGGAGGAGGTTCTCAATTCGTCTGTATGTTTTTTTTTAATATTTGTTACGAGTACCTTGTAACTTTTAATTGGGCGAAGCGATTTTAATGATTCTTTTTTATTCGAAAGTAGGTGGTTCCCGTGTGGTTATCTTCTAAGAAATCGAGGAAAACTCTCAAATTTCAAAGGCACATGAAGTCAGTTAAACTTTTTTTTTTTAATATTCAATTATATGAAGAATTATTTTGTATAACAACAATTACACAACAATTTACAATTTTTACTTAAAATTATTTTTAATTATATATATTTAATTAAACAATATTTACTTATGTAAGTACTTATGTGTTGATGCACTGTCCAAAGGGTAAAACTTCTCAGTGCGTTCCGTTCATCGAGCCTTTGTATTCATAGACAAAACTTAGCTATGCGTTCAGTTTAACAAACGCATAGTGCGCTTCACCACTTAAGTATTGTTTGTGAAATGATTTTGCTACCCCTGTGCGTCCATACCTACTATGAGACCTCTCAGTAACGTTTGTGAATACGGCTGTTAGTGTCAACCATTAAAACATAGAAATAGCTTAATCAAATTCCTATACTACATAATTCTGTATTAACCCGTCTTTATTACTTTACTTATTATAAAACAAAGTCGTTATTTTTGCATGCATGTCCCTATGTGGCTTATATCTTCAAAATTACGCAAAGAATTTTTATGCGGTTTTTAATGGATAGAATGGTTCAAGAGGATGGCTTTTTTGTAATTTAATAGGGTTTGGTTTTTAAATTCCACGCGTAACATTATAATATTTTGCTATCAGCTTATAGCATATACGTAGCTTTGAGCGAATGAGTACATCTTAAGTACCTATACAATTTTTGTTTCGCGGTGTTGGTTACCTAACTTCTGCGAAACGGATCGACCGACTTTTATGAAATGTGTGCAAATCTTAGAAACAATCTATTCTTTGTTTGCCTTGAGAATATGGGGAATGAATCCAGCAATATTGTAAATGAATATATAGGACACAATTATTGTAATATTTTACAACACGAACTGAGAATGCTCTGACAAAGAGTAAATATAACGGTTAAGATCAATACAAAGCAAAATCATAGCCTCAATGTAGAACAATGATGTTAAATGACTGAGTTCGATGAACCTTCTCAAGTATGGTCCAATTTATTACGATCGTTTGTTGATTAAATTCTTAGTATTGCCATTTAACGACTGTAATAATAATAACTACGTGTCAATTTCATAATTCTCATTTTAAAATTCTAATTTCAAATTTTTCAGTAATATGCTTTTAAACTGATGTAGGTAATAACTGATCTCTATCTTCCAGCTTTCATTAATGAAAATACAATTTCAATTTTCTCAGTAACATTTTCATTGTGGGTTAGTCGATAGTATTATTGACTTCTATTACGAAGTCTTTCTGATTTCATTTATGTGTAATGAAACAAGATATTACGTTCATCTATTTGAGTGTTTCAATTTAAAGTTATATTACAATATTAAATCATGTGGAGTAGATACGTAGGTATATAATATTTTCTTCAAATATCAAATTGTAATAAAATCAAACTCAAGTATTTATTATAGTAAATCTTATCTTTAAATCTTATAGAGGCGGAGTAAAAGAATGTTTCTGTGGTATCTCAAAATTTTGAAAGACAAATCTAATCAGTTGTCATGCGTTTCCCTAGATTATATGTTCTAGGAAGGAATGTAGGAAGGCAAGGAATGTTATCACGTTATCCTTGGCACTGATACAAACAAACAAGTAAATTTTAAATATGATAGATAGTTATCTATCATATCTAAAATTTACTTTTTAATTAAAATTTAATTAAAATTATTTTTTTAATTAAAATTTACTTTTCTAATGTATCTACTAATAATTATTAATGACTGTGAATTGAAATGAAAAATAATTAAAATTAATATATTACTAGCTGTCCCGGCAAACGTTGTTTTGCCATACAAAAAAAAGGTTGAAAAATAGCTGTTGGCCGATTCTCAGACCTACTGAATATGCATGTAAAATTTCATAAAAATCGGTTAAGCCGTTTCGGAGGAGTACGGTAAATAACACTGTGACACGTGAATTTTATATATAAGAGATTATAAAGCGGAAGAGTTTGTTTGTTTGTTTAAACGAGCTAATCTCAGGAACTACTGGTCCGATTTAAAAAAATCTTTTTTTGTTGGATAGTCCATTTATAGGGGAAGGCTTTAGGCAACATTATACTGCGACCAATAGGAGCGAAGCATAAGTAAAAATGTTGCAAAAACGGGGAAAAGTTTTGTAAATTACACGCGTACGGGGTCGCAGGCAGCAGATAGTTTTAAATGAAAAATTCACTACACACATCAATGTTTCCAAAGAAGTAAATAATAACCAGAATTTAATGTGATTTCACCTCTATATTATCGTTAACACAACAGTTATTCAGTCACTCAATCGTTTGTAATATAAGTGTGTTATTAACTTTTGTTTATACTCACACAACCGAAACCTTAGCCTTGAATCATGAAATACCTAAACAAACATATCACCTATTCGTAACAGCAACTACCACGTATTGCTATTTATCTCTGTACATTTTATTGCTACGATTTTCATTTGAAATTAGAACAAATTACGTTCCCTGTAGGTATACTGGTGAATTTATTTATTTGCTAGTCATCGATTTTGTCTCCTTAAACAACGATTCGGCGTTTTTTGACAACAGTATGAAAACTTCGGTACTTGTGATGACGGATTAAGAATCCAATTATCATCACCCCATTTCTTTCCCAGGGTGCTGTAAAAGCCAGCAGCAGGACAATGTTAACGTCTACTGTGAGAGACGGAACCATCGAAACTAAACCCTGTGCCAACACGCCTGGCCAGTGCGGCACAGTAGACCATAATCCCTAAATAAATTAAAACTTTATGTAAAAATATACTTACTAAACTTTCCACATATATGACATATACATAGGCCCCCGAATTTTCGAAAAATGAATCGATATTTGGTTAATACAAAAAAATCTTACTGATAACAAAAGATGTGGTTCGATATTGCACTGGGCACACGGAAGACAGTTCCAAATCCTTGCAGAGGGCATTCATTTTTTTCACATAAAAAGTTATACGGCCGGTAGCGGTCGGCATGCAGTAGGTCGAAATGGAATAAAAAAAATCAGTATCTTGAAATAACTGATATAATATAGATACCTGAATTATATCAGTATTTATGCTATCATACCTCTTTGCACTCATTTTAAATATCTCGATTTAATTAAAAATAAATAAAAAAGTTGATTGATCAACGTTTTAAGGGTTCCGTGTCAAAAAATTACCTCAATATAATGTTAGTAGAACCATCACGAGCTCTGCCCATGCTAACAAGTTGGCTTTTATTTTTTATCTTCCTTCACAATCGCTGATTAATCAACAGGTTTTAAACAAGGTTTTATCTTTATCTTTATCTTTACTTCTTATAAAACAAAGTCGTAATTTTTGTATGTATGTCCTTATGTGAACTTATATCTTATTGCTGTATATTGGATGAGATATGATTAAATTTGCCGAGAAACTCGGACGCGTGCGAGCTATAAATGAAAACGCTGCCTTATCTATGAAAGGCACAACAAACTAATGTATGGAGGAATTGTTTGTTACCTATAGTTCTTCAAAAAAGTCCGCGAGGGCATATGTCTATCTTTTAAGGGAAACCCGCTGTACCTGCTCATAATAATGGCAAAAAAATTATCAAATTTAATAGGGTGTTTTCAAAAGCTATTTATGTGTATATAGTAATCTTTTTTATCAAATTAAATACCATAGTTAACTTACAAGTTTAATATAGATTATAACTGCTTTTTACAGAATGCAATTTAAATGAATATCTTAGGAGATATGACGAAAAAAGAATTACGCGCGACAAAATAAAATACTTAAACTGTTGGCCGAGCAACGCGAACGTTTCCTCGGTCTTCTATCCATACTCTAATATTTGGATGTTTGGTTAATGTTGGATTGTATGAATGGAAGGATGTTTGTTGTTCTTTCACGTAAAGACTACTGGATGGACTTTCATGATGCTCTCCTAAATTCCACGCGTACGGAGTTGCGGGCAACAGCTAGTTGTAAATAATCTATATGAGAAGGCTCTATCAATATTTGTGTATGTGATATCTTATATCTATTGATAAAAAAGATTATGATCATTAAATTAACTATGCAGCCGTTCATTACTATTATACTCATACAGACGATAACCAAGCCGTATATACATTAGTACATATTACGTACAATGATAGAAATGGCACCAGGTACAAGAAGTACAGTGACGTTCATACCGTTCGTATCCAAAGACACGCCTACGACCCAGGCAAAGTCGTTGGTTTTTCTGGTAGAACGTTAGCTAAGACTTCTTCGTCCCATTAGTGGCTTTTTCCTTTTGTCAGTCCACCAAGCGCGATAGCAATCCCACAAATATTTCAGCGAAATAACTATTCAGAAAAAACCTGAATTTTTGTTGTCACGTTGTAGTTATGACACCAAGCACAGTCACTTCCAGCAGTAGGTATAGCACAGCCGTACTAGGTATATGTTCTGCAGAAAGTGCTACTCGCGTTCTCTGAAAGAAAACGCAAACATAGACTTTTTTCGTTAATGACCCTTACTTTTATGAATAAATAAATAAATCCTTTACATTTCCGAAAAAATTCTGCGAATAACAAGTTTTACATAATTCAACAAAAGATTTTTATGTTAAGCTGTTCGTAAGATATTAAAAAATAAAACAATGTAACAACCAAAGCAATACATGTTGTTATGATGAAGGGTACAAGAAAGAGTCACGGTCAAAATATAATTAATTTTCGGTAAATTTTAAAACTAATAAAAATAAATTATACTGAAATTAACTTGACATTAACAAGGTATTTAGTTTGATTTTAAATAAAGTATAAACACAAAAAGGGTTAATTAACGTCATAATAAAACAAAGATCATTGCCACGACCGTGATTTTTTGTTACATTGGTATTTGTAAACAAAACAAATTACGTCTTTAAAATTCAATGATTAAATTAAATACTTTCACCTAATAATACTCAAAGTAAAATATTTTTATCATTACACAAGTAATTGATAGTTACTATTAAGTACTATTAATACAAATAGTAATTGTCAACTATGTATTTTTGCACTGAAATAAACATGAACATACATAGAAATTTTTATATACAATCAAACATACAACCTCCTCCTTTTTTTGGAAGTCAATTAATTAAAATCCATAAACGCACTTTATGGCCTGAAAAAAACGGCTGAATTAGTTCTATGGTATCTGAATGGTCACACTAAAAAAACAATAGGTACGTGTGTTTTTTTAATAGGACTCGATTCTACTTTTAAAAAAACGAGATAGCAATCAATTTTCTTTTGTAATAATAATGTTCGCGATACAATTAACAATTTGATCAGCCTCACTGAGATCACGTTTGTTAGACATGAGTTACATCCTGTCCAAATATAGTTCAATAATATAAAAGAAGCAGCCAAGTACGAGTTGGTCCCAGGCACAACGGATTCCATACTATCATCCTAATATTTATAATACATATACTACTTTTCTTTTGTAAATACATACTTATAATACATAGAACACACCCAGACGCAGTACAAACATTTGTATGACAATATAAACATCACACAAATGATTGTCCCGAACGGGAATCGAACCCGCGACCTCGTGAACGGCAGTCCGTTACATGAACCACTAGACCACGAATAAAAAAAAAATATCCGTATTCTGGTACCCATAACACAAGCATAGAAATTTTGCTTACTTTGGGACCAGAGGACGTTATGTGAAATGCCCATTTATAAAAAAAAATATATCAAAACGTTATGATGATGTCGTCGTCTATGCTTATAATCAAGTTACACTAAAGACGTTTGCTGTGTGGGAGTCTCCTTAAATATTTATTGTAGTATGTGATTGTAGTCTAGTTTTTAGTATTTCATTTTGTTATTAGAGCGTCAACAGAAATAGTTAATTTTGTGTAAACATTTCAATTCTTTAATTGTCTAGCTATCACCATTAATGAAATTCAACCTGATGACAGATGAATAGACTAACGGTTAGCGGAGTCTTAGTAATAGGATCCTGGTTTACTTTCTGTACGTGACCCTAAAAAACTATTAAACATTTTTTGTTTTACAAACAGCAAAATACTAGGATAAAATAATGTTTAATGCCATACAAAATTGGCCATGAATGTCAACTACCACTTTTTTTGTAAACTTTAATAAAACAATTCAAATAGTCATCTGGGGTAAATAAAAAAAACTGTCAAGTACGAGTGGACCAAAGAGTATAATAATATGAGTGGACTCGCACACGAAGACTTCCGTATCCAACGTTACTATCACAATACATTTGTTATATGATATGACGGACCCCAAATAACGAGAAATGGAAAGGAGAATAATAATTGTGAGTATTTTTTGTAATAGGATCAACTGATTTAAATAAACTGGAAGAATTTCACCTTTCTGGCTTTTACCGTTCCAGTGATAGGTACAGCTTGGTGACAAACAGTTTGACAGTTTTTGTAGTAATTTTGTACATACCTATAAATAAATAGATTTCTCACACATCCATATAATAAAATAACACAGTGTGGATGAGAAATAATACCTATTTAAAGTTAAAACAAGTTAAATTACTTAAATTAAAATATTTTCACACTAACCTGAAGATTAGATAGATACTAATTGAAAACAATTGGTCGTTTATGTAAATACATACGTTTTGATGTTATTGTATATTTACTACAAAGATTATAACAGCAGCGGTATTCAGTAAGAAAAAGTGAAGTGAATTTTCGGTGAATCTTGATCACGTGACAGCACTCCTCTATTTCTATTGGAGGAGCGCTGTCACGTGATCAAGATTCACCGAAAATTCACTTCACTTTTTCTTACTGAATAACAGTGCAGATGAACTTTAATATGTCTGTTAAAAGAAGTTACCTACTACATACAATACGGTACCGATTCTACGTGCACAACTAAATTAAACTTAACTAAAAGTTGATTTTGTCAATATATGAAATGAAATGAAAATTCATTTCATCATATAGACATATTTTTTTCAAGAAAATTATGTGCTTGTGGAGGAGAGTGCTGATCACCTAGCCTGGTCGGAGAATTCTCCATTTGTGGTTGGAGGAGCCCGATCACCCACGCTCCTCCACATGCTTATGACAGGTCCAAACATTTTTTCCCTACCACCTTATGTGATAAGGTACTATTTCGTGGTACATAATTATTTATATTTAATAAAATCTTTAGTCTATACACAGTCTTCATAATAAGAAAGTTCAGTTTACATTGCCGAATTGTGTTATTGACGCGATCAATTTTAATTTGTTAGTTATAGTTTAGTTTAGTTGTGCGTGTAGAATTGGTACCAATTTATGGTGTAACTACAGTGTGATTTCTATTAAAGTCATTAGTTGAGTTAGACATTAATTCAGTTTGTCCTTTCCTGATGGATGTCCGCAAAGCTTGATGACCTATATATTTCATCTTTCACCATATTCATAAATGTCTGATTGTCTGACTCTGAAGCTATTGCTTGATGTGTATTTAGATTTTCACAAAATATGTTGTCTTGTTGTCCCTGGGTTCAGAAGCTATAAAGAAGGTCAGAGATAATTATTACTCTCCTTTTTGACTAACATTTTACGTCTTTAAATCAGGAAACAATCATGGGAATAAATTTTTGCAATCGCACGTCCACTGTCACCCTAAAGTTAGTTACACATGAAAGCTAGCGCGAAGAATAAACAGAAGAAGTGAAACCTCTTAATATTCTCGAATACTTGCGCGACTAATTCGTTAAGAACCTCTTAATCGGAAATTTGGGACCAGGGGACGTTGCATAACATTGACAAATATTTAAAAAATGCAACCGTAAAAGCAATATGTAATAAATGTATTATTATTGTATGTTGTTATTGTATTTTATATTTTTTAAGAGAACTCGTTTAATATCCTAATATAAACAAAATGATGTTTTGATAACGCTACTGTGTTTGAAATATTTACGGTCTAATTCATAATGACTTATAGGAGGCTTAAAATTTCGTTAAAAGCTGATTGTCAAAAATTGTAATCTTATATATAAAAATCAATTGCTGTTCGTTAGTCTCGCTAAAACTCGAGAACGGCTGGGCCGATTTTGGTGATTTTGGTATTGAAATAATCGTGAAAGTCTAGGGAAGGTTTAAACGGTGACAAAACATATGGGGATCCAAAATTCCACGCGTACGGAGTAGCGGGCATCAGCTAGTCTTATATATAAAAATCAATTGCTGTTCGTTAGTCTCGCTAAAACTCGAGAACGGCTGGGCCGATTTTGGTGATTTTGGTCTTAAAATATTCGTAAAAGTCCAGGGAAGGTTTAAACGGTCCAAATATATATATCTAAAATTCCACGCGTACGGAGTAGCGGGCATCAGCTAGTTCATAATAGTTATTTACGCTAAAACGTTCTATATCTATCCGACAAAGTGACATTATTCCGACTACGGTCTTATTCGTAATGACTTATCAGAGGCTTAAAAGTTAGCTATAAGCGGATTGTCAAAAATGTAATTCATAATAGCTTTTTTACACTAAAGCGTTCTATAACTATCCCATAAAGTGACATTATTTTAAACAAGCTCCGACCCTACTTTAGGCCTATATTAGTGAAAAAAATGGCGTATATATTCATCAGCTGATTATTTATATTGACGTTTGCCCCGTCATTTGCAAAGGTGTTGTTCATAGAGTCACAATAATTAACCAAAAAGTTATTAAACTAACGAGGTTTTATATTATAGTGATACGTGCATAAATCACGATAAATATCCGACTCGGAATTTGCTTATTTATACATGTCTTATGAACCCTGCAAAGCATTGCGGCATTAACAATCTTGTTAACAATCGGCGAAGAAAAGTGTAGCGCTAAAGAAGTAAGATATTTTCTTTGGAAGATGAGGAATTCTGAAAGTGGTAGTTTA
Source organism: Orgyia antiqua (assembly GCA_916999025.1). NCBI lineage: Eukaryota > Metazoa > Arthropoda > Insecta > Lepidoptera > Erebidae > Orgyia > Orgyia antiqua. The sequence continues at coordinate 28,397,452 of OU779862.1, forward strand.
CAATGCGATGGAGGACAATGAGCCCATTATAGAAGGGCTAATGGAACAGCCAATTAAAGTAAATGCAAACCATATGTGAGGTAGAAATGCCGCAATCTTGAAAACTTTTATTGCAAGGCCTTGTAATGAACAAAGTTCACCCTACTTGCAAGTAAATAAAACAAAATAAAATGATTGATTTAATAAATTTATTGTTTTTCATTTACCGAGTTACGGGCTATTTCTATTAAAGAAGAAATTATTTAATGGAAATAGCCCGCAACTTGAACATCGAAGAACACTGGTGTGAGTGGCTTGGGGTGTAGATCTTCTATTTTATATTTGAGTGATTCTTGCTCCAACTTAAAATTTTCAGATTTTTTATTCTCATCATAGCTATTATGTTTGTAGGTTTTGGACCCAGCGCTTGCGAATCTCAAGACATTAGTGGATCCAGCAAATCTGCAGGTGTTGGATGAGCTGGTGCCTCTACTGTATCATACATTAAAGATTACCTGATTTTCACTTTCCTGCTGTAGTTTATTTACTACAATAACACTTCTCGAATATTGTGTAAATTACAATGTTTGTTTATAAACGCTATGTCAAGTTTGACAACTAGTAAGATTTTTTTTTTCTACCATCCATATTTCACCATGTTTCTACGAAATGGTAACATTCTGTAAATTAGAGACATTTTAGCTATCGGAAGTTTTTTAAACGAATATGAATTAAGATTTTTATCTGACATCTGATAAGCTTAAAAGACTTTTTAACTAATATAGGATTATGCTTTAATTTTTGAATATGCTGATCTTCATCATCTAGTTATTGATGTTTGCAAAGAAGTTGAAAAGAAAAGCCATTAAAATTGTTACATTCAATTATAATTCTTAAATATCAAGCCTTACAAATCCTACACAGTATTGGGATTGTTCATAATTTTTGACCTGCTGTTTTTATAATTTTTTTAGAAAATATAGACTATTTTAAGTAACTAATTTCAATATTATTGAAATATTCGCTATATAGTTTTTTGTTAAATGCTTAAAGATATTATTTTAAATGTTGTGACGTCATCGTTATACGCAGTCTTTGTGTTGCCTTTTCCTGATACACTTAAGACAGATTGCAATACATCTTTTCAAAGTTGCCATGTTGAAATAATAGACCAATTTCAACTCCACCCCAGAGTAGTATATCCCTAAGAACGCCTTAACAATTTAAGTCCTTTATGATTATAATTTCCTATATGACGGGCCTCGTGGTCTAGTGGTTCATATAACGGACTGCCGTTCACGAGGTCTCGGGTTCGATTCCCGGTCAGGACAAATATTTGTGTGATGTTTTTAATTGTCATACAAATGTTTGTTCTGCGTCTGGGTGTTTCTATGTATTATAAGTATGTATTTACAAAAGAAAAGTAGTATATGTATTATATCCGTATTCTGGTACCCATAACACAAGCATATAAAGCTTAGCTTGGGACCAGAGGACGTTGTGTGAAATGTCCATGAATATTTATTATTATTATATAATAGAGATCATTTCCTTTTTTGGTAAAATAATAGCTAATATAGCAAATTTTCCGAAAAAAAAATTGTGGTACATGATCAGAAACTCGATTCCCCGAAATGGTTTTCGGATAAAGAGTTTTAAAAAAAAATGAACAATGCCAATTGCGGTGATTGAAAGTCTTGCTTTTAATCCGCGCAGAAAAGTGAACGTTACGTTTACGAAACTACAAATTCTTCTTCTTATTTTATGGCTTTCCCTCTGTCCAGCCCATTTACGTCCCACTGTTGGGCACGGGCCTCCTCCACTTTGGGAGGAATTATGGTCTACTGTGCCACGCTGACCAGGCGTGTTGGCACAGGGTTTATTTTCGAGCTTTCCGTCTCTCACAGAAGATGTTATCTGCGTGCAATATCCCTTAGCTGACTCTTACAGCACCCTTGGGAAGAGATGGGGTGGTGACACTTGTATCTTAATCCGTCACTACACGGAGAAATTTTTATGGCTTTGTAATTTGGAAGAAACATACCACCAAAATGATCCATAAAACTAAAATAACTAAGTGAGAAAATAAAAAATTATACTAAAAAGAAATAAATCAAGAAAAAAAAATAAGAAGCAAAAAAACTAATGTAATGAATGAAAATCAAAACTAATAATAGTTTATAATAATAAGATTATTAACAAATAAGTTTGTTTACATTTACAAACAGCGTCAAAGATGCATTTTGTTAACTTGTATCAAAACCAGGGATAAAACTCATAACAAATTTGAATGGTAGAAAAATGCTACCATTCATATTTCACCATTTTGCTACAAAATGGCAACAAAGACATTTTATAGTTATCGGAAGTATAATAGACGAATATGAATAAGGATTTTTATCTGACATCTGATAAGCCTAAAAGACGTTTTAACTAATATAGGAATATGCCTTCAATAAGCGTTTCAATATGAATAAGACTGTTTGTATTCAAACATTTCTTTAACTATTTGTTTTGAATCTTTTGTTTATTACATTAGACTTGGTTAGACACGAACAACATATCTACTATCGGTCATTGTTTTAAATTATAAATGTTGTTAATATTGTAAAAAGTACGAAAATATTTACCTGGGTCTCGTGGAGCAGTGATTTGAATAAAGGATTGCCGTTTACGACTTCACGCGTTCGAATCTAGCACTAGAAATTAAATATCCCGCATAAGATTAGTGTATTTTTTTCGGTTTTAACGTAAAAGAAAATTGTTTTTAGCAGTTGCTTTTTTTCATTTAGAAATTAAAGCCTTCTAAAGTTTAATAACGTGAACTTTACCATTTAGTTTTACTTTGCCACAAAAATAATATAATTAGGATAAAGAAATAATATGATTGATGATTGAGAGTAAAGTACATAATAAATATGAGATGAGATTATGATTAATCATAGGGATGATATCTCTAATCCCGGATTCTGCCAATGAATCACATACAAACATAATTAACTTATATTTCACGTCTTTCATATGAATTAACAAACTAGTTTCACCCGCATTCATAAAGCGATTTGATATTTCGCAAAAAAAAAATTATGATGATGACGACATGATTTTTATCTCTAACTAGCTGTTGCCCGTGACTTCGAATGCATGAAATTTAGAATTTTCTCTGTTTTTGCAATATTTTTCACTAGTGCTTCGCTCCTATTAGTCGCAGCGTGATATTATAAAGCCTATAACCTTCCTTGATAAATGGCCTATCTAACACAAAAAGAATGATTCAATTTGAACAAGTAGTTCCTCAGATTAGCCCGTTCAAACAAACAAACTCTACATCTTTATGATAACAGTATAGAAAAAGCTTTGCAATAGTTGAATAATCTTGGCTTCATATAACATAGTTTTTTCCTGAAAATCGTAAATCCAGAATGACATAATATCAGCAATGACTATATTTCTTGAAAATTTCTAAAAGATACTATGCGGATATTTACAAAACCAAACCGTTTCTTGTAGACAAGTTTTGCAAACACTTATTTGCTCAATGTTCTAGCAAAAGTTTTTTTTCTTTGTTCGTTGTTCATCATCATGACTATTCGTTTTCATCTTCCGCTGAGAGTAATTCTATATCGCCAATGATTATTTATAGTATTCTTGGTTTTGTTATCCTCAATCACATGACTTTTTTGTAAACGTTTTAAAGTAATTTAAACTCTAGTAAGAGTAAGTACGTATAGGAAAATAGCGCAATCAATGTCATCGGCCTGGCGCTGACTTCTAAACTGAGTCTAGAACATTATGCAATTCCAATACAGCACTTATTTACTTTTAAGAGCAACGTAACATAATTTCTGAATAAAAATTAGTTACAATATTAATGCATTTTATATTTTAAGTAGCTGTTGCCGGTAACATTGAACGCGTGAAATTTATAAATTAAACCTTATCAAATTAAATGTACAAAAAGCCATCCTTTTGAACTACTCCTGCAAATAAAACCGCATTAAAATCCGTTGCGCAGTTTTAAAGATATGTATATGCTCATATAGACACATACATACAAAAAACCGACTTAGTTTTATAATAAGTAAAGATAAATATTAATATTAACAAATTCTCTTTTTGTCATAATTTTCTCTACAATTTGTATAAACCACTTTAAGCTCTTTACTTGGATTATATAACAGTTGTATTAGAAGAATAAATTTCTGAAGTTTTTATTTAAAACAATATACTTATCAATGTTAGGCAACTCTTTGCGGCCTACTTAATACAATCTTTTATTGCGCCAATAAATACTAAAGTACTAGTCATTTGATAACAATTTTACGACAATATCACGTTTATGTGAATTAAAAATCTTAATGTATTACTAGACCTTTTACAAAAACCAACTTGACTAGGGAAAAGTTACGATATTATTCTTAATAATATATTATTCACCTAACATTTGTTTACGAGCACTATTTAATATTTTAGTTTTAACAATGGCTATCGTTATTTATTTAGCCAGTATTTCACGCCCAGTTTCGCACGCGTAATATTTTCACAGAAGCTACTTTTTCTTCAGACCTTGATACCTTTTAATACCTTCCTACCTTTCGTTACATTGTCCTTATTTAGGCAGTAACTAGATATCATTTCTTTTAAGAGAGTGACATTAATAAATTTTTATTTATAAAAGTATGCTATGTTTGCTTATGTATCCTATGTTTTTTTAATCGGTCTGGTATTTCAGAGTTTATTCCTTGTAAATAAACAAAACAATCAAATATTTCCTTTCCATCCAAATATCAGAATCAATGTACATCTACGCTATGGTTAAAACTAAAACCTATAATAATGCTGTGCTGTGTCATGCTCTATTACCATAACAATAAAATATAAGTGAATTGTCTTTGATGCCAATTTATTAGTAAGCGAATATTTTAATTTTAAATTGTGCTGGTCACGATACATTATGTCATCACAAGTATTTGTTATATATTTTAGCATTTATCAGTTCATTTAGTATTATTAGTTTTTGCGGCTCTATATAAGTACCTAATTATACATTTAAAACATGTTATGCTTATTTGCTGAAAATCTTATTGTTATACTTTGTACTCATTAAACAATTTATTTGAGTCATGAACTATTTGATAAAAACTATTTCCATTTTAAATCCGTGTTTTATTATAGTCGAAAGAATGTGGTCTGTTTAGAACTCTACTTTTCTTAAGTTTAAAAAGGCATAAAAATAATAAATTTCTATAATAGAAAAACAAAAATGACATGAATTATCGTAGAGCAATGGCAAACACTGAACAGAGGAGAGATTTTAAAATCATTTTTGAGGCTTTGATGATATACCAACAATATTCTTAATTACAGTATTATTAAATACATATTCTCTGTATGTCTGGTTCCGTACACATTCCATTATAATATGGTACACATCTTTAACAGTTCCACACTGCACAGCTTGGCGACGTTATTTTTTTCATCAGAAAAGCGAACCTATTCAATGGAATGTGTCCGGAACGCAATCTAAACGCTGCTACTAAAGAGGCTCTGTCTAATCTACAGGTGCTCAAGTCCACTATTTTGGAACAATTGTCATACCGGCACAATACCGGCACGATACCGTTGCAATTGAAGTCAAATATCCGTAGTCTGCTATATGCCGTCATAACGGTCTTTCAATGGTAATAGAATTGTCGATCTCTTTTATCTATGCATTGAATTTTCGGTCTCTTTTATCTATGGATTGTGTTAGAACGGTATGTATGTGTTGCCGTTTTTAAAAAATGCGTTAGTTGAAGTGATTTTCGAAAAACTACTAATAAATTTAAACATTTAATCATGCTAGACTTCGTTTAAATATATTTGTACATACTATTTATTAGTATAAAAAGCAATGTGAAGTTTAGGAGATTAGTAAATTGCAATAAATTACAAAGAACAATTTCTAATATTTCTATCTATCTATTTTTTATTTATGGCAATCTGTCGACACAGGACAATTTAAAAATATTACTGTCAAATTCAAAATAGCAGACTACCGAAACATTTCAGTCATTGAATTGCAATTGTGAAGCAGTTGTGTACGAGACTAGCAATTTATGTCACTTTGACAATTGTAAGACAATGATGAAGTCGTTATGACGACACATTAATAGTAGACTACCAAAAACTTTACTATTGCACCATAATGGTACAATAATGGTACAGTTGTGACACCGTTGAAATACCCGACTCAGGGCCCAGGACTCATACCAGGGGTAACGAAAAGGCTTGTATTATATTGTCTTATACCAGAGACCCTTGTTGAGTGATTTATTGTCCATATCTTCTCTCCAAAGTTCAAATATGTGATTTTTAACAAAGGTATCACGTCAGTATAATATGATGCGATTATTTTGGTTATACCATCTGATATAGAATCAATCTATAGTCATAATTATTATTTTTTCTGATACTTGTGTGTGAAATTGTCATAAATCCATATAATTTTCATAATTATTTTGGTTTCATTTTCAGCGACCTTGATCACGGCGGCGGCGGGTACAACTGTAGGCTGGACATCCCCCACACTACCCATATTATTGGCTCCAGACTCTCCTATACAGACATCAGCAGACCAGAGCTCATGGATTGCTTCGATTATGATTTTATGTTCAGGTATGTAACTTATATTTGTATATTTTCAGGCTTACGGCTATCCTTAATAACTAATATGTGATTATGCATAAATTTTTGGCCTCGTTTATCAGTAAGATATTTCCCTCTCTAATCCAAATTTCAATAGCCAATGCTGTCATCTGTTGCTTATTGAAAACCAGGTAGAGAGAAAAGTTTAGATTTTAGTAGCGCATTACTAAAGACCAGCGTTTATAGCGATAGCTATGGCCTCTAACACCTAACAATGAGGTTAGATAAAATATTGAAAACTACCGTTATAGGTAAATCTGTACTAACATTATAAAGCTGAAGAGTTTGTTTGTTTAAACTCGCCAATCACAGAAACTAATGGTTCGAATAGAATTTTTGTCCATTTATCGAGGAAGGCTTTGGGCTATCTAACATCTAGATGCTACAAATCGAAGCAAAATATCAGCGCTAAATGGAAATTGCAAATACGTGGAAAATTATATGCATATTAGAGAGCTTCCCTTGGGTAATAACAGAAATTGATGCAGACAAATTCGCAGGCAACAGCTAGTTTACAAATAGGGTAAATCGATTTACACGTTTTAATCTAGGTATTACTTAATATTATAAAGCGGAAGAGTTTGTTTGTTTGTTTGAACGCGCTAATCTCAGGAACCACTGGGCCGATTAGAAAATTTCTTTCAGTGTTGGATAGTACATTTATCGAGGAAGGTTTTAGGCTATATAACATCACGCAACAATCAGTAGAAGCGAAGCAGTAGTGAAAAATGTTGCAAAAACGGGAATTCCACGCGGACGGAGTCGCGGGCAACAGCTAGTTTCATAATATAGTGTTAAATATAACAACAATAGGAGTGTTAAAATGATTATTATTGACACTTAATATCGTGGTAATATTTTAGATCAGTATGGTAACATCTCATGGATTTCCCAGTGTATTGTCCCAAGGTTAGCAAATCAAAGTATTTATTTTTCCCTGGTGTGATTGGAGAGTCAAAATAATTTATAGTTTATTAAGTACATATTTACTTAGTACTTGACATAAATTATGAGGCTTCATTTTAGATAATGTAAAAAGAAAATGTAAACTATAATATAAAAAGGTCACTTATCAAAGCTCTTGTCACCATTGTCCACCGAAATGACTTGAGCGATTCTTATGAAATTTTGCGTGTCGTAGAGCTGAAAAAAAAATGTAAACTAGCTATTACCTTTTAATACTCCTAAATGATAAGAACGGTCCAACCCAAAACCATTTTGGATAAAGTCCTTTAAAAATAAAATTGAAGAAAAGTTATTTTCTCATTCATTTAATTACATTTTTTTTTTAAAGATTATAATAACAAACTTAACTTAAAAAAAAACAATTTGAACTTAAAAACAAACTTAACTTAACCTCTTACTTTATTTATTTTTGGCGATGCAATATTTTTTTAATAAATATATACCTACGTACGAGTGAATAAGGGTATCTTGAACGCCTGATAACTGAACATGAAAATAGGTCAATACCTATATATTTATTTTCTCCAAACTATTGCTCTTCTCCTATGATAATTACAGTACAGACTACGTAATTCGATAGGTATATGTAATATCTAACTAACATGTTACAATATCGCGTGTCACATTTCAAGGTAACTTCAGTATTATTATTCCCTTGTGGATACTTGCATTTAGTATTTATGCGTTATTTCCTTGTCGGATAGTAGAAATGTAGGCAGCATTATTATGTAATATTATTATATAGCTGAATCCTATCATAAATGGTTACTGTGTATGCGAAAACGAAGAAATTTATAATATTGTTTTATTAATCGTTAATGGTATCAATTCGACGTGCACAACTTCACTAAACATAACTATAAAATTAATTTTCATAGTATTTTCTAACACTTGCGCGACTCATCTGTTTAAATAAAACTACTTTTTATGGATTTAGACGCGTATATTTGTTTTATTGACCATGGTGACTGCAAAGTCTCCGAAACGTCGGGCCAAAATTTAAAACAAATATACGCGTCTAAATCCGTAAAAAGTAGTTTTATTTAATTTTCATAGTATCAATAATACGATTCAGCAATGTTAATTGAACTTTCTTAATAAAAAAGCTGTTTATTATAGGCTAATGGTCTATCTATAATGACTTATCTGAGGTTTAAACGGAGATTTTATCAGAGAGCTAATAAACGTTTTAGCGTAAAAAGACTAATTTGTGAAGAACAGTTTTTGACCATTTTCGCGAACTAATTTTAGCGATCTTTTAAACCTCCGATAAGTCATTATGAATAAGACCATAAAGATATTAATCAATATAAGTCTGCACAACAAAATAGCCAAATAATCAAAAGACACCAATATAAATGTTTTCATTTTTTAGTTAAGTTTAGTTCTGCACGTAGAATTGGTACTATAGTATATATTTCTTTTAGATGGCAAAAAGGAGAGATCCAACGGATTAATGTCATGAAATATATATTGATTTGTTATATCTTTTTAATTTCAGCTGCAAGTCCAATACCCGCATCGTACCTCGCCGACAGGATAGGCACAAAAAAAACTTTACTTTTGGCTTCAGTGCCATACATCATAGGATGGATCCTTGTTATGTTTGCTGGGAACGTGCCCACGATCTACGCGTCACGGCTCATTTCCGGCCTTGGATATGGCATAGCATACACTACCGCACCCATGTACTTGGGAGAAATCGCATCCGATAATATTCGTGGGGCTATGGCTACACTTATCACAGTTATGTCAAAGGTAAGATAATTTTTATCACCGTTACATGAAAAAAAAACATTTTTCTTCTGTTTTATTCCCTTGTGCGTAATGCTAAATACAAAGAGCTAAATAAAAAAAATTTGACGAGCCTCGTGGTTGAATGGTTTATGTAACGGACTGCCGATCAAGAGGTCGCGGGTTCGATTCCCGCTCGGGACAATCATTTGTGTGATTTTTCTAATTGGCATACAAATGTTTGTACTGCGTCTGGGTGTTCTATGTATTATAAGTATGTATTTACAAAAGAAAAGTAGTATATGTATTCTATCCGTATTCTGGTACCCATAACACAAGCATATAAGCTTAGCTTGGGACCAGAGGACGCTGTGTGAAATGTCCGTGAATATTAATTTTATATTTAAAGAAAAATACCCATGATGCTCTTAAAATAAAAACAGCCAAGAAAAGGTGTTTTATAAATATGAATGTTTACATATTTACTAATTAAATAAAAAAACTAGGTTTTGTTTTTGTTAATTTTTTTTCTAATTTTAGTTTATTTATTTAAATTTAACAATTTACAATTTAAGACTAACATTTAAAAAGAAAATATGTACAGTATCTATAAAATAAATTAAATTTAAATTACATATATATTGTGACACGAGAATTTTCTCAAAATCTCACGCAGGCGTAAATTATTTAGTACCTAGGTACCTACTGACAGAAAAACAATTTTTGCTTGCCAGAGTTCTTAGAATAACTATTTTCTAAATAAAAATAACAATAATAATTACTGACATGCTGTAAGTTACGAGTATATTAGTATAGACAATATGTCATGACACTAGACACTATGACACTAAACAATACACCTGAGAGTAAAAACTTTTTATCATGTTTTCCTTTGAGAAAGCTTATATAATTTTACTTTGTAACAAAATTAACAGGAAAATCTGTTCTTTAAGTAAATTCTATGAAACGTTCTATAGTTAAATTTCGTGGTTTCCAATGTAAAATATACAGTGACGTAGCGCTCAATATAAACGAATCTTACTAATACGGTATAACAAATATTTGTACAGGTATATGATATCCAAAAGTTTTTAAGTTGAGAAAAATATTACCTAAAATGATAAGGTGATAAAAGATCATCGTCGGATTGGTAAATGCATATTATGTCATAAGACTAATACATAAGTTCACAAACAATTTCAAAAATAATTTTCTTAAATAAAATACTTTATACGGATTTAGATGCGTAGGATATTTGTTTTAAATTTTGGCCCGACGTTTTGGAGACTATGCAGTCAAACAAAAATAAATATACGCGTCTAAATCCGTAAAAAGTAGTTTTATTTAAACAATTGAGTCGCGCAAATGTTATAAAATAATAGTTTATTTTGTTCAAAAACTAAAAAACACGCTTTAAAATCCCAATTATTGTTTTAAATTATTGCATTGTCATCGGTCCTTAATAATGTGTGCAAAATTTTAGATCAATCCGACCACTGCAAGTGGGTGAAAATTACTTTCAGAGATTCCGTTACATAGGTTAATACATTGATAGATACGTACCTACAGAGCTAATAAAAGCATGTTAAAAGGGTATTTATATAAATGATCTGTGTTGAAGGTATTGCTATTTAAATATCTTGAGACTGAAAGTTGCTAAGAACAGTAAGAACAACTCGCCTTATAACGAAATTTTATCTATAGAAATCAACTAAGAAACTAAGTCTTATCTATGTAAAAAATCTTTGTAAATTTCGATCGTTGGGTGCCGGTGTATGTTTGTATCTATAAATATCAACACCTAACCACATTAATAGGCTCAGTATCGGCATCGCACGATAGCCAAGAAAGCCAGAAAAAAATATGAGAACAAAGTATTTACCTACATCCATTTATAATTCTCCCAGTAAACATAAACAAGTTTATTGAACCTTGACTTATATGTTGTGAGGAGCTGAGACACAGTAGGTAGGCAGACAGAAGTAAATAATCAAGCAATCATTGAACGAATAACCTCGTTTTATTGCAATAATCATAAAGTACCTACTCTCAGTTAAAACATTATTATCGTAATAAGTCGGACGTCGATGACTGATTTCAATGTTATTTGTATGATGATTGATCAATAGTATTTCTCGCGACATGAGCCTTGTCAAGGGCTAGGGCGGAAAATATAGGTATAGATAGATAATAAGGTGACATATTCTGTGTAAAATGTAAAAGAAAAAAGTAAATTTAATCTGAATGCAACCCCGGCAAAAATATTGTGTGAAACATTTGTTAGCATTATTTCAACTATTAAGAAATTATATTAATAAATAATCACCAGTTCTACTTTGCGATAAATATAATTTATTTTAGGTACTCTACCTGTTTTATGTCCCGACGTTTCGATCGAATTGTATCGACCGTGGTCACGGGTGAACAGTATTAAGAAATTATGTTTCTGTTTCAGTTTGGTATCCTGTCTCAATATTGCATCGGTCCCTACGTGTCAATGTTAGGTCTGGCAAGTTTTAACATCGCCATTCCAATCCTGTTCGTAGTGACATTCAGTACAATGCCTGAGTCCCCTTACTACTACATTAAATCAGGACAGAAGCAAGAAGCAGAATCTTCATTAAGAAAGTTACGCGGCAAAAGTTACGTCCGAGAAGAATTGGAGAGTATGAACCATTTAGTCACAGAGAACATGAAAGAGAAGAGCCGTTGGAAAGATTTGTTCACAGTGGGTGGAAATAGGAGAGGGCTGATCATCCTAATGGGAATATACTTTACACAACAGTTTTGCGGCAGTACAGCTATAATATCATACGCACAGCAGATATTTGGAGCTGCAGAAGGCGGGTTGGGTGCAGTAGAATCTTGCATATTGTTCGGTTCAGTACAACTGGTAACATCAGCAATGTCCTCACAACTCGTCGATAGATTAGGGAGAAAGCCTTTATTGTTAATATCTTCCTGTGGGGTTGGCATATCCAACATCATTATAGGAGCGTACTTCTTTTTGAAATACGAGAAAAGTGATTTAGTATTAAGTTTGAAATTCATTCCCAATGTTTTTATACCTATATTTATATTTTCATATACAATAGGCTTAGCCACAGTCCCTTTTGCCATAACTTCCGAAATATTCCCAACAAACATTAAGGCAAAGGCAACATGTGTAATACAGATATTTGTGGCTTTAATGACATTCGCAGTCACGAAGTTGTATCAAGTGGTCGCTGATAATTTAGGGAATTATGTCGCCTTCTGGGGATTCGGAGTGTTATCGGTGGCTGGCGTTATATTTATACTAATGTATCTTCCGGAGACAAAAGGACAGTCATTTGCGGCGATACAAGAGAAATTGTATTCGACAGATAGAGTTGTTTATGAAAAAGATGAAGATCAAATGGCCAGTGTGAAAATCACATTGTGACAAAGTGTTGAGACAAATTTTTACTACAAATCATTTTTTGCTATGTGACAAACCACACCTCTTATTTTTTGCCAATTGCATATCTCGTATATTCGTGTGAATAAGTGTTTAAAATAAATGCGGAATAATTATTTTGGTTAAAAGAAACAGTTTTTTGCAACTTTATGTATTATGCAACTATTTTATTTCATAGTGCTAAGAGTATTTTATGTTTTACCATTAGCTAGTACTTACTTATAGAGTCCAGCTAATATTTTTTTGAGTCTAATGGCAGTCATGTCTTGTAGTCATGCAACAAGGTATTTAATGTAAGGACCATCACAACATACGATATATGACAGTTTGAGATGTCCGGTTTGTCACATAGTATTTACTTTGGTCGCACACTGTAGATCTTATCATAAGCGTCTCGAATTATTCGCAATAAGACAAGGAATTAAGCAACATATTTATTAAAACTATTCTATTTAAAACCGTATTTAATACACGATATTTTTAAATAAAAATAATTAAATAATTTCACTAATTTTAAGGCATTTCAGTACTTTAATATAAGGCTGTACTTACTTTTCCGTCCGCTGCATGACTACATTCCCTATGTTTCATATTGTGGTGTCACTCATCGTTCCATAGACTATTCATTAAGGTAGAATTGCAAAAACCAAAGAGTTAACTATTTAGGTTTTAGAACTTAGTTGGTTAGCAAAATGTGTTTAATTTATCTTCTTCATTTATTTCACTATTTAATGATTTTTGCATGCCTTTATTTGTCTTCGTTTATTATATTACTATACAATGTCATTTTATATGAGCATAAATTAAGTATCTACCAGCTGTGTCTCGAAGTTTTATACAATGTTAGTACTTAATAACGTTAAAAATTACGATATTGTATTTACTGTAATAAATTAATAATATAACTATGCAAAAGGAAAGAAAATAATCTTTTAGGTGGTTTTCATTCAAAGAAACATCGACAAATAGAAACTAGTCTTACTGTAGTGTCAGCAAACATTAATATCTAAATATAATTACGGGTTACTTACCTCTAACAACCAGGGAGAACTTCTGAGAATTCACGGCGATAATTTGTTGTTAGTTGCTAAGCCGTCTGGGTGGTTATCACTTATTAGATTTAAAGCTATCCGTATTCCAATCTCATTTTAATCCAAAACACTATTTTTGCATACAGCCAATTATATATCCAGAAAAATAGTTTCCCAACGAGGGTTGAAGTCAGGCAGAGGCGGCCGGTCATAAAAATCAATCAAATCTCATTGCAACATGAACAAGAAGTAATGTTACGCTGACCTTGAATAACGGGATGAAGGGTAAAATAATTATATCATTACAGAAAAATATAGATGAATTGAGAACCTCTTCTGCTTTTTGTAGTCGGTTGAAAATAGCACGGTGATCAAACCAGAGCAGTGTTAATTTTCAAACGCATAGTCACCCAGTGACCTTCAGGTCTCAAATTAGCTCTTTGCTAAGATGAATATAAAAAAATATTTTCATATTAACACTAAAATATTGTTGCCAGGGACCAAACTTATATTTACTAAAAGTACTTGTATTTTTTACTAAAATCGGTTTTGTCCTATATTGTAAATACCATAATTATTAACTGTCGTTCGTCCAGTGCTAAACATAGAAAAAATTGGTCTGTTATCTACTGGTTAGTTTTTGTCTCTATGATAATAAATTCAATACACAAAGTGAAATAATGCATATATGTATATGTATTTGAACCTTATATATAGTTTCCATCCAGAGGCGTATTTTGAAAATTAACGCCCCGGGCTATTTGATTTGATGTCCCGGGCCAATAGCCCCCCTATAAATTAACGATTTTAAACTTGAAGGCTTTCGCCGCCCTTTTCGGGCTAGCCGCTCCGGGCCATGGCCCCTATGGCCCTAGGGTATTTACGCCTCTGTTTCCATATACTTAAAAAATACTTCCAACGAATTGTGTAAAATGTAAAAAAAATATTTATTTTTATAGTATTTACTAGCTGTTGGCCTCGACTCCGTCCGCGTAAAATTTAGGAAATTTTCCCCGTTTTTGCAACATTTTTAACTACCGCTTGAGTGAGAGTATTATAAACGTAAGAGTAAACAAATATAATCAGAATGCTCCGAACTGCTAAGCTATCAGGAGTTACACGTGTTATTGTGAGTCAACCATAAAATATAGATATATGCTGTTCCGGGATATTTTTTAGACAATTTTATGTAAAATATTTCCGTCATACATGATTTCTATGTAACTTTAACCATTAAGGCTGCACACGCGACGGAAGCTTAAAAATGGAGTAACTTCTCCCGTTTTCCCAATATTTCCCTTCACTACTCTGCTCCTATTGATTGTAGTGTGATGAAAAGTATACAATAACCTGCCCAGGAGTATGAAGAATAATTGTACCAAGTTTCGTTAAAATCCGTCGAGTAGTTTTTGTTTCTATAAGGAACATACAGACGGACAGACAGACAGACAAAAATTTTACTGATTGCATTTTTGGCATCAGTATCGATCACTAATCACCCCTGATAGTTATTTTGAAAATATATTTCATGTACAGAATTGAACTCTCTACAGATTTATTATAAGTATAGATAATACAAACGTTACCTATTACTTCGTGATACTTAATATTAATTATACAGTTATAAGAAGTGCCTTTACAAAAATAATAGACTTTATGTATAACTTTAATAATTACAAATACTGTAAGATATCTTATTTTTATATTATTGTATTTATAACAGATATTGTACTATTTTCGTATTTCAGATATTGTACTATAATATTCTATAACACTTGCGCGATACATTTTGTTTAAATAAAAACACTTTTTACGAATTTGGACGCGTGATTTTGTGTTTTAAAATTTATCCCGATATTTCGGAGACTTTACAGTAACCACAGTCACGGGTGGGAAAAAAAAATTTATAACTTATATACGCCTCAAAATCCGTAAAAAGTGGTCATATTGTAATATTTTAGCAGCAATTCTAAAGACGTTTCTTAATTTTTTTCCTTATTACAGAATCTCTTAAATCTGTCCAAGACAAATACTAGTAAAATTTTATTTTCGTAATGAGTAAATGTAGTAAAGAATAATTGAAACTAAAATATACATTTAAGGATAGATCCAGAATACCAGACAAATTTGATAAATACGTGTAGCAATAAGTTTTTTTGTATAATTATTGTTATAATTTACATTCTTATTTACATAATATAATTTCTACCATTGTTTAAAACTTACACGAATTTAATTGAACAATTATAAAAAGCTCTTATTTTTATTTCAATTCAATAGGCTACGGTGATAGCTTACCATTAGGCGGATTGTATCCTTGTGTATAGTGTAGATATGCCTTGGAAGTAATACAATTTTTTTTAAATTGTGTTTTTTTTTTTTAAATTTATTGAAATTATAACCGAGTGTACTGAAATTATATTAATTACATCAACCTTATTTCTAATACAATTGATTTATGTTACAGTGATTTACTGATCCTGTATTCTTACGTACGAAATGAGACAATTATCAAATAACTAGCTGGCCCGGCAAACGTTGTTTTGCCATACCAAAAAAAAAGAAAAAATAATTTAAAAAAAAATTAACTATAAACCTCACGGAGCCCGAGACCTTTCCAACGAATGCAAAACCGTGGAAATCGGTCCGTGCGTTCTGGAGTTATATAGCGTCAGGAAGGAAAACTCGACTTATTTTTATATACTTAGTAGATAAAAAAAATTCCTTCTATGGAAGAAGTAAACAGTTTGGTATAGTATTACTTTTTAATCTTAAGTTCGTAAGTATTAAAATATTTTGTTAATTAATAATATTTATAAAAGAGTTATAGATTTTAGAATAAATATAATTTAATAAATAAATTAAAATTATCTTATTACTTATAGAGTTTTACGCGGATTAATATTATTTTACATATTTTGTTACATCTTATTTTCTTAACTTTTTAGGTGCTCTACTGTTTAATTTTAATAACCGTTGGTATGGGTGAAAAATACATAAGAGAAAAATAAAATTGAACAAACCACCAGAAAATAAGTAATTTCAAATGCTTTTAATTTTTTGCTCATATTTTAGTTCCGTTTTGTATCTAGAATACTACTATAAAGTGATAGGTATTTACCTTAGAACACACACGTTACTTACTGAGGTATGAAAGCTGTAGAGCACCTAAACTGATGGGATGATATAACCAAAAAACTCAATTAACTCCGTAGAATGGTACTATTTTCTCAATGTCTATTTCTTGTATTAGCATATATAGCTTTGAAGCCCTCATATTTTTAACATGTAAACTCACAGCGAAAGTCAGAAAATAAAACAAAATTGAAATTGGAACAATATTTCAAAGCTTTTCAAATATTCTGTAGTTCGTTCGAATTTTAAAATAATTATTTGTCTTTCTAACAGCTAGATATTTTGAGCAGTTAAAATTCTTATTACCTGCTTGATAAAATTTTAAATAATATTATTATTAAGTTATTAAGATGTCTTTTTTAAATAAGAAATGTTTGTGATAATTAATTTTCTACGTACTTAGACCTCACATAACTTAATATTGTATTGATACAGGTACTTACTATATAAAATATGTATATTCTGATGATCTAAACATTCCGCATGCCTTACAGATTATTGTGACATCTATATTATACTAGCTGACCCAGCAAACGTTGTTTTGCCATACAAAAAAAAAATTTTTGAAAAATAGATGTTGGCCGATTCTCAGACCTACTGAATATGTATGCAAAATTTGAGAAGAATCGGTCAAGCCGTTTCGGAGGAGTACGGTAACTAACACTGTGACACGTGAATTTTATATATTAGATTGATACACAAAATATCAACAACAATCGGAATGCAAATGTTTTAAATATTGCTAATGGTATTAAATTCTAAAATTAAATGTGATAATAAAACTTTTTAATAACTATTACATCTTTTTTTTTTTCTTCCCAGTACTTTAAAGTCTCAAAGTTAGGCACAACGGGCACGAGCCCCCGCCACTTTTGTTTCAAGCTATCCGTATCTCACTACTTACAACATCAGGGGTTCAAGTCTGCTAATACAATGTTGTCACAATGACAGGTTAATGACACCATTATGGCGCTATAGTGGCATCATTTGTGACAAAAAATCAAGTCTGGTGTCATAATGACGCCATAATGGTGTCATAATGGCGAAATTTTATCAAATTTGGCAGTCTACTATTAGATTTTTGTCATAATGACGCCATTATGGCACCATAATGGCTTCAGTGACTGACCATTATAACAACATTGTAATATGATTGTAATAGCAGAATTAGCCGACTTGGGCCCCAGTTAGCTGGCTGTTACGACTCCCTTGGGAAGATACGGGATAACGACAAATAAGACGTCAAACGATAAAATACCACACGATTAATGGTCTTATTCATAATGACTTATTTCAGAGGTTTAAACGGAGATTTTATCGGAGAGATAATAAACGTTTTAGCGTAAAAAGACTATTATGAATAACAAGTTTTGACAATTTTCGCGAACTGATATTAGCTAACTTTTAAACCATGAATACGACTATAAATCTTTATACTGCGTGCCTATTGACCTCCGATATGAATACAACTTTTATAACCAAAAATCAATATGTCTGATGGAATAATTTCTTAAAAAGATAAATAGTAACCATAGATATGATGTAGGTACACATGGAAATTTACCCGTGTCCACATATTTTTACGTAATCGTTAACTAGGTGAACGTGCACTGACATACTCGCCCACTTATCAAAAATAAATAAACACCATATCCCTGGAAAATTCTTTCAATGAATTCTCATATCTGTATACAATTGTTCGTTGTATTTGTAATGCGCATACGCAGACCAAATACATATTTAAATTATGCGTTCATTAAATTTGTCTAAATATTTTATTATTTACACAATAGACGTTATGTAAATTGTTTGTTTATTTGTTCAATACAAGTAAATAGCGGTAATGTCCGTTAGTAAATGACTAATCATATATTTGATTGTTCCTTGGTGTTAAAAAGTATTTTATATAGCATATTCGTTTTGTGATATCCATATCACTAACAATAAACCTACACAAAAGTAAACTATAGTTTTAACTTATTGGAAATCGGAATATTCAAGCAAACATAGTAATACAAGTATAACATAGGAGTAAAGAGCGTCACGAACGGCATATTAACAAATATTAATATAGCGAGAAAGAGACAGATGTATATAGAAAAAAGACGAGACGATATATCTGTCGGTGACGTCATAAGCATAGATACATCTCGGTATATTAATATACATCTCTCTCTTTTCGTCTCGTCTTTTTTCTATATGCATTTGTCTCTTTCCCGCTATATTAATATATATTAATATGCCGTTTGTGATGCCCTTATGAAGTAAAATGTTCTTAATCTTATTGGTAGGCATGTGCCTCTTCCACAAAAGAAGTAGGTTAGTCTTGTATTCTTTATTCTTGACTAACTGTTGCCCGCAAAATCGTAAACGTAGAATTTACGAGCAAGTTATACAAAAAAGGCATCCTTTTGAACCACTCTATCATTTAAAAAATAACATTAAATTCCATAGACTACGCTTAAAGATATAAGCATACATAGGGACATACATACAAAAATAACGACTTGGTTTTATAAGTAATAATCTTTATTTGTGATATATGTAGATGTATAGGATTTAATTTTAAGTTTTCTATCTCTGAGTAATGTTAGTTATCTGTTTTAGCTTTCCCTTATTTACTCGTATGTTGTAAAACTTGACATCTTGCAATATCTATGGTAAGAAATGATGTGGTATAAGCCACACAAATTGGTAATGCGCCTGGCGGCCATGTTGGTGACGTCATAGTGACGTATAGATGAGAATATTACATTTTGTTAGCTGATATTTTTCTTTGCTGATGACGTCACAAGGGCGTTAATTTGACAAGGTTCCAGCGCATTACCAATTTGCGTGGCTTATAATATAAGATTTTTAACCCGTTAATACACGGAAAAAAACTTTAATCTGAATTTCAAAGGCAATAAATAGATAATGATGATAATTTTTATACAAAAATTAGTGCATTATTCACAGTATCGGGTTAACATGAAACCATATTTTCATTAGCATGAAGTAACTTGAGCCCGATTATCTTGTAACAGAATAAGCTTGTACCTGTTCTAGACATAACATAATTTGATTTTAATTGTATTTATTTTAATTGTAATGTATTTATAATGTACAGAAGATGTACGTACTTTGAATCAATAATATAGTCTGAAGAGTAATATGTTATGAGAAGTAACGATGGGACTCTTTCTTTCTTTTATTCTTGACAGTACGGGGTCCTATAGCGCGAGATTAAGCCAACACGGGCCCTTTAACAAATAATATAACGCGGCCCCTTGATTACTTCCTCATGAGCTTAATCGTTTTGGAGGAAGGAAGGAATTTGGTGGTTATTTGTAATTTAATTTCTGAACGTGGGGTCCACTGATATATATTTTAATATTTGTCGTTCAATATAGGAGGAAAAAGTATCTTACGGGGGTGATATAGTCACTGTCTGACCAAACCTTGACACAAAGTAAAAAAGAACAAAATCTTACGAAGAAATCTTTTACAATACAGACGAGTACACTAGATGTGGGGAGATAAAGATTAGAAAAATAATTTATTAATTTTGCAATGGACTTGCTATGATTTTACTTAACTTTTTCTTTTTCCACTACAATTTAATTTATTAAGATTAGAAAAGTTGAAAATGTAAAAATATCTTTTTAAATGTACAGACTGCATAAGCGGGCACACGGCTTAGTATGTTTTTATTTATCACCCATAAAGTTCACATACCTTAAAATTTATAGTAGGTATGTGTAATCTATCGTACAGATAAATCATGATTACAAATTTATATGATACTAATTTGTCATGATAACATAAGTACTGAACTTATCATGGTAATATCAGTCATATATATGGATTTAACGCACCTTTAGCATAATTAGTGTATCTTATTTTCGGTAGTCTTAATTATGATTAGTAATGTAAGCTGACATATCGATAATGGGATAAAGAAACTTCTACTTATTGCAACTCCTAACCGAATCGAGTTTTTATTAATTAAGAAAGCAAGTATTTAAAAAATCAGAATCATTGAGTTCATATTCAAAGTGTCTCAATTGACTGTTTACAATATTTTATCTGTTTTCATTTTATCAAGTCTCAGTTGCAATAAAGTAGGTGCAAATATTAATAATTACATTGTTAAAAGACTTCTATATAACTATGTTCCTATCGCTACCTCAGCGCTCACGTGTTGATTTTTACATCAAAAGAAAAGAGAATACAAACGTTTTTCTGCCTGGTATAGGATAAAAAATTAACATGGCACAACAAAAACAATCCTCTGCGATCATAGCATAATTATGCCAATTTTGTTGAACCAAAAATATAATTAGAAATAAACCAAGTTGAGAAAATAATCTTAAATACTAAGTACTGAAATACTAAAACTATGAATTATTGAATAGTTTTCACTACATAGATTAACTGTAGAAAATAATAATAACTTATTAAGACTTATTTAAAAAACAATTGGACAATTTTATATGAAAAACTTTACGGTCACAGTACAACGGAGTTTGCTGTAATTTGTGAACAATACAACTTCCTGTTTCTATTGAGCTCGATTATGGCAATACAAAAAGCCATGTATATTTTACATAATAGCAACACGATAACAAATGAACATCCGCTTCAGTATAGGTAAATAATTATATTACCAAAAATAATATTGCTACAACGAAAAATATTTTACGCAGGTAAGGAGGTATTTTCATGGTAATATCTTCAAGTCAACTAATATTATAACGTGAGAGCAAGCTTGTGTGGATGAAGTGATGAATGTTGTTGATGTTTATTGTCTCTCACGAATATATATATCTAAACAACATATAGATATTAGGTATCTATATGTTGTTTACCTATATATACTATCGTTATGCTAGTATGTAAAATGTTTTTGGATGTAAGGGGTTTAATTTAATATTAACATAGTTTGGGAAAATCGTTATAAATATCTACTTTACTAGAGACTAGTATTATCAGCTAGATATCTAGACAACTGGAATGCTTATGAACGTTCTAGGCTAATAGCTTATTCATCTCATATCTGTTTATGTGTTTATGTCAATAATCCTGTCGAATGTTAGACTTTCATCTACGCACATAGCCTATAAAGGCATGCATTGTAGAGCATGGATCTCCTTTAAATCAACAGGATATTTGTACCATAACACACAAAATATGTGTGTTTAGATAAAATCATTGTTGTATATTAAGGTTTTATATCCATAATCAACCGAATTAAGTCCCCGAGTTGCATCTTAAAATCCATATTTAATCATTTGATGTAGCTCTGACGCTCCATTCTCAATAACAATCCACACTAATCTGTATAAATATTGTCATATAGTAGAAGAATTAACCCATTCACGTATTAATCTAATCTAGATATAAATACTAATAAATAAAAATGGTTTTTCGCAAAACCACTACTGCCAATTTCATGATAGCAAATCAGATAAGCAGTAAATAAATACATTTTGGCTGAAATTTCTTATGACGTCATGGAGTCCCAAACAAAGCTTAATCTATTACTAATGCGTAATCGTAATCAAGGTTATAGATAGAACTTTTATTTTCGAAAATTAAATCACCTAGACAGCAATTATCTTAATATTTTCTAAGACTTGCGCGACTCATTTGTTTAAATAAAACTACTTTTTACGGATTTATAGCGCACATTTGTTTTAAATTTAGGCCCGACGTTTCGGAGAATTTGCAGTCACCATGGTCACGGGTCTCACCCGTGACCATGGTCTGAATCCGTAAAATCCGTAATATTGTTCCGTCTAAATCCGTAAAAAGTGGTTTCATCAGTAATTGAGTAGAATTTGAACTACCCCCTTAAGCTACCAATAACCTCCTACTGCTATTGACTTAGTCACAGACATCCAGCGAACATGGTTAGTTATACATAATACTCATAAAAATGAAATGAAAATGTCGGATTTTGAAGCTAATTGTCCAAGACCCTGAACCTTATGACGCAAAGTATGTATACTTTGTATAGTAAGTTACGACGAGATTTCCCTATAAATGTTAATCTTTCAAGCTTGGTAATTTTAGGTATATGGGTATGAGAAAAATACTTCATTCCTTAATAAAGTTTATCTAAAGGCTGTGACATGACATGAGAATTATGTAAACAATTAAAATGTTGCAAGTTGGTCAATAATATAATTTAATTTTAAAAACTGTGTTCTACAATTTTGGTAAAACGTATATTTTATCTTCGTAGTTACTTTACTTGTGTTTTTAGTGATAAAAGACTAGTGCAGATGGAGTGCGTGTGCAGCACGTCTGCGTGCTCTTGAGCGTGAAGTAATAACCACGTAGATTATTTACCTATATTATTCTTTATTACATTTACCTATATTACTCTGTGTTCTACATTATACTACTTTCTTAATGTATGAAAGTTGTCGGCGACGCAATTACCCACGTGCGACAAAAGTACCTACCTGCCACTGTTACTGTGTAAGGTTATATGTTTTATGTTATGTATAGGGTTTAATAAGAATTAATAGTGTTTAATACTATGTTTAGTTTATACAAATCGATGTCGCTCAGTAGTAATCCAATAAGAATATTTTGTACTATCATAATTACGTAACTTGAAATTAAGATTGTTTATTATTTAATGTCTAACCTAACCTAACCTTTTGTGTTTTATAGTATTGAGTAAGGCCTAGAAATAAGAACAACGTTTAAATTATATAGATCAGACTAATATTGTTAAAGTTATGGTAGTTTTATGTTTGTTTTTTGTAATTTAAATAATATTTTTTTAGGTTTTAGTTCTAGAAAGTTTTTATGTTCTAATTTTATGATTATTACTATTGAGCTATATGATGTATTAGGATAAGGCCTATTAAATAAGGTACCATATGTTAAAACATCTTTAAAAATAAATATGAAAGGAAGGGTCTAAAGATTTCGATTAAGTAAAAATTAGAAACAAAAGGGCTTTATTTTGCATGGTCGTCGCTACGGTAAAAGACCGAGCCACCTAAGCGAGGCAATTTATCGTAGCGACATTCGCAGTCCGAAGCATAATCACCGAGCTCTACAATAGGAAGGAAATCGAAATCTGAAGACTACAACATCTCAAAAAAGAAGCGGTGTTTTATTTGAAGTGGAAGTTTTCGCCTTTTATGCATTTAGGGGTGCGTGGGATACGGGTCAACCAGCGAGGTACTTGTACCTGTAAAGGTCCGTGTCACTAGTTTGGCAAAAGTCGGCTCCGGGTATTGGTCGTGCCCTAGTCGAGTCCGCCACAAAAGTGTACAGCATTTGTATGTCACACTGAATGCCTGCACACGTCCACATGTACGAGACACTATCTGTATGATTAAATGCTACATACATCTTACATCACGCATTATACACGCAAAACGTGCTGCACACGCATGCCATCTGTGCGAGCCTTTAATCATTACGCCTCACGTAATTACTCGAGAGTTCAATGACGTACCTACACCGATAACATTTTGAGACCTCATGAGATTGCTTTAGATTTTCTAACGGAAAATGGCAATAAAATACTTCATAGAGAAAACTTATCAATCGCTTGTAATAAAAATTGTTCCACAAAACCATCTAGACATTTTAGAAAGTAATGATAAGGAGGCTTGGTTTTATTACAAGTATGTTTTATCACTATTGTTTACCACAAAGATGTAAATTAAACTAAATGACACATACTGCGTCAAACGTTTGTATAACATAATGCAATATTTAATTTTCTACCTCAGCATGAATGCAGATTATTCTATTAAAATTTGCTCACGTATACTAACAGTAATGTAATGATAACAATATCATATACAAGAGTCAATTAATTGGACATTATCTCTGTGGGTGTGTTCGATCGCGTCATAGCAGCTCTATAGGTATTCACTAGCACATTGACACGTATGCATGTACGGAACAAACACACTTACACACTTTGCCACTCAATATCAGCTCTGTTTACGGACGGTACATAATTATGGTAGCATGAGTTCCCTATTGACAATTAATTACTCTTGCGTGAAGGTTACTGTTTTATACCTAAACCAACCTTGTGCCCGCGTAATCATACGCCTATACATTTCTAAAAGTTTATTATGATGTATTTTTATAAAAAAAATCTACTTTTACTCATACACATTCAATTTATTCTGAATTTTATTAATTATTTATTCTAATGTTCAACTGTACCACTAATTGTTATAACTCTACATTCAAAAATTACGAACTTTTCTATATTCCTAAACTCTTTACGCGTCGATTTTCAAAAAACGCTTTCACGGCGCTCGTCTAGAACTAAAATATTATATTAATTATGAGAATTATTATGTACTCAATCACTATATTGGCATTTATTACATAGTAACAAAAAGTGAATTGGCACCATTAATTTAACTCTACATAAAACTGATTGGCTGCCATAGCATCTCTAGCTCAATAAAATTGTCAGCCAGTATTAAAAATATTTTTAATCTTTTGAAGACAAACTTCACATATAAATTCGATAATAAGCATTCTAAAAATATTTAAAAAACATTTTAAAAAATCACACTGAAGAAATTTTAAATAATTCCATAACTCAATGCTCCGTGAAGAGGTGACGTAAGCTGAAAAGGTCAACGTCTTTTCCGTTTCTTAGCACAGACTGCAAAGTAAAAACTAGATCAAACTTTTCTGTCTTCACATAAATAGAAATTAAAAATGTTTATCAAGTTGTCAAGTTGACCTAAATTATCGAACGGACTTGAAATTGTATGGCTGACTGAATTTTGTATGTGTGTGTAAAATATTCACACACGCAAGCCAACAATGCGTATAATGGCATTTGGCACACATGTGATGATCGTTTACATGTGTGCGTCCGTAGTCTTCACGTTGTAACCGCATGATCAATGTTCACATTCCAACGTGTTTGTTAAAGAAACGCTGAGCAAAAGAACTTCTATATTACATTGACTCTACATAGATATTTGACTAAATATACACGCTGGATTAACATTGTTGCAGAAATATATATTATGATTTATTAATCAACAAGTTATAGAACGACAAAAAACCTTTATATTTTAAACTAAGTCACACGCGGGGTTATACCCACTTTAATAGTATCATTTGAATGCTTTGTCAAGTGTTTTAACGCAAGTTGCTTTTATTTAAAATTTACTTTTAATTAATTTCACTTATAGACTGACTGCTTGCTATAGTAGGTACCAAATAATCACGTGCACTTGGGGCTAGGTACTATCCTGAAATCAGTACCTACTATTACATACTGCAGGTATTGCATAACAAAACGAACTATATCGTGTGACTAAACTGATAGAGGTACCTCTACCTTGCCTTAAAATTATAAACCGTGCCAACGAATATAATCACAGGGTTTTTCAAGCAGGAAAATTCCTATTGCCTGACATGTTTAACTTAGATGCATTTAGATATAAAACTAAGTTTTATATATTCTCTTATTGCTTGTATTATGACAGCAACACGTTTTTAAAATAAATGTTTTAGAATCAGAATTGTAGCAAATTAAAACCAAATTTAGGTAATATTCATATGTATTATAATGCTTACAGTACAAAATCAAACA
This sequence comes from Orgyia antiqua, assembly GCA_916999025.1. Taxonomy (NCBI): domain Eukaryota; kingdom Metazoa; phylum Arthropoda; class Insecta; order Lepidoptera; family Erebidae; genus Orgyia; species Orgyia antiqua. The sequence continues at coordinate 28,424,015 of OU779862.1, forward strand.
CCTGTTGATTATTTTCGATTTTTTTCGATAGGCTTGATTTGATTGATTGACAGGCTTCGTGGTGGAGTGGTTTATGTCTTTTATTAGCAAATCTATCATCTATCTTTTTCTTAAGGCTTTTATTAACAAGAGTTTAACATTTAAGATATTTTCTTTAATTTCAATACCCATTATTTAGATAACCTTATGATGTTACCCATGGGTTACCAATAAAACTTGTTAAAAATACAAAAAGTTAACACTTTTGAAAGTTATTCTACGGTATAACAGAATTATTCACATCCTGTGAAAGTGGTTAGTACAAATGATAGAAAGAATAAACGAAGTGGGCTAATAATAAAAGCATCCTGTTAACAGCAAACGAGATATAATTTGTCTAAATTTGTTTATATTTCAAGTATTCTCAAGTATTAAATCTAATTATTTAAGTAGTAAATCTAATTAAACAAGTCAAGTCAACTCAAGTATTAAATCTAATTAAAATTCAGCAAGTAATTCAAACGGAATCCCGTTTGAATTACTTGCTGAATTTTTAAAGTAGGTAAGTGCTGATGATTCTAATGTCTCTTAGAGATTCCTAAACAACTCTGGGGTATCTTTTCTTAGGAAAAAGAAAATAGTATATACTCTTTTCTATATCACATCCAAACCTTCTTTTTGCCAATTATAGTTTGGAGTCTTGTGGAAGAAGTAAAGGAGGTTTAATTTAGGATTTAAATAATTTTTTACATTCTACGTACCTATCAGTCAATAATTGGTCAACTGCGAGTCGAACTCGCGCACGAAGGGTTCCGTACCATTATCTATGCAACATAAGGCAACGTTATTAGTATCGAGCAAGAAACGGTAAAAAAATCATGTTTGTTGTATGGGAGCCCCCCTTAAATATTTATATTATTTTATTTTTAGTATTTGTTGTTATAGCGGCAATAGAAATACATCATCTGTGAAAATTTCAACTATCTAGCTATCACCGTTCTTGAGATACAGCCTGGTGACAGACGGACGGACGGATGGACGGACGGACGGACAGCGAAGTCTCAGTAATAGGGTCCCGTTTTTACCCTTTGGGTACGGAACCCTAAAAATCATTAATTTTTTTTTATATAACAATATTGTGATTTTCAAAAACAACTTCATTAGGAAATGATTTCCACTCACTTATAGATAAAATATCCCTAGAATCATGAGTCACGAGTTATACATAATTGTTTATCTATATTAATTGCAGTGGGTGTATACTTAGATAAAATACGTATTATGAGAAAATATTATAATTTATCTTTATAATTTCTTTACGTTTTAAGGACTTTAAGCTTCAAAAGGCAGGACCATGCATTGTGGCCAATACCGTCTTTACCATAAGGGCACACGGGGCCAGTGCCCCCCCATTCTTAGGGGGCCCCGAATGTCCGAAATTTTTTTCTCACACATCCAAATATTTTTGTTTTCACAAATCAGTGATCTTATCAACAGGTATTAGAAAGGTGAAAAGAAAAAAGTATGTATTATTTTAATGGGACAGCAAGTTTTGAAAACCAAAGTACTATTCTATTAACGCTTCTATGTCAAATCTGTCCCACGTTTTTTACTTTTTAAAAGGGCCTCAAATTCTTGCGTGCCCAAGGGCCCCAGCTTAGTTTAAGACGGCCCTGGTTGTGGGGTTCTATGAGGGAGGCCTATGTCCGGAAGTAGACAGAGAAAATTTGGTGGATGAGCTTCAAGATCGTAGGATTATCAGCCTACAGAATTCGTTGGTAAGAGCTACATAAAACACATTTATAGATACGCATTGGAGTAATTTTGAAAAGATCTGCCGACTAAATATGGTCGATACCTCCTAAAACTTGCCAATATTTTTAGATACTATTCATAATAATAGGCAATATTAAGCTGTGAGATAGATTTAAACAGAATGTTAGTTCTGCTGACGACAAATTATAATGTAATTTCGTGTAATAAATGGTAGGTACTATAAAATGTCTGTTATATGTGTATGTTAAAAAAAAATATTGTAACATTTATTATACTTTAAATAAAACTACTTTTACGGATTTAGACGCGTATATATACGTTTCGGAGACTTTGCAGTCACCATGGTCACGGGTGAGACTTTTGGTGACTGCAAAGTCTCCGAAACGTCGGGCCAAAATTTAAAACAAATATACGCGTCTAAATCCGTAAAAAGTAGTTTTATTTAAACAGATGAGTCGCGCAAGTGTTAGAAAATATTTATTATACTTTCACAATATTCTAAAATAAATGGGTGTGTCAAATGAAACCTTAGATTACACTTGCGGAAAATATCTATCAGATATTATGACAAGCACTAAGATATATCTTATCAATATAATGTTATTTCACAGTATATTGTGTATCTTCCAATACTTATCGATTGGTAATTCACAGTGATTCTGTTAATTGTAATTTAAATTGTAACTGTAAATGATGTAATTTAAATTCTTTTATCTGATGTTATGGGGAATGAAATCTTTATTTAATTGTCTTGGAAAGTATGATATAATTATAATACATCTTCTTCGCTTCTTTGTTCGTGTCCACTAATTGAGAGAAGAAATAATGTCAAATACTTAGGTATCTTAATTAATGAAACTTTGAACTGGTCCTCTCATGTCAATGTACTAACAACCCGTGTAAGAAAGTTAATTTACGTTTTTAAAAAACTTAGGTCTGTTACTAATTTTTCCACAGTTAAAATGGTTTACTTTTCATTATGTCAATCCCTCATAACTTATTGCATTGGTGTTTGGGGTGGTTGCCCTAAGACCTTAATGATTTCTTTGGAAAGATCACAAAGAGCTGTCCTGAAGGTCATGACGTCTAAACCAATAAGATATCCCACAAACTCGTTATATGCCGATACTAATGTTCTTTCAGTCAGAAAGCTTTTCATCTTGCATACAATTTTACGTAAGCATAAGAATAAGTTTACTTCGCAAGATCTTACTTCTAGTAGACGAAAATCTGCTAATGTCCTCAGTGTGAAAAAACATAGGACTACCTTGGCTAGTAGGCACTATAGTGTAATAAGCATACATTTATATAACCTATGTCATAAAAAACTTAATATTTATAAAGTAACAAAGCATAAGTGCAAGGAATTGTTAATGAAGTGGCTATTGTCATTAAATTATGATGATACGGAGAACATCCTTAAGTCGCATAATTAAAATAGACGCATATCTATATACACATTTTCCATACACTCATACACTCACACGTACACAAAACACTCATCAGCATCACATAAACTATACAATTGATTTCTACTATTTTTTTCTTGTTTTGTAGTTCTCTTTTTGCTGACCTTTATTTAAAATTTGAGAGTAAACTCCTTGACTTCCATATTACAAGTTGCATTACTTAGTTTGGAGGTCAGGAAACCAAAATTGTAATAGTAATATTAAGGTCCAATAAAGGTTTTTTATTTTTATTTTTATTTTTTTAATTTATCTATTGTTATAGACATATAAGATTCTTGTTCTAAGTTCTAGTTATTTACTTATTCTAATGCTCAAACATTAAACAAACCTAGCCGAGCTACAAATTTTTCCAAAAGCTGGATGTGCGCTTGATATAAGCGTACGCACGTTGGGCAAACGAAATAACTAATATTTATCATTTTCCCCGTTCGTATAACGAGGAAAATTTGTTATTTCGTTTGGCCATTCTCTATAAACCTTTAAGAAAGAAAGAAAGAAAAATCATTTATTGCTGTGAAATCAGACACATAATACATAAAACAGGTGTATAAACCCCAGATCCATTCAGCAGCAATAGGTCCCATTTCAGCATAATGTCAAGTCTCAAAGACTTCACGTTGATTTTCAAATGGGACCTTGGAGTGATGCCACAGATGCCCAATAGCAACAAGCACAATTCAAATGGCTAGTTTGCTATAAAAACTTGAACTAACTAGGTTTCTTCTCCAGCCAATTTACGTCCCACTGTTGGGCACGGGCCTCCTCCACTTTGGAGGGATTATGGTCTACTGTACCTCGGTTACCAGGCGTGTTGGCACAGGGTTTATTTTCGAGTTTTCCGTCTCTCACAGAAGAAGTTATCTGTGTGCAATATCCCTTAGCTGACTTTCACAGTACCCTTGGGAGGAGATGGGGTGGTGAAACTTGTAGTTTTAATCCGTCACCACACGGAAATACTAGGTATACACTAACTAGGTTTAGTGACATAAAATTACAACATTATTCTTATTGGCAATTTGCTTATGTACCTACCTACTTATTTAAACTTAAACCTCACTCTATACGTAGCGACGGCGAAAGCGCTCAGGTAGACTCGTATAAAGTACATGTTTTAATTATTTCAAGTAATTGTTAATTAAAATGTAAAAAATACTCGAAGGCCTATAAAATATTGATTTCTTTACAATTTAAATTTTTCAGTACTACCTATTTCATTTAGTAACTATATTATACTATAAAATTACCAATAAATATAATATATTTCTTAGATAAGATACTTGGATTTCCCATTCATAACGGTTTCCTTTAAAATTTAACTTCTTTTAAAGTGTTAGGAGCAGTTGTAGTTAGTACCTAATTTAAAAAGTAGTACAAAATTAAACTAATGATAAACTTTTATTCTATTTATCTGGATATTTATATTATTATGTATTTTACTAGCCACAAGTTAAATATAGAACAGAGTGTATGATACTTGTGTATCTATACATACATATGATTGTATACTGATCTATATTCATAGGTAAAGCATTTCGCTTCGGTACACACATATTATTTACTCAAGTGAAAAATGCCTGATGAAACCATATCGTTGCTTACAAACTGCTTATTACAGGAATCACACTGGGATATGGACTGTTTTATTTAATTTCCAGTTTAAAAAGTTATAAGAAGGATTTATGGACATTTTTCTGTTACTATTTGTCACGGATCTCATACACACCTAGGAGAGACTAAAATAACTGTCTTTATAAAAAATTAAAATTTATATTTTGATTTCTCAAATTGCTTAATTTTTTTTACCTACTATGTGATGCTAATGTTGTTTCGCGTTTTCTATTCCTACCATTATAAAACAAATGATATTTTTTCAACGTTTTTTTTTAGATATTTCCATTTTTTTGTTGACAATGGTTGTTACTCTTGCTTGGTGTCATTATTATAAGTAAGTGTGAAAGAGAATACTTTGCTACTCAAGAGTATTCTCTTGTTGTTGGTGTCTCGTTGTATAAACTTTATTCTTGTCACTTGATGTCCTTCAGAAGGGTCAGGTGCATACCGCATAAAACCGTCGTGCAATGCAATACCAGAGTGTAAACGAAGCCAAGTTGTTTAGTTTGTATGGCTTCTGTTTCGTGGAAAAAAGAAAACAGTATGATGACGATGATAATTATGAAGTCAATTTAAACTTACATTTCTATCTTACAGTAATATAACATAGAGATTTTAAGGTGCAAACAGTTTTTTTTTTTAATGTAGAGATTGAGCTCTACCTTTTATTAATCTCAACTCAATGCTGCATCTTTAACACAGTGATATAATGTTTTGTTATTAAAAGAGTAACAAAATAATCATGAGAATCAACAAACATTTTTAAGCGTCTTCCTAAATAAATTGGTACATTTCCAGCGTTCATAATGTAAGGCCGCGACATTTCAGATTAGATGTAGTCTGTTGGACAAGTTTATGTACATCGGTGTTAATCAATCAATAAGAAAACTCTACTATTTTATTTCTTATCGCATACATAATCGGAAATAGGTTACATTTTTAGCACACTTTTATTTGCATTACTTTGTCTAAGTATGTATTCAAATATTTGAACGTTATTTTCAAAAATATGGATTTGTTTGAAATTTTGCACACTTCTCAAAGATTGATGACAACGTAATAATTTTATATAACTATCTCATTATATTGTTTTACTTGAGAGATTTTTCAATTAGAGATTTTTCTACTTTGATTGCCTATTGAAGCTTGTTTTAACCCTTCAATGCGATATGTTGTACGCCTGCGACATTGGGCGTTATTAATGTACTGATGATTTATATTCAATTTTAATGCTGCAGTCTGATGATGAAATAACAGTTTTCTAATGTAGAGTTTTATTAGCTGATTCTTTGTTTTATGAACATGTCCAAAGTAAAACATGTCTCGTGCGTTGCACGGGTGTGCCGTTTGTCAGAGTTATTTTTAAACATAACATCTATAAATAAAAAGTATTAGCACAATACTCGGCGTGTCTCGGTGATTGGTGGGCAGTGGCGTTCGCTTGTAACACTCACGTTGTCGGCCGGCGTCACCCGAGTCTCGCCGTCGTTATCGACCTTCTTCTTATCTCAAAAAAACTACTCCACCCGCCGATAAACAAGGAGCAAAAGCGTGCGCCCGCGCCGTTTTGCCTCATTCCATCCCGCTTGCCGCCTTGCGATTAGTTCGTTCGTCTCTTTTATTCGATCCGTATCGTTCAGTTACTCACTCGTCGCCGTCGCGCTAACACGACACGCACGCGTCCTTCTCGCGCAATGAATCAGCAAGCCAACAACACATAAACCATCCAAAATGAAGCCTAATCGGTTATAACGTTTTGTTAAAAAACCAATTATTAATTTTAGATCGAATATATATTTTGTGATATTTAGTTAGTTCTTTGTATTTTTTAATATTTATATATCGTTACGATGAATTCGTTTAACGTTGTTTAATATACATATTTTTATTAATAAAAATTCAGTGCTCAAGATAATCTCATTCCAAATCGCGAAATCTTTAAATAGAAGACTTGCTACAAGAATTGCGATGACAGCAAAAACTCGTTCACATTGGAAGGAATATGGAACAGCACTATGTGGTGAGTATACATTTTCTAACCTATGATTTTATCGCATGTGCGTCAGCCATGTGTTGACGAGTACTAAACGATTATTGCGACCAATTAAGTCATTACGACACAAACTTTGTCTATAAATTATAAGAATTAGCAGAATACTTAACCTAATACTAAACCATGGCATTTTTTAATCACCCGCCCGTCGCCGCATTGTCGCGATAATTCCACGTCAATAACATTACTTCGTGAAAGCGATGCATGATTTCACCCTGAAATACACACACATATACGGTTAAGTAGTTTGCTCTTTGTAAACTAATGTCTATGTATGTAAATGTAATATCTCTGAAATCTGACTCTATCGTAATAGCATAATTATCTCTATCACAATATTGTTTACTGTTGTAACACTTCCCTGAATTGTTATCTCCAGTGATAACTTTGAACGTTTTGTAGTATTTTTTGGTCTGTAATAAACTGTAAAACTATTGTGTGGAATAAAACATGCAAAACAAGTCAAGTAAAAACTCGTAATTAAAAACACGTGATACCACATTTAAAAAGTGGGATTCGAAAAGTAAATATCTTACTTCCAAATTTAGGGTTAAATATGAATGTTTTAATATTACTACTGATCACTAAATTAATCCAAGAATTAAGATTATAATTGTCTTTTAACTGTAAACGTGTAGACATAATATAAATAAAATAAACAAATAAGTTTATATTAAATTTAAGTCGGTTAATAGCTAACTTCACGGCGTAATTCATTTAGGTAGAGACTTGTAGAGTCTTTCTGTCTGTGTTTTTGATCTTTGACTCACTACTATGTCGCAAAAGGTTATCTATATGTTACTGCGACTCGTCAATGTATGAAATTACTGTAAAATCACCTATACCTCAATTTACTAAAATATTTCAACTTTTTCTGCAGAAACCCTAATATTATTATTTACTTTACCATTTAATGGGTACTCTAACTAGAACTTTTATAATTCTATGGCTACCAGATGATTAATTAAAAACATTTGTTACACTACACAAGTTTTCTGTAAGTAGAAGGTAGTATTAAAATCCATGACAACTAAATTGGCCAGTACTATCAACCAAAAGCATGAAAAATAACACGGCTCTGATTTTGGTCAAAAGGTTTAATGTGGAAATATACTGAATTTGATGCTTCTATGTATGTGTACACGATGTAGTATCTAACTAAAATACCACGCGTACATTGTCATTGCATACAATATTGTCGTACGGTGTAAATAATATAATATGACGTATAATAATATCTTTTCTTCAAAAACTAAGAAACACGCTTGAAAATCCTGGATATATTTTTAAATAATTCAAATTCAAAAAAATTCAAAAATTATTTATTATCTCAAAATTCTTACATTTAGTATATCCCTGGCCCCTACGCTAGTAAAAACTGTGTTGCAGGGGCCAGTGTCCACCCCCATTAAAATAATTGTACAATTCAAATTTTATTATGATAATTAAAACATAATTTTCAAAAAAAAAAAAATTATAATAATTTCAAATAATAGAGTAAAATAAATAATAAAATAACAAAATTGCATTGTCATCGGTCCTTGATATGTATGCAAAATTTCAAATCAATCGGACTACCGCAAGTGGGTGAAAATCGCGTTCAAAAATTCCGTTACATAGATTAATACATTGATAGATACATACCGAACTTATAAAAAAGCGTGTTAAGAACAGGGTGGAGAACTTTTCCAAAAAGTCTTGTACATGTGTTCACATTATGAATAAGGGAAAAACTAGCGTAATTTTTCCCTTATTTGTCATTATAGCCAGCAAGTTATTGAATTTTATAACATAACAGATGAATAAAAATATGTATGTCATTGTGAAAGTTGCACTTAGTCTTTAGTCGATTGTATATTTGCTTAAAAGTTTTAAAAAGCTACTATTAATTAATGTTAAATTTAAATACCTACTTACATAAACTATGTATATAATATGTACCTACTCATTTTTAAGTATGTTTAAAGAATATCATACATAGATACAACAAAACGAATAGTACTCATACCATATATTTTATTTCAAATTTGGAATGAGTAGAATAAACCAAAAATTTCTAAGCTAAATATTTTGTTATGCTATTTATTACAACTGCATACCTATCCCATTTGTTAAACTGTTAACCCTCATAATTTTAGGGGAATGCATGCCATTTCCAAGAATTCCAACCGGCCAGGTACAAAAGAGCTTCACAATAATAGATCCGATTACTTTAGGAATGTTATGAAGAGAAGCAATTAAATAATAAAATCTGCTGTAATTATTGTCCACTAACTAAAAATATAAGTATATATAGTAAACTACAAATCAATAAATATTTCAGAAAATAAAATTCAAAATCATGCCATGTTAATTAATTCCGTTTCATCTTTTAAGAAATGATCAAAATAAAGCAATTAAATTACAATGTGTTTCCTAGAACACTCGCAAGAGTTAATAATTTACCTTGTATAAGAATATTTCTGTATATTAATCCTTTAACATGTAATAGCTAAGCCTTCGGGCGGTTTGGAAAACCCACAAACAATAACCACTAATTATATTCCTGAAATGATAACAAACGGTTGATATTGGTTCCAATTTTAATATTATAGGAATATACTTTATATCTAATATATAAAATTCACGTGTCACAGTGTTGGTTACCGTACTCCTCCGAAACGGCTTGACCGATTTTTATGAAATTTTACTTGCGTATTCAGTAGGTCTGAGTATCGGCCAACATCTATTTTTCAAACCTTTTTTTTTAGTATGGCAAAACAACGTTTGCCGGGTCAGCTAGTTTTTCTATAAAATTTTAAAATTCGAACATTTCAGGAAGCTCTTAGATGAAAAAGCGCGGGAAACCTCAAATCGGGCGGTCGTGTTTTGGAGTTTTGTGCTTTTTTATTTTAAATTTTTCGGTGTCAGGATCAGGTTTTTGTCAATATTCTGTAATTAGTGTGTATATATAGATAGCCTTCGTAGTTTTAGTGTTTATTTCTATTCGGTAAGTAGTAGATTTTAAGTTTATTTTTATGTCTTAGTAATGGATCCGCCAATAGACCCCGGTGGGACAATTGGTGAGGTCGCTCATTATGTTACTATTTCGAATAATGATACAAGTGTGGATACAGATACTAGCTCGGTAAGCCGAGGCAATACCTCAAAACGTAAAAGATTGTCTACTCGTCATTCTATGTGCAAACAATGTAACAAACATAAAAGGAGACGCAAAAATGGCGGCAAAAAAGATACCGATTGTGTTTGCGGTCAAGAAATGGAAGTTTGTAAAACTGAGACTAATGTAGAAAATACTGTAACTTTATTACCAAATGCTAATAATTCCGCAAATAATATAACAACGACTTCTCCACAGTCACCGGCATCGGTAGCTAGATTACTTTATAATGAATCAGATATAGCACCTTTCATTGTTCACATTCAGAGAGAATTTGAGTCAAATGACGGTGCCTATGTTAATATTGTTACCTTTGGGCGTGTTTTGAAGAGGAACTCGTACAAGAATATTGTTAACGGTAGTCTTAAAAAAATTGGTCGCAACAAAATGTCATTAGAGTTTTCAGACTACAGAGATGCTAATTTGTTTATTAACAGTACACAGTTAAAAAGTGAAAAGTACAAAGCTTTCATACCTACATTTTCTGTCACCCGTATGGGTGTTGTAAGAGGAGTCCCAGTAGAATGGTCAGATGATGAGGTACTTGAAAATATATCAGTTCCTACAGGTTCTGGTCCAGTAATAAAACTAAGACGGATTAAAAGAAAAGTTACTACTGATGATAAAATTAATTATATTAACACACAAACAGTTATTCTAACCTTTGACGGTCAAATTCTACCAAAACGCATTTTTATGTGTTATACTGCATTACAAGTAGAGTTATATATTTATCCAACTATACAGTGTTTTAACTGTTGTAGGTTTGGGCATGTGAAAAATTTGTGTAGGTCTACACCACGGTGTTATAAGTGTGGTCAAGGTCATACTGGTGACACCTGTACTGAGCCTGAAGAATCTTTAATATGCTGTTTATGCAAAGGAGCTCATGAAGCCATTAGTAGAAAATGTTTAGAATACATACGACAAAAGGCTATTAAAGATTCAATGGCAAAATGTTGCATCTCATATTCAGAAGCTTGTAAGAAACATCCTCCAATATCAAAACAATCATATGCAGATGCTTTAATGTTCTCACAAAACACACCCAACACTTCACATATATCACCCTCAATACAACATACACATAAAAATAACCCAAATAAAACATCATATACTAAAACAGTCTTTATTAAACCTCATACACCAAAACCATCAGCCTCCAAAGGTTATGATCATAAAGCTCACCTTGAAATTATTCAGGGTTACAATAATACACTTTCTGGTAATGGATGTGCATTAGTTAATCAATCAGACTTATCAAATTCTTCTGTGAAAGATTTAATCATTGCTTTATTGCAATCATTATCACAAATAAACTTTACTTCACCGTCCAACGCTGCCCCTGTAAATACAGATTTAAATGTAAATAATAATAAAAATGGATCCACTCAAGGTAATCCAATGGAATTGTCGTAGCATAATACCAAAAAAATCGGAAATTTTTTTTTTAATTAATAAATTTAAACCATTTATCTTCGGTCTTCAAGAGACATGGCTTAAACCGGATTCTTTATTTAAAGTTCCGGGTTACGCCTGTCTCAGAGAAGATAGATCAGATGGGTATGGTGGTGTTGCATTATTGATACAACACCATCATGCTTATTCTTATGTTCCTCTCCCTAATCATAGTAGAGATTTTTCTATTATTGCAGCTGTTGTAAATAGTGTTTGCTTTGTTTCTGTATATATTCCGCGACCTTCTTCTGACGTTTTTAATGAAATTGTAAATATATTATCTATTCTTCCTAAGCCCTATGTGTTGATGGGTGATTTTAACTCACAACATCCCTCTTGGGGTGGGCATTCTAATATCTATGGTTCAACTATCCTTAACATATTAGACACACATGATTTATGTATACTTAATACGGGATCCCCAACTCGACGTACATCGCCAAATGAAAGAGCCAGTGCTCCAGACTTAACTTTATGCTGTTCTAAACTTGCATCAACATTAACTTGGGATGTGATGACCTCAACACACGGGAGTGATCATTTTCCTTTATTGATCTCTTTTCCGATTGCTAATAAAGATACACCCAAGAAGCGCGAGCCTCGTTTCAAATATAGGTTAGCAGATGTAGATTGGTCTTCATACAAGGAACTATTGGACTCTAAATTACATAGTCTACCAGAAATCAATAAAGGTAATGAACAATCTTGCGCTGATGCTATGTCGAAAGCCGTGACTGATGCTGCAGATACACTTTTTCCAATTAAAAACTCGGTAAACAAACATCTGTCACCTCCTTGGTGGGACAGGGAGTGCACAGACGCAATAAAACATAGAAAACAGATGGAAGTACTTTACAGTAAAAATTCTACGGTAGAAAATTTTGAAATACTGAGTAGAGTTATTTCAGAAACCCGTAAGTTATTTAAACGTAAAAAATTTGAGAGTTGGCGTTCTTTTTGTTCCAATGTCTCTCCTAATGTTCCATTATCTACAGTGTGGGGGAATATTAGAAGGTTTAGATCAGCTTTTACAGAGAACATACCAAAAACTCTACCATGCACAGTAAAAAACAAATTCTTAGATAGATTATGTCCACCATACGTCCCCGAAAATAGTTTTCCATTCTATGCTCCGATCTCACAAGCCGATTATATCTCTGACTGTTTCACGTTTGAAGAAATTAAAGGGGTTGTAGCGAAATTGAAAGACTCTTCACCTGGAATGGATGGGATAGTTTATTCCTTTATATCTAATCTAAGTGAATCTTTTTTAAAATATTTCTTAAGGTTAATTAATTCTATTATGGTAAGTGGTAATATACCAGCCTCTTGGAAATCTCAAATTATCATACCAATTTTGAAACCTAACAAAAATCCTGGCGACGGTAACTCGTATCGTCCCATAGCTCTATCTTCTGTAGTCCTAAAAATCGTTGAACATTTAATTAAAAATCGCCTAGAATGGTATTTTGAACATTATAATTTGTTAAGTGCTTCTCAGTTTGGCTTCAGAAGAGGAAAAAGCACGATAGATAATATCAGCATCCTAGTCACTGACATCAGACTGGCCTTTTCAGAAAATAAATCCGTTGTCGCAGCATTTTTAGACATCACATCAGCGTATGATAATGTTGTGTTATCTGTGCTTAAAAACAAACTTGACCTCTTAAAGGTTCCATTATTCCTTTCAAATTTTATATTACGTATTTTATATGAAAGGCACGTACACTTGGATTCCTCTAGTGACATTAGGTACGTTTGGAAAGGTCTGCCTCAAGGATCGGTACTCAGTCCCATACTGTACAATATTTATACTCACGATTTGGAAGTAGCTTTAAATGGTAAGACAGCAGTACTACAATATGCAGATGACGTCCTTCTTTATTCAATTGATTTTTCTGTAAGTAAAGCTTCTTCTTCTTTATCTTCATCGCTTAGTCTCCTCAATAACTGGCTCGATAGCAACGGCCTTGAGTTGTCTGCATCTAAGAGCACTGTTGTGTTATTTTCTAGAATGAGTTTTCCTCCTCCTGTATTTGTGTATTATGCAGGTAAACAAATCCCAGTAGCATCTTCTGTAAAATTTTTAGGCGTAGTATTAGATAGCAAGTTAACCGGAGTTCCTCATTGTGAGTATGTAACTGCAAAATGTGAAAAACGCTTAAACGTATTAAGATGTTTGTCAGGTGTTTGGTGGGGGGCCCACCCCTTCTGTTTGAAATTGTTATACAATGCCCTAATAAGAAGCGTCTTAGATTACGGGACCTTCTTGCTAGAACCAGGTAACAAATCAGGTTTTAAAAAATTGGATAGTATTCAGGCTAGAGCTTTGAGAATAGTACTGGGAGCTATGAGATCAAGCCCGATCAATGCATTACAAGTTGAGTCTGTTGATCCTCCTCTGTCTCTTCGTCGTCAGTACATTTGTGACAGATATTTATTCCGCGTATTTCAATTTTCTCAACATCCATTACTAACACGACTACCGATTCTTCTTGATTGTACTAACTCCGAGGGTTATTGGTCACACAAATCTACACCTCCAATCATACAAAGTTATAAGAAGATTATAGCGATGGAGGCTCAAATTTACCAAGCCCCTTCATATCCACTATTCATTCCTAATTATGAATCATTAGTATACTCACCAGATATTCATCTTAATATAGGATTACACAAAAATAACACTTGCCAAAAACTTTTCTTTAAAGAAATTTTAACCAAAAAATGGAATGATTGGCATTATCTCTATACAGATGCATCTAAACATTCCACTATGGGGATAGTGGGGATTGGGGTTTATCACGAACAATATAATATTGTTCAGAAAATCAAAATGCCACCAGAATGTACAGTATTTACTGGAGAATGCTATGCCATTTATAAAGCCGTGGAATATATAAAATTAATAAAATTAAAGAAATCTGTAATTTTTACTGACTCTTTAAGTGCTTTGCAAGCTCTTGAACGAGTTCCTTTTCGCAATTCGTCGGTTCATCCTGTAGTCATTTTAATCAGACGACTTCTTTTTGAATGTATTCAGTGTGATATAAAAATTAATTTTGCATGGATTCCAAGCCATAGCGATATTTACGGGAATAATAGGGCTGACACACTTGCAGCTGAGGCTATTGACTGTGGAGATTTATATCCGTTCTTAAATTTTTCATCTGACCTTACTAATCTTGCCATGGTTTACCTTCGAAGGTCCTGGACTCTTTCTTGGAAAGATAATAGCACCTTTAAAGGGAAATACTATAGATCCATTCAATCGGAAATACCGATAAAACCTTGGTTTTACAAACTGCATTTTGATAAAACTACTACCAGTTGTTTAATTCGCATGAGATTGGGCCATGCGGCTTACCCGGCTCATCTTGCTCGACTCCAAATTCTTGATTCTAATAACTGTGAATGCGGTGAAAGTGACGCCGATTTAAACCATATTTTCCTTTCCTGTTCACTTCATGACCACAACCAACTATATCACTCCTTACTTTCATTTCGAATTCCTTTTCCTACTTCTATTCCTGTGCTATTAGCTACTAATGACTCTAATATATATAACTGTATTGCACTGTTTATTTCTTTAAATAACATTCATGTATGATTTGTAAATATTTATTTTAGTTAATATAATATTTCTAAACTTGATCCTGTCCAATTTGATTTTCCGATTCAAAATTCCGATCCTATTTTTAATACTACCATAAGTTTCTCCGTTTTTGTCATTGGCAATGCGTAAATAGCGACTAGCCATTTAAAAAAAAAAAAAAAAAAAAAAAAAAAAAAAAAAAAAAGCTCTTAGATCTTTCCAGAAAGACATCAGAATAATTATTATTGTAATCTTATTAACTTGATGTTCCTTGTTTACCATTGTTTATACTTTTATACTACAACTATACTTTTTTGTAACAAAAAAGACCCAAAGAGCAAATCAAATCAATTCTTTATTTTGCATAATAACAGGTAAGTAAATTGTGTTTTATAGATAAATATATTAAGTGTCACTGTATTACCTTAGAACCCTGAGACCTTTTTATAGACTACGCCATATAACCATAAGTTAGCGTAATAAAAATAAAAATTACATTTAAATCGCAATGTTAAATTAAGTTAGAGTCGAAATTAATAAAAGCTTTACGTTTAAACTAAGTTCTCACAAAAGGTTTAATTTCATCTGCACATTTAAGTTTGTTTTTCACGTGGTTATTTTGTAGTTTGTTTTTACATTTATAAACCTACTACCCTTTAAAGAAACGTTTTCCATTTCGTTTAGTTAGAAGTGTATCGTATCTTTTTCATAATCTAATTGCGCATTGACTAAGACATGTAATCAAGCGATGTTTACTTTAGATATACCACTAATATATTGATTGTAAAATATAACAATAACAACAACACTGTAATTCAAAGAAAAGGATATATTAATAAACGGTTTGAAAACTTAATAAGAGAATTGCAAATGGCGGCCGTCACCTAAAGTGATCTTTACCAGGCAGCCATAGTAGGTATGAAAAGAAAAGCTAGGTAATCAGGTAGGTTCAGTAAACGTAATTTGAAAATTATCAAGCTAACATACTGGTACCAATTATACGCGCACGACTAAATTTAACTAAAAAAATTGAATTTTGATAATGTCGATAACACAATTCGTCAATGTTAGCTGATCTTTCTTGTAATAAAAACTGCTCATTATTATTATTATTATTATTATTATAGTCCAAAGATTTTAATTAATATAAATATGCACAACAAAGTAGCCAAATAATCAAAGTTAAGCAATAGTTGTTTTCATTTTCAATAATTAAATTACGTATAGTTGTGCATGTAGAATCGGTACCAATGTCTAATATTATAATTAAAGATGTTTAAAATTGCAAATATGTTTTATACAATCACGTCCAAATTGTTTTAGCCTGATCTAGACCTGTGGGCGATAACTGGTTATAAAATATAAGTATTCACAAGGTTATATATAATTACCTGTCAACTGTCAACCGTTAGGTAGTCACAAACTGCAATCATGTAATGAATATGCGTCTATTTGTTTGGAAGAGTCCAATATGGGTATAAGACAAGACCGATTAGATTCTATTATAAAGTTGTGCTGGCCATCCGGCTTGTAAATGACATATTGAAACTCACATCTTATAATAAATACTCTGAATATGAATAATAGTTACAGTTACCTGTCATTCTCAATATTTTATAACATTAAATAACGAGCGTTTCTTCTGTGTTTATGGTGGTTGCAAAAACAGAAATTTGTGCCCCAAAAAAATTTGAAAAAACACGCGATCATTGTATTAAAAAGTAACTTTAAATAGTTTTATTTATTGAGTTTATTAATACCAGTTTCTCTGAACCTACTAATCCCGGTATAATACTACTTAGTAGCGATTTAACTAGTATTCAAGTATAGTTTAATAGAACATGTCTTAAAATGCAAAAAAAAAAAAATGCGCCATTGAAACCCCTCTTAATAATTATTGATGGTAGAGATCTCAGTCGCAGGATGTAATTGATGAGTCTGTATACTTAATGGCCACAAACGTCCTGCATAAAATAATTATCTTAGTAGCTCTTAACAAACCGGAATTATCGTTTACATACATTACCTTAATATAGTAGTTTAAAACCAATAGCAGTAAAAACGTAATAAAAATACTCTTATCAGTTATCACGTTGCGAACATAAATTTTAACGTGTTAATCTAAAGAACTTTCTTTTACCGTTCTTAGCACGTACTTGTCAATGTTACAATATTTGATTTCTGATATATACATATATTACTAGCTGTTGCCCGCGACTCCGTCCGCGTGGAATTTGGAAAATTGTTTTTCGGAATAAAAGGTAGCCTATTAGTCCTTTCTCAGGGTCTAAAGATTGTCTGTGCCAAATTTCATCAAAATCGGTTGAGAGGTTTAAGCTGGAAAGCGTAACAGACAGACAGACAGAGTTACTTTCGCATTTTTAATATTAATAAGGATGAATTATAGTTACTTTTATCTCATGATTTCGTTGAACTACAGAACTGAACAGTTCAATGAGCTTGTTAATCTTATAAAAGAGAGTATTATTCATTTATCAAGACATAAAATATTAATAGGCTTTTCATGGTAATATTTTACATAGTGCTTAAATATCATTCAGTTATGCACCAGTATAACTTAGCATTCGGTTAATATATTATAGATAGGTACAAGTTAACTTTTCTGAAATTTATATTTATTGTAGTGATATAGAGAATCATTGTAAATAAATATCAAAACGTATTTATAAAACAACTATAAACACTCGATTACAGTATGAGGACGGAAGTTTGTTGTATATTTTTGGCAATTTTCCATACTGCTTCGAGTTGTCTTTGTCTTGTCATTTTAGGAATTAATGTGGTAAACATGTTTCTTGTAGCGACACAAGAAAAAAATAAAAATATTACTGTACCTACTAAGTGACTTAGTACCTGAAAAAAGAAACTAACTGTAGGTATAATTATATTTTGTAGCGTTTACCTGTTTCAAAATTCTTAAGAGAAAACAAATGTAAAAGAAATGATTTAAATAAAATCAATTAAAATATTTTATAATTACATACACTATACAAACATCAATCATAAACAAGTCTTTAGTTACCGCGAAACATCGAAGCGTATTTACAGCTATACATATGATCTTATCGGGTTCGATTCCTGCTCCGGACAATCATTTGTGTGATTTTTCTAATTGTCATACAAATAAGTATGTATTTACAAAAGAAAAGTAGTATATGTAGTATATCCGTATTTTGGTACCCATAACACAAGCATATAAGCTTAGCTTGGGACCAGAGGACGTTGTGTGAAAAGTCCATAAATATTTATTAATTTTATTTCATTTCACTACTTTTCTACCTCTTTTAGTTTTTAGTATAACTAGATGTTGCCCGCAACTTCACATACGTAGTAGGAACTAAACCTCCATCCTCTTGAACCATTCTACGTACAAAAAAAATCGCATACAAATCCGTTGTGTAGTTTTGAAGATGGATGACTCACATAGGGACATACATACAAAAATAGCGACTTTGTTTTATATATATGTATAGATTATCAAAATCGTCTGAGATTACTGGCTTGATTGTATTGTATTTTACTTAGCAGAATATGATAAATTACGTCATTTATTCTCAGAAAAAGCTTTGGATAACGTGACACCTGTATCTGATTCAAATATCATGTGCATGCCAAATAACGATTTTCTCAGTAAGCCACCTGTGTATTATTACATACTATACCCAAATACTTAGAGCTGATATTAAGAGTGCCATCACGCACGTTGGTAAAAAGCTCTGAGGTAATCAGATACCATAATTCTTAAGGGTTTAGAAGTAACTAGCGTTCTCTCTACAACCGATTTCTAAGAACCAAAGCCTTAAACATTATAATTAAACCTATACTTAATCATGAAGCTTGAAGAGTTTGTTTGTTTGTTTGAACGCTTTAATCTCAGGAAGAATTGGTTCGAATAAAAATATTTTTGTGTTGGGTCCATTTACTGAGGAAGACTTGAGGCTATATAACATCACGCTGGAACCAATAAGCGCAAAGCATCAGTGAAAAATACTGCAAAAGCGAAGAAATTTTTCTATATTACACCCGTACGTAGTTTTGGGCAACAACTGAGACTGTATAATAGTTAAACAGAATAAAATTGTCAGCATTTCAAGTGCAATATCGCAATATTTCCTATATACCTAACGTGAACAAGTCATCAGGAACTAAATTTAGAATAGGTTTGCACGTAATGACGCTATTCTAAATTTAGTTCCTGATGACAATGATGATCAACAATATTAGATATAATGATATCTAATATTGTTGACATAAGTATATTTCTAGTTTTTCTAACACGGTTAATAAAAGCAAATTCTGTTACTTTACAAATTATAATAATTTTTCATGCTTGCAATACATTAAATTGTACTTACATTTCATTTCAATGCCCTAGTATCAATTTAATGACGTGTTATTTCCTATCAGTCTATTTTCACCGCTCATTTATTTCAATAAATATACTTTTTACGGATTTAGATGCGTATATTTTGGTTCAAATCTATTCCGACGCGACGGTGGCTAGTATCTGAAAACGAAATAAAAGCATCTTAATCTGTTAAGAGTTATTTAAAGAATATGTCCTATTAGAACATAATTATAATAATGTAACTCCTATAAAAAATCCTAACGATTTGTTTATAAGCGATTTTGTTGTAATAGCGGTTAGCAACTACAGCAACAACCGACTATACCTACACTACGTTTGATATCGAAATATTATTCCTTCTCTTAGCAACAAAGTAAAAGTAAATAAACCGTAACATTAATAGTCAAATTGTTGTCATGGAAGCTTCTCATATTTTATCAATTTTACTTCTATGAAGCATCTATATTAATGAAAAGCAAAGTGTTTTGTTGTTAATAAACTTGCTAATCACGTAAATCATCGCGGTCATTATTATATAAATTGAAAGCAAAGATCAAACACAAAGTAAATGTTTACATGTAAAAATCTAATGAACTGCCAAAGAAAATTATGTAGAGTGGGTGAGCCTACGTTATGCCGACGCTACACTCGATTAAACCAGTTCTTTGCATCTTTGGAGTTGCCTTCTTTTGTTGTATATTTAAAATCATAGTTGCGAACAGCATGTTATAATTACACTGACCCGGTACTGTAATGACTGTCTCTCTCTCTAACCCATAAACGTCCCACTGCTGGACATGGGCCTCCTTTACTTTGGGAGTGCTTTTGGTTTCACTATGCCGCGATGACCGAATTGGCATAAGACTTTGTTTTGAGTTTTCCATTTCTCACTGTTGATGTTAACTGCTTATAATATCCATTAGTTGGCTTTTACAGCTTCCTGGGGAAGAATGGGGTGGTGTCACTATTCTTAATCCGTCACCACACAGATAAAAAGCATGCTATAGTTATACTAATCCGGTACTGTAACGACATATTCGGTGCTTTCAGCTAACAGTATATAATATATTTATTATATACACGACTTTGCATAAATCCAGGAACATCACTTGAAACCGACTGTTATATATTTCTGAGTTCTATATTTTATTAGCTCTTTCAACGTACTCATTACCACAAAGTATACACCTGTCAAATCCATCGAAACCGTGTTTACAAACAATTACCAGCGACCGTTACATCAAAGACAAATTCCTAAAAACGATGATATTAAAATAGCAAGTCTACTACTACGAAATGCCACACTGTACAAACACATAGTATTGATTTAGTTTATCAATTTATCGTACTAGAAAGATCGAATGAATTGTCACACAGATTGTTCGACAAATGATGTACACTTCTATCTTTAATTTTAAGTAATTTCAATACATACATTGACGTTGGCAAATGCAATGCGAAGCCAACCCTCGCTCAAGTTGAGGGAAAAGAAAAAAAAAAGTAATTTCAAAAGTTATTACTATTTGCTTTACACAAAATATAGTTAAAATATCCAACGGATATAGGCATCGTTATCTAATATCTTATTACTTTGCAAAGCTTTACAAAATCGTTAACATTTTTAATTAGAAGATAAGATAATATATAATAATAATAGATGATAGATAATAGATAATATGGTTTCAATTTCTGGTTGTTTACATTTTGTTTCCATGGTTTGTAGGTATGTTGTATGTAAATTTGTATTTTAAGTAGGTAGATCTAACTGAAATATTTTTATTTATGTACTTATATATATATATATGAACAATGAATATATATATGAACGATATCTTTACAATATTATATTTATTATAGTTTAAATTCATAATAAAATAAGTACACCGCAACTTGCCCTATGTAAATAAACTTTTTCGAGTTTTCCATCCTATGGTTGCCTGGAAGAGATCGCTTTAAGCGATAAGGTCGCCAATTGTACATTCTATTTCTTTTATAGTTGTTAAAATGATATTGTTACTTATTGGTGTACAATAAAGAGTTAATAAGTAAATAAATAATAGCCTGCTTTTTAATCAAATAGCACGCTAATAATGTGATCATATAAGCTATCAAGGTTTATAGATATTGATCTTTGTTAATGAAACAATGCAATTAAATCAGAGCCATGCAGTCATTGATTACATTTGCGATGTAAACTTAATGATGTTAAATCAAATAACATTTCTAAACGTGTTTCAAACAAACGTCTCTACTGCATCGATCTCTATGAGTTTTGAAGTAATCTTAATTATTCTGTGCAATTAATAAATTGCGTTGAGAACAAGTTGTATTCTTGTTTTAATTACTAGATATTGTATTACCATTTGAAATATAATTAAATTTATATTATTTCAAAAATGCTATCCTCGTTGATATTCGATTTCTTATAGCAACCACTGAAGTTCTATTCGCTTTGAGCATTAGCAAAAGGTTACATATACTTTTACGATACATACGCACATTATCACAAAAATCTAACACCCTGACGTGACCTTAGCTACAAGTACATATAGGTTAACGTGAGGAATATAGAAGCTCATATCTTAACGCTTTTTTAAGCTATTGCATAGCTTCTATTGCGGGCCTTGTACGTGGAGACCGAATCCAGAAATCCGTAACGAAAAATAACCTAACACGCTACTGCGCATGCGTAATCGGCGTGAAACGGCGTTACTACGCATGCGTGGATTTCGCATTTGCAGTAAGGCCGTTTCGCTGGTGAATCAAGTCAGTTTCGGCGTTAGTTTTAAATATGAAAAAACAAAGTGCATTTATTAATGAAGAGAGTCACGAAATAAATACATGAATAGTGAAATAAAATGAGTGAGTACTCTATATACATACATTTCATTATTATTATCACAAATGCAGTATCCATTAGCTTATTTTAGCATTAGCATTGTTTTGTTAACTGCATAGGTTGATAAAAAATGCTATACAATAGCTTTACCGCGGCAGTTCCCGAGTGCCACACGTATTTAATTTTTTTTTAATTCATAATAAAAATTCCAAGATAGTAAAAGAATCACCTTTGCTAAATTCGCTTAATATATTAATACATAAAATATATTGCAATGTAACCTAGAATGAGTGAAAACCATAATATTTACCTACAATAGCAGCTATCAATCATCGACCTCTAGGTTAGTTTAATACATTACCTTTGACAATATACAAAAAGCTTTGGTAAAAAATATCACGACACTTGAACGTGTACAGAGATAGTGACAGAAGGTCACAAATAAAAAATAACACAAAATATATTGTTACACGATAAACTAATGCGTCATTATTTTAACGTAAATTTTAACTGTTCGAAGACACAATAGTTAAAGATAAATAAGGTTTGAATAATTATTATGGTTATTTTGTTATCCTGTAGTGCCGAATGACATCTTTTTAAGTAGATATGGGGTATATAAATTAATATTTTTTAATAACTCTTATTTTAATCATTCATTATCCATCCATCAGCCTTTCTCCATCTGCTGTTGGACATACACCTCTTCCATAGAACGCCATAACGTGTGGCCCTGCGCCGCTTGCATCTTGAATTATCATCATGATATCTTCCTTATTTTACTAATAATTTATTATTCAATCAATAAATTCTATGAGGCATACATAATTATAATAACTCTTCTACATAATATGTTGGTGCCAGAGACAAAAACCTCTATACCTATTTCAGATTTTAAAATTGGCGCTAACTATTAAGACAAAATTTAGGGGCTTTTTTATTTACTTATTATATCATTACGTTTCGAAGAGGGAAAATATACTTAGTGTTAATTATTTTTTTAAATAACTAGGTTAATTTACAATAATGGGGCTTCAATTTAAGTAAAGTAAAGCTGTCAGTCTGAATATAAAACTACTTAACTAATTGGGCCGCTGTTTATCACAGCCCATTATTTTTTATCTTACCAAAGAGAATTCTTCACCGAACCATTACTAATAAGCATAATGTAACATAAATGCCGTCAGACGTACAGATAATAATCTCTATACAATTGAATATTTTACAAAGAATGTTATTACTCGTATAATAAAATAATTATTCTTTGATAACTAAAGTCCGACGGCATTAGGGAATTTCAGCAATAATCTAAATTGTAAGCTGTAAAGTATAATTATATAAAAGAATCAGTAAATACTTAGATGATTTAAAAATAAATGTCTTGCCTTTTGTAAATAACAGTTGTCTAAATACTAACGTATGTAACGTAACGTACTAATATAACGTCTTATTCATAATGACTTATCGGAGGTTTAAAAGTTGCAAGTGTCACCATCTCATTACTTTCTCAGGGTACTGTAAGAGCCAGCTAAGAAACAATATATTCAGTTAACGTCTACTGTGAGAGAGGGAAATCTCGATTATAAACCCTGTGCCGATATGCCTTGTCAGCGCACAGTTAGAACATAGTCCCTCCCATAGTGAACAAGGCCCATGCCCAGCAGTGGGACGTTAATGGGTTAGAGAGAGAGAGAGAGAAATAATAAGTTAGCTAATTACATAACAGAAATGTGTAATATTTTTTACGATAACCTAATAAGTAATATCTTTATGGGGTTTTCCATTTTCAAAGCATTGTATTATATGCCAAGGATGTTATTATTCTAATATCTAAGCTATATCTGCGATCGCAACGAATTTTGTAATATAAATATAAATAATAAATATAATATTCATGGACATTTCACACAACGTCCTCTGGTCCCAAGCTAAGCTTATATGCTTGTGTTATGGGTACCATAATTCGAATATACTACATAGACTAATTTTCTTTTGTAAATACATACTTATAATATATAGAAACACCCAGACGCAGTACAAACATTTGTATGACAATCAGAAAAATCACACAAATGATTGTCCCGAGCGGGAATCGAACCCACGACCTCTTGATCGGCAGTCTGTTATGTGAACCACTAGACCACGAACCCCGTCGAAATACCCACGAAATACCCACGAAATACCATTGATTTTACGTGTCAAGTTATTAATCACGCTTATAATGCAAGCTCAGATAATAATTGTAATATTAAAATCACACATCAATCACGTATTTTCAAAGTATTTCAAATAAGTACGTGATTTATGTAAAATTGTTAAGCCGTTAGCAACAGACTGCATCGTCTTTGGTGGTTCACAAAATTTCTTTGGTCGGAAATAAGCGAAGAGTTTCATAATAAATCAATGAAAATCCTACTAATATTATATATGTAAAATTTGTGTGTATGGATGTTTAGCTGTTTGTTACTCTTACACGTAAAAACAACTGAATGGATTTTAATGCAACTTTACAAAAATGTAGCTTATACATCAAAATAACATATAGGCTACTTTTTATCACGAAAGAATGCAATGTTTCCGTAGGATAATAAAAAACGAACGATTTTTTATCCTTTTGAATAACACCGCAGGGCACAGCTAGTTTGATATACTTAAGAATATTATTAAAATGCACTTACAACTTATTCTTATGGCTGCCTTAATACAAACCGACCATGACTGATAAATAGCGAACAGACGTTGATATTTGAATAGGTAATATAGTAATATTTAAGTCGAACGGCAATACAATAGTTAGAGGAGATTTTTACGATCATATTAAAGAGGCCTTTTTCGCAGTTAATTGTATTACATTCCTAAATAACCTTGATTATAAACATTTCCTTTTACTAATTCATTTATAGTTGGTAAAATCACTTGGTTTTGAACCTAAGTTGAAGTATAAGCACATAATTTCAACAAATGGTTGCACGTTAATAGTTAGCTTACGCTACTTCTAAATAATGCCTAGTAATATCTACAAATCGTGCAGATTTTATCAAAAAAACTCCTTTGAAAATAAATACCCTGTATGCAAAATAGAAGTATAACTTATGTAATGTAACCTCACAAATAAATTTTATTTCATTGTTCCTTTTTCAAATAATTTTAAACCAACTCAAAGACGTTTAAAAGTATTATATAATAGAAGTGCAAAAGTTCATCAGAGTTATTCCCTTTGAATTTTCCGTATCAGATCAGGCATCTAATTGATCCAATATAACTAACTGAGAGAAGTCGGAAATTGAAATACTTGGTCTTTGTGAACGAGTATAATGGACACTTCTGACATCGTTTTCTATATCACTTGTAATTACTTAACATTTTATGATGATTAGGTTCTCATTTTGAATTAGAGAAAATTATTTTACAGCGAAGTTTTAGCGTACAATTCTAATTTTAACATTAAGACGTAATGTGAGCTAGAATTTCGATTCAATTAGAATAAAATGCAATGAGTATTATCAAGATCAATTGTGTTATTTTGTTATGTTGTTACTTAATGTCTACAGTCACCGATGTTACCTACCCCGCTACGTTATTTACTAAATAAACAAGCAATATTTATTTCCTTAGTACATCACTGTATATATTTAGCTATATGAGTATTGCGACATAAGCTAATTAGCCACCCACAAACAAAAAACCTTGTATAGACTGACTCAGCAAACTTTCCAACAAACAGCTCCTTTTTTGCGTATTGGCATTTTATTGACTAATAAAGAAGTCTAAGTTATGATTGCTTGACTATACGCACACAGATATAAATACGTATGTGTGTTATAACGTAATACCAAGTACACATATCACATAGGCACACATTGGCATTAATACAATGATTCTGTTTGTTAAAATCAATGATTCGACAATTAGGAGCAGAATAATGTACCTACTCAATTTAACTGAATTGAAATAATTCAAACATTACAATAATATAATGCTACTCTATAAGTAAAGTCAGCATCTATTCCATAGTATTTAATAGCCGCACAAAAGAATAACAGTTAAGGAAATGAAAGAAAATATATACTTTAAATCTCATTTTTTCTCCGTGTATCACAGGAGATTTTGAACAACACAGAGAATTGGGTACGTTTTAGCCTCCCTGGCTTCTGGCTTCTTTACGCCGGGACTGTATTTTTCTCCCCTTTTATAAGAAGATTGAAAATTTTATTTGAAATATTACATGTAGTCTAATGTCGAATACAAGCCAATGGCCACATTTGAAACATTCTGTCATTTAATACGAATGATTCATGTTGAATATTTATTAGGTGGGCAAATAATATCGTGGTCAAAATACATACTTACTGTAAATAGTGAGACCGTTGTATTAAATCGGTAATATTGTTTGGCAGTTCACATTGATTGTGCAGTCACCTCCGAAACGGAAGATGATTTTTGTTAACTTAACCCAAATAACTCATTACAAAACTACAAGTATGATTTCGTTCTTTACGTATACAGGGTGTCCCAAAAGTCAACGTCCAACCGAAAACCCAAGCTAGGCCTAGTTGTGGGGGCTCTCAAAAAAAAAGAAAAAAAAATCTATCTCATGTAGTTTCGAAATGACAGCCATTTTTCTTAAATTGACACCCTGTGACGAGTTTACGACTACTGGGGCTACAAATGAGCTCTTTTATAATTTTATTTTTGTGTGGAGTAGTCTTAAGTGACGCTCCTACAAATTCCAATTCATCATTTGCACACAACTTCATTGGAATTTCAGAAAATATCCGTTTTATACCGAACCATGACGTGAAAATGACTACATCACTAAACTTTGACAGTCTGTACTGAAAAAAAAATCTACTATGCAATTTCGGCAAGTGCCCTTAAAAGTTGGCGCATTTAATGGGCTTTCCAAAATGGTATAATACTTACTAAATTATTTCTTAGACGACGAGAAAAAAAAAAAATTAAGAAAGTCGATATTTAGCTTATTATTAGTTAGTCATAAAACTTTCTCAAAATTATTCTAATATCATCTAGGCGTTCTGTAAGGTGTAATTAAAGAAAGAGACGAAGAAAAGTTAGAGCGGGATAGTGACGCTACTAAAAGAAAGAGACGAAGAAATGTTAGAGCGGAACGGAGAGTGACGCTACTTGGTGTCAGTGAATTTTTGGGATTGTTTAAATAAAAGTCAATTATTAAAAATCGAATGTTTATTTAAATCATATCAAATGTTCAAATTGCTTGCCATCAGCGCGTATGCACGCCCTACACCTTCTTAGAAACGATCGTGTAATCTGGCGGGCGAAACGTCTGGAATTGATGTGATCAGCGGCATCTTGAATTCTCTGACGCAGTTCCTCTAAATTTTCAATTGGTTTTTGGTAAACAATTTCTTTGACCGCTCCCCAATAAAAAAAATTGGTTAAGTGCGAGTCGGACTCGCGCACGAAGGGTTCCGTACCATTATCTATGCAACATAAGGCAACGTTATTAGTATCGAGCAAGAAACGGTAAAAAAATCATGTTTGTTGTATGGGAGCCCCCCTTAAATATTTATTTTATTTTATTTTTAGTATTTGTTGTTATAGCGGCAATAGAAATACATCATCTGTGAAAATTTCAACTGTCTAGCTATCACCGTTCTTGAGATACTGGGTGCGGAACCCTAAAAATCATGTTTGTTGTATGGGAGCCCCCCTTAAATATTTATTTTATTTTATTTTTAGTATTTGTTGTTATAGCGGCAATAGAAATACATCATCTGTGAAAATTTCAACTCTCTAGCTATCACCGTTCTTGAGATACAGCCTGGTGACAGACGGACGGACGGACGGACGGACGGACGGACGGACGGACGGACGGACGGACGGACGGACGGACGGACAGCGAAGTCTCAGTAATAGGGTCCCGTTTTTACCCTTTGGGTACGGAACCCTAAAAATCAATAGGATTTAAATCCGGGGAACGGGGGGGCCACGTGATCTGACCGGATCGACCAATCCACCTATTTGGATATTCTTGATTAAGGAATTCTCTCACTGGGCGCGCATAGTGTGCCGGACAGCCATCTTGCTGGAACCACATGTCTCGATAAATGCTAAGTGGCACGTCTTCTAACAAATTGGGTAACTGATGTTGTAAAAAGTCCAAATAAGCTGCCCCATCGAGGTTTTCTGGCAGTTCAAAAGGCCCAATAATGGATCCATTTAAGATCCCAGTCCACATGTTTATTTTAAAGCGGTACTGTGACCTATCTTCGCGCATCAAATGTGGATTTTCGACGTGCCACTCGTGCAAATTATGCAAATTCATGTATCCGTCTTTTTTGAAGGTCGATTCATCAGTCCAAAGAATTTTACGCAAGAATTCTGGATCTGCTCTGTGCCTTTCGAGCATTGATTGACAAAATAAAATCCTGCTAGGATAATCACGGGGTAGCAAAGTTTGTACCCGTTGCATGTGGTACGGATGCAATTCGTTTCTCTTCAGTATCCGATGTGCTGTACTTTTAGGTACCCCCAGACTTTGCTCGATTCCACGTACTGAGATACTCCGGTTCTCTGCAATTGCATTTAGGACATCTTCTTCATAAGGCACGACGGTTCTTCCCACTCTAGTAGCTCGAGTAGGAAGTTGATTTTCTGATAATAAACGGTGCACATTTACAAAAACTCGATGATCTGGGTGACGCTCGGCATTCGGATATCTCTCACGGTAGAGTCGAGCTGCAGCTCTAGCATTGCACCTACATTCCCCATAAATAAGGTGCATGTTTGCATATTCCTCTGCAGAGTACAAGAAAGGCATTTTCTTACAAAAACAGTCCAGGAGAAAGCCAAGTTCGTCAGAAACGGTTCGAAAACAAATCCAAGTCACACGCAATCAAGTCCAGTAAACAGAGCCAAGGTTGTAAGCACGAAATAAATACAAACGAATACAAAAAGATGCGCAGTAAACGAAGGCACGAAACGTACTGAATTATTGTACGTATACCACGCTGTTGTATTAGCGTGCTATCTGTTTCACCCACACTAGCCAAAATGTCAATTTCGTCTCGCTCACACATTGTAGAAAGATTCACTGACACCAAGTAGCGTCACTCTCCGTCCCGCTCTAACATTTCTTCGTCTCTTTCTTTTAGTAGCGTCACTATCCCGCTCTAACTTTTCTTCGTCTCTTTCTTTAATTACACCTTACAGAACGCCTAGATGATATTAGAATAATTTTGAGAAAGTTTTATGACTAACTAATAATAAGCTAAATATCGACTTTCTTAATTTTTTTTTTTTCTCGTCGTCTAAGAAATAATTTAGTAAGTATTATACCATTTTGGAAAGCCCATTAAATGCGCCAACTTTTAAGGGCACTTGCCGAAATTGCATAGTAGATTTTTTTTTCAGTACAGACTGTCAAAGTTTAGTGATGTAGTCATTTTCACGTCATGGTTCGGTATAAAACGGATATTTTCTGAAATTCCAATGAAGTTGTGTGCAAATGATGAATTGGAATTTGTAGGAGCATCACTTAAGACTACTCCACACAAAAATAAAATTACAAAAGAGCTCATTTGCAGCCCCAGTAGTCGTAAACTCGTCACAGGGTGTCAATTTAAGAAAAATGGCTGTCATTTCGAAACTACATGAGATAGATTTTTTTTTCTTTTTTTTTGAGAGCCCCCACAACTAGGCCTAGCTTAGGTTTTCGGTTGGACGTTGACTTTTGGGACACCCTGTATATAAACCTACTTCTTATATGCATATGTGTTATGTCCTCCCCTTTCTTGTGAAAATAAAAGCTTAACGTTATGACTTTCTTAGAATACTTAGATCTGATTTTGATCTACGTACCATAAGCCCACAGAACATAAACCATACCATTTTAAAAGGTCAGTAGTGGCTTTAATATCGAGTATTTATTCCTTCAAACAATAAAATGAGCAGAAGTCCTAAAAGGTTTGGATAAAAAACATTTAATTTTAGAAAAAAATTTAGAGATTTATTAATCTAGATTTAATAGTCTCATTTATTTTCATGTATCATAAAATATTGGTCAGGTTTATTGCTCCAAATTTCATGCTGACTACATCTGAGGTATGTGACCTCATTGAATCAATCATAAATATAAAAGGAGTTCAGAGATCAACCACCTAATGGAGCTTTTACACTACAATTAAAATATTCGTTTTAAAGACGTCCTTCAAATTTTGCTATTTTTTTTTTATCCGCTTATTGCTATTGAACACGTTACATTGTTCACAGAATATATATGTTAAATCTCTGCCGTAATATTATGTTAAATCTTGTTCTGAACTCGCGATAGAAGTAGTCTTTATTAATTACATCACAATAATGGCACCAATTCTGATGTATTAAAAACTTAACCTATCTAAATTGACACCAAATTTGTTGTAGTTTGATTTAATGGATATTTCGTTGTACTAATATGTTAATTAGATTCGTTACTTTTTAATACACGTGGCACTAATTCTAAAGTGTCAAAAACTTAACCTAACTAAAATGAAATCAACTGTGTCGTATTTAGATTTTATGGATATTTCGTTTTTCAAATATTTTAATATATTAGGTTTTCATAACACACAGTTTTCATAACATAACAAAGTTTAGTTGACGTTAACAAATTGTGATATTGAGGCTATCAATGTTATGTTTTAGTTAAGTTAGGTTTAGTTATGGAAATAGTATTTGTACCAATATTAAAGAAAATTTATAAATTCATCATTCGTCATTTCGTATCAATAAAGAAGTAGCCTAAATGTGTACACAAGTCCTAATGCTATTTTTGAGACAATTGAGTGGGCGTAGGTTCTATATTGGTACGTGTTTAGTAACATAGTGATTTATATGCCAATTTTATATCATTGCGAGACTGAAATAAAAAATCGAGTTAGGTGATGATTGCCAATAAAAAAATATTAAAAACATAAACGTGAATATCATAAAATATAAATATTAAAGTTATACCTAGGCAAGAAAAATAAATTTGAATCATGTACAAGTTCACATATCTACACCTACATAGTCTTACATAGCCAATTTTTTAGCTTTCGAAAGTTGAATTCTAAATATAGAAATGAGGACTTACTAAATGAGAATACTTAAATAAATGGCAGTAATTAGTTACTTAAAGAACAGTTTTATACTCATAATTTGTTAATATTACCGGGACATTAATCGCGTTAATAACTTTAAAAAGGCACAATAGCTCTCCTGCATCGATCGTGGTTTTTACAGTTTTATACTGTCAAATAACATAAAACACTTATACAAAACAGTGACCCCTTAATTATTTTTTTACACGCATTTTTATATAGTTTGCAATATCAGTATGACATTTTATGAAAGTTTTAGAAATTTAAAACCCTACTTGACTAAAGCAAT
Organism: Orgyia antiqua; assembly: GCA_916999025.1. Classification (NCBI taxonomy): domain Eukaryota; kingdom Metazoa; phylum Arthropoda; class Insecta; order Lepidoptera; family Erebidae; genus Orgyia; species Orgyia antiqua. Next base: position 28,455,717 of record OU779862.1, read on the forward strand.
TCAATTTGATTTCGATACACTGACTATTTTGACTATTGCGTTATCAATATTTATAGTAATTACAACTGTAAATATACATATACCAACTACAACATTTTTATAATATAAAAGTTTAGTTAACATTGCTGAACTGTGTTATTGGCGTAATCAATCTTTGTTTTAGTTTAGTTTAGTTTTGGCAAAAAAATTGGTACCATTCTGATAGAATATTGATAAACGCAAATGCCGTTTTGTTCATTAAAGAAGCATTCTTTGGGATACTTGTGTTCAATATTTAAACAGTTTGTTACCTAGCTTTACCAAACAATTCTATATAAATTCTTATTAATTAAGAAGGATAATGTTCGAATTGTTCCATATAGGTCGGTTCGGTTCGGTTATTCGTAACTATAAAGTAAGAAATGAACATTTATTGTTTTTTTCCTTAAGATGTTTTCCGCCAATGATAAACTAGCCTCCTACCACAACATTTAATTATAAAATCATCAGCATCAAACAAATAAATAATCTATTATGTAAATAAATAACAACTGCAAAATTACTGTCTATTGCTATTGCCATAAAACACGTAATAACAGTTTAGATAGATTATAAGTTTACGAGGCCATGACATGTATGCAACTGTCTTATATTATTAGCGTGTATGTATGATGGCAATAAATAAAGTATTGCTACCTAATACATACACCCCATTTTGAACCTAACTATATAAGTTAAATAGCATTACTCTCACAGATATACAACTAAATTTCTGCGCCTGTAAGAGATTATTAAGGATTAAATACCATTAGTTATTGCAGCTATAACTTTGGTAATAAAATGTATGCTATTAAATTAGAAACAGTAGAGGCTGTAGTAATTTTAAAGCTCGTCGTATACCATAACCAAGTTAGTATTTTTTTCGTGGTTAAGGTACATAGGTGATACATAACGGGCTTCGTGGTGGAGTGGTTTATGTAATGGACTGCCGATCACGAGGTCGCGGGTTCGATTCCCGGTTGGGACAATCATTTGTGTGATATCCATAAATGTCATACAAATGTTTGTATTGCGTCTGGGTGTTTTCTATGTATTATAAGTATGTATTTACAAAAGAAAAGTAGTATATGACGTACTCTATACGTATCTGGTTCCCATAATCCAAGCATGGAAATATAGCTTACTTTGGGACCAGAGGACGTTGTGTGAAATGTCCTGAATATTTATTTATTTGAATACATATTTATAATATGGTCAAGTGTGATAGAGCCTTAACCGTCCACCCTTTGTGTAGCGTGGCATGGTGTAGCTGACGTCACCCGCGGAGGTGAGACGCGAGGGGACAAGCCGCGGGCTCGGTGCATTTTGCGACCTCGTGTTCACCTCACGTGTTACAATTTATATTATCTTTTGTAGAATTATTCATTTAAACGTTAAACAAATGTCAAAATAAAAATATCACTGTCTTATTTCGTCTCCAAGGAGAATAATAGTCAGCTAGAAGGATCAAACAAGTTGATAATATCTTCTACAAGAGACGATAAACTCGAACCAAAAATAAAGGTGCGCCATTGTAGGATGTTTATCTATATTGTGTAATGTACATTATTCCTTTGATCTCATTAATAGAGATGAACATGCATAGATCAATATGACTATGCACGTGATAGCATGTCAATGTATACGCATTGGTCGACACACCGGCTGGTAGAGTCCGTAACTATTAATTGACGGTTTGGTAGCTGTGCCAACTGGCATACAGCATTCGTTTTCTCTATCATAACTATATGAATATATTATGTAGCTTCACTGAATTAACTAAAAAACACTATTATTCTGTTTATAAAAAACATAAACATTTTATTGCGTTTGTTCTTTGTCGTATGTAACTATGTAATGTACTACATACTTGACCTGTAAGAGTATAAAATACATTATAACACTAAGTATAATATAAGTCAAAAATTTTTGCTACCAATATTTTCATCAATATTAACATCAGACCTCCCATGATAGAGTGCCATCTTCTACGATACATGCGCACTTTCTTGGCTTCCTTTACACTCACGCATGGTCATGCCCGATGGGCCAATATATTATCATGTCAATTTATAAAACTTACTTTATAGGTTTTATTCGTGATAATATGTTGATTGAATCTTCGTACATTATACATATTATAATATAGTGTGTGTAGTTTTTATACAGAAGGCAATAATCGCTCAAATCGTCTGTTACATTCCTTATCTAATATATAAAATTCACGTGTCACAGTGTTAGTTACCGTACTCCTCCGAAACGGCTTGACCGATTCCTGTCAAATTTTACATACATATTCAGTAGGTCTGAGAATCGGCCAACATCTATTTTTCAAACTTTTGTTTTTAGTATGGCAAAACAACGTTTGCCGGGTCAGCTAGTCTAATATATAAAATTCACGTGTCACAGTGTTAGTTACCGTACTCCTCCGAAACGGCTTGAACGATTTGTATGAAATTTTAAATGCGTATTCAGTAGGTCTGAGAATCGGCCAACATCTATTTTTAAACCTTTTTTTTAGTATGGCAAAACAACGTTTGCCGGGACAGCTAGTAATTATGTATTATTATCTCTAATCTATGAAGTCCGTCGCAACAGTTCATTTCAGATGTTTTTCTGTTCCATTAACTGTACCAAAGAGTTTAGTTTAGTTTAGAAACCCAAAGCATCGATACTGCTTGTTAGTACAACAATACAATACTACATAATAAGCTGTTTTCACAACATATTGGGATATCCACTACAGAACGTGCAATGAGTGCCAAATTAAAACTTATATAAAAGTACCCATACGTTCATTTCTCGGAACGAAATTCGCATTTTTAAAATCTAATAACGTACGTACTTCTGAGAAATCTATCCATCAGATCTTTGTAACACCATAAAATAACAATAAAGATTGATTCCAAATACTTTTAACACCATCAGTATCTTTAAAAAGTTTTAGTACCTACACTCTTTAAATTTAAATAAATATTCATGGAAATTTCACACAGCGTCCTCAGGTCCCAAGTTAAGCTTTATATGCTTTTTTTATGGGTATCAGAATACGGATAGAATACTTAAACTACTTTTCTTTTGTAAATACATACTTATAATACATAGTAAACACCCAGACGTAGTACAACTCTCTCTATTTAAGAATTTAAAAAAACTGTTTAATATTAAGTTACCCCTGGAAATCCAAGATTTTTATAAATAATCGTTGATAAATAATATGCAAATATTCCATTATATAGATTTATTGACATATTGATAGAAATGAAGCTTAAAAAATCCTTCGCACGCATTTTTAATTACTAAATTCTCGTAAAAATATCATGATATCGTATAGTATCATAATAAGGTTTTTAAAACCTTATATATCACACGTATTTGAAAATAATCTATACATTAAAACTTGATTACCTACTGCGTAAATAATTGTCGATAACAGATTCATCACATTTTAATAAAAAATAATGTTGATATTACATTCGTCACGGTTATTTACTCATAATTTTGTGAATAAATCGATGAAAAATAATAAAAAAACATAACCCCAATATTTTATTTTGTTTCACTATTTTAAACTGAAATGGTTTTTTACAGATTGTTAAAGTTAGCACAATAATAATTGGTGAGAACAATTTAAATCGAACGACAATAGTTGAATACACTTACGTATACTTTGTGTGGTAGAGAGAGATGTTTGGTTGGTTGGCATTAAGCAGCATTTATCCAAAGGCTATAAATCAAAATTTATCCAAATATATACCGTCCGTATTTAGTACCACTTAAAGAGTACAATGATAATAATAATGCACCACTAAATATGAGTAAATGGTACCAACTCTACATGCATAACTAAACTTAACTAAAAAATTTAAATTGATAGTGTCAATAACACAATTCCGTAATGTTTATAATTTTTTTTTTTATAAATGGACATTTCACACAACGTCCTCTGGTCCCAAGCTAAGCTTATTATGCTTGTGTTATGGGTACCAGAATACGGATAGAATACATATACTACTTTTATTTTGTAAATACATACTTATAATACATAGAAACACACAGACACAACAAACATTTGTATGAAAATTAGAAAAATCACACAAATGATGTACCTAGCGGGAATCGAACCCGCGAGCTCTTGATTGGCAGTCCGTTACTTAAACCACTCAACCACGAGGCTCGTCGTTAACTGAACTTTCTCGTTATAAATACTGTTTATTATAGATTAACGATTGTAATTAATATAAAAGTGCACACCAAAATAGCTAAATAATCAAGACATAGCAATTTTTGTTTATATTTTTAGTTAAGTTTAGGTGTGCACGTGGAATCGGCGCCATTGTATCTAATACATATATGCAGGTGTATGCATTCATGTATTAATCTGGGTAGGACTGAGTATACTACGTCGATGCGTCATTGGTTTAAATTCTATAAGCCCTCTTTACGAAAGAGTAAACAAACACTTTAGTTCCATTTGCAGCAGATAAACATTATTATCATTGCAGCCAATAAGCGTCATAACTTTCTAGTCACTTATTGTCGTAAGACTGTGACATCTGTCATATTAATTTATCAGATAGGTAGGTACATGGTCGGAAAACGTGTCGAGAATGTTGGAGTGGTCAAAAGTTTCCAGACTGTAAGATAAGAAACGATATAGCTGCCACTCCCAAACTTGTTTTCTAACTTTGATAGTAAGTTTGTTAATGTGTGTTTTGTGTTTATTTAACAATCATGTAAATAACTAGAGGATACTGTTTAAAATTAACGGATCGTAACATAATCGTGATAAACTTTGTATAATAAAGATATTTAAATAAAACTACTTTTTACGGATTTAGACGCGTATATTAGTTTTAAATTTTGGCCCGACGTTTCGGAGACTTTGCAGTCACCATGGTCACGGGTGAGACTGAGTCTCACCCGTGACGCGTAATATACGCGTCTAAATCCGTAAAAAGTAGTTTTATTTAAACAGATGAGTCGCGCAAGTGTTAGTAAATATTATAATAAAGATATTATTACGTTAGGTACATGTAAAACTGACAATAGAATAAAATTATTGCTGCCTTTATAAATACTGTTGTAGATTTGTTTTAATTTAGACTATTGATGAATATTGATATAATATCCTATTCCTCTAATTTATATATACGACAGAATACCTAGATTGATAGTTGTCGTATACCTAATTCTGCAAAAATTTTCCAGACACACAAATCTGGCTGATGAAACTCAATGTACTACACTTCGCAAATCAACTCTAATATATATATAAAAAAAACATTCTGATCACCTCTGATCTTTGATTCCTAGAAATAACAAATTAGACAGCCTCATTAAATTCGTTTATAAAAACCATAAAGCATCTTATTATTTTATTGCGCCATTTTATTGCGTATTACTAATAAATAAAATGGTTTTTTTTTTTACTTTATTTATGAAAGTAGAAAGTAAATTGATCCAGGAAACAATATTTGCACTAACAGGACACACGGTTTTCAAAAAATCCGTAACTTTCACTAAGAAATGACGCAGACTAACTGCGCTTTACCCTAAAACTTTCCGCGGTAACTTAGATATTTACCTACCTATTTATGTAAATACAAGTTTAAAGTAAGATAAATATCTACGTGAATACTTGTAAAGCATAAATATACATAATCTTTTTATTTACTTTAACGCACCAATCTTTGAAACGAGCTATGACGTCTGTTCACACATTTGAATAATTATTTTTAACTGTAACTAAAAATTATGATGTATTGTGTTTTGGCTTTGGGAAAACGTAATACATATAAGTATTATTTTTTTCTAAGTAGTAATTTATTATTCACAGCACAAGTATTATGCTTCGTTTTACCTGTGGATTATCACCAGATTACGTGTAAATTGTATGTTGAAATTTTCCCCATGATATGTAGTAAGTAGTAGGAACAAATACTACAAATGTTACATACTCTAATAACACTAAACTACGACTCAAATTTCAACTGTTTTCTTTGGTTGTTTATACACGTTACGTTTTTCTAAGTGATTAATCATAATGCGTAAGTTTTGATGTTAAAACGTCGTAAATTATATGATTTGCATGTAATCTGTCAAGTGTCCACGTAATCTTGTCATTACATTGCTGCGTGTACACACTATTTGTTTGATTAGTATAACATTTTATTTGTCACTTGATATTATCAGCGTCCAACGCTTGTTTAACACGGTAATTAATATCAAGGTCTCTCTTGTCGGTTACATGAATCCTGTACACGTATTTTCCACGCATTTCAGTATACATACCATATATCTATATAGCGTCAACATCATGTAAACATTCTGCTGCCGCCTGAAGAAATTATACTATTTGACAAGTAATAAGATCGAAAAGAGTTTAAAACGGAACTTCAAATACTATTCCCACTTGTTTGTGATTATTGCCATCATTAGCTTCATTTAATGTCGTTCATAGCAATTATTATCCGAGGTTATCTATTAATAACGTAGACGCAGTTGATATTTGTAATTCCGTGAGGAAATCACTAAAGTATAACTTTATAGCGAGGCGATACTCGTCTCGGGTAAAATGTTTAATGGGATACTTTTTCTGTTAGAAATAATATGAATAGCACAGTTCCGAGTCTGGAAATGTGCCAGCTAAGAAAATCATTTGTGTTTACATACACAATTGTGTAAATACTAACACAACTCTGTGTACTCTCCTACCTGTATAAGATTTTAACCACAATTATTTTTCTATTTCAGCAACTCTCATCACTGCAACTGCAGGTACCTGCTACGGATGGCCATCACCTTCATTACCGTACTTACAATCACCTGAGAGTACGATATCAACTTCAGATGACCAGGGATCATGGATAGTCTCAATAATGATCCTGTGTTCGGCATTAACGCCCATTCCTTCCGCTTACTTGGCCGATAGATTCGGCAGGAAAACAACACTACTTCTCGGAGCTGTGCCGTTTATTCTTGGTTGGATACTGATCATCGTGGCTAAATCCGTGACAATACTGTACGTGGCTCGAATGTTCTCCGGTTTGGGCTACGGCATCGTCTACACAGTTGCTCCAATGTACACAGGAGAGATCGCTACGAATCAAGTTCGAGGTGCTCTCTCCACTCTCATTACATTAATGAATAAAGTAAGTATCTCTATAATTCGAATTACAATATTGACGTTGTTAACTTAAGATGATTTTACCTGTCATATTTTAGATAATTCTGTGAATTAGGTCCGTGTGGTGACGGATTAAGAATACAGATATGGGATATTGTTAAAGATAACATCCTCTGCCAGAGACGGCCTATAGCCTTCCTCGATAAATGGACTATCCCATACAAAAATACCATTTTTATTCGAACCAGTAGTGTCTGAGGCTGGCGCGTTAATTATTTAGATATTTAAACGCAACTCTATTTGAAGAAATTAAAATGAAAATAGGTGCAAATGATACTTTATCGTAAGCAATAAAACGTCTTCGTGATGTGATAAGACTATGACATTACCATAAAACTCGTTTACTTAGTGTTTATAAATTAAATGGAAATTAACCTTCAAGAAATGTTATTGCAAACATGTAGGATTAAAATTCGTGAACTTGCAACTCACTAATATCCTATGCACATAGAAGAGTATTTATTTAAATTATCATATATCAGTTTTATGATTGCCTCCTTGGCTCACTTATCTTAACAGACAAGGCTTCTGGTAAACAAAATCACTCATTATTGTACAATTTTACGCAAATAATCTTCATAAAGAACCATTATTACCATTACCATATTAGGGGATTTAAATCATAAATCTATATAGGATTTATGATTTAAATCCCCTAATATCATTTAGTTCTTGAATATGATGTAGTGAATATTATTTTATTTATTATTTACTCAAATAGCTACTGCCTTTAAATGTCTTTATAATTTTTATTTTAAACTTAATACAGTTTGATTTGCCCGTCTCCACAAAATATGTAACACTTTCATGGGTCATTGTATACGATTTTATAATAAACTCCCTATTGATGTAAGAGAATTAAATAATTCTAAATTTAAAAAATTCATTAAAACTAAATTATGTAAAAAGGCGTATTATAAAATTTCTGATTATATTAAAGATGATAAAGCTTGGGAGTAGGTTGCTCTGGAGCAATACATATTCTATATTGTAAAGTTATTAGCATTGTAAGTATAATTGACATTTAATTTAAAAATATTGATTTGATTAAAAGCTCTGCTGAGTTTCTTACGCCGGTTCTTCTCAGCAGATTGCGTCCTGAACCGGTGGTAGGGAAAAAAATTGGACATGTCATAAGCACATAATTTTTCTGAAAAATTGTGTCTACGTGATTAAATGATTTTTCATTTCATTTCATTTCATTTGCAACCAAATCTAATGGCGACCGCTATTGAAAAAGTAACGTTCAGAAAAATCACTTCGAAAGTCCTTCGTAATAGCTAAAACATACAGAATCAGCTATAAAATGTCTTATAAAGCATTTAGCTATTTAGCATTTCAATTTGATCTTATTATATATAATTTCCTGTTTGATATTCTATTAGCACGTAGTTATGACTATGCACACGCGTTAGTACGTGACATATGACTCATCACCATCCTTAAGTTGTGTAAACTAAGTGTTCATATGAATAGAACATGAAACGCATATAATCACGTTTTAAATATTACAGGAATGTAATTAATTAAAACATGTACTATCTTAACAATTACTATATAGTGAGAACTAAGTATGTACACCAAATTTTCAATATCTTATTAGCAACCTAGAACACTGTCATCGCCCATAACCCAAAAGTTACTGTAAGGGCTCATCGATTGTATATAACAAAATGAGAATTGAAACTGGGCTTAGGTATACTCTAACAAAGCATTTCAATCATTAGGTATGCTCAATTCAATGTGTAATTAAAAATATTTTTCTCTCTTTCCAGGTCGGTATTCTTGCCCAGTACTGCATCGGTCCGTTCGTCTCGATGCAAACTCTTGCCGGCATCAACTTGATCCTGCCCATCACATTTGTACTCACCTTCATATTTTTACCCGAATCTCCTTACTACTACCTTAAATTTGAAAGAACTGAAAGAGCTGAGAGATCCCTCAGAAACTTACGCAGTGGTGATATTAGAAATGAACTTAAGAATATAGAATTAAACGTCCAAGAGGACATGAAGAACCGTGGAACATGGGGTGATCTGATATTTGAAGCAACTAACAGGAAGGCTATGTGGATAACGTTAGGAATATTTACCATCCAGCAATTCTGTGGTAGCGCCGCTGTTGTCGCTTACGCACAAGTAATATTCAACTGCACGGTCGGCCAAGGAAAAACGACATTACCGAATGGAACTATCATAGAGACCTCCACTGCGACAATAGCACCGTACCAAGAATCTATAATTCTAGGATGTGTACAAGTTGCCACATGTGGGCTTTCTGTAATTCTCGTCGATCGTGTTGGAAGGAAACCCCTGCTATTGTTATCTGCTTTGGGAGTAGGACTAATGAATGCAACTATTGGAACGTATTTTTACTTTTCTACCGTAAACCATGCATCGGTAGAGAACCTGAACTGGCTACCTCTAGTGGCCATGCTCGTGTACATCGTGTGTTATGCCATCGGATTGTCGACCGTTCCATACGTCATCATCGGTGAAATGTTTCCTACGAATGTTAAACTATATGCTTCCTGCTTTGCTCACATCTACACTGGCATCTCAATGTTTGCTGTTCAAAAATTATTCCAGGTAATTTTTTTGACATACTTTTCACTTTTATCTAGCGTACCTGCTTCTAAATATATTATAGTGCAGCAGACAAAAGAGTCTGTAGATCAAATAAAACCCCGGTGCGCATGACGGCCGTGCTTAACAGTGGGACATTTAGGAGCTGATGAAAGATCTCGTGACACACTGGTAACAGCGCGGTCATATACTTAGTAAGATCCTGAAAAAAAGTGTTTCAAACACATTACCAGCCATTTAATAAAATCTACAACGACCCGTTTTCTGTCCTGTCACAAACTTGCGATGATTGTGCTTACGACTAACTGAACTGGGCCGCTTCCTCAAATACATATTAATTACCTACTTAGTAACTTAAAATTAAAAAATAATATTCAAACCATACAACAATTTGAATTAACCACTGTCTATGTCTGTCTCTTTTCAGGTGGTGAAAGATGCATGTGGAATTTATACAGTATTTTGGGGTTTCGCAAGCTTCTCTATAATGGGTCTGGTTTACATGATCATAGTCCTGCCGGAGACAAAGGGCAAGTCATTCGCATGCATTCAAGCGCAACTGAAACGCGAAGTAGCACGCGACAACGCCAAGAAACTCGCCACTGTCGAGTACTGAGGCGCCGGAGGAAAGCCGGATTACTTCTCATTAGTCTAGCATAAGCTTTACTTTAATGTGTTTTAAGGGATCAACCATGTTAGAGTGACAGTTAAGGATAATAATACTTAATGCTTGATATACTTATAGCACAGTGTAACATCGTATAGTTTTCTATATTGTATTGTAGCACTATTACAGAAGTAGCCAACACGGGCATAAAGGACGAAAGATAGGGCATTAGGGAGGCTAAGAAAAAGAATTAAAAGTCTACGAGGTCGTAATGAAACAATGTGATGGTTTTCACAAGCAACTTGATGGAGAATCTGTCGATCTCGACTTTTTACTACTAAGAAACAACAATGTACAGACCCAAATGGAGCCTGCAATTGCATTTACAACTGTGAACATGAGTGAAATTAGAAACTTCTGACTGATACATGCGTTTTATTCCAATCCAGAAAGACAAGATTAAGTTAAGAACTTTTCCGTACCGAAACGTTTCACGTTCTCTTGAAAGGACAGGCTTATGTTAAAATCGTTAATTTTAAAATATAAATCTCTTTAAGTTATTAATTTATATCTTATTATATGAAATTAATGTAATAAGAATATTATAATAAGTAAGCCCATATTTGAATTCACTTCTTAGATGAAGAATAAAATTTTGTTCCAAATTTATTGCTGTTAATTTTTTTATTTGATTAACAAATTATTAGGGAAAAACTTGTTAATCCTGAAATATATGTGGTGTATATGTAGCTCCAAATACTATTTCTACTAAAAGTACTAAGTCACTATTCCGTACTGCTGATGTACTTTAAAGATCATTAAATTGAGACAGGCTTTTGTGAAAAGCAATTAGATATTCAGTGCTTTATTATGCATTATATTTATGCTGTACATTTATTAACATTTAGAGCAAAGAAACACGATTTCTGATCATATTTACTAGATCTAGTACCTGTTTTTTCATATACTAGTTGATGCGCATGTGATGATGATACATTTTATCTAATGTTAAGGCTACTTTGCTCTTGGTGGCCAATCATCGGACAGCACAAGTGACGTAGCCGCCAGATCGACAGCAGTGGGTGCACCGCTTCATCTTGCTGCATTATAATCTCCAAAAGAAGAATAATTTCAAAAGTTCCATTTTAGGCCTCTCGACATAATATTACGGTACAGGGCCTTCTAAAACGGAATATTGTATGAAATTGTATTGAATGTATTCAGCAGCAGTAGATACCTATAGACTATAGAGTCAAGTGGGTGTGTATATAATCGCATCAGCTATCACCAAATTATATTCGTCTTTATATATATACGTCTAAGAATTTTACACTTAAAAATAGTAGCGACAAATATATCAAGGAATTGGTTAGATTACGTTGAAAATGTCAATCGTAGACATAAATATCAGTACACTGATAAATATAGAATTGAATTTGGGTGACTCGTGATCATAGTTCGGATAAAGTGAGTCACGATGATCACGGTAATGTCCTGTTATTTTATTTATCTAGATCTTGACAAAATTCTGTCGTAATATTTTGTTTATCATCATTACAGGAATATATTGTTATAGTTGAAGGGCTTCGTGGTCTAGTGGTTCATGTAACGGACTGCGGTTCGATTCCCGCACGGGATAATCATTTGTGTGATGTTCATAAATGTAATACAAATATTTGTTCTGCGTGTTTCTATGTATTCTATCCGTATTCTGGTACCCATAACCCTAGTTTTGGACCAGAGGACGTTGCGTGAAATGTCCGTGAATATTCATTTATTTATTTATATAATAAAAGCATCAAACAATGGTACCAATTCTACGTGCACAACTAAACAACTAAAAACTGAAAATTGATAGTGTTAATAAAACAATTCCGTAATGTTAACTGAACTTTCTTGTTATAAAAACTGCGTATTATTGATTAATAATTATCCCTAATAATATTATAAATGTGAAAGTAACTCTGTCTGTCTGTCTGTTACGCTTTCCCGCTTAAACCTCTCAACCGATTTTGATGAAATTTGGCACAGACAATCTTTAGACCCTGAGAAAGGACATAGGCTACCCTTTATTGCGAAAAAAGGGATGAAAAGTTTTCTAAATTTCACGCGGACGGAGTCGCGAGCAAACAGCTAGTAATTAATATAGGTACATGTCCACAACGAAATAGCCAGTTTATGAAAATACATCATCGTTATTGTTATGCTCCGCCACTGAGGAATACAGATAGTCTAAAACTGGCTTTGTATTTAAAAAATGAAATTCGGTCATAGGGTCTGTCTGAAGTCTGCTAAAAATTATAAAAAAATTAAAATGAAAACAATTTTATATCATTTCAATAAAAGTATTAAATTCGAAGATAGAAAGATATATATCCTGATTCTATGAGTAGAATACAGATGTTTGTAATGTTGTTTATGATATTTGTAAGCAAAAAGCCCATACCTTTTTGATACACTATAGTGATTAATGAAAGTGAAATGGTTTGTGTAGGTACAAATTTTGCGTATTTGGAAGCTTGGTCAGGTAAAAGAAATGGGAGATCAATGCAAATAGAAAAATGGAAAGCAGTAATCTTACATTTGTTACAGTTACTTTTGGAGAGAAATGAGGTCCGTGTTACAAAGCATGTTGTTTTAGCTAACATAACATCTGAAGAGGCTCGAATGGCTATCCACATAAGCGCATTGGTTCATCTCAACACTAATGACGAGCCTCGTGGTTGAGTGGTTTATGTAACGGACTACCGATCAAAAGGTCGCGGGTTCGATTCCCGCTTGGGACAATCATTTGTGTGATATCCCTAAATGTCATACAGATATTTGTACTGCGTCTGGGTGTTCCTATGTATTAAAAGTAGGTATTTACAAAAAAAAAGTAGTATGTATTCTATCCGTATTCTGGTACCCATAACACAAGCATATAAGCTTAGCTTGGGATCAGAAGACATTGTGTGAAATGTCCATGAATATTTATTTATTTAATGTATGAAAGTGAATATGTATAGTACTTAAATAAAATGCTATGGACAAGGTGTAGGAAGTAAAATAAGTCGACACCATAATAAAATATAATTTCATATTAAATTATCAACTAACAAAATGAAAATAGTACACTTAAAGTAAATACGTTATAATACATAAAGTCATTTATATACATTTCTTTTACATCATTATGGCAAATATATGGAAACGTTAACATTCAAAGGACAGCATAAAACTCAACATAATTATAACTATAACAATCTTTCAATTACATAATTTAAAACGAATATTAGTGAGCTGTCAACAGCAGGTCATCTATGTAATGCCAGTAATAAATAAATCATATTCAAAAAATCTACCCGGCCCAAAACCGATAGGCAACTAAAATGTTAGCTTCGAGACAGAACTCACTGCAACCACCAGATTATGCTCATTATCTTATAATGTTAATACAAGGCATAAACACAATCTTGTGATGCATGTAACCCGTCTCCACAAAATATGTAACTCTTTCATGGGTCATTGTATACGATTTTATAATAAACTCCCTATTGATGTAAGAGAATTAAATAATTCTAAATTTAAAAAATTCATTAAAACTAAATTATGTAAAAAGGCGTATTATAAAATTTCTGATTATATTAAAGATGATAAAGCTTGGGAGTAGGTTGCTCTGGAGCAATATATATTCTATATTGTAAAGTTATTAGCATTGTAAGTATAATTGACATTTAATTTAAAAATATTGATTTGATTAAAAGCTCTGCTGAGTTTCTTACGCCGGTTCTTCTCAGCAGATTGCGTCCTGAACCGGTGGTAGGGAAAAAAATTGGACATGTCATAAGCACATAATTTTTCTAAAAAATTGTGTCTACGTGATTAAATGATTTTTCATTTCATTTCATTTCATTTCATTTCATTTCACAAATTAAAATGAAAAGGACGAAGCCCGTTGAACTCAGCTTCCGTGGTGAAAAGTATCAAGGCTTTCCAGGTTTTATTATTTAATATAAAGGAATATTAGCCAAACAAATAAAATTTCTTAGAACTTAACTTTGGGAAATGAACAGGCTTCACGTATTCTGGTAGACAAAAAGGACTTTTTTTATACAACTCAATTTAACTAAATTAAAAAAATATCATTCAGGTTCTATTTTTAAAACCACTAGAATTTTATTTTATTTAATTTTACACTAAGCTCTGTAAAAACTTATTTCGCTATAGATTATTACAGGATTTACAGGACTATAAAAATAGTTTTTGTAGACAAATAATGAGAAGCACAGATGGCATCAATATGTTGGCACTGGAGAAAGCAGAGAAGTCTTCGGGATCATAATCGGCCGGCAGAGCTCTTGATCTTACCACCTTTGCGTACAATTTAGCAGAATTCTTAGGTGTTCTGGTTTTGTTCGGACTTCCAAAATCAACCAAGTAAAGACCAAATCGGGATCTGTAAAAGAAAATATAAATGAATGCCATTCAATTTCCATTTCCATTCCATTACAAGAAATGCCATTCATTTTCATTCTTTGATTCCTCAATATCTTTCTTCTCCCTAGAGATCACAGTTGGAACAGACATAAAATTGCTTGTTAGAAGCCTTTTTATTAAAAAAAAATTAGGAAGGTAGGTATGTACCTGTCATATTTATCTTGGATTTTATCTGTTCAAGTAGTTTAATTCTATTGATATAAATATATATTTAACTGCTTCCGTGGTCACTGTTTCAAATATAAAGCACCTATAGCTACAAATATGAGTGCTGCAAAGTACTTACACATAACCATCGTCCCATTCAAAGTTATCCATAAGACTCCATGCAAAGTAACCAATGACAGAACTCTTGTCATTATGAATACTGTGAAGTAGAGCATTTAAATAATGACTGTAGTATGACACGCGGCCTTTGTCTTCTAAACCACTGTAGTCTGCATAACCATTTTCAGTCACAATGATAGGTATCCCATCATATGTCTTAGTTATCCAACGAAGTAGTCGTCGAAAGCCAAAAGGCACCACCTAATTAAAATATAATATTAATACATAGTAGTTACAGAGAGCCAGTAGGGCCTTATGATAACGGATTAAGAATACAAGTGTCACGAGCCTTTTCCTTCCTAGGTTGTGTAAAAGCCACAAAAGGAATATTTTACACAGATAACATCCTCTGTGGGAGATGGAAAACTGGAAAGTAAACCCTATGCCAACAGGTCTGGTTAGCGCGACACAGTAGACCATGGTAATACCTGAGTGACAACCATGGCCCGGCTAAGGGCGTGGAGGAACCCCGTGGGGCTTAGTGGGTAGTACGGCAGCAATAGGCCAGGAGTCCAACACGAAGCCCGTGGTTGCCCCCGCAACCGGTAAGGCGAAGTGGGTAAATGTATTACCTACGTAAAAAAACACAGTAGACCATAGTCTTTCCCAAAGTGGGGGAGGCCTGTGCCCAATAGGACGTTAATGGGCTGAAGAAGAAGAGAGTAAAAAAGATAGTATTAGGTAGTACATGTAAATAATAAAAACGGAACCAAAAAAATATGTAAATGATAAACGAAGCTAGTGTAAAAGAACCTTTAAAGTGTAATTATTAGTATTATCAGAAATTGTTATGAAAATCTATTCAGTTGCGAGTACATAATTACTGCACATTTTACTGTACCTATTAACTAAGTACAGTACCCGGCGATATGTATTGCACATCGACCTTTGGAAAGAGACAATCGGCTAATTTCGGCTTGTATACCGTTGTATAATAACTGTAGTTGTAAACTTTACCTTTAGCCACGACGAAGATGAGTCTGAAGGCCATTTCGGATTTTGCACTCTTACAATGCCGACGTCATTCTCATGTGACGGTATAGCACCAACTTCTTTATCAGCCATAGACAGTAGGTACGTTG
This sequence comes from Orgyia antiqua, assembly GCA_916999025.1. NCBI lineage: Eukaryota > Metazoa > Arthropoda > Insecta > Lepidoptera > Erebidae > Orgyia > Orgyia antiqua. The sequence continues at coordinate 28,472,004 of OU779862.1, forward strand.
TGTAGTGGTTCAAGCCAAAGAAGTCTGCGGTTCCTTTGATATAATTTACTTCATCCGCAGTGAATTTTGGTAGTCGTGATCGGGTATAATTTTGTTCCAGACTCTTCTCATCAACCAGTTTGATAAGTTCAGCTGGATAGTTGCCTTCTTTGGAGTATATTGGGTGCGCATACCAGCCAACCTGATGTTAAAATAGAAAATCTATTAGTTTTGACACGTCTAATTGGAAAAACTCCGTGTGGTGACGGATTACGAATACAAGTGTCACCACCCCATCTCCTCCCAAGGGTGCTGTAAAAGTCAGCTAAGGGATATTGCACACAGAAAACATCTTCTGTGAGAGACGGAAAACTCGAAAATAAACCCTGTGCCAACACGCCGGGTCAGCGCGGCACAGTAGACCATAATCCCTCCCAAAGTGGAGGAGGCCGTGCCCAACAGTGGGACGTAACTGGGCTGGAGAAGAAAGAAGAAGAAGAATTGGAAAAACCGGTCAAGTACGAGTTGAATTCGCACACGAAAGATTCGGTACCGTTATTATCATAATATGTTTGTCATATTCCCGACCCCAAATACCGGGATAAGGGCGGTAAAGTGATGATTATGATGAATATTTGTTGTAATATATACCATCAACCGATAAACGTAAATTGTAAAATTTTTCAGCTCTATAGCAATCACTGTTCCAGAGGTACAGACTGGCGAAAGAGTGATAAGCAGACAGCGAAGTCACAGTTATAGGGTTGCGTGTTACATTTTAATACAGCGGCCGTATTATGAGCTTTTATTTACAGGCAGTTTACGCCGTGAATTGAACTATCTGGCAAATTCGTACTATGAGCAAATTATTAGTTAGTCAGTTCGCTAAACCATACATTAATATGTTTAAGGAGAAGGTACAACTAGGAATGGTTTTGCGCCAAGCTAAGCACTTTACGAACAGTGCGGCATTGAAGGCCCTATACGAGGCATTAGTAAGAAGCCACTTGGAGTGTAATGCAATTATATGGTCTCCCCACGAAGAAAAATATAAATTAATGTTAGACCGAATTCAGAACAAATTTATTAGGTTTATATATCTAAAGCAGTATGGTGTGTATCCTGGGTATCCGCTGCTCTATCCTACCTTGTTCATTCTGGGGATGGTGGGATATTACAGACTCGAAGTTAGAAGGGAGGTAGCTTTTGCCACTTATCTTTTTAGAGTATTACGCGGTAAGGTTCATAACCCTAATGTTCTGCGCACAATTCACCTGTGTGTGCCGGATGAGTGCGTTGGAAGGAGGCGACGACCGCCACTACTGCTGGTACCCCACGCTCGCACCAACTTGCTGCAGAGAGCACCACTTATGCGCGCGCTGCGTGCGCTCAATGCGGTATCTCATACAATAGATATATTCTCATGCACACTGAACGAATTCGTAAGGACTACTTATAAATATTGTAGTTATTAGTTTTATTTTGTGTTGTTTGTTTAATATAAATGTAAAATTTACTACTCTATTGCATTAGGTACATATCCTGTAAAAATAGATGTATGTGTGGATAATAAATAATAAAAAAATAAAAATAAATAAATAAAAACTAAAAGTTAAAGTACTAACTAAAAATTTTCAACTAAAAGTTTTATTTTTGCCATAATACCTAATTAAGCCATGCAGTTTACGGCCTGCCTGGAACTTGAATGATTTTAAAAAGCTCATAGTCAAAGTCAAAGTCAAAATATTTTATTTCAAGTTGGCATGTTTTACAAGCTCTTTTGAAACGTCAGAAACTAGGTGTCTGTTCCAAACGCGGATCCTATGGAGAAGAACAGACAAGAAACTCCATAATACGCCGGCTGAACCTTAAAAACTGTCTACTGTAAATTTCGTCAATTCGCCTGCAGTGCAAATCTTATTAGAATGGCAGAATTTCATTTTAAATTATTTACAATACAGTCTTTATTTGCAAAAAGGAAATCTATATACAATTAAATATAAAAAATATGTACATTATAAAATAAATTAAATAAAATAAAATTAAAATAAATGATTCGTTCTCTGTGCTAGATGCACTTTCCTTTCGACTACGAGTACACTTCAGGACAATTAATGGTTAAATTATTTTATTTTCATCCGTCAAATTACATGCGAGGAAATTAATTCAACTTATCTCCAAGCTGATCCTTACACCACCGCATAGTGACATGTTTATTTTTAACATGTTTTACATGTTTCGTCACAGGTGTTTAGCGTAACAAAATTGTGGCTTAATTAACATTCCAATCAAACAAGTAATGATACTAGTATGTTTAGCTTACCGCAGATACTGTATTATGACCTCACGAAGGTCATTGTAATAAAAATTATACTGTAAATATAATATTTAGAAAACTACTACGGCTTTATAACTAATAATATGTCCGCAGATGTTACATTGATAACATTACTGTTAAAATAAAAATATAAACACCAAAACGGAAAACTGACAGACCTCAACTGTAAGGATCACTTCTAAATGAAACACAGCATCGTCGTTTTTCACTAAAAGAAAGATCGAACTAGGTACATGGCGCTGACCCGGCAAACGTTGTTTTGCCTTAGGGATGTTAAGGGTGATCAACCCTTATCACATAGGGGTATGAAAAATAGATGAATATAGTAGCCGATTATAAGACCTACTGAATGTGCAATTGTGCATATAAAATTTCATAAGAATCGGTCAAGCCGTTTCGGAGGAGTATGGGAACGAACATTGTAACACGAGAATTTTATTTATTAGATATAATTTAGCGCTCTAAATTATTGTGAAAAATAAATTGCGTTATCAGAAATTAAGGAAGTATAATTCTACAACCACAGAAACATTTTTTTCGAATGATCTATATCGTATTTTACATGTATTGTATATTCTACATAACTCATATTAACTCTTTGTCTAGGCACTTTAGTATTACGTATGTTTAACATTTATAATCCTTTCTCAGCTCGAGAACAATAAATGGCAAACAAGATAATATTTTACTACTTTATTATATGAAGGTTAGTTAGATTAAATCTGTAGTTTCATGTAATTGTAAATCATTTAAATGTTATTAACCAAGATAATTATTATTAAAACTACACGGCAATTAACAAGGCATTCTTTTGATTAGGAGACAGACAACGGATACTATAATACTGGTGCGGTAATTTCAAGGGCTTCTATTCTATTAAAAAATATTGAACAGATTACTCAAAGATGTATCTATAACATGATGTGTACGTAAACTAACGACGGCCATAAATGTCCCATTATCGGGGCACGTACGACCTCCTTCAATCCCTCAATGAGTATTTAGTAGGTACCTTGATGATCAAACGTATTGATTCATTTCAATCAAAGGGTCTGCAAGGGTACCGAGTAGTAGAGGATCGAGATTTTACTTGCACCCATTACAAATTCGACACACTTCACTTCGAATTGATCTTCACTTAACAACAATGATAGAACTGTATGATTATGAGCAATAACAGAAATAATAAGGCACAACGAATTACTGGTTGTTACTTCTTTGTTGTATAATTGTTTTTCCTGATAAGACTTGAAAGATAAACGCCTGATGTTTACTGGTGGTGATGTTTATTGCTTACTTAATTATTCACAAGCTAGGATTACAGAAGAATGGTATCATCATAATGTATACTCCTTCATGCTAGCTTTGCAAAATTAATTGCAATTACAAAGAAAATGACGTGCTTTATTCGCAATGTGATCGATAAATAAATACATGGTAGGTACCTATGCGTGTTACTAGCTAAAAATCTATCTTAATAACAAAGTTAATACAACTTTTATCAACGCGTGATGCATACCTAATGCTAGCCTAATTGGCTAACTATAGATGTATTTACTACTTCCGCAGATATCTTTATAAACTTCAGAATGTAACTGGCGAAAAATCTTACTTTAATAGATATAGTTTGTACTTAAACGCAAAGAACTCGTTGGATCTATTGATTGGATTATTTACTTATACTTTTCTCTGACGGGCATAAACCTTATCCTAGTTTTGGTATGTGGTCTATGCTTTCTTTTTGGAAGTTTATAATTGTCCTGACCAAAAATATACGCCAAATCCTAGCTCACCTAAACCTCGTGAAGTTTTGTCTATTTTTAAAATAAGTATAAACTTACGTGTGTTTTCAAGTATAGTTCTGCAGCCTGTCTGTCACTCGGTGTGTTCTCTTTCGGTTCAGCCCAGTTTGAATCTAAGGCCATGCCAATTTTGCCTGGAAATAAATTGTTTTCATAAGGTTTCTACAACATTTCTGCTGCTCCCACTTCGCAAATTTTGAATAAGAATTTTTTACTTCCAGTAAACCTAAGGAGACATTATCGTATTTTCAATTATTAACCGATTGGGACAGCAAAAATTGAGGAATAAAAATCCTACATTTCAATAGTTTACTCATAACCACAGTCAATGGCGTCAATGCAACTCGATTCATTCCTTCGAATTTTTACTACACTGTTTATTGGATTAACGTACATCATTATTTGCATAAACACGTGTTGCCTAGTGGAACACCTGTAATGGTTTCCTTATAGCAAAAGACATTTATTTTAATGTAAACAAAACTATTAACTTTATGATAGTTTAACGTCAGATATGAGTATATTGAAACTAAGTACGCATAGAAACAAAGTAGTCTTTTACCATACGGAAATTACGTGCTATGACAAACGAGTAACAAGTTAGCATTATTGCACAGAAAATAAAAAAAATTGGTCAAGTGCGAGTCGGACTCGCGCACGATGGGTTCCGTACCATTATCTATGCAACATAAGGCAACGTTATTAGTATCGAGCAAGAAACAGTAAAAAAATCATGTTTGTTGTATGGGAGCCCCCCTTAAATATTTATTTTATTTTATTTTTAGTATTTGTTGTTATAGCGGCAATAGAAATACATCATCTGTGAAAATTTCAACTGTCTAGCTGTCACCGTTCTTGAGATACTGGGTACGGAACCCTAAAAATCATGTTTGTTGTATGGGAGCCCCCCTTAAATATTTATTTTATTTTATTTTTAGTATTTGTTGTTATAGCGGCAATAGAAATACATCATCTGTGAAAATTTCAACTGTCTAGCTATCACCGTTCTTGAGATAATGGGTATGGAACCCTAAAAATCATGTTTGTTGTATGGGAGCCCCCCTTAAATATTTATTTTATTTTATTTTTAGTATTTGTTGTTATAGCGGCAATAGAAATACATCATCTGTGAAAATTTCAACTCTCTAGCTATCACCGTTCTTGAGATACAGCCTGGTGACAGACGGACGGACGGACGGACGGACGGACGGACGGACGGACGGACAGCGAAGTCTCAGTAATAGGGTCCCGTTTTTACCCTTTGGGTACGGAACCCTAATGAGAGATACTGCTATATTTAGAATTTGTTTCAGAAAATTTGTTTCAGAAAAGTTGTTTACAATACTTCTGCTGTTAGCAAATAGCTTCGTCCTTATTCTGATTACATATAATATAGATGCACTGCTCTATTTTCGCAAGGTGTTTGGTCAATATGCCGCGCTAACTTTAGTTTCAAATTCCCCATCTCTCACAGAGGATGTATTCAGTTTATGGTGTCATTAAGCGGGCTTTTGCAACACCCTGAAGTATTAAGATTGCAATGCGTGTGACTCTCAAAATAATTGGTCAAGTGCGAGTCGGACTCGCGCACGAAGGGTTCCGTACCATTATCTATGCAACATAAGGCAACGTTATTAGTATCGAGCAAGAAACGGTAAAAAAATCATGTTTGTTGTATGGGAGCCCCCCTTAAATATTTATTTTATTTTATTTTTAGTATTTGTTGTTATAGCGGCAATAGAAATACATCATCTGTGAAAATTTCAACTCTCTAGCTATCACCGTTCTTGAGATACTGGGTACGGAACCCTAAAAATCATGTTTGTTGTATGGGAGCCCCCCTTAAATATTTATTTTATTTTATTTTTAGTATTTGTTGTTATAGCGGCAATAGAAATACATCATTTGTGAAAATTTCAACTCTCTAGCTATCACCGTTCTTGAGATACAGCCTGGTGACAGACGGACGGACGGACGGACGGACGGACAGCGAAGTCTCAGTAATAGGGTCCCGTTTTTACCCTTTGGGTACGGAACCCTAAAAATAAAATGATACATACCTTTGTTAACATGACGATATTGTTCATTAAACAGATGGTAAACGCTAGCGTGTGCTTTTAAAAGGTTATGTGTGCAAAGGTATTCAGCAATACCATGACGATTGATAGCCGGTGCTCTATAGGTACCTCCATAGCCCTCCAGACATGTTTGCATCGGTTCATTGAAAGTTATCCAATACTTGACTCTGTCAGCATAATTGTCAAACAATACTTTAGCATAATCAGTAAAATAATCAACCATGTGTGCATTTGACCATCCACCAATATTCTGCAGTCTTTGTGGCAAATCCCAATGATAAATAGTGATCATAGGCGTAATATTACGTTCTAGAAGTTCGTTTATAATATTATTGTAATACTTTAATCCTAAAGGATTAATTTGGTTAGTGAGACCAGTTGGAAGAATTCGCGGCCATGATATAGAGAATCTGTAGATATCAACTCCAAGTTCATGAACCATTTCAACATCTCTCTTGTAAAGATGATAGGAGTCAGCTGCGACATCGGCAGTCATGCCGTCTCTGACGAAACTTCTATTTGTATGTATTAAATTGTCCCAGATACTTTCACCCTTCCCTGAAATCAACAAAAAAATTGATTGAGCTACTATAGAAATTGTAATATAAATATAACACTAATGATGCGGTAATTTCAAGAATTAATGTGAGCTTAGTTGGTATCATATGGATGACAGATATTATGAATGGAACTATAATAATAATATTTTCATAATCAACTTTCATAAATTATTTCATAAATGGATTCGATTCATATTATTTGCAGGAAATTACCGAATAATTCATATTTTCAAAACATAGTTTAATAAACATACCATCTTCATTCCACGCTCCTTCAATTTGGTAGGCTGCAGTTGATACTCCAAATAAAAATCCATCTGGGAATGTGTAATTTGACTTTTCACCTCCAGAAAAGTTTAAATTTTCAGCATGACTGTAACAAGAAATGCGATAGTTAGAATTCTGATCGAAATGATGGAAGACAGCACAACGTCAGGACATCTCTTGAAATACAAAGGGTACACATATTTAGGTTTAAATATTGCACGTTGCTACCCGCGGGTCTTTAAGCCAACTAGTTCTTTACATTATAGAACAAGAGCCTTACGTTCAGAATGAATATCACCTAGCTTATTAATATAGTCAGTGACGTGATCCCTAGTTACTTGAATCAATCAACGCAATTAACTTCATTGCCGCTTAGTTTTTGTGGACAGCGATAACTGACTTAAGGGCCTACATCAATATTATCGTCGACATGTACATATTAACACAGCTAGTAGGTATAGAAAATGAAGAATTAGGGATATTTTTTTTGTTTACTCAAAATCTACTTAATATATTTTAATTCTGATTTACGTGTTTCAATACATAATAGTTACCTATGTTTTTAAAGTTATTTCATTAGTTAATACGCGATAATAGACCGACAAATGAAAAAAATAAAAAAATTTGAGAGGTTGTTTCGCTAAGATTTTCTGTCGAGAAAACTTTTTTCAATCGCGTTTCTGAGTTTATGCGATCCTAGATCATATATTGAAAAAACATATACTTAAAAATTAGAGCTTAGCCATTCAATCTAAAGCAACAATGAAAACTTCGTACGTAGAAAAATGCACGAAGTTTATAAACTAAATTAACTAAATTAATTTAGTAAAAGCATAGCAAGTCAATTGCAAAAATTCATAAATTAATGCACGAAGTTATTTTGGTATCCTCTTACTCCTATTTGCCTTACGACGTGTAGTTCGCTTTTGGTAAACAAGATGCAATCACCGTGACCGTTGGCCATTGGGCTTAACTACACATCGTAAGAAAGTAAAATATATAATATTACTAGCTGACCCGGCAAACGTTGTTTTGCCAAACTAAAAAAAAAAAAGGTTTGAAAAATAGATGTTGGCCGATTCTCAGACCTACAGAATATGTATGTAAAATTTGAGAAGAATCGGTCAAGCCGTTTCGGAGGAGTACGGTAACTAACACTGTGACACGTGAATTTTATATATTAGATATAGGTACTTTACGTCGCAATTAATAATATTCACAGACATTTCACAAGATGCTTTTATCTCCAGAATTTAACATAAAGCATGTTATTTGGCACCGACGACTAACTTTAAAAGAAATACTATTTTAGTACATAAAGTACACCCAGATGCGGTATAAATCTTAGGTAAGGTATTTTCTTCTCTGAGTATCAAATAAATAACCTCATGCACACGAGGCATCGTTTTTACCTCTACGCCTACTACGACGACATAATTTGAAGGAAATCTTATTTTAATGCTCAGTTCAACGACCACATCAATAATTTAGAGATTTAACTGATTTAGTATAATATCCGGTGAAATCCGATCTTATCTCGTCGCCAATGAATTTTATCATATACTAGCTGACCCGGCAAACGTTGCTTTGTGATATAAAAAAAAAAGTTTGAAAAATAGATGTTGGCCGATTCTCAGACCTATTGAATACGCATGTAAAATTTCATAAAAATCGGTAGAGCCGTTTCGGAGGAGTACTGTAACTAACACTGTGACACGTGAATTTTATATATAAGATGATGATGTTTGATATCATTGACATTAATTAATTTATGAAGTATATGAATAATATACTTACGAACCGTACGAACGTCAATTAAAGGGACAACAGGTTTTACTTTTTCAATTTTATGAGATTTTTCGTACCACTTGCTATATTAGCAAGTAGTAAAAAATCATGTAACAGTGTATCTTCTTTAAATGGTCTTATTCATAATGACTTATCGGAGGTTTAAAAGTTCGCTAAAATCGGTTCGCTAAAATTGTCAACAATTGTTATTCATAATAGTCTTTTTACGATAAAATGATAAAATGTCTCTCCGATAAAGTTATTGTTTAAACCTCCGTTAAGTGATTATAAAAAAGACCAATTATCTTCACTTATTATAAAACAAAGTCATTATTTTCCTATGTATGTCCCTATGTGAGCTTAAATCAAATAAATTTATTTTAATGCAGTTTTCTTTAATAGATAGATTGGTTCAAAAGGATGACTTTTTTGTATAATTTGTCATGATTTCGTGTATGTTAAGGAAGTTAGCTAGTTGTAAAATTGAAAAGTAATGTATTTAAGAACGTATTCCGTTTTAATTTGAAATCATATTAAATCATAAAAGGGTTATTTATTATCTCGACTATGCACAATAAGATAAACGAATAAAGTAATACAACTAATTCTCGGAGTGCTGACGGATAAGGAATAACAACGTTGCTAAGCAATGAACGAGGAAATTCATTTTTTTTTTTGGTTTGATCGGGGGAAATGCCTGATTGCACACCTCCCTGTCCGGGGAAGACTGAGAAGGGTAGTGTGAGGCCTCACCCACTAAAACCCTCGCCGTGTGCCAACCTAAGCTGGGGATTGGGCACCGGTACTGCGGTGGTTCCGCCATCGGTTGCCCATCTAGCGGCTCCCCTCAGACCATCCTCTCTCGGGCGATGTCCGGACACACTGGGACATCACCCCTGCGCGGTGGGCAACTGGGCACTACTGCGGGTGGCCGGGCTAGCATCCCGGATCCATCCGCCCACAGCCCCAGCTAGGACGGCAAGATACGCGCGTAAGCGCTTCTGCGCCGCCCCACGCGCTGGCGACGGCTCGACTCAGCCAGGGAACTTTCCTCCCTGAGCCGCTCCGACGCCTCCTTCCGCGAGATCACCAGCTCGCAGAAGATTGCGACTGCTGTCCAATTCCTCTCACTGGCGACCATGGTGTTAACAACGGTCGGCAGCGAGAGGTCTCTCCCTATGATTAAGGAAATTCATACATACTTCAACATAGCCGGCATGTTGTTTTGTATCTCAAGGGAAAGGTAAAAAAAATTCTATTACATGTAGCCACCGCGGCGCGCTAAACTACGTCAAATTTGGTAGCTGTCATAAGATGTCCCGAAGAGAAGCTCAACGGCCAATAAATGTCTCGTTACTGCTGCTAGTGCGTGATACCCATACAATCTCATGGAAATAATATAATAATATAGTCACTACAAATGCAGCAAATCCATTTAAATTTTAAATCTTATGCGCTGTATAGTCTCTGTCCAAGGAAAAGGAAAAAGGACACATGATACATTGTAACTACTTCAAGTTAATTTGTACTAACAGTGTTGTTTAGTGATAATATACCATATATAACATATTTATAACATAGTGATAACATATTTTGTGAAATAAAGCTAATTTTAATTTTTTTTAAAGGCGTAATTACAATTAGATATATGATATGAATGCTATGAATGTATGATAATTTGAATATGAAATAGAAATAGTTGCTAGAATATAAAAAAAAACACTATCAGGTGATAATTTATCAGGTGATTATTTGTATTTATTTATTTATTATTTATTTAATTAAAACATAGTTTGTGGTGAAAACCATTAAGACGCTACGCAATTGTAATGATAGATAATAAAATGACGTCATTGTAGTTTAACTACAATGATTCAGGTTGCTTATCAGCTTCACATGTTTGAATAAGCAAGTCAAAATTAACTACTATATGTAGAATACAGGTACCATTTGTTGTCTCAATGTCTCATTACTTTATGTTGTAGATCACTACAACAGTGATTTGTAATTGAGTTGATGGATCACGTATTAGGCATAGACTTATGACCTTATTCATGATGATTTATCGGAGGTTTAAAAGGAGATTTTTTGGGGAAATAATAAACTTTTTAGCGTAAAAAGACTATTAAGAATAACAGTTTTGGACAATTTTCGCGAACCGATTTTAGCGAACTTTTAAACCTCTGATACGTCATTATGAATAAGACCGTTAGTATATATTTATCCTCCTAGGTATTAAGGTATTATGTTGGTACTTGATTTGTATTGGTCCTTCTTTCATTCATTTCTTATGCTTATTTTTGCTGCTTCAGAATATTCAGAAATATTTTTTCGTGTAATTTAATAATAACAAATCATAAGTTTTCGATGGTAGTTTTTAGGGTTCCGTACCCAAAGGGTAAAAACGGGACCCTATTACTGAGACTTCGCTGTCCGTCCGTCCGTCCGTCCGTCCGTCCGTCCGTCTGTCACCAGGCTGTATCTCAAGAACGGTGATAGCTAGAGAGTTGAAATTTTCACAGATGATGTATTTCTATTGCCGCTATAACAACAAATACTAAAAATAAAATAAAATAAATATTTAAGGGGGGCTCCCATACAACAAACATGATTTTTTACCGTTTCTTGCTCTCATACAACAAACGTGATTAATTAAGTATTGTGTGTGTTGTTTGCTCATTTATTAATAACGTATGTTGCATAGATAATGGTACGGAACCCTTCGTGCGCGAGTCCGACTCGCACTTGACCAATTTTTAATTTATCCATAAGAAAAAGATATTTTATATTATTATTACGTTCTTTCTCTTAATCGCATATTTTTTGCTGAATACTCGTAGTAAGTTGGTACTGTACTACTTTCGCAAACCAGATTGTTCGGAACCCCGCAGGTCATTGAACCCGTCATGATTAAAGCACGTCTGTCGAAAATTAGGTACCTACTTATAAACAGACTCAACAGCCTGATGATAATACATTTTAGGGTATTAAGAACTTTGATATTGGCTTCAAAGCACAATATTAGATGGAAAACGTTAGTATATCTATTTTAATTGTGCATTGCTTTCGAATAGATAAAGAACATTTATGTGTCAATGAAATAAAGATAAATGAATATACTGTTTCCTTTATCATTTACACTTGAAGAAGAAAAAAATTGGTCAAGTGCGAGTGGGACTCGCGCACGAAGGGTTCCGTACCATTATCTATGCAACATAAGGCAACGTTATTAGTATCAAGCAAGAAACGGTAAAAAAATCATGTTTGTTGTATGGGAGCCCCCCTTAAATATTTATTTTATTTTATTTTTAGTATTTGTTGTTATAGCGGCAATAGAAATACATTATCTGTGAAAATTTCAACTCTCTAGCTATCACCGTTCTTGAGATACAGCCTGGTGACAGACGGACGGACGGACGGACGGACGGACAGCGAAGTCTCAGTAATAGGGTCCCGTTTTTACCCTTTGGGTACGGAACCCTAAAAACAAATGCAGTTATTTCATGTTAATTTCAGGTAATTTCAAATTCAGATTGACAGAAGCCACAGATCATAATCTAAGTTCCTAGCACAATAGCAAATCTATAGTCGTATATTTTGAAGTAGGTACCTAGGAGTGACGAAGTAATTATCTACTATGTACCTACCTATTTCGTGTCAGACTTGACCGATTTTCTTTACAAGTGTATAATCAACAATGTAATAGTATATTTTAGCCTTCGCCTTACTAGATTGTACCTTGATTAGCACGAGATATAATTAATAATGATCACAAGCTCGGCTAGTATAGGCCTTCACCTAACTTTGCCTTCATACCGATATAGCGTAATACTAATAGTATGTCTTGTGTTAGCCCAAGAGGCCTATGAGCTACCGGTCACTGTTTCGACCATTTCGACATAGACCTCGATAAAGCTATGTCGCTGTCTGTACAGCCAGCAGCTCTATACTATGTAGATTTGAAGAATTCGCAATGATAAAAAGTACAAATCTAAAATAGAATCGTTACCTGGTCACTCCAACCGTCCTTAGTAGTACCTACATTTGACTAAGAAAAGAGAGTACGTTTGTAGTTATACTCCCATAACACAAGAGAGAACATTGGGATTTTCTAGGCGAAGTCCATGTCTAATAGTGGACGGGAAAAGAATGATGGAAGTACTTAGTACCTACATATTGAAAGGTTCCTTGTTTTTCCTCAGTTCTTCTACCAGCATAGTCGTACATTATGGAACGTCTGTACACGAGTCTATCTCGCTCTTGACTGGTATACAACTCAAAATATCACGCTGAGAGCAGAGTAGGACTAAATAAATAATCGTTCTCCTGCCTTATCCCATTATTCGAGGTCGGCGCATCATGACAACATGTTGCAATGGGATTTGGCTGCTTTTTTGGACCGGCCACGACCAGACGACATACCTCCTTGGGTATATGCACAGGTGTCAGGCGACGTGGATGCCACGGTCGGTTCTTACCACCGACCCCCATACCGACCATATAAGAAGCAGAGACTAGGTAAATATTAAGTCTTAAAACAACGTCGCTTAGTAAGCAAAATAACATTTCAACTTCTTTATCAACATTATATTATTATAATCTTTCCCACCATTATTCTTTGTTTGTTCATGGACGTAACAAACACAATACGTATAAATAATTTAAATAAATCATAACACTATAAAAAAATATTTAAAATCTGTTAAATCTACTGTAATATTATTAGTATACACCTTTAAACAACGTAAACAAATTACAACAAATATATTTCTGTATAAATTATTCTGCCAATCAATAAGATGTAAATGTAAAATGGTATGTGAAAAAAAAGTCTAATCGTGAGACTAGACGCTTGCAGTAAGGGTTCTGTAGCTACAAGGTGAGAAGACCATCATATAACTACGAGTACTTTAACCATAAATGTTTTCTAGTTAATATGGTTCGTTTTTGTTTGGTGGACAGGCTGACATCAAAGTCATAGTCAATGCATATGTGTGATAAGCTCTTATCAGTCAGCAGATGGTAATAAGGTCTCGTTGGTTACAGAACCCTAATAAGTGACTAAAACACAGATTAGAGCAATCAACTATATGATACGCATAGCTTAGCCATATCGGAAGTAAATAAAGAGATACTGCCTAGAAAAGATTGTGGCCAAGGACTTGGATGACGTCGAACATGCGTGCACGATCTAATAAAAACGCACCTATCGGACGATCTTGTGGTAAATTCTCTTTGATTTGATAATCTTATCAGACTGTCATACGAGTAGACATTACCTATTATCCAATTTCAACGCTTTGTTACCATTTTTAATTAAGAAAATATGATTCGTTCCTAACGGAAGCAGTATCAACCGCGTTTAAAGTTACTGCTCCGCTTCATAGCTTTTGATGGTGATGCGCATGATGGTAATATAATTATGTAGTATTGTGTGAAAAAATAATAAACATCCTACATTCTTACATTTTAACATGTGATTTTAACATTGGAATTTGTAACTAATAATAACTACTTTTGTTTTAAAATAACTACTTTTGTTTTATAATAAGTAAAGATAAATATTAGTAGGACTAGTAAATTGTACAGTGGTATTGCTAGTCTAACTGCTTACTGGGTTATCGATACTAATCTTTACTAATATTATACAGCGGAAGAGTTTGTTTGTTTGTTTGAACGCGCTAATCTCAGGAACCACTGGGCTGATTAGAAAAAATATTTCAGTGTTGGATAACGCATTTATCGAGGAAGGCTTTAAGCTATATAAAATCACGCTACGACCAGTAGAAGCGAAGCAGTAGTGAAAATTGTTACAAAAACAGGGAAAATTTTCTAAACTCCACGCGGTCAGAGTCGCGGGCAACAGCTAGTTTGTAAATAAAGATTTTTGCTTAGTGTTGTATTACTTAAGACTGACAGGTTTATGTTGGTATTGAAAACTAACCGGCCTGACCGGCTACTTGTTTATCAACATTATTATTATAATATCATAGTAAATATATAAGTGTGATTACATTTATATAAAATGTAAATAACATATTATTGAAATATAACTACCTACTATTTGTGGATTTATACGCTTTTATTTACCCCATCATACCCCACCCCCAATACCCCATCATGCCTCATGAGGTCATTCTGGACAAAAAAAAAATAACAAATAAAATGTTTAACGGATTACTTCAAACATACCATATCAAAATGAACAACACTAGTTACCAAACATCCAAAATACATAAATAGGGTAATCATAATTACCATAAAATAATGACGTTTATTTACGACCTTACAAAAAAAATTACGTATGTAAACAAAAGACGCTTGCAGTCAGGCTCACAGTTTCTCTCGCACTATGCGTTGCTTGAAAGAGGCTTTCTATTGGCCTATTGTTTTATATTCACAAACGTCTAGTTTCTTCTATAGGGGGTACCCCGTCTTACCTTGCTTGGGTAGGGGGGGCATGACAGGGGTCATGCCCCCCCTACCCCTACTATTTGTGGATTTAAACGCTTTTATTACCTCGGTACGTATCTGTCACCAAATGAATTTAAGTAACGGAATCTTTGAAAGTAATTTTCACAGACTTGCAGTAGTTATATTGATCTTTTGATTGATTTCAATGCAATAACAATCAGGATTTTCAATCGTGTTTTTAGTGTTTATAGTTTAAACACAAAAAAACACGATTTTTAGTGTTTAATCTAATCAAATTATTATTTTGTTTTAAACTAGACCGTATCAAGCATTTACCTCATGATACATTTTGATCAATCAGATTACATCCATCCATCAGCTTCTCTCCGTCCACTGTTGGTCATAGGCCTCCCCCATAGAACGCCACAACGCGCGGTCCTGTGCCGTCTGCATCCAATGTCTCCCCGCGATCTTGACAATGTCGTCGCTTCACCTTGTCCGGGGGATTACAGTATATGTTACATGTGTACAGATTACATGTTACGAGCTAATTAAACAGTTTACAAAATCACATACTCGTATATACAAGATACTCACAAAATACATTCTAATGGGTACCTACTTATCAAAAAATAATGATTTCCTGGAAAAAATGTATCTAAATATCGAAACATAATAGTTAGTTGACGGGCCTCGTGGTGTAGTGGTTCTGGTAACGGACTGCCGATCAAGAGGTCGCGGGTTCGATTCCCGCTCGGGACAACCATTTGTGCGATTTTTCTAATTGTCATACAAATGTTTGTACTGCGTCTGGGTGTTCCTATGTATTATAAGTATGTATTTACAAAAAAAAAAAAGTAGTATATGTATTCTATCCGTATTCTGGTACCCATAACACAAGCATATAAGCTTAGCTTGGGACCAGAGGACGTTGTGTGAAATGTCCATGAATATTTATTATTATTATTATTATTAATTCTTATTATACTTAATATTCTATGTTTACGTAAAGTAATTGACTTCTCCGTGTGGTGACAGATTAAAAATATAAGTGTCACCACAAGGGATATTGCACACAGATAACATCTTCTGTGAGAGACGGAAAATTCGAAACTAAACCCTTTGCGAACACGCCTGGTCAGCGCGTAGACCATAATCCCTCCCAAAGTGAAGGAGGCCCGTGCCCAACAGTGGGACGTAAATTGACTGGAGAAGAATAAGAAGAATTGACTTCAATCTTAAACGTTATTAATAAATAAACTAATTAATAAAAAGTTTTTGCTTTGTAACAAATATAAAACATTATATAGAGTGTTTCAACTTTCCATAACCTTTTGTTCAATGCCTTGTTGTAGATAGGCCTTTAAAGGGTCCTGACATAAATTATTGCATACTATGCAGTTTACATAATATGTCGCTTATACACAAAACTTCCGCCAGGAAAACATTACTTCCTTTTGTATCAAGATTTTTGCGGAACATGAATTTATAATACATAAGTAAAAAACTATAATAATAATAATAACTGTAATAAATTCCTAGGAATCATGTATTATTATATCGCGAAATAACAGACACTGCAAGGTTTAGAAAGGATAATTGAAACGTAATTATTTTGCTTTACTTAAATATTGGTATTAATATTTATAGTCGCGTAATTGCTTATAATTTTTCATATCTATGTAGCTAATTACTAGTGTCCGACCGAAACTGGTTTTCCGGCCGAAACCGAAACCGAATGTTCGGCTGTGGCTTCAGTTTCGGCCGAAACCGAAACCAAAACTTACGTGGTCAAGTATAAAATATCTTAAAATACTGAAATTTGGTGCATTTTACCTATTATTTTGCATGCATGGCTTGAAATGGAGACACAGTATATTAAGTTTGTTGTAATCATTTATTTAATATACGTAATTTAAGAAAATATTAATAACATTTTTATTATTTTTTTAAATTATCTGTTCGGGTATAATATAATAATAATTCATATAATATATCATATAATCATATATAATATAACATAATTCCCGAACAGGGCCGTCAAAGCGTTGCCGCGGGAAACGAAGTTAGGCTAGCATAGGTGTGCGTGAACAGCGACACAAGTTTCGGTTGTGGCAAAAGTTTCGGCCAATTCGGCCGAAACCGAAACTGCCGACGAACCTTGTTTTTTGGCCGAAACTTTCGGCCAACCGAAACCGAAACCGAGCTTTCGGTCGGACACTACTAATTACATAATGCAAAACCATTAATTTGTATAAAAACAGTTGAATATGACCTAAGATCCAACGATTTGTGTTGTCTTAGTATTAAAGCATTATATTTGATATCCATGCAATATCATAAAAAAATAAAGAAATATAACGCAAAACTCCTAACTGCATGTTTTTTTATTAAGTAGCTAACAAGCATACGGTAAACGGTCCGTGGCCTATAGACGTCTTCTGCGACACCAAAACTCAAAGGTATGAATCGCGCGTCGCTGACTCTGCACTGCCCTGCAGAAATCTTTCTACTCCTATTTTGGAAAACCCCATGCTGTAGGTAGTCCAAAGGAAAAACAATGGTAGGTTATTCATTCCACAACTTTATAAAATTCCGCTGGAAGATTAAGGTACCCGATGGTATTGGTATTGAATGAAAAATAATTGTCTCGTAAATATATTATTATGTCGTTAAAGGCTCTATAAATTGGTACTATAAGAAATAGACTCATTTTCATTAAATATTTTAGCTGTTTAAAATTTGAAGGGCAAGAATTTATTAGGATTAGCAAAATAGTTGGCCTCTTTGGGTGTGAGTTATGCGTTTATGAATTTTGTTGCCACCATTATATCTACATAATTTTTAAGGTCAAGTTTGGGCGTAGCTCATTATTTAAATTTTATATCAATTATTGTTGACATCGTCCAAAAATTATTGCATAAATATATATGAGTATATTATGCAATAATTTTTGGGTATTTCCTATGTAAATAATATGTATTAACATTATTACGTATAATCTCTAAATATCAATACATATATCAAGCAATAGCTAAGTTTTATTTGAACTTAACTCTTACATAAAGTGTCATTATGTGTTTAGATAAGACAGTTACCTATTTGATAATACATATTTACAAACGTTACAGAAATTTTACGACATTTGACTTCCGACGAAATTAATAAACCTTATATTTTTTTTTCTTTTATCTATAATCTAATATATAAAATTCTCCTGTCACGGTGTTTGTAATTATACTCCTCCGAAATGGCTCGACCGATTTTCGTGAAATTTTGTGTACATATCCGTTAGATCTATAGTAAATCTCTATTATTTGATTTAGATCGTCTGATATATAATCAGCGTTGCGATGTAAAAATCGCAACACAAATAAGCTGAGCAACGACCCTTTCCCTCTCCATGGGTGGGACACATCAGCTCACTATATTTTATTTATTTATTTACTATTTTTTTAATTTCATCTTTATTTTATGTTTCACATTTTCGATTTTTTATTTTATTCTTTTGTTTTATTATTATTATTATTTTTTCTTTTTTGTTGTTTTTATCTTATATTACGTGTTTTTTATGTATAATTTTTATTATAATGTTTTTGTGTTTTTTATGTAAGTATGTATGCTTTGTGTCATTGTTGTAAATACTTTCTTTCTTTCTA
Source organism: Orgyia antiqua (assembly GCA_916999025.1). Classification (NCBI taxonomy): domain Eukaryota; kingdom Metazoa; phylum Arthropoda; class Insecta; order Lepidoptera; family Erebidae; genus Orgyia; species Orgyia antiqua. Next base: position 28,490,889 of record OU779862.1, read on the forward strand.
TATGTCTAAATATTACAAAAATGTATAACTATGTAGATACAAAACCTGCAAGGCAATATACTACAATATAAATGTTAGTAAGACCACGTAAAACTAATAAAAAACCTTGTTTAAAAGTCAAATTTGAAAAAAAATGTAAGCTATATGTGTTACATAAAAATGTCAATGTTAATCATTATAGTTTGTAATTTCAATTAATGAATTACTATTCAATTGACGTCATAAGTGCGAAAGCTTGTTTCCTTGGTTTTAAACTTATACTTCTATATTTATTACCGACTAGCTGTTGCCCTCGATTCCGTACGCTTTGAATTTAGGAAATTTTTCCCGTATTTGCAACAGTTTTGGCTACAGCTTCGGTCCTATTAGTCGCAGCGTGATGTTATATAGCCTATAGATATTATATATATATATATATATATATATATATATATTTATATTCCTCGATAAATGCACTATTCAACACTGAAATAATTTTTCAAATCGGACAAGTGGTTTCTGAGATTAGCCCGTTCAAACAAACAAACAAAGTCTTCAGCTTTATAATATTATAAGATTAATATTAAAAAGATTTATATAAATAATATTTATATGAAACCAAAGTGTTTGAATACTAAACTTTAGTACTTTACTTAGCAATACAAATCAATATTGCGTAAGCTTTTTCTAAAAACTTCACGAAATATTGCAACAATAACGGTATGGTGAAGGACAAAGCAAGTAGTTAGTTGCTACATTATATTGATTAAATTCCAATCAAATTAACATTTAAGATTTTATCCACACTAAACACAAATGGTCTTATTCATAATGATATATGTATCGGGGAGATAATAAACGTTTTATCGTAAAAAGACTATTATGATTAACAAGTTTTGACAATTTTCACGAATCAATTTTAGCGAACTTTTAAACCTCCGATAAGTCATTAATCCATTATGAATAAGACCATTAAGCTCTTACGATTTTATTCACAATTACATTGATGGTGAAATACCAATAAATTTAGGTACAATATTTTGAATTTAGTTACGTTTTAAAACCTACTAGCTGATGCCCACAAACTTAGTACGAGTGGAATTTAAAAATCAAACGTTCAAACAAATTATACGAAAAAAATACCATCCTCTTGAACCACTCTATATATTAAAAAAACGCATCAGCCTAGTTTTGAAGATATAAGCTCACATAGGGACATACATACATACGAACACAAAAAACAACTTTGTTTTATAATAAGCAAAGATGGAAATATTAATATGTATTTCTTTTCCGTTATGGGACTTACACAACTGTGATAAAATAAGTTGAACTATTTAAAAAGTAAAAGTTTCATTGTTGTTACCTTCACCTTAAATTATACCAACAAATTAGCGGTTCTTAAAATTGCATCTTTATCAACCTCTATTTTGGTAATTAATCTATGTATCTTGTACGTAAAAATACGATATAAACTCAATCGAGTGACGATTATGATGGCCAAATTTGATTACTGAAAGCACGACCGCAATAATCTCAGTTGGCAGAGCTATGGAACGGTATTCCGAGGTCGTATACCTCGGAATACCGTTCCGAAGCTCTTGTAAAGCAATCTTGATAGATGGCGTTGTACGTAAAAATATATAAACTCAATCGAGTGACAAATGTGGTGGTTAATTTGAATGTTGCAGGCACGACCGCAATAAGGTACTTTGGAAGAGCTTCGGAACGGTATTCCGAGGTCGTGGGTGCAAGTCCCGCTTGCGGTAATCACTTTTTCCACCATAATTTAATTTATTAAGTAAAAGCATAGCATCTCAATTGCAAAATTAATAAATTACTTTAGTAATTAATCTATTCTTATGTGATTTCAATTCGTTTAATGTCAAAATTAAGCATAATATGTGTCGTGTTAGCGTGTTGCATTTTGTGTTGTAAATCGGTAGAATAAAAAGTAGCTATTGCATGAAAAATGACACTTATGCAAAGGCTAACATCTGTCTAGCATTCTATAAATAGCATGGTAACTTTAAAGTTTTTTAATATTCTTAGTGGGAAACAACAACTACAACTAAAGCAAAACTACAACTAAAGCAAAACTCGAGTATTATTTCGTCTATAAAATAGTCAACAATCATTTTTATATTTCTAAAATGTTTAATTTATAACTGATTATGTAATAACTATGTATTTACTATTTTTTATTATACCTATAACCAAATAAAATATTAAACAACTTACATTCCTACATTTACTACCGATTTGTGTATCTCGTTTGTTTAAATAAAACTTCCGTACAGTAATTACCTACAGAGATTTATCTGATTATAGCTGATGCCCGCTACTTCGTACGCGTGGAATTTTAGATTCCCATATATTTTGTCACCGTTTAAACCTTCCCTGTACTTTCACGAATATTTCAAGACCAAAATCACCAAAATCGGCCCAGCCGTTCTCGAGTTTTAGCGAGACTAACGAACAGCAATTGATTTTATATAATAATATAAGAAGATGAATTCTTGTATCCGTGTAAAAACCCTCTTGCCTAAAACCTACAGTAGGCGCGCGAGTTCATGTCTATCGGGGCCTGAGGTGACGCGCGGGAGCAGCGCGCCCCTCCTTCACCCACCTCGCCGCATTCGTCCGCAGTCTAGTGTTGTCCTTGACGCGCGCTTGTCAATAGCGATACTAAAAACTGTTAACTGCTTGTGTTGTTTCTTTTTGTGTACGAAAACATGAGTACTTCGCCTTCAACAAGTTCAAGTAGAAAAATACCTTTTATAATACATAAACAAGCACGAGAATATCTTTGCATCTGATAGTGACTAATTCGTATTTAGGGTTTTTGTGCTTTATAATTTTTTTTTTCCTATTTTTGTAATAATCCATTAACAAGTATTGGGTAGATTCATTTGATAATATGTATTAATTTACTTACTTACAGTTGTAATAAATTTGTGATAGATATGGTTGACCAAATGTGTAATAATTATCGACATCGGCATTATCATTATTGATTAGGTCACAGCACTACCGCATTCCTCAGGATGGACATGAACTCGCGCGCCTACTGTATATTACTAGCTGTTGCCCGCAGCTTCGTACGCGTGGAATTATACAAAAAAGCCTTTCTCTTGAACCACTCTATCTAATCAAAAAAGCATCAAAATCCATTGGGTAGTTTCGAAGGTATAAGCTCACATGAGGATATACACAAAAATAACGACTATGTTTTATAATTCGTATGACGGGCTTCGTGGCGTAGTGGTTCATGTAATGGACTGCCGTTCACAAGGTCGCGGGTTCGATTCCCGCTTGAGACAATCATTTGTATGATATCCATAAATGTCATACAAATGTTTGTACTACGTCTGGGTGTTTCTATGTATTATAAGTATGTATTTACAAAAGAAAAGTAGTTTATGTAGTATATCCGTATTCTGGTACCAATAACACAAGCATAATAAGCTTAGCTTGGGACCAGAGGACGTTGTGTGAAATGTCTGTGAATATTTATTATTATTTATAATAAGTAACGATTTTCTTAGGGTCATCAACACACAGGAGGAAAATTGACTTGTTTAAAATAAATCACCGGCATCTTTTTAGCATTTAGCACAGGCGTATCCAGCGAGGAAGAGTTGGGTGTTCTCTCCCAACCCGGAATGTTAAAGCCATACTTTACCAACAAAAAAAAAAACAAATAGTTTATGCTATTTCCAACAAATGTATCGCTTTTTTGGCTCAAAATCCCTCCTAAATGAAACGAAAATAGTCAAGAGTTAGTAATCTCTGCCGAAACCATAATATCCTGACTACGCCTATGGTGTACAATTCCAAAGACTACTCCCGTGGCCTAACGCCTAATATTCGTCATAACCAGTCATAACAAAGCAAATAACCTTAAGAGGATACCAAAATAGCTTCGTGCATTTTTCTACGTACGAAGTTTTCATTGTTTCTTTAGATTGAATGGCTAGAGCTCTAATTTTTAAGTATATGTTTTTTCAATATATGATCTAGGATCGCATAAACTCGTAAACGCGATTGAAAAAAGTTTTCGCGATAGAAAATCTTAGCGAAACAACCACTATCATTTTTTATTTTTTTCATTTGTCGGTCTGTTATCGCGTATTAACTAATGAAATAACTTTAAAAACTTAAGTAACTATTATATATAGAAACACGTAAATCAGAATTAAAATCAATTTAGTAGATTTTGAGTAAATAGGAAAAGTATCCCTAATTCTTCAATTTCTGTGCCTACCGGCTGTGTTAATATGTACGTGTCGGCGATGATATACGATAATATTGATGTAGGCCCTTAACATTGGACGATATACTTTTCCTTTAAGTGAATCATCTTCCAAACCATGCTGCTCAAACAGATTTGTTTTGATTTCGAGTTTTCCTTCTCAAAACGGAACCAGCAAATGAAACTTGGAAATATAATGGACTGACATGTGATCACGCGATACTTTGATTCTAAGTCACGATTCATTAAATTTACTGTATAAGGTTTTAATGTGCCACAAGTATGCAGGTGCAAAGTAATCCGACAAATAATTGTTCTTCAATATGCAAAGTATCTGACTAGCTGAACAACATAAGTTACAATGAAATGTTTCGTTAAGTTAAGAGTGTATGTATTCATTAAAAATTTACATTTTATTAAAGTGTATTTTGGAACACAATTGGTATTGTAAAAATAAAAAAGATTAAGCTTCCAACAAGCTGCAGGTTAGTTTCAGAATTTAACAATGATGTGAAGATCTTCAATTTAAATAAAATACAATTTGTAATATATATGTTATTCTAGACTTAAGTTTAGTTTAACTGTTATGATTTTCATCCCTACGTTGGGCTCTTCGGAGACTCCAAAATCCAATTAGATCAATTTTTAACGATAAATACTGCCTACCATAACCCTCGCAATAAGCTTTTAGCCGACTAAATTCCATTGAGCAGAAGCAGTACCTGAATTGTGTGTCTTTATTGCACTATGATTAAATTTAGCACAATACAAAAAAAAATCTTACCAGGAACAGAATATAGCCAATATCACCATCATTGTACACGACTCCATGATTAAAGTTAAAAGGTTTTACAAAGATATCAAGTTGTTTCAAAACATAAAAATTATTTAATTATGGCTAATTTCATGTCTGGAAATATGTAGGTAAGCCACTGAAGTTACGTATTATAAGCGCACGATGTCGATACATGTACAACGCGCGACTAACAATTGTGCACTGGCAAACAAGAGCGCAGGCGCACGCGAATCAACTAAGGCTTTTATTGGCTGCCTTTAAATTAAACGTTTACCATTAATATAAGGCATTGATCTTCATTCTCCTCAAAGTTACAATATGGCCTTCTTTGAAACAATACTAGCTGTTACTCGCAACATTTTTCACGTATGCTTTGCTCCTTTTAATGGCAGCGTGATGTTATATAGCCTATTGCCTTCCTCGATAAATGTACTATCCAACACTGAAAGAATTTTTCTAATCGCATCAGTGGTTCCTGAGATTAGTGCGTTCAATCAAACAAACAAACTCTTCAGCTTTATAATGTTGGTTTATAATATTTATGTTAAGGGCCTACATCAATATTATCGTCGACATGTACTTACCAATTAACACAGCTAGTAGGTATAGAAAATGAAGAATTAGGGATATTTTTTTGTTTACTCAAAATCTACTAAATATATTTTAATTTCGGTTTACGTGTTTCTATATATAATACTTATGTTTTGAAAGTTATTTCATTAGTTAATACGCGATAATAGACCGACAAATGAAAAAAATAAAAAATAAGATAGGTTGTTTCGCTAAGATTTTCTATCGAGAAAACATTTTTATCGCGTTTCTGAGTTTATGCGATCCTAGATTATATAAAAAAACATATACTTCAAAATTAGAGCTCTAGCCATTCAATCTAAAGAAAAAATGAAAACTTCGTAAGTAGAAAAATGTAAAAAGCCATCTTGGTATCCTCTTAAGGGCCTACATCAATATTATCGTATATCATCGCCGACACGTACATATTAACACAGCCAGTAGGCACAGAAAATGAAGAATTAGGGATACTTTTCCTATTTACTCAAAATCTACTAAATATATTTTAAATCTGATTTACGTGTTTCTATATATAATAGTTACTTATGTTTTTAAAGTTATTTCATTAGTTGATACGCGATAATAGACCGACAAATGAAAAAAATAAGAAATGAGAGAGGTATTTTCGCTAAGATTTTCTATCGAGAAAACTTTTTTTAATCGCGTTTCTGAGTTTATGCGATCCTAGATTATATATTGAAAAAACATATACTTAAAAATTAGAGCTCTAGCCATTCAATCTAAAGAAACAATGAAAACTTCGTACGTAGAAAAATGCACGAAGCTATTTTGGTATCCTCTTAACATAGATCCTCAGACAGTATTTACAGGACAGTAATTACTTATAATATTCACGGACATTTCACACAACGTCCTCTGGTCCCAAGCCAAGCTTATATGCTTGTGTTATGGGTACCAGAATACGGATAGACTACTTAAACTACTTTTCTTTTGTAAATACATACTTATAATACATAAAAACACCCAGACGCAGTACCACCAGTACAAACATTTGCGACCTGCGACCTCTTGATCGGCAGTCCGTTACATGAACCACTCGACCACGAGGCTCTTCAATATTATGTTCCTCGATGATGCAATAGTGTTTTTGAATGTACCTAATACATAACTTGCATACTGATTCTCCAGAGATGCCATTTTCCTTCACCGTTTTCCATCAACTTGAATATATAATTATCTTTTTGAAACTAATAGTTTCTTGAGTGTCTTTTAGCTTCTAACTATCCATGTATCAGACCTTGTCTGTTATTGGATATAAACCTACAACAAATGGTACCTAAAGGTGTCCTGGTCCACCTGGAAGACGTCAAACACTGTCTTGTCCGGCCACCACTCGAAAATTTCCCAACTATTGTCATCTTGCCGAACGAGAAAGCCTGCTACTGGCACTTCAACACGCTAATATTTTATTTAGTACTGTAGTGAAAAAGCAAGCGTAAAGTGAAGCGCTCTTCTATAGACTTTATCACTCTTAACAGGACTATTTCGATACACTGATAGTTCAATTTGTTCATAGTCTTTTTAACCAGGTAACTTTCGCAAATTAACAGCTGTTCCTTTCGTCTCTTCGCTTAACATCAAATCATCATATAGATGAGTCGATTTGTCAAATAATTTAAGGAACCACATTGCAGTTAATTTATTGTCTGTCAGTTACCGTTATTCTGTTACCGCGCGGCATGTGAAAATACTAACCTTTGTTACTTTTATAGACAACTTAACAGTAAAACTAACTTTAACTATTTGAATCACATGTGTACTAAACAGGTTATTCATAGACATTTTACACAAGATCCTCTGGTCTCAACTTAAGCTTATATGCTTGTGTTATGGGTACCAGAATACCGTAGTATGCAATTATACATATTTTATACTACTTTTCTTTTGTAAATACATACTTATAAGAGTTATAATACATAGAAAACACGTAGACGCAGTTTAAACATTTGTATGACAGTTATAATTATCACACAAATGATAGTCCCGCGCAGGAAAAGAACCAGAGACCTCGTGAACTGCAGTCCGTTACATGAAATGAGTCCCGCAGGTTATGGGTATTTTGACTAAATTTGAAAAGCACAAGAAAGCTGTCTCGTTTATTTATGATAATACAACGTTGCAGAATATTCCATACCGTAAGTATGCAAATAGTATGCATGTTACATGCTCAATTGAGCCAATTGAAACACAGCTTGAGCCTCAAGAGAGCAAGGGGTAATTTATCGAAGTATAGTTTGAACCATCTTTTTACATATTCTACAATATTAGTATTTATGATGACCAAGGGAAGCGATACAATTTATTGCTTTCTAATGAAATCAACAATTAATACCTAATTATGTTTTAAGAGTGTGAGTAATAAAATACACACTTATCTTCCAAGGAGGTAGGAGACTAACTTATCTTTCAAGGAGGTACCTATTTTATTGAATAAATATTTGACTAGAAACCTTCGTTGGAATTTTCAGGATATTAAATTGAAAATTTTAGTCATACAAATATTAAGAAATCTAAACTAATATTATAAAGCTGAAGAGTCCGTTTGTTTAAACGTTCTAATTTCAGGAACCACAAGTCCGATTTGAAAAATTCTTTCTATATTGAATAGTACATTTATCGAGGAAGGCTATATACAATCATGTTGCAACCAATAGGATAAGATATTAGTGAAAAAGTTGTAAAAACAGGAAACATTTTCTAAATTCATACGTACGGAGTCGCGGGCAACAGCTAATAACATATTTTACCTAAATATACCTTTAATTCTAATTTGTCTTAAAAGTTTCCGCTTTTATCTTTAAGTATACTCCATATTATTACTGTGCAACACCTTTGATAAGTTTCTGTATTGCACAAAACGAAACCACAAATTTATGGCACAATTCCACTGCTACAAATTAAAGTTGACTTGCATCAATGCAAAACGTGCCCAGAGCAATATTAGTATATTTGAATAAATAAAGCAATAAATTAGATACCACAGGTAGATTTTTATAAAATAATGATTAGATATTCGCAGAAATTTGTACCTAAGTCTTTAAATGACGCAACTTTCAACGAAAGGCGATGAATGCCAGTATTACGCAATGGAAATAATGGGCAATATTCTGCTGTTCAACAACTACATTAAAAGCCAGCTCTGCCTAATCAAGGTGATTAGAGCATGCAAGGTGATGCAAGTGCTGCAAAAAGTGCTTATTAATGCAATTCAGGTTTCTATAGTACGTACCTATTTATATCTCTTATTTCTATGAGCGTGTAATTATGTAGAAAGTCAATCCACAGTAGTATTACATTTATGGGCTAAAATAGATATTTATTGTTAGATTTTGTTACACTTGGCAATAAGTTAAAATAGATTTGTAAAACTAAACAAAGTTTCATTCGTAAAACAGCTAAAATGCACTTTTAGACACATTTGCTCACTAAATTTAGTAGGCATTTGAATATAGTTTTAATAATTATAAATAATTAGTTATAATAAGTTATAAACTGCAGTAAGATGTGTAGGAAAGCCCAACGCCAGCATATTCATAAGTCAATTGAAGAAGGTAATCCAGCCAATGCTTGGAAATTTCTGAAAACAATAGAAGTTGGAAAAACTAAACAAGAACTCCCTAAGAATTTAAACATTGAGTTACTTAATCAACATTTTACGTCCTCGCCTGTATTCAGCCAGGCTGCTAAAGATAAGACTTTAGAAATTCTTTCAGATGCTCCAACTCCTCATTACGACCCATTTGTTTTTGATCCAGTCACTGATTGTGATGTTAAGAAGAGTATTTTGTCAATTGCCTCTAACGCGGTTGGAACAGATTGCATTACCCGTAATATGGTCATTCCCATCACATTATCCTTCCCGTTCTATGCCATATCCTTAATTTTTCCATGTCCAACGGTGTTTTCCCCACGGCGTGGAAAGAAGCGCAAGTAATCCGTAATTCCCGTCCCTCATCCTTTACCGAATATCGCCCTATATCCATATTACCATTCCTGTCGAAGGTCCTTGAACACCTCATTTACAACCAGACTAGTGAGTTCCTCTCCAAAAACAACCTTTTCAATGCCTATCAGTCTGGTTTTCGTCCTGGTTATAGCACAACTTCCGCCCTTGTCCATATTACGGATGACATCAGAGCAGCTATGGATAACCGTAAGCTGACAGTGCTCTGTTTACTAGATTTTAGCAACGCCTTCAACACTGTGGATTTTGACATTCTAATCGCCATCTTACGCTCACTTAACATATCTCCAACAGTGCTGGATTGGTTTCATAATTACCTGTCTGGTCGCCGGCAGCGTATTCGTATTGAAGATACCTACTCGTCTTGGTGTAATATTACGGCCGGTGTACCGCAGGGCGGCGTTTTATCTCCCTTACTTTTCTCAATTTTTATAAATTCTATTTCACATAAACTTCTTTCGTCCTACCATCTTTATGCCGATGACTTACAAATCTACGCGCATGCCAATCTTGAAAATTTATTTGAGGCTATTGATAAAATAAATGTAGATTTAAAATACATCATGGAATGGAGCAATTCTCATGGCATTTCAATAAATCCAAAGAAAAGACAAGTCTTAATCGTCGGAAGCTCAAGACTGGTCTCTAAAATTGACTGGGGTAACATAACACAAATATCGCTGGACGGCACGGTTTTACCTGTAAGCGATAAAGTAAGCAATCTTTGTGTACACATCGACAAAACTCTTTCTTGGGGTCCACATGTCAGGGAAGTCAGTCGGAAGCTGTTTGCGTCAGCAGCTTCTTTAAGAAGGTTACGTAACTTTCTACCGACTAACACTAAAGTCGCGCTCGCTCAATCTCTTCTTTTACCAATTCTCGACTACGCAGATGCTAGCTATCTTGACCTCACTGAAGAACAACTCGATAAACTTGAGCGGCTTCAAAACTTTTGTATTAGGTTCATATTTGGCTTGCGCAAATATGACCATATATCTGAATTTCGTACTAAGCTCAAGTGGTTTCCTATACGACTTCGCCGGAATACACATATTATATTCTTACTTTACAACATTCTTTTTAATCCCCGTACTCCTGTCTATCTTAAGGAACGCTTTCGGTTCCTCTGTGATGCACATTCAAAGTCGCTGAGATCATCGGAAAATCTGCAGCTGGAAATACCACAGCATGCGACGGTATTTGCAGACAAATCGTTTGCGATACAAGCCGCACGCTTATGGAATAGTCTGCCATTAGCCGTGAGGCAAGCTAAGTCCCTGGCAATCTTTAAAAATATGGTTACCGACCACTATCATTCCCAACTTTAGTTACCTTATCCGAATTGCCACTGTATATGGCATTTTATGATATATATTTATTTATTTGTATATTATAACTATTATTAGAAATATTTCAAGTTTATACATAATCTATTAATCTATTTATTATATTTATTTTCTTCCATTATGTACCATTATTATTATTATTATTTTTTATCCTTATTTGTGTATGTTACGTTAGCATTATTTCTTTTTTTTATAGTTATGTAGGTTACAATAGTAATATTACACGCCAGATGGGATACACCTAATTTGCCCATATCTGTAATTCTTCGATAGTTTCCATTTAGGTTGTCTGGAAGAGATCGCTATTAGCGATAAGACCGCCGCTTGTACGTACCATATGCTGTATCAAATTATGTATCTTGTTTTTTCTTTGGTGTACAATAAAGAATTTTGTATTGTATTGTATTGTATAATTTTACTAAGCAGTCCAAATCTGCGTTAGTCATGAATATGCCTGTGGAGATGTATACATGCAGATATTCTGAGCACATTATTAAAACACCCCTAGGTATAAATCTTCGCCTGCCTCACCATACTCCTCAATTTAATCAAAGGCTTGTTATATAATGTTATTAAATAAATAATAAATAAATAAATATTAATGGACATTTCACACAACGTCTTCTGGTCCCAAGCTAAGCTTATATGCTTGTGTTATGGGACTTATGGGTACCAGAATACGGATAGAATACATATACTACTTTTTTTTGTAAATACATACTTATAATACATAGGAACACCCAGACGCAGTACAAACATTTGTATGACAATTAGAAAAATCACACAAATGATTGTCCCGAGCGGGAATTTTTTTTTTTTATTAAACAAACACTACTAACTACAGCATATCCAGTGTTCCACTGGAAAGAATTACCGAGATTAAGGATTTAGGGGTGTTAAATTACCTACAGGACCGCGCGTTGTGGCGTTCTATGGGGGAGGCCTATGTCCAACAGTGGACTGAGAAGGTCTGATGGATGGATGGAAATTACCTACCAGATTTTGTAATTAGACAATCAACTTCATTTAAGAATAAGAATATTGTTATTTAATTTTATTTTTCCATCGTACCTAGTATTCGAGAATTATATTATCTGGTGCCCTCTTTTTTCAAAATATACCCTAATGATTGAGTGGGTGCAGCGAAATTTTTTTTACATTTCTGTAAAAAAGCTATATGGCTCTAATCCGTATTTGATCTAGATATAGTTCAGTTGTGCACGTAGAATAGGTACCATTAGCCATAATATATCGTTTTGGCTTCTCTCGTCGTACCTATCCGGCATGGTCGGTCTCCTTACGCTACCATTACGTCGTAAGTGTACACTATAGGGCTTTTTTTGTTAGTTAGCCATATTTCATTTGTATTAAATCGGTTCTACACAATACCCATCCAATAAAATTATCTTTAACAATTTATTACCAAAAGCTAAACTTACGTACGTAGCAGGCAACACTAAAATATTGCCATCTAAATAACTGTTTAGCTAAATAGCGTGATATTTATTACCATCATGCACCAGTTAAATGTTATATTACCTGCAGCAATTTCAAAAACCAAAAGTAAAATGAAAGTCTATTGATGTTAAACGGATCCGTTAGTCACCAAGTTGTATCTCTAGAACGGTAATAGCTAGAGAGCTGAACGTTTCGCAATTTATGTATGTCATCATCATCATTTTTCTGCCCTTATCGCGTTATTTGGGGTCAAAAATACGACCAATATTTTATCATAGAAACGGTACGGAACCCTTTTTGTACTAGTGCAACTCATACTTGACTGGTTTTTACATAATAATATATGCATAAATATCTAGGTATATATATAATATTTAGGTAAAGTATTTCTCTTCGAAGGCATAACAATCAATTACGCTTTCTAACGTAAGCTTTAGTTTGTTAAGCCGTTAATCTAGCGACTCTTGCTGTGTGATCTAGCGACATCAACTCAAGATGAGCTAGTAGCACTGTTTCAAAATGGTTGTCATGTCACTAATGTCAAACATGTCAGTCAGAATCTGACCGAGTTTGGTATTGTATGTGTTTTTCAGACGTAATTTTGCAGTATTTTTAAAATTATATCTGTATATGTTTAATTAACACAATTGACTAGTTTGTCGGGAAAAAAAACGTTAACACATTCATAAAAAGCGGACTTGTGATTATTATTTTTTCCACCAATTGTTTTGCGTTTCCAATTTTCGCGTTTAATTCTAATGTGACGTCGTTAAATAAGAGTTTCAATAAATCATGAAGTTTATCGGCATTGTATCTCTCCTAGCATATAGTGCAGCATTATGTCAGGCATCTGGCACAGACATTGCGCTGGACGCAAAGGCAACTCTTCTACATCTTATAAATAGCTTAAATCTATTGATCTATGTCTGTCTGCTAACACTCACTGTGCTTACTATTTGGGTATTTAAACATCGTCGTGTAAGCTGGCTTAATGAAACAGGATTAGCTGTAATATACGGTAATAATTTCTCACTTTTGTTTTTCATTGTCTGGTAATGTTTAGTCATGTGATCTCTACCTATTAACAATATAATACTCATAAAACCTTGACGTGAATTCATCACAAACTTGTGTATTTATGAATGTTATAAAATAGACTTTATTTTTACTACAACAACATTGTAACTGAGTTGCTGGGGTCTGGTCAAATTGAGGTGTTTAAAATTATAAGAAACTAGAAGTTCTTATGAGGTCTACATACATTACTACATTAGTTGTACATACATGTACAAAGTTGTTTAATCCAAGTTAAGTTGTGACACAAGCCCATTGGAATTTAAAAATAAAGTTCTTTAGACCTAAATACTTGGTATATTGTGATACTGGTGCTCAAGTCCACTATTTTGGAACAATTGTCATACCGGCACAATACCGGCACGATACCGTTGGAATTGAAGTCAAATATCCGTAGTCTGCTATATGCCGTCATAACGGTCTTTCAATGGTAATAGAATTGTCGATCTCTTTTATCTATGCATTGAATTTTCGGTCTCTTTTATCTATGGATTGTGTTAGAATGGTATGTATGTGTTGCCGTTTTTAAAAAATGCGTTAGTTGAAGTGATTTTCGAAAAACTACTAATAAATTTAAACATTTAATCATGCTAGACTTCGTTTAAATATATTTGTACATACTATTTATTAGTATAAAAATCAATGTGAAGTTTAGGAGATTAGTAAATTGCAATAAATTACAAAGAACAATTTCTAATATTTCTATCTATCTATTTTTTATTTATGGCAATCTGTCGACACAGGACAATTAAAAAATATTACTGTCAAATTCAAAATAGCAGACTACCGAAACATTTCAGTCATTGAATTGCAATTGTGAAGCAGTTGTGTACGAGACTAGCAATTTATGTCACTTTGACAATTGTAAGTCAATGATGAAGTCGTTATGACGACACAATAATAGTAGACTACCAAAAACTTTACTATTGCACCATAATGGTACAATAATGGTACAGTTGTGACACCGTTGAAATACCCGACTCAGGGCCCTGTTTGTTTATCAAATAAATTTAATTTTAAAAAAATCTCGTTTATTGCATCAGGTCTCATAGTAGGAGCGATAATTCGTTATGCGGGCAGTACAAACCAAGTTACCTATATTGATGTGCACCCAGCACCTGAAACCAAGTACAACATGTCCGTACCACCGGATATGCTACGCTTGCACTTTCCGGACAAACTGCAGGTTAATTCAGGAGGTAAGACCATGTATTTAAATATATTTTGCTCGTCGGTACTTAATTAATGTTATTTATACTTATTATAAAACAAAGTTGTTATTTTTGTATATGCAAGTTTATATTGTCAAAAGTACGAAATTGATTTCGATGCGGTTTTATTAATAGATAGATTGATTCAAGAGGTTAACTTTTTTGTATAATTATTTTATAAAAGCATAAAAGCAAAAATATTATAAAATGCTCATTGATAATGTCCTTGAATTTTAAGCTATATCAGTTATCAGATTTTTATTTATCGTAAACATTGGCTTATTAAATTAAATGAGTCTTCAAATATTTTAGCTATATATGTATTTTTAAATAAATTCTCCGAAATCGTATAAATCCTTAAGACATGTCACAAAATTAAACAAATTGTATCCGTTTTAAAAACTAGGTGCATAAAATCCCTTTGGCCTTGAATACGAAAATAAATTATAGTTGAGATAGGTACATATTTTGAGTCAAAGTTAAGTATTGAAACATTTCTTTTCTTGAAAAGTATGTAATATAATATACAATTCTTGGTAATTGTTACACACTTGCAATCATTTGCATTGTTTGTTTACTGTGTTGCAGTAATGATGAGTATCAGGACCACCGTAATATTATGCACTTATTTTCTTCAATCAAACTACAGGCTTAACAAAAATCGCCTTATGGACATTCGAAGAAACGGAGACCGCAATCTGCGCAAACTTTTAAAATATCTCGCACGTTAAAATAAACATGGCTAATGTATGAGGAAGCTTTTCATAAATTGATGTTCGATGAGATTTTGTTTAAATTCTTTATAAACCGCTGTGGTTTACACAAATTCGTAAACTGTTCTGTCGTGCATGCCATGTCTTAGAAAAAGGCTAATTACCCAAAAGGCATACCACGTTTTGGGAAATTAGCTACACACGTTTTTACAAGTAATGAAATTAACTTATTTAACTTGAACTTGATTATTAACTCAAACGAAATTTTTGGTACTCAAATTGACCTTAGTTTGGAGCGTTTGTGGATTATGAGAAAGCTTGTCTATCGTATCGGTACTTGCTATTTCCCTTCAACTATGCCAACTAGCGGTACATCGAACTACTGAACCGCACTATGTCACAATACTATTGCATTGTAACTCAACATAAACAAATATATAACGAAAAGTAAAAAATTGTATAGCATACTTAGACAGTAAAAATTCGCGTTAATATTTTCTACGGGCTTCCTCCATTTAGATGCAGAAACCTGGCCTCCATCACCAAGTTATGTTTCGATTATTCCATAAGTAGTATTGTGAATTCAGTGTTTATGAACCTGGCTAGTTTTGGAAAACCTTTTATGTATTCTATGACTCATAAACAAAATGTTTAAAAAAGGACGATCGTTAAATTCGTTCGGGACGAATACTGTTTCAAAATTTTAGAATTCCAAGATGCAATTGATTGTTATCAGATTAGTTTTAAACTTATAGAGCTGCAAAATAAATGTCCTGTGTAAATGTTCTATGATTATAAGAGCATTTAAAACAATTTTGCTAATTAAATAATTGTGAAGTTATCTGTATTCATTAAAATATGTTCATATATTTATGTAATTATATTTTGTCAAAAACCATTTTGTAAGTATTTACACCTACAAACATTAGCTCCCCCTTATTATTTGGTTAGACGTTTTCATTAAAATTATCCGAATTTTTCGTCTCTCGCAGAAGATGTCACCCGTGCTTAAATATCATTTAATCGCTTCATTCGTGGTAGAAAGTGGAGCGGGGATATGATGTGTGTTTTTATTCTGTCATCACCCGAAGGAGTAATCGTCCTGAAAGTCAAGATCGTTTGTATACACTATACAACAAGACGTTATTGATTTTGAGATTTGATTTCCAAAAAATGTATACAAGCACTTAGTGAAAATGACCGTACTAATAATATTTTCGTTTTGTTTAGATGGCCCAGTACCGAATAAGACATACGCTTACAGTTTTAGAGGAGAAATAGTAAACGTGGAGCAAAATGAGATAGATTTGAAGGCAACATTTGATCCTGAGATATTTTTTAATATAATTTTGCCGCCAATCATCTTCCATGCTGGGTATTGTCTGAAAAGGGTAAGTATTCATTTGACTTTTCGTAACTTCAGATTCCATGACATTATTTAACTATTCATACTTTGTAAATATTTCAGACGCCAAGAATTAGAGTTTTTTTTTCAAATAGACAAATCGATTTCGAGCTACCACGTCGCAAAATATTGATGTCGTTACATTGAAAAAAAATCTTTCATCAAATCATTGTTATTGATTGTCTATATAGAAGTGCAATACAATAGTCGAAGTCGAAAGTCGTGTTGTAAGGTTGGGCTCGTAACATTTGTTTCAAGTTTTCCCTTTTCTCACGGTACCGGTTCTTACTGCATAACATTTTCTCTGTATCAGTGCACAAGAGAAAGTGTGTGGTTTTATTTCTTAGAGATACATGGAAAATCATAATAATTTAAATTTTACAAAGACCAGTGTGCGTTAATCGTTAAAATAATATTGTGTAATAGATCACCCGGAATTCTGTAACTGATAATAATAAAATACTCACCGTGTTAACTCATGTCTCACCCGTGACCATGGTGACTGCAGTCTCTGGTCTGCGCGGCACAGTAGACCATAATCCCTCCCAAAGTGGAGAAGCAGATAACAAACAGTGGGTCGTTAATGGGCTGGAGAGAGAGAGAGAGACGGAGAAATTTTTTGGATCCAAATAAATGTATTCACTTCAATGCACACAAATGCACTTCATTTAATATACAAAATTCAATGTAATAAAATTACGAATTCCCATGAGATGTTTGATCGAAACCCTTTTCTTTAGAAAGGAATATACGAGTCCCTACTGACTATACACGTAATGAAAATATCTGTAATGGTTTTTCTTATAAGTCCTCTAATAACTATAGGGTAAGAAATCCTTGGAAAAATGAGTTGGCGGATTTAATTAGATCAGAAGGCCAACCAACATAACTAATCAAGGACGTTAGCATACTCAATAATATAATACGTTTTGTAGGCATAATAACATTAATAACTAATTGCATTTAATAGAAGTTTCTGGCCATCTCCACTGTTGGATATAGCCTAGACCTTCTCATTTGAACGCCACTGTCCCTACATCTTAATAGGAAATTATTCCTCCTTTGAACATTTCATTTGGAACATACTATCCGTTTCGCAATTTTTTAAATTAATAAATGAATAAAATGACTGCAAAATGAGCAGCTGAGTAGACATCTGTTTTTCTCTTGACTACAGTGACTGGCAATGAATTTGTTTATTTAAAAATAAAATGTATTTTCTACGTAAAGTTTCTTACTTTGTGTTAAATAAAAGTGTAGTTACAAGATGTATGTTTTCTAAAGAATTTAGGACTCTTGTAGAATATGGAAATCGATAGAAGAGATCTTATAATAAGCATAATACAATAATTGTTTGACTAGGAGTACGCATATACCCATCCATCAATATTATGTATTTTATACTGTTTGTAATATCGAAACCTTAAAAGTACTGAACCCGTTCTGAAATGTATAAACAATTTGGGAGATTTCGTAATTCCTATGTTCTTTTTGTCAATTTATCCAAGAATGATTGACACCTCAGCAATAATCTATAGTTAAATTGTATAAAAACATATCCGTGTAACTTAAATGATACATAAATACAATTTTACAGAAATATTTCTTCCGTAACCTGGGAGCTATATTGACTTTCGCGATGGTTGGCACAGCTCTATCGGCTCTCTTCATCGGATCGGTTATGTATGGATGTGTACAACTGATGCCGGCTTCATTAGCATCGAGTTTCACCTTTTTGGACACATTGTATTTTGGTGCATTGATATCACCCACCGACCCTTTGACTGTGCTCGCGATATTCTCACAACTAAAGGTAAGTTGACATTACATTACGTTAATGTATTTACAGTAGAATTCTCATATTTTTTGCTGTCCTACAGGAAAAATAACTTCCGAGGAGTATAACCCTACAAAAAGTTTTTTTTTAATTTGTTCTCATATTCGAAAATATAAAAGTATTGCCGAAGTTTTAATCCATCAAAAAATTATCTGATAAATGGATTACATAGCTGTAATATAAAAAGTAATATATAATATCTTATCAAACATAACTCTAATTTATTCATTTTCATGTATTTTCCCTCATTCATTTTTTTTTTTAAAGAACGTCGAAACATTAGCACGAAGTTAGTCACAAGATTCCAACTTTCTTACCTATGTTTTGCAGACTGCAGTAGCACTAATAGGGTTCTTAATTACGTAGTACTATTTATGCTAAGCTACTAGATAGAGGTGATCAATAATTGACTAAAACCTATCCATCTACTGAAATATTCGAGATATCGAAACATTCCTTTTCGTAACTTATCGTAAAGTAACATGTGTAAGGAAGTGAAAACACAAACTTATTTAAATTCATCAACAAACACATCTAGTTATTGATCACAATAGTAAACAAGTGCTTCGCTTTTTCCCATTAGTTTATAGGCTAGGTAAAGCCAAAAAGTTAACAATGGAACACTTTCGACAATGTTCATTCTCATCATACCATCATGTTTTTATCCCATGGGGGTAGGCACAACGCAGAGAATTCCTTACACACTACTTCTTTAGCTTCATTTTACACTCGTAATTCTAATGAATTCTCAAATTGATTCTCTTCTCCAGCATTATTTATTCAGTTTGCCGTGAATATAAATATTCATGGACATTTCACACAACGTCCTCTGGTCCCAAGCTAAGCTTATATGCTTGTATTATGGGTACCAGAATACGGATAGAATACATTATACTACTTTTTTTTGTAAATACATACTTATAATACATAGAAACACCCAGACGCAGTACAAACATTAGTATGACAATTAGAAAAATCACACAAATGATTGTCCCAAGTGGGAGTCGAACCCGCGACCTCTTGATTGGCAGTCCGTTACATAAACCACTCAACCACGAGGCCCACTCACCGTCAATATGTAACGAATAGAGTGACACAACTTTTGAATTAATACCATAGATATAGGTTTTAGTGTCATGAGTCATTATTATGAGTGCCTAATATAATAGCTTATGCGATACACACGAGGCCTATAATAACTGGCATTATTTGATGTTATTTTGATAAAGAGTATTTTTGTGTATTGCACATGATTATATCATGTATTCATATGTATTTTTATAAAACTTATTTTAATCTTGAAATGATAAGGAACAATTAACAGTATTTAGTCACGTTTACTGCACTAGGACATTGTGAACCCAAATAATTACGCTACGTGATTCTCGTGACGTATGCATACGTCACGAGAATCACGTAGCGTAATTATTTGGGTTCACAATGTCCTAGTGCAGTTTTTATAGGCAGCTAAGTATAGTCAAAACAATTTAGCCAATAGCGAATTCCAAGAAAATTACACACAAAACAATTGAGCTTAAAAAAGAAAGAGCCATTAAATCTTGGTACACAAAAATTTTTTAAAGCAAGTGTCATCAAAACATTAATGGTCTTATTCATAATGACTTATCGGAGGTTTAAAAGTTCGCTAAAATCGGTTCGCGGAAATTGTCAAAAACTGTTATTCACAATAGTCTTTTTAAAACGTTTATTATCTCTCCGATAAAATCTCCGTTTAAAACTTCGACAAGTCATTATGAATAAGACCATTAGTACCTACCTACCTACTGTGTATTACAATATGAATTTATAAGTTGTCTTAAGGTCCAGTTTCACAATTATGTGCCTTTATCAATGACATTGACCAATAAAACATTAAATTTATCCATAAGTGATCGGTAGTTCACATAGTATCGCGATAGAGCAAAAATTTTTACCGGTAATACAAACTAATAAGCATGATGCAAGATATTTGTTTAGACATATCCTTGTGAGTTAAAATTATTAAAACTTTTGATGGTTTTAATTACATTATTTACACAAATTATATACTAGTATTATAAAGAGAGTTTGTTTGATCATCATCATCATCATAAAGTTACGCCTTTTTCCCGTGGGGGTAGGCAGAGACTATAGAGCGCCATCTGCTACGATCCAATCATACTTCCTTGGCTTCATCCACACTCATATGTTTGATTGAACGCGCTAATCTCGGGTACAGCTGGCCCGATTTCAAAAATTATTTTAGTGTTAGGAAGTATATTTATCGAGGAAGATTATAGTCATATAACATAATAAATAGAAGCATTTTATTTTATACAAATGATACTAATAGGAAAATTATTTTTACAGGTGGATGTGAATCTCTACGCGATGATATTTGGCGAGAGCGTTCTCAATGACGCAGTGGCTTTAGTACTTAGCGGGTAATTATTATTATTTGTATTTATGTTCACGCGACCTTGTCTCTTCATACTTGTGACTTAAAATAACGGGAAAAAACTGTTTGTTTTTTGTACTTTATTTGGTGTTTATACACTTGACGAGTTCAACTAATCTAATCGACTCACTGATTTTCGTGTGTTTAAAGTTTACAAAATCATGTGTTTATTAGTTGGTATTGTTTGTATTGATGTTTATTTTTTTGTTGAAGAACATATTTGCCGTAAAGAACTAATATTTGACGCAAACTATTATGACGAACTATTATGACGAACTATTAGACGAATTACTTACTGCGTTATCAGTCTAAGTGTCTTTTGTGACCCTACATCTCAGACCTAAACGAGGCCATGATAACTGAATAGTCTCCAAGACGTTGGGATGTATATAAACTACGCGTCTGATGCCGTAAAAAGTAGTATTATTCAAATAGAAGTATTGAGGCTTGCGAGATAATTGCGTGACCTCGATGTGACCTCGAACCGCGGTAGTAATCTTGCGTGCCGTATCATAAAGATGCTTGTTTATAAATAGAAATTCCACTTTTTCTACATGCTCATTCATGTGGGTTTTTTTAGCATAACTTGTTGTTTATACAATGTAATTCGGAATAATGCGGGTAATGTTTTAATGGAATGTGTCTATAGGTACATGTAGATAATTATTGTCCGTTGATAGTTATTCTGCAACAATTTTTTATCGATTTTAGTGTATAAGGATGTACTTACCTGATAAACTAAAATCGATATAAAATTGAAAAAATAAAGAAAAAATTAAAAGACTGATGTCTGTCTGAGCCCAAAAACATTACTGTCTATGGCATGCCAAGGTTTTTAATACCTGTGGCGTGTACCAAAGACACACAAAAGGATATGTCATATCACACACACATAGATATGTAGTTGGCTTCAAGCCAGCTGAGTGATTTACCCATAGACACACCATTTGTTATATCTGTGTATCAAAAACTTTCTGCCAAAGACGGTTAGCTACCAAGGTAACGCACACAAACATTAACGTGATTCCAGCGCACGTACACGTACAAAATCTAAATACACTAGTCGAAAAATGCGCACTTTTAAAACACACACACAGTCACTAAGAGACAAAAAGTATTTCTCTCGTAAGTTTTTCACCGGGAATAGCTTGACATTGGTGCCAATTCTAATGCGTCAAAAACTTATCTATTTAGTTAAGTTTTTGACAACTTTAGTTAAGTTTTTTAAGATAAATACTGAAAACAACTACCTATGGTGTATTTTGATTAATTGGCTTTTTCGTTGTACAATATTCACGTTTTTTTTTTAATTTTATTGAAGGGCTTTCTCGCTTGGCGACCATATCACCCTGTAAGAACTAGTCAACAAACGTTTATTTTAATTAGTATTATAATATATGTAATACACAGTTTTTACAATAATATTCATGGACATTTCACACAACGTCCTCTGGTCCCAAGCTAAGCTTATATGCTTGTGTTATGGGTACCAGAATACGGATATAATACATATACTACTTTTCTTTTGTAATCACATACTTATAATACATAGAAACACCCAGACGCAGTACAAATATTTGTATGACAATTAGAAAAATCACACATATGATTGTCCTGAGCGATTGACAATTAGAAGAAAGTTCATTTAACATTGCCAAATTGACACTATCAGTGTTATTTTTATGTTTTGAACCTAGAATTCTACATAAAAGGCACTAATGCAAACTCCTAATACTTCTATACTCAAATATTTAAATAACACTAACCTAATGCATTATTTATTTCATATCAGTCCATTATAAGATCTATAAACAGAAGATTAAAGTCTCGAGTATATTAGTAATTGGTACACCATTTTCAAAACTATGTTTATGTTTCAGAGCTATTCAAAATTATGAGTTGAGATACTCAAAAGATGGTGGATTTAACTTTACATCGTTCTTGGGAGCTGTCGGTAATTTCATTGGGATCTTCAGTCTGTCGCTGCTTGTTGGTGCTTTCATGGGCTGTCTTACGGCATTGATATCCTTTTTAATAAATACATTATTGTCTAAAAGAGGATATGAAAGAAATAAGAGTCATTACAGAAATGACGTCTGAAAGGATAGCATGGAAGAGCCTGTGATAGCATGTAGACTACGTTTTTATGCAAAATGGTGATTTCAAATTCTACACGTATAAAGTCACGGGCGACAACTAGTTTTCTATGTATTTATGTATGACTAGATGGCCCGCGACGCCGTACTTTTAAAATTTAGCAAGTTTTTGCCCATTCTGCAACATTTTACATTTTTCAATAATGTTTCGTTTTTATTAGTCGCAGCGTGATGTTTTATATGCCTGCCTCGATAAATCACACAAAAACAATTTTTAGTTTAGTACCATTATTTATTTATTTTTATTTTCTGAGATTAGCGCGTTCAAACAAACAGACTTAAGAATTATTAAGCTTTATTAAGAACAATAAGCTTAGGATACAATATAACAGATTGGTTTATATGTATAGCTTATATAATTATTTTCAATATCATTGAATTATTTACGAACTGTTACAGAATATTAATATGATGAGGATAATATTTCAGATATGTTAATTTTACCTCAATGTAACTCATGGCGGCTATCGAATAATACAAAGTACTGTTTATTGAACATAGTAGAGGTTTACATTAATACATCCACAAAAAAAAAACCTAGGCTTTGATGCCCTAAAGCCCGGTTTCCACTGCGAAAGGGTAATGTGCGGAAAATGGTTAGGCGGAACGGACTCCTTTTTAATTAAATAGGTTTGAGATTCCACCAACGAAGAGTTGGTGCTCCCTAGAACTGAGCGAGCTCATTTCTACTCTTTCTACACGCTCGGCTCTTTCCGTCCGACTATTTGTTGGTGGAAATACAAGTATGCAGTTTGCGTTTGCGAGTTTAACGAAGTCATTAATGGGTCCGTTCCGCTTGCGGTGGAAACCGGGCTTAACGCTGGTCGCATACGCCTAAAAATGTTCATATTTTGGTCATGTTTTCCCCCTTGCCGACGTTGCTGAATAACAAATGACAGACCGGCGAACGTCGATGAGGTACTATTATGAGTTTCTTTGTGTCTTTGTACGTAATGCTAAAAGACCAGTAACTCAACACTAGTCTGTGTTTCATATACAAACCTACAAATAAAACTAAAAATAGCCCTCAAAAAGGTCAATTCTTTAATAACTAAAAAAACAGGATACCTACTCATTTGTGTGATATTTATAAATATGTATCATGTAAATGTTTGTACTGCGTCTGGGTGTTTTCTATATGTTATAAGTATGTATTTACAAAAGAAAAGTAGTATATGTATTCTATCCGTATTCTGGTACCCATAACACAAGCACATAAGCTTAGCTTGAGACCAGAGGACGTTAAATGAAATGTCTGTGAATATTTATTTATTATAATTTATTCTTTTATAAAATTAGTACTGTGGTGTTGATTACTAATTACTTATTAAAGATAGTTTAAAACTTACTATTACGATGATGGCATGCATTTCTAATCTTTAATTAACTAACGGATACACTAACCTTAATCTGTGTTATTGATTGCTTATATTTGGTTTTGTTATCTACTCCAGTATATAATATTTTTTGCAATTATATTTGTATTTTCCATGTAGGTATAGTATTATCAAAACAATGAATAATAAAATTAAGTGCTCAATGATTAACCAAACATGTGTTCTTATCTCTAATATAGTTATTGATATAGTTCAGATACCTTTTAAAACAATACCCAGTATTTAAAGCGCTAATAATTGATAACTATTAGGGTTCAGATACATATATTGCAATACAACCATAACGTTCCTGGAATTTAGTACCTACTGCGAACTTCTGTTCTTGAAGTTATATGTGTAGCTCCTTAATTTATATTTAAGCTTTTTATATTTAAATAATTTATGGACAATACACACGCTGGTCCCAAATTAAGCTATATTTCTATGCTTGTGGTATGGGGGGCCTAAATACGAATATCCATATAATGGATAACGGTCTATAATATTATCTTATATATAAAATTCACGTGTGACAGTGTTAGTTACCGTACTCCTCCGAAACGGCTTGACCGATTTTTATGAAATTTTACATGCATATTCAGTAGGTCTGAGAATCGGCCAACATCTATTTTTCAAACCTTTTTTTTTTAGTATGGCAAAACAACGTTTGCCGGGACAGCTAGTTCTTTTCTAAATACATACTTATTACCCATAGGAAACACCAAAACGCAGCCAAAATATTTATAGGACTAATATAAATATCCTACAAATAGATGTACTGTGCGAGGATCGCACTAGCTACCTTGTAAACGGCCCTCTCAAATATTAGTTTCTTAGTAGTGTTTTTTTATAAGATTATTTTCGGCGAATTCCCTCTTTATACATATTAGAAACTTTAAGCCTTTATTATTAGTATGGACTGTTAAGCCATATTTCCTTCATTAGGAAAGTAAATAAATATAAATATTCATGGACATTTCACACAACGTCCTCTGGTCCCAAGCTAAGCTTATATGCTTGTGTTATGGGTACCAGAATACGGATAGAATACTTATACTACTTTTCTTTTGTAAATACATACTTATAATACATAGAAACACCCAGACGCAGAACAAACATTAGGATGACATTTATAAACATTACACAAATGTTTGTCCGAGGCGAGAATCGAACCCGCGACCTCATGATCGGCAGTCCGTTATACGAACCACTAGACCACGAAGCCCGTCAAAGTAAGAGTAAGTAATAAATTAAAAAGTAAAGTGAATGATTATGCATCGCCTTTTAATTTAATATGATTATGTTTACCATTTTTAGGGTTCCGTACCCAAAGGGTAAAAACGGGACCCTATTACTGAGACTTCGCTGTCCGTCCGTCCGTCCGTCCGTCCGTCCGTCCGTCCGTCCGTCCGTCTGTCACCAGGCTGTATCTCAAGAACGGTGATAGCTAGAGAGTTGAAATTTTCACAGATGATGTATTTCTATTGCCGCTATAACAACAAATACTAAAAATAAAATAAAATAAATATTTAAGGGGGGCTCCCATACAACAAACATGATTTTTTTACCGTTTCTTGCTCGATACTAATAACGTTGCCTTATGTTGCATAGATAATGGTACGGAACCCTTCGTGCGCGAGTCCGACTCGCACTTGACCAATTTTATTTAACAAATAAATCCTTAACCTACCCACACATGACTAAATTTACTCATGTACGTGAGTGGCCTCTGTTGGAATCCGCGCTGTTTGTTCTCATGTCATACGCGGCGTTCCTCATTGCTGAAGTCTGCGAACTAACTGGTATGTATTATATTAATTATTTCAGCCTCTTGTTTTTAACAGAATAATGTTCCGCTGTAAGTTATAAGATTTCGTAATGGGAGGGTATTTTGATATTTTATTACAAAATGATCAGGCGTGGTGGTATAGTTTATGTTTTAAGATTTTCATCTGCTGCAGCTGCAGAAGACCGATATATACTTGTGTAGCATAAAACCAAGGAGTTGGAAAAATGAGGTTTTGACACAAGTTTTCTTATTCCATAGAATGCACCGCGATCAAATTCAGACATCACAGTAATCTTAATGTTATTGATTTTTATGACAAATTTTTGATGATAACAGTCAGATCTCAGTACCTATCCTATATTTTTAACAATTATATTATTGTTATATTCTCACAAGTTAATTTGAAGTTTCTCGCTATAAGACACGGTGTGAAGTCTTATGATATTATGTTTATCGTAAAGATGCTCTGGAAGAACGAAAAAATTTACAGCTAAACATAAAACTTCCTTATTTATTTAAGTCGGTTAACAGATATTGAGAAATTGCAACAATGTCCACAGGTGTGGTAGCAGTGTTGTTCTGCGGTATATGTCAAGCTCATTATACATACAACAACTTGTCATCCGACTCAAGAAACCGAACCAAACAACTGTTTGAACTGCTCAACTTTTTGGCTGAAAACTTTATATTTACATACATTGGAGTTTCTATGTTTACGTTCCCGAAACATCACTTTGATCCATGGTTCATTATTGCCGGATTCGTATCCTTTATAGAAATATATAATAATACAATTTTTAATTAATTAATCCAGGTTGTGACGGATGAAGAATCCAATAGTTACCACCCCATTTCTTCTCCAAAGTGCTCTAAGAGCTAGCTAGAGATTTCAAATAATTAACACTGGTAAGAGACTGATAACTTGAAGCTAAACTCTATGCCAACATATAAGTAGACCAGCTACCCTTCCGAAGTGGAGGTAACCCGTGCCCAACAGTGGGACATTAATGGGCTGGAGAGAAAGATACGATTTTTAATGGTCTTTAAAACAAATTTCGGTTTAAATGTTATGTTAAGCGGTGTCACAATTATAGGATCGATGATGTTGACCTAGATTTGATCCATATCCGATGCTCATCTTCAGGACGAGTGCGCAGACTTTCCGACGTGCATTATTATAAATCTAACTAGAAGAAATCCCCTGCGGGGACGGATTAAGAATACAAGTGTCACCACCCCATCTCCTCCCAAGGGTGCTGTAAAAGTCAGCTAAGGGATATTGCGCACAGATAACACTCTCTGAGAGACGGAAAACTTGAAAGTAAACCTTGTGCCAATACGCCTGGTCAACGCGGCACAGTAGACCATAATCCCTCCCAAAGTGGAGGAGACCCGTGCCCAACAGTGGGACGTAAATGGGCTGGAGAGAGAGAGAGAGAGAAGAAATCACTTCCAATATGTATTTAATAATAAAAAAAAAGTATATGTATATTATTATATTTTTATTATTAGTTATATATTATGTTTGTTCCTTTGCATTTTCCTTAACAATATAACAGGTGACATCAACTTTAGGCCGTGCCATCAACATTTATCCACTATCCTTCTTGCTCAATTTGGGAAGGAATCCACCGATACCAATGAACTTTCAACACATGCTGTTCTACTCAGGTAAGATTAGTATTCCTTCAACAAATTGTGTAAATAAACATTTATAATTATCTAATCTTAGTATAAAACAAAGTCGTTATTTTTGTATTTATGTCCCTATGTGAGCTTATATCTTCAAAACTATGTAACAGATTTTAATGCGGTTTGTTTTTATTAGATAACTAGCTTTTGCCCGCGACTCCGTCCGCGTGGAATTATGAAAATATTTATTTCGCAATAAAAGGTAGCCTATGTCCTTTCTCAGGGTCTAAAGATTGTCTGTGCCAAATTTCATTAAAATCGGTTGAGACGTTTAAGCGGGAAAGCGTAACAGACAGACAGATTTACTTTCGCATTTATAATATTAGTAGGGATGTGGTTTAAGAGGATGGGTTTTCAAGGACAAGATATTTATAAATGTCATACAAATGTTTGTACTGCGTCTGGATGTTTACTATCCATTATATGTATGTATTTACAAAAGAAAAGTATTCTATTTGTATTCTGGTACCCATAACACAAGCATATAAGCTAAGCTTGCGACCAGAGGATGTTGTGTGAAATGTCCATGAATATAATAATCATAATAAATATTCACACAACGTCCTCAGGTCCCAAGCTAAGAATATAAGCTTTTTTAAAATTTATTTATTAATTATCTCCTAACGCGACGCTAAAATTTTATCTAAACATAATTGGCATTGTTCATAATTTTTGACCTGCTGTTTTTATATTTATTTTAGAAAATATAGACTATTTTATGCAACTAATTTCAATATCATTGAAATATTCACTATATAGAATTTTTAAAAAATACTTGAAGATATTATTTTAAATGTTGTGACGTCATCGTTGTACGCAATCTGTGTATTGACTTTTCCTGATAGACTTAAGACAGATTGC
The DNA here is from genome assembly GCA_916999025.1 of Orgyia antiqua. Taxonomy (NCBI): domain Eukaryota; kingdom Metazoa; phylum Arthropoda; class Insecta; order Lepidoptera; family Erebidae; genus Orgyia; species Orgyia antiqua. Next base: position 28,519,829 of record OU779862.1, read on the forward strand.
AATACATCTTTTCAAAGTTGCCAAGTTGATATAATAGACCAATTTCAACTCCACCTCAGAGTAGTATATCCCTCAAAACGTCTTAATATTTTAAGTCTTTTATTTCAAGGGCAAATAGAGATCATTAGCTTTTTTGGAAAAATAATTAATATAGCAAATTTTCCGAAAAAAACAATGGATCATGATCAGAAACTCTATTCCCCGAAATGGTTTTTGAATTAAGAGTTTTAAAAAAATATGAACAATGCCAATTGTTATACCAACAGGTCTTCGTGGTGCTATGTCATTCGCTCTAGCCATTCGTAACACAGTGTCTGAAGCTCGTCAAGCAATGTTAACAACTACATCTATGATAGTTATAGCAACTGTTGTATTACAAGGAGGTGCTGCAACGCACGTGCTCGCATATTTACGTATACCTACTGGGTACGTATTTAATATTTATATGTAAACTAGCTGACCTGGCAAACGTTGTATTGCCATACTAAAAAAAAGTATTAAAAAATAGATGTTGGCCGATTCTCAGACCTACTGAATATACATGTAAAATTTCATAAAAATCGGTCAAGCCGTTTCGGAAGAGTACGGTAACTAACACTGTGACACGTGAATTTTATAAATAAGACTATCAAGTGATGGGTAAAAATATACACATACCTAATTCCATCTAGGTGCTGTAATGTTAACGGAGAAAATTATATTGATAATAGTACCAATTCTATGTGCACAACAAAACTTGAGTAAAAAATGAAAATTGATAGTCTCAATAACACTATTTGTTAATTTTAAATTAACATTCTTATTATAAAAGTTATAGGCTAAAGATTTTTATACTAATATAAACTAGCTGTTGCCCGCGACTCTGACCGCATGGAATTTTGAAAATTTTCCCCGTGTTTGCAACGTTTTTCACTACTGCTTCGCTTCTACTGATCGTAGCGTGATGGTATATAGCCGAAAGCCTTCCTCGATAAATGTCCTATCTAATCTAATACTGAAAGAATTTTTCAAATCGGACCAGTGGTTCCTGAGATTAGCGCGTTCAAACAAACAAATTCTTCCGCTTTATAATATTAGTATTGATGTGTACAATTGATAGGTCTCGTGGTTTTTTGTGTGATATTTATAATTGTCATACAAATATTTTTACTGCGTCTGGGTGTTTACTATGTATTATAATTATTTGTATTTACAAAAGAAAAGTAGTTTATGTAGTCTATCCGTATTCTGGTACCCATAAAACAAATATATATGCTTAGCTTGGAACCAGAGGACGTTGTGTGAACTGTCTATAAATATTTATGGTCTTATTCATAATGATGAATCGGAGGTTTAAAAGTTCGTTAAAATGGTCAAATATTGTTATTCTTATTAGTCTTTTTACGCTAAAATGTTTATTATATCTTTATTATCTCGATAAAGTGACATTATTTTATTGTTTAAACCTCCGATAAGTCATTATCATTATAAATAAGACCATTTTATTATTTAAAAAACCAATGATATAGCCAATGATACAAAATGCACCAGTATTGGTAGGTATCAATGTTTATGTAATTTACAGGCAAAACAATAACGATGAGAACGACGCACTACCATACCGAGACGTCAGAAGTGTAAGTGATATATTAAATTATAAGCATCATAGAACATTTTCTTAGTATACCAAATTGCGTTAAAAAAAAACTAGTAAACTAGTTTAACAGTACTAGTAAAGTAGTGTTGTCCACTTACAGACTTCATTTTTATCGATAGATTTATTACGCTTTCTTCACATTTGAATCATTTGTGTATGTGAAACTTAAAACTGGATATGCTATTAAAAACTAGAATGGCATAGTTTCAGGACTATTACAGATAGAAAAAGTTTTTTTTTTTATATCTATTTGGCTTCTGTTACACTGTTAACAATTTGTAGTGTTTAATAGTTTATGTCGCATTGTATTTGTCTTATTAGTTGCTTATATTGTGCTAATGTTCTAAATAACTTATTTGATTGTATCTACTTTAATTTGAATATACTCAAAAGAAAATAGCATACAACAGGGCCTCCAAAATTAAATGGAACGTAATTCTTATATCTGTCGTGATTTTTTATTGACTAAATTTGGCATAAATTATCTGTACTATTCGTTGGAGTCTACTATTATGGAGTTTAAATGTGTTGTAAAAAATATTAACATCTTACTGCGGTGCAGGTAGAATATTTCTATGTTTGAATGCATGTATGTTATGGTGCCTAGAACCTAAATATTATACGAAACTTAGCCTCAATTTGTTTTGCACTGTAAAATCCCGTGGGTAAAAGCACTTAATTATTTATCTATTTCTCTATAAAGGACGTGTCGCTGGTGGTTCTTCTCGAGATATATATTTTTATTGGATTGTGGTCAAATAAAAGATTCTTTCTAAGAAGACTGATATTGAAAACAAAGATTTTAATATTGCCACTTAAGGCTATATTTATGGACTTGATCTTTAACAATGAGAGCAAATCTGTATTTTCTGTATATAAAGACATGATGTCTACATACGTATTACTAACTACATAGTAATAAAAGAGATATGCCAGTCTATTATCCTTGACCCATGATCGTACTTCTGTTCATTTATGCCTCATTACTGTCTCTGAATTCAAATAAAAAAATTCCACGTAAGCTCTGCCCATCGCTGGATGTGTTTAGTTATCGGATGTGTAAAGGTCGAATCGTAAAGGGTCTACTTATGATAAAAATAGAGATAATAATTCTCTGTATAATATCTGGTGTAGTGCTAGTGTTGTACAAAAATACTCGAGAGTTTGTAAGAATATAACTCGAGTTGTATTACTAGTAGTGGCGTGGGCATTACCGCATGTAATTAATTTAACATTATTCTGGCAGCTCTACCAGGCTACGGACTTCGATCAATCGGTATGTATAATGCGCACGTTATGTACATAATGGAGCTTTGGGTGTTCATTATATGTTGTCATAATGCTTTCTATCATGTTACTAGTAAATCTTTTTCTTATATTAACAAATGGGGGAATATGATGCCAAATTTGATTCGATTCTGGGTATTACGGTGTGTTCTATTCAACTAACTACTAGATAAACCACGGTAGAGAATTATATATCTTAACTCAAATGAAAATACTAACGATAAGTTTGCATATAAATTATTATTATCTGTGTATTTTGATTTGGTGACAGCTACACGGCGTTATTCAATACAAATTTTTGAAGAAGATTTACAGTTTTTCCAGGTTTATTCATATTTATCCCTGTCTCAATAAGTGTTATCCTATTACGGACGTAGTAATAATATTGTATTTATGTAACAATAGTTGGTGAACTACTGTGAAATTGCGTACTCACACGCCACTAGTATTTAAAAATGCGCTTTCGTTTCAGCTAAAATCACATTTGTTCAAGGTATAAAATTCTTCTTGTATCTATAAACGCTTCAGATGTGACGTGATTTCATAGTATATACCTACCCCCTCATGATGAATCCAGATGACGAAGGCTGGTCTTTACATTATGTATAACTGAAATACATTTATTGTTCAGCCTGCTGAATTAGGTTTCGGCCTCCGTAACTTGGAGTCGACGCAACCGGCCAGTTGCGACAGAGCAACAGTAAGACTAATAAATAAATGCACGCATACAATATTCGTATACTTGCACGAGTCTTACTTCTATAACAATATTAACTTATTTTATGCACAAATACGAGTATAATCATATTAACAAACGCTATTACAGTACGTGCCAAATGTAAAACTGCGATAAACTGTTTTATGAGTAATAAAGGAAGAACATTCACTTTGCTACTTCGAAAGTATTTTGCGTGGTGTGTGGTGGGATTTTTTGATCTAAAAAAATTCGTGATTCAAAAAATTGTAAAATCTAAATTCGAATTCTGGTATTATATTTTTTTTTTTGCCAAAAGAATATCGATATTACTGTAATATTATTACGAGTATGTACACCAGCCCTAGCCAGCATTTTTGCGTTTAGTTTTTTCTGATCTTTTTACGCCTGTTATACTTTTCCTGAATTTTCAATGATATTATTTTTAAATGTTTTTAATTTTGTTTAAGTTTTGCACGTACTGTAAACTAATAACAGCTAATATGGAATAACCAATTATTCATATAAACTAACTGTGCATTTTACTGGAATAAAAGTAACATATCTACTTATATTCTAATTACAATGATATTAAACACCATTGACATAATATTATTATTCCTTAGCCTTGTAACTTGTAAAATATATTATGCATGAAAAGTTTTGTATATTTCCATCTTTAACATTTTTGATAAACAATAAGGTGAAATCAGTGGTGTATCATAACGTTGCCGCTATTAATTTAACTTTGTAGTACAGTGTTTCCCAACTTATATATACGTCGTGACACCTCAAAAAACCCCACAAAAATATTGTTTGTTCGTAGGTCACATTTTTTTTTTCTTTAACTACTGCACTATTCTTGTAAGATACATGAAGATTGGGAAACGCTGTTGTAGTGCATGATAATTTATTTTTAATTTATTGCTTTGTTTGGTTTCCTTTTAATATTTAGACCGGGCGCATGGTAGTTAAATGGTCTAATGGAGCGAAAGAAGTGGTTATGCCTTGGCAACTCAACCAAGTATGTAAATACATTTATTTATGTTATATTATTGTACGTGACACACGCATGCATGATTTGCATGAATCTAATGCATTGCATGGACGTTATGTTGTCTGTAAAAAACAATTGTAAGTTATTTTCAGGTGTCTAAGAGTAATTCAATTACTGCCAATAAGGCGCAGATTATAGTATTATTTATAGTATAGTATAATATCGGGTTCGATTCCTGGCCATTTGCTGTGTGTGGTTATTTTTTGGCTGTCGAATATTTTTTTAACTTGGCTAGCAATTAATCTAACTTATGTACGCCCTTATTCAATGGAGTGCACAGAATAAAGTCGTTCATAATAACCTAATTTTTCTGTTCATATTAACCAAATTTAATTAATTTACTTTAATTTGCCTCTATTTCTGCATGTTTGATTAACATCATATTTGCGTGAAATGCTTTAATATAATTATCTATACTTATAATAAATCTGTAGAGAGGTCAGTTCTGTACATGAAATATATTTTCAAAATAACTATCAGGGGGTGATTAGTGATCGATACTGATGCCAAAAATGCAATCAGTAAAATGTTTGTGTCTGTCTGTCCGTCTGTATGTTCCTTATAGAAACAAAAACTACTCGACGGATTTTAACGAAACTTGGTACAATTATTCTTCATACTCCTGGGCAGGTTATAGTATACTTTTCATCACGCTACAATCAATAGGAGCAGAGTAGTGAAGGGAAATGTTGGGAAAACGGGAAAAGGTGCTCCATTTTTTAAGCTTCCGTCGCGTGTGCAGCCTTAATGGTTAAAGTTACATACGAGGGGAGGTCCAAAAGTTCGTGGAATGGAGGGGATGGAGTGGGGATAGGGGCGCTCGCTTAGTGTCATACTAATTGGGGACTCATAATTAGTATATAAATGGAGTTTCAGCCCTATTGCGTCATTCGTTTACGAACACTCGCCTGCTAAACACGTCAATCCGGAAGAAAACTGAAACTATGGAGAAAATTGAACACCGTGCGGTCATTAAATTCCTTACCAAGCAAGGAAAGAACGCTCAGACCATTTTGAATGAAATGGAAACTGTTTACGGGGAACAGTGCCCTAGTAAATCAATGATTTACAAGTGGCATGGTCTTTTTAAACATGGTCGGGAGTCGATTGAAGACGACCCCCGCTCAGGAAGGCCAGTTGAGGCCACCACATCAGACATCGTCGAAAAAGTGGAAAAAATTGTACTGGAGGACACCCGTTTGAAGAAAAAACAGTTATCTGCATTAGTTGGAGTATCAGATACCACCATTTTGCGAATCCTACATGACCACCTGGGTATGACAAAAGTCAGTGCAAGATGGGTACCGAGAATGCTCACGCCGCTTCAAAAACAGCAGCGCGTCGAAGCGTCAAAACATTTTTTGGAGTTGTGTGGCGACGATCCTGGACCGATTTTGGAGCGAATTGTTACCGGCGATGAAACATGGGTTCATCACTTTGAGCCTGAGTCCAAACAAGAGACCATGCAATGGCATAAAAAGGGGACACCACCGCCAAAGAAATTCAAAGTGTCGGAGTCGGCTGGAAAGTTGATGGCTACTGTTTTTTGGGATTGTGAGGGGATAATACTGATTGATTATAAAGAAAAGGGCAGGACCATAACCGGAGAATACTACGCAACAATACTAGAAAAATTAAAGGATGCCATCAAAGAAAAACGTCGGGGAAAATTGACCAAGGGCGTGTTGCTCTTGCAAGACAACGCGCCGGTTCACAAGAGCAAAGTTGCAATGGCTGCTCTACACACGCATGGCTTCGAATCACTAGTCCACCCACCCTATAGTCCAGATCTGGCCCCAAGTGATTTTTATTTGTTCCCCAATTTAAAAAAAGACTTAAGGGGAAGGAAATTTTCCGACGACAATGAGGTAAAGGAGGCAATTTTGGCTCATTTTGAGGGAAAAGATAAAAAATATTTTTACGATGGTTTAGAAAAATTAATTCATAGATCTAATAAATGTATTCAGCTTAAGGGTGATTATATTGAAAAGGAAAAATAAATTTACTGTTTCATTTTTACTAAAACCCTTTCATTCCACGAACTTTTGGACCTCCCCTCGTAGAAATCATGTATGACGGAAATATTCTACATAAAAGTGTCTAATAAATATCCCGAAACAGCACATACTTATCTATATTTTATGGTTGACTCACAATAACACGTGTAACTCCTGATAGCTTAGCAGTTCGTTCATTCTGATTATATTTGTTTACTCTTACGTTTATAATACTCTCACTCAAGCAGTAGTTAAAATTGTTGCAAAAACGGGGAAAATTTCCTAAATTCTACGCGGACGTAGTCGAGGGCAACAGCTAGTTTTTAAATATAATATAAATCAGCCGTCATTATTAGGTACTAAGGTGATAGTAATACATAAAAATTATGACTAAAATTGCAAATAACAGTTTGTAACCTATTAATGAACGTGGTACCTACTTATAACCGATAAAAGAGACCGAAGATATCAGCGTCAATCAGTATTTTATTCAGGTTGTTCCTTTTTGGTATAATTAAATTAGCAAGTAAAAAACGTTATTCTATTAGCTATGAAAAATATCTTCCTCGTGTCGTATAATTAATTAGACGACTTGACGGTTATATTGAAATTATAGGAAACACCGCGTGATCGCGGGGACGGTACCAGTGGACAGAAAGCTCGGTTAGCTCGACTATGGGGCGCTGTGGACTCGAAGTTATTGAAACCACTTCTAACACACGCACGCCCGCCCCTAACGGAGACGTTGCCAACGTTCATGGGACCTATTGCAAGAGTTCTCACCACAACACACCAATATACACAAGCAGTAAGTCGCTAGCTTGATTTGATCACTTTTAATTCAAATCACATAATGTATATTACCACTCTATTTAGTATCTTTCTATTCTAACAGAGCTAAAATCGTTTAAAAGAGACAGAAATCTAAACCCCATACCACCACGCTTTGTTAGCATTATATTCGTGGTGGAGTGGTTCTTGTAACGGACTGCCGATCAAGAGGTCGCGGGTTCGATTCCCGCTTGGGACAATCATTTGTGTGATACTTATAAATCTCATACAAATGTTTGTACTGCGTCTGGGTGTTTACTATGTATTATATGTATGTATTTACAAAAGAAAAGTAGTTTATGTAGTCTTTCCGTATTCTGGTACCCATAACAAAAGCATAGAAATATAGCTTACTTTGGGACCAGATGATGTTGTGTGAAATGTCCATGAATATTTATTATTGTGCCTTATAATTTTGCTTGATCTATCATAATACCATTTTCTAGCTCATCTAGTAAGTGACGATAAAAGTTGCCCGAAAGTTAAAAACTTTAAATTGCCCACAAACCCATACATTATACGTTACGCTTTTATTCGTCCTTAAAATTTAATCTATTAGTTTAGATACTATTATCTTTTATTTTTAGGATAACACACTGCGAAGAACTGATTCAGATTCTGACTTATGTATCGACGAGCAGCAGCCTGCTCCTACCACTATTGACCCACAGGTACATACGGCTTTCATTTTTTTCTTTTTTATTACTTATTTAAAAAAAAACTACTGATTTATTTATTGTATATCTTAATATGACTACGCTCTTTTCTTCTTAGATAATGTTATTAAAAATCTTATAAAATATAATGAACTCTGATTATGAGATTGACGACGTGGTAGAATCATTTTTTGTTAGTGTCCTATCTATATTTTACTTATAAATATATCAAAGATATTCTATTATTTATATTGCTTTCTAATATATTCGTACTGACCAAGATAATTAAGTGTACGTTATGTTTCTATCCACAACTTTAAATATTTTACATGGCACAAAGTACACGTTACGGTAACAAAATAAACGACTATACGTTTATTTTGTTACCGTAACGTGTACTTTGCGCCATGTAAAATATTTTTAAGCATTTCTTTTGCCAGCTAATATTTTAAATATTCTAAAGCCGAAGTTATTTTTTGAATAAAAATATTTCTATTTGTACATAATATGTATTTTATTTAATATAAATTATGTTTGCATATAATATTTACGTACTATATCATATTTTCTTTGTTTCGTTGCAGCTATCGATTACTGTTCGGAATGGATATGGGCATGTTTGAGCTTTTTAGCGTTAGTGATCTTCGGCTGTGATATAAAATTTGCTCTATAGCATATACAAAATAATATATCATTAATAGGAAGTGTTAATTATTACACGCAGCAATTGTGGCCTGGAGTTGTGGACACAAGGATCTCGGTAGAAGGTATCACGGGAAGTAACATATAATATATAAATGTGAGCGACCCATTTGTACCATTAAGAATATTCATAGCTTGTTTTGCGCTCTAATTTTATAATAGCTTTATTGTATTGCCAAAAGTGCTATGTGATACTATTTATTCGATCCTCATTTCATTGTCTTTAAAATTGTATTCTAAAACAGGCTTTCAAAGTTCAATGTACATCAAATCGGCCTGATTCTCGTCATAACATTACCTAATAATAGACCTACTAGCCAATCAGATTAGGCAATTGGCTTTTAATTTGTCATATGATGATATATAACCAATATAGTAGGCAAGCGTTAGTTTCTAGAAAAATTCAGCCAGATCGGTCACCGTCGCAGTTTTCTAGGTAAAGCCATATTTTTTGCATACGTATACATAGATTGGTTAATAAGTTATTCGTATAAGCATATTATTCCTGCTTTTATTGTATGCAAATACGTTACCGCCATCAAAAACCTTAGACATTGGTAAAATTCTGATTTAAGATAATGTTCAAGCAAAACTTAACTCAGGAAGATCCAAGTTAACCTAGGGTTTTTTTTTATTTTCAGTATACAGCTGTATTTTATTGTATTATTTCTGAAATAACCACGAATTTAATTACGATTTGATGTCATATTGCCTGGATCTGATTATAATATTGAAACTACAATGCAATTATGTTTAGTTACTCTCGTAATAGGTAATAATATTCATTATCTGTATATTTTTATATCTATCGCGACTATTGGTATAAACTATATTAAGTTCCTTTATTTATAGCCTTGATTTTGTTCTTTAGTAAGATTCTAACTGTGGACTTTGGTGAAGGTCAAACAAAAGGGTAATGGGGGTAACCCCCTTTGACATAATGTTACCCCCTTACCGGATTGTGGCCATGGTGGTGCGTGGAGCCTTACCGAGTCGTGGTAAGGCTCAACGCACCACTATGGCCGGTAGAACAACAGGAGAAAACATAAGTAGAAATGCCCGATTTAATATTATTGTCAATATTTAATGTGTTTAATTTTAGAATGTGCTCGTTCGTTAGATATTCTGAGGATCTACCCAATAATCTTTAACTTTGTTCCTTTAATAAAAGTTAAATAATAATATATTAATTCGATATATGCACTGACGAAAGTTGTTGCTGATACTTATTCTTTTTTTTTTTTTTGGATATTTTTATAACCATGTTAACTGTGTAGTAAATTTTATTTTTAGAAAAATAATGCACTATTTGGCTAAAAACAATTCTCAGTCTTAATAACACAAAGTAAAAAAGTTATATTATCGTCACGTGCGACTTTGTTCTATGCATAAAGTCGTATTTTAAAAGAATTTAGTAGGTACTTACCCTGTGTTTGTTGCACTTAGCTTCATACTATACGTTAATGAGCTCTTTTTTAACACGTCATGTAAATGATTCTAGTCTATTATTATTATTATGTACAGTCGCAGTCACAAGTCTAACCGTTTCTAATGTTATTCTCGTTTAAAAGTGTACATTAGTACACACTGTGCTTACATATTTTCTATAATTTTTAACCTCAGAGTCTTCAACGCCCAGCGAAACTTATTGCACTTCTGTGTACATAGGCGGATTTAATGCTAAAAGCATTATCTTGTCAATCTACAATTTTTTCTATATAATGACAAGTTATTGTAAATATCACCTCTTTATATGCTTAGTTTAGCGTATTCTATTAGAACTGGTTGAGAGCGTGACCGCGACTGTAATAAATATTCGTTTGGAGTACCATGGGCGAAGCCAGGAGATATTGTTTATCATTTTGCAAAAAAAAAAACAATATACTGGAATTACGATTCCTTTATTTTCGTCAAACCTTGATTGAAAATCCCGGCTAAGCTATGCGTGTTTGCTCTAATTAGAACAATTCGAATTATCTTTGTTATTACCACGAAATGGGCGGGTAAATTATAATTGTTAGCCTTAGATGTGATTAGGCTTTAAAATTGATTATTAAATTGACCTATGTGTATTATGACTATTTTTGACTCGTGTTTCTATCACAGAGATGATTTTTATATATTTCGGGATTCTGTATGCGTTTGACGAAGACTACTTAAAACATTAATCTTGTTGTAATGTTCGTTTAAATACTAGTTTTATTTCTAAAAATAAGTAGTCAGTCGCTTTGTTTTTAGACTTTATTGCTTGTACAAAATTACTCATGCTTTACGAAGAACCGGTGTCTAATGCAAAATTGCTAAGCAAAAATCGCATGTAGGATAATCAAGCAATGGTGTACGCAACTGTACTTTTTGTACCAAATAAATAAATATTGCTGAAATTGATAATTTATGTGCACGAGTCAAATTTTATAAAATAAATTTTACCCACTGAGTGTTGTTATGTATACGTTAAAATGTGTTGTGTAAAATTAATCTGCTTAGTTTTTGAAACTATAAGCATATTGAATTTCTTTGTGTAATAAAATTTGATTTCAATCTTATATTTTGTTTTTATTTTTGTTTAGATCGTAACATATCGCCCTTTAGTCTGTGCCTACCCCTATTGAATAAACACGTGACGGTATGGTAATTATTGCATATCATCTTAATACTTTCAAGGCTAGTACTTAAAAAAAACAAAAGTAAGTAATACTTATTTTATTTCATATAACAACATCCATACTTAATGACTAGTAAAAATAATTGCAATGAGATCAATGTGAAATGCTTAAAAGCTATCGCCATAATAAATACTTAAAGTGCATAGTAACTCGTGCAATAGATGCTGTACATAAAACTTGTTTGTTGTTGACGAAAGGAGAATGGGGGGATTTTAATTAACAGTCACGACAAGTAGTAGGTTACAAATTGACATGTAAATTGATTTCGAGATAGATTTTTATTTCTTTTAAAGGGGGTAGTCTTGAAAAGTTTGAGAACCACTATCTTAATACAATGTGAAGTTTATCAGATGATAGCGTGAACGCCTGTAGACGCTCTGTAAGCGCAAAAGTATCTATATAGATTTTTATGGCGGCCTCGCAAAATATTTAGTTAACGACCTATAGACATTTTTTCAGTAAGGGATTGTAAAAAGTACTGCTAATAAAATATAATACCAATTTCATTTTTAGCTTAAAACTATACTAACATCCACGATTCTCAGTGTATATAAATATGAGAAATTAATTAAGCGGAGCTTGAAAATTAACTGGCGAAAATTGCATTTTCCCACTAAGTGGTAAACATTTTATGGTCAATTTTTGCTTTGCTCGTCAAGCATTTCTCTAATTTCTTTCGTAACTTGAAACATAGGACCATGGCCTGGCACAATCCAGTCAGACATATTGGCTACTTTAGATCTATTACTCTTTTGTCTCACTGGGTCTTCACTCCCTGCTTCAGTCCATATGCTTGGATTTTCAATATCTTCAAGTTTCTCAAATAGATCTCCTGTAAACCAATTAATATAAAATCAGTCTAGTCTTTTAAATAATTTATTACCCTAGATTATCAAAATATCCCTCAGTAAATAAAAATCTCAAAAATATATAATAAAATAATAAACTGGCTCACTATTGAACACTGAACAGAACATAATACCCTATCTAATATTTATTTTACTTATTATACTTTATTATTTTACACTGAAAACCAGTAATGTTGGTATAGACAAAACCAACATAATTTCTGTTCCATACAAGATGCAGAGTTTAGGTGTCTCTTACCTTGGGAAGGAAACAGAGTTTTAAATCATCATGAATAGAAGCAAAATATGTACACAGAGAGGAGCAGTTAACAAAAATAATGACAAAAACCAATATTTACCAGCAACGGCTATAGTTTCATTGTCTTTAGTTTTCACAATAACAGAGACATCTGTAAGTGTATGACCAGGTGTTGGTATTACTTTAACACTGTTGTTTATGTAGAATTCTTCACCTGAATAAAACAAAATATAATGTATTAAATAATTACTAAGTCACCTTTATCTTTACTTATTATAAAACAAAGTTGTTATTTATGTTTGTATGTCGGCTTATATTTTCAAAATTACGGAATGGATTTTGATGCAGTATTTTATACATTATTATAAGACCAGCCTCGTGGTTGAGTGGTTCATGTAACGGACTGCCGATCAAGAGGGTGCAATTCCCGCTCGGGACAATCATTTGTGTGATTTTTCTAATTGTCATACAAATGTTTGTACTGCGTCTGGGTGTTTCTATGTATTATAAGTATGTATTTCCAAAAGAATAGTAGTATATGTATTCTGGTACCCATAACACAAGCATACCTTAGCTTTGAGAATATAAAATAAAATATATACATAATATTATTATTTATTTTGAACAGTGGTTCAAGAGGATGTTTTTTGTTTAATTTGTTAGGGTTTGGTTTTAATTGCATGCATATAAAGCTACAGGCAACAGCTAGTTTCTTTCACTAATAATTTAAAGAACAATTTAGATTTGGCCAAAAAAATGCTAAGAATTTTTGATTCTATTTAGTTTTGTTCACAGTTTAGTAATACATACAAAAAGAAATCAATTAATTATTTAGTTGAATATGATTGCTTTGCTTTACCTTTATCAAATGGATGCATAAAATATTGATCTTGGAATGATATACTAAACCCAACTATATGCTTTGCCATCTTAAAAAGATTATTGTTTCCTATGTGGTCAGAATGTCCATGTGTTGAAACAACATAATTAACATTTTCAGGCTTCACATTGTGTTTTTCCAGTGCTGAAAATACAAAACAGTACATCTAATGACATGACTCATAGTAAAATCCTTCTCCTTGTAACCTTAGTCACATGTGACTTGGCTTCTATCGGATACAGTTTTCATATAGCTTCAAGCTGTATAACTCACACGTCCATACACCCAAAACACACTAATACACACATTACACACTAACACACAATCCCTTAAAATACCTAATTGTACTTCTTCTTTTTTAAATTAGTTTGTAATTAGCTTGTGCTAAAATAAAATTGTAAGTGATTCCTGGTGGCCGTAACACAAGTTCAATCTTATCACGGTCACCAGAGATCTACATGTTTTTGTTGCTGTTCTAACAGCGTTTTTTGCTTATTATTTTTTGTTAATTGTTACGATGTAATAATAAATAAAAAAATTGTAATTCATATGATGAATAAATTATCAGACAATGCAATATCTCTTAAAATATTTTTTTGTATCATTTTCACTCATAAGTATTGTAAGATGTTAAGAAGGTGATTACTAACAAAGCAGAGACATGGAACTAGTAATTATATTTTTTTTTATTACTTAGGGGTCATTTTTTTTCATTTAAAAGGCGTCCAGACGTCTACAAAATATTGGGAACCTCTGGTTAAGCCAACGCCTGTAGAGGATATCTTTCTGATACCTAATGCCGTGTGTGTACCTATTTTATCTACCTAGTTAAACTAACCTAGTTAAAATAGGTATACTAGGATATACGCTTTAATAAACTGAAAATGTGTAATTAAATATATCTAACAAAAACTAACCTGATAATATTTTCTCAGCATCCCAAGCCGTCATAGTATCAACAATTATATTATTGTTACCTCCTTTTATTAAAGTACAAGAACAATTTGCAGACATTTGTTCATTATCACATATTGAGGAATAACCATCGTATAAAACATTAACTTCACTCATTATGAAATAAATAATAGCAAATTCCGAATTTAATAAACCGATTGCACAAAGCAAACGTTAACTAAGTAAAAATATAATTGCTTTTAAAGGTGATCCTGCTAATTTAAATTTTCTCGCAATTTTCACCAATTTCCATTGATTTATTTAATTTCACAGAGTAGGGTAGGTACTTTTTTTGAATTATGTAGACATAGACATTTTCTTTCCTTTCAAATAATAATAGGCGCTCTTTTTAAAATTCTTCCACTTGCTACTATGGCGCCACCTTAATTTGCTGCCTTTCAGCGGACACTTTTTAATATACTGAGATATTCCTCCTTTCTTCTAGTCTCCATGCATAGGGGTAAAAATGTATAGATAGGTAATGTTTGCTTAAACAGTTTTGGGCTTTTCTGGTAAAATATCACTATCATTGGTATCATTCTAATAACAACTAAATTATTTCTAGTAGCATACTATATGTAATATTTTTTGTTGAACAAGTATTTGATGGTTTTCCAATTACAGCACAAGAGCGCATTATGCAGCACAATGCTCAACGTTGAATGTTCCAACTACAGCAACGCTTCGCACAATCGAGCACTCTCAAAAGTGATGCGTGCAATCGCTACCAACTTACCAACGCGACAGAAAATTAACAAGTATTTTTTTCTTTAAATTGGCATTGATTGAAATTTTATTTATATATTATCGTTAGTAATATTATCTATTGTTAAAAAATTTTTTAAGGCTTTCGTTTCGTCGGAGTTTTCTGGAAATAATCAAAATTATTTAAAGCTGTGTTAAAAAAATAAGTATAGATGAAGGTACGAACAATGACTTTTTTTTAAATATTCCACACGTATAATGTGAATACAATTTTATTTTAGTATTTTTTTGTTTCAACACTGTTCTTAGCGCACTCTGTTGGTGCATTTGAAAACTAATTCACGTTCCAATTACACGTCAGCATAGTTCAGCATTGTGCGGCACTGAGTCGCATTATGCTCTGCAATTGAAAAACTAGCCGTAATGCGACTCAGTGCCGCACAATGCTGAACAATGCTGACGCCTAATTGGAACATGAATTAGTTTTCAAATGCACCAGCAGAGTGTGCTAAGTTCAGTGTTGAAAAAGAAAATACTAAAATAAAATTGTATTGTGGAATATAAAAAAAAGTCATTGTTTGTACCTTCATCCATACTTATATTATTTTTTTTACACAACTTGAATTAACTTTGATTATTTCCAGCAAACTCCGACGAAACGAAAGTCTTAAAAATTTTTTTAACAATAAATAATATTACTAACGATAATATATAAATAAAATTTCCAATCAATGCCAATTTAAATAAAAAATAATTGTTAATTTTCTGTCGCTGAAGTTGGTATCGATTGCACGCATCACTTTTGAGAGTGCTCGATTGTGCGAAGCGTTGCTGTAGTAGGAACACTCAACGTTGAGCATTGTGCCGCATAATGCGCTCTTGTGCTGTAATTGGAAAACCATCATGCTCTGCAATTGGAAAACTAGCTTTAAGTGTATTGAACTTTGATTAAGGGCCGATTTTTCAATCCCCAGATAAACAGTCAGGTAGTACTTATTAGATAGATAACAAAATATTGCATTTTTCAATCGTCAGATAGGCACGATCTGGTCAATAACAGCCCTAACTGAGGAATGAATCTATCTACCTCTTGGACCGGCAGATAAACGTTTATTCAATAGATACAACTAGATTCCTTTATTGAAAGTATTAATATTTCATTGTAAATAATAATATTGTATAAATTCTGTATTGTAAATAATAGTTTTTAGTAATATTTGTTTAAACAAAACTACTTTTCATGGATTTAGACGCAAATCTTTATTTGTAAATCCGTGAAAAGTGGTTTTGTTTAAACGGATGAGTCGCGAAAGTGTTAGAAAATATTATAATATTAGTTTATTTTATTTTATTAATTATTTACTGAAACCTCTGCTGAGTTGATCCTATCTTTCCAAATTAAACGTTAAAATTTTATAAAACAATTCTTTTCCTAATTTTTAATATGGTAAAAGTTAATGTCATAAAGAGAAAAAAGATTCCAATAATAGCAAAATAATAACAAATCACTGACAATAAATGAAACTAACCTACAAAATCACCACACGAGAAAGATAACAAATTTTATTTATCCATAAACGTCAAATAAACGAGTGTCAACACATTTGCTATCCTCTTTTATCACACAGTACACCATACGCGTGTCTCGCTTTCACAATATTGCAGTGAAGTTGGCAACATAAAAGTCACAGAAACTATTCGCTTGTTATCAAGCCATTGAAAAATGCAACAATTTTATTTGTCCTTTTATCAATCAGATAAGTTAATTCTCTTGTTAGTTATTCGTTCAGTTATTTGATGATTGAAAAATCGGCCCTAAGGAGTATCCTTAATCCAGGTGCTCAAGTCCACTATTTTGGAACAATTGTCATACCGGCACAATACCGGCACGATACCGTTGCAATTGAAGTCAAATATCCGTAGTCTGCTATATGCCGTCATAACGGTCTTTCAATGGTAATAGAATTGTCGATCTCTTTTATCTATGCATTGAATTTTCGGTCTCTTTTATCTATGGATTGTGTTAGAATGGTATGTATGTGTTGCCGTTTTTAAAAAATGCGTTAGTTGAAGTGATTTTCGAAAAACTACTAATAAATTTAAACATTTAATCATGCTAGACTTCGTTTAAATATATTTGTACATACTATTTATTAGTATAAAAAGCAATGTGAAGTTTAGGAGATTAGTAAATTGCAATAAATTACAAAGAACAATTTCTAATATTTCTATCTATCTATTTTTTATTTATGGCAATCTGTCGACACAGGACAATTTAAAAATATTACTGTCAAATTCAAAATAGCAGACTACCGAAACATTTCAGTCATTGAATTGCAATTGTGAAGCAGTTGTGTACGAGACTAGCAATTTATGTCACTTTGACAATTGTAAGACAATGATGAAGTCGTTATGACGACACATTAATAGTAGACTACCAAAAACTTTACTATTGCACCATAATGGTACAATAATGGTACAGTTGTGACACCGTTGAAATACCCGACTCAGGGCCCAGGAGGGTCATCTGCTCATGAAAAAGTGTCCGTTGAAATGCATTAAATTAGGGTGGCGCCACATTAGCATCAGTGTAAACTTTAAAGGAAGCGCCAAATACCAACTTCCGCAATCAATAAACGTACTATTCACAGTTCAGAAAATAAAATCACTTTAGCTACATGTTTTCTCATAATAACTCTTTAAGGTTATATTTACTGCATTATTTTGTAATACGCAAGTAGTTGACATTTTCAATAAGTAACTACTTTAGTCGACAATAATATTAAATATTTTAACTCGGCGTACTTCATTTCGTTAACAATTGCTACATTCATACCATACACTGTTTCTACACCAGCGCCATTCTGGAAGGTTTTTGAACTGTTATTTACAGCTGACAGCTAGACACTTTTTTCAATTTTCTACCATGAGAGATGACTCTCCTTACCTCTACCCTCCATACCCTAATCAAAGGTCAAAGGTATTGAACGATGTACATCACTACTCTGTCAGTTTAAAGTACGCTACTACTCTATGTCTGGCACTGTCAATGTCACTGTCGTCTGTCATAGTGTCATCTGTTTTGACATTCTTCTCTTTCGTTTGTCTTCCTATCCCTTTCAGTTTCGATCTCCCTCCTCAGCTGGTTTGCCGGTTATTTTTAGGTTAAATTCTAAAATAAAATAAATTGAAGAAGCTACTGTAGTGAAACAGGCGTTACATGCCGTTATATGTAGGTTATTTTAAAGATATTTAATACGCCAAATAATTAATGAAAGCTGCGCACTTACTTTGTATTTAAGACTTATGTTATAGATGCCAGTTTACTATATCTTTGTTATACAGTCAGGGTTATGAAACAATAAAGTGGATTGCTATCGCCTGCAAAGTTCCAGTCTTTGTGAACAATGTCTGGCGACGTCCAGCCAAGGAAACGCAAAGATAAGAAAAGGAAGAAAGGTAATTTATTTTTCTCCCTCATTTACTATATAGTTTTTTATTTAATTATAAAATAAAATTAATTGCTACTTCTTTGTTTGCAGATGACTTAGGCGTAGAAGAGCCTCGTGGCACCGCAGCTGTCTTAGGAGAAGGCGATGTATTTATGCATTCCCAACATGATCATGGCACTGGTGGACACTGGTGTGCCAAGATTATATTCTTTTCATTACTTGCTGTACTCATAACACTTATTGGTCTAATAATTTTGGAAAACAGAGGCCTTACTGAATGTTAGTATGACTACTATAAAGCTGAGTTAAATGGAATTGTTTTATATTCAGACAATGTATATTTATAATTGATTTTAATATATTTATTAAAAAATATTATGATTTTAATATTTCAGTGGAAGCCAATTCAGTTGAGTCTCGGTATTCTGGTGTTTTAGAAGGATGGCTTGAAGATGCACCAGATGATGACCATCATGATGAACATACACTTGAGCTTTTAAAACAACATGTAAGTTTTATCAATATATTTATCACTATTGTGTATATCATGTCATTTTAAATATAAAGTTAAATGATCCTTTTAAAAAATGAAAATATGACATTCAAACTTTCTTGTAAGATAACTGCACATTATATATGACCAATACAAAATTGTGATTATAATTGCCAATATAACAACATAAGCAGTCAAAAGGTAAAAATTTATTATTATTACTGAAAAATATAGCCTCAATCAACGTGGTAATGTCTATTTTTATTGTCTAATGTCATGTTTAAGATCAATGGCTTGTCTATGCACCTTTATAATTATACAGTTGAATTGAATATGTAGTTATCAATAGAAATAGGCTGGGCAACGAGACTCTTTTAAGCTACATTAAATACCTTACACTACCTTAGCTGGCAATAGCCAAAGTACATGATAAGACATCACATATTACATTGATATACTTATTCTGATAGTTCACATTAAGGTCAACACAGTCAAGCAGTAAGTTGTTTTTATTATGCATTAAAATTTACAAAACAGTGATTTAAAACCATTATACATAATATGTAATTTAGGATGATGAAGATGAACAGGAACAGCAAAACGTTAGTCAGGAAGATGATCATGATGATGAAAGTGAAGAAGTAAATGAAAATGATGATAGTCACAATGATTTAGAAGAAAGTGAAGAAGATATTGATGAAAATGAAGAGAGTAATGAGTTGCAACAAAGTGATGAAAATGATGATGATAATGACGACGAAGATGACGAAAATGATGATTACAATGACGAAAATAGAGATGATGGTGAACAAGATGACGAAAATAGTGAAGAACAAATTCTAGAAGATACTTACGAGGTGTGATACAAATTAATTTAATTTTATTGTGTATAATATAAGCTTATAAATTTCAATTTTTAATTTTACAATTAAACAGGCGGATAGTGAAAATATTGAGCCAGATGATGGTGATGACGACGATGACGACGAACAAGAGAATGATGAAGATCTTGAGCCAGGTGATAATGATGATAACGCTAACGAAAGTAATGAACGATATGATGACGATGAACAAAAAGATGATAAATTAGATGAAGATGACAGTGCTGAGGAAATGCAAGAAGAGAACTTTCAAAATGATCAGAGTGAAGAAAATGATGTGAATCGACATGAAAATGATCAAGACAGTACTGAAAACGATAATGAATTTTATAGCCAAGAAAATAAACTTAATGAAGATTCCGAGGTGCAATGTGTGATGCTTGACGAAAATAAAACATTTTGATGTGATTGGCACTAACATTCAAAAGCTTTCAAAATTAAAAAAGACGTAATGTCGTTATACTGTAGTGTGGTTAATAATGGTTGTTAACCATTTTAATGATTTTCAAGTCGAAATATGCTACGTAGACTCTTAGAATTGTTGTTTTTCGTGTGTAAAGTTAATTGTTTTGATCTTTTATAACAAATAACACTTTTCTATTCCAATATATTTTGTTGATCTTTTCTGCAACATCATCGTACTCAAATTCTTTTTTCCAAAATCTTTGTGTTGTGCCTATAATGGGTCTCCGAACCTGACAACAGATTGACTTCAGAGTTATTTTGACAGAGTCAATGTTTCCTGTTAGACATACACTTACTGGTCTCCCATAAATCTATTACTTCCACAGTTTCAGACATTGAGAAAATTTTGCGTAACATTCCCAATAACAATTTTCAGTTGTCCAATTCGTTGAAGTACTATATACTTTATATACTAAGCTCATTGCATTACTAAGTACACTTGATACGCTATCCGTTAGGTCGCTAATAATTGCATGACATTTACGCTTATACAATACTCTAAACATGAGCATTATAACTAGATGTATATTTGTTTTATTATTCTAAACTTCTTTTAATGATAATTAAACTACCACCCCACAATATCAATCAGACAGTCATTGACATCATTTATACCAACCTAAACAAGTAAAAATCGGTGGTCAACCGAATCAAACTTTAATGGTAATCTTAGTGCAACACCATTCGTGAAAACATATCTCGGAAATATTATAATTGAAATCAATTATTTATTGTAGGAACACGAAGACCACGACGAAGAAGAAAAAGATGTAGATGCTGTAGAGGTAGAAAAACTTGAGAAAGAAGTCTCAGATGAAGATCAACCCAGTCAAGAAATAGAAGACGAGAAAAGCGAAGGTACAACTTAATTATTTAAAACATTTATAGTTACAGTTATTGGTTTCTTTTCACTAATAAAATTGAAAGATTAATTACTTGGTGGATGTTTTCGATCCATTTTTATTGACCGTAATCGTTTCATATTTATCGGTAAAGTAATGGTTATATGATTTTAATGTCTCATATTTATTCAATAGAAGTCGCCAAAGAACTGTCCATTGAGGATGACGGTGATGATGCTGATAGCGTTGAAGATGAAGAATTCTTGGAAGAGGATGACATTGACGAGCAGCTGCCTGTTGTCGAGCGCATCGTAGTGCCCAAAGGAAAACCTTTAGCTGAGGTATTAATTTGTTTGTAAATAGGTATTTTACATCTCATGTATTTCTTTTCATAGACGAAAATTTTCCAAGACAGGAAATTTTCCAATATTTGAATGGATCCCATAACCTATTTATTTATTATTTGACTTGACTTTTATGGAAAAGGAATAGCTTCGGGTTGTCCCCACGTTAATTTGTTTATTTGACTTAGATTTTCGAAACTGAAGCCAAAGTAATCTATTTTGTTTCGACTTTTTGTTTGGTTTCAATTTTTTTTTGTTGACTTATACTATACATACTTATTTCACCAATTTTTACTTCTTGTATTGTATCAAAGAATAAATTTAGCTTTAAGCCTTACACCATTTTTGCTAGCTAGATAATAAAAATGTTTACCTTCTATTATCGTACTTTGAACTATTAATCTTTTTGTATACATGTTACATATTTTTCTTTGTTTGCCTTAGGCAAGCAGTCAACTTTATCATAATAAGATGTGATGTCATATCCGTTTTCTAAATTCAACGCGAATCATTGTTTGATAATCTAGTTTCGTAATGAATCGTTTACTAGTTCCGACTCAGCATCACAACATTGATCAAATGTTCGATTATGTAGAGTCAAAGGTTATTTGATTTGGCAGTACGTTTTCCACGCATCAAGTAAAAAAGGAATTTCCAAGCTATACAAATGACATGAGATAAAAGAATAGTTACCTGGATTTTTCTGCCAATGTAAAAAATCAACCAAAGATCTCAATTTGGATAACATGGATGTGTTATCCAAATTGAGATCTTTGGTTGATTTTATGATTCATTTGTCTAAACTGGTAACTGGTAATTGGTATTTATTCCATAAAAACTATATTCATATATTTTTTTTTTATCTTAATATTAAAATACTCTTTTTCAGGTTGAAGATGAACCCACAACTGTAAAACCGACTGATACTCTGGCAGAAGAAGAGGAGTATGAAAGACAACAAGAGGAACTACGGAAAGAACAGGCTCAAGCTTCTCACGGTAAATGAATTCATAATATCACTTGCATGTAGTAACTTTGGTAATTCCAGTCTCTAACACTTCCACGACTCATTCACTTAAAAACAAATTACGGATTTAGACGTGACCGTTGAGACCGAAGTCTCCAAAATATCGGACTAGATTTAAAATAAAATATACTCGTCTAAGTTCGTAATAAGTTATTCTATTGTGGTTATTCTATTGCGCTTTAATTTGTTGCACATTTTTAACGGCTTTATATTCGTCGTGGGTATCAAGGTAATCGACATTCTGACTTTGTAGCGAATTCAACACTAACAATGTCTTTGCTTTGTTTACGGAGCAGTGGTTAAAATTAATGAATTAAGTATTAATAAAATTAATAACACAATTGTTTATGAATAAATAATAAAATTTGTTGAGGTTAATATCTTTTATTTCATCCTTTCTGTGTTTTAAATATTTATAAGTAAACATATAGACTTTCCTCTTCCGTTCAAGACCATTTCTCAAATAATACCGTGTCTTTGGCATTTCCCAAACTCGGCTTTTTACTGTTAAAACCCTAGATTTAGTAACGCAAAAATTCATTAGTTGTTTTTCTTCTAATTTATAATGTAGGTGCTTTTTACGATACTCCTATTTTGAGCAGCAATGGGCTTCATTTATTTATAAAAGTTTATAGTATATGCGATAGTAATTGTTTCAACTCCATTTTAAACAATAGTCTTATAAAAATTTTGTCATGCAGTACACGCGTAATCTTGTTAGTAGCTGGATCGCCTTGTGCATACATTATAGAGAAGCGATTAAACTAAAGACTGTTTACTTGTTGTTGGCTTGTGTATTATCTTCGATAGAGCTATGTGTTACTGTACTGTGTAATATTAAAAATGATAGCTTGAGCTTTTCCAACTTTCATACTATATAATATAGGAATTACTATCTAAATTCCAAATTACATTTACATCTGCTTATTGTAAATCTTTTTTTTTGTGTACTTTTATACTTAAGACTACTTCCATTAAAAAATTTAAGTAGATTTACTCTTAAGAGGGTGCTGTACACCTAATTTAGGTATTTGCCTTAGGTATTGCTATCCCTATTCCCGAGCACCGTGCTGAAAGGGACAAATATAGTTGAAGCAGATTTTACCTACAAATTCTTTGAAAAAAAGACGTTTCGTACTTCCCTTTTTTCTTCGCGAAAGTTAAACCGATTGTGATTGTTTTTACGCTATATTATAGATGAAGAGTATATCTATGCTTGTATCACTTTCTTGTTTGGTAAAACGTTACCAAATATGTGTGATAGACGCTGCAACTTTACCTAAAGAAAACCGAAAAAATCGGGATTTTCGGATGGTCATATTTCTGTTAGTTATTATGTATTGAAAAAAAAAGTGACAGAAGTATAGATATACTCTTCATCTATAATATAGCGTAGAAACAATTAAAATCTGTTTAACTTTAGCGAAGAAAAAAGGGAAGTACGATACCCATATTTTTGTATGGAGCATAATTTGGTATCGTGCCCTCTTAACTATGTAATCTCTGACATCTATGTCAATTATATTTCATTTAATATACTGTATTAAAGAAAAATTGTCTCTTACGTTACTACGTTTACTTTCTCATTTGTCTTAAACCTGGTGGTCGTGACTAAGATCGTAACTAATCGGTTAAAATTCGACCCGGCAGTGATATGCTTACGGGCAAACCCATGGGAGCACTAGCAAACTCGTGCTTCCACAAATATCGTCCGCTAAGTGGCGGTAGCGCAAGAAGGCGCGGGCGGTAACGCCCCTAGGTACTCCATAATATGAACTAGTAAATGATGGCTATTTTGCAAAATGTCCCATGATAAATTAATGGTATCATGTTGATATTAAAATGGTATGGCGCGTGTGTTACAGTGTGGCTGAAGTTGGTGGTGGGTGGGGCGCTGCTAGTGGCCACTCACGCGGTCCTCAGTCGCGCCGTCCACACGCGTGGTGCGTACATAATTTTTATACAAGCCATCATTTAGTTCTTTATCTTTTCCAGTCAAAAAAAGCCAATCAACAGTGAGTTACCTCTAATTGATGATAAGAAGGCAATTTGACAAATTGATAGGCAGATGGATATCTATTATCTATAGTTTCTTTTTTTGCACAAAACTAAATCCATCTTTCAAAAATTACATTCCCCCTTCTTCTTATATGAAATGTTAGTTCATTACACATATTATTAAGATTTTTTTAAATTATAGAACTTTTAACTTATTGAAACTTCTAAATTAAATTAGTTCGACTTTACTGTATCTGATTTTCTAAGTTTCGTATTTATCTCGAAGATCAGTCACAAAAACAATATATTAAGTTATAGCAGGATTTTCCGTATTTGATGGAGCTTTACGGTTTATTGATTGGCAAACTCGACGTTATGCTCATAAAGCATAGGTATAGCTCTGAAAAATATGATTTTTACAACAGATGATACACCAGCAAGTGAGGATCACGAAGGTAGGGAAGACACTCCAACTATGATTGATCGCCGAATGACGCTTATACCTGAAGAAAGAACCCCAGCTGGTATGAAATATTTCTATATGACAATTAATCAAAGCCAATATTTTCTATAATAGAGTATTTTACGTTCTTCAGCATTACCAAAAGAAATTATTGAAGAAATTAAGCTAACAAATGTAGCAAAAGAATTCGAGAGAGAAACACCTATTGTGCAAGCTATCCAAAGAATTTCTAGTGAAGAAAGCGAAGAAGATATCAACCAGTCAAAGGTAAGATAAAAAAGATAAAAAGAAAATAAAAAAATTAAATATTAAAATATTGAAGAAATAGTTCATAATTGAAAAGCTTTAAACATTTGCATGTTAAAACGTTTGAGTAAAGGCTTAAATATCAACAGCATGTCACTTCAATGGAGCCGACTGAAGATATAGAAACAGAAGATAAAGAATTGTATAGTGATGATGAAGAACATGAAGGTGACGAGGAAGAGGAAGAATTGGAAGGAATTTTTAGACAAGATAAAGATATTCCTAAACAAGTCACGCCAATTACAAAACAAGCTTCACCTATTCCTCAACGAACCGTGCCAATTAGCAAACAAGATGCACCTGATACCGAAAAAGCTGTGGAATTTGATGAAGATATGCCAGAAGACGTTGAGATACTAGATGATGAACAACTCGATGAAGAATTGGAAGAAGAAGAAGACGTAGAAGAGGAGATTTCTGATGTTGACGATGCGGAGCTTCTAAGTCGACTTGAAGCTAAATATGGACGACTGCCGGAACCAGAGAGACCAGGACAAAAACACAGTAAACACGATTGTATGCGTGTGATCGCTTGCTCGTGTAATATCGCTGTTAGCTTCATCATACTCCTAACAAATAACATTCCTGGCATGACTAACATTAACGTGAGTGGTTATGAAATAATTATTGTATTTTTTTTACTACTTTTTATTCTTGATATTTTACTTTACGGTATCTATAATATTTGCACAAGGAGTTCAAGGCATACAGTTTTTAGACGAAATTAGAAATTAATTCTAGAATTTCCGTTAGAAAATCTAGAGTTCCATTGTTTTTGGCCTATTCCGATCTTATTACCAAAAGTTATGGCCTTCTTTTCTTTGTGTGTATAAAATATTTTTTTTACATTTCAAATTTTTATTACTGGCTGTATTTCAATGTTTCGTTTTAAATTAATATTTTTTGTAAATGTACAGAGGATGGTGGGAATAGTGTAGAGAACGATTGGCCTGGAGAGCCCAGTGACAGTTACTGGCGTCAACAAGTCGATGAAGCTGAACAGGCGCTTGACCAAGTGAGTTACCACATAGAACTACATCAGCCGTGTAGGAATTATTTTTTCATTTACTCCGGTCCTTGGAGACCACATTCATTACAGCACAGAATGCAGAAAATAAACTTATTCTACCTTCGGAGCTCATAAGTTTCCCACTATATTGGGCGCAACATTCTTTTACTATCGACGATATCGTCTCTCGGTGTTATGTTAGTCTTCGAATTTTCCTAAACTGACTCTTACAGCACTTTTAGAAAGAAGTACTGCTGACGTGCAATCCCTCACCATCTAAAGAATGTAAATTTATTATATAAACTAGCTGTTGCCCGTGACTTCGTACGCGTGGAAATTAGAAAATTTTCCCCGCTTTTGCAACATTTTTACTGATGCTTCGCTGCTATTGGTAGCAACGTGGTATTATATAGCCTTCCTCACTAAATGTGCTATCCAATACTGAAATAATTTTTCAAATCGGACCAGGGTTTCCTAAGATTAGCGCGTTCAAACAAACAAACTCTTTAGCTTAAGAATTTTAGTATAGATACGTGGATAATCTTCTAATATATAAAATTCACGTGTCACAGTGTTAGTTACCGTACTGCTCCAAAACGGCTTGACCGATTTTAATTAAATTTTACATGCATATTCGGCCAACATCTATTTTTCAAACCTTTTTTTTTTAGTATGGCAAAACAACGTTTGCCCGGTCAGCTAGTATAAAATAAAATGAGCTTCTTAAGTCTAGGTACATCTTTTTACGTCTATCTTATAAATTCCAGGATTGGCTAGACTAACGTTTTTACTTATTTGCATCCAAGATTTTCCTTCATCCTATTTTGTTCGTTGTGCCATTTTTTTTCTGAACTAGTTGTCGGAAATAGCGGACTAGGATATGTGCCCGCACCCCGCACACGTTCTCCCCGTATTTCCTTCAACAATTTCTATTTTCATCCCTTTAGTATTTTAAGCGTAATTTTCAGATCCATTTGCTTGTTTATATTGGTTCAATTAGCATATGGATGTGGATATTCGCTGATAGCATGGTTTTATGATGGTACATTATATTCCTTTTACTTTCCTTTAGTTTTTGTGAACGTACTATACATATTTATGATTTTTTACACGCTTTATATTAGCTTCACTTGTATGTTTGTTTGTATGTTTGTTTGTATGTTTGTTTGTATGTATGTTTGTAACCGACTTCTTTGGACGCTATTTTGACCCACTTTAAACGGTCAGATTCTATTCAAATTTTGCACACCTGTCAAAGACCGATGACAATACAATAATTCGATTAAATAAAGCGTGTTTTTTAGTTTTTTTAAACTATTTTTAATTATTTTATACTGTGATTACAAATGCAAGGATGTGACTGTCACAGACTGTCTTATATTATTTATACCCTTCTATGAAGATGAGATTTTTGTTTTCGAGTGTTTGCTCATTCACACAGCTATTGCATATTCGTATATCAAATATTTATTTTATAAAATAACATGACTTCCTTGCCGTAATGTTTTTATAAATTGCCAGCGACTTTTTGGTTAAATTGTGAAAAATATACAAGTTTGCTTATGGCTGTGTAAGTGTAGCTACTGTTTGGCATTTTGCGTGTGTGTTTGAATATATTGTGTACTAACTTGCGGAGGGCGAATGGGAAGAGGCTATCGATCGCGTCTCAGCGGCACAGCTGAAGGCCAGTGCTCGTGCGCGTTGGACTCTCGCTCGCGCTATCGACGCCTCAGCCGAGGCCAAGAGAGACAACCGTCTTCTGACTAGAGCTATCACCGCCTATCTTGATGTACTTAAAATGAATGAACACCTCTCCGATAAGAGACTCGTCGAAATTGCTGAACGAACATTAGAGAGAATACGATTTAGAGGTAAGATACTTTTACAGAAATTCCCATGTATAGAGCATAAGAGATTTAAATATTGGTATCGATTTGGGATTCAAAATCTTGCTCGTCGTACGCTACTATGATATTTATAGCGACTAGTCTCTGAAGTTACTGTATTTACTTGAAATCTTAGTAATGTCTTCATGAAAAGATGGTGGTCAGTTTTCGGTAACCTGCATGGTTAAATATAAATAGTATTGGTTCCATCCCTTTTGCTGCTTAATCAGCAATAGGTACATGTTTTTTATTAAGTGGTTGTCTTTTAGTTACTATATCACCTTTAATATTAGTTTTAAATTAAATTCATGCACACAATTCCATGTGTTTAAACAGGCCACAAAATGATGAGGGCTAAACGAATAATTTATGATTTTCCCACTAGGTAACTACTTAAGTGCTGAGCCTGTGTACAGATTGTTGATACGTCGCTTTCCTGATGTTGTTGATCACAGAAATAACTTGACCGTGTCACTATTGATGGCCAACAGGTAATTAAAGAATACATTTAGGTATAAAAGAAAATCAATTAAAAAAGCTGTTACAAGTATTGTTATTGTAAAGCAGATAGTATTTCTTAGTATGATCCAAAAAAGCTTATTCAGTTGTTTGAATATGAACAGTTGTTTTCTTGAAATGGTTCTAGATTTTTATGATTGAGTAGGAAGCAGGTTCGTTGCTAAACAGTAACTAAATAGGTGACATAATTTTCAGGGCCGATCTAGCGGAGGAAGTAATCAAAGAAACACTTAAAAAATGGCCAGGTGACAGAATTGCATTAGCTCACCATGGTTTTATCCTCAAAACTCAACACAACCGTCTCGAGGAAGCGGTGGACGCTTTTCAAAAAGCACTAGAAGGGGATATTGGGCCGGCAACAGAGCCTAGATTCTATTACCATCTAGGAGACGCATATCTATTATTAGGTCGTTTTGCTGAAGCCCACGAGGTTCATAAACGTGGCGCAAAGCTTGGGCATTTCTTATCACCAGCACAACGGTCACTTTATAACGTGAATAGACTGAAAAGTCGTCCCTGGTGGAATCTGGAACAAACTCCGTACATAAAACTAGTGCGCGCTCTAGAGAAAAATTGGAAAGAGATTTTAAAAGAAGGTCAAGCTGCTCAGGCGTTATATGAGAAAGAGAAAGAAGGATTAAAAGAGAGAGGGGAGTGGTCTCAGCTTGATTTATTTATTCGCGGGCAGGAAGTCCCCGGTAGGTGTAAGGAAGCGCCAGTTACCTGCAGTGTAGTTCGTTCAGAAGCAGCAGCGGTTGGATGTAGACGAGGTCAGATTAAGTTCAGCTCGATGGAATCTGGCACACATGTACGACCGCATGTCGGACCAACTAACTGTCGTCTACGGATGCATTTAGGTCTCAGCAATACCAAAGATACTTACATAAGAGTGGACCAAGAGATCAGGTAATTACGATTATTTTATTATTTACATTGTGTCTCTAAGTTACTGGCCGGTTTTAATATTACCTTAGTTCTGTGTATTTTGCTTTAGTAGGGATGTTCCTACCTATTATCATATCTCAAACATAAAACCGTAAGACTAATAAATTAAATTGTAGTGGAAAGAGTGATCATCGCAAGCGGGACGTTAGCACGACTGCAATAAGAGTTGACAGAGCTACGGAACGGTATTCCGAGGTCGTCGGTTCAAGTCCTGATCACTTTTTCCACTACAATTTAATTTATTATGTAAAAACATAGCAAGTCAATTGCAAAATTAATAAAATTACTTTAGTAATAAAAGTAGAGTCATTATTTCAGCTCTATTGTATTCTGTAAAGAATACTAGGTGGCTGGTCGAGATTGTTGCAAAACATTCTCGATAGATGGCGTTGTACATCAAAAATGCGATGTAGACTCAATCGAGTAACATTGTAGTGGTCAAATTGGTTACTGTTAGCACGACCGCAATAAGCTCAGTTGGCAGAGCTTCAAGTCCCGTTTGCGGTGATCACCTTTTCCACTACAATTTAATCTATTAAGTAAAAGCATAGCAAGTCAATTGCAAAATTTTAAAACTACTACCGTAAGACTAGTTTGCTAAAATTCTCCACACTTATGTCTTCCAGATCTTGTCTTAGCATAGGTAAAATAAAACAATAAAGTACTGGCGATCCATCATGTTTTATGTGACCATGTATACTCAAAATAACCACATGTTTATTTTCTCAACAGGCAATGGCAAATGGGCAAAGTGTTTATGTTTGACGACAGCTTTGAACATGAAGTTTGGCATAATGGTACAGGCTCTAGACTTGTACTTATAGTAGATGTCTGGCATCCTGACCTCACAGTCGCCGAGAGACGCTCGTTAGCGCCTATATAACCCACATTCCTACTCTGCATGCATGTGTGCTCTATACGTTGAATATCAGTCGACTCTATTTGAAGATAAAGCCAGGGTTTCTGAAATGCTGATCCTCATAGAAGTCAACTATGTCTCAATGTCTAGAAGATCTCAAATTGCATGTTTTATGTCTTCAAGACGTTTGACCTATTAATAGATAATTTCTACAACGATGAATTGATCACTTTCAGAAACCAGGCCTATGTAAATAAAGTGTTTTTTAATCCTTTGATGAACTGGAAATCCAGAAAAATGATTATTTATGTACTTTTTTATACTCTATTTTTGTTTAACACTTTTTGATCAATTTAAGTACAATTAATGAGCTATTATGAATATCTGTAAGAACTAGTCATTTTATATGCTGAGATTATCATAGTAGATGCGTTTGTTGTATTTAAAATTGTATGTAATTCTAAATGTTTAAAAATGGTTAACGCATTTACTATGACTAAAATCTTACAGTACTTAAGTATTAACCAAAACTTATGACTCTCAATTATTTAAAAAAAAAACCCCATTTTGTTTGTGACTCTAATCAATATGTTTTTATTGGATTTTTTTTTATCTATGTTAAAGTGTAAATATAAGAATAAAGTTACATTGCTCGATATTAGATGTCTTATTTTTAAAACATTTGACCGCTATTATGATGTTGGGTGTGCCGATGTTGCTGATGTGTTGCCACTCTTGTTACAGTTCTAGTTGTTGTTAGTCAAAGAAAGCAACGTTACACACGCTGTTTTCTTTGTCAAATATACTTGTCAGGTGGAAGAGATGCCCAGGTAACGCACCCAAACGCATAACGTATGTTCATTAGTCACTGCGCACGCCCCGCCTAAAATTGTGTCACGCACATTAAGAGACGACAGTGTCTGTACACAATGAGTATGAGGATTGCTCTCGTACTTTTTTCAGCGGGAGTCACCTGACAATGTCAACTCTTGTTAGATTAATACTTGCTTTGTCGTTCCACAAATATTGGAGAAAAAGCAAAATATTAAAAATTGGTCAAGTGCGAGTCGGACTCGCGCACGAAGGGTTCCGTACCATTACATAATCTATGCAACATAAGGCACATACTCGTAGTTAAAGCGTCTACCTGTCCACGTTATTAGTATCGAGCAAGAAACGGTAAAAAAATCATGTTTGTTGTATGGGAGCCCCCCCTTAAATATTTATTTTATTTTATTTTTAGTATTTGTCGTTATAGAGGCAATAGAAATACATCATCTGTGAAAATTTCAACTGTCTAGCTATCACCGTTCTTGAGATACAGCCTGGTGACAGACGGACGGACAGCGAAGTCTCGGTAATAGGGTCCCGTTTTTACCCTTTGGGTACGGAACCCTAAAAATGAAGGCCTGCGCCGTCTCTCGCACGCTGCAACCTCGGCCCTCACCCTATGGCCCTAGGGTTAATACATCACTGGCTGTGAGTATGTTTTATTGAAGTTTAAAATTAAATTTTAAAACAGTTTTTGAAAGACCAGAGTAATGATGATTTGATCTATCGACAAAGTACTTTTAATAATGGCGAGATATAAAATGAAATACAAAATAATAATTAGGCGTATATTTGGTATAAAAAAATCGCCAGACAATCTGGCACAAATATAACCTAAAAATAATTATATTCTAATAAAGCTCGTTTTAAACAAAGATAGTTACTAGATACCAAGTTGGACCTTAATAATTATAACTGCATTCATTACGTCTGCAATAAATTAATAGTGTAAGTACAATACGCTTAAGAGATATTTGAGATTCTTATAAATAGTATTAAATTCTTAGAAAACTGAACTAATTTGAGAAATATGGATTTCACGTTTTATTAATAACTATTATTATTATAAATATTTTATCAATATCTCCATTGTGATCTACATCATTAATGTAACAGACTACTGAAAGACCTAACATATGTATGGCAAGATAAGATTGTAAGTATATCAGTTTCATAATTAATTATATTCACGCTTTTTGATCCCAATTCGTTCACTATTCTAAGAATTCGTTTTATAAATGGACGGATATAACAGTCTCTATAATAATACAAACAGTTTATCGATTTTTAGTTATTAGCAATGTTAGTTACTTAGTCACTCACTGGGTAGTTAACATAAATACAGCTAAAGGAATGTCTTAAACTATTGAAAAGTGGGAATGTTCGTTACAAATCCTAATATTTATATTCTTACATATAAGTAAATTAAAAAATTGCATCGAGTTTCAAATATGGAACAAAATACTTTAAGGTTGGTCCTCCTAATTTTATTAAACAAAACAGAATTTGATATTTTCTTTTTTCATGATGCTTTTACAGAATTAGGTATATGATTATTTTATCAATCATGTTCTAATAAATTTAATAACGTAACAATTCAAATGTATAAAATTTTAAAGAATAATGAGCGCTTCTTGAGCAAAATTTATTTTCGTTTTTTCAAAAAAATGGTAAAAAAAATTGGTCAAGTGCGAGTGGGACTCGCGCACGAAGGGTTCCGTACCATTATCTATGCAACATAAGGCAAAGTTATTAGTATCGAGCAAGAAACGGTAAAAAAAATCAGTTTTTTGTATGGGAGCCCCCCTTAAATATTTATTTTATTTTATTTTTAGTATTTGTTGTTATAGCGGCAATAGAAATACATCATCTGTGAAAATTTCAACTGTCTAGCTATCACCGTTCTTGAGATACAGCCTGGTGACAGACGGACGGACGGACAGCGAAGTCTCAGTAATAGGGTTTCCGTTTTTACCCTTTGGGTACGGAACCCTAAAAAAAGACTGTTGACTTAAACACATCCTATCTAATTCTGGCAATATCTTAAACACTACACACCTGTTGTAATACTAAACTTTGCTAATAAAGAGCTGATAATAGATCCACATGTAAAAACGAAAAATGTGTTCTAGCTGCTATATAAATTAGACTATTGAGATTTCAATAAAGTCTGTAGGACAATAAAATATACACTTTACAGAAAGTAAAAGTTCTAACAGTTTACATTAAAGCTAATTTCTTAAATAAACATAACAATGACTTATTGTTGTCTTAAGTACTAATAAAAGTAAAACCTCCCATCTCTCAAATACTATGAATAATTCGTGTAAAATCACATCGTTATTACAAGGAATGTTTCTGTTGGCAATTTTATAACATAAGTACCACGTAAAAGCGATGTTAATTGATAAACTCCTAATCTTAGATTAACATAAATTACGATCACTATAATAAGGCACTAAGTAGTTACACTCAGGTTTCCATCAGTAAAGGTGACTTCATAAAATCTTTTCTAAAATATATAAATTCTTAAAATATGACGTCATTAAATATTGTGTATGTGCAATCTTTAAGGGGAATAACTAACGCCGTACCAAAAATATGGCGCTTCTAGGCTAGAAATTTCTTAAAAGAATCCCTTTCTTTGGGCGTCTCAATATACTATTTTTACAAGGGCCCTTTTCAAAGCAAGCTACGTCATTATTATTGGGGCAGGTTCATAAAGAACAGTGCTTTATAGTGAATAGAACCTACGCTTTTTCGATTACATACACGTTATGATAACGCCATCGTTTATATGACTGCTAAATAAAGATACTGATCGTAAAGGAAACCAGAGCATTAGTTGATTCAGGTTTTACGGTGACATGTTAATATTATAATGGTCATTGTTAGCTTGATACGCAGGTGGGCCTGGAGCTTGAGGAGTTGCTCTAGCGCTATATGGCGGTGCGGGCGGCGGCGGAGTCTGCCATGTTTCACCATAACCACCATAAACATAAGACGGAGACTCACACGGACTGAGATTATCAACTCTGCATTCATAGTTTGTTGTTGCCTCATATCCACGTTCAACATTGTCATATGAGGGTATTGCTGGTTCGTACTTTCTCGGCGGATTCGGTTCATTATAAGGTCCTACTACATCATAACCTGATGATTTGATACTGTTACGTCCAATTGTGTTATGTCTATTGTTAGTTACTATAGGAATAGACTCGACAGGCGGCGGTGGATCGAATGTATCTTCGATACGTGGGTAGTTTTCTCTTTCCGAAGCATGATAGGATACAGGCCGAGCTGCATGAAAGTTAGAATACGATGAATGGGCCGATGTTGGTCGAGGCACTCGTGACTCGCGCGGCAAAGACGCATTAGACGCTAGATAACCACCGTTCCTATATGACCGACGTGATCTACGAACTGATGAATTGTTACCTCTCGACCCTGAGCGTCGCTTCACGCGGCGAGGAGTCATCGGTTTCATTGAACTCTCACTGACATTTGTTTCTGTTTGACTCAATTCTATTGTGTATACTGGACGACGAGATATCGTATTTTTATCTGCAATAAAAGAAATTATCGATATTCGTTTTCGGAGCTATGTTTGTTAGAAACTGTTATATGCTAGATCATTTGCATAAAAGAAGTAAATGGTATGTTACCTGTCGCTTCTTTAATTTGTTTCATTGATCTATAAGCTAATACAGCAGCGAGTGGAAAAGCTGTTGCAGCTAAGGCAGCACCCACGGCAGACTGTCCCAACTCAACATGTTGCCATTGCATGAAGCAACCTTCAACTCTTGTTGGTCTCCATGGCCCCGGACCATCTACTTCATCCCAAACAGACTGACATCCCCACCCATTGCCTTCCCACCAACTCACACTGTCAGTACCTAAAGATAACAGGCCACTATCCTAAAAAAAAAACAAGACAAAAATTATTATTTTGAAAAGTTCTTGAAGTGTTTCATTCTATTTATGCAAAGATTTTTTAATATAAACTAGCTTTTTCCCACAACTTCGTATGGGTGGAACTTAGTAACCAAACCAAATTATACAAAAAAACCATCTTTGTGAACCATTCTATCATTTAAAAAAAACCGCATTGAAATCTGTTTCGTAATTTTAAAGATATAAGCTTTCACAAGGACATATACAAAAATAACAACTTTGTTTTTATAATAAGTAAAGATGATCACTTACTCTATTTAATGATCCCAAATTGAGATAATAACAAATTAAAAATATATTCCACACCAGCCACATGAAACTCCAAACGGCATACTGTAAATAAATGAACAGAAAATAAAAAATCTGCATTCATAAAACATCAAATTTAACATAACATACAGTTAAACTACAATGCAATTAAGTACTTTACTATCTCAAAAAATCCCCCACTCCAGAACAAAATATTAAAGACCTTAAATCTAAACAATACGCCCATGGGGCAGCCAGATATGGTGTTATATTGAGTAGGCTGTTAAACTAATACACCATGATGGTTACATCATATGAACACTTGAACAGTGAAAGCTGAGATATAAGTAGGCCATCTTTCTAAACATAATAATTTTGTCTATAACTTACCGCTATCAGATAGTTTGTGATATATTGCACAGCTCCAAAAGATCCAAATATT
This sequence comes from Orgyia antiqua, assembly GCA_916999025.1. Taxonomy (NCBI): domain Eukaryota; kingdom Metazoa; phylum Arthropoda; class Insecta; order Lepidoptera; family Erebidae; genus Orgyia; species Orgyia antiqua. Next base: position 28,555,966 of record OU779862.1, read on the forward strand.
ATCAAAAGTATGTTTGTAAAGTTTGCAATAATTGGCAACCACATATAACCTAAGAAATCAAAAACTTGTCGCTGTATTGTTATAATCTGTAACAATAACAATAGTATAACATAGCAGGAAATCAATTACCTTATAAACCTTGTCTATATGTATCTGTATCTTATACCAGCATTAGAAGTCATACTTCTTATACAAAAAAAAATATATAAATTTGAATGAATAATATTATATTGACTTCAACTTAAGTCCACATATTCATCTAAGGCAATTTAAAGAAAATAAAGTTATTACTTTTAAAAATACGTAATATACAACACTTTTAATAATAATACACCGAACACACGTACCAGTTCCAGGATACATACGATCAACAGCAACGTCCTGAGTCCACAAACAGCCATTTCGAAAGCGTGTTTATTATTGTAACTTATTTTACTCCACTAACAAAGCTGATCGTCATACTTTGTTTAGTCACTCCTATTTATGCCATTACTAATAAAATTTAACATAATAAACAAAATTATAACAAATTGACCACAAAGACTACACTATCAACACAAAAACACGATAAAATTCTGAATGACATGACACATAAAGCATTATACTAGCAGGAGTTGGCAATTTGATATTGTCACTTCTTTGTCTTCAATTTCAATATTTTCATATTACAGTGTACACCTACAGTTTCTTGTGAGAATAATTCTTGCCAACATTGTCACTTGTGGTAGTCTGTCTCACAGTCCGTGTTTCTCGCGTGCGCAGAGTTAAATTAGTATGAGCTGATTTCGTTTGAGTGGATGTTAAGCAACGGAATAGTTATATATATATTTATTTATTTATTTACACTTTATGCTTAAACTATGCAAAGGCGGTCTTAATTCCTAAGGCATTTTCTACCCGTCAACCATAGGGTGGTGCAGAAAAAGGGAAGGTAGAAGTGTAACAAATAAAGCTAGATTATCAAAAATTATAGTTGTTAAAGACTTATTGACATAGATAAATCCTATAAAGAGTACATTACATGCACATACATAGAGATACACGTAAATCAATACAATTAAACAGATACATACATACATACACAGATATATACGCACATTACACATACCATAAATACATATAATACAGGGCCCTGAGTCGGGTATTTCAACGGTGTCACAACTGTACCATTATTGTACCATTATGGTGCAATAGTAAAGTTTTTGGTAGTCTACTATTAATGTGTCGTCATAACGACTTCATCATTGTCTTACAATTGTCAAAGTGACATAAATTGCTAGTCTCGTACACAACTGCTTCACAATTGCAATTCAATGACTGAAATGTTTCGGTAGTCTGCTATTTTGAATTTGACAGTAATATTTTTAAATGGTCCTGTGTCGACAGATTGCCATAAATAAAAAATAGATAGATAGAAATATTAGAAATTGTTCTTTGTAATTTATTGCAATTTACTAATCTCCTAAACTTCACATTGCTTTTTATACTAATAAATAGTATGTACAAATATATTTAAACGAAGTCTAGCATGATTAAATGTTTAAATTTATTAGTAGTTTTTCGAAAATCACTTCAACTAACGCATTTTTTAAAAACGGCAACACATACATACCATTCTAACACAATCCATAGATAAAAGAGACCGAAAATTCAATGCATAGATAAAAGAGATCGACAATTCTATTACCATTGAAAGACCGTTATGACGGCATATAGCAGACTACGGATATTTGACTTCAATTGCAACGGTATCGTGCCGGTATTGTGCCGGTATGACAATTGTTCCAAAATAGTGGACTTGAGCACCTGGTACTTAAATACAGATAGATAGATAGTAGTATAGTAGCTTCATAGACTCAGTAATTGTGGATGCAGCTAAACGTGAGGTTGTGTCAATATATGGAGATAGTGCTCACGTATCTTACGCTTAAACGCTTTACGGGAGGTGCACATCCTGATTTCCGGCGGAAGAGTATTCCAGAGAATAATGGAGCGAACAAAGAAAGAAGAATGAACGAGGCATGAGCTATGAGGTGGGCAGGTGAGCAAGAGATCGTCAGAAGATCGAAGATTTCGGTCATGGGTTGAGCCTAAAAATTGAAAATGTGAAGATAGATACGTAGGAGCAGTGGGAGAGTAGAGAATAGTGAAGAGAGTGTTCAGCCCACGCATTTCACGTCGCTGTCGTATAGGTAGCCATGACAGCTTTTTTCGGAAGTGAGAAACATGATCATATTTGCGGAGATTGAAAACGAATCGAATACAATTATTGAGAAGTCGGTCGAGTTTGTTGAGTAGATCTGCATTCAGGTCGAGATAGCATACATCACCAGTCGATAACAGGAAGAACTAATGACTGCACAAGCGTCGCCTTAGTGTCTGTTGGAAGAAAATTTTTCAGGCGATATAGAATCCTTAAGATCCCCGTTATTTTAGCGCATATGTTGGAGATTTGAGGCTGCCAGTTTAATGTGCTGATCGGTATAATTGTATCGTTGAAGAAGATCGGTGGCAGCGAGTTCAAGTCAATCTTATGAGCCATTCGACGACTGGAGACGATTAAAGCCTGGCATTTGTCCGGATTGACATACAGACCAAACTGTTGCGACCACTTTTTGATAGCTGATGAGCTAGAAGATCCTGGTTCACATCGTGTATTGCAGCTGGCAAATTCTCAGCGATGGTCTGAGAGTACAACTGCAGATCATCGGCATAGAGATGATACGCACACCGGAGATTCATAGTTAGCAAGTTGATAAAGAGAGAGAAAAGTAAGGGTGAGAGAATACCACCTTGGGGGACACCAGTGACGAGGTTGTACCACTGTGATGAAGATTCATCGAGGCGGGTAGATTGCTGCCGTCCATGAAGGTAAGAAGTGAACCATAGAAGGGAGTCATCCGAGATCCCAAGATAGGAAAGGATAGCAAGGAGAAGATCATGAGAGACAGTATTGAAAGCGTTTGAGAAGTCAACTAAAACTAAGACTGTGCTATGTCCAGGTCTAAATCCAGACTGAAACGTATTCAGGAGATCATTCTGATGTACATATTCCAGTAGCTGCTTGTGGACACAAGACTCAAGAATTTTGGAGAGAAAAGGAAGAATAGATATGGGCCGGAAATGCTTAGGGAGGGAAGGATTAGATATTTTCGGGAGGGGATAGACGTAAGCTTTTCGCCAGATGGATGGAAAAGATCCAGAATAGAGAGAGAAGTTAATTATGTTAGTCAGTACAGGCAAAAGTTGATCCAATATTGGTAAGATCTATATATATATATATATATAATATAATATTGTATATAATCTATATATAGATAAATCTATATATAGAAGATATATATATATATATATAATATAGTTATGTAAGTTATATAGTTATATAAGTTATGTATATATAATAGAAACGTTAGTCAGTTTGTGTGAGATAACTGGGGTACGGGTACCTCAGTTACCACACTGTCACTGTCAACAGTAAAAGAGTGCTCCTGTTAGTTTCGTACTCCAAGAGTTTGTCTATCATGTTGGCTCCTCTGTCTGTCAATAACCAAAGTGTGACTGTGTTGCAAGGAATAACTGATCATAGTTTTTATATAATTAACGTAAACGTAGTATCAGTAGCATGGAGACTAGAAGAAAGGAGGAATATCTCAGTATATTAAAAAGTGTCCGCTGAAAGGCAGCAAATTAAGGTGGCGCCATAGTAGCAAGTGTAAGAATTTTAAAAAGAGCGCCACTAATTATTAGAAAGGAAAGAAAAACTTCCGCTTTGTTACAGCGCAGTTTTTTAAATTATTATATTATATAGACAAACATGACTATGAAATAAATTTATATTAATTATTATTATAATTATACGGTGTTTTTAAGTACCCCCAATATTTGTAAATAGCAAATAGACCCCGTTTTCCAATCAGCGCACAATAGCGCATTATGCGGCACAATGCTCAACGTTGAGTGTTCTAATTACAGCATCGCATCGCACAATCGAGCACTCTCAAAAGTGATGCGTGCAATCCATACCAACTTCAGCGACAGAAAATTAACAAGTATTTTTTCTTTAAATTGGCATTAATTGAAATTTTATTTATATATTATCGTTAGTAATATTATTTATTGTCAAAATAAAATTTAAGGCTTTCTTTTCGTCGGAGTTTTCTGGAAATATTCAAAGTTAATTCAAGCTGTGTTAAGAAATAAATAAATATAAGTATGGATGAAGGTTTAAACAATGACTTTTTTATATTCCACACATAATGTGAATACAATGTTTATTTTAGAAATTTTTTTTCAACACTGAACTTAGCGCACTCTGCTGGCGCATTTTAAAACTAATTCACGTTCCAAATAAGCGTCAGCATTGTGCGGCATTGAGTCGCATTATGCTCTCAGCTCTGCCATTGGAAAACGGGGAGAAAATAGTATTAAAGAATTACAGCAACAGTAGCACACTTCACTCTGCTTATAACTGCTACGTTCATATCATTCATCTTGCTACACTAGCGCTATTTCGGTGAGTGTTATTTGCTGTTTACAAGTGGACACTTTTTGGACTGATCCCCCATACAAGATATTCCTCCTTTCTTCTAGTCTCCATGATCAGTAGACAAGTAATCGAATGAAGACACATGAATCAATTGTGAACAGCAACCCACATTGTTCACTATGTTGTTATGTATGATATATACACAAACCGACTGTTGTGATAGGCAGCAGCTCAGGATTTTTTACTATAACACAACAAAACTGATGTATCTACGTGAAGCATGTTAATGCACTAAAGCGCCTCCTGCGGCACTCCCCTAAATGGCTTTCCAACAAAGATAATTCAGAGCCAGGGCCCTGAGTCGGGTATTTCAACGGTGTCACAACTGTACCATTATTGTACCATTATGGTGCAATAGTAAAGTTTTTGGTAGTCTACTATTAATGTGTCGTCATAACGACTTCATCATTGTCTTACAATTGTCAAAGTGACATAAATTGCTAGTCTCGTACACAACTGCTTCACAATTGCATTTCAATGACTGAAATGTTTCGGTAGTCTGCTATTTTGAATTTGACAGTAATATTTTTAAATTGTCCTGTGTCGACAGATTGCCATGAATAAAAAATAGATAGATAGAAATATTAGAAATTGTTCTTTGTAATTTATTGCAATTTACTAATCTCCTAAACTTCACATTGCTTTTTATACTAATAAATAGTATGTACAAATATATTTAAACGAAGTCTAGCATGATTAAATGTTTAAATTTATTAGTAGTTTTTCGAAAATCACTTCAACTAACGCATTTTTTAAAAACGGCAACACATACATACCATTCTAACACAATCCATAGATAAAAGAGACCGAAAATTCAATGCATAGATAAAAGAGATCGACAATTCTATTACCATTGAAAGACCGTTATGACGGCATATAGCAGACTACGGATATTTGACTTCAATTGCAACGGTATCGTGCCGGTATTGTGCCGGTATGACAATTGTTCCAAAATAGTGGACTTGAGCACCTGAGCTGATCTAATTGGTATGTTTGAGAAATAGAGAAACACCAAAAAATGGATTATAGACCTCTTCTTTTTAAGCGATTTCGGTTAAGTTCTTTATCCATCTCGACTCGCAAAGATATGCTTTGCGAGTTTGCCTTTGCGTTTGTAAACTTGCAACACTGATTTGACGTTTCCGGCATTTTCCGGTGTCTGTGCTCGCTCGAGTAAATTTGATTTTATTGATCGAGGTTTTTTATTATAGAATTACTCATCATATTTTAGTCCTGAGATAATAAAATAGCTTTAGTTTTTATCTTACTATTTTTCGCGGGTTGGTGACTTACTACAATTGGTATGTAATCAATATTTTTTAAACTGATCTTGAAATACCTACTAAAATTTTAAGATACAATTTTATTTTATAGCCGGTAACCTCCAAAAATTAAATTTCAGGAGAAACCATGGCTACTGAAACTTTAATTCCGTTAGAATCAAACCCTGAAGTTATGAATAAGTTTCTACAAAAATTAGGTGTATCTGAAAAATGGGGTATCGTCGATGTAATGGGCCTAGAGCCAGAAATGCTGTCTTGGGTACCTCGTCCAGTTCTTGCAGTCATGTTACTTTTTCCCGATTCTGATGCTTATAGGGAGCATAAGCAAAAAGAAGAAAATGATATTTTAGCCAAAGGGCAAGAAGTTTCTAGTGATATTTTTTATATGAAGCAGAATATTAGCAATGCTTGTGGTACTATTGCACTTGTCCACAGTGTTGCTAACAACACAGACAAGATTGAACTGTCTGATGGCCATATGAAAAAGTTCCTAGAGGACTCCAAGAGTTTAGATGCACCATCTCGTGGTCTGTTATTGGAGAAGTGTGAAGGTATTATCAATGCTCACAAAGAATTAGCACAAGAAGGTCAAACTAATACACCAAGTGCTGAAGAACCTGTCAACCACCATTTCATTGCTTTTGTTCATAAAGATGGGATTTTGTATGAACTGGATGGTCGTAAAGCTTTTGCTATTAACCATGGACGTACTACTCCAGATACTTTGCTAGAAGATGCTGCTAAAATATGCAAAGAGTTCATGGCTCGTGACCCTAATGAAGTTCGTTTCACAGTTGTTGCATTAGCAGCTTCTGATTAATGTTATTTCTCAACTTACTTTATGAGCATTTGATAGTGATTTGCAGACTATAGCTGCATTAAGCTGTGCTGCTTCAGCTTAGCTAAAAGTATTTTGATGTTTGATATAAAAGGTGCAATGCAAGCTTTTGTGATACTTAATATAAAGTATTTATTTAAAAATTAGAATGTTATTTTATTGCAAGCCTCTTGTTATAATCCTACCTTAATATCTTCTGCTGACTATTCAGATGTGATGTACCACCTGTACCAATGAAGGTATCCACAAATCTTTATGAAATAAATATAAATAGTCATGGACATATTGGACATTTCACACAACATCCCCTGGTCCCAAGCTAAGCTTATTTATATGCTTGTGTTATGGATACCAGAATACGGATACAATACATATACTACTTTTCTTTTGTAAATACACACTTATAATACATAGAAACACCCAGACGCAGTACAAACATTAATTGTATGAGAATTAGAAAAATAACGAATGATTGTTCCGAGAAGGAATCTAACCCGCGACCTCTTGATCAGCATTCCGTTACATGAACCACGAAGCCCGTCAAAATAAAAATGACAAATGTGCCATAGAAAGATAAAAATTCAAATATACCCACATTTTATAATAATTGTTATGCCTGTGCTCCGCTAATGCGCAAATATTATAATAAGTACCTAGTATATCAATTACGTAAGTAGAGCAGGCAATCACTGAATTTCGGTCTTGAGTAGCAGGGATCCTATCAGATCCAGGCTCTCACGCATACTCTCTCCAGCCCATTTACGTCCCACTGTTGGGCACGGGCCTCCCCACTTTGGGAGGGATTATGGTCTACTGTGCCGCGCTGACCAGGCGTGTTAGCACAGGGTTTATTTTGAGTTTTCCGTCTCAGAGAAGATGCTATCTGTGTGCAATATCCCTTAGCTGATTTTTACAGCACCCTTGGGAGATGAGGTGGTGACACTTGTATTCTAAATCCGTCACCACACGCATACTAAACAACAAATTCTGCAGCACTGCAGAGCAATAACTGGCTAAGTACGAGTTCAACTCGCGCAAGAAAGGTTCCGTACCATCATGATCATGTATATGCGTATCATCAAGTTAAACTCCTTAAAATTCTTATCTTCTTTTTAGTATTTTTTATTATGGCGGCCACAGAATTATTATTATTTTAAGGCGACAGAATTCAAAACTGCATATAAGAATAAATACTGGAGATGTTTTAACGAAAATGAACAAATAGGCAATATAAGTTTATTTCATACTTAGGTTTTTACCATTACATAAATAATTCTGCAATATCATGTGTTGCTTTATAAATAAATTTTAACTGTATTATAGGTAAGTACTAGCAAATAAGTATATAAATAAATAATATAAAATTAATATCCACTTAAAAAAGACATTCAAAGATTTATAATATCCGACTGTTATAATATAAATTGTTCGTCATTCGTCTATTATTTTTGGATACGGTACTACACGTTGATGCAGTTGGTACTGTTCGCATTACTGGCTTTAGAGAACGAGATATGGCGGATGTTAGTATGTCAGCACTAGGACAAGGTTCCGAAGGGCGCAATCTTCGATCACGTTCTGTCCGAGCTCTTTCATATCGTTGAGCATACGCCACGCTTCGTTGTAGTTCTGCTAGACTGTCAGTACGCGCTGGAAAACGTTCCAAATTGTTAGAAACTTCTCCAACTTCAGCAGTATCGGTATCTACAATTTCTTGATGATCTAATACCATTCCAATATTAAGTTTCACATTTGTGGATCCATCTCTAAAAATCAAATATACAGTCGCCTGATCTAACACTCTCAATGAAAAATGTTCGTTAATCTTCAATGCTTTCATTTTAATTTGAAACGGCTTAAACTTCTGTGAAAGCTTTTTACTCTTTTCTTTAATAAAGTTATCAAATTCTATCGCTAACATCTCTTCGTTATCTGGTCGAGGTTTTTTATCATGTGGTCCTCTCATTTTCAGTATTTCGGGATCTTTGAGCGCCATTTGAGTGTCTATCATGACTTGTTGTAGTACTGGAGGATCATTTAAAGTATGCCATTTCCAATGTGATACGGGACCAATACTGCGATCAAGAACTACTCCTTCTGTTTGATTGTACTTGAGGCTGATAAAAAAAATCAATTTAAAAGAATTTATATAAGTACGGCCATTTGTAAGAAACTTTTATACATAAGACGGTCATGGATGGTACTTTATATTTATGACCAGCAGAGCTAGTTAGGCTGAATTCAAGAAATGCTACAAATTCAAAACAAGTAATTTTAAAATCTTTTCTATATTCCCTAACTTAAAATTTTTTTCAACTCACCGTATTTTACCACCATGATCGAATACTATGCCATTGCCTAAATAATCAAATGTTGCAAGAATTGTGATAGGATAAGACCGACCCCGCTCGTCTGGCTCTCCGCTGCTATAAACGACGAATCTTTGTTGAGCATTTGTTTCTATGGAAAAATCAAAACAAGCCCGTTTAGTATCAAGTCTCTGTGTGTTAGAAAATATTAAGTCTCTGTAGTTTGGTATTTTATCGAACCAAAGGCGCATCTTGCGGTGCTTACCTATGCATTATATGAAAAATGGCTAGCGGAATAAATAAAGTTTGACTAAGTTCAAACTAAGGTTAGCTGGCAACAATAGGCTTTATCTGAAGAATAAAATTAAATACTAAAACATAACCTTCCGCGTCATAGTATTCAAGCGCAATCTGGCCACTTTTATAATACCAACGACCACGGCCTTTGTCATCGAAGTCAGCTAACTTTTCACCAGTGTCATATAGCATCAACCGTTTATTCTTATTGTGTTCAAACCAGTCAAACTCAGGATGGGCGGGACGCATACGATAGACATTCATCTGTAGAAATTAGATCAAGGATTATGAAAGTGACTCTGTTAACTGATGAGTAATATCTGTCTGTAAACAATTTAAAACGTCGCTAAACGTATAGTGATGCGCAGCCTGAACACACTTCAAATGGACAAGCGTATTATGTTTTTGTAATTTAAAAAACTAAATGTACCTTAACTAGTATATTGTTATGAATTTACAAATTATGTAATTAATTAATAGTTAATGGCACGAATATCTCATCCCTAAATACGGTTTCATACGGTTTCTTACCTTTCTTACAACTTTTTCAGTAGGTAGCATCGTCCAACCTTTATCTATAAAAGTGCGATCAGACAAAGAATAACGGATAATTCCCTTCGTGATTTCAGGGTCTACCTGTAAATAGATTACGGAGACTTCATCAGTTGCAGCTTGCCCACTTATACTCATCCATCGTTACTCAGGAGTTGTTGTTGGTAAGGATTGGGGTACGAGTCGCAATCAAAAATCCCGCGGATATCAGGATCCTGCACCTTCAGGTACAGATGAGAAACCTCATAAATAAACGTGTCTTCGTAAAGGAGTAATCATGACTTTGACATGCTTCATTTGAAGATCACGTGCACCGCATTACCTATTTAATAGCACAGTGATGTAGCTTGTCTAAAAGGGGCCCTAAATGTATTGAGGAGCTCAAAGAAATCATTTCATCAAGCCCGGATCATTTTATACGGCTGTAGCTACATCCCTTTAATAGCAGCTAATCCCTAGATTTGAAATAGATTGAAATAGAATCCTTAGAGTTAAATAACACAGGTTTAAAATCTGTTTAATGTGTATAACGGTAACGGAAAAACACAATCTACGACGGACGCTGTTCAGTTTATGCTGCGCTAAGCTTAGAACGATCAAGTGCCGTTCGTAACTTACCGGCTGCGACTGTGATTTTTTTTTAGACATAATCACACAATATTAATATCAAAAGGAAAGAATAAAGGATTGTAACAAAAATAATAAAATTAATCAAGATAAAAAAATATATCAAAATAATGAACTTACGCATTGATAGTTGTCACTTGTCACAAAGCAACATAACAAATTAAAAATCGAACGTCAATGGTTTTGTAAAAGTCAGTTTTCATCGTAAAGTTTTAATATTAAAACAAATACTACATTAATACCGACTTAAGAGAAATAGATTTAATTTTGTAGTCTCCAAGTTTTCTGATCGTTTAAAATACTCCCAGGATCTTAAGACGTAAGACAGACACACCACGTCATTAAAATTTTTTTGTAATACGGCATCTGTGATTTTCGCTTACTATTGTTTTTACTAAAAGTCAACTTACCTTATCTTTAGGTTCCATTTTAATTTTGGCATTAATTTTATCCGTTTCTGTTTCAGACTCTTTTTTTATTTCCTTCACGATATGTGGTTGTGACGGAGATACGTCTGAATACATATTCATAAGAACTGCAGTATCTTGTTTCTCAACCAGTAAATAGGGAGTCTGTTTGTATTTAGTGATTTGTTCACCTATAATAATTTCCCGAGGTTTTCTCAGCAATTCTTTCATATAATTTTCGGTTGCCATCTTTAGGTCTTTTTCACTGTAAATCGTGCTCGCTGAAGATGTTCTGTGCAAATGTCCTAAGGGTAATAATTCTTTATCATTCTTATTTGCAGTTACTTTCATTTTTTCTAATTCTACTTCCGCCTGTTTTCGTTGTTTTGATTCCTTTTCTTTGTTTTTTGTTTGCTCTTCTTGTAATTTTTTTAATGCTCTCAAGTCTGCATTTTCATGTTTATCTTTTTGCATTAGTTTTAGTAATTCGTTGTCAACTGTAGCTCCTGTTATATCATTTAGTTCTTTAATTTGCGTTTTATCTTCATCTTTTGGTTTATCTTTTTTCTTTACTTTTGTGTCCAATTGGCCAAGGTCTAATTTGTGAATATTTTTATGATCTTCTTTCACTTTTTTACTTGCGGCATCTTTTACTTTTTGCAATTCCATATCAGCTTGCTTTTGCTGTTTTGTTTCTTTGTCTTTGTTTTTAGCATGTTCGTCTTGTAGTTTTTTAAATTTTTTCATATCAACGACCTCGTGATTTTCTTTTTCGAGTACATTATTTGGTTTATCTCCTTTATCTCTTGTTTTCATTTCTTTTATTTGTGTCTTTTCGTTGTCTTGTCCACGTTTAACATCAGCTTGTGTCTTGTCTTTCGTTTTTGCTTTAGTCGCTTTTGTTTCCTCGATTAAAGGTTTCTTTGTTTCTCTTAACGGTGACGTTTCAGATTTTTTGGACTTTGGCTGTCTCTTATCTGTATTGTAAAAGTCAATGCTTTTTTCCTTAGTATGTGTTTCTTTTTTCATTAAACCGTGTTCTACGTCCTTAGCTTGCGGTTCCCTGCCAATATTCTTCTTTTGTTTCTGCTTTTTAGGTACTAAATCATCTTTTTCTTGAAAGCGGTTTAATTTGTTTGTAGTTTGATATCGATTGTCTTTGGACAAATCTTCTGATTCTGTAGTTACATCGTAATGTCTCTTTTTACTTTGTGTAGCTGGTTTTGTCTTCTGTGTTTCTTGTGATTCTATTTTTGATTTTTTATTCACTGATATTAATTTATCCGCTGGAGCCGAGACATCGTATTTCTTTTCAGAATGTTCAGCAGTCTTTTGAGTTACATTTAAATTACGTTGCTTTTTGGGCAGATCATCGGTGAGTGTTAATTTAGTTCGTTTATCTTCGTTCTTCGCGGCAGTAGATAGGTGCTTTTGGTTAGTTGCAAGCATTTCTTTTCCTGCCTTAGATCTTTCCCAAAAAATACGCTCAGATGTTTTTTCTTGCCTTTTATCTCCCTCTTTTACTTTTGATTTTGTAAAAGGATCGGTAGACAGAGCTGGTAATTGGTCATCTTTTCTTAAATGCCCTGACTTACTTATTTCTAAATCATTTAATAAATCTGTCTTATTACTATTTGACATATGCTTCGGGATCATATAAATAGGTTCAAGTGTTTTCTCAACATTATCGCCCTCTTGATTTTTTGAATATTTTCTTGTTCTGTTAATATTGGTATCCGATAATGCGGTTTTCGAATGAAACATTGGTTCAGTTTTTAAATCACGGACAGACTTCGATAATCCTCGGTATGATAACTGGTCGAAATCCGTTTCAGACTTCGACCGATGTACATGTTTCGTTGATTTAACTTTTTGTTTAGTTTTATTTATAATGTCTCCTATTTTAGCCAACCATGTTTTAATATCTTTGTTTGGGATTTGCCTCCGAGCATTGTAAGCTTTCAAAAACTTTCTTATTACTACGTCACATTTATGACAAGGTTCTTGAAGGCGCGCCTTTATACGACAATGGTCACAAATTCCTATCACGTCGCTGTTGTCACGACCAGTAGTTAGTTGAAACAATTTTTGGGCATGTTCATATGTTTTTCTACATCGTGGACAATATATTTTGGTTTTATCTGCAAATTAATAAATATAAAACCCTTTACTAATTGCATTCATCCGTGTAATTTATGTAACACACGTGTCCATAAATTAAAATTCATGTTTTGAAGGCGATTGTTACGACATATAAAATACTTCAACAATGTCATCCCTTGTGTCTAGAAACAGGCCTCAGTTGCCTTATCCTTGACACACGTATCTACATTATTGTGAATATTACAAACCAACTGCAAAAATTACCTAATTGTGCCAACACATCAGCAGTTAATATGTTGTTGTTATTCACATTATGTAATATGTAAACATCTTCGGTTGTAGTATTTGCCACTCCCTCATCTCGTGTGTCCTAGCAACAAAAATAAGTTAGTAGACTATTCAAAGGCATATTTACCCTTTGGCCAAGGGGAACATGCCCCAAGGTGGCCGATAGCGAGTGAATGCGCAAGCCACATGCTTATGATAGCTTAAGCATGTGGCTTGCGCAATCACTCGCTATCGGCCGTATGCATAGGTATAGCATATATACCTATATATAGCCATATATACTAGGTATAGCATATATATATATATATATATATACCTATACATACGCTAATGGCTAAAACTTCAGGGAAATTCATTATTAAGCTAAAGATACGAGTCTGGTGTGGTGCTTTGTTCTATCTCTATTAATTTATGGGACAGCAAGTCACACGGACCGGGGGCGCAGTTTCAAAATATATCCCTGAGCCCAATACATTTTCATATACAGGTGGTCTTTAAAAGCAAGGTCAAACCACTCCCGGAATTCTGATACGGATAATAGATATATATCTAAAAGATAAGGCACCTTACCTATATTTTAACCTGCCATGGTCAGATAGGAATTGCTCATAAAACTGTTGGGGAACATTAGAATACAGAACAATTCCGTAGACTGAGTGGCAAAATAAGGAGTGGGTCCTTTGTTTGCCACTCAGTCTACGGAATTGTTCTGTATCAGATGGAGCTACAATTTAATTAGGGTCGCTGGAAGTCGTACTGCAATGCCAGATTGCGCGTTGTGGATCACTAAAGGAGACCTGTATCTCACAGTGGAAGGCCTACACAAGCTATAAACTAAAAGAAACTTGACTTATACTTACAACTTCAGTACTCCTATGTAAATAGATGATGACACCACTGTTCTTTAGTTCTATTAATTGCTGAAAACCTTCGTATTCCTGCCACTTGCTGCAGCAGGGACACGTGGAAGCGTTTCCTTTTAGACTGTAGGATATATTATGTTTATTAAATAAGTTAAAAATAAATGACCAGTACTTTATAAACCTAGGCGTTGTACTTACATGTCTAAGACTCCCATATCTAGTTTATCTTAAATTTAAATACCTATAAACGAATGAGTATAATTTTATAAAACAGCAAGATACTATCAAAAATTGACAAATTTAATTGACAATGGTTAATTCGGATCACAGATTCCGATATAGTCATAGACAGCAGAGATGTATTTAGTTATTTACCCCAATGAGGCTAAGTGATTTGACTTTAGATAGTCACATCAGGGCCATTATAGAAGAATAGAATAGATTTACCCTAGGGCCATGACCCAGTGCAGTAGCCTGCAAGGAGCGGCGTAAGCCCCCACTTTTAATATTTTGCTCCTTCTCCATTTTAGGGGGCAGCAAATCAAACGGGCCCTTGTCTCCAAATTAAAATAAATCTTATAGGTAATTAACATTGTCGGATTAAGTCAGCGCGAGGCTTGTACCAGATGCCGTGAAGGCGCCACTTGATGCTTTATCAATTTGAAATAAGTTACTTGGAAACTAGTAGATAGCAAGAGATACCTATCTACCAAAAACGAGATAACTGTGTACCAAGAACGGGATATCCGTCAAATTCAGTGTTTTTTGGAAAATCCCCGAAATGAAACAGAATTTTATTAGAAACTTTCCCCGAAACTAAATTCTGGTCACAGCCATGTTAAACAATTTTAATGCAATTCACATTAAGTAGGTACCTAATCATTCATTAGCAATCATAGAGATAAAATATATCATTGTTAGCAAGCATAATGTTCCTACACAGTGGTTTCATAACTAAATCCTAATCCGAATGATTAGGATAATTTTTCCTTTCGTCGTGTTCGTTACGAACACCTAACACGGGTACCTATAGAAATTTTTTGAGTAAATAAATGTAATACATTTATTCTGTATGTACTCAACAAATATTAAATATTTTTCCATAAAAATGTATGAAAAATCGGAAAAATCCATGAAATGCTGAGGAGGTTTCTTGTAGCCAATAAAAATGTTATTGTTATAATAGTACATTACGATATTAGTGCGTTAAGATGGTTATAACATGCGAGGCGGAATTTCAGCCCGAGCCGAAGGCGAGGGCGTAATTAAGCCGAGCATGTTATAAACAATACGCGTATATCGTACGACGTTTTTTAACACATTTGCGAGGAAACAAAAAAAAAACATTAAATAAACTCAATCTGTGAATGCACACTGTTGCTTTCCCGCCATATTGACAGCGCGCTAGCGCTGCCTACTGACAGTTCCATATTTGAAATGGCAATAATACTGTTATGAAATTTGTATGGACTATAACCACTGCCCGGAATCTTAGAAGAAACCATAGACAACTATTTTGTGACAGCGGACGTCAGAGGAAATTTGAGGAAACTTAGGTTTTGAAAGGCGTCATGTCTGTCCATGACATTAATTTTAGTGTTGCCATTGTTCAGCACAGACTAATATGTTCTAAACTTTCTGTGATAGGTTTTAAGAGCACAGATTTGATCCATGATTCAAATTTGTAAGTACATATGCGGCGGCCACAAACCGGGAGACGAGGATTGATAGTAGCCTTGGAACCACCTCTGGTTCATAGGGCTCCTCCAAAGAACTAACCTCTCAAACTAAACTAAATTCATTCATCAAATTAAATTCTCCAAAAAATCTAATTATAAAAGGGGTGACGATTTTTGTCTTTGTTTCATACATTGTGATGATTTATTTGGGGTCTTGGGATTGAAGGAGTGCAAACGGCGCAGGGTCTCGAAGTTCGGCGTTTTTTTAAGGAGCCCTATGTGATGTAGTGGAAGAATAAGAGCTTTTTAGAGAACTTTTGTTTCTTTATTCTTTCTGTGACTGTCGCCGTTTGTCAACTTGTCACCTGTGTCGTCACATGGTTGTCACCATTGTATAATAATTTGCCCTTATTTTAATTAGCAATTTTTTACATCTTATTTGTTTTAATTATAATTTTAGTTATAAGTTGAATGTATCAGGAGTATATTCTGCGAGCATATCTTCTCTCATCAAAACTGCAATATTCCGTATATATTTTATCATGAAGACGACATGCTGTATTCCTGAATGCAAAAGCAAGCGAAAGAATGTGGCTCTGCACCAATTTCCGATTCGAGAAACAGTCACCAAGAAGTGTATTTAGAGTATTGACTCTGCTCTTTTGAAGAGCCTTTCGGAAGATCAAGTAAGATCGTCATATGTGTGTAACAAACACTTTGAACTACGATTTGTTACGACGCTGGCAATTCTCATATTCTACTATATTCTTAAAAGAGGAAATTGAGACTGACGCATTTGCTACTAGTTATGAATCTCAAGGCCCATCGGCTATTCAGGGTGTCAGTTAGTACCCGGGTTTTCTGCTTTAATTTAATTTATTAAGTCAGCTAGGTAATTTTAAAGTTAACAATTTACTGTTGTAAATTCTGTTTCTGTTGTCCGTATAGTGAAGAATGCAAGTGTCGCCACCCCTTTTTGTTCCTAGGGTGCTGTAAAAGTTAGCTAAGGAATATTGTACACATATAACATCCTCTGTCAGAGACGAAAATTTATTGTACGTTATAAAAAATAAAATTGTTATTTTAAATAATCGTCCGCCATTTGTTAACACGAGGCATAAGCACAATCTTGTAATGCATGTAACTCGACTATGTTAATGATAATAAAATAAATCTTTGGAGTAAGTAGTTCTGGGGCAATACATATTGTTTAGTTTTTAAAAGTATATTGGCTTGCTCTGACCTTGATAATAAGTGTACCTACATAATATTTATATTTATAAGTGTATTTTCGTAGATATGTTCATTCTGTTTTGTCATTTACAATAAAATAATTCGGTAACCACATAGTTGTAATTTTATTTTTGCATCTAAATAATTATCTATTGTGTAAAATATGTGGCTACATAGCTATAACATGTGGTCTAAGCATGTGGTTAATATCACTAACATGGCTTATTTATTACGGCTGTACTCAGTTGACAGTTGAGCAGTCAAATGACAATCAAATGACAGTCAAATGGCAGTTGTCAGAATGCAAAATACCCCTCTATAATTTACCCGTTCTTCTAAGTTTTCCTTCTGATACGTAGTATCTTCTATCTATTCTGTGACTATAACTTAACTATTTGCTTTGGTAACACACGCGTTTTTTATGACCCGCTTTACATATTTAAAACCGGTGGAATTACATCAGCTTTACGAGCAGGGGTGTTTAAAAGGTTATAAATGCAACTATTTATTCAGTCCAACGTCAAACAATAACAAAAATATTTAAGTATCTGTTACAAAAAGAAAATAAAACATAATATTATGGTATCTAATAAAATAATACATTGGTACGCAAACAGTCGTGGTTATGGACATGCAGTCTACTTAATCTATCCTTAATCACAGGTGTTGCTATCCAGATGAAACTCTGGAAACTAACTCTTAGAGCATTAATCTAACAGGATTGGGAACTATCAAGCTAGTTAACCCACTAAAAATTGTCGAGAGCAATGATCATACACATATTTGGGACCAGAGCGTCACACGACCCGCTTTTTTATGTACTGTAAATACCATTCGATTCTGCGATGCGAATATCACGCGATGAACGAAGTGGGCGTGGCTAAACAGAAGCGTTTGCGGCGACAACACCGCTCCAGAAGTCCAGACGCCTAACGTCTCGCGGTTTGACTTCGCGTGAGCAGTTCGAACGACGGAATTAATGTATGTGCCTTCTTATCGCAACCTAAAATTGACTTGATTTGATAGGTTGCTAAGAACCGAAAAAACCTTTAGTGTGTGAGTGTGTGTGTGTATAACCTGTGCACAAATAAAAATTATGTTTGGCACCCACCAACTTTAGCGGATTTTTTTTTTGCGCTTATCTGCCATCAGTAGGTATTAATTTTACTTTTATCAGATGTGTTGTAAATTGTAAAGTTGTCTTGAAGAGCGTGACTCCAATGAGCCATCTACTCTATGTCTTATTAATTATTATTATTTTATAGCAGTATATTTGACAAAGGAAAGTGTCTATAACTACTCCTGTTGGTTTAATACTCCAAGATAATACCATAAAACTACACATTATGACTAATTTAGTATACTTCAACAGTAATTAAATATAATAGCTTAATCTTTCTTCTTTTTAAACAAATGTAAAAACTTTTGGATTATTGAAACTGGTGTTCCTGTCGGTTTGAGTATCAGCTCCTTGGTACAAATATTGTGGAGAGGGCCAAATGCTAGAGCCACTACAGTACAGGCTAGGCAAATGACATTATAGGGCATACTAAAATCTGGTGTTGGTAGTGATACCATTGCACCATTTGTTCTGAACACGATGGGATACCCTGAAAAGAATAAAGTAACAAATGAGATTATTGTGTCTTTTATATAAAAATGTGTCATAGGTCGATATCTAATGAACTGAAGCTTATAGCTTGATGCTTTGTAGTTTTAAATTTGATTAGTAGGTCCAAATATCAAACAAAACTACCTATATATTATCATACTTACATAATTTTGATGCATTAAAACTAGAATCAAATGTAGAGCCTGCAATTGGCAAACTGGTATAATTTCTGGCTGTAGGTAAATTTGCTGAAATTAAAGAAGAACCTATGTAGAAGCCATGGTTTGCATCCGGTGGATATTCTTGCCATTTTAGAAAAACAAATTCAAAATCAATTGTAATAGTTGTTGTTGATCTTGGAGGTAGTTTCATAAGAAGTTCCAAATGATATGGTTTTTGCCTACTGCGTCCAGGTGAATAGTATCGGGATATAACTAAATCACTTTCAGCTTCACCATTAATTCTTAAAGTACTGAGCTGTATTGGCAACCACCATGGAGCATTTTCAAGAACAACTACATTGATAGGAGTCCAATAGTTATTGATTAGTTCTGTGACTATACCTCCAAATTCTTTGCCGTAACCCAGAACATACCGGTTAAAATGTAACGGCGGTGGTATGGATACAGGTACATGTACCCTATTAGTGTGCTTTGCACCTATGTTTATCATTTGACCATCAGGTTTTATATCATATACAGCTAATTTGGTATCACTTCCACCTCTTGCTGATAATACAAAATTATCTGGGGCAGGTTTCAATGTAAATGGCTGTGTATCATTTGAAGTAATATCTACATAAACCTTAGATTGTGAAGATAATGGACAGGCCCCAGGTAGACCTTGTCCAAACAGTTTGCGAAATGACCAATCAATACTGTTAATTACATTATAATCATAAACAAGTGCAACTGTTTGTTTTATTTCTAGATTAGTATCAGTGCAATCATTTGAAGAGCATATATTTCTAACATGTACTCCAATAGAATGATAATTGGTATTGTGAATCATCCTAGAGTTTAGCAGTGCTGATAAACCCTTGCTTGACTCACAAGGCAGAAGTTTCTTCCAAGGAGTTAAATTTTCTGTGCACACAATTTCTCTAGGCAATGAAGCATACCTTAACTGTGTGGTAACATTTCGACTAGATTTCACTGCACCCATTGGCCATAAAGCCATTTGGGGAGTTATTGTATTAAAATTGTCTATGAAATTTAGAGAGGCACAGAACAGACCAGCTAATGTGGCAGTCAACTTTTTCCATTGAGTATCTACATCTATAACATCTGATGCAAACCACGCATAAATTTCTGCTCCAGGGGCAGCATCTAAAACAGGATATCCCCATTGGTTATGTCGCCACTGTCCTTCAGTTAATGTTAAATGCAACTCCTCTACATGGAAACGATTTACGACTTCTGTTAGCGATCGAGGTGCCAAGTGAGAATGAGCTGCAAACAATAAACATTGTAAATATTAAGTAATTACAGTAGTAAATAAAAATTATTATAGGTTGGGATACTCACATGAAAATTTGTCTCCATCCACTGATGTTACAAATTGAAAGAACCCGTAAAGGTGCGTTGGCGGTACCGGTTTGATAAATAATTCTTCTTTAAAATCATCGCACTTTATATGTATAAAGACGGAAACAAAAATGCTAAAAAACACTAAATCAGGAACGGACCCCATTTTTTATTTTACTCATGGAAATCGTAATTAAGATAACGATAAAATTCATATGCACCAATAAGACCTTTTATACTACGTAATTACGTCTTTAATTAGCGAAAGGTATAAAATTTTACACATATAAACCCATTATTTATTATCTTTTTTCCGAAGAACCACAGAGTACTTCGAAGAACAAAAAAATTCCAACTTCGTGCGATAGAACCACAGCATAGATCACAGCACAGAATAGATAGAAGATACTGGTAACACTATGAACTAATGGCCCCTACACACCTTACGATTTATCGAACGAAAAGTCGGCCGACAAAACTGTGCAGTTCAATTTGGGTATTCTTTTTTTTTAAATGTATGGCATATCGCTGCAAATCGAATCGTTCGTCAAATGTGCGTTGTTTAGCGCGCACCAAATTATCGTACGATAAAACTGTGCGATCTCTTGATCTTCGATTTTTCGTTCGTTTGTAGAACATTTGCTGCGAATTATCGTTCGTCGAAGGAAGATACAATTTTTATTTCTTAAAATCGTTCCGATTTTCTGGCCGCTTGATCGATGGTCCTCGTGGTCTAATGGTTCGTGTATTTGACTACAGCGGCCATTCACAAGGTCATGGGTTCGATTCCCGCGCGGCACAGCCAATTCATTTTTGTTTTTATTTGTTACACAAATACTATACCTAATAATAAATAGTAGGTACTGCGTCTGGGTATTTTAACCGACTTAAAAAAAAAGAGGTTTTCAATTCGTTTGTATTTTAGGTTTATAATGACGTGTGGTTTGGTTAGAGGATAAAATGAAATACGTCCGGACTTGCATGGCGTTTATTTGCGACTCAATATATTTGATAAAGTATTAGCTTATATAAGTAAGGAGAACAATCGTTTCTATATATTCCTAAAACTGCTGATACGCTGAGTGTTTCATACAATGAATTCCTACATAATATATTTGTATACAATAAATTAGGCGTCGAGCAAACAATAGGACCATACATACTGTAATAAATATATTTGTTTATATTAACTTAGGTGGCTAAGGTGGCTAGCACAATGGTCTCTATGTATTCGTAGACCTGTTGACATTACGTCTACTTGCAAACAAAGAATTCATATAATGTGTTCCTACAGTATGTTTTCTTTTTTATTTATGTTTGTTACCTCATAACAGTCATAGCTTTTAACTGGGCAAAGCGATTTTAATGATATTAATAATAATTTTAATTGATTTTTAAGTATGTATATACAAAAGAAAAGTAGTATATGTAGTCTATCCGTATCTGGTACCCATAATACAAGCATAGAAATATATTTCTATGCTTGTATTCAACGTCCTCTAGTCCCAAAGTAAGCTATAGCTTACTTTGGGACTAGAGGACGTTGTGTGAAATGGCCTGAATATTTATTTATTTATTTATTTTATTCTTTTTTTACAAATCTGCTGATTCCCATGTAGTCCCATTGGCACCAGGTCAGGATCTGATGGTTATGTCCTGAGAAATTAAGTCGTAACAAGGGCCCTGGTAATCAACAAGTATGAAGTGCTGGTTGCTAGGCTTATACATGCTTGTATCTGTGATTCTATGTAAAATAGAAATACAGTTATTTTTGCATTAGACGCAGTAAGAAAATTGGGAAATAATTGGTTTAGGAAAACGAATTAAAAGAAACGTCCAAAAACCGGCCAAGTAGGTACGAGTTGAGCTCGCGCGTAAAGGATTCCGTACCGTTATTATCATAATATATTCATCATACCAACATCAAATAACCACTCAAACGCCCGCGGCACCCAGAGGCAACCACGTAAAATAGTGCGTCTAGCGCCCCGGAAACCCTCGGTCCCACCAGAAAAGTGGTAAAAATGTTGTAAATAATGCCATCTCCCGCAAAAATGCACTACTATTTGAACGCTTGAAGAATATAACTTGATACCGTATGAAATACTACACAGTACACTAGAAAAACAACAGATGTCAGTACCAGATGTTTAGAGTCAGTCATATTTCACAAATGTTTACAACAACGTATCACAATTATCACATGGCACCACTTAGTCTGGTGTGACCGCCAATAACGGTTCTGTAAACTATTCTAGTACCTTGCTAGTATGTATCTAATCTACCCATATTCCATAACACAAGCATATAAGCATTATAAGCTTAGCTTCATTAGCTTGGGACCTGCGGACAATGTGTGAAAAGAAAAGTACAAAGAACATGAAATTTTTATAATTTGATATACGATTTATGTATGTATACAGGTTGTGGCGTAAATGGTGGTCCAACGCTAAGGTGGTTTTATAGTTCAAGTATTCACCTATCATATAAAAAAAAAATTAACCATTTTTAGGGTTCCGTACCCAAAGGGTAAAAACGGGACCCTATTACTGAGACTTCGCTGTCCGTCCGTCCGTCCGTCCGTCCGTCCGTCCGTCCGTCCGTCCGTCCGTCCGTCCGTCCGTCCGTCCGTCCGTCCGTCCGTCCGTCTGTCACCAGGCTGTATCTCAAGAACGGTGATAGCTAGAGAGTTGAAATTTTCACAGATGATGTATTTCTATTGCCGCTATAACAACAAATACTAAAAATAAAATAAAATAAATATTTAAGGGGGGCTCCCATACAACAAACATGATTTTTAGGGTTCCGTACCCAGTATCTCAAGAACGGTGATAGCTAGACAGTTGAAATTTTCACAGATGATGTATTTCTATTGCCGCTATAACAACAAATACTAAAAATAAAATAAAATAAATATTTAAGGGGGGCTCCCATACAACAAACATGATTTTTAGGGTTCCGTACCCAGTATCTCAAGAACGGTGATAGCTAGACAGTTGAAATTTTCACAGATGATGTATTTCTATTGCCGCTATAACAACAAATACTAAAAATAAAATAAAATAAATATTTAAGGGGGGCTCCCATACAACAAACATGATTTTTTTACCGTTTCTTGCTCGATACTAATAACGTTGCCTTATATTGCATAGATAATGGTACGGAACCCTTCGTGCGCGAGTCCGACTCGCACTTGACCAATTATTAGCCATTGGTTTCGGAAATATGATTTTTTTAGTTTTTTGTAAAAAATCGATAAATATTTGATATTAAATGAGAATGTAACTTCGACAAATGACATTATTTGGAAAAAAAAATGGCAACAAATGGTTAATTTCTTTTTATATGATAGGCTGAATACTTGAACTATAACCACCTTAGAGTTGGACCACCATTTACGCCACACCCTGTATACAATACTTTACAAATATTTTGTCAAGCATATACGTAAATGCGTTAAACGAAATGATAGTGTGATGTAGCGAGACATTTATTTATATAATAATATAATTTATCGTCTGTAACTGCTGACGACATGCTACTTGCACGAGCTTGTGAGGAGAACTGACGACCGACGAAAAATCGTTCGATAAAACTGCGCAGTTTTTTCGTTATGGTTTTCCGTAACGCGTGTAGGCGGCATAACAGAGTACAGAGTAGTATAGACAGCGCACTAACCGAAAGAGGAGTTAACACAGACATGACGGCTGATAGAAGACTATGAAAGAAAAAGACATGTTTCGGCGACCCCAAATAATAGGATAAGGGCAGGAAAATGATGATGAGACAGCGCACTATCCATAGATAAGACAGATAAGTTAATATTTGTGACTTATTTGCTGACTCAAGTTCATCTCAAGTTGACACCTATCTCCAGAATTTCAGCTATAATTCAGCAATCTTTTTTAACTATGGCAACTCATAGTCAGTATTTTATTTCTTCTTTTTTGGCATCGGAATTGTCCTTTGATTAGGGATACTCCTTAATCAAAGGTATTGTCGTTGACACAGTCAGTAACTTGTGCTGTCAGTTGTGGTCAAAGAAATTATATTATATAGAATGCTGACGAGCCGGCAAAGGCGTTCCTAGAAAGAGATAAGCACAAACGACCTCCGTATCCCTTTCTAGTAGGGTGTACACAGTTCATAAGCAATTTGGGACATTTAAATAAGATACTTCAAAATTTTTTTTGAGTTTAAATTTAATAATATTTAATAGTAGTAAGAGGTACCTACAAAATAAAACTCGAACTATATTTTTATAGTATACTAGCTACCTGACCTGGCTTCACGTACCTAGTGCGCGAACGACACGTTCATACAAAAACGGGAAGAAATATAAATAAAACAGCAAACAAAGAACTCAAGCAGTGGTTTAATTGACGTCTCTTCATAAAAGTGCTTAAATAATTAGATTTTAAATGTATATTGCAAATGTTTAATATCTTGTTTTTTGTTGTTGTGGCTTTAAATGGAATAACTTCAGACCACTTTTGTCGAATTCCATCATTACTTGGAAAACTGTAAGAAAATTGTGTTCACCAACAATCAATCAATATTATTAATAAAATGGTTAGGTTAAAAATTAACCTAACCATTATATTATTATTCAAGTAAGGTTGCTCACACGCTTTTTGTAAAAGTGTAAGGTAAGTATAGCTAATACAGATAATTGACATCGTACACTGATACGCTGTTTGTTAATTTTCTTATTACATATATTAGATATAAAATTATTTAAGAAAATATCCAATTATAAGTACATATGTCATAAGTCTATACTTTAAAAACAATTCAAACAAACATAACATAATAAAGGAGCAGGATAGAACCTCCTCCTTTATTATGTCTATACGATTTTCTTTTTTACAGAACATTATACTCACCCTACACAATATATTTTGTAAACAAACTGGTAGACACTTACCTAAACATTAAACGATCACAACCGGGGTAATAATAACTATTATATCCTCGCACACAACAATTTCTTGTCATTTTAAATTATATCTTTACCTCAACCTTTTTGGGAAATAAAGCACGATCCCTTAAAAATACGACAAACAAAAATTGATTATTTATCTCGAGATGTCATCGATGTTGCCATTCTATAATTTACTACCTACTAATAATGTTTTATTGTTTATTTATTTTTTAATCACAATAAATGCCTTGATAAAAGTTGAGCTAAGCAGTTGGTTATTTTAATGCTTAAACAATCATTAATCACTGATATAATATTGTATATCAACGTGAATAACAATTCGAGTGGATGAAGTTTATGTATAAAAGTTACCCAATTTGTATTTTTATTTTACACTGGCAGTCTGTGGGAAAAGGACACAGGGTACACTCGATGCCTCTCATCGGAACTTTAGGTATTTGTGCGTAAGCTTTGTGGCAATATAAGCGTTATTCGGTTGGTTTTAGGTTTAGTTTTGAATGTTGTTGTTTCCATATTAATATTACTCGTAATCAATCTACTAATATAATTTCTTTGATTGTGGTAGTCATGTCAAAGCTCAAAGCATTATTCAAGCGGGAGTCAGCATTGCCATGCGCCCACTGAAAAAGGAAGTGTACCTTCGCGTTTTAGTGTACGTGCGATAGTTTTGTGATATACATGAGCAGTGATACTAGAGGCGTACGTTAACTCGGTACCCCATCGCCCTTGATTGCAGTTGTAGGAACACATTGTATGAATTCTTTGTTTGCAAGTAGACGTAATGGCAACAGGTCTACGAATACATAGAGACCATTGTGCTAGGCCACCTAAGTTATAATAAATAAATATATTTATTACAGTATGTATGGTCCTATTGTTTGCTCGACGCCTAAATTATTGTATACAAATATATTATGTATGAATTCATTGTATGAAACACTCAGCGTATCAGCAGTTTTAGGAATATATAGAAACGATTGTTCTCCTTAAGTATATAAGCTAATATTATATTAAATATATTGAGTCGCAAATAAACACCATTCAAGTCCGGACGTATTTCATTTTATCCTCTAACCACGACGACACGTCATATAACCCTAAAGTGGTGAACCCGACGTGATTTATTGTGTTAGAGACGATTTTTTTTTTAAGTAATACCGGATTAGGAAATTTATAAGCAACATGGCGAAACCTGAACAACTTGTTGCCAGTACTATTAGCAACGATGGAGACAGAGCTCTAGCAGCCATAACCGTATCATCACGGATTCCGAAGTTCTGGGTGGACCAAACGCGTCTCCGGTTCATCCAGTTTGAAGCCTTCATCGAAAACCAGTGGCGCTGTGACGAAGCCAAGTTGAATCTCGTCGTCACTAAACAACCGCCTTATAGTTTGCGCCAGACAGACAGGTATGCGATTTTTAATAGACACTGGGGCTAATTTATCAGTGATTCCTGTGTATAAAAATAGTTTGTGTGATCGTACCGATAAAAAGTGGAATTATAACTTGTGCGCAGTAAACGGAACTTTAACTAATTAACTTATATTTATATGTGCTTATAATTTACTACAAATATTCAACACAAAAGTGGTAGCGATAATGTTATCGCGAACACTCGCGTGCCGAGACCCTTATTTGTCCGTCAACACTTGAATTTGAAGACAGCAATAGCGCAACCGTCGGACAAGGACTAACGAAGTTGTTAACTGATAAGAACGATAGTTTATGATTCAAGCGCAATTTTTTGCCAGATGCTTTTAATGAGCTTACGTGTGAGTTTTTTTTTTACGAATAGTGTTACGCCTTATTTACCTACGGAGTTTAGGAAAAAGGCATTTCACTCTGTATATGATTTATCTCACCCAGGAATACGAGCTACTACAAAATTAGTTGCGTCCAAGTACTTTTGGCCGAATATGAATGTAGACGTTAGGAATTGGACCAAAACCTACATTCAATGCCAAAGTTCGAAGGTTATTCAACACACAGTGTCGCGACTAGAAAAATTTGAGGCGTGTGACCGGTTTAAACGAACATATCCACGCTGACAATGTTGGACCGCTTAGAACAGCGGCTAGTGGTCATAGATACTGACTTACGGTGATAGATGGGGCAACTGGTTGACCTGACGCTTTTGAATTAAAAGATATCAGTGCCGTAACAGCAGCCAAGAAAAAGAAATCTAAGAATGTATTACCTTGTGAAAAGCCCTTAAGTCGTACCACGCGCAGGGGGAGATTGGTCAAACGGCCGATAAGATTTTTACTTTAGCTTATCGTATATTATTGTGACTAGTTTGTTTAAATGTTCTATGTTTATGCATTACGTTATGTTTTATTAGTTTTAAATACTTAACTGTATCAGTAAGGTAAAATAAAACTATATGTATTCAATGACTTAGATTATTTTTTTTCTATATCATAAATATGGTAATGAGTTTGAGTATGGTATTGCGAAATGAATTGTCAGCTTATTTAGTAAACACTGTTTTAATTATTTTTGCCTTATATACATTTTACGTATTGTCCGAGTTTACTGTTTGTTTTATTGTTTGGTTATATTATAAGTATACATTGTATTGTCATTTTTATTTTATGTTTTTAATGTAATTTAAAGTGCATTTCTTTTAAGGGGGAGGCTACTGTAGGAACACATTGTATGAATTCTTTGTTTGCAAGTAGACGTAATGTCAACAGGTCTACGAATACATAGAGACCATTGTGCTAGGCCACCTAAGTTATAATAAACAAATATATTATGTATGAATTCATTGTATGCAACACTCAGCGTATCAGCAGTTTTAGGAATATATAGAAACGATTGTTCTCCTTAAGTATATAAGCTAATATTATATTAAATATATTGAGTCGCAAATAAACACCATTCAAGTCCGGACGTATTTCATTTTATCCTCGAGCCAGACCACTCGTCGTATAACCCTAAACAGTACTATCGAGAAAATAGCGTGTTTATCTAGCGCGGGTCCTGTTGGTGTAAATACTCAAAGTTTCAAAGTCCAATGTCACGTCAGATTTTTGTTTGATTGCGTTGCTGTCATTCATGTCATGACTGTCATGTATTGTCATCAATTGTCATGCCATGGTCGAATGGAACGAATTTTATGTTCAGCTTTGTTTTGTTCAACAGAAATACGCACTGGTTTTTGTAAAAAATGTGTAACGCTGTGTGATAAGTAATAACATTTAATTCATTGTATTATTTGAATCTAAAATAATGGTGAGTACCTGTTTGTATTTAATAATGGTACTAACATATTAATGTTACAAAAACAGAGCAAATTAACGTTTATCAACTTTATGATTCAGAGTTACCAGGACGATCCTAGTTGCTACGTCGGTTCTTTCCCCAAGGACTTCAGTTATGGACCTTTTGAACAAAATGGTGAAGGTGACAACACGTCATTACCAGAAGACCACAAACCTCGGATTCTTTTAATGGGACTTAGAAGGTGAGCATGTTTATGGTATAACATTACGAAACGCTTGACATCAATTCATGCTTAGATTATATTAGAGTATTGCCTGATGGTATGGTCTGATTTAGTAGGTATGTATCTATAAATGTACTGGATTTTCATTGGCATGTTATAAGCTTATACTTGTGCATTTTAAATGAACTACAGAAGCTGCAGGGTATTATCTATGTACAGGAAGGACATTAATGTAATGATAAATCAAAGTGAGATAGTGATTTGAATATATTATACTAATTTATGTACATGGTTCATTCTTTCTGTTAGATGTGGTTTTATAAATATCAACAATAATAATATTTAAGACAATGTTATTGCTGTATCATTATCTTTTTGTTTTCCTATAAGTGTTAAATTAATGATATTTCATGTTAGGAGATTTTTAATCACAGTAATAAATAATAATATTAGTATTTATTATGCCACATCAGTAGAAAACACTTTGTTTTAAATACTAGTTTCATAAAAAAAATCTGTATTGTCAATGCAGTTCATGTTATAACAAAAATCAAGGGTTACATACCTACCTACTTACAAATTTTGTGACACTATATTAGGCATATGACAATAATCCTTTTTTATTTTCCTGTTTTTATTTTCAGATCAGGAAAATCATCCATACAGAAAGTTGTTTTTCACAAAATGTCACCGAATGAAACATTATTTTTGGAATCAACTAATAAAATAGTGAAAGATGATATAAACAACAGCAGTTTTGTACAGTTTCAAATATGGGACTTTCCGGGACAAATAGACTTTTTTGATGCTACATTTGATTCTGATACAATATTTGGCGGGTGTGGTGCCCTAGTTTTTGTGATTGATGCCCAGGTAAACATCTCATGATAAAAAAATATACAAGGATGCCAATAGGTATAAACAAATATAGATTTAGTGCCAAATAATAAAGACCACTGTCTGACTGACCAATATGAAATGAAAATGATTAATGTTGCAATGTACTACCCATTAAATGTTTGTGGTTTATTATCCTGTTTTCAAACTGAACCAAATTGTTTTCTAATACTTGCGCGACTCATTTGTTTAAACAAAACCACCCCTTACGGATTTAGACGTGTATATTTGTTCCAAATTTTGGCCTGACGTTTCGGAGACTTTGCAGTCACCACGGTCATGGGTGAGACTGAGCTGTAATGTGTCTTCTACGATCAGTTATTACAGGGTTTACCCACATGAAAAATGAAAATTTGGAACAAATATACGCATCTAAATCCGTAAGGGGTGGTTTTGTTTGAACCAAATTGATCATAGTAATAATAATAG
Organism: Orgyia antiqua; assembly: GCA_916999025.1. NCBI lineage: Eukaryota > Metazoa > Arthropoda > Insecta > Lepidoptera > Erebidae > Orgyia > Orgyia antiqua. Next base: position 28,585,852 of record OU779862.1, read on the forward strand.
TAATTAAGGTATGTATGTGATATTGTGATATATTGGTGTTCAGTAACAGTTAACATGACTATATAGTCAAATACCCCCAAGCAAGATAGAATAAAAAAAAATATATTGAAATAATTTTAATATGAAAATTCTCTAATTTTATAATTTAAAAAATTAAAAAGACAATAACAAATGTAGCATTACACCTTTTGCCATAGAGATGTGCAGATTTTTTTTAATAAGCATCTGAAACTTATAATTTCAGACGGCTAAACATAAAACATTAATATTATTACTATACTAAATAGGTACTATAAATGTATGTTCTCGTATAAAATGTAGGTAAAAGTATGTTTGATAGTTGAAGTCCCAAAACCATCTTAGGTTTTAGACCCATACATACAGATCTCTAGAAGTAACACATATATATTTCCAGGATGATTACCAGGATGCGTTGGATAAATTGCAGCTAACAGTTACAAAAGCTTATAGAGTAAATAGTAATATAAAATTTGAAGTATTTATACACAAAGTAAGTATGTTAATTGCTTTAATTTTTAGGTTATATTATCTATCTGTGTTGATAAATGTATGAATAATAGGCATCTGTGTGTGATATGAGTTCTAAACAATTTGGAATATTGGTCATTATGATACTGATAAAAGTTATATTATTAATAGTGACTTGTGTGTGTTAATATTAATAACTTTTTTGAGCATAAGCCTGAGTAGGTCAACAGCTTTTAAAAGCTTATAGACGAACTTATGTACTTCTTTACTTATTATAAAACAAAGTCCCAAATTTTGTATGTATGTCCCTATGTGAGCTTATATCTTCAAAAATACGCAACGGATCTTGATGCGGTTTTTTTTATAGATAGCATGGTTCAAAAGGATGGCTTTTTTTGCATAATTTGTTAGGGTTTGCTGTATATTGGATGAGATATGATTAAATTTGTGGATGCTGCCTCATCCATGTTAGATACAACTAAGTAATGTATGGAGGAATTGTGTATTACCTATAGTTCTTTAAAAAACTCCGCGAGAGCACATCTATCTGTTAAGGAAAACCAGCTGTACCCATAATAATGTCAAAAAAATTATCAAATTCGATGTTTTCAAAAGCTATTTATGCGTATATAGTAACATTTTTTTATCAAATTAAATACCTTCGTTAGCTTGCACGTTTAATATAGATTATAACTGCTTTTTACAGCATGCAATTTAAAAGAATATCTTAGGAGATATGAAGAAAAAAGTATTACGCGCCACAAAATAAAATACTTAAACTGTTGGCCGAGCGACGCGAACGTTTCCTCGGTCTTCTATCCATATAACTGTTTGGATATTTGGTTAAGAGGATACCAAAATAGCTTCGTGCATTTTTCTATGTACGAAGTTTTCATTGTTTCTTTAGATTGAATGGCTAGAGCTCGGCGATGATATTGATGTAGGCCCTTAATGTTGGATTGTATGAATGTAAGGATGTTTGTTGTTCTGTCACGTAAAGACTGCTGGATGGATTTTCATGAAACTTTCCTAAATTCCACGTGTACGGAGTCGCGGGCAACAGCTAGTTATTTATATAATGCATAGCTGGTCATACGAGGATTTTGGTTCTGGCGTTGCAGCAACTCTCCCGCCCACTTTGTCTCCAGAGCTGTTGTTCCGATGAATCTACGTGTTATTGACGCATCGTGCAAACACTATGATATTTTGCATGAAAAATAACGCACCGACTGCAAACGCTCACGCGTTGTATGGACTGGCCCTTAGTTTATATTATAATCATAACTTATGCATATTAATGAATTTGTTTTTTGTAGGTTGATGGCCTAAATGATGATTATAAGATGGAATCCCAAAGAGATATACATCACAGAGCTACAGAAGACTTGGCTGAAGCTGGACTGGATCATGTACATCTCTCATTTCATCTCACTTCTATATATGACCACTCCATATTTGAAGCGTTCAGTAAAGTTGTACAGAAACTTATACCGCAGTTACCTACATTAGAAAATTTATTGAATATACTCATATCGGTAAGTATTTATTGTAATTTTTATCCTTCTAATATGTCCCATTGACAAGGGCTGGGATTTAGTAAGAATCATTCACTCTCAATACTTGAGATATTTAGTTCATTTGTAACAACATATAGGAAGGAAATGGGGAGACTTGAATGATAGATACAACTTTATTTAGTTTGTAAATTAAGTATGATGGAAGAACATTTCCAAAGGGTAAAAAGTTACAAAATAAGAATAATCTTTGAATCTGTATTTAATAAACTCTACTAAGTATTAATCTTATCTTATTTGAAAAGAAATATCAATAAGCAAATTTTCCCATTATTACCCCAGTATTTTTGGGTGTACATTAATATATGTGTAAAGTTCTTTCTGTAAATACTATAACAATATGTTTAGGTATTTACTTGATATTTTCAGAACTCTGGCATAGAGAAAGCATTCCTATTTGATGTAGTATCTAAAATATACATAGCTACAGACAGTTCGCCAGTGGATATGCAAAGTTATGAATTATGCTGTGATATGATTGATGTTGTTATAGATATATCTTGCATATATGGGTATGTTAAATAATTATCTTTTACTAATAAATTTTTACCTAATACCCCTTTTCAAATTAACTAAGTCCATCTAAAGGTTGTCTGGAAGAGATTGCAATATATATAATAGATAAGACTGCCAATTGTACATGCTCTATTGTTACACTAGTTAAGTAACATGTAATTTATGGTGTATGTGTATTCTATTCTATTCTTTTACTTCATAGACAGCTAAAGAAACTCTTAAGGGCCTACATCAATATTATCGTCGACATGTACATATTAACACAGCTAGTAGGTATAGAAAATGAAGAATTAGGGATTTTTTTTTGTTTACTCAAAATCTACTAAGTATATTTTAATTCTGATTTACGTGTTTCTATATATAATAGTTACTTATGTTTTTAAAGTTATTTCATTAGTTAATACGCGATAATAGACCGAGAAATGAAAAAAAAAAAAATTAAAAATATGTAGTTTAAAAAAACTAAAAAACACGCTTTATTCGAATTATTGTAGGTATTGTCATCGGTCTTTGACAGGTGCGCAAAATTTGAATAGAATCTGACCGTTTAAAGTGGGTCAAAATAGCGTCCAAAGGCGTCGGTTACAAACATACAAACAAACATACAAGTGAAGCTAATATAAAGCGTGTAAAAATGAGAGAGGTTGTTTCGCTAAGATTTTCTATCGAGAAAACTTTTTTCAATCGCGTTTCTGAGTTCATGCGGTTCCTAGATCATATATTGAAAAAACATATACTTAAAAATTAGAGCTCTAGCCATTCAATCTAAAGAAACAATGAAAACTTCGTACGTAGAAAAATGCACGAAGCTATTTTGGTATCCTCTTAAGAGCAAATATACATATAAATAATGTTGGACTTTGCTTCTATTTTATTTATTTGGATAGGGGGTTTTGAACTCCCAAAGACCACACCTGGCGAATTCACGCCCCTTGCTAAGTTATCTAATTGTTATTATTTGTTATTTCAGTATGGTAGATGAAACAGAAGTGAACACATTCAACAGTCAAAGTTCTAGTTTAATAAAATTGAACAATGGCACTGTTCTATATCTACGTGAAGTCAATAAATTCTTAGCGTTAGTTTGCATCTTACGCGAGGAAAACTTCCAGAAACAAGGTAATAATAATTAGAAATGATTTATTTTAATCTATGTATTTATTCTCTGTCGTCATTGAGTTGATACATGTAAATTTTTAGTATAGGAGCCGTTAAAGTATTACGTAAGCACTATGTGGGGGCCGGGGTCTATGTATTGCTTATTTTGGATGACATGTCTAGATGATGATTACGTCATCGATGGTAAAATTACTTTTTACTTACGAATTAATAAAAGGGCAACCCTTACATTGTGTTTGCTTGAAAACGAAACGCATTTTCGATGATTCCCGCAAATAATGCATATGTTTAGGCACTCGCTTTAGAACCGAGTAGGGGAATTACCGCGCGCTATTCACTTGTCAAAATTTTCTCTGTCAGTGTTTTTTCTTATTTTTTTAAATCATAATATTTAAAAGACAATACATTATCAGCTAATAGAAAAATATTTACGTAAGCTTAGGGGGAGGGGGTAAGAGCTTAGCTTACTTTTGCTGACGAGGGGAATGGGGGGGGGGGGTAATAACTGTAATAAATCTGCTTACGTAATACATGAAAGACGTACGTTACCTAATGATGAAAGTCGAATTCGGTTCCTAGCGACTATTGATTGCAAAGAAAGAAGTTCAAGTAACTTTTCATGTTGCAAAAATAAGACAAGAATAAAGAAAATCACAGTCTTCGCGATCTTTTTTTTTTTAAGTTTAGCCACGCCCACTTTTCGTAAAACGCAGTGGTGTTCGCGTTCCTGCCTCGCATCCCCTTAAATATGGTAATCCTGAATGGTATTTATATATTTTCGGGAGTCGTTAGGAACCAAATGCTAGCTGAAGAGTCTCACTCTTTTTCTTTACCCGTCTCAATTCATAATCACTAAAATATTGCTACCCACATAATGTTAATTAGATTGATTGTAATGTATTCGTGTTCTTACAGGTGTGATAGATTACAATTTCCTGTGCTTCCGTGACGCTATAACTCAAGTGTTTGAACTACGCAACAAATGTCAGAACGCCGTTGCCTCGCGAGCGGAGTCTGGGACGCCAGAGTCTGTACCAAATGGCGCAGCGGATTCAACAGAAAGCACTTCAGATCGGTCACAACCTCATTTACCATAGCATATCAACACGACGCTTTATATTTTGCAACTGTAATATTGTAATATCTGTATCTATATTTTTAATATAATATGTGAATAAAAGAATATAACTATGTTGTCTATGTTAATTTTGTTTTTTTATAATTTTATTAGCTTGACAATTTTATTATTATTCAGCTTGTGACTGAGTTAAAGCCTCTTCTGTAACGGGAGAAAGTTTGTTCTACACGCTACTGATCTGAGCCACCAGACATGCATTTATGTTTGCTGACTCGTGTATTAAAGCATTTTTATATAACTAGCTGTATAGCTCTAAGATCAATATAACAGGCCGTATCATCAGGCTTTCAGCGGAAAGCCAAGGAGGCTGCAGTATTTATAATCGTATTTAAAACCGCGGGCATTAGCTAGTACATAATTGTTATTTGGTTATGTATTGTATGTATTTGAGTCTTTATTTCTGTTATCTATTAGAGACAGGAAGTATATAGCCAGAAGGGTGTGGTTACAAGCTAAAAGCTCAGAAATTTGACACCTTATCAGTTTCATTTGATGCGATGACTGCCGATGACATATCGCACTCCTAGATCAAAACTGTAACAACTCAAAGAGGGTCATTATTCAGGAAACGAAAAAAACTTATAACTGCGTTTTTTGTTCGAAAAGTAATATAATTCAATTGAATTCTTTAAATTACTTAGCTTGTGAAATCGTACGTTCTAAAAGTAGGGGTTATAGTACAATGATTTTTATCAAAAATCGCTGTTTTTGAATTGTTACACTTTAGCGTGATGACTATGTAAAAAAAAGAAACACCATTTTGACTTGAATCAGTTTTATTGAATCATTTTGAGTTATACTTATTTAATACAAGAAAAATAAAAACAATTATCAAACAAAAGAGTTCTAAAAAAGTGGAAATATTTCTCAAGGACTTACAAACGCGGATCTTATTGCCAGCTACTTCAAAATAAAAGGCTCTATTAAGATTTCTAAACTCCTGTGTACAAGAATATCTATACTTTGGTTTGATTTCTTGAGTATGTCTGATTATGTACTCCCTCTGTCTCTGTAGATCTGCTAGGCCCCAATAACCATCAAAGATGTTTTGTCTTGTTTCTTCATTGATTTTCAAACTACAACGTTGTCTACAACCTTCACCGCATGCCGGGCGAACTTTCCTTTCATTAAAAACTTTCTTGCTTTTTGATAGAGATTGGTATGACTTACCAGAATTCCTTAGTACTTTAGAAATATTTGCTTTCCATGTCGATTCTCTTCTTAACTTCTTCTTTCCTCTTTTTAGCTCTTCATTTGTCTGATCATTGCTCAATTCATTGCCAACGTGACACTGTGATTGTACAGTAGGATTATTAACATCCCTAAACAGTATCAACATCATTTTGAGTCTGAAGCTGTCCAACAGTATCAATTATCGCCATAGATTCAATTGGAACAACGTTTTCGCTTCTAGACTGAGCTAGAGTGTCAGTGGTTTCAGTTTCAGAATCACTACTGCTACTAGAAACGTCTCTAGAATTAGAAGGGTTTGATGACGAAGTCTCACTTGAAGATGAAGATGATGGGATTATTTTACGGGAAAGCTTCTTCTTCTTTTTACAAATATAAGTTGGATCTGTATCAGAGTCTTCAATAAAACTTTCTTCACTTGGAGATATAGCTAAATCGTTTTCAATTTGTCTACTATGAGCTTGATTAGTCATTATAATAGTGTTTAATGGAATGTTTTCTTTGTTTATTTGTGCTTCTGTATGTGAATTTGTAGTTAAATCTTCATCATTAGCTGATACCAGGTTTTCTTTATATTTTTCATTGACAATATTGACGAGAAATCTGCCTCTCTTCATCTTTATCTGAAATAGAGAAAAGTAAATTATTGTAAATTATAATGATCCAGCAATAGTGAGTTAACTCAAAAAAAAATCCTTTAATACAGCGGAATTAAGAGTTTTATCAAGAAAACTTCAATAGAAATCGACAATATTTATGATTACGTTCACGATTTTAATTCGATGCATGAAGAATATTAATCATTTTATATAGAAAAAATATCAATTCAAATTAGTTTCAACAATACTAAGACAACTAGAAATTTACATGTTGATCCATCAAAACTAAGTCAAATCTAAATAGTAATTAAATATTTACGTACCTTTTCAAACAAAACTGGAACAAGTCAAAATATCCTTAAGAAATATTGCACACCGATTCACCAATACCGTAACAATTCTAATTAACTTACTCTAATTGACTCATTCAATTCAACAAAACTGTAACAATTCGAAATGTCCGCGTTTTTGATCATCGTAATACGTGCTCTCGTGGTGACTAGTGAAGAGGTCAACCAAAGAGTAAAATAATATAGATATAACAAGAGGGGCTGCTCTATGCCCAAACGTGCATGTATGGAAAGTGCTGCCGCTGGTGATTGTTGAGGACAACTTTTTGTGACGTCATAGGTATATACCTATAGCTATTCATAGGAAGCTATACGTAGCATTGTTTACTTGTAAAACTCACTAAGTATTTTTAGATACTGAGCTGTTTACATATTGATACTTTATGAAGGCAACTGTTGTAAATGATATAATAAATTTAGAATGTAATCCATAAAATAAAATGTCTTCTAACATTTAATACAATATTTAGAATGGTTGACCTTATAAATAAATAATATTAACAGCTCAGCATCTTCTAAAAATACTTAGTGAGTTTTACAAGTAAACAATGATACATACATTATTGCATACATGGTTTAGAAAGATTAATAAAATGTGTTAACAACTCCACATCATCTGAAAATATACTTAGTTACTTTTATTGAGAAGCTTACAGCACATTATAGAAATTTGAATTGATGAAAACCAATATACAAAAGGCTAGGATTTTCCTCTTTTTTATACGATAATATACACATAAAACAGCTGCTTGAAATTCTGTCCAAAATGCTTTATTAATTTATATTATACAAATAACTAATATCATGTACACAAAAATACTAAAACATATGCAAGACATACTAAATCAAAAGCGTATATATTCGCTATCAGGTACAGGTACAGACACCACACGCAGAAAAAATTGTAAGTTCAGGTATCATATATCTATCATACCTATTATGGAGCCACTTTGATTATAAGAACAGCCTTTGAAAAATGGTTTTTGATTATAAGATTTATATTATATCTACTATGCCGCGCAGACCAGGCGTATTAGCAACAGTTAATAATCTTCATGGAATACTAGAACTTAATTACAGGACATGCTTAAGTTGAAAAATTTTACAGATACAATATTACAATACGTTACCATATCACAGTACCCAAGTTCTTACATTTAATGCGACAGAATATAACACTACAGTACTTAGTTCTTACATTTAATGCGACAGAATACAATACTACAGTACCTAGTTCCTATACTTAATGAATGCACATGATTATTTAGAAGTTTTATACTTATTGTAATACGTTTTTGCCGATATTTTAATAACATTTTCTCCTTCGTAATTAATTTTATCATCGAGTATTCTATTCACAGATCGTCATCAACTATATATAATTATGTTAATACATGTATCTACAAAACAATTTTTTACATCTTGTTGGTGAACCTCACAATTAAAAAAATTGAAATCTGAAAATATTTCTATGAAGTACTTTACAATTCGTTAAACATTCTTATTATGGCATTCATTATTTAATGTGCCAATTGTCATGCCTTGTATATCCTGAAAACAAGCTATTAGATCTTTAGACGGATAGCATAACCACTTTTTGTTATTGCAATACTCTCAATTGCGCATATACTTATATATTTCATTTTCCGCATTACCTAATAGATTGCTTTTGCAGGTTTTACAATGTTACGACTTTTTTAAAGACACTTTATTAGGGCCCATCCACATACATAAACTCTTTGATCGGCCTCTGCATCTGATACATTTTTCGTATTTATTACACAATCCAGAACCAATCAATCAATCAATTATAATTTTTGGGGATGATGAGGATACATCGCTCTTTTCCTTCTTGTTTGATAAAAATGTGAGAGACTGTAAACATTCATTGTAGCCTTCTTCACAATTTGCGTTTAAGGAATACGTTAATTAGTATTAAAATTATTTAATAATAGACTTTTAAATGCTCCTTCAAATCCCATGCAGTTAAGCATAACATTTCTCGCGCCTGAATTTGATCGAATTGAACCTGAAGAATGCTCTATTCATTTATATCATACAAATAACTAATATCATATCTTTATCTGATGATAAGGAGCCTTCTTCTTCTGGTAAGCGAAAGTTTTATCTGAAAAATAAATAGTAATCAAATTAATTTCATAAATAACAGTGAAAGTGGGTGTTTCTTTGTGACATTTTCACGCTAAGTCTACTAAATGAAATCGCATGAAACTTGGTGATGAAATGGGGTGGTAACACTGGTATCCTTAATCAGACACCACACAGTTGTTCTAAACATTAACCATATATTTTTTTAAATTCTGGTACCAATTCCACATCCACAACTAAACTTAACTAAATAATTAAAACAACTGTGGCGTATTTAGATTAATTGGCTGTTTCGTACTATACATTTATATTAATAACAAAGATAAGATTGCATTGCCGAATTATGATAATGACGCTATCAATTTTCATTTTTAGTTAACCTAAGTTTAGTTGTGCGCATAGTTTCTGTACCATTATCTAATTTGTAAAGATCCAATTAATGTTGTATAATTGTTGTAAATTGTTTACCTGCATTATATGTCATCATTGATGTAATTTTGTACTCTGATGAACCTGGCGATGGCTCTTTTTGATCCACTGTACTAGTTATGTCAGTGACATCAGGTAAAGTTCAAACTTGTCCACAATCCCTGACAAGAGTGCAGTAATTGTGATCAGCTTCCAAAAAGGTACTGAGTGATCACCTGTAATACATTTCAATTTTAATAATAATAATAAATATTCACGGACATTTCACACAACGTTCTCTGGTCCCAAGCTAAGCTTATTTTTGCTTGTGTTATGGGTACCAGAATATGGTTAGAATAAATATACTACTTTTCTTTTGTATATACATACTTTTTGTCTTGTGTGTATAGTATGTAGCGCTCTATAGTCTCTGTCTACCTCCATGGGAAAAAGGCGTGATGTTATGTTGATGATGATATACATACTTACAGAAACACCCAGACGCACTACAAACAATTGACCTCAGCGACCTGTTGATAGGTAGTCTGTTACATAAACCACTCAACCACGAGGCTCGTCAAATCAATCTAGCTCAGTTTTAGATACATATTACAAATTTAAATATTTATACAGTTTTAAATTATTATATATAAATGTCGTTTTGTCAGTGAGATGATTAATAAAAATCAAATATAATCTCGTCTAAATATCCACCACTAATGAGACCATTATCCATCAATAATCCACAAAATTCTTAGTAAATTTTTCTTAAAGTACTATAAAATAAACTGTCAGATACTACTAATACTAGAGCTTATTTTGGTCGACGAGATATATTACCTTTCAAAGGAAAAGTTTCTACTTACAAGTTAAATTTACTGCTTGTACAGATGGTGGATTATGACGAATATATATCTTTAATACAGACTCGAAATTGTGAACACAGGGACTCTTCCTGCTGTATATTTTTGTAGGATAATTTTCTCTTGGGTCTTCAACTCCGATAGCCTCTATACAAGCAGCAAATAAAAAAGGATGTTTTTAAGGATGTGGAAATCTATGATTTGATATATGAATACAAACTGAAAATAAGACAAAACTTTAATTAGTATAAAAATAATCACAACTGTATTGCTTGATTAGTTCATCCACTACACATTTAAACACTTACATATAGCATCACAAAGAAATTTGCAGTAAACTCTTCAATGTTCAGCCATTGCCAAGATAAGCAAGAAAAGTTAATTTATTGGGTAACTAACGAAACTAAGTAAACAAATAAGGAAACAAATTTACAAAGTAAACCAGCAACAGACAGAAGATAAACTTGGTGATGAAATGAGGTGGTAACACTAGTATTCTTAATCAGAAACCACACAGTTCTTCTAAACATTAAGAGGATACCAAAATAGCTTCGTGCATTTTTCTACGTACGAAGTTTTCATTGTTACTTTAGATTGAATGGCTAGAGCTCTAATTTTTAAGTATATGTTTTTTCAATATATGATCTAGGATTGTTGGTCTATTATCGCGTATTAACTAATGAAATAACTTTAAAAACATAAGTAACTATTATATATAGAAACACGTAAATCAGAATTAAAATATATTTGGTAGATTTTGAGTAAACAGAAAAAATATCCCTAATTCTTCATTTTCTATACCTACTAGCTGTGTTAATATGTACATGTCGACGATAATATTGATGTAGGCCCTTAACCACATTTTTTCAAATATTGTCTAAGTAATTTGTAAAGATCCAATTAATGTTGTATAATTGTGGTAAATTGTTTACCTGCATTATATGTCATCATTGATGTAATTTTGTACTCTGATAAACCTGGAGATGGCTCTTTTTGATCCACTGTACTAGTTATGTCAGTGACATCGGGTAAAGTTCTAACTTGTCCGCAATCCCTGACAAGAGCACAGTAATTGTGATCAGCTTTCACAAAGGTATTGAGTGATTTTCAAACACCTGTAATGCATTTCAATTTTAATACAAGTATATACTGTAAATTTTGTTTACTAATATGCAATGCAGGTGAAGCTTGGAATCAGTGGTGGATTTACACTAGGGGCAGTCTTTCTAGGGGCGGCAAACTTTCTAGGGCGGCAAAATTTAGAAAATTGAAAAAAAAAATTCTATAAATTAACTAATTCTTTTAAATAAACATTTTATCTTTCAAGAAATATAATTTAAGTATTATGTATCAAATTAAAATTTTGTATATTATAAATATTATAATATAGGAAATTTAAGTAAAAACTATTCAAATAGTTTAATTTATTTATTTCCATAAAGGTTTGAAAAAATTAGTAAATATTTTATTTTCTGGAATTGATAAATTTATGTAGTTTTTTTGAAAATTAAAAATATTTTCAAATTATGTATGTCTTTTTGATAACAGAAACTTTTATTGATTAATGATCATCATCATCATAACATCACGCCTTTTTCCCATGGGGGTAGGCAGATACTATAGAGCGCCATCTGCTACGATCGAAGCATACTTCCTTGGCTTCATCCACACACACTCATACATCTGGTCATACATGCCCGACGGTTGTAAGTGCTACGCACTTGCCTCTTTTGGAGTATCCCGGCGATGACATTGGAGTATGTTTTTCTCGGGCGTTCTCTCCCAGCATTTCCACTTACTTTCGCCGTATATATGCCTTTCGTTAAGCGTTTGTCATCCATCCTCTCCACATGACCAAACCACCTTAGCATACTTTTCTCCACCTTAGTCACTACATCCTCTTTCAGACCGCAACATTCTCTTATAACTTCATTTCTAAATCTATCTAGACGGGCCTCGTAGTGTAGTGGTTCTGGTAACGGACTGCCGATCAAGAGGTTGCGGGTTCGATTCCCGCTCAGGACAATAATTTGTGTGATTGTTTTAATTGTCATACAAATGTTTGTACTGCATTTGGGTGTTTCTATGTATTATAAGTATGTATTTACTAGAGCTGAAACGGATATCCGGTAACTATCCGGTATCCGGCCTTGTTTTCACTATCCGGCCGGATCCGGATAGTAATACAGTATCCGGCCGGATACCAGATAGTAAAATTTTAAAAAATCTCATTATTTTACACAAGGCAAATCATACTCCAATAGGTTATGGACACCGTTTATTTTTATAATCGCACATCAAAAATGTTTGTTTTATTCATTATTACTTTAATACTCAAAATTAACAAGTGGCAAATTGTGATGAATAAATACCAAATTTTTCGCGTTTGTTGGTCAAATCAAACTGATCGCGTCAACGCAATAAAGGGCCGAATATCCGGCAGCCGGATATCCGGCGCTCCGGCCTAGTAGCTTGCCGAATATCCGGTATCCGGTTTCCGGCCAAACTACTATCCGTTTCATCTCTAGTATTTACAAAAAAAAAGTAGTATATGTATTCTATCCGTATTCTGGTACCCAACACAAGCAAATAAGCTTAGTTTGGGACCAGAGGAAATTGTGTGAAATGTCCATGAATATTTATTATTATTTATTTATTATATCTTTCAAAGATTTTTTGATTATTGAATTTTTTTTTAATTGGAGAATTATCCAATAGCACTAATTAATTTTAATTTAAAAGAACAATGTTATATTTTTAAAATTCAAATGTTGTTCCAAAATGGCATTAATTTAATTTGTACATATTTTATTGTAAGACATATTTATTTAAGCTTCTCCATTGAGCTGAACCTCACCAAAACAGTGATGAAGTGATACATTGCTTCAACTTGCAGGCAATGCTCTAACCTTGATCATGGCGGACACATTCGGGCCAAAAAATTACTAAATTTAATGGAAATTGTGTCAAATTCATTTTCTACCCAAATGTCAGTATTTCGAGTTGTGGGGTTTTTGACAACCCCCCCTCCCCCCGCCTTCCTCTGACTAGGCACATTGGCAATTTTTATGGCCGGGCGCGCAAATTTTCCAAATACGCCCCTGGTTAGAATTAACATAATTTATTAATATATTTATGACTGCAACAATTTTCATGACACTTGATATGCAGAAAGTTTCAAATCAATCTAGCTCAGTTTTTAACAAATGTTGTTTTTTCGGTGTGAAAATTAACAAAAATCAAATATAATCTTGACTAAATATCCACCACTAATGAGACCATTATCCATCAATAATCCACAAAATTCTTAGTAACTTTTTCTTAAAGTACTATAAAATAAGCAGTCAGATACTACTAATACTAGAGCTAATTTTGGTCGACGAGATATTTTACCTTTCAAAGGAAAAGTTTCTACTTACAAGTTAAATTTACTGCTTGTACAGATGGTGGATTATGACGAATATTACTTGAATCATCATCGACCTGCCCTCATCCCATTATTTATATACTCGTATACATATATCTTGAATACAGACTCGAAATAGTGAACAAACACATAGGTACTCTTTTGCCGCCGTATATTTTCGTAGGATAAATTTATTTTAGCTGTTCACTTCCAATAGCCTTTATCCGAGCAGCAAATAAGAAAGGATGTTTTGAGGTTATGGAAACCCCTGAATCGATATACGAATACAAACTGAAAATAAGACAAAATGTTAATAAGTATAAGAATAATCACAACTATATTGCTTGATTAGTTCATCCACTGCACATTTAAAGCATCACAAACAAAACTTACCTAAAGCATCACAAACAAAACTTCTACGTGCTTCTACGATGTTCAACCATTGCCAAGATAAGGAAGTAAAGTTAATTTATTGGGTAACTAACGAAACAAATTTTAATTAGAGTAAATTTGACGAATTTAACTTAAGTTTGATATTTGATATGAATTATTAATTAATAAATACACAATAAAATAAAATAAGCAAGTGTTTCGAATTTGTAAGCCGCCATAACTGTCAAACTTTGCTGTCAAACTTGAAGTTTAAATTGAAAACTGACAATTATGACAAGAAAGATGGCAGCGAATCATAGATAAAGAAATGAAAAACTGCTACAGAGTACTAAAAAAAACCTTACGTGAGTCTGGCAATAATCAGTGGGTTGCCACAAGGGATAAAAAATACCAATATGATGACGTCATCCAAAATGGCGGGCAAAAAAAGTGCTTCGACAACCTCTAGATGGCACGAAGGTGACGAAAATATATGCTTGTTCTAAGCGAACCGCCCCTGAGGTCAACTAACAACAAAGAGACTAACAATAAACTTGTTTAGGTGGGGGGGCCACGGGCATTATGATTCAACAATAGAAAGTCAACGCCATCTAGTATTTTTTTTTTGAAGCAATATTGTTCCGGTTATGTCGGGATAGTTGCGTATGATCACCGGGTATTCGAATACAAGAATAACTCTAAATAAACGAATTTTGAGTTGTTACAGTTTTGATCTAGGAGTGCGATATATACGATTAACTCCACTTGTTCCGCAAAACCCTAAAATAATATTCTCTCTCTCTCTCCAGCCCATTTACGTCCCACTGTTGGGCACGGGCCTTCTCCACTTTGGAGGGATTATGGTCTACTGTGCCGCGCTGACCCTATATCTATATTATTTTACTCTTTGGCTGACCCGAAGTGTTGGCACAGGGTTTATTTTCGATTTTTCCGTGTTTCACAGAGGATGTTATCCGTGATGTTATCCATGAATTTATTATATACCATATATATCTATACTGTGTCTATGATGTTATCTGTGTGCAATATCCCTAAGCTGACTTTTACAGCACCTTTGGGAGGAGATGGGAGTATCCGTCACCACACGGAGTATTATAAAGCAGTGCAATAATATTCTACGAATACATAATAACAAAAAAAGAGCTATTCCAACTCATAGTTACTCATACCCCGTTTTCCAATTACAGCACAAGAGCGCTTTATGCGGCACAATGCTCAACGTTGAGTGTTCCAACTACAGCAACGCATCGCACAATCGAGCACTCTCAAAAGTGATGCGTGCAATCCACACCAACTTCAGCGACAGAAAATTAACAAGTACCTATTTATTCTTTAAATTGGCATTGATTGAAATTTTGTTTATATATTGTCGTTAGTAATATTATTTATTGTTAACAAAATTTTTAAGGCTTTCGTTTCGTCGGAGTTTTCTGAAAATAATCAAAGTTAATTCAAGCTGTGTTTAAAAAAAGAAATATAAGTATGGATGAAGGTACAAACAATGCCTTTTTTTTATATTCCACACTTTTAAATAATGTGAATACAATTTTATTTTAGTATTTTTTTTTCAACACTGCACTTAGCGCACTCTGCTGGTGCATTTGAAAACTAATTCATGTTCCAATTGAGTGTCAGCATAGTTCAGCATTGTGCGGCACTGAGTCGCATTATGCTCTGCAATTGGAAAACTAGCATAGTTATTTTTTTTGGTATTCTGTAGGTCTCTGCTACTCTACTGCTGCTGCTATTTTAATAATCTGTGCAGTGATGCTTGCGTGAAAATAAGCAATGTCATTATTGTCGTAAATGTCATTGTTTTACGGTTAAATAACGATAATTTTATCGTAGCGTAAAAATTAAAAATTATCTTTTGCTTTTGTTTTGTGATTGTGTCAAAGAATAAACCTCTGTTTGTATTGTTGTATGCCATCATTTATTATAATAATTTTGCTTTTCTTTTCCTATTCATTAACTATTAAATTATCTTTTCTATAAAGTGTTATTGCATTAGTGCTATAAAAATTGTGATCCTGAATCGATAGGTAAGCTCTTTCTGTTACTTGGTTATTGTAACATATTTTGCTGTTTTACTCTTGGAAATAGTCAACAATAAGATAATTGTAATCAAAACGCTACAAAGTTCGAATAAAATAGCATATTCTAGAATGTTATGGACTCTTCAGCTTCTAAGAGTGTAGTACCTACTCGAACAAAGAGGAGATGAAGAATTTACATAAACTTGAATATTTGTAAATATTATTGCATTCCACCAATCTTATTTTTATAATAAACATGAAGTAGTAGTAAGTGCAGTTTTGATTACAATTTTCTTGGACAGGTAGGATTATTTTTACATATAATTATTTTAATGCCTTGTGCATTTAAGGGAGACTGTGAAGACTAAAAATGTAAAATGTGGAATACTGTAATCTCTAGCATTGTAATATACAGGGTTTTTAAAAAGGTGCTCAATTTTCTTAAATTTTACATGTCTAATAAGATTCAAAAACCCATGAGTAGCCACTACATGATGCTGGCAGTAATTGTCGATTAAGCACTAACGAAAGATAGCCATAAAGTAAAAAAAGAAGAAATTAGTTTATTCAGTATAGTTAGATAAATATTCACAAGTTATTTATCATAATTCTGATATATCTCAAAATGTATCAGATTTCTACAGGGTAATTGGTAATAGCATCAATCGGTGAAGTACTCAAAATCTTACATACCATTAGTTAGAAGTTGAATGTTCTATTGAACAATTTTACTGACCTCACACTCATCAAAAAATCAAAATTCAAACCAAAACAGGCACAATTTTTTTTGCCAAAAAAATGGGCCCCTATGATATGTCCAAATTTTTTCCGTACCATCTACATCACTCTAGCATATATATTTTTGTGTAAAAGAAAAAGATAAGTGTCCAATGTCAGTGACTCAAATTAATTCTCAATATTTGCTTATCACATTAGTGAGTCATGGGTAAATTCGGTATTGCTAAAATAAATGGCTTGTAAAATTGTTGTGACTACAGAGCATGCATTAAATTTTGGAATTTATTTAGTCACTTTTTTTTTGTTTTACTTTTCGAGCTAAAAGAGCAAATCACTGTCGATATATTATGAATTTGCGTCTAGTTTTGTTATTGTCTAGCACAGAAAAATTCATAAAATATCTATTTTGATTATAATTTGACATATTGTATGTATGTATGTTTTGACATGCTTACCTAGCAGTATTTATTTATCGCTTCAATTTGAACAATTATACTACCAATAATTTATATTCATAAGTAGCTCTCTAAGATAACATTGTTTTGCCAAAAAAATTTTTGGATATAGTCAGTGTCTCTTGGAATATAATCCTAAATAATATAATATTAAATAAATAATAATTGGAATAGATGTCTTTGGTAATTATTACTATAACTCAATATATTTCAACTAATTTATACAAAACCATATCTAATTTAAAATTTGAACCTTCAGGAACATCTGACCTACATAATCATACTAAACAGGATTCGAATTTACGACCTCATGAACGTAATTCGGTTACACTATCAACCCGTGTTTTTGCAGACTTGCTATCAACTGTTACGTTTATATTATTAGGGTTATAGATAAAATCATTACATGTAGTCTAGCACACACTCTGTTATCTGCATCACAACTTAATGCTTTGTACACTTTTTACTGAACACGCGCCGTTTATTTTAAATTTTACTTATTCAGATATGAATATCACTATCTCAACACTTGTACCTACATGATAAAATTGAGAGTCATTATTATTACAAAATCTTATCTACTTAATGTTTTCGATAATCAGACAATGTAATGAAGGCAATACACTCATATTTTATACATGAACTGACATGACATTCTAATATACTTTAACTTTTGCCTTATGCATGGAAGTTAGCTTTTTCTTGGCCCATGTACGTCCAACTACCAGACACATAACACAGACTACCTCTATGATAGGAAGGTGATTAGACTTCTTCACAATGCAAAATCTTGGTATAGAAATTTGTACTTTCTGTTGCTTGCAGAAGATCTGTTTAAATTTGTTTTCATAACTATCAGAATTTAACAGCATTCATTAGAAGAAATGGAATAGTGACATGTATATTTCTAAAATATTATCATATGACGTGGAAATTGCACCACACCTTCCTTCCTTGATGTGCCTTTGTTAGCAGTGCCATTTTCCGTGTTCAAGGTTGCAGTTTTCAGTGCCCTACCAAAAGCTGTTGGTTTAAATATAATGACTATGTAGTGTTATGGTATATAGAGGATGTTCCTGCACTTAAAAACGCGAATATTTAGTAAGCAAGTGTTGGCCCTCATAGTACAATAACTAATGGGCAGATATTACATGGTAGTGATTTAATAAATGGTATTAACCAAATGGTGCTTTATAGTATCTGCCTACGCTTGTGGGAAATTGTATTGATATTTCCAGGACGATTATGATTTTATTTGTCTTAACTCGTTCGCAACTACCATAGTTGTTTTGATATATGTATAGCGTTATTATTTGATTAATTGGATAAAAACGAGCCTCATGGTCTAGAAGTTCATGTAATGGACTGCCGTTCATGAGGTTGCTGGTTCGATTTCCGCTCGGGACAATCATTTGTGTGATATTTTTGATTGTCATACAAATGTTTGCCCTGCATCTCGGTGTTTCTATGTATTATAAGTATGTATTTACAAAAGAAAAGTAGTATTTGTTTGTATTCTATCCGTATTCTGGTACTACCCATAACACAAGCATATTAGCTTAGCCTTGAGACCAGAGGACGTTGTGTGAAACGTCCATGAATATTTATTTATTATTTATTAATTAATAGTCGAGTGTTGCCGTAGAAAATATGCCACCCTCTATCTATTTTTTAAGACGGCACGATACCAAATTATGCTCCATACAAAAGTATGGGTATCGTACTTCCATTTTTCTTCGCGAAAGTTAAACCGATTTTATTAGGGTTCCGTACCCAAAGGGTAAAAACGGGACCCTATTACTGAGACTTCGCTGTCCGTCCGTCCGTCCGTCCGTCTGTCACCAGGCTGTATCTCAAGAACGGTGATAGCTAGAGAGTTGAAATTTTCACAGATGATGTATTTCTATTGCCGCTATAACAACAAATACTAAAAATAAAATAAAATAAATATTTAAGGGGGGCTCCCATACAACAAACATGATTTTTTTACCGTTTCTTGCTCGATACTAATAACGTTGCCTTATGTTGCATAGATAATGGTACGGAACCCTTCGTGCGCGAGTCCGACTCGCACTTGACCAATTTTTTCAAAGAATTTGTAGGTAAAATCCGCTTCATCTATATTTGTCCCTTTCAGCGCGGCACTCGGAAATAGGGATAGCAATACCTAAGGCAAATACCTAAATGAGGAGTACAGTACCCTCTTAAATAATTCTAATACTTAAATAATATTTAATTATCATAATTTATCGGAGATGTGATCAATCCGCAATTCTAGAAATGTTGATTATTTATGTAAAGAACTCGTTATCATAATAAACTTACTAATTAATATGATTAAACAACTTCGTATTATTGTTTTTCCCGTCGTATGACGTACGTACTTAATTCAATTGTAATAGCGATAAACAGTATCTTTTGTATGGTTGCATGTTTGTGTTTTTGACCGCCAGCAAAAAACAATGTTTTGGTACTTTTGACTTCACATTGTTCTTATTTTAATTTACATAAATGGCCTCAAGTGTTGTGAAAAGTAACTACTTTCGGCAACAAAACTCCTTTGTTTGTTAGGTGATGAACCATGATGTGCTCAGGAAATTAAAATTATGACTTAAAATCGATCACAAGCCAAGAGATCAAATCTTCTTTCTACTCCTATCCAATCTAATATTTGAGGCGCAACATTATCTTTTTCCTAAGGACGTTAACTTCTTTTACCAACATCCCATCCCTCATACAGTCCATCAATCTTTTCTTTTGGTCCTCCTCTTCTTTCCCTTATATATTGAAGATCTTAAAAATTGGTATTCAATTTTCTTGTATATTTCTGCTAAATTGGAATCCGGAAAAGATCTGCTCAATAACAGACCAAAGATTATTTCTTCAGTTTGGATGTTTTTCTCTTAAAGAAAATTTTTGACAATATCGATTGGGTATTTTGTGGCATGCAGTAATAGAGTGATCGTCGATAACTTTTCAAAGAAAGTATTTAAATCGATTAAGACATTTGGGTAAACATTAAACATATTTATTTAATTCTAAATTACTGAAACACAGGTACACACCTGCACACGTATTTTGGATCGCACTTTAAAATTTATAACGCAATAAATTTTAAGAATAACTTGGTTTTTATAATAGACTAGCTGTCCCGGCGAACTTCGTACCGCCAATTAAAGTTGTCTATACTTTCTGATCATTTAAACATTTTTTATCATCATCATCATCATAACATAACGCCTTTTTCCCATGGGGGTAGGCAGAGACTATAGAGCGCCATCTGTTACCATCCAAACAATAAAGCAATGGCTTAATAGCCATAAAGTTTAAATATTGATTCTACGTTTTAGTTATAAAACGTTTGTATGGGAAAAAGAAAAGGTTTTTAGGGTCTTTCTGGCAATTGTTTGAATTTTTCTCGCCGTAAAAACCATCCTAGAACTTCAGCAAACTTTTAAAATAAGAATTGGCCAAATTGGTCCAGGCGTTGTTGAGTTATGCGCTTACCAACACATTTTGCGATTCATTTTTATATTATAACTAGCTGACACGGCAAACGTTGTTTTGCCATACTAAAAAAAAAAAGTTTGAAAAATAGATGTTGGCCGATTCTCAGACCTACTGAATATGTATGCAAAATTTGAGAAGAATCGGTCAAGCCGTTTCGGAGGAGTACGGTAACTAACACTGTGACACGTGAATTTTATATATTAGATAGATTTACAGGGATTAGATGATCGTAGTTATACCTTGAGAAATCGCTATTTCTGTCTTGACGTCACTAGGCGTGAATTCTCTAATGATAACTCTTAGATCTCTTTGTAGCCCTTTATAAGACAATCTAAATGTAATTTGTTACATCAGTGATAGAAAGCATTATATTATTTTGGTCAAGTGTGTGTCACGTACCGATGTAGAGAAATTAGAAATAACGTTGTATTGCTGATAATTAATTTATGTTAAATGTAATCTCAGAATACTGCTGTATTCTGAGAATATAATTGTTAATGTTTTTCGTTCGAGAAGGTTATCGCTAGATTATTATCTTAGTAACTATTACGAAATACTTTTAAAGACGGTCTGATTACCATTAACAATTTTTAAGATAGTCACCGGAAATTGTTTTGAAGCAGGTCGTTTGTGCGTCTGTCTGTGTTACGCTAAAATTTTTCTTTCGACACCATGTTTATTTATTTTCGATTGTGATTCAATTCAGCAATCACCTTTCCGCTGTATTCGGACATAATATATTATTATGTCATTTTACTTGATTATATTATACTAGGAAACTAGATAACTGGTTACAACAGGGTAATGCTTTTAGCGTTATACTCATTATCCAATCCTTTGAAACACTGTCATTTATAGATAGATAAATTAAACCGGATTTGTCTATTGGCTGTAAATATGTTTATTTTTATAACCAGAAAACCCCAACTACGTCCAAATTACTTTATAATGTTAAAGCACTAAGGTTTTTATGTTCCGTTTGTTTTGGTTACGTTTTTCAATGTGAAGAGAAACTGAAATATCCAATAAGGTCAAGTATTTTATTGTGATGCTTGAACAACTTGGATAAGTATACTTAGTATGTGTTTCAGTTTATGTCATCATAGCTCTCGTGATACTAGAAGAATAACAAAAATTGAAATACATATTTAGGTAGCAAATAATTGATCGAAAATACCATAGACATACAAGACAGGCATACAAGCGTCTACTGCTAAATCAATGACCCGGCTTGAGGTCAAAAAAAAATTTATGTGTGTGTGAAGTACAACGTGAAGTTGCCTGGTTGCCTGGGGTAACATTATTGACGTCCGTCAAAACATGATTGTCATTAAATTAATAAATTGTGTTTTTATATGAAAATGAATTATTTGAGTTAAAATTACTTGTGAAATCCTGTGTTGTGGCATTTTTTAATTATTCTGATACACTGTGGATACACTAGAACACCCAGAGATTGCGCATTTCGTTATTTATATTTTTTTGTTCGTAGCGGCGTTCACACTACAAACTGACAACGGTGTCAATTAAATATGGTGTATTAAAACAGATCTTGATTTTAAATGCCATACTTGTATCAGTGTGTTCAAAAGTGACATTTGCAGATTGCAAAAATTAGGCAAAAGTTACTGTCATTACGGTATGTCTTTATTTATTTATTTTGGTGCTATGGACCTCGATAGGCTTCGTGAGGATGCTGACAGCATCAATTGGGCCCCATTATACGAGTTTCTAATAATATTGACAACAAAGTTCAACTTCTCACAGAAAATATCGTCAAACTCTATGATGAACATTTTACGTGTAATAAAAGTTAAGCACCTTCCAAGTCCCTGGCTTACAGAGGAAATTAAGAAAGTTATGGCACAAAAAGCTGCAGCCAAATTTAGATATAAGTGTAGACCTACTGTAGTAAACTTTAACAAATATAAATCTATTAGGAATCACTGCAATATGGTGTGTAGGAATGCACAGCGCCAACATCCATTGAGAATGGAGAGCCAGCAAAAGTCTGGAAATTCCTAAAAACTTAAGGTGTTGGAAAGGCTCCTTCTGAGCCAATTCCTAATGACGTCAACATTGATACTCTTAACCAACATTTTTCTTCTTCGTCTAACTTTGATAAGATCTTAAAAAATAAAACACAACAATATCTTTCATCTCTTCCAGCACCTGATTATTCACAATTCCTCTTCAAACAATTAGCCGATTGTGATGTTAAGAAAAGCGTACTATCAATTTCCTCCAATGCTATAGGCAACGACGGTATCAGCCGAAACATGATTATTATTCTTATTATTATTTTATTATTATTCTTATTCTTATTCTTGATGAAATTCTACCCGTTCTATCCCATGTCTTGAATTACTCTGTTTCTTATGGTGTTTTTCCTTCATTATGGAAAGAAGCCCATATAATTCCGCTCCCCAAAAAAGCCCGTCCTGTTTCCTTTTCCGATTATCGGCCTATTTCCATTCTCTCATTTCTATCCAAAGTTCTCGAACGTCTTGTCCACACTCAATTAAATGTTTTCCTCAACGATAATTACCTCCTGAATCCCTATCAATCCGGCTTTCGTGCTGGTCACAGCACAGTTTCTGCACTGGTCCATATCACAGATGATATTCGATTAAACATGGATTGTGGTAAACTCACGGTATTGTGCTTACTTGACTTTAGCAACGCATTTAATACTATAGATTTTGATATATTGTTAGGCATTCTACGTTCTATTAACATATATCCAACGGCTATTGATTGGTTTCGTAGTTACCTGTCTGGACGCCGACAGCGTATTCGTGTTGAAGATAAATATTCCACTTGGAATAATATTACCGTCGGTGTACCGCAGGGTGGCGTGCTATATCTCCTCTTCTTTTCGCAATTTTTATAAATTCAATTTCCCAAAAACTTCTTTCTTCCTACCACCTTTATGCAGATGAACTACAAATATATACTCACGCACCTTTTGAATCGCTATGGCAAGCTTTTACTACGCTGAACATAGAGCGTATAAGTGACTGGAGTAATAATTATGGTCTAAATGTTAATCCTTCTAAAACTCAAGTGACCATTGTCGGCAGCTCCAGGATGATAGCTAAAATTAACTTACCCGCCCTGCCACAATTAAATTTTAATGGTATCAATTTGAAAATAAATGACGAGGTAAAGAATCTACGTATTCTTATTGATAGCGCTTTATCTTGGAGTCCACAACTACAAGCAGTAAGTCGCAAACTTTTTGCTTCAGTAGGGTCCTTGCGAAGATTACAATCTCTTTTACCATTTCTTTTGGCAATTTTAGATTACGCTGATGTCAGTTATGTCAATCTCACCGAAACACAACTCGATAAACTTGAGCGACTTCAAAATGTCTGTATAAGATTTATATTTGGTCTGCGCAAATATGATCATGTCTCTGAGTTTCGCGAAAACCTCAAGTGGCTTCCCATTCGCCTTCGCCGGAATACTCATATTCTTTCGCTACTATATAACATATTATTTAATCCCAATACTCCCCAATATCTGAAAACTCGTTTTGTGTTCCGACATGTCACACACGCAAATAATCTGAGAACATCTGAAAATCTGAGATTGAATGTTCCGAAGCATAGTACAAATTTTTATGGTAAATCCTTCACTGTGCAAGCTATATCACTATGGAACAAACTACCATTACAAATTAGACAAGCACAATCTCTTTCTAATTTTAGTTAAAACTATCGAAATATTATCTATCATTATAGCAGTGTTTAAATAAATTTTAGTATTTTTATAGTGTGTATGTATATTATATAGTAGTTTTTACTTATTAGTGTACTTATGTATAAGTATGTATATTGATTAGATTTAGGTATGTATTTATTCATATATTCAATTTAATATTTAATATATATGACACCAACAACCACCGCGATGTCTATTCTAGATTCTATCCATTCTACGGTTGCCTGGAAGAAATCACATTAGTGATAAGGCCGCCCTTTGTACAATAGCTTTTAAGACTGTATTTTCTTTTCAAATTCTGTGTAAAATTGGTGTTTGTGCAAATAAAGAGTTATCTATCTATCTATATATCTATGTCACTTATATTATAGTTCCATATCATTTTAGACCATGAAATTCAAGTTAGAACAGGCTAACTTGACTTGTCCTCAATTTTAAACGCCAACCCACCTTCTGGTACTTCTGTGGAAAATACCTTTAATTTGTTCTTGTGTTATCATTTATATTAGCCAGGCCGGACAAAATTTCGCATTTTCTTAATACCATATTTTGTGACGCGGCCCCGCGACCTTGTCTTTAATATAATTTATAATTTTAATGCTACATTCAGATTCACAGAGATACGAAGCCAGTCCACATTATTGGGTATTGACATTTGCCGGAACTTGAAACAGTTATTTTAAAACTGGGACAAATTCTAATGTAAAAAGTTTTGCCAACCAGCACCAATTTTAATTACTCATTGACCGGACCTTGTATTACTTCTTTTTAATAACTTTTTCTGATCTTGTCTTAACTGCACACATAATATTTAGTCTACTTTTAAGAACACTTTCTGGCCATTTTTGGACGATTTATTTCTATCTGATGTTTAAAAGATAGAACTTTATGGTAATTAACTTCTTGGTAAAAGTTTAAGGTAATCCTGATTCAATAATGTATCAGATATGCATGAATGTATGCAATTATGCATTGTAGCAGTCAAAAGGTGGATTGAGAAACACTGAGAGACCGTATTTTTATGGTATGTCAGAAATTTGTTACGTTATGAGTGCGCGACCCTATTTATTTATAACATGTAACGTTGACCACTACAATACTTTTTGCACGATCAATTCTAGGATGTTTACTTTTACTCGGATTGAATGCGAGCTTCGTCTCAAGGCAGCCAGTTATAATGATATGCGCAATTTAACAGTTCGCGGCTCTTGTTGCATTTGAGAATTATTTCAACGCGTAGGCATATGTCCTCATGTAGCGCAATTAGTGTTAATCCTTATTTTAACTTAAAAAGTAACTTTTCCTTTAAATAGCGTGAAAGTTTAGAATACCGGCTTTATAAATAGAAATAATTACCTTTACAAATGTTAATTGGTTCACATAGCAGATAGTACGGGATCCGTAGTACATTTTTTTCACTTGATTACTATTAAACTGATTTTCCGTGAGTAGCTTTATTATGACGAGACGCCCAATAATTTTCTATTCCAAAATCTGGAAGTTCACTTACGTCTTTTTTTTACGGGTAGTACGATATTTTATCCTTGCTATCTCTGTTAGCTACCACAATCGAGATTTTGGAATAGAAAATTATTGGGCGTCTCGTCATAATAAAGTTACTCACGGAAAATCAGCTTGATAGTAATCAAGTGAAAAAAATGTACTACGGATCCCGTACTAAGAACGGTAAGTTCGCTTTTTAAGCATTACTCTGTAATTAAGGCCGGGCCATCTCTAAACAGTAAAAAATAGATTATCATTGTGTTTGGTTACACAATCTGTTACGCCATTGTTACATAAATCATGTTGTTTCGAAAGTTTCTGATCCTTTGACATAGGTTTCCCGATTAGGTATTAAAAAGATTCGAATTTGATCACCGGGTCCGGCAAAAAATATTTTGAATCCAAGAGGCGTGGTGATTTCTATGTTTAGTGTGTGTTTTTACATAATTTTAATAACGATTGCATCTCTCCATGTTCTGTTATGTGGTTCTGTTAATTTTTACAGATATCAGCATTTTGTCAAGTCGTACATAAGTTGAGTTTATTAATACTAACAATATTTCCAATTTTATAAGAAAAATAGAAATCCGACAGCTTCGTACGGGTAACTTTGTTGGTAAAAGTTGTCGTTTCATCAGTCTGTAGGAACCGCGTTCAATACTCCTTACCACACTCCTAGTAATCTGAGATGTAAGCTCTACCTCTGCCTATAACTGCGGATCTTCCTCTGTAGGAACCACGTTCAATACTCCTTCCCATACTGCTAGTAATTTGAGATGTAAGCTCTACCTCTGCCTATAACTGCGGATCTTCATAAGAGTTAAAAAAATCATTGTTTATTCTAAAATTTTGGCGGAGGCGTGTACCATTGATAATTAAATTTTCTAAAACATCTTTTTATTGCGTATTATTTCTAGTACCGGTATCAGCGGTATGCGCATTACTATTCGCGAAGGCCACCAGGGTGATAATGTTTGCAAGGTATCCACCGAATTTGTTTGTGGGAATTTGTTGTTAAAACATACAACTGTAAGGTTGAAATTTATTGGTGCGTGTAATTTTTTTTTAAGTCGCATATTGAGCTTGACCTTGTGACTTAAATAATACGCAACAGGCATCATATGGCGCTACTGTTTGTCTCAACTAATCGCACAATACGTCATGTGACACACCCATTCCTACACAAATAAGGTGGCTGTATTTGGTTACGGAGGCACCTAAATTATGAAGTAGTTATCTTAATGTATATTAAATGACTGATTAATAGTTTAAAACCATTTTTGTGGAACGGGAAAGAGCTCGACTAAGGCATAACTATTATAATGACAAGGGGTGTGTCAGCATATTTATGGCGACTATGGCATAATAATATTATTATGACTGCCCGCGCTGTGACGGATTAAGAATACAAGTGTCACCAACGCTTTTCCTTCCCAGGTTGCTGTAAAAGCCAGCTAAGGAATATTGTACTCTATAGCATCCTTTGTGATGACAGAACACTCGAAAATAAACCATTGTCTAATGAAACGGCTACTCTCTTCCCTGTGGTTAGTTAGACATGTGACGTTAAAACTTCTTAAGGGGATTACCTTGCCCGTTGACCTTGAAGATGTGATCTCTGTACAAGTATTTGTTAATTTGACGCCACCTACCGGCCAACGACCATACTACAATAAAACGAACAGAAGATTAAGCAAGAACACAGATGTGTCGCAGAATTGTCATCGTTTCTGCCTATTTTAATCTTGTATATTTTAATCTTATCTTGTAATACATTTTGTTTTTCTAGTTTTTGTAGTCTTGTATGTACGAGTATCTGCCTATATCATTATTTACATTTATTTTGAACTACACAATGCATTATGCCTGCTGACATAGATTTCATTCTACTAAATGATACATTCTGAAGGTCTGATGATGACCAGGTATGTACTTATCGGTTCTCAGTAACGGGAATACTTAGGATGACCTAGCTTTCAACATGTATCTAATTGAGCACGGCTGCTACTGCATGATACATTCTGAAGGTCTGGTGATGACCAGGTACGTGCTTATCGGTTCTCAGTAACGGGAATAGTTAGGATGACCAATATTTCAACATGCATCTAATTGAGCACGGCTGCTACTACATGATACATTCTGAAGGTCTGATGATGACCAGGTATGTGCTTATCGGTTTTCAGTTGGATGTCTGATAGCGACTATACAACGTGAAACGAAATTACTATAGTATACTTTCAATGCTACATTATTTAAGTCATGTATATTTGTAAGATGACTATTAAATTTTAATAAATCAATTATAAAAAAAAATTAAAATTTCTTACAAAAAAAATATATTATTTTTCAATTTCTTTTGTTAGACAACCCTGACTTTATAAACACCGGACAATGTGGGGCGAGTCAATGGCGCCAAAATGGGGCGGAGTCAATGTTTGTAAACAAATCAAAAGAACTTACCATCGATCTTATTTATATCCTAGGCAGCTTTGTTATTTGCTATTTAATTAATCCAGTACAGTTACATCACAATCACAACACAATCACAGGTTAAGGAACTATACCACTAAGTCGGCCCGTACTTTGTCACGGTACCATGCACAGAAGTTATAACCTACGGACCTACCAAACCTTCGGAAACAATCGTACGAGGGAAGTCTTCTGTTCATGTACCATCGCTGCCGCGCTGGTATAATTCACTAATACACAGTATTGTTATTTCTCACATTTGCCATTATTATTACGAAAAAATCACTGTACATAATATTCATTAGTTGCATAATTTGCCATAATTATTACAAAAAAATCACTGCACATAGTATTCATTAGTGGCATAATTTGCCATGTTTATTACGAAAAAATCACTGCAATCCAATACAACCGCCTGGTCAAAGCATAGACCGGGGACTAATTTATTTTATTAGAATAATTTTTGTCATTACCTAGGTACCTATAATACTGTTAAAGGGTTGTGCTCATGCACTTTAGCTATGCCCACATACATATCGATATTATGGTAATTCGATACAATAGTATACACTGAATATGTATTTATATCGGTAAAAACAATACTATGTGTTAATTATGTGCTATCAAATTCGTATATTAACCTACAATTTATTACGAAACTTCTCCTGAAATTGAATCTTAGCTACAACCATTTTGTGTTTGCAATTTGAGTGACTATGTTGACTGTGTTTATCGGATTTCAATGGAATGAAATAAGTTTATAAGAAAATGTTACAACGAATAATTATAAGCCAATATGAATAATATTTGTTGTGGACAGACCATGTTTTACAATACGATATTTATTAAATAAACACCAGCGATACGATACGACGATCACTTTATCGTGTGATCTAGTATTTTACCTCGTTCGCGTTGTATTGATTTGATACAATAAAATGTAATAAAATATCGATACATAATAGAGATGACCCATCTCTATGTACACGTGTCTTCATGTCGGTTATTCCCCGACTATCGAAGCGGCGCGGGCGGCACATTGACATCAAAGGAAGTCGGTTTCTTTTGACAAAGGTGCCGCTCTTTACAAAGGACTCAAGTAGCCAATCAAGTAATACAATTGGTTGACGTATTTATAATATTAACCAATCACGATTCGTCAAAAGTGATTAAATTATTTAGAGTGGACAGTCGCATATGTGACTTTTTTACCTAACATAATTTTATGAAAAATTATATCATCGTTAATATGTCAATATCTTCGCTCCCCTCGTCACATTTTGCTAGTAGTTGATACTTAACTTTTCCTCAATTCACGTTCGTCATCTTCGACATGCAATTATTCATTATTTTTTCCGTAAAATTACTCCTCAAAAAACTCGCTCATTTTTGTATTCTTCTCGCTTTTCTTCCATCAACATCCAACAAAATTTTCTTCACCATCATGGAAAAATTTTAAACAATTTTCCTCACAGAGGCAATGAGCAGTTAGGCATATTACGTTCATCTCTATTACGGGGCATGATCACTATTAGGTCAAATAGAGTTCATAAAAACAGCTGATTAGGGTTGTGCAACGTAAAAATTTTGCAAAAACTTACAACATCAAAAATCGTATTAAATTATAATGCAAGTTAATTTCTAACTTCACGTAGTCATTACTGATGACCTAAAGAATGCCGGGTTTCAAGCATAACATAGGAGTTTTGTTTCACGTTGTATAAATAAAAAACTGATTTAAGTTTTGATTTTGTTTTAATGTTAGTGCACATTGAGACTGTTCCTAAATTATTTAGTTAAAAGTCACTGAAATTCAAATACCGTGAACAGGTCGGTTGTTCATTTATTGGGATTGGTGTTGGTGATGGTGCATGTAGGATTTCTTGAACTACGCACATATTTTCGTCTTCTGGTTTTTGTAGGTTATGCACCTTTTTCCGGTCTTCCTTGTTCTTTATAGCCTGTAAAATATATGGTGGATTTCTAATTGCCATATTTCGACTATGCCGCGGATCCAAAAGTTCCGGCAAAATACAATTTAAATAAAATGTGCATAATTTTATTTTCATTTTATTTTCAAAAAAATCGTCGTCTCTCATAATTGTTTCTGTTTTCAGTGGCTTTGACTCATTGAACCATACTGCAAATAAACATTTTGTTTTCCGAGTCACATGCAATTGCCCTTGAACTTGGTAATACCAATTGTGGGTTTTATTAACCTGCAAAATGCCAGAGTTATCTTTAACCCAAAAATTTACTTTTTTTTTAGCTATGGCTTCGTCTAGTCCTATCTTGTGCGCTGAAATTGGACATTTCACCTCTACTATCGCTTCTTCTCCAATTAGCCCATCCGGTGTAGCTCCTAAATATGGAATCTCGGGATCTATAAAAAGTCCACATGGTCTAATTTCAACATCTTCCTGTATAGATAGCTGATCTAACGCTTTTTTTTCGTATTCTCTTCCATGCTGTATAGGCGCAGAATCTATATTTATTTTGTAGAGCAACTGTTTAACTATGCTGGCACAACTAGTATCAGGCCTCATTTTAATTACTCTTCCAAAGTTTGAGGCCGTCAACAAGGAGCGCCGGAGTTCGAGCCATTCGCTTGACTCGCTCTGCAAAATTGTTTGCCTTTCAATTTGTTTTCTTTCTTCCTCACTTTTACCTAAGTTAGTTAGAAAGTTCTCTTTCATTTGTTCTAGCACCGCATCAGTCACATCGGGCTTTATGGTTTGTTCTCCATAATCTTTATTTACGGCGCCATGCGTCTGTCTTTTTTTGTAATAAATATTATGTTTTAACAAATTTCTTTTTCTGCGATACTTGTTATCTAAGGTGCTCATTTTGCCCTTGGGGCTTTGCCCGACGATTGTTTTATACAATATGGAAACAGGTTTCCTTTTAGTATTAAAGTTTACTGCAGACGCTGAACATCGAGTTTGGTATCCACGCCTGCACGAGTAATTCACTCTTTTACCACCAACAAACTTGGCCACGACGCTATTAAAACTTTCGACAATGTTACTGTCAACATCATGAATGAGACTTCTGGAATGCCCTGCAATTGTATTAACAAAAAAACATATTTTCTGCCATAAGGAACTTGTAAAAAATTCTTGCGGTATGTTTTCAACATTTTGTGGATTGTTACAGAAATGGCTTTTACATTTGGTATGATTACCAAAGGCATGTAAATGTACGGTCTGTATGTCCTCAAAAAGTTTCTGAGTGCCAAAATCTAAATTTTCTAAATAGTCGTGGTATTTTTTGCTGCATTTTCGTATTGCTGATCGAATGCTCATGATGCGTTTTTTTGTGATTAATTTTCTGTAACTTATAGGATATTTCGTATCAGTGGTCAGGTTTTCTAATTTGTTGCACAAGTTTCTTAGAAGGTGGTTCCTACATTCTACCTTTTCAACAGTATATTGAGGATAAGGTCTTGCTTCCAAAATTTTCGCATACGTGCTAGAGTCTCCGTCAGAAATGAGGCGACCATAAATAAGACCATACATTTCGATAGATGCTTTAAACCCTTCGACAATTATTGTTGACTCCATGGCAGTCGATGATCGCGTAAAATTTTTAAAGCACAGGTGAGTTCTTGGGTTTTGATTTTTATTAATATCCTGCGTACATATGCTACAGTATTTATTTTTAATGCCCAGAAACAAAATCTTTTTAGTGTGTCTTCCAATTATGGCAGCAGCTCCTGACAGTGCTGAGTAGTTCTTTTTGTAAGACCTCTTACTCCAGCATCCGTCTGCTACCACATCTATGATAGGTATCCCATCTTTATTGACGTGACCTTTTTCTAAAGCAATTCTTTTTTCTTCTTCAGCAGCTTCATTCATAGATTTGCTCAGTGCTTTGTCCCAAGCGTTAGAAGCAATATCGTGCCGTTTCTGGTATACAGGCTCAGTCATCACGGGCAAGTCAAATGCTGATAAAAGTTCCTCTAATTGCGAATACCCTATACCAACTGAAACTGCGCCCGCGACCGCTGCTGTATTAATATCTAAGTCGCCAGTGATATTACAAAGAGAAAACTTCTCTTTACACATCAAACATTCGACTGTAAACTTAGAAGCAAGTCCAACACGTTTCTCTCCTATAAGTTTCAAACTTTGTATACCACAGTTAAAAGCACCATGGCTACCTATTTCTTGTATTTTGGAAAAAAAGTAAGCTATATCCACAACTCGTCTTCCAGATATATTTTTTGTTTCTGCTTGTGATTCTTCTTCTTCAATAATCAAATCTGGTAAATCTTCTTCATCTTGTTCAACCTAAAACAAACATTTTAACAATACAGTGTCAAATTAAATTAGCTAAGGAAACTATATAATATCTAACAAATACCGCAGTGTAAGCAAGCAGAATAAGTTACCGGAATAATTTGCTCTGCCCCCTCATCAACTGCCATACTAGACAGATCGTTTGTATTTGTTATGGGCCAAAGTTCCTGATTTTGCAATCCTAAGTTCTGCTGGTTTCTGAATTTCCTGAAAAATAATAACTTAAGTAAGCTAAGGTGATGTTTTTACAATTACAGTCTGGTGACAATCCATACAACACCGCAAAAAAACTAAAACGTATTTTAACTCGGATTTTTTTTTTAAATTTAGACTGTCCTTTTCCCAGTCACCTTAGTCTGCATGAGCCCTTTTAAATGAGTCCAATCACGATGGTTCTACGTAAAGCCGTCACTGAGATCCTATACCCACCTTCGAAGTCCACCATCAGGTAGGTGACATCATCAGTCCCCAAAGTCTCTATGAGCCCTTTCAAATGAGTCCAATCACGATGGTTCTACGTAATGCCGTCACTAAGATTCTATATCCACCTTCGGAATCCACCATCAGGTAGGTGACATCATCAGTCACCAAGGTCCCCATGAGACCTTTCAAATGAGCCCAAACACGATGGTTCTACGTAGCGCCGTCACTGAGATCCTACACCAACCTTCGGAGTCAGCCATCAGGTAGGTGACATCATCAGCCACCAAGGTCTCCTAGAGACCTTTCAAATGAGCCCAAACACGATGGTTCTACGTAGCATCGTCACTGAGATCCTATACCCACCTTCGAAGTCAGCCATCAGGTAGGTGACATCATCAGCCACCAAGGTCTCCATGAGACCTTTCAAATGAGCCCAAACACGATGGTTCTACGTAGCGCCGTCACTGAGATCCTATACCCACCTTCGGAGTCCACCATCAGGTAGGTGACATCATCAGTCACCAAGTTCCTCTATCCTCCGTCAAACGGAATTCACAAGATAGCTAAAATCCATAATAAAATAAACACACTAGAAATAATGTACTCAAGTAGGTACTTACCAATAGCTTTGAAGAGCTCGGCCACGCTTCACCTTACACTTTTTCTTATATTTAGGCATAGTCAGGCTTACTCTATGATCGGTTCAAAAGACAAAACGAAACTAAAAACTACTTTACATATATTTAAAAACTTAATTTCTATTATTTTTTTACGAAATAATTATATTTGTACTATTTACAGTATGATTTCATTCAAAAATCATTCAAAACGTGAACTTTCAGAATTTATTTGCATAAAAATAACGTGCGTATAGCCCACCCGTCACAAGAGTCATCGAGACACTGATGTATCGCGTCCCGAGTACGCGTCAGAGGGCTTAGCGGGGGTGCTCTAGTGGGGTACTAGTGAAGTTTCGGGTTTTTATTCAATAATTAAAAGTATTAAAAGAAATTAGAAAAAGAAAACAATACAAATTGTGAAATATGGCATTACATATTATTTGGTACAAAATTCATGCCGAACTATTCAGCCGTTACAGAGAAAATTTACAATTTAGGTTGGAAAAGAACCTGTTTAATAAGATTTTTTCCCAAAATTTGGGAAATTTTATTAAAATTTTAAACAATACAATGTATGTGTAAATACCTTAAGTATACCATATATTTTTTATATGGAAAAAGTACATAAGAATTCATCTACAATCTTCTTTAAACTTACAGAGTTTTTGCGATTTGAGCGAGGTAATGCCCTTAACGCATCAAAATATTTTAAGCAAAATTACACTAAATAAGAAACCTTAATTTTCGATTATATCTTCTGCCGGCACAAGTTTAGAAAATGCCCATAGTAGTGTATAACCTACTAATGTATTAAAGAATAATCTCTAAAGAAACCTTCCTAACAATTCACTCCACTCCACATCGGACATTAGTATTCTGGCCATATACCTACGGCTAGCATACTAATGTCCTTTTTTACCTCTTCAAAAGTGTGCACACTTGAAATATCTACAAAATATTCGAGTCATCTTAAAATAGCGGAAGTTTTCAACATTATTCCATTTGCAAAGATTGACCTTAGTAATTTAATATACGTAGTCGAGAAGCATCGTACGACGCTCGCGCATAGTTGTAAATCCACGTCATGTCACTCCCCATGTCTAGACAAATAAGAAGGCCGGATTCAATTCAACATTTTAAAGAGTTCATTATACTAGATTATTAAATATATTGAAGTAGAATTTATTACTAAGTCGCGTTTGTAGTGGGATCTTTGCTCCTAGCTCCCATAACCCATGCATCGTTTCCGCTTATATTGCAGGCGTATAAGATACCTATAACAACAGAAGAACGAATCTTTTGAGATACTACTGTAAAAAATCACGATGAATCTGCGTTCAATGATGATGTTATCAAAGTAACCAAAATTTTTCCAAGTTTCTCACAGTCTTAATATGTTAAGTAAAGGTCATTTACGTATTACGTAAACTGACAATAGAAAAGTAACTGATGGTATTATGTACTTATTACTTGTATAATCAAAAGTGTTAGGTACCTACAAAAACAATGCGTGGCATATTGACATACTTTCGGTACTAGAGATAAATATAACACAATACATGTTTTTGTTTGTGTCATTTATATCTTACTCACAAATCAAATATACCTATTCCACGTGCGCCGAGTAAATAGTCAAGTGGATTTAGACATTTTGATAATTTATATCAGCAAATGTATGTGCATATCAAAGTAGGAAAACGTTTTAAAAGGCAGTTTTGGCCTTGAGGCATTGAACATTGGTTTTGTATTAGTTTTTACCTGATTGAATTTCAATACACCATTGAAATTGAATCGTAAATTAGAAAGAGTAAATTTTCTGAATAAAATACATATTTTTTCGCTCCGTGATTTGATTGTGGCGCAATTTCTAACGTAAAAGTCGAAAGTCTTAAACCTTGTATGGCCTCCGAAGATTCCTAAGTTAAGTTTGCATTCTAACATTGGTACCACCATCCTATAAAAGAGTTAAGATTTTTTGTTGGAAATATTGTCAAAAGCTACAGAGATAATATTGACAGTTTTAGTAACAAAAAGTTCGGGAGTTTTTCTTGTACATATTTCAATCGCGTAAAAGTTATTATAAATACAGAAATAACTCTTTGTGTCTGTCTGTCGCTCTTCGACGCCAAAAGCACTGATCAGATTAAAAGGAATCTGATGTAAAAATAGTGTAGAGCCTGAAAAAAGAGATAGACTACTTCGATGCGAGAAAAGGGTGCACAGATTCCAAAAGAAACCGCGTATAACAGCTAGTAGTGTGTAAATACCAACATAAAAAAAATGTATTTGTGTAAGAAACATCATAAAAACAAATATTACACGTAGTTTTAGTATGTACCTATGTCGAGTTATTCATGCAGTCGCGTGAGGGATACTTAAATGGCTTGAGGCAATCGAAATATCACGGTTTATTTACTCTGTAATCAAACTAATCAAGTCTGGTATAACAGTCCATACCTTTTGATATCGTTATGCTATAATTAATAATCTGAGATTTGAATAATTTAAACGACAATGCTAGCTTTTAAAATTCATTTTCATCATATTTTGCCAGCTGACTTAAAAAAAAAGGTTTTAAAAATAACATATCGGCAATACCTATTGTGATAATATAACAATACCTTGCAAAACCACTTTTATCGTGGTTATTATTTTTAATGTAATGTGTGGTACAAAAACATTGCGTGGTGTTTTGGCTCAGGTTCGTGTGTGAGATAACATGCATTGTTTTTGTTTGTGTCTTAGTCATAGGTAATTAAAATTTATAATACTGCGCGCGACAAAATAACAGTCAATGAAATTTTCCATATTCTTAAGAATTGGTAGAGCCAACATTCGTAGAAACCTACATAACAAATATTATAGAAACTGTCTAATGTTTGCTTTTATTTTTTAGATAAAACAATGGTAAATGAAGATTGTATGTCCATATTTATATTTTAGTTCATTGTCATCTGAATCTTCCTTATTTGACTCTACCTAGATCGATAAAGAGACCGTACTAAATACTTACAATACATTGTTTTCACAGCTAGAAGACGTAACGTAAACCTTAATTTTTGAATGTGTCATTATAAATTGTTTTAAAAACAGTAGATATAATAATAAATTCCACGGTCATTCAAAGGCCTTACTCAATGATCTCTACCACATATTGTGCTTACACAGATTCGCCATTTTATTTTAGTTATCAAGGCTAAGAAAAGTTTCTACCAATGTTTTTCTAAATATAATAATGTCTACACAATGTCTTAAGTTTTCTTCATTTGGATATACGTATTTATTCTGTTCAATTTACTAACTTCATTCAGTGTTATACCTACTGGATTTCTAAATGGTAACTTTACATTCAACTCTATTAGATTAATTATTTCGCCTTGGTTCATAGTAATATTCAAAGCACAGTTAATTTTCTTTGGTATGGCATATTGGTTAACTCAATAAGGTAAAAGTTTCGTAACCGCGTTGGTCTGGTGCGACATCACGCCATGTCGCGCGATCGTACGACGGAGTGAGGCGATCTGAGCGGCCTCGATAGAGCCTCATACAGAATGCTACAAAGCACATGGATGGTTGTGTGCGAGCTCGTTTGACCGATATTTTAGTATCATATCAGCAGTTCGTTAACGTCTACGTCACGCGACGTAAGCACACATCGTCGGCCGTTGAGCGCTCTCGCGTATATGCCCGCCCACACCACCTAACCAACTGTTCGCCACAGTACAATACACACAGTCTACTTGTAGAGTTGGTACGAGTAATACGTGTCAATTTTATATATATTCGTAGTTGCGTACGAATATTGCATCTGTATATTGCATACAGTTTAGAACGATAACATTTGTGCCTTAGAAAGTCAGGTTTTCAGTGGATAATTACTACAAAACTTAAACTAAGGTTGGTAATTAGTTTACTTTGAGTTTTAATTTCATTTCGACACAATAAAATTTGCACATATTTAACTCTTACTTCGTTAACTTTTGTTTGTTGAATTCTTGAACATTTCTTTGTCCATTCTCCTTTGAAATCTTTACTTAATCAGTGTTTTGTATTAGTTTTATACTAACTAACATAGTGTGTTATTAAAATATGTCGATTAGCTACAATTGATATTTTGCAAGCACTAGTCTTCGCTGGGGTTTATAATAATTTACATGTGAGCCGGAAAATGTGCAATCGCTTGATCGATGTTATTACAATAGTCATACCATTATAATAACTGTTTATATTTTCGCCTTTTCTAGTACCCATTATATTACCGGCACTTAATACCATAGAGTCGTTAATGATTTTTTGTTATGTCAACTATATTTGGTCCTAATTATGAGGTTTTTCTTTTCTTAAATTTAAAACTATGTATAACTAATATATAGACAAGTATACAAATACAAGTTAAAAGAATATACAGAATAGCAACAACATTTTGTATGTTCTTTGTAACCTTGACTCTATTCAGTGTAAACAAGAATTTACATTGAAAACAACTCAGTGATTTCTTTAAACAATAATATAAAAAGAAAGTCATTTATGTTTGTTGAAAATATAGTTTGACATCAGATAACGATAATATGTTCCTTTAGTTATGACGTGATTTTTATCGTTGAAACTAATGCATTTACCTCAGTGACTCACATTTCCAATGGAAACGTAAAGGAAGCTATGTTGCTGTGTTCAGTTTTTTTGTTGACAATGACCGTATCTTCACCTTGTTCTTGGTTTTCAAACTCGTTTCCTCACACTCCGACGCCTAATTGTTCAGCCTCATTTACAGCAAACAGCTTTTATAAACAACCGTTTTTTATTGAGAACACTTTTTACTAAATATTTTCTGGTATATCTTGTTTACATACACATTAGTGACTTACATGTCTGATATATACATTATCATGAATGTGTTAAATATAGTTATATAAATTGATGTTATATCTTATTTTCAGCATCTGACAGACGTATTACGTTGAGAATAATAATATGTGACGATATTTTAATGGTTATGAGTTATTACATCACAAAGTAAACATTGACAGACTGTCTCTACTTTATCAGTGTTTGGACAAAAATACGGCGATCGTAAACATTGAAAATATAACGAAGCAATATTTTAAAATTCTTTAAATCATTTTCATCCTGAGAGATGAGTTGGCAATAAAAAGTAATTCTATAGTAAATCTGTAAAGAAGCAGCAAAACCCAATAATTGTAGCTAGAAGCAAGTCTTCCAGTCTATCTAAAACTAGTTCTATACTTTATATATATAACATCAGGGATCCGCTAATTGTGATGGATATATAAATATGTACTTTCATTGTATAATCGTTTTTAAATGATAATAAGCGCAAACAACTAACGGTTTATATAACAGCTGCAGCGACCGTCGTAAAATATGTATATGTATATTGTTTTTATTTTTCTGATATTCATTATTATAACAAAATTTCGGCATCTGCATAAAATTAGGTGTCATGACCTGAGTACACCCGTAGCCTAAGTTTTTCTAGTAAAACAAGCAAATAATGATATAGCAGTTCTTTCGAAATTACGAGGTTTTGTAGACGCTATTTTAGATGTTAAGTTTCTTGAAGCCATATGCCATTGCTTTTGGTGTAACTTAGATCGTCTAAATATAAATATATAAGTATGTCATATTCTACAAAATGGCAAGTCTTGACAGATAGATATCAAGATAGACATCAGTTAGGAGATTTGGTCTACGAGGAAATAGACCCATATCTAAGTGAGCTTGGGAGATTATGGATTAAAAATATATGTAGAGTGATTCACAACAAGCCAGCTGACAAAATATATTGGAAAATATTGTAAATGCTGTAAAAACTGTGTTGAAGGTCAGAAAAATAAAAAATAAAAGGTAAATTTTGATAAGTGAAATATATCGTTTGAAATGAATTGACATGATATGTATTGTCATCTAGGTGGCTAATATTTTTAATTTCGGTCTTCGGCTTTGCCTACAAAAAACCTGTCTCTACCTTAGCAGAAATATTAAGCATAGATATACTCTAGGTTGTTATGTTTACATATTATTGTCTGTGATGGTTTTTTATTTTTTTACCACGCACGTTGGGTCCGAACACGTGAAATCTTGTGGTATGCTCGATTGACTGTAGATCAGGTTTCAGGACTTGTTTGTTTACTGTAATATCGATGGTTAAGTTGGTTCCACGTGCTACGGCTACGTGTGGCAGCGTTATACCTCGCAACGGGGACAATATACAAGGGATAGGAACGGAGTTATTGTTTAATGTTAACTAAGCTTATTATTTCTATCAATATTCTGTTATGGCTACTCCTTAGAAAAAGTGCATAATACTCTAGTGAGGATTATGCCTTATGCTGGTTATGGATTGGCTGATTATGGATTATGCTGCAACATATTTTGATTTGCCGTAAGGTTGTAAATGTTATGATTTGAAATTATTCGCTTTCTCAAAAAAATAAATTGTTCGATCTCTTGACATGTTGGAAGCTCGATAATTTTGAATATCATAAGTTAAATTTTATAAATATAAAAGTAATTATTTCTTTACGCAAGTAACACAATATTGAATATATTAATATGCAAAGCATTACGTTTTCTCTTCAACCATAATAACTAATACATTTCCATTATTTAATGGAAAGGTACCTACTAATTATTAGGTATTTGATTAATAATTATGTGACAATAATTGGTTATACAGTTGCAAGCAACTCCTCATTAACACTATATAAGTAACACATTTGCAAAATCTAATTTGTATTCCACAAGTAACAATATAAACGTAACTCTGTTTGTGGAAACTAATACATAATACGTAGTTTCATTATTTAAATTTAGTAATTATTAAATGAGACCAGTTGTTGTTTGATTTGAACCGAAGTAACAATAATTTGTAGTCATTTTTGGAAATTCTGACGCCGTTAAATTACGTACCATTGCTTAAGAACTCTGAATCAAACACTAATTCAATTTTTGCCAATCGCGAAGCAAATTTGCGCCATAGATCTAACTCATGGCTATCCTTCTTGTAAAAATGTTATAGATATATTTGTTAGTTAAAATGCACACACATGCTTTTGTAAAGATTTCTGGCGAAAACTGAAAAAAGAAGCAAAAGTAATAAATCGTTCCGCCTAACAATGTGCATGAAATCTAGTCCAGTCGTTTCTAAACATTTAAACTTCCTCATTTATAATATAAGTAATATTATTTATTACATAAATATGTTATTCAGTTAAAAGACTAATTATTTTCATTGGCTCTACTATTTTTAAGTACTTATATGTATACTGCAACAAATACCTTTGATTTAATTAGAAGATAAGATATATTCCGTCATCTTCAACGTCTCTTTCTAAATTAACTTGGATATTTATTTGTTGATGATATATCTTTAGACTCTGGCTGAACCTAAAGTAAATTGCAGAATTTGAAAATGGAAGAAATAATGAGAAAGTTCATTTTTAAAAACAATTAGTTTAACATGTTAGGAGTGTTAGTTGAACCGTGGCAAAACACCTAATATATTTGTTTTTATTAAAAATAATTGGTAGGCCGACAACTATCTGGTAGAGGTTATCAAATATGATTCACAAGTGTATGAACCTCTGTCTGGGATAAAACCGCATTCCAAAAAAAAATTCTAATATTTCCGAACCAGAAAAGGTAATATTGAAAAGTTTCAAAAAGAACATAAATTTTCTTTTTAGTAGACATTGAACTTGTAGCCCTTGGTATTATAATTAGATCAGCCAGCTGTCAACCTATTCTCCTTGGACAGATGCCACTGTGGCTCATGCTACATAATATGCTACATTATGTACATCTATAAAAAAAACTTTTCTTTACCTACACAACAGTGCTAATTTAATTTACTTAAATTATTTAGTAAATTCGCAAATTTTTAAGGACTTGTGAAAATATTGTATGATTTTGTTTTCCATAACATAATTATCAGTTACATAAATTACATTGTGTTTTTGTCGTATTTTTTTTGTCTAGCATTTCTTTGTCACTACTAAAAATATCTTTAGTTGTCAAGTCACGTATATTATTATGCTTGTATATATACGACAGTTTTCCATTATCCATTTGTCCGCGAAACTCTTCGGACCTGTCCGTTTGCGTCATTCATGATATATTAGTATACAAACACCTACATACAAAATCGAGGTATATCAATAAATGTGACACAAGCAGCTAAGGCTCCTAAGCTGTTAATCACATTATGATAAATACACGTTCAAGGATACCCTGAAAGGTCAAATTCTATATTCTCAAAATATCTTTTGCTAATAAGTATTCCACAGTGATCGGATAAATATTATAGTAATCTAAAATCCTATAGTCGTTTAAAAGGTACAAAGTACACTCTTACATGGTAACATATAAATATAATAACACTGTGATGTGATAATGGCAACGAGTTTGTATTAGTCATTGTAAGATACCGGGGGCATAGTCCTCTTAGAGTCAGTTTGTACTCTACGCCACGCGGTAATCGCGTGGATATTTTTTGTGTTTGTACAGACTAACTAAATCTCATTCTGTTAATTTGGCATATGCCCATTGGTATCTATTTGTGGTAAGGTGGATTGCCTTTGTAATAAGAAATATTAAGAATATCCATACTATTTATTTATATAAACACTTCATTGGACATTAGTATAGATACAGATTGGAGTTGCTATGAAGTTAGTTCATGATATCAATCATGCAATATTGTGCAACACTCTACATGTGTTCTAAAATTATATTTAGCTTATATGAAACAAGTGACTGAACTCATATCTTGCTCGTGCCATTTAAGGCACGCTGATGTGGTCTATATTTATTATTTAATAATAATTGTTATAGTTATTATGGCTATTTGCAACTTACTAGAGCACGGTTGATAAGGGTTTATAGTATAAACCCTTATCAACCGTGCAATCAACCGTGGTACAAACTTTAAACCCTTATTTTTCCTATTGTTTATAATGACAGTTTCATTATAATTGGCAGTACAATATATTGAGATCTGAAATCTTACAATATCTTTTGATTAGCATACATGAAGAGCTCAGATTCAGTTGCTTTGTTAGGTTTCTTATGACAGACAGTTGTACTGATTCCAATTCGTTATATTGTGTCTTATTATGTGTTTTTATTTTCTGCAGTCTTATTAGATATTCGTTTTCTTGTATCTACTGGTTTTTATAAAGTAACATACTCTTATTACTGTTTAATGTTTTCAGAGTAAACTTTCTTCCTTTTTGTTTAAAATAGCTTTGTTTGCATTAATTTTCCAGTCTGTTAAAAACAATTGACATGTATTGTCCTTTTCCTAACTTGTTATTTTAGAGTAACTCTCCGTTGCACTCTAGTTGTACACGCATTGCTCACAGTACTTGCGTTTTCTATGGTTTTTTTACTTCATGCGCCTTCACCATAAGCTCGGATTTTAAATTGCCCTTTTTTTAACACACTTTCGATTGCAATATTAATATTTATAGATCAAGCTTCATTGCCTTCGTTAAACGTTTAAATTACAGTTATTTACATTACGTAATTTAGTTTCGATAACTGGGTCATCGGGGTGACCATGGCCGCTGATTAGATTACTACTAAAATTACCTGTTATCTATACTGTGAATTACTGTGTACATAGTACATTTCTGTTTAAGTTTTAGTCTTCGACAAAATCAGCTAATTAGTACGAAATGCATAAATCATTTACTTATGAATTGACGTATATAACTCTACGCACCGTAAACTATCTTACTACGAAACTTCAAGTCAGTACTAAACTAATATTTATTTTTCTTTTGTTTCAGGATACCTAATGTTTTTGAACTCAGTCCCAAAAATGGGGTAATTTTAAGACTAGTAATTGATAGTGTCGGTTATTGATTAGTTTATTGTTATAACAAGGAAGTGATATAGAAATATTCAACAATGTATTCTATGAACTATATTGGCAAGTTCATTGCCAACTTTCGTGAGTTTTATAACGAGATCAATGGTGCGACATTAACGGGTGCCATCGACGTTGTTGTTGTTGAGCAGCCTGATGGAAGCTTTACCTGTTCGCCGTTCCACGTGCGATTCGGAAAACTTGGCGTCTTGCGATCCAGGTTTAAAGTGGTATGTAAAACTTTCTTCTTTATTTATGTAACAACCAATCCTTTATGGTTATGCTCAAAACTGGTTTTTACCATATATGTATATTATAAAGTATTGATACTGCATTGATACTATCATTCCATAATTATCTTTAGTACAAGTTTAATTAATTTACGTACAGACATTTCGTTATAATACACATAGCGGGTCCGTCACAACAGTTGCTTACTGAGAATATTTAAAGTGCACTCAGTTACGTTACAAATAAAATATGCATATATTTTGTAGTATTACATAAAGTCTTGTGATATAAACCCACGAACGTAACACACAAAGGTGCGGTCCATTCGATGTCGTAAACTTGAGAGATGGTTACTAACAGACAAAGTTGAAGGCCAAACAAGTTTTTTTTTAACGTGGGCATTGACATGACCAGTAGAATACTGTAAAGCATAACGATCGTTCTAGTTCCACATCTCTATTTAGGTAGACGTTATTTTGTTTTCATCTCTACTAATAAACGTTATACACAAAAGATCATACATTGTTTAAAGATTGTTAAACGAAAGTAAAATTTTTTGTATTTAAACTAACTAACCATATAAATAATATCGGAATATATATATTTTTTTATTATTTCAATATGCAAGACAAACATCATATTATACATATTATATGACCAGGTAGCCATTAAAGCTTAGCAAGTTTCTCTCGGCCACCCTTTGATATAAATAAGATCAACAATTCATAAAAGAGGTACTGTATGACGACTCTACATTTTTGTATATGACAATAATTTCATCGTCAAATATTTTTTT
The DNA here is from genome assembly GCA_916999025.1 of Orgyia antiqua. Classification (NCBI taxonomy): domain Eukaryota; kingdom Metazoa; phylum Arthropoda; class Insecta; order Lepidoptera; family Erebidae; genus Orgyia; species Orgyia antiqua. Next base: position 28,630,707 of record OU779862.1, read on the forward strand.
GTTTTGACTGTACAAAGTGATTACGGAAATTCCTTCAACTTAAACTAGAAGAAAATAAAGAATAAAAGATAATGCTATGTAAATTCATTTTTTACGTATAACTTAGCTTTATTACAACTCATTAATTAATTTATTTTATTGGTTAATTGCCCGCGACTTCATAAACACTGATTTTCATAACTTTAATATTAAAAATATTACAGAATTCCATATAAAGTTTCACCCCCATAAGGGTTTGATTTTTTAAAATCTAGCGCCTCTGTTTTTCAGTTGTGTTGATGATACAATAGTCAATCAGTCAGCTTCTACATTAAAATAAACAGTGTAGGTACTTAACCTATAAGAAATATAAATGCATGACTATTCTTTTTACATATATTCGCGTTCTAACTTATAAGTAGTGTAATTCATAACAAAACTGAAAAATATATTAACCATAAGCTATTACAAAATTTCCATTGAGCATTAGGCGGTAAGTGGGCATTTGCAGAATGACTGGCGACTCTGTCGTTCCGCATTAGATCATCGCCATTTTTTGCACCCTTGAAACCACCCGCTGGGTTCATGAGGCCCGCCTAAATCTTACTATGCTGCCTTAAAAAGTTCTATTCATTTCATCTATTACATTTTTTGCTTAGTGTAATATGCTAGCCAGGGGCGTAACGTTGGGAATGTCATAATTTATATTATTATTTTTACAGCATAACAAATTTGAATATTAAGATGTTTCATGAAAATCAGTTAAATACCGCCGTTAAATACCGTTAATAATAAATAAAACCGCCCTTTGTACCTATGATAAGTCTAGTTAGTAAGTTTTGTTTTAAATTATTATGGTGTACATTATAGAATATTTTATTTTAAATAAAGGTTAAACTGTATGCCCGTTAACATACCTACATTCACGGCAGTGTAATTGCGTTGATATTATTTTATAGTAAACTAGCTGACCCGGCAAACGTTGTTTTGACATACTAAAAAAAAAAGTTTTGAAAAATAGATGTTGGCCGATTCTCAGACCTACTGAATATGTATGTAAAATTTGAGAAGAATCGGTCAAGCCGTTTCGGAGGAGTACGGTAACTAACACTGTGACACGTGAATTTTATATATTAGATATAGTTACTAAGCTAGTTCTTCCGTGTCAAACTTCGATGCTTTGTTTATTTGCTTTGCTGTGTCTAATTTTTTTTCGTTCGAACTTACAAGATGGCTGGGACATACAAAAAGAAAGAAAACTCGACAATTAAACCCTAGGTTTCGTTTCCTTTTGTAGTTGAAGCCCAATAGCTGTTGAACAAAGGAACCTCGCTTTTTACTTATTAGGAAGTAGCTGCCGATTTACATTAAACTGTTTTAGCGATTAGTCTAGAATTCCACATTATAAGCTTTTGTTAATCTTTATCGTATTATACAAAGAAATAACAAGTATATGACATAAATAGATATGTCATGCATGAGCCTTTATTTGTATAGATAAAGAACCATTAGAACTGTTTGTTTTTAATATAATCTGTTAGCTGTAGAAATAATGAGCAGAAAATAAAGTCATAATATCTGTTCGGTCATTGTTTATATTATTGTTAATATTGTTATTGTAAGTTAAATAAAATAATGACGACCGATTTAATTAAATGGTATCTCACATAATCTTTGTGACCTGCTCTATGTCTGACTATATTACCATTATACACTAGGTAATGAAGCTATTTAAAAATTACCTCACTTCCTCTGTCTAGATTATTCTATTATTTCATTATTGAACATCATATTAAAGTATTTTATTAATTTTGCAACTGACATGCTATGCTTTTACTTAATAAATCAAATTGTGGTGGAAAAAGTGATTAGCCCGCTTGCGGTAATCACTTTTTCCACCACAATTTGATTTATTAAGAATATCATATTTTTTATAGTGTGACTATATTCTGACTACAATCTTTAATACCCATTAGACCATTGACAGATCTATTAGATTGGGTTAAATATAAAAATACTCTAAGACAGTGTTTATCGAAACCTGGCAATACATAGTTATATTATTAATAAAATGTAGAGATTGTATTTAAAAGCATACGAAAATAAAAATCCTAGAAAATGTGTACTCTTTAGAAACGCACGTCAGTGTGTACCACTTTATATTTTAGTGTTGGTATGTAGACTTAATTATCAAAGCGATTGACATTTTAATACAAATTATTTTTACTTTTAGCTTGTAATGCGAACTAGGCAAGCTTTTTTCGTTAAATCTAACGAACAACGTAAGAGCTTTATAGTTTCGTTTGAATATCTTAGACAACGTACAAAGTGTATTATTTGCTGTTATCCTTGGTAATGCAGCATTACCTTGCTATTTAGTTCACATTCTTATTCTGACTTGCCTAAGAGTGTTACCATGCCGTTTAAATTCCCAGCGATTTTTAGGGTTCCGTACCCAAAGGGTAAAAATGGGACCCTATTACTGAGACTTCGCTGTCCGTCCGTCCGTCCGTCTGTCACCAGGCTGTATCTCAAGAACGGTGATAGCTAGAGAGTTGAAATTTTCACAGATGATGTATTTCTATTGCCGCTATAACAACAACTAAACATACTAAAAATAAAATAAAATAAATATTTAAGGGGGGCTCCCATACAACAAATATGATTTTTTTACCGTTTCTTGCTTGATACTAATAACGTTGCCCTATGTTGCATAGATAATGGTACGGAACCCTTCGTGCGCGAGTCCGACTCGCACTTGACCAATTTTTTATACAATAAAAGGGTTTTCATCACACGATTTTATTAGAAATACGTCTATAAATTCTAATAATATTATCAAGTGTTATTGTACAGTTGAGTTAAATAGTGGATTCTTAAACATACAATAGTTAAGGCCTGTGTCTATTTAATTATTTCAGCGCACATTTCTAACTGATTAGGTAGCGCTAATTAACGTGCGTATATACATACATATCTAAAGCGTTAAAGGTTGAGGTATAAGTAAATAACTCAGAATCGATAACTGACTAATGTTTTAATAACATTTAAGCTGTGCACTATATCAGTACTGATATGAAACGTACGATAGTGATAAATATAGTTACGTAACATCCTTAATCGACTAATGTATGTTATCAGTGATGACACATGGCCTCTAAATATAATCTAAAATAATGTAAAAAAATAAGTGTTCCCATCGGATGCGGAAGATTGTTGGGCCAAAACCAACGTAGGTGGCGAAATGAGATAAACATAATCGTTTGTGATAAGGACTTGTTGGAGAATACTTAAGAAGCTTAGGAAAAACAAAGTAGTGCCTTCGCTCAGAAGCGGGGCATTGGACTGTTACTATTAGTCGCTCGTGAAGCTATAAAGCAACATACAAATAGTCTTTTATTTATTCTATAGCTTGAGATAGTCGTTCATTCATGGTTTTGTTGTAGTTATATTGTAAGATGAGGCCTAATCCCTTATTAGCAGCATTATTAGACTGGCAAATGGAATCTCAAAGTGACTGTTTTTATGATTTTAGTGTATTATTCAGAATTATCAGTGTGGGTACAATGCCAAAATAAGCGTAGGAATTTGCGTCTTATTCATATACCACGTGGAAATTGGAATGTTGCCAGAATGATACAGGAATCTCAACGAGCGCTCTCGTTGAAAATTTGGCACAATTACATTTCTTCATCCGGCCACCTGTTTATTTATTAATGAAATTTAATAACTGTCTTGTAGATACAGATGGTACTTTCTAACATTTCTTTCATATATTTTTATTATCTAAACATGACTATTCGTTAACATAATGCATGTTACGTTACGTATATTTAGGGGCTACGCTAATGTCACATGCATCATGGCAAAAAAATATTTTGTAAACATTTTGCATCTGCTAGATTTTGCTAGAGTACTTAATTAATTCCCAGTTTGCCTGGGTGAATACCTGAAAATATTATTCCGGAAAATGGACATTTATTAAAATTGTTACAATTAAACTTGGAAAAAAAATTATTTGCAGTAAGATACTTTAGGCGTCAATAATCACATATTTTGGTTTGAGCATTCCACTTTAAAGTAAGACTACTTAAGTACTAGCTGCCCCGGCAAACGTTGTTTTGCCATATTATTCTGTGTAAAAATCAACAACAAAAAATTTCATCAAAATCGGTCCAGCCAATTGTGAATCTAAACCATCCTCAAACCACCTTGAATACACACAACAAATTTCATCAAAATCGGTCCAGCCGTTTAGGAGGAGTTCAATTACAAACCCACGTACAGAAGATACTAGCTGACCCGGCAAACGTTGTTTCGCCATACTAAAAAAAAAGGTTTGAAAAATAGATGTTGGCCGATTCTCAGACCTAGAGGATATGTACACAAAATTTCAGGAAAATCGGTCGAGGCCTTTCGGAGGAGTACGGTAACTAACACTGTGACACGGGAATTTTATATATTAGATATAAAGATTTGGATGAATTTCTATCAGCCACAGCTTTATGTTTCCTTAAACATCTATGTTATAATAGAATCAAAAGTCTGAAGTTAAAGTTGTCTATATTTTGTATACAGGTGGATTTGGAGTTAAATGGAGAGCCCTTAAATATTCATATGAAATTGGGAGAGTCTGGTGAGGCTTTCTTCGTAGAGGAAGTAGGTGAGGATGAAGCAGAGTGTGCCGCTCACTTAGCCACCTCACCCATACCTGCTGCGAGGTTCGAGGAGTTGTATGAACCGAGACGACGAAACTCACTCTCCGTGGTAGAACCTGATCATGGACAAGCTTCCGACTATACTAAGAGAAGGTACATAATTACCCATCTGTAACACATACACAAACAATCTCATTTCAATACATACATAGTATACGTTCTACGCCCGCGATGTAGAGTAGGAACTATTAGGATAAGGGCGTCCTACATTTGAACTCGGAAAAACTCGGATTGTAATTATTAGTTATTAGATTTTTCATAATCAATCACGCACTGGAATATGTATTCAAAAGGTTTACGCTGTGACCTCAGGCTGTGTCTTATGCTTAAAATTCCTTACCCTCTTTGATCCCACTTTATGATTCCATTCCAGGTTTTAACCTATTGTGTCAAATGTTAACACGCATATAAATATTGCACTCAATGACTTTAAAGTTCATAGTACAATAGTGATTAGCGATATTGTTATATTCGCTAACCACTTCATGAATATCGCAAAAAAACCGCGTGGTATATTATTTTTGATGATTGAAAGAACAATACGTATACGTAATTACATTACACAATACCAAGTAAATGAAAGTATTATGATGACTTTACAACCACATATATAACTAACTATATTTTTAAACATAAGACTAGCTAAATTTGATTTCGTACAAGTAAAAATATCAATAACTACAAATTGGCTTACTACTAAAAGTAACTGAAATATTTATAGCAATAACTCAAATAAAAAGATCGGCAAAAAATAAAATTGCATTATTTGTTTTAGTTTTCAGCAAAACACACAATTGCTTTACCACGAAATAATGAACCTACTTATTTGTGGTAAAGCTAAATTGTGTGTGGTTTTCATAAGTCAAGACACGGACGAAAGTTCTTGATAATAAGTTAATAACACAATAATAACGTCCGCGTGTTCACGTTGGAAAGTGAATTGCTTAGTGCATTTGAATTATTCACACTTACGATTATGATAATAACCATACCATAATGTTACACACTTATTCGTTCCACTTTATATCGGTTATCACAAAATCTTCTAAGTAAAATAAATTGTTGCAGATATACAGCTGATGGGCAAACAATGCAAAAACCCGACCTTAGTAAAATTAAGAAACCTCTCAAACAAGAGGATAGTATTAATATAGATCATGACGCTTTGTTTGAAATGGACGGCCTAGACGATACGACAACCGACAATACTGATGGAAGAGCACCCAGAACTTTCGCCGCAACACAACTAGGTGGTACTGAGAGCGAAGCTCATCAAGTTGTACAGAAAATAAGTGCACATAACGACTTTAGACCAATCGATGGACCATCCAATCAAGATGATATTAAACAAAACGGTAACGGAAAAAAAAAGAAGAAAACTAGAAAAGCTAGCTCAAAGAAACACCAAAGGAAATCTTCGACTAGTTCTATATCGAGTCAGTCAGATAGAGCTAGTTCTGATCAACGTGTCACGCAGCCAACAGCCATTCCAAATGTTGCTGACATCAATTTCTTCAGCGACAGTGATATTAATGCCGCCTCATTAAGGTAATTAATATTAATATGAACGTTTTGTTTTCAGTATAACAGTTTGAAATGTCTTCTTTTATGTTTACTTAACGTAATATTTGGGCATGCGTTAAATAATTAAAAATACTCTTTTAATGAAGTGGTGAAAAAGTAGCCTTTTTTCATACGTTCAGTTTAGCAGGAATTAACGGCAAAGTCTGCTAAAAAGTTTGCTGGAGCAGATTTCAAGTATCTTATTTAACGGCTTTCATAGGTGTCCCAATTACTTTGTAATAAGTATATATATCAATAGGGTTGTTTACCATAAATTATTATAATAAATTATTCAAGTGCTACGGCGGTAAAATTTCTATTCTGAAAATATTCAAATTGTCCACAGTAGAAAGTCACTTACAATAAATAACATAGCAATTAAATTATGATACAGGTATTCGGGCGAGGGATTTTAAGAAAGAGGTTAACATACTCTTACCTCTTAAGGTTTTTGTCTCTACTATTAGCTATTCAGGCAAAACGTAATGAAGCACTGGCTTAATGATTCCAATTAGAATGTAATTACGGGTGTTTGAATGAGTCCCCTGATTACAGTGAAGAGATGTCCAACCTCAAGCTGAATGGTGAAAATCGCATCCCGCTGGCATTATCGGACACAGCGTTTGAGGTGCACGCCGCCTCCAGACATGCGTAATAATTAACAATCATAATAACATCGTTCACCATACATCGCTTGCAATAACCACCCAACTAAATTTTGTTACTCACAACGCTGTTAAGCTATATTGTTCAGAATTTTTGTACTTTGCATTTATTATGAATTATTTACGCGACCACGCTTGTAGGATATCTCATAAATTTATCTTCATTATTTATTTTGTGTATACATGCATATGTAGCGCACTGCTGAAGAACTAACATTTTATACGTATTTTAGTTTGTATTATTAAAAGCTCCGTAGATTTGTATGAGCGTATATTGAAATTTGCCGTTATTTAGTTCATTCACATTGTTGGTTGAAATCATTATATTTAATGCTATTGATAACACTTAAAATATATAAAGCAATGTTTAATGAATTAGGTAAAGTAGGAATTAGGCCTAATTACTTTTGGCATTAATTAACACAGTTTCGTGAGATTGTAAATCCACGGGTTCAATCTCCTTGCTCGAAGTAATGTGTAGTGTGAAAATTTCTATTAATCAGGGGCTTAATGGAGTCTTAAAATGTACCCGATGAATTTACTACATGAGACTTAAAAGAATTTCAAATTAGTATTTACATCCTATGTTGAATATATAGAAAATATTCAACTCTGTCTATCTATGCGAAAGTAAGGCGTGATGTCAGTTTACGAATGAAGACATTACAAGTTTAAGATTGGCCTATTTTCTTTATCAATGAATACCTTGACATTTTCTTTGTTCTATTATTATGTTTAATTCCTATTACTCAATGTTTTATGTATTGGCTGATATTAATTACTCTTGATTCCGATGACACATAACTTGCCGGACTAATATCGTCGTTAATAGTTGCAATTAATCGATATACGGTAATAAGAACAAGACTAACTCATAACTAGTCGCTAAACTTATATAATAGCCAAGTTTATTTCGTTAGGAGGGATTCTCGCGCTGGCACACCCGTTCAGTCGGACACAGAAGCGGAATTAGCTGGAAGAGTTCCGGGTGATAAGTCATCTCAGTCATGGCGTTGGGGTGAATTACCGGAGCCTCCTGTTTGTGGGTCTGACACTCCGGCATCGCCGCTATCTCCCGGTTCTCCCGCATCAGTCCCAACGCCAGAATCTCCCGCATCTCCCACAGAGCCGCTCAGTTCAGATGAGGAGCGACCGAATAGGCGCGGTGTTCTCAGTGGAATGTTCCGCTTCATGTCTCCGCGTGATGCCACCGACGTGCCTACTGAGGGCGTCTACCTCGACGATCTGGATCGGGGCCAGGTCGACCCTGATCTCTATTTTCCTAAGCACCACGCTGAGCGATATCGTTCTGGTAAGTTTTGTCTACACTTTCGTATTTAATTTTATTTTCGTCGATGTCTTGTGAAATAAAACCCGCTTTTGCTTTATTCAGCATTATATTATAATACTTCTCATATTAATTGACAAAACTTGTCCAAAAAAATATTTAAATGTATCATATTATTATGTATCTTATTGTGACATCCTTTTAGCCTTGCTTATTTTTGTAATCTTTTGCATACGTACTTCGAAATCAGCTTGCAAAGAAAATTACGAAAAATTAAATATTTTCGTATGGAGTAGTAGGTACTATATATGTACACGGACTAGACATGACGTGGATGCAAATGCAATAATGAAAAAATATTCCATACAAGATTTAAGCTGAAAAATTTTATGGTATTTGACTAAAGCTTTATTCTACTATATCAGGTACATCAGGTGTCCCAAATCAAATGGCTGGTCCCACCGAGGAGGAGTATGAATCTGGCAACGGACCTTCATTACCACAGTCGCCCGCTTCTCTACCGCCTACTCTAGATTCCGATGATGATGAAAAGCTATTAGCCAAGTGAGTTAATAATTTAAGTACCTATAATTATAGGATGAACTCTGTCACGTAAAGATTTTTTACTTTTTATTAAATTCTATTTAGCTTTCTCAAAAGTAACAAATCTGTTACCCCCTATATAGAATAGCCCCCTGGCACTGAATTCTCTGTTTAAGATTCTACGCAAAAATTGGAATCCTTATTGGACTTCGGTGTCGGAGTCCGTCTATCTGTAAAAATTTTTTTTCTGATGTTCTGGTCTAAAATTATATGCACTTTACGATTCTCTGTCTTCCTCCAGTAAGGTGTAGTATCCAAATGTTAATCTTTAATGACAATTATTATCATTTACAGAGGTCAAGTGGGCGTTTACGTTCAAGAGGAACGTGTGACTCGCGCCCTATCGTTCGAGGAGTTCTGTGAACGAGGAGGTGCTTTAGCCGCTGAAGGTCGACTTGTAGTTCGTTTCGCTGGCCGGGCCATGCCATGGAGAAGTGCGGGACCCTTGTTGCTCTCTCTGCTCGCTTATAGAAGACCACTGCCCAATGTAAGTTCTCGTACACCGTTATATACATCACCCATTGACACATTTGAATATTGTTAAATTGGCCATGTAACCTAAGCTTGCATTTTAATAAATAAATTTGAATGCCCCTTTATTGTGCACATATATTTAAAATATTTGGCCTACTATTCCACGGTAACTAAGCTTGTTGGTATAGGGCTAAATTTTCTATCTATTTTTACTAACTTTACTATTCTGACTTTGATCATTTTAGGAGACTTATTTGTATCCTAGGAAAGTAATGTAGTGTAAAACCCCCGCGTTATTGATTTCACCACCTTAATATTTTCAACATATTAATTAATTTTTTACAATAGCGAGTGCTCGAATCATTAGAGAAAAGTTCAGAGAAAGAAGAGTCCACATCGCGCATATCTGACAGCGCTGCGAAACCGCGCACCTACTCGTGGTTCAGCTGGAGACGATCCAAGGAAGCTGAACGGTCAGTTTGGTATTTTGATTGTTTTTTTTTTCAGGAATATTTTACATAACATCCTCTGATCCCGAGTTAAGATTGCCCCTTGTGTTATGGATACCAGAATACGGATATTTCTTTTTGTAAAAACTTGACAACACAAATATCTGTGTGACAAATACAAATATTACATAAATATAGTCCTGAGCGAGAATTAAGTCCGCGTCCGCGTTCTCGTGTTTAATATACAATTTCTGTAATATGTATATATTTACAATATCTTATTGTTCTATTGTATATGTTTCTATTGTATTGTATCAAATTACTCAATATTGCATTACAAAAAAGACGACTTCGACTTCTGTTATTCTTGTCTTTATAAAATAGAAAAGTAAACAATAAGAAATCGCTTGAGACAAAAACACAATAACAAGATGGCCTTTACGAGGGGAATTTGGTTCCGAAAAATCGTTCAACAACTGATTTTTTTTCTTCGAGTCTGAATTGTCTCCTCTCTTAGTAATTTTTTCTCCCGCCCAATAAGGTCCCACTGGGCACCGGCCTCTACATTTTTGAGAGGGATTAAGGCCGCGTTGATCTGGCGTGTTTGCATAGGGTTTATTTTGGAATTTTCCGTCTCTCACGTGCTACTTCTTCTTATTCAGCCCATTTACGTCCCACTGTTGGCCACGGGCCTCCGCCACCTTGGAAGGGATTATGGTCTACTGTGCCGCGCTGACCAGGCGTGTTGGCACAAGGTTTATTTTCGAGATTTCCGTCTCTCACAGAAGATGTTATCTGTGTGCAATGTAAGGGACATTGCACTGACTTTTACAACACCCTTGGGAGTAGATGGGGTGGTGACACTTGTATTCTCAATCCGTCACCACACGGACAAGTAGCACTACGCTACAGCCTATAATATCCCTTAGCTGTCTCTGACAGCAACCCGGAAAGGAAATGGGGTAGAAGCACTTGTATTATTAATCTGTTACCACACGGATAATGTCTGCCCTTAGAGCATTTTTTATTTGACATAATGACTTATCGGAGAGATAATAAACATTTTATCGTAAAAAGACTATTATATAAATAACAAGTTTTGACAATTTTCGCGAACCGATTTTAGCGAACTTTTAAACCTCCGATAAGTCATTATGAATAAGCATCAAGAATAAGTCATTAAGAATACTATTTAAAAAAAAATTATTTTTAGTTCCGATGCGTCACCTCCAAAAGATGAATTAATGAAGGAAGAGACCGCCGCCTCAATAGAGATGGCTGTAGAACCTGTTGTCAGTGAAGTACAAGATGAGAAACCAGTTGCTATGAAAGTAACTATTGAAGAAACTTTTAATGTGAAGATTGAGCCCATTGTGTTAGTAGAAGAAGCTTCTGAACCGATGCTGGAGGAAGTCAATGAGACGCATGACCAAGGTAAATCATTAATATGCAGTTAATAGCATCGTACGTATATTATACTATGGAGTTTTAAACGTGATTTTTCACCCTCTTTATTACGATTTTCACCTGATACACGGTGATGTATAAATTAATAATAATAATTTTCTTTACCAATTTAGACGGAGTTTAGTCTTTTTTAGGGTTCCGTACCCAAAGGGTAAAAACGGGACCCTATTACTGAGACTTCGCTGTCCGTCCGTCCGTCCGTCCGTCCGTCCGTCTGTCACCAGGCTGTATCTCAAGAACGGTGATAGCTAGAGAGTTGAAATTTTCACAGATGATGTATTTCTATTGCCGCTATAACAACAAATACTAAAAATAAAATAAAATAAATATTTAAGGGGGGCTCCCATACAACAAACATGATTTTTTTACCGTTTCTTGCTCGATACTAATAACGTTGCCTTATGTTGCATAGATAATGGTACGGAACCCTTCGTGCGCGAGTCCGACTCGCACTTGACCAATTTTTTTTTTAGTTTTTTTTTTCATAAATGTGCATGTACATTCCACACAATATATATTGAACCCTGTAATAACTGATCGTAGAAGACACATTACAGCTCAGTCTCACCCGTGACCATGGTGACTGCAAAGTCTCCGAAACGTCGGGCCAAAATTTAAAACAAATATACGCGTCTAAATCCGTAGAAAGTTGTTTTATTTAAACAAATGAGTCGCGTAAGTGTTAGAAAATATTATTTCACACAATAATTTCCATCCAAGCTAACCTATGTAGTTTGTGTTATGGGTACTAGAATACGGATAAACTACATATAACAATTTTTATTTTGTATTTACGTACATAAAATAATTAGAAAATAACCAGACGCATTCTGTTCTTGTAATATAATTAATCAAGTTAAATTTTATTTGTGCAGTTGATCGTGAAAGTTCATCAGATTCAGATCAAGATGGACAAATGAAGAGACCGTCACGTAGATATTCGTCGTTCAGGAAGACGCTGCGATTGTCATCGGAACAAATTGTAAGTTATTGTTGCATTATTTATTTCAGACCATTTTAAAAATATTTCAAATAGATCTATTCTTTTACTGTTGAAATACATTTATTTTGAAGAAGATAAATAAAAAATGTGATTTGCGTGGAATTCAGAAAATTTTACCTCGACGAGCCTCGTGGTTGAGTGGTTTACGTAATGGACTGCCGATCAAGAGGTTGCGGGTTCGATTCCCGCTCGGGACAATCATTTGCGTGATAATTATAATTGTCATTCAAATGTTTGTCCTGCGTTTGGGTGTTTATGTAAGTATTATAAGTATGTATTTACAAAAGAAAAGTAGTATATGTATTCTATCCGTATTCTGGTACCGATAACACAAGCATATAAGCTTAGCTTGGGACCAGAGGATTTGCCAGAGATTGTGTAAAATGTCCATGAATATTTATATTTATTTATTTATTGCACATTCTTTTTACTGATGTTTCGCACCTATTGGTCGCTTTGTGACTTAATTACTCTATAGCCTTTTTTCGATAAATGCGCCATCCAACACTGAAAGAATTTCTCAAATCGGACCAGCCGTTACTGAGATTAGCGCGTTCAAATAAACAAACTCTTCAGTATAGATTGTTTAAATCAAACCACACATTCGAATATTATTTTTACTATGTCACCACGCGGATGTTGAATTGAAGCCAATGTACTAAAATGACGTAAATACTTATTTCAATGTTAGTATCAAAAGTGTTGGATAATGAAACACTTGAAGTATTTGACTGTAATGACGATGACGTCATAGATCATTATTTCATACAAATTGCGTATTACAAAAAAAAATTTTGTAAAAAAATGTGCATTAACTAATATTTTAGTAATAACAAAATACATATCGTCTCATCAAATACATTGTTGCTAGTATTTTGCCTGGTACTTCTTCCGCCGAAATGCAAATAGATAGTCTTAACTCTGTGTCTCTTCCAAAAATCTTTTCTGATTGCACCTATTGTTTAGAAGGAACCAACGTTCCTTCTAAAAGCAATCAGAAAAGAACCAGTTAGGAACCTGAACGATTGCATGTTGATGCAATCTTTCAGGTTCCTAAGTTCGATTGTGGCTACAAACACATCCATCAATGCATTCTTACAATCTTTCGCATCTATAATCCCTACTAATATTATAATTGCGAAAGTATCTCTGTCTGTCTGTTACGCTTTCCCGCTTAAACCTCTCAACCGATTTTGATGAAATTTGGCACAGACAATCTTTAGACCCTGAGAAAGAACATAGGCTACCTTTTATTGCGAAAAAAAAGTTTTTTCCAAATTCCACGCGGACGGAGTCGCGGGCAACAGCTAGTAATATTATAAAGCTGAAGAGTTTGTTTGTTAGTTTGATCGCGCCAATATCAGAAACCACTGGGCCGATTAGAAAAATTCTTTCAGCGTTAGGTAGGACATTTATCGAGGAAGGCTTTAGGCTCTATAACATCACGCTACGACCAGTAGAAGCGAAGCAGTAGTGAAAAATGTTGCAAAAACGGGGAATTTTTTCTAAATTCCACGCGGACGTATCTCGCTGGCAACAGCTAGTTTTTAATATTAAGTTAGGGTATGAAAAATGCAATGAATACAAAATTATTATTAAAATAATGCTTAAAAATATACCTTTGTAATTATTATATTACAGAAAAATCTAAACCTCCGTGAAGGTATGAACGAGATGGTGTTCAGTGTGACCACAGCATACCAGGGCACTACTCGGTGTAAGTGCAACGTGTTCCGCTGGCGATACGACGACAAGATTGTTATATCTGACATCGATGGAACTATTACCAAGTATGTACATATTTATTTATTAATTTTATTTACTCTTTATTGTACACCATACATATATCTTAAAATTATCTTAAACTAAAAAATCAAGTACAATGGGCGGCCTTATCGCTGAAAGCGATTTCTTCCAGGCAATCAAAATAATATTATCGAACATTTTTATAATTGTCATACAAATGTTTGTACTGCGTCTGGGTGTTTACTATGTATTATAAGTATGTATTTACAAAAGAAAAGTACTATATGTAGTCTATCCGTATTCTGGTACCCATAACACAAGCATATATGCTTAGCTTGGGACCAGAGGACGTTGTGTGAAATGTCCATGAATATTTATTTATTTACTCAAACTTAAAAAATAAAGGGTTTATTCAGATTTACTAAGCCAAAGTCAGAATAGATATGAAATAAATGAAAAACAATAATAATTTGGAGAATTGGTAAAAGTAGTTTCATTTGAAGTATGAAAATATAATAATTTTTTTATCGCATCGAACATACAAACACATAATTTTCTATAAATAAGTTTTACAAGCATTATAAGATACTAGCTGTTGCCCGCGACTTCGTACGCGTAGAATTTAGAAAAATGTTACCCGTTTTTGTAACATTTTTCACTATTGCTTCGTTTTCCACTATTTTTCTTATTGTTATATAGCCTATAGCCTTTCTGGCTAAATGGACTATCCAACACTGAAAGAATTTTTCAAATCGGCCCTGAGGTTCCTGAGATTAGCGCGTTTAAACAAACAAACAAACTCTTCAGCTTTATAATATTAGTATAGAATACGCGCTTTTGTGTTTCAATATTTGTTTATTAATTTTATATTTTGTGTTGTCCAGGTCGGATGTACTAGGCCACATTTTCCCACTGGTGGGCAAAGATTGGGCGCAGTCTGGTGTCGCTCAGTTGTTTACAAAGATCAAGAATAATGGATATCAGCTACTTTATTTATCTGCGAGAGCCATTGGACAGGCGAGAGTAAGTATTTCACTATTTGTTTTTTTTTTACATAGTCTTCTTTTCACTGTCTACTGTCCCACTGTTGGGCCAACTACATACGCGTGGAATTTTGAAACTGAACCTTGACAAATTATATAAAAAAGCCATCCTCTTGAACCACACTATTAAAAAAACCGCATCAAAATCCGTTGCATAGTTTTGGAGGTATAAGCTCATATAGGGACATATATACAACAGTAAAGACTTTCGTTTTTATTACAAACGAAAGTCTTTACTGTTGTATGTCTTGTCTTTATTGTGTAAAGACGTGAAAGTCTGTAATAATATATGGATAGATATTTGTAAAGTAATTTATTAATTTTGCAATTGACATGCTATGCTTTTACTTAATAAATCAAAATGTGGTGGAAAATGTTGATCACCGCAAGCGGGACTTGAACCCACGACCTCGGAATACCGTTCCGTAGCTCTGCCAACTGAGCTTATTGTGGTCGTGCTCACAGTAACCAAATTAGATCACCACAATCGTCACTCGATTGAGTTTACATCGTACTTTTGACTTGCAACGCCAGCTATCAAGAATGTTTTGCAACAATCTCGGCCAGCCACATAGTATTCTTTACAGAATATAATAATTGGGCTGAAAATAATGTCGCGACTGTTATTACTAAAGGAATTTATTAATTTTGCAATTGACATGCTATGCATTTACATAATAAATCAAATTGTGGTGGAAAAATTATTATTAATTAGATATTTGTACCTCTTTCATGCGAAAACTACTAAATAGATTTTAATAATGAAATTACATCTACAAGGCTTATAGATCACAATAATACAATTATAAAAATAGGTCAAGTGCGAGTCGGACTCGCGCACGAAGGGTTCCGTACTATTATCTATGCAACATAAGGCAACGTTATTAGTATCGAGCAAGAAACGGTAAAAAAATCATGTTTGTTGTATGGGAGCCCCCCTTAAATATTTATTTTATTTTATTTTTAGTATTTGTTGTTATAGCGGCAATAGAAATACATCATCTGTGAAAATTTCAACTGTCTAGCTATCACCGTTCTTGAGATACAGCCTCGTGACAGACGGACGGACGGACGGACGGACAGCGAAGTCTCAGTAATAGGGTCCCGTTTTTACCCTTTGGGTACGGAACCCTAAAACCCGTTAATATGACGCGTGGAAGTCCGCAGGCATTGGCTAGCAATATTTAAAGGATCAACAATATGTTCGTAAATAAATAAATTTACGGATTTGGACGCGTATATTTGTTTTAAATTTTGGCCCAACGTTTCGGAGACTTTGCAGTCACCATGGTTACGGGTGAGACTGCAACGTGGCCATGGTGACTGGAAAGTAGTTTTATTTAAACAAAATAATCGCGCAAGTGTTAGAAAATATTATGTTCGTAAATATTTATTAATTTTGTTTGACAGGTAACTCGTGAATATCTCCGCTCTATAAGGCAAGGGGAGGTTTGTTTGCCCGACGGACCTCTATTATTGAACCCAACGTCCTTACTTCGAGCTTTCCACCGAGAGGTTATTGAAAAGAAACCTGAAGAGTTCAAGATTCAATGCCTGGCTGATATCAAAGCGTTGTTCCCACAAGGCTCCAATCCATTCTATGCAGGATACGGCAATAGAGTCAATGTAAGTATCTTATTAAAGAGTTAGGGAAACTGAACAAATGAGAATACCGTTATAATTTAGGGGAGGCTTCTAGAGTTTAGTATTCCAACGAAGTAGTTTCAAACCTCACTTGCAGTAATAGTTCATTTTGCCTACTTTGTCTGGTAAAATAAAAAGTACTTATAGCAAATTAATTGTAAAATAATTATGTAAAGTAATTTATTAATTTTGCAATTTACATGCTATGCTTTTACTTAATAAATTGATATATGGTGGAAAAAGAGATTACCGCAAGCGGGACTTGAACCCACCACCTCGGAATACCGTTCCGTAGCTCTTCCAACTGAGCTTATTGCGTACTGAGGTATTCCGAGGTCGTGGGTTCAAGTCCCGCTTGCGGTAATCACTTTTTCCACCATAATTCAATTTATTAAATAATTATGTTTTGTGAAATCGTTTCATTCGCTGGATTCAATTACTGTTGACTGTAAAGAAATATGTTTCAATTGATATGCGTCGTGCACTCAATAGATGGCGTGATTAGCATAAATGTTGTAATGTAAGATGACAGCGAAATTGGTTAGTGAGAGTTAACCCCACGATTGCTCATGTGGTAGAGCTATGAAACAGTATTCAAAAGCCTTGGATTCGAATTTATTCTTTAATTTTAAATATTTACTAGAGAATAACAATCAGACAAAAACGCAGACAACATGAAGATAGTTACAATCGTATGTTAACACTTAGAGTTAGCAAACATGTAAAACTTCTTAGCGCCTAAGTAATTGGACACATATTTATAAACTAGCCCGCGAATTTGTACTCGTGGAATATTTTCCACGTTTTTGCATTTTAACATTTTTCACTGCTGCTTCGCTCCTATTCGTCGTAGCGTGATGTTATATAGCCAGTGGCTGATTTGCAGTCTCGTCCGCCCTAGGCCCCAAGCTATCAGCCGCCCCTTTCTCGGCATCCACCATATCGACTACATAATGAAATTACTTCGTTGGGGCCGCCCTTAAATCTGGCCTTAGGGTAAATCCGCCACTGTATATAGCCTACACCCTTCCTCGATAAATGTTTTATCCAAATCTGAAAGAATTTACAAATCGGATCAGCGGATCCTGAGAGCGCGTTCAAACAAACAAACTGTTCAGCTTTATTAATTGGTATAGAATAATAATATTATTTTTGTATTGTTAACAGGATGTATGCGCATATCAAGCTGTCGGCATTCCAATAGTGAGAATATTCACTATAAACTACAAGGGTGAACTGAAACATGAACTGACACAGACATTCCAATCAACGTGAGTATACATAACTTTATTAATACATATTTGATAAACAATCTTTATAATAAATAAAACTACTTTTTACGGATTTAGACGCGTATATTTGTTTTAATTTTAGCCCGACGTTTCGGAGACTTTGCAGTCACCATGGTCATGGTTCTATCTTTATGGTCAATGTAAAATTAAAATCGAATGTGGGTAAACCCTGTAATAACTGATCGTAGAAGACACATTACAGCTCAGTCTCACCCGTGACCATGGTGACTGCAAAGTCTCCGAAACGTCGGGCCAAAATTAAAACAAATATACGCGTCTAAATCCGTAAAAAGTAGTTTTATTTATGCAAATGAGTCGCGCAAGTGTTAGAAAATCTTTATAATGTCTTTATATGGCCATTACACGATTTCTTGTTTCCCTCAGTACCAATGTTGTCATATAGCGGTATTTGAAGTGACATGATTAGTGCAGTTTCCTGCCAGGGCTGAGTTTTACTTGTAAGAGACCTAATAATCATACTAACGGAGAAGACGAGCCCGCGTATCAACTTTTTTAATCTTTTACAATAAACTCTACTTTCCTTCAGAAGCGGAGCCG
Organism: Orgyia antiqua; assembly: GCA_916999025.1. Lineage (NCBI taxonomy): Eukaryota > Metazoa > Arthropoda > Insecta > Lepidoptera > Erebidae > Orgyia > Orgyia antiqua. The sequence goes on from OU779862.1 coordinate 28,649,199, forward strand.
TACCTAGTTAGGATTTAGTTCCGAGCAGGGTTCTCTTATTATGTTCTTCTACCTTCCATTTCATAATTCTATACTTCTACCTTCCATTATATTTAAGTTAAAATTCGATGAAAATTAAGTGATTTCACACGTATTTTATGGGTAAAATTTTCTGCATCACATTGTGAACCTGTGAAACATATCCTAGCTGCTTTCCATAAGTAACTAACGTTATATAGTGGTGATTAATTGCTACGAAGCGACGCAGTTTTATATAGAATGGTATCTGAAACCATACCGTTCATTAACAAACCACGGCAATACGTTTTAATGACGTCAGTCACTACTGTATGACATTAAAATTTGCTAAATAACTGCACCTGTACTGAAGGAAACTTGAGCTAATAATGTTCAAACATGTATGTAATTGTTAAATTATTTTTATATTATGTACCTATAAATTTCATTTATATGTGTATCTTATTTATTATATTTACAATAATAACATTAATTTTATTGTAAATATGATATATCATTTAAACTGTTTTTTTTTTTATATTTAACGGTTTGTTAATATTCATGTAATGTATATAACATAATATCTATAAGTTAGAATGGTCATGCTTGTATAAAAATTTCCCAAGATTGTTTATTGAATATAAAATATGATGTATTATTGTGTAGTGTGTCGCAGTAACTAACAAAATGTACTCATTTTATTGAGTATTATATATTTTTATTTCAGCTACAACGTGCAAAGTGACATGGTCGATGATTTGTTCCCGCCACAGGAACGTGACATAGTTATTAGCTAGCGCCATGTTTAGGCACCAAATTATAAAACATATTTGAATTAATCAAAAAATTGAACCGGTAAGATGTAATCAAATTGGCTTGGTCACGTTGCAGACCACACATTCATATTCTAATATCACGTAACAAAATTATTTAAAATCTCATCACGAATAATCTGAATACTAAAATTGTACTGACAAAATAACTTGCAATCATCGACATGTCATAGTGACGTCTTATTTCTTGTTGTGTTTGGCTTATCTATTGGTTATGGCGCATTTTATTTTATTTCTATTAAGAGTGATACATCCAGCAATTAATATTCTCTAACTCTTGCGATACTCAGTTAATAAAAGCACTTTATACTGACTTTTTTCAATTTAATTGATTTCGTCGCAATTTGTATTAGTGCGTATATTTGTTTTTAATTTTAGCCCGAAGTTTTTGGAGACTTTTCAGTCACCATAGTCCTACCCGTGACTATGGTGAATGAAAAGTAATAATTTTGTAATAATCATTGTTAAAATAATGAATAAAATCGTGCTTAATAATTACCTAACACTTGCAAAACTAAAATGTAACTTCTTTTTAACATTCTATCGCAATTATTTTAGTTTCCATTCATCCTACCCATAGCGAAGAAGATCGGCATAGATATGAACTAAAATAAGCCTAGAATGATTATACAGTTTCAGTATAATTGTGTTTTTGTTTTAGGATGAATCACTTTTTGATTTTGAGTGTACTTTTCAAAACTATTGTCATAAAACCAACATATTTCTTTAAACACTTTCTATGTTTGTTATTAGTATTATGTATTACCTAAGTTTAATGCATTAACACTAAATAAATATACTTCTTTTCGTATATTATTAATTTAAGGTGCTAATTAATCAATATAATAAAAATAATAAATCAGGCTGTACATTATTAAAAATATTATGTTCATTTATGCTTTGATAATCCGATAAGTTGTATATACCAAACAATTGGATTATGATTTAAATAAAATGTACTAAACTCTTACATAGGATTATTATAACAATTGGGATTGTTCATAAGTTTTAACCTACTGTTTTTATATTCTTTTCATAAAATATAGACTATTTTAAGCAACTAATTTCAATATTATTGAAATATTCAATATACAGAATTTTTAAAAAATTCTTGAAGATATTACTTTAAATGTTGTGACGTCAACGTTTTACGCAATTTGTGTATAGACTTTTCTTGATAGACTTAATACAGATTGCACTTTATCTTTTCAAAGTTGACAAGTTGATATAATAGACCAATTTCAATTCCACTTCAGAGTAGTATATCCCTAAAACGCCTTAATATTTTAAGTCCTTCATTTCAAGGGCAAATAGAGATCATTTGCTTTTTTGGAAAAATAATCGTTAATATAGCAAATTTTCCGAAAAAACTAATGGATCATGATCAGAAACTCTATTCCTCGAAATGGTTTTCGAATTAAGAGTTTTAAAAAAATATGAACAGTGCCCATTCCGAAGTGACATTTCTTATTACGGGACTAACATCACCTCTTAATAGGTCGAAGTCCCAAATAAATAAATTAAACAAAATAAAACCATTTCTTAATATATGATTTTCGTTAAATCGTTTTGGTACGAGAATTTTATAATTTAATAAAAAAAAGTAGTATAATAATATGTATTATAGTATAACACAAGCATATAAAGCTTAGCTTGGGACCAGAGAACGTTGTGTGAAATGTCCATGAATATTTATTTAATCTAATATGCTCTAAATCTAATGTGACGGGCTTCGTGGTCTAGTGGTTCATGTAACGGACTGCCGTTCACGAGGTCGCGGGTTCGATTCCCGCTCGGAACAATCATTTGTGTGATGTTTATATTTGCCATACAAATGTTTGTACTGCGTCTGGGTGTTTCTATGTATTATAAGTATGTATTTACAAAAGTAGTATATGTAGTATATCCGTATTCTGGTACCCATAACACAAGCATAATATAAGCTTAGCTTGGGACCAGAGGACGTTGTGTGAAATGTCCGTGAATATTTATTTATTATTTATCTCTAGATTCGAAATTTAAATAACTCTTAAGATATTAAAAAATGCTTTGACATGCATTGACTTTAGAATTGATTTGATGAGCAGTATAAATAAAATTAAAAAAAAACACCTAGATAGATGAATTGATAACCTCCTCTTTTTTTTTAAGTCGGTTAATAATATCAATAAATAGTCATGCAGGGTCATATAGGGTAGAGGAATTGTTTGCATATCAGTATAATGTAGAATTTATATACGAGTTTTATTAGCTCGTTCGTATTCATGTAACGAAATATTTAAATGTGATTTTCACACCGTCGAATTTAATAAATTTTTAATTTTGCTAAATTATTAAAGACTAATGATTAAAACACAAAATTTTAAAATTTTCAAGTTTAATTGGACGTAGTTATGCAAAATGGATCCATCCACAAAAACTTACTTTTGAGAAAATAGGAGTTTAATTAAAATTGATATATTAAAATTACAAGACCATAGTTTCTTTTGAATGTCTATGTGCTTTTTATTAGAAAATAGGTACTTTGCGGCTTGGATATTTATGCATATATCTAAATGGATGGGTAGATGACTATAGTGAGAGTGACCTCAGAAAACGGTTTTTGTGGATTGGATCCATTTTGCAAAACTACGTCTAATTACATACTTATTTTTTAAATAAATTAACTTATTGTTTATGTATTTTTGTTTGCAGGTACTCTCATATGTCGGTATTAGTGGACCAGGTGTTCCCTCCGGCACAATGTGAACCGAGCGATGAATTCTCACAGATCGTGTACTGGCGAGAACCGCTCCCAGAACTACGCTTGCCTCAAATCAACCCACCGACAATAAAACAACACTAAAAGACAAACATCATACTGTAATTGATACCTCTTATGAATGTCAGAACATTTTTCCTAATAACTACTTAATTTAAATAATGGAGTGTAAAGGATTATATAAAAAAAAAAACATTCGCGTTTTGGGTGGCTCAACCAAAGTGATAAATTTATCTAAACTATTTCATGTTATACAAGTAAGTAACGCGTTACGTAACGAACGTTACGCTGCTATAATAACTTATCAAAAATGGTTTAATTGCTACTAATTTCTATACTGTGTTAGTGTTGAAATAAACCAGTGAGACCATTATTGCACATTCTTTGCAAGATTTGCAAATGTTTTAAAATGAATTGTCTAGAAAGAAAGCTTGAGAATATGCAAACTGATTGGTGATATCAATACCAACTACTCTATAACTTTTATTACTATATTATACTCCATCCAAGAAACATCATCATTATATTGCTAATGGGTATGTAAAATGTAAAATGCCATAGAATATTTCTATAACCTACTTATTGAGATATATATATCTCTCTCTCTATTGTATTACTTACATAAAGGTACCTAATTATAAACTTCAGCGTATGGAATCCACAAATCCATGATATTTTGTGACATTTTTCATTATACTTATCTTATTTGTAGGCTGCTAAATTGATTGAAATTTTCATAATTTTATATTTTTATAAAGGTGCTGTTAATTGGTGTTATTCGGTAAATCGATAAATTTCAATCAAGTTATCTTGGATTCTATGAATATAAGTATAAGCCACGCAAATTGGTAATGCGCTGGAGCCTTGTCAAATTAACGCCCTTGTGACGTCATCAGCAAAGAAAAAATACAGCTAACAAAATGTAATATTCTCATCTATACGTCACTATGACGTCACCAACATGGCCGCCAGGCGCATTACCAATTTGTGTGGCATATACTAGCTTTTTGATTCCAATTCTGTTTGTGCAAATTATACGAAGCCACTATTAATGACAGTGATAATTTCGCAATTTGGTGCTGTTAACAAAATTTTCTTGGTTAAGAAAATGTGTATAGAATAGCGATTTTAAAATATGTGCAATAAATATAACGGTTCAACAAAATTAAACAATAGTTGGTTTTATTTTAGTTTTGGCGCAACAGAATTGGCATCATTATAAAATTGTTTAATAAAAGACGTCTTTATAAGATTTCACAACGATATTATTTTCACGTCTTTTGTTTTATGTGGGTAGGCGGAGACTAGAGCGATAATAAAATTAATGACAGAATGTTTTATTGTTTGTTAACGGATTTGTTTGTTAAGCACAGACTCCCCTTAAAAGAAATAGGAAAAGGCTTTGTGCTCTGTCTCATCATGTAGGTAAAAAAATTCTGCTGCATTCTGATTTGTGCTATGTCTGATTTTACTCAAGTTATGTTGCCCTATAATTATAGATACATCAATATTTGTATGACAACTATGGCTTAGCTTAATGTATTAGAACAAAGTAAACTATTAAATATGGTAATGTATGAGTTTTGGTAACTTGTAAATGAGTTAAATACGAACTATTTTAGATTTAGGATGTTTAGTTTATTACAATGTTTTAAGATATGATGTAGGTAATACCAAAAAACAAATGCTTAGCCTGTAGTATCGTGTGTGTCACGTAAGTTTGAATGTTGTCCTGTGATTAGAATATTAGAGTTTTTACTTTGGCAGTAATTTACTTTGAAATGATTAAATATAATTTTAGTAGAATTTTATTCACTGAAGACTGTACAATATTGTAAAATGATTTGCAGATTTAATTTGTTGGAATCGATTATAATGTTTGGTTTGGTCGATTGTGTAAGCTGTGATGTCGACTGATAACGATGCTTTACTTTCATACTGTGATTACATATTTGTATGTGCTAAGTTATATTTGTGTTGAAGCAATAGGCACAGGCCCACTGTGCCCAGAGGCTTAGCTTCTGTTAGGTATAATATATACGTTTGTAATCAACACTTATTCAATGATTTGTAATATTAGTTTTGAATAATTAGAATGTCGTATATTTTTAAAATTAATTTATTGTTGTTTCTGTGATTGTTTCAATAAATTTTTCAGAAATAACTAAATACTTTTTTTTGTATTTGCAACCCCTGACCTCAAAAAAAAACTGATAATGAAACTGCTTTCAATCCCCGGGCCCCAGGCGTGCATCTAGCTTACAAAAAAGCACACGACCAGCTAGAAATACTTATTTGAGTCAAATATTTCTTTCTTACGTGTCTATTTTTTTTTTCAATTGTTTTAAGTATGTAAGTCATGACCATAGAATTAGTATGTATGTCATGACGTGCTTGAGGACTATGCATAGATTTCTTTTTTTAAATAAAAGAAGAGTAGTAGGTAGTAGTAGAAGAATAAGTGCTTCACCCTGAAGCTCAGACACTTATTCTTCTACCCAGCCTTAGATACAAAATATACCCTTAGAGTTATTAGAATCACATTAAAGACATTCATATTTGTAATGGCATTCCCTACAGATACTACAATGCTGAAAAAGGGTTGTGGGCATGCCATGGTAAAACCCTTTTAATCGATCGCCCTGGATTGCCCGCATGTCATCCCATCCTAATCCGTAAAACAGGAAAGTTCGTAAAAATACATTTTTTACCCAAACTACTGAAACCGTAGGCTCACAAAAATAATTATTGCTTAGCCATAAACATAACCCCCCTTATTACAAAACGCGGCTCAACGTTAAACCCAGGTTTAACAAAATTTATTTACGAGGAATTGGATAGTTAGACCCGCTCTGACACTAGTTTGGCGTCGGTTTAAGACTAAGGTCGTTGTTAGATCTAGGATTTGAGAAAAATCTGCTTGAAATGCGCAATTGAAGTGTTTAAAAACCAGGCTTAAACTGTGGCTTAAACTTAGTCCACGTTTTGTAATAAGGCGGATTGTGTTTAACGTGTCTTTTCATATTACACAGGGAAGAGACTCGCTATCTCAAAAAGGGAAGGTCAGTGAAAAAAAAAACAAATAAAATAAAATTAATTTTATTTTCACTTAAACATTATGTTTCATCCTCTTCCATGGCATCATCATCTTGTTCATCCTCCTCTACATCCCCATTTTCATCATCACTAGGCATGTCTATATCTTTATGGAATCCTTTTCCTTTAGTCCAGTGACATTTAATGAGAACTTTAAACTTGGCCATTTGTATCCCTAGCAGTTTTAAAATGCTTGCCTGTTCTGGTGTGAGAGTTGCCCCTTTTTTGCAAACCTAAAGAGGACATTTTTTTATTAATATCTGTTATACAAAAGATGAGATAGTCGCAGATGGCGCTTTATAATGGCTGCCTATAGCCGCGTGCAAAAGGGTGTGATTGTATGATTATGATTTATGCTAATGATTGTATGTAAATAGTTAATTTCATTTGTGTATGCTTTAAATTGTCAAAGTGTGCCCTATTATGTAGAAAAGATGATTTCAGATTGTTAAATTTTTATTGATGGTTCTTAGACAGTTTTCATCAAAATCATAATACCTACCAGCAATTAACATGATCCTGAACACAGAAACTTAATTTTCTTGGATTTCAGTTAAGATAGTAGATAATTTCTAATGACAAATAACTAAGTATAAGTGTAATCACCTGATATTCTTTTATGAGGTTAACTACACCCCTCTCCAATGATGTGGGCAGACCGAGTCTTCTTAAGTGTGGCTCTATTGTGTGGGAAAAGTCTTTTAGTGGACCTTGAGGTAGTATCACATCTTTTGTAGCTACAAATCCAGCACGGGCATATTCTGCGTCACGGAAATCTTTAAACCATTCTAAGACATCTGGTACATCTTTATTTGTCATAAGTAAACCACATTGACCTTTTAACCTTTTGGAAAGCTGAAAGTAATAGAAAAATAACATTAAATATTGTAATTGTAGAGTAAATAGGCCAGATTCATATGTAATTCGGGAAAGCATAATCAGTCTTAGTGCTATCCCATACAAATCAGTTTTGTAGTACACTTAATTTTTTTAGCATAAATAACAAAGTTCAGTTAACGTTTCCGAATTGTGTAACTGACACTACCACTTGGTATCAATTTGCATTTTAGGTTAAATTTAGTTGTGCATGTAGAATTTATTTAAGTTGATTTTTATTTATGTCATGTACGAAACCCTTCGTGTGCGAAAGAAACTTTAGAAACATGGATCCAGCAGTTAACCTGTATTAGGTAAAATAAATAAATATTCACGGACATTTCACATAGAGTTTTGGGGGCGATAAAACGATCTAGCTAGGTATTTGAGCATTGAAAAATTACTATCTCTTTATTACAATAAGATATCTAATTTCGTCAGCAGCTGCCAGATTACCGTGACCAAGTGGTTAAGACGCGGGGGTAATGGAACGGAAGTCTTGGGATCGATCCTGAGTCTTACCGATTACACTTTTTGACAAAATTTTGAATTTTTATCTTTTTTGTAAATGTTTTTACTTTTATTTTTTGGTTTTTAGAGTTCCGTATCAAAAGAATTGAATTACTTAATAAGAATAATTTCTCAAAAATCAATCCCAAGCTACGATCTGTTAACCAGATGTTTATACATAAACTACGAAACTTTCAGTTTTCTAGATTTTACCGTTCCAAAAATATTGAGGTCTCATTTTTGTTGTAGCATAAAATTTTTAGGACATTCAATACACATTTATGTAAAATCAATAACTATAAAAATCTAAAAATAATTAATAATAATTATAAAAATATCCAAAAAATACAATATCGAGGTGGTTTTTGATGTGCACGCCATCTCGCGTCATACTTAGAAATTACTACATAAGCGACAAAACTAAACTTGTAAGCAGCTTAGACTTACGTACTCACAGTTGATTATTTATAGTGTTATTTATCTTCAATTAAAGGAGTTCAATTATGGTGAATTTATAGTTTTGTTTCTAAAATATACTAATTTTTATTTTAATCTCAATCCATCCATCAACCTTTCTCAGTCCACTGCTGGACTTAGACCTCCCCCATAGAACGCTACAACGTGCGGTCTTGCGCTAACTGCATCCAGCGGCCCCCGGCGTATTTGACGATATCGTTGGTCCACCTTGTTGGGGGCCGCCCCACGCTGCGTCGTCCGGTTCGTGGTCGCCACTCGAGGACCTTCCGTCCCCAACGGTCATCAGATCGTCCAGCGATGTGGCCTGCCCATTGCCACTTCACCGTGCTAACTCTTCGGGCTATGTCGTACACAACAGTCCTTCTACGGATCTCCGCATTCCGCATAGCCCTCTCCATAGCACGCTGCGCGACTCTGAGTTTTGTTATAAGGCCGACGGTTCAGGGACCACGCCTCAGTTCCGTAAGTCATCACTGGTAACACACACTGGTCAAAGACCTTTCTTTTCAGGCACTGAGGTATTTTGGACGTGAAGATGTGCCTAAGCTTCCCGAACGCTGCCCAGCCGAGTTGGATTCGTCGGTTAACCTCTTTCTCGAAGTTGGATTTGCCCAACTGGACTGTTTGTCCTAGGTAGACATAATGATCGACAACTTCGAGAATCGCATTCCCAACAGATACTGGTGCTGGAGTGACATGGACATTGAACATGACCTTGGTTTTATCCATGTTTATCCTCAAACCAACCCGTTGGGAGACACTGCTGAGGTCATTGAGCATTGTGCCAAGGTCTTCCAGGGATTCTGCCATGACCACGATATCGTCTGCAAATCGAAGGTGAGTGATGTATTCGCCGTTGATGTTGATGCCGAGTCCGGCCCAATTGAGGAGCTTGAAAACGTCTTCCAATGCAGCGGTGAACAGTTTTGGGGAAATTACATCCCCCTGTCTGACACCCTTCTGCAGTGGAATTGGTCTTGTGCTCCCATCCTGGATTCGGACTGACATAGTGGCGTTTCTATACAAACACTTCAACGCTTCGATGTACCGGTAGTAAATTTGGCACCGCTGGAGGGACTGCAACACCGCCCAAGTCTCGACTGAATCGAAGGCCTTCTCATAGTCCACATACGCTAGACACAGAGGCCGATTATACTCCTCAGCCTTCTGTATAATCTGGCGCAGCGTATGTATGTGGTCTATGGTACTAAAGCCTTTTCGGAAACCGACTTGTTCGGAAGGCTGGAAGTCGTCGAACCTGCGCGAGAGTCGATTTGTAAAGATTTGTTAATCTCAATATTTCTACATAATTCTGCTTATTTACATTTTATAATTTACAAACGTGCATCGTAATGCCACCTATTGATCGTTCATATAAATCAATTACAAAATGTTCTAATTCGTACCCCATGCTATATGTGAACCCCCAAAGCACAGCATTGTTCCTGAACTGCTCCAAAACAGCTGGATTGATTCAAATAAAACCACTTATCTTATTAAGGATATAAACATTTTTTTTTTAAAACACAACAAGTTTTGACAAGTGTTAGAGAATATTAAACTTGATTGATATTTATTTTCATAAATTCTGTATACAATGTTTCTCAATTGAGTTTATTTCAATGCAATACAAGACCATCAATAAAGCTGTTTGTAAAACTTAATCAATCACATAATATTCTTCACATTAAAGGTCATCATTCAAATTGGGCTAATTTTTATTTTGCCGGCCACTTAAAAATAAGTGTTTGATTTTGATAGAACACAATATTGTAAGCATATTTGATGATTACACCAAAGTTCTAAATCGATTCCTTGAGATTTTAATAATAATAATATACCCATTTATTCGGAGACTTTTTTTACAATTTTAACTTAAGTACTAGATGTTACAAAATATCCCTCTGCTCGGTGTGCCTTACGGCAAAGGCCTTCTCCAACGATTTCCACTGTGTAGTTTCTCTCTATGTTTTTTTGTTAGAGCCCAGCCGGCGTATTATGAACTTTTTAAAATCATTCAGTTCCAGGCAGGCCGTAAACTGCATAGCTAAATTAGGTATTATGGCAGAAATAAAACTTTTAGTTGAAAATTTTTAGTTAGTACTTTAACTTTTAGTTGTACCTTCTCCTTAAACATATTAATGTATGACTGATTTAGCGAACTGACTGACTAAGAATTTTGTTCATAATACGAATTTGCCGAACTGCCTGTAAATAATGCTCATAATACGGCCGCTGGTTTCACAACCATACGTGATACAGGGGAGAATGCAGGTGTCAAAAGTAGTTTTTTTAATTTTTATACTAAGATTTTATTTAAGGTTAAATATTTAGCCTGAAAGCGATATATACATAATATACTCGTTAGCGCACATGCCGAGACTGTATTCGGCCTCAAAGTAGGTAGAAAAAATCCCCCCCACTACCTTCACTTTGATGTTCGGAGGGTATTTTGTCCTCCGAATTCTATGGAGAAAGTTCGAAGTGGGCCACTTGCTAAGTGCGAGCGAGATAGGGTGCGTCCCGCAGTAAGTGAGAGCGAGATAGGGTGCGTCTATATATTATCTCACAGACTTGACTTAGAACTTTGGTCTAGTAATGAAAAATGTTTATTTTGTTATACTCTATGAGAATATTAACTTTATTTGCGTTGGCCGGCAACTTTTCAAAATTAGCCCAAAAATGTATGGGGAGTGAATTTTCTCTTTTATAAACATTGTAGTGGAAAATTCCCATTAGTGATAAAAAAAAATTCTACTATACTTACTTTTATTTATAATTAAAAAGCACAGCCATTCAACTGCAAAATTAATAAATTGATGTAGTCAACTTACCAAATTAAGTTGCTCTTCTACCTCGTCACTTTTTGTTCTACCGAGAGCAACTGCCATTACTTTATTTTTTCCAAAAAAGAATCTTGAATCTTTCCATTCATTTCTCAAATCTTTAAGTTTTGTGTTGCGCATGTTATCAACGGTGAATAAAAATATGTGCTCATATTTGGATAGTGAATTTCTTATTTCTTCAATGATTTTTTGTTTTAATAGCAATCCTTTTTTGTTGGTTTTTGTCAGTGAGACTGTAATATAAGTTTTTATTTAAGATAAGAGTCAAAGATAGCAAAATATTATAGTAATAGGTATAAGAGTACAATATAATATGATTTGTTGCAACTAGATCTCCAATATTAAAATCCTTCAAATTTGACAAAAACTATTACTATCTAAAAGTAAGGTAAAAAGTTATTCAGTAAATAATTAATTGAACACTCAAAAAATTTAATATCAACATTTTGTTGCAACACTACCATTATGCAAACATTTTTATTTTGGAATCTGGAATGTTCACAGAACCAGGTATCGGGGATAGATTCGTTTATGAAAATGCCATAGAATTAGATTCATTGGTTAAAGCCATGAGTTACATATTGAGAACTTTGTTTACACCTTGTGTAACATAATTAATACAGTATTTTCTTCAATAATAGAATTCAAATATACTAAAACAAACATCCCATAAGCCCTAAATTGACTAATAAACAGAAAATAACTAGGATAATCACATTGGCCACAATGTCCTAAGTATTTTGTACAAAATTAACAAAAACAGACCAACACCATATTACCTTTTTTATCACGTTTTGACTTCGGCATTGTGTTGTTTCCTTTTAATAGGACATATACTTGTAATACTTATTGTACAAAAATTCAATCAAAATAAAAGAACCACGATTTTTAAAAAAATAACCTCTACAAACACCACACGGCGCAAACGTCAAACTGTCAAACGATTGTGCTGTCAAGAAGTGAATGAATTTGAATGAATTAGTACAGAGTAATAAAATATTAAAAGAGACGATGAGCGGTCGGATTGTAAATGACTACTGAACACGGAACAGAAATCAAGTGGAACTGCAATGTAACAAAATTACTATAGAAACCAGTGTCGCCAAACGCACACAATTATACCGATAATCTTATAATGTACTACATACAAACAAATCGTTTGATTGGTCGTTTACATTTTATACTAAACTAGCATAAGCCATATAACCTACATCTGAAAATAAACCTTCTGATTCTGGAATAGGGTTCAATTCGCTGTAGTTGGAAAAGTATTTAACACCTTTTGTAATCTAAAGTCAAACTAAAATTGATTGACGAGTAAATTCCGCTACTTGACGATAGATGGCGCATTTACCAGTGGTCGCAAATAGAAACACAATTTCGTTAAGAGTAAAGGTGACAATCGTGTGCACTAACGTGTCATTGCTGCTATTCCATCAAGGCCGTACCAACCCGAATCACATTACCGATATCGATATATGTCATCATCCTCCTGCCCTTATCCCATTATTTGGGGTCGGCGCAACATGTCTTTTTCTTCCATAATCTTCTATTAGCCGTCATGTCTGTGTCAACTCCTCTTTCTTTCATCTCCTCTTTCACACAGTCCATCCATCTTTTCTTAGGTTTACCGATTATTACCGATATCAATATATACCTACCCATTTCTTATTTTTTTTTTGTTTTTAGTTTCTCTATAAGAACATAACATCATGTCTAGTTTCCTCAAAGCGTAGGCTTTTTAACTACTGAAATATTGGTGTACAAGAGGGAGAAAGAGTGTCGTTGTTTTATGTGATAAAAATATACACATTTATGCGCGGTTATGCAGCCGACTTACGATCACGAGGTCGCGGGTTCGATTCCCACACAGGACAAATATTGGTGTAATGAACACAGATAGCTGTATTACGTCTGGGTGTTTTCTATCTAGTCAATGTATGTACAGTAGAACTTCGTTAAGTTAAAGTCCAAGGGAAACACAAAATATTTTCAGTTAAAGATTGAGGTTTTAAGTTATCAAGGGTCTATGTCAGAGATACCCTTGTTCCTAGTTTTAATCGAATGCGTCAGATGAATTGGTTCAATAAAATACAGAAATTAAAATAATCATAATATTTAATAATTCACATTGCACATTGCAGGTTTAGTCTACTTAAAAAAGTCTGTGATTTCCTTTTGTTTTAAACGCTTCACAGTTTCTAAATCGATTATATCGAATCGAGAATAAATTATCTTTTATGTTGTTACGTTGCTCTATAAATGATCGTACAGTTGTTAAAGCTCTTTGCTTCGTTGAGTGATACGCTTGTAGATGGCGTTTGTGGCTCGTCGTTAAAATCATATTTTTTATCACTTTCAATGCAGTTCAGACCGCCTTACATTCATATTGTAAAGTTACTTAGTAAAATAAATAGTAAATTACAAATTTTCTAATATCGGCATTTATCGATAAACTGAAATCTGACCTAAGTACATCACTAATTGAGTAGCGAAGAACTTTTAAGAACGAAATAATGAATATAATCAATGTAAAATAAACTTTAATTAAACGACATAAGGTTGATTTTAGCGAGACGTTGCAATAAATTATTAGTAAATTGGAATTAACTAAAATTTTATTAGAATCAAATGATATTGTACTTACCGATGGTACGAAATACCTCCATTTTTAAGATTTCTTCTCCTACTATTATTCTTGCACTCCAAAACTGAACAATACGGCATATCTACGGCGAAATGAGCTTGTCGCGATACTAACAAAACGAGTTAACGTTAGAACAGTCTGAATACGACTAAGTAAGTACTTGTGCGACTGGAGATCAAATAAGCGCAACAGTGCTTAATTGTGACACGCGTGCCACGCCTACTTCACACTTCCATTGATCTCTGTTCCGTGCTACTGAACGACAATGCCAATTGCCAAGCCATGGGCACAGAACGCTAGTTTTCCAATTCAGTGCCGCACAATGCTGAACTATGCTGACGCTTAATTGGAACATGAATTAGTTTTCAAATGCACCAGCAGAGTGCGCTAAGTTTAGTGTTGAAAAAAAAATACTAAAATAAAATTGTATTCACATTATAAGTGTGGAATATAAAAAATGTCATTGTTTGTACCTTCATCCATACTTATATTAATTTTTTTTAAACACAGCTAGATAATATATAAATAAAATTTCAATCAATGCCAATTTAAAGAAAAAATACTTGTTAATTTTCTGTCGTTGAAGTTGGTATGGATTGCACGCATCACTTTGTGATGTGATGTGATTGTGATGTGCGATGCAATGCTGTAATTGGAACACTCAAGCATTGTGCCGCATAATGCGCTATTGTGCTCTGATTGGAAAACGGGGATTCTGTAAAGATTTTCACGAACATGGGGTTTAATGGGTAGTCCAGATTTCATAAGGCCGGGAGCCCTACAGGAAACTGTCTCGGCTACTCCGTATCAGGGATGTATTCAGTCTTTCAAATATTTACGCATACGAAGTCGCGGGCAACAGCTAGTGTAATATATGTTATATGTTAATATTATATATATGTCAAGAAATATTTTGTTAGGCAGATGTAGGGAATATAAAATAAAGGTGGCAATACCCAAAGCGCTCAAACGCCAACTTATACTTGACAGACTGTACTCCTCAAAGAGTATAATAATATAGACATGAAGGTATAGATAAAAATGGAGTCCAGACTCTGAATACCTACTTGAAGCAAAAATGATGTATGGCTATCTCGCTCACTGTGGTCAAACCCTTTCTTTCTAAGTAGGGTAACCTTTATTGTATTTCTTCCAGGACAAAACTTCAAGTAGTTGTGTTCCATATAGTGTCAACAAAATGTTCACTTCTAAAACCTAGCCTGTATAGATTTTATATGTCGAGATACTTTATGTACTGTGCGTAAAAAAAATACTCAAAAAACAAACTGTTTGTTATCGCGTGAAAGTTTGGATAATTCTAGTTTTTTAACAGTAACTGGAGGTTCGGTTGTTAAAGTTATTATTCTTTTTACATTTTTAAACACGTAAAATTTCCTAGTTCGTATGTACGATGTACCTATAGAATATTGGTGGGAAATAGATAATTACTAGAACAAAGGTGTACCTACGGCAATACGAAATTAATGAATGATTGTGAGATCTGCTTGAGATAAAATAATAATAATTTACCTTTATTTAAGACCTAAATACATGTTACAAAGATACAGAAAAATGATTCCAACGAATTGAGAACCTCCTTTTTTGAAGCCGGTTAAAAATAACAAGGTGTTAGTAATTTCTTAGTAAACAAAACAAGTTACACAATAAAATCTGTTTGGCATACCTAAGTGGAAACATAACTTTTTGTGTAGGTAGCGTAAAAACGAAAAAGGGTTATTGTACTCATATTTTTAAACATGTACTGTTATTAAGGGACCAACCATGAAATCGCAAAAGATATATGTTTCATTAATTTTGCAGATTAATTAAACATTATGAATACATACTGGACAATAGTTTTTCCTAGATTTCTGGGTTAGCCAATGTATTTCTATTTATTAATGTCAGTTAACGCGTTCAATGCTGAATAATTTGCGAATTTATAGCCAATGCTAAGAAAAAAGTCATTCGCCCAGTGCTGAAAACGCGTATGTGCGTTCAAAAAATTTTTCGCGTAGTGCTAAGAACGCTTATATGCGTTCATAGAAAACTCGTGTAGTGCGGCTGGACGCTATAGCGCGTTGTCTTTTACCTTCCCGCAGTGCGGCCGACGCTTATGTGCGTTCGGTAACTTTCGAGTTTTATGACTGTCATAAAACAATTACGGGTCATATAAAAGTGTTGGATGGATAAAGGTGCTTCCACACTAGTGTTTATTTGTAAGAGATTTTGTGAAGTATACGCCATAATATCTTCGTTCGGTTTTGTTAAAATAGTAAGTTATACCTTAATAAAACAGTAATAGTAAAGGTACCTTCTCTCGAAAGCCCTTTTATTCTTAATTTTCTTGAATTTACGACTGCTCGCCCGCCTCGTAATAGACACCATTTATAAATAGACTAAAACTACCTATTACTTTAGTTAAAAGAGCGAGTCATAATAAAATTATTTCAATAATCTATTGTACTAAATTAGGTTATTGTTGTCGTCGCCGCCGCCATCCAGGGGGATGGCGGCGGCGATCCAGGGGAGGGCCCCTGCAAGATTCATAGCAGAAACCTGACTAGAGTCTCCTTTACAATTCCACATTTTACGACCGCTTCGAAACAATAGACACCCAGAATACACGCTATAAACGCACAGGTGCAGCGCACCCCGCTTGCCTACAGATTTTTTTTTGTATGGACGCGTATACGCGTCGGCCCGCACTTGGTGAAGATCAGAAAAACGCGCATAAACGTTAGCCGCACTGAACGTATTAAAGGGCAAATTCGGTCAATAATACTTCTGAAAAAAAAAAAAACGTTACGTTGATTAAAATTAGTTTGTCGGAAAATCTGTAGTTAATAGTCATTTTAACTGACAATATGAATGTGGTTAAAAGTGGCTGACGGAAGAACGGAGAATCAGTCAAAATAAATTTTTACGTATATTTCTGTCTACAGCGTTTAAAGGAACCTATCATGAATGGCATGACGGGAGCTAAAAACCTAACCCACCCTTGTCGGGTTGCCCTTTTTTTATCTATACCTTCATGAATATAGATATAACGTACTCCTCCGCCTTCTGAATAATCTGACGCAGCGTATGTCTATGGTCTTTATACGAATAATTTGTGTAGGAACACATTGTATGAATTCATTGTTTGCAAGTAGACGTAATGTCACCAAGTCTACGAATGCATAGAGACCATTGTGCTAGCCACCTAAGTTATTATAAACAAATATATTTATTACAGTGTGTATGGTCCTATTGTTTGCTCGCCGGCTAATTTATTATATACAAATATATAATGTATGGATTCATTGTATGCAACACTCTGCGTATCAGCAGTTTTAGG
Source organism: Orgyia antiqua (assembly GCA_916999025.1). Taxonomy (NCBI): domain Eukaryota; kingdom Metazoa; phylum Arthropoda; class Insecta; order Lepidoptera; family Erebidae; genus Orgyia; species Orgyia antiqua. The sequence goes on from OU779862.1 coordinate 28,666,582, forward strand.
AATATATAGAAACGATTGTTCTCCTTACCTATATAAGCTAATATCATATCAAATATATGGAGTCGCAAATAAACGCCATTCAAGTCCGGACGTATTTCATTTTATCCTCTAATCAACCACACGACATATACACCTAAAATTTGTTTTCGGAAACCTGCTTGTTTGGGAGGCTGGAAGTCGTCCAGCTTGCGCGAGAGTCGATTTCTAAGGACTCTCGAAAACAACTTATAGACATGGTTCAAGAGCGACATAGGTCGGTAGTTTCTCAAGCGAGTTTTACCGCACTTCTTGAAAAACAACATCACGCTTCTGGTCCACTCCTCTGGAACAATACCCCGAGGATGACAGAGTCGATCAGCTTCTGAAGGGCTATGAAGACCGGCTTACCGGCCTTAAAAAAAGCTCCGTAGTTATTTCGTCATCGCTCAGTGCTTTACTGTATTTAACTGCTTGAGAGCCATCCTACAGGTTGACGTCCGGGATGTCCTCGGTATAGTGTCGAATTAGTTTGGATCGTGGATTTTGGACCAAACCGACAACAGGAGTTTGGGATGTCTTGTACAACTGTCCATAGAACTGCTCGATCTCACTAAAGATTCCATCTTTGGAAGAAATGACAGTGCTGTTGTCGGTCTTCAGTCTGGTTAGCTGGCTCTGCTCAATAGACAGATCTTTTGCGAACACTTTGGAGCCTTAGTTCGCTTCATCGCCTCTTACGATACGCTTGGTATTGTAGAGGTGAATATTTTGTCGCACAGACTTCGAGATCTGTCTATTTAGCTGCCTGCCAGGCAGGTGGAGACTGCACCCTCATTTTCCCTCTCCGTTTCACGAGCTAAGAGTGTGGTCAGAGAGTTTACAGGATCTATAAGCCCGGCGGGTTCTAAAAATTTCGGCACAACCGTGTGTACAATTTCTACAAATTTGTGGTCCATATCATTCGCTATTTCGGACCTGTCTGGCATTGAAAGCGATTTTAAATTTCGAACTTAACTATTGTACAACGTTACATACGCAATATTAAAATGTTTGTTTACTTACGTTATTTTTTCAAAGCAGTTTCAAAGATAAGTATTACATCACTTTGATGGTGAACGCGAAAATCAGAGCAAGAATTCATACTTCCGGTATCAAAATAAATGATGTAATGATGCATACATCTTTTGTCCCTTTTTAATACAATTCCTAGAAAGAGTGCGCAGTACAATTTGTGACAACTATAAACATGAATATTCTAGTAATGCTGCCATTTCCTTTATGCCGATCCAAGATGGCCGAGTCGTAATGTGAACCCTGTTCCGATTTTGTTTCCCCTCTGGCCCCGCTGCCGTCAGTGTAGTATATCGTTCACCGCAAGACAAAAACCGATATCGTGTTGAAATTTGCTGGTTTAAATACTTTTTTCCCCTTCCAACAAGTAAGTGAACTAACATTCTATTATGTGGATATAATTATATGTGTTTAAAATTAAGTGTCGAAGTAAAAATACAGTTTTTTTACAATTCTGTGACTGTGACGCATAGAAGGAGTGCCCTGTGCAGCAGCCATTTTGCTTGAGCCGGCGGACACGATATCGCAGCGCGGTTAGATATTATCCAAAATTTTATTATCAGCCCATGTATCTAAATAAAAGCTTTAACCTTTAGTATATAAGAATTCAACGACTATCTGGTTTCGTGTAGTGAAAAATTACATTGAGCAGGATTTGTCTCGTAAGTTGAATTTAGTCTCTCTATATCCTTTTCTTTGACGTGCGTTGTATTTTTGGATGTAATGCCAGGATGAAGAAAACATTCAGTGAATTCTCGTCTTAGTGGATTCCATAAATAATGATTTGTATAGTTTGGTTAGGCGTGGGCACGATAATCGTTTGCGTAGTGAACATATTCATGGAGGTATCACACTAGTGCGTCGTAGTTTTACTGTGCGTAATCATCCGTTATTTCGTGTCAATTCAATAATTAACAAGGTAATGTCATTGAATGTACGTAATATGCATTTTAAACATAGTTCGGATGGTTAACTACTTTCACTAAATCGTTTGGTGAGTGATATCATGTAGCAATGAACATTCCGTTGTGTAACTTGCCAAAGGTGTAGTTATGTAGGTAAGCAACCTAAGTGTTCCATCTTGTCGTCACTACCTTGGACTTATGCTTTTCTGATTGGCACGTGCGTGACATTGAGTCGGCTTTACAATGCTCCTTTGAATAGTTGAGATAATGTTGTTTCATTGGTTAATATAATCTTAGTTACCCTAGATTCGTGTTTCATGATAGAATTATAGCTCTTGGTTATATGATTTGTTGTCTATTACATTTATTATCAAGGACCTGAGTTTTATTATTTTAAGTTGGAATAGGTAATACTCTTTGTTAACATTCTGTACATGGTATCTTTGCCAATTGTGTATATAAGTGTGATTTATTAATCTGCATAGGTGATAATTAGCCCTGACCATTATTTATTACACCATTATTGTAATTACATAGTTTTGTTTCTTTAGCTGTTTAATTATTTTTTTAATTAAAGTTCTTAAATAATTTAAACAAATACTTAGCCACTAGTAATTTACTCCCGATCTAGGTCTGTTCTAGTAATTTTATTTGTTATTTATAGTATGTCATGTTAAAACTCAAGTGAGTAGAAATAGGACCAAATTTTACATTAAAAGTTCTTTGGTTTTGTTAGCATTTCATTTTAGTAACAAATCTGAGTCTTCCCATTTACTGTTTGTCTAAATGTTGATTCTTTAACAAATAATGAACATATTGAAAAAAATAGCAAGGCTACAAAATATAGATGATTTAACATAGTGAAATTCATTAGTTAGTTAACCTCTATTTAAGTATCTATGTATATACTAAAATATAATACATTGCCACAGTAAGCTATTCCTGGCACAGGTAAATGGTTATATGGTATGGTAAAGGTAGAAAGTAAAGGTTTTATGTTTAGTAAAGACATGGCAGAAGCTCATCTGACAATATATATTTTAAATAATGCAAGTCACTTTGATAAAAATATGTACTTATGTATAAAATTTTTATGAACATACCATGTTCACAGATAGTCCAATTATTAAGTCTAGACTTTAGACATTCATTATTTGCTAATTAAATCTCTGAAGACAAATCTAGTTTTTAAGAACCAAACAACCATCCAGTATATTATTATATGTTTGTTATATTGGATGAAAGAGTTTGTTCCATAGAACGGGTATTGAAAATGGGCATCTTTTAGCTTTCTAATATGCTGTCTGAATAGTCTGATCAAAATAAAAACTTGTGGAAAGCGTTCTGGTGATGCTTTAGTTTCTGCTACAGTCTGTTCTTGCCTGTTTAGAATATTTCACAGTTTAAATAACTTGCAAATGAGAAATCACATAGAAATAAGGTATTTCACAACCTTAGTATGTATGATCTACTATAAAACAATATTTGTAGTCGAATATAATGAAGTAGCTACAGTTGATTGTACATGTTTTAAATTTATGTATATTTAGACCAAAGATAATTAAGCAAAATAATTAAGCTTCTGATAACAAAGTTCTAGTTATTAATTGTAGCATAATTGGCCTTAATTGGTTATAGCAATTCGAAGTACATATTTCAACTTCTTTTTGTTGTTAATATTAAATTTGTAGTCTCAAATTTGACACTTTGTGGGAAATCTATCTAATAACAGTTAACATGTTACTCTTTTTTAATTCAAATATTCAGCAAGTATGTACTGTTTGTTTGGTTAACATAATGAATAGTTTTTAGTCATAAGTAATAGTCCAATAAGCAGTAATTGAAATTTTCAATTATCTGTGCATTATTAACGAGCAAGGTGTGTCTAACTAATTTGGTGGACTGCTTTCTTTATTTAACATCCTCCAACTGTCTTTTACTAGAATTGTCTTAAGTCAGCCTCATGTAAATTGCGATAAATGAGTTATGTTTATAAAATTAAGATTAGGGTTTGGCCTGTAAATAGGTATAGTTAGATAGGATACGGGGTAGCGCCGAGCGGCAAGGCGACAGGGCGGCCGGGCGCGGTGCACACCCCCGGTGCGCAGAGGGTGAGGGGTGTGTGCAATGGTCGCGTATTTCGTCTGGAGTGTTTATCCCGCGTCGTCGGATCAATACTGTTGGCGCAGTGGCGGTGACCAAGCGGCGGCGCGACGTAACGGCGCGTGCCTAGCTAGCTAGTTGCTCGAGTCTGTGAGATGCTGTCATACCGTGCGGACGACGGATCGATGTCGCGTTTGGCGTGAGGGCTGCTCTTTGAGCTAGATTGAATTTTCATACTGCGCTAGTGCGCTCGCGAGCCTCTATCCAAGGTGCGCTACCACACATGATGACTAATACCCAATATGCGATTCGCTTTAGTGAAAGTGACGCCCAACGATTAGTCTTTCTGATTTTTCTTGTAACAATGAAATCACATGTAGTCTTCCATTGAAATAGTTGATTAGTGATTCGTACTTGATTGCAGGGGCATCAGTGAATTAGTCCTCAACCATCGTCCACGATGTCCGTCGACAAGGAGGAACTGGTGCAACGCGCCAAACTGGCGGAGCAGGCTGAACGATACGATGACATGGCTGCGGCGATGAAAGAAGTCACGGAAACCGGTGTCGAGCTGAGCAACGAAGAAAGAAACCTGCTTTCTGTTGCATACAAAAACGTGGTTGGCGCCCGACGGTCGTCATGGCGTGTCATCTCCTCTATTGAACAAAAAACCGAAGGCTCGGAAAGAAAACAACAAATGGCAAAAGAATATAGGGTTAAAGTAGAAAAGGAACTCAGAGAAATTTGCTACGATGTTTTGGTAAGATATTTTTTATCATTCATTTGTTAATTTTAGCCTCGTCCCTTACAATCAGTATGTATTAGTATTGTCAATTTCCAGCGGGATTATTCATAACTAAGCAAGTTTAACGTCATTGGCTGACATCCTACGCGGATGACGTCATGATATTTGTGCTCCGTCAATTTAAGGCGTGATGCAAGCGAGCAGTTACGGTGGTCATTTCCTCTGCAGTCGTAGCGTTTTTTTTTTTGTTAATAAAGGGCGTATGTAGATTCGCACGTGAGATTGAGGGCGCGGTGCGCAGTTGTCGCGGGAGGGGAGGCAGGCAGGGTTGACGTATTGCGCCGCGTCATTGCGCGCGCTGATATCCCGAATTTCATTCCTTGCCTTCAATCTTTGCAATAAATATTTAAATCTTTATTTCTGTCCCGCAATACTTAATTAATTCACTTTTGTGGGGGCCTTGGCTATTATAATTAATGATTTTAAATGGTGAATGAATTTGATTTACAAAGATTTAATTTGTTTCTTTCAGGGATTACTTGACAAACACCTTATTCCTAAAGCTAGTAATCCAGAAAGTAAAGTATTCTACCTTAAAATGAAGGGTGATTACTACAGGTACCTTGCAGAAGTGGCCACAGGAGAAACCAGAAATTGTATGTATTATGTATTACCCCACCTGTATTTAATATTCATAACAGGCTCATATAAATCTTATTATTTGTGTATTAGATTAGTGATAGTTAACATTTCTTTAAAATATTACAGCTGTTGTAGAGGATTCACAGAAAGCATACCAAGACGCTTTCGAGATCAGCAAGGCGAAAATGCAGCCCACACACCCAATAAGGCTGGGTCTGGCGTTAAATTTCTCCGTCTTCTATTATGAGATTTTAAATTCACCAGACAAAGCATGTCAACTCGCCAAACAGGTCATTATTTGTGTCAGTTATGCATAGGCTCTGTGCTGGCTGGCACGAGAAGGAAGTCCTCACTAGGCATAATAATATACTCACTTGTCCCCAGCTGTGGTGGAGGACTCGCAGAAGGCCTACCAGGAAGCATTCGACATTGCTAAAGCCAAAATGCAACCGACCCACCCCATCAGACTCGGCCTTGCACTCAACTTTTCTGTATTCTATTACGAGATAATCAACTCACCTGCGCGAGCGTGCCACTTAGCTAAACAGGTTTATTAAAAGAGATGATATTTGTGTTACATGACAGTATAGTAACTTTACTAACTGCAGAAAATGTTACTAGTGCATTCATCTCCTCAGTTGTTGCATGTAGACAAGATATTATATCACTTGAATAATTGACGAGTAGTTCACTAATTAGCATGGCCGTGTGTGCAATTAACCTGTTAATCCTCGAACCAGCCAGCATATCAGAGTGTATTAGCCTTATTAATTGTATAGATATTCTGAATGTGATAAATGTTGTGTAATGTGTATGTGTTGTGTATTGCAGGCGTTCGATGATGCGATTGCCGAATTAGACACATTGAATGAGGACTCATACAAAGACTCGACGCTGATAATGCAGCTGCTGCGAGACAACCTGACGCTATGGACGTCGGATACACAGGGCGATGGCGATGAGCCCGCCGAGGGAGGCGACAACTAATGTCGCGCCGCTCCACCCCCAGCACACGCATTTGTTCTCATTGGTGTTTTATAAGAAAACGAGTAACATTCGAGAACGGGCTGCCGCCGCTGATGCGAGCCGTCGCTTGTAAAAAAAGTTAAAATGTCGTTCAGCGGACCTTCATGTTCCGTCTAAAATTAAATGTTATGTGTCATCTTTGACGGTTTTGTATTTCTGTATTTACACTGGATTACAGATATCGAGCTGACCCGATGAATATAAATATTTATAACTTAAGTTATTAAAATTACGGTTTCTTAAGTTAAAAGTGTTTTCCTTACTTCTAGATTAAAATTAACAGCCTGGTCGGCCCCAAATTAACATTCCTTTCGCCGCATGTCCGCAGTGAAATGGAGATCATGATGGTGAATGTTTTTTGTAAAATTTATGCTATTTACTTTTACAATTTGTTGAAGTACTCCGAAAATTAACCCAATATAATCTAGATTTTCGTAAAACTAAGAATCCACCTGTCTATAATGGCTGTATTAAATTGGGCACAAAAAACTTGTTAATGTCTATGGTTTTTGTAATATTGTCTAAAATATATTTACTACCAAAGGAAGTGTTTATGTTGACATTAACCATTTTGTTGTGCCCATTCCTGATTAATAATAGCATTCTGAATTTCCAGGCATTTATTAGCAAATTAGTTTTTGTGATGGCCAATATTGTAATATTTCTGCTGCATTTTATCAGCCATTAATTAATCTATTATATTTTTCATGTTTTCACCAATAAACTTTTGTATTAAATACAATTTTTAGTTTTAGATCCAATATTTAATCAAACCGCAACCTTACGTACTATTCCTAAAAGTTCATAATTTTCATAGTCTCGAAGAAAATTAAATTCCTATCTCAAGGTAGTTAGTTAGTACCTATATGACACATTAACAGCGAGCTCACCTGTTTCTAACGCAACATCTATAAAAAACCATTTTTAAAAAGAAGAGCAGGTACCTGCCAATTGCTTAACGTTTTTTGTGCGTGAAGAATGCGGAGAATTTTACTATTTAGGAATTTCTATAGGAACTTGTCGGTGTTCGCAACACGACTATTTTGGAGTTACAACGTGGTTGCGTGTACAAATAATTCTTTCGTATATCAAAATATGTTGTGGCTATTGCAATAGTGGCATCTTCAATAAAACCTTGGGCGATCACGAAAGAGCTGCATCACCAACGAAACCACAACTGACGTTCACGAAACCGTTAGCTAATTAACGCACGAGAGGAACTTGATCATAAAATCGTGGAGGGTCCTCCGAGTGCGGTTTAGATTCTTAGATAGGTATAAAAAAAGCAGTGGCGTAGCGTACCTTGGTGGGGCCCCGTATAAAAATTTATTTGGGGGCCCTTAAGAAGGGAATAATTTCTGACAAAAGAGAAATGTGTGCATAAAACTGATGTACATATTATTTATTCATATAATCACCAGCAAACAGCGATGTTCTTTTTCGACTATTTTTTGGAATTGCTTTTATTTTGTAGATTGCTCTTACTTGAACACCATGACAATATATTTTTACAAAATATTTATTTTCAGTTTAAAAATGCGAAAATAATTTATTTTTTCCAAATTCCCGCTATAACGCTCCAAGCTGTCAAGTGACGGCGCTGACGTCACAGGGCTCATAGTAGGGGTGTCCACTTAGAAAAAATATCGATGTCTTTTGATGTATCGCATGAAAATATTGATGTTTTGTAAACATCGAGTACTTTTTCTAAAATTATAACGCAAAGCTAAAATCATGTGAAAAGTAATAAATCTCAAAACAGGTCATCTTATAAGAGTGAAAATTTTTGTGTTTGAAGGTTATGAAAAGAGCTAACACGTGGGTTGAGGGCCGGGACTTGGGGCCCTAACAAAGAAAACACGGTATTTTTTCAAATCCAAATCTGGCAAATACAGTGGATGGAGTGGACATGGACAGTGATGGAAGCAGATCAAAGTTCAATTTTTGTAATTTTGCCATTGTTATGTCTTGAAACAAAATTTTTTTCTTTGCCACATATTATGGTATTTCCGCCTTCATATCCTCCAATAATGCTATATAAAATTAGTTGATGGTATTTTCTTTCTGAAGATAGTCGATGAATATTACCTACACCACGCACATAACCTTTCCAGTTGACTATTGTGCTTTCGGGTTGGGGGAAGGGGGCTTTGGATGAGGTTCACTAGTTGCTGTCCACTCATATGACGATTGTTTTGTTTCCGGAGTGAAGTGATGGATCCATGTTTCATCTATTGTTACATATTGACGTAAAAATTTCGGTTTGTGACGTTTAAATATGGCCACACACTGCTCAGAATCATCAACACGTTCTTGTTTTTGGCCAACAGTGGGCAAACGCGGCACCCACTTTGAACAGAGCTTTCTAATAGACAAATGTTCATACAATATAAAGCCAATTCGGTCGTTTGATATCTTTACGATGTCAGCAAACTCACGCAACTTCACTTTTCAGGCATTCAAAACGATGTAGTGCATTTTTTTGATGTTTTCTGATGCTACCGCCTCATTTGGACATCCACTGCGTTCTGCATCATCGGTATATCTACGACCACACGTTTGAAGTCAGCTAACCAACGTTTTATTGTTGATTCTGATGGAGCGGAGTCTCCATAACACTTTTCAAGCCATTGCTTCGCTTGAACGGTATTTTTTCCCATCAAGAAGTAGTGTAAGATTGAAACACGAACTTGTTTTTAACCCATTGTTTAGAAAATATCGAAAGTAAAGTGAAAAGTCAGTCTTGACATAATAATTCAGTCATGAATAAAATATCATGAAACTTTAACAGCTATCTTTTGGAAGTTAGTGCTAACTGAAAAAAAATGGCTGCAAAAATGCAAGAGCAAGGAAGTATAGCTTAATTTGGGACCACAGGGCGTAAAATATAATCCAATTTCTATTGATAAATTTTAAAATGGAAAAATGTTTTATATGTGACTATATTTAATTATCATAGGTATTTATAGTACGAAACTAAATCTTTTTATTTTAGTGAATTAATTGTGTTTATATGGTAAAATCCATCTCGGACACACACTTATGTATTTTCTTTCACGCTCTCCTCTCGCGGGTCTACGGGCAGAAATTTCTATAAGAAATATGTAGACCCCTACACGAATTATCCTATGCATATTGTATTCTACTATTCCTGTGTGTAAAATTGTTAAATAAAAATAAATAAATAAAATTGATGATATTCCAAATTGGTCCAACCGTGTTCGAGAAATCGGGCAACATACACATAAAAAACAAAAGGTAACGGCGTTTCGAGAACTTCCAACTTTTTCTTAAGTCTTACAATTTACTTGAAAATGGACCGATGTATCTACTAGATACTTTTCCTCGATATATCCATCGCCGATATTAATAATTCCGACATCCCTTAGCATAAGACTATTTATGTCACCGCGCTCTGTTTAATTTTATCAAGATATTAAATTCTCAAAGCGATATTTTAGGTATCAAAATACTGTCATCAATCTATAAAATATAACCATATATGAATTGGCAACAAGAGTCAACATCCTTATTATTTTTTTCGGCAAACTGATTTATTAAATCATTTAATGCTGATGATAAAAAAATATTGTCCTAAATGCTCTTTTCATAACCTTCAAACACAAAATTTTTCACTCTCAAAAGAACTGTTTTGAGATTACTATTCACATAACTTTAGCTTTGCGTTATAATTTTAGAAAAATACTCGATGTTTACAAAACATCAATGTTTTCATGCGATACGTCAATTGACATCGATGTACAGTTCCGATTTATCGAATCGATAAAAACATCGATGTTTTTTTATAAGTGGACACCCCTAATTTTATGTACCTACATACGGGAAAATCCCGCAGCCCGCAATAACCGATGTAGGGTGTTGCCAACTTTCGAACGCACGCTCCACGCGAGAAAAAAGAAATTACTATTGTCATTTCTGAAATACCTAATGAAAAATTTGGGAAGTATTTATTTATTTTTGCTTACGCCCGTTGGGGGGCCCCATATAATTGATACGGCGGTAGCTACGCCCCTGAAAAAAAGGTAGGACAAGCAGACCCAGACTGGTGCTAGTAAAAAGATCTTTTATGGTCCAGTGCTAGGAAGTAAACATACCCTTTTACCGAGGCTCATGTTGGTCTGTCCGTTGATCTGACGCCAGGGAGTGCCAGGAAATTTTCGTTGATGTAGTTTTTTCTGTCGCCTCTATTAAATCAACTAATAAGTAGGTACCTATATATCTATGAAAACAAGAATACAATACCTACCTAGATACTTTTTGGTTCCCATTCCACAAACGTTTTCAATGTAACATGTTATTACACTAGGACAACTCTTCTTGCACGAGTCCAATTCATACTTGGCTGGTTTTCAATTTTCGTTATAAACCTTTGAATTTTTTAATGCCCAGCTAGCATTATAGAATAAAGAATTTTTTACCGCACCTATTTTCACCTACTAAAGAACCACTAACTACATCCTATATTTTTCTGTGTCTCACCTTTAAGGCCTGCACCGCCTACGAAGGGTGCTTTGGAACTTTAGAAAGGCTGCTGTAAGCTAACAATATAGTTACAAGTCATGAAGAAAATCTTTGGTAGTCTCAGGTTCCTGAAGAGTTGTCGGGCCACCGTGAATGCCTGCGCTGTCGAACATTCACGGTGGTCTTCATACCGAACAACGCTCGGCTGGTGTAGTAAAGAATAACCATCACGCGTTACTATGTTGCAAACTCTGAATCCTACTGTACTAAATGACTAACAGTCATATAACAGTAGATAGGTAATTTATTTCATGTTTTCACATTAATACCATAGAACATTGAGACTAGAAGAAAGGAGGAATATCTTGTATGGGGGATCAGTCCAAAAAGTGTCCACTTGTAAACAGCAAATAACACTCACCGAAATAGCGCTAGTGTAGCAAGATGAATGATAAGAATGTAGCAGTTATATGCAGAGTGAAGCACAGTAGCACACTGTTGCGGTAATTTCTTTAGTACTATTTTCTATTTGCTATTTACAAATATTTGGGGTACTTAAAAACACCGTATAATTATAATAGTAATTAATAAAAATTTATTTCATAGTCATTTTGTCTATATAATATAATAATTTAAAAAACTGCGCTGTAACAAAGCGGAAGTTTTTCTTTCCTTTCTAATAATTTGTGGCGCTCTTTTTAAAATTCTTCCACTTGCTACTATGGCACCACCTTAATTTGCTGCTTTTCAGCGGACACTTTATAATATACTGAGATATTCCTCCACGAAGTATAGATAGAAGGAGTCCGAACGGTATAGGCTTTTCCATAATATTTCGTGTACACATTAATAAACCCAGATCATAGTTCTATTTTCTGCCACTGGCTGCGCAAGTGTTCAGGGCGTACCGATGCTATTATTATTATTACATGTAAACACGCGCTGGCTCGTGAAAGTTGAATTTAATTTAATTATTATTATTAAATTAAATATTAATTTAATTAAATATTTTTTTCCACAGGTGTCAATAGCAATAAAATTTCCCGCGTAAGAATTCAAACGAGTACTCCTTGAAAAATGGCGCGCTCTACCGGCAAAAAATCTGTCCCTTAAATTGAGACCATTCGTTCAACATTACGTTCGGACTCCTTCTATCTATACTTCGTGTATTCCTCCTTTCTTCTAGTCTCCATGCCATAGAATTACGATATAAACTTTTTTTTTTTTTTTTTTATTTTTTTATTTTTTTTTTGGCATCGGTTTTACTTTTGCCATTTTCAAGTAAAAATTAGGGAAATAGTAGGTAGTAGTACAACAAAGGAACGAACGGAAAATTTAGAAAAGGAACTGATCAGGAAAGTTTATAGATATAAACTTGATTGATACTCGCACCCCCTTTTTTCAATTTCGCGTTCAGTTCCAACGTTCAATACACTGATACTAGATGGCAGTATTTGTGGGATTCGAGGGAATTCCCCGACGGCAGTCTAGACCTAGATTATAGATCTAGCTGTGTATACCCCGACAGTTAGATTCTAGACTGTATGTCGGGGTATACATAGCCATAATGTGACTTCGTGTAAATGTATATGTTTTCACACAGTTAAGCATCTACTTTTATTTTTTTATGTATCTAAACTTCGACACAAAAAGATTTAATAAAAAAGTAGGTAACTAGTTCTTTTAATAAAATTTATTGTAAAACTGTCAGTACCTTTACAAACCTACTAAAAATAACTAGGCACTTGGTACCAATCAGAAAGTCTTCGCTAATTACATGTAAGAATTATTAATGTTTAGATAAAATAATGTAAAAATGTTTGGGATAAGTATGTTTGTTTATGTATGTTTAGATAAATATGTTCAAGACTGATATTTTGTGTTATGCAAAGCAGAAACTATCAATATAATAATAAAGCGCTTGAATGATGCCTGCACTAACACAGCACTAACTTATGACAAATATGTAAATGTTGACAATCTATTCAGTGGACAAGAGTTGACTTTGAAAGTACCTATCTCAATTACCTATCTATCTTCTATTGCAATTATAATGGTACATGTTTATTTTTGGTTTGACTTCACAACTCTCGTTACATTCGTAGTTACATACTTAATAAGATAAATCCATACTCGTAGCTAGGATTTCATTTTGTTTATATAGGTACCGAGATTTTGGCAGATGCTATTTTCAATATCTCTAGAAATATTGCACTTCCTAAATCCTAAGCTACTGCTATACCTATAAATAAATGCTTATAACACACTTAGAAAAATATTCATACTTTTAATTTATTATACATATACACACCTACATATACATAATTAATAAAATGTCCTGAGACGTTTTCTATAGTATCTTTAGAATACAAAAATATTGTTTTAGTGTAAAATCTTAATTTTGAAAATTATACTGCGATAAAAATAATGTAAAGTTACCGGCAACCTTGCTATGGCTTCATAAACACATTTATTATTATAAGTCTATGTAACTTAACTTAATACCTAGTGTTAGTGACACCATTATCTCTGTTAATTTAGTAGAATGCATAGGTACTTGGCTCTAAAGTAAAAGTTTACTTTTAAAACATTTACAATATTTTGACGAATCGTTTACAGGAATTCTGTATTAATATCTACTTAATTTTAATCGACTTATCTACTTAAGAGGATACCAAAATAGCTTCGTGCATTTTTCTATGTACGAAGTTTTCATTGTTTCTTTAGATTGAATGGCTAGAGCTCTAATTTTTAAGTATATGTTTTTTCAATATATGATCTAGGATCGCATAAACTCAGAAACGCGATTGAAAAAAGTTTTCTCGATAGAAAATCTTAGCGAAACAACCTCTCTAATTTTTTATTTTTTTCATTTGTCGGTCTATTATCGCGTATTAACTAATGAAATAACTTTAAAAACATAAGTAACTATTATATATAGAAACACGTAAATCAGAATTAAAATATATTTAGTAGATTTTGAGTAAATAGGAAAAGTATCCCTAATTCTTCATTTTCTGTGCCTACTGGCTGTGTTAATAACGTGTCGGCGATGATATACGATAATATTGATGTAGGCCCTTAATTAACTGCACTGTATTATAATATCATCTTAAAATTATAATATAATTGCTTATACTTTATCTGCTTGAACGTAAGAGCTCAAAGAAAACGATTTCCTTACTCGCGGTAGTAAAATTATACATAGTAATGGTCGTACTAAAGTCGAAAGTATATAAGTACCACTAGTTGCTAAATTTACTGAAGTAATTTCATCATTTTGAGCTAAAGCTGTTTGGTTGGTTTGTATCGCGTTTGAATAAACATTAAATGCAGTGACCATAGAGCGAGGCGCACTTAATATAATGTATAAAATAATTAAACACAGCGATAATTTTAATGCCGCAATTGATTCAAAACATTCTATTTGAGATAATATATTATTGATCCTTAATTTAAGTACGACTAATACACCAGCCACTGTCATCACAATCAAAGGCAAAAATAAGTTAAATACTGCCAGAATTGAGTACATATGAAGACGTTGACTGATGTCTACTAAAGTGCACGAAATAATACCGTGATCTAATTGAACTGTAGTGGCTAACACAAATTCTGGTACACTTAGTGATATAGACAGAATCCATATAAACAATGTAGGTTGTATCACAGAGATCTTCTTACTAGTCAGTCTGTAGTCCAAATTCATAGTTCGCGGTGCACTGGAAGAATCACTACTTGTCACTAAACTATGACGTGAAGATCTTATTTCTTCATCTTCGTCGTGTTCATTTCTTTTCATGTGTTTTGTTAAAGTCTTTTCTTCAAAATTAGCAGTGGCGAGAGAATGAAGAGCAATAGTGGCCACTAAATATGACGACACTGATGAAGCAAACACGTTCAGTCCTCGATAAGCAATACAAGAGTCGTTGCCAAAAAGCCAAGTTCTTGAATTAAATGACCACAATTCTGGGCATATTGTCGCTCCAAGTAAAAAGTCTGCTATAGATAGCTGCAAAATTACTGTCAGCAAACCTGAAAAGAAAATAATATGCCTTTTAGCCAAACTATACTGCTTACCTAAATTATATTCGACAAAGTAAAAACAATTTTTTTAAACTTGAACATTAAAATTCAGGCATTAAAGGCCTCCGCATCGCATACATGGTGTATAGCTTTTATTTATTTAAACGGGAATAGGTACGACATTTATCAGATTTAAATAAAATCTCAAGAATCCTGTTAATTAAGTTACCTTCAAGCATAAATATCTACTTATTCTTATTATAAGAAATTGTAATACAGATATGTACACGTAATGCTATAAAAATCCTTCTGGATTTTTACGGAGATTAATAATTATAACGGTTTTATTACGTATAAAAGGTACTAAGTAATGCGATTTCTCTTTAAACTTAATAGAAGGTTTGTATTGACTATCGAGCGAACTGTCTGTTTGCACACATGGGTTTAAACTAGCCACAGGTTTTTGTTTACCATTCCGTGAAGTTTTGGAGAGCGCAGCCAGGAGTGAACAGTTGGCGAGGGCAGCAGCGCCCGCGACGCACGCAATGTAAGCCGCGAGCGCTAGCGGCGGCAGGAGCGGTTCGGGTGAGTGCGCGAGCTCCGACATAGCGTCGGCCGTCCGGGACTGTATCGGGATCAATGACTCGCGGACACTGCGTCACCCACGTTCTTCGCCGTCCCTCGTTTTGTTTCTTTTTTCAAGTGATTCACCGCTGTACGAACATGTGGAACGCACAAGGGCGCGCGAATACATCAAGGAGGTATTTATTGTAGTCTGGTGATCACTTTTAGTCCATGTCGACGATTAACGAATCCGAAATAATATACTTTATGAACGTTGGTATGAGGCCGCGTGCCATTTGTTTAAGTTTATTACACTCGTAAACAAGGAGTATATGAGAGTAATGAACTAAATCAGACGTGTGTGACGCGCGTGCTTTAAGTTCATTAATATTCTGCGTTCGCAAAACTGCTACCGGCTTGACGGCGGCGCCCACGTTGCGGAGTAGTCTTGACTAAATGATATGTATTTCATATATTATAATATTACTAGTGTAGCAGTTGTCTGGAACTTTATTTTATAAACCAAACCTTAACCGATTATACAAAAAAAATCCTTCCTCTGGAACCACTATATCCAAAAACTGCATTGAGATCCGTTGCATGGTTTTCGAGATTTTAGCTCGTGTTATGAACTAAACTCTCGTATTAAGTATGCGCACGCACATCTCTAGGAAGTTGTAACTTCACGAAACGGCCGGTGCGCTTGTACTGGTGGCTCAGCGCTGGCGTCCACCAGGTTGGACGCAACAGCTCGTGTAGGGACTTTATAACTAGCTGTTGTCCACGACCTCATACGCGTGGAATTTAGAAAATTTTCCTGTTTTTGCAAAATTTTTCACTACAGCCTCTCTCCTATTGGTCGAAGCGTGATGTTATATAGCTTTCCTCAATAAATGTGCTATTCAACACTGAAATAATTTTTGTATAGGTACCTAGATATGTAAAAATGTATTGTAGTTAGGTACATCCTATTTCTTTTTACTCTTAAAACTAAGTTTTCCTTCTCTTTCTCCAGCCCATTTACGTCCCACTGTTGGGCACGGGCCTCCTCCACTTTGGGAGGATAATGGTCTACTGTGCCGCGCTGACCAGGCCTGTTGGTACAGGGTTTGTTTTCGAGTTTTCCGTCTCTCACATAGGATGTTATCTGTGTGCAATGTCCCTTAGCTGACTTTTACAGCACCCTTGGGAGGAGATGGGGTGGTGACACTTGTATTATTAATCCGTCACCACACGGAGAACTAAGTTTTACGCCACTATATTTAACTCGTATCACTATCACAACATTATCAAGGATTCTAATTTAAAACATCGCATCTGCATCGTTGTTCTTGAACTTAATGCTTGTGATATGGATACCAGATTACAGAATATAAGACACAGTGTTTAAATATATGTATGTAACGTCTTCGTGTGTATACATATACTTTATTAGAATACACTCATACGTTTATCACACTCACACTCACACAAATAGGTAGTTGTTCTGAGTGAGGATCAAACCCGACCTCATGATCTTAATTCACTTTTATTGCTGATACATTACGAGGCCTCTGGATTTGTCACGTAAATTACATGAATAGGAATCATATTCACCTGTGGTTGCGAGCTTTACGTACTGAGTTGTCTTGAAGCAAAGTTAGTTATTCCAGCTTGTAATTATAGTTAGCAGTGGCCTGTTTTATTTGCCGCCCGAGAAATTACTAAAGGAAGAGCAAAACAAAAGACGGAGGATTACGTCACCCCTCGCAGGTTACTGCCCCGGACCATGGACCATATGGTCCTAGAGTAAATTCGTAACTGTCATTTTAACTATAGTCAAGTAACTATAGTTAGCATCTTCTTCTCCAGCCCATTTACGTCCCACTGTTGGGCACGGGCCTCCTCCACCTTGGGAGGGATTATGGTCTACTGTGCCGCGCTGACCAGGCGTGTTGGCACAGGGTTTATTGTCGAGATTTCCGTCTCTCACAGAGAATGTTATCTGTGTGCAATATCCCTTGGCTGACTTTTACAGCACCCTTGGGAGGAGGTGGGGTGGTGACACTTGTATTCTTAATCCGTCACCACACGTAGTTAGCATCATAACATGGCAAAGAACAGATGGAATATACATATGAACTAAACTTGCGGTCGACAGCTTTACTGCTCGGCGTACATGAGGTCTTGGATTTGATACTCACCCGAAACAATTTGTTCGATAACACAGTTGCCTATTTGTATCGTATTTGGATAACCTTCTTGTAAATATTAAACAATATATTATGCTTAAGGTATCCAAAAGTAGTTTTTAAAAATCAGTTTCATATTTTGCTGTAGGTATTGCTATATTACATGTTTATAAAATTAGACCACGTGTAACTAATAGATATTATCGTCACAATTTTAAATTTATGAAATGGCATTCATTGGTGGAAATTACGTAATGCGAGGAAAAAAAGGATTTGTTCTGTTTTTATAAAATGTCTTTTTCTATGCACGCCTTTTCGTTATATTGCGGCAACAATATACAAGTATGTGATACTGTCGAGACGTACGACGTACCCGTACGTACAATACGTACATACCATCTTAATAAGGTAGCTTTACCGTGGACGCAAATTACGCAATTTTAGTTACTTGTTCCGAATACGCCTGTTATTATGAACTACTAGCTAATGCCCTAATGTACTCTTATTCAACTAATTACATCTTCTGTGAGAAGAGGACAAATTTGTATTTAAACCCTATGTCAACATGCTTTGCTTGCATTTTGATCTACTTATGCCATCCTTAACAGTAGAGTGGCATAAGTAGATCAAAAGGCCTGCCAAACTCGAAGAGACTTGTGCCCAAGAGTGGGACGTGAAGAAGCTGGGAAGAAGCGATATAATTGGCGCGATTTCACCAACGTTTATAGTTTCTGCCTGTCCCTTAATTTTTATTGTAAAGATTTTTGGTCTTATTCATAATGACTTATCGGAGGTTTAAATAGAGATTTTATCGGAGAGATAAAAAATGTTTTATCGTAAAAAGACTATTAAGAATTTTTGACAATTTTCAAGTTTTGACAATTTTCGCGAACCGATTTTAGCGAACTTTTAAACCTCCGATAACTCATTATGAATAAGACCATTAATGCGTCATTAATATATTCTTACAATTGTTCGCGTTCATAATATTTGAAGTAGGGTTATGAACTGTCCTTGAAACTGTTTCTACTAGCCGTAGAATTTAGTAGAGACTGTTTAAGATTTTTATTTAGAAATTATCTTCATCTAGGTAACGTGTGGTTTTTTTCTCTACACCATGACGCGATGCTTGTATTTTTAATTATTATTTTATATTTAGAAACTACATTGCGAAGACAATATAAATAATAATTAATCGTATATGGCGAAGGGGTGGTCTTTTTTAAAAAGAAAACCGGCCAAGTACGAGTTGGTGTAGCGCACGGAGTACTTCGTACCATTATCATCATATGCCGTAAATATTTTGTAGAATATAATGTCATAGAATGAGTAAGAAGTAGTTATATTACAAAATAAAATCAATAACAACTTTTGATTATGAATAAAGGTTTTGGAATGCAATCATTTCCGGACCTCAAATGAGGTAATGACGTAGATATATTAAAACATACGTAACTATTTAAATTTTAAAGAAATAAATTGTGTATATTTTGAAGAATGTCCATGAAAGCGTAAGTAATTGCTTGTTACAGCCCATATAATGACGGTTACATTTCGATCAATATTTTTATGACTAAACTGGCCCTTTTCGATAATTTTAATGCGGGTTGCCTTGTACTCCGCAAAGTTGTGATAAGATCGGCAAGTAAGTACCGGCAGATGTATAAACCTTGGACAAGATAATCAATTTCTTTGTAATTAAATAGGTTAAATAATAAATAGTTTGGATAGTATGCCTATTTCCATGGTTTCGAAGGCTTTTCAAAAGCAATAGGGCGCACGTAGCGAGCGTGTTGTATCAGTGTCTGCGAGGCAGTCATCGGTCGGTATTGTTCATTTGTTTTGATTAGCGGCAACCGATGAGTGTCGGTGAGGTCGAGTGATGGATGACTCGCGACAATGCTCCTCAGGGGACGCGTGTGGGCGGTATCTTGACAGCCAAAATCTGCACTTTCCTTCGACTTTCTCTCGGAGGTGCGAAAGGTGTTCAGTTCGGGGGCTCGCAATGCTTATTCAGTAGCTGGCGCCTCATAAGTGTACGCGTTGTTATCGCGCGCTACGACCATCGGTTTGTTTCCTTACGACGGTGCATCACGCGTGCCTTTGATATTCAAATTACCTGCATGCAATTCAGCTTGACTTTATAAACAGTGTGCCGAGAGTGCAGAAGTAACTATTCCCGTGGCTGGTGGAGAGCGATGTCATAGAGTCAGTCATGGCGTTTAGAAGTGATATAGTGATTGTAGCGATATTGTGCTTGCTACGAGCCGGTGCGCCTGCGCGGTTTCCAGTGAGTAAGCTTCAGTGCGAGGGCGGGCGGCTGCTTCGCTTCTTATATATTGATTTATTAATTTTCTTGAACCTCCTCTCCCTTATTTGCTACACATTACGCGAGCATGTTATTTCGATGTTAGTGAACATTAAAACATATTGTGTATAGCGAAGAAAATTATTATGTCTGTAAATAATGTAGGGATTTGTATCATACATATTTGTTTAGTGAATATCTATCCCACGTATTTATACAAATAGATGATATGTTTCACAATAGGTACAATTAATTAGTATAAGTTCAATGATATCTCTGCCTATTGTTTATAAACTAGGACAAATAATTTTCTTTTTATTTAAACAAAGAAATTTACGAGGTTAACGCGTAAAAAATTCACGACGTTAACGATGGAGTCTTGTCCCAAAATAAGCGTAATCTCTTTTTTTAGTAAAAAGACCAGATTGCGAATGTAGTATTTATATATTTTTGTACACATATTTACAATAGAAGAAAACATACAATCCTAGTGCATATCTACGTTCATCACTAAAATAATTGTCACTAGCCGCAATAGGGCCCATGACCTTGTGGCCAAAAATAATTATTTCTTGTTTTATTTATACAGAAAATAGAAAATTTCACGAGCCGATGTCTGTAATTTAGCGATACAATAGTGAATATACATTCAATAAATTTATAGGTTTTGTAGTTTTTGACAATACCCGAGAAATCTAATGAATTATATTATTGTTAAATATCAATAGGATCAAGATAAAATAAACTAAGATGGTGGTGTTAATATCTGAAAGCTACCACATTCTAATTATAATTGTAATAGCTTATCCGCTGTTAATCTTTAGAAATAGCGATAATAAAGGTCAAAAAGGTCTCTATCTAGAAATGGTTTAAGAGTAAAGTATAAACCTATGACTATTGTTTTAAATCATGGGAGATTTAGATTATCTAATATATAAAATTCACGTGTCACAGTGTTAGTTACCGTACTCCTCCGAAACGGCTTGACCGATTCTTCTCAAATTTTACATACATATTCAGTAGGTCTGAGAATCGGCCAACATCTATTTTTCTAACAATAAATAAAAAAATAAAAATAAAAAAATTTTTTTTTTTTCAAAAAAAAAAAAATTTTTTTTTTTTTCTAAGTTACAAAATACTGGACACCCTACCTAAGGCTGGAAAGCATGATAACAAACTAGAATGAACCAGATTAGATCCAGCTAGGACCTAGCTTTTCGAAGCAATACATTTCGAAAAACTTGAAAAGCAAAAAACCAACCAAAAATTGCCTTTCTAATCTTAGTTATCCGAACCACACTAACTACGATGCCCTTATATCATATCACTCTTTTCATAAAATATTAAACTACTTCATCTTTAAAATTGATTTATCCAATAATAAACAAGAGTGATAAGGCATCTGTTATGTACCAAACTTAACTTATCGTATAACTACGCGGGCAGTACGGCCCTGCGCGGACGCAGTCCGGCCCCGCGCGCGACGCGGCTGTCGAGCGCCCCTCAGTTGAAAAATCGAGTTGAAAGCGAGTTGACGTTCGATTGTGACTAGTTGTCACGTGTTCTCGCAACGGTCTTTAAAAGTTAAAAATTGTCACTAGAATTAATTGTTGATAAAACTAATTATCCTTGTTGTGTGAATCGATAATTACAATTGAAAACAAAACCTTGAAATGTCACCGCGAAATGTAATCTTCGCCAAATTGTTGGACATAAATGTGTTATAAAAACTAGTGAATTTTGTGTCTCCATACTTAATACGATTTGTGTGTCTATATTTAATGCTATTTAATGTGAGTTGAACTGTTTGATAACTATAATTGTGATAGTATAATTGCATTGAGACGATTGGTGAAAGTTCACGGCTTGAGTCGCACCAAAGGTCGTTTGAGGGCTTCAAGAGTTCGTGTCTCCCTGCATAAAGTTAAGTATAGTTTGATTAGCATTCTGCGTTATTTTGGCCAATTTATCGTAGTTAGTTAATGAAGCTATAGCTAGGGCTTGACACAGTGAAGACATTGTTGAAGAACAAAACAGGGTAAGTTTGTACTATTGTAAATTTGAAACGCTGTGATATACAGTATATGTTCGTTCCTCTCGAGCCTGAGAGATATCACGCTTCCACATAACCTATTATTAATTAAAACACCAGGTTGAACGCAACATATTTTTGGTACCCAGAGCGTGGTTTAAACTCCGTTTCTCGAATGTTCCATGTTGAACAAACTATACCCTCATTATTTGTGAAAATTGATTTAATTAATTTAATTAATTTAATTTGATTAATTTGGTTGTTTGTTTGTTTAATCTAAATTGTTGGTATAGTTTTGCATAATTAATTTGAGCACTTGAATTGGCAATTAGATTTTAAAGGGTTTGATAATTATTTGTGCTATTGCTAATCGTATTTGTTGTTGCTCAGGTTATTATTTAATATAAATTATTATTTAATTATTGTCTAATATTGAACAACGTTATAGTTAAATTGTGGCGTTGTGCGTTTGTATAATACAACATTTATTTTATATGTTTGTTTGTTTTGTCGTTTACCTTAAAATAAATAATTCAAGTCTTAAATTAATTGCACATTGGCAAAGAATTGTTTTGTTTGTTTGATTTAAACTATTTAAGATTTGATAATTGTTTAGAATAATAGCGGCTTGTCTCATTGAAAGATATTTTGTTTTTCGCTATTGTAATATTGTTTGTTTGTGAAAGATATTTGTTTTTTTTTTGTTGTTATTATAAGATTGTTTGTTTCGTGCCGTTTGTGCTTTGAAGATGTCTGCCGCCGCGTATAATGTTGTCCGCGAATCATATTCCGGGATTGCGACTCATTTGAGATGGTTCACGTCAGCTGCCGCCTTGGTGAAAAGGGAGAACCGAATCGAGGCATTGTTGGACAGGCATGAGAAATGCCCTACACGACTTCAGGAGGTGGAGGCGCTTTACCAGCGCTTCATCTTGCATCTGGATGATGTGCCCCTGGAGTCGTTTCCCCAGGAGCGACGGGACAAAGTCCACGAGGACTACCTCCAAATGATGGACCTTGCCGACGACATCGCCCAGCGCGCGCGGGAGATTTTAGCCTCGCGCGCCGGAGTACCGGCTCACCGGGCCCCCTTGAAGACTCCCGTGGGCCTTTTGACCAGATTACCCAATTTGGATCTTCCACGTTTTGATGGTCGATTAGACACGTGGATGGGGTTTATTGGTTTGTTTGAGAGTCTTGTAGACTCCAGGGACGATTTGGGTCCGTCTCAAAAACTGGCCTATTTACTCTCCGTGCTTGATGGAGAGGCGAGGGGCTTAGTACAGCACCTCCCAATATGTGACGGGAGCTATGGGATCGCGCGGGCGTTGCTCACCAAGCGCTATCACAACCAGCGCTGTCTGGCAGATACCCATGTCGACCAGATTTTGAACCTTCCCGTCGTGAGCAATGCTGCCCAGTTGAGGACCGGGCTGCTGAACCCCCTCCTAATAGCCACCAACTCGCTCAACCGCTTAGGACTGCCGGTTGCCAAGTGGTCTTACCTACTGGTGCGTATTGTGCTCAAGCGATTGCCGGTGTCTTTGAGGGCACGTTTTGAACAGGGGCACACTAGGGATGAGGCATCTGCTCTCCCTACCTTTGAGCAGCTCCTGACGTTCCTGGAGGACGAGTGTCGCATGGGTGACGTCATGGTCGCCGACACGCCGGTGGAAGCATCACGTCCCAGACCCACCAACCAACGGCGCAATGCCCAACCTGCACCAAGAGGAGGTACGGCCGCCCGCTTCGCTGTCGCTCAAGCTGCGCCACCGGACTGCCGTTTTTGCAAGTCGCAGGGACACCAAACGGTGCGGTGCCCAGACTTCGCGGTCCTGCACGTGGCCGCTCGTAGGCGTATTGCCCAGGCCCGCGGCTGGTGTTTCTCTTGCCTAGGGGACCATTACCAGCGCGCCTGCCCCGACACTCACCCGTGTCCTATTTGCGGAGGGCACCATTTGAAAATCCTGTGCGCCAACGCGAATGGCCGTCGCGACCACGCGGGGTCGCCTTCGGGCGGGTATGTCAGCGGACACCGGGACCAGTCCCGCAACTTGGAGTCCGGCTCATCACCCCCACGCCGCGCAAACTACGCTGCCGTTGATCGCCGAGTTGGTTCGGCGCGCAGCCCCACGGGCGGGTATGAAAGCGGGCCCCGGGTTCAATCCCGCACCTTTGTGTCCCGCTCGCCCTCCCCGCTTCCACGTGATCAAGCGAGATCACCTCCAGTAGTGTACCACGATTACCGTGACGCGCGTCCGGTACCACTACCGTCCCCCCCTCTGGCGGAACGTCCCCGTTTGGAGACGCGCAACCCTCGGTACGGACGCTCCAGGCGCTACGAACCGCCGTCTATGGCTCGTGGCAGTCGTCACCGAGAGGAGGCCGAGTTTAGGCACTACCCGCACTTTGATTTGCCGTCTCGGGACAACGGCGCTCAGTCGCCGCCACGCCAACATTAGGATGTTGGCGTCTGCCCCCGCTATGCACCGCCCCCTTTTGAGACCGTCCTCTTGCCTACGGCCCATGTCAGGGTCTGGGGACGGACGGGCGCCTCGGTTGTAGTCCGAGCGATATTGGACACAGGCTCACAGGGGTGCATAGCCTCGTCTTGGTTGGTAGGGCAGACTGGCCAGACTATTGAAAAATATTCAGATGTAATAAGGGGTGTCGGGAACGCCCCCGTGGCCACGGTAGAGGGCCGCGTTTGGTTTCAGTTCTCCCCCTCAAATTCTCCACGTCCGACGTTGGAATCGTCGGCCATTGTGATGGAGAATATCTTGGGCAATCACCCGCAAGTTCGTTTGTCTGCGGATGCGGTAAAATTGACCGCGGATTTGAATTTGGCTGACCCTAAATTTGACCTGCCTGGCACGGTCGATTTGTTGCTTGGTGCCGATGTTTTGGGTAAAATATTACTCGGCAAGGATCGTGTTTTGCAGCCAGGTGGCTTGGTAGCCCTCCGGACCATATTTGGGTTCGCACTGATGGGGCCTGTATTGAGGACTCCCCCCCCTGCCGAACTTGGAACGGCCTTGATGGTGGGGTCCGCCCTTTCTGACGCCGTGCAGAGATTCTGGGAAGTGGAGGAGCCACCACAAGCTCCCCGCTCTGATCCGGAGCATGAAGAGTGTGAGCAGTTCTACAAGACCAACACCAGTTATCTCCGTTCTGGCCGGATCATGACAAGATTGCCATTTCTCGCCGTACGTCCGCCACTTGGCGTCTCGCGGCCTATTGCAGAGAAGCGTTTGTTGGCGATGGAGCGCCGTATGAGCAGGGACCCACTACTCAAGGAGAAGTATATTGACTTCATGCGGGAGTATGAGGATTTGGGACACATGTCTGTGTCAAAATTGGATTGGCGTTCGACGGAGCACTTCTTTCTCCCGCATCATGCTGTAATAAAACCATCAAGTGGTAAGTTACGCACAGTATTTGATGGTTCTGCGCAGACTACTTCAGGAGTGTCATTGAACCAGTGTCTGCATCCTGGTCCCAAATTGCTGAAGGACCTTTGTGACGTCATCACGCGGTTTCGACGTCATCAATTTGTTTTTGTGGCTGACATCAAGATGATGTTCAGGCAAACGGTAATTCACCCGGATGATCGCCGATACCAGCTGATATTGTGGCGAGAAAACCAGCAAGATCCCATGCTTGTCTACGAGCTCAACACGAACACCTACGGGCTGCGGTCTAGCCCCTTTTTGGCTATACGTTCGCTTTGGGAGCTCGCGGATCGAGAGCGTATGTCGTTTCCTCGCGCAGCCGCCATTTTGAAGGAGGACCTATATGTTGACGATGTGTGCACTGGCGCGGCCACGGAGAGAGAGGCCCTGCTCTTGCGTGACGAGTTGATTGGCATTCTAGCCTCCGCAGGATATGAGTTGCGTAAATGGATCTCCAACTTACCTGCGCTCTTGGACGGGCTACCGGATGACCACCAGCAGGATCCTCACCTATTTGAGAACCGTGACAACCCTACCATGATGTCAGTGCTTGGAATCCAGTACAGACCAGTCCAGGACATCTTTACATTTAATGTCAATTTGGATTCGCATCACACTTGGACGAAACGACTGGTTCTGTCGACTGTCGCGAGAACCTTTGATCCCAATGGCTGGATATGCCCGGTCATATTCTGGGCCAAATGCTTCCTGCAGAGACTTTGGACTGCAGGTCTTGGATGGGACGAGCCACTTCGCGAAGCTGTTTTGAAGGACTGGCTCCTATTTGCTTCCTCATTGCCTGCCATCAATAGGATATCGTTACCCCGTGCTCTGCTTCCGCCAGGGAAGCACACCGCGTCCCTTCATGGTTTCTCGGACGCTTCGGAACGTGGGTACGCAGCAGCCGTATACTTGCGCACCGTGACCACAGATGGTCAGGTGAAAGTGTTGTTGGTCATGGCGAAGAGCAAGGTCGCGCCTCTTCGAACTGCCTTGACAATCCCTAAGTTAGAGTTGTCAGGGGCGGCCCTTCTTGTTCGCCTTTTGAATCACGTCATGTCCACCTTGTGCACGTCAATTGACGTTTCCACGATATATGCATGGACTGACAGTCAAATTGTGCTATGTTGGCTGAAGACGTCAGTTCACACCTTAGAGGTGTTTGTAGCAAATCGTGTCTCTCAGATACAGAAATCGGAGACCCCGTTGGTTTGGAGGCATGTGCCTGGCGAGGTCAACCCTGCTGATTGTGCGTCACGGGGATGTATGGCCCCCCTTTTAGTTGAGCACTCTCTGTGGTGGGGACCTGAGTGGTTGACCAGATCAGAATCTAATTGGCCGCGAACTCCGGCCTTAGACATTGTCGCACTGCCTGGGTTGCGAACGCTTGCGCTCGAACGGCAGGACCGTCCGTTCGACCCCGATTTCTTACTTAATCGTTACAGTTCATTGGACAAATTGTTGAGTGTCACCGCTTGGATCAAGCGCTTTATGAGAAATTGTAGACATCCACAGAACAAATGTTTGGAGGCCTTCTTATCGCCACAAGAGCTCCAAGATGCTCTTCTTCACTGGGTTCGTTCTGTGCAAGAGGCACATTTTGAAGACGAGATTGACATCTTGAGGAAAGGCAAATCCAAGCTGTCTGGAGCCATCTGTAAGCTGAACCCCTTCTTGGATAGTGAGGGTCTTTTGCGTGTCGGAGGGCGTCTTAGGAACGCAAACCTCCCTTATGGATCTCGTCACCCCCTCTTATTGCCCAAGAGTGGCCACTTGGTGAACCTGTTGGTGACTGATCGTCACATCAAGAACTCCCACGCCGGCTGTAATGCCTTATTGGCCATTTTGCAACGGGAATTTTGGATTTTATCGGCCCGTCGGACGATCCGTAGTGTGGTCTTTCGTTGTATGCCTTGCTATAGGCTCAAGGCCCCTACCATGCAGCCTATCATGGGTGACCTTCCTTCGGATCGGGTCACTGAGATAAGGCCCTTTGCTGGAGTTGGTACGGACTTTGCAGGCCCCTTTTTTGTTAAGACCTCGACCCTCAGGAACAGTAAAACTGTCAAGGCTTATTTGTGCGTCTTTGTCTGTCTGTCCACCAAGGCGGTACATTTGGAACTCGTCTCAGCCCTCTCGACAGAGGCATTTGTTGCGACGTTAGATAGATTCGTGTCACGACGAGGACTACCGTCCTTGATTCGGTCGGATTGCGGTACCAACTTCAAAGGCACAAACAACTATTTAAAAGCGATGTATGATTTTTTGTCGGCTAACGAGACTGAAATTGCGTCTAGACTAGCTACACGTAGAATAACTTGGAGGTTCAGTCCCGTGTCATGTCCCCACTGGGGAGGAATATTTGAAAGCGTAGTAAAGGTTGCTAAGACACATTTGCGACGGGTAATTGGCGAGTCTGTATTGACCTTTGAAGAGCTCGCAACTGTGTTTTGCAAAATCGAGGCCGTTTTGAATTCACGCCCGTTGTGCCCGATCTCTTCAGATCCTAACGACTTGGAAGCCCTCACGCCGGGCCATTTTTTGATTGGGCAGCCACTGAACGCCCTGCCGGAATATCCCCTTGTTGATGTGAGACCTAATCGTCTCTCGCGGTTTGAATTGGTCCAACAACTCACTCAGAGCTTTTGGAAACGTTGGAATTTAGAATATTTGCACATTCTCCAGCAGCGCGTTAAGTGGACTGACAAGACTGATCCACCTCATGTTGGTGACCTCGTTCTGGTTAAGGACGCTAACTCACCGCCACTGTGTTGGCGCAGGGGGCGCATTCTCAACCTCGTCTTTGGAGCAGATGGAGTGCCCCGTTTTGCTGAGGTCCGGGTGGACGGTTCAATTTTGAAGAGAGCTGTATCAACCTTGTCGCGACTGCCAGTGAATTAGCGGCCAGGTAGTCCTGGCCGAGGCGGGTAGATGTTATGTACCAAACTTAACTTATCGTATAACTACGCGGGCAGTACGGCCCTGCGCGGACGCAGTCCGGCCCCGCGCGCGACGCGGCTGTCGAGCGCCCCTCAGTTGAAAAATCGAGTTGAAAGCGAGTTGACGTTCGATTGTGACTAGTTGTCACGTGTTCTCGCAACGGTCTTTAAAAGTTAAAAATTGTCACTAGAATTAATTGTTGATAAAACTAATTATCCTTGTTGTGTGAATCGATAATTACAATTGAAAACAAAACCTTGAAATGTCACCGCGAAATGTAATCTTCGCCAAATTGTTGGACATAAATGTGTTATAAAAACTAGTGAATTTTGTGTCTCCATACTTAATACGATTTGTGTGTCTATATTTAATGCTATTTAATGTGAGTTGAACTGTTTGATAACTATAATTGTGATAGTATAATTGCATTGAGACGATTGGTGAAAGTTCACGGCTTGAGTCGCACCAAAGGTCGTTTGAGGGCTTCAAGAGTTCGTGTCTCCCTGCATAAAGTTAAGTATAGTTTGATTAGCATTCTGCGTTATTTTGGCCAATTTATCGTAGTTAGTTAATGAAGCTATAGCTAGGGCTTGACACAGTGAAGACATTGTTGAAGAACAAAACAGGGTAAGTTTGTACTATTGTAAATTTGAAACGCTGTGATATACAGTATATGTTCGTTCCTCTCGAGCCTGAGAGATATCACGCTTCCACATAACCTATTATTAATTAAAACACCAGGTTGAACGCAACAGCATCCTTAAAACTATCACACCAAGACACAAAGCATATATCATCAACAATCAATCAGAAAAATGTTCATCACCAAACAATTAATGCTCTTATAAAAACTATCGAGCTTCAATTATGAGGTCAGCATCATAGATCCGAAAGATATGCTAATTTAACAGCTTTCCAGCTTAATGAGAAAATTTACATAAGAAACCATTATAATTGATAGAATCCAGAGATTATCAAATTAAAATTTAAAGTATGCTCATATAATACTCAACCTTCTTTTCAATTATTTAGGTATAATTTCTACTAAGTAATCCTGAATGCTCGGGAATGACCAATTAATTCCACATTTAGAATTCCTTCTCGTGAGATAAATTTACCAACCATTCTTCTATCACAAGTAACGTTTTAAATAATCAATCATTCTATTATCTAAGTAATTATAAACTATTCGCTAATCATTATTATCTAACTATTACCCAATAAATAAAATAAAAATATTATCAGCAACCTCTCACTATAAAACAACTTCTTTCAACTTTCAACCTTTCACATTTCTCTCCTAATGAACAAATACTTTACTCTAGCACCTACTTTCCTAAATCCTATCTTATGAGTTCTATCTCTAAAATGCGTGATATCCCAAAACAGGATTCCATGACAAATAGCCTATGGCCTTACCATGTTGCATTCAAAGATATTACCCGTTGATACGACTCATCCAACTAACTCTACCAAGCCACTTCCTTCGACATTATAACTCAATACAACCCATTATTATACCTATTAATCGCTCTACCTTAATACTATAATCATAACCTAGTACGAAATACTCACTATCCAATTATTATGTTAATATATTTATCTCACATTTTTAACTAAACATTCAAAATATAAATATGAAAAAATAATTAAATTTTTGATGTGGTTCCTTTTCATTGCATCTTTCTTATGTACAAATTTGCTGACGTCATTATGAAGTCTCGCCGATCCCGAACAATATGAAACACACCAAAATAAAACAATATTAGTACATTATAATTATCACTATATATATAACCTTAATCTAATTGAATCACTAAACCAATTTACATCATTATGCAAATAATTATTTCATTATAGAACAATTCTTGGTAATTTACTTCTTGGAACTCTTCCCTTAGTCTATCAAATACCTCCTGCACGCTTTTGCACGTGTCTTTAATGCCCCGGAAGAAAAGTAAGGCGTTACCCCTTAAAAATGAGGGCAATAGTGATAATTTTTCTTCTTCAGACGAGCATCTCTTGAAAGTTATTAAAGCGTAAAATACTTCTTCGAATTCATCTAGGCACTCCTGTGCGCAACCACCGAAAGTTATCGTGGCTAGTTCCATCTTAGTTATAAATAATTTATAAAAATTTAATAAAAAGATACGGCTACTTCTCTGATAATAAATATTTATCCTGTGTCGACCCTTTGCTCGTCAACACATCCCTGGGCGTAGGAGCTGGTTTACCAATCGGGCCGCTATACCCGGCGCGCCTCCACCAATTGTAAAGCTTCTTCTTTACATTAATTTATAATAATAATTTAAAACACATTTAATTAATTTGTTATATTTTTTATAATAAAGAAAAACTATTTTACAATCATTTTTCAACATCCTCACTTCATGTCCTTCCCCATCCTTCCAATTCTATTCTTTTTTCATTTTCAAATTTTAAATTTTTTATTCCTTTTTTTTAAAAATAAATCTTAAGTGGCCTGTATCATTGTATAGGTTATATTCAATGATCACAACCTTTACAATATTTACTCATATTACATACAGACTGAAATGAATACGTGATTATATTAGGATCTCATCACTCCGGATTTTGACGTACAAATATACTTATACGACGAATGAAAGAAATTGAATAATAGATGGCAATTTTTCGTCTTGTGAATATAAGAATCTCGTTTATCTTAACATGATACGGGTTTTTATTTTAATGTATTGTATGAATTCATCTTTTGCTCAAATGACATGAAAACCTATACGACGGTGTCATTGTTATATTAAAATTGATATTATATACAGTATATTTATGTTTATGGGATATATGTTTCTTCAATGCATCAAAACAGAAACTTTTACTTTGTAAAACAATAAGTTGTATAGATGATCTATATGCAATAATGGCAAGCATTTCTCTGTGTTTGTGGCAAAGACACAACATAATAAACACCTGATTCTAACTTTTAGAACTCTGTTTTACATGTGTTAAATTACGTCGTATAATTATATTGTTTGGTGTCAAAGTGACACGTTTTATTATTTAGGGAAATAGTATTTAGTTATGTTTTCCATAAATTTACAATCACTGATAATGTATTACGATTTATCTGAAACTATTAAAACTTTCACTAAATAGTACCTCAATAAGTTTGCGATACGAATTTATTTGGACAATTATATTACGTAATTGTAGCGCAGGTCTTTGGCGCACTCGATCACGTAGCCAGTTACACAACGTTAACGTCAAGTGTAGTTTTTAGGGTTCCGTACCCAAAGGGTAAAAACGGGACCCTATTACTGAGACTTCGCTGTCCGTCCGTCCGTCCGTCCGTCCGTCCGTCCGTCCGTCCGTCCGTCCGTCCGTCCGTCCGTCCGTCCGTCCGTCCGTCCGTCTGTCACCAGGCTGTATCTCAAGAACGGTGATAGCTAGAGAGTTGAAATTTTCACAGATGATGTATTTCTATTGCCGCTATAACAACAAATACTAAAAATAAAATAAAATAAATATTTAAGGGGGGCTCCCATACAACAAACATGATTTTTAGGGTTCCGTACCCAGTATCTCAAGAACGGTGATAGCTAGACAGTTGAAATTTTCACAGATGATGTATTTCTATTGCCGCTATAACAACAAATACTAAAAATAAAATAAAATAAATATTTAAGGGGGGCTCCCATACAACAAACATGATTTTTAGGGTTCCGTACGCAGTATCTCAAGAACGGTGATAGCTAGACAGTTGAAATTTTCACAGATGATGTATTTCTATTGCCGCTATAACAACAAATACTAAAAATAAAATAAAATAAATATTTAAGGGGGGCTCCCATACAACAAACATGATTTTTTTACCGTTTCTTGCTCGATACTAATAACGTTGCCTTATGTTGCATAGATAATGGTACGGAACCCTTCGTGCGCGAGTCCAACTCGCACTTGACCAATTATTCAATCGGTTCTCGATGATTCATAGCGACGATTGATAGCTGTCGCGCTACTCGAGACGTGCCCACAGCCTCCGTGTAATTGAGATCGATACAGTAACTTTCATCATCGGACACATACCGACGACGTAACAATTGAATGCCAAAATCGAAGTAATTAGCGTCTCTATTGTACCCATCCACTTATAAGCAGCCGTTAGTAATTCATTGGTATTCGCATTGTCTCGCGTACAAGAAAAGGAAAAACAAACAGTTTTACTTTCCCCTTTACTTCACTCATATCCGCTAATATTGAGCCTACACTTAGCTGACTCATGTGGACTTGATTTCGGTTTCACTGTTCCCCATCAGCTTGACATGACACGCTAAAATCATTATCAACATAACAATAAATACTACTTACATTTTCATTGAGTGACGTTGCAAGAACAAACTATCATATTATTTGCGACATCAAACAAAAGATTTTCACTTTGTTATACTTATAAGTCTTAAACAATGCATCAGTGATAATGGCACGCATCATATTGCTGTTTTAAATAATTTAGACGTCGTTTTGATTTCTACGTATTCGATATCTAATGACATTATAATGGACGTGAACATTAATTTAACAGCCGCTGGCTGTAAGTGCAAGCAAATAAGAGAATTACTAGAGATCGCCGACCTACTTACATTATACGGAGCTCTTGTAAATTGACGAGTTGATTTAGTCAACAAACATGATGTGCTTCACTCTACCTAATGATACGTTTAGCACAATCAACTAAAATATTTATTTACATTTAATTGTTGCTATAATCAAGCTGTATTAGTAACACAAAGCACATGAATCTTTTAAAATCACAATATTCTTATCACTCATTATTACACTTCAGTTTATAATGCATGCTTTTTCATATGGATTCTCCCAAAAGTATTAAAATACGTTGTACTCTGCCGCTTCCATCCATTGACTCTATTTAATCCAAATTAATGAAATTCCATCCATTCATCATTCATTAGTCTTCCCCCATTCACCCACCATAAAACCACCATAAAACGCCACAACGAGCGCTGTCTACATCCACAGACTTCCACCTTGTCGTTAGCCGCACCAATATTATCAAATTCGATCTACATTAAGAGGGTACTGTACTCCTCATTTAGGTATTTGCCTTAGGTATTGCAGATTGCTATCCCTATTTCCGAGCGCCGCGCTGAGAGGGACAAATATAGATGAAACGGATTTTACCTACAAATTCTATGAAAAAAGACGTTTCGTACTTCCGTTTTTTTTGCGAAAGTTAAACCGATTTTAATAGTTTTTGCGTTATATTATAGATAAAGAGTATATCTATGCTTCTATCACTTTCTTTTGTGGTAAAACTTTACGAAATTTGTGTGATAGACGCTGCAACTTTATCTAAAGAAAACCGAAAAAAGTGGGTTTTTCGGATCGTCATATTTCTTTTAGTTATTATGACATTGAAAAAAAGAAAGTGATAGAAGAATAGATATACTCTTTATCTATAATATAACGCAAAATATAACGCAAAAATATAACGCAAAAAAACTATTAAAATCGGTTTAACTTTCGCGAAGAAAAAACGGAAGTACGATACCCATACTTTTGTATGGAGCATAATTTGGTATCGTACCGTCTTAAAAACATCACAAAACCATAAAATCACAAAAGTTTTAGTTTAGGCCTATTTATTATTTTTAGTCTTTGTTTGATTTTAAACAATAATATATACTCTAGATACTTTGTTACACATAGGTATTATAAACATTTTAAATAGTCACTCATATTAGAAAAGTAGATGACACGTAGAGGAAACGGTTTGTGAAGGAGTTGCAGTAGTTACATAAGTAAACTAATAAGAGCATGATCTGGTCATTAACAAAACTAATAAAACTAGTGTGGGAATTATGTTGTGACAATGGTGCGATAGCGCCCACGACGCGACGCCATGCATCTTGTCGCCATTCCGCGCGCCTTCGACCTACTTCCTAATAGCATATTTATCATCGCATATTGTGGATAATTTGGACGTCCCTGATGCCTACATTGATTATATTGTTGGATTAAACACTCTAAGTATTAAGAAAGCGGAATATTTTTGATTAACAATAGCGCCTATTTATATAAGGCGGATATTATTTCTTAGAAATTGAATTAGTCATAGATACTTAGATATTGGTTTCGTTGCTTTTTAAATTTGTAACTAATATTTATATTAGGTACACATATTAACACAAAGAAAACCGTATAAACAATTCACGTAACTAGTGTAAAAAATAACTATTACTTTGGATCCAAAGTGTTTCCCGGTTGCAAGTAATATATTTATAGTATTTATACATATAGTTTAGCCGAAGGCTATTTGCCAGATCCAGCTATTTAAAAGTTTATAGAGTGCTTTAGGGATGTCTTTGTCCGACAGAACAACAACAAGGAAAAGAACAACTTCTAGCAACACTATATAGTGTTACTAGAAGCTAGAAGTTGTTCTTTTTCTGTCGGACAATTCTAGGGAGGATTTCTAGTAATTAATACATATAATTATAACATACAAAAACAGCTAATGAAATCATATTAGTGTGAAAATAAGTGAGCTACATATTTCATAATTGATTTTCAATATGTAGGCACAGTATGCAGGTATTATTATTATTCCGAAAATAAATTATTCTATACATGATGCTTGGTACATTGTTTGCCAAATTAATTCAGCTAAAAGATAGTGTCATTTGCTATAGTTTTAGCATATTTAACTTAGTTTTTGCGCCGCCAGATTTTTTTTTGGTCATGGAACATTTTTGATATAAAAAATCCATACTGAGCTTTAGAACCCAAAAAATAAAAAAAATTGCTGTTACATGCTTCAAATTATGTTTTAATTTTCAAGTTTACTATTGTGTTCTTCAATAGAACCTAGAATTACTTGAAAATAATTGATACTCTCCTTTTTATTTACCGACAAAGTTAGGTAAGTGAATATCGTGAATCATGGTCACTGACAAGAAAAAATAATTGTTAAATGAATTTACTGATTTTTATAACATATTGTATACTATTTGAACGAGGATAGACTAGAGAATATTTGTACAAAACGGAAGATCGCGATCATTGTAACTTTTTTTTTATCGCGATGTAAAGTTGGCTTTTTAGTTAAATTTTATCGTTTTCAAAACTTTGTCGGTAAATAAAAAGGAGAGTAACAATTACTTTCAAATAATTCTAGGTTTTATTGAAGAACACAATAGTAAAGTTAAATATTAAAACATAATTTGAAGCGTGTAACAGCAATTATTTTTATTTTTTGGGTTTTAAAGCGCGGTATGGATTTCTGTTTCAAAAATGTTCCATGACCAAAGAAAAAAACTGGCGGCGCAAATACTAAGTTAAGTATCCTAAAACCATAGCCAATGACACTATCTTTTAGCTGATTTAATTTGGCAAACGATGTACCAAACACCCTGTATAATATCTCTATAACTTAACATAAGCTTACTTTTCAAATAGTTCAACTATCTTTGAAATAATCCCAAGACACCTAAAATCATTGTTGCATGATGTGTTTTATATATCATGGCTTGGCATCATAATAATTCGATAATGATATTCGTTACAAAGGTAATAAATAAACACAAATATGTACATCGCAATGTCAACAATATATTTTTCGTTTTGAAAGATATTCCAAGAAGCAACGGGATAAAGAATACCAAAACTGTTTGTAATTACGTTTTGTGTTCGCGGAATTGATTCTACATAATTAATTTACTTAGGAACAAGGCTCGCGATGTTTATGTTACTTCTTGCTGTCTTTATATATGGGGCTTCCTCATTGTGAATAATTTCAATAAGATCCTGATCAATATATGGTTGTCAGTTATAGGTTAAGTTAATGCCGTTTAACCTCGTTACGAAACTTTCGCGCATTAATTAATAAGAAAGTCAGTACTTATAATTGAATTCCGAGTGATCCGTTCCCAATTGGAAGCAATTATAAATTTTAACTTAATGAACCATGAATTTTAAAACATTTTGGGGTGAGTCACGGTAAACCTAGCTAGCTGAAACTCAAAAGCCAATAAACAAATTATTTTCATGTGGGTTTCACTAATAGACATTGTGATCAATGCAAAAGAAGGTTTAAGTGTATAAGTTAAGAATTTTTATAAATTGGCGAAGATACATAATATAGAATTTATGAGAAAAGTTCACACGCCAGGAGGTTCCAATAAAAATGTAATTTGTGCAAAGTCGGGTAGGGTTGCTAGAAAGTATTGCTAGCAGTTCTTATTGAACATTTACGCATGTATGCTTGAGTATATCGTGATCATATAACAAAAGTACCTACCTAAAACTAGTAGTGTTAAACTATAGTCAGTGTCAATGAGTTTTGTAAACAATGCTGTTAACACGGCCTTAGCTATTTGCGGAGAAAACATTTAGATCAGCAAACAGTTCATAATAGCCTACAAAGAAACTTATTTAACACTTTAGGATACGAGAACTACTTTCTAAATAGGCGATGATGATATTAAAATGTGTGACCTCCATTCCATTTCAAATTATCAATTGGGATCTTTTCTTTATAATTTGTATTTTTGGGCAGGAAAATTCTTTGCAGCGCGAATATTTCTGTTTCTATCTCTAGCGAGTAAAATGCTTAGCTTTGTACAGAAATGGGGTGATGCCTTGTGTTTTGTTAATCAATTAATAGTATCGACACACGAAATAATATAATATTTAATAGATTCAATTCAATTCCTTAATCGTTATTTCCATCAGTTAGATTTTTTATTCTCGTAGCTAAGTGCTACGACAGTATTTTTTTTTACAGCATTTCGCAGAATGTTTATTCTTTTGAACTGAAAATAAATATAATAACTGGTCACATGATTTATGTGTATAATATCGTTATGTCTAGACTTTGTGGCTTCATTCTTCTAGCTTTTGCTGTGTCTTCCCTATGCGTACGTCTACCAGTATTAACTGTATGAAGTCAAATATTGCGTATTTTGTGGAAATTATTTATTTATTTATTTAAAATCTTAAATCTACCTTTACAGGATATCCTAATTCGACAATGTCGCTCTTAAACTAAAATCTTATTAA
Organism: Orgyia antiqua; assembly: GCA_916999025.1. Lineage (NCBI taxonomy): Eukaryota > Metazoa > Arthropoda > Insecta > Lepidoptera > Erebidae > Orgyia > Orgyia antiqua. The sequence goes on from OU779862.1 coordinate 28,704,085, forward strand.
ACTATACAATCTTTTTATGTCATTACTAGCTGATGCCCGCTACTCCGTACGCTTAGTATTTTAGATCCCTATATATTTTCTAACCGTTTAAACCTTCCCTGGACTTTCACGAATATTTCAAGACCAAAATCACCAAAATCGGCCCAGCCGTTCTCGAGTTTTAGCGAGACTAACGAACAGCAATTGATTTTTATATATAAGATAAAAAACAAAATTAACATAAATTCAAAAACCGATAAAATATATGAAACACAATAACACTATACATACCTATCTAATTAAATTAAGCCCTTTAATTATCTTAATACAATTACAATTTATTACAAATAATAAAAAAAGACGTGTGGCACTCGGGGACTGCCGCGGTAAAGCTATTGCATAGTATTTTTAACACGATTTTATAAGTTTGGTATGTACTCGTATCTATCAATGTATTAATCTGTGTAACGGAATCTTTGAAAGCGATTTTTAGCCACTTGCAGTAGACGGATTGATCTGAAATTTTGCACACCTAACAAGGACTGATGACAATGCAATAATTTAAAAAGAATAATCCCGATTCCTTGATCAGAATTACTAGAATAGCATGTTGAAGTATCACTATGACCACACTTGTATTTTATAATTATACACATAATAGTTTAATTGTATATGTGTAGACTCACCAAGATTATTGTGTTTCTACGTATACCTTTCATATACAATCAGATAATTTCACATAAAAACGCTTTGTTTATAGAATCAGGTAAAAATATCTTGTTCTTGTTCTTGTTTAATGGCTTCTTTAGAAGCGACTTATTTTGAGGCTTAAGTCGCGACTCTGCCAGTATCCTTAGTGAGGTAAAAATATCATTATTGTTTACTTGTGTTTACTACGATTGTGACAACATGTTGTGACAACAGAAACTTATGTCTTTGACAACATAAACTGTCAACGTTTTGTAAGTAGGCGGCATAGAATTGAGTATTGATGACAATGCAATTATTTAAAAAATATTCAGGATATTTAAGCGTGTTTTTTAGTTTTTAAACTAACTAGATTATTTATCAACTTATGCAATTATAATTATTTATTTATTTTATTTATGCAAGAATCTAAATACCATAAACTAAAATAAGATTAATAATCCTTGTTTAGGGTTGCTTTCATCTGTCCATTGTTTATGGTAATTATGATAAAATAGCGATTGTCAATCAAATGTCAATAAAATAAAAACTAACGCCAAAACTGACATGAGTCACCAGCGCGAACAGCGAAACGGCGTTACTGCGCATGATACGCATGCGCAGTAGCGCCGTGTGTAGTATTTTTTAGTTACGCTATCTTTGTTACGGAATTTAAATTTCGAATTTTGAGCATTTAGTCTCCACGCTCAAGGCCCGCGATAGAAGCTATGCAATAAAATAAATATTTATAGACATTTTACACAACGTCCAATAGCTTAAAACCTTTGGGAGTTCATTCAATTTGGCCGAAAAGATGTCAATCCTGTCATGAACTTGGTTCACAACGAGGATAGCTCTGGTGAAGGGCGCTTTCTGCAGCAGATTAGTCCTAGATACAGGCACGGCCAGAAGACGGCGCCCGTCTGCGCGACACGTACCGGTCTGGCACGCTCAACTGCACGTGACTAAGCACGCCCCGGTCGTGCGCGGCACCACGCAATAACTTTATTACGAGTATGTACGCAGCGAGGGTGAACTCTCTGCGTACCCTAAGCTCATTATACCCCACCATACCCAGTACGAATAGTGTGGGATACATCAATGGGTAAAAAGGATATACCCCGTACAACTTCAGATATAACTGCCTAATTCTCTTCTATTTATTTTGGACGCGCTCCAGCATGTTTAATTATATTATATTTATATTATTTATCATACCAAATGGGATATAATAACTTACATATTTCGCTATTTAAACTTAGATAATTGTCTGCTTTATACGTTTTAAGAAACTTTAAATCAAGAGTTTGCATAAAACAAATAACAAAGGGAGAACAACGAAAACGCTTTAGGTGCCGTGAAGAATTTTAAAACTTGGTATACTTACAGCAAAATTGAAACATTTTTTGTAAAAATGTTACGTTATGAACTTGTTAGAGCTTGAGGCTTTAAGAAAATCTCTGAAGAAAATTATGTGTATAAGCTTATTTAATTTTATCTTTAATCAGCATTACATCCACTTTATTTTCCTACCAAATCATTATTCCTATGTGACCTTATAATATATCTTTAAAACCACGCAATAGATTTTGATGCGGATTTTTTAATAGATAGAGTGGTTCAAGAGGATTGCTTTTTTGTACAATTTATTAAGGTTTCGTGAATGTTTGGGAAGGGGGGATTTACTATAAACGCGGGTGAAATCGCGGGCATTAGCTAGTATATATATCTATAAAAAAGCTGGTAAAATTATATTAGGATGCTCAATCACTAGGTAATACAAGTAAAACTTGGGAATGAAACAGGAGGGTCATTTGGAAAAGTTTAAACATACTAATAAGTGTTTGACTATTTTGTTGTAAGTGCCTACTTTTAAAAACCTTATGAACATTTTTAACACTGTAGCAAAATGATTTCATATCCTGTTGCGCCGCAAGCTATATTTCATTATTAGAAAATCTGCTTAGCAGGTTTTCTCTGATTGAGTAACCTTTATTGATTCGCTCGTGAAGTTGTTGGCAACTGGTCAGTTTTAGTATTGAGAAGATTTTATCTGTTGATGAGAACCTTTAATACTTTCAGGATTTGCTATCGCTACATGGATGGTGGACCAACGCAGATCGTTTGTTAGACAACGCTGACATCCAAGTAGTCTACCTACCAGCACTACTGCCAAGAGAAGCGCAACTAGCTGCCGACAAACCTCACGATGACATCCCAGTGCCTTACAGCTTTGATGCATTTGGACGGTACTTGCTAGTTATTTTTAAAACTCAAATTCCGGTCACGTATTTGCCAAGTAACAAATTATTAGTTACATAACTGTTAATTTCGATCAAAGAAATCATAGCAGGTAATAGTAACGTTCGGAATTCCAATTGCGCAATGTGGGCGGAGTTTTTTTATGCTTTGAACCAATGTTGTGATTCATATTTGTGGTCATATGATTACGTTCATATCAGGATGTTCTACTTACAAATTAGTTATATTATAATTATTTAGCAAGAAAACTTTACTTATTTCAGTACTTTTATTTGAAGGAACTTCGAGTTGCAATTGGTGCCAAATCGTCGACTTGTATCTCCCGAGTTCCGCGTGTGGTCAGATTTGGGTCAAGAAGCATCATTATCAACAGTAGACGCCTCTTGTCACTTCTTACATACTGGGCCTGATTCTGTAGCAGCATTCTCGGCTTGTAGAGATCATGCACTTGTAAGTTTTAATCTCATGCTTGTACGTCATTACAGTAAGTACCTATCATTAAAAAAAAAGATTAATTATTATGTGTGGGTTTACGCTGGTAAAATATATACCTACTAGACTAGATTATAAAAGGCCGATTGTTAGGTATCTGTGTATGATTGGTGTATGGCTGTCTTTAGGGATGAATTAAAAGTATACATACTACCACTCCGTTTATGTTCATGTGTGTAGGAGTCAGCTAAGAAAATTTATTCTACATTTTGAAAATTTTTTGCATTTATTTATATTTTTAAATTAAAAAAAATTTTTAGTATTAATTGTGTAGGAGGCCGTACTAAGCAGTGCTTAGTACGGCAGTTGTGTATTGAAAAGAAGAAGATTAAGTGTGGATATTCATGATTTTGTTATGATATGTTTTAGCACGGCTTGATTGTGGTAGACAATTCCACTTATGAAGTACGTCCTCTACCACTGGGTGCTGGTCGAGCAGAGTCGGGCGCTGGTCGCACTGCTCACGTAATACGTCGGGCTCCTCCCCCAGCACCTCCTGGCGATGATGCGCGTCCCCTTCGCCCTAGAGTGCGGACACCTCGGGCGCATGCACCACATCTTAAGCTGGGGCCGGCCAGCTACACCATAGAGATTGCTCTCTTCTTAGATGAAGCCGCCTACAAGATATTCTACCCTTTCCTTAATTATAATGAAGCTGATTTAAGAGATATGCTTTTAGCGTACATAAATGGTGTAAGTTTTAGTTTAACCTTTGGTTTCACATAATAAGTAGATACGTTTGTTAAGCGCACCATAAATAAACGTAATCATAAATGAGGAAGATTATTTTTTGTTTTTATTCTTTTAATTTTTATGGGAATTTTGAGAACAATCTCATGCCAGTTCCATTATTACCTAAGAGAATACTTTTGCAATCTTATATTAAGAAGGAAGGAAGGAGATTAAAGATGTTAATAATATCTATGTACTAGAACAAACAACCCATAAATTTGACTACTCGTATGCGTGTTGTTTCAGGTTCAGGCTCTATACCAGCACTCTTCCCTCGGTACACATATACAACTGTCTCTGGTACGACTCACGTTACTAAGAGTCCAACCGCATTCATTATCATCCCACGCTGAGCGAGGACGTCTTCTGGATTCATTCTGCGCGTACCAACGTTCACTGAACGTAGATGATGATGAAGATCCACAACATTGGGACATGGCACTGCTGCTCTCTGGGTAATCTATAATAACTAATATATAAAATTCACGTGTCACAGTGTTAGTTACCGTACTCCTCCGAAACGGCTCGACCGATTTTCCTGAAATTTTGTGTACATATCCGCTAGGTCTGAGAATCGGCCAACATCTATTTTTCAAACTTTTTTTTTGGTATGGCAAAACTACGTTTGGCGGGACAGCTACGAGTAGTATATATATATAAACTAGCTGACCCGGCAAACGTTGTTTTGCCATACTAAAAAAAAAAGTTTGAAAAATAGATGTTGGCCGATTCTCAGACCTACTGAATATGTATGTAAAATTTGAGAAGAATCGGTCAAGCCGTTTCGGAGGAGTACGGTAACTAACACTGTGACACGTGAATTTTATATATTAGATGTAGAAGCTGACTTATGTCAGTCTATTAGTCAGTCGAAACTATTGATACTAAAAACGTGAAAGTTTCCGTGCTGGTTGTTCAAAAGTCGATTTTAAACATAGACTTTAACCGCCTTATTCATAATGACTTATCGGAGGTTTAAAAGTTCGCTAAAATAGGTTCGCGAAAATTGTCAAAACTTGTTATTCATAATGGTCTTTTTACGTTAAAATGTTTATTACCTCTCCGATAAAATCTCCGAATAAACCTCCGATAAGTCATTATGAATAAGACCGTTAGTGTTCAGCAGCTTTATAAAAATACTGTAAACAAAATTCGAATATTTTTTAACTCTCTTGATTATGCGATGGGGGGACCTAATGTCCCCCCACTGCGCTGAGCCCCACACAATAGGGTCACCGCTTGCCGTGTTATGGTCAGGCTCAGGGCACAACACCATGGTCTTGTTAGGGTGAGGATAAATAATAAAAAAAAAAACTCGATTATGAATATTATGATCACCAGGTTTCATTAAAATACACATGGCTACGTCGTAAGAGAGTTTGGTACAGTCGGGTAGCATATCATTCTGATCTAGTTTGCTCTTGCTTTACTTATAAAAGTTATATTCGTTAAGAACGATTAAATACCATTGAGTCACATTATTGTTTACGAAAATTTTATGTATTTAGCCAGTTAACTGAGCTGTACAGTTAGTGTGAAGTAATCCTGGCCTCTAAAGTCTTCGAACAAGTATGTAAACAATGTCAAGTCGTTATGCTTGCTTTAACTAAAATGTGCAAACAATTTTTTTGTACATTGATGTTTGTTCATGCCCAAAGTTTAACACCTTCGAGCACACCTTTTGCGAATCTTATAATAAGATGCGTTAATTTTAACAACCTCATCCTTTATTGTAAAGCCAAGTGGATGAATAACGGCCATTTTAAATAACTCAAATGTAAGATTACAAAATTATCATAATTGTCAGTATGATATTTTAAATTCACAGTCTATGTTTTATAGCAAATGGTATCCTTCAGTGGCTTACTGAAAATCAAGTAAGGACAAAAGTTTAACTTTGCCTGTGTTTGTAGTAACGTCAAGTTGGTGTAAGTGACCATTATGTAAACTTCTGAGAACTTTACAGTATCACTATTTCATAGCGAGCGTTTAATTACAATTCATTAAGATAATTTTTCTTGACATTCCAGGTTGGATTTTTACTCAGAAGAAGGTGGTCGTCGTAATGGAGTGACAATGGGTTTGGCACCCGTGGGCGGCGTATGTCTTCCTGCGCACGCGTGCGTTGTCTCAGAGTTCGGCACGTCGGACATGCTCGGCCGGCCATATCCCTCCGCAGGCTTCACCTCCGTATATATCCTCGCACATGAGATTGGGCATAAGTTGGTTTGATACTTTTACCTTTATATCTATAGGCCGTAGTTCAAGAATAGTTAAAAGTCACAGTCAAATTATTTAAATAATTGGTCAAGTGCGAGTCGGACTCGCGCACGAAGGGTTCCGTACCATTATCTATGCAACATAAGGCAACGTTATTAGTATCGAGCAAGAAACGGTAAAAAAATTATGTTTGTTGTATACGAGCCCCCCTTAAATATTTATTTTATTTTATTTTTAGTATTTGTTGTTATAGCGGCAATAGAAATACATCATCTGTGAAAATTTCAACTCTCTAGCTATCACCGTTCTTGAGATACAGCCTGGTGACAGACGGACGGACGGACGGACGGACGGACGGACAGCGAAGTCTCAGTAATAGGGTCCCGTTTTTACCCTTTGGGTACGGAACCCTAAAAAGGTGCATCAAGTAAATTTAAAATAGTTTAAAATATATAATTATGTTACTATATATAATTATATCCAGCTGTAATCATTTAAGTTACAGAATATTGTTATGAAATAAAATGATCAAATTACGCATGACAGTCAAAACTTTACCTGATATACATAAATTGTTTTTCAAAACATCCGAAAGATTTGTTGAGGTGTTTCACCTTAATTTCTTTGTGTGGTTGGCGAGGTCATTAACTTACAAGACCTTTTACGTCATATTGTATTTTACAGTACATAATTTGCGATGTTAATTACGTGCGGGCAATACTATAAAATATAACACGAAAATTATATAACGGGAAATATTTAACGGTTCATAAGTATCACAAGTTTTTTAATTAGTTATGTAGATGACACTAATATAGATAGCTCCAACTTGTTCAGAACCAGCCTACGCTACGTCGCCGTAAAGTAAATGGTCGTCATTTGAAAACTTTCCTTCCTTAACCCTAGTCAGTTCAATGAGTGATGTGACCTACCCACTGTCTCTTCAGTTTCATACATGACTATTCGGGCTATGTCAGATATGTGCATCCTTCTACGGATTTTATCACTTAGGGAAACACTAAGCACAGACAATATACATAGCACGCTGCACGACTTAATATTAAACTCGTAATGTACAATTCCATGTATTCAATTCTATTCAAAGGTGTGTACTATTGATTTCAGTCTGGGCATGCACCACGACGGTACAGGCAACAACTGCGCCAAAGATGGGTACATCATGTCACCATCGAGAGGCACCAACGGAGAGGCTTCCTGGTCGGCGTGCAGTGCGCGAGTCGCGGCTGAACTACAGTAAACTTGATATTAAACATATATTTTTTAGCTTTCTTCGTATCTACAACGCAATTTCTATTCCCTTAAATAGGGCCCTATTTGTTGAACAGTAGATTTATTGCAATAAATAATGTAGTAGAGTAGATAGGAATGTATTTAGATAAACCGTCAATATAAACTTTGGAAGTGAAGATAAGAATGTTTAGGAATATTTTATATTGAAAATCAACCTTTTCATAATAGATGGGCGACGTGTTTGTTGGACGGTGCCGACGCAGATGACCTAGATGCGCCCAGTGAACTGCACCATGACAGGTTTGGTGGAGCTCCCGGCATCACTTGGAGCGCTAAGAAACAATGCGAGGTATTCATTATTTTAAAAAAGGCTATATACTTCCATCTATCCATCCATCAGCCTTTCTCCGTCCACTGCTAGACATAAGCCTACCCCATAAAACACCACAATGCGCTATTACTCTGGTCATAAAGTAGTAGTATTCTCGATGCGTAGCAGAACTCTACGATTCTCTAAATTTTTGTTATTTTTGTTGCTTTGTCATGGCCACAGCGCCCGTAGCAATAGAAATCTGGTTAGTCTGGAAGAGGACGGAAGGGTAGATGGAAGAGTAGTAGTAGACAACGACCTTCGAGTTATCTAACTTGAACTTAGCCTCGGTGCCTAAAGCAGTAGGTCTACGGCCAATATTAATCACGTCACGGGTCTAAAGTACCTTCGATACATAGCTAGCTGGTATACAATACTGTCACAAAACGATGTTAACAATTTTAAAACTTAATTTTATTTTACCGTATAATATACCCAATGTGGTATCACATATCCAGTAACAAATTCTTGTTCACGTATATTTAATTCTCTCTCTAATCAACTACCTACTTGAATGATATAACAAGTGGTCTTTCATTCCATGTATAATGGTGTCAGATTCTGCTGCGCGACAAGGACGCTGCAGCGTCGACGGACGGTCCCGCGGCAGAGCACTGTTCGCAGCTGTCGTGCCGCACACCTCACCGCGCTGGTTTTTACTACGCCGGACCCGCGCTACCGGGGACCTCTTGTGGAGACGGTATGGTACGTATATCTTGCATTTAACGTACGCCTAAAGATTAAGAAAATGATACGCTAATAACAGTGATTGTGTTAAGCTTAATACGAAATTGTAGGAGCTAAATAATTTCAGTGGTGTCAAGGAGGCGAGTGTGTTCCGGTCGGTCATCATTCTGTATCTAGTACCGCAGCACCAAGCTCTAGTACCACTACTGACAGCACTAATGACGTCATTGACAACAAGACGTCAGGCTGGAGTCCGTGGCGGGAAGCGAGCTGTCGCTCAGGTTGCACTGAACGAAGCCGAGGATTTAGAGAGAGACGACGCGTGTGCGCCGCTGGCAACAAAGGATGTCATGGAACTAGTTATGACGTGGTGCTTTGCGATGATGTTAAGGTTCTTCTACTCTTGTACTTATAACAGCCAATCCTTTTTCTCGGAAATTTCGATTTATGTCCTCTGCTCCGAAGCTTAGCTTAATACTCGTGTTTACATTTACCAGTATGAACAAAAAGTACATATAACTATTTATTGTGGAAATTAAAGCTCTAACCGTCTACACGAACGATACAAAGTATAAAAGTAAACTACCGATACGTAAAAGAGCTGAGGACATTCTCAATGTAGTTAATAAAATCTATTTAATCTATTGAAAGCTATATTGCTAAAGAGCTGTGCTAAAGAGTAATGACGCATCGATAGAGGGGCTGAGTTGTCTACGGCGTAGCGATACGTTGCTAGACATAGCGTAGCTCGTATTTGTAGAAAATCTAGCTAAGCTAGTGCAACATTTCCTTTTATTATAAATTCAAGGGTTAATAAATAGCAATCCATCTTTAACAAGACCATGTAAAAGTACATTTAAGTAGTAGGGTAGTTTTAAGGAGAATTACAAAATTTTAATGTACACTTCCTAACTAATACTAACTAAAATCTATGCAGAGTCAGATGATACTGTCTTTATAATGTATTATTTGTTAGGTTTGTGGTAAGAAGAGTCGCGTGAGTGCGAGTGAGTTAGCATCACGCAAGTGTTCCGAGTACGCCGCACTACTGCCGGAGCTGGACGCACGCGGCGGTGGACTGCAGGCACCACATGATCCCAGTAAGTTATATTACCTCTATATGATGATGATACTATATCATTTTACCTTAAATTTCCCAGATGTGTATATTCTGTAAAATGAAACACGAACCGGTACCTATTAAATTTAATGTCTTACTTAGAAAGTAGTCGTCGTCTCGTCGCACGTTAACATTCTGGATGATATATTTCTATTATGGTTGACACGGGTTAAGTTCTTTCTATGCGATCAACCCACATGAGTAAACTGTATTTAGTCATGTCGTTCAAATTGCTGCTTTTTGTTTTGCGCAATCTCAGTTCATAGGCGTTTTGATTTAATGTATAGGTCTACACTCACCGCTGCCGCACTGTAAATAAAATGTGACAGGCGCTTTACTAACTAACTCTTTGTTTAGTAGTTTGTCGAAATAAAATTGAGTTTTGAATTTGTGATAGGTACCAGATAAACCATGTGATTATTAAATACCTTCTGCTACTCTTTTGCTCTGACGTAACTTCAAAATTCCTAAGCTGCACAATTTTTATCTATGTATGTTTATTTTTATATTTTTCCGCCAGCTCGTATGTGGATGGGGTGTGCAGTATTCTGCCGACGTGTCGCGGGCGGGGGGTTCTACGCACCTCGTGTGGAACTGAACGATGTTGGACGTGACCCCTACTTCCCTGATGGAACCTGGTGCCATAACGATGGTAGCCAAGACTACTACTGCTTACAGCATCACTGTCTACCAGAGGTCAGTCAGTTATTAATTGTTAATTAACTGGCTTTCTATGTATTCCATAGAATACACAGATGGTCTTCAATAGAATAGATTTTATTATACAAAGGCCGACGTCGATAAGATCTATGCAGCTATGCCTCTAGTATCATCTTGTCAATCTATAAATGTCTTAGCAATAGGGCAAAAGGGTTTTGCCTACTACGTAACGAAAGAGTATCTAGTTATAAAGTTATTAGTAAATAAACACTACACCTACCAACTTGCATGGTATAACATGGGACCTGTTATTATTATAGTGTTTAATTTCAAGTCTTTTTGTGGAAATTCATGTAATATACCTATTACTTTCTTATACTGAATAAATTTGTATAGTAAGACGGTGACACTTGTATCCGGTCATGCTCGGACAAAGGATTTATGCAAATTAACACGACAGCTACGACACTAAGTTCTATGAAAAACTAGTTGTTTGGGGGATCAGGCTCTCACACTGCTAGATAATGATTACTGGTCAGTTTGAAAATAAACCAGATATAAATACCTATATTATTATGTTACAATCATTCGGTTCTGACAAGTAATATTACGATCAGTATAAGCTAAAATTTAAGGAACCATTTATAAGTATCCGTAGTAAATGACCGTACAAGATGGCACAAATTACAAACTAGTATATGCAAGTCATTAGAGGCCACTTATGAATGTCGTCGTAATCATTATGTAGTGAAGTACCAGCTACCTGTACATTAACTTGCAGACAAGATAAGTTGTTATTACCCGACTATGGCGACGCTCAAACTAGGCTGTATGATATCTATCATCCTAGTTTTCTGCTACTTCAAATGTAATGTAACATAATGTTTGTAAGTGTGGTATTATACATAATTATAACATTAGCATCACGAATAATCCTGCGCGGAGAAAATAAGCAAAACTCCTCCAGTAGATTGTTGTTTTAATTTTCCATTGTTGTTTCTAGTACAGTAATTGCTAAGATTCGCTTGTATAAATCGGTATTTCTTTCAGAAAACATACGAGTAACTAGTGCTCGACACAATAATTATCAATTAGAACTACATAGTATTAGGTGTAAATTGCGCATAATGAAAATAATCATTACTGTGTTTTTCTGTTGTTATTATTTAATTAAATAAAATTGTTTTTGCCATTCTGTGCCAATAAGTAAATAATATAATTCTTTATTTCGGAACATGTAAATGGTGTTTAAAAATTGTGTCCTGTATTTTATGTCCATGTGTCACATATTTATGTAGTTCACCAAGGATGGTAAAGTGTTTCATTGCTACGTAATTTATCAGATTATCCATCGGTATCCAATGGGTAGGTATATTCGGTTATAGTATGTTTTTGCTAATTTTGCAGTTTCAGTGCATACAAATCAATCGCACCGTACGTATTGACAGTAGTGTTGTAGCTAATATTGTTACTGTAATTAACGATCGCAATCAAAGACAAAACGTTTGGCGGACGGAAACAATTGCTTAACGAACCTTGAGTAATTGACTGTAACAGTGGATTTTTGATAGATAATTGTTTAAATTCGAGCGTTAAAGCATTGATACAGAAGCAGCAAAAACAAGTGATTGGCATGTATGTAACATGCCAATCACTTGTTTTTGCTGCTTCTGTATCAATGCTTTAACGCTTGCCAACTCTAAAACTACAAATATAAAGGTTTCCAAGTTACTAATTTCGCTTTAGCTTTACTGTACTCGTGCTTGTTTAAAGATTCGACGTTTTTGCGTAAGTCTAAGGACAGAAAGGCCACTCTTCATGTACATAAATATTATATTGCTATAATTATAATTAGTTATAATGCCTTTTGATTCTAAATCTCTACAATTTTTACAATGCTTACAAGTGTTTATATTTCGTCTACAATTCACAAACGGTTAAAAGACACGATGTTTTGCTTGATGACGGATTTGCGAGGTTTTTGCACTGACTAAAAATGTATAAGTTAATCATTTAATTGCCACTAATTTAATGTAGGTTGATAATGTTTATGCGCTGATATCATGGTACGTGATGTATTACGAAGCAAGCATGATAAGTGTCATTCACTACACTACTTAGTACCTACTACTACCCTGAAATCCAGGAATGTAAGACTCAGTAAAATTGCGTAATACTGTTTCTACCTAATTTTTGCAACCGTGTATATGATTATGTCTATTCTATTCGAAAAACTGCTGTTATTTATTTTAATGTTGCTATTCCTAACATTTTGATTTGGTTTGTAAATGAAAAGGGATAAAAATATGTAAATTAAAAATAACTGTTATTTTCAAAAACCGCTGTGCTTGAATAGCAATGTAAGGACGTAGGAATATTTATCACAAAGTGAGCTATAATTGGTATGATAATATTTGTGAAAGGCCTGCGTCAGGTGGCAATATATTGTGCCTAGTACTGTTTGTCCATCAAACATTAAGCTAGACTGTTTTCCAAGCGTCACATGGTTTCAAAGATATTTGCTGATTTATGGTGAATAATTTGTCACAGTTTATCTAGACGTTTATATTGGCCCATGATCAATTAACTATTTTGTGTATTTAGCCACATTTGACGTCTGTTTGTAGATAACGTCCATTTTCCATCAAAATGACAAATAAATATCGTCACTGTACTCCTGCAGTCATCTCGGTATTAGAAGCGAAACAGAAATATTTAATATTAAGAACAACAAAAATATTTTGTATTACTTAAGAAGATCTATTACAGAAAAATTTTTGTGTATACAGAAGTGTTTCCAAACCTTATTAGGTCTTGCTCCAGCTTAAAATTTCTATGTCCGTCGTACATAACTTTTATCATTAACTTTTAAATATTGTTTTTTTCTCTTATGGTCTTAAGGGCCTACATCAATATTATCGTCGACATGTACCTTTTAACACAGCTAGTAGGTATAGAAAATGAAGAATTAGGGATATTTCTTTTGTTTACTCAAAATCTACTAAATATATTTTAATTCCGGTTTACGTGTTTCTATATATAATAGTTACTTATGTTTTGAAAGTTATTTCATTAGTTAATACACGATAATAGACCGACAAATGAAAAAAATAAAAAATAAGAGAGTTTATTTCGCTGAGATTTTCTATCGAGAAAACTTTTTTCAATCGCGTTTCTGAGTTTATGCAATCCTAGATTATATATTGAAAAAACATGTACTTAAAAATTAGAGCTTTAGCCATTCAATCTAAAGAAAAAATGAAAACTTCGTACGTAGAAAAATGCACGAAGCTATTTTGGTATCCTCTTAAGAAATACACATAGAGGGTTAATTTAGTGTCCGTTTTTAAATTGCCCTCCTGCAGGGCGTGTGCCCCACATTGGGAAGCATAGGTCTATAGAGACTATAGAGAGCAACAATCGGCATTTAAATGTAAAATAAACTCACATAGTGTTTACGTCTAACAGCTATGAGTGGTGAAATGAGGGCTCCATAGAAGCGTTTGTTGTCATTAATCTACTATTTAAAAATAAGTCGGGTTTTCCTTCCTGACGCTATAACTCCAGAACGCACGGACCGATTTCCACGGTATTGCATTCGTTGGAAAGGTCTCGGGCTCCGTGAGGTTTATAGTTAATTTTTTTTTAAATTTTTTTTTTACTTTTTTTTTGGTATGGCAAAACAACGTTTGCCGGGCCAGCTAGTCGTTCATGAAATTGTCCTGATACAATATTTTTAATCACACGCATATTATTTAAAATTAAGAATTCAACGAGATTTTATAATTTATGTTTTGGTTATATATTTATCGTTTCTACATTAATAGTTGGACCTGTAAAACATACCAAGTCTTTTCCAATTTCAATAGATTTTCACAGTTTTCAAAACTTTTCTTCACGTGCAAACAAATGAATAAATCTTTGATTATTTTTTACCCGTTTTGTAAATATTTGATCTCTCTTTAATTAATTTCTGGAAGTACCTACTATATTTAGATTTGGTATTGAAGTCCCTTCCTACTGTCATTGGTTACAAGAGAATATTTTTCCTCGGGAAACTAAGTATGTCAAGAGCCGTCGTATCAGTGGTCACTGTTTATCATGGCAGTATACGCTAACGGAACTTCATTGAGTTATGTATAACTGTGAAGGTTTGGGTTTATTTGTTTGTATCCACAATGAATAATGTATTAATTTACATATTGTTAGTCGTAATATTGTTATGTTGCATACGGTTGCATGCATCTCTAGCATGTGCAATGTAGTATAACCTACTCGTAGATAAGCCTCTAGCGGAAGCATACAAGGTCGTGTATTGTACTCTATGAAGGCCACTGTTAATTGACAACAGTTTACGTTAACTGTTTCGAGACAATGCAGATATTGACACGATATTGATATATTTAAATGATCGTCTTTGATTTGTAAATACTTTTACTATCCGACTAATATTAAAAATCTAAAATTTTGTGTCTGTTTGCTATTTTGTACGCTCAAACTACTGAAATTGATGAATCTCTAGAGCTTTTTAGTAGGAATACTTAAATAACACATAAAAAGCAAGGAATTTTAATTAAATTCTTACTAAAATCTCATCGATATATCTTTCTAAATGAGTTTATTTCTGGCGGAACTCTTTTTTTCAGAATTTCAACCCATTCTGTTAAATTGTGTAAATAACTATTAAATGGGCAATACTTATTTTGCCTGTTGTTAAATTCAATTCAGATATGTGATGGCTTTGTTATGAGATTATTACTGTTACATTTAGATAAACATTGTAATAAATTAAATGGTAAAATTTTAAACAAAACTACTTTTTACGGATTTAGACTCGTGTATTTGTTTTAAATGTTATAGAATATTATGTAAGATTCTAGTTAAGCCCTGAAAAAACCTCGTGATTTTTCGATAAACTTTGTAGTTTGTAGATAGGTATTTAACAGATAAGTAGATACAGCTAGTTTCTTGACAATATAAGTTATGGAAGTAATTAGTTTTAATATCTTACTTGCTTACATATCCAGTTCATAGATATTTTATTAATGAATACAGTTTTAATAAGCTTATCCTACTTACCATAAATACATATACTTTAAGTACCTACGAACGTAAAAATAATTTTGGAGATTTATTTCTTTGATGTTTTAATTTTTTCTGGCGAGGTGTACCTACCTACTAACTACCTACCTACTAACCTAACTAGTGTAGGCACAAGCTAAAATAAATATGATTATGGTCGATAATGGTCAATAACAAGATAAACACCTAAATAAGTTTAAAGATATTTGATACAGATGCATTATAGCTTAAAGCCCTACATCAATATTATCGTATATCATCGCCGACACGTACATATTAACACAGCCAGTAGGCACAGAAAATGAAGAATTAGGGATACTTTTCCTATTTACTCAAAATCTACTAAATATATTTTAATTCTGATTTACGTGTTTCTATATATAATAGTTACTTATGTTTTTAAAGTTATTTCATTAGTTAATACGCGATAATAGACCGACAAATGAAAAAAATAAAAAAATTGAGAGGTTGTTTCGCCAAGATTTTCTATCGAGAAAACTTTTTTCAATCGCGTTTCTGAGTTGATGCGATCCTAGATCATATATTGAAAAAACATATACTTAAAAATTAGAGCTCTAGCCATTCAATCTAAAGAAACAATGAAAACTTCGTACATAGAAAAATGCACGAAGCTATTTTGGTATCGTCTTAACAGTAATACCCGTGAGATAATGTTTTATGATTTCCAGCCGAACATAAACGTTGATAGTCTATTAAATTTATTGCCGTCGTCATTATCGCTAACCTTCACTTCACATAGCCGCCTCCAAGTTCACTTTATTATACACAATAGTCAGTACCTAAGCGAGAGTTTCAAGTCGTCTAATAATTAATTCCTGACACCTGCGAATATTATTACCCCGTCTAAAGATTTTTTAATAGTCATATCATCCATATTTATAAAATCCAATTCTAATCTGCGGCATGTTTTAGTTCCTTCCACTCAGCCTACAATCGTCCCATTGCTTGGCACGGGCCTCCTTCAAAACAGGCGTGTATCGGTGTAGCTGCTTATATGCATTGTGACTCTTAAATATTATAAAGCAAATCACCTAGTTTCCTTCCTCCTGGGATCACCCATAAGCTATCTCTTACATAAGGAAAGATTATCTATGATTACATAGTAATATTTTTTGTAGGTAAGTGTAATGTAAACTCAGAATTCACGAGATCACGACGTCAGTAGCAGATTCTGAATATAATATCTAGTTATAAGTAATAATGTCAATGTAATAATATGTGGTCACGAAATACGTTACAAAATGTTACAGCAATTTGCTATAACTAAATGTACTTGTACATATGACATGCTACATACTAATAAAATAAATTGAATTTTCACGTTTCAAGATCATCTGAAAGATTAACTGTTACCTACATCTGGGATCAATATGGCATTAAGTAATAAATCTTCTCACGACATAAATTCATCGTTTCTTTTGAGCTGTTTCATACCTAAATAAAAAAAATTATTCATAACACGTAATAATGATTCCTGGGGCGCAAGTCTGCTATTACAATGAGGTTACAATGTTGTCATACTGATCAGTCACTGATTGCTTAATGGCGAATTTTATCAAGTTTGGTAGTATACTATTAATTTTTTTGGCATAATTGACGCCATAATGGCGTCAGTGACTGATGATTATGACAACATTGTAAATATTGTAATAGCAGACTTGGGCCCCTGATCGTTGGCTTTAAAGCTTCTATGTTACAAGATGGCTTTTACTATTTTTGTGTGACTATAGTTATTGATTATTCGCTCCCCTTTCCCATACAATGTCAGCTGTCCGTCACATGGATTTTATCTACATGTCAGTCTTCTGTAGCCTACTGAAGTGAAGATAAAGTCAAATTTCACCATGTGTAACGTGCAAGCTTTAAGATGGCTTGAGTTAAAAATCATAGACATAATCCATTTCGTGTGACTACTGTCGTATTCGAATACAAAGCCGTAAAAAATTACGATTTCAATAACAATGGATATAAATATTATAAATTAACTTTCTCTTTATTTCTAAAATTGCAGAAAATGTGTTTGAAGTAAATTGTCCACTTGAGTTTAATTGGAACATTTAATGAAATACAATCAATTGTAATTACAACAAAACAACGTGCACACCATTGATTGCGATAGTTTTGTACGTAATGAAAGTATACAAGGCTTGTGGAGCGTAGCGTACTCGTTCTGAAATATTTTTTCTGAGTGCGTGAGTCGTGTTCTATAATCTAACTCAGGACATACATTCTTATTTCTTCTTAAGAACCTCCAATTTGATTATACATTTTCTGGCTAACATCTAGCCTAGCTGTATTCTTGGTATCATTATCTGGGTCGATATCATCGATCCCTTTTATTAACAGTGAGTGTTAGCCGGTAACATAATATTTCTAATATGACTCAAACTCACGAAAATTTCGATACGAAAATCGTTGTGCATGTTGTAATACATGTATTGTATAATCTTGTTGTATGTTGTATGTTAGTAGAATCTTGGCAGATTTGTTTATTCAAAAGTACAGGACTTATACAATAATAATGTATTTTTATCGCTACATATTATAGCACCCAAAGGTCGACTGGTAGAGAATGCCTTAGGCATTAAGACCGCCATTGTACCTACTATGTACATTAAGTGTTTAAATAAATAAATAAATATAAAAAGATATTTTTTTGAACTTTATATTTTCCATCCAGAGTTTCAAGATGACAGCACAGTGGCACATTTGGGAACTTCCAAGTAATGACGTCAGAGGCTCGTTCAACGCGCGCGCTTTATCTTCACCAGAAGATGACTTCGCGTCAGCAGCAATTCGACGTTATATGTCATTGGACGAGTCAGGAGTGCCTCTTGTGAGATCCACTCTACCTCCACAAATACCTGATGAACCCGAAGAAAACTGGGAAGTTGTGGATTATGTAGATGTACCAGAGAAAAACCCCGACATCTAATACTAATAAGAGCAATTTTGGTATTAGACTAAGACAGTATAAATATTTCAGAACAATATTTATTGTTGTATTTTCTATTTTATAAATGGTGATATTAATATGTCCTGATTAAAGGCATTGTAGTTTTAAGATATATAATATTAGTCTTGCCAAAACAAATATGTATACAGATTTTTAACAGTTACTAATAAATCAAATATGAAATATAGTTTTACGATGCATTTACTAGGTTTTAACTGACTAGACAGTATTACAACGAGTATTAGGAGTGAGTAATTAGGATGTATAATAAGTTTTTATTAGGGTTCCGTACCCAAAGGGTAAAAACGGGACCCTATTACTGAGACTTCGCTGTCCGTCCGTCCGTCCGTCCGTCTGTCACCAGGCTGTATCTCAAGAACGGTGATAGCTAGAGAGTTGAAATTTTCACAGATGATGTATTTCTATTGCCGCTATAACAACAAATACTAAAAATAAAATAAAATAAATATTTAAGGGGGGCTCCCATACAACAAACATGATTTTTTTACCGTTTCTTGCTCGATACTAATAACGTTGCCTTATGTTGCATAGATAATGGTACGGAACCCTTCGTGCGCGAGTCCGACTCGCACTTGACCAATTTTATTTAGGTACATACCGATATTTTAGATAAGATGTGATAATCCTAATCCTAATAATATTATTATAAATGTGAAACTTTGCGACTGTTACTGTTACTGTCCTTTACGCAAAAACTACTGAATGGATTTTAATGAAACTTTACAATAAAGTATTATTAGATTATTATATTACTAGCTGTGCCCCGCGGTGTTGCCCGCAGTAAAAAAGATAGAAAATAAGTTCGTTTTCTATTACATTTTCCATTGGAAAGTTTCACGAAAATCCATCCAGTAGTCTTTACGTGAAAGCACAATAAACATATCGATAGAAGACCGAGGAAACGTTCGCGTTGCTCAGCCAACAGTTTAAGTATTTTATTTTGTTGCGCGTAATTCTTTTTTCGTCATATCTCCTAAGATATTCATTTAAATTGCATGGTGTAAAGAGCAGTTTTAATCTATATTAATTGCGTAAGCTAACTAAGCTATTTATTTTGATAAAAAATATTACTATATACACATAAATAGCTCTTGAAAACACCATATTAAAATTGAGATTTTTTTTGACATTATTATGAGTATAGCGGGTTTCCCTTAAAAGATAGACATATGCCCTCGCGGACTTTTTTAAAGAACTATAGAGATCAAACAATTCCTCCATACGTTAGTTTGTTGTACCTCACATAGATAAGGCAGCGGTTTCATTTATAGCTCGCGCACATCCGAATTTATCGGCAAGTTTAATCATATCTCATCCAATATATAGCAAACCTCAACAAATTATGAGAAAAAAGCCATCCTCTTGAACCATTCTATCTATTAAAAAAAACCGCATGAAGATCCGTTGCGTATTTTTGAAGATATAAGCTCACATAGGGACATACATACAAAAATAACGACTTTGTTTTATAAGAAGTAAACTCAGAACAGTTTGTCTGTTCTGAGGAAGTAAAGATAAAGATTAGATTAAGGGCCTACATCAAAATTATCGTATATCATCGCCGACACGTACATATTAACACAGCCAGTAGGCACAGAAAATGAAGACCTAGGGAGAAGAATTAGGGATACTTTTCCTATTTACTCAAAATCTACTAAATATATTTTAATTCTGATTTACATGTTTCTATATATAATAGTTACTTATGTTTTTAAAGTTATTTCATTAGTTAATACGCGATAATAGACCGACAAATGAAAAAAATAAAAAATTAGAGAGGTTGTTTCGCTAAGATTTTCAATCGAGAAAACTTTTTTCAATCGTGTTTCTGAGTTTATGCGATCCTAGATCATATATTGAAAAAACATATACTTAAAAATTAGAGCTCTAGCCATTCAATCTAAAGAAACAATGAAAACTTCGTACGTAGAAAAATGCACGAAGCTATTTTGGTATCCTCTTAACACATAAGTTACTTTTTATCCCGAATAAATGCAAGGCTCCCGTGAAATAATAAATTGAGAGAAAATTTTCTAAATTGCTCGCGTATGAAGTCGCGGGCAACAGCTATAAGTGTTTATTGCTAGGTAAGTATAAGTTAAGTTGTAGACATATTAAGTTATTGTTTCGTTAAGTTTTTTATTATTATAGAAAAATATATGCTAGATTTAGAACACATTTATTAATTCTAAATAAGGACCAAGTATGATTAGTTCGGTTTTACAAAAAAAATTTCTCTGTATTACAATCGAGTTTTTGGGTTTGAACACTAGCTTGGGCAATAATGTTATTTGGGTTTTCAAAATCATTAGCAGCTCGCTATCTGGATTTGTTTTCTACCATTGTTCAGGAGCACAACAGTTAATGACAAATTAAGTAAAGTGAAGAATTCGTGTATAGACGTGCTTCGTGGTCTAGTGGTTCATGTAACGGACTGCCGTTCACGAGGTCTCGGGTTCGATTCCCGCTCGGGACAATCATTTGTGTAATTGTATCTTTGTAATTGTCATACAAATGTTTGTACTGCGTCTGGGTGTCACTATGTATTATAAGTATGTATTTACAGAAGAAAAGTATGTTTATGTGGTATATCCGTATTCTGGTACCCATAACACAACCATATGAGCTTAGCTTGGGACCAGAGGACGTTGTGTGAAATTTCCATGAATATTAATTAATTAATATCTCTAGACGAAGTTATATTAGAGAGAATATAGTTATAGTATTGACTAAACTTTTATTATATCGATATTATAAAACAATCTCTATGAGTTGCTTTGATTCTAAAGTAATAGTTAGATAAAATCTAAGAGTATTTTTATTATGGAAATAAATCACTAGTCTTTGATTTTACGATTGTAACATGTGTTAGTTTTAAGCGTCATTAAAATGTATTTTTTGTGTGAAGTATCGCTGTGTTTCTATGGCAGATATTGAAAAGAAATCTCTATTTTGGTAATAAAAGAGCAGTAAATTTAAATACAACCTATGCTTTTTTTTCTAAATAACATATTCCTATGTCTCTCCTATCCCCGAACCCAGTGTATTATCAAAATCTGTAAAAACTAAGTAAATCTGACGTTTGGATATATACTTACATCTAAGCAGGTAAAACATACTAGTTCAGTTCACTGCCTAAATAATGTTTGTTAATAGCTATCACCATCTAGATGATAATAGCAAGACTTGGCATGATAATAGCAAGGCATGTTACCTAATGGCGCCCTTAAAATTAAATGTATTTGACTGTCAATTTAATTTTTTATTCTATTCATGTTTAGCAATAAATTTATGCGATACTTAAAAGGATACCAAAATAGCTTCGTGCATTTTTCTACGTACGAAGTTTTCATTGTTTCTTTAGATTGAATGGCTAGAGCTCTAATTTTTAAGTTTATGTTTTTTCAATATATTATCTAGGATCGCATAAACTCAGAAACGCGATTGAAAAAAGTTTTCTCGATAGAAAATCTTAGTGAAACAACCTCTCTAATTTTTTATTTTTTTCATTTGTCGGTCTATTATCGCGTATTAACTAATGAAATAACTTTAAAAACATAAGTAACTATTATATATAGAAACACGTAAATCAGAATTAAAATATATTTAGTAGATTTTGAGTAAACAAAAAAAATATCCCTAATTCCTCATTTTCTATACCTACTAGCTGTGTTAATATGTGCAGGTCGACGATAATATTGATGTAGGCCCTTAACTATCAAAGGAGAATGAAGCACATATTATGTTAGTACCTACGTAAGTAATATACGTCTAATACATATATCAGTGTCACAGTTTCATAGTTTGGTCGTGATTAAGTGGCGTCGACACACGCATGTCTAATGTGATGGGATGCGGAGTATGCTTATTAGCACAATGTGACAACCAAGACAGATGTCTTGTATCTTTAATAATTATAAATTACTTCACTAGAATAATGTGGAAGGAATATCAATGAGGTTATCCAGTGTTATGTATGATCGTTGGTTTAGCCCCTAATTGTTGGAATCCTTATTCCATCCATTAGGGGATTAACCATAATTTTACAAACAAATGCATAGTGAAAAGACAAATGAAAGAAAACTCCAAATATTGAAATAAAAAAATTAACGATAGTTCACATTAAATCAACACAACGACATCGGAATGCGCAAAGAAATAGCAAAATTTTTTTTTTCAAACTGCCATATATATCCACCAATTGTCATGTACACGCATAATATTATTGGTTTATTGTACTTAACAATGCGTATGTATTTAGTTTAGCTATTGTATACTAAGTAACCGTCTGCATTACTACATATTTAAACAGATACGTACATTAGTTAAGGGCTTGATAATATTCACGACACATACATCACCCGTAGCACGTCTCTTCAAATACTTATTTGAGAGCCAGGAAACTACTTTCTGCTGCTTATATCTTAGACTTGACGTTGTGTCTACTCATAAGGGTATTGTAACTATGCAATGTTTATGCTAAAATATTTAACACATCCTAAAAATTACATCTATATCAGCAGTTAATCGGAAACTGGAACCAACTGGAAAATGTCCATAAGTCCTCCTTGGAAAACTTATGTTTTGCTTCAATTTTCAACTCGTTTCAATAAAATGAATTTGATTGCAGTTATTGTTTTTTACTCGGACAGGAAGAGGTAAGGTATTAGAACCGTCTCTACATTAATATAAAACACTATTCAATATGAATAGTTCATTTATTCTCTTAACATTGTCATGAGATGTTCAGAGTCGGCGCCTCAGTATGAACCTATCAACTTTATTACGAGAATACCATGACATTAGGAACAAGGCACGGTAGGCGTTTCCATATTAACTTCGTAATCGAAAGAACACCATAAGGTATTGTGTGCCTGTTTTGTGACAAAACAAGACGAACAAAAGCTTTTGTAAAGCGGATGAACAATTTACACACAATATGCGTCAATATTTCTTTTGTGCTTGATTGAATTAATTTCTTTGACGTATAACATTAATATTAAAACCACGTGATAATACTATACGTGAATAACATATTAATCAAGTAAAGAAAACTAAATCATTTCTTTGAATTTGTCTGCTGAAATTATCGTCTATGTTTTTTCAATTTAATTTTATCGAAAAGTAACATGGCTACTCGTTAGTAAGTTTGATAGAGTTAAACCAAATAATAACCTAAATTTAATGGAATAAAACGGATAGAAAAAGGCATGAAAAATATGAGATTAAAGTGTAATGTAATGTTCAAAATGCACTACTATGCGTTATTAGTATTAAATAAAATACATGAATGGGGTTCATATTTCTGAACATTGGATCTAGAGCTAGACGCTCAATTGCAACCGTAATACGATACTGTATCTGCCTTTCTTGAACTTAACACCAGCAACGCTCTGCTAGATTTGCGCAGACGATAGGTCGACAGTAAAGATAACAATTTAATATAAATTGAAAGTAAAGATTTGTCTTAGGTATCTATACTAGGTAATATTATAAAACTGAAGAGTTTGTATGTTTGTTTGAACGCGCTAATCTCAGAAATCACTAGTCCGATTTGTAAAATTCTTGCAGTGTTGGATAGTACGTTTTTTCGAGGAAGTCTATACTATAAAACATACTGCGTATATAGGAGCGAAGCATCAGTGAAAAATGTTGCAAAAACGGAGAAAATTTTCAAAATTTAAATTAAAATTTCCACGCGCACGTATGCGCGGGGCGCTGCTAGTAAAAAATATGATGGTTGCCGCTACCAATCTCGAATTATTTAGGAGCTTAATTTATAACTTTCGTTTATATTTAGGAGGACGTACTTGTGTAGAGAAAACTTGAAAGTTTTGAAAATTTCATTTGAAGACCCGTGCACGCGGTTTGATTTCTGTCCTAATAATTATGTTCAGAATATATATTGGAACAAATGACATACTAACAATATTGTTATAGCCTAACTTCTAAGTTAATTAATATTCTTCAACAATTGAGCGACTTATTAATTTAAATAAAACCACTTTAAAGTCCCCTCAAACCTCTTTTCATTAGTTATTCTCAATTTGATTTGCTGTGAACAGTACGTACCTACCTGATATAAATCATGATCGCTTACTATTCTGTTCGCATAGAGATAAATTTTGCCAAAGCCATAAGAATACCTAACCTAACCATTATATTGAAATACGATTAGGTAATGAATTGATGTTAGCCTTTTAGGATTCCGCACGCGATGATGGATGTTCATGTGAATTACAAACTCCCACAATTAATTAATTTGCTTCAAATTTAATAAATTTAGAAAAATGTCCTATAAGTTTTGATAAAGACTATAAATCATGCTTTATTAAATAACTAGCTGACCCGGCAGGGGTTTGAAAAATAGATGTTTTCCGATTCTCAGACCATGCATGTAAAATTATAATACAGAATATATGCATGTAAAATTTCATAAAAATCGGTCAAGCCGTTTCGGAGGAGTACGGTAACTAACACTGTGACGCGTGAATTTTATATATAAGAAAGATTATTCGGTTAATATATGCATAAGTACTTAATTAACTTCACATTATAAATCAGTAATCATTTAATAAATTTTAGATATGTAACGTTTTTGATTGAACACACAACTGATAGACACGTCGTTTTGTATTACAGGTGTTTTCTTTAAGAGGATACCAAAATAGCTTCGTGCATTTTTCTATGTACGAAGTTTTCATTGTTTCTTTAGATTGAATGGCTAGAGCTCTAATTTTTAAGTATACCTATGTTTTTTCAATATATGATCTAAGATCGCATGAACTCAGAAACGCGATTGAAAAAAGTTTTCTCTATAGAAAATCTTGGCGAAACAACCTCCCAAATTTTTTATTTTTTTCATTTGTCGGTCTATTATCGCGTATTAACTAATGAAATAACTTTAAAAACATAGGTAACTGTTATGTATAGAAACACGTGGATCAGAATTAAAATATATTTAGTAGATTTTGAGTAAATAGGAAAAGTATCCCTAATTCTTCATTTCCTGTGCCTACTGGCTGTGTTAATATGTACGTGTCGGCGATGATATACGATAATATTGATGTAGGCCCTTAAGTTATAGAGCAAAGCCATGATCTTCGGCACATGTACCTAATGATGATCTACATAAATCTTTTTAGATACCTATGACGTGGAAACACAATAAAAATGAGAAACTATAAAATAAGAAAAACATTATAGTGAAGTGTTGATGTAATAAAAGTCTGAATAACACTCAACAAACATCTGGAGTTAAGCTATTTTTTAATTTTATTATTATGGCCAAGCGATAAATGGAACGAAACACATTTTTGTTATGCGACCATGTTTCGTGCTACATAAGTAATTAAATATGTAGCTGTTTTCAGTAACATCAGAATGTTCTTAGCTTAACTCCTCCTTCAAAGACTGTGACATCTGTCCTAAGTGTTTTTCGACGTTTAACATCACTGTTTCGCAAAATACATAGTTTATATTCCATATAACAATAGAATATAATACTTCCTATGAAGCATAATATGATTATTTAGTTATAACCACAGGAATGAATATTATGTTATATTACGTAGGTAATATTTCTGAAATTTTCTCTAATTGTAAAAGGTTTGTAAGGTTTTAAATTTTATTTTTTATTTAGTTATACTGTTAAGTACAACAATTTAACAACTTAGTCAATGTCTAAAAATGTATGCACTATGCACCTACGCTTCCTGAAGGGGGGCCACGGTAGGAAACCTCTACGTTGGGCGCATAGTTTCCTTTATCTTTGAGATACGTCCCTGGAGATTACAAACCTTGTGTCTGGTGCTCCCTGGACTGCGTCAAATTCGCTCTTACCAAACTCGTTAAAAGTTGATGTCATAAATTTGGATTGCATCTACACAGATTTAGGTATTTAAAACAATCACTTTCTCACACGCAAAATAGCACATTTTATACATATTTTATATTTCATTATAAGTATTTGTAATTTATAAAACACAGTGATTACCTCATTACATTATTTTGCTATTTTTAACCCTCATAATTTTTTTTTTAGATTATCTTCCGTTCAGATTTTATAATGTTTAGTTTCAACTAGATAAATAATGAGCTAATAAGAATATTCACAGAATGTATAATATCCTCGATTAACTGGGCGGATGTAACGACATCGACAATATAAAATAGATAACAACCGTAGCAACGCACGGCTTGTCTAATAAAATTGTCGATACATATAAATTTGTGCTGTTTCTGGGTGAGCTTATTCCAGTGTTCCTAACCTGCTAACATATTCCATCACACCAGCTGCTGGCTAGGCGTAAAGCCCGGTTTATTGTAGACAAGAGACAAAATTTCTAGGCAAAACTTCTTGCGTCATCTTTTACAATCAAGTTACTACTGTATCTCGACTAATTCATAAAAAAATTGTGAAAACTGTACGAAAATCATTCAGAATTTTTAGAGTTTATTAGCGTATTTACCGCCGTGGGCGACTGTAATACGTGTGAGGTCTAAAAAGTCCTTATGATCAGCTACGCAGTTCTGTAACCTGCGGAAGCTTCAATTAAATTCTAACTTGCTTTTGAAAATGTAATGAAAACTTCAAGTGTGTTCTGAAACATGATATAAATGAGGGGAAATATTGTCACACAAGATAATATTATGCTTTACGAGACGTTAATGGGTACTCGTAGTGTTTTTAACATCTTCCCCAGCCCATTTACGTCCCACTGTTGGGCACGGGCCTCCTCCACTTTGGGAGGGATTATGGTCTAGGTACTGTGCCGCGCTGACCAGGCGTGTTAGCACAGGGTTTATTTTCGAGATTTCCGTCTCTCACAGAGGATGTTATCTGTGTGCAATATCCCTTAGCTGACTTTTACAGCACCCTTGGGAGGAGATAGGGTGGTGAAACTTGTATTCTTAATCCGTCACCACACGGAGAGTTTTAACATTATATTCCACGCAATTTCTTTTATAATGAGGTACAGGCGAAGACACCATCACTTGACATTGTAACATTATGTATGATTATAACTTAGAAATTGCGTAGAATATAATATAAAAAATACAGATACAAACATAAATATATGTATATACCAAGGAAATACATAATTTGATGTTTTGTGTATAAATTTAATCGTGTCTTAATTACAAATTTACATTCAGCCAGTTAATTACTAGATATCTTTGTGTAATGTGTGTACCTACACAGGTAGGTGCCTAAACTTAATTACAATTATTCCAGTAATATAAATAATGTTACATAAAAAATTCAAGAATTATGCTACCGTGGATTAATGTTAATATATTATACATATAAAAAATTACATAGTATTTTTATACGTATAAAAATTTTAGGTTTTAAGCGCAGGTACATAGGACAGAGTCATACCTTACATACCTAATAGATATAGAGGATGATAGAGGATAATGTTCAGCACTTATTGATGGAATGTGTTCAGAACCAAGACAAAAGAGATGTTATATTTAGCTTGGATCGCATTAATCGTTTTGATGTAGGTATTGTCCAAAGTACTCTGTCAAACCCAATTACGCCTGCAGCAAAACGTTTATGTGAATTAGCGGTACAACGCTTAACTTAATTTTATTTTATGTATTTATTTGAACTATGTAAATTTAGGGTACGATGGGACTAGCATGCTTTTAAAATAAAAGTCCCAAAAAAAAAGAAAAAAAGATACCTAATATGTATTATGGTAACTTAGAATGAAGTAAAGACTAATAACATTTGAAGCTGGCCACAGCATTTTCAACTTTACACGACAGAGGCCATAAAAGACAAACATCTTTAAACACTTGAAGCTAGATAACGGTACCTATTCTGAATACATAACATACTAATTACAATTTATAAAATTATGGAGACAACTGTTTATTGTACCAGGAAATTAAAAATTATCGAACCATCGAAAATATAATATAAACGCTTAAATGAGGTTACGATGATTGGCAAAAATAAGAAACAATCCCAATTTATGGCGGCTAATTTAATCTAAAACAAGCGCATGAGCCGTTGGAGCGTCTTATAAAAAGATGTTTATATTTTTGTATGTATTTTGGGCATATCTGGGACACTGTAAGAAGGCGCTATATTATTTTCAGCATCTTGAAAAATTTCACAACAGATTTTTTATCCAGTACGTTTAAACAAAATAAAGGACATAATAAAAAAATAAAATCAGAAGTAAGCTGAGGTCTCGCAGATATTTTTATCTATTTAGATATGTTGGTCTTTTTCACAAACGAGTTATACTTATTTGGTCTTATTCATATTGACTTAAGGGAGGTTTGAAAGTTTGCTAAAATCGGTTCGCGAAAATTGTCAAAACTTGTTGTTCAAAATAGTCTTTTTACGCTAAAACGTTTATTATCTCTCCAATAAAATCTCCGTTTAAACCTCCGATAAGTCATTATGAATAAGACCATAAATCTATACTAATAATATAAAGCTGAAGAGTTTGCTTGTTTGTTTAATCGCGCTAATCTCAGGAACCACTGGTCGAATCTATCCGTAATCGAAGATTGATCACTGAAAATGGCCGAAAAACTGTTACTGTTATCCAATACGTTTTCATATATATATAAATTAATAGATCTTATAAGTTTAGATCTTTCCGTGTGGTGACGGATTAAGAATACAAGTGTCACCACCCCATTTCCTCCCCACGGTGCTGTAAAAGTCAGCTAAGGGATATTACGCAGATAAAATTCTATGTGAGAGACGGAAAACTCGAATCTAAACCTTATGCCAACATGCCTGGTCAGCGTGGCATATTAGACCACAATCGCTCTGAAAGTTGAGGAGGCTCGTGCTAACGTTAATAGGCTGGAAAGAGAGAGAGGGATAAGTTTAGATACCTTCTACATATTTTATAATATTTTATTTACAAGTTTTCAGAGGCAAAAAGTACTTAAATTAGCACTTAGAAATATATACATGACATTGTAATCTTTAGTTAGTAGTAAGGTTTTTAAATCTTACTTGCCAAAATATTTCAAGTGTACAGATAAATAACAGATGGTATCAATATAAATTATATTGATAATATTTATGTCGCCACATATTTAAAATAGATCTTAATATACAAACATTTCATTCATACCCAATCAATCAATAGCTCAATATCCAATCATTTTGGCCTTTTGTATATTAGCTAGACGTCACAAAAAATGTTATATTAATCAATTGGTTCAATAACAATACGATTTGATTGTATTATTTTCTATTTAGAAACAATTGCGAACTTTACACTCACCGTTGTAGTTTACAGCGATATATTTCTATGTTCACTATGTTCCAGTCCCTTCACAGCTTGGGGAGTCTTTAAGGGCCTACATCAATATTACCGTCGACATGTACCTATTAACACAGCTAGTAGGTATAGAAAATGAAGAATTAGGGATATTTTTTTGTTTACTCAAAATCTACTAAATATATTTTAATTCTGATTTACGTGTTTCTATATATAATAGTTACTTATGTTTTGAAAGTTATTTTATTAGTTAATACGCGATAATAGACCGAAAAATGACAAAAAATTAAAAATGAGAGAGGTTATTTCGCTCAATCGCGTTTCTGAGTTTATGCGATCCTAGATTATATATTGAAAAAACATATACTTAAAAATTAGAGCTCTAGCCATTCAATATAAAGAAAAAATGAAAGCTTTGTACGTAGAAAAATGCACGACAATATTGATGCAGGCCCTTAAGACTTCAGTTGCGATATGAGACTAATCAACGCTTGACGAATTTACTTTTAAATCTCTATTACAGCGAGGACTGAAAATCATTTAATCAATTATACATATTTTTTTAGAATTTTATGTGTTTATGACAGGTCCAAACATTTTTTCCCTACCACCGCGGCACCGGTTCAGGACGTTCTGCTGAGAAGAACCGGCGTAAGAAACTCAGCAGAGCTTTTAAATAAATCAATTTTTTTCAAACAAAATGATAATTGTACTTACAATGCTGATAAAACGTTACAATATAGAATATGTATTGCTCCAGAGCAACCTACTCCCAAGCTTTATCATCTTTAATATAATCAGAAATTTTATAATACGCCTTTTTACATAATTTAGTTTTAATGTATTTTTTTTTAAATTTAGTATTATTATACATCTCAACAGCTTTAGAGAGCCAAGGAGCGTTTGTTATGCAGCGTAGAATGTGGTTTTGGGCAAGTTATAAGTTCATACCTACCTAATGTTAATTTTGCTGGCAGAGCCACAGAGGTATTCCATAAGTCCACGATGTATATCAGTAGTTTGTTATCAGTAAACAGAACGGAGTTTTGCCCCATGCAAGTGTCTAAATCACTATCGTGCTACTCATAAATAGATAAATAAATAGATAAGTAGGAAAGTATTGATTAATAAAATGTTTATTAATAAGTTTAAAATTACTCTAATTATCCAGTTATATGTCTAGGCTAATAAATAAAAAAAAATGTAAAATAAATCATCGCAACAATGAAGAAAAGGTGCATAGCCCTATAAACAAGTCAATAATATGCTGTAAGTTTCGCTGAACCGTCTGCAGCCAGTATCTAGTGAATAGGTTATCAGTGAGGTGAACTACAGGCATGTATCATTATTAATAATGCTAAGTATTATCACGTCAAGATATCGACTCTCTTGGACATTCATACTGAACAAATACCTCACTTTATACACTATAAATACACGGTCACGTCACTCGGTTAACCGCAGCAGGGTTGTCAAGCAGACAGAATTTTTTTTTGTGTGATGATCAAAGAAATAGTCTGGTATTTTCCAATCACTTGATAAAACGTTATTTAAGAGGATCAGAAACAACGACCCACTTATTAGATACGCAATTAAGACATGGTAATGTAAATATATCTATTTAAGGGCTGCGGTTTTATTTAATAAATCTGGCGTATAATCTTACAATGAATAAACTTATTAATTAGTCAATTAAGGCAAATTCTAAGCAGATAACCTAGATATCCCTGTCAAGTGGTATAATAATTTGTAAGTTCCTTCGCAAGGAGATGAATAAATAGAGATAGACGTAAGTATTCATCGTTGTTTATCGGGTACGTCCCTTGAAGCTCATATTGATAGAATAATGAAACATTGGTTATAGGTAGTTATAGCCAAAGTTGTAAGTGCTGTTTCTTCATTTAAGTGTTATGTTGAATGTGTCAAATCAATCTTTACAAAACGAATATCACGTTGACGAAACTTTTAGCAATCCAAAAACGGTTGCCATAATTCGTAACTATTGTGTAAGTTTAGTACAATTATAAACTTGTGTGTGCCATATAAGGTATGAAAGATTTCTTTTATGAATCATGTGTACTGAATAATATTCATATATGTACATACCAAAGCCGTATTTTGAAATTGGCGCCCTGGTCCATTTGATTTGACGTCCCGGGCCAATTCAATTTGGCGCTCTATAAATGAATAGATATACAGCAAAATTTTAAACTTGAAGGCTTTCGCCGCCCTTCTCAGGCTGGCCGCCCTGGGCCATAGCCCCTATGGCCCTAGGGTAAATACGCCTCTGGTACATACACATATCGTTAACATGAAAACATTAAATAAGCAATAAATATGTTATTTTGGGTGTTTTATTTAAACGCACAAGTGTTGAGTGGGAATATTTCTTGACTGTTGATATTACCATTTATCGATTTAGCTTTGTCCATATAAAGATTGCTTGCGTCTTGATTTTAAACGCAACGTTAGGAATCATTTTACTTATTTATTATTTATGATAAGTTGTTCCTTTATAATAAGACTAGCTGTTGCCTGCGACTCCGTCCGCGTGGAATTTAGAAATTTTTCCCCGAATTTGCAACAATTTTCACTACTGCTTCGCTTCACCTGGTCGTAGCGTGATGTTATATAGCCTCAAGCCTTCCTCGATAAATGCCCTATCAAACACTAAAAGAATTTTTCTAATCGGCCCACTGGTTCCTGAGATTAGCGCGTTTAAATAAATAAATAAACAAACCCTTCCGCTTTATAATTAAACTAGCTGACCCAGCAAACGTTGTTTTGCCATACTAAAAAAAAGGTATGAAAAATAGATGTTGGCCGATTCTCAGAACTACTGAATATGCATGTAAAATTTCATAAAAATCGGTCAAGCCGTTTCGGAGGAGTACGGTAACTAACACTGTGACACGTGAATTTTATATATTAGATATTACATAGTATAGATAGTATATATATACTATATAGTATAGATATAGATAAAATAGTTTAGCAAGTATCGCAAAACCTTGTTATGGGCAGTAGATATTGGTACCAATTCTAAGCGCACAACTAAACTAAACTTAACTAAAAAATGAATTTTGATAGTGTCGCTTACACAATTCACCAATGTATACGTAACTCTCTTGTTATAAAAATTGTTTATTATGGACTAAAGATTTTAATTAATATAAATGTGCACAACAAAATAGGCAAATAATCAATATACAGCAGTAGTTGTTTTCATTTTTTAGTTATGTCAAGTTTAGTTCTGCACGTAGAATTTGCACCATTGTTTTTCACCATTAAAGCCTGTCAATACTATTACTCATCATCATCATAATTATCAGTGCTCACAACAGTTCACTATCACTATACTATATATCACTATCACTTTATCGCAATTACAAATAAATTAACAGAAATATTCATCAATTCAAAATATGTTTAACTAGCTGTTGCCCGCGATTTGGTCCGCGTGAAATTTATAAAACTTTTCATCCCTTTTTTCGCAATAAAAGGTAGCCTATGTCCTTTCTCGGGGTCTAAGGATTGTCTGTGCCAAATTTCATCATAATCGGTTGAGAGGTTTAAACGGGAAAACGTAACAGACAGACAGAGTTACTTTCGCATTTATAATATTAGTAGGGATGACGAGCCTCGTGGTTGAGTGGTTCATGTAATGGACTGCCAATCAAGAGGTCGCGGGTTCGATTCCCGCTTGGGACAATCATACGTGTGATTTTTCTAATTATCATACATACAAATGTTTGTTCTGCGTCTGGGTGTGAAATGTCCATGAATAATAATTTATTTAATTGTTCCCATGCAATATTACTATAAACACATCTTAGCAAGTATACTTAAGTAGTATACTAGCTGTTGCCTGGGTCTTCATACGCGTGATATTTAGAAAATTATCCCGGATTTTGCAACATTTTTGACTGATGCTCCGATCCTATTGGTCGCAGCGTGATGTTATTTATCCTTCCTCGATAAATGTACTATCCAACGCTGAAAGAACTTTTCATATCGGACCAGTGGTTACTGATATTAGCGCGTTCAAACAAACAAAGAAACTCTTCAGTTTTATAATATTAGCATAGATTGGTAGTATGAGATATAAAAGCTTCTTTGTAACGACTTATTCACTCTTGTCTTAAAGATAACACTTTAAGTACGATCGATGACTTTTACACAAATGCGTCATTGAATCTAACTGATAACAACAGAATGCAAGTTATAGTAAAATATCAATACACAAGCCCCGTCAAGCTCGTTATTCACCCAGCACTGTTACACACCCGAATAGGGAATGTCCACGGCAAAATTGAATGATTCAGTTTTGATTTTCAGGTGGTTGAAGAAAATAAAGAAGTAAAATAACTTTTCGCTGTATACACCAAAGCTCTATTCTTTTGGCGTGCTTTTGTTAGTTGAGGTATGCACTTACTGAATTTAATACATAATAACTAGGCCACCTGATAAAGGCTTAATTTAGAAAAAATATCCCCTTTAGGTTTTATGGTACGGGTTTTCCCGTTGCAAGCCGTTAGACGAAGGCAGCTCAAGAAAAAATTTATTAAATTTCAAAAGGTGGGTAATGCTTTTGAGAGTATAAACATATTCAACAGTTTGAAAACAAATATGTTTTGTGATTACCAACCAATTAATCATATTTAGTTATCTTCGAGTCACATTTATACCTATAGGAATAATTGTGTTATCAATAAGTAATACGCTACCCCTTCCTAGCAATTATTCAGGCATGATAATGTGGCCATGAGATCAGCGATCTGTTACAATCGGGTGCCTTATAGACCTGTAAAGAATGCACAGATGATATCAGAGATAAATGGTGCTCAATGTACGTCGTATTTTTAACATAAACAAGTGATAATGTATGTGATGAGTAAATAATGTAATTACGAGTAGTAGAAAGCCGTACGTAGAGGGGCGGTCGGTAAAATCCGCCGCGCGCGCAGTGGGTCGACAGAAGGCGCGCGTGATAGTGTTTGCCGACTCGCGCTGTCGACGTCAGTCGCGCGCCCGCGCCCGCTACCGCTAAGCGCGCACCACAACCATCTTTCTATAAAGCGAAGTGGCACCAGCAGTTGCATGCAGTCATACAGATAACATCGTGACAAGTTCACTTAGAACACGATATACTCACCTTAACAAGTGTCATCTTCAGCGACATACACAACAAACTATGGCTGACCACGACTGGGGATACACCTGTGAGAACGGTAAGTGGCCTCAAACAATGTTCAAGTGCAACCACTGAACCACCGCCGCGCCGACCGGTTTGTTTACAACAAGCCATCTGATCTCCCATGCAAATAAATAAACTCGCAGTGTAATAAATAACGCAATAAAAACATACAATTAAGTAAAGAATTGTAATTAACCGGTTTTTACGAAATATATGTAAGTTTTTGCTGTCGTTGTTTATCCGCTATAGAAGCAAAGAAACATTAATACCGGAAAGTCAAACGTAGATACCTACATTTTAGATTTATCTTAAAAATATTATTATTATAAATATATTAAAAGTAAATATTAAACTTCGCAAACTTAGCAGAAGTGAGTGGATACAAATATTTGTAAAGTATGAAGTCGGTTCAAAATATAATGAAATCGTCTTATAAATTAGGTAATTAAGGCGCTCTCGTCCGCTAACTTACGTGCAATAACTTTTATCTCTACAAGGAAAATCTTAGTATAATTTAATAACAAACCATAACAATTTTGCGATTGCAATATACCTTAACTGTTATTTATCTTCCTAATTTCATTGATATAGAAAACTTGTTTCTGCCGCCACCGTTACAACCAATCATATTAATTTAATGATACGAATACGATAATTGTATAAATACATCTGTTTCATTGAATAATACACCTCTGATTAAACATACACACCTACTTTGTAAACAATATTTTCACAAATTCTAACAGTCCGTTGATATCACGCGCCAAAGTACCATAACGGATTTAATAATATTAAATTGTATACAAAAATGTACTTAGTCTTCGCCACGAGTATATAAATATTTGTGTGCAAAACAAAAAAAAATATTTTTACACAGAACTGGATAATAGTGCCAAGAGCTACCGACGAATTGCGTGAGCCGATAGCTGATGGCCTACTTACATCTATACGGTGAGCCGGTTCCACAAACGAAACTTCTTCACACACCACTCGAACCGATACTTCATCAACCTTTATAAGTTGCTTTACGTTTATGCCTTGCAAAAACAAGTTTACCTTTTAAAATCACAAACACGCATAACTGGTTCGTAAAATGCAACAAATTAAGGTAAAAATAATGATTTTCACGTGATCATGGTAAACACGTTCAACAAGGATAAAAAGTCTAATTACTTATGTAAATTCAACTCTTAGAAAGTGGTCAGCAATAAGTCAATCGAACTCGTTCGAAACGAGGTAACTTCTTAACCTTTCCGTAAGCTGTCCGGTCTCCTGTTTACCGAAAGGCTAATCACTTTTCTCAATAAACAGAGAAGCTTTTAACAAGATTTTCAAAATCCTCCCTCATTTCTAAAAATCTTGCCCTACGTAAAGGGACTGAGCATCGAGAAGAAGTCTACATTATCAGAATTTTGTCCTAGACAAACCGATCATCAGCTACTGGTAATCTCCGTATCAGAAAATAATAATGTCATTGCAATTTGACTTTTGTAATTACAATATGAGAAATATAATTTGGGTAACAAACAATTTAGATCAGTCAAGTCAAGGTTAGAACTAAATAATGACGCCATTGAAATAAAAAACGCTAAACTAGACGAAGATATTATCTCAGTCAGCAGTATTTTGTCATTCATGCGCAAGATTTGTAGAAATACTTAATCGCTATCAAAATCTGAACGTTAATAGTGTTCAATAAATTACTTAACTAGATATCACCACTTGTTCTGTTATATCTGCACGTACACAGAAGAGAATTTATGGTGCTACTTAGAATTTTCTAAGTCTAACCGGACCTCATAAAAGGAAGGTACCTAAGAAATCGTAATGTGCGCCCTATCTGCGCATTGATTATTATAACGTATACCTATTGCTGTTTCCTTCTCCAACATTGATGTAATCTTCATAACTTAAGCTACTATATAAAAATAAGTCGGGTTTTCCTTCCTGACGCTATAACTCCAGAACGCACGAACCGATTTCCACGGTTTTGCATTTGTTGGAAAGGTCTCGGGCTCCGTAAGGTTTATAGTTCTTTTTTTTTTTATATTTTTTTAACTTTTTTTGGTATGGCAAAACAACGTTTGCCGGGCCAGCTAGTTCGTTATAAAAATAAAACGCAATAGTTTCAATTTTGGTTCATTGTATCGCCTTGTTGACAAGTATGTCATCCTCGGTTAACTTGAGAACTAAATAATTGTTTTTCTAAGAATCCTCGTCGAATTGTCATAAAGAGCGAGTGAAGTCCGCTCCGTGCTTTATTAAGCGTAACTAATGTGTATGAATTTTCAAAAAGCACGTCATAAGACTGGTTATTCTTCATCTTGTCAGTTAATATGTGACTTACTTATTAAAAAACATTTAAGTATTACAAAGTACCTTGGCAAATTCACTTCACAGTTTCATATTTCATAAAATTAAATGACGATTGTCAATACTCGTTAGTTTAATGCAATGCACGTTTCTTTTATCTTTTTCAAAACAACACTTAATAAAAACATTTAGAAGATAAAATGGTACTCGTGTATTTCTTTGGTCAATAAATAAAAATAATAAATTTATTAGAATCTAAAATAATATTATTGACAGAAGATTAAACAGGACGACGAGGGGATCCAGACGCCTGATTTACTTATGACTTATGAGTTAAGGGCCTACATCAATATTATCGTATATCATCGCCGACACGTACATATTAACACAGCCAGTAGGCACAGAAAATGAAGAATTAGGGATACTTTTCCTATTTACTCAAAATCTACTAAATATATTTTAATTCTGATTTACGTGTTTCTATACATAATAGTTACCTATGTTTTTAAAGTTATTTCATTAGTTAATACGCGATAATAGACCGACAAATGAAAAAAATAAAAAAATTGAGAGGTTGGTTCGCCAAGATTTTCTATCGAGAAAACTTTTTTCAATCGCGTTTCTGAGTTGATGCGATCCTAGATCATATATTGAAAAAACATATACTTAAAAATTAGAGCTCTAGCCATCCAATCTAAAGAAACAATGAAAACTTCGTACATAGAAAAATGCACGAAGC
Source organism: Orgyia antiqua (assembly GCA_916999025.1). Taxonomy (NCBI): domain Eukaryota; kingdom Metazoa; phylum Arthropoda; class Insecta; order Lepidoptera; family Erebidae; genus Orgyia; species Orgyia antiqua. The sequence continues at coordinate 28,742,141 of OU779862.1, forward strand.
TATTTTGGTATCGTCTTAACTACAGAATGATGAGTGTAAATTTTAATTATATTTTGAGGCGCTAACATATCATATCTTTTTGCGCTAGATGATTTGAAAAGGTACTACACGGGCATATTATAAAAAGAATGAGAATAGAAGCCACAACGTTAAACAAATAAACAGGAAATTGTTAAAATCAAATTACAGGTACCTGTGGATAAACCTGTGATGTACTATATACTAGAAATGTAACTACAAAAAAAGGCATTAACTTTATCAAAAGAACGACTCATTAGTTACGCGTCCCACAATAGGGATGTTGACTATTTTTTGGAATTGCTTTTATTTTGTAGATAGCTCTTACTTGAACACCATGACATTATAATTTAAAAAAAAATACACCTTTTCAGTACTTATAAGAAAGCGAAAAATAAAATTATTTTAAAAATTACCGCTAAAACGCTCCAAGCTGTCAAGTGACGGCGATTACGTCAGAACCCTGATAGTAGGGGCGTCCACTTAGAAAAAAGATCGATGTTTTTATCGAATTTAGATTTTATTCTTTTATAAAATAATTGATCTAACTTCTTTTATAATCAGTATTCAATACTAATTGTTATGAAAATATTTGCACTGTCTTCAAAAAAGTATACATAATATATACTTTCGAACATAATATAACCGTATTCTGGTACCTACCCATAACAAAAGCAAGGAAGTACTTATAGCTTAATTTGGGACCAAAGGGCGTTGTGTGAAATATAATCCAATTTCCATTGATAAATTATTATAAAATAGACAGAAAATTGATGACTTTCCCAAATTAGTCTAAGTGTGTTCCAGAAATCGGGGAACATACATAAAAAACAAAAGGTTACGGCGTTTCGAGAGCTTCCAGCTTTTTCTTAATTTGCTTTTCTTCGATATATTCGAGATTTCAATTCCGACATCCTTGGCTATTCGGGGTATTTACGTCACTGCGCCCGATTGGTGTTTGCAGTCACGTGATAATGTGTACAAAATAATGCAATTTAAATTCCTTTTTATTTAATTTTAACAAGATATTAAACTCTCAAAACGATATTTTAGATATCAAAATATTGTCTTCAATCTATAAAACATAATTTTACATGAATTTGTTTCATGAGTCTACATCCCTATTATTCAGCGTTAATCTCATAAATAAACAAAATACTCGTGTGTATGTCAGTGTTCACGAAATCATCTCGCAAAATATGATTGATTATGATGTTAATTATCCAATTGGATCAATGAACGAACTAAAATATACTCCGTTACTATATTATTATAGAATAACCCCATTTCAAATCTAATCTCCCAAAAAGTTGGTAAGAATATCTAAAGTAATTTATTAATTTTGCAATTGACATGCTATGCTTTTACTTAATAAATCCCGCTTGCGGTAAGCACTTTATCCACCGTAATTTGAGTTATTATGAATATCTAATATTGTGTCATGGACTTTTTCTAAACTCCAAAGCTTAATAACATCACCGAAAACCATAATGTCCGAAACCGAAATTGTCCCTGAATTGTTTTTGTAACGCATAAGAAAACTAATGAACTGGTTTGCTTAATCTGAAAGATTTGCATTGACAATGAGAAACTCAGTCTCCTTATACATGGGAAAATAGGAAATTGCTGAAATTTCTTGCTTTCTGAAAAATCTTTATTTGACGAATGTGCAGTATATTACTGTAGGTACTTGTTTGGATAATTTAAAACAATATAGAAATAGCTTTTTAAATAATTAACTTTATTTATAAATTTTGATGCATTTTATGTCACTAATAATAACAATGCAAGGTCTTGAAAATTGTCATTTCAATATGATGTTTGCAGCACAATGGCGTAGAATATAAAATGTCGTTAGATTTCCTTCTGACTATATGAAAATTATATTACTAGTAACATAAATACTAAGAATATTATAGCATTATCCATAAGATTATCTATTTGAATTCAAGTGCAGTCAATTTGTATACATGTACACTTTTTGATCAGTTCATTGGGCATCGGCATATCTTCTTCGTTACGAAATTATTACAAGATTACAATATAGTGTTTCATAACAAAGATTCATAATTTGAAGAGTTTTGCAAGATTTAGATAAATCTTTAAAAAAAAACAGTGATTGTGTCTGTTTTTTGTAGTTCCAAATTGAGACCCTAATTAAAAATTTCGTGATGTCGACTTCAGTTCAGATGTACGAAAAATATTATGAACGTGTGGGAATTTTTTTTTCGCAATAGTCGTAAATCTTAAAAGCAGGTGAAATAGTTTACAAAAAGAAATAAAAACTAAAAAAATACGGTAAACAATAAGCAATCGGCTGTGCGCGGCGAAAATGCGGCTACTTTTTTTTCTAACAAATTGAGAAATGTAACTTTTGATAGTCTATATTCTGTACTAATAGATTCAATTGAGCTTTGCGAAGTACTTAAATTCTATCCCGTTGTTAAACCTATGTGAAAGAACACCCTATCAGCTAATAAATTCAAAAAAAATTCAAAAATTATTTATTGTCTCAAAATTCTTACATTTAGCATATCCCTGGCCCCTACGCTAGTAAAAACTGTGTTGCAGGGGCCAGTGTCCACCCCCATTAAAATAATTGTACAATTTAAATTTCATTATGATAATTATAATATAATTTTCAAAATAATAATTTCAAATAATAGAGTAAAATAAATAATAAAATAACAATCTTTCGAAAATATTAATAAGCTTGCATGCAATTTTTTTTTTTTTTTTTTTTAATTCTTTTCTACAATTAAATTATGGCTACTGTGTGTGTATTTTGTATGTTATGTGAGTATGGTGTGTGTGCGTGTGTGTAAGTGTGCGTGTGATCATTAGCTGTCAATTACGCTTGCGAGTAACACGTCACAGCCATATACCTAGTTAAATAACAACATTAAGTAGATTTTCTGTGCTATCATAGTCTAATGTTTTTAACCAGCTGAAAACTATTTTATTAAAATTTCTATTAGTTAGTTTCTATTAGTGTCACAACCCTGGGCAGGGATGGAACTTGTTTCTTATGGTATCTCCGTAATATCTCATGAATATAGATTTGCCTAACAGACAAAACTCCTGTCTCGTTATAAAGCGATTTTGTAGGGTACCTATAAGGCAAATGCATAAGCACTTTTAGCACAGCACGTTGTGCTCTCTCTGCACCCATGAGAACAGTCTTACCTGCGCCACCCCAGGCACAAATAGAATACCGTATAATGCATTCACACAATGCCCTATATGTGCTGAGCAGTATCTTGGTGTCACAAATGCTGCGCATATTTTTGAGTACGTAGATCATTTTTCTGATTCTGGCCGTAACCGCTTCAATGTGAGCACCCCAGGTAAGTCGGTCATCGACATTTACACCTAGATACTTAATTGTGGATACTCGAGAGATAATGGCACACCCACAATCACGGTCACTTGGTACCATTCGGTTACAAGGGAAAGTATGCATTTTCAGGGTAAAGCTAGGTTTGTCCTTGGTTGTCTTGCTGAAGCACATTAGATAACTTTTATTGATGTTGAGAGATAGTAGGCTATCCTCTAGCCATGCTGTAATTTTGGCAAGAACGTTTTCCGTCTCCTTGAGCACATCTTCCCAGGACTGTCCATGAAAGAGTAAAACAGTGTCATCAGCATACAGAACAGAATCTACACACGGCGAAGAAACAGCCTCGGCTAAATCATTTATGTACACAAGAAACAATGTCGGACCAAGCGTGCTTCCCTGTGGCACTCCATAATCGCACGGCAAGCTATCGCTGTCATGGCCAGCCACCCTAACATTTTGAGATCTACCAGTTAAGTAATCCTTGAACCATTCCAGGACCAGACCTCGCATGCCCATGTTTTCAAGTCTTGTTAGTAAAATGGGTACAGATACAGTGTCGAATGCTTTCTGGAGATCTAGGAAAACTCCTAGACATTTATCACCTTTATCCAAGTACGATGTGATATTGGTTGTCAGAGTCAAGATAGCATCCTCAGTAGATCTTCTTTCCCTAAATCCAAACTGATTTTTGCATAGACTTTGATATTTTTCTAAATAACTGGTAATCCTTTTATTAACGACCTTTTCTAACACCTTTGATAATGTTGACAGAAGTGCTATAGGTCGATAGTTGGATGGGTCCGTTTTATCACCTGTCTTAAATATCGGGCACACAACAGCTTTTTTAAATATTTCCGGGAACGTACCGGACTCAAGGCTCAAATTGCACAGATACGCGATAGGTACTGCAAGCGAGTTTATGTTAAGTTTCAGAATACGCGCATTAATCTCATCACACCCAGGTGCACTACGTGATCTGAGCCCTAAAATAATGTTTCGGATTTCAACTGGATCAGTGGGCATGAACGACATTGACTGAAGAGGAGTGTCTTTCTTTCTAGCCTTTTGTGCAAGTTCGCGTTCTGTAGTATTCATTTTATTTAATATGTTATTGGCCAGACTGCGTCCAATAGATGTAAAATATTCATTTACTCTGTCAAGTGAAGCTTTACTAGAGTGATGGACATTCAACAGTTCCACAGCGACAGTGTTACTATGATTGATATTGCATACCTCTTTGATGATTTTCCACGTTTCCTTTATATTACCTTTATTTAAGTTTAACTTTTCTTTATAGTACTCAATTTTTAGATTCTTAACAATACAGTTGCAAACGTTTCTATATTTTAAATATTTTTCTTTTAATATGTTATCAGTAGGCATCATAGCAGATCTCTTGTGAAGAGAATCTTTTCTACGTATACACTTGACCACCCCTTCTGTGATCCAAGGTTTTAGCGGTTTTCGCCGGTTTGATGTTTTACAGGTGACAGTGTTATCAGTAATAACCTTCTGCAAAGTTTTAGTCAGTACAGTTGAAGCGAGGTTCACATCAGTGACCCTGTATAGGTAGTCCCACGATTCGTTTGAAAGTGTTTGTTCAATAGAAATATAATCGACTTTTGTTTTATTGTGTGCAGTCTTATTTTTCCCAATACCGGACTTTTTAATGTGGAGCAAGATTGGAGAGTGATCAGTTACCATATGTTCAAAAACAATGGAGTTGCACTGTGAAGTACATTTTATCATAAAGTGATCAATACATGTGCTAAGTCGTGTAGGTTTGTTAACAGCTTGAATGAGACCATGATAAGCCATTAAATTCAAATAATCCATGGCTGAGGAAGTCAGGTCGTTAGGCATGATATTGATATTCACATCTCCAGTCAAGATGATGTTAGTTGTATGTAATGTTGATAATATTAAATAAAACATAAAACTTAGTTATTTAGTTAAACTGATTAAACATTTGCTTCTGATCGATTCTACTTAAATGTAGTGTCTTATAGGCTTTAATAACACAAGATGAATAATACATTTAATAAGTATGCGATTCATCTCATTTTCATGAGCCTCTATTACTAAGTGCTCCGTGCCCATGTTCAGTTAAGTAATTGGTATAAAAACGTACATATCTGTTATCGTTTGCCTAGTAGAAGCTCATACAGAGATGGCAAGGTGAGGACCATTTGTGTTCATTTTGAATAAAACTATTTAAATAAAACTACTTTTTACGGATTTAGACGCGTAGATTTGTTTTAAATTTTGGCCTGCCGTTTCGGAGACTTTGCAGACTGGTAATGGTAAGTACTTGCAGCTAAGCTATTCGGATTTTGATTAGCATTAAGATAAAATGACCGCAACGAAACAGTCAACGCTTCTCCATGGAAACTCACTGAGAAAAGGCACTTATATTCTTAGACTATCATCAAATCATGCGGATAATGTGAACTGTATACATTTATCCTTTAAATTATCCTTCATAACTTTATGTAGCTCCGATTGATTTTTACTGCGTCTATTTTTTTACGACAAATTCAATAACAATACTTTCAAATTACCTTTCAAAGGTGAATTATTGCGTATCGGAACTTTAAACTGCTTCGGGTAATACCTGATTCAATTATTGCAATATTTAGCTTACAACATGATCACATCATTCATTATCACAACTATAAAAATCCGTCAAAGTTTGCTTGTCTATTTAGCAGATAAATATGAAAAGTAACACATTAAAATATAGATATTTAAATTATCTGTTATAAAGAGCTATAAGAGGATTCGAATTTGTCATTGGACTTGATAATGATTTTTTCCAAAAGGTTGTACACGGTCTAATGATTTTAGAATAAAAACAGTTTCCTCGTGACTAACCCACGGTACCTAAAAACTATAAACAGTGACTAATAATAAATAATGAACATTCATCTATTTATTTTGTTAAGTACTGTCTGTTACCGTTAATTGTACTTACATTGATAAGTCAGAGAAATGTAAGCCAATTTTATGATGACGATCAAAGATTAGCGGGAGAAATCAGAATAGTCTCAATATGTATCAAATATTTACACTGTTTTTTTTTAAATACTGGTCCAAATTGAATTAAAATTTAAAATTAAATTTAAAATTAAAGTTTCGTTACACATTAGGTTAACTTTCACAGCAGAAAAAGAAACCAAATAATCCCTACATTAGTAGGGACTTATATATTATTTTCTAACACTTGCGCGACTCATCTGTTTAAATAAAACTACTTTTTACGGATTTAGACGCGTATATTTGTTTTAAATTTTGGCCCGACGTTTCGGAGACTTTGCAGTCACCATGGTCACGGGTGAGACTCACCCGTGACCCGTCTAAATGCGTAAAAAGTAGTTTTATTTAGACTTATATATTACTTTCGCATTTATAATATTAATTATAAATGTGAAAGTAACTCTGTCTGTCTGTCTGTTACGCTTTCCCGCTTAAACCTCTCAACCGATTTTGATGAAATTTGGCACCGACAATCTTTAGACCCTGAGAAAGGACATAGGCTACCTTTTATAGCGAAAAAAAAATTTTTCCTAATTCCACGCGGACGGTGTCGCGGGCAACAGCTAGTTCATTCATAAAAACTGATTTGCATCTTCTAATTCAACAAAACCTTTCTAACGTCAATTTTTCTTACATAAATAAAGTCTAAATCGATGTTTCTGCTTTGTCTAATAAACTAAATAAATTGGTACTACACTACTTACAACTCTGAATTAGCACTAAAGACGGTGTATTTAAGTTAAAAGTTGTGCACGCAGAATCGGTACCATTAACATCCATATTTATAATTGTTTTGCTTGAATATATCTTGTCTAATATATAAAATTCACGTGTCACAGTGTTAGTTACCGTACTCCTCCGAAACGGCTAGACCGATCTTTATGAAATTTTACATACATATTCAGTAGGTCTGAGAATCGGCCAACATCTATTTTTCAAATTTTTTTTTGTATGGCAAAACAACGTTTGCCGGGTCAGCTAGTCTAATATATAAAATTCACGTGTCACAGTGTTAGTTACCGTACTCCTCCGAAACGGCTTGACCGATTCTTCTCAAATTTTACATACATATTCAGTAGGTCTGAGAATCGGCCAACATCTATTTTTCAATATTTTTTTAGTATGGCAAAACAACGTTTGCCGGGTCAGCTAGTCTTATATATAAAATTCACGTGTCACAGTGTTAGTTACCGTACTCCTCCGAAACGGCTGGACCGATTTTTATGAAATTTTACATGCATATTCAGTAGGTCTGAGAATCGGCCAACATCTATTTTTCAAACCTTTTTTTTTAGTATGGCAAAACAACGTTTGCCGGGTCAGCTAGTCTAATATATAAAATTTACGTGTCACAGTGTTAGTTACCGTACTCCTCCGAAACGGCTTGACCGATTCTTCTCAAATTTTGCATACATATTCAGTAGGTCTGAGAATCGGCCAACATCTATTTTTCAAACGTTTTTTTTTTAGTATGGCAAAACAACGTTTGCTGGGTCAACTAGTTATATATAAAATTCACGTGTCACAGTGTTAGTTACCGTACTCCTCCGAAACGGCTTGACCGATTTTTATGAAATTTTACATGCATATTCAGTAAGTCTGAGAATCGGCCAACATCTATTTTTCAAACCTTTTTAGGGTTCCGTATTTTTGTATGGCAAAACAACGTTTGCCGGGTTAGCTAGTAATATATATATAAAAGTGAATTACAAATAGGTTTAAGTATAATTTTGGTCGTTTACTGCCACATTGTCATATTTGGGGTAGGCACAATTTAAACTTCCGGAAATCCGCACAGGAAATAATTTGTTATCAATAATAATATGTTTAAAATTTATTAATAGCAATGTCAATAACCTAACAGAGCAATAGTCAGTGACCGACATACTGGCATAAATAGTTAGAGTCGCAAAAAATAACTGGATCCGAGGTTTTGTATTCGTCTTAAATAGTGAACGGATATATTTAGATAGGATGCTGTAGTTTTGAAATGTATGAAGCTTGTATGATAAATCATATAAGTTATACATATTAAATTATTAAAAAGATTAGAGCGTAGTCTAACAAACAATAACGAAAATGGACTAACTGGAAGTTTAGTGTATTTTAAGAATTTATAACGTGAAACAACTAACTATGGAGCACAATGATAATATTTCTTAAGAAACTTAAGAATGACTATTTTAGAATAACAGTTATTGTATATTACTTGGTAAAATCATATAATTAATTATTAATAAATGTGATTTATAAACTATTGTTAAATACAATATTATGCAGTTGAGTGTAGGTGTTTTTGTATCTGAGAAACCGACGAACTTTGACGACCTCGGTTCTGTGTCATGAAGGTTAATCGCACAACTGACAATTTCCAACTTCTATAACCTCTTAAAATTGTAATAAGGAAATAAATTACAACACTGAAGGTGTGGTTCTAATTGACTGATGATCATTGTACAGGGAACTTACGGTTAGACGTTTTATCAATTTTAGGTTAACGACGGAAGTTAAAGTCAATTAACTTTGGCATATAGTTCTCGATATGTTTATAATTATTTATAGTTTTAATTAAATATGATACGACCATACCCACCGCATGGATAACTTTTGTTGTATTGTATTGCTTTAATTGCTTCTTAAGCCTCTTGTCACAACACAAGAGGCTATATTGATAATTGTTCTAAAACCGAATAAAGAAGTTATTATTATTAATTCAGTTCGGTAGTGGGTTTTTAATTCGCTAGGTAACTAATACTCGCCCACAAAAAAAAATTAATAAATAAACGTTGATAAATTATACAAAAAGGCCATCATCTCGAACCATTCCATCTATTAGAAAACCGCATCAAAATCCGCTGCGTAGTTTTGAAGTTATAAGCTCACATACATACATTGTTTTATAATAAGAAAAGATTATTGATAGATCTTATTTTACAAGCCGTCATTTTGAGACCATTTAAAAGAAAGTACTCCCAAGGCAGTGAAAGTGACTTCCTTTTTACTATCTATTTATAAGTGCAGTAAGAGTAAATAATTAATCTGTTTAAGATAAAAATTGGTCAAGTGCGAGTCGGACTCGCGCACGAAGGGTTCCGTACCATTATCTATGCATCTTAAGGCAACGTTATTAGTATCGAGCAAGAAACGGTAAAAAACCATGTTTGTTGTATGGGAGCCCCCCTTAAATATTTATTTTATTTTATTTTTAGTATTTGTTGTTATAGCGGCAATAGAAATACATCATCTGTGAAAATTTCAACTCTCTAGCTATCACCGTTCTTGAGATACAGCCTTGTGACAGACGGACGGACGGACGGACGGACGGACGGACGGACGGACGGACGGACAGCGAAGTCTCAGTAATAGGGTCCCGTTTACCCTTTGGGTACTGAACCCTAAAAATGACTGCTGGAGGAGGCCCAGACGCACCATCACGCTATTATTTGATGTTTGTATTCCGTTTCAATTTTACTCATTTTAACAAATTAGTTAATTCCGAAATTTTCAATTGTTGAATTTTATTTATTGAAAACTCATTAGTAGTGGGCAATTCAAATCAATCGTCGAAAAATAAAACTCAAACGATACGTCTGATTAACGGGTTAAGGTTATCTCTTTTACTCGTTATAATTGGATATAAAGCAGTTTATTTATTTTAACAAATTAGTTTTAAAACAGTCAAATATACCTAATAGATAAAACACAACAAAAATTCAAATTTACTGATTTGTGTTGTAGAATATCATAAATATGGTGGGTTTAGCGAAGCCAACAAACCAATAAACGTTTCGCATTATATGGTAAAATAACTTATATTTTATTATGCTACAGACATAATAAATTAAATTATAGATACATACATTCAGCTTAACTTTATAATAAGTTTAAATAAAGAGAATCTCCGTAGCATCTGCAAGTAATTTAATACTCATTGAGTAATTAGATAACTATTATTATAGTAGAGCTTTGCGTGCAAAGCTAGTTCGGTGTCATGATAAATGAACCCAAGCTGTGTTGGGTTAATTGACTGTTATTTAAAATAACCATATAATCTACTACAAAGGTCACAATACTATAATAACAAAATAGTTTATCTTCTGTAATCATACCGTATGTTTATGTTTTATAATACTACGGACAGACGACATATTTTTTTATCACAGAGCATGCTACGATCCAGATTAATTTTAAACTCGTAGCTATTAATACAATAATGCCTTTTATATTAGTTTTTTGTCGCATTTATTAAGAAGAATAACATACTCTGCTGTTTAATAAAATAAAATTATAAAAAATTATTATGGAAAATATTTAGTTATTCGCTTAATTTAATTAGCTACACTTTTTCATTGTTTGTTTAGTTTTCTAATATACTTATAAGCTTTTTAAGATTATAAATACATATCTGTCCTTAATATAGATAAATAAAGATGGAAGCAGAATTCGAACCCACGTTCACGTCCCACACTATTCAGCAATCCCGCATGATCATCACTTATTAACTCTAGCATACATTGTGACACGGACTAGATCTAGTTCCTACTAAACACAGTAGACACACATAGGACGTATCAATCATCTTATCGCTGCTCGTTACTGGAAATGTAATTTAATTATGTAAGCAAACAAAATATTAAACGTCTTGTATATAAATTAGCGCTTAGCTTAAAAGATTAATGGTGTTAAACATACATTCGTTCAGCTTTAAGTATCAAAAATATAAAAAATATCCCATTTGGGCATATTAATTATTATGCACAGATATTTGATTCTTCATTCTTTCTTCTATCCCCCGAATGACTTATATCTTGTAATGTACTGATTGTACTGACCCTATTTCGATGGAACATGCTTGAAATCCAATAGTATGTGCGTACGCTGGTGCGTACCTATTGCTTCAAGTACTGCACTCAATTATCTAACTGTGATGTAATTGTTGAAGATAAATAAAATCTTAAATTTAAAAATGTTAGATCAAATTATGGGTAGTTTCTATAGGACATATTTAGCTGATCTCTACCGAGAACCCTACTTCTTGATGTAGATAAATGTCGTCCGTCCGTGAATCTTTCTCAACAGCTAAATTGTCGAACGACGGGAACGTTCACACATATAGCCATTTACACACGGTACTATAAATGGTATAGCGTTGATATATAAATAAGAGTATTGTAGACGGTGGCGATTGTTATTGATGTATTAACACATCCGCTCCTGGGGGGAACTCGATTACTAAAATATACTAGATACACCTATTAGTATCTATTCCCGCTGTGCTAGTTTTTCATATAAATTAATATGGTCAGAGATGGTATATTCCACTCGTATATATTTATTTATTTGTCTGAGGTCTGCTGTAAATAAATAAATGTTGAAAGTAAATATCGTTTGATCTTTAAAATTATAAAGTGTAAATAATAAATGTTTATATAATTGATCTCTCCCACACACTTCATAGGCCCATTTATGGGATCGGGAATTATCCAAAACGTAGATATCTGCCATTGTAAAATAATTTAGTTACCACTTACCACAAAACAAATAGTCAAATTATGTAACTTTTAGAAAATCAAGCCATGATAACATTAAAACATTTTTTCATTAAAGTAGCTAGTGTATATATGACCGTTATAATCATTCGCCTTAGCTAATCCTTACTAATTATAAATGCGAAAAGCAGAACGACAATCTAAAATTTTGACGAGCTTATGTGTTAACCAAACCATAGTGCGATTTAAAAAATCTGTACAACGCCATCTATTGAGCGGTAATAGTAAACTTCTGTTAGGTATGATTTCTAAATTTCACGCGTATGAAGTCGCGGGCAACAGCTTCAAAAAATAAAAGAGCTGTAATCTTGAGAAGAATAAACAAATTCTTGAGTCAATCTTATAACGAAACTTCTTAATAATTTAAAGGAGTAAATAAACCGTCAACTTTAAAGAGCAATTACTGGGTTCAAAAGAAATGAGGATGTGCGGTTTTCTAGTTAAGTAAACATGGAAATTGATCTTATGACTGAGCAACGCAAATTGTTGGAATCAAATGCGTGGGTAACGAATGATAGTCTGAATGGTCATTAAGTGTAGTAAAACATTATATACGGTACTACAAGGTATTCATAAATATTTTAATGTTTCAGTTTTCTTTAAGTTTATGTCAAAATAATAATGGTTGGCGTTACGGTAAAGGAGTGGTTAATATTATCTGAGTATAGCGTATAATGTACATAGTATGTGTAGATACGTTATGTTTACAAGTATTTATTGTTTACCCAGTCCAAGTTTGTTACTAACTTTAAGTCACGCATGATTTGTTGCGGATATAATTGCGTACATCTGGCCGATCGTGTACATAAAAAAATATAACTAACCGTTTGCGAGATTTCAATAAGGCCATTTTACAATTCAAAAATAACAATATTTTGAATAAGTAGTGAATTAACTTAATTGATAAACGGTCTTATTCATAACGACTTATCGGAGGTTTAAAAGTTCGCTAAAATAGGTTCGCGAAAATTGTCAAAACTTATTATTCATAATAGTCTTTTTACGTTAAAACGTTTATTATCTCTTCGATAAAATCTCCGTTTAAACCTCCGACAAGTTATTATGAATACGCCCAAAAAAGTTTACAGTCACTAAAATATTTTATTGTAACTGCGAATGTTAAGCTATGTTAACGATTTATGTAGTGCATACGCATTAAAAAATTTAAGTTATGATAACATAATCTACTTGGTTACATCTATCATACTGACGAGGCAGCCATAAAAAATACAGGGACAGGTACAACAAAATAAAACGTAGTAAACTGTTTTAGCGGAGAGTCAGTGGCATCCTCTGATAAGATAACACAACATGGAGTGACGGATGGTTATGACTACTAGATGTTGACTCGTACAACATGCTTAAATATTCTAGTGATCCGCGAATTTCAACCACGGAAAATCTTTTCTTACGTCATGAGGAGCCCTCAATTATTTATTTAATTATTACACTAAGAGAAAACGCATGCATAATGCACTACAAGAATATCGATAACTTCCTTTTACGGAATTTTTGCAAATCTTAATAAGTATCAACGTATTTAATCTTTAAATGAATTCAAATTAAGCCTACACGTTTGGGAAAAATAAATAAAAACTGTTTGAAAAGTCGACAACTTAAATAATTTTTATTTGCAAAGCAGTTTTATCACGATTGACAATACTTTGTAAATATAAAATTAAGCTTTATATAAATTACAATAATATGTACGTAGTACTTATGGTATAGTGATTTACGAGAGTATACAGGGTGTGGCGTAATTAATGGATAAGCCTGTGCCTGTGGATAAGCCTCCTACTGCGCTATACGAATATGTATATTTTTAATTAATCCTATGTATGGTCTTGAAAAAAATGGCATAAGTCATGTTTTTCATAAAATGACTACTTTCACTAACCAATTCTGCTACTGTTGCCACAATTTTCAAAAGTTTTGCTTTCTGTTTTTTTTATAATACAGCTTAAGAGTTGAATTATTGCAAGCAATAAAGAATTCCCTATTCGTAATACAAATTTTTTGAAAATTATGCATGAAATATCAAAAAAGGGTTATTGATTATTCAATTTGTTGACTTTGTACATCGTCTAGCTTAAAAAATCTTTATGGGAGTTGATTTGCCCAATATCTTACAAACATGCTTGTTTTATGCAGTTTCCGAAATGGTATAATACTTATTGTAATACTTATTAAGTTTGATGTGATATTAAAGAACCAAATGACACTCGTAAAAAAATGTTCTTATTGTGATTTAATTAATCAAATTAATACTGTTAACTTAAACAAACTGTCAGTGGTATTTTAACTTATCTGTCTGAGTTTACCAGTGGGAATGTTAGTCGTTGAAAAAAAATAACAACTTATTTAATTTTTTTTATTCTAAAGATGCAAACACTACATAAATTTTATTTTACAAAAAATGTTCGAAATGGCGGCCACCTGCGGCTATGCAGGCCCTGCATCGACGGATAAATGACCGCTTTAGGCGTCGGATGAAGCCGGACCTCTTGATTTCATCAGCGGCTTCAAAAATCAGGGCCTTTAGTTGTTCCAGGGATGCTATTTCTTTTTTATACACTTTTTCTTTTAAACACCCCCAGTAAAAAAAGTCTAGAGGGTTCAAATCAGGGGACCTTGGTGGCCACAAAATGGGACCCAAACGACCTATCCACCTCTCATTGTACTCATCATTGAGGTAGTTCCGTACAATTCGTGCGTAGTGAGCGGGACAACCATCATTTTGTAACCAGTAGTTTTCTGGCACATTTAAACTTTGTAATAGTTCCGGCAACATATTTTGCAGAAAATTTAAATAATTGGGACCTGTTAGTGTCTCGGATAGTTCGACGGGCCCAACTATTTGTCCATTTAAAATTCCTGTCCAAAGGTTCACTTTAAACTGGACTTGAGCTCGGTCTTGCCTTATGTTTCTCGGATTGGTTGCCTGCCAACTATGAAGATTGTGCATGTTGACGTAGCCATTTCTTTTACATGATGACTCATCGCTCCACAGTATTTTGTCAAAAAACGCCGAATCTTCGCGTATTTTTCGCAACATGACGCGACAAAATTGGACTCTAGGCTCATAGTCTCGTGTCATTAGTGTTTGCACCCTTTGATAGTGATACGGGTGAAGCTCATGCCTGTGCAGAATTCTGCCCACAGTACGCGTATCTACACCGGTTCCTCTACTTAACTCACGAATTGATAACTCTGGATTAGCACGCACAGCTTCTAGAACTTCGTCATCACGATGTCGTCGAGGTCTGCCTTCCGAAGCACCGCCAACACCGGTACCAGGCATTCGCCCTTCGCTAAAAGCGATGTGCACACGTGTAAACACCCGGTAGTCTGGGTGTCGCAAATCGGGGTATCTTCGACGATATTCGCGTGCAGCTTCATTTGCATTGCAGTTACACAGGCCGTAAATAAGATGCATATTTGCATACTCTTGAGGAGTGTACGTATGACGCGGCATGATCAGTAGTCCAGGGATATGTAGAAGTCGTCGATAATATCACAATTGTCCAATTCGTATAGCAAAAACAGAGTCCGTAGTACATAAGCCAAATTCACGTCACAATAACAAACACGATAGAGCAAACGATATGTGCGCAAGAGACGATAGTCAAAAGAGCACTAACTTTGTTAAACAAGTTCAAAAGCTGTTTTGTTGTTTGTGAGAATAATAAAAATCTATCTCTGTCGCACAACTGTTATTTACCTGACATCAAAATGCTTTGTCTCTGTCTTATGATAAGACTAACCGTCTGGATTTGCCGTGCGATAAACAACCACAAGTAGTTGACTTAGAGTCGTTATCTGCTTACCCTATTCATGGTGGATGACTACCTGCTCCCGAGCACCCAAAAAAGGGTCCATTGTGAATGACTACCTGCTCCGGAGCACACAAAAAAGGGTCCATTCAAACTGTTTACAAAGACATGTTTAAGATAAATTAATAATTCTGTTAAAGAAAATTAGGGTATTTTTTTACAACTGTCGTTTTTTTTTAAAACCTCGTGAAATGTAATAAGTATTATACCATTTCGGAAACTGCATAAAACAAGCATGTTTTTAAGATATTGGGCAAATCAACTCCCATAAAGATTTTTTAAGCTAGACGATGTACAAAGTCAACAAATTGAATAATCAATAACACTTTTTTGATATCTCATGTATTTTTTCCCAAAATTTGTATTACGAATAGGGAATTCTTTATTGCTTTCAATAGCTCACCTCTTAAGCTGTTTTATAAAAAAAACAGAATGCAAAATTTTTGAAAATTGTGGCAACAGTAGCATAATTGGTTAGTGAAAGTAGTCATTTTATGAAAAACATGACTTATGCCATTTTTTTCAAGACCATACATAGGATTAATTAAAAATATACATATTCGTATAGCGCAGTAGGAGGCTTATCCACAGGCACAGGCTTATCCATTAATTACGCCACACCCTGTATATTGTACTTACTTTACAATTATGTTAAGTTTACAATTTAAGTGCAATTTAGTGTAGTTGTTAGTCTTTAGTTTATTTACGTATTAGAGAAATTTCTGGCAATTTTACATACATATTTAAGCGTGCGTATGCTCATACAAAATGATGGCCATACAGATGTCACAAAATTAATAAGAACATAAAGGTATATGTATTATTAATCGATTGCAACGATAAAAACGGAGATATTGTTATTTCTGCTATTCATTATGTATGATGAGAAGACGAATGGAGATCGAATATATTTATGATGAATAGTAATATATATTGAAGTGGCACGCCCCGCTGGCAGTAAATTGAGTAGCGTGACGTGTGACGTGTCGCTGACGATGGGTCGTCGTTCTCAAGCCGTGATCTTCGTAAAGAATTTGTAGGTGTACACCCGACGTAATCCCCATTCGTTTAGAGATAATGAGATATTTTAAATTAACGTAAACATACAAAAATAGTGAACACAACGATATTGTATATGCATATCTTTACTGAATCACTGGCTACGTTCTTCAGTTCGTATTATTTTCTATGGGCTCCACACGTGGATACTTATTTATAGCTAAACAAAATTATGTAAGCAATTAAAGAATACTTTCTGCAGTTACATAAATACATAAACTTGTTTTAGTTGATAAATATACACAAGACGCTACTGCTTAAATTCAGTAGTACTTCGTAACCGTAATTTTAAACGCTTGTTACGATTTCAACTTCAAATATTTGTTTCTCCACTTGACATACATTTATACACATGCTCTGGAATATCTAATTAAATTGTGATAGTTCCGAAAACTGGAAAATCCTTTTATTTTATAAGCGTTCAACGACTATAACAACATGTATGTAGGTAACGAATGTAGCTAAAATGTAGCATAGCACTAAGCTGGACCATTAAGTTAACAATTATGAAATCTGATAGTCAGAAATTTTCTGTTCGTTGATACAGCATAAATATTTTATGTAGGTATTTATTTTATCAATCAAGGCGTAACAGAAAACAATATATGGCTGTTAAGACTCTAGGATTAAAAAGGCTTTATTTGATTTAATTTGTTCCTATAAAAATGCAAAATCATCCAGATATATTTATTTTAATGGAGCCAAGGTAATTAAGTAAGTCAGAGATACGTTATGTTGACGCTTGTCAGATATCATTATCAGAGTATACCATGAATGAAAGTCTGACGCACAGATAAATGTTTTATGATGCTACGTGATACTGTTATACCACACTATACATAATTATCTTTTTATCTTTACAGCTACTTATACATTGAATTAAAGTTGACATTCCTAAAATTCTATTATCACCAGTTAATTACCACTGTTGCTTTAACGTAACAATTAAACCACAGAAGTGCAAACAGGTGGTTCATGTGTTTGCCCTTTTAGTGGTCATTCAATTCAAACCACATTGTAAATTCCTCCCCATCATAGTTCTGACGTGATTAGAGGTATATTAGTCAACATAATACTTTTTATTTACCTTTACCGTGTAGTACGTTATTGCTGTCATTATGAGGCTCTTTTCTCGTCGATAAATACTTGTGAGAATATAAAACTAGCTAGGCTTTAAAAATTGTTCAATTCAACTGTAATAGACACTAATGGTCTTATTCATAATGACTTATCGGAGGTTTAAAAGTTCGCTAAAATTGTCAAAACTTTTTATTCATAATAGTCTTTTTACGATAAAACGTTTATTGTCTCTGCGACAAAGTTATTTTTTAAACCTCAATAAAACCTAAATAAAGTTATTGTTTAAACCTCCGATAAGTCATTATGAATAAGACCATAAGTCAAATAATGCTGCAGATGAATTTAAAACAAATTCTTAAGAATTTAGATAACTTGTTTTTTAGAAATAGTTCGTATGTATAATGTAGTGATGAATACTAATTTTAACTTGGTTTGCAGGACCCGCGACATGGACGGAGAAGTTCCCAGAAGCTCGCGGTGCCAGACAAAGCCCCGTGGACATAGACACATCGCGGATAAGCAGCGGAGGCAGTGCCTCGCCATTAAAATGGAAGTACTCAGTGAACCATCCCCGATCAGTTGTTAACCCTGGATATTGTTGGCGTGTTGATGAAAATGGATATGATTCAGGTACGGACTATAACACACATAAATTAATTAACAGTCAAGTTTTGTGTATTTCTCATCAGACTCGAACTTTTGTTCCCATTTGACGTTAGTGATTCTCCCAATCAGTTTGAATATGAAGAATTTTATGTAATAAATTGAATCCATGTAACTTTAACTCGCTAAATAACAACTCATAGGTAAACGAAATAAAATCCAGTTCAACATAAATAGGTTCACGATAAACAAGACAATTCAAATGAGTGCTTTTGTATGTGTAGAATAGAGTGTACAGTGTGTACACCATGCGTTGAATCTGTATATTTTTCTATGGATTTATTTTATGCGTACCTATACACAATCACAGCATACTTATGCATAATGCGTAAATGCTTATCCTCCTACATCTATAATACACAAGCTTTATTTCGTTTGCGAACCGTTGCCCCGTGGCTTAATCATAAATATAGTTGTGTATTTATTATACATATTGAAACAGACATACTTAGTATCTATACTATAACTAGCTGACCCGGCAAACGTTGTTTTGCCATACTAAAAAAAAAAGTTTGAAAAATAGATGTTGGCCGATTCTCAGACCTACTGAATATGTATGTAAAATTTGAGAAGAATCGGTCAAGCCGTTTCGGAGGAGTACGGTAACTAACACTGTGACACGTGAATTTTATATATTAGATATTATAAAGCTGAAGAGTTTGTTTGTTTGTTTGAACGCGCTAATCTCAGGAACCTCTGGTCCGATTTGAAAAATTCTTTCAGTGTTAGGCTATAGGTTATATAACATCATGCTGCGACCAATAGGAGAGAAGCAGTAGTAAAAATGTTACAAAAACGGGGAACATTTTTTAAATTCTACGCGTACGAAGTCGCGGGCTACAGCTAGTTAAGTATAAAAGGATTATTAGAAAAGGTTGTTTTTAGAAAATTGTTCACTTAATTCTGTGAGTCGAGAGAGCAATTGTTATTAGTGAAAGTATTGTTCAAATGCAAACAATGAGTATATTTTATCATGACCTCAGCATCATTTGATAGTACAAAACATTGAAAATCGACCTGTATCTCCGGTTTTGGCGAACAATTTTTGGCAGTCCATATGTTACCAAATTGTACGACAATACACAGGAAATATGTCTCATTTTATTTTTAAACATTTTTAAATATTACGCATTACGATAGTTTATGAGCAGGTAAATTATCTACATGGCGAAAACTGTATTAGTAACGCCTCCAGGTTAGGCACTGCCCTGGATATCTCGGATCTCTATATGCTTAGGTTATCTACGACTACTTGTTACCGATAACCTACAGAGACCCTAGCATGCTACCTATTAAAATTGTAACAAAACAACTGATTATCCTTACTAGGTACCTACTTACTGCATAACAACATAAATATCTAATATCAGTTGTGTAAATATTGTTACATACATTTATCTTAACTACATACTTGTGTTTTTGGCAATTGGCATTGCTGTGCCTATACCTATAGAATCAAAGAATATTAATAACACTGAAGCAGATGAACTAAGAAAGGGGTTCTTAGTTCATCAGCTTGTGCTTTTGTTTTAATTTTATTTAAAAATATTATTATCTTAAAAATGCTTGTCCAATGCTTTCTCTAAATAGTAATTATTTAACAATAAACTCTTACAAGAAATTAACAATTAGAGGTTATTTTAACCACATTTTAGGTTTTTGGATAAAATATTTATGTATTTGCTATTTATTTGAATGATTGAGCAGCCTTAATTTTAACGTAATAAGCTACTTGACCGAGGTTCTGACCAAATATAAAGAATATAAAGATTGACCACCAATTAAGTAACACTCTTATACTTACTCATTTATTTTATACGTATAGTTATTTATGTTTCTCTATGATTTATCGTTACATAGGTAGAGGTTATCTAAACTGAATGTCATGTACCTGTACAAACGGAAGTTGGAATACTCCTCGCACAAAGTGAGGGCCAATTTGCATCGACACGCTCACCGTGTATCCCTAACAATGAGTCACCGGCTCACTTGTTCCTGTCTCACGCAATTTCCTCCTCGCTTACGGTTGTGTGCAAATATCTGGATAAATACTGTTTGAGGGTTAGATTTTCTATCATTGAGTGAGATTGAGTATCCCAATGATGTCATACAATAGGACTTATTTATAAGATTTTACCAAGATATGTTATTAATAGAAATTGTATCCTCTGCATTGAGATTATTCTATTCAATTAAGTACCCTATTTTGTTCATCGTTTGGTGACTTGCGATGTTTTTTTATCAACACGGATTTACGTGGCTAAATTGAAGACTTTGGACAATTGGACTTCCGATATGCGTGGCTATAATTATATTTTATAACTAACTATTAAAATAATATTTTCCAGAATTACGAGGCGGTCCACTTGGTCAGGATGTCTATAAACTACAGCAGTGGCATTGTCACTGGGGAGCGAAGAATGGCGAGGGTTCAGAACACACTGTAGATGGCCGGTCCTTCTCTGGTGAACTTCACCTGGTACACTGGAATACATCCAAATACAACAGCTTCTCCGAGGCGGCCGGACAACCTGATGGACTGGCTGTACTAGGCGTTTTATTAATGGTAAGAAGACAGTTCCTAAAATCATTAAAGTACTGCGCATTTTTAAATAATTTGGTGAATAATAATTATGATAATATTGTATCTCTGATATTACAAAAGTAATCATAGTCTAAAATCCTTGTTTTATTATGGTATCGTACCAATTAAGAATCAAATGTTATAAGCAACTAGTAAAGTTCAAAATTTTGTTGTTTGTTATCGAAATGTTTTAATGATCTATTTTATATTCAATATTAGCTGACCCGGCAAATGTTGTTTTGCCATAAATGTTAGGGGTGAATATCCCTTATCACTTAGAAGTTTGAAAAATGGATAGTAGCCGATTCTCAGACTTACTGAATATGCATAAAAAAATTCATAAGAATCGGTCAAGCCGTTTCGGAAAAGTATGGGAACGAACATTGTGACACGAGAATTTTATATACATATTAGACTAGCTGTTGCCCGCGACTCCGTCCGCGTGGAATTTAGAAAATTTTCCCCATTTTTGCAACAATTTTCACTACTACTTCGCTTCTACTGGTCGTAGCGTGATGTTATGTAGCCTAAAGCCTTCCTCGAAACAAACTCTTCAGCTTTATATAATAATTTATTTATTTATTTATTAGTATAGATTAGAACTCAAATTTAAAATTCATGCCATATCCAAGTATAATAAAATTTTGTTGAACCAAAAGGTTTAAACATATTTTCTTTTATCCTTCTAATTAGGAATCGTTCGGAATTTGATATTGGATTGCGCCTAATCGTTTGCGTGATTATTATCATGTTATGTAGATATTTGTTCATGTAGCTTTTGGAGACGTTATGCGTACATACGTATACTATTGGGTGTTTCTATATATTATAAGTATGTATTTACAAAAGAAAAGTAGTATATGTATTCTATCCGTATTCTGGTACCCATAACACAAGCATATAAGCTTAGCTTGGGACCAGAGGACGTTGTGTGAAATGTCCATGAGTATTTATTATGAGTATTTATTTATATGCGTTTAAAGGATTCCATTTATTTCTCATAGAATTGCATTATAATAAATATAATATGTAAGTACCTAATGTAATAGTGACAATACCTGACGAGAGAGCGAGTACCGCTGCTCCGTACTTTCACTCAACATCACCGAGTACGCTCGACATCATATCTCAACACTGACAATAACACTCTAAAGATTTCATTTTTAATTTCATTTTACTTTTTATTCTAGTAACTTTATTTTTAAACTTACTTAACATTACTCGTGTAAAGATTATTCATTAAATCACTGGTAGAGCTATTAATGTTTTTAGGCTCAAAACGCTTTAACAATTTGGCACACCTTTATTATCTTCGTTCGTATCTATCTATTAATCAATCTATCTATGTATGTATTAATCTATGTAACGGAATCTTTGAAAGTGATTTTCACCCATTTTCATTCGCCGAATTGATCTGAAAGGACCGATGAAAATGCAATAATTTAAAATTATTGGTTATTACATTTTTGTCTGCACCCTGACCAGACAATACACCCTAATTCAAATGTACCCTATAATTTAGGTACCACGCAAAGATAATTGGAAAGATATTCTGTATATTCAGGTATAGTTAACGAATTACTTAGTATTGTGATTACTGATTCACACACGACGTCACGTCCGTAATATTAAACGTTACCCAAAATAAATGTTTACAAAATTTGTAACACGATTTATAAACACTCCAAGATAGGGTTGAGAGAACAACTACCTACTTTTAATTTATTTTTGTATACACAGAACTACATTTTTCGAAACGTAACACGTAAAATCATCATTTGTGGCTATAAAAGTGTTAATCAACGGTAAGAAATTAAAACCAAATGCTTTAAAAAGTGTCTGGATAGTTTTAAGTTATGATTTTTATACTTTTGACTATTTTCACAGAATTGAATCTGTCCGTAAGAAAAGTAAAAAGCAGACGTAGAGGTGTAGGATCTCGCTCTACATTTTAATAACCTTTAAAAATAGCTTATGTCTTCGTAAAGTTACGTTGTTAAACAATCTGTTTTCGTAATCGTGCAACCCTACTCCTACATAATGCGCGAAATGGTTTATTTTAGTCATTACTTTACTAGTAAACAATGGTTAGTTGCATATAAATTGAGATTATTTTATAATACAAATACGAAGAATTGAAATATCTGCTGGTGCCTACGTATTGAAGTTTTAATTATCTTTGTTCATTTGTTTAGGTATTTATTATAGAGGTTATAAAGTATAATTTACGAATATTTAAAATAAACGCTTCAGTCAGGCATAGGAATAGATATTCCATAGCCTCTAGCCCAGTCAATCCAAGAGTGTAACTTGCCGTCAGCGTCATCATACCGTCACACGTATTCTATTGAATTTTCTTCCAGCAAACCTTATTATTAAGTAATTTGACGAAGATGGGCACGTAATGTACAACAATAAACACAAACAAAGCTAACTACAAATACTTACCACTTAAGAAAGAAAGACTTACTTACTTAATTGATACAATTTACTTGTTTCTACCATATCAATACATAAACACTAATATTTACACACGATTACCTAATAAAATATACATATATTTTAAATAAAGTTTCTATAAATAAACTACATACACAATACATAAAAATATAATATCTACTTATGGCAATGACAGGAAATGGTTCTTAATTCTTCTTTTAAATATGTGAAGAGATTTGCTAGCTCGTATCGAATGCGGCAGAGAATTCCACAAACGAATTGCACGGACAGTAAAAGAGCCATTATAACGGCTGGAAGTATGAGATGGGGTTTTGAGAAGAAGAGAGACAGTAGTGCGACAAGGTTTGTCCCTAGGTACTAAATATTCAAAGCGTTCACGAAGATAATCAGGAGCATTAGAATTGTGAAGAATAGTATAGAGCAGACAGAGAGTGTGAGAATCACGACGCCGCCGGATGGGCAGCCATTCTAATTGTGACCGAAAACGCGACACATGGTCATACTTTCCGAGGCCAACTATGAAACGAATGCATAAATTCTGCAAGCGTTCCAGTTTATTCAAAAGCTCCTCAGTTGCGTTACTTACACTTACCGGTTAGGTAGAGAATAAAGTGCTACCATCTAAACGCACTTCTTTCAACAATTATGATTATGTATGCGCCGCGAACAGTCTTCTTATTAAAAATTATCGTAGGGATTTATACAAATTAAATAGTATTTATTATGTTTAACTAACTTAAAACATTTATAATTATTGCATTAAGACAGCTACCTGAACCATAAGTAGGTACTTTGTATGCACTAAAATCAGCAAGCTAAAAAACATCACAGTAGGTATGAGTTGTGTTTCAAAAAAGTCAGTTGTAGTGAATAAAGTTCATAGGTTATGGGCGCAGTGTAGCGCAGGACAATTTCTTCTGTTCAAACCTATAAATAAAACTTATAATCAATTTAAAAAATAGATTCATCTCTTTAAATAAAACTACTTTTTACGGATTTAGACGCGTATATTTGTTAGAAAATATATATAGAAAATAAATATTATAGTTGTTAGAAAATATTAGATTTATCTCATTAAATCTTGGCTACATCCAATCTATATGTTATAGATATTTAGCCTCACAGAGAATTGACCCTGTTGTGCTATATTGCCGCTGTGTACAGAAGGTCATCGAGTATGACAGAAGCCTAACAACTAAATCCTTTTAGTTGCACTACACTCAATGATGCATTTAATCTATGTCAAACAATTACGTAGACGTACACACATCGCATGTTTACATATTTAAGTGCTTACAATATTTTATTTTAGTGGATAGATTATGTAATGTAGGATTCAGTTTGTTTATTTTTCCTTACATAAAAACTAGATATTTTATGAAATTTCTGGGAAAACACTAGGTTTCGGCGTTGATAAACACTACCAACATGTTTATGAGTATTTAGGTGATTCGCTTAGTAACTTATGTAAATTCAAGTAATTAACTATCAGTTGAAATGTTTATGTAATGTAGATAGGTAGGTAATACGTAAATAAAATATATTCATGGTCGTGGATGGACGAAATCTAAATACAATAAAAGACATTTGAATATTTAACAATACAATTGAAACAACAGTAGTACCTATAGTTGTTAATAACTGTTTGAACAATAGGTATATTTTAGTTCTTTCAGTAAATCTACATTTAGGTACAAAGACACTATTATTTTCTTAAAACACCTAGTTACATAATGTTCTGTTTTGTCCTTAGGTTGGCTCCAAACACGAAGAACTGGATAAAATAATTAAATTGCTTCCATTTATAACTCACAAGAACGACAAAGTAACACTGTCAGACCCGCTGGATCCAGTCAAACTGCTACCATCTCAAGTTGGTTATTGGACTTACCCAGGCTCACTCACCACCCCACCTTGTACAGAGTCAGTCACTTGGATTCTCTTCAAGCAGCCCGTACAAGTCTCTGCTGAACAGGTACGTCTGACTTTACCAAATAATCATAACTGGAGTAAGTTTGGGTCGTAGCAGATTGCGCTCTGTAGTTTCTGCCTACCTTCATGAGAAAGGGACGTGATGTTATGAGGTTATAAACTATACCTACACTATTATCTACTTCTTTAACATAACCATTTTACCAAGCCTAAATACCCTTATGATGCAAGAATTGCACGTCATGGAGGTAAATTGTCTTAATGGTTCTCAGATCATTATTATAATAATCTACAAATTATTTACTTGTCATAATAATGTCAAATTGTTAAACAACATTTAACGTTTTTCCAATTGCATTTTTCCTGAAATCGTCATACATACTAGACAAATATGCAATTCGGGAGGGATTATGGTCTACTGTACCGCGCTGACCACGCGTGTTGCCACAGGATTTATTTTCCTATTTTCGTCGCTCACAGAGAATGTTATTTGTGTACCTCCTTTAGCTGGCTTTTACAGCACCCTAGGGACGAAAATTCATCACACATGACTCTACTAGATATTAAAAGAAGTTTGATTTCAATTTCAGTTGGCTTCGATGCGCAAACTTAAATGCGGTGAAGCATCTTGCGGAGTGGAAGCTATGGAGTTGCTGCACAACTACAGACCGACGCTGCCACTGGGCAACCGAGATCTGCGCGACTTTGGTGGCAACTAACGACTACCACAGTGATAATAGCAATAAAAACTTTAAGAAATTAAAAATTGCTGGCAAATTTTAATGGTTAAGATAGGACAGTAAGTTGTTCTTCGCAATGTGGTGAGCTATGATGACGCGTGTCATGTGACATTAAAATTCCTATGGAATCTTTATAAATGGTGCCTACATTTTAAAAATGCATGTTAAGTATAAAAAATGAATCTCGTCATATTAGTGTATATCTAGATTTAAAAATTTCCTGTTGTTATTAACACGTATACAGTTTTCCATTAATTGTGTGCATGAAATGCACATGTTAAGGTTACGTTGTGAAGGCATTAAAAGTAGCATTTATTTTAATAAATAGAGAAATATGAAGAGAAAAATTTAACTTCCCCGAGAAAAAATGGGTAAAGGTAAATGTAATAATGTGGCTTATATATAATAGACAAACAAGTGCCTATTAATTGTATTTAGTGTTCTTAGGTACAGTATCATGGTCTATAAAACTTAAAAAAAATATATACTTAGTCATTTTATTTCCAAAAGAAATCGTTTGTGTCTTATAAAGAACACGTAAAACTTTTTAATATAATTATTTATCGATCAAATACATTCGAATATTTATCTTATTTTATTGCGCTTATTTGTATTATTAATATAATTTTATGATATTTATTATAGTTTTAGCAATATCTCGGTTTTCGGTACAAGAGTCATGTTATAGATATTAGAGACATTTTATTAAATAAATTTTATTATTTTGTTTTATAATTTGTGTCTCTGTATAAGAATTTTATGATATTGTTTTGTTATGAATATTTTTATTGCAATATACATATATTCTTAAAATATCTGTCTAAAGAAAAAAATCCTTCCACAAGGCATTTAATTCATTAACGCCAGTGTTAAACGGAGACTTAAGGTAAAGACATAGTTTTTTAAATATATATTTTGTAAAGTTTTCTGTAATATTTATGGCTCTGCTGTTTAGTACGTGCCATATGTGAATTACGAATCGCATCAGTAACAGTGTCTCTACTTGACTGAACAATTATACGAAACTTAAGATAAGTATTAGATATAGCTACGTAAATTACGTTAAATCAAGAGTGCCTCAAACATGTGTGAGTCAAAGTTATATCAACTAGGACATCATGCTATGTAAAATATGTATGTTATATTAATACGTTGATGAATAAAGCTTAAAACGACATGCAATAAACTTACGATTTTAACGATGTTGTTTTATTTTTTACTAGACAAAGCAAATAAATTCCTGGCCGGGTCATGGTAATACCTGGGTGACTACCATGGCCCGGCTTAGGGAGAGGAGGAACACCGTGGGATTTAGTGGGTAGTCCGGCAGCAATAGGCCGGAAGTCCCACACAACTGGAAAGGCGTAGTGCATGAAGGCATTCCCCATGTAAAAAAAAATCTATAGGAATATTTGTAGCTAGTATTGCTAGTCAGGCTCCTAACATTTGTATACGTAAGCTTAAATATAAGGTAAGTCTTATTTACGAATTGTTAATTTTACGATTCGACTTTCGTCCGTATGGTGACGGATTAAGAATACAAGTACACTGTAAAAGCCACATAATAAAAATTACTACTACTATGTTATGCTTATTTTCGAGATTTCCGTCTCTCAGAAAGCATGTCATCTGCGTAACATCCCTTAGCTGACTTTTACAGCATCCTGGAAAGGAAATGGGGCGGTGACACTTTTATTCTTACTCGGTTACCACACGAACAAGAGTTTGCGGAAGCGACCTAAAATATTGCTTTAGAAAAATAAAACGAATCTTATTGGATATACTTTTAAATCGTATTTATTGAAGGTATATATTGAACAAAGCACCAATATATATTGTATATTTACAGTGGTATCATATAAAATGAGCAAATATATAAAATATAATGCTTAATTTGTACATTGACTGATTTAAATAACATTATATTGCATTTGGCGTCACTATCGATGTATATATAAAAATACAAAATCCTATATCTTAAGTAAAAAAAACTTCGATGTACATACAATTATATCATGATAAAATAGGACTAAGGGCCCAAGTCTGCTATTACAAAATGTTGTCATAATAATCAGTCACTCATTTATGACAAAAAACTAATAGTAGAGTATTAAACTTGATAAAATTCGCCATTATGCAATCAGTGACTGATCATTATAACAACATTGTAATAGTAGACTAAGGCCTCAGGGCCCCAAGTCCGGTAAATGAATTGTGTCACAATGACAGCTCAATGGCACCATTATGGCGCCATAGTGGCATCATCTGTGACAAAAAATCATAGACTTAGGATATAGATCTAGAGGTAACACTCGGTACAACGAAACCGGCCAGCTTCTTTTTTTAGTTGAACAAATTAAGAAAAATAAATGACAAAGAGCCTATTTAGTAGCCTTTCTAACTCTTTCTTTTTGAACTGGAGTAAAAGAGAAAGCAAGGCTACTATTTACTATTTTACTTTTAAACTATAAACTGGGCGGCTCTGCCTTGGGACAAATATATGTTCCCGAGTTGTTACTCCCTATTTATAACCTTCTTGCAAAAAATCAAGTTTGGTGTCATTATGACACCATAATGGTGCCATAATGGCGGAGTTTTATCAAATTTGGTAGTCTACTATTACTTTTTTGTCATAATGACGCCATAATGGCGTCAGTGACTGACCATTATAACAACATTGTAATATGATTGTAATAGCAGAATTATCAGACTTGGCCACCTGGTATGCTCAATTCATAACATAGCACATTGATGTAAACTGATGAACCAATGAGACACTACTATTGGGACTGAACAGTTTATTCATTGGTGAATTTATATGATATCAAGGGCGTCCCAAACGGCATAATATTGTCTCTCCAGCCCATTTACGTGCCACAGTTGGGCACGGGCCTCCTCCACTTTGGGAGGGATTGTGGTCTACTGTGCCGCGCTGACCAGGCGTGTTGGCACAGGGTTTATTTTCGAGTTTTCCGTGTTCACAGAGGATGTTATCTGTGTGTTTCCCTTAGCTGACTTTTACAGCACCCTTGGAAGGAGATGGGGTGATAACACTTGTATTCTTAATCCGTCACCGCACGGAGGATACGGTTGCTTATTACGATATATTAATTTAGAAGAAGAAGAATAAAAAAGTGAAGGTGGCCCGTGCCCAACAGTGGGACGTAAATGGGCTGGAGAAGAAAAGAAGAAGAACAAGCAACGGCAAAATCACAAACGTGTGATATCCTTCAATCTGCTATGTCATGAATTAGCCATGTCTGCAATTAATAATGATTATTAACAATCTCAGATTACAAATAATGCTCTAACAGCTAATATTGGTACCGATTCTACGTGCACGAGTAAACTTAAATAAAGATTGAAAACAACTATGGTATATTTCGATTTATTGGCTATTAGGTTGTGCAAGAACTGGTATATTTTGAATCATTGACTATTTTGTTAGGTACCTATGTTATATACCAAGAAAGTTCAGTTAACATTGCCGAATTGTGTTATTCACACTATCAATTTTCATTTTGTGTTTAGTTGTGTAGGTACGTAGAATGGATACCGTTGTACACAAATATTAAATAGATAAATATACAAATAATTGTCCCGAGCGGGAATCGAACCCGCGACCTCGTGATGAACACTCAACCAAGATGCTGGTCGTATTATTTTAATTCTGTCTTTAATAAATTACTAGTGATTTATGAACTACATATACAACTTTACAGCTATAGTTTATAGATCAGAATAACACATAGGTAATATATCATCACGCTAATAGACAGGGAGCAGGGTTGTAATTATAAAAACGCAGTTAAAACTGAAGGTTTTAGCTAGGTGTTATATATTTGTCCGATTTAATGTGATAGATATATACATAATACGGAGACGAAATCGGGAAATCTGGTTTTTTGCAAACCAATTTATTTACAATCTTTTACATGCTTGTGCTGAATTGTTTCTAATGCCACTGTTCCTCTGTGTTAACAATAATTTTATTAGCACGTTAGGCCACAGATGGAGCCTGGGCATAAGACTAATGACTATAGATTGTAATGAAATTATCACTGGCATAAACAATAAATATACATATTCGCTACTTAATATTAATTGCAATAATAGATAGTGTGTATATCTATTTGATGTCAAAAGCGTAATAGTTGACTAATGTTATATAGAACCACATATTACTCCTAATAGATTCCTCACGCAAGACGATCAGCGCTCACCGAACCTACGCGCTAACGAGCAAATGTATGAGAACTCGACGTGTTAGTAGTAAATACGACCAATAAAATTGTATTACCCCTAAACCCCATTTCACGCCTAATCATCATCATTATCACAACATCACGCCTCTTTCCCGTGGGGGTATGGTTATCTTATAAATTATATGTGTATAGGACAAATATTTTCCTGTCATGGCGAAAACTTGATCAAATGATGTTAAAAGGTTTGTAATATAAACAAAATAACGCAAATTAGAGAGAACATTAGTGTCTTAGAGAAAAAAGATATAATATATTTACACCAACAACAAAGATACCGGACATCTCTACGCTATGATTTATTATTCTTTTATAAAGAGTCGATTAAAAAGCTAGAAGTAAAACATTAAAAAATAAATATAAAAATATAAACATATCTGATGTAGGTAGAATAATAAACACATTTGTTGTGAGATTAACCTCGATTTTAAATGTCGTCGATTATCTTCACATTGGCACCAATTCTATTGCATCGAAAACTTAAATAAAATTAAACAAAGTGTGTACATTGAAATAATGACAATTTCCTTGTACACATTATATTAATTAAGAGGATAAATAAGAGGATACCAAAATAGCTTCGTGCATTTTTCTACGAACGAAGTTTTCATTGTTTCTTTAGATTAAATGGCTAGAGCTCTAATTTTCAAGTATATGTTTTTTCAATATATGATCTAGGATCGCATAAACTCAGAAACGCGATTGGAAAAAGTTTATTCGATAGAAAATCTTAGCGAAACAACCTCTCAAATTTTTTATTTTTTTCATTTGTCGGTTTATTATTGCGTATTAACTAATGAAATAACTTTAAAAACATAAGTAACTATTATAATTATATAGGAACACGTAAATCAGAATTAAAATATATTTAGTAGATTTTGAGTAAACAAAAAAAATATCCCTAATTCTTCATTTTCTGTGCCTACTGGCTGTGTTAATATGTACGTGTCGGCGAAGATATACGATAATATTGATGTAGGCCCTTAATAGGTTTAGTTGTGCCAGTAGAATTGATACCAATGTATAAAGTTTTAATGTAGTTAGACAAGTATAAAAATTGGCAAGTAACTATTTAAAAAAATATTATTACTTAATTGGTGGGATTTTGATCAGCTCTTAAAAACAAAACTAAAATTTAATGAGATCGTCGCTAGAATTATCATTTTCTGTGCTACAACTATTACTAGTAATCTCAATATTAATGGCCTGACCTGCTTGTCCATACAAATTTTTTGGTGAAACTTTCCTTTTAGGAGGAACTGGTGCTTCATCAAATATACTTGTTGTACCTAAATGTCGTCCTTGTTCCGTAAAATATTTCACTTCACTGTTCACTTCGACTCGTCTGTTGTTAGGTGATAGTTTAGTTCTGACCGGTGGACTAGGTGCTGCTCTAGAATACGCCGGTCTATTATCGAATATCGAGGTATCAATAGGATTTAAACTTCCCGGTAAAACAGCCGATGTTTTACTTCTCTCTAATGAGAACACTTCAGTAGATGACTCTTCTTTTTTCTCCGGTTTATTAGTACTATCGTCTGTGTAAAATGTGGCTTTTTTTGTATACTCAGAACGAAAATGTCGATGTGCTTGTACGTCGGATTTGCTTCTTTCTAATGTAAAAGCACCATTGGTATGTAAATGACAACTAAAGGAACTGGTGTTGACTGTACACGCGGGAGCTGTAGAAAATGGCACTGACGGAGCCCACAAACAGGCACCTTCGTTTCTGGGTACTAGCAGTAGAGGATCCTGAAATATTATGACAAGATAATAATATTAATTGCAAATTAAATAACAACGTTACATTTAACAAGAAGTTGCCCGCGACTTCGTACGCGTGGAATTTAGAAAATTTTCCCCGTTTATAAAAAAATAAGTATTCATGGACATTTCACATAACGTCATCTGGTCCCAAGCTAAGCTTATATGCTTGTGTTATGGGTACCAGAATACGGATACAATACATACTACTTTTCTTTTGTAAATATGTACATACTTATAATACATAGCAATACCCAGACGCAGAACAAACATTTGTATGACATTTATAAAGATCACACAAATTATTGTCCCGTGCGGGAATCGAACCCGAGACCTCGTGAACGACAATCCGATACATGAACCACTAGACCACGAAGCCCGTTTATGCAACATTTATTACTGATACTTTGCTCCTATTTGTCGCTATTTTGTTGTATAGCCTATAGTTTTCCTCGAAAAATGTACTATCCAACACTGAAAGAATTTTTCAAATTGGACCAGTGGTTCCTGAGAATAACGAGTTCAAACAAACGAACAAAGCTTTATAATATACTAATATTAAACATGATAGAAGTTATAGATAAGGTACAAATTATATTATTCATTCAAGAATTAAGTGTAGCTCAGACTAGACTTCGATACATTTATCTATATTGTACACGAAGTATAGATACAAGGAGTCCGAACGTAATGTTGAACGAATGGTCTCAATTTAAGGGACAGATTTTTGCCGGTAGAGTGCGCCATTTTTCAAGAAGTACTCGTTTGAACTATTGACACTTGTGGAAAAAAATATTCTGAGAAACGTGGATATAAATATAAGTTTTAGGAAATTTTTCGAGTGCTTTAAACCCAACAATACAGAGAAGGTCAAGAGATATTCTGATATTCTATACTAGCATCGGTACGTCCTGAATACTTGCGCAGCCAGTGGCAGAAAATAGAACTATGATCTGGGTTGATTATTGTGTACACGAAATATTATGGAAAAGCCTATACCGTTCGGACTCCTTGTATCTATACTTCGTGATATTGTATGTTATCGTTTATTTCGTCGAGCGTAATCTACGTAGGTAGATGCAGGTGCTCATTAGACATTACACATACATATTTTTAGTATTGATCTCAGTAAGAAATAGCTTTTGTTATAACTTTTTAATAACATAACTATTCGGTTAGGCACATTTTAATTATAATTCACTGGCTTGTCTAAATTCTTTGTCCTGCCAAATGTAGGTCTAACCGACCTTCATAGATCGAGCGTAATTTATTAGCATAACGTTGCCGACGTTAGCCATACAGACTTCCTTGTTTTTCAATGATTTTCTTATATTCGGTATCTGTTTCATTCATGATTCAAATAATACAAATGAAACCCTTTAAGAAAATTTATCACAATAGTTTTGAGTTCGTTTACCCGACGTTTCAGATTTTTATAATGAAATTCGCAATAACTTGTATGTTTTATATAAATACGTTTTCTTAAATACATGGTTTATAAATATTATAGTACAGTAGTAACCAATATCCTTGACAAATTTAATATTATACAAACACGTCATGTAATGGCCCCATCAACTTTGAAACTCGCACGTACATTTTACTTATAGAGAATGCTTACAAAATCAGTGCAGTATCAGAAATACTTAACAGAAAACCTTTTTTGTTATGGATGGACAACTGGAAAATATCCCTTATAGTGTGCCTACGTAGCTAGCGTGGTATGCCAAGTGTGAGGGTTACATAAATGGGTTACGGAGACATAATTACCTTTCCAGTAATTGAAAAAATTTTTGACTGCAATGCATGAAGTTTGCTTCTTAGATATTCATATGAACTCTCCCTTAGTTTGATCACCCATTGCACCACATTGTCCTCGGCACGCGCAGCAAATATATGACGTTTCTCTGGCTCATCACTACAACAAAACAATTTTTCAAATAATAATAATCATACGTCTTATGCAGCATCCATAGGCAACAAATATGTAACAGCAAAATCAATTTACAAAATTTTGTAATACTTGCTTGCGAAATATTGTTGCCACTTGTACTTGCATACCTACTTATTAGAGGGGCCACTCTTTGATAAATTAAGGGTCGAGCCAGAAGATAATGATAAATGAAATGAGACACTGGAGCCTAATTGGATTACACCAAATAAAATTTTAACAGTAATTTCCTTTACACCACAAACAACAAAATTATAAATAGTAATGCGGAAAACAAATAGAATTCATATTTATAGAACATATAATATTGATAACATAAAGTTTATCACATCCTGTATGAGATGTAGTCTGAAAAAAAGGGAACAAAAATTTCATATTGTTAAGACTATTCCCAGAGTGTCATTGTAACAAACTAACCACTAAAAGGTTCAAAAGGGGCAAGTGCGTAGCACTTACAACCGTCGGGCATGTATGACCAGATGTATGAGTGTGGATGAAGCCAAGGAAGTATGTTTGGATCGTAGCAGATGGTGCTCTATAGTCTCTGCCTACCCCCATG
The DNA here is from genome assembly GCA_916999025.1 of Orgyia antiqua. Lineage (NCBI taxonomy): Eukaryota > Metazoa > Arthropoda > Insecta > Lepidoptera > Erebidae > Orgyia > Orgyia antiqua. The sequence goes on from OU779862.1 coordinate 28,776,971, forward strand.
GGAAAAAGGCGTGATGTTATAATGATGATGATGATGATAAAAAGTCCATTAATTAATTTTCAAAGATAAAGACAAGTCCTAAAACCACTATGACTATATGTATAAGATCTGTTAGGGTCTTCATTAGCTAATAATTAATAAGAAAGAAAGAAGAAAAGAAAGAAAGAAACGTTTATTACTGCCTTTCAAAACACATACAATAAGTAAGCACAAACAGGTATTATATAGTAGGTAGGTATTAACACTAGGTTTTGTTCACAGGCTGAAGCATGAGCCCTCAGGCGGCAGTAACTAGGTGTCCATTTCAGCATATGCTAGGTCACAGGACCTAGCGCTGGTTTTCAAATGGACCCTACTACGAATGATTAATACAAGATTGATGATGAAAATAAGTAATTATAAAGTCAAATAATAGAAACTAGTAAGTATAACATCAGCAGAGCAGTGTTCCTGCATAAACTTAGGATACGAGACAATTCACTCTGTGAATGCGGTCTCGACGACGGTTCCGTTGATCATACTTTTCTCGGGTGCAACAAATATGACTCCTCCCCTCTTGAAAATGTTATTGATAAATTAAAAATCCCTCGTCCAGTGAATGTCCGTCACCTACTTTCCTTCTTTCCAAATCCCCAAATTATATGTGCTTTTAATAAATTTATTGAAACTAACAACATAAAACTGTAATTTATTTATTTTAAATGTATCTTTTATATACATATATATTTTTACTAACAATTTATATTTGTGTTTGTTTCAGGCCCTATAACCTGACATTTTAAACATATTTTCTCTGTAATCAGACCCATAGTAAACATCGAGAAACCCATGAGTAGCCACTACACGACGCTGGCAGTAATTGCTGATAAACCAATCAGCAGATTGCCATAAAACAAAATTGAATTGAATTGAATTGAACATCAGCAGAGGTTTGTGTTCACAGCCGTGAAGGTATTCTTATGTAATTACAAATTGATGGAAGACTAAGATTAGTGAAATTATGCAACAATACCACTTCAAGGTATTAAATGGAAAGTGTCTAGCAAATAATTATATGGAATGATGCCAATAGTTTCTTTGAAATTAGTAAATTTAAATAGCTTTTTCCCAAGCTTATGGTTGGTAATGAATATATACTAGCTGAAATTTTGTAGATGCTATGTTTAGATTTTGGGGCCCACTTTTATGTTTTTGTAGTTATGAATATAAATAAATGTATTACACAATAGTAATCCACCCCCAGGTTATTAAAAAAAAAATATTAATTTTAAATAAAGCCTATGTTAACAGAGCCTATTTTATCTTCATAATAGTAAAACAAAGTTTTAAATAGGTTTAGTAGTTTCACAGCCTATTCAACAAACAAGCAGATCTTAAAATCACTTACAATATTAATACAAAATTTATGCATTTTGTAATTTTATTGGTTTGATTGTAAGCTATCATTGTTATTGTAAATTATAACAATTATGAAAGGAAACATAGAAGTTTTAGGAAGAAAATGTTAGTTATAAACTTTAAAGTTTAATAAAATGTTACAAATTATCATAAAAAGCTCTAAATTTAAAACTCACATAAATGATATTGAAAATGAAAATGGTATGCTTTGACCATGTTCCATCTGTATTGATGAGTTTTCCAAAACAAACATCCCGGCAGGATTTTTTGTGTCAAATTTGCCCATTTCACTTAGTTTAAAATAAAATAAATAATTATTGACTAGGCGAAACCATCTCTCTTTAAATACTGAAAACAAAAATAAAAATATAGATGCACAGTCACATAGAATAAATAAAAATATAGACATGCAGTCACATAAAATAAATAAATCTGACTAATAATAGGACACAATGTAGAAAATTAACTTGATGATACTTAATGATAATATGGAATGCAGTAAAGCTTTTCCTGCTTGTGATTATCAAGAGATAATCCCTGCAACTAATGTCATTATGATTCTAAGATTGGAAATCTAATAAGTATTTTCTGTAAACAATGAGTTTTATATTGGTCATTATGCTTACTAACCTGATGGATTACGATAACTTCCATTAGATATCTTTTTATAGTTTAGTCTTCCCTCGATCACACAAGGTTGATCGCTCAATTGAGCGAGTTCACGAATATTGCATTTCATTTGTATGTAATATAAAGTTCACTGAATGTCTAATTTAAAATAAACACTTTCAATTGTTTAGCTAACAAACTAAATTAAAACAAAACATTAATCATTACAAAATTTATAAATAAACAGACAACATCTCACTCGACAGATGATTAAATTTTGATACGCAGACTAATTCTAAAAAGATCTTGATTTTATTTAGAGCACAGACTAGAGAAAGATACTTCTTTAGAGATGTTCATTTTCCCAATAGCGGTGTTCGGTAAAATAGTGGAATAACGATTTAATAATCATAAATATTTTATATCTTTGGTCGTAAATAAATATATATTTGTCGTAAATAAATTTATTTTGTTCATATCATATAGCACCATTTCTGTGAAATGCGTAATTTGCAATATATTTTAATCCTTATTTTATCATATTATTCCCTGTGATATCTTACAATTATTACGCTTATTTAGGAACAAAAGAAAGTTTTGAACAACCTCAATGACTGTAAAGAATGAATGCTTGCATTTGGGGTAAGTGTTAAAAAACTTTATAGGTATACTAGCTGACCCGGCAAACGTTGTTTTGCTATACAATACAAACAAATAATTTGCAATAAAATAACATTGCGACCATAAATTGAAATGTAAGCTATCCTATCTCTCAAGTTGGACCAGACTGCTCACGGTGTGCCAATTTAATTTAAAATCGGTTAAGTAGTTTAGGATCATCGCGGACAAACATCGTGACAGGAGATTTATATATAATAAAGGTTAAATTTATCATGATAGCATTATAGCCATTGCAATATGTTACAAATATGTATTACAATACGAAACATCGATAAAACGAGCCTTATTAGTCGTCACTAGAAGCGTACCTATCGTCTTCACAGTAGTGTTGCCATTACGACGAACGTATATTATAGTGCAGATTCATTATATGCGGGTTCGATTCCCGCTCGGGACAATCATTTGTGTGATATTTATAACTTTCATACAAATATTTGTCCTGGGTCTGGGTGTTTACTATGTATTATGTATGTATATACAAAAGTAGTACCTATGTATTATATCCGTATTCTTGTACCCATAACACAAGCATAATAAGCTTAGCTTGGGATCAGAGGACGTTGTGTAAAATGACCATTAATATTTATTTATTAGCGTGTAAGCGCACGTATTATTGGACCGTCATGCGCATATTAATCCAAGTAAGTGAATACTAAACGCATAATGAAAGCAAAATTAACCAGCTACAAAAAACTACTATGACAGCATGGTATAACACTTCTTACAGCATCATCGCGTCTGCAACTCTGCAGGTATTCTCCCTATAAGCTTAATCTGTCGAGGACACATCAGACGCTGAAAATAAAGTAATTAATCAAGTTTTAAATTAAAACACTGTTATTATTATTCGTTTATTGTTAACTTTTAGTACAAAATAAAACTAGTACACAGGGATACATTTCAAACCTAGCATTTGCATGTTGAATAGTCCGAAGCTTACGACGATAAGTCTTCTCATTTGTACTATTATAGACACTATAACGTCACACAGATTAGCTCATTATTCCCCATCAAATAATTAAATTAATTACTTATAACTGAATAATGTAATCACCCTTCGAGTTGACTCGACAAAAATAGATGTTTTATTGCTGACATTACACTATATTCCTATTGGTACCTAGATCAGATTAGAATTTAAGCTTACTTATCAATATACACATACATAATTTTGAGGTTTGGAGCGGCATTGATGAGTTATTCAGGCACAATCAAACCAGTGCACTCCTATATCTAAAATACACGATACGACACATTACATGCAAGGTAATCGATACTTTAAATGTCATTTGTGTATTTTAAACATAACGGAAATTTTACTTTTACAGAATGTTAAATTCATCGATCTCAAATTATTATAAACTGCCCAACTTTAATCTATTACGAATCATACATTTCTGTATTTAAACAAATTCTTACCTAACAATAAAGAAGAAATACACCATGTACAGTAAGTATAAACTACTTTACAACCTTAAATCATAGAACCCAGTTATTATGTTCATTCATAGTGACGATCGCTTCCCTGTTCAACATCATTTTTAGGGTTCCGTACCCAAAGGGTAAAAGCGGGACCCTATTACTGAGACTTCGCTGTCCGTCCGTCCGTCTGTCACCAGGCTGTATCTCAAGAACGGTGATAGCTAGACAGTTGAAATTTTCACAGATGATGTATTTCTATTGCCGCTATAACAACAAATACTAAAAATAAAATAAAATAAATATTTAAGGGGGGCTCCCATACAACAAACATGATTTTTTTACCGTTTCTTGCTCGATACTAATAACGTTGCCTTATGTTGCATAGATAATGGTACGGAACCCTTCGTGCGCGAGTCCGACTCGCACTTGACCAATTTTTTTTTATGAAGACCAATGTTACACAATTTTTACCATAATTTATTCCGAGGTTGTTATAAATTTTACGGTCAATAAGTTACTTGAAATAAAGATTATAAAAAAATGTGTATATTATAACAAAAATCTCTTGAGTTAAAAAGATCTTAGTTAGGTATATCAAACAGTAACCTATTATTATTTTCAAACAAACCTCTATACCTCTTGCTAAATCAGTTACGCGTTCCGACACAATATAATCACTAGACAACATATATCTATTCCACACTAAGTTGTAGCTCAACATCTATTGTATACGAGTGAACTACCATGCTGTATCTACTTTAAATAAGGCTCTAATGTATCATCGTGTAGGTGTAACATTAGTTACGTAGACTTCTCTGTCACTATTGTATATATTATAGACGCTGCTTAATTAAATGGATAGAAATGGACGTAAAATTATTTAGGTCGACGCTACCATGCATGCAGTTCACCTGTTCAAAGTAAGGAAATAACATTTTGTAAGTGATAAACAATTTCTAAGTAGGTATATATCCAACAAGAGGCGTGACCACAATCTCTTAGTTCTGAGTTCTGACTTCATACATATGGTTACATATTGGTTTTTGATGATTGTGAACGTACGTCTATCAATACATTAACTTCGTAATCTCTCGCTTGCGTTTAATGCGCTGCGAGTGCGTTTCGTGTATAGGCGAATAGAGAACAGTAGTTTATTTGTTACGAAATAGTGTTTATTTGGGTATATAACATACTAGCTGCCCCGGCAAACGTTGTTTTGCCATACAATTCTGTATAAAATAAAATTTCATCAAAATCGGTCCAGCCAATTTGTAGCCTATGTGTTATTCTGATGTATAAGCTATATTGTGGTAAAGTTTCATTCAAATCCATTCAGTAGTTTTTACGTGAAAGAGTAACAAACATCCATACATACATCCATACTTACAAACTTTCGCCTTTATAATATTAGTAGGATTATTTTGCAGTATGTATTAAAAATTATATTGATCCAAGAGATTGCGGTAACCTGGCATTTCGTGAGTTATCGAAGCGGTTAATTTTCAGAGCATTTCTTATATTTGTGATAAAGTAAGATTTCTTTAAAACAAATGATACATATAAAAACACATACTTTCTGAATGTGTAATGGTAATGCAAACTCGAATAAAACATGACATCCACAGCGACCTATTGTTACAGAAATATCTGGCGATATACATGCTAAGTTTCATAAAATTAGTTTTATTTAAATATTAATTTCCTTTACCATTATTATGAATATCAACAATGGCTTCTGTAATACCATTATATAACAATGCTTATTTGCGTTAAATCTTATTACTAAGAGGCGGATAATCATCATGAGCGAAAAAAAGTTTATTCCTAAGTTACTTGTGAAGTCTAAATGTATAATAAAGTAACTATAGGCCCCTGAGAAACGCAGTGAATTGCTTGCATATTAAACAAAAACCTTGCTTGAGGTCTAATATCAATGTTATATCGATTTTCTCCGAATAAACATTCCTCGCTCTAGTTAACGACAATGTATCTGATAATGTATAAATAGTTACCAACTGAAACATACAATACTGCATTGTAATATCAGTATTCATTTACATACAGTAGAAATATATAAATATTAAAACATAATTGTTGAGAGGTTAATATATTTAGGCACGTTGCCAAAAAATCTTTGGTCGTTTTAATACCGCTATAACGTGTCTAAGGAAATATATTTACAACCTGAGTTTACAATATATGCATTTTTGGACAAGATGAAGGTGAACTAAAATATAAAGCTCACCGTTGTTCTAGATCAACTTTTGATCTTACAATAGTGTTCATATGAATATGGTGTTTGCTCCGAAATATCTACTATTCCTTTGTTACCTATAACGCCAGCATTTAAGTAACTAAGGAGTTCTAGAATAATACCTGATCCTCTTTTCACCTAAACTTTTTCTAGAAGATGTTGCAAGAAGTTTCGCTTTAAGTGGAAAAGACGAACGCTAATTATTTTGCCGTCAACATAATACGGAGAACGCGATAAATAATAATCGCATTTAGCGATTATTTTAGAAATAAATGTATGTATGTAATAAATTTATGTAATTTTATGGACCTGCAATTTAACGAACTGAATATCCAAATACTACGATCCTTTGCAACATTTTTGTAAGAGTCACAGTGACATAATACACTACACTATTTGTATTGTGTGGAGTATATAATACAGGCTGATACATTTAGAAGGGGTCAACCGAGTAAAATCATTTAAAATTTATTGTAAATACAACTTTATAATGTTTTACAAGCGATTTTGAATAGCGTATATCTCGAGTCATACAGTGTAAAATTTTGTATGTGAATAAAACGCCACATGGCTTCAAACTAATCTTAATAATATTTAATAATATATTATATTACAAAAAAATAAGTCTGATCAACCCAATAAGATTTATCTAAAAATGATAATTTTTTTTTCGACTTTATAAATGTTTGTGTTCTTATAACCCCGTTTTAATGTAAAAGCCTGTATATAACATTGTGTTTTTTAGAGATTGATTATTATAAAAAGACACGATGACCAACTTTAAACACACAAATGTATGACGTATGGAGCAAGGGGCCATTAGAACCTTACGCTAAAAATAATCCCGTATAAAAATAGCGTGTCAATTTATACTAGGCAATATCTGGTTGTACTACCTCATTGTTATATTACAAGTAAAATGGTTCAGTAGATAAAATATAATAGCTTGATATTATATTAAGATTGTATTAAATGTTAAGGTTTTAGTAGACTATCTATTATTAGATACAGAGTGTTTTAGTTTTACGATCTATCGACCTACTCTTGGTCTTAATCAAATATTACATTTCCTAAGTATACTTATTACATTATTATAGATTAATTTTATTGCAATTACAGATATAGACAGTAATAATGGTGCTTTGAGTATCACAGGACGATTGTCGACCTCATCTCTTCCAACGTGACATTACTTATACATATAGCTCTCAATATTATGTTCACCTCCATTAGTTTATAATGATAATTGCGCTATGACTTACCGTTTACTTCCTAATACAATATTTCACCGATTATAAAATTCATAATTTATTCTATTCAAACTCGATACAAGTAAGTACATTATTCAAAGACTCAAGATAGCCCAAAGAAATGATTAACATTATTCAGACAAGAGCATTCCGTAACATCGACAAACAAAACACAAAACAACAAACATCCATCGTACGACCGGCGCGTTAAAATGATCCGCTCTATCGTTACTACCCAAACATGTATTTCAGACTCTAACACCTAAATGAACACATGAAATACAATCCGTCGTAGGTGGCGCGCGACGCACCACCCCTACGTTAAACTAACATTAAATAATTACACGTCTTAAACGTAAAATAAACTCAGTATTATACATAATTACATTATTATATATTCGAAAATAATAACAAAATAAAAGAGTGGTCGGCTAGCGCGCGCGTCACATGGGCGGACGCTCCCAGTCCAGCGCGGGCGCGGCGCCTCCCCACGCGCCCCATCGCTCCCGTCGGAAGAAACGCTTCTTGAAGTGAGCGGCCGGCGGGGAGGCGCCCGCCCGCGCCACTCCCCCCGCCGCGCCCGCCTCGCCGTGTCCAATGCCAGAGTCGGGCGAGGTGTTGCACGCCTCGTCGGAGCGTCGCCGCTTGTCCTCCATGGCGGTGGACGCAAACGATATGATCTGATCGAAGCGGAACGCTATCCGGTCCTGCCACTTGCTCTCGTCCACCTCCTCGCCGGCCTCACCCTCTGTGAGAGCACGCGCGTTCAGTCGGTCGGGCGGAGGACGAGGACGTGGCGCTGCAGGTGAGGGAGCGTCGCCCGGGGGCCGCGCTCCCTCCGAGACCTCGTCCACAAGAGGGGTCGACGTGTTGGAGTGTGGCTCCACGCTCGGGGACTGACGTTTGCCCTCCTCACCGTCGCCACGTCCACCGCGCCAGTACTCTGAGGCGAGCACGCGCGCCTGCAGGCACGCCGCTAGACCTACGACAACAATCAAGTTTTAAAGTTTTATGGAAAACGCACGCCAAGATGAATTATGACGAGCAGGAAATAAAATCTGTAAATAAACAATAGCTGCTTCATTATAGTGTTAATAAATAGTCAGTTGCAGTACCTTCTAACGGTTGGTTATTGGCGGTAGGTTCGTGGTAGCGCGCGCTCATGTTGACTGCCGCGTTGATGATGCTCTGGTTGGAGATCTCGAGCGTGCGCTCTATCTCTCCGTTGACGAGGTCTCCGATAGTGCGCGCGCCCGGCGCCACCAGACGCTCCTGCGACAGATGGCGGCGAAGCGCCAGCTTAGCGGGTGATACCTGCCGATTGGGCGACTTACATGTACTGACACACTTATACTACAACATCCCAACACCTATGTATTAAACCATTAAAAAAGAAAACAAACATTCGATTGCCGAAAACCTGTGATCATCACGGAAATTAACAAATCAAACCATAAATCATCCCAAAAGCCTAGGATTTTTATATGGTAAGAATATAGACTTCCTTTATATGAATGCTGATCCATCAAATGAATATAACGCTGTTATAGCAGCTCACCTGAGTATAATCTGGTTGTGAGACTGCGTGATGTCGTAGTTCAGCGGCACGTCGCTCCAGTGGCGGGTATCGTTCGCGTCGTACGTCCCGCGATGGTCTCGCGTATGCGTGCGACGAGCCGCCGTGTGGCGCGGCCCCATGCTGATGGGCGGGGTGCGGGTGGGGAGAGCCGGCGTGTGGCGGGCCCGCGCCGGGAGGTGGTGCGCCACGCTGCGTGTACGCGTGCTGCGCTTGCCGCACGAATCCGTTGGTGTAGGCGTGGTTAGGTGCGGGCGGGCGAGTCGCCTTCCTCTGCTCTTGGTCCTCATTCAACACAGACGTTATTATACTCTTGAGTCTGTCCTCAAAGTTGATCACCTTGGGCGACTCCTGCACCTTAGTCACCACGTTCAAAGGTTTCTGAAGTTTGACCGGCGACTGACGATGTGCAATAGCTGTGGGCGGCTGACTAGGTCGCTGCGGTTGTGCCCGATGTATAGGAGTCGCGGCCTTCTGTATTCGATGATGATCGATATGTCTGTCGGGCTCCCGGGGATACCCGTTCACTATAACGTTAGGCTTTGTAAGTTTGCCAGCCTCGATTTGCCGACCCGTCTCCAGGATCTTCTGTGCCAGCAATTCAGGGTTCTGCTCCTCAATTTTACTGATCTCCGGCACGTCGGGCCACTCTTGCGAGCGTGACCGATGTTCTCTTGGTTTTCTTGGCTTATTATTAACAGTGTGAGGTTTAACAGTAGCGACCGGTACCGATGGAGGAGTGACCTTCTGCTCGCTAGCTCTTTCCATCTGAATAATTTCGTTTTGTAAATGTCCCACTTGTGCATGTAACCTCTTGCGATATGCTAGAGTGGCAGATATTTCTTTTAAGATACAGTCGTGCGCTATACTTTGTGTGATCTCTACGTCTGGTGGTATGTGCCCTAACTGACGATATTTCTCAGTTATCTCAAAAGATCTTTGTTTGATCAGCATTGCTTGTTCTGCTTCAATGTTATTTACCTAGAACCAAAACAAAACGGTACTTCACCAACAACAGATAATCAATTTAATAAAAATAATATTACTACATAAAAGTGCTAACATTTCAGGGCGCGTACTAACCCTCTTATCGAAATTCGACAAAATTATTGCACTGTAATGTTATATTATACAAAATGTGTATAGTTTTGTGATCATACCTGTGCTTGCAACTTGCTTGCTTTACTCTGTAGTTCTTTATGTCTGCCAACAATTTCCTTTGCTTTCGCCAACAGGTCGACGGTATTGTTCGCGTGTATGCCAAGTTCACTCATACGCGACTTCAGTAGAGCCACACTATCACTGATCAGTACACTGATCTGTTTATCCAACTGCGACGCACGGGACTTTAACTTCTGATTTCTTTCCTGTATTTCATTAACTTTGTTACAAACACACGCATAATATACCAAAAAAAGAATTCAATTCTATTGTACATACTAAACAAATCTAAGTCTTACCATATCTCTCTACAAATACAGGAAAAAGAAAGGGCTTACCTTATTTTTAACAAATTTGGTAGCATATTTTCTCCACCTGCCTAAATCAACAATACAGTAAATTCTAAAAACAAATGGTTTTCCATTTAATGTTTAGAGATATAATCAAACTGTTATTTAGTTTAGTGTATAACAATGAAAATGGATTTGAAACTGGAATAAATGTTACCTTTTCTTTGTCAATCTGTTGTCTGATTTCATGTGCGTATTCTGGTGTATTCATACGTTCAATGAATGCTAGATATTGATCTCGGAACATATCCAGTAGTAACTGTAGGCTGTAGGGTGTGTGTGGCGATCGTGGGATGTCAAGCTCTGAATGTAAACGATCCGTCGGCTGTAGCTGTACTCCGAGTGCAGACAATCTCTGTTCAACGCATCCAGGTGGAGGTGCAGTCACCTGATTAAACAAACAATTAAATTAGTTTTACGCAAATATTACTAGCTGACGATCATGTCCTGGTAGTTTCTTAATGATATTTTTCGACAGATTTGTACCTACTATCGATTTATTTGCTTTTTGTATTTATCTATACTAACATTATAAAGCTAAAGAGTTTGTTTGTTTAAATGACATCACACTGCGACTAATAAGAACGAAGCAGTAATGAAAAATGTTCCAAAATCGGGGAAAATTTTCTAAATTGCTCGCGTACGAAGTTTCGAGCAACAGTTAGTAATTCATAATATAAGTATCAAATAAACAAATGGACAGACAAAATTTTAAAATTCCTTTTTTTTATTTTATAAAGGTTCAAATGTTTTAAGTAAAACGCTTCTATATGTGCTTATGTACATAACAGAGTGTTTATATGATGGTAACAGTTGTTACGTACAGCCCCATTATGCAGCGTGGACGCCAGCGTGGTGGAGTGCAGCAGGTCTAGTCCGGCGATGGCGGCGGGCGTGGCGCGACGTCGCTTGGCGCGTGCCGCACGACGACGAGCACCGCCCGCACTCGCACTGCGCTTACTGGTTGTACGACGACTACGATCTAAAGGAAAAAAGGACCATAGTACTAACAAACAACTAAAAAATAATAGTATATAATCACCAGGTCTACTTCGCGATAAATATATGTAATTGATGTTAGGTCCGATACCTGTTTTTATGTTTAAGTCACGGTCGATACAATTCGATCGAAACGTCGGGACATAAAAACAGGTATCGTACCTAAATTCAATTATATTTATCGCGAAGTAGAACTGGTGATTATTTACTAATATGTGTACAAGTCGTTAAAAGTTTAAAAACTAAAAAATAATCCCGTTTTACTCGATCAAATATCTCTTCTGCAACAGAACGTAAGCTGTAGATTTTTCATTTGTCTACAAAGAATGTTATCTGTATACATTTCTCAATAGTCGGTCGTAGTAGCTAATAGGATTGTGAATTTTTAATATAGATGGGTGAGTTAATTACCACATTCAGTTCATAGGCACCTACGTTATAATAAAATGAATGAACTGTACTACTGTACTGTACAAGGATCATAGATCATTGTTCTATAGTTTACTGTCAGTACACAGTAACATAATAACACGACAAATACAAAGAGTGATACTAACTGGAGTCAGATGATGATGCCCAGGGCGCGCCCCACTCTCTGGGCGCGGGCTCAGGTTCAGGCGGCGGGTCGTCAGTACCACTCGACTCCTCGTCGCTCTCATCACTCGACCGTCTCACTACACGTCGCTTGGGTACGGCCTGACCACGAGCACGCGTGCGACCGTTGTCTCCACTGAGAAACAGTAACACACGAATATATTAAAGAGAAACACGCATGAGATTATGTACGTAAGGCATGTCACTCAGAAAGCACCATTCATTAAATAGAATTTAAAAATTTGTTCGGGATTGGCCTTTTCGCCAGATAAGGGGAGGTGCCTTAAATTGAAAGCTTGCACACCGGCGCGCATCCTACAAATCTATACATTACTAGCTGACCCGGCAAACGTTGTTTTGCCATACTTACTAAAAAAAAAAGGTTTGAAAAATAGATGTTGGCCGATTCTCAGACCTAGAGAATATGTACACAAAATTTCAGGAAAATCGGTCGAGCCGTTTCGGAGGAGTACGGTAACTAACACTGTGACACGTTAATTTTATATATAAGATATTAAAATGATTGAACCGATTTTGATAATATTTCGAGACTAGATTTATTTAATAAATTAAATTATGGTGGAAAAAGTGATTGCCGCAAGCGGGACTTGAACCCACGACCTCGGAATACCGTTCCGAAGCTCTTCCAACTGAACTTATTGCGGTCGTGCTTGTAGCATTCAAATTAACCACCACAATCGTCACTCGATTGAGTTTATATCGTATTTCTACGTACAACGCCATCTATCAAGATTGCTTTGCAACATCATTATAGATCATATTAATACATTTATTTATTTATTTTTAATGGTTTAGAAACGCAACTGCAGATACAAAACCTTTAGATACAATATTTGTAAGGTCATCTAGTCAAAGTATATATTACCGGACAGGCCTAGCTCTTGGCACCTTCCTCCTTCTCTCCGGCAATGAGCCGGTACTGTGGTTACTGTTTCCGTTGAGCAGATCCGGCGTGGACTGTCGCGTGGGCGGCGCGCTTAGGTGACGCTTACTACCCTCGCCTTCATCACAACCGTTGTGTGAACCCTGCAATTTAACATGCATATTGTAACCAACTGATATTAAAAAATACAAGTCACAACTTATCAAACAATTCATATTAAAACCTAAGCGCAACATAATTTCTAAAGCAGTTTGATAAATATTGAGACATCTCATCATTGAAAAGTACCTATGCAATTTATTGGCCTTCTAAAAGTTTGTTAACTATATTCGCTTTACCTAATTACTATATCTTTGATACATCGCCATATAAGTATAAGTTACATACATGGTAGCATTTTTTCACTTTTGTGAAGGTGTATGCGCACTTCTGGAGTGCCACTGTTTTTTGTTGATAAATTGCTTGTTTTATGAGAAATTAACGTATTGTTGCAATGACAGTAAATTGACAGTATAAAATTAGTTTATAACTAATCAACGAGATCTCTAAAAGCATCTCAATTAGCAAATTAAACGCTAGGTGTCTGAGCATCTGCATCTTATCTTAAAGCAGTAACTTTATTTTCAACAAAAACATTTTTTATGGTAGTATAGATCGCAACTGTTTACAATAATAAGCATGAATAGATAGTCACGTATAGTTGACATTTCTAAAGATAACTGATGACCTGTATAACCCTGATACCAAATAAGCCATTTCCCACTTAATAGATCTGTTTCATGACGTCATAATTAATGGAATAGAAATGGTTACATTAAATGAGCGCCATAGCAGATCTGCCGATAGAAGTGCAAATTAAAAATTAATAGTACTATAAGTACCAAAAACTTAATTGTTCACAGAATTTTTCAATTAAATTACAATGTGAAATAGTTAATACATATTCCTTATTCCAAAGAAGTATCCTTGAACGAGTGGGATTTAAACCCACGACCTCGTAATACTCTTACATAGCGCTATGAAATATATTTATTTGAATGATAGGTAACTCAAAAACTAGCTCCAACCTAATCTATCAAAAATTTGTGAAGTAGTGTGAGTAATATGAAGTGATATAAAAAGAAATTACAGATGGCTATATTATAAATAATCCACGCAAATATTATAAAGCTGAAGAGTTCTTTTGATCGCGCTAATCACAGGAACTACTGGTTCGAATTGAAAATTCTTTTTGCGTCTGATAGTTCATTTATCGAGGAAGGCTATAGGCGATATAACATCACGCCGCGACCAATAGGAGCGAAACATTAGTGAAAAATGTTGCAATAATGGGGAAAATTTTCTAAATTCCAATAAGTCTCTACCAATGAAAACTATTTTGTATGGTATTTAAGTATTTATCACTTAATTATCTTTTATGAATATATTAACCGAATTAAAACTAATATAGTACAGACATAGAACAATAAATTATCCATTTGACTGTCAGCTGTAAAGTTTATTGTTGTCTTTGTAAGTCTTTGTTTCATTTCAAATAATTAGCATATAAATGCGTAGATTTCACGTTAACTACACATTATGCGCGATGAGCATACCCGTTTCAATACATTTTCAAAAGATTAATAAGATGTCTTTGTCTATAAAATTGTAGTCCTCAAACTTTTTTAAGAATGATTTTTCTTTGGTTAATTATTACACTTTCAACGTGCTTTATTTAATGATTAATATCAATATTATATACTCTTTAAATTAAAATATCAAACAATAGTTCTAATGTCAAAAATTTTTTGTATTTGCAATACCAGAAAGACATCAAAATTAGATAATGCAAAAAAAAACAATAAAAATGCGAACCTTCTACTTTTTTGGAACTCTGTTTATTATTATATTGTAATTAGAATAATAAACAACAAATCAATAAAATAATAACAAAATATTCAAATAAAACCACGACAATTTACGCAATTGGACGCGTAAAAAGTAGTTTTATTTAAATAAAAGAGTCACACAATTGTGTTATTGAATATTAAACAAAATATATATTCATCAAAACTAAACAGGTGACACGTTATGTAGGTCACTCCAGTTGTGATAATGACCCTTCATGGTCAGACAGTTTTGATGTACTTAATTATTCTATGTGAGGGCATATTAATGGGTTCAAATTGTTTATTAAAATTTTTATTACTTGCTTTGTGTGTAAGAATTGCTGTTTACGATTACTGAAGTGCATTTATTTTAATAAACTGCGTATTCTGTTAGTTATATACACTTAATACTTTAGTAATAGCATTATTAATGAGGGTGGAGTCCAGTTTGAATAAAATTGAACACAGATTTCAGTTATAAGAAAACAACTACTTTGAATTTAGTTTATGTGCTGGTAAATAAGTCTTTTAACTGTAAATAGGTATATTATATGATAAAATAAATGGATAGCCTGAAGGTTTTTTCGATGGGCACATAATTATTTTTCGAAAAATAAAACCATCAATTCTGTCAGCTTTAATTTAGATGTTGTGCAATTATAAAATTGATTAAGACTTTAGGACCTATATTTCCGGTCTTGGTATTATAGATTGAGATACAAATGAGGTTGACTTCATCAACCATCTTTGGGAACAAAATTGACCACAGAAAAGAAAAAAAAACAGCTAAAATATATTTTCTTTATTATTGCATTTTACAAGTTTTAACCATACATACACATCTAAATAAATCAATGAATTTTGTGACTATATGCCTATTGGTACATATGGTAAGTTAGTACAAGTTATAAAATACTACATCTTCGTGAATTATTTAATGATGATTAGTGATGTAATTTCAAAATCATTATAGAATCAGGTTATTCCTTAAAATAAAAGGCCTCTTTTTGTGTTAGAATGATTTGCCCTATCCTGATGTTCTCTGATATTAATATAGAACATATCTTACTAGCAATTAAGATAAGTATATAGTAAAAATATGTAATAATATACTTCTATTACATGTAGCTTCTTTTATTTTTTAATAAGGAACATGATATTTATATCACAGCAAATATTTCATAGCACATTAATGAAAACAAATACTGGGAAGTAGAGATTTAGAGAAGAAAATACAATTTAAAAAGTTGCAGCTAGCGAAAACAAATCTAATTTTACAATTGCACAAATGTAGATAATATAATATACGGAGTTGTATTCCTTATCGTAAACATAACATATTAGTAACAGATATTATAAGCTCTGAAAATATAACTACATATAATGTTTCAAGTAATAAATATATATGGATTAATTATGCCCTCGAATGTGTCGATGGTTTTTCGGAATCCGGAGAGTAAGGCAGTGCCTCTTTTGAAAATAAAAAATATATATGATTCAGACAAAAAATTAGCAATATATCATGATTATCAATATATCTGTCCACCATAGTTTTATAAACAAAAAATATTTTTGTTTTATAAACAAGAAACGTACACGTCATATAGTTGTAAAAATTGCTACTACCATTCCCGTACATTCATTCTAAAAATAAGGCATGCACGACCAAATTGAAATATTTATAAATAGTTTGAAGGAACGTACACCGATATCTATATTGAAACAGTTATAACATTAATATAAATGCTTGACACATTACACCAAAACATAATAAAAGCGCAATGACGCAGAAGAAATTGATAAATGATGTCAAATAATTGCGTAGATTTCGACCGTAACCTATATTTGTGTATTGCATATCAACTAAAGAAATATTTTTTTATATAAATAAATAGTGTATGCGATATTATTGGTGCTGTTTTTCGCATTATGTTATTAGATTAGTGTACTTTTGCGTTGTTAAAATGCTTATCAAAATATGTTTAAAACAAATGCGTCTGGTGTATTATTACACAGAACTATTAGTCATAATAAAAAGTTGTAATGATTGGAACAGACCCTTTTGCTGACCTTGAGTTTCGGATTTTTCAGTCTTTGAAAATATCTCTCCAATTTGGTCCTATCTATAATGTGTAAATAGTAAGAGACTGGCTTCCCCGTCCATGAAACAGATCCTTTTAACGGTGACATCTCGCTGACGTGCATGATAGTACCGATGTCACTCAGGTTCCGATCTGTTATCCTGAAGTTCAGCGGGCAGAAACTCTTCGATGACACTATTTTAGCACCATCCTTTAAGTCGGCGAATCTTTCTTTTAACTGATGATCCACATGTGGGCCAAATGCAAAATTATTGACAAAAACAATAGTCGCTGCATTTATTTTTTCTCTATGTTCATCTAGTAAAAAATCGCCCTTTATTAGTTTATATTCTCCATATTTCTTGCCATACCACTTCATCCATGTTCTAAAATAAGAATCCATAACCTGAAAAATCAAGAAACGTTTATTTAATAAATACTCTAAATCATACTTTACTGGTAAATATATTCTTTTTAACGTTATTAGTTTGTAAGTTTCTCAATATTTTTTTACATTTCTTAAAGAGTTGAAAGCTAACTTTCAACTCAAAGTAGTTAAAAGTAACAGGTGCATATTTTAATTAAAGTATACGATGGCATTTAATAGTACAGAATAACAAGTTACTTAGTAAACGTGTTGAATTCATAAGAAGCTTACCTCAGCATATTTGCTAGGAACTTCCGCCTTTTCAACACCGAGACATACACGGCAAGGTGTTGCCGCCGCCATTTGCAGCACCACCTGCCCCACACCCGAACCCAAGTCCACGAATACATCTTCGGCTGTTATTTCGATTTGATCTATCATCTGAGAGATCAGCTCATAGGATGTTTCGCCATACACCTGTTGAATAACACATCAGTTTAGAATTTTAGTTTTTAAAAATATTAGTAGAAAAAAAAAATACATTATTTCGAGCATCAGATTCAAACAGGGATTGATAGGGAATTTTAACTGGTTACACTTAACGTACCTATGCACTCCTATTTATGATTATTATTAGAGATGAAACGGATATCCGGTAACTATCCGATATCCGGCCTTGTTTTCACTATCCGGCCGGATACCGGATAGTAATACAGTATTCGGCCGGATACCGGATAGTAAAATTTTAAAAAACCTCATTATTTTACACAAGGCAAATCATACTACAATAGGTTATGGACACCGTTTATTTTTATAATCGGACATCAAATATGTTTGTTTTATTAATTATTAGTTTAATACGCCATTTTTCCTTCACCACCTCGAGAAATTTTAATCTGACACAATAAACATATCGCGTACCTACTTGTTATCGTCACTGTTTAAATCAAAATGTTGCCATATTGGCGATCGTCTTTTTGATGATGACATTTCTTGTTAATCTATCAGAATTCAAACATAAAATCACGACGACAAGTGATAAACAATGAAATAAACAACAAACGAACTGAGAAACAATCACAAACTGACACGCGTGATAACACTCGAACGCCCCCAAGTCTACCCGATCTCCGCTTACGTGCGACCCGAATGCGCCTGAATATTTCTGATCTTGTTCACCGCGCCAATATTCAAATCAAACTGATCGCGTCAACGCAATAAAAGGCCGAATATCCGGCAGCCGGATATCCGGCGCTCCGGCCTAGTAGCTTGCCGAATATCCGGTATCCGGTCAAACTACTATCCGTTTCATCTCTAATTATTATTAAAAGCTGTGAAAAAATTTTAAGCTTATTCTCAGAGAGTATTATGCCTTTTTAACAGTTATTAACGTGATTATAGCCCCGGTAATATAAAAAAATATGAATATTCTAAGCTGTCAAGAAATAGACATATCAAGAGTTTTTTACGAAAAAAACGATCACCTGCTGTTGAAGCAGAATAGTTACCTAATTATTTCTACCAAATAAAAGTATTTCTAATGATCCTCTATAGTAACAAAATTTACTATTGTATTGAATAAAAAAAGAACTACATGATAATAAACGGCAGACAGACACCAATCTTTGTAAATATGTAGATTGGTGACACGTCTAACGGCTACATTTGTTAACAATACTCTTTTAATAGTGATAATAATTGTATTCGTTTGTTTAACGAACATTACATAGGTATTTAATGTTTAGTCACGTCCGATACTCAAATAATAGTGTGGGCCGGTAGTATTGGTCACAAGACATAAAGAAGTGGCCTTCGTGTACAATGTGCTATTAAATGACGTAATATATAACCGTTAAGACTAACCTCAGGTGAGAATGGTTCATACTGGTTCAATTTATCCGGGTCAGACACTGCTTGGTTGTATGTTTGCTGTAGTATATGTTTTAGCAGCCCTCGTGACGGATACTTGTTTAACCTTTGAGCTGGTAACGACGTACCTTTTTCCTGCAAAAAGTAAAAGTACAATTTTACACTAGGAAAGCAGCTTGCCTAAATATCTTTGTTTATGGACCGTAATCTTTAGTACTTATATTAAAACGACATTTAGTATTTCACCCAGTGTTTATATTAAATTTATTATGTACTAGCTGTTGTCCGCGACTCCGTCCGCGTGGAATTTGTAAATTTTTTTTTCGCAATAAAACGTAGCCTATGTCCTTTTTCAGGGTCTAAAGATTGTCTGTGCCAAATTTGATCAAAAACGATTGAGAGGTTTAAGCGGGAAAGCGTAACAGACAGACAGACAGAGTTACTTTCGCGTTATAATATAAGTAGGGATTTTGAAAAAAATTATATGTATGTGGTTAAAAAAAAAGTAGTTAGATAGTGGAAGTGGAAGTCTTCGATGTTTAATTTTTTAAGAGTGAAAGGATGGTAATTCTTAATATTTAAATGTAATTTAAGAATTATTGACCTGAATTAAACTTATGAAACATAACTCTAGAAGCAGTTAAGTGATTAAATTTTGTCAAGTAATGCATACAGTTTAATATAACAAATTATTCTTTTGAGTCATTTCTACATTTTCTAAATCTGTTAAAAGGAAGTGCGATGACACTTGACGTCAATTAAGATATGAAAACGTTTATCGCTAAAAGCGAGAACTCTCTTATATCTGCCGTATGTTGGCCTCTTTCTTAGTCAAATTAATAATTTCGGTAAGATTTCATTCTTATTAGTTGTGTAATGAACTTTATTAGCTGAAAATCGAATAACATCTAAAATCTTTTAGATATGACATAATATCTTTTGCTAGCCGTTGCCCGCAACTTCGTACGCGTGGAATTAAGAACCAAACTTAACCAATTATACAAAAAAGCCATCCTCTTGAACCACTCTTTCATTTAAAAAAACGTATCAAAATCCGTTGCGTAGTTTGATCGAAATAAGCTAACATAGGGACATTTATACAAAAATAACGACTTTGTTTTATACGAGGTTTAAACCATAGACACAGTATAATAAAGACATATAACCTCCCAACAAATTGTGAAACTCAATTATCATTACACTCTGAATCTACAGATGGCACTAAGCGTATCAAATCACATAATTTATCGTAATCAATAATCATTCATAATCTTACTACGTCACGTTGTATAGCGGTAGTACTAAAAAAAAATGGCAGATGGCACTATTTCATAATCTTGATAAATCAATTACGTAACTAGTTTTAAATTTACCTCAGATAATCTGAAAAATTGAAATGAACACAATTTTGTTTATCATAGAATAGTTTAATATGTTTATCATAGAATTTACAATTTTTTTATCATAAAAAGTAAAGATACGCTTTTGCGGCTTAGAATACACATATAAATTTCGAACGATTTTTTAAGAGTGCCGTGGCGTATCGGGTAAAGCATATATATAGCAGGGCCACGAATGTTAATAGGTCTGGCGTTCAAATTAAAGTGGATTTTTGATAATGCGGTTTCACTTTTTGTATTTTTAAACACATAATTAAAGGCAATTTAGTTACTACAGTATATAGATTTATATCTTAGTTAATTAGTAAATACATTTATATCTTTCGCAAACTACAAACTTCATTTTTTTAAGCTTCTTATCAAGTACTTACCTACCAAGTTTGTCAAACTGGCAACGTTGCGCGTTACGTTACCGCGTTGTGTTTCATTCAATTCCTTAGCCTATCGCATCGTGAGGTTCTTGTACCTACATTTGTAGTTGATTGTAGTATCGCCATCGCGACTAGCGACAGCACGATACATCGTACATACCTATGCGGCTTGTAATATTTTACATGTTTCGTGATTTTACTTTATATGTATAACGTATATTAAATACCTGTGTTTAAATAAATGGGATTTTGGATTTATGTATACTTATAAAATTTCTTTTTGTCGGTGTTTTCGTACTATGAAAATTTTCTATTTAGCTAGAGAGCTGAAATTTTCAGTTTGCTTAGATCAGATGATACTACAACCACAAATACCTACTCAGACTCACCATCATCATCATCCTGCCCTTATCCCATTGTTTGGGGGTCCGCTATATGGTATTATTTGTGGTTGGTGTCACGAATATATCATCATAATAACCGCACGGAACCGTTCGCGTGCATGTCCAACACGTACTTGACCGTACCAAAAGGTAAAATGGAACCCTATTACTGAGACTTACCTTATTAAGAATAATTTCACAAAAATCCATCGAGAGTTACGCTCGGTCAAGCAGATATTGGTACCAATTCTATATGCACAACTAAACTTAACCAAAAATAAAAAAGCAACTATGCTGTATTTTGATTAATTGACTATTTTCTTATACACATTCACAGTAACTTAAATTGTTATTATATAATACACCGTTTTTATAATAAGAAAGTGTAGTTAACAGTACCGAATTGCGGAATTGTGTTATTGAAATAATCAATATTTATTTTTTAGTTAAGTTTAGTTTACTTGTGCGTGTAGAATTGGTACCATTATATATTATTTTTATGTATGCCCAGCCACTTATAGATCAACTCATGGTAGACATTTTAACATTTTGTTTTTGCCTAACATTTCGCTCTCACACTTGTATCGATATTAGTTAAGAATTTATTGCTGTTAATGACATAGGTTTGACAACTTCAAGTAGCGCGTCCCTTGAACATAACGGGATCGTTACCTTTCCTGCAGAATGTAAGATTAGACATATTATTATGTTAGTCTTAGTTTGGTCTTAGTCGTGAATAAACAGTGTTTACGTGAACACGCAATATCTCTTACTTCTAAATATACCCAAGGTACCACACCTAAAAATACGTTTCACTTTCTTTTTTTCAAAACTTAATAACTAAAAGAAATATGACGATCCGGAAAACTTTTTTTTTCGGTTTTCTTTAGATAAAATTGCAGCGTCTATCACACAAATTTGGTAAAGTTTTACCACAAAAGAAAGTGATAGAAGCATAGATATATTCTTTATCTATAATATGACGCAAAAACTATTAAAATCGGTTTAACTTTCGCGAAAAAAAAACGGAAGTACGAAACGTCTTTTTTCAAAGAATTTGTAGGTAAAATCCGCTTCATCTATATTTGTCCCTTTCAGCGCGGCGCTCGGAAATAGGGATAGCAATACCTAAGGCAAATACCTAAATGAGGAGTACAGTACCCTCTTAAATACGATTGAAGACGAAACAATAAAACACGCAAAGCTGCTTTTGCTATGAACGTCGAACGGAACAACAACATTTAAAAATATACTTTCTTTATTGAGGCATAAGGTTGCTTTCATTCTGTTTGTTAACATTCTCAAAAACACCGATCACCGCGAAGGCGGCTTGTGTCAAAGGCCTCGACGATATCATATATCAACCATAACAACATACTTTATAGTCTAAGATCCGAACCTAAATCGACCTTCACCGAGCTGATAATAGAATGAAACTTATTTTATAATAAATTTAGTATCATAATATAACAACCTGTTAATAAATATTAAAGTACTTTGTTTCTTTTGATATTGTGAGTGACGTCAATAATCCTTTTTACTTTTCATCACAACAAAATATCTCATTCAATTATTACGCTTACTTGTTACATGATACTGAAAATATTTAACAAAGCGGTAGGCTTTGTTAAATATTTTCAGTAGGTACGATGACGACCTATACATTGAGGATGTGCTGAAAGAGACAGTTCATTAGGGTTCCGTACCCAAAGGGTAAAAACGGGACCCTATTACTGAGACTTCGCTGTCCGTCCGTCCGTCCGTCCTCCGTCTGTCACCAGGTTGTATCTCAAGAACGGTGATAGCTAGACAGTTGAAATTTTCACAGATGATGTATTTCTATTGCCGCTCTAGCAACAAATACTAAAAATAAAATAATATAAATATTTAAGGGGGGCTCCCATACAACAAACATGATTTTTTTACCGTTTCTTGCTCAATAATAATAACGTTGACAGGTAGACGCTTTAACTATTCACAGAATATTTGGTTCTATAACGTGCCTAATGTTGCATAGATAATGGTACGGAACCCTTCGTGCGCGAGTCCGACTCGCACTTGACCAATTTTTTTACATACATACATCGCCCAAAGCTAATATACTATTTGCGCACACGCACACACAGACACATACACGCACGTACGCACACACACACACACACGACAAATGTAATTTCTAAGAATACACTCGCTATTTGAACGTCATAACAAGCAACATCGTTTTTAGGGTTCCGTACCCAAAGGGTAAAAACGGGACCCTATTACTGAGACTTCGCTGTCCGTCCGTACGTCCGTCCGTCCGTCTGTCACCAGGCTGTATCTCAAGAACGGTGATAGCTAGAGAGTTGAAATTTTCACAGATGATGTATTTCTATTGCCGCTATAACAACAAATACTAAAAATAAAATAAAATAAATATTTAAGGGGGGCTCCCATACAACAAACATGATTTTTTTACCGTTTCTTGCTCGATACTAATAACGTTGCCTTATGTTGCATAGATAATGGTACGGAACCCTTCGTGCGCGAGTCCGACTCGCACTTGACCAATTTTTTTGACGGACGGACAGCGAAGTCTCAGTAATAGGGTCCCGTTTTTACCCTTTGGGTACGGAACCCTAAAAACGTCGAAATCAAGTGGCGCATCACTATTTGTTTTAACAAGCTTGACCTTGAACCCAAATAAATACTACCTGTTTTTTAATAAACCAATTTGATGATTTTTATGAGATAATTTAGTTTGTAACTTTTTATCTTTTCAACCTTTTTTTGTTTTTTTTATAAAACTATAAATATATTATTGTTCTTAAAACTTACTAATATTTAATACCCTAAAATAATAATAATAGTTTTTGTAACACCAATCAATGATTTAAATATATTAAAATGCCATCTAGTTAAAAACTGTGTTAAAAATAACAAAGCGATTATTGAAGCGAATCATCTGCCATCTATCGCAAGAGGTTATTTTATCGTAAGAGGTTATTTGCATGTACTAATCAGTGGAAAATAATTATTATTGTATTTTTTCGTTGAATGTAACATATTAAATATGTATTAGACTTATAATTTAAGTTAATTTTTTTCTGTCTAAACGTATCTTATTGCAACGTCCGTTTTATACAAGTTGTTACGCTAGTGAACAGCGCCACCTAGATTTAGCGTGCATTTTATGGCGAACATGCCAAAGTATGGGAATTGATAATCTTTATTAGTACTGTATCTATGGTTTAAACGAAGATTTTACCGGAGAGATAATAAACGTTTTAGCGTAAGACTAATATGAATAACAAGTTTTGACAATTTTCGCGAACCTATTTTAGCGAACTTTTAAACCTCCGTTAAGTCATTATGAATAATACCATAAGTAACTAGCTGTTGCCAGCGATTCCGTACGCGTGGAATTTAGGAAACTGGAATCGGTTAAATAATTTCGGAGCCTATTAATTTTAAAAAAACAATCCGTAATCTTTCCTCATTATGATATTAAAGTACATAGAAGTATAGATGGATGAACTAAGTACAGTTGTAATGAATAATAAAAAGGATATAATTATATTGTCTTTTAGTTTATGGTCTTATCAATGGTTCAACAAACATCCAACATTAACCAAACATCCAAACATGGGTATGGATAGAAGACCGAGGAAATGTTCGCATTGCTTAGCCAATAGATTAAGTATTTTATTTTGTCGCGCGTAATTCTTTTTTCGTCATATCTCCTAAGATATTCATATTGCATGCTGTAGAAAGCAGTTATAATCTATATTAAATGCGTAAGCTAACTAAGGTATTTAATTTGATAAAAAATATTACTATATACACGTAAACAGTTTTTAAGTCACCCTATTGAATTTGATAATTTTTTGGTCATTATTATGGGTACGGCGGGTTTTCCTTTAAAGATAGACATATGGCCTCGCGGACTTTTTGAAAGATCTGTAGGTAACAAATAATTTCTCCATACATTACTTTGTTGTAACTCACATAGATAAGGCAGCGTTTTCATTTAGAGTACGCGCGCGTCCGAAATTCTCGGCAAATTTAATCATATGTCATTCAATATACAGCAGACTCCCACAAATTATACAAAAAAAGCCATCCTCTTGAACCATTCTATCTATTAAAAGAAACCGCATCAAGAGCCGTTGCGTATTTTTGAAGATATAAGCTCACATAGGGACATACATACAAAAATTACGACTTTGTTTTATAAGTAAAGAAAATACACTGTCCATGAAACACAAGGCGAGATGGTAAGCCAATAATGGCAGTCAAAATATGTGGGAAAAATTTCTGCAGTCTTAATGTCATCTTGATGCAAAAATAGTAGGTTCCTATGCAATTCCAGCTCACACCTAATTTTATTTTTTAAAAGGTCATCTAAGCAGAGTAAGTCATCTTCAAGAGTTCAATAAATTCAACAAAATCGAACTCAGTCTAGCTGTTTGCCAACTACAATACCACAGAGGGACAAAAAGCAATATCTATCTTATTTTTGTGTCAAAAGTGAAAAATAACATAAATATAGCTATACCTAAGCACCAACACAATGTAAGCCAATTAAAATCTTAAGTTGGCTGCAAGCCTTGACATTGCAAACATGGTAAATTGTCCGATCGATACAAGCAAATGCGTCATTTGAGAGCAATGTCGATGGCCTTGAGTCTTATTCAAGGTTCAAGGTTTAATAAATGTAGCAATATAAAACTACCTGACGGTGCGAACTTAAAACTAGAGGTCAATAACATTTCATATTTTAAAATGTTGCGATATTCCAATTCATTCAAACCATGCACATTAAAATCGTAGACGATCATCTCGGCTTCTTAACAGCTGATCAATGTTTTTAAATATTTTCAAATTTATGCATACAATATTGATTTATATTTTGACCAAGAGATTTATGATAGACCCACTACTTCCATCACGTCATTATCAATCCGTATGCAGATATGCTAACTATTTATTACTTAATACTGATGTCAAGAACCTTCCGATTAAACTTATAGACCACATCAATATCGTAATGGAAGTAGTGGGTCTATCATAAATCAGACTTATAACTAGATGCAGATCTAGTTAGACAATTGAAGTGACTATAAAATGGTAGATTTAACTGTGAAAGCTCATGATATTTTTCGTAAACTATTGTAGTCAGCTATCATCTGTTGTTCCGGACAAAGATAGGATTTCAACTAGCTATACACAATTGTACTCGTCTCGCATACTTTTTGATATTATAAGATCTAAAAACTTATAGAGGTGATAGTCCATTGGAATTACTACTAGTGACTAACATACCTACTATGTTTTGTATTGGTCAAAATTACGAAACGAAATTCAATTTTGTTGTACTAACTGTACAGTCTCGACACACACTAGGCAAACTTGTAGGTTAAATAGAATTTGAATAACCTCTTCTCTTGAAGTGGATTAAAAATAAACTAACAATGTTCCGCAAGCTTAGAGAGTACATATAAACAAAAATTTATTTATTATCTCCCCACATAGTTACTTTCATTATGGCGTGGGAAATACTATGAACTTCTTAATAATATAAATATGATTATTTACAGATGTCAGCAGATTGGTTCTGGTGGATTTTTGTACAATCGCACACTGACGTCAATGAAAATTTTATTAATCACTGTATGTATGCCTAGTGCAAGTGATCGTTTTAAAAACCTAACGAATAGAAACTCTACACATGTATATGTATAGACATTAGAGTATTATGTACTAATTTATACTCTGAGTAACAGACAGATAAATTGTCCAAGCATTATTGTTGATATTACCCCTATTTGTATAGCAAACAAATTCTGTGAAACAATAGAATATAGTTAGTTAGTAACAATTTATAATTATTTTATCATTTGTTTGCTAGTTATTAACAGACAAAATACGACTGTTAAAAAATAAACAGACTACAAAAACGTACTTGGCAAGGAATATTGATAATAATGTAGTACATAATAGTTAATTATATATATTTAAGCCTGACTAAAGTTTTAATTAATCGATTGCAATTATGTCAAATAGGCTACGAGTTGATATCCAAATCTAAATTTTGTTTGTATGCATTATTTTGAAAGCACAAACGAGCCAGGGGGCGTTGGTGGTTACTGAAAAATCAATAGTTATCTTTACTTGACATTTCATGTTTATACAATTAGATTAAAATGCATATCTCTCGGAGATTAAGTACTTGTAACTTTATTTATGAAGTTTGACAGGAAACTAAGAAGAATTAGTTAACTATGTAGATTTTTACGAAATTGACTATTTGGCAGCTTATGTACCTTCCAAAAACACTATCCCATAAAGCGGATTAAGCCCATATTATTTATAAGCCATTGCATCATGGTGACAAGTGACTAATAAATGAATAGTATTAAATGTCTATATCTCTACGCCAGGCACATGACACACACAGAGACAAATTATGTGTATACATATTATTACATATGTATGTATTCAGTACACACATACACATAATAATTTGATTATTGTGTGTTAGCCTGCGTGTGTTACATAAATAATATAGCCCTTCAAGAGGTTGCGATCTCTGATGTGATGCAATCAGCTCTAAACTGGCCGTCCATTGCCCAAACAGTTCATATGGCGTTGAAACGTTGCGTCATATTCTATCTACTTACTCGGTGAAAATTAGAAAGCGATGCCTCACGTTAATTCAGCGCAATGAATGCGGTAACATAAAGTTCACGAATATTATTTTACATTTTGTGTTTAGAGAAAAGTTCGATAAATATATGAATAGTATAAAAGCAATTTAATGTTACTGTATGATTTATTGCTATTGGAATATTAATTAACATATTTGATAACAATAAACGGTGTTAACTAACTAAATAAATAAATAATAAGGATTAGCAATATTCCAAGCTGCCTTTGTGAAAAACATTACGGATAGTTTGTGACAAAAGAACATTTCGCGAAATGGTTGTAAAGTAAATATTAATTTAATATTTATTATTTTTTATACAATAATATTTAAAAACAAGCAAGTAAGGAAAGGATGTACATTTAAGTATAACCGTCTATATTTCTTGCGCCCCGACAGTTGGTGATGTAATGGACATGTCCCAGTTACCTATATCATTTTATGTCGCATATCGCTGTACAACTATACGTTTCTTTTCACGTAACAAATACAGGAAATATGTAATACCAAATTATTTAACACAGTAGTTACGTATTAATATGATAACTGGCTTTTATCAGCATAACTAATTAATTATAAATATATATATATATATATATATATATATATATATATATATATATATATATATATATTCATGGACATTTCACACATCGTCCTCTGGTCCCAAGCTAAGCTTATTATGCTTGTGTTATGGGTACCAGAATACGGATATAATACATATACTACTTTTCTTTTGTAAATACATACTTAAAATACATAGAAAACACCCAGACGTAGTACAAACATTTGTATGACATTTATGAATATCACACAAATAATTGTCCCAAGCGGGAATCGAACCCGCGACCTTGTGAACGTAATTGTGAAATAAAATATCCTCAATCCTTACACATGTAAACATGACGTAGTTTCAACATTAAATTTAAAGAAACCCATAAACAGAATAAAGACGTTGGCGTAACCGAAAAAAAAGGTCATTAACACTACGTGAGACATTCGCGTTCGCTCAATATTGCGGTCAACGCCCCCACAATACAAGTGGCCCGAACCGAAACAGTCACTACAACAATATGATTCGCAGTCCATTCGCTTTTAATCATAAATTATATTAATGTAAAATAAATGCATCTACAAAATAAACATTACGTGACGATGTCGCGTTACTCGTATATGTATATAAAAATATGCTGAGAATATCGAACGGTGTTGTCCTTGACTCTGCATAATACGTCATATCCTTATTTACTTGTTTGTATAGATAGATGCATGCAGCAGAGCTAAATATAAAGGTGCAAGGTCAATAAACTGCACATAAAACTGTTGTATTATAGTGTAGTTGTATCGATACGAATTCATTCAATTGATATACATATACATATACAGGCGTCATCAATTCATCACATCATCACTAAGCATACGTAAAAACAAATATGTACTTTAATACATGCCGATTTTGTTGTTTAAAAAAATACCACTAGTATCTACTTATTGACACATAAAAATATCTTTACTTGTTATAAAACAAGGTCGTTATTTTTGTATGTATGTCACTATGTGAGCTTATATCTTCAAAACTACGCAACGCTTTGCTTCTTTGTATAATTTGTTATGTCTTGGTCTTTAAATTCCACACGTACGAAGTAGCAGGCAATAGCTAGATTAAAATAATATGGCCAATAATATCACTGTCATCGGATCACAATCTGAGTGCAAATTATAATAAAATAGAACTGCTGAAATAGAGCTCCTCGTCTGTGAAAGTTAGCATAAAAAATTCCAAACATCATGTGTAGACAAAGACAATAACAGCAATTAGCATAATTTACTAGTATTTCCGCCATTTTATAACTCGATGACAAGCAATAATAATACTTGTCATTAGGTCATTAATAATTTAATAGCAAGCTAATTCCCGATGGCTCTGTAGCATACATAATACATAAATGTACATATTATATTTATATTTCACTTGGGCAACATGATAAGCCTAATGTGAATAATATACTTTACACAAAGCTCCGAAAAGGACAACCCCCAAAAAGAGCCTATAAACTTTACTCAAACCTGACAAATATATATAAATAATTGGTCAAGTGCGAGTCGGACTCGCGCACGAAGGGTTCCGTACCATTATCTATGCAACATAAGGCAACGTTATTAGTATCGAGCAAGAAACGGTAAAAAAATCATGTTTGTTGTATGGGAGCCCCCCTTAAACATTTATTTTATTTTATTTTTAGTATTTGTTGTTATAGCGGCAATAGAAATACATCATCTGTGAAAATTTCAACTCTCTAGCTATCACCGTTCTTGAGATACAGCCTGGTGACAGACGGACGGACGGACGGACGGACGGACGGACGGACGGACAGCGAAGTCTCAGTAATAGGGTCCCGTTTTTACCCTTTGGGTACGGAACCCTAAAAACATCAGTATTGGTCAAGCCGGAAGCAGCACGATACCTAAAATCTATGGCATAAATAATCAATAAATCTCATCTTACTACCAAGTACATGAAGTAACTATTCACATAAGAAAGAACCAGTCCATATAACGTGTAATCATCCGTGCTACACACGTAACGATAAATCTGCACAGATAAATGTGTGTAGCCAGCATAAGACGTATTCTTGTTCTATTTAGAATGAACTATGCTATAATAACTTGCAAATGCACGTTCATCATAAATATTATCTGTATGCTAGTCCCCTAACCAAGTAACACAAATGACATCATCGTTGTGTAAAGGATAATATATTACTAAATAATTCTAAACAAATAGTCTTTCTATGGCAAATATATACCGCATTAAAATAATAAATAAATAAATATTCATGGACATTTCACACAACGTCCTCTGGTCCCAAGCTAAGCTTATATGCTTGTGTTATGGGTACCAGAATACGGATAGAATACATATACTACTTTTCTTTTGTAAATACATACTTATAATACATAGAAACACCCAGACGCAGTACAAACATTTGTATGACAATTAGAAAAATCACACAAATGATTGTCCCGAGCGGGAATCGAACCCGCGACCTCTTGATCGGCAGTCCGTTACCAGAACCACTACACCACGAGGCCCGTCAAATAGCAACCGATTTGTCTCTTCACCTAAAATGAATAAAATTTGAACTCCCGCACGATAAATATTAGGCGCGCGCATACAAGTGTCTAAAAATTGCGAGGACCTCACGATATTTAGACCAGCCGTCGAATTTTCTTATTAGTCACGATTTTTACACGCTTTATATTAGCTTCACTTGTATGTTTGTTTGTATGTTTGTAACCGACTCCTTTGGACGCTATTTTGACCCACTTTAAACGGTCAGATTCTATTCAAATTTTGCAACCCCTGTCAAAGACCGATGACAATGCAATAATTCGATTAAATAAAGCGTGTTTTTTAGTTTTTTTAAACTATTACATTTTTTAAAAAGGGATTGAGCAATTTTTTATTTTTTGTGCTAAAATACAGTACGGCTTTTGATATCACTGAGTAAGTTGCTAATTGTAAAAAAAAACTTGTACAAAACAACTCTCTAATTCTCGTCTTTTCAAAAACAGAAAATCATTAGGAATAAAAATGTGTTAATAGAGTAGCGTTGCAATTTTTTCATAAAAAGATCTTATCAAGGTTTGTTTTGTAGAGATAGCTTAGTAGACAAGTTATCTCTACCATAGTGAATATGGTATGCAACATGTATAAATAGAGCTGCCTCGCGCGGCGTCTGCGGGCGGACATCGATCGTTGCGTCCTCGCCGCCATCTTGGCCCTCGTGTCTCCCTCCTGCAGCCCGCGCCCCACTCTCTTGTATTGCCCCTCACTGCCCCACATTCACCGTACCGTTTCGCACATGCTATGCTATACCAAAGCGGCCTGTCCGCCGTTTCTAGCATACTGACTCAACATTTGGCTATGAGAGTTTGTGGCATTACAAAAATAAACATCTTCAAGGAGATCATTATTTTCCGCGTTTTCGTTTCAATATGTCGTCATTAGATATCTACAAAAAATTCTTCATCCGGTTTTAATAAAAGACTTATAAAAAATAATGAGAACAGTATAATATAATCTATTCCCATGAAATTATTAATTATTATGACATACATTAATTAACTAACTACCTACTATCTTTGGAAGATAAAAAAGAGTATGCTTTGATATACTTATAAAAATTAAATTTCCTGGATTAGGTACGTTACAATGTATTATAGATGAAGCCTTAATTAAAATGTTTGCCATGAAACACACCTGTGTCCAAAAATGTCGCTCATCCCCTTATGTTTTGATACTTATACAACCAGGAGCCAAATGGTTGATTAAGTATACTTCCTGTTTGCATAATAAGTATAATAACAATGATATTATAGCATAGTGAAAATATGTGGCAGTACTTGCAAGCCTCATGCACCCGATTGTCTCCAAAAGAAACAGCCATATTATAATGTCTGATATATTACTAAGTCACCAAACAGCGATGTTTGCACTTCAGCGAACTACCTAGTCGTTGTATAATACAGTTTATTTGTGTCCTAGCTGTAGACAGTTCATTGATTCTAAGGCTAAAGATAGTCCAGTCAGTTACCTATACGGTCAGGTGATACTTTACACCCGGAGATTTAACCTTTGTAATAATGCATGCTACATAATATAACAACTATAATAAGCAATTCTCCGTGTGGTGACGGATTAAGAATACAAGTATCATCCCCATCACCTCCCAAGAGTGCTGTAAAAGTCAGCTAAGGGATTTTGCACACAGATAACATCCTCTGTGAGAGACGGAAAACCCGAAAATAAGCTCTGTGCCAATACGCCTGGTCAGTGCGGCATAGTAGACCATGATCCCTCTCAAAGCGGAGGAGACCCGTGCCCAACAGTGGGACGTAAATTGGCTGGAGAGAGAGAATAAGTAATTTATTGCTGTTACATTAAGAAGTGTCATATTGGCATTTCAAATACAGTTATGCAAAATCTGTGAGAATGTATGCAGGTTTTGTGAAGACATTACATGCGATCTTCCGTTTTTCTTTCAAATCACAAATGTGGCAAAAAAAGCTCAGTTTGGCAAGTAATTGATCATTGACGTCACCGATAAAAGTTGTTTTTAAACGGGTGCCAAGTTCCATGACAATTCTTTGCCAAATGGGAAAATAAACAAATGATCTTTACCTAGGTAAATAAATTATAATTGTTTGTAATAGCTAGCGTCAAGAACCTAGTAAGATAACAGAAGGGACGTTGACATATGAGTCCATGAAAGTGAAAGCAAATTGATTTAGGACACAATTTCCTTCAATGTCGCGCTAATTTTAATATAGTAAACTAATAAGTATGAAATTAAATAACATCGTTGATTTGATATAAATAATTGGTCAAGTGCGAGTCGGCCTCGCGCACGAAGGGTTCCGTACCATTATCTATGGAACATAAGGCAACGTTATTAGTATCGAGCAAGAAACGGTAAAAAAATTGGTCAAGTGCGAGTCGGACTCGCGCACGAAGGGTTCCGTACCATTATCTATGCAACATACGTTTTAATAAATGAGCAAACAACACACACAATACTTAATTAATCACGTTTGTTGTATGAGAGCAAGAAACGGTAAAAAAATCATGTTTGTTGTATGGGAGCCCCCCTTAAATATTTATTTTATTTTATTTTTAGTATTTGTTGTTATAGCGGCAATAGAAATACATCATCTGTGAAAATTTCAACTCTCTAGCTATCACCGTTCTTGAGATACAGCCTGGTGACAGACGGACAGACGGACGGACGGACAGCGAAGTCTCAGTAATAGGGTCCCGTTTTTACCCTTTGGGTACGGAACCCTAAAAATCATGTTTGTTGTATGGGAGCCCCCCTTAAATATTTATTTTATTTTATTTTTAGTATTTGTTGTTATAGCGGCAATAGAAATACATCATCTGTGAAAATTTCAACTCTCTAGCTATCACCGTTCTTGAGATACAGCCTGGTGACAGACGGACAGACGGACGGACGGACGGACGGACAGCGAAGTCTCAGTAATAGGGTCCCGTTTTTACCCTTTGGGTACGGAACCCTAAAAATCATGTTTGTTGTATGGGAGCCCCCCTTAAATATTTATTTTATTTTATTTTTAGTATTTTTTGTTATAGCGGCAATAGAAATACATCATCTGTGAAAATTTCAACTGTCTAGCTATCACCGTTCTTGAGATACAGCCTGGTGACAGACGGACGGACGGACGGACGGACGGACAGCGAAGTCTCAGTAATAGGGTCCCGTTTTTACCCTTTGGGTACGGAACCCTAAAAACGATTAATAGAATATTGGAATCATAAATTATAATATCTAGTTAGGCATTTTAATTTTATACCATATCATAATATTACGATTGTTAAATGCTAATGTTGTTGCTTTTGCATCCATTTTACATTTTTACTGCAGGATTTTTACTATTTCTGCTTGATATTTGTCAACTTTTTTGTCAACTGCAGAGCTTAAAAATGTGCACATATATTATAAGCTTACATGCAATGCAACACGTCTCGCAACAATTGGACTATTCGTAATTGTATTTTCAGATACAACAAACAGTATTTTGTAATACATAACAACATTAAAAACCAGCCTCCTTTTGTGTGGAAGTTCAATGTCAAGGGAGCAATAAATCGCCAACGATTGTGTTTATTTTTATCTCAGTAGGCAGGCAACTTGTTTTACCTGAATGATATTGCTTATTGATAATGATGTAATACATTATCGTTACCTTATCCGAATATACGTAATAGCACATAGGTAGCTACATATTTTTTGCATAGTGAATATATTACTTGTTTATTTAATTGACTCAAGAGGTAAAACGCGTTCGAACCCAAAACAGTTTATTGAACTTCGTACAAAATTATTGTACGAATGAATCACATATATTTTTGTTCAATTACAAAGTGGGTTCTACAATACAAATCCAATAATCAAAACAAAATAATCTTCAACTATTCATTTAAAAAACAATAACAGTATAAACGAGAGTTAAAGATTAACTGATACAATGATCTTGTTCGGTGAAGAGTTATAATTATTGTTAGTTACTACAAATATTTGTTATTTCTTAGGTAATACAACGTAACTACGCTCAAATCTGTCGAGTTGCCAGGAAAATAACTATAAATACTAGCCGGATCGTTTAATATATGTAAAACAAATTCAAATAGTTGCCCACTTACATTTATACATTTCGTATTGTACACCATAACCAAAAGTAGTCGGCTTTATTTAAGGTTTCGTAACCTTAGAACTTTATAAATAAAAGAACTCAACAGCTGGAACTTAGTACTAAAAATATATTTCTTATGATGTTTTCACGAACTACGAAATCTCTGAAAACGTTTCTACATGTATAGTGTACACATAAACAAGAGTCTGAATGAAAACGCGGTTGGTCGCCGAAGTGGAATATGACCTGAATCCTCGTCACCTAGATTCGTATGAGTAGGTTGAGATGAGATTTCAGAACACAATGCATTTTTATAGCTTTTGAATGCTTATTTAAAATCTTGAGATTGATTGCCCCATAGAGACAACCTAAGTACCAACATTGCTGTGCGTAACTTAACGTATTCCATTTTTGTGTGTGATAGAGGTTAAAAAATCTGTCTACGATTTACAAAAATTGGTCAAGTGCGAGTCGGACTCGCGCACGAAGGGTTCCGTACCATTATCTATGCCACATAAGGCAACGTTATTAGTATCGAGCAAGAAACGGTAAAAAAATCATTTTGTTGTATGGGAGCCCCTCTTAAATATTTATTTTATTTTATTTTTAGTATTTGTTGTTATAGCGGCAATAGAAATACATCATCTGTGAAAATTTCAGCTCTCTAGCTATCACCGTTCTTGAGATACAGCCTGGTGACAGACAGACGGACGGACGGACAGCGAAGTCTCAGTAATAGGGTCCCGTTTTTACCCTTTGGGTACGGAACCCTAAAAATTGACTAGAATAGAAGAAGAATAGTGATTAAACATAAAAAAACGGTTTATTTAAATAAAACTAACTAAATAGGTAATCTTATATATAAAAATCAATTGCTGTTCGTTAGTCTCGCTAAAACTCGCGAACGGCTAGGCCGATTTTGGTGATTTTGGTCTTGAAATATTCGTGAAAGTCCAGGGAAGGTTTAAACGGTTCCTAAAATTCCACGCGTACGGAGTAGCGAGTGTCAGCTAGTCGTAAATACTTTTAATTAGTTAGTTAATGAATTGTTAAAATATTTTTAGGCTCTGATATAGGCTGGAGATAAAACACAATTGCTCTCTGCTCTCGGTAATTTGATAATTAGTAATCAAGCATCCAGCCAGTGATACAGATAAAATTTAATTATTTTTCTTGTAAAAAATTACAACAGATCAAGTTTAATTAGGTATATGTAGTTAAGTTAATCGGTCCGTCCAAACATTGCATGAACTGAAGTGACAATAAAGACAAGAATGTGAAGGATGTTAAGTGGAACTGATGCACATAACATAGCAAGTTTTTTAAGTGTAAAGATAAAAGTACAGTACATAATATAACAAGTATCTTACCAGAGCGACGACAGAGTCTATGGCTCGGTTGAAACGGTCGCATAGGGCTCTCATGCTGTCGTACGAGTGGGTGTCGTAGTCGCATAAAATGTTGTTCTCCAGAGCCGCCTTTATCTCGGGCAGGTCATCACACACCCACCTGTCACAAACGAACTTCCTTTGTTTTACATGTTTCACAAGATATCACAGTAGTAGGTATGCTAGTTGAATCAAGAATAAGATTTACTTTCAAACTATAAATTAAATATGCGAAGCTGTTAAGGAAACCAATTTCGCGCTAAAATTAAATTTAAGTTCTATGTAGTAATTGTAGACCCTATAAATAATAGGTCGGGGAAAAAGTATTTTCGTATTTTATAAGTAAAAAAAGCTAGGTACAGGAATTTTTTTTTGAGAAGTACTATTTATATCTGCCAGTTTATATTATCATTGAAAAGAAGATATTTTAAAGAAGAGAAAAATAAAAAAAATTGTGTAAAAAAATAAACCAATCGTGTCCTTATTTGCAATTCCGAACCGTTTTTAAAAAGATTGGTAACTGTTGATAAAAATTGGATTACCTACGACAAGAAAGTGCGAAAAAGATCCCGTTCAGAAGGCAAACAAGCTTCTTAGGCTATAACAAAATCGTGTCACTGAATGACAATTGTGAGAACTTGTTATTTTTAATTTTTAACAAACACACATTTTCAAGACACTCCTCACAATCAAATAACATTTTAAAATCAACAAACGAAAATCCATACAATTATTAAATTATAGAAACTCAATATTAAACTGTTCAATGAATCACATGAAAAAATAAAATAGCCACCGTCGAACCAAAATATTTCTGCTATTTAAATAGATAAAACCTTACTAAACAAAAATGCATAGTGTGCATACGCGGTTTATTAGACTTCCGACAATTATTTTTTATTCGGATTATAGGCAACGAACGAACATTGCCGAATACTCGCGGAAACATCCGATCGCCAAAGCAGGCGGCAGGATTTACAGTACAAAGCGTCTTGGATATTATGCAAGCCTGTGTGCGTTTGCGAACTGTGCACGGACACCAAAATTTCTACACACATATGAATTCATCTCATGCGGGCGGCGACCACCTGACTTAATTAGACATATGACAGCGAAAGCAATATTATTCCTTCGCCAAACGCCTGGCAAACATAAGCACCAATTTGCAAGCACATATTGGTGTTATTTATGAATTATAAGGCGTTTTTAAGTTATAATATTTTGTTTAATTAAATAAATAAATAAATAATAAATAAATATTCATAGACATTTTACACAACGTCCTCTGGTCCCAAGCTAAGCTTATTATGCTTGTGTTATGGGTACCAGAATACGGATATAATACATAAACTACTTTTCTTTTGTAAATACATACTTATAATACATAGTAAACACCCAGACGCAGTACAAACATTTGTATGACAATTAAAAACATCACACAAATGATTGTCCTGACCGGGAATCGAACCCGAGACCTCATGATCAGCAGTCCGTTATATAAACCACTCCACCACGAGGCCCGTCATATTAATAGTAAATAAATGAATAAAGTCATCTAAAACATACGAAAGTTCTATTAAAATATCTGTGAATGGCAAGTAAAGCACTGCTTTTCTGCCTATAGGGAGCGCACGTCCCTGGATATAGTCTATATAATATATATGTACCTATTAGGTCGGGGAGAAAGTTGTTTCGTATTTAGGCTATAAGCATTATTAAGTTTTATATTGGCTGTTGCTAACTAATATGTTGTATTGTTATTTGTTATATTTTAAGTTCATATTTAGGCTCCTATTTTTCCCCAACCATTTTCAACGTAGCGGGCAGTTTGAGATTGTGAATACCTATTACCATAAATATTTTTAAATGTATTATTAAACTGAAATGCTAAATGGATCACATCGAAATTAAATTTGGAGAATCATTCCAGGCTCCAGTCAAGGTTCTTTGAAATGTTATTTTGAGCCGAATAGTCTATTCTGAGGAAGAACAGCACTGCTACTTTATACATTAGTTAATTACAGGAGATTTCAGTTACAGAACTTCTTTTCGTTTGCTCATTAAATACTATAATAATATTGATACATTTGTTGTTACATTATATAACCGCAACAGCTGAATGGCTTCAGTGTTTTATTTGTTGTACGCGCCGACACGTTCGTTCACCATGCAATGACACGCACAATAAAATTGGATAATGTTTTTCATATCCTTTTAAAATATTATTGTTAATACTTAATAGTTTCGTATTAACAATTACAATCCAAATTAATTTAAAAATAGGTAACTAACTACGTAATTCTAAATCTTCTCAGCAACTAGGACTGATTTAAATATTATCTAATCAAATGTATAGTTTGCTGTGACGTATGTTTGGCTTTATGTTTACAGCTATTTATCACCATGTCAGCCAGATGTTTAGTAAAAATACAGATAAAATAATAAATATGATAACAACATCGGCATGTATTAAAATTATTATGTTGCCTAGACGTATATTGTGTACATCAATTAGCTTTCGCCTTGTAGACCAGAACCCGTCTCTAATTTTGTAACAGGCTTTTATTGGCTCGGTACGTATCTATCAATGTATTAATCTATGTAACGGAATCTTTGAAAGCGATTTTCACTCCCTTGCAGTAGTTGGAATCATCTGAAATTTTTCGCACAT
Organism: Orgyia antiqua; assembly: GCA_916999025.1. Lineage (NCBI taxonomy): Eukaryota > Metazoa > Arthropoda > Insecta > Lepidoptera > Erebidae > Orgyia > Orgyia antiqua. Next base: position 28,816,470 of record OU779862.1, read on the forward strand.
AATAATGACCAAATTGACAATGCAATAATTTAAAAACATTCAGGATTTTTGCGCATTTTTAGTGTCTGAACTAAGCAAAATATTTAATGCAGAAAATTGGCAATATTGTTATTTTTCGTATATTTCTTTATTACTATTATCTTTATCTCTGTTAATAACATGAATTCTCATAGCAAAGTGAGAGTGTAGTTAAGTATTGATACCGTACCCCAGTTGCATTTTACACGATTTCTGTTAAAAATACAAACAGCATTACTATTCCAAATTTATGTGGTGGGATCCTGGTGTCCTGAAATACAGGCCTCGGCTTAGTTTAGGCACCAGTCTCCCACAGATTAAACGGTAAACGTTTTAATGTTAATGTTAAATGTAAATATTGTCCTTGTATTGTAACTGTTTTATTTGTGGAAGAAATAAATGATTTATATTATTATTATTATAGAATGTAACCAACAATTAAAATCTACTGATTTACGAGGGGAGGTCCAAAAGTTCGTGGAATGGAGGGGATGGAGTGGGGATAGGGGCGCTCGCTTAGTGTCATACTAATTGGGGACTCATAATTAGTATATAAATGGAGTTTCAGCCCTATTGCGTCATTCGTTTACGAACACTCGCCTGCTAAACACGTCAATCCGGAAGAAAACTGAAACTATGGAGAAAATTGAACACCGTGCGGTCATTAAATTCCTTACCAAGCAAGGAAAGAACGCTCAGACCATTTTGAATGAAATGGAAACTGTTTACGGGGAACAGTGCCCTAGTAAATCAATGATTTAAAAGTGGCATGGTCTTTTTAAACATGGTCGGGAGTCGATTGAAGACGACCCCCGCTCAGGAAGGCCAGTTGAGGCCACCACATCAGACATCGTCGAAAAAGTGGAAAAAATTGTACTGGAGGACACCCGTTTGAAGAAAAAACAGTTATCTGCATTAGTTGGAGTATCAGATACCACCATTTTGCGAATCCTACATGACCACCTGGGTATGACAAAAGTCAGTGCAAGATGGGTACCGAGAATGCTCACGCCGCTTCAAAAACAGCAGCGCGTCGAAGCGTCAAAACATTTTTTGGAGTTGTGTGGCGACGATCCTGGACCGATTTTGGAGCGAATTGTTACCGGCGATGAAACATGGGTTCATCACTTTGAGCCTGAGTCCAAACAAGAGTCCATGCAATGGCATAAAAAGGGGACACCACCGCCAAAGAAATTCAAAGTGTCGGAGTCGGCTGGAAAGTTGATGGCTACTGTTTTTTGGGATTGTGAGGGGATAATACTGATTGATTATAAAGAAAAGGGCAGGACCATAACCGGAGAATACTACGCAACAATACTAGAAAAATTAAAGGATGCCATCAAAGAAAAACGTCGGGGGAAATTGACCAAGGGCGTGTTGCTCTTGCAAGACAACGCGCCGGTTCACAAGAGCAAAGTTGCAATGGCTGCTCTACACACGCATGGCTTCGAATCACTAGTCCACCCACCCTATAGTCCAGATCTGGCCCCAAGTGATTTTTATTTGTTCCCCAATTTAAAAAAAGACTTAAGGGGAAGGAAATTTTCCGACGACAATGAGGTAAAGGAGGCAATTTTGGCTCATTTTGAGGGAAAAGATAAAAAATATTTTTACGATGGTTTAGAAAAATTAATTCATAGATCTAATAAATGTATTCAGCTTAAGGGTGATTATATTGAAAAGGAAAAATAAATTTACTGTTTCATTTTTACTAAAACCCTTTCATTCCACGAACTTTTGGACCTCCCCCCGTACTGTATGTCACTAAGTAAATATCTCGTATCTCGTAAGAAAGGCAGACATGGTAGAACGAATTCTTTTTTAACAACAATCACGCAGCTGTCTTTCTACTGACATAACGTCATGTAAAAACCTGTAATATTGCAAGCTGAATCATTATGGACAGCTGTTATGATATTACTGTTAATAAAAATAATTTACAACGAGACCACTGTCTGCATATATATTACTAGCTGACCCGGTAAACGTTGTTTTGCCATACTAAAAAAAAAAAAAATTTTGAAAAATAGATGTTAGCCGATTCTCAGACCTACTGAATGTGCATACAAAATTTCATAAGAATCGGTCTAGCCGTTTCGGAGGAGTACGGTAACTAACACTGTGACACGTGAATTTTATATATTAGATAAGAATCGATCTAGCCGTTTCGGAGGAGTACGGTAACTAACACTGTGACACGTGAATTTTATATATTAGATAATATTTACTCGCATATAGATAATGTCCGCAGCTTCGTATGCGTGGCATTTAGAAAATAAAAACCCTTAACAAATTATACAAAAAAAACCATCGCTATAAACCACTCTATCTATGAAAGAATCGCATCAAAATCCGTTGCGTAGTTTTGAAGACATAAGCTCACATAGGGATATACTTCGGGCGTAGGCTTCGTGGCGTAGTGGTTCATGTACTGGACTGCCGTTCACAAGGTCGCGGGTTCGATTCCCGCTTGGGACATTCATTTGTGTGATATCCATAAATGTCATACAAATGTTTGTACTACGTCTGGGTGTTTTCTGTGTATTATAAGTATGTATTTACAAAAGAAAAGTAGTTTATGTATTATATCCGTATTCTGGTACCCATAACACAAGCATAATAAGCTTAGCCTGGGACCAGAGGACGTTGTGTGAAATGTCTATGAATATTTATTTATTATTTATAGAATAATACTCGTACATACATACAAAAATAACGACTTTTTTTATAACAGTTAAGTAAACTTGAATTTTTTTTTATTTCTATTGTTGATATTTAGTAGAAATAACTGTATAACTATATTTAGTTAGTTATAAACATCAAGTCAAGTCACATTCTATTCAATTTTATTTTAAGCGTTATAATTATCTATTGTATTGTATTGTATTGACGAAAAACTCTAAAGAAAACGAAAAAATCCTATGCCAAGACGCTTAAAAAAAACCGTTTAAATAACTTAATGCAAGCTTAAAAAAGTGCTATCACCTATATTTGCTATGTAGCAGTAACTATCTAAATACCTACTAAAGATTTTAAATAAGTAGCTAATATGGAATAATTAGTTTATTTCAGTTACAAAATATTATTATTATTAATTGTTTATATTTAGTGATGATCTTAATAAATCGATACCAACACGGAAATGAAATTAAATAACCACAGTCGTGATTTTAAACAAAATTAATAACCACTTGCGGCATTTCACTTTTTCCACCATAATTTGATTTATTAAGTAAAAGCATAGAAAGAAAGAAAGAAAAATAATTTTATTTGTAACGATTACAATTTACACATAGAAACAAAAAATTACAAACATACATAGTAGGCGTTACAAAGCGGACCCAGCTCAGCAAAATGCTGGCAAGGAGCCAGCGCTGGTCTTCCGCTGGGCCCTTTTGGCGACGCATAGAGTGTAGTACAATTATTACTTAGTGCACAAGTTAGAATATAACACTAAACACTAAAGTAAACACACAGAGCAACAGAATAAAAAAATTAAAATAATAATAATATGTAATAAAAGTGAAATTAAAATTACGGTAGCATTAATGCATTAAAAATATGAGGGTGATTAAATTATTACGACTAACTATTTATCTATACTATATATTAATCTATGTTAGAACTCAGTCTGACGACACTGACATTGACAGTTCTGTCACTTGATCATGTCTGCACGACTGCACCCGACAAATGTGACCCCCGCGCGTGCATTATGTTATTATGCACGCTGCCACACTAAGGAGTAAAATAATATAGATTTGCTACGCGTGCGTACACTAATAGCAAGCACAAATATAGGCATACAAAAACGAATAGTTGCAAGGTGCAGCCAAGTCTGATCACAATCTATACCGCAATCATAAGGTAAGTCTTATATAATAATATCATAATATCAACAATAAGGAGAACTGTTACACATAATAAGAGCAACAATTGATACATATTTTAAGCGAGTGCAAACCTTATTTATGCGTCTTAACCTATTTGCAGGCCGACATCGACAAGCATGCAAGTAATATACACAGATCGAATACACAAAAGTCACAGAGCCAGGCAACAGGTTGCTCAGCATCTGGGCACTGAAATTTGTAGCAGACAGAGTATATTCAAGGCATATAGGCGGGTTTTGTCTCACCATCCAAGCAAATGGAGCTGAGACTGCCGAGTAAGTAGAAACGTCCCACAAATAAATGAATTAAATAATTTAAAATAAAGGAAAACAAAAGAATATAGACAAAAGATACGGACAGGAATTAAAAACAATTGGTTAGCCTCACAGGTACTGCAGTGTGTCAGTCGTTACAGGACACTAGTGTCATGTCTCAGGCTCTCCTGCATTAGTTGGTGCTCAAGCATAATTTTTTTTATTTTTTTCCTAAAACTAGTTTTGCTCTGATGCAGGTTCCTCAATGGTGGTGGGATGTTGTTCCAACACTTGGTAATATACTTGGTAATATATAATAGCATGTCAAATGCAAAAATTAATAAATTACTTTAAAATTAATAACTACAAAACATACAATAATATATATTCAGGCTATTTGTAGGCATAATACTCTGTGTAAATCTGCATACAAATAAGTGTAGTAATATAAAAACACGCAACGCTCTCTCGAAATAATTTAAAGATCGATTTCAAGGTTACCCCAGCGGGTGAATGAGCACAGTCCGGGCAAAAAGAGGTCATAGTGAAGGTTCTCGCGCTCCAGACTATTGAGCTCTAATCGATCGTCCTGTATGACTTGTTTTCGTTATATTTGCATGTAAGTTGCTAGAATATATACATATTTTGATAGAATCATTAGATAAATAACTTCTCTGTACGAAAATGTAACTACCTAATTTTGCCCTATATGTATAATCGTTATAAAAAAAATCGCTTCATACACCTATCTAGCTATGTACCTACCTACCTAGTTTATAAATATCTAACTAGACGTTTGATTTAATGACTAAATATTTGTATATTAAGAGACAGCATTTACTACAATACAACAACACTGCTGCTGCTGTGATGGCTATATTTAAAATAATATAACGCGTACGAAATCGGGGCAACAGCTAGTTGTAAAAAAAGAATAACATTTATTTTCATAACTATTCTGAATTATAACGCAACCATGTATTCCTTACGAGTCTGTTAAAAATGTGATAGGGTGTCTATGGCATTTAAAGGATGCCACTAACATTTTTCAGAATTTGAAGTTACTAGTTAATTGTGACTTGCCTTGAAATCTGGCTATCAATCATAACTACTGATGTATTTCGATCAAATTATCATAGCCTCCACCTTTGTTTGAAAGTTGGTAATGAAAGCAACCAAAAAATAAGTAAACAATGGGTTCTGTTCCTAATAAAACGAAAATCATAAACTTCTTTACAAATAAAATATGTAAGGCATAAACTACTTTAAATTTCTGAGTCGTATTCTCCTACGGTTTCTGTATTTAAATTGGTACCTTGAACCGTTTCTTTTAAAATATGTTTTTAATTATTTACTTTCTTCAATTGTGTTTCTGCAAAGTTGGATAGTACATTTATCGAAGAAGGCTATAGGTTACACGCTGCAACCAATAGGAGCGAAGCATTAGTGAAAAATGTTGCAAAAACGGGGTAAATTTTCTAAATTCAATTGGTAAAAATTTGCGGGCAAAAACTAGTGGTAATAAAAAAATAAAATTGACAGTTTAATGTATTGCTTTTTAATAAAAAAAAGAAACTGATAGCCGTTTATTTTGCGAATTCAATGTCTTCGTGATAAGAACGAAACGATATTAAATTTACCATGCTTAACTAATATTCAAGGAGGAACACGTATTTAATATAAAACCGGTACCGAAAATATAAGAGCAATAACCGAGTCAGACAGTGTGCCAAGGTCAACGGGACCGGTTGCTGAAAATACTGCGATTTTCAATGTTATAGCTACGCAAACGCATGTCTTTCCTAATTTTAAAAGAACTGACGTCCAAAATTTATATAGATTTAATTATATTGTACGCTTGACAAAGAACAAATATTTTTTAAGGTTTCATTGTTCACAAACGTGTTAGTAACAGACTTTTGTTTAGTTGTATACACATTTTATGAACCTACCTGGGCTCACTAAAAAACCTACAATAAATGCGTGCTGAATTGAGTTTAGGAACAATACATAATTGTTTGTATCTTGACAAACAATGATGGGAGACAGAGATCGGAACAGAATAATATAGACTGCACTGTGTACGAGCATTTGGAACTTCCTTTACCTCAATAATTCATAGTAATAGATGGTTCTATTTGGTTCTATCTAATATAATAGAAAATACCAGAAGCCGGACGTTTACTATCCTTACATGATAAAAAACAGTCTCCCGCCGCAATTTTTTATATAAAATTACTGCCAAGGTCAGTGGGTGTAACACTAACGTAATTCCATCGAGTACATCGCTACGCGTACATGCATATCTAATTCTACGCACAGTATCAAATGCACTAAAAGATGACACTTTTTAAAACGCATTTGCATTTTCTTTGTATGTACCTTCTACAGAAGGGGGTGTCAACTCCTGTTATTTAACACTGAAAGCCTGCCGAGTCTTTCTATTCGCGATAAAAATTCGATTCCTATCTCTTTATTTTCCTAGATTGGCCGTAGAGATAGACATAAACAGCACTTTGGATGCTCTTATTGTTGTCCCATTTTATCTACAGCAATATTGCTATGTCATTTTCAGTTTACAGAGGATTCACATAATCGCCCCGTTCGTCCCTATGTTACATACACATTTTCTACATTACATCGTATGGAGCCTGGACTCTCGTCATTTCAAATTGTACTTAAAGTTCATAGAGATTACTGACGCAGACTTTTAGCGAACACTATTAAGTCGTTTCAAATATAAGGTACACTACCCTTGTCCACATACAGTTTATCCTAATACACCTAATTACTTGATAATTAACTAGCAAAACATTTTAATTAATAAATCTGCGTTTTAACGTTTGACCTCACGTCTGCGTAGGTAACTAGATTTTAACATACAATACGACTTTTTTAATACTTAAAAGTATTACATATTTAGTCTTAGTCATAAGACTAAGACTAAATATGTAATACTTTTAAGTACTTTTTCTTCTAAGTTTTACTTTTAAGTACTTTTTTCTTCTAGCAAAAGTAGAGTATTTTGTTTTGGTCAGACACTAAATAACATCCAACTACCTAACCAAATCAAACGCATCTAGTTGATAAATTTACGCAATAGTTTATATTGGACTTATTGAGTAACTTCTGAACTGTACCTTATCGTTTCAACTATCTCCAAGGCCCCATCATGTTTGTCCTGTAACAATAGAAATAAGATTTAATATTGATAAAATGACACAAATGATCGCAATTATCTTAGTAGCATAATAATATAGTCAATGAATACGAATGAGATTTCTGTTTAAGAAAGGTTAGTTATGGAGTTCTCAGTAGACCATAACAACGTGTAAATGTACGCGCTAGATCATTCAAAAAAGTCACATCAAACATACACACATAGTGACGAGTGTGACGACACACCTTTCCTATGTGGGGTGACCCGACTAAACACACTTCCTAAACATAATAACGTTGACGAATCTGGGCTTTCTTACAGTATAACGATTGTGAGTGCTTCAAAAACACCGACTTCCAGCTCCGAGCTACGTCTTTTTTCAGGATTTCCGCATTGTCCTTTCATTTTTAGGTCCGTTTATCTCTTCTTGTAGACAAGACTTCCTTCCTCATTCAGGTCATATTATCGTAATTTCTCTGCATTTATCCCATTTCTTAGGGACACCGTAACACATCTATCTTCGCATGGGCATCGTTATCTGCGATGTTCTTATGCCGGATGACAAAGTTGGATAGTTAGTTATTCCGCAAATCAGTGATCTGCTCTCTATAGAGTATGCTTTGCTAAGCAAATAAGAACACGCATTCCTAAGCAGATAAGAGCACGGATAACGCGCAGTATTCTGACCACAAGGATGTCCCTTCCGATAACTTTAAGCGAAAGGCGATTACAACATGTGTTGGAAGTCGAGGGTTCTTTGGAGCGGTTCTATGACTAGAGCACACTAAACTTGGTCCCATTAAAAACCTTTAATAAAACTTACACAAGTTTGTGCGTTTCCAGCTAAGAAGGACCCATTTGTCGTGACGTCTGAGTTCCAAGGGGTTACCTAAAAGGCTCCTAGTGTCCAAAAGTATTTGAATCTTCCGTGACGACATTTCCCCAAAATTCTAATTCGAGAGTCAGAGAACAAAGCTCTACTAGCGAGTAGAAGCTGCTCATCTAAAACAGAGCAAAACGCTACTTCACGTCTGGTCAACGATTGATACTTTAGGCTGGTGCCCCTGAACATCAGTTCGAACTGTAGCTGTAGCCTTGCAGAGGAGAATTGTTGGAGATGTAAGAGAGATTTCAGGTCTCTGCGTGTTTTACTGACTATTCTATAGGGAGTGCTCTAAGGAGCTGCTTGTATTAGTACTAGTAGTAGTAGTCACGTCCAAAATACCATTTGACACAGTAGCAAAGTTCATTATTGCCCTATGGATACGTACACGACTAGTACTGCATGCTTCCAGCGACCATTTCTTCCACATTATGTACAAGCTCTGGAATAAACTACCTGCTGTGGTGTTCCCCGAGCACTATGTGACATTTCGTTCTTTAAACTACGACTAGAATGATTTTTTTCTCGAATAACTAGGTGGCTTAGATATACAGTTGCTGCGTCCATGACCAGCGGATGCATTGGTGGATGGACTGTCTATGGGGTGATGGATATAAGAAAAGAAGTGTCACCTTCCCATGCATTGCCTGCGTCACCTGCGTGTGTCGTAAGAACCGACCGAAGGGACCACGTCGCATAACACCTGCGCATATACATATATATATAACCTAAGAGAGTTGACAGACAGGTGGCAGGTCATAAAAATCCACAAAATCCCATTGCAACATGAACAAGTAGTCATGTTGCACCGACTCAAAATAACGGGATAAGGAGAATGATGATGATGAGGATAACTGGCGGATGCCACTTAACATCAGATAAGCCTTTAGCTCTTATACTAACTTCGGCATTAAAAAATCCTAAACAGCTCCCTTCTGATATTACAGTATGGTATCACTATCAGCCTTCTCCTATAAGTTTTCCACACATCTTTTTAACATTTACAACAATCACATTTTATACTATATCTATCAGCTTTTTTTATCATTTGTTTCCCTGGCTTATCATTAATCAAAGAAGTAATCATGGGCAGAGCCAGGATTTAGATTTAGGGGATGTTTACAATCCTGTTTTATTCCAGGGATTTGAACCAAAAAAGCAATAAATTTGATGGATGGTGTCTTTATTCTTGTAGGTGAGCAATTTCATGAACTTTTTATAACTAACACAATACTCAGTTATTTTAAGTAAAATATTGGTGTGAATTTTCCTAGTTACAATGATATGTTTGATGTTTCCTAGGAAAAGGTCCCAGTTCAAATCATAATGTTGTCTGTCATCAACTCTAATATTTTTATTACTAGTTATCATTTATTTGATAGTTTGCAAATAAAATACTATAGTTATGTAAATGTAAAACAAAAAAGCTTATTTTACATCTCACTATAGTCTATACCTCCACCTCACTATACATATAGGTATTTCCTAGCTGGGATCTTACGGGTGCCTTAGGATCAGGATTCCAACAAAATTAATTAATAATAGCTATAACTATTAAAATAATAAAACAGTTACAAATTCAATATGAGAGCAAGTTAAAAGTAATCTTTTAAATGTTTAAGTAATAGATAACTGGATATCTGATTGATATCTGACTATACAAATATTATAAACCAATACGCATAACATCTGTTTAGTGAATTTATACAACTAATATGCATAACTAACATCTCCATCTGTAATTCAATAATATTCATACAAAAGCAAGGTCAGCAAAAAATATGGGTGGCTGCATTTTTTAGTACAGACACTATATAAATTTTCAATAGTGACTGCTCAATATGACAAATGGTGAAGTACAAAAAACTGTTAGAGCTTTCATCACAGTTTAAAACCTATAAGATAGTACCTACAGTATAGAACCTACCTATAAGCCTAAAAGATGTAACTAGTTATCACCAAAACCAGATATTTTGACAGAAATTAACCTAAAGTGGATTGAGGGAACCCTTACAGGTACATATTATCATAATAATATAGTGCCTGTTAAAAATTACCCAGCAATGGCCAGATTTAAGAAACTTTTATGCATTTATTTATAAACAAAAAAAAGCAATAGCTGTAACCTAGCAAAAAATTTTTTTTATTCCTGTGTATATGACTAGGTAACATAGCCTATAAATTTATAACACTCAATATTGTACACTTTGGGAAAGTTAACAATTATGGAGACAATTAAACACAGCTATACATTATTCTTAGATGGTTGCTGTTAGAAAACATTTCAACTAAAGAATCATATAAACATTTGTAATGGTAACAGCATTTTTATTCACTGTATGTTTAATAAATTTTAATAAAACTGTTTAAGATTATGTAATGTTATTAGCTCAACTTAATCAGTTAAGATGGTTTTTATGATCCACAAATATTGGATATTAAATAATAATTAATGACAACAAATACATAATTAAAATTCTAAAGTCACAACATATAAATATAAATTAATTGAATGTAAATAAATGACGAATGAAAACTACGCAACAGTGTGTACATATCTAAAAAAAGCCGACACCTTGACAAAACACGAGGTCAATACACTCTACTGCAATACCCATGTGACGTGAAGAGGAGCTAAGCTATGTCTAAATCCTAGGTCTTATTTTGTTATTGTTGCCAAAACTTCATCTACACTTTTACGTATAAGTGTAAGCATACTTCATACACGTAAGATATCACCACAAAATAACACCCTACACTGCATAATTCAGCCAAACACAAGTACTGATACGGAACACAATCTAGTAGGTACTACCGAGCCCATTAAGCAGTTTAGTTACATCACCATAACACAGTGAATATTATCATTATATATAAAACAAATTAGAAACTTATAAATAACATCCACGTTAGAGCATCAAACAGCACGATAATAGAATAGACAATTTCCTTACCGAGCCATGACCTGAAGTGAGGGGCCATGTATAAACAACAGGTTCCGCGCCTGCAGGGGAATGCAGGCGTAAATCCAAAGCCATGATAAGAAAACCACTGCATTAATGCACACACTTTTCACTTATACACTAAAATAATCACTAAAAATCCTAGATAATAACATAATTTCACTGCACTTTCACACACACACACTCTGAACGACCGGGCGCCATGTTGAAATTATTCCTAAAATTTCAATCATGGCGGGTGTTCAGTGTTATCATAGGAAAAAATTGTTAATTTCTGTAAATTATATTATTTACTAGGTGCACCCTACGACTTCGTCTGTTTGAAATTATTAAGATCACCATTTTAAAAAGTGCCTAGCCAAAGTATTGGTTTTTCTTATATTTTGACTAAACCCTATTTTGTTTAATTAAGGTAGCCCAATTCACGTCCTGTAAAATTTGCTATCTATTACCTTTATTGGTGAGTTTGTCAAAATAACCTAGAAAAAAACTGCCCCTCGTGTAAAGGTCTTCAAATATTTTTGGTGAAACTTTCATTCTGTTTGTAAGATCAAAGTTTACTTCGCGTAAAATCAGCTATTTGCTGGCTTTTAAGTTTTGTCAAAATTGATCCCGCTTATTCGTAACAAAGAGACGGCCGAACAGACAGATAATTAAATTTTAATTAATTGTCTAGACTACTAACAGCCACGGCCACTAAAATACCAAAAGTGAACACAAATCAACGTTTGTCGAGAGAAAGTTGCCACTTGAGTTAAGCGTGCACTAATCATCAAAAACTAACTTAATTTACGCATATGCCGTTAATGAAGCTGGAGCGTTATGTTTAGTCACAGACTACTCTATTTTCATACGATACTATGGCTACTCTGTGGTTGTGTTGTCTTTCTCTTTTCATTTCATTCTTTTTCCATCTTTTTACCATGAAGGTATAGATAAAAAAAAGGAGGCCATACTTGGAACATCGGTTTGAGGCAAATACCTACGTATCTCTATCTCACTCTCTGTGGTCTGACCTCTCTTTTTAGTGTGGCCTTAGTACTGCTATCTCCTTATTAAAATCTCCTAGTAAATTCTTAAAAAGAGTCACCACACATATCAAATCACAAGTTAAACACTGTCATTTGATAGTGTTTAATCGTAACTATAAATAACTAGTTGAAATACGATGAATGAAATTAAAAATAATAAAATAGTAGATCACGGATGCTTTTCATGGTTGACGAATCAGTGAATTATTTTCCCCATTTCCTAAGGATTTCGTAATTTGGCAACATTGGTCACCATATGTCAAGTTGTCGACAAAATTGTGCCAATATGTCGGTTGTTTACTTTACGGTTCACAGCTTCGTTTCAAATTTTCGACTCTAATTATTTTTATAATTAAAGAAATGGTGCAAACTTGTGTAGTGCGTGGTTGCGGTAGTACGTGGTGTCCAGGAGGTGATATACAATTTCACGCGTAAGTGTTTAGATCGTGATTTCTGGCATTGAATAACTGCAAACATATTTCTTTGTATTTTCAATTAAATACTTCATAAAATGATTAAACAATGTTTTCAGCATACTTCTAACTAACTATACTGATAACGATGTAAAGATCTAATAGTCTTACATTGAATTTCATGGACTTAGTGCAATTTTATCTTTCTTGTTTACAAGAAGTAATTTTGAAATAGTGTGACCATACTGAGGACATATCTAGGACTTTCTGTGGGACCTGAACTAAATTATACATGTTTGCTTAGTCATTTAATTTTTAATTCACATTATTTACAACATTAATATACTTACCTACAATATTATTTTTTTAGATTTCCTAAAAATAGTACCCAGAGGAAATTATGGTTATCCATTGTACCATTGAAAATGAAATTTTATGAAAGTGCAAGGATTTTTTAAAACAAACAGCAGTTCCTACTATAATTACAAATCAAGAAGCAGTATCACCTTGCAAGGTAAAATTTCAAGTATCTATTTACAAACTCCTTTAATTGTCTCACATGTTATACAATGTTAAATATTTGAATTTATAAGGAATATAAAAACTAGTATGAAAAAAAATACCCCACCAGTATCAGGAACATTTTCCAAACTACCGGCGCTCAAGGCTCCAGAGATAATTGCTGCTTTCTGAACCAGCCCCCCCCCCCGATCCGACTGCCTAATGAGAGCCTTACATTATTATTATGTTTCAGAAATGTAGTAGTTCGAATATATGGCAAAAGGCTATATTTTGTAAAATATATTATAATTTTCAGATAGACAGTTCATTACAGGAAGAGTCTATGGGGCAAGTAGCTACTCTGGGTGTACCAAATCCTAGCTCTGGCATTTATGAAAGTAATCCTTCCTGATGGGCCAACTCAGAGAAAACAATATAGAAAACAAATTAATTAATGTTGTATCACAACATTTTACTCCTCTGTTGCAAGAAATGTTTAAGCATCCCATCACGGACTCAATTTATTGCAATGATTTGCATGAAAGCGTATTAATTAAGAAAATTGCAAATTCATTTTTTAACACTTAAAGAGTCATACAGAAAATATACTTAGTGATTTACGTGGTAAGAGACAGAAATTACACAAAACAATAATATTTAGTCATGTATAAAAGAAAAGTTATTAAATGATTTTAATTTGGAAAGTGCTGTTGTTTCTTTTTTGCCCTTTTTTTGTAACTTTATTATCGTTCCTATTATAGCCCCCTATGATATATGTCACAGTCAAAACTTATAACCACTCAATAGACTGTAAGCTCTCGACAGTAGTACTTTTGACTGAAATTATTGAAAACTAATTTTACCCAATATAGCTGTTTAAATGTAATTTTAACTGACTTGCCTAGCGCCAAGTAGTGGAACACAAGGCACAGGGAGCCAAGGGCAACCCGACAAGGGTGGGTTAGGTTTTTAGCTCCCGTCATGCCATTCATGATAGGTTCCTTTAAACGCTGTAGACAGAAATATACGTAAAAATTGATTTTGACTGATTCTCCGTTCTTCCGTCAGCCACTTTTAACCACATTCATATTGTCAGTTAAAATGACTATTATCTACAGATTTTCCGACAAACTAATTTTAATCAACGTAACGTATTTTTTTTTTCAGAAGTATTATTGACCGAATTTGCCCTTTAACTGACATTAATAAATAGAAATACATTGGCTAACCCAGAAATCTAGGAAAAACTATTGTCCAGTATGTATTCATAATGTTTAATTAATCTGCAAAATTAATGAAACATATATCTTTTGCGATTTCATGGTTGGTCCCTTAATAACAGTACATGTTTAAAAATATGAGTACAATAAACCTTTTTCGTTTTTACGCTACCTACACAAAAAGTTATGTTTCCACTTAGGTATGCCAAATAGATTTTATTGTGTAACTTGTTTTGTTTACTAAGAAATTACTAACACCTTGTTATTTTTAACCGGCTTCAAAAAAGGAGGTTCTCAATTCGTTGGAATCATTTTTCTGTATCTTTGTAACATGTATTTAGGTCTGAAATAAAGGTAAATTATCATTATTTTATCTCAAGCAGATCTCACAATCATTCATTAATTTCGTATTGCCGTAGGAACTACACCTTTGTTCTAGTAATTATCTATTTCCCACCAATATTCTATAGGTACATCGTACATACGAACTAGGAAATTTTACGTGTTTAAAAATGTAAAAAGAATAATAAATTTAACAACCGAACCTCCAGTTACTGTTAAAAAACTAGAATTATCCAAACTTTCACGCGATAACAAACAGTTTGTTTTTTGAGTATTTTTTTTACGCACAGTACATAAAGTATCTCGACATATAAAATCTATACGGGCTAGGTCTTAGAAGTGAACATTTTGTTGACACTATATGGAACACAACTACTTGAAGTTTTGTCCTGGAAGAAATACAATAAAGGTTACCCTACTTAGAAAGAAAGGGTTTGACCACAGTGAGCGAGATAGCCATACATCATTTTTGCTTCAAGTAGGTATTCAGAGTCTGGACTCCACTTTTATCTGTACCTTCATGCTTTTTACGAATGTTTTTTGAATCGTTCTCATCTCATTCATTCAATTCAAAAAAAAATCTTTTGATTCGTTCTTGTTATGGTTTGTTACTTTGTTTACAAGGGCCATTAAAGAAGAATTGAATTGAAATAATGTTATTTTGGTGTTGTTTTTACAGCGTATTGGGAAAAATATAGTTAATGCTCTCCTGTGGGACCATTACAAGCCATACCTACAATTATTTACATTTAAATCAAATTT
Organism: Orgyia antiqua; assembly: GCA_916999025.1. Taxonomy (NCBI): domain Eukaryota; kingdom Metazoa; phylum Arthropoda; class Insecta; order Lepidoptera; family Erebidae; genus Orgyia; species Orgyia antiqua. Next base: position 28,831,910 of record OU779862.1, read on the forward strand.
AACCGTGAAAGAAAAACTTTGGAGAGATGTCTGATTCAGAAGATGAAAGTCACATCAAAAGTTTTTCGGCAGTAAGCGAGGAAATAAAGCGTTATAAAAATAATCCAGAAACAGCTGGGCTTTTCGTTTCAGGATGGGATGATGCTGATCAAGATGTTGACGTCGTAAAGGATCCAAAAGGTTATAAATTTTATTAAAATTACGTAAAATGTATATGACAGAGCATTATGATATTAATATGCTTTACATTTATTTACAGCTAATCCTATTGACTATGTGCTTTGGGCAGCAGAAAATGGTGAGCTTGAGATACTAAAGGAGTTGTTGAGTAAGAAACCAGGATTGGTACATTCACAAGATTCTGATGGCTATACCCCGCTGCACAGAGCTGCATACAGTAACCATGTAGATGTAATATCATACTTGATAAGTTTTGGTGCCAATGTTCACACAAAAACTCAACTTGGATGGTCCCCTCTACATTCAGCTTGTAATTGGAATAATTATGCAGCTGCTGCTAGATTATTAGCTGCTGGTGCCAATCCAGCAGCTGTATCAGATGGAGGTAAGACAAAAGCGTTCCCAGGATTAGTGCATCCAAACAAATAAACAAACTCTTCAGCTTTGTAATCTAATATATAAAATTTACGTGTCACAGTGTTAGTTACCGTACTCCTCCGAAACGGCTTGACCGATTTTTATGAAATTTTACATGCAGTAGGTCTGAGAATCGGCCAACATCTATTTTTCAAACCTTTTTTTTTTTAGTATGGCAAAACAACGTTTGCCGGGACAGCTAGTATTTATATAGATTTTTAATCTATAGACAATAATCTCTTCTATTTAATGAAATGGTCCTCTCTATCATGCATACACATCTATGCAGGTATTATTGTAGTAAGTATGAGGTATATTTGCAATATTATTATTTTTTTTACAGAACAAACTCCAATGCATCTAGCAGCAGCAATGAGCCACTGTAAGTCAACTTTGTTGATATTATTTTTGAGAGATGATTCTGTAGAATTAGCCTCAAAACCAAACAAATCTGGAGAATCTCCAGAGAAATTGGCATACACTCATGGAATTTATGGCCTTCTTTTTGAAATGATGACTCCAGCTGCATGTTTTATTAAATCTATGTCATTTACTTGTAATCCTTATGTAAGACAGAACATAAACACAGTGTAAATAAAAAAAACATGTAAAAAGTATAGTATATTATTTATTTACTATGAAAGTATCCAACTTAGCTTAGCATTTAAAATACTATAAAAACAACTTTAGCTATTTTATGTACAGAATATTAATATTAAAAAGAAGTGGTAGTACATCAACTCACCAACATTATATTATCACACCACAAAACTGACATATTTAGATATCTAATAAAAGCTATTTTCTATATACATACAGGAATCACCATTGCCCGTTTGGTTTTTTAATTGTAGAGATATAATAATTTGACTATAATCAGTGAAAACTTATAATTTAGTCCATTTAGATAATAATTCCAGTGCACTCGGAAAGATAAAGTTCATCACCAAGAGTAGAAAATAAATTATCGATAGGCTCTAGATGCCATTCTTTCTATAACATGCATAGCACCTGGTACAAGGTAAGTCTCTGAATGTAAGTTTTTCAAACTAGCTATTAAGTTTCTTCTATCAATTTTATGTAACTCAGTTAATTTCATTCTTGTTTCTGCAGTAATATATGGTAATACTAAACAACCTAAGCCAAAGCATTTACATCTTAAACAGTTTTTCCATATCTCTACCAAGTCTTCATCCTTAATTAATGGACAGATCGGCAATAAATTAATCGCATTTAAACATTTCGCTTTCTGACTTTCTGTTATAGGATAATCTGCACGTTGGAACGGCGATAATATTACAGCGCGCCATGCAGCATAAATAACATTATCAAACTGAGAAGAAAGCTTCAAAAGTAAGGGTATCATTTCTTCAAATAAATTAGCGCGAAGTAGAAGATGTATGAGGCTACGTATTAATTGGGTTGAACCAAATCTACAAGCGAGCTCAGCGGCTGTCTTCAAACCATCTACATTTCCTTCAACTCCCTGTAATAATTGCTCCAGGCCGCGACTTTTATCGTGCGTAAATGTAACAGCGATCCACGGCATATCGATAGTCTCCAAGTTGACAACACTGAATAGCTCCAGTAACGACAACCATAATGCTTCTCTTTCTTTATTCGCGACTTTGATAGCAGTATCAGAGTCAATAATACTCATAAGACACTGTAGGGCTCTTAACTTTTTGGATTTGTTATTTTCGCATTCGTCGTCAAAAGCGATCCGAGATAAGTAAATAGCACCCATTTTAGGGCACGTTGCTCTAAGTATATATTTAACTGTCATTAATTCTTGAGTACTTAAGACCGCAACATTTTTATGATTGCCATTAGATTTATCTAATATATTTTCCAAAATTTGTATTCTGATAGAGCTGACATTAATTGCATTCTTATCAGCAATTTCGTTAACAGTTCTATTTACATCATAGCGATTCATTTTTGATACGAAGTCAGAATGCATATATAATGTTCGTATAAGCTGCGCCGGTTCTGTTGATAGTCGTAAGAATTCTTCACATATCCAGTCAATTTTATACAATGCGTGACGTGTAGATAAAGTAGAATGAAGACGCTCCATTTGTCGTACAGCACGATTTCCAGGTTGTAGAGCTGCCCAGCGTTGAGCGAATTGGAAGCAGAGGTGAGCAGCAGCCACTTGATCTGCCCCACGGGCGCAACCTTGTAGTACGTAAAAAAGGCACGCGCCTGCCCATTCCATATTAGCAATATGTTTTACACATTGATGGGCAGCTCGTAGTAGAGGTTCTTCTTGAAGAGTTAGCAGCCACGGTTCATGTTTGGTATCGGAATTTTTATCGTGATCGTATTTTCGAGATGTCATAGTTTGCTTTACAGCATTACTACAAATCATATCTTTGGCAGTTTGTATGTCCGAATCTAATGAAAGCAACGTAACTGCTGGTAACCATCTTTCGTAAGTCTCTAAAGTAATCTCAGATTTTAAATTAGCCCACATATCTTCTCGCATAAACAAGTAAAAAGGTAATCTGTAATGGCCTATTTCAGGGAACATTCCCTTAACTGAAAATTGTTCATATTCGTATTGTTTCGGACTACTTTTACGTCTGTACTCTTTAAGAAAGTGTAAAAGGAAATATTCCTTTGTATATTTAACATCGCACGTTGTACCAAAAATAAGGCGATATATACATAAATATAATTCGTAATAATATGGATTTAAGGAAATTATACGGCCATGCAGCGTAATTTCACCATTCTTCCAAAAATCATTTAATATATCTTTTAGCAGATCTTTGTCATCAAGACTATCCCAAATAACAAAACACTTGTTGAGCTGGCTTCCGTTATTTAATATTGATATTTCTCGATGTCCCACGTCATTAATTACAATTTTGTAGTTCAATTCCCAGGTTGCTAGCATAGCTATTAATTGAAGAGATAAGCCATCGTTAGTGGAAATATTGAGAGCACGACATAATTCTACTAATCTTTCAAAATGTGTATTAGGGTAACGCAACAAAACATAGAAAAGTATAACTTTGACATCCCATGTTTCTTCACTATTCTCAGGCAAAGCAATATCTTCTAAATTTATGTTAAACTTTGATTTCAGGATCTTCTGTGGAGGATAAGATCTTGAGTTTCCTATCTCCTTACTGAGAGAATCATCATTATCATAGAAGAGGGTACGACGAATTGACGGTGATGAAAGATAGCACATAATATTATGGGGTAAAACTTCACTTTGTCCTTTTAATAGATCAAGTATCCATGTATTTTCATCGTAACTTTTAATTACGAGTAGAAGACTTGTAATGAGTAATTCATCAAGTTCCTGAGAGGAAATTAATTTTCCTAACAATCTCTTAGTAATCTCTGAGATATCATCAAGGCACATTATTTTAGTAATATTTTCATTCACTGGAAGTTTAGATATAAGTCTGAGCGCAGTAAAATCGCACTTATTGTGGACATTAAGACTGTCAAGTACACTATCTTCTGAAAATTGAATAAATCTTTGGAAGTTAATTAAATCATTCACAGCCATATTTGATGATATTGGTAAAAATATATAATTAAATTTCCATGCGAATGACAAATTCTTAACAATTATGCTAGCATTTATTATACTATTCAGTAAAGAAAGTTGTTTTAATAGATCATGTAAAAATTCTTCACAACAGTTCATTGCAAGCTCAATTATAACATTATATGTTTTCAACAATAAATCCGAATTTTGTCCGTATTGAAACTGTAATAAAAGTGACACTAAATCGTCTGCTAACACATTTTTAGTTGTGAATGTTCGAATGAGACATTCAACAAGTTTCCTTACTTCATGACATGTGGATGTACTCCTTAACATACTCATGAGTGCAGAGTATGGTGATTGAGATTTAAGTATTAGCTGCATAATGTTTCCACCACAAGAGCTTGCTGTAGGTCCATCTTTAAGCATCCAAGTGCTAACAGCATTTTCACAAGAATTTTCTTTATGTATTTCATTTAAACTTAACATAGTTTTATATGAGTGTTTAAAGTGATACAAGGTATCAATATTACTTATTTCACTTTCATTCAATAGATGGGTTCCTTTTATAAAGTCTATGTAATTTCGTTCTAAACTCAAGTTATTTGCAGATCCGCTAATTATAAGATCATATTTAGCCACCACTGCTTTAAGTAGTAGCTTTTTATCTTTAACTGACAAATTATTGAAATAATTTAAAGCTACCCGTGTCTCACAATCTTGAAGGCATCTTTCTACATATAAAATGTTCCCATAATTTCTATATGCTGGCATTACACTCGTTATCACGTTTAAATCACCTAATTCTATATTAGAACAGCTTACTATTTTATGAAGAACAAGTATGTAATCTGTACATGTCATTGGAAAATTATATTTCTTCAAAACAACTTTCACATTAGCATAATTAATTTCTTTTTTAATTTCAAGTGAAAGAAGTCTCTCTGCATCAGAAGTAGTAAAATTTTTGACAGTGTCAACTACTGTGGAATTTGCTAGTTCAAGAACAGATATATTCCATGGTACATCCAATACTTTTAAAGTTTGAAGTAAACATTCAAGCTTGTTACTGTATGAATGAAATGATTCCAGTAAAATTTTCAACCGGACTCCATCTATTCCACCTCCACTGGTAGCTGCTTCACTTTCAATATAAGACGACAAAATATCATCCAAATCAAATAGATGTTGCATGACATAAGGAGGCAAAAAATTTTGTAAAAACATTTTTAGGTCTTCAGTATAGCAGCGTCGTAACATTATTAAGGCAACCTCGCTGGGACTCTGAGAATTTAACTCATTTAGCAATATATTAATTTTATATTTATCTTTTAATTCTATTATGCAATTTATTCTAGTCTTCAACATATCTAAATCATCCAATGATATAGGCCTTATTGAAATAGATTTAAATGATGTCTCTAATATATTTATTATTTCCTCAACAAATTTCACTCCTATTTTGGGCCAATATGTAGACTGCTCTAAAGTAAAAACCATATTAGTAGCCCATCTGACGAAAGTATCTATATAAAATGGATTTTTCTCTAACAATGATGGAACAAAATTTTTCAACCATATTATTATAGATGTAATTTTAGTATTACTATTCACAGCGTTCAGGATATCTACTACATCATTAGGCATTATTGTTATATTTAATTGAGAAAACTTTAACCAGCAAATGGAAGCAATATCATAATCATTCTTGGATATAAATATGATGCAGAGTTCTTTAAAGTTTTGCTCAAATAAGTTTATGTTTTTATAGCTATTATTACCTGTAAACTGGATATATTCAATCAGATCAATCTTTATTGATAAATCATAAACCATGTTAATAAAATCACTGTCATTTTCTGCTAATATTCTCTTCTGTAAAGGATATATTAGAGACTTATAATGTAGATTGTTTTCACATAATTTCTGCAATGTATTTATGAGAAAACTGAAGTCATCTATTGCCTCAAACAGCAACTGCAATTGAGGTAGCACTTCTTCAGGCTTAGTATCATTTGTCAAAGAGTCTCTTAAAGTGTTCAACTGACTTTTTAAAGTATCTTGGGATGTTTGTGTTTGATTTAATGTATCTGATGAATTAATATTGTTTGTGGAAATTGACTGAGAGAAAACAGCACAGCAAATTTGAATCTGCAAATTAAAATAATATTTTTCATAAAATTGACTACAGTCATAATTTTAGTTATCTCATACAAAACTTATAAAAAAAAAAATTCTAGTCATTTGTGAAATAAGTTAATATTTTTAGACATTTATGATAATTTAAGTACTTTTTACTGTCAACATAAGCTGCCCAAAATAATTATTGTTTCCATTGTGACAAAATAAATCTTACCTGAGTAGTATTCCAGAGCAAATAATAAAAAATATCATTATGTGCCAGCACTGGTAAGCAGTTAGCTGTGGGATTCTTAAGTTCATAAATAATTTCAGCTGTAGTTAAGTTTACAATCCACATATTTGAATCCTTTGCTAAAATGGACATATCTCTCCAGGAAGCCAGGTGATCAAATTTATTGTCTGAAGAAATTGTATCTATTAAACCAGTTAATGGACATTTAATCATCACCATGCCTGCCTCTAAAAAGATATTCATTCCACTCATGACGTGAAACTGTGTCTTGAAGTACGAATGAGACATTCTCTTCTTTTTAAAAGGTAATAGTAAATCAGTAGCACCATCAGCTAGCATCAAAGATAACTCCTGGGTAGTATATGGTATTTCAAAAAAGTCTCCACTTTCACTAAGGAAACAAAGCCTATTGAAATAATTTGTGATTTTCTGTATCTTCAAACAAATGTTATGCTCGTTCACAATGCTAGTTTGAATACTTTTGACAACATCTATTACTATAATTTCGCCAGATTTAAAGACGAGCCAAAGAAATTGTTCTAGTAACAACGAATCTGTTATATTTTCGTTAAATTTAAACGTCACATTTTCATGTATATTGGTATCTTTACCTGCTAATAAATCGACAATGCGAATACACGAAGTATTTTCAAATATTATAAGTTTTGGATAAAATAATTTGGCACTGATATTACTTAAATCACATGGATTTGGAATTGCTTTTATTTGCGATAATGTTACCGCCATTGTTGACACAACAAACACTTTATTTTATTCACACAGTTTATTAAATTTAACTTTGAACATTCACTTATAAAAATAACCGCCGTAGTTTTGAAATTTTGAATTGACAGCACGTAATTCAATTGACATTGGCTTGTGACATTAGTTGCACAGACTAAGAACGACTGATGTAGACTACAGTACGATTCAAACTTAATGGCGGCTCGGAAGTTAGCTGCCAGTGCCGGGACGCGCCGGTACAGTCTAGTCGACAATGATTAGGCTCAATTTAATTATTATTATAACTGGAAAGTTGTGTGAATGTTGAAATTGTTGTGTGAACTTAATGAATGAATATCGTTACTACGTAAACCCAAGCTTTCCGTTCATTTACACTCCGCTCACCACATTTCAGATAAACTAAAAACTGCTGAATATAACATGTTGTATTCAATATTTATTTGTTTAGGTTTTCCGTTATGTTACGATTCCTGAAAAACTTGCTGTGCCCTCTTATTTAAAAGAACATCGTTTGCAGTCTGCTAGATGCAGTCTTATTGTACTGATGACATAATCAAATTAAAAACTCATTATATTGATAGGTTTTATTACGGAACATACATAACTGTTCATTGTAATTCTGGATTTATTTACACAGCAGTACTATAAATTATTTACATTTCTTCCTCTCAGTGTACTATGCGTGCGTATCATCGAAAGTAAATGTGTGCAAAGCTTTGGCTTATTTGGTTGAAGATGCAGCTATAAAATTGTATAGCAAGATTTTACCTGAACTTGAATAGAATATAGTATGTAGTCTAAGTATGAGGTGTATGGAGAAGACGGATCTTTCATAATTACACTTTACATTTACACTTTAATGTATGTCCAAGCACCATAATTGTAATAAATGTCCATAAATATTTATTCATGCTTTCGTTTTTGCGGTTTTGACTTTAATCGTCTTTTGATTTCAATAGATTTCTTAACTTTTGAATCAATTTCTGCATGGATTTGCTTTTTAGTTGCATTTATAGCTTCCTTATATGTATCAGATAGACTGTTGAGAATATTTGTATCAATTTGTATTTTCGGTACTTCTGCTTTGCCACTGGATTGTATTATTTCCTAAAAATAATAAAAATAAATAATCTGAGACGTTTTGCATGAAATGGTATGAATAGTAAAATATCAGTGCACTAAAGACATCATTAAAATTTGATCAGTAAAAAACAGTTGTGAACAATCATTGAATAATATCAACGTAAGAAAGTGCTAATGTCATAACCACAGATATCTATAACTTTTGTAACTTGCACTTTGGCTTACGTCAATTTTTACCACATTCTTTGATTATTTTAGTTACAAATTGTCTCCTCTTGAGTTATATCTAAAAACTCAGCTTAATAAAAAAATGCTTTCAAAATTAAAAAGCAATTTTCTAAAATACTAAAATATTCATTACCTTGAATGAGTTTATTTGGTTGGCTATTAACATAGTAACAGCACGCCCGATTCGACCAGCCCGTCCTGTACGTCCTATTCTATGAATATACGTCTTTATGTTTCTTGGAGGATCATATGAAACAACATAATTGCAGTCTGGAATATCTATACCACGCGCGAGTGCATCAGTTCCAATAAGTCTAAAATAAAAAAAGTGTGTCAATAATTAAGTATTGTTTGCAACTAGTTTTAATGGTAATAAAAATTAAAACAACTTAATTAGAAAAAGTCTACTCACACATTTATTTCTGATGAAGTAAATTTCTTTAGTACACTTTCACGCGTGTTCTTATCGAGAGCTGATGATAATTCAGCTACTTTGAATTTACCATTACCCCATGTGTCAAGAAGTACAGTGAGCCTATGGGCTGATTCAGCAGCGTTGGTAAAACATAACACTTTATCCCACTTCTGATCCACCAAGAAATGATATAAAACAAGTGGTTTGTGTTCAGCTTCACATGTAACTAATTGCTCTTGTAATTCGTCAGGTGTGGCATACATTCTTATTTTATCCTCATCTTCCAAATTTGAAACTGCTGCTGCAGAAAATAATTTTGGTTGGAACAACCCCCATTGATCTAGTTTCTCAGGATCTTGAGACAAAGTTGCGGAAAAGAGTAGTTTATGAGGTGGTGGAGCCTGACGAATAAGACTATTCCATGAAAGAATCGAAGATTTACCAGACATTAGATCATTCTCTGATTTTATATGTCTATTGACGTGGTACAACCAGTCATTTTGTATGTGATCCATAATTCTATCGGCTTCATCAATTATTAGAAATTTAAGATATTTCAATGTAAATCCTTCTGTGTTTTGTAGGTGTTCGACAAGTCGTCCTGCAGTACATACAATAATGTCGACTTCACTAACCCATCCTGCTGATTCAGCTGCAATTATAAAGAATCAGCATTAAAATCTTGAAGGTCAACATTATTACGATTATTATAACTTGAAGTGGTTATTATTAAATGTAAGTCCCTATGTGGCGCCTATATCTTCCAAATTACGCAACACGGTTTTTAATGGATAGTGGTTCCATAGGATGTTTCTTTTCATATAACTTGCTATGGTATTTAAATTACACGCATACGAAGCTGCGGGCACAAAAGCTAGTTATGTACCAAGTAATTTTTTGTTTATTTATTTTTCACGAGTTATCAGAAACATGTTTTAATTTGGAGTAAAATTTATATATTTTACATTCAAATACACAATACTTACTATATCGAACAATGTTTATCTGTTCCTGCTGCAGTGGTGTAGATCCACCCAACAATGCAACTTTCAGCCTTGTTTTTGCACAATATTTCTTAAACACTTTGGCTACCTGAGCAGCCAACTCTTGCACTGGTAGTACAACTAAGGCTCGTACATGACATCCTATAGCACCCATTAGAATCTAAGAATATTGAAATAATTTTGTATAATTATCCAGTAATATAATATACAGGAAGAATCTAAATAACAAATGACTGCACAACAAAAACTAAGGTTGTTAGAAATAAAAAAAATTGTAAATGCTTCCGTTGGTTATACTCAGAGTATAACCAACGGTTTATAAGATTACTTACTTGAATGATTGGTAAAACAAATGATAATGTTTTTCCACTGCCAGTAGGAGCTGATACACAAATGTCATGGGGCCAAAATGGATATGTAGTTTTATGTTCGTTCAACACAAATGGTATAACTTTTTCTTGAACAGGAAATAAGTTCGTTACACCTTCACTTAACAATGTACTCTTGAGAATAGGGTGTAACCAATCTAAGCTATTGACAGGACACGATGAATCTTTCAAGTTTGTTGAAATATTAAATGGGTGTGAAAGCCAGTATGGCAATATCCTGGCAACCTGAAACAGTTTAATATATAAACTAAAATAAAATTCAAATTTATGTTTATTAATAGTATCTATTATCTTATCACATGAAGTTTGATTTCAGGTAACTCCTATTTTGGTTCCTCGTATTTATTTTTCTATGCAATAATCGAACCACAATCTTATGAAATACATTGTAACATGGGGAAGAATTATTATCAATAAAAAATCCTTATGCCTTCTCTAAATAAGCCTATAAGATGCTGAAAAGCTCTGTTACCCTTGTCTTTTTTTCAAAGTCGCTAACTCCTAATACTTTGTATTCCAATGACTTTTTGATATTTTTCTGATCTTCTTTCTGAATTTTACTGTCGTTATTAATGTTTATGACCGCAGTAGGTGCTATTAAGTTGTTGTTTACAACATCATTTTGAATTTCTTCTTTATTTTCTTCTTGCCTTAGTACTTCAGGAACTTGTTGAGGTAGAAGGGTAATAACTGTTGCATTTTCTTTATTGGCTGAAGCTGATTTACGTTCCGATATCTTTTTCTTTAACTTTTCTAAGTTTCTGGCTTCTAGATCTGCTACGTCAACATCTTCATTATTATCTCTATATCTGCAATAATAGACAAGCCGATAAAGTTAAGTTTTGAGAAACAATGTTGAAAATGTTATAAAATAAACTGCACCTGTTTATTACGAATAGATCCATAGTTGTTGAAACAAAATGTGACAATACAGCAATTTCTCGAAATAATAAAAAATGTTTAAATATTTCACATATTCCTTATAAAATTTATTTATTGATGTAATACACAGATGTAATCATTATTTTTTAATTTAATGAATATTGAATAACCTAAAACTCTGTTTACATTCCAAGATAACCTCAATTTTAAATTGGCGAGTGTTGCAAGTAAACAATTAGTGTTGCCAATTTAAATGTGGTGAATGTCGCTAATCGAACGTCTAATTGTTGTTAAACAATGTTTATGGCTGTTTAAAAATTCCAAATGGTATAGATATCGCTGGTTTTCCAATTACAGAGCATAATACGACTCAGTGCCGCACAATGCTGAACTATGCCGACGCTTAATTGGAACGTGAATTAGTTTTCAAATGCGCCAGCAGAGTGCGCTAAGTTCAGTGTTGAAAAAAAAATACTAAATTATAAATGTATTCACAATAATTCACATTAAAAGTGTGGAAGAAAAAAAAAGTCATTGTTTGTACCTTCATCCATACTTATTTTTTTTTTAACACAGCTTGAATTAACTTTGATTATTTCCAGAAAACTCCGACGAAACGAAAGGCTTAAAATTTTTTTTAACAATAAATAATATTACTAACGATTATATATAAATAAAATTTCAATCAATGCCAATCTATAGAAAAAATACTTGTTAATTTTCTGTCGCTGAAGTTGGTATCGATTGCACGCATCACTTTTGAGAGTGCTAGATTGTGCGAAGCGTTGCTGTAGTTGCAACACTCAACGTTGAGCATTGTGCCGCAATAATGCGCTCTTGTGCTGTAATTGGAAAACCATCATCATCAGCTAATTACATAATCGATATATCGGTTATAACAATGCCGTTGAAAAATGAAGTGATCTACAAATTAAGAGGATACCAAAATAGCTTCGTGCATTTTTCTATGTACGAAGTTTTCATTGTTTTTTTAGATTGAATGGCTAGAGCTCTAATTTTTAAGTACCTATATGTTTTTTCAATATATGATCTAGGATCGCATAAACTCAGAAACGCGATTGAAAAAAGTTTTCTCGATAGAAAATCTTGGCGAAACAACCTCTCTATTTTTTTATTTTTTTCATTTGTCGGTCTATTATGGCGTATTAACTAATGAAATAACTTTAAAAACATAGGTAACTGTTATGTATAGAAACACGTGGATCAGAATTAAAATATATTTAGTAGATTTTGGGTAAATAGGAAAAGTATCCCTAATTCTTCATTTTCTGTGCCTACTGGCTGTGTTAATATGTACATGTATTGTACGTGTCGGCGATGATATTGATGTAGGCCCTTAACTTTCACGAACATTAGAAAATATTAACATAATAGCTATATTATATGTTTATGATAGCATATCACCGTTATTTATTTTGATCTAACATTCTGAAAATTCGCCAAAAGGAAGAATTTTTAAAACCCGCTACATTAAAAAATTTACATCGCTAGTGGTACCTCTATGGTACGAAAACGGTATTTCTTTTTACAGACAGATTTATGACATTTACTTTTTAGTCTGTGCTTTATAAATTGTCTATGGTTGGCGCTGCACCACGAAGCAATTTTTCGATTTGTCGTCTTTATTTCCCGAATTACATTTCAAATGTTTTGTAATCACCAATTACATGTGAATTTTTTTTAAATCCGTCTTTGTTTGGCTTTTAAAGTTTCATATTGTGATTCTGAAGCCTACAACACCTTACAAAATGGCTAGTGTATCCTATCAAATTGCAAATCTTCTTGAGAAGGTATGCCGGCGTTTTCATTTATTAGCAGTAAAACATTGTTGGTTATCCGTTATATTAATTGTTATCATTTTCACTGTTAGATGACTTCCACCGATAAGGACTTCAGATTTATGGCTACTAACGATTTGATGACTGAATTACAAAAAGACAGTATCAAGCTTGATGATGACTCTGAAAGGAAAGTTGTAAAAATGCTCCTTCGCCTTCTAGAAGACAAGAATGGAGAAGTTCAAAATTTAGCAGTAAAATGGTTTGTAATTATCATAACAAAAGTTACAAAATCAGCTCAACAACTTTAGCTTTACTGTGTACAATTTATTGTGAACTTTTTGCAGTCTTGGCCCCCTTGTGAACAAAGTAAAAGAGTACCAAGTAGAAGGTATTGTGGATAGTTTATGCGCGAACATGCTGTCAGATACAGAACAACTAAGAGATATTAGCAGCATTGGTTTGAAAACAGTTATATCTGAACTTCCACTAGGCTCTAATACATTGGCTGCCAATGTTTGTAAGAAAATAACAGGCAAACTTAGCAGTGCTATTGAAAAGGTATTTACAATTTTTATATTTACAGGTAATTACAGAAGGTATATTTATTAGTTATGGCTTATAAGCTTATCTATTTGTTAGGAGGTAAATGGGGGTGGGAGAAGTGGCAAGCAATCACTTGTCTGCCAGAGTTCCATAGTTTTGGAGAAAACTGTCTTTTATATATTAACATGATAAAAACATTTACCCCATCTTAAATATTAAATAAATATTCATTGACATTTCACACAAAGTCTTGAGTGAACATGAATGAACATGTCTTTAAACTTTAACTGGATTTTTTTTTCTTTTTATATATTTAGGAGCTCTTAGTCCTAATAAGGCTATGTGAGCTACACAGTACTACCCAGCTTTAAATGGTTATTTTTAAAATACATTATGTAACTTTTATGGTTCTCATAATATTTTCTAACACTTGCGCGCTCATTTGTTTAAATATAACTACTTTTTATAGATTTAGATGTGTATATTTGTTTTGAATTTTGGCCAGATGATTCGGAGACTTGTCACAGGTGAGACTGAGCTCACACATTACAGCTCAGTTCTCTTTTAATGACTATCTGAATACAGAGTAATAATATTAATTCTTATAAGAAAACAAAGAGAGCAACTGGTATTTTTATGGGTTATCCAGTTAGGTTATCACTAATTGTTTATATGTTTACCAGCGAATACTATTATATTTTATACTACAACTGTACTTTCTTGTTCTGTGCAAGATAACTTGATTTGATTAACTATATTTTTTACAGAGATTTGGACATATATTCCTATGATTTATACTTATAATAAAAATTTTGAAAAGTTGTTGTCTATACTTTGTAGATCTTGATAAAAAAATTTATTAGGTTGTCTTTATTGGCGTAATAGAAGCCAAAACAGTGGTTTATAGAATTTTTATTTGTCTGTATGTTTGTATATGCATCACCCCAAAACTACGACATGGAATTGAATACCGTTTTGATTTGATATGTTTTTATTTACTTTGGGAGATTGTGCTTTAAGTTTCTTATTGCCTAGTTATCCAAAATTCAAACGAATAAAGTTGCTGGCAACAGCTGATACCTAATGTAATATCATCTATTTACTATCCTTCTCCCTTCCTTATGATTTAGTAGTATAAAATAAATCTTGACTGAGTCTCAGGTCTACTTAATAGACACACAAAACTTTATAAAAATCGGTTGAGCTATTTTAGAATAGTTGAGTAACTAACACAGCAACATGAGAATTGAGAATCTATACTAATACTAGCTGACCCGGCAAACGTTGTTTTGCGATACTAGAAAAAAAAGGTTTGAAAAATAGATGTTGGCCGATTCTCTGACCTACTGAATATGCATGTAAAATTTCATAAAAATCGGTCAAGCCGTTTCGGAGGAGTACGGTAACTAACACTGTGACACGTGAATTTTATATATAAGATTATAAAGCTGAAAAGTTTGTTTGTTTGTTTATACGCGCTAATCTCAGGAATCACTGGTTCGATTTAAAAATTCTTTCAGTGTTGGATAGTACATTTATCGAGGAAGGCTATATAACATCACGCTGCCACCAAAAGGAGCGAAGCAATGTTGCAAAAGGGGGTAAATTTTCTAAATTTTGCGCGTACGGAGGCACGGGCAACAGCTAGTTTTATATATATAGAGGTGATGGTTTATTTTACATCCTGATTGTATTCTGTTTTTTTACTTACAGCAAGAAGATGTATCGGTACAGCTTGAAGCTCTTGACATACTTGCAGATTTGTTGAGTAGATTTGGGGGTTTATTGATCTCTTTCCATCCCATATTGCTCAATTCATTGTTACCACAGTTGGCATCTCCACGTCAGGTAAATATACCATTGCCTATTGTTTTTTTATATTACAATATTATTTCAGGACTTGTTTCACAATTTAAAGCATATAAAATAAATATTAGCACACATTTCATACAGCACCCTCTCGTCCTAACCTAAGCTTATTTTCGCTTGTATTTTGGGCAAAATGATATGATACTAGTTTTTCTTGGTAAATACATAGTAATAGACTGGCATACAGATCTAAATATATTGCATGCTTGCGTAAATCGAATCTGGAAACTCGTAAACGTCCTATCAAATGTGTATTGTTTTTTTTTTATTTGTTCCAATAATAAAAAGAACGTAATGATACGTATTTTCTGTTATGCAGGCTGTACGCAAACGTACCATAGTTGCATTGTCACATCTGGTTATGTCATGCAATGCATCACTCTACAACAAACTGATTGATCATCTACTGGAAGGTCTAAGTTCTTCAACTTCTCCCAGCGTCAGCCGTACTCATATACAGTGTATTGCATCTATTTGGTAAGTATTCATTATTATATGCTAGCTGTGCCCCCCGGTGTTACCCGCGGTAAAAAGGGTAAAAAATAAGTTAATTTTCTATTCCATTTTACATTGGAAAGTTTCATAAAAATCCATCCAGTAGTTTTTGCGTGAAAGCACAATAAACATCCTTACATATCCAAACATTTGAGTATGGATAGAAGACCGAGAGAACGTTCGCGTTGCTCGGCCTACAATTTAAGTATTTTATTTTTTGGCGCGTAATTCTTTTTTCGTCATATCTCCTAAGATATTTATTTAAATTTCATTCTGTAAAGAACAGTTATAATCTATATTAATTGCATAAGCTAACTAAGCTATATAATTTGATAAAAAATATTACTATATACATATATATAGCTTTTGAAAACACCCTATTGAATTTGATAATTTTTTTGACATTATTATGGGTACAGCGGGTTTCCCTTTAAAGATAAGACATATGCCCTCGCGGACTTTTTTGAAGAACTATAGGTAACAAAAAATTCCTCCATACATTAGTTGGTTGCACCTCACATAGATAAGGCAGCGTTTTCATTTATAGCTCGCGCGCGTCCGAATTTCTCGGCAAATTTAATCATATCTCATCCAATATACAGCAAACCCCAACAAATTATGCAAAAAAAGCCACCCTCTTGAACCATTCTATCTATTAAAAAACCTATCTATTAAATTAATTCTAATTCTATCTATTAAAACCGCATCAAAATCCGTTGCGTATTTTTGAAGATTTAAGCTCACATAGGGACATACATACAAAAATTACGACTTATAAGAAGTAAAGACTTTGCAAATGTTGGACTTATCTGTACTATGTAGTGCTGAACCCAGGACATTTTACTGTCATTACCTTTGAGTATTAAACAAACATATTAAATAAAAATTTGACAAGCCTTGTGGTTTGAGTGTTTCATGTAACGGACTGCCGGTCGCGGGTTCGATTCCCGCTAGGGACAATCATTTGTGATTTTTTTAATTGTCATTCAAATGTTTTACAAAAATATATTTGTATTTATGTATTTACAAAAAATAAGTAGTATGTGTAGTATATCCGTATTCCGGTACCCATAACTACAGATGAAACGGATATCCGGTAACTATCCGGTATCCGGCCTATCCGGCCTTGTTTTCCCTATCCGGCCGGATACCGGATGGTAATACAGTATCCGGCCGGATACTGGATAGTAAAATTTAAAAAAAATCTCATTATTTTACACTAGGCAAATCATACTCCAATAGGTTATGGACACCGTTTATTTTTATAATCGCACATCAAAAATGTTTGTTTTATTAATCAACAAACGAACTGAGAAACAAACACAAACTGACACGCGCGATAACACTCGAACGCCCCCGAGTTGACCCGATCTCCGCTTACGTGCGACCCGAATGCGCCTGAATATTTCCGATCTCGTTCACCGCGCCAATATTCAAATCAAACTGATCGCGTCAACGCAATAAAGGGTCGAATATCCGGCAGCCGGATATCCGGCGCTCCGGCCTAGTAGCTTGCCGAATATCCGGTATCCGGCCAAACTACAATCCGTTTCATTTCTACCCATAACACAAGCATATAAGCTTTCTGTGTAGTCACTGTAATATGGTATTGTTTTTATTCTACTTTCTTTTCAGTCGTCAAGCTGGGCACAGATTTGGCGAGCAGTTGTGGCGTGTGGCACCACAAGTTCTAGAATACTCAACTGATGCTGATGAGGAGTTACGTGAACATTGTTTACAAGCACTCGAAGCATTCGTACTTAAGTGTCCAAAGGAGGTGCAACCTCATATTCCGACTGTACGTAAACAACATTAACTATACAATTTTTTTTTAAACAATACTGGGCCATATTTTTAAATTTTTTTACTTTACTTTGTATTTATTGCTAGAAAATATAATTGCAAAAAATTTTATATGTGATAGGATTTATATCCACTATTTACTTGTTTAATGGTTGCTACACACATTGTATTGTAATTGTAATGATTAATCTGTGCAGATAAAACAAATGTTTCTAGTATTTTCTAACACTTGCGCGACTCATTTGTTTAAATAAAACTGCTTTTTACGGATTTAGACGCGTATATTTGTTTTAAATTTTGGCTGTGTCACCCATGACCATGGTGACTGCAAAGTCTCCGAAACGTCGGGCCAAAATTGAAAACAAATATACGCGTCTTAATCCGTAAAAAGTAGTTTTATTTAAACAGATGTTTCTAGTGTCTCTTTAGGGCTAGTGTATTAGGCATAAATCAAAGTTGTGTATTTTTATTTGCAGATAATAGATCTGTGTCTCAAAATGATTACATACGATCCTAATTATAACTATGAAGATGAGGAAGACGGTGGAGGTGAGGATGAGGAGATGGAAGACGAGTCTTTCACACCCGATGCTGACCCCGAGTCTGATTCAGAAGAATACTCAGATGACGATGATATGTCTTGGAAGGTTTGTTGTGTTATATTTTTAACACGCTTTTTTAAGTTCGGTGTGTATCTATCAATGTATTAATCTATGTAACGGAATCTATCAACGCGATTTTCACCCCCTTCGATGGTCGGATTAATTTGAAGTTTTGCATACATATCAATTACAGATGACAATGCAATTATTTAAAAAGGTATTCAAAATATTCAAGCAAGTTTTTTAGTTTTTGAACTAAGCAAATTATTTGATTTTCTATCAGAAAGTAAATTGTCTGATCATTTGAGACATGTTTATAACATGTTATGGTGAAAGTCTGTTTTGGCCATTAAACTAGAGTTCTTCATGACTGTTGTAAATACAGTAGCGTTTTCTGAGAATTAGCGTCTGGGTAACATATATTAAAGGAAAACTACCAAAGTATTCTGCATGTCTGTCATTTACACCGCCCTTATAGGCTACCGTTGGCCACAGCCCTTAAGTCCCAAGAGTAAATACGTAAACGTTATAACATGTCACAGTAAGTATTTACCACCGACTGCTGGAGATTATTGGAGATAAAGAATATTTTTAAGTACATATTTCCATCATAAAGGTCCTGTGAAAAGCTTTTCGTTTTTTGCTTGAAGAAAACAGTCAATAGAGATTTTAGATGTATGAGTGTGGATCAAGCCAAGGAGGTATGTTTGGATCCTAGCAGATGGCGCTCTATAGTCTCTGCCTACCCCCATGGGAAAATGGCGTGATGATATGATGATGATGAAAACAGTCAATACTATTTTTTCACCAGGTGCGACGTGCAGCTGCTAAATGTTTGGAGTCAGTCATTGCAACGCGTCACGAACTGTTAGCTGAAATGTACATAAATGTGTCACCTGCATTGATCGCTAGATTTAAAGGTAATTGATGCATATTATCACACAATGCTTAAAAAGCGTTTTTGCCGTTGATATCCATTACATGTAAATTGATTGCAATATTTTAGGGCCAGATAATCTCAGTAAATTATTTATCAAAGCTATGTTTAATTTACTCTTCACTTATTCATTTTATTTTCCAAAACCATGTTGATGACAACATGAATTTGTTTGAGACTTTTGCCTGCTGTTTTGGCTTTAAGCTTATTTGTTTTCTTAATTTCTTAAGTTTCTATGTATTATAAGTATGTGTTTACAAAAAAAAAGTAGTTTATATGTATTCTATTCGTATTCTGGTACCCATAACACAAGCATATAAGCTTAGCTTGGGACCAGAGGACGTTGTGTGAAATGTCCATGAATATATAAATTGTCTTCTATATCTATTGATTTCAAGTTATGCTTTAGATACCTTTTATGTTTGTTTTTTAGAACGTGAAGAAAATGTTAAGTGTGATATCCTCAGTGCATACACTGCATTATTGAGGGCAACTCGTCCACCGCCTGCTTTACAAATGTCTATCCCACCCAATGATAATTCGCCTCAAGCACTGTTGCTGCAGAGGGTATGTATTTTTATCCGCTATTCAATGTTGCGTTGGCACCTTAGAGTATTAAATTAACAGGAGCATTCTCATACACAGTTTTCTTTGACAAATATACCGTCGCGTTGACGTGGTGCCGAGGAAACGCACACAAACACTATAACATAATTTCGTAGCCCGCTACGCACGACTACTAAGAGACGACATTGTTCGTACACAATAAGTATGAGCATTGCTTTCGTACCTTTTTCAGCGGGGACCACTAATGTTACAATTCCTGTTGGATTAATGCTTTACGGTTGGCAATAGATGCCAAATGGGTTGGTTGACGTATTGCATGCTGTGAAAATGTCATAGACTTACGATATAGATCTAGATGTAACACTCGGTACAACGAATCCGGCCTGCTTCTTTTTTTAGTTGAACACATTAAGAAAAATAAATGACAAAGAGCCTATTTAGTAGCCTTTCTAACTCTTTCTTTTTGAGCTGGAGTAAAAGAGAAAGCTAGTAAGAAGAAAAGAGAAGGCAAGGCTACTATTTTACTGTTAAACCGTAAACGGGCCGGGCCTTGGGACAAATCTATGTTCCCGAGTTGTTCCTCCCTAATTATAACCTCCTTGGAAAATGTATTTGAAAGATAGATTATAAAACGATGTTGTGGTTTGAAAGAGGATGTTATGACAAAGCTAAAAAAGAGTATGCTTAGATGGTTTCCAGGTGTTTGGATGTTATCGGCGATGTCCTTTCATAAAATGAAGTGTGTTGTAAATACAATTGTTGTGCATGTAAAGCCCTTAAAATGAGTTTAAAGTATACCAAGGAAGTGTTTTCGGCCGTAGCTCATCGCGCACTCTAGTCTCTGCCTACCTCCAAGGGTAAAAAGGGGTGAAGGTTATGATGATGAATAAAATGATTGTTTGTAGGTAGGAGGTGTAGTGCGTGGTGCACTGCGTGTTATCCGTGGTCGCAGCGTGCGTGCTCGCGGGTGCGCGCTCGCTCTACTGCGTGAGTTGTTGACGGCCGCGCCCGGCTGTCTCGTGGAGCACGCAGCACGAGTCATACGTGCACTGACACCACCCCTAACGTAAGTTATAGATAGATAGATAGATTACTCTTTATTGTACACCATTTTACATTACAGTAGCTTATTCTATGTTAACATTTAAAAAAAAAAATTATAATTGATTTTAAGTACATTGATATCCAACACGATCTAAGAACATACACTTAAGCTATGAAATCGAAACTTCATTTCTTTCATTTCAAATAAAACTTAAGCCACGAAAAACTGAATTTTTCGTTTTGCCCGATCAAGGGTTAAGCAGCTTAAAAACGGAGGAGATTGTACAGGATACATTTAGATTTTTCGTTTTGTGTATGTTCAGTAATAACTTCGTCTAAATTATACTTACCACAGATTTTCTATTCAATCTGTCAAAAAACTGAAAGTAGTTTTCTGTGCTACTTGTTACTGTACTCCATTTAAACTAAGAACTATTAGACCCAGGTTGTCGTTGTTAATGCAAGTCATACTACCGACCCTGTGCGTGGTCGTACGCTCTGTCTCATTCGTACTGTTCACAGTGTCCATTTACTGCTCGCCATCTTGATTTCATGTGAATAAAGGAGGCGGAGCGTATGGGATTCACATTGACTCGTGTAAAAAAAAAATCAATCAATACAACGTATTTGCTTGCTTTTGTCTGTCTGTATGACTATATCATTTGAACAGATGTTTCTGTTTACTTACATATAACAGTGACAAGAGTACAGCATCATCAATGAAGATAGAGACACTAGTGTTCGTGGTATGCCTGGTGCGAGGTCACCCCGCAGACACGATGCGTCCCCACGTGGCGGCGCTGCTCCCCGCCGTGCTGTGTTGTGTGCACGATCCCTTCTACAAGGTGACTGCCGAGGCGCTCAGAGTGCTGCAGACACTCGTCAAAGTTATGAGACCATTAGGTAACTTCGTAACACGTATTCTCTTCCACAAGAATTTTCATAACGCTTGTACCTACTTATTGCTAACGTTGACGGGCTTCGTGGTGGAGTGGTTTATGTAATGGACTGCCGATCACGAGGTCGCGGGTTCGATTCCCGCTTGGGACAATTATTTGTGTGATATCCATAAATGTCACACAAATGTTTGTACTGCGTCTGGGTGTTTTCTATGTATTATAAGTATGTATTTACAAAAGAAAAGTAGTATATGTAGTTTATCCGTATCTGGTACCCATAATACAAGCATAGAAATATAGCTTACTTTGGGACCAGAGGACGTCGTGTGAAATGTCCTGAATATTTATTATTTATTGCTTTCGTGATCCTACATCCCTCTTGATAAATATTAATTTGTTTCAATATCTACCATTTTCTGAAGGTAGACCCTAAGCCTTATTCCTTATTGTGACTTAACAATATAATAATAATAATAGAGATAAAGATGCCAAAAGCCAAAGTTGACCAATTAAAAAAAAATCCTAAAAACTCTTAGCTATCTGACTTAAATCGGCTGTAAATGTTGTTTTTAATATGTTGTATAGATAACCTAGCAGATATAGACACTGGAGACAACCAAGTGGAGCCTCCCCCATTAGAACTACAACAGTTCATCCCCGCCATGTACGAGTGTACTCTAGTACGTCTACGTGCCACAGATATGGACCAAGAGGTCAAGGAGCGAGCCATCGCCGCCTGTGGACAACTACTGTGTCACTTTGGTGATTTTCTACAAGTATGTACCATTGGGAGCAATCTGTCATGATATTAATTGTATAGTGCTCATTTATGACATCATCTCAAAAATGTTCAGTGCTTGATCTTTTCCTTTATAATGCGGATAGTGTAATGCTTTGTGGGCAGCTTTTCTGGAATCACGTTCTAATCATAATGAAAGAGAATCAAACAGATTTTGCTAAAGAGTTTCATGATAAATCATAATTTAATGAGTCTAATAATTTGTGTATTTTTCAGCATGAGCTTCCAGTATGTCTGCCAATATTCCTAGAACGACTACGTAACGAGATCACACGATTGACTACAGTCAAGGCACTCACTAAGGTGGCGGCGTCCCCTCTAAGAATTGATCTGAGACCTATTCTGGTAATTATTGGATAAAAATAAAACTTTTTAATCCTGCACAATTTTAATTCTAATATAGTTTTAATTTTTTAGACGGATGCTGTTCCTATTCTGGGATCGTTTCTGAGGAAAAATCAAAGGGCTCTGAAGTTGTCTACTTTAGTACTACTAGATACTCTCGTACAGAATTACAGTAATGCAATAAGCATAGAACTACTAAGTAAGGTATGTAAATACATTATGTAGATATTTAGGTCGGTAGGTACAACAATAAATTATCGACAGGCTTTTTTGCTAGTCTTTCAGATTGGCATACAAAAAATAGTTTGTTAGGCTTTTCAAGGGTTGTTTATTATTGTCGGTTCATTTAATGTGGTTTAAAAATTTATTGAGTACTCGCTCTAGTTATACATTTTCTTTAAATGTTATAATCAGGTTCTGATGGAAGTACCAGCGTTAGTATGTGAAGCTGATCTCCATTGTGCTCAGACTGCACTAACGTTAGTTCGTTGTGCGTGTCTGCGTTGTCCGGCCGCACTCACGCCTGAAGCTCGAGCCGCACTAACGCCTAACATACTGGCACTTGCTAAGTCACCATTATTGCAAGGTTTGGACATTATTGTTTTAATATCTGGTTGACCTAGCGTAGTTCGGGATGGATTTTTGGGAAATTATTCATATCAAGGGAATTCTATGTTTAATTTATCATGGGGTTTATATATCCCTATTGTAATTCTGTGTTTTTTTTTAAGATTAATTGTTTATGAAATAACTATGCATGCTCGAGTTAACAATAATGCTTTGTGGTTAGGTGGTGCATTGAAGGCGATGTTAGGAGTACTGAGTGCGCTAGTGGCGGCTGATGTGGCCGGATGTTCACGTCGAGAGTTGTTAGCTTTACTTGTCGCGCCTGTACATCGTCTACAGGAACATAGTGCTTCGGCACATCATATCAAACAGGTAAGGACATGATTATTATACCAGGAAAAATGGCAGGAAAATTGACTGTGTCAATGATCACGCGGATTGATTGCGCGGTATTTGAATACTATACCTATCTCGGTCACGCGATTATTGCTATTTTTTAAAATGCGTACAATA
This sequence comes from Orgyia antiqua, assembly GCA_916999025.1. Classification (NCBI taxonomy): domain Eukaryota; kingdom Metazoa; phylum Arthropoda; class Insecta; order Lepidoptera; family Erebidae; genus Orgyia; species Orgyia antiqua. The sequence goes on from OU779862.1 coordinate 28,855,925, forward strand.
TTTACATGACATAAATAAGTAGGGTGGAACTCAGAGGTTTAGATTTAGTAAAAAATAGAAACTATTTTATTTTAAACTAAAATCCGTTCTGTGTTAATATTAATGCAATTTAAAATAGCATTGATTATTTTGTAATATTGATAGGCGTTCCATTCATTGGCTAAATGCGTAGCGGCCGTGGTGGTAGAAGGTGGTTCTGATGCGTTAGATGTGGTTCGTGGGTTCCTGCGTGATGCCGCACAACCCACGTCTGACGCGCATCATATGTTCGCTCTACTTGCATTGGCTGAAATCGGACGACACTTGTAAGTAGATTTAATAATATTTTTATTCTGTGAGAGAAATGCCTCATTATAAATGCCACAGATTGTGGCATATAACATACTGTATTTTGTTGTTCTTTATTGTTCTCAGTCTATTAACGACCCAATATTGGTCATGAGTCTTTTGTAATTATTTTTAATTCATTATACACCCTGTGTTTCAATTTCGACTTTACATTCTTTCACAGATGCTATTAGTTTAGATATTCTTTTAAATTTGATCTTACAGTACTTATTGTGAGGAATGGGCATGGCAGGAATCTACATTAATATGTTTAATTTCTAGAAACATTGTATATTTTTCACAGAGATCTAAGTTCCATACCAAACTTAAAGGAGATACTTCTCAGTTCATTTGCGCCATCTTCTGAGGAAGTGAAGTCTGCCGCTAGTTATGCCCTCGGCTCTGTAGCGGTTGGCAATCTGCCACAGTTTCTGCCATTCATACTGGGAGAGATAGAGGCGCAACCTAAACGACAATATCTGCTGTTACATTCGCTAAGAGAGGTAATATCATATTTAGGTATTTCATGAGCCTTAAATGGTGACCTTAATACAATCTGGTCGATACAATGCGAACAATTCGTTGTCTGAAATATTTATGAATATAAAAAACATACATTTGACGAGTATAGACCGATAGAATGTTTAACTTGTATTTGTTTTATAGATAATTTCATGCGAATCTTGCACTCCAGAGGGAGTAGAAGCTCTAAGGCCTTTTATACCCGAAATTTGGGTTCAACTGTCTAAACACTGCCAATGTGCTGAAGAAGGATCTCGGAATGTTGTAAGTATTACATTTACTTTCATTAACATAAGAAATAATTACAAAATTCGAAGTGATTAAAATAATCCAGTTTTTTAATATTTTTAGGTAGCCGAATGCTTAGGAAAATTATGTGTATTAGAGCCAAAAGATTTATTACCACATCTGAAGGAGTTCCTCAAATCACCTGAGCCTCTAACAAGAACAACAGCTGTCACTGCTGTTAAGTTTACTATATCAGATCAGGTGAGCATCTATTTGTTTTTATTTACGCCATATTAGTATTGTATGTAATAACTATATTTTTATCAAAGCACCATATATGTATATACATTTTAGATTGTAAACAGTAATAACACGTAATAATTTATACCTTATTACGTCTAATAATTTTAATTTATTTAGTTACTAATTTTACTATACATATTTGAATTCTAAATTATTATATACATAACCATGCACAGCTAAGGGTGTGTTTATCAATATAAATATGCTAACTATTTTGTACACCCGTAATATATAATAAATCATGTATTAATATAGTAATAAATTGAAGGGTTATTTTGTATTCATAGACAAAACTTAGCTATGCGTTCAGTTTAACAAACGCATCACCACTTAAGTATTGTTTGTGAAATGATTTTGCTACCCCTGTGCGTCCATGCCTACTATGAGACCTCAGAGTAACGTTTGTGAATACGGCTGTAATTGTTTGACGTGCACGTACGCGTGCCCGTACATATACGTACGCACTTAGACAAGTATGTGCTTGTAAGCGTTAATATGTGCGTGTGATCTCTTCTATAATTTTTTTTCTTAATTAACGTTTAATATACAGCCCAGCGCGATAGATGGTCTGCTCCGTGGCTGTATGTCGGAGCTACTGGTGCCTCTACGCGACCCCTCACTAGGCGTACGTCGCGTGGCACTGGTAGCATTCAACTCTGCTGCACACAACAAGCCTTCACTAGTGCGAGACTTACTACCACAAGTGCTGCCAACTATATACAGCGAGACTAAAGTCAAGGTAACATCGCGCACTATATGGACAGGCTGTTTGAAAACCACGCCGCATTTCTTCCCAAACTGTCAAGCATGGGTTATATTTTTTGCGCGTATCGTGTATGTATGTATGACTTTCATTGTAAATATCTGATTTTAAACACTGCTGCATTTATTTAGGGTTCCGCGCGTTTATTTCGCGTTACAGTTTGATGATCTTAAGAACGGCTTCATAATAGGGTTTTATTTGTAAAGTCGAATTAACTAGACCAATATACAACTACTTTTGGCTACAATTAATTTTGAATTGATCGAATGTTTACGTAGCAACCCACTCTCCCCTACAATGTGACATCTCCTCATCATATACATTCCTTTATTGCATTTTGCATACATAGAGGCAAAAATAGTACCTATACAACGTGATTCTTCGAATAGTCTAAAGCTCAGACACCCCAAAAAGTATTTCATTTAAATATAACATACAAAAAAAATTAAATAATAATAATGAAAACTGACGAACTTATAAGCTTTTAAAATTATCTTGTTTTCTCTGCGAAAATATGTTCACCCATGCACGTAGGACGCGACCTACGTTCGACGCGACGCGGACGCAGTTAGTAAGTAGGTAACAAACAGCTGTTCGTTTCGTATTGATAATAATACATATTATTATGTTGTTATGTAAACTATGTTTAGTGATCATCACATTTTTCATCACACTATTAACAGGCTGTGGACTGTCAGAATGATAAATTAACTGTGAATATGTATTTATTACTAATATTAAATAACTATTGTAGCTATTTAAGTACCTAAGAATTTCTTAGTAAATAATGTTCGTGGTGTCAGTAGACCGGTCTATGTTATTTACATACGCCAAACGCGTTACATAACGCCAAAGTCCGCACCATTTCGGTGTATTCTACATTTGTGTAATTATAAGACATGTTTACGTAATTCGCACAATGATAGTGACGAAGGCGTGCAGTACAGTACTGTTGTAATCGGTCACTGAGCAGAGGCGCGTGCGATGCACCCGAGGATGTTTGCGGGGAGTGCGGGTGCGGGGTGCCAGGTACACAGGGCGCCGCGCCCGGCGGCATTCATTATTATCTAGTACCTACCTATTATGTATGCACTCGACGAGCTTTTACGATCGTTAGGGTGTCCAATTACTTTGAGATTTTAATTGAATATTTTTTTTTTGGGATAAAATATAAAGTAATTTGAAAATCACTCCATTGGAATATGCTACTGATTCTGAGCAAACTACTTTCAGGTTTGCACTATACCAAGAATCACGTTGTATAAGCCGTACAGGAGCCTATCTGATATTTTTGCCAAATAAAATTATGGATCTACTTGGCGATAACGCTGTTTATCGCCAATTAGACCTAGTGATTGTATATTAATATGTGTACAAGTCGCGAAAGTTTAAAAATATTAAAATTTATGTTTGTGAACACTAACCTTATAATAACTATTTACAGAAAGAACTCATTCGGGAAGTAGAAATGGGTCCGTTCAAACACTCAGTGGATGATGGTCTCGACTTGAGGAAGGCAGCGTTCGAGTGTATGTACACGTTATTGGGCACGTGCCTCGATCGTCTGGACGTGTTTGAGTTCTTACGTCACGTGGAGGATGGACTGCGCGACCACTATGATATCAAGATGCTCACTTACCTGATGTGTGCCAGATTAGCGCAACTTTGTCCAGCTGTTGTCTTACAAAGTAAGTTACTATATACGTCAACTAATAACCATGGTTTAATAAAATATAACAGGGTGCCAAAATGGCGTTTTCATCACCAAATGTTCACAAAATTTAAGATCGAAGGAAATAAACAAGTTGAATGGTAAAATTGTATTTTCTAATGTAGTAATTAAAATTTGCTATAGTTTCCATTTAAACATTTGTAAACAGCTACATAATGTAATTTTTCAGGGTTAGAAAGTTTAGTAGAGCCATTACGGGCGACGTGTACAATGAAAGTGAAGGCTAACTCTGTAAAACAGGAGTATGAGAAACAAGACGAACTGAAGAGGTCCGCGCTCAGAGCAGCTGCAGCTCTACTACAGATACCTGAAGCTGGTATGTATACTTATTGACATTTCGTACATAATTATAGTCTTTGCCCTACCTAAAAAGGCGTGACGATATACTGACCTGCAAAATAAATACATATTATATTATGTTTGTATTGTATTATATTATATTCTGTTTTAACATATTGAAGGTTACCATCTCTTATTTCGAATGAGTCAGCAGTCGTTGTATCTCAGTAAAAAAAATAATTGCTTCAATATGAGAGTTGCTAGATTATAGAATAAAATAAAAAAGAAAAGAAATACATTAATATATTAATATTTTGCGATTGACTCGCTATGCTTTTACTAAATAAACTAAATTATAATGGAAAAAATGATAAACATAAGCGGGATTTGTATAATAATAATTGTTGTATAAAATAATTGCGGATAATGTAGAAATACATGTACAGCCATTACTTCGGTCCAATTGTGTTCTGTAAAGAACGCTAACTGATCGATTGATGGAGTTGGTGCAAACCGCTCAATAGATGGCGTTGTACGAAAAAACATCGCACGATGTTAAAACTCGCATTGAGATGATTGTAGTGGAAAATTTGGTAAACATTTGCGTCGACCATAATAGCTCAGATGGGAGAGCGGCGGAACGGCATTCCGTCCGAGGTCGCGGGTTCAAGTCCCGCTTATGGTTATCATTTTTTCCATTATAATTTAGTTTATTTAGTAAAAGAAATACATTTATACATTTACACTTGTTATTAGCGATGGGTTATAACAGCAGAAAAGTGATATCTGTTATTCCTGTTACTGTTATACAAAGAAAACAGGTGTCAATACCTGTTATTAAATAACAGGCTGTTATATTTAGATAGAAGCAGCTTCCGGCTGCGTCTTCGAATTTCGACCACAAGTTTCCAAGTCGAATGAATAAAATGAAATGGAACCTAGAAAATCAAAACTAAAAAGAGCTGAAATTAATCCTACATTTTCATTTTATCTCAATAAATAAAAACAGGTCTTTCTATTTATTAATTTAATAATAACATACATACAACCTTTAAATTAGTCACTGATGACTTATAAGACAATTTTACAAATGTTGCAGGTTGCATAACTCTCACCTATGTCCACAAAATAGTCCCAAGCAGCACTTACTTTTTTACTCGACATGTTGCCGATATAACTAAACAAAACTTGTACCTATATTTTATAATTGTATGTATATTATTAAATCATTTCATTACATTTATACTTTATTAGAACTAAACCTTTTATTAAGTTCACAAACTCAAAACTTTTTTTATTTATTTTTTACTGAAATTACAGCAAACAACTGTATTTTGTTTAGTTTTTATAGGGAGAAATTAAAAAAAAATTGTAATAATTCAAGTATCAATTCAAATTCGCCTTTATCATCCATTGTTAAAGTTACATTTGCTTGTAATATAAAATTTGATTAACAGAAACAAAAACGTTCTAAATCACGCATTTTTCGTCTAGAAATTAAAGTTTAAAATATTGAATTGTTATAATTTTATATAAAACTAGCTGACCAGGCAAACGTTGTTTTGCCATACTAAAAAAAAAGGTTTGAAAAATAGATGTTGGCCGATTCTCAGATATGCATGTCAAATTTCATAAAAATCGGTCAAGCCGTTTCGGAGGAGTACGGTAACTAACACTGTGACACGTGAATTTTATATATTAGATTTATTAATTGATCCTTTTTTTATTATCAATTTTCTGTTCGAATTACAAGAAAATTCCGTTCTGGCAACTCATGTTAATCTACTCTATATATATACTCTATATAACTTGCATCTCGTTTTAGCACGTGCCAATGCAATAAGCGTGAACGAGACAGAGTAAATAACAGATAAAACGACCAAGTTTGAAAGTTACTTATAAAGAAGGATTTGTTCTTGATAAGCGACCAACTATATTTCTTGCATTGGCGGGCTGTTCCTGATAACACATTACACGACCAAAGATGGATGTATCATATGTAGAATGATTTCTTCTTGAAAAACTACCAACTATATTTTTCGGATAATAATGAACTGTGAAAAAAGAACAGCTGTTCTTTTTTCACAGTTCATGCAGAGCTGTTCTCAGCTGTTTTTTTAATAATTTGTATGGACGGTTGAATGGTATTGCCTGTTATTTTTGATCACAGTGATTTCTTAATTGCAGCAACAGCTAGTATCTGGTATCTTTAATTCACAGTGAAATCTACCTGTTACGATAAATACGCCTCACTCCTACTTGTTATATTTGTTTACAGAAAAGAATCCACACTTAATGGACTTCGTGACTCAGATAAAATCGTTCCCCGACCTACAGCCAATATTCGAGTCTATACTAAAGGATTCTACAGGCGCCAGTGGAGTCGACTCTAATCTAATGGACCAGAGCTAGCCGCCTTTTACTAATATTATGTACTTCGCATTTACTCAATAACTAACATCTAGAGGTTTCCATTTTATTTTGATCTATTTTGTTGTTTCGTTTTTGTAAAGAATGCATATTATTTTTACATTTCAAATTGTAAAGAATTAAATTTAAAAGAAGTATAGTCAAATAGGTTATTTTTCATTTTTTTTTATTAACATATATAGTGTGAAATAATTGACGCGTTTGAATCAACAGCTTTATTATAAAAGTTACAAATTATACCTAAAACATCAGCACTGCTATTTGTTCTGGTGTAAATAACACTCTGCTAAATGTTACGGTGCTCGTCAAGGAACTAAGGACGTAAGGAATATTTAGGATAGCGGCGGTATTACACTCGTATAACCGTCGACAATAATACTCAGATTGTTCAAGCCTTACAACACTAGAACGTTAGCGTTACATCGACAGTTATACAGAATAATTTATTTTATTGATATGTATTGTGATATTACAAGCTATGTGGAAAAGTCATAGGAAAATCGATAAATACACTATAATGAAGCTAAATCTTTATAGTATCTGTTATTTCCCTTTCCTTTTGGCTGCGGGCGTAGCGCTTGCTGGTCTCTGTACATCCTGGTGGATAAGAAATTAAATGTATAAATCAAATTATTACTTGCACGTGGCACGAAGTCGTAGGTCTCATTTAACGAATAATACATTCACACATAATTAATGTTCTAAACTTTTCATCAAATATTTTAGTATAGGCTTGCAATGACTACGAATGGAGCGTTCAGCCTAGTATGTCGTCGAAATAAACTTGCTTACACTATGTTTAACGTATTTTAAAGCAATCAAACTACATGATTGAGTGTTTTAAGCTATGCTACATCAATACATCATTCTAAGTTCTTTCAAGATCCACAATGGCGTGTTGATACCTACGCTTATGTATGGAAGCGAGTGTTGGCTGTGGCAGAAGAAGCACAAAAATAGAATAAATGCTGTAGAAATGTGAGAAGTATGTGTGGTGTGACTTTGAAAGATAGATTAAGAAATGAAGTTATAAGAGAACGTTGCGGTCTGAAAGAGGATGTAGTGACTAAGGTGGAGAAAAGTATGCTTAGGTGGTTTGGTCATGTGGAGAGGATGGATGAGAGACGCTTAACGTAAGGCATATACACGGCGGAGGTAAGTGGAAATGCTGGGAGAGGACGCCCGAGAAAAATATAATCCGATGTCATCCGGCATACTCCAAAAGGGGCAAGTGCGTAGCACTTAAACCGTCGGGCATGTATGACCAGATGTATGAGTGTGGTTGAAGCCAAGGGAAGTATGTTTGGATCGTAGCAGATGGCGCTCTATAGTTTCTGCCTACCCCCATGGGAAAAAGGCGTGATGTTATGATGATGATGATGAAGTTCTTTCAATAGGGAATGATATTGAATTATAAAAGGTAAATTACCGGTTTAGCAGGTAAGGCCCTCGTGAGTGTAGAACTGCTAGCGTTGCTTCGTAATGTTGATCGTACGTTGCCTATGTTGCCCATTGCACTCGCCGGACGCTCTGGACTTAATTCTTTACTGTGTATTAAACAATAAAATGATATCAGTCTATGAACACCGAGATCGTCCATATCCTTTTAAAAGGTCCCTAGTAAATGCAAGAATTGTATAATTTACTAGCTGTTGCCTGTGATTCCGTTACGCGTGAAATTTAGAAAGTTTTCCCCGTTTTAGCAACATTTTGCAGTTTCGTCGCAGCGTGATGTTATATAGACTTCCTTGATAAATGGACTATCCAACACTGAGAATATTTTTTTAATCAGACCTCTGGTTCATGTGATTAGTGTTCGAACAAACTAACAAACTCTTCGGAATTATCTTATATATAAAATTCACGTGTCACAGTGTTAGTTACCGTACTCCTCCGAAACGGCTTGACCGATTTTTATGAAATTATGCATGCGTATTCATTAGGTCTGAGAATCGGCCAACATCTATTTTTCAAATCTTTTTTTGTTTTTTTTTTAGGTCAGCTAGTATTAATATAGATTAGCTTTTTAATTTCCATCAGCCGCTCCTCGTTAGGTACTTCTCCTTTTTGGTTATGCCCATAATTCGTATTCCTATTTGTGTAGAATATACGAATACAGTAATTGTCAAGGTCATATGATTAGGTTATAAGATCCATTAAAGAGATTTTATTGGTAAAAACCAATAAAGTGAAGGCCAGTTTCACCTGTTACTATGCGTGAACTGTCCTTTTCTGCTGAACATGTCAGATAGACGTCCCCTTAAATCTCTTTTGCTTCCCGCAGCACTCATATCTGAATCAGATCCCTGCTGAAAATAGCAAATTATACTATGAATTAAGAATAAAATATATTTGTTTTTTTTTTTATAAATATTCACGGACATTTCACACAACGTCCTCTGGTCCCAAGCTAAGCTTATATGCCTGTGTTATCGGTACCAGAATACGGATATAATACAATATACTACTTTTTTTTTGTAAATACATAATACATAGAAACACCCAGACGCAGAACAAACACTTGTAAGACATCTATAAACATCACACAAATGATTGTCCGAGGCGGGAATCGAACCCGCGACCTCATGATCGGCAGACCGTTATACGAACCACTAGACCACGAAGCCCGTGTTTGTGGCCAAGGTATATTATGACTATGGCGTTTACGATTTCATAATTAGCAATACCGAGCTAACCTTGGTTTTTCTAAATACTATGTAAACTGAAGTTATAAAAAATTGGTCAAGTGCGAGTCGGACTCGCGCACGAAGGGTCCCGTACCATTATCTATGCAACATAAGGCAACGTTATTAGTATCGAGCAAAAAACGGTAAAAAAATCATGTTTGTTGTATGGGAGCCCCCCTTAAATATTTATTTTATTTTATTTTTAGTATTTGTTGTTATAGCGGCAATAGAAATACATCATCTGTGAAAATTTCAACTCTCTAGCTATCACCGTTCTTGAGATACAGCCTGGTGACAGACGGACGGACGGACGGACAGCGAAGTCTCAGTAATAGGGTCCCGTTTTTACCCTTTGGGTACGGAACTCTAAAAAGAGAATCTTAAGTAAAAAGAGATATCGTAAGTGCCGTCACATATTTGATATTTTATTCTAATTAGTAGAATAAAATATCAAATATGTGACTGTACTTATGATATCTCTTTTAAAATACGTAAATAAAAGTTAACGTAATGGAATCATAAATATGAAATTGTGCTTAAACCAAGAAATGTGTAAAACAGTTGGACTGAGATCTTTTTGTAAGTGTTATTTAGTGGAAACTATCATTTCAAAAACTTACCTGTGAAACAGTAGTGCCGATAGGTCTAAAATCTACAACCCCCGTAGCATCGACTTGATCGTCAATAGAACGGGACTTGGTAAGTTTCTTTAATTTACCAAATATACTCTTCTTTTTCTTCTTCTCTGTAGGCAGCACATCACTTTGAACGGAACCACCGGACAGCCGGCTGTAATATGTTGAAAAATTTACAAAATTATGGTGTACAAAGTAAAAACTTTTTAAACGAATTATACTTCTTCAGTACACGTATATGCATAATCGTAATAACTTTATGGTAAAATCCGAAGAAGCCAATTAATAAATACAAACACACTACGTGTACGTTTTACAACCGCGAGTGTCAATATTTGATCAATACATAACTATAATTACGCGTTTATTCTTATGATATTTTGCTCTTTTTATCTGTTATACGTTTTAAAATATTTTGATAATTTGGAAACTAGAGAAAGTATTTATTCATCATCATCATCGTCATCATAACATCACGCCTTTTTCCCCATGGGGGTAGGCAGAGACTACAGAGCGTCATCTGCTGCGATCCAGACATACTTCCTTGGCTTCATCCACACTCATACATCTTGTCATATATGCCCGACGGTTGTAAGTGCTAAGCACTTGACCGTTTTGAAGTATACCTATGATGACATCAGATTATACCTTTCTCGGGCGTCCTCTCCTAGCATTTCCACTATTAAGTATTTATTGTCCTTTATAAAAAAACATTGAGTGTTTGCAAAAACATAATTCAAGGTTAGGTTAGATAATAGTATGGTCCGTGTAGCTACGTATTAAAAATACAAGTGACACCCCCCCATTTCCTTCCCAGGCTGCTGTAAAAGCCAGCTAAGGATTATTGTAAACAGACAACATCATCTGTAAGAGACGGAAAACTCGAAAATAAACCCTCTGCCAACACTCCTGGTCAGCGGGGCACAGTAGATAATTTTCTCTCCCAAAGTGCCCAACAGTGGGAGGTTAATAGGCTGGAGAGCAAGACTGAGATTAGATAAAACATGAGATGTTTACCTGTCCAGGCTAGCGTCACGCTGCATAGTGAATAACCGTCCGTCATCACCATCAAGTGACTGTATCGACGACACGCTGCCTTCATCCATTGATTTCCATATCGCACTCTGAAGTGGACAAGCAATACAAATGTTTATGTAATAAGTAACACTTACACTTAGTTTTTGAAATAAGTACTGAGAAATATCTGTGATTATTGAATTAATTATATTCAAAAAAGTTACTGTGATCATACCAAGTACCATTGGCGTAAGAAATGAATTCGAAAGGATTTCCAACTCTGGAGACACAAAGAAGGACTAAATAGTATCAAATCCTGTTTTTTTGGCATTTCTTTGAAACCCCTAAACACCCCTGGCTTTTCTTATTTTGTACATATTCTAATTTAAAAACTACGTACATACATACATAGTCATGTGTAGTCGGAGGTTGAATTACCTGATCTTTGGTGGTCTGTTCCAGTGATATAGAACGTTTCTTGAGCGAGGGTGCGCGGGACGGTGTACGCGTAGCTGGAGTCACTGATAGAGTGTCACGGGGCTCCGTAGACATAGCTCTGAATAAATGTATTTGTATTTCAGTTATTTGGACATTTTTATGAATATAAAAAATCCCAGTTCTTAGACTACTACTTAAAATGCGTATACGAGGACTAACTCTTGTAAATGATGGTATGCGAGTTTTATGCCAGATCGAATAGAAGTGTGATAGTACGTACCTTCTAGCCGTGGCTTGATGTCTACGTTGTCGCTCCGCAATACGTGAAGCTCGTAGTTCGTCAGTGAGCCGACGTAACCGAGCCGCGGTAGAAGCTGCCTCCGCCACGGTAGCACCAGTCTCTGGCGTCGCTGACCGAGATCTTGACTTTGAAGACTACGGTAATAATATAAAAACATTATTGTATAATATATAATACGTTTATAAACGTCTCATTGCCTACCACTTATCTACCTTTCCAACCACCTATTAACGTTTTAGTGTCCACTGCTAGATATAGGCCTCCCCCAAAGAACTCCACAAGTGCCACAACCCACGGCCTTCCTACCATGGGTCCTATAATTTAGCTAAGAAAACTAAGCGGACGGAAAACTCGTAACTTCGAGTTTTCTGTCACTTTACCGTTACTTTATAGGTACTAACAAATTATAATCAGGAGATTACTTACCCTATTTCGTCGTGGAGGAGTGGGCGTTGCTAAAGTCTTTTCAGGTTTGACAGGAGCATCGGTACGGAACAGTTCCGGACTTTGTTTCATTAGGTCGTCTATTGTCTCCAATAATTGAGTTATTATTCTGTCATCCTCCTGTAATGCAATGAGTAATTATGAAAGTTATTTATGTACTTGTCTACGCTATGTGGTCTAAAAACACGTGTACCTACTATTTAGATTTCTATAGATAGTTAATTTATGTATGGCGAAATAAATACACAATCATAATATTTCACTGTAAGCCCCGTTGTCTTTGTGATATTTTATAATTTTCTTTCCGAATTCCTTTAAAAAAGGAGGCCTCATTACACGACTACCCTCATAGAAAATGTACAGTTCATTTGCCTACCTGTTGAGCACGTTTGAGGGATCCAACGAGAAGCTTGTTCTGGTCTCTGTCTCTATCGTGACGTTCCTTGTCGCGTCGCAGTTTCTCATTAGCTGTACGTAACTTGGCATGAGCATCTCGTAACTCCAGCAAATCGCACTGTAATTCTGTTACCTACAATACATACATTTTTTATTAATTTCATTTTTGCTAATCAATCAGTAGTTAGAATTACAGTAAATAAATATTAACCTTTTTCTTAGCCTCTTCAGTTTCTTCTTCAGTCGTTCTCTTTAATTGTTCTATTCTCCTCTTCATATCTAACCTTTCTTTTTCCCTTTCACGTTCAATCTGAAAAAGTTTTGATATAGCTAAGTATAATTACAACAAATATATCTGTAGTAGCTTTGCTCGTTGTTTTTGTTTCAATGTTATATAGATACATATAAGAATTACATGTTTTAATGAATAAGATAATTTTTAACATATATCGATAGTTTACCTCGAACAGTGTCTGACGGAGATCTCTAGCAAGTGTAGATGTTTCTTGAAGCAATCGTTGTTGTTCGTCACGTTCCTTATGCCAGGCAAGCTCCATACGTGTAGCAAGACCTGCCACACGCGCTCGTCCCGACGTTAGTAGTCGTTCTTCTTCATACTGTCATCATATACATATTTTAAACAAGGTATTCATAAACACGTTAAAAGTGAAATTATTCGTTGATAACTATTACCTCATTGAGTCTAGATTGCATTTCAGAAAATCGCACTTCAGCCGCAGACCGTTCACTGACGAGTTCAGTGTTTAGCTTAGAAGCCAATAGGCGAGCCTCACACAATTCATCCTCCAAACAAGCCGTCTGTTGCTCCAGAGTAGCCACTTTGTTTCGATATTCTTCCTAGAAATATAATATTATTAATAACTTATAACTAATTCCAGTAATATTTATGAGATTGTTCTTACTTCATCAGTGCTGGATATTGAAGATCTTGGTGTTCTCGCGTTTTTATCGCTCGTCTTCATTTCAGACATTGTTTTCTGCGCAGCATCCAACATTTGTTTATAGTTATCCCTCTCTCGTCGGAACCTAGACACCTGAAATTTTAAATGTGACTATTATAAAAAGTGAAAAAGTCTAAAATAAAGTTGTACATTCCACTAAAGTTATCATAATTTACCTGGTTATGTAGTGATTTTAACTCATCTCTCATCGTATTCATTTGGCCTTCGTACCTAATTTTCATTTCACCGAGTTCGTTCTTTCTGGCAGTTTCAGCTTGTTCTAGTCTTTTGTTCATAGCTGCTAACTCACGCTCCAATTCGGCATTTTCGGTTGTTAAGTTTCTTTGAATCTTTGAAACTTTTTCGTAATCTTCTAATTTTCTTCGGAGCTCTTCTAACTAAAAATTTTACACAGAAGGTATATTTTCATGAATTAGTAAAACTATATTTACTTATTATATTTACTAATTTAGCTATATTTACCTCTTTCTTAGCCATATCATGATGATGTTCTAAAACATTACGCTGATCATTTACAGTCCGCAGTTCACGTTCTCTTTGTTCCAATTTTACGTTCAGTCTCGTACGTTCTACTTCCCAACCGCCACCGCATAACCGATCTTGTAGAGATGATATTGTATTCTGTGAAAGACGTAAAACTTTTATATATAAATATAAATTTTATTTGATATTTCAGTTAAGCACTTATATTAGTAATACCTGAAGTTCAGTTTTTTCTTTTGTCCATGCAGATGATTGTTTATCATGGTTATCTTGAAGCGTTTTAATTTCAGACAATGCAACGGTTAGTTCCTTCTGAACATGTGCTAATTCACTAAAATCAAAATTAAGTTTTAGAATATCTATAAAATAGAAAATATGTGAGTGTAGTGAGATATACAATACCCTTGAGCTTGTTCTTTTTCGACTGTTAGTCTCGCCTTAGTCACGACATGTTCTTCCTCTAAAATTTCATATTTGCCAGTCAACTCTTCATATTCAGCCTTTTCTACTGCTAGTGAGTGTTCCAGTTCTGTAATACATTAGTGATATTTTATAAATAATTTTGTTTATTATCGTTTTTGATTTGTGTATGTTTGTAACTGATCTACTAATACTCACTCTTCACTGTTTCTTCATAATCTTGTTTGAGATCAGATATCTTTTTAGCTCCAGCGCCAGATGATTGCTCTAAAATTTTTAATTTGCCCTTAAGAGTCGCCAATTCGGCTTCCTTATTTTTAATATCCTTATCATGGGTAGTACGCATACGTTCCAGCTTCTTACGTTCTGCCTGTTCATTAAATACAGTCATTACAACATTTAAAGTAATTATAGATATTTGTTATACATTGTGTTACGTTTATATTTACCTGCATGTCTGTTTCAAGTTCAGAAGCTTTACTTTCCCAGTAACTGGATTCTTTCTTTTCAGCTTGTAACTTATTCTCTTGATCTTTTTTAATATTTTCTAATTTAGAAAGCTCAGATTTAAGTTGCGCCATTTCTGTCTGAAGAGCTGATAAATCTTTTTCAGATATGCTGAGATCCTGTTTAACATTTGTTAATTCCTCCTGTTTTTCTTCAAGTTCTTTGGTTGCTTTTTCTAATTTTTCTCGAGTTTGCGCCATATCAATTGATGATATTGCTTCATCGTATTTTTGATTTGATGTGTCTCTTAGTGCATCCTGCTGTAACCACACAATTAACAAATGTTTTAGTACAATTCTACATTATTCAATAAAAAGGTTTTTAATCAATCCTCTCTAAATACTTTAAAATTGAAATTTTCTATAGGGTGTAGAACAAAACTATTGTAAAGACGCGATCCAGCCAGAGTCGTGCGAGCGGGAATAGGTTTTTGTGGAAGAGTAGAATTTGCGAGTGTTCGAACACTAAAATGTTTACACTCTGTGTATATATGAACATTAATACTTATGGGACAAACAATCATGCCGATAATGCAAGGATGTGCTCAATAAAATATCAAAGGAATAAGGCATTTTCTAGGACGTTGCTATTAATAATAACATGGATATAATTATAGCACTATGCTATAATTAGGTATACAAGCAAAATGGGACACGCATCACCGCTTTCGAATATAAAACTTGGGATACCAGTTGTTTTATGTGAATATCTTTGGCGGCTATTGTTGCTTCCAAGTTACTGATTTTATTTTCATAATCGTCTTTAATTTCTTTTACATCTGATTGTAATGTTAGAAGTTTACTTTCAGTTTTGAAAAGTTTTGCTTGCAATTGATCTTTTTCACTTGTGAAATCTACAGAAATACGCCGTTGAGTATCAGCAAGTGCACAAGACTGCTCCTTCTCTTGTGAAAGCTGGTATTAATAAAAGTATGATTACTATTGTTAAAAGCATTTAAGTATTTGTTATACTGTTTTTAGTTACTTTACCTCTTTCTCTAACTTGGTGACACGATCTTTCCGAGTACCCAATTGTTTTTCTAGTCGTTTTGATTTTTCTTCTGCATCTTTTAATTTCTTCTCTAACTCACTTATTTTTTTAGCTTTATCTCCGACCTGAATATAATAATATAACAATTTATGGGCAATATTATTCTTACGTGAAAAATAAAATATTCTAAAACATTTTAAATTACCTCTTTGAGCAATTTATTTTTATCTTGTTCCAATTTATTTGCAGTTTCGACTTGTTTTTTCAACTTATCGATTTCTTTGTCTTTAGTATCAATTTCCTGTTTGAGCTCTTCTATTTTATTCATACAATCGGACATGGTTGTTTGTAATGAAGTAGCATTTTCTATAAAAACGTTAACTTTAGTTATAATAAAATTTGTAAGTATCATATTATATTTAAACAAATTGGTTAATTCATATCGAATAAAACATTGAATCTACAACTTACTGAGATCCGCATTGAGTTTACTAATTTGGGATTCCAGGCTCTTTTTACTATCTTGTAACGTTTTACATTGGTTAGACAGGTTGTTATTTTCTTTTTCTATTAATTTTAATTTACTATTTATATCCAATCTATCGGTTTCTAGTTTAGTATTGAGATCCTTTAATTTCGCAATTTCAGTTTGAAGGCGATTCTTTTCATTTGTAAATTCTGAATCATTTCTAGCTAATTTTGATCTTACGTCTTCTATGTCTTTTTCCAATTGTGTTCTTGTATTAATTTCATTACTTGACAGACCAGCGTTTTTCATTATCACATACATTTCTCCTGTGGATTAATAAACATATTATAATTACTCACGAAAAAATAATCAGGTAGCGAAATAACAATTAGGACAAGATAAAGTTTTCTCACCTATTTCATTTTCTAGTTCGTCGACCATTTTTTTCATTTGCAATTTAGTTGTTAAATCAGTAAGTTTCTTCGGAGTCCTCGGCTTAAATGATTTAATTGCATCATCTTTTAATGCTTTTAAAGACGCTTGAAGTTGTGATTTTTCTTTTTCCAACTGTAATATTACACATTAGAAAATTATACTTGATAACTGAAATATACTGTAAGTCCAATTTTTCGAGTAGCAATAACTTCTCAACTGTGACGAATTAGAGAAAGTACTGGGAATGTTCCACTTAAAATTAGGCATTACAAAATATTTGCTATATATTACATAGTACATACCCTATTAAAGTTTAGTTTCAATTTATCTAATTCTTCTTGTTTTGATTTTAATGTTTCATTTTCTTTCTTATTATTAATTTCTCCACCAAACCTTACTTTCTTTGTTTCCGTTTTCTCATCTTTATTTTCTAAATCCTTTAATTTAGCTAATGCTTCCTTCAGTTCATTTTCTAATTGGTTTATTTTATTAGCATTATTCTCTATTGATTTATCAGATTTCAATGTTTTAGCATTCTTCAACAACTAAGAATAAAATAAAAAGTTAATAACATTTTAGAATTTTAAGTAGGTATAAAAATATTATAAAATACTAGCTGGCCCGGCAAACGTTGTTTTGCCATACTGAAAAAAAAGTTAAGTAAGTTAAGATTTACAGTTACGTCATATTATGTATAATTATTGCAAGTACCTGTAATTTCTTGTTTTCAGCCTGCAGCTTTTCGTTATCGGCCTCTAGAGTTTGTGTCTTGGTACGGAGTACATTTGCTTCTTGTTCTATAACTTGCAATTGTCGTTTCAAGTCAACATTCTGTTGATCACCGTCCAGCGATCTAAAGCGTAGTTTAATGTTTCATTTTTAACAAGTTCAACTAAAATAATCATACAACTTCATTTTTAATTAGGTTACTAAAGTAGTCTTACTTGCTTTTTATGAGAGATGCTTTTGGTTTCTTTTGAGCTAGGGTTAACTCGGCGTGTAATCGTTCACAATCTCTTTCTTTTTCAATAAGTTTCTTTCTCAAGTCTGCTATCTCGTCTTCCAGTACCTGTAATTTTTATAGTTTTATATTTTAACAGTGCCTGTAATGAAAAATTAAACACTCTGATGCCTCAATGTTATTATATGTCTACTTGCCTTTACTCTTTCTTCTGCTAAATTGTTACTTTTAGCATTTGATGTGCGACGTAGGGTAACCGTAGAGTTAGTTTTGGGTTGAGTTGCAACTTTTTCTGTTAACTCCTTAACTTCTTTCTTTAAAGAATCTCTATCTTGCTCCAATTCCTCTACTTTTCGTCTTAACACCGAAGCTTCCTGTATGTGATATTAAATGTATCATCATCCAACTAATATTATACGGCAACTTATGTTTTAATATTAACAAGTACCTGTTCATTAAGTTCAAGGTGAAGGCGTAATTCTGCTGGATCTTCTTCGTCTAAATTGCCATCTTTTTCACTAATCTCAATACCAAGTCTATTAGATGGGGGTGTAGGTGACAGTTTACGACCTACAAATCACATTTTATTTTGTTAAATTTCAACTTTAACTGCAATTTAGAAACTTTATATACATTTAGTTTATTAAGATGAGGTCGTTGGTGAAAATTAGTAAAACTCATTGGAACAATTAATGTTCCGGTAGTGTAAGAAGACAAAGTAAAATTACATTAACATTTTGAAAAGGTATATCTGACTGGAGAAAATGGCTACCATCAATACGCCTTATATTAAATTTAATACAACGATAAGCATGTTAGTACACATCAAGGGATAGAGGTGTTATTAATTAATTGATGTTTTAATGTAATGTACAATGAAGATGATATCATATTACACAACCAAAATGTGGCATGGACTAGGATCGGATTCGATGTTAGAAAAAGAAAACAATCGATTTTCCACAATATAAGTATTTGACGTACTTCTGGCTTTGGTAGCCATTTTCTTCAGTTGTAGTAGCAAGGATTCATTGTCATCTTCGACCCGTGATGCAGTTTTACGCAAGTTATTTGCCTGTAAATATTCGTTAGTTAAAAATTATAACATCAATATATGACAGCTAAACACTATTGGGAAATCTGTTAAAAACAAAATATGATCAAAGCAACATATAAAAGGGGTCAATTATGTGTTATGTAAGTACCTAGATTTGATAGCCTTACAGCCAGTGGACTGAACATGGATAAGAAGGGTACAGGGTAAGGAGATAAAGAATTAGGTGTTCTGTCTGGAGTAAGCGGAGGACTTTCAGACCCATCCCTGACAAATGGTCCTGTACATTCCAAAGAGTCGTCGATAGAGTCGTTTTCGAATAAGGGATCGTCCACGTCTATACCATTTATAGTTTCTGTACTAGCATCAATATATATTTTATGTCCATTGACAGCTTGTAGAGCCTTATCATTATAAAGTTTTGCAGCCGTCTGTACATTAGCATGTCGTTGTTTCTGTTTATCAGTCTGTACAAAGTTACTAACACCCATAAATTCTGTTTGAATGACCTTATTTTTCATGAATGCTTTATCTGTTTGGGTGTACATTTCAAGAAGATCTATAGTATTTTGAACAATCGCATCGAGAGTAATCTTTCGAGTATCGGTCATCACATCATGTATTAAGACTGTGTCTGTTTGACAACCTTCTGAATAATTAGTTATTAAATCTTGTGGAGACTGAGTCACTTGATTAACACCAATTGACGATGGACTGCTATCCAAAGAAGATAAACTTTTTTCTAGAATAAGTTGCATTTCAAGAATCCTTTGAATAGTTTTTGGTTCGAACTTTTCATTCTCGTCTATTAATAATTGGGGTGAAATTGGATCGGATCGGGATGATTGTGGAAACAGTTGTGGATGTATTCTTCTGGCTCCATCACGATGTCGATATCGACAGGCCTGTTTGGACATAAGATTCCTTAAATTTACAGAAGATACTGTGATTACTTGTTACAATTACGCTACTTTATAGCCAGTTTTAGCGGGATTGAGTTCGAATCAGGCAAGATACTATGATTGAGAAAGTGTCCAGATCGACACACGTCCTCAGTTAGCGCGTTGCTATTCTACAGCTAACTAAAAAGTGGTGAGAGCACACGTACCTCTTCCTCAGCATTACGCAATTGTTCGCGAAGATCAGCTTCACGTTCCAAAGAGTCTTGGAGATCTCTGAGCAACTGCGCAGGGTCCTCCTGGCTGCCACCACGTGTTAATGATGAACGTGACACTTTCTGAACAAACAAATTAATCAATTATATACATGAGGAAAAGGAAGAAAACATCAACACCCATCCGAAACTTCTAAGGCTAGGAATCGAAAAGTATGCATACTGGTGGAGGTGGAACTTATGAAAGTTCATCATATTTAAACATAGACTTACCTAAAAAAAATGCAAACGTAGTACGTACGTAGCTTTAAGTAATTAATAGCCATCAAGTCACGAGTGTTGATTTTATATTTTTATACGAATGCGCGATACCGTTGGTTGAATATCTAAGAGCGCAAATCGTCTACGTAGTATATAAGTAATATTTTGATTTGCCGAGCATTATTTTGTTAAAGAAAAACTAAACAGAATCATAAAAAATATAAAGTTAATAATGAAATTACAATATATCAAGCAATTTAGAAGGTAGTAGTAAAATAGATTTTGACTTTCTAGCAACTATAATAGGAACCATTTTTGTGCACGACGCTAATAAAATTAAATTTAAAAGTAACCCCGTCACTAAGTTGGTTCTTCTTAAGGTTGGCAGGCGGTGCTCCCGAGGCAGTAGCCAGTTTAGTGTTGGCTTCAGCCAGTTCTCGTTGTAACCTTAACGCTACCTCAGTCGAGCGGGCCACTTCTTGCTCCAACTCCTTGATGCGGTTCTCGCGTTGTAAACCATCTTTTCCACCGACTATCTAAATAAAAACAATTGTCATTAAAAGAGAAAAACCCAGGTGCACGAGGTGTCAATCTATTTTAATTATGTAATAATAAAAAAAAATAACAAGTTGTTTAGTTTATTGTAAATTTGAACACCATGAATATGGATTGTATTAGCTTGGTATAGTGTAGTATGTTGAACTAAGTGTTATTAACATGTCAAATATTATAATAGACCTACCTCTAAAAGTTTCTTTTCGTGTTCAGCTTTCTCTTGCTCAAGTTGTTCAGCTTTTCTTTCAGTCTTTTTTAACTTAAATGATAAAACTCTGCAGTTCTTTATCGTCTGTTCTAACTCCCTTCTAAGGGAGGAATATTCATCGGCTTGATCCTCCCTAAAATAGTTAAGTGATTTTAACGATATATTTATGACATACAAGATAAACAATATTTAAAAAATTTTAACTTTCTGTGAAATACAACTAAAACACCAAGCGAGTTTTCAATGACAGATTATATTATATTATACCTGAAGTTATCCTGCATTTCCTCAATTTCTTCTTCAAGGTCACGTAGTTCCTTCTTCATATCCTCGTTCTCATCCATTAGCTCTTCGCACAAGGTCTCTGCGGCCAACAGCTTTGCCCGAAGCTGTTCTATTTGCCGCGCTTGCGCTTCTACTGATGGTCGAGACTACAAATTGATCCATTTGTTAATACATCTATTAAAATGCAAATTTTTAAAAACATTCTTAGTCATACCAGTAACGTGTAGTGTTAAATGACAGATCAATAGCTTTAAGCTTAAGAATAGGTTGGAGACAGAGGGATATTCTTGCTACATTCTATAAATTTATCTTTTATTTGTTCTCTACGTACAGTCAGTAGCGTATTTACCTTAGGGCGATTCATAATAACTTCAATATTTTAAGTAATATCGGGTGTTGGGATGTGGGATGTTAGTTTCAGAAATATTTATGTACCTTTGGTTTTGAATACAACCTTGTCTAACTTAATCTCACCTCAAGTTCACTCTCAAGTTCTTTAACTTTCAACGTTAGATGTTTCTTTTCATCTTTTAAATCTTCATTTACAGTTGTTAACTCATTGACTTTTTCCTGAAGTTTTAAAACTTCCGATGAACGTCCTGTGGTATATTTATTAACCGAATCTATATTAGCCAGTCTTCGCAGTAATATGTCACTTTTCTCTTTTTCTACTCTTTCACAACGTCGCCTTAGAGTGTCTAATTCTTGCTTCAAGCTTTCTATTTGCTCCTGAAAATAGTAAATTAAGAATATTCTAGATAGGAACCAAGAAATCATAAACTACAATCAACTTTAATATGTGCCGAATAAAGTGGCCCTGGCGAGCAGGTGAATTAGAATTGTACAAGTCTTCCTGTAGCTAGCAAATACTGCAGAGGTAAATGTTGTTCAGCACAATAAACTGGTCATCGACTGTATTTTATCATTTAAAAGGATAACCTCGCGTGATGTCTCCATTGTGGATAGCCTAACATAACATTGCTTCAAAATACTTTTTACCTGGTATTCCTTAACATTAGCGTCAACGAGTGTAGTTTCAGTGGTGATGGTACCAGCGTTGCTGGTGTCATCATCTGATTCATCTTTTTCTTTTGAAGGTCCGCCTCGCACAGGAGGTTTCAAGCCTGCTGAACTGCGAGAACTTTTTACCTGTAAAGAAAAACTTAATTTTATAGTTGAAACATAGGAATCTGTCTACATTTGAGCTACACCTAAAAGTTTGTATTAAAACAGTTGTGTGTACAAACAAATTAAATACCTATTACATACAACACTGTAAAAATTACTTTGATTAGATATTCACCTGCATCATAAAATTTACATCATCTTTCGTCGAAGCTCTGTCTTCTTTATGACGTGTAGATTTTTCTTCTTGATGTACTTCTTTACTTCTTGATAAACTTCTTCTTTCTCTTTCTTTCTCTATACTTGATTCTTTTTCAAAACTATTTTGGGATTTTAGCAACTGCATCTGGAAGCATTTCGAAGATATGTAATAGACGTGTAGATAATCTAAGTAATTGTAAATAACTATTTCTTAGGCTACACGTGTATAACATATCTGTGAACTGCGTATGTTTTATAAATATCAATACGATACAAAAATATATAGGAAATAGCAATAAATTATGTACTTGTAGAGCTACCTATAAATAGTTAAAGTTAGAGTTTTAAAACCAACGACCCTCTCAAATTAATCGAGTATTTCATCTTTATTTAGAACGGTTTTCGAGAAGTTGAAACTGATAATAGGTTACTTCCTCAATTAATTGTAACAGATGCGTCTCGCCTAGTACTAACTATACTATGCTGACCTTTTTGTTTATTTCGAACAACGCATCGCAAATAATCCAGTAGACAATTGTCTGCTGGGCGAACTTATTATCGACGAAATCGTCAATTTGAGCATAATATACTTCTTTATTTACGTATTTAAATTCTTTCTGTGTATTTATTTAACAATAGACGCCTAGGTGGATATAATACTCTTTCATCGGCCTGGTAAAGCCCATGTTGCGATGGATTATTAAAACCTCGTATCTTGTTATGGCTAACGTGAGACTATTACTATCAGGATCTAATAAAAGTATAAAACTGAAACCGATAACGCATGATTCTTGTTAAAGTACTTTAATTTATTTACCTTTCGTACACGTTCAGCCAATGAGTCGTTTTTATTTATAGTGATTTGCGTCTGAACAGCACTCGATGGTGGAGGAGATGGAGACGGCCGGCGTAGTGTCACCGTATCTAAGAGAACATAACAGTAATAAGTATTCAAAGCCAGGCCTAGGGCGGCCAGATTTAGGGGCGGACCCAACGAAGTATTTCATTATGTGGTCTATATGGTGGATGCTGAGAAAGGGGCGGCTGATAGCTTGGGGCCTAGGGCTGTTGAGACTGCAAATCAGCCACTGAGCATAACTTTGAACATGAACTTTTCGAGTTTAGTTAGACAGGTACATCAATTTTTAACAATTCTCGTATTTTGAACTAGACATATAAATATAGACATAGAAATTCCAACTAATACTGTCGATGCAATTCTTCCATGCAGCGACGCAACAAGTCCGCGGGCAGTGAAATCAGCCTCGTCGCTAGATATTCCAGACATATGTATTTCCTAAATATATACCTATCAAAGATCATGGGCCCCCGAACCGAATAATACAATGTAATAATATAAAAGAAAACATAATTACAACAGTATACCAGTAGTATTATTCTGCCCTGTATCCAACGATGGAAGAGGTCCTGTAAGCCGACGTTTGGGCAGTTTTAAACTGATGGTGACTGCATTTGTGCTCTCATCATTTACTAGGTCTGGCGTCGACGTCCACGATGTACTGTTTTTGTTCAATCCTGTGTATATAAATATTCAACGTATGTAAATTGCAAAGAGTATAATAATATAGAGTAAATTGTCATAATGACACTGTTAGAGTATTTCTACAAAGTTTGTGCAAGGTGCAGGAGACGCTACTACTACTAACAACGCGTAAGTCGTATTTGGAAGCTATAAGCCGCCGGAAATCTTGAATAAAATTTGAATTGTCTTTTTTGAAAGTACTAAGTTTGGAGTCCACACAGATTAACGTTGTCATTATTACGGTATGTGAAGATGATTAATATAAAACGATGACAATGGTTACTTAGCCTGTAATTTTTTGTATGGGGCCCTAATGGGCCTTCATGAATCATGAAACTTAATTTGAGGAAAATGTAAATTAAATCTTACCTGTGGAGAAAGCATCTTTCTTAGATGTGTCGAGTGTGCTAAGGTTTGTACTGGACGCCCAGCCTCGACCCGATTTTCCCTCTGTAACCCCATCTTCATCACGGCTTCTGTAGTAAAAAATGATTTAGTCGTTAGTCAGTTTGTTATAACTTGGTAGGACCTATATTATAATTTACGAGTATATTATGTTAGATCATGGACATCCTGTTTTATAGTGGGCGGTGTTTAAGAGGATACCAAAATAGCTTCGTGCATTTTTCTACGTACGAAGTTTTCATTGTTTCTTTAGATTGAATGGCTAGAGCTCTAATTTTTAAGTATATGTTTTTTCAATTTAGGATCTAGGATCGCATAAACTCAGAAACGCGATTGAAAAAAGTTTTCTCGATAGAAAATCTTAGCGAAACAACCTCTCTCATTTTTAATTTTTTTCATTTGTCGGTCTATTATCGCGTATTAACTAATGAAATAACTTTAAAAACTTATGTAACTATTATATACCTATAGAAACACGTAAATCAGAATTAAAATATATTTAGTAGATTTTGAGTAAATGAAAAAAATATCCCTAATTCTTCATTTTCTATACCTACTAGCTGTGTTAATATGTACATGTCGACGATAATATTGATGTAGGCCCTTAATCGGAAGTCAAACAATGTGCGTTTTGTAGCTCTATGTCGTATAATATCACAGGAGACAAGATTAGGACCTTGGAATATTGAAATCTGTAGGGGTTTCGGTGTGTTATATTATGGCCTGAAATGTTTCTGGTGGCTTACTTTAAAGGACTGACCTCTCTTGGCTAGCTAAAATGATATTTCACTGGACGGCACTTTGACTTTTGCATCAAAGAGGAATGCTGTCGTTTGTTGAGCATATTCTTCTAAAAAACTAGAATAAAATTATAATTATGATGAGCCAGCTTTGAGGTGGTTATTGGCATAAATGCTACTGAGATATTTATTTTGCCATGAACAAGAGTATGGAAGATTTATTTATTTATTTAGGATACATGCACGTTTAGGTTTATTCGTTGCGATTTTAAGTAATTTTGGTGTATGTAGGTACGTTTTTGAATTGTCTACATACAATACTAGTTTTGACACAGTTTATCTGCTGCCAATTAATGTATATTAAGATGTACGAGTAAAAAGGTTTATGAATGACAGTTTCCCATTAATTTATCAATCGGCTAGTGTATAATGAGATTACTGTTTCAATTTTTTTTCAACATGCATTAGCTACCTACCTTAATGCTTGGCGAATCACCAAATCCTGATATGTTTTGGACAATGATGAGTTAAAAGTAGACTAGTCTGTTTATGCACATGTTTTTATATTCAGCCAATCTGAGTCGTGCGTGATGCAAACAAATAGGTAGGCTTAGGTGTTAATCTATTAGTGGAGTTGCAGATACGATACTTTATACAAAGGAAATCTATGTGCGTCAAATTTCAACACTAAAGACGCAGCACAAACAATCCTCAAAAAACGTTTAGGCATTTGGAATGTTGCCACCATTTCAGAAATAAATATTTGAATATAATTATGGACACATAGTAAAAGTAAAAATGTCGTAACTAACTAATTATAGGTCATGGTCCTCAAACTATATTATGCTCAGTGGTTCCTATGGATACGAATTCATTGAGATTGTATCTATATCTCTCATGATGATGCGGTTTTTGTAAAGGCACCAAACATCATCTAGGCCCATAGTTTAATGACATTTTGGATTGAAATACGAAATCATAGGTATTTAGAATATTATTTATAGACATTGTAGTATAGCAACTTGCGCAAAGTGGAGTCGAAATTCGATTCCCAACCTTTCTTCAATAATTTAAATATTATTGCAGAAAGGTTGGGAACCGAATTCCGACCCAACCTTATTACAAAGATTCTTAGAACATTTCAATACGGATGAATTTAAGACATATGTAACGCGCAAACGGCCTACTAGAAAAAATAATTTACAATTATTTGTGGTACCTATGTGTAATAATTATTTTGGAGAGAGGGAAAGAAAGTATTTGGTTCCCACAATTTCAAATAAGTTAAAAGAACTTCTACCTAATCAAATTACATCGAAAACGGTTTTTAAAAAAAGGGTCAAAAAGCTTATTTTAGAAAATAATGTATTAAGTTAAATAATTTGTTAAAATCGTTAGTGAATAATGTTGGTTGAAGGAATAAATAAAGAGTGTTTGTATAGTATTGCATGTTGGTCATAATGTATAATTTAAATTTAATAGTAATACATTGTAAGTGTTACCTAACTATAAGTAATGCAGAATTAAAAAACAAGGAAGCTGCATCTGCCAACAAACTGTTTTACAGTTTGGCAGAAGTATATTTAATGTTAAATCTGTAGTTATTTATATGAATAAACGCTTTTTCATTTCATTTCATTTCATTTATTTACAAAGATTATTTGCAAACTACATCAATCGTAGTTTGCAAATAATCTTTGTAAATAAGATGTACATCTAATCTAAACAGCAGTACGCCTATCCATGCGGTACCAAAAACTATTAATATTAAGTTAGGCCATTTATTTTGTAGTTCTAAGAACACATAAATTTAATAGAGATCAAGCTAAAAACCGTGTCTATTTATATAAATTAAATTGAGGCATCTGTTACTGATTGCGCTGTTAAGGTTTATTCTGAGCTTAATGTTTATTTTCACACACCTTCTAGTAATTTTAAATACTGTTATGACTTTTTGCTCTATATTTAGTTTTTTAAATCATTCACGCCAATCCTAGTTCTGTGCAGAGGCGTATTTTGAAAATTAGCGCCTTGGGTCATTTGATTTGACGTCCTGGGCCAATTTCATTGGCCGCCCTATAAATTAATAGATATAGAGCTAAATTTTAAATTTGAAGGCTTTCGCCGCCCTTCTCAGGCTGGCCGTCCTGGGCCCCTATGGCTCTAGGGTAAATACGCCTCTGGTTCTGTGTTTCACGAATTGAGCCTGTTGAACTTATAGCATCCATCCAGCAGTGGACATTAAATGGCGACCACCGCTGAAAAAGGTAAGAGAGCAGTGCTCATACTCATTGTGTACGGGCACTATCGCTCTTAGTGTGCGTAAGACGATTTTAGGCGAGGCATGCGTAGTGACGAATGAAATTACGTATGGGCTACCTAGGCACCCCACCGACGGGGCGATATACTTACTTATTTGTAAGAAAAATATACCTAGTGTTCTCTAAGCTATTGAACAGAAATTATTTTTTAATGTTCGGTGACTATTAAAACAAATGGTTATTGTAAGCTCTTGGGCCTACATCAATATTATCGTCGACATGTACCTATTAACACAGCTAGTAGGCATAGAAAATGAAGAATTAGGGATATGTTTTTTGTTTACTCAAAATCTACTAAATATATTTTAATACCGGCTTACGTGTTTCTATATATAATAGTTACCTATGTTTTTAAAGTTATTTCATTAGTTAATACGCGATAATAGACCGACAAATGAAAAAAATAAAAAATTAGAGAGGTTGTTTCGCTAAGATTTTCTATCGAGAAAAATTTTTTCAATCGCGTTTCTGAGTTTATGCGATCCTAGATTATATATTGAAAAAACATATACTTAAAAATTAGAGCTCTAGCCATTCAATCTAAAGAAAAAATGAAAACTTCGTACGTAGAAAAATGCACGAAGCTATTTTGGTATCCTCTTAACTAAGAATTATAAAGAATGTTGGTGAAGTTTGACCTCGTACAGTTTTACCAAGATGTTTGCAAAACATATTAGACGACAAGGTATGGAAAATGTTCTATTCTGAGCCACAAAGCATCTGTGATGTGGCTGTGAATCGAATGTTGTAAGTGTAATACGTGTAGCTGCATGCGTCCACATTATTAAGAAGTTTGTTAGTTTATTGTTAGTTTAAGTTGAGTGAATGCGTGATCGTAATCTGCATATTTTACTACACGCTTAATTTTATAACAAATGGTTATTTAGTTTAGGCTTATGGCAATTTAATTTTTGTGTTGTAAATATGGGTTCAGGGTTCTCGTAACTACTGTTTATTGCATTTTAATATATTTAGAACAGATTGAAGTAATCGTGTTCTCTCTTCGTTGGCCTTAAATTCTAACTGAAGCTTAACTAGTTAAGATTAATTTAACTTCCTATCTAACTTGAGCTTAAATTCATTTCTAAAGTACAGAAATGTTTCTTTTTCTTTTCGATTAAGCTCATCATCATAGTCCCAATGGTGGACTCGAGCCACCTCCATATCCGAATGCCTAGCTGACCAAGAGTGTTTTCATAGTAGTGTTTAGTTTCGAGCTTTTCCTCTTTCAGAGAAAATGAAAAGTGTATTCTGCATGTATTCCCTAAGCTGGCTTCTACAGTACCCTATCGGAGGAAATGGGGTGGCAACACTGTCATTGTTCATCCGTCACCACCACGGACTATGGATGAGTTGTGTAATCTATTAATTAAACTTCTGTACTTTAGAAAAGAACTTTAACTCCTATTAAAATTTAAGCAATCAATTTTAATTATAATTGTAAAATTATAATCTAGTTAGAGCAGTTAGAATTTATGTTCAAACGAATGTAACTAATATCCTGTTCACTATTGTGTCCTAAGTCCTAATTGTTGCAGTGACAAGGTTAAGAGGATACCAAAATTCTTCGTGCATTTTTCTACGTACGAAGTTTTCATTGTTTCTTTAGATTGAATGGCTAGAGCTCTAATTTTTAAGTATATGTTTTTTCAATATATAATCTAGGATCGCATAAACTCAGAAACACGATTGAAAAAAGTTTTCTCGATAGAAAATCTTAGCGAAACAACCTCTCTTATTTTTTATTTTTTTCATTTGTCAGTCTATTATCGCGTATTACCTAATGAAATAACTTTCAAAACATAAGGAACTATTATAATATATAGAAACACGTAAATCAGAATTAAAATATATTTAGTAGATTTTGAGTAAACAAAAAAAATAGCCCTAATTCTTCATTTTCTATACCTACTAGCTGTGTTAATAGGTACATGTCGACGATAATATTGATGTAGGCCCATAAATGCATTGAGATCATACATGTATCCCATTTGTGTGCATTGGTGTGTGGCTTTTACATACGTCATAATGTTGGGTGTTTACACCTATTATTTTAATAGTAATACCTAATTTAATGTCTATTTTGTATTAGTTGAGACCTTTAAATACGAAAGCACGCATCTCCAGGAAATATGCTAAATAAACGAGTTCATTGTAATGTTTATTTAATTTATTGTTTGAAAACCAACAATCATTTTCATCTATTATTGCGCCGGTAATTCTTCTACACTAAAATATACATATACCTGCCCCAAAGATAGATAGATAGATAACACTTTATTTGCACATTAATGATTTACATTTCATAAAATTAGATTACAATGACAAATGCACAAAGGGCGGCCTTATCGCGAAATGCAATCTCTTACAGGCTACCTTAGGATGGACAAATAATTGAAATATAGTAGTTGAAAGTGTTACACTCCCTCCTAATATTAAAAATTTTGCAAATCTATCTCTACTATTGGTTCGATTTTCTAACATAATAAGTGTTCTCGTGAATAGCTTACCGTGTTGATGGAGCGTTCCATGAAGACAGACTGGGTGTAGATGCTGCAAAATCATCCTCTTTCTTGCGAACTGTCCCACCGTGTTCCTTATAATCACGAAAGCAACGTTTGCAGCGTGTAGGCCATCGTACTTGTGGGTGAAAACCCAGCGGACACAGCGGGTCGCCTTTCGCCAAAGGATACATGTGATGCATTCTCACAAATTCACTACACTCAAATGCACATCAAATGACAAAGATTTCTCCTAAATGCCTCTAAATTAACATAAACTATTTCTCACATTCAATTTAAGTCATCCAATCGTTTCTACAAAAAGTTCTCGTAGTAACCACACACACACGCAAATGTTTATGGAATGAATTTAGATAGATAATAAATTGTGCGGAAACGTATTAGGCGCATAAACGTGTGCACACAATTGAACAGTGGCAATAAAAATATCTCGCTGCTAGCAGTGAACCGGGCGACCTAAATCTGTTAACTCGCTACCAATGTTCAGTTTCTAGGCGCGTAAACATAATTGTTTGTAAAGTTGCTTATGTCTCCTATCCGCTTCGCGCTTTTTCGTGTAGAATGGATACGTAAAGGTTGGCTTTATTTTACGCTGTGGTTGCGTAATACGCAATAGGAAGGATTGCCGCAAGGAGTTTATCTGGCGGAAAGGCGCGGCGCAAGCGGCGGTAGGGCCGGCGCTCTGGGGACTGGCCGGAGCTCGGGCACTGCGCCAAAGTTCTGAGCACTTATGTTCTATTACACCACACACTGCCGAGTCTGTGCTGGCATTTTCACTGTATATAAAAATAAAACTCGTCAGGGATTCGTCTCATCGTAGCCGGATCTATGGTACGAATCTCTTGCATTTTAGATACCTAGTGCTTGCACCCCGTACATGCGGTCTACCAACATCTATAACAAAATCTTCATGTTTATAATTTTAAATTCTTATAAGCTTCCTATATAACTAGGATAAAAATCTTTTGTCTACGTAACTATTATCTTCTTCTCAACTTGCATTTAGGCCAGAATTGGGGCCTCCTATTTATCAAGGGGCAATTGATCTACCAGGCTGATTAAAGGTGTTGGCGTGTTCCGACTCCTACACAACATACATGTTATCTGCTTCTATTATCTCTTAACTGATAGGGTCCATAAAAATAATTAGGACGGTGGCATATATATTCTAAATCTGTCACATTGATTTAGCTTGGCACAGAGTTCTTACTATAAGTACTTAACAATTTTTGAATTACCTACATCGCTATTTGATTCTAAAGAATTATAGATCCACATGCATGCTGTATACGCTGCCTTATTTCTTCTTATTTGTATTTTCTGTATAATATTATAACACATTGATTCTTTGCGTTATTCCACCTATTTGACGGGGCTCGTGATCGAGAGGTTCATGTAACGGACTGCTGTGTACGAAGCCACGGCTCGATTCCCGCTCGGGACAATCATTTGTGTGATAATTATAGTTGTCACTTGTCATACAAACGCTTGTACTGCGTCTGGGTGTTTCTATGTATTATAAGTATGTATTTACGAAAGAAAAGTAGTATATGGATTCTATCCGTATGCTGGTACCCATAACACAAGCATACAAGCTCAGCTTGGGACCAGAGGACGTTGTGTGAAATGTCCATGAATATTTATTTATTTATTCAGATTATATATTAAGAATCAAGGCGTCGCAAACATGCTAAACGCAGGAGACAGTAAGAATATTTTCTAAAACAGTGAATATTTACGTTACAAACGGTCGGAGAGTCAATAATAACTTTATGAATGGGCGTTGACGTCATTAGTCCGTATATTTTATTGCGTAGGTAGGTTGGTTAAAATATACTTACGCATTTGGCTTCAAAAACAGTTAGGTAGGTATTTAAATAAAAGTTGAACAATCCTAATAAAAATTGTATATTGTAAAAAAATATGTTTTAGTGAGCGGTTATTTTATGGTAAGTATATCAAGATTATACGTAATATTTTATTGGTTTAAACTAAATCTAATATTTAAGTCTATTCACATTTTGTACATTCGAAATACATAACTAGGCTTCAATAAAAATCAAAATAAATGTATTTATTGAACGTAATGTTGATATGATTTATTCTTTGTTGCTAAAACCCACGCAGGTCTAATAAATACATACATACCTATTTGTTATGCTTACTATAAACTATATTCTTGCAAATCATAATACTTACATAATTGTGATCGGTTTTTCAGATATAAGGTAAGGTAAGGTACCTATATAACAAATATAAATTCTATGATTCTATTCTCTTATTTCTTCATGAATGGTTTAGTTTTATTAAATTTATTTTGATTTCCTTATTTATTTTTAATTTTCTTCAAGTTGGTTATACTTAATATACTAGATGGTTAGTCAAGAAGAACTTGTTTCAAAATAGGTATTAATAATTTTAGAAAATAAGAAAATGCGCATTTTACTTTGTATGTCATCATTTATCTTTTCATCATCATATTATAAGAAATACCAGCTAATTACATAAATAATATTGAAACGAACATCCCTATAAATCGACCTACATAATAAAATTAACAATTACGCCAAACTAAATTAGTCTTAAAAATTTAATGTAACACACTATCCGTATGTAGATATTAAAATGTTATTGAAATAATGTTTACTATCAAGGCAAAGTGTCTTAATGTTATTACTCGTAATAACTTTAAGAAAGACTCCATATTTTTCTTTTGTATAAAAATAAGTTAAGCTATTACTTATTATTATGAAATGTCTAAAATAATAAATGTATTGAAAAGTAGAAAAAACTACTATTTTAGTCATTACTTAGTTACGGGATAGGCTCACAATTCTCCGCTTATATTTTTTTCGAGACAAAAAACAAAAGGAAACTCTCAAAATCCTGCTTTGTTATTTTTTTGGAGTAACTTTGTTTTATTGGATTTTTACTTCTAACGCTTCTAACGGGCTACGCCCGTGGCTCATACAACTTATGAAAGTACAGTGAAACTCCGGTAGTCCGACAGTTTGCAGGGCAGTGTCGAACTATCGAATTTGTCGGATTATAGAGCACTGCCTAAGAACAGTAAACAATGAACACACGCTAGGCGCACGCACTACCATCCTCATCGGCATGTAGTCAAATTCAAACCATAGTTAATACATATAATTGATTCAAACTAAGCATCAGAATCAAAACAATACCCTACCTACGCGTCGAGCACAATAGTGATAGTGCGTACAAGTAGTAACTTGTTCAATCATGCATGAGCGAATGCATATTATGAAAAAATATTCAGTAATAAATAATAGACCATGTCGGATTACAGGTTGCGCTGGATAAGCCAGGGTCAGGGGACTCCACTGTATACATAGATAACTTAAATAGATATAAGTATTAACAGAAATCTCCCTCATTGAGTGGTTCGTCTTCTTTCTTATCATACACCAACGTTTTGTATATGACCTCTTCAAAATGCAGTGCATTCAAGCCTTTGGGTTCCGCCACCTTAATTTTCACATCTCCGGGATATAGAATTTCACCTCTATTTTTAGTGGAACCCATTACTAATGATTTTTGCAGTTTGTCGATACAAGGGATTTCTGTAAACAAATGTTTATACGTTTAATGGTTTGGAGAGTTTACTTATTTGTAATTTGTTAATTAAAACATATTATGGTCTTATTCATAATGATTTATCGGAGGTTTAAAAGTTTGCTAAAATCGGATCGCCAAAATTGTCAAAACTTGTTATTTAGAATAGTCTTTTTTTGAAAATTATTTATTTGTCCCAAAATATTTACAATATGATAATTATAGTTGAGGCGACCCCAATAAGTTATTCGAAAATACTTGTGTTGGGGTCGTCTCGCACTTTCCTTAAATTTAACTATAAATAGAGACAAATGACAAAAGTAGACAAATATAAAATAATAATAATGATTTTGCATGCACTTAAAATTAAATGTATTTGTCAACATACTGTGTGTACCTGATGGGTGTATTTGTATGTTTGTGTGTGTATGTGTGTCTGTTACTAAGTGTTATATAAAATGCGTGCCCTCGCGCGGTATCGCTTAGCTTAACATAATCTGACCAGAATGTTTTCCGCTTCTTCGTATGTCAAAGTAAGTAGCCACTCAGTTATAATTATTTTACAGTTTTTTGAGACCTTAGGGTGAAAGTTTAGTATAGAGTTTATTTTATTATAGACCAAAGATGATTGTGTACGATATTGCCGTTGAGCAAGCGTCGAAAAAATTCTTGGGGAAGAGGATACAATGTCTTTGCGCCTGTGGTCGTTACTAGATGGTTTAAAGGGAAGAGTTTTGTGAAGGTATAGCGTCATGTTTAACTAATATAATTTCCTTACACTTAAAAGTTTACTTAGTTGTTACTCTTTTTACGCTAAAACGTTCATATTCTCTCCGATAAAATCTCCGCTTAAACCTCCGATAAGTCATTATGGATAAGACCAATATATCTCCTTTATTACATTGATACATACGCAAAAAAAGTCTATCAGTTTTGTCATGATGATTTTCTTAGGTACAGTTTTTAGAATACCTACGTCTTCTGGCCTAAAGAATAATATGCGATACAGACAGCAAGACGTTATTGAAGTATGTATTTCTTTACTCCAAAATTATGTCGATCAATTTATTATATGAGAGAGCTATCAGGGGCCCATGTCTGCTATTACAATGTTGTCTTAATGATCAGTCACTGATTACATAATGGCGAATTTTATTAAATTTAATAATAATAAATAAATAAATAAATATTCATGGACATTTCACACAACGTCCTCTGGTCCCAAGCTAAGCTTGTGTTATGGATATCATAATACGGATATACTACATAAACTACTTTTCTTTTGTAAATACATACTTATAATACATAGAAACACCCAGACGCAGTACAAACATTTGTATGACAATTAGAAAAATCACACAAATGTTTGTCCCGAGCGGGAATCGAACCCGCGACCTGTTAATCGGCAGTCCGTTACATGAACCACTCAACCACGAGGCTCGTCAAATGGCGAATTTTATCAAGTTTGGTGTTCATTATGACAAAAAATTAATAGTAGACTACCAAACTTGATAAAATTCGCCATTGAGCAATCAGTGACTGATCATTATGATACCATTGTAATAGCAGACTGGTCCCTGGTCAAATACTTATAAAAGATATAGAAAAAGAATAATTGCAATTATTTGCTAAGAGTCAAAGTAAGTAAATAGTAACAAATATTATCACAGTCGTAATAAATAGAGATAACGAAAGTAAGTAAATAAATAATCGTATTTCATAAATTGATAACTTTTATATCGACATAAACAAAATAATAAATTGCATCATCTGCTAAGAGTACAAACCAATAACACCAGAATATATTATCGTTCGTACAAAATCTTCGAAGAATATGGTCATTTAAAAATAATAGCATAATACCTATTGATTTAGTATTTTAAGGGCCTACATCAATATTATCGTATATCATCGCCGACACGTACATATTAACACAGCCAGTAGGCACAGAAAATGAAGAATTAGGGATACTTTTCCTATTTACTCAAAATCTACTAAATATATATTAATTCTGATTTACGTGTTTCTCTATATTATAGTTAATTATGTTTTTAAAGTTATTTCATTAGTTAATACGCGATAATAGACCGACAAATAAAAAAATAAAAATTAGAGAGGTTGTTTCGCTAAGATTTTCTATCGAGAAAACTTTTTTCAATCGTGTTTCTGAGTTTATGCGATCCTAGATCATATATTGAAAAAACATATACTTAAAAATTAGAGCTCTAGCCATTCAATCTAAAGAAACAATGAAAACTTCGTACGTAGAAAAATGCACGAAGCTATTTTGGTATCCTCTTAATAAGTGTTATACCCCCTGAATCATTACGTAAACAATTGAAGATACTATTTTGAATTTCTCTCTCTTCATTCTTCTCACTATAAAATGTTCGTGATACGAGATATCTAGCTTTATGCATATTTGGTAATCGCACGATGTTAATGCTACATAATGTATTGACATAAAATCAACAAAACTAAAAGTGATATAGTTGATAACGTTAGTTAGGATAACAAATACTAAAAATAGCCGGGCGGTAATTTTAACATTGTAGGACCTTGTCCGCGTGATGACGGACTAACATTACAAGTGTCACCATCCCATCTCCTCCACAGGGTGCTGTAGTAAAAGCCTGCTAAGAAATATTTTAGCCAGATGTCCTCTGTGAGAGACGGAAAACTCGAAAGTAAACCCTGTGCCAACACGTCTGGTCAGTGCGGCACAGTAGAGCATAATCCCTCCCAAAGTGGAGGAGGCCCGTGCCCAACAGTGGGACGTAAATGGGCTGGAGAATAATAATTAAATATCATTCCCTATTGAAAAAACTTAAAATGATATATTGATGTAACATACTCGTAGCTTAAAACACTCGATCATGTAGTTTGAAATATTTAAAGAACTAAAATCCACTATTGCTTTAAAATACGTTAAACATAGTGTAAGCAAGTTTATTTCGACGACAACCAGCATGTAGAGTGTCATAAATTACATGAGACCTTAATCACATCGAAGCGGTTTGAGATAAATTATTACATTGTATACAGGGCCGTCTTTTGCCTATTAGATAGAAGTAGAAAATTATAATAAAGAATGGCGCTAGGAGGCCCTAATAATTTGGCCCTGGGCACGTTAAGCCCAGTCGCGGGTTCGATTCCCGCTCGGGACAATCATTTGTGTTCTTTTTCTAAATGTCATACAAATGTTTGTCCTGCGTCTGGGTGTTTACTATGTATTGTATTATAAGTATGTATTTACATTTACAGTAGTATATGTAGTCTATCCGTATTCTGGTACCCATAACACAGAGGACGTTGTGTGAAATGTCCATGAATGAATGAATGAATAGGTATTCGAAAATATTGAATACTACATTTACGTAATAAAATGTAACACTTAGTGGCTTAATTAATTAAGGAAATATTGTTTGATTATGATTATCGAGTCCTACTTACTAAGTAAAATGGGAACTGAACAGTTCACCTATTTATTTATTTCGATATTTATGAAACAATCTTGTCTTGTCTTGAAACTTGTCCGTGTGGTGACGGATTAATAATACAAGTGTCAACACACCTTTTCCTTCAGGGTGCTGTAAAAGCCAGCTGAGGGATATAAGATATTACACGCAGATGACTTCCTCTGTGAGAGACAGAAAATTCGAAAACTCTATGCCAACACGACTGGTCAGCTCGGCATAGTAGACCATAATTCCTCCCAAATTGGAGTAGGTCCGTGCAAATCAGTGGGACGTTAATGGGCTGGAGAGAGAGAGATGTTATGAAACTTGTGTTTATGCTGTTGCAACGTCATGGAAAAAACGTTTTTAACTGTAAATACTGACCTGAAGTAACAACCTTCTTGATAGGTGTCCCGAGTCCTGCCTCAATGACTCTTACATCGCGAACAAGTTGTTGAAACTCCGTCGGTGTCAATGAACAAACGTGATCTGTCCCTTTCATTGATTTATCCAGAGTTATATGCTTCTCTAATACCTGGGTGATAAGAAAATTTATTATTCGATTTATATCTTAGCTTTGTCTATTTAATGGGGATTTAATGGATTAAGAAAATACATGCCATAGGTCTACGTTGTGGGTGCCGTAAAAGGAAAATCAAGACGACGACCGAAATTCCCTTCGGATGTGAAGAATGCCTGCACTCGACAGTAAGACTTTTATGTGATAAGAAGAATAATGTCGAAAGGACTTTTGAAGGGTTTGTCCCACTCCAAAGTTCAAAACTAAAACTACTTTTTACGGATTTAGATGCGTGTACTTATTTGTTAAAAATTTTAAATCTATTAAAAGTAGTTTTATTTAAACAAATGAGTCGCGCAAGTGTTAGACAAAACTATATTTTACTGTTGTACTGCAAATTTTCTCCTCATTTCATAATGCAGTCATTTTTGTAATCTTCGAAACTACGCAACAACTTTAGATGGTATATTTTTTAATAGAAAGAATAGTTCAGACTGTTATCTCTGAAATATATGATTTAGAAACGTTACCAATCGATAAACCGTTTCATTAACTTTATCTAAGTTACGATGTTTATATATATATACCTATATCACTTAATAAAATACATTGTAACAACATATTTTGGAGATTATTTTACCTACTCATGAGTTATTAAACTGGTAGACGGACATATTGCTTCAATCAATGATTGGCAAAAGCTATTATGTCGTAGTCTTATCTCATTTGTTTTCTAATTATCTTTTTATAGGTCAAATTCAATACAGCCGTATGCGACACGTATGTGTCCGTGTGGTGACGGATTAAGAATACAAGTGTCACCATCCCATTTCTTTCCTTGGGTGCTGTAAAAGCCAGCTAAGGCACAATTTAAGCAGTTAACATCTACTATGAGAGCAGTGGCAGATTTACC
Source organism: Orgyia antiqua (assembly GCA_916999025.1). Classification (NCBI taxonomy): domain Eukaryota; kingdom Metazoa; phylum Arthropoda; class Insecta; order Lepidoptera; family Erebidae; genus Orgyia; species Orgyia antiqua. The sequence continues at coordinate 28,894,479 of OU779862.1, forward strand.
CTAAGGTGAGGGCGGCTAGTGCTTTGACAATGTACTAGCCGTCCTTACGTCTGGACTACACATTCACTTAACATCAGATGGAGTGTAGTCATTTGGCAGCCCAAGCTATAAAAAAAAAAAAAAAAAGGTAACCGGTAGGCCCGGGCCTAGGGCGGCCAGATTTAGGGGCAGTAATTTACAAAAAAGCCTCTTGTTTACATCAAAATAAAATTTTCTTCCGAAATGAAACTCAATTTTTCTCCTAAATTTCTAAACCTATTTAGATAAAAATTTTCAATGAAGTAATTTCATTATGTATTCTACATGGTAGATGTTGAAAAAAGGGGGACTAACAGCTTGGGGCCTAGGGCGGCTAATGGCTTGAGGCCTAGGGCGGCCGACACTGCAAATCCGCCACTGTATGAGAGACGGAAAACTGGAAACTAAACCCTATGCCAACACGCTTGGTCAGCGCGGCACAGTAGACCATAATCCCTCCCAAAGTGGAGGAGGCCCGTGCCCAGCAGTGGGACTTTATTAGACTGGAGAGGAGTATGCGACACAAACATAACAGCATTGCAGTCGATTATAAAAGTAGCATTTACGTACTCGTAAATGGTGCAAATTGGTATTGGCAAATAGTAAATGCAGATATACCGATAAAGGGGGGAAAACGTTCAAAATTGGGGACAAGTATCATAGATACATATAAATACATCTTCACTCACTTAGATATTTAGTGGCTTCAAGCCGTAGTGATGTAATCATAGGTACTATATACCAGGAGTGACCAACAAGTCGATCACGAAGAACGAAGACCAATTTTGGTCGATAACTCGCAAGTTCCATGAGGGGACGCATTCAATGCCAAATGTTTCTAGTACTTGATACAGGAATGAACAGTTATTCATGTTGTTTTAATTCCCCTGGATAAAGTTTATTAATCCATTCGGTAAATATTCATGTATGTTGCTGGAACGCGCAAGAGTGCACGGCGGTATAAAAGCACATTGCATAAACGTCCCCCTTCTTACCTAAGGAATAGGTCGATCGCGACTCAATTTAAAAAAAAAAGCAGATCTTATGTGCACAAAAGTTGGCCACACCTGCTATATACTATATCTGTGGTGAAAATATTATCCATAATGGTGTCGCTTCATTAGCTAAACATAAGACTAATCAACTAAAGGTATCCAATCAATTTCGTAATGTAGTTGTATATACCGCTAGTAGAAGCCATAGCATCAAGGAGGAATAAGCAAGCAAAAAGCAATAAATCTTTACCTTAGCTCCTAAGGCGACGGCTGCTAAAGCAATAGCCGTACCTAGCTCTTGTCCAGAATATCCAATAGGTATGTCAAAAGTACTCTTGTAGTCCTGGATCACAGTCAAATTGCAGTCTTCATAAGGCACTGGGTATGCCGAAATACAATGGAGCAAACAGAACTGTTTATGTTGAGCAGAAATTATATCGTATATAGTCTTAACAGCTGTCTTGTCAACCATACCCGTTGAAATGATCAGAGGAATATTTTTAGACGCTGCATATTTTAAAAATAGTAAGTTATTAGAATCACCAGATCCAATTTTGATGAAAGGTACTTTCATATTTACTAGGAAGTCGAATGATACCTGAAACACAATAATGTAATTAGTGCGGTTGTGTCTGTCCCTGTAATCCCGTAAAATAGTATTCGTTTTTAGGGTTCGTGCTTCATAAAACGGCCCCCCTATTATTTACAGATCGCTGTTCGTCCATCCAGCCGTCAATTCGTCTGTCCATCCGTCATCCAGCTGTATATCTGAAATGGTGATAGCTAGAGCTAAATTTTCAGTTTATGTAGGTATATCAGTTGATGCTATAACAAATATAACAACAAATATTCATAATTTTCCTGTTTCTAACCTGCATTTTGGGGGTTGGAAATACCTATTACATATTATGATAATAACGGCACAGAACCCTTCGTGTGCGAAATTAACTTGTACTTGGCCGGTCTTTTATTTTATTAGTATCTACTTACTTAAGTAAAAATAATAATGATTTTTGTTTTATATATTGAAAAAGCATACTTAAAAATTAGAGCTCTAGAGCTATGCAATCTAAAGAAAAAATGTCTTATGCCCTTATGGTATCATCTTCACTTTTAATCTCGTCTATGTACGTCTCGCGTACTATACGCATATATTGTACTGTGTACCAGATGAGCTCCATTTAGTGCATTTTGATATACTTCGTAGAGTCAATGAACTAAATGCAAGCGTGATAACAAATACTGGACACTGCATTCAATCGGCAGCAATAATGAAAAGCTATAGAGTTACTCACCATATCCATAGCCGACGCAGTACACAATATACCAACTTCGTTTGCATATTTAAATATTTCTCTATACTGACTCTCAGAGAACTCCAAATGACGTTTGTGGTCACCATAAGTTTTGCCCCATGAATTAGGAGTGTCATACGGTCGCTCTAAGTATTTTTTTGTGAATTTTTCTTTAAGACATGTCTTTTGGAACTTAACACAATTTGCTCCGGCATCCTGAAATTTTGCAAATGCAATACATAATTCATAATTGTGTTTGGTCAAACCCCGAGTCACTTGCGAGGAAATAGCGCCACCAAGCCCATCGTGATACTACCTATATCTATAATACTCGTATAATATCTAATTTTAAAACTAATAAAGTTTTAGATAAGCAATATAGCCCATATTTGTGTTTGGATAATAGTTAAATATATTTTAATTGGGTAGGTATAATAATAATTGTTATCTAAATAGTAGCAGAATATGAATAATTCTGTACATGTCACTTCCTATTTCTTGCCTAAGGTCATAGAAAGTCAAATATTGTAGTGAACCAACCCCTATTTAACGTAACTGTCTGATGACTTACTGCCTTATTCATAATGACTTATCAGAGGTTTAAACGGAGATTTTATCGGAGAGATAATAAACGTTTTAGCGTAAAAACACTATTATGAATAACAAGTTTCGACAATTTTCGCGAACCGATTTTAGCGAACGTTTAAACCTCCGATAAGTCATTATGAATAAGACCATTAATGTAAAACAATTTACTCTTTCATTATAATGGTAATGGAGGCCTGTGGTCAGCAATAAAATCATAATTTTTTTTTATCAATTATGAAATATTCAAACTTTACAAACAATTTAAGAAATTACCTAGTTATTAATATGTAATTATTAGGTAACGGAAATAGCTATTGCGGGAAATAATAAATACATCATAAAAACCCTAATCCAATAATAATAATTAATCCTAATTATCATACATTCATACTTAGGTAATTGAGTACACAAACGCTGTGTAGTTAAGTAGTTATAAATGAAGTCACACTCACACACACTACATTTATATGATAACTTTATGAGTAAGCTTAGTTTAGTTAGTCAACTTCTCTAGCTTGAGTAGTAACACAGGCTACATCAGTGCTATAGTCAGTTTATTTGCAGCTATAGTCAGTACCTACACGAGTGTCAATTTGTTTTAAATTTTAAACAATTTGACAGTGTTACGCTGATGTATCGTAAATTATTATTATGTACTGTTACTCATATAGTTACCTACTTACATGATATTCGACATGCAATGATTATTAAGACAGATTACTGACAATAATATTTATAGTAATATTATGAGAAGTTGATTATTGTTATCAAACATGATTACATTAACAAACAACTTGTTTTATCTACATAAAGCCGTTTAATAACTATTTAACATTATTGTCGTTGTAGTTATAAAAAACTAAGCCGTTGTGCATGCATTTGCATTGTTCTTTGTTTTCCTTTAAAACCTACGTAAACAGATACGATAAAAACAAAGTTTTAAACAAAAATAACACTTCCCTAAGTCTATAAACTATGATTGAAAAGATCCTTACCTTAGCGGCTTTTATTAACTTTTTTGCTATTTCTATATCACCTTGATGATTCTGTCCAACTTCCGCTATAATAAAACATGGATTGTTGGCGCCGATTTTGATGTCGCCTCTTATTTTCACTTCGACCATGTTCATTGTTGTTCTTTTTCCATTAAATACAAACAAAGCGACACAGGTTCGTATGCGTGTGAGCACAGGGATAGACACTGACTGTACGCAGCGAAAGTTTATCGACCTCGTTCAAGATCAAATCGGATAAATAAGGTCAATTCAATATACAGGCGAGCTGCCGGTTGCTTGGCCGCCGCGCGAGTGTGCGGTCTGTAATGCCGTACCTACCGCGCATGATAATTGATAAAACCAGTCTATACGTCTATATCATATTTTGTGAAGACGAGCGTTGTCTAATAGCTACCTACTTGTATGCCAAAACCAAAGTGTTGAGACTTATCATAACGATAGGACTATCATAGTTAGCGTTTAGAATTTTTCAAAAATTCGGATTTTATAAATTTACAAACACTATCTACAAATCTTTAAACTCTGAATTAAAGATTGAACAAACCTTACAATAAAGTACCTATATGTGTTTTTTCTGCCATTGGCATGCAGCACAGCACACTATCTCAAACTACAAACCTTATGCCTTGATGACCTAATTAGTGGACTTCTCTTTTAGCATTCCCTTAGCTAATTCACACAGCAGTACAGGAGGAAACAGGGTGACATGATAAGTATACTTAGTACGTCTTCATACGTCTCTGGGAATAGATGGCGTTGTGTAGGATGTTGGTTATATATAATATTGTGTTCCATACAAATAAATAATACAATGGCTGCTTCAACAATATTTAATTCATAAAAATACCTTGATATAACAAAATAAATAAGATTTTATGTACAGTCTTTAATTTCATTTGCGTTTGTATTATTTTTAAAAAACGTTATATCCATTATATTTCACATGCAGCCATTTTAACAATATCCTTATAATTTTGAAATCTGTCGCCTATAGCTCGGTTTACTTTGGACTCTGTGGGTTTGCCGAGATAGTTAGATATGTATCGCCCCGCTTCAATGAGCTTGACAAGGTCTATATTGGTGTTGATACCCAGTCCATAAAGGAAGTAAACTACGTCCTCTGTGGCAAGATTTCCACTAGCCCCGCGCGCGTAAGGACACCCGCCGAGGCCCGAGACAGAGGAGTCCACAGTTTTTATCCCAAACTGCAAAAAAAACTATGATAAGTGACGTCATATAAGTGTGAGCTGTTTCCATACATAATTAAAATTATTTTTTATTTATAAATTTATGCACACAGTACAAAGCATTATGTAAAGAATATTGGACAAGAAATGTCTGTACAAAGGATCTGCTTATTTCTTTAAGAAATCTCTTCCAGCAGACCCGCGAGAGGATAGTGCGTAAAAAAGGAATTTTATTTGTGCGTAGGAAGGAGACTGAGAATAATATTTAAAGAACATGAAAAAAAATTTGAAAAATTCAGTCGGATTATAAATACAAAGACTTAGAGTAAAAAAAAAGGAATACATACATACATACATACAATACAATACATACGTACAATACAATAAACACATACAATGCAATACATAAACACAAAACGTAACCTATTATACATTAGCATAAACATGAATTTTACAAAAAATATAATTTATAGGTACCAATATTACATAATTAAAAAAATAATACAGATGTAAAATTTATGGCATACATTAACAATGACTATTGGTAGTGTTAGTTAATAGAGGAGAGATAGTGTTGACGAGCCTTACGTTTAAAAGGGGAGATTGTTTTACTTTCTCTAATATTTGAAGGATTATTTATTTATATTAGAAGAAGGAAAGGAAAGAAGAATTATTTATTTATATTAGAAGATATAATTATGTCAAACTCGTTGACCAGAACAGAGTTCTTTAACTACGATAAAATATAATAAAGCTGCAAAAAAAGTGTCTGTTTGATAAATATGTTAAAACAAAATATTATTCAGTAATGAGACTGTCCGAAATATTGTTTTGTTTTTAGGGATCCGTGCCAATGAGTAAAACCCGACCGTACTGCTCAAATAAAACCATTTTTACGGTAGTCCACCATCACCATGCTCACGCGTGGAACTGTCCCATTCGTGACCATTCGTTCGATTTAGATATTTTCTTTTGTTGTAAATAAGAAGCTTTTTGTAAATCACCGCCGCTAAATATGGCCGCCCTAGGCCTGGGCTTACCGGGCCTTAGGGTAAATCCGCCACTGAGTATATGTAGTATTATCCGTATTCTGGTAACCATAACACAAGCATATAAAGCTTAGCTTGGGACCAGAGGACGTTGTGTGAAATGTCCGTGAATATTTATTATTTTTATTTTTTATTATTTTATATAAAGTAAAATCATAGTGTATTTAATCGGGTGTGAACAATACAATAACTTCACATATAACGAACAGATAACAACGAGATTATATTTTATCAGCGACGCGACGCTGACATTTAAAGTACAAATAAGTACATATTATGACTTACAACATTATGCGTTAACCATGTTTCTAGAAGTATCATAGATGATATAATATGCGGAATGCCTACTAATTACCCAATGGTTTTACGTAAGCTAATGTATGCAATGTGAAACAAAACAAAACCGTTTGGAGTAATGACTTAGTTCTTGTGTTTATTACTTGTACAATTATATTATTTAAACCGCATTTGCAGTCTATATTAAATAATATACTTAGTTCAAAAACTAAAAAACACGCTTGTAAATCCTGAATATCTTATTAAATTAGTGCATTGTCATCGGTCTTTGATATGTATGCAAAATTTCAAATCATTCTGACTATCGCAAGTGGGTGAAAATCGCGTTGATAGATTCCGTTACATAGATTAATACATTGATAGATACATAGAGAACTTATAAAAGCGTGTTAAAAAGTCGTAACATGCGATTTTAACTATCTATTGTTTTCATTTAAACAGCAAGTTTTTTTGCATCATGATAAGGTATAAGAAATACTGTGGTGAAATAGTCTATACTTTATATACCCTTTAAGTACACTCATAGCTTAATAAAATCAATTAAACAATAAAATCTAATAAAATTCCCGATTATGGTAATTTACTCAGTTACCATAATCGGGAAGATTCACTTGTTTCATTCATGTTTAGACCTGAAATCGATTTACATATAGGTACATATGTGATCGATCAATTCGATCAATCGACGCACATATGTATATGTTAGGTATTAGCGCATCTAGATAATTACATCTTGTTGACCTCTTCAATTAGGATACACTACAAGTAGGTGATATGTTAATTAAAGCGAATATTACGATCGTAATTACACAAACCTATTTGGTTCAAAACCTAATTAAGAACAGCGTGCCCTGAGCCAGTGGGAGAGCAAATAAGCATTTATGTATAATGTATTATTTTTTATTTAATTGCCAACATTATAATGTTGTTGGACAATATGCATAAGCACAAAAAAGAAAGTAAATCAAATGCTGAAATACAAAATTTTTTTTTGAATTTTTTGATTTGTATCTATAGTTAATTACCTCAAGTCCAGCTAACAAGTTAGACAAAGCCTGTCCGTAGGTATCATGGAAGTGCAGCGCCAGTTGTTCAGGCTTGGCGACAGTCAACACTTCACGGAGCATCTTGCGTACCGACCCAGCAGTACCCACGCCTATAGTGTCTCCTAACGATACTTCGTAACATCCCATTGATAATAACTGCTCTGTTATCTGGGTAAAAAAGTATTTTATAAATTACCTATTAGACACAGATCGTCTACCATAGATTGCGCACCTAAGGCGAGCATATGAAAGAAATACAATCAGGTTGTGGAATGAACTTTCTGCCGTGGATTTCCGACAGGACTATAGCATGAGGCTCTTTAAAAAGGTCGTTAAACTATTCCTATATGGTCGACAACACGCGAGTGATACCTCTGGTGTTATAAACGTCCATAGGCTATCGTAATCGCTTACCATCAGGCGAGTCGTAAGCTTGTTTGTCACCCTTGTAGTATAAAAGAAAAACTGGATGTATGAGAAACTCAGCGTGTGACTTTACTACGACTTATGAACTGAGATGATTAATGAATTACTCCATAAAATATAAATAATTTGCATTTAAAATAACAACACGACAAAATTATTATCTGAATACACGAGATTTAAAACTAGTAATATCAAACTCCAAAACTAAATATTGAAAAAGATATTCAAACGCTAGCATAAAAAAGATTACTAAAAAGAAACTATTTAATGGAAAATTATTCTTGTATTTATAGTAAAGCTATGCTATAAATAATAATGATATCGTACTGGTAGCAGTTTTATATTAAATGAATCTCAGTAACTATTATTTGAGTGGATTACTTTATTACAAGATAGTCCTGTATTCTATTCCTCTTGTCTCTTATTGTCATCTTATCAAGAAACAATTGCGTTGTGAGTCAATAAAATCTTTCCACGTCTTCTGTTAATTTAACGCATTCACGACTTTGACTATAGTAAGTAACCTTAAAAATAGGTACATATAATAATTATATTAAGACCGAGTTTTTTATAGGTCCTAAGGTAAAAAATTTAGCTGACGAAAATTTTATCCTATTAGAATGTGTTTAGTGGATAGATGATGGTACCACTTCTAAGTGCACAACAAAACTTAACTAAAAATTTAAAACAACAACGTAGTATTTTGATTAATTTGCTATTTCGTTGTGCACATTTATAATAATTAAAAGCGTTGGTCTATAATACACAGTTTTTATTATTAAGCAAGTTCAGTTAACATTGCCGAATTGTGTTACTGACAACCTTCAATTTTAATTTTTTTGTTAAGTTTAGGAGTGCGTGTAGAATTGGTACCAACATCATATTAATAAACGGGGATAAAAACTATCTGTACCTAACCGTAGATTCTATACATACCTACCAATAAAATATACAGTTACCTTTGCAATTCCTTTCGGATGTACAGGTCCATCATAAGGACATCCAACAACACAAGAGACATATCCTCTGACACGTATACCATCCTTCACAGCCTGGTCTGCCACCAATTTGAATCTATTTAAAGATTCTTGAACGGAACAGTTCAGGTTCTTTTGTGAGAAACCTTCAGAACCAGCTGGAAATATCGCCACTTCTTCTATGTTGCATTGTTTCTATAGGTACACGGGAAGAAGACAAAAATTACAACTAACAAATAAGAATAAGAGCCAGTTATTCGGAAATATGTCTGTTCTGTCCGTGTGGTGACGGATTAAGAATAAAAGTGTCACCATTCAATTTCTTTCCTAAGGTGCTGTACTGCAGTAAACCGGCTAAGGAATATTGTTCACAGATAACACTTTCTGTGAGACGGAAAAATCTAAACTAAACTCTGTGCCAACACGCCTGATCAGCGCGGCAGCGGCATAGTAGACCACAATCCCTCCCAAAGTATAATAGGCATGTGCCCTACAGTCTACAGTGGGACTTTAATGGGCTGGAGAGTGAGATTCTGAAATATAAAAACCTGTCAAGAGCGAGGCAAACTCGCACCCTTAGGGTTCCGTACCTACTAGACATATAAACATAAGTAACTGCATTCAAATAATCAGTTAATTAAACTCAAAACAACTCACCAACTTAATTTTGTAGTTGAAATATAGGGAATCGCCTACATTTCAGCTACTTCATAAGTTGGTATTAGTATAAACACTTTTTTCTTGTGATGTGATGACTAATTATAAGTTTTTGGATTTTTCCCCATATCAGCACTATATAGACTTGGTCTATGCTAAATTTCAAGGCTCTAGGGCAACGGGAAGTAACCTGTGAATTTTGATTCCCTAGCATAAGTCGAAAATTCTTAAAAATGGTCGTAATACAGTTATATCTTTTAAATGCGTAGAGGTAAAAGGTTGATTGTATTTTTTGCAGCAAGGGACCGCATAGATCTACATTTCGTATGAGTTTCAAGTTGATACCTTCAGCCGTTGCTGAGTAAAAAAAGTTTGACAGACGGACAGACAGACAGACAGACACCGGAGTGATCCTATAAGGTTTTGTACGAAACCCTAAAAAGTAGGCATACTATTTTAAATTCGAAATTTTAATGATTTTTAGCTTACAGGCTTAAAGAACATTAAATTAATGACCAAATCAGGATCACGAGCGAGATTCTTGCGTCGATTGCAAATCAACTAAAGATATTTATTGTGAAGTGCCCAAAAACATCTCGCATAAAAAAACTTAGGCATTAGGTGAGGTTTTGAGTCGTAGGATACAGCCAATAAAAACAGTATTTTTATTACCCATTGACGAAACCTCTGAATCGGGTCACCACTCAAAATCATAGATCGAATCTACAATTGAGTTCAATTCATGTGACTCTCGCTAATTTCCTTTTACGACAACGAGTTGTTACTATGTTTAGAAAATTATCAATATTGAAGTTTATTCTTAAAGAAAATTTCTTCTTCTTTATTCTTTCTTCTTTATTCTTTCTTTATAAGATACCAAAAAGGTAAAACCGGACCCTATTATTAAGACTACGCTGTCCGTGTTTCTGTCCGTCACCAGGCTGTATTTCTGGAACATTGATAGCTTCTCCAGCCCATTTACGTCCCACTGTTGGGCACGGGCCTCCCGCAATTTGGGAGGGATTATGGTCTACTGTGCCGCACTGACCAGACGTGTTGGCACAGGGTTTATTTTCGAGTTTTCCGTCTCTCACAGAAGATGTTATCTGTGTGCAATATCCCTTAGCTGACTTTTACAGCACCCTTGGGAGGAGATGGGGTGGTGAAACTTGTATTCTTAATCCGTCACCACACGGAGGATCATTGATAGCTAGAGAGCTGAAAGTTTCACAGTTTACGTACCAGTTAATTCCATTATAACAAAATAAATGTCAGTAATATTCTCTAACACTTTGCGCGACTCAATTGTTTAAATAAAACTACTTTTTACGGATTTAGCATACATATAGAACAAATACACGCGTCTAAATCCGTAAAAAAGTAGTTTTACAATAAATGTGAGGATTTATTGTTATAGCATCGTCATTCTCCTGTCGTTATCCCGTTATTTGGGATTGGAAATATGACAAATATATTACGAAAATAACGGTAAAGAACCCTTTGTGTGCGAGTCTAACTCGTATTTGACCAATTTTTTTAATGTGATTTACGCATAATCCCACATTTTTTATTCTTCACCCATCATTTCAGTATTCACAATTCTCGCGACAAGTAACGTTACTTATCGATAAACATAAACGATATTTACCTAGGTCAAAGTGCATAAATATTTGTTGATAAACTTACAGCGATTTCGTAGCCCTTGAGGTTTGGCATGAGGACTGGATAGTTGACGCCAGGCATTCTTGGCAAATTCTTCATGACTTCCACCCCGTCGCTCATCTGTTTTACCCATTTTGGACTTACAAAACTGTTAAAAATATGATTAATTATTGACTACCTATTTAATTTAATATCATTCGTGTATTTACAGATAAAAGAATATACCAACACATTTTAATCTACGAGTGCTATAAGAAACAGCGGAGAACATTTAAGCAGATTAGATTTGTGGCTTGCGGTAGACGTAAATCTATAAACTAACTCTAAACACTTGATCAGCGTGATTTAATACCTAGACAAAATTTTAATATACTCCCATGCTACCATGAGCACATCACAATCCTCCGCCACAATTGCCATTGGCGAGAAATATTTAAGTGTGTGTGTAAAACTTCATAATCCGACAGTTAAATAGAGAAAGCGTAACACTCAAACACACATACGTATTTTTAACATTAGTAGGATGGTGATAGTCAAAAGTCAGATAAGATCTTAATTTGCATAAGAATTTAATTATGTAACATATTTATTCATCAAGGCCAGACAAATATAATAAACAATAGAGTTGCATACCTACATATAATTACAAATATATATGGCCAAGAACACACAGCTATAACATGAACAGCTGTCGTATTATGAGCTCTTATTTCCAGGCAGCTTACGCCGTGAATTGAACTGCCTGCCAAATTCGCAATATGTACATAACTCCCAGCCAGTCAGTTCGCTAAACCAGTCATAGTATAATATCCTTATAGAGAAGGTACAACTAACAGTTTAAGTACTAACTAAAAATTTTCAACTAAATGTTTTATATCTGCCATAATACGTAATTTTGCCAGGCAGTGTACGGCCGGCCTGGAACTTGCATGATTTTTAAAAAGCTCATAATACGCCCGCAGGCCAGACTTAAAAAATAGTAAGCATTATTACTAAAACAAAAGATTACAATGCCATGTATACTTGTAACATACAAATGTTTGTACTATGTCTGGGTGTTTATTATTATATTACATTACTGGTATGTATATACAAAAAAAAAAGTTTAAATGTAGAATGAATCCTTTGAATGAATCCTTTATTTGCTTGTTTAGTTTATGTAGTATAAATAAGCAATGCAAGCATATAAGATATTAATTTATGTATTTACCAGCTTTCAGATATTAATTTATGTATTTACCAGCTTTCAGATATTAATTTATGTATTTACCAGCTTTCAGATATTAATTTATGTATTTACCAGCTTTCTCTCTATTCTTTTACATATGCCTCATAATTATTCTATTCCATGTTTTCGTTTAATGCATCACATCATAATTCATGTTGGAATGTAAATTATTATAATTTAAAATGTGTTTTATCTTCTCTTTATCTTATTGTTGAAAATATTAAATAAGATAAAGAAAAAATAAGATAAAAACCAAAGCGAACAGTTTAACTGATGTGTTTTAACTACCTAAAACCCTTATATATTTTCTATGAGCATGAAAATAGAAAACTAAATTACAGCAGGTCTTTAGATATAGTGCTTGTAATTAAAAAACTGTTTTATTAAGGCATATTAACAATTAGTTACCTGGCAGATTCAATATCCCTTATACCAGCACTTGCTAGTTTGTTAATAAGTTCAATTTTAATATCAGTGGGTACAAATTTTGCTTCATTTTGTAACCCATCTCGTGGTCCCACTTCATAAATTCTAATCTGAGATGCTGTTTGACTCTGAAATCATTGAAAGATACTAAATGATTCACTGAACAATGTTGGCGCACAAGTCTCCACATTTAATATTTTGTTCTTTCTCTATTAATTTTTAGGACGCTAAATGAAATGGTCCGGAGCGGAAATTTTCAAAATACGCCTCTGATTATTATAGATAATAGCAAACATTTTTAAACTTATAATAATTTTAATTTCCTACGTAATAGTACTTAGAAAAACGTTTAAGATGTTCTTTATAGTATACTATTCTATTAAACCAGTAATTAACCTAGTCTGCCAACTTTATGTAAGAAGTTGTTACAAAACATCCTGAACAAAGTACCAATGTATTATAGTTATTTAAATCAATTAAAAGTACTGTAAACTTACTAAATTACGTTTTATGAAGTTATTCGCAGGTACACTCTTTATACTTTTTAAAATTTGTTTGCTCATTGTTTATATTAATTCTTCGCTCAGTACAAAAATCACATACAGTATGAGGTTTTGAATAATGGTCTAATTTAAATACACGTCATTTCATCAATAATATACAGTTCCATAAAAATTTTCATTTATCATTATGTAGGTAGTAACCTCAAAGTTAATTTGATAACAACTGTCAAAACAAAATTGTCAATTGATAAGAAAGTAATTAACGGGGCTGCCACACTAACGACAACAGAATTAAATAAAAAACCTTTAAAAATTCCTTTTAGACCACACTCGCGTGCATCAACATCATGATAGCAATGATGTCTTGAGTACAAGTCGCACTTTGAGATGAACGCGACGTAGGTAAATAATTAAATTATTTTAAAATTTTGCTATTATGTACTTGTGAGTAATTTGTATTCTGTGATTATGTATTTCTAATTTTTGAAAATAGTGGAACACATTTTTCAGATAAGGTCTTGGATAAGGTACATCACTTTATTTTTACATGTGACATGACAACCCTGATTTATTGTCAAAAACTGTCACAATACAACTTTGAAGTTTTGTGATTTCCTAATTCTTGCGGCATTTTTGTGATCGCTTTAAATTGGATATATTTCATTAAATAAGACAATAATTATAATGGGTTGAGTATAACAATTAATTTTAGTATAATATGAATGAATAAAACTGAAAACCTTATGTGTTTTATCTTATTACAGCGGTGAACAGTGCCACGTCTTTCGTGTTATCTTCAATTTTGACCCTACTAATTTTTTCGGGGATGCAAATGTACAAGCCGATTCTAGTTAGATCACCGATCACTATAATATTTGGTGGATATTTGGGCTCACTGATGTTCATGTTCTTCGTTACTGTATCCTTTTTTATAAATTCTATTCTTGGTTGTATAGTTGGTGTAAGTAAATAACTTAAGTTGGTATCTTTAACATTTTTTTGAAGTACCACTCTGCTAAATACAGTTTTAGCGGCCTCTTTTATGACTTGTGTGCTGAGAAAAAGACATTAAAATTTATTCAAATACGTTTGTGTTACCAGCGTTTAAAATTGTAATCTAATAGTAAATTATACTGGAATCAACTATTAACTTACAAACACTGCCTAGTTGAGCCAGCACAGGGACTTATAAATTCTATAATGGGGCTCTAATTGTTTCATAATGAGCATAGAGTATCGGGTAAGAAGTAATTAAGTTTCTGAGTGTTGGCCGCAGCCTTTGCTACTCTTGCTATTTGGTTATTCCTCCTATGCTTGTAAAAGGCATCTATTAGCCTGTTATTTATTTATTTTTATTTATTTATTTATTAACCTGTTAGTGTCAATTGTCTGGCTTCCTATGGGGAAATGGTGCTACAATTTGTTTTGATTTTCCTTATTATTCATAACAATCTGATACCTAAATTATCATATAGAATAGAACTATTTATTTGCTATTACTCATCAATATTTATTTTGTTATTATCCTTACATATAATCACAGGCTATTGGTAATTTAGAAGCAACATTGTTTGGCAAAAATTTCCAGTTGAAGTTGCCAGAAATAGTCTTGTCTATGGCAATATCACTTATTGCAGCTGGTATGGTCCACAGAATCTGTTTTACGACATGGTAAGTTACAATTTAATTACTAGGTTTGGAATGATAACACCCCTTTTTTACACATTATAAAGTTACCATCATACACCAAATACCAAATAGACCAATCTTATATATAAAAATCAATTGCTGTTCGTTAGTCTCGCTAAAACTCGAGAACGGCTGGGCCGATTTTTGTGATTTTGGTCTTGAAATATTCGTGAAAGTCCAGGAAAGGTTTAAACGGTGACAAAATATAATGGGGATCTAAAATTCCACGCATACGGAGTAGCGGGCATCAGCTAGTTTTCATTAAATAGCTTACTACAGTAATTTATTCAAAATATTTATCTTTCTGGAACTGATTGTGATCTAGTTAGAAATAACAACAATAAGATTCTTATAAGAAACAGGTCACAGACAAAAAGTTTACAATGTGTAATTCACAAACTACCCTACATTCTACAATTTGGTAACAGAAACTTTCTAATTGTTTTAGTTAATGTCTGTATTTTGCATCTTGATTTGTGGTGAAACTCTGTGAATAGTTAATTCAGTATTATTATGAACACATTGTCTTTCTGTATTAAAGCATAATTGAGAACAAAACATCTTATTAAACACTTGATGAAATGTTTTAAACAGAGAACTAAAAAAGGAGCCAAGTATTTTTAAATGCATAGTACCTCATGGCATAACTGAATCTTAGAGGAACTAGTCAACAACTTTTTTAAATTAGGATAGATAGTCTGTTCTGAATATTTCTGACCAAAATTCAATTTAATGACAGTCTAAGCATAAAAAAAGTCTGTAGAACATAATTTATATTATCATTTACGTTTTTTTTTAAATATTAAAACTTATTGTTTCAGCCTAATATTCTCCATAATAACTATCTACTATATGAATAAGTTGTCACAGAAAGCGTATGTATCAGCAGCTCCAGTTGCAGTCCCCACTAAGAGCAGACGTCACAAATAAATCTAAAATCTCATTTTTTTTACTTATGTATTAAAAGTTATGTACTCTATAGAATTAAGTTTTTTTTATTAAATACACTTTCACACTACACTTTCACACTTTCTTGCAGTGCCATCTAGTGGCATATCATAAAAAATGTTACTTCAGAAAAAAATCTGCATAAATAAAACAACGATTTATAAATAAAACATTTATTGACAAAAATAGATCAAGAACAATAGTAGTTACTTTTAATAAATAAACATACATTTCTCTTAACTGGTTTTAATAAAAAAAAAATTACTTAAGAGTAAGCAGTTTATCTCTGTAGAAATATAGAATCTATTCCTTTTATTACATAAATATCTACTAATAGAGAACAATTCAGTGCTAGATTTTCACACTAAATACTTTTACCATATAAATATTTTAAAATTACTTTTGTTCAGTTTGTCTTTTAAATGAGGGAAATATATACCTAACAAAAATCAACTAAAGTACACTTATATATTCCTACCTACATAACATAGATAAGTCTATGACACTGTTACATTGATTATATTAATACGAAACTAAACAATCAGATGCCTAATTTATATAGAACCTGTTCAGTACCAAATATGATATTTTTTTCAAAAAATCCTTAAAAGATGTTTTTTTTATCATATCCAATGTAAGTGCCTATAGGTAGTTCTAAACAAATATTAAAATATCTAACATCTAGTGTTATATTGCACATAGGCAGAACTTAAACATAATAATTAGAAATGTATGACTTACATAAAATATATATACTCATTCTTCAGAGTGTATTCAACCTCTAGATCAACAACCAAAACTATTTAAATCTCAATAACATATTTGCACTTACAATAATTTGATATACAAGTGTTAATGCCACTAAATATAAACTAAAATTATACATTATCTTTATCTATAATAGAATAAATACTTATCAACCTCATTGGATGGAATCTTTAGGTACTCAAATCACTTATTAAGGCAATTGAAGATTTGACTCACTTATCTGTAGAGCAGATATTTGATGCCTCAAAAATTAATGATTCATGCATACCATAATAATTATGTATTACTACTTTTGTTAAACACAGCGAGTGGTTATGTAAGGAAGTATTAATATGAATGTATATAAAAAAAGGTTAAATGTTTTAATATTAAAATAACAAGTATTATGAAATGGAGTAGTATTTAAAAAGTTTGGCACTATGTATAGAATTGACCATATTGTACAACAAGTTTAAGTAACTAAAAATTTTGTAGCAGTTATATGTATGTTGCGAATTAATTATATTTCATAATTAGGTTGTACACTGCTGAACAACAATTATTTGTATCTGACCTTCAGTAACAATAACATTGGGTGTTACAGTCACACTTATATACTCACACTTATCATATCAAATCATTTTGATTTCTGAGATTAAACTAAATATAATATGAATCATGCATATTTATAATATAAGCAACATAACAACGTGATATATCTAATCTCAGACTTACATCAATAAGGCACTAAGTAGATGGATTACATTTTTATAGGAGGGAAAGTATCAAGTGTTCAAAAGCCCGAGAAAAACTTTCTAACAATTTTAATAACAGTCTGGTGCCATTGCCACTAAAATAGCACTGTTAATACTGGACTTCCAATTAGAAATTGTGTTTCATAATAAAAACGCTCACTATATAATTAAAGCAATATAAACTATTAAATCCAATATCAACAAATGATATTATTTTTGCACACAAACATGAGTAGAATGGCATGATATACATTTTATGCAAATTAATTATAAATTCTTCAATATTTAATAGCCAGTTAAATATAGCTTATTTATTCCGAATGTGCATGCTATTATTTCGTACGTATGGGTTCTGCAAAATTCTTGGAGTGGTTTCCATAACTCTAAGTAGCAACTCATCTAAATAGTTCTCAAGATCTTTATTTTTCTTTTTCTCAGAATCAACATCTTTCTGTAAATTATACACCATGACAATCAGGTCTTCTCGTGATTTCCCATCAAAATCTTGCACTATAGATTTAGGAATGCTGTTATAAGCAGGGTTTATAGAATCTTCTTCCACAATATTTTCCTCACCAACTATGATGCGTTCTTCCAGTAATTTCTTTGGTTTATTATTGTTACCAAACTTCTTAAAAAACTTTGGACTCGGTTTTTCTTTCAAAGAACTAGGACTATCAAGCTTTTTATTTCTTTCCAGACTGGATGATTTCTCCCTGTCTATAGCTAACTGGCTATTAGACTTTCGCTTGGAATATAGCTTCTGAGACCATTCATCATTTTTGTCTATAACTTGAGCTGGTAGTTGAGGTGGTGTAAATGTATCCAAACTTAAGCGTACAGGCTTCTGAGGTACTACCTTCTCTGGCACCGCTAAAGTGCTACTGGTAGATCTTCTCAGGAATTCACCTCCTCCTAAATTTTCTAAAGAAGCATTAACAGGTGATGGAGTATATTTATGGCCCCTTGGTAAGGTTTGAGTATTAAGTGAGCTACCAGAGCTTTTATGAGATAAATCATCGAAGGCAAATTCATCATCATCTTCACTGATAACACCAGGATCAGCTTCACCTTGTAATCTTTTAGGTGTGGAATGGTCTGGAGTAGCAAAAGTTGGGGTTTTGATATTTCCAATGCTTCCGCTAAGAGATGCAGAGTCGATTTTCTTATCTTTTTTATTCATGTTCATTTTAGAGCCAAGATTCTTAGCAAACTTCTTAATACTTTTACGCTTTTCAATACTACCAATGCTCATAAGACTGCCTCCTACATTTTGAGCAATGCTAGACAAAGAGGACCTATGTTTGTCTTTTTTACTCAAATCAGTTAAACTGCCTTCTTTCACAGTGAAAGAGATTTTGACCTCTAATTCACCCCTTGGTTTATCATTTTCTTTGCCTGATTTGCTCTGTAGATTGTACCAACGGCTTCGTGGTCGCTCATAAACATCGAGGTCTTTTAACGGAATCGATACTTGACCTAGTAAATGGTCCTTTAACAGATCTTCATCGTAAACTTTAAGAACAATCTCGGCAGTATTACCTTGTGAAGGTATTCGCAACTCGCATTCCTCTATCCATTCGACATTCTGAGTCGCTTTGTGTTTGACAGAAGTTTGGAATTTATCTTTACCCAGCGAGATCGTAACAAAACAGTTATTTGTTCCGTTTTTACCTTTAATCAAAAGTCCACGGGCTCTTTGGATAGTTACTTGAACGTGAGTTGGATCCCACATATTGGAACGTTGTGTTTAAAGCACTACACTAATAAAATCACGATTTTGATCTAAGAAATATCATTGAAAACAACGAAACGATGAGCTGTCGATGACACTAAAACTCGACCACAGAAAACTGCACAGAAATTAAAACAATCACTGAACTAAACTGACAATCAAACAGTGTTGCCAAGGAAAATCGAAGACAAAGAAAACATATTTCCGTCCCTTTTTGTTAACCCACAAACTATATCTTGTTATCCCGCTCTATATTATGACAAATGAATTATAAAACTATTACCTACTATTTGTAGAGTCTAAACTCTATGGTTTAGGGTAAATAATATTATGGTTACGTTTCGTTTCTGCACATTTAGTGCCACAACTTTTGTCTTTTAGCATTTCCCTACAACCTTGCTTCATAGGGTTGCGTTTAAACTGAAGTGTTTTGTATTACTGTATACCCCCTTATCTAGGTAAAAGATATACTGGAAATAAATTTGAGTAACAATCAAAGACTGGAAAGTAATTATATAATGAAAACGGAGTGGTACAATAATTACGTTTTCATAATGTTCATTTCGTTACTTCCTGTGTGTCTGTGTGTGTGTGCGTGTGTAGGTGGGTGTGTGTATGTGCATGCGTGCGTGCGAGTATGTGCATGGGTGCATGCGTGTGTGCGCATGCGTGCGTGCCTGCCTGTGTGGGCAGGTGTGTTACTCTTTCACACTTAAACGGGTTAGCAGGGCACAATTCATATAATATATAATGTGAAGATTTGTGATTGGATACTAGCGTTTGGTAAGAATTTTTTACAGCAACTGTAAGTTTAGGGATGTCCCAAATACCTACTTCAGCACAGTATTATACCGGGTGCTTCAAAAAAATGTATACACACTTTGAACTTCCATAGAAAATTTATTTACCGTTCTACAAAGTTAAATTTCAGGAAAATAGAAAGCTGAAAGTCCAATGTAAATGAAACATAAATAACAAATGTTAATACTGTTCAAATTGGTGACCTGCAGCATCAATACAATTCTGAGTACGAGTCACCACTGATTCTGTACATCGTATCAAAACGTCCAATGAGATTTCTCTACACACTGCTTGAATTTCATTCCAAACAATGTCTAGGTTACGTGGTTTACGTTTGTACACCTCATCTTTTACTGTGCCCCACAAGAAGAAATCCAGCGGTGTAAGGTCTGGAGAGCGTGCTGGAAACTCGATTGGCCCCCTGCGTCCTATCCACTGGCCTTTTCTTGTGGGGCACAGTAAAAATGAGGTGTACAAACGTAAACCACGTAACCTAGACATTCTTTGGAATGAGATTCAAGCAGTGTGTAGAGAAATCTCATTGGACGTTTTGATACGATGTACAGAATCAGTGGTGACTCGTACTCAGAATTGTATTGATGCTGCAGGTCACCAATTTGAACAGTATTAACATTTGTTATTTATGTTTCATTTACATTGGACTTTCAGCTTTCTATTTTCCTGAAATTTAAATTTGTAGAACGGTAAATAAATTTTCTATGGAAGTTCAAAGTGTGTATACATTTTTTTGAAGCAGCCTGTATATCTAAGCCAAGTTTAAGTATTGTAGATAGTTAGTTCCTTAGTAAGGAAAAACAGCTTAGTTTTAATTACATACTTATATCTTAAAGCTTAGTTCACTTTTAAAATATGGTTGATGCTAGAAGGTAGTTGGTCCAACGATGGACTGTAGGTATTAAACAATATAATCCTAATAACCACGTAATGGCGCAATAAGAATACAAGTGTCACCACCTATTTTCCTTCCAGAATATTGTACACAGATAGCACCCATAGGGTGGAAGGGACGGAATCCCTGCCAAAGTGGAGGAGGCCCGTGCCCAACAGGATAGGATCGTTGGGTGCATGTGGCGTAAGACCGAGCGTTGCGACATTCTTTGTCGGACACAGTGGGAAAAAACGAGTGGATAGATAAGTTCTATGAATTTGTCTAAAGGATTGAACTATATCTAGTCAAAGAATAACCACTAATTATATTAGGAAGAAGTTTGAAGGTTTCCGACGTGAAAGGTACTTCCTATAATACATTCTCTAACAAAGCAATCTTTTTACAAACGAATTATAAAAACGACAAAGGTTTTTTCAATAACCTGCGAATTCAGTGACCTAAAGCGGTTTTGTTTGTGCAGAATGTAATATTATTTACGTAAATAGGTATACACATTATTATGTATTTATATCACAGAACATATATACTCCTAGCGGAGAAGAAACGTAACTCCGAACAAAAAAAAAGCGACCATTGTGTCACACACTTATTACACTAGCGCCACTGCGGATTAGCAACTAAACTAAATTGGAGCGGGAAGGTTCAAAATGTAGGTACTCTAGTAGTATTATAATAATAATTATGCAGAGCTCAAAAATCATTTCTCTGTAATACTATTTTTTAATTATCATTACTGAGAAATGATTCTTGAGCCCTGTTAATAGTAGATTAGGGAAGTTATTACAGTACTAAAATAAAACTCAAATGAAATTAAATTATTAAAATTATTTATTTCTTACAATTAACATTTTCCTCTGAAGAGCTTTATTTCTTTCGTCCTCATCGAATTCTCTGTTTTTTATCACAATATACCTCTTAACAGTAATAAAAAATGTGGAGATTATTATTTTTCTTTTATTTATTTCGAAATGATCAATGCATTTATTTAAAAATTCAAAATCTATTGTTTCTAATAATTTTATAATATTATTTTTAATTCGTGGTTGCCAAGCCTCTGCATTTAAATATTTATAAATTATTAATGCTATAGTTTGAACACACTGAATCATATTTTTATTTGTGTACTTTAATGATTGTGCGTTACTAAATTCTTTAAAGCTTGTGAATATATGTATGGTTTCTGGTTCACTTACTAACAATGCAGTTCTGCAGTTTGGGCATTCATTTTGCTGCATGTTTTTATAAATGAAACCACACACATATGCACAGGCTTGTCCTTCAGGTGTTGTCAGTTCTACTGTTTCAACTGCATCAGCCAGAACTCCTTCTACTTCTTTTAACTCCACATAATAGCTATCTAAATCTTTAGGGTCTATATCATCAGCTTTTAAAAAACTTGTTAAGTTGTCGCATAGTTTTGCTGCATCATCCTCACAATTTTTTCTTTGCCCTGAATATTTTAAATTTGATATTATGGCTGTTTTTATGCCTGCTATAAATTGTTGAGTTGTGGGGTTATTATTAGACCCACAATTATAGCGAATGCAGCCGAAACAGTTTTCTAATGGGTCTTGGTTCAAACGACGCGTGGCTAGACTACGGATTTCAATAACCTGCAAATTTTTCCAGAGTCTTTCAATGCCATTAATTGTATGGATCCATCCATCTTGTGAAGGTGGCTTGGATTTAGCTCCTACGTAAATCATTTCAGAAATAAATTTTCGCATTTCCACAAAGAGTTTAAGATGAGGACTTCGAGTTGTAATATTTGTAGAAAAAATCTTTCCTCTGCGTGCGTCGGGGCTATCAGCATTCACGGCATCAAATAATTGGTCGAATTTTTTGGTAAATGTCGCCGTCGCATGGACTTCAGCAGGAAGTTCATCTGAGGAAATTATAACATTGGAATGACTATAAAACCGGCCAAGTGCGAGTCGGACTCGCGCACTAAGTGTTCCGTACCATTACATATAAGCACAGCTAAATTTAGTATCTAGATGGCAAAAATTACGTTTGTTGTATGGGAGCCCCTTTTTTATTTTATTTTATACTGTTTTTAGTATTAGTTGTTATAGCGGCAACAGAAATACATCATCTGTGAAAATTACAACTGTCTACCTATCATGGTTAATGAGATATAGCCTGGTGACAGACAGACGGACAGAGGAGTCATATGAATAGGGTCCCGTTTTTACCTTTTAGGTACGGAACCCTAATAATATACCACATATTATAAAAAAATACAATACAGTTTATGCAGTGTTATCAAGTCAATAACACTGCATTGTATATATTATATTACCCCAAATTAGTATGTTTGAAGAGCAATGATAGAAATTAATATGAGTTACACAAGTATTTAAATCATTAAATTTAAATGAAATGTCTATTGGCTGGTTGTGTTAATAATTAAATGTAAAACTATTTAAAACAAAATTTGTGTACATAAATTACTCACTTGAGGCAATCTTAGCCAAAAGTCCAGCTGTTACTCCTGAACTGAATACTTGGGCTGCAAGACTCACTTTCATTTTTTGTTTCACATTAGGGCACAAGTGACTGTCCGTTAATTGAGGAGCATACACAAATATTGTGTTCATTTTATCCAATTTATAAAATGTTTCCAAATGCGACCATTTTACTATGCCTGCAAAAAAATATTACAAATTTTTAATTGTAGCATCATCAACGTCATCAACAGCCCATTACAGTCCACTACTGAACTATTGGCCAACAGCAGGAGCTCCTCTTTGGAGGTCTCCCCCAAAGATCTCTACAGCAACTGGTCCTGAGCTACCTGCATCTACTTTCATCCTGCAACCTTCACTAGGTCCCAATTGTAGCATGTTGACAACAAAATAAAAATTGTTTAAAAAGAAAAACTACATTATTATCAGTCTATCACAGTACACTGAACATAGGCTTTCCTAAGATCGCGGCACTAAAAAATCTACATGAAATATTATTTTATATTCACCTCTAAAAGGCATATCATTTCCTTGTATCTCAGTTGTGCATTCAACATTATGCTTCATTAGCATATTCCTAGTGCATTTCAAGAGGTGTGGAGGGTCGAATAATGTCACGATTTCCCTTCCCTCAAGGGAAAAAAAGGGCTCCTGTGTTGTTGCACCTAGTGTCTTTAAAACTCTGACATTCACTGTTGACATGTCACAGACAGTAGCAACCACATTGAGATTTGCATTAAAGCTTTCGGCAAGTATCTGAAAGAATATAAAAATAATGAATTACAATCATTTGATGTATCTATCATTCTATGTATCATCAACAGCCCAGTCCACAGTTGGGCTATGGGACTCCTCTACATAAAGAGGGTATTGCCATAATTTTCACGTTTGGCAGGCGGGTTGAAGATCGCAGTTTAAAAGTTTCAGATTAATCAGAGAGTGCTGCTGCCCGGTCTCTATATATTCAAATTCATTTATTCATAAATTTCTCTCTATGTATATATTCTATGTATATATCCTTACTATTATAAATGCGAAACTTGTATTGTCAGTTTGTCATTCTTTCTTGTCAAAACTTAGTCAGGAGACTGCAGAGTGACATAGTTAACTTATCACGGAATTTTCACAGGATTGGGAGATTCTGATGAAAGTCTGGGGCGCAGTCACTACATATTAAACTTCGACACAATATATATATATGTATATTTACCTCTTTTACCATAACTGTCATTCTGTCTGCTGTTATAGTATTAGAAAAATAGAAAGCGACCGGTTGTTTCCATTTCTTTCTAATCCCAGCTAGCATGAAAACCAATGCTTTAGAAGCAATTGCTGGACTTCTACCATGGTTGCCGTGGTCTTGAAAACCCTGTATTTCGTCCTGCTTCATGTCATAATGTAGGTGCTTCCTTATTGACATTTCATCAAACGATAATATGCAGATATTGTCTTCATCAGATTGTTTACGTGACATTTTTTTTAATGACTTGAAAATATGATTATTTATTCCAGGTTTAAGTGGGACTTTGTTTAATAATTTGTTTAAACTGCTTTGGCATGGCAAAGAAAACATCCTTCTGAGAAGTCTATAGCATGCTGGTGATTTTTTATATATTATTAATGCCATAATTTTTTGTTCTAGAGTGTATCTCCGTCCTTTAGGCTTTTTTGGAGCATTTTTTAATTGGCTTTGTAGCAGCACCATAAAAGAATTTGTAAAGCTGCAAAGTTTGTCAACATTTTCACTCTCATACAAAAATTTTATTGGGTTAATCTTTTTACTTTTCAATTTTTTCCTCAGTCTTATAATTTCTTTCATGTTTTTTCTACAAATGTTGTACATTTTCTTTTCTCTGGTAGTTAAGCAGCTGGTTTTGGTCACATTTATTGCACTTAGGATCCCTCTAGGCTTCTTGGAAGTCGACACACTTGGAGCCATTTCTGGTAGTATATGCTTAAATCACAATAAAAAACATTTTAAAGCATGAAAAGTCGGGAGATGATGTGTTGGGGTGCACACTACAAATGATTTAAAATGAATGTTGTTTGTCTGACTTTGTTGCTTGAACCTCAAAGCAAATTGAATTTATTTTAAATTTATAGTATGAAAATTAAAATGAAAGTTTTTATTTATACATCATATCTTTACAGGTTGTGACCCAATGCGACTACGAGGTTCATTACATATATTATGTACTTAAATCTATAAATTACCTATACATGCATATTATCTTTATTAACATATTGTAAAATTTTGAAGTTATTACATATGTATGTTTATAATATATAAATTTAATATCTATTTTATCTAACCTGCTCCTTGCAAGGGTTCTCCAATATTGGAACAACATTCTCAAAAGCTTGTTGTCCTGATATCACTCCACTTGTTGAAGGCTGACTAATATTGCTTTCTGTATCCAATAATGGGGTTTGTATTAACATCTGAAATTAAAATATTACAGGGTCAATATTTCCTAGGACATAGTACATAGTATGTGTAAGGAAACTGATTCCTGTGGGTATATGGCAAGGAAATTAAAAAAATAATCACTGATATAAAATTAGTTTCACATAAATTAAATCATCAAAATTAATTAAGGATCACGCGACCACAAATATGTAAGCCATTACCTATGTTAAATAACACAGTTATTTAAAAGGAATAAAATATCGTGAAAGAATAACAACCTAAAAATATTTTTTAAATACCAAATTAGTAATACTCAATTTGACATAGCTTCAGGTAAAAATAAGCCATTACCTGTTTTGTGCAAATCGGTGAAGCTTTATCTTTTGAAACAAGCAGCATGACAGATGGTTCATCATCCAGGTTCTGTACATTCTGAAAATAGGAACATAAAATGCATTAATGAATTACTGAGATGTACCTTGCTCTATGATCACTGAATTATAAAAATAGCAATGGCAATAAACTATAATAGGTAAGCGAACCTGATTAAACACATTTTCACGGTCACTTAATAGCTTCATAACTTCGTGTGAATCAGGAATTGCAAATTTTATCAGTTTTTGCCTCTTATTATCATAAAACTGAGATGAACTAAAATGTCTCCCGCATAAAACTCTGTTTTTAGTATGCAGTGAAAGTAAAGTGGCATGAGTCCAATCTTCTTGTGGCCAACAATACTCAGCCCATGCACGAGCCCTGAAAACATATGATAACTAATTAGTACTGAAAATAGCAGATTTAAAATTTAAACGATCATCTTTTTTCAAATATTACAAATATTTGTCCTGAGCAGGAAGCAAATCCGCAAACTGTAACAATTGTTGACAGCAGCCATTAGTTTCTTCATTTCACATACACGTTCCATTGTACATACCTGATAAACTTACACTAAGTCCCTGCCTAAATGACTAGAGATGACTTTTCATTAAAATATATGTTACTTACTTGATAAGGTTAGAGGTTCCTGGATTTGGAAACCTATGGTAGGTTACCGACGGATCCTCAGCACGTGTTCTCCCGCACTTAGCGCACTTTCTATAGTTATTGGAAGACATCTGATATAATAAAAAATAACCTAATAATAAACCTAAACTAAAACGTCCTTTCGTAAAATGTAATAGAACACACAAGTTACAGAACAGATTAAGTGGCGTGCTATTAAATTGCAATAACGACGACGACACAAAAATTCTTCTTCTTCTTTTAGTTAATGGCTGACACAAAAATTACATCAATGATCAAAGCAAAGATTCAAAACATAACAGACCACAGAATACAAACAAAACAAAGAACTAACGGCTGTCATAGGCCAGTGCTGCCAGTAATTTAATTAATTAATGGTAATTTTTTTATGTGGTATACTTGCACGACGAACACACGCAAAGATTTGTATGTGTGCACGGTCAAAAACGAATGTAGGCAAGATAACAGACCCTGATTTATATGTTGTGTTTAAATTTTATTTAATAAATCCCAAGAATTGATAATAAGACCTCTAATGTATTTTTTTTAAAGAAATGTTTAAATTTATCATTTTGTTTTTTGTGTAACTATTTTTAAGACTTATGGTCTTATTCATAATGACTTATCGGAGGTTTAAACGGAGATTTTATCGGAGAGATACTCACGTTGTATCGTAAAAATACTATTATGAATAACAAGTTTTGACAGGACAGAAATAGACTTAGTTCTTCAGTTATTTAACATTTAACTAGGTAACTGCAGAAAACTGGAGGCATTAAAAAGTAACTATCACAGTACGTGGAAAAGTTTTCAAATCCGTCAGTTTTACTAATTTTGCAATGCCAGAAATGGCGTCAAATCTGTTTGTGCAACTAACTAAAACATAAAAATTAATTTCGGTTATAATGTAAAGAATCCTTTCTTGCTAAAGAAAATGTGTGAAACAAAATAGTGTTTCTTTAGGACTTTATTACGTACATAGGTAGATATATACCTACTTCCGGGGCCCTTCTAGCCTGGGCACCCTTTATTTTTGATATTATATGATATTATGTCCTAATGGCCGTACCTACATAGCTACACCTTGATAAGTATAGTAAACAATGATGGCTATATACAGGTGCGTAACTATGAGATCGTCTTAGAATTGGTACGTTTTTAAATGAAAATAACGTATTGTATTTCACACAATATAGGTTTCATCGCATTTAGAGGAAAATGAGTGTTTAGAGCGAAATGTTGATGTAAATAATTTGTTTATATGTAGGTAGTTACAATATTTATTGTAACAATTACTACAAATGGTATGATGTAATATGAATAGTCGATGTTTGATTAGTTGATCAAACAATACATCATCCATGCATCACTGCTCGAATGATTTGCTCCTGATAATGTATGTAATCTGTTTCCTGTCTTTTTTTTTTTCATCACATCAGTCATTTTATTTACATTTATTTTATCAGTAAATTGCTGTCTATATGGTGACAAGCCTTTTTATTCCTTTTACCGACAATGGAATGTTGATAATGGTACTAATTTCACGTGCACGTTAAGTCTCTCACACTAATAAGCAGCTTAGACATTCGTACTCTCAATTGATTACATATATTATTTATGGTGTTATTTATCTTCAATTTAAGAGGATACTAAAATAGCTTCGTGCATTTTTCTATGTACGAAGTTTTCATTGTTTCTTTAGATTGAATGGCTAGAGCTCTAATTTTTAAGTATATGTTTTTTCAATATATGATCTAGGATCGCATGAACTCAGAAACGCGATTGAAAAAAGTTTTCTCGATAGAAAATCTTGGCGAAACAACCTCTCAAATTTTTTATTTTTTTCATTTGTCGGTCTATTATCGCGTATTAACTAATGAAATAACTTTAAAAACATAGGTAACTATTATGTATAGAAACACGTGGATCAGAATTATAATATATTTAGTAGATTTTGAGTAAATAGGAAAAGTATCCCTAATTCTTCATTTTCTGTGCCTACTGGCTGTGTTAATATGTACGTGTCGCGATAATATACGATAATATTGATGTAGGCCCTTAAGGAGTTAAATTATTATGGATTTAAAGTTTTGTTTCTAAAATATAAAATTTTTTATTTTAATTTCAATATTTCTACTTAATTCGGCATATTTACATTTTTTAATTTACAAACGTGCATCGTAATGCCACCTATTGATCGTTCATTTATATCAATTACAAAATGTTCTAATTCGTACCCCATGCTATTATTTACTATTTCGTTGCACACATTTATATTATTAATTAAAATCGTTAGTTAGTTAATTTTCTAAATAGGTATTTAATGATTGCGTTACCTACTTGATGGTTTTTAAAAGTCGATAATCTTACAAAACAGGTATATTTTCGTGAAATTTCAGTGAATTTCATCCACCCTTTGGGGAAAAGAGTGGGACAAAAAACTACGGTAGGTTCATTACGTCGCCGAACGATGTTTTTTATTTTTATTCATACACACAAGAGCCGACACTAAAGACAGTCAATTTAAAAAACCCTAAAAAAGAGATGGATGACAAAATATGACATAGAATTCTAAATATTTAATGACGACTGGCTGTATCGGTTAAAACTTGCTAAAAACAATAGATAACAACAACCGTTAAGGACAATAGAATCATACAACCTTATCTATATTCAAACTGAATCAGAGAGAAAACAATCAGAGTGCCGCAAGAAGTATCAATAACATATGGGAATTTTGCTAACTCAATGTGGTTATGGTGGTAAGATTCTATTGTCGGTATTTATTATTATCTATTGCCGAATCGCTACCTGTAAAGCGCGCTCTACACTCGCCCGCGATTCCGCTGTGAATTCATGCCCCGAACGGCGCGGCGGCGGCGCGAAGAGCGCGTCAACGCGCGAAACCATCTACACACGCGTTTCGCGGCTTTCGCGGCCTTTCGCGCCGCGAGTGTAGAACGCGCTTAATGGTTAACACAGCGACATTTTTTTATTGTTTCTACATTTGTATTATTTTAAAATACTTTAGTCATGTTGACTGTACCAACTCTATATGTAGGTAACAAACCGTTGATGTCTTGATTAGTCTTTACGAGTCATGTTATCCTTCTTTAAATTAAATTTTTCTTGTGTCAGTTGCCGTGCTATAGTGTGAACGTACGGCAATAACCCATTTTTGTTATTTAAAATAACGGATTACAAACAAAAACAAAGTCATTACATCATTATTAATTAGAGACGACAGAATATACTTACTATTATTTATTTATTCTGCGAAGCATCTGAAGACTGCAATTTACTGAAATCATTTGTTATCATGAACGAGTATATTAGGCTTAATTTGTTACATAGCGACGTAGACTATATGAACTGGGCAAATAAATGGTCTGCTGTGTAGCTAAGATACCATGAAAGCTTTGTGTAAAGTACCTACCAACTATAATTCTTACCACCTAGGTATTATTAAGTAGTATGTCCTTCCTGAAATCTGGATAGTCCATAATCAATCAGTTTTAGAAAGAATTACAACATTAGTTGATTCATTTAAATTATAACCATATTATGCCTTTAATTGTCTGTACATTGTGTACTAATTCAAAATTCGTTACACTAGGTAACGAATTTTGAATTTAGAAGTAGAATATGTGTTATTAAATTATTTTAGGCTTTACAAAACGTCGTGGTTATTTATGTAAACGCATGTATGCTTTTGTATGCATGTGTTGTATGTATGTGCCCGCAGTGGCGGATTTGCAGTCTCGGCCGCCATAGGCCCCAAGCCATTAGCCGCCCTAGGCTCCAAGCAATTAGCCGCCCCTTTCTCAGCTTCCACCATATAGACTACATAATAAAATTACTTCATTGCCAACTTTTATCTAAATAGATTTCGAAATTTAGGAGAAAAATTCAGTTTTATTACACAAGAAAATTTTATTTTGTTGTAAATAAGAAGGTTTTTTGTAAATCACCGCCCCTAAATCTGGCTGCCCTAGGCCCGGGCCTACCGGGCCTTAGGGTAAATCCGCCACTGTGTGCCCGCTTTGAGTTGTTAAATTACTTAAGAATATTATTCAAGCACGAGGGTCACGAATCACGATTATCCTGAAGCCAACCAAATTCAATATTGGTATCCGAGTTACGTATATTACCTATTTGCTTACGTATTATCACATCATTTGAAGACATACTAATGCTCAGTGACTTTCGCGGTAGGTATACTATGTGAATTAACATGATTATTTACAAATAATCCGCCTCGGCTTCGAACCGATAACAGAACTAAGAAGCGCCTTTTTGTAGTTTTAGTATCCACCATTTGAATTTGTAGTTTTAGTATCCACATTAGACTATAGATAGACGTCTTTACTTCTTATAAAACAAAGTCGTAATTTTTGTATGTATGTCCCTATGTGAGCTTATATCTTCAAAAATACGCAACGGATCTTGATACGGTTTTTTTTAATTGATAGAATCGTTCAAGAGGATGGCTTTTTTTCATAATTTGTTGGGGTTTGCTGTATATTGGATGAGATATGATTAAATTTGCCGAGAAACTCGGACGCGTGCGAGCTATAAATGAAAACGCTGCCTTATCTATGTGAGGTACAACAAACTAATGTATGGAGGAATTGTTTGTTACCTATAGTTCTTCAAAAAAGTCCGCGAGGGCATATGTCTATCTTTCAAGGGAAACCCGCTGTACCCATAATAATGTCGCAAAAATTATCAAATTCAATAGGGTGTTTTCAAAAGCTATTTATGTGTATATAGTAATCTTTTTTATCAAATTAAATACCTTAGTTAGCTTACACGTTTAATATACTTTTTCTACCTTGACCCCTCCTCCTCACAAGAGAATTAGACGACCTGTACCGCTGGATGCTGCGATGAATCGTTGATACTGGTCGACGAAGCCTTGAGGCAATCGATCTGTAGGTATGGCCATTTCTTCTCATTTCATCAGCCCTAATGATTACCAGTGATGTTAAGCCAGGCATAATAAAGAGCTTTTAATAAACAAAATTGCCTATAGAATAACAAATTTATAAAAAACCATTAAGTGCAATTTTTCAAAAAAATTACAATTACGTAGTTACTACTCGAACAAGATTCAATGGTTTGAGTTTGTTCGGGAAAATAAAACAAATGAATGAAAAAAGTGTATGTCATCTAATTTTCTATTTTCAAATTTGACAATAAATTAAAAAAATATCATAACTGGCCAGTTCCTCAAGTAAAAGATTTTAAAATCCTGCTTTTTTGTGTTCCGCTAATTGTGCCGGTGTGTATATTTTAAAATTTTAATTATCATTACTTAGAAGTGCTTAATATTCTAATTTCATGTGTTAATCCAAAATTGGAGAAATAATTATAAGACCCTATTAATTATTTGGCTAAAATTAAGTAGAATATTCGATGTCCAGTTGTCATGCACCTTTCTTTAGATATAAACCATTCATGAAGGTTGACAAGAAGACTAGAATGTGTTGAACAGTTTTATTTATATTGTCTTTTAATCTTTTTCAGGAATTCAAGATGATGTGTGACAAGTGTGGTTCACGTCATTATCAAGATGAAATAACGGCTCCAGAAATATAGTACCGTCATCCACCGTCATCTTAACTTTGTTATTCCTAATATGTGATTTTCTTTATCTTTTTACCTATTATATTAGTTAAGTTAAGTAATTCTTTGTATTATTTTTTTGTGACCTTGAGTCGAAACATGTATATTAGTAATAATTAGTATTAAGTTATAAACCTATGTGATAATAAATAAATAAAAATATCTAATACTCATTTAGTTTTTTTTAATTTAAGTATTACATCATATATACAAATAACCTGAAACAAACCCTTAAATACTTACTTATACTTTAAATTGTTTAGTATTGTATTATCCTACTAATATTATGTATAAATGTGAAAGTTTGTGAGTATGGATGTTATTACTCTTTCACGCAAAAATTACTGAATGGATTATAATGAAACTTTACAATAATGTAGCTTATATATCAGAATAACACGTAGGCACAATTTATAAAGATATTAAGATTAAATTAGCGACCTGTCCGAATACTTGGTAAAAAGCAAGCGATCTGAAAATCGAGTTAAATCGGCGTCAATTCTTCCGCGTAATCAAGCATAATTAAACTTAACTTAGTAAAATGGAAGTAACTATGATGTTTTCTATTTCTTTATATTCCATAAAACACACACACACACACACTTGTAAATATTGATTTCAATACCAAACTTTGTTAAATAAGAAAAAGCTAACAGTACAGAATTTGGGTTATTGGCACTATTGAAAAATTATTTTAGTGTTAAAAATTTAAATTAAAGCGAAAACGGGAAAAAATCTAATTTTTAGGTACGCGTACGTAGTCGCGGGCAACAGCTAGTATTTATATATAATAGCTTCTGCCCGCGGCATTACTGGCCGAATCGAATTTGAAATCAAATATAAAATTAAAACTGTATTCTGAACTGAAATTAATAGATACTAACATCAATACTGAAATCCATAGCAAAATTTACATCAAACAACATTCGTTATAAAATACTATGTTATAAAATCAAAATAATTAGGAAAGCATCTCAATTAAAAAAAATGCTGAAACTAGGTACCACACAAAGAGTTTTTATTCCGAGCTACCGCGTAGATCGCATGTCAGTCTGGGATTAAAGCCTTCCTAGCCAATAAAAAAAAACCTATAAGTCAACAGATTCTATAAGTTGCTATGACAACTGCAAAATAACAAAATGGCTGAACTATTATTTTATACCGTATTTCACAAACATTTGCGTTTATTGCCTCGTACAGAGTTTTCTTTAGCGAAATAATATAATATAGCCTATTTGACTTCCAGGACTATAAATTATATCTATACCAATTTTCGTGTGATTCCATTGGTAGATTTTGCGTGAAAACGTCACAAACAAACAAACTCACATTTACTTGTATAAATAAGTAAGGATTATGTATTTAGCTATGCAATTTAAAATTCGAGGACTGGATGTTCTACGCAATATAAATAAGTAAAGTTAATGTCGTACACAGAAAAGAATGTAATTGTGTCGTGATATTAAATATTAATCAACTTATTAAAATAAAGTAGGTTAAATGGGCGGCCTTATCTCTTAAAGCCATTTCTTCCAGGCTTTGTTTCCAGTATTGTGTTAAGGACACTATCAATAGTTATTGTTTAGATGCATTTATTTAGTTTAATTTGGTATAGTTTTGCCGCAAAGAGAAAAGGAGGCTATTACCTCGTGGTAATAAAGGGATTCATAAACAATAGATAACGAACAATAGTAATTTGCAAAAATAATAAACAAAGGGATTCTTTCTTGTAGAGAATGCATAAATACTGCACTCGTTAGTACTAACTAGTCAGTTCTAATTTTTCTTCTGTTTAGTGTAAACCATTTCGAGTGTAATCCTAATCATGGTGAACTTTCCAGCATCTTCACAAGACACCGGGCCAAGTTCATCGCGCCAAAAAGTTATTGACAAATATAAGTACCGGTGTAACTTATTAAAAACTCGGCAACTAACAAAGTTAACAGAGTTGGAAGAAAACGCAGACTTAATATATAAACACTACAAGGAAAATAACCCTAATGGGAATTATACGCGGCAACAGGCTATGAATAGTGCACGGCAGTTTTTTAAAATGGTAGGTACGTATCTATTTTAAAAAATTCAATTATTATTACTTAGAAGTGCTTAATATTCTAATTTCATGTGTTAATCCAAAATTGGTGAAATAATTATAAAACCATATTAATTATTTGGCTAAAATTAAGTAGAATATTCGATGTATATGTTGTCATGCACTTTTCTTTAGATATAAACCATTCATGAAGGTTGACAAGAAGACTAGAATGTGTTGAACAGTTTTATTTATATTGTCTTTTAATCTTTTTCAGGAATTCAAGATGATGTGTGACAAGTGTGGTTCACGTCATTATCAAGATGAAATCACGGCTCCAGAAAGATAGTACCGTCATTCACCGTCATCTTAACTTTGTTATTCCTAATATGTAATTTTCTTTATCTTTTTACTTATTATATTAGTTAAGTTAAGTAATTCTTTGTATTAATTTTTTGTGACTTTGAGTCGAAACATGTACCTATGCTAGTAATAATTAGTTTTAAGTTATAAACCTATGTGATAATAGATAAATAAAAAAATACCTTAAACTCATTTTGTTTTTTTTATTTAAGTATTACATCATACATACAAATAACACGAAACAAACCCTTAATTATTCTTTAGTATCCTACTAATATTATAAATGTGAAAGTTTGTGAGTATGGATGTTTGTTTCACGCAAAAATTACTGAATGGATTATAATGAAACTTTACAATAATGTAGCTTATATATCAGAATAACACTTAGGCACAATTTATAAAGATATTGTGTGATTTGTCTAGAATCAACTAGAATGTGACGATAAGTGTCAAATAAATAAGTATTCCACAGGTCGCGGGCCACAGCTAGTCTACAATAAATACATTCAGAAATACATACAATATTTTATTACTTAGGTAATAAGTAATAAAATATTGTATGTTATTATTTGTTGTCCGTGTGACGACGAATTAAGAATACAAATTGTCACCACTCTTTTTTCTTTCCTGAGTGAAAGCCAGCTAAAGGATATTGTACTCAGATAACATCCTCTGTGAGAGACGGAAATCTCGAAAATGAACCCTGTACAAACATGCCTGCTAAACGCAGTACAATAGACCGTAATTCCTCTCAAAGAGAGTCCCGTGTCCAGCAGTGGCATGTTTTTACGCCGGAGAGAGAGATAGAGAATGTAATTGTGGATATATTTATACATCCTGTTTACATGTGAGTATTATCGTACAAGTGAAACAAATTAAACCCGCTAAGTTTGTATAGGACTAGTCTGAAAGACAAATTTTGCTATAAATAGGCGGATTTACTTTCACTCCCACGTAATCCGGGCTGGGCTCGCAATTTAAATTCTTTTCGACGAGTATCTACTTCATTTTCTCCGTTAGTAAAACTACATTCATAAGTATATTCTGAATTTTGATGCTTTGCGTTACTCGTATTATTAAATTCCTTTTAATAAATATTCATTACGTTTTACATACAAACACGTCTTTAGCGCAATTAGTCTATTGAGGATCATGAATTTAAAAACTATTACGATCATATCAACAATAACTACGTTTTAAAAAATTGTATACGCGTACTATGTATTAACATCTATGTACAGTCGTGTAAAGTATGCAATATATAAGTTTAAAATTATTACTCTTTTTTCCTCACATTTCCATCTATACAAAAAAAAAAACAAAAGAAATGCGAATGTTGTGATTTTGAGGTTGTAAAAAGTATTTGTATGTATTTTACTATGAACCCACTCGTAGTAAAATACATGTAGTATTACTTTAACTGTGTCATA
The DNA here is from genome assembly GCA_916999025.1 of Orgyia antiqua. Classification (NCBI taxonomy): domain Eukaryota; kingdom Metazoa; phylum Arthropoda; class Insecta; order Lepidoptera; family Erebidae; genus Orgyia; species Orgyia antiqua. Next base: position 28,930,788 of record OU779862.1, read on the forward strand.
CTTTTGGGCTTCTGCGCTATTATAAGATCACCTCCGAAGCCGAAGAGATTGTTTGTTTGAACGCGTTAATCTCAGGAACCACTGGTCCGATTTGAAAAATTCTTTCAGTGTTTGACAGTACATTTATCGAGGAAAGCTATAGGCTAAAGCAGTAATGAAGATTTTTGTAAAAACGGGAAAAATTTCTAAATTCCACGCGTGCGGAGTCGCGGGCTACAGCTATTAAATATAAAATTCTAATTTTTTTTTACTTTGGTAGTGGATGTGTACTTGTGTAGTCGATGTTTATACACAAAAATTGTCGACGTTACTTGCCGGGCAGATATTAAATATTTTATATCTATCGTAAAAGTTTATGTTATTATATTATATTATACTATCGTATAATGGTGAATTTGTATTTTATTAGTTGAATATGTCAAAACTTAGCTTCAATAGAAGCTTACATTCTTTTGAAAGATTTTTGTTAATATTATTCAATATCCCTACTAATCGAAAGTAACTCTGCATGTCTGTCTGTTTTTTTTTTTTTTTTTAATCCGTCCCTCCTCCGCTTCCTCTGACAAACGTCAGAGACCTTTTTTATCTTTTTTTTATTTATTTTCATACAAAATTTATTTATTTAGTTTAACAAATTGTTTCCTTCTTAATAATTAAGACATTGTCAAGTAACGGCAATAAGCATGACACAGACGATGATCATTTATTCTTACATTCTAGTCATATATAATTTACGGTAGTATTATTAATAATAATATTAGAGTACAACAGTAGCAATTATAATTTAACAAGATACAACAACAACAACGGCGATAAAAATATCAATTCTTTAATAATCAAGATGTGATGACGACAGCATGTCTGTCTGTTACGCTTTCCCGCTTAAAACCTCTCAACCAATTTTGATGAAATTTGGCACAGACAATCTTTAGACCCTCAGAAAGGACATAGGCTACCTTTTATTGCGAAAAAAAAATTCCAAATTCCACGCGGACGGAGTCGCGGGCATCAGCTAGTTTGAAATATTTGGTAATTAATTACATGAATACATTAAACTAAATAGCTTATTTAATTTTAATATAAGTTGTTAAAAGATATTTAATGTTCTGTACTATACGATATGAACACGACTTGACAATATTTCTAATTAGTTAATTAGCTAACGATGATTGCAGTATATAATCACCATAATAATCAGTTGGTGTAACGTACTGCCGTTTACTGTTTACGAGGTCTCGACTTCGATTCCTACACACCATCATAATTATTAGTGTGTCATCTGTGTGCTGTGTCTGTGTCATAGTAAGTATTTTTCTACCTATGTATTTATAAAAAAAAAACATTGTGTTTATATAATTATGAATTATATAGAAATTTTAGTACTAATAATACACGCATTAGGCTCAGGACCAGACTTGTGAAACGATAGTGAATATTTTTTTATTTAGCTGTAATAGATTGCAGTAAATTTTGGCGATGATTAGAAATTAATGATACTGATTCTACGTGCACAACTAAATTTAACTAAAAAATTAAAATTGATAGTGTCAATAACACAATTGGCATTGCTCATTTTTTTTCAAAACTCTTAATAAAATTCGAAAACCATTTCGGGGAATAGAGTTTCTCATCACGATGCATTAGTTTTTTTCGGAAAATTTGCTATATTAACGATTATTTTTCCAAAAAAGCAAATGATCTCTATTTGCCCTTGAAATGAAGGACTTAAAATATTAAGGTGTTCTGAGGGATATACCACTCTGTGGTGGAGTTGAAATTGGTCTATTATATCAACTTGGCAACTTTGACAAAATGTATTGCAATCTCGTAGGTCTATCAGGAAAAGGCAATACACAGATTGCGTACAACGATGACGTCACAACATTTAAAATAATATATTTAAGTATTTTTTAAAAATTCTATTTAGTGAATATTTCAATAATATTGAAATTAGTTGCTTAAAATAGTCTATATTTTCTAAAAAATATATAAAAACAGCAGGTCAAAAATTATGAACAATGCCAATTCGGCAATGTTAACAGAGCTTTTTCATTAGAAAATTTGTATATAGACTAACGATTTTAATTGATAAAACTGTCATCATCATCATAACATCACGCCTTTTTCTCATGGAGGTAGGCAGAGACTATAGAGCGCCATCTACTACGATCCAAAGAAATCAAAATAAAAATGTGCAGAATGTAGCTAAACTAATCTAAACACGCCATAGCTGTTTCCATTTTTAGTTAAGTTTTGTTGTGCACCTAGAATTGGTACCAATATCTGTTAATTAGTTCGTGGTGTTATCTAGGGTCACTTTACCTGCAGACAAACATTATGAAATATAAAACAGACCATCGATTGTTTATTGACCTATTGTTCGATCCCGTGGTGTTTAAATTATTTTTGTATTCTTCTATGGATTAGTTAAAGAAAAAGCTTTTATATATTTCATGTTATCTCAACATTTGTGTACTATGATATTTTTAATTATGCATTTACTTGTTGAAAACCATTTCCAGCTATCTTTAAAGATTCAGTCATAAATATATTTAGCCCAGTATTTCCAGTTTCATTCTTTCGCTAGTCATCATGGTGAACTTACCTAACGGGCAGCCCTCGAGGGGTATTTCTCGTATGCAACCAAGAAGTCACCATAACTGGGGATTTAGGTTCAACAGAAACAGAGAAGCTGAACGCGCTGAACCAGTAGGGCTGCTTCGATTAGAGGAATTGACTAGGCGAGCTGTGTATCGCATGCAAAATCGTGGGGAAAGAATGGATGGACAATTTATAATAGCCATGGACTTGTTACGACTTCAGTACAATTTGGTAAGCATATTATTAGACGTATTAATATCTTCGTGTAAGTAAAAACAATGGTACGGTTCTAAAATAAAGGGATTAGTCATAATCTTAAATTATATTTATTTACCTATAGTCAGTTAATCTAATATTTTTTTGCTATTTATCTAAATTCATTAAAGAGTTTCCTACCGTGAGCCGTAATATGTTACATATTTTGAAAGTAAACATTTTTTTATAGCAAGAGAAAGCTTTCATTTTTTCATGGGATAGCAATTTTATTAAGGTTGATATTTTAATAGAGATAAGAATCATGGAGTATTTATTTAAAGACAATTCTTAGTAGAATCTTGATCACTTGACAGCGCTCCTCCAATAAAAATAGAGGATCGCTTTCACGTGATCAAGATTCACTTCACTTTTTGTTACTGAATACCACTGCTGAAATCTACATAAATAAAAATGAATCGCCAAAATTTATGTAGATGCATATGCGCATAACTTCTGAGAGACTGCACCAAATTAAACAATTTTTGTTGTATTTGTTATCGTTACTGAAAAGTTCATTTAGAGGTTATCTGAGCCAGCTAGAAAAATCAAATACCTATATAAAATTCTCGAGTCACAATATTCGTTCCTATACTCCTCCGAAACGGCTTGACCGATTTTTCAGAAATTTTATATTATGCATAAACAGTAGGTCTGAAAATCGGCTACTATCTATATTTCATACCTCTAAGTGATAAGGGTTGTCCACCCCTGACATTTGTATGGCAAAACAACGTTTTCCGGGTCAGCTAGTATAATAATTATATTTATGTCATCATTACAGAACTTTATGGTATTATGTGAAAACTGTGGAGGTCTTCATGACCACGACGAACTTCTTGCTCCAGAGAGATGAAAAGTAACTGCTTTATTAGTAAATTACTATATTAGTAACCTATATCTTCAATTATTTGTAATTTTAAATATGTATTCATTCGAATAGATCATGTTATTTGTGTAGAACATTCTGAATAAATGACTGATTATATTATAGTAAATGTCTTTCGATTTATTAATGTTTCTCTAACAAAAAAAATGGTATCCACTTGAACAAGTCATAAACAAGATCCTAATCCGAATCCTAACCTTGGGCGCAGGCATTGACTTAAGGTTTTACATGAAGAACGATATTAACACTTGGCACAAGTCTATTGAATGTTAGGACCCAATATTAGACCTGGTATTTTTTTGAATACTAATTACTGTTCGGTATTTATTTATATACATTAAAATGTAAGGAGCCAAAATTTAAATAAACTTCAAGAAACATGATTTTTTGTTTAAATATTCTTCTTCTTCTTCTCCAGCCCATTTACGTCCCACTGTTGGGCACGGGCCTCCTCCACTTTGGGAGGGATTATGGTCTACTGTGCCGCGCCGACCAGGCGTGTTGGCACAGGGTTTATTTTCGAGTTTTCCGTCTCTCACAGAGGTGTTATCTGTGTGCACTATACCTTAGCTGACTCTTACAGCACCCTTGGGAGGAGATGGGGTGGTGACACTAAACTTGTATTCTTAATCCGTCACCACACGGATAGTTTAAATATTCATATTATTATATTGTTAGGGATCAATTCGCATTTGCGGGACCTTGGTAGATATTATTAGTAAGAGTTCTATCAAAAATAATCACAAAGGTTTTATTTCAATACCTTTAGAACCTAATTTAAAATATGGTCTTCAGACAACAGCCACAAGACAACCTATTAAGAACTAACTTAAGAACTATTAACGTTTATTAAATTTCTTGCCAGCGTTATACACAAAGAACACATCCGATTTTACTTGAGTTAACAGGCTTTTGTTACCTTATTGTAACATCGTAGACGGTGATTAAGAAGTGGGATTAACAATACAAGTGTCGTCACCCCTTTTTTTCACAGGTAGCAGTAAAAACCAAACGGGACCTATTACTGAGACATCGCTGCCCGTTCGTCAGTCAGTGTGCCACCAGGCTATAATAAATAAATGAATTAATAATTAATTTAATTTATAATATAATTCATGGACATTTCACACAACGTCCTCTGATCCCCAGCTAAGCTTATTATGCTTGTGTTATGGGTAACAGAATACAGATATAATACATAAACTACTTTTCCTTTGTAAATACATTCTTAGAATACATAGTAAACACCCGGGCGGAGAACAAACATTTGTATAAGTATTAATTATTAATATCACACACATGTATAATTTCAACTATAAGCTTATAGTTAAATTTTCCAAATGATATGCTAGATGAATATATATCTAAGATGGTTTCCATACAACAAACGTTTACCTACAGTGTGATTTGATGATATCCGTAGACGACATGATATAGGTATATGGAACCATTCGCTGTGAACCCAACGCTTAATTGACCAGTTTTTTTAATTATAATGTGTAAAATTACGATTTTGTTTAATACCTATCGATAATAATACTTACCGTGAAACCAAAATACAACATAGTTTATTTCATTTTAATCAAATAAAGGAAAGATTTAGACGCAAGAGTATTTGTGGCAGTTTTTGTCATTAGGTTCCAAGTTAGGTATTCTCAACAGTAGATTAGGGTAAAAACGAAATAAAAGACTAATAAGTAGTTATAAATCACATATTATTACGATATCACATATATTTATAATAATCACATATTTTTAATATAAAATCATGGAATACACAGTTACAGTTAGAATTGAAAATGTGTTAAATATTATATGTATTTATTTATTATAAAGGTCCATATTAATGTGCCTTTTGGTTAAATTATCGTTCTGGTGCAGTTATCTCGTCCTGATTATGGGTACCACCACATATATGACAACGCAGCTTGAATTCCTGAAAAAGAAAAATAATATACATTATCATCATCATAACATCACGCCTTTTTCCCACGGGGGTAGGCAGAGACTACATAATATACATATTATTTATAAGTGGAATAGAATTTGTTTTTAAATCCGAAAAAGTAAACTTTTCGTTCTGGAGATTTTTGATTAATAATCCTTTTTATTAATAAAATAGTACAAAATAACTGACATTTAAAGGTTTTAACAAGTTTTAACTAAATTCAGAAATCAATGAACTAATTATGAAAGCCAATGAAGTGTGATAATCTTCTACATAGCTTGATTTATTTGTGAATTGAAATTGCTACAAATTACTCTGAACATACGAGTATCTACAGATAAATATTTTTAGTCACAAACGTTCACAGAATTTACAGATACTTCAAAATGGCTACCAGTATTAGTTATGAGTTTATTTTACTTACCAGTCTATAAAACTGTCGCATGCGATTCATAGCGATCTGATTAAAATTCGGGTGATTAGCAAATTGCGGCATATGCATACGGGCTGCTGCGGCACTTTCTTCCAAATGTATCAGAGTGATTGGTGTTGGTGGCGGTACAAAATACAGGCTTCGTCTATCGTAGCGATTAGCACCTATGGGTTCTGGTACGTAACCGTTATGACCTGGCAAATTTACCATCGTCTACGTGTGTATACTGTCAGTATGCCACAGTAAATGAGAGACTGTAGGGGTAGATACTACCTGAAGTTAAATGGCTAATGACCGTTATTAATCCCCCCCAAAAATGCGTTTTTATTATGGTCTACAATGCTAGCCACTTCTTTTGTCTGAATATTGCCTTAATGTTTAACTGATAAGCAAATTGTTATTTAGTACTTAATGATGGGTGATTACTGATTACCAAATGCTGGGTTGACAAATTTTGTCAATAGCTTTATTTAAAATATCTTTCTTGTTTAAATAAACATCGATGATATTTACAGAGATTTAGAAGATTAGACGAACAAGAAATACAACAACGAACATTAATATAGCAAGAATTACTTTCGTTCCCACATTAGAAAAATTGGTCAAGTGCGAGTGGGACTCGCGCACGAAGGGTTCCGTACCATTATCTATGCAACATAAGGCAACGTTATTAGTATCGAGCAAGAAACGGTAAAAAAAATCAGTTTTTTGTATGGGAGCCCCCCTTAAATATTTATTTTATTTTATTTTTAATATTTGTTGTTATAGCGGCAATAGAAATACATCATCTGTAAAAAATTTCAACTTTCTAGCTATCACCGTTCTTGAGATACAGCCTGGTGACAGACGGACGGACGGACGGACGGACGGACGGACGGACAGCGAAGTCTCAGTAATAGGGTTTCCGTTTTTACCCTTTGGGTACAGAACCCTAAAAATGAACTTTAAAAAAATACATAAACATATATTATGCTAAAAAAATACAAAAATTGTTTCTTTATGTATATCTTATGTGACCCTGTATTACATTAAATAACCTGACTAAGTACGAGTTAGTGTAAAAAGCTTTCCGTGCCATCATCAATATAATAATAATATAATACCTACCGTTCATCATAATTATGTCGTCTAAGTGTATTATCAAATTATAATCAAAACGTATCTTGTACAAGTTGTATTGTTGCTCTGTTATCACACTATTTTATTCTGGTATTCTGTATTTTTTGTTAAAGCGGCGAGAGAAATACATCAGAATTTCAACTGTCTTGCCATTCAACCTGGTGGCAGATGGAAGGACGAACTGACGAGCTGCGAAGCCTCAGTAAGAGAGTCACGTTTTATGCTTATAGTCTGCTAGTAGACTAGTTTACATAGATATGGAGTTAATTTGCGGAATGATCGTTATATTACCCCACAGATTTTACTCATATATTAAAGATGACTTGGTTTTTTTCACTCTAATGTGATTCTATTACCAATAAAAGAAACCAATAAAATATCTGCTAAAAGTGCTACATACATCTTAGTATATAGGTATAATAAACGTAGAAATGTTTTACGAGAGATATAACATTTAACGTCTGTCCATCATATTATGAGACATCGCTTTGAAATTAATTACTTGTTGTCAGGAGAAATTTCTAAGGCCATTTTTACTACTATACCTAATTTGTATATACTTATAGTTATAACAAAGGCAGACCCTACACAAGATGGGATGATGACATCAAAAAAATCGCGGGCCCACAATGGATCCAAATAGCTCGAGATAGAGAAAGATGGAAAGCCTTGGAGGAGGCCTTTACCGGAGAGGGTTCCTGATGCATACTAAATACAATCACAGATATAATAAATATAATAAAGATTAGGATTAGTTAAAAATGCATTAAGATTAAGTCGAAATGTATACCATTTTATATGTTTTAGGAAATAAATAAGGCTTATTATTATATTATTATTATCTAATATATAAAATTCACGTGTCACAGTGTTAGTTACCGTACTCCTCCGAAACGGCTTGACCGATTCTTCTCAAATTTTGCATACGTATTCAGTAGGTCTGAGAATCGGCCAACATCTATTTTTCAAACTTTTTTTTTTAGTATGGCAAAACAACGTTTGCCGGGTCAGCTAGTTATTATTTAATTAAAACGTCCACAGAAGAAATTTTGTCCATTTCATTCTATTATAATGCTATTTTATGTTTTCTATTATGGAGTAGATTTTTTATTATTGTTTCCTAGTAAATTGTACTAAATAAGAAATCATGACAATATTTATTCATAGACAATATTTATTCTCCGTGTGGTGACGGATTAAGAATACAAGTGTCACCACCCCATCTCCTCCCAAGGGTGCTATAAAAGTCAGCTAAGGGATATTGCACACAGATAACATCCTCTGTGAGAGACGGAAAACTCTAAAATAAACCCTGTGCATTGGCACAGGGTTTATTTTAACACGCTTGGTCAGCGTGGCACAGTAGACCATAATCCCTCCAAAGTGGAGGAGACCCGTGTCCAACAGTGGGACGTAAATGGGCTGGAGAAGAAGACAATATTTAAGCGTAGATACCTACTATTATAATCTATAATAAACTAATTTTGTATTTTTGAACCTAAACTTTTAAAGTTATATAAAGAAGGCGTTTCCTTGAACTACTGTACCTATCTATTGAAAACAAAAACATAATAAAATGCGTTGTGTAGTTTTGAAGGTATAAGCTTACATATGTACATACAAATACATAAAAGAATAACGACTTTGTTTCATAATATGTAGGAAGAAGTGTCTGCCGCTTTTATGGGGAAAAAGCGAAACCGGATGCATAACTACATGTAAGATGATGTACTTAAGATAAGTTTGAACAACTCTACAATTGGTGATTTTACTTTGTAACCAGTCGAGACGACGAATGTTAATATACAACTTAACATCCGACACAAATAAAATAAATAAATAAATAAAATCTATCAATACCTACTAGGCAAAGCTCAAGAGAATAACAATGATCGATCTATCATTTTATTCATTAGAAAGCCAAGTTAGATATTTATGTAACCCTTTTCCCTTTCTGTTTACTCTTGGGTGAATTAGCACGTAATGAAAACTTCCATTTAGTGCTGAACTAACAAATTAATATTCCCTCGATCACTGTTGTTTTATAGGAAAAGATTAATATTGAAAACTCAGTCCGAAATAAAAGCGAACATTGTTAGTATAGAAGAAACAAACGCATGTCATAAATTTTATATATAGGGCGGAGGCCCTTGTTATGACTTAAATTTTAACTCTCAAACCTACGCAGTATGTCGGTACACAAAATTTCATAAAAATCGGTAGAGCAGTATTTAAGGAGTTAAATAATCTTAAACCTTAAAAAATATTATATTTATGCCACTTATAATTTTTTGAAACAAAATTTGGCTAATTACATGAAAGTTAAATTTTATGAAAGAAAATGTCGGTATTTATTTCGTATTAAACTACTTATATAATTATGTTCCCGGATTAAATAAGGTACGAAGATCAAATAAAACGCTATTTATAGCAATTCCATTCAAAATACGATATAATGATACGTGTGAAATAGTACTAAGTAAAGGCTAACAAACTAAAGATTGAAGACGATGTCAGACGCAGTTTCGTTAAACTTTGATTGATGAGGTCACAGCTTATCGGAATAATAATTACACTGGCTGCTCATCTTACTTTCAAATCTTATCCAAATTTAGTTCGGAGTAATATATATAGTAGTGAACTGACATGAACTGCAAAAGAACTAAAAGTGTTATGTATGTTTGGATATTTTAAGCACGATATTTTTAACGTAAATGTCTAGAAATTAATTTTGTTTTCACAGCGGGAATATTGATTTGAAAACATATTTAGTGGCATAAATATATAGTTTACTATTTAACTTTACAATGGTATTAGCAACAGCATCCTTCGGCATGAATACAATTCGTGAAGTCATTAAGTATGCAAGACTTTTCATTAGACACCATTGATCAAAGCTACGTTATGGTAATAAATTTTATCTCATCATCACTATTGTCCTGAACTTGGGGTTGACACAACATAGTCGTTTTCTTCTATACTCTTTTATTTGTATTTATGTTTGCTCCTTTTCGTCGGTAATTTCGTTTTTCTCTCTCTCTCTCTCCAGTCTTTAATGTCCCACTGATAGGCAACACCTTCCAGTTTGAGAGCAAATTATGATAAACTGCGCTGCGCTGACCAGGCGTGTTGGTACAGTGTTTAGTTTTAAGTTTTCCGTTTCTCACAGAGGATGTTATCTGTGTATCTTTTAGCTGACTTCAACAGCACCCTGAGAAGGAAAGGCGGTGATTAAGTACTTTAAGTCCGTCACCAATGGACAATTTCGTTTACTTTTATTATATACACGTACACCTTAGAATAATAAGAACTAGTTTATCTATAATAGATTACACTAGTGCTCATTTACTAAGTTTGTTTCAGAGTTACCGAAACCAGTTTCTTGAGTTATAAAGGGAAACAATACGATTGCGTTATTCCGTAGCCAAAGATTACTCCTCCGAGTTGAATTGTTATACTGTTGGTTGTATAACAAAGACTAATGTTCAGATTTATCAATAGACATGGTTAATCTGTTAATGTATTTTGTTGGTAAAGTTGTAAATAACAACCGCTTTCAGAACGCAATACCCTTGTTAAAAAGTTTCAGGAAAAACATATTGAATTATGCTATTTACTATTTAGTAATTGGTAAACATATATCTCCGTGTGGTGACGGATTAAGAATACAAGAACACTCCGTGAGAGACGGAGAACTCGAAAATAAACCCTGTGCCAACACGCCTGGTCAGCGCGGCACAGTAGACCATAATCCCTTCCAAAAGGAGGAGGCCCGTGCCCAACAGTGGGACGTAAATGGGCTGGAGAGAGAAACATATTTGACTTCGTTTATCTTATATAATAACACACTCATTAAAATGTATACAAATAAATAAAATTAAAATCTCTGGTGTAACGCACAAATACTACATTAAGGGTGATTAAGGTAATCTTTGGATTGGCTATACCGATTTTGACCGGACTTCCATTGGTAGATAGTTATTGTTACAGAGAAAGGAAGTTGCAGGGTAGCTTACAAATAAATGCTATTATTTTCATACCTCTTCTCTCTCCAGTCCATAAATGTCCCACTGCAACTGTCAGCTCGGGCCTTCTCCACTTTTTAAAAGGCATTAAAGTCTCCTATGCCGCGCTGACCAGACATGTTGGCATAGAGTTTAGTTTCTAGTTTTCCGTCTACCACAGAGAGTATTACCGAGTTGTCTTTTACAGCACCCTGGAGCGGATTTGGGGTGGTGACACTTGTATTTTTAAACCGTTACTACACGGAGATATAATACCTATGGCACATCTATTACAGCATCCTCAGGACTTGCCTTCATGTCAGTCTGTCTGTCTCAAAGTTTGTAAAGTAGGGCATGGGACAATATTTTACACAAAGTACTTTTCGTAGACATAATAATATTTTCCAACTTAAATTAAATAACTAGAGTCTGATATTATTCCTTTTGTTAATTTAAAAGTAACAACTTTAATTGCAAACCAATTTAGCTCTGAGCTAAATAGAATATGATTTTAATTAGTTTTGTTTTATTTATCTGATCTTCATTATTAATTAATATTTTAAAATAATTAAGTGTATTGGTGAAGTTTATAGGTCAATTGCATCAGTACCGCAACGTTGGGGTAATAACAGTATGTGCGATGGTGTGATTTAATATTATTAATTTTTTAATGATATTAAACATTATCTCACAAGTTCAAGACTCGATTAAATTAAACTTTTCCGTTGCATCATTAATTTATTTCGTTATTTTACTCTTTTTGTATAGGAATTTCAAAAAACTGAAAAAGTTTTAATTTATTAAAGAGCTGTTCTATATCCAAAATGGCGGACGCTCATACAAACATTTTTTACTCACTTAGGTACAGAGTAAACGAAACCAGCCTGCTAACTATTGCGTTATTAGCTTTAGTAGTTTTATCTGTGGGTTAATTCAACTCCCTACTTTATGCTTAGAGAAAAACAAAGTATGTATAAGTAAGTGAATCTTACAGCAACTGTGTTTGTGTCTCTGTCTTAGATAAAACTCTATGGTTCAAAGTAATATAAAGGCTTTGATTAGAAATGACTCACAGTATTAATGTCTCGTAGATTGCTAAGCAGTCGATTTATAATGCTCAATAATAAGTACAGTATTGTATTTGATATTCGTAATTCATCAGATATTCAGAACAGGTTGCTCTTATACGCTTGAATATAATATTACTTTGCATGTATTACATAATATTGAAACGTTTACTTTGTATATACTCCTATAAGCGAGTGTTTGAATAAATGATTGCGGTTAAATTTAATATTGAAATTATACTTAGATTACGTACATAACGTGGAAGACGATAAGAGAGAAGTCCCGTAGCGTTGTCGTAGCGTTGACGCTGCCTGCTAGATCTAATCTTCGTATAGGTCAAATTTAAGAATAGAACACAGATTTTTTTTTAATATCGTAACTAAAAATGTATGAAAAATAACCTTTTTATTTGCAATTAACTATATTTTTTTATATCTTAAATAACAAAATGTACTAATTAAAATCTTACGATAACCATGTAAATTTATTTAAATATATGTATAGTAGTTGTACCTCCCAGTTCCGATTGCGTACTTACTGCAGAGGAGAAGCTATTCTAGCACCATGTGGTCCTATTTCTTTTTAAAAATCCGTGACACACTACTGCACCTCTCATCTGCACATTTCTTGGCTCCATTTAGGGTTACTTAAAACACGTATAAAACAGCAGTTATATACCTACCATTGGTAATTATTCTGTTATATCAAAATACTACGGATGATTAAATAGTTTCTCGCTCTCTTTCCAGCTCATTGATGTCCCAGCTTTGGGCATGGGCACCTCTACTTGTGAAGGATTATGGTCTAGCGTGCCGCGCTGACCACGCGTATCAGCACAGGGTTTAATAGCGAGTTTTCTGTCTCATAGAGAGTTATCTATATACAATATCCCTTGGCTGGCTTTTACAGCACCCTAGGAATAAAATATTACTTATACATAATATACAGAAATCGGTAAATAACAAAGAATTATTTATTAACTTTGTGAGAACTTTGTAGTTATTAATGCTATTTGCTTATTCGAAAAAGAACGTTACAATACAGAGATTGTGCCAACACAATAGATGTTTGATCAAATATTAATATTTATTGAGAAATAAATAAGTCGATCTTGTTATCCAGGACACTGGTGTACTTGTTGGAACTATTGGAAAAAGTTTCATAGCTATTCACATGGAAAAGCATTACAAAAAACATGTTGCTTTAACATTTATATTATTTATCAAGCAACGAAATATTTATGAAATCATTATCATTGTTTTTAGCAATGTGGGTTTTGCTCGTACCAGTGGCACTCTATTGTCTTTGCCTACCCCGTAGGAAAAGAGCGTGACGATATGATATTTTTAGCAATATAAATTCCAATTGAGATAATTTTTATTTAATATTAACTTCTCGTAGGTTAAAAAAAATAGGAAATATGTCAGCTACGAAAGAAAAAGATACAGCCATTACGTTCAACATAAATATAAGGTAACTGAACATGAAGTATAAAGTAAATATAAGTGTCGAAAACTTACTACAGGAAGGGCTATCTAAGAAATCCAGCAATGTTTTTCTAGCAGATACAATTAAATTCGTAAGCTGTTTACGATAATTTTGAGAAAATTGTTTTAAAAAGCTTAATTTATATCACTCATTTATATCATCATAGCTTAACTCGTATCATTATTGTTTTGACCATCGCTTTTAGGAACAAGCCACGTATAAAGCGTATCGGTTTCGTAACACAAGTGATATACCTACTCTTTGTGATATGTAGCTCGTTGAGTTTTCACTTTGTGAACTAAACTGAACTAAACTCACAGTATTCTGCAGTGTCATACTGCAGAATACTGTGAGTTTAGTTCAACGAAGCAAATCATTTTGTAAACTTCTAAACTAAACATGCACTTAGTATCTTCATCAAATAGTTTTTCTATTGCGCTGTAATTTAGTGATCAAAAGTTGCTCGTCTTTTCGTGCATACATTTAGTCGGCTGATATCATGAATTTATTTATAGTGCTAATGACCATGTATGTTTTAAAAAGTGTTAGAGAATATCATGTTTCTTTAGGTATATAAGGTTGCGATGCGTGCGCACAATATGTCACTCTAAAGTTAGTTACAAAGGATAATGCGAAAGATACGGTACCTACACATTTGTTTTATTTATCAGCTCGCGTACGAAGCTAATAAAAATGCGTTAATAAAAAGAATCTATCATTGTATTAATCTATGTAACCGAATTTTGAAAGTAATTTTCACCAGTTTGTATTTGGATTATATACAAACATTTTGCACATGACAATGCAATACCTAATTAAAATAATAGTCACGATTTTCACGCGTGTTTTTTTGGTTTTAGAATTAAACAAATTATTACCATTCAGTTCTATGTCTAACAACGAGTTATAGTAATTGAAAATAAATAAACACAATGACTTTCATCATTTTCAGAGTAATTTACTAATAAGATAAGGTAGTTAAGTAGGTAGGTTAGTAAGCGTGAATATAAACTTGTTTGATGTTTACATCCAGAATGGTATGATAAATGACCTCGTTTCCTTTCACAACCTTAAGTTTGTATTAAATTGGGAAATTTAATAGAAAACATTTAGTATAATCCTTACTATATAATATTATAAATGCGAAAGTAACTCTGCCTGTCTGTCTGTTTCCAAATTCCACGCGGACGGAGTCAAGGGCAACAGCTAGTATTTATATAAAATTATTTATCTATATTTACTAAGTAAATATATGTAAGCGTTTTTGAATAAATTATTACAAATATTTGTAAAGTCTTTTATTAGACTATTCACAAATATTTGAATAGACATGAGCCTCTATCGTTCATTTATGTCAAAGTTATTTTTAATGGAGCGTACATACTTAGTTCAAAAAAACACTCTTCACGTCTTTTTCAGGAATTAATAAATAGTCTTAATGTTGTCCTATGTGATTCTATTTCATTTAAGTATGTTTTCTTTGCATTATTAGTATCTTGTCCGTATATTATATTTAGCTCCCTAGCCTATAAGTTTTAACACAAAGAATACTTACCCGAGCTAAGATAATCGTTAAGATAATCTTACATATAAAGTACTACCGACATCTTTCTTACAATTTCTTTTCTCACCCAGCATTTGTACACCACATAAAGCCTTCTCTTTGACTAAACGTAGTCCATCCAAAGGTTGTCTAGAAGAGATTGCAGCATGTCATTGTGATAAGACTGCCAATAATTGGTACAATTATTGTGCTATATTATTGTTAACATAGACTAAGCTACTGTAATGTGAATTGGAGTACAATAAAGAGTAATCTATCTATCTATCTATTTGTGTAGCAGTTTAATCAATATTTTTGGGTCAGGATAAAAACATTTGTAAATGGTAAGCAGGAAGTTAATTGAGAGAAGGGCGTTAATCTCAGGAAGCAATATACGGCCTGAGGCATGATGTCGTCTTCTTAAATTACTGCAAATCTAACGCAATGCTTGATTAAACTATTTCCGAACAAATTAAGTGAGCCAACCGAGTTAGACTTCACAAGATTGAACCCAATAAAGACGTAATAGCATTACGTCCTTAGGGTATACCATAATCAAATTGTGAAGTATTTTTAAACAAATTCTTAAGCCACAATATTAAAAATAGGATTAAAAAAATAATTAATAATAGTAAGTAGCATGAAGGTTTGTACGACAGAGACGACCAATTGAATTACTGGAAATTTCTATTACATACTTCTTAGTATATAAGCACAGTTAATAACTACGTGTTATATGTCGTCAGTCGTTACGACATCTACAGTAATTCTGTAAATATATGAAAAATGCGTCGATTAACTAAAAGTCAAGATATCATACACTAAAAGTTATACAGAAACCATTATGCTGATTGCTCTTTTGTTTAGACTGGCAGATACACGACAGTTTCAGTGTTGTATATTTGGAGATATTTAGCGTCCTGACTAAAATACTCGTATATTAACATATAATAAATAATAAGTAACTAACTATGTACTGGCATATGATATTCTTAAAATTAATTAGTAATAATAATATCACTGTCGAAATAATAGTTTATTTCGAAAGTGATAATATTGTTTTTTCTGTTGTTTCTTCACATTATTCTGAGACTACAGTTATTTATCCTCGTACTAGTATTGTAAAGCTGCAGAGTTTGTTTGTTTGAACGTGCTATTCTTAGGAACCACTTGTCCGATTTCTTTCAGTGTTGGATAGTACTTCGAGAAATGCTTTAGGCTATAACTATAACATAAAGCTGCGACATATATATAGCATAAAGGAGCGAAGTATTTGTGAAAAATGTAATAAACCCGTATTAAGTCGCAAGCAACAGCTACTGTAACATAAATTAATAATAATATCTATTATTTTGACAGTGATTTTATTTCCTGTTGCTTTATTATCTTCATATAAATACTAATATTATAAAGCTGAAGTGTGTTTGTTATTTTGTTTGAACGCGCTAATCTCAGGCACTACTGGTCGGATTTGAAAAACTCTTTCAATGTTGAATAGTACATTTATCGAGAAAGGCTATAGGCTATATAACATCACGCTGCAACCAATAGGAGCGAAGCATTAGTGAAAAATGTTGCAAAAACGGGTAAAGTTTTCTAAATTCCACGCGTACGGAGTTGCGGGCAACATAGTACATATATTATACAGCTAGTCTTCATATAATTCCGAGACTACAGTTAATCACAAAATATAAACCTGGCTAGGCCCGCATGTGCCCCGAGTGGAAATCAAAATAAGAAATACCAACAACTGGGCATCAATGAGTATAGGTACATAAATAACATCTTTCATATTTCATGGTCACTTTTATATGATTAGGTACATTAAATTGAGTAATATAAGAATATATTAACATATACTTAATTCTAAGTTTTTCATGCTAAAGCCCCGTTAGGTCAAATTACCTAAAATCCATTATACAAACACGCAAGCCGCGACGCCTCGATTCTTTCGCTAGCTTTGCATACAAAAATTTTATACAAGCACAATCACCCCTAATATAAATATTATTGTAATAAAAATATTACGATGTTGGTATTACTTCCTACACTATATTGCGATTAAATTACACGATTCGAATTAATATTTAGAATTTAGAAATAAAAGAAAATAAATATATTGTACTACTATTCATCCATCAACCTTTCTCAGTCCACTGCTGGACATAGGCCTCCCCCATAGAACGCCACAACGTGCGGTCTTGCGCTAACTGCATCCAGCGGCCCCCGGCGTATTTGACGATATCGTCGGTCCACCTTGTTGGGGGCCACCCCACGCTGCGTCGTCCGGTTCGTGGTCGCCACTCGAGGACCTTCCGTCCCCAACGGTCATCAGATCGTCGAGCGATGTGGCCTGCCCATTGCCACTTCAGCGTGCTAACTCTTCGGGCTATGTCGTACACACCAGTCCTTCTACGGATCTCCGCATTCCGGATCTTATCACGTAGGGAAACACCGAGCATAGCCCTCTCCATAGCACGCTGCGCGACTCTGAGTTTTGTTATGAGGCCGACATTCAGGGACCACGTCTCAGTTCCGTAAGTCATCACTGGTAACACACACTGGTCATAGACCTTTCTTTTCAGGCACTGAGGTATTTTGGACGTGAAGATGTGCCTAAGCTTCCCGAACGCTGCCCAGCCGAGTTGGATTCGTCGGTTGACCTCTTTCTCGAAGTTGGATTTGCCCAACTGGACTGTTTGTCCTAGGTAGACATAATGATCGACAACTTCGAGAATCGCATTCCCAACAGATACTGGTGCTGGAGTGACATGGACATTGAACATGACCTTGGTTTTATCCATGTTCATCCTCAAACCAACCCGTTGGGAAACACTGCTGAGGTCATTGAGCATTGTGCCAAGGTCCTCCAGGGATTCTGCCATGACCACGATATCGTCTGCAAATCGAAGGTGAGTGATGTATTCGCCGTTGATGTTGATGCCGAGTCCGGCCCAATTGAGGAGCTTGAAAACGTCTTCCAATGCAGCGGTGAACAGTTTTGGGGAAATTACATCCCCCTGTCTGACACCCTTCTGCAGTGGAATTGGTCTTGTGCTCCCATCCTGGATTCGGACTGACATAGTGGCGTTTCTATACAAACACTTCAGCGCTTCGATGTACCGGTAGTCAATTTGGCACCGCTGGAGGGACTGCAGCACCGCCCAAGTCTCGACTGAATCGAAGGCCTTCTCATAGTCCACATACGCTAGACACAAAGGCCGATTATACTCCTCAGCCTTCTGTATAATCTGGCGCAGCGTATGTATGTGGTCTATGGTACTAAAGCCTTTTCGGAAACCGGCTTGTTCGGGAGGCTGGAAGTCGTCGAACCTGCGCGAGAGTCGATTTGTAATGACTCTCGAAAACAACTTATAGACGTGGCTCAAGAGCGAGATAGGTCGATAGTTTTTCAAGCGGGTTTTATCGCCCTTCTTGAAAAACAACACCACCACGCTCCTGGTCCACGCCTCTGGAACGATGCCCCCGAGGATGACAGAATCGAACAGCTTCTGAAGGGCCACAAGGACCGGCTTGCCGCCCGCCTTCAGGAGCTCCGTAGTGATTCCATCATCACCCGGTGCTTTACTGTTTTTAAGCTGCTTGAGAGCCATTCTGATCTCGTACAGGCTGACGTCCGGGATGTCCTCGGTATAGTGCCGGGTTAGCTTGGATCGTGGATCTTGGACCAAGCCGACAACAGGAGTTTGGGATGTCTTGTACAACTGTCCATAGAACTGCTCAACTTCACTCAAGATCTCATCTTTGGAAGAAACGACAGTGCCGTTGTCGGTCTTCAGTCTGGTTAGCTGGCTTCGCCCAACAGACAGATCTTTTGCGAACACTTTGGAGCCTTGGTTCCGCTCTATCGCCTCTTTGATACGCTTGGTATTGTAGAGGCGAATATCGCGTCGCACAGATTTCGAGATCTGTCTGTTTAGCTGCCTCAGCATAGACCAGGAGGCTGGAGACTGCACCGTCATCTCCCTCCTCCGTTCCATGAGATCAAGAGTGTGGTCAGAGAGTTTATTGGTTCTAGGAGCACGGCGGGTCCTGAAAAATTTCGACCCAATTGTGTGCACAGTTTCCACAAACTTGTTGTTCATATCGTCCGCTGTTTCGCACTCGTCTAGGCATTGGAAGCGATTTTGGAGTTCGAGCTGAAAGCTTTCGGGGTTTTCGTACTCGGCAGGTGTAGGACGTACTGTAGACTTCATCAGTCGGGACCGCTCGGCTTTGACACGGATATTCAATGTGCCTCGTACCATTCGGTGATCGCTCCCGGTTTTCACCCTATTGATCACAGAGACATCATTGAATATTTGCCGTTTGTCCGACAAGATGAAGTCTATTTCATTCCGTGTCGAACCATTAGGGCTTATCCAGGTCCATTTCCTTTGTTGTGGTTTTTTGAAGAAGGAATTCATCATGAAGAGATTTTCCTTCTCCAAAAAATCAGCCAACTTCTGCCCCCTCTGGTTTCTCTGCCCGAATCCGAATTGCCCCACTCTCAGCTCACCGCCTTTTCCTTTGCCTAGTTTCGCGTTAAAGTCTCCCATAACCACAGTGAACTGATTTTTGGACGAGTGGATGGCCTTCGAGATGTCCTCGTAGAGAGCCTCCACCTCGTCGTCGGGGTGTGCCGAGGTCGGCGCGTAGACCTGGATAACCTTCAAAGAATACCGTTTGGTTATTCTGAGTATCAGGTACGCTACCCAGCTCGACACACTCTCAATCCTCTCCACGTTGGCTACGAGAGACTTGCGAACGATAAACCCGACACCACCCTGCGACAAGTCGTCGCCTTCCCGGTGGTAGAGCAAGTTTCCGGACCGGAGGGTTATCGTGTCCTCCCCCTCTCTTCGGACTTCTGACAACCCTACAATGTCCCACCGAATCTTGCTCAATTCCTCTTCCAGCTCGGCGATCTTCTCGTCAGTCCTGAGCGTGCGGATGTTGTGTGTTACCAGGGCCAGAGTCTTTTTTGTTTGGTGGCCGGATCTCGACCGGAGATTCTTAGCACCCCGTACCCCACCGTTACCAAGCCCGCCACCGTGAGCCGGAATAGCGGGGTCGCCGTGACTCGGGGCCGTTGTGGTTTTGCCTTTCATGTGGGGGGTTATTGCCATAATCGCCACGCTTGGCAGGCGGGTTGGCGATCGCAGTAGATGTTGTGTTACTCAGGAGAACGCTGCTGCCCGTTCTCCTGGTGATCCCTTAGTCGCCTTTTACGACACCCACGGGAAGTGATGGGGAGGTGCAATATTCTGTGCCGGCACCCCACGGCAACTACTACTACTATTATGGAATAAAAAAAGATATAAAAAAATGGATTAAGAATACAAGTGTCAGCACCTCGTTTTGTCCCCAAGTCAGCTAAGGAATGTTATAAACAGCTGACATCTTCTGATGAACAGAAAACATGAACGCTATGCCAACACCGATTAATTAGCACGACATAGTAGACCAAATACGTAGCCAGCCCTTCTTATGTGTAGGAGGTCCGGCCTAAACGTGACACATATCTATTATCTTCTGTGCTCATGCTCTCTAGCTCTATTTGGGCTTGTCAGTCCAGAAATGATGCGATTATTTAGGTAAAAAAGTGTTTCAAATTATAATTATACACACACTCTTCAATTTTATCTGTTACAGATAAATTGGTGATGATGTTTTGTTTTTAATATTTTTTTTTTAATACATATATTAATGTATGTAACGGAATCTTTGAAAGTACTTTTTACCTACTTACAGTTGCATTGATCTGAAATTTAGCACCCTTAACAAGGATCGATGACAGTGCAATAATTTAAAAAAAACTATTTAGGATATTCTAAATATGTAATAATAAATAAAAAATGATGATATATATTATCATATTTCAAATTTGATTTCGGTTTCATGTACCGTTGCGTGTACTGTTCGAATTTATAAAATGTAATATCAAATGCGATAAGAGAAAATGAAAACTGCAAATTGCCGTGTAAATTTATATAGTTCAGTATCTCGATAGCGACTAAAATAATAGTTTTTTGTGAAGTAGACCGCTGCGATCATGTATAGCTTAATGCTAAGTCTTGCAGGCAAGTATTTTCAAACAGTTTTTTCAATAAATTTCAGACACATATTAAAGTTAATGTTAAAAAAGTTGAAAAAGTTAATGTAACCTATCGAAAAATATATCAAAAAAAGATAAATTTAAAAAGGAATCTGAATTATAATTATTTCAGATAACATGTTTTAGTTTGGTTGGTAATAATTAATTACTTTTGTTAAATCATTTTCAAAACAGATTTTTTTTAGATCGTTTTTTAGATTACTTTCTTGTAAAATAGTATAAAATTTGACTATTTTTATTTACAGTGTATATGAATGAGTCTGGTGAAGATAAACCGAAGCGAGGACGTGGTGGTGGTGGTTCAGGTCATACAGCTATACCTTATATACGACATAGAGGTGAAAGCATTTACGAGAGAGATTAAATCTGTAGTCTTCAATCAAATAAACTGTAACAGAAATATATATTATCGCATTTCATTATAAGGTTTTTGAAAAAAATATATATATAATAATTCGGAAGATTGAAATAGTTTATCCATTTCAATCAATTGGAAAAACGTTGTTCAAAGAATATAAACTATTGCACGCCGGAAGGTCGCAGACGCCGCTGCGCACTCGTCCTGAATATGAGCATCGGATATGCTCGAAACCTGGGTCGACATCTTCGATCCCAAAACTGTGAGTGTTAGCCGGTAATATAGTATTTCTAATATTATTTTAATATAAAATAATCGCTATAAGATTCGATAAAACGTTACAATGGATTGTTTTATTTGCTTTCTTAATTTTTTTTCATAAATATTATATTTACTAGTTTCTATATGACTATAATTGACCGCACTTTTGTTTAGAAGGGTTTTATACAAGCTTGCTAATAAAATAAATAAATAAATAAATATTCATGGACATCACACACAACGTCCTCTGGTCCCAAGCTAAGCTTATATGCTTGTGTTATAGGTACCAGAATACGGATATACTATATATACTAGTTTTTTTTTGTAAATACATACTTATAATACATAGAAACACCCAGACGCAGAACAAACACTTGTATGACATTTCTAAACATCACACAAATGATTGTCCGAGGCGGGAATCGAACCCGCGACCTCATGATAGGCAGTCCGTTACACGAACCACTAGACCTAATTAATTTAACACTTTTTTTTTTCTATCAAAGTCCAATCGTTAAAATAATGTCGTATATAATCGTAACAAATTCCAGTATACTCGAAAGGGCTATTTAGTAGCCATTAGTAATCAACATTTTAGTGAAGGCCTAAAAATATTGATTATCTTTTCACCGTTTTTAGAACACCATGCCTAAACTAGTTAATTATTCTTTACTATGTCTAACTTTTAATACACAATCGACATAATTATAACAAATTACGGAAGGCCATAAACTTTGTGCTATCGGAAACGGGTATCTTCTCTAAATTGAGTTAGGACTGATTTAGGTTATTTTCCATTGCGACCGCTCAAAGTTTCTTTGTAAGCCCGGTACGGTAACATATTCATTATTCATATTTTATACCCTGTAACACTTTCGTGACTCTCTCTCCAGCCCAATTACGTCCCACTGTTGGGTACGGGCCTCCTCCCTATGGAAGGGATTATGGTCTACTGTGCCGCGCTGACCAGGCGTGTTGGCACAGGGTTTATTTTCGAGTTTTCCGTCTCTCACAGATGATGTTATCTGTGTGCAATATCCCTTAACTGACTTTTACAGCACCCTTGGGAGGAGATGGGGTGGATACACTTGTATTCTTAATCCGTCACCAAACGGAGAAATTAACGTGTAAATTTCGTTACTCATAGCAATGAAATTACTTTTTTTATAGGTTTTAACTTTTTAGTCACTATGGTCATATACATAACCATGGTGGCTGAAAAATCTTTAAAACGTCGCCGCGTCGAGATAAATATAAAATATAGAAAGAGAGTAAAATATGAAAATGCTTTTTTCTATTTATGAAAAGTAAAGTGCTTGCTTGTGAATTAACTTGACGATCTTAACAAAAGATTAGAAATTTACTACGTCTACTGCGTGATGAATTTATTAAATAAAAAGCCGGTTTCTTTATTGAATAAGTACCTACACTAAATTGTAAGAAACGGAAAATTCCAAATTTAAATGTTTGTACAATTTACCCTTCTTTAGCAGTTAAGGTTATGTTTAAGTATTAGGATTTAGGACATATCATATGGGATAGAACACAGTTTTATCAGAGAGTGAGCCATAAAGTAGAAATAGATTTTATCTTCCCAATGACATGTTTGTTTTATTGCTTGTAAAAACGACTTTTGTAGTTTGCGAAAACTATTATGTCATTGGAAATAATCTTATCCTCTTTACGTTATTGATCAGATCATGATTTAGCCAGGTTAAATTTACGTATCATCAAGATTGATTGTGTATCTACTATATGGTAGATGTGTGGGTTAGAAGAATTAAATAAAATCAAGTTATGATTTAATTAAATTTTACTAATTTATTATTATTTCTCTATTATATTAATATTATATTACGAGTATATCACAGTCTTCACTTTAGTAAGTGGATTATTTTTAGTGTATTACACAAATTGAACCATTAGGCTGTTCTATAAATACATTTAAGTGTATTGACTAGTGGATGATTTTAATTAATTTAAGTATAAAATAGTTGCATTATTACGTGTGCCTCTGAAAAATGAAATATTATACATTAGACGTGTTCCTAATTACGTGTTTCTATAAAATAGTACCACATATTGTAAATAAATTAACTTATACCAAATAAAATGATCATCACCACTAGACTATAACCCGTGACCCCGGAATACCGTCCAGTCGCCTTACCAACTGAGCTATCTATATATTTCTATATATTTCTGCAAATGTAAACTTCCGCCGCTACTTTTCTCAACACAGATCACCCAATAGATCCCGCACGCAAGGCCATCAACGGTCACTGAACGTAAGCGCTATTCTCGCATAGTTAATATTGCAGCTACCAATAAAACGTATTACTCTATCTATACCCTGCAAACCGCGTCTTCCTCCATCGTTGGTATTTTTAGTTGTTACCAAAAATCCATCTATGCTCTATCGAATGGATGTGATCTGTGTTAACCGTGGCAAAGGTTAACACTTGCAAAAAATCAAGATAGCTCAGTTAGTAAAGCGATAAATGGAACTTTCTTAATTAAGTCTACATCGCATCGATGAACACCATCTAAGATTGCCAATTTATTGCACAAAATAAGATCTATTAGGTACTTATGCTTGAACTGCCCCACTTACATAACGTAAATTATCTTTTTAAACAACATAACTATAATTATGCTTTACTGTATATCAATCTTAGTATATTAATCTCTATTATTTGAATGTAGATATATTTAGGCAACTTCTTTCTAATATTTCTAAATCGAGAAACAAATATCTAAATTTATATTATTGAAATTGTAAAATAGTTTATTTATTATTACTTTTAATATTGAACGTGCTTCTTGTTAGTGTCCGACTGAAACTGGTTTTCCGGCCGAAACCGAATGTTCGGCCGAAACCGAAACCGAAACTCACGTGGTCAAGTATAAAATTTCTTCAAATACTGATATTTGGTGCATTTTACCTACGAGTATTATTTTGCATTAATTAGGACATGAAATGGAGACACAGTATATTAAGTTCGTTGGAATCATTTATTTAATATAATTTAAAAAAATATTAATAACATTTTTATATATTTTTTTTAATTATATTGTCATAATTCCCGAACAGGGCCGTCAACGCGTTGCCGCGGGAAACGAAGTTAGGCGAGCATGCGTGTGCATAAGCTGAGACACAAGTTTCGGTTTCGGCAAAAGTTTCGGCCGATTTTGGCCGAAACTGAACTTTCGGTCGGACACTACTTATTGTACTTATTTAAAAATAAAATTATGCTTAAAATACCTTATAATGTTTAAGTACGTAGCCATACATACTTAGATATTGTAAAATATATATTTGCTTACATTAATATTTTTTCTATATGATGGTATTTAAAATTCTTCTAGAATCTTAATAATAGCGAAATCAAGTGAGTATATTTAATAGGGATTAGAGAAAAATATCTTGTACCTTTAAAATACAATAGAATCGGTCTATTTATACCTTAATCTCAAGTATGATTTTGAATTCCACGAGTATTACAGTCGATACGAAATCTGGTTAAGCATTTTGTTTGTGGTTGAACCGTTGGAACATCAGCGGCGTTAATTACCAAGTTAGCGCCTCTTTCGATTTCCATCGGTCGGCATTTTAAAAGCTTCACTATTTTTTTTATTCGTTATTATTTCTATACTTCATTATTTCTTCACATATAAAAGTTAACTCATTTAATTTTTAATAGATTTCGCATTAAAAGATTTTTCGGCGTTCCGTTTTATCTACTTTTCATAAGTTACAAAGCTGTTTTCACCGCTTTCACAACGTTTGATTTGTCTATTAATGTTTTATTTGTTCATTCAATCTAATATACTTGATTCATATTTTTAGGTATAACAATAATTGACTAGAATATTCAAGTTTACTCGATTTTATACAATATGAATTTACATCTGAGCACGTAATTTTACAGTCCATGGGCGTAGTCAGATGATGGTGTTAATAAGGCCTGAACAGAAATACCGAAAATTGTCCCAACAATCCAGATTCGAAACTATTTCCGCTAGATTTAGTGCTTTTTAGCTCATGAGTCATGACCTCCCCTCTCAAAGTTAAATTTTAAAAAAATGTAAAATCTGATTACGCCCATGCTATAGTCATTGGCTATTCCTACAAAATAGTGCATTGGTCGCTAGTAAGAAAGCTTATAAAATAAACAAATAAGTTATGTCTAGTAAATATGGTTTACTATTGAAATATAATCCTATATAAATATTACGTTTAATAAGCTTAAGTCATGGGTTATAAGACTAAAAAAATAAATTCAAAGTACCTAGTACTGTTTCGGTAAATATCGACTATAACTTTATGACTAAAAGAAATTGCTTTAGAGTTTGATATAGTCAAAGTGGAGTGAAAAAATATTTAAACATTAAAATATCTGACTGTAAAGTAAAATGTTTAAAAGTAAATCAGTTTATAGTTTAAATAACGTTACTGTAATGACGTAACGTGCAAAAAAATATAATTTTTTAATTGTATTACGATATATACTACTTAAAAACAATTGATCCCATTCCAGGCAATTCATAATAAGTAAATCTATGCATGATTGTATGCATTCCTTACTGTGCTAAATTACTTAACTTTGTAAGTATATAATTGAACTACTATTACGGGATATTATGACTTGAAATCATCCACTCTGAACGCATCAGTTCATTAATTCGAGTACTAATATATATAATGCAATGGACCCATTCATTATTTCGCACAGTATGAGATATCATATTGTATATATTCACTGTTAATCACTTTATAGTCCGAGGATCGAGTTCCTTGATTCCTTTCTAGGATACCGACGAGACGACAGGAGTTTGTTCTAAGCCGGGTCGTCGCGAAGGCAGGGCTTGTCACCCTCAGAGGTAATTTGGTCGAGACACGCAACAAAGTACACCCATGCCTTTGTATAAGGATCCTCTTCGCTTATTCCTCCATAGCCCATTAACATCGTCTCCTTTTAGCGCAATGTTACTCTCTGTAAAATGAAACAGAGTGTAAAAAAAATAGGATATACAACGACAGACATAGCCTGTTTTAGAAGCGCCCTGTATCAAAATTTGTTGGGAGGTCTAAAGAAAAGGTCTATTATTTTTTAATCTGATTAAAATATCAGTCTTTAGATGCATCTCTAAATAGCTACAATTCAACGTAGCGTCATAATAAAAGAAGGACGTATTAATGATATGTGTAAACAGAAGAAACAAATTTAACTTTATTTACCTAAGTGATTCAAATTCTCATGTTGTGGTAATAATTCTTGTATGTCGTTGACTATTCGTGTGATTTCCTGCGTATCTTTAATGATACTGCACAGTTCTTCTTGGTTGAAATCCGGCGTGATTTGCTTACACAGCAAGATTTGACTAATCACGTTGCCAAAGTTGGACGGACCAGCACGATTTTCTGCATCAAACAATGGAAAACTGTTAAATTAATAACACAAGAAACCACTAACAAGCAGTAAATCATAACCCAGTGATTTTTTTTTCTTTTATTTAAAAGCTTTGTCGCTTAGCGACTATATGGCCCTGTGAGAACTAGTCAACAACAGTTACAACAAAACGGAAAACTTCAACAACAAAATAATAATAAAAAAGATACACAACAGTCTCACATCCAATTCAGCTAAAATATATAAATATTTAGCTCTGAACAGTGGTGTCAATGAGTATAACATCACTTCAACAAAAATTTTAACACAATAACCCAGTGATGCAGTCGGGAAAAAGAAGTTAAATAGAATTTATTAAGCGAGTCTCCTTATCGAGGGTGGTTTTTGGTATGTATTCCAAAACTACGGTTGCCAGCTATAAAAAAATTAAAATAAAGCATATTTGTTAGTATTGGTGTTATTTATTTTTATTACTAACAATTATTCAACTCTTTATCATATTCCTTAATCGAGTTGGATATCGAGTTGAATATGGAAATACAGCAAGTATATATTTATCCATTTGCATAAAAGTGTATTTATATATTCACTTTTACGCAAATAGAAAACTAAACGAGAATATAAGAGAAAATAAACGCTTTTAGTTCAATAGCACCCAAAACGACATCCCTTGAATCTATTTTATCTTCAGACTCTAACCGAATAGGCTTTCAAAGCCAAGCTTAAACGTAGTTATGTACAACGTCACCGCTGTGTCTAAGCTGAGCTCCGTTTTCAATGCAAGTGCACGTACTGTCGCCATTTCAATCGAGACAATTACTTCAACGATAGCCTTTGTGAATAACCAACGCTTACAGTATTGTGTTGGGTGTAAATGTATAAGGTTATTATCCGAGAATTAATTCGTTAAAGTTTATAAATCATATCTTTCTTTAAAGTATAATAAAACTACTAAAACTACTAAAACTAATAAAAATAGTAAAAATCTATTTTCCGTGTGTTCATGAATTCAGAATATACATGTGTTTATTACACAGTTCCGCCAGGTAAGGGAAAACACAAACAAAAGGTAAGGAAATTAACATCTGTATTAGCATATTTGGTCAGTCTAGTAATAGAGTAGAATTAATAGTCTTGTTGTAGAGTAGACTCATGCCTAGGCCGAGAAAAAAAGGGAAGTCTGAAAATATTTTACAGAGAAAATTACTAGAGTACCTATAT
This sequence comes from Orgyia antiqua, assembly GCA_916999025.1. Classification (NCBI taxonomy): domain Eukaryota; kingdom Metazoa; phylum Arthropoda; class Insecta; order Lepidoptera; family Erebidae; genus Orgyia; species Orgyia antiqua. Next base: position 28,959,505 of record OU779862.1, read on the forward strand.
CGCGTTTGCAATGTTTAAACCTTCGTAAATAATAAATTAAATTGTAGTGGAAAAAGTGATCACCGCAAGCGGGACTCTTGATCGGCGTGATCACTTTTTCCACGTTCAAGTAAAAGCATAGCAAGTCAATTGCAAAATTAATAAATTACCTTCGTAAATAATTGAAGAGTGTCTGTGTTCTTTAACATTCTTAGACACATGGGCAATATAAATTGCTAGACTTTTATACAGAAATACTTCTAAGAGCCTAACGTAGGTAAGTTATGTTAGACAGGTAACATAAATTCATGATATGAATTGCTCATTGTCTACAACCCATTATCCCCAATTAGTTTCGAGGTCAGAATGATTTAATATATGTAGCTAAGACTACGCTATTTTGTTTTACTTTATAAATGCTATATTGTGTAAGTAATCACCGGGTTCAGAGTAATAACTGGAATTCTGCTTGTATACTTGTATAAAATTACAAATTAAGTGTTCTTAGTTATTTTAAGCCACGCGTTGGTTACATTATAACCTGAATTTATTCTTCTTGTTGGCCCATTAATATCCTACTTTTGCATACAGTTCTCCCACACTTCTGGAGGGTTCTAGTCTACTTATAGCACGCTGAATAGATGTTTTGAAGTTTTCCCTCTCTCACCGATTTGTTTACCTCGTTTCAGCTCATTCATGTCTCACGGTTGGCCACAGTCCTTCACTTTGGGAGGGATTATGGTCAATTATGCTGCCCTGACCAGGCGTGTTTGCACAGGGTTTAATAGCGAGTTTTTCGTCTCTTTCATAGGTGTACAATATTTCTTAGCTGGCCCTACGATGTCTTATCATTCTCATTCTTAATACGTCACCACATGGATGAAATTATATTGTTACAGTTTTTTCTCATTTATTAAAAATGTATCCACTAATATTACCACGATAGTTTATTAACTAAGTAAGAAAAGTAAGCCATACCATAATACGAAGTCATGTCCATGGGTACAAGTTGTACAAGTCGGTGGCACTTGGCGAGTTCCCTCAGCAGCAGTTGTGACATGAAATATAGAAGCACCATTTGAGGGTGTTCCGAACAACCTTCACCCGTTGATCTGTACAGTAAAAATTGAATAAGTGAAACGGTTTTAATTATCACATACAATTAAGAGAGTAGTAGTCAGTATCGTTTTCATTGTTTTGTGAGATTCACTTTAGTATGGTAGCATGGAAACTAGAAACCTGGATCGACATCATGGATCCCATATCAGTAAGTGTTATTAGCCTTACTTATTGGATGAGACGATGGATTTTGGGAAGGGTTGTTTGAGATTAAAACTTATCTCTATTAAGTATACAACTAATATACAATAATATACAACTAATATTATAAAGCTGAAGACTTTGTTTGTTTGTTTGAACGCGCTAATATCAGGAATTACTGGTCTGATTTGAAAAGTTCGTTCAGTGTTGGATAGTGCATTTTTGACGAAGGCTATAGACTATATAACATCACGCTGCGACTAATAGGAGCGTAATAGTGGAAAATATTGCAAAGACGGGAAAAAAAATTGCGTACAAATGCGCGGGAAAAAGCTAATTTACTATAGAAAAGAAAAATGTAGAACAAATGTCAACAATTAATTTGTTGCTATGATTGTAGATAGTACGTATAGAAATCACATATTAATTTGTTTAATGCGAATGTTGAGATGCATGTGTGGCGTCACGTGAATGGATAAAGTAAGGAATGAATATATTAAAGGAAGTCTGAAAGTGATGCCAGTTGTTGAAAAATTGAAGAATGAGCGGATTTCCTGGTATGGGCATGTGATGAGACGAGGGGAAAATAATATCGTTAGGAGAGTATAAATGTGGAGGGAAAAAAGTCGAGAGGAAGACGTATAAAAAGATGGATGGACTGTGTGAACAAGGACATGAAAGAAAGAGAAGTTAACACAGATATGACGGGTGATAGAAGACTATGGAAGAATAAGACATGTTGTGCTGACCCCAAATAATGGGATAAGGGCAGGACGATGATGAGGATGATGAATTACGGTATATAAATATGCAGTAACTTAGCACAAGTAACTGTTATTAATAAAACTAGTACCGTACGCGTGGAATTTAGTATTTTTCCCCCGTTTTTACATCATTTTCACTAATGCTTCGCTCCTATTGGTCACAGCGTGATATAATAGTCTATAGCTTTCATCGATAAATGGACTGTCCAATAAAAATGAATTTTTCAATTCAAACCATTAGTTCCTGACATTAGGGCGTTCAAACACACGAAAAAACTAATTGTTCAGCTTTTTAATATTAGTTTAGATATTATAGCCAGTCTAATTTGGAAATAAACAAATTGTATTGATTAACTTTCTTAAAGTGAATTTATAACAATAAACAGTTTTAATAAAAGTTGTGTAGGTACGCTACATAAATTTACCTTGAACTAATACTAACATAACAAAGTAAATAAATATCTTTGGTTAATTTAGAGTTCTACATAGCTTTATTATTTAATTGCGAACTAAAAGTTTGTTGCAGATTATCCCAAGATATAAATTATTTACCAAATCTTAAGCAAGACTTACTCTTTAACTTTAAAATGTATCGGTAAATAATTTAGTAAAGAGTTCGCAATCGATTAGAATCTCTTCGTAACTTTTGTGTGACGTAATTAGTTCTCTTTTGTTTCTGACATTAAAGTTACCGAATTTAGACCTTTGAAATGCAAATACGACAGTTCTATACTGGTAAAGTAACTTTGTTAAGATACAGGGTGGCGCAATAGAACGTGCATTTAATGTGTATAGGCTAAAAAAATAAATACAAAATGTATAGTTGAAATAAAAAATAGGACGATTAGGTAATTAAATGTAGTTTACTTTTTAAAAATGACATCATCTAAATGATGGCCCTCTCGAAGACGGCACTCCTCTAAACGCGAACGCAGATTTGTGAAAACTCTTGTCAATAAATCTGGGGTCATTGCTGCCATTTCTCCTAGGATATATTCCTTTAGCTTACTGATGTTCCTCGGATTGTTCATGTAGACATGTTCATTTTTTTTCATGTTCCAAAAATGAACCATAAAAACCACCGAAATATAGTCCGAAAGTAACGGTATGGGCCAGCAATCTCAAGCAAAGGAATTATTGTCCCTTTCTTCTTTGAAGATTCACGAGGACGAAACATCAACATTAACACCGACCTCTATGTTGCGATGTTAGAGGGATATTTGACTCCAGAACTTGCGAGATCAAGAATAGCGACGTATTGGACTTGGTTCTAACAAGACAGAGCGACTCTACGGCGGTTGTGAGACAGATGTTTCCTGCAAGACTAATTTTCAAAAGAGGTGATATCCCTTGGCCCCCACGTAGCCCTGACTTGACGCCTCTTGACTTTTTTTGTGGGGATACCTCAAACACAAATCTACATGAGCAATCCGAGGAACATCAGTCAGCTAAAGGATAATATCCTAGGGGAAATGGCAGCAATCACCCCAGATTTATTGACAAGAGTTTTCACAAATCTGCGTTCGCATTTAGAGGAGTGCCGTCTTCGAGAGGAGCGTCATTTAGATGATGTCATTTTTAAAAAGTAAACTACATTTAATTACCTAATCACCCTATTTTTTATTTCAACTATACATTTTGTATTTATTTTTTAGCCTATACATATTATATGCACGTTCTATTGCGCCAGCCTGTATTTACTTATTTGCATTTACCTGTATTGCTTAGTCCCTTATGCCATGTTGTGAATATAATAGAATTGAATCACTTTTACAATTTTATAAGATCTGTTGACTCTTGTCTTGCAAAGTCAGTTTTAGACAATAGCGCCAATTCTACGTGGACAACTAATCTGAACTAAAAAATGAAATTATACATATATAGTTTCAGTAACAAAATTCGGTAATGTTAATTGAACTTACTTGTTATAAAAACTGTGTATTATAGACTAAAGATTTTAATTAAAATACATGTGTACAACGAAATATACAAGTAATCAAAATACACCATAGTTGTTTTCATTTTTTAGTTAAGTTTAGTTGTTCGTGTAGAATTGATAGCAATGGCAAAAAAACGCCTGTCGCTAATAGTTGTATAAAAACCAATCATTGCCTTCCCAACTAATACTTAAATTCTAATCTAAGTGTAATACAGATTTTTATTATGAAGATAGGCATCTTGTGCTACTTGCATACATATAGTACCGTTGGTGTTTATTATTTTGTATTAAATGTCATACCATTTATTTATTTATTTAGAATAGGTTATTAATCTGAAACACAAACTCATGGCCACACGGGATATCTGTTTAGTTAGATAGATATCTAACTATTGTGTTCTACTCAATTTAATATTTATGAAACAACTTTATTAGCTTATGTCCCTTTCATTATTGATTTTATGCAGCAATTATGTCAGAGACTGAGTGCTTGTAGATAAATAAATGAATTCTGCGTTAACCCTTCTCAATTTGGTATGTCGGCAACTTCAATTTGATGTTCTCGTCTATTGATTTCTCGGAATTTGATCGGCAATAAAATACCTTTTATATCTAACCATAAGCTGCAGCCGTAAACCAATGAATTTTATTTGTTATGATGGATAAGAAAAAGGAATTTTATAGAATCACCGTGTAATGCGACTCCATTTTGGTTTTATGGAAAATGGTAACGAAATACCGAAGATATGGGAGTAGTATTGTATTGTAGACGTAATAGTTTAGCATTAGTTTATTTTTATATGAAGTGAGTGTGAAAAAATATACAAACTTTTTACAATTAGGCAGTACTAGCTGACTGGTTTGCTTCGTCGCCTCGACGCAGGCACGCCGTAATCGTCGCACTCGCTCTCGAAGTTCAGGACAGTCATGTGGTTGACCAATGTGTATGAGCAGGTCACGGAACAGAGCTAATTGTACGTTGATCTCTGTTATCAACTGTAACAAAATAAAATCTATTATTTACACATCACCCATGTTTTAGTTAATTCCAACAGTAATGTCAAACCAAATCTTAGGTACTTAATTACGTAATTATTCTCTGACCAAAGCTAACTTAAGTTCTCTCAGTATAATATAAAAATGTCGTTTGAATTATTATTATTTATTATTGAACATTTTTTTTCTAGATATAAAGTTAAATTACTCATTTCTGTTATTAAATTATTTTACATGAGACTATTCTATGCTTTTGTTTGTTATAAGTTAGGTGTTCTCAATATCATGGCAAATGTACTAATGTTCTATATTAATATAAAAAAAAAAAACAGAAAATAAAACAGTTTTAACGACTAACGCAAAAGAAATATGATCCATTTCTACAACTGAAGCCTAGACAAGGTAGGTTGGGGAGATACATATCGTAATCAATTTGGCGTAGCTACAGAATTGGGCTACGAATTGAAGAAATTGAGCATAAAAGCTTAATAGGGCTGTGTTTCGGTTGTACCGGTACGATAAATCTGGTAGATTGGCTACATGTACAAATAGTGACTGTAATTAGTGGCGAACTGAACGTCGATTCGTTGTCAGCCGCAAAGCCTCTCCTCATTTTTCAATTTCCACAGGCTATATTTTTTTATTAGATCTTCGAGAATAGATAAGTATTGAAATTTGTTGGAATTATAGTACGTTTTAAACATAAATATTACTCTCGAAATAATGTTACAAATTACGTATAAGACTCTAAATAATTTCGTAACTACGCCATTCTATTTCATGAAACTCCACCATAATAACAAGATATTTTAATCAAATCTTAGCTATTTAACATTTAAGTAACTATTTTAAAACAAATAATTTTGTTACTGTTATTTTTGTATTAAGATAAATATATAAGAATATTCTATTCTATTTAAGTCAAGTCAAGTCACTTTCCGCCAGTGTCTTGTGTATAACTTCGGACAAGAACATGCTAGTATCGTGATTCATGAAGATATTAGAATATGGCCGAAATACAAAAAAGTTTAATGAAAAATGTCAACTGATATAAGAGTATTTTTAACAGTATCTAGTTTTCAAAATCGTTGTATTAGTGTTTCACTAATACAACGATTTTGAAAACTAGATACTGTTAGACTCATACCTATCTATTATTAATAAAACACTTTCAATCATGCGCCCCTCCAAATACTTTCAACAGTTTGTGTAATCAGGTTTGATAGTCAGATACACATGTGTAACTTTAATATAAGTACCTTAGGGATTAAAAAGCCATTAATAAACTTTCATAATGTTTGAAGCAAAACAAAATTGTGCTAAATGGAATTTTCACAAGGTAAATTTCAAAACAAATCTAAATATGGCCAGTATTTCTTTTACAAGACTCATTAAATAGGCAGTTATTTGCATAACAAAAGAAGATAAAATCTGTTTCCTTGTTGTTCTAAATTCAGTATTTAGTCGTAACTTTGATTTGACAGGCTATCTCTACCCTGAACCAAAATAAGGCTTCAATAATAAGTAATTTTAAATAACAGATGGGGTTCACTGTTAATTGTGGAATACATTTCACATAGACCGCTGATTATATCTTCATATATTTCATTGCTTATTTAAAAATTCAAGGGTTGATATTGTATATATGTTTAAACATACTATAATTGCTTTATTCGCCTCAGCTCAGTTGGAGGTCACGCCCTCGACGGGAGTTATACGTGTTGTGTCGATGTGAGGGTGAGAATTACAAATGTAACATGTGGGCTTTGCATAAATATAGAATGTATCCATTGATAGTAGCATGTCACGTCGGTAATATCAATCACCTCAATACAACGTGGAATAGCGCCTTCAACGCTAATTTATAACCCGATAACTTCGTTGTGCGTCTAACGCTGTTAGCTTGTTTTTCTAGTATCATCTATCATGACGTATACCAGTTATTGGAAATAATATTGTTTTTCGTACAATAGACGCGTGTAGTGTGGTTCTGACAGCTAAATAAGTAACTGTGCTAGTAAATAAAACATGTATTTATTCAAGCGGCCCTATGTTATGACTGGTTACTATGGTCGAAACATGATTAATAGGCGATAAGAGTGAAAGTTTTATTAAGATTGCATCTTTGTTTTGAACTATTTCAGTTACCTTTGTTTGAATGAATGAAATTTGGTATTTTATTAATTTTGTAATTAAAAATTGACTTGCAATGGTTTTACTTAATAAATTAAATAGTGAATAGTGAAAAGGAAAATAGGAAAAGGTGATCACCGCAAGCGGGATTTGAACACAACAATTTAATTTATTAAGTAAAAGCATAGCAAGACAATTGCAAAATTGATAAATTACTTTAGTAATAAAAGTCGCGTCATTATTTCTGTCCAATTATGTTCTGTAAAAATACTAGGTGAGAATCAAGAATGTGCAAAACAGTCTCTATAGATGGCGTTGTACATCAAATGCGATGTAGACTCAATTGAGAAACATTGTAGTGGCGAAATTGGTTACTGTTAGCACGGCTGCAATAGCTCAGATGGCAGAGCGATGGAACGGTATACCGAGGTCGTGGGTTCAAGTCCCACTTTATTGATCACTTTTTCCGCTACAATTTAATTTATTAAATAAAATTTGGCTTAAAATGTTGATGACCACTTGATCTACTATAATGTAATGATTAAATTAGATTTGTGACAAATAAAAAATTATCAAAACAATCAAGTTCGAACCCCAGATACATTCTGAATTATGTAACTTAGGTAGCTTAAGTAAGCATTCGGTATATAATATTTTATTTATCACGTTGATTTTATTTAATTTAATATTATTTTGGCATGAAAGTCAGTTCGTGACTCAATGAACCATTTTATTCTTGTAGTATTAGTTACAAGCACAAAGACATAATAAGGTCTCTGGACATTTGACTATTTTTCACCCATTGTCAAAAAATCTATAGGTTTTGTTTTTCAGTCGTAGAAGTAATAAAATAGTATTGTAAATTGAGTATTAAGCGGATAATAATTTAACCAACATCTTATTTTTGCTGACTACATAGTCGCTTAGTTGGAGTGTGTGAAAGTAACAATGGGAAAACGTTGCGCACAACTTTCAGTAGTTATAGTAACAGAATAATAAAGTTAAGTATATTAGGTGAACAATTATAAAGGAAATGCGCATTAATGGCAAGTGTTTACACTTACTGATAAATTATGTATAATAATTATATAGCTTGGTATGTCCCTCTATTGCCATATGCTAACATCCACGCATGGCGTAATCCGAGTGACATTACTAGTAGGTATAAACCACTATTAATAATATACTACTATTATTTCTATAATTCAATTTACTATTAATTCTATAATGAGTTATTACAGAACTATGTATGCAGTTATTACTTTTGTTTGCGTATTCCTTATTTCTATTTATTTATACTCATGGAAATTTCACACAACGCCCGCTGGTCCTAAGCTAAGCTTATATGCTTGTGTTATAGGTAGGTTATATGCTACCAGAAGATGGATAGATAACATATACTACTTTTATTTTGTAAATACATGCTTATAATACATAGAAAACACCCAGACGTAGAACAAACATTTGTATGACATATTATAAACATCGCACAAATGATTGTCCCGAGCGGGAATCGAACCCAAGACCTCATAAACGGCAGTTCGTTGCCTGAACCACTAGACCACAACGCCCGTCGTTTTATATTAGGTAGACAGAGAATGTAGGCACGATTACTTTTGAGCGATCTGGTAAGTAACTAACGGAGTATGGCTGGAATTTCGAAACACTATTTTTAGCATTGCACCACTATTTTTGAAAATTACTCCCTATATTTTGTGTCTTTGTTATTGATACCTATACCTTATTTTTTTATCGTTTGGCTTATAAGTAAATAGCGTTCTAACTATAATTCAGTATCTATCATTGTTATCTGCTAATAACAGTTATAAATTGAACTTACGATAGAATAGATAAATAAATAGATTACGAGAGACACCAAATACTACTCTGGAATATGATGTAGAGCTGAGTAACGACCTTATTTACTTCAGCCGTCACATTTTAAGATAGTAATAAAATATATACAGTCTATCTTGTAAAAATATAGTCCGTATATTATTTGGAAGCGTTGTGGTGACGTCTTATTTGAGATCCCAGACTCTATTATGAACAGATAAATAGATTTCATTTTTGGAAGTGGTTCATTCCGTATTACATTTGGATTTTCATATTATTATTCTTTACTAGCAGACACAGCAAATACTTTTGTTAGAGTAAAGAGCTTTTTTTCTCTTAATTTTTTCTAATGAAAATTTGTCTTGATAATAACAAACACAAAAAAAGAGTTCTCTAATTTGCAGGAGGCGATTGGAAGTCACGTGCGTGTGCTTATAAAAATTGATTCCGAAATTCAGGTGGTTTAGTTCCAAAGCGTCACAATGTTTGTCGTTATTGTTACCAATTCTAGGTGCACAACGAAACTAAACATAACTAAAAAATGAAAACAACTACGTTGTATTCTGATTAGTTGGCTACCTTGTTGTGCACATTTATGGTAATTATAATTGTTAGTTTCTAATACACAGTTATTATACGAAAAAAGTTCAATTAACATAACGAAATTGTGTTATTGACGCTATCAATTTTCATTTTTTAGTTAAGTTAACTTTAGTTGTGCACTTATAATTGGTACCTTTGTCCCGACAACTTTTGGCCCGACGTTTCGGAGACTTTGCAGTCACCATGATCACGGGGCTGTAATGTGTCTTCTACGATCAGTTATTACAGGGTTTACCCACATCCAATTTAATTTTAGGGCCAAAGTTAAAACGCGTCTAAATCCGCGTCTAAATCCGTAAAAAGTGGTTTTATTTAATACAACATATTTGTTGAGATGGACGTCCGTAATAATAAGTTGTCTTCTATTTACTGAATACCTTCGATGTAGGCATTGTTTAACTTAATACCACTTCAATTCTAAACTTATGTTAAGTTGACAACAGTTGAGAAGAAAGCGAGCTTCTTAAGAGATGTTTCTTCAAATCTTCAATTTCCGTTTAAACAAAAGCATTAAGTGACTGTGAAGAGACATTATTTCTATTTAAATTGTTCGAGTTATTATGATTCTGAAAGCTACGTAAGTATCTAGCTTTTGAATCTATACTAAAGCTGAAGAGTTTGTTTGTTTATTTGAACGGCGCGAATTTCAGAAACTACTGTCTAAGCAGTAGATTTACATTCTGGTTACATTTTTTTTATAATGCTTCGCTCCTATTGAACATAGCATGATGTGATATAGCCTAAAGCCTTCCTCGATACATGTACTATTTAACACTGAAAGAAATTTTCTATTTTAGAATAGAAAATTTCTTTCAGTGTTAAATAGTAAAAAAAAAGACGTGTGGCACTCGGGGCTTGCCGCGGTAAAGCTATTGCATAGTATTTGTTATCAACTTATGCAATTATAATTATTTATTTATTTTATTTATGCAAGAATCTAAATACCATAAACTAAAATAAGATTAATAATGCTACGCATGCGCAGTAGCGCCGTGTGTAGTATTTTATAGTTACGCTATGTTTGTTACGGAATTTAAATTTCGAATTTTGTGCATTTAGTCTCCACGCTCAAGGCCCGCGATAGAAGCTATGCAATAGCTTAAATGTTGCAATAACGAGGAAAAAGTTCTAAATCCCACCCGTACGTACCCGTATGGCACAGGCCTCATAGTAGAGTTTTTGATCTACTATGTCGAACTGACCAGGCGTTGTAGCGTAGCGTAGTTTAGTCTCGATTTTTCCATCTCTCACAGTTGATTGCGTATAATATCTCTAGGCTTGTTCTTTCTCTTAGTTAATAGTTAGTTCTTGTTCTAGGCGAAAAAATGGGGTAGCGACACTTATATTCTTAACAGTCACTGTACAAAAAAAAGAAACGTCACTCTAATAACGTCATAAATATTCGCCGTAGACTAATGCTCATTTGAGTTTGACTCTCATATCTGTGCCATGATTATTTCCGTTTGAAATTTTTTGCTTTTTAAACTGAATGCAATTGAAAACTGACTAACTAACAAAACTGCAGTAGTACGTTGTACTAGTTGCTAAGCGTCTAGCGCAGTTTTCACAGAAAACTATGAATACGTTATATTTTTCTGTATATTTCACATTGCTGTCGTTTTTAAGTCATATAACTAGGTTATCATATTTAACGGGTCACTGCACATGTGCGTGTTTGTAAACTATTTCATCGAAATTGTAACAGAAATAGGGCAATTAAGTCACGCTTGGCAATTTTAATGTTACAATCGTTTTTCATTTAGATAATATCAATTGAATCAGACAGGTGTTGGGGGCTTCAGTTATTAACTATAACTTTTGTACAGCAGTTATGGATGTGGAGATTGTGTGAAAGGGGCTGTAGGAAGATTGAGTAGATTGCCAATGCGACTGGCCGGTAACACTTGCTACTGGCTACTCGCGTTGGCAGTCTAGTAGATTGCTACCTAATACTTTATACTTTACTACATCGTAGTTCTAAAATAGATTTCAAAATAATAGGTCGAAGTGAAGACAATGAAGCCAATTTTGATGCGTCAAAACTTAACCTAACTTAGCTACAATGAATTCCGTGTGGTGACGGATTAAGAATACAAGTGTCACCACGCTCCTCCCAAGGGTGCTGTAAAAATCAGCTAAGGGATATTGCACACAGATCACATCTTTTGTGAGAGACGGAAAACTCGAAAATAAACCCTGTGCCAACGCGCCTGGTCAGCGCGGCACAGTAGACCATAATCCCTCCCAAAGTGGAGGAGGCGCGTGCCCAACAGTGGGACGTAAATGGGCTGGAGAAGAAGAAGAAGCTACAATGAAAACAACGTGTAAATGGTGTATTTTATTTATTACTAGTGAACAATACAAGGTTTTTAAAACAAGAATGTTTAGTTAACATTGCCGAATGGTGTTATTGACAGTATCAATTTTCATTTTTTAGTTAAATTTAGTTATGTACGTTTAACTGTTACCATTGTTAATTGAAAGCTCATATATAAAAAGGTTAAGTTGGGTATTATGTTTGTTAATACTATACTTGATACATGTGATCTTTTTGTATTAAGTAATTCAAGCAATGTGTAATATCAATAGCTCAAGAGAGGTAATATGAAGCAGGTTTCTAGTATTACATCCTACCACGTAATTACTTTTGAAGCTTCCACGCGGTATAAACGTTTGGATTTTACGAAATTAATTAGCGTGTACTCTAGAGAATGACGTATGATATAGACTGGCGTAATAATTACGAAATAAGGTACTTGTGTTCCCCTTTGTGGTAGGACTAAAATTGTCAGTATATATTTTACATATGTGCTTAGTCTTGCTGTGTTAATGCATAAGAATTCCATGATAGCACACCAATTTGCCTTACAGGTGCTGTAAAAATTAGCTGAGGGAAATACCAAATCAAATAAATTTTCTGCGTGAAATGTAAAATACGATAGTTAATGATGGGGCGTTTATGGCTTTGAAGGAAGTTGGTTGTGGCGTGGCGAGGGGCTTATCTAAGCCTACGCTATTCTATGAGTTACATATGATTTACAACACTATATTGACATGTCTAATGAGCGTGAAACGAGAGACGAAAAACTCGAAACTAAATCTTGTGACAACACGCCTGGTCAGCGCGGCACAGTAGACCATAATCCCTCCCAGGAGGAGGACCGTGCCCAGCAGTGAGTGGAGAGGGGAAGAAATGCTTTTCCTATTTAGTACTTGTATAAGTATATGTATAGGTAAAAAAAGCGATATTAAAATAACAATCTATTCATCCACCTACCCTTCAATCTTTTACTGTGTAGTATGTATTTACAACATACTGTTATATTAAAAATAGATCACCAAGTTATAGCCACATACGATGATACGAAAAAAGCTACACTTATTGACGAAGACTCTTACCGGATCATCTCAAAGATGTTGATAGAAAACAACTACCAGTGGCATTCTTATGAAAACAAGCAAAACCGACCTATAAGGGTAATGGCAAAAAACCTACACTTTACGTGTTTGCCAAATAATATAGTCGAGGACCTCAAAGCTAATGGGTACAAAATCCAGGAGGCTGTTAACAAGCTGAGCTGGAGAAAAAAGGAACCTCTAAACATTTTTATACTTGCATTCGACAAAGAAGATCTAACCAGAGACTGCGCAAAACCACCAGACGTAAAACCAAAGTGTGCCCACTGCGGAGAACCACATCCAGCTAGCTATAGAGGATGTGTCGTAGCTAAAGAACTACAAAATATTAAAAATAAGTCCCTAAAAGCGAAAACCATTCCAGCTCGGACAATTTCTATTTCAACAGCAACAAGTGAACAAAAGCTAGTCACAAACAATAACCCCGTTGTTGCCAACATAACCTATGCACAAAAAACCAAAACTGTGCCCCAGGTTGAAACTGAGTTAGAAAAAAATACCAATGAAAAACTTGACAGAATCCTCACGGTGCTAAAATCTTATGATGATCGGCTTAAAAAACTTAAAAAAAAAAAACTTATTGACGAAAAAGGATTCGAAATACGACCATTTGGTGAAAATAAATGAACTCGACACTAATAGTTAGAACACTGAAGTAGATGGACGTGTGGTCAGGTTTTATTACTTGGCAAATAGCCAACTGTTGGAAAGAAAAGCTTTAGAATACCGACCACATTCCGGACGACGCAGTGTTGAGTGGCCTTTTAAGAGATGGAATGATTATGCGAATAGGTTTTCAACAAATTTTTGGATGTATGTGAAAGAAAATCCATTGCCATTTTCTAGAGTTTCAGGTGCTATCTATCTTCTACATAAATCTATAATTCAAAAATACTTACAATTAATGGTAACGGAACACAAAGGCGATATTATCTGAAGCCACTTTACCATGTGGACGTTTTCGCAATCACAGCTAGTTTTTTGTAATTGGCATTGTTATTTTTTAAAACTGTTAATTCGAAAACCATTTCGGGGAATAGAGTTTCTGATCATGATCCATTAGTTTTTTTCGGAAAATTTGCTATATTACCGATTATTTTTCCAAAAAAGCAAATGATCTCTATTTGCCCTTGAAATGAAGGACTTTTAATATTAAGGCGTTTTTAGGGATATACTTCTCTGTGGTGGAGTTGAAATTGGTCTATCATATCAACTTGGCAACTTTGAAATGATGTATTGCAATTTGTCTTAAGTTTATCAGGAAAAGGCAATACACAGATTGCGTACAACGATGACGTCACAACATTTAAAATAATAACTTATAGTACGAGTATTTTTTTAAAATTCGATATAGTGAATATCTCAATAATATTGAAATAAGTTGCTTAAAATAGTCTATATTTTCTAAAAAAAAATATTCAAGTAGCAAGTCAAAAACTATGAACAATCCCAATTCTAACGACACATAAATATAAACTTAAGGATCGAATGCAAGAAAACGCAATTTGATGCGGATGCATAGGTATGACATTTTACTTTCAATTTGCCAGAATTTACATATCCCTATCACCAAGACTACTACCCTTATCACTAAGACAGATTCTGTTATCACTATTGTGTCTCTGTCATCGTATCATGTTGTATCTACTTAATAATCATTATCACTAAAAATATAATACAGTTTAAAGTAAACATTTATGTTCATTGTTCACATTCATTCTGAATATGTTAGGCAATACTTTTTTATGTAGAATATATGTCTAAATATCTACGTAAACAATTATTCTTTGTGGTTTTATCTCATACTAATTTGTAACTGTCTGCGGAGTTAATAACTTTTGTAGAAGTTTACCTTTTCATAAAACACACGTAGTCATATATAATACTAGCTGTCCCGGCAGACGTTGTTTGCCATACTAAAAAAAATGTTGAAAAATAGATGTTGGCCGATTCTCAGACCTACTGAATTTCATATTTTTTTTAATTTCATACTTAATTTCATAAAAATCGGTCAAGCCGTTTCGGAGGAGTACGGTAACTAACACTGTGCCACGTGAATTTTATATATAAGATTAAAGGAGAAAAATCTCGAAACTTTGGTATTAACATGAAATAGAGCATTTTTCTTTTATGATGCGTTTGATGACGTATTAAGAATACAAGTGTCACCGCCCTATTTCTTTCCCAGGGTGCTGTAAGAGCCAGTTAAGGGACAATATAAGCAGTTAACGTCTACTGTGAGAGACGAAAAACTCGAAACTAAGCCCTGTGCCAATATGCCGCGTCAGCGCGGCACAGTAGATCATAATCTGTCCAAATCTGGAGGAAGCCAGCCCAGCAGTGGGACATTAATAGGCTGGAGAGAGAGGAAGAGCATTTTCCATCATAAATATATCACAAAAAATAAAATATTGTATTAAACATAAAAAAATTATTTCATGTAACTCTAAAGTACATACACTTTATTTATAAGCCTTGTCTATCAGTAATAATCTACTTAGTTTAAAAAATAAAAAAGATGCTTAAATATCCTGAATATTTTTTTAATGATTGCATTGTCATCAATACTCAATTCTATGCTACCTACTTACAAAACGTTGACAGTTTATGTTGTCAGAGACATAAGTTTCTGTTGTCACAATCATGTTGTCAGAATCGTAGTAAACACATGTAAAAAATTATGATATTTTTACCTAATTCTATAAAAAAATCGTTTTTATGTGAAATTATCTGATTGTATATGAAAGGCATACGTAGAAACACAATAATCTTGGTGAGTCTACTCATATACAACTAAACTATTACGTGTATAATTAAAAATACAAGTGTGGTCATAGTGATACTTCAACTTACTATTCTAGTAATTCTGATCAAGGAATTGGGATTATTCTTTTAAATTATTACATTGTCATCGGTCCTTGTTAGGTGTGCAAAATTTCAGATCAATCCGTCTATTGCAAGTGGCTGAAAATCGCTTTCAAAGATTCCGTTACACAGATTAATACATTGATAGATACATACCAAACTTATAAAAGCGTGTTAAAAATAGAAGATTTTACGTCGTCTACGTAAGTACGTATCGTAATGTCCCCCTGTTGGGCACGGGCTTTCTTCACTTCAACCAAATACCCTCCGTATTTGGTTCTCTATACTGCGCTGACTGTGTGTTTTTACACCGTTTACTTTCGAGTTTTCCGTCTCTCACAGAGGATGTTAACTGCTAACTTTATCCTTGAGCTGGCTCTTACAGCATCTTGGAAATGGGGTAGTGACACTTGAATTCTTAAACCGTCAACCATACTGGGTACAGTTTGATTAGTGTTAAATATGGGAAGGCGAGTAAATAAGCTTGAGAGCTAGTATTGCACTGTCCTTTATTTTATAAAATATCCTGACAATGACATGCTGTCACACATCTTAAATATAGAACACGAATATACAAACTACGTATTAAACCTCTTTATCTCTAAATACATAACATTTCTCCCTCTTTAGATAAGGCACACATAATATCTATTCACAAGTTAAACAAAGAAATGGTTTATAATTAACCCTAGGAATCGGGCGCAATCTAGACTGCAGCACGTCTGTCGCTATCGACTCGCCAGCAGAAGCCTCGAAGAATTCTTCATCGTCTGTCACACTAGATTGAGAAGTGTGAGTGGGATTACCTTCCGATCCAGGAGGTGTCACATGATCGTATCCTCTGAGGGGGAAAGAGGATACGATCATGTGACACCTCCTGGATCGGAAGGTAATCCCACTCACACTTCTCAATCATAGGCTCGCCGTGAATGGTACGAATGTTAAAAAACTCACCGTCATCGCCGTTATCAACTACCATCTCGTTTCCCATAAAGTTAACCTTTTTACACAAACGCCACAAATGACCCTTCATGTTGCATTTTTTGCATTTGTAGTTAGCGAAACGACATTGCATTGAGGAATGATTTTTTTTACCACAAACAGTACATGTCCCTTTGTCCGTGGCACAGTTTTTAATAGCCATCTTGAAAAGTTCACTTTCACGAGCCGCCGTCGGCTCTGGTGCCGTTTTTAGAGCCATTGCACCCACTCGTGCACTTCTCACACTTTCTGCCAATTCTACCGCCAGTGCAAACGTTAAAGTCTTTGTATTCTGAGCGAATAATTTTTCACGCTCCACTCCTGGCAGCATTCCCATTACAAAGTGGTCACGTAATGCTTCTTCAATATTCAAGAAACCGCAGTCGGCTGACAAACCACGCAATCTTACCGCCCAATGCGAGTAACTCTCTGCCTCGCTCTGCGCCGAAGAATAAAATTTAAATCTTTCGCTGAATCCACATACCTTCGGCTTGAAATGACAGTCTAAAATTTGCAAAATGTCTTCAAATTTCATTTCCTGCAGCTCATTGGGTAGAGCAAGATTGGCTGCTAGCTTGTAAGTAGATCCGCTGAGTGCGCTCAACAAAATCGCCCGCCTTTTGATGCCCTGAGCATCATTTTCAGGGCCTATATCGTTTGCAATGAACCATTGCACGATTCGCCCCTTAAAACTTTCCCAAGATTGTTCATTATGGTCGAATGAAGTTAACACGCCAAATAAAGCCATTGGACAATGAATTTTCTAAATTTTCTCGTCGCCAATGTTAAATATGGGAAGGCGAGTAAATAAGCTTGAGAGCTAGTATTGCACTGTCCTTTATTTTATAAAATATCCTGACAATGACATGCTGTCACACATCTTAAATATAGAACACGAATATACAAACTACGTATTAAACCTCTTTATCTCTAAATACATAACAATTAGGACACATTTTTATCAAATGTACAGTATTGTACCCTGAAAACATACAGGACAATAAAAAAATTTTAAGGTTTAAGACGTGATCTGAATATTTATATAGTTTGCATAACACTAACTTTCGAACATCAAATCTTGTTAGGAAACATGAATTTTTTTACGCAACATTTTTAGCTAGCACATATAATATTGAATAACCATGAGGTTCACATATTAAATATGCAAATACTTATTCATACTTAGCGCAAACTTATATTATTAAGTTACTATTGAAGTTATGAAATAAGATTTTTGTTCGTCATCTTCACAGCAAGAACTTGAAAAGTTATAATTTAAAAGAAAAGTTTGAAAAGTTATTTTCTATATAATACTTGTAAACTGCTCTGCTCATACCCAAGGAGGGTTGACGTTAGGCAGGTGGCAAAGATTTTGGCAAAATCCACTGTAATATGAACGAAAGGTCACGTTGCGTCGACCCCAAATAACGGGATAAGGGCAGAAAAATGATAATGATAATGACTTGTAATCTGCTCTGACTCCGCACAAGTATTTTTAATGACAAATAAAAAGAAATATAGCCTATTTTGACCGGGCAGGGCAGTTTCCCGACGATGAAGTTTTTTTGGCACAATGCTTTCGGAACCTATTGGTTTTTAGGGTTCCGTACCCAAAGGGTAAAAATGGGACCCTATTACTGAGACTTCGCTGTCCGTCCGTCCGTCCGTCCGTCCGTCCGTCTGTCACCAGGCTGTATCTCAAGAACGGTGATAGCTAGAGAGTTGAAATTTTCACAGATGATGTATTTCTATTGCCGCTATAACAACAAATACTAAAAATAAAATAAAATAAAATAAATATTTAAGGGGGGCTCCCATACAACAAACATGATTTTTTTACCGTTTCTTGCTCGATACTAATAACGTTTCCTTATGTTGCATAGATAATGGTACGGAACCCTTCGTGCGCGAGTCCGACTCGCACTTGACCAATTTTATATAAACAATATCATCATAGATCTGTAAAGTGTTAATTGACTGTCCGTGTGGTGACGGACTAATAAAACAAGTGTCACCACCCCATCCCCTCCCCGGGGTAAAAGCAAGGTAAGGAATATTTTACACAGATGACATCCTCTGTGAGAGACGGAAATCTCGAAAGTAAACCCTGTGCCAACGCGCCTGGTCAGCGCGGCACAGTAGACCATAATCCCTCCCAAAATGGAGGAGGCCCGTGCCCAACAGCGGGAAGTTAATGGGCTGGCGAGAGAGAGAGAGTGGTAATTGAACTTGGCATGACATGCCGCCATGTGTCTCGACATAGACTAGCTCCCTACTATGATTAGCTACCATTCATATTTTTATGGGTGTGAAATTACCTACCCTACCCATATCTTCTAAGCGGCTGGACAAATTTCGATGAAACATATAAAACCACTGCTAGAAAACCTGAAATTAATTAAGTATCCCATTTTAGGGTTTTATAAGCATACTCTAACAACAAACTTATTATTTTCATATTAAAAAGATTTTATGAGAAAGAAAATCTGTGTGCCGCACATATAACGGGCCTTTTTGTTGTTACACAGCGGTTTAAGAAACAAATTGTGTGTAGAAAAGTTGTCTAAAAATCATAAAAGCGGAGTTCATTTGTGTGATATGTATGTGAGTTTATAACAAGGGCCTAGTAATGTAGATATCATAAGTAATCTGTGTAGTTCGTAAACGAGGCAGCTGGCTGACTGATTCACTGACTAATATATCAACGCACAGCCAAAACTATTGATGTTAGGAATCTGAAAGTGCGTACCAGTTCCTTTTACATAGTAAGCGGGTCACTTAGAAAGGATTCGTGTAAATTTAATGTGTATGAAGAGAAAAGCGATGTCCCAAGTTTGCATGAAATTCCTTATTTTTTATTTTTTTTATTCTTTGTTGTACACTAGAAAAACGTAATTACATAGAAAATATTTCAAGAAAAGGCATTTACATAGGCGAGTTTAATTTTATACATAAATTTTGTTCCTGCAAAAGGAAAGATTTTTTTAATAAAAAACTATAAAAATCGGTATTTAGCAACTCAGATAAAAAATGAAAAATTTTTTTTTTACAGTTTTTTCAAAATTTTATTTTATACGTATACAAGGAAAGGGTGTTAAAGAGATGGTGAAACTTTATGTGAAATTCCGTATGTTTTCTTATAGAATAGCTGTTTCCCGCAAATTCATACGCATGGAATCTAACCTTAACAAATTATACAAAAAAGCCATAATCTTGAAACACTTTACCACCTATTAAAAAAACCACGTCAAAATCCGTTGCGTAGTTTGGAAGATATAAGCTCACATAGGGACATACATACAAAAATAACGATTTTGTATATAAGTAAAGATTTACAATAGCCGGTATTTAGGTAGGAAAAGTCGCAGGTAAAGGCTATATAAAATTATGACTTACCGCACTTGGGGTAGGTTCCGTTTCATGATGGTATGTTGACAGATGTCGTATTGTCCCCGCCATGCCGTCTGCTTAAACTACATGTCGGATTGTCACGTGGCTTTATATGACAATTTTATTCATACTATCATCTCATTTTTCACTCCTTCTCTCTATGATTTGTGTTAAAGACTTCAATATCTTATGAAAATAGTCAATAAAATATTATTTACATTTATTTGTATGGTATTTATTGTTGTATTTAGGTTTATTTAACCTTGTATTTATGTGAACGCTGTTGTCAACTTTAGTATGATACTTTAAGCCCTATTACGCGCAGATATGAAGATAATATTGTTAAAGAAAAGAAGCTTAACAACAAAGTGGTAGGATTAACCCTATATACGACATCAGACGAGGGATTTCAGAG
This sequence comes from Orgyia antiqua, assembly GCA_916999025.1. Taxonomy (NCBI): domain Eukaryota; kingdom Metazoa; phylum Arthropoda; class Insecta; order Lepidoptera; family Erebidae; genus Orgyia; species Orgyia antiqua. The sequence continues at coordinate 28,980,083 of OU779862.1, forward strand.
GATAAATGTCCACTCGCATTGTGAAACGTTCTCCGCATAGAATCGTGAATAATTTATATCTAAGTTAAGATACCTAGTTGAGATTTAGTAGGTTATACATCATTCATAGATATTTATAAATTACTAAAACATCATGCTCATTTTCCGTGTAGTATACACAGTATTTAACATGTGTGGATTTGTAGCAATAAATAAGTTTTTATGACCCAATTAAAATTGCTTATAACATAATATTTTACTGTGTTATCTTAAATTTGCATATTAACAAATAGGTACATGCATAAGAATATGCAAACAGTAGTATATAATAAAATTTACCAGAAATTATTTGACCAATTTTTTTTGACTATCGCGATAAGCTTATTCTCTTAACGAAGATAATTTTTTAAACAATTTAAAAGAATAAACGAGTAGTTACTAAGTTTTTGCGTATAATAAAACATTAATAAATACGTTTATTTTTGAAAGTTTGTTTACAGTATTTTATAGTTGTCTTTGTTTATGATGCTTTAGTTTATTAAAAGAGTATTATAACTAATATAGCACAGTTCTGTTGATCAGCCGGGTGCAATCACATCGCGTAGAGCTTTGGCGCTACGAAGTCTACGGTGTGCCGGTAGGTACCAGCGTAGCGGCTGGCACTCAACTGCCGCAGCGTGTGGCCGCTTGCAAACTCTGACCCGCGCACTCCGCGCGCTAATGATTGATAAAATACTTCACCTGTATTTTCTTACTGAAAAACCTTGGAAATTAATTAATAATATAGGTCTTGCAATATAATAAAGAATTAAAAATATTCTGATTAAATAATTTATATATGGTTGCATGTCTTTGTCAGTAAAGTAAAAACTTAAAAACAGTTTTTTCTAACAAAGACTTGAAAAAGGACATTAAAATCTGCTCTTTATGTGTGTTTTTAGGTTTAATTTGTTACTTCTACTTTAGCAATTTAGTTAAATACTTTACAAAGAAAACTCAAAAAGAACGGTGATATTGAGATTAGGAAACGCATGTTTTTAGAAAGTGTAATTATGGCTGTAACTCCTTCTTCAATTTCCAGAACCCATCTTATGACAAATAGAACACGGTTAGCGTAATTTTGAGGCATGTCTATGTTACAACATCTCAATTTCAAAGAATTACAAATTAAAATATAAATTAAAATTGGTTTGAATGTTCAATCGTTTTGACTGACTTTTGAAATACATTTCATTTTATAATCAAAGTCACCATGAACCACAAACCTTTGCTTTTGAATCTTTTACTGTCAATCACTTTGATTGGATAAAACCCGTCCCATTTCGAAGAATTATAACGTTATTTGAAAATTATTCGTATTTCACTCTTTGTACATTATCCTAATGATATTTTGATAGATTGTAATTTAAAGATATATCAATCGTTTTATGTAATTCTAAAAAAAATACAACAAGTTGGCTTAGGACCAGAGGACAATGTGTGAAATGTTTATAAATATTTATTCATTTACGTGTGATATTATCTATTCCCTTTTAAACCATATGACTGATTGAAAATTATATCTTTGTATTTTACTTCAAGCTCTCAATTTTATAAATTTGTTATATTTTGTATTCTTGTTAAGATCATAGTTTAATTTATCATCAAAAAACATACTTTAAAATGAAAACAGGCGACCCTTATCTATAAGAAAGCAGCCACTTGATACGACTAAAGAGAGATCAGTCTACCGATTATGTAAATAGCTACTCTTTTATGGAGATTGTAAATGATGTCCCAGAATAAGCTTCACAAAAGTTACGGCAAGATTTTTGCTAACAGTTGTAGTAAGAGGATTTTTGTATCAAAATACCTGTATGTACCTTTACCGTGTATTGTAATCCTTCAGATAGCAATTTACACATGGGAGAATTTGAAAGATTCGGCTGGATAGATGACGAGCTTCGTGGTGGAGTGGTTTATGTAATGGACTGCCGATCACGAAGTCTCGGGTTCGATTCCCGGTCAGGACAATCATTTGTGTGATATCCATAAATGTCATACAAATGTTTGTACTGCGTCTGGGTGTTTACTATGTATTATAAGTATGTATTTACAAAAGAAAAGTAGTTTATGTATTATATCCGTATTCTGGTACCCATAACACAAGCTATTTAAATAATACTCGGTTTTAACCGGTTTAGAAATAACGCTTACGGGTAGAATACCAAGTAAACGCCATTTAATTTTGTACTTTTAAGTCTGGTTCTATACTAGTTACAGTTGAATCGTCACATTGCAGAAATTTTCGGACAATTCGACATGTATTTAAGATTGCTGCCTTTTGTATGCTTATGAGTTTTTTTTTTTTTTTTTCAAATTCAAAATTTCTTTATTTGTTAAGAACATGGGTTATAAAACAGGTATAAAATATTTTATTTTATGCTATGATGTAGATGTTTAGGGATTATTATTATCGGTATTCTTTATTTAAACTCATTATAAAATTAAATTTTTAAACATAGAATTACAAAATAAAAATACATTTAAAAATATAAAATTACACGGAAGCCCATCGGTGTCGGGTACAGGGACCAAGCCACCGGTGGTTAGAGCCCCAGAGAAAGGAACCTCCTCACAATGCGTGCCGTGCTGAGGAGTGCCGCCCTCTGCACCAGGCCCTTGATCCAACCGTTCAACGCAAGTTTCTTAAGGTGGTGGTCGAAACTTTTGGCTATTAATCCATTTACCGAAACAACTATCGGCACAATGACAGCCGAGTTCACATCCCACATGTCGACAATCTCGTGGGCTTAATACCTATTAATTAAGTCCAAATATTTTTCCTGTTTGTCTTTTTCAGCTTTCACGAGATTATCGTCATGAGGAACTGTGATATCGACTATCATTGCGCGGCGCTCTGATCGATCTATCACCACGATATCAGGTCTGTTAGCAACAACAGTCCTGTCCGTGATGATAGATCGATCCCAATACAGTGTGACACGACCATTTTCCAAAACCGGATCAGGATCATACCTGTAGTACGGTACCCCCACGCTCACAAGTCCGTATCGCAGAGCAATTTGTTGGTGTATTATCCTGGCTACTTGGTTATGCCTGTGCAAGTACTCGCCGTTAGCAAGACGTGAACAGCCGGAAACGATATGTCTGAGGGATTCACCAGGTTGGTGACAAGCCCGACATATATCTACTGTACCATCCCTCAGAATATATTTCCGGTAGTTATTCGTCTTAATAACTTCGTCAGTAATTGAACAGACAAAACCTTCCGTTTCCCCAAAAACGTTGCCGAAACGTAGCCAGGACACGGATGACGAGAAGTCTACTACTGGCCCATGAAGAGCCTTGTAGAACCTACTGTGCAGTTCTTTGCTCTGCCATACAGACTCGCGATCGCCAGTAGTAAGCACCACAGGTTTGACCCAGTTCGCTTTAGCTAAGGCAAGCGGGGTAAGGCCCGAATCCACCACTACTACATCTCGATGCATACCATCATTTCCATGCAGAAAATATTCTCTGAGGCTGCACACCTCGCGATTATGCAGGGTCTTGGCATTAAGGAATCCTCGACCCCCACATTTTCGCGGGTTGTACAACCTCACCACAGAAGAACGAGGGTGATGCATTAGAAATGCAGTGAGCGGTGTTCGAACTTTTCTATCCAGGGCATCAAGATCAGTTTGAGTCCATTTGAGTATGCCAAAGGAGTATATCAACAGTGGCATGACCCAGCCATTGTAGGCGCGAACCTTATTGGCACCCGATAAAAGGCTGTTTAAAACCTTCTTCAGGCGGCTTCTATGACTGTTTCATTTCCACTTCGCTGATGCACAAAGCCTGTGACATACCCAAATACTTATATGTGTCCGTTGCAAGAAGTGGTCTGATCTGACTGGAATCAGAGAGTTGATTCCAGTATCCTTCCCCGCTTTACATACATAACTGCACATTTGTCCATGCCAAACTGCATCCTAATAGAATTACTAAAGGTTTCAATTATTTTCAGTAACTCTGTTAACTGCAGTTTAGTTAGTTTATTATTATTATTATTGTTTTATATATTTTTATATCTCTCTTTTTTCAGTAAAAAGAGGTAGTTTTCGCTTTCATGCGGGCCTTAGCCAAGCAAGAAAGCTTAAGATATTGTTAGATCGTTGGCTAGAAATTTGCTAACAATTCTGCAAGTATTGAGTATGACTGCCTTTTGTAATGTTATGTATGTGAGTGGATGGATGTCTAGTAGTTTGAGACTTGTATGTAGTGTGTAAGGTATGACTTCAGTAGATGATAGTACAATAGGTATGGTTTTGACTGTGTTCACTTTCCATTGTGATTTGAGTTCTATGGCTAGATCTGTGTACTTTAATAACTTTTCTGCATGTGTGGATGAGAGGTTGTGTGTGCAATGTTTTTCTACTAATTGGTTTTTCTTATCGTGTAGTGTTATGTCTGGTCTATTAAAATGGACTGTTTTATCTGTGAGTATAGTTCGGTCCCAGTAGAGTTTGAATTCTGGTGTGTCTAATACAGTCTTGGGGGTGTATTTATAGTAAGCTACTTGTTCTGGTATAAGTTTATATTTATATGCTAAGTTTTGGTGGATAATTGCTGCTACTTGGTCGTGCCTGTGTTTGTAGTCGGTTTGTACTATTGCCCTGCATGCTCCTGTTATATGTTGAATAGTTTCTGGAGAACCTTTGCATTTTCTGCATGAGTCGTCTGTAAAATTTGCTAATTTCATTATGTGTTTTCTGTAGTTTTTAGTTTCTATCACCTGGCCTTGTATGGCGAGCATAAAACCTTCTGTCTCGGGAAACAATTCTCCGCACTTCAGCCAAGTGTTCGACGCTGTCTTGTCATTATTATCCGAGGCGCAGAGATAAGAATAATTACCCTACTCGAGCGGCCAATAAGCTGGCGAGCGTACCTCACAGATTAACAAAATCACACATGATAGGTCTAAACATTTTTAATAGATTGCCGGCGTCAGTCGTCTCTGCTACCACAAAATCTAGCTTTAAAAGTAAATTGTAACGCTGGCTGGTTCAAAGTGCCTTTTATTCTGTTGATGAGTTTACAAACAACAATCAAATAATGTAAATTAACAATTATTATAGTTATACGAGTAAATATAAAATTTTCACAAAGGTGATACCTGTATATTGTGAAGCCTCTGCTTCACATAAACCTTCTTCTTGCAGAACAATTCATTTATTTCCCTTCTAGGACTTGTACATTTATAAAATAAAAACATTTAAGGCTTTATAAATAATTGTATTCTTTTTAAATTCATATTTGTTTCACAATATCTATTTTTACATCATCTTTTAATGTCCTCTCGAATCCCCAATTCTTTTTCTTTTTTTTATTCCTTTTTTAAAATTTTTATTACTTTTTTTTAAAAATAAACCATATGTGGCCTGTATCATTGAATAGGTTATATTCAATGATCACGACCTTTACAATATTATGTTGGCTTGTGATTATTTAATTATTAATAAAAATGTTTATCTGTTTATCTGTATGTTTAAAATTTTATAGTAGTTTACTGAAAACTAACTATTTGCTCACGACTGACTTGACTTTTTTGACTTTGTACGTAATGTATAGCCTATAGTACTCTCGGTGAGTGTAGCCTCCTATTAGCATAGAAACTATTTTAAGATTAGAGCATTTCTTTCGGAGTTTACCTCTTACATTTATGTTACAAACTTTACCTCTACATATATTAACAGTATAGATGTGTCAGAATATAATAGTAGTATTGGGTTATAACAACATTTAAGGCACCAGGCATAAAGTCAAAGTCAAATATTTTTATTTCAAATAGAAGCTTGGCGTCTTTTCCAAAAGGAATCCTATGGAGAAGAACAGACAAGAAACTTCGTGAGTATTATAATAAGTTTTACTAAACGCATGACGTTTAAAACGATGTATTTTGTTAGTACATCATATTTGTAAAACCAAACTAGATTAGTTAATATAAATAAACTAGCTTTTGCCCGCGACTCCGTCCGCGTGAAATTTAGAAAATTTTCCCCGTTTTACAACATTTTTCCCTACTGCTTCGCTTCCACTGGTCGTAGCGTGATGTTATATAGCCTAAAGCCTTCCTTTATAAATGCCCTATCTAACATTGAAAGAATTTTTCAAATCAGCCCAGTGGTTCCTGAGATTAGCGCGTTCAAACAAACAAACAAACTCTTCCGCTTTATAATCTTTATATATATAAATCTCCTGTCACGATGTTTGTCCGCGATGGACTCCTAAACTACTGAACCGATTTTAAATTTTATTTGCACACCGTGTGCAATTGACCCAACTTGAAAGATAGGATAGCTTACATTTAAATTTATAGTCGCAATATTATTTTATTGCAAATTATTTGTCTACCCCTAACATTTGTATGGCAATACAGCGTTTGCCGGGTCAACTAGTTATAATATATAGATAAATAATACTGTGTAAGTAATGTGTTTACATTACTCATCCGTAAGTGGATTACATTTTACAAGTATAGAATCTTGCACAATGCAATTTCATTCTATTGTACTGTAACAGTAACTTGTACTTTAACACATTGTGCAGTTAACTGTATTACACTCTTAAAGAGTGAACTCACTAAGCCGTATTGTGTAAGTCTTATTGCTCGACCAACCAGCAACAACTGTGCTTCTTCACATGTTCTGTAGACGCACTACTTAAGATAAACCTAGTAGATATTTAGGGAAAAGAATAATGCTTTAGTATTTGTAATATATAGAAATGAAAATGAATCGCAGATATATAAAAATTGGTCAAGTGCGAGTCGGACTCGCGCACGAAGGGTTCCGTACCATTATCTATGCAACATAAGGCAACGTTATTAGTATCGAGCAAGAAACGGTAAAAAAATCATGTTTGTTGTATGGGAGCCCCCCTTAAATATTTATTTTATTTTATTTTTAGTATTTGTTGTTATAGCGGCAATAGAAATACATCATCTGTGAAAATTTCAACTCTCTAGCTATCACCGTTCTTGAGATACAGCCTGGTGACAGACGGACGGACGGACGGACGGACGGACGGACAGCGAAGTCTCAGTAATAGGGTCCCGTTTTTACCCTTTGGGTACGGAACCCTAAAAACGTACGCGGAAAGTATATTATAAGGTGCCAAAGTTGTTAATATCTTTTTGTTATATTTATTCCATTCATCAGTCTGTGTTGCTAAACATATATTATACTAGCAGTTGCCTGCAATCCTGCTCGAGTATATTAGAAGTACAATAAAATCGAATTCATCAATAGAAGTAGACTATGCTTAGCTCAAAAACTAAAACAACACACTTGAAAATTCTGAATTATTAATAAATATATAAATTATTATTTTTTAAATTATTTTTTTAAATCATTACTCTGTTGTCGATTTATAAAAAGTGTGCTAAATTTCATATCAATCCGACTACTGCGAGTGAGTGAAAATCAGTTTTAAAGATTCCGTTACATAGATTAACACATTGATAGAGATGTCGAACTAATAAAAGCGTGTTGGTAAAAATTATAGCCTGTCTGTAAAGTTTTCTATAGTTATATTGGTAAAGAAATTCTAGAAAGCCAGTAAATTAATACTGTTAGCAGCTAAAATGAGAGAAATTTGAAATAAAGTCATTGTACAGGCATTAGAAAATCCTTTTCGGGGGTAAACAATTTTCCTTTCAAAATTTAAAGTAAATCACGAAACTACTTAAGTTTGATACAAGTTTAGGCACATTAATCAATCAACTTGGCGGTGTATTGTCTACTTTATTTCAAGGCGTAATATTGAATAGTTACTTTTATTTTAATGTATAGGCTGTTGATTCTAAATAATTTAATATTTAACCATCCATTTTATTAATGAGTCAAAATTTTCAAATGGATAACTTTGATTTTCAACTCTTAGTGCGTTAAAAAGGATTAGAAGTTACTTTATTTGTTCTAAATTGTAATATTTATTTTAATTAAAAATTTTTTATTTTCAATCTCATTAGGTTTATTAGGGTTCCGTACTAAAAGGTAAATAAAAATAAATAAATATTTATGGAGAATACGGATATACTACTTTTCTTTTGTAAATGTAATAAAAAAAAAAAAAAAAAAAAAAAAAAATACAAAAGAAAAGTACCCTAGTACTGAGACATTGTTGAGTTTCTGGAACGGTGATAGCTAGACAGCTAAAATGTCACAGTTTATGCAGGTATATCAGTTGATGCTGTAAAATACTTATCATCATCATCATTCGGTTATTTAGGGTCGGGAATTAGATAAAATTTATTATGATAAATAACGGTACGAAATCAATACTCATACTTTACCAGTTTTTTTTACTAACTAGCAGTTGCCCGCGACTTCGTACGCGTGGAATTAGATAATTTGCTTAGTTCAAAAACTAAAAAAAAAAACGCTTGAAATACTAAATATTTATATTTATTTATTTATCTAATATATAAAATTCACGTGTCACAGTGTTAGTTACCGTACTCCTCCGAAACGGCTTGACCGATTCTTCTCAAATTTTGCATACATATTCAGTAGGTCTGAGAATCGGCCAACATCTATTTTTCAAACTTTTATTTTTTAGTATGGCAAAACAACGTTTGCCGGGTCAGCTAGTATTTATATAAATATTTATATTTAATATATTTAAATTATTGCATTGTCATCGGTCCTTAATATGTGTGTAAAATTTCAGAACAATCCGACTACTGTTAGTGGGTTAAAATCACTTTCAAAGAATCCGTTACATAGATTAATACATTGGTAGTATCTACCGATGTATTAATCTATGTAACGGATTCTTTTTGTGTCTTTTTTAGGTATCTATCGATACCTAGCGAATTAATATAAGAGTGTTAAAAATATTTCCCGTTTTGGAAGATTTTTCACTGACTCTCCTATTGGTCCCAGTGTAATGTTATACAGCGTATAGCCTTCTTCAAACACCGAAAGAAATTTTAAATCGGACTAGCGGTTACTGAAGTTAACGCGTTTAAACAAACAAACCAACTCTTCCGCTTCATATTTAGTATAGATCTATAATCACAGGGACGATATACGGAAATCTCACTTTAAATTGCTCAGTGCCCTTAGGTTGTTATATTTTTTCAACTATTTGAATATATTGTGACGGGCTTCGTGGTGGAGTGGTTTATGTAATGGACTGCCGATCACGAGGTTGCGGGTTCGATTCCCGCTTGGGACAAACATTTGTGTGATATCCATAAATGTCATACAAATGTTTGTACTGCGTCTGGGAGTTTCTATGTATTATAAGTATGTATTTACAAAAGAAAAGTAGTATATGTAATTTATCCGTATCTGGTACCCATAATGCAAGCTTAGTAATATAGCTTACTTTGGGACCAGAGGACGTTGTGTGAAATGTCCTGAATATTTATTTATTTATTATTATTTCTTGACTTACTCGTATGTAAAAATTTCATAGTATGTAATGTAAAACTGTATTAAGTGTATTTAGCTTACTGCACGCGTTGGGTTACTAAGTGGAGTAAGCAGTTGTATATTAATAAATAAATAAAGCAATGAAAACTTACTTAAAATTCAATTATTTACGAAATAAATTTAAATTATTGTACAAGAAATACCGAATACAGCGAACAGCGAACTTACAATCCACGCTAGGGGTATGGTTGTTGTTTAATCTTAAATCTGAACAGCTCCATTACTTATTTACATAAACGTGAGATAGAATTCAAATAGCTTCAACATTATACAAACATGTCACTGGGTATCGCATTCAAATGTTATACTAATTAGTAAACTTGTGATGTCTTAATTTATAGCATTACATAATGAAAGATTTGTAATGCTCTGTAAAGTATATTTTAAATTAGGTATTTATTTATTATTATTTATATGAATTAAGTAAAAGTATATATCCTTCCCTCCTTTTACAGCCATTGGCGTCCTACTGTTGGACACAAGCCTCGTCCACTTCGTGAGGGTTTTTTGAGGACATGTTTCAAGTTTTCTATCCCTCACAGATGTTATTCATATCCCATCATTATCATAATAGCATCACGCCTTTTTCCCACGAGAGTAGACAGAGACTACAGGGTTTTTTGAGTAAATAAAGTAATTCATATTTCATGCCTGGCTTTTACAGCATCCAGGGAAAGAAATACGATGGAGACACTTTTATTCTTAATCCATCACCACATAATATAGAAGTGTTTGTATGTAGATTTCTAAATTATATTTTCTTTATTGAATTACGAGAAGTTAAACTATTTTCGCTGGTGGGCGCCGATGTCCTTCACAAAGTTACGATAACCGACGTAACATTTTGCTCGAATAATTCTGAACATTTGATAGAATTATGTTGACTATCTGTGGTGTTACAAATATTACGTTATAGTAACAACATATTGTAATAGCTTTATGTTGTATTGTAAAAGCAGTCTGATGTCTATTAAGATTGCCATAGATGTCAAATTAAAAATAATACAGTTAAGTACTTATTTAATCTTCTTTTGTTCTTCTGAACGCATTTAGGCCTTGAACTTATTAAACTCTGATACTTTATCATTAATTTGATGTGTTGACTTACATCGGAGATAGATATTTACGACTAATAATAATATTGATTTTAATACAAAACCTATTTAATCAATGGTAGATTCTAGTAAACCTTTTATTTGCAGTTTTCGTCTTTCACAAAAGATAAACACTTATGGTCTTATTCATAATGACATAGCGGAGGTTTAAACGGAGATTTTATCGGAGAGATAATAAACGTTTTATCGTAAAAAGACTATTATGAAAAACAAGTTTTGACAATTTTCTCGAACCCATTTTAGCGAACCTACGATAAGTTATTATGAATACCATTACTTAGTAGTAATTGCATAGCGCGCTAATCGATAGTTGACGGCGGTTGTGCAGGAAGCGTGTATTGACCTAATGACGCATTAAAAATGTCAATACACTGTATTACTGTATTTATTTTTTGGAAGGTTTAAATTAAAGGAACATAAATAGAAGAAACCCGTCGATGAATAGATGTAAAAGTTGGAAATAGAGTTCGAAAAAGGATAATTTATCACTTAATATTAATATATAGATAGATAAATTATAATTTACACACAGGTAACATCCTCTCTGAGAGACGGAAAACTCAAAAATAAACCAATAACCTTGTTTTCAAATCGGACCACTGCCAGTGGTTCCTGAGATTAGCTCGTTCAAACAAACAAACAAACTCTGCAGTTTTATAATATTAGTAAAGATATAGATTAATTAAAACGTTACCATAGCAAATTATACACTAGCCTTCTGAATTCATGCTACTTCTGAAAATTGCATGAAAATCCATAAAGTAGTATTTAAGTTATGAGTGTTTTCTATGTATTTTGATAAAAAATTTACAAAATTTAAAGTGTATACGTAGTATATTGTAGTAGTATGTATATCTCGTACCCATAACACAAGTATAGAAATATAGCATAGCTTACTTTGAGACCAGAGGACGATGTGTGAAAAAAAAAGTGTATATATAGACGCAGAAGATTTTACGTTTTGTAATAATTAATATACCTATAAGAACAATAAATCTGAAATGAAATGAAATGAAAAATCATTTAATCAAGTAGACACAATTTTTCAGAAAAATTACATATGTGCTTATGACATGTCCAAATTTTTTTTTATAATCAGAAATTTTATAATACGCCTTTTTTACATAATTTAGTTTTAATGAATTTTTTTAATTTAGAAATATTTAATTCTCTTACATCAATAGGGAGTTTATTATAAAATCGTAGACGGGTTACATGCATTACAAGATTGTTTTTATGCCTTGTATTAACATTATGATGGTCGCTTTTTTTTGTAAAATTATGAATATTTTTATGAACATACAATAAATTTTCATATATATATTGCGAAGCGACCGTTAAAATATTTATGTCTTTGAATTTCTCCCTTAGAGAATCCCGAGGACCTAGGTTATAATTATATAGCTCTAACAGCGCGTTTCTGGAGCACAAATATCCGATTAATGTCCGCACAGCTTCCCCAAAGAAGAATTCCATAGCACATTACACTGTGAAAATAACTAAAGTAAACAATTCTAGCCGTATCTACATCTCGTTAGGGTCTCCCGTATTGCTACTCGTTGAAACGTGATTATTATTATAAATTTACCAAGTCGCTTATGACGCTTGCAACGAGGTCAATTATAACGATACCATACAAGGGCGCTACAAGCAAATGCAATCGTAGAAAGGTATTTATTTCTAGAATTGGTGCTTAATTAATTTTATGTAATTAGTGACGTAGTTAGTTTACTAGGTTTTCTTCATCAATGTAAGTACCACGTAAGAGTACAACGTAAAAGGCTAACTTTAAACAGATTTAATAGATAAATAGATTAACGTATAGATTCTCCGTGTGGTGACGGATAAATAATACAAGTGTCACCACCCCATCTCCTCCCAAGGGTGCTGTAAATGTCAGCTAAGGGATATTGCACACAGATAACATCATCTGTGAGAGACGGCAAACTCGAAAATAAACCCTGTGCCAACACGCCTGGTCAGCGCGGCACAGTAGACCATAATCCCCTCAAAGTGAGGGAGGCCCGTGCCCAACAGTGGGACGTAAATGGGCTGGAGAGAGAGAGAAATGTAACAATTGTTAATGATAAATATTTTATTTTAATCTCAAACTGACGTAAGTAGTGGAATCATCAAGAAAGTACTGAGAAATGTTGTAGTAAAGAGAATAAAGGCACTTCACATTGGAAAAATTAAAAGACAAGAAGATTTTTCTATAAATCTTTCTTTTGTGCTTTTGAATGAAATCTCAAAGGTTCCTTCGATCCGCGTGCCGTCAAAAGTTGTTTCGGATCAAAGATTTTCTGTGAATATCACGTTAATGATTGTAAGAATAGCTGTAATTAATGTTTATTCCTTAACTAACAATTCCATTTTTAATAAATTAGCAAATTTTCTATTATAACGACTATTTTACGGATTTAGCCGCGTATAATTGTTTCAAATTTTAATCCTACGTTTCGGAGACTTTTCAGTCACCATGGTCGCATGTGGACTGAATATACTCATACTACCTGCAATTGTTAAAGAATATAAGCACATTTTCGTTAAAAGTAATTTAATGTTATACGGAAGATTTAATAACTTTAAAATAATTTTTTGTTTTATTTTTTTAAAATTACATTCAAAACATTAAAAAGAAAATGAATGAAATTGCGATCAAGTCATGTTTTATACATGATACAGATAATGGATATTTGATATGCAAATTACAAAAAGGTAAAACATATGTACTTAGATGGTATTGATGCCTTCTGAGAAGTATCAGTTAACACTTTCATATTGTGACCTTGGCTGTCAACGTCGATAAGAAAACAATCATCAAAACAGGCTTTATAAAGAATAAATTAATTTTGGCAACAATATTCATTATTTCCTATCTTTGTAAGTATCCAACTTATTAATATATTATAACTAGCTGTTGCCTGAAACTTCATACGCGTGGTATTTAGAAACCTTTAATCGAATTATAAAAGAAGACATCCTCTTGAATTACTCTATCTATTGAAAAAATCCGCATCCAAATCCATTATTTTTTTTAATAATATTTTATAATTTGTTATGATGGCGTAAGTTTGTAACAAATGTAAGAATATGAAACTGAATAAAAACATAATAGATGTAGAGATTTAAAAAAACTTTCACAGAAAATTAAGATGTCTATTGCCACAACAGCAGCATTTTAAAAAGGCTGTAATGGCATGCTTATGTTGAGATGATTGCGACGGCATAACATGATGATAAATTTAATAAGGACTAGCGGACACGGTGAACTTTGTGGCGCTATTAAAAATTGTCTGTATTGTATATCTAAAACAATTTCTAAGTTAAAATAATGAACCATAAAAGTCTTGTTTTTTTTGTAAGCCCGTTGAACCCTTCATGTGCGGTTTAAATTCGTACTTTTTATCTTAAACTTTTTCACCAAAGGTATCACTACTGGATGCAACTAGTTTTAGTTATACATGCTAGTTATAACAGTAATTAAGTACAACAGAAAGTAGGGTTTATTCACGTTTAAAAATGTCAAACATTTTTACCGCGTGTTTATAAGCTATTATAATGTAAGTCATACTACATAAATGTTAGTTATAACATACTTTTAGCGTATCAGGAAGGCCAGCTTTTGTAACTTCTAGCAAATAATAAATAAATAACAATGGACATTTCACACAACGTACTCTGGTACCAAGCTAAGCTTATTATGCTTGTGTTATGGGAACCAGAATACGGCTATAATACATAAACTACTTTTATTTTGTGAATACATACTTACGGTCTTATTCATAATGACTTATCGGAGGTTTAAAAGTTCGGTAAAATAGGTTCGCGAAAATTGTCAAAACTTGTTATTCATAATAGTCTTTTTACGCTAAAACGTTTATTATCTCTCCGATAAAATCTCCGTTTAAACCTCCGATAAGTCATTATGAATAAGACGGTTATAATACATATTAACAGATAACATCTAAAAGGAAAACTCTTATTTAACACGCAGACAAACATTTGTAAGATAAATATCACGATTGGGAATCGAACCCGCAACCTCGTGAACGGCAGTCCGTTACATGAACCACTCGATAACGGGGCCCGTGATTATAGTTATAGTTAATAACCTGCAATTTTTATAAGAGTAAACGTCTTTAGTTTGCTTAAAAATACTAAGAATGCTGCTTAGCTATTTTACTCCCGTCTTTTTATATTTTTCTTACTTACTTTCTTATGCCAGTATAATAAATAAATAAATAATCATGGACATTTCACACAACGTCCTCTGGTCCCAAGCTAAGCTTGTATGCTTGTGTTATGGGTACCAGAATACTGATAGAATACATATACTACTTTTCTTTCGCAAATACATTCTTATAATACATAGAAACACCCAGACGCAGTACAAGCGTTTGTATGACAAGTGACAACTATAATTATCACACAAATGAATGTCCCGAGCGGGAATCGAACCCGCAACCTCGTGAACGGCAGTCCGTTACATGAACCACTCAATCACGGGGCCCGTCATTATAGTTATAACACAGATAATATTAAAGTTAATAACCTGCACCCGTCATATAGTTAATAACCTGTAATTTTTATAAGAGTAAACTTTACGTCTTTAGTTTGCTTAAAAATACTTAGTATGCTGCTTAGCTATTTTACTCCCGTCTTTTTATATTTTTCTTACTTACTTTCTTATGCCAGTATAGTATTGCAAAGGCAGTGGTCATACCGTGTTGCTTCTGTGTTTTTATTTAGAATATTCATTTGATACAGCCAGTCAACAGTAAACGCTGTGCCGTTTAGTGAAGAATAATTTTGAATATTTATTGATATATTTGATATATCAATAAATATTCAAAATTATTTTATAATATAATAACATAATTTCATAGAAAAAAATCAAACAAGATGTATAATTTTATTTGATATTTTCTTACTTTTTACATCAGTACATGTAAGTTTAAAATGAGAAATTTAAGAATTAACAACCTGTTGAAACGTTACGTTAAATAAGCCGATAGTAAACATATTAACTGAAAGTACGTCTACGTAATTACGAAGGATGAAGTTTTAATAAGATACGGGAAGTTCACTTCCTAGTTAACTACTAGTTTTATGTAACGTACTTATTAGGTTTACGAGTAAATGCCTGTATCGAAGATATTTAAAACTGTTTATAACAGATATAATTAACATGTTGAGTTAAATTGAGCCGGTTCTATGGCTGTAAGAAAAGTTAAAAATGTGTATTAATAATAATAATTTGTTTAATAAAAACACATGGACATTTCACACAACGTCCTCTGTTTCCAAGCTAAGCTTATATGCTTGTGTTATGGGTACCAGATTACGGATATCAGATACGGTACCAGACGCAGTACAAACATTTACGATAATTATAAATATCACACCAATGATTGTCCCCAGCGGGAATTGAACCCGCCACCTCTTTCTTGAACGGCAGTCCGTTACATAAACCACTCGACGACGTGCCCCGTCAAAAAGTCAAAAGTGTGTGGTTAAATAATAGAAAGAGGTACTAAATAGTAACCTGGTGAAGGTGTGTAAAAGGCTAAGGATGTGTGTGGAAAGAGCATAACCTGGTCTTTGTGTATATTAATACGAATTTTTAAATTTTCATACTACACAAAGACCAAGGGGGTCAAGTCTGCTAATTCTGCTATTACAATGTTGTCGATTATGGCGTCATTATGACAATCAAATTAATAAAAGACTATAAAACTTGACAAAATTTCGCTATTATGACGCCATTATGGTGTCACTATGACACCACACTTGATAAAATTCGCCATTAAGCAGCTCTTAAAGCGTTAGTTTTAAGGCACGTCACTTCATACATTGAAAGACATGGTTATTGAATAAAAGATATGGTTAATCGTGTCCAATCCCTGTTATAATTTATATATTTGTATGCTTGTTAAACACAAATACAATGGATAAAAAGTGACATAAGCTATTATCACTGCTAAAGTCAATGTTCAAATATTTTAGGCGAGGCCGGGAACATGCTGCTAATCAAATATTGGCAATGAGCGCGGTAAGGTCGTCCCTTGGGAAATTTTTACCTGTCTTTCGCTACGTACAAAAGTGTAGATACAAAATGCAGGTATATTTTTTTGTGGTTGGTTATTGTTAATTAAAAAGAACTGGGGTTCTTTAATAAATAACTAGGTTTAAATTTAAAGAACGTGTTTAATTTGAGACTAGACCAAATAAAAGCCAGGTTTTCTTAAGATTTTTATATTAACTTTACTCATTTATAGATAAATTTTTAGATAACAACGAAGTTATCGTTTATATTCTTCTTATTCTTCTTTCTTTCTTTCTTCTATATATCTCTATCATTCTTAAGTATTATTGTACTTAGAGCTTGAAATCTTCTAGTGATTTTCACTATTTACTTTGGTCGTTTTGACTTTAAAATTTCCAAACATGGCAAGTATCGATGACGATGCGATGCCATGATTTCAAAGTGTAGGTCCATGATTTTCAAGCGCGTTATTAAGTTTTTAAACTAAGAAAGTTTATTTTCTAACACTTGCGCGACTCATTTGTTTAAATAAAACTACTTTTCACGGATTTAGACGCGTATATTTGTTTTAAATTTTGGCACGACGTTTCGAAGACTTTGCAGTCACCATGGTCACGGGTGAGACGTCGGGCCAAAATTTAAAACAAATATACGCGTCTAAATCCGTGAAAAGTTTTATTTAAGAAAGTTTATTTTATTTAAGCAATTGGAATGTTAGAGAAAAGATATTTACATATCATTATGAGTCATTCGAGTTGATTTGTATGTGTAAAATAAGTATCAAGTTTTGTAAAATGTGATCTCAGAATTGATGCTATATAAACTTTTAATTAATTAAATGTCTGAAAGCTGCCAGCTGGTGTACTCCACAAACGTTACATACTTCACTTTGTAAACGCTTGTTCTCACATAAAATGAAAATGGCACCTCAATCTATGCTATTAATAAAGGGGTAAAGTTTGTAATATGTACCTTTGTAGGAGGTAACCTCTGAAAGTAATAGGTTAATGGACCCATCCCACATGTTTTTTAATAATAGGAAGCTAGTCTCAGAGATTAATCTCAACTGACCTAAAATATATCAATACTGTATTGTATTCAATATATTTTCTTTAACATTACCATATTTTATTACAATTAATATGTATGTTTTAATATAGGTAATTTTATTTATTTGTGCAAACAGATGAACTATGGTCTATGGTTATTTTGCGAATAATTTACACATATAAAATTAATCCTTTTAAAAAGTAGCATTATTAGTTAATGTTAATACGAAATGAAACTTTATCGGTCTGGATTTTTAGGATAAAACGGCTGAAATTAGTCTAGAGCCTGAAAAAAACACAAAACTTGAATAAAAGGGTGTTTTAAATTCTTTGCGTACGAAGTCCCGACAACAGCTAGTTAAACTCATATTATAACAGATCATTAACTTCTTAAATAAATTTTCCGAGAGTAAAACACAGGTAATCTGAAAAGAAGAAAATAAACGAGAAGTTTCAAAGTAGTAATAGAATAGATAGGTGTTAAAGACGCTACCTGTTGCCGCTCCCGACCGCAGCAGGCAGCTACATGTATTTCCGTCGCACCGGCAACCCTCTATAAACAGTCTCAAAGCTGTAGGTGATGATGGTCTCCGACTACAAATGTTTTCCCCAATAATTGATGAACTTGCTCCTATCATTACTTATTTAATAAGCTTTTCTCTCCTATCATCTTCTTTCCCTAGTGCTTGGAAAAGAGCTCACATTATCCCGCTTGCAAAAACTGCCAATCCTTCTTCCTTGAGTCACTACCGTCCTATATCCATTTTACCTTTCCTCTCCAAAGTTCTCGAGAATATTGTACATACGCAACTATCTCACTACCTTTCTTCCCACAAACTCCTTAGTCCTTTCCAATCAGGTTTCCGCCCTGGCCACAGTACTGTTACTGCACTTGTGAAAGTTACAGACGACATTCGCTCGGCTATGGACCAAAAACTACTTACTATTTTAGTCTTGTTAGATTTTAGCAGTGCTTTCAACTCTGTAGACTTCGATATTCTCCTTGGCATCCTCTCCTCCTTAAATATTTCTACTTCCGTAATTGACTGGTTCGACTCGTATCTCCGAGGTCGATCCCAGGCGATTCGCTGCGACGAGAATTGCTCTCAATGGTGTGAGCTTACTGCAGGCGTTCCCCAGGGTGGTGTGCTCTCCCCACTGTTATTCTCTGTGTTTATAAATGCGATTACTAACATTTTAACTTCTAAATACCATCTCTACGCAGACGACTTGCAGATCTATCGGCATTTTGCACTTGTCGACTCTGGGGGGGCTGTTTCTGCCATCAATAATGACCTTGAAAACATAAGCAAGTGGGCGAAATCTTTTGGCCTCCTGGTGAACCCTTCTAAATCACAAGCTCTCATTATTGGTGGTAGATACATGTGCAACGCTCTTGATACTAACACACTATCTCCTGTTACTTATGAAAATGTCCCTATAGCTTTTTCCAAGTGTGCTAGAAATCTGGGTGTTCTTATAGATCACAATTTATCTTGGACCGACCACATTGCGGAGGTAAGCAGGAGAGTGTTTTGTTCTTTCCGATCCCTTAGGCGTCTTCAAAACTTTCTTCCATTTCGTACTAAAGTCACTCTTGCTCAAGCTCTTTTACTTCCTCTTCTTGACTACGCTGATGTTTGCTTTATTGACGCAACTGAGGAGCTCCTGAATAAGCTGGAACGCTTGCAGAATTTATGCATTCGTTTTATATTCGGCCTCAGGAAGTATGACCATGTCTCACGTTTTCGGTCACAGTTACAATGGCTGCCTATTCGTCGGCGTCGAGAATGTCATATTCTTTGTCTACTCTACTCTATTCTTCATAATTCTAATGCTCCTGACTATCTTCGTGAACGCTTTGAATATTTAGTACCAAGAGACAAACCTTGCCGCACTACTGTTTCTCTGCTTCTCAAAACTCCATTTCATACTTCCAGCCGTTATGGTGGGTCTTTTACTGTTCGTGCAATTCGTTTGTGGAATTCTCTGCCACATTCAATACGAGCCAGCACATCTCTTCATATCTTCAAAAGGAGAGTTAAGAACTATTTCTTGTCATTGCTATAAGTTGATATTATATTTATGTATTGTGTATGTAGTTTATTTATAGTAACTTAAATATATATTTTATTAGGTAATCGTGTGTAAATATTAGTGTTTATGTATTGTTATATTAGAAATAAGTAAAATTTTAACAATTTAATTAGTAAGTATTTGCTATAACTTTGTTATTGTTTATTGTTGTGCATTACGTGCCCATCTTCCACAAATTACGTAACAATAAGGTTTGCTGGAAGAAAATTCCATAGTGAATTAAGCTCGCCTGTGTACATTAGATTTAAATTTCAAACTCTGTAAATATATTTTATATGTACAATAAAGAATAAGAATAAGAATAAGTCTCTGATTATTATCATAACAACCTAACGCTTTCATACTATCTGATCAAAAGAACTGCTGACATAACTATTTCTTTTTCTTAACAAAAAGACAATTTTTATCTGCTTCTATTTCCGTTTATTGACACATGAATTCCGGTGGTTTATTGTTATTAAACATATTATTTCTGATTAATTTTGTCATCGCTTAAAGAAGTTAATATTACTACGTAAGTAAAGTTTATAATAAACTTATTTTATTATAAACTTTACTTCCTTATTGTTTGTAAAAATAAAAAGAAAAAGTCAGTTTTCCTTGAAAATAATAGACATCAAAATAAATATTTCATGTTATGATAAGCTACGTGCTTCTGGATGTCAAATATCCGTTCGGTAGGATACGTTAAGCGAAGGCACCGAAATGTTCGACTAAAATATCTAAAATCAAATCAAGGCATTCCTGTTGATACTCTTCTTATTAGCTCTTCGGTGTATATTGGTATCTTCGTTAGAAATCTTAAATAATAATATAATCGCGTCTAATCGACGCTGGATTAGACGCGATTTTATAACAATTTTCCATGAAATTTCCTCCAATACCGCATGTTTGTGGTTTTGTGTTTTGTAGGGTTATTTATGTGCAATTGTACACAATATGTATGTGATTTCATGTGGATTTATGTGGTACGTAATTATTCGTATTTATATTTGCGGTTGCTATCAAAGCAAATTATATAAATTTTACAAACGCAGAAAGCAAATGGCATTAAAATTTATGCGTATTATAATAATCTATGAAATTTGCATAAATGTATAACGATAAGGAAAGGTTTTATATGACATTAGCTGTTGCCCGCGACTACGTACGCGTGCAATTTAGAACCACCCTCCCGTTTCTGCAACATTTTTCACTAAAACTTCGCTCCTACTGGCTGCAGCGTGATGTTATATATCCTTCCTCGATAAATGTATTTATCCAGCACTAAAATAATTTTTAAAATCGGACTTTAGGGTTCTGAGATTAGCGCATTCAAACAAATAAACAAGCTTTTCAGCTTCAAAATATTTGTTTAAGATCGCATTTCATAAGTTATAACAGTAAAAACGCTAGAATAAATATTAGTTCCACATAATGCTCAGAAACATTAAGAAAACATTGCAACAGAAATATAAAATATTTATTCCCAACGACTTCCATAAAGAAAGCTACGTAAAATACATACATGTGACGTAACAACTGGAACATTATAGCAATTTATGTTATTCACATACCCAGTTCATGTTAATGATCTCTTATGAAAGAACGAACAACCACTTTACAAAGTATACAATTTGTAGATACTTTGTAAATACAATTTGTAGACTTTGTATAATAATTTATATCTTTCAATTCATTGCTTTGATGTTTAATGCTATCAATAGCAATGATTGTGAGGTGGGTGTGGTTGTTTCACTCAGAATTTTCTAGACAAATAGTCTAGTAAATTCTGAGTGAAATATTTCAAAATATTTTTTTTTTATATATTCATGGACATTCCACACAACGTCCTCTGGTCCCAAGCTAAGCTTATAGGTTTGTGTTATGGGTACCAGAATACGGATAGAATACATAATATTACTTTTTTTTGTAAATACATACTTATAATACATAGAAACACGCAGATGCAGTACAAACATTTGTATGACAATTAGAAAAATCACACAAATGTTTGTCCCGAGCGGGAATTTACCCGCGACCCCTTGATCGGCAGTCCGTTACATGAACCACTCAATCACGAGGCTCGTCATATTTGCTTTTAGTCTCGCCTTTTGATAAGAAGGTAACCGAAACAGTAAAAAGTATTGCGGGTTTGGATACATATAGACAGACAGACAAACAGATGAACTGACAAATGGATACGGAAGTGATCCTAAAGGGTAGCTTTTTTATAAAATCCTCCAAGATTATAAAACTCAAGACATTGCCAATGCGCTTGATATGACTTAGTGCGATATTAAATAAATAAATATTAATAAATACGTTTACTAAATAATAACAATTGTAAATTTTACATTATAAAACACGCTAAAGTATTATGTCGTCAAAAACAAGACAAGTGTCAAACCCAAAGTCCTCTGGTCCCAAAGTAAGCTATATTTCTATACTTGTGTTATAGGTAACAGATACGGACATTTACATCTTTTTACACGCTTTATATTAGCTTCACTTGTATGTTTGTTTGTATGTTTGTTTGTATGTTTGTATGTTTGTAACCGACTCCTTTGGACGCTATTTTGACCCACTTTAAACGGTCAGATTCTATTCAAATTTTGCACACCTGTCAAAGACCGATGACAATACAATAATTCGATTAAATAAAGCGTATTTTTTAGTTTTTTTAAACTATTTTTAATTATTTAATGTAAATACATACTTGTATTACATAGAAAACACCCAGAGATTAGTCACCTAATATGACGAGGTATAACCTGATTACGTTATTGCGAATTACAAAATAACAATCTGCAAAGCTTAACGTTGGTATCAATTCTACGTGGACAACTAAACTTATCTAACAAACCCAACTATTTTAAAAAAACGCTTAAGGTTTCCCCATGATACACATACGAAGAGCTTAAGATCATCGGAAAACTTAACATTAACTGTAGTATCACATTCCACGAGATTCTTCAGCAAATCGTTTACATTAGAAGCAGCCCGGATTTGGAATGCCTGACCATTGATGGTAAGGAAGGCTCAAACCTTAACATCATTCAAAAAGCTCGTTAAAGATCACTATATGTCACTACAAACCCACTGAGAGATCCATGTGAATATCGTTATGTATTTATATAGGTATATATGTATTTATGTGTATGTATGTATATTATTATGTATATGTATGTTTGTAGATAATGTATCTTAGTAAGTATATCTATAGGTATGTATAGGTATATTTATTTAAATTGCATTAGCTAATAGTATTTTACTCTTCCTTCTAAGTAACTATTAAAGTACACCACAAGTCACCTATTCTGTCTCAGTCATGTCCATCTTAAGGTTGACTGGTAGAGATCGCAGTCCGCGATAAGACCGCCCATTGTAACTACCTATTCTAAGTTTAGTTTTTGTAAAACTATCTGGTGTACAATAAAGAGTATTTTACTTTTACTTTAAACTTATCCTTACTAAAAAATGAAAATTGATAGTATCAATGACACAATTCGACAATGTTAAATGAACTTTTCTATTATAAAAACTGTGTATTTTAGACAAACGAACGACACCCAAATAGCCAATCAATCAAAATACGCCATAATTGTTTTCATTTTTTAGTTAAGTTTAGTGTATTTGTGCACCTGAAATTGGTACTATTATTGATTATTAACTTCTATATATGTATTAAACTTATATCTACGTCAAATACAATCGAGGTAATTAAATTAATAATCCAATGGCTTACTGCAATTGACTTTGATTAATTATGAACCAGCAAATTATATAATGATATGAATTTTAATGTGAATGATACTTGTGAACATGAACATATTAATGCAATTATCGTGGAATGATTTCAAAGCTCATTTAAATTATAATATGTACTACTATTATTGCCTGATTATGTACAAATTATGTTGATCTATGTATAAATGTGTAGGTTGAAGAGATTAAGTTTGTAATATACTAGTTCTTGCCTGCAACTTTACGAAGTTACGCGTGGAATTTAAAAACCAAAACCCTAACAAATTATACAAAAATAATTAAAAATAGTTTAAAAAAACTAAAAAATACGCTTTATTTAATCGAATTATTGTATTGTCATCGGTCTTTGACAGGTGTGCAAAATTTGAATAGAATCTGACCGTTTAAAGTGGGTCAAAATAGCGTCCAAAGGAGTCGGTTACAAACATACAAACAAACATACAAACAAACATACAAACAAACATACAAGTGAAGCTAATATAAAGCGTGTAAAAAGACGTGTGGCACTCGGGGCTTGCCGCGGTAAAGCTATTGCATAGTATTTTTTATCAACTTATGCAATTATAATTATTTATTTATTTTATTTATGCAGCATTTTTTTTTCATTTGTTTTTTTCTTTGATATTAATTCAAGTTACACTTTTTGAGCGTGGTGACCGATGGGTGACCTGTCTGTCCGTCCGTCAGTCAGAACGTCCGTCTGTCCGTCGGTCCGTCTGTATGTCTGTCTGTCTGTCCGTTCGTCCGTCGGTCCGTCCGTCAGTCAGTACGTCCGTCCATCTGTCCGTCCGTCCGTCCGACGGTGTCAGGTTATTTTCGTTACGGAATTTCTGGATTCGGTCTCCACGTTCAAGGCCCGCGATAGAAGCTATGCAATAGCTTAAAAGCATCCTATTGAAATATGTATATATTGAAATAATCAATTGAATACATAGATTATTTAATTTATTAAATAATCTATATATAAATAATCTAATATAGATTATTTAATTTATTAAATAATCTATGTAAGGAAGTAAAGGATCCTGATTTGAAATTTTGACCGGTGACAATGCAATTTTTTCTATTAAATTACTTTTTGAACTAAGCTCATTATAAAAATTTAATACTGTAAAATTTCATCTATGTATCTATCTACTGTGTTTAGTTTAAAAGTGTATTAAGATGAAGGACGTGGTCTGAAATTTTGACTGAAGGCAACACAAAATTATCCAAGATCTTCCAGCGTGTGTGTTTAGTTTTAAACTCAGCACATTACTTTGTGAATTGTACATCTTCTATCTCTACAGAATGGACTCTAACAGATATAAAAAATTATTAACTTGCTGTAACACATTTTATTTTTTTTATAAGATTTCTAAGTATGTCATTATTTTGAGAGCCATTGCGTTCACTATTCATACTTCGTGAATGTTTAGGGTAGTGTTTTTATACCATCGTGGTTCAAAATATAAAATATATATCTATATATGAATGTATTATTCTACGTAACTGAATATTTGAATGTGAATTTCACCCACTTACAGTAGTCGGAGTGATCTGAAATTTTGTACATATATTAAGGACCGATCTCAATGCAATATTTAAAAAAAAACTGTTGAGGTATTACAAGCGTGTTTTTTAGATTTTGAACTAAGGAAATTTTGGAATTATACCTATTTAGTTACAAACTATCAATGGTATGATAAAGCGAAAGATGTATACAAACAAAGAAGTATAATTGCCAATGTGCGTATTTAAAATCACACATTTATAAACAACATAACTGAGGGTGTATTATAATAAACATAGGGTAAAAAACTAGGTTAATATAATCAAACTTAGCTAAACTGGCAGGATGACTGGCTGAAAACTTTTACTAAAATCATCAAATAAATTCTTTTATGTAGCTACGTTATAAAGCAATACAAAGAGGTAAGCGGCTACCCAGTGATGTATAAGGGGTGCCAGCAAACAGGCCGTGTAAATCAAACAACAAGAGGCAATCATTTTGCATGTGCCACTGCACAGGCCTCCGCTCTCATGCCTCACAACTATTCAACCGAACACACTACATACATTGGCCCTAATGAAAATTGATTGGTTTTATTTAACAGTTCAATACGTTCAATTTATATTACTAACGAGTTGGAAGGCTGCAAACAATGCGTAAAATTCAATTTTTTACGTGTAAAAACACCTTAAATGATTGGCGTATAAGGTCTAATGTGTCATAAGCCGACAGGAGACGCTTGAATGATGAAGATGTATTATTACGACGTGCAGCATATTGCCTGTAACCCATTGCTCTTGCGTAAGTCAAAGTATGCTATATTACGTTACTATGTATTTAGATAGTAGGTATGTGATTAATTTATTAATTTTTGCATTTGACATGCTATGCCTTTTACTTAATAAATCAAATAGTATAGTCGTGGGTTCAAGTCCCACTTGCGGCACATTCACTTTTTCTACCATAATTTGATTTATTAGGTATGTGATTGTTTTACATCTGAGTATGTGTGTTTGTACAGTGTTCTAAAAAGTTTTGTTAATCTAAATAACTGATAGATTAGACAGACATTCTACATTATTAAAGAAAGTTAATAATCTGCTTAGTTCAAAAACCAAAAAACACGATTGAAAATCCTGAATAGAATTTTGAATTATTACTTTGTCTTAGATCCTTAAGGGCCTACATCAATATTATCGTATATCATCGCCGACACGTACATATTAACACAGCCAGTAGGCACAGAAAATGAAGAATTAGGGATACTTTTCCTATTTACTCGAAATCTACTAAATATATTTTAATTCTGATTTACGTGTTTCTATATATAATAGTTACTTATGTTTTTAAAGTTATTTCATTAGTTAATACGCGATAATAGACCGACAAATGAAAAAAATAAAAAATGAGAGAGGTTGTTTCGCTAAGATTTTCTATCGAGAAAACTTTTTTCAATCGCGTTTCTGAGTTTATGCGATCCTAGATCATATATTGAAAAAACATATAATTAAAAATTAGAGCTCTAGCCATTCAATCTAAAGAAACAATGAAAACTTCGTACGTAGAAAAATGCACGAAGCTATTTTGGTATCCTCTTAATATGTGTTAAAATTTCAGATCAGTGTGACTACTGTATGTGGGTGAAAAACACTTTCAACTATATATAGATAGGTACCTACACACAGACATAGATAGACACGTTCAAAGCTAATAAATGCACTTTAAAAAAAGAATAAAATATAAACGTAACAAGTTACGTTTATATTTTATTCTTTTACTTTTACTTATACTTTACGATAAAACAGACCGGAATCTCTATACGGCAAGCCGTATAAAGATTCTGGTCTGTTTTATTGTTATTACCTTGCACACCTTGCACATTGATACATAGGTACGTACTGAACTTATAAAAGCGTGTTAATGAATAATGTCAACTAGAAAAGACTTTAGTGTAATTTTTACGATACATTACGCAATAAGGTATATTGGGCGTCGAGTTATTCAAAATTGATATACTATATGGCTTTTTAAAGTATTGTTAACACCATTGCGGCTTAACTTTGCCGCCGCGGCTATGAGCAACGCATATCGATTACTGTCAAATAGGTCTATGATTTGTGTCTAACTATTAACAGTAGAATGAATTTGTCACGTAATACGTTAAAATATGAGAATGCTATTAATACTGAATGGTACAACCGGTGGGATATCTTTTACTGTAAGCCCAGTAAATACTAACGTGCAACTCTATGTCGTAGCGGAAACATAAACTAACTAAATGACAAATTATGATAGTTCCCATCACGAGCGGTACACAATAATATTTATCTATTCGGTGTGTATCTTTTTCATTTAGTATTTAAAACATCTGTTTATGATAGAGGCGTCGTAGCGTATGCATCCAGTGAATAACAAAACAAAAGTAAAATAAAATGTAAACTAATGTAATGTTTGTATGTACGACTAATTATTATAAATTGAGAGGAAACTAATGTAAGTCGTATGATTTGATACATTTTGTAAAGAACATCAAAGTAAACGGAATCTATTGTATCTAAACATAGAAACAGGAACATAGAATAGGTAGTTAAACAAAGTTCTTTTATTTAAATATTAAAATACTTTTGTTCATAAGAAAGCTGAAACGAAGTGATAAATTATTTCATGCTACCGCAAGAAAATACGTGTTTGATTACATAGGCAATTTCACGTAAACCAGTCTATCAGGACATTCGCAAGACGTATTGCAGCAACTTAATAAATAATGTAATCTGCCTCCAGGGGCATAAGGTAAAACCTTGTACAATGTTATATAATTCACTAAACTTTTCCAGACTACTTGCTGGAGATTACTGTTTAAATATTTATTAATATAACATAATTTAGACTCGACATTCTATTGTTGATATTGCAAATCCTGTTATTCTGTTACTAATATAGTATATTTTTTTTACAGCATTGTTTTAGAATTGTGATGGTTAAAAAATTATTACGAGTAATACACATTATAAACAAATAACCTTAATTCTCTCCTTTTCTTTCCTGAGTAGTTAGTACTTACTTTTGTTGATTAGTTATTTTGTTATTTTGTTCACAAAGATTATCTTTAGGTATTGTATTGTATTTTTTTTAGACATTAAAAAATAAGTATGTCAAATACAATTTGACTTGTTTGCCATCGTTTTATTTACAACACTAAATATATTTTAAAATTCTCGAATAAATTTAATACGGCAGAGGAAATTAACAAATTTCCTTGTTCATTCAGGATGATTTTTATTTTGGGGAAAGTGCGTGTACGTAAGTATTTTATCATCCGTAAAAATAATGAAGGGATTTCAGTTTTCTTAAACATACTTAGATATATGTATATTTCTGTCTAAGTTCTAGTAGGTATAGCGTTATTTCGAATATTTCGATACTTTGGTATCGATGTATACCTACTCGGAAAAATAAGTGTTGTTTTCAAACCTCAAATTATGGTCTACTAAACCTTATTATATGAACACATCTAGTCTCCCCTCGCCGGGTCATGGTAAAGCTCAAGGCACCATCATGGCCCGGCAGGGTAGAGAGGAGAGGAAAAAAATTGGTCAAGTGCGAGTTGGACTCGCGCACGAAGGGTTCCGTACCATTATCTATGCAACATAAGGCAACGTTATTAGTATCGAGCAAAAAACGGTAAAAAAATCATGTTTGTTGTATGGGAGCCCCCCTTAAATATTTATTTTATTTTATTTTTAGTATTTGTTGTTATAGCGGCAATAGAAATACATCATCTGTGAAAATTTCAACTGTCTAGCTATCACCGTTCTTGAGATACAGCCTGGTGACAGACGGACGGACGGACGGACGGACGGACGGACGGACGGACGGACGGACAGCGAAGTCTCAGTAATAGGGTCCCGTTTTTACCCTTTGGGTACGGAACCCTAAAAACACATCTAGTCTGCTAGTGTAAACTTAAAAGACTTTATGGCTTTTGACGGACTTAGTGGTCGAGTGGTTTATATAACGGACTGCCGTTCACGAGGTCGCGGGTTCGATTCCCGCTCAGGACAATCATTTGTGTGATATTTATAATTGTCATACTAATGTTTGTACTGCGTCTGGGTGTGTTTACCATGTGTTATAAGTATTTATTTACAAAAGAAAAGTAGTATATGTATCCGTATTCTGGTAACCATAACACAAGCATAGAATTATAGCTAATTTTGGGACCAGAGGACGTTGCATGAAATGTTTATGAATATTTATTTATTTATGGTTTTGTTATTATCCTTTACCGCTCTATTTTTTTTTGTCAACTTTTTAACGTCAGATGACACTGTGAAGCATAGCTAGTCGTACATAAACATATGAAACAAATTACTATTTTATATCACTAATGAGATACATGAACGTGGTTGTTTTATGATATGTATTATTTCTATCGTAATTGCGTTTAAGTGTTCCTACATTTTCAGATACGATGCTCTTTCACCGCAGTAAGTGCTTAGCAGTGTTTTGGATCACGTACACCGCGGGAGCAATTAGTTCAGTGTGATATTGTCAATACCAAACTGAATCCCACTGATTGTCACTAGATTGAACACACATTTTCAATCTTGTAAATGACTATAGAATTGTGCATTTATGTTCTGTGCGAGTGTCTATTAAGCATTGCTTGCATTTTTTTTATGTAAATTAAGATTTGTGGCAATGAAACCTAGTTAAAATAATTAATCTCCTCAGTGATCCCCAGCATACAACATTTTATGAAAATAGCAGAGCCTGTTACCAAGATTGACGTATTATGTGAATTCAAACAGATGTCATGAAAGTAGCAAGAAAACGAACAGAAATGCAATAATTCATGTATTTACATAGGCACTTAAAGTTACGCAATATGAAATCTTAATGTTATGTAAATAATTTATTATTAAAAAAACTCTGCCATTTTCCGTTAGAGCTTTCAAATTCTACAGCTATTCTAAAGATGGTAGAAGAAAGTATACGAAATATCTTTGTTCTGTAATATGTAACTTAAATGATACTAATAAACGTACGAAAGAACAAGGTTAACTCCAGATTTTAATAAAGATAATGTTAGCGTTAACTGTGAAGCCTTGATAAATTATCTTCACAATATAGCACGCATTGTTTAGATAATTATAAACACCACTATTTTGAACGCACGGCAAACTATGCATTGTCTAACTATTAACAGTAGACACGGTCATAAATTATTCTCAAATATGGATATACTGGTATATTCAGTTCAATAGAAAGTTTGAATGTAACTACTGCCTGAATTTTATTCTCGCAAAGTAAATTTTAACAGATTGGTTGATAAAACTGACCTGCCAAAAATTATTCTGGCAAATTCTTGAATATGTTGCCCGCCTCCTCAGCAGTGGTATTCAGTAAGAAAAAGTGAAGGGAGTTTTCGGTGAATCTTGATCACGTGACAGCGCTCCTCCAATAAAAATAGAGGAGTGCTGTCACGTGATCAAGATTCACCGAAAACTCCCTTCACTTTTTCTTACTGAATACCACTGCAGGTGTGTGACGGGTGGGATTGGATGAGGCCAAATTGATTATAAGCAGTCAGATTTTATCGTAATTAAGATTGTTACAGAATAAAAACCCAAATTTTCGGCGTACGGCAAACTATAAAGGATATTGATTTTTGCGGATAATTATATCGTTTATTTTAAATTTATAGATATCTAGTCATTTTCAAGCTAAGAAAAACATTCAATGTTAAGTAGCATCAGCACAAATTATATGATGAATAAAGGCTGCGCGAGCAATTAGTCCAAAACGTGTTAATGCAAAACGCGGCAATCCAGTAACGAACCGAATTGAATTCTGTTTCTATCCGATTAGATATAAGCTTATAACACTGAAAACTACGTTTGTTCAAAGTCTTTAGTCATACGTTTCATAAAATTACTCTGTAATTTTTCATTATTAGGATAGCATATTTAAAAAAAGTAAATCAATAAATAATATTTTTTAATACTCCCGCGTCTCATTTGCTTAAATAAAATCACTTTTTACGGTTTTAGACGCGTAGAGACATATGTTTTAGTCTCTGTATTTCTGTGTGTATTTGTTTTGACTTGACCATGGTGTCTGTAAAGTCTCCGAAACGTCTGGCTAAAATTTAAAACAAATACACGCGTCTAAATCCGTAAAAAGTAGTTTTATTTAAACAAATGAGTCGCGCAAGTGTTAAAAAGTATTATTTATTGATTTACTTTTTTTATTTAAATCAATAAATATTTAATGACACTAATGTACTGTTTACATTTTGCCTGAAATCACTCTGATTCGTGTGATAGTGTAAACTGTATTATAGAAACCAGCGAAATTTGCAAATAAAAGTAAGAAGACGAGGACGAGAAGTCAAATTAAAATAAATTCGGAGAGACTTGTAAAATAGTCGACCACACGCGTGACCAAAAGGCTGGTCTTTTCTCGGCGCTATCCAACGTGGTTGCCTGTGGATATTTATTTATTTATTTTTATTTATTTATTTATAAACACTTTATGCACAAAAAAGGTACAATGGCGGACGTAGTTCCCTTTATGTGTTTTGTATATATTATTATTAACACTACTATTAGATTAAGTTTTAAATCTGATACTATTTAAACTCAAATAATAACGACAAATTATAACTTTTAAATAAGTACACATATATGTATGTATATTATGTTAAACACATGCCGCCTTCATTACCAGTATAGCCGTAGTATTTTGCCATACAAAGATGGATTTGGCAACGCTTACTATTTGAGATATTGTGGAACACTCAGTTGGGATTATTTGGGATTGCTGCAGATGTACATCTTAACTAAAGATTATTCGGGACGAATGTTAACTACAAGATTGCTATCACGAATGACCCTATGGCTAATGAACATATTGCTATCATCGTAGATATCTAGAAATATCTGGACATATTAATAAAAATTATCAAAAACTTTATGACAGATATTCTATTTTAGATTTGTCTGAGCATTTTATGTACTAAACTGGGAAACAAAACCAAGACACATGGATTGCTCTGCCTGATGTCGTTGGCTCTAATCATATTTTAGACATAAACTCAACATGATGTTAACTATTAAGTTTACATTTGCAATATAGCTGTAATTGAAAACGATGACGTGCCTTGTTGCCTTAACTCTATTAAGATGACAGCATCAACTTTACAAAGACGAGCGTCGTGACATAATCGTTTAACAAAATGACAAAGATCCAAATGGAATGAATATAATTTTAAGTAAAAAAAAAATTATTTAAAGTTAAACACTTTTCGAAACAAGCTTTATGGCATTGATTTTTTTTTTTTTTTTTAATAATAATGATTATTTATTTCTCAAAATACAAGATTTTTAGTAGTACAGTACAGCTGTTTACAAAAACTGTTTGTGAATATTACAAAATTTTTTCATAAGTACAGAGATGCGAGTGCGGTCCTGCATTACCTAACTAGGCTAAGAATTTAGCCTGTGTTTAGGATACAGTCCCTGACCCCCTATGATTGGACGTGAACTAGGCACATATTGAATACGTATTGTGTAAGCAGTACTATTAATACATATACATTGTAGATTAAATAAGATCATGCAGCATGCAGTGAAGAACAAAGGTGTGTGTAATAGTTTGAGTTTTTGTGTGTATGTGTGTGTGTGTGTGTGTGTGTACGTGTGTGTGTGTGGGTGAATGTGTATGAGTGTGTGAATGTGATTGTTGATAAAATTGAAGATTATGACAGGTTAACATTTCTATAATTATTGTTCTACAGAATTTTGGTTAATATTTTACAATAACGTGAGTATTACTATTAAGTTATGATTGCCAAAAAATTTTCAGTCTCTTCATACGATTTATTTATTAAGAATTTGTCTATAGTTTGTTTACACTCGCGTTGAGATAGGTGATAAATAGGTATAGTTTTATTTATTTTATTATACAGATACGGCCCCAAAAAGTATAAGAATCGCTTGGTAAATGAAAAATTAACTTTAGGTACGGAGCAAATAATATCCTTACGACGTTTGGACATAGGTTGATAAGGAGTGTTTCTATGTTGCTGCAATAGAGCGTGGGAGATATATAACTGTCTAATATTCAATACATTACATTTATTATATTTTAAAAATAAATAAAAAGAAGAATCAAAAACAAACAGCTATAGAGGATGGCGTTGTTTAATTACTGATTTTCTATGGCTACCATCTAAGATCAAAGCAGTTTTATGACATCTTAATATAGTAATATTTTCCAAAAATTTCAGTTTAATAGGAAATGGGGACGTAAAATAAATAACAGGATACGAAAACAGGATGCGAAACTAAATAAAGTTTTTAGCAGAAGTAAAAGAAACATCTGAATGACGTTTAAAACTTTTATAAAATTGTTAAATAATTTCTACATTTTTGTTTTAACAACAGAAGTAATATTCACCGTCCTAAAATTTATAAAGCTTAAGTAATTTTACTGAAGTCAAAGATGGGAGAGGAAATTAAGAAATTTCCTTGTTTTTAAGACGCCACATAAACCGAGAAAAGAGCGGTGTAAAATGAGGTTATACCTAAATACTGTGGATGATAACGATAGTATACACAGTTACAAATAGCGCTTCACACATATAGCAACATACCGCCTTATTCCAAATATAAATGTCTGGCTGAATCGTAGTCATGGAGAAATCAACTATTACCTGACACAAATGATGTCAGGGCATGGGTGTTTCCGCGCGTACTTGTATCGATTTAAATATGAGGAGTCACCAGAGTGCCCATCCTGCCCTGGATTCAATGAAGACGCAGAACACGTATTCTTCGTGTGCTCCCGTTTTAGTTTGCAACGAAATAATTGGGAACTTGCGATTCGACAGAGAATTCTGCCAGAATCTCTAGTTGAAAACATGCTCTCCTCGGTAGAGGCCTGGGAGGCAACAAGCTGTTTTGCTACGGAAGTTCTACAGGAGCTTCATTGCATAGAGAGAATTCGAGCAAGAAGTAGAAGATAAAGTAGGAAGCTGACTCTTTAGTCACAGCGGAGAACTACCAGATCCTCTCTCCGTGAAGTAATGCCTAACGGCGGGACCTCGGAGGTGACAGAGGCAGATGCCAGAACCGGGCCTTTTTTTTTTAGTCGGTATTGGTCATGTACCGAGTCCGACATACTAGGCACAACGACCTAGATACGTAAATAAAATAAATAAAAAAATTAATATTCATGGACATTTCACACAACGTCCTCTGGTCCCAAGCTAAGCTTATTACACTTGTGTTATGGGTACCAGAATACGGATATAATACATAAACTACTTTTCTTTTGTAAATACATACTTATAATACATAGAAACACCCAGACGCAGTACAAACATTTGTATGACAATTAAAAACATCACACAAATGATTGTCCTGACCGGGAATCGAACCCGAGACCCCATGATCGGCAGTCCGTTATATCAACCACTACACCACGAGGCCCGTCAAATTTATTTATTTATTTTTTTATTTTTTGCCCAAGATATGGAATAAAAAAAAAAAATTAAAACATATAGCAACATAGATATGTTGCTATATTGAAGACATGGTGTACATTCAAAGCAGGATACACAGGGAATTTTTTAGTTAGGCTGAAATCTTACTGACTTAGACAATTACTATGCAAACACAAAGCGAGATCCACATCTTTAATATAGAAGCTTTTCTATAGGAACATGTTTGTTTACAAATACATGCCAGCTCAAAAATAACCCGTTTTTTATTTGAAATTCTCATTTTGCAGGCTATAAACTTAACATTCCTTAGCATGGATACGTAGAAATATAGATACCTAAGTGAATAGCAAAGAAGCTACGGAGCGTAACTATTTTATAGTAATTTTTATTGCCCGAGCATCAAATATGTTTTTTTTTTATCTTTGAACATAAAATTTATTTATTTAAACTTAAACTAAAAGTACTTATAAGATAAAAATAGTTTTCACAGAGAATAAAAGGTCGTTTGAGAACAACGAATATAAATAATGCATTGAAATAAATGAATTAAAAACATAATAAGGAAACTAAATAAAAATAATTGAAATCCGTACAGTTACCCGGCTAATGTAATGTTATGATTTTAAAACTAACTTTAACTGTTTGTCTGACCCTCTTTAACGCAAAAACTATACGACCGATTCGAATATTTTGTACATAGACATAACACCACTTATACTGCAACTAACAAACGCAGAGCGGACATTGTTTTCACCGGTATAAGGACCAGTACTTCCTGTTCTCAACATCAATATAATTACCTAAGCGCCAAATATTATAATGTAATTAATAAAATCCTAAATATCGTTAAAATGAATAAGTATAATTGCAAGAAAATGGTGATGAATTGGCTTTTGAAGTTAAGCTACACAGATACAGAAAACCTATAGTGCCGATGGAAGTGACTTATACCCTATATTCACACACACACACACATACAAATAACCATACACTCACACTACACACGTGAATATAGTATAGTTACTAACCCTAATACCTACTAATAGTTTTTTTATGTATCTTGTACTGTAATAAGTTTGTTTGTCAATGAGACAAAAAAAAAAAAGGGAAAGCCGACTCCCATAACACAGGTTACTACCTAGCTTGAGAGTCAGAAGTCCACGATCATGTTACATACCATAACACCTTTGACATTACTTATATGTGAACTGTAAAATGTATATGTAATTGTTACTGTGAACCAATAAACTATTATTATATTATATTATATATATATAGATAGTATACAGTCTAAGAAAGGATAGAGGCCACTGTGGATGAGAAAAAATAATGTATAGTCGAACGAACGAACGAACCAAGTCGCAGGCAACGGCAAGCTATAAATTAATCAGAATTGCATTTCAATGTTCCCACATTTGCGGTACGATGCTCTTTCGCCGCAGTAAATACTCTGCAATGTAATGGATCACGTACACACCAAGAGCAATTAGTTCAACGCTGTATTGGCAATTTATCGTCGAACTAAATGAAAATTTATTCTCACTCGATTACACGAGGATTTCAAAAATAAAATCACATGATTGATGATTTTACACAAATTTATAAAGTAGAAAAATTATCTAATATATAAAATTTCCATGTCACAGTGTTAGTTACCGTACTCCTCCGAAACGGCTCGACCGATTTTTATGAAATTTTACATGCATATTCAGTAGGTCTGAGAATCGGCCAACATCTATTTTTCAAACCTTTTTTTTTAGTATGGCAAAACAACGTTTGCCGGGTCATCTAGTTATCTATAAAGGGCGGCACGACGACGGTACGATCTCAGTAATAACCAACTCAATTCATAATATGACAAAGTGATAAAATAAAATGCAAAGGTCTTTATTGCATGTTACTGACCATTTAATAAATGTATTACGAAGGTCTATGCTACCTTTGTTTAAACTTATTAATTGCTAAACTACACCACCACACGCTAGTTTGTTCTGGAGCTCTAAATATAAAAAATATGAAGGTTTCAAAGTGACCGATTAACTTACCTTAAAAAAAACTAAGTAACTGCTGAAGGTCATTAATCTCAAGAAAAGTAATATATTCAT
The DNA here is from genome assembly GCA_916999025.1 of Orgyia antiqua. Taxonomy (NCBI): domain Eukaryota; kingdom Metazoa; phylum Arthropoda; class Insecta; order Lepidoptera; family Erebidae; genus Orgyia; species Orgyia antiqua. The sequence continues at coordinate 29,016,712 of OU779862.1, forward strand.
TACTAATGTTTTCCAAACAAGAATATAATGTTAGAACTATATGAAAGATACGTAATTGACTATTAACTAATAAACTTTTATACATAGAAATCAGTTTAAATTAGTGTGACTACCGCACTCAGAGACATTTAATGGTTACTTAAGGAGCTCTTTAGTATTGATTTAAAAAAGTAAAAGTTAAGTTAAAACTTTTTTAAATCAATACTAAAGAGCTCCCTAAGTAACCATTAAATGTTAATGGTTACTTAGGGAGCTCATTAGTATTGATTTAAAAAAGTAAAAGTTAAGTTAAAACTTTTTTAAATCAATACTAAAGAGCTCCCTAAGTAACCATTAAATGTCTCTGAGTGCGGCAGTTAGTCTCACTGAAATACGAAAACTGTATTGTGCTTTATCTTAGTTTGGTTTTGTAATGTCTGCATACCGTTCAAAACCTTACATGGACTACGGTCCATGAAAGGTTTTGAACGGTATATAAAAATGGCGATAAAGATAGTAAAACAAAACAATTTAAGTTTTCAATGTACACTGTAAACTAATACAGGTAAAACTGCGGGATACAGCTAGTTTAAAATAAGTAACATGTATTTATGTATTCATCTCGTGTAGGGTTAAGCATAACGTAACTACTTTGTTCTCTAACTATAGGATTTGTAAAAATCAGCTACGCATAAGCACTATCACTTTGATTTGAGACTGTAAACTCGCAACCATATTATCTTTCTCAACCCATTAATGTCCCACTGTTGAACACAAGCCTTATTCACTTTGGGAGTGTAAAAACTAATATAAAATAATATTTGCCATGCTATCTGTTATATTGAAGTAATTCTAAAGATGGCAAAGGAAATTAAGACATTTCCTTGTTCTTTATAAAGCTATTCAAACTGTGAAGAGCTTACAAACAGTATGAAACAACAGTTCTTAACCTGAATGCTGTTAAAGTTAATGTTACAATTATTTTAATTATTATTTTTATTTCTATAACTGGTCTTTACGTCCATCCTAGTAATGTAAGGGATTTTTGGAACACCTTTTTTGAAATATAGTCTGTAATGATATGTAACTATGTACATACGTAATTATAATAAAATTTCTTATCCACTATTGAAATATTGTATCTGTACTGATATTATAAAGCTGTAGATATTGTATATTTAAACGCGCTAATCTCAGAAATAACTGGTTTGATTTAAAAAATCTTTCAGTGTTGGACAGTACATTTATCGAGGAAGGCTATATAACATCGGGCTGGGACTAATAGGAGCGAAGCAATAGTGAAAAGTGTAGCAAAAACGGATAATGTTTTTCAAATTCCACGCGTACGAAGTCGCGGGCAACAGCTGGTAGTACAATATGACGCTAGTTCTGAGAAGGTTTTACAGAGAATTATTTAAAGATCTAAAATTAATTTATTTCTAGTTTTTTTTTATAAACTTGATCGGAAGTTCTGTTTATTTAGTAACCTACGTGTTCCGTTACTTACTTAAGAGGATACCAAAATAGCTTCGTGCATTTTTCTATGTACGAAGTTTTCATTGTTTCTTTAGATTGAATGGCTAGAGCTCTAATTTTTAAGTATATGTTTTTTCAATATAAGATCTAGGATCGCATGAACTCAGAAACGCGATTGAAAAAAGTTTTCTCGATAGAAAATCTTGGCGAAACAACCTCTCAATTTTTTTATTTTTTTCATTTGTCGGTCTATTATCGCGTATTAACTAATGAAATAACTTTAAAAACATAGGTAACTATTATGTATAGAAACACGTTGCTCAGAATTAAAATATATTTAGTAGATTTTGAGTAAATAGGAAAAGTATCCCTAATTCTTCATTTTCTGTGCCTACTGGCTGTGTTAATATGTACGTGTCGGCGATGATATACGATAATATTGATGTAGGCCCTTAACATGTCTCGTGAAAATATTATACAACTATAAAAAATGTAATGAATGCCACGTCGCATGACTAACGTTAGTTAAGGTCGTAATATTTTCTTATCGTAAGGTTAAAGAATGTATTTTTGGTTGAAATACTGTATTGTTAATGTTTTCATCATAAATAGTAAAATGTGAGAACATGAGAACTTATCCATACTAATATTATAAAGCCGAAGAGTTTGTTTATTTGAACGCGCTAATCTCAGCAACCACTTGTTCTATTTGGAAAATTCTTTCAGTGTTGAATAGTACCTACATTTATTAAAATGGTGATATTAACTTTCGTGTTATTAAAACAGGCCCTCAAGTCGCGTATTTCAATGGTGTCACAATGGCATGCATCACAATGACACATTATAACCTCAAAAAATTAACAATAGACTACCAAACTTGATAAAATTCGCCACTAAACAATTAGTTATTTAGTGTTATTGCAAAAAAATGCAATAACTGATTGCTTAGAGGCGAATTTTATCAATTTTGGTAGTCTATTGTTAATTTTTTGAGGTTATAATGTGTCATTGTGATGCATGCCATTGTGACTGTTTAGTTTTTTTAATAAATATAAATGTTTTAAAGATTCTAATTAATATAAATGTGCTCATCAAAATAGCCACATAATCTAATATAGCAATAGTTGTTTTCAATTTTTAGTTAAGTCTAGTTGTTCACGTAGAATTTGAACAAATTTTAACGGGGCTCTTCGTGTGCGAGTCCAGCTCATACTTAAGAGGGCACGATACCAAATTATGCTCCATACAAAAATATGGGTATCGTACTTCCCTTTTTTCTTCGCGAAAGTTAAACCGATTTTAATTGTTTCTACTACGCTATATTATAGATGAAGAGTATATCTATGCTTCTGGCACTTTCTTTTTTTAAAAACATAATAACTAAAAGAAATATGACCATCCGAAAATCCCGATTTTTTCGGTTTTCTTTAACTAAAGTTGCAGCGTCTATCACACATATTTGGTAACGTTTTACCAAAAAAAAGTGATACAAGCATAGATATAATCTTCATCTATAATATAGCGTAAAAACAATCAAAATCGGTTTAACTTTCGGGAAGAAAAAAGGGAAGTACGAAACGTCTTTTTTTCAAAGAATTTGTAGGTAAAATCTGTTTCAGCTATATTTGTCCCTTTCAACACGGTGCTCGGGAATAGGGATAGCAATACCTAAGGCAAATACCTAAATTAGGAGTAAAATACCCTTTTAATCGGTATTTTTCAACAAATCGCGTGTATTTAAAGTGGTTTTTAATTTTATATCGGTTTAACCTTCGTTCTTGTTGTTAGTTTTTTATAGAAACAGTTGAAGTTTTATTTATAAACACTTAACGTGACGAGAACTGTAATAATATGATTATTATCAAGCTAACAACAAAAAATAAGTTTTGTATTTTAAAAGACACTAATTACTTAGGTATATGATAACTTTTGTGGGCGTGCAAGGTGGGGGCGGCTAGTGCTCTGACAATGTACCAGCCGTCCTCGCATATGGATTGCACTCGCACTTAACATTAGGTGAAGTGTAGTCATTTGCCAACCACAACTATAAAAAAATGCCCGCAGTTTCACTCTCGTTTATATTGAGGAACCAATATACACAAACCTTAACAAATCATATAAAAGGCCATCCTCTTGAACCACTCTATCTAATAAAAAAACCGTATCAAAATTTGTAGCGTATATTTGAAGATATAAGCGCACATAGGGACGTACATACATAAAAAACGACTTTGTTTTAAAATAAGTAAAAATAAAATACATCCTGATGTATGAAATATACACGGTGATTATGTCATCGTTTTGGAGGTGAAAATTTTGAATTATATATCGATAACAGAAGCCATTAAAAATGTTAAATAACTAAAATAAAAAAATATTTTTAATATTTTTTTTTTAAACATCGATATTTATTTCGCTTACAGAGAATACGTGAGAAACGGTAGTAACGCTACACAATCTTACGTACCTATTACGAAATATTACGAATACTATGCATTTTAATATCGGGCCATTGAGTTTCTCGCACTAAATCAAATTTACCAATTAGAAACCGTCTTTAGTGTTCCGTCTTTGTCGTGCCGACAGGTGAAACTCCCGCGCACCGCGCACCCTCCACCCTTTCGCACGACATGCTTCCTAATTAGTACTGCGGCAATCCCGTAACGATTGACATGATTGCATTGTTTACTTCCGCGCGAGCCCGGACTTAACGCCTCTGGATTTTTTCTTGTGGTCGGAAATAAAAAGACTTGTGTACACACGTGAATACGATAGCCGTGATGAATTACGCAGAGCGATAATAGACGCATTTGATAAAGTTAAAAGTAACAGAGACACATTAAGAAAACTAAAAGACAACAGTGTGAAACGTGCTCGTTTATGCATTGAACGCAGCGGGCTTCATTTCGAGCAGTTGCTTCGATACAGAGAAGTCTAAACCAACTGTTAGAAGTAGGTATGTAAATTCCGTTTCTAAACATTTCCATCGTACCTAAAACTTGAGCTTACTTTATTTATTTTGTTTTAAAATAATAATAGAGTGGGTAACCTACCTACCACACGGGTATTGAGTGTGGAAAGTATACTCGCTCGGTCGCGTCTACTTATCAAACAGCTGACTTGAAGCGCGACGTCCGGGGTCTTTCTTTTGTCCGCCTTTCATTGAGAAATAAAATGTCGTTACTATTTGTCAACTCGAACGATTGCAAATATTTCTTAAAATTAAAACTTTTTAATTTTAAACAATACAATTAATTTATAACTTTTTAATGGTACTATGTATTATTTCCAATTCGCCTGCTTTGTTTCCAAAACGACTATATAATCACCCTGTATATGGATTTTTTATACAAAAATATTTGTGTCAGGAACATGTTACATAATATACATTTTAATAAGTGATGTGGAAATTAAACCTATCACGACGAGCTTCGTGGTTGAGTGGTTCATGTAACGGACTGCCGATAATGAGGTCGCGGGTTCGATTCCCGCTCGGGACAATCATTTGTGTGATATTTATAATTGTCATACAAATGTTTGTACTGCGTCTGGGTGTTTCTATATATTATAAGTATGTATTTACAAAAGAAAAGTAGTATATGTATTCTATCCGTATTCTGGTACCCATAACACAAGCATATATATAAGCTTAGCTTGGGACCAGAGGACGTTGTGTGATATGTCCATTAATATTTATATTTATTTATATTTATAATATGTATAGAAGCAATAATGAATCCTACGTTCTATCTCGTAGCTCGTAGACGTTTCGTAGACCCATGAGTAGCGAGAAAAAATACTATGATGATATTAAGGGCCTACATCAATATTAACGTCGACATGTACCTATTAACACAGCTAGTAGGTATAGAAAATGAAGAATTAGGGATATTTTTTTTGTTTACTCAAAATCTACTAAGTATATTTTAATTCTGATTTACGTGTTTCTATATATAATAGTTACTTATGTTTTGAAAGTTATTTCATTATTTAATACGCGTTAATAGACCGATAAATGACAAAAAATAAAAAATGAGAGAGGTTATTTCGTTTTTCTATCGAGAAAACTTTTTTCAATCGCGTTTCTGAGTTTATGCGATCCTAGATTATATATTAAAAAAACATATACTTAAAAATTAGAGCTCTAGCCATTCAATATAAAGAAAAAATTAAAACTTTGTACGTAGAAAAATGCACGATAATAAGATTAAAAAAAAAAAAAAAAAAAAAACGATAATATTGATGCAGGCCCTTAAGATTTCATTTTAGCATACACTTTTTCAGAAGTGATTTTTTTTTCGGTTAATTCTGTACTTGTACGGATATCTCTATTTGCAGATATTTATAGCAGTTATACGAGTATATACGTATTTTTTAAAGAATTTCATCCACTTAATATCAGTAGATTTTACCCTTTTAATCTTTTGAACCGACTTCAAAAAATGGAGGAGGTTTTCAATTCGTATGTATGTTTTTTTCTAGATTAACTCATTTTAATACATCTACTTAATTATAATTTAAAACTTGATACTAAATTAGTTATTAAAATCGTTGTATTGAAGGATAATAATAAGGATTAATAACGGAAACTTTATTCCCAGTGCAATGATATTTTTAAACAAGGGTTATTCTGTTAAGTCTTCCATATATTTTACTCGAAGATGAGTATAAAGTATGTACTTGAAAAGATATCGAGCGTGCATTCTCTGGATTACAATGAGAGTCGCTATTGTTCATACTTATATTTTCATATACAAGAAAATGTATGTAATTTGGTAAAAGTATTCATGTATATATATGCTCTAAGCATAAAAATGTACAAAAACTTTTAATAGTATCGTAAGAGACATAAATCATTATTTTAGTATACAATACACAATAGTTACTATTCATAGAGGTACTTTTAACTAGGTTTTTGTCCGTTTTCTTCGTCTAAGCACCGACTAATGCAAATTCTCATCCTTTTTTACTATGCACATGTCATATAAATTACATTATACACATATATTACTACATTTTAATATATTCAGTGGAATCATTTTTGAATAAAAATAAATAATATGGAAAACATCGATAAATGAGTATTTTTCTAATCTTGAAATAAACCTTTAAGATGCCTGCGATTGAAAGCGCGATTTAAACATTATTTTTTACTTTTATTGGTGAAAAGTAACTACGTGGCATATTTATTTTTATTTTATTTATTTAATCTTTATATACAGACATGTATACAGGCGGACTTAATGCCTTAGGCATTCCCTTCCAGTCAACCAAAGGAGGTACAGAAACAAATTAGTGGAAGGTGTATAAATATTTAAACAATGGAACTTACATACTAATATACCAACATGTTATAGTACACGTACATAAAATACGCCACGCACACATACATAAGATTTATCTATTTTTATAAAAACAAGAATCTTAAACATTCAATAAAAATCAAAGTTAACAACCGCATATTGTATGTTGCATAGATAGATCCAGTTTGTTCCTCCTCTTTCGTTAGAACATTTCAACTAAGCGGGTTCAACTCAAACAAACGGCATATAAGGCATGTTAAGTATTTCTTTGAATTGTTCAAAGTACTTCAAACCGAACTCAATTCACAGAAGTCAGCACAGCTCGAGAAACATTCGGTTTGCACGTAAAGATTTCTTGAAAACTGCACTCATTTGAATTTAAACTTGTGTGCACTTGTCTACGTTTGTGCCTTTTAAAATAAGCTCGACTTGTTGAGAATATGATTTGCTAGCTGTTGCCTTTTCCCCATTTTCACAAAATTTTTCATTGACGAATGATGAAAATGAATTTTGACGGGCTTCGTGGTGGATCGGTTTATGTAATGGACTGCCGATTACGAGGTCTCGGGTTCGATTCCCGGTCAGGACAATCATTTGTGTGATATCCATAAATGTCATACAAATGTTTGTACTGCGTCTGGGTGTTTACTATGTATTATAAGTATGTACCTATTTACAAAAGACAAAAAAATAATAAATAAAATAAATATTCATGGACATTTCACACAACGTCCTCTGGTCCCAAGCTAAGCTTATTATGCTTGTGTTATGGGTACCAGAATACGGATAGAATACATATACTACTTTTTTTTTGTAAATACATACATAAAATACATAGAAACACCCAGACGCAGGACAAACATTTGTATGACAATTAGAAAAAGAACACAAATGATTGTCACAAAGTAGTTTATGTATTATATCCGTATTCTGGTACCCATAACACAAGCATATAAGCTTAGCTTGGGACCAGAGGACGTTGTGTGAAATGTCCATGAATATTTATTTATTTATTTATTTATTGATGCTTCGCTCCTATTAGTGGCAACGTAATGTTATAAAGCCTTTCTCGATACATCTACTATCGAACACTGAAAGAATTTTTTAAATCAGACCAGCGGTTTCCGAGGTTGGCGCGTTCAAACAAAGCTCAGCTTTAAAATAATAGTAAAGAAAATATATAAATATTTTTACTGTTTATAGTTTGCGATTGGCTGATAAATACCAAAAAACAAATGCTCTGTTACTTATCTCTACTTTAGTTAGCTTTTCTCTCACTTTTAATAGTCGAATTGATCTGAAAACATATAAAGGACGATGGCAATGCAATCATTTAAAAACATATTACTGTACGGTTTCCAAAAATCAAGTAATTTCTAAGTGTGTCTTATTAGTTATCAAACATTTTAATTTGAGAAGAATATTTATAATTGCAGTTAAACACAGGGATAAAGTTTATTATTACGATAGTATTTAACTGTAGAAAAGTGACACCTAGCGACGAAATATAATACTCGTATGCGTATTCTGAAGAAAATATACCTTTGCCACACTAACCGTCACTGAGCTTTCTCTATTTTCTTTTAATTTCAATAGATGGCGTTATATGTCTCAGTGATGCTCGTTAAGGCACATCTTATTTCGTTGTTTATTCTGTTTAGTAAACAATTGAAACATACATATTATTTATATTTGTAGTAACTTAATATTTAAGATAAAATATGGGACGAAATATTTATCATGTAATTATATTATAATGATATTTAGTTGGGACTATCCTTTCTAATAAAATACTGACATTTAATTTCAGTATTATTTAAATTAAACATGTGCAATCCATAGCATTGATATTTATATATGCTTTGGAGGTTAATCCTCATTGTTAATCGTCCTATCTGGTATGTTTACTAAGAAAAAAAAATACAAATATTACATACATTATTTACTAGATATCTTGGGAGTGAACATCAATTCCTCTTATTGCGTGTGAAAAAGGGGAATTGGAATCTATTGTGATTTCATTACTTTAATGTTTCGTTTTCGTTTAGAAATACGGCACGTCTATCGGTCAGTGGATCGAGGTAGTTCCTTTTAGTAAGTCCTATTGTTATTTCAACAAAAAAAAAATAGAATACAACATAGTTTCGAGAAAATGAGTTCTGATTTCGTGCTAGCAAATAACGTGAAATTAAAGCTAAAGATTTTTTTTTTCCTATTTTCAACAGAAGATATAAATGCGATCGTTACGTTTTCACTTAGACAGATGAATAGGCCGCCTATTTCTTTACAAATCAGAGCGATCCATTTAAAAGTATATTATCTGTTCGTAGGTAGTCTCGCAAAGGTAACATTAAATATCCATGAGAAGTTACGCAGATATCTATGTAACAGTGTCAGATGTACCTAAGGTTTGTGAGTTTCGTAATATCATGATACCATGGCAATTTAGGTACATACTACACAACAAGCAATTTCACATCAAATACATTTGTTGAAATATTTAAATTAATAAATTCGGGGGACACGTACGCATAACTAGGCAAAGGAAAAAGCGGTAAGCCAAGAATGGGGAACCAGAGAAAATCACTTCATGATGAATTCCTTTTTAAAAAAACCAAAACAAAAGAAATGGAGCTGGATAAGCTCTAATGGTTCGACACTGAACGAAATAGACTTGTCAAACTTCTACAATAATAGATGTACTAATCTAAAAGGACTATGATTTTTATTTAAAGTTATGTATGTTACATTTTTAAAGTGCAAGTGCATAGTTTTAAAGTGCACCTACTTTTTTAATATTTCTTGACATAGAAACTTGTCACAAATTATAATATCTTTATTTTCGGCACAGATCCAGAAAAAAATATTCAAATTCGAATTCGTTCCAGAATAAAGAAGAGCAATTGAATTGAATCGTGATAAGACTTAGCGCTAATGAGCAATTATTTAGGTGGGCTTGGAGAATTTAAGTAATGCATTTTAAATCTTTAATGTACCTATTTTAAAAAGATTTTCAAGAACGCTTCTAGAATACAGTCTATATTTTAGTCTTACGTGACATATCACAATCATCTGCTTCTGAAAGTAGGTAATTTATATGTAAGCAGTGCATGCTTTCACTACTGTGAAACTATTACATTTTTGAAGAAGAAAAATTTGTTAAAATAATTAAAAGAATTACGGTCTTATTCATAATGATTTATCGGAGGTTTAAACGGAGATTTTATCGGAGAGATAATAAACGTTATAGCGAGAAAAGACAACAAGAACAACAAGTTTTGACAATTTTTGCGAACCGATTTTAGCGAACTTTTAATCCTCCGATAAGTCATTATGAATAAGACCATTAGAATAAGTATTGAACAGAGTTACAGAAGGTAGGTTAGGTTGGAAGGCGATAATAGTTATGTATATTAAATGAAATTCTTTTTAATTTTTAGCTTATGTGGACCTTATTGATTTCTGTAAGATTAGCGAGATTATATGTAATAGAAGCCTAACTCATACATAGTTAGTCATACAAATAAACAAAATTATAATATTGAAGAAGAAGAAGAAAGTAATATTATTTATAAAGTTATTATTTTTTGTTTTATTTCAGTTAAATGTTTTTTTATTTCTATACTAATATTATAAAGCTGAAAAGTTTGTTTGTTTGAACGCGCTAATCTCAGGAACTACTGGTCCGATTTGAAAATTTCTTTCAGTGTTGGACAATACATTTATCGAGGAAGGCTATAGGCTATATAACATCACGCTACGACCAAAAGGAGCAAAGCAGCAATGAAAAATGTTGTAAAAACAGGAATATTTTTCCAAATTCCACGCGTACAAAGTTGCGGGCAACAGCTAGTAGTTAAATATGTGTCTTTACAGCCCATTAAATAAATACCATTGTTGAGCATAGGCTTTAAACCACTTCGGGAGATTTTGGTCTGTTCTAACGTGTTAACAGATGATTTTACACGAATTATTTCACATTAATTTTGATTATTGAAAAATACTATTTTCAAAACTATTTACATTGCTAAAAGTAAGAGATACTTTCAATAATAGATAAAAACAAAGTTCTTTCATCGTAACAAATTGCTTTGAGCAAAATTTATCTACTTTTTTCCCCTGTTCCATCGTCTAGAAGCGCAATCTGTCCAGAATTGCAAGTAGGTCATATATCAGTCAATGTCCAAGGGGGGACTTTAATTGCGTCACAAAATGATGAGTAGGTTTTGTAACAGTATCCTTAGCACTTAAATTGTGACAGCAATCTCGAATCTTGACGTTATAATTATAATTACTATGCATTTAATTATGCTTTAATGGTCAAATAGCAGACAGAGGGAAAACTGGAAACTAAACCCTATGCCAACACGTCTGGTCAGTGCGACAGAGTAGACCACGAACCCTCCCGAAGTGGAGAAGACCCATGCCCAACAATGGGACGTTAAGGGCCTACATCAATATTATCGTATATCATCGCCGACACGTACATATTAACACAGCCAGTAGGCACAGAAAATGAAGAATTAGGGATACTTTTCCTATTTACTCAAAATCTACTAAATATATTTTAATTCTGATTTACGTGTTTCTATACATAATAGTTACCTATGTTTTTAAAGTTATTTCATTAGTTAATAAGCGATAATAGACCGACAAATGAAAAAAATAAAAAAATTGAGAGGTTGTTTGGCCAAGATTTTCTATCGAGAAAACTTTATTCAATCGCCTTTCTGAGTTCATGCGATCCTAGATCATATATTGAAAAAACATATACTTAAAAATTAGAGCTCTAGCCATTCAATCTAAAGAAACAATGAAAACTTCGTACATAGAAAAATGCACGAAGCTATTTTGGTATCCTCTTAATGTTCTGGTGACAGGAGACAGGTCAAATAGTGGTAATAGGCACATTTTCAGATTCTTGTTATCTTAACTTCCTAACTAGAATATCACATAATATTTTCTAACACTTGTGCGACTCATCTGTTTAAATAAAACTACTTTTTACGGATTTAGACGCGTATATTTGTTTTAAATTTTGGCCCGACGTTTCGGAGACTTTGCAGTCACCATGGTCACGGGTGAGACTGAGCTGTAATGTGTCTTCTACGATCAGTTATTACAGGGTTCTTTCTTATATTGTTACAATTTGTTAATGTATTTTAGAAACTAAAATAATGTTATTGATTTTATGTAGTCAAAGCACAATGTAATATGATATAGTTTATGGTAAAAGTCTATCTTTATGGTCAATGTAAAATTAAAATCGAATGTGGGTAAACCCTTAAAAACTTATCTGCGTTATTTGTCTCAATTATGTTGTAAGCTAATGCCCAACAACTAAATTCATAAGTAATGCATCCAATTTGACGAGCCTCGTGGTTGAGTGGTTCATGTAACGGACTGCCGTTCAAGAGGTCGCGGGTTCGATTCCCACTCGGGGCAATTTTTCTAATTGTCATACAAAAGTTTGTACTGCGGCTGGGTGTTTCTATGTATTATAAGTATGTATTTACAAAAGAATAGTAGTATGTGTATTCTATCCGTATTCTGGTACCCATAACACAAGCATATAAGCTTAGCTTGGGACCAGTGGACGTTGTATGAAATGTCCATGAATCCATGTTTCCTGAAAGTTTTTATTCTGGCTGGTATGATTTTATATGTATGTATATTATAAGTTTATGTATGGAATATTTTGAATTCATTATTGAATTAAAACGGGAAAAACGTCTAATATAAAACAAAAGTAAAGACAGAGCGTAAAACACAAAAGTTAGGCGAACATAATCTTATTTCTAAACGAGGTAGCTGGGACCATTGCTACAGTAAAACTGAATATTATCTCACATAAAATATGCATAAACGCGATATTGCTCAGAAATAACGTTCACATTAAAAGTTCAACATGCAAATCGTAAAATAGTGTTCAAATATAATTTAGCCAATTTATATGCAAATGTGTGTGAACTCAAATTCATATAATGAAAAACCTATTTACCTGTATAATGCCTAAATAATTGAACAATTTAGCTAGCAGTATTGTGAAAACTCATAGACACGCTTTGAGTATATTCTTAACAACAGGAGCTGGTATCGTCAGGGGACCCTTTCTGAAAAAGTTAAGGGGACTATACCCGTGCTCATTGTGTACAGCTAAGTATACAGCAAATATCGTCTATTAGTGTGTGTTTTGCTGAGACCTTAACAGTATATTTTACAAAGTAAAGAGCGTAACCACTACTATTGGTTTAATGCTCAAAGAACAGAGGTTCTCATAACTATAATTATGATTCCAATATTCGTGTGATCACCATTATTAACAACGTAAAGATTGTACATTTTACTTTTACCTAATGAAAGTAGATAATAGACTTCAGATAATCTAGACTACTTTTGCACCCTTTGCGACCAAACTAATGTTGTAGAAATATTATTAAAATAACAACATATCCATTACTAAAGTAACAACACAATTTTAATAAGATTCTGTTGCGTTTTGGAAATAAATTAAAGACCAAACGATATTTTAATACAAATGTATAAATTGTATTTTTTTTACACGCTTTATATTAGCTTCACTTGTATGTTTGTTTGTATGTTTGTTTGTATGTTTGTATGTTTGTAACCGACTCCTTTGGACGCTATTTTGACCCACTTTAAACGGTCAGATTCTATTCAAATTTTGCACACCTGTCAAAGACCGACAACGATGACAATGCAATAATTCGATTAAATAAAGCGTGTTTTTTAGTTTTTTTATACTATTATTTTTTTACTATTAGTAAGCTATAGTCTCCGTGAGTTCTATACAAAATTTTCATTTGAAAAGGCGAATGACGTTGCGGGTAAAAGACCGGTTTGTTAAAAATCAACTCTATTAAAAGAACAGAGCCGAACCGAAATTGTTTTAACTAAATAATAAGAAAGACAGGTTTGATTAATTTGCATAAGTCTGCATGCGATGTGAATGAATTCAGTGTACCTTTATTGTATGATTTTTAGACTGTTATATTTGCTCAAAATAAAAAGGAAGAACTAAGTAAATACTGAAAGAACTAAGAAACTATACTTTACGTATTATTCACATAAAAAAGTACGTCAAGAAAAATATAGATAAGAAAGTTTTTTTTTTTTTATTTTTTTTTTTTTTTTTTTATTTTTTTTTTTTTTTTTATTTTTTTTTTTTTTTATTTTTTTTTTTTTTTTTTAAGTTAATCAAACATCCAAGATTGTTGTAGTTTTTAGACAGCGTGGAAGATTAGAGACAGTATAGTTCAAAAGTTTTGAATCACTTCATTCAATGTGACTATTCTCTTCGGCGTGCGATATGAGTTTCGGAAGACACAGTTTGTTTCAACTTCTTACATTAAACTTTCACCGTTCTGTGCCACAGCCACAAGCTTTTAAATAATATGTCTTTGGACTCTAGTAATTTTTGTGCCATATTACGAAAATTTTCATAATATCACAATTATTGGGCAAACTGTATGTTTGTATGGCTAAAGAAGATAATATTAGTTAATAAGGCATAGGTATATAAGGCATAACATTAGCCTTTCTCCCTTCAATGCTGAAAATAGTGCACAAAAGCGCAATACCTTCTTCATATTCTTGAAGTTTTGATCAAATCGTACCGATCATTATCTATGTACCTACTTATATACCTACTGACACAATATAAAAAGTAAAAATTGGTCAAGTGCGAGTCGGACTCGCGCACGAAGGGTTCCGTACCATTATCTATGCAACATAAGGCAACGTTATTAGTATCGAGCAAGAAACGGTAAAAAAATCATGTTTGTTGTATGGGAGCCCCCCTTAAATATTTATTTTATTTTATTTTTAGTATTTGTTGTTATAGCGGCAATAGAAATACATCATCTGTGAAAATTTCAACTCTCTAGCTATCACCGTTCTTGAGATACAGCCTGGTGACAGACGGACGGACGGACGGACAGCGAAGTCTCAGTAATAGGGTCCCGTTTTTACCCTTTGGGTACGGAACCCTAATAAAATTTTGTAATTTGTATGTAGTAGTATTCTCTAAGTCAGTTGTCCGTTTTTAATTTTTTTTTCACTAATTTGAAGCTACATACTTCTTGAGAGAGTAAGCGTTAAGGTGAAAGAAGTAGCATGAAAAGGCTATTTATTTATAACTACAATCGACGTGAGATGGTCCTGTATCTATTCATTTTAGAATTCAAATCGCGTAAGTTTTAAAAAATAAGATACATAATATCAGCTGTTAAGGAAAGCAATCTCTGAGCACCCGTTTCTACAGCAATATAATGCTCGTCATATTACAGTATGTGGTGTCTGCTCCATATTGATAAGCGAGTGGCATTACTGGTGGGAAGCGAGGTGACGTCATAACACCTGTAAGAGACACTGAAATACTCGTTAGCGTACTCAGTTGAATTACGAATTACCATATCAGAAATATTGAATAGGTAATGTATTTACATAGTAAATAATTAATTAAAAAATTGGTCAAGTGCGAGTCGGACTCGCGCACGAAGGGTTCCGTACCATTATCTATGCAACATACGTTATTAATAAATGAGCAAACAACACACACAATACTTAAATAATCACGTTTGTTGTATGAGAGCAAGAAACGGTAAAAAAATCATGTTTGTTGTATGGGAGCCCCCCTTAAACATTTATTTTATTTTATTTTTAGTATTTGTTGTTAAAGCGGCAATAGAAATACATCATCTGTGAAAATTTCAACTCTCTAGATATCACCGTTCTTGAGATACAGCCTGGTGACAGACGGACGGACGGACGGACGGACGGACAGCGAAGTCTCAGTAATAGGGTTCCGTTTTTACCCTTTGGGTACGGAACCCTAAAAATTAAAAAATATATATATAAATATATACTACTAGCTGACCCGGCAAACGTTGTTTTGCCATACAAATGTTAGGGGTCGACAAATAATTAGCAATAAAATAATATTGCGACAATAAATTTAAGAGTAAGCTATCCTATCTTTCTCTTTCGGTCGAATTGCACACGGTGTGCAAATCAAATTTATAATTGGTTCAGTAGTTTAGGAGTCCATCGCGGACAAACATCGTGACAGGAGATTTATATATAAGTATAAAGAAACAAGAACGGGTGAGGCCACCCGTGACCATGGTGACTGCAAAGTCTCCGAAACGTCGGGCCAAAATTTAAAACAAATATACGCGTCTAAACCCGTAAAAAGTAGTTTTATTTATTCTTGTTTCTTTATACTTATATTATTATATAAATCTCCTGTCACGATGTTTGTCCGCGATGGACTCCTAAACTACTGAACCAATTATAAATTTGATTTGCATACCGTGTGCAATTCGACCCAAAGAGAAAGATAGGATAGCTTACTCTTAAATTTATTGTTGGTGAGACGGGTGAGACGGGTGGTCTCACCCGTGACCATGGTGACTGCAAAGTCTCCGAAACGTCGGGCCAAAATTTAAAACAAATATACGCGTCTAAATCCGTAAAAAGTAGTTTTATTTAAACAGATGAGTCGCGCAAGTGTTAGAAAATATTATGAAACAAGAATAAAGTAAATCAGTTAAAAAAACTATATTTTTCTCTATTTGTACATTTTTTATTAACGGTTAAGGCCTTTTACCTAATGCCAGACTAATGGGTTTTCTAAACTATGATAACCAAGCATATTTTGGGAATAGCGCCAAGGAAAATGGTTTGCGTAAAAACAAAAATGTGTATCAGATGCAGTACGTACACATTTGAGTTTGTTGCAATGTTGCAATCATCACAAAAATAATTCATGGACATTTCACACAACGACCTCTGGTCCCAAGCTAAGCTTATATGCTTGTGTTATGGGTACCAGAATACGGATAGAATACATATACTACTTTTCTTTTGTAAATACATACTTATAATACATAGAAACACCCAAACGCAGTACAAACATTTGTATGAAATTGTTGAGTTGTTGTCGTTGTATTTTCTATCGATTTAGCGATGGCTAATTTTACAAATACGAATAAATAAATAATAATAACGCTTAAGAAACATTAACTAAGTAAATATCAATGCACGTCTGCATAATCTTTATGTCACATACAAGTCAATCTTCATGATGAATAGAACACGTTTAGACGTAATTAACTAAGAAAAAGCCGAACTACCAGGATATTTCCTAAACTATCACTTTTATTACAAAACTGAAAGTTACTCAACGTACTATGAAGAGTTCCGCTACGTGATAAGACTCAGAACGAGGTGATTCATGGACGAAGTTTATCTAATATATAAAATTCTCATGTCGCGGTATTAGTTATTAAGCTCCTCTGAAATTGCTCTACAGATTTTTATAAAATTATGTGCGCATATTGGATAGTTCTTAAAATAGGTCAACATTTATAATAATAAATATATTTATGGGTTCTGTATCAAAAGGTTAAATGGGACACTATTACTGAGACTTCGCTGTCCATCTGTTCATCGGTCTACCAACAGGCTTTCAGGAACGAAGATATCTGGAGAATTAAAATTTGCACAGATGATGTATGGACACATTTGTTACAAAATATACTAAAAACCAGAATACAATAAATATTTAAGGAGGCTACCAAAAATTTCATATTCAGCGTCATTTGATGATAACCTTAGATGACACGATTATGACGGTATGACGAATGTATTTATGACTAGCTGTGCTCCGCCGTGTTACCCGCGGTAAAAAAGATAAAAAATCTGTTAGTTTTTTAGTATACCACGGGAACATTACGTTATTATTATTTATTTATTTCGGGATAAAAAGTAACCTATATGTTACTCTGATGTATAAGCTACATTATTGCAAAGTTTTATTAAAATTCATTCAGTAGTTTTTGCTTGAAAGCGTAACAAACATCGAAACATCCATACTCACAAACTTTCACATTTATGATATTAGTAGAATAATAACGGTAGGAAACCCTTCGTGTGCGAATTCAAATTGTACTTGGCCGGGTTTTTTAATTATTTTTTCTACAAACATGTATGATTCACGATTTTCGCATACAATGTTCCTTTATTTAAAAATTAATCATTATACTTAATTCTTATGAACAGTTACTGTAAAAGCCATCTGGATTTAATCATTTCGCACGCGTCATCACTTTTAATCTTATAATCCCATTAATCTTCTTGCTAAGAACTGTTTACATAATCTTCATAACTTCTTTCAACAGGTATACCGCATTAAATATTTATTAGCTGATGGTTCTTTTGAAATTCTATTAAAAATGAAAGTATACCTTTAAGGCGCTCTTATAGTTTATATTATAGCGGCCGTGGGATGGAAACCTAACCTGAAAACTAGCGTTTTTTGAAATACATTAATTAAAAATTCTACTGGAATCGGATAAAATTTTTACCATGTCACAAGAGAGATTTTTTGATTATCTATTTAATGTAGTAAGTTCCAAGTAAGTTCAAGTAAATCGTAAGTTTGATATTCGTATTTCTTATAGTTTTCTGTAATTATTGAATTAAAAGGTAAAAACAGCATATTTTCAAACAGTAATTCTATAGAGGATATTTTTGAGTATCGTGTTTTTTCTGCAGATTAAATTTATTTAAAGGATTGAAGTAACACATATCAAAAATTGATAGCTGTGGTAAATGTGAGAGTGTTTTAAATTTTTTTTTTTAAATGGCCTTTTGACTGATCACAGCCCCTTAAGTATGTATATACTAGCTTTTGCGCGCGTAGAATTTAGATAATTTTCCCCGATTTTGTAACGTTTTTCACTGACGTTTCGCTCCTATTGGTTGCAGCGTGATGTTATGTAACCATAAGCCATCCGTGATAAAAGCGCAAAATATTTTTTTAAATCGGAAGAGTGGTTCCTGAGATTAACACGTTCAAAGAAACAAACAAACTCTTCAGCTTTATAATATTATACATTACATTACGTTACATACATTTATGCCATATTACTTTTAGAATAGGAATGAAAACAGGCCTTAATTTATTAATATTTTGCGATTGACTCGCTATGCTTGTACTAAATAAACTAAATTATAATGGAAAAAATGATAACCATAAGCGGGACTTGAACCCGCGACCTCGGAATGCCGTTCCGTCGCTCTCCCAACTGAGCTATTATGGTCCACGCAAATGTTTACCAAATTTTCCACTACAATCATCTCAGTGCGAGTTTTAACATAGTGCGAAAACAGGCCTTTTAAAATAGCAAAGCATAAGAAGAGATCGTTGTAATACAATTATGTTTCTGAGAAGAAAATATACGAGCTTTACATTAATGTGAACATTTCAACAATAGACATCTGATTCTATTAATTTAAGACCCTTTAAAGCCAGGAATAATGTAAAATGACACGAACTGAATCTGCTCATAGCGTGAAACATTTTGTTTTCCCTTCAAAAGTTGATAGAGATGTATAGAATTAATAAATTTAAAACGGACTGCCATTCACGAGGTCTCGGGTTCGATTCCCGGTCAGGACAATCATTTATGTGATGTTTTTAACTGTCATACAAATGTTTGTACTGCGTCTGGGTGTTTCTATGTATTATAAGTATGTATTTACAAAAGAAAAGTAGTATATGTATTCTATCCGTATTCTGGTACCCATAACACAAGCATAATAACCTTAGCTTGGGACCAGAGGACGTTGTGTGAAATGTCCATGAATAAATATATAAATAAATATTTATGGACATTTCACACAGCGTCCTCTATTATTTATTTATTTATATTTATTATATTGCTGAAGAGTTTGTATATTTGTTTAAACGCGCTAATCTCAATAACAACTGCCCCGAATTAAAAAATTCTTTCAGTTTTAGATTTACGTACATATTATATAATATCACACTTCACCAATAGAAACGAAGCATGTTACAATTTATTTGCATAAAGGTACTTTTATCTGTGCATCTAGAGGGCGCATCATGTCTGTGCGCGAGATATTTGCGTGGTGACGGATTAAGAATACAAGCACTACCCCTATTTTCCACCTAAGATGCTGTAAGAACCAGCTCTGGGATAATATAGGATGTTGGTGGCCTATAAAGTAAGTAAGTATCTACTATTCGCTAAAGTAAAAACAGTATTTCTCTTCAGTATATTATCGCGGTATATTACCATTTAGGACAGACAATTGAATTTGTTAAGTGATGTTCTTGCTTTGATTCAGACTTCAATTCTAAGTAGAAAACATTTTTCGCCTTGCTGTCGGCAACAAACTAACTTTGCGATAAGGCGTTTCTCATGTTAGTTGTTTGACAAATTCCAGTAAATCTTATTTAGAATTGTATTCCTCGCTCATATAGAGAAACATAGTGGTTTTTATACAAGATTTACATATTATACTTATGTTTACTTACAATATTTATTAAAGCGTTAGAGATTTTTGAGTGTGATTCAAAATATCTATTAATAAACCATTCTCAGAAAATAGCTTTAAAACAATACCAGATTTAAAATATAACATATTCTTTATTTCTTGTAAAACAAACAAAAATGTAAGGAAATGTCTTAACGTATAAGTTTTGTTTATTTAATTTTTTTTGTATAGAAAATTCGTACACACACAGTTTCTATATAGTTATATTTTTGTTGTTTATTATTATAGTTATATTCTATACAGTTTCTATATAGTTATATTTGCTAGAATATTAATTTCTGTTCAAGTTCTGTATTCATTAAGTAGTGCTTAATCCTGACGTATTGCGGATTGCGGGTTTGTATATTAAAATTAAAAAACGGCTGCATTGAGTTTAGACCTACCAGTTTTTGCTGATTGTAGAGTGATATTAAAAATGTCACATGTAGGTCATTATGGACATTAATATGGATAGTATTGGATAATCATTTGGATATTATTGGATATATATATATCATTTTATATTATTGGATATTATAGGTTCTTTTTTGGATTTATTGACATTACAAACTGCAAATAAAAACATTTATTTCTTTTCTTTCTTTTAAAATCTACAATCTAGCCTTAATAACATCCACCACATTTTAAGGCTATTTTATCAGTCTGTTGTACAGTTATTCTATTTCTATATTACTCAGAATGCACAAAAAGTTATAAATTTTTAAAATGAAATATTTAAGTAATCAATTTTTGCTTTTTTTTATCAGAGACATTGAGATCGACAGAGGTTAAATTAAAATTATTAAAACAAATTGTAGCGTCCATCATTTACAGCAGAACTTAAATTTGAAGAAGACATTTTATATTGCTGTCCTGTCACTTTAAAAATTAGACTGCGTCCAAAAGCGTTTAATTTACATCGCTGAATTTCATAAACATTTTCACAAAAATTAATTAAAATCTTAGCAACTTTTACGACAGTTACGAGTACGAGTTCTAACTTTGAAACTTACTTAGCGCTGTTAAGTTTGTTATTTATTTATCGACATGCATTTGTCACGATGACGTCTTGACGATTTGAGCACTGTTTTAAATACGTACCTATTTATATGAAGTACAAAAAACCTATAAACAGTGTTACTGTTACAAGACACTAAAATCTAAAGAAAATGTAAGGCAGATGTAACAACGTAATTTTCTATCAGATGAATTTTGTGTTGGATAGTCTATTTATCGAGGAAGATTATATAACATGAAGATGAAGTGAGTGTGGATGAAGCCAAGGAAGTATGTTTGGATCGTAGCAGATGGCACTCTATAGTCTCTGCCTACCCCTATGAGAAAAAGGCGTGATGTTATGTATGTATGTATGTATTATATAACATCAACAAAAGGAGCGAAGATAATGAAAAAAGTTGCAAAAAAAGGGAAAATTTAATAAATTCCACGCGAATGAAGTCCCGGGCATATCGTGAAACTGACAACTCGAGAATATCAGAGTGCTTGATTAGTACGTGGAATATATAAGGAGTTTCTGAAGTGAAATTACGTGAGTTACCTGTGACGACAAGGAAGGTCTGCTTGTGATTGAAACTTATTATGAAAAACTAAAGTAATAGTACGGGATCCGTAGTACATTTTTTTCACTTGATTACTATCAAGCTGATTTTCCGTGAGTAGCTTTATTATGACGAGACGCCCAGTAATTTTCTATTCCAAAATCTCGATTGTGGTAGCTAACAGAGGTAACAAGGATAAAATATCGTACTATTACTGGAAGAAAGCAGTAAGTGATTTTTTTGAAATTTTTGACGCAAGTTCACTTACGTCTTTTTTTTACGGGTAGTACGATATTTTATCCTTGCTATCTCTGTTAGCTACTACAATCGAGATTTTGGAATAGAAAATTATTGGGCGTCTCGTCATAATAAAGCTACTCACGGAAAATCAGCTTGATAGTAATCAAGGGAAAAAAATGTACTACGGATCCCGTACTATAACAAAAGCTTACACATTTGGGAAAATCACGTAGCTTTTATGTTTTATAATTTTTTTCAATCCAAAAAAAATAAGTAAAAGTTTTATAAATAATGGGCAACAAGAACAAGTACAACTTGAGGTTAAACATTTGTAAGAAATATTTTTCAGAAGCAGCAGACTGCTGCTCTATCAAATAAGTACGATTCGATTCTTGAACAAAAAAAGTATTTTTTTATTAAGCTGTTTCTTTATCCTTGCTAAGAGACTTAAATCAATAGCAAACTAAACTTACCCATCTACCTAAAACAATCTAATATTAGTTTGTACTTAGTGTTTTTCAATCGACTTCAAAAGAAGGAGATCATCAATTTGTTGTATGGTTTTCATTTAGAAAGCGGCCATATAATATAAAATTCTGTTTGATTTTGTTAGAGTTACTACCAAAGAGAATTTCACATTTATTTAACATTTCTGAAACAGTGAATATTACAATTTTATTCATTTGGTACGTAGTGTAAGCAGGATTTAATATAAAATAAGCTTTAGTTTTATTAAATGTTATTTTATTATGATAAAAGTTTGAAACTACGAACTATTTAATGCATAAATTAACCTTTAATGTTCTAGAACTAGTATAATATTATTTTTAAAACTTTATACAAAATTTACGATAAAAATTATTATTGCAATTTATTTAGCAAGTTAAATACCTACTTAATATTGCTCATCAGCAAAACCATTAAAATACATATAAATATAAAATAAGCTTTAGTTTTATTAAATGACATTTTATTATGATAAAAGTTTGAAACTACGAACTATTTAATGCATGAATTAACCTTTAATGTTCTAGAACGAGGATAATATTATTTTTAAAACTTTACAAAATTTACGATAAAAATGATTATTGCAATTAATTTAGCAAGTTATATACCTACTTAATATTGCTTAACAGGAAAACCATTATATTCTGTTCTTTATTTTTGCATTGTAAATAACGAATGAGTGTTTAGATAAATTTTTTTTGTGATTGCTTTTCTGCGATCGGTCGCCAGGACCATGAGCGGATGTGTTGAGCGATTTGAGGACTTTAGAGTGGAGCGGCCAAAGCCGCTCCTGCTCCCTAGAGTATATGGGCGCGTTTCAGCCGCTTGACCACTGGCATTTACAGCATCTCTGTGATTAGCCTGTTGGGATGTTGCCGCAGACGGTGTTTGTGGCTCTCGCGGTAGCGCTCGATTTCTGAGTTAATAGTGGGATAAGATAAATAATTTAAAATTATTTTCTGTATGCTACGATACATACATAACCACACAATTATAATAAATTGTTTGAAAACGGTACCTTTGAGCACATTGTGATAATAATTCATTATAATCTAAACGTAGTTGACGCACTATTTAAAAAATTAGATGAGCGTATACAATAATATTTAATCGGAAATAAGCTCTTAAAATGACAAGGCTATTCAAACGGTTAATATGGCGGTAGAGAATAAGGACGCTGTCCGTAAGATAATCTAAGCCGTTACTGAAATCTAATGGATCGTTCGATTTCACGATAATCAACATTGTATAATCCAAAAAGCGATACGAATAATTTTGGTTGAATTTCACCCACTTTCAAATCTTTTAGAGTGTTCAAAGCTTCTTAAGCTTTAGAAAGTTCACGAAACTTTTGTTGGTAATCAATAAACTTAGCATTTGTGATGATTGATCATTTTCTTAATGCTGTGTCCATAAATTCGGTAATAATGCGGATGGATTTCTTCTGCACAAGAAATCATTACTTCGATTCTCAAGAACATGTAAATAGTGATTAACTTTCTGTCTTTGGTATTTTTATTTAAACTACGTGGACACAATATGTGAAATCTCCACGCATACTTGTAACATATTTTGTTTTAAATAATATCAATATAATTTTAAATAAAGTACCTACCTACAAATTTTTACTGAATAAATCTGTAACAGAATGAAATGTTATCCCTGCGAAATGTCTCGTATGTAACCTTAATGCAGAAAGACATATCGTGAGCACGCATCAAATCTGAAACGGGGCACGTATCAAAGACAAGTGGCTTATCTCAAACCAGTGCGTAAAATATATTTTTTTAAAATTATATTTGAAAATGGGAAAAATAGTAAAACATTTTTAATGCGAGAGGGTAAGAACTGTAGAATGTATACTATCCTAATAATATTATAAAATGTGAAAGTTTATGAGTATGGTTGTTTGGATGTTTGTTAGTGACTTTCACGCAAAAACTACTGAATGGATTTTAATGAAACTTGTACATCAGGATAACATATAGGCTACATTTCATCCCGAAATAATGCAATTTTCCCGTGGGATGATAAAAAAAACGACCGGATTTTTTATCCTTTTTACCGCGAGTAACACCACGGGGCACAGCTAGTAGTAGACTATAAAACAATCAATGAACTGATTTGAAGATGAAATTAAAACTATTCTGGCACGTTTGATCAGCGTGGGCTTATGGCCAAAAATGAAATGAATGTGGAGAAAAACAAAAAATTATGATTTTTATCAGATTTTGCAACCATCGTGGATAAAGTAAACTAACTCAATCCTTAATCCTGAACTTTATATAATGATCCTAAATCCACAATTACCATAATGGTTCATGAGTGGATAGATTCTATAAACAATATCTAGATAGATGGCTTATCGAGTAATGTCTTATGCAAATCTGTCGTAAGATGGAGCTTTTACTACTGAATCTCAATAAAGATGAATAAAGATATTAAACGTCTACGAAAATATAAAGTTGCCATCTTTATTTCGCACTTCGTTGCACGAAATTCGCATCAGCATAAACGAAATTAATGGATACGGCCTCTATAAAATGCAATGGAAGACCTTCTGTCATAATAATTCTTAGGAATCTTCTGAGGGTTAAAGTAAATCGCGCTTTATTGAGTCAAAACATGAGTAGGTACTTCTTTAGGATTGACTTATGAGGTTTTGCACATAGATTTACCAGATAATGGATTCGTGTTTAATCTTAAAGACATGTAACTTTAGCGTGGCTAAATTGTACTTCATGGTGTAAAAAGATATGCTAATTCTATGGAGACAGTACTTTTCGCAAACATAGATTAATAAAATTATATTCATAGGTAAATAAAGCGTGTTAAAAAGAGAACTTTTGGATTTTAACAAGTCATTTGCATCAATTATTCTGTCACATTACTGTGCACCAATATAATATTCATATCAATGCGGACGTCGTAATCACGTCGCATGAAATGTTGACTTGATATTTAAATGTCAGTAATATGGAGGTCATTTCTTTTGGTTTTATTAG
The DNA here is from genome assembly GCA_916999025.1 of Orgyia antiqua. Taxonomy (NCBI): domain Eukaryota; kingdom Metazoa; phylum Arthropoda; class Insecta; order Lepidoptera; family Erebidae; genus Orgyia; species Orgyia antiqua. The sequence goes on from OU779862.1 coordinate 29,042,149, forward strand.
TGGTGTAAATTAGCTTTAGTCAAAACCCGTAAATTTTTTTTTTTTTACACAACGTCCTCTGGTCCCAAAGTAAGCTATATTTCTATGCTTGTGTTATGGGTACCAGATACGGATAGACTACATATAATACTTTTCTTTTGTAAATACATACTTATAATACATAGAAAACACCCAGACGCAGTACAAACATTTGTATGACATTTATGGATAACACACAAATGATTGTCCCAAGCGGAAATCGAACCCGAATATTGATATTTTGAATCGAATATTGGTAGCTTCTAAAGCATTTGTACTTTTATTTCTTTTTACTTGGCTTATTCCTACAGCACATATGGGACGTATCTAATAGAGTTTAGCACCCCACGAACTTACGAGAGATGCCGGATGTCACCCGGTGCGGGGTTTCTGATTTTTACGTCCAGCCATACGTATTCCATAACAGGATTTATTTTTTTATTTATATATTCTTTATTGTACACCGTAAAAAATAGCCAAACATAAATCTTATACAAACATATTGGAGACGTTCTAGCTTATCAAGTTGCTATTCGGCGAGATCTGGGTAGCTGACATCCGCATAGTCAAGGAGAGTTAGTTAGCGCAATTTTAGTAGCAGTTGTTCGCAATCTTCTGAGAGAGCTCGCGTAAGCAAAGATTTTTCGGCTTGTTTCTCGCAGCTGAAAACTCTTATTAATCCATGTAATAGTAGTGCTTAGAAGTTTTACTTCTCTATTAACCATTTACGTTGTCCTCTTTATACTTCCTGTAGCTAACTTCAGATGCGGTGTGAAGACCGCAAGAAAAAACAACTGATACTGAAAACTTAACTACTTTTTACTTAACTGCGATTGCTCGTTTAAATTTATTTTAAACACGTTCAATAATTTAGAAATACTGTTAAATTGCCATCAATATTAATAAACTGTATTTACATAGAGAGCGCGACTCTATCACAATTAGAATGAAAGTAGAATAGTTTTAAATAATAGTCAAATGAGCAGTAGAATGAAAACAGTAAAAGTTTGAAAACTAACAGAACATGTTCGATCATAAATTATGTAAACCAATTCCGAGTCATAATGTAGGAGCGGGTATCAAGTGACGCTCTGGGACTGTCTAAATTATGTATTAAATTCGCTCGGGAAGTTTCATTCATATCTATGATGTTACTTACATACTTAAATTTTCAGCACTTTATACTAAAATGTTAGTAAATTCAATCGTTGCAATGACGAATAGTGTTTTATAAACAATCTCTCTCTCAAGTTCATTAACGTCCCACAGTTGGGCACAACCCGCCTCTACTTTGAGAAGGATTATGGTCTACTTGCCGTGGTTTAGTTTTCCGTCTATAATGGAGATGTTATCTGTGAACGATATCCCTTAGTGTGTGTGCATGTATTCTTAATCCGTCATATTTTCCAAATTCGTGGGCAGATTTTGACAGCTTTGTAAAGTAATATAGTTCTTATAACTTCAAGTGTAAAACTATCTTGACGGGCCTCGTGGTGGAGTGGTTCATATAACGGACTGCCGATCACAAGGTCTCGGGTTCGATTTCCGGTCAGGACAATCATTTGTGTGATGTTTTTAATTGTCATACAAATGTTTGTACTGCGTCTGGGTGTTTACTATGTATTATAAGTATGTATTTACAATTTACAAAAGAAAAGTAGTTTAAGTATTCTATCCGTATTCTGGTACCCATAACACAAGCATATTATAAAGAAGCATACCATAAGCATAAGCTTAGCTTGGGACCAAAGGACGTTGTGTGAAATGTCCATGAGTATTTATTTTATTTTATTTTATCTAAGTATTTAGTGTGTATTTCAATGAATCAAAAAGTAGTATATTTTCATAATGGACCTAATGGATAATGAACGAGAATAACGTTAGTTATTAAATTGTAAGTAAAGTATCGCTTTTTCGGGTTGTACAAAATATTGTCAGCCAGTGTAATAACTGTATTTGATTATATTAAACCATAACATAGAGATAACTACTGAGAAAAACAATAAAATATCGTTCAACATAATATTGCTTACCAATAGCTTTGAAATTGAAACACTAACAGGATGTTTATCTGTTTGCAAGGGAGTGTCAATACTATATCTACACTATTTCTTAACAATATTAATCGGTACTTACTTATATGTAACTAGCTGACCCGGCAAACGTTGTTTTGCTATAAGAAACCTTATCACATATGGGTATGAAAAATAGATAGTAGCCGATTCTGAGACCTACTGAATATGAATATGAATATTGGACAATAGGAAATGACTGGTAGTCTAGAATAATCTATGTACTATGCGTATAAAAACTGTAACGTTCAAAAATAGGGTTTAAATAGGCTTCTCACATAGTTGGAACGCTTTACACTCAAAGATTTCATTGTCGCTTACCATCAGGTAGAATGAGATCAAGTGCTAAATGTTATTTAAAAAAAACGCCTAGAAAGTACCTATTGAGTGCACTCTTAATCTAGTGAAACAAAATTAAATCAAATCAAATTTACTTGCACACCTGTCAATGATAAAATATCCTTTCAGATGCACACAAACGTATACACATATGCAACGTGGGATTAATCTAATATTAATAACGTCGAGGATAAAAAAGTATACAAATGAATTATTAATTATATTTGACGTTCACATTCAAATATTTCAGCCCGGAATGAGTCCGCTGTATTTATCTCAATTAAGCAACAGTATATACAGTTATAATGGATTATTCCTTTGGGTTTGAAAGAAAAATTTTCAACGTAACATCTCTATTTAATTAAATTTAAATGAAATTAAAAAAAATAATTTATTAATTAAATTTAAAAAAACACTGTTATACACGCATAACTTTACTTTACAATAATGGTTTCTTTATTTTTATGATGACTGATGATTATACTTAATACAGATGTCACCACCCCATATGCTTCACAGGGTGTTGTAGGAGCCAGCTGGGAACAATAATAATACAAGGATAATAACTCTCTAAGAGCTGGAAAACTAGGAACTAAACACTATACCAACTCCTCGGGTCAGCGTGGCATAGTACACCATTTAGTCTTTGGTCTCTGGGACGTTAATAAGATGTGAAGAAGAATATTTTGTTAGTAATTTATTGATTCACAAAATCATGCATACATAAAAAAATAATGTGACAAAGTAACTTAAAGTTACACACAAAAAAGAAATGCGAAAGTCTGTAATAATGGACTTTACAACACAATTAAACTACCAACAATATTAATTTCAATATTTGAACAATAGGAATTGTATAGCTACGTTTAAATTTATACCCTTTAAATCCCCAATTCAAGTAGAATAAACACGAACTGAAGCTGCGCATGTCCAACGAGACTATTTGCCTAGACTATTGCCTATTCATGTAATACTAGCTTTTGTCCGCCGTTTCCTACGCGTAGTTAATATATTTTTTTTGTTTTTTAAAGGACATTTAACACAACGTCCTCTGGTTCCAAGCTAAGCTTATAGGCTTGTGTTATGAGTACCAGAATACGCGTATACTTACATATACTACTTTTCTTTTGTAAATACATACATATAATACGTAGTAAACACCCAGACGCAGTTCAAACATTTGTATGACATTTATAAATATCACACAAATGATTGTCCCGAGCGGGAATCGAACCCGCGACCATGATCGGCAGTCCGTTACATGAACCACTCCTCCACGAAGCACATCAAATTAATTTTTTTATTATCACCTTTGTAATCAATTGTTTTCATTTGTAATCACCTTTTTATTATTAAAATGTTATTAGCTCGATACGTAACCAATGTATTATCTAATCTATGTAACGGAATCTTTGAAAGTGATTTTCATGCAACTGCAGTAGTCAGATTGCAATAATGTAAAATAATATTTTAAGATTTTCAAGCGTGTTTTATAGTTAATTAACTAAGCAAACTACCTAAAGTAAGATATCGCAGCTAAAAAATTAAAGCAGATGAAAAAATAACAATCAAATAACATAATTGAAAAATAATTAAAATAGAATTGGTAACATAATATTTATCTTCCACTTTATTTAAAATTCCATAAAAATATGCTCGTCAAACGAGGAAAGGACTACGGCTATAAAAAAGGTATTTATTCGAATGAAAAAGCAGTGCCGATATAATACTTGGGTATGAGAATTATGCTGGGCAATAAGTGTACCTACGAATAAAATTTTAACTCATAAATCCCTGTTGACAACTTTGACATACTTTTAAGTTTCTGCTATCAAATTAGATAATAAAATAAATAAGTACATTATTAACTAAGTATGTTTCTTATAAACAACACATTTCGAGTACAGATATCTTTCCTAAAAACCGCGAAAATTTGTAAGTAATAATGTGTACCTAGATTAATGGAAGGACAGATAGTTGATTGTAAGGATCTTTGCCTTTTCTCGTAAAAAAACTACCGAATAAATGATTGTTATGAAACATAATAATTGTGTCGTTTATGGATCAGAATAACACATAATATCATCGCGCTAAAAGCCAAAGAGCACGTAATAAATATAAACTCAACCGCAGGCTATATATAAGCTAATACCAACATAATTCTAGCCCGACGTTTCGGAGATTTTGCAGTCACCGTGGACACGGGTGGGACTGAACTGTAAAGTGTCCTCTACGATCTCTGTAAAAAGTGGTTTTATTTGAACAAATAAGTTACGTAGATGTTAGACAAAATACAAATTAAATAAATATTATACAACTAAAATAGGAGTATTTTGACGCCTAGTTTGTACATATACTTTTAAAATTTTTTTTTAATACCAATTTCCTTTTTATATTTTAGTTTTTAATTGTATATAGTTTTTAAAGATTAATTAATAAATTTAATTTTTATTTACTAAAAAAAAACTAAAACAGAAGCATAAAAACTACAGCTACAATTTTTTCTTAGTCAAAAATAAATTGGAAATGGTTTCAAAAGTTGCTGTTGCTATTAAAAGTAAAGTTTCAATTAAAAATGCAGTTAATACACTCGATGTAAACTGTTTCTATTAATAGCAGCTTCAATTAATTTTGTACATTTATCCAACACAAAACTGCCATCACAACAGTTTCCCAGTTGTGCTATTCTGCACTTGGAGTACGGTAGTGTTTCTAGAAGTAAAATTTGGTAAGTTATGCCTTTGGTTAATTAGGTAAACTTTTTACAAACATGGTTTTTATATTACAGTCGAATTACTTACTTATTATAAAACAAAGCATATGGCTTACATATCTGTAAGTCCGTAGGTGGGTTTAGATCTTTAAAACTACGCAACGGATTTTGATGCGGTTTTCTTTAAAGCTATAGTGGTTCAAGAGGAAGGTTTGTGTGTATAATTTTCTAAGGTTCGTACGTACGAAGTAGCGGGCATCAGCTAGTACAATAATAATTCATAAGTCTGTCCCTGAAAATGCAACGTTACTGTATAAAGAGGCGCCCGTTAGGTACAAACCTTTTTAACAGTATTCAACTGAAACGACTCTCAATCTCTCAATGATAAACTAGACAGTTTTACACCATGGAATTAACAAATAGGTTAAATTAAAATAAAAATGTTTTTCTTAAATACAATAAAATATGTAGATCCTGACATCATTCATACTTTCATTAAATTTATAGAGATGAATAATATAAAAATCTAATGTTAATGTCTTCATAATCTAGTGTTTAGTAGTATGTAGTCAGTGTAATCAAGTTGTAGTTAAGTAGTAGTGTATCGTCGTTAAGGTAGTGTTGTTTTTTTTTCAGGTGTTATATGTTTAAACAAAATTTTGAATTTGGTTAATTTTATGACTTCACTTTAACCACATGAGAAGCCATTACATGAGGCTGGCAATAATCCGCTAAGCCAGAGGGTTGCCACAAAGAAAAAAAAATGTATAGGCTTACAATATTACCATATAAGACAAGATGTAACTAGCTTTAAGTCTTCTTTGTGGAAGAGAAAATAAATTTATTCTTATTCTTATATAAAATGTTCTATTTCTCTGTTTATCCTTCACGTTAACCTACGTTTGTAAGTTGTAACTTCAAACTGACGGTTCGCAATTTCATGCGTCGTATTTTGGTAAGGTTTTGCATTCGCAAGACTTCTATCATTTTTCTATAAATGAAATATAACTTCAGAAAGCAATACTACAGATTCAAGACTTAGTTTCTAACTTCTATTGACTTAGGCTGTATGTTGCAACGTGCCTCATATAAACAATGTACTGTCTGCTCTATATTGATAAGCGAGTGACATAACCGTTAGGAAGCGGCTGGTAGCTTACAACAACGGAAAGTGCTACTAAAATACTCGTTAGCTTGTTCAAGAACTGCTTTTAAAATATTTCTTTAAAATCGATTTAGATTAGTTACTTATATCCTAAGCTTGATACTTAAAACGATACTTATAGTAATGTTTTTTCATGAATATGCGATATTTAGCAACTATAATATTTACGAAATGTGTATACACCAATTTTATGGTAATCATTATTAGGTATTTGCTATTTGGGCGATTGCTCCCTTATAACGAAAAAGTTTAGAACACAAGGATAAATCATTAAAGTTATATCATCATAATATCATCGTCATTTTACTTTCGAAATGTTTTTCATAACTAGTTTTACATTATGAAATGATACTTTGATTTTGTTTTAAATTTTCTAAATAAAAACATACCAATAAAACAAACTAAGTTGTTCGTGTGGTGATGGATTAAGACTAGAGTGTCACCATCGCTTTTCTTTCCCACTTCCCAGGGAGATGTAAGAGCCAGTCAAGGTATACAGTACACAGATAACGTCCTCTGCGAGAGACGGTAAGCTCGAAAATATACCATGTGTCGCAACGCCCGGTTACCATAGACCAGGGGTCGGCAAGTAGTTTTAGGTGCGGTCCGGATACTGGGAAAATTTTTTACAGGTCTTGTGCCTTTTTAAGATAATAACGTGATTATAGTCCCGGTAATATTAACAAATTATGAGTTCAAATCGCGTAAGTTTAAAATCAATAAATTTGTACAAGGTCCATAAAAAGACAACTAATAATAATTAAGTGATCCTTATCAGTTGTTCTTAAGGCACGGAACCGCGCGTTGTGGCGTGCTATGGGGGAGGCCTACGTCCAACGATGGATGGAGAGAGGCAGATGGATGGATGGAATTAATAAAGATAATATAGAATACCTTATTTACGTATTAATTTATACAATAACTGTATTGTATAAATTAATACGTAAATAAGGTATTCTATATTATCTTTATTTTTATATATACTTTATTATATATAATATTATTATATATTATAATATATTATATATGTTGGAGTAACATAGTAGAGGGTGGAATTGCCATGTTTTAAAACCAGTCTACAAATTGTAGACACTGTCTTTAAGATGTTCATACATCAATCTGACATTCTTTTTCACACATAAAAGGTTCCACAGCAGGTCTCCAACCAAATCCCCTATAACCTGCGCCTCTACCACCATGATAATGATGTTCACACAAAACATCACCTCTCAATCGTCACTTTACACTTTCTCACAAATACACACTTTATAATTATACACTCGCGATTATGACCGGAATAAACTCTTTATCACTAACTATAAATAGATAAATAGCAACGAGCAGCGTAACGATTCCCAAGAAAGGTCCGTACTGTACGGCGGCTTGAGTGTAACTGCCTCGATTGCCCACCGTGCGGCGGTATTTATAGTGCCGGCGCACGTGCATGTCATTCGGTCGTACCTGCACGTGTTCGTAAGTTTTTAGGTTAAGTATTGAATTTACAATGACGTTATTTTTTACATCGTAATAAACCCTAAAGTAATCAACTTGGTGGTTTATAAATTAATATTGGAACAATCAAATGGTTTAACTTAATTATTCTAGGTTCTCTAGACTAATTGTTGTGGTTGCGCCGACACGGCCATTCTGATAGGCGGTGCGCGCTCTGCACCTGGCTGCGATGTGATGTGTGTTATCTGAAATTAAGAGTTTTCTCTGAGATCGGTATCTGTAAGCAACCCATGTTGCTCATTTTGAAAGGGTTATTGTTAGGACAGTACACAAAGACATCTCCAATGTACTGACTTATTCATTTAGTATCTGTGGTGTGTACGTGTCCACTCATGGCTCCACAAGGCGTCCCAACGGTATCTCATGGTTCACATGTGGATGCATCAAGGATCCGTGGTTAGCTCAAGGGTAACACATGGTTTAGCTCAGAGGTACCACTCTCCAGATATTTTGTTCTCGTAGATTATTATTACAGAGATGTAATTGTGAGGTTAATAAGTATAGTAAGGTTATTAGGTTCTCGGAGATTATAACAAAGGATTTCGAAGGTTCTCGTAGAGTTCTCGGAGGTTCTCGTAGCTTTTCGTTGGATCTCGTCGATTCTCGTTGACCTGAAAGAAGAGAAATAACTCCTTTTGAGTAGTACATCTGTAAGCAACTTATGTTGCTCATTTTGAAAGAGTTATTGTTAGGACAGTACACAAAGACATCTCCAATGTACTGACTTATTCATTTAGCATCTGTGGTGTGTACGTGTCCACTCATGGCTCCACAAGGCGTCCCAACGGTATCTCATGGTTCACATGTGGATGCATCAAGGATTCGTGGTTAGCTCAAGGGTAACACATGGTTTAGCTCAGAGGTACCACTCTCCAGATATTTTGTTCTCGGAGAGTGAGGAAGGTCGATGCTGGGGGTCTGGGCCTTATTATTATGACCGTGGCCCCAGAGGCTCTAAAGATCAATAGGATAAGAAAAAGCTAATACGAGCAAATAAAATGAATCTGACCAAAACGATGTCAGATACAACGTAACAATTTAACGCTTATATCCTCAAAGATATAGTCAGAAGACTCAGGAGCGCATCAAAACTATTTGATTCGTGATTTTGATTGTTAAGAACCCTTAACATCCATTATTAAAATTGTTAGCTTAAGAATTTCTTGTATTGCTTTTTTTTTATCACTTTAATATCTTCGATAAAATTGCTATCACTAGAAGTTGTCAACACTGACTTCATTATTTGTATAGAGGTAAAAATATTAATCACACACCGGAAATCACTGTCTATTAGTTCCTTATTTGATTTAAGAACAATTTTTTTTTTAATAACTGTTCGTAGATTTGAAAGAAATGGATTATGCGGATTTGTTATGAAATCGTCGACTGTAAATTTTAATCAATCTATTCCAATTTCTTTCAAAAAGAAAAATGTTTAAGGTTGAAGCGATTTTTAACTTGTTCCAAACATATTGATTTAATTGGATATTACAAATTGACTCGCCTCTTATTCGAACGATGTCTCGATGATAAAATTAAAATAAACGTTATCTATAAAGATTGAAAACTGCACTATATTTTTGAATTGATGAAAACTGGTGCACTATATTTTAGTTACGGTAACGTCTTCGTTATCAAGATGAAATTCTCAACTTTGTTTATCATTTTACAATGTGTGTGTAATTGTCGAATACAAAATCCATCGATTTCATCACAATTGAACTTTTCTACAAAGTCAAAATTAATGACGGTAGTTCAACAAAATCATATTATTATAAAGTTCATTTCGGTAGTGTAGCAACCGGTAGTGAAAACGTTGATTACGAACGAAGCGCATCTAAGCGATAAAATTACGTGGTGTTATTGTGAAACTTATTCAGTTTTAAAAGATAACCAGAGAACATTGTTTTTTTTTTTATAATGAGTGTACTGAATATGTGGTGATCTATCAATTAAGTGTTTTGTGATAAATTTTAAACAAATTGAGTAGTTTTATGGAAAGAGATAAGTGAAGTGAAAAAGCATTGTGAATACGTTTTAATTTACGCAGTTATAACATGGGGTAAGTACTTGTGGCTTGTTTTTATCAATCTTACTTTGAAGATAATCAAAGCAATATAAAAAGTGTCTATTAAATCTGTGTATTGCGCAATTTTACAATAAATTTGTTACGTGACGTTTTATTTTCTTATTACAAAGATGAACTAGGCATATGAAATGTCATAACAATATGAAATTTCATGTCGAATTTTGGTATTTTTATTGCACCACAGCTTATTATTGCAAATGACATTTGTTTTTATATTTCTCTCTTATTTAATAGAAGAATGGTACTGCTTACCGAGTATGATGACGTGGTTCCATAGTCACAAGTTGCTGCTTTAAATATCACCTTTGCTCACTATGACGACTATTTGAAAGTAATAAATTTTACTCACTTGTGGAGACACGTTTTTAACTACTTTTAATTATTGGTAAAAACGCGGTTATGCGCATATCCTACTATTTATTATTACGACGGCAAAAGTGCACGATATCTTTACTTTTGATTTTAACAATTTAAACGTTTTACACTTATTGACTTAGTCGTAGGGGCCGCCTCTCGGGTTTTTTATCCCACACTTCTGATGTTGGAGTAACATAGTAGAGGGTGGAATTGCCATGTTTTAAAACCAGTCTACAAATTGTAGACACTGTCTTTAAGATGTTCATACATCAATCTGACATTCTTTTTCACACATAAAAGGTTCCACAGCAGGTCTCCAACCAAATCCCCTATAACCTGCGCCTCTACCACCATGATAATGATGTTCACACAAAACATCACCTCTCAATCGTCACTTTACACTTTCTCACAAATACACACTTTATAATTATACACTCGCGATTATGACCGGAATAAACTCTTTATCACTAACTATAAATAGATAAATAGCAACGAGCAGCGTAACGATTCCCAAGAAAGGTCCGTACTGTACGGCGGCTTGAGTGTAACTGCCTCGATTGCCCACCGTGCGGCGGTATTTATAGTGCCGGCGCACGTGCATGTCATTCGGTCGTACCTGCACGTGTTCGTAAGTTTTTAGGTTAAGTATTGAATTTACAATGACGTTATTTTTTACATCGTAATAAACCCTAAAGTAATCAACTTGGTGGTTTATAAATTAATATTGGAACAATCAAATGGTTTAACTTAATTATTCTAGGTTCTCTAGACTAATTGTTGTGGTTGCGCCGACATATATATATTATATGTTATAATATATTATATATATATTTTTTTTATTATATTATACTTTGGCGGGCCGAGGTTCGACCTTTCGCGGTCCGGAAACGGACCGTGGTCCGCCTGTTGTCGATCCCTGCCATAGACTGTAATCCCTTCCTGAGTGGAGGAGGCCCGTGCCCACTAGTGGGACGTTAATGGGCCGGGAAGAGAACGAAATACAAACTAAACATCCTAAACATTTGTTTCTTTGTCGACATTTCTTGAAGCATTTACATTTAATTTATCTATAAGATCTATGTGATTAGCCAGCTATGGATAAAGTCAATTTATTATACATTACAGTAATAGGTTATCATACATTGTTACTTCGTTCACTTATTATGAATCATATTAAAACAACAATGAGATATGACACATGTTACAACATTGTATTCGCTAAGGATAATTAATAATCGACAAAAGGACAGCTGAATCGTGGGCGTTATCTCATAACTAATGATTTCTTTTCTGAATATAGAAATTAGTTATTTTATTTCTAGAATATCTAATAGTCAAAAAACTACGGTTTACTACTATTAGTTACTGCCCTGCTTTTTGGTTTTTAGGGTAATGGCTTTTTGCCCATTATGTTATTCCGATGATGTGATGTGATGACCTACATTAAACTATAAATATATTTGTAAAATTTCTCTAGAATCCATTCTGTAGTTTTTACTTAAGACAACAAATATCCAAACGTGTGGGAAGGGCTCTAGATCAATTACGAATTTAACAAATAACTTCTCTATAAAGTTTAATTTCTAGAATAGAGTAGCGAAATACAACAGGCACTTTGCTTAATGTAAAAAATTAAAAACACGCATAAAAATTCTGACGTTTTTTAAATAATATCATTGTCATGGGTCCTTAGTATGAGTGCAAAATTTCAGATCAATCCGAGTACTGCAAATGAGTAAAACTTTTCAAACAATTCCGTTACCAAATAAAAAAAACCATTACATAGATTAATATATTGATAGGTATGTTCCAAAAAAAAACGTGTTAAATATTATATTGTCTTTTGGGATCTAGAACAGACAGTTGTTTTCCTCACGTTTGCATGAGTTTCTTATAAATAACACAGACCGCGCTGTATTGAGATACAATCAGCCTATTAAACAGTAACGCATCAGACAGAGCACATTTATATAAAGAAATGCGGCCACATACATGTTATTTATATCATACGAGTTATTCAATTGCATTTGTAGTGCAGTGGTTAAGGAAAAAGCTAGCCAGGTAAGAGTTGTACAAGTGCACGAAGGGTACCGTATCATAATCAAAATTTTTATTTATTTATTTATTGAGGATGACCAACAACTGTTTACATAAAAACTTAAAACTAAATACATGTTTGCGAAGCTTACAGTAATGTAACAGTTACTTAAAGGTAAATACCGCATGCACAATATTAATAGTAAGAAATAACAACAAATGGCAAAATTATTTATCTAATATATAAAATTCACGTGTCACAGTGTTAGTTACCGTACTCCTCTGAAACGGCTTGACCGATTCTTCTCAAATTTTGCATACATATTCAGTAGGTCTGAGAATCGGCCAACATCTATTTTTCAAACTTTTTTTTAGTATGGCAAAACAACGTTTGCCGGGTCAGCTAGTAATTTATAAAAGTATATCATAGAGACTTACGGACTCAGTTAGACAATCTAAAAAATGAAGACTTTAGTACTGAAGTGGAATCATTATGTAGCCAATGGACCTACTACAGCTATTTAAAATTTTACTACAAGCATGTATAGAATTTGATAAGCTCTCATTGCACATTGGTCTCATGGGTTTTCTGAGCCTATGAATATCTATATTAGCCCAGTTCTCAATAGTACTAATTTGATTATCGATAGTTTGTAGATATACAGTTAGTTATAGTAGACAAACAGACGATATTGAATGCTCAAACAGTAATCTAGGAGAACGCCAAAATATAATGGATTGCGTGATTATACGACAAACAACATTATTTAGAACAAGCAGCGAAGTGATCAATTTTCTGTAGAATTTCATCCATTATCAAATATGAACTCTTGAACTTAATGCAATTTCATATAGTTAATAACAAAAAGAATAAACTATAATATATAAGACAGTATTTGTAAGTTTTAAATAAATGGACACATAAAAAAAATACAATAATAATAATATTTTTATTCATTTCAATTTCAATAAATAAAATTCTATATTCTGAAGCAAAAATTTAGTTTAGGTACAGGGTAGTTACCGCTTTAATTAGAGAATTAATAAAATATTAATTAGGGAGTAGACATAAGTATGTTTTATTTAACTACTAGTAACATAAATCAACAATTTATTTTACGACGATTTTTATTTATTGACGAGCCTCGTGATTGAGTGGATCATGTAACGGACTGCCGATCAAGAGGTCGCGGGTTCGATTCCCGCTCGGGACAATCATTTGTGTGATTTTTCTAATTGTCATACAAATGTTTATACTCAAAATCAAAATCAAAAATCATTTATTCACGTAGGCATATTCTCTTTTTGCCAAAAAATAAATAAGCTCCTATGATATGTCCAAAAATTTTTTTCCCTACCACCGGTTCAGGACTTATAATCCGCTGAGAAGAACCGGCGTAAGAAACTCAGCAGATATCGTTATCTTTTGTCATATTAATCTTTTATTAAATAATCATTACTGCGTCAGGGTGTTTATTCTAAGTATGTATTTATAAAAGAAAAATAGTATATGTATTCTATCCGTATTCTGGTACCCATAACACAAGCATATAAGCTTAGATTGGGACCAGAGGACGTTGTGTGAAATGTCCATGAATATTTATTTATTCATTTATTTATTTATTCAGTAGGTTTTTGATAAACACATTTACTTCGTTAAATGTTATAAAAATGTTTTTAAGCCCAAGGAGAAATTTATTACAATGGTGTCGATTCTACGTCCACAACTAAACTTAGCTTAACTAAAAAATGAAAACAATTATTGCTGTATATTGATTATTTGGTTGTTTTGTTGTGTAATTTTATATTAATTACAATCGTTAATCTATAATAAACAGATTTGCTAACAAGAAAGAATCGTTAACATTACGGAATTGTGTTATTGACACAATCAAATTTCATTTTTTAGTTAAGTTAAGTTTAGTTGTGCGCGTAGAATTGGTACCAATGTCTGTTAAAAAATTCAATTAAAAATCATAAAAAAGTTAATGCAGTAGTTATGAAAGTAGATAAGGTAACATCTGCGTCTATTTTTGTGAAGTTTATAAAGATAAACTTCACAAAAATAGACGCAGAAAATAGTCACTTTTCACTTCACAAAGAAATCACTTTTGATTTCTTATGCAAAATCAGGTCTGTTACTCTAATTGAATAATAAATATTCATGGACATGTCACATAACGCCCTCTGGTCACAAGCTTATCTTATATGTTTGTTTAAATAAAACTAGTTTTTACGAATTTAGATGCGTGTATTAGTTTTAAATTTTAGCCCGTTTAGTTTCGTAGATTTTACAGTCACCATAGTCACGGGTGAGACTGAGCTGTAAAATGTCACACACAAACAAATACACGCGTCTAAATCCGTAAAAAGTAGTTTTATTTAAATAAATGAGTTGCACAAGTGTTAGAGAATATTATATGCTTGTGTTATGAGTACCAGAATATGAATAATTGGATATTCTGTAGGTACCTATATGCTGTTGATTAATAAATATTTCCGCTGATTTTATGACTCGTAGTACTAAATTGGCATCAAAATAAATTAAAATATGGCTACATCTATGGGCCCTATAAATTACCTTTGGTCTTAACAATTCCTTAAAACCTTTCCAGCTCAGAGCTAATCTTCCTTCATTGAAACACGACGCAAATACTTAATTTAAAATTGAAAAAATGCTGCTAAGTATTTTAATCAAGGTGGGTCTACATCTAGAGCTTTGGCAGATGGGTGAACAGTCAGACAGTAAAGTCTCTTTTTACCTTATAGTACGGAGCCCTAAAAATCCGTGATAAAACATAATATAAAAAATTGGTCAAGTGCGAGTCGGACTCGCGCACGTAGGGTTCCGTACCATTATTTATGCAACATAAGGCAACGTTATTAGTATCGAGCAAGAAACGGTAAAAAATTGGTCAAGTGCGAGTCGGACTCGCGCACGAAGGGTTCCGTACCATTATCTATGCAACATAAGGCAACGTTATTAGTATCGAGCAAGAAACGGTAAAAAAATCATGTTTGTTGTATGGGAGCCCCCCTTAAATATTTATTTTATTTTATTTTTAGTATTTGTTGTTATAGCGGCAATAGAAATACATCATCTGTGAAAATTTCAACTGTCTAGCTATCACCGTTCTTGAGATACTGGGTACGGAACCCTAAAAATCATGTTTGTTGTATGGGAGCCCCCCTTAAATATTTATTTTATTTTATTTTTAGTATTTGTTGTTATAGCGGCAATAGAAATACATCATCTGTGAAAATTTCAACTCTCTAGCTATCACCGTTCTTGAGATACTGGGTACGGAACCCTAAAAATCATTTTTGTTGTATGGGAGCCCCCCTTAAATATTTATTTTATTTTATTTTTAGTATTTGTTGTTATAGCGGCAATAGAAATACATCATCTGTGAAAATTTCAACTCTCTAGCTATCACCGTTCTTGAGATACAGCCTGGTGACAGACGGACGGACGGACGGACGGACGGACGGACGGACAGCGAAGTCTCAGTAATAGGGTCCCGTTTTTACCCTTTGGGTACGGAACCCTAAAAATCATGTTTGTTGTATGGGAGCCCCCCTTGAATATTTATTTTATTATATTTTTAGTATTTGTTGTTATAGCGGCAATAGAAATACATCATCTGTGAAAATTTCAACTCTCTAGCTATCACCGTTCTTGAGATACAGCCTGGTGACAGACGGACGGACGGACGGACGGACGGACAGCGAAGTCTCAGTAATAGGGTCCCGTTTTTACCCTTTGGGTACGGAACCGTAATAAAAATAAAGACAACAGGGCAACATCACGACTGGTATATGTAACCAACTTAAATCAGACCCAAAACAATTCTTGAAGCTAAACTAAGTTATAAAGAGAATTGAAAGAAATTTCCTGAGACTGTGTAATAATAAAAATCTGAGGAGATAGACTTTCTTACATCTTTGTTATGAGTAATTTTATTGAAAAAGTATGTTGTTTAGATCTCAATTTGCTGGGTAAAATTATCGTGACTAAGAACATATATCATAGATATATAACAACATATAAGTATATGTAGGTAAACGAAGATGTTTATAAACGATAATATATTGATGAAAAGAAAAGTTAGACCTAAAATCAAAATAACTCGTAGTTAGGATTGAAATTATTTTCTTGATAATTCAAAATCTTTCTAAAGCTTATAGTTTGTTAGTTTTGTTAAAGTTCATATGTTTAAACGACACACGAACTTTAGGGTTTTATAAAATTAGCTTTTCAGAAAATAAAAAGTTTACAACAGAACTGCGTTGCTAAATAATGATGATGTAAAAGTAATGAATCAGGCGAATGAGCGCATCTTCTGTCGATATTATGACTCACGATGACGATGTAATCACGATAATCGCTTTCGCCTGACATTAAATGACGGGATACCATAATAAAATCTCTTCAATTTGTATTAACAAGGCATCACGGCTTCCCTCTCTTTTCGTTAAAATGTATATTTTACCAGTCATTCCACTCTGCCAAAAAATCTTTGCTTTTCAAATTTGAGTCCGTCATACTTCTTATTACAGCAGTTTCTTTGATGATTTTATTTTTAAATTGAAATTACATTATACACCATCGTTGAAAAAGTCTAGAGGAAGACCTTAAATAAAAAATGATGGACTGTGCGAAAGAGGATATAAAAGAAAGAAGACTTAACACATATATGAGGATGCTAAAAATTATGGCTGATTTTTCACGATTACGTTTTTGTATTATCGATGTAACAGACACCCTTATTATTATTTTTTACGTAAGTAATATCACAGGTAATATAAATATAAAGAGTAAAGATTTGATTATTTGTTTGAAACAAGCTCTACAACTTACAGTACTTACAGGCTCTAAAACTACTGGACCATTTAAAAAATATCTTTCACCTTCGGAATACTACGTTTTCCGCGATGATATAGGTATTTTTATTGATCAATAAAATTACTTGTGCGAACCCGGCGGATTACTAGTTATATACAATTTTATTTATTAATGACTAGCTGGCCCGGCTAACGTTGTTTTGCCATACCAAAAAAAAAGTAAAAAAAAAAATGAACTATAAACCTCACGGAGCCCGAGACCTATCCATAGGTTCGTGCGTTCTGGAGTTATAGCGTCAGGAAGAAAAACCCGACTTATTTTTATATAGTGGACTATCTCAGACAACGCAATGTCTACTTAAAATATATAAAATGTTTCCGTAAACAAAAATTTTAATTTACTGAAAACTCTATACCTCAAAAGAATAAGATAATACCAATCGGAAAGAATTTTCATCAAGTGACTCCAGTTACACTTCACAAATTAATTTAACTTCACAATGTTATCAAATTGCAGAAGCGAACACAACTTTCTTATTTTCCTGCTTGATGTATCCTATACCAATAGGTATAAAAAGCTATAGCTTTGTATATCGAATGTATAAGATTTCTCTTATACAATACTAGTTGTTGCCCGCGGTATTAGGAAATAAACCTTAACAAATTATGCAAAAAAGCTATTCTCTTGAACCATTCTACCTATTAAAAAAGCTGCATCAAAATCTGTTGTGTAGTTTTAAAGATTTAAGCTCACATAGGGACATACATACAAAAATTTCGTTTCACGCAACGTCCTCTGGTCCCAAGCTTAGCTTATATGCTTGTATTATGGGTACCAGAATACGGATATACTACATATATTACTTTTCTTTTGTAAATACATACATATAATACATAGTAAACACCCAGACGCATTACAAACATTTGTATGACATTTATAAATATCACACGAATGATTGTCCCAAGCGGGAATCAACTCGCGACATCGTGATCGGCAGTCCGTTACATGAACCACTCCATCACGAAGCCCGTAAGTTAATACACAACTTACGGATTCTATTAATGCTTTATTATGACGAGACGCCCAATAATTTTCTATTCCAAAATCTCGATTGTGGTAGCTAACAGAGATAGCAAGGATAAAATATCGTACTACCCGTAAAAAAAAAGACGTAAGTGAACTTGCGTCAAAAATTTCAAACAAAAATTTCAAAAAAATCACTTACTGCTTTCTTCCAGTAATAGTATGATATTTTATTTCTGGAACGGTGATAGCTACAGAACTGAAAATTTCACATTTGATGCTACAACATCAAATAATCATCATCATTATTCTTCTACTTTTATCCCGTTTTTGGTTTTATTTGGGTATGACGAAACTTTAAATATTACAAAATAAAGACGTTATTTTGTATGTATGTCCGTACGCGAGCTTTAATCGCGACGGCGCATAAAGAAAATAGTTTTTATAATTTGTTAAGGTTTCATGTATATTAGAGGAAGGGGGGCTTCTTTCTCTCTCCAGCCCAATTAGGTCCCACTGTTGGGCACGGGCCTCCTCCACTTTAGGAGGGACTTTGGTCTACTGTGCCGTGCTGACCAGGCGTATTGACACAGGGTTTATTTTCGAGTTTTCCGTCTCTCACAAAAGATGTTATCTGTTTGCAATATCCCTTAACTGAATTTTACAGCACCCTGGGGAGGAGATGGGGTGGTGACACTTGTATTCTTAATCCGTCACCACACGGAGGAGGCTTAATAACTATAAATGTGGAAACTGCTGGCATTAGCTTGTATGTTATAATAAAACGGTACCAAACCCTTCGGGTGTGAGCCCTACTCGTACTTGACTTGACCGGTGTATATTAATTTGTCGGGATTCGTGGCCGGTAGTGATTCCCACGCAATATGTGTGATATTCTGCGTAAGTTAATACATAACACACTAATTTGTTCTCCAACTAGGTTTTATATGTACAGCAGTGGTATTCAGTAAGAAAAAGTGAAGTGAAATTTCGGTGAATCTTGATCACGTGACAGCACTCCTCCAATAAAAATAGAGGAGCGCTGTCACGTGATCAAGATTCACCGAAAACTCCCTTCACTTTTTCTTACTGAATACCACTGCTGCACTGTTTGCTAGCTGTGTAGTTTTCCTTATTTTTTTCTTTACTTTATGACATAAAGATATATAAAAAATAGACTATATCCCATTCGTAGAATAAATCTATACTAATATTATAAAACTGAAGAATTTGTTTTTTTGAACGCGCTAATCTCAGGAAACATTTGGTTGATATGAATAATTCTTTCAGTCTTGGATAGTACCTACATTTATCGAGGATGGCTATCGGTTATATAACATAACGTTTCGAAATATAAGAGCGAAGCATTAGTGAAAAATGTTGCGAAACCGGGAAAAGTTTTCTAATTCCACACGTACGAATTAGCAGGAAGCAGCTAGTATTAGATAAAATGTGCATTAAATTAGAAAAAGAAAATATAATTTTCTCTAACATAAGCGTAAAAATAATATGGTTTCATAGCAAATGAATCTAACAGATTCTATCTACATAAGCCTTCTTTTAGGCAAAACCATCGTATCATCGTCAGTACAAACATAAAAATATTACGGGCACGTTACAACGTGTTAAAAAATATATAAGAGTATTGTTTAAATAACGTTATATGCGCTGATTTCAGAGACTATATTTATGTATGCTTCATTTTAATCTAAATCCGGCGAACGATTTTATTTTAGTGCTCTACATTACATTAAATCTGCAAAAATATTGCAAAAAGTACAACGTAATTATTTAAAACTATATTTGTTTTAGAATTAACTCTGATTTCAGGTAATAATATTATTACATCTTTTTATTGGTAGAGCTATGTGCCTTGATGTGTCTAGCTCTGTTATTGGTTATTTTCAAAACTGGATGAAGTGGAAAGGAAATAAATAAAAATATAATATATCCAATACCAATAGCATACAATTTACTTGATAATTATTTAACACATTTCACAAAATCCAAAAATTACTACAAAAATTGCCCAGAATGTTTGCATTATTTCCTGCATTGTAACATTCATAAAAAATTTTAAAACTTGATGAAGAAATAAAGAATGGAGTAAGTAAATAATATTTTACTTAACATTAGCGCTACCTTCTAACTTTAAAATTCTTTCCTAACATACTTACAATACCATGAACATCAGGTTTTCAAAATAATTGTCTTTAATTGGTAGACATTGGAACTAATTCTACGTGCACATCTAAACTTAACTTAACTAAATTATAATCTACTTAGTTTAAAAACTAAAAAACACGCTTAAATATCCTGAATATTTTTTAAATGATTGCATTGTCATCAATACTCAATTCTATGCTACCTACTTACAAAACGTTGACAGTTTATGTTGTCAGAGACATAAGTTTCTGGTTTCTGTTGTCACATGTTGTCACAATCGTAGTAAACACAAGTAAACAATTATGATATTTTTACCTGATTCTATAAACAAAGCGTTTTTATGTGAAATTATCTGATTGTATATGAAAGGCACACGTAGAAACACAATAATCTTGGTGAGTCTACTCATTTACAATTAAACTATTACGTGTATAATTAAAAATACAAGTGTGGTCATAGTGATACTTCAACATGCTATTCTAGTAATTCTGATCAAGGAATTGGGATTATTATTTTAAATTATTGCATTGTCATCGGTCCTTGTTAGGTGTGCAAAATTTCAGATCAATCCGTCTACTGCAAGTGGCTGAAAATCGCTTTCAAAGATTCCGTTACACAGATTAATACATTGATAGATACATACCAAACTTATAAAAGCGTGTTAAAAATGAAGACAACTGCGGCGTATTTTGATTAATTGGCACATTTTTATTACTTAAAATCGTTAGTCTACAATATACAGATTTTCTAACAAAAAAGTTCTGTTAACATTACCGAATTGTGTTAGTCAATAACACAATTCGGTAATGTTAACAGAACTTTTAAATATTAATTTTAATTTTTTAGTTAAGTTAAATTTAGTTGTGTACGTAGAATCGGTACCATTACTAGTTGACATTTTCACCGAAATGGTATTATTCATGTCAGGAGCTAATAGTAATTTGAAAATCTGATCGTGATAGATAGAGACTTCATTTCCATGACTCCTTTATTATGATCTCTCTTCGTGTTACAGCTACCTAAATAATTTGTATTCAAAGTATAAACTGTCACAAATCCATTTCTCTAGAACCCATTTCAAAATGATAGTAGTTGAATATAATTTGACTATAGTACTAGTATTTTCCTTTGCGAGTAACGTTATATTTCATTTATTTGTAATATTTTGCGGTATACCTTAAGGATTTTTATGTCTTATTATATCTTACTGAATTTTAAAATTGAATGAATAAAGACTTACAGGTATTTAGTGATACTTGGGTGGGTTTTATTCAATCGTATAAATCCTTCTCGGTTACGTTGCGTTTAGTAGTAGCATATTTCATAGTTACACTCTAACTGAGATATCAACGTGACACCTTTGCTTTGAATGAAGTTTAAAGTTCACCTTTTCACAGTAGGTGACGTATCTTTTAAACAGAACAAAAAATAATCCTTGTAAATAGAATACATGGTACCAAAATATAGGTACGTAAATGTAGTTAATAAATATGTACCTGAAACATAAGAAATAAAAACGAAAACAATGTGCACGTTTATATTGCACCAAAATATATATAGCATACTTTCATGTAGTTTGTTTTAATTCAGCATATTCACGAAATAAGACATTGTTCGTGGTATGAATGGAAGAATGGAGGCAAGCGTTGAAACGTGCTTGTATTACCTCTACGAACAAATATCGCACGCAGAGAGCCTCGTAATAAAATACAGCTTTGTGTATGTTTACGTATTCCTATAGCTCATACATTCATGCCATAGTTAAGGTACATTACAATGTGTTTTCCATGGAATTTTACTCAGTCTCTCCATTGTTTATGCCAAATATTATGAGTATTTCTATATTTGTTATATGCAAGGCTGAATGGTGAACACAGGGTGTGTTTATTAAACATATTACTATACTCTGTTGTTGTTAGACAAAAGTTACGTTTAAAATATATTAAAGTAAACAGTCAGAAAATTTATGCGTGTGGTAACAAATATATCTTTCCGTCACTACTTTATTTTGTCTCATTCATGTTGCAGAAAAATTTTTTTGGTTGCACTACCTTGTTAGTGATACAAAACTCGATAAGAAACTGTGGTAATTCAAACCCACCATATCAGAATAAGAGGCGTCGTCCACCATAGATTAAAATAACGGAGAGCGACTCTCATTGGGCAATATACGATACTAACTCTTGCCCGTAACTTTGTACGCATGGAATGTAAAAAATAAAAAAAATCCTTAATAAATAAACAAAAAAGCCATCCTCATAAGCTATTCTATGTATTATAAAAACTGGATGAAAATCCGTTGCGTAGTTTTGAAGATATAAGCTCACATGGGGACACGCATACAAAAATACCGACTTTGTTTCATAATAAATAAAGATGTACACATTAGCGAGACCCTAGCCTACTATCACAACAGTTTACGCAGACAAGCTCCGCTACTCTCGTTCCAATGATCTCTACGTGTACGCAGAAATTAGAGTATAGATTAGATAAGTCTCCAAGCTATCTAGCTCTATTCTGTCTACGTGGACAAGTACAAAATAATTTATAATTTTTGTGCTTATAACATGTAAATTGTTTAAATTTGTATTGCCCTAAACATTACAAAATAGTACATCATCTAAATAATTAACATTAAATCACGGTAACTCAACGTTTGAGCAATTTTCATTTATCGCTCCTTGCACTCACTACGAGTAATTTACCTAAATAGGCAATATAATATATTCCTTTGGAATAATAAGGCCCATTAAATTAAAGTACCTAAACAATTCTCTCTAGACTACTCTAGAGAATTATTGTAAAACTAGCGAATTGGACTTGCCCGGGTAAAGTTTTTGATGAGAATGCTAAGTACTAAAGCTAAATCTTAAAGTAAATATTTAACTAATGTCATATCTCGGTGCTGGTTACCAAACTCCGCTTGACCGATTTTTATGAATGTTTGTGTGCAATGTCAGGCTTACCCGCTATTCTGACATGGTGGATATTGACCATATATCCATTGACCAAGGTCTTTAAGAAGAGCTTTCACGTAAGTCAAACCACGATGCACAGCAAGTATAGATGGATACGTCAACAAGATTGTGCTTCGAAATATAGTAAAAAAAAAGTGAAACATTTATTTATACTGGCAACGAGTGAGCCTTATCCGATCAAAGATCTGATTATACGTTTAACAATATTATACGGTTGTTGAACCCGATTCATTCTGTATTTCAGTGTATTTCGAATAATGAAAGTTGACTGACAACCGATATTTATTACACGAGATATGTATTCACTGAATTCCTATTGTATTTATCAACTATTTTCGTATCATTCTGAGTTTGTTTCTAACTGTAAATAATTCAGGAAAGTGGCAAAAGCTTTATTATTAACACTTTCAAACATAACTAATATTATACAAATTTTATATATCTCTACATAGAATAGCTACGTCAGTTAACGTATCTAATAACAGAAGAATAAAACGTGGCTAGATTTGGGCCCAGATGGCGTTGTATCAAGATACTGTATAAAGCAATTATTATAATGACCTCTGCGAGGTTTTGACGTGTGTTTCAGTCCTCTAGAAAACGACTTGTACACATTTTATCAGATGCTATATGATGTAATTTAAAACCCGAATTTCATAAAAAAACATAACATCTCTCTCCAACCTATTAACGACCCACTGTTAGGCACGGGCCTCCTCCACTTTGGGAGGAACTATAGTCTTGTGTTGGTATAAGGTTTATTTTCGAATTTTCCGTCTTTCATAGAGAATGTTATCTATGTACGGCACCCTGAAAGGAAATGAGATGGTGACACTTGTTGTAATCGTCACTCGGTCTAAACATAACATAATGTACAATAATAACGTGACATTCATAACATATCTGGTAACTAGAAGTACCGTTAAACATACGGATAATTCTGTTAATCTCTAGAATAAACAACTTAAGCTCTAAGAGGACGTCGTTACACACTAGCTTAACACTGAGCTGAGATATACTTAAGAACCGAGAAAGTGTAATTAATTTTAACTGTTAGTTCCTAAATGTAAGTCACTATGTATTATTCTATAACACTTGCGCGACTCATTTGTTTAAATAAAACCACTTTTTACGGATTTAGACGCGTATATTTGTTGTTACGCTATTTATAACTTTTGTATGGTGATAGTTTTATAGGTATCATGGGCGTAGCCAAGAGGAAAATATATGGAATACAACTCCACCCCATAAATGTCAAAAATAGAACATTCAAAATCTCCAACACTGACAGTTTTACCAAAATGTTTACTGCTTTTTTTCTCTCAAAAAAGAAAGAAAATTCGAAATTCTGATATTCAAAATGTGCGTTGACACGAAAGTCGAAAACATCTGCCAAACGAAAGTATCAAAGGGTTTGTAAAATAATTAACGGCACAGTTGTCTACTTTAGCTAAGTATTTGCTAAAAAATTTCATGTACTTAATAACTTCAGATTGATACATATATACATAATAATTGATTATGTACGCGAATGTACGCCCGATCCCTCGATTCATAATGTAAATTTCGTTCAGCTGTTACCAAATTTCCTCGTAGCTTGCTCATTGGGTAAACTCTGAAGTCTTGGAATGAATAAATATTATAGTATAGATAATGGCTATCTCTCAAACTAAATACATTACTTCTAACTTCTAACTCTATCTAAATTTGGAAGATTAATATTGTAGTTATATTGTACAAAAATGCCCAGCTTTTGAAGTTTTTATAACCTTTATAAATTTTAACTATGTGCTTACTAGAACCATAAAGCCCTCTCTTTAAACAACCGTAGTCCATCCAAAGATAAAAGAAAAGATTTCTGAAAAAGATTACAGCATGTGATAAGACCGCTTATTGTAACATATTAATATTATATATCTTATATATAAAATTCACGTGTCACAGTGTTAGTTACCGTTCTCCTCCGAAACGGCTTGACCGATTTTTATGAAATTTTACATGCGTATTTAGTAGGTCTGAGAATCGGCCAACATCTATTTTTCAAACCTTTTTTTTTAGTATGGCAATACAACGTTTGTTGCCGGGTCAGCTAGTCTATATATATAAAAGAAAGTTGTGTTAGTGGGAACACTTATAACTCAAGAACAGCGCAACTGATTTGGCTGAAAATTGATGGCTTAGGACCTAAGAAAGGCCATCCTATGGCCTTTCTTAGGTCTTAACACATTAAAAAATTTACAAATAATATGAAATAAAAGCAAAATATTTTTCCCATACAAAATGTTCAGGTTTCATAACTGTCAAACTTATTTCATCCTGTTGATACCTAGGGTAAACACCTTTCTCAAATTAAATAGCGTATTAAAATAAGCATTTTGAATCGACAACATATATTCTAAATGTTCAGACAGCAACGTATTTTAGATTTTATTAATGTAAATGTTGGTCGCAAAGCGACCAAGCCCTTTAAATAACAATTTAAAAAAAATCATGGCAAAAATACCCGTAGCTCTGTGCCACGTTTTTCAGCAATTTAATGCCAAAGTTTGGTAAAATATTAATAACCTTTTTAATAAAACTACTTTGTACGGATCTAGACGCGTAAATTTGTTTTAAATTTTGGGCCGACAATTTTGGTCCGTACAGCCTGTTGAGTGTTGTAGGCAAATTGTATGCTAAGGTATTGATTAATAGGGTGATGATTATGACAGATCAAAAATTATGGGATGTACAGGCAGGATTCAGGAAGGATATGGGATGTGTGCATCAGGTCTTCTCCCTAAGGTGTATAGCCGAAAAACATGTACATTAAAAGAAAGTCTACTGCGCTTTCATAAACTTGGAGAAAGCGTATGATAGCGATAAATGGAGCACACACGGACTGGTTCAGCATCTCTAGGGGTGTGAGACAGGGATGTATAGCGTCACCATGGCTGTTTAATCTATACAAAGTTAGCTGTCTGGTAGATTTGAGAGAGAATGATAATGGGTTGGTTATGTATGAGTTGCCTATAAAGTTTCTTCTTTACGAATGATCAAGTTCTACTTGCACCATCTCCGGAGCAACTGCAAGATATGGTAACTAGAACGAGTGAAGCATTTAGATTAAAAGGAATGAAAGTAAATGTAAGCAAGACGAAAGTTATGTTAAAGTTGGTGCTTTACAAAGAGGAGTAAATGTCTGTGTGTAATATTAACATAGATGATGAAAGTGTCGAATAGATACAAGAATTTGTTTATTTGGGAAGTGTTTTAACAACAGACGGTAAGGTTGACGCTGATGTGGAAAGAAGGGTCTAAACAAACTGAATGGTGCCTTGCATGTTATTGTGGTTAGCCAAGCGATTACTGAAAAGGCTTGAATGGTGATCCACAATGGCGTGTTGTTACCCACGCTTATGTAAGGAAGCGAATGTTGGGTGTGGCAGAAGAAGCACTAAAGTAGGGTAAATGCTGTAGAGATGCGCTATTTGAGAAGTAATGTGGTGTGACTTTGAAAGATAGATTAAGAAATGAGATTATAAGAGAACGTTGCGGTCTGAAGGAGGATGTAGTGACTAAGGTGGAGAAAATTATGCTTAGGTGGTTTGGTCATGTGGAGAGGATGGACGATAGACGATTAACGAAAGGTATTTACATGGCGGAGGTAAGTGGAAATGCTGGGAGAGGACACCCCAGAAAAATAAACTCCGATGTCATCGCCGGTAAATTCCAAAAGGGGCAAGTGCGTAGCACTTACAACCGTCGGGCATGTAGTTATTACCAGATGCATGGTTGTGGATGAAGCCAAGGAAGTATGTTTGTATCGTAACAGATGGCTCTCTATAGTCTCTGCCTACTGGGAAAAAGGCGTGATGATAAAAAATGTTTAGATAATCAGAAAGTATAAACAACTTTAATTGGCGGTACGAAGTTCGCCGGGACAGCTAGTCTATACTAATATAATAAAGCGGAAAAGTTTGTTTGTTTGTTTGTATAAACGCGCTAATCTCAGGAACCACTAGGCCGATTAGAAAAATTTTTTCAGCGTTAGATAGGGCATTTATCGAGGAAGGCTTTACGCTATATAACATCACGCTACGACCTGTAGAAGCTAAGCAGTAGTTAAAAATGTTGCATAAACGGGGAAATTTTTCTTAATTCCACGCGGATGGAGACGCGGGCAACAGCTAGTCTATCTATAAATTATGCTACTGTAATTGAAATTGATGTACAATAAAGAGTAATCTATCTATCTACACATTAAAATATCAAATGAAAATAATTTAGATTCTGCTACCAAGCTACCATTTTCGGTTGACAATATGCTTTTTTTAAAGGGAATTAGTTGTTAAAGTTTATTTCAGTTTTATTATGTCCTTCGAATTATTTTTTAGCTTCTTCATGCAAGTCTCTTATTTTTTCTATGTTGTTGAGTGCTAGATTTTATTTTAGTTTTATCATAAGGGAAGTGCTTACCCATTAGCCTTTCTCCCTCCACTGCTGGACAAAGACCTCTTTCATAGAACGCCACAATACGCGGCCCTGCACCGCCTGTATCCAATTCAATAGATGCAAGCCCTCGTAAAGAATGATAAAATTATTACCTTCGCTGGATCTTGGTGATTTCCACTAGCGTAAACTGATGCACGTCGGCCAAGAAGAGTTCGACTGACAATTGAACTGCTTCTACGTCCAGACATACGATCCTGAGGTACTGGCAACATTTTTACTATCACTGTTCAAACACACACAAAAACTCCTCACTTTTTAATAAATTATACACTAAATTATTGTCGAATATACTTTTTTATCTATAAATATCTTTTTTAATAACTTTACTAATATAACAGCTATTACGTGAATTTGTCGTGAAATATTTCATTACAGATTATAAGCAAAACATTTTTGATCGATAACGAAATTTAAATATAGGCACTAATACATTTTCATATTTTATAATCTTATTTATTTACAAATATAATATTATCTTGTTTATTATCTATGATGGAATGCTTGATGTAGTTGTCACATTTCTGAAACAAACAGAAAGGTTATGATTATTATTTTTAAATAGTTCAACCGACTTCATGCCTTGGAAGTTTGTGAGTTTTCCTCGATTTCTCGGGAGATAACCGTCAGATCCTGACCACAATGATCCAATGAGACCACACGGGAACAAACAGATATCAAATAAAATAGAATCATTAAAATCGCTTCGTCCAGTTAAAAGTTGAGGTAACAAACATAAAAAAAAATACAGTTAAAAATTAAATATATGAAAGCCCAAATATAGCTGAGAATTTCTGGAAGGTAAATTTCATATAAAATATCTGATTCAGCTACATGAAGCCTCATTTTGTATTCAGTCTATGCACAACTTAATGTTTTGAACAGACGTCTTTTGGTATGAAATTTTGCGGTGGCTAACCGGGTTGGCAAAGGGCTATCTTTTATTTTGTAATAACTTAATTATATATTCACTTTATAAGGGCCCTGTTTAGCAAACTTAAACAGTAGGTACACATAATTACATATAAGCAATCTATAATGACGGGCATCGTGGTCTAGTGGTACGGACTGCCGTTCACAAGGTCTCGGGTTCGATCCCCGGTCAGGTAAATCATTTGTGTGATGTTTTTAATTGTCATACATATGTTTGTACTGCATCTGGGTGTTAACTATGTATTATAAGTATGTATTTACAAAAAAAAAGTAGTTTATGCAACATAGCATATAAGCTTAGCTTGGGACCAGAGGACGTTGTGTGAAATGTCCATGAATATTTATTATTATTTATTATACTTAATTATAAGTTTATCGTCACACATAAACTCAAAATCGCTCTTAAATATGTACAAACACAGAATTACCAGATGGTATGTCTACATCACTCAGCCGACTTGAATCCACTTACATATCTATATGTGCGTGAAATATGTTCCATGTGTGTCTATGTTCTATGTCTATACACGCCACAGGTTAATTTGAACCATACACACGTCTTCCCTTTTCTAAGGACTACTTTTTTTTGGCTTGCAAAAGTGACGTTTGTATGTAGTTCGCTGGAGTACGATTTAGCAAGGCTAAAGTTTCGTGTCTTTAAGAGGGCACGATACAAAATTATGCTCCATACAAAAATATGGGTATCGAGTCCCCTTTTTTCTTCGCGAAAGTTAAACCGATTTTAATTGTTTTTACGCTATATTATAGATGAAAAGTATATCTATGCTTCTATAATTTTCTTTTTTTCAAAACATAACAACTAAAAGAAATATGACCATCCGAAAATCCCGTTTTTAATGGCTTTCTTTATATAAAGTTGCAGCGTCTATCACATATATTTGGTAAGGTTTTACCAAAAAAGAGAGTGATAGAAGCATAGAGATACTCTTCATATATAATATAGCGTAAAAACAAGCAAAATCGGTTTAACTTTCGCGAAGAAAAAAGGAGACTACGAAACATCTTTTTTTCAAAGAATTTGTAGGTAAAATCTGTTTCAGCTATCTTTGTCCCTTTCAGCAAGGCACTCGAGAATAGGGATAGCCATACCTAAGGCAAATACCTAAATTAGGAGTACAGTACCCTTTTCAGATTAAACGCAAATTCGCTATCTGGTATCTCAGTGTATTCAAACTATTAATAATATTACTAAAAGCCTGTATAGATAACCCAATTTTATTAAGATGACAAAATAATGCCAGCATTTAATAGATAGCTTTGAAACTTTGGTCTTATTTTAAATTTCCAACTATTTAGATTACAGTGTTACAAGAAATGAACATAAATACAAGTAATCAAAACACATTACCCTCTTTCTGCCGTTGTCGAATAAAAAGTGGTACAGTGTGACAAGGGTCATCATTTATGAACGCCTTCCTCGCATCCGCTAGTCACAAGAAAGTGATGTGGGTTCTTTTTCAAACAGCCGTAACTTTGAATGGGCATAATATATCTGTTGATATACTCTATTCTTTACTAAACACGAAATACTAAACAATATCCTTACTAATCTTATATATAAAATTCACGTGTCACAGTCACTCCTCCGAAACGGCTTGACCGATTTTTATGAAATTTTACATGCATATTCAGTAGGTCTGAGAATCGGACAACATCTATTTTTCAAACCTCTCGCCCCACTGACATTTGTATGGCAAAACAAGGTTTGCCGGGTCAGCTAGTAATATATAAAAGTGAAAGTGAGTTTGTTTGTTTATTTGCTTGTGACGCTTCACGCAAAATCTACCGAATGGAATTGCACGAAAATTGGTATAGTAATAACTTATAGTCCTGGAAATATATTATTTCACTAAAAACTCTGTACGAGATAATAAACACAAATGTTTGTGAAATATGGTATAAAATAATAGTTCAGCCAGATTTCTCTTATAATATACTAGTTTGTTGCCCCCAACTTCGTACGCGTGGTCTTAGAAACTAAACCTTATCAAATTATAAAAAAAGCCATCCTCTTGAACCACTCTACCTATTAAAAAACCGCATCAAAATCCGTTATGTAGTTTTGATGATATAAGCTCACATATGGACATACATACAAAAGTAGCGGCTTTGTTTTATAATAAGTAAAGATGATGCCAGGCCTCATTATTTGAGGACCCGCAGCATTATGAGTGGCGATTTTTATTTTTGTAGTTCAATATACATTACAGGGGCTCAAGTCTGCTCTTACAATATTGTCACAATGATCAGTCATTTAAGACAAAAGTTGAAGAGTAGACTACCAAACTTGATAAAATTCGCCATTATGCAATCCGTGACTGATCATGTGACAACATTGTAATAGCATAGGTACTTGGCCCCCAGGCCGAATGCAAAAACTTCCATTATGTTTAATCTTTGTAGGCATGTATTTTTTTTCTTATTTGATTATTTCTTAAGCTAACGAAAGCCACACACCACATTAAATGTCAATAAACCGATCTATCACTCTGAAATCCAATTACACCGATAACATACTTTTTTTAGAAAATGTCTGGCAATGTAAATACCTATATATTTATCTATTTGCATACTCAAAGGTATGTAGACGATTTATAATTTTCTTGAATAGGCTAGCTGACCCGGCAAACGTTGCTTTGCCATACAGATGTCAGGGAGGGGGGGAGTAGTTTGAAAAATAGATAGTAGCCAATTCTCAGACCTACTGAATACGCATATAAAATTTGGTAAAAAACTAACAGAAATACGTTAAGATTAACTTCACTTAGGTATATCTTCTAATATATAAATTTATTTCTGTAGGAAATTTCCATTTTTCTTAAGCAGGTCAAACCACGTACGTAGAATAGCCATCGATATTATCAACACAGATAGTGTTGTTTACCACAAAATATAAAAATCTCTCTCTCTAACCTATTAACGGCCCAAATTTGGGCACGGTCCTCCTCCACTTTAAGGGATTATAGTCTACTGTGCTGCGTTGATCAGACGTGTTGCCACAGCGTTTATATTCATTTATGTTCCGTCTCTCACAGAGTATGTCATCTGTGTACAATATCCATTAGCTAGCTTTTACAGCTCTCTGGGAAGGAAAAGTGGTGGTGACAGTAGTATTCTTAATCAGTCACCACACAGACAACACAATAAATACAAGTATTACATTTTCAATGAAAACAAATAACTAATATTTGTTTTATTCCATTTAATACTACATAATTACTAAATAAGTTAAAACCTCTATGATAATTACTGGAGTATAAATATGAACGGTTACATGTAGGTAACTAATAGACTTTTACTTATCGACACAAAATCCATTACAAGAATTACGAGGCGCCACACCAAGCTTAAGTGCTGATCAGATATAAATAAAATAAAACAAGCACTTAGACGCCGTATGTTTTCGCTCTTCGTAAAACTTTTTATTCTAGGATTTGTGAGTCTCTACAAACGATTTTGAAAGCTTCCGTGTGGAATATGTTGTGAGGTTTTCAAAGGTCGTAATGTATTTTTGCTATATTCATGTTAACCTTTCCACTGAACCTATCAGTCTAAATTAGACGAGAATATATAGTCCTCGCTCTATTTGAGATACTTCCTTGTGGGAGTTTTGTATACCCTAAAGTATATACCCTAAGCGTATATAGTTTTCTAAGGTAATGTATTTTTGGTACAACAAATTGTTTATGTAAAATGCTTCTAGAAAATGCTTTAAAACACTTATTACATATACTTTTACAGACAGTCAAGCGGGCAGTCTCGTGCAGAGGTAGCTAATAAAAGTCTATTACACAGTAATATCAAGAGAAAATTAAAGCTTATAGTACCAATAAATATTCCCTCTTTAGTGAAATTTTACTAAAGTAAAGAGAATAAAGATAGAAAAAAGTTCAACCGACTTCTCAGGAAATAACCATCAGATCCTGACCTAGTGCCAATGAGACCAAACGGGAACCACCAGCTTTCAAATAAAAAAAGAATCATTTAAATCGCTTTGCCCACTTAAAAGTTATGAGGTCACAAACATAAAAAAACATACAGACGAATTGAGAACCTCCTCCATTTTTGAAGTCGGTTAAAAGGAAAATATCAATAACAATATTGCAGTTTTATGTCCTTCTAACGTGTTTTAAGTTGTTTTAACATAACAACTGCTTTACGGCAAATGTTGTTTTTTATAATTGTGTAATGATTTGGCATTTCAATCAGCACGAAATAATAATCGTTATCAATCAATTTATAATTATTATCGAGAGTATAAAGGAAGCTATTGTGCCTATTCATCAAACGAATAAGTTTAATATCAATAAACCTCTCTAAAATAGGTCTTTCACTACACCTTAGATTTCCTACCTTAAATCATTTATTAAACAGTTAGAATTAAATAGGTAACTAACAAATGTCGTTTAGAAACTGTTAATCATACTCAATATTATAAAGCTAAAAGAGTTTGTTTGTTTGAACGAGCTAATCTCATGAACTAGTGATCCGATTTGAAAAATTCTTTCAGTTTTGGATAGAACACTTATTGAAAAAGGCTATTTAAACAACATCACGTTACGATTAATAGGAGCGAAGCAGCAGTCAAAAATATTGCAAACCCGGGTGTTCTTGGTCTTATTCTTGGGTGGTTCTTTTAAAATCCACGCGTACGAAGTCGCCGGCAGCAGCAAATTTTAAGATATTATTTTCAAGGCCTACATAATTTACAGCTTCAGCTAATTTGACTCAGAACTATATTTATAAAATAATGTTTTTAATTTAACTATTAGGCTTGACGAATGTAGCAATTACGTTTACATTAACAAAAAAATGTTTTAGGTGAAACAAACACGAACATTTCCTTAGGCTAATTAAAATAATAAATTTATTTAGTTTAGCATGATTTGGTTTAATACAAAAAGTCACGGTAGCTATATGAAACAGAGTAAATATTATTATATAGTTATAATTGAACTGTGAGGTTCAGAGATTTGCATTCTTAATCACTGAGATTGCTGCTATTCAAGAAAAATAAAAAAGTAAAATCTCCGTGAGAGACAGGGGCCTCGTTAACCTCTGCCGTCCGTTGCACTGAGCGGACCTTAGAGCGTTAATCCAACAAGAGGTGGCATTGAGGCATCCATGCAGAAAAAAGTGCAACAGCAGTACTTATAGTATGCACTTGTGCAGACAGTGGTACCGATTCTACGGGCACAACTAAACTTAACTTAACTAAAAAATGGAAATTGATAGTGTTAATAACACATTTCGGCAATGTTAACCGATTTTTTTTTTAGAATATCTGTATATTATAAACTAACGATTTTAATTAACAAAAATGTCCACAAAGAAATAGCCAATAAATCAAATTACGACATAGTTGTTTTTTAGTTAAGTTTAGTTTTGCACGTAAAATCAGTGTCATCTCTTAGTGTGTGTATGTGTGTGACGATTTTGTGGGACAAAATTATAGCGTAATATAGAAACGAAAACTGCGAGTTTAACTGCTCCGGTTGGTTTAATCTTCTAAGGGGCGGACAGTCGTGAACTAAACACGTGCAAATTCATGACGATATCTTCATGCCTTAGTAAAAAATTCAAAAAAAGAATGTCACGGTAGGTGCGACTACAGTTGTTTAGTTTATTGCTATAAGAATTAATCAATGATACTGAACTAGTGAGACAGTTAAGGTAACGGAATTTCTATTCTTTTATCTAATCTAATAGAACGAAAACCTCACTAATAAAGTACACTTGCTAATTATTTCTAGGGTTCCGTACAAAAAAAGTAAAATGGGTCACTATTACTGAGACATTACTGTCCATCCATTCATCTGTCACCAGGCTGTATCTTCGGAACGGTAATAACTACAGAGCTGAAATTTTCACAGTATCTGTATATGTGTCGATACTACTACAATAATAAATACCTACTAAAAATCAGAATACAACAGACATTTAGGAGGCTCCGATACAACACACACCTTTTTTTAAAGGATATTAAAGATTAAAGATATATTAAATATTTTTAATGATTTCGAATAATCCATAACAATATTTATTGCGGCAAAATGAGTGCAATGAAGGATTTTATTAACAAACTTGTGCAGTGAAGTTTCTATAAGCATTATCTTGCGAAAAGAAGTTTTAATGCTCCTTAAATATGTACTGAAAGTTATCTGTAAGTTCTAGATATTAAATGTCTAGTGGGAATAGCGTGACTATATTTAATGTTGTTTAAGTTTAAACTAAATTAGATTATTTTACTTAATTATTTTAGAAACGTTGAAAGGGAACCGTCTGTCCTGACATGGACGCGTAATTAAGAGGGATGAAGGGCATTTAAGCCAAAAGGTGATAAATATGAATGTTGATGTTGAAGACTAAAGAAAAATCGGATGGACTCTGTAAGAAACGTTATGAAAGAAAAATGAGTTGATAAGAGTATGACAGCTGATAGGAGAGGCTGGAAGGAGAAAACGTGGTGCACCGACCCCAAGTAGCTTGGGATAAGGGCAGGAAGAAGAAGACTTAATTATTTTAGAACGCGTCTGAACCAAATTATCAAACTTAAAACTACGAGTGTGAAATAAATAACATCACCAATTACTATTCTGTATTGCATTTATTCATTACCAGTAAAAGTTTTGTCAAAATCGATCTAAGTCTTCCAAACTAGAAAGCAGAAAAGTGTTAATCACGATTGGTATCCAGTATCCAAAACCTTTGGAACACCGTCCCACTGTCTTCAGCCTACGTTCAAAGCGATAACCACGAATTCTACCATACTTTGTTTTTTTTTTAATAGCATAGCAAGTCAATTGCTAAAACATTTTTATACCTATCTAATAAATAAAATAATAATAAATATTTACAGATATTTCACACAACGTCCTCTGGTCCCAAGCTAAGCTTATTATGCTTGTGTTATGGGTACCAGAATACGGATAGAATACATAAACTACTTTTCTTTTGTAAATACATACTTATAATACATAGAAACACCCAGACGCAGGACAAACATTTGTATGACATTTATAAACATCACACAAATGATTGTCCGAGGCGGAAATCGAACCCGCGACCTCGTGATCGGCAGTCCGCAATATAAACCACTACACCACGAAGCCCGTCAAATCGTCAATATATTACTTTAAAAAAAATCTGGTTATTTATCTTTACTTATTACAAAACAAAGTCGTTATTTTTGTATGCATGTCCCCAAGTGAGCTTATATCTTCAAAACTATGCGATGGATTTTTTGCGGTTTTTTTTGGTTGCGGGAAACAGTTAGTTTAATAATAAAATCAACATGGAATCCATTCCGTTTCAAAATATTAAGATAGGGCTCCTGAAATATCCTCATTGAATATTTAAGAGTATATAAATAAATTAATTAAACTTGCTAATAAACTTCAGTCTTGATTATTACTACAAGGAAAGTGATTTTAATTATAATTCCGTATTTTGTGGAGCTTATACCCGCGTTCGTGGCACGGCTTTATGATCGTTTATACAATGTTAAAATAACTTTTTATATAATTAACTGAATCTTCTAGACAACTACAGGCTAAATCTAATTATGAAAGACACTTGAAATGTTTTAATTATGCTTTACATTCAACAAACATTTTGTAGCAGAAAAATAACGAGTTGATGCAAAAATTACAACAAACATTTTTAAAACAACCGCCCATATATTTTAGACCGTCAAGCTAATTAACCCTTTTTTTCTCTTCGGTTAATCGTTCATCCCATTATACACAAGTCTTTTAAGGGCCTACATCAATATTTTCGTCGACATGTACCTATTAACACAGCTAGTAGGTATAGAAAATGAAGAATTAGGGATATTTTTTTTGTTTACTCAAAATCTACTAAATATATTTTAATTCCGGTTTACGTGTTTCTATATATAATAGTTACTTATGTTTTTAAAGTTATTTCATTAGTTAATACGCGATAATAGACCGACAAATGAAAAAAATAAAAAATGAGAGAGGTTGTTTCGCTAAGATTTTCTATCGAGAAAACTTTTTTCAATCGCGTTTCTGAGCTTATGCGATCCTAGATTATATATTGAAAAAACATATACTTAAAAATTAGAGCTCTAGCCATTCAATCTAAAGAAAAACTGAAAACTTCGTACGTAGAAAAATGCACGAAGCTATTTTGGTATCCTCTTAACAAATAACTCACGTGATTTATAAAAAAAGTGTAACATCCTATGAGCAGGTGAATTTTATGTATAACTAATTTACATTAATTTATTAATTTTTGCAATTGACTTGCTATGCGTTTAGTAACTTATTTAGATTAAGGGGATACCAAAATAGCTTCGTGCATTTTTCTATGTACGAAGTTTTCATTGTTTCTTTAGATTGAATGGCTAGAGCTCTAATTTTTAAGTATATATTTTTTCATTATATTATCTAGGATCGCATAAACTCAGAAACACGATTGAAAAAAGTTTTCTCGATAGAAAATCTTGGCGAAACAAACTCTCAAATTTTTTATTTTTTTCATTTGTCGGTCTATTATCGCGTATTAACTAATGAAATAACTTTAAAAACATAAGTAACTATCATATATAGAAACACGTAAATCAGAATTAAAATATATTTAGTAGATTTTGAGTAAATAGGAAAAGTATCCCTAATTCTTCAGTTTCTGTGCCTACTGGCTGTGTTAATATGTACGTGTCGGCGATGATATACGATAATATTGATGTAGGCCCTTAAACCACTTAGAAGTGTTAGCGAGTATAATTTTTTTATAAACACGCTCTTTAGCTCGTATTTATATATTTATATAACGGTATCTATAAACGTAATTTTTACCTTCATCACATCGAAGTCATTATTTAGTTTTTATATGAAGTAGGCATTTATCTTTACTCTATCGAAACCTTGACTTGTAGAAAAGTACAAGCGCATAAAACATAACATTTTTTATTATTACCTACAAAAAAATCGTTACCTATCGTACCCTATATAATCATCAAAACTACGCATTGAATTTTGGTGCGGTTTTTGATAATAAATAGAGTGATTCAAGAGAATGGCTTTCTTGTATAATTTGTTTAGGTTTGGTTTCTTATTCCAGCAACAGTATACTTTATACATATAAAATCTAGAACGTTACATTTAACATTAAACACCATATTAATTAGTGAAATTGAAAATGTAGGTACAAAATATTAATTACAGTCAGACAGACTATTAATTACACTTGCGTTTGATATCTAGTGATCCGTGAATTTATACGTAGTGTTATAGGTATATAGACACTAACTTGAGATCTCATGTATCAAAATATATACCTACACCAAACGTATCGATATGTAGATCTATTTACCAATAGAACATGCATAAGTTGTGTTTCACCATTAATAATTACCTACTATCGCAGATGACATTATGCCTATTTATAATGTTATTTCTATCTCACTCACTCTCTTCAGAGAAAAATATTTTTATTACTAACTTATTTATTACTAGCTGTTGCCCTCGACTCCGTCCGCGTAGAATTTAGGAAATTTTCCCCGTTTTTGCAACATTTTTAACTACTGCTTGAGTGAGAGTATTATAAACGTAAGAGTAAACAAATATAATCAGAATGAACGAACTGCTAAGCTATCAGGAGTTACACGTGTTATTGTGAGTCAACCATAAAATATAGATATGTGCTGTTCCGGGATATTTTTTAGACAATTTTATGTAGAATATTTCCGTCATACATGATTTCTATGTAACTTTAACCATTAAGGCTGCACACGCGACGGAAGCTTAAAAAATGGAGCACCTTTTCCCGTTTTCCCAACATTTCCCTTCACTACTCTGCTCCTATTGATTGTAGCGTGATGAAAAGTATACTATAACCTGCCCAGGAGTATGAAGAATAATTGTACCAAGTTTCGTTAAAATCCGTCGAATTATACTTACAATGCTAATAACTTTACAATATAGAATATGTATTGCTCCAGAGCAACCTACTCCCAAGCTTTATCATCTTTAATATAATCAGAAATTTTATAATACGCCTTTTTACATAATTTAGTTTTAATGAATAAATTTAATGAATAAAATAATCCCTCCCAAAGTTAAGAAGGCTCACACCCAACAGTGGGACGTTAATACGCTGGAGAGGAGGAGGATTTACTAGCGCGTAATTATTCGTATAAGAAGTGGTTGTTTTATCACACGCTCTTCGTGTATTCGACTTCTATTCAATGACTCTTTGATCGAGGCCACCTCAATCCCTATTACGTGACAAAACCCTCTTGAAATGTATTCAAATAACAAAGAGACAGGTGTGGACTATCAAATAAAGTAAATTATGCAAATAAAATTGAAAGTTCATATAACAAAGCATGTTTGTTTTAAATTCCTATATTATAGCACCAAGTTTAATTTAACGCGTCTCCGAATTTCTTCATTTGATGCTTTCAGATTTTATGTTCGTATAATACGTAGGAGTTCGTTAAATTTGTAACCTCAGCGGAGTTTGAAACTTTTAGACTCCCATTGTTACTCATAAATGCGCGCTCTTAAGTATATTTAAGGTATTATGAGGTTAATGAGAAGGGTAGCGGGCAATGTTGCAAGGCTTCTTCGCTATTAATTCTATGCTAATAGTCACTATCAGTCTCCTCACGGATGCTCGTTAAATACATATTTTATATAACAGCGTAGATTGAGTTTTAAATGATTTTCAAGAAACAATTGTTACTTTTATAGACACGCTTACAATTCTATTTTCTTTTATAGTATTAGCTATTTCAAAAACTTTTAAATTAAGACTAAAATAACGCAACTTTCAAAACAGAGTGAATTTAATAAACTGAAAGTAATTGATCACTCCTTTACTTTTGATAAAACACAATCGTAATTTTTGTTTTTTGTATCTATATTTTTTTTGTATTTATATTTATTTTTTTGTATCTATGTCGCTGTGTGAGCTTATGTCTTTAAAACTACAGAATGGATTTTGATGCGGCTTTTTAATAGATAACTCAAGAGGATGGATTTTTTATAATTTGTAAGGTTTTTCTAAGGTCAACACGTACGAAGTAGCGGGCATCAGTTAGTAACAGATATAATATAGTAATATAGATTTGATTGTTTTCCTATTCCGTTTTGCTTTACGTCAAATTTTTATGAACAATATTCTGGTTATATTAAAATGTGTATGTAAATTTTGCACACATATTAAAGACCAATGACAATGCATATACACAGAAAATTTCACGAGAATCGCGTCCAGCTGTTTTGAAAGAAAAGGTGACCAATTCTGTAACGCGAGAAAACTGTATAGATATAAAAAAAAATCTATAGCGTCGAAGAAGATATTGCTTAGCAATTACTTGTAAAATGAACAAGCTTGAAAGTGGACAAGCTGTCATAACTTAGTAACAGAATGTCACAGCGCGTAACTAATAAGTTTGATTAACATGCCATCAAGCCGCAAGGGAAGTTCGTTAATAGCTTGAAGCACGATAGCGATTATGCAGCGGACACATTTACTTGGTACAATATTACAGGTTTAGTCTTTATAGTACAGAATATTACTAAACTTATTATGAAATAGAAATAATATTATTATTTATGAATATTTAGGGTTCCGTGCCAAAAGGGATTTAATTACTGGGGCTTCCCTGTCCGTCCGTCTGTCCATCCATCTGTAGAAGGGTGATTTCTAGAGAGTTAAATTTTCACATGAAATATTTCTGTATGTAACAATAAATACTTAATAAATAATTACAACAGAAGTTCATCAACTAACGCCACTGGAACCAATTTTAAGTACACAACTAAAATTAACTAAAAAATTAAAATTGATAGTCTCCGTAACACAATTCGACAATTTCAACTGAACTTTCTTAGTTTAAAAAGTGTTTGTTCAAAGACTACTAAACATTTTAATCAATACAAACGTACAAAACGAAAATAACGAAATAACCAATTAAACAAAATACACCATAGTTGTTTTCATCCTTATCCTTACTAATTTATAAATGTGAAAACAATATGATGACTCAATAAGGATATTGACGAGATTAAGTGTTAATGTGCGTAACGAAACCATAGCGCGATTTAAAAACTGTACAACGCCATCTATCGAGCGGAGTAGATAACTTCTGTCTGTTGAGGTATAATTTCTTAGTTTCACGCATACGAAGTCGCGGGCAACAGCTAGTTTTATAATAAAGTTTAGTTGTGCTTGTAAAATTGGTACCATTGTATGTTTAAAGGCATAAAGCGATTCGATATAAATTATAGGTAAATTTACCGACAAATTCTAAGCCAATTCCTCAGTTAATTATACGGCTGAACAAGCGATGGCCGCTATCTGGCAGTGAAATAGGTATATCAGTCATCGACATGGGTCTGGAACTAAAAATATGTAGATATTTTATAGTATACCTTATAGATACCATATATAGAGAAACCTATCCTGGTATGGGCATGTAATGAGACGAAAGGAAAGTAATAACATTAGGAGAGTTCTGCGAATAAAAGTGGAAGGGAAAATGTCTAGAGGAAGACCTAAGAAAAGATTGATGGATCTGAGATGATTGATGTAATCTGAGGATGAATGATGTGATGAATGATGAATGAGGACATAAAAGAAAGAGGAGTTAACACAGGTATGACGGCTGATAGAAGACTATGGAAGAAAAAGACCTGTTCCGTATCCAAAAGTAAAAACGGGACTTTACTCACTCAGTCTGTCAGTCACTAAGCATTGGTAGGTACCGATTCTATGTGATTGTAGTGGAAAAGGAAGGAAAGGAAGGAAGGAAAGCTGTAGTGCATGGAATTGAATACCGTTTCAGTGTTATTTTGCTAGGGATCTAACTTAAAGTATAGACTACAATATTTCCCGGGATAGTAACTAATTCCGCCGGAAGAACCCAAAACCAGCTTTTTAGTTTCATATTGTCCAGTCATTAAAAACTTCACGTGTTAATAACTCAAATGTGGCAAAACGCATACAAAACAGCATATTGGATGGACTATGATTATAATCCTCTACAAGTCCCGCTTCAAGTCCCGCTTGCGGTGATCACTTTTTCCACTAAAATTTAATTTATTAAGTAAAAGCATAGCAAGTCAATTGCAAAATTAATAAATTACTTTAATAATAAAAGTTGCGTCATTATTTCAGCCCAATTGTATTCTGTAAAGAATACTAGGTGGCTGGTCGAGATTGTTGCAAAACATTCTCGATAGATGGCGTTACACATCAAAACTGCGATGTATACTCAATCGAGGAACATTCTGGTGGTCCAATTGGTTACTGTTAGCACAACTGCAATAAGCTTAGATGGCTGAGCTTTGGAACGGTATTCCGAGGTCGTAGGTTCAAGTCCCGCTTGCGGTGATCACTTTTTCCACTACAATTTAATTTATTGAGTAAAAGCATAGCAAGCCAATTGCAAAATTAATAAATTACTTTAAGGGCCTACATCAATATTATCGTCGACAGGTACATATTAACACAGCTAGTAGGTATAGAAAATGAAGAATTAGGGATATTTTTTTTTGTTTACTCAAAATCTACTAAATATATTTTAATTCTGATTTACGTGTTTCTATATATAATAATTACTTATGTTTTTAAAGTTATTTCATTAGTTAATACGCGATAATAGACCGTCAAATGAAAAAAATAAAAAATGAGAGAGGTTATTTGGCTAAGATTTTCTATCGAGAAAACTTTTTTCAATCGCGTTTCTGAGTTTATGCGATCCTAGATCATATATTGAAAAAACATATACTTAAAAATTAGAGAATTCAATCTAAAGAAGCAATGAAAACTTCGTACGTAGAAAAATGCACGAAGCTATTTTGGTTTCCTCTTAAGAGGGCACGATATCAAATTATGCTCCATACAAAAATATGGGTATCGTACTTCCCTTTTTTCTTCGCGAAAGTTAAACCGATTTTAATTGTTTCTACGTTATATTAAAGATGAAGAGTATATGTATGCTTCTGTCACTTTCTTTTTTTCAATACATAATAACTAAATGAAATATGACCATCCGAAAATCCCGTTTATTTCGGTTTTCTTTAGGTAAAGTTGCAGCGTCTATCACACATATTTAGTAACGTTTTACTAAAAAAGAAAATGATACAAGCATAGATATACTCTTCATCTATAATATAGCGTCAAAACAATCAAAATCGGTTTAACTTTCGCGAAGAAGAAAGGGGACTACGAAACGTTTTTTTCTCAAAGAATTTGTAGGTAAAATGTGTGCTTCAGCTATATTTGTCCCTTTCAGCACGGTGCTCGAGAATAGGGATAGCAATACCTAAGGCAAATACCTTAATTAGGAGTACAGTACCCTCTTAATAATAAAAGTTGCGTCATTATTTCAGCCCAATTGTATTCTGTAAGAAAGGTGGCTGGTCGAAATTGTTGCAAAACATTCTCGATAGATGGCGTTGCACATCAAAAATGTGATGTAGACTCAATCGAGGAACATTGTGGTGGTCAAATTGGTTACTGTTAGCCAGACCGCAATAAGCTCAGTTGGCAGAGCTACGGAACGGTAGTCCGAGGTCGTGGGTTCAAGTTCCGCTTGCGGTGATCACTTTTTCCACTACAATTTAACTTATTAAACTTTCTTTTTATAAGAACTGTGCATTATAAACTAACGATTTTTATTAATGGGAATGTGTACATTGAAATAGCAAGTACCTAATAGGTATATTTAATTTTACAACATTAATTTTAATTTTTTAGTTATATAAATTTAGTTATGCACGCAGAATTAGTACCATTTTCTTACTTAATTTGAGCACCATATTTCGTAAGCTTCTTATTCGTATAAGTGAAAAAGTGTCATCATAAAAATCTACTCTTATTTTTATTCAAGTCTATCCTTTTTAAAGGAATAACCCTTATCAATGAAACCTCTTAGAAATCGAGTAACGTGAATATAAGTGGTATCGTTATCGTGTGACGTATCGGACAATGTTCCGCACCCATACACGGGTTCACGAAACGTTTAAAGATAACAGGTATTTGAACATCAACTTGAACTTTCCTTTTATCCTGACTATACTTAAATAATATGTTTATTGGTTTACAATTTAATATTTTTACTTACCTATACTAATAACAAATAACAATAACAAATAATAACAAAGAACACAATAACAAAGTGTCTTTCTTTACAATAATAGAGACATTAACATAGGTGTTAAAGGAATAGAATAGAAAGGACACACTCTTATAAAAAACTCTATTTAGCAATTTAAGTTAGATTAAAATTACTTACTAGCCTTAGCAGGCTAGATTGTAATATTGTAGATAAATAAATAAAATAAATTTATTGAATAAAAAAAATATCTTTACTAATATTATATTATAAAGCAAATGAGTTTATTTATTTGTTTGAATGTGCTAATCTCAGGAATTGCTGGTCCATTTATTTTTATAATTTGTTTACAGAAGTTACAGTACAGTTTAATTTTATTGAATCTTTCTTTTTTTTACACGCATTTATTAAGCTCGTTTGTATCTGTCTATCAATCTATCTGTCTATGTATGTATTAATCTTTGTAACGGAATTTTGTAATAGATTTTCACCCATTAGCACTAATTTCAAGTATTTCAAGCATGTTTTTTAGTAAACTAAACAAATTATTATTTTCAGAATAAGTATGGTGCACGGTGCAAGATTGGATCACGAGATATATTGTAACCAAGGCGATTCAAATATTGCCCCATAACAATACAATAAGGAACAGTACTAAAGTACCACAACTAAACTGCAAATAGATGTGTCAACAGGAGTAGAAATAAATGTGTGTTTTATTCAAAATGCTCCCTAATTACAACACAGGTGCAAATAGCGTAAAATATAATTCTGACAAAACATTCTGAAACACG
Organism: Orgyia antiqua; assembly: GCA_916999025.1. Lineage (NCBI taxonomy): Eukaryota > Metazoa > Arthropoda > Insecta > Lepidoptera > Erebidae > Orgyia > Orgyia antiqua. The sequence continues at coordinate 29,086,797 of OU779862.1, forward strand.
CAATTTGTGGTAAGAAGAAAAGTGTATAAATACAATCTCCTGTTAGCGAGGGATCTACTTATCAAAAATTGAGGAGACTTCACTCGCTTCGTGAATGATTTAATGCTTCTTTTAATAAAATGGAGATTGAGTTGTTGTGACGTTTCCGTTCTGTTGATTGTGGCTTTCAGATGAACTTTCGCAAAACAGTATACAATTTTTTATTTCCAAAACCATATACAAAATTTTACCAAGCCACTTATCATTATATGTCTTCTATAAATCTACGTATCTATAGAACGATTCGATCGCAGGTTCGATTCCTGCACGGGACAATTATTTGTGTGGTATTTATAAAAGTCATACAAATGTTTGTACCTACTGCGTCTGGGTGTTTTCCATGTATTATAAGTATGTATTTACAAAAGAAAAGTAGTATATGTAGGCTATCCGTATTCTGGTACCCATAACACAAGCATTTAGGCTTAGCTTGGGACCAGAGGACGTTGTGTGACATGTCCATGAATATTTATTTATTTATAGAACAAAATTAAATCATTTTGGATTAATTTAAAATTCTTAAACTGATAATTTTAACTTTACCTAATAAGGAAAGTTTAAAAAGTTGCTGTATTACCTATAGTTAGCTGAAATTTAATAATCTTAATCTTATGTAATCTTACCTACTTATTCAAGTATCATGAGGATTTATCAACTAATGACTGACATTTTTATCCGCATGAATTCCCATGGGTTTTGAATGAGATAGCCAGGGAATACAATAAGTACCTAAAGAAGATCAATTGCTAGGAATGAATAACTCAATATAAAACTCCATACTAACCCGCCTCGTAAGCGAGTCAGAGTAACCAATTATCATCTTATTTTAGGGAAATTAGACTAAAACTAAAGGGATCGTACAAATGGGGAGGAAATATTTACTTTGATCTCTGACAGTATTTTAATGACATATACGAGTAATCAGTAAGCATAAAGGGCTTTCAAAACAGTTTGATAGCGAATCCCCCTTAATGGTGGCTAAGAGCGACAGTTTAAGTTGCTACGACAAGTCATTAATCTTGTTTAGTGTAACGTCTGACTGTACCAAATAGACGGAGCTAATTTAGTCATGATTTAGATATGTTCTTAATCCACGTTGGAGAAATAACGAAGCAATGATTTCGTAAGTCTATTGTCAGAGGTTGACTATGTTCATGTGATGTGTATATTCTGTAAATCGATTACTTTTTAAATTCCACTGAGCTGGTCACATAATTATTAGTTGTCTCCAGCCCATTTACGTTCCACTGTTGGGCACGGGCCTCCTCCACTTTTGGAGGGATTATGGTCTGCTGTGGCGCGCCGACCAGACGTGTTGGCACAGGGTTTATTTTTGAGTTTTCCATCTCTCACAGAGGATGTTATCTGTGTGCAATATCCCTCGACTGACTTTTACAGCACACTTGGGAGAAGATGTCACCACACGGAGAAATTATTAGTTAACACATTAGAAGTTGTGGTTCTTTGGAACTCACATAGATTTTAAAACTTCTAGAGAAATATTTAAGCCTTCGAGTAAAAAGTTATTCTAAAAGGTAAATCTTTAAATAAACCAATGAGTTAAAAGGCCAATTTTAATACACTGCAGATGTGAAATGCAATTTAAGCACTTTTAAGATCAGCAACTCGGAAATCGTGAGCAACGAACTGTAAATAAAAAGCCAAACGTGGCGCCTTCGGCATTTTGCCATATCTAAATGAATAACGTTTATACATGAAAAGGCTGATACGAGTGGAAATTCGTGCTCAAACTTTATATACAGCACAAAATCCACTTCGAATATTAATTTTCAATGCTTTTGCAAATATTAAATTATCAAGTAATTTTATAATTATTAGATATTCTTTTGCTTTCTTAAAATTATATTATTTAGTGTAATTTAATTTTAAAGAGACGTTAATACTATTTTAAAAGGGTGCAAGTTTGTGACGGTTTTCTAGTCTATGGCGCACACGTCTATTTACTCCCATATAATTCCATAAAAGATGTAAAACTTTAAGAGCAATTAATGAATTAGTACCGGTGCCGTATACAGTATTGATTAATCAGTCCTTTGAATGTTTTTTTCTCCCTCTGCCCTACCAGACCATGGTTACCTTTAAGTCTCTAAGTTGAACAAATGAAGAGGATAATATGCTGTGCCATACTGCGTCAAGAATAGTGGATATTTTATGAATTTTCGCTTTATTTATTAAAGCCGCTTTATATTTTTGTGAAACAACAGATTTCCCAGGTGACAACTGTGGAGCATATCTAAATATATTATGTAGATTTTATGTAAAGTTCTGAATTTGTTCTATTATTATGGATAAGTCTGCTTAAAATTATTGAATGTCAAAAAATATTGATTTCTAATATAGGCAATTAGTCTCTCTAAAATTTCAGTCTAAGAGAAGCAGTGTAACAAATAGAAACAAGACGTGACGGTATGATGAAAGTATATATTACTCTAGAAAAACAAACAACAATATTAAATATTTTAAATATAGAATATTATATTTAATGACACCTTATCCTTATCTCGTCAAAGATATTATCGGTGACCCAAAGCAGGTCTCCGACTAAGTCTTATTTACACTTATAACATGGCAACAAAAAATTACGGTCTACAAAATTATCTAGTGTTATCCTTATCACTATAAAAAGGTATTTCCTTGTGCATATATTTTAGACAATATTGTTACCGATATTGTAACTATATTAAAATATTTTTATATTTTTACACTTTCCTTTTATATTTAGCGCTCCGCTTTTTAGCTAGGTATTTTTTTAATACAAATGAAACTATGAATAAATACTAAATATCACATAATAGAAAATATAACAAATATGGTGTAGATATAGTAGGAACTACTGGTTTGAAATGAAAAATTCTTTTTTGTTGGATGGTCTATTTATCGAGAAAGGCTATATAAAATTACGCTGCGACCTATAATAGGAGCGAAGTATTAGTGAAAAATGTTGCAAAAACGGGGGAAATTCCACGCGTACGAAGTCGCGGGCAACAGCTAGTCCTTACTAATTTATAAGTGCGAAATCCGGATGAAAACACAATAATAATTTTGACGAGCTTAAATAAATAAATAAATATTCATGGACATTTCACACAACGTCCTCCGGTTAGCGATGAGCATTGAATTAACGAACTAGTTGATCAACTAGTTGACCTCTCGTCAACGTTTCAATGGTTAACCGTTTCGGAATCAACTAGTTGAATTTAATGATGTCATTGAATTCAATGTTCAGTTTTTTTCAATGTTCGTTTTTTTCAATGTTTATGAGTTAAACATTGATTTCAATGTTCAGTTTTTTTCAATGTTTAATTTTTTTCAATGGTCGTTTCTTTTAATGTATAAGAGTTAAACATTGAATTCAATGTTCAGTTTTTTTCAATTTTTAATTTTTTTCAATGTTCGTTTCTTTCTAATTAAATCAAAGAAATTATACTTCTTAAAACGAAAGATCGTAAGCGACTGTTATGATATAGGTACAATAGTGAACTTTAAAATTACTTAGATAAGAGATATTTTCCTAAATAATAATGTTATGAATCAATGTTCCTCCGTGTGAGATTACAAGTGTCACCACCCCATTTCTCCCAAGGATGCTGTAAAAGTTAGCTAAGGAATATTGCACACAGATAACATCTTCTGTGAAAGGTGAAAGACGGAAAACTCAAAAACGAGACAGTCCTGACAGCCCTCCGTGTGGTGACGGATTAAGAATACTGGTGTCACCACCCCATTTCCTTCCCAGGGTTTTGTAAAAACCAGCGAAGCAATATTTTACACAGATAACATCAACTGTGAAAAACGGAAAACTCGAAATACTGGAAATCTGGTGTCACCACCCCATTTCCTCACCAGGGTTTTGTAAAAACCAGCTAAGGAATATTGTACCTACACAGATAACATCAACTGTGAAAGACGGAAAACTCGAAATACTGGTGTCACCACCCCATTTCCTTCCCAGGGTTTAGTAAAAACCAGCTAAGGAATATTGTACACAGATAACATCAACTGTGAAAAACGGAAAACTCGAAATACTGGAATTCTGGTGTCACCACCCCATTTCCTCACCAGGGTTTTGTAAAAACCAGCTAAGGAATATTGTACCTACACAGATAACATCAACTGTGAAAGACGGAAAACTCGAAATACTGGAATACTGGTGTCACCACCCCATTTCCTTACCAGGGTTTTGTAAAAACCAGCTAAGGAATATTGTACCTACACAGATAACATCAACTGTGAAAGACGGAAAACTCGAAATACTGGAATACTGGTGTCACCACCCCATTTCCTTCCCAGGGTTTAGTAAAAACCAGCTAAGGAATATTGTACCTACACAGATAACATCAACTGTGAAAGACGGAAAACTCGAAATACTGGTGTCACCACCCCATTTCCTTCCCAGGGTTTAGTAAAAACCAGCTAAGGAATATTGTACACAGATAACATCAACTGTGAAAAACGGAAAACTCGAAATACTGGAATTCTGGTGTCACCACCCCATTTCCTCACCAGGGTTTTGTAAAAACCAGCTAAGGAATATTGTACCTACACAGATAACATCAACTGTGAAAGACGGAAAACTCGAAATACTGGAATACTGGTGTCACCACCCCATTTCCTTACTAGGGTTTTGTAAAAACCAGCTAAGGAATATTGTACCTACACAGATAACATCAACTGTGAAAGACGGAAAACTCGAAATACTGGAATACTGGTGTCACCACCCCATTTCCTCACCAGGGTTTTGTAAAAACCAGCTAAGGAATATTGTACACAGATAACATTAACTGTGAAAAACGGAAAACTCGAAATACTGGTGTCACCACCCCATTTCCTTCCCAGGGTTTAGTAAAAACCAGCTAAGGAATATTGTGCACAGATAACATCAACTGTGAAAAACGGAAAACTCGAAATACTGGAATTCTGGTGTCACCACCCCATTTCCTCACCAGGGTTTTGTAAAAACCAGCTAAGGAATATTGTACCTACACAGATAACATCATCTGTGAAAGACGGAAAACTCGAAATACTGGAATACTGGTGTCACCACCCCATTTCCTCACCAGGGTTTTGTAAAAACCAGCTGAGGAATATTGTACCTACACAGATAACATCAACTGTGAAAGACGGAAATCTCGAAATACTGGAAGACTGGTGTCACCACCCCATTTCCTCACCAGGGTTTTGTAAAAACCAGCTAAGGAATATTGTACCTACACAGATAACATCAACTGTGAAAGACGGAAAACTCGAAATACTGGAATACTAGTGTCACCACCCCATTTCCTTAAAACCAGGTAAGGAAAAACAAACCCGGTGCCAACATGTCTGGTCAGCGTGGCATAGTAGTAATTATTCTTTTTCTAATAGTTTTTTTTTTTATTTTTTATTTTTTTTTTTTATTTTTTTTTTAAACGCGTAAATTTGTTGATGAAATTAACTAGTTCGTCAACTAGTTGACGAACTCAAATTAACGTTAACGTTTCGTTAACGGAAAATCTGTTAACGACCCACCCCTACCTCCGGTCCCAAGCTAAGTTTATATGCTTGTGTTATGGGTACCAGAAACCGGATAGAATACATATACTACTTTTCTTTTGTAAATACATACTTATAATACATAGAAACACCTAGACGCAGTACAAACATTTGTATGACAGTTAGAAAAATCAAAAGTGTTAATGTGTGGAACGAAACGATAGCGCGATTTAAAAAACGTACAACGCCATCTATCGAGCAGAAGAGTAAACTTCTGTTTGTTAAGGATTGATTTCTAAATTCCAGGCGTACGAAGTCGCGGGCAACAGCTAGTTATTTATAAATACGCTTTTTTGTATATTATTCTCGCATAAAATTTTGTCAATCAGGAATTAAACATATATCAAATAAAACACAGTATTTTCGACCAGGAATGAAATTTAACTACAATCGCATACAATCTACATATTAACAACCTTCTTGTCAGTATAATGTGCATAAATTTAAAAAATAATAAAGCTTTGTTTGTTGACGATGCAACGGTGCATAAATCCATATTGTTTGAAATTACTAGACAAAAATGACTAATTAGCCCATAACATTTTAAAAACAAACAACTGTGGTGACTAAACACAAAACACTTAATCTACCATCTGAATCATGATTTAATGACATATTTCAATAAAGCAAAAGGCATGTAATTACTTGTATGGTAGGGTTAATTACTAAATGTGCCGTGTCATGTATTCCGGCTGTCATGAGTATAATCAAAGTCCATTATGTAATATGGTACCTCATATACACGGACCATAAAATAGACTAAGCTTAGATAAGACTATAATCACCTAATATGGTCTAACAATTAAGCTACAGAGCACTGTTGAACTGTTAAAGTCTAAACCTTAATAGCTTAACAGCATCCATCAATAAGCTAAATTCTATGAAAAACCTTATAATTTTAATTTTATTTACCTAATAATTTCAATTTTAACAGACTCGATTCATCACCAACAGGGCTCAGCGGAAGACCAGCGCTGGCTCCTTGCCAGCATTTTGCTGAGCTGGGTCCGCTTTGTAACGTACCTATAATGTTATGCATGTAATTTGTTGTTTCCTTGTGTAAAATGTAATCGTTACAAATAAACTTATTTTCTTTCTTTCTTTCTAATATACCTAAATTATACGAGCTTAAGGTTTGTTTCAAAACTATTGGTTCCGACTCCACCGGCACAACTAAACTTAAATATTGCATTCAATATTTATTTTTAGTTAAGTTTAGTTTTAGCCAAAACCACAATTCGGTAACGTGAACTAAAATGTATTAATATTATGTAAAATTGTATATATAAAATTGTATAACGATATTGCCGTTAAATTGAGATACAACATTGTTGGTTTCATTTCAGTTAAGTTAGTTAATGTTTTTGACGCATCAGAATTGGCGTCATTAGCAATTATTGTGAAACTACACAATAAGTAGGTAGAAATATTAGATATGAGTAATTAATATGTCTCATGATACCAGAAAATGATTACGCTACTAAATTACTGTACAAAAATATGAGATTAGCTTATATCAGATGATCAATCAGCCTGGATTTTTGTTTCAGAATACAAGCAATATTAAAACGTTTTTTTATGTACCAACCTGTAATGAGACACATCGACAAACTCGACTGTTATATAAAATTTCGATAGATATATGCTTTCTATTTCAGAAAGGGAATATAAAAATTCCAGTCGAAGGTGATTTCTGTAAGCTTAATATACCTATAATATAAAATTTTCTTTTAGGTCTAAAAATATTAAATTAACGTGTGACACATGAAATACTTAGTTACATTAAATGATGCTTAGAAAAGGTAATTCTCTTGTGTTTCTATTGAAGTTTTCGTGATCTAGGTTTTGAGTACAAGATTCCACTTTGTTACAGATTTCCTTAAGAGGATACCAAAATATCTTCGTGCATTTTTCTACGTACGAAGTTTTCATAGTTTCTTTAGATTGAATGGCTAGAGCTCTAATTTTTAAGTATATGTTTTTTCAATATATGATCTAGGATCGCATAAACTCAGAAACGCGATTGAAAAAAGTTTTCTCGATAGAAAATCTTAGCGAAACAACCTCTCTCATTTTTTATTTTTTTCATTTGTCGGTCTATTATCGCGTATTAACTAATGAAATAACTTTAAAAACATAAGTAACTATTATATATAGAAACACGTCAATCAGAATTAAAATATATTTAGTAGATTTTGAGTAAACAAAATAAATATCCCTAATTCTTCATTTTCTATACCTACTAGCTGTGTTAATATGTACATGTCGACGATAATAGTGATGTAGGTCCTTAATACCGTGTATAAGGCATAGACTTATTATAACCTCCTTGGTAAAAGGTCGTCTAAAACAACAATCAAGGTTCTTGGCGATTTATGTCAGTCGTGAGAAACTTATCCGTTTATTTTAGAAAATCGGTTTAGGTCTATGTTGGATTATGTAATATTCGTGGATTCATAACCTTTTCGATAAAGAAAGTATTCACAAACTTGAAGAATATAAGAGTTCAGTAATAATTTACGCAATGCCAACGCTGTCAACGTCGATATGTTATTTTGGTTGTGATTCATAACGAAGGTTAAAGCCGCGTTCACATTTATCTGACGCGTTGTATTGTAAATAATGCTCTCTGTTCTGATGACTACTGTCTCTTCTCATCCTTTATGATGTTTTTAATTAGCTCGTTCTGAATAGATACGGCTCTGACTAGTCGGAACACGACGCTGACGCGTAAGGACCCCTTGTATTGTATCGATATCCTACTCCTTCACCTTAAGGTCGCTTTCAGCTTCATGCAACGCACGACCGTTATCAGAAGGAAACATTCACGATTCGAAAGAAAACAGGATTATATTTGTCGCTCATCTTGCCGTCGCAACGTTAAATCTCGTCGCGCCAAGAGCAGTGCCATCGCCGCGACTATTTTTTGCCTTTTACGACCCCCACTTTTCATATAACGCAGTGTGGTCACGTGTCCCACGCAGTTAAGAATCGATTAAGCATTTAAAGCTAATGCGCAGCTGTGCAGGCGACAATATTATTTTAATATATGAAATTAGATTATTTCTGATGCAATGCCGTGTTGTCACGTCAGACAAATGTGAAAGCAGCTTTACATGTAATTTATGGTACTATTCCGTTGATTTCAAATTTCCCTGTATATTATTGACACTGCAAGGTCACGAACTAAGTATGACTATTGAGTGTATGTAGTAGTGACTGCGAAGAAAAATGTGAAATGTCACGAAAGGTTACTAAGAGCTTCGCGGTATTTTCTCACAGTTTGTGGCAATTTCGTCTACCGCAATTACATTTGCTGTTAGACTATTCTCTTCTCCTGTAAAGTAATAGGGGTGGTAAGTAAGTATCAGTTTTATAGACACTTAACATGTTTCAGACTTAATTATACTGAACATTAGGACTAACTATTAGTATTGGATACCGTGACATTGGCACTTATTTTTGGTCTCTTATTATATGCCTACTGTAAAGAAAACGCTATTTCTACATTAATATATATTTATTATATATTTTATATGATTTATTAATTAATTTATAAATTTTTGCATTTGACTTGTTATGATTTTACCTAAATAATCAAATTGTAGCGCAAAAAATGATTTCCATGAGCGAGACTTGAAACCACGACCTCAAAATATCGTTCCATCGTTATACCGACTGAGCTACCACGGGACCTGCGCATGTTAAGCAAATCAATTATTTATCATGTGCAGATCCCATGGTATCACAGTCGGTAGTGAGAAGTGCTATTTGTTTAAAATAGTTTTGCATCGCTAAAAATATTCCAATTTGTTTTTTTACTTTTCTGTGTATGAATACATTAATTCGTTTTAAAGTTCAATTCATATTGCTATTTATTTCTACATCCTTAGAAAGATTTCTGCAACAATATATATTTTAACAAGCTGTTGCCTGTATCTTTATACATTTCACAACTTTATACACGAAATTAGAAACCAAAACCTTAACAAATTATACAAACCCGTCGAAACACTCTATCTATTAAAAACCATCATCAAAAACTGTTGCGTATTTTTGAAGATATAAACTTATATAGGGACATACACACAAAAATATCGACTTTGTTTTAAACTAAAGAAATATATTTAGAACTTGTGGTTAGAAATTTCTACTTAGATAGTAGTAATAAACAACAATCGTAAAATCTTTTACCATCAATTCTCATAATGTGCGGTACACTTTGCTTAACAATTCCCAATAACAATAAATTAAGCAATCACACAATAGAAAACAAATTGTTCTAATTAAATTTTCGATTGCGGAACTAAAATTTACGAGGACTTGTAGTAACACAAAAATACTGGCCATTCTTTTTCTGTGGCCTAATTTCGAGATGAAGCAATTTATATTGTGAAGTAGCCACTTACAATGTTGTTTTATTTTAGGAAATAAGTATTTTTATTCAGTTATAGTTGTTGCCCTCGAATGCATACGTTGCAAAAACGGGGAAAATTTTCTAAATTTCACAGAATTTAGAAGATTTTCCCTATTTTTGCAACGTTTTTTACTAATGTTTCCCACCTATTGGTCACAGCGTGATGTTATATATTATTATACCTTTCTCAATAATAAGACTATCCAACACAAAAAGAATTTTTAAATATGAACCAGAAGTTTCCGAGTTATTCCTTTTGGTATGGAACCCTAAAAATTATGCAACAAAACAGCGTTGTATAAATACAAAGATTATTATCTAACCTTTTTATGAACGCGATCGTAAAGCTAACAAAAATATATTATCATAAAACAAGAAAAATATATGCCCTTTTTAGTAAAATATGATTCATAATTTACAATACAGCTTTAGAAGTGTAGAGGTTATGTAGAGTTATTTACCTCTCACATATACTTATTACTTCAACTTTCGGTCAGTATTAGTTGAACAGTAACAGATGATTTGTAGTACTTGGAAGGTCAAGAAATTCCTTTTTGGCGGTTTATCTGACCATGTTTGAATAGCTATGACCATCTACATTCTCTTCAAACTAAACTTTGCATTAAAATACGAAAGAAGGCTTCGTGATTAACATGAAAGTTGTTATAGAGAAGGCATATTCATAATACATGGATATTTACAGTCTGAAAAGCATTATTATACCACTAAGGAGGCGAACAAGCTTACGGCAGTTACAGCCGATCTGATGGTAAGCACTTAGTAGGCCTAGGTAGCCTATGTAGGCTAGCAACACCAGAGATATCACTCGCGCATCGCCAACCTTGCAGAAATCTTTTAATCCCTTTTTTACTTTAACGTCCTATAGTTGCGCGCGTGGATCATGATCCCTTTCAAAGTGGAGAAGGCACATCCTTCTCCATTTTGAAAGGGATCATGATCCACTGTGCTGCGCTGACCAGGCGTGTTGGCACCGGGTTTAGTTTCAAGTTTCCGATTCTAACAGAGGATGTTACTTGTGTACAATAGACATCCCTTAGCTAGCTTTAATAGCACGTTGCTGGAGAGAAAATGGGTTGATGACACTAATACTATTTTTCCGTCACCACACGGACAGTATACCTAATTATCAAAATAAAGCAAAAAATTCTTGTCTGATCTGTTACAAATCAATCAAACAGGTTTATTTGATGGAAAATTTTACCATTTCCACCAATGATTCATTTTGCTTAATGACTTAGAATGGTCGCATACCACTTAGGACAAACTGGCGTACCCCACTTTGTAAAAGCCTGCCTTGACGTATATAGGCGGCACGCACAAAGCATCAAACAAATGTTGATGTAGGATGTCAAACATTTGCACTAGCACAGAGCAAATATTCGTCTCGCGTTTACAAACAACACAACGCACAGACATTTTTAATGTAGTCTTTCGCTGAGAAAATATTATTTTTACTTGAGCTTTATTGAATAAATATCCTTAATGTTGTTATGTACAATGACTTACGTCTTCAGAACGCAGCTCTACGGTAAGTAGCAGTAATAAATTAAGAGTTAAAATTAATGCATCACTGCAAATTTTTATTTTAAGTTTTCTTCCTCCAATAAAGGGATTTGGCGGAAATGAGTTAGACTTAGTCCCTCATCTTAAAAGTAGAAAAAAAATCCATTCATATATTCCTCAGCATTTTCCCATACTCCCTACTCTGTCAGAACCATAGGGCTACAAGAACCAAGATACCAATTTTCCGTGCACAACTAAACTAAATAAAAAAAATTCAAATTTATGATATCTATAACATAATACGGCAATGTTAACTAAACATTCTTATTATAAAAAAAGATGTGTGGCACTCGGGGACTGCCGCGGTAAAGCTATTGCATAGCATTTTTTTATCAACTTATGTATTTATAATTATTTATTTATTTTATTTATGCAAAAATCTACATACCATAAACTAAAATAAGATTAATAATCCTTATTTACTGAAGCTTACATCTGTCCATTGTTTATGGTAATTATGATAAAATAGCAATTGTCAATCTACATTAATTTATTATTTTGCGATTGACTCGCTATGCTTTTACTAAATAAACTAAATTATAATGGAAAAAATGATAACCATAAGCGGGACTTGAACCCGCGACCTCGGAATGCCGTTCCGTCGCTCTCCCAACTGAGCTATTATGGTCCACGCAAATGTTTACCAAATTTTCCACTACAATCATCTCAATGCGAGTTTTAACATCGTGCGATGTTTTTTCGTACAACGCCATCTATTATCCATACTATATCAATTTAGTTTATTTAATTGTCAATCTGTTTTAAATGAAATGTCAAATGTCAATCTGTTGGTATACAATTTTAGTATTGACATTATTTTACATTAAATTTTTAAAATCTAAAATACGCTGTTATCTGAACATTTAGGATGTATGTTGTGGATTCAAAATCCTTATTTTAATACATTGTTTAATTTGAGGAAGGCGTTTACCGTATCAACAGTATGAAATAAATTGCGGGGCGAAGAGGGGATTACGCATGTGCAGTAACGCCGATAATGTAAGGTTTTTTCGTTACATACGGAATTTAAATTTCGAATTTTGTGTATTTAGTCTCCACGCTCAAGGCCCGCGATATAAGCTATGCAATAGCTTAAAACTGTGACTATAGATTTTAATGAATATAAATGTACACAACGAAATAGCCTAAAAGAATAAAAATACACATTTGTTTAATTTTTTAGTTAAGTTTAGTTCTGCACTGAATTAGCACCATTCACTGTCCAGTAACAGTTGGCAAGTTATAATAAAAGTAGGAATGCGCATTAGTATATTTTCTTCCGTAGTTAATTCGTTTACGGAAACAGCTCTATTTAGCTCTAAATATTACATCTTAGTAAATTACGTTACTGCCAGTTATAGTTCTGACGTCATTATCGTGATCGCTCTTGAAACTTTAACAACAATTAAGTGCTAGTGCTAGTACAGCAACAATTAAGTGCTAGTGCTAGTAGCAAACATGACAATACATTGTAATAATTAATTCTCGGCCACTTGACGTCATCTTAGTATGTAACTAGTTGACTAGCGCAATTTTATCTGTGTTACAAGCTTTTTTTAAAGGCCACATGCTTAGCGACGCTGGCCCTCATTAATTGAAAAATATCCTACTAATATTATACATGTGAAAGTTTATGAGTTTGGATGTTTGTTACTCTTTCCCGCAAAAACTATTGAATGGATTTTAATGAAACTTTACAATATTGTAGTTTATACATCAGAATAACACAGAGGCTACAATTGATAAAGATATTGTGTGAATTGTGCAAAATGTGACGGTAAGTGTCAAGTACCAAAGCACCCTTAGCCGCCTGATTTTTGCTGATTTTACCGCGGGTAATTCCGCGGGGCACAGCTAATATAAATATGTAATTGAAAAATAATATAATATCTCGGCTTTTCTACATTTTATATCCTTCTTAGACCTGAACTTTTGCACACGTATTATGGACCGATGTGGATGCAATATATTTAAAAAAAAAAATTTTTATTTTTGGAACTAACCAAATTATTTTATATACAAATCTAAAAATACATTATCGTGAGGAAAGCTAAGATATTTTTATGCATACAATTATTAAATTAAATTACTTTTGATTGTAAAACACGATCAACATGTCGTGCAACCGATCTGTCCTAGATCAACTATGTACGTAATAATTATGTTCTGCCAAGCCTGTTGTTGCCACAACATTATTAGTTATTTACGTGTTCTGCTTTCACTATAGGTATATATGTTTCTTAGGTACACACTCATATAACATACGAACATGTCATTAGTGGCAATATCAAACAAGGCCGATCATGACTGTGAATTAATATATAAGATGTAGTACTGTACAAATTCGTTACATAGTCATTAGAAACATATCATCTGTCTTCTGAGACACAAGTACTAACCTAATTCGGGAGATAGAGAATATAAAATTTTCTGTAAATTGTTTATTATTTTATAGGTCTCAGTAAATAAATGAAATAAATGAAATATTTATGGACATTTTACACAACGTCTTGCTAAACTTATAATATGATTGTGTTATGGGTAACAGAATACGGATAGAATACATATAGTACCTACTTTTCTTACATACCTATAATACATAGAAAACACCCAAACGCAGTACAAACATTTGTGTGACAATGACAAAAATCACTCAAATGATTGTCCCGAGCGGGAACCGAACCCGCGACCTCGTGATTGGTAGTCGGTTACATGAACCACTCTACCACGAGACCCGTCTAATAAAGATTTATATTATTTACTAGCTGGCCCGGCAAACGTTGTTTTGCCATACCAAAAAAAAGTAAAAAAAATAATTTAAAAAAAATAAACTATAAACCTCACGGAGCCCGAGACCTTTCCAACGAATGCAAAACCGTGGAAATCGGTTCGTGCGTTCTGGAGTTATAGCGTCAGGAAGGAAAACTCGACTTATTTTTATATAGTAGATTAATAATTGTATCATTTGGTATTGTTCTTTTTTTATCTTATTGCTGCTCTTGTCTCAGGTTGTTTCTTTTATACATTTTATCAATATTTTCCCTGTTTTTCCTCACCTTTTCCGTCCATCACCGTTCATCACCTTCATAAAATTACTTAGTTTAAAGACTAATAAATACGCTTTATAAGCCTGGACATGAAATTGTTGCATTGTTATCAGTCCATACTATGTGTGTGAAAATTCAGATAGATCTAATCTTGTGGCTATGATAAGTGGTTGTAATTTAAATCACTTTCTAAGATTAATACATAGTTAGAAATATACAAACAAAGCTTAAAACCGTGTTAAATATATATAACTCGGTAAAGGTATACTTATCGGTCTCGTTTATAATCACATTTATCATCTGCATCTTATAAAATAATAAATATTCATGGACATTTCACACAACGTCCTCTGATCCCAAGCTAAGCTTATCTATCAAATTATCTATCTCATCATCTTATTATTATTTATTATTAAAGAATAAATAATTATTTTAAGGGCCTACATCAATATTATCGTATATCATCGCCGACACGTACATATTAACACAGCCAGTAGGCACAGAAACTGAAGAATTAGGGATACTTTTCCTATTTACTCAAAATCTACTAAATATATTTTAATTCTGATTTACGTGTTTCTATATATGATAGTTACTTATGTTTTTAAAGTTATTTCATTAGTTAATACGCGATAATAGACCGACAAATGAAAAAAATAAAAAATTTGAGAGTTTGTTTCGCCAAGATTTTCTATCGAGAAAACTTTTTTCAATCGTGTTTCTGAGTTTATGCGATCCTAGATAATATAATGAAAAAATATATACTTAAAAATTAGAGCTCTAGCCATTCAATCTAAAGAAACAATGAAAACTTCGTACATAGAAAAATGCACGAAGCTATTTTGGTATCCTCTTAAGACAATTTTCAAAAGACTTAATTTTAGTTTTTGCTATGCTTAGTATTTGAAATTGGACTTAAAGGAGTATTATTGTGTCAGGGTAACCGAATATATATGTAATAATTATGTGTACAATCAAAACTCGGTGAAAATCCATTGTATTGGTCACACAATACCTCTCCAATGCAGAGAGTTTCTTCAATATTGCAATATTCCGCAAATATCCAATGTGGAGAGCCACAGGAGTTATTTTGATAGTTATGTTGATACAGACTGAAAATTTTTAACAGGAGTATGTCAAAAAAGTCATCTCTCTCCAACCTATTGAAGTCCCACAGCTGGGCACGGGTATCCTCCTCTTTGGAAGGGATTATGATTTATTACACCGCGTTAACCAGGCATTTTGGTAGAGGGTTTATTTTCCAGATTTCATCTCTCAGGGGATGTTATCTGAGTACAGTGTCTCTTAGCTGGCTTTTACAGCACCCTGAGAAGGAAATGAGATTATGGCACTTGTATCCTTAATCCACCACACAGATATTTATATAATATTATTACCACTGTGGCCTTAAATTATCAACCTAGTAAGACACGATTTTTATCATCATAGAAACATTTAAAGGAATAGAGATGTCGTAAATTCGAATGTGTCCTTAGACTAAGACAACTGGCTGCTATTTACAAAGCAATATCTTTTGAACTACCTACTATATATTCATTGAAAAATATTTTAGTCCAATAACCTTATTTCTAATGTATAAATCGAATATTTATAGTGTATATATTTTGTAGGTATTAAATAAATACTTGCCTTAAATAACACGCTACGTCTTTAGCATAAAACATAAAACTGACACTTTTTGTGTTTGATAAATCGTTGGTGAAGTTGTGAGGAAGACGTTCGGGTTCGAGTCACGAGCGGTGCGGCGCGCGCCCGTCTATCTCGGACCGCACTCGCTGACTGCGACCGCCTACGGATTCGTAGCGCGTAGCCGCTACGCCAGATCTACAAATCTGTGAAAACCGAATGCTGTTCTTACTTTAGTCAACTTAGGTTTTATTAAATTGTTGTGTAAAATTAAAACATTAATGGTCTTATTCATAATGACTTATCGGAGGTTTAAAGGTTCGCTAAAATCGGTTCGCGAAAATTGGCAAGACTTGTTATTCATGATAGTCTTTTTACGCTAAAACGAGTACTATCTCTCCGATAAAATCTCTGTTTAAACCTCCGATAAGTCATTATGAATAAGACCACAAGTATAAAACATGTAGAGGATGCGTCCTATCAAAATATAACTGAACAAATCATAAGTTTTACTTTCAAACGAATCTTATTATTAATTTTTGATCCATATTGTTAGGGATGCAATAAGTTATTATATCAATCCACACAACGGTCTTCGGACGTGAGATGATAAGTGATAGATACAGTGAACAGTTCTTTGATATATACCCACTAAATGTTATAGGTACCAATTCGTTTGTCTTAATTAATTATGCTCCATAAGTCATATCGAATAAAAATGAATATCTCTCTCTCTCTCTCTCTCTCCAGCCCATTCACGTCCCACTGTTGAGCACGGGCCTCCTCCACTTTGGGAGGGATTGTGGTCTACTGTGCCGCGTTGACCAGGAGTGTTGCCTCAGACTTTATTTTCGAGTTTTCCGTCTCTCACAGAGGATGTTATCTGTGTGCAATATCCCTTAGCTGATTTTTACAGTACCCTTGGGAGAAGCTGGGATGGTGACACTTGTATTCATAATCCGTCACCACACGGAGAATCCGTCACTATACGGAGAATAAATATCTAACTATAGGAAATATAGAAATCTTTACAGAATTAAATGGTATTTTGTCACTTCCTTACTTATTATAAAACAAAGTTATTTTTGTATGTATGTCCCTATATGAATTTATATCTTCAAAAGTACGCAACGGATTTTGATGGGGGTTTTTTAATAGATAGAGTGGTTCAAGGGGATCGCTTTTTTGTGTAATTTGTATACTACAAATTTTACGAGAACGAAGTTTCGGGCGATAACTAGTCATCAATAACACAATTCTGAACAAGCAACTTCAAAAGTTCAAATCTTTTCCAATCCCTTCGTAGAGTGTCGCATCTCTACAATATCTAAGAAAACATTAAAACACATAATTACACTATAATAAATTAATTAATTAAACTTTCTTATTTACTTAAAAGTGATGTTAGCGCTTGTGAAGCAGCACTTCTAATCAGAATAATTAAAATCCATTACATTAGCAACAATGTTTTAGACTTGTTGTTGTTAAGTAAACAATCTGCAACAAAGTTTCTTCTATTTATATGATCAGAAACATAACTAAAAAATTAAAATTAAAAGTGACAATTTATCTACTATTTGCTATGTCGTAAACATTTATCCAAATCGTTAGTCTACATACGCAGTTTTTATGATAAGAAAGTTCAGTTCATAATGCCAAATTGTGACTTTAACACTATGAATTTTCATTTTAGCTAAGCTTTAGCTTAGTTTAAGTTGCGCATAAACAATATCTTTATTAACTTAATCATTGATGTATTAATTATACAATATTTTCAAGAACTTGCGCGACTCATTTGTTAAAAATAACTACTTTTTACGGATTTAGACTAGTTTTGATTACAACACTACAATAAAATATCTATTAAGTTTAGAATGACTACAAAACCTTTTTTGTATTAAAATAATCAATGTCCTTTCCCCAGCCCTAAACCACCTGTGTACCAAATTTTATTTAAATTTACTATGCAGTTTTGGTGAGAAAAGGTAACAGGCAGACAAAATTGCAAAATTACTCTTATTTCCGTAATCCTTCTTACAAGCAATAAAGTTAGACTGAACAGAGGACTTTATGTTGTAAGTTCTTTAATAATAAATAATAATAAATATTCATGGACATTTCACACAACGTCCTCTGGTCCCAAGCTAAGCTTATATGCTTGTGTTATGGGTACCAGAATACGGATAGAATACATAAACTACTTTTTTTTTGTAAATACATACTTATAATACATAGGAACACCCAGACGCAGTACAAAGATTTGTATGACAATTAGAAAAATCACACAAATGATTGTCCCGAGCGGGAATCGAACCCGCGACCTCTTGATCGGCAGTCCGTTACCAGAACCACTACACCACGAGGCCCGTCGTTCTAAATATTATAAGTACTTATGTATTTTTAGACGTAAAATATGAATGTAGTAAATCTATTAAAAATAATTGTGGTGTTAGAATGCATGAGTAACTTGTCCTGTTAAATACTTCTCTTGGAGTTATACGTTCTTTGTTAAACTTTTAATGCCTTTAACGATGTCTAAGCAAATAACTTTAGTCACCTCCTTTGTTATTTTAGATTTGAACAAACTTTGTACTTTCATAGGCTTTTCGTTTAACCAAATATTTAATTTTCAAAATCATTTTGTCTCGTTCTTCCCACGTCAAGATTGCGCATCAGTCTGTCTTTTTAGGAGAGTTTTTGATCTATTATGCCACACTGACCAGGCGTGTTAGTTTTAGGTTTAATTTAGAGATTTCCGTCTCCCACGAATCATGTTTTCTGCTTGTAATATCCCTTAGCTAGCCTTTACAAAACACTAAGAAGTAAATGAAGCGGTGACACTTGTATTCTTAATCATAAGTAACCAGTAATAAACGATAACATTTCACAATTTGAGTGATGTGTGGAACCTTGCAATGCTTTATGTCTGTTTAATAGTTTTGTACTATTTTTACTCAATCACAATTTTCAACACGCTTTTTCTAGCTTGGTAATAAACGGATTATGTAACGGAACTTGAAAAGTAATAACAATTTTGCACACATTAATATGTGTGCAAAATATCCGATCCATTTGACTGAGCAATGACAATGCAATAATGTAAAACCATATTAAGAATTACCGAGCTTGGTTTTTAGTTTTTTAACTAAGTAAATTATTATTATTCAGTTTTTTTTTACATAATACATGTTGATACTTGACTACATTCCATCTGATGGTAAGCGGTAATGTAGCCTTGGACCATCCAAGGCTGCATTACCGCTTACCAAGCGCAACAACTATGTTAGAAGCCTATTCACCCTTCTCTTAAATGCTTCCACATTGTAACTGTCTGGCAAGTACATCATTTAAATTATTACTATTCATCTAAGTAGCCCTGTATTGGAACGGTTAATTAGTAAATTAAAACTATATCACCGCAGAATGACATGAGAAATATAATGTACAAGTATAATAATATCCTTAGTTACGTAGTTATACGTGGCACTTGGAAACTGGGGCATCGATATACAGATAAACAATGAATAGTTGAAGACTGACAATGCATATATAAAAGGTCACGAGTCACCAAACATTGCGTTAAGTTACAAATGAAATATGTAGCTAAGTTTTACCAAGCCTATCGTTATTATAAGTACTTGACATCATATTCTTAAGAGGTTAAAATAAAATTTTGTGCTATAGATGATCTAATCATTGTATTTTAAATTTCGTTATGGTGGTGCTGTTCACATCGGCCTTTTCTAATTATGAACTGATAAATTTATATTAATAACTGTGATTAATAATAAAGATGTTATGTTCCTGTGTCGGAGAACACACCCGAAGTAGTGATACTCTCCTATTGGTTTTCATGTTTAACACATGTACTGTATCATCTACTTATTGTAAACCTATGCTCAGAAATAAAGAATACTCTGGTGCCGATTCTGAGCGCAGAACTAAACTTAACTTTACTAAAAAATTAAAATTGATAGCATCATTATCACAATTCGGCAATGTTTACTGAACTTTCTTATTATTAAAACTGTGTATTTTAAACTAACGATTTTAATTAATATAAATGTGTACAACGAAATAGCAAGTAATAGCTATATTGACACTACCAATTTTCATTTTTTTTAGTTAAGTTTAGTTGTGCACCTAGAATTGGTACCTCTGACTCATTATTTTTTTCACTTATAGGAAGTTACAGTTTTCGCGAGTGCTATAAGCTATTTATGAACTCAATATGTTGTGTCTCCATAATTTTTTTTATTAATTTCCACACCCGTCATTTCACGTCCCACTTCTTTGACGGGCCTCGTGGTGTAGTGGTTCTGGTAACGGACTGCCGATCAAGAGGTCACGTGTTCGATTCCCGCCCGGGACAATCATTTGTGTGATTTTTCTAATTGACATACAAATGTTTGTATTGCGTCTGGGTGTTTCTATGTATTACAAGTATGTATTTACAAAAAAAAATGTAGTATATGTATTCTGTCCGTTTTCTGGTACTCATAACACAAGCATATAAGCTTAGCTTAGGACCAGAGGACGTCGTGTGAAATGTCCATGAATAAAAAAAAACTTCTAGTGATCATTTATTCCAGTACAATTTGATTTATTAATATGCAGTGATTCGAAACTTAACCAGGCGTACGAAGTCATGGACAACAGCCAGTAATTTAAAATATAAAATAATTGATTTAATGACCTAAACAATAGTTACCTAACCTTGCCTCAAATTATCATGAAAAACAATTTTCAACCTCAATTTTTGACAGATGATTATAACATTGTTGGCAGGTGGTTAAGGAAATTTCAACAATGAAATATTTTGTTTCAGGAAATTGGAATCGCTACCTTATTTATCAAGCTCTGATTTATTTACAAAGTTAAAAGGAGGTTAGTCGTCAATTTTATCCAATTTCTTGACGGGATGTTTGATTATTATATCTACAGTTAACGGATTCGAATCCATGTTCAATAAAGGCACATTAAAAAAGCCAACACTATAACAATTTTACCTTTGTAACACAAAATATTTGTGTCCATAATGCCATTGTTCTATTTATTTATCGGCAGTAACCTCTAAAGTATATTGCGCTAGAATACAATAGAGTACACTGTAAAATTCAGAAGGATTAGATATCTAGATAACGTTAGCCACATTTAGTTTCCACTATAATTTTCTATGAAGCCTAAGACTCATTTATAATGAGTAAAATCACGTTCATCAGAGAATTTGACGGGCTTCGTGGTGGAGTGGTTTATGTAATGGACTACCGATCACGAAGTCACGGGTTCGATTCCCGCTTGGGACAATCATTTGTGTGATATCCATAAATGTCATACAAATGTTTGTACTGCGTCTGGGTGTTTTCTATGTATTATAAGTATGTATTTACAAAAGAAAAGTAGTTTATGTAGTATATCCGTATTCTGGTACCCATAACACAAGCATATAAAGCTTAGCTTGGGACTAGAGGACGTTGTGTGAAATGTCAATGAATATTTTTAAAAAAAAAACATTGTGTGAAATATCGATAAATATTCCAAACCAAAAAAGCAATTAGTTAAAAAACGAAACAAGTAAACAATTTTGGGTAAAAGTATGGTTAGTGTCAGTGGTTTGTTACTGTTATTTCACTAGAAACTGGCCAACGTCAGCTC
This sequence comes from Orgyia antiqua, assembly GCA_916999025.1. Taxonomy (NCBI): domain Eukaryota; kingdom Metazoa; phylum Arthropoda; class Insecta; order Lepidoptera; family Erebidae; genus Orgyia; species Orgyia antiqua. Next base: position 29,108,739 of record OU779862.1, read on the forward strand.
TAATGAAATTTAGAAGTAATTTCGCTCGACTGTAGCAAGATACTAGCAAATGTTTTTCGTTATTCTCACATAACATACCTTGTGAGTATACTGATGTAAGATGCTTGTGTCAATTTTTGTAGACTAAAGTGAATTACAGTATAATCAATAATCAAACAAGTTTATTTTAAATAGGCCTAGTAACAACAACTCTTAAATTATCATCTAAATGTATCGAGTTATATGGAATAATGTTATAAAATATCAAAAATATAATGTTTTCTATTATGAGACACTAACGTAGAAATTATTTTTAAAACTAGATTACGAATACTAAACATTGACGGGCCTTGTGGTCGAGTGGTTTATGTAACGGTCTGCCGTTCATGAGGTCGCGGGTTCGATTCCCACTCGGGACAATCATTTGTGTGATATTTATAACTGTCATACAAATGTTTATACTGCGTCTGGGTGTTTACTATGTATTATAACTATGTATTTACAAAAGAAAAGTAGTATATGTAGTCTATCCGTATTTTGGTATAACACAAGCGTAGAAATATAGCTTACTTTGGGACCAAAGGACGTTGTGTGACATGTCCATGAATATTTATTTATTTTATTTATAACACTGGCACCGATTCTACACGCATATAATATAAATATAATAAAATAAAAATATTTATTGTATAACCAAGTTACACTGAACTCATAACCAAAAGCCCCTTGATCTTGCAAGGCGTGAAGAAGCCTCTTGCGGGCCGCCAAGGCGGGAGTGACTACGGCATTTACACTGTACCAGCTGTCGTCGCAACTAGATTGTACTTGAGCTTAACATTAGATGTAGTGCAGTTATTTGCACGAACTTAGCTATAAAAAAGTAGATTACACTTATGTGTCTACCGGGAATTGAACGGATTAAATCTTAGACTAAGGCTACAACCAGCTGAGTACTAAGGTAAGCACAAATATAAAAATTATCTAGTTCACAGGCAACATCGTGGATATTTCCCAGGGGGCGAATTGGTCCGGTGTCCATCCAATTTAGTCCGTAGGGATACCGTACAGTAGGCATGTTCGTTATAACTCTATAGATATCATCAGTAACTGTAGGACCTATTGAATGTAACCTTTCTTTTATCACATTATAGAGATTCGTATACAACTCACGTCTGCTAGATATGCATTATACATAGAAAAGGGCAATGATTCTAATAAGGCTAATATATTTACGAGATTTAAGAAACTTATGTATACATCTACTATTAAAACGTAAAAGGAAAAGTGATTATTCCTAAATCTTTACTTATTATAAAACAAAGTCGTTATTTTTTTATGTATATGTGAGCTTATATTTAAAAACATTAATTTTAAGAACACTAACCACTACTAACATTATGCAATAAGATAATACATGTAATACTAACATTTTTACTAACACAAATTGTAATTGAAATTTAATAATTGTAATATGGATCTTTGTTGTCCGAAATAAAAGTTTATTATTATTTTGTTTCTCGTTCTCTGAGTCACGGGCTATTTCTATTTAAGAAATGCCCGGTCCTTTGGTAGGCTTACATGGGGACATAGGTCCAACATGCAGAGGCCCTTTGAGAATTTTAATGAAGGAATGAAATGCAATGGGACGTCTACCAACGACACTCCACACCTGTACTATACATATAAGTAGAGTCATGGAGTGCCAGTGGTAGCTGTAAATCTATTGTAAATCGAGGGCAAATAAATAAGTACTCTGTTTATGGGGTTGGTGTGTTAATTGAATTGGTTATCATAAACTATTGTAATAAAAACGGACGCCTGCCTTCAATACTACTAATCTTCTTGAACCGTGGCAGACGGTGACTCACCGACTCACTAGATGGGCCCCCACACAGCCGCCGGACAAGGCAGCAGGGAGTAACACCGGTGTGAGCGGCTTAGGGTGTAGAGCGGTGCGGCACCGGTTTCACCATCGCGGGCCAAGACCCGGAGCGGGTTTCCCCGTAATTACGCCCTTGAAATTGACACTTCCACCCCCGAGCATATAGCTCTGGCGACCCCACTCTGTCCGGCCGGTGAAGGCAAGACAGAGGCGAGAGTCCAGGCACTCTCTGTTTCCAGTTCGGCCAGCCAACAAATGCAAGCCAAAGGCGAGGCCACAACCGACTCTCAGGGGTACTCGGGACCGCAGTGTCGCCACTCACATTCAGCTCGCCACAAGCTGCCCTGCGGTCTGTAGGCTTTCCCTAGGTCCTGTGATACATTTTTTGTTTATGCCACAAGATTTTCGAAAGCCTATAATCTGCCTCTAGGTTTTTCGTTAGTCTCATGGTGAGGTAACGACTGTCCCAGAGGGGTTTATTATTATTATTATTATATCTTCAAAAGTACGCAACGGATTTTGATGCGGTTTTTTAATAGATTTTTGTATAATTTGACAAGTCAAAGTCAAAATTTTTTATTTGAAGTTGGCATTTTATACAAGCTCTTTTGAAACGTCAGAAATTAGGTGTCTATCCCAAACTTTGATTAGGGAGTATAGGTCCCAAACGCGAATCCTGTAGATAAGAACAGACAAGAAACTCCATGGATTTCTTTTTATCTACTATATAAAAATAAGTTGGATTTTCCTTCCTGACGCTATAACTCCAGAACGCACGAACCGATTTCCACGGTTTTGCATTCGTTGGAAAGGTCTCGGGCTCCGTGAGGTTTATAGTTCTTTTTTTTTTTCTTTTTACTTTTTATTGGTATGGCAAAACAACGTTTGCCGGGCCAGCTGTTCTCTATAATTCTTTTAATTTCTTTTTTCAATAATTTTATACATTGTTGTATCAGGGGTGTGAGAATGATGCCGATAAGGATTTGTTTCTAAATTCCACGTGTCCAAAGTTGCGGGCAACACCTGTACATAATATATCAAAAAAGAAAGAAACGAATTCATGTATTGCTATAATAATGTCCATTTTCAATTTTGTTTTATTTTGGCACAGAATTACAAACAATAATGTTATAATAAGCGCTACTTAACGTGTTATTAAACATATGTTTAGTTTATTTGTTTATATTATGTATGTATGGTAATAACTCAGCGAAATTGCACTGTCATTGTTAACGCTCGCAAAGGAGCGGCTAGTAAATGAGGGACGGGCGAAGTACGGCGGGGAGATGTTGTATGCGCGATCTATGCATTCCTACAGCAATCACTTAACTGTATTGACTGTATTAAAAATAAAAGTACATAGACTTTTATTTTTAATAAAGTCACAAGTAATCGTTAAACGTTTTTTCATTTTCAAAATCCACATTAAGGCGATCCCTAACAGTCATTCTAAAATAGTTTTAAAAGAAAGAACTCATTTGGGGTCAGGCTGTCCTGAAAATGCCTCGCTTAGTTATGAAACATGTGTCAATAATTCTATAAAATTAAAAAAATATCGACACTCCTTTTTGAGGAATCATGTGTTAAGCTATGTATGTATATGACACTGGTCAAGCTTTACGTGTATCACGTGTATAACAGTTGATACACGTACACTACGTACAGTACACATAACATCTTCATTTAAAGAAAATAAATGAGCAGAAATAGTGATTATCTTATGTCTATAATGTTTTAGCCAAGCCGTATCCTCCTCCTCCAGCCCATTTACGTCCTGGGCACGAGCCTTCTCCACTTCGGGAGGGACTATGGTCTACTGTGCAGCGCTGACCAGGCGTGTTGGCACAGGGTTTATTTTCGAGCTTTCCGTCTCTCACAGCTTATCTGTGTACAATATCCCTTAGCTGGCTTTTACAGCACCCTAGGGAGGAAATGGGGTAGTGATACTTGTATTCTTAATCCGTCACCACACGGACAAGCCAAGCTGTATAGAAAATTTTTGTTACGCAACTTTTGTCTATTATCTTTGAAAAAACTATTTATCTTCGCATGTCTGTCACAAAACGCTGCCACAAGTCCGGTTCATTAATCACATCCTCCCACCTGACAAACATACCATTTAAGAAACCTTAATAGCACACCTCTGAACGAAATAAATACTTAACATCGCTTAATGATGCCCTTTCTTTTTAAAAACCTTTAGTAGGTGAAGTTGTTTTAAACTCCCTTCATGCCCTAACCGGGCCATAGTATAGTGCCTTGAGCCTGACCATGACCCGACAAAAAGGGGGCCCTATTACCTATTACCACATTATACAAAAAAGAACTATTCTATCTATTAAAAAAACCGCATCAAAATCTGTCGCATAGTTTTCAAAATATAAGCTCACATCAGGACATAAGTACATACAAAAATAACGACTTTGTATAAAGTATAATGTAAAGATTTTATTTTCGCTGCTCAAAATACGATTTTCTAATATTGCAATTTTAAAAAAATATTTAAATATAGGTAATGCAATGGTATTGCTACGTGCTGTTTTCGTTAAAACATAAATTTATGACACATTTCATAAAAACTATCCTGATTGCAAATACTCATCGTAGTTAATAGAATGTTGTAGTTAATGTAGTTAGTTTGTCCAGTATTACAAGGCGTTTAGATTGATGAATGCTTTGGCTGTGAATACAGGTGATTTCTATGATGTTTTCTGATATTATATTAGACATGTTGTGCCCCGCGGTGTTACTCGGTAAAAAGGATAAAAAATCAGGCAGTAAAAGGTGCTTTTAGGACACCACTTCTTATCCCACAGGAACCTTGCATTCTTTCAAGATAAAAAGTAGCCTATGTGTTATTCTGATGTATAAACTACATTATTGTAAAGTTTCATTAAAATCCATTCAGTAGTTTTTGCGTGAACGACTAACAAACATTCAAACATCCATACCCACAAACTTTCACTTATAAAAAATATTAGTAGGATGTAGCCGATCAAATTTTTACTACAGAATAAAAAATACAAACCGTAAAACACATACTCTGACTTTTCAGTTCTCTAGCTGCATTTAAAATTTTAAGTACTTATCTTGTTGACACTGACCTATGTTTTCAAAAAGATCAGAGAATATAAAAATATATTTTAAAAAGATCAGAGCAATAGAACAGCCAAGATCGCAGCTATTAAGGATCTTGGCTGTTCTATTACCCTGATCTTTTTAAACATTGACTGTAAACCTAGAAATCTCTTTTAATTTATATGAATTCTTCAAAAATCATAATTTACAACAATGAAACATACAGATGTGACATTAATTTAATTACGTTAACTTTAATGACTTTATTATTTCTGCAATATTGACATATCTGGGCTAATGCAACGGGGATTGAATATTCCCACGGGCTAATAATATGTTACATAATGTATTGTGTTATACGATACATAATTATATCAGAAAGATATTAAGTATCAATACATATTACATAGAATTTTAACTAGCGACATTAAATTAATAATACTGGACAACGAGCTAACAAAATACTGCTACGAGTATAAATTGTAATAATAGAACTATTGCATCGCATAAGTTTAGTGTTAAAAGAACACAATTGAAAAATTTGGGATTTTGAGGACGTATACGAGTATATACGAGTATACCTACTGTAGATCTTAATTTTGAAAGGAATTGGTTTACAAGAAGGACGCTTTCAGGGAAGTTAGTTGCAGATAAATTAGTTCCTAAATCGTTAAACACAATTTTCCTAAAATAGGGATTTTCGAAATGTGCCCCTATAATAATAATTAAATTATAAGGATGGGATACAATTGGGCAACTTTTGACCAAGTTAAAATAACATGAGAAGCTTCTATCGTACGTTTCTACTCTTTTTTATTTTAAAGACCTTGTCTCCATCAAGCATTGTTTTGTGTATTTCACAATCAAAAGGAATTTTTAACTGTTGCATGAAAAGCTGGGTGTATTTTTGTACTTATTCAATCCTAATTAGTGAAATTATGTTAATATGCAATGATAATAAATAAATATTTATGGACATTTCATACAACGTGAAAACAATTTCATACGACAAATATTTTACACACCTAAATATAGCCATATTAAACATGTGGTGAAATAAGGATAACAGATTCGAATTAGTATTTTTCCATGCGTCTCAGAGCTATTAAAGATAACAATAACGTATTTCTAGCAAAAGGTTCCTGCCACGTCTCGTTGCTTCTCACGATATTACATAGCCTGAAACCGTTTCTGATATCTGTCCTGATTATTGTCTCATATAAACGTGTAGATTTTCGCAAAGAAAAGCAAAGCTTTTAATATTATTATTGTATTGTGTGTACTGTAATAACTATTTATCATCACTTCAGATTACAGACATTTAAATGACTAAAAGCAAAAGAGCTGCAGTGGTATTCAGTAAGAAAAAGTGAAGTGAATTTTCGGTGAATCTTGATCACGTGATCAAGATTCACCGAAAATTCACTTCACTTTTTCTTACTGAATACCACTGCTGTACTGAGTTGCTTATGCGATCTTTTCAATGAATTGAAACAAGTGTGTTTCATAAGAGTAGAATTAGTAAAAATTTTAACTAACTAATTAATACAGATATTATTAATTATAATGTAAAATGTTGTTTAAGGTTTAAATAAAATAAAACAAAAGAAATGAATAATTAAAATCTAAATAATATAATGTATTAAGTTTATGTGTAGGTACGGGACATTTGATATCAAAAATAAAAAATCAAAGTAGGATTTTCATAGCAACCAAACAGAATGACAGCTGAATTTAAGAGGGATAAAATAATCGGATTTGATCCGCCTAAACCTTTTCATGTGTATAATCGCTGCATTCGTTCATTCATTATTAACAAACTGTTCATGTGAAATGCATTCTCTATTTCTAATATTATTAGATACATTATTATTTAGCAATTATTATTATGTGAGAACATTCTCTGCACTAAAATGAACTATTCAAACCAAGTTCAGCAAAATCGGCTTAAACCTTTCTCAAGTTTTAGCGAGTCAAACGAACAACAATTGATAGAAATAAATTATGCAAAGATATTTTTTTATAATATTTTTTCTAACACTTGCGTGACTCATTTGTATAAATATTTAATTAATTTAAAACAAATATACGCGTCTAAATCCGTAAAAAGTATATTTTTCATGTCATAAATGTTCGTGTTTTTAGAGATTTTTGTGTCTGCATAATTGTTAAATTTTACGGTTTTTCCTCGATAACAAGCTCAAATAACTTTATATTTTAACATCACGAATTACTAACAGCCAAAATAGATGAGAATTACCAATTTCGTTCACTTGTTATAACATAAACTATACAAACTTTTAGGTACCTACATTTTTCTCTATAACGTTGTTTTCGCTAGACTTAAAAGTCATGCCAGCATGCGTCGAGAATTTGATTTCTGTTATAGAATATTAATTTGACAAAATTATTATATTCTATTTATTTCATAACTACATGCTTAGTTTAGAAAGCTTAATTTACGACCGAATCCAAAGCATTAGCATTTTAATAATTCATATTACAATTAATATCAATTACAAAACAATGATTATGACGTTTGGACAAAGAATTAATAAAGAAATGACATTTAATATAAATTATAATAACACACAAATCAAGGAAACTACAGTGACAAAATTTCTTGGACTTTTCATAGAAAATTCCTTGACATGGAGTACACAAATTGATAAATTGTGTAAACGACTGAGCCAACATGCCTATGCTCTAAAGATACTAAATAGAACCGTAAGTAGAAAAGCAGTGCTTACAGCATATCATGGATTAGTCGCCTCTGTGTTACGATATGGCATAATATTTTGGGGAAATGCTGTGGGTAAAGATATGGTACTTAAAGCTCAAAAGCGCTGCATTCGGGCTATTTCGAATTTAAAACCCAGAGACAGCTGCAAATCACACTTTAAAAAACTTGACATTTTAACAGTGCCTTGCATCTACATTTATGAGGTAGCATTATTTGTAAGAAATAACTTGGCGGAGTTTACCTCTGTTGTTAGTGCCCGCAGATGTGACAAATTATATGTAATGAAAGGTAAAACCACGTTGCTCCAAAAAGCATAGTTGCCATGGGACCAAAAGTATATAATAAATTGCCGAAAACAATAAGATTGTTAGAAAGTTTAAATAAGTTTAAAATCGAGCTCAAAAATTTTCTGTTAAATAAATGTTATTATTCCATTGAACAATTTCATAATGACCAAACTGATTAACATTGTATGCATTGTATGACATTTAGCTTCTTATTTTTGACATTTTTTTACTATTAATTTGACAATTGTTTAAAAAAAAAAATTATAATAGTGTTTAAATTTGTATATTGTATGACATTTAGCTTCTGTTTTTGACATTAGGTACTATTTATTTGACTATTGTTTAAAAGAATGATTATTATTAGTGCTTATATTTGTACGCCATATTTTGGCAGGACATAGCAGAAATTACATTATTATTTAATACCATATTTATACCTATGTACACAAATAAATAAATTTGATTTGATTTGATTTGATTATTAAAATGCTAATGCTTTTCAATAATTTGTGAAATATTTATAAATGTCATACAAATATACCGCGTTTTGATGTTTTATATGTATTGTATTGTAAGTATGTATTTACAAAAGAAAAGCAGTATATGTACCTAATCTATCCGTATTCTGGTGCCCATAACACAAGCATATAAGCTTACCTTTTGACCTGAGGACGTTGTGTAAAGTGCTTAAGAATATTAATTTATTTGTTGTCGTCGGTCTTTGATATGTGTGCATTTCAGATTGATACAAAGCATTCAAGGTAGTGAAAATCTAGTGACATGCAGACGTAGTATTGTATAAAGGGAATGAACCATTAACACTGATAAAATATATTATAGGAAGCAAATCTGATCGCCATGTTATTGTGATGTCCTAGATTTATGTTAATCATTTGGAATTTATGAGGGTACCGGTGTAAATAGCTTAGGATAAAATAACTTAAGGCCATCGTAGTGAATAATTTAACACGTAGTGAAAAGAAACCTAAAAGTTTTCAGGCAGAAATGGGTTTTGTTATCGGAGTTTTTTTGCTTGGCATGGTGCGAATATATATTTCCTTTATCGCTATTACCACGCCCTGACCCTTTTGCTATCAAATTGTTTAGTGATTTAAGAGACAGCGTATGTGTTAGCAGTACATAAAACAATCCTTAAAAATTATTTGTAAAGATTTGATATAGGTTATTTCTAAAGGCATAGTGTTCCAATTGACACCTTTACAACTAATATTTAGTTTCTCTCTCTTTCTCTCTCTAGCCCATTAACTTTCCACTGTTGGGCACGAACCTCCATTTGAGATGGTTTGTTTGTGGTATACAACGCCGCGTTGACCAGACCTTTTGTTATAGAGTTTAGTTTCGAGTTTTATGTCACTCACAGTACATGTTAACTGCTTATGATATCCCTTAGTTCTCTTACAGTAACCTGGGAAAGAAATGAGGTGATGAGATTTCGACACAACATAGGCAATGTTACGTTAGATAAGCTTAAAATTCAAAATATTAATGTATCTTTGCTAGTAAATAAAAAAGAATGTTATTTAAAAACAATATAAATAACTCCGTGTTAAAACATTTCGTTAAACGAGCCTTGTTAGTAGTGATTTATATAGCAGCTGATTTTATTAGTAGGTCAAATATAGCTTAATAAAAACATAGACTTTGGAATAATAGATACTCGTAGAACTCTCGATGAAATAAAAAAAAATGGAATTTCACTGTAGGATTATTTTAGAAATCTGTTTACTCTGTATTTTATACTATTATAGCAGTACCCTGCGACAAAGTACGCGTAGAATTTAGAAAAAAAATCTCTTTATTACAACATTTTTCACTACTGCTCGCACTTATTGGTCGCAGTGTGATGTTGTATAGCCTTTACTCGATAAATGTACTATCCAACACTGAAAGATTTTTTTTCAAATCGGGCCCGTCGTTCCTTACATTAGCGCTTTCAAACAAACATACAAACAAACTCTTCAGCATTATAATATTAGTATAGAAGTATAGATGAGTGATTAAATTTTTTTATTAATATATATAGTTGTTGCGTCCGACCTGGCGTTTTAATTTGATAATAGGTTAAAAAGTGGAAGCGTGATGTTTCACAGGTTCAAAACGGGACGAACATGTAACTGCTGTTCACAGCGTTAAGACGATACCAAAATAGCTTCGTGCATTTTTCTATGTACGAAGTTTTCATTGTTTCTTTAGATTGAATGGCTAGAGCTCTAATTTTTAAGTATATGTTTTTTCAATATATGATCTAGGATCGCATCAACTCAGAAACGCGATTGAAAAAAGTTTTCTCGATAGAAAATCTTAGCGAAACAACCTCTCTAATTTTTTATTTTTTTCATTTGTCGGTCTATTATCGCGTATTAACTAATGAAATAACTTTAAAAACATAAGTAACTATTATATATAGAAACACGTAAATCAGAATTAAAATATATTTAGTAGATTTTGAGTAAATAGGAAAAGTATCCCTAATTCTTCATTTTCTGTGCCTTCTGGCTGTGTTAATATGTACGTGTCGGCGATGATATACGATAATATTGATGTAGGCCCTTAATACTAAATTTTATTAACATGAAATTTATTTAATCACTCACCTGCCTAAGCAGCTTATAACTGAATCTGTCAGACAAAGGCGTCAGGCTTTATTTTTCAGTAATGTGTATAACAATTAACAATTTGGCACTATAATTCTCGTAAAAAAATATTTAACTCCACAACAAATAGATTTCTTATAAACAAATTACGTTGCCTACAAGCAGAATATAAAAAATACATGCAGGCAACTGCTACAATGTACTATACGAAAATGTTACAAAATAGCTGTCACCGCCCCTGTGTAAAATAGCACTTACGAAACGTCACTTAAGGCATTGTAGAAAATACTTAAAGACTTTAATAAAATCTAAGGAAACGTTTTCTCTCAGTTTTATTGTTTGTCGCTTATTCTTTATTCGCTTCCGCGGGGCTCCTTGCTTGCAATAGTTTACACGAAAAATTTCCTATTATTATTGTAAAAAGCTGTATATCTATATACAATCTAATGATTTATTATTATTTTTGTAATAAAAAAGAAATCAATCATGTAAGTCTAAATATAAAATCTCTTTTCTGAAAAATAAATTTTCTTTTGTAATATATTTAAGAATGAAAGAGACTCTAAAACAGTGACTTATTTCTGTGAATTCATTTAAAAATGACTACAGCTAAATTATTTTTAGGAATGTGCGCATTTGTATAATAATAGACATAAATTTTGAATTGATTCACTTTTGTTCTTAGGCAGTATCATTTCAGCTATGTACCTGTGCATCATTACAGGGTTTAATTTCAAGATTTCATCCTCTCGCAGACTATATTGCTTAGATTTCTTCTTGGTAGTCATACACGGACAACTACGGGAGATACTGGTGTCGTGTGTACATACATACCATACAGCATACAGGGCGCTAATTGGTAGACTTCAAATTAATATTTTATTACTATACCCAGTTTAAAAATAAGTAAATGGTTATATATTAAGATTGTTATTAGAAGCGTATTTTATTTGTTATATAGGAAAGAGTAGGTACCGATCTCAATAATGGTAAAGTCTGTTGTCGACAGCACACAGTCACGTTCGAAATGAAAATTTAAACGTGATTTCGGTTTCACAATCTCGTTTTTGCATATTTCAATTGAATTTATGGTTGGATGTTGTTTTTTTTTTCATTGTAGCTCTTCGTATTTCCGTTTATTAGTATTTATTAGTAGCAGTATTCTCCGTATGGTGACGGATTAATGATACAAGTGTAACCACCCCATCTCCTCCCAAGGGTGCTGTAAAAGTCAGCTAAGGGATATTGCACACAGATAACATCCTCTGCGAGAGACAGAAAACTCGAAAATAAACCCTGTGCCAATACGCCTGGTCAGCGCGGCACAGTAGACCATAATCCCTCTCAAAGTGGAGGAGGCCTGTGCCCAGCAGCGGGACGTAAATGGGCTGGAGAGGGAGAGAGTAGCAGTATTGGTAAGTGCACAACTAAACTTAACTAAAAAATAAAAACATCTATAGCATATTTTGATTAATTAAAATCGTCAGTCTATAATATACAGATTTTCTAATAAATAATTTCTGTTAATATTGCCGAATTGTGTTATTGATACTATCTATTGTCACTTCTTACATAAGTTACATTTAGTAAAGCACGTAGAATCGGTAACATTATTATGTAAACATCACCAAGCAAAATCACAATGCGTAAATTAATAATTATGATTCAATATGGACTTAAAGATTTTGAGTACTGTACAGCGGCCGTATTATGAGCTCCTATTCCCAGGCCGTTTACGCCGTGAATGGAACTGCCCAGCAAATTCGTAATATGAACATAACTCCCAGCCATCCAGTTCGCTAAAACAGTCATAGATTAATATGTTTATAGAGAAGATACAACTAAAATTTTTAAGTACTAACTAAAATTTTTCAACTAAATGTTTTATGTTTACCATAATACATAATTTAGTCAGGCAGTATACGGCCTGCCTGGAACTTGCATGATTTTTAAAAAGCTCATAATACGCCCGCTGTTATGTTTCGATTTTATGCATGGCATTCTTCTCCACTGGGCACACTGGGCACATGCACAGGGCATCGCGATAGGCAGAGGCCTCCTAATCCCAACTTTATCATATTTTTGTACGTGATCTCATAGGTCATAGCAAAGAGTGTATCATTATATGCACAAGGCCTCTAATAGGTAAAAATCGGACCTGGTTTTATTATTTTTGGCGGACAAAGTTATATATATAAAACATCAAATTCATATAAAACATCAAACATCAAATTCATAAAACATCAATAAACATCAAACAGCTTTATTCGTTCAAAACTCCTGCAGATATATTTTAACACAAAAATAAAGGTATAAAACATATTATTCTCTGGTTATAGCAAAACTATTCCAAAACTATCGTAAATAAACTAAGAAAGTGATCAGATTACTGGCGATACGTTAAATTGTGTGCAAATATGAAAGTCGAAGTATTTTTATCCCAAGAGTATCGAGATATAAGTAAGTTATGTGGTATTGGCTAGCGGCCTCTAGGCATATAAATGCTATTATATTATTATGATATGGTGTCACAATAAGGTGGCCGTATTTATACGTCTTTATGGGTTAAATGAACAGAAGTAAAAGGTTTAAAAGAAACTATTATCTAACACGTCAATCGAACTCATATAAAACCAATCAAGAACACTGATAAACTATGAACAGACTTTCTTTGACTTTTCTTGACTTTCTTTCTAGTTGAGTCCATCCATCTCGCGGCTCCCTACACATTTGATGATTTCGTTTGTCCACATTATTGGGCCACGCCCCATGGTTCGTCGTGCGGTACGTGTTGACCACTGGAGTAACTACCTTTTGCAACGGTCATTGGATCATCGAGCGATGTGGCCTGCTTGTTGCCACTCAGCGTCCTAACTCTTTGAGCTATGTCGTACACACCCTCCTTCTACAGAACTCCGTATTCCGGTTTTGTGGAGCAATCCACAACAACGCTCTGGTGATACCTAGGCTAGATTGTCATACAAATGTTGTAGATAAGTGATGTCCTACTTAGAGCATTAAGGGATTTGAATATAGGAGTTTGCAAAGAGCTGCCAAACAAATTCTTCTGTTAGACTTTTATTTTTTGCAAAAAACTATTTATCTTCGTATATCAGTGACAAAACGCCGCAACACAGTCGGCTCGTTAATCTCTGGCCGGACAATGAGAACAGACAAATTTCATCTCTAGAAAACTTGAAATAAGACATCAAATATAATACTAGTTTGAATATCTCGAATAAAAATGGAAATAATAGTCAAAAATATTTTTAGTTTTGAGAATATCTTTAAAGTGGTTGTGACGTCACAGCCTTAAAAGTCGAAAAAAATATTGAATCGAGTCGAATCCTATGTAGGTAATATTATCAAATAACTATGATGAATATAACATGCTAAATATTTAAATACTTAACGCATTTGGACTTATTATCATATTACATCAAATAGTAGATATTGGTACCAATTCTAAGTAGACAAATAAACTAAACTTAACCAAATAATGAAAATAACTGTGGCGTATTGCCATTTCGCTATGCACATTTTTAATAATTAAAATCGTTAGTCTATAATATACAGAATTTCCAATAAAAAAGATCTGTTAACATTGCCGAATTTGGTTATTGATAACATCAATTCTCAGTTTTTAGTTAAGTTTAATTGTGCTCGTAAAATTGGTACCATTCATTCTTTACTATTAATTCGATTTTTAAAACGAACTGAAAACTAGCTTTTGTTTATATATCTTTAATAGAAAGCTGAGATGGTCGACTACTTCTAATATTTCAAGATCGAAACAGTTGCATGAAGAGCTCAAAGCTAAGTGATTAAAATAAGAGTGCGCGAGCACTTTAATATCGCCAGTTACGATCATTAATTTAAAATTAACGAGCTACATTAGTCGATTATCAAGTGGTAAAAGGAAATTATTGATGTTGTCTCCGGATGTTTGGGGGCGCAAACGCTGACTTTACCTACATTTATGAGCATTTTGACTAATGTACCTTAAGACTTGTGGCAAATTAAATAGGTACAACCAAAAAAAGACAAAAAGATCCAGGACGGATGATCGGATGAATATGAAATGATTATGGAGTACCATATTTTTTATATTACTCAGTGGTACCGAACGTTGGTGTTATTTTACACCTTTAATTACACAACAATAATTTTATTTATTTATTTTACGACTGCTTGTACGAATTAAACAATTCTTGTACAATGGCGGACTTAGTGCCAACAACACAGATGTACAACGGCATTACACTAGCTAGGAGTGCAGAAATAAGTTAAGGTGGATGCTATTTAATATGACGGGCTTCGTGGCGTAGTGGTTCATGTACTGGATTGCCGTTCACAAGGTCGCGGGTTCGATTCCCGCTTGGGACAATCATTTGTGTGATATTCATAAATGTCACACAAATGTTTGTACTACGTCTGGGTGTTTTATATGTATTATAAGTATGTATTTACAAAAGAAAAGTAGTTTATGTATTCTATCCGTATTCTGGTACCCATAACACAAGCATAATAAGCTTAGCTTGGGACCAGAGGACGATGTGTGAAATGTCCATGAATATTAAAAAAAAAATTAGCAAAGAAAAACTGAAATGTAACAAAAATAATACGACAGATCATCGTGAATATTTTAACTTGTTATAAAAAAAAGTCGCTATTTTTGTATGTATATCCCTATGTGAGCTTCAAAGCTTATATCTTCAAAACAACGCAACAGATTTTGACGTGGTTTTTTTTATTAGATAGAGTGGTTCAAGCGAAAGGCTTTTTTAATAAGTTACTAAAGTTTGATTGTTAAAATCCATGCGTCGCGGGCAACAGCTAGTATACTATAAATAAACCTACATAGGTATTTAATTTTCTCACAAGTTTTCTTAGTTGTTTACCTTACAAATATTATGATATGGCAAGGACGCTTGAACCATTTAAAACTAAAGTTCGTCAACATTACACTAGGTTATTGGCGGAATCTAGTCAATAAGTAATTCCTCAGTTCCTTTTGATATATGTATAGGTATATGTAGTTTATTGTATATGTAGTATACGTATTAATTACTAAGTATGTTTATATAATATAATGTGTGTATGTAAATATTATACTTATTCATTACAATTAGTGTAAAAATTAAAAAACTATTTTCTAATTTCACCTTTTAGTGATAAAGTTGGACCTGCCACATATTATCTCTGCACCACTGATGGTTGACAGGTAGAGAATGCCATTGGCCATTACCATTGTACATTTGCTAGTGCAAAAAGTTTTAAATAAATAAAATAAATACATATTATGTTTTTCTAAAAATAAATAGTTGTTTTTACAAACAATTGTTGGCATTATTATTCTTTGTTCTATATCTAGGTTCACAAATTTCAAGCAATATTCATTATAAAAGCTGACTGACATGCGCTTGTTAATGAGCCCAGTAATCGTCCACTGTTGTCTCTCTCCAGGCACTAATTGCTGCACTCTTATTAAGGTCGAGGCACTGCGCTTGCAACTGTTTAAAATGAGACAAATAAATTGTTTGAATAAACTATTTCGAAAATATATTCTTGCTTGTATAGAACGCTGATGAAACAAAAAAAATTAGCGTCTATTCAGGTATGGTCATGTAATAAGACGAGAGGAGATGGGATTTTTTGCGAATGTTGGGTTTTATCATCATCGTCTATAACATCAAAAAACGTCATGTAAATTGATTATAATTTTAACCGGCTTCGAATTGAACTATTTATTTGTAAATTAAATTATAGTGGAAAAAGTGATCACCGCAAGCGGAACTTGAACCCACGACCTCGGAATACCGTTCCGTCGCTCTTACAACCAGTAACCAATTTATCCACTACAATGTCACTCGAATGAGTCCACATCCCATTTACTGTTGTTTATGTTGGCACGGCCGCAATACCTCAGTCGGTAGAGCGACGGAACGGTATTACGAGGTCGTGGGTTCAAGTCCCGCTTGCGGTGATCACTTTTTCCACTATAATTTAATTTATTAAGTAAAAACATAGCATATCAATTGCAAAATTAAATTTAAATTGCTTTATTTATTTGTATTTATATCTTTTGTATTTTTATTTTATTTTTTATTATTTGTAACCTGAATTTTCAACAGATATTTTCTTTTATTTTATTTCATTATTGACAATAACGACGTGGCTGTCATTGCTAAAAATATAACTCTTAAATTTGCTTTTTCAAAGTTTTTTAATTAATTAAATTATTGCTATTTACTTTCTTGTAATAAATGTCCTATACGTCCACTAAAGTTATTTGAATATAAATATCAAATAGCGTCACAGAAAATCTCATTTCCTTGATAAAAATGTACTCATTTATATCTTAGAATATCAAAGAATTCAATGTTGGTATAATACCAACGTCAAAAGTTTTCGGCATTGAGATCTGACAGGAGCTTTACTAGATACACGCTATTGTTACCGTCTATAGATATCATACGGATGGGAAAATACCGAATAACACTTTGTTACCCTCTTCACTTGATGTTCCTACCTTTTAACATTGTAGGCTTTACTAATAATATAGAGATTTTTATAACAAAACTGATAAATATGTTGTTATGCATTATAGTTATACACTAGTTCTTTTGATGCCAGGGAAAAATTACAAAAGTAAATGTTTGAAACTAGCGCGCACATTGCCTGTCTAAAGCATGTAAAACATGTCTGTGTAATAACGTAATAAAGAAGGATAAACAAAGAAGTATAACTTATTTTATATTGACATAAGAAATTTCAATATTTTATATTTTATACTAAATAAGTAGTATGAATGGTAGGTACTCTGCATGGTGACAGATTAAGAATACAAGTATCACCGTCCGTTTTGCTTCCCAGGGCTCTGTAAAAGCTAGCTAAGAATGAGAGACGGAAACCTGAAAAATAAACCCTGTGCCAACACGCCTGGTCAGTGTTGACAATACTCCGTTTCAAAGTGGAATGCCATTAGGCTGGAGAGAGAGATTGAGGGATACTAAATGAATGGATATGTATATATCATTTATACCCATACGTACTACTACATCTATACTTATAATAAATCTGTAGAGAGGTCAATTCTGTACATGAAATATATTTTCAAAATAACTATCAGGGGGTGATTAGTGATCGATACTGATGCCAAAAATGCAATCAGTAAAATTTTTGTCTGTTTGTCTGTCTGTCCGTCTGTATGTTCCTTATAGAAACAAAAACTACTAGACGGATTTTAACGAAACTTAGTACAATTATTCTTCATACTCCTGGGCAGGTTATAATATACTTTTCATCGCGCTGCAATCAATAGGAGCAGAGTAGTGAAGGGAAATGTTGGGAAAACGGGAAAAGGTGCTCCATTTTTTAAGCTTCCGTCGCGTGTGCAGCCTTAATGGTTAAAGTTACATAGAAATCATGTATGACGGAAATATTCTACATAAAATTGTCTAAAAAATATCCCGAAACAGCACATATCTATATTTTATGGTTGACTCACAATAACACGTGTAACTCCTGATAGCTTAGCAGTTCGTTCATTCTGATTATATTTCTTTACTCTTACGTTTATAATACTCTCACTCAAGCAGTAGTTAAAAATGTTGCAAAAACTAAATTCTACGCGGACGGAGTCGAGGGCAACAGCTAGTACTACATATTATTTGAATTTTCAGACTTACGCCAGGTAACACGTACAAGTAAATTTACATCCTTTAGATGGCTGCGATATACTTTATTAGGTTTCTTGGGTCCAGAAATTGCTTGTAGATATTACCTACTAGCATGTCCATTCTAGTTTATTTTAGAAAATAAATATCCCAAAGGTGCAATAAAAAGACTCCAGAGAAAAGTAAAGACTTAAAATAAGAAATAAGACTTAAGATAAGACTTCGGAGTTTATTTTTATCACGTAATTACTAGTTTCTACTACTTCATGAAGGCAATGTTTGTGAAGGTAATTACTGAGGAACGGTACGATACTATAAAAAGTCTGCTGTTGCGTTTTTCTAAATGAAATAACTCAATAAAATCTTTTGGCCAATCTGTGGTTTTTTGATATCTTTCTTGATATCTAAAATGTATGTGACTGACTAAGTGTGTATATCTCACTAACATAAAAGTAGTTACTTCAATTTAAGTAAATAATAATTTTGTTTGTACAAAACTAGAAAACACGCTTGAATATCCTGAATATTGGTACCGATTCTACGTACACAACTAAACTTTACTTAATTAAAAAATTAAAATTGATAGTATCACAATTCAGTAACACAATTCGGCAATGTTAACAGAACTTTTTTATTAGAAAATCTGTGTATCATACCTAACGGACTAACGATATAAATTAATAAAAATGTGCACAACGATATAGCCAATTAATCAAAATACGCCATAGTTGTTTTCATTTTTAGTTAGTTAAGTTAAGTAACATACACTAACACTAAACGCAATTTCTTTGGTCGCTACACACGCCCCCCCCTAAATCGCCTCACGCGCCCTAACAGGAGACAGTGTTTGTGCACATTGTGCACAATGAGTATGAGCGTTGCTCTCGTACCTTTTTCAATGGGGGGTCGCCTTATAATGTCAGCTCCTGGTGAATATACCTACTCTGAGTATACCTACAATATTCACAGTATACACTACACAGCTACAGAAAATACAGAAATACATTTACATACACCACTGTTTTCGTCGCGAATTACCTTCACATTCGTAGCGATATTAAGTGAGTGAACGATTTTATAAACAATAAAACAGAGAAACATTTGAACAGATTTTATTGAGGGTTTTTTATACAACGTTTAAGCGACGTGACGTAAGTGCTATGCTTCAGAGTAACAGCATAGCTGTTCGCTAACATTGTTATATACATTGTTTCGATTTAATATACATATTTTATGTAACATGTATAAATGTATAATAATACATTTTACTCCCCTAATGTATATAATCAGTTGAAATAAAATAGAATACAACAACACAAAATGTTGTTTGATGGACAAATAATTTGCTCCTTAGTTCAAAAACAAAAAAACACCCTTTATTTTTTGTATATTATTGTGTAGTTACCAGTCCTTAATGTGTGTACAAAAATTCAAATCATTTCGACTTATGCTAGTGCCGTTACATATATTACTACATAGATAGATACGTCCCGCGTGTTAGAAACGTGTTAGAAAAGCGTGTTAGAAACAAAAATAAAATGAATTGTTAAGCATAAAACTTAGGTCTGACTTTTTAAATTACGAATAATTTGAAAGTAACAAGGATAGTGGCCATTGCACCATGTATTTATAATAATATCATTAACATATCAATATCATTAACAATGAAACAAGCATACCTAAATAGTTTAAAATGATATGGATTAACACAGATCATCAACAGACCCTCTGCATTGTTTACTGTTAATTATGAGGATTAAATTCACTACACTAAAGAGCAAATTATATTAAAAGGTTTTTGGACATGCGTAACATATTTTTACGTGTCTTTTGGTGCAGTGGTTAACGGATGCTCATTGGGACGCGGTTTCGATTCCTACACTAGACAATTAGCATGATTTTAGAGTTAGTAAGAGTAAGCACCCTGAAGTGGCAACGAGCAAGCCACATCGCTCAACGATCCGACGACCGTTGGGGGAGGAAGTTCGTAGAGTGGCGACCACATACCGGATGACGCTGCGTGGGATAGCCCCCAACAAAGTGGACTCAGTGGACTGACGACATGATCAAATGTGCAGGTAACCGCTAGCTGAAAGCGCAGGACTTCACTTTTAGCGTACTATGGGAGAGGCCTTTGTCCAGCACTGGACGTAAAAAGGCTAATGGATGGATGAATTTATTAAAATTATTGCGTTTATTACTGGTGCTTTTTCCAATTAATAGATGTGTGCATTCAATTGTAACCGAAATGTGTCCATTCTTTTAAAATGAAATGTTTTTGCCCACGAACAATATATTCAATTATTGTCTCTTATCGGATCCAACAGCCAGCTATCAGTTATTAAATTCACAGGCATGCATGACGCGTATATATAAGTATGTAGATATAGTTATGGAGGTGTGTGTTACAGTATAGGTACCTACTTAAAGTCACTTGTGTGTTCCAAATACCACCAGCAATGTATTTTAGCAAAATCAAAAGTAAAGTATTTGACTGAACATAAATTTACTAGATTTTTATTAACTGTCTGTTAACGTCTTAACACACACTGTTTGCTTTGACAAAAATACTGCCGCGTCAGCGGGGTGCCGAGGTAACGTACACAAACACGATAACGTAATTTCATTGGTCTTTACGCACGCCCCGCCCAAAATCGCCTCACGCATACTGAGACACGGCTGTGTCTGTACACAATGAGTGTGTTCATTGTTTTCGTACTTTTTTCAGAGAAGGTCGCCTTTTATGTAATTTAAACTGTTGTTGGATTAACGCTCTAAGATTAACGTTAACAACGGAATATTGAAAGCATAAGAACAGAAAAATACCTAATAATAGCGAGTAGTGCACGCAACCGTCTGGACTATGCAGTATAACAAATTTATAGTATAGCAAAACTTTGTGGAGTAATTCCAGAAAAAAAATGGTTATAACATTTTTTATTTCGAAGAATAAAATTATCTGAAAAGATATGCCTACACGTCTTGCTTGAGAAAATTAAAGTGATTGCTGTTTCTCGTCTGTTTTCAGCGCAATGTGTTGATTACTTTTTAATGACTGTTTGATGAGAGAACGAAAATTATTGGATCCCTTTAAGGAAATATTACTATATTTAAATTTAATAAATTGTAGCTTGCTGGTTGTCTAAATGTCTATCACCCACGTATTATATAATTTCTTCGTCTTCATGGCCCATAAATTGTTTAACTGCCTCTGCATCGGGAAGGAATTATTTGTTTGATTGGTTTTTTGGTTGCTAGATTTTACTTATATAGGTACTTATTATAAATCAAAGTCGTTATTTTTGTATGTATGTCCCTATGTGAGCCTATCTACTATATAAAAATAAGTCGGGTTTTCCTTCCTGACGCTATAACTCCAGAACGCACGAACCGATTTCCACGATTTTGCATTCGTTGGAAAGGTCTCGGGCTCCATGAGGTTTATAGTTCATTTTTTTTTAATTTTTTTTTAACTTTTTTTTGGTATGGCAAAACAACGTTTGCCGGGCCAGCTAGTATAATATATAAATAAATAAATAATAAAAAAATATTCTTCAAAACTACGGAACGGATTTTGATGCGGTTTTCTTTAACGCTGTTCATCTCAATCATATTGTTAACTTCTCTGTTTTTCGTCTTTCGCGGAACATGTCATCTGGTATGTTATTACAGAAGAAATAGAGTGGTCACATTTGGATTCTTAATCCGTCACCACACAGTGATGTTTCATTCATCAGCCGTTTTCTATGTATTGCTGAACATAGAGTTGGAACGCCACAACGCCGGACTCAACTTGCGCCCTGCGCCTTCCTGCCCCCTACCTATCTCTTTACCTTGTTGAGGGCCACCATCGTCCGGCACGTGGTCGATCCTATCTTCACTAATGGTCATCAGTTCAAAAATTAATAAGTAGGTACAAGATATAAAAATAACTATGTAACAAAATTGGTCGCGGAAATCCAGCACCTGCTCACTTAAGCGTAGGTTGTATAGAAAAAAACTTAAATACTAATAAAATCTGAGTAAACGTTTCTCGCTATTTTATTGCTTGTATATTGTTTACTTTTTATGAATTCCCATCTGCAGCTCCTGGAAATTATTTTTACGACGTTTCTTAATATATTTTAGGCACAATAATATTACCTTTTAAATAGTAATCATCTTTACATAATATAAAACAAAGTCGTTATTTTTGTATGTAGTATTGTAGGTCACTATGTGAGGTATGTCTTCAAGACAACGTTTTTTTTAATTAGATAGTGTGATTTAAGAAGATATCTTTTTTTGTATAATTTGTTAAAGTTTGGTGTATATTGGGGGGGAGGGCTTAGTAATTACAAAGGCGCGTGAAACCGCTGGTATTAGCTAGGTTTCTTATAACTATACATATCTAAGTAGAGGTATTATCTTTATTTATTTTATAGCTATTAGACCTAACTTATTAAAATGAAAAAATATTTGGCTCTTAAAGCCCCAACTTAAGAACCCTTAAGGCCTCGTTGTTTTTAGTAAGAAATTATAAGGCTAACTCATAGCTGGGGTGGTCGTTTCAAATACTAATCTTTTTCGTGTAAGCCTGCTTTTTTGCATAATCATCAGTTTTTAGGGTTCCGTACCCAAAGGGTAAAAACGGAAACCCTATTACTGAGACTTCGCTGTCCGTCCGTCCGTCCGTCCGTCCGTCTGTCACCAGGCTGTATCTCAAGAACGGTGATAGCTAGAGAGTTGAAATTTTCACAGATGATGTATTTCTATTGCCGCTATAACAACAAATACTAAAAATAAAATAAAATAAATATTTAAGGGGGGCTCCCATACAAAAAACTGATTTTTTTACCGTTTCTTGCTCGATACTAATAACGTTGCCTTATGTTGCATAGATAATGGTACGGAACCCTTCGTGCGCGAGTCCCACTCGCACTTGACCAATTTTATTTTATATAATAAGTTACCAAGATTTTAACAACAATTGCTTTAGTGTGAATAGTAATATCGGGCAATGATTTATTAAATACTAGCTGGCCCGGCAAACGTTGTTTTGCCATACCAAAAAAAAAGTAAAAAGAAAAAAAAAAGAACTATAAACCTCACGGAGCCCGAGACCTTTCCAACGAATGCAAAACCGTGGAAATCGGTTCGTGCGTTCTGGAGTTATAGCGTCAGGAAGGAAAATCCGACTTATTTTTATATAGTAGATTAGCTGTTTCCTGCAAATTCGAACGCGTGGAATTTCTAAACCAAACCCTAGGAAATTATACATATAAAAGCCATTAAAAAAAAACCGCATCAAAATCCGTAGCGAAGTTTCGATGATATAAGCTCACATAGGGACATACATACAAAAATAACGACTTTGTTTTATAATGAGTAAAGACTATTAAGTTTATGTATTTTACACATTGTATTACAATAAAAATAACACCATTTTGAAGTTTGATTTTGCTAATACAAACTTAATAAAACGTAAAGTATGTTAAAATGTAAAATAAGAAAGTAAGTTACCGCTCATAGAATATCGTTAAAAGCTTTGACAAAGAAAATATGTTCAACAAATTTCACAGTAACTTAGTCTTCTATAGGTACTGTAAAGGTCGTGATCATTGAATATAACCTATTCAATGATACAGGCCACATATGGTTTATTTTTATGCAAAGGGTTCAATGCCCCTACAAACTTAAAAATGAAGATTTTGTCATCCATAATATTCGCCTTCATAGCGATCTCTTCTAAGTAGTAATAAAATTCCTACAGACTTTTTCGATTTTGACGGGCACTATAAAATAGCTCCTGGTAATTTAACTATCCAAATTCATCCCTAAATCTAACAAAGACTTCTTTCACATCTTTGCACGTCATTTTAATGCCCCGGAAGAATGTAAGGCGTTGCCCCTTAAGAATGAGGGCAATAGTGATAGTTTTTCTTCTTCAGACGAGCACCTCTAGAAAACTACTAAAGCGTAGAACATTTCTTCAAAATCATCCAGACACTCCTGTGCACAACCGCCGAAAGTTATCGTGGCTAGTTCCATCTTCGTTTTAATTAATCTATAAAAATTTAATAAAAAGATACGGCTACTTCTCTGACAATTAATATTTATCCTGTGTCGACCCTTTGCTCGTCAACACATCCCTGGGCGTAGGGGCTTGCTCATCAATTGGGCTGCTATTACCCGGCGCGTCTCCACCAAATTGTGAAGCCTCTGCTTCACATAAACCTTCTTCTTGCAGAACAATACATTTACTTCCCTTCTAGGACTTGTTAAATTTACAAAATAAAAACATTTAAGGCTTTATAAATAATTGTATTGTTTTTAAATTCATATTTGTTTCACAATATCTATTTTTTCATCATCCTCCATGTCCTCTCCAATCCCCCCAAAACCTTTCTTTTTCTCATTCCTTTTTTTAAATATCTATTACTTTTTTAAAAGTAAACCATATGTGGCCTGTATCATTGAATAGGTTATATTTAATGATCACGACCTTTACAGTACTGATCATACCAAAGTAATTTAAATCACGTTTCAGCCATTGACGGATTATATTTATGACTTTGAAATTAGGAAAATAATTTATATGTACCTGTCTAATCTCTATATATCTAAAAAAGAAATAGAGCTCGTAGAGAATATTCTGTCTCTTTAAAAAGCATAAATTCTTAGCGCTTCTCTTCATAAACAAACTTAAGAATTGTAATTATTTTTTTCATACAAAACTCTTTCTGTATAGAGTAGAAAGGCGAGTAGAGGTAGAGACCATTTGAGATTACGTAGCGGAAAAAACAGATTCGTACAAGTTATTTGAACCCTTTTACCTGTATTTTATTATGCCTGTAATATTTTTGCTTATAAAACTTCTTGCAGTGATAATCTTTAAACA
This sequence comes from Orgyia antiqua, assembly GCA_916999025.1. Lineage (NCBI taxonomy): Eukaryota > Metazoa > Arthropoda > Insecta > Lepidoptera > Erebidae > Orgyia > Orgyia antiqua. Next base: position 29,133,882 of record OU779862.1, read on the forward strand.
AAGTTTATTTTATCTTCCTTTATCATACAGCTTAAAATGCACTAAAGTTATCTAAAAAGGTTAAAGGTCATAATTATGTATGTGCACTACGTTGAATGACCCTAAGGCTATAGAAGCACGATTTTCCCTCTGTGCAATAAGGTCTAAGAATGACGGTCGTAAATTTCATGTACTCGCTAGCAAAAAATAGTTGTTAACTTTACAGTTATTTTTTAAGCATAAAATACGTTGCAGGCTAAACTGTAGGTACATACTAACATACCTACAACTATAAAGCTAAGATGCGCTGATGCTGCAAGGGACTTCATTAGCAATGCTATTTTTATAGTGGCATTATATCTAAGTATTGGCCTGTGACGTAGAAACACGACGTATTATAAATAATTAGTTATACATTTAAATGCAGAGAGTAACAGCTTTCTTAAAAATTCAATGGTTTCTAGACTTAAAATAATAATATTCGCGGACATTTTACACAACGTCCTTTTCTCCCAAGTAAAGCTTAATGCTTATTATGTTAAGCAAATATTTTGACAAATCATTAGATCATCTATGTATTTTGTTCGCTACAACTGCATTTTCAACTGTCTTTTCATTTTTACTCTAATCAAGGAGCGATTTCAGTAACGTAAAAAGAAATCAGGTGTTAGCGGGATCAAATTGTAATCAAGCGTGCCTTTTTTTAGTTCCCTATCAGAAAACGGGACCCCATTACCGAGTTGTTTTTAACTAAGTAATAATTTTTTTATCATATATCCTAAAGCAAACGAATAAAAATTACAACGAAAATGTCAGCAAACATTTAAAACTTTTCGTAAGAAAGTTTTGCTTAACCTTTTACAAATATGGTTGCATCTGTTTCAAAAAATGATAAATGTCGCCATTTTCGCGGTTCAATACTTTTCTTTACTCGGTAGAAGCAGTAAATCAACAAGAAATTATTACATATGAAATTTATTATCCGCTAACCTTAGCTAACAAAAAGTTTTTATGCCATATTTCTATTTCGCTGTTATCTGTTTCTTCTTGGTTAGTTTAAAAACTAAAAACCACACACACACTAAGTATAATTTGATCTATTAAGTAAATAAATACGCTCCAACAAAAATTGAACTCACAATTTCTCTAATCTTAATATATTCGGTTGTTATTATTATGGCACTTTTTAAATATTTTTATATTTTATTAATTTCTTTGTATAGAGATTAATCACATGGATTGTAACAGTTCTAACGCAGTAAGCAGAGATGATCATACTTATAGATATTTTTTATTCATATATCTATTAGGTGTATCCAATTATAAAGAGGTTTTAATCATAACATTACAGCCTATTAATCATTGGTGAGTTAGTAGTGTCTTAGATACAGAAGTTTTGCTAGAGCTGCCTCGATAAATAGTAGATTGCTTGAGCGTAATCTGTTATTTATCATTACGAAGCAACATCATTATCATCATCATAGCATCACGGGTGGGCAGAGACTATAGAGTGCCATCAGCTACGATTCAAACACACTTCCTCGGCTTCACCCACACTCATACATCTCATCATCGCTTTATACACACTCGACACGACGGTTGTAAGTGCTACGCACTTGATCCGAAGCAACGTCTAATAAAATAAAAGTAAAAATAATGTTTATGGTTACCATCACCAATTCATTTCTATAACACTGTTTACGACTCAGTCGTTCAATATAAACATACAAATGTATAAATGAAGCCTTCAATCATTCAATCAAATATATCACGATTTACGCTCTTCAAACAATCATCAATATTTTATTACGTCACTGTCTTTTTTTATTACCATTTCATTACTTATTATATATCAGAACAACTTGACTGGTTTGATAGATCATTTCTTATTAAGATTATGGAAGCCAATATTTGGAAATAGGTACTTTATATCAATACATTCAAATAAGTATTTATACAAAGGCATGTGTTTGTGTATTTTTATCTATCTATCCATTAGCCTTTCTATGTCCACTACTGGATATAGGCCTTTAACACAGAACACATGTATCGCTTGCTTCTGTAAGTATCTAAGCGTAAAGGAAGATGTTATCAGTGTGTGTCACACACGCACCGAAGTTAGCATAAGACATTAATGTAAAGTTCCAGACTGAAATGAAAAAAAAACTCTCATTTTTAAAATTAATCACGTAAGATTAATTACTTACATTTATCATCTTTGGTTATCTTATAAGTTAAGCGTGTTCTTGTACGTGTGCTTGTTGTACGCGATAACAAACAGTTAATGTTATTTATATCATCTCGCCGGAAAAAGAAAGCAAATCGTTATCATCGACCTTGCCCTGCAAATTGCTTAATATCGTGTTTACTTTTTATTTAACGGAATATTTTTTACTTCTTCTTTTTAACTTTAATTGATGTATTCGCCGTTGATGTTGATGCCGAGTCCGGCCCAATCAAGGAGCTTGAAGATGTCTTCCAATGTGGCGGTGAATAGTTTCGGGGAAATTACGTCACCCTGTCTCACACCCTTCTGCAGTGGAATCGGTCTTGTGCTGCCATCCTGGATTCGGTCTGACATGGTAGCGTTTCTATACAAACACTTCAGCGCTTCGATGTACCGGTAGTCAATTTGGCACCGCTGGAGGGACTGCAGCACCGCCCAAGTCTCGACTGAATCGAAGGCCTTCTCATAGTCCACATACGCTAGACACAGAGGCCGATTATACTCCTCAGTCTTCTGTATAATCTGGCGCAGCGTATGTATGTGGTCTATGGTACTAAAGCCTTTTCGGAAACCGGCTTGTTCGGGAGGCTGGAAGTCGTCGAACCTGCGCGAGAGTCGATTTGTAATGACTCTCGAAAACAACTTATAGATGTGGCTCAAGAGTAAGATAGGTCGATAGTTTTTCAAGCGGGTTTTATCGCCCTTCTTGAAAACCAACACCACCACGCTCCTGGGTCCACGCCTCTGGAACAATGCCCCCGAGGATGACAGAATCGAACAGCTTCTGAAGGGCCACAAGGACCGGCTTGCCGCCCGCCTTTAGGAGCTCCTTAGTAATTCCGTCGTCGCCCGATGCTTTACTGTTTTTAAGCTGCTTGAGAGCCATTCTGATCTCGTACAGGCTGACGTCCGGGATGTCTTCGGTATAGTGCCGCGTTAGCTTGGATCGTGGATCTTGGACCAAGCCGACAACAAGAGTTTGGGATGACTTGTACAACTGTCCATAGAACTGCTCGACCTCACTCAAGATCTCATCTTTGGAAGAAACCATGTCACTCCGGCACCAGTATCTGTTGGCAATGCGATTCTCGAAGTTGTCGACCACTACGTCTACCTAGGACAAACTGTCCAGCTAGGCAAATCCAACTTCGAGAAAGAGGTCAACCGACGAATCCAACTCGACTGGGCAGCGTTCGAAAAGCTTAGGCATATCTTCTCGTCCAATATTCCGCAGTGCTTGAAGACGAAGGTCTATGACCAGTGTCTGTTACCAGCGATGACATACGGAACAGAGACGTGGTCTTTAAATGTCAGCCTCGTAAATAAGCTCAAGGTTGCACAGCGTGCTATGGAGAGGGCTATGCTCGGTATTTCCCTACGGGATAAAATCCGAAATACGGAGATCCGTAGGAGAACTGGCGTGTCCGACATAGCCCGAAAGGTTAGCACGCTGAAGTGGCAATGGGCAGGCCACAGAAAAGTCCTAGAGTGGCGACCACGTACCGGACGACGCAGCGTTGGGCGGCCCCCGAAAAGGTGGAGCGACGATATCGTCAAGGTCGCGAGGAGACATTGGATGATCTATGGGGGAGGCCTATGTCCAACAGTGGACTGATAGAGGCTGATGGATTGATGGATAAAGTTTTTTTTTAATTAAAGAGGTGAAGTATGAAGTTGTTTGTTGTTTATCTTGGTAGTTTGAAATCATCTTTAAGACTGTATGTACCACTAGCCTGTCCTCGACCAAGATTGATTACGAGTAACCACTGCCTATTCAGGCCTGTTCATAAGTAATAATAAAAGTTTTGCCAAAATAAGTGACTTTGCAAAAACATGATCTTAAAAAGAATAATAGAATACTATGAATCAGCAACTTTTTTTTGTTTGTTAGTTAGTGGAGCCAATTTTTGACCTTGCGGGTAACAGCTACCTAATTTTATTATATACTAGCTGTTGTCCGCGACTCCGTCCGCGTGGAATTTAGAAAATTTTCCCCCTTTTTTGCAACATTTTTCACTACTGCTGCGCTTCTACTGATCGTGTTATATAACCTATAACCTTCTTCGATAAATTTTCTATCCAACACTGAAAGAATTTTTCAAATCGGCCCAGTGGTTCCTGAGATTAGCGCGTTCAAACAAACAAACAAACTCTTCAGCTTTATAATCTTTATAAATATAAATCTTCTGTACGTGTGTTTGTAATTGAACTCCTCCTAAACGGCTGGACCGATTTTGATGAAATTTTTTGTTGTTGGTTTTTACACAGAATTGTATGGCAAAACAACGTTTGCCGGGGCAGCTAGTATTAGTATAGATTGGTAATATTTATATTTTAGCTAAGATGGGTTTTGTTGTCCAAACGTAATAGATTTTATTATCTATAAACATACACTATTTAAAAAATATCTTATACAAACCAAACTATTTTTTACGGATTTAGACGCGTGTATTTGTTTAAAATTTTGGCGCGACGTTTCGGAGACTTTGCATACATTCGTAAAAGGCGCAGTTTCGTAATCGTAAGAAAAAATTTTACGCTTAAATTACATAAAGAAGAATTGTTCTAGAAACTTTCAGACAAAAACGGGTTCCTTTATCGCATTTTTGTACGGAACACAGGCCGCATACATTTTCTTTATCGCCATTAACACGTCTTGACCCTTTCACTGGACTTAGTAAAAAGTTTGACTTGTTCTTTTACGAGAGAATTACTACTGTCCTTAGATGATGGTTTTATTGGCACTAAAATTCATAAAGACCTTTTAAGTTTGTTTCAAATTAAGCTTTTGAAAAATGATGAAAAATATTCTCTAACAATTGCGCGACTCATTTGTTTATATAAAACTACTTGTTACGGATTTAGACGCGTGTATTTGTTTTAAATTTTGCCCCGATGCGATGTTTTGACTTTGCAGTCATTATGGTCACGGGTGAGACTGAGCTGTAGTGTCCTCTACGATCGAAATTTAAAGCGGAAGTTTAATGTGCTTTGTAGTATCTCTATCGAGTAACGTTCCGCAGTTGTGCACGGACCTCCTCCACTTTGGGAGGGATTATGGTCTACTGAGCCGCGCTTACCAGGCGTGTTGGCACCAGGTTTACTTTCGAGGTTTCCGTCTCTCACATTTTTTACAGAGATGACATCCTCTATGTCATCTGTGTAAAAAATGACTGCGTTTTATAATATGGATAATTATTATTAATATTCAAGGTTACATCAACACATGCCGTCACAAAACAATACGTTATAATGAAAAAGAAAATACCTGAACATTTATATTTAAGAAATAAAAACCTTTACTTTTTGTAAAAAATACTTGTAATTTTTGTAACATATAAATGTATGTATATCCCTATATACTTTCGAAACTACACAATGGATTTTGATGAGGACGTTTTTGTTTTGGTAATTTGTTAAGACTTGGAGTATATTTCAACTACTATAAACGCGAGTAACACCGCGGGCAATAAGTAGCTTGTTAATAAATAAATTAAGCTTTACCAGTGACAAGATAAGATGTACAAATTACCTAGTGTAATTTTATCCCATAGGATTGAAGATCTAAGTAAGTTGTTATAGTTTTGTTCAATATTATATTGTTATTGGCTATTAGGATGAGATAATATTGCTCAGCGGCCTCTGGGTATAGAAAAGCTATTATACTATCATCACAGGAAGTATATATTCTACGATAAACAACGAACTAACTATATAAAAATAAAGTTTGTGCATTTTTAACCGACTTCGAAAAATAAGGAGGTCAAATTCGTCTGTATGATTTTTTTTTTGTTTTTTTTTTACGTTTGTTACTTCAATACTTTTATTTGGAAGCTGGCGGTTCCCGTGTGGTCCCATTGGCACCAGGTCAGGATCTGATGCTTATCTCCAGAGAAAATATCAATAAATAAATATAAATATACGTGGACATTTCACACAACGTCCTTATTATGATACAAGAAATTCAAACTTTTATTTTATCCATCGATCACTTGGATATCCGTTTGTATATCGAGTTAAACGCATTTGCTATAACGGTGTCTTTTTTGGTGGTGCTATATGAGACATTTAAGAGATACGGTACATGACAGCAGGCAACTTCTATGGTGCAGCGATAGTGTAGCGTACTGCCGTACACGAGGCCGTGGGTTCAATCCAACAAGAAAATTATGTTTGTATCATTATCGTAAAATGTACACTAAACACTCCGCCCTAATGTGCTAAAAGAACCATTATTTTTAAAAAGACGTATATCTAAATCAGGTTACGAATATAATTCGTAACCTAATACCCATATTACAATCACAGTTGTTATAGCTTAACTAGTTTTTGTATGCGACTTCGTACGCTTGGAATTTAGAAAAATTTCCCCGTTTTTGGAACATTTTTAACTAATGCTTTGCTCCTATTAGTCGCAGCATGATGTTATATAACCTATAGCCTTCTTCGATAAATGTTCTATCCAACACTGAAAGAATTTTTCAAATCGGACAAGTAGTTCCTGAGATTAGCGAGTTAAACAAACAAACTCTTTAGCCTTATAATATTTGGTTAAATTTGGTCTAATTTGGAACCAGATGCCATTGAATGCTCCCATAAAATATCATCTTCTGGAATAATGACATCTTTCAAATAAGCCCTGTGTACTGTTGTTGTGTCTACCGACAACACTCGTTAGCAAAGTGTAGTTAACCAATTACTCTACCAATATAGAGCCGGTCCCAGGACTACACAACAAATAGAAATGTTTTGAAACATCCATTTCACCATTCAAAGTTAGAGTTATATTAGGAAATGAGCAGAGAAACAAGCTAGATATACAAATGCATATTCCTTTTTCCCTTCGGGTAGGTGGAGACCTATTCCGGCGTTTCCATTTACCTCCGCCGTGTTAATGCCTTAATCTCCGCTTGGTCAAACTTCTTAAGTACATGTCTTTCGACAATTATCAATATCCTCTTTAAAAATCACAGTGTACACCAATAATGCTCCGCAAATCGTGCTTTTTCGCATTGTTTATTCTACTTTCAAGCTTCTTCTGTGATATATTTAATTAGAAGAGCAATGAACGTAATTTTTCCAATGCATATTATGAATACGAGGTTGAAATTATTTTTAAATTAATTTACAAATCATACATATTCTGTTTAGAAGGGTCTCTTTGAAATAGCTCAGAACCAGCATGACGTAAAACAGAAATGCAGATCACAATATGAACACCCGTGAAAAGTGAAATTGACTTGCAAATCAGCTCCCCAGTGCGATGGTTTTGCACGCTGTCAGGTCAGATCGTGGAATTAAACAGATTTATACATCAGATTTTGCATATTTCAGATTTTGTTCCTTCACATTATTATTACTGAACAAAATAAAATTATTATTTCAATTCAGTCGTTAGAGGTACACTTTATTAAACCAGGAAAATGTTTAGCATTTACTTGTAATCAGTAACGATTACATCTCTCTCTCTCAAGCCCGTGAAGCTCCCACTGTTGGGCACAGGCCATCTCCACTTTGGGAGGGATTATGGCCCATTGTGGAGCGCTGACCAGGCGTGCTGGTATAGAGTTTATTTTCGAGTTTTCTGTCTCGATAATTATCACGGATATGTATGCTTGTAACGAATTATACTTCACGGTTTTAGTTTTTCGTGACCATTGTAAATGTACGCTCGTCACTTTTCCCACGTGACCTAAGAAGTATAGTTTCAAAAATAATGATTCAGGACACAGTCATGTAATAAGTATGTTATTAATAATAATTAGTGACATTTAAATGACACTATATTAATTACTGATATAATAACTAATGAAACTTAAATGAAGTATTCCTGACTTAAGTACTATGAAGACTTTTTTTAAATCGGCCATATAAAAAACATATCTGAAACTGTCTAAAGCTGTTGAATCCTGCAATCAACCAAGATTTATTGAGTAATAAAACTAACTGCCTATTCAAGTCTAATCGCAAGTATTATTAAAACTTTTGTTGAAATAAAGCGATTTAGAAATTACTTGGCCAAAGATCTATCTAATAGAAGAAAAGACGTTCAGTGATATAGAAAATTATTAGAGACTTTTAGTAGACGTATTTTTATAAACTACATTTAAATTAATATCACAAATACATGTAATATATATAGGTATACTCAGTACCTTAGATATTCTTTTATCAATATCAGTACCTACATGTTATGTACTGAGTGGCACCTGACTATCTTTTATCTACCAGTAGGTACTTTAAGTACAAATTTATAAATGAAGAAAATATTACAATATTAAATTACATACATTTTATTAAAAAAAAAAATTGGTGTTCATCCGAATTCTGGTAACAATAACGCAAAAAATAAGCATATTTTGGGACCTTTACTACATGTAGGAAAGTACTTGTAGGAAAATTGATATGAAAATATTACAAATGCTATACTTAATAATTTAAACTAGCTGGGCAACAGCTAGTTTAAAACTTCGAATATATGGAATTAAAAACCAAACCCTAACAAATTATAGAAAAAACCATCATTTTGAATCACTCTATCTATTACAAAATACTACATCAAAATCCGTTGTGTAGTTTTGAAGATATAAACTCACATATGGACATACATACAAACCTAACGACTTCGTTTTATAATAAGTAAAGATATAACCTTAGTTTGTGAATCGAAAAACTTACTTGTGTTGTTCTTTTTATTCGAAAAGTACACTAGATTATGGATCAAAAAATGTAATAAACTAAAGTAATTTATTAATTTTGCAATTGACATGCTATGCTTTCATTTAATAAATTGAATTATGGTGGAAAAAGTGATTACCGCAAGCGGGACTTGAATCCACGACCTCGGAATACCATTCCGTAGCTCTTCCAACTGAGCTTGTTGCGGTCGTGCTTTTCAGTAATCAAATTAGGCCACCACATTCGTCACTTTCAAGTCAAGTCAAGGGTTCAAGTCCCGCTTGCGGTAATCACTTTTTCCACCATAATTCAAATTATTATGTAATAAACTAAATTAATTCTAGTTGTTTTTTATTTTATTTTGATAAGTATGTTATTATAAAGTTAAATGTACACAATGAAACCTTTCAGAAAACAAACAAATCTGTTTGCTCAGTCCAGAGTCACGCTAACATTATTTCGGGTCACGTGTGCATAGTATTAAATATTCACGTTTCATACGGTGACGGCATGACTCCTTACATTTATATTATTTTATACTAATTAAACCATGCTTAGGACATAACTTTGAAGACTTACTATAAAAAAATTTTTTTAAAGGTTTCGTACCAAAAAGTAAAACGGGTTCATTTTACTTGGACTTCGATATTCATTCGTCCGTCTGTATATCTGGAATTGTGATAACTAGAGAGAAGTTTTCACAGTTTATGTATCTGTATCAGTTCATGCTATGATTACAAATACTCATCTTTATTAAAGTAATTTATTAATTTTGCAGATGGCGCTCTATAGTCTCAACCTACCCCCATGGGAAAAAGGCGTGATGTTATGATGATGATGGTGCAATTCACATGCTATGCTTTTACTTATTACAATTGCAAAATTAATAAATTACTTTAGTAATGAAAGTTGCGTCATTATTTTTAACCCAATTGTATTCTGTAAAGAATACTAGGTGGCTGGTCGAGATTGTTGAAAAACATTCTCGATATATGGCGTTGTACGTAAAAAATACGATATTATAAACTCAATCGAGTGACGATTATGGTGGCCTAATTTGATTACTGAAAGCACGACCGCAATAAGCTCAGTTGGCAGAGCTACGGAACGGTATTCCGAGGTCGTGGGTTCAAGTCCCGCTTGCGGTAATCACTTTTTCCACCATAATTTCATTTATTAACTCATCTTTATTATTTGCCTATCCTTAAGCCATTATTTGGGATCGGAAATATGACGAATATATTATGATTATAATGGTACGGAACCCTTCATGTATGAGTGCAACTCGAACTTAACGATTTTTTTTTATATATAGGACTAACTGTTGCCCGCGACTCCGTCCGCGTAAAAATTAGAAAACTTTTCATGCCTTTTTTTCGAAATAAAAGGTAGCCTATGTCCTTTCTAAGGGTCTAAGCGGGAAAGCGTAACAGACAGACAGACAGAGTTACTTTCGCTTTTTTAATATTAGTAGGGATTACAGCACTTACACTACTATACCAAACTTAAGATTGATGTAAAACAATATAAAGCGTACACAGTAAAAAAAATAACTTAGAGCAGTAATGTTTCGGGTTATGATATCACTTCTTCTCTCCAACCCATTAACGTCCCACTATTGGGCTCGGGCCTCTTCCACTTTGGGAGGGATTATGGTCTACTGTGCCGCGCTGATCAGGTGTGTTGGCACAGGGTTTATTTTCGAGTTTTCTGTCTCTCACAGAGGATGTTTTTCTGGTAACAATAGCTGACAACAAATCCCTTAGCTGGCTCTTACAGCACCCTCGGGAGGAAAAGAGGTGGTGTCACTTGTATTCTTAATCCGTCACCACACGGACAGTGATATCATTTATAAGAGCAATTCTATATTATGCTTGATATAGTAGGGAAATCACAGCCAATTGCCATCAATACCTATTTATAACTCTATTGAAAGAAAAATATCGCATATTTTATCGCATAACAGAGCGTAGCTAAGTGCTGGATACGTCAAAAGACATTTGTGTCAAATTACAATTTTATTTCTACAGAACGTATTACGGTAATAACGCAAAAAGGCAAAGAATAATGCTCTCGTTCAATATTATAAAAGCGCCGAGTTCCTTGGTCCGTGGTAAAAACAATATATCTAACGTAAGAGTAATGTTGGATAACCTTAAAAGAAGAATATAAAATGTAATTGTTACCAACCATAAAACATATTATATGGAAATATAAGCTTTAGAAATGTATGTAATAAATTCTTTTATTTTGTTATTTTTACCGATTGTGACAGAAATAGATTAAAATTATTTATTTTGTGTGTTTTTGAACAACATTTATCGAAAATAGGAAATTAAACTAACTTATATCAAAATTCATCAACCATAATATTATAATTTATTCTCCGCGTGGTGTAAATCTTATTATTATATTATAAAAATATTCTCCGTGTGGTGACGGATTAAGTATACAAGTGTCACCATCCCATCTCCTCCCAAGGGTGCTGTAAAAGTCAGCTAAGGGATATTAGACACAGATAACATCTTCTGTGAGAGACGGAAAACTCGAAAATAAACCCTGTGTCAACATGGCTGATCAGCGCGGCACAGTAGATCATGGTCCCTCCCAAAGTGGAGGAGGCCCGTGCCCAACACTGGGACATAAATGGGCTGGAGAGAGATTAACTCCTATAATGTCTTTCTAATTCTATAAATTATCGCGTCTGTAAAAGTCCTTAAGCTTAACAAGTCTTATAAAACAAATAAACAACTCCTAGGTAACCCATATAACTAACTAAAGCCAACCAAACTCGACTAATAGTTAAGAATTAGCTACTTTAAGTAGTACGACAAAACTAAACGGACTTCAGCTATTTTCAGCAAACTTTGTAACACATTCTTATCGGATATTCATTAGTAATTTACGGTACAGTACATCAAGTTAATATCGTAGAAAATAGTTACCGTTATCGGTACAGATCGTATAATTAACCATTTATTCTTACAAACTTCTTAATTTCGAATAAGCAAATTAGTGAAAACGGATTTTATTACAGCGGTTCAGATGGTTCAAAAACTAAAAAGATACGCTTGAAAATCCTAAATATTATTTTACATTATTGCATGGTCATTGGCCTTTAATGTGTGCAAAATTTCAGAGTGATCTGACTACTGCAAGTGGGTGAAAATTACTTTCAAAGATTCCGTTACATAGATTTATACCTACATTGATAAGTACCTACCGAGCTAATAAAATTGTGTTAGTAAAAATATAAGGAAACTCACATACTACAAACATTTTTCGTGTCATCACATCATTATTAATTATTGTAATTTTTACCATGTAAACATTGAATTATTACAGCTAACTTAAGCTCTTGAAATATTGCAAAAATCCATTAATAAAGGGCTCTTATTTTTCTCATCTTAAGTTAAAGCATGTCGTGGTAATTATTCAAATCTGTTATCTAACGCTGCTTTTTAATGAACGTATTTGGTTGTTGAACATGATTACAAGAAGATTAGGTAGGTACTAATTAAACAGACTTGCATAAGTAAACGTTACTTCTACTAGATGTTAGTAGGTATCCATATTTTTAAGAATAGATATGATTTTTGTTGTAAGAGAGTTTTTTTGTTTAAATAAAACTAATTTTTACGCGTATATTTGTTTTAAGTTTGTCTGTGCAACCAATTTCATGTAAATCGGTTCAGTAATTTTATCGCGAAAGAGTGGCGGACAGGCATACGTTCGCATTTATAATATTAGTAAAGATTTATAAGCCTTTTCTATGTGGATATCGAGCCACAATATAGAATAGCAACACTTTATATTCACCGAACGGCGACGTGGTATCTCAACTGTAAAATCATTTATAGTACACAGAAAGTATCGTGGATATTTCCCAACGGACCTATTGTTTCCATGTCCATCCAATTTTATCCATAGCATCACCGATCGTTCGTTATAACTTTATAGATGTCAGCAATAGATCTGTGTTCTATTAAAACCTTTGAAAATCATGATTTATGTATCCCTGTGCTGTATAGATATTTTATTAGCTTGAAAATTTTTAAAATCTTATCAAAGGGTTTAAAAAAAGCCTTGAAGCGTAATTAGTAGTATTGGTAATGCTTTTTGACGTTTATGACTTTTTTAACTCAAGATAAATATTTGGTCACGTATTTACAAATTTGAACCGGGGTTTAAGAGTGAAATTGGGATTGTTCATAATTTTTTACCTGCTGTTTTTATGCTGCTAATTTCTGAAATAAGGCTCTACATCGGATTGATTCTACTGTTTCCAGAACTGTTTCCAGTGGAATATACTCATTACACACTACTTATACATTTGATGAAAAATCTAATACTAATTTCACAAATGTTCAAGAAAATCAAGTTCCGTTTTGGTACAATAGCATAACACATTGAAAGTGAAACAAATTACTTACATAGCAATGTTCTTCTCTCGTGTCGCGATATGACTTTTCTTTTTCACTATTTCATATATATTATTTCATTGAATAACATGTTCAATATTGTATTATTAACGGGTCGCAGCACACATGTTTTATCACCGTCTGTCATTTTACCTTTGATTATCGTTGCCAACTGTAGCGTTATTTCCTACCTGTGCTATTCATAATCGGTATAAAACATATTACTTTGTTCTGACTTTTATTATTTACTTTTTATGCATTGGAAACCTAACATCAGGTTTCCAGTGCATATTATATTCTACTTTAATTTCCAGTTATGTAGTTCAGAATGTACTGAACCTTTAGCCCATAAGCGGCCACAGATAAAACAGCATTTGTATATTTAAATGCCAAAATTGTCTACAGCAGATTTTAGACTAATAGCCAGTCTTATTTACTGATACCTACAGAGAATAGAGTTAAAATCTTATCGATATATAGGTGTACCTAATAAAAATCCCAGCCTCCTCAATATTACCCAGCTTATTTTACCTATATGAGCATGCGTCTGAAACAGGCCATTTTATTATTCTTGAAACAAAATAATTTTTGTATATCATAAAACATATAATAAATAGTATCAAATATATAATATAATACGAAGAATTGCATTCGTGGTCGCATATACGGTATAAACTAAAAATTTCAATTTTTATAATTTATAGTCGTACTGCGATAGTCTGACCATTTTACGAGCGACTACGACTATAAACGGACTGAGCTATATCTATACTGAGGAAATTGAAAACTTGAACACAAATCCTTGTTTATTTACGTAATAATGCTAACGATAAAACTGAACTCGAAATCTTTGAAAATGAGAATTTAAGTAATATATTCTAAAAAATAACATACAAGTTCATGAAGCTAATACTAATGGCAGCAATATGTATCTATTATTGTTGTGTCAAAAATAAATTAAAATCAATGTCACAATGACGACATGTATTTAGATTTCATTGTTATTACGTTCATTTAGGTTCTTATTATCTATATTAATTAAAATCGTTATTCTAACACAATAAACATAGGTACTATAAATAACATTATTATAAAATTAATTTAGTTAATTTTAGTTAAGGGCCTACATCAATATTATCGTATATCATCGCCGACACGTACATATTAACACAGCCAGTAGGCACAGAAAATGAAGAATTAGGGATAAGTACTTTTCCTATTTACTCAAAATCTACTAAATATATTTTAATTCTGATTTACGTGTTTCTATATATAATAGTTACTTATGTTTTTAAAGTTATTTCATTAGTTAATACGCGATAATAGACCGACAAATGAAAAAAATAAAAATTTTGAGAGGTTGTTTCGCCAAGATTTTCTATCGAGAAAACTTTTTTCAATCGTGTTTCTGAGTTGATGCGATCCTAGATCATATATTGAAAAAACATATACTTAAAAATTAGAGCTCTAGCCATTCAATCTAAAGAAACAATGAAAACTTCGTACATAGAAAAATGCACGAAGCTATTTTGGTATCGTCTTAACATTACCGAAATGTGATAATGGCGGTTTAGTCTCGTTATTTAAGACGGTACGATGCCAAATTATGCTCCATACAAAAGTATGTGGTAAAACTTTACCAAATTTGTGTGATAGACGCTGCAACTTTATCTAAAGAAAACCGAAAAAGTAGGTTTTTCGGATCGTCATATTTCTTTTAGTTATTATGTTTTGAAAAAAAGAAAGTGATAGAAGCATACATATACTCTTTATCTATAATATAACGCAAAAACTATTAAAATCGGTTTAGCTTTCGCGAAGAAAAAATGGAAGTACGAAACGACTTCTTTTTTCAAAGAATTTGTAGGTAAAATCCGCTTCATCTATATTTTGTCCCTTTCAGCGCGGCGCTCGGAAATAGGGATAGCAATACCTAAGGCAAATACCTAAATGAGGAGTACAGTACCCTCTTAAGTTGTGGAAATAGAATTGTTTATTGTATATTGTAATAAGTGTTGATTATTTTCTAACGAATGCTTAAAGGATAATTTACTGGTCATTTTATCGAAGCCGAAGTATATTATGATTTACGAGTAACGAGAAAGTTATTGGTTTAGTGCCATTTAATACATTTGATGAGAATCTTGACATTTTCACTAATTACAACATTTCCTTGACATTACATTACTGTCCCAAATAGAAATAATTGGTCAAGTGCGAGTCGGACTCGCGCACGAAGGGTTCCGTACCATTATCTATGCAACATAAGGCAACGTTATTAGATCGAGCAAGAAACGGTAAAAAAATCATGTTTGTTGTATGGGAGCCCGCCTTAAATATTTATTTTATTTTATTTTTAGTATTTGTTGTTATAGCGGCAATAGAAATACATCATCTGTGAAAATTTCAACTCTCTAGCTATCACCGTTCTTGAGATACAGCCTGGTGACAGACGGACGGACGGACGGACGGACAGCGAAGTCTCAGTAATAGGGTCCCGTTTTTACCCTTTGGGTACGGAACCCTAAAAAAAGATTGTTAAATTTTCCGTGTCTCACAAAACATCATGTCAATGTTTTTACCTGCTCAAGGTTGGGTATCTTTTAATAATAATGTTAAACAGGAAGTTGTTCTATTTCTCAGACCATTAATGTCCCACAGTGCATTTGTTCAGAGAGTGTGTCACAGTTGGGCTGGTTCTCCTACTTTTTGGGAGGGTATTTCGTCTACTAATGCCGCGCTGACCAGGTATCGGCACGCGGTTCTGTTTTGAACTTTCAGTCTCTTAGAGAAGATGTTATCTAATATATAAAATTCTCCTGTCACGGTGTTTGTAATTATACTCCTCCGAAATGGCTCGACCGATTTTCGTGAAATTTTGTGTACATATCCGTTAGGTCTGAGAATCGGACATTTCTTTTTCATCCCCCTAAGTGATAAGGGTTGTCCACCCCTGACATTTGTACGGCAAAACAACGTTTGCCGGGTCAGCTAGTCTTATATATAAAAATTAATTGCTGTTCGTTAGTCTCGCTAAAACTCGAGAACGGCTGGGCTGATTTTGGTCTTGAAATATTCATGAAAAGCTAGGGATGGTTTAAACGGTGAAAAAATAAGGGGAATCTAAAATTCCACGCGTACAGAGTAGCGGGCATGGGCTAGTCTACTTATAATATCGTTTAGTTGGCTTTTACAGCATCCTGAAGAAGAACCTGATTGGTGACACCTGTATTCTTAATCCGTCACCACACTGAGAAATCCAAGTTACAAATTTTTATACCAAAGTTCCTCATACCGACATCTGATATTCAAATTAAATGCAATATGCTAAGGTATAAAGTGTCAACTTTATGGTCTCTACTTAAACGGCTGCTATAAAAATAAAAGCTGAACAGCAGAGCTTTACAGAGTCAGCTTAAGTTTAATCGAGTGCAGATTTAAAGATGTATGTACCTACGAGGTCTCTGAGCCAGTAAAAATATAGTTATTTAAAAACTACCAGTTTTAAGTTAAGTTTGTATAACAAATACAGAGTTTATTAGAGAGATCATTGCAAGTACTTACGCAATGGAGGCAATTAGAATCTAAGTATCAATGAATGAGTTGATGGTCTTATTGACCTTTGGGTATACTATACGAAGATATATACGCATAAGTTTTGTAGCTTTTGTATTCTTTTTTTTCTAGCGATACAATGCAGTATGCTTGGCATACAGCCAATAGTACATAGTTTTTTTGGCAACCTCCCTATAACAAGGTAATTTCCATCAATTTCGTAATCTGTACTTCAACGTAGGTATTTCAATTTTCACGTTTCATTTACTGTTCTATAAACTGTCCACCACTGAACATGAATGTTGTCCACCAGCAGGAGGGTTCCAAATATTTTATGAATCTCACAGAAGAATTTTGTAGATTGGCTTAGAAAACTTTTGTCTCTCTAACTAAATCAATTTATCCCATAGCACCATGGCAGGGGTAATGATACGTGAATACATATTCCAGAAAAGTACAACCTTGTTTCCAGTGTGAGATTCAAATGAAAGATGTAAGTGTAACACATAGTGTTGTAAGTACCTACGTACCTACTTTTAGAAGGTTTTAGACTAATCCCTCTCTCTTTCTCTCTCATCTCTAGGGTCATGGACTGGTCAGAACATTTACTTTTATTCAACAAAGAATAATAGAACAGGTACAAACATTCAGCTTTCAAAGTCAACTAAAAGGGTTCAACAGTAGGCGTGGAAATATATGTGCACTGCGAGTACATCGAATGCGAAAGGGTTGAAAGGTTGATAATGAAAGCACGTTGTACAATAGAATCGCTTACCGTTGGTCGTAAATTTTCTGTACACACTGAAAACGGACTACAGATATTATCAACAATTCTATTTGGAAAAATACTGGATTGAAACAAAATTTATTTTACTTGCAAATAAACAGAGGTACTTTACGCCCAGTGACATCTCCAGTTACATAAATCTTTGATTGTAGATATGTAATGTGAATATCTATAAGTCAGTCAATCAGTTTATTATAATACCTAATGAGTTGACGATACAGTTGCAAACCAAACTAACCAAAGTCGTAGGTTTCAGACTTAGATTACTCGAGACTGTGCCCTAGACGATATAAATAAAATAATCAAAGTTTTCAGGTTAGTTTGACCTAAGTATCTTATTTATGCGGGTGAAGATGTAAAATAATCTATACATATTTTTTAACTTATGCTTCACAAAATACGTGCTCTAGCAAATAGATATTAACGCCGCGCGCCTTCTGTTCACAATTAATAAGTAGATCACGTAGCGGTCAACTTATTGAGTTTAAGAAACAAATAATTGGATTTTCTAAACAAGTCAGAAACTGATTTTAGAGATCACATGGGTAATATCTGTGTGTTGCAAAACATCTTTATGCATAGATTTATTTATATTTTAAATAAAATATCTACGAAAATGAGTCAGTAAGTAGGATAATTTACAAAATTTTTACTTATTATAAAACAAAGTCGTTATATATGTATGAATGTCCCTATGGGAGCTTTTATCTTCAAAGTAGATTTGAAGATAAATATAAGCTCGGACAACATCGCTACGGATTTTGATGCGGTGTTCTTTTATGGATCGAGTGGTTCAAAAGGATGGCTTTTGTAAAATTAATTTGTTAAGGTTTGATTTTTAAATTCCACGCGTACTTACGAAGTTGCGGGCAACAGCTTAGTGGTAGATAAAGTTTAAGATAATTAAAACAAGTGATGAGTGTATTAGAATGGAACTGCATGCTTCAGTAGGTACAAGTAGAACCACTACTAAATTTTTTCAGTTGTGGAAAACATTAACGAAAAACCTTAGTAACTAAGAAAATAAAGAATAACAAACAGTTAAGTATATAGAAGTTGAAAAAGCTGTTGAAAATGTATAAAAGTATTCTTTGAGCTTTATTTTGTTGAAGCGCTGTTTGATTACTCAGCGCTTAACTTTCGAGTATGTAACAGAAAGTTTAATATAGGTAGTCGATTTAAAGCGCTACTTTTATTACCTAAGTTTTTCAACATATAGTTATCAAAGGTAGGTATGTATGATAGAAATAAAATACATATTTGTTAAATTTTATTTCCCAACTATGTATTTTAAAAAATATAATTCTTCGTGTAACCCACTGACACGAGCCTGGTGGCGGCAGGAGGGCCACATTTGGATGACGGGGGACCTAGCGATCGCCCCGTCGCGTTGAGCCCCCCGTAAAGAAAGGGGGCCACCCTTGCCGGGTCGTGGTAAGGCTCAAGGCACCACCATGGCTCGGTAGGGCAGAGAGAGGAAAAAAAACTGGTTCCAGAGCCCAGATTTATTTAGTGATTTCATTTTCGCGGACTGTTCAACTGTCGCGGACTCAATTGCTAGGCAGGACAGTTTTTTAACTTCAATAAAATAATATTTAGTTTCATACAACGCCTAGATATGTAAAAAGTAAGTAGTTTCAAAGCAGTTGTATCTAGTAATTCCAAACCAAATTAGCACAGATTTCGTTTGTAGATATTAATATTTAAAAAGTCGAAAAACTGTCATTCTCTACATAACAAATGTTATTTTGTAGGTGTAAACTAAAGTAATAATTGTATTATTGGCAGTACGGTACACAGCGTACAAGGCCGTCACCGTAGTCCTTAGAGATTAAAGATCTATCAAACTTGTTGTGTATCTTAGCTATAATAATAATGTTTGGTACCTACAATATTTAAAATACATCTATATTATGCCCTGCGCTGATATTTCACACAACCTCCTCTAGTCCCAAGTAAAGCTTATTGTTTTTGATATAGATACTAAATATACCTACGGATACATTGTACGGATATAACTAGTACATAAGCAACTTTTTTTGCAAATAAAAAAAAATTCTCCGGTGCGGGAATCAAACCCTAGACCTCGTGAAAAACGGTATAATATTAAGCACTGCATCATGCGACCTCTTTAAAATTTAGGTAAATGAGCGATTTCTTTTTAGCTAAAAAAACTTATGAGAAGCTTCCAATTTTGGAAACACACCAAATGCGTCCTCGTTCTCTATTTTTTTTTAATATTATTAAAATTTTATTCAGCTTGTAAGATAATATCTTACCTACTTTATCAAAAAGTTGTATCGTCAAAGAGCCATTTGATAATATGTTGATAAAAACATTCTTTGAAATTTAGTTTTGATACATATAGAAGTTAATGTTATTTAATCCGTAGAGTTCTCATTGCCTTTCAACAAAGGTAAATTGTACTTTCCACTTAAACGGGCAGAGGTCATCAGTAAACGTGTAATAAATAAATAATAAATAAATAAATATTCATGGTCGTTCCACACAACGTCCTCTGGTCCCAAGCTAAGCTTATTATGCTTGTGGACCAGAATACGGATAGAATACATAATATACTACTTTTCTTTTGTAAATACATACTTATAATAGATAGAAACACCCAGACGCAGTACAAACATTTGTATGACAATAATAAGAACAGGTAATAAGTATCTAAGCATTACTCGCACGTACATAAAAGCACGTTTTTAGGGTTCCGTACCCAAAGGGTAAAAACGGGACCCTATTACTGAGACTTCGCTGTCCGTCCGTCCGTCCGTCCGTCCGTCTGTCACCAGGCTGTATCTCAAGAACGGTGATAGCTAGAGAGTTGAAATTTTCACAGATGATGTATTTCTATTGCCGCTATAACAACAAATACTAAAAATAAAATAAAATAAATATTTAAGGGGGGCTCCCATACAACAATCATGATTTTTTTACCGTTTCTTGCTCGTTACTAATAACGTTACCTTAAGTTGCATAGATAATGGTACGGAACCCTTCGTGCGCGAGTCCGACTCGCACTTGACCAATTTTTATTCTACCTCTATACAACAAGTTTACCGAACGTGGAATTACACGAACTATTGCGCAAAGTCGGTAATAGGATACTGTTTTACCTTCTGGAACCCTAAAAATGAAACACTGAAAAACGTTTGTAATTAAACGTCTATTTTTCGATCAACTGCAGTAACTAATTTACTTTTTGTATTTGTTTTTTCAGGACAACAATGTACATGTATACAAAAATGAAAATAATGAGGTATGGAGTTCCCTAGGTTTGTTAGTTTGAGATTCAACAAATTAAATTATTTCTAATATTTTCTAACACTTGCACGACTCATTTGCTTAAATAAAACTACTTTTTACGGATTTAGCACAATGTAATATAATATAGTTTATGGTAAAAGTCTATCTTTATGGTCAATGTAAAATTAAATTGGATGTGGGTAAACCTAAACAAATAACCTAAATAAATAACTGATTGTAGAAGACACATTACAGCTCAGTCTCACCCGTGACCATGGTGACTGCAGTCTCCGAAACGTCGGGCTAAAATTTAAAACAAATATACGCGTCTTAATCCGTAAATTATTTCTGATGAAAATAAAAACACAAGAATAATTATTTACTTATATATTAATAGTGAACACAGTATTACAAACCACTTCCACTTTTTTTACTACTCAAATGACATAACGTTCTAAACTTTTAAAAAATAACGAGGAGTATGCTTAAATACTACAATAAAATTAACGGTCGGAATTAGGTAGAGTTATTTATACATTTACACCGCTTACATACAAAGAAAAAATATAATGGATATGCTTCAAATCTCGAGGTCAATGTAAAAACGGGAATTATTATTTAAACCACTGCACGCATAAAATTGCCGAGCTTACATTACATCAATGATTTCGGATGTCGTACCTAAATTACAATGAGCACATTTGGCGATGTTGCGAGATATTTAATTCGCACAATATAAAAATACAATAAAAAATTCTTTATTGTACACCAAAAAAAGACAAACTACAACCTGTAAGAAAAAACAAAATCTACTTATTTCAAAAACTAAAAAACACGCTTGAAAATAATAAATATTTTTTTCAAATTATTGCATTGTCATCGGTCTTTAATATATGTGCACAATTTCAAATAATCCGATTACTGCAAGTGAGTTAAAATCACTTTCAAAGATTCCGTTACATAGATTAATATATTGATAGATACATACTGAACTTATATAAGCGTGTTAAAAACAATAGCAATATAGAGAGCATAGAGAACGGACAACCTAATAAAAATACCGGGAATATCCATATTAATATTAACATTACGAAAGCAAAGTAACTCCACCTAATTCCGACCTTTGATAATAATGCAAATATCTCTCCATTTAAACCATTAGTTTATTTTAATTATGTGTTAAGAATCCAAACTGCTTAGAACAATATCATGCATTCATCCATCGACTCTCGGGCAGGTGTATAAGGAATCATTTGTTCTTCCAACATATTTCTATTATGTAACCTTATCTGAATCCATTAAAAAGCTTTCCGCCTTTTCAGCTGTGGCATTTGGTTCATTCTAAAATCAAATATTGTTGATTAATTAAAAAATTTGTTAGGGAGGGCAACAAAGAGGACTGATGATATCGTCAAAGTGCCAGGGGCCGCTGGATGCAGCTAGCTCTCCATCTCCATCTCTAACAGAAGTTCTCTGTACAAAATCCCTTAGCTGGCCTTTTATAGCACCCTGGGGAAGAAATGGAGTGGTGGCACTTGTATTCTTAATCCGTCACCACAGGGAAAAGGCTACCCTTTCCTTACTAGGGAGAAAATGGTAGTGACAAACATTACAGCTACATTTAACTCCATAAAATGTACGAATAGCATGTTGTGTAAACTACATTTTATCATTTCTATCTGCACTCAGCTAAGCAGCTTTAATCAGATTGGTTAGAATTTGTATTGGCTTTTGAGATAATACATTCAGCAACGCAATATCTCCCATGAAAGGAACCTGCTCTTCAACAGATTCTAGCTAATTGAGTTCTCTTCAAATGGATGAAATAGTCTTCTTGATTAAGTAAAGCAGTAGCTAGGATGTTTTTATATTTTTCCAGGCGTTCTTTGTAGTTATTACAAGAGTAAGTAATTTGTTCCTTTACAGTTGGTATGGCTAAATATTGATGCAGTTCAGAATTCTTTGTGAACCATGGGGCATTGCACATGGTCTTCAGTATATGATTCTGGGAACATTGTACGATTTCAACATTGGAATGGCTTGCGGATCCCCACAGTTCGCCATAGGTCCAAATTGACTTAATGACTGCTTTTTACACAAGAACTTTATGTTCCAGGCTTAATGAAAACTGTCTACCAATTAACCAGTACCAATCTCGTAATTTTTTATTTTGTGAAAAAAAAACATAAAACTTTTTTATACATACCTTTACTGTTTCATTGTTTTCATTTTGACTTTCACTTTGTTCCATTTTAGCGCCAGTTTGACTTTCACTTTGTTCCATTTTAGCGCCAGTTTGACTTTCACTTTGTTCCATTTCAGTGCCATTTTGACTTTCACTTTGTTCCATTTCAGTGCCATTTTGACTTTCACTTTCATCCATTTCAGTACTCTCTTCCGTGTTTACATTCTTTTTTTTAGGTGCTGGCCTCTTCTTCTTGTATTTCTCTTCAAATTTCACTATATAATCAGCTTGATTTGTATAATTCTCAGGCTTTTCTAGTAGGTATGTTGGGTGAACTGTTATATCTGAAAAGAATAATAAATACATACAGTTACGCCCTATCTCTTTAGGAATAGGTAGAGAGTATACTGGTTTATACTCTCTGGTGGGGGCATTTGTATTCTTAAAGTGTATTTCAAAAACCATAATACTATTCCTCATTATGTAGCCTAAAATACAAAAAAATCTGAACTGGAATTTAAAATTTAATTTGTTTGATTGTAAAATTTTAAGTGTATACTTGTTGTCATTATCAATATCAAGCAAACAAAACAAGTAAAAAAAATTGTGTTTGTTGTATGGAAGCTTCTGAAATATCTGTTGTTTTCTGATTTCTAGTACTTATTTGTTGTTGTAGCATCTACAGACATACATAATCTGTAAAAATTTCAACTCTAGCTATCACCGTTCCTGACATACAGCCTAGTGACAGACGGAAGGACAGACCGCTTTACCTTGTGGTACGAAACACTAAATAGTAATAAAAAATTCTTTAACACTTATTTTATACTTGCGCGACTCATTTGCTCAAATATAACGACTTTTGATAGATTTAGATGCGTGTATTATCGAAACGTCGGACTAAAACTTGAAACAAATATACGCGGTCTACCAGTAAAAGTGGTTTTAACCGACTTCAAATAAGGAGGAGGTTCTCAATTCGTCTGTATGCTTTTTTATGTTTGTTACCACATAACGTTTAGCTAGACGAAGTGATTTTAATGATTCTTTTTATTTGAAAGCTGGTAGTTCTTGTATGATCCCGTTGACACCAGGTCAAGTCAGGATCTGATAGTTATCTCCTAAGAAATCGAGGAAAACCCTCAAATTTCAAGGACACATGAAGTCGGTTGAACCTTTTTTTTAAATATACCCCCTCTCTCCCTCCCCAGCCCATTTACGTCCCACTCTTGGGCACGGGCCTCCTCCACTTTGGGAGGGATTATGGTCTACTGTGCCGCGCTGACCAGGCGTGTTGGCACAGGGTTTATGAAATGATGTTTTTGAGAATGTTATCTGAGTGCAATATCCCTTAGCTGACTTTTACAGCACCCTTGGGAGGAGATGGGGTGGTGACACTTGTATTCTTTATCCGTCACCACATGGTCACACGGTTACAATAATATACTCAATTATATTTAATTGAAAATGATTACCTGATCCTAGAACTTCATTAACCATGAAAGGGTACAGCCATCCAACAAGTGGTGTTTGACCTGCTATATAGTGAGCTTTCTGATGATAGAACAACAACCCATCTAGTTTTGGTGAAAAGTTTTCAAAGTGTGGTATTTTCATCATGAATCTGTTGACAATATAATTTTTTTTTTTAATTAATTTATAAATGTGAAAACGAGATGATGACACAATAATAATATTGACGAGCTTAAGTGTTAATGTGTGTAACGAAACCACAGCGTGATTTAAAAAAAACTGTACAACCCCATCTATCGAGTAGAGTAGTAAACTTCTAAGGTTTGATTTCTTATTTTTACGCGTACGAAGTCGCGGGCAACAGCTAGATTTGTAATAAAATAAAGTCGTTATTTTTGAATGTATATCCCTATGTGAGCTTATATATTCAAAACTACGCAGTGGAATATGATGCGATTTTTTTTTAATATACATTGGCATAAGAGGATAGTTTTTTTTTTGTATAATTCGTTAGGGTTTGGTTTTTAAATTCTACACGTACGAAGTTATGGACAACAGCTAGTATATTGTTACTCGCTGTTGCCTGCAGTGTTCCTGGCTTTTAAAACACTTTAGAAAATGTCAAACATAATCATATAGTACTAAGCCAACAAGAGTAGCTACATACGATGTTTTCTGTGAAAAATATATTGTCGTCGGAGTGTTGAGGTAATGCATACATTACGATATTAGTGTGTTAAGATGGTTATAACATGCGAGGCGGAATTTCAGAGCCGAAGGCGAGGGCGTAATTGAGCCGAGCATGTTATAAACAATACGCACGTATATCGTACGACGTTTTTTAACACATTTGCGAGGAAACAGAAAAAAAAACATTAAATAAACTCAATCTGTGAATGCACACTGTTGCTTTCCCGCCATTTTAACAGCGCGCTAGCGCTGCCTACTGACTGGCGCCGCGCGGCGATTAGTTCGAAATTTGAATAGCAACAGCGCGCTGCTCGAGTGGTGCGGCGGCGATCAGTTCCATATTTAAAATGGCAAATAATACTGTTATGAAATTTGTATGGACTATAACTTAACTGTTTGCTTTGGTAACACACGCGTTTTTATGGCCCGCTTTACATATTTAAAACCGGTGGAATTACATCAGCTTTACGAGCAAGGGTGTTAAAAACTCTATAACGTAATTTCATTGGTGGCTACGAATGCCCCGCCCAAAATCGCCTTACACACACTAAGAAACGGCAGTGTCTGTACAATGTACATAATGAGTATGATCATTGTTCTCACATCTTTTTCAGACGTTGTCGCCTTATAATGTCAAGTCCTGTTGTATTAACGCTCTAAGAACACAACAATCAAAGTTTGTTGACTTACTCATTAAGTGAATCCTGTCTACATGAGACCATAGGTAACAATTCAAATATCATCTTGTTTTTAGAGTTGATTGTTTTTACTTCTGGTAATTCTTCTAATTTTGATTTAAGCCAGTAGTGACGGAATTCAGTCTGTAATAAAACAAAATAACTCATAAATCGCAGATTTAACAGATGTTGTGTCAATTGCTTTACACACCCGGTTTGAGAACACATAAATTTCTATGTATGTGTGAAATAAGTATCTAAATGTCTCTAATATACGCACAATAATAGAACAACTATTTTGAATAATCACAAGCAGAAAAAAATACATTTAATTCGTAGGAATGCTAGCTAACAAATTCAAAATTCCTTATTTGTTTAAACATGGGTTTTAATATAATAGGTATCAGATATTGGTGGTAAAACAATAAAAAGTTAATTCCAACATGTTTGGCCATTAAAGGCGTACAAAAGATTGTGTTTTAAAGTAAACAGGTAATAATATGATTATAATATTATACAGTATCAAACTTAAATACAATGTCTGGATATAATATAATTTAATTAAAAAGAAATCAAATAATTATATACCTCACAATCGGTCATCGGTTGATTTTTCCAAGCCAACATATCCAAGATATACATCTTATTCAGAGATTTGACATGAAAACAATCCAACACAACACAATGGCCACTATTGTAAGATTGTTGCGAGCTACCACACGGTAACGCTGTGGGACATGCGTGGCGAAAATCACCACGGCTGTTGTAAAATTTTGTACTACCCTGAAATAAATGAGTACAATTTAAATCAAGTGTACACCCATTGTTATTATGTTGATGTGTAGTTAGGTAGGTCAGATCGCTCGACAATCCGATTTGCCATTGGGGAAGGAAGGTCCTGGAGTAGCGACTACATATCGCAAGACAGGGCGATCTGAAGACATCATCAAATTTGCAGGGAGCTGCCAGATGCAGACAGATAGCACACAAGCATGCGTTCTGGCGTTCTAAGGGAGACCTTTGTTTTATAATAAGTAAAAATAAATTAAGGTACTTACCCTATATGCCACTACTAAAGTTCTGACACCTTTAGGGCAAGGAACAATGACCCAATTTGATTCAAAATCTTCAGGTTTCTCAATCAACCATTCTGATTGCATTAATATATTTTTATATGTTAAAGAAGCTCTAGTAAATCCTGCCACATAAATGCTTGGCCTATAACAGTCCTGTAATAATAAAAAGATATTAGATTGCAACTCAAAATCAAGTCAATTTTCAGATATGCAAAGGAAAACCAAAATATTTGAAACGTCATCATCCGCCGTGACCACTTTTGCATTTAGCCGTGAACACTTTTGCATTTACAGAGAAAGTCGCGGTGCGCATCTCTACGGACCAAATGGCACCATATCTGTCAATATTTAAGGAATCGTATGGTATGTAGGTATGTATTTAATATTGACGAATAGATAATCCAAACTTAAAATTTTTATTTAGTTATGAATCATTTAGTGAATCAGTAGAGCAGGCAACATTTGAACATAGTCTGCAATGAAATCAATAAATCAACTAGGGACTACAATGAAATACAGTTGTTTAAAAATATAATATTTATGAGCACATTTTTTCTACTAGGCACACTGGAAACAAGCCCATGGCCTCGCAATTACGCCCCACACTCCCTACTCTACAATAAACTTGAGGACTGATAAGCTATTCATAAAGGCCATATTATTCTAACTACCCAGGGCCTCGTATAAATTTATTTATTTATTTACAATATTCATAACATCTTTACAAAAAATCCAATATGATGCTAGAACTACTTTACATAATTTTAATGATTTGTCTCTATAAATTTATGAGCATATAATGTGAATTCCTCCAAGCTGCAATGATAAATGTCAACATGTTTTGCTATTTTGTTGATGTTTGTTAAATGAAACATCACCCTGAATATTTAGGCTAGATTCAAATAAGATTTTATATAAACAAAAAATAATATATCTTTTTAAAAACTTACATTATAATTGAATCTTTCAACAGAACTGACTAAGTCTATGATACCTCTACTGGCATCTAACTTATTATTCCTGCTCCTGTAATTAAAAGATGAAATAGATTAAGTTTTGGTACTCACAATGAATGTGGCAGAAGAATTAAAGGAAGAATTAAATGCTATTAGTAGTAAATCATTTATTAATTACAAAGGTAATTAAGGGACATAGATTATTATCTATGTTACAACAGCTAATGCTTTTGTAATTTATATAACTAAATACCAAAAAATAAACACCAATGTCAACATTATTATTAAATTATTCTTGAGTAGTTCTAATGATTTAGACTTTAGACAGACATTGATTTTACCATGATTTAAAGATTCAGATTATCTCGACAATTCTCATCTCCATCTACACAGAAATGGAATAATTTAACATATGCTTGATTTTAACATAGCCAATCTTTGCTCATTATAAAACATGTCATTATGTCTTATGTGAGCTTAAATCTTCAATACTACGCATGAATATAAATGGAGTTTTTTTATACTATAGTGGTTCAAGAGAATAGTTTTTTTTCTACATTTGTTAGGGCTTGGTCTCTAAATTCCAAATGTATGAAGTTGCGGGAATTCATTATAACCAGTGTTTTTTTTTTCTAACACTTGCGCGACTTATTTGTTTAAATAAAATTACTTTTTATGGATTTAAACAAATATACAGATCTAAATACGTAAAAAGTAGTTTTATTTATAACCAAAGTTGTTTCTTTTTCCTATATGTGATCTTAGATAATCTTTAATACTATGTAATGGATTATGATGTAGCTTTTATTAACAGGTTCAAGAGGAATGTTTTTATGTATAATTTGTTATGGTTTGGTTTAAAAAGTAAAAAAACTGCATTTCTACCCGCTATTTCTTATTTGCACAGCAAATAAATAGAATCATTTTACTCCTATAAATTTTAATTTTAAAATCCACAAAAAGATGTCCATGAACTTTGTTTGGTACAACTTTCACTAGACCAGAAATTGTGAAATAGCTACGATTAATATGAAGTTGGAAACGATAGGATGTGAACTAATAAACTAATCCAAAAACTAAACTCTATTATTAAAATTAAAATATTCAGATAATTAACAAAAACGAATCTTATAATTATGAATGTACTTATTGGACACTAACCTTTTCTGGCTCTCAAGAATATTTCTTCGCCTCTTCTCCTGTTGATCGAATCTTCCCCAATTTTTGTATAATGCATCGAAACTCGTTTGATCATTTTCAGTGCCTAACGCCGTGCTCTGAAGTTGTTCTAATACTTCGTCCATGATGTTTTGATTATGCGACTGCTTTGTAGGTCGATGCAACAGTTAATGTCGCTCGCTAATGATGTGGTCAGTTATTGTAAATTACTTTTCAAATTAATCGTTTCTTTTCACATGAAACTAAAAATTTTAAAAACAAATCAACAAACATAGCCACTAGCCAGCTGTCACCTAAATCAAACATAGAGTACCACAAGAGTATCATAACTACACTATAGTATATTGTTACAAAAAAAAGGCATCTCCTGCATTTTTTTTACCAACGTCAAAGTGACCTCTGTTTTTGTTTTACAAAACAACACAACATACACCTATCAGAGACATTAATCGTTACATTTACAAAACCATTAAGTTTTATTTACAATCATGGTTTATTCTTATGTATATAGAAACAGCAGATACAAAATTATTATGTTTTTGTAGGTACAGCACTAATATTATAATAATAACATGTGGTCACTTAATCACATAATTCTGCACTGCATCTAATAGATAAATAAAACATAATAATTCGTGTAAATACGTTCGAACACCAGCTCAATTGAACATAATATACATGTTGTAAACATAAAATGAAATTAAAGCAAGTTGCAATCGCATACACAAAACAAGACACTATTTGCAATGCCGAAAAACCGATTTAACTAAACCATAGAAAAATAAACAGAGACCAGTTTATCAACATCGACAATAAATCACTGTAAATGTATTTTTAACGCAATCTAGTTGAAATAATTATAAACAAATGCAATTAATGTTACGAAGCACAGAGTTGACATGGCGCGGGCGCACCTGAAAAAACAGGCGAAACTTGGGTGCCACGACTGTTCTGACTTTCCCCCCACTGCTGACAAACTGGTGCTCAAGTCCACTATTTTGGAACAATTGTCATACCGGCACAATACCGGCACGATACCGTTGCAATTGAAGTCAAATATCCGTAGTCTGCTATATGCCGTCATAACGGTCTTTCAATGGTAATAGAATTGTCGATCTCTTTTATCTATGTATTGAATTTTCGGTCTCTTTTATCTATGGATTGTGTTAGAATGGTATGTATGTGTTGCCGTTTTTAAAAAATGCGTTAGTTGAAGTGATTTTCGAAAAACTACTAATAAATTTAAACATCTAATCATGCTAGACTTCGTTTAAATATATTTGTACATACTATTTATTAGTATAAAAAGCAATGTGAAGTTTAGGAGATTAGTAAATTGCAATAAATTACAAAGAACAATTTCTAATATTTCTATCTATCTATTTTTTATTTATGGCAATCTGTCGACACAGGACAATTTAAAAATATTACTGTCAAATTCAAAATAGCAGACTACCGAAACATTTCAGTCATTGAATTGCAATTGTGAAGCAGTTGTGTACGAGACTAGCAATTTATGTCACTTTGACAATTGTAAGACAATGATGAAGTCGTTATGACGACACATTATTAGTAGACTACCAAAAACTTTACTATTGCACCATAATGGTACAATAATGGTACAGTTGTGACACCGTTGAAATACCCGACTCAGGTGCTCAAGTCCACTATTTTGGAACAATTGTCATACCGGCACAATACCGGCACGATACCGTTGCAATTGAAGTCAAATATCCGTAGTCTGCTATATGCCGTCATAACGGTCTTTCAATGGTAATAGAATTGTCGATCTCTTTTATCTATGCATTGAATTTTCGGTCTCTTTTATCTATGGATTGTGTTAGAATGGTATGTATGTGTTGCCGTTTTTAAAAAATGCGTTAGTTGAAGTGATTTTCGAAAAACTACTAATAAATTTAAACATTTAATCATGCTAGACTTCGTTTAAATATATTTGAACATACTATTTATTAGTCTAAAAAGCAATGTGAAGTTTAGGAGATTAGTAAATTGCAATAAATTACAAAGAACAATTTCTAATATTTCTATCTATCTATTTTTTATTTATGGCAATCTGTCGACACAGGACAATTTAAAAATATTACTGTCAAATTCAAAATAGCAGACTACCGAAACATTTCTGTCATTGAATTGCAATTGTGAAGCAGTTGTGTACGAGACTAGCAATTTATGTCACTTTGACAATTGTAAGACAATGATGAAGTCGTTATGACGACACATTAATAGTAGACTACCAAAAACTTTACTATTGCACCATAATGGTACAATAATGGTACAGTTGTGACACCGTTGAAATACCCGACTCAGGGCCCAGGGCTCTGGTCAAATCACACAGACTAGCTGTAATCTGGTCAACAAAATATCATAGACTATATACATAGAATTAAGACCATTAAGACTATCACGAAGTATAGATACAAGGACTCCGAACGTAATGTTGAACGAATGGTCTCAATTTAAGGGACAGATTTTTTGCCGGTAGAGCGCGCCATTTTTCAAGAAGTACTCGTTTGAACTATTGACACCCGTGGAAAAAAATATTCTGAGAAACGTGGAGTTAAATATAAGTTTTAGGAAATTTTTAGAAATTTTTCGAGTGCTTTAAACCCAACAATACAGAGAAGGTCAAGAGATATTCTGATATTCTATAATAGCATCGGTACGTCCTGAATACTAGCGTAGCCAGTGGCAGAAAATAGAACTATGATCTGGGTTTATTATTGTGTACACGAAATATTATGGAAAAGCCTATACCGTTCGGACTCCTTGTATCTATACTTCGTGAAGACTATGTATAGCCCCCGTTTTCCAATCAGCGCACAATAGCGCATTATGCGGCACAATGCTCAACGTTGAGTGTTTCAGTTACAGCATCGCATCGCACAATCGAGCACTCTCAAAAGTGATGCGTGCAATCCATACCAACTTCAGCGACAAAAAATTAACAAGTATTTTTTCTTTAAATTGGCATTGATTGAAATTTTATTTATATAATTTTATTATCGTTAGTAATATTATTTATTGTTAAAAAAATTTTTAGAGCTTTCTTTTCGTCGGAGTTTTTTGGAAATATTCAAAGTTAATTCAAGCTGTGTTAAAAATAAATAAATATAAGTATGGATGAAGGTATAAACAATGACTTTTTTTATATTCCACACATATAATGTGAATACAATGTATAATTTAGAATTTTTTATTTTATTTTAAAACTAATTCACGTTCCAATGTTCCAATTAAGCGTCAGCATTGTGCGGCATTTTGCGGCACTGAGTCGCATTATGCTCTGCCATTGGAAAACGGGGATCAAAGCTAAATATATATATAACGATCTTTTAGATCGATAGATATTTTTTTTTAGTTCTAACAGCCCTAACACAGGCCAGTATACGTACTCTTTTTTTTTTGTTGGTGTGATTTGGTGTTTACTGTGATAAAAGATAGTATCAGATAGTCGATTACAAATTCCACGCGGACGAACTTGCGCAGCAGTAGCTAGTACCGCATATTTTCAAATAATGGCATTACCAGTATAAAAACCTGTCAAGTACGAATTGGAATCGGACACGAAGGGATCCGTACCGTTATAACATAATTTAATGGTCATATTCCCAGCCCCAAATAACAGGATAAAGAATGGAAATTATTTGTGATAAGTATTTGTTGTTATGTCAACTGATGTCTATATACAGTGAACATTTCGACATAAAGCCACCACAGTTCCACAGATACAGCCAGAGTTGACAAACCGACGTACATTTTAGTCTCAGTAACACCGTTTATCTTTTTGGTACAGAACCCTAAAAATTACGGCTGGCCAACGTTGGAAATAACCGCGACATTATTTTCAAGTTGTAAACATATTACCATTATATGCCACACAAATTGGTAATGCGCCTGGCAGCCATGTTGGTGACGTCATAGTGACGTGTAAATGAGAATAATATATGTAATATTATTACATTTTGTTAGCTGTACTTTTTCTTTGCTGATGACGTCACAAGGGTGTTAATTTGACAAGGTTCCAGCGCATTACCAATTTGCGTGGCTTATACCAAACGTCCAATCACTCTTGGAATTAGAAGATGGTTAACAGGTACAAAAGATGTTTAAATACACAGAATATCTATGTTTAAATATCTTTAGCTTAAAACCCCATAGAATCTTTAGAGACACACACAGTTTAGTTAGAGAATAATAAACAGCAAAGAAAATATGCGCTATTACTACTAGTGATTGATATGTAGTTTTTAGTTGCACTTATTTATTAAAAATATAGCGCATTAAACCAACGGAAGTAGTACCAACGGAAGTTCAAATATACTGCCAGGGCCGCAGCCCATATTGCCTGTAGGTATTCTTATTAAGAGTTTTCCCTCTCCAGACCATTTACTTCTCACTAGGACTCCTCCACTTCGGGAGGGTTTTCGGCCTACTGTGCCAGGCGTATAACCCGACGTGTCGGCATAGGGTTCACTATCAATTGGTTTCGTGTTTTCTGTCTCTCACAGAGGATTTTATCAGTGTACAAAGGCGTATGTAAAAAGGCGTATTATAAAATTTCTGATTATATTAAAGACTAGCTGTTGCCCGCTACTCCGTACGCGTGGAATTTAGGAAAGTTTCATGGAAATCCATCCAGTAGTCTTTTCGTCAAAGAACAACAGACATGCTTACATTCATACAATCCAACATTAAGAGGATACCAAAATAGCTTCGTGCATTTTTCTATGTACGAAGTTTTCATTGTTTCTTTAGATTGAATGGCTAGAGCTCTAATTTTTAAGTATATGTTTTTTCAATATATGATCTAGGATCGCATAAACTCAGAAACGCGATTGAAAAAAGTTTTCTCGATAGAAAATCTTGGCGAAACAACCTCTCAAATTTTTTATTTTTTTCATTTTTCGGTCTATTATCGCGTATTAACTAATGAAATAACTTTAAAAACATAGGTAACTATTATGTATAGAAACACGTAAATCAGAATTAAAATATATTTAGTAGATTTTGAGTAAATAGGAAAAGTATCCCTAATTCTTCATTTTCTGTGCCTATTGGCTGTGTTAATATGTACGTGTCGGCGATGATATACGATAATATTGATGAAGGCCCTTAACCAAACATCCAAATATTAGAGTATGGATAACAGCCAACAGTTTAAGTATTTTATTTTGTCACGCGTAATTCTTTTTTTCGTCATATCTCCTAAGATATTCATTTAAATTGTATGCTGTAAAAAGCAGTTATAATCTATATTAAACGTGTAAGCTAACTAAGGTATTTAATTTGATAAAAAAGATTACTATATACAGATAAATAGCTTTTGAAAACACCCTATTGAATTTGATAATTTTTGCGACATTATTATGGGTACAGCGGGTTTCCCTTAGTCGCGGACTTTTTTGAAGAACTATAGGTAACAAACAATTCCTCCATACATTAGTTTGTTGTACCTCACATAGATAAGGCAGCGTTTTCATTTATAGCTCGCACACGTCCGAGTTTCTCGGCAAATTTAATTATATCTCATCCAATATACAGCAAACCTCAACAAATTATGCAAAAAAGCCATCCTCTTGAACCATTCTATCCAATAAAGAAAACCGCATCAAGATCCGTTGCGTATTTTTGAAGATATAAGCTCACATAGGGACATACATACAAAAATTACGACTTTGTTTTATAAGAAGTAAAGATAAAGATAAAGATGATAAAGCTTGGGAGTAAGTTGCTCTGGAGCAATACATATTCTATATTGTAAAGTTTTATTAGCATTGTAAGTATAATTGACATTTAATTAAAAAAATATTGATTTGATTAAAAGCTCTGCTGAGTTTCTTACGCCAGTTCTTCTCAGCAAATTGCGTCCTGAACCGGTGGTAGGAAAAAAAAAAATTCGGACACGTCATACGCACATAATTTTTCTGAAAAATTGTGTCTACTTGATAAAGAGGATACCAAAATAGCTTCGTGCATTTTTCTACGTACGAAGTTTTCATTGTTTCTTTAGATTGAATGGCTAGAGCTCTAATTTTTAAGTATATGTTTTTTCAATATATGATCTAGGATCGCATAAACTCAGAAACGCGATTGAAAAAAGTTTTCTCGATAGAAAATCTTAGCGAAACAACCTCTCTAATTTTTTAATTTTTCATTTGTCTTTCATTCATTATCGCGTATTAACTAATAAAATTCCAAAGGGAAGCCATCCCTCTTAAATGGACGGAGGGAAAGAAAAAAAAAAAAACTAATAAAATAACTTTAAAAACATAAGTAACTATTATATATAGAAACACGTAAATCAGAATTAAAATATATTTAGTAGATTTTGAGTAAATAGGAAAAGTATCCCTAATTCTTCATTTTCTGTGCCTACTGGCATATTGAATAATATTGATGTAGGCCCCCTTAGCTGGCTTTTACAGCACCTTGGGAAAGAAATGGGGTGGTGACACTTTTATTCTTAATCCAAACGGATAGGGGTTCAAACTCCTATAATTTAGGTACACGCTACATGTTTGGGTCACAGATATACTGCTAATAGAGTGAACGTTTAGGTTTAAATTATAAAACATTTTTAGGGCATCAATATCTGTAGTTGGGTATTTTTACATTTTCCGCTTCACTCATTGTGGCAACAAAGAACTAGATTTGAGCTAGATGTGTATCTCCTTTTGTCCCTTCTAGTGTAGCGTGTTACGCTTGCGCACTCGTTTCCGTTTTGATGCTACTGGTGAACCTAGGCAACATTAATAGAGCATCGCATCAGGAATTACCACTGGCAGTCGTCGACCATTGCCAGCAATCTTCGTCAGTTGTGATCATTGGTTGTGATCAGTCGTTGTAATCGTTAGCAGCCTAGTTTTTTACTTTTGATAACTGCCTGCGACTGTCGTCGGCTACAACAGTAGGCTGTTGACAACTGCTGGTGACTGCCAGTGACTACTGACAATGCTGGCAATTATTGGCGACTAAAGACGAATAAATTAATCGATGATGAGACCCCTATCCCTGTCATCAATCAATTATCATATCATAGAGGAGGAACGAGAAACTGGGAACCGGGTGGTCTAATAATCGTGAGGCCCTGGGTATGTGGCCAGTGTGTCCAGTGAAGAAGACAAGAAAACAGGCCTGAGCATCTGTATAATATACCCATCCTGCACCAAGTTACTATCCAGAAGACAAAGAAGTATAATTTAGGGTTACTTGGTGCTTATGCACACTTTCAGAAAACCTTCTTAGTTCCGGTGGTTCCTCTTCCTTCATGGCGTTGCGGCCCTGTAACTACCACTACTGATTTACGCCTCTGGAAGTCGTGTCGTGGAGAGGTCGAATAGAATTTAGAAAATAAAACTGGAATGTTTTATTTTTCTAGGGTTTTGATTAACCTCAATGCCAAAATACAAAAGCAGTTAGTCTCCATTTTACATAAGTTTTGGTACTTTTTGAAGGCATCGCAATATAACAGGGATGTAAAAAGGACCTCGCGAACAAAAGCGATCTTATTTTATAATCTTATATATAAAATTCACGTGTCACAGTGTTAGTTACCGTACTCCTCCGAAACGGCTTGACCGATTTTTATGAAATTTTACATGCATATTCAGTAGGTCTGAGAATCGGCCAACATCTAATTTTCAAACTTTTTTTTTCTTTAGTATTGCAAAACAACGTTTGCCGGGTCAGCTAGTTATTGTATTTTAGCGAATTTACTGAATTAAGCCAGGTGGTGTTCGTACTTATTTAAGCCATAGGCCATAGCGTTATTTATTAAAATCAAACTGCCATTTTAATACACTAATTAAAACGTATTCAGATTCAACAACGAAAACTAAATGCAAGAGTAATTTTGTAAAAATGTAAATACCTCCTTTGCCCGATATTATGGTAATATGATTATGATAAGAAACTACATGGTGACTAGCTATTTAAAAATATAACAACGCGGTTAATTTTTAAATTTGCCGCTCAAACATTATGCGAATGACCCATGGGTCTTTTAAATTACAAATATTGTTTTATCTTTTTAAACAAATTATAAACGCAGTATATTGTACATATAAATTAATTAAATCATAACTTATTTGTGACTTATTCAATAATTTAACAGAAGTATTCGGTTCGGATCCTATTTTTATACTTAGAACTAAGAAGTGTTGCTATAAAAATATATTTTCCCAGATACGGGAAAATTAAATCAGTGCTCTTGAAATTTGAAGTTCGTATTTGGTAATAGTAATTTAATTTGTATCGTATCGTTTTTTGTAGTTATTCATATCAAAAGTTGAGGTAAGTAAAAGTTATTGGCCAATTTTTAAGTTAAACGTATGATTTTAAAATAGTAGGTAGTTACAGACATGGCTTCCGGAATACAAGAAAGTGTCACCACCCATTTTCTTCTCAGGGTACTGTAAAAGCCAGCGATGGAATATTATACAAATACCATCATCTGCAAGAGACGGAAAACTTGAAAATAACGTCTGTGCCAACACACCTGGTCAGCGTGTCATAATTTTCGGAAACTGATAATGTATTGTATAAAAACCAACAGTATAAAGTAGAGAAAAAAAAAAAACGAGTATGAGTTCGACTCGTACACGGAGGGTTCCAAATCGTTATTAATCGTCAAACCGACATTATTGTGGCGTCTGAAAGTATCATCAAGTTATATTGAAAACGTCTGTTATATATCAGACCCCTTAACTTAATAAATATTTAATACATTCCGGTTTTTAGCATTAAATGACAAGGTCCGGAATGCGGTGATCCGTAGAAGGATTGATATCTACGACATAGTTTGAAGAGTTAGCACGCTGAAAATAGTAGCAATAGGCAGGCAATATCGCTTGAAGATATGACGACCGTTGAGGACGGAAGGTCCTTCAATGGCGACCACGTACCAGATGATGCAGTGTGTGGCGACTCTCAACACGGTGGACTGACGTAATCGTCGATGACGTAGGGAGCCGCTGGATGCAGATAGCGCAGGATCACGCGTTGTGGCCTTCTATGGGGGAGGTAGGCCTCCCCTCATCTGCAGTTGTATAACTGTTGTTGTATAGCAGCAACAGTTATACAACTGCAGATAGGTGTCGTTTAATCTTTTGACACGGAATTATAAAAACTTGACTTTACTCAGGGATGTAGTAAAATTTATTCGAGAGAATTATACTATTTGGAACATTACAAATTTACATTGTTATACTTGCAACCCATATTAAATAACTTATAAGCTATTAAAAAATGCGAACCATAACTCAGGATGTTGATTTTTCAAACAAATAACGATATTACTCCCAGGTCATTTTATATAATAAACTAGTTAGTTTAAAAACTAAAAATCACGCTTAAATATCCTGAATATTTTTTAAATGATTGCATTGTCATCAATACTCAATTCTATGCTACCTACTTACAAAACGTTGACAGTTTATGTTGTCAGAGACATTGTCAAATTTTCAATTAAAAATACAAGTGTGGTCAATGGTCATAGTGATACTTCAACATGCTATTCAAGTAATGCTGATCAAGCAATTAGGATTATTCTTTAAAATTAGTGCATTGTCATCGGTCCTTGTTAGGTGTGCAAAATTTCAGATCAATCCGTCTACTGCAAGTGGCTGAAAATCGCTTTCAAAGATTCCGTTACACAGATTAATACATTGATACATATCAAACTTATAAAAGTGTGTTAAAAAGAATAACGTTTACGTGGTACCATTATACATTTAACATTTTAAAATGTCTGCAATTATTTCTAATATGTCAAACGGGATAAAAGTATTTGGTATCTTTATGTGTGACATAAATTTACCATTTCATAGTACATAATTTTTTTTTGCACCATGGAACCACATGCATTTGCTTCTTTCATGTGTAAAAAATATTGTAAAATGGTGATAATCTTTAACATGGCAATTATTACCTTATGCTATTGCCGATATGACTCAATATACAACAATTCAGTTTCTAACCGACTTCAAAAAAGGAGAAGGATGCACATTTTATTACATATATTATTTTAATCAAATTCATAGTCACATACGATATATAAGGATATATAAGGAATTAATCCATAAATTAAGAAAAAACTAAGTGTAAATTATTTACTTCATTTAACAGAGCTGCATTTTCCCCTTTTTTTTACTTTTAACTGGCATGCAATGCTTTGATTTCTCAAAAATGTATTTCTGCGGGGTGGTTACATTTTGCATAAATACGGACAATTGTAAAACTAGTATATTGCGTCGGCCATAAGCATTACAATGCCAGTTAGAATTAAAAATAAGGGAAAATTCTATTTATATTGTGGCAATATTCGTACACTTTGCGAACATTTCCGAACATTGCACTATTGAATCCCGAGAACAGCC
Source organism: Orgyia antiqua (assembly GCA_916999025.1). Lineage (NCBI taxonomy): Eukaryota > Metazoa > Arthropoda > Insecta > Lepidoptera > Erebidae > Orgyia > Orgyia antiqua. Next base: position 29,173,417 of record OU779862.1, read on the forward strand.
GAACAAATGATTAGGTCACGTGGTACTTTTGGAGTCTTCGTGGCGTAGCTTGTTCAGCTGCTCGTCGAAGCGGCTGTCGGGCGGTCGCTTGTCAGCGGGTCTGTGTACGATGTAGCGGCCATTTTTGTTCTTAGTTCATAATAGCGTGCGCATATTTTAATGTATTTCGAAGAACATTTGGGCAATTTTCACGATGACTATAATAGTTTTTCTAATAGATACTTCAGCCTCCATGAATCAAAGAGCTTATTTGGGTGGACGCCCAACTTTGCTCGATGTAGCCAAGGGCGCTGTGGAAACGTTCGTAAAGGTACGTGCAGTGTCATCGACTCGTCAACCGCCTCGTTTTTGTGATCGATTTGTTTATCGCGTGACTAGTGTATTGGACTGATTAATTTTATTTCCTAGGTTCGACAACGTTCCCCCGAAAGCCGAGGCGACAGGTATATGCTTCTAACTTTCGAAGAACCACCCGCGAACATCAAGGTTAGTATATTCAGAGTGAACACGTTAGAGACGATTTTCTTCTCATCTGGGCATTGATAGGTGCATATATTTCCTTCAAATGGTTAGTGTCTCCATAGAATGCACTGTAATCTGTAAATCCAGAACATTTACATACTTTTGTGAGTGCCAAATACACTGAAATAGACAGCACGACATAAACAGGACGAACCGCCGCTGTTGCGTTGCTGTCTTCGCGATAGCGAGCACTCGCTACTGCGCTCTCGTCGCGTTTTCTTATTGGCTGAATTTGTACACAACGAAATGGCGATCTGGGGGGGAAATTTAAACAGATTTGTATCAATATTTATTTGTCTTATCTTGGATATACTTAAAGTTATAACAACATTATAAATATCATCTGTATACTTTAGCATAGTTCTTGTTACCAAATTATAGAAAGCTATTTTTTTTATAAATTTAATAAAAATATTATTTTTCAGGCTGGTTGGAAGGAAAATTTAGCAACATTCATAAATGAATTGAAGAATTTGCAGTGTCTGGGCTTGACAACAATGGGTGCTGCTCTGAAGCATGCGTTTGATGTTTTAAACATAAACCGTATGCAGACTGGTATTGACACATATGGCCAAGGTAGATGTCCATTCTATCTGGAACCATCAGTTATTGTTGTTATCACTGATGGAGGGAAGCTTTCAAGCAATGCTGGCATTCAAGAGGAAGTGAGTAGTAAATTTTTTATTACTTGGATTAATCTGAAATTTTGCACAGATATTAAAGACAATGCAGTAATGTAAACTATTATTTAGGATTGACAAGAGTGTTTGAATATGTTACTGTTTTTAAGATCTTTAATCAAATATTTATTAAATTCTTATAAACCTTAGTCCTAAATTACTTGACAAAATTTTGTGTGTATATTCATGTGGGTCTTTGAATGCTTGAAATAATAATAAATCCTAAAATTTTTAATGAGGTTCTGCTTTTTAAATGGGAAATCTGTTTGGACTTCTAGTTCAATAGATGAGCAGAAAAAAACCCATTACATATGTTTCAATCAAGCTGCTAAGTTGTACTGAAGAATATTCAACAACTATTGCATTTTTATTGTATAACTAGGTGTTGCCCGCGACCCTGTCGCGTGGAATTTAGAAAATTTTCCCCGTTTTTGCAACATTTTTAGCTACTGCTTCGCTTCTACTAGTCGTAGCGTGATGTTATATAGCCTAAAGCCTTCCTCGATAAATGCCCTATCTAACACTGAAAGAATTTTTCAAATCGGCCCAGTGGTTCCTGAGATTAGCGCATTTAAACAAACAAACTCTTCCGCTTCATATTATTAATATAGATTCTGTCTTGGCTGATTATGATTAACTACTAACTTAGCTACACTTCTGGACACATCTATTGGCCCGTCTTAGAGTTTAGGTTTCGATGGCCCCTACCGAAATATGAATGCTAGATTGAACAAAAACTGTTGATGCAGTTTTAAACCTGATACATTTTACCAACTTTTTCGATCGTATTGTTTTAAATTTGAATTCAGAATACCATACGACATGGAGCTACGCCTAACAAGTCGGATATGCGCCTTGTTAAAGGCAATTGACTTTTGAATAAAAAACATGTTTTATCAAATAAAGGTTTAATTTAATAACGCGTGTTGCCTCCATGGGCATCTACCACAGCTCTCATACGATCAGGCATAGAGTTTATCAACCGCTCTATGAAATTTTGAGGGATCATCTCCCATTCCTCTTCTATGGCAGTTTTCAACTTCTGCATCGTCTGGGCAACTGGCTGACGAGCCCTAACACGTCTTTAGCTCGTCCCACATGTGCTCAATGGGGTTCATGTCTGGGCTTCTGGCTGGCCAGTCCATAACTGTGATGTTCACATCCCGAAGATATTCCCTGACGCTGCCGGCCGCATGGGCTCTTGCATTATCATGTATAAAAAGGAAATTTGGGCCCACATAGTTCGCGTATGGTATCACGTGAGGTTCTAAGCACTCACGAATGTACCTTTCAGCATTTAATGTTGGCAGCCGTGGTCCTGTAACAACCTCAAGTTGAGTTTTGCCACTCGCGGATATACCGCCCCAGACAGTCCATGAGCCACCGCCATAAGCAACCCTCTCTTCAAAGCAGCATTGTGCGAAACGCTTTTCCTTTACGTCGGTAGACCTTCTTCCTTCCATCATTGCCATGTAACACAATTTTAGACTCATCAGAAAAGAGTACACGGCTCCAATCTTCCTGTGTCCAATTTAAATGACTGCGTGCGAAATGAAGGCGCGCTGTTCGGTGGGCTCGCGTTAGTTTGGGCCCATTAGCTGGCTTGTGTGGTACCATATCGCGTTCTTTTAACCTTCTCCGAACAGTTCGAGCGCTCACAGATACTCCGTGGAAGTCGCGAAGTTGGTTTTGTATCTCAATGGAGGTAAGGTGACGATTTCTCAAGCTGGTCGTCACGATGAATCGATCCTGCCTTTCAGTTGTGACCCAAGATCGTGGCCTTCCTTAGCGACGAACAAAGCCGCCAGTCTCTAGGTACCTCCGATAAACATTTCGGACCGCAGATCGACTTAAATTAAGTTGAGCACTCACGTTTCTTTGGATGTGTCCGGCCTGAATAAGTGCCACAGCTTGGGCAGCGACTTCAGGTGAAGTATCCATAGATTATTGATAGAACCTCACCTTAATGTTAAGAATAAGTAATGTTTGTTGCAAAACCAAAGATATCAATCACTTTTTCAAGAATTAAATCCAAGTAAACCAATAAAACCAAGTAAACCAATAAAACCAAGTTTTCTTAGTATTCGATTGTTTGATATCAACAAACAGGCTCCAAATTGTCTTTTGTTTCTTTAAATTCTGTGTTCGAAATTCAAAAAAAGACTATTGAATGAAATTGTGAATGTGCCAGGTTCAAAACTGCATAAAAACTTTTTGCTCGAGCTAATATAAAATTTTAGCTAGGACCAAACGAAACTGAAAATACAAGCTGGGCCAATAGATGTGTCCAGAAGTGTATTATTAAGTTTATATTTTCTATTTTCATTTAAAGTTGTCTTAGACATCTCAATTCCATTTTGACAGGCTTCGTGGTGGAGTGGTTCATGTAACGTACTGCCCATCACGAGGTCGCGGGTTCGATTCCCGCTTGGGACAATCATTTGTGTGATATTTATTAATGTAATACAAATGTTTGTACTGTTTCTGGGTGTTACTGTGTAGTATATGTATTCTATCCGTATTCTGGAACCCATAACACAAGCATATAAGCTTAGCTTCGGACTAGAGGATGTTGTGTGAAATGTCTATGAATTATTACTAATCTTGTTTCACACATAAGTATAAGCCCGTTGTCTCTATTGGGCACACTGGGCACATGCTAGGGCCTCTCGATTATTGGTGCCCCCTAGTCGCCCATCTCATCATATTTTACTACTTAGGTAGATCTAATGGGTCATAGGAGGACATATATTCCAATGTGGCCAGGGACTCTTAGTAGGTAAAAGACAAGCCATCTTTACTGCTTAAGAGGGTACTGTACTCCTAACTTAGGTATTTGCCTTAGGTATTGCTATTCCCGAGCGCCGCGCTGAAAGGGACGAATATAGCTGAAGCAGATTTTCCCCGTTTTCCAATGGCAGAGCATAATGCGACTCAGTGCCGCACAATGCTGACGCATAATTGGAACGTGAAATTGACGAAAAGAAAGCCTTAAATTTTTTTTTAACAATAAATAATATTACTAACGATAATATATAAATAAAATTTCAATCAATCCCAATTTAAAGAAAAAATACTTGTTAATTTTCTGTCGCTGAAGTTGGTATGGATTGCACGCATCACTTTTGAGAGTGCTCGATTGTGCGATGCGATGATTTAATTGGAACACTCAACGTTGAGCTTTGTGCCGCATAATGCGCTATTGTGCGCTGATTGGAAAACGGGGTTTACCTACAAATTTTTTGAAAAAAATAACTTTTAGTACTCCCCATTTTTCTTCGCGAAAGTTAAACCGATTTTGATTAATTTTATGCTATATTATAGATGAAGAGTAAATCTATGCTTCTATCACTTTCTTTTTCGGTAAAACCTTACCAAATATGTGTGATAGTCGCTGCAACTTTACGTAAAGAAAACCGAAAAAACGGGATTTTCGGATGGTCATATTTCTTTTAGTTATTACATTTTGAAAAAACGAAAGTGATACAAGCATAGATATACTCTTCATCGATAATATAGCGTAAAAACAATTAAAATGGGTTTAACTTTCGCAAAGAAAACTGGGGAGTACGATACCCATATTTTTGTATGGAGCATAATTTGGTATCGTGCCCTCTTAATATTGTATATATAGTAGCTAACGTTCTCCCTCGGTTCTATGTGCGGGCAATAGCGGGTTACTGCCTCACTCCTTGAAGTTTAGCGTGATTATATTTGTATAGCTTGTGTGACTGATGCTGTACACCTGTATTTTTGCGTGAAAGTGTAATCAAATGCAGATAAATGCATCCTGATGAGACTAATAAATCCACTATTCAAAGATAAAAATGATCAGGAACCAAAAAGTTCGACTGAGTCTACACAAATATACCTTGAAAACATAAGTACCTATGATATTGTGACATATGATAACTTAACCTACCGTAATCACGTTATGACCTCATTTATGTTTTACGACGTTAAGTGCACCGGCGTGTAACAGCAACTGTTTTCAGTCTTTACTATGTTATAATTTTCAATACCGACGTAAACAGTTGAATCTGATTTGTCTGTTTACCTCAATTCTCACAAAAAAGAGAGGATTTTGTGTCTTGATTTAGTGTTTTGTTGAAAAATGATAGAAAGTTTAAGTTTAGTTTTTATCCGAAATGCTAGTCTTGTAAAGCCAGAATGGGTCACTAGCTTTAAGATTTGAAAAATGATATGATTATTATCTAAGTAAGAATTTTACACCCCTTAAACAAACTATAAGTTATTGAATTGGGAAAACTTTATAGGGTTCAAGGAAATACGGAACTCTTATTACTGAGACTTCGGCTGACTGCCTATCCGTCCGTAAATTGTGATAGCTAAATTAGAAATTTCCATATTATGATGAACATAAAGGCGTCTGATCAATGTTGCGGAATTATGAGTGTAACCAGTATTTTCAATTTTCGTCAGCTGGCAATGGGCAAACCTTAGAGAGGGATACACGTCCAAATAGTGACGCCCTAAAATGTATTTTGGTATGTTGTTACATAGTTAAACTCAATAGTTTAGTCGTTGTCCGTGTGGTGACGGAATAAGAATACAAGTGTCCCAACCCATATCCTCCCAAGGGTGCTGTAAAAGTCAGCTAAGGGATATTGCACACAGGTAACACCCTCTGTGAGAGACGGAAAACTCGTAAATAAACCCTGTGCCAATACGAATGGTCAGCGCGATACAGTAGACCATAATCCCCCAAAAGTGGAGGAGGCCCGTGCCCAACAGTGGGACGTAAATGGGCTGGAGAGGTTACATAGTTACTCAAGAATTTCAATAATATAAATTATAGTTCTATTAGAAAACAAGATGTTGCTTTGTCTCTGTCGCTTACTACATTTAACTAAGATTAAAAACTTTCATCCTAACAAAAATAGACACATGAGTCATATCTGCAATATGCATGTTTATAGTGCATTGTATTATCACTATAGAAATATCTTACCTACTAATTAGATACAATAAATACCTAGAAGTACATACATCCGAGTCATCCTACGAACCCCAAGGTTCAGTACATTTATTTTTTATGCATTTGCAATGCATTTTAAAGTTACGTCTCCTTTTTTGGGCACAAGAGTATAATTTCGAGAAAAAAATTTTCAATGCGCGCGCATTCCGTTGCTGTGCTTTCAAGTTAGTTAGAAAAGTAGGATAAGGCGAATATTGAATAAAGAAGTATAACTCCTTACTTGTGTTAGTGATGTGCATATCCGTAACCGCAGATATCAGAGGGTGAAAAAAATATCCGAGTATAATTTAGTGGATCCTTTCTAATCTACCTAATTAGTAAATGAAGTTTAGTAGTCCTATTATCTCTATATTTTTAATAGAGAGATAACTACATTACTAAACTTACAGTGCAAGTCGAAACATGTCCATTATCGTCGTATTGAACGTGAGTCGTGACGTCAACTATCATTTCAAGGTCTATGCCACTAAAATAGTAAGAAAATTAGGATGCACATGCATCTGTGGATACTCAACATGGAATCCGTATCGGCGCAACTTATTAACAAATTGATTTCTTTCTCCAGCCCACAAACGTCCCACTGTTGGGCCTCCTCCGATTCGGGAGGGATTATGGTCTGCTGTGCCGCGCTGACCAGGCGTGTTGGCACAGGGTTTATTTTCGAGTTTTCCGTCTCTTACAGAGGATTTTATCTATGTACGTACAATATCCCTTAGCTGGCTCTTACAGTACCCACCGGAGGAAATGGGGTGGTGACACTTGTAGATATTCCTAATCCGTCACCACACGGAAAACAACAACAAAAACAAATTGAATTAAAATTCATCTATCATTCAAAAGCTGAGAAAATAAAAATAAAGGTCATAGCTCATTGGAGCCACCCGGCACCCACTCCGCACCGCATCGCCTCGTGCGGTTAGTATTCTTGCTATGGATTTGTATGGGTATGCGCTCACTACATCAACTCCGTAGCGTCACCGGGTCGCCTCAGTTGTAAGCCCTGGTCCACCCGCTGTCCGCGTGGACCACTCGATGACAACTCGCTGCTCGCATGCTTGCCTTGCGCTGACTGCGCATCGCCAACGCGCGGGTCCGAAGCGGACCGTGTCAATTGTTAAGACTACACGAAAATTGGTTGACGATGTGAGGTCATAAGACGTTTATTGGTGATAACACGGTGTCCACCAGTCGACAACGAGTGGACACCGTGCGATGAGGCGGTGCGGGGTGGGTGCAGGGTGGCTCTAATGAGCTATGACCTTTATTCTTTATAGTAAAGCTATATATGGATATATAATTTATCTTATAGCTGCAGTGATGTGTTATGACTCATCTCCGGGATAATACAGACTCTTACGTCAATTTTGCGTAGGTATTTAATGGTAACATTTAACTTTCCTCCTCAACAGATATAGTAGGTACTTACTACAATACACATAAATTTATTTTCAATTTAATATCAAAAGCAGCAAATTAGCACAAATTTTGCGTCTTTATCCCTACTAATATTATAAATGCGAAAGTAACTCTGTCTGTCTGTTACGCTTTCACGCTTAAACTGCTCAACCGATTTTGATGAAATTTGGCACAGACAATCTTTAGACCTTGAGAACTAGAAATAGGCTACCTTATATTGCGAAAAAAAATTCCTAATTCCACGCGGACGGAGTCGCGGGCAATAGCTAGTTTAAAATAAAAAGAAACCAATTTTAGGATTTGAAGTAATTTTTGGGTTCCCAAAAAATTATTTATAAAGGGACTAAAGGCAATATTTTAGCAATTTACTTTCTAATTGCCATGTTTCTTTTACGAATAAATTACACAGAAAAAGTTATTTAATTGATTATGAGTGGGATTTGAACTCACCCACGATTGCGAACTAAGGAATATTTTTCTATCACTGAACTGTCTTGCGAGGTACTCATACCGTCCTAAGTTCTCGATCATATCTTACTTTCTACATTTATAGTTAAAGGTCACGCCATCTATCGCCGTGATTATTATTGCTTATTACTCTTCCTTAACCGTTTTTCACCGTTTTTGCCTACTCTTTGTTGTCTACTTACATTTTCTTTTAGCGCTCTAGCATCATGGCAGGAAATGGAGTAGTGACAAGTCTTTTATTAATCTATCATCAAACGGATTATTCTTGGAATCTTTTAAATTAAAGATACCATTGAATCAAAGATATTATATTGGTTTTGTTGTTTAGATACAAATAAAAATATTGCCTATAGGCAATCCATTATTTACATTCTGTTAACTTCTCTAATCCCCAAAGTGTTTTGATTCCAAGATATTCCATTACATTACCAGTCAATATAAATTGAATAAACCTTAGATTTACCTTGGTTTCCTTGATGAAATGCTAATATGTTATATATTCAAATATATGTATGTAGTTATTTACTAAGATCTTATATACGCGATTAGAATATTTTCGATAATTTTTTTATCTATCCGTTGATTTTTTTAATGTGCTTATTATCGTACGCATAATTTTTCTACATTTTGTTGATTTTAGCAATTGTTTAATATTATTGATTTCACCCTGTTATTCCAGTGTTTGGATCGTAGCAAATGACGCTCTATAGTCTTTGCCTACCACCATGGGAAAAGCGTGACAGTGTTGATGATTATTATCATCTATTTAAATAAAATGCGATCAATTCTTACCAAAGTCGTATTTTCGCGATAAAATTACTAGCTACCGATAGCTAGTGTAGAGCCTGAGAAATTTCACAGACTACTTGTTAATGCGCGATAAGTAGTGTCCGACCGAAAGTTCGGTTTCGGTTGGCTGAAAATTTCGACCAAATTCAAGTTTCGGTGGCAGTTTCGGCCAAAATCGGCCGAAACTTTTGCCGAAACCGAAACTTGTGTCGCAGTTCACGCACACCCATGCTCGCCTAACTTCATTTCCCGTGGTAACTAGCATTGACGGCCCTGTTCGGGAATTTTGAGAACATAATTTTAAAAAATAATAAAAATGATACCTATTACTATTTTTTTAAAATTATATTAAATAAATGATTCCAACGAACTTAATATACTGTGTATCCATTTCATGCCCCTAATTAATGCAAATTAATAGGTAAAATGCACCAAATTTTAGTATTTTAAGAAATTTTATACTTGACCACGTGAGTTTCGGTTTCGGCCGTGGCTTCAGTTTCGTTTTCGGTTTCAGCCGGAAAACCAGTTTCGGTCGGACACTAGCGATAAGTTTATTACTAATTCCACGCGTACGACGTCCTAAATATAAGAATCCATACCTATTTCCTTTCAACAAACTTTGCACAGTCATTTTAATGAAGTGTACTTACGTATTTGAAGGTATAATATAATGTATACGTGGCGATATTAAAGCTCCTTCCTAGAAACAAGTAATTGATTCTCTCTTATGCGACGTATTCGTTTCATCAAATGTTTGAATATTATATCCTTTGCGCTTGGTTTTTCTTTAATTCAAATTAATTATTTTAGAATAGACATAAATTGCAATTGGATTTTAGTATTCAGGCATATTTATACAATCGAAATTCAAATACTGTCAGTAATAAACAAAATTTATCCCTATGTAAAAAGTTCTAGATTATGAAATGAATCATTCGACTCTACTTTTGTTGACTAAATATTTTAGTCTACAAAAGTAGAGTCGAATTCCAGACTCCCGTCATTTCATTTATATTTAATTCTAAACAGGGTTTTACTACCTACAGGTATAAAAAATGAATACCCATAATCTAGCCTTAAACACACATACAAACAATATTATAAGAATCGCTCAAGTCGTACGAGTTCGATCCACGCGTTTTTAGGGTTTCATACAAACCCTTATAGGATCACTCCGGTGTCTGTCTGTCTGTCCGTCTGTCTAAACTTTTTTTACTCAGCAACGGCTGAAGGTATCAACTTTAAACTCATACCAAATGTAGATCTATGCGGTCGTTTGCTGCAAAAAAAAATACAATCAACGTTTTACCTCTACGCATTTAAAAGATATAACTGAATTACGACCATTTTCAAGAATTTTCTTCTTATGCTAGGGAATCAAAATTCACAGGTTACTTCCCGTTGCCCTATAGACTTGAAATTTGGCATAGACCAAGTCTATATAGTGCTGATATAGGGAAAAATCCAAAAACTTGTAATTTGCCATCACATCACAAGAAAAAAGTGTGTATACTAATACCAACTTATGAAGTAGCTGAAATGTAGGCGATTCCCTACATTTCAACTACAAAATTAAGTTGGTGTGTTGTTTTGAGTTTAATTAACTGATTATTAGAATGCAGTTACTTATGTTTAGTAGGTACGAAACCCTAACTGTGCGAGCTTGCCTCGCTCTTGACAGGTTTTTTTATGTTAGTTTTTGTTGTTAACCTAATGTTGAAGAGAATTTCCTGTAGTATTACTATAGTCTAAGCTTTAGCACGCTGTTTGACTTGAGCTTTGTATAATTCTCATAACTCAATGTACTTTCTGATTCTGGCGCCAATCGTGTTTAAATATTTTAGTGATAATAAAATGGAGTGAGCTGATAACGGGAACTGTTTTGTTGTGATAGCGTTATACAAAGTAGGTTCAAAATCAAACAAAATGTATAAAAAATTGGTCAAGTGCGAGTGGGACTCGCGCACGAAGGGTTCCGTACCATTATCTATGCAACATAAGGCAACGTTATTAGTATCGAGCAAGAAACGGTTAAAAAAATCAGTTTTTTGTATGGGAGCCCCCCTTAAATATTTATTTTATTTTATTTTTAGTATTTGTTGTTATAGCGGCAATAGAAATACATCATCTGTGAAAATTTCAACTGTCTAGCTATCACCGTTCTTGAGATACAGCCTGGTGACAGACGGACGGACGGACGGACAGCGAAGTCTCAGTAATAGGGTTTCCGTTTTTACCCTTTGGGTACGGAACCCTAAAAAGCGTATTATAAATACCAAGGATTGGTGTGTGTCTTGCAAATAGGACGATGAACTTTAAATGTTGATTTTATAAATCTGGAACCGATCTCTACTGTTAATTATTTGACGGCCTCAAAGTATGACAAGTTATAACAAGTAGTGTTTTTCCCAGCATTTTCGGAAACCAGTCCCATATTAAAAATGAATAAACGATTCTAAGTGCGAGATAGACTGTCGACCTGACGGTTCCGAACGTAGTTACCATGTAGTATGAAGGGCATCTTCACTATAAAGTGTTAATTTTTAATTAGTTACCAGAAGGGCGATAGTTCTATACAGTAAAATTGCTACAATCAACATTTACGTCATTTTCGATTCTGTACATTTGTTTCAAAATTTAAAAACTATCTAAATGATGCTGTTTACAACTTTTGTAAATCGTATGAAATTACCTCGGGTAAACTAGCTTTGGCACAGGATGTTTTTAAATTATTATTACCGCATATGGTCAATTGTAGTTCGTTTTAGTTACAAACGAATAAGCAAACAGAAATTATTTTTTAAGAGCGATTAATCACAGGCAAAGACAAAAGCTAAATACTCGTAGCCTTTGTTGTTCAAACGGTTATTAGTGTTATTACATTAGATGCATTAATAATGCGTTAGTGATTATAAAGCTCAAAGTTCTGTCAGGGGCTTATTGTCGAAAAGATGAGCTATTTTCATTACTTACTGAATCTCTCTGCTTAAATATTATGGCAGTGGCATGAATGTGCAAGTAGGAGGTTTAGATTTAGACTAAAATAACAATTTGTTTTCCTTTTTCACACAGTTAAGCTTAACTCAGATTCTATTGTATAGTTCCAATCACATATTTGTAAGTACCAATTAAAAATCTGTTTTAAAGTCCCTAAATAAGCAGTTATTTTTTTAAATGCAACAGTGGACATAGAAAGAGCTTAGAGTAGGTTTTCGGGGCGTGGCACATTGCGGCACTACACGCTGAAAAGCCATATAGTTACGAAATATATAGGTACGTATATTATTTTGATAGAGCGCCTGTTTGATACTAAATTATTCCTATGCAAAGACTAGAGCCATGCTGAGATTCAATCTAAATTACGCTTACAAAAACGGAATGATGTTAATTTATTCTTTTTGTAATTCTCAGGTATCTGTTGCGCAGTATCTATTAAACAAATAGATGCGTTGTTTTGTTGTATCCATAGGCCGTTATTGGTTAAATTTAAGTAGCTAGTGGGTACATAACATATGTTACATACTATTGCCTCAGTATGAAGTCTTAATTAGCATAAATCGCCATCACATAATCAGATAACACAATTATTGCGTCTCTACGAAGTTTGTTTGTAAATACCTATATCCTTACTTATCATAAAACTGAGTCGTCATTTTATATAAATGTCCCTATATGAGCTATATTTTATTATGTATGTTCCTTATGTGAGCTTATATTATCTTCAAAACTACGTAACGGATTGTAATGCGTTTTTTTTATAGGCAGAGTGGTTGAAGAGGACTTTTTTTGTTTAATTTAGTTTGGTTACTAAATTTCACGCGTATGATGTTGCGGGCAACAGCTAGTTATACATATACATGGGTTGATACGACATATGGGCTTTTTTTTAAACTGGTTATACTAGGTAACATTTTTAAGGTCTGTGCCAAAAATTTATCAAATCGGTAGAATAGTATAAGAGCAAATTAGTTTTAAAGTTTTAGTACTGTAAGAACAAGATGTATCTTTCGTTACAGCTGATAAGTTTATAGGCAAACGCCATCTACCTTACATGCTTACAACTATAAATTACGGTACATTTTACAATGCAAGTTGCCCCTCTTCACTATTCAAATCACTTGCACTTTTATTACGAAAGTGACAAAAATAGCAAAAAAACATGCGCGTGAAAGAGATAGAAAGTTGCTACTGTACCTTAGATTATTTACACAGGGAGTTAAAAGCTAAGTATTTAGTTTGTTTGAAAAAACAAATCGCATTTTTGGTGCTATTAATTTTTATACTGTATCGAATTAATACTATACACCTATAGTATACTTAGTTCAATTTAATGTCTATATGTCATATCAACTCCGTATGTATAATGACAGGACCTGCTTTTGCAAATTCCGTCTTTAAAGATGTAGTTTGATAAAACAAAAAACTACTTTTTTTTTTAAACTTAGTCGTGTGTAGTAGAATTTGTAGGTGGCTCATGCTTCATTCAAATTTCGGCCAACTATATTTTAATGTTTCATTTGAATACTGTGTCAATTGAATTTTAAATACATTTCTACCGCTTTCGGCGCTCTTAAAATTCCCAAGGCTTGTAATATATTTACCATTAATTGTAAATTATTTACAGAGTTAAATTGTTTAAAAGTGCTGTAATCCTCGTTGTTACTTTTACTTACGGTTTATGTATGATCCTTACGTAAAATATACAACTGCAAAATAGTTTTGGCACCTAGCTTTTGGGAATAGCGTACATAAATACCAATAAGAGGGCGGTATTCCGGAAATATAAATACAATAGCTCCTTGTTAGTACATGTACAGATCGGTGTACGATGATGGAGCGGTATTCCAAAGTCGTGGGTTCGTGTTCCTTTCGCGTTAATCATTTTTTTGTGCTGGAAATTGATTTATTAATTACTAGCCCCGCGGTGTTACCCGCGGTAAAAAGGATAAAAAATAAGTTCATTTTCTATTCCATTTTTCATTGGAAAGTTTTATAAAAAACCATGCAGTAGTCTTTACGTGAAAGCACAATAAACATCCTTACATATCCAAACATTGGAGTATGGATAGAAGACCGAGCAAACGTTCGCGTTGCTTAGCCAACAGTTTAAGTATTTTATTTTATAGCGCGTAATTCTTTTTTCGTCATATCTCCTAAGATATTCATTTAAATTGCATGCTGTAAAGAGCAGTTATAATCTATATTAATTTCGCAAGCTAACTAAGCTATTTAATTTGATAAAAAATATTACTATACATACATAAAAAGCTTTTGAAAACACCCTATTGAATTTGATATTTTTTTAGGGTTCCGTACCCAAAGGGTAAAAACGGGACCCTATTACTGAGACTTCGCTGTCCGTCCGTCCGTCCGTCCGTCTGTCACCAGGCTGTATTTCAAGAACGGTGATAGCTAGACAGTTGAAATTTTCACAGATGATGTATTTCTATTGCCGCTATAACAACAAATACTAAAAATAAAATAAAATAAATATTTAAGGGGGGCTCCCATACAACAAACATGATTTTTTTACCGTTTCTTGCTCGATACTAATAACGTTGCCTTATGTTGCATAGATAATGGTAAGGAACCCTTCGTGCGCGAGTCCGACTCGCACTTGACCAATTTTTTGACATTATTATGGGTACAACGGGTTTCCCTTAAAAGATAGACATATGCCCTCGCGCACTTTTTTGAAGAACTATAGGTAACAAACAATTCCTTCATACATTAGTTTGTTGTACCTCACATAGATAAGGCAGCGTTTTCATTTATAACTCGCGCGCGTCTGAATTTCTCGGCAAATTTAATCATATCTCATCCAATATACTTACAGTAAACCCCAATAAATTATGCAAAAAAAGCCATCCTCTTGAACCATTCTATCTATTAAAAAAACCGCATCAAGCTCCGTTGCGGATTTCTGAAGATATAAGCTCACATAGGGACATACATACAAAAATTACGACTTTGTTTTATAAGAAGTAAAGATGTATAATGAATGCAGTTTTTATTCTGCATTAAGAATTATTCAAATAACAAGTTTGTTCTTTTTCAAGTGATAATTTTACAGACTTTACCGGAAATCCCCGAAGAATTAAACTTGGATGAATTTAATATTTAGGTTATATTCCATCCACAACATCCCACTTTATAAGTGGTGAGCCTATTGTCATAAATCGGGCACATTGCCAGACCACCAGCTGAAATTGACAACATTTGTTGCACAAAAAACTCAGTAACACTATTCGTTTACACAGTTATGTTTTATATAAACACAAACGATATAAAATCACATTTTTATTGAGTTTATTTTGTTGATTTTTTGATGAAGAAGAATTTTTCCCACTTTATGTTGGAGGAACTTTTCGATACATTTTCTGAACTTTTCTAAAATTACATGCGAGTATTAAAAAAAAACTTAATGCGATAGAAGTCGCTGCCTAATTGTAATACCTAGCTGCGCCCCGCAGCTTGACAAGCGTACTTACTGGGGAGGTCTCACGTAATGATCTGAGGGTAAAAAATAGGTTATATTCTATTGTAGACCTACTCAATATACACACAAAGCAGTTCCTGAGGAGAATCTTGACAAACACTGTAACACGAGAATTTTATTATATTTTATCTTTTCAGTTTAATCTGCCGATGAACTGTCCAATACCGGGTTCAGAGTTGACTCGTGAGCCATTTCGATGGGACCAACGATTATTTTCCTTAGTGCTCCGGCTTGCTGGGACGCCCGCTGTGGAGAGGGATACCGGACTAGTGCCCTCAGATTCGTCGCCTATCGACGCCATGTGCGAAGTAACCGGTGGTAAGCATATTACGTCATCATTATTCTGTATGACTTCTAGCCATTAAATTCTATTAGGCACGTGGTAAATTCCCAAGTATACATATAACGTTCTTTGTTTCGTGCATTTATTTAGTTTCCCTTTTTATTTGCATTAATAGTTATTTCATTAAATCTTCGAGTTATATTAGAAATGTGAGTAGGTGGTAATGAATACCACCTACAAAATAATTACTCAGAATGTTTGAAGAAAAGTAGTTGGTTGTTATTAATAAAATGCGCAGCCTTTGCATTAATTGTTTCTGTACTTCCCACGCTCTTTGGATGTATATTCTACATCGACTCGTGTAGATAAAACTTATCATTCAATATGTTCATAGGTACATATTATTATTATTAATAATTTTTGCGCATTGGTGTGCATCTTTTACTGACAATCGTGGATTTCTCAGACAGGAAAAAATAAACTAACATTTTAGCCAATATTCCAAACATGACACAAAAGTATTTGTAAAAGTTCAAAATAAGAATTCATTTCTTTTAATACGTCCTTGACATCTTGTTTATATGTTGTTTATGTTATTTAATAATAAATGTTTATAAAACAGCTGTTTTGAATTTTAAACGGGGTAACGTACTTAAAGAAATTTCATATCAACTAGGGAGATCCCTTTAGAAATCCAGTTTAACTAGTTTTTGTGATGTGCACATTGTGTCAAGGTAGGTAATTATGCCTAGTTACATGGTGTGCTCTTGACGCTTATTATGTTAGTCGTTTCAGTTAATGTAGAATATAAACAGTAGGATAATTTTAATCAATGCGGTGGTCTACGGCAATTGTTTAGTTAGCGGGAATTTTCCATTTCAATTGTAATTGAGCTTAACTAAGACTAACAAAGCTGCTCTTTCCAGCTAAGCTTTTTAATCATAGTTATCTTTACTTACTACAAAACAAAGTTTTTTTTTTCTGTGAGCGCATATCTTCAAAACTACGCAACGTATCTCGATGCAGTTTTTTAATCGTTATAAGTCAATCTCTATATTCGGCACTAAATACGTTAAAGCGATCGTAACCTACTTGTCCCTTTGAGCATATACAAGCATGAAGAGAAGCTTGTATACTTAAATACCTCTCTATATTACAGGTCGTTCATACTGCATTACTTCTCATCGTATGTTGATGCAATGCATTGATAGTTTAGTACAAAAAGTGCAGAGTGGTGTCGTGATCAACTTTGAGAAGACAGGTCCCGATCCACCGCCTATAGACGGTCTTAACAATAAAGATGGTGAACAAGATGATAATAATCATGAAACTGAGAAAGAAGTCGATGGTGATGCGGATAGGAATGGAGTAAGTGCTTCTTTTTGGACTCGTTTTAGTCATGCATTTTTTTTAATGTTGTTTTCCGTTTGGTGAAGGAATAAAAAAAATTGTCACCGCTGTAAGAGCCAGCTCAGGGATAGTATAAGAAAGAAAACGTCGTCCATGAGAGACGGGAAACTAAGCCAACACGCGTGGTTGGTCAGTGTGGTATTACTAAGAGAATGCCTTCCCGAAGTGGTCCAGCCTCGTGCTCAATAGAAGGACGTAGGGCGGAGTAGAAGAAAAAAAATGTTAAGAGTGCAGTTGGAAATTTGATTTTTAAAAAAGTTACCCACGCTTCTATTGCTAACACTTATCTGTAGAGTTTATAATATTTAGTTTAGTTACATTATTCGCGCCATTTATAAAAATTATTCACAGGACATGCTTTTTAGGGTTCCGTACCCAAAGGGTAAAAACGGGACCCTATTACTGAGACTTCGCTGTCCGTCCGTCCGTCCGTCCGTCCGTCCGTCCGTCTGTCACCAGGCTGTATCTCAAGAACGGTGATAGCTAGAGAGTTGAAATTTTCACAGATGATGTATTTCTATTGCCGCTATAACAACAAATACTAAAAATAAAATAAAATAAATATTTAAGGGGGGCTCCCATACAACAAACATGATTTTTAGGGTTCCATACCCAGTATCTCAAGAACGGTGATAGCTAGACAGTTGAAATTTTCACAGATGATGTATTTCTATTGCCGCTATAACAACAAATACTAAAAATAAAATAAAATAAATATTTAAGGGGGGCTCCCATACAACAAACATGATTTTTAGGGTTCCGTACCCAGTATCTCAAGAACGGTGATAGCTAGACAGTTGAAATTTTCACAGATGATGTATTTCTATTGCCGCTATAACAACAAATACTAAAAATAAAATAAAATAAATATTTAAGGGGGGCTCCCATACAACAAACATGATTTTTTTACCGTTTCTTGCTCGATACTAATAACGTTGCCTTATATTGCATAGATAATGGTACGGAACCCATCGTGCGCGAGTCCGACTCGCACTTGACCAATTTTTTATGAGTTTACCTAGCCTCTTGGTTTTAGATTATATTTAAGTGAAATAACTGTAATTTACTCAGATCTTAGAAATAATTAATGAAACTAACTGTATTTACTACTAAGACAAGAAAAGATTAAGCAGTGAATACGGCTCATCAATTAGTTCTATTTACATATGGTTTTAATTGGCTATTATGAATCGGTATGTAAAAATCATAAGTGTAGTTTATACCTATTTGTTGATTTTACAGAAAACTTTAATGAAAGTCGGAACATTGTGATTAATTTTATCAATAGGTACTATTTTATACCACGGTTTTGTGGGCGCTAAAGGTAGATGTCGATAAACTTCTAGCGCTAGGATATTACATTTAAATGTATGTATAGCTACATACATTTCGAGCGATAGCGAATATGTATTGCCGTATCTGTTATCACTAGTTATAGCGCTAATGTGGACGTATCATAACAAAAATAATTAGCACAATCTGCAGTCTTAAAAAAATTAAATTGTATAGGTATTTTTATCAGTTTTTTTTTAAATATTTTTAATATAGGGGGTAATCTCTAAAAGTAATGATCCTATTCTGATTTTTTTTCCTTAAATAGAAAGCTACAGTCCTACAGGTTCGGAGAATGCTACAGGCTGTATTATTAATATGTAGGTTCACATCACATCTTTCATAAATTCATGACAATTGTCTTAAACCAACCACTCGCCTCTTTTAGCGATGAGTTTTCGTGTGTCACAAGATAATTCTTTTTTCAGCGTTGGAATAGCGGCCAGTATCAGAATCAAAATCAAGGGGCTAGTGCACCTCAGGCATGGCATTCATGTCGTCGCCTCATCTACGTACCGAGGATTGTGGCTCAAAAGGGCTTCGCTGTTGGCTTTTGGCCGATACCAGAATCTTTTCGATCGGATCCCACTGCGCAAACACTAGTGAGTACTATATTTTATTTCAATTTTTCCTTCCTTATAGGAAACGATAGTCATATAAGATTAAATTGAAGTTGGGTATGTGGTAAGGTAAATAAAATCCTTAGATTTAAGACAAACTAAAAATTTTTTGTTTAATCAGCATCATGCAAAGTGTGATATTTAATCATATAGAATTCTAAATGGTGGTTTCTAAACTACTGGCGGCCAAATATAATAAGGTAAAATACAAGTTAAAAATAAATAAGTCAAGATGTGTCAAATATTTGTTATCAGTGTTGTGGGTTTCCTAATGATAACTTTATATGTTGAGTATTATATACAATAGGTACTTTTGTGACTTTTTGTATTTGTATAAACTGCGTCACACGATTTCGTACTGAATAACAATGTTTGTTAACCATTTAACACCTGTAAGCTCCAACATTGGAATGCAGATAAGCATAACGATATTTATGAGACTAAAATTGAATTTGTGTTTATGCCACATAAGACTGTTTCACTTTCAACATTTTATTTATCCACAATTATTGCTTTTAAAGATAGGCAAATATAAGTTTTAGTCTCTAATTGCTTTTCAATAAACTGACAGTTTGCATTTCCTATTGAAACAATTACTGTGGATCTTACTTAGAAAAAATATTGATTGATATAATGTACATGAAAAAAGTTAAGTTGATTGGTCTTGAACATTCTCCTGCCCTTATTTTATTATATGGGGTTAGCTCAACATGTCTTTTTCTTCAATACTCTTCTGTTTTGTCTTCTTAATGATTATGTTTTAATTTTGCAGCCTCCTCGTTCAGCTCATCCGGTGGTAAAGTTTACTTGTTCGAGCCAGGAGCCCATGGTGATTGATAACCTTCCTTTTGACAAATACGAATTGGAGCCAAGCCCCCTCACACAGTTTATTTTGGCGAGGAAACAACCTACCATATGTTGGCAGGTATGTATTGCTATTATTTTGCAGATGTATTATTAATAATATTATTGTGCTTTTAACACGATTTTATTAGCATGAACATTAGCACATGACTGTGTATCAACATATTAATCTATGTACCTGAATCTTTGATAGTGATTTTCAACCACTTGCAGTAATCAGATTGATTTGAAATTTTGGACAGATATTAAAGATGACAATGTAATAATTTAAAAAATATTAATAATATTCAAGTGTGTTTTTTAGTTATTGAATAATACTAAGATTAATAGTGAAAACTTTAAACTTACCAAGACGCTTTTTGCTACGTATTATGTCACCCGCAACTTGTTTCCGCGAATGTGAAAAATACACCAGACCTTTACAAATTATAATATAAATAAATAATAATTGATGGACATTTCACACAACATCCTCTGGTCCCAAGCTAACCTTATACGCTTGTATTATGGGTACCAGAATGCGGATAGAATACATAAACTACTTTTCTTTTGTAAATACATACTTATAATACATAGAAACACCCAGACACAGAACAAACATTTGTATTATACAGAAAATACCGTCCTCTTGAACCACTTTATGTAATAAAATACCAAATCCGTTACGTAGTTTGGAAGATACAAGGTTACTTAGGGACATGCATATATGCAAAAATAATGAGTTTGTTTTTTAATAGCTAAAGATATTACACATATATTTTATTTTATTTCAGGTGTTTGTAGCTAACAGCGGTTGTAAAAGCTCCGAACTGAATCATCCTTTTGGTTATTTGAAAGCATCTACTAATTTAACATGTGTCAATCTGTTTGTGTTGCCGTACAATTATCCAATGTTGCTGCCACTTCTCGATGATCTTTTCAAAGTGCACCGATGTAAACCAACTCCTGAATGGAAACTAGCGTTCCAACATTACCTTGATAGAATGCCTTCATATTATTTTGCGGTGAGTTGAGTTTGTTAAATATAGTAACTTATGTACTAATCAGAATTTATACATAGTACACCAGTTTTAGCCGACTTTAGAAAAAAAGTTCTATGTTCAGCTGTTTCCTTACAAAAATATTGCAACAAAACTTCTAACCATTATTGTTTAATTAAATAACAATATTTGCTCTGCTATTATTTATGTGTTTTTATTTTAAAAATTATGATATGTTGTGCATTACTTTTTTTTAAAGCTAGGTGATTACTGTAACAGTTCACAATTGTTAAATTTATTTTTAATGTATTTGTATTATATATTTCAGCCCCTGCGCAGAGCTTTAGCGAAGATGGGTACGTCTCAGCAACTACTGCAGAGCTTATTACCAGATTCTCAAGACAACTCACTTAGTTTCTCTGTCTTGAATTATTTGAAAAGGCTGAAAAATCAAGCTAAGGTAGAATTTGAGAAGTTGTGTGCTGATGTAATTAATAAATCATCCAGCAATAATAGTCAAAAGGTAAATATTCTTCACTTATTTTAAAAATAATTGTTTACAATGCCACCTGTAATAAAGAAGCTCCACTGACCAGGATCCCTGCTGGTTGGGGACGTGGGACATTTTGCCCACATGCCACTTTGTAGTAGCGCCACTGATATTATGATAAATCTATAAATGATTTCATAACCGATTCTATTTTTTTTCTTTAATTATTATCTGCTGTTATTAGCAAATGCCTTGATAAAGAGAATGGTGAATGAAATTACGAGTTTGCCATCCAGTGAGAACATCTCATCTTTACCATTGGCCAATTCTGTAGATTTTAATCTGAATAACTAATAGGTATGGAGCAGTATACGTATAGTACATATTAGTGTAAGAAAGTTCGGATTAAAAACACAAGTGTCAAGCCAGCTAAGGGATATTGTACACAGATAACATTCTCTGTGAAAGACGGAAATCTGGAAAATAAACCCCGTGGCAAAACGCCTGGTCAGTGAGGCACAGTAGACCATAATTCCTCCCAACATGGAGGAGGCCCTTACCCAATATTGGGACGTTCATAGACTGGAGAGACAGAGAGAGAGAGAGAGAGTGAGAGATGGCGCAGTATATACATATTTTTTTTCCTCTTTATTTGTTTAGGTGCTTTTAGTCCTAACAAGACTATGTCAGCTCCATAGTACCCTGACCATTACCACAATACTTATCTATCTACTAGACTCTTAAGAACTAACTTATACACTAAAATGGCAGCCTCAGATAGAGGACTATCTAAAATACTTATAAATATTATATTTACATGTAATTAATAGTTCCATACATATATTTTCAGGTAGCAGAAAGTGTAAGAGTAATGCCTCGATCACCTCTACGTAAAGATCTGACAACGCATCCATGCCTTCAAGACAAGTTTTCAGCACTTCGTGATCAGTTGAATGAGTTTGGCGGTTTTGTTGTTGGGTTATCACGTGGCAGACATAAGACACAAGCTCATACTTATCGTAATCCTTTCGATATACAGAGGCGAGATTTATTAGACCAGGTGAGTCAGTATCCTTATCTTTACTGGAGTTTAGTTATCTAATGTAAAACAGGTTTTATTTGTACAGCACAAAAAAAAATTACTAAACAGTTAAGAAAATCGGCCATGTGCGAATGTGAGTTGTGCTAGGAGTTCTGTAACATTACAGTCATAATGTATTCCTCATATCATGTCGTAATAATCACATTGTGTTAAGTATATCATTATGATTCAGAAAAATTATTGTTATTTAGGAGAGAAACTTGTTTATTACGATAAAATTACAGATATTTACACTGTTAAATCAAAATCTTTACTAGTTTCGTTGTACCTTCACACACACAAAAAAAAAAGAATTTTGATAGTGTTGATAGTACAATTCGGCAATGTTAACTGAACGTTCTTGTTATAAAAACTGTTTATTATAGACTAATAGTCTTATTCATAATGACTTATCAGAGGTTTAAACGGAGAGTTTATCGGAGAGATAATAAACGTTTTATCGTAAAAAGACTATTATGAATAACAAGTTTTGACAATTTTCGCGAACCGATTTTAGCGAACTATTAAACCTCCGATAAGTCATTATGAATAAGACCATAGATTTTAATTGTTATAAATGTGCACAAAATAATGCCCAAATAATCAAAATACAGCAATAGTTATTTTAATTTTTTTTAGATACGTTTAGTTGTGTACGTGGAATTGGCACCGTTGTCAATAACACACTATATTTCTGTTCTTATTATAATTCTCTGCCAAAACCCCCTCGTAGAATGGGTAAAAATAATTGAGCATATTATAATTCTGGCTTCAATATTTTTCCAGGTGGTACGAATGCGTGCGAATTTCCTTCAACCTTCCCTAGCTCATACAAGACTGGTAGATGAAGACAGTGTACATTCGATGCCGGTCGCTCAAATGGGTAACTACCAGGAATACCTCAAACGTATGACTCCTCAGCTACGTGAGATAGAGTCGCAACCTGTCAGACAACATATGTTTGGAAACCCATTCAAAATTGATAAGGTTAGTATTTCTTTCTTATAATCTTCATTAATATTATAAACATGAAAGTAATATTAGTGTATATAAAACTTAGCTTCTGCCCGCGGCTTCGCACGCATTAGTGGACGAATTGAATTCGAAATCGAACCTAAAATAAAATCTGAACTGAAATTAATAATAAATTCGATACTGAAATCAATAGCAAAATTTACATCAATCAACAATCGATACTAATTTCGGTATTAATAATCGATTAATTAATAATCGATTGAACTTAGTTTTTATTTTGGTTTGTATTTTGATATCAATTTTAGTTGTGATTTTGGTATCATATATCATATTTTTTGGTTTTATTATAAAGCTATATTTAATAAAACCAAAATAAACACGAAGTTCAATTGATACTAAAATTAAAATACTAAAAAAAATCAAATTTCTTTCTACCAAAATAAAAAAAATTACGTAGATACATTATAGATACTTATCTATAGCAAACTCTTTTTATAGGAAAGTGCCTAATTTAAAAAATAAAAAAATGGTCAAGTGCGAGTCGGACTCGCGCACGAAGGGTTCCGTACCATTATCTATGCAACATAAGGCACGTTATTAATAAATGAGCAAACAACACACACAATACTTAATTAATCACGTTTGTTGTATGAGAGCAAGAAACGGTAAAAATATCATGTTTGTTGTATGGGAGCCCCCCTTAAATATTTATTTTATTTTAATTAATGATATTTAAAGAAAATATAGAAATATTCTGTGAATAGTTAAAGCGTCTACCTGTCAACGTTATTAGTATCGAGCAAGAAACGGTAAAAAATTCATGTTTGTTGTATGGGAGCCCCCCTTAAATATTTATTTTATTTTATTTTTAGTATTTGTTGTTACAGCGGCAATACAAATACATTATCTGTGAAAATTTCAACTGTCTAGCTATCACCGTTCTTGAGATACAGCCTGGTGACGGACGGACGGACGGACAGCGAAGTCTCAGTAATAGGGTCCCGTTTTTACCCTTTGGGTACGGAACCCTAAAAATGGTGAAATTTAGTACCACACAAGGAGTTTCTATTCCAAGTTACCGCGTATATCGCATATTGTGTTAGTCCGGGATTAGAACCTTCTTGGCCAAAGTAAGAAAATGGTGCCTATTCTATGTGCAGAACTAAACTTAACTAAAAAAAATTGGTCAAGTGCGAGTCGGACTCGCGCACGAAGGGTTCCGTACCATTATCTATGCAACATAAGGCAATGTTATTAGTATCGAGCAAGAAACGGTAAAAAAATCATGTTTGTTGTATGGGAAACAACATATTAAATATTTATTTTATTTTATTTTTAGTATTTGTTGTTATAGCGGCAATAGAAATACATCATCTGTGAAAATTTCAACTCTCTAGCTATCACCGTTCTTGAGATACAGCCTGGTGACAGACGGACGGACGGAGTACGGAACCCTAAAAATGAAAATTAATAGCGTCGATAACACAATTCGGCAATGTTAACAGAACTTTCTTATTATAAAAACTGTATATTATAGACTAACAATTTTAATTAATATAAATGTGTGCAACAAAATAGCCAAATATTTAAGATACAGCAATAGTTGTTTTAATTTTTTAGTTAAGTTTAGTTCTGCACATAGAATAGGCACCAATAAATTACATAATAAGTCGACGGATTCTATGGGTTGCTATGACCGTATTTCACAAACGTCTGAGTTTTTTGTCTCGTACAGAGTTTATAGCGAAATAATAAATATAGCCTATGTTATTTTGAGGACTATAAATTATCTCTATACCGATTTTCGTGCAATTCCATTCGGTAGATTTTCGTGAAAACGTCACAAACAAACAAACTCACTTTCCCTTTTATATATAAGTAAGGATCTTCCCAGTCTATTAATGTCTTACTGTTGTGAATTAGCCTCCTACACATTGGTATGACTTTTTGGTCTAAAATGCCGCCCTGATCAGGCGTGTTGGCATAGGTTTAACTTTTGAGTTTTCGTCTCTCACAGAGGATGTTATTTGCTTATGATATCCCTTGGATGGTTCTGGAGAAAATGGGATACTTCTATGCTTAATTCATCACCATATGGACAATTATCATAAAAAAAAAAAATATCTTTTTGCAGCGTATGATGGTAGATGAAGCAGATTTGGATCCTGTAGGGGCTGTTAGAAGTGGAGCGGCGGGTGCTGGAGGTAAACGTGGCGCGGAAGGAGCACGTTCTGGACCACCCAAGAGAAAAGCTGGACCTATACCACACCATATTGTTGCTCGAAGGTAAAAACTATATAAAAATAACTGTACGCAGTTTTGCTTGCGTATTTTCTCTAAACCGGCCTTCCCCTTTTTCTGAGATTTTCTGACCCTAGACAAAGAGGTGATTTAGCAGATCTATTTAAAGGACATAAAATGTCTAAGAATTCGTTTTTTTAGAGAAAGCAGACAAATATTGTTATAAAACGTACA
Organism: Orgyia antiqua; assembly: GCA_916999025.1. NCBI lineage: Eukaryota > Metazoa > Arthropoda > Insecta > Lepidoptera > Erebidae > Orgyia > Orgyia antiqua. The sequence continues at coordinate 29,199,303 of OU779862.1, forward strand.
TTTTTTTATCATTCTGAGTAACATATGTACTGAGTTATTTCTCTTAATTCAAAGTATAGCAACAAACAGTTTAGATAATCTGTATATAAAATAAAACTACTTTTTACGGATTTAGACGCGTATATTTGTTTTAAATTTTGGCCCGACGTTTCGGAGACTTTGCAGTCACCATGGTCACGGGTGAGACTAAATCGCGTCTAATGCGCGTCTAAATCCGTAAAAAGTAGTTTTATTTAAACAGATAAGTCGCGCAAGTGTTAGAAAATATTATAATCTGTATATAATTATTGTTTCCAGGCCATCAGAGCCACCAGAATCGCCACCTGCGTCGCCAGCGCCACCTCCAGTAATAATAGCGGCTACACCTCCTCCGCCAGTAATCGCGCCGCCTGTAGCGCCGCAGTCTCCCATTACAATGCGGAGGCCCGCCTCGCCATTATCGCCAGCACCTACTGACTTGCCATCTGGTAGGCCTCCTGAGGTGAGTCTAATAATATATTTAACATTATTTTCAGGGTGCAAGTTTTTAAAAAGCTCTTGGCACTAGGATAATGTGGCCTTTATCAGTAGACTACCAGTTATCATTTCGTAATTGAGCAGGAACTAGAGGGCCCCAATAATAATCACGACACATTGGGCATGCGTCTAGTGGAGAAAATGGTTTTGATTATTTTGTCGGACCTTGTGGTGCAGTGGTTAATATAATGGTCTAACGCAAATTCAAATCTTGTATAGTACAACTTATTTATTTATTTCACATAACACAAGCATATAAGCTTAGTTTGGGACCAGAGGACTTATTTGTCACGCAGTTATTTATACAACATTTGGGTATACATATACCAAATATGCTTATTTTCGAAGTACATGTTTTTTATTGTAAATATTTATCTTTAAAACGTATGACGTTATTAGGTAATGTTCCAGGAGCCTCCCAATATGGATACGGGTGGTTCTACGAGTGGTCCTTCATCACCGCCTTCGTCTCCGCCGGTCGTCGGGCCTGCTAACTTACCGCCTGTAGTCAAACCATTCCTAAACGGAGGTAGGTTTTACTAATATAATTCATTCCTAAGTGCTATAGGCATACATTATTTGACGGGCTTCGTGGTCTAGTGGTTCGTATAACGGACTGCCGATCATAAGGTCGCGGGTTCGATTCCCGCCTCGGACAATCATTTCTGTGATGTTTATAAATGTCATGTATGTATTTACAAAAAAAAGTAGTATATGTAGTATATCCGTATTCTGGTACCCATAACACAAGCATATAAGCTTGGGAATAAAGGACGTTGTCTGAAATGTCCGTGAATATTTATAATAAAAAATATTATTATATGAAAATCACATTTTAGGTGGTTGAAGTCGCAAATAACCGTTCATCTTACGTGTCTTTTTTTGGTTTATCGGTATTATAACAGGTCTATGTTCATGACACTGATTACGTGGATACATTCCCCTTCTATTTGTGTGCAAAACACTAATATTTGTATTGCAAGGGAAACATCCAGTTCTGTTTTTGTATGTATTTTTAATAAAATGTATTGTATTCGACATTGAGTATGCTATATCCTTGGTTGCGGACAAAAGGGCTTCTATAAGAGTTGACTAATGGTAAAAACGACGGGATAACATCTACGAAAGATAGTATACTAGATTAAATATCCTGCTAGAGTTGTTTACTATGCGTAATTTTCTAATAAAAAAGATTTTTTTTCTTTGTATAGGTTTTCATCTTAAATATTATATTAGAACGATGTAGTCGCAAAGCGACCAAGCCCCATTAAATATAAAAATATATATATATATATATATTATATTTTGGGATCTATATAATTTTAACCTATATTAATGTTGTATGTATTTAAATAATTCAGATGCATATACGACGATGGGTAGCAAGATGCCTCGCTCGCCTTCTCCACCTCCTGAGTTTATATCTCCGGTTCACGACACGCAAGAACTACAGATCAACGCCATCCTGCAAGGTGTTGCTGCTGAGAACAATTCTAACGCCAGAGGAAAGAAAAAGAAACGAAAGGTACATTAAAGTCAAAGTTATATATTTTTTTCAAATATGCATGATTAACAAGCTTAAAACAACTTAAAACGTATAGTATAACCAGAAGCTTCTCTAGTTTAAACTTGATAAAGAACTGCAAATAAACTACCATTTCTTTTTGGAATAGACGAGAGACATACAGCGTTAGTTGTACAACTCTTTAGTATTTTAAATTTTAAATCTAATCTAATATATAAAATTCCCGTGTCACAGTGTTAGTTACCGTACTCCTCCGAAACGGCTTGACCGATTCTTCTCAAATTTTACATACATATTCAGTAGGTCTGAGAATCGGCCAACATCTATTTTTCAAACTTTTTTTTTTGTATGGCAAAACAACGTTTGCCGGGTCAGCTAGTATGTATATAAAATTTCCATGTCACAGTGTTAGTTACCGTACTCCTCCGAAACGGCATTACCGATTCTTATGAAATTTTATATGCATATTCAGTAGGTCTGAGAATCGGCTACTATCTATTTTTCATACATTTCGCCTGGCATTTGTATGGCAAAAAAAACGTTTGCCGGGTCATCCAGTAATATTATAAAGCTAAAGAGTTTGTTTGTTTAAACGCGCTAATCTCAGGGACCACTGTTGCGATTAGAAAAATTCTTTTCGTGTTGGATCGTCCAATAATCAAGGAAGGCTATAGACTATATAACACCACGTCGCGACCAATAGGAGCAAAGTAGTAGTGAAAATAGTTTCAAATGTGGAAAAATTTTCTAAATTCCACGGGTTTGAATTCGCGGACAACAGCTAGTTTTAAATATTAGACAAAATACTAACTTCTCTCCTGTCTTGGTGTGTACCATGCTAAATGTCGTTAATGGCCGGGCAAAATCTCGTAATTTATTTTACATTTAATTATGCTGTTAAACAATTAATATAAACTATAATTTAATCCTTTTACACAGAGTGATAAACAACAACTACAGTTGACTTTACCGCCCCAACTAACACGCAAGGAGGTCGCCGAGATTAAGAAACATAACCTAGAGGTACGACAAGAAGTATTCCGTGCAATTCGACGTCCCGGGAGAGGTATGTTCCATTCAGAAATAAATATATTCCATTCATAAAGAACCACCTGCTCCAATCTAAATGGTTTCATTTACAGTCGTTAATTTGGTCATATATACACGACAGTTGTGAGAGCTGGCCTCGTTGGCGGACATTACCTTGAGATCAGTGTATGACATTTAAAGGCGTCCACTTAGTTTTTTTAAATAACTAAAGTCCATAGGAATAACGAAGACAAGGCCCCTTTTAGGACTTGCTCTTTAGTCCGGTGCTTATCATATTTTTTAAACAGATTTTTTATATTATTTATATTATTATTTATTTATATAGATTATTTATATTGACAATTTTTTTTTCAGATTTCACAAAACTGTTTGAATCATTAAAAAGGTTACAAGGTAGTGTTGAAGTGAAAAAGGAAGTGGTGCGCGATGTTATAAATGAATCGTTACGTTTTAAGAGGAAAGCACTAGCTAAGTTATTGGATGACTTTTTAGCTGGATTAGAAAAGAATGGGAGTAGTGCCTCAGTTAGTATCAAGAGAAACAATTCATTGTATAGTAACGCTACACACAGCTAGTGTTTACTGAATGTTGGACTGTTTACAGACACTAGAACACGTATTGTGTTAACAAGTGATGGTACGTGGAAACGTAAAGGACTGTAATACTGTTAAAGTGTGCTATCTATGTCTTCATTGTCACATCATTGTTGTAACCAATCATTCCACTTGGTGTTGGACACTTTTGTGGCAGAGTGAATGCAGAGCATTTATCCGACAGGAGTTGCCAGCTCCTGCATCGAAGATAGTACCAGAGTGATGCTCATAGTGGACAGATAGTATTGTTTCTTAGTATGTTATACCACAGAGACCTTGGCAGTCTATTTTATAAAGAAAAAAACGTAACTACTCCTTTTGGTTTTGATAGTCACAGGTAATAAATAAGAAAAACTAAATCAATGGTATTTTTTTACTACCATATCTACTTATCTATTGCACAGATAAAGCCAGACTCTTATGCTACTTTGTCATGGTTAGACTCAAGGCTCGTACTATGGCCAGGTTACGCTTAGGCGGGACACTAAAAAACCCTGTGTTATGTATTTAAAATCATATTCCTATCTAAAAAATAAACATATTACCTTGACTTTATTTATACTCCTTAATCTGGTCAGCCGACGTACATTTATATGTAAGATAGTTGTTAAAAATAACTAAATCCTATAAGCTTAGTTTATATCTAAGGTGACACTTGTATAGGCCGGTTGGAGAAAACTTAAAAAAGGATATTTTTCCCACACCTAAACAAAACAGCAAAATATTGTAATGTTTTTGTTTCACTTAGTGACAGATCAGTTTTTATAAGTTAACAAACTTAAAATATCAGAACATTTAATTCTATGCTGCCCAATCATTCACAACACCTGTGGAATGAAATTGGATTATTCTGTGTATGGTAGAATCTATTAAATAAATCTTTTGGATCTGTAGATCGAATAATAGTTATTTATTTGCCAGTACGTGATGTTTCTGGGGTGTGCGTTTTATACTTTGACCATGATCGATCTTTCTCCCATAGATGAGGACAGAAGACTTAGTGTGACTAAGTTAAGTGATCATTTTATTGTTGATATTATTATTTTCTTTTATATACTATCGTGTATTTATAAAAATCACTGGTTTTTGTCATATATTATTAAAAATTCTGTGATGTGAAGCCTTAATGAGGCGATTAAAATCCTGTTTCTTTTGCACTAACTACAGAAATATTCTACAGTTATTTTTAAAAATGCGTGATTGTCATTTTCGTTCATGTTGATGGATTTCAATGGAATTATTTTCGTGAATTTGGTCTTAATAACTACAAGTACTGAAATAATTAGATGAACTATTACAAAATTATATAGACACGAGAAATATATAATGAACTTTATTATGATTCTACTTTTATCATCAGACTGCTTTGATAAAATAGTTTTATTCTTATCTGCTAAAAACAATGCATTAGTAATTAAAACTGTGTAGAAAACACCCATTACCTAGGCAATCTAATATTTCCATGATATTTTTCCTATGAATTCTTTACTATCATTCAAAATACGCACACCCCTCTATTATCGCGTATTGTGTTAGTATTCCACACGGTCGTAGCCATGGTTTAGTACCTAAGAAAATTATTTTTACCATTTCGACATTTCGGAGAAGGAATTCCAAAATCCTTTCCCGGGCTACATATTTCGATACATCGATTTTTGTTAAATATAGCCGGGACTACAACGCAATGTTTTATGCACAACATAAAAAGGGCGTGGCCAAGTAGGCGGAACATAGACTTTCAGACCACGCCCTTTTTATGTTTACGAAACATTTTGCATAAAGAAACATGACACTGTAGTGACATCAGGTGTACAGATTATTATGGATTAAGAATTAGTTTCTATCATTAAATAAATTGAATGCCAATAAACTAATTTCTGTAAATATTTTATTTTAACGACTCCAGTTTATGTGGATATTCTAATTGTATTCCATGTTTTATGTATTGCGATTCCGCCTGAATAAAAGTAGCGATGTCGTCCGTTTGTAACACGAGATGCGATATGTACATGATCTCATTCTCGACAGTGTGTCACATAAAATGTTTAATGTTTGCAAATAAATGTCTAAATACAATTTTGTATGTATGAAGTTATTGTGTTCTTTAAAGACAACAAAAATTTTCAACAGTTAGACTTCAGTCCTACCACGAATTGACGCCTAAACAATCTACATAAGTTATAAATGTGTTTATAGAATTTGCTTATATCTTCATTCTTTGAACTGAATATTGTAAAACACATTCTCAGAGCGTTGTAGTGTTCGCTTACATATCACTTAAGAGTGACCAATCGTAAAGAATACTATATTTTTAAAGTTTGGATATGGCATGGGTAAAAGTATTGTTACTTCTTTAACCATTGCCTTTCTTCTGGACAATACTAAAGTGCTGTGATTTTTGTGATCTCACAGTTCCAAACACATTTCAAATTTTCGTTCGTTAATTCGTAGTATGATTGATGGAAAATTATTGGAGAAATCTGAATGAATTTTAATACTAATTACTTCATTGTCACACGTTTACTTAGTCTGTCCTTTTTAAACAAATGCAAAATAGAAAAATGCTTTACAAAAGATCTTTCGTTTGCGAAATGCTGCTGTACTCTGTCATCTATTGTCTAGATCTGGAATCATTTGCAATTCTTAACAGTAATAAGTCAGAAGCCAGTCTCTTGGGACACAATTTATATACAACATAAAACATAGGCGCGGTTGAGACGAAAAAATCAGACCACGCCCCTTTTTTATGTTTACGAACAATTTTGTATATAAACTAGACATGCCACGAATATTTAGCTACTATTCGGTATTTGGCCTATTCGGCCACTTTGTTTGGTATTCGGTATTCGGCCGAATAATAGGTACTATCCGGCCGAATATCGAATCCCAAATCATGGAAACAAAAGACACATCATATTAATCAAGATTTGTATTTATTATCAAATTACAATACTTTAATAAGGGAAATTCATCAGCGGTAAGTTGTGATGGATAAAAACAAGCTTGTCAAATAGCCGCACACTGCCCGCGCACGTTGAAGACAGGTCGCAACCTGTCGTATTATTGTTTACGCGCTCCACTAGCATGTACTTAGTGCCGAATATTCGGTATTCGGCCAAATCACTATTCGTGGCAACTTTATAAACCTGTAGGAAACTTGGCTTGTTATTTTTTATATCTTTCAAGCTTTTGTGAAGGGAAGTAACGTATTCAAAATGTATTGTCTAACACAAATGTTTACTGGCTATAACTACTTTACTGTCATTTTGTTTTGTCTTACAATATTTAATATATTGGGTATATGAAGCAATGTTATATTTGAGTTATCACAAATGTGTCTTATACAAGGTGGCAGTGAAAGTGTATGATTGTTGTAAATAATGTTGTACATAATATTATTAGACTTGCTATGATTAATAATTGGATGTATGTGTTTAGTGGGCATTTATGCATCGGGTGTTGCGACTGTTTTTGTGGCGGGGTTTTACGTCATGGAGATAAATATTAATAAAAATAGTTTAATGTATCCAGTTATGCTCATTATTATTTACTGGATTCGATGAATTTAATAAAGGCATTTATAGTGAAAATTTTAAATAAAAATTTTAAAGATTTTAATGAGATTGTAACGTACAATTGCGTTGTATATGTATCGTTGTCTCTAGTGAATGTTTTGTTTTAGATAACTATTAAAACTTAGCATTGTTACGTAATAAAGGGAACTGTGATACTTGAAATTTTACACAATATGGTTAGTCCCCGCCACATTAACATAAGTTCGGTCAATTGTAAATTGTAATATATCAATTTTTTAAATAAATTATGATCCTTATTGGATTTTATATGTACCGTGTTTTATTGAGTTTCATATTATGTTAATTTTATAAAAATTAGACACATCTTTGTTTTACATACGTTAATTGTAAGCAAATTATGAATTCTTGATTCTGATATCCTAGAAATCATGAATGCATTTTGAAATTTGGTTATTTCGACGTTTTACTTACACTTGTCTACACTTTTTACCTCTTGGGAATAACAGACCTTCCCCCACTTAATCATTGATGGAGATAGGTTGGTGATGTGCATGGGTGCAAAGCTGTAGGAATAGGCGCTCCTATATTTTGGAACGATACTTGGCTGATATCAAGCTCTGTGAGTTTTCCTGATATTCTGCAAGTATATATACTTTGTTGTACTCTCACGTTTACGGATTGAATTAGAATTGTAGATGGTCACTCTTAAGCCTCGATATACTCAAAACTATAATTGGCATTGTTCATCATTTATGACCTGCTGTTTTAAAATTTTTTTTTAGAATATATAGACCATTTTAAGAAACTGATTTCAATATTATCGAAATATTCATTTAGTTGAATTTTTAAAAAATACATATATATTTTCTTATTAGGAAATATTTTCTTCAAATGTTGTGACGTCATTGTTGTTTATGCCGACTGTGTATTGCCTTTGCCTAATAAACTTTTACAACACATTAATCTTATAAATATCTTGTCAAGTTTATTTATTAGTCTATGCGGAAGTCAGTCACGTAAACTTTTAATTTGTTTTATTTTTATCTAGTGTTTTTTGTCTAGTTTTCTAGTATTAACATTATAAATCTCCTGATTTTTAATTACTTTTACTTTGCACATTTTTGTAAATTATTGTCTTACATTGTTTATTTATTTTGATTTGTAGTTGTCAACACAGAAGTACGTTGTCAATATTAATCATGGAGACTAGAAGAAAGAAGGAATATCTCAGTATATTATAAAGTGTCCGCTGAAAGGCAGCAAATTAAGGTGGCGCCATAGTAGCAAGTGGAAGAATTTTAAAAAGAGCGCCACGAATTATTAGAAAGGAAAGACAAACTTCCACTTTGTCACAGCGCAGTTTTTTAAATTATTATATTACATATATAGACAAACATGACTATGAAATAAATTTATATTAATTATTATTATAACTATACGGCGTTTTTAAGTACCCCAAATATTTGTAAATAGCAAATAGAAAATAGTATTAAAGAATAACCGCAACAGTAGCACACTTCACTCTGCTTATAACTGCTACATTCATATCATTCATCTTGCTACACTAGCGCTATTTCGGTGAGTGTTATTTGCTGTTTACAAGTGGACACTTTTTGGACTGATCCCCCATACAAGATATTCCTCCTTTCTTCTAGTCTCCATGATATTAATATACAGAACATAGATAGATGTTAGGTGATCGATAAAAACAGTCATAAATTATGCTGGAACCTGCACTTATCTCCCAAATTGCTATCTGGGACGAGAAAAATAAGCCAAATGATCAAAGAGATTGAGACAAAATTCGGTTCATGAATTTCATGAATGATAGGGTGAAGACCGCTGAAGGTAATCTATACATAAAATAAATCTGTAGAGAGGTCAATTCTGTACATGAAATATATTTTCAAAATAACTATTAGGGGGTGATTCGTGATCGATACTGATGCCAAAAATGCAATCGGTAAAATTTTTGTCTGTCTGTCTGTCTGTCTGTCTGTCCGTCTGTATGTTCCTTATAGAAAAAAAAACTACTCCACGGATTTTAACGAAACTTGGTACAATTATTCTTCATACTCCTGGGCAGGTTATAGTATATATTTTCATAGTATATATTTTCATCACGCTACAATCAATAGGAGCAGAGTAGTGAAGGGAAATGTTGGGAAAACGGGAGAAGTTACTCCATTTTTTAAGCTTCCGTCGCGTGTGCAGCCTTAATGGTTAAAGTTACATAGAAATCATGTATGACGGAAATAATCTAAATAAAATTGTCTAAAAAATATCCCGCAACAGCATATATCTATATTTTATGGTTGACTCACAATAACACGTGTAACTCCTGATAGCTTAGCAGTTCGGAGCATTCTGATTATATTTGTTTACTCTTACGTTTATAATACTCTCACTCAAGCAGTAGTTAAAAATGTTGCAAAAACGGGGAAAATTTCCTAAATTTTACGCGGACGGAGTCGAGGGCAACAACTAGTAATAATAATAATATTGTTTATTGACAAAAATAGTAATATACAATTATTCATTACACAATGGAAAATATCATACAATATTGGGAACACTATTACTTAAACTAGGTTAGAGCTGTATTTTAAGTAGTAGTTTTCGGCTTAGGTTATGCTTTTAGTATGATACAAGCAAGAAAATCATTGTGCATTGATCTATAGTTTCAGTATCCTATATTAATGTTAGTAGTGATAGAAATATTATATTAAATAAGATGAAGGTTATTTCTGCTATAGCAGAAATAACCATTTTTAACTACTGCTTTAGGATATATCCTAAAACAAAACCATTCATTCCATTTTACCAATTATATTTATTTTCCCTCGATATGGCACCTTATAATTGGTACTAATTTAACTTGTATCTATTACTCTCGAACGAACTCCACAAGTATCATGTTCTAATTAAACTTCGTCGATATTTTATGCAGAGAAACATACTTAATGAAATCGGGAATAGACAGCAACAACAAAGATACGTAGCTTGTGCTCACTTAAACTTAACGCTTAAACCCTAAATAATATGAACTTTTGTGACACTACAAATACAGACAAAATATATTTTAACTAAGATTGAAAGATGTCTTGCTACGTTTATTGTGTTATTTATTACCTGATTATAATGCAGTGCCACATATCTACATCTGATCCATACTAATATTATAAAGTTGACGAGTTTCTTTGTTTGTTTGAACGCGCTAATCACAAGAACCGCTGGTTCTTTTAGTGTTGGATAGTACATTTATAGAGGAAGGCTTTAGGCTATATAACATCACGCTACGACGAATAGCAGCGGAGCGTCGGTGAAAAATGTTGCAAAACATCGAAAAATTTCTAAATTCTACGCGTAGTATGTCGCTAGCAACATTAGTAAAACATGTCTTTTTGTTTAGCCGGGCCCAAAGAATAGATAAACATTACAATTTTGTTGAAGCCACTCCTCTGGTCAAGATAAACATTTTAATGTATTATTCACCTTAAGTAATTTATTTTTTAGCTCCAAATTTATAATAAGGTAAAAGCTCTTTCTAAAATTAGAATACGTAATAACCTTTGTCAAAATATTTTATCGTCGTAATGTTTGTTGCAAATATTCCTTATCCCCTCTTGAGCGTGAATACATCGCGGCATCGTTGTCCCGGGTATATTAACACATCCACAATTTATGTTTCATGGGTGTTGCCTAAGAAAATATGACTTTTTTTAACAGCGACAACGAAACATCATAAAAAGATTTTCACATATTTAGTGTTCCGTACCAAAAGGTAAAACAGAAACCTAATACGAGACTACAGTGCCAGGATCCGGTCGTCTATCACTAAGCTATATCTGAAAAACAATTATAGACAGAAATTTCTATCTCGCCAAGGTTTGCTGGTAGAAAATTCATCTATGAATTAAGCTCGCCTCTGTACATATAATAACCAAAATGTAACTTTCTTGTAATTTCTGTGTGCAATAAAGAATACAAAGAATACAGATAAGATTTTCAAGATGATGTATTTTTGTTGCCGCTAATACTAACAATTAAAATAAAATAAATAGGTACATTTTTGTGTATCTAGAGATAGATGAGGGCCTGATATGAATATCTATAATGATAACGACACGGAATCATTCATATTACTGAACACTTCAAAATACAATTAACAAAGGCGTGTGTACATTTTGAAAAAAAAAAAACGGGTCGTATCGATAATATCTCTTATCCCTTACATTTTTTCGTAAAATTATTAACAAAGGCGTGTGTATATTTTGAAAAAAAAAACGGGTCCCATCGATAATATCCCTAATCCCTGACACTGTTTCGTAAAATTTATATCCCAACAATAGCCTGTTACCAAAAGTCTTAGGATATTCTAAAGAATAAGACACGTAACCATAATAAGAAGAATAATAATGAAGACATAGAATATTCCATTCATCAAAAACATCTGCCTTAAATAAATAAAAAGTAAAAGTGTGTTATAAGCACTATAATTTTGTTAATAATTTAAGGTTAAGTAAAATATCAGTTGATGGGATACACAATACTCCCTGAGAGCATCGTTAATGAGATGGTGTTCGTAATAATAAGGCTCACCCTGCCCTGAGTATTACAAATAGGTTTTATCTCGACGCCCAGCCAACGCGGAGATGGGTAGACAAAGCTGTACTTTAATTACCTAATCCGTATCAAATTTGTATGTTGATGGCTTATTATTATATAGACAATCTGACATACAGATTTTTGGTAGCTAAAATGAAAACAACTATGGTGCATTTTGATTACATAATTGGCTATTTAGTTGTAAGTACACGTTTAGGTATGTTACATGTAATCGTTAGTCTATAATACTCAGTTTTTATAATAAGAAAGTTTAGTTAAGTCAAAGTCAAAGTCAATATATTTTATTTCAAGTTGGCATGTTTTACAAGCTCTTTTGAAACGTCAGAAACTAGGTGTCTGTTCCAAGTTAACATTGGTACCGATTCTATGTGTACAACTAAACTTTAGTAAATAATCTACTTAGCTTAAAAACAAAAAAAACACGCATTTAAGCGTATATAACATCCTGAATATTTTTAAATGATTGCATTGTCATCAATACTCAATTCTACGCTACCTACTTACAAAACGTTGACAGTTTATGTTGTCAGAGACATAAGTTTCTGTTGTCACATGTTGTCACAATCGTAGTAAACACAAGTAAACAATTATGATATTTTTACCTGATTCTATAAACAAAGCGTTTTTATGTGAAATTATCTTATTGTATACTAGCTGTTGCCCTCGACTCCGTCAGCGTAGAATTTTGGAAATATTCCCCGTTTTTGCAACATTTTTAACTACTGCTTGAGTGAGAGTATTATAAACGTAAGAGTAAACAAATATAATCAGAATGAACGAACTGCTCAGCTATCAGGAGTTACACGTGTTATTGTGAGTCAACCATAAAATATAGATATGTGCTGTTTTGGGATATTTTTCAGACAATTTTATGTAGAATATTTCCGTCATACATGATTTCTATGTAACTTTAACCATTAAGGCTGCACACGCGACGGAAGCTTAAAAAATGGAGCACCTTTTCCCGTTTTCCCAACATTTCCCTTCACTACTCTGCTCCTATTGATTGTAGCGTGATGAAAAGTATACTATAACCTGCCCAGGAGTATGAAGAATAATTGTACCAAGTTTCGTTAAAATCCGTCGAGTAGTTTTTGTTTCTATAAGGAACAGACAGACAGACAGACAGACAAAAATTTTACTGATTGCATTTTTGGCATCAGTATCGATCACTAATCACCCCCTGATAGTTATTTTGAAAATATTGTTACGAACACACAAAACACAAAGGAGCTAGCGCCATCTAGCAGCAACTAGTAAAACCAATTAAAGAACCGAACAGAGTGAAACCCCTATTAGATACTAGATGGCGTTAGAGGAACTACCGAAGTTTCCAGAAACATTCGTTCCGGGCGATCACGTTCGCGCACAGTCGGGAACATTCTGGAATGGTCTGGAACTCGTCTCGGCGCATATAAATAGCGGCAGGGAGGCGAGCCCGGGCAGTTCATTTCGAGCTACGATCGAGGCGACTTCGAGAGCGAAAACAAGTGATCAAGAGTGATACCAGTGAAACCTACAACTTGGCTACGATCTAGGACATTGTTAGTGCTTAGTGTTTGGACCTAGTGCTTAGTGTTTGGACCTAGTGCTTAGTGTGTAACTAGTGCTAGTGAATAAAGTCTTCTAAAAGAGTCAGCAGGTCTTTCTCTCCAAATCCTTCGAACCCTAGCACGTAACAACTGGTGTCGGAAGTGAGATTTGGAGATGCCATTGACTCCGAGAGAGGACTTCGAGGGCGTCAGGACAAGGGCACAACGAGCTGCGGAGGCCACGCCCGCTGTGGACCAAGCCCCGCCCACTGGCCCCACCTACCAGGCCCCGCCCACCGACCACGCCCCCTTAGACCCGCCCACTGGCCACGCCCACCATGCCACGCCCACCGACCACGCCCACCGGGCTCCGCCCACCCAGGCCCAGGCTCCGCCTACTCAGACTCAAGCCCCGCCCACTGGCTCCGCCCACCTTGCCACGCCCACCACACCGGCCACGCCCACTAGACAAGCTCCGCCCACTGGATCCGCCCACCTTGCCACGCCCACCACACAGGCCACGCCCACTAGACAAGCCACGCCCACGAGCGGCGCCGTAGCGTCAGTGGCACTTCAATTAGGAAGTTTAATTGAACTGATAGAGATGCAAAGGGCTGAAATTCGGTCAATGAAGGAGTCACAAGAACGCAAGCTCGGTGCTTTGCAAGAGTCACAAGAACGCAAGCTCGGCGCTTTGCAAGAGTCACAAGAACGCAAGCTCGGCGCTTTGCAAGAATCACAAGAAAAAGTGCTTTGTGCTATAAATGATGTTAGTAGCACGGTGATTAAGCTTCGAAAAGATGTCGACGTAGTGGAAGAACGAGTTACCGGGTTAGGATTGGATGTCGAAAATGTGAAAACCGGCCTCATTGAACTACAGAAGAAAGTAGTGCGCCTTGAAACCACGGGAGTTGCGATCTCTAGTGGAACTATCGGAGTGGCACAAGGACCAAGAGTGAAAGTTCCGCCATACGACGGCACTACTTCCTGGAACGCGTATCGTCAGCAATTCCAGACGGTTGCTACTGCCAACGGATGGACGGAAGAACAATGCTTGACCGCTCTTACTGTTGCACTCAGAGGGCAAGCTTTGTCGGTCCTGGAAGCACTGCCACATACAGGAAATGGGTTCCAAGACCTGATGGAGGCACTTGAATCCAGGTACGGGGAGCGACACCTGGAGCACGTGTTCCGTGCCCAACTGCGTGACAGAGTCCAACGCTCAGGAGAAGGACTACAACAATGGGCGTTGGAAATTGAAAAACTCGTCAGGAAGGCACATCCAGGAGCCGACACCAAGATGATAGACACGAATATTGTTCAAGCATTTGTCGACGGAATCAAAGACCTGGAGGTCAGAGCTGCAGTAAGGCTTCGTCACCATACCTCGCTAAAGGAAGCATTAGCGCATGCTTTGGAGGTCGAGGCTGTTCGTTATGACATACGGCATACCCATAAGATCCGCGAGGTCTCTGAGGAAGTCAAGGAGGTTAAGGCCCCTACGAAGAAAAGTTCTGGAGCCATGTGCTACAAGTGCGGCGAGAGGGGCCATCTTCAGCTTAACTGCCCGCAAAAGGAAACCCAGATGAAAAGGATCGAGGAACAAATAGAGGTGCTGAAGAAGCAGGGGGCTTTGTCCCTTGCCCGGGATCAGGGAAACAGGACTAAGGGGCGAGTGCTGGCTGACGCGGAGGGAGCCCCGATAACTGTTATCTCCCAGGCATGCAGCGGAAAGACACATGGGAATGCCGACGCACTCTCACGAAGGCCGTGTTCGGAGGACTGCAAACATTGTGTTAAACAGGAATGCAATGAAGAAACATTAAAACTAACGAGAACAGATCCTTTGAGTCTCTGGGAGAATGATGCTATGAGGGAGGCTCAAGAAAAAGATGACGACCTTCGGCACATCATCACATGGAAGAAACGGGGTGACGTAAAACCAATATGGAGTGAGGTTGCACCCACTGGCGCTGTCACTAAGGCGTACTGGGCGCAATGGGACAGTCTGATACTCCAAAACGGAATACTCTACCGGAAATGGGAGAAGACTAACGGCAGAGAGTTCCATCTTCAGATAGTTGTCCCAAGAACGAGAGTACCAGATGTTCTCCGTGAAATACATGATGGCGTATCAGGAGGTCATCTAGGTGTCAAGAGGACGTTAACAAAAGTGCGAGAACGATTCTACTGGTTGCATTGTCGAGATGATGTACAGGATTGGTGCCGCAAATGTACTACTTGCGCTGCTGTAAAAGGACCACAGACCAGGAGCCGTGGGAACCTGCGGTTGTATAACGTCGGTGCACCGTGGGAACGAATTGCAGTTGACGTAGCTGGGCCATTTCCTGTAACGGATTCGGGAAACAAGTATTTTATGGTCGTCATTGACTACTTCACCAAATGGCCCGAAGTGTTCGCCATACCAAACCAAGAAGCCACAACAGTCGCTTCCAAGTTAGTCGAAGAAGTGATATGTCGCTTTGGTGTGCCTCTGGAAATCCATTCTGATCAGGGCAGGAACTTCGAATCGCAGGTGTTCCAGGAAGTGTGCAGAATTTTGGGCATGCATAAGACGAGGACCACCGCGTACCATCCGCAGTCTGATGGAATGGTTGAGAGATTTAACCAGACCCTTGAGAGGCATTTGGCGAAATTGGTAGATGACAAACAAAAGGATTGGGACAAGTATATACCACTCTTCCTTCTGTCTTACCGAACCGCCGAGCATGAGAGCATAAAAGCTACCCCGGCGTATGTCAATTTCGGTAGAGAACTACGAATACCAGTAGACCTATTGACAGGAGGGTCACCGGAGGAACCAAAGACTGTACAAGACTATGTCTGCGATTTAAGGGAAAAGATGCGCTATATACACGCCTTGGTTCGGGAAAATGGGTTACAGTCAAGTGAGAACATGAAAACCAGATACGACCGGAAATCGAACACGAGCGGCTTCGAGGAAGGGTCACTGGTGTGGCTGCATAACCCAACTCGCCGGAAAGGGAAATCTCCAAAGTTGCAGAACCAGTGGGACGGTCCATACAAAGTGGTTACCCGACTGAATGATGTGACCTATAGGATTCAAAAGCAACAAAGAGGGACATTCAAAGTGGTACACATAGACCGTCTGGCGCGCTACCATGGTAGTAACAACGATGCTCGGGACGAGCATCTCTAAGAGGGGAGTAGTGTTACGAACACACAAAACACAAAGGAGCTAGCGCCATCTAGCAGCAACTAGTAAAACCAATTAAAGAACCGAACAGAGTGAAACCCCTATTAGATACTAGATGGCGTTAGAGGAACTACCGAAGTTTCCAGAAACATTCGTTCCGGGCGATCACGTTCGCGCACAGTCGGGAACATTCTGGAATGGTCTGGAACTCGTCTCGGCGCATATAAATAGCGGCAGGGAGGCGAGCCCGGGCAGTTCATTTCGAGCTACGATCGAGGCGACTTCGAGAGCGAAAACAAGTGATCAAGAGTGATACCAGTGAAACCTACAACTTGGCTACGATCTAGGACATTGTTAGTGCTTAGTGTTTGGACCTAGTGCTTAGTGTTTGGACCTAGTGCTTAGTGTGTAACTAGTGCTAGTGAATAAAGTCTTCTAAAAGAGTCAGCAGGTCTTTCTCTCCAAATCCTTCGAACCCTAGCACGTAACAATATATTTCATGTACAGAATTGACCTCTCTACAGATTTATTATAAGTATAGATGAAAGGCATACGTAGAAACACAATAATCTTGGTGAGTCTACTCATATACAATTAAACTACATATTACGTGTACAATTAAAAATACAAGTGTCGTCATAGTGATACTTCAACATGCTATCCTAGTAATTCTGACCAAGGAATTGGGATTATTCTTTTAAATTATTGCATTGTCATCGGTCCTTGTTAGGTGTGCAAAATTTCAGATTAATCCGTTTACTGCAAGTGGCTGAAAATTTTCAAAGATACCGTTACACAGATTAATACATTGATAGATACATACCAAACTTATAAAAGCGTGTTAAAAATAAAAAAATAGATAGTGTCAATAGCACAATTCGACAATGTTAACAGAACTTTTTTGTTAGAGAATCTGTATATTATTGACTAACAATTTTAATTAAAAGAAATGTGCACAACAACATGAATAGCCAATTAATCAAAATACGCCATTGTTGTTTTCATTTTTTAGTTACTATAGTTGTAGTATAATTGTGCACGTAGAACTGGTACCATTGTCGAATTATGATGTTATTGACACAATCAATTTGAATTTTTTTGTTAGCTTAGTTGTGCAGGTAGAATTGGTCCCTACCAACACAAACATGTTTAGATGTCTACTTAAGATTTATTTTTATTTTTAAATATACCTAGGTAAGTAGCTACCTATGTAACAAGATTATCGCCTACGTTTGACGCCTACAGGTTGTCTTGCTCCTTGCTATTCACAAAGAGTCATACGGGCCACGGGTCTTGTAGCTTGTAGCATTAAAATTATTTTCATGTTTTTTTTTTTTTTTTTTTTTTTTTTTCGTAGGAATGCTTTTTACGCACTTACCCCCCGACTGCAGGGGCAGCCGAAGGACGTCGTGTTGGACTCCCGGGGAGTAAAATTTCTCTCGACCCAGCCTACCAACTAAACCTACGGTGTCCTCCTCGCCCGTTGCCGGGCCGTGGTAGTCACTCAGGTATGACCACGACCCGACACGGGGGGCCCCCTAGCGGTGGGGGCTCACTGCGACGGGGTGGGCAACGTGCCCCCCCGTCGGACGGTCACCCCTCGCCCGAACACTAGGCGAGGGGTCGTCCGCCACATTGGGCGCGACAGGTCCCCTGACCCGTCGCGCGTGGCCTCCTCGCGGGCCGGGGCCGCCGGCTATTGCGCGCCGACGACCCCTACCCGCGGCCCTGCGGGGGGGCAATGTTTGGCCCGTGCGTTCGCGCTCCCGCAGGGCCTCTCTCTTGGCCGCCATCACCTCGGACGCAAACGAGGCGACGGCGGCCCAACACTCTCTGCTGCCGGCCATCGAGGCGATGACGGCCGGCAGCGACAGATTCACGCCTATTGCGTCAGTGAGCCTGACGCGCTGAGCGGACCAGGCCGTGCACACGGCCAGCGTGTGCTCGGCCGTGTCCACGGCTCCGGACGCACAACTCTTGCAGTCGGGCGCCGACTCTACTCCCACCAGCTCCCACAGGTACTTGGCAAAGCAGCCGTGACCTGTGAGGAGCTGGGTCAAATGGTAGGTCGGCACCCTGTGCGGCGCCTCGACCCACTGACGCAATACTGGGCGCACGGCCGTGAGAAGCCGTGCGCTCACCCTACTTTCATCTAATTTTGTGGCCCACCTCCCGAAGAGGTCGTCGCGGAATTCGCCTCTCCAGCGAGCGACCTCGTCGGGGGCGGGCTCCACTCCGTCTTGCCGCATCAGGGCCCTCCTTCGGTGAACCCCCGCCAGGACCCCAGCCTCGAGGTCCCAGGGGAGGCTCCCGGAAATCACACATGCCGCCTCCAGCGACACGGTGTGGTACGCTCGTGCGGCCCTCTGCGCCATCACACGCTGCGCGCGACGCAGCAGCGTGGAGTTCTCGGCGCTGAGAGCCGCAGCCGCCCAGATGGGCGCTCCGTAGAGCGCCTTCGAGCGCACCACCGTGTCGTAGAGGCGGCGGCCGACACTACCGGCCCCCCCGCAATTTGGGAGCAACCGGGCGAGCATTCCGGCGCACGCCACCAGCTTCGGCGCCAGCGCCCGGAAATGCTCGCCGAACCTCCACCGACTGTCCAGCGTCAGCCCCAAGTATTTCAACTTGGAGCCAACGGCGATGGAGGCCCCTCCCACTACAATGCTGTAGTCGCGGGGGGGCCTTGCCCGAGGCCCATGGAAGAATAGGGCCTCGGACTTATCGAGGGCCACTTCTAGCCCGAGGGCCCTGATGCGGCTCACCACTTGCGCGGTGCCCGCCGTGGCGAGGACACCGGCATCTCTGAAGTTGGGGCCCCGCGCGGTGACCACGGTATCGTCGGCGTAACATATGACGCCGACTCCCCGAAGATTGGTACCGCGCAGGACCCAGTCAAATCCAATGTTCCACAGGAGTGGGCCCAGCACCGACCCCTGTGGAACACCGCACGACATGTCCCGGCGGACTACACGATCCCGGGCCAGGTAGAAAATGGCCCGGTCCGTAAAGTAGTCCGCCAGGACCCTCCTGAGGTACCACGGAACTTTGTGGTACCTCAGGGCCTCCAAGATTGTCGCCCAGGGGAGGGTGTTGAAAGCGTTAGCAATGTCGAGCGACACTGCCAACAACACCCCCCCCTGCGAGACGGCTTCCTCCATTTGGTCCCTCAGTCGGGACACGGCGTCGATCGTCGACCGCGCGCGGCGGAACCCGAACTGGTTTCCGCTTAGATCCGGGCCCACCGTCTCCAGATGTCGGACGAGGCGTGCCGCGACGACCCTCTCAAAGGTCTTGCACGCCTCGTCGAGAAGGACGATCGGACGGTAGGCCGACGGACAGTCGGGGGGTCGCCCGTGCTTTGGAAGAAGCACGAGCTTCCCGGACTTCCACCGCCGCGGGACTCTTCCGGACGCCAAGCACTCCGACATGAGGGACAAAACCTCACCTTCGAGGACCGGCATCACGTGGGCGAGGACCCGCCCAGGGACGCCGTCCGGGCCCGGGGCGCGGTTCCTCTCTTTGAGTTTGAGGACCGCAACCCCTAACTCGGCCTCGGACACGGGCGGCACTTCCTCGCCCGCAGCCGGTCCCTCGATTCGTGGCGCCGCCGCCATCCTCGGCGGCGACCACTCTCCTCTCGCCGGGAAGAGCGAGCTGACCACCTGCTCCACGAAGAGTGGCTCGAGGGTTCTCGTCAGGGGGGGCGCCGCTGGACGGAGTTTCTCCATCACCGTCTTATACGGGCGCCCCCATGGATCTCTGTCCACCTCCTCGAGCCACTCCTGCCAAGCCTCGGCTTTGGCGGCCTTGATGGCAGCGGTGAACGCGTTCCTCGCGGCCCGGTACGCGGCGAGCAGTACCTCCTCTTGGGCGAGGTCTCTGTTGGCCCTCCTGCGACTGCGGGTGTACCGGCGCCGAGCCATTTGGCACTCGGTGCGGAGGCCCTGAAGATGGGGCCTCCACCAGTACACTTGCTTGTGCGGAGGGGTCGGACCCGCCCGGATCATCGCCGCGTCGCAGACGCGAGAGAGCGCTCCTGACAGCCGCTCACATCTCGCGTCCACGTCCAGGCCGCTCTCCTCATTCACGACGCGGGTCCCATTGGGACCCGCAATCCACCGCTCCACTATGGCCGTCTCGGTGGCCAGCTCTGGGTCCAAGGTGTTCAGCCTCCACCGAGGACCCTCTCCCGGCAGGGGACGGTCCAGCTCGACGGCTGGGGCGTCCGCGGGGGATGGGACTAGGTCGAACCGTATGTAACGGTGGTCCGACAAAGTCTCCACCCCCTCCTCCACCCTCCACCGCCTCGTGCGGCGGGCCAGGGCGGGACTCGCAAACGACAGGTCCACTATGGACCCGCCGTTGTGCCGGACGCACGTCAGGACCGTCCCCGTGTTTAACAACACCAGACCATGGGACACCGCCCACTCCTCTAGGGTGTCACCCCTAGCGTCGGTCGCCGGAGATCCCCACAACCGGGATTTGGCGTTAAAGTCTCCGGCGACCACCACAGGGGTGGGGTGCACTTCCGCCAAGAGGTCGCCGAGCTCGACGAGGAAACGCTCGAACTCGGCGAGCGTCCTATTGGGCGAGAAGTACACGCCAACTACTGCAACGTCGCCCAGCGACGCGAGCACGCACCCGTGGCCCCTCAGCACCCTCTGAAAGGGTCGGGGGGCAGCACGGCGTCGCCAGGCGACGATAGCCACCGAACCGTCGCGATCGCCCACCCAGTCGTCACGGGCTTGGACGCGATACGGTTCGGCGACTATGGCTACATTTATTTGCCACTGCGCAGCGGTCTGGAGAAGAAGATCCTGGGCCGCTGCGCAGTGATTAACATTCGCCTGCAGTAGTGACACCCTATTGGCCATTTAATTGGCGGCGGTGTCCATGGCCTCCGGGGCAGCACCAGGCTGAGGTGCTGCCGAAGACGCGGCGGGGGGGTTAGGTTTGCCCCCGCCCGTCTTTTTCGCCGGTCGCGTGGACTTCTTAGCCACCGCTGGGCACTTTTTGTGGCCCAAACGGTGACCAGAGTCGACGCCCTCCGACGCGCAAATCGCGCAGGAGGGCTCTGCCGCCGTGCAGGCTGCCGCCTTATGGCCCGGCTGCCCGCACCGGAAGCACAGTGCACTGCGGTCTGTCTCGCATGTGCACTGCACCCCTACGTGTCCCGGGACAAGGCAGCGGTAGCACCGCTGCGGCCGCGCGTCGAGGAGCGCGGCCCGGGCCGTCGACCAACCGATGGTGATTCGTCCACCATCGGTAATTTTCTTGGCCGCCAGGACTGGGCACTTCACCCAGACGGTCCCAGGGCGGCCAGGTGGGCGGACAATGTTGCCCACCTTCACAAGATCGAGGCGGCAGCCTCCAACACTGGCGACGGACGCGGCCACTAGTTCGGCAGTGGCCGCGTCCCCCAGACCGGAGATGCGCATTTCGGCGCACTGCTCCGGCCTGGCCACGCGAGCGACATCGCCGATGACCTCGCGGATTTTGTCCGCGAGCTCATCGGCTTTTTTATTCTTGTCCACGCCGGACACCTCCATCACACGGCCCCCTGTCCGGGCCGTGCGGAATTTCACACCGTCTATGCCCAAGGCGGAGAGCTGGATGGCGCTCTCGGCCCTGGCCATGACCTCCGCGTAGGTCTTCGAGGTGTCCGGCGGCAGGGTGACCACCACCGCGGCGGTTTTAGGGGCGCGCAACTTGCGGGCGCGCCGCCCCTTCTTTTTCTTCTGCTGCTCCACCGACGCAGCAGGCGCAGCAGCAGGCTTTGCCGGCCGTGGCGCCTTCGGTTTGCGCGCCACGACGTTCCATGCCTCCCCCTGTTGGGTTTGAGGAGGCGGCATCGGCTGGACGGTGGTGGTCATCGCGGGTTGGGACGCGGGTCTTGGGGCTGGCGGAGCGGCCGTCTCGTTTCTGGCGGCCTGCGCTTCCCGGGCCGCCATATTCTTTTTTGGCCCCCTCTTCTTCCCCGCAGCCTGGGTCGCAGCGGGGGCGGAGGGGAGCGACTGCACCGGCCCTGGAGTTGGGAGGGCCGGGAAGTCCTCGAGACGGGCGCTCGGAGCGCGTGCGGGAGCGGCTTCAGCGCTCACCCGCGCTCGACGAGCGTCCGCCGCCAGGGAAGGGCGGACGCGCTGCTCCGGGAGGAGGCGGTCACTGATGCCAGCCATCCTGGCATCAATGAAGAAGGCCACCTCCTCGCGGGTCATCCCTACGTTGTTGGAGGAGGAGGCGGCAGTCCGGCTTTGCACCTCCATCTGGACCCGGAGCTCGGCCAGTTCGGCGCGGAGTGCCTCCGTCTGCCGGTTCTGCTCCGCATATTCGGCGCGGAGCAGTTCCTCCTGTCTCCTGCGCTCCGCCAACTCAGCGCGAACGAGCTTCAACTCCTCGCTCTCTTCGCGCTGCTCCGCCAGCTCTTTGAAGGAGTCGACGAGTTCGGACATGGCCCCCCGCACTGATGCCACGTCTTGGCATTTCATGCGGGAGGCCTTCCGCGCCACCGACGAGATTACGTCGAGCGCGGAGTCCACCACGCCACGTAACTCGTCGACTCCTCTTAGACGCCTGGGGCCAACCCTTTTTTCGGCCGCCAGCTCCATTTGCTCCCTGGTGGTCGGGGGGCGCCCGCGTCCCTTCTTTTTACCCTTCTCCGGGGAAGTAGGCTCCTCCAGCGGCCTCTTTCTGTAGAGACTGGGGCCGTTCAGCTCGCTCAGGCCTTTCGGAGAGCACGACCGCGATCGCTCCTCCACAGACATACAGCTGCTGCTGTCCGACTCTGACAGCCGCAGCGTGGACCTCCCACCGAGGTAGAGGCGAGTGAGCCTCACTCTAGCCTCACGTTGTAGGGCCGAAGCCCGGATCAAATCGTCGTCAGTATTCGAAGATCCATCGGTCATCGATAGATCCTTGCACAGGTCGTTATTTTTGTTCGTCTCGTCATCAGTCAGTTTAGCAAAGCCAGTTTCGTCATTTGTTTTTTTCAGTTCGGTTTTTTGTTTTAATTTAAGTTTAGATTGTTCCATATTTGGTCCCACGAGTATGGGGGAATGACGGTCCATGCAAGCAGTGCCCCCTGTACTTACACAACCCTATATACTTAGGCGAACCTTGCGGAGGTCGGGCAGTTTCCGCAGGATTTTTACAACTTATCTGTTGGGTATTATTGACTTTTCCTTGTCTCGGGCCGGCCGGTTAAGGCAAGCCCCCTGTCCCAGCCATCACGCCGCTAGACGTGATCAACGACACGCAACAGCTGGAACAGGTCGCCCGACGTTGCCCCCAACAGGGGGGCATCCCCCTGAACACGAGTTAACGCATCCAGAGGGACCGCCGCGCCGCGCAGTACTTGCGCCCACAACCACGTCCACGAAGGGACCGCTTCCCTCGAAAGGGGACGAACAAAACGGAGCCTGTACTCCAATACCAGACCCCCGAAGGGGGAAGACAAAGGAGACAGAGCTCCTGCACCGGACTCGGTGCCCAAACGCCGCACAGGCGGCAACCCCGCTCACCGGTCAGTTCTGATTACCAGAATAGTACCGGGAGCAGGGCGACCGCGCGGCACACGCCGTGCACAAGACGCGCGAACAGCCGCCGGCCTTGCAGGCCGGCCATACCACGACCCCCCGACATGGGGGTCAGCTCGGCAGGACATCAGTCAACCCCCAAAAACGTCTCGACACTTTAGGGCCGAGAGTTGTTGGAGGCCGTCCAGGACGCACCGGACCCACGGCTTCCGGAAACGGGAAGCGGCAGGCCACACGGGGAGGTTTCCTGCCTTGGCGCCCCAATTATTTTCATGTTACATTAGATTACGTTATATTTTGATTGAATTAAAAATAACAAAATCTAGTATTCCTTTCATAGCTTACACTGTATCCGTCTGGTAAAATATTACGAATACAAGTGTTTCTTTTCCAGGATGCTGACACAAACCCATGAGTATCTATCTAGATGGCAAATGGGTAACTAATCATATTACTGTACGTATATTTGCAATTGTCATAACCAGATAAATATCTAGGTGTTATTGGGCGGTTTTGTGATGAGTCTGTGATATTTTTTTACATTATTATCGTTGTCCATTTTCTCGGGACCGATTTCCTTACCAAAAAAGGAACTCAAAGGAACGCTCTGCGAGACTAATACTTCGACAGCAATTTTATTATTTTGAGTCATATAAAGTCGTTAGTCGTCTTAGTAAATGGTTCCAGCATAGTTTATTATATCCAAATATGTTCTACCTTTTACAAATTTAAGTATTAGCAGAGCTTTTCCACTCGATTTTCCATTTTACAGCCCACGTAATAAAGGTTAAAGTACCCGAGTGGTGATATGAACGCATCGTAAATTTAAAGTGCCAAATTTCACATCTGACTGGGCTCGCAGTAGCGGGTAATGTTTAGTTTTTGCTTGAATATCTGAATAAAAATTTCTTATCCTCTTGAAATGATAGATATTGTTATTATAGGTTTTTTAGGCAAGCGTTACACATTTTTCCCAAATAAGGTCGACTGACAATCGTCAAATATGCAGGGGGCCGCTGGATGCAGTTAGCGTAGAACCTCGCGTTGTGGTGTTATGTGGGGAGGCCTATGTCCAGCAGTGGACGGAGAAAGGTGTATGCATGGGTCGGGAATATGACAAACTTGTTACGATAACAGTACGGGACCCTTCGTGTGTGAGCCCAACTCGTACTTGACCGGGCTTTTTTAAACAACCTGTAGAAAAGTAGAGCTACTTTAAATTTACTTTATTTTGTAGTAGGAATTGATTAATTTTTAATGGAATACAAAGCCTACTGATATATTTGTAATAAGTTATTGAAAATAAATAAACTGTTTAATATTTATTTTTCCGATAAACAAGTTTTGTTTATAATGTATATATTCCAAGCAAACATTATTTCGCTCGGGGCACCATTCGCCCGTGAAATTTTGCGGGTTATATTTGATAGGTCACTGATAAATTTGGTGATCGTATCTTTCAATTTTATTGACCGTTAGATTTGATATTATCCAAGGAATCGACATCAAGAATACTACACCATTTTAGTACTGCTATTTTAGTCTTTGTGATATTATTCAATAGCTATTTGCCGACCGTTTGACCCGCGATGTTGTAATCTGATTTATGATGAAAGGTAATAGAATAAATGTCTTGGATGATTTCATTTCACTTACATTGAGGTATTTGTGGGTTGAAGTTATGATTCTTTTTTTGTGTTTTTATTTAAAATCTCCCAGCCACATAGTAATAAAACTAGTTCTGGATGTAGGCGTATTACAGGTAGGTCCCAATATGTTCTATGACAAATTACGGTGCATACAATTTTATTAAAGGCGGCTTTTGTTTTTTACGTAGTAATTACAGAATCTGATCCTTCTGGTATTGTAAAAGATTGTGGGAGTTTTCCCGTTAAACATATTATGACCGCATTTAAATTGCACTTATAGTGACGATGTCACAGACACACAACTTGAACAAACTTATAACAACCCTTGCTCCAACAAAGTATTTATGAACCTTAATGTTATAGTTGGCTCACTTTTTTCTATTCTGTTCTACCGTAAGGGCATTAGTATGGACATTACGATATGTCTTCATAGCTAGATAAAATCTGGGAGTACGTTTACAAGCGGCAAACGATGTCAGTCTCCCCAGTATCTAATGTCGACGCTCAGTAGTAATGTTATACAACCGATAAGGCAATATTACCTATCATTATATTACAATTTACACAGAACTTTAATGTAATTGAAAATATTTCAATAAAATATTAGTAACTTTTTGATGTGACGACAAGCATTCGCATAAAAGTGACTCAATATTCTTACAGATTTGTGCAATTCATTAATTCAAATAAAACCACTGTTTACGGATTTAGATATTTTTATTTATCGGGTGTCCATTTCTCATCGGGAAGTTACATTCTATGTGGCTGGGTTGAATGTGCTTGATCGCTGCCTGAACTTATTTTGTCGTAAATCTCTAAAACAATGCCTAACTATAAATATCTAGGTCTAAACATGCCAATTAGACCTTGAAATGTAACCATAACTTTACTTTCTCTACTTGTCTCTACATGCATAGTTTATATACGATAAAATGATGAGGCATGAACATAAGTTAAGCTATGTACATTTTTGAACATGTATTGTAATAAAGTATACATAAAACATGTAAATACTAAGGTAATATTTGGTTTCGGAATACATTTATCATTGTATTCACACGTCTGACATTACATACTGTTAAATGAATAAAGTATATAACATTACGATTTCACGTTGCGTTAACCACCCCTTGAGGTTAACATACTCTTGAGAGGAGCGGGAAATGAAATATTCAATAGAAGACAATACCTATCAATGTCTTGACGACTTATAATACCTTTGAGATTGTGAACATTGTTTTCTAAGTAAAAAAATGTGCCTGAGGACGAGTCATCTCGTTTTTATCTAAGCTTTTTCAGTTGAATGGCTCGTATGAATGCCACAAATTTATTGCGTGGTACAGACTTCAACGGAGCGCGAAGAGTTAGCCGACAATCAGGCGTAGGTAGAGTCATATTTGTGCCATGAATCATATGTTCGATCAAACATTTGTTTGGTTTGTCTCATATTGTATATTTGTATTAGTTGCTATATATTTAAAGAGTTAGGTTATAGGGTTATAGGCAGAAATTAAAAAAAAATCTGTACTATTAATATAAAGCTGAAGAGTTTGTTTTTTTCGCGCGCTCATCTCAGGAACTATTAGTTTCAATTGAAAGATTCTTTTTGCGTTGGATACCGATACTCCATTTATAAAAGAAGGCTATAAGGCTATATAACATTACGCTGTGACTAATAGGAGCGAAGCGTCTATGAAAAATGTTGCAAAAAACCGGGAATTTTTTTCTAAATTCGTACGAAGGCACGGGCAACAACTACATAGTTGCATATAAAGCAATAAGAGTTTGAGTACAAGTGACAAGACAAGACAAGAATATCCTTTTCTATTTTCACACAATCTGAATTGTATGGCATAGTTTACTACTGTGGCATGCCTGTAAAAATTGTGATCAGAAATGTTATCGTTAAATTTGAACAATGCCCATTGTTCATATTTTTTTAAAACTCTTAATTCGAAAACCATTTCGGGGAATAGTGTTTCTGATCATGACCCATTAATTTTTTTTGGAAAATTTGCTATATTAACTATTATTTTTCGAAAAAAGCAAATGACCTCTATTTGCCCTTGAAATGAAGGACTTAAAATATTAAGGCGTTCTTAGGGATATACTACTCTTGGTGGAGTTGAAATTGGTCTATTATATCAACTTGGCAACTTTGAAAAGATGTATTGCATTCTGTCTTAAGTCTATCAGGAAAAGACAATACAGAGATTGATACGATGACGTCACAACATTTAATATAATATCTTTAAGTAATTTTTTAAAATTCTATACAGTTAATATTTCAATAATATTGAAATTAGTTGCTTAAAATAGACTATATTTTCTAAAAAAAATATAAAAACAAAAGGTCAAAAATTATGAACAATCCCAATTACGTGAGCCAAGTCAATCCACATTTTGGACACAAAACACGTTTGCACAAAGAACCAGAGGGACGTTCACTAATCAGTTAATAATACAATTACCCTGTGCGCCTCTAAGGAGTACCAGATTAAGTAGATTAATATGCAAATATACGAGCCCTAATACAGATACTTGGTAGCTTTTTAACTAAGTTCGCGACCTCCTTGCAAAAGCGATAACTCTTTACAAATCTCATGGCACGACGGGCTTCGTGGTCTAGTGGTTCTGGTAACGGACTGCCGATCAAGAGGTCGCGGGTTCGATTCCCGCTCGGGACAATCATTTGTGTGATTTTTCTAATTGTCATACAAATGTTTGTACTGCGTCTGGGTGTTTCTATGTATTATAAGTATGTATTTACAAAAGAAAAGTAGTATATGTATTCTATCCGTATTCTGGTACCCATAACACAAGCGTATAAGCTTAGCTTGGGACCGGAGGACGTTGTGTGAAATGTCCATGAATATTTATTTATTTATGGCACAGTTTGTTATCGACCTTCTCTAAAACGGCTCGTCTGATTTGTATGGATTTTTGTGTTTATTTAGTTTTTTAGTTTTTTTTTAGTTTTTTTTGTTAAGCGTGGTTCTATCCAAAATCTCTTTCGTCTAAAAGATATTTTACCAAAATAATCCTAAACTTAAACAATTCCTTCACAACCTATACTCATTGCTCTTTTTCAGTTTCAACACGAACGTAATAACATTAAATATTGCATTTTTTGTAACAAGAAAAAATCTAATACCCAGAATGAAATAACGTCATTATTTCACTAACAGGCCCACAAATTAGTTTTACTAAACGGAATACAATAAAGATAACACAAAGAAAACACAGTATTCATTTGTGTAGTGAATTAACCGCTATTGTTTTGTTCCACAGACCTTTGTTATAATTTATTATTTCACGTTATGATAACAATCTAATACATCAGATTTATTGATGTTGTTTCTGTCTGAAAAATACTAGGTTAATTGCTCAGATTAATTGTATTAACAAACAAACAAAAAAAAAGCTCAGTACTTCTGCGTGTTACATTTGTTTTCATAATTACGCACTTTACCAGATAAATATGTAATTCTTTATATATAATAAACGATTCTTATAACGTAAAAGTTTGTAAAAATATGATATGATATGATGATATGATATATACTGAATGGATTAAATTCCAATCCTAATTTCATTAAAATAAAATAGGCTCTATATCATTTAGCTGACGACTAAGGAGCGGGGCGGTACTATAAACGCAGCTGAAACATTATCTAGTTACGTAATAATTCCTACAATAACCAACAGTTGGCAATCCCAACCGTTAGTGATAACAACATACCGTTGTGAATCCCAACCGTTAGTGATAACAACATACCGTTGTGAATCCCAACCGTTAGTGATAACAACATACCGTTGTGAATCCCAACCGTTAGTGATAACAACATACCGTTGTAAATCCCAACCGTTAGTCGGAATCGGAATCTTTAATCGTTTAAACCGTTAATTAGGAGGAGTCTTAAGGATCGATCAAGACTGCTAAGCTGTACTCTTATGCTGGCTATATTTACACATGACGATATTCATCTGAATAGTAGTTATAATCTATCGTCATAACAATATCCAACCCTAATATCCCAAGCAAATAAGTGAAAACTTATGGATGACTCATATTGGTCCGTGTTACTGCGAGCTGTGGCTGGCGCGGAAACGCTGCAAACATTCTGCTCATCGTCCCACGGACAACGCACATTTGCAATATGAAATTCTTCATATAAAATGTTCGCGTATTTCCAATTCATATTCTCTCCCACCCGAATCGTTCTTACCGCTACTCTCGTATAATAGAACTAATAAATAAACTATCATAATATCCATTCAAACTAAACTTAAATACAGTTGATGAAAATTGTTTTGAAAAACTTTTAAACAATATCATCTCCTTTCCAGCCCATCGACGTCCCACTGATGGGCATAAGCCTCCTCCACTTTGGGAGGGATTTTGGTCTACTGTGCCGCGCTGAAGAGGCGTGTTGGCACAGAATTTAGTTTCGAGTTTTCCTTCTCTCACAGTAGGAAAATAAATCTCCCCTGGAAAGGATGTGGTGACACTTGTATTCTTAATCCGTCACCACAAGGACGAAACAGTGTCATACCTACTAGGTACTTTAAAATGGCCCATCATTTATATAATAATATTTGTTTCACTATATTATTGAATATTTTGCTATGCGTTAATTAAAATAATATATCAGAAACATCAGGTACAAATCTCTGTTATCATTACACTAGTTGTGTATTGGAAATTCATTAAAGTATTTTGTACACGGTGACACCTTTTCTGTGCCACGAAACACTTCAAAGTAAATAAAGTTTTATCAGAAAATCAAACATAAATGTTTAATGAGACGTTCAATACTAAATCAGGTATGTTTAACATTACAGCGAGGAAATTCTAAATCATTTGATTAATTGTACATAGAATGGTTAAAAGTGCATGATCAGCGGAAGCCAAGAGGCATCTTGCCAGAAGTCTGTAGTAATAAATCCTAAAAGTCTTCATTGAATAGATCCGTTGCGAATTATTAAAGCACCATTAGTCTTCACTGAAGATCTTATTAGTGTGAAAAATCCTATTGAAATGTCTATCTGCTACTCGCACTACACCGAATTCGGTTCCCCAATCCGTGATTAAATCAATTTCAATGTCACTGATATTTATTGTATTTCTTAGATCAATGTATTTAAAATGATACTTTTTGCATTGTATGTTTTATCGTATTTTAAATATGAATGTACTACTAGATATCTTCCTCAGCTTTCGGATGGAAGAACAAAATTTACCTAATACTTAAAAAGATCAAGTTTATAGTTAGGTCGGTGTTAGTTTATCTCTGTGGTGATGGATTAAGAAATAGAATATCATCAACTTCTTCCATCTATTTCTTCCCAAGGGTGCTAAAACGGGGTTCTCAACGATATTGTGACTACACATGACCGATAAAATAAGAGCATTGTTTAACTCTAATATTACTTGATCATTTAAAGCAGTTTAGTTATATAATCTTAAAATTAATCTTAATATTCGTCCAACTAACTTAAATGTGTGTTTAGTACAACAAGAGTCATCGATAAGATTACAGGTGTAAGCAATATTATATTATAACTAAGTTTAGGGTATCAATTCCTTATCTCGAAAGCTGGCATTACTATCTGATTTTGAGTTAATTATGTTAGTTTCTAAAGATAGTGGAGAATTATAATCAAGGGCAAATTCAGAGGCTTTAATTATACCTACAGCCATTTCTTTGAACTATTCATCCCAATTTATATTATTGAACAAAGAAAATCGTAACTTGTGGTTGGATACTATTTTGTTTTGTATTTTATATATATATTTTAAAAACTTGCTGAGCACAATGAATATTTTATCAATCATCATCATGATCATCATAACATCACGCCCTTTTTTATGGCTGAAAATATAGAGCGTTATCTTCTACGATCCAAATATACTTCCTTGGCTTCATCCATTTATTCAGTACATAGAAATTTTATCTAATTCCTTTCAAAATGTTAAATTGACTACGATATCAGCAATTAATCGATTCAAGCTATAACAATTATAACAGCGAACCATCCAGGTACGTGTTACATTTAAGTCACGTTTGAACAAAATACCATTAGGTCAACTGTCAGTTAAACGATAATTCAATCACTCATGCGTCCCTAAGAAATCCCACCCAGGTTTTAAGTGGATAGATATACACTTCTTGCAAATGCGCAATGTTATGAGTACTTGCACAGGTTAATTTTAAATGTTATATTAGCCACTATAGTTTTATTCATTTTAACAACCTTAGTTTACTTTCTGTCGTAATAGAATTGGTGCTAATAGTACCGATTCTACGCGCAGAACTAAACTTAACTAAAAAATGAAAATTGATAGTGTCAATAACATAATTCGGCAATGTTAACAGAACTATTTTACTAGAAAATCTGTAGATTATAGACTAACGATATTAATTAATAAAAATTTGCACCACGAAGTAGCCAAATAAATTACATAATTATTTGTTTTTTGTCTTTATTCTTTTGTTTAGTAACAAATTTTTTAGTTGTGCTTGTAGAATTGGTATCACTGTTTATTAAATAAAATCGAATGGCGTCAATGGCTAGTCATTCTATTTTTATCAGAGCCCTTTCAGTTGAATGAATTATGTGAATGCAAAGAATTTATTACGTGTTACGATCTTAACGGAGCGCGAAGAATTAACCAACAATCAACCGCAAGCAAAGCTCGAGCTTTTCCTTACTTTTTTGTTATTTTCTATTAGAGTTCACTATTCACTACTGTTTGTTTTATTTTCTTAGATTTATCCCATAAATATTATTATCGTCATGAATAATAATATGCACCGTAATAATATACCTATTATATTATCTTCATGAAGAAAATATGTAAACATTATTCTCTCTTTCCAGCCCAATACCGTCCCACTCTTGGGCACGGGCCTCCTTCACATTGAGAGGGATTATGGTCTGCGCCGCGCTGACCAGGCTTACTGGCCCAGGATTTATTTCGAGTTTTCTAGCTCAACATATCGCGCCCAATACATCATCTGAACTTGTTGTTAATTTTACCATAAAGTAGATAAGTTATTATTAAATAATTTTATGTTTAACAATATGTAATCATTTATTATCAATAAAGAATGACCACAGACCAGGTTCTACGCTGCTCGTTATTATTCCCGTGGTATTTATGGCTAGATAAATTATTTTGGAGGATAATTAACTGTGAGTAAATTATCATGTGCTTTACTATTAAATACCACAATATAGCTCTCTGCAGCCCATTCACGTCCCACTGTTGGGCATGAGCCTCCTTCACTTTGGGAGGGATTATGGACTACTGTGCCGCGCTGATCAGGCGTGTTGGCACAGGGTTTACTTTCGAGGTTTCCGACTCTCTCAGAGGATGTCATCTGTGTAAAATATCCCTTAGCTGGCTTTTACAGCATCCTGGGGAGGAGATGAAGTGGTGACACTTGTTAGTCCGTCACTACACGGACAGAATACAAGTCTATACATATCGAATACAGTCGATTACATATATTACATTACATAATATAGTCGAATACAGTGTCACCTTCCCATGTCTTGACCGTCGACGTCGTAAAAGTTGGACGAGGTTACCACGTCTTATAGGGTCTGGTCCCTATTACTGAGACATCGCTGAACGTCTGTCTGTCACCAGGCTGTATCTGTGAAAAAGTGAAAGCTAGAATACTGAAAATTTTACAGTCTGTGTTTATCAGTTGATGCGACAACAACAAATACTCATCATCATAATTTTCCTGTTCTTATCCTGTTATTTGTATCCATCAGGGTCTCTCCATCCACTGTTGGACATAGGCCTCCCGCATAGAACGCCACGACGCACGGTCTTGTGCCGTTTGCATTCATTCATTTTTACTTAATAAATCAAATTGTGGTGGAAAGAAGTTGATCACCGCAAGCGGGACTTCATCCCACGACCTCGGAATACCGTTCCGTAGCTCTGCCAACTGAGCTTATTGCGGTCGTGCTAACAGTAACCAAATTAGACCACTGGACATTTGACATTGGTTACTGTTAGCAAGACCGCAATAAGCTCAGTTGGCAGAGCTACGGAACGGTATTCCGAGGTCGTGGGTTCAAGTCCCGCTTGCGGTGATCAACTTTTTCCACCGCAATTTAATTTATTAAGTAAAAGCATAGCATGTCAATTGCAAAATTAATAAATCACTTCATTCGTTTTGTTTAGGGTCCATCAATTCGGTGTTATTTTGGGTCGGTATAACGAATACTATAATAATGGTATGGAACCCTTCGTCTGTGAGTTCAACTCGTACTTGATCGGTTTTTTAGACCCTTAAATTAGGTAGGCACTTAATAGAAAATACTGGGAGTAGTTAAGAAAATATATAAGATTTATCCTGATTTACGAAACAACCATTAGAGATATTACCGGACCATAAATAAGTTATAACCGGACATCTTATTAGTACAAAGGAAGCTTATAGAAATGTCTCTACCGGATATCTTGTTAGTACGGACATCTTATTGGAATATCTGATTTGCACTCACACAAGGATAATTCTTGTATTTCATTTACGGGCGTCGTCGTCATGGTTTAGTTAACTTTCACATTCTAATAAAACATGCCTTCTCTTCTCAATGACATAGTTGTTTTGAAGCTTGTATAAGTGAAGTTTTTTGTTTGTGAAAACCAAGTGTTTATAATAATTCTATGGCATAATCTATTATGTCACAATAACTTTGAATACCATGTCTTGTTATACCATCCTAACTTTAAGATCATCAGTTTGAATTTCACATAAGACCACTATTTGTACAATATTTTTAGTTACATAGCAATTGATTTATTGTGCTTATACAAATGTGTAAGAAAGTTTGTTTGTACGTAAGTGTTTAACTTCATAACAATTTTATTGTTGAAACACAGTTTTATTTAATGAGAGCATTTCAAACAAAACACAAATAAAATTAATAAAAACAGGTTACAAGTCGTTAAAATTATAAGTAATAAAGCCATTATTATATCTGGCGAGATATCAAAAAGCTATAATAACATAATGTCTAAAGTTGTTGTAAAATTTTATGTTACGTCGCTGTTTCTGCTAAACGAAACTTTTGTTACTGCGATACCGAACTTTATGTTTCTTTGCAGGTAAGTTTATGTACGTCGAAGATATATTGTTTGCATAATAACACGAAAAAAGTTCAATTACTTGAATATAATGAATATTATTATTTAGCAATATCTTTGAAGATTATTCAGGCAATAATTTATAGTAATTTGTAGAGTTGTGCATAGACTCGAATATATATTCCGATCCGATCTATTTGACTGCTTACAAAAATGTTAGTGATTGTTAAATATGTGGTTATCTGTACTAATATTATAAAGCAGAAGAGCTTGTCTGTTTGTTTGGACGCTCTAATCTCAGGAACCACAGCCTGGTCCGATTAGAAAAATTATTTCAGTGTTGGATAATAAATTTATTGAGGAAGGCCGATAGCTATATAACATCACGTTGCGACCTATAGGAGCGACGCTTCAGTGAAAAATGTTGCAAAAACGGCGAACATTTTCTAAATTCCACCCGGGGTCGCGGTCAACAGTTAGTATGGTTATATATGAAAGTCAATCCTGAGAAATTAATTATCCTTAAGAAAGAAAGAAAGAAAGTTATCATTTTTTCCACTATAATTTAGTTTATTTAGTAAAAGCATAGCAAGTCAATTGCAAAAAATTCATAAATTAATGTAGAAATACATGTACAGTCATTATTTCGGTCCAATTGTGTTCTGTAAAGAACACTAAGTGATCGATTGATCGAGTTGGTGCGAACCGCTCAATAGATGGCGTTGTACACAAAACATCGCACGATGTTTAACTCACATTGAGAAGGTTGTTGTGGAAGATTTGGTAAACATATGCGGGAACCATGATAGCTCAGATGGGAGAGCAACGGAACGGTATTCCGAGGTCGTGGGTTCAAGTCCCGCTCATGGTTATCATTTTTTCCACTATAATTTAGTTTATTTAGTAAAAGCATAGCAAGTCAATTGCAAAAATTCATAAATTAATGTAGAAATACATGTACAGTCATTATTTCGGTCCAATTGTGTTCTGTAAAGAACACTAAGTGATCGATTGATCGAGTTGGTGCAAACCGCTCAATAGATGGCGTTGTACACAAAACATCGCACGATGTTTAACTCACATTGAGAAGGTTGTAGTGGAAGATTTGGTAAACATATGCGGGAACCATGATAGCTCAGATGGGAGAGCAACGGAACGGTATTCCGAGGTCGTGGGTTCAAGTCCCGCTCATGGTTATCATTTTTTCCACTATAATTTAGTTTATTTAGTAAAAGCATAGCAAGTCAATTGCAAAAATTCATAAATTAATGTATCCTTAAGAATTTATACTTCTTTATTCTTCATGAATGCTACGGTTTGATCTTTAGGCTATCGGCGTTTTGTCAGAGTGTACGTGATAATCAGGTTTGGTAATAAGTTCAGGATGCTGGTTTTTTCTTAATAATTTAGATTTAATAGTTATCCCAGAGCGAGCGGCGTTAAGAGAAGTAAAACTTGAAAAAGCTTTAAGTATTTTGTATTTTATAGATATTGATAGATATTGTTTTTAGTACAAACATGTTCTGTTATGTCCTCATTCTGAGATGTATCTTGTTAAGCTATAAGTAATGTTTATTAAATATTGATAACCTTAAAACCTGTTACTATAGTTACGACCCGCTCAAGCAAACATTAGGGAAGATTTATAGCCTGCGGTTGACCGTACAGAATGGCTAAGATAATTTTACGTATCACATATTCTTGAAAGGGTAATTTTGCTTTTAAATTGCTGTATTTCTTTTGACTTTCGTTCGTATTCTTTTCTTTACGCATTAGGAATAAATAATGAAACTAAAATCAAGGACTCAGTCACACAAAATACACACCAAGAAGTTACAAATGTAGGAGAAGTGTACACCATCACTATGAAATATAGACAAAGAGGGGATAACGCGATCGAATAACAAAGAAGTAAAACTTTTGAAGAATGTACCTTTCCCTTCCCAGTCGATTAATGCCCTGGAGGGTATTACGGTCTTCAAAGCCGCGTTGACCAGGAGTGTGGGCCTTTAACTTCAGAGTTTTCCGTCTGTAAAAGATGTTTATCTGTTTAGAATCGCTTTGGGTGGCTTTTACTGCACCATGGGGTCCTCCCCATGGGGTCCCCCCCAAAAATACAAATTTCGCCACTCCATTTCCTAATGGAGTGGCGAAATTTGTATTTTTACTAACTTAATTAATTTGTTGCCAGTATCATACGGACACATGCGTAGAAAAGTATTTGTTATTTTATATTCCCTTATCAAGAATCTTAAAAGTCTTAAATACATTATGGTGAAACCAGTAATCAGTCAAAAGTGCAATCAATCAGTACTTAAAAGATATTCTTTGGACAAAACAGATGTTGCAGATACAAAGCTGTTTAAATTATTATCACGGGACAGTTCAACATTAATCATTTTAATAGGCACGATAATAATATTCACTGAAATCGGTCAAAATCTGGGACGAAGTACATAATAGCTTTGGTGTATAAAGATAGCTGGACATAATTTATCCGTAAAGTTTATTTGAATTATGCTTTCCTTATGTCAACAGCAGCTATGACGGTTATCTATGTCATTTAGTCTAAGGTGTAGAGTTTCTAGGTAGAGGCCCTAAGACTAGTACCTACTAAGTATAGTGTTACTATTAGAACGCCTCATAGAATACCATACATTATGGTGGATGTTAAACTTTATAAATTAGTGTTTACTATATTGCGTAAGCAAGCAGCAAAATATTACTTATATCTGCTCTTATGTAGCTCTCTTACGCTTGTGGCGCTTAGAATGAAAAATGGTCTCATTCAAGAAAAACCAATGAACTTTAAGAAAGGTCAGGAAACAGCGCCTTAAGACAAAACTGGCGATTGAGGAAATCGTTGAAATAATCACCATCGCCATCGGAAACTGGCCAATTTCTTTTTAGGGTTCCGTACCCAAAGGGTAAAAACGGGACCCTATTACTGAGACTTCGCTGTCCGTCCGTCCGTCCGTCCGTACGTCCGTCTGTCACCAGGCTGTATCTCAAGAACGGTGATAGCTAGAGAGTTGAAATTTTCACAGATGATGTATTTCTATTGCCGCTATAACAACAAATACTAAAAATAAAATAAAATAAATATTTAAGGGGGGCTCCCATACAACAAACATGATTTTTATGGTTCCGTACCCTTGAAGGAGTATTCTTGAAGGAGGAAGAAGCTTGGCTACTAAAACAGCGACACAAGTCTTTACTTATTAAAATCTTTGTATGTGAGCTTGCCTTTTGTGAGCTTAAATCTTCAAAAACAGGCAACGAATTTTGATGCGGTATTTTAATAGATAGAGAGGTTCAAGAGGATGGTATTTTTGTATAATTTATTAAATTTTAGTGTATATTGGGGGAAGAGGAAGGGATTTCAATAACTATAAACACGAGTGAAACCACGGGCATTAATTGTAGATTAAATAATAACTGGTAGATAGGTTAGGCAAATAATAATGTGTAGACAAATCGTAATATTACATTTAGAGCATTAAATATTGATGGCATAAAATATTAGCTACATTTGGGAAAGGATGTTCATACAGAATGGTAATCACTGAAGGTTAATTAGAAATGTGACACTTCACCTAAATATCTAAATATCAGTACACAGTCAATTTCAATCACACAGCGAGGTAACCCCTAATGGGAACAACCCAATTTACTAGTATTACAAGTTTATTTTGGTATTTGTCCTTTGGGTATTGTATTAAATGGAAGGGTAAATTCACAGCCTTCAGGATGTATTGAAATTTCCAGTCATTCAAATGCTAACTTTAATTAGAAGCCCAATATAATTTTATAGTTAACAGTTAGATCGATTCAGTACCAAACTGATTTAAAAGGATAATGGTACCAATTCTAGGTTCACAACTAAACTTAACTAAAAAATTTAAACAACTAGTATTCTGATTAATTGGCTATTTCGTTGTCCACATTTTTATTAATTGAAATCGTTAGTCTATAATATAGTTAGTCTATAACATAGCGGTGAAAGTGCATTAATTAACAAACATATTTAGGCAGCTAAGGTACATCACTGATAGGAAGACCCTGGGCATGGTCTACTGTGCGTTGGTACAATCAATACTCACCTATTGTATTTCTACATGGGGTGGCTCGGATAAAACCAAGCTACTAGAACTAGAGAGGGCGCAGAGGCTAGTGTTAAAGGTTGCCTTTTTTTAACCTAAACTGTTCTCAACCTATCAATTATACCAGGAAACTAGGTTACTAACTGTGAGACAGCTTTATATTCTCGCTACCACTCTCCGACAACATGGGGATGTGTCTTCATTTGACTATAACATCATAGACAAAAGAAGATACCACTCTGTGTGCAAAACTTATAATGCTAAAACTAGATTTGCACAAAAATCTCACATTTTCTTAGGACCTAAATTGTATAATAAGTTAAACAAAGAATTAGATATATTTACTATGCAAAAAAAATGAATGTTAGCGAAAGATAACAGAATGGTCATTGAAATTAAATTATCAAGAAACGGAACTGCTACTTGAGATAAGCAAATAAACCTAACACAAACAATGCACGCCCATCTATACATGTACAAGCACACGCACGCGCGCACAAACACGCACGTACATACACACACACATACACACACACACATACACACACACACACATACACACACACATGCGCACACAAACACACATACTCATAGCATTACTATTACAAATTTATGTGGTGGGATCCTTGTGTCCTGAAATACAGGCCTCGGCTTAGTTTAGGCACCAGTCTCCCACAAATTAAACGGCAAATGTTTTAATGTTAATGTTAAATGTAAATATTGTCCTTGTATTGTAACTGTTTTATTTGTGGAAGAACTAAATTATTTATATTATTATTAGTATCTCTGTTTTAATTCACGGGTTATTCCTATTATTTTTTTAGAAATACCCGGTCCTTTTTAAGGCTTACATGGGGACATGGGTCCAACATGCAGAGACCCTTTGAGAATTTTAATGAATAAATAAATGTGGTGGGACACCTACCACCGACACTCCACACCTGCACTATAGAAATGGAGTCATGAAATGCCAATGGTAGCTAGATCTATTGCAAATTAATGTAGAGAAACGAACTGGGTTATTGTGTTAGGTGTTTGATGGACTGGTTGTATATAAAACTATAGCAAATAATAACGGTCGCCTGCCTTCAATACTGATACTTCTTGAACCGTGGCAGACCCCCACACAGCCGCCAGACAAGGCAGCAGGGAGCAACACCGGTGTGAGTGGCTTGGGTTGTAGAGCGGTGCGGCACAGGTTTCACCATCGCGGGCCGAGACCCGGAGCGGGTTTCCCCGTAATTACGCCCTTGAAATTGACACTTCCACCCCCGAGCATATAGCTCTGGCGACCCCACTCTGTCCGGCCTGTGAAGGCAAGACAGAGGCGAGAGTCTAGGCACTCTCGGTTTCCAGTTCGGCCAGCCAACAAAGACAAGCCGAAGGCGAGGCCACGACCGACTCTCAGGCGCACTCGGGACCGCAGTGTCACCACTCACATTCAGCTCGCCACAAGCTGCCCTGCGGTCTGTAGGCTTTCCCTAGGTCCTGTGACACATTTTTTTGTTTATACCACAAGATTTTTAAAAGCCTATAATCTGCCTCCAGGTTTTGCGTTAGTCTCATGGTGAGGTAACGACTGGCCCAGAGGGGTTTATTATTATTATTATTATAATACACAGATAAAAAAGTTCAGTTAACATTGTGGAATAGTGTTATTGAAACTATGAATTTTCATTTTCTAGTTAATATTAATTTGTGCACGTAGAATCGGTATCAATGTAGGTTTGATAAAAGTATTAGTGCAAAACAGAAAGGTTATGCAACATCTGTCGGACAAGAACTTTCTATATTAATTTTTACCTACAAGAGAAAGCTTTGTGTTGGTTATTAAAAAAAAAAGAATCGTTTATTTTCTACCTATAGTATTTTAGCCTTCTGATCCTCAACAAAAACGTGGTTCTCAATTTAAATGGTGAGGCAGACTGACTTATTGACATATCAACTACGTATCCTTTTGTTACCTTTTGCTCTCTCCAGCGCATTAATCCTAATCCGTCACCACACTGATTTTTGTTACTTAGGGGAAGCATTAAAAACTGATTTTTGCAAATACATCCCCTAAGTGGGTAAATGTCCCTCCGGGCTGCTGTAAATGACAGCTAAGGGATATTGTACACATAAAACATCCTCTGTTAGAGACGGAAATTCCGAAACTAAACCCGATGTTAATAGGCCTGGTCAGCGCGGCATAGAAAGAAAGAAAGAAAGAAAGAAAGAAAGAAAGAAAAACTTTATTGCACCGACGAAACATACATCATCAAACAGATTAGGTTACAGTAAAAACAATTTGAATTGCAATAATGTGATGTCCAGTCAGCAGCAATAGGTCCCATTTCAGCATAATGTCAAGTCTCAGGGACTTGACGCTGGTTTTCAAATGGGACCTTGGAGTGCTGACACGAACGTCCACAGTCAGTAGGCGCAGTTAATACATTCCCATGGCTACTTTATTTTGGACAGTGAGTGATTTAGTGTAGGAAATTTAGCTTTTAAGAAATTTACAATAAATTGTTGTTTAAGTACATTAGTATATGTATCGTAATAATATAAAAAAATATCGGTGTTGTTCACTTGAAAAAAATAATATATATATACACATTACATAGTAGGCCATAATCCCTCTCGTGCCTAACAGTGAGACGTCAATGGGCTGGAGAGAGAGAGAAAGAGATAAAGAGGCAGAGAATTATGTAAAGCAGGGGTACAAAGTTAGTATGAAAAACTACAAGCGTACGAAGTCATGGATATCAGCTAGAAAAAATAAAAGAACTGCGAGCGAAGCTTGGTCATTCAGCTACCACGATATAATAAATTACTCAATTAACTTAATCGCCTTTGTGGTTAATTCCACTACGTAGCTAAAATACTTAGTTATTAATACATATTGTATGGTCCTCATTCATTTTATTTATTCAGCTCCTAAATTATGAATGAGACTGAAATGAGCATTACCTGTAATCCGCATTATGGTTCTATTAGACGGCAGAAAGCAGATCAGGATTAAAGGCAAAATTAGTAGATAGTTCAAGAGATGGCAATACATTTATGGTAGCGAAAATCATAAGTCTATGAGCAATTTTTTAGGGTTCCGTACAAAAAAGTAAAACAGGAGACTGTTACTGAGACTTCGCTGACCGCCCGTCTATCACCAGCAGTGGTATTCAGTAAGAAAAAGTGAAGTGAAAGTTCGGTGAATCTTGATCACGTGACAGCGCTCCTCTATTTTTATTGTAAGAGCGCTGTCACGTGATCAAGATTCACCGAAAATTCACTTCATTTTTTCTTACTGAATACCACTGCAGGCTGTATCTCTGGCATAGGAATAGCTAGGAAGCTGAAAATTTCACAGTTTGTGTAGATCCGTTAAGGCTACAACAACAAATACTCATCATCATCATTCGCTTGCCCTTATCCCGTTACTTTTTCTCAGCACAGAACTGAACAATAAGTGAATTTAAAGATATAATGATATTCACATGTGATCTAATGTTTAGTTTCATATGTGTATTTTTTACAAAATGCCTTCAGACAAAGTATGAAATTCTGTCTATTTTATTCCTATTTCCGTTAAATAATTTTCCTTAACGTACATTATTTTAATCAACATAAAAACCAGTTCATTTCATTAATTCAGATGCAATAAACGCTAGTTTTATCGATTTATTGATCTAAATGAACTGAAATACGACAAAATCGACTGGTCGATTTGCTCTATTGGGGGTAGCTATTATATTCGTCTAATACTGTTCACAATGCGCTACCTTGCGTCACTCTCACACCCTTTTTACGTTGTAAAATATAAATTGAATTGAAAAAAAAATAATAAAAAAATAATCCATGGAGTTTCTTTTCAGTTCTGCTCCATAGGATCACCTTTAGGAACACACAGCTAGCTTCTGACTTTTTAAAAGACCATGTTATCTTTGCCTATTTGAAAAAATAAATGTACTAAGACTTTGAAAAAAAAATCAAGCTTATAAATTTAGCAAATGTCACAACTCATAATGAGCTTCAAATGGTACAATACAATTTAATAGATATATTAATTAATGTTTAAAAATATTATTAAGAACATGTTTATCTAACAATAGTATGTAGTATGTAATAGTTATGATAATACTGTTATACTTATATAGATAGCAAAATTGTAATTGATTTAAGAAAATGTAATATTTTTGACGGG
This sequence comes from Orgyia antiqua, assembly GCA_916999025.1. Lineage (NCBI taxonomy): Eukaryota > Metazoa > Arthropoda > Insecta > Lepidoptera > Erebidae > Orgyia > Orgyia antiqua. The sequence goes on from OU779862.1 coordinate 29,242,450, forward strand.
CTTCGTTGTGGAGTGGTTTATGTAATGGACTGCCGATCACGAGGACGCGGGTTCGATTCCCGCTTGGGACAATCATTTGTGTGATATCCATAAATGTCATACAAATCTTTGTACTGCGTCTGGGTGGTATTATAAGTATGTATTTACAAAAAAAAAGTAGTTTATGTAGTATATCCGTGTTCTGGTACCCATAACACAAGCATATAAGCTTAGCTTGGGACCAGAGGAAGTTGTGTGAAATGTCCGTGAATATTTATTTAGTTATTTATGTAATATTAATCATTATGTAAACAATTAATAATAAGTTATGTTGCTGTGCCCTAACAGGGTTCATGTTTGATACTGTCTAATATTTTATCACCTTGTAAACAACATGATTGTACCGAATAAATGAATATGAATACATAATGTATTAAACGTTTCTCATTTTTCCAAAACAGAAAATTCTAAAAACAAGAGCTCGTAGGTACTCATTTTATTTTTATGCCTGCAGGTTACAGATACGATAAAACTTTCATTGGGAGCTTCCACTAGACGCGCCGGCGATACATCCTCAGTAGTCAACACTTTGCTTATAAAAAACTAAGAGTTGGCCGCGACGTGGAATTTGTAAAAAATATTCCCCGGTTTGCAACATTTTTCACTGATGCTTCGCTTTTATTAGTTGCACCGTGATGTTATTTATAATAGTATTCCTTGGTAAACGTAAAATCCAACACTAAAATAATTTTTCAAATCGGACCAAGTAGTTCCTGAGATTAGAGCGGTAAAACCAACAAACAAACTCTTCTGTTTTAATATTAGTATAGATAAAGACTATAAATTTTTAAATAGTTTTGGAAATCCAATAGTACATTGTGACGTTAATATATAAAAAAAAACAAACTTGGATTGTGAATGGCTTGTACAGAAATGCCAGAAAAATCCGTCAATAGTTAATAGTAGTTACGAAAAATTCATAATAGCATCATTGCTCTGCCCTTATCCCTTTATTGGAGGTCGGTGCAACTTAAGGGCCTACATCAATATTATCGTATATCATCGCCGACACGTACATATTAACACAGCCAGTAGGCACAGAAAATGAAGAATTAGGGATACTTTTCTTAATTACTCCAAATCTACTAGATATATTTTAATTCTGATTTACGTGTTTCTATATATAATAGTTACTTATGTTTTGAAAGTTATTTCATTAGTTAATACGCGATAATAGACCGACAAATGAAAAAAATTAAAAATTAGAGAGGTTGTTTCGCCAAGATTTTCTATCGAGAAAACTTTTTTCAATGGCGTTTCTGAGTTTATGCGATCCTAGATTATATATTGAAAAAACATATACTTAAAAATTAGAGCTCTAGCCATTCAATCTAAAGAAAAAATGAAAACTTCGTACGTAGAAAAATGCACGAAGCTATTTTGGTATCCTCTTAACGTCATTTTTGTATTTACTCCTCATTATTTTATATCCTCATTAATTCAATACATCCATTGTTTTTTCGGCCTTCGTATACCTTTACCGAATTTTATTTCATAACAATTGTAGAAAATGTTTGTCCTTAATATTTTGTTATAATAACATTAAAGTAAACAATATAGCAGTTAGTAATCAAAACCTGTCTATATATTTTTATCAAACAATCAAGAAAATCATGCTCTTTGGATTCATTTTTTGCAAGCATCTGATAGCCAGCGGGAAAAAATATTAAAAACTCTTTGAATTGAAGATTGCAGTAATGATCTGTACTTCTGTTGTAAGGATCGCTTTAAAATTGTTTTCGTTTGCTAGCAATTTAGTGCAGTGATTATAAAATTTTATTTGTTCCTTCATAATTTACTACTTCTTACTAAGCGCCATTGTATTAGAGTAATTTATTAATTTTGCAATTGACTTACTATGTTAGTACTTTTTCTATTTTTTTATAATTTATCCACTACAATTTAATTTACTAAGCCATTGTATTGTTTGATATATCTCATTACTTAACATTATGCAATAGAATGTTAAAAAGAACTGTTTAAAAGAACTGAATAAATTCTTAAAAAGAACATAAATCTTATTTAGTTAAGCTTTCTACATTATGTTTCATACCATAATCTTGCTAATTTTTCAACGTATTCAAAATTACGCATTACATTACAAGAACGCCTTTTTATTAATTTATTTCAATAACTTTATCTATTCCTAAAAACACTGGTCAGACGCCTGGCTTCTGACTTTTTAAAAGAGCACGTTTATCTTGGCTATTTGAAATATAAGCATTTGACTTTGATTCGTCTTGTTACCACAAGGTAATAATTAAACTTAAAATTACAAATACATGCGAGATGATACGAGCTACACGCGAAGAACACAACCCTATCTTGATAGATTGACGGGCTTCGTGGTCTAGTGGGTCATGTAAAGGGGCCAATGGATTCACGAGGTCGAGGGTTCGATTCCCGCACGGAACAATCATTTGTGTGATGTTTATAAATTTTATACAAATGTTTGTTCTGCGTCTGGGTGTTTCTATGTATTATAAGTATGTATTTACAAAAGAAAAGTAGTATATGTATTCTATACCTATTCTGGTACCGGAACGTTGTGTGAAATGTCCGTGAATATTTTTTGTACTTACAATGACTGCGATAGGTCCTGTCTATTTCGTCTCAAACATCCATCCATTGATTTACGGAATAAAATAGAAAAATATTTACGAAACTCCGCAAGGAGTCTGAATTCCACGGTATCGGAATTGACTACAAATGTATCCTGAAAGCTACCGGTTTGCTTCGTTGAATAGCAATTCTGATAAATTCTTTGTGGTAATACGTAGTAGCTCTCTAGTCACGTAAAGAGGGCTATCAGTCATTGATATTTCTTTGCAGATAAAGTGGATAAGTGACTCGGTGACCCACGAAGCAGCTAAAATGCACTGACAAGAATATTATACATATTTGGACTGGCAAACACTAGCTATTGTAAGACGAATAAAACACAAAGTGTGGGAACGTTAGAGTATAAACGTGATTAGGTATGTTATAAATATAATGAAAGTCGTAATGGGCAGGCTGACGACATAGTCTAATGTTCAGGGAAAGGCTGGAAGCAAAGGATGAATAGCATATGACCGCACGTTGTGGCGTTTTATAGCGGAAGCTTTTGTTCAACAGTGGACGGAGAAAAGCTCATGGATGGTTGGAAGTATGTAAAAGGTCAGATGTCTATTATAAACAAATATCCATGGACATTTCACACAACGGTCCCAAGCTAACGTGTAAGCTGTGTAAGCTGTGTTACGGATGGGTACCAGAATACGGATAGAATACATACTACTTTTCGTAACAATAAGGTAGAAAACAGAGAAGATATAAACAATAAATTAAGTAAAAAAGGAGCAACTAGATAAAAAATTGGTCAAGTGCGAGTGGGACTCGCGCACGAAGTGTTCCGTACCATTATCTATGCAACATAAGGCAACGTTATTAGTATCGAGCAAGAAACGGTAAAAAAAATCAGTTTTTTGTATGGGAGCCCCCCTTAAATATTTATTTTATTTTATTTTTAGTATTTGTTGTTATAGCGGCAATAGAAATACATCATCTGTAAAAATTTCAACTCTCTAGCTATCACCGTTCTTGAGATACAGCCTGGTGACAGACGGACGGACGGACGGACGGACGGACGGACGGACGGACGGACGGACGGACGGACGGACGGACGGACGGACGGACGGACAGCGAAGTCTCAGTAATAGGGTTTCCGTTTTTACCCTTTGGGTACGGAACCCTAAAAAGTATTGTTACTGGCGCTAAGTCGACGGCGGCGCGGCACTCGGACGATTCCAAAGGAAAACAATTCCAAAGTGATCTTTAAAACAGAAAGAAGTACTGATCATTACTGCAATCTTCTTTTTGACTTTTTATTTGTTTTAAGCAGCATAGATAAATATTTAAGGTTCCGTTAAGTTTTATATAGACACATATTATATGCATATTATATATTTATGGACATTTCACACCACGTCCTTTTGTCTCAAGCTAACCTTATATGCTTGTATTATAGGTACCAGAATACGAATAGAAATTATTAATTAGTTAGTAATGATCAGCAGTCGTACTGTCTGCGTGGTGACGGATTAAGAAAACAAGTGTCATCACCCCTTTTTCCTTTCTAGAGTGCTGTAAAATCCAGCTAAGGGATATTATACGCAGATATCATTCTCTGTGAGAGACGGAATAATCGAAAATCATAGCGTTGATTTTCGTCTCTCACAGAGGCCAACACACCTCGTCTGCGCGGCACAGTAGACCTTCTCAAGGTGGACGAGGCTCGTGCCCAACAGTGGGACGTTAATGGGCTGGAAGGAGAGAGAAATTTGTAATAAAAATATTAAGGTCGTTATGTAGATAATATTTGTCTCATTAGTAACGCAATTGAAGGCCTTCTCATAATCCACATACGCTAGACACAGAGGCCGATTATACTCCTCAGTCTTCTGTATAATTTGGCGCAGCGTATGTATGTGGTCTATGGTACTAAAGCCTTTTCGGAAACCGGCTTGTTCGGGAGGCTGGAAGTCGAACCTGTGCGAGAGTCGATTTGTAATGACTCTCGAAAATAACTTATAGATGTGGCTCAAGAGCGAGACACTCCGACAGGGTCCCTAAATTGTATCTTAAATATTTTATTTAATCAATTATTGTATTATATAGTATAATTGTATAGTATTAATTGTATAGTATACATTATGAATATACAGTAAATAAAACTAAAAACACGAAAAAAGAAACACATAAGGACATACATACAAATATAACAACATTGTTTTATAATATAATAAGTAAAGATTTATGCATATACAATAGTTGTCTAGATAGATATCCTTATCCTTACTAATTTATAAGTGCGAAATCCGGATGATGACACAATAATAATTTTGACGAGCTTATGTGTTAGTGTGTGTAACGAAAAGAAAGCGCGATTTAAAAAACGTACAACGCCATCTATCGAGCAGAAGAAAAAACTTCTGTTTCTTAAGGATTGTTTTCTAAATTTCACGCATACGAAGTCGCGAGCAACAGCTAGTATTAAATAAATAAATAATGACCTTAGTTCAAAAACTAAAAAACACGCTTGAATATCCTGAATATTTTTTTTTAATTATTGCATTGTCATCTGTCCTTGTTAGGTGTGCAAAATTTCAGATCAATCCGACTTCTGCAAGTGGGTGAAAATCACTTTCAAACTTCAAAGATTCCGTTACATACTCGTATATTAATACATTGATAGATATCTACAAAATATATAAAAGCGTGTTAAAAAAACCCTACCATTTATGACGTCCGTATATAATTAGATTTATATAGGAGAGGCGAGAAATATCTTCCCCCTAAGACAAATCAAACTGTTGAGTTTCTACCCACTAAGGCCAACAACCTGAATAATTTATTGATTAAAAGCCTTATTGCTGGTACATAAAGTAAACAATCTTCATTTATTATGGTTTTTGTTGGAGGAAACTTTATATATATATAGTTACTTACAATTCATTTTCTCTTACAAGAAAGCTTATTTTATTGGTTTACGCATTTACTTCATAATAAAAACAATCTTTGAAATATTATATTTAACAATCTGTTGCCCGCGACTTCGTACGCGTGGAATTTAGAAAATCATCCCCGTTTTGCACCATTTTTCACTGATACTCCGCTCCTATTAGCTGCAGCGTGAAGTTATATAGCCTATACCCTTCTTCGATAAATGTACTATCCAACACTGAAAGAATTTTTTAAATCGGATCCGTTGATTCCTGAGATTGACGCATTCAAACAAACAAACTCTTTTGCTTTATAATATTAGTATGGAGAGTATAGAATAAAATTATAAAAAAAAAATATTGGCTTATTAATAGAGTATTTTAATATAAATGAAAGTCTATTTCTTTTTATAAAATTATAGTAATAGCTGGACCGTAATTATCGCAGTATCAGTCTTATCGATGTTACGGAATCCCCGAAAAAATCTAAACATTATGAAATTTTATTTACAAAATTTTTCTTTAAGTTTCTTAACATATCTGGAAACAGGACCCTATCGAGTATCTTTTACAATACTTTTTTATTCATATACTAGCTGTTGCCAGCAACTTTGTAAACGTACTCGTAAATTCTTACTAAATTACCTTTACAAAAAAGCCGTCCTCTTAAACCACTCTATCATTAAAAAAAACTACATCATAATCCGTTGCGTAGGGAAAAATAACGACTTCGTTTTATAATAAGAAGTAAAGATATTAACCGTTCATTTGCACTAGATAGATACAGCTATTAAAACAAAATGCTCGTCTATTTTCTATTCTTAACTAAATAAAAAAAGAATGCAGGCATTAGACAGACATATTGCCGAATAAAATTGAGGAAAAATAAACTCTTGTGGAAGTTTTTGCAGTGACCAGTTGGAAGAAAACAATCAAAGATTTATTGATTGTGTCACTTTGCTTTGTGACTTCTGAGACGGAATTACTAATATTTTCCTTTGTTTTATGGATATTTTTCTGGAGTACAACCATAATTTGAATGTCAATAATTAATGCATTTTTCTCGTATTGACAGGTTGTGTGTATATGCATGTAGTAATGTCAGTAAACGGTAACAGCCATGAAAAATTGTTACAGATGGCTTTTTTTTATACCGATATTATAAAGCTGAAGAGTTTAATTGATTGAACGCGCTAATCTCAAGAACCGCTGTTCCGATTGGAAAAATTCTTCTAGTGTTGGATAGTACATTTATCGAGGAATAGGATAGGAGCAAAGCATCAGAATTTTCATCAGAAATTTGTATAAAAATCACACGTACGTGGTCGTGCACAACAGCTAGTGTTTAATAGAATACACACAGATACTTGTGTAGATTTGTGATAAAAAACTTAAATTAAAGAACGTCTTTAAGTTGTTGCATGAAATTTTGTTTTTATAATAATTGAAACACAACATTTCGTCTCTTATCAACTGAACAAAAACATTATCGTAACACGCCCAATGTAATTTGGAATAATGTTTTGCGTAATGGGTTTGTTCTGCAAAGTAGGGAGAGCGCAGTGAGCATTTTGTCGAATTTCCCACGCCCTGGCCGCTATTACAAGCAAAGCAATCCACAAACAGATAAATTGTGAGTAAATTTATAACAGCTAAGTGCTCGCAAAAGAACAGATTTTCTTAAAGAACTCTCAGGTGCTCGATCTTTATCGCATTTTGTTATTTCTACACAAAAATAATGTTGACACTTTCTGTATCTGAAACATCTGGAGTGTAATTTATGAACACTAGCAATCACAAATATTATGATATAACATTTAAGTTACTTTCTGAATGGATTAAAAAATACAAGGGTCAGCACCGCATTTGCTTTCCTAGGGTGCTGTAAAAGCCAGCTAAGGGATATTGTACATAGATGATATTCTCTGTGAGTAACGGAAAACTTGAGAATGAAGCCAATGCTATGAGTAATCTATACTTATAATAAATCTGTAGAGAGGTCAATTCTGTACATGAAATATATTTTTAAAATAACTATCAGGGGGTGATTAGTGATCGATACTGATGCCAAAAATGCAATCAGTTAAATTTTTGTCTGTCTGTCTGTCTGTCTGTTCGTCTGTATGTTCCTTATAGAAACAAAAACTACTCAACGGATTTTAATGAAAATTGGTACAAATATTCTTCATAATCCTGGGCAGGTTATAGTATACTTTCCATCACGCTACAATAAATAGGAGCAGAGTAGTGAAGGGAAATGTTGGGAAAACGGGAGAAGTTACTCTATTTGTTAAGCTTCCGTCGCGTGTGCAGCCTTAATGGTTAAAGTTACATAGAAATCATGTATGACGAAAATATTCTACATAAAATTGTCTAAAAAATATCCTGCAACAGCGTATATCTATATTTTATGGTTGACTCACAATAACACGTGTAACTCCTGATAGCTTAGCAGTTCGGAGCATTCTGATTATATTTGTTTACTCTTACGTTTGTAATACTCTCACTGATTCCTAATTTAAAAAAGTTAACATTCAATAAAAAAAGAATCATAGAAATCGGTATAGAAACACCAAACTTATACATGAAAAAAGCCATCGCGCCGTCGCACGTGAAAATTTTCTAAATTCTACGCGGACAGAGTCGCAGGCAACAGCTAGTCTTAAATAGGTATGTATGTTTCTAGAAGAATGTTTTTCGTTTCATATTTCTTCAAGCCAGAAAAGTCATGGAACATCCAATTAAGTCATAAATTTATTAATTCTAATTAGTTTTATGGCACATCTCTTGATGCAAGTCATACGGAAAGTACGGCAACACAAGATGAACAACGAGACGAAAGCGCGCCAGTGTAGACATACGGTCTAATTCATAATGACTTATAGGAGGCTTAAAATTTCGTTTAAAGCGGATTGTCAAAAATTGTAATTCATAATAGTTATTTACGCTAAAACGTTCTATATCTATCCGATAAAGTGACATTATTCCGACAACGGTCTTATTCGTAATGACTTTTCAGAGGCTTAAAAGTTAGCTATAAGCGGATTGTCAAAAATGTAATTCATAATAGCTTTTTTACACTAAAGCGTTCTATAACTATACCATAAAGTGACATTATTTTAAACAAGCTCCGACCCTACTTTAAGCCTATATTAGTGAAAAAAATGGCGTATATATTCATCAGCTGATTATTTATATTGACGTTTGCCCCGTCATTTGCAAAGGTGTTGTTCATAGAGTCACAATAATTAACCAAAAAGTTATTAAACTAACGAGGTTTTATATTATAGTGATACGTGCATAAATCACGATAAATATCCGACACGGAATTTGCTTAATTATACATGTCTTATGAACCCTGCAAAGCATTGCGGCATTAACAATCTTGTTAACAATCGGCGAAGAAAAGTGTACCGCTAAAGAAGTAAGATATTTTCTTTGGAAGATGAGGAATTCTGAAAGTGGTAGTTTACAATGCGATGGAGGACAATGAGCCCATTATAGAAGGGCTAATGGAACAGCCAATTAAAGTAAATGCAAACCATATGTGAGGTAGAAATGCCGCAATCTTGAAAACTTTTATTACAAGGCCTTGAAATGAACAAAGTTCATCCTACTTGCAAGTAAATAAAACAAAATAAAATGATTGATTTAATAAATTTATTGTTTTTCATTTACCGAGTTACGGGCTATTTCTATTAAAGAAGAAATTCTTTAATAGAAATAGCCCGTAACTTGAACATCGAAGAACACCGGTGTGAGTGGCTTGGGGTGTAGATATTCTATTTTATATTTGAGTGATTCTTGCTCCAACTTAAAATTTTCAGATTTTTTATTCTCATCATAGCTATTATGTTTGTAGGTTTTGGACCCAGCGCTTGCGAATCTCAAGACATTAGTGGATCCAGCAAATCTGCAGGTGTTGGATGAGCTGGTGCCTCTAATGTATCATACATTAAAGATTACCTGATTTTCACTTTCCTGCTGTAGTTTATTTACTACAATAACACTTCTCGAATATTGTGTAAATTACAGATTCTTCTTTTAATGGCCCATATGTGACTATCTTAGGACTAGTCACTTTCCGCCAGTGTTTTGTATTAACTTCAAACAAGAACATGCTAGTATCATGATCTATGGAGAGAAAACAATATTTGGCCGAAACAAGTGAAAAAGTTAAATAATAAACTGATCTGATTATTCTTAGAAAAATTAATAGATAAAAATAAAAACATACATTAACAAATAAGAAATGTTAAATATATACAAGTATTATAGGAATTAAATACATAAATATGAATGTAACATAATACTCATTTTATATAATGTGTCTAATTATTACAATTTAATTTTATGTTTTTTAATATAGTTGCAAAGTATGGAATTTATTTCAAATGAAAAAATAAAAGATAAGAGAAATTTAAAGGAGACAGGACGCGGGATATTGTTAGGGATTAAATCATAAAGTGATTGTTGTACAAGTGAGCAATTGAAAAAAATATGATCAGCTGAACCTTCATCTAAGCCACATTCGCAGAGTGAGTTATCCTTTATCCTAAGTTTAGCCAGATGGGAAGGAGTACAAGAGTGACCCAATCGGAGACGGCAGATTACAGAAGTTACGCGTTTACTAGCCTTACGAAATTTAAAAAACCATGGCTTTGCAGGTATCTCGGATTGGACATCACCATAGTACTTGGCTTTTGTTTGTTTAATTGACATCCAATACCGATTCCAGGATTTCTGGAGCGTAGATTTAGGAAGTAGGCACAAATCATGAGAAAAAATTTTGAAATGTTCTAACGAGCCAATTTGGGATGCAGATTTAGCACAAGAGTCAACCGATTCATTACCGGATATTCCTGAGTGACCAGGTATCCACGCTAAAACGACAAGGATGTTGGAGACATGGCATTCATAAAGAGCCTGTCTAATCTGAAAAACTAGGGGAAATTTAGATTTGGAATAAAAGGGATTAGAAAGGATGGCTTGCAGACAGCTTTTAGAGTCAGTGAATATGATTGAATTATTAATGTTATGTGATTTAACGAAAAGGATGGCTTCCAAGATAGCCAAAGTTTCTCCTGTGAAAACCGAAGCGATAGGCGGACATTTAAAACTCAAACAGATGCCAGTGAAAGGAATCCAAACAGCGGCACCAACATCACTAGTCGCGGATTGTTTAGAGGCGTCTGTGTAAATTTTATTCCAACCTTGAAAACGAGTTTGTACAATATCCAAAAACATAGCATTAGCATTAAATGATGATTTTTCAACTCCTAAATCAAGAATAACGTTAGGTTGAAAAACGAGAGATTCATATGGAGAAGAAAAAAGAGGGTTTAAGGGGAATTGAACAATTTGATAGGGTAATTTAGAATACCTGATAAAACTGAGAAGAATGCAGGGGATTTTGTCGGGATCAGATGATTGATAAAGATTAACAAGGACGCTCAATTTATGAAGAAGGGGATGACTAGAATTTTGTACAAGTTTAAACATAAATCTGTCAGAAAGAAATTGCCTTCGTAAATTTAATGGGGGCTCCCCACATTCAATCTGCATAGCAGCAATTGGCGAAGATTTCATGGCACCGATGATAACCCTAAGAGATTTAGACTGTATTTTGGAAAGTTTATTCAATGCAGATTTGTGACAGAGGTTAAGTAAGAAGCATCCATAGTCCATTTGACTGCGGATTATTGCATTATATAATAATTTCTGTGAATAAGGGTGAGAGCCCCACCATACTCCGGACAAAGCCCGAAGGATGTTGAGGTTCCTCTCACACTTATTCGCTACATAATCAAAATGAAGGGCACCCGACATTTTACTGTCAAGATAAAGGCCTAAAAATTTTGTACTATTGTGTTGAGGAATTTTTTCCCCATTTAAAATCACATCTATCACGGGAATTGACCGCTTTTTCGTGAATATCAAGACAGAACTTTTAGAGGGAGACAAGCATAAACCATGGTCCACAAGCCAGTGACTGAGATAACCTAAAGCTGAATTTAATCTATTTGTTGCGCTCGGAATGTTATCAACCTTTACATACAGTGCAATATCATCAGCATATTGAAGGACACCACAAAAACAATTAACAGTTAGTTCTAAGTCATACGTGTACAGGCTATACAGCAGAGGGCTAAGAACTGAACCTTGTGGTAAACCACGCCATACTGTTTTAGGGGATAGAAGTTGCTGGTTAAATTTTATGACAATCGAACGTTCAGCTAAAATGTTAAAAATAAAACGAACAAGTTTTACAGGAATACCTAACCGAATAAGCTTGCTTCTAAGCACCGGTAAAAGAACGTTATCATAAGCAGCTACCACGTCCAGGAAGACTCCTACCAGGTAACACTTTTCTTTAAAGGCTGCATAAATGTCAGAAGTTAAAATAGCCAAATTGTCACTAGTGCTCATACTTTTTCTAAATCCAAATTGACTACTTGCTAAAATAGATTTATTTTCTACTAGCCATTCCAGGCGCAATTTAATGAGGTGCTCGGTTATTTTACAGAGAACAGATGACAATGCAATGGGTCTCCAGCTAGAAGAAGAAGCTGGGTCCTTACCTGGTTTCAAAATAGGGACTATTATTTGAGTCTTCCACTGGTTTGGGATGACACCATAGTCGAAGAAGTGATTGACAAGCTCGAGAAACGATTCTTTTGTATGGGAAGAAGATTTAGTGATAAATGAATACGGAATGCCATCTATACCAGGGGACGAGTCTTTTAGTTTATCTAAAACGAGAGATAGTTCATCAAAAGAAAACGGACCATCAAAGATATTAGAAGAATGAAGAAAAGAAAGAGGAGAAGAAAGTGAGTCCAAGGAAGGTACACAGGGAGGGGCTAGCTTATCTGAAAAAGCTTCTAAACAAGACAGGGAGATGTTGTATGGAGAATCCAGAGAGTTCATGGATCCACGAAAGCGTCTGATTTGTGACCAAACTATGGCAGATGGGGTTTTGGGAGCAAGGGACTTACAGAACGCTTGCCAACCAAGCCGTTTCTTTTTCCTAACCAACCTTTTAAATTGCGCAGCAGCTTTTTGATATTTTATAAAATTTTCAGTGGTCATTGCCGAATTATACATTCTCTCAGCTGCTTTGCGGGCAGCAATAGCGTCTGAGCATTCAGAATCCCACCAGGGTGAGGAAATTCTGAAGTTTTTGAAAGGTTTTTTAGAGGGAATATGGAGATCAGCAGCTGATAGAATAGATTTAACAAATAAATTATATAGGCTTAGTGGATCACTGTTTGAGGAGTCTGCAAAAGATGATTGAATTTTATTATCAAGGGACAGAGAGTATGACTTCCAGTCAGCAGATGACAGTTTGTATTTCTGCAAAGGGCTGGGGTTGGAAAAAGGGATAGGCCTGATAGAAATAGAGGAAGAAATGGGATAGTGATCACTGCCAAACGTAGATGATAATATACTCCACGAGAAAATAGAAACCAAGGAGGAAGAACAAAGAGTTAGGTCAACTGCACTCATAGGATTTTGAGATGGATATACTCGACGAGTAGGGGAACCGTTATTCATCACACACACGTCAACCTCATCAAATACATCCAAAAGTGATAAACCAAAAAAATCTGAGTGACTAGAACCCCACATAGTATGATGGGCATTAAAGTCACCCATTACAACCATGGGATGGGGAACGGAGGAAAGTAATGAAAGAATATCTGCAATAAGACAAGAGTTAGGGCGTGGAATATATAGAGAAACGAAAGAAATGTCATGCAATCTGACACCAACAATATTGATATCAGGAGGATGAGAGGGGAAAGTGATTAAAGAGAAGGGAAGGGAGCGCTTTATAAACAAAGCGCAACCTGCATACCCATCGGCTCTGTCATCCCGCAGACAGCAGAAGCCAGGGACCCTGAACCGAGAACCTGGCCTCAACCATGTCTCCGAGATGGCAATCAGGCATGGGTGGAATTTTGAAATCAAATGAACCAGCTCGTGCTTCTTACGAAACACGCTCTGGGAGTTCCATTGAAGAAGACTTATCTTGTCCATCCGTGGAAGGGAAAAAAGTGAATTGGGAAAGTTTAGAGGCGACGTTGGACGGTAAACTATGTGGATTAGTAATAATAAAGTCAATGAGAAGAGAAAGAAGAGATTCTAATGAGTTGACAGGATGAGAGTTAGACTGAGGAGTGCTACAAAGGGCACTACCATTAGGTAAGTGATATGATGGAGAGGCGATTATATTATTATGTGCAATTTTGTCGTATGATTTACCTAATGGACTTTTAGGGCGTAATGGAGATGAGATTACCTTTGTGTACGAGCGGGTGGAAGTGGAAGGTGAATGATTTTTATGGCCTGAAACTGGATGAGAATTTTGATTGACTGGAGGAGCTTCCTGAGTGGCTAGCGCATATGACCTTGTGACGCGAGGAATTTGCAACAGAGCTTCTTGATATGAAATACTACTTTGAGCCATTACAACTTTAATGGCCCTCTGCCTCTCAAACTCTGGACATTTGTTGCTCGTAGCAAAGTGACATCCGGAACAGTGGAGACACGTTGCCATATTTTCTGGAATATCACAATTTTCACCGGCATGATCCTTTGAGCACCGAAAACATCTAGGCTTCGAACGGCACTTAAGCTTAGTATGCCCAAATCTGCAGCACGAATTGCACTGTATGGTCGGGAAATGATAAAGTTCCACACGAAGTGAAGTGAAATAAGAGAAAATTTTGGAAGGAAGAATTTGTCCTCTAAATGTCAACACAACAGTCTGAGTTGGGACCCAGGATGGGTTGCCATGCTCAATGATCTTCCTGTTTAAACGTCTGGCTTTTAATATCTTACCGACACCACAGGGTAATTCTAAAGATTCGACGAATTCTGTCATCGACAACTCAGTGGGCACATTGCGAACAAGGCCCATCCGAGTAACATTATATGTTGGAATAGTAGCCACATATTTATAGGTCGCGAGAATAGGAAGGGAAACAAATGAATTGGCATCCTCAGCTGTGCTAAACTGAACCGCAATTTTGTTTCTACCTAATTTTTTTAAACCGTCACGGCAAACGTTTTTGACATCATGTGTTTTAAGAAACTGCCCAAATCTGATAGGTTTAAAGGAGGTTGAAATCAGTTCAGACTCAGATCTGGAAACATGCACGATAAAAGGTCCAGCATCTGATTTCAAATAAGATAGCCCACCGACAATCAATGACGGGTCATTATAGATTGTATCAATAGATGCCGCCGCTAGTTCCGGAGACGTAATAGTTTTTTTTAAAACTGGGGCCTGAGAACTAGGCTCAAGACGGCGCTTAGTACTTACGTTAGCCTCGCGCTTGGGGTCAGGCGGATCTGGTGGTCTCGGAGGATCCTCCTCCATGGTTAATAATTTTGTGGTGATCAGACGATTTAATAAACTAAACACAATATTTACTAATAAATATACAAAATAATGACTAATAAATAAGATAAATAAGAATAATCAAGTTAAAATTAAAATATTTTTGAAAATTCCCGCTGACAAGATCAATCGCTATGGTGTAAATTACAATGTTTGTTTATAAACGCTATGTCAAGTTTGACAACTAGTAAGATTTTTTTTTCTACCATCCATATTTCACCATGTTTCTACGAAATGGTAACATTCTGTAAATTAGAGCCATTTTAGCTATCGGAAGTTTTTTAAACGAATATGAATTAGGATTTTTATCTGACATCTGATAAGCTTAAAAGACTTTTTAACTAATATAGGATTATGCTTTAATTTTTGATTATGCTGATCTTCTTCATCTAGTTATTGATGTTTGCAAAGAAGTTGAAAAGAAAAGCCATTAAAATTGTTACATTCAATTATAATTCTTAAATATCAAGCCTTACAAATCCTACACAGTATTGGGATTGTCCATAATTTTTGACCTGCTGTTTTTATATTTTTTTTAGAAAATATAGACTATTTTAAGTAACTAATTTCAATATTATTGAAATATTCGCTATATAGTTTTTTTTTAAATGCTTAAATATATTATTTTAAATGTTGTGACGTCATCGTTATACGCAGTCTTTGTGTTGCCTTTTCCTGATACACTTAAGACAGATTGCAATACATCTTTTCAAAGTTGCCATGTTGAAATAATAGACCAATTTCAACTCCACCCCAGAGTAGTATATCCCTAAGAACGCCTTAACAATTTAAGTCCTTTATTTCAAGGGCAAATAGAGATCATTTTCTTTTTTGGAAAAATAATAGCAAAAATAGCAAATTTTCCGAAAAAAAAATTGTGGATCATGATCAGAAACTCGATTCCCCGAAATGGTTTTCGGATAAAGAGTTTAAAAAAAATATGAACAATGCCAATTGCGGTGATTGAAAGTCTTGCTTTTAATCCGCGCGGAAAAGTGAACGTTACGTTTACGAAACTACAAATTTTCTTCTTATTTTATGGCTTTCCCTCTGTCCAGCCCATTTACGTCCCACTGTTGGGCACGGGCCTCCTCCACTTTGGGAGGAATTATGGTCTACTGTGCCACGCTGGCCAGGCGTGTTGGCACAGGATTTATTTTCGAGTTTTCCGTCTCTCACAGAAGATGTTATCTGCGTGCAATATCCCTTAGCTGACTCTTACAGCACCCTTGGGAGGAGATGGGGTGGTGACACTTGTATCTTAATCCGTCACTACACGGAGAAATTTTTATGGCTTTGTAATTTGGAAGAAACATACCACCAAAATGATTCATAAAACTAAAATAACTAAGTGAGAAAATAAAAAATTATACTAAAAAGAAATAAATCAAGAAAAAAAAATAAGAAGCAGAAAAACTAATGTAATGAATGAAAATCAAAACTAATAATAGTTTATAATAATAAGATTATTAACAAATAAGTTTGTTTACATTTACAAACAGCGTCAAAGATGCATTTTGTTAACTTGTATCAAAACCAGGGATAAAACTCATAACGAATTTGAATGGTAGAAAAATGCTACCATTCATATTTCACCATTTTTCTACAAAATGGCAACAAAGACATTTTATAGTTATCGGAAGTATAATAGACGAATATGAATAAGGATTTTTATCTGACATCTGATAAGCCTAAAAGACGTTTTAACTAATATAGGAATATGCCTTCAATAAGCGTTTCAATATGAATAAGACTGATAGTCTATTGTCTACAATATATTAATGTGCAGTTAATGTTCTAGTTAGAAAGCTATGTTTCAGAAACTTCATTTCTACCATTGTTTTGGCTTGCATCAAAGTCATTAAGTTGTGACGAGAAATTGTAGTACTTCATATAAAATCATACAAATAACTTCAACAATAATTTTAATGCAATTAATTGTTATAAATATATCTAGACTAATATTATAATCCGTATTTTCCGTGTGGTGAAGGATTAAGAATACAAGTGTCACCACCCCATCTTCTCCCAAGGGTGCTGTAAAAGTCAGCAAAGGGATATTGCACAGATAACATCCTCTGTAAGAGACGGAAAACTCGAAAATAAACCCTGTGCCAATACGCTTGGTCAGCGCGGCACAGTAGACCATAATCCGGCCGGAGAGGAAATATTATAAAGCTGAAGAGTTTGTTTGTTTGTTTGTTTAAACGCGCTAATCTCAGGAACCTCTGGTCCGATTTGAAAAATTCTTTCAGTGTTGGATAGTCCATTTAGCGAGGAAGGTTATAGGCTATATAACATCATGCTGCGACTGATAGGAGAGAAGCAGTAGTGAAAAGTGTTACAATAATGGGGAACATTTTCTAAATTCTACGCGTACGAAGTCGAGGGCAACAGCTATTTGATAATATGGCTAATTCTGATGCGTCAAAAACATTATCTAACCTATCTAAAATGAAAACAACTATGATGTAATATGATTAATTAGCTATTTCGTTATACACATTTATTATATTAATAATTTTAAGCTATTGCATAGCTTCTATCGCGGGCCTTGAGCGTGGAGACCGAATCCACTAAATTCCAAATTAAAATTCCGTAGGTAACGGAAATAGCGTAGAAAACCTTACACATCGGCGCTAAGCCGTTTCCCTGTTCGCGTTGGTGACTCATGTCAGTTTTGGCGTTAGTTTTTATTTTATTGACATTTGATTGACAATCGCTATTTTATCATAATTTTATTACCATAAACAATGTGTCCATTGTTTATGGTAATGATGATGTAAGCATCAGTAAATAAGGATTGTTAATCTTATTTTAGTTTATGGTATTTAGATTCTTGCATAAATAAAATAAATAAATAATTATAATTGCATAAGTTGATAAAAAATGCTTTGCAATAGCTTTACCGCGGCAGTCCCCGAGTGCCACACGTGTTTTTTTTTTAATATTCATGGACATTTGACGAGCCCCGTGGTTGAGTGGTTCATGTAACAATGTGTCAAGATGTCGCGGGTTCGATTCCCGCTCGGGATAATCATTTGTGTGATTTTTCTAATGGTCATACTAATGTTTGTCCTGCGTCTGGGTGTTTCTATGTATTATAAGTATGTATTTACCAAAGAAAAGTAGTATATGTATTCTATCCGTATTCTGGTACCCATAACACAAGCATATAAGCTTAGCTTGGGACCAGAGGACGTTGTGTAAAATATCCATGAATATTTATTTATTTATTATTTCACACAACGTTCCCTGGTCCCAAGCTAAGCTTATATGCTTGTGTAACACGGCGAAAACTTTCGCCGTGTATATGCTTTTCGTTAAGCGTCTCTCATCCATCCTCTCCACATGACCAAACCACCTAAGCATACTTTTCTCCACCTTAGTCACTACATCCTCTTTCAGACCGCAACGTTCTCTTATAACTTCATTTCTTAATCTATCTTTCAAAGTCACACCACACAATCTTCTCAAAGAGCGCATCTCTACAGCATTTATTCTTCTTTTGTGCTTCACCTGCCACACCCAACATCCGCTTCCATACATAAGCGTAGCAACACAGCGTAACACGCCATTGTGGATCGCCATTCGAGCCTTTTCAGTAATCGCTTGGTTAGCCACAATAGCATGGAAGGCACCATTCAGCTTATTTCCCGCTAACACCCTTTTTTCCACATCAGCATCAACCTTACCATCTCTTGTAAAAACACTTCCCAAATAAACAAATTCTTGTACCTGTTCCACACTTTCATCATCTATTTTAATATTACACGCAGACAGTCTTGTTTACGTTTACTTTCATTCCTTTTAGTCTAAATGCTTCATTCTTTCTAGTTACCATATCTTGCAATTCTTCAGCAGATGGTGCAAGTAGAACTTGATCATCCGCGTAAAGAAGACACTTGATAGGCAGCTCACCCATAACCAATCCATCATCACTTTCTCTCAAATCTACCAGACAACTATCCATGTATAGATCGCTACACATCCCTGTCTCACACCCCTAGGGATGCTAAACCAGTCAGTGTATGCCCCATTTATCCTGACACAGGCTCTGGAATCCCTATAAAGAGATTTCAGTGCCTGCACCAAGCGCCTGTCAACTCCATACATAGATAGTGTCGACCACAATTCATCCCTCCACACGCTATCATAATGCCACATCACGCCTTCTCCAAGTCTATGAAAGCGCAGTAGACTTTCTTGTGTTTAGCCAGGTGTTTTTCGGCTATACACCTTAGGGAGAAGACATGATCCACACATCCCATTCCCTTCCTGAATCCTGCTTAAATGAATGTTTACGTATGTGGGATAGGGAGGGACTGATGTTACTTTTATAATATGAAATCTATTAAATTTCAAGTTCTTGTATTTTAAAACAAACGGAATAACAAAAGATTATTACTGGTTCTTTTCTAAAAGTTCTGGAATATAGCGCGAAAATCTCTTTGTACATGAAAATAAATCTACAAGAATGCACCTAGTTCTCACATTCAAGAACTTTGTAAGAAAGACTTTAAACTTGAATAAAATAAAATGAAATCATGTTCTTTTTTCAAACATGTAGTTTTGTTTTATGTAGGTACATTTTGAATTACCAATTAATTTGTGGTCTTTTTGTGATGTGAATGTAATGTGTGTGAAATGTTTATCAACGCAATAATTAGCTTAATAACATTTGTTAAGGAAACTTTTTACTTAACTGACAAAAGTAAAAATATAAAGTCTTTGTGAAAAGTGATTTTCACCCACTTGCAGTTGTAGGATTGATCTGAAATTATGCACACATATTAGGACTGATTTCCATAATAATATAATAAAAATTATTTAGTTATAAGTTTGTGAATATAATAATTTTTTATGAAAATGACTTGCTTAACAAAATATGCTATAATATCTGGTCTGATCTGCTAACTTAAACTGGTCCTTTTTATGTTGTTAAGATACCGTGATTGAGTTCCGTGAGACTATAATACTACACTGCGGAAACGTCTTACTTTAGTCTCTTTTGTTCTCATTATTCTAGAAAGATTACGTACCTAGTTGTGCTAATTCAAATCAAGAAATCATCATTTTCTATCTTTACAGAAAGTTAGGTAGGTAGCTGGGGACATAAATTATTTTACATTGCTTCTAATTGTTGTAATATTACTTTGAAACTTAATTCTAAATTAGATCGTCCGGAATCCTCTTCAGAGATAACAGACAAGGCGGCTATTTACTTTTGGAAGGTACAACTCAAATATACTTCACCGTTTATTTATCTTCAGTGATTACTATGTAGATAGGTATTGTGTATTATTTTCTGCATTTAGATTATTCCTGTTATATTTATGTGCTAATTTTATATATCTACTAGCTGACCCGGCAAACGTTGTTTTGCCATACTAAAAAAAAAAGTTTGAAAAATAGATGTTGGCTGATTCTCAGACCTACTGAATATGTATGCCAAATTTGAGAAGAATCGGTCAAGCCGTTTCGGAGGAGTACGGTAACTAACACTGTGACAAGTGAATTTTATATATTAGATTTAGTTTTTACTAACTAGTTTCAGAACATAATTTATCTTTATGAAAATCCACGCCTTGCTCAACAAAATATGGTGAAAAAATTTAATACTTGCTCAGTACAATATTCAAAAAGTGATTTAAATATTTTCCGACACAAATACAAAACACAATGGAAATATAGAATATTTTATATTATTTCAAAAAAAACGCAACTAGATACAAGGAGGTAAAAAAAAGTAAGTAACTTCGGAAAAATATAGTATGGCTGCGCCCGCTTGACTGCCGCCAATAGCTGCATTCTCCGACAGACATTTCCCCTTACATTGAAACATAAAAATGTCTGATATAAAAAGAAAAAAAAAAAAACAATTGCTGATTTTCTTCTTTTAAGCATTTTTATTCTGATAGATACCTGTCTAATCTAAATACTTTCTTTTGATGAATTTTCTCTCTTTTATTTGTAGATTTACTAAGTGACAATCACTCTATGGAAGTAGAGTAATATACATTACAGTAGCCCTTGAGTGGTGGATTTGAAAGTGTAAATTAAAACGTGTTAGGGATTAATTGCGTTCATGTCTATCACAACTGCTGTGTGCCATTCGGGGTCTGAACTTGCCGCCTAGATCACTGTAAAGATAGTCTTGTCTCATTATTGAGGTTCCGAAAGGTTGTAGTAAACTTGTGCCTCTAAATAATAATATAATTTGCTTAGTTTAAAAACTTTAAAAACACACTTGAAAATACTGGACATTCATTAAAGTAATTATCTACATTGCGATCGGTCCTTGAATTTTTAAGCTATTGCATAGCTTCTATCGCGGGCCTTGAGTGTGGAGACCGAATCCAGAAATTCCGTAACAAAAATAGCGTAATGAAAAAAACCTTACATTATCGGCGTTACTGCGCATGCGTAATCCCCTCTTCTCCCCGCAATTTATTTCATCCTGTTGATACCAAGGGTAAGCGGCTTCCTCAAATTAAACAGCGTCTTAAAATAAGGATTTTGAATCGACAACATACCTATATCCTAAATGTTCAGATAGCAGCGTATTTTAGATTTTAATAATGTAAAATAATGTTTATTTTATTTTATTGACATTTGATTGACAATCGCTATTTTATCATAATTACCATAAACAATGGACAGATGTACCTAAGCATAAGTAAATAAGGATTCTTGCATAAATAAAATAAATAAATAATTATAATTGCATAAGTTGATAAAAAATGCTATGCAATAGCTTTACCGTGGCAGTCCCCGAGTGCCACACGTGTTTTTTTTAAACTCCAGATTATTCGTCTATTACAAGTGGGTGAAAATCACTTTATTTTTAATATTTATTATATACACTTGTATTTATTTCCAAATTATACATTGTCTTTTAATGTTATACAGAACGCTGTAAAGATTGTTTTCTAAATAGAACAAAATACAAAATCTTTAAGAAAGTTTGTCTTTTTAAAAGCAGTTAGCTGTTTCACAATTTATTTGTTTGTGGAACTCTTTGCTTGTCATAGCAACGGAGACGCAAGAAATTCGACAAAATGCTTATTGTGTTCGCTCTGTTTTGCTAAATATAAAATTAAAAACAAAATGTTTTTCTAAAGAATAAGCATGTTACAGTAATATTTTTGTCCAACTGATAAGTGATAACAAAGGTTTTGTATCAATCAACACAGTGCTTCGCATTATTTAAAAGACTATTAATGTATAATATCATCGAACATAAAAACAATTCTATCGAGTCAAAGAGTCATCTTATTTCTAAATGGCATACTAAAATTAGCTGTGTTCTGCAGATTCAGAGAAACCTTGCCTCTACTTATGACGTAGGCGTATAACCTAGGCAAATAAATATTGACCTATTATCAGACCCATCCGATATACATACACACAAAATTTCATAAAAATCAAACCATTCCGAAACATTAACTAAACACGACGGCACGAAAAATTTATACATTGGATAGAATTCACTTCATGCTAATAATATTTCTTATAGAAAGTTTAAGTTGCAACCTAACCTCTAAGAGAAACTGTAAGACTACAATACAGGACAAATAAGATAATTCTCAATGCATATATTCAATTCAAAATACAGTAAATGAATATGACAATGAATTTGATTTATCCACAGGTGAAGCTAACGTATTCAAGGCAAGGTGTGCCGATAAGACATTTACAATTTTGTGGATATCAGATGCGCAACAATACTTTTCTGTACAAATAAAGACGTTCGATAGAGACTAATGGGGTGTTAATAATTCGCTCCAGTCCATTCAATGAAAGCTTTCAGAGATTTATCTATTAGAGGATATTGGCAAAATGCCTTTTGGTTGACTATGCAGTTTTGGATTTCCTTAATTGAAAATTAGACTTATAATTATCTATTAAATTACAGATAGGTCTAAATAAACTGAGTTACTATTTATATATTTTTGTAAAATTTCTTATTACAGTGTTGATTTTAAAATTTATTTTAAAAATAATTATATAGGTTAGGTACGTCTCTTAAATTTTTATGTTTAGCAAAGTACCTATCTAAATGTTTTCATTACCTAATCTGAATTAAAAAATATATAACTTTATTTGTTATGCCATCACGCTTTTTCCCATGAAGTTAGGCACAGACTGTAGAGCGCCATCTGTTACGAGATTTATAACTAAAGCTTACTTTTTAGGGTACCTTAGTAAAATAAGTTTATTATTACTAAAATATGTCAAGTTATGAAATAAAACAGTAGTACTTATTATGGGTATTTTACTTTTGTGTTTAAGAAGAATAATTAAGTTTGACGATTATTTCTACTTACTAAAAGACAAAATCGTCATTATTGTATAATAATATATGTCCATATGTGAGCTCATGTTTTGAAAACTACGCAACGGATTTTGATGGTGTTTTTTTATTAAAGGCTTTTCTGTATAATTTACCAAGGTTTGTTTTCTAAAGTCTATGCGAACGAAGTTGCGGAGGACAGCTATATATAAACTAATTTAATATATATCTAAAGTTAAAGTAATTTATTAATTTTGCAATTGACATGCTATGTTTTTACTTAACAAATGCACGTAGAAATACGATATAAACGCAATCGAGTAACGATTACGGTGGCCTAATTGATTACTTCGAGCACGACCGCAATAAGCTCAGTTGGCAGAGCTACGGAACGGTATTCCGAGGTCGTGGGTCCCGCTTGCGGTAGTCACTTTTTCCACCGTAATTTAATTTATTGAGTATATCTAAAATTATCAATATGTATGCTTAATTATGGGCAGCCATACTTATTAGATCTTTTCAATTTTGCAAAAGTACTCTAAATTAACTTCAAACAAAATAAATATTCAACGCAATTAAGAAGATTAAAGTGATTTATAATTACATTATTAAAGTAATAAATTAAACATTCCTTCTTAGTTTACAAAGGCAGCTAATAAAGATTTTAAATCTATATTTTGATTGAAATCTGACATTTAATTATAAAGCCCAAAACAAAAGGTTTATATGACCCTTCAACTTCTAAGTCAGATGCAGACAGAAGATAAGATAAGATAAAAAAATATTTAGATTTTTACTGTTATACGCCAAAAAAGTTTAAATATATAAACGACTAGCTGGCCCGGCAAATGTTGCTTTGCCAACCCAAAAAAAAAGCAAAAAAAAAAAGAACTACTCGTATAAACCTCACGGAGCCCGAGACCTTTCAAACGAATGCAAAACCGTGGAAATCGGTTCGTGCGTTCTGGAGTTATAGCGTCAGGAAGGAAAATCCGACTTATTTTTATATAGTAGATTTGATTAATATGAAAGATAGATTATTAAGTATATCTTCTTATAATATATAAAATTCACGTGTCACAGTGTTAGTTACTTGTACTACTACACAGTGGCTTGAGCGATTTTTATGAAATTTTACATGCGTATTCAGTAGGTCTGAGAATCGGCCAACATCTATTTTTCAACCTTTTTTTTTGGTATGGCAAAACAAATTTTACCGGGACAGCTAGTCTAATATATAAAATTCACGTGTCACAGTGTTAGTTACCGTACTCCTCCGAAACGGCTCAACCGATTTTCCTGAAATTTTGTGTACATATCCTCTAGGTCTGAGAATCGGCCAACATCTATTTTTCAAACCTTTTTTTTGGTATGGCAAAACTACGTTTGCCGGGTCAGCTAGTTATAATATAGATATGAACATTTCGCCGTCCACGTGAAAAAATTTAAAGCACGATACATGCATCTCGACACATCTAATACCGACATTTTGATTGAATCGCATCATGGTTATAGATCAATAGTTAACCACGATTAATGTGATTCGCGATGAAGACTCAATATCCAAATCCCTGTAACCCCCAATAACCCCAAAACAAGATTTATAAGTTTAAGAATTATCATTCTCTATCTCTTTAGGCCATTAATGCTCCACAGTAGAGCACTGACCTCCTCCACTTTGGGAGAGATTACGGTCTACTGTGTCGCGTAGACCAGATGTGTTGGCACAGTGTGTTTATAGTTTATATAGTTTGCCGTCTCTCACAGAGGATGTTATCTCTATACAATATTCCTTAGCTGGCTTTTACAGCACCCATGGAAGGAAAAGGGGTAAATTGTATTCTTAATCCGTCACCATACGGACTCGAACGTCGAATATTAACTGAAAGATAAATTTTAATTTAAAATCTATACTAAAATAAGTTTTATTTTAAAGCTAAAGAGCTTGTTTGTTTGAATGCGCTAATCTCAGAAGTACAGGTCTGATTTGAAAATATTTTCAGTGTTGGGTTTTCATTTATTGAGGAAGGCTTTAGGCTATAACATCACTAGCTGTCCCGGCAAACGTTGTTTTGCCATACAATTCTGTGTAAAAATCAACAACAAAAAATTTCATCAAAATAGGTCCAGCCAATTGTGAATCTAAACAATCCTCAAACCCCCTTGAATACACACAACAAATTTCATCAAAATCGGTCCAGCCGTTTAGGAGGAGTTCAATTACAAACACACGTACAGAAGATTTACGAGTATATATATAAAGATGGTACGACTAATAAGAGTGAAGCATCAATGAAAAATGTTATAAAACGGGGATAACCTTCTAAATTTCACGCGTACGAAGTCGCGGACAACAACTAGTCTCTTACTATAGTTGTAGAACTTACTATACTCTCTCTCTCTCTCTCTCTCTCTCCAGCCCATTGACGTCCCATTGTTGGGCACGAGCCTCCTCCACTTTGGGAGAGATTATGGTCTACTGTGCCGCGCTGACCAGGCGTGTTGGCACAGGGTTTAAATAAATAAATAAATAAATATTCATGGACATTTCACACAACGTCCTCTGGTCCCAAGCTAAGCTTATATGCTTGTGTTATGGGTACCAGAATACGGATATACTACATAAACTACTTTTTTTTTGTAAATACATACTTATAATACATAGAAAACACCCAGACGCAGTACAAACATTTGTATGACATTTATGGATATCACACAAATGATTGTCCTGACCGGGAATCGAACCCGAGACCTCGTGATCGGCAGTCCATTACATAAACCACTCCACCACTTTACTTTCGAGTTGTCCGTCTCTCACAGAGGATGTCATCTGTGTACAATATCCCTTAGCTGGCTTTTACAGCACCCTTGGGAGGAGATGGGGTGGTGGCACTTGTATTCTTAGTCCGTCACCACACGGAGAACTTAGGTACTATACAATGAAAGCAAAAAAGAAGAAATTAAATTTTCATTAATTTAAATGTAATGTAATAAAATGAAGTAGATATCAGTCTGATGCTTTTAGCATAATTTAAAAATAATGTTTTGTGTAATGGACAGCGAAGTGAAAAGAGTGCATTGGTCATTTGCTAATTTTCTCACGCCCTGTTGTTATAACAGGCAAAAGCATTTTAGAAAAAGATAAAATGTTTTGAACTTACAACAGCAAACAGCTCTCAGCAGGGCAAATTTTTTACAAACAAAACATTTGTTATAATTTATCATATTTACGCATCTACGTAAGACGAACTATTGCATACCTACTATTGCAGATAGTTTTAAAATTAGCTAAAATGCAACCTTGTGTTTAAGCAATTTATTTACAACAAATCTTGTAAATCTTTATGATACTATATACTAACATATTATAAAGCTGAAGAGTTTGTTTGCTTGAACGCGATAATCTCAGGAACCACTGGCACTGGTCCGATTAGAAAAATTCTTTGATTGATGGATAGTACATTCATTGAGGAAGGCTGTATAACATTACGCTGCGACCAATAAGAGCGAAGCATTAGTGAATTTTTTTTCAAATACGGGGAAAGTTTCCTAAATTCCACGCGCACGGAGTCGCGGGCAACAGCTAGTTAAAATATAATGATATAATTTACCTTCGTACCATGAAATAGAATATTCGACATTGAAAACCGAAAAGAAAGCTACTTGTGTTTTATTTTGACGGGCTTCGTGGTGGAGTGGTTTATGTAATGGACTGCCGATCACGAGGTGGCGGGTTCGATTCCCGCTTGGGACAATCATTTGTGTGATATCTATAAATGTCATACAAATCTTTGTACTGCGTCTGGGTGTTTTCTATGTATTATAAGTATGTATTTACAAACGAAAGTATATGTAGTCTATCCGTATCTGGTACCCATAATACAAGCATAGAAATATATAATATATATAGCTTACTTTGGGACCAGAGGACGTTGTGTGAAATGTCCTGAATATTTATTTATTTATCTATTTTCTCAGCATATATTTAATTTTAATAGGTATACCTATAGGTAAGTGTCGCACGATGTATGGGCACTAATAGGCAGTTGCTTGCAGTCACTTTTATAAACTCTAGAACTTTCTTGACGGGCTTCGTGGCGTAGTGGTTCATGTACTGGACTGCCGTTCACAAGGTCGCGGGTTCGATTCCCGTTTAGGACAATCATTTGTGTGATATCTATAAATGTCATACAAATGTTTGTACTACGTCTGGGTGTTTTCTATGTATTATAAGTATGTATTTACAAAAGAAAAGTAGTTTATGTATTATATCCGTATTCTGGTACCCATAACACAAGCATAATAAGCTTAGCTTGGGACCAGAGGACGTTGTGTGAAATGTCTATGAATATTTATTTATATTTATTTATTATTCTACAACACCATGCAGTATAATTTGGAAGCAGATACTACCTAAGAACGATAAACATTAAACCTGTCTGGTTTATAGTCAACATTGCTTATAATTTATAGGCTTAAAAGGCCAAGGTTTATTTTTCATATAAAAGTCCAATTTCTAATGAAGTACGGCTTTAAATATAGCTGTTGTTCTAACTTTGGTCGTTAATTAACAAGTGGAGGGCCGTGCTAGGAGTTGAGCGCTTCCCAGGTGGGATATGCTGTAACATTCGGTATTTGCATAAAAGTTAGAGAAGTTTGTGAATAAAGCCAGTTTACCACTGGTGTATCGTGAACTAATGTTTAGAACGACATAGTAAATACAAGGTTTTATAAAACTGTTTTGTGAAAACAATGTATTTTAAAAACTATTTGTACCTCTCCTTATAAAAAGAGGGTAAGTGATAAATAAAAATAAAGTAATTACACACATAACCATATACAGACCTTTGTCATAGAGCTTCGTTTCCGAAATGAAACAATGAACTTCGAACTTAATATCGTCAATTTAGAATTTACTAGTGCCTGGAAATTGAAACATGTCACAAGTTAATTGTGACTAGAAACCGCGTTCGCTTCAGTTCTCGCTGAAATTCAAATCGAGTACGATGAGATAACTAAGTATACTTTTGAATTATCTAAATATTGTCAAAGAAGGACATAATAATACATATTAGACCTGCTTTTAGTCATTACTTAATAATATAGAGGCTTTTGCTGAGTTTCTTACGCCGATTCTTCTCCGTAGATTCCATATCCTCAACCGATGGCAGGGAAAAAAGTAGAGCAATAATTTTGTTTTAAAGGATTTTGTATTTCTATTTGTCTTGCAGGGAATATTAGGATTACTTTGATTCTGATAGAGAATTTTTTTAGAGAATTTTTGTACCGCTAATTTAATCAGGTACCTAACTCTTTCGAAACGTCACGACGGATTTTACAAAATTCGCGTGTGCTTTTTGGAACGCATTCTGAGAATCAGACAACGTCTATTTTTTATCAGCCTGGTTAGTAATTTCCAGTAAATACATAAGAAAAACTACAGGACACAGCTATAAATATACATTCTGAATCATATAGAAATTACATTGTTAAATATCTAACCTCAGACAAAAGCCAACAAACCTAAATCAATTATTGATTAAAATCTTGACTACGGTAACACAATGTAAATAATCCTCATCTAATACGGGTTCTTGTCAGGAGATCGTTTGTTTGACATGTAAATACCTTTTATACTTTAATATAGACATAATGGTGAATTAATTTCGGGAAAAATTAAGTTAAAAGACTATAATAATATATCGTATCTTAGTTAAGCTATCGCCCGCACATTCGTACTCGTGGAATTTAGAAACTAATCTGTATAATTTATACAAATAAACCTTCCTCTTGAACTACTCTATGATTAAAAAAATCTCATCAATATCCGTTGCTTAGTTTTGAAGATATAAATAATACACTGTGCTGACCAGGGGGTCAAGTCTGCTAAAACAATGTTGTCACAATCATTAGTCACTGATGCCATTATGGTGCTATAATGGCGTCAGTGACTGATCATTATAGTGTCATAATGGCGTCATTTGTGACAAAAAATCAAGTTTGGTGTCATATTTATTTTATTGAGGAAAACAAACAACTACATAATAAGAATTACAACAAGTAAATTCTATACATTTACACTTAAATAATTACGTAATCAACATCGTTTTCCGCAAATTACTTAAAATAAATTAAGTAGCCATAAACATAAAGAAATAGAATATAACATAAACATGGTAAAAGATTAAACTATATACGAGAAAGGAGAAAACAAAATTTATACAATAACAAAAGAGCACAAAGAAAGCCAAAGCCAAATGTTTAAATACAAGTTAGATACGACGCTACATTAATATTATACTGTACATTAGGTACATACTGCATATCATGCTGTTATATTAGGTCATTACACTTATCTACGATTGCCCTTTTGTACTGTGAAGCAGATAAATGAAATATATCAACGTGAGTGAAATGATCGTTTTAAGATTTCATAATTCTTCGAAGAGGAGCTCGTTGACGCCATAATGGCGGAATTTTATCAAGTTTGGTAGTCTACTATTAATTTTTTGTCATAAGGACGCCATTATGGCGCCATAATGGCGTCAGTGACTGACCATTATAACAATTTTGTAATATGATTGTACTAGCAGACTTAACCCCCTGGCAGGTAATTTTCTATGCAAAAGTAATTTGAATGCTCTCAGCATATTTCTTGGCTAGGTATCTCTTAGACACAGTAGCAGTATGAGTAGATTTACGGTCACATAGGGACATAGGTATTAGGGACTTAGTTTTAAAATAAGTAAAGAAGATTAGAGTTTTTAACAATAATCATTTAAGATAATTTTGTAACCCATGAAGTTTACTTATAAAGAACTATGTCGTTATATATTATACGTTCTTTATGACGTCATGATTGCATATATAACGAGTATAATTTAACAGACATATGTTGAATCAGAAAAAAACATATGTAGTAAGTACATACTGAGATTATATAGTAAAAACCTGTCAAGAGCGAGGTAAACTCGCACACTTAGGGTTTCGTACCTACTAGACAAATAATCAGTCAATTAAACTCAAAACAACTCACCAACTTAATTTTGTAGTTGAAATATAGGGAATCGCCTACATTTCAGCTACTTCATAAGTTGGTATTAGTATAAACACTTTTTTACTTGTGATGTGATGACAAATTATAAGTTTTTGGATTTTTTCCTATATCAGCACTATATTGACTTGATCTATGCCATATTTCAGGGCTCTAGGGTAACGGGAAGTAACCTGTGAATTTTGATTCCATAGCATAAGTCGAAAAATTCTTAATAATGGTCGTAATTCGGTTATATCTTTTAAATGCGTAGAGGTGAAAGGTTGACTGTATTTTTTGCAGCAAGGGACCGCATAGATCTACATATCGTATGAGTTTCAAGTTGATACCTTCAGCCGTTGCTGAATAAAAAAAGTTTGACAGACGGACAGACAGACACCGGAGTGATCCTATAAGGGTTTGTACGAAACCCTAAAAAGTGTAAGATTGCGATGTTATGTTTTATTATATTACATATTTTTAGTCGTGCTCCGCTTACCGCATGCCATAGTGTCTGCTATTAAACATTTTATAACCACACAACCTGTTACTATACGACCAGTTCGAGTAACCATAAGAGAAATTTTATGTTTTACGGTTGACCCTAGAGATTGACTAGTCTTTTAGATTCTACTAATATTGTAAATTTGTAGGTATGAATGTTTGGATGTTTGTTACTCTTACACGCAAAATCTACTGAATGGATTTTAATGAAACTTTACAATAATATAGCTTATACATCAGAATAACACATGGGCTACAATTTATAAAGACATTGTGTGAATTGTTCAAAATGTGACGATAAGTGTCAAGTAAGTAGGAATTCCACGGGTTTATAATATTTTGAACTGATATTTAGCCTTTGATTAATTACGTATTACTTTGATTGTATAGCAATCATTGTGTCAATTGCTTTGCAATAATAAATTCATACAAACAAGTGAATTATGAAATGAATTCACACACATAGGTTTTCGCTATGTTACTATCCTACTAATATATTCATCATATTGCCGACCCCTTAGAAAGGGATAAGGCCAGGAGAAAGAAGAAAATGAGTATATGTAATTATAGCCTGAATTGATATACATTTACTGTAAAATATTCAGCTCTTAAGCTATCACCGTTTCTGAGGTACAGTCTGGTGACAAACTGACGGATGGATCGCGAAGAGTTCAGTATTAGTCCCGTTTTAAATTTAGGTATAAAACCCTAGAAAAATCCTTGACAAAAGTGATATGTATACAAATCTACACAATATAGATCAACATATTATAAATTGAGCTATCGTCATTTCTCGACGACAAAGGAGCAAGACCGCCTTTTTATCTCTATATTTACAGTTCGACGAGTTTCGTGAGTAAAAAAATTTGTTACGACACAGGAATATCACTGGAGTTAGAGAAAGGTCAGGAAACAGTCAAAAAGACAAAACTGCCTGTTAAAGAAATCACCCAAATGATCACTGACGACAACGGAAACTGTGCAATATTCCTTTTTAAAATCTTATTTCAGGAGCCATGTTATATATTTATGAACTGCTTTTAATGTTATTATTTATTTAAATACCAAAATATCATTATTATACGTAGTGTTATTTAAGAGCTGCTCATCTCGTTAAGATGCTAAACATGTTTATTATGAAAAATGTTATACTTTTTCAAAATAGATTAACAGTAAGTAATCCATTTTGAAAATGTATAAAATATAAAACAAAATGTATGTATATATAATTTGAATTATTAGGCTTTAGCTTAGCTTTCTCCATGTGGTGACGGATTAAGAATACAAGTGTCACCATCCCATCTCCTCCCAAAGGTGCTGTAAAAGTCAGCTAAGGAATATTGCACACAGATAGCATCCTCTGTGAGAGACGGAAACCTCGAAATTAAACCCTGTGCTAACACGCCTGGTCAGCGTGGCACAGGAGACTCGAAGGTGGAGGAGGCCCCCCCAACAGTGGGACGTAAATGGACTGGAGAGAGAGCTTAGCTTACTTTATTTGTTAACGATTAAAATAATAAAATCTAAAAAGTAGAAATTGTTTAATGTTACTTGTTCTTTGAAAAAATATAGCAGAATTTAAAATTAGTTCATTCGTAACTTTGTATAAAATAGAACTCGGAAAGTAAGTCCATAACTAATTACCCTAATCTCAGTTTAGGATAATGCGCTGTAATGTAAAATAACACCTTATTAATACTTATTGTGTGATACATAACAATAAAATATACACACTTAATTTTACTTATACAGTTTTTGCATTATGAACGAGACTGAAATGAGTATTTCCTTTAATCCGGATTACGGCTCTATTACAGATGGAAGAAAACAAGGGATCAGAATTAAAGAAAAGATTAGTAATTCTCCGTCCGGAGATGGCGAAGTGAAGTGGCGCAAACAATAAATCTTTGGCTGTTTTCTTCCGACTGGTCACTGCAAAAACGGCCACGGGTAATTAATTATCTCACTTAACCAACGTTCACTTTGGATTCTAATGCCTGCTTTTGATTTTTTTTGGTTTATACTGAACTGATGGATAATTGATTTAGTATGATGAATAGAGTGTCGATCGTGGTTTAGGTTAGTTTTATCCGTAGTCAATGAGGCACTACGATTTACCAAGTCAAAAAGATAAACTAAATTATTTGTCTATTGTATTTTTTTTATTCCTATTAAATTAATTTCTTATCAGCCTATCAATATCTCATAAGCAAGGGCTTCCTCAACTTCAGGTGGGTATGAGAGCATCAGGTCAGTAGATCTGAGACCTGTACCTAACCTGATAAGCCAATAACATTATACCTTATACACTTACTATTATAGGACAAAAAATGTTTATAGCTTATAATGTACCTGCACTGGCTATTACCTTATATATACCTTATATTACCTTATATATTATTACTAGCTGTCCCGGCAAACGTTGTTTTGCCATACTAAAAAAAGTTTAAAAAATAGATGTTGGCCGATTCTCAGACCTACTGAATATGTATGTAAAATTTGAGACGAATCGGTCAAGCCGTTTCGGAGGAGTACGGTAACTAACACTGTGACACGTGAATTTTATATATTAGATTAAGTACCCTTGGATTTCTCTTGGATAAAAGACATAGGGTGGTGTCACTTGTTTTCTTAATCATTACACCGAATAATTTAATTACTAAATAGTATTTTCACTGTATAACGCTATGGTAACCTTTACAATATCTTGCAAAGCTCTTTGTGCCGTAGTCGGCTAACCTAATGCCGATTATGACCGGCCTGGATGCTATTAACTGTAGTCTTGTTTCAATTTACACTCGCAAATACACCACCCGACTACCCCTTCATTGTATAAGCTAGTATCCACTTTACTGTGCGTGTACAATCTACTATTCAGGTCAACACCAATTTTCAGTAGTGATATGTTTTCCTATAGAAATGTACTTAGCATCTAAATTAAAAGTATCAAAATAAAATATTCAAAAAGAGAACAGATTTTAAAATCTGTGCTTTTGGAATATTTTATTTTGTAGTTCTTTTTTTGAGTGAAAATTTATTTTTACTATATATTAAATGGATAGATAGAGTGGTTTAAGAACATGGCTTTTTGGAACAATTTATTAACGTTTGGTTTTTAAATACCACGCAAACGAAGTTGCGGGCAGCAGCTAGTTTCTTTTAATTTGTGTATTTTATAATTAAAAGTCACTTTAAATAACAAATTAATTTTCATATTTACGTATTCAAAATAATATAATAAGTGATGTCTACAATAAGTATTCATGTGTAAATATTAACGAGAAACTAATTACAACACAAAATTTCCTCTAATTAGTAACTCCATTGAGAATTAAAAGTATTAACTACGTCCAAACTCTATGCAAACTAAATTATATCGATTTAGTAATGGTCACTTTCGATAGTTCGGTCGCTTTATTATTCCCAAGTGAATCACGTATATTAGAGGTAGACCTTACATGTTAACGATATATGTATTAATATTTGAAATAAATTTATATTGACTTGCAACTGCTTTACAAATTTGTTTGTGTAAAGAGTACATGTATTATATTATTTAAGCTATTGCCCGCAACTTCGTATGCGTGGAATTTAGAACAAATTTTACTGAATAACACAAAAAAAATTCTTTAACCACCTATCTAATAAAAAAACCGCATCAAAATCCGTTGCGTAATAGAATAGAATAGAATACACTTTATTGTACACCATAAATTACATGTCACTTAAAACTAATGTAACAATAAAACATGTACAATTGGCGGTCTTATCGCATATTGCGATCTCTTCCAGACAACCTTTAATTTTGTAATATAAGAACCTGTAATTTTGAAGATATAAGCTCACATAGGGACATACATACCAAAATAAGGACTTTGTTTTATAATAAGTAAAGATATAACACTCGGCTTATGGTTACGGCGTAGCAGTGCTACGAGCTACGTCTGGTTTGTCACGGAGCAAAGTGTCAAAGTTAGGGATTTGTCTTTACCGACAGTTTTCATGCTAAGGTTAAAAGTCTAAAAAAATTGTTAAAATGTTATATAAGAAAATGGAATGAGGAAAACTAAAAGTCTGAGGTCCAAGTCACCTGTTGCTATTTTAGACAGGATCGGTTTCGAAGTATTTTCTGACCGCTCTAAAAGCTTTAATAAAAAGAAAAATGCCTGGCAAAGCTTGAGAGTTTTTTTGGATAACGAATTTTTTATTTTGAGGTCATGTCATTAGATAGCTTATAATAAAATGTGAATCACTATCATTAACTGAAATATTTGTAACACTAACTTTTACGATTTAATGTAACATGCCATTATTATTCCTAACAATTAACCAATAATTATGTTTATATTTTGGAAACCAATAGTTTTTGTAACAGTTTATATTATTGAACGAATATTTATTTTATATTATTGAAGTCACAAAGTCACGAATTCCGTGTGGGGACGGACTAAGAATACAAGTGAAACCACCCCATCTCCTCCACAGGGTGCTGTAAAAGCCCGCTAAGGTATATATTATATTTTACACAGATGGCATTCTCTGTGAGAGACGGAAATCTCGAAAATAAACCCTGTGCCAACTCGCCTGGTCAGCGCGGCACAGTTGACCATAATCTCTCCCAAAGTGAAGGAGGCCCGAGCCCAACTGTGGGATGTTAATAGGCTGGAGAGGAGAGAGGAGAAGTCAAAATTTAATGACCTCTTTGTTTATCTGGAAACTAAGACTGTAGAGTTACTAAGCTATAGCCTAATAATTATAAGCTAAATTTTAATGATAATAAGCTGTTGCCCGCAACTTCGTACGCATGTAATTTAGAAATCAGACCTTAACAAACAGAGGTTTACTACTACCGCTCAATAGATGGCGTTGTACAGTTTTTCTTAAATCGCACTATGGTTTGGTTACACGCATTAACATATAAGCTTGTCATTGTCATTTATAAAATAGTAAGGATAAGGAAGACGCTATTAAGAATCTAGCCTGTATAATAAATAATTTACTTGCCTGAAATGTGATAAATATGGCTATATATTTTTTTAAGTACGTATACGTTTATATTGATAAAGTATGGTGTGTGTTACAGCTGTTATTTTAACTTTGCTCGTTAATTAACACACTAAAGCAAGCGCTTTAGTTAAGCGCTGTGCAGGTGGGATGTGCTGTAACATTCTGTATTTGCATAAAAGCGAACTTTCAGAATAGAGTTAACCACTGTCGTGTCCTCAACTGTATGCTATGTTGTTCTATTTATAAAATTATAATCATATTATAATATGATCATATTAATTTTTAAAACTTAGGATGCCTTGGTTATTTTAACAATAAAATTCGCTATAATTTTTTGTACTAGATATACACAGCCAATTAAATAGCAAAGGAGACAGTTTAAAAATATTCAAGTTGATTTTAAATCGATAATTAGCAAATTCTTACTTACATACTAACATTTTAAATGCGCTTGTAAATCTGTCTGTTTGTCTGCCTGTCGATTTTTTCCACCAAATCTATTGAACCGGTATAAATGTCTAATACACTAATGGTCTTATTCATAATGACTTATCGGAGGTTTAAAAGTTCGTTAAAATCGGTTCGCGCAACTTGTCAAAACTTGTTATTCATAATAATCGTTTTAGCGTAAAAAGACTAACCGATTTTAACGAACTTTTAAACCTCCGATAAGTCATTATGAATAAGACCATTAGTGTATTAGACATTTATACCGGTTCAATAGATTTGGTGGAAAAAATCGACAGGCTGACAAACAGACAGATTTACAAGAGCATTTAAAATGTTAGTATGTAAAGTAAGAATTTGCTAATTATCGATTTAAATCAACTTGAATATTTTTAAACTGTCTCCTTTGCTATTTAATTAACTGTGTATATCCAGTACAAAAAAATTATAGCGAATTTTATTGTAAAAATAACCAAGCAAATTTAAGTTTTAAAAATTAATATGATCACATAAAATTATATTACATTTTTCGTAGCCATTGACAAAATATAAGTTCTTGAGTACTTTTAAAACTTGATAAGTTTGAAAACGATTCAAAGATTCTATTGTACTCATCTGCAATGTTCTATTCGTAAATGTTCCAGAATTCTTGTTACAACTAACTTAATGCCGTTGTTCTTTTATGGCTTCCAATGAAGATGAAGCTATGCAACTATTTAAAGTTTCTTAAACGCAGCACTTCGAATATAATACTGAGAATTTAGTATTTACTGGAGCGTTCAAATTGAAACATGTTGAGAGTTAATTATGAATGTTGCTCGCGATCGCTTCAGTTCTCACCAAATTTAGAATTGAGTTCGATCAAACTAAAAGTTTACCGTTTATCTATTTAGTAATTCTTTTCCCAGCCAGTTAAAGTACGACTTTTAGCCACGGACGAAGGACTTTGGAACGGTATTTTGTCCATTAATCAATTAGTTGCCAACCAGGCGGTGGGCCTGTTTGACCAAATACCCTTAAAGTAGAAGAGGCCCGTGCCCAACAGTGGGACTATATTGGGTCCCTAAGAAGTATTTGTGATATTTAATATTCAACAAAATTTATAGAGAATATTTGGAACTCCTCACTGTAAAATAAGATAAGGCATTTAAACCTTTCGAGAATCTGTATTTAGTTCTAAATGAAATTCCTGAATGATGATTAGAATACCATCTTTATTCATTTCCAATAATTGTTTATATTAACAATTATTTGAAATATTCATAAAACAACTTAAATAAAAAAGTTATGTCAAAAGTACACGAAAATTTCATGGTCCGCGAGTATGACTAACGGTAGATACTTTTTATAGGGGATTTTGCTAAACATTGCTTACTAGTGTTATTGACCGAGTCTTTAAATGGTTGAAATCCGGATAGACAACTTGCTTTGCAAAATACTTTTTCCATGGTAAATGTTGCTTGTATTCTCAGTTGGTTATTGTTGCCTATAAAGATCGCCCATCCAATTTTTTCATCCAATATCTTGGAGATAATAAGTATATCATCATTATAATTAAGCTAAGTTAAATACTAACTAACGTGGCTGTAAATTTGATATTAGACACAAATTACTAATTGAACTAAAGGGTAAGTTAGTAAAGTTAATGTCAATACTTTACGGTTCAGTGATTTTCGTTCATTGTAACTTGTGTAGCGTGAGCATTTTAGTTAACTTATATTTGTATCATTCGGTTTAAGGAGTTTTAGAAAAACATTGGATTTTTAATCCATTTCAAAAGAAGGAATTTTTATTGTCTAGGTTATCCTAGTGGTTATCATATTGATATTGATCTTTTTGCATTTGAAGCATTAATTACTTCGGAAAAGTTAAGTATAGTGGTTGCTCTCTTTCTCCAGCCCATTAGAGTCTCACCGTTGGGCACGGGCCTCTTCCACTTTGGGAGGCATTATGGTCTACTGTGCCGCGCTGACCATGCGTGTTTAATTTCGTGATTTCCGTCTCTCATACTACGTTACATTATATACATACGTTATTTGGGTAAAATATCTTTAGTTGGTTTTTACAGCACCCTGGGAAGAAAAAGGATGGTAACACTTGTATTTTTAATCCGTCACCACACGGACGGTTATCTAGGTTATCACATAGATATAATTTGCATTTATTCATTTGGCACAATTGTGTTGGTTTATATGGCACAAAATGTGGCATGATGAGAGCTTGGAATTACCTGGGAGTGAGCTTTACAGAATATCTGTTACCTATCTTTTAAGTTTTGTTATTGGTGAAAAAATAGTACTCTATGACTAAATATATACGCCGACATCTACAATGATTCGTCTTTGTGATTCTTATATGCTTAATAAAGCAAAGATTTGGTTTAAATAATCTCGGTATTTATTAAAAAAGTGAGTACCAAGTGAGGCTAAAAAGGCCAATTCTATCCTTGATTCCTTAAGGGCGCTCTGACTTATTGAATTATCAACTGTCAGAGAATCTACTAGTACTTTATACAAACGTGACTTGTATACGGAATAGGGATTGGCCTTTATTAATGTCGTAATTTTACACAAGATCAAGAAGTCTCTTGAGATGACCTTCGTTGATTTGATGGGACTTGTAGTGCAGTAACATAACATTAGTTAGTGTAACATACTATGTATGTTCTCACTCTTTTTTCTCCCAGCCCTTTAACGTCTCATTGCTGGGTAAAGGCCTCCTCCGCTTTGGGAGGGATTATCGTCGGTTGTCCGTGTGGTGACGGATTAAGAATACAAGTGTCACTACCCCATTTCCCCCCCAGGGTGCTGTAAAAGCCAGCTAAGGGATATTGTACACAGATAACATCCTCTGTGAGAGATGGAAAATTCGAAAATAAACCCTGTGTCAACACGCCTGGTCAGCGCGGCACAGTAGACCATAATCCCTCCCAAAGTGGAGGAGGCCCGTGCCCAACAGTGGGACGTAAATGGGTTGGAGGAGGAGAAGGAGGATGGTCTGTTGCCGAGCTGATCAAGCTTGTCGGCTTTTTTCGACCTTTCCGCCTCTTACAGATGTTCTCTCTATACAATATCCCTTAGCTGGATATTATAGCACCCTAGGAAGAATAGGGGGTGGTGACACTTGTATTCTTTACCCGTCACCTTACGGAAACACATAGCTATTCAAATTATTATAAAATATTATTAAATAAAGATTGTGGATATTATCTTGATTATTATGTATATATTACTGGTTGGTGGTAGATAATGCCCAAGGCATTAAGTCCACCATTGTACCTACTCTGTACGTGCATGAAGTATTAATAAATAAATAAATATATTATGGATGGATGTCTCTGTTAACATAAAGCTTACCTTATAAAATATAGCTGTGGCCCGCAACTCCGTATGAGTGGCATTCAAAAACCAAAACCTGATAAATTACACAAAAAAGTCATCTCTTCATCCGCTCTATCTGTAAAAAAACCGCATTACAACCAATTATGCAGTTTTTAAGAAATAGGGAACATACAAAAATATCGACTTCGTTTTTGTAATAAGTACCTACTTATTAGATGTGATAAAATTAGGTATAATATATTTTATTATAACTTTTGCCTTACAAAACGTAGGAACATAAACATTTTTTTGAGAAGATTGTCTGGTAAATAACAGCGCAGTCGTTGGCGTTTGTCCCCTTGAGAGCATTCGTAGATATGGACAAAAATAAGTAAAAATAAAGTGAAAACATTACCTCTCTCGTGTGGATTACCTTGACATAAAATATTCCAGCCAGTGCATTGTTTCAACAGATAACTAAATGTGGACTACAGCAGTTATATAATTAAATTTTTTAAAAAGTATTCTCTCAGAAGTATTTCTGAAAGAAGTGTAATAGTTTCTTTGTATGTAACTTCACTATTACTTACTTTACGGTATATTGATAACCAAGTATATTGATATAATGTTATTTAACATCCAAACAATCTGAACGTAATTATTTTGGATTAAAAATTAAAACTACAACTTTATTTGTCAACAACAAAAACTTCAAGCATTTGATTACTCCAATCACTAGGGATACACTACATCATCTCTAAAGGCGGCTGGATACACTACGACAAGGTTGGCAACAGTCAGCCGGATTGGTGAAGCCTGATGGGAGAGAAATCGACGAACTATACGGGCATTGTCTAGACTGCTATCTGCATCTGGGCCGTCACCGACTTGTTATTGACGCTGAGCCTCTCTAGGTGTTGTGTTCCCTAATCCCATATATATATTAGTCACTAAACGAAGTTACATTTATTCTTAAAGCAGAATAGGTATATATCTCAACAAACTTCTAATAGGTACATGTTAGTGAATACACCGAAGTCTTACGACATCAAACTATTAGTAGTGATTAGCTTTTGTCTTGTAACTATATGCTCAAAATCAATATATGTTCCAAATCATGTAAAAGGAATCCACAAACATATCCTCTAAAGCTAGTTACCATCAATAATTTACCATCACACCCTGTTTCAAATACATGTATGTCCAAGGCGATTAGTGAGAGAGATAATTACACATTCCATTTGTCCGGTTAATCCGGGACTAATCGGATGCCGCGTGATAAGGGTCGGCACACCTTGGGTGAGATACTACGATTGTGTCACTACCCATTTCAAATTATAATTGAAAAATTTGGTTTAATGAATGTGTGACAACTTACAATGTATTTGTCTATAATGTGACGAATGTACATCATTCCGGGCCCTTCTAAGGGTTATAGTAGAAATTAAGTATGGAGGAAACTAAGTATATTGAAAAAAAAAATTCCATGGTGTTTCTCGTCTGTTCTTCTCCATAGGATTTCCTTTTGGAACAGACGCCTAGCTTTTTTAACATGCTCTTTTAAAAAGTCAGAATCTTGCCTATTTCAAACAAAAATATATAATTTCGAGATTGAAATTAATATCAGACATAAACTAAATTATGTTTTGGTCTGACGATTGAGAATGGTGACTCATGTTTCGTGTAAGCTCTGGGTCAGTATTTTCCACCTTTTTCATTTGATCATTATAATTTTAAAAAGCGGCATAAATGGTTTGATATTTATCTCTTAACATTTTTACCTACAAAGGTTTCTAGATGCAGTATAAGTTAAGCAAACATTTATAATTTTAATTAAGTACGCTACCTGAGAGTAAATAAATGCACTGTGAACGCAGTTTAACATAGCGAGTATGCATCATCCTGTAAGATCTATTGAAATAAATTACAAACACATATTTTGTTGATTGATTTTTACTCTTGGAATCGATTGCCATTTAACAATATCCTAATATAAAATATGCTATCGCATTTAAACAAGCAGACAGCAACAACGGAATACCTTTAAGATATTCGAACGTATAAGTGAAATTAGGTAAATAAGTGAGAAAGCCAGGATGCACGTTAGAACCATGTGAGAAATTGAAAAATCAGCTTAGAACCCTTAAAAGATATATTAATGAAACTCCTCGGTAGGTTTATCTTTTTAGTTAGAAGAAAGATTAGGAAGCGCTGCACAACATAAGCGACAACATAAACAGGTAACATGTTCTGCAATAGACAGAAAATAAAGAATTAAACGCAATACCAACAGGCCTATATCTAGCCTGTTGGCTTTGCGGTTAATTCTTTATTTTGTGTAGGATAGAAGGAATATCTTCGTGCAGCTGTGACGAATGCTATTTAAAATTATGATAGCATATTTATGATTTAAAAAGAAGAGGTATATTCGGTCAACTGTGTAAAGAATCTGATGATATAAGAGAGTAAATTGTGAAATATAAAAATTACGAGCATAATCGAGTGCTTTCTAAAAAAGCTTTTTTGCCTAAGCCATTTATGTATGTCCTAAATAAATAAAATGTTTTTGTATTATTTTTAAAGCTACTAATTAAAGTTTCCATTAGAATGACTCTGTAAATTTCAATACAACGGAAAGGTCGTGAATTTGTCCTTTCATTTATTATAATCCCAGAGGGCAGATACCCAAATAAACTTGTATACTAGTAAATTGGGTTGTTCCCGTTAGGAGTTACCTCGCTGTGTGATTGAGATTGCTTGTGCTCAGATATTATGTTGTTTAGATAAATTATCACATTTCTAATTAAAACACGATGATTACAACAATTTGAAAATACTTTTGACAGGCCTCGTGGTCTAGTGGTTCTTGTACGGACTGCCGTTCACGAGGTCATGGGTTTGATTCGCGCACGGGACAATCATTTATGTGATATTTGTAATTGTCATACGAATGTTTGTACTGCGTCTGGGTCTTTACAATGTATTATAAGGATGTGTTTATGAAAGAAAGGTAGTATATGTAGTATATACGTATTCTGGTACCCATAACACAAGCATATAAGTTTAGCTTAGGACCAGAGAACTTGGTGTGAAATGTCCATGAATGAATCTTCACTACTTAATACGAGTATATTATGCTCCCTGTTAATTTTATTCCTTCGTCATCATCATCATCATACCATTACATCTTTTTCCTATGGGGGTGGGCAGAGACTGTAGAGTACTGCGTGCTAGATGGCGCTACTCTATTCCTCTACTAGCTTAGAATAGGCTTAGAAAATTGGGTGATGAAATGTACATTCTTAATCCATCAGGTACACCGTTTGTAACTTATCAATTTTGCTATTTATATTTGTTGCATCTTAATTATTTTTGGCGTTAAATGTACGTACGGTGGCAGAGTACCAGCAAACCTTATTTAACTTTTATGTCCGGGGCACAGCTCGTACTAATTAAGACCTCAATAATTCATAATATTTAAATATTAAATTTGTTTTTAAGTGAGTGATGATGATGTTGGGTTGGTGGGATTATATGCTCATAATATGGTTTGTAAGCTGATCTTTGAGTATACGATCGTTTGGGCGTATACTGGAAGTTTATAGTAAGAAGGTAGGCGCGTAAACACAAATAAGGTATACCTACCTACCTACCTATTTTGCCTATTCAGGACATTCCACACAACGTCCTCTGGTCCCAAAGTAAGCTATATTTCTATGCTTGTATTATGGGTACCTGATACGGATAGACTACATATACTTTACTTTACTTTTCTTTTGTAAATACATACTTATAATACATAAATCGAAAACACCCTGACGCAGTACAAACATTTGTATGACATTTATGGATATCACACAAATGATTGTCCCAAGCGGGAATCGAACCCGCGAACTCGTGATCGGCAGTCCATTACATAAACCACTCCACCACGAAGCCCGTCTACGTATACGTTATTATAATTAAGCATAAGCTTTATTAAATTTCTATAAACAACCAGACTATAAGCGTTACGGCATATTATTCACAGTATTAGAAAATCGAGTTTGTTTTTATTATACTCGTATATTTTATAACCTTCACGAACGTCAATACTTAGCTTCTAACGGTAATATTTAAGACTTATATATCTACAGTAAGATTTTAAACAACTATCAGCTTTAAAATCTTCCTTACTTTTACAAATTGTTGTCATTCGGCCGCAATCGCGTCTTGCTGATCCCAGAGAACGTCGAACGAGGGCTAATGGCGCGTTAATAATGCCCGCCAGTCGCTCTGTTAACAGCCTTCCCCGCCACGAATTACGACTTGGGGCTTTCTGTTAAACTGCCAAGTATCTTACGCTTCACACTAGTGGGGAGCTTTAAATGTGACATCGATGGCGGTATCACCGTATAGTCTTGGAATAATTATATTTTAATTGT
This sequence comes from Orgyia antiqua, assembly GCA_916999025.1. NCBI lineage: Eukaryota > Metazoa > Arthropoda > Insecta > Lepidoptera > Erebidae > Orgyia > Orgyia antiqua. The sequence continues at coordinate 29,286,412 of OU779862.1, forward strand.
TTGTCTATATTCTCATCGAGATATATTAATACGTGAAACAAAAACAAAACTCACTTATTTCTGTCATATATTTAGCATAATATTAGTACACCACAAGTTACCTATTCAGTCTTGGTCAAGTCCATTCTAAGGTTGTCTGGAAGAGATCGCAGCTCGCGATTAGACCGCCCTTTGTGCCTATTATTAAGTCTAGTAAGTAAGTTCTGTAAATTAATATGGTGTGCAATAAAGAGTATTTCATTTTAGTTTATTTAAAAACGTACGAAAGTTGTATGTAAGGAGGAGTATAAAACTTCCCATATTTATAGTTTATATAGAGAAGGATAACAGTATGCTATTATACTTATAAAATTATACATGGTTAAATTTTGAAAAAGTAACATGATTTTTCCAATCGCATGAAACGATGAAAATAATAAAAAATTTGCATGCAACAATACCTACTGTAATACTTAGCTAAATTTTTCTTTCTATGTACACAACTAAGCTGAAATCACTGACTGCTAATAAATATAACTACAACGTAATAAAATATATTTTTCTTCGACACAAGAAGGATCTTCAGTGGACATCAATCCCTTCTGTCCTAATAACCATTTAAATAGCTGAAAGATTTATGGATAATCCCAACAAAGGGGTCTCGCCGATCCGCCTGTGCTAATAAATCTACTTACAAAATAATACGATCCTTAAGAGGGTACTGTCCTCCTCATTTAGGTATTTGCCTTAGGTATTGCTATCCCTATTTCCGAGCGCCGCGCTGAAAGGGACAAATATAGATGAAGCGGATTTTACCTACAAATTCTTTGAAAAAAGACGTTTCGTACTTCCGTTTTCTTTTCGCGAAAGTTAAACCGATTATAATAGTTTTTGCATTATATTATAGATAAAGAGTATATCTATGCTTCTATCACTTTCTTTTGTGGTAAAACTTTACCAAATTTGTGTGATAGACGCTGCAACTTTATTTAAAGAAAACCGAAAAAAGTGGGTTATTCGGATCGTCATATTTCTTTTAGTTATTATGTTTTGAAAAAAAGAAAGTGATAGAAGCATAGATATACTCTTTTATCTATAATATAACGCAAAAACTATTAAAATCAGTTTAACTTTCGCGTAGAAAAACGGAAGTACGATACCCATACTTTTGTATGGAGCATAATTTGGTATCGTGCCGTCTTAAGTAATTTGTTCTGTGACACAAAAGCAGTGATTTGTCCAATAAAGGAGAAATTTCATATCCAAGATCGCGTCGCGTCAACGTTGTTTGATCGTTAACAGTACATATTTCTTAAGTAAAAGATATTTACAATCCTACTAATATTATAAATGTGAAAACTTATGAGTATGAATGTTTGTTACCCTTTCACGCAAAAACAACTGAATGGATTTTAATGAAACTTTACAATAATGTAGCTTATACATCAGAATAACACGTAGGCTGCAATATATAAAGATATTGTGTGTATTGTCCAAAATGCGACGATAAGTGTCAAGTAACAGCTAGTTTAAAATAAAAGTAATAAATTAAATTATGGTGGAAAAAGTGATTACCGCAAGCGGGACTTGAACCCACGACCTCGGAATACCGTTCCGTAACTCTGCCAACTGAGCTTATTACGGTCGTGCTTTCAGTAATCAAATTAGATCACCATAATCGTCACTCGATTGAGTTTACATCGTATTTTTACGTACAACTTTATTAAGTTAAAACATAGCATGTCAATGTCAAAAAGGGTTTATTTCTAAGTTTTCCGGCTCGCACAGAGGATGTTATCTGTATAAAATATCCCTTAGCTGACTTTCACAGCACCCTGGGGAGGAGATGGGGTGGTGACATTTGTATTCTTAATCCGTCACTACAAAGACATATTATGGTGTTTTATTTCCATTTTATTGGCTAGATTAGTTTTCTAGATCCCAAGTAATTTGTTCTCTATTATGCACTTACACTTCCCTGTTACTGGTATTTACAATTTAACGATTTGCGAATTGGAACTTTTTCAGTGGCTTTTCTTCTACTCCCTGAAATAAAGCTGAGGTTTATGACTGGTTTTTCTATCAGTATAAGAAATTTAAGAACAGTACTTTCCTAATGTTATGCCTTAGCTTGGATATGCCATTGTGGTATTGGTGAGTCTATACTAAGTAACCGATGTTTCCACAGTGAAACATCTATGGGAGAAATGTATGCATGCAAAATATCATACATTATTCCGCAGTTTTGTTACGTATTTATACTCAATACCGACCTCGTAAATTTGATATACTTGTGAACCTTTACTAAAGGTTTATTAATTATGACAGAAATATAGCTCACTCCTACAAACTTGATTATATTAATCTACTTTATGAAATAATTTAGAATTATTTATAACGAACCTAGGAAAATTAAGGTGATAAATAATTTAAGGGTAAAATTATTACATATTGTGACCTCCATAGTCTGAGAGATCCTTCTGTAGACTTTGAAATATAAATTAATAGTTTTCGTAATTATAATTTTGATTGCGGATTTATTTATTTTGACGGGCCTCGTGGTCTAGTGGTTCATATAACGGACTGCCGTTCACGAGGTCTCGGGTTCGATTCCCGGTCAGGACAATCATTTGTGTGATGTTTTTAATTGTCATACAAATGTTTGTACTGCGTCTGGGTGTTTACTGTGTATTATAAGTATGTATTTACAAAAGAAAAGTAGTTTATGTATTATATCCGTATTCTGGTACCCATAACACAAGCATATAAGCTTAGCTTGGGACCAGAGGACGTTGTGTGAAATGTCCATGAATATATATATATATATATACTAGCTGTCCCGGCAAACGTTGTTTTGCAATACTAAAAAAAAAGTATGAAAAATAGATGTTAGCCGATTCTCAGACCTACTGAATGTGCACACAAAATTTCATAAGAATCGGTCTAGCCGTTTCGGAAGAGTACGGTAACTAACACTGTGACACGTGAATTTTATATATTAGAAGATATTTAGAAACCTAGTCATTATAATACGTCTATTATACAGCCTAATTTATACGCTTATATTAGCTTCGTGCTTTTGTCTGAGTCTGCGTAGTATGTAATGTCTTTAAACGCAATTTTTATCCCCATAAATACGTCAGATTAATCAACTTTCTTTCACACATACTATAAAACTGAAATAGAATACTTTAAAACTGAAAAACACAATCTTTAACTAAATGCCATATTTACTGGCATGGCGAAAATACGACAATGGTACTAATTCTATGTACACAACGAAACTTAACTTAACTAAAAAAATTGGCCAAGTGCGAGTCGGACTCGCGCACGAAGGGTTCCGTACCATTATCTATGCAACATAAGGCAACGTTATTAGTATCGAGCAAGAAACGGTAAAAAAATCATGTTTGTTGTATGGGAGCCCCCCTTAAATATTTATTTTATTTTATTTTTAGTATTTGTTGTGATAGCGGCAATAGAAATACATCATCTGTGAAAATTTCAACTGTCTAGCTATCACCGTTCTTGAGATACAGCCTGGTGACAGACGGACGGACGGACGGACGGACAGCGAAGTCTCAGTAATAGGGTCCCGTTTTTACCTTTTGGGTACGGAACCCTAGAAATGAAAATTGATGTTGTCAATAACACAATTCCATAATTTTAACTGAACTTTCTCGTTATAAAAGCTGTTCATAATAGAGTAACGATTATAATTGATATAAAAGTGCACAACAAAATAGCCAAATAATCAAGATATAGCAATAGTTAAAGTAATTTATTGATTTTGCAATTGACATGCTATGCTTTACTTAATAACATAAAAATACGATATAAGCTCAATTGAGTAACGATTGTGGTGGTAAATTTGAATGCTACAAGCACGACCGCAATAAGCTCAGTTGGAAAGAGCTTCGGAACGGTATTCCGAGGTCGTGGGTTCAAGTCCCGCTTGCGGTAATCACTTTTTCCACCACAATTTAGTTTATTAAGTACAGCAATAGTTGTTTTCATTTTTTAGTTAAGTTTAGTTGTGCATGTAGAATCGACACCAATGTTGTAGGAATGAATGACCTAGTTGATTTATACAAACCAAGAGCATAGATAATTTTTGCGCTTTGTAATGATCAGCTATTAATAAATTCGTGTAAAAATAATAATTGGTCAAGTCGCACGAAGGGTTCCGTACCATTATCTATGCAACATAAGGCAACGTTATTAGTATCGAGCAAGAAACGGTAAAAAAATCATGTTTGTTGTATAGGAGCCCCCCTTAAATATTTATTTTATTTTATTTTTAGTATTTGTTGTTATAGCGGCAATAGAAATACATCATCTGTGAAAATTTCAACTCTCTAGCTATCACCGTTCTTGAGATACAGCCTGGTGACAGACGGACGGACGGACGGACGGACGGACAGCGAAGCCTCAGTAATAGGGTCCCGTTTTTAACCTTTGGGTACGGAACCCTAAAAACGTTTAGTGATAGACTAATGGGACGTTAATAATTTACACGAGTCTACAGAAAGGAAGCTTTCAGGATTTATCACTAAGGATTTCTGGCAAGATGCCTTTTGGCGTCTCCAGCCTACGTACTTTTTAAACGTTGTTAATACCCTATTCTAAGTATTTGAACCATGTTTAACTATGATTGGAGTAGGTATTTATATCTCATGTGTGGGTTTACTAAACCGGTATGATAAATAATCATCATAGAGTATTCCTGTAAACAATAGAGCTTTGGAAATGAATAGGATTTGAAAAGAATTAGATATAAACTAGTATTTTAGAGGTCCAAATAGTATTTTTGTCACCACCTCTTTTCCTTCCCAGGATGCTGTAAAAGCCAGCTAAGGAATATTGTGCACAAATATCACAAGACGGAAATCTAGAAAATAAACCTTGTACTAACACGTTTGGTTATTCCGGAATCCCTTCCAAAGCAACCGGACAAGGCCTCGTGGTCTAGTGGTTCATGTGACGGACTGCCGTTCACGAGGTCGCGGATTCGATTCCCGCTCGGGACAAACATTTGTCTTTATATACAAATGTTTGTCCTGCGTCTGGGTGTTTGCTATGTATTATAATTATGTATTTACAACAGAAAAGTAGTTTATATAGTACTAGCTGGCCCGGCAAACGTTGTTTTGCCATACCAAAAAAAAGTAAAAGAAAAAAATAAAAAAAAATTTACTATAAACCTCACGGAGCCCGAGACCTTTCCAACGAATGCAAAACCGTGGTAATCGGTCCGTGCGTTCTGGAGTTATAGCGTCAGGAGGGAAAACCCGACTTATTTTTATATAGTAGATATCCGTATTCTGGTACCCATAACACAAGCAAATTAGCTTAGCTTGGGACCAGAGGACGTTGTATGAAATGTCAAATAAAAAAAGAGGAGGAGGCCTGTAACTAACATGTAGTAGATGAGTATTTTAGTGACTGTAATATGGATACAAGATATAAACAAACAACAGTATACAACAACAATAGTAAACAAACAAACAAACAATATTTGTAAGCGTAAATCTGTTGAGTAATCGTTTGTTTCTTCGAAACAAGCTGTTGCAGGTATGTCTCGTGTCATGTACCGGATGTAGTGAAGATTGATATTTTTTTTTTAATAATATTTAAGATTGTAGGATTCTGGCCTTTCTAGGCATTTATTAAGTGGATACAATAGCGTTTACTACTTATATTCCTTTTTAGTCTGAAATAAAAATGGCTACATGTATAGCAGTGGTTCAAAATAGAAGCAGCTGTGTTAACATTACAAAAATAATTCATGTGTTGAGTGACAAGAAAATGTAATAAAAATATTCAGTGAAGTTGAAAACAAAAATATGAGACGTAAAATGAAAAGAGGGAGGAAAATCGCATCAGTTACTTTTACGCAACCTTATAGAATATTTTTCGAGAGTTTATTGAATAAATATACATAATTTTGCTTTGATGCTTTACACCTACGAGGTGGCAGCTCTAATACTCCGTGTCGTTTCAACTGTGCCGAAATAAATACTTACCTGCTTTGTGGTTTACATACAGACGCATACGTGTAATAAAACATATTAATATTCCACCGAAATTTTATTTAACAGTGGCTGGTATTAGATATTTTTAAGGATATTATAACAAGTATTAAATACAATTTAATACAATCAATCCATTAGTTTCATTTAAACTTATGCGTTTCACACGTGTCTCACCCGTGACCATGGTGACTGCAAAGTCTCCGAAACGTCGGGCTAAAATTTAAAACAAATATACGCGTCTAAATCCGTAAAAAGTAGTTTTATTTAAACAAATGAGTCGCGCAAGTGTTAGAAAATATTATGCGTTTGGTGTTTAGGTCTAGCCATATGGCGCTCTGTGATCTTTGCTTATTGTTATTCAAGGAAAAGTCCGTATCTGTAATACGAATCATAACGAATAAAATTTTAGTGAGTCCACTTTTTTAGTTTTGTCCAAAAATCTAAAGAAACTATATAGATTTGCAAGTCTTCGAGAAAAACATGCTCCGATGTCATCGCTGATGTCCTTCAAATAGCGTATATACAACCGTCAGGCATGTATGACCAAATGTATAAGTGTAAATGAAGCCTAGTAAGCGTGTTTGGATCGAAAGTATTGCGCTCTATAGTCTTGGCCGACCCCATGGGAAAAAGGCGTGATACAATGACTGTATTCTATTCTAATTTGTTTAACAAAACAGTTGTACACCTCTGAAAATAATTGTACGTCTACAAAATACATAAAACATCAGTCGGACAAGTATCACGTCGGCACTAGATTCCGTCTGTGACAGATGGCAACTAGGAATAATTCTGAAGCACTATTTTATCGCCACAAACTGCATTGCTCGTCTACCATCCGCTCTGTTTCGTAACTATTTACCTTGTTGTTTTATTACTATTGCTATTTCCATTTCTGTTATATTGTTACTGGCTCTTGTTTTTTAATATGCCAATATATTTGAATATCAGAAAAAAAGTGTGAGGTGATGGAAATCTTTAGGAAACAATCATGAAAAATAATTAGAAAATTTAAAGCTTTTTAGGGGCCTTTTTTGAGCATCTTTATACTTAAACTGAAAACTCCGCACTTCGATATAGGTATCGTATTTTTAATATTAAGTATATAAATTATTTTGTATTTATATATAGGTTAGTAGGTACGCTTAGTACCTACAACTCGATTACAAATCGATTTCAATTTAAGTCCAGGCTTTTTACGAGCTTGCGTTAAGTTAATATTAAATTATTGTTATTGGTGAAATAAATACATTTTAATAATGTGATAAAAAATAACAAAAAAAAAAGAAATGAATGTCTTGGCAACGTCTGAAACGTGACGTACAAAAAAACAAAATCCATCAGAAAAGAAATTCTATTTCAATTACCTTCACGGATTTGCGACATCGAAGTGCTGTCACAAAATGACGAGTGAGTAACGAAAAAAATATATCTGAAATTAGAAGTAGGCATAAGTCCAAGGCTCGAAGTCCCTCGACACATGACGAATATGAGCCAGAGGGGATTATGATAACAAATACGACACAAATAAAGGGATTCCACTTGTTTTCTTTACGAAACTGATATTGATTTTGATGTCTTCAAGTTATAACGTTTATAAGCACCCCTTTAACACGGTACAATAAATAAGTAAATATTCATGGACATTTCACACAACGTCCTCTGGTCCCAAGCTAAATGTCCCAAAGCTTATATGCTTATGTTATGGGTACCAGGATATGGATATACTGAAAAAATAACAGATATACTAAAGTATTTTTTGTTTTGTAAATACATACTTATAATACATTAAAATCATCCAGACGCAGTACAAACACTTATATGACAGCTGTAAATATCACACAAATGACTGTCCAGTGCGGGAATCGAACCCGTAACCGCGTGAACGGCAGTCTGTTATATGAACCACTAGACGACGAAGCCCGTCCATAGATTGATTAGTTACAAGTATTTTGGTACATCTTATAATAAATGTACCAAGTATACTTTCTTGTGTCGCAGTGTCAGTTCCCAAACTTTGTGCTCTACTGATTTTTATAAAATTTGTGTGCACATTTAGGTCATATAATGAGTTTTTAGTAAATATGCAAGTGGTACTGCAGGGCACAGCTAGTTAATTATAAGAACCATAGTCCTGTGAAACGGCTCGACCGATTTTTCTGGTGGGTCTAAAATCGGCCAACATCTATTTCTTATGTATCTAGATAATATGGAAGGGGAAGTGGGGTTATTAATTATTTAGGTGTAAATGTGGGACACAGCAAGATAAAATAAGCCATTTGTAGTTTAACATACAATGAAGACCTCTACAAAAAAATTTTAAGTTAAAAAATAAAGTCAACAAGTAAAAATAAAAGAAGCGGTAACAAGAGGCAGGCTGTGACATAATATAGCTCCCTGCGGCTTTAAATTACTTGTAAATATCGTATACATTGTTTTACATCGTACTCAGCCCATAAAAAAATTTAAGCCATGTAATTTCCCACCATTATTGAACGTGAAAGAGCCTTAAAAATTTTGTTACTTTCTACGTTGAAATAATGATAAAGTGAGATCATAAAAAGACAACATTTTTTTCCAATTTTCTTTAACAGTTTACTTTTTACAACTCAATATCAGGTATAATGTAATAACAGATTTACAATGATTTATAATGTGATGGGAATAATGTCTTTTTTACTAGCTCATTCTCGCGGTTTTACTCGCTTTGAGTGTGATGATAAAGAATATGTGCTATTACGATGTAAAGTTTTTACAAGCACACATACACACATCGATCCATATATCCTAATAAGCTTTCGGATTTATATTGTTATTATTATTTACGATTAGTCGTATTGCCCATAGCTTAGTTAACATAGCTAGCCCCTTTTTAATAAAATCATGAATGTAAAAAATAACGGATATATGTATAACTAGCTGTTGCCCTCGACTCCGTCCGCGTAGAATTTAGGAAATTTTCCCCGTTTTTGCAACATTTTTAACTACTGCTTGAGTGAGAGTATTATAAACGTAAGAGGAAACAATTATAATCAGAATAAACGAACTGCTAAGCTATCAGGAGTTACACGTGTTATTGTGAGTCAACCATAAAATACATATGTGCTGTTTCGGGACATTTTTTAGACAATTTTATGTAGAATATTTCCGTCATACATGATTTCTATGTAACTTTAACCATTAAGGCTGCACACGCGACGGAAGCTTAAAAAATGGTGCACCTTTTCCCCTTTTCCCAACATTTCCCTTCAGTACTCTGCTCCTATTGATTGTAGCGTGATGAAAAGTATACTATAACCTGCCCAGGAGTATGAAGAATAATTATACCAAGTTTCGTTAAAATCCGTCGAGTAGTTTTTGTTTCTATAAGGAACATACAGACGGACAGACAGACAGACAGACAAAAATTTTACTGATTGCATTTTTGGCATCAGTATCGATCACTAATCACCCCCTGATAGTTATTTTGAAAATATATTTCATGTACAGAATTGACATCTCTACAGATTTATTATAATTAAAGATGGTTTTCAATTTTTTTTATTTGTCTCCAACGTTTACAAAAAGGTTTCATGCAAGTTACTATACGTATTTATATGCGAAAACAACTTCGTCTGTTTGCGTGTAAAACTGTCAGTAAAATGAAATTTGGTTAGTTTGCTTGTTAGCTAGTTTTGCAAGCTTTAGCTTGCATGATGATTCCAAACGTGCGAATTCGCCGGCAATAGCAAGTAAACTACTACCTAACTGTAAAATAATTATATTTTCTGAGCTCAGCTGCAACTAAAATAACAATAATACTAGTGGAAACAGGATTATAAAATAAATTAAGGGTCTCGGGAAGTTTATTCGCGAGTGTAAATTGAAACATGTCGCAAGTTAATTGCGTCCAGACCGGTGACAACCGCAGCGGCTGTTAATGGCCAAGTGTGAGAGACCCTAAAGGCTGTATCAAAAAATAGGTATACAATATTGAATATGCTTTACATATGAAAGCACTTAATGTATTTTTCAGTGCACGTATCGTTTTGTAATAGTTTTAATCATTGGCAGGTTCGTAAATGTTTATATTTATAATGTTAGATAAGTTCTTCTTAACGGGATTATTGAAATTTTCAGGAGTTTGAGTTTGGGGATCCCACTTAAACCACACTACTAGGTCGATAGGTTATCACGCTATGTATGTTATGCTATGTATGCGCTCTGTTAAAACACGTAAGCACCAAGAATTAACGTTGACGGCTGCGCCTACAACGTTTTGAACGTTAAAAAGTGAGTTTAGTTCGAAATTAGACTTTCTTTTTTGATCTTTAGATTATATACCAACTAGCTGACCCGGCAAACGTTGTTTTGCTATAAAAATGTAAGGGGTGGATAACCCTAATCACATAGGGGTATGAAATATAGATGGTAGCCGATTCTCAGACCTACTGAATATGCATATAAAATTTCATAAAAATCGGTAAAGCCGTTTCGGAGGAGTATGGGAACGAACATTGTGACACGAGAATTTTATATATTTGAATATATTTAATCAACTTATTATATTGTAAGTACTTATAAAATGTTATGACTTGTAATATAAAATCGAAATATAGACACTGCACAAAACTTTGGAAAGATAAATTACTTAATTGTAAAATATTTACTTTAAAATATTGCTGCATAAAACCTATTATTGCTGCCTATACCTTTAAGTTCAGTTTGAACTTTACAGGTAAAGATAACTTTTCACCGACCCGTAATTTAATTGTCTATACTTTAAAAACTTGGAGTTAATTCAAAACATTTTGTAACGGGCTCGCAGAAAATCGTGGTATAATAAAACATAGAATTCCGGCTACATAACATTGTTCTATATTAAAGCTAACTCTTCACTGAGCTGCCTGTAGTTTGTAAAGCAAAATAATACTCCGGTTTTATAATGCAGGCATAATGTCAAGCCTTTTTTGAATGGTTAGCTTTATTACACAGCAATATCATGAAGTGGTAAAACCATGCCGCTACACATGACCCTGATAAAAAAGTTGTGAAATACTCATAGATGTCATAGACATATGGTCTTATTCATAATGACTTATCGGAGGTTTAAAAGTTCGCTAAAATAGGTTCGCGAAAATTGTACAAAATTGTTATTCTTAATAGTCTGTCTACGCTAAAACGTTTATTATCTCTCCGATAAAATTTCCGTCTAAACCTCCGATAAGTCATTAAGAATAAGACCGTTAGTATATTATATTATTTATCCTCCTAGATAGATGTAGGTTATATTCTATTGACATGAATTTTGAACTATTTTTTATATTGTAAGCTCAATATTTTTTAATTATTTTTAATAGAGTTTTAGAAGAAATAAAGGATAATTTACATAAATTTAAAAATTCCTTTTAATACCATCAAGGAACTTTCCTTGTTTCAACAAATTACGTTAAAATTTTAAGAGCTTAGCAAAACAAAAAATAATTAATAAAAACATTTCCTAATGATTTAAAAAAACTTTTGTTTTTATTTTATACAGGCTTTGTTTGTTTTATTTGCCTTCACAGGTTTCTTATATTACCTCGTATTTTCATCCGAAAACCTCGTCAAATGAATTCGATCTGTGATATCATCATTGCTAAATAATCTACTTAGTTTAAAAACTAAAAAACACGCTTAATTATCCAAAAATTTTTTTTTTAAATGATTGCATTGTTATCAATACTCAATTCTATAGATGCTACCTACTTACAAAACGTTGACAGTTTATATTGTCAGAGAGATAAGTTTCTGTTGTCACATGTTGTCACAATCGTAGGATACACAAGTAAACAATTATGATATTTTTACCAATCTACTACTTCTACGAGTACAATTTGTCGCTTAAGATTAAACCACTGCTGTTCACCTGTACTCCTAGCAAAACTTAGGATAAGAGATAGCTCTATTTGTGAGTGTGGTATGGGAGAAGGTACTGTGGGGCACATATTTTTTTCTTGTCCAAATAATCAGCCATCTTTATATGATTTGGTCCCACCAGATATCTCTCGTCCTCTTTCTTTAAAGTCTTTACTGTCTCATGTATATAGTCCATTCATTAGAATACTTTGTGAATATGTAACTCATAATAGGATTAGAATTTAATTAATTTAGATGTGTATAATTTTTAGTCTTAGTTTTAATGTTTGTTCAACACTTGTATCTGTAATAATTAGTTAATATTTTGTTTGTTTCAGTTTAATCACATCAATTAGCAGTTGAATGTAGTTATAATTATTTTATGATTTTACCGGCCTCCAGTTCTTTTTTTTTTTAAATCTCCATCATTTGGTGTCCTGTATTTATTCCTCTCCGTGTGGTGACGGATTAAGAATACAAGTGTCACCACCCCATCTCCTCCCAAGGGTGCTGTAACAACCAGCTAAGGGATTTTGCACACGGATAACATCTTCTGTGAGAGACGGAAAACTCGAAATTAAACCCTGTGCCAACACGCCTGGTCAGCGCGGCACAGTAGACCATAATCCCTCCCAAAGTGGAGGAGGCCCGTACCCATCAGTGGGACGGGAATGGGCTGGAGAAGAAGAAGAAGATTTATTGGCAAATAGTACATAGAGTGTTATATAATATGTTAATTTGTGTCTTTGTCACAATATCCTACTACTATTATAAAGGCGAAAGTTTGTAAGTATGGATGTATGTATGGATGTTTGTTACTCTTTCACGTAAAAACTACTGAATGGATTTGAATGAAACTTTACCACAATATAGCTTATACATCAGAATAACACATAGGCTACAAATTGGCTGGACCGATTTTGATGAAATTTTATTTTATACAGAATTGTATGGCAAAACAACGTTTGCCGGGGCAGCTAGTAGCTAATAAGTTAATATACTAAGTTTTCGATACGCATATTGTATAAGCTATAAGTAGGATAGCTAAAATTGGTCTATTATTGAAAACCCAAATATGTACAGATGTTTATAGTCTGTTTTTATCTGTTAATAAATAAATAAAAATGCTAATTTATTAAGAAATTTACAAACTAATGATATTTTTTTTAAATGACGGATGTTGTGATTTAGGAAACATTTCTCGATGTACCTAATTAAGATAAACTTCCTTGACCGGTTTTAAATGTAATTTGTAAATAAATGAACATTTACTTTTGTTTTACTTAATCATAAGAAATATAATTCTTCAATCTTGTTAATAATGTCGAATATTCTATTATTGTTTCAATGGGCAATGGTACTGAAATCAAAATATTATACAGCTAAAGCTGTAACGAAAGAGACCAGAGGACTATTACTTAACCAATATTTGAAAACTGATTCTGTAAGACGCTATTACGGACAATAGAAACTCTTCCATAAAGAAAGAAAGAAAGAAAGAAAGAAAGAAAGAAAGAAAGAAAGAAAGAAAGAAAGAAAGAAAGAAAGAAATATTTTATTTGTCACTACTCAATGAGCATGTAACTGCAACATAAAATTTAAAAAGAAACAAACACACATACACTAACACTTAACATACATATATAAACAAAGTAGGAGTAGTCACAAATACGGACCCAACTCAGCATAATGCTGGTTATAAACCAGCGCTGGTCTTCCGTTGGGCCGTATTTGGAGGACGTCACGGATTGAACCAACAACAAATAAAAAAATAAAGTTAAACTAATTGGTACAACAATAGTAATAGTAATATAGTAATGTAATACAATAGTAATTAAATTAGATGTAGATATTCGTAAATTAAGTGGCTAAATAGTAATAAATATATGTAATAAGTATTGAAATATTGGTCAATACATCAAGGAAAACAAAACATAACTAATATAGTACATAGAAGGCTCGAGATATTTATAACAAACTAATAACTAGGTAGTTATTATTTAAAAAAAATATTTACACTACACAAAGTTATATAGATAAGTACTAGTATTATTACGAGTATATATATACATTCAACTTACACAGAAACTGTTGCTTTAAAATGAAATAATAAAAAAAAAATATTATCTGATACTAAAATATCGTGATAACCAGAAGTTAAACATCACTAGTGCCTAATATATTGGATATTTCGTCATCTGAGCGTACGTGATATGCCTGAAGTCCATCACCTTTACGCGCGTAGGTACGCCCCCTTCGGGTCCAGCAGTACTTCCACTGTTTAGCACGGCATTGCTTTTGCACCCGACGGAACGGTAGCCAATTGATCCTCGTGAGACGTTCGTTAACGTAAATGCGAGTGGATGGTTTAGTGGAGTCCGAGGCCGAGGTATTAAAGGGCTGGCGGGTGCGTGCGGCGCGTAACAAATAATAATGTTAATCACAAGTTATTTACATCTAGCTGCTGACAAACGAAAATTCTATAAACCATTGTTTTAGCTTCTATTACGCCAATAAAGATCGCCTATCTAGTTTTTTTTTCAATATCTTCAAGGTACAGATATAGACTTTTTAGATTTCTATTAAATGTATAAATAGAAAATTGATATTAATAAAGATAACAATCAGATAAAAAAATTGCGACCCCAGTGATGTGCGTGGTAGAACGGACCTGTATTTTAAAGTGTGGTTCTTTGGTAACAAGTTAAGTCTTTTTTAAAGAATATTTAAACAGTATAAAAATAAAAAGCTAGTGTTTAAATATTCGTTAAAAAGCCTTACATATAATAAACAATTCGAAGATTTATTACACGTTATATCTTGACTGCAAAAGACGAATACAACCGCATGATCTTCATAAAAATAAATTCTACTAACACCATACCGTACCCTTATTTTCGTTAGAATACGTCGTAAAACCTGGGTAATGGGAGCTGTCACCGAGTGATACAAGATTCCTTTGAGATGAAAAGTTCGTTAGGCGTGTGTGTATACAAATAACGAACCAACGAATGAATTCCCGTCGATGCCAACTATATAATGGACAGATGATTGTATTGGGTGTCTTTCAATACTCCGGCTACACGGTGGAAATGTACCTAATTTGAAATTACATAAACACGTTCTGTTTTTCTGCGATAAGAAAATTTATCTTATATTTTCTGATTTTTATATGTTAAATAACAGGGAAAAGAGAAGAAAAAATATGGAATTTCCTTAGGTCAAAAACTAAAAAACACGCTTGAAAATCCTGAATATTATTTTACGTTATTTCATTGTCATCGGTCCTTAATATGTGTAAAAAATTTCAGATCAATCTGACTATTGCAAGTGGGTGACAATCAATTTACATAATAGCTTGATACGTACTGAAATAATAAAAGCTTGTTAAAAAGCGGCTCATGCCCTTTATGCACAGTATATATTTCTCATAGTTTGTTAGTTACTCTTGTTCTAAACAATACTTAGACATAGAATAAGTCAATATTTACTACTCACCTTTATAAGAATACTAGCTGTTGTCCGCGCCTTCGTACGCGTGAAATTTAGAAATTAAACCTTAGCAAACAGAAGTTTACTATGACAGTCGATAGATGGCGTTGTACCGTTGTTGTTTTTTTTAATCGCGCTATAGTTTCGTTGGACACATTAACACCTAATGTAGTCAAAATTTCGATCGTGTCATCAAGTCGTTTTCACATTTATAAATTAGTTAGGGTTGTTTGCTTTTTATAATGAAGTTAGTCTATTTATAAGAGAAATTTCTTTGAAAAACTTCATTCATAATATGAACCACAAATACCAATATGCAATAACAACATGTTTCTGAACACACCCGTTGATTCACAGTCAGATACGATATACATCATACTTCATAACATAAAGGTCTTTCCTTTATATACGAACTGGGGTTACGATGTTAATGTAATATACCTCAAGAAGACTCACATATCTCTGATGTGCTGTGAGCTTCTGAGATACATAGCTCGTTGGAAATTTATTAGGTGTAGTAGTATTATGAGTAGGTATGTGGCTTTTCATTCCGAAATGATGGCTCCTAGACTATAATGAGTAGTTGTTTTCATATATACCTCTACGATATTATAGAAACATAAGAGTAAATTAAACTTAAAAAAAAATGGTATCGATTGTAGAATCGGTACCATTTTTTTGCACGTAGGTGCACAACTAAACTTAACTAAAAAATGAAAATTTATGTTGTCAATAAACACAATTCGGCAATGTTAACTGATCTTTCTTGTTATAATAACTGATTATTGTAGACTAAAGATTTTAATTAATGTTAATATGCACAACAAAATAACCAATTAATCAAAATACACCAATTGCTGTTTTCAGTTTTTAGTAAAGTTAAGTTTAGTTGTGCACGAAGAATTGGCACCAATGCAATGTCTTATTTGTTTTCCACCCGCCATTTTTTTACGACAATGTTTTACCTAAGAAGAGTTATTTACATTTTATCATACATGGAGGCAATGGATTTCTTTCCTTCCCTTCCTCTCACCTCCACCAACACCCTCCTTCTTTTCCACTCTTATCTCTACTAACGTCAACATTCCCATCCTTCGACCCGTTCTCACTACTAACGCCAGTGCTATCCTTGCGCTCCTATAACCAACAAGTAGAGCAAGCTGTATGTGAAGCTGCAGTAGGACGTTAAGAGGGTACTGTACTAATAAATTTAGGTATTTGCTTTAGGTATTGCTATCCCTATTGCCGAGCGCCGTGCTGAAAGGGACAAATATAGCTGAAGCAGATTTTACCTACAAACCGATTTTGATTGTTTTTCAATCCCAATTGCGTTGTCATCGGTCCTTGATATGTGTGCAAAATTTGAGATCAATCCGACTACTGCAAGTTGGTGAAAATCGCGTTCAAAGATTACTTTAAGTAGATTAATACATTGATAGATACATACCGAACGTATAAAAGCGTGTAAAAAATACTATTAAATACATTTGAATTCACATACACCAAAATAAATTTACTTCTTGAAGAATGTTGTGAGTACGAGTAAAATTTAATAAAGCAAATAGGAACATCGTTACAAGCCAGGATGCTTAAGTATATTTTAGGAGATTTATTTAGCAGTAAAGCGAAGAACATTATTTACAATTAATTAAAAATTACGTAGCTAATGTAAAGTGTTCACTCGACTATATTTTATTGTTACATATAAGCCTTATTAACCAAATTTTGTTATCGATTTTTTTAGTTTCGAAAAAGAGGGAAATGAAGATGCATGAAGAATGTATGAAAGAGAATAACAGTGATAATAAATCTGTCTGATGGAATTGAATAACAAAAGAAGATAAATATACGTTGTTCCAAAGTCAAATAATTTGACAAAGGCAGCGATTTTTTTTTCTTAATATGCAGATTTATTTCTATTTTGTTTTATACATCATAATTATGATTACTTTATTCTTTTATATTTTTTTCTACGGTTAATTAAAAGCAATTTGAGTAGTTAGTAAAAATAATACTCTTTTTATTTTTAAGGAGTTTAAAAAAAAAATCGTCATCGTTAAACTACCCTTATCCCTTTATTTGGGATCTGCGCATCATGCCTTTTTCTTCCATGGTCTTCTGTCACACGTTCTTTTCGTATTTACTTCAATTTCTTTAATATCCTCTTTTACCTTTGATTCCCTCAACAATTTTCAAATTTTAGTAAAATAAGTACAACTATATCTTCTAATGTATAAAATTCACGTGTCACAGTGTTAGTTACCGTACTCCTCCGAAACGGCTCGACCGTTTTTTATGAAGGTTTACATGCGTATTCAGTAGGTCTGAGAATCGGCCAACATCTATTTTTCATCCCCCTAAATGTTAAGAGTGGTCTACCACTGACATTTGTATGACAAAACAACGTTTGCCGAGTCAGCTAGTAGGTATATATTTAATAGTTACAACAAAAATTTTGAAATTTCGTGAGAAATACCCACCTATATATGTTTAGTTCTCCGTGTGGTGACGGTTAAGTTAAGAATACAAGTGTCACCACCCCATCTCCTCCTAAGGGTGCTGTAACAGTCAGCTAAGGGATTGCTCACAGATAACATCCTCTGTGAAAGACGGAAAACTCGAAAATGAACCCTAAAGTGGAGGAGGCACGTGCCCTACAGTGGGACGTAAATGGGCTAGAGAAAATAAGTTTAGTTAAAGGTAATTAATTAAAAAATTATAAATTTTTAATTAGGTGAGATATTCGCTAAAGTACATTGTCATATTTATTAGAACTTTGCATTGCATTCGTTGCTCTATTAAAAAGTTTGCTTCTTCCTGATAGTTTATTGCCTAGAGTATAACTCGACACTGCTTATACGAGAATGTTTCTAACAAAATATGTTCTAGAGTAGATAGTTTTCTTCCATTACAATTATGAACTTGATTTCATACAATTCGAATTTTATTTCAATCCATCCATCTATCAACCTCTCTCCGCCCACTGTAGGACATAGGCCTCCCCCATAGAACACCACAACGCGCGGTCCTGTGCCGCCTGCATCCAATGTTTCCCCGTGACCATTGCCACTTCAGCGTGCTAACCTTTCGGGCTATGTCGGCCACGCCAGTTCTCCTACGGATCTCCGTATTTCGGATTTTATCCCGTAGGGAAATACCGAGCATAGCCCTCTTCATAGCACGCTGTGCAACCTTGAGCTTATTTACGAGGCCGAAATTTAAAGACCACGTCTCTGTTCCGTATGTCATCGCTGGTAACACAGACTGGTCATAGACCTTCGTCTTCAGGCACTGCGGAATCTTGGACGAGAAGATATATGCGTAAGCTTCTCGAACGCTGCCGAGCCGAGTTGAATTCGTCAGTTGACCTCTTTCTCGAATTTGGATTTGCCTAACTGGACTGTTTGTCCTAGTAGACGTAGTGGTCGACAACTTCGAGAATCGCATTCCCAACAGATACTGGTGCTGGATTGACATGGACATTGAACAAAACCTTGGTTTTATCCATATTCATCCTTAAACTGACCCGTTGGTTACAATCGATTAACGGTAATTTTTAATAACCAATTTACATCTCTCAAAGTGGAGGAGGCCCGTGCCCAACAGTGGGACGTTAATGGGCTGGAGAGAAAGAAGGAGAGAGAGACAGAGAGAGGGAGAGTAGCGTTAGTTGGGGATACATAAAATATTGAAAGCGGACGTGAGTAGTTTTGCCATGAAAGATAGGCAGATTCAATTATTAGTGAGTACATCTTCTTTGGTTACGTAGTCGGTGATTAACACAGAATAAAATGATAGAGTGACTACTAAATCAATAGTGATGCTATAATGTTAGTAAGGAAAACAAAATATTAAAGTTTTATATAAGCATAGGTATTATATTATTCAACCGACAGTAGGTAAATATCTAACCAAATAAAGTTAAAACAAATTTCAAAACAAAACCGACACCCGAAACATTATATACGTTATGAGAAACTTTTAATCGAAATGAACTGACGAGAACACGTTAGGAACTTACAGGAAACCACTGAACACACCTGTGTAACGAGATATAACTTAGGGCTGAAATATTTACAAAGACGATTAAAAGTTATAACATTAACCTTACTTGAATATAAGCACTATGTAATGACTGACCGTTCAGGAAACAAAGATCAGTAATTATCATCTTATATCCATCATAAAAAATAAATTGTATATTTAATCTCTCAGTTTAATGGGTGATCCATATAAGTTCATCAGTATTAAATATAGTGAAAATCTTGATCTGAAAATTTTAAACTTTTTCAAGTTGTCTTCTAAAAGAATACAAATACGAATCAAACGAGATGAAACTCGATGTTGTTGCGGTGTTTCAGTATAGAATTTCTCCTAGACGACACTAAATATCTTTGTAAAATCAATGTAGGTAACCTAAGTTATTTCTTTTTTTCTAAGTTTATCTTCCAGTGAAAGTCTGGTCAAAATTAATCTCGCTATTCCAGAGGTAACTTTCCACAATCAGACACTTTTCTTTTTGTTGTTGCATAGTTTAGAAGCATTTAGAAAAGTGCTGTAATTTGGATTTTACAAAACTCTTCAATTCTAATTCATTTGTATAGATTAATATGATTTTATCTTTGAAACCTAAACACGCCACAAATCAACTTGAAAGACTGTGCATTACAGTAAGTATTGTAGGCTATGAATTTAGCGAAATGTCTATCAATAGAATTGATTGTTACGTTGAGTTACGTGGGCATACATATACCGACGTTCTCTGCAAGCAATCATTTACTATTCAGCTTTGTTATGCACATACGTGTCAGTTCAAAATACGTTGAAACAACGTGTTATGTAACCTAATATTCTTGTTTCGTTTATATTGTGTGCACTAGTAGATACCTATTGTTACATGGTTATGAAAATATTCATCTATAATAGAGTTATGGCGACTTGAAGTTAGGTTTTACGTGAAGGACTGATAGACAAACAGACACAGTTACATTTGCAATAAAGATTATCTTAGTTTTCTTTCCAAACAGATTACCAAATACTAAACAAAAGCAATAATTTATTAATTTTGCAATTGACTTGCTATGCTTTTACTTAACAAGTCAAATTATAGTTGAAAAATGAGTAACGTGAGCAGGACTTGAAGCCTAGATCTCGGAATACTGTTCCGTCGCTATGTCTACAGAGCTATCATGGTAGCTGCACAAGTCCAACTGTTGGCAATGATTTTTTTCGCTATAACTTGATTTATTAAACAAAACAAATGATTAAATGACCAATAACAGATTCCACTCGCCAATTTCATTAGATTCTAATCAGCGTACGAAACTGTAGATTAAACCATGTGACTCTCGTCTGTCTAGAGTATTAAATAAATAAGGTCAGAGTTATCACGGCAACATCTTAAATACGAGTAACTACGGTGACTGCAAAGTCTCCGAAACATCGGGCCAAAATTTAAAACAAAAATACGCGTTTTAAGTAGTTTTATTATTAGTAAAATTAGTATTAGTAAAAGTAGTGTTATTTAAACTACGGTTACTATTAAAGGTGGATAAGTCATTTTTGTATGTATATCCCTATGTGAGCTTATATCTTCAAAACTAGGCAACGGATTTTGATGCGGTCTTTTTTAAAAATTGAATGGTTCAACAAGAAGACTTTTTTGTATAATTATACGCGTACGAAGTTGCGGACAACAGCTAGTACTTTCTAAAAAAGAATTTCAAATAAAGTAACAGAACAAGTAAGTGCTGTCGAAAGTATGTACATTGTACCTATTTCAATCAACAATTTAGTATCATCCTGCTGGAGACTTGAACTTATTGAACTCAATCATTAATTAAGATTAGACAAGATTCGTCCGTGTGGTGACGGATTAAGAATACAAGTGTAACCACCTCATTTCTTTCGCAGGGTGCTGTAAGAGCCAGCTAAGGGACAATAATAAGCAGGTAACGCCTACTGTAAGAGACGTTAAACTTGAAACTAAACCCTGTGCCAACACGCCTGGTCAGCGCGGCACAGTAAACCATAATCCCTCCCAAATTGGAGGAGACCTGTGCCCAACAGTGGGACTTTAATGGGATGGAGGTGAAGAAGAAGAAGACAAGATTATTGCAACTTTGCTAAAGTTCTTAAATCCAAAAATTATATTAAGTTTTATCACAGGAAAATAATGTGAAGAAGGAATCAATAAAAAAATAATACGATAGTGTACTAGACTATAATAAATAAAACAAAAGTATGGTTACACTGTACTACAAAAACATTAAATACGGCTGCGTTTGTTTTATATGGCGCAAATTTTTATTTATTTTGTTGTAAATCCAATTTAATTTCGTGTAATTTTACCAGATTCTTTGACCGCCCAGAGCTTTAAAAATTTTAGCACCTTTTCATTCAAATAATGATGCCGCGGCTTCATAAAAACATGTCATAATTTTGACTCTTAACATTAATAATTTCATTTTATCATTCAATATTTTGATATACATAGTACTCTATGTTATTATAATAAAATACTTTGGTAGGGGTGTACTTTATACCGCCTGTATTAGGTTTAAACACAGACAATGACATTATCTTTACTTATTATGAAACAAAGTCGATATTTTTGTTTGTATATCCCTATGTGAACTTAAATCTTTAAAACCATGCAACGGATTTTGATGCGGATTTTGTTTAATGAGTAAAGTGGTTCAAAAGGATGATTTTATTTGTATAATTTATTAGGGTATTTAAAATCAACGTGTACGAAGTTGTGGGCAACATCTAGTATTTTATGAAGCCTGTGTTTAGTTTAAAAAGATTTTTTTTTTAATTTTAATGATCTCATCGGTCTTATGTGACTGTGTATAGGAAATCTCGTGCAAGCTTCGTGCGTCGATACGGGTGGGACGAATGAATAGAGAAGAGAAAAGAAAACAAATCTATAGTTTTTATAAGTTTTTCAAAATTTACGGTACGTTTTAAAGAATCCTGGCTAATTTACAAATTTGAAAACGAGTTGATGACACTATAGAAATTTTGATGAGATTAAGTGTTAATGTGTCCAACGAAACTAGCGTAATTTTAAAAACAGTACAGCGCCATATATCGACTGTCATAGTAAACTTCTGTTTGTTAAGGTTTATTTTTTAAATTTCACGCATACGAAGTCGCGGGCAACAGCTAGTACGTTATATAAACCAACAAGAGTGTTCCCAACACATATACGGTCCGTATGGTGACGTAAGAGCCAGCTAAGGGATGATGTACGAGTAAGTGAGACGCAAAATTCGAAGCGAACCCCTTAGTCAGTGGGGCATAGCAGATTATTATAATTATACTCTCTGATCCTTAACCTTGCGGAAAAAAAAAGTATAATAAATAAGATTTTTATTCATAGTTAAGTCTACTTAAATTTCAAGAATTATCTCAACAAAATTCAATAATTTTACCAACAAAGCCTTAACAGGTAAGTGTTGTATGTGGGCTTCCGTAGGCATTTTGCAAATCGTTGAAAAATTGAGCAGTTTCTCATAAACGAAGAGACTTGCGTAGATTATTTACGCGCCATTAGTCTCGTTCACGCTTTTGTGTGGAACATTCGAGACGCACAGTCATTTAGATTCCAAAGGTCTGCCACTGAGATAATGTTATTTACACGCATTGATAAATTCTTTGTACTTTCTTGTCTATTTTAAAAATTATTTGGATAACCCTATACATAATTATGAATTTTAACGATACGTTTTATTTTCAGTATCGATCAGGGTATCGTAATATCGCATTATTGTACTCGAACTTGTAACGGGAGGACATTTAAATAAAATAGTTAAAGTCAAATCCAATAAACAAAAATATCAACCTCTCTTAAACGGACAGATTTTATGAAATTCGTGTTTATATTATTTATTAAATTAGAGAATAGAAATGGTATTCAATATACCTTTAGGTCATATAGGTACTATGCCCGAAATACGCAAGTAAAATAGGAGTGTATAGCTTACCCTATAATAGTAACGTTAGTTATCAAGTAAGTTATCTCCCTTTGAAACATGAAACTTTCACAGAATTACCTTAAATAAACATGTTTAATTACTTAGTGTTGTAAAGTAAATACTTACATTGTTACAGTACATCTAAAACCAGTAGCTGTTACCAAAATTAACTGGAAATGTTTTCGAGTAGTTCATGTGGATTCTGAATGTATATGTATAGAATTCACATAAAACTCTTTTGTATTTTTATAGGCAAGTTATTTCATGTTATGTGAGAGACAAAATTTCGTAAACAAATGCAATACCAACAAGCCTGGTCCACGCGATATAGAAGACTTTTACTCCTCTTGTAAAGGAGGTCTGTGGACATTACGCATTTGTTGACAGCATCTTTAGAGAACTCAATCAGATTAAGAGTTCTATTAACACTCTCATAGTAATAGACATTTCACACAACGTCCTCTGGTCCCAAGCTAAGCTTATATGCTTGTGTTATAGGTAGCAGAATACAGATAGAATACATTTCTACTTTTGTAAATACACCCAGACGCAGGACAAACATTTGTTTGATATTTATAAAGATCACACAAATGATTGACCCGACCGGGAATTGAACCCGCGACCTCGTGATTGGCAGTCCGTTATATGACCCAGTAGACTACGAAGCCCGTCTATTGATTTAGTCTTGGTTTAATCTTCATACATTATACTGTCAATCATCTTGAATTTAAACTAAAACACGACTAACTATGTGCGGCTCTAAATCTTCATTAGAGAAGGCAGAGGATATTGAATGATGGACTACTATTTATTGACAACCAATGTGGCGTTGCTCTTATGCAACAGGTCATTGATTGGGTTTCCACACAATATGATTATTTATGTAATAGACTTACCACACCTAATACTAGTTTGCTAATAGATATACATATTATCTTTATGGTGTCATGGTGCTTGCCATGGCTATATTTTTACATAGGTACAAAACGGTAACGGTTTTTATCACGCATGATTCATATTTCAAATTTCTAAAATGTTCGTTGATTCTAAATAATACAGATTATGATTATAATAAAATGCGTCTTCAAAGAATTCAAATAGATATAGCCGAGAAGAGTTGAATAATCACCATTATTTTTCGTCGCGACACGAGCGAATCACAAAAGGCTCTAATTTGGCCAATCTAAACACAGCAAAGCAAAAGTGATTGATGTCTGCCTTTCACTCTGTCTGTGTAACAAGTGTTTTTACGTGACTTTAATCAAGAGGGATCTTGTGATTTCTGTTACAGGAGATTGGTAAATCAATTTGAATTTACAAAACTGACAAAAGCTTATGTGTCTATTAAGTTTTAGATCTTAGATCTGTAGTAACCAAAATTTTTGACGGCCCTTGTGGAGATCCATTTCCAAAACGTCTAAAATCTCATTTTCAGATCAGCATCAGTTTACGCTTCTTTCCGAACTCCGAAATGGCAAGCAGCGGTGTTTTTTTAACTTATGTAATGTGTCTCAAGTAATAAGTGGAAGCTGCCCTAGAGATCTGGATTCGAAAGTTGGAAATTTAAGCAATAGAAATCGTATAGTGAAAAGATTTTATTATTTAACTAGCTGTCCCGGCGAACTTCATACCGCAAATTAAAGTTTTCTATACTTTCTGATTATTTAATCATTTTTTACATCATCATCATCATAACATCACGCCTTTTTCCCATGGGAGTAGGCAAAGACTATAGAGCGCTATCTGTTACCATCCAAACACTTAATAGCAATAAAGTTCAAATTGACTCTACGTTTTAGTTATAAAACGTTTGTATGGGAAGAAGAAGAAAGAAAGAAAGAAAAGGAAAGAAAAAGAAAAAGAAAGAAAAAGAAAGAAGAAAGGAAGGGAGTAAGGCTTTTTAGGGTTTTTCTGGGAATTATTCGAATTTTTCTCGCTGTAAAAACCATCCTTGAACTTCAAAAAACATTTTAAAAAAGAATTGGCCAAATTGGTCCATGTGTTATTGAGTTATGCGCTTACCAACACATCTTGCGATTCATTTTTATATTATAGACTATAGCGTCATGGAAACTAATTTGTAAAATTGTAGTAGTTTATTTTATTGTATTGGATGTTCTTGACGGAAACAAAATTAACCCTTTAGAGTATTCATATACATTCGTTTAAGTATCTAATATACATCTCTTGCCAGCTCATTAACGTCCTACAGCCGGGTACGTTCCTCCTTCACTTTAGGAGGCATCATGCTCTACTGAGCCACGCTTACATGTTGACACCGGGTTTATTTTCGTGTTTTCTCAGATGTTATCTGTGTACAATAACCCTCCGTTTGCTTTTCGGCACTCTAGACAAGAAAAGTGGCGGTGACACTTGTATTTTTATTTAGTCACCACACGGACGAAATACCTAATATAGTTATAATATAAATATAAATATTTTGGACATTTCACACAGCGTCCTCTGGTCCCAAAGTAAGCTATATTTCTATGCTTGTGTTATGGGTACCAGATACGGATATACTACATATACTACTTTTCTTTTGTAAATACATACCTACTTATAATACATAGAAACACCCAGACGCAGTACAAACATTTGTATGACGATTAGAAAAATCACACAAATTATTGTCCCGAGCGGGAATCCAACCCGCGACCTCTTGATCGGCAGTCCGTTATATGAACCACTCAACCACGAGGCTCGTCAGTATAGCAGTCGTCAGCTCGTCGTCAGCAATATAATCATTTCTAATGCCTTAGTTAAACAGTTTAATCTCAATTATTTATGCAAGTATTCTAAACTGAAGGTTTCATCCGGCATGTGCCTAGTAAATGTGTAATGATGATTGGCAGTTTAGAGTTAACTAATTCAGAGCCCACTTACTTAGTTGATGATTCAACACATTTTAGGGAGAGCAATAATAATGATGAGGTCAGTATGGGTGCAATGCGTTTAGAATGTAGTCTTCTATTTATTTTCTATCTATTTTGACAAGATCTACTTTTAAGAAATTTTCGATTAGGATTTCATCATTATTATTGGTCAGTTAATGATAGGTTATGTGTTAGTTTTTATTATTCGCATACTTGCTTAGTAATTTTGAGCGAGTTATCATAAAAAATTCTTGTTTTGTGGTATGTAATCAAATTATTTCAAAATGGCTTAACCAATTTTCTTAACAAGTAGCATAAATTTTAAGTTCGCTTTTTAGCATTATATATGTCAGTGAAAACCATATTGAAATTGATGCAATAGGTTTTGCGTGATGCACCTACAAACTTTAAATAGGTGAGTGAGGTTTGGTTAGTACAAAAACTAAAACGCACGCTTAAAAATTCTGAATATTTTTTGCAATTATTGCATTGTCATCGGTCTTTGACATGTATGTAAAAATTAATATCAATCCAACTACTACAAGTGAGTTAAAATCACTTTTAAAGATTCCGTTACATAGATAAGTACATTGATAGACACGTACCTACCGAGCTAATAAAACGAATGCTAACATGTTAAAAAAGTACTGTTCTACAATATATTCGAGGTACTGACATTGGCTTATAACATTTTTATATTATAAAGATGTACTCGGCTTTACATTTGCCAATACATAAGTTTAATTATAATAGTTTCATTGATGCATTGCATAAATTTATGTTCATTGTTTATTTGATACTAAAATTAAATTACCACTTAATTGGATGACGAAAATTTATGCATTTGCCAGTGGGAGAGTTAATTGAATTAATTATGTCCTACATATGTTAGGTATGTGCCTATCAAGCGAGTTATCCATTTATTGAAAAAGTATTAGCTTGCATTGTTTACCATTGAAATCGATTGATCAAAATGTGTAGTGTGCTTTAGTTATTAAAATTTATCTTTGAGTATATCTATACCATTAAAAGAGAGGTAGAGTTTGTATGTAATATGTATTTAGCAGGAAATCTATGAAGGCAATGATCGAAACAAATTTTTTTTTCACAAATGTGAAGCTACATTCTCCAAGATACTTACAGATACTTATATGCTTACATTCTCCAAGATACTTATATGCTTACAGTGATTAAAGTTAAGGAGGGGTTCCCAAACTTATTATGTCTATTGCCCACTTTTAGAATGAATTATTTTAGAATGTCCCCATTTTTTCACCTACTTAAAACCAATATCACTGCATTTTTCAGTAAGGTCTCGTACCGGCCACTTTTAGGCCTGCAACGCTCACAAGGAGATTGGGAAAGGCTGATGTAGAGCGACTACTAATTGTTAATATGCTCTTCTCTTTTTGATTTTCCGTTTTGAATTCCGTTTTTTGTATCAAACAATGTGTTAAATAGGCTTTAGAGTATCTTATAATGTAAGCGAGCACTGCAACCTGTACAATGATAGTTTACAAGAATCAACCAAACCATTTCGGAGGAAAATAGCAACAAATAATGACATGAAAATTGTAAAAACGATAGCATAACAGTTTCTTGTCATAAAAAATGGACGAAAAACATATATATTACTAGCTGACCTGGCAAACGTTGTTTTGCCATACTAAAAAAAAACATAAAAATCGGTCAAACCGTTTCGGAGGAGTACGGTAACTAACACTGTGACACGTGAATTTTATATATAAGAGAAGATTTAGCACCCTCGCAACATTCGCATAGAACACTCTGCAATATCAAATTAGGTGTTTAAATAATTGCCCAAGAGCCCACGACAGCCAGACATTCCTTATTTTATAAAATTTTTTCTGTCATGTCTCCTCCAATGGCTGGGTATTAAAATTGTCAAATAGCAGTTAAAATTGTTTGAAGGGGATCAACTATCGAGTTCTGTTAGTGATTGGCTCAAAACTTAATCAGGTGTATAATTATTATGAAAAATTATGATGCCGGACATGCCATTGAGAGAAGTAGTAGTGATGAAGAAAATGAAAACATCGACGACAATGCTAAAATGAATAAAAAAAATTAATATTTTTTTACCTGTAATCATACTTATTTTTTATTTTTATGATATTAAACTAACATTTTTACCTTATACACCATGTTGGTTGTGAACGTAATAAAATTATTTATAATAGATATCTTAAAAGGAGTAATCGACTAAGCATTCGTGCTCGCACCTACAGAAGACTTTCGAGGTGTCTGGCAAGATGTAAAAACCATGAAAACTGTCCGGCTATTGAGGTAACATCTTTTTATAGGTCCCAAAGTAACATGTATAAAATTTAGCTTTTATACTATGAGGAAAGTATTCAGTAATCATAATTTATTAAAAATGAGTTTTATACCATGACAAATTTGAAGTACTTTTTTATACACCTTTACTACCTGTTATCTGCCAAAGTAACCACAACATAAACTATATTCGCTGGTCGTTCTTACCTGTACAGGAGACGTGTACCGAGAAAATTTCAACTTTTATAAAATAAGGAATGTCTGGCCGTCGTGGGCTCTTGCTCTATAAGAGCTTGAATCGGTTTCGCGTGCGAAGCTTTCCGTGCAATTACTTTTCTATTAACTGTTGCTAATGTAACACAGCAGCTTTTTAGGGTTCCGTACCCAAAGGGTAAAAACCCTATTACTGAGACTTCGCTGTCCGTCCGTCCGTCCGTCCGTCCGTCCGTCTGTCACCAGGCTGTATCTCAAGAACGGTGATAGCTAGACAGTTGAAATTTTCACAGATGATGTATTTCTATTGCCGCTATAACAACAAATACTAAAAATAAAATAAAATAAATATTTAAGGGGGGCTCCCATACAACAAACATGATTTTTTTACCGTTTCTTGCTCGATACTAATAACGTTGCCTTATGTTGCATAGATAATGGTACGGAACCCTTCGTGCGCGAGTCCGACTCGCACTTGACCAATTTTTTTTATATATATTTGAAAGTCTTCTATAGCTTCAATATTAGGCTGGTGACAGGTGTACGGATATACAGCAGAGTCTAAGTAATAGAAACCATTTTACCTTTTGGTAGAGAACCTTAAAAACGAAGAAGTCAGGTATAATTAATAGACTTTGTGACATGTCTTTGATTTTATTATTTTTTTTGTAACGATCAGGATAGTAACGTACATTGTTTGGAAGAAGTTATATTAGTTATTTGACTACATTATTTTAGATATATGTGGCTATAACTCCATTTGCAACTTTCTTTATATATTTATTTTGTATCGACTGTAACAAACTTCAGCGTCAATAAATTGTAGAGTTTATATTAAATAAATTAAACTTTCAGTACAAGTTATAAAAGTTGCAATTGGAAAGTAAGCACTGGAAACTGTAACCTGAAAGTTGTAAATACGGCAAACTGTTAAACGAATCTAAAACATAAATAGTGTATGTTCTATCAGTTTTCATCTCAGAGCCAAAACTCAACAGGAGATGGTATTTAATAAACTAAATCATATTTTTTCACTAAAATTTAGTTTATTAAGTAAAAGCATAGCAATTCAATTGCAAAAATCAATAAATTAAGGAGATGGTATTCTGATCCCGCCGGAACAGGCACGAAAGAAATGCTCTTAATGTTCATACTACATACCAACACAATGGTACCAATTCTGCGCGCACAACTAAACATAACTAAAAATTATAATTGATAATGTTAATAACACAATTTTGCAATGTTATAATTATATGGAAAAACGATATAAATTAAAAAAAATGTGCGCAATGAAATAGCCAATTACTCAAAATACAACATTAAGTTAAGTTTAGTTGTGTACGTAGAATTGGAACCAATATGTGTCTTTATGCCTCGCTTTAAAGACCCCTAAAAAAGAATAAGGAATGACATGGGCGAGCAGAAATTCATCTGCTACTAACTACTCCCGTTGGTTTAATACTCAAAGTTTTCAACACCATCTTATTTACAACTTTTATTATGATTTATGCCCAATAAAAACTTTCATATAAAATATCTATTCAAGATAATAGCAATATACATGGCACATTGATTTGTAAAACATAATTATGCTTAATTTTTTTTATATATCGCATGAAACATGCTAACAATATGGGCAATAAATTATTAATATTTGTATTCATACAAACAGTAGATATTTACCTATTACAATTTATATACATCTTTATCTAACTAGTTATTATCACGTTACATGATGGTAAAATAATATAGTAAAATTTTTTGAGCTATCATGGTTCCCGCACATGTTTACCAAATCTTCCACTACAACCTTCTCAATGTGAGTTAAACATCGTGCGATGTTTTGTGTACAACGCCATCTATTGAGCGGTTTGCACCAACTCGATCAATCGATCACTTAGTGTTCTTTACAGAACACAATTGGACCGAAATAATGACTGTACATGTATTTCTACATTAATTTGGTAGGTACATTAGAAGGTTGTAGTGGAAGATTTGGTAAACATGTGCGGGAACCATGATAGCTCAGATGGGAGAGCAACGGAACGGTATTCCGAGGTCGTGAGTAAAATTTTTTACTAAAAGTTAGAGAATTTATACAAATGAGACATAATTTACAACACTGTGATTATTGAAAATTTACTGAAATTATATTCAACTTTGATAAAAAAAAGTTATAACAACAAATTCTATAATAAAGCTGTGATGTTAGTTTTAATTATACCAGACTTTTAATAATACACAGGAAGATAATTGTCGTTGTAGTGGTTTTCATGTTTGCGGCTGCAGTAGTTGCTAGTATTATTTTACCATCATTGGAATACCATTTGTTCGCTCTATCTGGTACTCTGTTACTTTTCATCGCGTCAATTTCATCGTCATCATCTTCATAAGTACTTCCATACTCATCATCAGAGTTTATCCGGATATCTGGGTACTGGTATGCGTGCCTATCATTGCCAGGTATTTCTGTAAAAATAGTAAAAGCTGTAATGTTTATACCAAGCTTATTTGATTGTGTTATGGGTGCTAAAATACGGATATATATAAGCGACACAAATTGGTAATGCGCCTGGCGGCCATGTTGGTGACGTCATAGTGACGTATAGATGAGAATATTACATTTTGTTAGCTGTAATTTTTCTTTGCTGATGACGTCACAAGGGCGTTAATTTCACAAGGTTCCAGCGCATTACCAGTTTGCGTGGCTTATAACTATATTTTTTTTATCTGTATATATATAAAAGAAATGTAGAAAACACCTAGATGCAGTATAATTAATGTGACCATTTTTTCTTTAACTCAAAACGGGACATCAGTTTATAGGTACTTAAACTAAAATTAACTGAAAAAAATATCACTTTTAAGTTATTTATTCACAAAAAGCTAGTAATGTCATAAAATATTAGGTTTAATTATATTTATATACTGGTGATGATTTCAAATAGGAATGATAATCTGGGCATGTTTTTTTTTTAATTATCCTTCATTATCAACATCGCCTTTAAAACTGATACCTGTAACTGAGTTTACTCAGACGTCCACAATTTGTTCATTACGGAAAATACTCTTTCTACTGGAGTTCGATTTCTGAAAACGGGACAATTTTGCGTCCCAGAGGTAGTTTTGGGGACACCGGGACTCGTAGTTATAAAAAGGGACAGTCCCGTTTAAAACGGGACGTCTGGTCACATTAACTATAATATATCTGTGTGAGAAATACAAATACCAAATAAACAATAATTATGATTGTTATGTGCAGGACTCGAATCCACGACTTCGTGATCAAGTAGTCCGCTTCACTAGCCAATATACCATGGGGCCGTCAAACAAATATTGATTTACGATCAAGAATACTTTTTTCAACATCCTATTTAAGCCCGTAATATATGCTTTAGCGAGAGAAAGAAAATACAAACCGTATAATCTTATCTTGCTCTCGACATCTCCCAATGAATTTTTCGCAACACAAATATAGCTGCCCAAATCTTCTCTACGTATATTCTTAATAGTCATAGTCATTTCAGCTTCAAACATAGATTTTTGTCTGACGGTCATCATATGGTGCTCCGAAGGTATAATCAATTCACCTGCAGAAGAAATTTTTACTTAAAACACACTTGTTTTCAAATTCAATATTAGAATTTCATCTTTCTTCGTTGGAAGTTTTATGAAAAATGTATAAAGTTGGAGCAGACACCTAGGAGTTTTATGACTGTCTTATAATTTGTTTCGGTTTTATCGTGTATACTGTACTGCCAGACGAGCTAATCAAGCCGTATTAAAATTCTGACGTACCCTTGGAAATATACTAAAAATCTATTTTGTGTATATAATTTTATGATTTACAAGAAATGTACCTTTTTATATCGATGGTTATTATATTAGTTTTTAGTATAGCTTTATTGGTTATTAATTATAGATATCTATAGAAAAAGTATTCATTTTTATTTTTTCTTACTTTATTATTTCAATACCAATACATTTAAAATTTTGAGTTATCCTTTAACCTGTCCCTTGACAAATCATTGAGTTTTCATGTAGTAATTAAAAAAATTGTGAATCGTCTGTAAAATCTGACGTAGCAGTTTATTGGTGTAAATGACAAACAGACAGACGGACGGACAGTACAGAAATAATGAGGTCCTATTTTGATTTTTGGTAAGGAACCCTAAAATCAATTTTTAATTAAATGAAGCCGCTTTTCCTAAAAATAATAAGGTTACAGTTAGATAAGCCGTTCTTACCTGGGTCCTTTACCCAGTAATTGATAGATTTGGGCGACGATTCTACGTAGCACTCTATAGTGACGTCAGTGCCTAAAGGAGCGCCGACGAGTTGATTAGGTACTTGAATCACTGGATGAACTGCATAGATCAAACAGAGGTAGAGTAATATTATTTGAAATTAGATTTTTGCCTAGTCTTCCTAAACATCGATTTTTATAACAGTACGTTGAAAATTTGTAAAAAATTACAGAAATTCACACAAACTTTCACGTTCCTTTCATTTCTTTTGCATGTTAAAGTATTAAATAAAAGCTGAGAAATAGAAATTCTTTAAATTATAACAATTATACTAAATTCAAATTTTCATAGCTCTACATAAAAAATGCAGGTTCTTAATTTTATAAATATAAATTTATGCCTTCTGTGTTAAATAACCAGTATGCTAAAGTTTTGGTTCTCAGCTGACTTTGGCTATGTGTTGATGCATTCGTCAATTAGTCTTTTTCATTGATTCATCATAATTGCAGGATGGTCCGAATATTCTAGGTCTATGAGTGGTGTAGTAAACAATTTCTTTCAAACTAAGAATTAGGCAGAAAGTGAGTATTCTATAATGCAATCGACACAATACCGCGCGGTATGGCGTTCTATGGGGGAGGCATTATGTCCAACAGTGGACGGAGAGAGGCTATGAATGGATGGATAAAGTATTTTATGAACTCATTAAAATAGAATATTTATTTATTATTATAAAAATAATTTGATTATGTAAACAACTGACAAAATATTATCGTTCTTTTTATAAATCTACTGAATCCGGAAAAAGAGAAGGTCAAACAAATGAAAGGTTTTCCACTTAATATCAAATGATTTTTTAATTAGCTTCGCGGCCCACGAAACGAACTTATATACTGTGTAACAGATATTTCTTCACATTTTAAGGCTTCATTAAACCTAATTGCTTTGATACAAAATATATTTAAATATAATTATTTTCTTACAATGTACGCTGATGTGGATCCTTTTACTAACTGTGGGCGGGATACCATTTCCAGCAATACATAAGTATGTACCCATTTCTGAACGTGATATTTTAGTTAGCTTCAGTACCTCTCCTTGATATGATAACACTGTGAACAAACATATCAGATTATTATCATGTTATTTGCTAAAATAATTAGTAATCTGTGGTAATTAGGAGTTAAAAATCTGATAAATGCCGCTTTTTAGGGCTTAAGCGGTTCTTATCAGAAGTCCTTTTAAGAACTCTGGCTTTGTTACTCGTATATCTAGGAGTACATTTTCAAAACAGCAGAATTTTGTTTCTTTAGACACGTTTTAAAACAAAAAGTTTTATAGAAATTTGATGTGTACACATGTAAAACTAGCTAATTTATGCGATTTCACCCACGAATATAGTACTGCCCCGCTTATTGGCTTTTAGCGACGAAAAGTTTCATTCAAAATCTACTAAGTAGTTTACATGCATCTAATATTTCTACATATCATTTGTAACAATAAGTAGAAAGTAGGATTATTTCGTGCAAAGGCAATTATCAATTGCTTAGGTCCTACTAGCTTGAAGGGATCGAAAATACCGAAATATTGAGTTATAAATAATGAAATTCTGTACTAATATTATAAAGATGAATAATTCGTTTGTTTGTGTGTTTATATTTCTTCGCTAATCTCGCTAATCTCAGGAACCACCGACCCGATTTTAAATATTTCAATGTTGGATAGTGTATTTATCCAGGAGTGCTATAGGTTACATACATATAATCGCGCTCCAAATAATAGCAGCGAAACATCAGTGAAAAATGTTGTGAAAATTGGGATATATTTTCTAAACTCCACGCGTAAGAAGACGCGGGCAACAGCTAGTATTAAATAATCCGTAAAGAAACAAACTTAATTACAGGCGACTCGCGTGTTACAGAATATTAACTAAAATGTTGTTTGTAATAAATAGAACACATTTCAAAATTTGAGTACTATGCACGGGTTTCATTAAATTATTCAAACGTTATTCAGCATTCGTAATAATGAGACCTAGAAGTGTATTCAACGGCAGAACTCTACTAATTACGACAAACTTTAAACAATACTGGACGCGAAACTCATCCCGAGAATAGTCGCCGCGCAGCTCATTGTGGCGCCACAAATGCGGTCACACTGAATTTCGTATTATACATATTCAGAAAAACAATAGCGTCCTTACATTATTCACAAATGCCAAGACAAATGAAATATTGTGCGCCATTAATTTTTAAAATAATGAGCTAATTACTAGTAGATGGCAGCGGTGATATTCATATGTATCCGGTTAGATTATTACTGATAACATACCTGACACCTTCGCTTTAACGGAGCTTTAGTACTGTTAAAGCTCTTCAATAAATAAATAAATATTGTTGGACATTTCACACAACGTGCTCTGGTCCTAAGTTAAACTTATTATGCTTGTGTTATACCAGAATACGGATCAGAATACGGTACCAGAATACGGATAGACTATATACACTATTTTTCTTTTGTAAATACATTCTTATAATACATAGTAAACACTCAGACGCAGTAAAAACCTTTTATAAATATATGGTTGGAGGAGCTCGATCACCCACACCCACAATTTGTTTGACGCTGCACGTTGAAAATTGAAAAATTGATTTGAAAATTTTTTCAGTGTTATGATAGATCGAGGAAAGCTCTAGGCTATATAACATCACGCTATGAACAATAAGAGCGAAGCATTAGTGAAAAATATTGCAAAAATAGGGAATATTTTCAAAATTTCACGCATACGGAGTCGCATGCAACAGCTAGTTGGTATGCTATTTAAATGACAAATAACTAATGTTTCTTTGAATTCTTTTATTTTTAGACATCAGTCATCAATAATATTTCTACCCGGAATTCTAGTCTAATCATGTAATAACTAAACGCGATTTCGCAACTCGATTTTAGACGTAATCAAGTCATAAATTTGATCTTCCTGAGTTAATTATTTAGCTAAATTAATCGCGAATAACGTTTAGTTCCTATTTGTGTTTGTTGAAAACGTAGATTTGATATTATTTTGTTAAAATTGGTTAAAATGGTGTACTAGCGATAGCGGTATAATGCCTTCATTTTTGCGAGCTCTGCAATAACAATATCTTTACTTTTTTTTAAACAAAGTCGTTATTTTTGTATGTATGTCCCTATGTGAGCTTATATCTTCAAAACTACGGAATGGATTTTGATGCGGATCTGTTTGAAATGAATTGAAATGAAAAATGAAATGAAATGAAAAATGAAATGAAATTAAAAATGAAATGAAATGAAAAATGAAATGAAAAATGAAATGAAAAATGAAATGAAAAATGAAATGAAAAATGAAATGAAAAATGAAATGAAAAATGAAATGAAAAATGAAATGAAAAATGAAATGAAAAATGAAATGAAAAATGAAATGAAAAATGAAATGAAAAATGAAATGAAAAATGAAATGAAAAATGAAATGAAAAATGAAATGAAAAATGAAATGAAAAATGAAATGAAAAATGAAATGAAAAATGAAATGAAAAATGAAATGAAAAATGAAATGAAAAATGAAATGAAAAATGAAATGAAAAATGAAATGAAAAATGAAATGAAAAATGAAATGAAAAATGAAATGAAAAATGAAATGAAAAATGAAATGAAAAATGAAATGAAAAATGAAATGAAAAATGAAATGAAAAAAGGAAAGGAAAAATGAAATGAAAAATGAAATGAAAAATGAAATGAAAAATGAAATGAAAAAAAACAATG
This sequence comes from Orgyia antiqua, assembly GCA_916999025.1. Lineage (NCBI taxonomy): Eukaryota > Metazoa > Arthropoda > Insecta > Lepidoptera > Erebidae > Orgyia > Orgyia antiqua. The sequence goes on from OU779862.1 coordinate 29,323,191, forward strand.
AAATGAAACGAAAAATGAAATGAAAAATGAAATGAAAAATGAAATGAAAAATGAAATGAAAAATGAAATGAAAAAAAAATGAAAAATGAAATGAAAAATGAAATGAATAATGAAATGAAAAATGAAATGAAAAATGAAATGAAAAATGAAATGAAAAATGAAATGAAAAATGAAATAAAATGTAATGAAAAATCATTTAATCAAGTAGACATAATTTTTTTAAGAGTGCAAGAGGTTCAGGATGCAATCTGCTGAGAAGAACTGACGTAAGAAACTCAGCAGAGCTTTTAATTAAATCAATATATTTTTTTTAAATTAAATGACTATTATACTTACAATCCTAATAAAACGTTACATTAAAGAATATGTATTGCTCCAGAGCAACTTACTCCCAAGCTTTATCATCTTTAATAAATAATTATATATTTTTATTAATATAGAAATTTTATATTACGCCTTTTTACATAATTTAGTTATAACGATTTTTTAAATTTAGAATTATTTAATTCTCTTACAATCAATCAATAGGGAGTTTATTATAAAAACGCATATAATGACCCATGAATGTTTAATGGATAGAGTGGTATAAGTCTCTTTTTAGTTTGGTTTGTTAAGATTTTTAAATTTTTTAGTTTCAACGTGTATGATATTGCGGGCAATAGCTAGTGGTACATAAAATTAACATTTATTTTGCATTCAATTTTCATTTTAGTATAAACGTATAAAAATTGTGTCAATTGGGATTGTTCATAATTTTTGACCTGCTGTTTTTATATTTTTATTACACGCTTTATATTTTTAGAAAATTTAGATACTATTTTAAATGCTGTGACGTCATCGTTGTACGCATTCTGTGTATTGCCTTTTCCTGATAGACTTAAGATAGATTGTAATACATCTTTTTAAAGTTGCCAGGTTGATATAATAGACCAATTTCAACTCCACCACAGAGTAGTAAATCCCTAAAAACGCCTTAATATTTAAAGTCCTTCATTTCAAGGACAAATAGAGGCCATTTGCTTTTTTTGAAAAATAATCGTTAATATATCAAATTTTCCGAAAAAAACTAATGGATCATGATCGGAAACTCTATTCCCCGAAATGGTTTTCGAATTAAGAGTTTTAAAAAAATATGAACAATGCCAATTTACCAAAAATAATAGAAAATTATGAAAACCAGAAAAATAATAGATGGGTAATACGTGTGACTTTGTATTTTTTTTTATTTAAGTTTAAATATTATACAGGTGTACTTATTCAAAAGCTGTTATTAGGAACTAATTTAAGGTATACGATTACATTTAAAATACATGTTTGCGTGACAAATCTAAGGTTTTGTACGATTAGTTATTAGGGTGAACGCGTAAATAATTTGGACGACTATTTTAGCTACACGGTAGGTAATATTTTGATGGGCGAGAGCGTGAGTTTCATGAACTTTTACCGTTATCACTATCTATTCTTACTTCTTCTAGCGCTTTGACATCACACTGTTGGGCAGGGGTCTCCTACACTTTAGGAAGGATTAAGGTCTACTGTGCCGCGCTGACTAGGCGTGTTGACGAAGGGTTAATGGACAGAGAACATTTGTGTACAATATCCCTTAGCTGCCTTTAAACCATGGGAAAGAAAAGGGGTGGTGACATTTGTATTCTTAATCCGTTACCACCCGGAGAATTCAATATTACTTATTATTATATCACTTCATCGCGCAATTGCACTTGCTATGAAATTGTTTGCAAGGCTTATCTTAAGAGGATACCAAAATAGCTTCTTGCATTTTTCTATGTACGAAGTTTTCATTTTTTTTTAGTTTGAATGGCTAGAGCTCTAATTTTTAAGTATATGTTTTTCAATATGTAATCTAGGATCGCATAAACTCAGAAACGCTATTGAAAAAAGTTTTCTCGATAGAAAATCTTAGCGAAACAACATCTCTCATTTTTTATTTTTTTCATTTGTCGGTCTATTATCGCGTATTAACTAATGAAATAACTTTCAAAACATAAGTAACTATTATATATAGAAACACGTAAACCAAAATTAAAATATATTTAGTAGATTTTGAGTAAACAAAAATAATATCCCTAATTCTTCATTTTCTATACCTACTAGCTGTGTAATAGGTACATGTCGACGTTAATATTGATGTAGGCCCTTAACTTATTTATAATACAAAGTCGTTATTTTTGTATTTATGTTAATTTATATCTTTAAAATTTCGCAACGGATTTTGATGCGGTTTTTTTAAATGATAGAATGGTTCAAAAGGATGAGTTTTTGTATAATTTGTTAAGGTTTTGTTTCTGAATTCCACGTGTAGGAAGTAGCGGGCAACAGCCAGTTGAAAATATTTTAGACCCTTTTTTAACACGCTTTTATTAGCTCGGTATGTATCTATCAATGTATCAATCTATGTAACGGAATCTTTGAAAGTGATTTTCACCTACTTGCACTTGTAGAATTGATTGCACATATATTATGGATCAATGCAATAAATTAAATATTCAGGATTTCCAAGCGTGTTTTTTTGTTTTTAAATTAGGCAAATTATTAAACAAAAATTGTATAAAGTTTACTGAAAGCTGTTTTGCAGTGAACGACGCCCGTGAATGGCTTTTTTATGCATTTTCTTCAAAAAATATACCGCAGGTAACACGGAGTAGTTATATGGTATCTATATTTATTGTAATACATTTTTGCATATACTCTGCATACATTTTTAAAGCTATTCTGACCAAGATAGATAAGACTTGGCCCGTTAATATGGTACAGACACGCACGAGACCAATTTGTTATGCCTATATGATCAGAAACAGAACGTACTTTATTAAGGTTTCAATGCATTAAAATATTTAAAGTAGGGTCCATAAGTGGATATGAGTTGTTATAAAGTATTTCGCCTTTTAACAGTTTTAGCGTAATAGCGATAAAGTAGCGCTATTTTCATACATATTGTTGTTCATTGAATGGACTATGCATTAGGAAGTTTTGGCCCTACAAAAAGTTATGGAAAATATATTTTAAAATATTTATTTCTTTCGTTGAAAAATTATTTAAAATGAAATTATAGTATTGAGTAATTATATTATTATTATATTACAAACATTATTTTAACATCTAACTCTAATAATGAGTATTTAAAAAAGTTTAAAAGTCTTCATGCGCCTTTTAAATTTGATTTCGTCGATTTCCTAGGAGATAACCATCAGATCCTGACTTGGTGCCAATGGGACCAAACGGGAACAACCAGCATTAAAAAAATCATTAAAATTGCTTTGCCCAGTTAAAAGTTATGAGCTAACAAACCTATAAGAAAAGTATACAGACGAATTGGGAACCTCCTCCTTTTTTTAAGTCGGTTAAAAAATTATTGTAAGAAAAATAACATTTGCGTAACATATAATTATATTCTGATTAAAACAATACCTACCTTTAGTTTTAGCTCCAGTTTGGTCCCGTACAACTATTTCTTGTCCATCCTCTCGTTTCCACGTAACCCTTGGAGGTGGTACTCCTCGAGCTTTACAGGAAACTCTTGCTGTACCGCCTTCAGGAACCATTGTATCACCTGAGGTCTCCTCTGGTATAAAATCCGGTGGAATTACAACATCTAAAAACCCCATCTACAACATTTAAATAAGTATTAACATGCATTTTTTAACGCAACGCATTAACAACTAACAATCCTGATGTCAGAGGTTAGATCCTTGCATAGAAAAATTATTTGATTTACGAAAAAAACGATTTAGCTTAGAAGAAGCACTAACACGCCTCTCTTTATCCTTTTAGAAAATAAACCTTAACAAACAGAAGTTTACTATACTACTCGATAGATGGCGATGTATAGGTTTTTTAAATCGCACTATAGTTTCGTAACGCACATTAAAACTTAAGTTCATCCAAATGTTTAAGTTAGTATGAGTACGGAATGGATCTTGCCAGCTTGGCCCTGTAGACGCTACGCCGTATTGACCAAGTATGTTGACACAAGGTTTAGTATCAGATTTTTCATCTCTCACAGCTTATATTATACACCTATCGTAAGTATCTACGGTACTCTCAATTCTGGTATGAAAACGAGGTAGTGTTTAGTTGTTGTTGTATTTTGAATCTTTCACCATACATAACACTCAATAACGTTCAGATTTTGCCTTTAGTCGTTTTTCTAATAGGACTACTAAAATTAACATATATAATTCCTAGCCTTAATAAATTATACAAAAGAGCCATCCTTATGAACCAGTCTATCATTTAAAAAGTACCGCATTAATATCCGTTTCGTAGTTTAGAAGTTAAAAGCTTACATAAAGACATAATACTACAATACATACAAAATTAAAGCTTTGTTTTATAATAAGTAAAGAAAGGTATCAATAGAAAGAATTAGATGTACTATAATCCATAAAAGCCACTATTCTTAACTTTACAGTCGCGCCTTGTCTCGCCTTTTCTCGAAGCATCGTATTATATTCTCATCATATATTTTAATATTTACGCTAGGCTATAAATAGGCTATGAAACTTTTACGACCAAGTTTATATAAATAAACTCTAGTACAGTTTTAGTACAGTTCTAGTATCAGATATTTAGTCTCTTTATTACTTGACCGGCCATAGGAGCGGATAAAGTGAATAGGCTATTGAAAGTCTAAACAAAATAATTAAATTATTGTAGAGGTAAATAGTTCATATTGTTGATCAAATTCAACTAGATTTAAACTGTTAGATAATATTTGTTAACTATTTAACTGATGTGATACTATTTGTATGATTTTGAAGTTACCTAAAATATTATCTATTATATTGCATGGAAATGTTTTGGTACTTTCGGTCGTATTTGAGCAATTGAACATGCATTGGAACTTAATAACCTGATGGTGTAATTATTGTCGATAATGCTTTAATTACTTTTATTGGTTGTATAATATTAGCTCTAACATTTTTGTATAAACGGTATAAATATTTAAACTATGTTAGCTAATAAAACTGTGCGATATATTAAGAATTTTCTTACTCGATGCTTTTATTATGATTGTTATCACCAAGGGCGTCACAAACGGCATATAATATATTATTATAGCGCGAAAGAAACAGATGTATATGGAAAAAAGACGAAATGAGAAAAAGGCAGATGTATCTGGCGCTGACGTTATAAATATGGTGTCCGATTGTTTGAACAAAATGAATGACAATGAATTCGCCTATTGATCATTTTACCACTGATCATTTTACAAATGTTTCATTTTGCCAAATGATCGACACTTAACTTTACATTTTATAAATTATTACTTTACAAAACTAACAATTGGCAGCTGAGTTATCAGATAAATCTACTATTGGTCTAAAATTTGGTATTCTTGTTAAAATGACCATCTTTTGCTTATTTTTTTGTAAAGCCCCTGCTCTGGATTTTCTTAAAAAGAAAATACTATACGTATTAATTGATTTATTTTATTATGTAAAATGAAAATAATAATGATATTTTACATTATTTGCGTAATAATTACTTATTAACCTGTTCATCTTTGGAGATATATATCTCTTTTATTAGATTGGGTTAGGTTAGGTTAGAACTATAACCGTAAACGCCAGAAACGACTTTTCATGGCATTGGCATTTCTCCCTTTATCAATGATTCATAATGATAATGATACATACAAAACAACTTCATTTACGAAACATATCATTTGGTGAAATGACAAAAAGGTCAATTGACATTTGAATACTTAACACATTTGTCAAGTGTAGTGTTTGCTAATGGATTATTTGCTAAGTAAGTTTTTGTAAGATGATACTTTTGTCAAGTGTATTGTTTGTCAAATGATCATTTGTCAATAATTTTTTGGTCAATCATTAGGGAACGGTATAGATACGGCTCGGTATATTAATATATATCTATCGCTATATCTCGCTATATTTATATAACGTAATATGCAGTTTGTGGTGCTCTTAATATTGGTAAAGATAAGAACCGAGATTTATCGAACGATTATTACTACTATTTACTTTACAACGAAACGATTTACCGATTCGAATTGCATGTATAAATTTGTATACAGTCAGTCAGTACAAGTTACAGCTTATATAATATATTTTGCGATGACCCTACTTGACTTTTCATAGGATCAGTGTTGATCTGACACATATATTGTCCTCTGTCCTCTTCTTGTACGCTCTTGATATGAAGATACCAAGTGGAATGATCGCTATGTGATACTGAGACACGTGGGTTGTGAGTGATTACGTGCTCATGGATTGCTTGTATTGCTTTTGTATCAGCCTTTACCCAACCAACCTGTAATATGGAATTGATTTCAGTTAAGAATATTAAAGTCCTACTGTTGCTTCTACTCTATTAGAAGAATATATTAGGTCTTTTGTGTTATAATTCAATTTATTGGCATCTCTAACAATAAATAAATAATTAAGCCGGCGTGCATAAACTATTGTGTATGTGTGTAAGTTTATAATTTTCCTTCTTTCACAGATTATGTTAACAACTTAACAGTCCATGTGGTTACGGATTAAGAATCCAAGTGACACTCCACTTCTTTCTCAGTATGCTGTAAAAGCCAGCTAAGGAATTTTGTTTTCTATATTCACGGACATTTCACACAACGTCCTCTGGTCCCAAGCTAAGCTTATATGCTTGTGTTATGGGTACCAGAATACGGATATAATACATAAACTACTTTTTTTTTGTAAATGCATACTTATAATACATAGTAAACTCCCAGACGCAGTACAAACATTTGTATGACAATTATAAACATCACACAAATGATTTTCCTGACCGGGAATCGAACCCGAGACCTCGTGAACGGCAGTCCGTTATATGAACCACTAGACCACGAGGCCTGTCAGATATTACACAGATAACATCCTCCATGAGAGACAGAAAACTCGAAAATAAATCCGTTGCCAACATGTCTGGTCAGCGTGGTATAGTAGATTGTAATCCTTCCCAAAGTGGTGGAGGTCTGTGTCCAATAGTGGGATGTTATGGAGCTGGAAAGAGAGAAAGTTATCATCTCAACATACTGTCTACGTATATATTTGCATAATAGTCTTTAAAATAGTGTATACAGAACATCACAGTAATATAATTGGCCTAAGGTTTTGGATAGATCATTGCCTCGCCTCGAAAGGCGGCACTCAGACGAGGTGGAGTCTTAATTATTGAGAAACCGACGGACTATACGGGCACTGGCCTGAGTTATCATTGGCAGTGGTGAAACCTTCAGCCATCATCATAAGGAGGAATATTTTTTTGTCATCAATTACTTAAAATAGAACCATTTTTAAATAATGCAACTGTTTACATCAAATATGCACATTAATTTACAAGTCACTATAATATTTTTCATTACAATTTATTTCGTACGTCACACGTATTTTTGCTGTAAATTTTACTGCACATGGATGCCAATATTTTCGAATAATAATAAAAGTAGTATTAAATAAATCGATACAGAATTCATTATCTTACACGAAAATTTCCGAGGTTGACAACAATACATTCGAATGTAGCATCCCTTCCAATTGGTACCGTAAGGTTTGTAATCGGCTCTCCAAATTCCGGCACCTCGATACCACCTGCCAACAAACAATATTGTAATTATCTTCTTTGCTGAGGTACATCATTATAAATATCTGGGCGAACGAGTTTCACGCGGAACTGTTTATTTTTTAGGGAAATTAAAATGAAAATTCTTATAAAATAAAAAAAATCTTGGAATTAATATAGAAAACAATAATTTAGGTATAAACGCTCGTAATACAGTACACATATTTTGTGTTCATCCTTCTCGTTATTCTACAATTTTATAACTAACGTTATTATGACGGGCCTCGTGGTGTAGTGGTTCTAGTAACGGACTGCCGATCAAGAGGTCGCGGGTTCGATTCCCGCTCGGGACAATCATTTGTGTGATTTTTCTAATTGTCATACAAATCTTTGTACTGCGTCTGGGTGTTCCTATGTATTATAAGTATGTATTTACAAAAAAAAGTAGTTTATGTATTCTATCCGTATTCTGGTACCCATAACACAAGCATATAAGCTTAGCTTGGGACCAGAGGACGTTGTGTGAAATGTCCATGAATATTTATTTATTTCTTTATTATTTATTATTAACAAGTTTTTGTGTCATTATTTTTAACTAATGTACCATAATGTTATATCTTCAAAAAGTTTCTTATAAAAATGGAGGCTTAGCTATAAAGTTTAAATACCCTAATGTGAGATATAGTTTAAATTCTTGCATTACTTTCTTGACCTAAGATTATATTAAAATTCTAAACAAATTTTCTACAAAGTGATGTGGGAGTACTTAGTTAAGATAAAACAGAGTATAATTAAACTTGAGTGTATAACTAGCTTATCACAAATGTTTCTATAAAGTTAGCGATAATGTTAGTGACAGTTGCACCTAGCTAGACCTTGCAACAAAGTGTCAACTAACCACTTCAACTTGTTCCGTTATTCGCGGTTGTAACTTCAGAAATCTGAAGTGACACGAATAACTTAGTCAAGTGACAGTAACTTGGTAGTTGTTGGATTGTTACTGTGCGTTTATTTTGTATTGCCTATTAGAAATAACTTCATGCATAACACCAGCAAGCAAGAAATTATTATCAACTCATATTAGTTTGATTTCCCGGTAATTTTACCATAATTTTTCGTCTATACCTTTATCAAGCTGTTTACCATAACTTTTTTATAATTAGTAAAATTGCTGCAAAGTTTGAAGTGATGTTTAGTAGGTAATTCCAACGTTTTATTTCCATGTAAATGTCTCGATGAATTTATTATTGCCACCTGCTATGGTCTAAAGAAAAGTCCTTACTTTCAGTTGTGTTCCTACTTCTAATCAAGTGGTTATTACATGGTGTAGAAAGAAATATAGCTAATTCTTTTAATCGATATCTTCAGTTTGTCTTTCGTCTATTTTATTTCATTCGTGCAACTGAAACAAAGTTACTCTTTTCTGGCAAAGTATTCAGAAATATTATTTTATTCTCTTTATTGTTTTATATTTTATAAATAATGCCTGATTTTGTATAACATTCTTCAGATACATAATTCAGATATAACATCACCTTCGCTTTCAGTATATTTTCTAGGAGTCACCGATAATATTATCGAGGAAAGCAAAATATCCGGGAATAAAATCGGCCCACATTCGATCATCATAACCAATTTTGTCACGGTCGAACGATCCCATCTCCGTGTAAGGTCCAAACCCTAAATCCCTTATAAGAGAGACGTCACTGTATCTTTTTACAAAAAATAAAAAGTCTGTAGCTGTGTTTTGCAGATTTTTTAACATGAGATGATTTTTGATGACGCAAATTGAGACTTTTATTCTTTTGGATAAATTTTGTGAAAGAAATTTAAATACATAAATAAATAAATAAATATTTTGCGAATAAATTATTTAAACAATTTATCGAATGATAGAAATGGCTGGGTAGAAATTGATGGATGGAAATATAAGCACTGCAACTCAATGTGCGTAGAGCGTGAGTTAAAATAGTTTTAAGAGTTAACTTTGAAAACTGAAATATACTTTTTACAAAATTATTACATATTACAGAAAAGATAAAACAGTAGTACAACTTTATTGCCCAAGTTTCACGCGTTTAGTAAATAACCATGGCATCTAAGTGAGAAAATTGCAGTTAGAGTAGAGATACTATGCATTGGAGGAAACTAGAAGGTTGTTTTGTCACCTTAACGAGCAACAGGAGGGACAAAACGTAAAAGCTCGCCCGGTAGCATTTAAAACATCATTTTGCTTTTTACATTCCTTAAAATAAAATTATAAAATGCACTCACCCTTAACAACACTTTAGGAGTCAAAAAAGTATAAAAATGTAAATATTTTAATTTACCTAATTTGTTAGTCTTTGTGTTTTATTTCTTATTTATTAGTCAGGAAAACAAACAGTCATTTCAAATAAAAAAAGGAATACTGATAGACTTATAGTTCCATAATAAACACATAAACGATGAAAAATAAAAGTGATATAAATAAGTTACTAGCTGTTGCTCCAGCATCGTACGCGTGGAATTTAAAAACCAACCGTAACTAATTATACAAAAAGCCATTCGCTTGAACCGTTTTAATCATCTTGAATAGTTTTGAAGGTATATATAACCTCATACAAAAATAACGACTTTGTTTTATTAAAGTAAAGATATAAAATACAAATTTGAACCTTAGATAATATAAAACTAGCTGTTGCCCGCCATTCCGTACGCGTGGAATTTAGAAAATTTTCTCCGTTTTTGCTGTTTTTTTTTCTCTGTTCGTAGCGTGATGTTATATAGCCTAAAGCCTTCCTCGATAAATGCCCTACATAATAATGAAAGAATTTTTCAAATCGGCCTAGTGGTTACTGAGATTAGCGCGTTCAAACAAACAAACAAACTCTTCAGCTTTATAATATTAGTATAGAATCACAAATAATTTTATTATATGAAGCATAAGAGATAGCTTTTTTAATTATAGATACTTGTAAAGCTACCATCGTATAGTTCTAGTATCTTTATATTTTATACTTTACTCTGCTATATTGAAAAATTATTATATCGATGTAACAGAAGGCCAGTAATAATACTGCGAGGATTAGGTCGCTTATGGGCAGAAGAAAGTACGAAGAAGATATTTTGTTTAAATACCTTGTCATATTAGCCTCACAGTTTAAAATGTCTAAATACTAGATACCTACGTAATTATCAAATAATAAATAACTAAAAGTTATATTTAAAGATAGAAACAAATAGAAAAATATTTTTACCAAAATTCATAGTTTTAAAAAGAATTTTCAGTAAAATAGTTAACTATGGAACGATGTTATGTTATCGAACGGTGTTGCGGAGGGCAGTAAAAACTGCCATTTTGCAACGACAGCGTCTACAATATCGTCACAGACTGGGACGCAGTAAAATGTTTACAAAATATCCTCTTTTGTTGTGGGTACCACTAGAAGTGTTGGATATTGCTTTTGTATTACCGTTTTAGCGTCAACTCTGTCGGACATTTTCCTGCAGCTGTGGTAATCGCTCTATTTTCGGGACCACTTATATAAAGGTCTTGCAAATAAAATCACTACTTATGGTTTAATTTATAACTACGGCTCTAAGACTACATTATAATGCTCTTTTATTCATCCATATATCAAGTATTAGACATGTTATTAGTAATACAGAATACGTTTTAAAACTTTAACATTATCAGAAATTTTGCTTACCGTGATAACCAACTATACTTAATATTAAATTTAATAGGTACAATGTTTATCACATTATACATTTGACGTTCCTGTGTCGCAATATCAGCGGTGGTACGTACATAAATTCTCTGAAATTACCCATCTTTCTACGCTTCAAAGAGGCCATATATTTTCCGTTGAAAACAGCGTCTTACTATATCGGCCATCAAGCGAATGATAAATCTGTGTGGTAGAAAATAACCAAAAATGTAGCTTGTAAATTTTGAAGTTAAAAAATATAATAATGAAATTGCGCGACGTTAAGAATAGAATACTATAGCAATTTACGCTTCTATAAAAAATCGAATTTTCACGACTGCTAAAATTAGCACGAATATTGTTTCATATTTTTTATTAATAACAATTTTATTTACTTGTATTAGATACAATATCTTTCATATTTATTTCTCCCGTAAATAGAATTTCCTTGCAGAATAGGTCTGTTTAGTTGACTGAAGTAATGTAGAGTGGGTGCAAGTAAATGAAAAGCGGGTGAAACTGCGAGTCCTAGCTAGTATCGTATAATGTTTATTATAGTACATATACTTTAAGGAATAGCTATACAGCTTTTATCACAAAGCTTTGCAAATTCACAACAATTATTTATAATTCCGACCTATTAAATAATATTTGTTTGGCGTATTTTTCCCTAAAACTTCTTCAAACTTTGTTAGGTACGTGAGGTATTTGATGAATTATTAATCACTTAAGTGCTGGCGAAGATTCTTTTAATAAAAGTTTATCTTTACAACATTTTTTTTCTAATTAACTATCCAAAGATAGCGTAAAATTTTTCTTGCTGTAGTATGAACATTAAGAAGAAAACTCAGGTTTTACACTGAAAATTATATTTTTTAATTTATAAATTAAATAAAAAATAAATTGTTTGTCAATATTATTGTAATATATTTAATTTATATATGTAATATATTTTTTTTTTCTTCTGTGGGTAGTTGTTGCATTAACATTGAAAAATATTGCTCTCTAATTAAAAAAGAAATTAAAATTATTAAAGTTAATTATTCTATAGTAATTTTGGTAAAAGAAAGTTTTATGGTACATTACCTTACACAGTTAATAAGGTGATCACTCCATGTGAGTTTATATGTGATATTTTATAAAACTATAATAACCACCTGCTAGTTGGCACATAAATTCACTTTTACCTTTTGTAAAAACTGCAATTTGAGATGTCTCAATATGAGGATATTAAAACTGCACAAAAAAGTCTCGAGGAGTGTTTTATCAAGAAGATGGACGAGCTCCAAGGACAGCTCCAAGGCTCCGGGGCTGCTAAAGACACTGTTGCCAGAGTTGCAGAGGAGTTCCGGACATTCCGGGAACTTATGTATGGTCTACTTCACTTGCTGAGGAACCAGATTAACGAGTGTGCAAGATCCATAGACACCATTGAGACACGACAGAGACGTAAGGCCTTGGTTTTCTCAGGTGTAGCAGAGGTTGACAGAGAGAATTGTACAGATGTTGTCATGAAGATACTGCAAAATAATCTGGAGATGAAGGATATTCATTCTAGTTGCATCAAATCTTGCCATCGGCTGGGAGCTCGAAAGAGTGGGCAGCATAGGCCTATTTTGGTGCGGTTCTCAAGTGTTGCGGTGAAATCTTTTGCTTTCAAGGTGAAGACAAAGCTTAGAGGCACACAGTTCTCTGTCAAGGAGTTTCTTACGAAGACGCGTCAAGATATCTTCACTAAAGCACGGGCTTACTTTGGTATGCGTGCCTGTTGGACCCAGGAGGGAATTATTTACATTAAATCCTCAGATGGATGTCGACATAAAATCATCTCAATGGTTGAACTGGAACCTCTTCTGATGAAGTATCCAAAGAGCCCTGATATGGTCTCCACGGGATTAGCTGCAGCAGTTCCCAAGAATTAGTATCGGTGCTTGTAGGCGTGTGGAAAGAGTAAACATCGAGTGATACCGTGGACATATTGTGGTGCTCCTAATATGGTATTCAATTTCTATTCCCTTTCGAATTCTATTTTGTTTTGGTCTTTTGTTTGATTTAACTTTGTCTCGCTCACACTTTGTTAGCCCAATTGACGTAACAAGTGACATTTTGACATCTGTCAAATTTGTAAACATCGTTTTGGATGCGTTCTGAAATACCATAGACTAACGTTGTGTTGTTATGCAGCCTTAATAATGTTTTATTTTATTTTTTTGTGTTTTCCTGTATTAGTTCTTTTTTTTTTGTATAACTGTGTTACAGCTGGCGGGTGGTGCAGAGGTAATTTGTGCCCGCATCCCTTTATTCATTTAAGTTGTTTAGATATACCTATATTGTATTAATTTATTTTTTGTATTTATATTTATTATTCTATAATGTCATCATTCGATTCTGACTCTTCGTTTCACTCTGCCATTAATACTTCTATTTCCTCTCTAGATGATAGTTTTTCTTCCACGACGGATATTAGGGATGTCCTCTCTAAAAACTTCAATCAAACGGACCATCTTTTCAACATCTGTCACATAAATGCGCAAAGTATTCCTAGTCATCATAGTGAACTTTTTGATATTTTTCATAATGTTAATCTTCATGCTCTCTTAGTTTCAGAAAGTTGGCTTAAGCCTCACTTACCTTCCACTATGTACCCTATTCCTGGTTTCGTATTGATTCGAAATGATCGTGTGGATCGAAGAGGTGGTGGAGTCGCTATTTATCTCCGCAGTAACTTCTCATACAAAATTATTGCTTCATCTGCGTCCCAGGATTTTGCTACTGCCGAGTTCCTTTTTCTTGAAGTTTGTTTCCAGGGTACTAAATCGGTTGTAGGTGTGGTCTATTGCCCACCTGCCACTGATTATTTCACTGATTTAGAATCGGTTTTAGAGTCTTTAGGGTCTGATTACACACACATCATCATAATGGGTGATTTTAATACCGATTTACTATCTTATTCATCCCTTCGTACCCGTAAACTCCTCCATATCTTAGAATCCTCTAGTCTTCAAGTCTTACCATTACAAGCCACCCATCACAACTTCAAAGGAGATGATACTTGGCTGGATATTATGTTTACTTCCTCTCCGTCCTTAGTTTTGGGTCATGGCCAATATCCGGCCCCAGCCTTTTCTCACCACGACCTTATTTTCTTATCCTATCTTCTTAAACCTCCTAAACTTAAGCCAAAAGTTTTGCACACGCGTTGTTTTTCACGGTTGGATGTTGACAGCTTACGCGTCAAAGCTTCTGAAATAGATTGGCTGGAAATGGAGACTGCAACGTCCATAGATGACAAAGTGAAGATCTTTAATGATTTAGTTATTAAACTTTATGATGTACATGCCCCTGTAAAGCGAGTAAAAATACGTCATCCGCCTGCACTATGGCTGACCGATGAGATTCGAGTGGCAATGAGGCGCAGAGATCGAGCTTTCAGCAGTTTTAAAAAACATCGATCAGATTCTCACTGGGCTTTGTATAGGTCTGCAAGGAATCGATGCAACCAAATGGTACGCAACGCTAAACGTCGTCACATATTTGATACTGTTTCATCTTCCTCCGCTAACGAGATTTGGAAATTTCTTAAGACCATTGGTATTGGTAGGTCAGACAAACCCGATATTCATCCTGCTATTTGTTTGAATAAGTTAAATCAACATTTCGTTGCTTCAGATACTCTCGACAATCTCTCCAAACTTCGAACTGTTGACTATCTGTCGTCTTTATCGGGTCCTTCTGTTAACTCTTTTCAATTCTTGCCTCTTTCGGTCGATGAGATCAAACAAGCTATCCTGTCAATAAAATCTCAGGCCACAGGTTGCGATTGCATTAGCCGTCGAATGATTTCCATTCTTTTGGATGAACTTCTTTCTCCTCTCTCTCATATTTTAAACTTCTCTCTCTATTCTGGTACTTTCCCTTCTTTATGGCGCAATGCTTATGTTCGCCCATTACCTAAAATTTCAAATCCCTGTCTTCCTAATCACTATCGTCCTATCTCTATTCTTCCCTTTATTTCTAAAGTGCTTGAGTCTTGTGTCTACCAACAGCTGTCGAAATTCATACACGGTAACAACTTCTTAAGTCCATATCAATCTGGGTTTAGAGCGGGTCATAGCACAGTCTCGGCACTTCTTAAAGTATCTGGTGATATCAGGCAGGGTATTGAAAATACTTTGGTTACTGTTCTGGTGCTTATTGACTTCTCTAACGCCTTCAATGTAGTTGACCATGACATCCTTTTAGCTATTTTATCTTATTTCAACATTTCATCGGGTGCGCTAAGCTGGTTTGCTTCATACCTTCGGGGGCGTCAGCAATCTGTCCGGGTTGATGAAAGATCGTCTGAATGGTGTAATTTACAGGCTGGTGTCCCGCAAGGAGGGAAACTTTCTCCTCTTCTCTTCTCTCTTTTTATCAATTTCTTAACACCTGAGCTTGGCTGTGCGTATCATTTGTACGCCGATGATCTGCAGATTTATACTCAGTCCAGGGTGGAGAACCTGTCAACTGCTATTGATGATGTAAACCGAGACTTAAAAGCTCTACAGAATTGGGCGTCTAGGTTTGGCCTGGCAGTAAACCCAACAAAATGCCAAGCCCTTGTTTTGGGTAGCCCGTTTATGATACGTAAACTTAACTCAGAAGTATTACCCTCTATTACTTACAATGGATCAGTAATTCCCATCAATACCGACGTCAAAAACCTAGGGTTACATATGGACTCTACACTGGAATGGCGAACACAAATTACGAAGATCTCACAAAAGGTTACGGGGACGCTTCGTGCCTTTTATCGGCTAAGGAATTTTTTGCCTGTAGCAGCCAAGACAGCGCTTGTGCAAACTTTAATTTTTCCCATCATCGATTATGCTGATGTGTGTTACCTCGACCTGAATGCAGATCTGCTCAATAAACTTGACCGTCTTCTCAACAATTGCATTCGATTCGTTTTTAATCTGCGCAAGTACGATCACGTGTCAACTTTTCGATCCCGTCTGAATTGGCTGCCAATACGTCAACGACGCAGTCTACATGCTTTAACCACCTTGTTCACCATTTTGAAAGGCACGGATTCTCCATCGTACCTAAAGTGTCATTTTCAGTTTATCCAACCGACGCTTGATCGTAATTTGCGGTCGTCTCGTAATCTTCTTCTGTCTTGTCCGGCTCATACTTCTAGTCTTGTGCACTCTTCTTTCTTTGTCCAATCTATCCTCTTTTGGAATGCCCTCCCTCTTGAAATTAGGATGGCTAAAACCAAAGCTGCTTTTAAAGCCAAATTGCGTCGTCACTATATTATGCTATTGGCAGAGTCAAACCGCTAGTTTTATTTCCTCACTGTGACAAATATTATGTATAAGTACTTATGTAGATATTTTATGTATGTTTATATAATAAAACTTATTTGTGTAAGTTTAAATAGATTATGATTATTAGATTTACTTAGATAAAATTGCGTAATATTAATTGTTTAAATTAGTAGGATCCCTTTTTTATTGTATTTTTGACCCACAATCCTTTATCTCTGCACTGCCATGTGGTTGGCTGGTAGATAATGCCTAGGGCATTAAGTCCGCCATTGTACCTTTTTGTGCATAAAGTGTTTATAAATAAATAAAATAAATAATTTAAGGTACCTCTGACATTGCAAACGTCCATGGGCTACGCTACGGTAATCGCTTACCAACCAGCGAGCAATATGCTTATTTGTCAGCCAAGTAGTATAAAAAATAAAGATTTGAGACAAACAAGGGTAGAAATTAATTGTAAAATAATAGTCCTATCAGGTTCCGTATTTTAACGATAATGTGCCTATTGTCTCTGCCTAGTACATACACTTTACAGTTGGAATGTTACATAGAATTTTATGCTGTAGGTATAGGTATAGCTTATTTTGCGTTATTTATTCTGCCTGAAAGTTTAACAGCTTGGAATTTATTATGAGTAGCAGAAATATGCTTTAAAAACTAGAATCACATTATTCGATATTCGGTTGCTTATTTCAAATGGACAAACTAAATGAAAGTTGCGTCTGGTCATTTGTCATTGGGTGTGCGGCAGCTCGCGCCCGGTTCCGACCGTTGGAGTTCCGGTTGCAAGCTGCTTTTATTAATATTCCCAGCGAATCCGCGCTTTATTAGCAAACAACCGTCATGTGGCGGATAAATTATTAATGTGGTCACAGCCCAGCTTGTGTTTTGTGACCCATTTTTAAAACAAAATTCATGTCCAATATGTTTTCGCGCGGACTAATGTTCTTAAATGATGGCCTGTCAACGCAGCAGTAATAAAGTCACTCGTGCAATATGCATGTTTTGCACAATTCGTTTTGGAACCTTTTTAAATAAAAAATACAGACATAAGTTAAATTTTCGTCATTTCCTATCAATTATTAAATAATAGTTTACTATCATTTTAAAGTAATTAAAATCTTCATTTAAAGCACAATTATTTCAGTCTTTAATTAAGTAAGTCTTTATAATGTTAAGTGCAAATTTATAAATAATTTCCTAGAACTTAACAAATTATGATGCGCACTTATTAATAAATTTACTTCAAAGAGCTTTTTGTATTTAGAATTAAGACGGGAAATTAATTTTTCATGACAAAAAAGGCAGCCAGTTCCTACTTCATTAAAATTCTTTTTGGCCAAAACTCGATAGCCGCAAGAATGAACTTTTCCCATTTCTCATTTTCGTAATTACTCTTAAATCTCCTAATTGAACAAAACTTAAAATTATGGGTAGCAACCGCTTAACAAAAATAATTTGAATTATTTGGCAATAAATTCTCGTGGGACGCGCGCGTCCTTAAAGTTACGTATCTACTTGTAAAAAGAATGTTTTCTTTTTCTAGTGGAACAGTTTTAATTTCTAACAACATTTTATGATTTTTGCATAATTTTTTTGGTGTATTCATGTTGAATATTTTGCACAATAAATTATAAGTCTCTAACTAAAAGTTGTTTTAAAATTTACTAGAGAATCATACTATAGATCTATATGTTAGATGGCTTGCGCAAAAAAATATATATATTGGAAAATTCTAAAAAGTAGAGGATACTCACGATAGAAACCGCTGTCATAAAGCTAGGTTATACTTACCACCCTCTAGAATTAAAATGCTCAACACAAGTCCATGTTATATGGCAGTTAAAATATTTAATCATTTACCAACCACCAATATAAAGAATGCTGATTGCATCCAATCGTTTAAGAGTAAATTAATACACCATCTGGTCTAACATTGTTACTACTCTGTTAAAGAGTTTCTAGAATGTTGATACTAGACCACTATTTATGATTTATGCATCTATTTATAAGTGGTCTAACAATTGACAACTAAATATTATTAAGTGCCTGTTGTTTTTTGTCTTCTTTTGTGATGTGAACTATGTATTCTTTTGCTAATGCCTTGCTCTTTATTTCTTGCTGTTCTTTTTATGTTAAATAAAAATACAAAAACACAAAGAAGGTATCAATGTCAAAGAAGTAATAGAAAAATAAACAGTTAGGACAATGGGTGAAGAGAGAAATGTCGAAGAAAATAGACTTTTAATGTTTTAGTAAAACCAAGGTTTAGGCACGAGATCTCGAATAAAACGAGCGTCACGTTCAAGTGAGTGATATCACGTCCACGGCTCATCAGCGGCTGTGCGTGACGACTTTAGTAGAAACAGATTTCACAACACAACCACCAACAACGGGCCTAACGAATCTACGTATTTCTACAAAAGAAAAGTGATATAAATGAGGTCTTCAGGTTCTTGTTATATTGGTACATTTAATAAATACGCAAAAGAGCTGGCTGGTGGCGCGAAGCAGCTAAGTTTTCTTGCTCGTAACTTTATTACACTATTAGTGTTCGCGTGACGAGGAACCACGCTTTCTTTAATATATATATTTCACAGACATTTCACACAACGTCCTCTGGTCCCAAGCTAAGCTTATATGCTTGTGTTATGGGTACCAGAATACGGATATAATACATAAACTACTTTTCTTTTGTAAATACATACTTATAATACATAGTAAGCACCCAGACGCAGTACAAACATTTGTATGACAATTAAAAACATCACACAAATGATTGTCCTGACCGGGAATCGAACCCGAGACCCCATGATCGGCAGTCCGTTATATGAACCACTACACCACGAGGCCCGTCTGGCAATAACAAATATAAAAAACAAATAATATTATTACGAGTATTTGCAATGATAGTTGAATCAAAATATCTTATTATCTTGCTGTGGCAAACGTACATACAAAAAAAGTAGCAGTTGCCTGGTACTTGAAACTCCATTATAATAAAATGATGCATAAATATCTTTTATCTTCAAGAAAATACAATACTTGATACGAATATATTTAATGTAATAAATTACAGTTTTAACAAGACAGTAAATTTAAGTAAGTGATTTACAAAAGATAATATAACCTTCCACAAAATATAGGCGCTCACAAATAACTCGACGGCAGTCAGCGAAACGAAAAAGTAATAAAACTGCCCATGTATTTTTAAATATACTAAACAACAACAAAATGTCTCAAGAGAGGATCATAAATCTAAGAGGAAACGCCCATTTTAAATAAAGGGAATCTGCTGCAATGCATCACCTCGCCAGTAATAAACTTCGCATAAGATTTTACTCCGTTCCTTTATTTCAATAACCCTCAGCTCGTTGAAAACTTTGAGTATTATTACACTGTTTGAACGTAAAAAGGAAAAGCTTCCAGTGTTACTGTTCATCATTATGGAGTATCTTTAAAAGTACTGTTAATGTCGACGGAGTAGAAATATATGTATCGTTGTTCTTGACATCAAATGAATACTCTTTTTATTCACATTAAGGCTTTGAATTTGCTTACATTTTCTGTGGTAAATTATTCGTTAGATTACCATATGTGTATTTATAGAAGCAGATGGAACAAGGTTTAAAATCAAGAGAAATTACTCTTTATAAGTTTTAGGAATATGTTCTCATAATGTATGTAATGTTTGATTGTTAATTATAAAGATGGAAGCTGACTGACTGGCGTATTAATGCTCCGCTAGAATATCTAGGAAGTTTATAGGCAGGTTCTGTTTAGAAAGCTAGAAAGCGTTTTTTGAAGTAATACTTATTTTGACAAGTTAAGGTGGGCATCAAATGTCTCGCAACCCAGTTGCGCGATCGTTATGGTTTTTACTGAAATCGCCATCTGATTCCTACATCGGGTCGACCGAAGTTCTCATTACTTTGTATGGAAAGTGGGTGTAGCTAAACAAAAAAGTGATCGCAGTATTGGTGCCGCTCACGGCGTGGCAGGGTCGCGCCGGTTCGTGAGACCCGCATTTGACATGACGCGTGAGCGGTGTGATCGACATAAATGTATTATGGTCTTCTTTTAAGAACGTGATAATTGACATTAACTTTATGGGTCGCGAGCCGCGGTCGCACGTCGCATATTATGGTTGCGTACCTTCGACAGCTATCTTGCATACACCGTCACAAAAAAACCAACTGAAGCTAGTTACAACGGTTATGGATAATGTGAAGAATGTTTTAGAAAAATCTTTATTTAATTATTCCAACTTCTTACGTATCTACCCACATAAGTACACGCACATTTTTATGTCCATAAACTTAGTTATTTTCTACGTAATATTATTGTAAAGAAAATTGAAAATAATATTCTAGAATGTTCAATAGTAGATAATGTGCGGAGTGTATATTGTTCAACTGTAGCACTGTACAATGTACATGTACCTATACGAAAAGATGAAACTCTACGTCATTAGCTTTCTTCCTGTGCTTAATAGAGTTGATAGCGACTCGACAGGAAGTCAAAAGATTGCTTTCAAAATATGAACACTTCGTTCTGTCTTGTTAGTAGATGGACTGTATGAATAGACGAATTTATTTTGCTCATTCATAATAAGAACAATTTATATTTTAAATAAAAGAAATAATTGAAATGTAGAGAATATCCATCCACCCATCAACCTTTCTCAGTCCACTGCTGGACATAGGCCTCCCCCATAGAACGCCACAACGCGCGGTCCTGCGCTAACTGCATCCAGCGGCCCCGGCGTATTTGACGATATCGTCGGTCCACCTTCTTGCCGGACTGTTGCCGGACTGCCGTATTGGGCCGGACTCGGCATCAACATCAACGGCGAATACATCACTCACCTTCGATTTGCAGACGATATCGTGGTCATGGCAGAATCCCTGGAGGACCTTGGCACAATGCTCTATGACCTCAGCAGTGTCTCCCAAAGGGTTAGTTTGAGGATGAACATGGATAAAACCAAGGTCATGTTCAATGTACATGTCACCCCAGCACCAGTATCTGTTGGGAATGCGATTCTCGAAGTTGTCGATCATTATGACTACCTAGGACAAACAGTCCAGTTAGGCAAATCCAACTTCGAGAAAGAGGTCAACCGACGAATCCAACTCGGCTGGGCAGCATTCGGGAAGCTGAGGCACATATTCACGTCCAAAATACCTCAGTGCCTGAAAAGAAAGGTCTTTGACCAGTGTGTGTTACCAGTGATGACTTATGGAACTGAGACGTGGTCTCTGAATGTCGGCCTCATAACAAAACTCAGAGTCGCGCAGCGTGCTATGGAGAGGGCTATGCTCGGTGTTTCCCTACGTGATAAGATCCGGAATGCGGAGATCCGTAGAAGGACTGGTGTGTACGACATAGTCCGAAGATTAGCACACTGAAGTGGCAATGGCAGGCCACATCGCTCGACGATCTGATGACCGTTGGGGACGGAAGGTCCTCGAGTGGCGACCACGAACCGGACGACGCAGCGTGGGGTGGCCCCCAACAAGGTAGAGAATATAGCAGGGGCGTGCGCTCTCTATAGGCAGAAAAGCAGTGCTTTACTTGCCATTCACAGATATTTTAATAAAACGTTCTTTGTGACTGAGTACTGCGACGCATACTCAGTGTCATATTACTGTGCACGCCACTGGAATATAGTTAGTATTAAATACTTCATTGTACAGACTATTTTGTACAGAAAATAAAAAAAAAACACAACTAAAGAATTGTTGTAAATAGCAATAACGTATTCATGCTTCATCAACATTTTTTGTAATTTTACTTGTTTTGGCACATTAAGAAAACAAATGAAAGTAAATTTTTAGGGTTCCGTACCCAAAGGGTAAAAACGGGACCCTATTACTGAGACTTCGCTGTCCGTCCGTTCGTCCGTCCGTCCGTCCGTCCGTCCGTCTGTCACCAGGCTGTATCTCAAGAACGGTGGTAGCTAGAGAGTTGAAATTTTCACAGATGATGTATTTCTATTGCCGCTATAACAACAAATACTAAAAATAAAATAAAATAAATATTTAAGGGGGGCTCCCATACAACAAACATGATTTTTTTACCGTTTCTTGCTCGATACTAATAACGTTGCCTTATGTTGCATAGATAATGGTACGGAACTCTTCGTGCGCGAGTCCGACTCGCACTTGACCAATTTTATGAACCTTACTACCTTACTACTACTAAACTTACCTACGACGTCGTCATATAAAATCGACACCATGAAGTTAGTTACAGACGTACGAGATGGGCGACCATCATGCTGCAGTTACTTACAAACGTAGGATACCTAAACACATACCCTCACATTTTTGCTTAAGGGCCTACATCAATATTATCGTATATCATCGCCGACACGTACATATTAACACAGCCAGTAGGCACAGAAAATGAAGAATTAGGGATACTTTTCCTATTTACTCAAAATCTACTAAATATATTTTAATTCTGATCCAAGTGTTTCTATACATTATAGAGTTACCTATGTTTTTAAAGTTATTTCATTAGTTAAGACCGACAAATGAAAAAAATAAAAAAATGGAGAGGTTGTTTCGCCAAGATTTTCTATCGAGAAAACTTTTTTCAATCGCGTTTCTGAGTTTATGCGATCCTAGATCATATATTGAAAAAACATATACTTAAAAATTAGAGCTCTAGCCATTCAATCTAAAGAAACAATGAAAACTTCGTACATAGAAAAATGCACGAAGCTATTTTGGTATCCTCTTAATAGTGTTTGCCACAACTCTGTATAGAATAGTGAAAGTAATATCTATATTCTTTATTAACGCTTTCAGAATCTCGTGTTAACTATAGAAAACACGTAATTCTGAAAGCGTAATAAACTCATTGATTTTAATTAGAAAACCAAGGCTTTTACGTAAAATGTTCGTCAGTATTTCATAATATTATTATAGTATTAGTATATTACACCACAGTGTTGATTTAAAGATACATTATTATGATAGGTAAGTACACACAAAACACACGTCACTCAACGATATCACCCCTTACGGGCATGTACAGGTTTATGCATTATATACACGTGTTGATATCTTTACTTATTAAAAAACAAAATCGTTATTCTTGTATGCATGTCCCTGTGTGAGCTTATATCTTCAAAACTACGCAACTGATTTTAAGGGCTTACATCAATATTATCGTCGACATGTACCTATTAACACAGCTAGTAGCCATAGAAAATGAAGAATTAGGGATATTTTTTTTGTTTAATCAAAATCTACTAAATATATTTTAATTCCGGCTTACGTGTTTCTATATATAATAGTTACCTATGTTTTTAAAGTTATTTCATTAGTTAATACGCGATTATAGACCCACAAATGAAAAAAATAAAAAATTAGAGAGATTGTTTCGCTAAGATTTTCTATCGAGATATTTTCTTTCTATCGATTTTTTCAATCGCGTTTCTGAGTTTATGCGATCCTAGATAATATATTGAAAAAACATATACTTAAAAATTAGAGCTTTAGCCATTCAATCTAAAGAAAAAATGAAAACTTCGTAAGTAGAAAAATGCACGAAGCTATTTTGTTATCCTCTTAATGCGTATTAATAGATAAAGCGGTTCAAGAGGATGTTTTTTTGTACAATTTGTTAGGGTTTGATTTCCAAATTTTACGCGTGCGTAGTTGCGAGCAATAGCTGGTTTATATATATCTAATACCTTTATAAAATTCCTGTCTTATAAACGACATTCTCGTTTCACTGTGTTTGCCACTATTCGACACGGCATCTTATGAAATTTTGTGTAGGTGTTGGTTCCAGAATTAAATCCCTAAAAGTCCCAGCAAAACAATAGTTTACATCTCTTGCAGATTTACTTTAAACACACAAAATTTAATAAGATTTGTCTCTGCCGTTTTGGAGGAAAAAGACACAAGAATTTGCTTTATAACATCCCTATGTTATAAAGCAAATTCTTGTGTCACTATGACCCACGATGAAGTTTTAAGCATCTATTTTATGGACAAGCTACATTCTCCAGCCCTTTAACGTCCCACTGCTGAGCACAGGCCTCCTAAACTTTGGGAGGGATTATGGTCTACTGTCTATGCGCTGACCAGGCGTGTTGGCACAGGGTTTATTTTCCAGGTTTCCGTCTCTCACAGAGGATGTTATCTGTGTATGCAATATCCCTTAGCTGACTTTTACAGCACCCTGGGGAAGAGATGGGGTGGTGACACTTGTATTCTTAATCCGTCACCACATGGAAAAGCTACATACGTTAATAAATGTAAGACACCATGTATAGGTAGGTATTTAAGAAGTGTTATAGGTGGCCATTTTTATTTTTGCGAGCTCCTGTCGACTTCTAACAATGTGAATGACGTCGGGTTCAGAGAGAACGCAGCAATGATTGATGAGGGAATTAATTAATACGCCACTTCCTTTTGGAGCTCAGAAAAAAAAAACAAAATCCGTGGCTCATGGCGTAAATACAATTTCGCTAGTTTTACTTTGATTGAACAGTGATTTTAACATGATATAAATCAATCTTAATTAGTTATTCTTGTGCAGATTTCTTTAGGTTTAGGTAATTAGTATTTTATTAGAAACCTACGTAATACTATACGAGTTTTAAAACCTTTGTTTAAAGATTAAGTTCATGTTACATAATTAAATAAATAAATGATTAAATTAATATAATTTCATTCTAAAATCAGCTTTTACACAATAATATTTAATGAAATTTTTCATTGTGATAAAGTTTTATTCCAAAATAAGTACCTAATTGTTTGATACTTTTCATAATACTTAGTATATACTATCAAAAATCTGAGCTGTAGAGAGTTGGTACTACATATTAATTATTCGTAATTTAGTTGATCGCAATTTCATACTTGTGGAATTTAGAAACCAAACCCTCAGAAATTATACAATAAAATAAATACCTTCTTCTTGAACCACACTATTTATAAAAAAAAGATATATCGAAATATATTTCGAAGTTTTGAAAATTTAAGCTCACATATAAACATAAAAAGATAACGATTTTGTTCAATATTAAGTAGATAAATACCACTTATATTCATTTCAATAAACGTTGAATAAAATGTCTGTAGCGAAGTTAGTTAGTATGGAATTATTCTTTTACAGAAACTGGCAAGAAAACTTATTTAAATTATCATCTACGCCATCTATTTAGCCGATAGATGCCATATTTTTCAACCCTTTTTCCAGTCTGTTTTCAAAGTTTTAATTAGTGCCAGAGGACATTATCGAGTCCGTTTCTTCAACCATTGCAATTGCTTTTTTGGATCATTCAAGTTTTTTTTATAAATGCAACTGATATTTTTAGTAAAACCGTGAAAATATTTATTATTGTTTCTATACACAAAAACTACTGCATCAAATTCAGTAAGGCTTAATTAAATATACGAGAAATGATCTAATTATTTCAATTAAAGATCCTTTAATTTTAAGATCGAAGTTGTCCTCGAAGATCAATACGAAGTTGAAGACAAAAATTATTATGAAGAGGTAAAGTGTATAATATGTATGTGTAGGACAAATTCCAAAAGTTCTAGTCAGACACAAAAATTTTTTTACTAATGGGAAGCTAAGTACATTTTTCCTGATTGCTACAGGCTAGTTATAGAAACCAGTATTTAGGCGGACGATTTTCAAGCAACAGCTAGACAAGATATAAATTTAACAGACTACGTGCATAAAAATCTTAAAAATGAACAAAACACCAAGTTGCTTTCAGCAATGACTGAGTAGACACGGTGTCAAGTACAGAAAATTATGTCCATTCATTCGCCGCTCGCGAGGATTACAAAACGAGGTCGCATCTTCACCATCTGACTTCAACTGATGACAACTTTAAGCTGTATAATGTTAGGCCACTAATTAATATTCGTTGATACACAAACTGTACTTTTCATTGATTTTGAGCACTTCAAATAATAAGTAAATAATTTGCTTAGCCTAAAAAACTAATAACTAAAAGACCAGTTTTAAATAATAGTTGATCCTGAATAGCCAAATGCTTTTATAAATTACTGCATTTAAGTATTTTGTCGTATAGGGGAAGGAAGAGACTATAGAGCGCCATCTGCTACGATCCAAACATACTTCCTTGGCTTCATCCACACTCATACATCTGGCCGTACATGCCCGACGGTTGTAAGTGCTACTACGCATTTTTTCTTTTTTGCGTATACCGGCGATGACATCGGGGTATAAGTTGACCCTTTGAAAATGACGTTCACTCATTTTGGATTTATGTAGATACGAACGAAGCTAATGAAAAAGTGTCAAAAAGAATATGTAAAAGGATAATACTACTCTTTGTATACCTATTCCTTAAGTAGGTAGTTATAACACCATACTTATCTATCCTCAAAGGTTCCGGGAAAAGTGTGTTACATACACATTTCGACAGTAATATTTGCTCGCTTAGTTTTGTAATAACATTTGATTTATATAATGTGGTTTGTTCGCAATAGTTGAGAAAATATTACTATACTAACCAATATTACTATACTAGCACTTCTTCCCTTTGCTATTTCAGATTAGTGCATCTAGTACAAAGCTAAGCTACTTTCTTACAATAATTCTTGCTGTATGCGTGTTGTATGTATCATAATCATCATCTTAGCGTTGTCCAGGTAGCATCCTCAGCTATTGCTTCGGAGCCCGGAGTGCGCTTTCCGGCTTTTCCTTGTGTGTGCGTGTTGTATGCATGTTGTATTGTAATCACATTAGCTAGGGCTCCTAATATTGTTTGTGTAATTACTGGAATGGAAGTCCTTGTGACTTAAGAGTATAAAAATAGATGATTTATTCTCAGATCTACTTAATATAATAAGAATAATAATCATATAATAATATCTTTATTGTCTTTCCACAACCGAATATTACATAACACAATATAATATAAAACACTATGCTATGAATAACAAAAGAAAGGAAAAAAATAAGGAAAAGAAGAATCTCACAGAAAGCAGTTAAACAGTTTCGGCCGTGGATAGCTGGTGTCTGAGACAGGTAAAATATTACCTGTGATACAGATCACCAGGTCTCCACTCGAACCTAGTAACAATGGCAACTTAATTAGCTAAGTAAACAAAGTAATAGACGACTAGAAAGGGAAGAATAAAGAATATGTTTTCTATATGTGATGTGTATGAGGTGTGTATGCAGTATGTGTATCAATAAGATTAAATACGCTCAAGAGTACGAGATGTGTATGTATGTGTAAATGTTTCTACGTGCAAGGATCAGGAGTAACCATGATTATTATGATCACTCCAAAATTTTTAAAAGCTCTTCTGATTCTGCATAGCTTTGTTTAAGAAGCCATGCCGTAAGAACAATATTGCAGTTGTATTTGCTAAGGTGGGCAATTGACAATTCTCTGTGAATTTTTTTATATAAATAAGGACCCAGAAAATAGAAGAATCTGCGACTGAAGGATGTTTTAATTTGGGGTAATAGAGTAACAAAATTATCGCTTCTAGATGGGGATACCGGGAAAACAATAAGTGGGTGTTGTTTAAGAATTGTTGTTAAATTTCATAAAAACCAGTGAAGCCGTTTCGGAGGAGCACTGTGTCACGAGAATTTTTATAAAAGATTCATTATACTAATTTTACATAATATAAATAAAATAAAATAATTCCCCCGGTGCATTTTGATCTCCCTATTCATTCATGAATGGGACCAATTAAGTGTCGGTTCTCAACTAAATGTAGATGAAATCAGGGACTCGCGTTCATTGCCGTTTTGAGCTATTCATCGCAATACAAGCTAGTTTAATGTCAGTGTACGAAATGTATTTACATTTAATTAAAAACATATATACATATGTATATATGTTGTAATGTTTGAATAAAACAAAATGAAATGCATCATAATTACTGTGTGGATATTGTTAAAAACCGGTCAAGTGTGAGTTCGATTCACGTAGAAAAATTTTCGAACCATTATCGTTATAATATTCGTCATTATATCAAACCGTAATATTCTTATCGTAAAAGTATATCATCAAAATACGCAAAAACTATTCGTTGTATGGAATCTCCTTTACTACTTGTTTAATTCTTGTTTTTAGTATTTATTTTGTGAAAACTTCAATTATCTAGCTATCACGGTTCACATCCTGGTGACTAATGTAAGGACGAATGCATCGACAATGAAATCTCAGTAACAGGATCCAGTTTTTACTTTTGCCATGGAACTCTAAAAACAAGCCTGTTGCGCTTTTGCCGCATACCTAATCGCTGAGTGGTGGTTGTAGCGTTCTATGGGAGGGGATGATTTTTGACGATGGATAGTTGTGATTTAAGACCTCAAATCAATTAACTCAATTACTTATGTATTCATTTGTAGAACCGATTTTCTCACAGTATAAATTTCAGATAAATGTACGACAAATTCTAGTTGACTCCATTGAAAAATGCGATGTTATCTCCTTGTTACTAAGTTCGTTGTTAAATAATTAATGATCTGAGATAAATTTCTTCCTTAAGAAATATATAAAACGTTGAAAGAGTATTCTATTGTTTTTATTCAGAGAGAATTAGCTTATGAAAGCTATTCAAATTTGCAAGAGATTCAATTTACATAACGAGCGATTTGTACCTCATAGAGATTAAACCTTCAGGCCTCCGTTTTGTTTGTAGAATAATGTGGCCGTTTTTCCTTTCTGCAAGGATTGCTTCCTTTTGTTAGCTTCCTTTGGCATATTCTTAATTGTATTTGTTACAATCGATCGCTATATTTTGATTTAAAAGTTACGCTCCAGCGTTTTAATATATTTTATAAACATACCAAAAGAAATATTAGTTTTACATTTACGTTAAATGGAATGTCGTATTTAGATTATTACTAGCTGTCCCGGCAAACGTTGTTATGCCATACAAAAAAAAAGAATTGAAAAATAGATGTTGGCCGATTCTCAGACCTACTGAATATGCATGTAAAATTTCATAAAAATCGGTCAAGCCGTTTCGGAGGAGTACGGTAACTAACACTATGACACGTGAAATTTATATGTAAGATTATACTATAAGTAAAGAAAAAAAAATACTTATAAAAAACCTTCTCCTTTTTTATAAGATCAGATAAAATGTCAAGTTTTTATGCTTATTTTGTATTTTATCATATTCATATTCATGGACAATTCACAGAACGGCCTCTGGTCCCGAGCTAAGCTTATAATTATCCTTGTGTTATGGGTACCGAAATACCGATAGAATACCTAAATCTACTACCTTTCTTTTGTAAATTCATACTTATAATACATAGAATACACCCAGACGCAGTACAAACTTTTCTTATAAATATCATACAAATAATTATCCCGAGCCCCGAGCGGGAATCGAATCCATGACCTCGTGAACGGCAGTCCGTAATATGAACCAAACGACCAACAAGGCTCGTCAAAAAGCAATCCTTCTAACAAAAACGAATATG
The DNA here is from genome assembly GCA_916999025.1 of Orgyia antiqua. Taxonomy (NCBI): domain Eukaryota; kingdom Metazoa; phylum Arthropoda; class Insecta; order Lepidoptera; family Erebidae; genus Orgyia; species Orgyia antiqua. The sequence goes on from OU779862.1 coordinate 29,353,228, forward strand.
TACAATGCATATTAAAACTAAAAACGTGATATTTATGAAAATACATTTTATATTTTAATCAGCGAAAAGTTTTTATCGAAGTTACAAGCGAGATTATCAATGATCGTATTAAATGTAAACGAACCCTAACAGACGCAATTAAAACGAGACAGAAACGGCACAATTGGATGGGGGCCACATCTTTGCCTCTTCAAGGTTCAAAGTTTTAATTCGAGTCTAAAATCATCGTGCCGCTGGTATTTTATACGACACTGAATATTGTTTAAAATTTAGTCGTTAAGGAAATCATTTTAGTACAAATTTATTATAAAATGAATATTTTCTCTAGTAAAATCTGTCCATGTTACGGATTAAAAATACATGTGTCATCACTCCATGTCATCACCAAAGAAGCTGTAAAGTCCAACCTAAGGTAATATAAGTAGAAAATAGCATCAATGAGAGAAAGAAAAATCATAATTGTACTAAACCCTATCATCAGTAGACCTTCTGAAGTGAACTTGGCTCATGCCCAACAGTGGGAGATTAATGGGCTGGATACATCATAGAATTATTGAAACATAGTAAGAATGTTAATGAAAAAATACTTAAATAATTTTATTTCATTTATATGTAAAAAAAATGATTGTAATTTTATTGTCGCATCAAAATCTGTCGCGTAGTTTTGAAGATACATATAAGCGCACATAGGGACATACATATAAAATAACGACTTTTTTTATTATAAGTAAAATGATCCTAAAAAAAAGTGCAGTGTTTTGATTCTACCGCACAAACTTTTAGATGATTCTTTCGCACTCAGAAAATAAGTTATTTATTTGAGATGTCATATATAACTTAAAACACTCATTCCTTAACAAAATGTGCAAAAAGTATAATATTTTTGGTCTAATATACAGGGTAATAACATTTGTTCCAAACGTTGTACTGTATCTTTTAGCTGTAAGGGATTACAAGCTTTGTGTGAGAAAATTCTTGAAAATATTAGGTCACCATACCTAACATTTTCAAGAAGGCTCTCACGCGAACAATGAATTTGTTTTCGTAATGCTTTGTAAAATAGGCTTGAAAGTTAATTGCTTTAAAAAGGACACGTATTTTTAAGAAACATTTTCATGTATACCTTTAGATTTTTAGTTTTTTTAGTAATAAAGGATTAATTTATCAAGTACTAGGTAATTAGTCCGTGTGGTGGCTTAGGAATACAAGTGTCACCCCTCCTTTTCCTTCCTAGGGTGTTGTAAAACCCAGCTAAGGGATATTGTAATAGTAGTTTTAGCTTGAAAGGTCGACAGAAAGACAGACAGGGTTATTTTTGCATTTGTAATATTGGTAATAAAAATGCCAACCTGAATGTGACATCATTCACCTTTCAACAATCTCTTTATATTTAGGTATCTGTTTTATAACAGCGTTGAGTGCACTTGGTTGTAGTTGAAAAACTAACACACTGTTTTAAATTGCAAACAAAGGTAACTCAATAATAGCACAAAAACGTCTGTTTACTGTGTGTTTTTCATGAATTTCGTCAACTGTAAATGTGAAATTCTATTTTTCTTTATCTGTGTAAATAAGTTAGTACTAAAATAACTGATGTTTTTTTTAAAATTTTTTACGCACTTGTCACGTGAATTAATAACTGTTTGAAAAATTTTAAAAATCGTTTCTACCGCGAAACCGTAAGTAATGTTTTAAAAGCCTTTTTAATTCATGAATATAAAAATTAAGAGTAGCAGCTGTTATTATGGATACATGGAAATATAGACAGGCGATTTAGCCCCTTAAAATTGTTGTGTAAAACAGGTATACATAGATGAGCGCCTAACAGAAAATTTCTTAGATCTCACGCTTGAAAAAAAACAGAGTCAAAATAAGCAAATATTTTTTTGCGTTTTCTAGCTCATTACCAAGATAAAATACGAACATTGTTTTTACTGACGACTCGCGAGTTATTGCAAACTGAAATACTGTTCTTGGACTGGGCTAATAGATTATATAGTGAGAATATTAGATACATAAGTATTACTACAATTATATACAAATTATTAATACAATTATTTGTGTGATATTCATAAATGTCATACAAATGTTTGTACTACGTCTGGGTGTTTTCTATGTATTTTAAGTATGTATTTACAAAAGAAAAGTAGTATATGTATTATATCCGTATTCTGGTATATACATCCATAACACAAGCATAATAAGCTTAGCTTGGGACCAGAGGACGATGTGTGAAATGTCCATGAATATATATATTTATTACTGAGATAGAATACATCTTAATAGATAATTTTAGAAATGTTTTCAATGTAATAATCTCTTTAATGCTATAGTTGAATTTTCTAGATCATTAGACTCCGATGAGAAAATATTCTATGAAAATTTCGCTATGCATTTGTTTTAATTTAGTATCTAGTTTTATACTCACTTTCTATTTACGTTTTACAAAACATTTCTGCAAAACATATGCTATTGTCTAACTATTCTACAACTGTTGTCTAATACTTGTGCGACTCCACTTGCGTATATTTTTGTGTTATCTACGATAAATATTATAATCTGTGTAATATGTTAATTAATAAGTTGATAAACTTGGATTTTATTTTATACATTTTCCAATATACAAACAATATGTAAAAATAGTATAAATATGCAAATATTAATTAAATGGATTGTAACTGAACATATATTATAATACCTAGAAAGTTTCAACTTTGAAATTTTATACCTCGTCGGTGCTTGTCAAATTGGGATTGTTCATAATTTTTGACCTGCTGTTTTTATATTATTTTTCGAAAATACAGACTATTTTAAGCAACTAATTTCAATATTATTGAAATATTCACTAAGTATATAGAATTTAAAAAAAAAATACTTAAAGTTATCATTTTAAATGTTGTGACGTAATTATTGTACGCGATCTGTGTATTGCCTTTTCCTGATAGACCTACGACAGATTGGAATACATTTTTTCAAAGTTGTCAAGTTGATTTAATAGACTAATTTCAACTCAACCACAGAGTAGTATATCCCTAAGACCGCCTTAATATTTTAAGTCCTTCATTTCAAGGGCAAATAGAGATCATTTGCTCTTTTAGAAAAATAATCGATAATATAGCAAATTTTCCGAAAAAAGCTAATGAATCATGATCAGAAACTCTATTATTCCCCGAAATGGATTTCGATTTAAGAGTTTAAAAAAAATATGAACAATGCCAATTGAGGTATGTGGAAATATACGCTTTATCGCGTTCGACTAATTGGATGTAACTTTTCAATGGGGTATTGCAATGCGGTTGTTGTTTGAATGGGTGACGTGCACGTACTGCATACAAGTGTGTGACTGTTTCACACTCCAATAAACCTATATCGAGACAATAATTGAATATTGTTTATTGATGATCGTCGAATTATTATTGGTTTCGGTTATTTTTTTGTAAATAAATAGTAACAAATATATATTGTTCGATTGTTACTTCATTTAATCGTATATTAAAACTGCAAATATCTAACGCAAAACGGATCAAACCATCAAAAACGAAACATTCCATTTAAAAACAAATACTTTTAAAATTCAAATTAAATTTCTCATTTTTAGCCAGTTTTTTTAAGATACAGAACATGGAGTAAGGATATCACGTTTATTAAATTAAAATAGGGTATTTCTAACTCATCAGTAAACTTTTTTTAATAAATATTCAAGGACATATCACACGACACCCTCTGGTCACAAGCTAAGCTCATATGCTTGTGTTATAGGTACCAGGTTAAGGATAGAATACATAATAATATGCTATTTTTCTTTAGTAAATATATTGTTATAGAACAGAGAAAGCACTCGGACGCGGTATAAACATTAAAACATTAGATGTTAAACTACAGAAATATACTGCAGTAAACATTTCCCTAGCTTTTCCTTATATACGAGTATAATTCGTACGCCAGTCTTTTTATACATCAGTTATCACCTAGAACCATTCGGTTTGTGGAGCTCAGCACACAACCACGTTATTTTATACTGTAAATATTTATGAGGGAAAGGAGTTTTCTTCGCGTCCTCCGTAAGCCTCCTGATCCAAAAAGACATAAACCTCTTGGGATTCAGTTCTAAGTTCACAAAGGCATGGCTCCGTTAAGTCGTATATATTTATTTATTTTACCTATATATTTAGGTGCGTATCTATTGAATACTGTTATAATTGTGTATTGTATTTTCAATCACACAAATAAAACTTTTAAATCTGCTGCGACGTTTTGGAGACCTTACCTTTAGCCACCATGGTCACGGGAAGTACTCTAAAAATAGATTTTACTATGAATTTTTACATTCTTCTTCAAAATCAACGTAACAGGAAAAAATTGTTTTTTTACATTTCACACAACGTCTTCTAGCCCCAAGCTCAGCTTATATGCTTGTGTTATGGGTGCCAGAATACGGATAAAGTACATATACTACTTTCCTTTTGTAAATACACACTTATAAATTGTAATACATAGAAACCCCCAGACGCAGTACAAACATTTTTTTCATTTAATTCATTGAGTACACCTACAATTGCCGCTTTATCCATATCATGTATCCATCCAAAGGTTGCCTGGTAGAAATCGCTTTAAGCGATAAGGTCGTCCATTGTACTACATTATTTTAAGAATATCCTGTAATGCAAAACTAAATGGTGTACAATAAAGAATATAATAAATAAATAAATAAATAAAATATTTGTATGACAATTAGAAAAATCACACAGACGTTGTGCTAGACACAGATTTTTCAGATTGTGTGTACGCGTTCATTCTTGAAGACACGTAGGTAACTTTAGCTTATCGAAATTATATTTCATAGACTAATAATGTATCGTATGACGTATAGATACATATTTCACACACACAAAGATATTTATGTAGCTTCAAGCTGCAACAGTGTGTATGATGCGCTAGATTTTAAACAAAATATACGCGTCTAAATCCGTAAAAAGTGATTTTCTTTGAATAAATGACCCACCTTGGGTGAGTAAATGTTAGACAATATTGGGTTTTCCGATTGATACAGTATTAACAATGAATAATATGTACAATATCTTTTGCTTATATTTACCAGCTTCTAGTTCTACTCAGAATTATGTCTGTTTTAATGGAGAAGTTTACTTCTTAGAGAGTTATTATCGTGATTTGAAAGTTTTGTTCAGGCTTAGGTTATAGCTATTCTGAAATTGATTAATGTTTATGTAAGATACAGTAAAATACACACAGAGAGACATCAGCAAAACCTTCTAAGCGTACTTGGCTGTCTTTCTCCGTGGCGTTTTCTAACTTAAGTTATAACCGGTAATTTTCAATATTTTATCTATCCTCGATTATTCCTACCAAAGTCAGACTAATTAATCTTAACATTTGTCCTGACTTGCATATCAATATGCTACTGATGGAAGATAGAAATATCTTATTGTTAAACGAGTATAATAATCTATCCGTAATCGTAGATTAATTATTGAAAATGGCCGTAAGACACTCAGCGCCATATAAAAAAATATGTTTAGTTCAAAAACTAAAAAACACGCTAGAAAATCCTAGAATTTTTTTAATATTTATTTATTGTCATTAATTACGCAAATAATACGAATTTCCTAATATTTTTATAATCTATCAAATTTCGTATCCTTAAATACCTACCTACCTACATAGATCACTGTTATATTTGACGTGTCGGACTCAAGGTAACACAACACACGTGTATTACAGACATATATAAAATAACCTACATAATACTACGAGTATATACGAGGGTGACTTCGGACAGAAGATTTCCACTAAGATTTTTATACGTAGATAAATGTGCCAACTGAAAGTAAGGGATGTCGGAAAATCTGTGAACGACTGACAGATTGGTAAAAGACTTTTTCCATTTCCCACTAAAATAATTTGCTACATTCTGTTACAAAATTAACAGTAATAATTTTGTTTCAAAGTATTTTATGATTCACTTAATAAGATATTGTTATAAAATGAGTTAGGAACAAACGGTATAAAGAGATGATATAAAAAACGAAAGTAGAGAAAAGTGAACAGAGCTCCGCGAGGTTTATGCAAATTTTACGCAAATTTTTTTAACTTGCCAAGTCTGTTTTCTTATTATTTGCGAACAACGGCGGCTAAGTCTTAATGTTATTCTGTTTGCCCTTAAAGATGTTTTTGAATAATATAATCCGAGTACTAAACTTGGACCATAGTGAAATATTAAAATGGTAAAATTATTATTTTTTTCTAACGGGAATTTAAAGTCGAGAATCAGCACATTATTTAAATAAACCTTGATAATAAGTACTATTAAAAATCGTATTATTCTTATGTCATATTTTCAGAATTTATTGTATCTATTTAATTTTTATTGATAAAGAAATGACCCAGGAAGGCTCAAAAAATAGCACTATCAATTAGCTTAACACGATCATATCGATCATATATAGCTTAATTTGGGCCCAAACAACAATGTTAAAATGTCCGTGAATATTTTTTATTTAAGGTCAAAAGTTTTCACTTAGTCAGTCTCGTAAGTTTTCCAAAGTTACTTAATAGTTATCTAAAGTTATGACACACGAGTCACATTTAGCTTTTAAATCAATAAAGAAAACTTTTCACAGATGTATGCAAGTCTTCGTGGAACTTTGACCTGAATTTGATATTATTCTGTGGAGAAGATAATTCTGTATAGAATATTTACATACAATGTGGAATAATATTAGTTTGAATATAGTTTTTTTTTTCTTATCGCCTCCTGCCCTGCCGGGCCATGATGGTGCCTTGAGCTTTACCATGACCCGGCGGGGGATGGCCCCATCAATCGGGGCCCGACCCGACTGGGGGAGCATCAGGTCTCCCTGTCGCGTTGCCGTGGCCGACAGCCACATTTGCCGCGGCGGGTCTCGGAATACCGACCCGCCGCGCGCGACCACCTCGTCGGGAGGAGCCGCGGCCGGCTACTGTGCGGCGACGACCCCTGCCCGGGTCCCTGCGGGGGGGGCAAAGTGCCACCAGAGCGTTCGCGCTCTCGCAGGGCCTCCCTCTTTGCCACCATCACCTCCCGAGAGTAGAAGGCGACTGCGGCCCAACACTGTTCGCTCTCGGCCATAGACGAAACCACGACCGAGAGCGACAAGTCCTGCTGGGCGTCCCAGGCTGTGCATACGGCAAGGGTGTGTTCTGCCGTATCCACGGCCCAACTTCCACAATTGCGGCAAACGGGATCCGACTCGATACCAACCACCTCCCACAGGTACTTGGCGAAGCAGCCGTGACCTGTGAGGAGCTGGGTTAGGTGATACGTCGGATCCCGATGCCTCGTCTCAACCCAGTCCCTCAGGACTGGGTGGACCGCCTCTTATGGTCTACTGTGCCGCGATGACAAGGCGTATTGACAGAGGGTTTATTTTCGAGATTTCCGTCTTTCACAGAGGATGTTATCTGTGTATAATATTCCTTAGCTGGGTTGTACACCACCCTGGGAAAAGGCGTGGTGACATTTTTTAATCAAAGTATGTCAAAATGAGTGGGTTTGATCGTTTTAATTATTTCAGCATACATTCATCTAAGCAGTAAAATTTTGTTATAATTTTAGGTCCTGTAGAGTTAATTGCTAGGAATAGCTCGGCTCTATGTACAGTTGAATTTAGGAAATAAAGATTAATTCTTATATATTAACACAGCTCTTGAACTAATACTTTATCTATTTGAAAACCCGCATCAAAATCTGTAGAGCCGTGTTAAAGACCTAAGTGGATATACAGAAATAAAAACTTTATTTTCTAATACGTATAAGTTGCTTAGTTCAAAAACTAAAAAACACGCTTGAAATTCCTGAATAATAGTTAAAATTATTGCATTGCCATTAGTCCTAAATATGTGTACAAAATTTCAGATCAATTCGACTAACTACTGCAAATGGATGAAAATTACTTTCAAACATTCCATTACATAGAGCTATTAAAAAGGTTATAAAGTAAGGACAAGCACAGTACTCAAAACATAATCGTTATGCTTAGTTTATAAGCAAAGAACTCTATGTAAAATATCTTTATATAGTAGTTAATTGTGATTACAATCACATCAGTTAAATAAATAGGCAAATGTATATTTACTATAGAAAATACAAAACCATATATATGTTGTATTCGAAACGTGATTCAATCTGTTTCAAATATAGATGTTGCTGGCGTAATTGACACCTGAATTGACAACTATAGGATACGCTATGTTTTAGGATAGAGACAGAAGTATTGACGAATATTGGATTTTAGTTAAGATTATAATGTAGTGACTATGTAGACTGCGACTTGCATTTGATAGATATGATAGACTTTCAACGTATAGAATTCAGATAAATTTGAAGTTTATCTCATACTAGTAATTTACCTCGGCTTTGAAAGACTAATTTGGTATAAAATATATATAGACCATGTACAACTGAGATTCCCGACTTCTAAACATATTTTTCAATTGGTCCAGTATTTTGGAGCCTATTGATTTCAAACAAACAAACAGATTTTTCATCTTTATAATATATCGTAGCAAATGGCGCTCTATAGTCTTTGCCTACCCCCATGGGAAAAAGGCGTGATGTTATAATGATGATGATGATAATATTAATGTAGACTAGCTAACGAAAGTGTTTCGCTATTACAGCTCCGTGTTGCAGTGAGAAACAAACAAAATAAGTAGGTAATCATACAACATTGCCCTGCGGTTCTAGGTAGGTATTGCGTACATACAATTCAGTGATTCTAAACTCTTGCCAGATTAAAACGGGTGTTACTCAAGATTATTGGTCGGAAAAACACTTTTATCTTGCGAAAGAAATGCTGTACATAAAATATTTGAATTTACATAGTAAAGTACACCATACCGTGTTTGCCGGAGCTGGCTGCCGCTATTGCGGTGCTAAGTATTAGGAGATGCACCAGCATACTCTCTTCTGGCGTGGCGGACGTACATCTAGCCGAAAGTATACCAGATACAGGCACTACTGAAACAATAATACAATAAATTATTGAAAGAATGCTACAAAATACGAAATGACGTAGTGGTCGTGGTCTAGTGATTTACGTAACGGACTGCCGTGCAGGTCGCGGGTTCGATTCCCGCTCAGGACTATCATTTATGTGATATTTGTAATTGTCATACAAATGTCTGTACGGCGTCTGGGTGTTTCTTTGTATTATATGTATGTATTTACAAAAGAAAAGTAGTATATGTATCCGTATTCTGGTATCCATAACACAAGCATAATAAGCTTGGTTAGGGAACAAATGAGATTGAATTGAAATGTCCATGAATATAAAAAAAACTAGGTGTTCTCACAGTTTCTCTTGTGTATTTTACTGATGGTTTAGTGGTATGAATGAAGTTTAAAATATATTAGCACGCTTACTGAATATACTCGTAGACATGAAGTTTCATAAGAATCGGTCAAGCTGTTTCGGAGGGGTAAACATTGTACTGGAAAATTGGTTAATACTTATACGATCACAATAGTTCAGTTGGTAGAGCGACGGAACGATATTTCAAGGTTACGGGTTTGAGGCCCGCTTGTTGTGATGATTTTTTCGATAAAAAACTATGTATAAATCTCCTTGTTATATTTATTATCCTATATACATCTCCATTACTAATAACATATCATTTAGTTTATTATATCTGGGACATAGAAGACACGATAAATAAAAATATAGACACTTATATTAGTATGCTAGGTGTGGTTAGCGCGACTCTGTAGTGACCTCACAATTTATATGGTAAACTACTACTACAATATTTTGATTGAAATAGATTTGTTCTAGTTGATTGAGCCATTAAATTATGACGAAGATAATTGTACGTAAAAATACGATATAAACTCAATCGAGTGACGAATATGGTGGCCTAATTTGATTACTGAAAAGCACGACCGCAATAAGCTCAGTTGGCAGAGCTACGGAACGGTATTTCGAGGTCGTGGTTTCAAGTCCCGCTTGCGGTAATCACTTTTTACACCATAATTTAATTTATTGAATGTAATTGATTTAAAATGAATATACGTAACAAGCTGCCCTCCGTAGCAACCTGTGAAATATCACCTGTGGTTGGTGATAGAAGACACGAAGAAGAATATAGAAATTTTTTTTTGCTATCTAATTAAACTAACTGTTGCCCGCAACTTCATACGTGTGACATTTGGAAAATAAAATACAAATTACACAATAAAAATATAGTTTTTAACGACTCTATCAATTAAACAAACCGCACCAAAATCCGTTGCGTAGTTCTGAAGATTTAAACTCACATAGGGACATATATACAGATATAACGACTTTTTTATAATAAGTAAGGATACGGAGAGCCACTTTTATGACAAATATAAAAATAGCTTCAAGATCAATGTCAAGTCAAGCTTTTTAAAGAAGTTTAACAGCGATGACATCATGGCATGATTTTTAGGGTTCCGTACCCAAAGGGTAAAAACGGAAATCCTATTACTGAGACTTCGCTGTCCGTCCGTCCGTCCGTCTGTCACCAGGCTGTATCTCAAGAACGGTGATAGCTAGACAGTTGAAATTTTCACAGATGATGTATTTCTATTGCCGCTATAACAACAAATACTAAAAATAAAATAAAATAAATATTTAAGGGGGGCTCCCATACAACAAACATGATTTTTTTACCGTTTCTTGCTCGATACTAATAACGTTGTCTTATGTTGCATAGATAATGGTACGGAACCCTTCGTGCGCGAGTCCGACTCGCACTTGACCAATTATTTTTACTTATTAAATTACATCACATCATCATAAAGATCTATGTAAGAAACAGAAGACAATATTCATAAAGTAATCTCAGAAATAAAATCCAATAACGTTTAACACAGACAATTTATTTCAAATAATGCCACATCGGAAATTAAATTAGGACATCAACATATTATATAATCTTTAAGCCTCTCTTCGACAGTCGTTATAAATTTTATTGAATACACAATGGTTAATACATTTCCACAAATTCCTTTTAAGCGTTATATTACTGTAGCGAATTAGAGAAATAAGCACCACAAGTACGAATAAGAGCTCTCTTTGTAAAATAAAATATAATTCCAAGAACTTGGGGGTTTGAATAACAACTCTTTAATTGAAAGTTTAGCAATTTGCTCTTACCCTCTCAAATGAACCCGAAGGAGTGCGGCCAACTCATCCAGCGCGTTTCAAAATTGAACGTAGGCAGATGCGCTTAATTACCAGACCAGATGCTGGCCGCCTCGTCTGAACACCGCTTATCTCTAGACGTACCTCTAAATAGAAGGCCACCGACGATATTTGGCTTCTAAGACTTCAATGACTTTTTTCAAAGTACCATTACCATAACAACGCCGGTAGTAATTAAGAAGTTAATTGCGAATTAAGTCATTAAGAATCGTCACAAATGATTATAATATCTCTTTGCTGAAGTATAACTGGCAATTACGTTGCAACCGTTTGTAGAATAAAGATAGTATTAACACTAAAGCATAAAAATATTTTATTTTATTTTACATTTTATTATTGACGGGCTTCGTGATGGAGTGGTTTATGTAATGAACTGCCGATCACGAGGTGGCGGGTTCGATTCCCGCTTGGGACAATCATTTGTGTGATATCCATAAATGTCATACAAATGTTTTTACTGCGTCTGTGTGTTTTCTATGTATTACAACTTACATGTATGTATTTACAAAAGATAAGTAGTATATGTAGTCTATCCGTATCTGGTACCCATAATACAAGCATAGAAATATAGCTTACTTTGGGACCAGAGGACGTTGTGTGAAATGTCCTGAATATTTATTTATTTTATTTTTTATTTATTGTACTTAAAAGTTGACGATAAACAATTCAAGTTTGTAATTATACAATAAAAAGATTTTAAAATTAGAACAGTTTCTTTTTAAGCTTGTAAAATTGAAATGGAGATATCTGAATAAATCTGTGATCCTGCGTATCAAATTCTAGGTTAGGTTTGAGTTTTCCAATAATGTTTCAAGTGCCCTCTTGCCAGACAGATATGAATCGTAGTCAAATAGAGATAGTTGAGTATAAAGAGGTCGTTATAGAGGCCGGGAGAGGTGGACGAGTCTTGTGCGATGTCATACGCGTAGAGTGAATCAAACTTCCTTATACATTTTATCTAACAGCTAGGGCGGTTGAGTTTATGTTCCTCGCCCTACTTGATTTAGTTTTGATGGCGGAAGGGAGCAGCTTTTAGATAAATGATTTCCAAGCACCCCTCTATACCGAGAAGTGATTTGGTGTTGTAGATTTGCAACAATGTTTTAGTTTATAGATATAGTTTATCTGTTGCATCGTTCATAAGAGACGTAATGAAATGGGTTTCATCTGTACATTTAACACTTAAGGACTCGCATCTGAATTTGTAACACGCATACTCGCTACCGGGTGCACTGGACCCAGTAATATATCCTATGTTCTTTTTTTTTAATGTATAATAAAAGTGAATGTTAATGAGTTATTTGGGAAATGTGTTAATATATAAAGACAATAGTGAATAAAATATTAATATTTATTGTTTTTTTCTTATTCAACGAGCTATTACAAAAAAATAACGTTTTTTACTATAACTATAGGACAATATTAGATATAATTGCAAAACTTTATGTGTTGTATTATTTAAAACAAAATTTTCTATATTTTCTTATACTAGTATAATGTACCAACTTAGACTAAATCACAATAAGAGATCAATAATTATAGAAAACAAAATAATCAACTCTGAAAATCAACGAAATTAAAACATCGTCTTTGGGATAAAATCTTTGTTCCATATTGTTCAGTCTCTTCCTACATCTAATTTATTCATAACAATTCGAACAAACGTGTTTTGTGTGTTCTCCACAAATTGCTATGTTGCATTTTACACAAAATATTTTGGTTTTTCGATCTATTTTCCAGTTACACAGACCGCAGCGCACTTTTCGTCCAGATGGTGGAGGTGGGTTTGATGCCACAGTTGGTTCGGCTTCTGGTATTATATTTCGAATACGGTTTTTGATATGCTGTGGAATGTTTGTGATCGAAATTCGTTCATGAAGGTGTGGTTGAATCAGAGAAATAGCCAAAGTTTTGATAAAATCTCTTCGTGTGAAGTTATCAGAAGGTGCTTTAGCCTTTTCAATAATGTAACTGTTCAGTCCGCCAATATTCAACAACCCAAAAAATATACAAAGTGGCCATCTTTGAGTTCATCTTGACACAGAATATGTCCCAGCCATCTGATCAACTACATCGACTCCACATTTGAAGGTATTATAATCGGTTATCATTTCAGGCTTCTTTTTTTCACCGGTTGTTATGTCTATTTTGGCATCATGGTGCATAGTAGATGCTAAAAGAACTACTTTGCCACGTTTGGGTACGTAAGATACCAGTGTGGTATTATTTTGAAATCCAAAGTAGGTTTCGTGGGCCTGTCTTCCTCTGGTTTGTGTAAACTGTTCAGGAATTTCTTTTTTGTTTTTTCTGAGTGTTCCTAAACATGTCAAGCTAAAGTCATCCAGTAATTCTGTTGCCAATGGAATACTCATGAACCAATTATCCATGACAACATTTCGATTAGATCCTTTTATCGGCTCCACTAGTCTTTTTACCACGTCATTCGGAGAGTTGCTGATTTGATATGGCCCTTCGTGTTGTTTACCAGCGTAAATTTCTAGATTCGACGTATAATAAGTTGTTGCATCACAGACGGCTAGTATTTTGAGTCCATACTTGGCCGGTTTGCTGGGAAGATATTGTCGGAATGGGCATCGACCACGGAAGGCTAATAACATTTCATCTATAGTAACATGCTCTCCGTGTTTGTAGTATTTTTGGATATTAGACACAAATTCCTCAAAAACATCTCGGATTGGCGCCAATTTATCGGTTTCTTTTCTTGTCTGCCTTGTTGTGATGTCGTCAAAACGCAGACATCTAAGCAAAAAGTGAAATCTAAATCTCGACATTGCTGATATGCAGATGTCACATCCTGAACCATCGGTTGCCCACAAGTCCTTTGTATTCAAGTGTGCTCCTCTTAACTTCCCGATATAAAAAAGAAGTCCCAACAAAGCGTTGAGTTCCTTCATGTTTGTAGGTTTACAGTCTCTCTCTCTTCCAAAATTATCTCGGACTTTTTCGGTCATATAAATATTAGTAAAACTCACTAATTTCGCCAAAATATCATCTGTGAATAAATGAAAAAATGTTTCTAGCGGCGTTGTCAAGTTCAATGCTGAACAAGGCCCTGGCACTTCACGTATGATATTATGGCTTCTTGTTCTTATGTTTCTTCCGGGTTCTTCAACATTCCATACGGTAGCTTTATCTTTACCCAAATAATAGCCCTTTTGTATAAATGCCAATGGAACACAATCTAAATCCGGACGACGAAGATCGGGTGCTGGTCGGCGAATGCCTTGCCGTGGCTGTGAGGTTATTACAGGGTCAGATTGTATATTTACTTCACCGTCATCGCCTTCTTGCTCGGATTCTGATTCATGCGCACTATTTTCTACGTAGTCTTCAGTCTCGGAACAGTCTTCATTTTCTATCTCTTCATTTAGGTATTCTTCCAATTCACTTTGTGTCAGGGGTCTATTAGTAGCCATTTTCTGTGAAACAAAGTATAAAAAGATTACTAAATAATAATAACATGATGGTATAAAATATTAACGTATTTAGTCGCTACCGGGTCCAGCGGACCCACACTCACCACACACGTCCGTAGCACTCACGCGCCGCGCGCTAACTGACGACTACGATTGCCATTCGCCGTGCTACACTATAGTTGAAAGGTACTAAGAACGGCAACGTCCCAAACGTTGTAATTTAAAAGTTATTAAATAAAAAACGAAGGACTGGGTCCGTTGGACCCATAAGCGAGTCCTTAAGTGTTAAGTGGATTAGATATTATTGCTCGTAACACCAACTGTGTTTACGGCCTTATATTTATTCGAGTACTTTTCGAATTTAACACCTAAAATAAAATTTGTTTTATGGGTTAAATGTGAAATCGTCAAGACAGTAGATACCAAAACAATTACTTATAATATATACAGAATACCTGAATATATACAGAGTACCTGAATGAACAAATTTTGTACCTCGTATTTTTAATACTTCTTTTAATGTATTATTTGGTGTTTGTTGTTATTGCGGAATAGATTGTCAACTGTCTAGTTATCAGGTTTCATGAGATACAGCCTTGTGACATATGGATGAATGGACATTCGAGTTTTTGGAATTTAGGATAGGAGATACGATACATTTGATCGAGAAGTGAGAGAGAAAGAGAAAGGGCGAAATTGCTCTAAAAGAAAAAAAAAATAAACTAATCTGGTATATTTTTTTACACAAATATCTAAATATAAATTATATACCGGGTTAATATATTGGTATGTCGATATATTACGTACAAACTACCCGAATAATTACATCGTAGTAATTCTAATCTATAAAAGAAATCTTTCATGACATATTGTTTCATGTAAACTTGTCGTTAATTTATTCGATAATCGATGTTTAAGTGTTATAGTGTTTTATATTGTAATTACGGTTTTAGGACATATCTATAAAAATATAGCCATTAATGTTTGTCAGACATTATCATTAATTACATGTAAAATCTTTATTTGGATTACTAACTAACCTAACTTAACACAAATAGTATTAAAGTTCTAAATAAAGTGATCTCCCTCCAGCCCTTTTACGTCCCACTTTTGGGCACGAGCCTCTTCACTTTGGGCGGCTCATGACTTATTTTAGATTCTTGCCTCTTTCACAGAGGAGGTAAATTGTGTATAGTATCCCTTAGCTGGCGTTTACAGTATTTTGGGAGGAAAACGGGTGGTAACACTTGTATTGTTAAACCGAAATAACACGGATACGTTATTGTGCTATAATTTTACTGATAGTATTTAGTTAATTAGATATCCAATAAACATGCCTTGACCATGACCGTGATTTCGAAAAATTTCCTTGTTCTTAAAAAAATCGCAAGTAATTCAATATTATGGCAAAATACTCACTAGAATAAAAAGGAGGTGGTTACAGTATTAAAAAAATAACAGTTTTTAATCGTATTGAATAGTTTTTTTTCGTTTCGTCTTTTTCCCTTGGGGGTAGGCATAGACTAGAGCCAATTGCTGTTTTCCAAACAGACTTCCTTCGTCATTAACATACAAATGATATGACTGATTTACTTATCTCATATGTTGGGGATATACATACGAGTATACATTTGTTAAGTATAAGTTATAAATCATACCATATCATTTATCAATGTGATAGATAATCTGAATTATTGTCAGAGAACGTATAACTGTGATCAAAACATTCGCAAGTAATTCGTGCCAAGAAAGAAAGAAAGAAAGAAAAATAATTTTATTTGTAACGATTACAATTTACACATAGAAACAAAAAATTACAAACATACATAGTAGGCGTTACAAAGCGGACCCAGCTCAGCAAAATGCTGGCAAGGAGCCAGCGCTGGTCTTCCGCTAAGCCCTTTTGGCGACGCATAGAGTGTAGTACAATTATTACTTAGTGCACAAGTTAGAATATAACACTAAACACTAAAGTAAACACACAGAGCAACAGAATAAAAAAATTAAAATAATAATAATATGTAATAAAAGTGAAATTAAAATTACGGTAGCATTAATGCATTAAAAATATGAGGGTGATTAAATTATTACGACTAACTATTTATCTATACTATATATTAATCTATGTTAGAACTCAGTCTGACGACACTGACATTGACAGTTCTGTCACTTGATCATGTCTGCACGACTGCACCCGACAAATGTGACCCCCGCGCGTGCATTATGTTATTATGCACGCTGCCACACTAAGGAGTAAAATAATATAGATTTGCTACGCGTGCGTACACTAATAGCAAGCACAAATATAGGCATACAAAAACGAATAGTTGCAAGGTGCAGCCAAGTCTGATCACAATCTATACCGCAATCATAAGGTAAGTCTTATATAATAATATCATAATATCAACAATAAGGAGAACTGTTACACATAATAAGAGCAACAATTGATACATATTTTAAGCGAGTGCAAACCTTATTTATGCGTCTTAACCTATTTGCAGGCCGACATCGACAAGCATGCAAGTAATATACACAGATCGAATACACAAAAGTCACAGAGCCAGGCAACAGGTTGCTCAGCATCTGGGCACTGAAATTTGTAGCAGACAGAGTATATTCAAGGCATATAGGCGGGTTTTGTCTCACCATCCAAGCAAATGGAGCTGAGACTGCCGAGTAAGTAGAAACGTCCCACAAATAAATGAATTAAATAATTTAAAATAAAGGAAAACAAAAGAATATAGACAAAAGATACGGACAGGAATTAAAAACAATTGGTTAGCCTCACAGGTACTGCAGTGTGTCAGTCGTTACAGGACACTAGTGTCATGTCTCAGGCTCTCCTGCATTAGTTGGTGCTCAAGCATAATTTTTTTTATTTTTTTCCTAAAACTAGTTTTGCTCTGATGCAGGTTCCTCAATGGTGGTGGGATGTTGTTCCAACACTTGGTAGCAGAGTAGCTGAAACTACCTCTGAAGGCGGCAGAACTGTGCTGTGGTGTTGAGAGCTGCAATGCGAGTCTACGGCCACTGCACGACCTTTGATTAGTGACCCATGATAATTTGTCATAGAGATAAGAAGGTATTTTATATTTTATTATGCCAAATAGAAGGCAAGCCAAATGTAACTTGCGCCTGTGTCTCATTTTTAGAATAGAATAATTGTTCAAAAATGGTGTCACATGTGCCCTCAATGGAATGTTAAAGCAAAAGCGAGCGCAGGCATTTTGAACCCTTTGAATGAGTTTTTGTGTCTTTACCAAGAGTCGAGGTCCAAAAACCAGATCCATGTAGTTCAGCTTAGCTAAAACAAGTGATTCAGCAAGTTGGATTCTTAGTTTTTCACTTAGATAGGGTCTAATGCGATATAGAATTTTAAGTTTGTAAAAGCAGTTTTTAATTGAATTGGTCACATGTTTTTCAAAGCGTAGACTGCTGTCCATGAGTAGTCCAAGGTTACGGGCCTCGTAAACACGCTCAATGGGCCTATTCATGAGTGTGACATTTGCCCCAGTACCAATTTTAGTTACTGCACTCCTGCTACCGCATACTAAGTACTTAGTCTTATCTGGATTAAGCAGGAGGCAATTAGCCTGTGCCCATGCAGCTATCCCCGCTAGGTCCCTATTGAGTTTGGTCACAGCATCATTGATATTTTCTGGTTTGAAAGAAATGTACACCTGAGTGTCATCTGCATATATGTGGAACTTGCAGTGTTTAATGTGGTTAGTTATATCTGCAGAGTACACCATAAACAGTAATGGTCCCAGTATAGAACCTTGTGGCACACCTCTAACCACCTTGACTGTATCTGAAATTAGTGCAGAGTCATTCTTTTTGATTTTTACGTATTGCTGACGACCCATGAGATAGCTCCGAAACCAAAGTAGTGCATTACTGTCAAGGCCATAATAGCTCAGCTTTGAGAGCAATAGGTCTATGTTCAGCGAATCGAATGCCCTGGAAAAATCGAGTAACACTAATATAGTGCACATCCCCTGGTCCTGTGCAGAGAGTATATTGTCCGTGACATCAAGTAGAGCAGTTACGGTTCCTCTGCCTTTCCTAAAACCAGACTGTGCTTCAGGTAGAATGTCATTGTTCTCCAGGTATCGCGTAAGCTGCTCACAGACAACCCTCTCTAGGACCTTGGATAAACAAGGTAATATGCTAATGGGCCTGAGATCCTTGAGTTCACTTGGACTTGGTATCTTTGGCAAAGGCTGCACTATTGCTGTTTTCCAGAGGTCAGGAAATGTGGAAGTGTTAATTGATGTATTGACAATGGTCTTAATCAGTTCAGCTGTGTGCGGTAGTGTTAAAATTAGCATGTCCAGTGTAATAGAGTCGCAACCCTCTGCGTTAGATTTTAAATCCTTAAATATTCTCTCTATGGTCTCAAGATCAGTTTGTCTCATACTAAACACAGCATCACTGTATTTGTAGTGTTCAAAATAGGTTAGCTGTGAGATGTTAACAGTGGATGCTCCTGAAATGTTTAAGAAATGATTATTTATAATGTTGGGGTCCCCATAGTGTGATGGTAATTCTATCCGATTGTCAGGAGATATGATTTTTTTGAGTTTATTCCAAAGGGTCTTGGGTTGTCCTATATTGTCATTGATTTGAAGATTGAAATAAGCAGTCTTTTCCCGAAACAGTGCTTGGTTTACCAAAGCTTTCAAATCCTTATAATACATTTTTTTGTACTTGATTTGGTCCTGTGGTAGTCCTTCAAAGCCTTGTCACGCAGTTTCATCATCTTTCTAATTACTTCGGTGATCCAAGGATGACTTGGCTCCTTGATTGTTATTGTCTTTAGTGGCGCATGTATATCGTACAACGCCGAGACGTTGAGGGACAAAGTACTTACCATCTCATTAACGTCACCTGAGAGCGTTATTAAATCCCATCTAATAGATTCCAGATCATTGTCAAATTCGCTGAGAACAATTTCCCCTTTTGGTCTGTATGTTATAGTTTTGGGTACAGGTTTAGCCCGCCTAACATTAAACTCACAGATGACAAGACAGTGGCCATACAACAAGCCTACATGTTCTGTTCTCACATTGTTACTATGCATATCAGAGCACACTACATCAATTAGTGTTTGACTGGTATCTGTAAAGTGTGTAGGTTCTGAAACTAGTTGACCCAAGTTAAAGCATGATACAAAAGTTTGGAATTTTTGTGATTTTATGTCATTGTTAAAAAGGTTAATATTAAAATCTCCTAGCATAATTATATTGTCATAGTTGGGTACCGATGTAATAGTGTCCGATAATGCATCGAAAAACAGGTCTATGCTCATCCAGGGAGGACGGTATGCTGTGCCAATCAGTAGCTTCTTTCCATTGAGGGTCACTATTAGCCACATCTGTTCTACTGTCTTATGTTGAGGAGCAACCGGGTGTGGCCAGACTCGTATGTGAACGTTTTTTTTTAAGTAGAAACCTACGCCTCCCCCCCTCGAGCGCACATCCTTTGAACGAGGAACATGTCGCAGCCGATAGCCTGGTATCACCGGGGCTCTTCCCCCCTCATCAGCTCTGAGCCATGTCTCATTGATGGCCAAGATGTCCATGTCATTCCTGTCCACCGAGGCCACAAAATTGTCGTGGTTAGTGCCGAGTGAGCCTGCATTGTACAAACCAACTCTCAATCGTTGGTTAGGCATTGTTAACTAATATGAAGGTTCCAAACATAGTATAGGACAGCGCACCCCATGAAATTGCAGAAACTAAGGAATTTCCATCTCCAATTATTATTGTATAACAGTATGTATGATTAATAAACAAAACTGTACACTGTAAATTGCATCCCTGTTTTCCAACTATTAGTAAGTTAACATTAAGTACACAGCTGTAAGGCTTCAACATAAAACAATTAATATTTATCTTAAAACTAGATTTAAAAAACGACACATATATACTATAAACACACAGTACAAAACAATTATCAAAGCTACATATTATATCACTGCAACAGCCATCACAATGTACACATTTGCCCAACCCGTTGAACCCAATAAGATAGTTGATTTCATTTATTATTAGACTAAGATTCTGTAATACATTAAAAACATTAAGGATAAACATTGTTTTATTGCAACAGTATGCACAAAGTGTTATAACGAGGCTAGACATTAACACAGGCAATTGTGTCAGGATGCTGTAAAATGTATTATGATTAAAGGTCCCGCAACGCCTCATGAGCCAAAAACCCGAGCGAGGTCGCCATCCGAGCGTATGGGGTACGCCTGATCACCATCAGCTCTACGTACGTAGATCCTGCCTCTCCGGGTCCAAGAGTACCTCCACTCCTTCTTACGGCACTCCTCGCGGGCTAGGTGGAACAGCTGTCGGTTGGTCCTGGTTAGCCTCTCGTTGACGAAGATGCGGCCTGGGGGTCCCGCTGAGCCCGCGTCAGCAGCGGTGAGGGTGCGACGCACACGGGCGGCGCGCACCATGTCATCGCGCAGCTGACGCCTCGCCAGCCGCACTACGACACGCCGCGGCCGCGCGCCGCCACTCCCCGCCGCGCCAACACGCTCCGCGAACACAATGTCCCGGTCCTCGAGAATGACGCCTAACCTCGTGGCCAGCGTGGTGACCGAGTGGACCACGTTCTCCCCTTTCTCCTCGGGGAGGTGACCGATGTCGAGGTCGCCGAGTAACGCATCCTGGTCACGCTCGTTGAGCTCTATCTGCAACTGGACCACCTTTTGACGCAGATCCACCACCTCCTCAGGATTGATGCTGACCTCCCTTTGTTCGAGTACCTCCAACCTCCTCTCAAACCCATCCATCCGCTCAGTAATGCGGTCCATCGAAGTACGAAACTGCTCGTGGAATTTACGCATCTCAACTATATATTCAGCGATCTGCCTCTTCATCTCCCCGAGCTCCCGCTCCTCGTCTCCGCACTCAGAGTGGACGGGCGTGGTCACCTCCGTGGGAGCGGGCTGAGGCTGAAGCAATCCGCCAGAACAAGCAGGCTCACGCGGGGGCGATAATCCAATGGCCTTGACGGGCGTGGCACTGTTGTCACTTCTTGTTTTTTTCCTCGTGCACTCAGGACACACCCAGCCTTTGCTCAACGTGTCATTGCTCTGCATACCTACACACTCTTTGTGGTATTTGGACGAGCATGCAGAGCAAGTGGCCACACGCGTAGGCGACAATGGTTTTCCACAAGCAGGACACTTAGCCATTGTACCTTGTCTATTAAAAACGTAATGTTAGCCCGTGTCTTGATAAATCGTTGCTTTCCAGCCACTCGCCAAGAGTTGGCGCTGATCAACGACTTTAAAATAGTTCTTACAAATGTCACTGTTAAAGCTACGTATGCCGATACAGAGCAGTACAATAGAGTATTTATAGATGGCGCAAAGCACAGTTGCGATTGTATAGTTTGGGCCACAGATGAGAGATGGCGCTAGTTTGCTACAGTATATAGATCGATTGGTTCTATAACGAGCATTCGCCCGTTGCAAAAAAAATTCGTGGTAGTATGGTTGATTAACAGTAGATGGCGCTGCACAACCCTTGGTCCGGTTTATGGCAAAAAACACCCTACGCCCTCCACAAAACTCTCGGTAATTCACCTTTATGCACACTGAACCCCGAAGCAGACACTAAAAGTTATTTCCGTTTTTTTTTTTATGCAACAAAAATTAATTATTTACTTAGGGTAGATATGTTTTATCGCCGTTATAAGATTTATGTTTATGGCACTAATTATTCAATATTTCTGCACTACATACACCTTTTTTCTTGCTATTCACTTCGTAAATAGGTCGATCACTTTATTTTCAATAAAAATTTTACTAGAAAGTACCGAATTTGTTTTTTTTTGTGCACTAGTACGAAACAGCTGTTATCGACGCGAACGTCAAACGTCGAACTCGTCGAAGAGGAAAGTGTTAATGCTTAATTCTAATCAAAGAGTCGTTAGCCGCGGGCTGAGCAGTCGATTACGACTATTAAGGATACAATAGGAACTATGCGACACATCCTTACGATAAGAGTACGTGAACGACCTACTTTTGTGTATACACTATGAGATAAACATTAGCGCATCGTCTATATGTATAAATTCTATAAACAATATATACATCGTTTTCCGAGTCAATTAAGGATACTAGTATCACTGCCCTCTTTCCTTCTCAGAATGCTGTAAGAGATCCTCTACCAAAGATGAAATTCTGAAAATTAACCCTATGCGTTAAAAAAAGTATAGTTTAGTTTTAAACTATAAAATTAAACTCTTTATTTATCAGCGTGTTCAAAGATGGCATTATTAGACTATTAACAACCTCCCGATATGGAAGTGGCTTTAACCCATTAAATGATATTTAACATGCTGTGAAGAAAAATACATTACAATTGAAACATCATCTAAAGATAACAGTGAAAGCAATACCGATTTATTCATACAGTTTTAATAAAAAAAATTATGAGGCTTGCTTTTAAGTGTACCTAGATAATGTTTGTAATCTTCCTGACCTTAGAGGTTAAGGGCCTACATCAATATTATCGTCGACATGTACCTTTTAACACAGCTAGTAGGTATAGAAAATGAAGAATTAGGGATATAATAACCGAAGACGTAAATAATGATGTAAATAATCAAACTTATATAACCATCTTACGCATACTATTTATTTTTTTCATTCGCTATTTACGCGTGATTTTAAAGTCAAACCTTTTACTGATTGATAAATTTAATTCCTTAAATTGTAAAAACGCCATTATAATTGCAGATTCACGAGACCAATTCTACGTGCACAACTAAACTTAACTTAACTAAAAAGTGAAAATTGATAGTGTCAATAACACAATTCGGCAATGTTAACTGAACTTTTTTATTATAAAAACTGTTTATTATAGACTAACGATTTTAATTAATATAAATGTGTACAACAAAATAGCCAAATATTTAAGATACAGCAATAGTTGTTTTCATTTTTAGTTAAATTAAGTTTAGTTCTGCACATAGAATAGGCACCATTGTAAGCGTTAACGAATAGTCAATAAAAAAATACCTACTAAATTTAATTAATATTATATGACTCATTACCTTTATATATTCTATGACTCGAACTACAAAGAAAGAAGAATGAAAGAAAAGAAAGAAAGAAAATGCGTTTATTTTGGTACACTCCACAACCTATTATACAGATACCTAAAAATGAAAAAAATATTAAACATAGTGACAAAATAGAGATGCAGAGGGCCAAAATAGGCCCATTCTCAGCATAAGCAACAAAGCATTAATATTTATGAAATCCAAAAGATTATAATATGAATGTGTGATTGATCTTATGAAAAGTGTGTCATTTTTAAACGTATGCATTTCGTAATAAACCTTTTTTAAAACAAATTCGTAATAATAAATCTTCAACATGTAAACAGGACACCGTTTTGCTCTTGGGTAAATACCTTCACAATGTTAATACTACGCCATAATTTTTAGGTTGCTTACATTACGTATTAAAATGGCAACAATATGTTATATTTTTACAAGCCTCTTTTGGTGTACATTAATGATGACTAATGGTTTAAAATCACTTCGTATTATATAATGTAATATTCTCAGCTGTGACACATATGTATCTATTCAAACATTTACGTTGTACAGTTACGTCTTCTACATTAATCTTCATTAATGGTTCACTTAAAGCTATGTGCGGTTTGTGGTGAACTCCAGAGAATACGACATGTTCCTGACCTTTACTCCTTTGTTTTACTAACTTAAACTATTTTAATGTCTTACCAAATTAAAATAAATTACAGATGTAACAAGAATTTAAATGTGTAATTTATTATGATTAACATAAATAGCACGTATCATCTATGAATGATAATTAAACTGTAAGTGACGAAATTTTTGTAGGCGCTAATCTCACTAAACTACTAATAAGAATTAAACAAATCTTTATTACAGTAATATGTATATATTAAGTACAGTAATTTATTAATTTTTGCATTTGACATGCTATGCTTTTACTTAATAAATCAAATTATGGTGGAAAAAGTACGTAAAAATATATAAACTCATTCGAGTAACAGATATGGTGGTTGTTTTGAAGTGTTGCAAGTAGACCGCAATAAGCTCAGTTGGAAGAGCTTCGGAACGGTATTCCGAGGTCGTGGGTTCAAGTCCCACTTGCGGCATTTCACTTTTTCCACCATAATTTGATTTATTAAATCTTTTGATATTATTTTCTAACCAACCCGTGACCGAGGTGACTGAAAAGTCTCAGAAACATCGGAATAAAATCTAAAACAAATACACGCGTCTAATTCCATAATAAGTGGTTTTATTTAATCTTTTATGTTAGATAGTTCATATATCGTGAATCATTACAGAGTTTTTAACGGCATACTACAAATAGAAGCAGGGAAAATTTAAAATGCTACTCAAAAACTTCATACGGACTACGAGCATTACGTCGTAGGCACAAACAGTCAATAAAACCATGTTGGCAGTAAACGTGTTAAATAATAATTATCTTAGGTAATAAATTTATATTTTAATGCTCTCTATTACGAGTATTAAAGTTTATAAAATATCTAAAATAATTTCATATAACTTTGTAAAAATAAAATTCTTTTGATATTCTTTGGAGCACTTCTATTGTTAGAAAAAGAAAAAATAAAACTCTAACGTTATAATATTGAGAATGGATTATTTTTATAACAATAATTTAAACGTGGTTTGAATAAACATTGTATATTATTTTCTTACAGCTTACACTTTATTTTGTTGTAATAAAAACGCCCAATATTCAAGAGATCGGTAATGAATGCGAAATTAATGCAAAGTGGTTAGCTATAAATCTCTAGGGCTTTGGGGCAATAAAACAAAAAATGAAAATTACCAGTTTGATAACACAAAAACTTTGTTTGAGAAGTGCCCCAACGGACGCGCCTAAACTCCGCTTGTTTTGACCTATGCTGGATTCCAATTGTTATTTTTTTAAATGTATCAAACATATTCTATCTTTATTTATTGTTTCAATTTATGCGGTATACTTAGTGTCTAAAAATCATAGTGGCTGATAGTAAATCTGTTTCTGGACAAAATAAAAGTTTTATTTTTCAGTCATTAAAATATTTCAGTATACAATTGAGTCAGAATTGTCTAAATTTATCAAATGACAGTTCTTTTAATGAATCTTTAAGTCTATTTAAAAATATCTCAGTAATATTTTTGTCTTATTT
Organism: Orgyia antiqua; assembly: GCA_916999025.1. Classification (NCBI taxonomy): domain Eukaryota; kingdom Metazoa; phylum Arthropoda; class Insecta; order Lepidoptera; family Erebidae; genus Orgyia; species Orgyia antiqua. The sequence continues at coordinate 29,379,118 of OU779862.1, forward strand.
AATAAATTAATATTGGATTCATTTTTATATAAACTAAATTGTGTCATGTCTTTAGGGATTCTAATATCGTTAGAATTACGAAATACTGTTTCTAATAAATATAACAATACTAATCGTTAAGCAGTAATTGAAATCCACGGCCAGGACAATTGTCCTGTACCTATACGAAACCATCTTTTCGTCGCTACAGAATTCTGTAGCGACGAAAAGATGGTTTCGTATAGGTACCTTGTTAATGAATGTTTCTTTCGCTTCTCCTCCAAAATTGGTATCATAAAATTTTATGGCGACTACATTTTGTAAAACAAAGTACGTCGTGTTTTGTACCCTAAATAACGAAGGATTTCAAATAATAAATACAATAAAATTATAATCTATAGTTACAAAACTAAATATAGTTTGTACTTATGTAGGTACATATAAGATGAGAATGCACGGAGTTGTGTACATTTTTTATTATAATTAAAACTGTATCTTACTAAAGATTATTATCAATCATAACAATAATTTTAAAGGAACTATATCGCATTTAAAAGTGTTTCTTTCATTCTACTTTCGCAACGAACTCTTTCTGCCAAAATGTCTGTAAACTACCATTTTAGAATATTTTGCAAAGTACTTTCAAATAATATATTTCGTCGGTACTTGTTTATAATAAGTGCGCAGTATTCTAGTACCATTTGCCCTGCCATAAACATGAATGGCGCCAAAACGTCTCTCTTATCTCGGGCATTTCTCGGAGGGGCGGAAGCGGGGCCCTAAAGGCGGCATGCCGTTCTTCAAGTGTGGTCCTAAAGTATCTCGAAATAAGGGCCGAGGAGATCCCTTTACGTAAGCACTACATTCTTATAGTAAATGGACTGTGAGGAAGAAAGTCGCAACGAATTGTGATATTGATTTTTTGTTTAGACGACGGCTCGGGAAATTCTTAATCTTTCGGATGGAGGTAGGTGTTGCATATCACAATAAGGGGTGGCTTAAATTTATAACGTAGTTTCCGAACGCTATCTGTATATTTACTAAAATATGGTATATGTCGTTTTGATCTTTGGTAGTTATCTATCTGGAGATGAGGTAAGGCGTGTTATCTTTTCCACTCAATTAAATTGAATATCTTAAATCCTTTTTAATCATTTTTACGTAAGTACAATCTCGTACATTAAGCGCGAAGGTTCTAAATGTCCTCAGGCATCATGTCAAAGAAGTTTTTGAGTTATTTAGAGAAATATAGATTAATTATTCGTTAAATTAATCCTTATTAAGTCACAGCTGTGTGACTACATATTCATGGAATAAACTTGATGTGCTGGATGAGTTGCTAAATTAGTCACCACATTGAAAACTTTCACTCATGAATATGAAACGAATAATGCAGTTATAATTTATACCAGGCTGGGTAATTACGTCATATTAATTGTGTTTCTAATTTCTTGAATCTTAGCTTTTTAACTGAGTTCTTTGATGACAAATTAGTGTAATAGCTGTTACACTTACAACAAAAAATTTTTGAGATAACTTAAACAAGTAATGGTAAAAATGCTATAAATTAAAGTAATTTATAAATTGATTTGTGGAATAAATTTTATATAAAACATGAAAACTAGTACTTTTAACTATAAAAAAACAATGTTATAGACATAAGTGGAAACACCGACAGAAAGGGAAAGGAAGACCAAAGAAAAGATGGATCTTTTGTTTGGTCTTCCTTTCCCTTTCTGTCTGTCTTTCATGTGAAAGACATGATGAAGATCACGTTTGATAGGAGAACTTGGAAGCATAAAAATTTGGGATATGGGCAGGAAAAAGAAGTTCATAAATAGACAGTTTTAGCAACATTTTTCACTACTGCTTCGCTTCTACTGGCGGTAGCGTGATGTTATATAGCCTTCCTCGATAAATGCCCTATCTAACGATGAAAGATTTTTTCTTATCGGCCTATTGGTTCTTGAGATAAACGCGTTCAAACAAACAAACAAACAAACAAACAAACTCATCAACTTTATAATATAAGTATAGATTATTATAACAGTTTAAGAAAAGTGAATTATATATACATATTATGTGTCTTTTATAACGCATACTTTTCTTTTCATTAGAAAATAAAAAGAACATAATATTAAGTCTGTATTATCTGTATTTTCTTTAAGAGAATCTAGAAAAAATTTAATAATCCTGAATGTTCGTAGTATCTTGTTTTTTTAACTTATTTAGTCTGTGTAATTTTGTTCTGTTTGCTTGCGAATATAGGTGTAAAATTAACAAAATGGGATGATATTGTTTGTTAACAAACAGAGAGTCCGCTTATTAGAAGGGCCCCACTGTAATAAAAACATTTGCTTATTATTCTTTGGATATTCAAAGCTCGGCGGAACCCTAAAATTTAAATCTGTGCCTATATAAAACGATTAATGTTTTCATTTGCAATAAAAATAAAATAAAATTTAACAACGTACATATTTATATGTAAACAGTTAATATTCATTATTTTTGTGATTGTATGAATAAGTACATTGGTTATTTCCAAGTTGTTTATTCGGTACGCAATCTTTTTAATTGGACTGCTTGTACGATATTATTTGACTATCGTAAAATTATAATTAAGAATATAAGTGTCATCAACCCCTTTTTCTTCCTGGAGTGCTGTAAGACACGCCTGGTTAGCGCGCTTTAGTTAGACCATAATCCCTCCTAAAGTGGAGGAGGGCGGTGTCCAAAAGTTTAAACGCACTAATCTCAGGAATCATTGGTCCGATTTGAGAAGAAATTTCAGTGTGCGATAGGAAATTTATTGAGGAAGGCTATAGGTTACATAACATCACGCTGTGACCAATAGGCAGTAGTGAAAAATGTTGCGAAAACGAGGAAAATTTTGTAAATTCCACGCGTACGGAGTCGCGGGCAACAGCTTGTCTTCAATAAGCATAGAATTACGATAATCATATAAGCATATATTTACGGACATTTCACACAACGTCCTCTGAACCCAAGGTAAGCTTATATGCTTGTGTTATGGGTACCGGAATATGGATATATTATATTTATACTACTTTTCTTTTGTAAATACATAACTTATAATACATAGATAATATATACTTGTGTAAAAAAAAACATAATAAATATGATTTCCTTTTGAAATCTAACAAGTTTTATCTGACAAGTTTTACATAGCATAATTTTTCATTCCATTGTAATCGAGGCCAGAGAGTAATTGTTGAGGGAATTAAAACACATTTTTATCTGCGATCACCGCAACGGTATACAAACACCATGTTGATTAGGTTACTTTAAAAAGCATATTGTCCGTGTGGGTTATACATACATAACATACATACAATATGCTTTATAGATAGATTAAGAATACAAGTGTAATAGATTAAGAATACAAGTGTCACCACCCCATTTGCTTCCCAGGGTGCTGTAAAAGCCAGCTAATGGTTTATTTTCGAGTTTTCCGTCTCTCACAGAAGATGTTATCTGTGTAATATTCCTTAGCTGGCTTTTGCAGCAACCTGGGGAGAAAATGGGGTGGTGACACTTGTATTTTTAAGCCGTCACCACACGGAAAATATTCTTGATTGACATTCTTCGTGTGAGACGGAAATCTCTAAAATAAATCTTCTGCTAACACGCCTGGTCGGTGGTGTGGTACAGCAGACATTATCTGGTGAAAATCAGTGAGTAGACCATAATTCCTCACAAAGTAAAGGAGGCCCGTGTCCAACCGTGGAACGTTAGTGGGCTGGAAAAAGAGCGACAGAGAGAGAGAGAGAGAATCAGAATTTAAAATTCAACATCAAAATCTGCTTCAACCTTACAATAAATACGTATCTCCGTATCTCATAAATATTAATAGTTCTCATCTCAGCTGTGATTACCAAGATAACTAAGACGGAACTGTGTTCATTATCTAACCTAATTACAACTGAAATACGTGGAAATAGAGCGATAACATCTACAATTTCTTTGCTAGATAGATATTATTACTAGATATTAGCGCTTTCTACAAGTAATTTATTAGGATTTCAATTTATTATCTTTCATAATATATTCTGACATTTGCGCGACTCATTTACTCAAATACGGATTTAGATGCTTGTATTTGTTTTTTTATCGTTTAGTTTCGTTTCGTTTATTTTGTGCAAGTAGAATTGACATTTATCGAGGAAGACAATAGGCTATACAGGGTGTCCCAGAACTCAACGTCAAGCCGAAACGGGGTGACAGGATAGATCATAACCATCACGAGAAAAATCAGAAAAAAAATCTATCCCATGCAGTTTGAAAATTATGGGCATTTTAAGAAAAACCTAGAAATTTGGTCTAACTGTACCATTTTTCGGTTATTGTGGTTAATTTTTATTATTTTTGGTCATTTAAACTTTGGAACCGTAACCCTAAATAACATCTCGAGAATCACAGTCTAAAATAATGACACAATTACCCCAAGTTTCCTAGAATTTAGACTATTTGTTAAACTATGAATTTAAAATTTTCAAACTTTGTCGACTTTGAAACACCCTCCTTTAAAAAAAATGTACTAGAGTGCCTTGGCAAGTGCCATTAAGAGTTGGCGCATTTAATCAGGATTGTAAAATGGTACAATACTTGTAAGTTTCGTACTAAAAAAAACGAGTAAAAAATAAAAACCTCAAGTAACCCGATTTTTGCTAACCCATTTTACTCAGGAAAAATGTTTTTTATTCGCACAAGCCCTTGGTAGGTTCTTTATTTTACGGCAAAATGATGAGAGAGATGGATAGTGGACATGTTTGCCATGAGCGAGCGAGACAGATAGTGACGCCACGCAGTGAGACGGAGATGCATCGTTTAAACGAGTGCGAATGAAACAGATACAGACGCCATACCAAGCAAATAGCTACGCTGCCAGTCTGACACCAGTTAGTACATTTCGCTCATTCGTCTACTGCGCACCTTTCCGTATTCGCTTGTGTTAATTTAGTACTGACAACTTTGGCTTTTCTTTTTGGACTTGGATTTTTGTGAATTGGACTTGTTGATTACATACCGGCAACTTTGGCTTCTCTCTTTTGGAATTGGACTTTTGTGTTGACATCCTTCTCATCACTATGCCTACGCGCTACACTTCACAAGAATATGCGAACATGCATCTCATTTATGGGGAATGCAGATGCAACGCAAGTGCCGCCGCTAGACTTTATCGTGAAAGATATCCAAATTTAGAGCGCTATCCGGATCACCGCGTGTTTGTTAATGTGCACCATTCACTCACAGAGGACGGCCATTTCCCGAATCAAATACGGGCTGGAGGTAGACCTCGCTTTCCTTACGAAGAAGAAGTGTTGGAAGAGGTCGCAGATGACCCAAGTATTTCCGTTCGTGGAATTGAAGAAAGAACGGGAATACCCAAAAGCACAGCACATCGTATTTTACAAAGAGCTGAAATGCATCCATTTCACGTACAACGAGTTCAAAGTCTTCTCCCTCGAGATTATCCTGAAAGGATTTCATTTTGTAGAACAATGCTACAGAGGCATAATGAAAATCCCCAATTCATCCAAAAAATTCTCTGGTCAGATGAATCTACATTTAAAAAAGATGGCTACATAAACTTACACAATTTTCATGAGTGGCATGTGGAGAATCCACATTTAATGCGAGAAGACCGATCCCAATATCGCTTTAAAGTTAACCTGTGGACAGGAATTTTAAACGGCAAAATAGTTGGGCCTTTTGAGCTGCCTGAGAATTTGAATGGCACGAATTACCTAAATTTTTTACGAGAAAATTTACCAAGTTTGTTAGAGGACGTACCACTAACAGATCGTTGCCACATGTGGTATCAACAAGATGGCTGCCCAGCGCATTACGCAGTGCAAGTAAGAGATTTCCTTGACCAAGAATATCCGGGAAGGTGGATTGGACGTTCAGGCACTATCTCGTGGCCAGCCCGTTCCCCAGATTTAAATCCCCTGGATTTTTTTTATTGGGGCGTTCTCAAAGAAAAAGTTTATTCTAAGCCCATTGAGAGCGTAGCCGAGCTGCGTGAACGAATTTCTCAAGCTGCTGAGGACATCAACTCTCGAGGATATGCCCGGCTAATAAGTAGATCTTTTTTAAGAAGATGTAGGGCGTGTGTTGAAGCTGATGGTAAACAATTTGAACATTTGTTTTAATAAAAAATGTTATTTTCAAATCTGACTTTTATTCCAATAAACCTAAACAAAACAAGGTCAACATTTTTCATTATTTTATTAGTATTTTGTTGCTTTGGTAAAAGTGGCGTCACTATCTGTCTCGCTCGCTCATGGCAAACATGTCCACTATCCATATCTCTCATCATTTTACCGTAAAATAAAGAACCTACCAAGGGCTTGTGCGAATAAAAAACATTTTAACTGAGTAAAATGGGTTAGCAAAAATCGGGTTACTTGAGGTTTTTATTTTTTACTCGTTTTTTTTAGTACGAAACTTACAAGTATTGTACCATTTTACAATCCTGATTAAATGCGCCAACTCTTAATGGCACTTGCCAAGGCACTCTAGTACATTTTTTTTAAAGGAGGGTGTTTCAAAGTCGACAAAGTTTGAAAATTTTAAATTCATAGTTTAACAAATAGTCTAAATTCTAGGAAACTTGGGGTAATTGTGTCATTATTTTAGACTGTGATTCTCGAGATGTTATTTAGGGTTACGGTTCCAAAGTTTAAATGACCAAAAATAATAAAAATTAACCACAATAACCGAAAAATGGTACAGTTAGACCAAATTTCTAGGTTTTTCTTAAAATGCCCATAATTTCCAAACTGCATGGGATAGATTTTTTTTCTGATTTTTCTCGTGATGGTTATGATCTATCCTGTCACCCCGTTTCGGCTTGACGTTGAGTTCTGGGACACCCTGTATAACATCACATTGCGGCCAATAGGACCGAGGCGTCTTTAAAAAATGTCGCAAAATCGGGGAAATTTTTTGTAGCGGGCAACAGCTAGTAGGGTACCTATATATTAGCCCAAGTTTAAGTTATAATTATTAACACGCTTATATGTATAAGTTCAGTAGGTACCTATCATTCTATCAATGTATTAATCTATGTAACAGAATCTTTGAAAGTGATTTTAACCCTCTTGCAATAGTTGAATTGATCTGAAATGTTGCACATATATCAAGGACCGATAAAATATTCAGGATTTTCAAGCGTGTTTTTTAGTTTTTGAACTAAGTATATTGTTAGTGTATTATTTAAGTAAAATTTAACGTGTGTATAATCTTAATATATATAAATCTCGTATCACAATGTTTGTCCTCAATGGACTCCTAAACCACTTAACCGATTATAATAAAATTCGCACACCATGTGCAGTTCGATCCAACTTGAGAGATAGGATAGTTTAAATCTCAAATTATAGTCGCAATTTTAATTTATTGCAAATTATTTGTCTACCCCTGTCATTTGTATGGCAAAACAACGTTTGCCGAGTCAGCTAGTATAGATATATAGATCGGTCTAAATATTCACAAACTCTGTCAGAGCGATGATAACCGAGAAAGTTAGGATGAAATGCCCCGTATTCATTAGCCAACCTAATTAGTAGCGAAATCCGCGCACTAGTGTGAGAAACGCGGAATTCTTAATCAATCGCGTTGAACTCAATGCGATCTTGTTTTATCCTTAAAAAATGGTTTCAGGGTTCCGTACGAAAAGGTAAAAGGGACCTGATTATTGAGACTTTGCTGTCCGTCCGGCACTAATAGGGAGAATGTAGGTTTTTATACGGAGAAAATGTTTTATAATCAGACTATTACTTTCGTAGATTATCCCCCGTATACAGTACGTACATGTAACAAACTATACTTCTTTATAATATTAGGATAGGTTCTATCAACTCATTTTCCGCATATACATATTCTTCATAACACATATACATCTTTTATCGCTCTTCGAATAAGGTAATGAAACTTTGGGAACTACATTGTCCCTACAATATTGTCTTTGTCCTATCGTATCCGATATTTATAGCTTAGCAGTAAGTTAAGCAGTTACTTGTTTATCTTAGATATACGTACGTATTAGGTATATAAAATATAGAGAAAATTAGTTTAGTTTACTTAATAACTCCTTAACCCCTTTTACGCCAGTGAGTGCTGTAAGAGGAGAATAGATATTGTTATCAGATAACATCCTCTGTGAGCGAAAAAAAACTGGAAAATAAATCCTCTGCTTACACGCCTAGAAAATGCGGCACAGTAGACCATGATCCCTCCTTAAGTGGAGGAGGGCCATGCCCAACAGTCGGACAGTAATAGACTGGAGAGAGAAAAGGAGAGCGATAGATTAAGAATACAAGTGTGACCACCTTATTATCACCTCATTTCTTCCCTAGTGCAATGCAGGTGTTCAATAATGATATAGGTACCTTTTATTCTTTTAATCTGCAAATCCTTATTTTTTTTGTCTTTCATAAAAATCTATTGTTAACATCAAATCAGAAGACGGGAACTCTATAAATACATTGATTAGAAAACTTTTCAATTTAATCAAATTATTATTAAAAGTTGTGATTAAGTTTTATATAAAAACAAAATATATTTTTAATCAATCATTCTTTTTGTCCCTACCTACTACTTAAGTGATTTTTGTTCAATCATCTTTTTATCTCTATAATGTTATGGTAGTCTAAAATAAGTTAAAATAGTTTCTGTATACTGGCACTTAATAGTGATCAGTAACACTTTTATTTGACGTATTCAGTTTGAAGGAAACGCCAAAGACACTCTGTTTACTAGAATAATGCATGAACTTGCTCTTTTGGAATTTTAAATGACTGCATCTGATAAACGCAGAAATCTGACATATAAAATTTTTAAGTCACGGTGTTTGTCGTCGACCTTTTTTGAAACTTCTTAACCGATTATAATCAATCTTAACATCGCATAGGTCTTAAAATTGGTCAACATAAATTTGTCCCTAAGTCATAAGAGTCCGTGTGGTAATTGATTAAAAATACAAGTATCACCACCCAGTTTCCTTCCCAGGGTGCAGTAAGAGCCAGTTAAGGGACAATACAAGCAGTTAACGTCTACTGTGAGAGACGGAAATCTCGAAACTGGGTTTAGTTTCAGTTTTCAGTTTAGTGCCAACACACCTGGCCAGCGCGCCACAGTATACTATAATCCCTCCCCAAAGAGAAGGAGGCCCGAGCCCAACAGTGGGACGTTAATGGGCTGGAGGGAGAGAGAGAAAGAGGTCATAATACACCGTAAGGTAAGGTCACCGTAGCATGAAGTTTTAATTCTCCAATTTTAAAAACATTAATTTTAAGAACACTAACCACTACTAACATTATGCAATAAGATAATACATGTAATACTAAACCTTTTACTAACACAAATTGTAATTGAAATTGTAATTGTAATTGAAATTTAATAATTGTAATATGGATCTTTGTTGTCCGAAGTTTATTTATTTATTTATTATAAGAGGGGTCAGAGTTTGAAGTGTAACTGATAGGAACTTTTAGTATTTCTATAACGCTTATAATTATTGAACTAACTATAAGCATTTCAAATAAAAGTAATTGAATGCGTTTCGAAAAATTCTTCGTTTAGGTTCACTTTCTAGGTACATGATTTTTTACTATCACATACCGTATCACAACCAACCACCTCATTTACCCATTTAACCTCAAAACAATGAACGGTTATTTCAGTACCGATCGCTGTTTTTGTGACAATTTTATGATCTTTAGTACTTAGTATAACACAAAGTCGTGTATACGTAGCTTATCTACAAAACCACCCTTTGGATTTTGATGCGGTTTTTTTAATAGATAGAGTCGTTCAAGAGGATGCCTTTTTTGTACAATTTGTTAAGATTTGTTTATTTCCAGAATTCCACCTTTACGTTACGTTCGTCCACACATTATGTATTTCGTATTTTCGTCAAAGCACAGTCATGTTCAATTATCATAAAATTACAATAATAACTATCATTATTTTTTACTTATGGAAGTTATTCTCTACTTAATATATTACTAGTTGTCGCCCACGACTTCGTTTGCGCGGAATTTTGAAATCAAATCTCAACAAATTATGCAAAAAAGCTACTTGGGGTTCAAGTAAATTAATTAATCTATTAAAGAAAACCGCATCCAAATTCGTTTCCAAGTTTTGAAGCTATGAGCTTACATAGGGACATACATATAAACATAACGACTTTATTTTAGTTAGTAAGGAAGTCATTTGATATTAATACATGGTACAAAATGTCTTGTAACATCAAATCGTAAATGATTTTTCATTTAGCATTAGGGAGCGAGTACGACATATTCAAGTAATCTGCCATTAGGCTAGAAAGCTGTCCTCACTTATCTACGACATCTGGACCATGTTTATATTTTAAGGGTCTCCGGTAACCTCTATAACAAACGGGCTCTTATCGTTCCGTGCTTGTCTAGGTAATACTTCTACAACAACATAGCAAATTGGGCTCTCTGTCTATTAATACAAATTCTAAATTGTATTGTATTGTCTTGTAATAGAAGTACCTGTTCAAATAATATATTATCCTATTACTAGAAATCCTATTAAAATCATTCTGGATAGACATTTTCAGTGATATATATGAACGGAATGAGTTGTAAAAAACAACCAAACAGAAATAAAAGACAAGCGTAATACTCATTATACGGCTGGTTTTGTTTAAATTAGTTACACATAGAATATTAGAAACCAGTAAAAGGCTGAGGTTTGTGGGGACACACGTATACGTATTTTATATTGTGCAAATTATCCATCCAATCGCAATTATTTACTCTCGTTTGCTGGACATAGACTTACTTTAAAGAACAAAAACAAAAATGCTTTTATTCATTTACATACATAGGCCATTACAGTTAACAATTACGCCACACCAAGCAGGGCTAAGCTGCACTTTCTTATATATTATCTAATTATGAAACTACCTAACTAACGATCATTTTCAATATTTTATCTATCCTCTATTCTTGCTGTCAAAGTCAGATTAATCTATTTTTCTCTTCACTTGCATATCAATGACAATGACAGGAGATAACAGCTATCCGTAATCGTAGATTGATCGTTGCCATTCGTCAAATCATTTATTGTGGTCGATCAGGAAGTTTAAAGTAAAGACGACTTTTAAAAGAAGACTAAAAGACAATTTAAAATTGGATAAGCTTAGCAGGTAACGTTAAGTGAAAGCTTTTACATTTTGGCAGCTGTTAGGATGTTGTGAATGCAAAATGGATTGCCATGAATTGAAATGTACTCTTGCCGTTTTTATTTTTAAGTAGAACAAGAACAGTTTACTTTTGAAAATTTATTTTTGACTTTTCCTTGCCTGTTATAAAACAAAGTCGTTATTTTGGTATTTATGTCCCTATGGGTGCTTATATCTTTAAATCTGTGCAATGGATTTAAATGTAATTATTTTTAATAAATAGAGTCGTTTAAGAGGATGGATTTTTTGTATAATTTGTTCAGGTTTTGTTTCTCTTCTTAATCTTTAAAATGCGCAATGGATTTTGATGGTTTTTTTTCATAAATAGGATTTTTTCTATAATTTATTAGAGTTTGGTTTTTAAATTCCACGCATACAAATTTGCGGGCAATAGACAGTATTTAACTTTTATGATTTTTTTTAACATGGGAAATGCATTTACGCATTTAAAAATCGCGTTTGTTATTCAGAAGCTATCCTAAATATTTAGTTTATTCGAATTTTTGAAAATGCATTGGTTGTAATAGCGGTAAGAAAAATAAATCACCTGTAAAAAAAATTACTGTAGTTTGTTTCTCAGATAGAGCCTAGTGATAGCTGGACAGATGGAAGGACTTAATAATTAGGCCCGTTTTATCATTATGGATACATCCATAAAGATTGAAATGTTTGCAGAGCGACAATCTGTATAGTATTTTTGCTGAAAGAATAATTGGAATTGAAAAAGAGATATCGTAGTCAAAAACATTTATTGTCTTATTCATAATGACTTATCGGAGGTTTAAAAGTTCGCTAAAATCGGTTCGCGAATATTGACAAAACTTGGTATTCATAATAATCTTTTTACGATAAAACGTTTTTTAACCCTCCGATAAAATTTCCGTTTAAACCTCCGATAAGTCATTATGAATAAGACCATTACAATAAAAGATTACCAGTAGGCTCGGGTCAATCACCCGAACTGACGACTCTTATAATAAGCAGTAAAAAATTCTATTTTCTCTGTATTAAGGTGTGTGGTTTCGCTACTTCTTGCGTTTGTACCAGTGTTGCCAGTATTCACAATGGTATTGTAACAAACATAATTGTATACGTGACTGACCTTTCAGTTAGAAACTTTTATCTTTACTGTGGTGTTAGATTCGTGACTGCCAAAAATTATTGTTATATTAATGTAGATATTTTATTACTCTTCTGTGATCGTAATTTATTACGTATGACATTACGACGCGATTGGTATTGAAATATAGGTCAGTTGTTTGATGTATAATTATGCTGCTATAATTGTCAGGTGTCTTTATACCAATATAAAACAAATTAAAAACTGAAATATATCATAGTCAGTATAACATTTAATATCAGATTGTTATACAAACATGTATTTGAATAGATATGTAATTATATATTACATTTATGGCAATTTTAAAATAAAATTACTTTTTATACGTGGAATGCAACGGATTTCTCCTTAGTATTTTTACAGTTCTTGCGTTTAAGTTTTTATACTAAATGAGATCTCTAGCAAAAAAAAAACTAAAACATCTAAATTAATTTTTCATGGAGAATATTTTAATTGATGCGTGTAGGAAACCGTGTGGTGACGGATTAAGAATACAAGTGTCACCACCCCATCTCTTCCCAAGGGTGCTGTAAAAGTCAGCTAAGGGATATTGCACACAGATAGCGTCTTCTGTGAGAGACGGAAAACTCGAAAATAAATCCTCTGCTTACACGCCTAGAAAATGCTAGTGGTATGAATAAATATTCGGTTTAATTATATTTATACTCAATCAGAAAAACAAATTTGCTTTAATATAGCTGGTGATGATTTAATGTAGATGATTTAAATAGGAATGATACTCTAGGCATGTTTTTTAAATATTAACCTTCATTATCAACATCGCCTTTAAAACTGATACTGCTGTAACTGAGTTTTCTCAGACGTCCACAATTTGTTCATTCCGGAGAATACTCTTTCTACTGGAGTTTGGTTTCTGAAAACGGAACAATTTTGTATCCCAGAGGTAGTTTCGGGGACACCGGGACTCGCAGTTGTAAAAAGGGACAGTCCCGTTTAAAACGGGACGTCTGGTCACATTAATTATGGCCCCATTTTTTGTCACATGTGACGCCATTATGGCGACATAATAGCGTCAGTGACTGATCATTGTAATAGCAGACTTGGGCCCTAGGTCAGGATCCGATGATTATTTCCTAATAAATCGAGGAAAACCCTCAAAATTTAGAGGCTTTTTGTCAAATAGTATACTACCGAGTTAGTCGCATGAAGTCGGTTAATTTTTCTTTTAATAATCCTCAATTATTTTTGTACTTGTTTATTTAACTCTAAAGATAAGCCTACAAGAAAAATAAGGTGCATAGCTTAAATAGACTTGTTTGTTTGCATGTATTTAATTGATACTTTTAAAATATCTTAAAGATATTTAACAACGTTAAACATTATAATAAATTATGAAAGTAATACGTACAGTTAATAGAAAACAATAAACATTTTATGATCTGTGACGGGCAAAATTAACGATTGCACGTGCTAAGGCGCTCAGTGAAACGAGTTAGGACTGTTCATCGTGTGAACTTTCTCAGTTTATTTATTCCCTGGGTCTTTCCCGGAGCGGCTTAATGGCGCCTTAAGCGGTAATGTGTGGTCATAAATTAAGTGATAATAAGTTCGGACAACAACATTGCCGTTAATGACTGCAAACACTAGATAGTGTGACGAAATAGACATACTTTTAGACATTTTCTTCACTTATCTACGCTCTGAGCACACATCCCTTCCGGGGTATCAAACCTTTATGTATAGTGTAATGTTTATATCGATGATTCGTGGCAATTTCTTTTATCTTTTGTGGCTTTTCTGGACGCCCATAGAACAGCTTCACCGTTATTATGTTTAACTTAAGTTGAAATTCGGTTATTGGTGTGATAAAAAATAATACGACATCATAGTAATAACACCTTATTTTGAAGGACCTGTTTAGAAGCGCATGAAGTACTGCTCATGTAAATTCATGTAAATTCATTCATTCACTACATAAAATTATCTATATGTTTATGATTTACCGTATATGATATCATGCTGTGAACTAAGTAAGATAGAGTTTTCTTGTTCATCGTTCTAAACATTTTTTTTCTGTTTATCATTTATTTTGCCATCCTTTATACCCTTTTGTTTTGTTTCTAAAATTATCTAGTTTGTTTAATAGTAATAACTCATTTTTGTGTATTACTTACTTTTAGATAATTTGGAATAACAATGATATAATTTATCTAATGTATAAAATTTTCGTGTCACAATATTCGCTTCCATACTCCTCCGAAACGTCTTGACCGATTCTTATGAAATTTTTTATGCATATTCAGTAAGTGTGAGCATCGGCTACTATCTATTTTTTATACCCCTAAGTGATAAAAGTTGTCCTCTCCTAACATTTGTATGGCAAAACAACGTTTGCCGGGTCAGATAGTATTTTTATAAATTTTATAGTTTAGATATCATTATTGATCGTGTAGGTATTGTTTTGAAATTTGACTCTTTTTATTTTCTTTTACGTAATTCTTCAGTAATGGTGGTAATTGGGTTAGGCACACTGATGTTAAATTACAACAATAAATGTTGTATTTTATAGTTTTATTTGTTTCACATTTCACCAAATAAATAAATCCTATGGGTAAAATTCCCATGCAGAATAAAAGACGTCATTATCGCTTGCACAGGTGTGCACCCCCAATGTCACCTATTACGTTGCCCTGTCATGTTAGGCATATGTCCTTTTATGCATATTTGCAGTAATTGTTTTCTGAAGTTATACTTCTTTTGGTTAGTTAGATAAATAAAACCAACGCTGGAGTTAGTTACACTAATATCCGCGTTTAGGAAATGGTTAAAAATACGTTTGAAAAAAAACCAAAAAGACAGCGTGAAAAATGGCAATAACAAAAGCATAGACTTTATATATGTAATAATAATAATAAATAATAATAAATATTCATGGACATTTCACACAACGTCCTCTGGTCCCAAGCTAAGCTTATATGCTTGTGTTATGGGTACCAGAATACGAATAGAATACATATACTACTTTTTTTTTTTTGTAAATACATACTTATAATACATAGAAACACCCAGACGCAGGACAAACATTTGTATGACAATTAGAAAAATCACACAAATGATTGTCCCGAGCGGGAATCGAACCCGCGACCTCTTGATCGGCAGTCCGTTACCAGAACCACTACACCACGAGGCCCGTCGTTGAGGCCGTCGTGTAAACCGACACTAACGAAATCTAAGCATTTACGTAATTATTCTACGGGAACATTGTATTTTTTGGGATTTATAATCTACTTAGTTCAAAAACTAAAAAACACGCTTAAGAGGATACCAAAATAGCTTTGTGCATTTTTCTACGTACGAAGTTTTCATTGTTTCTTTAGATTGAATGGCTAGAGCTCTAATTTTTAAGTATATGTTTTTTCAATATATGATCTAGGATCGCATGAACTCAGAAACGCGATTGAAAAAAGTTTTCTCGATAGAAAATCTTGGCGAAACAACCTCTCAAAGTTTTTATTTTTTTCATTTGTCGGTCTATTATCGCGTATTAACTAATGAAATAACTTTAAAAACATAGGTAACTGTTATGTATAGAAACACGTGGATCAGAATTAAAATATATTTAGTAGATTTTGAGTAAATAGGAAAAGTATCCCTGATTCTTCATTTTCTGTGCCTACTGGCTGTGTTAATATGTACGTGTCGGCGATGATATACGATAATATTGATGTAGGCCCTTAAAAATCCTGAATATTTTTTTAATTATTGCATTTTCATCGGTGCTTGATATATGTGTCAAATTTCAGATCTTCCATCTACTGAAAGTGGGTTCAATACACTTTCAAAGATTCCGTTTCATAGATTACTACATTGATAGATACATACTGAACTTATATTTAGGCGTGTTAAAAATAGCCTATGTCTTACATTCTTCATTTAGAACCCAAGCATTTTGTTGCCGTTTTAGCACACATACAAACTCCATTCTAATATTATTTGGTATATTTTTTGATGAACGATCATTTAACAAGATGATAAATAAATAAACAAATAAATATTAATGGGTATTTCACACAACGTCCCTTGGTCCCAAGCTAAGCTTATATGCTTGTGTTATGGGTGCCAGAATACGGATAGACTACATAAACTATTAAGCTATTGCATAGCTTCTATCGCGGGTTGTGAGCGTGGAGACTAAATGCACAAAATTCGAAATTTAAATTACGTAACAAAGATAGCGTAACTAAAAAATACTACACATGGCGCTACTGCGTTATTAATCTTATTTTAGTTTATGGTATTTAGATTCTTGCATAAATAAAATAAATAAATAATTATAATTGCATAAGTTGATAAAAATTACTATACAATAGCTTTACCGCGGCAGTCCCCGAGTGCTACACGTGTTTTTTATCTTTTGTAAATACATACTTTTAATACATAGAAAGCACCCAGGTACAAAATATGTATGACAATTATAAATATCACACAAATGATTGTCTTGTGCGGGAATCGAACTCGTGACCTCGTGAACGGCAGTCCGTTTCATAAACAACTAGACCACGAAGCCCGTCAAATCGTCCTGATGTTTCTAACTAAAGGATTAGCCTTTGAAGTACATAAGATACCATAAACATAGCCGCATTTGATTTAAATATAAAATAAAAGAATATAAACACAGTTCTAAAACTCAAGAAATATGGAAATTCAAAACGCTTAGAAAACAAATGTCTCTTAAAAGTTTAAAAGGCGTTGCTTGTTCTAAACGAACTTTTTGACTTCTAAGGTATTTGGATGTCTAACTTTTCACTAAATATAATACTAAAGTAGACAAAAACTTGGTCACTTATAGTTATAATCTTGTGGCAATAATAGTCATTCATTAAAAACTGCTAACATATCTATACTAATCTATACTACGTGAAGAGTTTGTTTGTTTGGACGCGCTAAACTCAGGAACTGTTGGTTCGAGTTGAAAAATTCTTATTGTGTTAAATAGTCCATTTATCGAGGAAGGCTATAGGTTATATAACATCACGCTGTGACAAATAGAAGCGAAGCATCAACGAAAATTGTTACAATTATGGGGAAAATTTTGTCGTTGTTTTAATACATAGTTTTTCAGCAAATAATGGAAAACTTTATTTGCATTTACGGATTACTTTATTTTAAATGAACTGTCTATCGTTTAACTTATTAATATCAAATACGACGCATGCCTACACGACTGCCGTTTTTATCGACTTGAAGAAAACTACTATTCTTTAGTTAGCTTTTACAAGCGAGTGTATTATTATCCACTAATATTTAAACTGTCTTGTAATTTTCAATCCCTAATAGATAAAATAACAACTTAAATCTCATTGCGAGTTTTGCATGAGTTGCTAGTTGATAGAATTTTATTCTTTTAAAAATTAAAGGGTTCTATGTAATTTATTAAAGCTAGCATTTTGTTTTATTTTAAAACTACGATAAAATTTTCACAATAATTTTCATTTTTTGATATTATGTAGAGATGCCTTGGAAAAAGAAAATATTACGTTAAGTTTGTGAGTTTATATACGAAATGTCATTTGTTTATCGTAAGCAACTTGTTTGTAATACAATTATTTACATCAAACGATAATTATAAATTTAGAATATTAGGCCGAAACGGTAAACAAAACTCAAAACTTTGTTGTCCCCAAATAGAGAGGTGAATTCCTTCAGGGTAAGAATTGATCGCAGCGTAATTACTCAAGGGGAACAGTAGGGTGTAAACTTTCAGGCCACTACATACAAACACATACAGACAGAATACTATATAATAATATAGTTATTGCACACAAGCTCATTAGTACAGTCAGCAACAACAATAAAACCAAATATGAGACTATCACTGTGCTTGCGATTTCTACCATGTGTGGAAGAGTGAATAATTATGTAGCGTATACGTTAAAAAGTAGTCTTAGCGTCAGGTTTTGTGGTAAATTTCATTCAAATCAGTTCAGTAGTTAAAGCGTGAAAACACGAAATGCCAGCAAAATATTTAGCAAAGATAATATCAAAAGACGTTTTTTCTAATTAAATGGTTTGAGTCACTAAAAATCAGAGAGTATTTTCAGCAAAATCAATAAATAAAAAAGTATCTATAATTATTGTCATTTAACTTGAAGTAACAATTAATTTATTAATTTTTGCATTTGTCATGCTATGCTTTTTACTTAATAAATCAAATTATGGTGGAAAAAGTGAAAATGCCGTAAAAATGTACGTAAAAATATATAAACTCATGCGAGTAACAGATATGGTGGTTAATTTGAAAGTGTTGCAAGTAGACCGCAATAAGCTCAGTTGGAAGAGCTTCGGAACGGTATTCCGAGGTCGTGGGTTCAAGTCCCACTTGCGGCATTTTCACTTTTTCCACCATAATTTGATTTATTGAAGTAACAATATTAAACATGAACTAATAAATATGAAAACCATGAACGGTTATGTTGTTCAAGTTTTTCATTATGTTGTTTCGTAGCAATCTGTCTACGCTATGCTACGAGTCCTGTTAATACTCGTAGCACCAGCTACCGTAATAAATTTTTTTAGATACTCATTTCAATATCCTACATTGAAATATTCTTATTCTCTTCAATCTTATTACGCTATATTTTCTATAAGTCATAAATTATTGTAGGATTATCTAATTCACAACATTTTAATGTAAGTTTAAAGTATAATATACTATAGCTACAACAAGTAATTTTTCCAATAATGTATTACTAACTTGGTAGCTATTTTTTTTGTGAAAATATTTCTTATTTTTTAAATAAAATAATTGTAGGTGCCTTTATGGTATACTTGTTAATCTTCCTTACTTATTATAAAAAGTCGTTTTTCACTGCATGTCCCTGTTGGAGCTTAAATCGTTAAAACTACCCGCGTAATTTTAAATCGTTTGTTCTGTAGATAGAATTTTATTGTTCAAGAGGAAAATTTATATGTAAAATTTCTTACGTTTTTGATATTGCAAATTGATTGTTTACGAAGTTGCAGCCAACAGCTATTGATTTTAATATAGATCTGTCAGTCCCTTAACGTAAATATAAGGTGAACTTATAAGTACTCATGTTACGTGCAAGTAAATAAATAAAAATATTTATAAAATATATTTTGGATATTTTTCACAACGTCCTCTGGTCCCAAAGTAAGCTAGATTTCTATGCTTCTGTTATGGGTACCAGATACGGATATACTTACTACATATATACTTCTTTCTCTTCTTACTTATAATACATAGAAACACATGACATTTATGAATATCACACAAATGATTGTCCCATGTGGGAATCAAACCACCTGCAACCTGGTGAACGGCCGTCCTGTACATGAACCACTACGAGGCTCGTCAAAAAATAAATTTTTATTCATTCATCAAAATTATTATTTTCTGTGAATGAAATGTAGCTGACCGTACCATTTATTATCCACAAAAACACATAGGGAACTAATCATAGTACAACATGTTGTTACTTTCTCTCTATTATAAGTGTTAATAAAGTACATAGTTAGCGATGTGATTTTGTTACACTATTGTCAGTGGGGTGACGGATTAAGAATACAAGTGTCACCACCCCATCTCCTCCTCAGTGTTGAAGTAATTGTGCATGTTGAATTGGTATCTAGGCAATATGAGAGGTAGATAGGTAGTAACGTAGATATATCTACGTTACAACTATACTATTATGATATTTATTGGACCCAAGGTGATGGTTATATAAAATGCCGCGAATATATATTTATACCAGTATTTAATTAATTGAGCAGAAAAAAATAGAAGGAATGAAATTAAGAGATAGAATCTACAAAGCAAAACATTTTATTAATTAACCCTAAACAAATACCACTAAACATATATTATATGTCGTAGGAGACTTGATTAAAATGCTTTACTTAAGGATTTTTAGTTTTAACTTAGGTTCCAGTGAAGTGGGTCCTTAAATGGTGTCAATGGTGAGTAATTCCTTTATTTGATGAGTTCGAATGGTGACCCGTTGAATATTCATAAAAGGCGCCTTCCAAACCAGCTACACGTGTCGTAAGCCACGGATCGATCTCATCGTAGTAGAATGTTGTAGTTAACGTAGTTAGCTTATTCAGTATTACAGCGTGTTTGGATTGGAGACTACCCTGGCAATAGTTACAGGTGATGTCTACGATACCTTTTCTCCGATATCAGAAGTGGGATCGAATAGTCGTTATTCGATTTTGTTTAGAAAAAAAAATATAACTAGAACAGTAAAATTAAACGTAACCAGCGTTTTAGTAAAAATTTTAATATTTCACAAAGTTTCTTTTTGGTAAAAAATTGCTTTGATTATATTAACAAGCAAAAACTGATAATAACAAGTCATAGGTAATTAGTTAATTACCCTTAGAACATTGTAACTACGTAACATAAATTAAATGACAATGATTTGTTAGTAATTTAATAAATCTACAGTGTTCACTTGCTTAATTTATCTCGTGTATCAATCAATAGTAAAATCGTTTTACTTGATTGCAAACAGAAATATAGTGTGGCTTTATGAACATTCAACACTTCGTTTTAAAGTGTTCGGTTTCCTTTTATAAAGTTGGTACATGATTTTCTGCGCTTATTTATAGGCGTACTTGATAACTAAAAATAAAACTTTTAAAGCAAAACAAAGATTTAGTCTCCGCCGTGTAATAATGTGTTTTACATATTCTAACGCGTTATTAAACTTTGTTATTTGTGATTAGCAAATAAAATCGTAAGAAACTTTCATCTAGATGAGAGGTAGTGAGAAGAAAATCTAAATCATGGTTAACTAAATATTCGAGATTAGAACTACATGTAGTTACATGTAGTAGACTTGTGATAGAAAGAGATAGACAATATATGCGTTAGAAAACCTAACGGTCTAGGTAACAAGTTAGTGTTTTTAAAATTTTAAAACCTTTGCAACGAAGGAAAGTTTGAGATACCTTTCTATACCTACACATGCCAGTCGTTTTGTTGACATGTTTTGGAAAATCTATTTACAGTTATGTTTTCGACTATGTTATTGACGTATGCAGACGTCCAGTAAGCCGTCGTAATATTGCCAACGCAACTTATTGTAGTGTACCTATAATATGCGGTTAAAATCGTCCTTTCTGAAATATTCAGAAAAGCTACAAATACGAACCTGACGGTTCGGACGTCCGTTCATTGACGTATGAAGACGTCTAGTAATCATTAATAATATTAACATCACTATTTGTGGTGTATAACAAGTTTTTAAATCTTTAGTTTACTGACGTGTGAGACGTCTAGTAAGCCATTAATAACATTAAGAACACACTTTACTATGGTGTAGCTACAAGGTTTTGAAATAGTCTTTTTAAAAAAGAACATCTGTTGCTAAATATGATCTTGATAATGCAATTGACGAATGGAGAAATCTAAACTACTGATAATATTTACCACACTCCTTGTAGAGGTTTACCTATAACGCGTTTCTGAAATCTTCATAGAGATGTCCAATATAGCAGGTTTAAGATTAGCCAAATGTCAATATTTAATTTAAAAATGCCTTTAATGTCCATGCAATACTTCAGTTGTATTTTGATTTAAATCTATGCGACTAATAAAATTCTACTTGTTAATTAATTGTCTAATATATTATTAAAGTAATAATTATTTTTATTAATTGGTCTATGCAGGCTAAAAAATAATCACTAGCAATCTGCAACTGTTTCGCGTGGTTCTCAATGTAAGTGAAGTCTACCGTTTGTACTACTACCGCGACTACGACCCTTATTACAAATTATTGAGGCGACATAACTTTTGAGCTTATTTACTTGAACACACAATACAAGAATCTGTTGTAGTAGATTGACTATAGCAGATCTACATACCATAACAAATTATCTAGGTCTTAAATTTTAGTTTACGAGCGTTTTTGGTGTACAGAGACGTTCAGTGAACTATTTATAATATTAACAACGCAGTTTACCGTGGTGTATCTACGAGTAAACTAATTATTATTATTAAAAGAGCTGTTGGCGCGTGGAGCGTTACAATAAGCCAAAAATAAAAGATGCTACAATAAGCCACTATATCCTATCCTGAAAGAATAATGGTCCCCTGTGTACGACGGCGAACAGGACCGCCTATGGCACAGCATCAACCTATCCGTTTATTCCTAGGGCCATTGCCTACGCGGCAACATCGACCTTTCCTTTACCTATCCTTCCTGAACCCTTTATCCTTCCTAAATCCTTCATCCTTTCTATCCTTACTCATAAATATACCACGTTACGATACTATGCACCAACGGTTACTATTCACGATTTAGGTGTTTAGTAGCAACAGCTAAAAGAGTTATGTAGGCTTAACTTCTACTTGAGCTACAAGTAGGAGGTAAAGTAACAGTGTTTATTCGTATGCCAGTACGAAAATTCTAAATTCAACTTTTTATTCACTGATAGTTTAATCATTAGCATTTAAACTAAATTAGAAAATCATTCCTTTACTGTTGAATCCGTCTAGATCAGCAGGATAGGCCAAACGGAAACCCTTCTATTTTGTTTCAAGTAGATAGGGAACACACGAGGACGCGTGCCTTTGCAGAATGGCCGTGTGACAGTTAAGAAAAAGAAAACAAAGTAAAGAAAGGAAAAGAAAAGAAAGAAAAAGAAAAGAAAGAAAAAAAAAAGAAAGAAAGAAAAAGAAAAAAAAAAATTTTTTTTAATGTATTTGCCAACGTAGCTAAAAATCTTTTTCTGAGTAGTTTACGATTAATTAGCTAAATTCTAAATAATTCGTTATCAAATTACAGCCGAGTGGTTGTCTTTATGAAAACACAATTTTAATGTGTAGTGGATTTGATGATTAGAAACCATCTATTTAATGCTACAATTATATTGGCTCGATAAGTCGATACGAACCCACTACAACTTAAAGTTCGTTAGCAATAATGCGAAAAACCTGACAACTAGAGCAGTCAGTATTATACAGGTCGTTACGCTGCCCAGTTCTATAACTTAAACAATTAGAATATCCTCCAGTGTTATTGCTTAGTGTGTATTTGTGAGAACGTGCAAAGTAACGATAATGCGGAATTAATGTAACTGACCGAGTGTGAATGTTGAATTATTGTGGAAATTGTTGTAACTGACCGATTGTATGGACAAATCTTAGTTGTGGATTTCTTTATTTTGCGACTTTATATTGGGTCAGATTTAGCCGAGCGGAAAAACTTAGATCTATTGCAGATTTACACACGGGGACGTGTGTATTCGCAGAATGGCCGTGTCGTAGGAGACTTGATTAAAATGCTTTACTTAAGGATTTTTAGTTTTAACTTAGGTTCCAGTGAAGTGGGTCCTTAAATGGTGTCAATGGTGAGTAATTCCTTTATTTGATGAGTTCGAATGGTGACCCGTTGAATATTCATAAAAGGCGCCTTCCAAACCAGCTACACGTGTCGTAAGCCACGGATCGATCTCATCGTAGTAGAATGTTGTAGTTAACGTAGTTAGCTTATTCAGTATTACAGCGTGTTTGGATTGGAGACTACCCTGGCAATAGTTACAGGTGATGTCTACGATACCTTTTCTCCGATATATATAATATTAATTTAATAATTTCTCATATCAATCTAATCTAACATTTACTATACTTTAGCTTCAGCTAATTTCTATGAAGAGAAGATTATATGTATAAGGGACTAATATAAATCAGTTTTGTATAACACCTACCAAAATTTTCTCCACTAATATGTCTCGCTAAGTCCATGTTTCCGAAAAACTCGTTAAATATTATTAAGAAACTGATTGCTACATGATTATACATGAAATATATCCGTTTCCTGTAATTAATACTGATTAGCTTATAATTTACTAGCTGTGCCCCGCGGTGTTACCCGCAGTACACAGGATAAAAAATATGTTCATATTCTATTCCATTTTCCATTGGAAAGATTCATGAAAACCCATCCAGTAGTTTTTACGTGAAAGCACAATAATAAACATCCAAACATTGGAGTATGGATAGAAGACCGAGGAAACGTTCGCGTTGCTCAGCCAAAAGTTTAAGTATTTTATTTTATAGCGCGTAATTCTTTTTTCGTCATATCTCCTAAGATATTCATTTAAATGCTGTAAAGAGCAGTTATAATCTATATTAATTGCGTAAACTAACTAAGCTATTTTATTTGATAAAAAATATTACTATAAACAAATAAATAGCTTTTGAAAACACCCTATTGAATTTGATAACTTTTTCGACATTATTACGGGTACAGCGGGTTTCCCTTGAAAGATAGACATATGGCTTCCCGGACTTTTTTAAAGATCTATAGGTAACAAACAATTTCTCGATACATTAGTTTGTTGTACCTCACATAGATAAGGTAGCGTTTTCATTTATAGCTCGCGCGCGTCCGAGTTTCTTGGCAAATATAATCATATCTCATCCAATATACAGCAACCCCAACAAATTATGCAAAAAAGCCATTCTCTTGAACCATTCTATCGATTAAAAAAATCCGCATCAAGATCCGTTGCGTATTTTTGAAGATATAAGCTCACATAGGGCCATACATACAAAAATTACGATATTGATATTGATATTGTTTTATAAGAAGTAAAGATAAAGAAGAAGATGATAATGGGATAAAAAACATTACTGGATAGAATTTATTAAGGATTTATTTGATGATTTTGTAATAGATACTACAAATATGACATATTGGGCCTTGTAATGCAGAAGGAATAATGCGACAGTAAAACGGATTGCCGTTCAAGTGTTCTCGAGTTCGAAACTGAACCCTTATATAGTTACCATAATGCCTGTTCTCTATATATCTCTCTCCAGCCCATTTTTATCCCACTGTTAGGCACGGGCTTCCTTAACTTTGGGAGAGATTATGATCTACTGTGCTGCACTGACCAGGCGTATTGGCACTGGGTTTATTTTCGAGTTTTCCGTCTCTCACAGAGGATGTTATCGGTGTGCAATATCCCTTAGCTGATTCTTACAGCATTCTTACAGCATTAAGGATTTATTTGGGAGGAGATGGGGTAGTGACACTTGTATTCTTAATCCGTCACCACACGGAGACGGTCTCTATCATTAGGTTAGGTTGTTTTATTATATCATAAAACAAAGTTGTTATTTTTGTATGTATGTCCATAATTAAGTAAGCTTATATCTTCTAAACTATGTTATGGATTTTGATGTAGTTTTTTTTAAGTAGATGGAGTGGTTCCAAAGAATAGTATTTTTAGATAATTTGTTAGAATTTGTGTCAAATTCCACAATTACTTTCTAACTTATAGTAAAAGAACTTTTCACTACATAATCGTACTAATTGCTTCAACTTAGGATGAAAAAAAGAATACCTTTCTACAGTTTTTTCAAAATTATTGGGCAACACTTGGCAAACTAACATTTTATTTGTATCGCAGACACGGTATAAATCAATATAAATATTAAATCTGTGTCTCTTGATAACAAAGAAAATAGATAGATTGTTTTATTACGTTAAAATTGAGGTAAAAGTTTGAAGAAGTCGAACAAAAGTAATTTCACAACTTTATCCACTCAAAACAGTAATATTGAAAACAAAAAGGACTCCATTTCGCTCCTGTTATACTAGTAGGAATTTATAAAAATACTCTAATATATATATATAACGGAATAATATCATAATATGATATACTATATTTACTAGATATATACCTATAATAATCTCCTTCAGGAATCATTTAAAAAATGTTAAACTTCTTTTTACGTAAATAGTTTAGACAAATGCAGAAAACCTTCTAAAGTGCGTTAATACGCAAACATATACATTTTCTCTTTGATATCTACAAGTAACCGTTGCCCGTGACTTCGAACGCGTGAAATTTAGAAATAAAACCTTAACGAACAGAAGTTTACCATATCACTCAATAGATGGCGTTGTACAGTTCTTTTAAATCGCGCTATGGTTTGGTTACACACATTACCACTTAAGCTCGTCAAGATTTTTAAGTTGTTAATTCCGATTTTCGAATTTATAAATTAGTAAGGATTACAACATAATTTAGCTTCGTATTGCAAGAGTTTCTAAGCGACTCGACGTCATATTGTAACAAAAATCAAAAATAAAACTATTTTACTTTACATAACATAACATACACAATCAACTTAAAAACATATTAATAATTATTACTATGAGTTAATCGCGAACAATTCCTGGTTTTTTTATATTGTACTAGATGGTGTCCGCGCCTTCATGCGCGTGGAATATAAAAAGCAAACTACTAACTCAGCACACGCAACAGAAGAATATGGATAATCTTTCCTATTATTGCAACATTTTTCACTGTTGCTTAGCTCCTATTAGTCGCAGCGTGATGTTATATAGCCTTCCTCTATAAATGTACTATACAACACAGAAAGAGCTTTTTAAATCAGACCAGTGGTTTCTGAGATTAGTGCTTCCAAACCAAACTATTCAGCTTTATAATATTAGTATAGATTCATGACTAGCATAGAAATATAGCTTACTTTGGGACCAGAGGACGTTGTGTGAAATGTCCTGAATATTTATTTATTATTATTATTACTATAAAAATTAATTATTAATCAAGGTTCAAAATTATACTACCTGTGGAATGCTTCTTACAAGTACAGAATACCTAAACTATTGTTATAATAATATCTACAATTACTATTTGTTCTGCTTTGATTTTCCATTTTCCAACTGAGAATATTTGATACAACTGGATTGCCAATACAATGCCCAAATGTGTAGTGAAACATAATTTCTGTACAATAAGGTCCTTAAGACAACACATATGTAATATTTTATTCATGTGGTCACGGACTAAGAATACATATTACTACCCTTTTCATACTAACCATATTGTACTCAGTGATTTGAACAACCCACAATAATATCATTCAGAAAGAAACCTTACACTTCTAGAGAGTTCGATATTAATAACAGTTCTATTCTTTGTTACTTAGTTCTTATTGAAAGCAATCTCTTAATAATTTTTGGTTTAATTTAAATTACCTGCTTCTTCTTATGTTACTAAAATTAGCAATCGAATCCAGATTATACACATTTTTATCTTTTTTAATTTAAAAAAAAAATATGATAACTTTTTACACAACGTCTTCTGGTCCCAAGCTAAACTTATATGCTTGTCTTTCGGGTACCATAATACGCATAGACCACATAATATACTACTTTTCATTTGTAGTACCCAAACGCAGTACAATCATTATCATTATTATATTATTATATCATTATCAAATAATGGTCCCGTAGCGGGAATTGCACGGCAGTCCGTTACATGAACCGTTCGATAACGAGACCCATCTAAGACGCTGAAGTAATATGATTTTACCACCTTTTTACTGCTTTCTGACAGCGGCACGAGTTTCACTTACGCATTCTCTTTCGATGAATGTTATTCGTCTTATTCGTCCTTCTTCTATCCCCAATTGTTTGGGATCAGCACAGCACTTGTTTTTTCCTTCCAAGCTTTCCTGTCAGCTGTCAAACGCTATCGTTTTACGTAATGTTGCTGCTTTAACAGCACAAGCCTTGATCCGCAGGAGGTCCTGTAGCTACTTGGGTTGGTGGCCTGAATGTTAGTGACCCCTGCTGTTTATTAAATGATATCTACACTTTTTATTGGCTTGAGTTATTTGTAATAAAGCATGTTTATCTCGCAATATTTTTTCTTTTCTTTTTTCTTTTTTTTTTTATAAATAAATAAATAAATAAATATTCATGGACATTTCACACAACGTCCTCTGGTCCCAAGCTAAGCTTATATGCTTGTGTTATGGGTACCAGAATACGGATAGAATACATATACTACTTTTTTTTTTTGTAAATACATACTTATAATACATAGGAACATCCAGACGCAGTACAAACATTTACTATACAATATAATATTAAACGAAGCGTATTTAGTTTTTGACCGATTGATAATGTAGTACCTAATGCAGCAAGTAAACATTCGTGTAAAGTTAAAGTTGTAAGTTACAACTTACGACGTATGGACATCTTACATTGAGTTAGTGAAGTAACACTAATTGCGTGTACTTGGACGTACTAGCAGTTTGACATAATCCTACCATTCTATACTTATAGATATTGACGTGCATAAACAATACGTGATGGAGACGTAAAATCGTTAGAATAACACAATTACCTATAGAATAAAATATAATAAATATTCATGGACATCTCACACAACGTCCTCTGGTCCCAAGCTAAGCTTATATGCTTGTGTTATGGGTACCAGAATACGGATATACTACATTATACTACTTTTCTTTTGTAAATACATACTTATAATACATAGAAAACACCCAGACGTAGTACAAACATTTGTATGACATTTATGGATATCACACAAATGATTGTCCCAAGCGCGAATCGAACCCGCGACCTCGTGATCGGCAGTCCATTACATGAACCACTCCACCACGAAGAATATAAAAGTTTAGTTAACATTGCCGAAACTTCGACACTGATACCTACCGAGCTCAATTAAACTTAACTAAAATGCATTTTGATAGTGTCGATGAAATGAAATGAAATGAAATGAAATGAAAAATCATTTAATCACGTAGACACAATTTTTCAGAAAAATTATGTGCTTATGACATGTCCAATTTTTTTCCCTACCACCGGTTCAGGACGCAATCTGCTGAGAAGAACCGGCGTAAGAAACTCAGCAGAGCTTTTAATCAAATCAATATTTTTAAATTAAATGTCAATTATACTTACAATGCTAATAACTTTACAATATAGAATATGTATTGCTCCAGAGCAACCTACTCCCAAGCTTTATCATCTTTAATATAATCAGAAATTTTATAATACGCCTTTTTACATAATTTAGTTTTAATGAATTTTTTAAATTTAGAATTATATTACACAATTTATTATATAACACAATTTGGCTATGTTAAATGAACTTTCTTGATGTTAAAACTGTGTTCTTACTATAAACTTAATATTTTAATTAATATAAATATGTACAACAAAATAACCAAATAAACAAAATACAGCAATAGATGTTTTCATGTTTTCATTTTGCAGTAGTCAGATTGATCTAAAATTTTGCATGCTTATTAAGAACCGATGACAATGCGATTATTTATAAAAATATTCAGGATCATTTCAGAATTATCAAGCGTGTTTGTTAGTTTTTGAATTAGGTTTTATTTTAGTTAAGTTTAGTTGTGCACGTGGAATTGGTACTAGTATAGTTATCATTAATAACAGTTTCACCCTATCAACAGTAATTGCTTTAAATGATGATCTATTATTTAATATATTCCCATATCAATGTAACTAACAGTGTGGTGAAGTGGTTAAGCCGCTTACCTTTAACCATTGAATTGCCGAGATCCATTCTCAGACCCTGCTCTGTGTATTTAGAGCTCGGTTAATGACATGCCCTTCAGACCCGCCCGGCTACCTACCTCATAAACACAACTAATAAATGTACGCCCTGACAGTGATACTAGATTCAAACGGTTATTCTTTCTATCTCAGCCGGCGTATTATGAGCTTTTCAAAATCATTCAAGTTCCAGGCAGGCCGTAAACTATGATATGATATATGTAATGGCTAAATTAGGTGTTATGGCAGAAAAAAAAATTTTAGTTGAAAATTTTTAGTTAGTATTTTAACTTTTAGCTGTACCTTCTCCTTAAACATATTAATGTATGACTAGTTTAGCGAACTGTCTGACTAAGAATTTTCTTCATAGTACTAATTTGCCACATAGTTCAATTCACGGCGTAAACTGCCTGTAAATAAAAGCTCATAATACGGCCCCTGGTCTCAATTCGATTCGTTTCACGCTAACCAATTATAACAAGATTTGATGATTTTTTATTCATGATTTTATCTATACTAATAAGATTATAGAATTTGTTTTATTGAACGCGCTAGTCTTAGGAACCGCTCTGGTCCGATTTGAAATAATATTTATGTATTGAATAGTACATTTATCGAGGAACACTATAGGTTATTTAACATAAAACTTCGACTAATAGGGAGTTAAGCATCAGTGAAGAATGTTGTAAAACGGGGAAAACTTTCTAAGTTTCAGGCGTACGAAGTCGCGGGCAAAAGATAGTAACGTAATATATTCATCTACAACTTTGATATTATCCAGTTCACTCGTAGTTAATCGCCAAAATGTTTGTATTTGAATGTATGTATTTGGGTCTAGCAACACGTTATAGTGCGAAATTCAGGTGGTCAAGTCTGGTAATTCTGCTATTACAATCATATTACAATGTTGTTATAATGGTCAGTCACTGACGCCATTATGGCGTCATTATGACAAAAAAAAGTAATAGTAGACTACCAAATTTGATAAAATTCCGCATTGGCACCATTTTGGTTTCATAATGACAACAAACTTGATTTTTTGTCATAGATGATGCCACTATGGCGCCATAATGATGCCATTGAGCTTTCATTGTGACAATTCATTTACCGGACTTGGGGCCCTGATGTTTTGGCGTGTATAGTTACTAAACGCTATAATGTTTAACTTTTCTGCGATTCAAAACAATTTAAGAAACTGTAGAGCATTTTAGGCCTTTGAGTACCTTGACTTTCACTCGACTATGTTTTTAATTTTTATTGCGGCTTTATACTTAACATGGCATTGTAACACATTCTGAGATTATCTATAAATTTTAATAGCTTTTCTTTTCAACGTCACATTGTAATAATAAAATTGGTCAAGTGCGAGTGGGACTCGCGCACGAAGGGTTCCGTACCATTATCTATGCAACATAAGGCAACGTTATTAGTATCGAGCAAGAAACGGTAAAAAAAATCAGTTTTTTGTATGGGAGCCCCCCTTAAATATTTATTTTATTTTATTTTTAGTATTTGTTGTTATAGCGGCAATAGAAATACATCATCTGTGAAAATTTCAACTCTCTAGCTATCACCGTTCTTGAGATACAGCCTGGTGACAGACGGACGGACGGACGGACGGACGGACGGACGGACGGACGGACAGCGAAGTCTCAGTAATAGGGTTTCCGTTTTTACCCTTTGGGTACGGAACCCTAAAAAAGTACTTTTAGATGCCGTTTTTTCTTCTCTTTTGTATCAGTGTACTATAGTTCTGTAAATCTGTAAGAGATGGGAGTGATATCCACCAGAAACGCTCACAACTGCGCTCGATTTGTCATCATTGTTCATTATTCTTACATATTATAATAACGAATGTATATTAATACTCTTAAGGGCCTACATCAATATCATCGCCGACACGTACATATTAACACAGCCAGTAGGCACAGAAAATGAAGAATCAGGGATACTTTTCCTATTGACTCAAAATCTACTAAATATATTTTAATTCTAATCCACGTGCTTCTATACATAATAGTTACCTATGTTTTTAAAGTTATTTCATTAGTTAATACGCGATAATAGACCGACAAATGAAAAAAATAAAAAATTAGAGAGGTTGTTTCGCCAAGATTTTCTATCGAGAAAACTTTTTTCAATCGTGTTTCTGAGTTCATGCGATCCTAGATCATATATTGAAAAAACATATACTTAAAAATTAGAGCTCTAGCCATTCAATCTAAAGATACAATGAAAACTTCGTAAATAGAAAAATGCACGAAGCTATTTTGGTATCCTCTTAATAGCAAAGTTTCTTCGCTTGACGTATAAAATTTTATTAAATGACTTGCAAGTCACTCTTCCTGATTTGAGAAAATGTAATTAATTTCTTATGTCAGCATGTTCACGTTTATGTGTATCTGATAATTATTACACAGAATTAACGATGAGTGAGAAATTAGAGTATTCAGCATTCATAATCACATTGTAAATCTCTACCCCTCTGTGATTACTTATAAGTACCTACTATACAATTTTTAGGGTTTTAAGCTTAGTTAACGACAAAATTACGTTTTTTGATAATGGTATCAATTTTGCGTACACAACTAAACTTAACTAAAAATGAAATGGCGTATTTCAGTTTATTGGTTATTTCGTTGTGTACATTTTTATTAAATTAAATCATTAGTCTATAATATACTGTAAAAAATAAAAGTTCTGTTGCAGAATTGTGTTGTTGACACTCTCAATTTTCATTTTTTAGTTATGTTTAGTTCAGTTGGGCACATAGAATTGGTACCATTGTTACTGAACATTTTTATTAACACAATACACTTAATCATACAAATAAATATTTGTGTAGTCTTCAATCAAACTGCTTTACTTGCAATAAGATTTTGAAAAAATTTTACATTAACCACTATTCAATTGATTATATTTTAGTCAACAAGGCATTTTAGTCCTTTGTAGCCTTCTTACAAAATAAACAGAGCTGGTTTATTTTCATAACATTGGGACAAATTTACAAAATTACAGTATTTCTTGAGCCTTTAGCCAATTACATTAAAAAAGGGTTAAGTATTTATTTTAGAAATATATGTATGTAAATGTGACTTATGTCAGTTAGTTAATTAAATTACAGTGGAAAAAGTGATTACCGCAAGCGGGACTTGACTTGAGCTACAGAACGGTATTCCGAGGTCGTGGGTTCAAGTCCCGCTTGCGGTAATCACTTTTTCCAACGTAATTTAATTTAATAAGTAAAGGCATAGCATGACAATTGCAAAATTAATAAATTACTTTACGTCAGTTAGATTAAAATGACTTTTAAAAAAGGTATTTAAGTCAACGTAAGTTCACACTCAAGAGCCGATTAAAATATAATTTTAATAAAGTAGTAGTAGAATAAAAAATTGTCCGTGTGGTGACGGATTAAGAATACAAGTGTCACGACCCGTGCTCAGCAGTGGGACGTTGATAGGCTGGAGAGAGAGAAAGAGAATAAAAATTATCTTG
The DNA here is from genome assembly GCA_916999025.1 of Orgyia antiqua. Classification (NCBI taxonomy): domain Eukaryota; kingdom Metazoa; phylum Arthropoda; class Insecta; order Lepidoptera; family Erebidae; genus Orgyia; species Orgyia antiqua. The sequence goes on from OU779862.1 coordinate 29,412,320, forward strand.
GCCAATACCATTTGCTGTAAACAGAGAATATGGTTTCCATTTCGTTGGAGCTTCCTTTTCAGCGGCGAGCGAATCTTTGAGAATGAAATTTACCAAAATGTGTGACGTGTAATGATATCAATAAATTGAAATGTTGCCAATGTTATTTTTTTTTTTTTCCTTTTCTCCTCCTGCCCTGCCGAGCCATGATGGTGCCTTGAGCTTTACCATGACCCGGCGAGGGGTGGCCCTTTATTCGGGGCCCGACCCGACTGGGGGAGCACTAGGTCCCCCTGTCGCGTTGCCGTGACCGACAGTCAAATTTTCCGCGGCGGGTCTCGGAATGCAGACCCGCCGCGCGCGACCACCTCGTCGGGAGGGGCCGCGGCTGGCTACTGCGCGCCGACGACCCCTGCCCGGGGCCCTGCGGGGGGGCAAAGTGCCACCAGAGCGTTCGCGCTCCCGCAGGGCCTCCCTCTTTGCCACCATCACCTCCCGAGAAAAGGAGGCGACGGCGGCCCAACCCTGTTCGCTCTCGGCTATAGACGAAACCACAACCGAGAGCGACAAGAAATGTTGCCAATGTGCCGTCACCGTGTATCCTCCCACAGTTGCTGTCAAAGTAGGTTAAAGAATACTTGCCAACATTTTTTAGTAGACAAATTAACACTTATTAATACGCTTTTATAAGTTCGGTATGTATCTATCAATGTATTAATCTATGTAACGGAATCTTTCAACGCGATTTTCACCCACTTGCGATTGTCGGATTGATTTAAAATTTTGCATACAATTCAAGGACCGATGACAATGCAATTAATTAAAAAGATATTCAGGATTTTCAAGCGTGTTTTTTAGTTTATGAACTAAGCAAATTGTTGCTATTATACATAGATCTGATGTGTTTGTTGGTATTATGAAGCTTGATATAAGCCCGGCTTAAGCTATTGCTAACACGTCTGTTCAGCGGTGGGGTATTAAGCCAATATCTATTTTGAATTGGATAAAGACCATGTCAAATATTAGGATCTTTGGAAGTGGAAAACGTAAATTAAAAATTACAAACTGTTGTCCGCGACTCCGTCTGTGTGAAACTTAGAAAATTTTCCCGTTTTCGAAACATTTTTCACTAATGCTTAGCTCCTATTGGTTGCAGCGTGATGTTACATAGCTTATATCTTTCCTCGATAAATGTCCTATCCAACACTGAAAGAGTTTTTCGAATCATTATAGTGGTTTCGGAGATTAACGTGTTCAAACAAATAAACACACTCTTTAGATTTCAAATATTAGTATAGATAATAAGTAAATATTGTACTAACAAAATATCAGTCATATAACTCCATTTCAGGTACGGCTTAAACAACGGAATTAGTGTATTGAAACAGGTAAAATATATAAATAAATAAATATTCAGGACATTCCACACAACGTCCTCTGGTCCCAAAGTAAGCTATATTTCTATGCTTGTATTATGGGTACCAGATACGGATAGACTACATACACTACTTTTCTTTTGTAAATACATACTTATAATACATAGAAAACACCCAGACGCTGTACAAACATTTGTATGACATTTATGGATATCACACAAATGACTGTCCCAAGCGGGAATCGAACCCGCGACCTCGTGATCGGCAGTCCATTACATAAACCAGTCCACCACGAAGCCCGTCAATGAACTTGAGATTTATTATTTTCTACTTGAATTATGTATTCTGTTTTATTACTCTTTGTTTTCTTTATTCAGCTTTTTGAGTGTAATATTTCTTCAATCTTTTCCTTATAATAAAGAGAAAAAAATTAATGTGCACTTATTTATTTACATCAGTCTTAACATTGAACTTTGACAATTAAAATAGATTTAATATAACGCAAAATGGAACATTTATTTATCTATTTATATACTAGGACTAGCTGGCCCGGCAAACGTTGTTTTGCCATACCAAAAATAGTAAAAAAAAAAAAATTACTATAAACCTCACGGAGCCCGAGACCTGTCCAACGAATGCAAAACAATGGAAATCGGTTCGTGCGTTCTGGAGTTATAGCGTCAGGAAGGAAATTCCGACTTATTTTTATATAGTAGATAATGAATATAAATAAATATTCATGGACATTTCACACAACGTCCTCTGGTCCCAAGCTAAGCTTATATGTTTGTGTTATGGGTATCAGAATACGGATATACTACATATACTACTTTTCTTTTGTAAATACATACTTATAATACATAGAAACACCCAGACGCAGAACAAACATTTGTATGACATATATAAAGATCACAAAAATGATTGTCCCGAGCGGTAATCGAACCCGCGACCTCGTGAACGGTAGTCCGTATATAAACCACTCTAATTCTATGTTTATATATATAAAGACTGCCTGATACATTTTACCCATGACAGAAGCAAATAAGCTTAGCTTAAGAACAGAAGACGCAATGTTGTCTAAAAAAAAATTCAGGGATGTCGCTAGATGCCGATTACACAGGATTGCGCGTTGTAACGTTCTATGGGGTAGACCTATGGCCAGCAGTTGAAGGAGAGCTCTAAATATCTATCCAAAACAAAAAGAATTTTTCAATTGTGACGAACCTCGTGATTGATTGGTTCATGTAACGGACTGCCGATCAAGAGGTCGCGGGTTCGATTTCCGCTCGGGGCAATCATTTGTGTGATTTTTCTAATTGTCATACAAATGTTTGTACTGCGTCTGGGTTTTTCTATGTATTATAAGTATGTATTTACAAAAGAAAAGTAGTATATGTATTTTATCCGTATTCTGGTACCCGTAACACAAGCATATAAGCTTGGGACCAGAGGACGTTGTGTGAAAATCTCCAGGAATAGTTTTTTAATTACCACCAGTAGTTTCTGAGATTGGCGCGAACAAACATTACAAATAAACAAATCTGTGCCTACCCAATTGACAAATTAAGAATGCAAGTGTCACCATGTCATGTCATGCAACTGTCTTTTCAGGATGCTGGAAGAGCCAGCTAAGGTATAACAATTGATAAGAGAAAACTAGAAACTAAACCCCTTTCCAATATGTCTGGTCAGGGTGACATAGTAGACCAGGTACAGTCCTGAAGTGAAGAAGGCCCATGTCCAACAGAAGGACTGTTGGGCACTGGCCTTCTTCATTGATGGGCTAAAGAGAAAAAGATATAAAGCCTATATAATCTAAAGTAAAATAAATATCAATGGATCCTTCTGTTAGTTAAGTCTACAAAATGTTTTCCTAATTATTTTCTTTCATCTACTCCGAAAAGGTAAGGTAAAGCGATTTTGACAAAAACACCCAGAACAAGAGGAAACAAAGGGTGCTTTAATAAAATTGTGAGAGCTTTACCTAGCCATCGTACGTATTTTCTTTGTTTAATAAACACAAGATCCTAATGAATTGTTATGCTTAAGAGCCTGTTTATTACCTTATTAATTAGCATCGTGAATTATAACGGAATAACACTTCCATGAGCTATAAAATAAACATTTAACTTAAGTATGTTTTATTACACGAACTAAAACTTTGATAATTTGTACATAAATTTTTTGTTATTATTTTCAAAAGAAAAATAATATAATATTTGAATGAATATACAAAAAATACTTACGGATTTTAGTAGAAAACGTTTTCTCTTTCTCTTAACATAGACCGTTAATATATCACTGAAATACAATTACAGTAGAAATGTAAAGCAGTTTTGAATCACTATAGTTTCATATTTAGAAAGTGTCGAAGGAGATAGAAAGTTTTCGTAGCAGCGTCCAAACACGCTACGTGTCTACGACAATCGAGAGATGCGCTACGGTTACAAGCGACGTAGCGTCCGCCCTCAGCGAATGGGCGCGTAGCACTGAGCGCGGCGACCCTTGACAAGACAATCTTTGCCTGCACATAGTGGTCCTTAGACAACAGCAACTTGTGAGCTTTCACACGGATAACGGGCGTAATGGGAGCTTTGTCTTCAGCCCGCTCTTTTTAAGTCACTCTTGTGTCATATTGCTAATTGGTACTGTTATCACGATCTTCTTTTTCAATTTTGTACCAATTATAAATATTTATTTAGTAAAACTGTTATATTTCACGTTATATGCTAAATTATCACGATTAACGAAACAATTAGAAATAATATCGCAGTAAGGATTTCCGCGTTTGGATTATGAAATCTGTGTCTGAGTCTTGAAATATTTGCGTTAAAAAATGATAAATTATATTTCTTCTAGCTACGTAGACCATCAGATATTTTATATTTGAGTAATTTACTAAGATATTTTATTTGTAATCTCTGTGGAAGAAACTATAACCCGTTACGTTTAGATTTACATTTAAGTTGAGCATAAAAAATAATACTCTCTCTCTCTCTCTCTCTAACCCATTAACATCCCACTGTTGGGCACGGACCTCCTCTACTTTGGGAGGGATTATGATCAAGTGTGCTGCGCTGACCCGATGTGTTGCTACAGGGTTTATTTACAAGGTTTCTGTCCCTCACAGAGGATGTCATTTCTGTACAATGTCCTTAGCTGGCTTTTACAGCACCCTGGGAAGTAAAAGCGGTGGTGACACTTGTATTCTTAATCAGTTACCATACAGACAAAACTAATACTATTAATTACTATAATCAACTTATATCATTATTATACTAGCAATGTTTAAAATAATGAACATACTCCATCCGAGGGACAATATAACATATAATAATGCTAGCTACTAAAAGCTTATTATTACACAAGTTTCCTTTATCTACGAGATATAATTAGATACAGGCACCGTCAGCATCGCAAGCTGCGAGTGAGAAACTTGTTAACTAAATTATACGACATTTTCACATTCTCACTTAAGCAATGTTAATTCATTATAATGACACAGAAAATTCAAAACTCTAAACAAACACCTGGTACATAATTCAGAACGCGACAGAAAACTGGACGAGATATATACAGCATAATTTACTTACAACTGTGTATTGTATAGGCCTTTTATAAAGTACATTTATTTACGTCGGAGGCGTACATAAAAACAGGCAAATCACAAAACAAGATAACATTCGCTAGGTCTTTCACTGCGGGAATCTCATTTTCAATATGTTTTTATAACTTTCAGTGAGGAAATGAGGTGATGCTGCCGGCGCTTCGCCGCCGCATTGTCATCATAAACCAAGCGAGGCCTTCTTCATAAATCCTCACCAAATGCGATAACACTGAGTTTTCTTTTTTATACGCCATAATTTTTAACTTACGAAATAAATACTACCGTCTTTAGTTTATTGATGACATGTTGTTACAGTCAGAAACTACGGGCTTCGTGGTCTAATGGTTCATGTAACGGACTGCCGTTCACGAGGTCGCGCGTTCAATTCCCGCTCGGGACAATCATTTGTTTGATGTTTATAAATGTCATATAAATGTTTGTTCTGCGTTTCTGTGTATTATAAGTATGTATTTACAAAAGAAAAGTAATATATTATTATGTATTCTATCCGTATTCTAGTACCCATAACACAAGCATAAAAGCTAAGCTTGGGACCGGAGGACATTGTGTGAAAAAAAAGTAACAGAGGCATGGGATTTTATATTATGCTTGTGGTTGTGTTTGTTACAACACATTTTATAATTACTAAACAGAGCTCTCCACAGTCGTAAACTGTATGCTAAAACAAAAGACATCTTATCCCGTGAAAATATACCTTTGGCTGAAAGCCAAATCTTATATATAAAAATCAATTGCTGTTCGTTAGTCTCGCTAAAACTCGAGAACGGCTAGGCCGATTTTGGTGATTTTAGTCTTGAAATATTCGTGAAAGTCCAGGGAAGGTTTAAACGGTGACAAAACATACGGGAATCTAAAATTCCACGCGTACGGAGTTGCGGGCATCAGCTAGTAACAAATAAATGTTTGCCAACTTTAAATACCTATATGCATCGTACACCTATTACCGCCCTGTAAAGTTTTACTTACCTGAACTGGATTTATATTAACTAAATTAGTGTAATAGAACTTTTAATTAAGTTTATTAACAACAAAGCTATTAAATATAATAATTAATAACAGTAGGCATCAAAAGTTTAATTTTTTTTAAATTGATAATTACAAATGTGCCTTGATTTGATGTCTTGTTAGAAACACAAAAATAGATTTCCGAAAATAGTATCTACGGCTTATTGATTGATTTATTAAGTTACTATTTATCGGCTCATAATAAATAAAGCTAAGGAAAAATAATTATTCGAAAATAGTAGAAAATGTTTGTTTTATAATTACGCGGATTAAAATTTTAAACTATTACGTCCCGGTTCAGAATACAAAAGTATTTTTCTTGCTCATTTTGCGCCAGTTTCAACATAATAACCTCTTGTTGACTGCTGGCCTCGCGGCCTCAAGCACTCCACAAGCAATAAGACAGTAATAAATGTTCAGATCCAAAGACAAGAACAAAAACGAATATAATAAGTAGATATTGTGAATCGGTACTTGTGGGAGTTCAATATTATTGCTTCTTGTGTTAGAACGATGCGGACTCGATCCGTTTGCCTTGCCCACTTATCATTATGAGTTCCAATTGTAACTGTGTGCTTTTGTGCTTGGGATTTTCAAGTACTTTTGCTATTGGCTATGTAACATAAACGAATAGCACAATAAACGTGGTGTAACTTTGTAGACACTGTTTAAATATTTTTTTTTGTTTTTTATATTTCGCGTGTTTTTTTTTTAGATTTTATTCAATTATGGTTTATCTTTACGCTCAGTTTCTATTAAATCCATTCTGTAATTTTCTATTGCGTGAAAGTGTAACATAACCCCTTTTAGATCTATATTTAGGCAAAAGTTCAGAAGATGCAAATGTATTGTAATGTCTGATGTTTTGGGTATAATGGTTATAACATAAGAAGACCATAGGCATAAATAGGACAATGAATAAATAATTTTCGACTCGGTTGAACGGCAAAGAGATCTCTGGGTAGCTTCATTTCGAGCGACTGGGATTATCCATATTATCCGTAAATCTCGGAACAGCAGCTTGCACAGTACAATAATGGTGGCGCATATAAAATGAGTTCAATTTTAGATCGCTCTTTTGTTATATATATTTGATGGCCATTAATTGCTTGCAGGGATTTGTCATCGTAGTTATTTTTTCCTCTTTGATTTATACAACTTTTTGGAAAAGTTCATCTGTGCCAAAAGATTCATACTCGTTAAGGAATTTAATCATCAACTTTTAGATGTAAGGATTCACTCATATGGTATTATTAAATGTATATCATCCTATATTAAAGAATATATTTTTCTTTCTTCTTCACTTGTCATTACTACGCACCAAATAGCTAATAAAAAAACTTATCTTTGTCACACCGTCATTAGATGTTTAAAGAAATATTACGAATCAGATTTTATGACAAAATGACTCTAAGTAGTTATTAATATTATTACTATTTATATTTAAGAGCAATTTTTAGTTTTAGTGTTTGCCTTGGTAAGCTTTGCTGTTAGTCTAGGTGAGATCTAGCTGTGCCCACGAAAGGCGATAAAGTAAAACCTTTCAAGGGCTTTTTTGCCAGTTAATGGAAGTTCTTTGTACGGATGTTCTAAACGGATGGGTACGCCTTGAAATCGGATTAGCGATATCGGGCATACAGCGTGATAGAACCGTTCAAGCATTATCTTTCACTGCAGACTACTGCTTCACAGAAATAGTTTTCAGTAAAAAATTCACTACTAGTATTTTTATGACGATATGTTTATTCCGAAGGTGATGAAATATATTGCAATGTGAATATTTTAGCGAAATAACAGAATTTCACCGGGGCTCGGGTATAATTTTTTTTTTAAATGGCTTTATGGTCAGCGGGGCAAAGTAGACCAAAAACTATCACAAATTGAATAATCATCCCTGGATACCCCTTCAATATAAAGATGGTTCAAGACCAATAGCGAATATGTTATGGACTAAGAAGGAAAATAAATAAATATTATCATTAATAAAGACGTACAGATAAATGTCTGTAGAGCTAATCACCGAAAGTAGTGACCCGATCCTAATTTATCTTTTTACTAAATGAAAGTACAGTCTCTGATCGTGCTAAATCTCTCTCTTCAGCCCTTTACCCTAAGATTGGGCATGGACCTCCTCCACTTTGGGAGGGATTTTGGACCAATATGCCACGCTGACCAGGCGTGTTGGCATAGAGTTTATTTTCCACTTTTCCACGTCTCACACAGAATATTATCTGTGTGCAATATCCCTCAGCTGGCGAAAAGGCGATTTTTGAATTCTTAATCCGTCACTACATCGGCCACTTCGTGCTATATGCTACTGGTAAATTATGTCTGTATGTAGCAGACATAAAAATATTCAAGGACATATCAAAAGCAACAAAATATTTTTCAGTTTTAACATTACATTCTCTAGAGTCGCACTATTTTTATAATTTAAATATTTCAGCAGACGCAAGCTACGAGATTTTTTAGGTTAATTGAAAATGGGTAGATGGGTACAAGGAAAATCTCTAATAGATATATAAGTTTGTCTGTGCATCTGACAGCCGTCACTCGCAAGCTACAAATCCCGATGAAGACTATTTTTCTGCAAAAATATTATTTGTTTCTAATGTAACCCTATGTTTGAAACATTGAGAGAAATAAATTATTTTTCGTAGTGAAAACATATTTCTGTTTTGCTCCAGAACGTTTCGATTTATGGTGCCATATGTAAATTAATCTACAAAATTTTAATTGAATTTTTAAGCATGTTTTTATAAAATATTATTTTGCATTCTTGTCCGTCTGGTGACTGATTAAGAATACAAAAGTGTACCCATTCCTTTTTAAATCCCATGCCAACACGCCTGCTCAGCGCGGCACAATAGACCTAAAGTGGTGGAGGATCGTGACCAACTGTGGGACGTTGATGATAGAAAAATAAGACCAGAATAATTAGGTAAATATTTTTTAATGTTATATATAATATGGTGCCTTATGTGATAAAAATGGGGCATTTCAGGTTATATAAAATACTCGTTCAGGCGTGATGTCTGCTTATTCCACTCCAGACAGTGTAGGAGTTTTAACTATTATAGAGATTTTCGCCCACAAGTTTGTGAGGTGTGTCGTGTACGTGTAAAAAAAAAATAATATAAATAGTGATAAAAGTGATTCTGTTAAAAGTTATTTAAATTTAGGTACAATCATAGAATTACGATACATACCTATTTTACAATATATCTATGAAACTTTATTTTGCCCGATCGTCAAGGAAGGAATGTTTTTATGCATATCTTGTATAGTTTGTAGAATGTTTATATGTGAATTTCTATATTACCCTTGCTGTCGAAATGCTTAATCCATTCTTATTGATTTAATGCATTGGGGCAGGGTACTGATAGGTTCGTGTTTCGGGCATATAAATTGTTATCTTCGTTTATCAGTAAGATGTTTCTATTTCCTTTTCAAAAAAAAAAATTCTAAATCGTTTATTTCTACCAAAAAAAAATGTTACATCACTTAAGGATATCCCTGGCCCCTACGCTAGTAAAAACTGTGTTGCAGGAGCCAGTGTCCACCCCCATTATTGCACAGTTTAATAATTTATAATAAACAGTAAATTAGTTAATAATTGTAAATTAGTTAATAAAAAAAAAAAATTCAAAAAGTAAAATAAAGTAATAATTATAATAATTTCATGTAGTAAAATAATAATTCATTATTAAATAGTATTATCATTATATATATTTCAAATAATGACCCCTGTGCGTCTCTCTGTGTGTGTGTGTGTGTGTTTGTGTATGTGTGTGCGTGATAGTCTGTCAATTACGCTGTTAAGCATGTGGTTAAACAACAACATTAATTTTAAATTTTCAATAGAGAATGCTATCATCAGTAGATTATTGATATGCAAGTAATGACAAAAGTTTAGATTGGTCTGACTTTGACAGCAAGAATCGAGGATAGATAAAGTATTGAAAAGAGCGCTAAATGAGATAACACCTAAGTATTCTTAGAAATGAATTTGGAAATAAACGTTGAAGTCGATCTTATGTAAAATGGTATATCAATATGATGCAGCTACTACATATTGCGATATTAGCATCATAACAGAGTGTCAACACTATTTTGGCATCTGCATGCTCACTGAGATAAGGCGGGCGGCAGGCGTCAGAATGTACCGGATAAGTGCTTAGAGATGTTTGGACGTTATATGACCATATTTTTGGATTATTCGTTAGCCTTTTATTGAAATAATCGCTATCGAGATGACAATATTATTGGATCATATATCATAAAGATACGTCTTTGTCTTTACTTACGAGTACTATGAAACAAAGTTACACATATCGATTACTTCTGACATTCTCAGCATTTACACAAAATTCAAATATTAACAACACCTTAACAAATTACACTTTTGAACCTTAACCAAATGTATAAGTAACTAGCTGTTGCCCGCGACTTCGTACGCATATTATTCAGAAAAAAATCCCTGTTTTTGCAACATTCTTCACTTCTACTTTGCTGCTATTGGTTGTAGCGTGATGATGAGCCTTTAGCCCGTGCCCGTGCTTGTGAATTATTATGTTTAGAAAGTTGAGACCTGGCTCTCTTAGGCATTTTCAAAACATTCATAGATCTAAGCTCCCGTGACGCTCACCCCCGCCTCGGTGACGCTCACTTCGCAACGGGCTGAGCAGCAGAAGTCGTAATATTTTAATTTCGCCATAACTTCAAAACCAAACGTCCAATTTTAATCATTCAAAAACCAAATATTATCTACATAAACTGTACTTGGTGATGAAATAGTTTATTTTGATAAGGAATAATTGCATTAGTAAAATAAATGCCCTTAAATGTAGTCCAAAAAAAATTCCACATTTTTCAATAAAAAAATGGTTGTTGTGCCTTACCCGACATAGATAGGTATAGTGTGGCGCGGACTTTTTTGTAGATATTTATAAGATCTACAATTAATTAACATTGGTCTATCTTTTATAGTTTAGGCAGCGTACGCAAAATAAGTAACTTTTCAGGTTGACTTTTTTCCGAAAACCCCAAATATTTTACGGAACACTATTTTTGTTCAAAATAAAATCTAGCTCATGTCACTCGCAGATAATGCAGCTTTTCGAGTGATGAAAGAATTATTAAAATCGGTCCAGTACTTTTTGAGTTTATTCGTTACATACAAAAATACAAATCTTTCCTCTTTATATTATTAGTGTAGATAACCGAATAACAATCAATTATGTGGTTATTTAATGAAACAGACAAAAGAATTTATTCAGAATTGTAATATGTAAGGACTTTTGAAGCAGCCTATAGGTGTTTATATATTTAGTATATACGCATTACATAAGATATTATAGTATAAGTAAACGTTTGCTATAGTGAAGATCTCGAGTGTTTCACTCAGTTTATTGCAAGAAGCCACGCCCTTCATATGTTGTGATCGTAGCAGCACTCCATTTAATAATGATCTATTGTATATTCTCATACAATGTCAATTGACTAGTTATAAACTAGATAATCTTTATATATATAAATCTTCTGTACGTGTGTTTGTAATTGAACTCCTCCTAAACGGCTGGACAGATTTTGATGAAATTTGTTGTGTGTATTCAAGGGGGTTTGAGGATGGTTTAGATTCACAATTGGCTGGACCGTTTTTGATGAAATTTTTTGTTGTTGATTTTTACACAGAATTGTATGGCAAAACAACGTTTGCCGGGGCAGCTAGTATCATTATAAATTACGTAACTCCGAAATGTAAGCAATGATAGCTATATGTATGTACCATACATTTTAGCATTATTGGATGTAACTGGTTCAATTTCCACAGATGATACTTATTAGTTCTATGTCAGTGTGTTTTCTATCTAAAACAAGTATGTATTTACAAATCCAAAATAATATTAGTTTATTTATAATAGAAATTATACAAACTGTCTTTTAAGTTAATTTTTTTTTTCCTATCTGCTATCAGCCCCCAGGCAGGCTATAATCAGATTTGGTCTGCTTCATTTACTGAAATTGGAGTTGTGCGCATCCCGTGATGCAACATCTCATAGTCATAGCTTTAGCTTATTTAAATAGCATTATATATAAGTTCATCGAATGCCTGCTAAGCATTTTCTCTTTAGCCGGTGAACAGAGTTCCCAGAATGCGATAGGGCTTCAGCTAATTGGTTTTCATGTTGCTCTATTCTTAGCTTATATATTTTGCATGATTTATCTATCTCCTCCTTGATAGTTGGCATCTGGAGATATTAATGTACCTCACTGTTTTTGGTGAAGCAAGGTGCGCTGCTTAGTGTTTTTAAAACTTTGTTTTGAAAGCGCTGAAGTATTTCTATATTTGAGTTGCTTGTGGATCCCCACAGTTCAATGCCATATGTCCACACAGATTTTAATATGCTCTTAAAGATTTATTTTCTATGGAAAGTGAAGACTTTCGCTGCATCAACCAGTATAGGTCTCGAAATATTAGGTTTAGCTGCTCTCTTTTGGACTTTATATGCTTCTCCCAGGTGAGTTTCCAGTCTAGATGGAGTCCTAGATATTTTACTACATTTTGTTGTGGCAAGAGTTGTAAGTTCATATTGATCAATGTATACTAATATTATAAAGCTAAAGCTCTCTGTAAGTCTCCGTGTGGTGACGGATTAAGAATACAAGTGTCACCACCCCAACTCCTCCCAAGGGTATTGTAAAAATCAGCTAAGGGATATTGCACACAGATAACATTATCTGTGAGAGATAGAAAACTCTAAAATACACCGTTTGCCAATACGCCTGGTCAGCGCGGCACAGTAAACCATAATCCCTCCCAAAGTGGAGGAGGCCCGTGCCCAACAGTGGGACGTAAATGGGCTGGAGATAGAGAAATAGAAAGTACCGTGTGGTGACGGATTAAGAATACAAGTGTCAAAGAGAGAAAGCTCTGGAACCACTAGTTCGATTAGAAAAATTCTTTCAGTGTTGCACAGCACATCTATCGAGCAAGGTTTTAAACTATCTAGCATCACACTGAGACTAATAGGAGCAAAGCATCAGAGAAAAATGTTGCAAAAACGGGGAACATTTTCTAAATTATACGCCTACAAAGTGGCGGTGAAAAGCTAGTTTTATTCCAAAACTAACTATTTACAGTTGAAAGCACTAAAGATATTTTTAACATTAGATGACGGTAGTCTGAGAAGTAATCGTGTCATTCCATATAGCACAGAAGTGAAAAACCTAGGCTTGTATATGGACAATATACTTGATTGGCGAAGGCAAATCACCAATGTGTCACAGAAAGTCACAGGAACTCTTCGGGCTCTCTACCGACTGAAAAACTTTTTACCGATTGCCACCAAAACAGCGCTGATGCACACCTTAATCTTCCCCGTCATCGATTATGTAGTCATTGAGTAATTCCTCTCTGTTCTATTATAACCAATAGAACAGAGAGGAATTACTCTATATAATATAATAATATGTATAATAATTACTATATAAGTATATGTATTATAATATTATGTATGTAGTTTATGTATTGTTACTAAGTATGTTTATATTATCCGTATATGTATGTAGATATTATATTTATTTATTATAGTTTAAGTATTAATGTTACTAGCCCATTAATGTCATTAGTGTAAATTAAAATCTATCTTCACCTTTTCTGTATTAAAGTAGCACCTACCTCTTATTATCTCTGCACCACTGATGGTTGGCTGGTATAAGCCACGCAAATTGGTAATGCGCTGGAACCTTGTCAAATTAACGCCCTTGTGACGTCATCAGCAAAGAAAAAATACAACTAACAAAATGTAATATTCTCATCTATACGTCACTATGACGTCACCAACATGGCCGCCAGGCGCATTACCAATTTGTGTGGCTTATAGAGAATGCCATTGGCATTAAGTCAACCATTGTACACTATTTTGTATGTGCAAAAAGTTTTAAATAAATAAATAATTGATGGACTCATTTATTTCTAGAACAACCACAAGACTTCGCTCAATCAAGTGAAACTAAGCAGTACTTTCGGATTCAGGTAAGATTTATTTAGGAATCTCTAGAATATGCAGACTTACCCTGTTTTACCGTGTGATGACAGATTGAGAATAATTATTTTACCTACTAAAATGAAAATTGATGGTGTCAGTAACCCAATTCGGAAGTGTTAACTGAACTTTCTTATTGTAAAAACTGTATGTTTTGGACTAATGATTTTAACTAATTTAGATGTGTACAACGAAATAACGAGAGAGGTAGAGAGGGTTCCATATCAAGAATATGCAGTGTTGATATGGAACCCTCTCTACCAAAAATACAAAGATAATTTAGAAAGAGTACAATGCAAGTTTCTTAAAGCAACCCAGTATCGTTGCCGCCATAATACAAATGGCGCCTCTAACTTTCATAACACTAACTTACCAGCTTTAGAATCTAGGCGACTATTTCTAGAAACAATGTTCTTGTATAACCTGTGCAATAACAGATTCGACTGCCCTGATTTAACAAATCAACTATGTTACATTGTTCCAAGGACTGTCATCAGACGTGAGGTGCGCGCCCGACCATTATTTGCTGTTTTTTCTTGTCACACTAATGCTGGTGTTCGTGCACCCTTACGTCGAATTGTTAATAATTATAACAAATTTTTCTTAGACTTGGATATTTTTATACTATCGCATGCTAAGTTTCGAAATTTACTCTTAAAATACATAAAATAGATTGAGTAGTTAAAAGAAAATGTTAGTTAAATATATCTGTAAACGATGGTTAAATGTAGAATGCCCGACTTGTGCTTTGGGTTTTGTTTATTGTTTATTATTTGCTTTTCTTGTGTAATATATATATTTTTTGCTTAAAATGTGGATAACGCTGTGAGTTATGCAATGAAAAAAATTATTGTCAATCCCTTAGAATAAGATCATTTATTGTATAACTGTTTGTTTTTCCCAAATAAAATAAAATAAAAAAAATAAAATAAAATAACCAATAATAATTAATCAAAGTAGGTACACCATAGTTGTTTACAGTTTAGCTGTGTAAGTAATTTTTTTTTTCTAGTATTGATACCAAAAATCAACAAATTATTACTCCCGTTTTGAATAAGACTATTATAGAGAGGCGTACATATGGTCAAGGCTTGAGCTTGGCCCTGGACACTTTAGTGTAATGGTCCCCCTATGAGCAGAATGTCGGTTAATGGAGTAGGAATTGACTGAGAAAGAGAAACTAGAATTAGTGGAACCTATTTTAATGTAACTAGACACATCATTTTATATTAGAAACTAGCTGCTGCACGCGACTTCGTACGCGTAAAATTAAGAAATCAAACCTTAATAAACAGAAGTTTACTACGCTACTCAATAGATGACGTTGTACAGTTTTTTTAAATCACGCTATAGTTTCGTTACACACATTAACACTTAAGTTCGTCAATATTTTTATCGTGTCATCAGCTCACTTTCACATTTATAAATTAGTAAGGAGGATTACAATAAAACCGGTTAAGTACGAGGTGGATTTGTGCACAAAAGGTCCCGTACCATTATTATTATTTACCATTATTATCAATATGTAATTTTCATATTCCTGACCCCAAATAACTGGATTAAGGCAAGAGACTGATGATGATAACTGTTTTTTGTTATAGCGTCTACTAATAGGTACACATAAACTGCAGATTTTCTCCTCTCTAGCTGTCACCGTTCCAGAGATACAGCCTGGTGACAGACGGACAGATTGACATCAAAGTCTCAGTAATAGAGTTCCTTTTGCCTCTTGCTACATAACCTACCTCATAATTTAAAATTACGCGAAGCGTTAATAAATTCTAAAAAAACATTGTACCACCCTCGACAAAACATTTCAGTGATAAAAAGAAACATGATTTTATCATTTAGATTTAGAAAAACAACAGTGAAATAAAAATTGAAATAATTGTAATACAAGGGAGAGGATGTCAGCAAATCTCATTTATAAAGTTATTATTTTGCTTATCTTTGTTTTCATGCAGTGCGAAGAAAACGAGAAAAATACGTTAATGAAGTGAATTAAGCTCGGCGTTGCAAAGCTAAAAGGAATCCAACTAAGATGGATGATGTAATTTGCTCTTTCATTAAGTATTATGTATTTAAGTCAACATTAAAATAGTTCAGAGCTATTTTATGTTCAACCGAGTGATTTTAATAGAAGGAGAGGAGATTTATTAGATATTTTACTTTAAATTAGCGGTTGAAAGATTCAGATTAAACAAGTTCTGTTACAGACATTTCATTACTTACTGTTTTAAGACCGAAAGAGAAAATAATGTGTAGCTTTTTCTCTCTCCAGCCCATTCACGCCCCACTGTTGGGCACGGGCCTGTTCCACTTTGGTAGGGATTATGGCCTACTGTGTTGCGCTGACCAGGCATGTTGGCACAGGGTTTGTATTCAAGTTTTCCATCTCTAACAGAGGATGTTATCTGTGTGTATCCCTTAGCTGACTTTAACAGCATCCTGGGGAGGAGATGGGGTAGAGACACTTGTATTTTTAATTCGTCACCACACGGACAATTTGTATCATAATATTTTAATACACTTTATTCTACACCAAAAAATGGTGTGATGGTATGATGATGATGGTGATTCATCCGTGACCATGGTTTTTGAGGCCAGATTCAGGTAGATATCGAAAAATTAAAATATGATATCCCGAAGAAAACTCAATCATTATTACGTTATACATATAATATTGCAAAGCAAGATGTGCTACTTTACCATTATAAAAAAAAGAAACGATTACTTAGATGTTACAGGTTTATTCACCCCAGATTTTATTCTAAGATCTAAAAATTTTCCTTTAGCGAATTTATTGGATCGCAATCCGTCAAGCATAAATCCTTGCCTAACCTAAAGACATCCTTTCTTCTACATACCGTTGATAAAACGATTAAAATATTAGTTTCATTTATATTTTTGAAAATTCGTAAAATTTAAATCTAATAAATACTATCGTAAAATTACTAAGTTCAAAACACTAATTTATAATTCGAAAACGTTATTCTTCTTCTTCTCATCCCATTAACTAATAGGCTCATGCTTTCTCTTTGGAAGGGGCTTTAGTCTACTACTATATTCGTGTGACATGTCCCATTTTCTTCCCTGGGTGCTGCAAAAGCCAGCTAAAGCACAATATAAGCAAAAAAATTCTGTGAAAGAAGGGAAAATTGAAAGTAAACCATATACCCATCTTTTACCTGCTAGAGGCGCTCAGGAATACTTCCTCCAGTATGTACTACAAAATTAAGGATAGAAATATGATGAAGAAGAGACTATACCATATATCATTGCGAGGCCCTGGGCATGTGCTCAGTGTGCCTATTGGATAAGATGGGCCTCCCTATGCCATTTACTCTATAGTTCTGATTATACACGTATGAAGGTTTGTCCCACTGTTACTCATCCTAAGGTTCTTCTTAAGTTTCTCAACAAGTGATTGGTAATAAAAGTATTTATTCAAATAAAACCAGTTTTTACGCGTGTATATTTAAAAATTTTAAAACTGTTAAAAATTTTAAACAAATACATGCGTCTAAATCCGTAAAAAGTGGTTTTATATAAATGAGTCTCGCAAGTTTTAGAAAAAAGTATTAATATTAATTTTGACTTTATACATAGAGTTCTACCACGAAGTTTCTCGACCGTACATGTCTATCACGTTTTCAAGTAGTGGTAGGTAAGTGCACATCGATGATATGCCTTTTACTGGGTAAACCGTTTAAAGAGCACTCAAAGTAAGAGCTGTCCGATTTGGGAAATCACGTTATTGCCGTCGGCATCGATGTCAACTGAATATATGTCATGTACTTGTCTTAGAAATAGTGATGTTGTTAAAATGTATAGTATGTATAATTACGATAAGTTTTGCCTATTTTGATTTAATTATTTTCCTTGCTTGTGGTATTTGTGTATTTCAATTTATAAATATTACAATAGCTATTGCCTGTAACTTCGTATGCGTGGTATTTAACAATTAAACCTTAACAAATTATACAAACAAGCAGGATGGCTTTTTAGACCCACTCTGTGTATTGAAAAAACCGCATCGAAATCTGTTGCATAGTGTGAAGTCATAGTCATTTGAACTCATATACATACAAAAATAACGACTTGTTTTATAATAAGTATATATTTTTTTCAGTAAATGTATTGTATGAAAAAATAATGAAATAATTGTGGTCATTTATCACAATATTTTTTAGAATCAATATGAGTATAGTGTTTGTATTAGATACGTGCATTACATGAAACTATTTACCGATTTTTATACAATACATAAATATTTAAGTTAGTGAACTATTGATCGCAACATCATAAATGGACTATTCAACATAAAATCATTTTTCAATTTTTGAATGAATGAATGAATACTCTTTATTGTACGCCAAAGTAAAATTACAAACTTAGACATATAAACAATGTTTAGGCAAGGTACAATAAGCGGTCTTATCACAAGTTGTGATCTCTTACAGACAACCTTAAGATGGAATTAACTTATTGTCTAAAAGTCATATATTGTGGCGCAGCGTGAACGATGAAAAGTCCCTACATAAATATATATCAATTATTCCTCACTTTCTGAAATTAGTGCGTTTAAACAAACAAACTAACACTTCAGCTTTATAATATTAGTTTATACTAATAATCTTATGATTAATTAGGTATATTATACTCTGGTAAACACCATAAAATTTAATAACGCCTCTTTAATTTGTTACACAACTAGTGCTTCTTAGACAGGTGACATGGGTACGGTAAGCTCTATTGGCGTTCTTTAAGTGTAAAGCTATAAAAATGCTTCTTTTTAATTAATTTTTTTCTTAATTTATTGTTTTCTTTCGTTATAATTTAAGATTAGACTTTATTTCGGTATGATAAATATTTCGATGTATTTTCTACTCTCTATCCAAACCAATAAAATTTCACTGCTAGGTACGGGCCTTCTCTACTTTAGGAGAACTTGTGGTGACCAAGCGTATTGGCATAGGGTTTAATTTGGAGTTTTCCGTCTGTCACAATTAATGCTAACTGTTTATAATACTCCTCAACTGACTCTTACAGCACCCTGGAAAGAGAAATGGCGTGGTTGGTGACACTTGTATTCTTAATCCATCACCACACAAATATAATCGTAATGATAAAAGCTTGTGAACTAACGCTATCTACATTTATTTTTTTATTTTTGTGATTGCCTTGCTATGTTTTTACTTAATAAATTAAATTATAGTGGAAAAAATTATCACCATGAGCAGAACTTGAACCCACGGCCTCGAAATACCGTTCCGTCGCTCTAACTACTTGGCTATCATGGTTCCTGCACATGTTTACCAAATTTTCCACAACAATTTTTCTCAATGTGAGTTAAACATCGCCATACTTCTATGAGTAATACCTATTTAGAGATAGTATATTTCTATTCAAATATAACGCACATATTGATGGAACCCATCGATATTATATTAAGTTCCTTTGTTGGTGAGATACTTGTAGAACATTAAGGTAATAGAGAGCTAGCCAAATCACGTTACGCCCCAAGCTATTATGGTATCCTCGTCCCTCTAAGTGTATTACCGGCTATTTATCGTGACATTGAGACCATCTTCACACTACTCCACTTAGAAGTGACTGACTATCGGAAAATTACTTTCATAATAGAACCTTTATTGGTAATCAACGTTCGTTGGTGAAATAATATGTTACTTATTATTTCTTTATTAATTATATCTCTATAATTCCGATACATTATAGATAATTATGTAGGTATAATAGTCCGGGATCCAGCTGCAGAATTAGAACATTCATTGCGTGGGTATTTGCTAAAAACCGCATATTTATGATTATGAGAATGTATATCTACCAGGTTGCCTATCAAAATGTGGCCGTTAATATTTGTAATTAAATTATTGCTAATTGATTTTTCGGAAAAAATTTCATACACTTAATATTTCCTAACACTTCCGCGACATATTTGTTTAAATAAAACTATTTTTTACGGATTTAGACGCGTATATTTGTTTTAAATTGTTTGTAATAAATACACTTGTTTTTACTACGTACTAAGTCTCTACTGTAAGTTCGTAGTATACAATACACAATATGCTAAGCTCAAAAACTAAAAAAAACACGTTTAAAAGTCACACACGAATATTTTTTTAATTCATTGGCATCGGTCCTTAATATGAGTGTGAAATTTCTGATCAATACGTCTACTGAAATGGGATGAAAATTACTTTTAAAGAATCCGTTACATAGATTAATACATTGATAAATACGTACCAAGCGAATAGAAGCGTGTTAAAAAGTGTGGATTATTTATATTATTTTTAATATTTATCTGCATCACCGCTAAAACATTTGAATTGATTGTGTACTGCGGCAGATTGTTTTCGATATTTAAGAACTAGCTGTTACCCTTCGAACGCGTGGAATTAAAATCAATTTTTGGGTATTTTAAAGTAGACTATGTTCTTTGTCAGAAACTAACTTAGCATCTTTCATTTAAATCAGTTCAGTATTTTTTCCACGACTGAGTGATAGGGACAGAGAGAATTACTAAGTTACTATTTCGGAGACTTTGCAGTCACGGGTAAGTCTCACCCGAAACGTCGGGCCAAAATTTAAAACAAATATACGCGCCTAAATCCGTAAAAAGTAGTTTTATTTAAACAAATGAGTCGCGCAAGTGTTAATTATTAAGAAAATATTAAGTTTTACCTACATAAGAATGAGACATACCTACATAAGGAGCTTCAACTTTCAAACTTTTGAAATACTATTTAATATTAATTTTAAATTATTTTGTTTTCAACTATGATGGATAGTTAATAGAGAGCGTTATTATTTGAGTATAACAACTCACTTAGCTTAAAGATGTTTCAACTTATTTCGAGTTTTAGTTTATTAACTTTTTCAAAACAACTTCAAAACTTGAGCAATTTATCATGGTTTATCAAGAAAGTTGTAGTATGTTGAGATATAATGTACTTAATTATTTTGTTATTTATAGATAACTTAGCTGATGTATAAATGAAGTAAAATACCTAAATGTAGATTACAATCTTTACTTATTATAAAATTAAGTCGTTATTTTAGTATATTTCCCTCCGTGAGCTTATATCTTCAGAACTACGCAACGGATTTTGATGTGGTTTTCTTTAATAGACAGAGAGGTTCGAGAGTATCCCTTTTTTGTATATATTTTTGTTAAGGTTTTGTTTTTAAATTCCCCGCGTACGAAGTTGCGGGCAACAGCTAGTTATCATAATAAAATGGTTGGTATCGGTTATTAATCTTTAAATTCACTTGTGCTTAATAGACTTGCCTTATTTTACGTGTAAATTTTTATCAAGTGAACAGGCTAAATCAAACAGTTCAAAACAGATCCTCCAGTTTAAGATAACTACGCGCAAAATACGGTGAGATGGTGAATAATAAAAGCTTAGAATGTAACTATAAACAGTCTACATACTTACGAGAAAGATAAAATTTTACGTACTTACATAAACTGAAGAACAGATAAGTAAATAAATATGTAAACAATGCAATATTTTTAAAAAAGGTCAAAATTCAAAAAGGTCATTCACTTCGTGTGAAAAAACATCAATCCAATAGTCTAACTCCTCACTGCTACCCATGGAACAATACAACTTGCGGTTTTGTCCTACCCGCATTTGGCGGCTCATTATGATTTCTACAATATTAAAATTCCACCTCTCCGTGTGGTGACGGATTAAGAATACAAGTGTCACCACCCCATCCCTCCCCAGGGTGCTGTAAAAGTCAGCTAAGGGATATTGCGCACAGTTAATAACCCTCTGTGAGAGACGGAAAGCTCGAAAATAAACCCTGTGCCAATACGCCTGGTCAGCGCGGCACAGTAGACCATAATCCCTCCCAAAGTGGAAGAGGCCCGTGCCCAACAGTGGGACGTGAATGAGCTGGAGAGAGAGAGAAAAGCTCAGCTTCACCTTTTTAACTTTCCAAATGTAATCAGGCAATGACGATGAGACGGAGAACTCGAAAATAAACCTTGTGCCAACACGCCCGGTCAGAGTTGCACAGCAGACAATGATTTCTCCCAAAGTGGAAGAAGCCCGTGCTCAATAGTTAGACGTTCAGATGGAGTGAGAGAGAGAGAAGTTCTCAATTTGATGTTAGTAGTAATTACTTAAATATCAAAGCAGTTTCCTCGTTGATTTTCAGAGGTAGGTATAATATCAAGTTAATTTTCAAAGTTTAGTTATTATTTCAACACAAATTACACCGTAATTATAATTACCTGTATTTGAAACTGTATTAAATTTAACGAAAACTCTATTTTGTTATATAAACGTAATAATCTCTGTGTAGTTAGAGCTAATAACACTTGTATCCTTTTGCGTGGGGTGGCGGCTAAAAAGAATACAATGTCATCTCCCCAAGTTAAAAGAAATACGTTGCATGACCACTACACATAGTGCATATATGTACCCGACAGCCAGAGGAGGGTTGACGTTAGGCAGACAACTGGTCCCAAAAATCAACCGAAACCCACTACAACATGAACAAGAAGTCGTATTGCGCTGACCACGAATACCGGGTATAGGGCAGGCGATTAAGTTAGTGCTAAATTAATATACAGTTACTACTAAGGTTCTAACGCTTCTTTAGTTCGATTTTTTTTTTAGTGTATATACTAAGTCTAAAGAGAAAAAAATGCAAGCTTTTCACAAAAGAATTAAATGTCTAAACAGAGATAATCATAAATTTATCGTAAATTATAAATGTGGAATAGTAGACAAGATTTTGCGAAGTATAAATTATCAAGAGTGATTTTATATCATTCTGTATAGCCCCTAAGGTCTGATGTTTATAATAAATGTTTTTTCTTCTTTAACATCCCATTGTTGGGCTCGGCAACTGTAACATTCCACCCTGACCAGGCATGTTGGCATAGCGTTTATTATTATTTATTATTAGCGTTTCCTGTCCCTTATAGAGGATGGAAATGATATTTGCGTACAATATTCCTTAGCTGGTTTTTACATCATCCTGGGGAGTAAATAGGGTAGTGACATATTCTTATTATTATATTATATCATCATTCTTATTCGTCACAATTCGACAAATTATTCATAATGTAGAAAAAAAATTATAATATCATGCCGTAGTATTAAGGTTATGGCTGCATGTTGTGAAGAAAATTACAAAACTTTGCCAACTATAGTTTTATCTTGATCACGTTTAAAATGTCGAAAAGAAACACACAAAGAATTCATAAAAAGAACCTCAGTTCACATGTCAAATACTGACATTTCCTTTTATCACAGAATATAAACCTTTTTCCTCTTTCGAACGATGCTACTTGATGCTATCTGTACAGAATAATAATCAGATGTATAAACAGATCATGATATTGTTTATTTTCTAATTCCGATTGATTATAACGCAAGATTGATCTTATAATGATTTATGTACCTTCATCTTCTTAGAAAATAATATATCGCAGAAGAACATGGGTTTTGTCACCTTTTGGAACGAATAATAGTACATAAACAATAAACATATAAACATAAACAATAAATAGTAGTACATAAACAATGCTGAAAAACAAATTCATGTCCTTGTTGATGCGTTAAGAATACAAGTGTCACTAACCCATTTCTTTCCCAAGGTACTGTAAGAGCCACATATGGGATTGACAGTTAACATCTCCTGTGAGAGAAGGATAACTCAAGACCAAACCCTATACCAAGACGTTTGGCCAGCGCCACATAGTAGACCTTAATTCCTGCCCAAGTGGAGGAGGCCTAACGTTGATGGGCTGGAGAGATAAAGAGAGATTATGCCCTTTTTCATAGGAGTTGTTATTATGTTTTAACTTAGCTGAGCCTTAAGTACCCTTGGTAAATATCGATGTGCTGACACTAGTATTTTTAATCCATCAAATGAGTTGATAGTTTTTAGTTGTTTGTTGTTACTACAAAGATTGTTTACACTATATTTTACAAATACACG
The DNA here is from genome assembly GCA_916999025.1 of Orgyia antiqua. Classification (NCBI taxonomy): domain Eukaryota; kingdom Metazoa; phylum Arthropoda; class Insecta; order Lepidoptera; family Erebidae; genus Orgyia; species Orgyia antiqua. The sequence continues at coordinate 29,436,343 of OU779862.1, forward strand.
AGCGTCAGTAATGAAATTGATTCCTTGAAAGCAGCTCTACTGAGTATATCGTTGGCAATTTACTAAGGCTTAATAGCAGTAGCCAGTTTACTTTGGCGTTCAAACAGTACTCGTATCGGCTTGCCTGTACCTATCGTAATGAAGGGGCAGAGAAACAAGGGGTTAAATCTAAAGAAGTTTTATGCAGTTTTCTAAATAAACTATTGTTTTAATTATAGAATACAGTTATTATAAAACAACGTCGTTATTTTTGTATTTATGTCCTTAAGTGAGCTTATATCTTCGAAACTACGCAACAGTGTTTATTTTATAGATAGAGTGCTTCAAAAGGATGTTTGTTTGTACAATTTGTCAGGGTTTTAAAACAAATCAATTATTTTTATTATATATATATTATTTATTATTTTGTAGGAACAATTAGTGCATAATTAGCTAAGGAACTACGTTTGGATCGTAGCAGATTGCGCTGCATAGTACCTGGCTATGGAAAAAAGGCGTGATGTTATAATGATGGTAATGAAGTGCATAATTCTTAAACTATTACCTTTGTAAATTCTTAACCTTAAATAATATCAAGCGTATATTGCAAATATTCCATTCTATACTAGTAATAGCTGAAGTAAGACTTAAATTTAAAATGTTATTCCCAATGCACATATTCTACGTTAATTTTCTAACCCAACTGCATGATATTAAACTAGTAAATATCCATTACTAACTTGCTTAATTTCATGCAACAATGTTACTATAACAGAAATTTAATGCATAACGACTATACTCGGCCTGAATATAGAAATTGTTTTCATGTAGTGAAAGTATTCTTTAATTAGTCAAGATTTAGGGTTCCCTACCGAAATATAAAACGCGACCCAGTCCGTCCATCCATCTGTCTGAAAGTCGACCCGCATATCCGTTCGTGCAGCATTTTGTCACCAGTTGATGCTATAACAAGAGTTACTTAAAATCATCATCATCCTGCCCTTATCCCACTGAGAATTTTAGTACGAAAGCTGCTTTCATCATTTCACCCTTACAAATGACTAGCAGTGATGTTAAGGCTGAAAAAATATAAAAGTTCTTTTTGAAGGGAATTTTTATCCAAAAAGGAAATTGAAAATCCGGATTGCTCAGTTCTGTTTTGGTCTAAAATATTTTAGCACTATTACCCAGACGATAGATTTTTTCTATGATACTGCAAGGTATGGTTGCGTACAATATATTTTTATATACCTAGGCCAATTTGAATCCGCATTACTTTAGTATCAACCAAAAATAAAATAACCATTTCGTAATAATTAATTTTAAACTTACGCGATTTTAACTCATAATTTTTTAATTTTACCGGGACACTAATCACGTTATGTTAAAAAGGTTTAATACCTTAGCTCCCAACGTTTCGTATGTTTCGTAATTGTAGGTGCATTAAATACTAAGCGGATAGAATTAATTTTAGATATTATGATGTACGCATTTTAAAACAACAATTTAAATTACTTGCACCTAAATTTATTTTATCACACAATTATAATAACGGAACTAACCTAAGAGTTTAAAATACACAAAGCGTTGATAAGCTGTTATCGGCCATAGATATCACAGTAAAAAATATCATGTATATCTATACTAATATTATAGAGCTAAAGAGTTGTTTGTATGTTTGAATTCGTTAATATCAGGAACCGCTGGTCTGATTTGAACAATTATTTTTGTGTTAGATAGTACATTTATCGAAGAACGCTGTAAGCTATATAACATCACGCTGCGACCAATAGGGGTGCAGCATCAGTAAAAAATGTTGCAAAACGGTAAATATTTTCTAAATTCCACACGTACGAAGTCGCGGTCAACAGCTAGTTATATATATTTGCCACTAACTTTTGCTATCTAATAGGTATGATTCTAAAATAATAGATCCGTAAAAATATCCATTTTGAACATTACTATCATTAATTCAACACAAAACAATAGGGGCCAAAAAGATTTAAACTGTCTTTATATAACGTGTTCTTAAACAGCTCAGAGGCGTATTGACCCGTAAACTCCCGGGGTCAAAGACGTCTAAAAGGAAACGGAAGATACCGCACAGACTATATAAACGAATTGCAATATCCATAATCTATTAGGGGAAGCTTCAAGACGCTATTGCAGCTATAACTAACTATAGAGTATGACTTAGCAACCTATATTTTATAATTGATTGTACAGTGTTTTTGAGCCATAAAAGCGTTTCTTACTATACAAAAAAATAAGGTATAATAAATTTATTTTCTGCTTCTGGGAATCAAACTCGCATTTGCAGTATTATGGCTTTGACCACGACGCAGTACGGTGGTTCAACAGTTATTTAAGCGATCGCAAACAGCTCGTGAGGATAGTCAGAGGGGATGGTACCATTTTAGAGTCGAGGAAACGTTGTTTAAGCAACGGAGTACTCGGCCGATATAGTGACATGTATCAGACATTCAAAGTATCACATATACGCGGATGATATATATACAAGTTTACATAGCGTGTAAACCAAAAAATGTTGATGAAGCCATCGAGAAGCTTAATGACGATCTACGTAGCATATCTATGTGGGCCACAGATAACAGTTTGCTACTTAATCCAACTAAAACAAAGTATCTCGTTTTTGGCAGTAAACATCAGTTGGCTGGTCTGTCTTTGACAGTGGATGTCACTCTCTTAGGTAAACCTATCGAACGAGTCTATGAAGCGCGGAATCTCAGATTAACCATGGACTGTGAGCTTCGTTATGAGAAGCATGTGGCCAACTGCTTAAAAGTATGTTTTTATAAGCTAAAAGTCTTATACAGGATGAGGCCATTCATAAACGAGCAACTACGTATCACGTTGGTTGAATCTTTAATATTATCAAAGTTAAACTATATGGATACCGTTTTTGGCCGGAGGTTGTTACACAAAACTCGTAGGCTTATCCAAAGGGTCCAAAACGCTTGTTTTAAAATTCCGCCGAGGGCGCATGTGACCCCATTTTTGAACAATCACCGTGTCCTAAAAATGCACCATCGCCGCAAATATCACTTGGCCTGTATAATGTTTGGTATAGTTAAGTATAAACAACCTTCTTACTTATATGAAAAACTGACTTGGAGAGCGAATCGCGAGATACCTCAGACTCGCCAGTGCTCTATGCAACTAATGACTGAGAGTCACAAATCAGTTATGTTTAGAGGTAGCTTTCGCTATGCTGTCTCTAAATGCTGGAATAATATTCCACCGCCAATAAGGAACCTGCAGAATATAAATATATTCAAGAATAATTTAAAGGAATTTATTTACGCGCATCAGAAACGTGAAGAATTACACAGGAATGAAACAAGTGTTCTCTGAGTCAATCTTTGCTTTTGTTTTAACGTTTCCTTTCTTTTTGATATTGCAGATTAGCTTTATACAATGGCAGATAAATATTTTGTATTAATTTTGTGTAGGTATAAATAATAATTTGATGTAATGTAATGTACTGCTTATAGGTTAGGTGAATTTTTATTTAATAAGAGACTGAGTTAGAGTTTTAAGAGACGGAATACCAGCGCTGTTTACACAATACGCAGCTTTATGCTGAGCTGGAGCCAGATTGTGGTAAACTGGGTTTTTGTTTTTACTGTGTTTATATCCACTATGTTATTGTAATCCTTTTTACCTCAATAAAATTATTTTCGTCTTTCTTCTTCTTTCTTCTATTTGGGAAGAAATATCACAGCTCCCAATTCCGTGTGAAATGATTAAGAAAATGCATGTTACCACCCAATTAAAGAGAGCGCACAAGCGATGCCCAAAAACCCAAAAAGTTCTGTGCCTATAGAATTTTTTTTAAATTAAAACATGTTGGCACTTTATCCCATTTTACCTGATAGAAAGTGGCAATAAATCTTTATAAAAAATTTCCATAAAATTATTTATTTAATACTTTCAGACTATAGCATTTTCAGTTGTCGCCGTTTATGACTAATTGGCTAAATCGTTACATTTTAACAAGTTCATATTAGTTCGGTAGGTATCTATCAATGTATTCATCTATGTAACGGAATCTTTGAAAGTGATTTTTACCCACTTGCAGTAGTCGGATTTTAATTTTGCACGCTTATTAAGGACCGATGATAATGCATCAATTTATAAAAATATTTAGGATTTTTTAGCGTGTTTTTTTAGTTTTTAACTAAGCAAATTAATAATATTGAAAAGAAAGTTTGATTGATCTAAACGTCATCTAGATAATGATCTGACACTTGTGCAAAAACCAATTTTTACGGACGAAACGTCGGGCTAAGAATTTAAAACAAATAAACGTGTTTGAATCCGTAAAAAGTGGTTTTGTTCAAATAATGATCTTGTTCATTTGAGGATGACTTTATGAGAGAATTTAAAAACGGTAGGTAGGTTTATAAAGGTATACTATACCAGGAAATGTTATTAATATTTCAAGAGGCAAAAGTGATAAATTGGGACTTGTGATAAAATTATACTAATAGTATTTTTTGTAAAGCACTGTGATGTTGGAGGGTATGCAAATGGAGTCGCTAACGCTGAATATTTTATGGTGTACGTTAGTGTTTTTATGAATATAAATCAAATAATTAAATTCTATAACTTTATTTTCAGTTTATTCTTTTTCAACGTATCAGCTCGATACGTAAAGCTTAACTTAAGCTTAGTTTTCCTCTCCTCTCCTCTCCAGCCCATTTACGTCCCACTGTTAGGCATGAGGCTCCTCCACTTTGGAGAGATTATGGTCTACTGTGCCGCGCTGACCAGGCGTGTTGGCATAGCATTTCCGTCTCTCCCACGGAGGTAAGCTTAGTTTTAACCTAAGTAATTTTTTTTCAAAGTTGAAAGATTATTTTGAAATAAGTGTAGATAGTAACGGTCGGGTTTTGTATATGTAGTTAGACTATACGAATATCTTTATATATATATTATTGAGAGCACATATAACCAAAATGAATAAAAAATGTTTAAACTGACATATAAGAGCCTACATAAATTTTATAATTATTGCAACTGACTTGCCATGCTTATACTTAATAAACTAAATTAAAGTGGAATAAATAATCACAATGAGCGGGACTTGAACCCACGACCTCGCAATACCGTTCTCTATTGAGTAAGCTACCACGATTCCTGCACATGCTTACTAAATCTTCCACTACAATTTTTCTCAATGTGCTTTATAGAAAGTAAAAAATCCAGTTCCAAATGTAGATATCTACCTATACAGTTTAATGTGGTTTGTCTGGCGCGGTACTGTCACATAGCGCTGACGGAAATTGAATACGAACTATCGACTATGAACATTTGTGACATGATGCCGATGGACGTGTACGTTCAACTGACATATCTGCCGATCAGACAGCACAAAGACAGCCATCTAGTGTATCCGTAACATCAAAGACTAGGATGACATATTTCAATTACAACTCGGATAGTTGCATCTTTTTGTGTGTGTATAAAGTTTGATCAATGTGACTGTATTGGTTTAATTGGTTAGTAAAAACCGCTGCTAGAAAACATAATTGAAGATTTTAACTATCTTTTTCTTCATTTTTGAAATTTAAGATTTATTTAAGATTTAAGATGAAAAATAATTGAAATATGTATAATAGGTAAATAAATAAAAATTAATAAATATAAATATGTATTTATATTTAATTGACTTATACTAACAAAAAATGATCACCATGAGCGGGACTTGAAGCCACGACCTCTGAATACCCTTTTGTCACTCTACCGACTGAGCTATCACGGTTTACCAAATCCTTCACTATAGTTTTCTATATATCTTCTTTTGGGCATGGAATTGGGAAGCATAGTCTACTTATGTTGCGCTGGACAAGCGCGTTGGTATAAAGTTTAATTTCGAGATTTTTATCTTTTAAATATGATGTTATTTGCTTACAATACCTCGCAACACTTACTTTATCTCGCTTTTACAGCAACCTGGGGACAACATGGGGTGGTATCTATTATATTCTTTATCCGTCACTACACGGACAACATTGAATCTTAACTGTTGGTATACTTAAGACATTGATCTTGTCCGTGTTGGTATACAATCCTTTAATAAACAGCACTGGGCAATATTGTAACTTTAGTAAACCAACACCCTCTTTAGAACACGTCTTTAAAAAAGAGCGTTAATAGGTTCCTAACGGGTCGACAACGCGCGAGTGATACCTCTGATGTTGCAAACGTGCACAGGCTACGGTAATCACTTACCATCAGGTGAGCCGTACGCTTGTTTGTCACCCTGACAGTTTATAAAAAATTGTCTGCCATTTTTCAGTCAGTATATCTTTAAAGTTTTTTCATATTTGTCATGAATACTTTATCACCTTTTTATGTGTATGAGAATGTACACAAAATGTAGAACTATATCAAGAGGAAAGTGTTTACCAGAGAAAGGAAATTGAAAGTCCGGTTCGTTCAGCACTGTTTTGGTCTACATCACTTTACGATTTCACTATGTCGTACGTATAGTGTAATATAAAAGATTTTTAGTAAGGTAAAGCTGCTTTTATCTAAGAACATTCAGTTAAGATTCTGTGCAAACTGAATTAGATATAACAATAAATAATAATAAATACACCTGGGAGAGAGGAAGCATTTTTTTACGTTACCTGTTCGAAAACGGTTTGGATTGCTAGCTTACAAAAAAACGAGTTGTATTAGAAGGTATGGGTATCAAATATTCAAATACTCATTTATTAATAAAATGTTTTACACGTCACAATTTCATAAGAATAATATACATCAGATACAGTCAATAAATTATACATCATAATAAGACATATAAATGAGAATAATTCTCAAATGGTGGAAATTAACTGTGTGATAATGATAATTAATACAATACATATGTAAAAGCCCTAGGTAGAAATAAAAAAATAATAATAAAGAAAAAAAAAATCTATCAAAATAGCAATAAAATATAATTAATATTATTAAAAAAACATTTTAAGGGATATCAAACAAATAAGTAAACAATTTTATTTTTGTTTGATTACATCCTAACAGTACCATGTTAACGTATCACTCTAACATGTTCTACAAAAGACAAATTTTAGTGGATAACTACAATAGGTACCTACAATATCATACTATGTAAATCATAGCCTCATGAAAAGCATAAAATGAAAAATAGGTACGCCAATAATATACAGTAATATTCCTCTCCTTAACTACTGGCAACAGATTTTAATTCTGAAAATAGCAAATAAGAGCCTACATCAATATTATCGTCGACATGTACCTATTAACACAGCTAGTAGGTATAGAAAATGAAGAATTAGGGATATTTTTTTGTTTACTCAAAATCTATTAAATATATTTTAATTCTGGTTTACGTGTTTTGAAAGTTATTTCATTAGTTAATACGCGATAATAGACCGACAAATGAAAAAAAAAAATGAAAAGGGTTGTTTCGCTAAGATTTTCTAACGAGAAAACTTTTTTCAATCGCGTTTCTGAGTTTATGTGATCCTAGATTATATATTGAAAAAACATATACTTAAAAATTAGAGCTCTAGCCATTCAATCTAAAGAAAAAATGAAAACTTCGTACATAGAAAAATGCACGAAGCTATTTTGGTATCCTCTTAAGTATCTGTCTCTATGGAAACATTAGTCACCTAGGTAAACTGTTATCGAAATAATAAACTACAAATAGCTAATATCATTACTAGGTAGTGGGAAGTATTATAAACAAAACAAGTCATTGATATCATTTAAATAGAAAACAATAACGATAACATTTAATATTTACCTATAGATAAAACAAACATACAAGTACTCGTACCTACCGGTCAACTGATACACTATAACTGAAGATATGAAATTGTTAGCGATTGTTTTAAAAAATTACGCAATACAGATAGTTTTACAAGGATCTGAACTCCACGATCCGGGAATATAGTTCGCTTGTAATGCTATAACCAAGTGAGCTGTCGTGAATATTACATTTAAAAACATTGCAAATCTGTAGCAAAAATAATTAAAAATCTTGAATAATACTTAGGTACTGCATTTATTTTTATGCGTTACATATAGAGGTTTTTCAAAATATCAAAACTTTAAAATACAGATTCTAAGACTATTTAATGCAGACTCGTTTCTCAATAAATAATTAAAAATTGTTAATTGATTAATTATCGGATTTTTATTGTGATTTTAATTTAATGAGGGCAGAATTTTCCTAATACTTTGGCCTAGTTATTACCAATATGGAAACAAGAGAACTCTCCTAGTCTTGTGGTTTTAACCCTTAATTAATATGTTAACAAAATATTAATAACCGTGAAAGAAGCTCCGGCCGGAACTCAGTCGCTCAAATACCAATCAATCAAATACATATCAATAAATGTCGTACTCGTAACTCTACTGTTCGTAATAATAATATCCCATAGAACTCTGGGTGCAAGCCACAACGAGTGGTCTTGCGCGACCACGCGTTGTGGCGTTCTGTAGGGGAGACCATTGCCCAGCAGTACACGGAAAAAGCACTCGGGAAGTATCGAGATTCCTATTATTGAAAAAAGTTTTAGAATCGAGTTATTACTTTCAAAGATTACCCCCTACATACCTATGACAAACTTTACCATTCTACAATACTGGTAGAGATAAGTTATTGCATTCAAAAGATTGAAATAAGAACACGAGAAGCCATTGTTATTAATGATTCGAGAGAACATCAATATTAAAAAATTGGTCAAGTGCGAGTCGGACTCGCGCACGAAGGGTTCCGTACCATTATCTATGCAACATAAGGCACGTTAATAATAAATGAGCAAACAACACACACAATACTTAATTAATCACGTTTGTTGTATGAGAGCAAGAAACGGTAACGAGTCGGACTCGCGCATTAAGGGTTCCGTACCATTATCTATGCAACATAAGGCAACGTTATTAGTATCGAGCAAGAAACGGTAAAATAATCATGTTTGTTGTATGGGAGCCCCCCTTAAATATTTATTTTATTTTATTTTTAGTATTTGTTGTTATAGCGGCAATAGAAATACATCATCTGTGAAAATTTCAACTCTCTAGCTATCACTGTTCTTGAGATACAGCCTGGTGACAGACGGACGGACAGACGGACGGACGGACGGACGGACAGCGAAGTCTCAGTAATAGGGTCCCGTTTTTACCCTTTGGGTACGGAACCCTAAAAAAAATCATGTTTGTTGTATGGGAGCCCCCTTAAATATTTATTTTATTTTATTTTTAGTATTTGTTGTTATAGCGGCAATAGAAATACATCATCTGTGAAAATTTCAACTCTCTAGCTATCACCGTTCTTGAGATACAGCCTGGTGACAGACGGACGGACGGACAGCGAAGTCTCAGTAATAGGGTCCCGTTTTTACCCTTTGGGTACAGAACCCTAAAAACATATATTAATCGTACCGAGCTTTATTGGTTTTGTGGTTCTACGTTATTTCATATTTGTAATGTATTGTAATTTATGTAATTTGCGTTCACAAAGTAGCTAATTTTCCATTTCAATAATACCTTTCCCATTTTATTACCAAAGCTTCAGTGACAAACGATATGTATGAACACAAATAAACTTATATGACAATTCTAATACAACATTTTTCACTACTGTTTCGCTCCTTTTAGACGCAGCGTGATGTTATATAACCTTTAGACTTCCTCGATAAATGTACTATCCAATATTGAAAGAGTTTTTTTTTAAATCGGACCAGTGGTTCCTGAGATTAGCGCTTTCAAACAAACAAACAAACAAACTCATGAGCTTTAAACTATTAGTATAGACACAGGTGACAGGAGCAAGCTAAATGTATGACGTATCAACTTAGAGTACAAATTATTTTTAAACGTTTGCATGCTAGTTTCTATATGTACTAGGCAAGCACTGAGAAAGCAGGATTCAAGACTGTCGACTCTCCATTTCAGTGTGGCATTCGATCTACTTATACTCGTATCACATTAACTGTATATGTTCGCATAGAGTTTAATCTTAAGTTTTCAATCTCTCACAGAGGATATTATACCATCCTTTCTAGTCCATACACGCCCACTGTTAGACACCAGCCTCCTCTATTTTGTAAGGGTTTTCGGTCCAAACAGCCCAGACTTTTTGACAAAGGGCAAGTCCTTTACAGTCTTAAGTATCTTACAGTTGACTTTAACTGCTTATAATATCTCCTAACTGGTTTTGGATAGTATTGTAATCATGTTTATATACATATACATTAGCTAGCTAAAAATTAGCTACATGTTGTATTTTTCCTAAGATAAGTTTAGTATAAAGGACTTATGAAGATTAGTGAAAGTACGTGATAGTTTGAAAATCTGTTAATATGTAGTTAGATTCGTGACTTCCGATAAACTTTTTTGTTGAAAACTTCCTCACGTCGACTGTTAGCGGTCGGGATCACTTACTTTGAGAGCAACATAATAATATAAGTAGGCGAACTTTCGTTGATTCTTTCTCTGCTCTTGTTATCAGAAATTACTGATGGTTTTGAAAAGACTTTATCTCGTACTAGCTGTTGCCCGCAGCTTCGTACGTTTGGAATTTAAAAACCAAATTTTAAAAGCCATCTTCTACAAATCAAATCAATAATTTATTCGCAAGAATATGGCACAAATAGTGATCTTAAATAACATTTTATGTTTCTTATATATTCTGCCAGTATAGGCGTGTGAAAGTCTTTATACAGATATTATTATTATTAGTTTAATTAATCATTTAGGAAAATTTTATGTTATAATAGTTTTTATACAATATTAATACAAACTAATTTTTTTTTAATAATTTTAGTTTTAAGTTGGTTTTGTTCTGAGTTAGTTTAGTCTTCAGTAGTTAGTCTAGTTCTGTAGTTTAGTTCTTGAACCAGTTCATCATTTAAAAAACGCTTCAAAATCCGTTGTGTAATTTGCTTGTACCGTTCGTTCAAAAGACCCGCGAATAACATGTAGGTAAAGTGTTAGTCAAAGACCCAAGTCTGCTTATACAATTAAATAAAAATTGACGATTATTGGTCTAATAAAGACTGACTTAAATAGAATTTGAAGTCGTTCTAAGTCAATAGAATTTTCAATGGATTTTAATTGGTCGATCGTTGATAAATTCAATTTGGTAACCTACCTATATTATGATAGTTGATTAGTGGATTACGTCGACTACAATGACAATCGTATTAAAATTTTGTCGGAATGACTACCATAAGTCAAATAGACTTCGAACTCTGCGGCTGCATATAAATCTTTTTAGGGTTCCGTACCCAAAGGGTAAAAACGGGACCCTATTACTGAGACTTCGCTGTCCGTCCGTCCATCCGTCCGTCCGTCCGTCCGTCCGTCCGTCCGTCCGTCTGTCATCAGGCTGTATCTCAAGAACGGTGATAGCTAGAGAGTTGAAATTTTCACAGATGATGTATTTGTATTGCCGCTATAACAACAAATATTAAAAATAAAATAAAATAAATATTTAAGGGGGGCTCCCATACAACAAACATGATTTTTTTACCATTTCTTGCTCGATACAAATAACGTTGCCTTATGTTGCATAGATAATGGTACGGAACCCTCCGTGCGCGAGTCCGACTCGCACTTGACCAGTTTTTTAATTAATCGCATTGGTACGTATGCTACAGTAAGACGTCACTCCTAATTTTCGTCTATGTTTTGTATTGAATTAGCATCGGTGCTGCAAAATTCTTATGCCAAACAATATTGATTCTAGATTTTATGTCTTTTAGTGTTTTGTATCAAAAGGTAAGGGTGGACCCAATAGGATCCCGATTAAACGGACGCAGACGGACTGACTCTCAGCGATGTCTCAGTAATAACTGAAACTTCGCTACCGGTCCTTCCGTCTGTCCATACGTCCGTACATTCGTCTATCACTAGGCAGTTAAAGTTTTCACAGATGATTTATTTCTGTTTCAGGTATAACAACAAACAAAAAGCAGAATACAAGAATTATTTAAAATGGCTCCCATACACCAAAAGTTTTCAGTGCAACTTGATGATACGCTTAGATGACATCATTACTGCGATGTGATAATGATGATGAATATAGATAATAATGGTACAGAATGCTTCGCACACAAGTGCATCTCTTACTTATTTATGTCGTATGGCAGATGTTCAAATAGAAATAAACCTAATAATATGCTTCATTTTTAATAAATTTTCATAAACTTAAACAATATTTTAAAATAACTGTCTGAACAGTACTTAGAAATACTAGACATAACTTAACTTCATTGACATTCAGAGCACAAGTCACAAAGAGAGCAAATTTTTAAAATTGAATCTACAGAACGAGCCAGTCTGTGATACATGCTGTGGATTGAATAGTTTTGCATATAACTGTGGTTATTCGAATTTCGTCTTCTACAATAACAATAAAATCTTATTCTTAATAAGCAACACCTTCTCCTTCTTACCTTAACAGCCCAATTAATTGGATTATTGGGTATAGACTTCCTTCACTTCGGGAGGAGAGTATCAGGTTTATTTATGTCACAGTGACCAGGCGTGTTGACATAGGATTTAATTTCGAGCGTTTCGTCTCTCAAAGAAGATTATTTTCTGCTGATATTTTATCGTAGCTGCCTGATTTAGCTCCTTAGGAAAAATCTGGAGCTGAAATTTTCATTCTTAATGTCCTAATTTTTAAGATATCATTATCTAGTAATATAAACTGAGGAGTTTATAATACTGTTATACATATAACCGCCAGTGCGATGTTGCGGGCCTCCTAGTCCCTACTTCATCATATTTTTGTGCTTAATCTCATAGGTCATATAACAGGGCATATTTTCTAATGGCCCCATGGCATCTAGTAGAAAAAAGACGGCCCTGCTAATATGCCATACAGATTTTACTCTATTCAGGTCTAAAAATGATCTTGTAACCATAGTACACATGTTATCCAATTATGCAAACAATTTTGTGATACATAATCAAGTTTGTAATATTAACATCAATTCAGTTAACGCATATTGTACGTAGACATTAGGCCTGATTCATTTACTTCTCTCTCATTATACCTTGACGTAAACGATTTAATGTCTTAATTTACTGAACAAAGAGAAATTAAAGAGGCTGCTAAAAGCTTGACATGACAAAGTGCTCTTTCTATTATAACTTTTAAGACCATAAGCTTATGTACTACGTGCTGTAATTTAGCTAATTACTTTTGTCTTTTAGTGTGTGTTTAAAATTTGCATCATGCCTATATCCTAATTTTCATTTTTTTTCTCTACCACACACACACACACACATGCGCGCGCGTACATACAGTTTTTTATTAGTTATCTTTTTAAATTTACTTAACACGCATTTTAATAGTACTTTATTAGTTATAAAATAAATATATGGATACTAAATGCTTGGCTAAATAAATCATTCTTAATTTGATTATTTCATTCATATTATTGTGCTTGAGATATTCTGTATAATTTACTAACAAAATAATTCTGTGTCTATTATTTTGTAGTTAAGAGATACGGTCAAAAATTACTATTGACTGTAAATTAAGCTGCTTAAAATCACTTTCTGCATATTATCCTTCTTACTGTAGTTAAATTGCATAAAGACCAGAGTTTAATGCTTGGACCAGCTTATCCCGTACTTTAACTTGTAAGATTTAATCTCTAGAGTCTTCCGGGCTCTTTCTGAATACCTATATACCTGCTAAATTACATGATTCTAAATATGAAATGTAGTAATATTTAGTTTACATTACAAAATATTACTTAAAAATTTATTTATACGGTTGAAATACATAGGAGAAAATAGGACAGCAATTTGGGAGTTCCGAAGTAATCTAATGATATCTATAAAAATAATTTCTAAAATATAATTAAAGAAATTATTATGTCATTGACAATAGTAAATATATTTCTATATATATATCTAAATAAAATCCAGATCATTTTTCAAGAAGTAAAAGTAAGTACTTTTATGGAATTTGGCTAAGTACTACAAACGCTACTACGCGGTTTTACTCACATTTTTATTCAACGCATGCTCCTTAGTATTCAATGTGGTCATATAGCTTGTGTTATTCTAATTTTTATAAATTAGAATCTAGCTATATATTTACAATTTTTTTTTATATATTTACAAATTTAGAATCCATACAGTAGATTTTGCGTAAAACAAAAACGAACATCCTTACATCTATCTTATCTTTACCTATATACATCTGTCAATACATTCTTACAAACTTTTACGTTTATATTATTTGTAGGATTTAGGTATAATTTAAAAATAACTAACTTAAACGAAAACCGACATAATCTAAATCATAATTTATCTTATAAGAAATTTTCTGAACACAATAATTAAGTGAAAATCGCATTTCTTTCTTAAGTTTGTACACAATGCCGCATTCAGCTCGTTTCTTAAAATTCAATTTTGGGAATTTGTTGCCTCCTAAGACCGCTGTGTTGAATACTAATGTTATCCAAGTCTTTTCTGTAAATAACAGCTCGTAGATTTCTCGAACAACATAAAATATGTATCTATTTCGGGCACTTGACATCTCAAAGTACCTATTAACTGCAGACGCACAATATAGTTAAATTTGTTATGGGTTTGAGATTTTAAAGAAAACAAATATCATTGACTTTTACATTTTTTATATGTATTTGTTTAACATTTGCATTGAAATTATGGTTGTTACAGTGAATTTGTGCAATCGTGTTTTGTAGTAAACATATTTTATTTATAAAATATGTTTGTATATCCAACATAACATATTTTATAACCTACTAACTGTTGCCCGCGTGTCCGTCCGCGTGAAATTTAGAAAACTCCTCATCCCTGTTTTTCGCAATAAAAGGTAGCCTATGTCCTTTCTCAGGGTCTAAAGATTGTCTGTGCCAAATTTCATCAAAATCGGTTGAGAGGTTTAAGCGGGAAAGCGTAACAGACAGACAGAGTTACTTTCGCATTTATACTATTAGTAGGGATTTTATTGTATAAATAAAATACCTAAATGAAGGACTGTACACGTAATTAAATAAAATAAAATTCACCTAAGCAATAGCGCAAAAGCAAGCTTGATGCTTAGAGTAATTAACTACTAAGCCTACTAATCATTGATAAAAAAGTATGTAAGTAATAGCAAAATAATTGTTGTTCCATTTCCAAACTCCAACTTTAATAGAGTACTATTTTTTGAACGGAATTTAAAAATAATTTAGCTTTTATTGATATGATCATCATGAAATCAAGATGGGACTGGCTAATGTATAAGGTGCCATTTTATTAGATAAAGAAATAAATAATAAATAAATATTCATGGACATTTCACAAAACGTCCTCTGGTCCCAAGCTAAGCATATATGCTTGTGTTATGGGTACCAGAATACGGTTAGAATACATATACTACTTTTCTTTTGTAAATACATACTTATAATACATCGAAACACCCAGGCGCAGTACAAACATTTGTATGACACTTATAAATATCACACAAATGATTACCCCGAGTGGGAATCGAACCTGCGACCTCATGATCGGCAGTCCGTTACATGAACCACTCAACCACGAAGCTCATCTTCGAAGATGTCCTCATATATGGATAAAGTCCCACTTAACATCAAATAAAGAGTAGTCATTTGCCTACTTTAGCTATGAAAAATCTCTCTCTCTCTCTGGAGCTCTCTACTTTACTTTAGGGTCGGCGACGCGCGAGTGATACCCCTGCGCCCTGGTGTCACAGACGTCTATAGGCTACGGTAACCGCTTTCCATCAGACGGCCCGTACGCTTGTTCGCCACCTCAGTAGTATAAAAATAAAACTTTGGAAGTTACTGTGCTGAACAGGGTTTATTTTCGAGTTTCCCATCTTTAATAAAAATCTATGTAGCGCTTAATAGCTCCACAATGATTTTTAAGAGTGTATTAAAACAACATTACTAACGGTTCTAAGATATACTTATCACATTTTCTTATGTTTCGCAAATGTTGGTGTTTGCGCATCGTTTCTAAGTTATCTAAAATAGTTAGAGTGCACTTCAGACGCGCTCCTTTATAGTTCTATTGACCAATAATCCATGTGCGACTGCAATAGAGTTGTATTTCTGTGAAATTACATAAATAAGTGATTTATCGCTGCTGTGGTGATATAGTAACTTGTTTTAAAAATTGAAACTATTTTGAAAACATGCTAATAAATGAATTAATTTTCAAAACCAAAATATTATTAGGAAAATAAATAATATTAAGATTAAGATGAAATAAAATTATTTTCTTAATATAAATAATATTAAGAAAATAATTTTATTTCATCTTACAAAGAGGTTACAATCGTGTAAAAATAATTAAATTTCCTTAGTTTTCATAGTTTAAATATGTCTATCTATATATTAACTAGCTGACACGGTAAACGTTGTGTTGCCATACTAAAAAAAAAAGTTTGATGTTGGCCGCTTCTCAGACCTACTGAATACGCATGTAAAATTCCATAAGAATCGGTCAAGCCGTTTCGGTGGAGTACTGTAACTAACACTGTGACACGTGAATTTTATATATAAAACTAGCTGACCCGGCAAACGTTGTTTAGCCATACTAAAAAAAAGGTTTGAAAAATAGATGTTGGCCGATTCTCAGACCTACTGAATGTGCATGTAAAATTTCATAAAAATCGGTCAAGCCGTTTCGGAGGAGTACAGTAACTAACACTGTGACACGTGAATTTTATATATAAGACTAGCTGACTCGGCAAACGTTGTTATGCCATACTAAAAAAAAAAGTTTGAAAAATAGATGTTGGCTGATTCTCAGACCTACTGAATGTGCATGTAAAATTTCATAAAAATCGGTCTAGCCGTTTCGGAGGAGTACGGTAACTAACACTGTGACACGTGAATTTTATATATAGGATTTATCTATTCATGTAACGGAATCTTTAAAGGCAATTTTTACTCTCTTCCGAACACAATTGATCTGAAATTTGAAATGAATCAAAGATCGATTACTGTAATAATTAAAAAAACCTATCAAGAGCGAGGTAAACTCGCAAACACTTATAACTTGATTTAATAAGTAAAAAGCATAGCATGTCAAATGCAAAAATTAATAAATTACTTTAGTAATGAACGTCTCGTCATTATTTCAACCCATACGTATTCTGTAAAGAATACTCAAGTGTTGGTCGAGATGGTGTAAAGCAATCTTGATAGATGGCGCTGTACGTAAAAATATATAAACTCATTCGAGTAACAAGTGTGGTGGTCAATTTGAGATGTTACAAGTAGACCGCAATAAGCTCAGTTGGAAGAGCTTCGGAACGGTATTCCGAGGTCGTGGGTTCAAGTCCCGCTTGCGGCATTTCACTTTTTCCACCATAATTTGATTTATTAAGTAAAAAGCATAGCATGTCAAATGCAAAAATTAATAAATTACTTTAATAAGTAACTGCATTCAAATAATCATTTAATTTAACTCAAAACAAGTCACCAACTTAATTTTGTAGTTGAAATGTAGGGAATCGCCTACTTTTCAGCTACTTCATAAGTTGGTATTAGTATAAACACTTTTTTACTTGTGATGTGATGACAAATTATAAGTTTTTGGATTTTTCTCTATATCAGCACTATATAGACTTGATCTATGCCAAATTTCAAGGCTCTAGGGCAACGGTAAGTAACCTGTGAATTTTGATTCCCTAGTATAAGTCGAAAAATTCTTAAAAATGGTCGTAATTCGGTTATATCTTTTAAATGCGTAGAGGTAAAAGGTTGACTGTATTTTTGCAGCAAGGGACCGCATAGATCTACATATCGTATAAGTTTCAAGTTGATACCTTCAGCCGTTGCTGAGTAAAAAAAGTTTGACAGACGGACACCGTAGTGAGATTATAAGGGTTTATACGAAACCCTAAAGACCGGACTTTTATGATTAACTAATATTTAAGCGTGTTTTGCAATTTACAATAGAAACGCAGTCACTAACACTATTTCATAATTTTAAACAAAAAGTTGCTATGCAAAGTTTTTAATCACTGAGGGCTTCCTTCGGAACATTGCTTGAAAATTTTTCTTTCAAAAACTTTTCAAAACTACACACTTTTCTGGACGTCAATGGACTCTGCTTTGCAAAGTCTATAGCGTTGTTTCAGTTGTTTACGGCAAGGAGCTGAGTTACTGGCTCTTTTGTTACAAGTATTTGTATAAAAAGTTTCTTAGTAGGTAGGTATTTATTACGACAGTGTAATTTTTTTTATCTTTCCTATGAGTTCTGTCAAAGATACCATTCACGGCAGTATGACTGCCATTAGTTAATATCAAATATATTTACTATAGCAATCTAACAAGGCCGCTTTGTCCCGTGGGGTTTAGCAGAGAATATAGAGCGCCACCTGGTACAATCTAATAATAGTATAATCTAATCATAATATATAATCTCTTGGGCTGTTTTTCCACTCATACATTTAGTTATGCATCCATGTCTGGACAAATGTTATCACATAAAAAAAATATTATTCCTAAATCAAAGCAAATAAAAAACATTAAAACAGTAATCTGAGACAGTTCTTAAATGTTTTAAAAGTTTTCTATTTCACATTACTATTAATATTTGTTTTATAAGATGATTCTTTTTCTTCATAAGACAATAACAAATATTTACTTTTAATAAGTTGGCATACACAATTTCATATAGCAAAATAAAGAAAATAGAGTCTGTAAAAATTATAGATTGTTTGAATGTCTATTCATGATATTATAATGGTACCCATAACACAATAAATACTTTGGCACCAGAGGACGTTGTGTGAAAATGTCCAAAAAAATATTTAAAAAATAATCTGTACATATTACGTTTACGTCTGATTTCTACACAATTTTGTAGATGTCTACAGCCTACACTAAGTCCGTGAAATGACGCACTGTCTTTTCTTATTTTGGAATACTAAAAAGTGATTTTGAATTCCACATAAACGAAGTTGCAGGCAACCAATAGTAATACATACATGAATATATACCTACATAGCAGTTATACATAAGTGTTACGATTCCAAGGAGCAGTGGATGATATA
Source organism: Orgyia antiqua (assembly GCA_916999025.1). Classification (NCBI taxonomy): domain Eukaryota; kingdom Metazoa; phylum Arthropoda; class Insecta; order Lepidoptera; family Erebidae; genus Orgyia; species Orgyia antiqua. The sequence continues at coordinate 29,455,394 of OU779862.1, forward strand.
CTTTTACTGAGTAAATGTTTGAAGAGCACTTGTGGTGAGAGCTGTCCGATTTGGGAAATCACGTTATTGCCCATCTTCACCACTATCGACATGGAACCTGTCATATGTTTACTTTACTAACCCATATTACTATCGTCCGTATGGATTAAGAATATAAGTATTAGCATCGCATCTCATCCATCATATTTGTACTTTAAAAAAATCTAATAATGTAATCTCTCTCTCTCTTTCTCTCACTCTCACAGCCCATTAAATTCCCACTGTTGGGCACGGGCCTCCTTCACTTTGGGAGGGATTATGGCCTACTGTGACGCGCTGACTGGGCATGTTAGCACAGGCTTTATTTTCGAGTACAGTAGACGTTAACTGCTTATATTGTCCCTTAGCTGGCTCTTAAAGCACCCTAGGAAAGAAATGGGGTGGTGACACTTGTATTCTTAATCTATCACCACACGGACATTATACCTAAACATTATTCTGATGTTCATAATTGTCGTACAAATGTTCTATCCGTATTCTACCCATAACACAAGCATATAAGCTTAGCCGGGGACCAGAGGACGTTGTGCGAAATGTCCATAAATATTTATTAATTTACTAAAGTAAAAATTTTTTATAACGTCTTGGTATGTCAACATGATGAATATTTCAACCAAATGTATAAACAAAACAGCAGAAATAGTGAATAAGGAAATCCGAATAATGATACCAGATATACGTAGCTAGAGCGCATTCACCTCAATTGTAAAGTACGGTGAATATATTGCAATACATTTGTTTGTTCCGGACTGTAACTTCCTTTTTATAAGATGTCTTTGGACTCAGGAGCTACGGGTCACTACATCTTAAAAAGTTCCGAGCTCAGGTTCTTGTATATTGGACATTTAAACTTTATTGAGTATATTAGCTTATTGACTGTAAATGAATTTTATATACTGAAAGATTTTTGTAGTGTGTGGTGATCAAGAAATTTAGATTCTTCTTATGAAATAGGTACGTACTAAAGTAAATCAGTTTCTGTATTTAATATAAGACTAGGGAGCCAAACGTCGAGTACCTAGTCATCATTTTCGACTTCATATGTTTGTTTTGTTAGATTATCTGCTATTAAGAACCATGTGTACGCTTAGTTAAGGCCCAGAAAAACATATTATTTAAATAGTAAAACAACGTATTTTTTACCGAAATCTTTTAGGTATTTTTAGATCAGGGATAAAAAAAAAGAAAAATGTATATGGTATTGTTGAAAAATAATTATTGAGCCAATGTATAAAATAAACGCAGAATGAAATTATTTCTGTTATAGCAACTGAGCTTTATAACATAAATAAAAGGCAGTTGTAAACAAATTGATTCGAAGAAAGCCACTCTACTGAGTGCATTGTTGGCAATTTCCTAAGGTTTAATAGTAGTAGCCAGTTTACTTTGGCGTTCAAACAGCACTCGATATCGCCTTGCTCATACAGTAGTGACTTGCCATAGGAATAATGGATAAAAGAAACCAAACGAAAACTAACCAGGTAACATCCATTTCATTTAGATAATGTTTTGTGCCCAAGTTTATTCGATTATTATTAATATATACTAAACTTAGGTATCTTTGAAAATTTTAAAATAATTAATATTTTGTTAAAATAAATTATTAGATAAATATTTAAGCAATTACAAACTACTAAAATATACTAAAGCCAAGGAAGTATGTTTGGATCGTAGCAGAAGGCGCTCTATAGTCTCTGCCTACCCCCATGGGAAAAAGGCGTGATGATGATGATGATATTCAACGTGTTGCAGAAAGGTGTAGTCATAATTTAAAGTTGCATTAGATAGGCCTTAAATATTATAAATATTACAGTTACACATAGAAAAATACAGTTGGTAAGTTTTTTTTTGTTTATTGCCTACTATTGAATAACTACCAGAAACGCATCAATTATGAGATGTTTACGGTTTATTGAATGCGATTGAACCTTACGATAAAAGATGACCTCATAGTTGTGTTGTATTTAAAGAAGATCGATTAATTTAATAAATTAATTAAACTTTTATGAACACATAAAAGTCATAATATAACTAGTATTTGTAATTTCATCCATGCCTAGTGCCTAGTCGACGGCCATGTGTAACGACGGTCAAATATGACTACACCTTTCTGAAACACGTTGTATACTAACATTGCTATGCCTTTATAAGGCATAAGTCAAAAGCACTTTCTATGTATTGTAACATCATGAAGCACACTAGTTTGCATTAAATATTTGATTTTGAATTATTAGCACATAATATTAATTGAATACCTAGCCACATTATCGATCGATGGGCCTCGTGGTCTAGGGGTTCGTGTAACGGACTGTCGTAACGAAGTCGCAGGGTCGATTCCTTGTGTGATATTTATAATCGTCATACAAATGTTTATGCACCTGGGTGTTTTCTATGTATTGTAAGTATTTATTTTTAGAGCGATAGAGTCGCAAAGCGACCAAGCTCTTTATATAAAAAAATAGGTATGTATTTACAAAAAAAAAGTGGTTTGAGTAGTCTATCCACATTCTGGTACCCGTCACATAAGCATAATAATAGTTATAATCTTAACTTGGGACCAGAGCACGTTGTGTGAAATGTCCATAAATAACAAATTTATTTATATTTCCATTGCGTGTGTTCTATAAACCAAGATTGTAAACATCGATCTTATTCATAATAACTTATCGGTTTAAAAGTTCGCTAAAATCGGTTCGCGAAAATTGATAAAACTTGTTATTCATAATAGTCTTTTTACGCTAAAACGTTTATTATTTCTTCGATAAAATCTCCGTTTAAACCTCCGATAAGTCATAGTGAATAAGACCATAAGTAAACAGAGACATTAACCAGCCGCTACATGCCTAAACTATATCTTGGGCATAAATATATCATATTATTATTTCTCTGTTCAGAGAAACGCATCAAGAATCAGTTTTTGTTGCACGTATTAAATTATTAAGTTGAATATTAAATTAAAATATTCTGTAATACTTATGGCTATAATGATTGTTAATTATTCCTTATATAAATAAATATCAAAATAAATATTCATAGACGTTTCACACAACGTCCTCTGGTCCCAAACTAAGCTTATATGCTTGTGTTAATAGAATATGAGCATGCATTCTTTTCTTCCCATATTACGACTATAAAACATACACTTAGCACCAAGTTCCAATTTTCTCCGATAGTACGCTAACTAGCCAAAACAGCTGGCAGTTATTAAACCAATAAATATCAATTACTAACTTGCTTAATTTCATACAACACTATTTTAGTACAGCACTAATTCTACTGCGACAAAAACTAACTTACTTTACCATTTGAAAACAACTATGGTGTATTTTGATTTACGGCCATTATTTACGGATTTAAGCGCATGTATTTGTTTTATATTTTAGCCTGCCCGCGCTATTTTGGAAACTTTTTAGTCACCGAAACTTCGCACACATATCATCCTCCTGCCCTTATCCCATTATTAGGGGTGCGCGCAACATGTCTTATTCTTCCATAGTCTTCTATTAGCCGTCATGTCTGTGTCAACTCCTCTTTCTTTCATGTCCTCTTTCACATAGTCCATCTATCTTTTCTTAGGTCTCTCTCTTCCGAAACTTCGGACACGAGAGAATATTAAAGCCGCTTTCAATATTTTAAATACGTTTCTTTCTAACAAATTCTATTAAATCTTGGACAGGAGATAGAAATATTGTTCTGAGAAATGGAGATAATAATCTGCCCCGAATCGTTAAAGTCGGATATAATCTTTACAAAGAATTATGTTAGTTAAAATCGTTATTGTATATTATTACAATACATATTTTTCATAATAACAATTAATTTTCAATTTTATTTACACTGAATTGGAACCGAATGGTATTGTTGTCTCTAAATACCAATGTTAAAAGTTTTAGTTAAGTTTAGCTGTGCAAGTAGAATTAGTACCTACCAATACCAGTAATTTAAGCTTTAGCTACTAGCGGTCGAATCCGTATTAAATTGAAACCGTTACGAAAGTTTCGGATTTAAAGTTGTTTATGACTTGCCTTTATAATCCGAGTGTTTATGTAATTATGGTTTCAATAATGCACGTGTCTTTTATTAAAGTGTAATTTTAGTAGTATTTTTGTACAATACAATAACAAATAAATTACCTTTTGGAAGAAGAATTATTGAAATTATTTCTTTAGCTTATTTATAAGGCTTTTATTTATTATTTTCTTTGTGTATTATCGTTTTTTAATCATGTCAAGCTTTCAATGACTTTCTTTCTTCGTTTGATTTAATCGGAGCAGGTTTTTGAATGCATTTAGTTATGGAAATTCGTAAATATGTTAAAATTACGATATCATGTTTCTGTCTCTATCTCTCCAGTCTATTAACGTCCTACCACGGGCCACGGGCCAGTTCCACTTTGGGGTGAATTGTGATGGCTGACCAAGTGTGTTGGAACAGGGTGTATATCGAGTTTTCCGTTGTTATCTGTGTATTTAATTCCTTAGCAGGCTGTTGTAGCACCCTGGGAAGGAAAAGGGGTGATGACACGTCATATAATCTTAATCCGTCACTACACGGACACTCTCGGCATAAATAGATACTTTAAAGTTACAATTCAAGTAAATAATAAAATAACAAATCATTGTATTTTCTTTAAATCGAATGTTGAGCAAATATAAGATACCAATGTACAAAAAACCAATCACATCTATACCAATATTAAAAAGCGGAAGAGTTTGTTCGTTTGTTTGTTTGTTTGTTTAAACGCGCTAATCTCAGGAACTACTGGTCCGATTTGAAAAAATCTTTTTTTGTTGGATTATCCATTTATAGGGTAGCTTTAGGCTATATAACATCACGCTGCGAATAATAGGAGCGAAGCAGTAGTGAAAAATATCACAAAAACGAGTCGCGGGCAGCAGCTAGTTAACAAATAAAATATTTCAATTTTTTTAATAATATTGTGAACAAACTATATTTTACACATGATACACAATATTTAGATATTTTAAGAAGTAGGTATATAAAGCCGCAATTTACTTTATCTAAAACAAATACAGACAGTCATTTCCCAAAACAAGTTTAGTATCTACAATCAACTTACCAAGATTGTTGAAAGTTCGCGATAGTTTGTAAATCTTTCACTTGATACGTGGATACTGTTCTGCTTTTGTTGTAAAACTTACATACTCTGTCTATTACCAGCTTCCAAATTATGTGATCTTTTTTTGAAAGTTTCACCAGTTTTGTTTTTCATTGTTAGGCACGAATATCCGTGTGGTAACGGATTAAGAATATAAGTGTCACCACCCCCTTTCCTTCCCAGGGTGCTGTAAAACCCAGCTAAGGGATATTGCAAACAGATAAAATCCTCGGTCAGAGACGAAACACTCGAAAATAAATAAACCTGTGCCAACACGCCTGGACAGCGCGACACCACAAATCCTCGCATAACATAGGATTTAGTTTCGAGATTTCGTCTCTCACAGTAGATGTTAACAGCTTATAATATCTCTTAGCTGGCTCTTACAGCCCTAGGGAAGAAATGGAGTGGTGACACCTGTGTTCTTCTTCCATCACTACACGAACTTTAGCAATATACCCAATAAAGTAACGCGCTGAACAATACTTGGTAATACTGGTCGTAACTCAACTGCATTGATATTCCACGTACGAATCGAGGGTGGAACAAATTTTTAAAATTGAATCTAGGAAACGAGTCTCTCTGTGGGTATAATCTTCGGATAGAATGCTTTTGTATATAAGTGGTTACTCGATTTTCGGTTTTAGGCACCTAATTCTATTTCTACTCGTAATTTGAAAATTATCAGCATAACCATAAATATTTCATGTTTAATAAAATTGTAAGCCTAAGTCAAAGTGTGTAATTAAAATCTAAGGCAGCTTGTAACTATTTTCATGTTTATTTTTAAAGGTTAACTTATTTTGGCGTTTTTTTTTTAAATTGTTAAACGTTTAATATCTTTTACGATGTGCAACCATTAAGTTAACTGCAAAGGCACCTTAAACATAATTGTTAGGTAGCGCACTTTAACTCTGAAATTATTTGCAAGCCTAGTACTTTGAATGTACCTATTTTTTTTTATTAATTCTCGAAATCACGTAAAAATTTTAATAAAATTTTTGTACATAGCAAACCTAGCCGAGTTTTATATACGCAATACCATCGGAGCTTGCGAGCTATGTAAGCAAAGCATCGGTTTCATATAGAGTTATGAAACTTCTAAAGGAGACTTATCGATGACCCTGATCCTACTAATCTTAAAGGCAGTTTTTAAGATTATTATAAGCCATAAATATTGATGCTTTATAAAAATATTAGAACTTTGGCCTGTATACTGTAATTAAGACATTTTTGAATTTTTGAAAATTTTCTGGTATTTACAATTTTATAAATTCATAAAAAGCAGTCGAGACCTTCGGAAGTGTTTGGTAACTAATCCCACGACACGAGAATTTTTTACATAAGATATCATTATATTTTTTGGATACAACACTGCCTCGCCTCGAAAGGGGGCAGCACGCACTTCGACGAGGTTGGCAACAGTCGGCCGGAGTGGTAGAGCCTAATGGGAGGCGAAAAAATCGACAAACTATGCGGGCATCGTCTAGCAACACTGCTTTCTGCATCTGGGCCGTCACCGATTATATTGATTATTATTAGGTAAGTCAAAGGGTTTGTCTTACAGATAGACGAACTTAAAGTCTAGTTTTGTTTTAAATTATGATTCTATATACGCTGCCCTTATCCCATTATTTAGGGTCGACGCAACGTGGCTTTTTCTTCCGTGTTCTTTTATCAGTCGTCATTTTTGTTCTTTCTTTCATAATCCTCTTTTACGCCAAATACTAGTACTAATTTCTATGTACGAAATTACATAACCAGATATATGGAATGTCATTCAATTCATAATAATATCTATGTAGCACCATTATATTTAATACTAGCTGTTACCCATGACAACGTACGCGTGGAATTGAGAAAACTTTTCCTGTTTTAGCAACATTTTTCACTGACGCTTCGCTCCTATTGGCAGCAGCGAGATGTTATATAGCTTAAAGTCTACATAGATAAATGTACTATCCAACACTGAGAGAATTTTTCAGATCGAACCAGTGGTTCCTGTGATTAGCGCGTTCAAACAAACAAACAAATTCTTCAGTTTTATAATATTAGTATAAAAAAGTTTGTAAAACAATCATATAAGTCAATAATAAAGTGATAAAAATCTCGTTTCGTCTTTCAAGTTTGTATAGACAGTGCCGTGTCGGATTCAACTCGATTACAAAAATTCTATTTTGGGAAATTTGCTTCCTTCAGTTGAAATGCGCGTTGAATACTAATCTTGTTGAAGACTTTTTTTAAAGCTATGAGTAAGCGTTGATTATTAATAATATTAAATTTTTACAACATTATCTTACTCTAATGAAATGGTGAATATTAAACACGCTTTTATATAAATAAAACTACTTTTTACGGATTTAGACGCGTATATTTGTTTTAAATATACGCGTCTAAATTCGTAAAAAGTAGTTTTATTTAAAGAAATGAGTCGCGCAAGTGTTAGAAAATATTACGCTTTTATATGTTTGGTATGTATCTATCAATGTATTAATCTGTGTAACGGAGTCTTTGAAAGCGATTTTCAGCCACTTGCAGTAGACGGATTGATCTGAAATTCTGTACACCTATAAAGGGCCGATGACAATGCAATAATAAAAAAAAATATTATTCAGTATTTTCAAGCGTGTTTTTTTAGTTTTTGAACTAAGAAGATTATTTTAATCTTTCTCTTCCTTAGGGTGTCAACAAAAGACTGGCTAAGTATGAGTTGGGCTCGAGCAAAGCGAAGGGTTCCTGTACTGTAGTGTACTAAAATGGAGTACCTTCCTTAATCAGTATAATCTGGATAACCAATAACAGCAAATTAATCAATGCATGTCATATTATAGTCTCATTGAACAAACTAATTACACGATATAATTGTACGTACCTAACATATTATAATGTGCTATATATTACCGTATAATGTGTTGCAATATTATCGGTTATTCTCAGCTTTGTGTATTAATTGACGATCGGTATGACCATCTGAGACCAGTCTTGCACAATATTAAATCGACTATTGTTAATCCTTTGGAATTGAACCGTAATCTGTGAATAGCTACAAAATGTATAAATCCTTCTTAATATTATATACCTATACATATATTACATACAAAAATAAACCTGTCTTGACAGACAGACAGACAGAGGTAGTCGCTTTTAAAACTACCTTTCTACCATTTACCATTGGTAAAGATCTTTTAGGTAACAGATTTTTCAAGAATGTTATTTAGTATTTTGCATTTAACTGTAGGTTGTAATTTATAGAAAATTTTATTTAAATCATTTATAGGATGTACGACTATGAGACAATAAATGAAACCAAGGAAGTGCGTTTAATAAATCCTAGTACATGCGCTCTAGTTTTGTCATCGTTCTACACCCATGGGAAAAAGACGTGACGATGTAAATGTATGTCTTTTACATACATTTATATCGTCACGTCTTTTTGTAGGTAGTATGGAATGTGGAATGGTAGGTATAAGATATCCTTTGCACGAGATTTGAGTATACAGTTTGCTAAAACAAATATAAATAAATTACAGAGGAAGTGTACCTACAAGACGGTACGCCAAGTGTCCACAAGCGCATGCTTTGCCCCATCTTTACTCTGCAGTGACGTCAGCGAATATATATTGACCAATTCATTACCCTACTATTGTTGGAACAAGTTAGTAATATATGCATTTGAAATATGACTTCTAAATATTTTCATCATTATAAATGTAGAACTGACTGGTCACGACACACTCACTCTCTCCAGCCCATTAAAATTCCACTGTTGAGCACGGTCCTACTCCACTTTGGGATTCTGGTCTTCTATGCTGTGCTAATTAAGCGTGTTGGCATCGTGGTTTGGAGGTTTCCGCCTCTCATTGACTGTAGAAGTTAAGTTAATCACAAAAAAACTGATGTCTTCTCGTTTGATCTGGAATATCTTGCGATGCTGATATTTTGGACATTTGAGACATTTGGGCAGCCCCCAAATGTTACAGCTTATCAACTCTTTTCAATCTCGTTTCAATTCTGGAAATAATTTGAACTCTATTTGAGCCTTAGATAGTGACTTTCGTAAAGAAACATTGCGATGCAATGGCAGCAGTTTCCAAGCTCTCTTAAAACCTGGGTTAAATCAAAGTAAACCAGTACTAACCAATATCGTAGCATAATAATATTTATTTTGGTTATAACTAGTTTTTAACATTCAACAAGCTATTATTACAATTATTCGCTAAGGCTAAATAATATAAATATTTATATTTTTAACTGACCTACCGATAACATTATGCGCTAAATTTAAACAGTAATTATTTGCAACATATCATTGTTGTTGTAATGCGATTAGAGAAATTATAACATTTTATTGTGTCATTGTTTTTAATACGTATCTAATTATCTATACATTACGCATGAATTTGAAGAAATTAACTAAGAATAATTGTAATTAGGTATTTAATACAATACATGATGTAACAAATTACTGAATGATTTCAACTCCTATTATTCTCTCGTATTAGTTAGCGATGGTTATCATATAATTATATTTTATCTATCTATTTCATAACCAATAACTTACGCTATTTTGACACGCTTTTATAAGCTCGTTACATATCTACCATCAGTCTATTTAACGAAATTTTCAAAAGTGATTTTCAACTATTTGTAGTAGCCAGATTGAAATAAAATTTTGCATACATGGTAAGGACCGATGACAATGAATGTAGATCTAAAGTGGTCTTACAACAAAACGTTGCCGGATTTTTCCATATAAATACAATTGTCGTATTATCTTCAAAAACTATCTCCTAAACTGTTTTTACTACAAACACATAAATGTCGTTTGTATGTTTATACTAATGAAAACATAACAGAGAGTTGATATTTCTTTGAGAACACATTACATTAACATTATTTTGACAAAACAGTGCCACTTACTTAAACACGATAAATATTGTAGTCAGAATATAGGTAGGGTAGGGAGAGTATAGGGAGCAAGGTGGCTGAACTTTTACGTATAACAACTATAAAAAAAAACAATAAAAAAATGATAAAAGAGTTTATTTTTCTGGAATTACATTACAGGTACATAGCGTCTCTAGTCTCAACACAAGGATCCCCTGTGTTGTAGACACTAGTCTCTTTCATTCAAGTAACAGGTTAAATTATGTCATTATGGTGAAAGTGTGAAAGGAAGTTACATTACAATTTTATTAATAAAATAATTCCAAAATAAGGTTAGCACTGAATTGCCGAACACGTTGCAAGCAGTTAACTACTGTGTACACTCCACTAATCACTCGAGTAGTGCTATGTTACTGACGGGACTGAAACTCGTAGGAGCTTCTAGATTAGCACGTCAATATACTCCAATGGTTTGCTAAGGATTATAAATAGAGATTCAGTAAATAAATTAAGCACTGTGAATCGTACTCACGCAATGAGCTTTCTAAGCTTAGAATTAAATCTCAATCAACCTGACTATGTATTTAAATGTTCAGTCTTCATCAACTAAATTTAGTCCCATAGTGTGAATTCTGTTTAGTTTCAACACAGTTTTAGTTTTGATTTAATAACGATAAAATAAACTAAAATAAAACTACTTTTTACGGATTTAGACGCGTATATTTGTTTTAAATTTTGGCCCGACGTTTCGGAGACTTTGCAGTCACCATGGTCACGGGTGAGACTATTTAGACTGGTAACTTATTTAAACAGATGAGTCGCGCAAGTATTAGAAAATATTAAACTAAAATACTTTTTATTATAAACTAACTGTTGCCTGAGACTGGTGCGTTAGGAATATAGAAAATTTTCCCCGTTTTTTTGCAACATTTTTACTGTTTCTTTGCTCCTATTAGTCGCAGCGTGAGCCTTCCTAGATGAATGTACTTTCCAACACTGAAAGAATTTTTCAAATTGGATCAGCGGTTCCTGAGATTAGCGCGTTTAAACAAACAAACTTCAGATTTACAATATTTATTTATTTATTTACACTTTATGCTTAAACTATGCAGAGGCGGGCTTAATGCCTAAGGCATTTCTTCCAGTCAACCATAGGGTGATGCAGAAAAAGGGAAGGTAGAAGTGTAACAAATAAAGCTAGATTATCAAAGATTATAGTTGTTAAAGACTTATTGACATAGATAAATCCTATAAAGAGTACATTACATACACATACATAGAGATACACGTAAATCAATACAATTAAACAGATACATACATACATACACAGATATATACGTACATTACACATACCATAAATACATATAATACAGGTACTTAAATACAGATAGATAGTATAGTAATAGATAGTATAGTAATATATGTAGTATCAACATATTATATTGAAGTTAAATTAGATATTATGTATTTTTAAAATGCAAGGTCTCACTCAAGTTGCGGTCTCTTCCAGACAACCTTTAGATCGACTTTTAATATAACTATTTGTTTAACAATAATAATTATGTTTTTCTCAGTTTTCGGAAGCCATCTCTGCAGCGGCAAACACATTAATTCCTTTAAAAAATTCTGCTTCAGGTAAGGTGTCATCTCCTCCCTGGTGGGACCGGGAATGCACCGATGTAATAAAACTTCGAAAACAAGCTGAACGGAACTATGTAAGGTATATGACGTTTGAGAACGTTTTTGAATACAAGAGATTTTTTTTTTTTTTATCTTTCCGCCTTCTACCCTGCTGGGCCATGATGGTGCCTTGAGCTTTACCATGACCCAGCGAGGGGTGGCCCCGTTAATCGGGGCCCGACCCAACAGGGGAAGCACTAGGTCCCCCTGTCGCGTGGCCAGCAGCCACATTTGCCGCGGCGGGTCTCTGAATACAGACTCGCCGCGCGCGACCACCTCGTCGGGGGGGCCGGCCAGCCACTGCGCGCCGACGGCCCCTGCCCGGGGCCCTGCGGGGGGGCAACGTGCTACCAGAGCGTTCGCGCTCCCGCAGGGCCTCCCTCTTTGTCGCCTTCACCACCCGAGCAAAGGAGGCGACGGCGGCCCAACACTGTTCGCTCTCGGCCATGGATGAGACGACGACCGAGAGCGACAAGTCCTGACCCAGCACGTTGATGAGTTCAGCGCGCTGGGCGTCCCAGGCCGTGCATACGGCGAGGGTGTGTTCCGCCGTATCCACAGCCCCACTTCCACAATTGCGGCAAACGGGATCCGACTCGATACCAACCACCTCCCACAGGTACTTGGCGAAGCAGCCGTGAGTAAAATAAATGTAATCTTAGAATTAATTAATATTATAAATTAGCCATTTTGTTACGCATTTGCGTGAAAATAATTTACACAATTATTATATTTCGTACACTGGTTTCCTTGTAACGCTGAAAGATTTTAATTGAATAAAAATATTATTTGTTTAAATTAAGCGATAAAATCCAATGTCCATATTATGTCATAGATATCAGAATACTATCAGTTGTCGATAACGCAAAAAATTTTTGTGATAAAGAATCTAATGGAGAGTTTTAATTTTAATTATTGACAAGTTTTAGACGTGCGCTGCGATGAAATTGTGATGGAATGTGTTTTACCCTAATTACTATTAATCACCTCTCAAACAAGTATTCTGCTTCACTATAGTAGCTACTTGAGTTCGTAGGTATAAAAGTTTGAAAATAGGGTAAATGAGCTTCTTCTTGTCCGTGTGATGACAGATTAAGAATACAAAAGAGCCATCACCCCTTTCCCTGCCCAGAGTACTTTAAGTGCCAGCTAAGAAATATTGTACACAGATAACATCCACGGAAAACTCGAAAATAAACCCTCTTCCAGCTTTTTACCGCGGCACAGTAGACCATAATCCTTGCCAAACTGGAGGAGGCACGTGCCCAACAATGAACGAGACGGTACTTAATTTTTAAATGACGGAAAGGAGAGGAAGGGCTTCTTCTTCAACAACTATGTAGTGTAATGCTGGAAGGGGACCAAGCACCAATGTTTTATAAAAAAAATACGTCTAAGTGGCCAACGTATCGTATACAATACATAATTGTATAACGATAACATCCGAATACAATACAACAAAGTATACATAATAAATAATAATTGTTTGTTTATGTCGCAATCAAACAATAATATTTATAGCAAATAATATTAATGTGTTTATTGTGTGGAAAAGGAGATGACACGACGACCCTTTGACAAGATATTTTGCAATGTTCCGCAAACAAAACTATCGACGGACATATACAATCGGCAATTATCAATAACCAAATAAAATTTAATAATCCCCGTTTACCAGTAAGATATTAACATTTCAACAGGAATTTAAAGGAATTTAATTTTAAGAGAATTAAGGTGAAAGTTCAGATTTAATGTGATTTAGTAGCGTTAATTTTATTGAAGATAGATAAAATTTTAGAAATGAGCGGTGTTTTGTCTTAAACTTGTGTTTTTTTTTTATATTATTTTCACACAACGTCCTATGGTCCCAATGTAAGCTATACTTCTATGCTTGTGTTATGTTATAATAGGTACAGAGAAACACTCAGACGCAGTACAATTATTTTATTAATTGAATAGTTAATTCACTTAGTAATTTTCACCACGACAAAAAATAGATGGTCGTTTGAAGTTTGGTGCCAGATCTTGGTTATTATTTCAGGAGTTGTTTGTTTAAACCCCAAAGAGATCTATATTTTATATACTTACTCCTACCTAATCTCAGAGTTTAATATTGTCCTTATGCTTATTAAAAATACTTGTGACTTGATTTTATACTTAAAAAAAGATTCAAATATGAACTTGTTATTTTAACATTCATTTTTAAAACGAGTTTTATTGTATTTTTTATTTTGCTATACTATAAAATTATAATACTTTAAACATCATGACTAATACAAAAAGATTTTTCTTTTAAAACACAACACACTGTGATACCGAACTCTCAGGCGAGTCGTCTGAAGTTTGCCTTTGAAAAACTTTCTGAACACACCTGTCCACGTCAATGGAAGGCGTTTAAAAGAGCACCGGTTTTACTCGTACATTGTCTACTTCAAACAGTAGGCAACAGTCTAATACTTATTGACTACAAAGTCCTGCGTGTTGAATAGCAGCCTAACTCATTTATCTTCACCTATGTATATAATATATATTTATATGCTACACTACTTTTTATGATAAAAGAATATAAAAACTGACTTATGCTTTAGCAATTCGACGATAACAGCATAAGAGTAGATATTCTATTATTCTTCTTAGTGGTCTGTCTCCATTGTAGTTAGTTATTTTAGATACATCAATCCTGCCGGCTATTGTGCCAATATGTTGTTTATATGTAGTGATTGAACATTCCATGCGTACGAAGTCAGGCAAGAACAGTTTGTAGTGAGATTAATTATTTTTAATATCTCTCTTTTTTATTCCGCGTGGTGTCAGTATAAGAATACAAGTGTTCACTTTTCTTGCCTATGGTGCTGTAAGAGTCAGCTAAGAGATATTGTTAACAGATAACATTCTCTGTGAGAGACGGAAATCTTGAAAATAAACCCTGTATGAGATTATGGTCTACAGGACACTGTTTCCTGCCAAAGGGAAGGAGGTTCGAGCCCAACAGCGAGACGTGATAGGGAGAGTCTATCTTTTGGCATTAATTCAGGTTTAAATAACTAATACAAGTTAAGCTCATATCATATTATTTTTTTGCTACCAAATTTCTTAAGATAATGATAAAAACTGATATCCCAACGTAACGAAACGTCGTACTCGTAACATTTAAGTAAAAGGTAGAAATTGTGAGACCACTGCGCCGTAGGATGTTGATCTCTCAAGTATAAAATCACTAAATACTATCTAAGACTTACTCGACGTCTGTTTACTACTCAATTTTTCCTCCTGTCTAATAAGAAAAATATAATTTCATTCATTTTTAGACTTATACTAGCTTATTGCCTGCAACTTCGTGCATGTAATTTTCAGAAATCAAACCTCAAGAAATTCTACAAAAAAGCTATCATCTTGAACGACTCTATCTATAAAAAAATACAAAAAGGGACATACATACAAAAATAACGGCTTTGTTTATATAAATGTCACATTTATTTATTTAAAATATTTACAATTGTTTTTTTAATTAAAATAGGCAAAACTATATACAAAGCTAAAAAATAAAAATAACAAATAAAATAAAATAAAATAAATATAAATATTAAGCGTCAAAATATTCCTCCGCATCGTCCTCAACTGGTAAAGTGCCCAGAACGCTGGCAGCATTGCCACGTTGAATGGCAATGCCTTTTCGTTGTGCAAAAAAAAGGCCAGCGTTCCGGTCACCTGAGGCGTCGACTAGCCGCTTCGACAACTCTCTGTAAAAAGAGCGAGTCGTCGGACCCCACGGTCCGAGGCTTTGTTTTATAATAAGTAAACATTAGCATCCCACCTACAAGAATATGAGACGAGATACGAGAATAGGTACCTATACAAAGCGGATATTTATAATTAATTAAAACATATAGCTATACAGCATAATGTTAGTACGTTAAGACTAATAAGATAAGTATCTCTATTTATAAAAATTTGGCAAATGTACAACTTCTTAACTTGTAAGAAAACGGTAGTTTCGAAACGTTGCTAAATCTTCCAAAACGTGCTATAGGAAATGTTCCCTTTATCTTACACCATCCTGCTTCCGAAGGCGCACCTTCCGCTCCCCATTCCACTCCGCCGCACTACACACCGGAACTGACAGGGATTTATTTAGAATAAAACATGTTTCATTTTTATTACGCATTAAAATACGCAAAATATAAAGAAAATGAAGCTTATTCTGTTCCTATTAAGCTTTGAGAACGTTCTACGCTATTAAATTCCTTTCTTCAAAGTACACCGTAATATTGATTCGTAGAGCATTTTGAACTAAATATAGTTGCTAAAATCGGAAATAAGTTGATATATGTACTAAAATAAATCAAATCTAAATTCTAATCAAAACTAAAAATATTTTTCTTGATAAAATCAGGTTCGTGACCTCGTGATGCTATGCAACTTACTATATTATTTAGAAGCATAGAACATTTTGATAGATAGAGCTACTGGGATGTTCTACAACCTATTACAAAAATAAAATCGATTTTTAACCAAAATTGATTGAAACAACGAATAGACATCCAAATTTGAAATAGCAAAGCTAGCATTGCGAGTTTAGGAGTACATTGTTTCAAGGCTCGCACATGCGGCATGGATTATCATCAATCACCAACTACAAATTGCACATAGCCTTTCGAAGTACCCTATGCCATTTGTGTGCCACCAGTTAGGATTAGGTAGTATTAGTTGAATCGAATTCCGTGCTAAGCGCTCTGCAGAGCTATGTGTTACAGTTGAGACAGCTAGTAACTATCCTCAAATAGCCAGCTATATCGAACTGAAGGAATAAATTATTGATTTGTCATGATAGCGATGAAAGTCGCATGATTAACCAAATTTTAATTAAACTTTGTCGATTTTAACTTCCTGTTAAACGACTTAATCGTTAGCTGTAAATGTTATTGCTAAATTTCCAAATTTGTTTTTATGAAGTCGCCTTTTGGATCGAAAAAAATAAGTCTTAACTTTATAACGATATCATACAAAATATTATTTCTAGAGTATATTTACATATCGCGTAGGTAGTGAATTCATATTGACGATATCTATTATTGGCTATCTTTTAAAATTACTTAAACCTAAAAGTGCTCGGGATTATTCCCACGCATTTTGCATTATTCCAACGCAATTAAAAAGGTTGTCAAATGTTATTGCTGTCCTGAGAAATTGGTAGTGGAATCTGTTAGTATCTATGCTACTAGTGTACCAGTTACTGGTAGCATAGTTATACTCAGTAGATAAATCGCATCAAACATAGTTTTTCTATGACTTATGACTACTTAAATGATACAAAATAGTTGGCTTCTTGTACTTATGGTGGCGACTTAAGAGTACAATATTGTTAACACCCCGATTCCCCCCCGGGACTTGTAAGGGCCAGGTAAGGAACAATATAGAATGAATAGAACAATGGAGAAGAAAGAATTTAAACTAAATCTAACCCGAAAACGCCTGGTCAGTGTAGCTTATGTAGACTAAAAGCCCTCTCGGAGTAGAAGTGTTGACAATAGTGGGGCATATAAGGACTAAGATGAAGTTGGCTCTAGTTTGACAATGAGATCTCCAATTATATTGTTAATATTGAATTGGACAACTTAACGATTTATATTGGTGTTACTATTCGTAATTTTATTATAATTCCTAATGCTTTATCTATTTAATTTAAGGAAAGCATTCTTTATAGTACTGTCCTAATACAGTTCCTCCCAATCTTCTTTAATTACAGTTCCTTAGACGACTAGATCCGGAGTTCCAAAACTATTTGTGTCACTAAATCTAGTTGCCAGTACAGTGCTATCTAGGAGCGCAACATGCATACCCATGTAAATTTCAAGCGAGGCCCGCCTCGTTAATTTCAGTCTTGTCACGAGGCACATCCCTTTCTTAGTAACTCTATACCCACTGCGTCGCTATGCTTTTACTCTAACGGTTTCTTGGATATTCGGAATTGCCTCGGTTTATCTTCGTACTATCGACCCGAAACACATTCTGAATAAATGTTTGATAAATCTTCCATCCTAAACTCAATGTGCCCCTTTTATTTATCTTTGTGATAACAATATGTACCTAGTGACTTTGATAAAATATTATACGTATTTGCTGGTGGTCTTTATTCACATTCATAATTCATAATATTGATTCAAAGTACAATCTCATATGACCTTGAAAAAAAATTATGATTTACGTTATTTTACATATTCGATTCATATAATAATAGTAATAATAATGTCTTTTCTCCAAGTACCTTTTTTTAAACAGGATATGATTGTCCTCATAGAATTTCCTAACGTAGGTACAGAGTTTTCACGCGTTCCGAATTTGTGGATAAAGTTTGTTTTACAGCCTATAAAACTGTCTTGATGGTACTAAAATTATTGATAAAAAGTTAACGAGATTCCTCTATGATTGTACGTTTATTTACAAAGAAACAACAATGTTGCCTTGGGACACTCGAAAAAAATAGATTTCCTACATTTCATATGAAAGTGTTGCTCGTGTCCGATACCTCGATATCTAGTCTTAAAACTTAAGTGTTACTTTTATGTAAGTCCTGATGTCTTTATATTACAATAGAAGTGAAGAGACAGTGTACAAGAACCGATGACTGTAGGTGTAAAGCAGACGGGCTCTGGAACGACTTGGTAAACATAAGGTAGGAACATCCCTTAGTATGTAGACAGGTGGATACGGTAAGCGGCAGCTTCTGATTGCTCGTACATTCTAAATAGCATTTACCAGCCCAGAGGAGGGTGGACTCCCCCTAAGCTCCTGGGCATACATCATATGTCAACTTGAGACCGCAGACTTGTGGTCAACCAGGGCTTTCCTCACTCAATCCAACTCTGATAAGTGGACCGTGTATTCATTACATTATCATACATTATTCATTATTGTTACATCCATGTCTAGTTGTGAACTGCGCCGGGCAGACTTGCTGATGATTGTGGTAGTTATCTATATTCCATAAGTTTGTTATAAGAATACATATATCACCTCCCTATGTCTTTTCTTGAGAGATGTAAATGCTAACAAAGGGACACTCGCAAACATTCAATGGCGTAGAAAATTTATATTAGTAGTTATAATAATCAAGGAAAAAATAATTATTTTCTGATTTTGTGAAGAGAGGCCTTGATTGTAATTAGAATTATCTTCACGTGTTAATAACGTGATACTCAAGTATGAAAATCAAAGTCAAGGACGTATTAATGTCATTGAGTAATCTAATAACTGATATCATATTATTTTATCATTGCAATTTTAGTTCCAAATATCTTATTGCTACTATATTTGTAAAATATTCACTAGTTCTCTCTTTCTCGCCAGTTCATTAACGTTCCACTGTTGGGTAAGCCTCCGCTACCACAGGAGGGCTTATGGTCTATTATGCCAAGCGGACCAGGTGGGCAAGTCCCGTATTTCAATGGTGTCACAATGGCATTACAATGACACATTATAACCTCAAAAAATTAACAATAGACTACCAAACTTGATACAATTCGCCACTAAACAATTATTTATTTAGTGTTATTGCAAAAAAGCGAATTTTATCAAGTTTGGTAGTCTATTGTTAATTTTTTGAGGTTATAATGTGTCATTATGATGCCATTGTGACACCATTGAAATACGGGACTTGCCCACCAGGCGTGTTGAGATAAGGTAAAATTTCGCGTCTTCCTTTTCTTAGAGAAGATGTGTTCTCTGCTCTTATTATTCCTCAGCCGGCTTCAATAGCTCCCTGTTAAAGAAATAGGTTGGTAGGCCTTGGATTCATTATCCGTCACCGCATGAATGTAAATATAGGTCATTTGTTTTAAAAGTGGAAAAATAAAGTACCCATTCACACACATTTTTACATATTAATTTTCTTAAGTAAGTTCCGTTTAGTTACGTTTACGATATTAATAACATATAAATGTATAGATAAAATGTTTCACAGATAGTTTAACACTTCATTCGCTCGTACAAACTCGACCCGCTTTTGTATAGACCCTACAACCTGAACGGAATGATAAGCGGAAGAAATACACAGTTTTTTTCCCTTACTCCAGATTTTAGGAGAGTTCTGATATTTTGTATAACGATGATACAAATATAGAAATGAATGTAACCCAATAACTTGGTCCTTTAAGTCTGTGAATATAAATGAATATTTACGAATTTTTTTTCATAACGTCATCATGTCCCAAACTAAGCAAATTGCTTATGTTATGGGTACCTGATTACCAATAACAAACAAAAAATAAACCTAAAAACTACATATTATATTTTAATAAATACATACTTACAAAAGGCACCCAAATACAATCAGATGAAGTACAAAAATCTATGTGACGATTTCAAATATTACACGAATAATATTTCTGTGCGGGAATTGAACTCGCAACCTCGAGAATGATACAAACAGCGTAACTACGAATCCCATCAATTAATATTGAAATAATATCTATATTTTTCGACCAACTTGCTAATCAGTAAAATTCCTTACTAGTGTTTGTTGACATTTCAGGGACTTCCCTTTCCTAATTCATAGATATAGCTGTTATAATATTGTTCTAGTTAATTACAGTGACGCAGCGAGGGGGGGGGGGGGCAACAAGGTGGACTGACGATATCGTCAAATATGCCGAGGGCCGCTGGAAGCAGTTAACACAGGACCGCGCGTTGTGGCGTTCTATGGGGGAGGCCTATGTTCAGCAGTGAACTGAGAAAGATTGATAGATGGATAAATACAGCTCAGTTTTTAACTATATTTTCCATTGTATTTTCAGTATTATTTGATCTGTATGAATAACTAACCGTTGCCCGCGACTTTGTACGTGTGGAATTTAGAAAATTATCCCCATTTTTGCTACATTTTTACCGACGCTTCACTGACTGGGCGCAGTGTGACTTATAAAGCCTATAGCCTTCCTATATGTAATAGTACCAGTGTTGATGAGTGAGATCAGAACGTTCGTACAAACAAACAAATTATTTAGCTTTATAATATTAGTACAGATTCAAACGACATTGTTAATTTCTATCTCTACCATAATTTTTCTGATGTAACATTTCAATGATTGATAGATCTTGTTTGTAGTGAAAAAAAAGATGTGTGGCACTCGGGGACTGCCGCGGTAAAGCATTTTTTTATCAACTTATGTATTTATAATTATTTATTTATTTTATTTATGCAAGAATCTACATACCATAAACTAAAATAAGATTAATAATCCTTATTTACTGATGCTTACATCTGTCCATTGTTTATGGTAATTATGATAAAATAGCGATTGTCAATCAAATGTCAATCTGTTTTGAATTAAATGTCAATCTGTTGGTATACAATTTTAGTTTTGACATTATTTTATATTATTAAAATCTAAAATACGCTGTTATCTGAACATTTAGGATATATGTTGTCGATTCAAAATCCTTATTTTAATACGTTGTTTAATTTGAGGAAGGCGTTTACCTTTGGCATCAACAGTATGAAATATATTGCGGGGCGAAGAGGAGATTACGCATGCGCAGTAACGCCGATAATGTAAGGTTTTTCCGTTACCTACCGAATTTAAATTTCGAATTTTGTGGATTTAGTCTCCACGCTCAAGGCCCGCAATAGAAGCTTAAAAAACCGTAGGATTTTACCAATATAAAAATCTTTCCTAATACATAAATTACTTTTTTCATTGTCTTTTAGCACTTAGCTTAGTAACAGCTGGTGATTAATCATTAAGGTAACATCAACATATATTATCGTATTTGTTGAGGCTAATCAATCGAATCATGTGCAAAGTAGATGTTCATTGATATTTGTGTTGTCGTGTTGAACGGTCGTTTTAAAGGCTTACAACTGATGAGTCAGTGGTTATGAGTTCATTTCACAGACCATTGTGAAACGTGGTCTTTGTAAATATTAAATAATTCAGTCAAGTAAGTTTATCATTATTTTTATGATAATTTTGATCTTTTTTAAATAACCACCACTATCCAATAAGGGATTTTAACAATTTTATTCCCATTGAAAATAATTATAGGTCAATTTTAAAATATTACAGACGAAGAATTTATTTGTTTCACTTCGTAATTTAACAAGAAATGATTTTCTGAATATATTTGTTGCAATATTATAGTGAAAAAAGGATAACAATGTCAGTTATTTGAGGTAGTTGTTTTTTTTTTGATAAATATATCATGGACATTTTACACTACGTCCTCTGGTCCCAAGCTAAGCTTATATGCTTGTGTTATGGGTACCAGAATACGAATATAATACATAAACTGAGTAAAAAACACAAAAGTAAAATATATTTTAACAACTAAATAATAATTAAACATAGTATTTTTTTTAATTGAGCCCTAGATTAATTTACTTCCTATTTTTTCTTATCAATTTCCACTTTGATGACGTTAATAGTAACTTTAACAGTTTTGTCTGATTTTTACAAATCGATGTAAATCAACTCTCTAAAAACAAACCCGACAGAAAATTTTTAATAGTTTTTGAATGACATTAAAACGTGCGAATTTACAATAATTGTGATGTAAATTAATCATCACAATTATTACATACTAGCTTTTACCCGCGTAATGACTTATAGACTATGTGTTACTCTGATCTATGCCATAGCATAGATCAGAGTAACTGGACTTGGTGGACTTCAATAAAATGTTTCATTGAAGTCCATTCAATAGTTCTTGCAAGAAAGAGTAACAAACATTCTTATATCAACCCATCCACACATTTTTACAAACTTTCGCGTTTATAGTATTACCTATGATTTGATTTTTTAATGACGTTGTGTGAAATTTCCATGAATATTTATTGTTGACGGGCTTCGTGGTGGAGTGGTTTATGTAATGGACTTCCGATCACGAGGTCGCGGGTTCGATTCCCGGTTGGGACAATCATTTGTGTGATATCCATAAATGTCATACAAATGTTTGTACTGCGTCTGGGTGTTTTCTATGTATTATAAGTATGTATTTACAAAAGAAAAGTAGTATAAGCCTGGAAGAGATCACTTTATGTGATAAGGCCGCCATTTGTACCTAGTTTTAAGCGTAATTTCTGTTTTCTGTTTCTTGTAAATGTGTACAATAAAGAGTTAATCTATCTATCTATATGTATTATATCCGTATCTGGTTCCCATAACACAAGCATAGAAATATAGCTTACTTTGGGACCAGAGGACGTTGTGTGAAATGTCCTGAATATATTTTATTTTTTTATTCATTCTATCTATTTCATCCCTGCCCATTAACGTCCTACAGTTAAGCACGGGCCTTCTCCACTTTGGGAAGGTTTTTTGTCCACTATGCCACGTTGGCCAGTATAAGCTTCTATTTCGAATTTTCCATCTCTCACAGTTGCTATTCTGGTATCAATATCCCTTTGCTCTTACGGCACCTGGGGTAAGTAATGGAGTAACGACACTTGTATTCTTAGTCCTTCACCACACAGAATAAATATTCAGTCGGTAATGGTTACTTTAAAATTAAAAAAAAATTGGTCAAGTGCGAGTCGGACTCGCGCACGAAGGGTTCCGTACCATTATCTATGCAACATAAGGCACCGTTATTAGTATCGAGCAAGAAACGGTAAAAAAATCATGTTTGTTGTATGGGAGCCACTCTTAAATATTTATTTTATTTTATTTTTAGTATTTGTTGTTATAGCGGCAATAGAAATACATCATCTGTGAAAATTTCAACTCTCTAGCTATCACCGTTCTTGAGATACAGCCTGGTGACAGACGGACGGACGGACGGACGGACGGACGGACGGACGGACAGCGAAGTCTCAGTAATAGGGTCCCGTTTTTACCCTTTGGGTACGGAACCCTAAAAACGTATCTTCGGGTCTAAGTCTAACAAGGAAGTTGCGCTAAATTCAAACGATATTTCATAATTATATCTAATTCTTTTATACCTTATCTCTATCAGTAGGTACATAATAAAATATATGTACATATGATACTACGTCAGTTATTACGATCTATCTATATTTTATCACTTTAATCTGTGCTAATAAATATGCGGATAACTCTAGATATATGTTGCAAAATAGATCAAAAAAGTTATTTAGTATTTTTCCTATCTAATATTCTTTACGCAATACTTATTATAACTACTGTATTTAGCTTTGTCATGTATAATAAACTAACTGTTCCCCACAACTTCGTACGGGTAGAATCTGAAAACCAAACACTAACAAATTGACGAGCCTCGTGGTTGAGTGGTTCATGTAACGGACTGCCTATCAAGAGGTCGCGGGTTCGATTCCCACTCGGGATAATCATTTGTGTGATTTTTCTAATTGTCATACAAATGTTTAGACTGCGTCTGGGTGTTTACTATTATAAGTATGTAGGTATTTACGAAAGAAAAGTAATATATGTATTCTATCCGTCATCTAGTACCCATAACACAAGCATATAAGCTTAGCTTGGGACCAGAGGATGTTGTGTGTCCATGAATATTTATTATTATTATTATGGATACAACACTGCCTCGCCTCGAAAGGCGGCAGGAGGCACTCCGACGAGGTTGGCAACAGTCGGCCGGAGTGGTGGAGCCTAATGGGAAAGAAACCGACGAACTATACGGGCATTGTCAAGCAAGACCGCTTTCTGCATCTGGGCCGTCACCGAATTGCTATTGACGCCGAGCCTCTCAACTTCTCGAGGTGTTGTGAGAGGCTCTTTGGGACCAAACCGTTCATCGATACAACTATCGGGATTATTTGTTGATACCATCCTCCACATGTCGGTAACCCCGTGCGCCAGGTCCAGATCGTTGGTCTTCTTGTCTGCTTCGGCTCGCACGAGAATCTTGTCATAGGAGATGGTGATATCCACTAGAAATACCCGAGACTACGTCCGGTCCATCAGCACGATATCAGGCTTATTCGCAAGAATAGTCCAATCCGTGATGATGGACCGGTCCCAGTAGAGCTTGGCGCGGCAGTTTTTGAGTACTGCTTAGCGTAGCCTCTGTTCGACGAGACCATATTTTATAATTTCGTATTATTTATTATTAAAGTATATAATAATAGCTTTGGCCGTAACTTTGCTTGCTTGGAATTTAGAAACCAAACCTTAACAAATTAAAAGCCGTCCGTGTGAATCACTCTATCTATAAAAAAAAGAACAAATCAAAATCCGTTGCGTAGTTTTGAAAATATGAGCTCACACAGGGACTTATATACAAAAATAACTACTTAATTATAACTGAAACACCACAAAATAAGCCTTTAATACACGTATGATAGATACGATATCCACATACATATTTAGCATACTTCAGTCAACAATTGAGATTAACTTAATGGATAATAAATGGAATACATAATCTTTATTATTACAATAATTACGTTTTATACAGAAAACTTTATTCATTAATTCATCCGTAGACATTAATTCACACAACATCCTGTGGGTTCAAGCTAAGGTTATATGCTTGTGTTATGGAAACAAGAATACGGATATACTACTTTGCTATTGTAAATACATACTTTTAATACATTATTCTTATCTATCCTATTTATTTCCAATTTCTATGGACTATTAGGTACTGTACTATAGTTATGCACCGACTTCTATTTCGGCGAAAGTACAAACTGAATTAGTTTTTTTTAATATTACAACTTTGTCCTATACAAACTATATCCTGACAATGACAAATAAAAATTTTTGATGCACGATAGGAATTTATGCGCATTCATATGTCGCGGTGATGGGTCGTTTATATTTATAGAGATTCATTAATAGATGCTATAGTAATCAAAGCCGTAATTTTAATATCTTCAGATTTTAAAAACATACCTTGCCTTTATACTAATACCAGTTGTTTCCCGCAAATTATATTGACTATAGAGTTTAAGACCCAAACCCTGAAAAATTATACAAAAAGGCCATCCTCTTGACTCTCTTCCATCTCTTACTCTTGGCCATCTACAAAAAAAAACGCATTAAGGGCCTACATCAATATTATCGTTTATCATCGCCGCCACGTACATATTAACACAGCCAGTAGGCACAGAAAATGAAGAATTAGGGATACTTTTCCTATTTACTCAAAATCTACTAAATATATTTTAATTCTGATTTACGTGTTTCTATATATAATAGTTACTTATGTTTTTAAAGTTATTTCATTAGTTAATACGCGATAATAGACCGACAAATGAAAAAAATAAAAAATTTGAGAGGTTGTTTCGCCAAGATTTTCTATCGAGAAAACTTTTTTCAATCGCGTTTCTGAGTTGATGCGATCCTAGATCATATATTGAAAAAACATATACTTAAAAATTAGAGCTCTAGCCATTCAATCTAAAGAAACAATGAAAACTTCGTACATAGAAAAATGCACGAAGCTATTTTGGTATCGTCTTAAAACTCGTTGAGTAGTTTTGAAGATACAAGCTCACATCACATACAAAAATAACAACTTTGTTTTATAATAAGTAAAGATAATTAAGTTCAAAATATGTTTGCGTCATATAAATTCAAACAAAAAATAACTTTGTTTGATTCACATAATTGTGTTTCTGAAACTATGGTGTCAATAATTATTAAAAATTTACAGGTTTGCGTACACAAATTGACGTAGAATCGTGTAAAATGATGTTAAAATGGAAATCACGCGTGATTAATTATGAACAATGTTCAAAGAGTTTATGAAACCTATGGGTAATAGTGGTATATTATGCTGTAATTCGAGTTATATGAAAATACAAAGTAAATCTTTATTATTAAGTAATACAACTTAATACATTTTTAAAATCGATAGATAGATAGATTATTATATTGAGAAAATTTGGTAGATGGCACTCTCTGCTTATCGTAACTGGAAAAACGCAAAAATGGGAATAGATTATTAATAGATGAAAAAGCTATTAATTTTCGTACATGTATTTATTAACTCTACAATAAAAATATTATGATATCTATGTGGTATAGGTATCCGATATCTGTTTCCCGCAACATTACGTTACGTAACGTGTAATTTAAAAACTAAACCCTAACCAATTATACAAAAATATCCTCGTAAAACTCTATCTATAAAAAAAAAACTACGTCAATATCCGTTGTGTAGTTTTGAAGATATATGCTTACTTAGGGACATACATACAATAATAGCGACCTTAATTTATAATAAATAGAGATAAAGATGGTATATTCTCATTAGTGATATTCACACAGTTAATGCAATCACTCAACGATGACGCACTGAAATCAATCGCGGAGAAGCACTTCCAACCGATAGCACATGATATATTCACGTATCAGATATTTCATTATAATTAATTGGATGACAGACTTTTCACTTGTATCATTATTTTTTTAGATACATTTCGAACACATATAGTGTTCTTTATAAAACAATCCGCTACTTTTGCGTTAGTTATAAAACAATCCGCTACTTTCATACTTTTGACTGTATTGTAATAAACCTTGTAACTACTGTATTTAGAAATAGGAATTTATTAAGGACCTGTCAAAATTGGTGAAAAACTAATAGAAGCTGTCTCAACTACCCTGGGAGTCAGTATCTAGGTATTACATAAATCCTCTTCCTGCCGTCCTCCTCTTCCCTGTCAGGCCATGATGGTGCCTTGAGCTTTACCATGGTAAAGATCAAGGCACCATCATGGCCGGGTCATGACCCGGCAAGGGATGGCCCCGTTAATCAGGGCCCGACCCGACTGGGGGAGCATTAGGTCCCCCTGTCGCGTTGCCGTGATAGACAGCCGCGGCGGGTCTCGGAATACCAACCCTCCGCGCGCGACTACCTCGTCGGGAGGGGCCGCGGCCGGCTATTGCGCGGCGACGAACCCTGCCCGGGGCCCTGCGGGGGGGCAAAGTGCCACCAGAGCGTTCGCCTTCCGCAGGGCCTCCCTCTTTGCCACCATCACCTCCCGAGAAAAGGAGGCGACGGCGGCCCAACACTGTTCGCTCTCGGCCATAGACGAAACCACGACCGAGAGCGACAAGTCCTGTCCCAGCACGCCGACGAGTTCAGCGCGCTGAGTGTCCCAGGCCGTACATACGGCAAGGGTGTGCTCTGCCGTAACCACGGCCCCACTTCCACAATATGTATGCAGCCGTAATCTCTAATGGTCTTATTCATAATGACTTATCGGAAATTTTAAACGGAGATTTTATCGGAGAGATAATAAACGTTTTAGCGTAAAAGACTATTATGAATAACAAGTTTTGAAAATTTTCGCGAACCGATTTTAGCGAACTTTTAAACCTCCGATAAGTCATTATGAATAAGACCATAAATGTATTGGTCTGATCCTAATTTTTTATTTACTTATCGAAAGCCAGTCTCTCAGATAGTGCTAAAAGGTAAATATAATATTAAGTCTAATTATGTTGTAATTTGAAGCGCATTAAGTCACGGGGAAAACTAGTATTAAAATATGGTGTAAATAATGACTGATGTTATTATAATACTGATGGACTAATGATAGTTAAAAAACGGTTTAAAGTGATTATCTTTTTGACCAAAGTCACGGCTGGCCAATGTCCCTGCGCGCTGCGGTCAAGTTGTTTCTATGTGAAATCAAGGTTGACTTTTTGTACTTTGTGTCCATAGAGCTAACTCATTTTTAACTGTGTATCTAATCCTATATACACTTATAAAACGGTGGTCACCATTCTTTACCATTACTAGTTTTATATCAAACCATCATTGAAATCGTTAGCACAAATTACTTTTTTTTTACTAAAGATAAATATCTATAGCGTATGCTTGCTAAGCTAAAATTAAACTAAACGTAGTCAAACGGCGTATTTCTATGTGTGTTTATATACATCTTACGATAAGTAGTACTTAGTATCAGCAAAATAAAGATACGGCAAGAAAAAATACAATCAAAATGAAAAAGTCTATGAAACTGTTGTTTGATGTTTATACATGTAAATGTTATCCTAATGTTTGTTCTGCGTCTGGGAGTTTCTATCTATTATAAGTATGTATTTACAAAAAAAAAAGTAGTATATGTATTCTATCCGTATTCTGGTACCCATAACACAAGCATTTAAGCTTAGCTTGGGCCCAGAGGACGCTGTGTGAAATGTCCATATTTAAAATTTTTTTTTTTATTTACACAGCAGTGGTTTGCACAGGTGGCTTTAAATCGCACATTATTAAAATTTGCGGTAAAGCAAGTGAATAATAATATGTTCATGATCTGTAAATTAGAAATAATTAATAATTTAAAATATTAAATAAAATTTTAGAATCGCGGTTGTAGTTAACAAACTCCTTCGACCGATTATATGAGATTTTTTTTTGTATTTAAGGCTTAGTACATACTACTACGTAATACGTTTACCTATTTTTATTTACGTTTACATATCTGTGATAGATAAAAGCCCAGTTGCAGTGCAAATATCTGTACAACAAAAACAATCTGTATTCCTTAAATAATTTTCCTGAACGGGAATCGCACCCATGACTGTGCAACACAGCTGACAGCTGTCGCGGTCAGTTCAATAAATACTGCATCTTGTGGCCAATTGTGGTTTTAAAACCATCTTCACTTCTACTTTGAAAGAGTGTTATGCATTTCTTGTAAAATACCAAATAACTCAAAACTTCTAGACCTCATAAAAACTCAATTAACCCAATATAATGTTATGAAATCGCCATAAACCTTTAGTATTAAACTAAAAATAGCACAAAATGGTGCAAGGTACGGTAACGACAAAAAAATTGTCTCATATTGTGTCATACACATGCGTAAACGCAAAATATGGAGATATTGCGTTATCAAAATGGGACGCAAAAAATAACAAAAATCCAGATAGCTTTATCCCTGTTGGATACTTAACATGGTACGGGTCGTAAGTGGAATAACATTTTCATATTTTACCGTATTTTTATCAACCATATCTAAAGTAGTTGTTTTTTCAACCTTTTTGATATTCATATCAATGTTTATTCTATTTTCAACAATAAATATAAGTAATTTTATTTTTATAGTAACTAATGCTAAACTCTGATCTTGATCTAATAATACGGATGTACGTATGGATTAATATGGATTAATATTTTTATGTATAATTTACTTATATTCGCTATAACTACTGAGCTTATCACAAAAAATGTTGACCCTGCTTCCGTTTTTCAGCGACTTTAACTTGGAATAAATATTTTTGTACTCAATAAGAAATTTTGTTCATAAATCAAACCAAACTTTTTTTTCTTAAACTTTACTATTAGTTTAAACCAATAATCGGCACTTGCATCATCGCTGAAATGATACCAAAATATTGCAAAAATAAAATAAAATGTTGACAGGGCATAGTATAGTTTCCCGACGGTTATGAATATCTTAAATAGGTCCAGTAGTTTCAGAGCCAATTACAATATTATTATAGATTATATTATTTAATAACTGACCTTAAAATATTACATGACACATGTATAACGCGGTCTTTGACCGATGCTACCTATAAAAAACATAGATAAGAAACTTATACTAGTCACATTATTGAAGTACAAGATAATGTTGGATTATTATTGATACGCCTCTTCTACACAAGTCAAATAAATTAATCTAAGCTTATAGATTATCTACATATACGATCTAGATAATACATTTAAAGTTTCCTGTATTATTCAGAGATACTAAAGAAAAATATGGTCCTAACATTACTTTTCCTTAACGAAAGTTAATGAGAAAGGTCCATAGTTGTCCCTAACTAAACTCTGCTTCTCAAATAAAAACTGGATGTATTTTTCACGATCCTGTCAATATTGTTGCCGACGGTTGTAAGTGCTACGCACTTGCCCCTTTTGGAGTATCCCGGCGATGACATCGGAGTATATTTTTCTCGGGCGTCCTCTCCCAGCATTTCCACTTACTTTCGCCGTGTATATGCCTTTCGTTAAGCGTCTCTCATCCATCCTCTCCACATGACCAAACCACCTAAGCTTACTTTTCTCCACCTTAGTCACTACATCCTCTTTCAGACCGCAACGTTCTCTTCTAACTTCATTTCTTAATCTATTTTTCAAAGTCACACCACACATACTTCTCAAAGAGCGCATGTCTACAGCATTTATTCTACTTTTGTGCTTCTCCTGCCACACCCAACATTCGCTTCCATACATAAGCGTAGGTAACAACACGCCATTGTGGATCGCAATTCGAGCCTTTTCAGTAATCGCTTGGTTAGCCACAATAGCATGCAAGGCACCATTCAGCTTATTTCCTGCTAACACCCTTCTTTCCACATCAGCATCAACCTTACCATCTCTTGTAAAAACACTTCCCAAATAAACAAATTCTTGTACCTGTTCTACATTTTCATCATCTATTTTAATATTACACGCAGACATGCACTCCTCTTTTTCAAACACCATAACTTTCGTCTTGTTTACGTTTACTTTCATTCCTTTTAGTCTAAATGCTTCATTCGTTCTAGTTACCATATCTTGCAATTCTTCCGCAGATGGTGCAAGTAGAACTTGATCATCCGCGTAAAGAAGACACTTGATAGGCAGCTCACCCATAACCAATCCTTCATCACTCTCTCTCAAATCTACCAGACAACTATCAATTTTTTTGAAAACGATTTATTTAGACAGATAAATACAATGTCTAAATAAATCTTTTTCTAAAATAAAAATTATTTACTACAGTCGCTGCGTAACTTTTCCTTTGACATACATTTATTATTCTTTAAAGTTTATGACATGTGTTTCGTAATCGGTACAAAGTACATACACTATAAAAAAACAATACAACGTCCATTCTCAAGTGCGTTATAAGATTGCATTTCTTACTACTTAC
Source organism: Orgyia antiqua (assembly GCA_916999025.1). Lineage (NCBI taxonomy): Eukaryota > Metazoa > Arthropoda > Insecta > Lepidoptera > Erebidae > Orgyia > Orgyia antiqua. Next base: position 29,486,941 of record OU779862.1, read on the forward strand.
TATTATTGTCTTATTGTGCCAGATAAAATGAGAACAATGTTGATTAAAACTTCAGTTCAATAAAACAGTATAATTCCATAACGACTTTAGATAACGATACAAGTATGACATCGATCCAATTATTCATCTGTGTATCAAAGTTGTGCGTTAACTTTTTGAAATTTATTGCTTGTCATAATATGGACAGGACATGTGCTTACATTATTATAGCCATCATCATATAGGTGATTCTCTAGGTTTAATAGATATTGTTATGCTTTCACACAAAAAGTACTCTATCTATATTATTCTCTAACACTTGCGCGACTCATTTAGAATAATAATGAACAATATTCAATTAAAAGCTAATTTAGAAAAACAAAATATGTACAGTACCTATAAAATAAATTAATATACATAAGCAAGGCATCAAAGTACTCCTCTCCATCGCTGGCGTCCGGAATCGTGCCCAGAAGGCTGGCAGCCACTTTGGATGGCAATACTTATTTTTTGAAAAAAATAAAAGCAAGCCTTCCGGTCACGAGAGGCGTCGATCAGTCGACCCGCTAAATCTTTATAAAGATTCCGAGCACTGGGGCCCCACGATCCAAGCGTTAGCGTTACTCATTTATTTAAATAAAATCACTTCTTATGGATTTAGAAACGTTTATTTGTTCCAAATTTTAGCCCTATTATTCGGAGACTTTACAGACTCCATGATCACGGGTGGGACTGAGTTGTAAAGTGTCATCTGCGATCAATTGCTACGGGATTTACCCACATTTTACTTAATGTATTTTAATAAATCTTTGCAACTGTATAGATTATACATGAGAATAGCAGTTAGGCTGTATATTACCACGAAAAATCCTAGGATCCTTAAAGCGGGTGAACCGAATAAATAGTTATTAATATTATAATATTTCCGTGTGGTGACGGATTAAGAATACAATAGTCACCACGCCTTTCCCTCCCCTGGGTGCTGTAAGAACCTGCTAAGAGATATTGTACATAGATAACATCCTCTGTAAGAGACGGAAAACTCAAAAATAAACCCTGTGCCAACACGTCTGGTCAGCGCGGCACAATAGACCATAATCCCTCCCAAAATGGAGGAGGCCCGTGCCCAACAGTGGGGGTTTATAGGCTGGAGAAAGAGAAAGAAAGAATATTATGAAGGTTCTTTTAGGCAAACATTATATGACCATTATATAAAGAAAATAATATGGAAGGTCCACATTCATATTCGCTTCTTAAATAATAACGATTGCATGCATCAGTCCACCAGTCGATATTCTGAGACATTTTAGTATACTCTTACAACTTTATCAATGAATAAGTGTATCGAATTTCATTCAAAGATATTAATATTGTGATTTTTTTCTTATTTGCGAAGAAAAGGTTATCACACATAATATTGGGATTGTCTGTAGTAAATATATTAGATGTTACGTATTTTGTCTATCTATATAAACAATAGGTCATCACTCTCGCTGTAACTTGTGACCTATAAGTCAACAACAGTCATTATAATCTTAATTATGTTTGTAATCCTATTTTACACTATATCAAGAACACAATTACTTAATGAAATCGTATAATATTATTGCAGCAGCTGTAAAGAAGATAAATTATGTTATAACTAATTAGTGAAAATATACAAAAAAAATGATGGAAAAGAAAGCATGGGAATCGTCGCTGAAGACTCAGAAAGTAATTAAATTAGTGCCCCCGGATGGAGGATGGGGATGGATGGTTATATTAGGAGCAGCGCTTAGCAATGTAAGTATCTGTATTATCTTTACATTACAATTAAGAAAGTAAAGAAAGAGAGCATTTATTTTTCCAACATAAGGGCAAAACAACTTACAAGATACATTGATAACATAATAAGTTTTGTTTGTTTAAAACTGGTTTGTATACCTACATACCTACTTAAACTATTTTTCTGCATCACCCAAAGGTAGACTGGTGGAAAATGCCGTCGGCATTAAGTCCGTCTATGTATCCGTTTTGTGTGAATGAAGTATAAAATAAATAATATATTAAGTTATTGTTATATTATGTTGTACGTGCACAGTTTTTTAACAAATCCGCAGTACATTTTTAGAAGTTGTTATGCACATTAGATAACTGAGGACAGTCATTTAAAGCAGATAAATTACTTAATACGAATACTTCCCATGATAGCTCGATAGAATGAAAACAGAAGGAAGTCTTGATTTGCAAACTACTTGATTTGTTAAAAATATTTTAGATATTTTATTTGTAATGTCATATGTAATATTTACAATTTGACATGCATTGATAAATACGTTATTTGGTCTTAAACTACAAGATAGGCACTTGTGCTCCAACTCACAACATAGTCTGTAGGTATCGATATGTATTCTTGATCCAGATCAAAAAGTTTGTTCTTCCTAAAAATATCGTACTGTGTGTACATTGAACACGGAACTTACTAATACAATCACAAATACAATCCATACGTTACGACTGCTACGCGGTCTTGTTGTTTTACAAAAATAATTATGTTATTGCGTACTTTGAAACATAATCTAAATCGTCTAATAATTTAAGATAATGTTATGTCCGAAAACATCATTTATTTAAATAAAAAACATATTTATCGGAACTAATTTAAGATTTTTTTTTGTTATTGTTATGATCAAGGTACTTTTCGATATCTAGTCTTTAATAACATGTTATTTTTGCGAGTTTTATCTTGTCAGATAGTTGTTCAATAATAATGTATGCGAATATACAACATTAGATATAACACAGTAAAGATATGAGATTATCAATGGGTGTAAAACTTTTCCAGATAGCTTTTGCTAGAACTGCGGACTTTTACGGAGCAGGCCTACTTTTATTTCATAGTTAAACTTGTAGTTTATTAAAAATGTTGCTTATAATACCGGCATTTAATTGATAAAACTCAGATAGTTAAAAAAGGGATTAATTTTATCTATTGTGTCAGTTATGTGCTATAAATAGCCTACGTACAACAACTCATGAGTTCGGTATTAGATGATTCCCATAGCTGACAACCCTATTTTTATTATATTTTCTTCTTCTCAGTTATTGAGCATGGGTCTGCTCTACTTTGGGAGGTTTACTTTATAATGCGCTGACCAGGCGCCTTGACATATAATTTGATTTCGAGTTTCCGTCTCTTACAAAAGATATGATCTGCTTATAATGGTACCAATTCTGAGTGCATAACTTAACTAAACTTAACTAAAAAATTAAAACAACTATGGTGTAATATGATTAATAATTGCCTATTTCATTGTGCACATTTATATTAATTAAAATCGTTAGTCTATAATATACAGTTTTTATAATAATAAAGTTCTGTTAACATTGCCAAATTATGCTATTGACACTATCAACTTTAATTTTTTAGTTTAGTTAAGTTTAGTTGTGCGGTTAGAATCAGTACCACTATCTCGTAACTGGCTCTTGTAGCACCATCTGGGAGGACATAGAGTATTAACACTTGCATTCCTAATTTGACACTACACAGACAATGTTGTTACTAACGTAATATTTTTTTCGCAGATATTTAACCAGTCAATGCTCTCTTTATTTAGTCTCTTATACGGAGATGCACTGGAAGCCATGGGACATAGAACTCAGGGTGCAGCATTAGTATTAAGTACTATGTTATTTGTCACAAATTTTGGTGGACCTATCGCTGGAGCCATAATTAAGTTGACTTCTCCAAGATTTGTAGCGGTAGCTGGAGCAATTTCATGTACTGCTGGCATATTTTTCAGTGGTTTTGCGACGAATATAATACATTTAGTACTTACGTATGGAATACTATTAGGTAAAATGATAAAACTATTACACATATTCCTCTCCTCTCCAGCCTATTTACTTCCCACTGTTGGGCACGGGCTTGCTCCACTTTGGATGGACTATGGTCTACTGTGCCGCGCTGACCAAGCGTGTTGGCACAGTGTTTATTTTCGAGATTTCTGTCTCTCACAGAGGGTGTTACCTGTGTGCAATATCCCTAAGCTGACTTTTACAGCACCCTTGGGAGGAGATGGGGTGGTGACACTTGTATTCTTAATCCGTCACCACACATATCAATAATAGAGTTTGAGAGAGATTTGGTAGATAATTTTTGTTATTATTTTTTTTTTTGTTAACTTTAAATAAATAAATAAATAAATATTCATGGACATTTCACACAACGTCATCTGGACCCAAGCTAAGCTTATATGCTTGTGTTATGGGTACCAGAATACGGATAGAATACATATACTACTTTTCTTTTGTAAATACATACTTATAATACATAGAACACCCAGACGCAGTACAAACATTTGTATGACAATTAGAAAAATCACACAAATGATTGTCCCGAGCGGGAATCGAACCCGAGACCTCGTGATTGGCAGTCCGTTACATGAACCACTAGACCACGAAGCCCGTCAATTCATTGTCATTACGGCATAATACATAGGTACATGCCGTGATGGATGCAGTTAGGGCAAGATCACGCGTTGTGGTATTCTATGGGGGAGGCCTATATTGTCCAGCAAGCGACGGAGAAAGGTTGATGGATGGATGAACATAGGTACTATCTATGTATTTGTTGCACAAGTGTATTAAGTAATGAGAAGTAATAAGAATTTAAAAGTTCTTCAAGCTTTAATTTGAATACAAAAAAGCTTTAAAAAGTAAATAAAATTCAAAGAAATAAATTCAAAAGTTAATAATTTTATTCACAATTAATTTCTTCATAATTAGAAAATATTTTCTGTGCGTTTAGTTTATTTCGTTAATCTCAACATGAATTGTTAAACATAACAAAATATTGTTTGTTTCAGGTTTAGGTTTGGGTTTTATTCAAAACTCGTCATTTGTGGCTGTAAATAGCTACTTTAACCTTAGGAAAAGCCGGGCTGTGGGTCTTGCCAACGTAGGCACAGGTGTGGGGCAGACTTTAATGCCGCACTTAGTGAGGTATCTTTTAGAACATTATGGATACCGTGGCGCATGCCTGATTCTATCTGGATTGAGTTTGCACGGGGTAAATTTTTATGATTATATATTAATATGGTGTGTCTTTTTATCATATTTTATACCGTGTATCGATATTAACTATCATTATAATTTTGTGTTAGTAAAGCATTTAATATTAAAAGTATCATCATTTTTCCGTCATTTTGACGGACTGATGTTGACTTGTTTTAAGTTTAACATTTTAATTCAAACACTTTATGTGAATAATTCTTAGTACCTACTTCTTGTAGTTGAAATTTGTACAAATTTTTTGTACTTTTCTAGATAGCCGGATGCATGCTAATACAGCCAGTAGAATGGCATTTAAAGAAGGTAGTAGAAGAAGTAAATGTTGATGAAACTCTACATTTACTACAAGATAAACCGAACGAAGCGACTGTAAGAAAAATATCTCAAACAAATGGTGATTATAAGAAAAGTGAGAAAGAGCAGTTTGAACTAGAACAGAGTAATGGAAAACGTCGAGAGAGTAAAGTTATGAACGGTGGTGGTGACGTTAATGGTGGAAATATTAATAAATCAGATGGTGTCGCATTAAATGGCAAGTATTTTTATATAAATATTTTAAACCGACTCGACGGGCCTCGTGGTCTGGTGGTTTAAGTAACAGACTGCCGTTCACGAGGTCGCGGGTTCGATCCCCGCACAGTACAATTGTATGTGTGATATTTATAAATGTGATGCCTTTTATTTTTAACAGTGATTGCTAATTGATGTCAATGATAGCATTTCTTATTGTATTATTTACTTAAGTATATTATTTGTTCTCCGTTTTAAGCTTACCTAGGTACCGTATCAAGAGACTGCAATAAGACCGACTTTTGTACTCAATATTTGTCTTTTGTAATTCTGTTTTTATTAGTATACAATAAAGTTGATTGTATTGTTAGAAAATTAACTTTAGCTGAAAATATACAGCAGTAGTTTTCAGGTCATGATGCAATAATACGTTCGTGTGGTGACGGATTATGAATATAAGTGTCACCACCCCATTTCTTTCCCAGGGTGTTGTAAGAGCCAGCTAAGAAACAATACAAGCAGTTAACGTCTACCGTGTGAGACGGAAAACTCTAAACTAAACCCTGTGCCATCACGCCTGGTCCATACAGTAGGCCATAGTCCCTTCCAAAGTGGTGGAGGTCCATGGAGGGGGAACTTAATGGACTAAACAGGAAGACAGGATGCAATAATTGAAATATGTATTACGATTGTTACAGGCAATAATACCATACATAGACCAGTGATACAAAGAAAGATTAGTGTATTTAGAAAATTATACGACTTGTTTGGTATCGCTCTATTGGGTGATCTGAGATTTATTAATATAGTAATTGGTACAGCACTAGCTGTAACATCCATTCAAAACTTCAGTATGTTGTATCCGCTATTTTTACAGGTATGATAATTTGTATTAATGTAAATAGAAACTAATTAGGTATTTGACTTTGGTATTGCTATCCCTATTTCCGAGCGCCGCGCTGAAAGGGACAAATATAGATGAAGCGGATTTTACCTACAAATTCTTTGAAAAAAGATGTTTCGTACTTCCGTTTTCTTTTCGCGAAAGTTAAACCGATTCTAATAGTTTTTGCGTTATGTTATAGATAAAGAGTATATCTATGTTTGTATCACTTTTTTTTGTGGTAAAACTTTACCAAATTTGTGTGATAGACGCTGCAACTTTATCTAAAGATAACCGAAAAAGGTAGGTTTTTCGGATCGTCATATTTCTGTGAGTTATTATGTTTTGAAATAAAGAATATGATAGAAGCATAGACATACTCTTTATCTATAATATGACGCTATATATACGCTAAAAACTATTAAAATCGGTTTAACTTTCGCGAAGAAAAAATGGAAGTACGATACCCATACTTTTGTATGGAGCATAATTTGGTATCGTACCGTCTTAATTAAATTAGTTTGTAATATTATCCGTGTGGTGACGGATTAAGAATACAAGTGTCACCACCCAATCACCTCCCCAAGATGCTGTTAAAAACCAGCTAAGGAATATCGTACACAAATAACAGTGTAAGTGTGTAACATTCTGTGAGAGACGGAAAACTCGAAAATAAACCTTATGACAACACGTCTGGTCATCGCGGCAAAATAGACCATAATTCTTCCTAAAGTGGAGGAGGGCCGTGCTAAACACTGGCTTGACGGGCATCGTGGTTGAGTGGTTTATGTAATGGACTGCCGATCACGAGGTCGCGGGTTCGATTCCCGTTTGGGCCAATCATTTGTGTAATATCCATAAATGTCATACAAATGTTTGTGCAGTACAAACATTTGTATGACATTTAAGGATATGTCTGGGTGTTTTCTATGTATTATAAGTATGTATTTACAAAAGAAAAGTAGTATATGTAGTTTATTCGTATCTGGTACCCATAATACAAGCATAGAAATATAGCTTACTTTGGGACTAGAGGACGTTGTGTGAAATGTCCTGAATATTTAAACAGTGGGACGTTAATGGGCTGGAGATTGCAAGAGATGTTTGTTTTTGTAAAATTTGAAAATCTTAAAAATGGGGAATCGATAAAATTAGAATTCGATAAATTGATAGTATAGAGCCAAAGAAAGGGTATAAGCTACTTGTTAATGCAGAATATAGTGATATTAGTTTCTACGCCGAACTAGTCATCAATATCATAATGAAAGTACTTACCTTATAGAGTTTTTCTCTATATTTAATATAATGATTTATGCTTCTATATTATTAAAAGGGGAACTGTACTCCTAATTTAGGTATTCGCCTTAGGTATTGCTATCCCTATTCCCGAGAGCCGTGCTAAAAGGGACAAATATAGCTGAAGTAGATTTTACCCACAAATCCTTTGTAAAAAAGACGTTTCGTAGTCCCCTTTTCACGATTTCTTAAATATTGACTAACATTCCCATTAGTACATAAGAACAACGTTTTAGTTTTGTTATTTTGTTTTTACAATATGTGTCATTAATTGACAGGCGCCATGATATTATATGCAAGAAGGTTATAAATAGGGAGTAACAACTCGGGAACATAGGGCGATATAGTCGCAAAGCGACCAAGCCTTTTAAATAAAATTAAAAAAAAAAACTCGGGAACATAGATTTGTTCCAAGGCAGGGCCGCCCTGTTTATGGTTTAAAAGTAAAATAGTAAATAGCAGCCTTGCTTTCTCTTTTACTCCCGCTTAAAAAGAAAGAGTTAGAAAGGCTCCTAAATCATTTATTTTTCTTGATGTATTCAACTAAAAAAAGCAGCAGGCCGGATTCGTTGTACCGAGTGTTACGTCTAGATCTATATCCTAAGTCTATGGTTATATGCTATACATCAGATAAAGATATTACCTAAACTCTGTAATCGATAACAATAACATTGGTTTAACCTACAAAACTAAAATAGATTAGATTTATCATTTAATGATATCATCGGTTTCAGAAAATGGCATTGATGGATAAGCAACAAACTGCTAATTGTATGTCAGCGGTAGCAAGTGCCGATATATTAGGAAGAATTATATTGCCAACATTCCAAGACAAATATAAAATTAAAGCAAGATGGATGCTTATTATGACCTCCGTATGGTTAATTGTAACCAGACAGAGTAAGTATACTGTATATCTACATAAATAAACGTAGTTACTTAAATACAAAGACAAATTTATGAAAACTATTAAAATAAAACCGGTCGATCACCAGTTCGATACACGATAGCCGAAATATATCCGATGCTCATCTTTAGGACTCGTCCTGAAGATCTTTTGTAATTTTATGTTTTAAAATACATAAAAATATACAGTAAGTACGGTTAGTTTCCTCGTAATATACGGTCTCCATTTTTACCGTGTATTTTTATTGTGTATTTTTTTAAATATGTTATGTATTTTCAAAAAAAAGGAGTATTTTAATTTATTGGTAAAACTTGTCCGTTCGTGTTATTTTTGTATTATATCAGGGCTCAAAGTTTCTACTTGACATAATAATATTTAGATACAAAATAATCTCTGACAATAATGTGACATACTCAAGTGCTGATAGGTAGTTGTATCTCGATCATAAATGCATGTGCATTGAATTCCAAACATCGATAAAACTTATTTGCTTTCGGCTTCGGATTGATCATGAGCATGCATCGTGATTTTTATAAGGGCATTATTATCAACATGATAACAATTTGCTGCTAGGATCTGCCTATAGTTTTATTAAGAACTTTTATGTTTTAATATGTTTATTATAAAGAACTACCTAGCGGTTGCCCGCGACTTCATACGCGTGAAAATTTAAAAATTTTCCCCGTTTTTGTATCATTTTTCGCTGATGCTAAGCTACTATTGGTCACAGCGTGATGTTAGTTTGCCCAAAGCCTTTAAGAATAAAGAATTTCTTAATTCAAATCAGTAGTTCCTGAGATTAGCACGTTCAAACAAAGAAACTCTTCAGCTTTTTAATATTAGTATAGATAGTATATTGGTATATGAAATACACATTATGTAAAAAGCCATCCTCGTAAACCACTCTATTATTAAAAAAAAACCGCATCTAAATCAGTTGCGTAGTTTGGAAAATATAAGCTGACATAGGGACAAAAATAATGACTTTTTTTATAACTAGCTGATGCCCGCTACTTCGTACGCGTGGAATTCTAGATCCCCATATATTATTTTGTCACCGTTTAAACCTTCCCTGTACTTTCATGAATATTTCAAGACCAAAATCACCAAAATCAGACCAGCCGTTCTCGAGTTATAGCAAGACTAACGAACAGCAATTGATTTTTATATATATTTACTAGCTGATGCCCGCTACTCCGTACGCGTGGAATTTTAGATGCCTATATATTTTATCACCGTTTAAACCTTCCCTGGACTTTCACGAATATTTCAAGACCAAAATCATCAAAATCGGCCCAGCCGTTCTCGAGTTTTAGCGAGACTAACGAACAGCAATTGATTTTTATATATAAGACTAGCTGATGCGCGCTACTCCGTACGCGTGGAATTTTAGGAACCGTTTAAACCTTCCCTGGACTTTCACGAATATTTCAAGACCAAAATCACCAAAATCGGCCTAGCCGTTCGCGAGTTTTAGCGAGACTAACGAACAGCAATTGATTTTTATATATAAGACTAGCTGATGCCCGCTACTCCGTACGCGTGGAATTTTAGATCCCTATATATTTGGACCGTTTAAACCTTCCCTGGACTTTTACGAATATTTCAAGACCAAAATCACCAAAATCGGCCCAGACGTTCTCGAGTTTTAGCGAGACTAACGAACAGCAATTGATTTTTATATATAAGACTAGCTGATGCCCGCTACTCCGTACGCGTGGAATTTTAGATTCCCATATATTTTGTCACCGTTTAAACCTTCCCTGGACTTTCGCGAATATTTCAAGACCAAAATCAGCGAAATCGGCCCAGCCGTTCTCGAGTTTTAGCGAGACTAACGAACAGCAACTGATTTTTATATATAAGATAATTATAATAAGTAAAGACAAAGAAGTATAATTTTTTTATATTTGTTTCAGTATTAGCGTATCAAACGAACGTAATAGTTCTACTAGTCATGTCTAGTCTCTACGGATTTGGAAGAAGTATGATAATTGTAGCCCGAAATATTGCCATATCAGAAAACTGCAAACCTGACCAAGTGCCTGCTGCAGTCGGTTTAGGAATGCTCACAATGGGTATAATTGTACCACCAGCTGGCTACTTCCTTGGTTGGATCAGAGATTATACAACTAGCTATATTATATGTATAACAGCTCAAAATGTTTTGTTAGTCATATTATTAGTGACATGGATACCTGATATGTTATATTTATATGTTAAAGATAAGAAACAACTAAAGAAAACATCTAATCAAATAACATAGATTAAAATAGACTGATTGATGGAATTGTCAACAATTTATTATTAATAGCTATTACACATTATATCAATGCATATATACAAAACTTAAAAAAAAAACAGAAGATGTGATGACAACAACTAAGGTTTGAACACAAGACTATGATTATGGTCTACTGCGCCGCGCTAACCAGACGTGTTGGCACAGGGTTTATTTTCGAGATTTCCGTCTCTCATAGAGATGTTATCTGTGTACAATATCCCTTAGCTGGCTCTTACCGCACCCTGGGAAGGAAATGGGGTGGTGACACTGGTATTCTTAATCCGTCACCACACGGACTCATATAATCATATCAGTCATATGAGGACGTCATTATTCTATGAAGCCAGGCTAAAATTACTTATCCACAATATTAATCTGTAATATCAGTGGCTATACCTACCAACTAAGCTATCATGAGATTTGACGGAACTAATCTATATAGTAATTGGTTTCTTTTTTTTTTTTGTAAATAACTTATTGTACCTGTTATTATTAACCAAAAAAAAAATTTATGTACATTTCACACAACATATTTTTAGTCACAAAGTAAGCTATAAGGCTATGCTTGTTTTGAGTACCAGATACGGATAAAGGTAAAATATAAATCCGTTATTTTATATTTGTCACGGCCACGAGGCCCTTCAAATATTTATCACTCTACCAAAAATACTTGTAACTATTGACAAATCTATTTCTTTATAAGTCTCAGGTGCATTTGATACTAATTTAAACACGCGAAGTTTTCTTTGACATAATATATAATGCCACGTTAGTTGGGTGCTGACGTAACGCACACAAACACTATATTGTAATTGCATAGGTCGCTGCGCACGCCCCGCCCAAAATCGCCGACCACTCATTAAGAAACGACAGCGTCCGTACGCAATGAGTATGATCATTGTTCTCGTACTTTTTTAAGCGGAGGTTGCCATATAATCCACCTCCTGTTGGAGGTTAATGCTTTAAGAATTTAACTGAAAAAATACCTCCGTACTTGAAATAATAATACCGCGGCTGTGACAACAAAAATAAAAACAAAATGTAACAATGTATCACTTAGTACTTATATAATAATACAAAATTTATTTATATTGTGATATTATAACTTAAATGTATAAATAAGAGATTTAAATTCTGTAAATAGAAAAATACCAGTTATATTAGAAACGAATAATATTTTACTACTAATTTTATTTTATTTAAGAAATTATATGTATAGATTAATTACTCTATCAAATAGGTATAATATTATTTATCTAGTCTAATAAATGAATTACATAACATTTTCTATCTTCATTTTATTGTGTAATTTGTTGGGATATGACATAACAACCTAATCAAAAAATTTAAATGCTTTACGACCAAAAAGTATCATATTTAATATATGAAATCCCTTCCTTGAGTCGGGCAAACAAATAACTTTAAATTTCGAATACAGCACAAATAAAACAGGTATTTGTAGAATATATACAACATTACTATTGAAGCTATAAAGAAAGAAATAAGAATAGAAAGATACATTTGTGTACCTAGATTACTTTCAAAATATCTCATAAATAATGCAAATGTATCACGTGCTCAGCCATCCGGCGCGGTCGCGTCTCTTACAGACGGTCAGCAACTCGCATACGAGATGAAAAGATTTGTCCCCTAATCGCTAAAGATGTTACCATGTTTTTGTGAATAAACTAATACAAATGAAATAAATAACAAATTGACGAATTGTAGCCTACAAGCTTTTCCGTGTGGTGACTGATTAAGAATACAAGTTTCACCACCCCATCTCCTCCTTAGGGATATTGCACAGAGATAACATCCTCTGTGAGAGACGGAAAACTCAAAGATAAACCTTGTGCCAACACGCCTGGTCAGCGCGGCACAGTAGACCATAATCCCTCCCAAAGAAGAGAAGGCCCGTGTCCAACAGTGGGACGTAAAGGGGCTGGAGAGAGAGTGAGAGAGAGAGAGAGAAAGCCTACAAGCTGCTTACAACTAAGTAACAATACTACAGGAATGTCTGAAATATTCACGTAGATAACTATCTCATTCTGGGAATGTCAGAGTACATTTTATTGTACTGTATCATCATTAAGTACCTACCTACTATAAAAACTTTTAAGCAAAATAAATGTATAACTAGACGGTACTTATGCCTATAATTATGTTTAACGATGTTCTAATATAGCCCACTGAAAAACTACTAAGATAAAGGTACCCGCGGGTATTAAGGCCTGTCGGGCAATAAGGCCTAAGTAACATAAAACGTACGAAATACAGTAGTTGACGATCAAGGTTACACTCACACAAGCTCAGAGCGTAAACAAGTCGCTGCGAAGTGGTGGACAAACGCTTGCACTTGACACACACACCGCTGAATGATTTCGACGACACTGGCGGGGCCGCCCCCCGCCAGTGTCGTTCAGCGGTGCGGTCACGCGGCACGAATTATAAAAATTGGCTCCGGTAAAACGTAAGTTATTTTGAAAATATCATATTTACAAACCTATATTGACTGTCCGTTTATTAATTAATGTATGCTTGTCCGTAGGCCACCGTATTAGAGGACTTGTAGTTGTAAAAAATATATTTTTATTTTTTTCTGTAACCGCGTGATTGCTGGATAATAAGGCCTATAAAATTTTACTATAGGCCTTATTATACTTATATTTTTTTAAACTGCTATATAAGTAGGAGCGTGTTTTTGAAATGTTTTTGGTGGGTAGTATGTACGTAGATATCCATTTTCAATTTATTTATCATTGTTTTCAGTGCTTACGGTCACGATGCCTCCCAAACGGGGATTGTGGTCAGAAGACGATCTGATCGCAGGGTTGACTGCAGAAGATACTTATGAGTTTCAATGTCCTGGTGGATGCGAATAAAGACAATTTCTTTAATTTTCTAAGTCTTCTATGCTTCCTATTGCTTTATGTTAATGAATATTGACCTCAAAAATACCAATTTACATAGTATTAGTTGATTTTTGAATAGTTAAAAGTATAGGCCTTTTTACCCTACCCTAGTATAATAAGGCCTACAGATTGCGTTTTTAAAAAAGTTATATATTGTTTTGTTTTTAAGCTAAAGAAGCTATTTTTTGTTGAAACTCTGTAGTAATTTAAGTCCATGACTGATTAATAATAAAACTTGTTGATTATGTTGGGTATTTCTACATTAATTTATTAATATTTTGCGATTGACTCGCTATGCTTTTTACTAAATAAACTAAATTTTAATGGAAAAAATTTAGTAAAAAAAAAAAATTTTGTAAAAAGCATAGCGAGTCAATCGCAAAATATTAATAAATTAATGTAGAAATACATGTACAGCCATTACTTCGGTCCAATTGTGTTCTGTAAAGAACGCTAACTGATCGATTGATGGAGTTGGTGCAAACCGCTCAATAGATGGCGTTGTACGAAAAAACATCGCACGATGTTAAAACTCGCATTGAGATGATTGTAGTGGAAAATTTGGTAAACATTTGCGTGGACCATAATAGCTCAGTTGGGAGAGCGACGGAACGGCATTCCGAGGTCGCGGGTTCAAGTCCCGCTTATGGTTATCATTTTTTCCGTTATAATTTAGTTTATTTATGTTGGGTATTTTTCATTTTATTACAAATTTTCCTTAGCTAGGCCTTAATACCCGCGGGTACCTTAAACTCGATCGAACTCGGTTATACATCGAGTTTATAACTACTAAGAAAATATTTCGTTAAAAATTCAGTAGGTACACAGTTCTAAATGTTAAGTTTTTTAATCTTTTATCTCATTTTATTTGATGTAATATATACTTAACTATAAAGAGCGAATAAAAGAGCAAAAAGTCTAAATTAAACAGAAACTTTAGCAAATGAGCAGTACAAGTACGTCATTTATGAAAACCAAAGTTCTTAAATCTTCACGAATGAAACTTGAATAAAATTTTGCAAAACAATGTCACAAACAGACTAGAAATGTATTTGTTTAAGTATACTTGTTTAATTTAGCTACAACTGAATAAATTTATTTCCAGCTTATCAACCAGTTTGGCGTCCTTTTCGTATTTTTCACCCAGATACACGGATTACGATGCCCGCCGACCATTTCACATTTTCCTTCGTCGTTTTATTACACACTTTTATATTATTAAAATAAGTGCTATTATTTATTTCCAATGTATAATGTATATCAAATCTTTATACGTAAGCTAACAATTTAAGTAGTTAAGTTTATTTATTTATTGAGGGATAAAAAACAGTTACATGCTTTGAATAGTTAAGAGGATACCAAAATAGCTTCGTGCATTTTTCTATGTACGAAGTTTTCATTGTTTCTTTAGATTGAATGGCTAGAGCTCTAATTTTTAAGTATATGTTTTTTCAATATATGATCTAGGATCGCATGAACTCAGAAACGCGATTGAAAAAAGTTTTCTCGATAGAAAATCTTGGCGAAACAACCTCTCAAATTTTTTATTTTTTTCATTTGTCGGTCTATTATCGCGTATTAACTAATGAAATAACTTTAAAAACATAGGTAACTATTATGTATAGAAACACGTGGATCAGAATTAAAATATATTTAGTAGATTTTGAGTAAATAGGAAAAGTATCCCTAATTCTTCATTTTCTGTGCCTACTGGCTGTGTTAATATGTACGTGTCGGCGATGATATTGATGTAGGCCCTTAATACAAAGAATCAGTTTTAAAATATAATAACTAAACTATACATGCAACCCACAACATTATCCACATATTAGTAAACAATAAAATTGCTAGCAGCGAAAAGAGCACCGTAACATCTGCTTTTAATATTATCTTTACATGTACTTACAATAAAAATCATAATGAAGAATGAAGTTGAATGTACTTACTTCACATCTTGAAATGATGTAGTTCCTTTGCTAGATACTTCACACAAAAAATATTTATGGACACAACATTCGGTAGATTTAGATTAGTTATGGATACCCGATACGACTATTATACTACACACACAGAATATTCTGTGACTACACAATAATTACACTTTCCTTTGTAATACCCCTCTCTCTCTCTCTCACCAGCCCATTTACGTCCCACATTGGGCACGAGCCTCCTCCATTTTGGAGGGATTAGTGTCTACGGTGCCGCGCTGACCAGGCGTGTTGGCACAGGGTTTTTTTTCGAGTTTTCCGTTTCTCACAAGGATGTTATCTGTGTGCTATATCCCTTAGCTAACTTCTACAGCTCCCTTGGCAGGAGATGGGGTGGTGAAACTTATATTCTTAATCCGTCACCACACGGAGAAATACATACAGACCTACTTGTAATAAATTCATAAAAAACACCCAAACGTAGTACAAAGACTTGTAGGACATTTATAAATATCACACAAATAATAATTGTACTGTGCGAGGATCAAATCCGCAATCTCGAGTATGCAGTCCGTTACACGAACCACTAGACACGAGGCCTGTCAATAAAGAAAAATATATGCTCAACTACTTTCCTAAAAGACTTACGGTCTTATTCATAATGACTTATCGGAAGTTTAAAAGGTCGCTAATATCGGTTCGCGAAAATTATCAAAAATTGTTAACGATAAACGTTTAATCTCTCCTGTAAAATCTTCGTTTAAACCTCCGATAAGTCATTATGAATAGGACCATTAGTTTCCTAAAGCAATTGACAAATGTTGCATATAAAATACTAGCTGTTGCCCGCGACCCCGTCCGCGTGGAATTTAGACAATTTTCTCCGATTTTGCAACATTTTTAACTACTGCTTCGATTCTACTGGTCGTAACGTGATGTTATAACTAAACCTTTCCTCGATAAATGCCCTATCTAACAATAAAATGAAAGAATTTTTCAAATCGGCCCAGTGGTTCCTGAGATTGGCGCGTTTAAACAAACAAACAAAACTCTTCAGCTTTATAATCTTCTTCTAATATATAAAATTCACGTGTCACAGTATTAGTAACCGTACTCCTCCGAAACAGCTTGACCGATTTTTATGAAATTTTACATACATATTCAGTAGGTCTGAGAATTGGCCAACATCATTTTTTCAAACCTTTATTTTTTTTTGTATGGCGAAACAACGATTGCCGGGCCAGCTAGTCTTATATATAAAATTCACGTGTCACATTGTTAGTTACTGTACTCCTCCGAAACGGCTTGACCGATTTTTATGAAATTTTACATGCATACTCAGTAGGTCTGAGAATTGGCCAACATCATTTTTTCAAACCTTTATTTTTTTTGTATGGCAAAACAACGTTTGCCGGGCCAGCTAGTCTTATATATAAAATTCACGTGTCACAGTGTTAGTTACTGTACTCCTCCGAAACGGCTTGACCGATTTTTATGAAATTTTACATGCATATTCAGTAGGTCTGAGAATCAGCCAACATCTATTTTTCAAACCTTATTTTTTTTTAGTAGCCTGGACAGCTAGTATTTGTATAGATTTCTACAATTAAAATCGGCAGTAGGTACGTATCATTTACTATCACTCATGTTTATTACTCATAAATCATAATATTATTTTGTATAATACTATGAAAGAAATAAATAATCAGAGTACACACCAGGGGGTATGAAAGAATTTTCCTAAGGAAATAAAGACGGAAAATAGTGATTACCTAAACATTGTGTTTGATAGTGCGTTACTTCCTTTCTATATCAATGACCTTAGCTCGTTAGGACTACCACTGATATTAGGTTATACATCGAGTTTAGGTTAAGGATGATTTATTTAAAAGTTAAATAGAATGTGGCAAAATCAAGACTAAAAGACTAAAAGCTCAGATATGAGAGTTACAACTGTTGATTATTCTCTCTAAAATAAATATGGAAATTGATTAAACTGCTCATTCTTACTAAGGTTTGCTTTTTATGGCATGTTGATATTAGATTTAAATTCGAGATTTCTGTTTCTCACAGAGAATTTCCTATCTGTGTAAATTGAGATAATATACTGGATCTTGGTGTGCTCAACAAGGCAAGACGGTACTTCACTCCGGGGCAAAGACTTGCCCTGTACAAGGCGCAGGTACGGCCCCATATGGAGTACTGCTGCCATCTGTGGGCAGGCGCACCGCAATACCAGCTTGGGCCTTTTGACTCGATCCAGCGACGCGCTGTGAGGATTGTCGACGATCCCGTGATTACAGGCGGTATCGAGCCCTTAAATCTTAGGAGAGACTTTGCCTCCTTGTGTGTGTTCTACCGCCTGTATAATGGGCTGTGTTCCGACGAATTGTTTGAAATGGTGCCAACGGCCTCTTTTTACCATCGCACCTCTCGTCACCGGCAGCGAGTTCATCCTCACACTCTAGAACCTATACCATCGCGCACAGTACGATTCCATCGGAATTTTTTACCACGTACAATAAAGTTGTGAAATGAACTACCTGCCGAGGTTTTCCCACTGGACTACAGTATGGGGTTCTTCAAAAAAGGTGTCAAACGATTCCTACAGGGTCGGCGATGCGCGAGTGATACCTCTGGTGTTGCAGACGTTTATAGGCTACGGTAACCGCTTCCCATCAGGTGGGCCGTACGCTTGTTCGCCAACTTAGTAGTATAAAAAAAAAAAATCTTATGGTATCCTGAGGAGAAACACCATACCACATGCATAATTTTAGGCTATTTTCTTTTATTATTGTTATATTTGTAACTTAAATTCTCCTAATAAGCTAACAACATCTTACTAAAAATCAGTTAAGTGTGATTTGCACTTGCACACAAAGGGTGCCGTATCAATAATATTATAATAGTTATATACATCACACTGACCCAAAATAAAGACGATTCGATACGGGCAGAAGAATGATAATAATAAGTATTTTTTGCTGTAGCATCAACTAAAACATAAACTATGACATTTTTTGCTCTCTAGCTATCACCGTTCCAGAGATACAGCCTGGTGACAGACGGACGGACAGACGGAAAGCAATGTCTCAGTAATAAGGTCACATTTTAGCTTTTGTTACGATACCCTAAATCGAAGATATTATAGTTTAGCCTAAAATAAAGCTTCATGTAGCACCTGTATCTGAACAGTTATATAAAAATCATATCACACGTCTAACCACAATTTACTTATACATTCGTACACATGTTTACAACATTGCGAATATGAAAATCGTTGCTTACAAGGGTTTTTGGGGCCGTCTCAGAATATTTTTATTGTTCACTCGTTTTCTTCAACTCGCCGTGAGTATACATATAGAAGAGAAAGATATTTAATTTTATGGTGTGTATGGGTATCTATACGTTCTTCTTTTAGAATTAGATAGCTTAGTTTTCAGGTTTTCGTATATAAAAGAAACCTTTAAATGATGACTTCGGTGTCCGTCTGTCTTTGTGTATGTCTCTCTGTTCGTCTGTCATACTTTTTTTTATTCGAAGCACTTTTCTTACCTGTCTATTCGATCCTGCGTTAACCTATTTAATGCTAATTTGGAATTTTAATCGTCAATGTTAAAATTTCGTTTTCTCGTTTAATAAAGCTTTCGGTCTTTTATTTCTTTTCTTGTTTGGTGCTCTTTTTTGACTTTTGTGAGATATTTTCAAGGTAATATTTGATATATTATTGAAAACCAGCGTTGTGGGGTCAAACCCACAACATTATGCTCAGTGACGTCCTATTGTTTCCCATGGATGGGGCACATCAACATTATTTTTTATTTAGCTGTAAGTCTTTTCTATGTTTGTGTACCCCAATGGGAAATAATAAATATTTTTCTTTCTTTCTTTCTTTTCTATATAATATTACTAGCTGATGGAAAATCAGCGCGGCACAGTAGACCATGATTCCATCTAAAATGGTGGAGGCGCGTGACCAACAATGGGATGTAATGGGCTGAAGAGAGAGAGAGAAAATAAAAACTACGTCATTTAAGCGACCATTAACAGCAGAGATAGAAGTTTACAAACCATTTTTAAAGTTCGCTCATTCTATTAACTGTAAAGATTTAAATATTGCAACTAGTGTCAATGCGACCTCGAACAACATCTTAACGTTAGCAAGGAAAATAAAAGCATAGTCAAAAAAACATCAAAATCTCATTAGTTCCCATTTCATGCCGACACGACACTACGGAAGCTGTATAACTAATGTACAGTAATAAACAGAGACGAGAAATGTCGTATTTCTTTTTATAACATCTTTGCACTGTCTATTTTCTGGTTTAAGAGGTATCTAGTAAGTATTAAAGTGAAAGCAGTGAGTGTTACTACGAGTTATTTAAACTATAACATAGAAGTTATAGTCGAATAGAAAGATTGGTGATAACTTTTCATCACAAACAATACTTTTCTATACTAATATCATAAAGCTGAAGGGTTTTTTTGTTTGAACGCGTTAGTTTCAGTAAGTGCTGGTCTGATTTGAAAAAATATTTTAGTGTTGGAGAGTAGGTACACTTTATCGAGAAAGGCTTTAGGCTATATACTCGTAGCATTAGTTAACATCACGCTGCGAGTAATAAGAGCAGTTTTAGCGAATATTATTTATTTTGAGAAGAAAGGTATGCATTTTAATTTTGCATTTATACTACTTTACCTTTATACTACTTTATACTGACTTATAACTAAAACATAAAACATAAATTCATTTCATAGTGATCGGTACTAACAATCTGAAAAAAGAATCAATTTATGCTTTAACTTAATAAGAACAGAAATATTTAATCTTTTGTCAAAGTAAATAGTGAATTGTGATTATTTTCCTTGACTGCTTGTATCTGAAAGAATTCCACAAGGATTAATTACCTTAAACGGCTTTGTAACTCCTTTGTCTAAACGAAGAGCATTCCGAAAGAAACCTTTCAAGATTTAATTGAAATGCTTAGATAGAATTTTTGGTCAGCGGTAAATTGATAGCTTTTATGCCGTAGCTTATTAGTAGTATTTTTTATTGACTCTAAGAGAAATCAAAGACTAATTTTGATAGTTAATTCTGTTTGTAAACTGTGCTGTTTTTCGGATCATCATCATTCCCTGCCTTTTCCCCAATAACTGGACTTGGGATCTGGTTAAGAAATAGATGAAAGTACTATAATACTCATTCTAATACTGTTTTATGTATATACTAGCTGACCCAGCAAACGTTGTTTTGCCCTTATCACGTCCCTTATCACTTAGGAGTATGAAAAATAGATAGTAGCCGATTCTCAGACCTATTGAATATGCATAAAAATTTCATAAGAATCGGTCAAGCCGTTTCGAAGGAGTTTGGGAACGAACATTGTGACACGAGAATTTTATATATTAGATAAAAAATTATTAGAACAAGCTAGTTTACCTCTACATAAGTTATACTAGCTGATGAAAGGTATTTTACGAAAAGCTCGAATCAAACCGTTTATTTTGTAGATGTACATGAAATGAGACGTTACAATTGTAACTATGTTTACGCTACATTTTACCTTTGTAGGTGGTGTACAAACTAGAATTACCTAATATAACCTGTAATAATAGCTGTATTGTGATAATAAATAAATAAAAATAAATAAAAATAAAAATAAAATATTTGAAAAAAGACATAATGATATATAATCATCAGCTATAAAATATGCTAATTAAAACTGATAAAAAGATATTCCAATATTTTATAACAAGAGGGCAATCAAGGAAAAAAGCAGTTGTTAAAATATGTCGAGAAAGTATGGTGTATTAAATAAAACTGATTATTACGGATTTATACGCGTAAAAAGTAGTTTTATTTAAACAAATGAGTCGCGCAAGTGTTAGAAAATATTATGATTTATTACAGTTCAGTTTATTACAGTTCACTTGACATGATAAGTTACTTACATAAAAGTACAAATCAGCATAAAACTATAAAATCACTAGCATCGTTTAGACAAAATCTTCAGAAATAAATAAGTATTTCATTATCAAACAATGAAATTTTAGAACAATAACATTCATTACAATTTAAACGATTCAACCCAAATTGAGAAAAGATAAAAATTAATTACTATGCAAAAACAAAAGTGAGAAACCAACTCACCCCTAAATAAATGAGTGCTTAAACGAGAAACAAATAAAAGGAAGGGAATAAAATGAGGTGCATATTGTGAAACGTTCGCAGTCAATGGTTAACCGTTGTGTTTTACTGAAAACGAGTATTTGCTATTGGAGTTCAGAAGCTTATAAATGGAAAACGAAACAAATCCAATCAGCCGCAAATAACCCAGTGCTTGTAGAAAATGTTGTTACTTTCCAAAACCTAACATCCTACTAACATTATTAATGTGAAAGTTTGTGAGTATGGATGTTTGGATGTTTGTTATAGTTTCACGCAAAAACTACTGAACGAATTTTAATAAAACTTTGTAGCTTATCTGTAGCTTAGCTTAGCTGTAGCTTATCTGAATAAAAGTTATTATTATATTATTATACATCAGAATAACACATAGGCTACAATTAATAAAGATATTGTGTGAATTGTCTAAAATGTAATTCTGTAACGATCATTATCATCATCAAACGATCATTTAACAAGATGATAAATAAATAAACAAATAAATATTAATGGACATTTCACACAACGTCCTCTGGTCCCAAGCTAAGCTTATATGCTTGTGTTATGGGTACCAGAATACGGATAGACTACATATTATACTACTTTTCTTTTGTAAATACATACTCTTAATACATAGAAACACCCAGACGCAGTACAATGTGACGGTAAGTGTCAAGTAAGTAGGAAAAAAAATCTACGATCTGCGTGCTATTCTGGCGTACGCGTCCTGAAAGCACCTTTTACTGCCTGATTTTTTATCCTTTTTACCGCCGGTAACACCGCGGGGCATAGCCAATGTGCTATATATGTCTTAGCTTATTAAATATCGATTAAACAGAATGGTAGCAAGCAACATTGCAATACTTGTTAAAATTTAATAAAATCTGTTTTCCCTAACCGTAATATCGATCAACTTAATAGCGATTTCATTTAACTTAATGATTTTATTAGATATAATATACCATTCTGTTGCTATAGGGTTTATTTTAAAGTTTGTCGATTTGCCATTTTAATATAAAAGAAAAAATAATCCTATGGATAAACTGTGATCCTTGAAAATTTCCTTCATTAGCACTTAAAACATAAGAATAGAAATAAACTGACTTTTGTATTTTAATCTATCAAGAAACAAGGAAAATTACTAGTAGCATCTCTCTCTCTCTCGCTCTCTGTCTCTCTCTACAGCCTATCAATGTCCTACTGTTGGGAACGGGCCTTCGGAAGGGATTGTCATTTTCTATGCCGCGCTGACTACCCGTGTTAGCTTAGGGTTTCCTTCTCTCACAGAGGATGTTATTTGTGTACAATGCCTCTTAGCTGGCTCTTACAGCACTCTTGGGATTATGGTAGTGATATTTATATTCTTAATCCATCACCACACGGAATAGTATTAGGATAAGGATTATTTAATTGCAAAACAATTTTCATTAATCATAGTTATCTAATTATATATTTGGATGTAATTAACGTTGTGTTAATTTACTTACAAGTAATATAAAGATGTTAGTAAGGTGTATACTGTGTATACTTACGTACGGTAGAGAAGGCTTCACATCTATTTTAACAAACGCTTGGCTGGTACTTTAATTAAGACCACTAAACACACAAATATCTGCTGTTATATATCAACAAAGATTACAAACAAAATTACATGGCGTTTATGAAAATTCTTTCTCGTCTCTTTCTCGCCTCGTCTTTTTTGTATATACATCTGTCTCTTTCTTGCTATATTAATATATCGCAATATGCCGTTTATGGTGCCCTTTAATGCTAGAGTTAAGATCATACGTCATCATACCGTCTCGTCTTTTCCCATGGGGCAGTCAAAGACTATAAAGCGCTGTCTGCTACGATTTGCTTAGACTTCCTTTGTATGGATTATAAATTGCATAAGTAAGGGTTCATTTGTTTTGGAATATCTGTGCAATTATGCAGTATACCTGACGGTTATTATGACTCTACAAACTAAGCACAATAATTAATCTCAGATTTCTCAAAATTAATAAAGAAATTTATGAATTTGATTTCAGTAATTTCAACTTTTTATCCTCTCCTCTCCTCTCCAGCCCATATACGTCACTTTGGAGGGATTATGGTCTACTGTGCCGCGCTGACCAGGCGTGTTGGCACAGGGTTTATTTTCAAGTTTTCCGTCTCTCACAGAGGATGTTGTCTATGTGCAATATCCCTTAGCTGACTTTTACAGCACCGTTGGGAGGAGATGGGGTGGTGACACTTCACGTCACCACACGGAGGTAAATTTTCTATAATATTTTATAAAAGACCGTATACAAATAATATCAGTGGCAAATAAAGTAAAAAATCGTCACGGTCTACTTTTAACAAGCTCTGTTATGCTGCTAACAAGATTCCAGTAATAGACAGACGTTGTATTTTTCATCATTCGTTTTAAAAATATAAAGTTTAAAATAAGGCCCATTTAGATCCTTTAAATCTTATGAAAAGTTTCTTGTAAGAGCGCTCGCGGGCGATACCGGTGCAAATAATTTAAAGTATGTATTACTAGCACCACAAAACCGTGAGCGGGGCGAGCATGAGAATTCCATTACTGGTGTTGAAATGACACGTTCGTAGCGTAACCCGTCGTAGCGCTCCTTAGCCTTGTCATTGAAACTGCCACTGCAATCGGAATTGTTTCGATAACTATCACTGTATACCATAGTGTTATTATGATAAATGTTTTTGTCTGACTATCAAGGAGAGGAAGTAAATATTTCGGTATCAGTAACAGGTGGACAGATTTCTGAAATTATCTTTTAATCTTTTTTCTTAATTCTTAATTCTTGACGAGCCTCGTGGTTGAGTGGTTTATGTAAGGGACTGCCGATCAAGAGGTCTCGGGTTTGATTCCCGCTCGGGACAATAATTTGTGTGATTTTTCTAATTGTCATACAAATGTTTGTACTGCGTCTGGGTGTTTCTATGTATTATAAGTATGTATTTATAAAAGAAAAGTAGTCTATGTATTCTATCCGTATTCTGGTACCCATAACACAAGCATATAAGCTTAGCTTGGGTCCAGAGGACATTTTGTGAAATATCCATGAATATTTATTTATTTTATCTTACATTCTTGCTTTTTACCCAAGGGCTTTTAGTAGTTTTAAAAAATTATAAGCAATATTGTGGATTTTCGTGCGCTATAGTAACTACTATGTATGACGGTGAAAATAAATAATTTTTACAGTCGGTCATTTTAATTCTTAAATTGTGTCTGTTGAAACATTTTTTCCTATCAATTATTACAGGAAGTGTTGAGCTAAAAGCGTGCCACAATAAATTATTATTGTACCTCACAGCTTCCCTAGCGGACTTACTTCAGATTTACTGAATGCACGCAGTACCTAGTTCATAAGAATTACTTATCAAGCTACTGATTAATAGGTTCTCTAATACACATGAACGAAACTATGTAACTAAGCTAATTTAATTATACAGCCAAATTTTAAGTACTGACCAATGAGTAACAATACAAAATGGATTTACAAACAACAGTTACACATGAAAATAGCAGTCAATACACACTGCATTTAACAAAACCAACATTTTTACAAAAAACACTTAACAGCGACGAAACCTCATTAAGCTTTTTAATTAAATTCAGTCGTGTCCATGTGATGTACGTTGCAGAACAAAGGTAGGTAAGTGAATTTACCTGACAACCTGCACGTCAGAAACACTACATAGGAATATGTAGACATAGCTTTGTTGAAATACGCGAACAAGCTTATTCACTTGTTCTTAAATGATTGTGAAACATTTTGTTATTTATTAAAGAGAACAAATTTAGTACTGAATGTTACTAGATATAGAAGGTGGACTAACGATATCGTCAAATATACCGGGGCAGTTGGAGGCCTACATTCAGCAGTGGACGGAGAAAGGCTGATGGATGGAAGCGCACAGCTTCTAATTCATTTGCTTCCCAGCATTGTCGTCGCACTGCTGTTTACGGCCCTCCTCTATATCGGGACACAGCCACGCTGATCAGGCATGCTGTCTTAGGTTTACGGTCCATTTATATTACCTATTGTTTTACAGCACACTTGAAAAGGCACATAGCAAGGAAATGGGGTCGTGACGTTTTTATTACCGCGTCACTACATGGTGTGTAACTTCAGATGAACTGTTCCAAATTAGTTTCTTGTAGTAGTTATTAGTTAGTTCAAATTGTTATCTTATCACTGTATACCTGATAACCACACGAGACTACTATGAAAGCTCACCGAATACTCTATACGTATGTGCCACCAAACCTAACTAACCAAAACTGGGTCTCAACTGGTTAGGAAGTGTAGGTCGTTCTTAAAGCGGCTCTCTTACTATATTAAAATATTATTACTAAGCTCAACAAATCTTCATAAACCGAATAGGCTATGATAATTCACTAATTTTTAATTATTTCCTTAAGAATCGGTTTCCAATAAATTCTTGAAATCTCAATGAAATATATACACAAGTTATTTGAGAATAAGTTATTTCTGCGTATTTCAATGCGGTTTTAGTACTAAAGATTCACAAAGTATACAAATTAAGACTTTACAGCCAAACTTTGTTAACGTTACCAGATTATCAGTAACTGTAATTACATTTAACGATACTTCATCAAGCCAAATTTGGAGTTACAAAGTAGGATGAAACATTATATAAGATTTATTTTAAAATGTTTTAAAGATATATATCTTATATCTTTTTATTGACATATTTGTTACTTTAGTTTACTTTTACTACTGTAATACGAAAGGCATCCTTATCACATAAAGTTACTTTCGCAAAGGTCTTATATTCGAATTCCGGATTTATTTATTAAATAATATAATATTTTGATTTGGCTATTCTAAACCAATTCATTATTATAATCATCATAGCAACACGCCTTTTTGCCATGGGGATAGGCAGAGATGATAAAGTGCCAATTTTGTTTGAAAATAAAAATCCAATTGCTTAAAAAAACAAGAATAGGTCTGTTTCATCATGTGATCATACTCTTATGTGTGAAAATGGATTTTATCCGTCAAGAAGAAGTATCTCGATGATGTAGTTCTCCAAAAATATAAATTATTAGTCTTAATAATCCTTTATTTAGTATTAACATGATTAATGAAGTGATTATGAAACAATAATCAAATTCTGAACAAAAGAATAGGTAATTGGTTTTCTATACAAACCTATGTAGTGCACATTTGCTGTTCTCCGCACAGAAACGACGTGGCGAGCTCATAAAACCTTATCTGTACCCTTCATGCCGCATTCAAATTGATTTTACTGCTTGCCGCTTTCTCGCTTCAAATCTAATTATCTAAATAAAATATTTTTTTGCTTACACATCAGTAGGTCTTGTTAATAAGATTCTCATTATAAATGGTTGTCAATAAATAATACATATTATTATTATACAAATAAATATTTTTAACTATAAGAAGATAATATTTTATTTTTGACTAGCTGTTGCCCGCGACTTCGTACGCCTGGGGTTTAGAAAATTATCCCCATTGTTGCAACATTTTTCACTGCTGCTTCGCTTCTATAGTCGCAGCGTGATGTTATATTATTATACATATATAGCCTTCCTCGATAAATAGCTTTTCCAAATCCTGTTCCTGAGATTAGCGCGTTCAAACAAACAAACAAACAAACTCTTTAGTTTTATAATATTAGTATAGATTAGTTTTATTTTACTAGCAAAAAGCTGAGCTTTGTCTGGGCTCAAATATGCGTTATTTTTTAGGGGGTATAAAATATTTTCCGCTCTGCAAAAAACTTATTTCGACTAAGTTAAATTAGGTTCTATTTTAAAGCACTAGTCTATGTCTATAGGCATTATCGACGGGCTTCGTGGTGGAGTGGTTTATGTAATGGACTGCCGATCACGAGGTCTCGGGTGCGATTCCCGGTCAGGACAATCATTTGTGTGATATCCATAAATGTCATACAAATGTCTGTTCTGCGTCTGGGTGTTTACTATGTATTATAAGTATGTATTTACAAAAGAAAAGTAGTATATGTATTATATCCGTATTCTGGTACCCATAACACAAGCATATAAGCGTGGGACCACAGGACGTTGTGTGAAATGTCCATGAATATTTATTATTTATTATAGATTTTCTGTAAAGTGTATCACAAAACTGCTCAAATTTTCATTAACTCTGTGTTTATTGATTTTTTGATTTGACTTTGGTTGTTCGATTTGCTTAAAATTTCAACTGACCTACACTTTAGTAGATTGAGAGATGTTATAGGTTAAAGTTGCATCTCTTATCAGCATGGATACTGGTAGAGATGCAACTTTAACATTTAACAATTACCCTAATAACATAATTCACATAACTTACCAAATATTATACATTCATCCATGCAGCTATCAGCCTTTATCCGTTCACTACTGGTCATAGGCCTCCTCAAAAGAATGCCACAATGCGTGGTCTTTTACCGCTTGCATCCAATGGCTCCCTGCGTCCTCAACGATATCTTTGCTCCAGCTTGTCGGGGGGCTCCCAAGGATACGTCGTCCAGTACGTGGACGCCACTTCGAGACCTTCCTTCTTTCTCAATGGTCATCAGCTTTTCGAGCAATGTGACCTACCCTTTGCCACTTCAGCGTGGTAACCCTTCGGTCTACGTCGAATATACACATTTACGCATTATCAGACTCTAACATCTCTTTCATCATTTTTTTTATATATTTTTTTTTTCATCATCTTTTCATCTTTGAATAGAATTTCGATGGAATTACCGGACTCACCAATTTGTGAGTTCGATTTCCAGATATAACAATATTTTGTTTGCAGTATAATTAAATCTTTTAAACACATTAATACAATTTTTTGGATATTTAAAAACTTTTTAAATTATTTTTTGTATTTCTTCATTACCAAAAATAAACAGATATTAAAAAAAAAACAAATGAATAAATAATGGAATACGCATAATTATGTTTTAAAAATGGTTAAATTATAATACGACAAAAAATCGAAACTGCCTAATTAATAAAAAATTTGTGTAGATAGCAGTAGTGTATTTTAAACTACCTTAGACCAGTAGACCTGTTAGACGTGTAGGCCTTACAAAACTTTTGTTTTCATGTATGTATTTTGTAAGTATGTTTCCAATATGTTTCTGAATCTCTTTACCTATCAGAAACGATATATGTAATTAAATACAGAATAATTAAAATTGCTTTTTCAGTCAGATATAACCAAATTGATTATAATTATGTATATTTAATACACAGGAAATCTTTTGTATTTAAGTTCATATTGCACACTAGGAACAAAATAAATTCCATAAATCGTTCCAGTCAACTTGCTCGTTCAAACGCGCCAACGCGTTGGGGATTGAAGTACCAGCAACAATGACGGTCTTTGGCTTTTGTAATACTTTATTATGTGCCGGCAAAGATCCCCCTGACAAAACTTTATTGGAACATCGAGTATGAACACTTCGCCTGATATGAGACACTAGTTATAATGGAATGACATTATTCGATAGATTCTCATAGTAGAAGCCGTATATAAGTTATCAATTTATACATAATAATCGAACTCAATACACTATTGAGAACTAGACATTTCGTATTTATTACACACTTATAAAAAATAATAGTATTATGATGTTTTATCGATATTTATCGCGAATATTTTTTACCTTTATCTGAATTTTCAAAAACGTTATTACCGTGTAGGTGAAATGAACACTGTTTCGTGAAAAATATGTAAACCTGTAAATGATTTAGACGCGTATATTTTTTTGTTTTAAGACATTTTGGAAACTTCTATCTTGCGTCTAATTTCGTTTTTTTTTTTATTGATTTTTATATACACAAATATTAATGTGTAGGGGTGGAATTACTGCTGACGCGTACTTCCGAGTCAACCTTGGGTGGTTATTTTGAATGAATAAGGGCCTCGTTCACCATCTTCAAGTAAAGCGTTGATTAGTTACTTATCGATTAGCGTTAATTGTCAAGTAATAGTTACGAGTATCTTCTGTCAATTTCAATTTTTGAATCTTAAGATTACTGCTACTCGAACGTCGTGAACGTCGCACGTGTAGTTACTGGTGACTTTAACTAGCGATTAGTCTACTTGGCGCTTTACTTGAGAATGGTGAAAGAGGCCCTTAGTCACTTGTGCAACTCAATAGTTACTTTATTAGTTAGAAACTATTAGTTTGATTTTAACAAAAGTTTACTGCTAGAATTTGTAAGTACAGAATAAATAAATAAATAAAAAAATATTCATGGACATTTCACACAACGTCCTCTGGTCCCAAGCTAGGCGCTTATACGCTTGTGTTATGGGTGCTGGAATACGGATAGAATACATATACTGTTTTTCTTTTGTAAACATATAATACATAGAAACACCCAGACGCAGTAAAAACATTTGTATGACAATTAGAAAAATCACACAAATGATTGTCCCAAGCGGGAATCGAACCCGCGACCACTTGATCGGCATTCCGTTACATGATCCACTCAACCACGAGACTCGTCAAAGAATATAAATTGTTTGTTAATTTAACTAATTCTTTCACTGATTTGCAATCTTCTATTCTTCTAATTCATGCCTTTACAGACAATAAAAGCAATAAGCTCTAAAAATGTTGATAAAATATTCCCCCATTTCTTTTCCAGGGTGCTTTAAGAGGGGACAATATAAGCAGTTAACGTCTACTGTGAGAGGCGGGAAACTCGAAACTAAAGTCTCTGCCAACACGCCTGGTCAGCGTGGCACAGTAAATAATACCTCCCAAAGTGGAGGAGGTCGTGCCCAGCAATAAAGTAAATAAATATTCAGGACATTTCACACAACGTCCTCTGGTCCCAAAGCTATATTTCTATGCTTGTATTATGGGTACCAGATACGGATATACTACATACTACTTTTCTTTTGTAAATATATACTTATAATACATAGAAAACACCCAGACGCAGTACCAACATTTGTATGACATTTATAAATATCGCACAAATACTTGCACCGTTCGGGAATCGAACCCCAGACCTCGTGAACGGCAGTCCGTTACATGAACCACTAGACCATGAAGCAATGAGACGTTAATGGGCTGAAGAGAGAGAGAAATATGTAATTACATTTATTGCAAAATTTATTTTATCAACATCTCGAGCAGTCAAAGAATGATCCAAACAATATTAGTCACTGTTATAACTCAAGATGTTTTTATGAGATAACAAACGATATTTCCACGTCGCTGAACGTATTTCCTGCACTGTGACCTGTTAGTTAGGGTTCAATAGATCGGAATGATACACAGTATACACTATATGGATTTGTTTACATCGTCAAATGGTAATTTGTAAAGATTACAATTTTATGTTACTACTATATTTTTGTCTGCGACGTCATCGTTCTTTTAATCCCAATTTTAATGTTTTCATCATCATCATCATAACATCACGCCTTTTCCCCATGGGGGTAGGCAGAGACTATAGAGTGCCATCTGCTACGATTCAAACATACTTCCTTGGCTTCATCCACACTCATACATTGAAAATACTCATACATTGAATACATTTTCAATATCAACCTATGATTACAGATAGAAATTATACCAGTTTACCAGTAAGATGAGACCCTGTTTGCCACGTGTCTATGGTTAATGTTAAGGAAATTTTGTGATATCTGTCAGTTGCTTCTGCTCGTGTTCCTATTGGCCACAGCGTGATGTTACATTGACTAAAAACTGCCTCGATAAATGAATATCAAACACTAGGTTTGGATGACGGTACTGAGATTAGCGCGTTCAAAAAGAACAAATAAACATACAAACAAACTCCTCAGAGTTATAATATTAGAATAAAAGTATCGATTTTAGCCCAAAATACATGAAAATTCGTTGCTCCTTTGAATCAATATCGTCATTATTTTTATATTATTTATTATGTTCTGATAATATTTAATGTATGGGGTGGAAACAAGGATATCATATTTTTTATGAGGTGTTCAAGTCATAAACATAGATATAAGGGATAACGCTAAGAATAGGTAGTTAGTTTAAGGGTGATGTTATTTTTATAGCGGAAAATAAATATCAATTTATTATTATGAAAAGAATATTGATCTCATCCAGAGATACGATATAAATAAATAAATATTCACGGACATTTCACACAACGTCCTCTGGTCCCAAGCAAAGCTTATATGCTTGTGTTATAGGTACCAGAATACGGATAGAATACATATACTACTTTTCTTTTGTAAATACATACATATAATACATAGAAACACCCAGACGCAGTACAAACATTTGTATGACAATTAGAAAAATCACACAAATGATTGTCCCGATATAAACTATTTGTTTAAAATATTTTTAATAGATTAACGAATGGCTGTTAATTTATAAACAACATTATAAAGCTGAAGAGTTTGTTTGTTTGTTTGAACGCGCTAATCTCAGGAAGTACAATTTCGAATAAAAAAAATATTTTTGTGTTGAATAGTGTTCATTTATCGAGGAAGGCTAGAGGCTACATAACATCACGCTGCGACCAATAGATGCGAAACGTTAGTGAAAAATGTTGCAAAAACGGGGAAAATTTTCTACATTATACGGTAAATTATATGGAGTCGCAGGAACCAGCCAGTTACGTACAAATGTATGACTGACAAATATTAAACTATTTTCATTTCTATGAATTTTCTTTTTTATAGCCATAAAATAAAATGGTATTCCATATTTGGAGACTTTCCTCCATTATTAATCTTCTCTATTAGATGCATACCACATCAAATAGTTTAACGACTAAGAAATCACAAAATGTAATTTAGTAATTAGACAATTGAGTTATCTTAAGGAATAACAATTTAAATAAATTCTAATTTATTTTAAAGTAATGAATCAAATTATTTATTTGATTTATTACTTCAAAATTTATTTATGAAGTAAAAGCAAATATTGATAAGAAAAAATATATACATAGATTATAGTCAATTGCAAAAATTAACAAATTAATTATATTAAAGTAATTTACAGCGTTTATTATTTTCACTTAATAGCTTGGTATGGTAATCAAATATCTATAAAAGACAATACAGTTGACTTTCAACTGTAAATATTCACCCTGTGTGTATCAGAAATTCAGAACTAATATTGACTCGTGGTCATTCCTCCTGACGCCGTGTCGTCTAGTCACAAGCTATGTTATAACATACGTAAGTACCTACAGTTAGCATTACAATGGTAACAATGCTACACAACTTAAGACGGCACGATACCCAATTACGAGTATGTGCCGATACAAAAGTATGGGTATCGTACTTCCGTTTTTTCTTCGCGAAAGTTAAACCGATTTTAATAGCGTTATATTATAGATAAAGAGTATATGTATGCTTCTATCACTTTCTTTTTTTCAAAACATAATAACTAAAAGAAATATGATGATCCGAAAAACCCACTCTTTTCGGTTTTCTTTAGATAAAGTTGCAGCGTCTATCACACAAAATTGGAAAAATTTTACCACAAAAGAAAGTGATAGAAGCATAGATATACTCTTTATCTATAATATAACGCAAAAACTAAAAAAATCGGTTTAACTTACGCGAAAAAAAAACGGAAGTACAAAACGTCTTTTTTCAAAGAATTTGTAGGTGAAATCCGCTTCATCTATATTTGTCCCTTTCAGCGCGGCGCTCGGAAATAGGGATAGCAATACCTAAGGCAAATACCTAAATGAGGAGTACAGTACCCTCTTTACAATATATTACTTTAATAACTATGACACTTCTAAGAAGTTTATAATGTTGAAATCTTAGTATGTATCTCGGCTGTTATTTGAATAAACATCTTTGAAGTAGATACTAAATACATTAAATATTTTATTAAAGAGCCGTATGCTTGTTCGCCATCTTAATTGTAAAAAGAAATTAAAGGTCAGCACGTATTCTGTTATACTTACGGACACTTTACACAACGTCTTTGATCCCAAAATAAGCTTGTTTATTATGTTATAAGTGCCCGAATAAAGTATAACAATGTTTTTAATAAAACTACTTTTTACGGATTCAGATGCGTATATTTGTTTTAAATGTTGGCCCGACGTTTCGGAGACTTTGCAGTCACCGTCACCATGGTAACATTAAATGCTATTAATAAATGTCATACAAAATGTCTTTAAAAACTATAATCTTTGATAATCTAGCTTTATTTGTTACACTTCTACCTTCCCTTTTTCTGCACCACCCTATGGTTGACTGGTAGAAAATGCCTTAGGCATTAAGTCCGCCTTTGCATAGTTTAAGCATAAAGTGTAAATAAATAAATAAATAAATAAAATGTCTGTACTTCGTCTCGGCGTTTTCTATGTTTAATAGGTATGTATTCACAATAAAATCTTCTAATATATAAAATTCTCGTGTCACAATGTTCGTTCCCATACTCCTCCGAAACGGCTTGATCGATTCTTATGAAATTTTCTATGCATATTCAGTAGGTCTGAGAATCGTCGAACCCTTAAGTGATAAGGGGTGTTCACCCCTGACATTTGTATGGCAAAACAACGTTTGCCGGGTCAGCTAGTAGTATATCCGTATCTGGTACCCATAACACAAGCATAGAAATATGGCTTACTTTGGGACCAGAGGACAATATATAAAATGGCCGTAAAATTACACTGTGTCGTTAGCGAACACTCGACATCACAGCTTAAATAAGCCTAAAGTGCGTCATGAAATTCTGAAATAAAAATAATTATAACAATACGCTACAATTTGTTGGAATTCAAAATTCATTCAATTTGATGTTGAAATAAAAGTACCTAAGTTAAAAGTAATTGCTTTGCCAGTATTATTACAAACAAGGAGAAATTAATTACGTAGAAATATTACTATATCCAAGATGCCGCTTAGAATAAGATGTACACAGGTCAATTTATCAAATAAATAGGGTACCTTGTTGAGTAATTTGAATTCACCTAAGTAACATCAATACAATATCGTGAAAATCACTAGAATTTCCTGTATCTTATAACAATAATTGGAAGGAAATAGCCTCTTCTGTGCCAGTAAATTGTGATTTCTATTGATATTTTGGTGGGTAAAGTAGTACTATTAAATACTGATTTAAGTGTACTAGGACTCGTTTTTTTTATTCCTCTTCATTTCTCAGCCCAATGATGCTCCACTTGGGCACGTGGTTCCTCCACATCGGGAGGGTATTTGATCTACTATAGCATAAATAGTTGTCCTGTGCGGAAATCTGGTCCACGAACTTGTGTAACATGTTGGTTTTCTTTTCGTTGGTATTTTTACTAATGTTCACCACTATAGAAAAGTCAAATCAGAACCAGAATTAGTCTACCAGATTTGATTTAAAAGCATGATAGATTTGTATGCTTTTTATCTTAATGGAATTGTATGTAGAGTCAGTATCACAATATTTGCCATCGTGGGCATAATTATGTACAGGAATTGAGTATAAAATATTAAAAATGCGGCTAAATGGACTGAGTTGGGCTGAGTTTTACAGCTGTAATAACTCATAAGTCATGAAAGTAATACGCGTGAAATAGATTCGGTTCGCCCTCCAGCTTCTAGAAGAAATGTTTAAATTTAGCCTCACACGGCCCGCTGGCTCGGAACACTAAATTAGACTGCCACGCCGCGAAGCCTGTTGTTTGAAATATTATGTGAAATAATATGAGTATCACTCGCAACATATTTCATTTGTATATAAAGTTGGTGGCGTTCCTCGTAATAATTTGTGACAATTTTCAGTTTTCTTTACATGCTTAATTGTTTTCATAATATTTAGAGAAAAATCCTTACTAATTTATAAATGCGAAATTTGAATGATGACGCAATAATAATTTTGACGAATTTAAGTGTAAATGTGTGGAAAGAAACGATAGCACGATTAAAAAAACGTACAACGCCATCTATTGAGCAGAAGAGTAAACTTCTGTTTGTTAAGGATTGATTTATATATTGATTGAGTAATATATAGTAATATATATTATATATATTGATTGAGTAATATATAGAACTAAATACCAGATTACTTTAAATCTAATGTTGATATCTAATTTAGCAAATGCGTAAATTATTGTTTTGAAAATAATTTTGATGAATGGAAATAGTGACGTTTGGATACCAGATGGCGCTCTTTAACCTCTGCCTACCCTCATGGGTAAAAGGCGTAATGGTATGATGATGATGATGAAAATAACAGACATTTGCAAATAATAATTGGTTGTAAAGATTTCTTTAGCGAGTTAAATTGCATCGCACGTTTGAGCAACAGGCGTCCTACATATCGAGGTTGTATTTGATTTTACATAAAAATGAGTGGAGTTCTTATAGAAATAAACTGGAGATCTTTACTTGTAGCTAGAAATGTGTTCGATAAACATGATCAAAAATGGACATAAAATACATTGCCAAATTTTCAGGAATGCTTTGTTAAATTAATTATGTGGCTTGTATTCATACAAAAAGGATTCAAAAATAATAGTTCCGAATTCACTAAAAGCGTATTGTGTTAAATGGCATAGAATATGTTGAATTTTACATGGAACTCAATTCACGTAAACCGTATAACCACAACGAATTGAAACATGCTGAGCCCACAAACCGAGTAATATTATTAATTGGAAGAACGTTATTATATTGTGAATATTTTCATAAGTTTATAATTATACATATTAGATAATTACTATAGATAATAGAATATTATAAGTTTAATTTTTGTTTAAATTTTATAATTCTTTGACGTATACGAGAAAAATATGGGGGTGAAATTGAAACTGCACGCATACTGTCACGTTAAATAAACACCCTGAAAAAGCTAAAGAGTTTGTTTATTTGTTTGGTTGAACGCACTAATCTCAGGAACTGCTGGTCCGAAATGAAATATTTTTTTAAATAAATATTCACACAACGTCCTTTGGTCTCAATCTTAGCTTATATGCTTGTGTTATGCGTACCAGAATTCAGATAGAATACATATACTACTTTTCATTTGTAAATACATACTCATAATAGCAAGTAAACACTCAGCCGCAGTACAAACATTTGTATGACATTTATTATTTATTATTATTTATTTACAGCGAAGCATCAGTGAAAAATGTTGCAAAAATGGGTATACTCTCTCAATTTAACGCGTACGAGGTTGCGGGCAACAGCTAGTCGAAACATAAAGTACTATAACACAAATGATAGACAAGAATCATTGGTTTTTAGTAATGAACGTTAAAGTTAGTAATGAACATCGCGTCATTATTTCAACCCATTCGTATTCTGTAAAGAATACTAAGTGGTTGGTCGAGATGTTGTAAAGCAATCTTGATAGATGGCGTTGTACGTAAAAATATATAAACTCAATCGAGTGACAAATGTGGTGATTAATTTGAATATTGCAGGCACGACCGCAATAAGCTCAGTTGGAAGAGCTTCGGAACGGTATTCCGAGGTCGTGGGTTCAAGTCCCGCTTGCGGCAGTCACTTTTTCCAACATAATTTGATTTATTAAGTAAAAAGAATCATAAGTTTAACTTCTTACGAGTCCACTTAAATAGACACACACTTTCCTAACATTATATTACAAATACGTACCTACTTAAAACAAACCAACGACGCATTTCTTACGATTTGTAGACAGTAAACATATAATAATTATATAATGTATGTATAATAATTTTTTAGGTAAGTTATAAGTTGAAAAAAGTCCATGTAAATTCACTTTGAATATTTTCACATAATAACAAAATCTACGAAAGTAACCGATATGCATATATCATAAAAGTTAAAATGAAATAAAAAGGCTGTAGCGATCATAAAAACCCGTGGCGGAATAACTGAGCGACCAAGCGTTGGCGCTAAAACGGTCATGAATAATCCTGGCGTCAACGCCACGCAAACTCACTGCCCAATTAAAAACCTACTCTTTCCACAATTTTTAGCTTAGAATATTGTATAATAAGCCAATAAAATACCCCACTTAACGCCTTGCGAGCGCCCCACGCTATGAAATATGCACTTCTCGCCCTCATTATGGCAAGTAGAAATTAAATGCAAGAACTACGACCGGGAACGTCGCTTACAACTTAACTAATTGAAATTTAACGTTTAATTTCAGTATTAAGCAAGATATTATGTATGTGATTTCAAAATTTATTGCTGAAAAATGTATTTGAATTATCATGCGACTAATTAAGTAGAAGCTACCTAAAGTCGTAGTTATAATGTTTAATTAAGATAAACGAATTAATTTAAATCTTTGTTTTAGTATCCTACGATCAGACGGATGCAAGGAAAGAAGGAAGGACCGACAGATGGACAGAGTCCCAGTAATAGGGACCCGGTTTGGTACTGAACCGATCAGAAATCACATTAATTAACATTGTATAGACACATGACAGTTCTCCGTGTGGTGATGGATTAAGAATACAAGTGTCACCACCATATCTCCTCCCAAGGGTCCTGTAAACGTCACCTAAGGGATATTGAACACAGATAACATCCTCTGTGAGAGACGGTAAACTCGAAGATAAATCCTGTGCCAACACGCCTGGTCAGCGCGGCACAGTATACCAAAATCCCTTCAAAGTGGAGGAAACCTGTGCCCAACAGTAGGACGTAAATGGGCTGGAGAGAAGGGAGAGGAGACACATGACAAGAACCATACTCAATATACCCCCACATCATCAGAATTACGCGCTGTTAAAAAAGCTCCGCTATTTCTAATGCGTGTATTGTATTATAAAAAATTAGGTATTTTCTACAACTTTGGAGGCGTGAAATTTACTCTTAAATACCCCAATTGGACTCCAAACTATAAAAAATATTTATAAACCATGCTTTTGAACCACCTATTAATTAAAACTGCATTAAAATCCGTTGTGTAGACTTAAAGATTTAAGTCTACATACGGACATACAAAAATTACTAGTTTGTTTTATAATAAGTAAAGATAATAAATATCAGTATTTGTTATGAACGTAAATTACGTACAAGAAGTTGTGTTCAAATGAAATAGGCAATATCACGCTAGCAGCAGATACGCACGGCACGTTGCGTCGCGCGTGCTTCTACACATCTTTTGATCTATAATATTATATGGTTTTTCTCAGTAACAAAATATATTCGTGTGGGATAAAAAATAAAAATAATAATGGAGAAGACTTGACAACTTAATATTTCTAAAGTAATTTATTAATTTTGCAATTGACTTGCTATACTTTTACTTAATAAATCAAATCGTGGTGAAAAAAGTGATCACCGCAAGCGGGACTTGAACCCACGACCTTGGAATACCGTTCCGTAGCCAACTGAGCTTATTTCGGTCGTGCTAACAGTAACCAATTAGACCACCACAATCGTCACTCGATTGAGTTTACGTCACATTTTGACGTACAACGCCGTCTATCGAGAATGTTTTACAACAATCTCGATCAGCCACATAGTATTCTTTACAGAATACAATTGGGCTGAAAATAATGACGCGACTTTTATTATTACTAAAGTATTGATTTATTAACTTAATATTTATTCTACCTTTAAGTACAATAAAACAGATTTAGATTTTTATTTATGTGTAGTGTAAAAAGAATACTACAAATTATTATATAGAGTGATAAGTGTAAAATTATGTGTTATAAGTCCTAATAACTGAAATTACTATCTAAATAGGAAATAAATATTAAAATCTTTTTGGGAAGATAACATTTTAATAGCTTAATAAATGCTTGCAATGCTCATTTACCATCTAAAACACGGTTTCCGTATAACTGGACCATATTATTGAGACTGCGCTCTCCATCCGCCCGTCCATCTGTGACCACGCTGTATCTCAGGAGTAGAGATAGCTCGTTTATAATAGGTTTTTAATTATTGGTAGTGATTGCAATCTCTAATAAAAAAAATTATATATAATACACATATCTAAAAAAAAGTGTGAAAATAGGTTTACAAGTGATGGAGAAATCGGAGAACATCATCATCATCATGCCATCTGCTACCATTCAAACATGGTAATATTTTCTTTGCTTCATTTCTGGTGAACATATTATTATTTAAAAAAAACTAAGCCAAACCAGACACCAAAAGAGACAAGTTCTATACTTGTCTGTTTTGGTGAAGTCGGTAAAAATAGTGGTTTGATGACATATAATACTGCCTCTATAATAAGGATAAAGAAAATATCCTTACGTACTCATGAAACATTCATACATTGTATCCGTTATGCTTGGAATTATTTATCGAGATTATCATAACAGACGCTGACTTGTGTTATTAGATGTAGACCCTTCCTATTAGAGATCCTTACCATAAATTAATCCCTATAAATGGAAGACAGATTATTAATAATACGATTAACGTTTACAGTAGATATTAGTGTAATCTGTATGATGTTCTCCAGATCTGTCTAAATGATGTTTTAATTAAAGCTCTTATTACTTATTTGAGTAATAGCTATTAACAGCAAATTAAACTCAGTATCTATATAATATTACTTACATGAAGATACAAATAATATAATTCGGTCCGAAATGTCAAAGTGGGCCACGAAAAAAATCGTGATATGGGTGTAGCGGAGGTCCATCCGAATATTTTTTACTAAAGCTGTAAGTCTTTACTCTACCATCTTTCCTTCAGTTCTTTTTTACGTTACAAAGTCTTGTTTGACACACAGAAAATTCTTGAATTTTTTGAATTGGATATTCAATAACTTTCATTCGTTCAAATAAAACCACTTTTGCGGAATGTGGATATCTAGCCCATAAGTTCTAGCCCGACGTTTCGGAGACGTTGCAGTCACCATGGTCACGGGTAGGCCTATGATTTTTTTAAATTGATATTCAGAGTAGGATAAATAGGTACATCATGACTACGACCTTGTCTTTTTAGTCCTAGAATGTTTAACTCTGGCTACTTACTTCACGCTGAGTCCATACTTAGTGTTAGCACATAGAGGTTAGTTTCGGGATGTCCATTTTCGTCTAAAGATGTTTTCTGCCAATAACATACCTAGGCAGAAAAGATCTTTAAAACATCTTTCGTGCTGTATAGCCATAGCTAGCTGCCATAACTCTTACATCACCTTGGTAAGAGAACGGGGTGACGATACTTTTATTCTTACCTCACTATCACACAGACATAATTATTCTTTATGTTTTGTACTATTTAAATTATAAGACTTATATTTATTCCGCATACAAGTAACTTAACTTACTGACTTAATATTTTTAACCAAAAACATATTGATATTATTTATGATTTCCTTACTAGTTAGTCTTAAGACATAACCCGTAAAATATTCAAAGTAACAAATCTAAACAAAACATTGTTTGTTTTCGCTTTAACTGTTGCGTTGGCTAACAAGTGGGCCAATGTTGCTATTGTAAACAAACGGTGTAACTTAAGTGTGTTTGTTTAAATCACTGGTAGCTGAGAAACTGTAAACAAATTCTCACACTGTGCATTAATTATGAACTGATGACAAGGGGTGAGAAATATTGTCTCAACATCCTCTAAGTATATCGTTTTTGTAGTTAACCCTTTTCAAATTTAGTTCTGTTATAAGTTGACTAATTTTTTTTAACCATAGCATCACAACTTAAAGTTGTACGTAGGTTGTAGACGTATTAGACTTAAAATAAATATTTATACGTAATGATGCTGTAAAAACCAGCTAAGGGATCTTCTACAAAAATAACATCCTCTGTAAGAGACGGAAAGCTTGAAATTAAAACCTGTGCTAACACGTCTGGTAGGCGCGTCACAGTAGACCATAATCCCTCCAAAAGTGAAGGAGCCCCGTGCCCGTAACATTAATTGGCTATACGTTTATGAGGGTGAGAGAGATAAGCTGATGCTGACAACATGTTTCTGCTACAAGTTATAGTTTTAAATCAAATCACTTGCAGCGCCCCAAAAAGGGAAAAGGAAAAGGGGTGACAATATTTTTAATACCAAAATTTTCAACAATCCAAGTTTCTTTATTTAACGTTAACTATCAAAGAAACGTGTAGTCCTCTTACTTATTATAAAACAAAGCCGTTATTTTTGTATATATGTCCCTATGTGAGCTTATATCTTTAAAACTACGCATCGGACTTCAATGCGGTTTTTTTTAAATGATAGAGTTGTTCAAGAGGATGGCTTTTTTGTATAACTTGGTAAATTTTGCTGCAAAATTCCATGCGTACGAAAATGTGGGCAACAACTATAATTCATGTAATAAGACCTCGAAGAAGTGATTCAAATCACAAACCAAGAAGAATTCATAACGCAATTAAATGTGTCTATTACAAAACAAAGTAATTATGAATAAGGTGTCTAGAACAATTTTACACAAAAATTCAAGGATACAATTACTTTAAAAGCTCTTAATATCTTTTTAAGAATCCTTATCGTGAAAGGGGTACTAAACAAGGCAAGTCACGAACATTATTTAAAAAAAGGAAACAAGTACGAGTTTACTTGTTTCGAAAAGGCGGACCGTTGCGGCATCAGATAACGGCAGATTTGCGGCCGCACCATTAACAAATTACCTCTTTAAAGCGCTCCTTTGAAGAAATATTTAGGCTTATTTCTTACATTATAGTTTCTTTTCTTTCTACATATGGTCGCGTGCTTTCGTGCGATAATATAAAAATGAATATACAGAAACAGATGTTAAGACGCAGACCGTAAATAAAGGTACATGGTCATGTAGGAACTTCTTTTGTATACGTTATTAATCTAGTAAATATTACCAAAGTGAAAGTTTAAGATTGTATGGATGAATAGAAGTGTGGATGTTATGTGTATAGTTACGTAGATATTTGTTGGTTTTTCACGCATTGGTGCCAATTCTACGTGCAAAACTAAACTTAACTAAAAAATGAAAACAACTGTTGGTGTATATAAGTTAATTGGCTATTTTCTTGTGTACATTTATATAAATTATTATCCATCCATCCATCCATCAACCTTTCTCAGTCCACTGCTGGACATAGGCCTCCCCCATAGAACGCCACAACGTGCGGTCTTGCGCTAACTGCATCCAAATTAATATCATTAGTCCGTAATAAACAGTTTTTTATCAAGAAGTTTCAGTTAACATTACCGGATTGTGTTAGCCACACCATCAAAATTATTTTTTTAGTTAAGTTTAGTTTAGTTGTACGCGTAGAATTGGTACCAATGTCTACTAAATGGATTTTTACTTCACAGGTGTATAGCTTACAGATCGGATTAACATTATAATTAAGGCTTTTATAAAGTTAATTAGAGTGTTTGGTAAGTTTTCATATTAAGTATCGCAATAAATGATGTTTTAAGGCAATAAAACTTAGTTTCAAGTGGAAATATTATTAAATTTATTATGCTAGTAACCAAGTAGCAAGGCTGTAGGTACAAACCAGGGTAAAACCGCGGGAACAAGCTAGTGTATTATAAAACAGTTTATTTCTCTACGATAAACCTACATAATATTTACGGTCAACAACAAGGTCCTTAGTTCTACTTAACCGTACGTTGTTTTAAAGACATTAATGTAGTCTTAAGAGGATACCAAAATAGCTTCGTGCATTTTTCTACGTACGAAGTTTTCATTGTTTCTTTAGATTGAATGGCTAGAGCTAAAATTTTTAAGTATATGTTTTTTCAATATATGATCTAGGATCGTATAAACTCAGAAACGCGATTGAAAAAAGTTTTCTCGATAGAAAATCTTAGCGAAACAACCTCTCTATATCCAATTTTTTATTTTTTTCATTTGTCGGTCTATTATCGCGTATTAACTAATGAAATAAATTTAAAAACATAAGTAACTATTATATATAGAAACACGTAAATCAGAATTAAAATATATTTAGTAGATTTTGAGTAAACAAAAAAAATATCCCTAATTCTTCATTTTCTATACCTACTAGCTGGGTCAATATGTACATGTCGACGATAATATTGATGTAGGCCCTTAACATAATATTATTTTACAAATTACGCTCGCAGTACTTACTTGTTAAATATTATTATGTTTGTCACTAGATTACCTCTACGCTACTTAAGCCAAGATATATGTATTATACTAAAGCTTTATAAATATCTATGTTTTAATTATAGTTATTTTAATAACAGTACTGTTTGTAGTTGTTTGTTTGTTCTGCGTCTGGGTGTTTCTATGTATTATAAGTATGTATTTACAAAAGAAAAGTAGTATATGTAGTATATATCCGTATTCTGGTACCCATAACACAAGCATATAAGCTTAGTTTGGGACCAGAGGACGTTGTGTGGAATGTCCATGAATATTTATTATTCTAGTTCATTTGTGTAGAATAAATATAAAGGAAATTCAAACTATAACAGTCAGTAGGAAAAGGTTTTGAAAGAGTTTTGCAGCCACCTTCGCTACGATTAGGACCCATTTGTGACTACAGTAGCCAAAACACTCAGTCAAGCATGTTATTATGGTGTTTCACAGTAGAAAATGTTGATAAAATGTAACTAAGACTCATATTTTTGAGCATTTAACTTCACTAAAATGTCGTAGATATACAGTTCTGAGGATTTATAATGATTGTTAACAGGATACCAAAGTAGCTTCGTGCATTTTTCTATGTACGAAGTTTTCATTGTTTCTTTAGATTGAATGGCTAGAGCTCTAATTTTTAA
Organism: Orgyia antiqua; assembly: GCA_916999025.1. Classification (NCBI taxonomy): domain Eukaryota; kingdom Metazoa; phylum Arthropoda; class Insecta; order Lepidoptera; family Erebidae; genus Orgyia; species Orgyia antiqua. The sequence goes on from OU779862.1 coordinate 29,531,504, forward strand.
GTATATGTTTTTTCAATATATGATCTAGGATCGCATGAACTCAGAAACGCGATTGAATAAAGTTTTCTCGATAGAAAATCTTGGCGAAACAACCTCTCTAATTTTTTATTTTTTTCATTTGTCGGTCTATTATCGCGTATTAACTAATGAAATAACTTTAAAAACATAGGTAACTATTATGTATAGAAACACGTGGATCAGAATTAAAATATATTTATTAGATTTTGAGTAAATAGGAAAAGTATCCCTAATTCTTCATTTTCTGTGCCTACTGGCTGTGTTAATATGTACGTGTCGGCGATGATATACGATAATATTGATGTAGGCCCTTAAAAACCGCTATATACGTTTTACAAAACCTAAATATACTGGATTTTTACTATTTTATCTGTTTGTGTTTCTCAAGTTATGTATAACGGAAAACCCGGTTAACGGAACGAAAAGTCAAAACCTGGATGTGTGAATCGAGCCATCGTAAGTATATTAAAAAAATTGGTCAAGTGCGAGTCGGGTTCCGTACCATTATCTATGCAACATAAGGCACGTTATTAATAAATGAGCAAACAACACACACAATACTTAATTAATCACGTTTGTTGTATGAGAGCAAGAAACGGTAAAAAAATCATGTTTGTTGTATGGGAGCCCCCCTTAAATATTTATTTTATTTTATTTTTAGTATTTGTTGTTATAGCGGCAATAGAAATACATCATCTGTGAAAATTTCAACTGTCTAGCTATCACCGTTCTTGAGATACAGCCTGGTGACAGACGGACGGACGGACAGCGAAGTCTCAGTAATAGGGTCCCGTTTTTACCCTTTGGGTACGGAACCCTAAAAATACAATGTATTATGTTTTTTATTACTTCACTTTACACCTTCGTATCAGATGCATTTTATTTCTTCACGAGTTGTAAACGTCAACACTACAAAATAGGTTGAATTGGAAGAGTAAATATAATACGATGTAAAGACATAAATCTGTGAGCAATCTGTGGGTCGGTTACTGCAAAAGGACTTTGGATGTCCTGCGCGTCCAGTATAATAACGCCTTTAGGATGCTGTTGAAACTGCCTCGTTTCTGCAGTGCTTCGGGGATGTTTTCACTGACGCGTACGGATGGCTTTCACGCCTTAATTGGGAAAAAGACATCGTTGCTGCGGAGGGTGCGGGACAGTCACAACAGCATCCTAAACACCGTAGCATGGAGTTTTAATTCTCCGATTTTAAAAACATTAATTTTAAGAACACTAACCACTACTAACACTATGCATTAAGATAATACATGTAATACTAACCAATATTATATTTACTAATTATTATTTATAATATTTAATTAATTTATAATATATATTTAATTATTATTTATAATTTATAATATTTAACCAATATTATATTTACTAATTATTATTTATAATATTTACTAACCAAGCGAAGCATTAATAAAAATGTTGCAAAATCAGAGAAAATTTTGTAAATTCCACGCGTACGAAGTCACGGACCACTCTTCTTCTTCTTCTCCAGCCCATTTACGTCCCACTGTTGGACACGGGCCTCCTCCACTTTGGGAGGGATTATGGTCTACTGTGCCGCGCTGACCAGGCGTGTTGGCACAGGATTTATTTTCGAGTTTTCCGTCTCTCACAGAAGATGTTATCTGTGTGCAATATCCCTTACCTGACTTCTACAGCACCGTTGGGAGGAGATAAGGTGGTGACACTTGTATTCTTAATCCGTCACCACACGGAGAACTTGTGTGTAATGATTTCAAATTACAAGTTTACGAAAATGGCACCATTTTGTTTATAATATTTGATAGAAAGATAGAGCAGTTTTGTTAAGTGAATTATTTAAATATGCGGTTGAAAACTAACCCATTGCAATATTAATATTTTTGGGGCGCCAGGGCAGGAAACCTCCCCGTGTGGCCCGCCGCTTCCCGTTTCGGAAGCCGTGGGTCCGGTGCGTCCTGGACGGCCTCCAACAACTCTCGGCCCTAATGTGCCGAGACGTTTTTGGGGGTTGACTGATGTCCTGCCGAGTTGACCCCGTGTGTCGGGGGTCGTGGTATGGCCGGCCTGCAAGGCCGGCGGCTGCGCATTCACTGCGTGGCGAGTGCAGTGCGGTCGCCCTGCTCCCGGTACTATTCTGGTGATCAGAACTGACTGGTGAGCGGGGTTGCCGCATACGCGGCGTTTAAGCACCGATTTATTGGTGCAGGAGTTCTGTCTCCTCTGTCTTCCCCCTTCGGGGGTTTGGTATAGGAGTTCAGGCTCCGTTTGGTCGTCCCCTTTCGAGGGAAGCGGTCCCTTCGTGGACGTGGTTTGTGGGCGCAAGTACTGCGCGGCGCGGCGGTCCCTCTGGATGCGTTAACTCGTGTTCAGGGGGATGCTCCCTGATGGGGCAACGTCGGGCGACCTGTTCCAGCTGTTGCGTGTCGTTGATCACGTCTAGCGGCGTGATGGCTGGGACAGGGGGCTTGCCTTAACCGGCCGGCCCGAGACAAGGAAAAGTCAATAACACCCAACAGATAAGTTGTAAAAATCCTGCGGAAACTGTCCGACCTCCGCAAGGTTCGCCTAAGTATATAGGATTGTGCAAGTACAGGGGGCTCTGCTTGCATCGACCACCCCTTCCCCCATACTCGTGGGATCTAATATGGATTTAAAAACCAAACTAAAAACCAAAAACCGAAAACCAAAAAATAACGACGAAACTGGCAATTCTCAAAGGACAACTGACGAAGATAATAATAAACATGACGAAACTGGCAACGTGCTGTCTGACGCATCCTCTGCGGATGTTAGCAGCGATGGCGTGACCCGGGCTTCAGCCCGTCAACGAGAGGCGAGAGTAAGGCTCACTCGCCTCTACCTTGGTGAAAGCGGGCCGCTGCGGCTGTCGGAGTCCGACAGTAGCAGCTGCATGTCTGTGGAGGACCGCTCGCGGTCCTGCTCGCCGAGGAACTCGAGCAAGTTGAGTGGCCCTAGCCTCTATCGGAAGAGGCCGCTCGAGGCACCGACGTCTCCAGAGAAGGAGAAAAAGAAGGGACGCGGACGCCCCCCGACCACCGGGGAGCAAACGGAGCTGGCGGCCGAGGTGGCCGAAAAGAGGGACACGATTGAGTCCCTCACCAGGAAAAATGAGCCGGCAATTGGCCCCAAGCGGCTCCGAGGAGTCGACGAGTTACGTGGCGCGGTGGACTCCGCCCTCGGCGTGATCTCGTCGGTGGCGCGGAAGTCCTCCCGCATGTCGTGCCAAAACGTGGCTTCAGTGCGGGTGGCCATGTCCGACCTCGCTGACTCCTTCAAGGAGCTGGCGGAGCTGCGCGACGAGGGCGAGGAGCTGAAGCTCGTGCGCGCTGAGTTGGCGGAGCGGGGGAGGCAGGAGGAGCTGCTCCGCGCCGAAAATGCGGAGCAGAGAAGGCAGACGGAGACGCTCCGCGCCGAACTGGCGGAGCTCCGAGTCCGGCTGGAGGTGCAAAGCCGGACTGCCACCACCGCCAACCAAGGGATGACCCGCGAGGAGGTCGCCTTCTTCATTGATGCCAGGATGGCTGGCATCAGCGACCGCCTCCTCCCGGAGCAGCGCGTCCGCCCTTCTCTGGCGGCGGACGCTCGTCGAGCGTGGGTGAGCGCCGAATCCGCTCCCGCACGCGCTCCGAGCGTCCAGATCGAGGACTTCCCGGCCCTTCCTGTTCCAAGGCCGGTGCAGTCGCTCCCCTCCGCCCCCGCTGCGACCCAAGCTGCGGGAAAGAAGAGAGGACCGAAGAAGAGCATGGCGGCCCGGGAAACGCAGGCCGCCAGAAACCAGACGGCCGCTCCGCCAGCCGCAAGACCCGCGTCCCAACCCGCGGTGACCAACACCGTCCAGCCGACGTCGCCTCCCCAAACCCAACAGGGGGAGGCATGGAACGTCGTGGCGCGCAAGCCAAAGGCGCCACGGTCGGCGAACCCTGCTGCTGCGCCTGCTGCTTCAGCGCAGCAGCAGAAGAAAAAGAAGGGGAGGCGCGGCCGCAAGTTGCGCGCCCCCAAAACTGCCGCGGTGGTGGTCACCCTGCCGCCGGACACCTCGATGACCTACGCGGAGGTCATGGCCAGGGCCGAGAGCGCCATCCAGCTCTCCGCCTTGGGCATAAACGGTGTGAAATTCCGCACGGCCCGGACAGGGGGCCGTGTGATGGAGGTATCCGGCGTGGACAAAAATAAAAAAGCCGATGACCTCGCGGACAAAGTCCGCGAGGTCATCGGCGATGTCGCTCGTGTGGCCAGACCGGAGCAGTGCGCCGAAATGCGCATCTCCGGTCTGGGGGACGCGGCCACTAGTGAGGCAGTGGCCGCGGCCGTCGTAAATGCGGGGGGCTGCCGCCCCGACCACGTCAAGGTGGGCAACATCGTCCGCCCACCTGGCCGCCCTGGGACCGTCTGGGTCAAGTGCCCTGTCCCGGCGGCCAAGAAGATAACCGACAGTGGACGCCTCACTGTCGGTTGGTCGACGGCCCGGGCCGCGCTCCTTGACGCGCGGCCGCAGCGGTGCTACCGCTGCCTTGTCCCGGGGCATGTGGGGGTGCAGTGCACGTGCGAGACGGACCGCAGTGCACTGTGCTTCCGATGCGGGCAGCCGGGCCATAAGGCGGCAGCCTGCACGGCGGCGGAGCCCTCCTGCGCGATCTGCGCGTCGGAGGGCGCCGACTCTGGTCACCGTCTGGGCCACAAAAAGTGTCCAGCGGTGGCCAAGAAGAAGCCCACGCGAGCGGCGAAAAAGACGGGCGGGGGCAAACCTAACCCCCCCGCCGCGTCTTCGGCAGCACCTCAGCCTGGTGCTGCCCCGGAGGCCATGGACACCGCCGCCAATTAAATGGCCAATAGGGTGTCACTACTGCAGGCGAATGTTAATCACTGCGCAGCGGCCCAGGATCTTCTTCTCCAGACCGCTGCGCAGTGGCAAATAAACGTAGCCATAGTCGCCGAACCGTACCGCGTCCTAGCCCGTGACGACTGGGTGGGCGATCGCGACGGTTCGGTGGCTATCGTCGCCTGGCGACGCCGTGCTGCCCCCCGACCCTTTCAGAGGGTGCTGAGGGGCCACGGGTGCGTGCTCGCGTCGCTGGGCGACGTTGCAGTAGTCGGCGTGTACTTCTCGCCCAATAGGACTCTCGCCGAGTTCGAGCGTTTCCTCGTCGAGCTCGGCGACCTAATGGCGGAAGTGCACCCCACCCCTGTGGTGGTCGCCGGAGACTTTAACGCCAAATCCCGGTTGTGGGGATCTCCGGCGACCGACGCTAGGGGTGACACCCTCGAGGAATGGGCGGTGTCCCATGGCCTCGTTCTCTTAAATACGGGGACGGTCCTGACGTGCGTCCGGCACACGGGCGGGTCCATAGTGGACCTGTCGTTTGCGAGCCCCGCCCTCGCCCGCCGTACGAGGCGGTGGAGGGTGGAGGAGGGGGTGGAGACTTTGTCGGACCATCGTTACATACGGTTCGACCTGGTCCCATCCCCCGCGGACGCCCCAGCCGTCGAGTTCGACCGTCCCCTGCCGGGAGAGGGTCCTCGGTGGAGGCTGAACACCTTGGACCCAGAGCTGGCCACCGAGGCGGCCATAGTGGAGCGGTGGATGGCGGGTCCCAACGGGACCCGCGTCGCGAATGTGGAGAGCGGCCTGGACGTGGACGCGAGATGTGAGCGGCTCTCTGGAGCGCTCTCTCGCGTCTGCGACGCGGCGATGATCCGGGCGGGTCCGACCCCTCCGCGCAAGCAGGTGTACTGGTGGAGGCCCCATCTTCAGGGCCTCCGCGCCGAGTGCCAAATGGCTCGGCGCCGGTACGCCCGCAGTCGCAGGAGGGCCAACAGAGACCTCGCCCAAGAGGAGGTACTGCTCGCCGCGTACCGGGCCGCGAGAAACGCGTTCACCGCTGCCATCAAGGCCGCCAAAGCCGAGGCTTGGCAGGAGTGGCTCGAGGAGGTGGAGAGAGATCCGTGGGGGCGCCCGTATAAGACGGTGATGGAGAAACTCCGTCCAGCGGCGCCCCCCCTGACGAGAACCCTCGAGCCACTCTTCGTGGAGCAGGTGGTCAGCTCGCTCTTCCCGGCGAGAGGAGAGTGGTCGCCGCCGAGGATGGCGGCGGCGCCACGATTCGACGGACCGGCTGCGGGCGAGGAAGTGCCGCCCGTGTCCGAGGCCGAGTTAGGGGTTGCGGTCCTCAAACTCAAAGAGAGGAACCGCGCCCCGGGCCCGGACGGCGTCCCTGGGCGGGTCCTCGCCCACGTGATGCCGGTCCTCGAAGGTGAGGTTTTGTCCCTCATGTCGGAGTGCTTGGCGTCCGGAAGAGTCCCGCGGCGGTGGAAGTCCGGGAAGCTCGTGCTTCTTCCAAAGCACGGGCGACCCCCCGACTGTCCGTCGGCCTACCGTCCGATCGTCCTTCTCGACGAGGCGTGCAAGACCTTTGAGAGGGTCGTGGCGGCACGCCTCGTCCGACATCTGGAGACGGTGGGCCCGGATCTAAGCGGAAATCAGTTCGGGTTCCGCCGCGCGCGGTCGACGATTGACGCCGTGTCCCGACTGAGGGACCAAATGGAGAAAGCCGTCTCGCAGGGGGGGGTGTTGTTGGCAGTGTCGCTCGACATTGCTAACGCTTTCAACACCCTCCCCTGGGCGACAATTCTGGAGGCCCTGAGGTACCACAAAGTTCCGTGGTACCTCAGGAGGGTCCTGGCGGACTACTTTACGGACCGGGCCATTTTCTACCCGGCCCGGGATCGTGTAGTCCGCCGGGACATGTCGTGCGGTGTTCCACAGGGGTCGGTGCTGGGCCCACTCATGTGGAACATTGGATTTGACTGGGTCCTGCGCGGTACCAATCTTCGGGGAGTCGGCGTCATATGCTACGCCGACGATACCCTGGTTACCGCGCGGGGCCCAAATTTCAGAGATGCCGGTGTCCTCGCCACGGCGGGCACCGCGCAGATTGTGAGCCGCATCAGGGCCCTCGGGCTAGAAGTGGCCCTAGAGAAGTCCGAGGCCCTATTCTTCCATGGGCCTCGGGCAAGGCCCCCCCGCGACTACAGCATTGTAGTGGGAGGGGCCTCCATCGCCGTCGGCTCCAAGTTGAAATACTTGGGGCTGACGCTGGACAGTCGGTGGAGGTTCGGCGAGCATTTCCGGGCGCTGGCGCCGAAGCTGGTGGCGTGCGCCGGAATGCTCGCCCGGTTGCTCCCAAATTGCGGGGGGGCCGGTAGTGTCGGCCGCCGCCTCTACGACACGGTGGTGCGCTCGAAGGCGCTCTACGGAGCGCCCATCTGGGCGGCTGCGGCTCTCAGCGCCGAGAACTCCACGCTGCTGCGGCGCGCGCAGCGTGTGATGGCGCAGAGGGCCGCACGGGCGTACCACACCGTGTCGCTGGAGGCGGCATGTGTGATTTCCGGGAGCCTCCCCTGGGACCTCGAGGCTGGGGTCCTGGCGGGGGTTCACCGAAGGAGGGCCCTGATGCGGCAAGACGGAGTGGAGCCCGCCCCCGACGAGGTCGCTCGCTGGAGAGGCGAATTCCGCGACGACCTCTTCGGGAGGTGGGCCTCTAAATTGGAAAATAGTAGGGTGAGCGCACGGCTTCTCACGGCCGTGCGCCCAGTATTGCGTCAGTGGGTCGAGGCGCCGCACAGGGTGCCGACCTACCATTTGACCCAGCTCCTCACAGGTCACGGCTGCTTTGCCAAGTACCTGTGGGAGCTGGTGGGAGTAGAGTCGGCGCCCGACTGCAAGAGCTGTGCGTCCGGAGCCGTGGACACGGCCGAGCATACGCTGGCCGTGTGCACGGCCTGGTCCGCTCAGCGCGTCAGGCTCACTGACGCAATAGGCGTGAATTTGTCGCTGCCGGCCGTCATCGCCTCGATGGCCGGCAGCAGAGAGTGTTGGGCCGCCGTCGCCTCGTTTGCGTCCGAGGTGATGGCGGCCAAGAGAGAGGCCCTGCGGGAGCGCGAACGCGCGGGCCAAACATTGCCCCCCCGCAGGGCCGCGGGTAGGGGTCGTCGGCGTGCAATAGCCGGCGGCCCCGGCCCGCGAGGAGGCCACGCGCGACGGGTCAGGGGACCTGTCGCGCCCAATGTGGCGGACGACCCCTCGCCTAGTGTTCGGGCGAGGGGTGACCGTCCGACGGGGGGGCACGTTGCCCACCCCGTCGCAGTGAGCCCCCACTACTAGGGGGCCCCCCGTGTCGGGTCGTGGTCATACCTGAGTGACTACCACGGCCCGGCAACGGGCGAGGAGGACACCGTAGGTTTAGTTGGTAGGCTGGGTCGAGAGAAATTTTACTCCCCGGGAGTCCAACACGACGTCCTCCGGCTGCCCCTGCAGTCGGGGGGTAAGTGCGTAAAAAGCATTCCTACGAAAAAAAAAAAAAAAAAAAAAATATATTAATATTTTTAAGAACACGTCCATTTATATTAAAGTGGTAAGGCCTTAGTTGCAGACCGCTGCGGCCGGAAAGGAAGATTTACTAAATCTGGAGGTACGTTAACCACACAATAACATTTTTAAATATTGAAATGTGCTTACTCTTCGCAAGAGCATTGCAATATTTAATTAATAGGTTTGAGGTCGGATTAAATATTTACCTAGTTATTTAATAATCTTGCAATTGACTTGTTATGCCTTTGTGTAATAAATTAAAATTTTATTATAGCAGAAAGTTTAAATTACAACTATAATTAATTAAATTTTATTTAAATAAATAATTAAAATTGCTATAATTAAATCACAACTAGTGCGGCTTGAACCCATGACCTCAGAAGTCTATATCGTCGCTCTAGTAACTGAACTATCATCGCCTCTGCAGTCATTAAATAGTTATTAATTATGTTAGGTTAAGGGCCTACATCAATATCATCGTATATCATCGCCGACACGTACATATTAACACAGCCAGTAGGCACAGAAAATGAAGAATTAGGGATACTTTTCCTATCTACTCTACTAATTCTGATCCACGTGTTTCTATACCTAATAGTTACCTATGTTTTTAAAGTTATTTCATTAGTTAATACGCGATAATAGACCGACAAATGAAAAAATAAAAAATAAGAGAGGTTGTTTCGCCAAGATTTTCTATCGAGAAAACTTTTTTCAATCGCGTTTCTGAGTTCATGCGATCCTAGATTATATATTGAAAAAACATATACTTAAAAATTAGAGCTCTAGCCATTCAATCTAAAGAAACAATGAAAACTTCGTACATAGAAAAATGCACGAAGCTATTTTGGTATCCTCATAACATAATATTTTCTAACACTTGCGCGACTCATCTGTTTAAATAATACTTTTTACGGATTTAGACGCGTATATTTGTTTTAAATTTGTTACAATTTGTTAATGTATTTTAGAAACTAAAAAATTTTTATTGATTTTATGTAGTCTGAGCACAATGTAATATGATATAGTTTATAGTAAAAGTCTATCTTTATGGTCAATGTAAAATTAAAATCGAATGTGAGTAAACCCTGTAATAACTGATCGTAGAAGACACATTACAGCTCAGTCTCACCCGTGACCATGGTGACTGCAAAGTCTCCGAAACGTCGGGCCAAAATTTAAAACAAATATACGTCTAAATCCGTAAAAAGTAGGTTTATTTAAATATGTTAGGTTAGTTAGTTAGTTAGTTTTTTTTTATTTGCAATTACAATTACAACACAAACACATTATTATATAAACAGGTAGCCATAAAAACTTTAACAAGTTTGTCTCGGCTACGAGTTAGTTAGTTAGTTAGTTATTAGTTATTAATTATATATATAATTATTAATTATGCAGTTATTAATTAATTTACTAGTTTTTTTAAGTACATTTCTGCAAGCTGCTTACGGATAACATATTTGGCGTTTTCAATAAGCAATCTAGGATTACGGCAACAAAATTATGGATTTGTCTGGTTTTAATAGCGTCAATTGAGGATAAAAGTTTTGAAACGATTGCTTGCAGAAAACCGGAGTTTATCGCGATAACATGATAATTAAAGTAAATTTTTATTACCCTAACTTTTTTTAAGTAAAATTGCTACATTAACAGCAGTGACATGTAGTGACGTCATATCCGGGTGGTGTTACGGATAGCGCAGGCGCAGGGATGCCACCGGAAGCCGGAAGTTGTGGTGTTGCGGCGCGCAATCTGGAGTTGGATGGCGGGAAACACTGAATCAAGTGCAGCCTGAGCTTTCTGGTTTATATATGAGACAAAAATATATAATATATGAATAGATTTTCTTTTTTATTTTCATTTTAACAATAATTTTATTGTTCTCCATTGTATTTTCTTTGAAACTATGTGCATTGTAAACTTAAAACTAATGTAATCTATATTTTTCTTAAAGTAGTCGTCCTGATTATTAATATGAAAGTTTGTTGTCTATATATTGCACTTTCATGCCACGCCAAAAGAACCCAAATGGGTAGAAGTGGGAAGGTAGGTACATAGACATTCCAGAGCTTTGAATTTCCACGCATCGAATTCGCTATTTAATTGTAACTGTAACTTTTAACTGCATTTGTACATATTTTAAGAAGTTTCTAATTTAAGGGTTATTTGTGTATATCTAAATATAATACTATAGTTTTGGGATGGATCCGAGGGCTTCAGCTCTCTTGAATAAATACGTGCCGTTCGTAAGTTTCTGTCAATTTTGTTTTCCTCTAAAAAATAAATATTTGTATTTGTACTTATTGTACTTATCTATATATTCTAAAATTGTATAATATTAAGTACCTACTGTAATATTGTTAAGATATACAGTAAAGAGTATTCTATAAATCTATTTTATAAATACAAATATAACATATTGAATATTTTAAAATGTACCTACAGTATTTGTGTGCAGTATATACTTTATGTAACAACGCAGATCTAGAGAATTGCGAGACACACGTCGAAACTTCCACTTGAAAACTTCTTTGGAATAAAGAGTAAATCCTTGTTCGTAACATAAAGCACACCAGGGAGCGGTTTTATGTCTTCATAATTGAACAAAATTAGTAATTAGAAAGCTTTCACATACGAGTAAGTACTGCTTAAACTGAATAAAATAAAATTCTACAAATAATTGAAACACAAATAATAATTATATAGCACCGCTTTATTGACGATAAACATAATCATATTACATTAGATTGTTACGTAAAACCACATGGTAAACGACGAAAAAAGAATAAATAAAAAAAAATACAATACATGTAATAAAAAAAAAATTAATAAACACTGGCCATTTGCCAGTTATGCCACACAATTTTGTAGACTACAGCTATGCTATGATATAAACCTTAACAGCTATAATAGATACAAAAAAATTAAAAATAAATACAAATTAATGTCAGAATTGTCATTCAATATGTCATAAACGTACCAAAATTTGTATAATAGTAACTTTTTGTGAAATAAAAGACATATTATTGGTGTATTTGAAACTAAGAAAAAGTAATTAATTTATAGTGCCGTGAATTTGTAAGAATTATTTAAATGTACTGAATATGAATCCTCTATTATCAAAGTTGGTTAAAAGAGTAGCACCGATTTTAAGAAGAAATTTCCACAAAAGCATAATCCGCCGAGATGAATGCGGTTCTAAAGGTGTCCAGCTTCACAGCGAGTATGAACTTAAACCGATAGTACAAGAAAGTCATACACTTAGGCAGCAGGATAATGAGGGACGTCAAATGTTGTATGAGTTTGGGATTTACGTTGCTACATGTATGCCCAAATACGTCCAAAAAGTCCAGATGCAGCACAACGGTGAATTAGAGATTTTAGTATCACCTGATGGAATACTTCAAGTATGCAGCTTTTTGCGTTTACATCATAATTGTTGCTTCAGTCAATGTACAGCAGCCAGTGCAATAGACGTGCCCAGTAGAGTATATCGATTTGAAATATCTTACATGCTACTTAGCATTCGTTTCAGTGAAAGAGTTAGAGTCAAAACTTATACTGACGAACTAACCCCATTACGATCACAATATGACAATTGGAAGTCATGTAACTGGTTTGAAAGGGAAATTTACGATATGTTTGGTATCATTTTTACCCATCATCCCGATTTGAGGAGAATTTTAACAGATTATGGATTTAATGGACATCCATTAAGAAAAGACTTCCCATTGGTTGGTTATACCGAAGTACGTTATGATGATGAATTGAAAAAATTGGTTTATGAGCCAGTGGAATTCGCTCAAGAAATGCGACAATATCAACTGTCTACTCCTTGGCATTATTTAAATAATTTCCATGAAGGTTACAATACTCCTCTTCCCGAGGAGAAAAAGAAGTCCTGAATTCTATTATGTACCTGATCCTTGTATCATAGCTTGTGGTTTATTAAAAGATTTACTAGTGCGTTATTCATTTTGTATCTCATCTTAACAAATAAATATTTCATACATAATATAAAAGATATTTTTAAAATGTGTTCGGCATCTACGAGTAATTTATTCTTTGCCTGATAGTAACCGATTGAAAACGCCATTACATTTTTCAACTTCACCTACCTATTTTTTTTACTATAGATGTTAGTACCCTGTTGAACAAAGAGAACAATTGTATTCTAAATTTTGTACTCACACGGACATATTAGATTACAAACTTGTTTAAATATAATCTCTTTATTACATTGAAATCTCCTTAAGGAGTCTAGCATTCTTCGAATATTGAATAAGAACGATTGAATCCTACTCAATTGGTAATGAGCTTTTGTTCTTAGACAATGACTGCTCGATGTACATACCACAAAATAGTAACTCACCAGATGGCAGCCTCTCTAATGCCTCAATTAATAACTTGGAAATTAGCGGAAAACGAGTAATTATTCTGACTGGATTTCATTAAAGTGGCTTCTGAAGTTCAACTGGTGGGGCACTGAAATTGAATTTCGATTCCTCATTAATATGCAGTTAACGTCGGATTTTATATTATTAGCTTTCGAAAAGAGAATACGAAAAATTATTTTATAACTGGCTAATGCAAGTGGTTTCAGTTTAAGATTGATTTTAATTAAACTCACACTCAGCTAAATTGTCAAGTAGTTTTATTTAAATAAATTGCGCAAAATTTTAGAAGGTTAATGAATCATGTCTAAAACTGTACAAAGTAGTATTGCTGAAAAGACAGTGCCATTAAGTCCAACTGTATTTTTAGCAAAGATTTATGTAAAAGAAAATCCGCATTGTAGACAATTAATTACTGTGAAAGCTTCAATTACATTTAATTCAGATACTGAAAGATCCCACAGTAATTGTTATCAAAGGAAACATTTAAAATAATTATGAGTAAACTCCCCCGAGTAAGCTTACTTAAATAGACTGAAGCCCGATATCTTGATACGCGGTATTATGATTGGCCACTTGATCATTACTGACGTATTTCAGACTAGATAGACAAAAACTGACTAAATACTGGTTGGAGCTGCAAGTGTTCCATACCAATATAATAATATACTTACCATCATGGCATACAGTCATGTCATCTAAGCGTATCATCAAGTTATACAATAACTTTGGTTGCTTGGGAGCTTCCTTAACCCTGGAAAGATAATCTGCGTCAAATTCACGCATCGGCTTTAGAAAACATGCTCTCTCTTTCAAAATAGCGGGATTTCGTATTTGTGCGTTTAGGACATTTCTATTGGAGCTAAGAGCTACCGAAAAACATGCAGAACCATGAGGTAAATCTTACCGATTTTGATATATGACGCCTGTATGCGTGAAAAGTACGCATGATTATCTTTAACGTGACTTTTAAGACTAAAATGTATAATTATGATTTTGTTATTTGTCCTATTTTTATGCTTTAAATCTATTTTTTTATTATTGTTTATTGTTATAAATGTCAATACAGAATTAAACAACAATGGTAAGTAGGTATTTAATGGAACACAGTAGTTTGGTCGCTCTTTTACTAAGAAAAATTGAATTCTCCCGTGTGGCCTCCATTGGTCAAGCACCCGATCCCAACAATGAAGACAATAATGCAGAGTGTTCAAGGAAGCTTTTATATATTAAAACTAGATAGAATATCTGCTGCGAGAAGACTATATCAGGAAATTTAGAGCTGGAAGACCAAAGTACAGACCTGCTGTCGATCAATCAGATCTCTTATCGGGCTCCTAATGAAACCTTAGCTTTAAATATTATTTGAGTTACTGTTTTTAACTTTTATAACTTTTATATACGGTATAACATGAGTAGACCAAAAAAGAATGAATATATATACTAAGAGTGATCTCAGTGACAGAGAAAGTAATAAATGAGAAGCTGTATTGATATGGTCATGTAATCAGATAAAAGAACGGTAATTATTATTATGAGTGTTTAGCAAAAAACTTTGGAAGAAATCAGGAGTGAACGAAGACCAAAAGAAATAATAATGGACCATATGGAAGACAAAATAATAGAAAAATAAGCAAATACCGATATGACGGCAGACAAAAAAGCACGGAAGAAAACCACAAGTTTTGCTAAGTCTCAGCAGTGGGATATGGGCAGGAAAATGATAATTTGTTTAGGATAATATCCTCGCACTATTTTTGTGATAAAAAGGTGTGGCTATTTTAGTAATAAAGTAGTTGAATGGTGAAAAAACAAACATTCATAATTTTTGGTACTTTCTTCAAGAGTTCCATATAGTTTACTTATTGTGCTGATAAATAAATAAAAATAGATTATTTCTAGTTATTTAATATTTGTATAAGTGTGGTAATGTATAATAACAGATATTTTATTCAATATACAAATATATCTCAATATATAAGCAGATAAAAAACATGCGTGCATTTCACGCATGATTATCTTTTCCGTACATCTAAATAAGATTATCTTTCTAGGGTTAAGAGGGTACTGTACTTTTAATTTAGGTATTTGCCTTAGGTATTGCTATTCCTATTTCAAAGCGCCGCGATGAAAGGGACAAATATAGCTGAAGCAGATTTTACCTACAAATTCTTTGAAAAAAAGACGTTTCGTACTCCCCATTTTTCTTTGCGAAAGTTAAACCAATTTTATTGTTTTTACGCTATATTATAGATGAAGAGTATATCTATGCTTCTATCACTTTCTTTTTTGGTAAAACCTTACCAAATATGTGTGATAGTCGCTGCAACTTTACCTAAAGAAAACCGAAAAAAAAGCATATTTTCGTATGGTCATATTTCTTTTAGTTATTATGTTTTGAAAAAAAGAAAGTGATACAAGTATAGATATACTCTTCATCTATAATATAGCGTAAAAACAATTAAAATCAGTTTAACTTTCGCAAAGAAAAATGGGGAGTACGATACCCATATTTTTGTATGGAGCATAATTTGGTATCGTGCCCTCTTAAAGATTTATTGTATTCTTATAGTTAGCACTTTTTATTATGGTTTTTTTTATAAATATTCATGGACATTTCACACAACGTCCTCTGGTTCCAAGCTAAGCTTATATGCTTGTGATAACACAAGCATATACGCTTAGCTTTTGACCAGAATAAGGTACCAAAATACGGATATACTACATATACTACTTTTCTTTTGTAAATATAGACATATAATACATAGTAAATACCCAAACGCAGAACAAACATTCAAATCAAATCAAATCAACACTCTTTATTGCACACGAAATTTTACAAAATATTAACAGTGCTAACAGTTTTATAAGGTACAAATGGCGGTCTTATCACTATTTGTAATCTCTTACAGACAACATTTGTATGTCATTTATAAATATCACACAAATGATTGTCCCAAGCGGGAATCGAACCCGCAACCTCGTGATCGGCAGTCCGCTACATGAACCACTCCACTACGAAGCCCGTCAAGTTGCAATAGGGATTCTTAATCCGAAAATTTTCATTTCCGTAGCTATCACGATTCCTGGGATACAGTTTGGTGACCGACAGTCAGTGTCATTCCAGTAATAGTTGTGCCTTTTGATACGGGACTCTAAAAATGAAGGATTCTTTTCGTCTTTTGTCTAATTTTGTATATAACAGGGACATCTGCGTAAGAATAACGGCTGAGTGGAGAATTGAATGAACAATGGCCACAATCGAGGCTCAGTATGTGGCGCGCACTCGCCTCTGTCGTTCGCACCGTCGCGTTCCGCTCTCCCAAGAGACCTAATAAACTTCATTCGCGCGTACTAAACTTTGGAGTTTCTACGCTTCTGTTGAAACAACATGGATGCAATAAACACTTAATAGGCTCTTAAGAATAAAGGATGAATAGTTTTAAAAGATGCTAAACACCGTATTCTTAATACGTATATAGCAAACAAGGTAAGCTTGCACCGAACTTTTTCCATTTTCTTTTATAATACAAATATATTATTTTATTTTCCAAAATTGTAACTTGAAATATTTATAGGTAGGTACGTGGTTAAATTCTTGGGATTTTAATTTATGTTATGTAGTTCAAAATATTCACGGAGATTTCACACAACGTCCTCTAGTCCTAAGCTGAGCTATAAATGTTTGTATTATTAGTACCAAAATACGAATGGACGACATAAACTACTTTTTTTGTAAATACGTACTTATAATACACGCTCAGACACAGTATAAACATTTGTATAGCGTATTAAAAATACTATATTACCGGCTAACACTCACAGTTTTGGGATCGAAGATGTCGACCCAGGTTTCGAGCATATCCGATGCTCATATAGCCGGTAATATAGTATTTCTAATATGACTCAAACTCACGAAAATTTCAATACGAAAATTTGTATAGCAGTTATAAATATTACACAAATGATTGTCCGTTGCGGAAATCGAAGCCGCAACCTCGTGAACGCCAGCCCGTTACATGAACTACTAGATCACGAGGCTCGACAGTATATATTATTGTTTAGTAGTAAGCCAATTAATTTAAAGTCATTTCAATTAAATAGAGAATTCTAAAGAAAGTAATCTTCAGCTTTAATAATGACTAGTTTAAAGCTATACTGTTACCTTTTAAAGACTCTAAACAACCCTTTAAACATTAATTTCCTGCGGAACAGTCAAAGTTAGCACTTTCGGTGTTAATGAAGTTTCTTACCGGCATTTCTGGAAAGTTGTTGGTATATTTAATTAATATCTATTTTACAGTACTGAATAAGTTTTTTAAGCCGGTTTGTAACGTAAGTTAGAAAAAAAAAACTACTGCTTGGAAAAAATAAATAAAGAAAAAGTTTGATCGTTCGGTTATTTAATCGGAAATCAAATAGATAACATTAAAATATGTGTAATTTATCTTAATTTCATTGTTTTTTTAAATTTTTAACACATTTAGGAGCGTGTTATTTCCAAGAAGGTTATAAATAGGGAGTAACAAACAACTCGGGAACATAGATTTGTTCCAAGGCAGAGCCGCCCAGTTTATGGTTTAAAAGTAAAATAGTAAATAGTAGCCTTGCTTTCTCTTTTACTCCAGTTCAAAATGAAAGAGTTAGAAAGGCTACTAAATAGGCTATTTGTCATTTATTTTTCTTAATGTGTTCAACTAAAAATAGAAGCAGGCCGGTTTCGTTGTATCGAGTTTTACGTCTAGATCTATATCCTAAGTCTATGGTTATTTCACATTCAACTTGACGTTTAGATATTTTTTTAAGGAATCTCAAGAACAAAATTTATTCAATAGATACTAACTAGCTGTTTCCTGTGACTTCTCACACGTGAATTTTAAAACAACTATACCAGTTTTAGCAATAAAAAGTAGCTTATATTATTTTTGCTAGTTCTAGGTTCTGCTACTATAGTGTGTGTACCAAATCTTATTTAAATCAGTTCTGTAGCATAAAACAGCAATACAGAGCTACTTTCGTATTAATAATATGAAGTACCGTACAGTATAACCAAACCGATTTAAAATTATGTAACATTGTGTTGTTACTTGTTACTCATGTACAATGTACATAAGGAATTAGAGACCCTTATTCCACAATGTGTAAACCCAACCCATGTAGCAAATTAACCGTCAATAATTGTGATTAAGTCAGCGGGACCACTGCATCGGTTGCTAATTTCCTTGCTAATGGATTGAACTTTAGACCCTTGCTTACATTATGATTTATTTTCTTGATTAAAATGTTAACTTTTATATTTCTATACGCGCAATAAGCTGCTAATTAAAAACCGGTCAAGAACGAGTTGGACCCGCATTGGACGGGTTCCGGTACCGTAATGATCATAATATATTCGTCACACCAAACCACAACTAACAGGACTCAAAACAATGGGATAAGGGCAGGAGAATTAAAAAAAAACACAAAGATTTCTACAGGGTCGGTGACGCGCGAGTGATACCTCTGGTGTTTCAAACGTTTATAGGCTACGGTAACCGCTTCCCATCAGGTGGGCCGTACGCTTGTTCGCCAATTTAGTAGTATAAACAAAAAGAATGATGATGAGAATTTGTCGTCATTGCGTCGACTGATTCTAAGCCAGATTAGGGATGTTGTACACTGATAACATCCTCTGTGAGAAATAAAACTCGAAAAATCCTCATGGCAACATGCTTGGTTAACGCGACACAGTAGGCCATAATCCCTTCCAAAGTGGAAGAGGTCCATTCCATGCCCAACAGTAGGACGTTAATAGGCTGTAGAGAGGGGTTATTTAATCTCTAAAAATTTAAACAAAACTTATGTTTTGAACGGTAAATATTTCGAAAAATAAAATATTAAATATAGGTACATATTTCTGTTTAGCTACCATAAGGATTTAAGTGTTAGTTCAATATCAAACTACTTAAAGCCGTATAATATTTATCTATATCACAGATAGAAAAAGTTTATGTGGCTCTTTCCGCATTAAATAATGATAGGCTAGTGGTTTCAGGGTGAATCATAAAATAACACCCTGCTTATCTCACTTACTTTGACCTTTAGTTCTACTTACTCCCTAGACAATCATTAGTTTTACGCCCTGTATTTGTTTATGTTGTTTGAACGCTACAATCATGGTTCTAGTCTCTGCAATCCATATTACTATATTAACTATAATATTATCTACTTAGTTCAAAAACTAAAAAATACGCTTGAAAATCCTGAATATTTTATTTTTATTATTGCATTGTCACCAGTCCTTATTAGGTGTGCAAAATTTCAGATCAATCCGTCTACTGCAAGTGGCTGAAAATCGCTTTCAAAGATTTTAAAAAAATCCGTTATATAGAATAACACATTGATAGATACATACGAAACATATAAAAGCGTGTTAAAATGATTTAGTACTTCTGTCATTGATACGAGAACATTTTCAGTTAACAGTAGTTGAATGCAAAATATGAGTACTTAAATCGATCATATAGGATAGGTACCTCTAAGAGGAAGCGTGAAAGTGGCGCCAGTAGTAGAAAAGTTGAAAGGGAGCCGTCTGTCCTCGTATGGGCACGTAATGTGTGAATGTGAATGCTGATCGCCAGAAAAGGAAAGAAAGACCAAAGAAAAGATAGATGGTCTGTGTGAAAGACGATATGAAAGATAAAGGAGTTGTTGAGAGTATGACTGCTTATAGGAGAGGCTGAAAGGAAAATATGTGCTGCGCCGACCCCAAGTAGCTCGGGATAAGTGCAGGAAGAAGAAGAAGAGGTATATGTAGTCGTTTGCATATGCTTGCTATATATTAAATAGTAATATTACCATCTTGTAATCAAATAAAGCAATTGTACTTAATATTAAAGTTTAGGCCACGAAATAGCGTCTGCCGGCCACTATGAAATTTCCGACAGCGTTTCTAAACTTAGTTCCTACTGCCAACAAGTAACTTGAGACAGAGCTAGACTAAGACAGGTCGCTTGAGATAGTACACAACAAAGCAAGTTTCAGAAATTACTGCGATTACAAAGATATGAATAGTTCATACTTACTAATTCATCAAATACCTATAAAATCTGCTTACCATCATTATTCTCTAAAACTACTATTAATTAATAGAGTGCGTAAATGCGTATATATTTGAGCAACCTAAATATTAAATAAAAAAAAAACAATGAACATAAAATGTAAACCATGGAGTTTCTTGTCTGTTCTTCTCTATAGGATCCCTTTTTAGTACAGATGCCTAACTTCTGACGTTTTAGAAGAGTTTGTTAATATTGCTTATTTGACATTAAAATAAAACTTTAACTTTGACTGTTGTATGCGAATTATTAAGAGTAAAATTTATTACTATATAAATATATCACAAAAAGATTTTTGGATAATTTTAATTTAAAACCATGTTTCGTTATGGTACACAACATATTCAAATGACAGGTGTCCACAAATATCTAAAAATGTTGTACCGTGATATTGCTCTTGCAAAAACAAAATAAATGTTAAATAACATGTTGCCAATAATAATTGAATCCGGGATTATTATTCGACGCGAATAATCTGACCCAAATGTCATGTTTCCTTATATTTACCATGTCTGTACATTTCATTACTTTTCTGATTAAAATCAATATCAGTTTAAGCACTGACACAATTTGATCAAATTTAACCTTTCTAAATATTCTAATTTGAAACAATAATAGAACATGCCTTGCTTTCTCTTTTACTCCAGCTCAAAAAGAAAAAGTTAGAAAGGCTACTAAATAGCCTCTTTGTTATTTATTTTTCTTAATGTGTTCAACTAAAAAAAGCAACAGGCCGGATTCGTTGTACCGAGTGTTACGTCTAGATCTATATCCTAAGTCTATGGGTTCACTCAATCAATGCAAAAACGTCAATTAGTACTTGTTTCTATATAGTATAGTAATTGTTTCGCAGTTTTCGTTCGCAGGTTCGTAGCATGTTCGTAGTTTATGCGCCCCATAGCTTCTGCCTATCTTATGGCAAAAAGGCTTAAAATATTTACGATTATTTCACAAAGCCTCTATGGCTTTGTGAAATAGATGTTATGATGATGATGATGATGATGACTGTCAGTTATTTTGTTGTTTATTAAAGTGATGTAATAAAGAGTAAAAATACATTATTCCAATGGTTATAGCATTTATGAAAAAGTTATCTTAA
This sequence comes from Orgyia antiqua, assembly GCA_916999025.1. Classification (NCBI taxonomy): domain Eukaryota; kingdom Metazoa; phylum Arthropoda; class Insecta; order Lepidoptera; family Erebidae; genus Orgyia; species Orgyia antiqua. The sequence goes on from OU779862.1 coordinate 29,552,501, forward strand.
ATATGAAACCAGAAAAAGCACTCCAAATCCGTTTATATTTATGAGTCTAGAATCTATCTTATTATTCAAGATATCCTTAGAAAAAAAAATCTTCTTTGAACTGAAAAAATATTTTTACTATCCTATTTTATGTTGGCTACAAACGTCCTTTAGTAGAACGACATCACTTAACAGCATTCAAGCGAAAAAATCTTTGCGATACATTTTTATCTAAACGCACACTCAAAATAACACTCTTCATATCAATACGAGTGTATAACAAAACTGTGTGTATTTTTCATGTACATAATATCTTCGCGGAAAAGTAGTTACCGGCGTACAATCACATCCGCTCTCATTTTTACATCGTCAATGCTGTTGTTATGATCTAACTTGGTATGAGTACTCGATATATCTATATCGAGAATCGTAAAGTAGAATCATTATCGATGATTTTAAAAGCTACGATCGAAATGTTCCTTCTCGCTTACGTATCATAATTGCCTATGTTTGCAAATAAAGAGACGAAACCCCATCGAGCGTTATTCACGCGCCATGTTGTGGTTTTATGTTGATGTGTTGTATCGTAACATCTTTAGCATCGACTGTTTATGGTACTGAGTTTTAGCTATATGCCTATCTGTAGCAAATGATATCGTTCAGATATTAATACAAGCTATAAAATGTTCCTTGAAAGCTAATGTTATAAATCAATCTGCTTTTTTATGATGTGATGATAAAATATTTTAATATCGGTAATACAATTGGTATGTTTAGAGAATTAATTGGAGTATATATATATCGATAGCCGTAGATATACAATGTCATATCTGAAATGCTGTATTGAACAAAATTATTAAAATACATTGTTTAGGACCTAGAATCTCTACACTAGGATTCCCTGTGTTGTAGAGAGTCCTTATGTTATAATCTACCCAACCTCAATGGGAAGAAGGCGCGATGGTGTGATGACAACGATGATAATTTTATTAACGCCATAGTATGTAAAAATGGATGGATGGATGTATGTAAGGATTTTATTGCTTTTTCACGCAAAAATTACTTAAATTTTTTCTTAAGGGCCTACATCAATACTATCGTATATCATCACCGACACGTACATATTAACACAGCCAGTAGGCACAGAAAATGAAGACTTAGGGATACTTTTCCTATTTACTCAAAATGTACTAAATATATTTTAGTTCTGATCCACGTGTTTCTATACATAATAGTTACCTATGTTTTTAAAGTTATTTCATTAGTTAAAACGCGATAATAGACCGACAAATGAAAAAAATAAAAAATTTGAGAGGTTGTTTCGCCAAGATTTTCTATCGAGAAAACTTTTTTCAATCGCGTTTCTGAGTTCATGCGATCCTAGATCATATATTGAAAAAACATAAACTTAAAAATTAGAGCTCTAGCCATTCAATCTAAAGAAACAATGAAAACTTCGTACTCTTAAGTTTTTTTTTGAGTTTTGTAATATCATAGGAAAATTGTTTTTCTTTTGATCTTCATATAGCTTATATGTATCTAAGAATAAAAAATAGGCTATATCATCACTGCAAAAGCCAAAGAGAGGGGCTAGCTAGTCTTATTTATATAGTTTAATAATCTACTTAATTTAAAAACTAAAAAACTAGCTTGTAAATCCTGAATATATTTTTAAATAATTGCATTGTCATCGATCATCGAGTCACTATTCTAGTTTTATATTGACGGGCTTCGTGGTGGAGTGGTTTATGTAATGGACTGCCGATCACGAGGTCGCGGGTTCGATTCCCGCTTGGGACAATCATTTGTGTGATATCCATAAATGTGTGGGTGTTTTCTATGTATTATAAGTATGTATTTAGAAAAGAAAAGTAGTATATGTAGTCTATCCGTATCTGGTACCCATAATACAAGCATAGAAATATAGCTTACTTTGGGACCAGAGGACGTTGTGTAAAATGTCCTGAATATATTTATATTAGTTCTATGCTACCCACTTACAAAAAAGTTGACAGTTTGTTTTGTCAGAGACATAAGTTCCTGTTGTCACAATGTTGTCACAATCGTAGTAAACAATTAAGATATATTTATCTGATTCTATACATAAAGCGTTTTTATGTGAAATTATCTGATTGTATATGAAATGCATGCATAGAAACACAATAATCTTGGTGACATTGGTGCATTTTTCTATGTACGAAGTTTTCATTGTTTCTTTAGATTGAATGGCTAGAGCTCTAATTTTTAAGTATATGTTTTTTCAATATATAATCTAGGATAGCATAAACTCAGAAACGCGATTGAAAAAAGTTTTCTCGATAGAAAATCTTAGCGAAAATACCTCTTTCATTTCTTATTTTTTTCATTTGTCGGTCTATTATCGCGTATTAACTAATGAAATAACTTTAAAAACATAAGTAACTATTATATATAGAAACACGTAAATCAGAATTAAAATATATTTAGTAGATTTTGAGTAAATAGGAAAAGTATCCCTAATTCTTCATTTTCTGTGCCTACTGGCTGTGTTAATATGTACGTGTCGGCGATGATATACGATAATATTGATGTAAGCCCTTAAAAAGTAGTCTTTGGTAAATTTTCTCTACAATCTGTATTTACGCAACTCATTTTTAAAGATTACTTGGTCACATCATCATAATGTAAAATAATTGAAGTAGAACTTTGAAAAGTTAAAATCATTATGAGGAATAGGTGTTATATAAAGTTGCAGGGATAAATGCATTTGCATGCGATACAAAACTCATCTCAAAATAACAAAATACAATAGAAAATAGAACCTGCTCCTTTTTTAAGTCGGTTAAAAATAAATAAGTTCAACACATGAGGGCTCAAAATACACAGTAATAATAATTATTACAGATAAAGTTGTCAATCAATTTTAAAAACAAGAATTTAAATGACCGCGAAAAAGTTAATACATATACCGTTTTTATTTCACAATAGCTGTTGCCCGTGACTCCGTCCGCGTAGAATTTGGAAAAAAAATTTTTTCGCAATAAAAGGTATCCTATGTCCTTTCTCAGGGTCTAAAGATTGTCTGTGCCAAATTTCATCTAAATCGGTTGAGAGGTTTAAGCGGGAAAGCGTAACAGACAAACAGACAGAGTTACTTTCGCATTTATAATATTAGTAGAGATCACCATAAACTATAGAACGTCGTCTGGGAGAGATTGCAGCCCGCAATAAGACCGCCTTTTGTACCCATGACATGTCTAGATAAGTAAGTTTTGCAAATCATTATGGTGTGTAATAAAGAATATTTTATTTATAGCATTGTTGATCTCCATGTGCCAAATCAGAATACACAAGTTAGTTTTGTTACACAATACTATTAAATCATTGTACAGAAAAGGAACTACGCCTATTGACTGCATTAGAATAGAACTACTTTATTGTACAGCAAACAAAAATCTACAAATTAAAATTGAAATTACAATACATTTTATACAATTGGAGGACCTATCGCTCAAGGCAATCTCTACCGGACAACCGTGGAGTGAAATTAATGTAGGAAGAGTATGATGTTGCGGGTAGAGAGCAGGCAATTATTGTCTTTTTTATATTGTCTTTTTTGTGTACTTTGTAAAATTTCTAAATGTATTAGTATGTAAATATGGCATATAAATTATTTAAAAATAACTGTTAGTATATATACATAATTATAAATAATTGTTAGTATATATACATAATTATAAATAATTGTTAGTATATATATAGGTAATACACTAAAAAACATGCTTGAAAATCCTCAATATTTTTTTTTATTGTCACCGGGGAATATATTATTATGTCTTAAAGTTAAGATCAATCCGACTACTGAAAGTAAGTGAAAATTCCTTTCATAGATTCCGTTACATAGATTAATAAATATATTGATATATACGTTACAAGCTAATAAAAACGTGGTCATTATTTTTAATTAGAAAAAATCTCATTTAATTACATTGTTCGCTGCATTTATTGAATATTATCATTTATTTTTTTATAAATAAACTAGCAGTTGCCCTCTATTTCGTACGCGTAGAATTTAGAAACAAAACCTTAACAAATTACACAAAAAAGCAATTCTCTTGAACTACTTTAACTATTAAAAGAAACCGTGTCAAAATCCATTGCTTAGTTATAATGATAGTAGTCCTAATAATGTAAAGTTATTTTTACAACCATTAACAAATTTGTGAAGCAGTAGTGATAGGTAGGTACAATGTATTTTTAAGTGTGGCAGTTTTTGTTACAGATACATAATATCAAAGAAAGTTTCTTCCCAAACACAAATCGCATCTTTGCAACAGTAAATTATGCAGGAGCCTTGGTGGTCTATATACTTACTGGCCATATTTATGCTTGGACTTGATTCAAAGCTCGTAGGTGGGTGTGCATTTCAATTTTAAATTTATGTGACCTATCTTCTAGCATTCCGAGACATTTATTTATGCGTTTTAGGTATATTATAGTTAATAGCACAGATTTACCGGATGTATTGCCCATGACTATATCACTCAGTCGGCTTGAAGCCACTTACATATTTATGTGTTCGTGAAATATGTATCTATGTGTGTTTCTGATACAGGCTATACGTCATATGAAATTTCATTATTCTGTGAAGTATGATTTAGCAAAGCTAAAGTTACGTATCTTCAAGATTGGACGCCAATATACTTTCTGATATATCTGTGGTTAATAGTTAATACTTTATTTAACACTTGTCAGAATCATAACCTTAGGTTTTTATTTCAGGAGAAGCATTTCAACCAGAATTTGTGGAACCTTTAATGAACCTAACTGTGGCTATCGGCAGAGATGCTACATTCAGATGTTTAGTACAAAATCTTGGTGGATACAGAGTAAGTGACATACATTATTAAAGGTAAACAAGACTTCCTTCCCTTCCTTTCTAGCCCTAACACGACCCATTATTGGGCACCGGCCTCCTCCACTTTGTCGGGGATTATTATCTAATGTGCCGCGCTGACAAGGCGTGTTAGCACAGGTTTTTTTTTTTATAATTTTATGGACATTTCACACAACGTCCTCTGCTCTCAAGCTAAGCTTATATGCTTGTGTTATGGGTACCAGAATACGGATAGAAGACATATGCTACTTTTCTTTTGTAAATATATACTTACTTTTAATATATAGAAACACCCAGACGCAGTACAAACATTTGTATGACCGTTAGAAAAATCACACAAATGATTGGCCCGAGCGGGAATCGAACCCGCGACCTCTTGATCGGCAGTCCGTTACATAAACCACTCAACTACGAGGCTTTATTTTCGATTTATCCATCTCTCACAGAGGATGTTATCTGTGTACAATATTCCTTAGCTGGCTTTTACAGTATGCTTGGAAAAAAAGAGATGGTGACATCTGGTATTCTGAATCTGTCACCACACGGACAAATTATAAACAAACAAGACTATTAATTTGGAGTAAATTTTCTGTTAAGCACAAACTCAATTTACAGGTGGGTTGGGTTAAAGCTGATACTAAAGCTATTCAGGCTATACATGTTCATGTTATAACAAATAATCACAGAGTTGGAGTATCGCATAATGGTCAAACAGTTTGGAATCTACATATAAAGAACGTCCAAGAAGAAGATCGAGGACAATACATGTGTCAAATTAACACCGATCCAATGAAAAGTCAGGTAATACTTTGATTACTTTATTAATTTTAAGCTACAGTCATTTTGTATTTTTCTTACAACTTCGGTTTTTCTGATAGCCACGCATTCGTACTTGTCTATATAAAAATTCTCTAGTCATAATTTCAGGCAAAAATATTTTTCTGCTTCTGAACAAAATCCTATCTTTTGGACCCCAACTTTTTGCTGGATTTAGAATTTCACGTAATTTATGACCATTGCAATATTTAAGTATCTGCACAAATATGCCAAAGATAATAATAAAACCATAAATTCCTAACGTAATAAATAGTACTAGCCTGTCGCAAGACATTTGCAGTGATTCTATAAAATACGAGTAGTCAGACTCTCTGAAATTAATGATTATCCAAGCTCTGTATAAAATTATCGATAGTAACATTGGACTCAACATCCATACTAAATTCCAAAAATAGTTGGATTTTATACCAATCATAAATGTTATGTCATCATTATGTTTACGTATACCATAAATCCAATACAAGGACACAGAAAATAACAAGCTATTAACAATCTGCATGATCTCTGTTGCATCTGCTAGAGTTGCAGTTAGATCTGAACACAAATACGGTAATGTGCAACATATTATAAAAATCATTGTAATCATATTAAAAAAATTACTATATCTACGAGATATTTGACTAGATTCAAGTACTATATTAGATAGAAATAAATATATAATCCAAAAATTTACATACAAACACAAAAAGCTAACGGAGAACCAGCTTAAAGTCGAAATGGAAAGAAAATCAAAGTATATCAATATCTCTGACATGGAAGCAAAAACAGGAAAAAACATACTATCACCAATCTCAATAACATTTTCTTCTTGTCCATTGTAATAGGACATAGCCCTAATTCCAGTGAAAGCAATCAGCGCAAACATGAAAGATACAAAAAGTGAGAACAAACAACTTGTGATAGCAGTCATTGTAGCTGGACTTCGGAAAGAAACATCACGTGACAAATTTACCAACATCCCAGTTCCAGCACCAACTGACAAGAAACCCCTAGAAACAGTATCAAAACAACTAAAAAAGTTATAGCTGCTCCATTTTAAAGTGATTTTTGTGGCATACCAAGTACCATTGTTACATAATGCTACACAAAATAAAACAAAAATGACTATACCAATGTAATAAGCTAGAAACTTCAATATGCCTTGGATTCTCTTTTCCCTCTTCATGGACAGAATATACACAGATAAACAAACCATAGTAAGCGCAATGCTTGTTTTCCATGGTCGATAACATTCTGAAGGTTTCAGCGAACAGTTATTGCCTATTTCGCGCTCAAAGAAATAATTACTTGCTGTTTTTATTCCACAATCTTCTTCAAATAAAAACTGAGCTTCTAAGCAGTGTTGGAATACGGAGACATTAATTCGTTTCACCATGCATTTGGCATGGTCGAATTCACTGCAGCTGAGCCAAGGTGGTTTATCCATTGCGGCATAGAATATATATAGAAGGTGCCATGCTGATAAAACTAAGATATAAATTGCTTTTAAGAAAATAATATAGTATGATGCATAACCAACATTTCTAAACAATGGAAAAAAGTCCCACATAGTGAATGCATTGCAGTTACTGTACTGGCCCAAACATATCTCTGAGTAAGCCAATGGTAATCCTACCAGAACAACTGATGCCGTCTGCATTGCCGCATGGGTGTAAAATCCATTATGTGAGATCTCAGTTGGACTAAAAACGATTGTTATTTCATTTAACATCCATGCCCACAAGATTAATCTGTAGTGACCATAGCTTCTCCACCGACTTTTTATTTCAGGGCAGTAATATCCATCGACTACAGTTTTTGCGTCTTTATTTTTCATTTCAATATTTTACACCACACTGATTACATCATTGTTTTCTTTATTACACATTACTCATGACCACATAGATTTATCGATTGCGTTTAAGTAATAAATTATCTTATCACGTCAAAGCTAAACGAGTATCTCCCACGAGAAATTAATTGATATTGCACAGGGAGAAAATTAAATTGCAGTTTAAATAAACATTTGGAAGATAAAATGAATTAAGCCACGCAGACGGGAGAGCGGGCGTAACGCAGCGGGTAATGATACGTGCATGGTGCAGCTAAATTATTGCTTTGTGATGTAATTTATACCCGGACCTGATAACGATATAAATCACCAGCGACGACGGCTCTAGGTTTCGACTACAATGTTGACGCAGCATGATGCCAGTTAAAACAATGTTCTTTTGATAGTAGTTAATTGTTTTATATTGTTTAGCAGAAAATGTTTTCTTAATAATGTTTTATTGGTGGAAAACATTTATAACTTGTCATTAACACCAATATTATCTCATATGAGTAACATTATTTTTGTGGTTATCTAAGTGTTTATTTTTTACTGTCAGATGGGCTACCTAGAGGTGGTAGTGCCACCAGATTTTATACCAGAGGAAACTTCAGGCGATATTATGGTACCAGAAGGCGGGACGGCAAAAGTAGCTTGCCATGCTAAAGGTGTGCCAAAACCCCGGGTAATATGGAGACGAGAAGATGGAACAGATATTGTAATAAGAAATACGAATGGCAGCAAAACAAAAGGTTTGCTTATTCTTACTATAATTTTAATATTCGATATTAACACTAAATTAACTCTGTCTGTTGCGCTTTCACCCCAAAACTATTTTAATTGAATTTGATATACAAATTTTAATAGCTGCTGATTATTTATGGTATTTTAAATATTATAATAACGTCTATTTTCAGTTGCCATGTACGATAAAGAGGTGTTAAATTTGACAAAAATATCTCGTTCAGAAATGGGTTCGTATTTATGTATTGCGAGTAATGGTGTCCCGCCCTCCGTCAGCAAAAGGATTACTATCAAAGTACACTGTAAGTAAAAAACAACTAAAGTTCAAAAGCCATCACAATAATCATAGCTGATTTTCCAGTGAAAGATTTTTTCGTGACTTTTCTTTAAACAATTTCCTCAATAAAGACGTAATTTTTGGTTAAAATTGTTTGATTTTGTTAAATATCATAAAAAGAAGAAATATTTTTTGACAATTAGGTATTATTTTACGCAATTGGGCATGAGCAATGAGTATAACACAATTTCCCACGAACACGAATTTCCTTCTACAGCTTATTTAGTTCTCTACAATTTCTAGTAATTGTTATTTATCTTGGTAACTTTCAGAGATTTCTTGTTACTAATGGTGTTATTTAATGTCAGCGAATAGTAGCGTTTAATTATTTTCCGGCTATTAAAGACTGTTGTGTCTTTGCGTCCATTCAACCGAATATTTCGCTTTTATGCAAGATTTAACATTTATTACATTAATTTCTTCAACAAAATGTTAGAAATTTTATCTTTAAATTTTCGTTTAGTTAAAAGGTTTGAGTGTTTTATCTTGTAACTTTTTTTTTTGTACAGTTCACCCAGTGATACAAGTGCCTAACCAACTAGTGGGTACTCCATTAGGGACAGACGTCACTTTGGAATGCTACGTGGAATCTTCACCGAAGTCTATTAATTATTGGGTTAGAGATTCAAGTAAGTACAATTTGATTAACTAACTACTAACTACTAAAGTTATTTATTGATTTTTGCAATTGACATGCTATGCTTTACTTAACAAATCAAATGATGGTGGAAAAAATGACTGCAAAGCAATCTGGATAGATGGCGTTGTACGTAAAAAATATATAAACTCAACCGAGTGATAAATGTGGTGGTTAATTTGAATGTTGCAAGCACGACCGCAATAAGCTCAGTTGGAAAGAGCTTCGGAACGGTATTTCGAGGTCGTGGGTTCAAGTCCCGCTTGCGGCAGTCATTTTTTCCACCATAATTTTATTCGTATCCACTGCTCAAAACATCTATTAAATCTATACCTAATGATACTATTTTTCAAAGTAGAAACACTTTTTATGTTTAATTGAACTTTCCTGCAGGAAACTTTTTATAAAACTAGGCTACTTGCTGCATTTGTATAGACTAAACTTGTAAACCTTTACTTTTGTTAATTTTACCTTTTCAGTGTTTAGTGTTTTGTATATTATATGTATGTGTAAACTAAAAGCTACTTGAAAATTCTATTTGATTCATTGGTACAGTTGATAGTGTATACCTACACACAATGCAGTTCAAATACCTATCTATCTTAATAACACAATTTGTTTTGTGGAATTGAACTCAAACACAGTTATTTAATAAGAAGCTTCTCCATATACACATACACTAAGCCACAGTGTGTAGTGTATTTACCTCGTTTATATAAGTATTAAAACCATAAATTTGTCTCATATTTTTTATCTACCATGTCATCCTATTTATATTCAGAATTTATAATTGTCACAATTTTATGTTGAACTAATTGTTAAATAAAAGAGAAAACCAAAGAATATTTGGTTTTACTCAACGTAAAATTGTGACAATTATCTATACTTAATATTATAAAGCTGAAGAGTTTGTTTGTTTGTTTGAACGCGCTAATCTCAGGAACCACTGGGCCGATATGAAAAATTCTTTCAGTGTTAGATAAGGCATTTATCGAGGAAGGTTACATAACATCACGCTACGACCAGTAGAAACGAAGCAGTAGTGAAAAATGTTGCAAAAATAGGGAAAATTTTCTAAATTCCACTCGGACACAAAGCATGTCAAGTGACATATATAAGTATAAGTGCTCAAACACGTTAACTCGCGGGCGCGTTGGCGGGCGCGGTCGCGAAATATCAAACATATAGCGTATATAACAAGTGTTCACATACAAAACGCACGTGCGGTCTAAGTAGCGGGCTAGCTAGCGGCTGCCAAACATATAAAACATACAAATATCAAACGCATGAGATGTTTGTGTCACGTCACGTGTACGTGTTCACGTCGAACTAGCGGCGGAGCACGCGATTTACTCGCGACGTCAGGTAAGTTCAACCAGCGGCCGAACATTTGTTTGCCCGTTTTAGCTATCTAAAAGTGACAAGTTCAATAGAATCCATTGAATAGAAGCTGCTAAATCGTTACTTATAATAAGTTCTTTCGGTTTATTTAGAATTAAAGGTAACTATTAGCTACATATTAACGATGTGTGATGAATTGGAGGTGTTTGAATTTTTAGAGAGCGACGATGACGAACAAAACACTAGTGGAATGCGAAATAAGATAAATAAAAATAATGATATTATTAATGAATCCAATATGTAATCAAAGCAGTTGACAGTCATTCTGGTATATGCAAAAAAATCTTGAAGGATGTTCTCTCAAATTACTACTTATACAAAGTATGAAATTCACCATACCGTTGTCTTCTTTATTAATTTCATGCACACCAATTCTAATTTTTATCATCTGCCACTTTAAATATGAATTTTCGGTTAAAAATATAAGATCGTCATTCATGTTTACAATCTCTGACAACATGTCAAATCGCACAAACGCCTAGCGGTCAACGTGAACACTAAATCGCCACGTCTCCGCGCCCGCACCCGCCACCGCGCCCGCGCCTTTCAACGTGAACAAGTACTAATAGGTGTTGCCCGCGACTTCATACGCGCGCAATTTAGTAAATTTTCCCCGCTTTTGTAACATTTTTCACTACTGCTCCGCTTCTATTGGTCGCAGCGTGATGTTATATAGCTTATAGCCTTTCTTGATAAATTTACTATCCAACACTGAAAGAATTTTTCATTTTGGAAATGTGGCTTCTTAAATTAGCGCGTTCAAACAAACAAACAAACAAACTCTTTAGCGTTATAATATTAGTAAAGGATTAAATTATAAGTAACTACATAAAATAATAGGGGCTACGGCAACTAAAATCCGGTTATAACAACAAATAATATAATAACTGTCCAAACTAAAATAAAATTTACAATACAACTCCATAGTTTGAATATAAACAGTGTATAGAAACATTTAAATATCGCAGATTGTATTTTGTTAGTTAGATGTTCGTGTTTTGTCCAGTTCTGAGCACTCCTTAGGGATCAAGTAGCTCAGTTACTATAACAACGGTACGCGGGTGACCTCTAAAATACTGGATTTAATTACTACTGCACAAGTAATTTAACTCAACATCGTTTAAAGAATATTGTTCATTTACACAAATACTATAATATTTCCAGACACAGTATTATTATTGGGGTTCTATAGATCAGATGTTACAAAACGTAAATTAATTGGTTATAATTTATAATTAAAATTTTAAATCCCACAATGCGCAGTGGTTTCAACATTTGCTTTGTAACTTAAAGATTGGACTATACTAAGATTCTGTTAGAAAAATTGTCTATAGTAATTTTATGTAACAGCAAACAAAGCTTTTCCTATAATACCTACTCGTAAATGAAACAATTGTCATGCATTTGTGTGTAGTATGAAATCCTAGAGCTGAATTACATGTCTCATATTAAATGATGGTCTTCACGTCACAAATTTGGTTCTGCTACTTTCCATTCTACATTCTTCCTACTCTTAACAGTCAACATATTTATGGAAACCTTAATTACAATTAAAGTCCTTTTTTACACTCCTGTGTGCTATGCCTAAAATAATTTAAGCAGATTTATAATAAAGAAAGTCTGTGTGTAATTGGAGATTTTTAATTCAAGTAGAATCATAGGCGTGGTAACGTTTGCAAGTAATGAGATATTAAGTTTTAATTTACGATTACGTTGGGTTTAAGTCTTAAGAAAAGTGAGCTATTGTGGTGAAATAAGACAATGCTAGTTAGTTCCGTCCGAATGGACCGAGGAAACCGTTTACGACTTCGCGCTGCTAACGTCCAACAATGGTTATGTAATTTATCACTAAAGGATGTACGATATTGTAATATTATATTAATAGCTTACAGTGTTCAGTAACTTAAGATTTGTGTGGTGACGAATGTAATAGATACATTTTCAGCGTCACGTTATCTCTTACGTGGCTTGTAGCGTCATTCAAGGGAAAGTTTATACAGGGAAGTGCTAGGTCAGCGTTTTTGCATAATGAATAAAAAAATTGTTAATAATACAACCACTCTTTGTATAAATTTAGTCCAATAAATTGTTTGTCATCTTGTAATAACGGGATATAATTCTCTCTCTCTCTCTCTCTCTCTCCAGCCCATTGAAGTCACTATTGGGTACTGGCTTTCTCCATTGTCGAAGAAAGTATGGTCTACTGTGCGCGCTGACCAGGCGTGTTGGCACCAAATTTATTTCAGACTTGTTCGTTTCTCATAGAGGATGTTATTTGTCTGCAGCAGATTTTTTTTATACTTAGGGTTGGGCAAATGACTGCTGTTCATCTGATGTTAAGTGGAAGTGTAGTCCAAATGCGATGATGTATATAAGTATCCCCTAACCGACTTTTAAAGCATAGCACACTGGTAGGAATATAATAATTAAAACATATTATCTACTGAACTATTAGAAATAAGTAAAGTACAATGAGAGTCATCTACACCTAGGTCGATAACATCTGCCAGGTTAAGGATCTCAATATCATGACATTTTATCGGTATAAGGAACTAACCCACATTTATGACGGTCATTTATTATGAATGGATAGTAACGATCCAAGTTTTTCAGACCATTACTGAGAAATAGTCTATCGAATGAGTTGGGTCATAATTTATTGTCTCGGAAGAAATTCAATCTATATGGTGACGTATTTATTAAAACTATTAATTTACCATACAAATATTTTTATAAATTAATCAATATTTATGGACATTTCACACATCGTCCTCTAGTTCCAAAGTAAGATACATTTCTATGCTTGTATTAATCTAAGATTTTTTTTGTCTGTAAATTGTTGTGATAGCAGTGTCAAAATATCGATGAATGTGGCATATTCTCTAGTAATGTATATAATATTATACATTTTATACATTTGGATATAGTCACGTGATTAATTTTATACCTAACCAGTTTAAAATCAGTGTCTAACCGTGAACTAAATTCTAACAAGTTGGTCTAGCTTATCTTGACAAGGACTGATGGCAACGCTAAGTTAAACCGGGAAAGTAAATATTCTGCAACGTCTAGTCAGGCTTTTGATTCAGTAAGTTTCTGCTTCAGTGGTTCAACCTAAGCTTACTTAGTATTGCATTTACAAGTTTTAATTTCAAGTTATAGTTTATCGATGAAAAATAATTGCAACATAAAAACTTAAACACCAACCTTGCTTTTTCTCCTGATAATGTATTTTATCAACTACGTATTAACTAGTCGTTAGACTGGAAATATTTACTATAATGGGAAGATTATTAATAAGTTACACGAAAATGACGAATAGACACAAATAAATGCTTTTGCGCTAAATGTAGCGTAATGAATCTTAACAATTAAGAGGCAAAGATAAATTACGAATTAAAATAAAACTTAAAATAAATGGTTCATTAAAAAAACAACATACCAAACTTAAACTCGATTAATTAATTTTAAAATTGGTCAAGTGCGAGTCGGACTCGCGCACGAAGGGTTCCAAACCATTATCTATGCAACATAAGGCAACGTTATTAGTATCGAGCAAGAAACGGTAAAAAAATCATGTTTGTTGTATGGGAGCCCCCTTAAATATTTATTTTATTTTATTTTTAGTATTTGTTGTTATAGCGGCAATAGAAATACATCATCTGTGAAAATTTCAACTGTCTAGCTATCACCGTTCTTGAGATACAGCTTGGTGACAGACGGACGGACGGACGGACAGCGAAGTCTCAGTATCCGTAATCCTAAAAATTACACTACATTAGAAAAGACATCTGCATACTATAGCACAGGGGTGTTGGAACTGAATCAAGATTATATAAGATGCGGCCATCGTCGCCTTGTTGTCTAGTTGTTTATGTAGCGGACTGCGTTGACGAGGTCGCAGGTTCGATTTCTCGCACAGGATCATTTGTGTGATATTTATCTATGTTTGTAGTGCGTCTGGGAGTTTCCTATGTATTTATGTAGAATATCCATATTCTGATACCCATAACACAAGCATAGCTTGGGACGTTGTGTGAAATTTCCATGTACATTTATTTATTTACCGCTTCTGCCCGCGGCTTGGCACGCACTAGTGGCCGCATCGAATTCGAAATCAAACCTAAAATAAAAACTGAAATTACAGAGATAGATACTAAAATTGAAACTGAAATCCATAGCAAAAATTGCAACAATCAACAATCGATACAAAATACTATGTATATCCACTAAAATCAAAGTTAAATACGATACCAAAAACGATAGTTCAATGGTTGATAAAATTGTATTAATTAAATTCATCTGGGATTAAAACATTCCTGGCCAAATAAAAAAAAAAACCTATAAGTCGACGGATTCTATGAGTTGCTATGACGACTGTAAAGTAAACAAAATGGCGGTACTATTATTTAATTTTTACACCATATTTCACAAACATTCGCGTTTATTATCTCGTACAGTAGTTTTTAGCGAAATAATATATAGCCTATTTTAATTCCAGGACTAAAAATTATCTTTATACCAATTTTCGTACAATTCCATTCGGTAGATTTTGCGTGAAAACGTCAGAAACAAACAAACTCATTTTCACTTTTATAATTTATGTAAGGATCATCATCAAAGCTAGTTTTAATTATAAACTCAAAATATTGACTGAAATAAAGCGGGGTACATTACATTAATGTAAATAAAACGGTGTATGTACGCCTCAAATGATCATCACACACTCCGTGCGAACAAGGTTATTCAGGCGCGGAATCTTCGTTTATTCAACTGATGAATACATATTTTATTCATATTGTCATTCATGAGGACTTCTTGCTTCCATCATTCGAACGTTCTTACATATATTTCATAAAGAGCCCTTACTTGCTGTAAATATAGGAATAAATGTTTCGAATATTACATAATATATCCAATAATAATACGTTAAAACTACGACTTTTCATTTACCTGTTCTTAAATAATGCATAGATGAATGTTTGGATAAAAGAAGAAGAATAAGAATTTTTGTATGTGACGTGACCCATATCCATCGATAGTCCACGAAATTCTGAGTTCTTCTGACATCTACTCAGACGTTATTACGTTATTGTTTTGTTTATATATGGCTCTACTGGCTCTGCTAATACTATCACTATCTACTCAAGTTTACCGATATAATTATATACAAAGAAATAATGGAAGGAGCGGGGATATCAACAGAAATAATCCCGATAGTTGTATCGGTGAACGGTTTGGTCCCAAAGAGAAACAACACATCGAGAGGCTTAGCGTATAGTAAGTCTGTGATGGCCTAGATGGAGAAAGCAGTCTTGCTAGACAATGCCGGTATAGTTCGTCGGTTTCTCTCACATTGGGATCCTCCACTCTCCTATTAGGCACCACCCCGGCCGAGTGTTGCCAACCTCGTCGGAGTGTGTCCTGTCGTCTCTCGAGGCGAGGCAGTGTTATATCCAAATACAAAAAATTAAATTGTAGTGTCCTTTTTTAATATCCAACTAACAGTGTTTAAAAAACCATGTGCATGTTTATACGGTGTTAACTAAAATAAGCAATTAAAAAATGTTTAACAATCTGCCTGTTTGTCTATCTGAAGAAGATAAAGATAAACAAACTGAACTTACCTCAATATTATGCTGACAAAGTCACATAGTACAGTTAGTTACTTCCTTTATGAGATCATTAAAAATCCTAAAGGTGTAAATTCTATAAATCTAAAGTTTCAATATCTCGCTTCACCACGTAAACGTTCGCTCGTAATACAGTCGTATAAACGCTAATAACATTGAAAAGTAGACAAGTTACAGATGTGGTGTCATAATAAAAGCTCAAATCTCTGAGAAATATCCCTTAAGTAAGTGTATAAAATGTATAACACAAAGAAATGTGACTGATAAAAAATTTTATAAAGGTGTGGTATTTATTAAAAACTGTGTTTATTGTGGTGTGCTTATTATGGTGTGTTTATTATGGTGTGTTTATTGTGTGTGTGCTTATCAAATACGTAAGATATTTTCTTGTTTGAAGAAGAAACCAAGGAGTATTGTATACCTCCTCTGTGAAAGACGGAAATCTTGAACAGTAGACCATAATCCCTTCCAAAGTGGAGTAGGCAGTGCACAACACTAGGACGTTAACGGGCTGTAAAATAATGGGGTTGACATGTCTTTGTCGGATAGAAACCCCTTCCACATCTTAGATTAAATAAAAATACTCTCATTGTTTTTTCCCTGACGCGCCATTAGAAGTAAAACTTCAGAAATAATGTGAATAGTAAAGGATTAGAAAACTTATTATAAAACTCTTATGATAGCCTTTCTGCAAAATAAAAGTTAAGCCATTTATTTTTATAACCGGAGAATTACAAGTTAAAATGTTAGAGGATATTAAGATTCAAGTCACGAGTGAGACATTTCTAAGAAAGTCAGTGCAATTGAGACGAGACCCGAAATCAAGTTACGAGTATTTTGAGTTGAATACAATCATGATTGACGTGGAACTGCGACCTACTTCGCAAATAAAAAAAATAACAATTTTATTAAGAGATACAGTAAAGTTTGTAGCTTACATTGAACATTTAGTTTGTCATTCTTAATTTTATTCATTTATCGTAATTTTTGTAATGCTGATATTGCATTTTCTCTCGAAAATTTAATAAATTTGTATGACCGCAGATAGACCTTATATAACACTAAACGTTGCCCGCGACTCCGTCCGCGTGTAATTTGGAAAACTTTTCATGCCTTTTTTTCGCAATAAAAGGTAGCCTATGTCCTTTCTCAGGGTCTAAAGATTATCTGTGCCAAATTTCATCAAAATCGGTTGAGAGGTTTAGGCGAGAAAGGGTAACAGACAGACAGAGTTACTTTCGCATTTATAATATTAGTAGGGATAGTAGGGATGACCTTAGATTCGATACTCGGAATAATAAAGTTATGTTTAATATCTCTCTCTCGTGCTCTCTCTCTCTCTCTTTCTCTTTAGTCCCACTGTTAGGCACAAGCGTCCTCCACTTTGGGAGGGACTTTGTGCCGCGCTGTCAAGGCGTGTTGGCGCTGGATTTATTTTCGAGGTTTCCGTCTCTCACAGAGGATGTTGTTCTGATTATCTCTGTATAATATTCCTTAGCTGGCTTTTACAGCACCCTGGGAAGGAAAAGGGTTGGTGATAATTGCATTCTTAATCCGTCATCACACAGATAATGTTATGAAAAAATGTTAAAACGTCAACAAATGTTCGATATAAAAAGATAAAAAGAAAATTATCTATT
The DNA here is from genome assembly GCA_916999025.1 of Orgyia antiqua. Taxonomy (NCBI): domain Eukaryota; kingdom Metazoa; phylum Arthropoda; class Insecta; order Lepidoptera; family Erebidae; genus Orgyia; species Orgyia antiqua. Next base: position 29,570,395 of record OU779862.1, read on the forward strand.
GTTTATTATTTAGGTAGTAATGTATCAAATTCAGTTGCTATTCGGAGTCGGGAGTAATGAGCTGGACGGAGCCTTATGGCTGTTATTTGCCGGTCCGCTCCTGCCAAGCCGTCGGCGGTTTCACAAACTTCTCCATTCGGCACTTGTCGCGTGAAATTTACGAGTTAATTTTCAATGGAACTGGGTTTTAAGCTTCTGAAAATTTTAAGTTTCATGCTTGGCTCTAATCCGCAGTAGAATGTATGAGGTAATAAAATACGGATTTCTTTTTTGGTGAAAGAATTAACATCTTTTTTTTTAATTGTTTAAATTTGAATTAATAGTTTGGAAAATCCAGCATAATAGCAATAAGATAATTATGTACTCAAATTCAGTTCTATATTAAGACGTGAAATACAAGTCAGCAGTTAGGTTAAAAAGAATGGTAAAAGATAAGCTAATAATATCGTAACTTCCTAATTTGAGCATCATACATAGAAGTGTGGACAAACCCACACTTCTATGTATGAGGGACCACACTCTTTACTGATGTCTTAAATCAATTAAATAAAGAATAAAATAATAAATATTATAATTCAATTTGCACTTTTTTTAAAACAATTTTGAGAAAATAGCGACCTTTACCCTTCCTTTTTTTTTTTAATCGCCTCCTGCCCTGCCGGGCCACGATGGTGCCTTGAGCTTTACCATGACCCGGCGGGGGATGGCCCCGTTAAACGGGGCCCGACCCGACTGGGGGAGCATTAGGTCCCCCTGTCGTGTTTACGTGACCGACAGCCACATTTGCCGCGGCGGGTCTCGGGATACCGACACGCCGCGCGCGACCAACTCGTCGGGAGGGTCCGCGGCCGGCTACTGCGCGGCGACGACCCGCCCTGCCCGGGGCCCTGCGGGGGGGCAAAGTGCCACTAGAGCGTTTGCGCTCCCGCAGGGCCTCCCTCTTTGCCACCATCACCTCCCGAGAGAAGAAGGCGACGGCGGCCCAACACTATTCGCTCTCGGCCATAGACGAGACCACGACCGAGAGCGACAAGTCCTGTCCCAGCACGCTGACGAGTTCAGCGCGCTGGGCGTCCCAGGCCGTGCATACGGCAAGGGTATGTTCTGCCGTATCCACGGCCCCACTTCCACAATTGCGGCAGACGGGATCCGACTCGATACCAACCACCTCCCACAGACCTTTGCCCAGTCGTAATTAAAATAATAAAAAAAAATTGTAAGCATTTTTGTAGCATAGGTACATTTCCAGTGATTCATGGGAAATAAATAGTTTTAGTTAACTTATTTACTTTTGAACGAATTTTGTATCTAAATCGAAAATAGCACTACCATTTAGGCTAGTGTTCATGAAACCGTGGGTTGATTTCCTACTGAAAACAAAATATATTTAATCTTTACTCATTACACAAAGTCGTCATTTTTGTATGTTAGTCCCGATGTGAGCTGATATCTTTATAACAACGCAACGGATTTTAATGCGGTTTTTTAAACGATAGAGAGGTTCAAGTGAAAGAATTTTTGGATAATTTATTAAGATTTTGTGTCTAAATTCTACGCACACGATTTTGCGGGCTACAGATAGTTTTGAATAAAATACACAAACATTTGAATCGTGTTGTATTGAGTATTTAATTTTATATCTTATGAGCATTTAACTGAAATTTATGAGACATGGTTTGATGAATATGTAAACATCTATTAATTTACGTTTGTGGCAATAATATTTGTGGAGAAATACGCTCCTTAATAAGTCAGTCCTTCAGTAATATTTAGCAAATATAATAACTAAGCAACACTAATATAACCAGCTTTATGGAACAGCAACAGACAAATGCGAGAGTAATAAATCAAGGCGAATATTGTAATTGTGTTTTATAAATGTGTAACATGGATTAACGAGCCTCGTGGTCGAGTGGTTCATCTAACGGACAGCCTTTCACGAGGTCACGGATTCGATTCCCGCACGGGACAATTATTTGCGTGATATTTATAAATGTCATACAAATGTTTGTACTGCGTCTGGGTGTTTTCTATATATAATAAGTAGAGATGAAACGGATATCCGGTAACTATCCGGTATCCGGCCTATCCGGCCTTGATTTCACTATCCGGCCGGATACCGGATAGTAATACAGTATCCGACCGGATACCGGATAGTAATACGGTATCCGGCTGGATACCGGATTGTAAAATTTAAAAAAATCTCATGCAATTCCAACATAAAATCACGACGACAAGTGGTAAACAATGAAATAAAAAACTAACGAACTGAGAAACAAACACAAACTGACATGCGCGATAACACTCGAACGCCCCCGAGTCGACCAGATCTCCGCTTACATGCAACCCGAATGCGCCTGAATATTTCCGATCTCGTTTACCGCGCCAATATTCAAATAAAACTGATCGCGTCAACGCAATAAAGGCGCTCCGGCCTAGTAGCTTGCCGAATATCCGGTATCCGGTATCCGGCCAAACTAATATCTGTTTCATCTCTAATAATAAGTAAGTATTTACAAAATAAAAGTAGTATATGTAGTCTACCCGTATTCTGGTACCCATAACACAAGCACATAAGCTTAACTTGGGACCAGAGGACGATGTGTAATGTACATGAACAAAAATAATAATAAACATAATATGGACATCTAACGAAACGCCTTTTGGGCATAAGCATTAAGCTTACAGTATTTATGCTTATTCAAAAAGCTTATTCAAAAAGTGAAATAACTCTTATACGTTTTTTGAGTTTTCTATACAAACTGAATTAACTTTGTCAGTAATAATATAGATCGTTTAATGAACATGAAATACTGTTAATGAACGACGAACTATACAACGTGTTTCAGAAAGGTGTAGTCTTATTTGACCATCGTTACACGTGGCCGGTGACATATTGGTGGTTTATTTATTTTATTTATTATTTATCTCATCGTGGTAGTTATTTAATATTAGGCTATAAACAACATAAAACTTATCAACTGTATTTTTCTATGTGTAACTGTAACATTTATAATATTTAAGGCCTATCCAATGCAACCTTAAAATATGACTACACCTTTCTGCAACACGTTATAAAAAACTAAATATATGTAGTACAAATCTTCCTCCTTTCCTCTCCAGCCCATTAACGTCCCACTGCTGGGCACGGACTTCCTCCACGTTGGGGGGGATTATGGTCTACTGTGCCGCGCTGACCAGGCGTGTTGGGACAGGGTTTAGTTTCAAGATTTTCTTCTCTAACAGTAGACGTTAACTGCTTATATTGTCCCTTAGCCGGCTCTTTTAACACCCTGGGAAAGAAATGGGGCGGTGATACTTGTATTCTTAATCCGTCACCACACGGACAAATATTTATTATTTATAAATAATTACCTTTATAGAGCTCGAACCCACAATCCATGAGCAACAGCATCACTACCCCTACGCTGCTAGGCTCATCATGAATAAATGGTCTCAATGTACCACATAATTTCATTACCATAGTTTGTATTCAGTGAAGAGAGCGAGTGCTTTGTTCACTTAGTCCATTACTTGACTCCGTTTACAGCGCATTGAGAACCCCGAGGGAGACTAATAACAGTCGTAATAACTTTTGTTGAGCAATACAGTCCCTGTTATGCTAACTTATTAATATTACCGTGTTAGTATGTAATGTCATCAACTCGTTTTCACATTTATAAATAAGTTAGGATTAGGATTAGGATTGACGAGCCTCGTGGTTGAGTGGTTTATTTAACGGACTGCTGATCAAGAGGTCGCGGGTTCGATTCCCGTTGGGGACAATCATTTGTTTGATTTTTCTAATTGTCTTACAAGTGTTTGTATATCGTCTGGGTGTTTCTATATATTATAAGTATGTATTTACAAAAGAAAAGTAGCATATGTATTTTATCCGTATTCTGGTACTCATAACACAAGCATATAAGCTTAGCTTGGGACCAGAGGACGTTGTGTGAAATGTCCATGAATATTTATTTATTTATTTATATAATGCTACAAGTAAAAGTGTTATAAAACTACAAGATCTACTTTTAAATTATGCCTAAGGGTTTTTAAGTTTTTGGTTAGAGAAAAAGGTGGTACTGATTTATATTTCAAATGTACTTTTACTTATATATTTGTAGCAAATTTTTGTGGCTGTCTTATTTTGACCTATTTACAATTTTAAATTTTATAAGTTAAACTTCCCTGGCCTTGCACGAGTAACTGTGTTCACAAATAAAACAATATAGTCTAACATACTAGACTATTGGGATAGATTTTATACGCTGAAAGAATTTTATAAACTGGTCCAGTACTTTCGTAGCATATTTGTTTCAAACAAAACTTTCCTCTATAAGATATACTAGCTAATGCCTGCGATTTTAACCGGGTTTATATTTATTGCGGCGTCCCTCACCAAATAAACACTAAACCTTATCAAATTGTACAATAAAGCCACCCTCTTGAACCACTCCATCTGTCTACTCCGTTAATAAAAATGCAGCAAAATTCGTTGCGTAGTTTTGAAGATATAAGCTCACATGGGGACATACATACAAAAATAACGACTTTGTTTTATAATTAGTAAAGAAAAAGCACAGGATATCAGTATAGATTCATATGCCGTCTATTGCCTCTTTCCTTACTTTTTTAAAGACATGACTAATGCGAGGTCTCATGTAATTCTTAGACGATTATCTCTCATCATTCCCCAAATAAACAGCATAATATGGATTACCTTTCAAACTATTATTATACTAGCTATCTGATATTAGTAATATACTGATATTAGTAATATACTGATATTTGATTAAGATATTGTAGATAATAATTAAGTTTAATTAGTTAATATTACATGCCACAAAGAGTAAATATAATATTGTACTTAAATGTTTAAACAAATTTTTTTGGTAGCGAGTTTTTGGTATCTCAATACTAAAATAACCTTAAATTAGTACCTATATTAGTACCTAAGTATTTAGTACATTGATGTTAAGTCTTATACATTAAACAGATTGCCAGATTACGAGATTTTTATCGTACCAATCGCATCCTGATTTTTATCTTAGGACTGGACGTCATGCTAGTAAATGTGACAGGAAAAGTAATCAGAATCGATTTTATAAACGTTTTCCCATTTCTGAGGCACCATAATAGAATACTAACTAATGCTTGCGGTTTCGGACGCGTAGTATAAGGCCCGTGCCCAACAGTGGGACGTTAATGGAGAGCTGGAGAGAGAGAGAGAGCGAAACTAAACAGCTATAAAGTTTCATCAAAGCAACTTCCATTCCAATATCCTTCCATGTATAAAGTTTACACAAGTTAGTTTTCACAAGTTTACTTGTTTATATTATTACTAGGATCTTAATATAATTTTTACATTTCTCAGAAATCATTACAGAATATAACTTTCTAATATGTTAGTAGAGCAAAAATGATGAACATTGTTTCGCTAACAAAATTATTATTTAACATAGCGGCCTAATTATTAAAACGCATTAAGGTCACAAGTTGCTTAACGAGTGCGTCTACGTTATGATCCATGCGGGCATTGTTGGCCGGCATATACAAGCCTTTTGTTCACAAACTTGCAGAGTGACTGGCGCTTTTGCACCCGCCCAGCACCAAAATCTACCCGAAAGGGTAACACTACAGGATCGTCATTTTCGTTTGTCATCAATCTATGTTAGGGTGGCTGACATGTAAGTGTTAATTAAGCAGGCCTCACTCGAGCGTAATTAAGAGTGTTACAGTGTTATTTTAGACATTAATTGAGATGAAATTTCTTGTTATAATGAAACAAGTAGGACGCAGACTCTGTTGTTGAGTAACTTTCGTGGAAGGAGATCTTTAGCCTCCACGTCATAAAGTCAAAGCGTACTGAAAATAAACAAATCTTAAGTTCTAATAAGATCGAAGATTAAGAAAGACGGTGCTGCTATTATCATTTTCTTATAAACTTCATCGAATGTTGGAGCTTCAATTAATGCGTTAGCAATATATAGTGTACTAGCTGTTGACCGCGGTTCCGTCCCCGTGGAATTAGAAAAAAAAATTTTTTAGCAATTGAAGGTAGCCTATGTCCTTTCTCAGGGTCCAAAGATTGTCTGTGCAAAATTTCATCAAAATCGGTTGAGAGTTTTAAGCAGGAAAGCGTAACAGACAGACAGACAGAGTTACTTTCGCATTTATAATATTAGTAGGGATTTATCACAAATTAGTCCCATTAAGTCTTGTTCCAGTGATGACGGATTAAGAATATAAGTGTCACCATCCCTTTTCCTTCCCAGGGTGCTATAAAAGCCAGCTAAGAAATACTGTAAACAGATAAAATCCTCTGTGAGAAAACTCGAAAATAAACCCTGTGCCAACACACCTGGTAAGCAAGGCACAGTAGACCATAAGCCCTCCTAAGAGGAGGCCTGTGTCCAACAGTGAGCTGGAAAGAGAGAGAGAGAGAGTCCTATTAAGATATATTAAATTAAATATTAACTAATTTCACAATGTTTTCTTTTGTGTGTAAAAATTTACTGTCACCATTTTTCTTCTTTCTCCAATCTTCAAAAACGTTGTTTCAATTTATTATTAAACGTACCTTTTAAAGCATTTTCACAAGAGAGCTAAATATTTTATCAATGGCGGACAACAACCACTAGAAGCTTACTAAGGCTCAGAGCACTAAACGACACACTTATATACCGCATACAGGGGATTGTTGGGTCTCCCTTATAAACAGGTCCCAGGATATTTCAAACGATTTCGAGCTTCTTGAAAAATATTGTTTCCTGTACCCGGCATTTTATGACAGCCAACTACGACATTGTTTACTTTATCTTGAATATAATAGTTTAGATAGTAGAGAAGGTTCAAACTTAAAAATAAATTTGGAATAACATATTATAATTTGGTAACAAAATAATAAGTGTATTGTAGCGCCATCTAGTGTATGGAATATGCAACTTTGATTTACCTCTGATACTTTTATAAAATAAATGTCAGTCTGTTCGAAATAATAACTGTGTTTTAATAGGTTCTGGGCCCAGTCCCATAATCACGCGTTAATTAGTGTATTTTCCGGAAATAAAGTTGTAAAAAGGACAATAACTCACTCGTGTTGTTCATTGATTCGATTTTGGACTTAAAACTACAGTGAACTAGAACATTTTTGAAAGTCGTGTCGATTGTATGTGGCGTGGCTAATCTAAGCTACCAAGATGGCCGGCAGTTATTTGGTAAATGTACCGAAACTCAAGGGTCGGGAGAACTACGACGAGTGGGCGTTCGCCGCAGAGAATTTTCTCTTACTCGAAGGCATGGACATAACGAAAGATCCGGATACAAGCTCATCAGACGCAGAGAATAAGAAGACCAAGGCCAAACTTATTATGACGATTGATTCAAGCTTGTATGTCCATATCAAGGATGAGAAAACTGCTCAGGATGTGTGGAAGCGTCTGAAGATACTTTTCGATGACTCCGGTTTCCAAAGAAAAATCAGTTTGCTGAGGCATTTAATATCGATCCGGCTAGAAGATAGCGAATCAATGACGAGTTACGTAACCCAGATTGTGGACACCGCACATAAATTGGGAAGCACAGGGTTTACGATTACTGACGAGTGGGTTGGGTGCTTATTATTGGCAGGATTACCTGAAAAGTTTGCCCCAATGATAATGGCAATTGAACATTCGGGCATGGCCATAAGTACCGACGTCATTAAGTCGAAATTATTGGATATGAGTTCTGAAGTGGATAGTAGTGGAAATGACAGTGCATTTTTATCTAAAGGTTGGCAGCAGCGCAATAAGAAATATAGAAACACTACAGAAACATCAAAGTCGGTGACGCCATCTCCGAAATCTGTCAAACAAATTCGTTGTTACCGATGTAAACAAATCGGCCACTACAAAAACCAGTGCAAATACAATAAAGAGAAAGAAAGTGCAGTGTTCAGCGTTTTCTTCATGAACTCGAGCTACAAAAGCACAGATTGGTACATTGACTCAGGTGCCAGTGCGCATATGGTTACAGATGTAAATCGTTTACAAGATGTATCATATAACCAAGTTATGAAAAGCATTGTTGTAGCTAATAAGACGACAGTACCGGTATTATGCTCCGGAAATACACAGATAACTACGGTGGTGGACGACTCAGAGTACAATATTACTGTTAAGAACGTCTTGTGCATTCCTAACCTCACGACTAATCTCTTATCAGTGAGTGAACTTATAAGAAATGGAAATCAAGTTATTTTCCAAGGAGATATTTGCAAAATTTTGAATCACAACAAAGTTGTTGTTGCAAAAGCCCGTCTCATGAATGGAGTGTACAGATTAGACACAAAACAGGATTGTCTGTTGGCATGTAAAGCAGAAACAGCAACAAGTTTGTTATGGCATAGACGGTTAGGCCATATTAACAGTAAGGACCTGAACAATATGAAAAACGGCGCTGTGGAGGGGGTGTCTTTCCCAGAAAAGGCTGAAATTGACAAGTCCCAGTGTGTCACATGTTGTGAAGGGAAGTTAATGAGATTGCCATTTACACACAGAGGTTCCAGATGTGAAAGTGTGTTAGAGGTGGTGCATGCGGATGTTTGCGGCCCAATGGAGACTATCTCAGAAGGAAAGTCAAGGTATTTTCTCCTTTTTGTAGACGACTACAGCAGAATGGCCTTTGTATATTTTCTTAAAGCAAAAAATGAAGCTCTGAAATATTTTAAGATTTACAAAGCTCTAGTTGAAAAACAAACAGAAAAGAGCATTAAGATATTAAGAACAGACAACGGTGGGGAGTTTTGTTCCACAGAATTTGAAAGTTTTTTGAATAAAGAAGGAATAGTGCATCAAAAAACGAATCCTCACACACCAGAGCAAAACGGCTTATGTGAGAGGCTTAATAGGACCGTTGTAGAAAGGGCTAGATGTCTTCTATTTGATGCTAAGATGGAAAAGAAATTCTGGGCAGAGGCAGTCAACACTGCAGTGTATTTGCGAAACAGAACATTAGCCTCTGGTCTTCAGAAAACTCCTTATGAGCTATGGAGTGGAAGAAAACCAAATCTTGAGCATATCAGAGTATTTGGAAGCCCTGCCATGGTTCACATACCAAAAATAAATAGAACAAAATGGGATAAGAAGGCAGAACAATATATACTTCTCGGTTTTGCAGAAAACACCAAGGGTTATCGCGTATATAACCCGAAGACCAAAAAGATAACGACTAGCAGAGATGTCATCATAATGGAGTGTAGTAGAGAAGCTAATACTGTAAAAGCCTTAGTGGAAGAGAAGAAAGAAGGAGATGATAGCCAGATTGAAAAAGATGAAGCTAACAGTTCTACTGCAAGTTCGGAGGCCATTGTTGATCCAACAGATATCACATACGTGCCAGATAATACCTTAGATTCTTCTACTTCAGAAGAATTCTGTGACATTCAGTCAAATGAGGATACATTTGAATCTAAAAGATCCAGCTCAGAAGAAAGGATTCAACGTGAAAGAAGGCCACCAGTTAGGTATGGGTACAGTAATGTATGTGTTACAGAAAGTATGGATATGCATGATGACAGTCTTACTTATGAAGAAGTGATGAGCGGTCCAGAAAAAGAAGAATGGTGCAGTGCTATGAAGGAAGAGTTGCAGTCATTCAGTGACAATGAAGCATGGGATGTGGTAGATAGACCAAGTGAAGGAAAAGTGGTTCAGTGTAAATGGGTTTTTAGAAAAAAGTTAAATAGTGATAACACAGTGAGGTATAGGGCAAGGCTGGTTGCTAAGGGTTTCACGCAACGTGAAGGAATTGACTATAAAGAGACCTTTTCACCAGTTCTGAAATACTCAACGTTGAAATTGTTGTTTGCTATTAGTGTGCGTTCAAATCTCAATATAACTCATTTAGATGTCACCACAGCTTTTCTAAATGGACGTCTTGAAGAAATTGTATACATGGAATTGCCACAGAATCTCATATGTAAAGATAATAAAAATAAAGTTTTAAAATTAAATAGGGCAATTTATGGTCTTAAACAATCAGCAAGGCAATGGTATAGGGAAGTAGATGATTGTTTACAGCAGTTGAATTATATAAAATCTTTATATGAGCCATGTTTGTTTGTTAAATCATCAGAAAAGTATAAAACCTATATTGCATTATTTGTTGATGATTTTTTCATATTTTCTAATTGTAAAGAGGAAGTAGATCATCTGAAAAAACATTTAAATGTCAGATTTAAATTGAAAGATTTAGGACAGCTGAGAAAATGTTTAGGTATGAATGTAAAAATAAATGAAAATAAAATATGTATTGATCAAAAAGATTTTATTGAAAAGTTGTTGAATAAATTTAAATTAGAAAATTGTAAAAATATAGATACTCCTATGGAAGTTAATTTAAAACTAGAAAAGAGTAAAAATAAAATGTCAAACTGTCTATATCAACAGCTGATTGGTAGTTTAATGTATCTGTCAGTCTTAACCAGGCCAGATATATCTTATTGTATAAGTTATTTGAGCCAATTTAATAACTGTAATAATGAAACACATTGGAAGCATGCAAAACGAGTTCTCAAATACTTAAGTTCTACAAAATTGTATGGATTAATGTATGTAAAAAATGATTCAGATATACTTGGTTTTGTTGATGCTGATTGGGCCTCCGATGCTATAGATAGGAAATCCTATACAGGATATTGTTTTATATTTTCTGGGTGTGTTGTATCACATGAAAGTAGAAAGCAACAAACAGTTGCATTATCGAGCACAGAGGCCGAATATATGGCTGTCTGTGAGGCCAGTAAAGAGGCAATTTTCTTAAAAAACTTATTATGTGAACTTATAAATAGAAAAAACCTGCCAGTTGTATTATGTAATGATAATCAAAGTGCAAAAAGGCTTTCAGAAAATTGTATGTATCATAAAAGAAGTAAACATATTGATGTAAGATATCATTTTATTAGAGAGGCAGTTGCAAATGATTTGGTAAAAATTGAGTATTTGAAAACATCAGACATGCCAGCTGATATGTTTACAAAAAGTTTGTGTAAAATTAAACATTATAATTTCATGAAGAAAATAGGTTTAGTAGAGTTGTGTTGATTTTTATATTATTGTAATACTTACCTATTGTAAACTTTGTTGGTGTGTTTTTAGACTATTTTGTTAAGTGGTGGTATTATAATTTGGTAACAAAATAATAAGTGTATTGTAGCGCCATCTAGTGTATGGAATATGCAACTTTGATTTACCTCTGATACTTTTATAAAATAAATGTCAGTCTGTTCGAAATAATAACTGTGTTTTAATATAACAACTATGAATGGTCCCGATTCTATGTACACAACTAAACTTAACTAAAAATGAAAACTGGTAGCGTCAATAACACAATTCGTCAATGTGACAAGATCTTTTTATTAAAAAATCTGTATTTTATAAACTAACGATTTTAATGAATAAAAATATGCACAACGAAATAGCCAATTAATTAAAATACCCCATAGTTGTTTTTATTTATAAGTCAAGTTTAGTGCACGTAGAATTGGTAAAATCAAATCGAAATCATTATCATTTCTTTCGGATAACTATTTATTAGTAACAAACACAAATAAATTATTGTTAATCATTATAATTGTTGTATATCATCAACGGAACGCTTCACATTTTTACAATTAAAACTAACAAAATTATACAAATCCTTATCTGCCATATCTACTTCTGTAACTATTTATTTATTTATTGTATACATATCTTTTTCTATATATTCATGCTACACCTGAACTTTAAATTTACTAACACACATTCCTAATCTCGTAATCAATTTCTAAATGTGAAAATTGTTTATTCGATTATAAATTGGTTTTTTCTTTATAAAGACTAGAAAGAAGAAAGAATTGAACAAATTATAATACTTACAGTAATAATAAAGTTATTTTTTTCTACAGATGAAATGGTAATATCATCGAGTAAGTATGAAGTAGTCAACACTGTGATAAGTTCGTTCGAGAGCCGTATGGCGCTGACCGTACGCAAAATCACAAGTGCAGACATCGGTGGATATCGCTGCGTCGCCAAAAACTCGCTAGGAGAAGTCGACAGTATCATCAGATTGTATGGTGAGCTCAAAAATATACAAAATTAGTGTTGGAAAAATATTCGAGAAATTTCCCCGTTTTTGCAGTATATAGCCTATAGTCTTCCAACACTGAAATAATTATTCACATTGTACCAGTGCAGTGGTTCCTGAGATTAGCGCGTTCAAACAAATTCTTCTTCTTTATAATCTTCTTATATATAAAATTCACGTGTCACAGTGTTAGTTACCGTACTCCTCCGAAACGGCTTGACCGATTTTTATGAAATTTTACATGCGTATTCAGTAGGTAGGTCTGAGAATCGGCCAACATCTATTTTTCAAACTTTTTTTTTTAGTATGGCAAAACAACGTTTGCCGGGTCAGCTAGGATTAGTATAGATATAATAAATACATTGTATTAAGGTTGGGTTTCTAAATTCTATGCGTACGAAGTTACATGTAATAGTGGTATTAAATAAAATAAAAAATGTAGCCTTTCAATAATAAAAGGAATAAAGGGCTACAATTCATAAAAAAATAGTGGTTCCTAAATTGTCTACTTATTATTTTCAATTGTGTTTGCTCGTGTCAACATCATCTTTATATATCACCAAATACTATTTACTAAAAGTAAACTCTTATAAATATAACCTGTTTTATTAAAGACTAGCATTTTATTCGCGATTTGGTCCTTAAATGAACAACAATTTTCATATAATGTAAAATATCGCGAAATATTTTCATCCCTCTTTTTATCTTTCCAATAATCATTACAGTGAAAAAGAAACCAGCATACAAAATTTTCGGATTTTAGTTTATTTAGTTTTAAAATGTTAGTGAGTCAGACATTCAGCTTCATTTTTTATATGAAATAGTATATAAGTGTCTAAAAGAAAAAAAAATTATAGAGCTGGAAATTTACGATTTTTTTTTCACAGACATACCTGGTTCTACTGTAAAGAACACAAGCCCTAGTAATAAGAAAGAAGAATATAAGTATTCTACACCAATCGAAGGTCCAGACAACCAGTTTGGGTCTGCAGATAGATCAGATGATGAAGACGAACGAGAAAACTTTACGAGCTCAACACATAGACTTGCGTATAAACATGAAAATGTAACTAAAAACAGAACGCTACACTTTTCGCCAAATTCAGAGCAAAAACTTAGCAATAAAATTGATAAGATTATTAATGAATTTGAATCTCGAGAGAGTGATAGGAGCAGCAGTTGTTCTCATCTTACTATGAAATTAAACAATTTACTATCAATACTAATTCTAGTTCTAGAATACACGTAAAATACTTTGATGTATCTACTTATATAATTATACAGTAGACCACCGACAATGTACAACTGTAATCCGACAAGAACAAGACTGCTCAATGTGAATACAACCATTACTTTGACTCACTACTTCATACAACACAACACTGCATTGTGCTTTATAGGAACCTACTTTATCTCTGTATTGCGTTATTTAAGGGCCTACATCAATATTATCGTATATCATCGCCGCCACGTACATATTAACACAGCCAGTAGGCACAGAAAATGAAGAATTAGGGATACTTTTCCTATTTACTCAAAATCTACTAAATATATTTTAATTCTGATTTACGTGTTTCTATATATAATAGTTACTTATGTTTTTAAAGTTATTTCATTAGTTAATACGCGATAATAGACCGACAAATGAAAAAAATAAAAAATTTGAGAGGTTGTTTCGCCAAGATTTTCTATCGAGAAAACTTTTTTCAATCGCGTTTGTGAGTTGATGCGAAGCTAGATCATATATTGAAAAAACATATACTTAAAAATTAGAGCTCTAGCCATTCAATCTAAAGAAACAATGAAAACTTCGTACATAGAAAAATGCACGAAGCTTTTTTGGTATCGTCTTAGGCGTATGGAGCCCTAATTATGTTTGAAAAGTCAGCGTGCACTACGATAAAAAGCACGCTACGTAGGTACTTACTAAATCCGATACTTTTTATGTGGTAGGCATAAATTGTAGAGTTAAAATAGATTTTCACGGCTTTTTTGTGAAATTTGTCGGATAACAAGGCACTCTTTATAACAAATTCTGAACTTTAGATGGTGTAAGACAAGATTATTCTGTAATCGTACAAAATGAAAAGTCCTACACAGTCCAAATTCCAACGCTAACCTAACCTTATGAAATTATTGTCGGATTAACAGGGGTCCACTTTATTAACGTTTATAAATATGAATTAATCAATGAATTATCCATTCCAGTATATTGTAAGTTAAGTAATATTGATATTTATAAAAGGTTTTAGCTCCTTTAATCATAATTAATTGAATATTTTGAAGTGGGTAGTAAATTGATATTGATGAGTATTTTCCGCAGCTCTGAAAATTAATATCCCATTGACGTGGTATGGCAGCCACATTACATTGTGCTAAATAATTGAATGTTAATAAACAGTTTATTAATATTGCCACTGTAATAATGAAGTGGTCAACTGTGTTTATATGGTAATCTCTGAAATGAATATAGTCTCTCTGTTTCTCTCCAGCCAATTTACGTCCCACTGTTGGGCACGGGCCTCCTCCACTTTGGGAGATATTATGGTCTACTGTGCCGCGCTGACCAGGCGTGTAGCACAGGATTTATTTTCGAGGTTTCAGAGGATGTTATCTATGTGCAATATCCCTTAGCTGACTTTTAAAGCACCCTTGGGAGGAGATGGGGTGGTGACACTTGTATTCTTAATCCGTCACCACACGGAGAGAAAATGACGTGATGACGTGTGACGAATGAGAAGAAATGACTATAGTGATCAAGCGAAATGAAAATTGTACCTTCTTTCTTTCTTCTTTCTGTACCTACCCCGTTAACATTCCACTGTTGGACACGAACCTCCGCCATTTTTAGGGAGGATATCTATATCTTTATATATCTACTAATATATATATATATATATCTACTAATGCTACGATGGCTTAACTAAGCCTTATGCCGACATATAAGGCTAAGTATTGAGTTTTCATATGATTTCTTTGTTGTTCCTTTAACTGGTTTCTATAGTCCTAGGAAAGAATTAGGGACGATGACACTTGTTTTTACAATTCATTAGCATATGGACAAACAATTTTAACTACTGTAGCTTAAAATTAACAATATAGTATATGTTAAATTATCGGGTACCGTTTACTGCATCTAAGGAATTCAATAATCATCATTTTCCTGCTCTTATGCTACTATTTGGGGTCGGCACAGCATGGCTTTTCCTTCCATAGTCTTCAGTCAGCCAGTTCAGTTTTCCTGAAAGCCAATAAAGAAATGTTTAGCAAATTTTAATTATTGTAATTGGAAAAATTATAAAAAACGTCTTCGAGAAAAGCAATGCCATAATCACGACTTTGCGATGAAATTTGCGGATAAATTACATAAGATATCTATGTATTAATTTAAAACCATTGATTGTTAAAATATTTGTTATAAAAAATACATACAAATTTAATACAGTAACTGCTCTATTTTATTTTATACCTTTGTTGGCAAATGATATACCATACTTTAAATATCAATATGTCCTTCTCTTCTCCAACAGGGGACCAATCTAGAAAAACAACGATTACCTTAAAGGTAGGTATACATTTCTAGCCACTGACGTTTATTAAAAAATATTTACTTTCTTAAGCCTATTTAAAGAAGAGAAGCATCCAAATCCCTTTTTCAATACTGATATTATAGATCTGAAGAGTTTGTGCGCTAATCATAGTAACCACTGCTCCTATTTCAAAAATTCCTTCAGTGTTGAATAAATAAATAATAATAATAAATATTCATGGACATTTCACACAATGTCCTCTGGTCCCAAAGTAAGCTATATTTATATGCTTGTATTATGGGTACCAGAATACGGATAGACTACATACTTATAATACATAAAAACACCCAGCCGCAGTACAAATATTTGTATGACAATTAGAAAAATCACACAAATGATTGTCCCGAGCGGGAATCGAACCCGCGACCTCTTCATCGGCAGTCACCACTCAACCACGAGGCTAGTCAATAAATTTAAAAAAGTTAATTTATCGAGGAAAGCTATATAATATTACGCTGCAACCAATAGGAGCTAAGTATCAATGATATATTTTGCAAAAATGGCAATGTTCTAAATGCCACGAAGTTACAGGCGACAGCTAGTAAGGAAATAAAGTACCTATTACCTGTATGTATGCCTGTAAGTAAAGCCAAAGAATTGTGCTGAGGCCATAGTAGACGCTTTATAGCCTCTGTCCACCCCATGTGTGCACGGTATGATTAAGATAAGAAAGATTTAAAAGAATTGAGAGTACGACAAGTATATTTAATATTATATTGCGCCTTACTCAATATTCATTACATTAAATTAGTATGTAATGTATGTTTTGTGATTTTCACTCCGCTAAAACATAGTGCCAAGACTAGGCTAGTATCTTTCCTGTCCAGCCCATTTCACTGTTGGGCACGGGCCTCCTCCACTTTAGAGGGTTTATGGTCTACTGTGCCACGCTGACCAGGCGTGTTGCCAAAGGGTTTACTTTAGAATTTTCCGTCTCTCACAGAGGATGTTATCTGTGTGTAATATTAATATCCCTTAGCTGACTTTTACAGCACCCTTGAGAGGAGATGGGGTGGTGACACTTGTATACTTTATTCGCCACCACACGGAGTATGGTATCTAGTATCTTTACTTATTATAAAACAAAAGTCGATATTTCTGTATGTAAGTCCCTATGTGAGCTTATATTCTCACAACTACGCAGCGGATTTTGATGCGGTTTTTGAGCAGATAGAGTAGTTCAAGAGGTTGGCTTTGATTTCAAAATTCCACACGTACGTAGTTGCAGGCAACATTGTTATTAAATTACTATTGACGCCAAGCCTTATCATGTCAGCATGTAAATTTGTTAAAGCTCTAGATTCTACGGGAACTTTCTACTAAGTACGCAAGTGAAACTGTCAGGCATAGTTTATTAATACTATTCATTATTAGTGTATCTAAAGTTGAAATGATTGACATGAAGAAGTTATTTAAATATTTTAAATTTAGTTAAGTTTAGTTTTACATTGAGATATAAAAGTAGCGACAATACAATTTCAATAAAAGTACCAATGTGTGCTGGTGCAAATGCGATAAAAGTCGAAAAGTGTATCGCACTTGACATCCTTTCGAATTTAAATAGCAGTGGCACTGAATTTCTTTTCAAAAATGTACACGGGCTTTGTGATATAGCTGTTGAACTTTTAAAGTGCGAAACCAATAATTTTGACATTTAAACAAAAGGGAGAAAGAAATCAATTTAACACCTACCTCCAAAACAAAATATTATGATACCTTGCATTTCACCACCCAAGTTTTCAGTCCATTTGTTAAGGTAGAATGTGGTCAAGGACTGGCAAATAATACTTAAAAAATATAACGCCCGCCTCAACAACTATATCAATCTTGCCCATGACGAGGCTATCCTAACAAGTAAGCCCTTATTTATTTGGTGATAAGAAAAGATACGTCTTTTTACGAATACCCAAATTACCAGCTACAATCAAAAATAACTAAATAAAGTCTTGAAATTAGAAATAATACAATTTATTTTTTCACAATATATGTATAATCAGTACAAAACACCGAACATTAACACTATAAGAGGCCGAAGATACGGGTAGAGGGAGAGGCAGGGGAATAGGGAATACGAATGAAGTAGTGGGGACGTCAATATATCTTTTTAACACGCTTATATTAGTTCGGAACGTATCTATCAATGTATTAATCTATGTAAAGGAATCTTTTTGAGCGATTTTCACCCACTTAAAGTAGTCGGATGGATCTGAAATTTTTCACACATATTAACTACCGATGCTAATGCAATAAAGAAAAAAATCAGAATTATCAAGCGTGTTTTTTTGTATTAGAACTAAGTAGATTATTTATGAAAACCGACAAAAAATGTCGAGAAAAAGCTAAAACTTTAGAAAATAATTCAATACAAAGTTTAATACCTTCTTCACCTCTCAAAATGAATGCCGTCTTAAACAAGTCAACTTGAAAAGCAGCCCGGTTGCGGTTTGTACCAAGTTTCGTCTCCAATGTGGCGGATTACCCGCCTTCACTCATCTTCATTATACAGTAGAACTTTACCATTTTCGCGCCTGCCTACACCCACACGTTCGTGTTTGTTGCTATGTATGCAAATCAAGCAAGATAAGTTCAGAAACAAATAAACTTTTCCTTTATACGGAGACGTCTAATACCATGCGGTTGTTTTGCTAAATATTTTTGAATAAGCGATGTTCTTTCAACGGCTTATATTGTAATAATTTAAAAACAAGACTGAAACGTGTTTTCTTTGCGTTATGAATTACCTACTCTACTACCTTCTTAGATTATTTATCAATTTACATTGCATGCTGTTATATATTAGAAGCAATAAATATTACTATGTAAGTATATAGTGTGTCATTGTGTAGCTATTTCAATATAGCATTTTGTCCTGAAAATTTTGCTCTATTTATGGGAGCTGTATAGAAAATAGGCACCTTTTCTTAACAACTTTGGACAACACTGAAGGAATAAACAAAAAACTAAAAGTTACAAATTACTGTAACAATGAAGTAAGTATTAGTAGGTACTAGTTTTAAGAACATTAACAAAAATCATAACCATATAGATAGATAGATAGATAGATAGATAGATAGATAGATAGATAGATAGATAGATAGATAGATAGATAGATAGATAGATAGATAGATAACTCTTTACTTGCACAAACACCAAATTTAAACAAAATTTGAAAAGAAAATACAGTCTTAAAAGCTATTGTACAAAGGGCGGCCTTATCACTAATGTGATTTCTTCCAGGCAACCGTATAATGGATAGAATCTAGAATTGACATCGCGGTGGTTGTTGCTGTCATATATATTAAATATTAAATTGAATATGAATAAATGCATACCTAAATTTAAACAATATACTTACATACTTATACACAAGTACATTAATAAGTAAAAACTACTATATAATATATGTATATACACACTATAAAAGTACTAAGATTTATATAAACACTACTATAATGATAGATAATAATTCGATAGTTTTAACTTAAGAGGATACCAAAATAGCTTCGTGCATTTTTCTATGTACGAAGTTTTCATTGTTTCTTTAGATTGAATGGCTAGAGCTCTAATTTTCAAGTATATGTTTTTTCAATATATAATCTAGGATCGCATAAACTCAGAAACGCGATTGAAAAAAGTTTTCTCGATAGAAAATCTTAGCGAAACAACCTCTCTAATTTTTTATTTTTTTCATTTGTCGGTCTATTATCGCGTATTAACTAATGAAATAACTTTAAAAACATAAGTAACTATTATATATAGAAACACGTAAATCAGAATTAAAATATATTTAGTAGATTTTGAGTAAATAGGAAAACTATCCCTAATTCTTCATTTTCTGTGCCTACTGGCTGTGTTAATATGTACGTGTCGGCGATGATATACGATAATATTGATGTAGGCCCTTAAAATATAATGTATCATCATAACATCACGCCTTTTTCACATGGGGGTAGGTAGAGAGCCATCTGCTTCGATTATCGCGATCCACACACTTCCAAAGAAACATAAGGAAAAGCAACTAAGGAAGTGTGCTTAAGCAATAACAAAAATTAATAGATATTGACGTCAATGATACCAATAACACATGCACATGTACACTTACGTAAAAATAAAAATTAATAGTGTCAATAACACAATTCGGTAAAATTAATTGATCTATCCTTAGTCCTTAATCCTTAGTAATTTAAAAATGCGAAATCCGGATGATGACACAACAACAATTTTGGCGAGCTTAAGTATTAATGTGTGTAACGAAACCATAGCGCGATTTGAAAACGTACGTACAACGCCATCTATCCAGTGGTATAGTAAATTTCCGTTTGTAAAGGTTTGATTTCCAAATTTCACGCGTACGAAGTCGCGGGCAACGCGGTCTTCTATTAGCCGTCATGTCTGTGTCAACTCCTCTTTCTTTCATGTCCTCTTTCACACAGTCCATCCATCTTTTCTTAGGTCTTCCTCTAGACTTTTTTCCTTCCACAATTATACGCAGAACTCTCCTAACGACATTACTTTCCTCTCGTCTCATGACATGCCCATACCAGGACATCCGCTCATTCTTCAATTTTTCAGTCACTGGCATCACTTTCAGACTTCCTCTAATATAATCATTCCATATTTTATCCATTCGCGTGACGCCACACATCCATCTCAATAATTACTAACTAGTGACAATAAATCATTGTCGCAGTAAGTTGTGTTTTATTATTTATACATATTACGTAATCTACTATTATCATCGACAGTCACTCAATCCTGTAGGATATATCACAACCCCTACAGTTGTTTTTTTTTTGTTTGTTAAGTCAATTGTGCACGTAGAATTGAGGCCAATGTATCGAAAACATACCTAATACACAAAACTAATATTATACTGACACAAATTGCGTTTATATTGTCCTATCCATTGTACGGTTAATTAAAACTCCACCGGATTCCCGGTTGTAAATTTTACGTTTTTGAGTTTTTTTTTTATGGAACTTTTCGACAGAGCATCCAGTTTTGTTTATTTATGAGCTTTGCCATTGCGGACGGACGACTCGCTTGACCAACAATATTTTCACATTAATGCTGATGCTTTTTCTGTGCCAATTTAGGAGCATAAACATACTTATTCGGGTAACCCTTGTTAAGGGCATCTTTTAAATAAAAATGGCATATATATTTAAATGTGTTTGAAGTGTTATCATAACATTACAGACAGCGCTGAGTAAACTGTTGGAAGATACATATTTTACATTTATTTGTTTTTTTTTAAAGTTAATCTCTTATAAATTATAAACTCATTAAATATACGAAGAAATCCCGTGGATAAATAGAGGCTAGGGACACAAAAAAAATATTATAGGACAATAAAAAAATATCTTTAAACGTATCTATAAATAATATAAAACAAAGTCGTTATTTTTGTATAATTATGTTTCTATGTAAGCTTATATCTCCGAAATCATGCAACGGATTTTGATGCGGTTTTTTTAATAGATAGAGAAGTTAAGAAGGTGTTTCTTTTTGTATAATTTAATAGCGTTTGATTTTTAAATTCCACGCAAACAAAGTTGCGGTCTAGAGCTATTTTGTTTTTTTTTGTTTTATTATTTATATTATAGATAGCATACAGTTATATTATAGATTGCAGTTAATACCAAGAAGGTTCATCTCTTTACCGAACTCTAACTTCACTAATTCAAAGTCGAACCTGTAGTTGACATATTTCATCTCTCTTTGCAATGTAGCAAACCTGCATCAGTATTTTTATTTTCAATTTACTGCATCTAAGAGATAGCACTATGCTTAGTAATTGAACCTCAGACATCTTTGATATATCGGTTCTTTTATCGGATTGGACGGACGCAATAACAGACCCTTGATTGCTTCCAAGTGGACTTGAAAGATTGATTATTTTCTTGTTCCACTGTAGTATATATTGTTTCATCTCCCGTTTAAACGAAGAAATTACAGCATATTATATATAGACATCTTCAAGTAGGTGAAATTAACAGAATAATAGATACAATTATTATAATAACTACGTATAAGAAAACCATATAAAGTGTTTACGTACAGAATTAAGAAAACAAGTAAGTGAGTAAGTGCTGTAACAGGCATCTCAAGGCTCAATATTGTACACAGATAACATTCATATTGTACATAGACGGAAAACTCTAAAAAAACTGTCAGGACTGAAACGGAGAACTGACCAGTACGTCTGATCAGCGTGGCATCATAGACCAATAATCCAAATCTATCCGGGGGTTAATGTAAGTACTGAGAAGAGGAAGAAGATTACGGGACACATACTAATCCAAAGTTTTATACAGCGCGTTATTTTATATATCTTCATAACAATATGAAAGAAATATAATCAACGAGAGAGGTGCGAGGTTATCTAATTTTGTAGGTGTCTTACCTCGGGACATATTAACGCAATTACGTGTTAAAAGCCTCGTCTGCCCCAGGCGTCACACTCAAAGCAAGGCAGGATCGAACAACGCGACATGCCACACACTACGTGAATATGACACACGTTTGCATATTGCGGTATTTCATTACCACACATCAGCTTTGTCTCACTTTGTGTTGATTTAGAATAAATGATTGATTCGTTCTATAAAAACTTTTATGATTTTAACATTGGTATTACCTATGAGTAAAGAACGTGCAATATGTTCGCATGATGAACAAACAATAAAACTGCTCAAAGAATATAAAAACAATACAGAAACGACTTAGACAAAACTAAGTCATTTTTTAAACAAAATTAATTCCATCCAGCCAGTTGTCAATCACAATGCAACTAGATAATAAGAATTGTAAAAATGATTTATCAATAAACTAAATCTACATCATAATTTCAACAGGATACAAGTTAAAACACAATAAGATTAAAGGCAATGTTACTTGGGGACAGTGGTAAATTCGTATCAAATAATATCCAATTTTATCTTAAAGAAAGCAAATAACATTGTATGTACATAACAAGAACAAGTAAAGCTTTTTTGGCGTGCCGCTCTGTTTAATAGGAAGAGAGTTATTCTCAAACTAATTTAAAATAGACTTATATATGATTTCAGCAGCCTTGTACGAGTACATTAAACCTTTTAATAAGACTCCCGCTTTCATACCAAATTGTTTTAGTGTGTTTAACGGCCAATTTGAGCAGGTTCAAGCTCATTTTGTATACATAAAGAGAAATTAGGTAATTTGTTTCTTGTCCCTTTTTATGTGAGTCTTTGTTCAAGAACAATACTATATATACTAAACATTTGTACTTTGCTTATTATATGAATCATGAATAGATTTAAGCTTTTTATTTATCATAGTTGTTTATTTATTAGGAGACTAGCAGTTGCTCGCAACTTCGTACGAGCGGAATTTAGAAGACAAACTCTATATATAACACATTATACAAAAACCAGTCAGGAGCGAGGTAAACTCGCTAAAAAACTAGGGTAAGTCGAAAATGCACAAAAATGATCGTAATTCAGTTATATCTTCTAAATGCATAGATATAAAATGTTGATTGTATTTTTTGCAACAAGGGATCACATAGATCAACATATCGTATGAGTTTTAAGCTGATACCTGCAGCCGTTGCCGAGTAAAAATAGTTTAACGGACGGACAGACAGACAGTCGGACACCGTAGTGAGACTATAAGGGTTTGTACGAAACCCTAAAAAGCTATCCACTTGAACCATTCTATCTATTAAAGAAAACTGCATCAAAAAGTCGTTGCGTAGTTTTCGAAATATGTATTCGTTATACATACAATCATAATCAGGTTTTTAACTGAAAATATTATTATGTTATTGTAATAATATGTTAAAGAATTATTTCCTTTATACTACTTAATTATTCGTTATTTTATTTTCGATGGTACCCCGCTTTGTCTCGAAAACCAAGCAAGATAGAGGTTACAATTATTGTTCCCATATAATTTAGTTGAAAAATGGATTTCCTCAAAAAGCATGACTTCTTCTAGATGGCAGAATTTTATCCCAAACACAAAAGTCACCACCGATTACCTAATAAATTTCGTTGATAATAAAATTGTTTTATTGAAATTGTATAATTTTAATAGCACTTTTCATACCCTCTGACGTGAATTATCTCCAAAGACTTGATATTTAAGTTAATTAATTTCTGCTAGAAGAGAATTTAAAAAGGTACAAAGTTCGTAATTTATTGTCTCCACCCATCAGTTGTAACTTTTAACTCATTAACAAGTTTGTTTCAACAAGGCCCTTAATTACTTAAAAATAAATATCAAAGTCGGGATATAATTTTCGATTGGTTAATTCAGAATTACTTTCCGTGAACCAAGCTTTTATTTAGGTGGTGCCACAGATTTAGTAGATAGTGGGTACACGTTCAATCTTGAAGACACGTAACTTTAGCCAGGCTGTATCGTCTTCATTGTCTAATAAGATAATGGTATTCTCATTTTTCTCTCCGTGTGGTGACGGATTAAGAATACAAGTATCACCACCCCATCTCCTCCCAAGTGTGCTGTAATAGTCAGCTAAGGGATATTGCACACAGATAGCATCCTCTGTGAGAGACGGAAAACTCGAAAATAAACCCTGTGCCAACACGCCTGTTAGCGCGGCATAGTAGACCAAATCCCTCACAAAGTGGAGGAGGCCCGAGCCCAACAGTGGGACAAAAATGGGCTGGAGAGAGAGAGAGATTCTCATTTCAAAATGACGTGTTAGTATTCGCAAACTACAAACGTCAGTTTTATACAATGCAGCAGTGTGTACATGTTATTTAAGGAAAGAAACAGGTTGCCTATATAGTTCCCTGCGTTATCTCTGAATGATGTGCCACTTCAACTGGTGACACAAGTCAAATATCTTGGGCACGTGGTGACTGCTGACCTACTGGATGATACATGGATAGAGAGGTTTTCACGTTGTACGATGATGTGAAAATCACGTTGTTGAAAGCCTTCTGCACGTCCTTTTACACATGCAGCCTATGGGTGAGATACACGCGGCGGGCCTACAACGCCCTGCGCATTCAGTACAATAATGCGTTTGGAATATTGTTGTTGCTCCCTCGTTACTGTAGTTTTTTTTTTTTTTTTTTTTTTTTTTTTTTTCGTAGGAATGCTTTTTACGCACTTACCCCCCGACTGCAGGGGCAGCCGAAGGACGTCGTGTTGGACTCCCGGGGAGTAAAATTTCTCTCGACCCAGCCTACCAACTAAACCTACGGTGTCCTCCTCGCCCGTTGCCGGGCCGTGGTAGTCACTCAGGTATGACCACGACCCGACACGGGGGGCCCCCTAGCGGTGGGGGCTCACTGCGACGGGGTGGGCAACGTGCCCCCCCGTCGGACGGTCACCCCTCGCCCGAACACGAGGCGAGGGGTCGTCCGCCACATTGGGCGCGACAGGTCCCCTGACCCGTCGCGCGTGGCCTCCTCGCGGGCCGGGGCCGCCGGCTATTGCGCACCGACGATCCCTCGTTACTGTAGTGCTTCAGGTATGTTTATGTTGGCTAATACTGATGACTTTTATACTATTATGCGCAAGCGTGCTGCCTCCATGCAGTCCAGAACGCAGGTGAGCCCTAATAGTATTCTCAACGTTTAATCTGTTAAAAATGACAGTCCCTTCCTGGCTTATTAGCAGAGCTTACATGTACACATATAATTCATTGTTTTAAATTTTTATTGTTTTAAATTTTATTATTGAATTATAAATGATTATTGGCAAAAACATTAACGTACATAATATTTTATTTTATTTTAATTTTATATGAAATTTATTTTAACTAAATTGCTGACTATTTTGCATGACTACTTTCTGTTCCTAGCTATTCATCCCACTTCGCTCTATCTACAACATCGTCTTCGGATATCTTGCTTCCCTATTTTATCATTTTATACACCACAATAAACAGTTAACAGAAATATCATAATACGTGTCTAATTCTGTGTTTACAAAAAGTATATTTATAAAGTAAAAATAGAATCATCATATTTTGTTTACACTTAAATTTGTGTACACAATTCTATACAAAGTAAATCTACAAATAAACACACTGTATTTGTACTACTTAATTCTCACCCCAAAATGAAAATGTTAATTTATGTATCCTATTTCGATCGAGCTTGTGATTAAAATCCTGTTATGTGAATTGAATGTTTACAAAGGACAATTAAACTCGCTCGTGTGCTTGAAGAATAATATAGAGCTCGCGCCATAATTTATTAATATCGATTCAAATTATGTTATGCTCTTCTGTACAAATATGAATATTAAGTGGGGTGTGTTTTACATGTTCAATCTACTATTTCGTTTTTAATATACATTATAGTAAAGAGTCTAGTGGTTTTCTATGCGTTATAAGTATGTATTTACAAGAAAAAAAGTAGTTTATGTATTCTATCCGCATTCTGGTACCCATAACATAAGCATATCAGCTTAACATGGGTCCGGTCACTTTGTGTGAAATATCCATGAAAATTTATTTATTTATTCCTAAAATGAATTCAAAAGACTTGCTATTTAAGATAAAGATTAACTATTTGGTTACAGATATCTACAAAAATCAACATAATGAAAAAATATCCCAAATATTATATTTTTCAGATTTGAATTCCTATACATATAATTATTGTAAAATTTTGTCTATTTGATTGTTTGAACGCACTAATCTCAAGAACCACTGCTGGGTGCGATTTAAAATATCTGTTAGTGTTGATAGTACATTTATCGAGGAAGGCTTTAGACCATATACCATTACGCTGCGATTAAAAGGAGCGAAGCATTAGTTAAAAACATTGCAAAAACGTAGAAAATTTTCTAATTCCAACGCGTACGAAGTAGCGGGCAACAGTTAGTTAAACACAAAAACTGAAATATAAGACAATATTAGCGTAAACGTATGCAATATTACAAAATGCTTACGACATTTTGTTTGTTAGCTTTGTCTAATATATTCGTAAATTACACAACTTTAAATGAAATAAGTAACTTACAAAATGTAAGGACAGCATTGTAGCCTTTCTAAAAATATTTCACTGTGCTTTAATCTCCTATTGAACTAATAATTACTTTTCTTGTTCTTTGCCTTTCTCCTACTTTGTGAAGGGGCGGCTCATTGGACTAAAATTTCTAATGTGAGAAATTGAATGAGCTTCATATGTACCAATCGAGAACGATTGTTTGCCTAAATCTGACAGCTGCATATAATATCCTGAGAAGCATATTGAGCTTAGTAAATTGTTAATGTTGTGGCGTTTCCTACTAAATGAGTAAAGCTCCGATGTGGAACTAGACGACGTTGTATAAAATATTGGAAAATAGCACAAGACATACGGAAACGGATGAAGAAACAAATAGATAAAAAATATTTTATATAATTTTTGGTACTTTTCCCAACTTCCAAATGTCTTTATTTTATTTTGTTTTTTATTGGTGTTAAGTTCCTAGAAGCTCTCTTAATATACGCTGATCATATAAAATATTATACATATAAAAAATTTAGATTCCAAATCTAAACTAATATAATAAAACTCATGAGTATGTTTCTTTGTTTGTTTAAACACGCTAATCTCAGAAACTACTGGAGCGATTTGAAAAATTCTTTCAGTATTGGATAGTAGGTACATTTTTCGAAGAAAACTATAGGCTATTTAAATCACATCACCATACGACTAATAGAATTGAAGCATAAGTGAAAAATGTTGCTAAAAACGGGGAAAGCTGTCTAAATACCATGCGTACGAAGTCGCTGGCAACAGCTAGTTTCGAGATAAACTGATATCTATTATCAAATAAAGTGTTATAGTTTTGGTGAAACGTGTTGAAAAGCCAAATATACGGTAGCTTTCTCTTAACACCAATGTCTGGTATAGCGTCTGATCGTATTTTATACAGATACTGCGAAAATTGCAACCGCACTCCAACTTTAACAATTTACACGTTCGTTGTATCGTCGCTTGCATACTGCGCTGTGGTAAACTGGTGACATACTGTGCATCTAGAATAGAGGAATCCAATATTTGTTTTCTATATAAATGTTTCATTTCATACAGACGCGGCATTGCCCACATCAGGAGGTTAGGTATTTGGTCTTTTATGTGGCGCTGACTATTTGCGTTGGCACATGGTTCAGTTCCCAGATTTCCATCTCTGAAAGTTAATGTTAACTGCTTGTGACGGATTAAGAATACAAATTTAACGGTAGTTACTCCAACGGAAAGAAATAGGGTGCCATTTCCTTCCCTGGAAGCTGTAAAGTCAGCTAAAGGATTTTATAAGTACAGAACATCCTCGGTAAGAGAAGGAAAGCTTGAAAACAAACTCTATGCCAAAACGCCTAGTCAACGTAGCGTAATAGACGGAAAACTCTTTGAAATTCGAGGAGACCAATGTTCAGCAGTGGGACCATAATTGACTGGTAAGGGAAGATATCAATTAAAATTTCATAACCATATTAAAACTCTATCATTTATAATACAGAATTATAAAAATCATTGTTCAGGTGAAGAAAGACGTAAACAAAAGACATGTATTTAAATAAACGGATATCAATAGACATTTTTTATGACAATAGAAAAATCTCTGCTTAATGTTCACACTACATGACTATTAATACAGAAACTTAACTAAGACACAGCGCTTAAAGCGCTTAAAGCTTGAAAAGAGCGTTCAGAAAGGAAATGTTTGAACCCTCGAGGTATGCATCATGTTTGAAATATTATTTCTATAATTTTTTTGTATGTTGCTCATTATACACATTTTCCACGAAAGGATAAAACACCAGAAGGCAAATAGTAACCCTTTCTCTTATAGACAGACGTGATACGCGTAATGATTTGTTTTCTTACCAACATTACGTTTATGGAATACTAGCACAGCCCCACAGTGTTGACGTTGTTAAAAATATTCAGAAAAAATATTAAAAGAACAGGATGCTGAAGGCAGAACTATAGACATTTCTTACTCTAGTCTAGTAGACTGCGACACAAACAAACACAAATAGACATAGATATACAAACTTTCACCTTTATAATATCAGTTAGAGTAGATTTTACTAGCGATTTTGAGTCAATAGCCACCAAATTTTATGTAATTTAGCGGACTGAGTATGCTAAGATTGTATTTGTTTTTTTTTTTTTATTTTAATGTTTACACATTATTCATTTTGTTAAGGTATTGTGGATTTGTACTGATAGGGCGATATAGTCGCAAAGCGACAAAGCCCTTTAAATAAATAAAAAAATACCACCAATTTTAAACCACTTTCTTAAATAATTACCGAGACTTTGGGTAAGCTCAATTCAATTTTTTTTAAAAAGAGAAAAACGATGTTATATAAGGTGTAAATAAATCAACTTGTCAAATTTTGTGAGGATAGTTGGTATCGAAAAATAAACACGCTAAAAATAAAATAAATTTTTTTGAGCAATTTCATTTTTTCACGAAATAAAAGGATTTCATCAAATATTTTTATGCGTATCTTACCTACAAAATAATGTAGGTACTATGCCGTTCAGTCTCACTCATCGGCAGTCGCTTGCGCCGACCGACCCCGCACAGCGAGTGTATTGTAGTACAGTGCGCATAACATTTACGCGTAATTATCATAAATATTGTTACGAACACACAAAACATAAAGGAGCTAGCGCCATCTAGCAGCAACTAGTAAAACCAATCAAAGAACCGAACAGAGTGAAACCCCTATTAGATACTAGATGGCGTTAGAGGAACTACCGTACATGCGCGAACCTTCTAGAAACATTCGTTCCGGGCGATCACGTTCGCGCACAGTCGGGAACATTCTGGAATGGTCTGGAACTCGTCTCGGCGCATATAAATAGCGGCAGGGAGGCGAGCCCGGGCAGTTCTGTTTGAGCTACGAGAAAGGCGACTTCGAGAGCGAAAACAAGTGATTAAGAGTGATACCAGTGAAACCTACGACTTGGCTTCAACCTAGGACATTGTTAGTGCTTACTGTTTGGACCTAGTGCTTAGTGTTTGGACCTAGTGCTTAGTTCAGTAACTAGTGCTTGTGAATAAAGTCTTCAAAAAGAGTCAGCAGGTCTTTCTCTCCAAATCCTTCGAACCCTAACACGTAACAATATCATTACAAATCTTCAAAACGGTAACGTTTTTCTTAACTTTTTCACCGCGATTATTCATGATATATTATTCAAAACAACTCCTAAAAATATGACAAAATAATTTTTTGACACCTTGTATAGAAAACTAGCGTGGTTTTATAGTTTTGGTTTCTAGACCCTGCAGATGCGGCTGCTGTGTGGTATTGATACATGAGTCAGTCACTCAGTCAGACTGTTTCGTCCTTTGTCTGTATTAATGATTCAAGATCGATATTGTTACGTGTTAGGGTTCGAAGGATTTGGAGAGAAAGACCTGCTGACTCTTTTAGAAGACTTTATTTACTAGCACTAGTTACACACTAAGCACTAGGTCCAAACACTAAGCACTAGGTCCAAACACTAAGCTCTAACAATGTCCTAGATCGTAGCCAAGTTGTAGGTTTCACTGGTATCACTCTTGATCACTTGTTTTCGCTCTCGAAGTCGCCTTTCTCGTAGCTCAAACAGAACTGCCCGGGCTCGCCTCCCTGCCGCTATTTATATGCGCCGAGACGAGTTCCAGACCATTCCAGAATGTTCCCGACTGTGCGCGAACGTGATCGCCCGGAACGAATGTTTCTAGAAAGTTCGCGCATGTACGGTAGTTCCTCTAACGCCATCTAGTATCTAATAGGGGTTTCACTCTGTTCGGTTCTTTAATTGGTTTTACTAGTTGCTGTTAGATGGCGCTAGCTCCTTAGTGTTTTGTGTGTTCGTAACAATATATTATACTCGTCGATACGTGCTGTAGTTCTACCATAAGGAAAACAGTATTTATGGAGAATGTATAAAAACATGCGAGGATAAAAACATCTTTACTTATTATAAAACAAAGTTATTATTTTTGTATGTATGTCCCTATGTGAGCTCATATCTTCAAAACTAGGCATCCGATTTTGATGCGGTTTTCTTAACAGGGGTAGGGTGGTTCATGAGGATGGCTTTTTTGTATAATTTGTTTACATTTAATTACTGAATTCCAATCGTACGAAGTTGCGGGCAACAGCTAGTATTTTTTTTTAATTACAGAGTCTTCCTTTTGTTATACTTATAAAGCTTTTACTCTATCAGATGACGAAAAGAATTATTTTGTTTTTTTACAGGATATATAGCTCATATTTATAGCTCTGGCCTTTATAACCAACAGCTCGCAGTCCAAGCAAAAGAGGTTTATGTGTCCCACGCTGCTGTGAGGAAAAACTTACAACTAAGGAGCTCCCTATGGATAAATAATGTTAACTGTGTCTTATGTAATATAGAATTTATATCAGTATGATAAACTTACATTTTGTACACAATAGTACCAATTCATTGGCGTCAAAAACTTAACATAACTTAAGTTTTTTATTTTATACCACAAAGGTGACAAACAAGCTTACGGCTCCCCTGATAGAAACCAATTACCGTAGCCTATGGACGTTTACATAAAAAAACGATTGTGTTATATTGTACAAAATTGACACTACGCTCAGAATTATTTTTTTTAATTCCCGCCAATCCATTATTTAATCCATTATTATTAATCCATTATTTTTTTTAATTCGACTTGATAGGGTTCAATATTGCAATAGATTAGATGCAAAATCCTTGTCCTACTCCATTATTTTTTGTAATCTATTTGGGTGAATTTCCCGAGGACAAAAATTACGTGGCCTCAATGAAATTGGTACTGTAAAACATAGTTATAATATTCTAATATTTTTTTCTAGTTAGATGAAATAGTTATCTATGTGTAGCACTAAATATTTAATTAAATAGGATTAATTGATGCTCAGAAATAAAAATTAATCCTCGAAATCTTTCATTACCGTGTTTGTCCACACATCACCTTAATGTGTATTATAAGTCATTGACAAAAATCTATTGATTATTTATATTTAAACCTTATTTTATTTGATACGTAAATAGTTGAAGTATTGTTACAGAAGACATTTATTCATAAATTTAAATAATACAACAAGTGGTTAATAAAAATGTATTTGTCCTAGAGCTACGTTTCATCGCCATGTCCTAAATATATTTATGAATAATTATTGTTTTATCTAAGGACTTGCCTCCCCCACCCCTGTGTGCTAAACGTTGTTTATCAGAGTCGCTTGGTGCTTGTCGTGGAAGAACGTATCTACGCGCCTGAGTTTTCACGCCATAGATATAAGTATCCAATTTTTTTTGTACTGGACATTTTTTCTTTCATCGCTGTGGATAGGTCTAACTTCTATTTGAATAAGTTCGTCCTCTTAATTAAGCTTTCGATAGAAAGCAGTTTATCTTATATTTATTTGTGACGTATTAATTACTATGAATCATTACTAGATTTTTGGATACTTGATGCTTTAGCCTTGATTTTCATCGCCGTGCTCTCATTACCGTGGTTTCCGTGGCCTAAATTTGCTATGGCAATGAAAAAAAAAAAACACGGCGATGAAACAAAATTTCATTGCTATGTCTTTTAAAACAATTTAGTTTCATTGCCATGACCAGTTGTTTCATTTCCGTGCGTTATGTTTTCATCGCCACGGCCTGATTAATAAAAAACCTATCTGCATTTATTAGTGGACTGCTTATTTTTAGGAAGACAAGATACCTAATCCGAAACTATTGGAAGAGGAGAGAAAGGAAAGGAAAAGATTGGCCGAGCAAAAGCGACGTTTAAAATTAAGAAGTGACCCTGTTTTCCGAGAGGAGTATTTAAGAAAAGAAAGATAATCTTTCTAATATAAGACAATGAAGAAATTTTGATACTTAATAATAGTGATACGAGTGAACTGGAAAGACCGATATTCCTGTTAACAGACCCATATTGTTAGTGGTGGTGAGATGTAACTTAGAAAGGATTTTTTACTAGAAAATACTGGACTACAACGGCTGGGTACAAAGCGTAGGGCTACCTAATCACAGTCGGTCTAGATTTTTATAAATGTTACCTATTGATTATACGCAAATTTTAAAATCACACCATGTTTTCAAGCAATAACGATTGTATACTTACTATTATTTGTTGATTTCTATTGTGTAATTTTCTGTGTGAAAGAATTTAAATAAATGTTTGTGTTGCTTTAACTTAAATAACTTTATTTACTTAATTAACTTTTATATAATTTTGCTCCGATGGGACAATGATATTGCGAAGAGAAGACTGGGAATAGAACAAAAAATATAATTGACTGGTATCTATTGCAGGTAATTATATTATTTAAAAGATAATTGGCTATTTTCATTCCCGTGGCACAGTTCTTTAATTGCCGTGCACGCATCTTTCATCCCATCGTTTATCATGTATCATAAAAGCAGTGAAAGAAAAAAGATGGTGAATAAAATATTTACTAACACGACCGTAATATATTTACCTTTAATGTATGCATTTATTGGAATAGTAAACAACGTCTTCTGGAGATTCGATAAGCTCGCGGTTTTGTATATAAAAAAGACATGTCGTTAAAATTACATGTATCAGTGTGATTTGGTATTATTTTTGTGTTTTTTTTATGATAATGCGTATTCTGTCTTAATGTTGAAATATATTTGAGATCTATACTTGTCAAGACATAATAAGAGATAATACAAATAAAAACATGCTTCAATAATCGATACTTGTTATTATTGTTCATATTTATGTATGTACTAGCTGATGCCCGCTACTACGTACGCGTGGAATTTTAGATTCCCATATATTTTGTCACCGTTTAAACCTTTCCTGGACTTTCACGAATATTTCAAGACCAAAATCACCAAAATCGTCCCAGCCGTTCTCGAGTTTTAGCGAGACTAACGAACAGCAATTGATTTTTATATATAAGAAGATTATATGTACATTGCACATTATGCATTTCAACAGATGTATGTTGACATCTTTGACTGAAAACCTCAAAATCTCAACAATGTAAAGTAACAATGTTTTTGTTTTTCAATGAAGACTAAATCTCATTTACTAGCGTTTGTGACTATTATACGTGTGTTTTACGAGCACAAAAGCAAGCTCTACTTCTTTATCTTAAGCTATATTTTCCGCTATTGCTATAGTAAGTCATGAGCTCTATATAATTATCTGTTAAATTTCTATAAGACTAGGTGTATTAAGTTTAAGTAATAAACTATTAAACAATTTGTACTAATGTAAGTTACTTTAATGTATAGTATAGATTGCCAATAGAATACATAATGTAAAACAATTACAGCAGAATTCATTGCACGAAGATTTATATTTTATAGCTCATACGTGGTTTTACTTGAGACGAAACTGCGATTTTAATTAAAAGACAGATATTTCAGTTAAGTATATAGAACTGGTTTTAAAAATACTAATATTATAAAGCTGAAGAGTTTGTTTGTTTGTTTAAACGCGTTATATCAGGAACCGCTGCCGCGCTGGTTGGTTGTTTCAAGGTTGGATAGTAGATTTATCGAGCGAGGGCTTAACCCTATATAACATTACGCTGCAATCCACAGAAGCGATGCATGAGTAAAAAATGTTGCAAAGACGGGGAAAATTATCCATATTCATATGTTCATAGGAGTAATCTCCAAAAGAAATGATATAATAATATGATCACTGATTGAGCAAATAGAGTGTCTAAGGCTAGATCTCTCACCCGAATAAAAGCCACTTAAATATCTATGTATGCGTGAAGTATAAATAAATAAATAAATATTCATGGCCATTTCACACAACGTCCTCTGGTCCCAAGCTAAACTTATATGCTTGTTTTACGGGTACCAAAACAGTAGTATATATCTCTAAGTGTGTTTCTAATACAAGTTATAAGTCATTTGAAATATTATTAGTCTATGAAGTAGGATATACGAGTAGATAAGCTAAATTTTAGTAAGTATCTTCAAGATTGATTGCGTAAACCTGTGATTAAGATACTAAAATGTTTTTCACTAATAGGATTCTGCAACTTCTATAAGTGCTATAGGCTGTGTATTATGTTTTAGTTAGTAATTTCAAACCTCATGCGTACTATGTCAAAAGCAAGTGCTAGTAATTTATGCAACTGTAAAAGGAAACGTTGATATCAAAATGCTCAAGTAAAACGCATTATTGTCTCCAAAATACAAAAACAAACTGTTATTTTTTTCTTTGGTTTTAATCTGGTTAGAAAACACACGTACCTACATTATTAGCATGCGGAGAAACAAATCCAATCTGCCAAACGCGTGGTAGAAACAAGACGCGAAAACTTAACAGAACTCGGCACGTATACACGAGACGAGAGCGTGTGTAGGCTACATACAAACTTTGTTATATCGACGTATGTAACTTTATGACAAGGTATTAAGACTATTAATTCTATGAAAGAGCTATACAATAAATAAAATACAAATAGGAGGTGTTTCTGTTCAGCTAGGAGAATTTCTATTCTCTACGGACATGAATCACTTGTACAAAAGTAATAAACATTCTTTGTCACTGTTTTTCAATATGTTATTGTTAGATCATAGATTGAAACTATTTATCATCTCATATCTATTTTTATTTTAAATGCTAATAGATATTTTAAAACAACGTCCTCTGGGGCTAAGCTAAGCTTATATACTACTTTTCTTTAGTAAATATATACTTATAATACATAGAAAATACCCAGACGCAGTGCAAACATTTGAATGACAATTATAAACATAACACAAATGAACTTTCTGTGCGGGGATTGAAATCGCGACCTCGTGAACAGCACACCGTTACTTAAATTCCTAGACCACATGGCTCGTCAAACAAAAGAGCTTCCTTCATATCGTATATTTAAAAGAATAAAAAGAAATGTCAGTCTTTTACAAAATTTATGTGAAGTATTTCTAATATATTTTGGGTCTTATGAAACCATAAACTTCTGCTGCTAAAATAAGTTTCTTAAAATCGCCATCTAGTGGATATATTACAAAACACGTTAAAATACACATCCCATTTTTTACTCTACGTTATACAGCGGAAACTGCGTTACTGCCATCTACGATTTCATAACATACTGTAATGGCTCACTGTAAAGCTACGCTTTAGGAAGTGTAGTAAAATGATACCAGATGTCGCTTTCACAGCTTAGCTTGGGAAACGACTACTTCAGTACTTAAATGAATACGACGTATTGTACCAGATAGAGCTGTTAGCTAATTTTTAACAAGACGTGCATACTTAACTCATAGACGACTCATTGACGAGCCTCGTGGTTGAGTGGTTTATGTAACTGACTGCCGATCAAGAGGTCGCGGGTTCGATTCCCGCTCGGGACAATCATTTGTGTGATTTTTCTAATTGTCATACAAATGTTTGTACTGCGTCTGGGTGTTTCTATGTATTTTAAGTATGTATTTACAAAAGAAAAGTAGTATATGTATTCTATCCGTATTCTGGTACCCATAACACAAGCATATAAGCTTAGCTTGGGACCAGAGGACGTTGTGTGAAATGTCCGTGAATATTTATTTTTTTTATTTTTTATTTTATAGTTTTTTTTTTTAATTACTTTTTTAAAATATACAGGTTGACTGGGAAACATGTTTTGCGTTTATTTGGTGCAACTCGAGACCATTCAATAGAAACTGTAATTTGCGCGTTGCCTTAAACCTAACTTAAATTACTGGAATCAATTCCTTCACAGAGCAGTTATTCTAATCAAGAAAACATATTTCTTGCACTTGGATGATATTTTACACGTATTTTTTAAATTTATCATGCGTTAAAACAGAAATGAAACTGAAATTACTAGGCTAATTTAATACGTTTGAAATATCAATGAAAATAATCCTTTTGTTTTTAATTAAAAAAACAAAAACATTATTGACAGCAAATGCATATTATTGCATATTACATAAAAGAATATAATATATTACATAAATTATTAAACACTGTTGAATATTTATTCAACAACATTCATTTGCATAAATTATTCAATAAGTTAGCAATGCTAAGAAATGAGATGGTAATAAAATAAAAGAACTTAGTACAAAATTCGATAAGGTTCTAACAAGTAGAGTTGAAGATAAAGAAAAGTATTAAAATTCTCAATTCATTCAATCAAATGAACTGAGTTTTTATAGTGGTTGGAATGCGACATCTATTTCACTTTAAAATAACTACAAAACTTACAACTTTTACTTAATTTGTGGGTTACATATTTTTTTAGTGAAAAGTAATATCCTTCTGTCTCCTTTCTTTGCAACACCTCGAAGAAACGGAACTCCTATCTGCTTACGTTCTTACTTCTACAATATAGGGTCTTTAAACTAAGGTGAGAAAAGGGACCTTCTGGGACAAAAAAGGTGAGGGCTGCATGAACTCTGACAACATATCAGAAACTGACAACTCAGAAAATAATATGAGCTTACATTTTTTTTTTAAATATTCATGGACATTACGCACAACGTCCTCTGGTCCCATGCTAAGCTTATTATGCTTGTGTTATGGGTACCAGAATACGGATATAAATACATAAACTATTTTTCTTTTGTAAATACATACTTATATTACATAGAAAACACCTTAACACATACATTAACACATACAACGTGTTTCAGAAAGGTGTAGTCATATTTGACCGTCGTTACACATGGCCGGTGACTAGGCACTAGGCATGGATGAAATTACAAATACTAGTTATATTATGACTTTTATGTGTTCATAAAAGTTTAATAAATTTATTAAATTAATCGATCTTCTTTAAATACTACACTACTATGAGGTCATCTTTTATCATAAGGTTCAATCGCATTCAATAAACCGTAAAAATCTCATAATTGATGCGTTTCTGGTAGTTATTTAATAGTGGGCAATAAACAAAAAAAACTTACCAACTGTATTTTTCTATGTGTAACTGTAATATTTATAATATTTAAGGCCTATCTAATGCAACTTTAAATTATGATTACACCTTTCTGCAACTCGTTGTTTAAATAAGTGAAAGCTAATACACACGTTAAAAATCGATTCCAGCTTTGCTTACGCTGATGAAAAACCAGCACTGATTTTCCGCTGGGCCATGTTGGTGACCTTACGAGTAACAAATAAAATAGTGCAAATATTTATAACTCAAAAATAATATTGCATCAGTCACCATGGGTATAAAGGTTATACTAGCCGTCCACAATCTACACGTTTGGATTCCCGTTTCACTTAACATCAGGTGAATTGTAGTCATTTATTTTTGTCAAACCAACACACCTATAAAAGAATAACGGGCACAAGGTAATTGCAAGGTGCAGTAAAGGTATTGATCTCTATCTCCGGTCATTAATAAAGGTTTAAAAATCCTTGTATTTCACAGCTATAAATTAAGAGGAACTTCAAATCAAGAAGCTTAATAATATTCTATTTTATTTCTTAGTGATGTGCCTTAGCGGTTTACAGCTTCCGAGTAAGTTGCATAACGACTGTAACATTTAATTTAATATCCCAGCTACCACGATGTCGCTGCAATAATTGCTACATCCTTAATATCTATGGTGTTGTACTTGTCAGGTAAAATTTAGATTTTTGTCGATTGTATTAGAAAATATCCATTTTCAAAAACTTAGGACAAACGCAGTTGCTTCGTGAGAAAGCGTCATTAGAACCACTTAATTTAAATATATTTTTTGTGTGTGCAAAAATCTTGTCTAACAAATCAATCGGTTTAAATAAAAAAGCTTTAATTAAATGCGAATTATTACTATTATATTAAAATAAGTTCAACTTTTTTTTAGTTACTTTATTTGTTAAACGTTAAAATTTAAAATTTTATCTACTTACTCATAAATTTTAAACAGATTTTTTTAATTTATTGACTAAATACTCAATTAAAAGCAAGCGAATTATTTTTAGAAAAATTTATTGTTCTTAATCGATAAAACCTCGAGGCCATATCCCATCACTGTCCGCCTCTGACTTATGTTCTCCCAGTGTTAATTTCACAACGTCGTCGACGTCTGACAAATACGCTGGAGGCAATGTTCGCACACTCAACACCTTTTTAATAGCCCTCCAAGCCCACCCTTGTACTCACTGAAATCTTTCTTTCTACAGAATTAGTTCATAATAGCCGTGGCTTGAAATTAAAGTTAGTTGTTATTAACGCATATTTATTACTGTATTTTTTTCACATTTTATACGAGTTGATCAAATAGTAGACCTCTTTAGGTTAGGCTTTTATACCTCTTTTACGAAAAACATTTTGAATTTCATAAAAAAGGGTATTGTTTATACAATTGCACACAAAATGCGGTGCATTCTAACTTCGAAATAATTATATATTTAGAATAAACAAATTGAGAGAGAATGTTATTACTACTTATCCTTTAGAATACTTTTTGTA
This sequence comes from Orgyia antiqua, assembly GCA_916999025.1. NCBI lineage: Eukaryota > Metazoa > Arthropoda > Insecta > Lepidoptera > Erebidae > Orgyia > Orgyia antiqua. The sequence continues at coordinate 29,609,494 of OU779862.1, forward strand.
TGTTTCTAATATCTTCTTCTATATCAGTAGTTGTTAGGATGTGCACCACAAGTAGCCCTCTCCAAAGCAATCATATCCCCCAAAGGTTGTCTGGAAGAGAACGCAAACTGGATAAAACCGCCTATTGTACTTACTTTGTTCTTGTAATCCTTAAACTTCTGTATAACTTTATGGTGTGCAATAAAGAGTATTCTATTCTATTCTATCATCTTCGTAACATACAGTAATGTTTTAAATCTCCTTGAGTAATCAAAGATATCCTTATCAGCCGCGTATACCAATAGTTAGAGACGTTTTTAACTCTTCTATTTCTACATGTTTACAATTAAATAATACATGTTTATAAATAAAAAAAACGTAAGCTACTTTAACAAACTTGCATTGGACAGATAATATTTATAATGTAAAGTTGCGTGTTCCTAGAGCATAGTAACCGTTGCACTGAATAAGTAAACGCCAGGAATAAATCACGCTAATTGCACTAGAGCACCTCCCCGAATAAGCCACTTGCCTTCAAATACAGTTTTTGATAACTAAATGATGTTTGTGTAGATAATAATGATTGCTACTAACATATCTCTATTATTAGGTAACTTATTTGCAATTAAGTTGGCATTAAGAAATAGAGTCAAGAATCAATATCGACGGGCTTCGTGGTGGAGTGGTTTATGTAATGGACTGCCGATCGCGAGGTCTCGGGTTCGATTCCCGGTCAGGACAATCATTTGTGTGATATCCATAAATGTCATACAAATGTTTGTACTGCGTCTGGGTGTTTACTATGTATTATAAGTATGTATTTACAAAAGAAAAGTAGTATATGTAGTATATCCGTATTCTGGTACCCATAACACAAGCAAATAAGCTTAGCTTGGGACCAGAGGACATTGTGTGAAATGTCCATGAATATTTATATTTAAAAAAAAAAAAATTATATTCACTTCGAAAGTAGATTGAAGAATTTGACTGCACTAGACTCTCTGTCTTTTTCTCACTTTCTTTCTAGCGTATTAATGTCCCACTGTTGGGCACGAGCTTCCTCTACTCTAGAAGGGCTTAAGGTCCACTGTGCTGCGCTGACCAAGCATGCTGGGACAGGCTTTATTTTCCAAAATTTTCGTCTCTCACAGAGGATTTTGTTTGTGTTTTACACTCAGCTGGTTTTTACAGCACCCTGGGAAGGAAAAAAGGTGGTGACACTTTTCTTAAGCCGCCCCACGCGGTCAATACATCAACATCGTAACTTTCTATTATAACTTTTTAGTTTATAATTTTCTACTCGTTTTAGCATATACTAACTGTTATCCGTAATTTCCACGCGTAGAATTTAGAAAAAGCTCCTTAACAAATTATACAATAAAGCCATCTATCAATTAAATAAATCCGCGTCGTAATCCGTTGCGTAGTTTTGAAGATAAAAGCTCACATAGGGACATACAAACAAAAATAACGACTTTGTTTTATTGGTTTTATAATAAGTAAATATTGTGATACATGAGTTTTATATTTAGCTAAACAAATTAAACTTTTGAAATTGAAAACTATTAATACAAGTTGTGTAACAACAGAAAATAGAGTAGAGAACGGCACAAAAACTAAATATTGCCTCAACTGCTTTAACTTCGTCAGGCATTCTTTGGTATATATAAACTGTATATATAAGTCTACATTATTTAAAGGAATAATTTAATTAAGTTAGAATAACTGAAGTTAGTCAACTAAGCTATGGAAACTTTTTTGTCCTTTAATAAGAATATAATAATTTATATGGCGTAGTGGTTACGTAACATGAACATTTTTGTTTCGAGTCCTTAGTCACATCGCATGATAGCGATTGATTTCCGAGTGAAGTTTACAACGAGTCTTAAATACGGAAATTTGCTTGTTCACAGTACCTACTCAGCACATAATACATTGTAGGTAATTATTTTTTAGTAACTAATCAAAAATGTGGATTTTTCACTTGCATCTATTCATACATCAGTCTTTCTCCGTTCACTGTTGGACATAGGCCACCCCTATAGAACGCCACAACGCGTGGTCTTGTGCCGCTTGCATCCAATGTCTCGTTACTCCACCTTGTCGGGGGCTGCCCAACGCTGCGTCATCCGGTCCGTGGTCACCGCTCTAGGACTTTTCTTTCCCAACGATCATCAGTCCTACGAGCGATGTGGCCTGCCCATTGCCACTTCAGCATCACATCGCACTTATCACAGACCAAATTAAATTAAGATTTACGATCTAAAAGGTCGTGTATTGAAACAACGTTAAATAAAAACAAAAATAAACATCTACATAATGCAGTATTCGTTTTGGGAACACTCTAGAACTTTTACGAGTCTGTGTGCGAAAACATAATGTAATGTTTTAGTAAATAAGAATTCCAACTAAGCGCATTTCCCTACCAGCAAATAAAATTATGAGACGAATGAGAACAAAACGCAAGTTGATTTTAATATATGTACGTATTCGCTAGCATCGCAATTCCAGCGTTTAAAAATGCTGGCACGCTCCCCCAAGCCTGAAATTACATTGAAAAGAACAGAAATACATGCTTTATTTCGTTTTATACATACCACTCTCACTAGCACAAGAGGTTCAATTTCGTATCATTTATTGAAAAAATAGTGTTGGTAAAAATAAATAAACGAATTTACTGAGCCGTACATATAATAATACTTTGTAAGCTATTGCAATAATTTAAATACGAATTTAAGAAATGATATTACAAAAGAAGTGGTAAAAAAATTAAAGAAAAGTTCTGATCAGTCTTTAGACAGTAGTACAGTCTTATTCGTTAGAAAAGTCTTGTTCCTGTGTATATTTTTTTGTGAGCATATATCGTTAAAACTATCTATTTTATGTCGTTAGCTTAGTGACAAATAGGTCAAATGGTACAAGAGGAGGGTTCATATTGTTATATGCTGATATCTGCGGCCGTATTATGAGCTCTTATTCCCAGGCCGTTTACGCCGTGAATGGAACTGCCCGGCAAATTCGTAATATGAACATAACTCCCAGCCATCCAGTTCGATAAAACAGTCATAGATTAATATGTTTATAGTAAAGGTACAACTAAAACTTTAAGTACTAACTAAAATTTTCCAACTACATGTTTTATGTTTACCATAATACATAATTTAGTCAGGCAGTGTACGGCTTGCTTGGAACTTGCATGATTTTTAAAAAGCTCATAATACGTCCACAGAAAGGTGAAGAATTCCTTTATTTAAACGCGCTAATCTCAGGAACCACTGACCCGATTTGATGAATTCTTCCAGTGTTGGATAGTCCGTTTATTGAAAAAGGCTATATAACATCACGCTGCGACCAATAGTAGCGAAGTATCAGTGAAAAATGTTGTAAAAATGGGAAAGATAGGAAAAAATTCCAAATTCCACTTCCATTTTAAATATTACGCGTGTGAAGTCATGTACAACAGAAAATAATATAGTATAAAAAATATACTTAGCTACTTTTAAATTTAACGATGAATATATTATTATAAAAATATATTTACAAAATGTTAAAAATAAAACTCACACATGATTTATTACAACACTGTGTTGACAAGGTGTGATATATTAGACTGATTCATTAAAAAGCTTGTAACTTAGCAATTTTGTTCGATCGTTACGTAAAGCTCTGTATTTTAAGTACTACATACTAGCTGTCGCCCGCAACTTCGTACGCGTGAAATTTAGAAAACAACTGTTTGAATATTTATTTTGATTGAAATAAACCACATTATCTATTAAAATAACAACCGCACTAAAATCCGTTGCGTAGTTTTCAAAATAATTATTAGTTCACATACATACAAAAATAGCGACTATGTTTTCTAATAAGTTAAGACAAAAGCAATGTTAGTAGCAAACATATCTATCGACATCTTAACCAATGACTAAAACAGCATATTGTAAATAGGATATTATCTAATTAAGCATAAATAAATGAACCATAAACGCTGTACAACTGAATTATGAATTTAATGCGTGAAAGGTAATTAGCTCAAATCAAATAACAACATCAATTATCGTACACTGGCAAACATTCGTTTAATTACCTACTAGTACGTAAACCACAAAATTAAGCATCAAGTGGACGCCTGTCGTAAATACGACATTATTTAATGAGTTTAAAATGATAAAAACGTACTATTTAATAAATAATAAATATTCATGAACATTTCATACAACGTTCTCTGGTTCTAAACTAAACTTATATGCTTGTGTTACGAGTAGGTACCAAAATAATACAAGCATACCTATAAGCTTAGCTTGGGATTAGAGGACGTTTTGTGAAATGTCCATGAATATTTGTTGAAAAAAAGTCGACTAAATACCAAATAGCCAGTTTGTAAGATAGAAAATATTACCAAGCATAGGTGTCACGAAGAAATAATACGTAAGAATTAGCTGATTTCAGCGTCTTATTTTATTTTCCATATTATTTCAACGACCCGACTGAATTACGCACGTCTAGACGCTTAACTTTCTTAAACTTGGGTACAGGCAAATTTGACAGTCGTATAGTCATAATTCTTCCATAGTTTATATAATAATATGTATTAACTACCAGTATGTGAAAATATAGTTTATATATGTAGTTGTATAACTCAGGATTATATATAAGCGACGTAATATAAAACACTTGTTTTTCCATTCTACCAAAAGGCTTAACTACTTCTTGGAAATGTGTCTATACCAATATAATAAAGCTGAATAGTCTGTTAGTTTGAACGCGCTAATCTCCGGAACTACTGGTTCGATTTAATATCTGCTCACATTATAGCTAGCTACCGTAAAAGTCATACTGTGAAAGACAAACAAAATTAAACGTGGGAACAAAACGCTAATATTAATTAAAATTAACTATGCTTAAAATACTCAAAGATTATTCAAATTTTTAAAACACTAGGCGTTCAATGTTCAGATGAACAGATAATCCCCAGTGTATATTTATAGCATCAAATTGAATTTATTTTATTTAAATTATATTAAGTTTGAATTGTTCGAATTTTAAATGTGTCAACCGTTATTGTCACAGCATGTTTTAGCGAGTTTCTTAAACAATGGCGAGTAGGGTCGCTTTAACGTCTACTGATCTTATTGTTCGAGGAATATGCGGTCGCAGTTCAGTATTGTTGTTATCTATGGGACCGACCTCTGCTATTTTGGGAAGAAATTAAAATAATAATACGAGTTTCATGTTCTTATTATTGTCAGTTTTCTGAATTCTTATCAGTGAAAGGTTTACCCTGAAAATGATTACAATGAGGTCTCTAAACAACACAAATTAAGGTCAGAAGTTAAGCCATAGCCCTTTACTGGCTATGGCTTAACTTCTGACCTTAATTTGTAGGTTAAATTTTTTGAAATAACTAAGCAATTTTACTATTAATTCATGTCTAATGATGACTTTGTGATGAAGGAATAAAATGAATTTAATTCCACGCATTTTCTCCAAAGAGTGTTGTGGGAGTAAAATAAAAGTTAAGTGATTTACTAACTTTTCAAATGTATGAATCGAACGTTATTATTATAGGCCTGTCAGCCAAACTAATACTTCAAAATTGTAACTTCTATAAGAACTAACATATATGATAATACCTACAATATGAAGCAATTGCCAACAGCCGTGGTTATATAACAGGAAAGTTTAAAATCAACCCGAAAGTTTAAGTAATTAATTCTAAGAGGATTTTGTTTATCTTTTCACGACAATCTTAACAATCTTAACACCGCAAAGTTGGAGCAAATGAATTTTGTAGTACGCACGAAATAGCATTTCAGTATTATATTCTACAGTTCGTCCAAACATTGCTTAACCATATAGACCTTTAACTGTAAAGAGAGTTCCTATCGTTGAACATGAATAGGTAATGAAACTTTTATTTACAACCAACTTTTTCCCGTAACATTCTCCGCCTGCAGTAATATTTTTACCATTATGATGAAAAATTTTTGCATCTGGGTAGTGATGCATATAATCCCATCACAAAACCTTGCAATATATTTACTTATTGTAAAACAAAGTTGTAATTTTTGTATGTATATCCCTATGTGAGCTGATATCTTTAAAACAATGTAAGGGATTTGAATGCGGTTTTTTAATAGATAGAGTGGCTCAAGAGGATGGCTTTTTTTGTATAATTTGTTAAGGTTTTGTTTCGAAATTCCGCGCAGATGAAGTGGCGGGCAACAGCTAATCATTAAATACTACAGTCATAATAATATTATGATAGAGTTACGCCAATATTATTGGTAATAATATGGTATATTTATGTAACAAATCACAGAATAAGTTGTAAAAAATGCTTTAGATATAGTATTATTCTGTATTTTGTTATTTTACACAGATTAATTTAAATATAATGTTTATGTCCGTTCATCAGTTATAACCGTTGACATGTTCAGCCTCTCTCTCAAGAGAGAAGCTGTACGTAATTGGCTGGACAGAGAGATCTCTCTAGGTTCATTTTCGAGTTTTCCGTCTCTTACAGAGGATGTTATCTTATAACAATATCCCTTGGCTGGCTCTTACAGCACCATCGAGAGGAAATGGAGTGGCAAGACTTGTATTCTGAATCCGTCACCATACGGACATCTGACATACGGACATTCAGCCTACGTGTAATCAATTTAACGACACAATAATTTAGTAATTAAATTTCAATAAAAAAATGTGAAAATAGAACTTAACTTAATATGAAATTGTACACTACTACAAACTGTAAAAATCACAAAAACATAAAAACCAATTAACTGCATCGCCTTGGGAATTATTCGACATAAAATTCTCATGGCCTGTTCAAAATTCCACTTGAAATATTTTTTTACAAATAAAATCACTCGTAAACAAAAAGGTTTACTGTCGTAAAAGAATACGTGAAGTTTTCTTTTACCTAACTGTCAATAAAGAAAATTTGCCTAATATAAAATAACTTTTCGTTTAAATGGAAGGTTCTTTTTCCCCTTTATCGTATTTTCCGGTTTCTTTTTATAATAAAGTTTATTGATATTCATTTCATTATCTAGATATTTTGTAATAAAATTTTCACCCGATGGTATCGGTTGCTTTACAGAATTACCAAATCGATAACCGAGTGTCTGAAACAATATAAATTGAACCGAATACAGTGTCAAGATTATCTTGTTAGAATATTATTTCCTTTCTTATTATAGGATGCGTCATGTATAAGCTTACATTTAGTTATTTTTTATATCTATACTAATATTAAAAAGCTAAAGAGTTGTATGTTTTTTTGCACGCGCCAATCTCAGAAACCGTGTTGGTTCGATTTAATAAGTTCTTTCAGTGTTCTAGAATAAATTTATCGACGAAGGCCATAATAGAAAAGAATAGAATACACTTTATTGTACACCAAAACATTTTACGTGTCACTTATATATCGAAATTAGGATAAAACATGTACAAGATGTGCGATAAGACCGCCAATTGGCGGTCTTATCGTATATTGCGATCTCTTCCAGACAACCTTTGGATGGACACAGTTGATCTGGAACTGCTATACAAGCTATACAACATAACAATGCGACCAATAGAAGCGAAGCATCGATGAAAATTGTTGCATAACGGGAAAAACATCTAAATTTCACGCGTACGAAGTCGCGGAAAACAGCCAGTACTACATAATTCTTAAGTTGTATATTATAAGCAGGCGCTATACGTAGAAACATAATACCTATAGAAAACACCCAGATAAATATCTATACGAATAATAGTCTTGTTTGGGGTCTAAAGCTGTAACTTCATAAACGCAAGTCGGTTGTACTTCCTATAGTTATACTTTTTTTTTCGCAGGGGAATGCATTTACGCAGACCCACACCTGTCATTGCGGACATCACTATCATGGTAGGAGTATCTGACTCGTCGATGTACAGGTGAACCGGACAATGGAATACCGACTAAACTTAACTGTATCGCTCTCCACGTCTTCCTGGAGCGCCAGAGGTTTCCTGTTCTGGACTCTCTCTGAAGTCCTGACGTTGGAGTACTACCGATACACCTACTACAGAGGTATGGTAAACTTTATATTAACTTAATAATTATTATGTTCTTACCTGTATTAAAATTAAATTATATAAACTGCATAAATATTAATAAACAATCACAACGGCAGTATCCGTGAACGGATTACTGTCACAATACAAAGTATCAAACCAAATTCCTTTGAGAGTTGACTTAATCATAAAACTGAGCTGAGAAATCGCTTCGGCTGAAACGAGCCCCATGGGTAAACCCGACTATCGGCTTCCTTTCGCTACTTTTAACCGAGACGAACTAGTAAACTTACCAGGTTTATATGACTGTTGTGCATTATGAAAAACTCTATCCATTAAAGTGTCTATTTATTAAAGTGTTAAAGTATTATTGTTATTAAAGTGTTTTTTTTTGACGGGCTTCGGGGTTAAGTGGTTCATGTAACGGACTGCCGTTCATGAGGTCGCGGGTTCGATTCCCGCCTCGGACTTTCATTTGTGTGATGTTTATAAATATCATACAAATGTTTGTTCTGCGTCGGGGTGTTTACTATGTATAATAAGTATGTATTTACAAAAGAAAAGTAGTTTATGTATTATATCCGTATTCTGGTACCCATAACACAAGCATAATAAGCTTAGCTTGGGACCAGAGGACGTTGTGTGAAATGTCCATAAATATTTATTTATTTATTTATTTTGATCGTAACTTTATTATAGAGAAGGATAAACCAACAGAGGGCTCCGTAGCATTTGTTTTATTTATATATTAAGAACTACAAAATAGAATATCTTTACAATTTCATAAACGTTATATTAATAAGCTCTCTAAGTCTTCTGAACCTATTATAAAACAAAGTCGTTATTTTCTAAGATTTTCTAAGAATATTTTCTAAGACAGGCTTCGTGGTGGAGTGGTTAATGTAATGGACTGCCGATCACGAGGTCGCGGGTTCGATTCCCGGTTGGGGCAATCATTTGTGTGATATGTCATACAAATGTTTGTACTGTGTCTGGGTGTTTTCTATGTATTATATGTATGTATTTACAAAAGAAAAGTAGTATATGTAGTCTATCCGTATCAGCGGCCGTATTATGAGCTCTTATTCCCAGGCCGTTTACGCCGTGAATGGAACTGCCCGGCAAATTCGTAACATGAACATAACTCCCAGCCAGCCAGTTCGCTAAAACAGTCATAGATTAATATGTTTATAGTGAAGGATAAATAGTACTAACTAAAATTTTTCAACTAAATGTTTTATGTTTACCATAGTACATAATTTAGTCAGGCAGTGTACGGCCTGCTTGGAACTTGCATGATTTTTAGAAAGCTCATAATACGCCCGCTGGTTCCTATAATACAAGCATAGAAATATAGCTTACTTTGGGACCAGAGGACGTTGTGTGAAATGTCCTGAATATATTTATTTTATTCTATTTTTTTATTTATTTCGTATGTATATTCCTATGGGTGCTTATATCTTCAAAACTACGCAACGGATTTTAATGCATTATTAAAAGATGGGGTAGGTCACGAGAATTGCTTTTTTGTAAAATTTGTTAATGTTTTTTATTACCTAAATTCCACGCATACGAAGTTGCGGGCAACAACTTGTTTATACTAATAACTAGCTGACCCGGCAAACGTTGTTTTGCCATACTAAAAAAAGGTTTGAAAAATAGATGTTAACCGATTCTCAGACCTACTGAATGTGCATGTAAAATTTCATAAAAATCGGTCAAGCCGTTTCGGAGGTGTACGGTAACTAACACTGTGACACGTGAATTTTATATATTAGAAGAATGTAAAGCTAGAGTTTGATTTTTCTAGAATTTGATAGAGATTTTCATTGTTAACCACCTCAATTTTGAAATAAATTATTGCTAAAACAGGTGGTATTATATAACGTAATTTAATTTCTAGGTGTCAGACGTCATTAGTATCTCGTTACATACGACACTAAACAAATAGGTGTATACTTAATAATGATTGAAGTTCTCTATAAAGGCCTATCTGCAATAACAAGCAGTTTTTAAGTATGAGCATTGGTAGTACACTTTAGAGTGGAAATTTGTTTGTAGATGGCGTTAAAATTTGATACTGAAAACAGGCGCTGAAGAACGTAGGGTATTAGAGTTGGCTTATGGCTCTGTATTAATTTTGAACCGTAGTAAGTTAGGTGGTGACAGAACTAAGACACCAAAACATAATTCACTCCGTAACGCAAATGAAACTAGCGCTTAATTTACTGTTATAATTTAGTGAATTCCTTTACAGTCCAAAATATACCGAGAATGCTCGCACTGTTGCTTGTGGACTGAATACAATTTGTTGCAATTAATATTGTATTATAAATGGTTATTGTAACAATATATTTCAGAGTAGTAAGATATATTATGATCAAAATATGAGAAAAAGTTTTAATATAACATGTTTTTAATAACTTATTACGCAGTATTAATCAATATTGTATAATCAGTGTTTGGAACAATTCATAATCGTAGTGTTCTAAGAATCATATTTTATTTCTTGCAACAGAAAGCAATCTTGCTAGACAATGCCCGTATAGTTAGCCGGTTTCTCCCCATCAGGGTCCACCACTCCGGCTGACTGTAGCCAACCTCGTCAGAGTGCGTCCTCTAGGCGAGGCAATGGTGTATCTAATAATAATAAAATTTATTACAACCCAAATTATAATACTTTGTTGTGTAATATTAATTTTTATTTCTTGATCTATTTCCTAGCTTGTAATGCCATTAGATGGTATCGATTTTCCACCTATCATTCTTTTTTGTATCGTAATACCCGTTCATTTAGTCATTTAGTATATCGGGATATATATATATATATATTGACGTATTAAAAATTTAATAGAATTTTACAATGATTTATTAAAACCTCAATAGAATTTTATTGAATTCTAAAATATGTTCGTCAACCTAATTGAACGTTTTTGTAAAAAAAAATGTGTAAATATATTTCTTTGTGTATTTTCTGTCGAAATGTTTAAATTTTCTTTTAAAATATTGGAATCATGAAACTAGTTGACCTCAATACAAAATGCAATAAAAAAGTTTTTGAAACTTCCAAACAGAAAACTCATAATAGCACTTGCTCTTTATGCTAAAAGTTGGCAAATTTTCATTATTATTCTTTTACATGTGAGCAAGCATCAGCACGTGAAATTGGCAACAAAAAAGAAAAGGGAAAATCACACAAAGCGTAGCATCACGGGCCGACTCGGTTCACGAACTACATTACAGTTTACATAAAAACATCGTGTTCAACGACAACGGGGCATCAACTTTCCCAGCAAAGACATAAGCGAAATTGAATTACACATATTGAAAAAGAAAAGTGTAGCTTCTTGGTAGGCGTGGTTTTATGTGAAGACTCCTCCTACCCAGTGATCCGCGCATGAATCGCAACGGCATCGCACTCAAGTCGACCGGTCGCTTCGTAACACTGAAATAAGTCAGTGCAAACCGAGCCGCGCATTAGGACTGTGTCGCATAAACGCACAACTTACCACTTGACTTGACGAGCTTACTTTCAGTTCGTGTATAGTTTTTAAAACACAATTATCCATAAAATTTGTGTTTATCTTACCAACTTTAAATAACTTTGTCCAAATAATTGCAGTGGGAAAACTTTCCGTAATAACTGTCAGTAAATATTTTGGTTATTAAGCTTTTAAGTGGTACAGTGACTATGCCAAGGATTATCATAGATATTATGACAGAGATGCTGCATGGACTATGATAATTTTATTTTAATTAACTCTTATATTAAATTTACGTAGGTAAGTGTTAAAAAATGAAATCCTAAATTAAATATAACCAAAATAAATTATTACTTATGTAGACTATAATTGTAAGTACATCAGAAGTACTGAGTATTGTTCAAATTAAATTTTAAATAAATCAATGCGGAATTCTTAAAGAGTTTAAGAGTTAACTATTAGTTAGATTTTTAATATTATAGAATATTTTTTTTAAATTTTAATAAAGAAATAATAAACTGGAACTAGACACGCTACTGCGATCTAGAATTTTTTTTTCCTTTTTTTTTCTTTCCGAGGGTGAAAACCATAGACCCATAAGAAAATATAAAAAACTAACTATAAAAAACTTTAATAGGTAATAGCTTAGCAAGTCAATTGCAAAAATTAATAAATTAATGAAAATATATAAAATTTATCAGTGTTTGAAACTTGCTAATTATGAAGTGAAGAGCATATTATCCTATACCAAAACTTCGATGATTTGGGAGCAGGAATTTAGTCATGTAAAAGTTATTTAAGAGGTTTTTTTTTTATTGAAATTAGAAGTAATACAGAGAAATTAATGAGAGCAAATCGATGTCCCCCTATTTCATTACAGGCAAATTAAGTGCCTTGAGATCTCGTGTTTGGTTAAAAATTACTTATCATTACCATTTTTTTTTAAATTAGTACAGTAGTTTATAACTTTTTTATTTACAAACAATTTTATTTATTTATCATAACATAATTACGTACTTAATACATATTTAATATAAAACAAGACAAAAGGCTTAAAATTAGGCATCAAATGTTTATTTTTTATAATTGTATTTTTTTTATGGACATTTCACACAACGTCCCAAGCTAAGCATATTATGCTTGTGTTATGGGTACCAGAATACGGATATACTACATTAACTACTTTTTTTTTGTAAATACATACATATAATACATAGAAAACACCCAGACGCAGAACAAACATTTGTATGACATTTATGATATCACACAAATGATTGTCCTGACCGGGAATCGAACCCGAGACCTCGTGATCGGCAGTCCATTACATAAACCACTCCACCACGAAGCCCGTTTTGCAGAAAGAATTTACTTGCTATGCTTTGTTGAATACAGCTATAATTTCATATAAAAAAAATAGTAGGTACAATCTAAAATTTTGCGTAAAATTAAAATTATATAGCACAATTCATAATTCAAAAACCGTTTGACATAGTTAAAAGCATCCACAATATTTCCCATATCAAGCCCCTAAATAACCAAAAATGAATAAAATATGACTTCATAGTCAGAGCGGCAGACAGTCGGGGGAAATAAATAAATACCAATATAATATACCTACCTCTGTATCTCACAATTGTAATGTTTTCCTTGTCACGGCTTATATCCAAATAATATGATATTTCTTCTTAAAAAATCTTTAACTTCTAATAACTAAATAAATATATTCTAATGTTAGGAATCTGAAGAGTTTGTTTGTTTGAACGAGCTAATCTCAGGAACAGTTTGGTTCGATATAAAAAAAAATATTAGTATTGGATAGTAAGCTGCAACTAATACGAGCGAAGCATTAGTGAAAAATGTTATAAAAACAAGGAAAAACGGGGAAAATTTTCTACATTCTACTCTTATATGCGTATAAATGTGGAAGGAAAAAAGTCTAGAGGAAGACCTAAGAAAAGAAGAGGAGTTAACACAAACATGACGGCTGATAGAAGACTATGGAAGAAAAAGACATGTTGCGCCGACCCCAAATAACGGGATAAGAAGAAGAAGGCTTAAGATAGTTCATTTGTAAAATTACTTATTTGGAATTGTAAAATAATATAATCAAGTAGGCATACTATATGGCTAGCTTATTTATTCTGGCTTCAGTTGACTCAATATGGAACTTTGTTGTGTCCAATAATTTAAGTGATTTGGTAGATTGAGAATATACATCAGCTTCTCTCATAACTCTAATTAACTGAGGGCAGTTAATCTTCTATTAAACACTTTATAAGCCTAAATCCCTGCTTATAACACGCCTAATTTTTGTGGTAGAGCAGTTTGAACTTTGTACACACTCCATTTTAGAAAGAGGTCATTATCCAATAGTAAAATCATAATGAACTAAAAACATATGACGAATTGACACAACAACAACACAAAAACAAACAAAACAAAATAAATAACACAAGCATAATAAGCTTAGCTTGGGACCAGAGGACGTTGTGTGAAATGTCCGCAAATATTTATTTATTATTTTATTTATTTATTGAGAATCTTCTTCATGTGTAATCAATTAAAAATAAGAAGTTTGTCTCCTATTTTGACCTAATACATCACAATCATTTACTCAAAACATCCTCTAGATCAGTCAATATTTTTTTAATAAGTTGTTCATTAACTTAAAAGCTTCTTGAAAGCTTAACAAGAAGCTTCGTCAGTTTTACAAAATGCGGACCAACATAATTTAATATTCTATTCATTTTCTGTATGAATTCCTGTGTACGGAATTTTAGGAGCTTTTGATAAAAAGCTGTATTTTTATATAAATTTACATTTTTGTAGAGAAATTATTTTTATTTCCCATTACAGGAAATTGTTATGAAGGTACAATAATGGTTAGGGATACTTAGCTTTTTTTGTCATTAATAATAAATAATTTTAATCATTTAAGCTTAGTATCTTTATCATTTCGCAACGTAAGTAGTGACAGTAGTAAGTGTTGAAGATAAGCTTTTATTCATATAAAAGTATTACAACAATTTACAATACTGGGAGTTACACATAATGTTTTCTAGAAAGTAGAATTTTAAATTAAGTATTGCTCGCGATGTCAGAAATAAACAGTTAAAACACTTGTCTCTTTTGTAACATTTTGTTTTAATCGAAACTATCATTGTAACAAAAAATTTTAAAAGTGTATTTGCTCTCTCTCTCTCTCAATCCAACCCCTTAACGTCCTACTGTTGGGTACGGATCTGCTCCACTTTGGGAGGAATTATGGTCTACTATGCCGCGCTGACCACGCGTTTTGGCACAGCATTTATTTTGGAACTTTTCGTTTAGGTACCACAGAGAATGTTATCTGTAAAACATCCCTTAACTAGCTTTTACAGCAACCTGGCTAGGTAATGGGGTGGTGACACCTGTATTCTTTAATCCGTTACCACACGAACGTGTATTCTAATTTGATCAAAATCAGATTTCCTACAGGAAATAATAAAAATCAATTACAAATAGGTGTAATTTTTATTAGTGCGAAGCTTATCTAAATAGTGTGAGAAATACACTTAAGTGGATTTGTAGTCACGACTGCGGTTTGTTTCCTGTACGGTGAGTAATTTAAAGTCGGCCACGGCTGATATCTGAGGGCGCATCCATTATTCCAACAACGGGGTAGAAATGTGCAATAAATTATAAGGAGGAATACTTATACTCTGATTTATATTGAGCTGTAAATTTCCTATCCTATATAGCGTTTAAATATATTTAGTACTAACAGTCTCTATAATAACTTAATACAAGCTAGGTATAACTGCTATACATGTTGTATGAAATATACATTTTTATATAGTGTCTGCATTTAAGTCGTAAATCACTCTATAACTGTACTATGGCTAATAGGTACCTAACGAGTAATTTATGTCAGAATACTAGTTACAATATATTGCCATATAAAAACTGAATTCCTTTATAGGATTTTATTTTATTTTATTATAGGATTTGACGAGCCTCGTGGTTGAGTGGTTTATGTAACGGACTGCCAATCAAGAGGTCGCGGGTTCGATTCCCGCTCGGGACAATCATTTGTGTGCTTTTTCTAATTCTCATACAAATGTTTGTACTGCGTCTGGGTGTTTCTATGTATTATAAGTATGTATTTACAAAAGAAAAGTAGTATATGTATTCTATCCGTATTCTGGTACCCATAACACAAGCATGATAAGCTTAGCTTGGGACCAGAGGACGTTGTGTGAAATGTCCATGAATATTTATTTATTTATTTATTTATTTATTTGAAGAGTATTTAATAGTTTAGAGACAATTAATTAAAATACGAACCAATAAAATGTGCATTGAATACAACAACTGGGAACAATACCAAAATTTTTAATACAAAATAATTACAAAGCTTTTGCAAGAACATCATCTGTATAGCAATTAAATTTAATGTACCTATAGATTAAAATTAGATATCATATAAGTAGGTAGTAGGTTTGTACTAAACCAATCCTTTATAGTGTCCCACAATTGGGCACGGGTCTCCTTCGTTTTGGAAATATAGATCTATTCACGTCACGCTAAGCAACCGTGTTGGCTTTTCTGCTTTCACAGAGGATTTTCCTGCTTGTGTTATTTTACAGTTCCCTGAGAAATGAACAAAGTGATGACACTTCGACAATCAAAACCATCAAATATACAAGCAAACTATTAAAAAAAATGAGCGATGAATAAAAAACAAGGTCATTAAAATAATATTGTTCCATTGTTCGAAGCTTCGACGTATTTCACAGCAGTGTAATATCCAGCTGTAAGCTAATAAAAATTAAAAGCTCCACAGAGACATTTAGTGGCACTACTGTTTTCACCATTGGTTGTAAAAGGGTAGTGTTTACTTTAGCGGTTACGTTACCTGCGGCTGTGGCTTTTGAGCAAACTTGCTGAGGTGAATAATGTTAAACAGGGAATACATGTCATTACTTTCAAATTTGGAGTTAATTAAACCTCCCAATAGTATCAATGTTATTCGAGATTACAAGGTTTTCAATTAATGTTTTCACTATATAAAAAATTGTATGTATGTTGAGATATTTGTGACTATTTCACATAATACAGTACTGAATGAATTGTAAAGAAACTTTAGAATAATCTCTCTCTCCCAAGCATTTATCCCACATGATGGTGGGGTCTGCTTTGCTTATTTTATTCTTCCACCTTTGCCGATGAGACGTGTCGTCATTGGAAACAACCCAAATCATCATATCCTGGGCTATGAGCTTAGTTCATCGCAACTTCGGTCTTCCCCTGTTCCTGGGTCCTGGCAGGATCAAGTCCATTGCTGCCTATGCAATGTGGCACGATGGTCTCCTTTTTATGTGTCCATACCATCTCAACCTGCTCTCCTGCAGCTTATCGGTAATATTCCTGACGCCAAGGCCACTTCGAGTATATTCGTTGCGTATTTTGTCAAGCCTAGTTACTCCACACATCCAACGGAGCATCTTCATCTCCGCCACCTGAATAGAGCTGATGCGACGCTGCGTCATAGTCCAGGTTTTACTCCCATATGTAAGCACACAAACTTTAGAATATGTAATATAGCTTATGATATGATGGCAGTAGGCAGTTTGGTACCTAAGAGGTGCAAAAAAGCGAGTGTTTTTACTTTTTTATCAGGTATCAAATATTTTAAATACAACTGAGTATGTTAAGTATTAATCTTAGCAAATTAAGTAAATTGCGTTTCACTTGAAATCAGACAGTTTAATATCAAAGTCAGTAAGAAATCACAAAAGTTTAGTAAACTTAAACCGTCAGCGCTTGACCGGTCTCGCTACATCAAATCTTCGATACTTTTTATTCGGACTCTACAACAATCATCCGAGAATTCATACCAAAGTCATAGGTTAACAAAATATGTAGAAGCAAAATAAATGCTTTCATTTATTCACTACACATAAGTTAATAAATTTTACGTCATCAAAAATCTGATAATGTTATAAAATTTAAACGTATGCACAATATAAACATCAGTTCTCTTTTATGTCCAATGTGGCCATGTTTTTCGAGATAAATTTCCAGTACTCACTCACTGTCCCTCGGAAATCAATAACGGGCCAATATGTGCCTATCATTTTGACATCTAGAATTTCATACGCAGCTTACAGGCACGTAGTCAAGTCACGTTCTAAGTGTAAGCGAGAAGCGATATATTTTTCTGATATTATAGACATTTTAAATAAATTTACTGTGAAAATATAAACAGCGGTAGATTGAAATGAAAGTCTCTTAAAATCCATTGGATTTTATCGTTTTACCTATTATCGAAAGTATGATAAGACTTATGACATTTATTTTGATGTAAACACATAATAATATTGGTATTTACTGATAACAATGGCATTTTACAAAAAAAAAATAACACTATGTATACATATAAGCACATGTAAGCTTAATAACATTTTCTAAATTAAAATCACCTCTACTTAATATTGAACATCTAATATTTTAACCACAAAGATGACTTAAATGAATATTAATACCTATTTATTTACATATTTTTCAAACGTTTTTTAAGTAAACGTACTCACAAATCATTTGAATCACACGCTTGTACCAATACCATACCTTATCGGTTCATATATACAGTATGTTGTATGATGGGCCAGTTTTTGCGCGACACGTTACACCCGCTATTCATTAGACCGCTGCTGTCCATGTCCTCGTTAATTACAGAACAGCTCTGACGAATGACACGCAAATACTCAACGCACAAGGCAATGACCGTAAGCAGAATATGGACGTACATGAAAGAACCTTATACGCTTTGAAGACTAATTCTCTCTCTCTCTCTCTCTTTCTACAGCTCATTAACATCCCATTGTTTGGCACGGGCCTCCTCTCTCTCTCTACTCTTGTCTGTTACAGGGTTGAATTGCACCTACGACCTCATGTGCAGAAGTGGGTAGTACTGTCAATACCAGTGATTAATTAAAGAGATATTACAGATATGTATATATTTACTAGCTGTTGCCCGTCGCACTGTTGGCCACGGGCCTCCTCTACTTTAGGAGGAATTAAGGTCTTTTGTGCCACGCTTGCCAGGTGTTTTGGCTCAATCTTTGGTTTCAAGTTTTTCGTCTCTCACAGAGGATGTTATCTGTGTGCAATGTCCCTTAGCCTTTAAAGCATCCTGGGGAAAAATGGGGTAGTGACACTCGTATTAAGCTAATATGCATGTGTTCTTTATCCATCGCCACACAGACAGGCTTTGAAGACTATTTATAACTAGTTTTAAAAAAAGCAATCCTCACTTTTTCTTTCTACGAACTAACGGCCATTTTTAATAATCAATCTACAATTACGCATTGAAGTCCTCATCTATCAGTTAGATATTTCTATCTCCAGTCAAATTTGAAATTGAGAGTGCTGTCATCAGTAGCTTATTGATATAGAAGCAAGGACAAAAGTTTAGATTGGTCTTATTTTGACAGCAAGAATCTAGGTTCGATAAAATATTGAAAAACGATATTTTCTTAAAATTGCGTTCCACTAAACAGATCCGCGAAAAAGACAGATCCAACCCGCAACCCCAAAGAAAATACAATATCTCTCTTTATTTTCATAGCCTGTGGTTTCCTCCATACCGTGGAATAATCCAACTACACCAAATGAATCAGGCTTGTTTTGGATAGTTAGTTTCCATTTCCTATTTTTTTTCTGCTTTTCAACCTACATTTTCCTCTTAAAGCTCACATAAATCTACTTTTAGTAACCAACTAGGATAAAACGAATCAAAAATGTTTACATTTTTATCTAACTCTACATAAACATAAACTGAAAATACTAAATCGTAATATAGAACAATGAAATCAAATATCCAATCATTAACATGTACTTAGTCAGAAATTGTGGTCAACACTGATTACACCAATATATATAATTACTGCTCTTACAAGCCTACTAGCATTTTGTTGAAAATGTGTTTTCATTCAGTTCATTAATTTGAGTATATTGTGTCAGATTTCATCAATAGTTTGCATAAAATAGAACTGCAATCGTTTTCATTTCCATCGTTAATGAACTATTAAACTAAGTAATATTAATTAATTATCTATTAATATCTTTACCCATTATTTAACCTCAACGTAATCTTATATATAAAATTCACGTGTCACAGTGTTAGTTACCGTACTCCTCCGAAACGGCTTGACCGATTTTTATGAAATTTTACATGCATATTCAGTAGGTCTGAAAATCGGCCAACATCTATTTCTTTTATAACCAGCATTATGCTGAGTTGGGTCCGTATTTGTGACTACTCCTACTTTGTTTATATATGTATGTGTGTTTGTTTCTTTTTAAATTTTATGTTACAGTTACATGCTCATTGAGTAGTTACAAATAAAATATTTCTTTCTTTATTTCTTCTTTCTATACCTAAATTTTAGTGTAATAAGTAGGTATATTAAAAGCGATTTATCAAAAACCCACGCCACAATATTCATTGTGGAATGAAAAAAAATTCTTTAATGAAAATCACTCAAGCATCTATTACCAACTAGTAATTTCTAAAGAACCCGAGTTCGGTATACGAATTCTTGGTAAACTTAATATTTGTTAAATTGTAACAAGTTCCTTTCTCTATTAAGAATTTATATTATTTTCTTTGTTAACAAAAACTAATCAAGCGAAACAATCTCAAAAGTTTTCTACTTAGAAACAATTTGAGCCCGTTCGTAGTGGAAATAATTCAGTAGGTGCCGACAAGTAAGTTTAAACTTAACCCTTGAATGTTACGGTAATAGCGGTACTAAACGCGTATACGGCTATTAAATAACTAATACCATTACATGTGTTTATTGCAAATGAGAAAATATTGTCAAACACTTGCGCGACTCATTTGTTTATATAAAACTACTTTTTACGGAAACGTCGGGCCAAAAATTAAAACAAATATACGCGTCTAAATCCGTAAAAAGTTGTTTTATTTAAATATTGTCAAACTGAATTTTACGCATTTCAAATAATGTGATTCTTAACATAAGAAACAAAAAAGTGCAAGTTATTCGTTTCATTAAGTACATTTATTAAGCCTAAATATTAAAATCTCACTATACAAAAAACTTTGGTAAAAAATGGAAATCTTAACACATTTTATTTCTTGCTAGCTGTTGCTAGCGATTACGAACGCGTGGAATTTAAAAAAAATTGCCAAGTTTTTCCAACACTTTATATTTATGTTCGTTCCTATTGGTCGCAGCGTGATGTTATATAGCCTATAGCCTTCCTCGATAAATAAACTACCCAACAAAAAAGTAATTGTTTAATTTGAACCGGTAGTTCCTGAGATTAGCGCGTTCAAACAAACAAAACCTCTTTAGCTTTAAAATATTAGTTTTAATTATAAATATTCATTCATGTGAAAGATAAGTTTTTCAATAAAAGTACACAAAATACTGCTTTGCATTTAATAGTTTATCGAGGTAACTAATCGCAGAAAAATGCAACGAAAAACAGCTTATAAAAGTAGGTATTCCATTAACTAAATGTATGACGTAATGCATATTTCATTTCATATCAAAGGCCAAAAGACGCCCTCTTATCCATTTTGTGATTATATTATTTGCAGTAGAAGTTACAATGACATAAATAAACAGGATAAGACCTTTAGAATATTTTAAATTTGACTAATATTGCTTGAGGATCGTATCAAAGACATCGCGCACAGAAATCAGTTTTTCTACCGCTGCACCGCGAAGTTTTGTTATGAAAAAGGCAGTGAATTTTCCGTAATATTATTTTTTTGTTATTTATAAATATTAATATTTACTCATTCATTTATTCTCTTATTATTTACATATTTTTTTAAAAAAGATTATAAAAACAACACTCATTCAAATTAAAAAAAAACACAATAAACACACTATAAATACAATATACACACTTAATAAAAACATGCACACATTATAACCTTTTTAAAAAAATATATAAAAAATAGTGCACCACCGGCATCGGGTACAGGGACCAAGCTGCCGGCGGTCAGGGATCCAGAGACAGGAACCTCCTCACTATGCGAGCCGTATCGAGGACGACTGCCTTCTGCATCAGACCCTTGACCCAACTGCCTAACGCGAGCCTCTCTAGATGTTGGTCGAGGCTCTTGGCTATTAGTCCATTGACTGATATGACTATCGGTACAATGATCGCCGAGTCTACATCCCACATGTCGACAATCTCGTGAGCTAAGTCCAGATATTTCATTTGTTTATCTTTCTCTGCTTTCACGAGGTTCTCGTCATGAGGGATGGTGACATCGATTATCATTGCGCGGCGCGCTGATCGATCTACCACCACGATATCAGGTCTATTAGCAACAATAGTCCTGTCCGTGATGATAGATCGATCCCAATACAAAGTGATACGACCACTTGCTAGAACCGGCTCAGGTACATACCTGTAGTACGGCGCCACGGAATCCACAAGGCCGTATCGCAGAGCAAGCTGCTGATGGATAATCCTGGCCACAAGGTTATGCCTGTGCAAGTACTCGCCGTTAGCTAGACGCGAACATCCGGAAACAATATGTCTGAGGGACTCCCCTGGCTGGTGACAAGCACGACAAATGTCAACAGTGCCATCCTTCAGAATATATTTCCGGTAGTTATATTAGTTAGTTGGTTATTATTTAATTAATATTATTGCTAAAATGAGTAACTTTACGATAACGTTATTAAAGCAAGTGACTGTATGTACATTCACATTTTGTTGTTCTAAATCTATGTCGGCAAGTCTGCAGTGCCTGAATACACTACCCGTAAACATCAGTGTTACTGGAAGTAACTCCTATAATCTGTATCATATTGCTGGATTACTTTTTCAATACACTTTTTCTTTTATGAATAATTCATCAATAATTAGCTTCATTCTACGTTAATTTTTTCACAATTGGCTTGTTTTTTAGGATTTAGCCCTCTATCGAATTCACAACGCACTTTCAACTACAATAACTTAATTGATCAATGAAGCAGTATTTCAAGGTTTAAACCTCACTCATAGTCGTGATTTTTTTACTTAATTTATTTTATTTATGTGTTTTATTTTGATGCAAAATAATATACATATCAACATGTTTGCCGCACGTCTATTTATGTTCACTCATCAATGGAAGCCTATGAACAAAACGAATTCCCAAAACACTACTGTAACTAGCGTTGAAACCTAAATGGCCCATTTAAATAACTAGAATAGCTTGTAGCAGTCGATATATTTTTATAATAAGCACAAGTAAATAAGTATAAGCAGATACGATTATTATTTTTTGTTAAATGATTTAGGTACACTCATATGCATTAACATGAAAAATCTTTACTTATTAAAACGTCAAAGTCATTATTTTTGTATGTATGTATCTTTAAAACTGCGCAATAGATTTTGATGCGGTTTTTAATAGATAGTGGTTAAAAAGGATGGTTTTTAAAAAAAAAGTACGATGTTGCGGAAAACAGTTAGTATGATAATAATTCAAGATTTTTGGTGGTGATGTGTTTTAATGTTAAATGAAGTAATTTCATAAAATAATTACCTATCTAATAAGCTTCTTCACTTCGCACAGATATTTTTGAAAAAAATGTACCCTATGTTCACCGATAAAGTACTCGTAGCTTCAAGACCGTTAACGATTCTTTTTTTTTAAATCGGTGCATTAATTTCAAACGCTTTTCATTTTAAATAAACAGCTAAATATTTCCTCTTCGTAGTATTAGTCCGTGTAGTGACGGATTAAGAATATAAGTGTCACCACCCCATCTCCTCCCAAAGGTGCTGCAATTATATATTGCACACAGATAGCGTCCTCTGTGAGAGACGGAAAACTCGAAAATAAACCCTGTGCCAACACGCCTGGTCATGCGGCACAGTAAAGCATAATCCATCCCAAAGTGGAGGAGGCGTGTGCCCAACAGTGGGACATAAATGGGCTGGAGAAGAAAGAAAATGATGCTAAAATCGGCACTACCGCAGTAACTACATAGTTTATGTACATACATAATAATATATTAATCCACAACTATACGAAACTTACTTACTAGCGTGAAAATATCTTTCATCTTCATTTTTACAAATATTATAAAAGCGGAGTAACTTTTCAGTCTGTCGCTAGAGAAAGGACATAGGCTACTTTTTATTACGAAAAAAAAGATCCTTTTAAAATCTACGTGTCAAAATCGTGGGCATCGGCAGGTTAAAATACAATAATGAAGGATCAAGACGTTGTCATACTATGATACAATATTTTACCTAAAATATTCTCTGAATAGAATTAATTATTTTTAAATAATATTATGTAAATGTATTGTTACAGCTAATGCAAAACTCCACTGTGAAATGTGGTGATAAGTGTACAAAATGCGAAGAATAAAGTGTATGTGGGAGTTAAGTGGCGGCGGTTGTTCACATCGGACAGTGACACGCTGAAGGATAATGGCGACGCACGCGCAGGGTGGTGGACCCCTTGCGCGACTTCTAGTACTTGCTGTACTTCATGTTAATTTTCTTGGTAAGTATTTCTCTTATTCTTCTTCCCATCTAGTTAACAAATAAATATCCCACAGGTATGGACGAGTTTCTTCAAATGTCGAATCAATAAATCAAAAAAAAATCAAAAGTCGTTCATTCTTGGCAGAATGGTCGTGGTTGATGATGGTTCATTTTTATTAGCCAATGCAGTCTCCACTTGTTGGCGTCTTATGAACCTTGGACCAAGCTTGTTACAAAGCACTAGTATTTATTAAAGACTAAAGATTTTACATAATTAATTGAATTATGGTGGGAAAAGTTGCAAAGCAATCTTGATAGATGGCGTTGTACGTAAAAATATATAAACTCAATCGAGTAACGAATGTGGTGGCATAGTTGATTACTGAAAAGCACGACCGCAATAAGCTCAGTTGGAAGAGCTTCGGAACGGTATTCCGAGGTCGTGGGTTCAAGTCTCGCTTGCACTAATCACTTTTTCCATCATAATTCAAATTATTAAGTAAAAGCATAGCATGTCAATTGCAAAATTAATAAATTACTTTACTAAAGATTTTAATTATAATAAATGTGTAAAATAATACATTTTTAATTAAGTTTAGTTTTGCATGTATTTGGCACCATAGCAAGGGACCTTCCTCTAAAAAGGCCTATGGATATTGCTCATACATTTAGCGTACAAACAATGTCATCTCTTTATGTGCGTACAGGCAAATTAGTGTGTGCCGATTTCAAAATTTCAATATTTTTATTGTCTGTCTATTTATTAACATTTATCTAACAAAGCCACAGATTAAAAACTTCTAGATATTTGAAATTTTTCGTTCGACCAACTGGCAAATTAATTAAACGGCTTTGATGTTAACAAAATTGAGAAAAGTTATATTTTGTAATGTTGGTTCGTAGATGTTTTTATATATTAAAAAAAGTACATAGGTATCTTTAAATCTCTAAAGATAGACCGACAAGTTATTATAATCTAAAATCAATGAGTACAATTTTTGAAATAACTAATTTGAAATATTTATTTTTTGATTCTAGATATATAATTTTCTATATTTTACTTTCTTTTGGGCAAATACGTGCAAATAATAAATAGAGAACATCCAGATGCAATACAAATAAGTATGTTCATCATAAAAACTAATTGTCTGGTACAGGGTTGAATTGAACCAAAGACTTCGTGTACAGAATTGGGTAGCCCTCTTGATAAATATTCATAGGCATTTCACACAACGTCCTCTGGTCCCAAGCTAAGCTTATATGCTTGTGTTATGGGTACCAGAATACGGGTATACCCCATAAACTACTTTTCTTTTGTAAATACATATTTATAATACATAGAAACACCCGACAACAAACAGACGCAGAAACATTTGTATGACAATTATACACAAATGATTGTCCCGAGCGGGATTCGAAACCGCGACCTTGTGATCGGCAGTCCGTTACATGAACCACTCAACCAAGAGGCTTGTCAAAGTTATAGATAAATATATTTATTTAAAACTAAATAAATAAATATTCAGGACATTTCACACAACGTCCTCTGGTCCCAAAGTAAGCTATATTTCTATGCTTGTATTATGGGTACCAGATACGGATAGACTACTTAAACTACTTTTCTTTTGTAAATACATACTTATAATACATAGAAACACCCAGACGCAGTACAAACATTTGTATGACAATTAGAAAAATCACACAAATGATTGTCCCGAGCGGGAATCGAACCCGCGACCTCTTGGTCGGCAGTCCATTACATAAACCACTCCACCACGAAGCCCGTCAAAATGTCCTGAATATTTATTTATTTATTATTTATTTAAAACTA
The DNA here is from genome assembly GCA_916999025.1 of Orgyia antiqua. Classification (NCBI taxonomy): domain Eukaryota; kingdom Metazoa; phylum Arthropoda; class Insecta; order Lepidoptera; family Erebidae; genus Orgyia; species Orgyia antiqua. The sequence continues at coordinate 29,635,357 of OU779862.1, forward strand.
TTGACTTATTTTCGACAAAATTATTAAGTTAATTGGGATAAGGTATATATTTGTCTAGGATTGTATGAGGGTTCGTATCAAAGTCTAAACTCAGTGACATAACGTAAGCGACATTTACAACATTTGGGCCGGGTCCTGCTTTGTTTAAGAGGATACCAAAATTCTTCGTGCATTTTTCTACGTACGAAGTTTTCATTGTTTCTTTAGATTGAATGGCCAGAGCTCTAATTTTTAAGTATATGTTTTTTCAATATATAATCTAGGATCGCATAAACTCAGAAACGCGATTGAAAAAGTTTTCTCGATAGAAAATCTTAGCGAAACAACCTCTCTCATTTTTTATTTTTTTCATTTGTCGGTCTATTATCGCGTATGAACTAATGAAATAACTTTAAAAACATAAGTAACTATTATATATAGAAACACGTAAATAAGAATTAAAATATATTTAGTAGATTTTGAGTAAACAAATAAAATAGCCCTAATTATTCATTTTCTATACCTACTAGCTGTGTTAATATGTACATGTCGACGATAATATTGATGTAGGCCCTTAATGCGCGCTCTCATTTCACAAAGTGCAAGCTTTGAAAGCGTTTGCGTAAAACATTTCATATTACTAAACTATTGTACCTACTTCAGAGCTTCGACAATGCAAGCATAACTTTAAATGTGTTTTAGCAAATAATCTATACTAATATTATAAAGCTGAAAGTTTTTTTGTTTGTTTAAACTTGCTAATCTCAGGAACTGCTGGCTCGAATTTTTTTTTTATTTGAATAGTCCATTTATCGAAGAAGGCTATAGGCTATATAACATCACGCTACGACTAATAGGAGCGAAGCATTGGTGGAAAATGTAGCAACGTAGGTGTACTTTTTAAAATTCTAATTGTGCACGTTTAATTGGTACCATTATCATTATCGAATTGTCCGTCTTTCACGATAGATGTTTACTGCTTATAGCATCCCTCTTAACAAGCTCTTACAGCACAAGAAATGGAGTGGTGACACATGTATTCTTAATCTGTCACCACACGGATTACCTAGCTATAATATAATAATATCATAATAATATTGTAGTTTCAAACGATATGCAGATTCATGTACGTTCCGTTAAGTTGGTTCAACTCACCATTTTTTATGGACATTGCACACAACGTTCTTTTCTTTACTGTTTTCTCTTAAGTAGGTATCCTCTGTGAAATCCGAATAGTGTAGGCAACAATGATATAATTTCATAAATGTCGCATCTGCTGAATTATTCACACGTCTAACAAAGTAAATAAGTATATGTCACACGCCCCCGCTTCCTAAAGCATAATTTAGTCAATGCGTCACTTCTAGTGGTTTACATCATTAAATCAGTGGTCGAAATATTTATATTTTTACCAAAGTGCAATATTAATTTGCGACATCCTTCTCCATTAAACAAGAGCGATCCTTTTATATCTGTAAAGTGCCTACATAAAAAGAGTATTTAATGTTTGTGTAGAACGAATCCATCTAGACATTTTGCAAATGGATTTTTTGTAGTCACATTTGAAGCAATTCACTCGACGTTGATAAAAATAAAAGCTCGTGGAAGTAATGTGGATAACCCTTTTGGGTTTCAAAGCGATTGAAATACCTATTAAAAGTCAAAGAAAATGTTGAAATGTTAAAAAAAAACATTTCATGTAGGTATACTTTGTCTATGAAAACTATTTAATTTTAGCTATTGCACTGGAATTTGGATTCACTATTTAAAAATAAGTATTGGTATTTAACACTTTTTTAGGTTGATTTAGTTCTAATCCACAACAGCTAGACGACCGCGCGTTGTGGCATTCTATTGGGTAGGCCTAAGTCCAGTCCAGGAGACGGAGAAAAGCTGATGGAGGAGCAACATCTTCGACAGTAAATTTCTAGCTTCTAGCTTTAGAATCGTGTATACCGATTTTGACTAGACTTTCACTATAGGTAGATAGCTATTGTTAGAGAAAATAACTTAGGCTATTTTGATTTTACAAATAGAATTTGATTGCAGTGAATAAATGAAAAAAGCCATTTAACTTAATGAATGTTGAATCAATTTCCTGTTCTCAAATGATGGGGTCATTTCTCCTTAAAAACGTTTTATTTTATTTGTACATTCAGCCATACCTAATGTTATTCTCATTAAATGTGCAATGTTTCTACCAAACTCATGTTTAGACTCCAATTGTCAGAATAGAATAATTAATCTCGTTCTAAAATTTTCACTTACCACCTTATCTACTGTCGTATTGTCGTTTTATTGTACCTACCGTGAAACCATTAGCGAAAATGTCACAGCGACGGCATTGTAATGTTGCGCTCGCGGCCTGCCCGTACAATGATGCGGCTATTCGACCCCACCCGCTGTATACACGCGCCTTTTACCTTCATGATATCATACAAATTTGAGTTTCTATAATAAATGAATACGTCCTTTCTATGCATATTGTTTTTAGGGTTCCGAACCAAAGGGACCGGACCTTATTACCAAAACTCCGCTCTGCTTACCGAGACCAAGAACGAGTTCACCTTTTCATAATCTAATACAAACAGCAGGAAAGATCATACGGTCAGAAGTCATTTTAACGCGATTTCATTAACTTTGTTCGAATCTATCAATCTATGTAACAGAATCTTTGAAAATGATTTTCACTCACCTGCATTTGTCGGATCGGTCTAAAAATTTGCAGACATATTTACAACGCAATAATTAAAAAAATAAACTAATAAAGGCTATTAAAGCGTGCTTATTGTTTTTTAGATTAAGCTTTGTTATTATATAAATCAAAGAAAAATGTTTATATGTTTAGATGCAGTTTAGCTTTCCAAGTGATAACAATCGAACTCGGTTTAGTACCTACTAAACTTATGAATGAATAAACATCTTAAGCGTCGTGTACATTTCAGCTATTCGAATTCTTTGCACAGAGTGTGTAAATCTCTTGTGGTGATTCACATCACGTTGTGAGTGAGTGGCCGACAAAGGAAAGAGAGCATGCATACCTTATTACCACCTTTTTACCAAATCCCTACTTATGAGTAACACGACGCACTCACGTAGGCAGTTCGGAATGACAACTACGTGTTAAAGCAAAATGTAGTCGACACTTATATTTTTATCTAGAAATAATATTACAGTAAAAGTTTTTTCCTTTTAATTAGTAAAAGTTGCAATAAAATATACAAAATAGAGGCAAAACAGGTGTCGATATTTTATTGTTTTTGTTTACGAAATATAGCATAACACGGTCTGAGGTTCGTCTTGTGATTATGATAGATTTCTGCCACTCATTATTGTTGACTGGTAGATAATGCAAGCTTTGAGTCCGTCTTTGCACAGTAAAAATATTAAACTAAGTAATATTAATTAATTTTCATAAATAAATAATAATACCTATATATTCATAGACATTTCACACAACGTCCTCTTGTGCCAAGCTAAGCTTATTGGCCTGTGTTTTGGGCACCAGAAAACGGATATACTTCATAAAATATTTTTCTTTTGTACCTACATGCTTATAATACATAGAAACACCCAGATGCAATACGAACATTTGTATGACCATATAATAAATTCTAAATTTCACACAAATCATTGTCCCGGGCATCGAACCCGCGTCTTCATGAACATTACCGTCCGTCGTCCGTTACATGAACCACTAGACCACAAAGTCTGTCAAAATATACAATACGAATAAAATACTCATATAAAAAAGTTACATAAAATTCTATTTTTCCTGTTGAAATTTTATAAAGATCGAGGTACATCGCTTTTACATTCATTTGCATGAACTAGGTGGCTGTTGTCAGACATGATAAAAACTTTTCTCTATTTATTGTTGTTTGTAGTTAAATGCAGCCCATGTATTATATTTCAGTCTATGTACATAGTTGATATAGTTAGATATTATAATAGCACTTTTAAAATTCTGGGTGAAATCTTTACTTATTGTAAAACAAAGTCGTTGTTTTTCTATGTATGTCCTATGGAAGCTTATATTTTGAAAAATAAGCACCGGATCTTAATGCGGCTTTTTTAAAATAACAGAGTGGTTCGTGAGCATGGTTTTTTTATGTATAATTTGTTAAGGTTTTCTAAATTCGACGCCTATGAAGTTGCCGGCAACAGCTAGTATAAATATAATTTAAACATAAATAAAGATGTTTTTGGATTGCTTGCAAAATCAGGATAAAAAATTCAGTCAAAAGAACCTCAGACCAGTCAAGATAATAATGTCAAGATTTATTTACTAAAATATGTACTGTTTGTACATTCTGAGCATACACACATATAACATAGTACAAGAAAGAGAAATGGATAGTAAAATTTGTATTTCTCATTTATCACTCATGCTAAAACTATAAGTTACTACAAAAGCGTGAGGGGGTGCAAATTTCCAAGTCATTAAATTATAAGGGCTTTTATTTGTTTGCATATTTTGCTACATCGGAATGTCACCGCGGTTCTCTTTGCAATTAATCAGAAAGTCAATGAGCCGTTTTGTTTGGACATCGTCGATGAGTAATCCTTCCCTTGTGATTTAGTGACGGACCCAAAATAGCCCTGATATAACATTTATTATGTCAACCCCTAATTTTGCTATAACAAAGAGCTTTCAGGATTGACACGCGCTTTTCATTTTTCTTAAGAATGATTTTCATCACTCCTTATAATCTTTAAATGTGTTTTCTATTTTATACTCTTTGTATTTAAGTGTAAAAAAGGCCTTACGTAGCAATTCTGCAATTGCTATGTGGAGAAACATCTTGAAGTAGAATAGGGATACAAGAAATATACAGGTAATTATTTTGTATAAATAGAACTGATAACATTTATTATATACATAGACGTATCTTACAAATGTTAATCTATGTAACGGAATCTCCGAATTTCACCCACTTACAGTAGTCAGATTGGTCTGAAGTTTTTAACACATAGGTATTAAGGATTGATAATAATGCAATAATGTAAAATAATAATAAGGATTTTCAAGCGTGTTTTTAGCATAAAAACACTAATAACAAAATCGACCATTAGGTGGCAATAACTGAACCAATACCCAGAACAACAAAGTCACGAGCTAGTAAATAATGCTAATGCCCAACAATAAACATATACAAAGTAAAAGAAATCTGTTACTTCATTTCAGGGAAACAAGATAAATATATAATAATACGCTTACAAAATATCAATGCAAATTGAAAAGATTTATACAATAATCCAAAGAAACAAAGACAAGAAAAGCGAACGTGGTAATGCAAAATTCGTCTTATATTTATTGCTGTTATCTTATTTGCATGCAATTCACTATATTGCTGTCCCAGCCATACACCATAAGCTCTACTAGCTTCCGACTTGTTTATAGAATATGCCCTCATAAACATGCAGATTGCGGATGAGACGCGTTTTTATGTAAAATTGGGGAAAGGGGAACTGTTTTATTTATTGCCCTCTTGACATCGTGGCGCGTCACTACTGACAGTACCTACAGTCTGAGAGATTGCTTGTAGCTCATATCAAGATTGCTCCGCAAGAATTGTGTAAATCTTATTATCATGTTACATCAAAAATCTTGTGTTGAGATATACCTTGATTGTTTATAATTTATTTTCTCTACGCTTACATTGTTAGGTAAATTTCCATAATCTTTAAACATGTTTGATTTAAATTTGATTTTAGAAGTGCTTAAAGATCAAGATCACAGCAAGCGTTTACATCAAGCGGCACAGTGCTTTTCCGTTTTTTTAGAGAAACCTATGCCGAAAACAGTTTTAGAAATTCTGACAGATAAACGAACAAAGTGTAAAATTAAATATAGTTATACCTAATACTAATTTTTTGAGATGAATTTTAGAATTTATTATGAAAAATGCTAAGTAAAAATAGGTTAGGTATAATTATTAAGACTTAAAAATATTAATTCTCATTCTAGTTTCCAATAAGTTTTAAGTTCAATAGCACTATAAACAAAACTATAGGCAAGGTTTCAAATCCAGAACTCATTTAGTTCAACGATTATTGGTCCTGCGGCAGATGAGACCAGCCGTTGTGTTACCACATTGGACTAAATAATTTCTTTAACATGACTAAATTGTTGACCGGCAGATTCTATTGATTTATAATAAGCATACTAAATTATGTCACAACATGTGTCTTCCTCTTTAGCGATTTTTCACATTTTCGTAAGATTTTAAAATACAGTAACAATAAATTATCTAGTGCTAGATAATTATATTAGTGACAGATAATTTATAAAAAACAACAGGTCTTATGACCAAAAAAAAAAGATCATAACTATGTCCTATAAAATCATTAGAGCAATGTACAAATTAAATATAGCCAATCTGAAATAACGTAATCATAAGGTATGCTGGAAAATTATTCAATAGTGCGTTAAGGTCACTTGTATATTATATTTAATTTCAAAGTCTTTAAATGTATTTTATTTGTACAATAATAATAAGAATAAATTAGAATTTAGCATAATTAGCAATAAAAGTCATTATAATTTGTCTAATAGACTAGGATAGACGACTAGGATTAGGAAGTTATTGTTGGATCGAGCAAGCTTAAATTATATTGTCTTATAATATAAATATGAATCGCAAAATGTGTTGGTAAGCGCTTAACTCAACAACACCTGGACCAATTTGGCCAATTCTTTTTTAAAAATATTTGTTGAAGTTCAAGGATGGTTTTTACGGTGAGAAAAATTCGAATAATTTCCAGAAAGACCCGAAAAACAGCCCTTTTCTTTTTCCCATACAAACGTTTTATAACTAAAACGTCACCTCAATGCGGTCATACAATAAACGCACTAAACCAATCTTAAAATAAGACCCACTAGAAAAGAGGAAATAGAAGGCAAAGTACACATTGGACGCTAAACTCAGCGAATCCGTGACACATTACGGATGAGACTAGGGTGATTAAAAACGTGACCGTCGTCACTTGTCGTCCAACGCCTATAAGGGTTTTATCTACTCCGAGTCACCCTCAACGCTGTGTTTATTTATTATGGAAAACTTTATTGTTTGATCGCACGTAATCGGTCAGTGATTACGGTGAAATTAGCTATGATGACGAAAATATATTTTAATTAAATTCTCTATACACAGATAATTATATATATGCTCCCTTTAAATAATAAGGCCAAATCCGATATTACGGCAAAATTGTTAAAGTCATATATATGGTATTAATTTTGAGCAAAAAAATATTTCAGAAATTCATATCAATAACTTTTATAAGTATATCATGGTTACCATAAAGATATTATTTTTATCTAACAAATCTGACGAAGTTATTCGAGTAATAGGTATGAATCTCTTTAGCTTAAAGGTCAAATAAACAAGAAAGTAACTTGACAAAAACGCTGATAATAAAATCAGTTCCTCCCACAGACATCTAAGTAACATTCTTTGGTCCATCTATATAATAAGCTAAATATGCTTAGAATGTAATACAACTAAAATAACCAACATTCTTTGCGAATTCAGTAAATAACATTGTAAGATATAACATAATATTTTATGGTATATTACTTTTATAATGTTACTTAAGTAGAGATATGAGTTGTGAAATTTATGCGATGTAAAAATGTTATGTGGGAGGGCGATTGGGTCACGCACGAAGGGGCTATCCGACCGTCTACAATTTTTATTAACTGTTTGGATATGTCACATTCTCGTAAAACTAAGGCCCTTAAATCTATTGGACAAATTGACAATTTCATCTTACATTTTGTTCTTTCATTTTCTATCGGTTATGAGATTTTATGGATAAACATATACAAGCAATAACTTGTAATTGAATTAGTAATAGAGTAGGACTGATTTTACAAAATATTGCATAACTTTTAATGGGCTGTTTGGCAAGAATAATAACGCATCGTCAGTTGATGATCAAGGTGTCTACTATCGGATACTTACCCCTTTCTGGGTCATGGTCAGGCTCAAGACTGTAATACATTTAGAAGGCATAACTTTTTTTGCCTAATTTACTTTGGCATAATGAATTTAGCAAAAGCAAAAGCAAAAATGCAAAAGTTCTAAGCTATCAGGAGTTACACGTGTTATTGTGAGTCAACCATAAAATATAGATATGTACTGTTTCGGAATATTTTTAGACAATTTTATGTAGAATATTTTCGTCATACATGATTTCTATGTAACTTTAACCATTAAGGCTGTACACGCGACGGAAGCTTAAAAAATGGAGCACCTTTTCCCGTTTTCCCAACATTTCCCTTCACTACTCTGCTCCTATTGATTGTAGCGTGATGAAGAGTATACTATAACCTGCCCACGAGTATGAAGAATAATTGTACCAAGTTTCGTTAAAATCCGTCGAGTAGTTTTTGTTTCTATAAGGAACATACAGACGGACAGACAGACAGACAGACAGACAAAAATTTTACTGATTGCATTTTTGGCATCAGTATCGATCACTAATCACCCCCTGATAGTTATTTTGAAAATATATTTCATGTACAGAATTGACCTATCTACAGATTTATTATAAGTACTAGCTGACTCGGCAAACGTTATTTTGCCATACAAATGACAGGGCTAGACAAATAATTTGCAATAAATTAAAATTGCGACTATAATTTGAGATTTAAACTATCCTATCTCTCAAGTTGGATCGAACTGCACATGGTGTGCGAATTTTATTATAATCGGTTAAGTGGTTTAGGAGTCCATTGAGGACAAACATTGTGACACGAGATTTATATATATTAAGATAGATAAAGTCTTAATGTAACTTTTGCATAATCATTTTTTGTATGCAAAATTTTTTTAGCATAACGATATTGTATTACATTCAAATCGATATTGATAAGACACAAGATAGTCTTTAGGCATACGTTGAAATGTTTAGATACAATATAATATTTTATGTCGAAAAAAGTATTTTGAATTGTGACTATAGTATTCTCAAACACTTGCGGGACTTACTACTTCAAATAATAAATATTCACGGACATTTCACACAACGTCCTCTGGTCCCAAGCTAATCTTATATGCTTGTGTTATGGGTACCAGAATACGGATATACTACATATACTACTTTTTAGGGTTCCGTACCCAAAGGGTAAAAACGGGACCCTATTACTGAGACTTCGCTGTCCGTCCGTCCGTCCGTCCGTCCGTCCGTCCGTCCGTCCGTCCGTCCGTCCGTCCGTCTGTCACCAGGCTGTATCTCAAGAACGGTGATAGCTAGAGAGTTGAAATTTTCACAGATGATGTATTTCTATTGCCGCTATAACAACAAATACTAAAAATAAAATAAAATAAATATTTAAGGGGGGCTCCCATACAACAAACATGATTTTTAGGGTTCCGCACCCAGTATCTCAAGAACGGTGATAGCTAGACAGTTGAAATTTTCACAGATGATGTATTTCTATTGCCGCTATAACAACAAATACTAAAAATAAAATAAAATAAATATTTAAGGGGGGCTCCCATACAACAAACATGATTTTTTTACCGTTTCTTGCTCGATACTAATAACGTTGCCTTATGTTGCATAGATAATGGTACGGAACCCTTCGTGCGCGAGTCCGACTCGCACTTGACCAATTATTATATACATACTTAATATATACTTATATTATATTATTTTATACGTAAATACATACTTATCATACGTATAGGAACACCCAGACGCAGAACAAACATTTGTATGACAATTAGAAAAATCAGACAAATGATTGTCCCGAGCGGAAATCGAACCCGCGACCTCTTAATTGGCAGTCCGTTATATGTACCACTCCACCACGAGGCTCAAAAATAAACAATAAAACCACTTTTAAGGATTTAGGCGCGTGTATTTGTTATAAATTTTAGCCCTACGTTTCGGAGACTTTGCAGTCATCGGTCACGGGTAAGACAACTGTGAGCTGTCAAGCTAAAATTTAAAACAAATACACACATCTAAATCCGTAAAAAGTAGTTTTATTTGTTGTGACTATAGGTTTAGGTGCAGGCAGCGCTCTGTAACTTTTCCCTAAATCAAAACTTACCTTTACCACATACCTTAATTAAGTAAATTAAGACCGTTTTTCAAAATCCTTGTCTAAGTTAGAGCAACCATTTCACGCATCAAACTTTCCTTTGACGAAATTTATTCATGACGTGATCCCTCGTAAATACATTTGGGACTTTATTGTCGTAATGAATTTGATATGGCTTATGAAAACAGACTTATCTCGTACCTCATTTAGTTAGTTTGTTTTTAAATGTTCTGCATCAAAATTCTCGTATTCTTTTTGTGGTTACAGTTTTGTTTTATTGAAGTAACAATTTATTTATGTATTCCACCTTTTATTGTACACAATCATAGTATATGTGTTCTAGGAATATTCCTTTACTATGGGTTACTCCCTTTACTTTATAACCATGCTCCGTTCGCTCCTATAATATAAGTTGAATGAATCATATAAAATAACTGTTTTAAATTAAAGAATTCACATTTGTAAATACGTATTTCCAATTATATCCTACTAATATAATAAATGTGAAAGTTTGTGATTCTGGATGTTTGTTATTCTTTCACGCAAAAACTACTGAATGATTTTAATGAAACTTTACAATAATGTAGCTTATATATCAGAATAACATAGATATAGTCTACTTTTTATGTCGAAAGAATGCGATGTTCCCATGGGATAATTAAACACGAACAGATTTTTTATAGTTTTCACCACGGGTAGCACTGTGGGGCACAGCTAGTAGATAATAAATGCACAAATTCACAGTCAACAATGATATAAAGTAAGATAAACAAACTTAAAAGAACTTATATAAGTTAGAGTTTAAAATGGTTATCATGAGCGGGATTTGAACCCACGACTTTAAATGCCATTCCTTTGCTTTATTAATTACTAGCTAATGCCCGCGATTTCACCCGCGTTTCTAATTATTGAGCCCCAATATACACAAAACCTTAACAAATTACACAAAAAAGCCATCCACTTAAACCACTCTATCTATTAAAAGAAAACTGCATCAATATCCGTTGCGTAGTTTTAAAGATATAAATAGGCTCATATAGGGACATACATACAAAAATAACGACTTTGTTTTATAATAAGCAAAGAAAAGCGTATCTAGTGAATTGCAAAAATTAATAAAATACTGTTTAAAATTTAATATAAAATATCGGTTCTGTAGGCAGACCACAGAATTGCCAGGTGCACTTCAAAACATAAATCTCAGCGCTTATTCACCTACTGGCTTTATACAGAATTGATACAATAAATCGGAAAGTAACCCAGTCCGTGCAAACGTACGTTGTCTACATGCAGATCTCAGCCTTTCTTCTTTCCGTGTGGCCGCATTCCTTGATCAAATTGAAAATTCCAAAGAGATATCTAACATTACTTTGTGTGATAAAGGAAGATAAATTGAATTAACTGGATATACGTTTTAAAAATCATATTATGATTACTTTAAATTGCTCCTTTTATAATAGGTATATCACGGTGGATATCATATACAAAATAAGAAAAAGATAACGTATACTGATAATCTGCAGTTTCTTTACAAAATCCCACTTAAATAGAATAAAAACATTGCGACCCACAAACTAAGAAATCGTAAGTCAAGTTTTACAATACCTAAATGATGAAATCAAGCTAAAGAGTATTAATTATGCTATAAATCCCAACAGAGTAAAAGTGTTGATGCTCCTTGAAATGAATTCAAAATCCTTTTTCTATATAATTTAGGTACTTATTTTACATCTTGATATTATTTACATCTTATATTGAACGACGATGAAATAGTTTTAGTAGGTAGGTAGTTTTTCACAAAGTTACATATTTTTTTTAATATCTGTTAGCTACATATATTATGTTTCTAGCCTAACAATAAAATCATAATTTAGTTATAGGTTCGTATGTTAAATTATTTTTATCACAAAAGTGCTTAGAGACCTAGTTAACTTACAACATAAATTGACGCATCTAACATTGTACTATAAATAAATCCAACAAATAATATTACATTTTCATTTACCAAAGTATTTCTTGAACGACCACAAATTGATAATAAATATAACCGCTAAAAACTTTTAATATGTGGAAAGAAATTTATTCACGGAGAACATGTCCTATCAAAATATCTCGGGCCACACGTTATGTCGGCACATTCTTCTCCTAAATTGAAATTCTCGAACGCTCTCCCTTCGCAAGTGGGATGGGGTCAGAGCCAAAAGACAAATACTTTGAATGTTCGATTAATGTGATCAAATATCATCTTTTCACAATCGGGTGATTCAACGACTTTTAGTTCAGATTTTTGACACACACGAATAAAAAAAATAGATATACTCATTTTGTAGAGCTTTGTTACACATTTTATCCATTATACAGAATTATAAAATCTTAGGATAACTAAATAAATTAATAATATATAAGTGCAAATATTACGTACCTATTCATCACCTAGTAATGTTAATCGGGTTAAAATTTGTCCCATAAACAACTACAAAATCTTCAAACTAGCCACGCTTGGACGTAAAGCAAGCTAGAAGAATAAAAAATCTAGTAAAATTCTATTCGCTGTTAAAATCGATGCGGCTATCAAGATGCATGTCTTCAAAGGCTCGTTCGACCGGCTACTTCAAAGGATGTTCTGAAACAAGCTGCACGTTCCCACTCAGATCAATGTACAAAGCTATAAGACCTCCTCTTTCATACAATCATGAGCATTTAAAGGAAACACATCCTTTCTCTGTAGACGCTTATCGAGTGCTTTTCTAATGGGTTGTGTGATGTCAATGACCTGTTTCCTACAAAACTATTTAAATACATTTTATTTTTGAGCTTTGTATTCGTTTAAACAAATTTTTAGCAATTATGACTTGTGATATAAAATCTCCTTTGTCATTGTTGCAATTTGTTAGATACTTCAAATGTAGTTTAAACAAATTTAATTAAAACCTCAATAGCAGTGTACATGGCTGGCCATTATCAACACGTATTTTTTTCGCATAAATATTTTAACTTGACGGTATTCGTGGTCTAGTGGTTCATGTAACGGACTGTCATTCACGAGATCGCGGGTTCGATTCCCGCTTGGGACAATCATTTGTGTGATGTTTATAAATCTCATACAAATGTTTGTTCTGCGTCTGGGTGTTTCTATGTATTATAAGTATGTATTTATAAAAGAAAAGTACCTAGTATATGTGGTATATCCGTATCTTGTACCTACCCATAACACAAGCATAGAAATATAGCTTACATTGGGACCAGAGGACGTTGTGTGAAATGTCCAAAATATTTATTGATTTAACTATAATTAGCGAAAATAAAATGAGAAAAACAAAACCTGATTTATCACTACTGTCTGTAAACTACCTCATTACAGATACAAATACAAAGTGAATTTTACCGCTTCGTAGTCGTATTTCAGGACTAGAAAAATTATTTATAAAATATTGCTCTGAATCACAACTTCCTTCGTACGCAGCAAAGATAATAACTGTCCAACATTTTTCATTATTTTGAATAAAAATTACCAATGCAAAACCTATCGGAAAGTAATAAATAATAACATAGTTTCCGCATACATTCGGAACTACTGCTTGACTTAAAACGTGATTCAAGAATTTGCATCGAATACATTTACATACGGTTTACATGTAGTTAAGACATGCAATGAAACTCACTTGAGCAAAATTCGAGCATTTGTAGATAATTTGTGAATACAACGATGATGGAATCATAATTATTTTAAATTGAACTCATAATATTATACTTTAGCAACAAGCCACAAAAGTCAAATTTCTATAAATTGTGGTAACTTATTTTTTATTTTAGTGAAAGCGTATAAGAAGTATAAATTACAAGTTCTTTGTAAAGTTAAGTTATCTAAATCTACGGAGAAGAAAAAACAAGAAATTCATTTCCTTTCCCTTTTGTTATTATTTCATTTATGATATAAACATCAAACATCTCTGTAATAGTAGTAGGAAAAAGTCTAGAGGAAGACCTATCCAAAGATGGATGAATTGTATAAATGAGGATATAAAAGAATGAGGAGTTGACACAGATATGACATCTGACAAAAAAGACTATGGAAGAAAAAGACATAATAATATTTGGTCAAACCTAAATAATGGGATAAAGGCAGGAGAATTATGATATTGATATGAACAGCGAAGTAAGAACGATGCAGACAATGTAAGGAACTATAACGAATAAGATTACGGCTCATGATTTCAAATAATTATGAGTAAGCATTTAGTTGAGCAAAACTCCAGTGTTTGTAGAAAATTTCTAAATACTAGGATGAAGCAATTATTTAGCTTCGTCATGCATTTTATTACGGCTCATTAGATGTATATTTATTTAATTTACAACGGCTGGGGACCGGCGATAAGCTGCGAAGCGTGCGCCTCTGTGACTTCGTCAACGGAATAACAATGTAAACGGACGGATAAAATGATGCTTTACTTACTGGTATGCAAAACGAAAAATAAGATTATGTTATTGACTAGACTCACAACATTTTAGTCTTATCTACTGCTTAGTGGCAACTATATAAAAATTTTGTCTTTATATATTAATGTACAAGAGCTTTCCCTCGACTATTTTTTTATGAAATTTCTTGAAAGTCTAATTAGATATTTAATATAGGTATGTAATATATCAATCAAGGTTAGAAAAATAATCTTACAAAAATATCTAAATCACTTTGAAGTAGTAAGATGAATTTAATATGAATCCAATGATTTCTATTGCGTTAAATGTGTCTCACATACAAAGTATAAAAGTTATATTATATACTCATTTGATTAAATTATTCCAAGAAGTTTAAATATAAACATTTTTATGAAAAAAAACATCTTAAAGAAATGTATAATTGTGTTGTATTTAAACAATGAAATAAACACGCAACTTATTATTTTACCTGCGTTGTAATCCTGTAATCATGTGCCGTGGCAAATACAATTAACTCAAATTAAAAGCCCTTTGTTAATAAACAGGAATGTTACAACGTTAATCTCAGAAACAATGAGATTAAGAGAATATTTTTCAAACAATCCACTGTTGGAACTTTTTAGATGCCGCACGAACTGTGCATACTAAAATATAAAGCTATAAAATATTCCGTAAAAAATAGCATGTTTATTTTGTAAACTGTTTAATAGCAAAGATTTTATTACGAGTGAAAGGCCTGACAGGCACATCCCTATGTTTTACAGCAATAATTAGATACAGAAACAAAATATGACTATCCAGTTACAAGAATTATTGTACTCTGTTAACTCTACGACTTTTAATCCAATTTCATATTAGAAAAGAATATTGGAAACACTAGACCCATTATTTTTTAATACTTTATTGTAAAAATGGATTTATAATTACGTTGCATATAATATAAAACGCCTGCCACGTACACTTTGATGACGTACACTTTGAAAATCCTATCCATCCAAATAATTAGTCTAGAAATTAATTAGTAACATATATTAAATAGATCAAATTAATTTGTTCAATCAAACTATTGATAAATCAAATTAATGTTACAGTTTCCTTAATATAGAATACTATACATGCAAACGTTCATAGAGGAAAAATAAGATTGAAAATCATGTTTCACAGTCAAGCCAAAAAGGTGGTTGTTCAAAAAGTGTCACTACCTTGTAACACTTTCCTAAAACGGCCTGACATGAATACCAACATTTTCTAACCACAATAGGCATTAGGGAACTACTAAATTCGATTCAAATTGTGTAAACCCGTGTACGGTGTGTCGAAGCTGACCCACGTCACTAGAAGCGCAAAGTGTTCCGATAACCGGCGAAACCGCAGCCTATCGCTTTTTGATAGCATCACTTTGCCCAACTTGCCATCTGGCGGCCATTAGGTCCGGGATATTGAAAAAGTAACCAGAACGATCGCCATACAGTTATGTATTTGTGACGTCATATATTTTATCTAGTGATTATTTTGCGATAAGATGTCAAGTGCTTTGTAACATTGGTTAGGTGACTTAACATTAACTTCTTTCTTATTCAATTGTTCAATTTGAATGTTAAATGTTTGTAATTTTATAGTATAAATTACAATGACTATTAATATTTAATAATTTTATTAGTTACAGTATTTATACAAAAGCTGTTTTGACGCTATTCCTACTATTTTGACGGGCTTCGTGGTCTAGTGGTTCATATGGTGGACTGCCGATCACGATGTTGCGGGTTCGATTCCCGCCTCGGACATTCATTTGTGTGATGTTTATAAATGTCATACAAATGTTTGTTGTGCGTCTGGGTGTTTACTATGTATAATAAGTATGTATTTACAAAAGAAAAATAGTTTATGTATTATATCCGTATTCTGGTACCCATAACACAAGCATAATAAGCTTAGCTTGGGACCAGAGGACGTTGTGTGAAATATTCATAAATATTTATTTATTTATTTATTTATTTATTTATTTATTAGGTAATAAAATAATCCCACCAACAGTTACATAATCAACACATTCACATCAAATTCTTAAAAAAGATATTTCAAATATCTAAAACTCTCTTCCGCTAAGAAAAAACTCATATGTGGAAGCGAGTACTATTATTATAGCAATATTTTCCTTGCAAGATAACAATAACGTTACATTTCAAAGAAAATCGCCGCAACATTTTGGCAGCCCTACACAAGACGTTAACACAATAATAGACAGTAAATTGGTTTGTTATCGATAAATATGTAGCGAACACGAATCACGTAGTGTTTGGTTCACACATAATTTTCTTTGTAGGGCAATTTACTAATAACTATACGATTTATTGTTTGAGTAGTATCGAATATTATTAGTGGTCATTTGATTGTTACACGTATTCTGTTTATACAGAATATTTTATAATATGTTTGTAATATTTCGTATGAGTGTGGATGAAGCCAAGGAAGTGTTTTTTTTTTATATTGTACATGTTGATGCTTGACTACATTCCACCTGATGGTAATGCGGCCTTGGATGGTAAAGCGCAACAACTATGTTAGAAGCCTATTCACCTTTCTCTTGAACCTTTCTTCTATGTTTGGATGGTAGCAGATAGCTCTATAGTCTCTGCCTACCCCCATGGGAAAAAGCGTGATGTTATGATGATGATGATGATGATGTAACTTTTTATGTGAACGCATTAGATAATAAAATTAGAGCTTATTTTTAAATCGGTCTCTGGAACAGTCTCCGATGCCAGCAACAAACTGATTCGTATATTTTGTATCCTCCTCAATCCGTTAAATTTCCGGTCTCTCAGAGATGATCGTCTGCTTAGTATATTAGATGATATTATAATATTATTATAATATTAAATTAATAACGTAGCTGGCTTTTACAGTACCCTGGGGAGAAAATGAGTGCTGACACTAGTATCTATTCTTAATACGTCACCACATGGATATTATTTTGTATCGTGAGTAATACTTTCCATTTCTCATTGTAAAATTTTGGAAAGGTTTACAAAACTTTATTACAATTTTTAAAGTGAGAACACATATTTATATAGAAGAAATAAAATGAAAATTAATTCAAATATTTCTTTCCTTCTCAGATCAGAATAAGACGTAGAAGAAGACGTAAAAGTTCATTTCGTGACTGCAAAAATATAAAAACGTCTTAAGTTTTACAGCACATTGTATTTTAACAACTTGTATTTTAGCAACTTAAAAGGACTAACTCCTTTGGGAGAGTCCCGTGTCCAGAATGTGACAAGCGGTTAATGTAAAACTTACGACATAATAAACACTTGAGGAAAACCAAAGTTTTATTGTAAGCGGATCGTAACCTACAAATTTATAGCTTGGACAGTATGAAATGAATGTTCGCTGAAGATTATATGGCATATTATTTCATTTTGTTAGTTATTTTATTTTAGTTAAAAATAGTATTATTTACAGTTAATATCTAGTATTATTTAAAATTTATTATGTATCTTCTTCTAATATATAAAATTGTGAGACGGGCTTCGTGGTGTAGTGGTTTATATTGCGGACTGCCGATCACGAGGTCGCGGGTTCGATTCCCGCCTCGGACAATCATTTGTGTGATGTTTATAAATGTCATACAAATGTTTGTCCTGCGTCTGGGTGTTTCTATGTATTATAAGTATGTATTTACAAAAGAAAAGTAGTTTATGTATTCTATCCGTATTCTGGTACCCATAACACAGCATAATAAGCTTAGCTTGGGACCAGAGGACGTTGTGTGAAATGTCTGTGAATATAAAAAAAAAAAAATCTCGTGTCACAAAGTTCGTTCCCATACTCCTCCGAAACGACTTGACCGATTCTTATGAAGTTTTATATGCATATTCAGTAAGTCTGAGAATCGGCTACTATCTATTTTTTATACCCCTAAGTGATAAGGGTTGTCCGCCCTCAACATTTTTATTGCAAAACAACGTTTGCCGGGTCAGCTATTAGATATATCAAAATATTATTACTGACATTAGGTATATCAAAATCAATAGCATTTATAGTAAAATTTTTAGTTCAGGCACTGCAGCGTTATTGGGTGGGTGCTTTAATGTCACCTATTTTATCAGCAAAAGATAAATGAATATCGCCATAGACTAATACAAACTAAATTAATATTATATATTTGCAATGATATTACGCTATGATTATATTTATTTTGGTCCTACACAATACCGTAAATAAAATCTTACCGAAATTTGACCCAGAAGGAAGGTATAATGTGTTTTCTCATACAACATCACCATTGTTTATATTTGTACAAGAATTTCCTCCAGTTGCAGCCTTATTCGTTTTTATATTACATTTTCGTTCGTATTTGGCTTCAATTTATTCTTACTTTGTTGAATAACTAAAAATCAGTAGGTACCTACGTACCTATGTTTTATTACGAAAAGTTATATTAAGTATACCTATTGATAAGAGAGAGAGTGACAGAGAATGATAGTAACACACTTCATGTTAATTTAATATCATGTTTAGAATAATAAAAAAAATACTAAGACTCTCTCTCCCTCTCTCTGTCCAGCCCATTGACAGTCCCACTGTTAAGCATGGGCCTCCAACACTTCCGTATGGATTATGGTCCACTGTGTCAAAATGCCTGGTCATTGCGACAGTGTTGGCACAGGTTTTATTTTCAAGGTTTTTGTCTCTCTGCCCTTCCATCCCATCCCAAGCCAGCGGGCTTATACAGCACTCTAGGAAATAAAGGGGCGGTGACACTTATAACCTTAATCTATCACCACAAGGACAAGATGATCTAAGTAATAAAATTAAAGGGATATTCTAAATTTGTAAAGTAGTGATATAAATCCAAAAAAAACTGTATCATGCGCCAAAATGTTCATGTTATAATCTAGATCATAACATGATACATGTTACCTAGGGATATTATTCGAATTTACTCAAAATATTATTAATATGCACTTGACTCTTGTTGTCATTTCAGTCAGTCCTCGTTTCTTGAATTATAGCAATTATGAAATATTCTCATTTTGCTCAAACAAAGGTAAAAATTACCATAAACCCTTAACAAATCTTTAAAACAATAGAATTCGGAAACGACTTAAAAGTCACAATGAAAGATTTCTTTTCTAACACTTGCGCGACTCATCTGTTTAAATAAAACTACTTTTTACGGATTTAGACGCGTATATTTGTTTTAAATTTTGGCCCGACGTTTCACCCGTAACCATGGTGACTGCAAAGTCTCCGAAACGTCGGGCCAAAATTTAAAACAAATATACGCGTCTAAATCCGTAATAAGTAGTTTTATTTAGAAAGATTTCTTTTTCGAAGTTTTATTTAATAGGGATTGAAAACATTGTCTAGACGATAAAAGTCGTCAGGCAATAGAAATGCTAGTGATATACATAAAAGTTGAATACAGAAAAGACGTTGAATACACCAACAACCACCGCGATGTCTATTCTAGATTCTATCCATTATACGGTTGCCTGGAAGAAATCACATTAGTGATAAGGCCGCCCTTTGTACAATAGCTTATACTTAAGACTGTATTTTTTTTTTGTTTCTAAATTGTGTGAAATTGTTGTTTGTGCAAATAAAGAGTTATCTAGCTATCTATCTAAAAGCAAGACCGAGATTTTTCAGAGACCTTTTTTCGATTTTTAAACTAAGAACTTTATTTGATTCACTGACGGAAACTATCTTCTCCAATGGACGATGTGGATGATATGACGCTTGGTCTAATGCCACTCATGTGGTATATGATGTTATTTTTATTCACTGATGTTATTTTTGTGCACTCTCAAAACTTGTACAATGGTTTAATGTTAATAACTTATTATTAAATTCTAAGAAAACTAAAGTAATAAAATTCTCTATGCCAAATGTCTCCCAAGTAGAAACCAATGTACATTTGAGTGGAGGGAGATTGGAACCAGTACAGTCAACTATATTTTTAGGAATCATTATTGATTCGAAATTACAGTGGGGCCCACAAATTGAAAAAATGTCTGGCAAACTTAGCTCTGCGGCATATGCGGTGAAAACAATTAGAAGACTTACGGATGTAGATACGGCTAGAATGGTTTACTTTAGTTATTTTCACAGTGTAATGTGCTATGGAATTCTTCTTTGGGGAAGCTGTGCGGACATTAATCGGATATTTGTGCTCCAGAAACGCGCTGTTAGAGCTATATATAACCTAGGTCCGCGGGATTCTCTAAGGGAGAAATTCAATGACATAAATATTTTAACGGTCGCTTCGCAATATATATATGAAAATTTATTGTATGTTCATAAAAATATTCATAACTTTACAAAACAAAGCGACCACCATAATGTTAATACAAGGCATAAACACAATCTTGTAATGCATGTAACCCGTCTCCACAAAATATGTAACTCTTTCATGGGTCTATTATAAAATCGTATACAATATACGATTTTATAATAAACTCCCTATTGATGTAAGAGAATTTAATAATTCTAAATTTAAAAAATTCATTAAAACTAAATTATGTAAAAAGGCGTATTATAAAATTTCTGATTATATTAAAGATGATAAAGCTTAGGAGTAAGTTGCTCTGGAGCAATACATATTCTATATTGTAAAGTTTTATTAGCATTGTAAGTATAATTGACATTTAATTAAAAAAATATTGATTTGATTAAAAGCTCTGCTGAGTTTCTTACGCCGGTTCTTCTCAGCAGATTGCGTCCTGAACCGGTGGTAGGGAAAAAAATTTGGACATGTCATAAGCACATAATTTTTCTAAAAAATTGTGTCTACTTGATTAAATGATTTTTCATTTCATTTAATTTCATTCTAATCTTGAGTTCATAAAATATTTACAAAGCAACACAAAAATAGGAGAAATCTGCTCTTATCAAAACTTGGTAGACAACCAAACCGACCCTAGCAATTAAGTCACTCGAATTATTTAATGAACACAGCTAGTTCGCGGCGGAAATGACACTTAATCGGCTTAACTTCGCCTCAAAACTTAGCCGAAGAGATCAACCGTCACCCACACTTCCAAGTTTCCTACCCCTTACCCTCCAAACCAGGCATACCTATATTGCATCAAAGAAGTTAGAGAATGTGCAATTATGAGATTGTTTTAATTTAGAAACAATGTTGTTAAAGAATTTCCTTACTCCGAATGAGCTATCTAAAACCCCGAAACCAAAATTCTTGGTTCCATTCTTCATTGTTTCTCCTTTATTGCTCTCAGTTGATCTTTAATTTATTTTTCTTTTGTAAATAATTTGTGGCAATGTTTGTTTACAAATGTGTTCGAGTGATGAAATATGTGTTTCCTTTGCGTAATAGAATTGCAGCAGAATAAAATTTCATATATTGCATAATTTAAATTTTATAAACCCTTCCCCTTTTTCTTTAGGATTAAATAAAATGAAATATATGCTCTCATATAGGAATGAAATAGGTATATATTATATGTCGGCACAATAATATATCAAAATATAACATTGAAGTCATAACTATTTTATTATTTTTAGTTTATTAAAATTCTTCAACGTTAAAACACATTACATTAAAGCTAGAAATGTGCTGAGACTTATATAGAGCAGTCACACTTGTTAATTTATTTTATTCTCGCTTGGAGTTATTTTATTTGTCAACGAAAGTCGCCTAAAATATTTGAATGAGATGCAAATAGTATTACAGGCATCAAATTTAATTTACAGTTAAGAAGTATTCTTGGGCTCTAAGTTAGTAAATTTTGAGATATAATTTATCATGTTTAATATTGAAATTTAAAATAAAATTTGCAACTTATATTTTTTTTCTAAAACAAGTGCACACGTAGGTATCTTAGACTGCTACTCTCTGATTTTGATCTGAACAAAGTTTTCAATGAAATTAAATCTGATGAAAGTGATTATTTAGAGAAAATCGTCGAAAATGTAATGTTAAAAATATCCATACATAGATATTTTCTCAGTTATACACGCGTACAGAAAACACACAAACCATTAAACAAGTCGTGTTAATTTTAGTGGGAATACAATAACACAAAAAAATTTAAAAAGTATGCCTTAGGTCTAGCTGTCTAATTTATTAGGCCCATAGTCATAACAAGAACAGATTCCAAACGTTCCTTCATCTAAGTTAGGTACAACATTAATTCTAAATTGAATAATGTATAAATTGGTAATAAACTGGGTGTATATGAATAATCAATAAGCCAGACAAATGTTTGTTTCGTGCTTCACTACATTTGAACCTCTCTAAATATACTTGAACAACAATAACAAGGGTTCAGAATCTCAGTGACTTCGGCGTCCGAAATAAAGTTTGGGCCAACATTTAACTAGTTGGAGCAAACAAATTTGTAGTAGAAGTCTAGTGGCGTGAACTGCACTCGGGTCGTGGACCGTCTCGCCTAACTTGTTCGTAACTACTTCAAAAACGTCTAGTAAAATATTTGTTTCGTATCCTAAGGTACGAATACAAGATCTGATTACATGTCTGTGTCCAGATGTATTGTTTGTATACCGTGGCCCGACAATCCGCATAACTTTTATTTGTCTTGCTGTTATAGTTTATAGTACACTGCAAATCAAACCATTTTAGTTGGGTCAACATATAGGTAACATACTTTCTTCTTTTGTGTTAGCCACTGTTGGGCTTCATTTTTATCAATTAAGTAAGGGTAATTAGTTGTCATCGGTAATAATGAAGATTGCACATCAATTAATCATTTCTCTTAAATTTTTCGTCCCACACAGATGATCTTTTGACTAATCTTAAACATTTTTGGTCTTATTCATAATGACTTATCGGAGGTTTAAAAGTTCGCTAAAAACGGTTTGCCAAAATTGTCAAAACTTGTTATTCATAATAGTCATTTTACGCTAAAACGTTAAACGTTCTCTCTAATGATATCTCCGTTTAAATCTCCGATAAGTCATTATGAATAAGACCATTTGTTTTTATATTTAGCGCCATATACAGTCTGAACACTGCTTATATAGCTTATGAATAGCTGTAAATATCCTCATGTCGTGAAATGTATAGTAATCGGAGTACATTTTCTGTGGTAAGTGCGGGGAAATCGGCTTTACACATGTAACGTCATTAACACTATTAGCTGGTAATCTGATCATTGAAATCATAAGTCTACGCTTCCTTCGTCAAAAAGTTATTTTATTGAAACATTTGCCTCATTACTGCCCATGTAGTGTAAACCGTAATTATTAGTCGATCTAGACAACGTTTCTCATTTTTATGACTATCTATAACCATAATAAGTTAAAGAATAACATAAATAAATTAATTAGAATGCGTATATAAATTTGCACCGTACGCGAACACGTATTTTTTTTTACCTATATAACTGACTTCTGCATTTACATCCCCATATAATAATATAACTGTACACATTTTTCACTACTGCTTCGCTTCTATTGGTCGTAGCGTGATGTTATATAGCCTAAAGCCTTATTTGATAAATGCCCTATCTAACAGTGAATAATTTTTTCAAATCGGCCAAGTGGTTCCTGAGATTAGCGCGTTCAAACAAACAAACAATAGGTACCAAGCTTATCATAGTATACTACCCAATCCAAAGCTACTACTGGCAAAAAATAATCTTTGTTTAATACGCGTAACCTGTCTTAATTAACGTTTTCCAAAAAGTACCTATATTTATGTATATTTTAGCTTTAGAACAATAGATAGGCATAATTCACAAGCATACCACTCGTACAGAACTCCAACAAAATCACTGAACCAAATTGCAAATGATGCGCCAGTCTGATTTCAGTCTGTATTTCAGTTTATCAGATCTTACTAGTTCTATTTCGTGTTTGTTATTTGTTATTTATTATTATTGTTTGTACAAATAAGTGATTAATAATTTAATCCGGTCTATTATTATTTAACAAACCATTATAGTTTAAAAATTAAAATGCGTTGCCATTTAATCGTTAAAGACTGTGGCAATTTTTCGGGTTTTTTCCGACGTTGATATTTAATCAAAGTATTTTAGTGTAATGATCTTGATTTCTCCGTGTGGTAACGGATTAAGAATACATAGTGTCACTACCCCATCTCCTCCCAAGGGTGCTGTAAAAGTCAGCTAAGAGACATTGCACACATATTACATCCTCTGTTAGAGATGAAAAAACGATAATAAACCCTGTGTCAACACGCCTGATCAGCGCGGCAAGGTAGACCACAATCCCTCCCAAAGTGGATGAGGCCCGTGCCCAACTGTGGGATCTAAATGGGCTGGAGAGAGATCTTGATCGGAAGTAGTAGAGGTTTTAGTTTTTAGGGTTCCGTACCCAAAGGGTAAAAACGGGACCCTATTACTGAGACTTCGCTGTCCGTCCGTCCGTCCGTCCGTCTGTCCGTCCGTCTGTCACCAGGCTGTATCTCAAGAACGGTGATAGCTAGAGAGTTGAAATTTTCACAGATGATGTATTTCTATTGCCGCTATAACAACAAATACTAAAAATAAAATAAAATAAATATTTAAGGGGGGCTCCCATACAACAAACATAATTTTTTTACCGTTTCTTGCTCGATACTAATAACGTTGCCTTATGTTGCATAGATAATGGTACGGAACCCTTCGTGCGCGAGTCCGACTCGCACTTGGCCAATTTTTAATTTTGTTTATCAAAGCATGTTTTAGATACGATTATAGATATAGAGTGAATATTAGCCGATAATTACTACTATGTATATTTGCATGTACATGACACATAGGTCTCCCCCAGACAACGTTACAACCTATGCAATCTATCATGATACTTCATAATAAGTATTTACGAAAAAAGAATATAATTTAAAACTGACAGAGTTTAGGATCTGTTTGTTTGTCAGTAATGTTTGTATTTGTCCTAAAACACGTTTAAATTTTACTATTTGTATTTTAACTGTCATATTTGTGAATTGCAATGCAAAATGTTAACATGACATTTTAAGCCATCGATATAGAAAAATAAACACGTTGTATAAATCATCGAATGGCATTAAATGACGACATTTGCACTGGTGCTACGATTGACCCATTCAATTTGCTACGCGTCGACGTGTACAAACAAAAGGATAAAAAATGAATATTTTTCTGTTTGGTATTAATTTTTATTGGCTGAAAACACAAGCATTGTAGCGTATTTATGTAATGCTATACTTTAATTAGAATCTATAATTGTTAATTCCATTTGATGCTTATGCATTTTTGATTGCATTAATTTAATTAGGAGATATTTTGTCGAAATCTATTGTGTTAAAAAGAACTGGTTGGTATCGAGCCGGATCCCAAGTGCCGTAATTGTGGGAGTGGGGCCGTGGACACGGCGGAGCACACCCTCGCCATGTGCACAGCCAGGGACGCCCAGCGCGCCGAACTAGTTGGTGTGCTGGGTGAGGACTTGTCGCTCTCGGCCATCGTTTCGCTTATGGCCGAGAGCGAACAGTGTTGGGCCGCTGTCGCCTCCTTCGCTGGGGAGGTGATGGCGGCAAAGAGGGAGGCCCTGCGGGAGCGCGAACGCGCTGGCGAAACTTTGCCACCCTGCAGGTCCCCGGTCAGCCGGCGAAAGAAAGAGGAGGTCGTGCGCGGCGGGTTGGCATCCAGAGACCCGCCGCAGCAAATGCGACAGGGGGGCCCGATGCTCCCCTCATCGGGTCGGGCCCCGGTTAACGGGGCCACCCCTTGCCGGGTCATGGTAAAGCTCAAGGTACCATCATGGCCATCACCATTTCTCGACAAATGGGCTAACTATTCCAAAAAAAAAATGTTACCAATAGTTATTCACATTAGCACAAACACCAACACATATTTTTAGTTGCAGTTTTATTACGTTTATATAATAGCTAAATATCTGCGCCTGGGTGTTTCTATGTTTTATAAGTATGTATTTACAAAAAGAAGTAGAATATGTATTGTATCCGTATTCTGGTACCCATAACACAAGCATATAAGCTTAGCTTGGCACCAGAGCACGTTGTGTAAAATGTCCGAGAAAAAAATATATTAAATTATTATACATAGCCATTTGCTTATAATTAATACATAGCCCCACAAAACCGTGTGATCGATTTGACTGTGGGATCGAGTCTCCGTACAGATATATATACAGGCTTGTGTAAATTTGCATTATTCACCGAATTATAAACCTAGGTAAATATATCAGCTACTCATGTAATCCAGTTCCTGAATATAGGATGTAGATGCGAATAATTCAACAGCACGATCGCCATTCTATGAGCAAACAGATAGTCCTTACTTCCGACACATGTTTCCGTGGACGACACAAGTAACTGGTCACGTAGAATATTGACGCCTCCAGCAATCCATTCGCCGGGACAATACCTACGGGTGCTAAGGGAGACATTTTTATACGGAACTTACGTATATCATTCTAAACATTTGGCAAAAGATAATGTGCCTTTTTCGCGTCTGAATACGCGAGAAATACTTCTGATTTTATTATGTTTTGTCTACTATTACACACTATAATTCATCTGAGAGATAAATGTAGTCATAAATATGCAAATGTGTTTTATTTAATAACTAAATAAATATAAATAAATATTCATGGACATCTCACACAACGTCCTCTGGTCCCAAGCTAAGCTTATATGCTTGTGTTATGGGTACCCGAATACGGATAGAATACATATACTACTTTTCTTTTGTAAATACATACTTATAATAATAGAAACACCCAGACGCAGTACAAACATTTGTATGACAATTATCAACTAGCAAATGTTTTACCGGCATGGCCACTGTCTAGCTCATTGGATGTTAATGTGATCGTGAATATGATGGCCTATGTTATTCTAGTCTTTAAACTTAACTTTATAACCCTTAAACCTTACTCAAACTTTTAGAAATCATTACTAATATTATGTAGAGAACCTTTGATTGTTTATTTATTTGAAATTAATAGGTTCTGAAATTACTGGGCCCATTTAAATTCTTTTACCGTTGGTTAACTACATTATTTTCGATGAATATCGGCTTATTTTGAAAATGCACACAACTAGCTGTAGCCCGCAACTTCGTACGTGTGGAATTTAGAAAACTTCGCCGTCTTTGTAACATTTTTCACTGATGCTTCGCTCCTATTGGTCGCAGCGTGATGTTGTGTAGCCTAAAGCCTTTCTCGATAAATGGACTTTGCAACACAAAAATAATTTTTCAAATCGAACTATTAGTTCTTGAGATTAGCGCGTTCAAACAAACAAACTCATCAGCTTTATTATAATACTACCTGTTGCCCGCGACTCCGTCCGCGTGGAATTTAGAAAAATTTCCCCGTTTTTGCAACATTTTTCACTACTGCTTCGCTTCTACTGGTCGTAGCGTGATGTTATATAACTTAAAGCCTTCCTCGATAAATGCCCTATCTAACACTGAAAGAATTTTTCAAATCAGCCAGTGGTTCCTGAGATTAGCGCGTTCAAACAAACAAACAAACAAACTCTCCCGTTTTTTTATATTAGTATAGACTAGCTGTCCCGGCGAACTTCGTACCGCCAATTAAAGTTGTCTATAATTTCTGATTATCTAAACATTCTTTATCATCATCATCATAACATCACGCCTTTTTCCCACGGCGGTAGGCAGAGACAATAGAGCGCCATCTGTTACCATCCAAAACAATAAAGCAGCGGCTTAATAGCAATAAAGTTTAAATTGACTCTACGTTTTAGTTATAAAACGTTTGTATGCGAAAAAGAAAAGGGCTGTTTTTAGGGTCTTTCTGGCAAATATTCGCATTTTTCTCGCCGTAAAAACTATCCTTGGACTTCAACAAACATTTTAAAAATAGAATTGGTTAAATTAGTCCAAGCGTTGTTGAGTTATGCGCTTACCAACACATTTTGCGATTCATTTTTATATTATAGTTAATAAATATTAGTATAGCTATAGATGTTACCCATGCGCAGCTTTAAGTATAGTAGCTATGCAATAAATGAACAATAACTTTAAAAGCCTACAAGTTTTGATAATAATTAAAACAATATCCGATATTATTTGTTCAATTCCCACACCGACCTTTTGAACAACATTCAATATTTGTCAACGTACTCACCTATTTCATTAAATGACAATTTGGATTAAAATATTTCGCTGCTATCAAATTATATCATAAAGTAATAATACTAACAAACAGAATTTTTTAGTAGTTTTATGTTAAGAATAAGAATAAAAATCGGCCAAGCACGAGTTGGATTCGCGTTCGGAGAGTTCCGTTCTATCATCATCGTTTCATTCAGTCGTTACACTACACGTTTGTTTTATTGGAGACCCCAGTTGTACGTATTGAACGTTTTAGGATCAAGTGGAATTTTGTTATCCTCACTTCTTGCCCTTACCGGGCCACGGTATAGATAGTGCCTTGAGCCTGACCATAACCGCCACCCCTTTGCCAAAAGGGGTGGCCCTGGTGATCGGGGCCCGACTCAGTGCGTGGTGGGAAGGACATTAGATCCCCTCATATAGGATCAAGAGAAATACGTCAAGAGAAAAAATGTAAACTGTCTACCTATCACGGTTTATTCGATACAGTCGTGTGACAGACGGACAGCAGAATTTTAATAATAGGCCCCATTGCTTTGGTTACGGAACCCAAGGACAGCAATTTTATTCAGAATTTATTTTTACAAATAAAAGTCATTTACAAGAGACATTTTTTATTTATTTGATCTAAATAAGTTAAAAGATAATTAGTTAATAATGAATGGTACCGATTCTACATACACAACTAAACTTATCTAAAAAATGAAAATTGATAGTGTCATTAACACAATTCGGCAATATTCCACGCGTACGACATTGCGGACAACAGCTAGTATGTAGTGAATATCCCTTACTTTCTCTATCATTACTAAAGATTTTTATGCATATGTTTATGTATGTTCAACAAAATTATCATCACGTCTTTGTTGCAGCATTAGGTCTGGAGCCGGACTTCCTGTTCCCTTTGGAGAACGTAACGATCGCGCAGGGCCGTGACGCGATGTTCACGTGCGTGGTCAATAACCTCGGTGGTTACAGGGTGAGTGGCGACTCCGCCACAGCCAGGGTGTGTATCAAACTGACTCATTACAGATAGCCATAGAGGAGCACCCATCACAGCACTTATATACTATGAGATCTATAATTTATATCTTAGAAACAGCTAAATCTCCATAGAGAAATATCTAGACTTATTTAGAGAAAATTTTAAAAGCATGCTTAATATATACAAATTTTTGTGAAGCAATCATTTTCTTCCTAGCAAACGTATAAAATCTATATACTTGGATGTCAGAACGAACTCACCAAGTCCGATCTAAATAGCCTCAACTTCTCGAAGCATTATAATTAGTTTATAATGCTATAGTCAAGATTAAGAGCCATGTTAATCCAAATAAAGAGTAAAAGGGCTTCTTACAAAGTTGGTACGCTTTACCATCAAAGATTCCATTACCGCTTACCATCAGGTGGCATGGGATCAAGTGCTAACAAGTTTTATTTAAGAAAAGAATATACAAAACATATTTGAAAAGTATTTTTAAATTTGGAATGCTATTGATTTACTTCTAGTTATACCAAAACAAAATTATAGATCTCAATATAGACTTGCACATCTTCTACACTTCTTAGTACACTTCGATGCACTTTCTTGAGCACTTTTCAAGACACCAGCACTACTCTATAGATCCTATCTCTATCTTTATATAGAGTAACACCAATATTGCACCAGTGAACTGTAAGTTAATCCACAATAGTCTTAGTAATGGCACACTATGCACCCACTGATTAAAGGCCTGTTCATTTTCAATGTTTACGACTGTTTACTTTAGCTGTTATTCCACCAGTTATTGTAATATAATATATTCGACGGGCTTTGTGGTCTAGTGGTTCATATAATAGACTGCCGATCGCGAAGTTGCGGGTTGTGGTGAATGTCATACAAATGTTTGTTCTGCGTCTGGGTGTTTACTATGTATAATAAGTATGTATTTACAAAAGAAAAGTAGTTTATGTATTATATCCGTATTCTGGTACCCATAACACAAGCATAATAAGCTTAGCTTGGGACCAGAGGACGTTGTGTGAAATGTTCATAAAATATTTATTATTATTATATATCTTCTAATATATAAAATTCACGTGTCACAGTGTTAGTTACCGTACTCCTCCGAAGCGGCTCGACCTATTTTCATGAAATTTTGTGTACATATCCACTAGGTCTGAGAATCGGCCAACATCTATTTTTCAAACCTTTTTTTTTGGTATGGCAAAACTACGTTTGCCGGGACAGCTAGTTGTATATAAAATATACAATCGCTATTTGTATGTGAGATAACTTCGTATGTTTTTAAATCGAAGTGAAAATTTTAAAAATAGTTTTCAAATATAAAATGTGGTAGAAATTTTATTCAATATTCTGAGTCATAACTGCGAATCGATCAATAGGTCCGTGTGGTGACGAACTAAGAATACAAGTGTCACCAGCCCTTTTCCTTTCCAGGGTACAGTACAAGCTAGCTAAATAATGGGCTGGAAAGAGAGAGAGAGAGAACTAGGACTCAATCACCTTATTCATTTTTATCTTTTACATTTATTTATTTAAACTCTTTATTGTACATTTTTAAATGGTATAGGTAATTAATAATATATTACAGAGATATATAAATTATAAAATGTACTAGGGGTGGTCTTATCGCTCGTGGCGATAGTTACATTATGGTTAAGGCAGCTCAATGTTGTTCCAAATAATAATATAATAAAACAAAAACAAAGAATTTAGATGTTGTAGCATCTGTCTGGTGAGGAAGATTAACATTTTATGATGATTTGAATTCGTACGTGGTATTTATTGTAAAATAAGACAAAATTTAAATTTAAGTAAACTTGAACAGGCCTTTTGCAACAATTTTATAATATACACACGCATACAATATGCAAACAAAATCCAAGAATCAGTTTTATTTTTATAAAAGCATTATTTTCTTGGATTTTCATAACTGAATGCACTATGCACTTATTATTTTGTAATAAACACAGTATAGCATGAATAACTATTGCACTTATCTACAAAACTCGAATTTATTTTCTTAAAAATTAATTAAGCCTTGCACATCCATCAGTTATCTTATATAGTAAATCATTGTTTGAACAAAAACCGCGCACCCTACGTAGGGACCACTTCTGTCCAAGGAATTTACGCTGCAAAACAGTCACTTTAGGAAATTAAAATAAACCGGAGTGAAATCCCCTCGGCCCCAGTTCAATCATTTGAAGACGCAGTGTACTCAAACTGTCTCGGGAGTTAATCTAGTTCACTATCATAATAATATTGGGTACCTACCAAATCATGTGTGATACATCAACCAAAATAAAAAATCTTTTCTACTGTTTTAGACCCTGAAATTTTTAATTTGTGAACGTATTTTCACGCTAACACAAGTTACATTTTATTAAATTAAAAAAATAACTAGTAAATGGAATTCTATAAAAATTGAAAAAAGAATATTGTTTCGATAATTCATTGCGTTAATCTTTTATTTCCTGATAAATTGGTTCTAAATGTACATACTTTATACATACCTACATTAATGGTTTTGTCGAAACGCAATTGACAGAATAATAAATCTCTGATATGATATAATTATGTTTTAATGATATTTCCGGCTTTCTTCTAGTAAAACATCACACAGACACAATTACACACATACCTAGATAAAAAAAGCTTCAGACAAAGTGTAAATAACACAGTACAATAAAATCGCAGATAAATACTTATTCGCGGTTCTTTCCTTTACAAGAAACAGGATTCGATAATAGTCTCTTAGGGACCATTCGCTCAGGTCACTAAATTTCCAGACGATATCGATTTCGCTTCACTCGATACATATTTGTTTTCGTATTTCGATCTAGTAAGTAATTACACAAGATTAATAACATCTTCAGATGTGTATCTTGATACAATCCCCAAGTGATTATAACGATGAAATCTTGTTAGCGAGACCATTTACCGAATACGCCTACAACACCTAAACATTAAAGAAACTTTAGGTTATATTCCACTTTATATATGCCACATATACATAATAACTTAATTAACAAAGAATAAAAAAATGTGGTAGACAAGCACGTGCTCTGAAATAAACCTATAATGTACCTAATGACTTAATAAACATTAAACTACGGCATTGACTATCTGTATTATATATATGTATATACTTATGTGTCTATTTAATCCATGTGTACAAGATGTAAAAAAATCTAAAAAGGTAATCTTTATTGCGTTCCAATAGTTGGATTTATTTGAAAATCTACACCAGTCAATCCAATCTCACCATCACTGTAATAATAAAAAAATCTGGATTTTTACAATGCGACACAACACTTTACAAACTTTATAATTAAAAAGCAAGGCACACGAACAAAATCATAGCTACATACCACACGAATAATTGTTTTATTTTGGCTATATCAAACTTCGATATGCACCGCTGGTATGGATGAGTTTCAACTATGGTAAATAATCTACTACTATTTTTATTTTGTTTATATTTCTTCCTGATTCTGAAAGACTGTGTTTTTATCAAGAATAAAAACAGAGAAAGCTTTGCTTTATGAAAAAATAAATATCCTGGTAACTTAGATTTGTACTAACTCTTAATTAGCCAACTCCGAATATAATTTTATTCGACACTGTCATCAAGAATCAGGATCTTTCATTATTTTTATTTCACTGCAATGTTTTTTTTTTCACTTGACATTGCACCTCTTAACAGTTTTACAATTCTTTGTTCCTTTATAAATGGACGCCGAATAGGCATGTTAAATAAATATTAGATGACCAGAACAAGAGTTGTAAAGCTGTTATTTAGTATAATAAAAATATATAAAATGCTAATGTTTAGTATGTACGAACTACGTATAATAATAGTAGTATTTAACGGCACATAATATAGTAATTTGATAGTTGCACAAACACTATGATTAAGTAGTCAAGTTGCACCTCTATTAGTGCACTTCTTCTTTGCACTCTCTAAATTCTTTTAATTTTAGAATAATTTGAATTGAGAACTGGATTAATTATTTGTTAACTATAGATTACAAAAAGCCTAGTTTTGATTATGGATAATAAGTATTATCCCTGTTGTTTGAATAATGTATTAGAATAACATATTTACTAAATCTTTTATGAAAAAAAAATACAAAAAATCTACTTCAAAGAATTATTATTTTCAATAATAAAGTTATAATACCGAGGCCGGAGCGTGTCCTATACAAGTATAAACGACGTATTTTTGTTGGTGTTTTTTGTTACGCGCTATGCAGGAAATTAGCTCCTATTGCGATGTCGACGCTTTTGGTAAAGCGGGTGAAACGAGGGCGTTGTCAGTGTGCCCGCAGTCCGCCTCGAACAGACGAAAATGTAATTAAAAATTCCGAGAGCATTTTGCGCGGTACTCGCAACAAGATAGTGTTGCCGTGTTGAGGATCGTTGTCGTGACTGCCTCTTGGGAAACATTCACTTATAATTAGACTTGTTCATTATAAACCTTTACCGTTTTATAATATAGAACCGTCATCCTTAACAAAAATGCGACGTTTTTCGATATATATTAATTTTTTTTTTTGACACTTGGATTAATGAGTGTTTTTGTTCCCGCTATCATGGAATATGATTCAACGGTTAGGTTGCATGGATCAAGGCGGACACGAAAGCAATCCTGGCAATACACGAACATGTAATAACAAACAATCAGCGGCTGACCGTTACACACAACGACTACAATACGTGGACGCTAAATATTAGAGGCGTGAAACGAGAGGACCGGGGACAATACATGTGCCAAGTAAACACTGACCCTATGAAAATGCAGGTATGGGATGAAACAATATCATTTTATTAAGGCTTCTTACAAAAAAAATATTATTAGCAATTTAATGGTTCACGTGGCGTGTTCGATTTCCACACATGACAATCATTTGTGTGATAATCTTTATTATGTGTGATAATATTTCTAACTCTTATAAGTTCGGTATTTATCTATAAATGTAGTAATCTATGTAACGGAATCTTTGAAAGTGATTTTACCCCCTTTCAGTAGTCGGATTGATATGAAATTTTACGCATACATCAAGGACTGATGACAATGCAATAATTTAAAAAAATTAAGCATTTTCAAGCGTGTTTTTTAGTCTTTGAACTAAGTAGATTATTCTCTTCAGGACTCTGTAAAAGCCAGCTAAACGATATTGCATGGATAATATCCCCTGTAAGAGACAGAAAACTCGAGAACAATCGCTATGCCGACACGCCCAGCCAGCCATTGTAGACCATAATCGATCCCAAAGTATAGGAAGCCCGTACCCAACAGTGGAACGTTAATGGGCTAGAGAGAAATATAATCTCTTTCTAGCCCTATATGTTATTACCATACGTTATCTACTATATAAAAATAAGTCGGGTTTTCCTTCCTGACGCTACCTCCAGAACGCACGAACCGATTTCCACGGTTTTGCATTCGTTGGAAAAGTCTCGGGCTCCGTGAGGTTTATAGTTCATTTTTTTTTTTGCTTTTTTTTTGGTATGGCAAAACAACGTTTGCCGGGCCAGCTAGTATGTTATAATTATGTTATTACCCGTATCTGTTATTGTAGCTTAACCATAAACTGTTAGATACCTTCAGTTAGTACCTACGCGAATATCTAATCTATAACTCTCTATCACATCAGGATTAAGTACGAATAGAATAGCATTAAAAAGATAAAAGTATGTATTTCTGCTATTCCTATAACAAGAAAAACATCACAAGTTTTATACTTTTCAGTGCATAGATTATGGATCACTTGCATATTGTTGTCATTTCTACGAATATTCTTTTATAACATAACAATGCATGCCACATGATAGCACGCAATCCTATATCATAATGCAATATAGACGTACATTGTGTTTAAATCCATATATATATTATAAAATTGAAGAGTTTGTTTGTTTGTATGAATGCGCTAATCTCAGAAACTGGTTGGAATTGAAACATTCTTTTTGTGTTAAATAGTCCATTTATCGAGAAAGGCTTTAGGCTATATAACATCACGCTGAGGCGTATAGGAGCGAAGAATTAGTGAAAAATATTGGAAAAACGGAGTAAATTTTCTAAATTCAACACGTACAAAGTCGCGAGCAACAGCTAGTACTAAAAATTAATACTAAAACTTTAAAAAATATAGATCTTTGTTGATTTACGCCCTACAATTCCCTTCTACGAAGCTACTGTTGCATATTGCCTCGTCGCCAACACTCTGGCACTTTCTATGACATTCCATATTGTCTTCATTCCACAACAGATTGATATCTGTTGTGGAATGAAGCCATGTGAATTTTTACAGTAGATTTTTAAAGCTCGTTTTGTAATTTATATGTTAGGTTCCCCTGAATATTGATTTGAAAAAAAAGGTAAAATAAATACTAGTATGTATGTAGTAATGGCCGCTAGTACTGTAAGTTACTAACGCCCATTTTCAATAATCGATCTACCATTACGGATAAATTGTAATCCTCATTTATTGCTATCTCCTGTCAAATTTTCAATAAAGAATGCTGTCAATCAGCATATAGCTTGTTAGAGGCCAAAAGTTTAGGTTAGTCTGACTTTGATAGCAAGAATCGAGGATAGATAAATACTGAAAATGGTCGTAAGTGAAGTCACAGGCAAGTTTAGTTTTACATGCAAATAAATTATTAATAATACCGTTTCATTTTAGACAGCATTTCTGGAAGTAGTTATACCCCCAGATATCATATATGAGGAAACGTCAGGAGATATGATGGTTCCCGAAGGAGGCTCAGCCAAATTAGTGTGCAAAGCTAGAGGATATCCTCCACCTAAAATCTTATGGCGTAGAGAAGATGGTGGTGAGATAATATCAAGAGGTGGACCACAGGGAAAGACGAAAGGTAAGATTTTGTATTTAGATCATTCTTCCTAGCCAATAAAAGTTTCAGTATTGGGCACGAGCCTCTTCCACTTCGAGATTTGGCCTACATATACTTATATATACTTGAATTTTGTCAAGTTTGGTGTCATAATGACTCCATTATGACAAAAAATTCATAGTAGATTACCAAAAATAAACTTGATAAAATTCGCCATTATGCAAGCACTCATCATTATGACAACATTGTCATAGCAGGCTTGGGCCCCAGACGCGTTGGCATAAGGTTTGTTTTCGAATGACCTATGTTCAAAATCCCTTAGCTGGCTTTTGCAACACCTTGAGAAGAAAAAGGTAGTGACACCTTTATTCTTAATCCGTCACCACACGGACAACACTAATGTACTATAATATATTTTTATAAATACCTATATGTATATTATACTTGCACAGAAAAATATTTAGAAAGAGCACAGGGTTTAATCTTGAGTTTTCTGCCTCTCACAGGAGAAGTAAATCGGTTTATAATCCTGTAGCTAGTTTTTACAGCACCTTAAAGAGAAATAGGGTTGTGACATTTGTATTCTTAATCCGTCACTACACAGACAACTTTAGACCATTATTCTTGCTAAATAATTATAGTCGTCCTCACGCCTAGGCGATAAAAGCCCAAGTAATTTTATAAATTTAGCTGTGAGTGTTAAAAAATCTCGTATATTTATTATTTTAAAAACAAAAATTCTGGCATTGAGCCCATTACAAACAGAATAGCTCGAAGCCATCACGACAAGCTCATATTTTGTGTCAGTATGGTATGGGTTCCCAAAATATTCTACTTGATAATAGTGACAGAATATGTTAAACTAAAATAAATTATTCTCGTCTCTATTATTCTTTCACTATTCGATATTTATTATCGATACTAACATTATTTGTTTGTTTAAGCGCGTTAAACTTAGGAACTGCTTGTCCAATTTGAAAAATTCTTGCAGTGTTACAGACAGTACATTTATTGAGGAAGGCTATAGGATATATAACATCACGCTATGACCAATATGAGCGAAGTATCAGTGAAAAATGTTACAGCCGCGGGGAAAATTTCTAAATACCACGCGTACAAAGTCGCGGGCAACAGCTAGTCGGTAATATTTATAAAGCCATGAAGAGTATTTTACAACACAATTTGAAATGGCTTTAAATACAATTCTGTTAATTAAAGCATTACTCAGAATCTCTACATGTAGGTACCTAACTGTAATTTAAATTCGACAGTTCATTGAATTAATGATTTTGTGATTGTTTCATTACTAATTACAACTGACTATTACTAGCAAAAAGGCTTATGTGTACTCGCGTATATTGTTATGTTTATTTTTATAGTTAATTCTTTAAGTTTACCTTAGTTACTAACGGTTATTTACAAAAGAGTAAAGCAGGACCTCAATATTGAAATTTCGCTGTACGTCTGTCTGTCACTTCATCAGCAAATTCTCATACGCATATTTCGCCTTTTTTATAAATACAACGAATACTTTTCTTACTGAATCAGTCGCTATCAAATTTTTATTTAAAAATACACGGGATTTTTTTCTGCTCTTTAAAATTAATCTCGGGATTTGAGGCATATTCACTTTATTCTTTCGCTGTATGAAATCATTGTAAGTACATAAATAACTCTACCTAATTCCGACCTCTGCTTATAACTGGGCAAAACGAATTTAATGATTACTTTTTTATTTGAAAACTGGTGGATCCAGTGTTGTCCCATTGGCATCAGGTCTGGATCTGATGGTTATCTCCTAAATAATCGAGGAAAGCCCTCAAATTTCAAGGGCACATGAAATCGGTTAAACTTTTTAAAAAAAATTACCAATTATATTGAAATACGATAGGTATTTATAAAATATGTCATACAAATATAACTTACTTTGGGACCAGAAGACGTTGCGTGAAATGTCCATGAATATTTATTTACCTAAAATATTGGTAAGGAACATTATTACAATCATATTCATTGCCTTTGAATTGTAATTGTTCATAATTTTGGACCTGCTGTTTTTATATATTTTTTAGAAAATGTAGACTATTTTAAGCAACTAATTTCAATATTAAAGAAATATTCATTATAATGTTTTTTTTAAATACTTAAAGATATTATTTTAAATGTTGTGACGTCATCGTTGTACGCAATCTGTGTATTACCTTTTCCTGATAGGCTTAAGACAGATTGCAATACATCTTTTCAAAGTTTCCAAGTTGATTTAATAGACCAATTTCAACTTCACCACAGAGTAGTATATCCCTAAGAACGCCTTAATATTTTAAGTCCTTCATTTCAAGAGCAAATAGAGATCATTTGCTTTTTTGGAAAAAAAATCGTTAATATAGCAAATTTTCCAAAAAAAAAACGAATGGATCATGAGCAGAAAATCTATTCTCCCAAATAGTTTTTGGATTAAGAGTTTAAAAAATATATAAACAATGCCAATTAAGGTGCACTAGTTACGTGCTAACTTAGCTACCTACTTGGTGTGCAAGTTCTATAAGATCAAAAGCGTTTGCGTGTTATAATGGAATCATTTACTGCTATGAGCCGCGACTTAAGGCCCCTTAACACGATAAGTTCTGACTTATCTACTCCGTAACCACCACTTTTAGAATTATGATGTATTTGTACCTACGTGCAGAATTTGTTATCACATGATCTTTACTTGTCTTAAGTTATTATAAAACAAATTCGTTATGTGTGTATGTATGTCCCTATGTAAGCTTATTATATCTTATTATATCTATTATATCTTTAAAACCACGCAACGGATTTCGATGCGGTTTTAGGATAATAGTTCTGTTGTCGCCCGCAACTTCGTACGCGTGGAATTTAAAAACCAAACAATCCACTTGAATCGCTCTATGTACTAAAAAAACGCATCAAAAGTTGTTGCGTAGTTTTAAGATATCTCGGTTTACTACAGCTCACATAGGGAAATACATAATTACATACCAAAATAACGACTTTGTTTTATAAGAAGTAACAATACAGAGAATTTTATAAAAATCAGTAGAGCTGTTTCGGAGAGGTTTGATAACTCACACATCAACACGAGAATTTTTTATATATGTTAGGTTTGTAACTATAAAGAAATTATATAAGAATTAAAGGACTTTAACAAACAACCATCAAATAAATCAGACGTTAAAATATTCAGAATTGAATCTTAGCAGTAAATCACACCGCAGCACCTTAGATACTCGTATTACAATTCACACCGCCCTTTCTAATCCCGTCGGATTACAATATCGAGACTATTCGGGAATAATTACTAACCCACTCTATATATAGCAAAAAGTTGGTTAAAGAGTTATTATATGTTTCGTTATACAACGTCTTTTAATAAAGGAATGGTACCAATTCTATGCGCATAATAAACTTAACTAAAAATGAATCCAACTATGGTGTATTTTGTTGATTTCGGCAGCCTTGTCCTTCATTTTAAAAACTTTAGTTATGTATGCATAAATTTATGAATTTAAATAAATAAATTATATTCGTAATAAATAGTCAGGTATAATTACAGTTATTGCATCTATAAGTAAAATAAGAACAAAAATGATGGCAACACCAAGGGAATTCGTGACGAGTGGCAATTGGAAACTGTACTGACAGGGTGATTAATCAGCAGGTCCCACTTAACCCTACCACTGTTCAGACCTTTCTTGCCATCAGTCAATTCATTATGCTAACAAAGTACTACCGGTAATGACTTTCACAACGAAACGAAAACTTCAATACTATTGCCTATTGCTAAGATTAGAACACACTTAGATCTTTTCAAGTTCATGTGATGTTATTGATACCTATATTAAACCTCTAAACTTTTGACGGGCTTCGTGGTGGAGTGGTTCATGTACCAGACTGCCATTCACGAAGTCGCGGGTTCGATTCCCGCTTGGAACAATCATTTGTGAGATATTCTTAAATGTCATACAAACGTTTGTACTATATCTGGGTGTTTTCCATGTATCATAAGTATGTATTTACAAAAGAAAATTAGTTTATGTAGTATATCCGTATTCTGGTATCCATAACACCTTGAGACCAGAGGACTTTGTGTGAAATGTCCATGAATATTTTTTATTTTATTTATTATTTAATTTGTAAAATGACGTCATTATATTTAATGGATTCTAATAACTCGATTCTTTAGGAGAACATGCTTAACAATATACTTGCCCCTTTGTCGCTTTTACTATTCACCATAATGTTCTATGGGTTAAGGTTAATTAGGTTATAAAAGTATATTCAGAAATACAAAAATATGTTTTATGTTTATAAGACAAAAAAAATTAACAAACTTTTTAATCATCCTAAATACCTTTTTGTGATAGAGTGCAGGTAAGTACTGTGTTTAAAGTTACAAACTACATCTTTTAAGTATATAAAATTTACGTGTCACAGTGTTAGTTACCGTACTCCTCCGAAACGGCTCGACCAATTCTTATGAAATTTGACATCATCTACTTATTTAGCAAACCTTTTTTTAGTATGGCAAAACAACGTTTGCCGCGTCAGCTACTCTAATATACAAAATTTTCATGTCACGGTGTTTATAATTATGTATACTCCCCCGAAATGGCTCGACCGATTTTCGTGAAATTTTGTGTACATATCCGTTAGGTCTGGGAATCGGACAACATCTATTCATAACCCTAAATGTTAACGGTGGTCCACCCCTAACATTCTTATGGCAAAACAACGTTTGCCGGGTCAGCTAGTAATATATTTAAAGAATATTATAATTATAGAGTTTAATTTTATTATCGTTTTTAATGCGTAAAAAAGCTTCTAAAAATAGAACTTAACAAACAATATTATATATCTCAAAACTCTGAGAGAACAAGACAACTATAAAGTACTAATAATTTACAACAGAAGTGGTGTATAACACTTTAACAGCTCTCAAAAACATCAACTTTCTAAATTATCCGTAATTGAAAGTAGCAAGGTGAACCCGTCTCAACCAATTTTAATTGACTAACATCAATAACAATCATCAATTTGAGTGAAGAAGTATAATTAAAGAAGCCTTTACAAGTTACCTCCATAAATCTGAACAGAAAACAATACAAGCTATCCATTACGTAGGCCCTGTATTCACCAATATTCCAATAAGGAAACTTCGAGAAAGTTCGTCTTAACTAGTATAGTTTTTTAATGACTGTACGGACTCACTTACTAATTTGTTATCTAAAGTGGAGTAACTTCTCTCTTATAAATCAAATTTACGTACTAAAATGTAATATTGAATTGATATATGTTACTGCATCGATGTAAGTAACTAATCGCTGTGGCGTGCTCTGGGTTTGTTGTACCCAAATTTAAAACGATTTATTTCGTATCCATTGGAGCGATGAAATTGTATTACTGTTTACTCTTTTGTTTCTTAAATATTTTATGGCTTTTATTTTATTATGAAAACCTCCATTTTGTTTAAGTTATTCTCGGAAGTTTTAAATAAATAAATAAACGCGCGTCCTTGCGATCGGCAGTCCGTTACATAAACCACTCCACCACGAAGCCCGTCGAAACGCGTAAATAATAGTAAGACGCGTTACGCGTAAAATTTTCTTTTGAAATTTTTGAGATGTTTTTGACTCTGTAATGTATTAAATCCCAGGAGAACACATACATATTATAGCAATTTGTAATTACAATTATAGTGATGACAGAAAACAGTGTTGCCAACAATAGGGTATTATTCCAAATTTGTCCTTTATTGTTTCGCATTAAACATGTTTGCAGTGACAACGCCGTGTCGCACGCCTATTTATTTCATGTTCTACACCAAATTATGCAGATAAGCGAATGAATGGAGGAAACTTAGTCGTGACTGATGCAAATTAACTCTACCATCCTTCCATTGGAAGCTTTTCATCAGTTTTACGAAGTTTGAAACAGACACCGTGCCGTTCAGTGTTATCCAGGAATGTTACGTCCAATCATAGTGTTGTCCTATTTAGATAATCAATACCGTAATTTACACTAATGGTTTTATTCATAATGACTAATCGAAGGTTTAAAAGTTCGCTAAAATGGGTTCGCGAAAATTGTCAAAGCTTGTTATTCATAATAGTCTTTTTACGATAAAACGTTTACTATCTATCCGATAAAATCTCCGTTTAAACCTCGGATAAGTCATTATGAATAAGACCATAAGTATTAATAAAGAGGTAAATGTGAGATGGAAACGTGACCATCACACAGCGCTGTTTCGAATTTTCAGCTGCTGAAGTGAGCTTAAG
The DNA here is from genome assembly GCA_916999025.1 of Orgyia antiqua. Lineage (NCBI taxonomy): Eukaryota > Metazoa > Arthropoda > Insecta > Lepidoptera > Erebidae > Orgyia > Orgyia antiqua. The sequence continues at coordinate 29,678,083 of OU779862.1, forward strand.
CTTAAATCTTTAAAACTACGCAACGCATTTTGATGAAGTTTATTCTAATCGATACTGTTGCAAGAAGAAGGTTAATTATAAGGAGAAGGTTAATTATGAGAAGGTTAATAATGTATAATTTGTTAAGATTAATGGTCTTATTCATAATGACTTATCGGAGGGTTAAAAGTTCGCTAAAAGCGGTTCGTGAAAATTGTCAAAACTTGTTATTCATAATATTCTGTCTATGATAAAACGTTTTTTAACTCTCCGATAAAATCTCCGTTTATACCTCCGGTAAGTGATTATGAATAAGACCATTACTGTCTAAATTTCACGTGTACGAAGTCGCGCAAAATATCTAGTTTTTATTAAATGCTTATAGTAATTATTGCAACGTAGAGTTTAATATTTATTAAGTACTTTTAAAAGGGTGGTTGTTTAATAGAATGTAAATATGTACTCTCTCTCTCGCTTAGTACAGAAACGTTTCGAATTCATAATTAAAATTATAACTTTAGAACAAGAAATGATGAGGAAATGTTGGTTTTCCATTTCATTCAAGTATACTTTCATTAAGAGGCTACCAAAATAGCTTCGTGCATTTTTCTATGTACGAAGTTTTCATTGTTTCTTTAGATTGAATGGCTAGAGCTCTATTTTTTAAGTATATGTTTTTTCAATATATGATCTAGGATCGCATGAACTCAGAAACGCGATTGAAAAAAGTTTTCTCGATAGAAAATCTTGGCGAAACAACCTCTCTAATTTTTTATTTTTTTCATTTGTCGGTCTATTATCGCATATTAACTAATGAAATAACTTTAAAAACATAGGTAACTATTATGTATAGAAACACGTGGATCAGAATTAAAATTTATTTAGTAGATTTTGAGTAAATAGGAAAAGTATCCCTAATTCTTCATTTTCTGTGCCTACTGGCTGTGTTAATATGTACGTGTCGGCGATGATATTGATGTAAGCCCTTAAGTGTTGGACTTTTGTCGCCTATATTCAAAATGTCTTAGCGTTTAGTGATAATTTTACCAAAAATACTTATTTTTATACCACTAAGGTGGCGAACAAGCTTACAGCCCGCCTTATGGCAAGCAGTTACCATTTGTAAGCAAATAAAAAAAACTTGGTCAAGTGCGAGTCGGACTCGCGCACGAAGGGTTCTGTACCATTATCTATGCAACATAAGGCAACGTTATTGGTATCGAGCAAGGAACGGTAAACAAATCATGTTTGTTGTATGGGAGCCCCCCTTAAATATTTATTTTATTTTATTTTTAGTATTTGTTGTTATAGCGGCATTAGAAATACATCATCTGTGAAAATTTCAACTGTCTAGCTATCACCGTTCTTGAGATACAGCCTGGTGACAGACGGACGGACGGACAGCGAAGTCTCAGTAATAGGGTCCCGTTTTTACCCTTTGGGTACGGAACCCTAAAAAGGATAAAAAAACACGTTTACCAGGCGATCGTTGTTCTGTATACATATAACACGTTTCTATGCATATATCTATAATATATCTATACTAATATTTTAGAGCAGAAGAGTTTGTTTGTTTGTTTAAACGCGCTAATCTCAGGAACCACATCCCAGGATTAGAAAAATTATTTCAATTTTAGATGGGGCATTCATCGAGGAAGGCTTTAGGCTATATAACATCACGCTACGACCAGTAGAAGCAAAGCAGTAGTAAAAAATGTTGCAAATACGGGGAAAATTTACTAAATTCCACGCAGACGGAGTCGCGGGCAACAGCTAGTCAGATATAAATATAAACGCTGATGAAACTATGAACATTAGCTAGTCAGGTATATTTAAACAGTATATTTAGGGTTTCTTACCAAAAGTTAAAACTGGACTTTTATTACTAAGACTTCGCTGTCCGTCCGTCCGTCTATCTGTCACCAGGTTGTATTTCAGGAGCAGTGATAGGTAGAGAGATAAAAATATCACAATTTATGTTTACCAGTTGGTACTATAACAAAAAATACACATTGGTACCAACTCTATGCGCACAACTAAACTAAACTTAACTAATAAATGGATTTTGTTAGTGTCGATAACACAATCCGGCAATGTTAACTGAACTTTTTTGTTATAAAAATTATAGATATAATATTATTGACTAAAGATTTTATTTAATGAAAATGTGCACAACAAAATGCTAATTAATCTAAATACGGCAATAGTTGTTTTTAATTTTTAGTTATGTTAAGTTTGTGCACGTGGAATTGGTACCATTATCATTTTTCTACTGCCCTTGTCCTTGCTCATACTTGGCCTATTTTTTTTATTAAACAGACTGAGCACATGCTGGTCTTTTTACCTTCAATAACAAGTAAAAGATTTATGTCCTATACTTAACATTCTAGATCAAAACCCAAAATGTAAATTTTGAGTGTGAATAACTTCAAAAATAGTGGTATAGTTAAAGTTTAAAATAGTTGGAACATAAATGTCTAAAATTTTCAAAGAACACTTTTGTTAAATTTGTTGTTAGTGGACCCAGTGGAGTTCGAACTTGAGTGTCACTTGACTTATGACACATCGACAGGCCAAGTTTATTCAACGGGCGGACGGTTACGAACACACCGCACACAGTTCAGGAGTAGAAAGCCCCTTAAAATTTATAAAAAATTTAATAGTTTAAGTTTGGAATCAATTTAATTTTAGCTATTAATTTCGAAAACATCTCACTAGTCGTAATCTAAGTTAAATGCAATCAAACAACACCAAAAATACTCAATAATAGTGCGGTTATATATAATTTGCTTTTGTCCGCAACTTTGAGACTTTCGTGCGTAGAATATAGAAACCAAACCTTAACAAATTATAGAAAAACATCATCCCTGTGAAACATTCTATCATTTAAATAAAACCGCATCGAAATCCGTTGCGTAGTTTCAAAGATATAGGCTCACATAGAGACATAAATACATAGATAACAACTTTGTTTCATAATAAGTAAAGATTATATATTTCCATAACCAACAACCTCCGCAATGTCTCTTTTAGATTGTATCCATTATACGGTTGCCTGGAAGAAATCACATTAGTGATAAGGCCGCCTTTTGTACAATAGCTTTTAGGACAGTATTTTTAAAATTCTGTGTAAAATTGGTGTTTGTGCAAATAAAGAATTATCTATCTATCTATCTATTTCGATATAACATTTTGCTAATCCCATTTAAATACATGAACTACTGACTATATGATGTTCAAAATTTATCAGCTAAATTAATTAATAACACCCTGAAACATTTGTTAGAACCGATATGGGAGCAATAGTGTTATGATCTACATATTTCCAATACATATCTCTGACTGAAAACCTGCGAGAGTAGACCATCATAAAATAGGTATTCTCTTTCTCTCCAGCCTATTAACGTCCCACTTTAAAATACGGGCCTTCTCCACTTTAAGCGAGTTTATGGTCCACTGTCCCACGCTGACCAAGCGTGTCGGGGCAGGGTTTATTTTTGACTTTTCCGTCTCTCGCAGAGTAAGTTATCTGTGTACAATATTCCTCAGCTGGCTTTTAAAGCACCCTGGGTTGTGACAGTTGTATTCTTAATCCTTCATTGGATAATAAAATATTAACAGTGATTAAATATAACTACTTTCGATGGATTTAGGCGCGTGTTTTGTTTTAAATTTTAGCCCCTATGCTTGGACGACGATCCTTGACCATGTTGACTGCAAAGTCTCTGAAACGTCGGGCTAAAATTTAAAACAAATACACGCGTCTAAATCCGTAAAAAATAGTTTTATTTAAAGTAATGAGTCGCGCAAGTGTTAGAAAATATTATATTAACAATGAGTAAATAATAATTTTAATTTAATAGGTATATTTTAAAACATAGAACTACTCTACACTTGTCTCTGTTCTCGCATTGTTTGCTAACGAAGTGTCGCCCCACGCCGAGAGCTATACACTTTAAACCATCAACGGTGTACAGCTCCTTAGGAAAATATTGCCCTAGCTTTTTATCCTCTTGTTTGAATAATGGCTGTAAATGTACTTGGTCGACGTTTGAGCAAGGTACAATATAACTCGAGTACGAACCACTAACCTTACTTGTTTATACAACCCGTCAACTTTTCGTAGCTTATAAGTGTTTTCTAACAGTTACTGCTGAAATGTAATGTAAGCACTTTGATAGATACTGCGAATCGATTCTTTTTGTTGACATTATCAATTTAAAATATGGATGTGTATACTGTATGGCAATAATATTGAAATATGTTTACTAATTTCTTTGCTACTTTTATAAAATGTTTTCAAACATATTTTGTTTTTATTAACAGTGACATCATTGGAAGGTGAAATAGTGAATTTGACAAAAGTTACGAGATCAGAGATGGGCGCGTATCTATGCATCGCAGCCAATGGTGTGCCTCCATCAGTCAGCAAAAGAATAATGCTACATGTACATTGTAAGTAATATATATATTATACTAGCTGACCCGGCAAACGTTGTTTTGCCATACAAATGTCAGTGCGGGGGAGGGGTTTGAAAAATAGATGTCCGATTCTCAGACCTACTGATTATGCATGTAAAATTTAATAAAAATTGATCGAGCCGTTTCGGAGGAGTATGGTAACTAACACTGTGACACGGGAATTTTATATATTAGATTATTTAAAGCAATTCATATTTCAACAATCATGATGAGCCTCGTGTTCTAGTATTTCATGTAACGCACTGCCGTTCACGAGGTCGCGAGTTCGATTCCCGCACGGCACAATCATTTGTGTGATATTTCAAATAGTCATACAAATGTTTGTACTGCGTCTGGGTGTTTTCTATGTATAATAAGTAGATATGTATTAACAAAAGAAAATTAGTTTACGTAATATATCTGTATTCTGGTACCCATTACACAGCATAATAAGCTTAGCTTGGGACTAGAGGACGTTGTATGAAATGTCCATGAATATAAAACAAAATATTATTTTTCTTTTTTATTCATTAAAATAAATCACTTAGGTAGGTAGGTACTTGTATTTTTATGCTAATTCTCTTCTCATTATTGTCGGATTACATGCTTGTATAAGCATTGTATAATAATAAATGTGACCAGACTGAGGAAACACCAATTTCAGTCACTATTGCCATATTTTGTCCGTGTGGTGACGGACTAAGAGTATAAGTGTCACCAGCCCTTCTCTTTCCCAGGGTACTGTAAAAGCCAGCTAAGGGATTTTGCAATCTGACAAACGCGTTTAAATATAATATGTCGGCTCAGCATACAAGGAAATAGGTTTTAAAAGAATAGTAAAGTGTTTGTAACCAATTTGTATGCGAGATTAGTTCCTGGTTTAGATTTTATTACGTTGCAACTACCCACTATCTACTTGATACACTACTTGCTGTGTGGGGACAGCCAGTTGCTTTAAAATGCGATGGGCGAGCGTGGCTGGGCTCAGTGTTGTTCAGGAGTCGTGCTGCGCACATCACGGCGTGTTAGTCGGTGTTGAGTTGGTCCGGCGTTGGCGTAGTCGCTAGTCGTGTTCTATAATCTAGGCAGTATTCGATATCCTACGAAAGTGATTGCAGGTGTGTCTTTGTGAGAAACTAGAAGGTTGTCCATACGTTGTATGTGAGAGTCCTTGAGTCTTCTATTGGATGGTGTAAGGTGCCAGCAGGGGGTGGCTATGGAGGCTGGCCGGGGATCTGTATCCCCGTTTTGTAGTGTTAGAGTATGATAGATTGAGGTATGAATATCGGTAAGAGAGCTGTTATGCTATATGCTCGGATTCCTGTTCAGGCCTCTGGTCTAATCTCCGATATATATAATTTGCTTCTAAAATCCCTCTTATTTATGTTTAAATACTACCTTAAATAGGTTATGCAAATCTGTAAAATTAATTTTCTTCTTCGTCTTCTTCCTGCCCTTATCCCAAGCTACTTGGCTTCGACCCAGCACGTTTTTTCCTACCAGCCTCTCCTATCAGCCGTCAGAATTTCATCAATTCCTTTTTCTTTCATATCGTTCATCCATCTTTTCTTTGATCTTCCTCTCCTTTTCTGGAAAGTAAATTGATTAATATTCATCACTTTTTTGCTTAAATAACCTTCAAAAAGTTTTAAACTAATCAAAAGTATTTTGATTATTATGTTGTTTTTTTGTTTTACGCGTGTAGCATGTTGTATACATGCACATACATTATATACTAGTGTAGCTAACAAAAGTGTTCTATAAAGTCCATGTCATATTAATAATATTTTCTACACTTATTATTCAGCACAAACATCATATAAAAAAGTTTTTAACAAATTTCTGAACTGTGTAAAAGCCCAATTTGAATTACGAATTCACGACATGTATCAATTCAATCATCGATAAAGTCTACTCACCTGCGTAAAGCAAGAGCAAAAACCGTTACGTTACCAACTTACTTATCAGCTGATCGCTCCTAATTTATAACCGGAGTTATTCAATGCTCGGTTACTGTGTGAAGTCTGTAACACGGTAACCCGAACACGAACACGTAAGCAATTGGGAGATTTTCCTGTTATCACGTATCATCTTCAGTGCGTGTCTTGCATTTGAAATTATACCGCGTCCCGCTGTCGTACAAAGTTACTGCCCCACTCACTATTGAAATTTAGTTTTAGTACCGTTTTCAATTATAGATAAAATCGTTTGATAAATTTTGAGTTACAATATTTTGGCAAGCATATCAATAATATTAATAATTACTAGAAAAATTTTTAGTTACTATAATTTAGTTATTATTATTAATTAGCGTGGAAATAGCAATTGTCTATTTTCGCATTAAAAAGTTGCCTATGTCGTTTTTCAGTCTCTAAAATATTTTTTGTAATCTCATTTTAATTTGTTCAGCGATTTTCGCGTGAAAGAGCAACACAGAAAGTTACTTTCCAATCTATAATATTATTAAATATTAGATTATAAGCTTTTATGTCTTTTATTGCTCCGAATAGGACTGGTAAACTTTATCGTAGAAGGTGATGTAGACAATTTAAGAGGTCTCATATTTATGCGTGACATCTACGACGTAGCAATCATAGCTACGTAATTAGCACAGAAGTATGATGTCTTTACTTATTATAAAAAAAAATCGTCATTTTTGTATGTAGGTATATTCCTATGTGAGCTTAGGTATATCTTTAAAACTACGCAACGGATTTTAATGTGTTTTTTTTAAAACATAGTGTTGCTTAAGAAGATGGCTATTTTGTATAATTTATTAAGACGGTTTGATTTCTAAATTCCACGCATACGCAGCTGCGGGCCACGGCTAGTACCTACATTTTTTTTTTCTCTTTATCGTACGCCAGAATTTATATAAACTACAAAAAATATAAAAATATACTACTACTAGTTTGAATTCTACGAATGAATGCTTTGTTTTACGATATACTAGCCTTTTGCACACGATTTTGATTGATCTATGATTTTGATTTTAAATTGTAATTTTCATAATAACTATTGTCTATAAGCACGCAGGAATAATGTAGGATCCTTTATGTCAAAAATGATTAGCGATCAGACAACAATTTTCGCAGACTACCAAAAAAAAAATTTACACATATAGTACCTGTTTATATGTATAGCAAAACTTGAATCTGTATTAGGCTATCATTCAATAAAAAAACAAAAAAAAACCGCATATAGTACCTTTTTATATGTATAGCAAAACTCCAATCTGTATTAGGCTAACATTCATTAAAAAGTAAAAAAAAAACATATATAGTACCTGTTTATATGTATAGCAAAACTTGAATCTGTATTGGGCTATCATACATTAAAAGTAAAAAAATAACACATATAGTACCTGTTTATATGTATAGCAAAACTTGAATCTGTATTAGGCTATCATTCATTAAAAAGTAAATAAAAAAACTATTTGAGTGTCCGATACAGTACTCAGACAAATTAATCCGCTATCCATTGGATCAATCGGCCGTATTCGCACGCAGATTGTGAAATCAGTGCTAAAATTATAGTCCTCACACAGGTGCATATATACTATCCATGCAAATGGATAGTATATATGCATACTATCCATTTGCATGGATAGTGTTATGCACAATATGCATCAGGGAATAACACCTGATCAGTTCATGAATCTCAAAACCGACAGTTGTGTATAAGGTTTGTCATATACGTGTTAGTTTGTTGCAGGCCTTGCATACCTAGACATATTTGTCATCATAATTTGTATTTAGTTGTATAAAGCGCTACGTGAAAAATACCGTATTTATTTTTAACTTCATACGCAGAGAATTTTAAAACCAAACTTAGAAAATTATACAAAAAAGCCACCCTCTTGAATCACTATATCGATTAGAGAAAACCGCATCAAAATCCGTTGCAAAGTTTTGAAAGATATAAGCTTACATAGCCCATACAAAAATAACGACTTTTTTATAAAATAAGTATAGAAGATGATCTTTATTTTTTTTATTCCGCGTGTCATATGTGTAAAGGGTCACTACCTAATTTCCTCCCTAAGATGCTGTAAAAACCAGCTAAGGTATATTGCACACAAATAACATCCTCTGCGAGTAACGGAAAATTCGAGACTAAATCCTATGCCAACACGCCTGATCAGCGCGGCCCAGTAGACCATAATCCCTCCTAAAGTAAACGAAGACAGTGCCCAACAGTGAGACGTAAATGGGCTGGAGAGAGAGAGAGATACATTTGCATATGCAAATATTATCTGTTTCATCTAAAAGCTATAGGACATTAGTCCTATAGCTTTTACGTTAGTCAAGATATTCAGGATTTTCAAGCGTGTATTTTAGCTTTTCATTTAAGAGGATACCAAAATAGCTTCGTGCATTTTTCTATGTACGAAGTTTTCATTGTTTCATTAGATTGAATAGCTAGAGCTCTAATTTTTAAGTATATGTTTTTTCAATATATAATCTAGGATCGCGTAAACTCAGAAACGCGATTGCAAAAAGTTTTCTCGATAGAAAATCTTAGCGAAACAACCTCTCTAATTTTTTATTTTTTTCATTTATCGGTCAATTATCGCGTATTAACTTATGAAATAATTTTAAAAACATAAGTAACTATTATATATAGAAACACGTAAATCAGAATTAAAATATATTTAGTAGATTTCGAGTAAATAGGAAAAGTATCCCTAATTCTTCATTTTCTGTGCCTACTGGCTGTGTTAATATGTACGTGTCGGCGATGATATACGATAATATTGATGTAGGCCCTTAAGCAAATTATTTATTTTCATCTCGGAAGTAATTTATTAAAGTCTGATCATAAATTTATTTCATTTTACATACACAATCAGCATAGTTAGCAGTAATGTTATAGTTCTTAATAAATAAAATTAACTTTATGTATCTCAAGTACATGTTGCAAAATATTAAATTCTAACTAAAGTGCTTCTATCGCCGTTCAAGTTGACAATCAATAACGATCACAATCAAGCAACGTTTCACCTAGATATTCTCTAGATAGTTTACCGTTTATATGACAATACAGGGTTGCTGCGGTATTCACCATATTGTGGTAGTAATTAATTTAAGATATAGGACTTGCACATAACTTGAAATCTAGTAGCAGGAAACCTGTTTTTGATGTCTAAATAAACAATTTGACATCAAAAACACAGGCTGGCTGACAGGCTTTATGGTCTAGTGGTTCATATAACAGACTGCCGTTCACGAGGTCGCGGATTTGAAGGCCGCACAGCACAATTATTTGTGTGATATTCATAAATGTCATACAAATGTATGTACTGCATGTGGGTGTTTTCTATGTACTATAAGTATGTATTTACAAAGGAAAAATAGTGTCTATATTTATAGTCTATCCGTATTCTAGTACCCTTAACACAAGCCATATATGCTTCGCTTAAGACCAGAGGGCATTGTGTGACATATCTAATAAAATGAATGGAATAAGTAGATAGACACTGGATGAACTAAAAAGAGTAAGAAAGTAAGAAATCATCATCTTGTGAGCCTATTTTTAGTGCAGTCCATAGCTGATAAACATCCCAATTCGCGTATAACACACGGTCGTTACCCGTATCCAGAAAAAGAAAGGAAGAAGTGTGTTAAATTGTATAAAAAGCACCAATTTTAATTATTTACTTTAATACAATTTTTTTTTTACTTCTTTGCCTATTACTGTATTGCTTTTGGGCACGGAACTCCTTGATAAGCACATTTACTCTACTGTTGCCATTTTTGATTAAGGGTTTATTTTAGTCTCCTTAAGAATTTTCCTTAAGATATTTTCCGCTTATGTTGCTGTTTAGCTGGCTCTTACAGAAACTTAATAGGTGATGTTGCTTGTATTCTTAATTTGTCAACACACGAACTATGAAACTTTTCTATAAAATTCCTAAATAATGCCTCCTAATGTTAATTAACAAATACTCCACACGCCACAATCTGTTTATTCTTTAATTATATGTTTAAAAAATACTTCTGAACTATAAAAATAATAATAGTTTTAAATGTCTGGTTCTATCACGTTTTATTTCTCTGTCGCCAATAAAAGTATTTCGCGTTGTAGCATCGAACGCTTGAACGCGTTTTGCAGTAGATATTTGCATCAGATTATTGACTATTGTAAATCTAATATATAAAATTCACGTGTCACAGTGTTAGTTACCGTACTCCTCCGAAACGGCTCGACCGATTTTCCTGAAATTTTGTGTACATATCCTCTAGGTCTGAGAATCGGCCAACATCTATTTTTCAAACCTTTTTTTTTGGTATGGCAAAACAACGTTTGCCGGGTCAGCTAGTATAAATATAGGTTTTATTGGAGGCACTGTTACATGTCATGTAGTTGAATACATACAGAATAAAGTATGTACTTAAAATTAATCTATAAGTAATAATACTAATCCTTACTAATATTATAAATCTGAGGAGAATGTATTTTTGTTTGTTTGAACGTAAAAATATCAAGAACTATCGGTCCGATTTGAAAAATTGTTTCAGTGTTGGTTAGTAAATTTATCGAAGAAGACATCTTCAAGCGGAACATCGATTTTGTTCTGTCTAGACTATTGCAATTGAAATTCAAATAGTACCTACAGATTTAGACGCGTATATTTGTTTTAAATTTTGGCCCGACCCTTCGGAGACTTTGCAACAAATATACGCGTCTAAATCCGTAAAAAGTAGTTTTATTTAAACAGATGAGTCGCGCAAGTGTTAGAAAATATTAGAAAATATTAAGTACCTACAGACTTAAAATCTTTGGACATGCATATCTAAGATTAACCAAGATATTGTCATGACTTTAAAAGACAAATAGGAACTAACGTCCCGCTTGAAGACATCTGAAGGAAAATTCACTTCATAGGAAACGCAATTTGAAGCGAACAAACAAACTACTAGCGTCTGAAACCCTTCCACTCAGTTTAATTACTTCACAAAGAATGCGTCGCTTTCGCTCGATGAGGAGACAAAATTAACGTCCTCAAATATTTAATTTAAATTTCTACCACCCCAGAAAACGAATGATAACAGTAGGTACAGACAACTTGTGGCTATTATATAGGTACATACCTGAGGCGCTTGTCAAAACTAAAGTTTACTATAAACTACACGCTCTTGAAGTTATCACAAATGATGAACATAGGATCATAAATAATTTGATCAGTTCAAAAACTAAATAACATGCTTGAAAACCTTGAAAATTTTTTTTAATATTTTTTTTATATTATACATATTCGTCGGTTAAATAGAAAAGTGACATTAATCAAGTACACCAAATTTTACAGTACACACATTTAAAGATTTCAATTTCATCTCAAATTCAATTCGATTTCAAATCAAAATGACACTGTGACAGCACGGAGTTTTTGACGTTTAATTTGTAGTTTCTATTAAAATGCGTACGATAACAAAACGTTTTAACAGATCTATAATGTCAATTTTGAATATTTTTGAGAAAAGTCACTTTTCTTTTTAATCGACGAATATGTTTATGGATATTTTACACAACTTTCTCTAGCCTAGGGGCTATGGGTACCAGAATAGGAATAGACTATATAAACTACTTTTCTTTTGTAAATACATACTTGTAATACATAGTAAACACCCAGACGCAGTACAAACATATGGGTGACAATTGTAATATCACGCAAAATTTTAAATCAATTCGGTCACTGTAAGTGCGTGACGGAGTAAGAATACTCCGAAGTACTCCGAAGTACCCCGTGTGGTGATGGAGTAAGAATACAAGTGTCACCACCCCATCTCCTCCCAAGGGTCCTGTAAAAGTCAGCTAAGGTATATTGCACACAGATAACATCCTCTGTAAGAGACGGAAAACTCAAAATTAAACCCTGTTCCAACACGCCTGGTCAGCATGGCACAGTAGACCATAATCCCTCCAAAGTGGAGGAGGCCCGTGCCCAACAGTGGGACGTAAATGGGCTGGAGAGAGAGAGGAAAAAGCGCGTGAAAATCACTTTTAAGGATACATGAATTAATAAACAAATAGATAGCTACGTTCGAAGATGCGATCTGTTTAAGTTATTTCACAATATAACGAAAACTATTTCATTTATTAAGGTTTTTCTTAGTGGATATACTATCTACTCTTCTAAGACTATAGTTATATTGACTTGAGAGAAAAGAAACATTACGAAGTGAACAAATCGCAATCAATTTGTAAAGAGAATCCGACAGTTAAGGATAATTAATCTTTGGATACATCTTCTGTAGTGTTCGTTTGTTAGAGCGAGCTGAGATTTATCTCTTGTCATTCTAACACAGTAAGTATAGTACATTTTAAAGGATGGTTAGGTAAAAACTACAGCTCGTAGAATTCCAAAGTCAAATAAAACAGGTAATAGCTACAAAATACCAAGAAATCCGAAAGCGGCAAAAGCGTGTGCGCCTCTCGGTTAATCAAACTGTCACTTCAAGAATTCCATGCGGAATCCTTACCGAGAAAACTCCCCTAACTTTTGATTGCTGCGAAATTTCCCGTCTACTTATACAGTTCGAGATCGCTTAATCACGTTCTTTAAGTTATTTATTGCGCAATAAGTGAGAACACACGTAATAATTTCACGTCATAAAATATTCCACCCCTTAAGCTTTAACTCTTATAAAATACAAGTGAATAAAACGCAATTGCAATTAGATTAACATCTCGACGGTTCATTATTCCGGTTTATTTAATAAGCAAAAGGCTACCCTCTTTGCCTCTTAGAGTTATTAATTAGAACAAAAATTCTGATCGTTCAGATTTTGTTCGCTAAATTGGCCACTCAAACTCGTAAAAGCCGTCTAAAGGAACTTAACGACGGTCAAAGAGAATAACCGCAAATAAGCTCCGATCTAAGGTCGTGGAAGAAAATTCCGTTTTCCTTAATTCACCCTAAATAGACTTTTGGGAATACCGGTGCGATTGTTTACATTTGTAAAATAATCCGTTCCTTTTTAAAATTATTTCAATGTTCGTTGATGTTTGATGTTCGTAGCGCGGAATAATATCAACATTTTATTGAATGAAACACTTTTTAGGGTTCTGTATCGAAAGTTAAAACGGGACCCTGTTGCCGAGTATTCGGTATCCTTTCGTCCGTCCACCTTTATGTCACCAAGCTTTATCTTTGGAACGGTCATAACTCTAGAGCCGAAATTTTCACAGTTTATATACATATCAATTAATGCTTTAACTACAAATACTCATCATCGTAATTCTCCTGCTCTTATCCCGTTATTTGGGGTCGAGAATATGACGAATGCATTATAATACAGAACCCTTTGTGTGTAAATCCAACTCGCACCTGATCTGTTTTTATCATAATGTTTTTTTATGGGAAATAAGTAAAAAATTATAAACAAAATTCAAGCAGACGTAGTAATAAATAATAAGAGCGACCAACAATATTGCAGGGAGTGCGACAGAAAATAGTATTATTGTTTCATTTCATAGCTTCCTATTATGTAATAAAGTAATACATAAATACACGTTACAGAACTGCAATTCCAGTTTAATTGCATACAAAAACCTACACCTCTAAATAGTTAACACAAACAGTGGAATTATATTCTAGTGTAAACAAATGACAGATGCAGTGAAGTTTTATCAGAATGAGCTAAAGTGGTGGAGCGACTACGAGTAAATATGTGCTATGCAAGATTTTGTGAAAGTTCTTGGCTCGATGTGTACTGTCAACAAAGTAACTTACTGATTTAGTAATAGTAGTATTGTAAAAATATACTAGCTGTTGTCTGACCTTGCGACCGAAAAAATAACTCTTTTTTTAATATCCCAATTCGCCAATGTTAACTGACCTTTTTTTATTATAAAAGCTGCTGTGAAGCTGTGTTTCAGAGACTAAAGATTTTAATTAATATAAATGTGTACATCGACATAGCCAATAGGTTTATAGTTAAGTTTAGTTGTGCGTGTAGAATAGGTACCAATGTCTGTTTATTTTTCACAGTTCACCCATTAGTCCAAGTGCCGAATCAGCTCGTAGGAGCGCCAACTGGTACTGATGTGTCACTACAGTGCCACGTTGAAGCTTCACCCAAAGCTATTAACTATTGGACGAGAGAAAATGGTAAGTTGACTTAACTATACGTAGACATACACACATCATAACAACTTTTTGAGGCTGAGACTTAGCGCATTAATCCAATAGGAAGGGGCATTGTCAGGCGATTTGTGCTGAAAAAGATATGAGAGCAATGCTCATACTCATATGTCGGCTCTTAGTGTGCGTGTATGGATTTTTTACGTATATAACAATCGATGAAATTACATTACAAAGTTTGTGTACCAAGATAAATAGGTGCCCGACTGACCTGACAATATATAATTTTTTTTTATATTTGTGTATTTGACAAAGGAAACTGCGTATATCAACTCCTATTGGTTGGATACTCTAATGATATTTGTATCATATGGAAGAAATGAGTCCTGTCTTTGCTTTAAGTTTGAATAGAGCAAAGACAGGACTCATTTCTTCCCCACGGTGCTTTAATTGCCAGCAAAGGGATATCATAAGCAGATAACAATTTCTGTGAGTAAAGGAAAACTTCAAACTGATGCCAACATGCCTGGTCAGCGTGGCATAGTAGACCAATAGCCCTCGCAAAATGCAAGAGACGCGATTCCAACAGTGGGACGTTTTTGAGCTGGGAAAGAAAACTACAGACAGGGACTGTTTACACTACTAGCTGTTCCCCGTGACTTTGAACGTGTGGAATACAGAAAATGTTCCACGTTTTCACAGTAGTTTTTACTGATGCTTCGCTCCTATTAGACGCAGCGTGATGTTATATAGCCTGCCTCGATAAATGTACTTTCCAACACTGAAAGAATTTTTCAAATCGAACCAGTAGTTTCTGAGATTATCGCATTCCAACAAACAAACTCTTCAGCTTTATAACTTCCTAGTATCCATTATTTTTGTGACGACGCGCGATGGTGTACACACATCGATTAAATTATTCTAATCATTTCACCCTATACCGTCAAAAGAAGCAAAATTAAAAAAGAAACTGATTCTATGATAGCTTATATCATCCACCAAATCTCTATTATTAATTAACAGCTATAATTAGTATAATCAGCGATTCTATTCAAATGTTTATGGCTGAACTCTCACTCTATACCTTTAGAACGGAATAAGCAACAAATTTGATTATTCATAAAGAACATTGAAAGCGTTAAAGCAGTCATTAAACATGCCGTTATTCATGTTCTTACTATCCTCTTTGACAGGCCACAGGGGCTAGTGCTTGCCTACAAGTTATTGCCTTTTTATTATCGTATTTAAAAAGAAAAAATATGCTCTTTTTTCATGCCCGTTTTTCATGCCCGTTTTTCATTTCGCAAAGATTTATTTTTACTTTGATTATATACCGGCTATGTTACGGCTTATTAACGACCTCGTAATTATACCGACGATGACAACATAAAATATTGTGATGTCAGAAATTAATAAATGAACAATGTTTATTAATTATTATTACGTGTTTTGTTACTTTTTTACTTTTTTTAAAAGCAATATCAAGGAATTTAGTGTTAAACAAAACCTTTAAAGGCTATCTATTTAAACAGATACATTACGACAGCTGTTGTTTGTTCTTTTTTTCATTTGTTAAGATAAAAAGCTAAACAAGTTAATACAATCGTAAAAATAATTAAACCACTAAGGAACTGTAATATAGCGAAACCAGTAAATAAACAGTAAGCGTTATTTAAGAAACCTATTCTTCTTCTTCCTGTCCTTATCCCAAATTATTTAGTTTCGGCGCAGCACGTTTTTTTCTACCAACCTCTTATCAGCTGTCATATTGTCATCAACATCTTTTTCTTCCATATCTTCTCTCAAACAGTTCATCCAAATAGTATATTAAGAAATATATTTCGCAAAATATATTAAACCACGTGCTAACTAATACAAATATGTATGTTAACCTAACAAAATAAGGGAGGGAACTTCATTATTTCTCATTAAAATGACACCCTCAGGATAAAAGTTGTTTATTTAGTGCTTGGTTGACAAATGGACAAAAGCACTCGTAGTAAAGGACGATGTACCTGAGATAAACTCAATATATGCTTAACGTTTGTTTAACTTATATGTAGATGAAGAAAATAAAGATTAATTGTAGAAGATTGCAATATTACTTTAACAAAATAGTACGAGATCCTAGAACCGAATAACATTACTTTATTTTCACAGCAGTGGCGGCATTGTTTGTTCCTACTAAGACTGTATGATTTCCCCGCTTCTTTGATCCATCCTTTGGTCATTTCTCAATATCATATGTATCAAATGTTCATTGTATCAAATGTTAAAGTCTAGTAAACATTTCTTATTCTCTAAGAGCTAAATAATAACACTTTTAGTGCTAAGTACTAACAAGTAATAATAGCTATTACTAGGCCCTTTCCGTCAGCTGTTACTTTTATTTTGTACTTTAAGCGTACCAAACAATTTTTGTTTCTTCAATAGGACGGGCTTCATAGTCTAGTGGTTCGTATAACGGTCTGCCGATCATGAGGTCGCGGGTTCGATTCCCGCCTCGGACAATCATTTGTGTGATGTTTATAAATGTCATACAAATGTTTGTTCTGCTTTTGGGTGTTTCTATGTATTAAAAGTATGTATGTAAAAAAGTAGTATATGTAGTATATCCGTATTCTGGTACCCATAACACAAGCATATAAGCTTAGCTTGGGACCAGAGGACGTTGTGTGAAATGTCCGTGAGTATTATTTTATTATTATTATTTCTAAATACCTATAGAAACGGCTAATGCGAGTATGTACCCGTGTAATTCATCTAGTGATAGTATGTACAAATACTAACCTGTTCTATAAATTTCGTTGCTATGAAAATGAGTTATGTTTTTCACGTCTCGGATCTGGGTCTAAAACTGACCCAACCCTCGTAAATTGAGCTAGTAATAAAACTAACAATGCAATGCTAGGATTTGTATAATTTTGCTATATTCATAACGTTTAGTGCTGTGATTGATGCAGACATCTCTGTATAAAATTAAAGTATACTGTACAAAGAATGTATATAGTTATAAACACAGTTTTAAATTTTGGCTTTAATCTATGTAAACAAATGATCTAATGTTAATATTATGTATTTATTATGTATTTATATACCTCAAAGAAGTATATTATAATCCTGCATTTGTATTTATCTTTTAAATAATAATTTTTAAGTTGAGCTAAATATAGGAAATTGAAGAAACTGTACTTCAGTAAAACTTTAAATTGCAAGGTACTATTCTTATTTATGTAGAACAGAGTAACCATAATAGCAGTACCTCCGGTAATCCAGCACCCTCTGCAATAAGATCGATTTTTTTTTTAAATTTTAATTTCTAATCGTCAGTGAATTTTTATCTGTTATCTATTATAGTTTAGGTACCTTAATATATTCTGATAAGGCATCATTACTAATTATACAGCGACCACTTCTTAACAATTCAACAATATATTGAATTGAAGAATGATTTGTCTCATTACAAAGTACTCTATTAAAAAATCCTGGACTATTGGCGTCTACTGCTGAGCAGTAGGTTCCCCACAATCCGACAAATCCGATAGTCCGACATTACCTTCAAAACGTGTGTCAGATTAAAGTTGGTCCACTTTAATACACTTAAATATTTGACCCGAAACCTCTTTGTTATAATAATTAATGATTTAGCCGCTGCGCAACATAATTCAAATGCAAAGTAATTCAATTGTGCATAACGAAATGGGTTTAGCTCTAATTTTCGAATGGAACGGTGCAACAAACATTGAGCACGGGCTGCCGACAACGGCCGGTCACTAAAGTCGAGTTAGAAAAGGATTTACGGGTTAGTAGTCTAAGAGACAGTCTAACATTGTTTTACACTCATATGATAATCGATATAACTCAGTAATAAAGCTTGATTTCTAAACACGCTGTTGATTGAATGCGCGTTAAAAAGTATATACCTCTTCGTGGCTAATTACAACATATTTTTAAGATTTTATGAACGGATTTTTATACAGGCAAGTAATAATTGCATATATAATTAAAATAAAAGGATAGTAAATGAGTATACACCTTATTATTTTCGAAATCATCCTCTTTCGATGAAAATTTTTATTTGATGTCAGATCAGGATTTAAGTTTAACTTTATATATAGACTTAACTTTTAAATCTTGCTTGACTGATAGCTAGCTATTTATAGAAATATAAAGTCAAGCCTATTTAGGCGTAACCTACATATTAAAAAATCTATTAACATAAGATATAAGTTATTAAAATGCTAACTGCTTTCGGCGACTTCGTACCCGTGGAATTCAGAATCTAAACTTTAAAAAATTATACAAGCAAAAACATCCCCTTGAACCTACTAAAAAAAACCGCATACTTTTGAAAGATATAAGCTCATATAGGAACATACACACAAAAATAACGACTTAGTTTTATAATAAGTAATAAAGATTTAAGGTCTTAAAACTTGTCTCACGAAGCTATCAGATAGGTAAAGTTCAATGTTAGACGGTCTCTTAGACTTGATAGGCCAGTGCCGGCGGCGAGCTGAGCCGCTAGCCCGACGTCGCCGTCGGTCAGTGCAACAAACCACACGACACTGCACATCCCGGTATCGTAAAAACCAAACTTGACAAAAGGAACAAATATTTTTGCAATGTTGTCAAACATTTTGTTCTTCTCTTATGTTATAGAGAGGAAACATTTGATTGTTTCTTTAAAATAAATGGGCTCGGAAACTATGCGTCCAATTTTAAAAAAAAATCTCTCTAGATAGAGAATTTTTTTTTAAAATCGGACGCATGAACGGGAATACCTAGAGGTATCCCCGTTCATGAGATACAGCCTGGTGACAAACGGACGAACGGACGGATGCACACCAAAGTCAGTTTTAGTACGAAGCTCTAAAATGTTGAAATTCACAAATTGATGATAATAAATGTAATATGAATGTAATGAACAGTTAAATTTTCGTTATTTTATTATAAAAGTATACCAGCAATACTATAAATAATTGGTTACCATGCTAACTGGGCTGTATGTATAGTACAGGCAGATTTAGATGCAGTTACAAAGGCAGCCCAGTACGCTATTACGTGGTGAGAGCGACCGACCGCGCAAAAAGCGGACCAAATTCTATTACCATCCGATATATAACAAAGAGCGTTGGCTTGCCCGTTCAAATTGCTTTGGGCTACAGTCACCATATTTACTATGACGTAGATATCACAATATTCATGCATAATATATATTTAACGTCATTCATAACTTGGTCGACGAGCAGCACTGTAACATGAATTGATTTGAAAATATTTTAGACCAAATCTATACCAATACTAGCTGACCCGGCAAACGTTGTTATGCCATTTAAAAAAAAAAGGTTTGAAAAATAGATGTTGACTGATTCTCAGATCTACTGAATATGCATGTAAAATTTCATAAAAATCAGTCAAGCCGTTTCGAAGGAGTACAGTAACTAACACTGTGACACGTGAATTTTATATATTAGAAGATTATAAAGCTGAAGAGTTTGTTTGTTTGTTTTAACGCGTTTGTCTCGGAAACCACTAGTCCGATTTGAACATTTCTGTTATTATTGAATAGTACGTTTATCGAGGAACGCTATAGGCTATTTAACATCACGTTGCGACTAATAGGAACGAAGCGTGCTACAGCTAGAACTAGTTATTATTTTCAATTAACCCAAATTCTCGTATCCTTTCTAATTTATAGTTGCGAAACCGAGATGTATACATAACAAAAATTTTGCTGAGCTTATGCGGCAATGCTACACCATAGTACGATTTAGAAAACTTTTGTTTGTTGATTTGTGTTCTAAACACGCGTATGAAGATTATGTATAAAAACAGACGGAAACAACCATCATCATACCGTTACGTCTTTTTCTCATGGGTACCAATGCACATAAATTAAAATTAATAAGTTTAAATGTTAGTAATTAAATACGGTAAAATCTTTAAATTATCTACAATCAATTGGGAACATAACATACAAGCTACATGTGTGTAGTACAAACAAACAGAGGGAGCAGACAGCTCTTCTGTGTCCCATAAATTGTGAGGAATACAAATTAAATTAGGTAATACAGGGGCATGACGAGATGGGACGAGCCGCGTGCCAGCCACACCGGACATGAAATGGGAGTGTCCGATATCTCATCTAAACCTTTCGACAACTTTTTGTTGTAACTTAAATTGCGCATTATGTAAATAAAATTGCGTTATTTATAACAATCACGTTTATTGTCTGACTGTTAAAAAAGAGTTATGTTCTTTTGTGACAGATTTGGATAGATTTCGATGATCAAGGATTTGAATATTATTACGTTTGTGTTATGCACCAGAATGTTTTAGAAAATAAACAAATGAAATTGGTGATTTTCTAACCGAAGTAGTAATAGTTAGTAACAAACATATCTAACCGCTTTTATAGTTAAGGGCCTACATCAATATTATCGTATATCATCGCCGACACGTACATATTAACACAGCCAGTAGGCACAGAAAATGAAGAATTAAGGATACTTTTCCTATTTACTCAAAATCTACTAAATATATTTTAATTCTGATCCACGTGTTTCTAAACAAAATAGTTACCTATGTTTTGAAAGTTATTTCATTAGTTAATACGCGATAATAGACCGACAAATGAAAAAAATAAAAAATTTGAGAGGTTGTTTCGCCAAGATTTTCTATCGAGAAAACTTTTTTCAATCGCGTTTCTGAGTTCATGCGATCCTAGATCATATATTGAAAAAACATATACTTAAAAATTAGAGCTCTAGCCATTCAATCTAAAGAAACAATGAAAACTTCGTACATAGAAAAATGCACGAAGCTATTTTGGTATCCTCTTAATTGGCAATAATTTTAGAATATAACGTTTTGTAGTCGTTTTGTAGTCGGACTATTGAATTATTTTATTAATGTAGATACCTTCTTTTAATTATTATAACCAATAATTTATTTGTTCAACTCAATGATTATAACCCTAATTCCAAGCTATTTATTAAAACTCGTGACGATCCTTAAGACGATACCAAAATAGCTTCGTGCATTTTTCTATGTACGAAGTTTTCATTGTTTCTTTAGATTGAATGGCTAGAGCTCTAATTTTTAAGTATATGTTTTTTCAATATATGATCTAGGATCGCATCAACTCAGAAACACGATTGAAAAAAGTTTTCTCGATAGAAAATCTTGGCGAAACAACCTCTCAAAATTTTTATTTTTTTCATTTGTCGGTCTATTATCGCGTATTATCTAATGAAATAACTTTAAAAACATAAGTAACTATTATATATAGAAACACGTAAATCAGAATTAAAATATATTTAGTAGATTTTGAGTAAATAGGAAAAGTATCCCTAATTCTTCATTTTCTGTGCCTACTGGCTGTGTTAATATGTACGTGTCGGCGATGATATACGATAATATTGATGTAGGCCCTTAAATATTAATAACACTTATACACTCTATGTTGCAATTTTGTCTTGACAAAGAGTAATATTATTACGATTTATATGTCTGTTTTTAATCCACTCATATTATTATCCCATCTGGATGTGAATATTTGAATAAATTTTTCTGATACAAAGAGATAGCAGTAGTAGTAAACACAACCAGTTTTAGACAAGTTCATTTGTGATATCTTCCTTTACTTCGTTATTTATATGTACTTTTAAACCTTAAGGGCCTCGCTCACCATCTTCAAGTAAAGCGTTGATTAGTTACTTATCGATTAGCGTTAATTGTCATGTAATAGTTACGAGTATCTTCTGTCAATTTCAATTTTTTAATCTTAAGATTACTGCTACTGCCCAGTCTATATAATTTTAATCCTTTTGTTAAAAACAAATATGTCAATAACACACAATCGACACAACAAGACTATTAACAATCCCAAGTCGATTAACTTCTTGTGGACAATACAAATACGCCTTCTAACTATTTGTACAGATCCGAATTAATTAATAACATTTCAAACAAAAGAGGTTATGTTTGTGGCATCGACTCTGCTGTTATCCTTACTGACCCCACCACTGACCCCAAAGGTGTCAGTTGCATCAAGTAACCCGCAGATTTGTGGTCAACGCTCTGAAACCTACATCTCGCTCATCCTCTCAATGTCTTTGACTTACCACATTATTAATGATTTCTCAAAACTATCTTTTACAACAAAACAATTAATTTAATTACAAATGATTAAATAAAACTAATTTTTAAGGATTTAGGCGCGTGTATTTGTTCTAAGTTTTAGCCCGACGTATCGGAGACTTTGCAGTGAAATCCGTAAAAAGTTGTGTTATTTAAACTAATGAGTCGCGCAAGTGTTAGAGAATATTATACAAACGATTATTTTTAGAGCTCCGTACCAACAGATAAAACGGGATTCCATTACTGAGACTTGGCTGACTATTCGTTTGTCACTAGGCTGTATCTCAGGAACGATGACTGCTAGAGAGCTGAAAGTTTCACAGTTTATATTATTATATATCAGGGCCCTAAGTCCGCTAAATGAATTGTGTCACAATGACAGCTCAATGGCACCATTATAGCGCCATTGTGGCATCATCTGTGAGAAAAAATCAAGTTTGGTGTCATTATGACACCATAGCGGTGCCATAATGGCGGAATTCCATCAAATTTGGTAGTCTTCTATTACTTTATTGTCATAATGACGCCATAATGGCGTCAGTGACTGACCATTATAACAACATTGTAATATGATTGTAATAGCAGACTTAGCAGACTTGGCCACCAGTTGATGCTATAATCTGCTTATCCCGTTACTTGTTAATATCGTTATTCAATGATAATAACGATACTGAAATCTTCGTGTGCGAATCCAACTCTTAATTGACCGGTTTATGTACGTTCCTGAACTAGTGGAGAGTCTAGATGTAGTAGGTATTTATAGATTACTAGCTGGAAATAAAAAAATCTTAACAAATAATAAAAAAACAGCATTAAAATTTGTTGCGTAGTTTTACAGATATAAGCTTACATAGATACACAAATAACGACTTTGTTTTATAATAAGTAAGGATTTTCATACTATGTTTGTACTGCGTCTGGGTGTTTCTATGTATTATAAGTAAGTATTTACAAAAGAAAAATATTATATGTATTTTATCCGTATTCTAGTACCCATGACACAAGCATATTAGGTTAGCTTGGGACCAAAGGACGTTGTGTGAAATGTCCGAAAATATATTTTTTTCTATAACATATTTTGTGTCAAAATTTTAAAATACTTTTAAAATAACATATTTAGTTATGATACCGACAAACAGCCTAGTAGAAAATAACGTGCGAATTTCCCTAAGCTATGGTTACAGGCTGGCAATAAAAACGATAACTCGCCACAAAATAAAGCGAACATGAGAAGAATGCAAGCTATTTTTAATGTAAAAAACACGCAGCCCGGCCGCTCTGTTATAATGTAGCCCGCAACAAATATTCATAAAATATTGTACACATAATATCAACATTATTAGCTACTATCGTTTTAGCAATCCCTTTCCTATAATGGTGATGTTGTAGTATCTCCATTTAAAAATGAAAAGGAAAATATCGTGAAGTCCATGGAGTTTATTTTCTGTTCTTGTCCATATGATTCCTTTCTGGAACAGATACCTAACTTTTGACTATTAAAAGCGCTTGTTGGCATAAAATAAAAATATTTTAGCTAAAGATAAATTGTTTTGGTTGAAATAGCCACAAGTTTTTAGATGTTTATTATTAACGAAATCTCTACATAGTTGTGAAACATATTGCTTCTCTACAGCGGTAAATAAATAATATGTTGATACGAGTAGGTGTTTAGTTTTAATTTTTCGATCTTTTAAGGTGCCTTTCGGATCCTGGCAACGAAGGTCGCGCAACCCGTCAAATCAGGTCAATTTTTACGTTGCCGAAAGAAGACAAGAGGATATTTATGTGGGTCACACTGCTCCGGCACTGATGTGACCACTTTTGCATTTAGCCACTACAACTTTTTATCCAAGCAGTAAGGGACGCGATCACGCGTATTTAAAAACCGTATATAGTCTTCTCAGT
The DNA here is from genome assembly GCA_916999025.1 of Orgyia antiqua. Classification (NCBI taxonomy): domain Eukaryota; kingdom Metazoa; phylum Arthropoda; class Insecta; order Lepidoptera; family Erebidae; genus Orgyia; species Orgyia antiqua. The sequence goes on from OU779862.1 coordinate 29,702,660, forward strand.
ACAAAATAAGAGCGGATCGCGCGACACACGTCGCTAGGATCCGAATGGTACTTTTATACAGATTTTATCTTGACTTTGACTCATATATAACACATAAAACGAAATGGAGCCGTGATTCATATATTCTTAAAATCTAAACCAGTATATCAGACACGGTTAAGGCTGTACCTATATTTTTTTAATTTAACACAGAATATTAAACTAGAGCAATTAACATTCACATACCAGTTTACACAGTATCATGAATCACAAAAACGGTTCTCTAAATACTAAAAGCATTAATACTATCTACATATAAAAGGAATACACATTCAGGGTTTGCGAACTCAATTTACTAGCATCCATCCAATTTATAATTCAAAACGTTAGATTGACTGGTTTCAGCTGCACTGTTTGTTTTCAAACCATTTTCCAAATAAATTATTCTAAACTGTGTATCATTCTCGTTATCATGGACACTATAAACAACTAATGTATAGAATTATGTCAAGTGTTTTGATTTGCAAAATCTCGCAGCTATTATGTTACTATTCACTGGTAATAACATATTAATTGTTGCAATTCTGCTGTTTATATTATATGGTCTTATTCATAATAATTTATCGGAGGTTTAAAAGTTCGCTAAAATCGGTTCGCGAAAATTGTCTAAAAATGTTAAATTCAATAAATAAATAAAAATAAAATAAAACGTTTATTATCTCTCCGATAAAATCTCCTTTTAAACCATATGTCATTATGAATAAGACCTTTAGTGTTTATAAATCAATTTATAGTTTAAAAAAATTATTCACCATGAGCGGGACTTGAACTCGCTTCGGATTGCCCAGTAATCCAAAATTTTACGCGAACGAAGTTGCGGACGAAAGCTAGTAATATATAAAAACATAGTTAATTTTAGTATTAAAACCACAAAGTCCTGTTAACACTGTATTATTAGGTTAAACAAATATTATTTCCCCACTATGCTGTACAGTAAACACATATTATACATATAGATAAAACAGAAACGTTATAGTACCGTATAGTGTATTGTCGCATACACGGCATGCCGAAACAATATTTCAATTCGATATCGAACGGACAATGGTCGGAAGTGGGCGAATATAAATGAACGGGTAGGCTTGTGCCCACGGAATAATGACCAACAAAATAAATGACAGCGTGAACAGAAATCAAAGATTTTTATAATAATTATATATGTGCTATGTGGTTAATAATCTAGTCACAAAATTAAGCCTTGGATAAGCAGTGGGACGGGCCACGACTCACGGGGTTGCGAGTTCGATTCCCGCACAGAGCAATTATTTGTGTGATGTCTATGATTGCCACACTTTATAATTTTTTGTCAATACAAATAGGTAGAGGTATAGAAAAGAAAACCATATCCAATGATATGGTTTTCTTTTCTATACCTCTAGGTTCTTCTACATTCTATACTTTTAACACAAGCAAATCAAGCTTAGTTTAAGTCCAAGGGGCGCTGTGTGAAATCTCCATAAGTATGTATAATAAACTTGTGTGATTACAAATAAAGTGTTATTTTCGATTCAATAGGACTATTATTTTTAATTTATTTTATTTACGTACAGTACTAAAAACAAAAGTTTATAAAACCCATCCTACCCTTAGCACCCACTATTCTTTAATCTTTGAGAAACACTAACTTCCGTAAGCAACACACAGTACTAGGTAGGTACTCTATTACGAAAACTTTGATAGAGCCGAGCCGTCCTTTTCTTGGTATATCTCTATTTCAGTCAAATATAAATCTCGTATATTTGTTACAGGTGAAATGATAATATCAAATGATAAATATCATATGACAGAGATCAACAGTTCAGCGTACAGTGTACAGATGCGTCTTGTGATACGAAACATACAACGTAATGACCTTGGTGGATACAAGTGCATATCAAAGAACTCTATAGGAGATGCTGAAGGCAACATTAGATTATACGGTAAGTAGTAAGTCTTTTTAATGTCTGTGTGGTGACGGATTAAGAATATAAGTGTCACCACCCCATCTACTCCCCAGGGTGCTGTGAAAGTCAGCTAAGGGATATTGTACATAACATCCTCTGTGAGAGACGGAAATCTTGGAAATAAACCCCATGCCAATATGTCTAATCAGCGCGGAATACTAGACCATAATCCCTCCCAAAGTGGAGGAGGCCCGTGCCCAACAGTGGTACAATAATAGACTAGAGGAGTCTTTTCTTGGCTTTATTTCAAGTTACTTAGAGTTAGCGTTATTTTCTACATAGCTCTCCTATCAGCCATCACTATTGCCCCGAATAGCCCCACTATTCGGGGCAATAGTGCGGTGCGTGCGGTTAGAAACATTTTGACCACCAAAACAAAAAAGGCAGGAAGAACAAATCACAATAATTCTCTATTGCAGCTAATGTTTTTCCATTCTATACATTGTTACCTTTCGTTTTGAATTTGATGATAAGTAATAACGTATATTTTGTTGATACAGAAATGGAATTACCAAACCGCAAATCTCGGGATGAAGACGAAAAAGACTACGATATTGAAGAGACTAACGATGTTCGTTCCAGTCTCCAAGGTCCTCTGAGAGAAGGGGGACCTCGGGAAGAAGATGCCAGTTTCCTTGGTGGTGGAGGCCCACCTACTGGGACCTCAACCTGCATCCTGCCTCATATAAAAACCATAATAACAATTTTGTTACTTATGGTCTGCTAAACTTTTTGTCCCAAGCCGTGAACAAAGTTACAAAGACTTAATAATATACGCAGTGTATATAGACTCTTCCAAGCCCATTGATTTACCACTACTGGACACGGATCGCATCGACTCTGTAAGGACTTCAGGCCTCCTATGCAACGCTGACTTGGGTTGGCGTAGGGTTTAGCTTTGACCTAGTCTCTCACAAAGAATATGAGTTGCGCATACTCGTATTATGCCTTACTGGCTCTTACAGCACCCTGGGAAGGAAATGAGGTGGTGACACGGATCGAAAAGGAAGAACTTTATCATTTCGCTTCACCAGTTATTAATTTCAAATTTGTCACGTATTTAATCCTCGTATTATAATTGGACTAAATTTTCAGTGGATGTCTTAAAATTGTTCATGGCTTAGCGTTATATGACAATGAATAATGTCTGTGTTTAGTTAATTGGACGTTTATATACGAATGTTGTAATTATTGTTAGATAAAATGTACCTTTTATAGTGAAAAGAGAAACATTTATAAAAAATTATAAACATCTCAACATAAATCTCGTTACTAATGTAAATTCGTATTATTTCATGTTTTTTTTTCATCGATACGATATAACAAAAACATCTGGACTCCTTTCGTTGCAACTACAGTAAACAATCAGCATTTTTGTATGAAAACCCTAAAGAAACATCTGAAATGGTTTCAGGAATAGCTTAATTGACTTACTTACTAATCGTCAATACCTAAGCAAAGCATTAGTGCAAAATTTTCGCAATTCCACATTTACGAAGTCGCGAACAACAGTTGTTGTTAAAATATAGAGTTTTTGTTATTAATTCATTTGATTTTTACTGATGTAATCATTGTTCATGTAAAATCTTCAATAAATGTATTTTCATTAAAGGCTTGCCCATTTTTGTACAATAATCGATACATACAAATTAAGGTTATGTAGCGTCATGAACGCATGTAATTATTGTGTCATTATATAGTGTAACCTAAGTATATAATTGTATTTGTAAATAATCATATAAAGTAGCTACGCGGTTATAAACGTTTAGAAATTATTTCGCTCATATATTTTATGTTGATTTTTAATAAAATTTATAGCTGTAATTAAATGTATGTAAATCTGAAAAAAGCTATGAAATAGAAGAAAATTTTTGTAAATTGTTAACGTTTTTGAAATTGTTGAATTTATGGAAAAGAAACATTATTTGTAAACAATGTCTAAGAATACGGTGTAAATGTGTCGTAGTCATATTTTATGCGAAATATGTTTGTATTAATTTATTTGTATAAACTGATATAAAAAAATATGTCTAATGTATAGCCAGTGATTGTTTCTTTATCGGCCTTAAAGGAATGTATAAAATTGCCTGCGAAACAAATATAAACAATATAAAATATTCATAGTTGTTTTCTTTATATCATTACTAGCTGGCCTGGCAAACGTTGTTTAGGCATACAAAAAAATTGTAAAAAAAAAAAATTTTAAAAAATGAACTATAAACCTCACAGAGCCCGAGACCTTTCCAACGAATGCAAAACCGTGGAAATCGGTCCGTGCGTTCTGGAGTTATAGCGTCAGGAAGGAAAACCCGACTTATTTTTATACAGTAGACTAGCTGTCCCGGCAAACGTTATTTTGCCATACAAAAAAAAAAGGTTTGAAAAATAGATGTTGGCCGATTCTCAGACCTACTGAATATGAATGTAAAATTTCATAAGAATCGGTCAAGCCGTTTCGGAGGAGTACGGTAACTAACACTGTGACACGTGTATTTTATATACAAAGATTTTATTCGTTAACGTTTCAGAGGCGTTGTTCTTTCTTCTAGGTGTCTTTGGAATCCTTATGAGGATGTTGATTACTTCTCTCTCTCCCTCCAGCCCATTTTTGTCCCACTGTTGGGCACGGTCCTCCTCCACTTTGGAGGGATTATGGTCTACTGTGCCGCGCTGACCAGGTGTGTTGACACAGGGTTTATTTTCGAGTCATCTCTCACAGAGGATGTTGTGTGTAATATCCCTTAGCTGACTTTTACAGCACCCTTGGAAGGAGATAGGGTGGTGACACTTGTATTCTTCATCCGTCACCACACGGAGTTGATTACTTACTCTATCTTAAATTAGGTATTATAATATAGGTACTATAATGTAATACAGAATAAAATAAATTATACAGTTCTATTTACATAATCTATACTTATAATAAATCTGTAGAGAGGTCAATTCTGTACATGAAATATATTTTCAAAATAACTATCAGGGGGTGATTAGTGATCGATACTGATGCCAAAAATAATCAGTAAAATTTTTGTCTGTCCGTCTGTCTGTCCGTCTGTACTCGACGGATTTTAACGAAACTTGGTACAATTATTCTTCATACTCCTGGGCAGGTTATAGTATACTTTTCATTACGCTACAATCAATAGGAGCAGAGTAGTGAAGGGAAATGTTGGGAAAACGGGAAAAGGTGCTCCATTTTTTAAGCTTCCGTCGCGTGTGCAGCCTTAATGGTTAAAGTTACATAGAAATCATGTATGACGGAAATATTCTACATAAAATTGTCTAAAAAATATCCCGAAACAGCACATATCTATATTTTATGGTTGACTCACAATAACACGTGTAACTCCTGATAGCTTAGCAGTTCGTTCATTCTGATTATATTTGTTTACTCTTACGTTTATAATACTCTCACTTGAGCAGTAGTTAAAAATGTTGCAAAAACGGGGAAAATTTCCTAAATTCTACGCGGACGGAGTCTAGGGCAACAGCTAGTATAAATTAAAGTTGTTATTTTTGTGTGAATGATGTGTATCTTCAATAATACGCAACAAATTTTAATGCGTTTTTTTAATAGACCCAGTGGTTCAAGAGGATGGCTTTTTAATGCGAAAATCTGAACTGAAAATTAAAAATGTTGACGAGCTTAAGTGTTAATGTGTATAACCAAACCATAGCGCGATTTAAAAGAACCGTACAACGCCATCTATTGAGTGATATGGTAAACTTCTGTTTGTTAGGGTTTAATTTATAAATTTCACGCGTACGAAGTCGCGAGCAACAGCTAGTATAATATATAGTATGAAAAATGTTGCTAGTTGTACCGCAAAATTTCATCCTCCTGCCCTTATCCCACAATTTGTGCACTTAACCGAAATAAAACTATTTATTCTTATAACCTAGGGGTACAAATATTGGATGTGGACCTAATCTCGTATCTAAATCATATAAAATTTCATAAAAATCAGTCTAGCCCTGTCGTAGAAGTTTGATAACACGAAAGTTTGAAAGAAAAATTTTATATTTAAGACTATATTAATATTCATTACACGTCTATGATAACTCATAACATAAAATGTACTATAACATATTGCGTACTAAAAGTTGGCAATATCAAATTAAACTATATGTGTAGTAAAATTATGACAAGACCCCAATTTCTTAGACAATTCGTATACTCAAGCCGTTCTAATAGGACACTACCTTAATAATAACACTTAGTCAAAATATACCTGTGTAGGGCTACAATATACCGTATGTCGACCCTCTTAATAGGTACCTTCGGGCGATGCCTCTGTAAGTGCGATGTAGATAGGGTGTAACCACTTGCATTAGCGAAATTACCTGAGGCTTTGTTATTTTCATTGCGACAACCCTAGTATGTATAAGACAAAATGTTAACTAGACAATATTCAAATAATTACATACTACACGATTCATCAGTGAATATAGAAAGAATTTATTACTGCGAAATTAGTTTACGTTAATTACAGTAACAGTTACACAAGTAGTCAATAAAATTTTAATAAATAAATGTGGACATTTCACACAATGTTCTCTGGTTCCAAGCTAAGCTTTTATCCTCGTGGTACCTATAGGTACCAGAATACGGAAATACCTACATAAACTAACCTTCTTTTGTAAATACATACTCATAATAGGTAAGTGAAAAACCAAAAAAAACCTTCGTGCGGTGACGGATTAAGAATACAAGTGTCACCGCCCCATCTCCTCCCAAGGGTGCTATAAAAGTCAGCTAAGGGATATTGCACACAGATAAAGATACCCGGTGCCAACACGCCTGGTCAGCGCGGCACAGTAGACCATAATCCCTCCCAAAGTGGAGGAGGCCCGTGCCCAACTGTGCGACATAAATGGGCTGGAGAAGAAGAAAAGAATAGGTAAGTTTAAAGAATACAATCAGACGCAGTACAAACATTTGTATGACAATTATAAATACCGCTTGGGAATCGAACCCGCAACCTTTTGTACGGCAGTCAGTTACATGAACCACTAGACAACGAGGGCCGTCTAAATAAATGTAACCCTAATAAATATTTTAGTATATTAAACTCTTGCAGCTAATAGACACCCATTTCTGCTTTTGTCATAAAAATCTGTGGTATCATAACAATTTTCCTGCGAATTCGCCATGATAAATGGACTATCTAAAACAAAATGAATTTTTCAATTCAAACCAGAGTGCTACAGTGGTTCTTGAGATTAGCGCGTTCAAACAAACAAACAAACTTTTCCGCTTTATAATATAAGTACAGATGTACTAGCACAAATAGTACATACATCAAGAGTTACTAAGATAATAATAAATAAATAAACAATAAAGACATTTCACACAACGTCCTCTGGTCCCAAAGTAAGCTATATTACTATGCTTGTATTATGGGTACCAGATACGGATAGACTACATATACTACTTTTCTTTTGTAAATACATACTTATAATACATAGAAAACACCCAAACGCAGAACAGACATTTGTATGACTTTTATGGATATCACACAAATGATTGTCCCAACCGGGAATCGAACCCGCGACCTCGTGATCGGCAGTCCATAAACATAAACCACTCCACCACGAAGCCCGTCAAAAATAATGAAAATGGATCAACCACAAACAGGAGTCATCAAACCATTTTATTAATGGTTTACCCTTAGCGAGATTTATCCTTTGAAGTCTTTGTCCAGATCAGTCAAAGGTGAGGTTGGTTTAGGTACATGAATGATATTCAGGCACCTTTGTTGGAAATAGTACTCACTAACACAATATCGACGCCGTACATTTCGAAATCCCCTTGAGTATGACGATTTGGATGTCACTGTTTGCATCTTAAGTGCTGAAACTATGTATATGTACTATGTGATGAGAATAGGTTCCCTTTATGACGATTCTGCGTATCCCTTGAGACCGAGGTAGTTTTATTCGCGTAAATATAATGTAATTTACGCATACGCCATTACATTAGGCAACAAAAAAGCTAAAATATGTGTAACTTTTATGTTGTTTGTTATTTTGACGAATATTATCTTCGTTTTATCATTATTTTACTCCTGGACACATCAAAGAGATAACGATAGGTACCAATTCAACGCACACAACTAAGTTTAACTAAACAATGAAACAACTGTGGTGTGTTCTTATTAATTAATTAGCTGTTTCGTTATGCACATTTTTATTAATTAAAATGGTTAGTCTATAATATACAGATTTTATTGTAAAAAAGTAGGTACAGTTAACATTGCCGAATTGTGTTATTGACATTATAAATTGTTATTTTTAACACGCTTTTATAAGTTTGGTATGTATCTATCAATGTATTAATCTGTGTAACGGTATCTTTGAAAGCGATTTTCAGCCACTTGCAGCAGACTGATTGATCTGAAATTTTTCACACCTAACAAGGACCGATGACAATGCAATAATTAAAAAGAATAATCCCAATTCCTTGATCAGAATTACTAGAATAGCAAGTTGAAGTATCACTATGACCACACTTGTATTTTTAATTATACACGTAATAGTTTAATTGTATATGAGTAGACTCACCAAGATTGTTGTGTTTCTACGTATGCCTTTCATATACAATCAGATAATTTCACATAAAAACGCTCTGTTTATAGAATCAGGTAAAATTACAATAATTTGTTTACTTGTGTTTACTAAGATTGTGACAACATGTGACAACAGAAACTTATGTCTCTGACAACATAAACTGTCAATGTTTTGTAAGTAGGTAGCATAGAATTGAGTATTGATGACAAGGCAATCATTTAAAAAATATTCAGGATATTTAAGCGTGTTTTTTAGTTTTTAAACTAAGTAGATTATTTAGATGTCCAGTTCAAAATCTACTTACGCTTAAATGTTGAAATTTTTTTGCTGATTCTTTGGCATCGGCTAGTTAGGTGAAAATACTGATAATGTGAAAATAATGGGTGACACCCCTATAATAGAGGCTATAGAATGGTGATAGCTACCAACGTCCGGTCACAATCTGCATGACAATAGTGTTCATACTTAACATAGTTACGAGTATATCTATTCATAATTCATGTCATAATGAAGTGAAATAACAATCTTCAACTATAACACAACACAATTGTATAAACATTAACTATAATAAAATCATGTAGGCACTTTGATTTTTAGGATTCCTTATCAAAAACAAAACGAGACGAGAAGCATAGATATACTCTTCATCTTTATATATATAAATCTCCTGTCACGATGTTTGTCCGCGGTGATCCTAAACTACTTAACCGATTTTAAATTAAATTGGCACACCGTGAGCAGTCTGGCCAACTTGAGAGATAGGATAGCTTACATTTCAATTTATGGTCGCAATATTATTTTATTGCAAATTATTTGTTTGTATTGTATAGCAAAACAACGTTTGCCGGGTCAGCTAGTCCATTATATAGCGTAAAAACAATTAAAATCGGTTTAACATTCGCAAAGAAAAAAGGGGAGTACGATGCCCATATTTTTGTATGGAGCATAATTTGGTATCGTGCCGTCTTAAGGGCCTATATCAATATTATCGTCGACATGTACATATTAACACAGCTAGTAGGTATAGAAAATGAAGAATTAGGGATACTTTTCCTATTTACTCAAAATCTACTAAATATATTTTAATTCTGATTTACGTGTTTCTATATATATATAATAGTTACTTATTTTTTTAAAGTTATTTCATTAGTTAATACGCGATAATAGACCGACAAATGAAAAAAATAAAAAATTAGAGAGGTTGTTTCGCTAAGATTTTCTATCGAGAAAACTTTTTTCAATCGCGTTTCTGAGTTTATGCGATCCTAGATTATATATTGAAAAAACATATACTTAAAAATTAGAGCTCTAGCCATTCAATCTAAAGAAACAATGAAAACTTCGTACATAGAAAAATGCACGAAGCTATTTTGGTATCCTCTTAAGATTTTAACCTAAAGCACAAAGTATCAAATATATTAATCGTTTCAACAAGTATTATTATTGTAATGCTCTACTAAAATTGTTCCATTGTTGTATACAAAAACACTTAAAGAATAATTTTCTTAAAAAATACGCTAAAAATATAATAGAGTAGATGTTGTTTTTTTTTCTTTTTTCCTCACCTATCCCACCCACGATAGCATAACACAATTCAGTCCTTTTTTCCTAAAAAGTGGTTTATTGTGTTCTTAAATAAAGTTATTCAGTTTTCTTCGCGAGTGTATTGTGTAGGTCTATTGTTAAGGGCCTCAGGTGCGGCTGCCCTTACACATTCACTTCAATAACATTATGAATGTCAAAAACACATTATTCCTATTTGCCTTAAACATTCGGAATTGCTTTGTTATTGCCAATAAAATGATGCAATTCGGAATTCCACTAAATGAATACATGTCATAATTTTTCAAAACATGTACCTATACTAAAAGATTTCTTTCTAACTAGGTATGATTACTGTTACGCTTTTATTAGCTCGGTTCGTATCTATCAACGTATTAATCTATGTAACGGAATATTTGAAAGTGATTTTCTTCCACTTAAAGTAGTCAGTTAAATAATGTAAAATAACATTTAGGATTTGCGAGCGTGCGTTTTTTTTAGTTTTTGAACTAAGCAAATTGTTTTATTATAAACAGTTAACATCAACTGTGAGAGACGGAAATCTCGGAACTAAATCCAGTAGATCATAATCCCTCATGCTCATGCCCAACAGTGGGAAGTTAACGAGCCGGAAATAAATATGTTCAAAAATACTTGGGTGTTACTAATTATTTTGCTGTCCGTGCGTACAGCCTGCCCATCTGCGCTTTTATTGTTTTTTGCAATATACAGGGTGTGGCGTAAATGGTGGTCCAACGCTAAGGTGGTTATAGTTCAAGTATTTATCATATAAAAAAAAATTAACAATTCTTAGCCATTTTTTTTTATACCACTCACATCTAAAATGCATGATTTGTTAAAAATGAGAAATTAATTTTCAGTTTTTTTTATTTATTGGTTTATTTTTGGGGTTTACATGAAAAAACAAAATGCAAAATGCATGTGCTAGTGCTAGTACTCGCCCGTACAACACAAAAAACACACTCAAAAAATAATGTCATTTGTCGAAGTTACATTCTCATTTATAAAATATACCAATGGCTAAAAATGGTTAATTTTTTTTTATATGATAGGTGTATACTTGAACTACGAGTATAACCACCTTAGCGTTGGACCACCATTTACGCCACACCCTGTATAATATTGGTTTCTATATTGCTTTTGTGATAATTCTTACTTTATTACCGTTAAGAAGATTGGTGATGGCTGTGTTAGTGAAAGAATTTCGTTTTACTTTTCAGCACTAACTCCTAAAAATAGAAAGAAGCCTTTCTAAACAGACTAAATGCATACATTAATACAAATAATAACAATAAAAATGAATTAATTATTTATTAAAATATAAAATGTATTCATAAATTAAAATTAAAGTAATAAATTTCAATTCTCTATTAAACTTTGTAAACAAAAAATGATTATATTATAGTAAATAAAAAAATTGGTCAAGTGCGAGTCGGACTCGCGCACGAAGGGTTCCGTACCATTATCTATGCAACATAAGGCAACGTTATTAGTATCGAGCAAGAAACGGTAAAAAAAATCAGTTTTTGTATGGGAGCCCCCCTTAAATATTTATTTTATTTTATTTTTAGTATTTGTTGTTATAGCGGCAATAGAAATACATCATCTGTGAAAATTTCAACTGTCTAGCTATCACCGTTCTTGAGATACAGCCTGGTGACAGACGGACGGACGGACGGACGGACGGACAGCGAAGTCTCAGTAATAGGGTTTCCGTTTTTACCCTTTGGGTACGGAACCCTAAAAATAACAATTATATTTTCAATTTAATAATTTAATAAATTAATATAAATTAAAAAATGTAACAATATTTATCAATAAAATTAAGACAATTATTTTATAAGCATTTGAAAATTAATATTAAATATTCTGGTTATTATTGAGACTAGAATTGTATTTTAAAAATGAATTTTAATATTTTATTAATTTTAATATTATATTTTTTTATCAATTATTAGCAACATTAATTTTAAATGCAAAATATTTTCAATAATACAATTATAATTAGTGACAAATTATTTAACGCCTAAAAAATCAAAATTGAATATTAAATAAAAATTCTCTATTTTATTTAATAAAATTGAATTATGATTTCTACTTGCACTAATTCTAATGGGTCTAAAACATAACCTAACTTAAATGAAACCAACTATAATGTATTTTAATTGAATGCCTATTTTGAAGTATATTTAAAACCATCCTGCATATATGACCAAATGTATGAGTGTAAATGAAGCCAAATACGCATCTTGAGATCGTTTTATAGTCTCTGCCTACCCGTGTTGGATGGAAAAAGGCGTGACAGTATGATGATAATGATTAATTTTACAGATTTATACCTACTATTTATCATTTATCGTTATTACACACACAATAAGAAAGGCTACTTTTCTCTCTCTCCAGCCCATTAACGTCCCACTGTTGGGCACGGGCCTCCTCCACTTTGGGAGGGCTTTTGGTCTACTGCACAGGTCTGTTCAGGCGTGTTTTCGTCTCTCACAGACGATGTTATCTATGTATTGTGCATAGATATTATTATAAGTACATAGATGTATTCCTTAGCTGGCTTTTACAGCACCCTGGGAAGGAAAATGGGCGATGAGAATTGTGTTACTAATCCGTCAACACACACACCCTTACCACTATTGAATTATGTTAACGAGACTTTTTATTTATGAATGTATGTATTTAGTTTAGTTTAGTTTAGTTTAGTTGTGCCAGTAGAATTGATACCATTATCTGGTTTAATTACATACCTAAACGAATTGTGGTTTTTCGAATGTCATAGGATAATAATGCTTTTAAGCTTCATTGAAACCTAATTAGTGGATAATTAAAGTGCTCGGCTATTAAAAGATATACCTACGAAATATGCCAATGTTATGTTTATTTTTATTATCCGTGTGGTGAAGGATTAAGAATATAAGTGTCACCACCCCATAGTAGTTCATGTAAAGGTTTGCTGTTTACGAGGTCACGGATTAAACTCCCGAACAGTATCTACAAATAAGTACTTGTGTGATATTTTTAATTGTCATACAAATGTTTGTACTGCGTCTGGATGTTTATTATGTAGGTATTATAAGTATGTATTAATAAAAGAAAAGTAGCTTTTGTAGTCCGTATCCGTATTCTGGTACCATAACACAAGCATATAAGCTTGGGACTGGAGGTCGTTGTATGAATTATCTATAAATATTTATAACAGAAGATTCTTATATCTACAGTAAATTAGTAAAGCTGAAAAGTCTGTTTGTTTGTTTGAACGCGCTAATCACAGGAACCGCTCGCGGGTCAGATTGAAAAAAATATTTCAGTATGTATTCTATAGTACATTTATTAAGGAAGGCTATATAACAAAAAATAAAAAAAAATAAAAAAATATCAGGACATTTCACACAACGTCCTCTGGTCCCAAAGTAAGCTATATTTCTATGCTTGTATTATGGGTACCAGATACGGATAGACTACATATACTACTTTTCTTTTGTAAATACATACTTATAATACATAGAAACACCCAGACGCAGTACAAACATTTGTATGACATTTAGGGATATCACACAAATGATTGTCCCAAGCGGGATCGAACCCACGACCTCGTGATCGGCAGTCCATTACATAAACCACTCCACCACGAAGCCCGTCAGCTTATAACATTACTGTTCACGCCAAAGTGATGAGTGAAAGCCCTTCAAGTGCTTTGACGATGTTTATTTTTAATATAAGTGTTTTAGTTTTAAGATCCTGCATGCCGTCAGTGCGCCTTGAGACGCGGTTTTGTACGAACGAAAATTTAATATTGTAAACCATTACAGTTTATTAAATACAGCGCAAAAACCTCGTAAATTGTCTCAATTCAGTCTTATCCCATCAACGTGAAGACCGGCGCATTCATTACGCTGTGACTAATAAGAACTAAGAATTAGTGAAAAATGTTTCACAAAAAGGGAAAATTACTTTCGTAACTTAGGTATTTGATTGTGTCTTGAATACCAGAATATTCAAAACAATAAGCTTCACTTAGGACCAGAGGATTTTAAAATATCCGTGAATGTATAATATTTATGTTGTAAAATATTTTCCATTTTAATCATTTCAAATAAATTAGTAGGTAAAAGCAACAGGTTGTTTATTTAAAGTGTTGTCCAAGAAGTTAATTAGACAAGGGAAAACATCCAAGTTTAATTTGTACCTCGCAATTCGTGACATTGCTAAAAAAAGTCATTATCAATGACTTAACCTATTAAATGAAAACTTTTGTTACAAAAAAAATTAATTTAAATCTATAATTAATTAAATAGAAAGTAGAAATTACATTCGTTATTACTTTAAATTAGTTTAGTAGATAATCTAACTAAAGTAATAATCCTAGGTTTTGATCTAAGTTTATTAGGACTTGGGACCATGATTGACTCTTACAGCTCTCAAGGGAGGAAATGTGGTGGTGACATCTGTATTCTAAATCCGTCACTACATGGGCAAAAGTGCTACAGGTTATGTATTTTGTTTTTGGAAATGGTTACGGTAAAACCGCAGGCATTAACTAGTAACATTTTAATGCGTATTAAATAGTTAGGAGGTTGAAATTTTAATATTACAGGCAAATAAGTATTTTAAAATATAAAAAACATGGTGGTTCTGAGTTCTTTTGTATACGATAGCAGAGAACCGCATCATAGTCAGAGGTACGGGTGTACTATGTTGTCATTAAGCATTATTCCAACAGGACGTGGCCCACGACTCTCGCTGAAAAAGGTAATGTTTATACTCATAGTCTACGGATACATCGCGATGTCTCTTAGAGCACGTAGGGGGTAGGTAACCTTCGAAAGTAATGGTTCAACCATAATTTAAGTGCTTTCTCTACCTCTCTATCGAGCTAGTTTACATTCCACTGTTGGTCAGGCACCTCGTCTGCTTTGTGAGGGATTATAGTCTGCTCTACCGCGCTGACGAGGCGTGTCGGCACAGGATTTATTTGCGAGTTATTCGTCTCTGCACGCAAATGTTATCTGTCATCATCATCATCACATCATCACGCCTTTTTCCCATGGGGGTAGGCAGAGACTATAGAGCGCCATCTGCAACGATCCAAACATACTTCCTTGGCTCCATCCACACTCATACATCTGGTCATACATGCATGTTATCTGTGTAGGTACAATATCCGTTAGCTGGCTTTCACAGCACCTTAAAAAGGATAAAGAGACCACCTCTTTATCCTTTTTAAGGTGCTGTGAAAGCCAGCTAACGGATATTGTACCTACACAGATAACATGCATGTATGACCAGATAAATAGTGATGGATTAAAAATATAAGTATTACCAAATACTTATATTTTTAATCCATCACTATAAGGATATAACCACTCCTATTGGTTTAATACTCTAAGTAATGCAAGCTATATGTACAAGCGCACTCATAGCTTCACTTGAAAAAAATCCATGCACTTAGCGCTGAAAATAAGCGCGGCTTTCGACCGCATTCACTTTTAGCGATGTAGTTTTACTCTTTTTACACCCTCCATACCCATTCTACTAAACATCTCCCCATCTCACTCCAACACCGTTACTCGACAACTATAGTCTCGCTTTAACGTTCGTGACACAAAGCAATATGTGAGTTAACTTCAGTGTAACGGTTCTTGTTTGAGTTGCGATTTAATGCCTCCTTAAACTGAGATGGTTTACGGGTTAACCGGGTTGAAAAGGATAAAAGTATCCACAGTTGTTTACTTTTTGGATATACGTCGTTTCAATAAAATACGAGGAACGGGTTAAACTCGCGCACTAAAGGTTCTGTACCGCGAAGAACATTTTGCGTTCTATGGGAGAGCCCGCGAAGGACTGAAAAACGCCAATGGATGGACGATTGATGACTAACCTTCTCTCTCTCTCCATTAAAGTCCCACTGTTGGGCACGGGCCTCCTCCGCATTGGGAGTCATTCCTCCACATTGGGAGTGGTCTACTAAGTTAATATAAAAAAAATATTGATATGTTCTTCGATCTAATATATCGTAACATTATATCGATACCTTGCGATATATCGAATAAATATATCGATATTTTAAGACTATCGATATTTTAAAGATCGATTAGAGATAGGTAGGTCACAAAAGCAAAAAAAAAAGGAAATTATCTCTTGAGTTTACTGTTGTACCTATATCAGAACCGTCGCTTAACTAAGTGAGTAAGTATAAGTTCTTACTCAAAGTAGCTAATTATTCCTTCAAATCTGTAATATTGTCAATTCGAGTAAAAAAAAAATATTGCAAAGGCTATTCTTTTATTTTTACTCGAATTGACAATATTACAGATTTAAAGGAATACTTAGCTACTTAACTAAGTGAGTAACACCCGTATTCACAAACAATATTTACTTAAGTAAGTACTTAAGTGTTGATGCACTGTGCAAAGGGTAACACTTCTCAGTGCGTTCCGTTCATCGAGCCTTTGTATTCATAGACAAAACTTAGCTATGCGTTCAGTTTAACAAACGCATAGTGCGCTTCACCACTTAAGTATTGTTTGTGAAATGATTTTGCTACCCCTGTGCGTCCATGCCTACTATGAGACCTCACAGTAACGTTTGTGAATACGGCTGTAAGTACTTATACTTACTAAGTAAGTAAATTTGAATGTGATACGATATTTTATTTTGATTATTATTTATAATTCGATATATTTCATCCGATATTTGTTATATCGGATGAAATGTATCATGTACATGTATCGATATTTTATGAAATATCGATATATATCGCCCACTCCTAGTCTACTATGTCGCGCTAACTAGGCGTGTTGGTTTATTTTCAAGTTATCTAGCATAAGCTCATGTCATAAGCTATCTTTTATCCTGGGGAGGAGATGGACACTTGTATTCTTAATCCGTAACCACATGGAAATTTGTCTAGAAGTAAGTTGTTTAGAAGCCTCGTTAAATATTTTTAGTAGGTATTAGATAGATAGAGGTATTCTTTGTTTTAGCGGCAAAAGACATACGTCATTTGAGAAATTTTTTACTCTCTAACTGTAACCGTTTTTGAGATACAGCCTGATGACGGGTACTGTCAGCGAAGTCTCAGTAACAAGGCTCTGTTTTACCTTTTGGTGCGAAACTCTAAAAAACTTTGTGGCCGTTAAATGCAATCGAGCGATATGAACATGTAAAGCTTTATTATATTGAAATTCAAAGAACTTTTCAATCAAATTGAACTGTAATATTGATCCTTTAGATTGCTTTTTGTTGAAGTTTAAAACTGTTTAATATCTTCTAATATATAAAATTCACGTGTCACAGTGTTAGTTACCGTACTCTTCCAAAACGGCTTGACCGATTCTTGTCAAGTTTTACATACATATTCAGTAGGTCTGAGAATCGGCCAACATCTATTTTTCAAATTTTTTTTTGTATGGCAAAACAACGTTTGCCGGGTCAGCTAGTAATATATAAACTCTGGTATTGCTCGTACTGTGGTCTATCAATCTTCGTAATTTTACCGAACAGAAAATCAGCGCAATGACAGCCCTACTTATATGTCACTACGTAAGTGCATAAAACTTGTGCATAAGACATTTCTGAGGTTAAAGTTTTGTCAAACAACGTAAGCAACAACTTTAACGCAATATTTGACAAGTTTTGCCATTAGATCTCTCTTTCCAGCCCATTAACGGACAAACAGTGGGACTGTTGGGCACGGGCTTACTCCACTTTGGAACGGATTATGGTCTAGTATGTCCCGCTAACCAGGCAAATTGGGATCGGGTTTATTTTCGAGTATTCCGTCTCTGGGTGTGATATGCGTGCAATATCGCTTAGCTGGCTTTTACAGCACCCTAGGAACGAAAAGGGGTGGTGACACTTGCATTTTTAGTGTGTCACCACACCAACAGATTTAGATTAGATCATTTATGTGTTACTTTTATTCCGTATTCTGGGACCCATAGCAGTAACAAATAAGTTTAACTCGGGAACAAAAAACGTAGTGTGAAATGTCTATGAATTAAATGAAAAAAATGTCTATGAAAAAAGTCATTTCAGTACTGATTCATGAAAAATCCTAAATATGTAATCAGAAAACTCCAGAAAAGCTAATAATACCAACTAATTACTTTACTTTTCACTTTTATTTTTGTGTTCGTTATAGGTATCATAATTGCTTATTAGCTTTGTTATACAAATTTTTTTTTTTTTATATTCACGGACATTTCACACAACGTCCTCTGGTCCCAAGCTAAGCTTATATGCTTGTGTTATGGCTACCAGAATACGGATAGAATACATATACTACTTTTTTTTTGTAAATACATACTTATAATACATAGGAACACCCAGACGCAGTACAAACATTTGTATGACAGAAAAATCACACAAATGATTGTCCCGAGCGGGAATCGAACCCGCGACCTCTTGATCGGCAGTCCGTTACCAGAACCACTACACTACGAGGCCCGTCAATTAATATGTATATAGATAATATAGAATAGAACTTTAAATAAAATTATTCTAACGGAATATTTAGTGTGACAGAGTCCTATTAGCTAATCAATATTAAAGAATAAAATAAACATGAGTATCTACAAGTTGTCTAATTTACATGAAGAAGGTGGCGATATCGCAAAAGAAAGTTTAGAACAAGTTTTATCAGATCCAAGCCCACTGCGGCTGATGAGTTGGCACTCAACTTTATTCATACCATGATACAATTTACTGGAGACGGAAATTGTCATTGGACTACATGAAATAAAATATTGTTTTACTAATTCACCTACATATTCTATACTAATATAATAAAGCTGAAGAGTTTGTTTGTTTGTTTGAACGCACTAATTTCAGGAACAACTGGTCCAATAAAAAAATTCTTTCAGTGTTGGATAGTAAATTTATCGACGAAGGCTATAGGCTATATAAAATCACGTTGTGACTAATAGGAGCGAAGCAGTAGTGAAAAATGTTGCAAAAACGGGGAAATTTTCTAAATTCTACGCGTACGGAGTCGCGGAACAGTGTTTTATAAAACTTGCGCGACTCATCTATACTAATATTATAAAGCGAAAGAGTTTGTTTGTTTGTTTGTTTGTTTGTTTAAACGCGGTAATCTCAGGATCCGCTGGTCCGATTTGAAAAATTCTTTCAGTGTTGGATAGTACATTTATCGAGGAAGGCTATAGGCTATATAACATCACGCTACAACGAATAGAAGCGAAGCATCAGTGTAAAATGTTGCAAGAAACGGGGAAAAAAGTCACGCGCGCGAGCTTTAAATGAAAACGCTGCCTTATCCATGTGAGCTACAACAAAGTAATGTATGGAGAAATTGTTTGTTACCTATAGATCTTTAAAAAAGTCCGCGAGGCCATATGTCTATCTTTTAAGGAAAACCCGCTGTACCCATAAGAACGTCAACAAAATTATCAAATTCAATAGGATGTTTTTAAAAGCTATTTATGTGTATATAGTAACATTTTTTATCAAATTAAATACCTTAGTTAGCTTACACATTTAATATAGATAATAACTGCTCTTTACAGCATGCAATTTAAATGAATATCTTCTGAGATATGACGAAAAAAGAATTACGCGTGATAAAATAAAGTTAAACTGTTCGCTGAGCAACGAGAACGTTTCCCCGGTCCTCTATCTATACTACATTGTTTCGATGTATGGTTGAATGTATGAATGTAAGGATGTTTGTTGTTCTTTCACGTAAAGACTACTGGATGGATTTTCGTGAAACTTTGCAATAATATAGCTTACATATCAGATTATAGTATCTTTATAAGTTATTGCATAACACATTTGCAATAACTTATAAAGATACTATGTGTCACGGCGTCTTAGTGTGTGTAAAAGTCAGTATTGTATAGGTGCTCAAGTCCACTATTTTGGAACAATTGTCATACCGGCACAATACCGGCACGATACCGTTGCAATTGAAGTCAAATATCCGTAGTCTGCTATATGCCGTCATAACGGTCTTTCAATGGTAATAGAATTGTCGATCTCTTTTATCTATGCATTGAATTTTCGGTCTCTTTTATCTATGGATTGTGTTAGAATGGTATGTATGTGTTGCCGTTTTTAAAAAATGCGTTAGTTGAAGTGATTTTCGAAAAACTACTAATAAATTTAAACATTTAATCATGCTAGACTTCGTTTAAATATATTTGTACATACTATTTATTAGTATAAAAAGCAATGTGAAGTTTAGGAGATTAGTAAATTGCAATAAATTACAAAGAACAATTTCTAATAATCACTAAGCGGCCCAGCGGAAGACCAGCGCTGGTATTTAACCAGCAATATGCTGAGCTGGGACCGTTTTGTGACGGATACATTACTCTTATGATTTATTCTTTTCCTTCTTTTTTGTTAAGAGGATACCAAAATAGCTTCGTGCATTTTTCTATGTACGGGGTTTTCATTGTTTCTTTAGATTGAATGGCTAGAGCTCTAATTTTTAAGTATATGTTTTTTCAATATATTATCTAGGATCGCATAAACTCAGAAACGCGATTGAAAAAAGTTTTCTCGATAGAAAATCTTGGCGAAACAACCTCTCAAATTTTTTATTTTTTTTATTTGTCGGTCTATTATCGCGTATTAACTAATGAAATAACTTTCAAAACATAAGTGGCTATTATATATAGAAACACGTAAATCAGAATTAAAATATATTTAGTAGATTTTGAGTAAATAGGAAAAGTATCCCTAATTCTTCATTTTCTGTGCCTACTGGCTGTGTTAATATGTGCGTGTCGGCGATGATGTACGATAATATTGATGTAGGCCCTTAACAACTTTTGTAATGTAACCTCGCAAATAAACTTATTTTCTTTCTTTTCTTTCTTTTCTTTCTAATATTTCTATCTATCTATTTTTTATTTATGGCAATCTGTCGACACAGGACAATTTAAAAATATTACTGTCAAATTCAAAATAGCAGACTACCGAAACATTTCAGTCATTGAATTGCAAATGTGAAGCAGTTGTGTACGAGACTAGCAATTTATGTCACTTTGACAATCGTAAGACAATGATGAAGTCGTTATGACGACACATTAATAGTAGACTACCAAAAACTTTACTATTGCACCATAATGGTACAATAATGGTACAGTTGTGACACCGTTGAAATACCCGACTCAGGGCCCAGGTTGTTACGCTGCTCAATCCCCGACGTATCAGTGTTGAGTTGGTCTTTAAAGGCGCCGGCGTCATCGTCGGCGTATGGTCGTTACGCTGCTCAAATCCCGACGTATCGTTGCTGAGTTGGTTTTTATAGGCGTCGGCGTCGGCTTCGGCGTCGTCGTCGGCGCCGGCTTCGCCGACGCCTCCGGCATATGGTCGTTACGTTGCTCAAATCCCGACGTATCGGTGCTGAGTTGGTTTTTATAGGTGTTGGCATCGCCAGCGGCGTCGGCGTCGTCGTTTGCGTCGGCGTATGGTCGTTACGCTGCTCAAATCCCGACGTATCGGTGCTGAGTTGGTTTTTATAGGCGTCGGCGTCGGCTTCGGCGTCGTCGTCGGCGCCGGCTTCGCCGACGCCTCCGGCATATGGTCGTTACGTTGCTCAAATCCCGACGTATCGGTGCTGAGTTGGTTTTTATAGTTGTTGGCATCGGCGTCGGCGTATGGTCGTTACGCTGCTCAAATCCCGACGTATTGATGCTGAGTTGGTGTTTATAGGCGTCGGCATCGGCGGCGGCTTCGGCGTCAGCGTCGGCTTCGGCGTCGGCGTCGGCGTCGTCGTCGGCTCGGCGTCGGCGTCGTCGTCGGCTCGGCGTCGGCGTCGTCGTCGGCTCGGCGTCGGCGTCGTCGTCGGCTTCGACGTCAGCGTAGTCGTCGGCGCCGGCTTCGCCGACGCCTCCGGCGTATGGTCGTTACGTTGCTCAAACCCCGACGTATCGGTGCTGAGTTAGTTTTATAGGTGTTGGCGTCGGCTTCGGCGTCGACTTCGGCGTCGGCGTCGTAGTCGGCTTCGGCGTCGACTTCGGCGTCGGCGTCGTAGTCGGCTTCGGCGTCAGCGTCGTCGTCGGCTTCGGCGTCGGCGTCGTCGTCGGCTTCGGCGTCGGCTCCGGCGTCTGCGTCGGCGTCGTCGTCGGCTTCGGCGTCGGCGTCGTCGTCGACTTCGGTGTCGGCGTCGTCGTCGGCTTCGGCGTCAGCGTAGTCGTCGGCGCCTGCTTCACCGACGCCTCCGGCGTATGGTCGTTACGTTGCTCAAACCCCGACGTATCGGTGCTGAGTTAGTTATATAGGTGTTGGCGTCGGCTTCAGCGTCGGCGTCGGCGTCGGCGTCGTCGTCGGCTTCGGCGTCGGCGTCGTCGTCAGCTTCGGCGTCGGCGTCGTCGTCGGCTTCGGCGTCAGCGTAGTCGTCGGCGCCGGCTTCGCCGACGCCTCCGGCGTATGGTCGTTACGTTGCTCAAACCCCGACGTATCGGTGCTGAGTTAGTTTTATAGGTGTTGGCATCGACAGCGGCGTCGGCGTAGGCGTATGGTCAATAGGCTCAAAAACTGCTAGACCGTTTTTTAAAATTCTTTCACCATTTGAAAGCTACATTATCTGCGCTTAAAATAGGCTAGATTTTATTTTGGAAAAATTAGGGTTCCGTAAAATATTTGGGTTTTTCGGAAAAAAATCAACTAAAAGAGTTAACTATTTTGCGTACGCTGCTTAAACTTTTAAAGATAGAACAACAAAATATTCTAATTTTTTCAAGGAAGACCAACAGCTTCTCAATCAATATGAACAAAAAAGAAATATTCATACCCGTACGAACTAATTAGCTGTAAAATGGCGTTATTGTTACATAGTTCATTTAATTTTTCGTTTCTTAATTCCACGCGTACGAAGTCGCGGGCACTGCTAGTTTATTTAAATAAAACCCCACCCACCCGTGACCATGGTGACTGCAAAGTCTCCGAAACGTCGGGCAAAAATTTGAAAAAAATGTACTTAATATGTATGTATATTTTATACCTACTTTCCAAAACTAGGACATAGTCATAGTAACCCAAATGAATACAGAAAATAAAAAATATAAGATTAAAACCTTTATATAAGGAGGAAAATGATTTAAACAAGAATGCATTTTAGATGTTTGAAGATTGTTTAGTTAAAAAAAAGTATTGTAAATTCCAAAATACCATAAATATAAAATATTTTTATCGCACCTATGTCTACAAATTAATCTAGATAGGTGGGTAATTTGAAAAAAAAAATTATTTCTGGCTACATACAAAGGCGAATTTCACGAGTTATAAATGATATCTACTTTCTATTCAGCGGAATACGAGAGCCATTATAATTTTAAACCAATTTGATGCAATAACATACGCTTCTATAAAATTTAATTAGCATTCTTCAAAACATAGGGATCTCATTAAAATATTCATTCAGTTCAATGAAAAGGCAAATAAAGAATCTCTCTCCACATTAGGCAAGTTAACGTTGTGTCTGGGAAACTGGCACGGAGGGACTGAGATTAGGCACTGCCTCCAACCAAGTACGTATTAGACGAAGAGATTTAAACTGAATTAACCGTTCGATCGTAAAATTGGAATGCCACACAGATAATTACCTGACACTCACAGAAAAGGAAGTCGGTTAGAAAGGGGATTCAAATAAGCGTGTTCGAAGGACCAAGTGAGGCGACCGCCCGAATTGGCCCGATCGAATCAAGAGAAAAATATCAGATACCGCGGTATCAGTAACCTATCGAGTGGAACCCAATACTTAACTGATTCAATCGTACCCAAATGTTTTTGAATGCCAACCGAATGTGATACAAATCTTTTTGTATATTGTGTTCGAACAGAAGTTCGCCTGAGTTTTTTGCTATTTTGATGAAGGTAGATATATGTTTTTAAGAATAGGTATTTGAAAAACAGATTATTGTACCTATCTAAGATAGACTTAAAACACAGACAGTTTTCAACTTAAAAAATCTTAACACATAAACCTTTAATATAAATATAAATATTCATGGACATCTCACACAACGTCCTCTGGTCCCAAGCTAAGTTTATACGTTTGTATTATGGGTACCAGAATACGGATAATTATAATACATAAACTACTTTTCTTTTGTAAATACATACTTATAGTACATAGTAAACACTCAGACGCTGTACAAACATTTGTATGACAATTAAAAACATCACACAAATGATTGTCCTGACCGGGAATCGAACCCACCTCGTGATCGGCAGTCCGTTATATGAACCACTCCACCACGAGGCCCGTCGAATAATTTAGTTTGGGGTTTACCCTTTTTTGCAGATGATAAGTGATTTGTGCTTTAATATTACGTAGTAAAGAGTAATGTACTTCTTACAACCCATGGGTAAATAACATAATATATTCTTAGACTAGCTGCCCCGGCAAACGTTGTTTTGCCATAAAATTCTGTATAAAATAAAATTTCATCAAAATCGGTCCAGCCAATTTGTAGCCTATGTGTTATTCTGATGTATAAGCTATATTGTGGTAAAGTTTCATTCAAATCCATTCAGTAGTTTTTACGTGAAAGAGTAACAAACATCCATACATACATCCATACTTACAAACTTTCGCCTTTATAATATTAGTAGGATAGGCAATAAACGAAGTATATAGTAACAGAACTTTAGGAAGAAAATTGAGACATCTCTTCAATACAATATCAGCTTTTATGTATGACTAGCTGACCCGGCAAACGTTGTTTTACCATACAAATGTCAGGGTTGGACAACCCTTATCACAAAGGGGTATGAAAAATAGATAGTAGCCGATTCTCAGACTTACTGAATATGCATATAAAACTTCATAAGAATCGGTCAAGTCGTTTCGGACAAGTATGGGAACGAACATTGTGACACGAGAATTTTATATATTAGATCAATCGTCTATTAAATAGACATTGGTACCAATTCTACGTGCACAACTAAACTTAACTAAATAATGAAAATTGATAGTGTCAATAACACAATTCCGTCATGTTAACAGAACTTTCTTGTTATTAAAACTGTCTATTAAGAGGGTACTGTACTCCTAATTTAGGTATTTGCCTTAGGTATTGCTGTCCCTATTCCTGAGCACCGCGCTGAAAGGGACAAATATAGCTGAAGCAGATTTTACCTACAAATTCTTTGAAAAAAAGACCTTTCGTACTCCCCATTTTTCTTTGCGAAAGTTAAACCGATTTATATTGTTTTTACGCTATATTATAGATGAAGAGTATATCTTTTCGTGTGGGAGTTCGATACCCATATTTTTGTATGGAGCATAATTTGGTATCGAGCCCTCTTAACTGAAAAATGAAAATTGATAGTGTCAATACATAATAATACAAAACACAATACACAACACAAACACAATTCGTCAACGTCAACAGAATTTTTTTATTAGAATATCTGTATAATACAGAATAATAATTTTAAATAATAAACATGTGCACAAAGACATGGCTAATTAATCAATATACAGCAATAGTTGTTTTCATTTTTTAGATAAGTTTAGTTGTGCACGAAGAATCGGCGCCATTTTCGCCTAAACCAAAAACCATTTATATTTGTATAAATAACAAAGCATAACCCAAATACAATGTGAATATTTCATGGCTATTTAACATTCATTCAATTTGTATCTGTAATCGACAATGTCTCGATTCATCGGGCAGTGCGCACCATTGACTTTAAATGTATTGCTTGTTGTGAATTATCGTCATATGTCAACCAATGTCGGGATGTCGGTCACAGGTCGTTCAGATCCACAAACTGTGTGTTTTATGTAATTACTTTATTAACATATTCGTATTAAATTTTAATTGTATGTAATTATTTTTAAGTAAGATTGTTATGCTTCAAAGGGACATGTCGAAAAGTCGTTGTGTAATGTGTATATTATTTTAAGACCATAAACCGTTTTATATCTATACTTCCTTATCCTTACTAATTTATAAATGCGAAAGAGAGTTGATGACACTAGAGAAATTTTGACGGGCTAAAAATATGGTACAACGCCATCTATCGATTGTCATAGTAAACTACTGTTTGTTAAGGTTTAATTTCTAAATTTCACGCGTACGAAGTCGCGGGCTACAGCTAGTAATATTATAAAGCTGAAGAGTTTGTATTGAAATATTCTTTTTTATTTCTTTTCATTTAAAACCCTTAGCTGGTTCTTACCATACGCATACCTACTCTGGGGAAGATATGGGGTGGTGACACTTGTATCTTTAATCCGTCACCCACACCAAGTATTAAATCATTAATTAAAAGCTACAAATTAAGTTTATTCATGTAGTTAATTCTTCATTTGTTTGGAACAATATCTGAAAATTGCCGCGAGCGAGGACGGCGGACATCCGTCTCATCAGTTACCGATATCTAACGTACCTTAATTAATGAAAGCAGACTTTACCACAATTGTTTTGTTGTTAAGGGCCAATATTGTACTCACAAATTTGCCTGGGGGTCAAGTCTGCTAATTCTGCTATAACTGTAATAATGTCTAATCATATTACAATGTTGTTATAATGGTCAGTCACTGTCGCCATTATGGTACCATAATGGGGTCATTATGACAAAAAATTTATAGTAGACTACCAAATTCGATAAAATTTCCACCATCACCATTATGGCGTCATTATGACACCAATGTTGATTTTTTGTCAAAAATGATGCCACTGTGGCGCCATAATGGTGCCATTGAACTGTCATTGTGACAACATTGTATTAGCAGACTTGAGCTCCAGATGTAGTGTCTCTATTTAAAAACCGTGAAATGCTTTTACCTTTAGATTTACAGTACTTTTTAGGGTTCCGTACCCAAAGGGTAAAAACGGAAACCCTATTACTGAGACTTCGCTGTCCGTCCGTCCGTCCGTCCGTCTGTCACCAGGCTGTAACTCAAGAACGGTGATAGCTAGAGAGTTGAAATTTTCACAGATGATGTATTTCTATTGCCGCTATAACAACAAATACTAAAAATAAAATAAAATAAATATTTAAGGGGGGCTCCCATACAAAAAACTGATTTTTTTTACCGTTTCTTGCTCGATACTAATAACGTTGCCTTTAATGGTACGGAACCCTTCGTGCGCGAGTCCCACTCGCACTTGACCAATTTTTAATTCATAAATACATCTATGGAATGAGAGAATCTAACATAACTTTCTTTTAGCAAATTTTGAAATGATCAGACTACTGAGGCGCGATTTGATAATTTAAAAATTTGCTTAAAGAATGTTCGTTCGTTCGTTTATGTATATTAACGTATGCTAAAATATACTGAAACTGAATTAATTGCTTAAAAAGATATTATATTTAATACCTTGTATTTTCATTGTAATATGGTCGGATTCGCTCGAAAGGGCTGCGTGGTGTAGAAAAGGGTCCTATTAAATTGTCCTTTTGTGCACTCTAATGTGGATGAAATGGAAAAATAATGTTGAAATTTTATTGAATATGTTTTGAAAATGTAATTCTCGACTTATCTGATTGCACTTTTTTGATACCTTTCTGAAGTGGAAAATGCCCGTGCCCAATATATTGTTGGGCAGTTGGGCACGGACCTTATCCACTTATTGCTGACTGCGCTGACTGCGCGTATTGGCATAGGCTTTAGTATTTTTATTTTAAACAAAAATGTAAACGTTGCATAAACGAAAAACCTTTTAAAAAGTTGTTTGTGTATGGTAGTCTGCTACATAGTATATTGATACTCATCTTCAGGACAGTGCTGACATGCTTGAAACCTGGGTAGACATCATCGATCCCATAATTGTGAGCTTTAACCGCTAATACATTTAATTATTCCTATAAGGACATTTTATTATTGTAAATCTCACAAATCACTGTGTGAGGATATTTGTGATTTCGTACACCACTAGGTACCTGTGGTCAAATATGTGGATGCCATCATGATAATAATATATTAAATGTAACAACTAACGATTACCCATATTTTGCGAAATAAAGATTTAATTTCATTTTATTTCTAACTAGCTGTTGCCCTGGATCAAGTAAGGCTATGGACTTTATAATATCACGCTGCGACCAATAGAAGCTAAGCATTGGTGAAAAATGTTGCAAAACGGAGAAAAACTTCTAAATGCCACTCGTACGAAGTTGCAGGCAACAGCTATTAGATACATAATATTATTATTTTACTCACACATAGCTAGAAATAAAAATATATAGCAATTGAATTACGAATTAGATTTAAAAAATTGGTCAAGTGCGAGTCGGACTCGTGCACTAAGGGTTCCGTACATACAAACATAAGGCAACGTTATTAGTATCGAGCA
Source organism: Orgyia antiqua (assembly GCA_916999025.1). NCBI lineage: Eukaryota > Metazoa > Arthropoda > Insecta > Lepidoptera > Erebidae > Orgyia > Orgyia antiqua. Next base: position 29,731,071 of record OU779862.1, read on the forward strand.
AGAAACGGTAAAAAAATCATATTTATTGTATGTATTGTATAATATTTATTTTATTTTATTTTTAGTATTTGTTGTTATAGCGGCAATAGAAATACATCATCTGTGAAAATTTCAACTGTCTAGCTATCACCGTTCTTGAGATACAGCCTGGTAACAGACGGACGGACGGACGGACGGACGGACGGACAGCGAAGTCTCAGTAATAGGGTCCCGTTTTTACCCTTTGGGTACGGAACCCTAAAAAAGAACGACAGTTCGTGACGATCGATAAGTTTATAACAAAAATAAAATAAATCAATTTCTTGCTGGGCATTCTATGTAAGTGGCTTCTAGCCAGCTGAGTGATGTAGCTATAGACACTACATCTGATAAATCTGTGGTAAGGAGCCTATTCCCCTAAGAGGCAATTGAAATCCCGTGCAAAAGACTAGTATACTATAATGTTGTACCAATAAATCAAAACACACCACTAATCATTACACACGGCTACCCGCAACATGAATCCGCGATTGAGATATCAAATAGCTCCCCTTTCATACGACATTAGGTACGTTATACACGCCACATTTCGTAACAATCTGCACCCAGACTCAGTCGCGTGTGAATCCTCAGATACAGGCGCTCATTTCCTCTCACAGTCGCGGGTTAAGCGTGAACTCAACAAACGTATCCGGGAAATTATTATGTTATGTTAAAGGTTTTAAAAGCAATCATTTAATTCCTACTTAAAAGATTTCATTATCTTCTATAATTCGATAATAAACGGTGTAAAATCATAAGAAATTCTGTCTTTTTTGGACTAGGCTAATCTAGTGTGGAGATTAGAGCTATAAGCCAATGTTTTACCTTGGTTTTAAGAGTGTTTCAAAAAAGCGTTATAATTATATTTATTTGAATAACGAGTCCTTAGAGTAGGGTTATTTCAAAAATTATGACGTATCTATCATTAGATACTATGGGACTTATGTAGACTATAGAAATGTAGGCAAAGAATGTTAATAACCGGTGTCAAACTCATCATTCTCACACCCTTAACCCCATAATCTGCTCATTTAAATTGCAAGTAATTATTCTTTTGATTTTTTAATGACCTTAGTAGCTGCGTGCTCTTTAAATGACTACGAAATTTTTAAATTCACAAATTGCTAACTAATTACCAGGCACAAATCTCAACGGTCAAAGTCAATTAATACTTGAGACTTTTGAATTTTTATATTTGAATTATATTTGGTTTAGATAATGGGGCTTAACCTTTTTGAGTTTCTAATAATGCTTAATTGGTTAAACCAATACTTCTATACTAATATTACATAAACTACATTTTAGAGAAATCAATATGTTAGTATTATTAATTTCACAATTTAAAAAAAAATCAGGCTTCTCAATTGCTTTTCTAATTCTCATTTGCTAAATATTTTACACAATTAAACAAACCTACATATTGTATATCTATAATTTAACGTATTTCACATTTTTTTTTAAAAAGAAGTAGTTTATTTTGATAGCTCTACTCGATATAATAAAACTGCATTTCAATTCTGATCACTTACATAAAGACATACATGTAGACACCTGGGACACTCAGTTTATTTGAAATAATGCTTATTATACTGTTGTCTCGTAAATAATGTTCATACTTGTATTTAGGAAAAGAATGGTACAATTATTATTATTAGTTTAGTCATGTACTTCGAGCACGTTCGAATTGTCTTGTTTTAACAATAATAAAGTATACTGGAGCACATGTTGCTGTGCAAATATTATGTTTTATGATATTTTTATTACTATTTCACGTATATATATAATATTTCACGTAATGTATAATTGTACATTATGTACATATTTATAAGTATGGTGACGAATTAAGAATACAGGTGTCACAGGATGCTGTAAGACTGACCAAAATTATACGCATCTATACCTATTACGCTTATCGCTTATATATGTGGCACACTTGACGTTTATATATTACAAAACAAGTCTTAAATACAGTTGATATTTACTACTCGCATATTTAATTATACCTACATAAAACACAAATCGTCTCATTCCTAATGACTTATCGGAGGATTAAACGGAGATTTTATAGGAGAGATAATAAACGTTTTGTCGTAAACAGACTATTATGAATAACAAGTTTTGACAATTTTCGCGACCCGATTTTAGCGAACTTTTAAACCTCCAATAAGTCATTATGAATAAGACCATAAATGTTCATGCTAATCTAAAAAACGAAGCGCGTTTCCACAGCTATAGTGCAAAGCATCATTCAAAGAATTCTTGTATTTGTATTTATTCTTTATTTTACACTGCATGGTTACATAGAATCATAGAATTTTATTTATTTATTTATATATTCTTTATTGTACACCATAAAAACAAGTTACAAAAATTACATAGAATCTAAATAAACTAAATTATAATGGAAAAAATGATAACCATAAGCGGGACTTGAACCCGCGACCTCGGAATGCCGTTCCGTCGCTCTCCCATCTGAGCTATTATGGTCCACGCAAATGTTTACCAAATTTTCCACTACAATCATCTCAATGCGAGTTTTAACGTCGTGCGATGTTTTTTCGTACAACGCCATCTATTGAGCGGTTTGCACCAACTCCATCAATCGATCAGTTAGCGTTCTTTACAGAACACAATTGGACCGAAGTAATGGCTGTACATGTATTTCTACATTAATATATTAATATATTTTTTTGTTATCATTTTTTCCATTATAATTTAGTTTATTTAGTAAAAGCATAGCGAGTCAATCGCAAAATATTAATATATTAATGTACATAGAATCTGCTGAGTCTAAAAGAAAACGTCATAATATTAACAGTCCCATAGTAAATAAGTTTTGACTTATTTATTAATGGACACGTACGAAACGTATGTTAAAGACATAAGAAGTGGGATTTGTCCCACTTCTTATGTCTTTAACATACGTTAAAATAATAAAAAAAATTTACCACTTTGCTTGCGAGTTTCGCCGGACATTTTTTTATTTCCAAACAAATAAATTTTAAATATCTTTAAATAAATTTGTTAGATAAAGCTAATTATGTTGGTATGGTGATCAATTAGGAATACAATCTTCACCACCCCTTTTTATTTCCAGGGTGTTATAATGGCCAGCTAAGGAATATTGTGCGCAGATAACATCCTCTCCGAAAGATGGAAATCTCAAAATTAACCCTATACCAACAAGCCAGGTCAATGCGCCACAGTAGACTATAGTCCATCCCTAACGGACTGATGAGGGAGAACTAATTATAAAAGAATAATTTTAGGCAAGGTATCTCCGTGTCAATTGTAAGAGGCCTGGTATTGACAAGCTTTTGTAGTTTTTAATCTCCTACTTTATTATGCATTCCGCACACGCCTATTCCTTGTAGGGCCCGGGTGTGTTCCACTTGACTCGTTCCAACTAAGCTGAAAGCAACGCTAAACTTCACAAGCTAAACTAACTTTTTGGATTTTTATTGCTTTTAAACAACGTGAGATGAAATAATGTTTTCAAAGTATACTCCAAGTGGTTTGGAAAATTGTTTACAATACAAAACATAATTATTAACTCCGCTTTATAAGTTACAGACAAATTAAATGCTTATTGCGGAATTTATAAAGTGGCAATTTATAAATTAAACGTAATCCGAGACTTATAACAACCTCTTTATTAGACGGAAACCTCTGAACTAAGCCCTATGCTACACATCAGAGGCCCAAATCTGCTATTACAATACAATGCTGTCATAATGATCAGTCACTGATTGCATAATGACGAATTTTATCAAGTTTGGTAGTCAACTATTAATTTTTTGTCATAATGACGCCATTATGGCGCCATAGTGACATTATGCAATCAGTGACTGATCATTATGAAAACATTGTTTATATTATGTTATAGTTAATTATTAATAATAGATATAGTGCTTGTCTTCAATGCTAATTTCAAATGAATGCCGTTTTAAATTGACATTTAGAATAGATAATATAGTGGTAGTTATATTTCTAAATATTGCTTAAATTGAATTAATATATGTAACAAATGTATTTGGCTACACTATTGCATTAGGGCTAACCTGTAATAATAGCTGTATTGTGATAATAAATAAATAAATAAATTGTTATAGCAGACTTGGGTCCCTGATCAGCGCGGCATTGTAGAACATTAAACCTCCTAAAATGAAGAAGGCTCGTGCCCAGTAGTGGGACGTTAGTAGGAAGAATAAGATTAGCAATAGTAGCTATTTTACTAAAATTTTTTTCAAAATAGATAAGTATTTTATCATAACGCTGCTATTTAAGCGTTAGTAAATTTATTTTCTACAATACGTTAAGTGTCAATAAAAAATCTTGTAAACATGTCTGCGTCGATCCACGTCACAGGATCATTCGTCTCCGCAATCCGTCTGTTCAGGACGTGCGTCTACGTACTAAGAACATTAATATAACACGACTCGGTACTGTCATAACCCTACAAGTAACCCAAAAAGTACAATAAATGCTTATACTCGAAAATACTAAAAAAGTTACATATTTTAATAATAGCATTGTCCGCTTTTTATTGAAATTAAATTAAAAAATGTAAGAGCAAATCTTTTGTTAAAAATTATGCCTACATAATATTCTCTAACACTTGCTCGACTTATTCGTTTAAATAAAACTACTTTATACGGATTCAGTCTAACTCGCGACGATGGTGACTGCAAAGTCTCCGAAACGTCAGGTTAAAATTTAAAACAAATGCACGCGTCTAAATCCGGAAAAAGTAGTTTTATTTATATTGTGCCTAAAGTCCTATGAATGAATATATTACAGGAAGTCTGAAAGTGATGCCAGTGATTGAAAAATTGAAGAATGAGCGGATGTCTTGATATGGGCATGTAATGAGACGAGAGGAAAGTAACATCGTTAGGAGCGTTCTGTGTATGAATGTGGAAGGAAAAAAGTCTAGAGGAAGACCTAAGAAAAGATAGATGGACTGTGTGAACGAAGACATGAAAGAAAGGGGAGTTAAAACAGACATGACGGCTGATAGAAGACTATGGAAGAAAAAGACATGTTGCGCCGATCCCAAATAATGGGATAAGGGCAGGAGGATGATGATGATTTTCTGTTTCTGGAGTTCAGACACAGGCGTTTCTTAGTGAGCGTGTGCCAAATTTTGTGCGGGGTGCAACTAGTGTTCAATGTTAATTTACCGCCTAGCGTTTGTATGAGTTACCTCGACATTCCTATTTCTATTTATTTGACAGAGATGTGTTACGACTCCTATTGGTTTAATACTCTAAGGTTTACGTACTTTCGCTAAAAATGCAAATTATCCGTCGAACTGACACCACGCCCCGAGCACGAGCTGACTTAAGGGACCTGAAGGGGCAAGGGGAGTATAATTTTTCACAAAACCAAAATGAGCAAGACACACCCCTAAGTCTCGTTTAGTGCGCAGATTTCCTCTGTTTATCATTATTTTGTAGCCGTGATTTTGTTACGCTTTTGTTTACATTGTCGGGAGGGAGATTAAATTTTAAGAACAACTGAAAGATCACGAAAGATTTCAGCCGTCTCATACAATATTTTTACTTTCTTATTAACGGAGATATGTTGGCCTATTATATCATACCAGCCAGGGCTTTAAAAGAATATTTGTTTTAGTTTCTTCAACTCTAATTTGATTTATATACCGGTAGGTACTTGTACATTTAGAAAATACCCAATATATATTCAGGCTTAAGACGATACCAAAATAGCTTCGTGCATTTTTCTACGTACGAAGTTTTCATTGTTTCTTTAGATTGAATGGCTAGAGCTCTAATTTTTAAGTATATGTTTTTTCAATATATGATCTAGGATCGCATAAACTCAGAAACACGATTGAAAAAAGTTTTCTCGATAGAAAATCTTAGCGAAACAACCTCTCTAATTTTTTATTTTTTTCATTTGTCGGTCTATTATCGCGTACTAACTAATGAAATAACTTTAAAAACATAAGTAACTATTATATATAGAAACACGTAAATCAGAATTAAAATATATTTAGTAGATTTTGAGTAAATAGGAAAAGTATCCCTAATTCTTCATTTTCTGTGCCTACTAGCTGTGTTAATATGTACATGTCGGCGATGATATACGATAATATTGATGTAGGCCCTTAATCATAGAAATAATAGTGTAGGGATGTATATATTTCTAATAGGAATCTCCCGCAAGACTATGTTTGTTGATTTTTCTTGGAAAAACTGCTGAATGAATCTCAGATATATAGATTACAATATCACATAGGTTATAAATCATAAAGCTTAAAGCCTAGGTTCGAGGCAGTTACTATAAACACGGTAAAACACACAACTCGTAATAACAGCATCAGCATAATGTCACGTCTTTTTTCATGGGGGTAGGTAGAGACAACTGAGCTCCATTTGCTACGATCAAAACACATTACCGTTTAACATTTATTTAACGTTAAATCAGCTATATTTTTTCTAATTATTTCAAACTAGCTGTTGCCCGCGACTTCGTACGCGTAAAATTTTGAAATCATACCTCAACAAACAGAAGTTTACTATACCGCTCAATAGGTGGCGTTGTACAGTTTTTTAAATCGCGCTACATTTTCGCTACACACAGTAACACTTAAGCTTGTCAAAATTGTTTTACGTCATCATCGCATTTCCACAATTATAAATTAGTAAGCATAATTTATTAATTTTGCAATTGACATGCTATAATTTTACTTAATAAATTAAATTACGGTGGAAAAAGTGATTACCGCAAGCGGGACTCGAACCCACGACCTCGGAATACCGTTCCGTAGCTCTGCCAACTGAGCTTATTGCGAAGCTAATGCTCGAAGTAATCAATTAGCCCACCGTAATCGTTACTCGATTGAGTTTATATCGTATTTCTACGTGCAACGCCATCTATCAAGAATGCATTGCAATTTTTTAATTAGTAAGGATATCAATTAAATGTTAATGTTGTAAGCTATTAACACATTAGTACTTAGTAGTACACAACGTTCACTATCGTAAATCAGGAGTACAAACACTGTATTAATTACAAATGCAAACAGCGAGTGTGGTCTGCCGCTGCCGTCTCTATCCTGCTAATGATTTGCAGTATAGCTGCAGAGATAACACACATACATACAATAAAATCTAAATATGTGAACATAACATAACCACAATATTATAATGCTGAAGAGTTTGTTTGTTTAAACGCGCTACAGGCGTATTATGAGCTTTTTAAAATCATTCAAGCTCCAGACAGGCCGTAAACTGCATAGCTAAATTAGGTATTATGGAAAAAATAAATCTTTTAGTTGAAAATTTTCAGTTAGTACTTTAACTTTTAGTTGTACCTTCTCCTTAAACATATTAATGTATGACTGGTTTAGCGAACTGACTGACTAAGAATTTTGTTCATAATACGAATTTGCCAGACAGTTCAATTCACGGCGTAAACTGCCTGTAAATAAAAGCTCATAATACGGCCGCTGATCTCGAAAACTCCTATCCGATTTGAAAAATTATTTTTGTGGTGGATAGTACATTTATCATGTAAGGCTTTAGCTATATAACATCACGCTGCTACCAATAGGAGGGAAGCATCAGTGAAAACAGTTACAAAAACGGGGAAATTTTTGGAAATCACATGCGTACGAAACACATAAGAGTTCTTTATCAAAAGTGTAAAGTATCAGATTCTTATGTGTTAATTTCCACTATCTTAATAACTGCTTATCTTTACCTAATATAAAACCAGCGAAACAATAAAAGGGTGGTTATTAAAAGGCTGTTTGAATCTGTTAATAGTTACTAAAAATTGGGATTGTTCATAATTTTTGACCTGCTGTTTTTATATTTTTTTAGAAAATATAGACTGTTTAAAGCAACTAATTTCAATATTATTGCAATATTCACTATATAGAATTTTTAAAAAATACTTAATGATATTATTTTAAATGTTGTGACGTCATCGTTGTACGCATTCTGTGTGTTGCCTTTTCCCGATAGACTTAAGACAGATCATAATACATCTTTTTAAAATTGCAAAGTTGATATAATAGACCAATTTCAACTCCATCACAGAGTAGTAAATCCCTAAGAACGCCTTAATATTTTAAGTCCTTCGTATCAGGGGCAAATAGAGGCGTTTGCTTTTTTTGAAAAATAATCGTTAATATAGCAAATTTTCCGAAAAAAAAACTATTGGATCATGTTCAGAAACTCTATTTCGCGAAATGGTTTTCGAATTAAGAGTTTAAAAAAATATATGAACAATGTCAATTTCACTAAAATGTTAAACCCATTTTAATGTAATTTTTCTGCTGCTATACTTGAAAAACCTAAAACTAAATAAAGAACATAATTATTAAAATGTTATAGCTACAGCTTATAGTGTAGAGATACGTAATTACGTACGTAAGCTTTTAATTTCATCACTTTAATTCACCTGTGTAAAGATACAATTTTGCATGAAAACTTACGTAAAAAAACGCAGGTACTACGTTGAAACAATAATGTGCGATTGTAGTTCTTTCACAATGGAAGCAGAGGCGGGGTATATGCGGGTATACAGTCAACGTAAAGTGAAATCGGTCCTTTCAAAACATTTCACTGTGCGAGCTTGAAAATAAAACGTTAGTACAATTCAACTACACACAGTGGTCGCAATTAAATTGACTACGTAAAAGACCTTACAAAGAAACATGTTTTGCATAATACATTACTATGCTAACTTTACGGATAATCAAATTTTATTGTTTGGCAAATATTTTTTGAGTTTTACGTCCTCCGGCGCTTTACGGAAATTTTCATGAGAGTCAATTTTTGCGATGTAACTGAACATCGTCACAAACAAACCAAAACCCTGCATTTAGTTACAATAACGCGAAGATTGAGTAAACAAAGAAGTATAATTTCTTATGTATGTGAAAAAGTACATACATACTTATATAATGTATAATCAGACAAGTCGATAAAGATGTCTAAAACTGGTGATATTAAACGCAAAATTAGCTGCACAATTTTCTTCCCTTGTGGCTAAAACTAGCAGTTCTTTTATCATTCTTATGATAACTAGAAGATATTATTCTTTCTGAAATAAATAAACTAAAATTAAGGGCCTACATCAATATTATTCAATATCATCGCCGACACGTACATATTAACACAGCCAGTAGGCACAGAAAATGAAGAATTAGGGATACTTTTCCTATTTACTCAAAATCTACTAAATATATTTTAATTCTGATTTACGTGTTTCTATATATAATAGTTACTTATGTTTTTAAAGTTATTTTATTAGTTAATACGCGATAATAGACCGACAAATGAAAAAAATAAAATATTAGAGAGGTTGTTTCGCTAAGATTTTCTATCGAGAAAACTTTTTTCAATCGCGTTTCTGAGTTTATGCGATCCTAGATCATATATTGAAAAAACATATACTTAAAAATTAGAGCTCTAGCCATTCAATCTAAAGAAACAATGAAAACTTCGTACGTAGAAAAATGCACAAAGCTATTTTGGTATCCTCTTAATATGTTTTGTTGATTTGAGATTTCCGATTTAAAAATACTTTCCACCATGCTAGTAACTGTATAATAACTTTAAATAACCGACACATGATAACGAGTTGGGAGTCTCTAAAAGGAACCGTAGCAGCGAATATTTAATTTAATCGTCGCTACCATAAGCATCTAAGAACTATTTTTGTTACAGACGTAATGGAAACCCATTTCAAAATGTAATTTTTCTTTTTTTAAGAAATAATCGCTGTTTTAACAATTTTCTTTTTGTGATTGTAAGTTGCTGTGGTACTGTAAGTTTTTTTATTTATTTATTCAGGAGGTTTATTTTATATTTCATTATTTATTTATTTTAGGCCTACCCAGACCATGCCAGAAAGCTGAAAAAGTCTTTTGCCAGCGAGAGGTGTCGTGGATATAGCAACATGCGTGATATAAGAATTGTGGTATTACTGAAGACAACCTTCAAACACATGGTAGTAGTATTGTAAGTTAATTATAAAAAAATTCTACAGAAAAGTTATATCTTATTTTATTTATTTAGAATATTTTCACTTATTTCATAAAGTACGACATAAAGCATGAAGACAAAATTGCGCTATTCTTCTCATTCATTAATTAAAGGAATATTAAAATGCATATTTAAATAATGTCGCGATGTTTTAGAGATTTTAGCATAATTTGAATTAGATTACGACGCAGCTTTGACTTAACGTAATACCAAGCTTGAATTTTTACTCTCCATTATTATGAACAGAAAATAATGTACTACTAGAATTATTTACTTTTAATTATGTATATTACAAGCTGTTGCCCGCGACTTCGTACGCGTGGAATTTTGAAAATTTTCCCCGTTTTAGCAATATTTTTCACTAGTGCTTCGCTCATATTGGTCGCAGCATGATGTTATATAACCTATAGCCTTCCTCGATAAATGTACTATCTAATATTACAAGATTTTTTTTATCGGGCTTTAGAGGTTCGCGTTCAAACAAGCAAACTTTTATTTATTTATTTATTTATTTTATTCTTAATTGTACACCATACAGAAGCATATAACTTAATAATAAAATACAAGATTGTACAATGGGCGGCCTTATCGCTAAAAGCGATTTCTTCCAGGCAACCTGGGTATGGATCTAAAGGAGGAGCGAGTAGAGTTGTCGGTGCACGAATATTATTATTTTAATATATACATAAAAATATATTTTAAATCCTATTAATACATATCATAAAATATAACACACAAATATACAAAATAAAAATATAATATAAACTATCAATAAACTCAATAAAATACACAAGAATACATACAATTACACATAATAAATACATATACTCTATATGCTTAAAGACAGTACAGTACAAATACTAAGTGCTTAAAATATAGTCCAACTAATTCTATGCTGACAGTTCCAGGTAATGCTCTTTTACCATCTTTTTAAACGACTTCAACGTTTTAGCCTGTCTAATAGTTACAGGCAAAGCGTTCCACAAACGTGTAGCTGTAACAGTGAACGATTTTTGATAGAACGTTGTGGAATGCTGTGTCGTTCTTAGTCTCAGATTATACGAGGACCTTACACTCCTATCAATCGCAACATCGTAATACTCGAACCGTGCTTTGAGATAAGGAGGAGATGAGGGATTAAATAGAGTGTTATATAGTAGATGTAATATGTGAGCATTCCGGCGATGGCGGATAGGTAACCACTTGAGTTGTTTTCGAAATTGGGAGACATGATCATATTTGCGTAACCCAAATATGAATCTTATACAGAAATTTTGGAGGCGCTCAAGTTTATTTAATTGGCATTCGGTGATATCTAGATAGCTGACGTCGGCGTAATCGAGAATCGGCAAAAGAACGGAATTGGCAAGTGCTATTTTGGTAGCAGTGGGTAGAAGGTAACGCAATCTTCTTAGTGATGCTGCAGATGCAAATAATTTCCAACTGACTTCTTGAATTTGTGGTTCCCATGTTAAGTTCGAATCAATGAGCAAGCCAAGATTTTTCACCACATCATTAATGTTGATCGCGGTGCCCTCAAAGCTGATCTGAGGCAAAGTTGATTGATAAATTTTCTTCGACAACCGACTACTTCCAATGACGGCCACTTGAGTTTTCGAAGGATTTACTGTTAGGCCATGAGATTTACTCCATAAACCTATCTGAACTAAGTCTTCGTTAAGAATTTCAAGTGTATGCGGTAAATTCTCTACAGTCGTATGCAAGTAGATTTGTAAATCATCCGCGTAAAGGTGGTAGGAAGACGAAATATTATGGGACACAGAATTAATAAATATTGCGAAAAGTAAAGGAGATAAAACGCCGCCCTGGGCGCCCTGGCGCGCCTAAAACTTTTCAGCTTTATAATATTAGTATAGAAGTATAAAATGGCATATGCGTGGTATTCGTAATTGATTAACAGCTTTTCGTGGAACTAAATAATTTCCATGACAAAAGATGCTTTAAGTTCGACTTCTAGCATCACTAAAATTCAATTACAATAACATGCAGTATTTTTTGTATATTGCGCAGACAACCGTACAAACAGATATAAATTGATCATAATTTGATTTAAAAGCTAATAAGTAGCAATATTTAATTACGAAAATTTCATCGTGTCCTAAAATAACACCGGCCATTTTGTCAAAACTGCTAATGGACATATATTAACCTCATTAGACCATATAGAGACCACGAATAGTGCAAAATGTTCTTCATATTTTGGAGGAAACTAGTTCAGTAACACGTTTGACTATAGATATAGTAACTGCAGCTACTCTTAGCAACTGTATGCGTTGGACTGTCTACCAGGTCATCAAGTACTGTACCTACTTCATACTTCATACGTATTAACGTACCTAATAATCATACATATTATGCAGTAGGTCTCTAGTCTTTATTTAGAATTTATGTTTTGTATTTCAACTTTATCGTTGTTACCCACATATTCGTACACGTTGAATTTCGAAATCAAACCTTAACAAACAATACAAAACAGCCATCCTTTTGAACCACTCTATCTATTAAAACAAACCGCATCAAAATCTGTTTCGTAGTTTTGAAGATATAAGCTCACATTGCAAAGCAAAATAACGATTTTGCTTTGATGATAACCTATTTATTTTATTTTATTTTCACGAACCAAATGTTTAATATTGTTACCATTATTATTCCCAATATTTTATCGTTATATTGTCTCCCACTCCCAATACAATCGATCATTATGTTCTACCATTATAATATTCTCTACGGGTACACAATATTCTTTTATAAATGAAAAACATTGAAAAACATATTCGCGTAAGTGCTCGATATATGAAATTGCATTTAAGCCAATAGGTGCAAGTATTCATCGTCCGTCATATTATTTGTCACGAGCCGTCATCGGCAGGCGATGCCGAGCGTCGAGTGCGAGCGACGCATAGCGTATATCCAATTATCCATTTGCAATATTTTCTATGCGATGACGCATGTGAAAAACACAATCAATCTACAATACCAATAAGACAATTTTCGTATAAAATATTTACATCAATAAAAATACAGCAGACAGAATTGAATTCTATCAAAAAAATTCTAAAGGACAAAAATATTAACGATAATTTTTAAGGTTCTGTACCAAGAGGCAAAAATAAGACCTGAGATTTTGCTGTCGGCCTGTTTAGTCAGTCAGTCGTCTTTCACCTGGCTTTATCGAACGTAATTTATGCGAACGAGATGATGTAGGTATATTATTATCTGTTGATGCTATAACAGAAAATACTATAAAACCTGAATACAAAAAATATTTAATGGGGTTGTATAGGAGCCCTATACATTATACAACTAACGTTTTCAGTATAACTTGATGATACCTTTAGACGAAATGATTAAGACGCCATGACGAATATATTTTATTTATTTATTTAATGCTTTTTTACTTTATATTAGATACGATAATTATGGCACAGAAACCTTCGTGTGCAAGTCCAACCTAAGTGTAGCTCACGAAATAAGGCCGATTTTTAAAAATTGTATAATAAAACAACATGATTAATAGTAAAACAGGCAAATTAAACACACAATAAGAAAGCGTATTCAGTTGCCAAAAGTTAAAAGTTATTTCTTACTTGGATACATTCCAAGCTCAGTGAAAAAGTAATCATTGGACTGTGTACTTTGTTTACACATATAAATAGTGAGTAGTTGGCCATAAACCTCTTAGCTTAACGACAGCTTTGTGCTAAAAGACACCTAAGAATAGAACGCCCCAGTGAATATTCGCGTATCTTTACACAACATTGTCGCATTCTCGTATATTATATTTTATCTACCATAATATGTGCGTAACATCATCTTTGATGTATTATCATGGTAAATTTCTTATATTAGTTTATTCCAGTTGTATGTTATCCTTACTTATTATAAAACACAGTCGTTATTGTTGTATGTATGTCCCTATGTGAGCTTATATCTTTAAAACTACGCAACAGATTTTGATGCAGTTTTTTTTTATTAGATCGAGTGATTAAAGAGGATGTTGATTTAATATATTTTCTTTCTTTGGTTTTTAAATTCTACGCGTACGAAGTTGCGGGCAACAGCTAGTAGTATATTATTAGTTTTTGCAATTGGCTTGCCATGCTTTTGCTATAAGTAGTTTGACCTAGTATATTATGGTATATGTTAAAAATATAATATTCTATTTATCTGTGAAAGAAAACCATCCAAGACGTTTTAAAAATGATTATTTATACATTAACACGCTTCTACTATGTGCGTTCATATCTATCTATCAAGTCGTGGTTGTTTCAACAAGTTCATGTAACGGAATATTTGAAAATAGTTCTCTCTTGCAATTATTTTAATAACTTATTTCTTGTTCTCAATTCGTCAGCGGGCATTTTTTTATGTTTGTTACTTTTAAATGTGCAGCGATTTTTTTTTATTTGGAAGCTGGTGGTTCCCATATGATCCCATTGGCACCAGGTCAAGATCTGATGGCTATCTCCTGAGAAATCAAGAAAAACCCTTAAATTGCAAAAGCACATGAAATCGGTTGGCTTTTTTTTAAAATACTTAATAAATTATTGTTTTAGTACTTGGTCTAACAGTCACTAAAAATGTTTGTTTTCCAAAGCATGGACCAGTAGAAAACCTAATGTAACAAACCGTGGCCGTGGCTTCAAATATGCATAATCGGTGCAATCAGTAAACGTATGTATGTATTGTTTCGTGTCATTTGTCGAAGCAACTAATGAAACTGTAAATCAACGTTCATGCATCAATTGATTTTCCGTCAGTAAATATTTTGCTTTTCAACATAACTCTCGACTCAACTGGCGCCTTGTTAATTAATAAAATTAAAACCAGACTTGATGAACAACTCAACAACGTACCAATTACGCGAATCAGATATTTTTTCATGATATTAAATATTAAAAAGAATCCATACCAAATGAATGTGTTTCACATATTGTAAATGGAAATAATTGAAATAAAAATATTTCGGCATATTTCTTTAATTAAACTTTGTTCAAGGTGTGGATAAGTAAATAGTGACGTCATAATTATATTTTATGTAACAACTATATTACTTATTATTAAACAAAATCGTTATTTTTGTATGTACCTATGTCCCTATGTGAGCTTATATTATTATCTTTGAAAGCACGCAACGTATTTTGATGAAGTTGTTTTAATGGACAGAGTGGTTCAAGAAAATGGCTTTTAATTTGTTAAAGTTTTCTTTCTAAATTCCACACGTACGAAGTTGGGGGCAGCAGCTAATGTTGATATAACTTAAACAGTTGTAAGAACAAACAACGTATGCAAAAATAGGTATTTAGCAGTTTAACTCGTGCTTATATGGTTGTACGGTATCTTGAGTGTATTAAACCGAAATCCGAGAGGTGAATCCTTTTACTTATTTTCTCAGTAATGAAATGTATCGAATAAGATAGTCTTTGTAGATACATGCTATCATTGTAAAAACCCACAACTCTGTTCCGTCCGCCGTTTTTCAGTAATTTAATGCTAAATCGCTGAGAATATAAGAAAAAGGATTCATCTCTCAGATATAACACTAATACAGTAATATTAGAGCATAAACAACAACAAAATATCTTCATCCCCTAGCAATTTAATTTAATACCAAATCAGGTTTATTAAAAATGCCAGTTAGGCATACTGTGTATATATGATTTAGTTTTTATTAATTTGGATATTCACCTATCGATAATTATATCGACTATCTATATTTTGATGTGGCAATTTTATTTCGAATATGATCATTAATATTAAGTTGTTCCGATATACATAAATCAAAAAAACCACATAAAATATTATTCACATTTAATCAACTGGAATTATGATACATATAGGATTAAGTTTAAAGATTATTTGTATGAGATAGTTCTCAACACACATGAGCCTATCTGTCTGCATTCAGGCACTACATCAAAAACGTTGCACTCCAACTAATTGCATTTGCTATTGATACCAGTCTATAGCCAGCCTATGAATACATAGCTACGAATGAGCGGAAAGCTCCCGGTACCACTGACCAACGTACGTCTGCTATTAGCAATATAATTTCACGGTATCGTGTTTGTATTTGGAATGGAAGAGGCAAGCATTAATTTACTTTAATTGCATTAAATGCATCTATTTTGTTAGTGGTATGAGGAAATTAGTTCAGAGTATTATAAATAAATAAATATTCATGGACATTTCACACAACGTCCTTTATTTGGCGGACAGCTAAAGACTGGAACAATCTGCCGGCGTCTGTGTTTCCGGACAGTTACAATGTAGAAGCATTCAAGAGAAAGGTGAATAGACTTCTAACATAGTTGTTGCGCTTTTCCATCCAAGGCCGCATTACCGCTTACCATCAGTTGGAATGTAGTCAAGCATCAACATGTATAATGTAAAAAAAAAAGGTCCCAAGCTAAGCATATATGCTTGTGTTATGGGTACCAGAATACGGATATACTTCATATAGTACTTTTCTTTTGTAAATACATACTTATAATACGTATAAACACCCAGACGGAAACACCAATAAGCAAAGATTACAATGCAAAAGGGAAATGGAAATTAAATATGCCAAACAAAAATGATTAGATAAATACAGAAATGACGTCTGACAGAAGAGCATGGAAGACAAAGTCATGTTGCGCTGATTCTAAATAAAGAGATAAGGACTGGGCAACGACGTGACAAAGTATTAGGTAATAACCTATTTTTTACTGTTCTAAAATAATTGTAGAGCTTGTAGGGTGATAAAAATTATAGAGTAATTTGACCGTGTGGTGACGGACGTAAAAGCCAGCTTAGGGTATACACAGATAACACCCTCTGTGAAAGATGGAAAACTCGATAGCAAAACCTGGGCCAACACGCCTAGTCAGACGGACATAGTAGACCATAAGTAGAAGGACTCCACAGAGGACTTTCTGGTCTACTTTGGTCAGTAGAGTCAAAGTTTGCATCTGTGGGGACTATTATTGCCTACGGAAATTATTCCATAAAGACCATTAGATATAATTTAAAATAATGTTTGAGAAGACGTTTGTGTCGTTGTCAATTATTGTGTATGTCAAGATAATAAAAATGACTTTTAAAATGTTAAATGGATATTATTTATAATATTAATAAAATAACAATTTGTCGATAACGGAGTGATAACAGCGTCAGTTTCTCCAGCCCCGCTAAACATCAATATAATATAATAAATAAATAAATTTGTATTACATACGAACATAGGTTCATGTAATGAGACTGCATAGTAATATCATCTATAGAAACATAAAAGGTCCGCTAAACGGGGAGCAATTCGTACCTACCTGCTCCTCAAATTACTCAGTTAATGCTTATTCAACAACCTATAAAAACAAAGAGTCGGCCGCGACACAAGGAGGGTCAGAAACTCTATTGTATATTAATGTAAGCGACGCCATTCTCCCGCTAGTTTTGGCAAAGATGCAATTTCATTTGAATATTGTGCAAGTCGACTGTTTTACTGCATTATATTCGCAGCTTGAATACTTTAAATACAAAGTGCTCATAAAAGTATTGTCTAACAACAGTTTGGACAACGTTCATTGATATTTAAATCGATACATTTAGTAAAACTGTAACTGACAAATGTTCACGCTAATCTCAGAAACTACTGGTTAGAATTAAATAATCTATTATTTAAAAACTAAAAAATATTGCATTCCATACGTAAAATTATTGCATTGCCATCGGTCCATTGTGTGTCAAGTTTCAGATCGATCGGACTATTATAGCAGATGAAAATCGCTTTTAAAGATTCCGTTACAAAGATTAATACATAATTATGTAGAATATTGTTGTGTTTTAAATTGTCTATTTAACGAAAAAGCATCTAAGCTATTCAAAATCACGCTACAACCAATAGCAGCGAAACACAAATGAAAACTTTACAGAAAGTTACAATTCTACGGATCGATGTCACAGGCGTAGCCTAGTGGTACATAAATGTGAAGTTAAGATGTAGATATTAGGTGGGAGTAAAAGTCGTACATCCAGCGAAACAATTAAAAGGAAATTTTAGCGTAGTGTGAAGCATATATCGCGTATATGTCTGTCATTCCACGTATAAGTACGCCTTCGCTCGTCACCGTGTCTACACGATTTATGCTCGCCGTATTACAAGCTATTCGACACGTTACCACGATGCCATGAACTACGAAGATACAGATTAAATTTACCATTTATCAATTTAACAACAAGTTTTTATCATAGGTACTTTTCTTCATAGATACTTTGAGCAATAACTACTATTCTCCTTTCTCTAATATAAGCTCATCTTTTCCTTAAACGAGCGTTTTATTTTTACATTTTATAAAAATGTTGTGATTACACACGTACAAGATCATACGAGAAAGAAACTGAGTCATCGAGTAATAAAGACATGGAAATAGTATCAATTTTAAAGGATGTGTTCTATGTAAAATAAGTATGTATTTACAAAAGAAAAGTAGTATATGTATTCGTATTCTGGTACCCATAACACAAGCATAGAAATATAGCTTATTTTGGGACCTCAGGACGTTGTGTGAAATGTTCAAAAATATTTTTTTGTTTAAAAATATTTATTTATTTAATATACTATCTGTTACGACTTCATACACATGGAATTTAGGAAATTTGTCCTGTTTTTGTAACATTCTTCACTGATGCTTCGATCCTATTGGTCGCAGCGTGATGTTATCTGACCTAAAACCTTCCTCGAGAAGTGGATTATCTAACACAAGAAGAATTTTTCAATTCGAACCAGTAGTTCCTGAGATAAGCGCGTTCAAACAAACAAACTCTTCAGCTTTATTATACTTACGGGCTTCGTGGTCTAGTGGTTCATGTAGCGGACTGCCGATCAAGAGGTCGTGGGTTCTATTCCCGCTCTGGACAATCATTTGTGTGTTTTTTCTAATTGTCATACAAATGTTTGTATCTACTGCGTCTGGGTGTTTCTATGTATTATAAGTATGTATTTACAAAAAAAAGTAGTAGTATTCTATCCGTAATCTGGTACCCGTAACACAAGCATATAAGCTTAGCGTTATTTATTTATTAATTATTTTTTGGAATAGATATACCGTATCCATTCCAGTAAACATTAATCAATGTACCTACCTACTCGCTGGGATGATTGTGACTCTTGTCTAATTGTTTCTTGCAACGCCGCTATATTAAGCAGTGAGATGCCGCCAACTTTATGACTTCTTGAATGAGTCATTAACTTGTCGAATCAATTCGTCTTTGGCCTTATATTATTGCTAGTATCGTTGAGGGTGAAATAATATAGCGGTAATTTACATGTTTAGGGGATATTAATTTCCTAACGTTTATCAACCAGTATAATATATACGGGTGTGGTTGCTAAAAAAATATTTAATATCTTTAACTTTTTTTAAAATTTTATTAAATAGATTTATTTTAAAAATAGCTATTGCCTGCGATTCTTATAACGTTTATTATTACAACCACACTTCTTAGCTTTAAGCGTGATATTATTTAGGCTTATAAGTTAAACTGATCTTCGATCGACGTGCTTAGTAATCTAGTGGTTCATGTAACGGACTGCCGTTCACGAAGTCGCAGGTTCGATTCCCGGTCGAGATAATCATGTGTGTGATGTCCGTGTGGTGACGGATTAAGAATACAAGTGTCACCACCCCATCTCCTCTTAAGGGTCCTGTAAAAGTCAGCTAATGGATATTGTACACAGATAACATCCTCTGTGAGAGACGGAAAACTCGAAAATAAACCATGTGCCAACACGCCTGGTCAGCGCGGCACAGTAGACCATAATTCCTCCCAAAGTGGAGGAGGCCCGTGCCCAACAGTGGGACGTTAATGGGCTGGAGAAGGAGAAGATGTGTTTGTTTTTATGATAAGTTTGTATTTACAAAAGAAAAGTAGTATATGTAGTATATCCTTAATCTGATACCCATAACACAAGTATATAAGCTTAGCTTGGGACCTTATATACTTGTGATAATACTTTTATTTTATAAATACATACTTATAATACATAGAAACACCCAGACACAGTACAATTTTTTTTTTAAATTATATTTGTATGATAATTAGAAAAATCACACAAATGATTGTCCCGAGTGGGAATCGAACCCGCGACTTCTTGATCGGCAGTCCGGTACATGAACCACTCAACCACGAGGCTCGTCAAATAATGTGACACATTCACTAAGATTAAGTTAACACACTTCTGTTTAAAAATATTAAACAGAAAAGTGTGTTCATTAGAGCTGAATCTTTATCTAATATATAAATCTTATATATAAAATTCACGTGTCACAGTGTTAGTTACCGTACTCCTCCGAAACGGCTTAACCGATTTTTTCGAAATTTTACATGCATATTCAGTAGGTCTGAGAATCGGCCAACATCTATTTATCAAACTTTTTTTTTTAGTATGGCAAAACAACGTTTGCCGTGACAGCTAGTCTAATATATAAAATTCACGTGTCACAGTGTTAGTTACCGTACTCCTCCGAAACGGCTTGACCGATTCTTCTCAAATTTTGCATACATATTCAGTAGGTCTGAGAATCGGCCAACATCTATTTTTCAAACTTTTTTTTTTTGTTGGCAAAACAACGTTTGCCGGGTCAGCTAGTCTAATATATAAAATTCACGTGTCACAGTGTTAGTTACCGTACCCCTCCAAAACGGCTTGACCGATTCTTCTCAAATTTTACATACATATGCAGTAGGTCTGAGAATCGGCCAACATCTATTTTTCAAACTTTTTTTTTGTATGGTAAAACAACGTTTGCCGGGTCAGTTAGTTATATTGTAAAAAATATGCTCTTTTGAGGTAGTGTTTTTATAAACCACCTCTTACATATAAATAACACAGAAAATGAATGTGTTGAACTCTATGCCAATTAAAAAGTTATGCAGTTTAAACTTATTGGTAGAAATGCAGCTAAAGAAAAACAAAACTCACCAAGTTGTTCATATTCGAAGTTGAAACTTTAAATTTAATTAAAACAACATCGCCTACATAAATAAGAAACAAAATTTACAGCAAAGTAGTTAACATCCTAGGCACTAAATTAAAAATTAAAAACTTTATAATAAACTAAAACTTGTGTATATTGACAGCGAAGTAAAGGAATAAACTTAAAGTTAAATTTAAACAACTACGAGCAAGTTATACTACAAACGTTTTCTGTGTGTAACCCCCTGTAATATTTATTGTATTTGGTATTTAGTGAAAATATCAGCTCTCTTACTATCATTGCTCTTGAAATACAAGCCAAGCTCCCGTTTTACCTTTTGTTACGAAACCATAAAATTATTTGTTGGATGAAGAAAATGAATACCAACCAAGCCGTAGCATATTCGTAGCAAAGCTACGAATCGGACTGTACTGGGCTACAATGTTGTCAAGTATTATTTTAATTTTATTACATATCGCTGTAGCTGTTTCGTAGTACATGCGTAGCATAAGCAAAAGAAAGCGGTACGTGGACGCATTAATCTGGTTGTAATAACACGAAGTTCTATAAGCTTCTAGAAGCGACTATTTCACACTTTACCGCGTAGTACATGAGGAAAAGAACGAAATAGTCGCTCTTCCTCCACCTATGTTGGTCGTAGCATCTTGTCTCTTTTGTAAAACATAATGTTACTTTAATTACTAAAGCCAATTTTTCTATTAGTATCACTGCTACGTGCCTATACGAATCATATTTGCAGTTAGATAAAAATTGTATTTTCAGATCTTAGAAGACGCAACGAAACCTAGATCTATTAATATTGACGAGAAATTCTCGAGAAAATATTTTTTGCGAAGTTTTTGAATGTCTAGTACAGAGTAAATCCAATTTAGTTTCACTGCTCTCATTTTGTAATAACAATTTGCGAGCGGTTTTTATTCAGTCTTTCAATATCTAACATCATTTATTATAGAACAACTAGAAACTTATTTTCAGTACAAAATACCAGGCCCATACAATTGTCCCAGGCCCTAATATGATATTAATATATGAAAAAGGGATTCTGTCGATTCTGGTTCGTTGCTATTTGATGATATAACTACTAAACTGATTTAAATGAAACTTGATTCATAGATAATCTAGAGCCTAAGAGAAAACACGGGCTACAAATTTTTGCAAAAAATGTTGTTTACTTTCATGTATATATCACTGGCAGTAGTAGGTATATATTTTGAACGAGTACATCTTAGTTATGACAGCATTTCCATCATAAGACTATACGTGTTTTGTGAGCGTACTTTTATGGTACTGACTGCAACTGTAATTTCCATTATCCCGTAGGCTGTTTCTGTGTTTTGCTTGTAATTTGTTCTATTTTCCTGTAATGGAATCTAACTAGTAACCTTTAATACTATAGGTTTTTAAATGGTTATGTTTTAGTGAAACTAATTGGGTAAATAACGGTTTGGCTATGTCTTCACTTGTAACAGAATATACTATATTCGTAACAGTCAATTAATGAAAATAGTATATTCTGGTGTATGGATCGTATTAAATGGCGCTCTATAGTCTCTGTCTACCATGAGTAAAAGGCGTGATGTTATGACGATAATGATGAGTATGTTTACGTTACGTGTAAAGTCGGAGCTGAGCAGTTATTTCCAAAAATTAACTATGCCAGAAATGTTAATGTAAAGCTTAGGACGATGTATGGTAGCTGGAAATGACCGTGCCTTATAGTATTCTTCTGGTTACTCTCACGGCTATCATTATTAACCATTATGGTTACGAATAGATTGCTGTCTCCGTTTATTAGCATGATATTTCTATCTCCTAGTTTATTTTCGATAGAGAATGCTATCTATTAATTATATATATTATAAATATTTATTATAATATATATATATTAATGCTATTTATATTTGACGGGCTTCGTGGTGGAGTGGTTTATGTAATGGACTGCCGATCGCGAGGTCTCGGGTTCAATTCCCGGTCAGTACAATCATTTGTGTGATATCCATAAATGTCATACAAATGTTTGTACTGCGTCTGGGTGTTTACTATGTATTATAAGTATGTATTTACAAAAGAAAAGTAGTATATGTAGTATATCCGTATTCTGGTACCCATAACACAAGCAAATAAGCTTAGCTTGGGACCAGAGGACGTTGTGTGAAATGTCCATGAATATTTATTTATTTATTTATTTATTTATCATCAGTAATTTATTGATATGCAATTAAGGACAAAAAGTTTAGATTAGTCTGGCTTTGACAGCAAGAATCGAGGATAAATAAAATATTGAAAATAGCTGCAAGTCCAGAAGAATACGGAGATAGATAACGATGGATGAAGATTCTCACATTCAACCTTAATGGGGTTCTAACTGTATTAACTGTTAAGAGAACTTGTTATAGATTTTTACGACTCATAAAATAGACATATATAAGCCATAATCTATAGACGTTTAAAATTTTCACAGTCAAGCATTATATTGAAACGCAAACGATATATCTAACAACAGCATACAGTCATTAATATATGAATATATTATAATAACTTCGAGAAAACAGTACCGCGTTAAATTAAAACTTTTCACGGGCGAATTAAAACCGAGGAAGTTTTTAAGCTCACCTGCTAGGTGTTCCGCTTAATGATATTAAATTGTTGATTTATACACAAAAAGGCTTCACGTTACTGGCTGGAAGAACTCAATAAATAAATATTACTTAATAGAAATAGACCCATAACGCTACTTTGAGATTTCCTATTGAAAAATTTATGGTGCAACAATTAAGACTTCTGCGCCCGAATGCGAGGTAGAACAGAATAAAACAAGTGTGTGAGGACGGATGAATCTCTTCCCAGCCCATTAACACGCCACTGGCACTATTGGGAACGAGCCTCTACCATTTCGGAAGGGTATAATAATATGGTCTACTATACCTACTTATCACGCCGACCGGACGTGTTAGCATAGGGTTTTGTTTCGAGGTTTCCATATGACATACTCATCATTGCTCTCTCCTCATCCTTTTATTTGGGTCGGCCTCGGGAAGAAATGGGGTGGTGACACTTGAATTCTTAGTCCGTCACCACACGCACAAGACATACAGGACATCTACTATATAAAAATAAGTCGGGTTTTCCTTCCTGACGCTATAACTCCAGAACGCACGAACCGATTTCCACGGTTTTGCATTCGTTGGAAAGGTTTCGGGCTCCGTGAGGTTTATAGTTCATTTTTTTTAAATATATTTTTAAACTTTTTTTTGGTATGGCAAAACAACGTTTGCCGGGCCAGCTAGTACTATATATATTATAATGTTAGAATTACACATTTAACCTCGTATATCAAACATACATTGAACATTCAAACAAAGGAGATAAATTCAGTTTTTCTAGTGTCTGTTTAGGGGTGTGTATAGGGTAGTTTATAAGAGTAGAGGGGCTGGGTCGACGCGGTCCTACCGTGCCATATCTCTCATCTCGCTAGCGTCGCACAAACATACCGTTACCTCACCTCATTTTATTAGAGGCCCGTGCTGGGAAGCTGAATCTACTAACGCCACGTGTTAATAGAATTGAATTAGCCTTGTTTTTACTTCGGAAACAAACTAATAGTAATATAAGGCTTCAATAGTTATTTTATATCGGTTATATTATAGGCGCAGCCAGTATTTAGTTTCCAGTTCTTCATTTCTTCATTTTTTGGGGGTTGATTGTCATATTTTCCAACTAGATGTTGCCAGCGACTTCGTAAGCGTGGAATTTACGAAACCAACCCTAACAAATTATTTAAAAAGCTATTCTCTTGAACCACTCTATCATTTAAAAGAAACCGCATCAAAATATATTAGTTTTGAAGATATAAGTTCACATAGGGATATACATACACAAATAACGACTTGTTTTATAATAAGTAAAGATAATAAATTATGATTCAGAGTACATAGCAACGTCTATGCACGACTGAACATCATTAACTAGGTGGATGTTGTTTTCTTTCGTTTGCATGTCTCATGGTCACCCATTTTAGGATGTACTCATATGAACCCCTCTTCTAACAAATATTTTTCTGCGTTTACAACTCTTCATAAATAATATTTCTTATTACAGCTATCTTATCAGATTCCTCTCTCTTTTTATACGAATGGTGTATCGTATCTTAAAATATTATGTATATTGTGTTGCTAAAGGTCTAGTTATGACTATGAAATAAAAATACATAATTGATTGTTGTAGAAATTTCTTCATGAATGTTCTATTGGAACTTAGAGATTTCGATATTTTATTTTTACTAATTTATCAAAAATAAAATTAACACTTTTGCAAATCACATAATGGCAATTTTTTATCAAGTTATGTAGATATCTTTCTTTTATTTATATCTATTTGTTTACGAGACAGTTGATCTAAACAATAAATCTGTATTTGTATTGGATCGAAAAGGTATCAGTTGATCAGCAATTATTGGATGGTTAAGTGTACACAGCTCAACCCTGTAAAAGTGATTGCGATCAAAAGCGTTTCCGTGGAAATGAGAACGAGCGGCTGGGGACCGAGCACAGATAAAAACTTTCACTTTTTCCGACAACTCTCTGCGGCAACATTCGGCGACAATAACACCGGCTGCGGTCGCCCTTATTACGTTATTGTTTGCGTAATTGTGATAAACAAGTTTCATCATAAATGTGGACCTGTCTTGTATATTTCCTAACAAGAAATAATATATTATTCGAACGTGTCTCTACTTTTAATATTGTGAGACGGCACTAACGAAGTTAACTGAATAAATAATTCTCTCGTTTGTTTTTATAAAATAAACAAAAGTATCGATTTTAACCGTCATTTCGTAAGTTTTCTAATGTAAAGCTTTACACAGTTCCAGTATTATTTACGATCCAGAGTAATATCTGAAGAAGGCAGCGTCGAATATACTAATATCGGGTGGTGTGGGCGCAACCGATAGCCGCCCGATAGAATAATATGACGGGCGCGCGACCGGCCCGCTGGCACGTAGGCAATAAGCTGCCGGCAAAGAGCCAGCGAACCGCCCGGGAAAAATAAGATTGCAAGCGAACGCTTTTGACTCGCCGTGCGTGCCGTGCCTCCACATGTTCAGAACTGCCCTCGGTGCATACTGTCTACTTTTATCTATATAAATACACCGCATATACTTATGCAACGCATTAGAAATTCTGCTTTATAGACAGACATATCTTATTCAGCACGTAAGTACGAGTATAATGTTATTACGAAAATGTTTTCTTCAAGCAAAAAGCTTATACAACTACCTTCAGTATAGAAATTGAATAGAATCTAGTAATGGTTTCAGTTCGAATGCCTATTATATATGCATAAGAAAATTCCCAGTCAAACTCACATTTTACAATCATGTGTGGGCAATGTGACGTCAAACGTGTAACATATTCAAAAAGAAAACGTCCCGCCGAGGCAAGTCTTGTTTCATTTTACGATCTTATCGAAATAATCTGATCTCGCTTGTTATTTACTGCTACCTCCCCTCGATTCCGGTGTTCGTAGCAAACGTGTATAAGAAATTATCGACTTTATTGCCACATGACTAGATATTAAATGCAGTAACCTAAACCTTGGATGTTACTTCTTACATTCGCGAGTGTATTCTGTAAGAGACGTTTCACGTACATTTAAGTCAAGCGCGTATCGTCAGACTTACTTTCATGTAAATATAATACATTTTGCTTGGTCTAGTGGGAGCACTTGTGATCCTTTGAACTGGAGAATCGCCGATATATCTCTCGAAAGATTGAGAGGAAAAATCTAGGTGTTTTATTTCACATGAGACTGCGGGTGTGAAGCCAGCCGTGCTATCACAATAAACACTTTGCGGTCGCGGCAACCATGTAAATTATTCATAGACCAAAAGCTTGTGACAACTCTTGAAATAGATACTGCCAATAACGATCCTTCCATCTAAGTGTAGTTACAGTTTGCACTTAGTGGTAACTGTCGCAGATCGTATCAATGATGTATGCGGATACGAGTTTTATAAAAGTGGTTTCTTTTTGGTTTTAATAATGGCAAAGTCCAACAGAAAGTAAGTTAGACCTGTAAAAAAAAAACAGAAATAGTTCATATGAAATTAGAGAGATAGACACATTAGACACAATAATATCTCCTTGCTAAAGTAATTTATTAATTTTGCAATTGACGTGCTATGCTTTATTTAATAAATTAAATTATGGTAGAAAAAGGGAGTCCCGCTTGCGGTAATCACTTTTTCCACTATAATTAAAATTATTAGTTTAAAATAAAAAATCACGATTAAATACAAGCTGATTCGGAATATCCCCGATTTCAATTGAACAAAATTTTAGAATTATCCGAATAATAGATGAAGGTGAAAATTACGTAGCAAAATACTTTACACGGCTCAATATTATACAAATATTAATGAAGCTGAAAAAACATTAATGAAAATTAACAGCTACAAAGAATTGCATGTATACTTCATAATGAACAGCTAATGACAAATCTCGAGTAACAATACTCAGGTACTCTTAAGTAACAATACAAGGTACAATATTCAATATTGCAGTTGTAAATCTCCAAGTATTTTTCCACGAACACCTAATAAGCGTGAAACAGAATGAAGTAAAAATTCACACCATTGTCATTCCATCGTCGTAGCACTGGTAATGAGCTAAGTTCGCCGTAACGCCTCGTAACTTACATACCAATTGGTCGGTACCTCGGCTCCCGATCTCCATTGGTAATCATGCCACAAACATTGAAAACAGAAAACTTCTGGTCATGTTTCCTACTGGATTTGAAGGTCTTTAGTTTGAATAGAAAGTTTTTTCGTAAGTTTAAATTAAAAGTAAAAACAAAATGATGTAGTATTGACAAAGTTTTACAGTAAATTAACAGTTTTTAGAATGTTTGGAGAATCCGTAGCGTAGAATAGATCCAAACTACAATAAAGAATGATTAAGAAACCTAAAGTAAACATATAATAAAACAAACCGATTAATATTATTATGTATCTTGATTAACCCTGCCTGTGTATTTTTATACCTATATCAAAACAACTGATATAAAAATCCAAAATATGGATCAAAGGATATTAACTAAAACTACTTTTTACGGATTTAGACGCGTATATTTGTTTTAAATTTTGGCCCGACGTTTCGGAGACTTTGCAGTCACCATGGTCACGGGTGAGACTGCAAAGTCTCCGAAACGTGGGCCAAAATTTAAATCAAATATACGCGTCTAAATCCGTAAAAAGTAGTTTTATTTAAACAGATGAGTCGCGCAAGTGTTAGAAAATATTGGGATATTAACTGTTTGAAATAGATTATATTATATTTTGTACTAGTACATAATGACTTAATCCTAATGTAATTAATGATTATGTAAAAATGTGTACAAAAAAAGAGTTATCTATCTATATTTATGGGGCTTTTCATTAAATCATTTAGAAAGATTTTTATTTGTAAGTTTTGAAGGTAACCCTTCAACCATAGTTGTAACCGCAGTTATGGAAAAGAAGTTAACTTACAAAAAAAATATATTGCGATCATAACCAGAAGAGAAATTGAGTACTTAAAATTCATTAATTCTTGGTTTAGATATCTATTAAAGTAATTTATTAATTTTTGCATTTGACATGCTATGCTTTTACTTAATATATCAAATTATAGTGGAAAGAGCTTCGGAACGGTATTCCGAGGTCGTGGGTTCAAGTCCCACTTGCGGCATTTCACTTTTTCCACCATAATTTGATATATTAGATATCTATATTTAGATATATATACCTGCTTATATGACTGAAGAAATAGGCAAGTTATTAAAGTTTTACTTCTTTTGGAGTATTAGGGGTGAAAGAAAAAGTCATTTTTAAAATGCAGACACAGTTATTACAAAGTAAGCTACAAACATAGTTTGACGGAAAGGACAAATTTAAGCAAACAAAGAAACAAAACTTTTTACGTGCCTAATAAATATATACATCACACATTTTTTTACATATTTTTAATATTCGTTGAGTTATGCAAAGTTAATTTGTTGAAGAAAGATAGTGATCACCCAGACAGCATATCACACAAATATAGGTAAACTAGTTTATAAAAAGCAAACAACCAACAGTTTCTTTTGACGCCTGGCCACTGAGTTCGTAAATGGAATTTGCAAGTAATTTCGCCACCATCCGTCCACCCGCGCATCCCGCCCGCCCTAGCCTTGCTCTCTTGTCTCCGCGTGTCGCTTCCATTACAAATTGTGTTGGAATAAAAATATGGCAGGATATATACAGAGTTGCGTAGTAACAGCGGCTGTTGTACAATTAAAAAATTAAGGTGTAATATGCCGTAAATATTGACAGTACCCTATTTTCCGCTTCGCGCACTAAATATAGCTAAATAATTTTTTTATCAATCCTAAGTATAAGTAAAATGATTTAGTAACGCAGAAATTATAGGTTTCTAATTTTGCAGACTAAAATCTCATATACATATACAATTATACTTGACTTTATTTGTTTTTAAGAAGAACGCTTTTTGCTACCCCATGACATACAAAAAGACAAACAAGTATAGAAACGTGGTAATCTCAGCTCTATAAAGATCCATTTCGTTCACGGAAAGAAGTGGGCGTGTAATAGGAAATGTTCCGCATATTGACTCCAGCAACGTTCCTTAGATCTCTAAACAATAACATACGAACATCTTACATCATGTGGGGCACTGATTTTAATCTTAACTATTATTTTTTATTTATTTCTTTTATATCACACTAAGTTACATTTCTAAATATATAATTAAGTATTTACTAAATAATAAAAAATATACATTTAAAAATATAAAATACACGCAGTTTCACTTGAAAACTTACCTAATGTAGAAACCTCTTAAGACTTAGCTAGAGGTTTAATAATCTACTTAGTTTAAAAAATAAAAAACACGCTTAAATATCCTGAATATTTTTTAAATGATTGCATTGTCATCAATACTCAATTCTATGCTACCTACTTACAAAACGTTGACAGTTTATGTTGTCAGAGACATAAGTTTCTGTTGTCACATGGTGTCACAATCTTAGTAAACACAAGTAAACAATTATGATATTTTTACCTGATTCTATAAACAAAGCGTTTTTATGTGAGATTATCTGATTGTGTATGAATGGCATACGTAGAAACACTATAATCTTGGTGAGTCTACTCATATACAATTAAACTATTACGTGTATAATTAAAAATACAAGTGTGGTCATAGTGATACTTCAACTTGCTATTCTAGTAATTCTGATCAAGGAATTGGGATTATTCTTTTAAATTATTGCATTGTCATCGGTCCTTGTTAGGTGTGAAAAATTTCCAGATCAATCCGTCTACTGCAAGTGGCTGAAAATCGCTTTCAAAGATTCCGTTACACAGATTAAAACATTGATAGATACATACCAAACTTATAAAAGCGTGTTCAAAATAGTGTACAACCAATATTCATAGACCTACTGAAAATAAACACAAAATGGCGATAAACGCTGTGAGAATTTCAAACACGAGAATTTCAATAATTCTTGTGTATATATTACAAATGCAAATAAAAATAAACTACAAATAATATTATCTAGTATTATCGAAACTTATATTACCTACTAGCTGCACTCGCGATATATCGTCTGCATGGAATAGTGATATTTGGGTCAAATTTTCATGTGTATCTAGTTTTTACTCCACATCGTACTTACTTACATTTTAATTAAATCTATATAATACTAGCTGGCCCGGCAAACGTTGTTTTG
This sequence comes from Orgyia antiqua, assembly GCA_916999025.1. Taxonomy (NCBI): domain Eukaryota; kingdom Metazoa; phylum Arthropoda; class Insecta; order Lepidoptera; family Erebidae; genus Orgyia; species Orgyia antiqua. The sequence continues at coordinate 29,761,888 of OU779862.1, forward strand.
CCATACCAAAAAAAGTAAAAAAAAAAAAAAAAAATTTACTATAAACCTCACGGAGCCCGAGACCTTTCCAATGAATGCAAAACCGTGGAAATCGGTTCGTGCGTTCTGGAGTTATAGCGTCAGGAAGGAAAATCCGACTTATTTTTATATAGTAGATAAACTTTATCCCTATGTCACATAATGATATTTTTGTTTATCAGTAACACTTTAAAAGTTGCGATAGTGCAATAAACTTTTCTTAAAATATTTTGTTTTGTTCTCACTAGCAATATAAAATTACATTGTATGTTAACAAGAGTAGTAAAACTTACAAGTTTGTCACATAAATTGGGTGCAGACCATGTCCGTTCACTTTGTAATGATTTGTAGAATACTACGATGTATGTGTTACCTGCAGTCTTTAGTTCAAAAACTCAAAAATACGCTTGAAAATACTGAATATTTTTTTTAAAATTAGTGCTTTATCATCAGTCCTTAAAATGAGTGCAAAATTTCAAATCAATCTAACTACTTTCTGGAAGTCAGTGAAAATCACTTTCTAAGATTCCGTTACATAGGTTAAGCGTGATGAAAATATATGAATTTTATGCATATTATATTGCCCGACTTTCAAGGAAGGGATAAGTTTTTCGTGTGTATCTTGTACGCATGTATGCTAAGAAATAAACAAATCCCCTGAAAATAATCAAATGAAATCAACAAAATAAATTCCTTGAAAAATAAGAATTTATTCTAATGCTTACATCGAGAAAAATATACAGGCGATAGATTCAGAAAAAGTTTTATTTAGTCGTTATCTGATTTGATATGATTTGAGGTAATTGAATAGATGTTCATGAACATTAATTTATGTATTTAAATTTCGCACAACGTCCTCGGGCTACAAACTAAACTCTATAGTTTAGTTTTTAGCAAAGAAATACCTATGTATTTCTTTGCTTGTGGTTATTGATCATATATACAAATTAATTCCCATTGCGATTTCGCCGTATTTTGCTAAATTAAAATATATACTTTCCACATAAAAATTACACGTTAAGCCACCGAAGACAGAGAGCGAAGCTTTAGAAAGATAAACAGATTTTGATGAGCACGCTATGGATAATTCTAAAATCGCTACCACTGCTTGGTTAACACAAAGTTAAAATTAGAAAACAGTCTTGATGATCCAAGAAATACCTCGCGGCGTACTTTAACTTTAGTCTCTTTGAAAACTGTAAAGCTGATCTGAACGTCATTGGAGTGTTTATGTTAACCCTTATCAATATAGCTTTACAAACTACTGACGCACTACAACAAGTTTATTGGTCTAAGTGAAATTTGTAAGAGAAATACAAGTGTAGTTTTATAAAGTTAGTATTGTGATTCCTTGTTGTTGTACCTACTACTTTAATAACATTATTATACACAATTCATTTTGATGGAAACAAAAACCTTATGTTTTACGGATGCAATATAAATATTTATCCACAAATTTTAACATAATATTATATTAATATTAGTAATAAGTTTATATAAACTTAATATTAATAACTAGCTAATATTAATAATTAGCTGTGCCCCGCGTTGTTACCCGCGGTAAAAAGCATAAAAAATCGGTAAATAAGATAAAAAATCTCTTCGTTTTTTCATATCCCTCGGGAACGTTGCATTCTTTCGGGATGAAAAGTAGTCTATATGTTATTCTGATGTATAAGCTACATTATTGTCAACTTTCATTAAATTCCATTCAGTAATTTTTGCTTTATAGAGAAACAAACATCCAAACATTCATACTCACAAACTTTCACATTTATAATATTAATAGGATCTAGCTGTTGAATTCCTATTATAGCCTACAAAATACATGTGCTATCCAACACTGAAAGAATTTTTCAAATCGGACATGTGGTTCTAGAGATTAGCGCGTTCAGACAAACCAACATACTTTCAGCTTTATTATAATAATAAAGATTAAGAGGGCACGATACCAAATTATGCTCCATAGAAAAATATGGGTATGGTACTTCCCTTTTTTCTTCGCGAAAGTAAAACCGATTTTAATTGTTTCTACACTATATTATAGATGAAGAGTATATCTATGCTTTTGGCACTTTCTTTTTTTCAATACATAATAACTAAAAGAAATATGACCATCCGAAAATCCCGATTTTTTCGGTTTTCTTTAGGTAAAGTTGCAGCGTCTATCACACATATTTGGTAACGTTTTACCAAAAAAAGTGATACAAGCTTAGATATACTCTTCATCTATAATATAGCGTAAAAAGTATTAAAATCGGTTTAACTTTCGCGAAGAAAAAAGGGGAGTACGAAACGTCTTTTTTTTTTTCAAAGAATTTGTAGGTAAAATCTGTTTCAGCTATATTTGTCCCTTTCATCACGGTGCTCGGGAATAGGGATAGCAATACTTAAGGCAAATACCTAAATTAGGAGTACAGTACCCTCTTAATAAAGAAACGTCTGTAAACTACAGGTAGATAGATATAAAAGGAGTTGACGCCACAATCTACATCCAAACTTTCTTGACACAAATTACAGCGGATATAATTTAATGTTTGTGAACTTCATTAATTTTATTTTTCCTTTGAATTAATTTAAAATTCCTGCAGCGATTCAGCCAGTTATTAAACTTGGAGACGTCGGAAAGTTTTAGCACTAGTTTTATTAGCAAAGTCATTTTTAGAAATATCATGAAATGTTCAAATCCATGACAGACGTTTATTACTTCACATATTGAGAGTGGATTTGATCTTTAATGGTATTCTTAGACCGTAAAAAATGAATAGAACTTTTATATATACAGGGTGACTTTGCAAGGTGTTGCCAAATTTTTTAAATAAGCTCTATAGAACAATACTAAAATACGTTTTTGTAGTAACTATTTGTAAACGTAGTATTTTTCAAAAAAAAAACTATTTAAAATGTCCTTAAAAGTAACTCAACAAAGAGACACCGCGTGTGTTGTCATTCATCAGAGACCAGAGCCAAAAACGACCTTAAGCAGACCACATAACGACAAGCGCACCAACAAGTTCTTATGCAGTGGACATACGGTGCAATTTCATCAACACGCCACCGGTCAATGACCCTTCAATAAACACTCCCCCTCCATTTGTCGGCCTACGCTTCCCGCTAACCCTTGCTTGCGCGGGCGCCCGAACCTTATGTTGTTAAGCATACGGCTTATTTTCGCGCACCATAATCACTACTACACTTACAGTTTAACTTTTGCGAAACTATCGTGACGTGCGTGCGTATTTTTCTATGAATGAAGTAAATTATCCACGCGTACTATTTTTAAACAGCGGATAGGATTAATTAAAATGAAAAAAAAAAATTTTGATGTTCTTTACGTAAATCGATTAAGTTACTGATTCAGAGTCGCTCCTAAAAATTTGGCAACACCTTGCAAAGTCACTCTGTATACAAATATTATAAAGCTGAATTGTTTTTTTGACCGCGTTATTCTCAGGAATTGTTGGTTGAAATTTAATAATATTTTTTGTGTTGAATATTGTCCATATATCGAAGAAGACTTAAGGCTATATAAAATCACGCTGTAATCAATAGCAGCGAAGCATGGGTGAAAAATGATACAAAAACAGGGAATATTATCTTATGTCCTAGAATTGAAAGAGGCTTGTGCCTAATTTCAGAATATCAATGAGCTAAAAAAGGATACTTGCTTAAAAACGTTGTTGTAGTAAACAAACTAATTGCCTTTCTGCATTTTTTCCATGGGGGTAGGAAGAGAGAAGAGAAGAGCGTCATCTGCTACGATCCAAACATACTTCCTTGGCTTCACTAACACTCACACATCTGGTTAGGAATTGGAACTCTGATGGATTACGTTTAATAACACGCTTTTATATGATTGGTATGTACCTATCAATGTATTAATCTATGTAACGAAATCTTTGAAAGTGATTTTCACCCACTTGCAATAGTCAGATTGACCTGAAATTTTGCATATATATCAAGGACCGATGATAATGCAATATTCAAGATTTTCAGGCGTGTTTTTTATTTATAATATGTTTTTTATGTAACAAGAGTCCAATAATAGTTTTATTAGGAATCAAAGCTATAAACTATAGTAACAAAGATTTAGGGCAAGCGACGTACTACAAACTTTTTATTTCCCTTGGGGTACACCGATCGTAGTACCGTTCAGGTGCTCTCTCCGCACCGATAGTAACCTATATTATTTGTTTAAACAATACTTTCTAGTTTTGCGTGAGATACATAAATAATATCAATGCTGTGAACACTGTAACTCTTGTGTGTAGTGACGGAATAAGAATTGACATGTCACCACTCAATTTCCACCCAAGGGTGCTGTAAAAGCCAGCTAAGGGATATTGTCCCGGATTAATTTGTTAGAGACGGAAATCTCGAAAATAAACCCTATGTCACAACGCCTGTTCAGCGCCGCATAGTAGACCATAGTCCTCCCCGAAGTGGAGAAGGCCTATGCCCAAAAATGTGACGTTAATGGACTGGAGAAAAAGAGAGATTACTACAATTCTATATGTATATTTTCTTTGTTAAAATATTTATCAAATGCACAGCGCTGTCAAACCTTTCTATTGTGTGAGTATATGTCTCGCGCTTTGTACTTTTATTTGGATGCATCAGAAAACATTACAAAAAAGAAAGTTGACATAAGAAGTAGTACCATATTTAATACTTGGAGAACAACGCAAATTTAAAATTTGGAATAATAATTTCCTGTTCATCGCCAATTATAATACAGACCAGAAATAAAAAGGCTACGATTTTTGCTAAATACCATTACTATATTTCAAAAAACTTAATATGAAAAATATTATTCACGGAAATTACAAAAAAGAAAAATGAAAAAAGTTCTCAAAGGAACTGTAATAAAAAATTATACAAACGATCGTCATACATTACTGATATTAAGCGGTGATGAAACAGTTTTAGCGGTACCCTGAACTCCAGATATTCGTGGAAATATTGCTTAAATAAAATATACAGAATTGAAATTGCACCGAACGTAAAGACTCCGCACAATTTTATGGTTATGCCTTTAATCGCAATATAAGAGTGTGCTGGTAAAATCTTGAAATACTTTAGCTTTATAAAGCTTTATAAGCGAAACTGATAAATTGACTGTACATTTTATTTGTATATATTTGTAAAATGTAAAGTAACAAAAGTTACATCGTATTGTTCACGCACTCGTTAAGAAGTCGAATCGAATTGGTAGCTAGGAGAATGTTTCAACAAATGTGCCTGGAAGTCTGATGAATCTAATTTTTGTGTCGGGGCGCAGTGGAGCGTTTCTTATGAAAATTATGCTCCATTCGAACGTTCCGGAGAAGTTAAGAAGTTGAAATAAACTGTCCCATCGTGACTGGCACACTGATCGGTAGAACGCGCGTGCTATACGCGCACATTACTGATGCTTATTTAAATTTCGTTTATATTGTTACTGCAACATATTATGGCAAATTTATTTATTTTAAATTATAACGGTAGTAAAAATACTATTCGTTTAATACAACCTTTAAGAATAGGACGTACAAAAAGTACATTCCTTTCTTAAACTTAAATCTTTGAAAGGAATTATTGTTATCTGTTCCTCTTATTACTCAATTAACTTATTTTATATTTTTTGTACATTGTTTACGTACATTTTTTGTAAAAGCTATCACTAACTTGATCGATGCCGAAAAATATGCATCTTTTTAAGTCTTAAGCGTCTGCAAGACAGGATGAAATACCAAAGTAAGGAATGGTAAAATAATTTGTCAATGAGAATTCATTGTTGTTTGTTTTAGCGTTACCCAATAGTGAGACTGATAAATGTCCTTTCAGAGTGTGCCGTCAGTCAAATAGCGGTTGCCTGCCCACAAGATATATTGTGGACCCAAGGTTCACCCTTGAGAAATGCTTCGCTCTCGGCGTACTTTAAAATTAATTGTTATAATGATTTTATGCGAAACATGATATTTTTCTACTTAATTGTTATAAAACCAATCAATACATTATAATTATTGATAAAATATTGAATATTCTTGATAAGCTAAATCATTACCATTATTTAAGCAATGTTGTATTAAGTACCTATATCTGAAACCAATTTTGATTGGACCAATTTAAAAATAATGTGGTATTAATAACACTTACAACATGAAACTTTAAAACTCACCCTAAAATCTATGCTCATATAGGACTAAATATACTTAACTTGTCAGCAATTTGCTTATATAGAATCTAGAACTATTTAATCCAAAACAATTTTCGCCAAATAACATCTAGAACAATATTTAAAAATTTTAATAATGTTAAGTCTTGGGTTAAAATACAGATACGATCCGTGTTTGAGGGACCGCTGACACCGCTTCACACTGAATAATGTCCTACATTAATAACCCTGATAATTAATTCTCTGCATATCCGTTGAAGAAACGTCCCATCTCTTGAATACTCTCGTATAATTTAAATTAACGACCTGTGGCTCCATACGGTTTACTAGAACAGAAATTGTTTATTTAACACTAATAACAATTGATGTGTACTAATCCTTATGAAATGATGAGTAAATCTGAACTTTGGTACCATTTCTACTAGCACCACTAAACGCAACTTAACTAAAACATTAATATATAAGTTAATAAAATAACACAATTCGGCGTATATTTAAAAAAAGTATTATAAAGATTTTTATAATAGATATTTTAATAAATCACCGATGAAATAGCCCATTAATTTAAAATACACCATGTTAATTTAATTTTAGTTAACTTGGGTTAAATTCTTAACGTCTTAGAATTGGCTACATTTCACATCATCTGTGCACTCGTATATACAAACTTACCGTCACGTATTTTCCCATAGGTTTTTTTTTCTTCTCAGCTCATCATTAGCACGGATCTACTCCACTTCGGGAGAAAATCTGGTCTACTGTGTCACGCTGTCCAGACTTGTTAGTTTAGTTTAGAGTTTTTTGTTTGTCACAGACGATGGTTATCTGCTTATAACATCGCTTAGCTAGCCCTTACTCCTGGGAGAAATTTGGGTGGTGACATTAAAATTCTTAGTCCGTCAAAACACAAAACATCTAGCGCTATTCTATTTAAACCTTGAAATTATAAAGGTAGGTATGTCAAATTATTTACCAAATTCAATCCTAAAGCTCCGCACCAAATTAAATTTAATTTTAACTTCAAGGTAAACCTGAAATAAGTCTTCATAAAAGCGGAATACTTTAATTTAACCCTTCCTGAAGTTGGGATTGCTGATTGCTCGAAAGTTATTCCTGTTTATATTTCTCGCTGTCTTTTTTCATCAAAAGTAAATCGAAAACTAAAGTAAACTGACTTTTAGGATTCAGTGCACTGATCCAAGTATTATGAGTTGAGTAGGAAAGCTTTATATAGTCACATGTATGAACAGCTTTTAACAAAATAACTCTTAAAAACTAGACGTTTTCGAGCTTACAGAAATTTGTGATAGAAATAAAACGATAATGGTCGCATCCAATAAACCTAGAACCTACCTTTAAAAACATTTTATTAGTTTCGTTTGCTATCAATGTATATTAAGGACGAGCCTCGTGGTTGAGTGGTTCATGTACCGGACTGCCGATTAAGAGGTCGCGGGTTCGATTACCGCTCGGGACAATCATTTGTGTGATTTTTCTAATTGTCATACAAATGTTTGTACTGCGTCTGGGTGTTTCCATGTACTATAACTATGTATTTACAAAAGAAAAGTAGTATATGTATTCTATCCGTATTCTGGTATCCATAACACAAGCATATAAGCTTAGCTTGGGACCAGATGACATTGTGTGAAATGTCCATGAATATTTATTTATTTATTATTTATATCTATGCATTAATCTAAATAACAGAATAATTATGTATCTGGAAGTGATTTTATCAAACTTGCAGTAGTTCTTTTAAAAATAAAAAACATGATTATGATCTAAATTTGGACACACATATTAAGAACATAACAATGCCATAATTTAAAAAAATATCAAAACTTTTTAACGATGTTTTTTTATTTTTAAATGTAAGTAGGTACATAATTTGTTTGTTTTATTTTTAAATATTACGAGTATGTTTGTATATTTTTGTACTTTGTCCTTATAATCTTTAAATACTAATAACACTTATAACCATAACTTAATTATTACAGCATACTTTTATTTCTAAAATATTTTCGGGCACATTTCCCTTGTAACGTACAAAAAGTGAGCGGTAGTGGAAACTATTCCCAAATGCACGTTTATAGTCTGAATATATTTCTGAATTGTTAAGCAACAGAAAGTTAACATACAATAGTCATATTATAAGCTTACGAATAAGTATACTACCATTACTAGGTAACTACTGTAATATAAGAGTTATAGTAATCTTGTGATAAATGGTAAAATATACTTATTGAGGCCAATTCTGAAACGTCAAAAACTCAACCCAACTTACCTAAAACGAAAGACTAATACATATAATATGTATTTTGATTGATTGGCTTGGATTAATTTTCATTTGTTGTTAAGTTTAATTGCGCACCTAGAATTAGTAAGAAAGAAAGAAAGAAAATCCGCTTAAATTATTTTAATATAAAGTGACAAAATAATAATGGAGAGGGCTATATCTAGGTCCATTTTCAGCATAAGCTGCAAACACTTTAGTCAATTAATACCAATGTAATAGCTAATTAATTAACTTGCATGCAATTTAATTACGTATTAAGAATTGTATTTTAAATGTGAGTAAGTATGTATGTATCATCATCACATCATCATAACATCACGCCTTTTTCCCATGGGGGTAGGCAGAGACCATAGAGCGCCATCTGCTACGATCCAAACATACTTCCTTGGCTTCATCCACACTCATACATCTTATTATAAGTTGAGTAAGTATGTATATAATATTATATGTCTGATTAATATTTTTCCGTGTGGCGACGGATTAAGAATACAAGTGTCACCTCCCGATCTCCCAAGGGTGCTGTAAAAGTCAGCTAACATCCTCAGTGAGAGACGGAAAACTCGAAAATAAACCTTTTGCCAACACGCCTGGTCGGCGCACAATAGGTAGGCCATAATCCCCCCCAAAGTGGAGAAGGGCCATGCCCAATAGTGGGACGGAGAGAATGGCCTAGAAAGAGAAAGAGAGAGTGATATTTTATGTGTGAGAAATTATCAGATCACTCTGACCGAAAATCGTGTTCAAACTTTTCGTTCATAGACCAGTACGTATAATATCTCTTCAGTACCCTCAGGAGAAAATGGGGTGGTGATGCAAGTACTCTTAAAACGTCACGACACGGACGGAAAAGTATTTTAAAAACACAAAAGTACCGAATTTCCAAAGACAACATACGAGTATATTGCAATGTAAACAATTTGAAAATATGATATTATTTTACAGTTGAACGCCGACAGTGCTCTAAACATCACAGTTATGAATCACAACCGGTACCTACTCGTATATGACTGTTGCAAAAATATCGGAAACGGAAGGGATACAGCAATTGACGGTGGTGTCCCGCTGTCAGCTTAAAGTGAGCCACCGTTCTCTGAACATACTGGTATTTTTATTTTACACAACTTACAATACCTACAAATATTTATTTTTACACAACTTTTTTACAAATAATTATTTTATATGACACATACACTCTGTAAAGAAACGTTTAATAAGAATATAATATCTATCTCTCACTTTCTGCTACCCATTATCGCACTGCTTGGCAGGAATTATAGTCTACCATTCCGCGCTGAACACAGATAACATCCTCAATGAAAGAAGGAAAACTCTTTCATAGAGGTTCTTTCAAAGAGAGAGAGACAGAGATGGCGCGCTAACCAGGCGTGTTAGCATAGGGTTAATTTTCAAGTTTCCCGTCTCTAACAAGAGATCTTATGTACGTACAATATCCCTTAGCTGGCTTTTACAGCACCTTGGGGAGGAAAAGAGATGGTGATTATTTTCTTATATTCTTAATCCGTCACCAACCGCACGTAAAAACTGTCCTAAAATATTAGCTATTTCCCGTAACTTCTTACGCATGAAATCCAGAAAACAAAACCGTAACAAATTATACAAAAAAGCCATTCTCTTGAACCATCTATTAAAAAAATTGGTCAAGTGCGAGTGGGACTCGCGCACGAAGGGTTCCGTACCATTATCTATGCAACATAAGGCAACGTTATTAGTATCGAGCAAGAAACGGTAAAAAAAATCAGTTTTTTGTATGGGAGCCCCCCTTAAATATTTATTTTATTTTATTTTTAGTATTTGTTGTTATAGCGGCAATAGAAATACATCATCTGTGAAAATTTCAACTCTCTAGCTATCACCGTTCTTGAGATACAGCCTGGTGACAGACGGACGGACGGACGGACGGACGGACAGCGAAGTCTCAGTAATAGGGTTTCCGTTTTTACCCTTTGGGTACGGAACCCTAAAAACTGCATTAATTTTTAAGATTTCTGCTCACATAGGGACATACACAGAAAAATAACCATTCTATTTTATATTAAGTAAAGAAGATAAAGATAAATAAACAACAGGTATGGTGGTTTATATTATAAGGCTCTGTATATTTTGAACTGTTAGCAATATAACCTACCATCAATAAGTGCCAGTAATATGGCTCTTATTTTATTTACATCGCCCCAACGGCCGGTTCAAACTGACAGATAGAGCAATCAGCCCGACCCTAGTATATGCTGACATAGATTTCACACCAAGACCCTGATACCGGAATTTATTTATCGCTATATAAAATCACATATCTTCTTTATTACTATAGATTATAGATGTAGTGGGATATTTTATTCCTACTTATATTATATACACGGATATTTATAAGAACGACGGGTTGGATCGATGTAATAATGTTTGTAGCTCTTTCATGCAAATAATACTGAATAGATTATAATGAAACTTTGCAGACGTATAACTTATAGATCAAAATAACGCATAAACTAATATCTTAACCGTTAAAGCTACAACAACTCCGTTGCCTAAATGTCATAAGCGTCCACTCGTTGTTACCAATAATCGTGGCGCGGTCAACCAGTGGACACCGCGTCGGCCGCTGGTTGACACCGCGTGGTCTACGACTGGAGACCGTTTAGTCCAGGAATTTTTGTGTAGTCTGTCAACAATTGGCATAATAGTTTTTCTTTATTCATTTTGAAAGCAAAAACGATACGTCCAACTTGTTTAAAAGATAGGTTGGGTATGAAGGGAGGGTGGGGATCCGCACGTTGGCGATACGCCGTCAGCGAAAGGCCAGCATGCGAGCAGCGAGTTGTCACCGAGTGGTCCACCCGCTGTCCGCGCGTGGAGGGCTTACGACAGAGGCAACCCGGTGACGCTACGGAGTTGATGTAGTGAGCGCGTACCCATACAAATCCATATTAAGAATACTAACCGCACGAGGCGAGGCGGTGCGGAGTGGGTGCCGGATGGCTCTAATGAGCTATGACCTATGGGTTATAGCAACAACTTTTTATATTAATAAAATAAATTAATTATTAATAAAATGTTTATCTGTTTATCTGTTATCTATAGGACAGGTACTAATAGTATAAAGCTGAAGAGTTTGTTTCTTTGTACGCGCTAATCTCAGCAAGGTCTCTTCTCCGATTCGAAAAATTCTTTAAGTGTTTGATTTATCAAAGAAGGCTATAAGGTTATACACCTAACGTCACGATACGACCAAAAGAAGCGAAATATCAGTGAAAAATGTTGCAAATACCAGGAAATTTTCTAAATTCCACACGTACAAAGTCGCTGTCAACCGTTAGTTATCAATATTGTGACAATAGTTTTTTAAAGTGTTAACATAATTATTATGATAGCGGGATGGAAGTATCATAGCTGATGTTGCTACTTGCACTGATGTCCAACAAACTCAAAAAATTGCAACAACTGAACTACTGACACTACCAGACACTTTCGAGTCCCGACGCGCGACGTTAAGTATAAAAATATAAGTTAACAATAATATGAACCACCCACAACTGTACGGTATACACAACAAACGCTAGCTAATTTTAGTTGATACATATAATTGAAATGTCCGCTGAAACTTTCGTCTCTTTTGTTACAAAAATATATAAAACAAGCTAAGAATACTTTTGGTAAATATTTTTTCTGGATCTGGTGAAAATGAGTGTAATCTTTGAAAGTGATTTTCACCTCCTTGCATACACTTGCTATTTGGTAGTCGCATTGATCTAAAATTTTGTACACACGTTACGGATCGATGAACGAGATTAAAATATCCAAGATTTTCAATTCGTGCGGTGACCAATTAACAATAGAAATGTCACCACCCCATTTCTTCTTGTGAGAAATGGAAATCTCTATACTCCCTGATCCACTAAAAAGACTATGCCCCTAAAAAGACCAATCCTGATGTGGCTCGTGGTTGGAGTGGAATATTAAAAAGAAGAATATCCAGCATTTTTAAGTGTTTTTGGTTAAACTAAGCAAATTATTATTTTAAAACTGAATTTCATAAACCTAACTCTACTTTTTAGAAATATTTGTCAAATACCATTTTAATGTTCGTAAACTTCTTTAATTTCTGTTTCCGTTTGAATTAATAAGAAAATTCTTGCGACGATTCCGGTAGTTATTGAATTCGTGAATGTCAGTTCCTTTCAGTATTAGTTATATTTGTTGAGTTAATTCGAGAAATGTTCTTGGTTCGTACAATTGACGTTTGTTATTTTCTACGTTGAAAATAGACTTGAAAATGATTATTTTAAAATATTTTTATCCTATAGACAGCATACAGTCATGTTAGGTACAATCATTAAAATAATAAAAGTCAAAAAACAATAAATCCTCTATTATTGTTTTTTGACTTTTTGTCATACTTAACCAACTACTACTACACCCACCAACAAATATATTTTACGGTTTACACATAAATCATGTGACGGAATGTGATCATGTGATGCAGTGAGAAAGTAGATTTCTCAAATTACGAACGTTCTTTTTTATAATCATCAATCAATGGTTTCCTTTACCTACGACAAGCCTCGTGGTTGAGTGGTTCATGTAAGGGATTGCCGATCACGAGGTTGCGGGTTCGTCTTGGGACAATCATTTATGTGATATTTATTTGTTATAAAAATGTTTGTGCTGCGTCTGGGTATTTTCTATGTATTATAAGTATGTATTTACAAAAGAAAAGTAGTTTATGTATTCTATCCGTATTCTGGTACCCATAACACAAGCATAATAAGCTTAGCTTGAGACCAGAGGACGTTGTGTGAAATGTCCGTGAATATTTATTTATTTATTTATACATATCGCAACACCTTAGCGTAACCTAGGACGATTAACGTAATATACAAATGCTATAAGCATAACACTATGTACCATAATTATGTACTGTCAATAACGTACCTCAGGATTTTTCTTAAATAGGTCCTGGCTAGTTGCAACTAATGGCGGAACCACAGCAGTACCAGTGCCCATTCTCCAACTGAGGTTGGCACACGGTGGGGGTTTCAGTGGGTGAGGGCCCCACACTATCCTTCTGTTATCCCTGAACATTGGGGTGTGCGGTCAGGGTTATTCCGACGCAAACTAAAAAGACCTGGCTAGTTGTAAATGTAGTTCTTAGAAAATACATTAGGTTCCCACTTCATTTGACGTTTAAGCTTACCTAAATGTAAACTACTAAACCATCTATTCTATTGTGTTATATCGTATGAGACCAGAGTTTACAGAATGTGTAACATGTGTTAGCCAGAATAACGGTGTTGGTTGCTACTTGGTGCAAGAAACTCGTTAAAAGTTGGTGAAGGCGTTACTGTAGACGCCTGTGAGTTGCCACTTTAACTAGATCTGTATAAGACGACAATAATATGAAAGTTTTATTGTCACACACAAACAGTCAACTAACACAGTAAACTCACTTATTGAAAAGAAATAAAGATCGATGTAAATCGCCATTTGCTTTCATCATTATCATCGTACTGTCACACTTTTTTCTATGGCGTAGATAAACTATACAGTCTACCTGCTCTAACACATTTGCTTTTTAACTAGCTTCGTTCATATTTATATGTTTACCTATATTTGTACTAATCTAAGTATCCATGTAAAAAAATATTTAAAAGTGATTTTCATTCACTTGACATAGTTAGATTGATATGACATATGGAACGATGAATAATATCAAATAATATCCAGTATTAGCGTTAAGCTTTTTGTTTTTGAAGAAAGTATAAACATAATGTGAACATTGATGAAAATTCATTATCACGTATTTATTGTCAAAGTAAAGCAGTTGTCACAAACCTATTATTAATGGAGTAAAATTAATAGTTTACTGAACTATGTGAAACAACTATAATACTTTTATTATTTTTCTTAATAGAAAAGACACGATAGAAGCAAAGTATTGGCAATATTTTTCTATTTATAATATTGTTATAACAGCGAACAAAAGATCAAAATAGGAACCAACTGAAAGTGGAACGAAGCGTGCGACAGCTGATAACGAGACAAAAATATCTTTTTGGTACTATTAGCGGCAAACAATTTGTAAATTGAAAATATATGGTACTGGTAATTTTACAATTCTTATATAATCATCGTGTGGACGGATTTAAAATACAAGTGTCACCACCCTTTTCCTTTCCAGGGAGCCGTAAAAGCTAGCTAAGGGATACTGTACACACACAGACAACATCATCAAAACTCGAAAATAAACCCTGTGCTAACACGGAGCACAGTAGACCATAATCCCTTCAAAAATTAAAGTGCATAGCGAGAGAGAAATAGAGTTAATACAATGTTAATGCAAGAATTTTAATGCGAGTTAATACTACAGCTGAATTATCAAAATTATGGAAGAGCCAATAAAATTATTCAATGTTATGTCTGGCTAAATAACACGATAATTTGATTAATTTTTGTGATATTAATAAATTCATTGAACAATATACATGATGCTTAATTCATTTGATGGTTATTTAAAAATATTTAAGACTAAGCTGTTGCCCGTGACTTCGTACGCGTGGAGTTTAGTATATACCTACATAATTTATTTCGCATTAAAACGTAGCGTATCGATCTAATCTATGCGCCAAATTTTAATTCATTTCCATAGATTTGGCGTAAAAGGCTATTTGTCATCGCGAGGTATAATGCTACTTAGCCTTAGCTTTTCCATATATAAAACACTGCTAAAAGTCCTAAAGTGAATTAAATTACGGTGGAAAAAGTGATTACCGCAAGCGGGATTTTTTCCACCGTAATTTCATTTATTAAGTAAAAGCATAGCATGTCAATTGCAAAATTAATAAATTACTTTAGTCCTAAAGTGACTTTCACAATATGTCAGAGTTCTATAGTACCTAAGTAATATGAATAGTGTTTTCTTAATACTTATCTGTTAGTACTTTATCCGTTTGGAGTCACAACTACAATTTCCAAGGTTTGATGTGTTTAATTATATTGTTTGTATTTGGCTCAGCCAGCGATGCTTGTTGCGGTCAGCTTAACTTGTAACCATTTCAAAATTGTTAGCTTTCCTAAATTAAATAGAACCTCCGTCAAAGTAAACGAATAGTTTGGCTCGCAATGAAATAACTGCTTTGAACCAAAGAGAATGTAAAATATATGTTGTCGATTTTACAGTAATTGATTAGCAAAGGTTTAAGTTGGAAAATAAAAATATTAAAGATATGATTTCACGAATGATATTAGGACATTATATCATTGTACATTGTACACCATTAATTATTTACTTACTTTATATATTAATTTACTTACTATATTAAGAATATTTATTTACTTTACTTAAGGAATAAATCCTGAACAAAATAACTAACAACTAAAACTTACTTAATTTCTCATCATTTTAGGATATCTAATTAAAATAATTATTTTTCTGGAGTGCTTTTAGTTTAGTTTTATTTGTTTATAGTATCGGTCAACTAAAATATCCCAATTGTCGATGCATAGTGCAGTAAAGCCGCATTGCTGAAAGCGTATCTAAATGTTTCGCAATGTAAAACAAGGCAATAAGCCATTTGGTACTCTTTATTTTGCTTTAATCCTCGTGTAAATGCGTCCAATATCTTCTACTCAACGAGCTGGTCGTGATGAAGGTTTTATACCTTTTCTCTATGCCTTCTCTATGGTTTGCACTAGTCAGCTATCTAATTATAAATAATAACTCTATTTTCAGAATTGTCTTGTTTTATGAAATCTTTATCTTTACTTATTATTGTATCTATCTTTATATATGTATATAAATCTTCTGTACGTGTGTTTGTAATTGAACTCCTCCTAAACGGCTGGACCGATTTTGATGAAATTCTTAATTGTTGATTTTTACACAGAATTGTATGGCAAAACAACGTTGGCCGGGGCAGCTAGTATCCCTATGTGATCTTATATTTCCAAAACTACGGAACGGATTTCGACACTTTTTTCTTTAAATAATAGAGTGATTAATGAGATGGCTTTTTTGTATAATTTGTTAAGGTTTTGTTATAAATTTCACGCGTACAAAGTTGCGGGCAACAGCTAGTGTTTAATCTAAAGTTAAATTAAAGAATGTTCAGATTATTACAAATCTTCGAAGCCTATCTATTTTATTTCACTGATCGACTTTAATATTATAGATTACGTCATTAAAAACTTGTCTAACTTTAATGAGTCCTGTCAATTTTCTTCCGCTGCTGACTGACTCAAAAGATCAGAGATTATCTAAGAAAATCACCGCTCTGATTTCATATTAAACTAGGCCATCGATTTTATTTGTAATGTTGTAATAATCACATTATAAAATAGGTAAGCGTACCAGTATATTATCATAACGAAGAATAAAAAAGAACATAAAGCAAGGCTATAATTTTTTATCTAAATATACAGGGTGAAAATCAGACCTGTAAATCAAAAGTAAAACACTGAAAGGTGAGAGCTAGAGGAAAAATGAGAAATAGAAAACTTAAAACTAAACCCCGGCCTATGCAGTTGGGCATTAATGGGCATACTATTTTCAATACCTTTACGGAAAAACATAAACATCATGCAAAATTTTATGCAACATCACGAAAAATTAATAATTCGCATTGGGGAAAATTGTATTGGAAGATTTGATAAACATGTGTAGGAACCATGATAGCTCAGTTGGGAGAGTGACGAAACGGTATTCCGAGGTCGTGTATTCAAGTCCCGCTTCAGTGAACATTTTTTCCAACACAATTTAAAATAAATACAAGCGTCTAAATCCGTAAAAAGTAGTTTTATTTAAACAAATGAGTCGCGCAAGTGTTAGAAAATATTATACATAATTTAGTTTATTAAGACGATACCAAAATAGCTTCGTGCATTTTTCTATGTACGAAGTTTTCATTGTTTCTTTAGATTGAATGGCTAGAGCTCTAATTTTTAAGTATATGTTTTTTCAATATATGATCTAGGATCGCATCAACTCAGAAACACGATTGAAAAAAGTTTTCTCGATAGAAAATCTTGGCGAAACAACCTCTCAAAATTTTTATTTTTTTCATTTGTCGGTCTATCATTGCGTACTAACTAATGAAATAACTTTAAAAACATAAGTAACTATTATATATAGAAACACGTAAATCAGAATTAAAATATATTTAGTAGATTTTGAGTAAATAGGAAAAGTATCCCTAATTCTTCATTTTCTGTGCCTACTGGCTGTGTTAATATGTACGTGTCGGCGATGATATACGATAATATTGATGTAGGCCCTTAAGTGAAAGTATAGAGAGTCAATTGCAAAAATTAATATTAATTTATTAATTTTTGCAATTGACTCTCTATACTTATTCTCTATATATATATATATCTAAGATTATTATTGCTAATTTTTATTTTATTTAAGCGTTACAAAGGTGTAAGCTGCATGCCCATGACAGACTTGCAGATTAGGTAAAATAAAACATCATGCATAAATATTGCTGGCAATGTGTTAAAACGGGTGTATATTATAAATGTGAATGGCGATATACATAAATAGACCGCAGCGCTAACGTGGGAAGAGTACATTTATTATGTCGAGTCACGGTACTCATTTGGGTATTAGAGATAAAATTAAAATTTACGCTCTGCCCAAAGCAATTTGTTACCGACGTTGTAATTCGCTTAGAAAATAGGCTTTGGTTTTTCCGCGATTTACACTCATTTCCATAAGTGGCTTACATTCAATGAATGTTGGTAAGTTCCGGTTTTGGATAATGGTCATGACAAATGAACGACGACATATTTTTAAGAGGATACCAAAATAGCTTTGTGCATTTTTCTACGTACGAAGTTTTCATTGTTTCTTTAGATTGAATGGCTAGAGCTCTAATTTTTAAGTATATGTTTTTTCAATATATGATCTAGGATCGCATAAACTCAGAAACGCGATTGAAAAAAGTTTTCTCGATAGAAAATCTTAGCGAAACAACCTCTCTAATTTTTTATTTTTTTCATTTGTCGGTCTATTATCGCGTATTAACTAATAAAATAACTTTAAAAACATAAGTAACTATTATATATAGAAACACGTAAATCAGAATTAAAATATATTTAGTAGATTTTGAGTAAATAGGAAAAGTATCCCTAATTCTTCATTTTCTGTGCCTACTGGCTGTGTTAATATGTACGTGTCGGCGATGATATTGAATAATATTGATGTAGGCCCTTAAGGTGTTTGAAGATAACAAATCATTTGATCTATACATATACTGCTTCAAAAATGGAATCGTACTATGTGTGTGTGTGGTGTGCGTGTGTGTGAATATATACGCACTAAAAAGTCACTCCTTTGTCTATTCTTCACGTTATCTTATGTTTGTTAACTAAATTTGTGGTGTCGGATTTTTTCGACAGTGTATCTGTATTGTAAAAATTTACTTTGATCACAACGAGACAAAGAAAGTACTTAAAACTACAAAATCAGATACAAAGCCTTCTCTCTTTGCAGCCCAGTAACATCCCACACAGTTGGGCACGGGCCTCCTCCACATTGGGAGAGATCATGGTCTAAATACAAAGCGTTGGTCAACGAGAAATCATTGTTGTAAAAATTACCTAAGATTTAACCTAACCTGCTACCGAGGCAGATAAATGTCCTCTCCGAGTGCCCGTCAGTCAAATCGCGGTTGCCTGCCCACGAGATATATTGTAGCACCAAGGATTGTCTTTGTAAAACCCTAGTAATATTAGTACCTAACTATTTTAAGCTTATTAAAATACGT
This sequence comes from Orgyia antiqua, assembly GCA_916999025.1. Lineage (NCBI taxonomy): Eukaryota > Metazoa > Arthropoda > Insecta > Lepidoptera > Erebidae > Orgyia > Orgyia antiqua. The sequence continues at coordinate 29,781,140 of OU779862.1, forward strand.
TCAACGTCAAAATTATTTTATATGATGATTACGAAAGTATCCTCATACTCCATCAATATTGATTACTATTTTTTTTTTTCTTTTTAATATAACTTTATTTTAAATAAATAGATATTATTGAAATAACATTAAATAATATTAAAATGTAGAGGCTTTGTTGCTATTCAAAATTTGTTGGTAAATTAAAAAGAAATGTTTGAATAAATTATTTTACTTACTGGCTATAAATATTTACCTTTGAAACTATTTCAAATATTTATTGATATTTGTTTTGGAGTAATTTCTTAGTATTTATGCATTATAGTGCCAATGGAAATGAGACCAACTGAAATGACACCACTATGGTGTGTTTTGTTTAATTGGCTATTCAGTTGTACACATTTATATTAATTGAATTCGTTAGTCTATATTACATAGTTTTTATAATAAGAAAGCTTAGTTAACATTGCCAAATTTTGTTATTGACACTATCAGCTTTCATTTTTAGTTCAGTTTAGTTGTGCACGTAGAATTGTTACCAATGTACACTTCAAAAATAAACCACTTTGAGCACAGAGCACGGAACATAACAAAACAAGAGGGATCGAATGGCTTCGGGTCGTATCGTCTCGTTTTACAATGCGAAACATTTATATTTCTTCGCAGTGTAATGCGGCTTTACTGCATTGTGCAACGACAATAGTTAATTTTGTACCTACCCGCTATAGACTTTAAAATTTCTATAAAATCCTTTCGATAAATTATATTGTGGATATTTTTTTAATCAAAAAAGTATGTATTATATTTTAAATATGTATATTTGTAATCTACATCTGTTGATCTGATTATACCACTCGTAGAGCTTGAAGTTGGGCACTGGAGCTATATAATGAAAAAACGCTAACCCCATCGAGATTTATATCATATTTTTTTCTTTTTATGCTACTAATATCATTGACATAATATAAAAACTGGTCTTAAATAGTAAATTACTATAATTATGTTCCAAAAGTGTTTACATATTACTTTATTCTATGTATTTCTCTGTCCGATGTAAAAATGTACAGGAGTTTTTGCATCTAACAGAGAAATACTGAGAATAGAATTTAGTAAATAAAAATATGCCTGAATAAATGCTTCTACATCTTTTATTTTAATACCATTTGCACTGCAGTAGCTTGAGTTTGCCAAAACAACAAAAAACTATTCTTCTGACCGCAAAGCATTAATAAATTTTAGAAGAACGTTGGTTAACTGTATCCACGAACACGAATGGGCTGTTAGCCAACTACATGGCAGTAACTGTGGGCAGTAATGTCTGTGTGGTGAATGGTGATGGATTACCAAAAGATGTGGCACCACCCTAAATGCACTATGGTCAAAATCTACTTAAAGAGTTAGTTGAAGGTGAGTCTAGTCAGATGATAATTGAAAATAAAACAAATATAAATATTAATGAATACATTACAAACGCCCTGTGGTCCCATATTAAGCTAAATGTTCTTTACTTACTTTTAATAATAATAATCATTTTACCCATTTTTAGGGTTCCGTACCCAAAGGGTAAAAACGGGACCCTATTACTGAGACTTCGCTGTCCGTCCGTCCGTCCGTCCGTCCGTCCGTCCGTCCGTCCGTCCGTCCGTCCGTCCGTCCGTCCGTCCGTCCGTCCGTCTGTCACCAGGCTGTATCTCAAGAACGGTGATAGCTAGAGAGTTGAAATTTTCACAGATGATGTATTTCTATTGCCGCTATAACAACAAATACTAAAAATAAAATAAAATAAATATTTAAGGGGGGCTCCCATACAACAAACATGATTTTTAGGGTTCCGCACCCAGTATCTCAAGAACGGTGATAGCTAGACAGTTGAAATTTTCACAGATGATGTATTTCTATTGCCGCTATAACAACAAATACTAAAAATAAAATAAAATAAATATTTAAGGGGGGCTCCCATACAACAAACATGATTTTTTTACCGTTTCTTGCTCGATACTAATAACGTTGCCTTATGTTGCATAGATAATGGTACGGAACCCTTCGTGCGCGAGTCCGACTCGCACTTGACCAATTATTATATTCCATAAGGCAATTTTTAAGAATAATGAATCTACTATAGTTTGTGGAATCATCTTTAATATTAATATTATCCTTACTACATTTGAGCGGTCCTTTATATAAAAATTGGTCAAGTGCGAGTCGGACTCGCGCACGAAGGGTTCCGTACCATTATCTATGCAACATAAGGCAACGTTATTAGTATCGAGCAAGAAACGGTAAAAATATCATGTTTGTTGTATGGGAGCCCCCCTTAAATATTTATTTTATTTTATTTTTAGTATTTGTTGTTATAGCGGCAATAGAAATACATCATCTGTGAAAATTTCAACTGTCTAGCTATCACGATTCTTGAGATACAGCCTGGTAACAGACGGACGGACCGACGGACGGTCGGACGGACGGACAGCGAATTCTCAGTAATAGGGTTTCCGTTTTTACCCTTTGGGTACGGAACCCTAAAAATCATTACAAATAATATTATGTTGTTTGTCTAGTACCTGCCAAAAAAATTATTGTAACTGTCGTAATTTTTTGGCTCTAGCCAGATGATACATAAATTATCTAACAATATTTTTTCATTTATGTATTGAATTTTCTAAAACTTAAATATTGCAATCTTAGATAATATGTATGTAAGCCATGTTTTTCTTTTCTTTAATATATTTTCTATTCAACATTTAAAGTACCTAAGAAAAGGATAAAACTTTAAATAAGTTTCGAGTTTTGTTTGCGAGTTGCTTAGACCCCTTTTAAAAGGCGAAAAGATCAAACAAGGTAAATCTTAATTCAGAGTCTATAGATTTGTTTTGAAACATAAAACAAGTGTAACGTAAAGTGTGTATAGGCCTTCAAGCCTAGTACAGACTCAAGCTCTCAATAAGAAATGTTGTTGTACATGTTCTGTTATGTAAATCTGTACCTTTTTGAATGAAATAAACTATGTTATTGTTATTGTACCTAAAAAAATCTATAAGTTTCATTGAACAGGATTTTCTTATGTTACCTATAATGTATGAAGATCATAATAATTATTATTATGGTTTATAAACAGTCAAATTCAAATTGGACTTGTACAAAAAGATAAGATAAGATGCCCTAGATAACGGGACAAGGGTGGGAGATAGATGATATTGCTATTTGTTGTTCAACTGATATACACAAACCGTGCAATCGCCTCTATCTATCACCGCTCTAGAGGTACAGCCTTGTGATAGTCGTACGGATAGTAAAGTCTCAGTAATAATAATCTCAGTAGTAGGTACCATTTTGCCTTTGGAAACGGAACTCCAAAAAAATATGGCGCACTGTCTTCTACACGTTAGTATAGAAGACAGTGCGCCATATTTTTATAGTAAGTACTATGTAATAAGTATGAACTGGTACGATAAATGAAAATCTTATAAATTAAGTAAATTAACACAATCTCTAATTCAATTGACGACAAGTAATACAACGTAAAATACTATAACAAGTCAAATACTTACAAATCATGAGGAGAGAAACTAAGAGTTGTCTTTTGAATTAATTAATAAATAAAAATAAATATTCATAGACATTTCACACAACGTCTTCTGGTCTCAAACTAAGCCTATATGCTTGTGTTATAGATACCAGAATACAGATAGAATACATACACTAATATTCTTTTGTAAATAGATACTTATAATACATAGTAAACAAACACCCAGATGCAGAACAAACATTTGTATGACAATCTATACTTATAATAAATCTGTAGAGAGGTCAATTCTGTACATGAAATATATTTTCAAAATAGCTATCTATTAGTGATCGATACTGATGCCAAAAATGCAATCAGTAAAATTTTTGTCTGTCTGTCTGTCCGTCTGTATGTTCCTTATAACAACAAAAACTACTCGACGGATTGTAACGAAACTTGGTACAATTATTCTTCATACTCCTGGGCAGGTTATAGTATACTTTTCATCACGCTACAATCAATAGGAGCAGATTAGTGAAGGGAAATGTTGGGAAAACGGGAAAAGGTGCTCCATTTTTTAAGCTTCCGTCGCGTGTGCACCCTTATTGTTTAAAGTTACATAGAAATCATGTATGACGGAAATATTCTACATAAAATTGTCTAAAAGATATCCCGAAACAGCACATAACTATATTTTATGGTTGACTCACAATAACACGTGTAACTCCTGATAGCTTAGCAGTTTGTCATTCTGATTATATTTGTTTATTCTTACGTTTATAAACGTAAGAGTAAACAAATATTTATAATCGTTTTTGCAACATTTTTAACAACTGCTTCAGTATTATAATACTCTCACTCAAGCAGTAGTTAAAAATGTTGCAAAAACGGGGAAAATTTCCTAAATTCTACGCGGACGGAGTCGGGGGCAACAGCTAGTTATAAATATAATTAATAGAACTATTTGCTTTAAATTAAGATTAGAATTGCATTTGCAATGCTCATAGTTTTGGAGCCATTTATTAGCTAGACCATTACAACCATTGCCAGCTGAATGAGGACAAACAAAGTAATTAAACTCATCAAACGGTACAAGCTTCGAGTCAAAGCGGCTTACAGTAACTGACGGAGATAGGTATAGTAATGATCACAATATCTATACTATACTAATATTATTATTATTTTTTTTTACACTTCGCACAAATAAAATTTGTACAATGGCGGACTTAATGCCAAGGGCATTCTCTGCCCGTCAACCATTGGGTGGTGTAGAAAAGTATTCTAAAGCAGAAGAGTTTGTTTGTTTGTTTAAACGCGCTATTCTCAAGAACTACTCGTCCGAATTGAAAAATTATTTTTTGTTGGATAGTCCATTTATAGGGGAAGGCTTTAGGCTATACAACATCACGCTGCGACCAATAGGAGCGAAGCATAAGTGAAAAATGTTGCAAAAACGAGGAAAAGTTTTGTAAATTCCACGCGTACGGTCGCGGGCAGCTGCTGTAAGAGTATGGGTATTAAAAAGCAATAATTATACGAAATAGTACGTAACTTACTAATAGAAAATAATAAGATCTTCTCCCCAGCCCATTAATGTCTTACTGTTGGGCACAAGCCCTTCCACTTCGGGAAGGTTTGTAGTTTACTGTGCCACGCTGACGCTGCCTGGCGTGTTGGTTTCGGATTTAGTTTTGAATTTTCCGTCTTCCATAGTTGATGTTTACTGCTTAGGTGAGTGAAAATGTTTGGCAGGAATATAGCGACAATTAGTGTGACTCTATGTTATATATAAGACTAGCTGTTGCCCGCGACTCCGTCCGCGTGGAATTTGGATTTTTATATCCTTTCTCGGGGTCTAAAGATTGTCTGTGCCTTTCATCAAAATCGGTTGAGAGGTTTAAGCAGGAAAGCGTAACAGACAGACAGACAGAGTTACTTCAGCATTTATAATATTAATAGGGATTGGTCTACATATAAGTAAATAATAATAAATAAATAATAATAAATATTCATGGACATTTCACACAACGTCCTCTGGTCCCAAGCTAAGCTTATATGCTTGTGTTATGGGTACCAGAATACGGATAGAATACATATACTACTTTTCTTTTGTAAATACATACTTATAATACATAGAAACACCCAGACGCAGTACAAACATTTGTATGACAATTAGAAAAATCACACAAATGATTGTCCCGGGCGGGAATCGAACCCGCGACCTCTTGATCGGTAGTCCATTACATGAACCACTCAACCACGAGGCTCGTCAAACAGACATACATCGTCAACATATAAGTAAAGCAATGCAACTCCGTATTTTACATATTATTATTTGAAATGAGAAATAGTTTTAACAGAATCGACGGCGTTTTATAAGGTAAGAGAGAAAATACTAGAAAACATCGACGTAGAAATTAATACTTCAAATCAAATAATGGCAAAACAAATTGCTGATGATAATTTCTAACTGTTTATATAAAGCCTCTCTAAGTTATATAGATTGAACTAAAATTAACAAGGATTTAAAGACTCCGAATCAAGAAATGCCAAAACAATTTGTCAATGAGAATTCATTGTTGTTTTGCTTAGTGTAACCCGCTACCGAGACTGATAAATGTCCTTTCAGGGTTGCGCTGTCAATCAAATCGCGGTTGCTTGCCCACAAGATATATTGTGGACCTTAAGCCCGTTCTTGTGAAACGATTTGATGACAACGCACCCATTTTAAAATGGAGTATTGTAATGATTATCTGTTAATCCACAATAATCAACAATTACTTTTATTAATTGTAGTGACAGATTAGGAATATACAAGTTTCACTACCACGGAATGGTGTATGAGCTAGCTAAGGAATATTATTATAAAAATTAGGATCGAATGACGGAGAAATTAAGAGAATTCTAAAAATTTTATGGACATTGTTAAAGATATTTGAGTATTTTTAGTTGGCATCATAAAACCATTTTTTTTTTAATCTCCCTAGGTAACATATAAGTTATGAGAAGCAGCGCTGAACAGGGCAATAGATACTTTTTATCGGATTATTTCCTGTAATAGTTATCAGTCCCTCGACCACACAGCTTATTCGCCAAGGGGCTTTCTTGTCGATGGTAAATTAACACCCTATTTACAAGTAATAGCATGACATATAATAAAGCTAATGATGGGTGAAAACTTAACCTAACTTTTTTAGTATTGAAATTTTCGTGAGTTTGAGTCATCTTAAAAATATATATAATTATGTTACCGGCTAACACTCACTTTTAAAGGATCGATGATGTCGACCGATGACCGACATACCTGATGCTCATCATCAGGACGAGCGCGCAGCGGTGTTAACTTAACCTAACTTTACTGAAATGAAAACAACAATACAATGGTGTATTTTGATTAATCATCATCATCATCATCATCATATTTTATTGCCATAAACATAGTATACAATAAGGTGTTACAAATTTAAAGCACTTACATGTTTAGCTAATATTATAACATGCAATAACATAATGATTTTTACAATTAAAGAAATCATTAATATTGTAGAAGTTATTTTTACTTATAATTTGCCATTTATATTAATTAAAATCGTTAGTCTATAATACACAGTTTTTATACAAAGAAAGTTCAGTTAATATTGCTGAATTATGTTATTGACTCGTATCAATTTTAATTTTTGTGTCATTTTGCTGTGCACTTAGAATTGGTATCAATGTTTTTCTGTATAGAACCATAAGTTTACTATTTTGGATACATAAACAAGTTTAGGAAGACAGCGTACTCATTCTGAACTACTGAATAAAATTATATATTACCCTACTCTCAAATCGCAGGTATATCACAGGGTTATACGACGTATTTCAGAAAGGTGTAGTCATATTTGACCACCGTTACACATGGCCGGTGACTAGGCACTAGGCATGGATGAAATTACAAATACTAGTTATATTATGACTTTTATGTGTTCATAAAAGTTTAATTAATTTATTAAATTAATCGATCTTCTTTAAATACAACACTACTATGAACTCATCTTTTATCGTAAGGTTCAATCGCATTCAATAAACCTCACAGTAGACATCTCATAATTGATGCGTTTCTGGTAGTTATTTAATAGTAGGCAATAAACCAAAAAAACTTACCAACTGTATTTTTCTATGCTTAACTGTAATATTTATAATATTTAAGGCCTATCTAATGCAACTTTAAATTATGACTACACCTTTCTGCAACACGTTGTATATTGCATACTTGGAAAATTTCGCTAAAAGTATTTTTTGAAAAAGCTTTAAAATAAACTGATTCAAACAAACATCACTCCTATTAGACGTGAACTACCTCCTGTATTTACATAACTGCACCTCATGTGTGTACGATTTCATTTCAAAGGAATTTCAAAATAACCGGGTTTCGAATATCCAATGGTATTTCAATAAAGCTTGGAGATGTAGAGGGATTCAAAACTTATTTACAAAATTGAATCCCAAAGCTACCAGATTAAATCTAATTGCAACTTCAAGTATGAAATAAGTCATCATAAAAGGAGAACCCTTTAATTTAAGCCGCCCTGAAATGAGGGCTGCTGATTACTGGAAAGTTAGTTCCGCTTGTATCTCACTCTGCTTCTTTTTGGAGAATATATATCGAAACATAGTAAATAAGTTACGGCATAAGAGATAATTTTCTAGATTGAATCCGTAGATTGCAGGATTAAGCTAGGATAAGAATTTTTACCAAAAAGGTGGACTGACGACATCGCCAAATGTGCCTAAACCCGCTAGATGCAGACATTCTATGGGTGATGCCTATTTTCAGCAGTGGACATAGAAAGGCCGATGGAGGAAATAATTTTTAAATTATTGACTTTTATGATCGTGTTTCTTGCATTATATCCTAATCTTGACTTCTTGATTATGGAGGTATGTGAATCCTAATCTTAGAGACAATAGTGAAGAAAATTGACGGGGGTAAAGTCAAATCTTGTCTTTTTTTCGACATTTCGGGGACACGCTTATGCGTAATTAATTGTATGATAGTTTTAAGTGCCGCGACGCTTAAGATTAAATTGAATAACGTTGTTTATCTTGAAAACATATCTACAATAACCCTCTCCATTCTTTCAAGTATATATTCTTTCCTACATTAAAGTGCTTGTGAAAAGGATTTCCTAGGGTAAAAGTTTAAATAAGTTTAGGCGAGTTTCTCAGACCCCTTTTACGAGTGCAAAAGGGCAAAGAAGGTAAATGTTTATTCAAAGATTTTATAGATTTTTCGTTGTGAAAGGAAATAAAACTGAAGTTAATAGTTCAATTGAGTAAATCGTAGGTATATATCACAATCACGGTAGATGATGTTTTTCTCTTTCCCATTAGTATATGGTGTGGTGCACAGGAAAGCCGTCACAAAGGTTTTGCAACTAATATGCACCGTTTCATCCATGTTAACGATCACAGTTCCACTCGGTGACTTTTGACGTGATGGTGTATACATAGTAATATAATATATATATATATATTTTTACTTTAACGAAAAACATAATTGGATTAAAGCTACTACAGCCTACACAACTTTAAAGACTGGCCTCGTAGACTAGTGGTTCATGTAACGGACTGCTGTTAACGAGGTTTCGGGGTTCATTTCACGGGACAATTATTTGTGTTATATTTATGAATGTCATACAAATGTTTGTACCGCGTGTGGGTGTTTTGTTTTGTATTATAAGTATGTATTTAGAAAAGAAAAGTAGTAATGTTATGTAGTCTATCCGTATCCTAGTACACATAACACAAGTATATAAGCATAGCTAACTAGAGCTATATAGCTGCGACTAGAGTTTAAAAAAACACTTTTGATGAAAAGTTCGGGTCGACAAGAGAAATTATTTTTGAAATAGATGAAATATATAGCGCCACCATACAAAAGCGTAGCCACATAACACTGTCGGGTAAAGTATGGTAAAACCTGTTTCTGTTTTCGGACAAAGGCTACAGATTGATTGCTAATCAATCACTCTAATATCGGCATCTGACATTTTACCTTCTCTCTATGGTTCAAAGTTTAATTATTTCGTTCTAAACATAAAACTATTCGCTTACTTTGACGTGGGTTACGTTTAATTTAGGCCGGCTTACTATTTTGGGCCTTTTTGACTTAGACGAACCACACAGTAAGCGTTGCAGGTCGAACAAGTACAAACAAAGTAATTAAACACATCAAACAGTGAAAATTAAAGCTCTAAGTTTAAGTGGGTCAGTAATTGATGGAAAAATAATAACAACATGGTTATATTCTCTAAAACTTTGAGTGACTCAATTGCCTAAATAAAACCACCTTTTGCGGATGTGTATATGCGCTTAAATCCGAATAAAACCGTGATATTTTTGTAATAATTATTCACGTACATTTCTGTTGATACCTATAGGTACCGGATTCAGTCATTCTTTAATAAATTTGTGTCACACATAAATAAAATAAATAGTAATCACCATTATTATAAAGAAAATTGTGATAAATCAAATGTTTATTAATTTCAAAATTAATTAATTTAATTTTAATTACAAAGAGATATTATTGCTTCCAAAGGCAATTAAACAGATTATTATTAATCTTGTGTATTGGACAATGAAATAAATTTCATCATATCTTAACAGCTATACACCTAATCTAGAATCAATGCATCCTATATAATTAAATAATTTGCTTTGACAGGATTCCAATTATCCAAGTTTTACTTAGGTACCTATATTGGAAATAAATAGCTGTAAATTGATAAGTTCATCCATCAGCTTTTCTGCTAGATATATAAACCTCTCCCAAATGTACGCAAACCATACTGTCTTGTGCCGTTTGCATTTAGTCACTGCTGGCGATCTTGATGATACCTACTGTCACGTCACCTTGTTGGGTGCTGGTTACGCGGCGTCGCCTCGTCCAACACTTAGTCGCCACTCGATGACCTTCCTTCCCCAACAATCATCGGCTCGTGGAGCTATATAGCCCAACTATAGGCACTTCAGTGTGCTAGCTTTTCATAATAACAGCTTATAAAATTTGTTATAGTCCGAAAAGCTAGTACGCTGAAGATAGCGAGTTATATTACGTTATCGTAGATCCAAAGAAGAACTCGACTCTATGCTTGGACGACTCTCTGTTTTGTTATAAGAATGGTATTCATTTAGGTACATAAACCTAAGTATAATTTAATTGGCACATCTTACAGAAACAATCAGCTAGTATATATAAAAATACGATAAAACTGTTAACATTTTGTTTTTTGTTCATGATACAATAAAGTTTGATGTAGGCCTTAGACATGATAATAATAAAATTTTCCCGTTCTTTATACTCAAGAATTCCATCATAGCGAGCGGATGCCACGAGTTTTAAAAAGTAAATTGCTCAACGTTTTTCTTTCAATACACGTTTGAAGGTAAGTTTAATTTAGGGCTGATATTTCTACCCTTCTAAAAAAATTATTTTAAATAAAGTATTAACAGCAAATTATAAAGTCTGACACATCGTGAAGTCTTTGTTTTCATTAACGATATAATTAACTAAACCACTAAAATAACAAAAATGAATTATACGCTTTTTAACTTTTGCAAATAAAAATTAGAAAAATATTCTCTACATTGTGTTTGATGATTAAATATTTTGTAATAAATCAATTGCAAAATTAATAAAGTATTTATTTTTCTTTTGTATTCACTTATTTTATTTCGAACTTTTTTTCACAAGTGTTTCCATTATCACTAGGTCGGACGCAATTATTTCTACATACATTTTATTAACGTGACAACCCTAAGACGAAACCTCCCGCAAAGCGCTTTGTGCGGTCTTTGATTGGCAGACGACAAACCAAAATACAACCATTTTATTGACGTTGAATATACCTTGTAAATTTTCTAAACACATTTTATTATCGCATTAACAATATTTCTCAGGCACTGCTGATATTTTGTTACGTGATTGATTTTGAAAGCGTCGTGAAATTAATTAAAACTATAGCTTGTACGAGAATTAGAAATGCTAATTGACGTTTGTACTGTGTAGCTAGGTAATTGCACTTTTGAAATAGTTATGTCTTCCAACCGTAATAAAACGAAAAATTATTATTTAGCAGATATTATTCATTTCTGTGTGACTTTTAATCTAGCAAGTTCTTATGTATTACGTCTCAGGTAATAACTTATATATTACTTTATATAACTTTATTGAATGTAGGTATATCAAGCCATTGAAATGAATCAAACACTAAATTTACAACCATCAAATAAGTAACGACCACTGCAACCCTGGGTATAACTTTATTTCTGAGATTTGCGCGTACAAACTCACTCGGGTGAACGAATAACTAATTATTTTACAAGAATGCAGCATGGTGCCATGCTCGCCAGAATCATAGAACAGCGCATCGAGAATCAAACAATGACTATCCACAAAATGGCGAAATTTTTACTGTGTTTTTAAGACATGTTTACATAACTTCATATTATAATAAACAACGCCGTGATTCCTAGTTACATGCGTACGACTTTACAGGCTATAATCTAGTACGACATATTTCTTTTCGATTCAAATAATCGATATTAATCGGTATAAAAAATTACGGTTGGCCATCACTGTTGCAAAAATGTGGCAGCATTATTTTCAAGTTTGACATTAGCAACTGTCAAATCACATTACATTTACAATTCTGGGACGGATAATAGATGTCGCGCGCGACTTTGTACGTATCGAATTTAACATCACTAGGTACTCATAGCCTATAGCACTTACAGAGACTGTAGGTTCGTATTAGTGAAAACAATTTTAGGATCGGACCACTACTTTCGGAGATTACTCTCAACCTACCTACTACAAACTTAAAAATAGTAAAGAAATCTTACTGAAAATCAATATTAGGAATTAGAGTCAACGTAACAAAGTAGTATATAGTAATTTGTAGCAGTCAGAAAATATTCTACTTCTTCTAGATGAGAAAAAAGTTTGTTAGAATAGCCCTAAGTAACAATTTGTTGATGAGATACAAGCGTGAAGAGCTTTGGTAGAGCCGTTTTGTTGGTCTGAAATAATGACAACGTTAACAGAAATAGATCAAATATTATATCTCTGTAATTTTGTATTTTATTACATACTAGCTGTTGCCCGAGACTTCGTACGCGTGAAATGTAGAAATCCATCCTTAACAAACAGAAGTTTACTCTTCTGCTCAATAGATATAGATATACCCGCGACTTCGTACGCTTGGAATTTAGAAAGGTTTTTCCCGTTTTTGCAACATTTTTCACAAATGCTTCTCTCCTATTAGTCGCAGCGTGATGTTATGTAGCCTTCCCAATAAATGGACTATACATAACAAAAAAATTTTTTTATTCAAGCCAGTAGTTCCTGAGATTTGCACGTTCAAACAAATAAACAAATTCTACAGCTTTATAACATTAGTATAGAAGTATAGATTAGTCTTCAAATATGACCTATCTTTTAAATTAGATAATTGTCTTTTAATCTACAAAAATATGTGTTTCTTTACATTTGCATGCCATATAAATAGCCGAGACAAGCATGAAGAAAACACTTATGGTCTTATTCATAATGACTTATCGTAGGTTTAAAAGTTCGCGAAAATTTTCAAAACTTGTGATTTTTAATAGTCTTTTTACGCTAAAACGTTTATTATCTCTCCGATAAAATCTCTGTTTAAACCTCCGATAAGTCATTATGAATAAGATCATCTATACATATAATAAATCTGTAGAAAAGTCATTTTTGTACATTGAAGAAATTGAAAAAAAAAATAGCCAGTGTGTGAAAAGATAACTAACAGAACCCATTTCCATCATTTTTGAAATTTTTGTCTGTTTGTCTGTTTATATGTTTGTTTGTGCGCACATCACGTAAAATCTACGAATTAAATGCAGACAATGTTTATATACAAAAATTATACGTAACTTGAGGTATAACTTAGTTTTTGTTTCATCGAAATCGGTTCACTCTATCACAAGATATGATTAATTTAGTGAGTTCAAGAAGTAAAATATTACGTTACGAAATTCTGTATAGTACTTGCAACGGCATCTTAAGACTAAAAATAGAACTAATGTTGATAGTTGAAATCCAAATCCGATAGATGGCGTTGTGCAAATGACGTCATTTTCTGAATCGCGGTGTTAAGATTTTCCGCGCGAGAATGACCTCAACCGTGTTTACATGACCAATTGGGTTTCGTTTGGTGTCTTAAAAGTTCTTGAGTGTGTCGTAAACGGTCTTTGGTTGCTTGGCAAATGATGAATGTTCTAAATTGGTCGAAAGTAATTAAGTAAATAAGTAATAAGTATTGGCTCTTTCTTTGGTTTCGTTTGGTCATTGGTTTGGACTTTTGGAGTACGAAGTAAAAATTGTATCTTATTTACTTCGTAATCTTAATAGTGCCAATCGTTTTACAGTTGGTGTTGCCAATTCGTTAAGTCACGACCACGAACAGACGATTCGTTGTCATACTAGACTGTTCGAAGCGCCGTTCTTTTAAGTTTGTAGGCTATTCGGTCATAAGTGTTGTTGGTTTTGTTTATTGCTTTAATTTTCATTGAAAATGCCTCAAAGAAAAAAAACAAACCTTTCGCTACGTAGCCGAAATGCGAAAAGGATGAGACTTAGTAGGTCTCAGGAATCGGAAGAAGATCGTGAAGCACGGTTATCTGCTAACCGAGAGCACATCGCTCTTTCACGTGAATCTGAAACGTTCACCGAAAGGGAGTCACGTTTAAGTTCACAAAGAACACGAACCGCGACTTTGCGGTCTCAAGAGAGCATGGAGGAACGCGAAGTACGGCTGTCAGCTGTTCGAGAGAGAAATGCCCTCTCACTAGAGTCCGAGACTTTCACCGAAAGGGAGTCACGCTTAAGTTCGCAAAGAACTCGGACCGCGACTTTGCGTTCTCAAGAGAGTATCCAGGAACGCGAAGTCCGGCTGTCTGCTGATCGGGAGCGTCACTCTCTCTCACGCGAATCAGAGACTTTCACAGAAAGGGAGTCACGCTTAAGTTCGCAAAGAACTCGGACCGCAACTTTGCGTTCTCAAGAGAGTATCGAGGAACGCCAGGCACGTCTTTCATCTGACCGAGAGCGTCACGCTCTCTCCCGCGAGTCTGAATCTCTCTCACAAAGAGAAGAACGATTACAAATAGCTAGACATAACTATGTAGGTGTACAAAGAAACAATGAAAGTTATCTTGCATCTGAAAGGGAAAGAATAGATGAACTAAGACGAACAGAAACAGCAGAACAACGTCAATCTCGCCTAGAAATGGAACGAGCTCGATACTATATGAATAGAGAAACAAATAGCGAAGCTGATGAGTCCATGGAATATGACGATACAAATATTTTATTACCTTGGGACAATAGGGAAAAATCAGGATTCACATATTCGTCTAGAATTAATTATGCTGGCTTTACTTTCGTGGGTGACATGAGAGAACTTTATAATTTTTGTCATGCTTTGAAATGGAGGAAAGAGACAAACGGAATGTGCTGCTCAAATGGAAAAATTGTTCTTCCAAATTTCCAAGATCCACCACACTTACTTAAAAGTCTCCTTAATGGCGATCATCCCCAGTCGAAAAATTTTTTAGATAATATTCGTTTATATAACAATGCTTTCCAAATGACTTCCTTTGGGGCAAAACAAATAACGGAAGGACCGTTCATGCCAACTTTCAAAGTGCAAGGTCAAGTTTATCACCTTATTGGATCTTTGCTGCCAGAAAATGAGCCCAAATTTCTCCAAATTTATTTTGTATCCGATTACACGCAACAGCTCAATGTTAGAAATAACAATTTTCCCCAGCTCAATGCCGATCTTTTGGCTCAACTTCAAGAATTGCTGCATCACGTTAACCAGTACGTTCGTGAATTCAAAGCTGCATTGGAGTCAATTCCACAAGGCAGCAATGATTTCAAAATTGTTATAAGTGCCGATAGATGTCCTGTGGGTGAACACCGCGGAAGACACAATGCACCCGTCGCAGATGAAGTTGCAGTTGTTTTAGTCGACCAGGAGTGTGAGAGGCGTGATATCGTGTTGCGTACTCGCGACGATCGTCTTCAACGCATTTTAGAAACCCACCGAGCTTACGACGCCCTGCAATATCCACTAATTTATTGTCATGGTGAAGATGGGTACAATTTTGGGCTGTACCAAGTGAATCCTACTACGAGAGTCACTAATTTTCAAAAAAAAATATCTGCTCAACAATACTATTCCTACCTTTTACAAATAAGGCAAAACAGTTTCGTATATTTGCAACGATTTCGTGGTTTGTTCAGCCAATTTATTGTGGACATGTAT
Source organism: Orgyia antiqua (assembly GCA_916999025.1). Taxonomy (NCBI): domain Eukaryota; kingdom Metazoa; phylum Arthropoda; class Insecta; order Lepidoptera; family Erebidae; genus Orgyia; species Orgyia antiqua. Next base: position 29,796,974 of record OU779862.1, read on the forward strand.
GCAAAAATAGAAACTGAACGTTTAGTTTATATTCGCACTAACCAGCGACGGTTACGCGCTGAAGAATACGTGCACTTGCGGGACGCCATGCAATCAGATAGTAACGTCGATAACTTGGGTCGATTGGTTATTTTGCCATCCAGTTTCATAGGCGGTCCGCGGTATATGCATGAACGAACGCAAGATGCTTTTTGTTACGTCCGTAAATACGGCCGGCCAGACCTTTTTATAACATTTACAACGAATCCAAAGTGGACGGAGATTTGTCAGGCACTTCTCACAGGACAGGCGTCATACGACAGACATGACATTATTGCTAGGATTTTTCATTTAAAACTTAAAGTCTTGATTAATCTACTTACAAAGGAGAAAGTTTTCGGTTCAACTCTTTGTTTTATGTATAGCGTCGAGTGGCAAAAGCGTGGTTTACCCCACGCGCACATTCTTCTGTGGCTGGAAGAAAAAATTCGTCCCGATGCTATAGACAGTGTCATAAGTGCAGAATTTCCAGAGTATAACGCAGATCCAATTTTGCATGACATAGTAAAAACACATATGGTTCACGGGCCATGTGGCGTCTTAAACAGGGAATCACCGTGCATGAAAGATGGTCAATGCTCAAAAAAATACCCCAGAGCACTTAAAGAACTGACTATGGCTGGGGAAAATGGGTATCCGCAATACCGGCGAAGATCACCGTCACAAGGTGGTTTCACAGCTACTGTCAGAATCCGTGGACAAGAAATAATTTTAGATAATAGATGGGTGGTACCGTATTCTCCAGTTTTATCAAAAGCTTTTCAAGCACACATTAATGTTGAAATTTGTAGTAGCGTCGAATCTATAAAATATATATGTAAATATGTTAATAAAGGTAGTGATCAAGCCATGATAGCACTGAGAAATAACAACCAATTTGATGAAGTTACAAGGTATCAATCTGGCCGATACATAAGCTCTTCGGAGGCAGTTTGGCGCATTTTGAGTTTCCCTATTCATGAAAGGTATCCGCCAGTCATCCATCTTGACGTGCATCTGGAAGGCGGGCAGCGAGTTTACTTTCAGCCAGAAAATGTGGCAGAAAGAATGAACAACCCAAGACCAACCACCTTGCTCGCATTCTTTCGCCTTTGCGAAAGAGACAATTTCGCTAAGTCTCTGTTGTACAATGAAGTGCCACATTATTATACCTATAACAAGCAGCAAGGTGTTTTTAATCGCAGGAGACGTGGAACTGCTGTAGAAGGTGAGTCTGGCATTTTTAAAGAACACGTGATTGGAAGAGTATACACGGTGCACCCAAATAATGCAGAGTGTTATTATTTACGCCTTCTTCTTCACACAGTGCGAGGACCTACTTCTTTTACTGAGCTCCGCAAAGTGGACGATGTAGAATATCCCACATTTCAAGCTGCTTGCCGCGCACGGCATTTATTAGATGGCGATCAGCATTGGGATGATGCTTTAGCCGAAGCATGCGTCAGTGATAGTCCACATCGTTTGCGCCATTTATTTGCCATTTTGTTGACATTTTGTGGCCTATCGGACGCTGGGCAGTTGTGGCAAAAATATAAAGACGCGTTTGCCGAAGATTTTTTGAGACAGCAAAATATTAATAGTGAATCTTCTGACCAAGTACGTGAAAGCTGCCATAATAGGTCTTTACTGGCTTTACAAGATATAGTTACAAGTATAGGAGGGAACCCCCTCAGTCAATACGGCTTGCCGACACCAACAATTGGTGGAGAACGAATTAATAGGGAGTATGCATCTGAAATAAATTACAACCCAGAAGAGTTAGCAGAAATATTGCGAAATGGTTGTTCAAATTTGACGTCAGAACAACGTCAAATCTTTGATAGAGTATGCTGTAGTGTAGAACATTCAATAGGAGAAATACTGTTTTTAGATGCACCTGGTGGAACAGGTAAAACTTTTCTCACTAAAGTTATCTTGGCTCAAATAAGGAGCCACAACAAAATTGCCCTTGCCGTCGCCTCCTCAGGAATAGCTGCCACTTTATTACCAGGAGGAAAAACTGCACATACAACATTTAAAATACCAATCGACTTGGAGCGCACAGAAAACCCTGTTTGCAACGTGTCTCGCAATAGTGATAAAGCAATGGTTTTACGCGATTGCGCCCTTATCGTTTGGGACGAGTGTACGATGGCAAATCGTAAAGCTGTGGAAGCTGTAGATAGAACGTTGCGAGATATAAGACAAAATGACCGACCGATGGGAGGCTTAACGGTGCTATTCTGTGGAGACTTCAGGCAGACACTCCCTATAATACCCAGAGGAACGAGGGCCGATGAAATAGGTGCCTGTTTAAAGAGCTCTATTTTATGGCGTAGTGTCATATTAACTTATTAGAGCTTTAATATGCGAGCATATTTGGGAGAAGACGCAAACGCGCAGGTCTTCTCAAATTTACTACTTGAAATTGGTAACGGCACATACCCGACTCAAGAAGGTGGTAAAGTAACTTTAGTCGAAAGCCTGTGTTCTTCTGTTGCCTCACAGCAGGAACTCATTTCCTCTGTATACGGAGATCCATCAGAGATCTCGAACCATGACGCTGCTTGGCTATGCCAACGAGCTATTTTGGCACCTCGCAACGATCAAGCAGCATCAATAAATTCTCAAATATTGCTACATGTTCCTGGAGAAAGTAGGGAATATTTATCTATTAACACGGTTTTGGAAGAAGGAGATGCCACCCACTATCCAGTAGAGTTTTTAGACTCTCTAAATACACCTGGTCTTCCAGCACACAAAATTTATTTAAAAGTCGGAGTACCAATCATTCTACTCAGAAATTTAAGCCCACCAAAACTATGCAATGGAACTCGGCTGAGAGTAACAAATCTCCAACGAAATGTCATCGAAGCCGAAATATTAACAGGTTGCGGCTCCGGTGATGTTGTTTTCATTCCTAGGATACCCATTATCCCCAATAATTTTCCGTTTACTTTCAAACGTGTGCAATTTCCTGTAAGCCTCTGTTACGCTATGACTATTAATAAAGCCCAAGGCCAGACGTTATCCGTTGCGGGTGTAGACCTTACTTTTGATTGTTTTTCACACGTCCAACTCTATGTTTCTCTATCACGTGTTAGCAACCCAAACAACCTTTTTGTATATGCTCCGGGTAATTCCACCGCTAACATAGTATATAGAGAAGCATTAACGTAATCAACTATACCAAAGTCAGGTCTCTTATCTAAATCATCAAAAAGGTGATATACTCTATATCTAAACGACGTTGTTTTGTTTTCGACAACCACGCAAACGAAGTTGCGGGCACAGCTAGTTAGACATAACACATGTCTACTAAACCATGTTTTTTTTGTCCAGTTCGTATGTGTGTTCGTAGATAATATATAGCAATATTTAACGATTTCAATATTTCAGAGGCTGTGGGCTTTGCGGACACGATACGAGTCTGAAGCGCTGCTGACACCTTTCCACCCTGACTAATGTTGTTCATTAATAACCTTAGTAATTAATTGTTTGCATGTCCGTCGAAGAAAAGTCCTATCTCGTAAATTCTCTCGTATAATTTAAATTAACGTGCTAAAGCCCATACAAGCTACATAAAAATGATAAATATTTTAAACAACAACAAATAGATACAAATTTTAACGTTAAAATGATCTAACAACATCTAATTTGTTGGTTTTAATTGTTGATAATCGTCACTCGATTGAGTGTATATTGTATTTTTACGTACAACGCCATCTATCGAGAATGTTTTGCAACAATGGTGGCCTAATTAGATTATTGAAAGCACGACCGCAATAACCTCAGTTGGCAGAGCTACGGAACGGTATTCCGAGGTCATGGGTTCAAGTTCCGCTTGCGGTAATCACTTTTTCCACCATAATTTAATTTATTTAAGAGGATACCAAAATAGCCTCGTGCATTTTTCTACGTACGAAGTTTTCATTTTTTCTTTAGATTGAATGGCTAGAGCTCTAATTTTTAAGTATATGTTTTTTCAATATATAATCTAGGATCGCATAAACTCAGAAACGCGATTGAAAAAAGTTTTCTCGATAGAAAATCTTAGCGAAACAACCTCTCTCATTTTTTATTTTTTTCATTTGTCGGTCTATTATCGCGTATTAACTAATGAAATAACTTTAAAAACATAAGTAACTATTATATATAGAAACACGTAAATCATAATTAAAATATATTTAGTAGATTTTGAGTAAACAAAAAAAAAATCCCTAATTCTTCATTTTCTATACCTACTAGCTGTGTTAATAGGTACATGTCGACGATAATATTGATGTAGGCCCTTAAGTAAAAGCATAGCATGTCAATGCATGCTGTCAATGCATGCATGCAAGATTTTATTATAGTTCATTTCATTGACTCTGTTTATATTATTACTTAATCTACTAATTTATTTTATACTACTCATTTCCACTTATTTTATATTATTTTCTCTTTTTATTTACTTACGAGTACGAGTACTCATAGTTACTCTTTTGATGAGTGATTTATTATAAAGCGGAAGAGTTTGTTTGTTTGTTTGAACGCATTAATCTCAGAAACCACAGGGCCGATTAGAAAAATTCTTTCAGTGTTATATAGGGCATTTATCGAGGAAGGCTTTAGGCTATATAACATCACGCTACGACCAGTAGAAGCGAAGCAGTCGTGAAAAATGTTGCAAAAACGGGGAAAATTTTCTAAATTCCACGCGTACGGAGTCGCGGGCAACAGCTTGTAATATACATAATTAATAAGTTTAAAATAAAATCGCAAAATATAATGAAACCTAACACATACTAATAGCGTTAATTGAATAAAATAATAACAAAAATAAGAAGTGGTAAAGGTCAAAATAAGCCCAATAATCTTGTAAAAGTTGATGAAGGTAATATTACACTCTTGATGCGGATGTTCATCCTATTGCTTCGGTGGAAGTGTACTTAAGCGAAATGGATCGTAAAATATATGACACTTCAGGATATACGTATGAAAGCAGTCCCGTACACTGGCCACTTATAAAAAATGTCGGCTTAATTCAGCACGTCATTCCGCTTCCCTTTTCATCATAAATAAAAACGATGCGATGGTGAAATACTTGAACCGAGAAAAACTTCGAAGCAGTAATTATTTTTTTATATTTATATTAGGCTACGGTTACTGGGGCTTAATAACAACCCACTTAACTTCTCGACAGATAAATGATGTAGATTATATCAAAAACTGTAGAGTATCAAAATCGATAGTAGATGGTACCTACGTAATTGCAATCGAATTCTTTGTAAGAATTTTTTACGTTATTTGGATAACTTCTTGATTTCTGAGATCTAAGTCATCAATCAAAAAGTTCCAAAAATATTGTTAATACTACACAATATAATTATTACTTACATATATATACATATATAATTATATTATAAATATACATATATTGTAAATATAGGAGTAGTCCTATGCGAATATGCAAGTATGATGTTAAATAAGTGAAATATAATTACTGATTTGAATTAAATGAAATTTGGTAGAGACGTAGTTTAGCAGCCCGGAAATGGACATAGGCTACTTCTTATATAAAAAAGATGATTCCAAATTCCAAGCATACGAAGTCACGAGTAATGGCTAGTAAAATTTTAAAAGCAAATGCATATTGTACTGGTCAAAACATACATTTTGTGCACGTCATCACTTTTCAAATTTATCTTAACAATGAAAGTGAAAAAAGTAAGGTGTGTGAACTCCCTATTCAGCACAAAGGTGGGGAAATATGCCTATAGAAAAAATAGTGACTGAGTAAAAATAAACGTCATACCCTAACTTATAATAACATTAATGTGTGCTTTTAAAAGGACCACAATGCAATAAAAAAATTTATTTAAAAAAATTACGTACCTAATACGTAATGTTTTAATATCATTTGTACCTTCGTTATGTTTTTCTTGCTGATCTTATTGTTATTCCTTTACACTTACGCGACACAAAAATCAAATAAAAATGGTTGTTAACTACTGATTTTGTGTAGATTTGAAACACAAATAAACATCATTAAAGCTGGAAAATAGTATATATATGTCGGCTAGGCGTAAAGGACATGGGTTTTAAAAGAATATTAAAGTGTTTATAACCAATTTGTAGGTATACGAAATTAGTTCTTGATTTACTTATGCCCAATTAGTTAGTTAAATCTCATTTAGATTAGTATCTGATTAATGTCGAGATATTAACTAAGAATATGCCCTAAAGATATTGAAGATTACATAACTCTTATCATGGCCGTAATATTAAGATTGTATTATGTCGCAACTCCCCCACTACCCCCACTCGCAAGTTGCTTTAAATACGATAGGCGAACGTGGCTGAGGTTCAGTATTATTCGAGAATTCGTGCTGTATACATCACGGCGTATTAGTGTGTGTGTAGAAGTTGGTATTGTACGAGTCGTCGCGCTGCTCAATCTCCGACGTATCGGCATTGAGCTGGTCCTTATAGGCGTCGGCGCGGCGTGTATCTGTGTGCGCGTGTGTACGTGTATTGTGTAAAGTCGTCATGTACGTGTTTGCGCGTACATGTATTCCTCATTGTGTGAACGTAGTGATGATTCTTCGTTGCGAGGCTTGGGCACTGGCTATAAGGGGTTGATGTGGAGGCCAGTTATCCTTATAAGTGTGCAAGAGTATGATAGATTGAGGTGTGAATATCGGTAAGACAGTTCTTACGCTATGTGCTCGGATTCCTGTTCAGGCCTCTGGTCTATTCTCCGACATCAGAAGTGGGATAAGAACTACACGTAGCCCACATAGTGATCGCGAGGGTTTGGGAGTGTATTCGTAAAAATATAGGTTAACAGTGAACAGTGTGCGAAAATAAGTAGTCATGATTTTTTATCCATGGTCCTATCGAGGATTGGTAGTAAAATAGTGCGTAAGAAATGGTGATAGTGGCAAGGAATTTAGTGTCCGAAGCAGCAGGCACGTGAGTACTGAACGTCGTATTCGGTAAGCAATATTTTTTTACTATAAGTGAGTAAAATGTTTAAAAGTAAACGAAAGTGGGTAGCACAAACCGCAAAGAATATTTGGGCGTTAATCTAATTTACATGCAATGTTTGTTTCAAGTAAAATGTCGAAGTTATTTATAAATAGAGATGTTAAAAAGAAAGAAACATAAAGCTATCTGAAATGTTACGATATGCCTAGTCTATAAATTTAATGCTTAGGTACAGTGAGAAATTATTAACAGAGATATTTTGATATACGTTATGAACAGATATTGTTGAATACTGAAGATACGAGTATATTTCGATGCGCACTAGATATACTTTGGGGAAACATTACGTGATAGCAATCGTATTATAAAAGCAGAAGTAGGTAACTGCCTGATTAAAATTCAGTATGTGATATTTAATATGTGCAAGGAAATAGGTAACCTATAGAGTTCACTCGTTTAATGTTTGTCACTGAACGATTCATAGATCACTACAGTTCATACATCTGTGATCAGAGTAATATTTTCATAAAGAGCAGAATAAGTTTAGTAATGGCGCCACATACTTTCAGTCGGATCGGTGCATATCAATAACCGAGTAGTTATTCAGTCAGTTCTTTTATGTAAATACTGCCAGGCAAACTTAACGTAGGTAGGTACTTGGTTTGTTCTACCGCCTTTGGTATGTGAAAGGTGTTGCCAGTATAGAAATATTTGAAAAGGATTTAACATTCGTTAGAAAACCTAGTAATTGTGTGGGCGTAATCTAAAACGAGAAAGCATCTTGAGAATTATTTTATTCTTTATAAAACGGATAATCACGTTTTTTCCTGAAGTGTACCAAAGGGATGCAAAGTCAAAAAAAAAAATTAAAAAAAAAATAAATAATAATAATAACAAATTGATATGAAACTATTTTTGATAAAACATTATCAATTTAGTTTGGCTGTATGAGACAATTCCTCTGCGTTACTTAAGGGTGATGTATTAGTTTCCTACCGTCATGGTGTTTTATAAAATACTTCTGTAAGTACCGTCAGTGTTATGAAAATACAAAGTTACTCCAATTGTGGGACCTTTAAAACCACATAATAATTACGATTGTTTTGTAATATGCGTGTGTGTGTTCAACATGTATCATACATGTACTCTTAGTAGAAAGAGCGGGACAAAAATGACTTATTTTAACACTAAATTTGAACTGGTTTATTATGATTTAAAATAATGTTGTAAACAGTAATGTGACATAGTAAAGGACATAGAGGCTGTGTCTGTCGTGAGATATTTTGTGTTTGCTTATTCTATCGTTTTATTTAATGTAGTTACTCGTGCCGAGATAAATCATTGAAAGTTTACAATTAAGTTTAAAGTGATATTGTACGCAAAATACCTACTGGTAAGTGAAAAAGAGTTTTAAAATTTTGAAGTTAGTGTGAAAAGTGCTTTGTGGTAGATAAAACACCAACCTTTGTGAAGTAAGTTAATTCGAATCGATTAAGTTATTTCGTGCTTTCGTAAATAATAAACTGACACCCTAATTAACATTGACGTGACCAGAGAGTTAGTGAGGATAAATTTAGATCACGTTATCTAAAGATGTAGGGCTTATACCTGTTACTAGTTAAATGTAGGTGATATGAGTACTTAAACTGAGTGATGAGTACAACAGAGCGTTTACAATTTTAGAACTTTCAGTTTGAAACTTTAGTATTGTTGTCGTTTGTCAAATTTGTTTTTGACTCTTGTAATCTACTTAAAGGTCAGGTAAGTTCATGAAGACATATGTAATGTATGGTACCAAGTGTTAGCTTTAAACAAATTGAATATAGACTACAGTGACGGATATACGGTTTACCACCAGATAATCGTATGACCGCGGAGTTTGCTGCGTGGTGCTTTTACTAGACTATAGCTACCTGGAACCGCTTTAGATTTTAGAGAGGTTTTTTTGGCTAACTATAATACTATGCGCCTTTAAACTTGATGATGAAAGCAATATCCAAAGCAGCCATGTGTGTAGGCTTAACACCCACTTGAGTTACACGAAGGTAAGGTTGAAAGATCTCTTGGACATTTATCTTCTACATATTAACTTTCAACAGTAATTAAAGAGGAAGGTTTCTCGATTCAACCGTGTTTATGCTTTTTCGTCGTTTGTGAATCGATATTGGTGATACATTTTTTGAGGAAAGATATTTCAAAGGCGGTACAGCGGAGGTCACCGACGCGACGCCTTAAAGAATTTTACTTGTGCAAGGCCTACTTAAATAGTGCTTATGGTTGGTGGTCAATGGCGTCTTTAACAGTGGATGCGACTGTGGTATTACGCGATGACCTGACGATAATTTTATGATACCCAATAATTTTGTTTGACGAATACTTTAAATCTTTGAGAGGTGCGTGTGTGGTGTGGCTTTGAGGGATAAATAAATGGATAACCATGGACGTTTCACGCAGCGTCCTCTGGTCCCAAGCCGAGCTTATTGTGCTTGTGTTGTGGGTACCAGAATACGGATGGAGTGCGTAAGTTGCTTTTCTTTTGTAAATATACACTCGTGATACACGGTAGAGGCCCGGACGCGGGACAAACGTTTGTATGACATTTGTAAAGATCACACAAATGATCGTCCGAGGCAGGAATCGAACCCGCGACCTCGCGGGCGGCGTTCCGTTGTATGAACTACCGGACGACGAAGCCCGTCGATAGATTGGGAGATGGAGTTATGAAGGGATGTTGCGGTCTGAAGGAGGGCGAGGTGGCCCAGGCAGGAGGGCGAGGTGGCCCAGACAGGAGGGTGAGGTGGCCCGAAATAGGGAGTGGAGTGGCATAGTGGCCCAAAATGTGGATGCGAGGTGTCAAAAACGGAACGGCTAGGTGGCCCAAATGTTAGTTCGCGAGGTGGCATAATAAAGTAGTGAAGTATGACTAAAAGGCCACAACCTAATACATGGCCGTGGTTATTTAGAAATTGTCTATTGTTATTAGTTACTTAGTACTATAGTAAGCAACATGCTAAACACTTGTTAAACCACTTGTGAAAAGGTCACTAACTAAATTGAGGAAGTGTGCCTTATTGAATTGTCCTTTTAATTATTTTTAACACTCTTTTATATGTTCGGTGTGTGTCTGTCGGTGTATTTCATTCAGAGTCGCTGGAGTGGCTCGTTGCAGTGTCACTGTGAGCACACTTGTGTGTTTGGTTATGCACGTAATAATTTTGTTGTGTATGAGTGGACTCACCAGGATTGTTGTTTCTCCGGTATGCCTTTCATATACAGTCGGATAGTTTCACATAGGATCGCTTTGTTTAAAGAATCAGATGGGAATGTTTTGGTTGTTTGCTAAGATTGTGACAGCATTGTGACGGCGCAGACTTGTGTCTCTGATGGCACGGGCTTTCAGCTTTTTTTGTGGGTGGGAGGCATAGAATTATTTTGTAGCTAGAATAGCGACTCGGCACTCCGGGTCGGGCCGCTTCTTTTTAACGCACTTATATTGGTTCGGTAAGTGTCTGTTAATGTCGAATTGATCTGAAGGTTTGCACACGTTTTGGGTATCGATGGCGGTGCAGTCATTTGGAATGGTATTCGGATTTTCAAGCGTGTTTTTAGGTTTTTGAACTAAGTAGATTATTCTATGCGAAAGTGACGCGGACAGATGCAGGATGGACGAGCGGTTGTATGAATAGTTTTGTATATTCCAATCAAACCCAAGTTTATTATCGCCCGAGGACGGTCGCTGGTCAGAATGGCCGTGTCGGCTAGGCGTAAAGGACATGGGTTTTAAAAGAATATTAAAGTGTTTATAACCAATTTGTAGGTATACGAAATTAGTTCTTGATTTACTTATGCCCAATTAGTTAGTTAAATCTCATTTAGATTAGTATCTGATTAATGTCGAGATATTAACTAAGAATATGCCCTAAAGATATTGAAGATTACATAACTCTTATCATGGCCGTAATATTAAGATTGTATTATGTCGCAACTCCCCCACTACCCCCACTCGCAAGTTGCTTTAAATACGATAGGCGAACGTGGCTGAGGTTCAGTATTATTCCAGAATTCGTGCTGTATACATCACGGCGTATTAGTGTGTGTGTAGAAGTTGGTATTGTACGAGTCGTCGCGCTGCTCAATCTCCGACGTATCGGCATTGAGCTGGTCCTTATAGGCGTCGGCGCGGCGTGTATCTGTGTGCGCGTGTGTACGTGTATTGTGTAAAGTCGTCATGTACGTGTTTGCGCGTACATGTATTCCTCATTGTGTGAACGTAGTGATGATTCTTCGTTGCGAGGCTTGGGCACTGGCTATAAGGGGTTGATGTGGAGGCCAGTTATCCTTATAAGTGTGCAAGAGTATGATAGATTGAGGTGTGAATATCGGTAAGACAGTTCTTACGCTATGTGCTCGGATTCCTGTTCAGGCCTCTGGTCTATTCTCCGACATATATATAATAGTATATATAGTATCATATTAAAATTGAGGCATTGCATAAGTGAAACTCCTAAAATTAGAAGAGAGTTATTAGACTGCCGGGAAAGTTTTATTATTACTTACTTGAGTTTAAATATTTATAACAATGATTATGACAATAGCAGTGTACCAACGAACAATGTATTTTTTTTTTCTCAAGCGACGCAATAAGTAAAATATAATGGTAAAAAGGAAAACACGCCCAATCGCACTACCTACTATTGTTGTACCCGACCTTTGTCCATTTTGAGACCACTATGTACTGTGACTAAATATAACCCTCTTTTTAAAACGCAATTCACGTATCACATGTATAAAGAATAACAAAACAACAAGCTTAATCACTACAAAACACAAATCCCAAATTATTACAAATACATTTACTCCAAAAGCCAACCATTTTATTCAAAATGTTTATGTATTTCGTGTCAATAAAGGTACAACAATGACCCAGCCCAAAACAAATGCAAAATAAACTCAATTAAATAAACATCACGTATATACTTTACGCACATTGAACATGAACTGGCCTTCGTATTCACAAAACTCTACCTCATATGAGTACAAATTCATTTCAAAGGAATTTCTAAACAACCGGATCCCGAGTTCCCAATGGTATTTCAACAAAGCTTGGAACTTGTAGATGTATTCCAAATTGTTTACAAAATTCAATCCTGAAGCTTCCAGGCAGATTAAATCAAATTTGGACTTCAAGGTAAGTCTGAAATAAGTCTCCATAAAAGGGAAACCTTTGATTTAACCCGCCCCAAAGTTGTGACTCCTGATTGCCTGAAAGTTTGGCTCGCTTGAAACTCGCACTGTCTTTTCGTCTCCAAACACAAATTGAAAAACAAGTAAATGAGTCATGGCATAAAAGTGACTACTGGGATCCAGTGCGCTGTTCGAAGATTAGGTAACTCGAGCTACACTCCACAAGGAATTTAACATTTTATACTATTTTTCAGTTAAAAAATAGCGTTAGTAAAGTTTTCAGATAAAAAAATAAACCAAAAGAAATTCTGAATTACGTAATGCCCCAGTTAGAAATGAATTTCATTCACCTTTTTCTGAATATTCGTTTAGATACCTAATTATTATGTTAGTTTACGTGTACATAATATTTTCGGACGTGTAAATAAAGTTTGTAGTTGCAAAAAATAAGTAAAAGTGCCTTTTGTCTGTCACAATCAAGCCTATATAGGAGGACTCGCCGCATATTTATTATATTTTTATACACTTTTATTTATTCAAAGTACCTAGGTATTCAGGTTTTACTTACCGTGAGGAAATCAAGTTATTCAGTTCAGATAATTTTTATTTTTTCAATATTTTAATGGACCACATTTTTATATCCTCACTTTTGTGACTGTACCTATTTACTACCAAATTACTGACTTATGAAAAGGTCTTATAATCTTTTATCCTGATTTAATAGGTCTAAACAAAATTTTTGTGAAAGGAATGTTAACTAGATATAAAACAGCACTTGAATTTAATTCTAAGCAGTAAATATCAGACTTTTCTACAAACCGAGTACGAATTCCATAACGTTATCATCATATCATAACATGATGGTAGCATGTCGTCTAAGGGTATCATCAAACAAATTGGTATCTTTTGTTAGAAAGCCCCTTTAAATATTTATTGTATTCTAGTTTTTACAGTTATTTATATAGCGAGTGACAACAAAAATACATCATCTGTGAAAATGTCATCTATTTAGCTGGCTTTAAATGCGCTAGCTTAATTAAAATATCCCTTAGCTGGCTTTTACAGCACATTTAAGAAGGAATGGGGTAATGACACTTGTATTCTTAATCGGTAGGAACATGAAAACATGTTATTATTATGACCAAAATAACAACTGCACAAAATATACGCTGACAATGAGCGAGATCGTGTTTATGGATGACCGTTTGCAATGTTCTAAGCATCACAGTTATGAATCTAAACCGGTAGTTGACTACCTACTGGAAGTAAGTACGCCGGAACCGGAAGAGATCCAGCAATAGACGCTGGCGTCCCGCAGCGAGTTAAAGTGAACGCTACCACTCTCTGATCGTACTCGTATTTTCAAAATAAATTGGGACCGTTTTGGTTTCTTGCAATGTTGAGAATATACAATATTTATGTTATATGTATGTGTTATTGTGTGTAATAAAAATTTTAAAATGTGTGGATGCGATACAATTTGATAACAAATAGATATGAGACAATCAGTGCAACATCATCTTTTTCTAATTTAAGCTCTCCAGATATGTAAGATTAAGATATTAACTACCCATACACGTGTTCCTATATAACATAGGTATTTAAATAATAAGATAACTAAAAATATTATTTCTATCAACATTCTCCTGCCATTATCTCGTAATTCAGGGTTGGCGCAACACGATTTCTTGTTCATGTTGCAGGGGGTATTGGCTGATTTTAAGGAACGGTCGCCTGCTTGACATGAACCTTTCTTGGGTATATGCGAAGATATTATATGACGTGGTTTCCTCGGTCGTTTTTTACGACCCCCGCGGACAAGACATGAGGAGATGACACTTGTCTCACTGAATTTTTTGTCCGTCTCCCCACGAACAAAAAATAATTGTGTATATTTTTGATTAAATTTCCATCTGTATAAATATACTTTAGCAGGCTAAATGGCTTATTAATAAAAAATAAAATCTACCTACACCGCACAGAGATAAAAAGCCTTTTATTAATATTTGCCATTACGTAGGTATACTAAAGGTCGTGATTAAAATGTATCTTTATGTCTTTCTCAGGAGCTTAAAGCAGCGAAACACATTTTAGTCACCCGAGTTAGCAATCATCACAAAAACTTTTCTACGTTACAAGTTTATTAGATGTCTGTCGTCTATTTTAAGGTATTCATCAAAAAGTAGACGTCGACATCAAAAAGTTTTTCTTGTAACTTAACGTTGTATAAAATACACTAGTATAAAAATAGATAGATAGAACTATAGCTATTTTCTTTTTTTTTCTTACCCAGCCTATTAATATTTCACTGTCGGGCACGGGCCCCCTCGACTTCAAGATGGTGTTTGGCTTTCTATGCCGCGCTGACCAGATGTATCAGCAGTTTAGTTTCGAATTTTCCGTCTCTGACAGTTAATGTTAATTGGTTATATTATACCTTAGCTGGCTCTTACTGGAGGAAATGGAGTGATGATACTTGGAATCTTTATCTTTCACCCCATGAAAATATAATAGGTATAGGTATCCTATGATAAAACAAATCAAGTAAAAGGGACATCGAACTTTAGTTATTTACCTTAACAGTCAACAAAAAGCTGATTTAAACCGGTCTCAACTAATGAAATAAGCTACCTGATAATAAGCGCTACTTTTAACACCCGAATAGAGCTTCCTAAATAATTTATCGATATTTGTAGATATAAATAATTTGTGTCGATATTTGTTAAATAACATTAATGATTGACACGAATGTATTCTATCTATGTATTGGTTGAACAAATTAAAAGGGTTTATTTAATTTTATACATAATTTCGATGGTAATACGTATTTTGCAAAGCTCTTTCAGAATAAATATGTAACTTCAGTCACATCACAACAATTTGGTAAGTTAGATTTCATAGATTTAAATAAATGGAAGAACAAGTATATGTAGGTATACTTATTACTATCTATGATAACCAAGTGAATGAGAATGACTGACTGACGTATCTACGTATTATTGGAGCTCATTTTTTTCATTATTTTTTACACTGTAGGCAAGAGGTAAGGATTAATTTCTACATTTATTTTATTCTATCTTAAAAGTGGAGTTTGCCAATTTTCTACAGAATTATAAAAAAACATAGACTAATTGATCTTTCGAAGTCAATTAAATAATGATCTTTCTTTAGACGACAGGCGTTGTCGCAGACAAAAAGAAGGTGAAATAGATATTTTACTAAATTCATATCGATATTGTGTTGGGCATCTCTAAGTGGTAGTAGAGGTCGGCCGCACGTCGGCAGTTTTCACCCCATTTGGGGCGTGTTTTTACGACACCGACACTCACTCATTCGGACCTTCTCACAACAAACACTGCGATCATTTTATTATTTGTTTGACGACACTTGTTAGAAAATTTTTATATGCATGTGGAACATGGATTATTAAACTGTCTTGCTAACCATTAATATCACACTGTTGACACAGATCTTTTTCACTTCGGTAGATTTTCTGATTATTATGCCGCGTGGATCAGGCGTTGGCTTAGGGTTTAGTTTCGAATTTTCCGTCTCCCGCTGTGAACTGCATAAATATTTTTTTTTTTTAATAATAATATTTTATTGAAATTAAACTACTTTTTACGGATTTAGACGCGTATATTTGTTTTAAATTTTGGCCCGACGTTTCGGAGACTTTGCAGTCACCATGGTCACGGGTGAGACTCTAGTCTCCAGTCTCACCCGTGACCATGGTGACTGCAAAGTCTTTTGAAGATTTTGAGTAAATAGGAAAAGTATCCCTAATTCTTCATTTTCTGTGCCTACTGGCTGTGTTAATATGTACGTGTCGGCGATAATATACGATAATATTGATGTAGGCCCTTAACAAAAGATCAAGTACAACATATAAATTAGCTTGTTTGTGTGTGTGTGTGCGTATGTGTGTGCGTATGTATGTGCGTATGTGTGTGTATGTGTGTATGTATGTCAGTGTGTGTGTATGTTTATAAGCTCGGGTACGTCATTTTCATACTTCAAATCATTGCCCGTCTTTTTAAAAAAAGAAAAACAAAACCAATGAAATGGAAACCGGAAAACTAAAAAGAAAAAAAAGAAGAAAAGAAAACTGATAACGATAAAATTTTAGAGGATACATACCCATTGATTTTCTTTAAGATAATATATTATATTTCCATGATTACGCATTTGTTCATTAAATTTTACATAGCTATTTCCAATTAAAAGTCGTCTAAGTCAAAACCATGTTATCGTTAATTTTCATGTCTTTGCTATATAAAGTACATGTGAAAAAAAAAGGGCACGTTAAGTGGGTATTTAATATGCAAGTTGTTTAAATTATAAAGTTTGATATTAAAAACTCAACTCATCACGTTAGGCCATAAAATATTTAAAACTAATAAGCACCCCAAAACACACTAAGTTGATTTGCACAAACCTTGATTTTTGTCTTTATTATTCCATAGTCTTTAGCAGCTTTAGAAGAGAGAAAATCAAACCAATAAAAAAAGAAAAAAAACTGCAAATTCGTGTTAAGCAAATACATACTATTTGATCAACTTTTCTGTATCTTCGTAACAAAAATCAAGGAGCCAATTTTTCACAACATTTTTACATTTGTTACGAGAAAGCAGGTAGATATTTTTAATCATATCAACTTTGTTATAAAGATAAGGTGCGGTCACATAGAATTGACGTTTTGCCAATGTTGATCGGTGTGGTACAATGTCACACGCATTAAAACGCCTACTTGTAGTACGCGACGTAAACTTCAGAGTGGAATGTTTTTTTTTTGCTTATACATAAGCCGTCTCTTACAGCGCCCTGGGAAAGAAATGACGTGGTGAAACTTGCATTCTAAATCTGCCACCACACGGATCAAAACACAGTCTAACGTAGCAGAACAATACCTAGTACCTATACCCAGCAATTTTCCTCCTCATAAAGATAAAAAAATCGGCAAGAGTCGAAATTCAACAACACTAAATCTTTTTAACACAAATATATGTATATAAACACAAAAATCATCATATTTAAACATGGCAATAATACCTTACCTTTTATTCTGTACAATATCGATTGCATTCGTAGCTATAAGTAAAAAAAATATTGTGAAATATCGTCGCTTACGTGAATGCCGGCTGCGTTATTTGTAAGTCGCTTTAAAGCGAAGCTCGTTTAATGGCATTTTTAAGTGGTACTCATAGCGTCCAATGGAGGCGGCATCTAAAGGGCTGTCGTGAACTGTGATCGAGACAGTGATTTAGAGCTAGCACTAGACAGAGAGATTTCACTGTTGCGCCATTGGTTATGTTAATAAATGCAAATGTATAAACGAGTACATGTGTTCAAATTTATTGTCTAAGAATAAATGTGAATTAATTTACTATACTTTGGAGTTGAATTTTGGCGGTAAACTATTCTCAGAAGTGGGATAAAATATATTTTTTGCCTGATAGATTTGCTACGAAATGCGACTATAGGAAAACGCAGTATTTATTTACTTCCTATTATATTTATCGGGCTTCTAATAAAATATGATGATGAATGAATATTAGATTCCAACGTCGACTGTATTGAAACAAACGAAGAAAAAGAACATGCGATGGCATCAGGTATAGCATCAGATTATCTACACGTGTCATGTGTGTGCTATTTCTATATCTACATGTAACATAAGTTTGTGTAGTTCGTGTAACATGTGGCAGCAAGAAGTCTCGACTACGGTACCAACACTTCTAGTCGTGTCCAACAAACTCGTTAAAAGTTAGTAAAACAACGAAAACACCGTTACTTTCAAGAAACTTGTGAGTCGCGACGTTAAGTAGAAAAGTATAACACGACAATAACATGAAACATTTTGTTGTCTAACACTACATAAACTGGACAATTTTAGCTGATGTTTAGCTCCATGTTGCTTAACATTTTTAATGGAAGATTAAAAGAACTAAACATCTTATTGAGCAGTTTACTGCTTGAACTGATAAACGTTAATATCGCCTTGCATTGAATGGTAACACCATTAAAATAATGCATATTTATTCTATGAATAACTTAGTCTAAAATGAGATCAGTAGGCAATTAAAATAATTTTAAAAGTCCGTTAATATAGTGGTTCAGCTAACGTGTATATTTTAGAAATAGTTACGTTAAAACTAGTTAATTTTCGAAGTGTAGTGCCGTGTGAGCGTCGTTAAAATTATAAATACCACTTAATAACTGCCCTTGCACTCTAGAGTAAGCCCAAAGCTGTAAATTGTTTGCGAGAAATGTTTATGAGACAGGCTTCCGAGGCTATTACAGCACCTATGCGAACACTTGTTGCAAAAATACGACAATAGCAATTCACTGCCTACTTTTTATTTAACCATACAATGATAGCAATTCTACGTGTACAACTAAACTAAACTAAAAAAAATCAAACAATTGTGTATTTTGATTAATTGGCTGTTTTTTTTTTATTTCGTTGTGAACATTTGTATTAATTTTTATTATATCTTTATAACAGGATAGTCCAACTAACATTGCCGAATCGTGTTAAGACACAATCAAATTTCATTTTTTTGTTAAGTTTGTTGTGCACGTAAAATTGCTGCCATTCTTATGATTGTTATCCAGTTAATAGTAGGCAAGTACCAATAGCATTGCTTTTTAAATTACATTAAAATTTAATAAATTACATCAGTTCATAAGGTCACCACCCCTATTTATTTATTTAAAAACTTTCAGCACAAAATTGTACAATAGGCGGACTTAATGCTAAAAGCATTATCTACCAGTCAACCTAGCTACCTATTCTCCTCAGTGTTACGTTAAACCCAGCTATGGCAGAAGCAGACTGTTAGAGATGGAAAACTCGAAGCTAGACCCTGGGCCAACACGTTTGGACAGCATTGCATAGTAGTCCTACCAAACCAACCTTCAGGTGAACGAGGCTCTTATACATCAGTTGGACATTTATGGGCTGAAAAAAGATGTTTACATCATCATCATAACATCACGTGTTTTTTCCATGGGGTTGGCAGAGACTATAGAGTAGAGTGCCATCTGCTACAGTCCAAAACACACTTCCTTGGTAAACACACCCTCATACATCGGGTGTGTTTACATGTTCTTACAAAAAGAATATCTGAAATGTAACGTAACTAAATGACAAACATGTTAATAAATATTTATGTAATAGATATTGAATTCATAAACATTCGAATATCTGATTGTTAAAATCGTTTTAGTTGATGTTTAATAACTTTAAAACTATTCTGTCTTGTCCTTAGCTACATCGTTACGCATGGTAATATTATTCCTGTTTTAATGGTCCTTATGCTACGAAGTTATAAAGTTTATCAAAATCAGCTCGAAGCATTGTTCCAAAAGGAGATAATAACAATTATGAAATGGATGTTAAAGGTACCTACTAATACGATACAGATTTTAGAAGTATGACAGACAGGTGTATCAACCTATATCAATAATCCTCCCGGGCGTGTTCTCAAATCACAGGTACAAATAATTAATCTTAAAGACTTTACCTACCTACTATGCGTATATAGTATATTCGCAACATTCAACAATTTAGAAAATAATATCTATCTTAAATACTAAGGTATTAAAGGTCTTAATCATAATGAGTTATCATCGGAGGTTTAAAAGTTCGCTAACATAGGTTCGGGAAAATTGTGAAAACTTGTTATTCATAATAGTCCTTTTACGGTAAAACGTTTATTAGCTCTCCGATAAAATCTCCGTATAAACCTCCGATAAATCATTATGAAGAAGACTGTATACCTATAAAATTATTTTAAGAATGCCTAAAAAAATTAAACAGCCTTAGAAAACGGTCTTGATGGCAAAAAAAAACTTGATGATGAAGTTAAATATCAGATCATTTCACAAATTCGGTACATAAAGGAACGAGTTAAATTGGGTATCAATAGTAGAACAAGAATAGGTTGGACACTGCTGAAAACCAGCGTGTGAGATGGTCATGAGTCCATCTCAAAACAATAGCTGAGCAATGTTCTAATTTCTCCGACGCTCGGGTCGCAAATATTTAGGTGTTTCTATATGTTGTAGGCACTTGGTTTTATCTTTTTTGCGTTTATTTCTAGTTTTATTATATACTAGCTGTTGCCCGCGACTTCGTACGCTTGACATTTAGAAATCAAACCTTAACAAACAGAAGTTTACAATAACACTCGATAGATGGCGTTGTACCGTTTTTTAAATCGCGCTATAGTTTCGTTACACACATTAATACTTTAGCTCGTCAAAATTTTTACTGTGTTATCATCCGGATTTCGCATTTATAAATTAGTAAGGATTATCTAATCAATGTATCTTGTAAATTGTTTTGCCCTTATGTTGGAAAAATAAATGCTTTCTTTTTTTCTTTCTAATAGAGAATAGTAATTGTTCTATTAAATAAATAAAATAATAAATATTCATGCATTTCACACAACGTCCTCTGGTCCCAAGCTAAGCTTATATGCTTGTGTTATGGGTACCATAATACGGATATAATACATATACTACTTTTCTTTTGTAAATACATACATAGAATACATAGTAAACACCCAGACGCAGTACAACATTTGTATGACAATTAAAAACATCACACAAATGATTGTCCTGACCGGGAATCGAAGCTGAGTCCTCGTGATCGGCAGTCCGTTATATGAACCACTCCACCACCAGGCCCGCCTTGAAGAACTATTGAAGAACCATTGAAGGTGCTTTATGATTGATCAACTTTCAGATGACAAAGCTACGACTTTTTTAATACTTAGTTAAAACAGTACACGTAGGTAGGTATTATAACTTGTATGTGCATGAAGCATGGAATAAAAAAAAACAAAATCAAATATAAAAATAGAATGTAATATCCGAACCAAAAAGTAGGTACAAACTCGCAGATAGGCTTTACAAGATAAACAATTTTCAACGTGCCCACCAAAGCGGTAAGATAATTCAAAAATCGCAACCGCTGTTTGGCTAAAGCAAAGTTAAAATTGGAAAACAGTCTTGATGATCCGAGAAATACCTTGCGGCAAACTTTAACTTCAGACCCTTTGAAAACTGTAAAGCTGATCTACACGATAGACGGTGCTGGGGCGTTTATGTAAACCCTTATCAATATATCTTTACAAACTACTTGCGTACTGTAACAAGTTTATTGATTCGAAAGAATAATTTTGAAATTGTAACAGTGTTTTAATTTCTCAAATATTTCTTTGTGATGTCTTTTGTACAAATTGTAGATTCAACTGATACGTGCTTATACTGATAGCAATTCTACGTGCATCACTACAATTAAGAGGGCATGATACCAAATTATGCTCCATACAAAAATATGGGCATCGTAGTCCCCCTTTTTTCTTTGCAAAAGATAAACCGATTTTAATTGTTTTTACGCTATATTATAGACGAAGAGTATATCTATGCTTGTATCACTTTTTTTTTTCAAAAAATATCATCTAATAGAAATATGACCATCCGAAAATCCCCTTTTTCTCGGTTTTGTAGGTAAAATCTGCTTCAGCTATATTTGTCACTTCCAGCGCGGCGCTCGGGAATAGGGATGGCAATACCTAAGGCAAATACCTAAATTAGGAGTAAGTACAGTACCCTCTTAAAAAAAGACAAAGTAGACGGGAAGAGGCCGCGTGGACGCAGCCCAATACGGTGGTCTGACCAGATACGCACAGCTCTGAACTCAACAGTTCACAACGCCTTACATGACGCTCGAGATAGGAACAGGTGGAGGAATATCGTGAGAGCAAAGGTATTGCTAAATGGTGGTCACGACCCATATTCATGAGGAACACGACGCGAGAAAAAGAAGACACCCTCTTATCTAAAAAATGAAAATTGATAATGGTGCAGATTCTTCGTGCACAACTTAACTAAAAAATGAAAACAACTATTGCTGTATCTTGAATATTTGGCTATTTTGTTGTGCACTTTTATATTAATTAAAACCGTTAGTCTATAATAAACAGTTTTTATAACAAGGAAGATCAGTTAACATCGTCAAAATGTGTTATTGACACTCAATTTTCATTTTTTAGTTAAGTTTCGCTGTGCACGTAGAATTGGTACCAGTGTCAATAAAACTATTTTGAAATGTTAACTCTTATTATTTAAACTGTGAATTATAGACTAACGATTTTAATGAATATAAATGGCTACAACGAAATAGCTAATTAAACGTAATACACCAGAGTTGTTTCCACTTTTTGGTAAAGTTTAGTTGTAGGTACTCGTACATAAAGAATTCGTACGCGTAATTCGTACACTTCATTGTAAGACAAATTTTCACACAGTGTGTTTCATCTATTTGTTCGCAATTCCGTCATTCGTAAATAGCGAATAGTTTCGTAATCCGGAATAATGTTTTTGCTTTTTATATTTTCTCTCATTTAATTTAGTCTTAATATACACCTATTTGCTAGTAGCAAACCGATGAATGTCGGGGCACAGGGGTACAGAAAGGAGGCTTTAGAGGAAGCGGTATATATACGACAAACTTTTTATTTCCCTATAGACACCGATTGTAGTACCGCTCAGGTGCTGCCCACACCAATGGAAACCTATATTATTTGTTTGAATGAAACTTTCCAGTCTTGCGTGACAAGCAAATTATGTTTGCGTCTCGGTCCCTACCTTCAATTAAATGTCACTCCGCAAGTAAATAACATTTATTTTATGTTAAAAGTATAATGCATGTCTGCTTTCTTTTACGAGCTTACAAAGCTAAAAGAAAATAAGAAGACAAATTCTACAGCCACGCCAGTCGGTCTGTCTGTTTGCCACATGTAGTTTTACCAAGTCAATGCAAAGAAAATTTTAGATATCATTTAAAGAAAAAATGGCGAACCCACGGCGAGTCGTTAGTTTTATTATACACAAAATCCTATGGAATCTTATATAAGTAGGTACTATGTGATATTGTAGAAAAAATTACAACAAAAGTAAAATTAAAAAAGTTTTCAAAGAATACGGTTAATAAAATAGTAGAACAACGATCGCCAAACATATTAAGCTTTGTTAAAACAGATTTAACGGTTCACGAACTCCAGAAATTTGAATAAAGACTGCTTATATAATATATACAGGGTGTAAATTGTTCCGAGATTCGGATGTTATGGTATTACTTATAGTAAAGTAAAAGCCTGTAGCTATCAGAAATAAGTTAAATTGGGAAGAATTTCGGTAGGTACCTACTTGTAATTGGTTCTATGAAAACCATTTTTACCGTTTAAACTATGTAAGGTCCCACTAAGGAGAATATCATTATGTGATTCTTATACAATCTTATGAAGGATGTCATCTGTCCAACTGAGTTTTTTTAATGTTACCTACTCGAATTATACCAGTAGGTATTATTATGTATATTATTATTATGAGTTAACCCTTCACCAGACAGACTACGTTTATCATTTACTAGCAGCGCGTCACGGCTTCGCACGGGTGGACATAATTTGTTTTATAGCTGTGCCCCGCGGTGTTACCCGCGGCAAAAAGGATAAAAAATCTGTTCGTTTTTTATTTTCTCTTTTATTTTCTCACGGGAACATTGCATTCTTTCGGGATAATAAGAAGCCTATATTATACTGATGTATAAGCTAAATTACTGTAAAGTTTAATTAAAATCCATTCAGTAGTTTTTGCGTGAAAGAGTAACAAACATCTAAACTCACAAACTTTCACATTTATAATATTAGTAGGATGTTACTCAGGGTAAATGTAGCTTTGCAATGGTAAAAGAATTTTTAAAAGTTTATCATTATCATTTATGAGTATGTAGGTACCTATCTTGGATACATTAGAGTCAAGATTTTCTACATTTTATTAGTAACCTACCTAGGTTACTAATAAAATGTAGAAAATCTTCGACTCTAATTTAGAAAAAAAAAAGTATTCGAATTTGCGATCGTAAATTAAGAGGATACCAAAATAGCTTCGTGCAATTTTCTACGTACGAAGTTTTCATTGTTTCTTTAGATTGAATGGCTAGAGCTCTAATTTTTAAGTATATGTTTTTTCAATATATGATCTAGGATCGCATAAACTCAGAAACGCGATTGAAAAAGCTTTCTCGATAGAAAATCTTAGCGAAACAACCACTCTATTTTTTTATTTTTTTCATTTGTCGGTCTATTATCGCGTATTAACTAATGAAATAACTTCAAAAACGTAAGTAACTATTATATATAGAAACACGTAAATCAGAATTAAAATATATTTAGTAGATTTTGAGTAAACAAAAAAATATCCCTCTTTCTTCATTTTCTATACCTACTAGCTGTGTTAATATGTACATGTCGACGATAATATTGATGTAGGCCCTTAATCCCTGAACTTGGTAATATCTGAATTGAATTCATTTAAAAATTCTTACTGCAATTCTGACAGTTACTGGACTTGGGAGACGTGAAAAACTTTGCGTTCATAGTGATATTATATTATTAGTCTTAATTTAGAGAAAACTATCATAAATATTCGTAAGACTTTAGAGGTACTGAAGTAAATTTTTATGCACATCTTATTAATTTATTTATTTTCTTTTTAATCTGATTTCCCATAGTAAAACTGGTAGAAGGCATGATCAATTTCTATTTAGGTACATACAGGAAAAATCTGTCTTATTTTTTCCAGAGATATAACAAACAGAAGTTAGTTGGATTCTTGCCCATTTTTTTTTTTTATTAAAAAATACGAGTTCACAAAAAGCAATACTTAAATATTATTATATTTAAAATCTATACATCTTGTAAGTATATCACAGATTAAACTCAAGACCATGAAATAGAATCGCTTTTAATCTATTCAACCGCGTCGGTTATTTTCTGAATACCCACATCAATGTCACGATAGCGTTGTCTATATAACACCCCAACAGATTGAAATAAAAACCACTTATTAAGGACCTAATAACACGACTTCTTTCTGCCAAGGTAAGACAGACATTTTGAATCAGTTGGAAGTAGAATAAAGATAGCCTTGAGAATGAGAACCTAGAGTTAATTATCTTAAAGTAGAAATTCTTTACATTATAGAAACAAGAAAAGTTATGGTTGGCATGTTTATACACGATAATTTTAAGTTGACGAACCTAACGAACAAGAAAACCCACAAAGCTTTTTTGTATAGTTGTTAAAATTATAAGTACTTCGACTAAGTGCGTCTGTTTTCTTTTAAAAGGATTCCCATAATTGTAAATTGCGCGTGGAAAATATTTACGGGACAAGCTTTCGTGGCACTAAAAAGCGCCAATGTGCATACATCGGACTAATCACTTGTAGCAAAAATGCACCGACATGCAGCGGCATTAACAATGCATAATTTATGTGTAATCTTCAAAATTCACGTGTCACAGTGTTAGTTACTGTACTCCTCCGAAACGACCGATTTTTATGAAATTTTACATGCTTAATCAGTAGGTCTGAGAATCGGCCAACATCTATTTATCAAACCCTTTTTTTTATTTTAGTATGGCAAAACAACGTTTGCAGGTCAGCTAGTAGGATTTATAAAATTAAATACGCGTCTTATTCATATATACTCGTATCAGTGTCCGCGACTTCGTACGCTTGTTTTGAACACTACATTGACGAAATATGTTGCCTATGCACAGTCCACCCCAAATAGATGTCGCACACAAGTCCATCAATGCTCACCGAATTGATTAGCCGATTGTCACATAAGTAATGTATGCGAACTCGGTGCGCGATTTTGCTTAAGACGATACCAAAATAGCTTCGTGCATTTTTCTATGTACGAAGTTTTCATTGTTATTATAATATATATAGTATAGTGCCTGCATATAGTGCCTTATTATGGCGCCACAGTGTATTTCAACAGGTGTCTGTGTTGCAATGTAATAACCCCCGTATTTGTGCCGTTGAGGTTTCTGTGTATGATAGATCCTTCATTGTTATGAGTATATACATGCCTACAAATTCGGATGACAACTTAGAGGATTTTATAAATTGCTTTAGTGTAGTGAGTGCTATTGTTGACGAATATGGAATCGAATCTGTCTATATATTAGGAGACTTCAACGCTAACCCTGGCGAGTTGTTTTACAGTGAACTTGTAAAAATCTGTAATGATCAACATTGGTTATGTGTAGACGTAGATTTGTTGGGGATTAGTTCGGGTACATTTACGTTTACTAGCGATGTATACGGATCGAGTAGCTGGTTGGATCACTGTATAACAACTCGCTCGGCTGCTCAGAGTGTTGCCAATGTTTGTGTAAGTTGTGACACTCGATGGTCTGATCACTATCCGCTTCTCATCGAGTGTAACCTTTCAATACTTTCGTGTAAAATATTATGTAATATTACAAATATAAATGGGGCCATAATTTGGGGTGAAAGAAGTGATGAACAAATTGCTGTCTACGCCAGGGAGTGTCATGGCCGTCTGAGAGCCATTGACTTTCCTTCAGACTTTTCTAACTGTGCTGGTCACTTTTGTTATAATTCTGGCCATAGGCGTGTTCTGGACAAGCTTTATTGTGACATTGTAGCCGCACTCAGAACCTCTGCGGAGTTTGGTCATGGAAGCACAAAGATGAAAAGAAATGGCTCACGCATAGCGGGTTGGAATAAGCATGTGAGTGAGGCCCATCGGGAGGCCAGGGCTGGATTTGCAGAGTGGCTTGCTGATGGTAAGTCGAGATCAGGTATTGTATATCAGAAAATGTCAGAAAGTCGAAAAGTATTTAAATCTAGACTAAAGTGGGTTCAGGATCACCAAGAACAAATAAAAATGGACATACTGGCAGAAAAACACTCAAAGGGAAATTTTCGGGGTTTCTGGCGAGCTACAGCTAGAGCTAATGTACGACCTGGCTTGCCGGTGCGCGTTGCAGGGAGAAACGAGCCAAGTGAAATAGCAAATGCTTTTAAAGAACATTTTTTAGTAAGATCTCTATTAGGTTCGTCCGGGGAGGTGCTTGATGGCGACAACGAGGGGCAGGTGGTGAGTGTCTCTTTCGCGGCGAAAGACGTAGATGGTGCTTTGAAGGAGATATCTAGGGGTAAGTCCCCGGGTCACGACGGACTCGGTATTGAGCACCTTCAGTGCGCCGGACCGCACATTTCTAGAATCTTGGCTATGTTCTTTACGCTGTGCGTGAGTCATTCTTATCTGCCGCAAGAATGCATGAGGACAGTAGTTGTGCCTGTAGTGAAAAACAAGACAGGTGACCTGTCTGATATAACTAACTACAGGCCTATATCTTTAGCTACTGTCATAGCCAAAGTGTTTGACGGCATGCTTGGTGCACAGCTTAACAAATATGTAATATTACATGATAACCAGTTTGGGTTTCGGCCTAAATTGTCTACTGAGAGCGCCATACTGTGTCTTAAGAATGTCGTCAGATACTACACGGATCGCAAAACACCCATATACGCGTGCTTTCTTGACCTCTCCAAAGCTTTCGATTTGGTGTCGTATCATCTGCTGTGGAGGAAGCTAAAGGAAATTGGTTTACCACAAGAACTAATTAGGATCTTGCAGTACTGGTATGCGCACCAGCTCAATAGTGTCAGATGGGCGGATACAATGTCGAATCCCTACCGTTTGGAATGTGGCGTAAGACAGGGTGGATTAACATCTCCCACGCTGTTTAATTTGTACATTAATGGGCTGATAGTGGCGCTCAGCAGTCAACATGTTGGATGCCACATTGATGATGTTTGTGTTAATAACATAAGTTACGCTGACGATATGGTTCTGTTGAGCGCCTCTGTATGTGGATTGAGAAGACTGATACAGACTTGTGAGGAATATGCTTGTGGCCACGGTCTTCAATACAATGTGAGGAAAAGTCAATGGATAGTATTTGAATCTGACGGAAAATGTCTACAAAATGTACCGCCGGTTCTTCTTAATAACGTTCCTTTGGAGAGGGTGATACGATTTACCTACTTGGGACATATAGTAACTGTGGATTTTAAAGACAATGAGGATATTGATCGAGAGCGGAGGTCTTTATCAATTAGAATTAATATGATAGCCCGAAGATTTGCGCGCTGTTCTTTTAAGGTTAAAATTACGCTCTTCAAAGCGTATTGTACATCGCTATACGCGTGCAGTCTTTGGGTAATTTATACCAAAAAGAAATACAATGACCTCCGAGTCCTGTACAATAACGCCTTCAGGATGTTGTTGGGGCTACCCCGTTATTGTAGTGCCTCGGGTATGTTTGCGGATGCGCACACTGCCTGTTTTCACACAACGATGCGTGCACGAGCCGCTTCATTGGTGCGCCGAGTGCGGGCTAGCTCTAACACTATTCTGAAGATGATAGCATCTAGATTAGACTGTCCTTTTATTAGACATTGTTGTGAAAGGCATGTCTCAGTACCAATGCCAGAAAGGAGATTGTAGAATGCGCTTGTTCCACTTCACTTATATTTTTGTTGTATTTTCGTTGTTACTTGATTTTTAAATATTCTGTTTTTTAATGTATTTTTAGTTACTGCTGATTTTAAATTGTTTATATATTTTTTTTTTTCATTCTGACATATATTATTTTGATTTAATTTGCAATATTCATACTACATATTCTTAATTTATTTACTAATGACATTTTTATTGCTCAGATAATGTATGTATATTTGTTAGTGTAAATTATGTACCTACCTATGGATTTCTATTATCCGAAATAAAGAATTTGAATTTGAATTTGAATTGTTTCTTTAGATTGAATGGCTAGAGCTCTAATTTTTAAGTATATGTTTTTTCAATATATATTATGATCTAGGATCGCATGAACTCAGAAACGCGATTGAAAAAAGTTTTCTCGATAGAAAATCTTGGCGAAACCTCTCAAATTTTTTATTTTTTTCATTTGTCGGTCTATTATCGCGTATTAACTAATGAAATAACTTTAAAAACATAGGTAACTATTATGTATAGAAACACGTGGATCAGAATTAAAATATATTTAGTAGATTTTGAGTAAATAGGAAAAGTATCCCTAATTCTTCATTTTCTGTGCCTACTTGCTGTGATATGTACGTGTCGGGGATGATATACGATAATATTTATGTAGGCCCTTAAATCTAATGAAAATGCAGAGCTCAATACATCGCAAACCGCGCCTAAATAGTTTGAAGGCGCGGTTTGGGTAATGTATGGAATTCTTCGTTTTCGGATACTGCATTACAAGATTTTTGTTAATTATAAAAATCTTATAATGTGGTATCTATTAGGGGTGATCTATGAGCTTATAGTATACTAGAAGACCGTTGTTTCCTATTTAGTGCTATTAGTGAAAAAAAATGAATGAAAGAAACAAAATACAGCAAATGGTTTACTTTTCTATTAGCTGTTGTCCAGCAGACAAGTACTAAACAAAAACACTTAAAAATCGATTTATTTAATTATCAACAATTAGATTAAATATCAAAATTCCTATTACATTAAAAATAACCTATCAAACACTAAATACAAGTCACGCTACAAGTCATCAAAAGTTTAAAAAATTACAAATATTTCAGTTACACATGAAATTAGAATATTACATTCTAGTCAACATTTTTTTGTAAATGTTTTATTTAGTCACAACTTGCATAAAATTTATCAAGAATTACGGAATAATGGTAGGTACCAATTCTACACGCACAACTAAATTTATCTAAAAAATGAATTTTAAGTGTCGATAACACATTTCGGCAATGTTAACTGAACTTTCTCTTTATAAAAACTGTTTATTATAGACTAAAGATCTCATTTAATGTGCACAACAAAATAGCCAAATAATTGGAATACAGCCATAGTGGTTTTCATTTTTTAGTTTAGATGTGCATGTAGAATTTGGCATCTTTACCAATTTAAAATAGTTACAAATAGATTGTCTCATTCAAACATTCATGTATCTATAGTAACTATAAAATATAGAGCTGCTAAGACATTAAATTCCGTGTATTAAAACATAAGTTTACCGTTTCTCAAATTTGGATATATTTTTTATCCTATTTCATATTACTATTAATATAAGATCTAATCAGAATGACACATCATAGGGTTAAATAATCTTACATAATAAGTCTTAACTATGTAACATAAATGTAACTACTACTTACCCTATTTGACAATAATGCAAAATCACAAATACAATACTTTTAAGCGTCTGTTAAGTTCATAAATTAAGAATGCAAAATTAGATTTTAAAGTTCTGTTGATAAAAAAAACAACTTACATATCTGTATGTCCGTCAAACGTTTTCTGTACTAGAACAATCTTGCAATTAATTAAACCTCAGGTAGACACTATGCTTGGCAAAGACAAATAACAAATATGACAATGAAAATACCCACATTCTTGTTTTTAATGGCAAGTTCGTAAATAAATTTAGAATAATATTAAAGTATGCTTTTCTGAATGTTTATGAATGCCAAGTGTAGTAATAAAAATAACAGAATGAATTTTTACTTATATACAAATAATATTATCAAATCAATACATTTGAAGTATTGTATAAAGGATAGCTATAATAATAGAAGGAAAAAAAGATTAGATCTAATAACATCATGGGTATCATCTTTACAATTTTTAAAATTTTAGTCTAAACAAGTTTTAGTCTAGAAATAATATTATTGAACAAATATTATTTTATCTTTTCTTTTATTCTGTTGTAATAGTTGCCTGGCCACCCCTATTTAGTTTCCTATAGGTCAGTATTGACTCTTTACCCATTTAATTATTTCAAATCTAATGAAAGAATCTAATCCTTACTAAATAAGAAAGTAACCCTGTCTGTCTGTCACATCCCTGAACAAATGAAATATTTGGTAAAAGAAAATTAAAACATTCTCACACAGCTCAAATTTATAAATTGAAATGTCAGTAAATTATGGTCTACTTTTCTTACATCTGCAAAATATTTGTACCTAACAATACTTTAAAAGACAACTTAGGGAAGGCCAAGTATTAAAAAATATGCAATTCAATTCTGTATTAAATATGTGAAAAAATTACATTAAATTGAAAAATATACACAAGAATAAAACTACTCTAAATACAATATTACATCTAAAAATTATAATTACGTCTAAATTATAACTACACAAACAAACCAGGTACTTAAAAAGACCTTATAAAAAAACTCAGTCCATTGTCACTAGCACTAAATAACTAATATTGTAATAATACAATATGTCACTTTACCTTAGGAACTAGAAGCATTCTCCGCTAACATGCAAATAACTTCGCCTTTCAACTGTGGCAGACTTGATACCCTTGCAAGCGTTCCATCCAAATATTTCTTATATACTGACTTGCATTTAGATTGGTTAACATTTAAAACAATGTTTGCTATTTTGTTAATAATTGGATAAATATGCTTGAATTCGTATCCTGTATAATATACTAAAGTTGGTGTCCATACAGTTCGTGGGTCACTATTTGATAGTAAAAGCTGTGATAAGCAAACGGCCGCTGCAGATAATTCTGATGGCCGGTAATGCGCCATTGTATATTCTACAAGACATAAGTCAACAAAATATTTCGCTAAATGATGATGTTTTGATGTTCCGTGGGCGGCTTTTACGAATCTGAAAGAGAGAATTTTTGTGAGGACTTGTAGTGGACCTAACATTTTATGAGAAATTTTGTCATTATTATTATTATGAAACTAGAAATGTGAAAAATTATATTGTTAGATTTGAAATTAACAGCTTTTTGTCTGGAATTTTTAACCAAAATTATTTATTTTAAAAAGAGCCTGTATTTTCTCAAGTTGTCTGTGTATTAAATTATTTAAATTAATTTAGTAGTTTTTGAAAATAGAGCGACAGGAAGAGATACTATCGCATCTCTAAAATTACTAAGGCTTCCACCCAGACTGTGGTCTTTAAAATTGTGAATTTATTTAAGTCAATATTAGATTAGAGTAATGGACTCTTTTTTAAACTGGTCTATATAAATATGATGACCTATTATCTATACTAATATTATAAAGCTGAAGAGTTTGTTTGTTTGTTTCAACGCGCTAATCTCAGGAACCATTGGGCTGATTTGAAAAATTCTTTTAGCGTTAGATAGGGCATTTATCGAGGAAGGCTTTAGGATATATAACATCGCAACACAACCAATAAAAGCGAATCAGTAGTGAAAAATGTTGCAAAAATGGGAAAAATTTTCTAAATTCCACATGGAAGGAGTCGCGGGCAACAGCTAGTTTAATATAAAAACTTACCTTCTCAAAAAACTAAGAGGAATGGGTCTAGCTATAAAAAAGTTTAACTGTGACAGAATCTCCCGTTCACACTGGAATATATCCTTCTTAGTGTATGCTCGATCCGTGACATATACAAAATCTTCCACGGTAGGAGCATAGATCTCTTCATATTTAGCACTTATAAACATTGCTGTTACTCCAACAAGTTGCAACCTATCTCGTTTTATGTTTGGGACCGCCTGTAATAAGTTTAATAATAAAAATTATTACATACCATTTTATACAGCAGTTCTTGTTTGTTAATTGTTAGATAAAAGAAATATCCAGACCATAATATTCTGTCTTCTAAAAGTGTAATTTGCGTCATGCTATCTATCTATGCGCCTAGCAATATTGTAGTTCAAACATAACAAATTTATTTCTAGAATATACATATTATATTTCTTATATTTCTAGAATATACATACAACTCATAACAAATTTATTTCTAGAATATACCTGTAAGTATCTATCAATGAGTCCAACAGTCATATGAAAAGTTTCTAGCATTAATGAAAATTGGCATTGCACTTCCACCAACCAGTCAATGAGAGTAGCTCGCATCTTTCCAGTTATCACAGTCTGAAAATAAATATGTAAGCAGTTAAAGAGATATATAAGCTAAAATCTCACAGAACTAATTATGTTTTTAAAATATTGCACATTGGTAAGTACCAACATAAGTAAAAAATGAAAACAACTATAGAATATTTTGATTAATTAGCAATATTGTTGTGCAAATTTTATTTAAAAGAAAATTATTGGACTGTAATGTACAGATTTTCTAATAAAAAAGTTTTGTTTACATTGCTGAATTGTATTATTGCAAGTATAAATTTTCATTGTTTGGTTCAGTTTAGTTGTGCACATACAAATGATAACAATGTGCATTATTATGTACAAACTGCAGAAACAGATTGAGAACACAAAAAAATACCGAAAATAAAAATATGGTACTGCTAGTTAGGTTATTGATAGCAGACTTTAATCAAAAGATTTTTCTTTTGGTAAAAATCTGTCTTTAATCTATAATAAAATTCCATAAAACATTCCTAAAGCAATATGTGCAGCCAGCATGTCAATAACATGACGACTGTGATCAGGCATGGCCTGCCACTCAACAATAGAGCATTTAATGAGCTGTGAATAAAATAAATAATAAATATTCATGGACATTTCACACATCCTATGGTCCCAAGCTAAGCTTATATGCTTGTGTTATGGGCACCAGAATACGGATATACTACATATAGGTACTATTTTTCTTTTGTAAATACATACTTATAATACATAGAAACACCCAAAACAAAAAACATTTTTGTAGACATAAAATATTTACCTGTTTTTTCAAAAAGTCAGGTTGAAGAGAATACTTTTCTTCTAAATCAGTCAAGTAGTCATAAATATCTTTACTATATATAGCCATAAGCAGTGGATTCTGAGCATCTCCAGCATCAATATCTTCAACATCTTCGGGCAAAACACGACTGACATTAAGATCATCATCAAAACATGCAGATGAATAACTCTGAACTTTGTTCTTAGGAATAATAGATACATTTCCAGTTATTTTTAGTTTTCCTAATGATTCAGTGGGTTCTTTTAGATTTGGTTTTAGTGCCTTCAATTCCCTATTCTCCTTTGAAGCAATTTTTGATGCCTTCTTAGTTTCTACTTTTCCAATCTTGGAGTCTTTAGGTTCTACAGATTTGTTTTGAGATTCCTTCAAAATTGCCTGTAAGAAAAATATAATTTTTGCAAATACTTATATATTAAACAGATTGGGTATATACAGTTCCTACTTCAAAAACAACAGAGATAATACACAAAGTTTTCTACTTCTTATTATAAAAAAGCTATTATAACACCAACAAATCACAATAAGTATTTAGGAACTACAGAAACCAAATATAGGCTGAAATTTGTAGATAGTACAGATAACCAAAACTTGCATTGTCAATTTCTTTTAAAAATAAACACATGTGTATTTAATATGTTGTAATACTTTCTGATAATTTCCACATAAATCCTTACCTTGTTGCGTGCAGCTGCTCTTGCTGCATGACCAGCTGTGCTTTCCTCTCGTCGAATCGGAGCCCGAGCTACTGGTTGAGCCGGCGGTTGAACAGTTCTGGACGACAGCCCAGTATCAACTTTTGATTGAACATGACTGTAACTGCTGTTTCGAATAAAAATATAATTAAAAAGTATAACAAAAATTGAATTTCAAGAAAAACATTCGGGGTAATTCTCACATATGAAGGTAATCAAAAAAATTAAAGACATAATTAGACTGTCGGTTGATGTTAATAATTGTAATGACTATTTTTGTAACATTGATTCTTACCGAAGATTAGCAGCACGATTTAAAGTCGCTTTCTTTTCAAATTCTGCAGCTGCAACGGCCACTTTACCCACGAACTCCCTCTGTACATTTGTATTGATATCTCGCACAGCTAAGCCTTGTTTCCTAGTAGGTAAGGCCACGTTAAGTTTACCTCTAATAGCATGGATATTCTCCTGATCTTGAATCTGAACCTAAAGCACAAGAGATCACTTAAACACACATCCAAAAAAATGTTATTATCACAATCGGCAACTGACTTACCGCTCTGTGTCTTTTTGTCTCCATTTCGATTAATTTGCTCTTAGGAGGAACACCGCACGAATTCAAAGTTATTAAGTCACTTGTGCTGCCTAAAATTATTCAAAAAGGCTAAATTAGCACAAGATAAAACGAACCAAAACAATATTTTTATTGAGATGTTGCGTGTGTTGCGTGCCCTCCCGTTTACAATACCGACAGAACTACTTAAATTTAACGGAAAATTCTATTATCTCTATGGCTTACTACAATTCTATTGGTTGCCTTATTTCCATTCAAAGAGATTGGCCAATTTTTTACCGGATGTCGCCAGTGCAGTTAATAATTATTTTTTTAATTACGTGCAAAATAGAATGCTCTGGTGACAATACATAATTGAAAATGATGAAATTTTATTATTAGAAAACTTAGTGCCTATATTTTTCAAACTAGTGTTAGAAATAATTTTACAGTAATATAATTGAACTAGAAAATACCATAGAGATATTAGAATTTAGTTTTAATTCTGGTGTTACCATGCGGTTAATAAAGTCTATCTCATAATTTACATCACGAAGTATAGATACAAGGAGTCCGAACGTAATGTTGAACGAATGGTCTCAATTTAAGGGACAGATTTTTTGCCGGTAGAGCGCGCCATTTTTCAAGAAGTACTCGTTTGAACTATTGACACCTGTGGAAAAAAATATTCTGAGAAACGTGGAGTTAAATATAAGTTTAAGGAAATTTTTAGAAATTTTTCGAGTGCTTTAAACCCAACAATACAGAGAAGGTCAAGAGATATTCTGATATTCTATAATAGCATCGGTACGTCCTGAATACTTGCGCAGCCAGTGGCAGAAAATAGAACTATGATCTGGGTTTATTATTGTGTACACGAAATATTATGGAAAAGCCTATACCGGCATAGGTATCTATACTTCGTGATTTACATCTAGTACTACAATCCCTCAGTACAATCCCAATAACTCGTGTTGTGGTCGTAATCTTTTAAAATTGTGAAGATACTTTATAGAAAAAGTCTAAGTTTAAAATACATTTGGTTAAAATAATTTCCTCCATTTTTAGTCACCTTATATTTTTTGAAACAGCAATACACACAAGGTATCTATTCAAGGTGACATGTGGTTAAACCATGGAGACCCAGTAGTAGAGTAGTATAGTATAGATAGAAGGAGTCCGAACGGTATAGGCTTTTCCATAATATTTCGTGTACACAATAATAAACCCAGATCATAGTTCTATTTTCTGCCACTGGCTGCGCAAGTGTTCAGGGCGTACCAATGCTAATATTATTATTACATGTAAACACGCGCTGGCTCGTGAATGTTGAATTTAATTTAATTAAATACATAATATTAATTTATTTATTTATTTATTTAAAATTAGTTGTAATAAATAAAATAGTACGATACGAGTAATACGAGTACTCCTTGAAAAATGGCGCGCTCTACCGGCAAAAAACCTGTCCCTTAAATTGAGACCATTCGTTCAACATTACGTTCGGACTCCTATCTATACTTCGTGATGGAGACTATGGGTTTAACTATGGAGGGTAGAGGTAAGGAGGACTATCTCTGTGTATGAAAAGTGTCCGTCGAAATGTGTTAAATTAGGGTGGCGCCACAATCGCATCAGTGTAAATTTTAAAGGAAGCGCCAAATACCAACTTCCGCAATCAATAAACGTACTATTCACAGTTCAGAAAATAAAATCACTCTAGCTACACGTTTTCTCATAATAACTCTAAGGTTATATTTACTACATTATTTTGTAATACGCAAGTAGTTGACATTTTCAATAAATAACTACTTTAGTCGACAATAATATTAATTTTTTTAACTCGGCGTACTTCAATTCGTTTACAATTGCTACATTCATACTAGAGGTGATCGTTATATTAGATAGCTGATAAAATAATCTAATATTTATTAATAATCATTCAACCTATTATTTATTACAACTGGCAAGCGTTATTTATGTTGTGATTTATTTTTTATTTTTATTAGTTAAGACCCATTCATTATACACACAACACATCACATGCACTATTCGAAACGAAACGGAACGTCCCATTCAAAGTCGATTGCACTTGGCAGTATAATATTTTTGTCACTTACCAAATTATACCCTAAGGTGACCGCATAAGAACTATTTCCGTTAAATAACAAAATAATATATTAGTTTGCCTAATATATTTATTAAATATATTATGCAAACTAATATATTTTGTTCAGCTAATAGCGTAAGCGCTAGGATAATTTTTGTTTGAATACAATTAAATCAGTGCGGCTACTTCGCTTGACCACGTATGACGTCGTAGTGTGGTTGATTTGATTACCGTGCGTTTGTGAGAGACGTTTAAGTACTGATTGTTTGTAAATAAAAGTTAGAGATATAATAGTTTAGTGCAAATGTAGGTTAAGTGTTTTCTGTAAATAGTTTGAAATGCCACGAAAACAATGTGTTGTCATTGTTAATGTGCCCATATTCTTAATTTAACAGCACACGGCGCGCGGCGTCCTCTATAACGATAGGTAATCAAAACGGGTCGTTGTACGAAGCGAACTAATATATTATATAATATATTATAGCGTATAAAATAATAGGCGTTTTAAAAGTAGCGTATCGTTATAACGCGTTTGCAATATATAGCTGTTGCGAACACCCCTAATTCATACCATACCCTGTGTCTACACCAGCGCCATTCTGGAGGATTTTTGAACTGTTATTTAGCGCATACAACTGGGCCCTGAGTCGGGTATTTCAACGGTGTCACAACTGTACCATTATTGTACCATTATGGTGCAATAGTAAAGTTTTTGGTAGTCTACTATTAATGTGTCGTCATAACGACTTCATCATTGTCGTACAGTTGTCAAAGTGACATAAATTGCTAGTCTCGTACACAACTGCTTCACAATTGCAATTCAATGACTGAAATGTTTCGGTAGTCTGCTATTTTGAATTTGACAGTAATATTTTTAAATTGTCCTGTGTCGACAGATTGCCATAAATAAAAAATAGATAGATAGAAATATTAGAAATTGTTCTTTGTAATTTATTGCAATTTACTAATCTCCTAAACTTCACATTGCTTTTTATACTAATAAATAGTATGTACAAATATATTTAAACGAAGTCTAGCATGATTAAATGTTTAAATTTATTAGTAGTTTTTCGAAAATCACTTCAACTAACGCATTTTTTAAAAACGGCAACACATACATACCATTCTAACACAATCCATAGATAAAAGAGACCGAAAATTCAATGCATAGATAAAAGAGATCGACAATTCTATTACCATTGAAAGACCGTTATGACGGCATATAGCAGACTACGGATATTTGACTTCAATTGCAACGGTATCGTGCCGGTATTGTGCCGGTATGACAATTGTTCCAAAATAGTGGACTTGAGCACCTGGACACTTTTTCAACTTTTCTCCCATTTATGATGACTCTCCTCCATAGGTTTAACATATGGACACTAGTTATGAGTAAATCAATACTAAACCGATAACGATATAATTAATTGTAATATCGATGTTTTCAACAACAAAATATCAGTAATTTATTAATTTTTGTCTGTATTAATAATAAATATTTTAATTTCTATTTCTAGATTATACATTAAAATTTTAAGTAACTGACACAGAATATTGAGGACATGCTCGATGTGTCATCGCTATAAGTAGGAGTAGGGCCGTGGTAAGCGTTTTAACTTAAAAATATAGGTTAAATACCTATATTTTTAACGCCATCAATAATTAATTTTTCTCAACATTAATAAACTTAAAACAGTTACCGACCAATGCCAATGACAAGAATCTAGATATCTATCTTGTATTACCTAGTGTCCGCACGTTTATACGGGATCTAAAATTGTGGTATTTACACATAGTGACTGGTAAGACAGCGTGGGCATGGAAACAGGGTGTTCGGTAGCTGATTTTGATCACAGATGGTTATATGAATACTTGTACGAACCCGCAGGTAGCAACTAATTAATAAATGGTTATTTCCAATCCAATAGGTATACAATCGAAAGCGACGGGGGCACGCATAAGCACTTTACTATAAAGAAGTGAAGCACCACGCCTCATAAATGTATAGATAGAATCCAACCTTGTGCGTGTGCGTGCGTAACCTCAACCTCACGTGTGAAGCCTCAGCTTGCCCCTGCAGTGGCTATTAAATGTGACAAAGAAAAGTACGTGTGTAACATATCCGTGATTAAGAGCATTTTGCATTAAAGTTATTAGATATGTCAAAGAAATAATTGAATGCACCAACAGCTAAGAGTTTTTAAATTTTTTCTGATCATAACCCTCCTCACCGACGACAAAAGATAATGTAAGTATCCGTCTGACCGTCTGTATCTCGCATTCGAATGTATCGATCCAATAAAGTATCGATATGTTTAGGGCTGAATCAGACATCGCTTTAGCAGCACTGACTGACTGACAAGTGACACTGACGCGTTTGGCGCACATGTTTCTTGCGCTTGCTTTGCTTTGGCTTTGCGTCTTTGTACGGTTTCCTCTATTAAATTAGCTCTAATTTTGTTTGCCTGAATTTCAGTCAATGCAGTGTAGTGAACTTTAATGAAAAATTAATATTTGTGAATTAGGCCGGCGTACGTGTCATTATTCTTAGCGTTCTCTATCCGTGAGTGTGAGTTCCTATTTCGGGATTTGATAGTGCTTTTTGGTTTACTTCATTTATTACGGTGCAATAAGTTAAGCCTTCGCCACGAATTTCATACGAAGTAAGTCATATGTTTATTACGCATTTCATAACTTTTCCGGCCACAAATTAACATTAAATTTCCGTACTTTTAGGTATTACAAAAATGGTGCAAAAAGGTCCTCGTCCTTTGGTATTATGCGGTCCATCGGGTTCTGGTAAGAGTACGTTGCTCAGGCGTCTACTCAAAGAATTTCCAGACAAATTTGGGTTTAGCGTGTCGCATACAACAAGAAGCCCACGACAGGGAGAGAAAGACGGTGTACATTACCATTTTACAAACAAAGAGGATATGTCTGCTTCCATACAAAAAGGAGAATTCATAGAGAGTGCAACTTTTAGTGGGAATGTGTATGGAACTAGGTAAGGCTATTTTTTAATAAAGTTGGCCATGTGCTTGTTGTTTTGAACAGATTGGACTGGTGCCAAAAATGTGTTCTTAATCATAAAGTCATTGCCATGCACATTATTTAAACCACACTATTTTTGATTCCAAAACTGATGAAATTAAAAAAATATAATTTGAATATAAAATGTTACAAGATATTGCAAGAATAAGGATTGTTAACATAATATCTAAATAGTTTTGTTTAAAGTGGATCATTTCATATTTTTTGTCACATCTTGTTGAATATTTAATTAAAAATATAGTTTCACTTATTTGGTAAACATTATTGTTATACTAGCTGTCGGGCAGCAGCAGCAACTTTGTATGGATGGTTTCATGAAAAAATTTACTAATTATATAAAAAACCCATTGGCACAAACCATTCTATCTATTAAAAAAAGCTGCATTAAAATCCATTGCAAAATTTTAAAGTTTTAAGCTCACATAGGGACATACAATACAAAGATATTAACTTTGTTTTGTAATAATTAAAGATTACATATAAACAAATTAATATCAATATTCTATTTAAAAATTTGCATTGCAAAGACCATCCTTATACCCATTAATACCCATATAAGATTTCTGTCAAATTAATAAGTACCGTAATTTTTAAGCAAACGAGCTGTAGAAGAAGTACGCTGTTCACGAAAGATTTGCGTCTTAGATATTGAAATTGAAGGAGTGAAACAAGTAAAGAAAACTGATTTGGACCCTTTGCTAGTCTTTGTGATGCCACCTTCCATTGAAGAGTTGGAAAGACGATTGAGAGGCAGGAACACTGAACAGGAAGATGCTTTGAAGAAGCGATTGGACACTGCTCGCAGAGAGATTGCTTTCGGTAAGTTGAATGGTTTTATTACTCAAAATATTTTTAGTAGTTGTTAGTTTTTGAATAAATTCTCTTTGGTTTTTATTTTTTTTTTCATTATAAGAAGAAGGTTACAAGGAGCATTGACACTCCTTCAGAATTTTTTTCACCAAACATATCAGGTTTTAGACTGACCTATCTGTTTTAACGTTGGAGAAATTGCCAACATAAATGGAGACACAACAATGTGAGCAAAATTAGATTGGTTTTGCTGAATTATTTATTACACAGGTTGTTATGTACCAAACGATTAACTTATCGTATAAATACGCGGGAGTACGGCCCTTGCGCGGACGCAGTCCGGCCCCGCGCGCGACGCGGCTGTCGAGCGCCCCTCAGTTGAAAAATCGAGTTGAAAGCGAGTTGACGTTCGATTGTGACTAGTTGTCACGTGTTCTCGCAACGGTTTTAAAAGTTAAAAATTGTCACTAGAATTAATTGTTGATAAAACTAATTATCCTTGTTGTGTGAATCGATAATTACAATTGAAAACAAAACCTTGAAATGTCACCGCGAAATGTAATCTTCGCCAAATTGTTGGACATAAATGTGTTATAAAAACTAGTGAATTTTGTGTCTCCATACTTAATACGATTTGTGTGTCTATATTTAATGCTATTTAATGTGAGTTGAACTGTTTGATAACTATAATTGTGATAGTATAATTGCATTGAGACGATTGGTGAAAGTTCACGACTTGAGTCGCACCAAAGGTCGTTTGAGGGCTTCAAGAGTTCGTGTCTCCCTACATAAAGTTAAGTATAGTTTGATTAGCATTCTGCGTTATTTTGGCCAATTTATCGTAGTTAGTTAATGAAGCTATAGCTAGGGCTTGACACAGTGAAGACATTGTTGAAGAACAAAACAGGGTAAGGTTGTACTATTGTAAATTTGTAACGCTGTGAAACGCAGATTTTAAGTTCGTTCGTCTTGATCTGAAGAATTGTCACGCTTCCACAAAACTAATAAATTATAAATCCCAGGTTGAACGCAACATATTTTTGGTACCCAGAGCGTGGTTTAAACTCCGTTTCTCGAATGTTCCATGTTGAACAAACTATACCCTCATTATTTGTGAAAATTGATTTAATTAATTTAATTAATTTAATTTGATTAATTTGGTTGTTTGCTTGTTTAATCTAAATTGTTGGTATAGTTTTGCATAATTAATTTGAGCACTTGAATTGGCAATTAGATTTTAAAGGGTTTGATAATTATTTGTGCTATTGCTAATCGTATTTGTTGTTGCTCAGGTTATTATTTAATATAAATTATTATTTAATTATTGTCTAATATTGAACAACGTTATAGTTAAATTGTGGCGTTGTGCGTTTGTATAATACAACATTTATTTTATACGTTTGTTTGTTTTGTTGGTTACCTTAAAATAAATAATTTAAGTCTTAAATTAATTGCACATTGGCAAGGAATTGTTTGTTTGTTTGATTTAAAATATTAAAGATTTGATATTTGTTTAGAGTAATAGCGGCTTGTCTCATTGAAAGATATTTTGTTTTTCGCTATTGTAATATTGTTTGTTTGTGAAAGATATTTGTTTTTTTTTGTTATTATAAGATTGTTTGTTTCGTGCCGTTTGTGCTTTGAAGATGTCTACCGCCGCGTATAATGTTGTCCGCGAGACATATTCCGGGATTGCGACTCATTTGAGATGGTTCACGTCAGCTGCCGCCTTGGTGAAAAGGGAGAACCGAATCGAGGCATTGTTGGACAGGCATGAGAAATGCCCTACACGACTTCAGGAGGTGGAGGCGCTTTACCGGCGCTTCATCTTGCATCTGGATGATGTGCCCCTGGAGTCATTCCCCCAGGAGCGACGGGACCAAGTCCACGAGGACTACGTCCAAATTATGGACCTTGCCGACGACATCGCCCAGCGCGCGCGGGAGATTTTAGCCTCGCGCGCCGGAGTACCGGCTCACCGGGCCCCCTTGAAGACTCCCGTGGGCCTTTTGACTAGATTACCCAATTTGGATCTTCCACGTTTTGATGGTCGATTAGACACGTGGATGGGGTTTATTGGTTTGTTTGAGAGCCTTGTGGACTCGAGGGACGATTTGGGTCCGTCTCAAAAACTGGCCTATTTACTCTCCGTGCTTGATGGAGAGGCGAGGGGCTTAGTACAGCACCTCCCAATATGTGACGGGAGCTATGGGATCGCGCGGGCGTTGCTCACCAAGCGCTATCACAACCAGCGCTGTCTGGCAGATACCCACGTCGACCAGATTTTGAACCTTCCCGTCGTGAGCAATGCTGCCCAGTTGAGGACCGAGCTGCTGAACCCCCTCCTAATAGCCACCAATTCGCTCAACCGCTTAGGACTGCCGGTTGCCAAGTGGTCTTACCTACTGGTGCGTATTGTGCTCAAGCGATTGCCGGTGTCTTTGAGGGCACGTTTTGAGCAGGGGCACACTAGGGATGAGGCATCTGCTCTCCCTACCTTTGACCAGCTCCTGACGTTCCTGGAGGACGAGTGTCGCATGGGTGACGTCATGGTCGCCGACACGCCGGTGGAAGCATCACGTCCCAGACCTACCAACCAACGGCGCAATGCCCAACCTGCACCAAGAGGAG
Source organism: Orgyia antiqua (assembly GCA_916999025.1). Lineage (NCBI taxonomy): Eukaryota > Metazoa > Arthropoda > Insecta > Lepidoptera > Erebidae > Orgyia > Orgyia antiqua. Next base: position 29,840,597 of record OU779862.1, read on the forward strand.
GTACGGCCGCCCGCTTCGCTGTCGCTCAAGCTGCGCCACCGGACTGCCGTTTTTGCAAGTCGCAGGGACACCAAACGGTGCGGTGCCCAGACTTCGCGGTCCTGCACGTGGCCGCTCGTAGGCGGATTGCCCAGGCCCGCGGCTGGTGTTTCTCCTGTCTAGGGGACCATTACCAGCGCGCCTGCCCCGACACTCACCCGTGTCCTATTTGCGGAGGGCACCATTTGAAAATCCTGTGCGCCAACGCGAATGGCCGTCGCGACCACGCGGGGTCGCCTTCGGGCGGGTATGCCAGTGGACACCGGGACCAGTCCCGCAACTTGGAGTCCGGCTCATCACCCCCACGCCGCGCAAACTGCGCTGCCGTTGATCGCCGAGTTGGTTCGGCGCGCAGCCCCACGGGCGGGTATGAAAGCGGGCCCCGGGTTCAATCCCGCACCTTTGTGTCCCGCTCGCCCTCCCCGCTTCCACGTGATCAAGCGAGATCACCTCCGGTAGTGTACCACGATTACCGTGACGCGCGTCCGGTACCACTACCGTCCCCCCCTCTGGCGGAACGTCCCCGTTTGGAGACGCGCAACCCTCGGTACGGACGCTCCAGGCGCTACGAACCGCCGACTATGGCTCGTGGCAGTCGTCACCGAGAGGAGGCCGAGTTTAGGCACTACCCGCATTTTGATTTGCCGTCTCGGGACAACGGCGCTCAGTCGCCGCCACGCCAGCATTAGGATGTTGGCGTCTGCCCCCGCTATGCACCGCCCCCCTTTGAGACCGTCCTCTTGCCCACGGCCCATGTCAGGGTCTGGGGACGGACGGGCGCCTCAGTTGTAGTCCGAGCGATATTGGACACAGGCTCACAGGGGTGCATAGCCTCGTCTTGGTTGGTAGGGCAGACTGGCCAGACTATTGAAAAATATTCAGATGTAATAAGGGGTGTCGGGAACGCCCCCGTGGCCACGGTTGAGGGCCGTGTTTTGTTTGAGTTCTCCCCCTCAAATTCTCCACGTCCGACGTTGGAATCGTCGGCCATTGTGATGGAGAATATCTTGGGCAATCACCCGCAAGTTCGTTTGTCTGCGGATGCGGTAAAATTGACCGCGGATTTGAATTTGGCTGACCCTAAATTTGACCTGCCTGGCACGGTCGATTTGTTGCTTGGTGCCGATGTTTTGGGTAAAATATTACTCGGCAAGGATCGTGTTTTGCAGCCAGGTGGCTTGGTAGCCCTCCGGACCATATTTGGGTTCGCACTGATGGGGCCTGTATTGAGGACTCCCCCCCCTGCCGAACTTGGAACGGCCTTGATGGTGGGGTCCGCCCTTTCTGACGCCGTGCAGAGATTCTGGGAAGTGGAGGAGCCACCACAAGCTCCCCGCTCTGATCCGGAGCATGAAGAGTGTGAGCAGTTCTACAAGACCAACACCAGTTATCTCCGTTCCGGCCGGATCATGACAAGATTGCCATTTCTCGCCGTACGTCCGCCACTTGGCGTCTCGCGGCCTATTGCAGAGAAGCGTTTGTTGGCGATGGAGCGCCGTATGAGCAGGGACCCACTACTCAAGGAGAAGTATATTGACTTCATGCGGGAGTATGAGGATTTGGGACACATGTCTGTGTCAAAATTGGATTGGCGTTCGACGGAGCACTTCTTTCTTCCGCATCATGCTGTAATAAAACCATCCAGTGGTAAGTTACGCACAGTATTTGATGGTTCTGCGCAGACTACTTCAGGAGTGTCATTGAACCAGTGTCTGCATCCTGGTCCCAAATTGCTGAAGGACCTTTGTGACGTCATCACGCGGTTTCGACGTCATCAATTTGTTTTTGTGGCTGACATCAAGATGATGTTCAGGCAAACGGTAATTCACCCGGATGATCGCCGATACCAGCTGATATTGTGGCGAGAAAACCAGCAAGATCCCATACTTGTCTACGAGCTCAACACGAACACATACGGGCTGAGGTCTAGCCCCTTTTTGGCTATACGTTCGCTTTGGGAGCTCGCGGATCGAGAGCGTATGTCGTTTCCTCGCGCAGCCGCCATTTTGAAGGAGGACCTATATGTTGACGATGTGTGCACTGGCGCGGCCACGGAGAGAGAGGCCCTGCTCTTGCGTGACGAGTTGATTGGCATTCTAGCCTCCGCAGGATATGAGTTGCGTAAATGGATCTCCAACTTACCTGCGCTCTTGGAAGGGCTACCGGACGACCACCAGCAGGATCCTCACCTATTTGAGAACCGTGACAACCCTACCATGATGTCAGTGCTTGGAATCCAGTACAGACCAGTCCAGGACATCTTTACATTTAATGTCAATTTGGATTCGCATCACACTTGGACGAAACGACTGGTTCTGTCGACTGTCGCGAGAACCTTTGATCCCAATGGCTGGATATGCCCGGTCATATTCTGGGCCAAATGCTTCCTGCAGAAACTTTGGACTGCAGGTTTTGGATGGGACGAGCCACTTCGCGAAGCTGTTTTGAAGGACTGGCTCCTATTTGCTTCCTCATTGCCTGCCATCAATAGGATATCGTTACCCCGTGCTCTGCTTCCGCCAGGGAAGCACACCGCGTCCCTTCATGGTTTCTCGGACGCTTCGGAACGTGGGTACGCAGCAGCCGTATACTTGCGCACCGTGACCACAGATGGTCAGGTGAAAGTGTTGTTGGTCATGGCGAAGAGCAAGGTCGCGCCTCTTCGAACTGCCTTGACAATCCCTAAGTTAGAGTTGTCAGGGGCGGCCCTTCTTGTTCGCCTTTTGAATCACGTCATGTCCACCTTGTGCACGTCAATTGACGTTTCCACGATATATGCATGGACTGACAGTCAAATTGTGCTATGTTGGTTGAAGACGTCAGTTCACACCTTAGAGGTGTTTGTAGCAAATCGTGTCTCTCAGATACAGAAATCGGAGACCCCGTTGGTTTGGAGGCATGTGCCTGGCGAGGTCAACCCTGCTGATTGTGCGTCACGGGGATGTATGGCCCCCCTTTTAGTTGAGCACTCTCTGTGGTGGGGACCTGAGTGGTTGACCAGATCAGAATCTAATTGGCCGCGAACTCCGGCCTTAGACATTGTCGCACTGCCTGGGTTGCGAACGCTTGCGCTCGAACGGCAGGACCGTCCGTTCGACCCCGATTTCTTACTTAATCGTTACAGTTCATTGGACAAATTGTTGAGTGTCACCGCTTGGATCAAGCGCTTCATGAGAAATTGTAGACATCCACAGAACAAATGTTTGGAGGCCTTCTTATCGCCACAAGAGCTCCAAGATGCTCTTCTTCACTGGGTTCGTTCTGTGCAAGAGGCACATTTTGAAGACGAGATTGACATCTTGAGGAAAGGCAAATCCAAGCTGTCTGGAGCCATTTGTAAGCTGAACCCTTTTTTGGATAGTGAGGGTCTTTTGCGTGTCGGAGGGCGTCTTAGGAACGCAAACCTCCCTTATGGATCTCGTCACCCCCTCTTATTGCCAAAGAGTGGCCACTTGGTGAACCTGTTGGTGACTGATCGTCACATCAAGAACTCCCACGCCGGCTGTAATGCCTTATTGGCCATTTTGCAACGGGAATTTTGGATTTTATCGGCCCGTCGGACGATCCGTAGTGTGGTCTTTCGTTGTATGCCTTGCTATAGGCTCAAGGCCCCTACCATGCAGCCTATCATGGGTGACCTTCCTTCGGATCGGGTTACTGAGATAAGGCCCTTTGCTGGAGTTGGTACGGACTTTGCAGGCCCCTTTTTTGTTAAGACCTCGACCCTCAGGAACAGTAAAACTGTCAAGGCTTATTTGTGCGTCTTTGTCTGTCTGTCCACCAAGGCGGTACATTTGGAACTCGTCTCAGCCCTCTCGACAGAGGCATTTGTTGCGACGTTAGATAGATTCGTGTCACGACGAGGACTACCGTCCTTGATTCGGTCGGATTGCGGTACCAACTTCAAAGGCACAAACAACTATTTAAAAGCGATGTATGATTTTTTGTCGGCTAACGAGACTGAAATTGCGTCTAGACTAGCTACACGTAGAATAACTTGGAGGTTCAGTCCCGTGTCATGTCCCCACTGGGGAGGAATATTTGAAAGCGTAGTAAAGGTTGCTAAGACACATTTGCGACGGGTAATTGGCGAGTCTGTATTGACCTTTGAAGAGCTCGCAACTGTGTTTTGCAAAATCGAGGCCGTTTTGAATTCACGCCCGTTGTGCCCGATCTCTTCAGATCCTAACGACTTGGAAGCCCTCACGCCGGGCCATTTTTTGATTGGGCAGCCACTGAACGCCCTGCCGGAATATCCCCTTGTTGATGTGAGACCTAATCGTCTCTCGCGGTTTGAATTGGTCCAACAACTCACTCAGAGCTTTTGGAAACGTTGGAATTTAGAATATTTGCACATTCTCCAGCAGCGCGTTAAGTGGACTGACAAGACTGATCCACCTCATGTTGGTGACCTCGTTCTGGTTAAGGACGCTAACTCACCGCCACTGTGTTGGCGCAGGGGGCGCATTCTCAACCTCGTCTTTGGAGCAGATGGAGTGCCCCGTTTTGCTGAGGTCCGGGTGGACGGTTCAATTTTGAAGAGAGCTGTATCAACCTTGTCGCGACTGCCAGTGAATTAGCGGCCAGGTAGTCCTGGCCGAGGCGGGTAGATGTTATGTACCAAACGATTAACTTATCGTATAAATACGCGGGAGTACGGCCCTTGCGCGGACGCAGTCCGGCCCCGCGCGCGACGCGGCTGTCGAGCGCCCCTCAGTTGAAAAATCGAGTTGAAAGCGAGTTGACGTTCGATTGTGACTAGTTGTCACGTGTTCTCGCAACGGTTTTAAAAGTTAAAAATTGTCACTAGAATTAATTGTTGATAAAACTAATTATCCTTGTTGTGTGAATCGATAATTACAATTGAAAACAAAACCTTGAAATGTCACCGCGAAATGTAATCTTCGCCAAATTGTTGGACATAAATGTGTTATAAAAACTAGTGAATTTTGTGTCTCCATACTTAATACGATTTGTGTGTCTATATTTAATGCTATTTAATGTGAGTTGAACTGTTTGATAACTATAATTGTGATAGTATAATTGCATTGAGACGATTGGTGAAAGTTCACGACTTGAGTCGCACCAAAGGTCGTTTGAGGGCTTCAAGAGTTCGTGTCTCCCTACATAAAGTTAAGTATAGTTTGATTAGCATTCTGCGTTATTTTGGCCAATTTATCGTAGTTAGTTAATGAAGCTATAGCTAGGGCTTGACACAGTGAAGACATTGTTGAAGAACAAAACAGGGTAAGGTTGTACTATTGTAAATTTGTAACGCTGTGAAACGCAGATTTTAAGTTCGTTCGTCTTGATCTGAAGAATTGTCACGCTTCCACAAAACTAATAAATTATAAATCCCAGGTTGAACGCAACACAGGTCAAAATTGCATTCTAATAAGCTTGCTAAATAGTCTGTACTAGCCTGTGGGCAGCAGACAATTGCTTGGAATAGTAACATTATTTAATTTATGCCACAGTCCTATTAATCATAGTGTGATTTTTGAAAGAAAGAAAGAAAACGCTTTAAACTGTCAGTGGAGAAAAATATAAGCTATTTATAAGACGATTCAGAATGAGCCCTGGAAATCCATTTGGTTTAGAGATAAATTAAAAAGAAATGTGTTAATAACTGCCTTTAAACTGTGTTTTAGCCACATACATATTTATTTATTTATAAATATTTATTTATTTAAAATAGTCAATATTAAAAAAAAAAAATATAAACAGCAGATCAAAAATTATGAACACTCCCAATTGTCTACACTGCGTCTGGGTGTTTTCTATCCTATAAATGTGAATACCTCTTAATAAATTCGCCCACCTGATGAAGAAATCCTCATTTGCCCTTTGTTCAGAATGTAGCTCACCAGAAGATGTGCTGCACATAATGGTAGAGTGTGAGCGGAATGCTGACGTAAAGAATGAGGATTTCTTCATCATAGAGAAGTTGCGTAGTGTTGGAGGTTGCAATATTATATTGGCGCATCCCTTATCAAATGAGGCTCTGTTTTGATATAAAATAGTGATAACTGGTGTGCAACTACGGCCTATATCTATAAGTTAATCTGTAATTAAATATTGTGTTGACCTTATGGAGTGGCATAATCCTAAAGGATTAAAACTCCATAAACAAAGAAAAAAAAAACACTTTTTGGTGTCTTTGTTTATTTTAAGCCTATATTCCTATAATCAATGGCGACGACAACAATAACCTAATTTAGTACAATAGATTATTGAAATAATTTTATTATGACTCGCTCTTTTAACTAAAGTAATAGGTAGTTTTAGTCTATTTATAAATGGTGTCTATTACGAGGCGGGCGAAGAGTCGTAAATTAAAAAAAATTAAGAATAAAAGGGCTTTCGGAAGAAGGTACCTTTACTATTACTGTTTTATTAAGGTATAACTTACTATTTTAACAAAACCGAACGAAGATATATTATGGCGTAAACTTCACAAAGTCTCTTACAAATAAACACTAGTGTGGAAGCACCTTTATCCATCCAACACCTTTATATGACCCGTAATTGTTATATGACAGTCATAAAACTCGAAAGTTACCGAACGCACATAAGCGTCGTCGGCCGCACTGCGGGAAGGTAAAAGACAACGCGCTATAGCGTCCAGCCGCACTGCGCGAGTTTTCTATGAACGCATATAAGCGTTCTTAGCACTACGTGAAAAATTTTTTGAACGCTCATACGCCTTTTTTATCACTGGGCGAATGACTCTTTTATTAGCATTGGCTATAAATTCGCAAATTATTCAGCATTGAACGCGTTAATACGTTCAGTGCGGCTAACGCTTATGCGCGTTTTTCTGATTTTCACCAAGTGCGGGCCGACGCGTATACGCGTCCATACAAAAAAAATCTGTAGGCAAGCGGGGTGCGCCGCACCTGTGCGTTTATAGCGTGTATTCTGGGTGTCTATTGTTTCGAAGCGGTCGTAAAATGTGGAATTGTAAAGGAGACTACACACTAGTCAGGTTTCTGCTACGAATCTTGCAGGGTAGGGGGGGGGGGGGGGGGCGGCGGCGACGACAACAATAACCTAATTTAGTACAATAGATTATTGAAATAATTTTATTATGACTCGCTCTTTTAACTAAAGTAATAGGTAGTTTTAGTCTATTTATAAATGGTGGCTATTACGAGGCGGGCGAAGTCGTAAATTAAAAAAAATTAAGAATAAAAGGCCTTTCGGGAGAAGGTACCTTTACTATTACTGTTTTATTAAGGTATAACTTACTATTTTAACAAAACCGAACGAAGATATATTATGGCGTAAACTTCACAAAATCTCTTACAAATAAACACTAGTGTGGAAGCACCTTTATCCATCCAACACCATTATATGACCCGTAATTGTTATATGATAGTCATAAAACTCGAAAGTTACCGAACGCACATAAGCGTCGGCCGCACTGCGGGAAGGTAAAAGACAACGCACTATAGCGTCCAGCCGCACTACGCGAGTTTTCTATGAACGCATATAAGCGTTCTTAGCACTACGCGAAAAATTTTTTGAACGCACATACGCGTTTTCAGCACTGGGCGAATGACTCTTTTAATAGCATTGGCTATAAATTCGTAAATTATTCAGCATTGAACGCGTTAATCCGTCACCACACGGAGGAGATTGAGATTAGTGTAAACAAATAATTGCCAGTTAGTTTTGTTATGTTTAGATAAATTGTTGATATCATAATGTTAATGAAACTATGTTTATAATAATTTATACAATAATATAACACATGTATTGCGCAATAATTTCAGGTCAAGAACCAGGCAACTTCCACATCATTATCTTGAATGATAATTTGGATAAAGCATATTCAGAACTACGAGAATTCATTGCCAGAAATATGAAAGATGATGATAAAGGTGTGTATTCATAAAATGTTTTCTTTATGGTATCCATAGATTATTACAAATAAAAAAAATAGTTAGGTACTTATGTGTGTAAGAAGTTTTGATTCTTTGTTTATATTTTGCATTATATAATGTTTGTAACTAACTTGATCATGTGGGTTGTGCCTTGAGAAAGTATGCGCGCATCGTAAATATTAACTGTAATAATTTTTCCACAATAAAAATAAAACTCAAAATTTTTTTTTTTAATAATCCTGTAAGCTTTCTGTAACAGCGCTGCAGACTTTAATGCCTAATCAACCATTAATACTTATTGTTAATATTTGCTAGTTTACTTACAATCTTTACAAAATACCTGAGTTCTTCTGTCAACAATTTTTGCCTAGTATTTTAACATTTAGCGAAGTCATTGAAAACTTAAACACATATAATATACTTTTCGTTGATCCATTTTTATACCTAGTACAAACTGCATTGCACGAAAATAATTCAAATACTAAATAAATAAATAAATATTCATGGACATTACACAGAACGTCCTCTGGTCCCAAGCTAAGCTTATATGCTTGTGTTATGGGTACCAGAATACGGATAGAATACATAAACTACTTTTCTTTTGTAAATACATACATACTTATAATATTAACATAGAAACACCCAGACGTAGTATAAACATTTGTATGACAATTATAAATATCACACAAATGATTGTCCCGAGCGGGAATCGAATTCGATAGCGCACTTTCTAATAAAACTGAGTACAACTGAGCTAAAACTGTATATTTTATTTTAACGGTCTTATTCATAATGACTTATCGGAGGTTTAAAAGTTCGCTAAAAGCGGTTCGCGAAAATTGTCAAAACTTGTTATTCATAATAGTCTTTTTACGCTAAAACGTTTACTATCTCTCCGATAAGTCATTATGAATTCTTCTCCAGCCCATTCACATCCCACTGCTGGGCACGGGCCTCCTCCACTTTGGGAGGTATTATGGTCTACTGTGCGGCGCTAACCAGTCGTGTTGGCACAGGGTTTATTTTCGAGTTTTCCATCTCTCACAGAAGATGTTGTTTTCTGTGTGCAATATCCCTTGGCGGACTTTTACCGCACCCTTGGGAGGAGATGGGGTGGTGACACTTGTATTCTTAGTCCGTCACCACACGGAAAACATTACCATTACCAAACCTAAAAGAGGATAATTTGGTTATTTTCACGAGCCTCGTGGTTGAGTGGTTTATGTAACGACTGCCGATCAAGAGAATGCGGGTTCGATTCCCGCTCGGGACAATCATTTATGTGATTTTTCTAATTGTCATACAAATGTTTGTACTGCGTCTGGGTGTTTCTATATATTATAAGTATGTATTTACGAAAGAAAAGTAGTATGTATATGTATTATAACATAACATAAGCATAATAGGCTTAGCCTGGGACCACGGGACGTTGTTGGAAAATTGTTCACAGTCATGCTGTTTTTAGGGTTCCGTACCCAAAGGGTAAAAAACGGAAACCCTATTACTGAGACTTCGCTGTCCGTCCGTCCGTCCGTCCGTCTGTCACCAGGCTGTATCTCAAGAACGGTGATAGCTAGAGAGTTGAAATTTTCACAGATGATGTATTTCTATTGCCGCTATAACAACAAATACTCCATACAAAAAACTGATTTTTTTTACCGTTTCTTGCTCGATACTAATAACGTTGCCTTATGTTGCATAGATAAATGGTACGGAACCCTTCGTGCGCGAGTCCCACTCGCACTTGACCAATTTTATTGTAACGTCAAATCGCGCAACTCTGTCTCAAGTGGCGTCCATTTTTCATTGTATAGTGAGGGCTGCGGTTGTTTAGTATTGAATGATGTTTTCAAATTCAGCTTACTGCGCGTCGCTAGGGACCGACTGGCACCTTATTTTGGTTTGAATTTTTAGTGTTACTAACCTAACTAACACTTAATTCCACAGAAGATACTGCCGAAGCAGCAGGCGACGTGGACAAGTGAATTTCTGCATGATAATATTTTATGGGATATAAATGACGTTATCCCAATTTTTATTGATGTTAGTTATGTGAATAACATTCAAAATGGCCCCAATAGCTATAAGCATTTCAAATTTAGCTCTGGTCATGGGCGTAATTATGATTTAGATAGTTTCAGAAAATATGCAATATCTTATCAATATGGACAGTAAATAAATGATAGATTATAGTGGATAATGGTAACAATCAAATCCATTATTATTTGTCACACAAACACTCTCATAAAATGTATCCTAGACTTAAACGTACTGAAAATGATTGATTGTATGTAGTGGTGAAATAAATAAATTATTAACAATTCTGTTGTGCCAAAAACTTAACAAATACAAACATGTTTTGTGCAGGAAATACTTTTACTATAATGTAGTAGTGAAACAGTGTCGCGGATTTAATTGATTATTCTATCCTAAACTACACTAAAGACAGAAGACACTAAAGAAGTTTTCGCAAAAATAGGATCAACAAACATTATAAATAGACATTCTTTTGCAAATTAAGTACAGGTATCGGCACGAATCTTGAGCGCTGGTCTTTACCTGCGCAGAAGTGAATTATTGGGTCTATTTAGAGGTAGGAGGTGAAGCGCGGGAGCGGTTGAATCAAATCATCGTATGTGATTGGTCTGCGGCGCGTCGCGTCATATCTGCCACTCATGATTCGTTCTCTGTGCTAGATGCACTTTCCTTACGACTACGAGTACACTTCAGGACAATTAAATACATACAAATTTTTGAACTAAAGCTTTTAAAATTTAAATTTTTATGTTTGTTTATTTTTATTGACGGGCCTCGTGGCGTAGCGGCTATGTAGCCGACTTACGATCGCGAGGTCACGGGTTCAATTCCCGCACAGGACAATTATTTGTGTAATGAACACAGATATTTGTACTGCGTCTGGGTGTTTTCTATCTATTAAAAGTAGTATATGTATTATATCCGTAATCTGGTATCCATATCACAAGTATCATTACGCTTAGTTTGGAACCAGCGGACGTTGTGTGAAATGTCCGTAAATATTTATTTACTCTTAATTAGAAACAATTATTATCCCTAAAATGATATAAATAATAGACAATAATACAAGTAATTTAATTTAATTACCGCTTACCATCAGGTGGAATGTAGTCAAGCATCAACATGTGTACCTATTATGTAAAAAAAAATAGTCAGAATATAATTATATCATCCCCATTTTTTTGCAATGAAGTATACGATGCGCAAAGCGTATCCCACTCTACCACCCAGCGCTCAAGATTCGTGCCGGGACCTATATCAATACATCTATACTAAAACGGAAGAGTTTTTTTGTTTGTTTGAAAAGATTAGCGAATCTCAGGAACCACTGTGCCGATTTGAAAAATTCTTTCAATGTTAGATAGGGCATTTATCGAGGAAGGCTTTAGGCTATATAACATCAAGCTACGTCCAGTAGAAGCAAAGCAGTAATTAAAAATGTTGCACAAACGCGGAAAATTTTCTAAATTCCACGCGACGGGGTCGCGGGCAACAGCTAGTACATACATGCAAATTAAGTAATCCTTATAGTAATTTAAAGGTAGATTATTGTAGATTAGCTTGCTTCCCTAAACTCTAAGAACCTACTTTCACTACTTTAAAAAATACATACATATTACAAATTCTTTTTAATATTAGCATAGGATTTAGTTTAGTTTGTACAAACAGAATTGTCACCATTAAATTTGTTTATTTTTGCACAGATTTTCTCTTGCCCCATTTGCGTCCATGATGCTTGAACATATTATAAATATCTACCTCTTTATACACTTAAGAATATCTTTGAAAAGTATTCAAATTAAATCTGTTTGAAATAATATTAATAGTCTAATGTTTGTTGAATTATTAGTAGTTGATTAGAATGTTCTAGAAACAATCTATAATAATATGATGTAGTAGCAAAGCTGCTTGTCAATAAAAAATAAACTCATTAATCATTTGGCAAAGCCAATTTATTGAATGTAGAAATTTAAGTATGTATGTGTTTATTATGGGATTCAAATAACAGCGTGCAAGGTTCATTAAGTATTAATTTGACGGGCTTCATGGTCTGTTACAACAAATGTTAGTTCTGTGTCTGGGTGTTTGTATGTATTTTATATATGTATTTACTGAAGAAAATTAGTACCTATATGTAATATATCCGTATTCTGGTACCCATAACACAAGCATATAAGCTTACCTTGGGACCAGAGGACCAGAAAAATATCTACCGGTATTGCTACACACTCTTATTGGTCAAATATAATAACCACTTTTACGGATTTAGACGCGTATATTTATTTGTTTATAGATCGGAAAAAGTGGTTTTGTTTATAAGCCACACAAATTGGTAATGCGCCTGGCGGCCATGTTGGTGACGCCATAGTGACGTATAGATAAGAATATTACATTTTGTTAGCTGTATTTTTTCTTTGCTGATGACGTCACAAGGGCGTTAATTTGACAAGGTTCCAGCGCATTACCAATTTGCGTGGCTTATAAACGAGTCGCGCAAGTATTAGAGAATAATAAATATATTTATTAAAACAATATTTTTTTTAATGTAACAACTATGACGTCACATTTTACGCGGTGTCATGCACATTGTTATTTGGATCACATAGTATTTATCTTATTATGAAAACTGACTTGCTAGACAGTTTACAACTTGCCAGTGTTGTAATATTTATTTTGCATTGATTTTATAGGTGTATAATAACTTTTCTAATAATATTAAAACTATATTACTTAACTGAATCTCATAAACTTTCGAAATAGTTTAAAATACATTCCATAATCAAAATGTATCAATATTATCTCACTGATACAGGTGTATATTCTATTGCGCTATAAACTAAAATGAAACCAACTGTAATGAGTTTTTTTAGTGGCTATTAAGATTCACTATATTCTGTAACATATCTTTTTTAACAAGAAAGTGTATAATTGACAGTTTAGTTATGCAATCAGTAATGGTATAGATTTTTCAATTATAATTTTCTAGTATTAATAGTCTATTTTTATTTTTTGGAAGAAAATAGAATATTTAAATGTATGCATATTTAGTGCCAAATTGCTTAATAATGGTGTCGATTCCAGTGCAAGTCCAACTTGACTAAACTTAACCATAAATAAACTATTTTTAATTTGGTTTTAGTGATAAACCTATTCTGTTTCAAACAGAAATTAAACTTAAAATTTTAGTTGACAGCACTTATTTGATTTTGACATAATCATTTAAAGCTGCCCACTAACAGACAAAAATGCCTTTTATAGTGAACGAATGAATGAATGAATAAAAAAATAACTAATATAAAATTCCTTTTCAAACGTTATTTGAGCAATATAGGTTTCTGCATCATTGTTATGAACATTTATTAATAATTTAATTAGTTGGCGGCCTTATTTCAGTGTATTTCTCATCTTAGATATGAGCATAGTGAGCATCAAATCTTTTAGGTTATCTGTGGAGTGATTAGCACTACTTTTACTCTGTGGTATGCCTATATTACTTTCCTTGATTACTTTATACAAAAAACAAACAATTAAATTCGTTAATTATTTATTTTAATAGGTGTTTAGTGTAAATAATTACAGCAACTAAGGAAAAATATGCTTATAAGCAAATATTTACTTCTCATCTACCATAAACTGATGACGGAAACTCATAATTATCAAGATAACAATGACAAAAGCCAAAAAGTGTATTTATGGAAACATGAAAATCTGTATTTATAAAAATTTGTGATATCATGTGGTGTATAATTATGCAAGAGATATTAAATGAACCTAATAATTTATTTCTACTTTTATTTATAACTTATAAAAGTGTGTTAAGTTCAGTATGTAGTTGTATATGTTAAGTATTCTGATCTATAAGCTACACAACAGTAATTAATTCATCATAGTCTTTTCTTAAGGGCAACATATATCCATGAATTCTTACAAACATATTTAGATTAATAGAATGTTAAGAATTCCAATAAATTATATACTTTATTTCTAACTTAGCTAAGCCTGCTAGTGGTTACTATAATATAGCCTATGTGTTATGTATTCTGATCTAGCTATAAGCTACAAAACAGTATTTATGTATCTATGAATTCTTACAAACAATCTATATGGATTATTAGAATGTTAAGAATTCCAATAAATTACATATATGCATAACACATTACTTTTTGATATAGTAAGAGGCTTAATACTTACTTATTATACAAATAAAAATGCAATATTTGTTTAAATACATGTTTTACTAAATAAATCTGAATGTTTTCCGAGTACATATAAATAAATGTTGGTCCACTGAACTCTCTGGCTTGGCTTGGCTGATTCTATTCATTTCTTCATTAGTTATTTTTAATAATAAATTTAGAAACCTACTGATAAAAAATATAGCTCACTGTTCTAGAGACAAACTGTTAGAAACCTTATTAAGTATCACAGATCAAGTAGCACCATTTGGTAGGTATAGTTTTAAGACTGGCTACAATTATTATTTCTACTATTTAATGATATTTACATAACTTTAGGCAGACACACACAAATACACATTTTTTATCACTAGTTTCAATGTTCCAAACTATGGTTCCAAAGATTTCTAGATTTTTCCTGTAGTTCACTTAATATAATTGGTAGCAACTGCATTTATAGGTACTGGACCACAATTTTCCATTAGGCCACCAACTGGATATTTATTTTCCCCTGCATGACCTGGAAAAAAGTTATATTTATCATTAGACGCCATTAACCTCAAAATCGTTCACTTTGTATTAAATTATATATGTTTATAATATTTTTACGATAACTTGTATACTTACATAATATATGATGTCTTAGAATTCTATGGCTGAGTAAAAATACGTATTATATTATGTATGTAAATTACAAAACTATTTCGACAAAAATTAAGTAAACAAAGAAATACCTAAATAATTAGTTCTACGAATCTCCGCACTTGACTGTGATTCGTCTGTTTTTTGCGCTTTGTTTAACCTCAATTTTGGCGCCAATATTTAATTTATCAAGTATAATTTTAATTTATAAATATTTTTTATTTGCTAACAAACATTTATTATTCAATATTTAATCAGAAAATCAATTTTTAATGTTCAAAAAGCCATGATAAAATTTAGTGAATTTAAGTCGGCACCTACTCATATCCCGACTAAATAAGTCGAGAACTCACTAAATTAAGTGAATTTTTGACATTTATGATGTACACCAGAATAGCATTATCACTAAATTGTATAGATTGACTAATTTTGGTCCTGTCAAACTTAATTTAAGTGAAGTTGTGACTTTCAGAATAAGAAAGTGAGATTTGACAGGAATAAATCAATTTTTAGTTAAGTTTAGTTACGTTCTTGGACACAGAATCGACACCATTATCTGTAAGGTCTTAGATTCTTCTTTACAGCGGTGTTCTTAAGACCCTAATTTTAGATCGATGGCGCTTTAATACATTCAAATTCACTCTTTTTACTAGATAAAATAAATTCTACAGAAAATCTGATCCAAGATTCTGTAAAAATGGGATTACAGTAGGATTTTTGAAAATATCTAAGAGTTAATACACAAAACTTGAAACATGGTTACCTATTAATTTATATAAGGCAGTAGATACTATAATTAACTGTAGTTAAGCGAGTTACGAGTCTTTCTATAAGTTTTATATACATGCATAATGTCCCAGATATTATAAAATAAAATTTTAACTAATGGCTCTGTCCATTTCAAATTACAACGAAAGTCGTTGTAATTTATTAATGTTTGCAATTGACTTGCTCTGCTTACATTTCACTTGATAAATCAAATATTGTGGAACAAGTGAACCATATGAGCGGGACTTCACGTTCGACACGAACCTAACACTAGCCTATATACAAGGTGGCGCAAAAATAACCTTCCGATGTTTTTTAGCTGTAATTTAAAAAAAAAATTAAAAACTTTGATTCTTCTTGTGGATTATTTTTATCTGGTCTTTTAATTTTTTTACATCAAGTCGAGAATATGATGTCATGTAAATGGCCGCCGCCACAATTGATTGTCATTTGAGCCCTTTTTATGGCATTTTCCATCACTTTGCCAAAACTTCCAGCGATAGGTCCTCACATTCTTGACGGATATTGTCTTTAAGAGCTGCAAGAGTCTGAGGCTTGTTGACATAAACCCGCGACTTCAAAAAGCCGCACAAAAAGAAGTCTGCAGCGGTCAAATCAGGCGATGTTGCTGGCCAGTGCAAATCGCCAAAACGGGAGATTAGGCGCCCGGGAAATGCATCCTTCAGCATATCGGTTGTGGCACGTGCAGTGTGTGCCGTTGCACCGTCCTGTTGGAACCACATGTTTTCCAATCCCAATTCATCAAGTTGCGGCAAAAAGAACTCGTTGATCATTGCTCTGTAGCGCTCACCATTCACAGTAACCGTTTGGCCCGCGACGTCTCCGAAGAAAAAAGGTCCGATGACTCCTCCAGCGAAAACAGCACACCATACAGTGACTTTGAGCGGGTGTCATGGCTCTTCGTGGGTTACACGCGGATTTTCAGTGCCCCAGAAGCGTAAATTTTGCTTATTTACGTACCCGCTAAGACGGAAATGGGCCTCATCACTCATGATTATTTTTGATGAAATATCATCTTCCTTTTGGTTGTGATTAAGGATGGCTTGAGCGTATGTTGGACGCGATTGGCGGTCAGCAGCTAACAGCTGATGCACCGTCTGGACTTTGTACGGAAACATCTTCAAATCTTGTACCAAAATTCGCTGTAAAGACCGTCGACTGATACCCATTTGCGTGGCACGTCGTCTGGTCGATGTCGACGGCGCTTCCATGACATCCTCGGCTACAGCAGCAATATTCTCTGCAGAACGGCTACTCCGGGGTCTGCCACGCCTGGCAGCATCTCGTGTTGTGCCAGTCTCTTCGAAGTGAGCGGCTAAACGTCGCAGTGCTTCACCAGTAGGCGTTGGACGGCCAAGAAATCTGCGACGAAATTCACGTTGTGCCAAAGTCACCGACCGATTATTGGTCAAATAAATAGTCACCAATATTCCGCGTTCTGGAGCAGTGTAGCGTAACATTGTTTATTAACGTGTATTTCACATGTGTTTACTACACAAATGTCAAAACAGAACTGACATTAGGGGCCAATCGCAAAATTTATAGCATTTTCTGATAGGAGGATTACTTTTGCGCCACTCTGTAAACGAAATATATAGCAATGTGTAAAAATGTGCAGATCCCATGGTAGCTCAGTTGCAAGACCAACGGAACTGTATTTCGAGGTTGTGGGTTCAAGTTCCGATCATGGTGTATTATAATAAATGAAATTATAGTGAAAAATTATCACTTTATTTTGATTTATTATACTCCTTCCTTTTACTATATTGAAATAGAAACTTGCATACGGCATTGAAATGCTAGTCGGCTAAAGCGTTTATATTATATTTTTAAGGTGTGTTTAACTAAGATTTTACAACTTTAGTAATGGTAATATTTTTTATAGCACTTCGAGGACTTTGAGAGAATAAGAAGTGGGAAGAATCAGCTTGTATTTGCTAAGATATTCACACAACCGCATTATATTATTTTTTTCGGTGTAGTTCGTTATAACACCACCAAACCATACTACTGAATTTTTAAATTTGGAAGTTAATTCTATTTATTTTTAAATTAACCGTTATTTATGTACAAGGAATTGAGGGTCGAATATATTAATTGTATACCTAGAATTTAATGAAAACCTTTATTTAAAAATATAGTTTGCGCGCACGTTTTATACATTTGTAACTAGCTTCTTGGTAATAAGAAGTCTTTAAATGAGCCTGGCAATCAGCTGACAGTCATAACATGAAATCAGAGGGTTGCCAGAATATAAAACATATGTTAGACCCCCCACCGTCTAATATGTTGAGCGTTAAGTTAAAACTGTTACGGTATACAATTAATCTTGTGCCACATGGAGTCATTGTAAGTCAAGGACGCGCGCATTATAAAAAATTGGACTCGTATATTTTCCAATTTTTGTGTTCTAAAAACGTAAGTTAATTGACTCAGTGTTTACTAATATTTATGTTATAACCATTATAGATATTATGTTTTACTTATACATTTAGTAATATTCAGGGGCGTATCAATTATACGGGGCCCCCGGTACACGGGGGCCCCCAACGTGCGGTAGCAAAAATAAAAGAATGCTTTCCAAATTTTTTTTTATTTCAGAAATTTTATGCCGATTTTTTTTCTTTCGTAAGTTATCTTTACCCTTCATAAGGGCCCCCATATAAATTTTTACACGGTGGGGCCCCACCAAGGCAAGCTACGCCAATGGTAATATTCATTGGCTTTTATGTATCTGCGTTATTTGAATTACTTAATTCAAGTAGGTAGTAACTTTATTGATGTATCTATTAGACAGGTTAACACGAAATATTATTGTGTGATATTTTTATTAATCTATCTCAATATTTTGTTGATAATTACCATTCCAAGAAACTGCAATATTGTATAATAATTATTTACTTTATGTAATTTTTAGTGTGAGTTGCATAATTAATGTACCTATCATTATTTATTGTTTAACATGATTTTTGTTATATTAACGCGATAAATATGTGTATATACGCATATGCTTAAGAGTTGTCTTAGAAAATAAAATGGATATAAAAAATAAGTTTGAATTTTTTAATATAGGCCACGCAAATTGGTAATGCGCTGGAACCTTGTCAAATTAACGCCCTTGTGACGTCATCAGCAAAGAAAAATTAGAGCTAACAAAATGTAAAATAATACCTTTTTACCCTTATCAAAAGTCTCCAATAAATATAAACTTCAATTTCCAAGGTCTCAAATTGGAAGTCGTAAATGAAACTAAATTACTCGGGCTTACTTTGGACACCCACATAAATTGGAAAGCACATGTAAGAAATGTAAGAGCCAAGCTATCCAAATTTTCATACGCTCTCCGTGAGGTCAAGAAAACCACAGACCTAGCAACCGCTCTAATAACATACTACGCGTATGCATTTTCTTGTCTGAGCTACGGCGTAATCCTATGGGGCAACAGCACTGACGCACCCACTATCTTCACACAACAAAAAAAATTGATCCGTGTATTGGTTAATATTGCACAGACAGACTCATGTAAACCACATTTTCGGAACCTCAAGATTTTGACTTTACCAAGTATTTATATTTTAGAAGTCTGCAAATTCGTTCGTAAATACTCCGAACACTACACTACGCGAGAACGTCTAAACAGCAAATTCACATTAAGACACAAAGATCGCTTAAACCTACCATCCTCCAGATTAGCTATACATGCCTCAAGTCCTTTGGTTATGTCGATCAAAATATACAACAAGTTACCAGAACCTATAAAAAATGAAAAGAGATTTACACATTTTATAAAACAATTAAAATCATTATTAATAAAAAAAAGTTACTATCATTTAAAAGAATACTTTGACGATAAATTTGACTAAACTATAACATGACATGATAAAAGAATGATCGTGTGTGTGTATGTGGGAGTGTGAGTGCGTGTGTGTGTCCGCGTGTATGTAAAATGAATGCGTATATTATTACCTAAATACTTAAATATAATTAAAAATAAATAAACAAAGACTATGAAACAGGGATTAAACAAGATTTTAAACAATTCTTTGAATACATTTTTGAATAATATATTTAAAAATTTTTTTTCTCTCTTTTTTTTTTTTTTTTTTTTCAGATTTATTTTTAAAGATGGTTATAGACAATATTTTTAAAAATTTTTATATAAATTAAAAAAAAGAAAATAACTCAAGAAAGTGTAAAATAACACATAGTAAATTTAATTAGTGTAAATATACATATTTCTTAACAACCCTCCCTCTCTACTATTCCTCCTATGCTGTGCCCGACAGGGTCCATAATTGTATCTGTACCTAAAATATAAGATCTATGTAACATTATGGAACGCAATAAATTGAATTGAATTGAATTGAATTGAATTGAATTGAATTGAATTGTAATATTCTCATCTATACGTCACTATGACGTCACCAACATGGCCGCCAGGCGCATAACAATTTGTGTGGCTTATACCTGTGTTTTTTATAACATTGTAATATTAGAACATAAATATGATTCAGCCTGCTTTGGTTCCTTACATGTTAATAAAAAAATACCTGTAGACACAGGTATATCAGATAGTGTATTGTCGTTCAATCTTGAAGACACGTAAATTTCGCTTGGCTAAATAGGATAACGACGTAAAGCCTGTATCATAGACACAGAGCTACATGTATATTCACGCACACAGATAAGTAAGTGCCTACAAGCCGACTGAGTAATGTAGTCATAGAAATCTGTGCCTGTAGATATGGGATGTAGTATATTGGAATGCAGAAAAGTATGATATATGAAATAGGTCTGAAAACTCAACCCTATTTTATTAGTTCATCACTAACAAGCTAGCCAACCGTGTTGATTTCTTGGGGGTGTTCGAAATTAACTGAATTAGGTACACGTACATAGGGCTGTTGTTTGAAAATGTCTTTAGCAGCAGACCTGGATTTATATTTCTAGCATTCTTACTTGTAAAACAAAGTCGTTATTTTTGTATAAGCCCTATGTGAGCTTATCCCCTTTTTCCAATTACAGCACAAGAGCGCATTATGCGGCACAATGCTCAACATTAAGTGTTCCAACTACAGCAACGCTTCGCACAATCGAGCACTCTCAAAAGTGATGCGTGCAATTCATACCAACTTCAGCGACAGAAAATTAACAAGTATTTTTTCTTTAAATTGAAATTTTATTTAAATAATATCCATAGTAATATTATTTATTGTTAAAATTTTTTTAAGGCTTTCGTTTCGTCGGAGTTTTCTGGAAATAAAAGATAATTTAAGCTGTATTTAAAAAAAAATAATATAAGTATGGATGAAGGTACAATGACTTTTTTTATATTCCACACTTGTACATAATGTGAATACAATTTTATTTTAGTATTTTTTTTTCAACACTGAACTTAGCGCACTCTGCTGGTGCATTTGAAAACTAATTCATGTTCCAATTAAGCGTCAGCATAGTTCAGCATTGTGCGGCACTGAGTCGCATTATGCTCTGCAATTGGAAAACTAGCTATATCTTCAGAATTACGCAGCGGATTTGGATGTTTTTTTTTTTAAATGATAGAGTTGTTCAAGAGGGTGGCATTTTTTGTATAATTTGTTCAGTTTTGGTTCTAAATTCCACGCGTACGAAGTTGCGGGCAACAGCTAGTGGAATTATAAGCTTTGTCCTTGGACAACGCCGAACCACTGCAGCTTTGTATTAGTCTTATAGTTAGCTAGCACTAATCATCTTTATCTTATGTATAAAATTTTCGTATCAGTGTTTGCTAGTTCAAACACCTACAAAAAGGCTGGACCGATTTTTATGAAATTACGCAGATCTTTAAAGCACCATCTGCTATGATCTTATTTAGAATATGTATAGGTATATGTCTTAAATAGGTTTATTTTAGGAGACATGATGTACACAAAAATATTCGAGTTGCTATTTAAGTATTATTATTTATTATCGTAAGTCAAAAAGTATATTCAATGCTAGGTACAAGAATATTGATGTTTTTAGGTCTAGTCCCACTTGCGTTAGATGCCCGACGCGTCCAAATATTCTGGCTATAAAAATCGCTGTGGCCGCCACGTGTCGCGCCGCTGTTGTAAATGCAACTGGACTTAGGATATAGAAATAGATACACATGATGTTATAAGTAATGCAAAAAAAAGTATGTGATAAAAAAAATGGAAGTACTAAAATTATAAAAAGAGTTAGCCTTTGATAGGATTTGCATTGTTTTTATAGATTTCAAAGGACAATACTGCTCTCTTTATCCCATATATCCCGATGTGAATGTGGCGGAGTATTTTCACAGTCCCCACCACTAGATGCTGCTTTAGAGATGTTTTTTAAAGACACGCTACTCCCAGCTGGCATTAACTTAGTTTGTTTAGATAAACATTTCAACCTAGGTATATGTGATACTCGTTTTAGTACTTTAGATATACCATTTTGTTGAATTTTAGGATCATCATACAAAGTATTAGCTGACATGGATCTTGTGTGGCCCACATCAGATTTATTCTTCATACATGATAAAGGAGTCCTTGATCCATTAACACTACCAGCTTTAGATTTTTTTGGTGTGTCATTTATATTAGCAGTCTCATCTTCATATATAAGTAACCCATCACCATTGTCTGAATTAGCAACAATATTATGACGAAGTTCAGCATTAGCATTTTCTAAAACTTTAATGAGAGCTTCATCAGACATGTTTTCTACATTTTCTTCACAAGATGAGTCTTCAGTTTTTGCAACAACTATTGGAGTTCTATCAATGCCAATGGAAGGTGAGCGAGGGTCATCTTTTAAGAGTCTAAATACAGGAATTTGATTTATTGCCTTTTTAGTCTCCTCTATACTTTGAATATTATCTTCACTGTCCTCAAATTTTTCATCTGCTTCAATATACTCAAAATTAGTCTCTAAAAGTGTAGTATGTTGGTTTCTAACATCTCTGATTTCTTTTTCTATGGCTTCATTGGAGACTGTAGATGAACCTAAAGGTTCTTCGGATTCTTTTAAACTCTCATCTAAAGTAACACTAAACATTCCTTCACATAAATTCCTTGATACAACTAAATCTGGACTTTTATCATAAGCTTCTGAGCAACTATCACAATCATCTTCCAAATTACTTTTAAGAATAGGACTGCCACAGTTAACAACCTGATATCTTTGTTTATTGTTAGATTCAACATCAGTTTTGGATATAATTATTGGTGTCCGATCAAACTCCTGTGTTGGTGATCTAGGGTCATAAGATAGTAAGTGGTTTTTAATAACGGCTGACAGGATAGGATTATTATAGACAACATTTTCATCATCATTTGCATTTTCAAAAACTTTTCGAAGATCCACATTTTTTGTAATGTTGTGTTTGGAACCAGGATTGTTCTGAAAAATAAGAATACTGTATTATAGTAATGAAATAATGAGTTGGCTCTAATACATGTGCTAAACTTAATAAATACGAAATATTATTAATTAATTTGATAGATTTCTGATGCTAAATCTCCTTATTATTATTGCAAATACTCCCAGTCTAAAATGTGATTAATAAAAAAAGAAATATTTGATATGATTTAAAATCACATTGTAAATAAACTGCAGTGACAGCAGTTGGGACCAAAATGGATAGCTTTATGCTTGAATAGTTTGCATGTGGTAATATAAAAACTGAAAAATAAAGGACATTACATTAAAAAAAGACATGGCATCATTAGAAGTCTAATAATTACAATACAACTAATATAAATTACTTTATTTAGTATCCCTTGCGAAGTAGGCAGACAGCAAATTTTCAAAAGATTGTATTTCTGTCGCCCTGTACTTTGTTGATAAATAATAACATACCTGTAATGGCGTTCGCGTAATCTCAGGAGTAGGCGATCTCGGGTCAGAGTTACTGCAAACCTCCGAATCATTCTTCACCTTATCAAGCGCCTCGCCATTGCATTTACTTGAATTAGTTCCCATATTTAAAGTGTTAGCGGACGAATACCTTAACAATTTCTACGCAATCATACGACCATAATAACAACGTTCATAAACTTTAGTTTCTTTTTTTAATTTCTTTTTCTATTCTGTCTAAACTATTCTCGTCGACAAGAAACTCAAAATACAAAACATGTAACGGCTGCAAATGTCAACTGATTCTATTTTTAAATTAAATAAACCACAGAGTAGTGGTCTTTATTAACATAGAACAAATACAGAGTACTAAAGTGAACCAAGAGAAGGTCTGAGTAGGAGAAAATTAGTTGACTATTTCGTTGTACACATTTACATTAGTTTAAATCGTTAATCTAATGATAATATTACACAGCTTTTATAATAAGAAACGTCTGCTAACGTTGCAGAAATGTATTACGACGTAATACATTTCTGCAACGTTAACAGACGTTTATTTAATACGTCGTATTGCATTATTTTCAAAATAAGTTTACTAAGCGTTCAAAATTGGTACCAGTATCTACAGTCTGTCAAGTATAAGTTGGCGCGTGGCAAAAAAGAGAACTAATTTTGACAGTTCACAGTTGCTTGTGTCGGGCAAGGAGGTTATAAATAGGGAGTAACAACCATGAAGGTATAGATAAAAAATAGGAGGCCATACTTGGAACATCGGTTTGAGGCAAATACCTACGTATCTCTATCTCACTCTCTGTGGTCTGACCTCTCTTTTTAGTGTGGCCTTAGTACTGCTATCTCCTTATTAAAATCTCCTAGTAAATTCTTAAAAAGAGTCACCACACATATCAAATCACAAGTTAAACACTGTCATTTGATAGTGTTTAATCGTAACTATAAATAACTAGTTGAAATACGATGAATGAAATTAAAAATAATAAAATAGTAGATCACGGATGCTTTTCATGGTTGACGAATCAGTGAATTATTTTCCCCATTTCCTAAGGATTTCGTAATTTGGCAACATTGGTCACCATATGTCAAGTTGTCGACAAAATTGTGCCAATATGTCGGTTGTTTACTTTACGGTTCACAGCTTCGTTTCAAATTTTCGACTCTAATTATTTTTATAATTAAAGAAATGGTGCAAACTTGTGTAGTGCGTGGTTGCGGTAGTACGTGGTGTCCAGGAGGTGATATACAATTTCACGCGTAAGTGTTTAGATCGTGATTTCTGGCATTGAATAACTGCAAACATATTTCTTTGTATTTTCAATTAAATACTTCATAAAATGATTAAACAATGTTTTCAGCATATTTCTAACTAACTATACTGATAACGATGTAAAGATCTAATAGTCTTACATTGAATTTCATGGACTTAGTGCAATTTTATCTTTCTTGTTTACAAGAAGTAATTTTGAAATAGTGTGACCATACTGAGGACATATCTAGGACTTTCTGTGGGACCTGAACTAAATTATACATGTTTGCTTAGTCATTTAATTTTTATTTCACATTATTTACAACATTAATATACTTACCTACAATATTATTTTTTTAGATTTCCTAAAAATAGTACCCAGAGGAAATTATGGTTATCCATTGTACCATTGAAAATGAAATTTTATGAAAGTGCAAGGATTTTTTAAAACAAACAGCAGTTCCTACTATAATTACAAATCAAGAAGCAGTATCACCTTGCAAGGTAAAATTTCAAGTATCTATTTACAAACTCCTTTAATTGTCTCACATGTTATACAATGTTAAATATTTGAATTTATAAGGAATATAAAAACTAGTATGAAAAAAAATACCCCACCAGTATCAGAAACATTTTCCAAACTACCGGCGCTCAAGGCTCCAGAGATAATTGCTGCTTTCTGAACCAGCCCCCCCCCCGATCCGACTGCCTAATGAGAGCCTTACATTATTATTATGTTTCAGAAATGTAGTAGTTCGAATATATGGCAAAAGGCTATATTTTGTAAAATATATTATAATTTTCAGATAGACAGTTCATTTCAGGAAGAGTCTATGGGGCAAATAGCTACTCTGGGTGTACCAAATCCTAGCTCTGGCATTTATGAAAGTAATCCTTCCTGATGGGCCAACTCAGAGAAAACAATATAGAAAACAAATTAATTAATGTTGTATCACAACATTTTACTCCTCTGTTGCAAGAAATGTTTAAGCATCCCATCACGGACTCAATTTATTGCAATGATTTGCATGAAAGCGTATTAATTAAGAAAATTGCAAATTCATTTTTTAACACTTAAAGAGTCATACAGAAAATATACTTAGTGATTTACGTGGTAAGAGACAGAAATTACACAAAACAATAATATTTAGTCATGTATAAAAGAAAAGTTATTAAATGATTTTAATTTGGAAAGTGCTGTTGTTTCTTTTTTGCCCTTTTTTTGTAACTTTATTATCGTTCCTATTATAGCCCCCTATGATATATGTCACAGTCAAAACTTAGTTCTTCCGATCTTCCGTCAGCCACTTTTAACCACATTCATATTGTCAGGTAAAATGACTATTAACTACAGATTTTCCGACAAACTAATTTTAATCAACGTAACGTATTTTTTTTTTCAGAAGTATTATTGACCGAATTTGCCCTTTAACTGACATTAATAAATAGAAATACATTGGCTAACCCAGAAATCTAGGAAAAACTATTGTCCAGTATGTATTCATAATGTTTAATTAATCTGCAAAATTAATGAAACATATATCTTTTGCGATTTCATGGTTGGTCCCTTAATAACAGTACATGTTTAAAAATATGAGTACAATAACCATTTTTCGTTTTTACGCTACCTACACAAAAAGTTATGTTTCCACTTAGGTATGCCAAATAGATTTTATTGTGTAACTTGTTTTGTTTACTAAGAAATTACTAACACCTTGTTATTTTTAACCGGCTTCAAAAAAGGAGGTTCTCAATTCGTTGGAATCATTTTTCTGTATCTTTGTAACATGTATTTAGGTCTGAAATAAAGGTAAATTATCATAATTTTATCTCAAGCAGATCTCACAATCATTCATTAATTTCGTATTGCCGTAGGAACTACACCTTTGTTCTAGTAATTATCTATTTCCCACCAATATTCTATAGGTACATCGTACATACGAACTAGGAAATTTTACGTGTTTATAAATGTAAAAAGAATAATAAATTTAACAACCGAACCTCCAGTTACTGTTAAAAAACTAGAATTATCCAAACTTTCACGCGATAACAAACAGTTTGTTTTTTGAGTATTTTTTTTACGCACAGTACATAAAGTATCTCGACACATAAAATCTATACGGGCTAGGTCTTAGAAGTGAACATTTTGTTGACACTATATGGAACACAACTACTTGAAGTTTTGTCCTGGAAGAAATACAATAAAGGTTACCCTACTTAGAAAGAAAGGGTTTGACCACAGTGAGCGAGATAGCCATACATCATTTTTGCTTCAAGTAGGTATTCAGAGTCTGGACTCCACTTTTATCTGTACCTTCATGGTAACAACTCGGGAACATAGATTGGTTCCAAGGCAGGGCCGCTCTGTTTATGGTTTAAAAGTAAAATAGTAAATAGTAGCCTTGCTTTCTCTTTTACTCCAGATCAAAAAGAAAGAGCTAGAAAGGCTACTAAATAGGCTCTTTGTCATTTATTTTTCTTAATGTGTTCAACTAAAAAAAGCAGCGGACCGGATTCGTTGTACCGAGTGTTATGTCTAGATCTATATCCTAAGTCTACACGGTGTCGGGTACACGGTAAGAGTTGCTAGTTCAAAGTTTTATATATTACCCCAAACTTAGGGGTAAAATGTACATGGTTGCCATAGAAACTCGATGTGAGTTGGTGTCATAGAAATGTTTTCTCTATATCTATAAATATGAATTATGTAATTCAAGGTAGTTTATATTCTGTAAAGATTTTCACAAACATGGGGTTTAGTGGGTAGTCCGGATTTCATAAGGCCGGGAGCCCTACACGAAACTGTCTCGGCTACTCCGTACTCAGTCTTTCAAATATTTACGCGTACGAAGTCGTGGGCAACAGCTAGTGTAATATATATTATATGTTAATATTATATATAAGTCAAGAAATATTTTGTTAGGCAGATGTATGGAATATAAAATAAAGGTGGCAATACTCAAAGCGTAGGAGGCGCCCCCGCTCAAACGCCAACTTATATTTGACAGACTGTATCTAGTCGATGGTTTACGCACATAGAGTACTACTATTTATCTAATGTAGCGTGGAATCTTCTACAATTTTGTTGCCAACGTGAGTGCCCTCTTATTTTGTTTTTCCATAACATATTTTACATATACGTTACTAAAACCACAGATAATGTCATTTATTTACTTACTACATTTATGCCAAATATGTACCGATATTCCTACATTGTACATGACGATAATGACTTAATTAATATAGAATGTTGTTTTCATTATTATAAATGTGAACATCCTACATACAGCTATTCAGCCTGTGTTTATAGCATTCTACTTTTTCTTCTTTCTCAGCTCATAAACATCCTATTGTTGGGCACAGGCCTCCTTCAGTTTAAGGGGGTTTATTGTACGGTTGTTATTGGGGATTTTCCGTGTGGTGACGGATTCCCCGTGTGGTGGCGGATTCTCCGTGAGGTGACGGATTAACTGATTAAGAATACAAGTGTCACCATCCGGACCCCATCTCCTCCCAAGGGTGCTGTAAGAGTCAGCTAAGGGATATTGCACACAGAAAACATCCTCTATGAGAGACGAAAATCTCGAAAATAAACCCTGTGCCAACAAGCCTGGTCAGCGCGGCACAGTAGACCATAATCCCACCAAAGTGGAGGAGGCCCGTGCCCAACAGTGGGACGTAAGTGGGCTGGAGAGAGAGAGAGAAGATTGGGGTTTGTCTTGTGACAGGGGTTAGAAAGAGAAAGGAAGAGGAGATCCCTTGCAAGGACAAGGAGTGGTGACGCTTGAATTTTTTATTTTGTTTCAACACGGATATCTACAGGTAAAGATAATTTATACCGTCTTTGCTACAGGCAATCAGTGATTGCGAAGGGCTTGAGAAAGAAAAGAAACGAAAACTTAGTTTATACAAAGTTTATTTAATGTACTTAAGAGGGTACTGTACTCCTAATTTAGGTATTTGCCTTAGGTATTGCTATCCCTATTTCCAAGCGCTGTGCTGAAAGGGACAAATATAGCTGAAGCAGATTTTACCTACAAATTCTTTGAAAAAAAGACGTTTCGTACTCCCCATTTATCTTTGCGAAAGTTAAACCGATTTTAATTGTTTTTACGATATATTATAGATGAAGAGTATAAATAATAATAAATAAATATTCATGGACACTTCACA
The DNA here is from genome assembly GCA_916999025.1 of Orgyia antiqua. Lineage (NCBI taxonomy): Eukaryota > Metazoa > Arthropoda > Insecta > Lepidoptera > Erebidae > Orgyia > Orgyia antiqua. Next base: position 29,869,447 of record OU779862.1, read on the forward strand.
CAACGTCCTCTGGTCCCAAGCTAAGCTTATCATGCTTATGTTATGGGTACCAGAATACGGATATAATACATAAACTACTTTTCTTTTGTAAATAAATACTTATAATACATAGAAATCACCCAGACGTAGTACAAACATTTGTATGGCATTTATGAATATCACTGCCCACCAGACACTAAAGTGCAGTAACCGCAGAATAACGATTGCGAGAAAACGCCATTTAAAGTTAAGAATTTGATATAAAAAATAACGAGAAGTTTTAACAAAAAAAAATGAATCCAGAAATGTTCTATAGGCGTAGGTTCACACGTCTTAACAATAAAAAAAAATATATCCTTATAAATTAATTTATTAATGGCCTTTTAATATTTTGGCGCGAATTACTGCACCGCCTTTTTTATAAAAAAAGACATTTAAACTGATTAAAACGCAGTATAAAGTAGCATTACTGCGTTTGGATTAGTTGTTGTGTCAAGAAACCCAACTAACACGCAGTAAGGTGAAAAAAATACTGCATGTTAGTTGGTTTTATAGAAAAAAAGTGTTCGTTTTACTAGTGCAGTAAGAAAAATAGCTGGTATTTTACTGCATTTTAGTCAGTTTATAATAATTAAGGAGTGTTAAGTATTCACAACTAAAATGCGGCTAGCTTTGATTTTACTGCATTTTAGTTGGGAGTTCGTGACAATTAATATATTTTTTCTAATTGTAGTAAAAACAGTTTGTATGGGGGTAAATTTTACTGCATATTAATTAGTTTTTTTTGTTTTTTTACAAAAATATAAAACTATCTAAAGGGCCGTAAAGTTTGATTGCTTACTGCATTTTAGACAGGAAACCTTATATTTTCGTCTGCACTATAATATATACTGCATTTTAATTGGGAAACCACGCTAACTTGTTAACATTATTGGGTTTGCAGTAAGAGTAAGACTGTTAAATAAAATCTACCTAGTTGTCCGAGAAAAAAAATTGTTAATTCAGCAGAAACCTTATGAAACCCGCTTTTAGAATCACTAATAAAACGAAAAATCATCCAAGGGCTATTACTGCACTTTAGTGTCTGGTGGGCAGATCACACAAATGATTGTCCCAAGCGGGAATCGAACCCGCGACCTTGTGAACGGCAGTCCATTACATGAACCACTACGCCACGAAGCACGTCTATACTGGTATATATAAGCTGGTATCACTTTCTTTTTTGTTAAAACCTTACCAAATATGTGTGATAGTCGCTGCATTTAAAATCGGTTTAACTTTCGCAAAGAAAAATGGGGAGTACAAAACCCATATTTTTGTATGGAGCATAATTTGGTATCGTGCCCTCGTAAAGATATTTGTAAATTCATGTTCATAGACGCTTATGTAACTTAATTAATTATAACAACGAGACCAAAATGACGTTTTTAACACGTTTTTTTAATAGTTTTATATAAAGAAAATGGTTTTAAATGTTAGGTACAAAATTTTGATTGCACAATTTTAGAGTAACTTACTATTAGATAATATTAAAATAACATTAGATATTTGTGTATATTAAATTTGTATGATACTTATGTGTAACTGTAAACAAAGACCAAACACTACAGGACATGGGCGCAGACATGTTTTAGGGATGGAAAGTCACTCCCCTCAAATGTAAAGACCTTAGTTCATTAATCTTCCTGGCAGAGGTGTATTTACATGGGGCCATGGCTCGAGGCGGCATGCGGCAGCCTGCAAAGGGCGGCAAAAGCCTTCGCGTTTAATATCATGCTTTTTAATAATTTACAAGGCGGCAAATCAAATGGGCCCAGCCGGCGTATTATGAGCTTTTTAAAATCATTCAAGATCCAGGCAGGCCGTAAACTGCATGGCTAAATTAGGTATTATGGCAAAAATAAAACTTTTTGCTGAAAATTTTTAGTTAGTACTTTAACTTTTAGTTGTACCTTCTCCTTAAACATATTAATGTATGACTGGTTTAGCGAACTGACTGACTAATAATTTTGTTCATAATACGAATTTGCCAGACAGTTTAATTCACGGCGTAAACTGCCTCTAAATATAAGCTCATAATACGGCCGCTGAGCGCTAATTTCAAAATACGCCAGTGCCCAAATACCAATGAAAATAGTAGCAAATACATGAGATTTGGCAATATGTTCGACAAATTTAGTAAATTTTGACTCATAGAATGAAAAACTTACCCATAAAACTAAGACCTGACTGCGTCCATGCTATAAGAGCATCGCCGGTATTAGGTTCTTTTTAGGGTTCCGTACCCAAAGGGTAAAAACGGGACCCTATTACTGAGACTTCGCTGTCCGTCCGTCCGTCCGTCCGTCTGTCACCAGGCTGTATCTCAAGAACGGTGATAGCTAGATAGTTGAAATTTTCACAGATGCCGCTATAACAACAAATACTAAAAATAAAATAAAATAAAGATTTAAGGGGGGCTCCCATACAACAAACATGATTTTTTTACCGTTTCTTGCTTGATACTAATAACGTTGCCTTATGTTGCATAGATAATGGTACGGAACCCTTCGTGCGCGAGTCCGACTCGCACTTGACCAATTTTTTCCACTTACTTTTCTTACTTTTAAAGGACAGTAAGGAAAATTAAATATTTGAATAATATGGTGAATAAGTAGTACGGTTTAGTATTTATTCTATCGTCATATTTAATTTTAATTATTATTGTTTATTGGTATGATTTCTTTGACACGATAATTCATGCGTCCAATTGCCTCGCCTACAAACAGCTACAGCTCTAATAGATCGACGCCATCCTTTTGCGCATTTAATCCGGCAGCTGGAGTGTTCGTTGAATCTTGATTCATTTGTTAATGTTAAGCCTTTACAGCTCAAGTGACCATGCTCCGGTATGGGCGGAGGAGTACACCAAGTATGGGCTGTAAATAAAATATATTGTAGGATTTTTTTGGCATTTAGTACGCAGACTTGCAGATAGGTTGGACAGCTGATCACTTAATTTTATAAAGAAACTGGCTGTTGCCCACAACTTCAATTACAAAATTTACTCTTAGGTTGGTTATTCTCTAATAAGTTCGGTTCAGACAGATAGACCAACATCGAAATAATTTTATAAGGGGTCTTTTTAATCCTAATAATGATTGAAAATTAACAATATAATAATATCTTTACCATTACAAGCAGGTAATCTTCCCAACCACTGCATATCATTGCCACAAGTTAGCGTCTTATGACCTCGAAGCTCTGCTTTATTATCTCGACATGTAAAACTGCAAGTTTTATTGTCAGGTTCACAGTGAGAAATTAAATATTTTGGCACTGGACAAGACTGTAACAATACGTTTATCTGCATTTTACATATACGTTACTAAAACCACAGATAATGTCATTTATTTACTTACTACATTTATGCCAAATATGTACCGATATTCCTACATTGTACATGACGATAATGACTTAATTAATATAGAATGTTGTTTTCATTATTATAAATGTGAACATCCTACATACAGCTATTCAGCCTGTGTTTATAGCATTCTACTTTTTCTTCTTTCTCAGCTCATAAACATCCTATTGTTGGGCACAGGCCTCCTTCAGTTTAAGGGGGTTTATTGTACGGTTGTTATTGGGGATTTTCCGTGTGGTGACGGATTCCCCGTGTGGTGGCGGATTCTCCGTGAGGTGACGGATTAACTGATTAAGAATACAAGTGTCACCATCCGGACCCCATCTCCTCCCAAGGGTGCTGTAAGAGTCAGCTAAGGGATATTGCACACAGAAAACATCCTCTATGAGAGACGAAAATCTCGAAAATAAACCCTGTGCCAACAAGCCTGGTCAGCGCGGCACAGTAGACCATAATCCCACCAAAGTGGAGGAGGCCCGTGCCCAACAGTGGGACGTAAGTGGGCTGGAGAGAGAGAGAGAAGATTGGGGTTTGTCTTGTGACAGGGGTTAGAAAGAGAAAGGAAGAGGAGATCCCTTGCAAGGACAAGGAGTGGTGACGCTTGAATTTTTTATTTTGTTTCAACACGGATATCTACAGGTAAAGATAATTTATACCGTCTTTGCTACAGGCAATCAGTGCTTGCGAAGGGCTTGAGAAAGAAAAGAAACGAAAACTTAGTTTATACAAAGTTTATTTAATGTACTTAAGAGGGTACTGTACTCCTAATTTAGGTATTTGCCTTAGGTATTGCTATCCCTATTTCCAAGCGCTGTGCTGAAAGGGACAAATATAGCTGAAGCAGATTTTACCTACAAATTCTTTGAAAAAAAGACGTTTCGTACTCCCCATTTATCTTTGCGAAAGTTAAACCGATTTTAATTGTTTTTACGATATATTATAGATGAAGAGTATAAATAATAATAAATAAATATTCATGGACACTTCACACAACGTCCTCTGGTCCCAAGCTAAGCTTATCATGCTTATGTTATGGGTACCAGAATACGGATATAATACATAAACTACTTTTCTTTTGTAAATAAATACTTATAATACATAGAAATCACCCAGACGTAGTACAAACATTTGTATGGCATTTATGAATATCACTGCCCACCAGACACTAAAGTGCAGTAACCGCAGAATAACGATTGCGAGAAAACGCCATTTAAAGTTAAGAATTTGATATAAAAAATAACGAGAAGTTTTAACAAAAAAAAATGAATCCAGAAATGTTCTATAGGCGTAGGTTCACACGTCTTAACAATAAAAAAAAATATATCCTTATAAATTAATTTATTAATGGCCTTTTAATATTTTGGCGCGAATTACTGCACCGCCTTTTTTATAAATTCGATATTTGTAAATTCATGTTCATAGACGCTTATGTAACTTAATTAATTATAACAACGAGACCAAAATGACGTTTTTAACACGTTTTTTTAATAGTTTTATATAAAGAAAATGGTTTTAAATGTTAGGTACAAAATTTTGATTGCACAATTTTAGAGTAACTTACTATTAGATAATATTAAAATAACATTAGATATTTGTGTATATTAAATTTGTATGATACTTATGTGTAACTGTAAACAAAGACCAAACACTACAGGACATGGGCGCAGACATGTTTTAGGGATGGAAAGTCACTCCCCTCAAATGTAAAGACCTTAGTTCATTAATCTTCCTGGCAGAGGTGTATTTACATGGGGCCATGGCTCGAGGCGGCATGCGGCAGCCTGCAAAGGGCGGCAAAAGCCTTCGCGTTTAATATCATGCTTTTTAATAATTTACAAGGCGGCAAATCAAATGGGCCCAGCCGGCGTATTATGAGCTTTTTAAAATCATTCAAGTTCCAGGCAGGCCGTAAACTGCATGGCTAAATTAGGTATTATGGCAAAAATAAAACTTTTTGCTGAAAATTTTTAGTTAGTACTTTAACTTTTAGTTGTACCTTCTCCTTAAACATATTAATGTATGACTGGTTTAGCGAACTGACTGACTAATAATTTTGTTCATAATACGAATTTGCCAGACAGTTTAATTCACGGCGTAAACTGCCTCTAAATATAAGCTCATAATACGGCCGCTGAGCGCTAATTTCAAAATACGCCAGTGCCCAAATACCAATGAAAATAGTAGCAAATACATGAGATTTGGCAATATGTTCGACAAATTTAGTAAATTTTGACTCATAGAATGAAAAACTTACCCATAAAACTAAGACCTGACTGCGTCCATGCTATAAGAGCATCGCCGGTATTAGGTTCTTTTTAGGGTTCCGTACCCAAAGGGTAAAAACGGGACCCTATTACTGAGACTTCGCTGTCCGTCCGTCCGTCCGTCCGTCTGTCACCAGGCTGTATCTCAAGAACGGTGATAGCTAGATAGTTGAAATTTTCACAGATGCCGCTATAACAACAAATACTAAAAATAAAATAAAATAAAGATTTAAGGGGGGCTCCCATACAACAAACATGATTTTTTTACCGTTTCTTGCTTGATACTAATAACGTTGCCTTATGTTGCATAGATAATGGTACGGAACCCTTCGTGCGCGAGTCCGACTCGCACTTGACCAATTTTTTCCACTTACTTTTCTTACTTTTAAAGGACAGTAAGGAAAATTAAATATTTGAATAATATGGTGAATAAGTAGTACGGTTTAGTATTTATTCTATCGTCATATTTAATTTTAATTATTATTGTTTATTGGTATGATTTCTTTGACACGATAATTCATGCGTCCAATTGCCTCGCCTACAAACAGCTACAGCTCTAATAGATCGACGCCATCCTTTTGCGCATTTAATCCGGCAGCTGGAGTGTTCGTTGAATCTTGATTCATTTGTTAATGTTAAGCCTTTACAGCTCAAGTGACCATGCTCCGGTATGGGCGGAGGAGTACACCAAGTATGGGCTGTAAATAAAATATATTGTAGGATTTTTTTGGCATTTAGTACGCAGACTTGCAGATAGGTTGGACAGCTGATCACTTAATTTTATAAAGAAACTGGCTGTTGCCCACAACCTCAATTACAAAATTTACTCTTAGGTTGGTTATTCTCTAATAAGTTCGGTTCAGACAGATAGACCAACATCGAAATAATTTTATAAGGGGTCTTTTTAATCCTAATAATGATTGAAAATTAACAATATAATAATATCTTTACCATTACAAGCAGGTAATCTTCCCAACCACTGCATATCATTGCCACAAGTTAGCGTCTTATGACCTCGAAGCTCTGCTTTATTATCTCGACATGTAAAACTGCAAGTTTTATTGTCAGGTTCACAGTGAGAAATTAAATATTTTGGCACTGGACAAGACTGTAACAATACGTTTATCTGCATTTTGCACGTTTGTAAGACCTGAAAAAATAGGAACCTTAATGAATTGGAAAACACTGGATATTTATTTTCATAAACTATAGTTAGATGTTCCAGGCGGAGCGGAGTGGACTTTTAGACATAAAAATCTCTTGGAATTAACATAAATGTAGCCTAGCGGTTTTGATGAAGCCATGCATAGACTAAAGAACACATTTTACATTTGTCTTTGATCTACTTTGCCAAACTAGAGTCATTGGATTTTAAAATTACGCTTAGGAAATTCTACAAAGAGTCCATGCAGACATTCGACGTATTTCAGAATCATATTATTAATGTCCATGAAATACTTCACCGCGGTGCTAACAACATCCATATCCGCATTAAACTCCACTCAAATTCGAATAATAAATAAACTTATTTTAAGATATATAAACACTAAAGTTTTATTAAACATAAACACCATAAATTCATAAATTGGCATCTGTTTATTGCATGTTCACTTTACAGTGACTAAAATAAACTTACTTCGCCTTTGTAAGAGATCCGTCCAACTACCACATGTGATCCCTCTTTGAGTAAAGTGCCAAATTCTGGACCGTACATTCGGCTGAATCGCACAGCTCTGGGCGCTTTCCTTCCAGAACATGTTAGAATACGCGGGTACTGTAGAACGGCACGGTCAACACCGGATTTTGTTATCAATGTTCTATCGTGAGGACACTGTACACACACATCTAAAATAAAGAAAACGCACCAAATTTATTGACAGATAGAGAACGAGCAGTACATATAAAGAATAAATTGTGTAGTAATTGCCAAAGTTTCAGTTAAAAGTATCTAATATATTTCGACCGCTAAGAAAATATTTACAAGTGAAATTACCTTTTCCTTTGTTTATCTCGTTTTCACTTATTCGATACTGTGAAGACTTTCTAATTGGGTTATTATCACTGGAACGTACTACTCCTCGGCCTAAATATATATTTGAGACTTGATTGTTTAAGTTTTTCCTATTAATTTCTTGAACATATGCATCAGACTGATAAAAGAGTCGGGGGTCTTCTTTGGGCTGGTAGACTTTTCCCGCCTTCGCTTTGGTAATCGACGGGGCATTGTTGAGAAGGTGCATCGATGGCCGTAATACGGCGAACCGGCTGCTATAATTGTCATAATCATGTCTTCTCGAGTGATTACTTATTATTGAACGACGGCTGTGAAAATTTGTCGATTGGTGATATCTTTCTTTTGGTACAAGTCTTATTCTGAAAATGTTAAACAAACATTTTAAGTATGTGTTGAAATGTATATGTAAGATGTGTGTGTTAAAAGATGACTGCAAAAAAATTCACATGGCTCTTCAAGGTTGCATTTCGTTTAAATATTTATGCGTATAGTTTTCAAAACAAAGAGCTAGTAATTTATTATAATATTCGCAGCTAGGTATTCTTTATAATGTGTGACGTAAAGTGTTTATTTAGGCAATATGTTAACTTTTCTGTTTGAAATATTTTGACAGCACTTTTATCACGTCTTGTATTAAAATTATTTATGTAATTGCTTGGCTGGTAAGATAAGACGTAGTTGCAAAGTAACTACAGTAAATATATGTTTACTTGACGATCTTTGCGAGTAATAATTTAGAAGGAAAATTAATGTAATTTTATTTAGGGTAATGATAAAAATTTTAATTTAAAAAATGTTATGGATAACGTATGAATGATATACAAAGAACGTGCCAAAAGTTTATGCGTCAACAAACCTGTTGATGTCTATATCCGGCTGGCGTGCTCTCAGTGTTCCTGTGGCAAATTAAAAAGGAAAATTAATATGCCACACGACATTAACTATGTCTTCGCATGATACATTGATTTACAGTTAGCAGTGAGCTTTGAAACGTTATAAATTATAAATCAATACAATGGACATAAATATAGTCAGTCATCGTGTTTTTCTGTAAAGTATTTGTAACTATGTAACGTCTTTAGAAATATCTAAAATTCTTAGACATTGGTGCCAATTCTAAGTGCACAAAAATAACTAAAAATGAAAACATCTATTGGTGTATTTTGATTAATTGGCTATTTTCTTTTGCAAGTTTATATTAATTAAAATCTTTAGTCTACAATAAACAGTTTTTTAACAAGAAAGTTCTGTTAAGAGGGTACTGTACTCCTCATTTAGGTATTTGCCTTAGGTATTGCTATTCCTATTTCCGAGCGCCGCGCTGAAAGGGACAAATACAGATGAAGCGGATTTTACCTACAAATTCTTTGAAAAAAGACGTTTCGTACTTCCGTTTTTTTTTCGCGAAAGTTAAACCGATTTTAATAGTTTTTGCGTTATATTATAGATAAAGAGTATATCTATGCTTCTATCACTTTCTTTTGTGGTAAAACATTACCATATTTGTATGATAGACTCTATTTAAAGAAAACCGAAAAAAGTAGGTTTTTCGGATTGTCATATTTCTTTTAGTTATTATGTTTTGAAAAAAAGAAAATAATAGGAGCATAGATATACTCTTTATCTATAATATAACGCAAAAACTATTAAAATCGGTTTAACTTTCGCGAAGAAAAAACGAAAGTACGATACCCATACTTTTGTATGGAGCATAATTTGGTATCGTACCGTCTTAACATTGCCATTTTTTATTAAATTTTTTCTCTATTTTAAAATACTACTCCAATTTGTGTTTAAATATTTATCTTGAAACCTCAAGGTTATAGGTATTCGGTCTGACCCCTTGCTAATAAAATACGACTGAAATCATTTAAAAACTGAAAAGTTACAGGCGAACATCCTCTAAAAATATAAACAATCAAAGTCGATAGTACGAAGTCAGACTAGGTATAACACTATTTTTTAATTTAGGCATTTATAAACAGTGCTCGAATTAAGTTTAGCACCCAAATTATAGATTTAGAAGTTTTTCCAAGTGTTTCTAGGTTGGGTATTTATCTATGTTAACAAACACAATTTCCTCATTACTAATCCTAAATATCGACCATATCGATACCACTTCGAGAAGGTTTTTTGGTCGATTATGCCGCATTGGTTCGTGGCCCGTGTGGCGACAGTTTAAGAATACATACAAGTGTCACCACCCCGTTTCTTTACTGAAAAAACTAGCTAAGGGACAATATAAGCAGTTAATATCTACTGTGAGAGACGGAAAAGTCGATACTAAACCCTATGCCAATTTGTCTTGTCAGCGCAGCATAGTGAACCAAAACCTCTCCCAAAGGAGAGGTGGCGAAGTGGACAATAACATTTATCTCTCTCCAGCATGAACAGAGAGAGAGAGAGATACACGATTATGCTAACTTGCACATCGAAAAGCGTCTTTTACAGATGCATTACATATTCACCTCCATGCAATCCAATTTAAGAATAAAGACATTCAAATAGTGACGCATTTGCATATAAATAATGTACATCATATGATTATTATCAATTCCCATATGTATGTACCTCCATAAATATCGGATAAATGTGGCGCTTGATGTGACTTTATGTATCATCATGAAATGATGTCATTGCATAATAAAGTTGATGATCTAAAACTATACTTGTTTAGTTATTTGCACTGCACTTATATTAAACAGGAATAACATTTAAAGTGGTACTTTATTACGCCGTAATATTGTAAGTATGCTACTCAACATATTACAATCTGTAAGCCAACTCGACATACAATGAAGAATATCTTGTGAATTAATAGGCTTCATATACGTCATATGGACTCACGGCTTTTGTTTGTGTCGATTAAAACATAATGCATGTCGCCACCCCCATAATTTCTATGGGTGTTGTAAGTGAGTATAAACTAAGAGAAAATGAACGCCGAAAGTCACTTCGAGAGACGAAGGAAGATCGATAGGTACCCTAGTTGTCGAAGACAGATACGTGGTTATAAAGAGACTTACGTACAAACATTATAGAAACATACATACAAGATACGCATTTTATCTTAGGATCTTAACATATCCGTTTTTGACAGCCAGGCAAAAAATCGGACACTTCAACGCTATAATAGAGATATCTCTATATATATCCTTCATTTCGGACCTGTATTATTAAAGATTTAAAATAACTATACATATTCTGTGTTTAAAGTTATAATGTGCTGTACACTGCAATTGCACACACGATCAGGATGAGTATCTTTGTGGATATAAATAATGTTAGCCATCTCTTCCGAGTCTTTGTTTTCATAAATTTAAAGCTAAAGATAGTAAATAATTATGGCAGTGTCATATTTTGAATGAATGTTATTTATATAAATTAATTATTCGCTTCTGTGCATTCCAACTGCATGACAAATTGTAGCTGCATTTCATGTCGGATGATCGAAGCTCAAAGTTTGCCAACAAGGAATCAAACGTTTCCCCTAGCCAGCTCTACATACATACAAAACCTACAATAGTGAATGTACAAAGGAATTCGTTTTATACTCGTAGGATGGAATTTTCAATGTCTAAAGGACGACTAGGAACAGATTTTTTTTTCTTTCACGGACTATTCACGCTATGTTCTCTGGTCCCAAGCTAAAAGATTTTAGGAAAATAGACGTGCGTAGCACTTACAACCGTCGGGCATGTATGACCAGATGTATGAGTGTGGACGAAGCCAAGGAAGTATGTTTGGATCGTATCAGATGGCGCTCTATAGTCTCTGCCTACCCCCATGGGAAAAAGGCGTGATGTTATGATGATGATGATGATGAACATAAAGAGAACTCGTGGTAGGTATTTGCAGTAAATTGTCCACTTGTATTCTTGGAATAAAACTGGACAATAAACCCAGTGCCAACACGCCTGTTCTGCTTAAGCCCTAACAAATTATACAAGAATAATATGCTTAGTTCAAAAACTGAAAAACACGCTTAAAAATCATGAGTATTTTTTAAGAGGATACCAAAATAGCTTTGTGCATTTTTCTACGTACGAAGTTTTCATTGTTTCTTTAGATTGAATGGCTAGAGCTCTAATTTTTAAGTATATGTTTTTTCAATATATGATCTAGGATCGCATAAACTCAGAAACGCGATTGAAAAAAGTTTTCTCGATAGAAAATCTTAGCGAAACAACCTCTCTAATTTTTTATTTTTTTCATTTGTCGGTCTATTATCGCGTATTAACTAATAAAATAACTTTAAAAACATAAGTAACTATTATATATAGAAACACGTAAATCAGAATTAAAATATATTTAGTAGATTTTGAGTAAATAGGAAAAGTATCCCTAATTCTTCATTTTCTGTGCCTACTGGCTGTGTTAATTTGTACGTGTCGGCGATGATATACGATAATATTGATGTAGGCCCTTAAGAACGCCTTAATATTTTAAGTCCTTCATTTCAAGGGCAAATAGAGAGCATTTGCTTTTTTGGAAAAATAATCGTTAAATAGCAAATTTTCCGAAAAAAACGAATGGATCATGATCAGGAACTCAATTCCCCGAAATGGTTTTCGAATTAAGAGTTTTAAAAAAATATGAACAATGCCAATTATGTGTGCAAAATTTTTGTTCAATCCGAATATTGTAAGTCGATCATAATTATTAATTACTTTCAAAGATTCCGTTACATAGATTAATACATTGATAAATACGTACCAAGGTAATAAAAACGAGTTAATTAGAAACATCCTATTGAATCAATAATTTCAAAAAGGCATCAAAATCCGCTTTAAAGATATAAGCTCACACATACAAAACGACTGTTTTATTACAAGTAAAGAAGTAAGTAGTGAATTTGTTATAGGATATTATTTGGTTGCAATTAATGCCAGACACATTTAATCTAGTTTACTATGTCACGTTGCATTTGTGCCGATTACCTAATAAAATTATTTTTTTATCTTATAAGATAACAGTCACTTCAAAATAAACATTTGATTGATAAAAGTTTTCAAAACATTCTATAAATTTCAGTATTTTAGAAGTGATTTTATTTTGTATCACCTAAAATAACTATTTAATAGATCTTAACTAATTGTTATTAATGCTCTCATGACTATCTTTATTAAACAACGAACTATTTTTCGACGTATGCATTTACGAGAATTAAAATGGTAAAGCCTTTACTTAGTGTGATTAAATCGCACTGTTTTTACCGACTTCAAAAATTAAAACCCTAGGTATGAGATTTTAATAGAGTTTAAACAATAGTCTTTGTAAAATAAAGACAAAGTATTCGTTCATAAAGACATAGAATTGTTAAGAACATTATTTGTTGCAAAGAGCGAAATTCCTCCTCACATTCCTCCTCATAATTGCTAGAGTTGAGGAATTTTAAAATAATCTTTTCGGTGGTACTATTTAGTTAATTGTCTAGCTGATGAAGATAAAATACAAAAAAAAATCTTACCGATACAACAAAAAACTAGAACAGCAAATACAACATACATCTTGAGGCAAACATTCGTGAAAGATAAAAAAATGCAAACAAAATAATATTTCCAATGTGGTGATTTTATGATCCGATATAGAAATAATAATTTTGCACCACAGCCAAATCTGTTAAAGGCATGTGTCCGCGAAAACCGCGCGAAAACCACTAATGTCGGAAGCCCAGAGCGTGATGCAAAGACGTGGGAGGAATGCTCACATATGCCAGAATAGCATTAGAAGTTTATAAACAAGTATGAGTTAGTGTGCTCTTGGATACGTAGGCAAATGATATCAATGTCAATGCGAAATATTTAGGAGAAACAACAATTACCTGCATTAACATCTGTTTAACATAATTAGGTGGTAACGTTTAACAAGTCTAAGGAAGAAGTTAGGGCCTTGTTCATTTTAATATGCAAAAATGCTTTGTTAAATGATTTCATGTATTTAGCTTGCGATAGCCATATTGTAATGTATGACAAAAAGATGAATTTACAAATATGTACCAGCTCATGTTATTTTTAAGATGCGTACGGAGCTACTGTACCTACTATGATAATGAGCTTTGCATAATATGGCCTAAGGCTAAGACTAATTTTTTTTGGAACGAAGTTCCTTATGGCTTACGGCAGGCTAGGAGGATTTTTGCTGCGCGACCGAACTGAAAAAAACCGTAAGAAAAAGTGCGTGACAAAAAACCGTTAAATGAGACGTGCGCAGGCGCGACAGTCGTATACACAAGCAAGTAGTGTATAATACCTTTCTCTTTCTTTCTTTTCTGAGACTGATTATTAAGAATTACTTATAATAATCATAATAATAAACGTTTTTTGTAATTATTCCTATTTCTGTGTAATTTTATGTTGTCAAACAAAAATAAAGAGACATATTTTGTTATTTTAATTGATAATTTGAATTACGAGTTTTTTTTATTTTACGTAATTTACCTATTATTTCCTAAAATACTGAATTTCCTAAATACTTTCCTGTGCTAAATAAAAACTAATCAGCAAAATTTAAGAGAAAAATCAAGAAAACCTACATTAGCCGAAGGAACTTCGTTCCTACCTGGTGTCCCACACACCTGGACCTGGACACCACATCTGGTTTTTTTTTGTTACTTACTTGTTAGTGTATTACTAAAGTTTGATTCATAATATTTACATAGTAAACGTTGTTATCTGCTATAATTTTGCTTCGGTCCGATTACGTCAACCGAGATTCTGAGCATATTTTGATACTCCATTTTCAAGTGCCGTATCTGCGGAATCCCGACCTTGCACCGAGATTGGCATAAAATTCAACTATTTACAGCTGCAACTTGTTTTCAGCATTATTTTTCTGAAAGCGTGGTCGACTATAAAGGTAAAAAACAAAACTCGTTTATTACAAGATTTACTGATAACAGCAGATGACAATAAAATTCTCATACATTTCGGACGTTACAATCACAAAACAACGTTTTATTATTTAACCACTCTGATGTTATTAATATTTATTGCACGTATGGTAGCAGCATGGATGGTATGGAGGATTAGGGCAAGTGAAAGCTTGGCACGGAGGCACGCATGGGTTGCATTCCCCAGGGAACCATACTGTTCGTGCATACCTTCCACTTGGTCTCGTACACGCTCCGTGGTTAAAACAATGTGCCTTACACGGGTAGTCATAACAACATGGCCTGGAAAAGATATACCAAAATTAGGCTTCCAAAAAATTTATAAATCGCCTCAAATAGACGTCCTTCTTAATGTTTATATGCCTCAGACAAATACGTTTATTTATGGTCATTCATATTATTATCCTTTGTAGTCGAAGCTCTGCAGCTGTGTTAAATGGAATTGAGATATTTGATATGAAAATATTCTAGTTGGTTATCCGTCGTAATGCTTGTGAAACAAAAGTGTTACTAAATCTAATATTGTAATGGTCAGTACCAGGATTTAGCATGGTCGTAATTTCTGAACATTTTACGTCAGTCCCTCAAAGCGACAAAACCATGTTTAATAGGTATTTGACACCCTTGTGCTACAATAGCCAGTACCTCTCTATTTGTAACCGTTAAAAATAGCGGCGGTATATATGTAAATCATAGGATTGCATTTTTACATTTAAAGTGAAAATTATCATTAATGTTTTATTTACATGAGAACTTCCAGCCACTACTTGAGTCTGTTGGAGTAGGCTATTGTAAAAATATGGCAGATGATTTCCAAAACAGATAATGTTCCTAGTTAAAAACTAAAAAAACACGCTTGAAATTAGGATTACTTTTAAATTATTGCATTTTTATCGGCCCTTGTTAAGTGTGCAAAATTTCATATCAATCCGACAACAGAAAGTGGGTTAAAACCACTTTTAAAGATTCCGTTTTTTTTTTTTTTGTTGAGTATCGGCTATTCAGGCTATATTACGCCTAGTATCACTGCGACCAGATTGATCTATTGTGATCGCCACTTTTTACAGTTCTCGGTCCAAGCCTGTTGCCATAAAGAACTCCAGGATCTTTTTGGCTCCGAGAAGTTTAGTCTCTTCTGGGTGCATGGTGTAATTGCCCAGAGAGGAACATCGCATGTGCATCACTGAAGGGCAATCATTGAGAATATGAATGGGCGTTTCCTCCGCCAAATGACAGAGTCTACACGTCCCATTGTCAATCAGCCCTATTGTCTGCGCATGCTTATTAAGGCAGCAATGCCCAGTAAGTATTCTTACTAGCATTCGCAGATTGTTCCTACTTAATGCCAGAGCTTCAGAAGCAGCCTTTAAATTAAAGGGTCTTATGAGAGCCTTGGACTGTCTCAATCCGGGATTTGTTCTCCAGAGTTGAATTGTTGAGCGCATGCAGTCTGCCTTCAGGGTCAGTCTGGCCAGGCTTTTGGGTATTCCACAAAAGGGTTCAGGACCAAACTGAACGCCTTTAGCTCCTGCCCGCGCTAATTCGTCGGCTTTTTCATTGCCTTCGATCCCAGCATGTCCTGGGACCCAACGTAATATTACTCTGTTTTTTACACCCAGAGTAAAGATTCCGTTACATAGATTAATACATTGATAGATACGTACCAAGCTAATAATAAAAGTGTGTTATGAATAAAAATAAGAAACTACGTAAATATGCTTAATCAAGGTCTTATTGTAGTCAGAACATTCGGAAAATGGCTCGTGTTCAGATATGGGATATTAATGGCTGAATAAGTACTGAAGAAAAATTAAATTAAAAAATACCTTTCTACTGGTGCGTTGCTAGGTTCACTAGAGTAACGTGCGACTTCTTTCTGAAAAGGTTGTGGTCTCGGTTGCCCACAACGTGGTCTTTTATAATAAATGCTGTATTCTCCTCTGACGCAGCCGTACCTTGCAGGAGGACGGAAGCATTCGAAACCGCGTGGTAGTACTGACATGTCACAAGACTGAAAGCTGTGTTTTCTTTCTGGTAACTAATCTAAAAATAAAACGCTAATGTAAGCTTAAGAAAGTGGTCCTGGTCAGCAAGATTTGTTGGCTGGTAGAGAATGTCCGAAGTTCCCCATTGCATGTACAATTTTTGTAGCATAAGGATAAATGAATAAACATTGTTAAATGCACCATTTTTTCCTATTATTTCTTTTTGCCCTACCGGGCCATGGTGGTGCCTTGAGCCTTGCCATGACCAGGCAAGAGGGTCCTGACTCGAGCATTAGATCCCCTCGCCATCCTAATGTGGCCTACTGAACCGCAATTTGCGCATTATATCCACCAAACTTCTCGAAACAACTATTCACGTCGAGCTATTCCACCTATCTACAAATTCCTAATTACATAAAAAAAAGTTACGGTGAAAATTATTAATTACCTATATTTGAATACTTACAAATGCTTTTTATATATTACCAATTTTGCAAATTTTTGTAATTTTTGAGATTGTTATAAAGTTTTTAGGATTTTACAAAATTTTCATACACAAAAATATTTGATAGATGATTGTCAATAAAATTGAAAATAGAATAAGGATCGACAGTCGACTATCGATGATTAATCGATAGTCTATCGATAGCCAACCAATCGTAAGACTATCGATCGGTCTATCGATAGTATCAATGTTGCGTTCAACCTGGTGTTCTAATTAATAATAGGTTAAGTGGAAGCGTGATATCTCTCAGGCGCGAGAGGAACGAACATATACTGTATATCACAGCGTTACAAATTTACAATAGTACAAACTTACCTTGTTTTGTTCTTCAACAATGTCTTCACTGTGTCAAGCCCTAGCTATAGCTTCATTAACTAACTACGATAAATTGGCCAAAATAACGCAGAATGCTAATCAAACTATACTTAACTTTATGCAGGCAGACACGAACTCTTTAAGTCCTCAAAATGACCACATTTGGCGCGACTTAAGCCGTGAACTTTCACCAATCGTCTTAATGCAATTATACTATCACAGTTATAGTTATCAAACAGTTCAATTTACATTAAATAGTATTAAGTCTGGAGACACAAAATTCACTAGTTTTTATAATACTTTTTTGTCATACAAATGGCGAATACTCAACTTCGCAATGACATTTCAAGGTTTTGTTTCAATGGTAATTATCGATTCACACAACAAGGATAATTAGTTTTATCAACAATTAATTCTAGTGACAATTTTTAACTCGCGAAACAATTGCAAGGAAAACGCTTCAATCGCATTCAAATCGCGACGTAACTTGCAAACAAGAGGTGTTTTGCGACTGACAACGCGCGCTCGGTAACCGTGTCGCGCGCGCGGGCAACGAGCCACGAGGACAGATGCACCGGTCAATTCTCGACGTCATCGATAGTGACGTTATCAATAGTTAGAGATGCCCGTGCGCAGACAAATATGATAAGTTAATCGTTTGGTACATAACATCTACCCGCCTCGGCCAGGACTACCTGGCCGCTAATTCACTGGCAGTCGCGACAAGGTTGATACAGCTCTCTTCAAAATTGAACCGTCCACCCGGACCTCAGCAAAACGGGGCACTCCATCTGCTCCAAAGACGAGGTTGAGAATGCGCCCCCTGCGCCAACACAGTGGCGGTGAGTTAGCGTCCTTAACCAGAACGAGGTCACCAACATGAGGTGGATCAGTCTTGTCGGTCCACTTAACGCGCTGCTGGAGAATGTGCAAATATTCTAAATTCCAACGTTTCCAAAAGCTCTGAGTGAGTTGTTGGACCAATTCAAACCGCGAGAGACGATTAGGTCTCACATCAACAAAGGGATATTCCGGCAGGGCGTTCAGTGGCTGCCCAATCAAAAAATGGCCCGGCGTGAGGGCTTCCAAGTCGTTAGGATCTGAAGAGATCGGGCACAACGGGCGTGAATTCAAAACGGCCTCGATTTTGCAAAACACAGTTGCGAGCTCTTCAAAGGTCAATACAGACTCGCCAATTACCCGTCGCAAATGTGTCTTAGCAACCTTTACTACGCTTTCAAATATTCCTCCCCAGTGGGGACATGACACGGGACTGAACCTCCAAGTTATTCTACGTGTAGCTAGTCTAGACGCAATTTCAGTCTCGTTAGCCGACAAAAAATCATACATCGCTTTTAAATAGTTGTTTGTGCCTTTGAAGTTGGTACCGCAATCCGACCGAATCAAGGACGGTAGTCCTCGTCGTGACACGAATCTATCTAACGTCGCAACAAATGCCTCTGTCGAGAGGGCTGAGACGAGTTCCAAATGTACCGCCTTGGTGGACAGACAGACAAAGACGCACAAATAAGCCTTGACAGTTTTACTGTTCCTGAGGGTCGAGGTCTTAACAAAAAAGGGGCCTGCAAAGTCCGTACCAACTCCAGCAAAGGGCCTTATCTCAGTGACCCGATCCGAAGGAAGGTCACCCATGATAGGCTGCATGGTAGGGGCCTTGAGCCTATAGCAAGGCATACAACGAAAGACCACACTACGGATCGTCCGACGGGCCGATAAAATCCAAAATTCCCGTTGCAAAATGGCCAATAAGGCATTACAGCCGGCGTGGGAGTTCTTGATGTGACGATCAGTCACCAACAGGTTCACCAAGTGGCCACTCTTTGGCAATAAGAGGGGGTGACGAGATCCATAAGGGAGGTTTGCGTTCCTAAGACGCCCTCCGACACGCAAAAGACCCTCACCACCCAAAAAGGGGTTCAGCTTACAAATGGCTCCAGATAGCTTGGATTTGCCTTTCCTCAAGATGTCAATCTCGTCTTCAAAATGTGCCTCTTGCACAGAACGAACCCAGTGAAGAAGAGCATCTTGGAGCTCTTGTGGCGATAAGAAGGCCTCCAAACATTTGTTCTGTGGATGTCTACAATTTTTCATGAAGCGCTTGATCCAAGCGGTGACACTCAACAATTTGTCCAATGAACTGTAACGATTAAGTAAGAAATCGGGGTCGAACGGACGGTCCTGCCGTTCGAGCGCAAGCGTTCGCAACCCAGGCAGTGCGACAATGTCTAAGGCCGGAGTTCGCGGCCAATTAGATTCTGATCTGGTCAACCACTCAGGTCCCCACCACAGAGAGTGCTCAACTAAAAGGGGGGCCATACATCCCCGTGACGCACAATCAGCAGGGTTGACCTCGCCAGGCACATGCCTCCAAACCAACGGGGTCTCCGATTTCTGTATCTGAGAGACACGATTTGCTACAAACACCTCTAAGGTGTGAACTGACGTCTTCAGCCAACATAGCACAATTTGACTGTCAGTCCATGCATATATCGTGGAAACGTCAATTGACGTGCACAAGGTGGACATGACGTGATTCAAAAGGCGAACAAGAAGGGCCGCCCCTGACAACTCTAACTTAGGGATTGTCAAGGCAGTTCGAAGAGGCGCGACCTTGCTCTTCGCCATGACCAACAACACTTTCACCTGACCATCTGTGGTCACGGTGCGCAAGTATACGGCTGCTGCGTACCCACGTTCCGAAGCGTCCGAGAAACCATGAAGGGACGCGGTGTGCTTCCCTGGCGGAAGCAGAGCACGGGGTAACGATATCCTATTGATGGCAGGCAATGAGGAAGCAAATAGGAGCCAGTCCTTCAAAACAGCTTCGCGAAGTGGCTCGTCCCATCCAAGACCTGCAGTCCAAAGTCTCTGCAGGAAGCATTTGGCCCAGAATATGACCGGGCATATCCAGCCATTGGGATCAAAGGTTCTCGCGACAGTCGACAGAACCAGTCGTTTCGTCCAAGTGTGGTGCGAATCCAAATTGACATTAAATGTAAAGATGTCCTGGACTGGTCTGTACTGGATTCCAAGCACTGACATCATGGTAGGGTTGTCACGGTTCTCAAATAGGTGAGGATCCTGCTGGTGGTCATCCGGTAGCCCGTCCAAGAGCGCAGGTAAGTTGGAGATCCATTTACGCAACTCATATCCTGCGGAGGCTAGAATGCCAATCAACTCGTCACGCAAGAGCAGGGCCTCTCTCTCCGTGGCCGCGCCAGTGCACACATCGTCAACATATAGGTCCTCCTTCAAAATGGCGGCTGCGCGAGGAAACGACATACGCTCTCGATCCGCGAGCTCCCAAAGCGAACGTATAGCCAAAAAGGGGCTAGACCTCAGCCCGTATGTGTTCGTGTTGAGCTCGTAGACAAGCATGGGATCTTGCTGGTTTTCTCGCCACAATATCAGCTGGTATCGGCGATCATCCGGGTGAATTACCGTTTGCCTGAACATCATCTTGATGTCGGCCACAAAAACAAATTGATGACGTCGAAACCGCGTGATGACGTCACAAAGGTCCTTCAGCAATTTGGGACCAGGATGCAGACACTGGTTCAAGGACACTCCTGAAGAAGTCTGCGCAGAACCATCAAATACTGTGCGTAACTTACCACTGGATGGTTTTATTACAGCATGATGCGGGAGAAAGAAGTGCTCCGTCGAACGCCAATCCAATTTTGACACAGACATGTGTCCTAAATCCTCATACTCCCGCATGAAGTCAATATACTTCTCCTTGAGTAGTGGGTCCCTGCTCATACGGCGTTCCATCGCCAACAAACGCTTCTCTGCAATAGGCCGCGAGACGCCAAGTGGCGGACGTACGGCGAGAAATGGCAATCTTGTCATGATCCGGCCAGAACGGAGATAACTGGTGTTGGTCTTGTAGAACTGCTCACACTCTTCATGCTCCGGATCAGAGCGGGGAGCTTGTGGTGGCTCCTCCACTTCCCAGAATCTCTGCACGGCGTCAGAAAGGGCGGACCCCACCATCAAGGCCGTTCCAAGTTCGGCAGGGGGGGGAGTCCTCAATACAGGCCCCATCAGTGCGAACCCAAATATGGTCCGGAGGGCTACCAAGCCACCTGGCTGCAAAACACGATCCTTGCCGAGTAATATTTTACCCAAAACATCGGCACCAAGCAACAAATCGACCGTGCCAGGCAGGTCAAATTTAGGGTCAGCCAAATTCAAATCCGCGGTCAATTTTACCGCATCCGCAGACAAACGAACTTGCGGGTGATTGCCCAAGATATTCTCCATCACAATGGCCGACGATTCCAACGTCGGACGTGGAGAATTTGAGGGGGAGAACTCAAACCAAACGCGGCCCTCTACCGTGGCCACGGGGGCGTTCCCGACACCCCTTATTAGATCTGAATATTTTTCAATAGTCTGGCCAGTCTGCCCTACCAACCAAGACGAGGCTATGCACCCCTGTGAGCCTGTGTCCAATATCGCTCGGACTACAACCGAGGCGCCCGTCCGTCCCCAGACCCTGACATGGGCCGTAGGCAAGAGGACGGTCTCAAAAGGGGGCGGTGCATAGCGGGGGCAGACGCCAACATCCTAATGTTGGCGTGGCGGCGACTGAGCGCCGTTGTCCCGAGACGGCAAATCAAAGTGCGGGTAGTGCCTAAACTCGGCCTCCTCTCGGTGACGACTGCCACGAGCCATAGACGGCGGTTCGTAGCGCCTGGAGCGTCCGTACCGAGGGTTGCGCGTCTCCAAACGGGGACGTTCCGCCAGAGGGGGGGACGGTAGTGGTACCGGACGCGCGTCACGGTAATCGTGGTACACTACTGGAGGTGATCTCGCTTGATCACGTGGAAGCGGGGAGGGCGAGCGGGACACAAAGGTGCGGGATTGAACCCGGGGCCCGCTTTCATACCCGCCCGTGGGGCTGCGCGCCGAACCAACTCGGCGATCAACGGCAGCGCAGTTTGCGCGGCGTGGGGGTGATGAGCCGGACTCCAAGTTGCGGGACTGGTCCCGGTGTCCACTGGCATACCCGCCCGAAGGCGACCCCGCGTGGTCGCGACGGCCATTCGCGTTGGCGCACAGGATTTTCAAATGGTGCCCTCCGCAAATAGGACACGGGTGAGTGTCGGGGCAGGCGCGCTGGTAATGGTCCCCTAGGCAAGAGAAACACCAGCCGCGGGCCTGGGCAATCCGCCTACGAGCGGCCACGTGCAGGACCGCGAAGTCTGGGCACCGCACCGTTTGGTGTCCCTGCGACTTGCAAAACCGGCAGTCCGGTGGCGCAGCTTGAGCGACAGCGAAGCGGGCGGCCGTACCTCCTCTTGGTGCAGGTTGGGCATTGCGCCGTTGGTTGGTGGGTCTGGGACGTGATGCTTCCACCGGCGTGTCGGCGACCATGACGTCACCCATGCGACACTCGTCCTCCAGGAACGTCAGGAGCTGGTCAAAGGTAGGGAGAGCAGATGCCTCATCCCTAGTGTGCCCCTGTTCAAAACGTGCCCTCAAAGACACCGGCAATCGCTTGAGTACGATACGCACCAGTAGGTAAGACCACTTGGCAACCGGCAGTCCTAAGCGGTTGAGCGAATTGGTGGCTATTAGGAGGGGGTTCAGCAGCTCGGTCCTCAACTGGGCAGCATTGCTCACGACGGGAAGG
Source organism: Orgyia antiqua (assembly GCA_916999025.1). Classification (NCBI taxonomy): domain Eukaryota; kingdom Metazoa; phylum Arthropoda; class Insecta; order Lepidoptera; family Erebidae; genus Orgyia; species Orgyia antiqua. The sequence goes on from OU779862.1 coordinate 29,892,469, forward strand.
TTCAAGATCTGGTCAACGTGGGTATCTGCCAGACAGCGCTGGTTGTGATAGCGCTTGGTGAGCAACGCCCGCGCGATCCCATAGCTCCCGTCACATATTGGGAGGTGCTGTACTAAGCCCCTCGCCTCTCCATCAAGCACGGAGAGTAAATAGGCCAGTTTCTGAGACGGACCCAAATCGTCCCTCGAGTCCACAAGGCTCTCAAACAAACCAATGAATCCCATCCACATGTCTAGTCGACCATCAAAACGTGGAAGATCCAAGTTGGGTAACCTGGTCAAAAGGCCCACGGGAGTCTTCAAGGGGGCCCGGTGAGCCGGTACTCCGGCGCGCGAGGCTAAAATCTCCCGCGCGCTCTGGGCGATGTCGTCGGCAAGGTCCATAATTTGGACGTAGTCCTCGTGGACTTGGTCCCGTCGCTCCTGGGGGAATGACTCCAGGGGCACATCATCCAGATGCAAGATGAAGCGCCGGTAAAGCGCCTCCACCTCCTGAAGTCGTGTAGGGCATTTCTCATGCCTGTCCAACAATGCCTCGATTCGGTTCTCCCTTTTCACCAAGGCGGCAGCTGACGTGAACCATCTCAAATGAGTCGCAATCCCGGAATATGTCTCGCGGACAACATTATACGCGGCGGTAGACATCTTCAAAGCACAAACGGCACGAAACAAACAATCTTATAATAACAAAAAAAAAAAAACAAATATCTTTCACAAACAAACAATATTACAATAGCGAAAAACAAAATATCTTTCAATGAGACAAGCCGCTATTACTCTAATCAAATATCAAATCTTAAATATCTTAAATCAAACAAACAAAACAACTCCTTGCCAATGTGCAATTAATTTAAGACTTAAATTATTTATTTTAAGGTAACCAACAAAACAAACAAACGTATAAAATAAATGTTGTATTATACAAACGCACAACGCCACAATTTAACTATAACGTTGTTCAATATTAGACAATAATTAAATAATAATTTATATTAAATAATAACCTGAGCAACGACAAATACGATTAGCAATAGCACAAATAATTATCAAATCCTTTAAAATCCAATTGCCAATTCAAGTGCTCAAATTAATTATTCAAAACTATACCAACAATTTAGATTAAACAAACAAACAACTAAATTAATCAAATTAAATTAATTAAATTAATTAAATCAATTTTCACAAATAATGAGGGTATAGTTTGTTCAACATGGAACATTCGAGAAACGGAGTTTAAACCACGCTCTGGGTACCAAAATATGTTGCGTTCAACCTGGTGTTCTAATTAATAATAGGTTAAGTGGAAGCGTGATATCTCTCAGGCGCGAGAGGAACGAACATATACTGTATATCACAGCGTTACAAATTTACAATAGTACAAACTTACCTTGTTTTGTTCTTCAACAATGTCTTCACTGTGTCAAGCCCTAGCTATAGCTTCATTAACTAACTACGATAAATTGGCCAAAATAACGCAGAATGCTAATCAAACTATACTTAACTTTATGCAGGCAGACACGAACTCTTTAAGTCCTCAAAATGACCACATTTGGCGCGACTTAAGCCGTGAACTTTCACCAATCGTCTTAATGCAATTATACTATCACAGTTATAGTTATCAAACAGTTCAATTTACATTAAATAGTATTAAGTCTGGAGACACAAAATTCACTAGTTTTTATAATACTTTTTTGTCATACAAATGGCGAATACTCAACTTCGCAATGACATTTCAAGGTTTTGTTTCAATGGTAATTATCGATTCACACAACAAGGATAATTAGTTTTATCAACAATTAATTCTAGTGACAATTTTTAACTCGCGAAACAATTGCAAGGAAAACGCTTCAATCGCATTCAAATCGCGACGTAACTTGCAAACAAGAGGTGTTTTGCGACTGACAACGCGCGCTCGGTAACCGTGTCGCGCGCGCGGGCAACGAGCCACGAGGACAGATGCACCGGTCAATTCTCGACGTCATCGATAGTGACGTTATCAATAGTTAGAGATGCCCGTGCGCAGACAAATATGATAAGTTAATCGTTTGGTACATAACAATCAATATTATCGATAATATCGATAGTACAGAATAAGGCAATACTATCGAATGGGTACAATACTATCGATACTATCGATAGTATTGCAATTCCTCAATAACAAACTATCGATAGTATCGATACTAGTATCGATAGTATTATCGATACTATCGATAGTATTGCCGTTCGTTAATAACAAACTATCGATAGAATCGATTGTTTTGGACTATCGATAGTTTAAAAATTTACAATAGTATTATTTACAATTTTCAAATATAATAGTCAATCACAATCAACTATGAGGATATAGGAATAAATCATATCAAACAGTTTTAAATGCTGAAGTAAATCCCCATTTAGCATCGTGGGCTCCTATAGTATTAAAACATAACCAATACTAGTTCTAGTGTATTATTTTTTACGAACTAAACGTTGAGCACGCTCGCCCTCTTTGTTACAAACATATCATAGAGCGGCTCGTTGTTCTAGTACAAGTAAATGTCTTTACTCACCTTAATACTATTGCATGTTGTTAAACTATCGATAGTCCAAAATAATCGATGATCAAAATGATCTACGGATTTGGATGTGGGATGGTGACATAAATTGAGAATGGTTTTCTGTAGAAAGTATGCAAAAGTATGTTGCTCGTAAACTAAGGGATGACGACCTTCTGGATAACAAGTAAAACAATTGTATTTAGTATGAAAATCTGGACCTATATTACTACAACAATGGTATGAGTTGTGAAGTTGGTCCTGGATAAAAACGGCTGTTATTTACACATGTTATAGGTAAACGTTAATTATAATAATCGCCGTCTTATATGTGACTATTATATCTTGTGGCTGATAAACAGTCTCATCAAATATATCTTAGTAGTTCTGGCAAAAGGTTAATACCACCTAATATTTTAGTGAACTGAGCTCTCAATTTTGGATACGACAACAAATTGTTAAGCAATTAGATTTGGATTCCATTAGCATAAGCGCAGGTTATTAGTAAATACAACAATGATTTATAACTCAAACTGTATTCAGCACCAGTACATTTAAATTAATTTGAACATGTTTTAACACTCCACTACCACACAGGCATGCAAGGTCCACAGCCACAACAACTTGAGCACATAGGAACACCAGGGTAACTGCACCGTTTAGGTGATGTTATTCCTGGTTCCGTACAGCAGAAACATGGACAGGGTTTGCAACGGTTCGGTCGACAACTAGGTATTGCTACAGTTTCACAGAGTCGCTGGGGTACAGGCACTGGTGTCGACGGCTGAAACAATGTTTTAGAATAAATATCTTTGATAGGCAACCCAATTTCATTGTTGGAAGTTCTCGTAAATAGATTAACAAAATAAATATTCATGGACATTTCACACAATGCCCTCTGTTCCCTAGAGCTAAGCTTAAGCGCTTGGGGTATGGGTACAGATATACCATATTAACTACTATTCTTTTGTAAATGCATAGTTATAATACATAGAAGTAACAAACGCAGTACAAACATTTGTATGACAATAATTATAAATATAACACAATATGATAGTACTGTGCAGGGATCGAACTCACGACGTCGTCCACAACCTTACATACATATTTAATATAATTTTTCTGTTTTAGATACTGGAATTTCAGTCTAGTCTTGAAATAATATGGATAAATATAACTATGTAAATGAATTTTGTCAATGTGCCAAAAATTATAACTGTAGAGTACATGGTAACATTTAAACTCAAGGTCATTGTCATATGAGATTTGGAAGGTGTGGATCTTGGAACAGAATGTATTTAATCTAAAAAAAGATTTAAATATTTAACTACATCGCAATACATAGAGCATAGTGGTCCGTGTAGTGATAGATTAAAAGTACAAGTGTCATCAACCCATTTCTTTCCCAAGGTGCTGGAGACGACAGCTAAGGGATATTATACAGCTAACATCCTCTGTGAGACATGGAAAGCTCGAAAATTGCCCAGTGAATTTTGAATACCTAATGTAAAATTTGTGTGATTCAAACACATTATGTACCTATTTAATAATATATTTCTTACTAACAAGTCTAATGGAAACAGCAACCATGAGTTCTAATTGATCAAAAGGCGATTGGTCCAACAATTTTTAATATGTATGATAAGCACATAATATGTAGTTGTATCATGAGTTTCATACATACATACATACATAGAATCACGCCTTTTTCCCATGGGGGTAGGCAGAGACTATAGAGCGCCATCTGCTACGATCCAAACATACTTCCTTGGCTTCATCCACACTCATACATCTGGTCATACATTCCCGACGGTTGTAAGTGCTACGGTGCATGAGTTTCATTAATGATCTATATGACTTTCATTGTTATACGTCGTACCTTATCGCAAGGAGGACACGGTGGCAGGCACGGTAGGATTGGTGGCGCTGGACAAGGATCAGGGCACGGTCTCACTGGAGCTGGGCATGGAGAACATCCACCTCCTGGGCAAACCGAACATGGGCGCAGGTCATTGAACGATGCAACGCAAGGCTTGGTCGTGTAAGGGTAACAAGCGCCACAAGGATGACCAGAACATACACAAGGATCGAAGCTGTAAAATGGAGCACTCATTTTAATTTTACAATTTTTATAGTTAACTAAAAATTTTCCTTATAAAAACATTCAGACAGACTTTTGCTTTTTATATGTCACTATATGGCACAGATGACGTTTTTTATAAAAAAAATTCTTCTAAATATTTTTGTATCTGGCACTCATAAGGAAGCAGAAGATCAGTAAGACATACTGGCAGCAAAAAAATATTAGTGTCAAATCTCTTTATGATTAAATCTGTCTATCAAAACAAAAATTGCCAAGTGATTGAAAAGACTCATCAAACAAAGATGCATTAAAAATTAAAATCCAAAAAAGTGATAAAATTTACAAGTTATAAAATAAGTATACGATGTGTGCTTGTTGTGCACCAAGTTGTAATTTTAGTCCTACATGTCCGGCGATCTTACCGTGTGGTACAGGGCCATGCTGCTATTCATGTCCTACACCAGCGCCTTGTTGCCTACCGTGCTATCCTCCTCTAGTTCCATGCACACCTTGTCCTCCATGCAATTGTAAACCAGTGTTTAGACCATGTCCGGCACCAGTGATTCCAGATTGCGTCCCTCCAATAGTTCCAATGTTGCCAATGTGTAAGCCTCGTCGCTGCCCAGCGCCTGAGCCACCGCCGCTGCCTCCTCCTAAGCCAGTTTGTTGCCCTCCAGTGTTGCCGTGTTGTCCACCACCTCCACCTTGTGACCCACCACCGGTATATAACTTTTGTTTCTAGCTTTCGTATTACATATTAGTGTTGCCGAACTATCGATAGTAAAACAATCGATAGTTTACATCGAAAACCATGTACCCTATCGATAGGACTATCGATAGTGTCGATACTATCGATAGCTCAGAATAAGGCAATACTATCGAATGAGTGCAATACTATCAATAGTATTCCAATTCCTCAATAACAAACTATCGATAGTAACGATACTATTGATAGTATTGCAGTTCGTTAATAACAAACTATCGATAGTATCGATTATTTTGGACTATCGATAGTTTAACAACATGCAATGGTATTAAGGTGAGTATAGACTACAACATTTACTTGTACCAGAACAACCAGCCGCTCTATGATATGTTTGTAACAAAGAGGGCGAGCGTGCTCAACGTTTAGTTCGTAAAAGTTAATACACTAGAACTAGTATTGGTTATGTTTTAATAGTAGGGTAGGGGAGCTCACGATGGTAAATGGGGATTCAGCCCGACAAATGTAATGCAAAATTATTATAACTTTTATAATTTTTTATTTTATTATTGCGCAAGGAAAACTGTTTGATATTATTTATTCCTATATCCTCATAGTTGATTGTGATTGACTATTATATTTGAAAATTGTAAATAATACTATTGTGAATTTTTAAACTATCGATAGTCCAAAACAATCTATACTATCGATAGTATCGATGCTATCGATAGACCGATCGATAGTCTTACGATTGGTTGGCTATCGATAGACTATCGATTAATCATCGATAGTCGACTATCGATCGGCAACACTATTACATATTAATTACACATGTTCATTGTAAACAAAAAAAATATAAATTAATTGTATTATTTAATAAATTTTCATACCTTTTAAGTAAAGCTAACTCAGATTGTAATTTGGATAGAAACTTTCGTATTGAGTGTATGTTTTCATAAGTCAATGACGTAATTATTGTCCAGAAAAACACACTTGATTTAGAGAAAAATTGATAGTGATTTATAAAAAATATTATATAAGAATCTCTACGTAAGCGAGCACATTAGGCACGCCTATTCTTTCCACGAGTGTTGTAACTCTCAACCAAAATAAAGGCATGTGAAGTAGAAAAGATTTGCTACGAGGAATAGAAAATACAGTTTTACTAGGGCTATATATAGCTAAATAATCCAGTTAATCCATTACTACAGCGCATTTACTCTTTCCTACATTACAATTCTTATTATCGTTGTTACAGATGTGTCCCTGTCCGGATCCGATACCTTGTTATCAGCCAGTATTGCCACGATGTAATCCACAATGTCCACCACCTATTCTGCCAAAGCAACGGCCCATATGCCCTCGAGCTCCTCCTGCACCTTACCCCTGTATTCCTGTAGGTAGAAGCTGTTGTCCTGACTGTGAACTAGATCCGGTGACTAGGCGTCGACCTCTGATTTGTCATGATAGTGTGTTCCAAACGAGAAAAACAGGTTTACCTGGGGAGTGCTTACGAAGAACTGATCCTTATGTCCGATATAAAGTTGAAAATTATGTTAAACAGGTAAGGTTTCATTTTGCGCCTCATTATTTTTTTCGTAGACTTATTGAGGAGCTTGTACCGAATCAGAATCCATTAATTTATGTTAAAAGAAATTCAAAACGATAACCAGTTGTGGCATTTTTAACGAAATAATAGTCTACCTTACTTTACTACTTTGACTACTTACCTTCTTTTTCAGGGTCCACAAGCTGGTTGTTGGTGTCCTGTGTGTGTACCTCTGATATAGAATACACAACTCAAGTGCAATGTAATGTTTTGTAATGGTGAAAAGTATTTATATTATAGTGCTGTTATGTCAAATAAAAAAAATATTTGTTTATTTAATCCTGCATTGTATTATTTAAAAAAGTCCACTTTTTATATTTAGTTTGTATCTCCTTTTGGAACGTTGTTAACTATTTAAGCTTATACAACCATTATTAACATTTTAGAAATATTCGTTAACAAGTGAATAACATTTTAGTAATGGTCTACTGCTAAAATAAAAGACTGATGTGCCAACAAACCTTGATTTATACCTAAGTTATTTAATTTACACTATTGAACGGGTCATACTATGAAAACAATGTTTCTTCTTTAGATAAATGTAGATTCCACGGAAGTTTTGGTCACTCACGGTTCACTGTTGATTAGTAGTAGAAACCCTTTTGAATCAAATATCTATCAAAGGTTTTTTCTTGAAGAATTATCTTCATCTTTTACAAAATTTGTGTAGTACAACTGTATATGTTGATACAAGGATGAACATCAATGTTTCTCACTATCTGCGGCTGCTGTGGCCCTTGACATATCATTGGTTGATTTTGTGGACCACACACCATTGTACTTTGCGGCTGTTGTTGGCCACAAGGAGCACAATTAGGACGCATTTTAGATTATTATTGTCTTAAACTTAAAATTTTGTAAGCAACGAAATTGGCTGTAAACAGAATGCGAATGAAATGAGTTTCTCTATTTATAAGCATTCCTGAACCCACTAGATTTTAAAGTATATGTAGATTTAATAAAATTGAGTTGGTTGCTTTATTGAGTAAATTATGTAAAGTATGCATGGAATGAAAAGTTAATGGTTCTGTAGTACCTACCTACCTAGTAGATAGTTGAACTTTGTGTAGGTATTTATTTTTCCGTGTCTGTGTTTTTAGTGTAGAATTAAAAGGCGTTATATCCTTAGTTGACCACATGAATAATACATTACTGTTTTATTTTAATTGTGCCAAATACCAGCATGTAGGTTTATTTGCCCTCTACTAGCGTCATTTATGTAACTCTCTTTTCTATGCACGAATTTGTGAAATTGTTTCTTACTCGAAACAATGATTCCAGTGTTTATGATCAAATAATTATTTGATCATAAACAATGGAACTGCAAATAAATATTGCTTCTGGTTGTTTAAAGTAGGTATATTTACCAAAAAAAGTATTCAATTTACGTATATTCGTAATCTGGAATTGATAGCAGATTGAGAATCAGCTTTGCATATTAATTTAATTAGAAACCAAATAAGTGGTGTAAATTTAAAGTTCTTGAGTATTTAGTTTTCGGGTTAACCTTTTTCATTACGGGTCTCTAAATTAGTTTTTCGTCTGTAAGCTATAAATATAAACAAGCAGTTATGTATTCTTCCTAGTTCAAGATCCTCCAACAGTTTAACAGCTTATCATTCTCATAATGAGTTATTAGCTGATTACATTCTGTATTAAAATGGAGATGAACCGGCAACTAGCCTAATGTAAAGAGAAGAAACGGAGCAAATAAGTAACGGTAGTCAGGAGATAGGAACAGGAGTCGTCGTGACTACAAAAAGAGTAGATAGAGAAATAACATTGGATCTTGGGTCCCTTTTGGCAGTCGCATTCAGCCCTTGGATGAAGCTGCCCTTCACTACCGCACAAAGGGATATTTTGTTAGAAATATTATTATTATAACTTACCTATTTATTATAGCAAAAATGTACGTAAACTTGGAAATTAATGAGTATATTGTGACATAGAAATAATAGTATTTGTGGTGAGGAGATGCTTTATTGAAACAGATTAGAAAAGGAAGTACAGTGGCTTTAACGGTAAAGTATAATGGTATTCTATCCCTACTAATATTATAAATGCGAAAGTAACTCTGTCTGTCTGTCTGTTACGCTTTCCCGCTTAAACCTCTCAAGCGATTTTAATGAAATTTGGCACAGACAATCTTTAGACCCTGAGAAAAGACATAGGCTACTTTTTATTGCGCAAAGAAGGGATGAAAAGTTTTCTAAATTTCATGCGGACGGAGTCGCGGGCAACAGCTAGTATTCTATATGGGCACAGATATGGGTGCTGCTTTGAAAGCAATGGTGATACGTGTACTCAAAGCAGTATCTGTTATGGAAGCAATTCTATGTACCTAGGTAAGCAATTTTAATTAAATTTAAAATTTGTATTTCATTCTGTTTTACAGTATCTAATCACAAGCTGTGCCCCGTTAGTTACACTTTTATTGAAGACATTGAATATAAAATTAAATTATAAAATTGAATATACGTGTGAACCTTTCCTTAGTCGGTCAAGCCGTTATGGAGGACCGCGGCACATTTTATGAGATTCTACGAGTACTTCTATTGAATTTTTTTTGCAGTTTCGTCTTCCATGTAATTAGGAACTGTTAGGAACAATGATGCTGCTGCCGTATAAGTTTAACAATTTATAGTCTTACTAGCTGTCCCGGCAAACGTTGTTTTGCCATACAAAAAAAAAAGATTTGAAAAATAGATGTTGGCCGATTCTCAGACCTACTGAATATGTATGTAAAATTTCATAAAAATCGGTCAAGCCGTTTCGGAGGAGTACGGTAACTAACACTGTGACACATGAATTTTATATATTAGATAATATATATTTCAACCACTCTAAAAAACCTTACGAATCACGAACAGTGATAACATTGTGGAGATTAATGAGAAGTTTTAATTTACCACGAACTAACTTAAACTAACCAGACTTTCGCAGTTGGGTCTATAAGAAATATTTTAAAGGTTCTCAGATTTCTAAAAACATCTGGACTAGATCCGTTTGGAATGTTGAGTGTCCCAATTGTTTCCAAGTTAGGATCTGATAGACTCTGAAATAATACGTCGCATTTTTTATGAAATTAAAAGTAATGAAAGAGGATATAAGGAATAAAAACATCTTAAAATTATTCAATGTTTATTAACACTTACAATTACAAACTATAAACGACCATTAAATCGACAAAATTTTTACAAACGGTATTTTTGAAAGTCAGCTCTTGCCACAACGACCTATGGCTATAACAGCTTGGTCAAACGCCGCGATTGGCTTCGGGGGTTGTCCGACAGCTAGAACGGCATCTGTAGAAAAAAGATCTAATAAGCATCTGGCAAACATGTAAGCATATTTTAGCAACATAATAATAAGAGAAATTGCAACAAATATTAATTAAAATTAATTCAACCAGGTATAGTCTTATTCTAGTGTAATCGAATTAAATTTTTCATTAGGGAACCATTTTAATAATAATAATATTCATGGACATTTCACACAACGTCCTCTGGTCCCAAGCTAAGCTTATATGCTTGTGTTATGGGTACCAGAATACGGATATAATACATAAACTACTTTTCTTTTGTAAATACATACTTATAATACATAGTAAACACCCAGACGCAGTACAAACATTTGTATGGCAATTAAAAACATCACACAAATGATTGTCCTGACCGAGAATCGAACCCGAGACCTCGTGATCGGTAGTCCGTTATATGAACCACTAGACCACGAGGCCCGTCTAAATGTATAATTATAGTAATTTTTGTAAAAATTATGTCTAGTCGACATGCCAAAACGTAATATTGACACTATGAATATAGAGGTTCAGGTTTAGTTTTACAAGCATGTAGCATATTATCGACATGGTTGTAGTTTTCACTTGAAAGAGAAGTGGGGAAGTAAGTAACATTGTAATTCCTCTCCTCTCCTCTCCTCTCCAGCCCATTTACGTCCCACTGTTGGCCACGGGCCTCCTCCACTTTGGAGGGATTATGGTCTACTGTGCCGCGCTGACCAGGCGTGTTGGCACAGGGTTTATTTTCGAGTTTTTCGTGTCTCACAGAGGATGTTATCTGTGTGCAATATCCCTTAGCTGACTTTTACAGCAGCCTTGGGAGGAGATGGGGTGGTGATATTTGTATTCTTAATCCGTCACCACACGGAGGATATTGTAATTATTCAGTCAGTATTAAACAGCATTCTAAAATATTGAGTGACTTTGAAAAGTATCTCGAGCGCAGTGCTGGACTGTCACTGGATATTTGCTACTTGACTGTAAACTGTGACGAAGGAGCCGCTGCCTCCGCAACAAGGTGTGCAGCACGGAGGACGACACGGCGCTTGACAACTGCCACAACCACTGAAAAAATATAAATGATTAGAATACACAAGACTTTCTTCCTTTTTTCCAGTCCATTATTATTCCACTGCTGACCACGGGACTTCCCTCTCTAAGCAAGTGTCCACTATGTGAGCCATGCCGCTTTGCCGATTAGGCGTGTTCGTCCGGACTTATTTAATTGTAGCCTGTGACTATGATCAAATTTGTTAGCGAGGCAATTCAATTTCAATCCAGCTTAGGAATCAACTTACTTTATAGCAGACATAACTGATTGTAGTTGACCGATGACTCCTATTCTATCACACATTATTAGATTGGGTTTAGTAATTTCAAAATTAATTTACTCAGAATTTTGAATTTTGATTACAAAACTATGAATGAAATTTTGCTCAAAGGGGGATGACTCAAAAACTGAAAGATGACAGAACAGATGTCACCATGACAGTTCTATTTTCAAATATTTTTTTTCTTTTGTAGGTGTATAAAAGTTTCATTCCAAAGAATTTATGTTTGACCGCTTTTTAAGGTACAAAAAAAACCTTTATTAAAATTAGGACTGGTGGTTTTAAAAAAAGTAGAATATGTATTATATCCGTAATCTGGTATCCATATCACAAGTATCATTACGCTTAGTTTGGAACCAGCGGACGTTGTGTGAAATGTCCGTAAATATTTATTTACTCTTAATTAGAAACAATTATTATCCCTAAAATAATATAAATAGTAGACAATAACACAAGTATTTTAATTTAATTAAATTACCGCTTAGAGTCTGTCAAGCGAGTCGAGTCCACAACCCTTTTACTGATTTCTTTTAATGGCAATACTATGATCTGTCAAACAGATTGTCACAAATTCTGTTGAAACCTCGTAATAATCCGGTTTTTGTTGAGTTTTTTAATGTTATAATGCCGAAACCTATTAAAAGTAGTGTCAGGAGCTTGTTGTTTACAATGATTAATAAATATAATCGTGTACAGAGTGAATCTGACGACGTGTTATCGCAAAAACGACGACTTTTGGATGAAATCGTTTCAACATCAGGTAGGTTGGCAACAACGTGTTGATACTTTTAGCACAATTGTCTAACTTTTTTTATTTTACTGTGATGTGATCACGATTTCCGTTTTGGTTTAGATCCAGACGTCGTGTTCATGACCTTGAAACTTACTGGGGCATCTTTAAGTGAAAACTACTATAAAGATTGTTGTCATTTTTTTCAGCCACTTTGGATGATGAATTAATAAAAAGCACAATTCATGATTTAGTTAAGCAAGTCATAGCCTTAGAAGACCTGACCGCTATTGAACTTATATGGAGTTTGGCTAAAAGAAAAATAGCCAGCAAAAATTTAGGGATTCCAGGTAATGAAATGGAGAACCTTATAAAAGAATGTTTTAATAGTGTCACAGCCAATGATTGGAAAAAATGCAGCGATCACACTATTAGTGTCGAAAACAAATATAAAGTAAGAGACAGGATATCCGAAACTGAGTTGGAACCTTTCATCATTTCTGTGCGTAATGATGATACTGACAGTGATTTCTCATATGAAGGCATTGAATTTCTTGATTCTGATTTTAGTTCTGATTGTGACAAATAAATACTTACATTGAAATCCTTTTTTTTTATTTATTTCAAATATGTTTTTTATTTTTATTAAAAATTCAAGTATCAATAAGTTTTTAGCGTGTTATATCAGTGTTGACACCTGAAAGATTTTTGAATTTGCCGCCTTTTTCATGGGACTAGACTCGCTTGACAGACTATACGTACGCTACGTATTCAATCATCATTATGTATTATGTAAAAAAAAATTTCGGAATATAATTATATTAAAGTAAATCATCCCCATTTTTTTGCAATGAAGTATACGATGCGCAAAGCGTACCCCACTCTACCACCGAGCGCTCAAGATTCGTGCCGGGACCTATACTGATAGTTTAAAATAAATTTATGCCTGACGTATTACGTTTTAACAATTATTCGATTTTAACATCGACATAAGGATAAAGGGCGTCACACACGGCGAAGATACTATAATATTTTATGTTAAGATAAAATATCGCTCGCTATACAGTTTGTATGAACCATCACACACGGCTAAGATAATATATATTTTCATATTACAGTATCTTAAGCTATCGAGCGATATGGAAATTTTATGTTAAGATGCCGAGCGATGAAAAGATGTCATCTTAAGATACGAAATATATCGTAACATGGTATCTTAAGATACAAAATATATCGCACGATCCTTATACAGAGTGTGCACTTAATTTTTTTTATTATGTTTTTGTTATACTTTAATATAATGTTGGTAAAATAACATGTTCAGCTTTCTTCATCTTAGTTTTGTGTATGGCAACCAAATCCTTGAATGTATTAGGTAGGTTTTATTTTGCTAGGTTTGAGTTTTATTTATATTCTTCACATTCATCACATTCACACAAAGTCAGCCAAGCCGCTCTACCGTAACACCAACTAACCCTGCTGTGTATAACTCAAAAGACGATTTATCATCCCAGTTGCCCACATACGCCGGTTCAACTCGTTCTCCTTCTGTATTATCTGACTACGAGTGCCCACCTCAATCCAGCCCTCATTTTTCTATTCAATACACATCCCCACCTCGATCCAGTTCACATATTTCTAGTCAATATACATCGCCACCTCAAACCAGCTCACGTTATTCCAATCCTTACACGTCGCCGCCTAAGTCTAATCCAGAGACGAATCAAGCAATTTACATTACACTTCCCAGCAATGTGCAGACCAATCCCCCTTCGACGCAGCAGGAACATAGACAACAATCTTCAAATATCCGAAGTTTTTTAGAGGAATCAAACTTTGATTAGTTAACCCTGTTTAAACGTATTTACTAAGTTAGCAAGATATTGTACAGTTGTTCACATAATTAAAGAGTTACAGATTGAACTGATATTCAAAAACATGTGTCATCAATAAATAAATAATCAACATTTTAATTGGTTTCATTTCTACTCACCTCAAACGAAGAACGTCTTGCAGTATGCAAGACGTTCTTCAGATGAAATGCTTTCACGCATATTTGTATTTTGATTCTTGATATCTTCTTTAATTAAATTATGAATAGTAAGAAAAGTTTCCTTTGACTTTTTAAAATATATTTGAAACATTTTTTATGAAAGGTCTTCGTAAAGATTAAATTCACCGCGGTCTTTCCTAAACATTATATGATTTTCTACCCAGATTTTTCGGCACTTAGAATGTGCGGCAGAAATTTTTATGTCATATTCGAAGTCGGAATTATCATCCGATGAGCTATCTAATAAATCTAATAGTAAGGCTGTATTATTCATATTAAATCACACTCTGTATATAGATTCAGTTGAGAAACATACGTGTGACCCCTAGACAAGCCTTTGAGAGAATGATTCGAGCGGATATGTTATCGTATCTTAACCGTGTGTGATACCTTAAGATACTATAATATTTTATATCCAGGCATCTTAACATAAAATATTATAGTATCTTCGTCGTGTGTGACGCCCTTAAAAGCTACATAATCCATTTACTGCACATAAATAGATCTTTCAGTAGAGTGGCTGAAGGGCTTTGGAACAATTGGTTGAGTAAAAAAAAAAATACTGACAAACGTTTTTATTAATTTAAGCCTTACCGTAAAAAGTAGTTTTATTTAAACAAATGAATCGCGCAAGTGTTAGAAAATATCAAGCCTTACCTGTTTTATTAATTGTAAGAGGGTGCACATGAGGGATAATGAGCTCGAACCTAAAAGAAAAGTAAATAAGTAGGATATTAAATGTATTTGTAGATCATAGGAGATGAACAGGCTTTTTTCAGGGTTCCGTACCCAAAGGGTAAAAACGGGACCCTATTACTGAGACTTTGCTGTCCGTCCGTCCGTCCGTACGTCTGTCACCAAGCTGTATCTCAAGAACGGTGATAGCTAGAGAGTTGAAATTTTCACAGATGATGTATTTCTATTGCCGCTATAACAACAAATACTAAAAATAAAATAAAATAAATATTTAAGGGGGGCTCCCATACAACAAACATGATTTTTTTACCGTTTCTTGCTCTCATACAACAAACGTGATTAATTAAGTATAAATTGTGTGTGTTGTTTTCTCATTTATTAATAACGTATATTGCATAGATAATGGTACGGAACCCTTCGTGCGCGAGTCCGACTCGCACTTGACCAATTTTTTATTAGATAATATTCCATTTAGTCAATGACTTTAATAATGAATAACGGGGTATACTTAGTATACTGAATCGTAATCTTCCATGCCCAAAACAATAATTTACATACTGACTTAAAGAGGATAAGTACGATCTAATGAATCTCTACAGTACTTAAGATTAGGTCAGAAATTACACAATGTGAAACCAACATATACGTACCGGTCGTTCGTAATTGATAAGTTGATATCTAACTTTTTTGTCTTGATTATTGAGCAACATTCCAGGCCAACTCGTGGGTCTGTAGTCAAAGGTGCTATCGTGAACAATAAGTGGTCTTCGTAGAGTGACTGGGTCCATTCCACAGGGCAGACAACATGGTCCCTGCAACCATAATATGGTTGTAAAAAAATATTTTTAATAAAAACTTGGTCAGATTATAATCTTGTACGTGCTTGTACTAAGTGCAAGTATAAAATGCTACCAGCAACTTATCATATGTAGGCTAGTAAAAAGATAATTATTACTTTAAAAGCTGTGTTTAAAACCATTTGGAGAATGTAATAGAGACTACAGTAATAGTTACTTCATTACCTAAAGATGACGCACTGAAAGTGTTTAAAGTATAGGCTGAGTCTATTAATACGGGTACCGTACGAACAATTTATAATTATTAGTACGGTTACCGTACGAACAATTTATAATTATTAGTACGGGTACTAATTACGTTTCAAATAACTTTAAAAATTAAATAAAAAAAATCCTAACCTAACCTAACCTTCACTCGGTTAGCTTCGAGATATAATAACTCCGCAATTTTTTCCTTTTGCTCGTTAGTTATTCTTCTGCTCCGTGGATAGTGTCGAAAAAGATTTTCACTTTTTTCACGAATAAAATTCTTAGTAATAAATTTAATAATAAAAAAATAATAATATCCGTATGAATATACTCATTCCAAAACAATTTAAGCATCCAATTCATTCTTAATTAAAAAAAAAATTGAATAAATGTACGAATAAATATAATTTATTCATCCAGTAGCCATACAAATAGTCACATCCTAAAGTATACAGGGTGTGGCGTAATTAATGGATAAGCCTGTGCCTGTGGATAAGCCTCCTACTGCGCTATACGAATATGTATATTTTTAATTAATCCTATGTATGGTCTTGAAAAAAATGGCATAAGTCATGTTTTTCATAAAATGACTACTTTCACTAACCAATTCTGCTAATGTTGCCACAATTTTCAAAAGTTTTGCTTTCTGTTTTTTTTATAATACAGCTTAAGAGTTGAATTATTGCAAGCAATAAAGAATTCCCTATTCGTAATACAAATTTTTTTAAAATTATGCATGAAATATCAAAAAAGGGTTATTGATTATTCAATTTGTTGACTTTGTACATCGTCTAGCTTAAAAAATCTTTATGGGAGTTGATTTGCCCAATATCTTAAAAACATGCTTGTTTTATGCAGTTTCCGAAATGGTATAATACTTATTATAATACTTATTAAGTTTGATGTGATATTAAAGAACCAAATGACACTCGTAAAAAAATGTTCTTATTGTGATTTAATTAATCAAATTAATACTGTTAACTTAAACAAACTGTCAGTGGTATTTTAACTTATCTGTCTGAGTTTACCAGTGGGAATGTTAGTCGTTGAAAAAAAATAACAACTTATTTTATTTTTTTTATTCTAAAGATGCAAACACTACATAAATTTTATTTTACAAAAAATGTTCGAAATGGCGGCCACCTGCGGCTATGCAGGCCCTGCATCGACGGATAAATGACCGCTTTAGGCGTCGGATGAAGCCGGAGCTCTTGATTTCATCAGCGGCTTCAAAAATCAGGGCCTTTAGTTGTTCCAGGGATGCTATTTCTTTTTTATACACTTTTTCTTTTAAACACCCCCAGTAAAAAAAGTCTAGAGGGTTCAAATCAGGGGACCTTGGTGGCCACAAAATGGGACCCAAACGACCTATCCACCTCTCATTGTACTCATCATTGAGGTAGTTCCGTACAATTCGTGCGTAGTGAGCGGGACAACCATCATTTTGTAACCAGTAGTTTTCTGGCACATTTAAACTTTGTAATAGTTCCGGCAACGTATTTTGCAGAAAATTTAAATAATTGGGACCTGTTAGTGTCTCGGATAGTTCGACGGGCCCAACTATTTGTCCATTTAAAATTCCTGTCCAAAGGTTCACTTTAAACTGGACTTGAGCTCGGTCTTGCCTTATGTTTCTCGGATTGGTTGCCTGCCAACTATGAAGATTGTGCATGTTGACGTAGCCATTTCTTTTACATGATGACTCATCGCTCCACAGTATTTTGTCAAAAAACGCCGAATCTTCGCGTATTTTTCGCAACATGACGCGACAAAATTGGACTCTAGGCTCATAGTCTCGTGTCATTAGTGTTTGCACCCTTTGATAGTGATACGGGTGAAGCTCATGCCTGTGCAGAATTCTGCCCACAGTACGCGTATCTACACCGGTTCCTCTACTTAACTCACGAATTGATAACTCTGGATTAGCACGCACAGCTTCTAGAACTTCGTCATCACGATGTCGTCGAGGTCTGCCTTCCGAAGCACCACCAACACCGGTACCAGGCATTCGCCCTTCGCTAAAAGCGATGTGCACACGTGTAAACACCCGGTAGTCTGGGTGTCGCAAATCGGGGTATCTTCGACGATATTCGCGTGCAGCTTCATTTGCATTGCAGTTACACAGGCCGTAAATAAGATGCATATTTGCATACTCTTGAGGAGTGTACGTATGACGCGGCATGATCAGTAGTCCAGGGATATGTAGAAGTCGTCGATAATATCACAATTGTCCAATTCGTATAGCAAAAACAGAGTCCGTAGTACATAAGCCAAATTCACGTCACAATAACAAACACGATAGAGCAAACGATATGTGCGCAAGAGACGATAGTCAAAAGAGCACTAACTTTGTTAAACAAGTTCAAAAGCTGTTTTGTTGTTTGTGAGAATAATAAAAATCTATCTCTGTCGCACAACTGTTATTTACCTGACATCAAAATGCTTTGTCTCTGTCTTATGATAAGACTAACCGTCTGGATTTGCCGTGCGATAAACAACCACAAGTAGTTGACTTAGAGTCGTTATCTGCTTACCCTATTCATGGTGGATGACTACCTGCTCCCGAGCACCCAAAAAAGGGTCCATTGTGAATGACTACCTGCTCCGGAGCACACAAAAAAGGGTCCATTCAAACTGTTTACAAAGACATGTTTAAGATAAATTAATAATTCTGTTAAAGAAAATTAGGGTATTTTTTTACAACTGTCGTTTTTTTTTAAAACCTCGTGAAATGTAATAAGTATTATACCATTTCGGAAACTGCATAAAACAAGCATGTTTTTAAGATATTGGGCAAATCAACTCCCATAAAGATTTTTTAAGCTAGACGATGTACAAAGTCAACAAATTGAATAATCAATAACACTTTTTTGATATCTCATGTATTTTTTCCCAAAATTTGTATTACGAATAGGGAATTCTTTATTGCTTTCAATAGCTCACCTCTTAAGCTGTTTTATAAAAAAAACAGAATGCAAAATTTTTGAAAATTGTGGCAACAGTAGCATAATTGGTTAGTGAAAGTAGTCATTTTATGAAAAACATGACTTATGCCATTTTTTTCAAGACCATACATAGGATTAATTAAAAATATACATATTCGTATAGCGCAGTAGGAGGCTTATCCACAGGCACAGGCTTATCCATTAATTACGCCACACCCTGTATAAGTAACTATCTATGGCAGGCGTATTGATATCGGAGACTAATAAAAATTTATACAATTTACATTACATGCTTGTATGTAGAACAAAAATATTTTTAACTCATTGAATTAAATAGATTTACCTGAATTGGAATACACGGGATCGCCGTAGGAGGTTCTTTGTAAGACGGCAGGTTCACTAGTGGGCTACACATTTTTGACTGGTCTTCTAAAAAAGTCGATAGTTAAAAGATTTTACTGTTTAATTTAATATAATTTTACAAATTTTATATTGTATTAGGTATTTCATAAATTTTATACTTTCAATACTCTCACTACGAATTTTTTCGTTTTTGACACTTTAATTTTGACGTATTTTCTTTTCTTTTTATTAAATAAAAAGAAAAGCAAATAACGTCATAAAAGAAGTATAAGAATTATATTCTTATATATAAAATTCACGTGTCACAGTGTTAGTTACCGTACTCCTCCGAAACGGCTTGACCGATTTTTATGAAATTTTACATGCGTATTCAGTAGGTCTGAGAATCGGCCAACATCTATTTTTCGAACCTTTTTTTTTTCAGTATGGCAAAACAACGTTTGCCGGGTCAGCTAGTCTTATATATAAAATTCACGTGTCACAGTGTTAGTTACCGTACTCCTCCGAAACGGCTTGACCAATTTTTATGAAATTTTACATGCGTATTCAGTAGGTCTGAGAATCGGCCAACATCTATTTTTCATACCTTTTTTTTTTAGTATGGCAAAACAACGTTTGCCGGGTCAGCTAGTAATATATATTATATCCTCTTATGGGTTAAGTTATAATCACAGATTTGTTAAATTAATTTTTGTAAATATTCTCTATAACATCTAAACGGTTTTTACTAAAATCTTTAGTCATATTCACAACGATGAAATGTATTGAATAAGGTAGTCTTCTTGCCTTCTAGTGATATATAAATATCCGATACTTTGCTTCGTCCCTTGCGTCCAACTTGGAAGAAACCTGTACTGTACGAGTGGCTCGCGCTCGCAGGTCATTGGAGTCAATTGATGTTATTTATAGTAACTTTCGGTCTGTTATGCTAAATGCCGGCACTAATAGAGGAATCAGGCTCGATTGGCGTGAATTAATTGGTAATTAATTAAAATTAATTAATTAATTAATCTGCAACTTGATCCACTGATCTAAGTAGACATTAACTTTTTCAGCGTTTTATACATTAATATTATTATTTTCTGTCATAAATTAAAAAGCAAATTGGCGTTATCTTTTTAAAACAAAAAGCATACATTGTCATAATCAAACAAAAATAATTTATTATTAATATTTATTAAGGCCCATAGCACACGGCGTATTTTAAACGCGCGTTTCAGGAACGCGCGTCTTCGGTGCCGTAAACGCTGATTGTTGCGTTTGCATTGATAATAGAAACGCGCGCATGAAGCGCGTATACGCGCATTTGAAGCGAAACAAACGCGCGTACAAAGGAGCGGGGTACGGGCAGAGGGGGGCTGGGATCAGGGTTGCCAACTCTACGTCTTTTTACGTAGATCTACGTATTTTAAGCCTTTCCTGCAAACCTACGAACTTTAGTCCCAGAATCTACGTATTTTCTATCAAAATTGTTCAAATTTGCAAAATAGACTGAATGGGCATAAATTCCTTTACTTTCGCTAAAAAAAGTTAATAAATGTTCCGTTTCATACTAACACACACTCGCCTCGCCACTCAACACGTCGCGCCATTCATTTTAAAAACAAAGTGTCCATTCCATAGAACTGTGACTCATGTCACATGAGTCATGTGACTGTGTAAAATGAAACGTCTTGCCGTAAAAGTGAATCTTAAGGGCCTACATCAATATCATCGCCGACACGTACATATTACACAGCCAGTAGGCACAGAAAATTAGGGATACTTTTCCTATTTACTCAAAATCTACTAAATATATTTTAATTCTGATCCACGTGTTTCTATAAATAATAGTTACCTATGTTTTTAAAGTTATTTCATTAGTTAATACGCGATAATAGACCGACAAATGAAAAAAATAAAAAATTAGAGAGGTTGTTTCGCCAAGATTTTCTATCGAGAAAACTTTTTTCAATCGCGTTTCTGAGTTCATGCGATCCTAGATCATATATTGAAAAAACATATACTTAAAAATTAGAGCTCTAGCCATTCAATCTAAAGAAACAATGAAAACTTCGTACATAGAAAAATGCACGAAGCTATTTTGGTATCCTCTTAACCTAAAAAAAATATTTCAAACTAAGACTTCGAAGGAGTTGTTTAATTTCGATATTTTTCAACTTCCTGCTCAATTTAATTAAATTCAATTATGGAAATAAGCAGTGACAGTGAGGAAGAGCAGAATGTGACTCTTACTAAAAAAAGAAAGCTACATTGAAAATGATAATAAAAATTGAATAATTTAAATAAATTGATGATGACTCTGAAAGCAGCAAAATTCATAGATTTTTTTGTTTGCTAATGGTAATTTTTTTTAAGTTTATTGTTTGTCTGCTGTCTACTACTTTTAGGGTAATATAAATTGTCGTTTTATTCACTTTTACCTACCCTACTCTCTTCAAACGCAAAAGCTACGCGTGACTACAGCGCGTCTGTACAGCTGTACCTGCGCGTATACGCGCAGTGGGTCTTAGACCCATAGCACACGGCGTATTTTAAACGCGCAGACGACGCGCGTATACTTAGTTTAAACGAGATTTGATCGCAACCTTGTAACCTAAGCACACGGGGCGATTGTAAAACGCGCCTCTACTGCGCGTATACGCGCAGGTACAGCTGTACAAACGCGCTGTAGTCACGCGTAGCTTTTGCGTTTGAAGAGAGTAGGGTAGGTAAAAGTGAATAAAACGACAATTTATATTACCCTAAAAGTAGTAGACAGCAGACAAACAATAAACTTAAAAAAAATTACCATTAGCAAACAAAAAAATCTATGAATTTTGCTACTTTCAGAGTCATCATCAATTTATTTAAATTATTCAATTTTTATTATAATTTTCAATGTAGCTTTTATTTAATTTACCTTACAAACCTAAACCTGCCTACATTGAGTGATTTACTTTGGTTGCTCAGTCGGTAGTGACACTACCTCATGAGCGAGAGGTCATGGGTTCGATTCCCACTCAGGACAAATGTTTTTGTGATGAACATATTTGTACTGTGTCTGGATGTTTTCTATGTCTATGTGTTAATATGTTCGTACAAAAAGCAATATATGTATTTATATCCATTATTCTAGTACCCATAGTACAAGCTAACGCTTAGATGGTGTTGTTCGTTGATATTTATATTTTATATATATTTTTCTTAATTGTAAAATTATCAGTTTATTCACTATTACTAATCTTATTGATTATAATTTTCTATTAGTGTACTTCTAAGTAGAAAACCTGCACTGGAACTTGGTACTTCACTGTTTTCGTTGTGTGGCTCTTCATTGTATTCCACATCGGAAAATATCATAGCATCATTTAATATTAATGACATATTGTGTAAAACTGCACAAGCCACGATAATATGTGAAACTGTAGTTAAATTGTTTCCAAGACCTTTTGATAAACAAGGAAACCTTCGCTTCCAAATTCCAAAGGTTCTTTCTACAATGTTCCTTGTTTTAATTTGGGCTCTATTGTATCTGATTGATGGTGGATCTTCTGGGAGCGGTCTTATAGGTGTGAGTACAAACGGCAATGTGGGGTATCCGTTGTCTCCTACGAGTCTTCCTGTTAATATTCCCTGAGTGTATTTCATAAAGACTGATGACACTTGGAATATTCGAGAGTCATGCATGCTGCCAGCCCATTTTGCTACAATATCTAGTATTTCCGTTTTAGGTCCTACAACAACCTGGACATTGATTGAGAAGTCAGATTTCCTATTGCGATAAACCTCATGATGCTGGCATCCTGGTGTAGACACAATTTTCACATGAGTGCAATCAATAGCTCCGTCAATACCTACGTACGGTAGTCCAGGCCAACGACCAGCTCTTCCCAATTCTTTAAAGAGCTGTCTGTTCACTGTAGCCCCTTGTCCTATGGGGATCTTGATAAAACGGTTATGTAGCTGGGCTAATAACTTTGACACTTTTCTTATTATATTTGAGGCTGTTGGTTGAGAGATATTGTGCAGATCTCCACATACTAGCTGCAAAAAAGTACAATAAGAATAATTATATTATCTTGTAATTATAATAACTATATTACCTACTTATATAAGGATTTATTGCATTTACTAAATAAGTATATTTGAGTAAAAAATAACAGTTTATAAAACTCACCTGAAATGAAGCTGTAGCGTAAAATCTCAAGGTCAGTAGGACCGCTAATTCTGGGGCAATTGGAAGACCCCTTTTGTCTGTTTTTTCCAGGTTACTTTTAACCAAAGATGTTATATAAAGCACAGAATCCTGGTAAAATCTATATCTTTTTTGAAACTTCGTTGGTTCCAATTCGAAAGGATTTGTTACGTCCCTTATGGTGTCGATTCTGTGTCCAAGAACGTAACTAAACTTAACTAAAAATTGATTTATTCCTGTCAAATCTCACTTTCTTATTCTGAAAGTCACAACTTCACTTAAATTAAGTTTGACAGGACCAAAATTAGTCAATCTATACAATTTAGTGATAATGCTATTCTGGTGTACATCATAAATGTCAAAAATTCACTTAATTTAGTGAGTTCTCGACTTATTTAGTCGGGATATGAGTAGGTGCCGACTTAAATTCACTAAATTTTATCATGGCTTTTTGAACATTAAAAATTGAATTTCTGATTAAATATTGAATAATAAATGTTTGTTAGCAAATAAAAAATATTTATAAATTAAAATTATACTTGATAAATTAAATATTGGCGCCAAAATTGAGGTTAAACAAAGCGCGAAAAACAGACGAATCACAGTCAAGTGCGGAGATTCGTAGAACTAATTATTTAGGTATTTCTTTGTTTACTTAATTTTTGTCGAAATAGTTTTATAATTTACATACATAATATAATACGTATTTTTACTTAGCCATAGAATTCTAAGACATCATATATTATGTAAGTATACAAGTTATCGTAAAAATATTATAAACATATATAATTTAATACAAAGTGAACGATTTTGAGGTTAATGGCGTCTAATGATAAATATAACTTTTTTCCAGGTCATGCAGGGGAAAATAAATATCCAGTTGGTGGCCTAATGGAAAATTGTGGTCCAGTACCTATAAATGCAGTTGCTACCAATTATATTAAGTGAACTACAGGAAAAATCTAGAAATCTTTGGAACCATAGTTTGGAACATTGAAACTAGTGATAAAAAATGTGTATTTGTGTGTGTCTGCCTAAAGTTATGTAAATATCATTAAATAGTAGAAATAATAATTGTAGCCAGTCTTAAAACTATACCTACCAAATGGTGCTACTTGATCTGTGATACTTAATAAGGTTTCCAACAGTTTGTCTCTAGAACAGTGAGCTATATTTTTTATCAGTAGGTTTCTAAATTTATTATTAAAAATAACTAATGAAGAAATGAATAGAATCAGCCAAGCCAAGCCAGAGAGTTCAGTGGACCAACATTTATTTATATGTACTCGGAAAACATTCAGATTTATTTAGTAAAACATGTATTTAAACAAATATTGCATTTTTATTTGTATAATAATAAATAAATAAATAAATATTCATGGACATTTCACACAACGTCCTCTGGTCCCAAGCTAAGCTTTATATGCTTGTGTTATGGGTACCAGAATACGGATATAATACTTATACTACTTTTCTTTTGTAAATACATACTTATAATACATAGTAAACACCCAGACGCAGTACAAACATTTGTATGACAATTAAAAACATCACACAAATATTTGTCCCGACCGGGAATCGAACCCGAGACCTCGTGATCGGCAGTCCGTTATATGAACCACTAGACCACGAGGCCCGTCGAATAAGTAAGTATTAAGCCTCTTACTATATCAAAAAGTAATGTGTTATGCATATATGTAATTTATTGGAATTCTTAACATTCTAATAATCCATATAGATTGTTTGTAAGAATTCATAGATACATAAATACTGTTTTGTAGCTTATAGCTAGATCAGAATACATAACACATAGGCTATATTATAGTAACCACTAGCAGGCTTAGCTAAGTTAGAAATAAAGTATATAATTTATTGGAATTCTTAACATTCTATTAATCTAAATATGTTTGTAAGAATTCATGGGTATATGTTGCCCTTAAGAAAAGACTATGATGAATTAATTACTGTTGTGTAGCTTATAGATCAGAATACTTAACATATACAACTACATACTGAACATATCACACTTTTATAAGTTATAAATAAAAGTAGAAATAAATTATTAGGTTCATTTAATATCTCTTGCATAATTATACACCACATGATATCACAAATTTTTATAAATACAGATTTTCATGTTTCCATAAATACACTTTTTGGCTTTTGTCATTGTTATCTTGATAATTATGAGTTTCCGTCATCAGTTTAAGGTAGATGAGAAGTAAATATTTGCTTATAAGCATATTTTTCCTTAGTTGCTGTAATTATTTACACTAAACACCTATTAAAATAAATAATTAACGAATTTAATTGTTTGTTTTTTGTATAAAGTAATCAAGGAAAGTAATACATATAGGCATACCACAGAGTAAAAGTAGTGCTAATCACTCCACAGATAACCTAAAAGATTTGATGCTCACTATGCTCATATCTAAGATGAGAAATACACTGAAATAAGGCCGCCAACTAATTAAATTATTAATAAATGTTCATAACAATGATGCAGAAATAGTTGTAAATATTTATAAATACCTATATTGCTCAAATAACGTTTGAAAAGGAATTTTATATTAGTTATTTTTTTATTCATTCATTCATTCGTTCACTATAAAAGGCATTTTTGTCTGTTAGTGGGCAGCTTTAAATGATTATGTCAAAATCAAATAAGTGCTGTCAACTAAAATTTTAAGTTTAATTTCTGTTTGAAACAGAATAGGTTTATCACTAAAACCAAACTAAAAATAGTTTATTTATGGTTAAGTTTAGTGAAGTTGGACTTGCACTGGAATCGACACCTATGTATGTTTTTGGTATGCGATAATTATCTGGCCAAAATATATCATCATAGTGATCTAACTCGTCGTAGTGATTAATTTCACTCATAATATTTTCAGAATCCATTGTTTACACAGAAAACGTTTACTCAACTCAGATCTTAAGTCAAAGTTTGACGCCACTCAAGAAATGAACTCTCAAGATGCATCTTGAGAGCACTCTCAAGTGCTGAGTTTTGTTTATTAATAAGCGCGTCACTCAGTTGAAACCAAGGACTCAATACAGTACTTAAATTGAATCTATTAATTAGAGCAGCATCTCAATATCGCTCTCAAGATCGATCTCAGATTTGAGAGTGATTTATAAATACGGGCCTTAGTTTGAAATATTTTTTTTAGGTTAAGAGGATACCAAAATAGCTTCGTGCATTTTTCCATGTACGAAGTTTTCATTGTTTCTTTAGATTGAATGGCTAGAGCTCTAATTTTTAAGTATATGTTTTTTCAATATATGATCTAGGATCGCATGAACTCAGAAACGCGATTGAAAAAAGTTTTCTCGATAGAAAATCTTGGCGAAACAACCTCTAATTTTTTATTTTTTTCATTTGTCGATCTATTATCGCGTATTAACTAATGAAATAACTTTAAAAACATAGGTAACTATTATTTATAGAAACACGTGGATCAGAATTAAAATATATTTAGTAGATTTTGAGTAAATAGGAAAAGTATCCCTAATTCTTCATTTTCTGTGCCTACTGGCTGTGTAATATGTACGTGTCGGCGATGATATTGATGTAGGCCCTTAAGATTCACTTTTACGGCAAGACGTTTCATTTTACACAGTCACATGACTCATGTGACATGAGTCACAGTTCTATAGAATGGACACTTTGTTTTTAAAATGAATGGCGCGACGTGTTGAGTGGCGAGGCGAGTGTGTGTTAGTATGAAACGGAACATTTATTAACTTTTTTTAGCGAAAGTAAAGGAAATTATGCCCATTCAGTCTATTTTGCAAATTTGAACAATTTTGATAGAAAATACGTAGATTCTGGGACTAAAGTTCGTAGGTTTGCAGGAAAGGCTTAAAATACGTAGATCTACGTAAAAAGACGTAGAGTTGGCAACCCTGATCCCAGCCCCCCTCTGCCCGTACCCCGCTCCTTTGTACGCGCGTTTGTTTCGCTTCAAATGCGCGTATACGCGCTTCATGCGCGCGTTTCTATTATCAATGCAAACGCAACAATCAGCGTTTACGGCGCCGAAGACGCGCGTTCCTGAAACGCGCGTTTAAAATACGCCGTGTGCTATGGGCCTTAACTAAATTAATTTATTAATTTTACAATTGACATGCTACGCTTTTACTTAATAAATTAAATCTATGGTGGAAAAAGTGATTACCGCAAAATTTTTTTCATTACCATTCGTATTCAAAACCATAGTACCTACCTACTACTGATAAATTTAAACAAAATTAGTCTTTGGTAGATTCAGACTTTTATGAAATCAGTCATTTTGAAAATCGGTCATTTTAAGAATTGGTCATTTTGAGAATCGGTCATTTGTAGAATCAGTCATTTATAGAATTGTTCATTATGAGAATTGGTCATTTATAGACTACGTTGTCATTTCGCGAATCGGTCATTTGTAGACTAAACGTACCTACCTACTACTGATAAATTTAAACAAAATTAGTCTTTGGTAGATTCAGACTTTTATGAAATCAGTCATTTTGAGAATCGGTCATTTTAAGAATTGGTCATTTTGAGAATCGGTCATTTGTAGAATTAGTCATTTATAGAATTGTTCATTATGAGAATTGGTCATTTATAGACTACGTTGTCATTTCGCGAATCGGTCATTTGTAGACTAAACGGTTTTGAGAATTGGTCATTTTGAGAATCGGTCATTTGTAATATCGGTCATTTATAGAATTGTCCATTATGAGAATGGTCATTTATAGACTACGTTGTCATTTCGCGAATCGGTCATTTGTAGACTAAACGGATAATAGGCCTATCGATAGGGTACATGATTTTCGATGTATACTATCGATTTACTTGGTACTACCAACACCAAGTAAGGTAAGCCACCTAGACATTACAAACAATTGTGTCAAATCTGGGTCACTTGTTAAACTTTAAGCTCTGCCTAATACCAAGGAGGATAAGGAGGTTCTAGTATAAATTAAGAAATCAAGGAAGCGAATAAAAGATTCAATACGCTTATTATATTAGTTTATTTCCACGAAACGGCACGTGAGCAAGCACGACATAAAAACGCATTTCCGAAGAGTCTTCTTCGCCGACACCATGGTTTGTAAGCGCTGAAAATCTCTTCGGGGAGCTTGCTTTAGCAGATCTTGGTGCAGCAAGTGTAGATAGTGATGCATGGGCAACAGCACCCACTGCAACCACCGCAGCAGCCACCGCCGCAAGGTCCGCAACACCTGTGAAATGAACAATCTTAATATAGCAAGCCAGCCACCGAACTGAACAAGAGAAATAAAATAAAATATCTGCCTACATTTTGGGAGTTTAGGTATCAAAATTTTCCAGAAAAATGTAAGAATCAGGGTCAATGGACCAGATTTTATGATGAATAGAGGAAATATAACTAATTTATTCCTATAACTTTTAATATATTTTTTTGGAGCTTTTTATATTTATTGTGTATTACTCGAAGGATTTAGTTGTACTGACCTTCTGTTCGCAGTTACTTCTACAGAACACTTCTTGAACGTTTGAAATGAGAATTCTAGATATAATTTACTTATATTTTGCTGGTTATATGCGGCCAGCTCATTCACAACTTTATTCTTATTTTGAATTTAATAAAAAAGAGGGTTTCATCAACGGAGTTTTTTTCTTTTTTTCACCCCTGTACTTTGTAGTTGTAGGTGGTTTATTAAAACCATACGGCTATGGACCATGTCCATCCCGAGATCATTACAAGTTCGAGTAAACTAAATTAACTGTTGAATCTCACAATAATGCATGTAAACAATGTAAAAACTTAAAAAAGGGAAAGAATTAAATGTAAGTTATTTCTATCATTAGTAGTGGATTAGTTACATGAATATAGTCATGAGTCTCGAGCTTTAAATAGATAAATGTTGTCTATATCACGATGGATTAATAATACACATATCACCACCTTATTTTACCCATAGGCGATAAAAGAGTCAGCTAAGAGAAATGTCGTTTAAGAAATGGAAACCTTTATTCTAAATCTTGTACCAACACACCCCACTTACTTAACCTAATGCTTTGTTTTCTATTTAAAATATTTAAAGTGAAAATTCATCTATACATTTATTTTCTCCATACTTCCAGATTTTTTTCAAAATTCGCAGTGAAATACTATCAATCATGGGTAAGAATGCACGCTGCATTTCAGTAACAACATCAAGGAGTCGGGAGTTAAGAGGTGGAATCCTATATACTGACTGTCATTGTCTACGTAGGAATGGACTGCAGTATGATTGTCGTAGGAGTGGGTGTCAAAGTAATCCTTTATGTTCTACACTACCATGTCCACTTTGTGAACCATCTCGTCTTGCCTGCATCACACATAGCCGAAACCCACACGCCGAAGCTTTATGCAACACTTGTAAAATGCGATCACAAACAATTTTAAATATTCAGAAACAATATGACTACTAAAAATATTTATTTAAGTACTACCTACCCGAAATTGTAATATAAAGGAAAAGTTAATTTATATTGTGTGTGATTTATTTACTGGCAAAACAGACTCTCTTTACGGGTAGGTACTTAAAGGCAGCAAGGGGAAAGCAGAAAATAAATTACATATCATAATATTGTAATTTGTATTTTTAGCAGCCTTAAGCTAAGCGCTAGACCGTGTACAATATAACCAAACTTTTTATTTGTTGCTAGAAGAATAATTTTATTAAAATTTAAATTAAGAAGAAAAAAAGAACGAGAAATATTGACAAAAGAAAAACCGTGACAGACAATCTTGTACTTCGCGTAGTACGCATGTTTTTTTTGTAATAAAAATTTTCGTAAATTCATAAATATTTTGGCAAACAAAATTTCTAAGTATTAAAGCATAATAAAATCCAAAAATATAGCCCCTTTTCCAGTAAGAACTAAGAGGATCATCACGTCGTGTTATTAACTACTCAAAATGTAAGTATTCACACCAGTTGATAACCTTTTTCTTGTCATAAGGACTTGAAATGCTTTAGGTAAAATGTACAATAAGTAAAATTGTCTGATAAGTCTGCCTGATTTGTTGCGTACCACATTGCTCGCAAGTTAGACATCAGACCTACCGCACCCCATCTAGTTTATTCTACAGCAATGACCTTTTTTATTAGTCTTTAGTACCCCTTTAAATAGATGTTATTAGATAAAACTCACATTTTTGTAGGCATGTAACGTTGTAAATGAATATCTAAGCACAATTTGGTTATAATTTAGCGCAATGTTTTTGATACATTTTTAATCGCTATAACTAGATTGTCCTGCACCTAGTATAGGTCGCCTCATATAAAAAGAACGCTGGCAGCTTGACCAGCTGCGCATAGGCGATTTATCGGTCTATTTAGTGGTACTAGGTAGGGCGCTTGAGCCACGCGCCGCATGATTGCCGGTGCGCTATTGGTGCGTCAGTTAGAAATACCACCGCAAACAAAAGTTTTAAATTACGAAATGGTTTTACATAGAAGAATAATTTATGACGTATACTGTTTTATGAAGAGGGAAGCTGATAATAATGCAGTTAATAATTTGAAAAAATGTATGAAACGGAGCGCAGAGGCAACAAAATGTTCAGAGTCGACAGTGAGACGAATAGTAATAATGTATTTAATTCATTTTATTGATATTTTATCTAATATATTTTTCTATGTAATATGTAGGTACCAAGCCACGACTCGCCAGAGAAAGTCTAGTTCAAAATTAAAATAATAGGCATATAACTTTCGTGCGAGAGCCCCCACCACTTTCTTCCAGCGTTCTTTTTACGTGACGCGTACTATAACAATAAGAATCTGACGATTAATAAATAATGCATGTAATAAAATATGTTATTCATTCATACTAAAACTATTTGCATTTCAGGTGTTCTCCATGTGGGCCTATGGTTTGCTACAAATATGAAGACTGCGGTCCTCCGGTAAAATTAGATTTAATTTGATAGTATGATAGAAATTACCCCCTGTGTAAAGGGCGTCACACACGGCGAAGATACTATAATATTTTATGTTAAGATAAAATATCGCTCGCTATACAGTTTGTATGAACCATCACACACGGCTAAGATAATATATATTTTCATATTACAGTATCTTAAGCTATCGAGCGATATGGAAATTTTATGTTAAGATGCCGAGCGATGAAAAGATGTTATCTTAAGATACGAAATATATCGTAACATGGTATCTTAAAGGGCGTCACACACGACGAAGATACTATAATATTTTATGTTAAGATGCCTGGATATAAAATATTATAGTATCTTAAGGTATCACACATGGTTAAGATACGATAATATATCCGCTCAAATCATTCTCTCAAAGGCTTGTCTAGGGGTCGCACGTATGTTTCTCAACTGAATCTATATACAGAGTGTGATTTAATATGAATAATACGGCCTTACTATTAGATTTATTAGATAGCTCATCGGATGATAATTCAGACTTCGAATATGACATAAAAATTTCTGCCGCACATTCTAAGTGCCGAAAAATCTGGGTAGAAAATCATATAAAGTTTAGGAAAGACCGCGGTGAATTTAATCTTTACGAAGACCTTTCATTGAAAATGTTTCAAATATATTTTAAAAAGTCAAAGGAAACTTTTCTTACTATTCATAATTTAATTAAAGAAGATATCAAGAAACAAATTACAAATATGCGTGAAAGCATTTCATCTGAAGAACTTCTTGCGGTATGTTTGAGGTGAGTAGAAATGAAACCAATTAAAATGTTGACGAGTAATAACAAAAACATAATAAAAAAAATATCTTTCATTCCATTTTGCATCGGATATTAAGTGCACACTCTGTATAAGTATCGTGCGATATATTTTGTATCTTAAGATACCATGTTACGATATATTTCGTATCTTAAGATAACATCTTTTCATCGCTCGGCATCTTAACATAAAATTTCCATATCGCTCGATAGCTTAAGATACTGTAATATGAAAATATATATTATCTTAGCCGTGTGTGATGGTTCATACAAACTGTATAGCGAGCGATATTTTATCTTAACATAAAATATTATAGTATCTTCGCCGTGTGTGACGCCCTTTCCTTATACAGTGTGCACTTAATATCCGATGCAAAATGGAATGAAAGATATTATTTTTATTATGTTTTTGTTATTACTCGTCAACATTTTAATTGGTTTCATTTCTACTCACCTCAAACATACCGCAAGACGTTCTTCAGATGAAATGCTTTCACGCATATTTGTATTTTGTTTCTTGATATCTTCTTTAATTAAATTATGAATAGTAAGAAAAGTTTCCTTTGACTTTTTAAAATATATTTAAAACATTTTTAATGAAAGGTCTTCGTAAAGATTAAATTCACCGCGGTCTTTCCTAAACTTTATATGATTTTCTACCCAGATTTTTCGGCACTTAGAATGTGCGGCAGAAATTTTTATGTCATATTCGAAGTCGGAATTATCATCCGATGAGCTATCTAATAAATCTAATAGTAAGGCCGTATTATTCATATTAAATCACACTCTGTATATAGATTCAGTTGAGAAACATACGTGCGACCCCTAGACAAGCCTTTGAGAGAATGATTTGAGCGGATATATTATCGTATCTTAACCGTGTGTGATACCTTAAGATACTATAATATTTTATATCCAGGCATCTTAACATAAAATATTATAGTATCTTCGTCGTGTGTGACGCCCTTAAGAAGTCTAATGGCCATGTCAATATTTAGCTGCAGTGTCTCCCTCGCTCTGCGTTCAAGCGCAATGGATTGCAGGATCTTCAGTTCTTCCAGCAAGGCTCGATACGATATCTGTGCCGATCAGATAGCTGCTGTCCGAAACCGTGTCCGCCACCCTGTCCGCCGTGCGTGCGACGACCGCCACCTGGCAAGACTTACGTTACACGCTTCAGTGACTTCGACCTAATGTCACAATGGTAGAAGTTTCCACGTTTGCTCTTCCATCTAGTCTTTCGGGTAAATATTATTTCACTCACGGTGGACAGGTACCTCTTGTAAGGTGTTAATTATGTATTATTTTTTCAGAGAGGGTATAATATGTCCGCTGACAACCCTAGAGAGGAAGAGGGAGGCGAAGAAAAAAATGAAAAGGAAAATCAATTGAAGCGCACTAAAAGTCGGGAGCTACGTGGTGGAATCATGTATTATAGTTGTCATTGTATTAAACGGAATGGACTGCAGCATGACTGTCGTCGTACTGGTTGCGGGGGTGAACCTGCGTGTCTTGTTTTACCCGACCCGCTGTGTGCACCAAGCCAGCTGGCGCGCGCTCGTGGCCTGGCTGATCCTGCACCACTCGCAGCACATTTACATTCTCAGGGCGGTGCTAGCTCGAGTGGAGTAGTCGATGCAGGTTCTAGGGGTGGCAAAAGATTCATAGTTTGTGAACTCAAAGGAATCGTTCCTGATGCTGCAGCGGGGAAAAGCGATAATAAATGCTGTAAGTGCCCCTCTATTTCTATTACGTCTTCTAAACCTAATAGTGGTGGTGGTTGCCCTCAAGCGTGCATACAAATGGGTGCTGTGGCTGTACAGGCACCCAAAACAAATATTGCAGGTGCTGCTCAATGCCCATGTACTTGTGCTACAAATGTAGCAGGTGGGCAATTAGCTGTGTATGCTTTCGATGAAGAAACTATGAATCAAATAATGAAACGGTTTGAGAACAAGGAATTGGCCTCTACTAACAAATCTGGCCCAGGAGGTCGTGGTGTAAAAAATGTGGTTAAGGAGGAGCCATGTACCAGACCTGGTTGCGTTCATTGGCAGCCACCACCACCTTGTGTATGGGATGCCCCGTGTAAAGCAGACTGTTTTGAAACGCCGGCAGGTCTTCAACCAGGCCGCAATAGGCTTACTGGTGGTACAGCTTTTAAAAATTCGGAGAGCTTTGCTAAACCTATGGTAAATGAAAGTAGAGGGCAACCTCGTCAGAGGATGAAACTGTTGACACCTGAATGTTGTACAGGTTGCTGTACTGGATCTGGCGGTGGAGCACCGGCTAGCGGCGGACCTGCTTCTGGTCTTCCGATGTTAGTGATGAAGCTTTGCTGATGTCGTCCTCCTATTACCGCTACAATTCATCCCGCCAACTTAAGAAAAAGTGCAAAATAAACGAAAGTTTAATAAAATTGATTAATTAGAAACCAGATTTTTATTTAATGTTTTTGTTTGAACTTGAAACCTAACCTCTTTCGTTGTGCAAAATATCATTGGCCATATACGTAGTCTGCCTTTTAGCGTCACACTAATGCGTCCCAGGTTAGTCAGTAGTCCAGGTTTTCTGGCATCAGGTTTAAAAGCCTGAACATTAGGTTCAGGCTTTTAAACCTGATGCCAGAAAACCTTTACATGATTACCAGCTGACCCGGCAAACGTTGTATTGCCATACAAATGTCAGGGCTGAACCGCTGAACAACACATCACTTAGGGGTAGTGTTGCTGAACTAATATTAAAACAATCGATAGTTTACATCGCAAATCATGTACCCTATCGATAAGCTTATCGATAGTATCGATACTATCGATAATTTATATTATTAGCTGACCCGGCAAAATAAGGTTTGTCAATTATATTTTTTGTTCTATTCCCAGTCTCTGAGATAACACACACACATACACTCTTTTTACCCTCTTCGCAATATCATTCTCCCATCGGAGCAAAATTAAATAAAAGTTAATAGCGTCAAAGCAACACAAACATTTATTTAAATTCTTTCACACACAGAAAATTACACAATAGAAATGTGATATTAAAATTTGCGTATAATCAATAAGTACCTAACATTTATAAAAATCTAGACCGACTGTGATTAGGTAGCCCTACGCTTTATACCCAGTCGTTGTAGTCCAGTATTTTCTAGTAAAAAATCCTTTCTAATTTACATCTCATTACCACTAACAATACGAGTCTGATAACAGGAATATCGGTCTTTCCAGTTCACTCGTACCTATCGCTATTGTTAAGTATCAAAATTTCTTTATTGTCTTATATTAAAAGGTTATCTTTCTTTTCTTAAATACTTTATACTCCTCTCGTAAAACTGGGTCACTTCTTAATTTTAAACGTCGCTTTTGCTCGGCTAATCTTTTTCTTTCCTTTCTTTCCTCTTCCGATAGTTTCGTTTTAGGTATCTTGTCTTCCTAAAAATAAGCAGTCCACTAATAAATGCAGATAGGTTTTTTATTAATCAGGCCGTGGCGATGAAAACATAACGCACGGAAATGAAATAACTGGTCATGGCAATGAAACTAAATTGTTTTAAAAGACATAGCAATGAAATTTTGTTTCATCGCCGTGTTTTTTTTTCATTGCCATAGCAAATTTAGGCCACGGAAACCACGGTAATAAGAGCATGGCGATGAAAATCAAGGCTAAAGCATCAAGTATACAAAAATCTAGTAATGATTCATATAGTAATTAATACGTCACAAATAAACATAAGATAAACAGCTTTCTATCGAAAGCTTAATTAAGAGGACAAACTTATTCAAATAGAAGTTAGACCTATCCACGGCGATGAAAGAAAAAATGTCCAGTACAAAAAAAAATGGATACTTACATGTGTGGCGCGAAAACGCAGGCGCGTAGATACGTTCCTTCACGACAAGCACCAAGCGACACTGTTAAACAACGTTTAGCACACAGGGAAGGGCGACGCAAGTCCTTAGATAAAACAATATTCATAAATATATTTAGGACATGGCGATGACATGTAGCTCTAGGACAAATACATTTTTATTAACCACTCGTTGTATTATTTAAATTTATGAATAAATGTCTTCTGTAACAATACTTCAACTATTTACGTATCAAATAAAACAAGGTTTAAATATAAATAATCAATAGATTTTTATCAATGACTTATAATACACGTTAAGGTGATGTGTGGATAAACACGGTAATGAAAGATTTCGAGGTTTATTTTTTATTTCTGACCATCAATTAATACTATTTAATTAAATATTTAGTGCTACACATAGATAACTATTTCATCTAACTAGAAAAAAATACTAGAATATTATAACTATGTTTTACAGTACCAATTTCATTGAGGCCACGTAATTTTTGTCCTCGGTAAATTCACCCAGCTGAGTACCATTATAGGATATGTATTTTTTTATAAACATTTCTATCGAGCTGTGCTTGTTGTTACTATTTAAAGGAAAAAGAAACAGCGTTTTAAAATGTCATATCATCATCATCATCATAACATCACCCCTTTTCCCCATGGGGGTGGGCAGAGACTATAGAGCGCCATCTGCTACGATCCAAACATACTTCCTTGGGTTTATCCAGACTCATACATCTGGTCATACATGCTTGACGGTTGTAAGTGCTGCGCACTTGCCCCTTTTGGAGTATCCCGGCGATGACATCGGAGTATATTTTTCTCGGGCGTCCTCTCCCAGCATTAAAATGTCACATAAGTATAATAATATCTAAATGCAAATAAAATCGACAGTATCGATACTGTCGATATTATCGATAGTTTGTTATTGAGGAACTACAATACTATAGATAGGTTCGATAGTATTGCACTCATCGATAGTCGACTATCGATCGGCAACACTACTTAGGTGTATGAAAAATAAATAAATAAATAAATATTCACGGACATTTCACACAACGTCCTCTGGTCCCAAGCTAAGCTTATTATGCTTGTGTTATGGGTACCAGAATACGGATATAATACATAAACTACTTTTCTTTTGTAAATACATACTTATAATATATAGAAACACCCAGACGTAGTACAAACATTTTTATGACATTTATGGATATACAAATAGTTAGTAGCCGTTTCTCTGACATACCTACTGAATATGTTATGAAAATTTCATAAGAATCGGTCAAGCCGTTTCGGAGGAGTATGGGAACGAACTTTGTGACACGAGAATTTTATATAATAGAAGTATTTAGTAGAGCGTCGCTAAATGATTAAAGACCGACGGATACACGGACGGATGTAAAGATGAACAGCGAAGTCTCATAAGGTCCTGCCTTAGAAAAATAAAAACCCTGATTTGTCTTTTAAATACTTTCGCTTAGCAACAACTTATGGGCAAATCTGTGGCTGAAGGTATAACCTTGTATAGTACGCGTCACGTAAAAGGAACGCTGGAAGAAAGTGGTGGTATAACTCAAAGGTAAATCTATAACTCATATGTAAATCTATAAAGTCCTTTAATACAAAAAATATGATCAAACTCGATCTACTTGTTTGGAAAATGTACAACTATTTTTGAGCGATTTAATCGTAAGCTAGAGAATCAGAGTAGGCACGGAACCCTAAGTGTGCGTATCTATCTGGCTTTTGATGGATTTTTTTTATTGTGAACAGAGAATACCTATTTATTTATTTATTTATTTTATTCTTAATTGTACACCATACAGAAGCATATAACTTAATAATAAAATACAAGATTGTACAATGGGCGGCCTTATCGCTAAAAGCGATTTCTTCCAGGCAACCTGGGTATGGATCTAAATGAGGAGCGAGTAGAGTTGTCGGTGCACGAATATTATTATTTTAATATATACATAAAAATATATTTTAAATCCTATTAATACATATCATAAAATATAACACACAAATATACAAAATAAAAATATAATATACACTATCAATAAACTCAATAAAATACACCTATATACCTAGTGTATAATAAACCAAAATTACATGCATGAAACCTTTTTGATCAAAAGCATAAAGTTATTATTGTCCATGGATAATGTCAATTTATCTTGACAATGACAGAAATGACGCTTTGTTATTTTTGTGGTTATTTCATTCGTCAAAATATTGGTTTCTCACAATGGACGCAATATTTAAATAATCAATAAATCAACTTATGTTTAATAGCACATAAAATAACACTATCACAACTAAAATGTCTTGAAATTCTGTGAAATGATAACAACAGCTATTCAGAAAATTAAAACAATGACACAAACTTTAATAAATTACTAAATAAAATGTATAACGTTAATAACAAAATCCAATATTAATCATTACTGAAGCCAGGACCGCCTGCAGACAAAACTTTAGCAATGAGTTCCATAAATAAAACACTGCGTTCAAGCTCTAATACTCTTCGTCTCACAAGCAAGGCCTTTCTTGACTTGAACTTTAACTGCATATCAAACTTCCGCACTACCTCAGACTGTTCTCAAGATGGTAATCGTGTTGGTAGAGTAGGCGATAAAATTCCGTGTCACAAACCAACAAAATGTGACAAAAATACACAAACTATGTATGATGTAAGATACTTTGATGATATTTCGTTAAGTACGTGAAATGATAAATATTTTTTTACTATAGTATTTCTTTTTCAGGCTCGGAAGTATGGTCATAGCCTGCTTCAAATAAAAGTTGTACCAAAGTTTGAGGTTATACCATGTTTTCCTAGTACTATATTCAGAAACACTGAAGGCGAGGTATTTCTTTAGATTTATTAAAATAGTTATATTAATATGAACAATTACTTTAAGAAGTAGAAAACGTGGACAATTTTTTTTGTATTTTACCGGAGCTTTTACAATCGTTGTAACTAACTTTTAGTCTTTCTGTGAAAAGCGTTATTGTTAGTTTTTTTGGTTTCAGTATATTATGTATAGTTATGGAATTATATGGTTGTAATATGAACTCTACATAGACTTTACACGCATTTGCCTTTTTGGGTATATATCTTTCAGGGAAATATAAGTGATATTTTTTTCTGTTTTCAAGGTCCTAGGGCAAGGAGCTGGTAAAACAAATTGTTCTAAATATAAAAACCCGGAATATTACTCGTACCATCATATGAGTTATTATGATGTTCATCTCGCATTGAGTAGACTACGAGCGAACCGACCAGAGCTTACAAGATTACATATTCAGTAAGTCTGAGAATCGGCTACTATCCATTTTTCATGCCCCTAAGTAATAAGGGTTGTTCACCCTTGACATTTGTATGGCAAAGCAACGTTTGCCGGGTCATCTAGTTATATCTATATTTATGCTGAGTTCAGTAATATGACAGTAACTCGAATATATCTATATTGGAGTTATGTGCAGGTAAAGAGTATTTATCGAAACAAAAATCTTAGAACATCAGGAACAGTATCGTCATCATGTGCCCATGTGGTAAACGCTATACAAATATGTACATCTATAGGCGTATACTGCATTGGCATATCGTCAATACAACTGCAAAATATCTATGAAAAATATCAAGCCATAAAGATTATTACAGGCTGTCAGTAACTTTTATCAAACTGACTCAAATCTGACTTAAATTATGTCGCAATTCGTAAATATAGAAATATCAAAGAGTATAATAATATAGAGAAATATTCATCCTCATTAAATGTAAATAGGATGTAAATAGGTTTATAAATTATACAAAAATACGCAAAACAAAATTGTCAAGTGGTAAATACTGTATTAATTGACAAAAATACAACTGATTAATGGCATTGTTATACAAGTCTATATGCGCATCAGTGGGTCCAAGCAGCCCACAGATGGTTAACTTAAATGGTGTTTTAAGAAGGAATCCATTACGTCACGGTTCAGATTGTGGCTCGAACAGTGGTAATGATGACCCTCCTTGCATTCTTCCTGTATGTGGCAACTGTAATCCTAATAATCCTACAATGTATGATGTGAGTCATTTATATTCTTGTATTTCTTCTTCTTTAACTTCAAGGTACTGGCCATAGTAGCCATCTGTTCATTATTATTGTCATAGGTGATGGTGCTTGTTAATAACTTGGCAATTTTAGCCTTCAGAAAAAAGAAATACAATAAAGGACCCGTAATTCTACTGAGGCTCTTACGAAATAATTTCGGGACCATTTCTCCATTATAAGAGTTTCGTAATAAAGCGAACTTGTATTTTTAGACTTTTCGGGTAAAAAGCCAACAGGTTATTTTCATTATAATTTGGCAAGGAATTTGTGGATATTTGTTTTTATATAATATAATACGAGCTAATACTAGTGGTGTCAACCGCGTTTATAGTTATAGTCTCCCTCTTCCCCCGATATACATAAACCCCTTAAAATAAAAAAAGATACCTTGTACCATTGTATCTACAAAAAAACCGCATCAAAACCCGTTGCGTAGATTCGTAGATTTAAGTTCACATAGGGATACACATACAAAATAATGATTTTGTTGTATAATATGTAAGGGAAAAGAACGGCTCTACAAATTCATAGTTTGTCAAATATCATTAAAAACAGTTTTTGTAAATACAAACTTATTTATGCAACTGACTGATCTGAAACTATCATTTTATTACAGACACGCAAATATGGGCATAGTTTGCCAGGAAATACATCGTGCCCATGCTTTGATCTTTTAGCAGGCATGCCAAGTGGATTGTTCAGATGCACATCGGGAGAAGTAAGTAGCTAATATTAAAAGACCTCTTCAATCTGAGGCAGTTTTCACCTTATCTATTATGAAATTAAACTAGGCACAAATATAGAAAACTTTTTCAAATCTAGTTGTGGACGAGAGCTAATAAAGTAATCGAGATAAAAAACTTTGTAAATATACTTAGAATAATAAAAAACCGAGAGTTGGATTGATGTTCTAAGTTAGACTAAACAAAAATTTTTAAATAATATTTATATGTATGTTATACATATATTACATATTATATCTTTTACTTTTTAGGTTTTGGGCAATGGCGCTGGAAAAATGGGCTACTATTTAAATCCTGAATATTTCTCCTTCCATCATATGTCTTTTTACGATTTTCATTTACATTTGAGAAAATATCGTATAATCTGTCCGAATACTAATAGAAAACCGGTATAAAATATTTTCAGGAACGTAATATTGTGTGGATTTTTAAAGATGAATATTGTGAAGATGAGTTTTGTAATGCCGCACAGCCACTTTTAAATTGTTAATTCGTATCAGTCTTAATAAATCAAATTATGGTGGAAAAAGTGAAATGCCGCAAGTGGGACTTGAACCCACGACCTTGGAATACCGATTGATAATATTGATTTATTAAGTAAAAGCATAGCATGTCAAATGCAAAAATTAATAAATTACTTTAATAATGAACGTCGCGTCGTTATTTCAACTATTCGTATTCTGGAAAGAATACTCAAGTGTTGGTCAAGATGGTGTAAAGCAATCTTGATAGATGGCGGTATACGTAAAAATATATAAACTCATTCGAGTGACAGTAATGGTAGTTAATTTGAAGTGTTGCAAGTAGACTGCAATAAGCTCAGTTGGAAGAGCTTTGGAACGGTATTCCGAGGTCGTGGGTTCAAGTCCCACTTGCGACATTTCACTTTTTCCACCATAATTTGATTTATTAAGTAAAAGCATAGCTTGTCAAATGCAAAAATTAATAAATTACTTCGTATCAGTCTTATTATTTTAAATACAGTTACTTTTTTAATCTCCTGCAGCTTCTTTTGTTTAAAACCCATATCAATTTGACCCAAAAGTTAAAATAGATTTTGATAATGTGTTAAACACGCAAATATGTTCTATCGCATTATTTTTGTGCATTTCACAATTAATTGTTTATATATTGGTACTAATTCTACGTACAAAATTAAACTTAATTAAAAAATGAAATGAAAAAAATTATTGCTTATTTTGCTATTTTGTTGTGCACTTTTATATTAAACTAGCTGTTGCCCGCGATCTCGTCCGCGTGGAATTTAGAAAACTTTTCCCGTTTTTGCAACATTTTTCACTACTGCTGCGCTTCTACTATTCGTAGCGTGATGTTATATAGCCTAAAGCCTTCCTCGATAAATGCCCTATCTAACACTGAAAGAATTTTTCAAATCGGCCTAGTGGTTCCTGAGATTAGCACGTTCAAACAAACAAACAGATAATAATAATATAGACTAGCAGTGCCTGCGACTTCGTACGCGTGGAATTTAGAAACGAAAAATTTAATGAACAATAACGGCATTTTACAGCTAATTAATAAACCGTCCGTTTGGTTTTCTTTTTTTACACAATTCTAAAGAAGTAACACACATAGCCCCAATGGCATTTTATATTAGACCTTAGTCCTTCCCAAAGTGGAGGAGGCCTGTGTCCAACGGTGGGACGTTAATGGGCTGGAGAGAGAGATATGTTTTAAATAACAATAGCTGAAACGTAATTAAAATATTTCAAATGTTAAAAACAATATCAGATATTACGATAATCTTATTCAACAAACACTCTTCAATGTCACAGTATTATCCTTATTTGGTTTGATGTCAATGATATAATGCAATATTTTTTCCATAAACGTACTTGTATTATAATAACTGCAGACCGTGTCTTCTCTATGAATATTTATGGAAATATTTGCATATTGCTGCAAATTATATGGGAAAAGGCATAACGAAAGTTGTTCTATGCACTTGTAATTAAAATTACAGAAAGCGTTTAGTATCAGACAAATTGAAATGCAATGAAATTATGTGATAAAAATGTAATTATTAAGAACAATGGTTAGTTAACATTAGACAATAACACGTTTATGGCGTAAGTGTAAAAACATTTAATCATTGTTTATTACCAGTTTTTGAGTTACATTCACGTCAATTCAGTGACGTTAAGAGGCTATGACAGCAAGCCATGCTCTATACAAAAAGTTAATACAAAACACTGGCGGAAAGTGACTAGTCCTAAGATAGTCACATATGGGCCATTAAAAGAAGAATTGAATTGAATATGGACATCGTCCTACGCTGTTTTCTTCGTAGATATTGCCTCTCTCTCTCTCTCCAGCCCATTTACGTCCCACTGTTGGGCACGGGCTTCCTCCACTTTGGAAGAGATTATGATCTACTCTGCCGCGCTGACCAGGCGTATTGGCACAGGGTTTATTTTCGAGGTTTCCGTGTCTCACAGAGGATGTTATCTGTGAGCAATATCCTTTAGATGACTTTTACAGCACCCTTGGGAGGAGATGGGGTGGTTACACTTGTATTCTGAATCCGTTGCCACACGGATAAGATCATCGGATATTAAATAAAAATAATATTAAACATAAAAATAATACTGTCTTATAAATTTATGTTTCCGTTACTTTCTGTTTTTTCAAAACATGATTACTAAAATAACTATGACAATCCAAAAACCCGTCGTTTACGGTTGGCATAAGATGAATTTGAAGCGTCTATCACAAAACATTTTGACAAGGATTTTTCCGAAAAAAAATTATAGAAGCATACAGAGACACTCCACGTGTATAATACAACGTGTATAATAAGGCGTAATTTTTTTTTATCGATCTACTCTCACGACAACGGGCAGTCGGGAATAGGTATAGCAATATTATCTAACACATGCAGCTAAAGTGTGAATTTTCCAGCTCTACAGTCCGCTCTTAATAAACCAGTATACATTAAGCACTTAATAAGGTACTCGAACTTTATACCATAACATAAATTATTACATAATTTATGGACTCTTTACAGCTTGTTATTTAAGGTAATTGGAGTTTTGTACTTGTTAACATGTGATTTTATCTTGATGTGATTAATTTTAACAGTTTTAATAGCATCTATACTAATACTAGCTGACCCGGCAAACGTTGTTTTGCCATACTAAAAAAAAAAAGGTTTGAAAAATAGATGTTGGCCGATTCTCAGACCTACTGAATATGTATGTAAAATTTCATAAAAATCGGTCAAGCCGTTTCGGAGGAGTACGGTAACTGACACTGTGACACGTGAATTTTATATATTAGATTATAAAGCTGAAGAG
Organism: Orgyia antiqua; assembly: GCA_916999025.1. Taxonomy (NCBI): domain Eukaryota; kingdom Metazoa; phylum Arthropoda; class Insecta; order Lepidoptera; family Erebidae; genus Orgyia; species Orgyia antiqua. The sequence goes on from OU779862.1 coordinate 29,936,788, forward strand.
TTTTTCTGTTTGTTTGAACGCGCTAATCTCACGAATCGCTAGTCCGATTTGAAAAATTTCAGTGTTCGATAGTACATTTATTGAGAAAGGCTTATATAACATCACGCTGCCGCCAGTAAGAGCTAAGCATCAGCGAAAAATGTTGCAAAGTCTGGTATTTTTTCGTAAATTCCACGTGTACGAGGAAGTCGCTAGTTAGTAATGTTATAAAACTTCACACTACTACTGGAGTAAAAATTCCGAGGCGATTTGGATGCGGTTTTTCGCTATCTATCGAGAATATTCAAACTGGCGGTACTTCTTTTTGTAATAAGTAATTTATAAGATACAAAACTAAAAGTACAGGGCGTTAAATACATTATTAATTTGAATAGGTACATCGACACAGGTATACTATGCGCTATGAGGGATATTAACTGATCACAAGTTGTAGAACCTTTGCCAGGTGTTGACTATAACAATAGTAAACTCTTGTCATGCATTTCCAATTTCCCACAGCCTCACCTCGATTACTTATTTACCTTGTATATCGACTGCACCTTTTTCTATTATGAATAATTCAATAATAAATGTGAGTTAGTCCGATGGTCCGTCCATTATTTTTAGAAATTTAAGTATTTGCTATTAAATAAACGTGGTTTAACATACACTAGGTAAATATATATTTTTTATAATTTAGTTACCTCCGAGTAGGTAGTACAAATAGTGTATTACCAAATACATAATTCATGTGCTTAGCCACGGCCGTCGCAGCCCCTTAGTAATTTAAAAATAATTCATTATTATTATATCAATTTGCTTTATACATAATAGGCACAATGGGGCGTAACATGTAAAAATAGGTATTGAATTGATTGATAGGAGTGAAAGTAAATGAAGTAATTTGAACCAATCTCTCCGACATTCCATTATTTTTGACCTCATTTACTGGCTGAAAAAACTATTAATCTAATAATCAAAATAGTTTCAATATAGTAATTACTCCTACTCTTGCAGTTGGGGAAAAGTAACGATGAATGAATCATACACTAATGTAAATATAGGTCTTAAACGTAGGTAGAGTTTTCATAAAACAGTTTTTGGTCCGCGATCATAACGGTCATATACAATCTTCCTATAAAAGTAGAAAGTATTTTGAGAATTCATATAATCGAGAATGACATATTTTCTAGTTCACGTAATGCTTATTAGCAGTGCCATCATTTGGCAGTCCAGAGTGCCTAACTAGACTCTACAGGACGGTTATAATAAAATGCTACAAGATGACGTCGGGAAACATATTTTGCATCAACTTCGAAAGATGTCTCCACCTCTGCGTTTACCTCAAATTTTGCTTTCTATAAAAATTACATTGGTTCTTGAAAGCAAAGTTTCAGATCAATCCGACTTTTGAAAATCACTTTCAAATACTTATACGTGGGTATAAAGATTAATTTAAGTATACAGACGAAGCTAATTATATAGTGTTGGTTATAGGTACTTTATCCTATTGTTGATCAGTAATTAGGTTATTAATGTAATGTAAATGTAAGTAATTAATGTTAGGAGTCTTTTGTAATATATTTTATTTTGTTTTTAAAAATGTAAATTACATCTATTTAATATTGGCTGTTGTGCGAGATTCTGAATGATATTATATAACATCTTAATTAACACAATTATATTTGGCTAATAATTAAAAATGATTTAACAATTTAAACAGTCCATAAATAAAGTAATTATTTACGCATATCCGTCGCTTTCTGTGCTAAATTATTTATAACTGTTAAATTTTTAAATAACGACTGTATGAGATAATATAATTTTTGCATTTTTTATAAAAAAAAATGTTTAAGAAACGAACACCAGTTTTCAGGTGCGCCAAAATCATAATGTGGTAGCGGAAAGGCAATTTTTGTTTGTCAAAGGCAAGTGCTTCATGATCCCCTGGTTGGGTCATGATAATACCTGAGTGACTACCATGGCCCGGCCAAGGGGCGAGGAGAAACACCGTGGGGTTTAGTGGGTAGTTCGTGTCCGTTTCTGACCCGAGAGTCCCACACAAAGTGCGTAAATGCATTCCCAACTTAAACAAAAAAGTGCTTCATGACAATCGTTCATTTCCCTTCCCGTCCATTAATGTCCCACTATTGGGCACGGGTCTTCTCCTTTTTGGGAGGGTTTTGGTCTACTATGCCACGCCGATCGGGCACCTCGGCATAGGGTTTAGTTTCGAGTTCTCCGTCTGCCCCAATGGATGTTCACTGCTTATATTAATACCTAAATCATACATCACGTTATGGAATAAACAGAGTGGTGAAACTTGTATTCTTTAACCCTCACCACACGGATATATCGATAAAAAGGACAATCATTAGGTATATTATAGTGAGATTTTGAAGAAAATTTTCTAAAACACTGGAGACACAAGTAAAGATTCTGGCACAGTTCCATAAAATTATAATAGATCTTAGACTAGGTAGACATGATACATTTAACTACCTACTCAAAGGGGTCAGTCAGCAAATAGAATGTTTGATGAAATGAAGAATATTGTCACAAAAACTATAATCATTTTATTACGACATTTGGAACAATTTTAAGCAAAATTATTATGTAAGCCGGAAATACACGAAATTTTCTAAGTTTATTATTATTTCAACACTAGCTATTGCTCGCGACTTCTTACACGTAGAATTTAGAAAAATTTTCTGGTTTTTGCAACATTTTGAAAACGAAATATTAAATGACTATTTTACACTAATTCTTCGCCCCTATTATCCTGGCGTAGCTTGATGTTATATAGGATAATATGTTTATAGATGAAGGTTTTAGGAAACCTTCATCGATAAACATATTATCCAACACTGGAAGAATTCTCAACTCGAACCAGCCAGCGATTCTTGAGATTATCAAGTTCAAACAAACAAATTCTTCAGCTTCCTTACTTATATATAAAAGTGAAAGTGAGTTTGTTTGTTTGTTTGTTTGTTTGTTTGTGACGTTTTCACGCAAAATCTACCGAACGGAATTGCACGAGAGTTAGCATAGAGATAATATATAGTCCTGGAAGTAACATAGGCTATATATTATTTCGCTAAAAACTCTGTACGAGACAAAAAATGAAAAATTTTGTGAAATATGGTATAAAATAATAGAACCGCCATTTTTGGTATTATTTTAGATTCGATTTCAAATGCGATTTGGCTACTAATGCGTGCGAAGCCGCGGGCAGAAGCTACTTATAATATAAGTATAGATTTTAATCAACAATTTTGACCTTGAGGATCTGAATATTTCCTTAAAAAGCGACCTTGAATACTGTACACTTTCTATTTAACTATTTCCTAATATTACCAGAATTTCTTACACATTAACAAATATTATACTATTATACTATTGCATAATTTCGCAAATATTATTATGTTACACTTACAATTTTTTTAAATTTCTACTTATTTACACAATTATGATTTTTGTTTAGTTACTTACCTTATGTTATGAATTTATTTATTTCCGCATGTTTTTTTATACCATATCAGTAACCTGTTCCGTGAATGATTACAAAATAAGAATATATACACATGGTAAAATTATAATAATTGCTCTTGCATTTATTATTTTTATTTCCCGGCCAATCAAACTTAAAAAGATAACGGAAAATACGAATTGGACTCTCGGATATACACAATATAGGTACTCTTAGATACTGTTCCAGAGATAGTCTGGTGACAGGCGGACGGACAGCGAAGTTTCAGTAACTGGCTTTTTGGGAACTTTAAAAATAAGTCTCTACTACAGTCTCGATTTATGTAAGAGTTTTTCCGTACATTGTAAGTTTTATTCAAGCCTTGGAAAGTAATCTATAATCTAATATATAAAATTCACGTGTCACAGTGTTAGTTACCGTATTCCTCCGAAACGGCTTTACCGATTTTTATGAAATTTTACATGCGTATGCAGTAGGTCTGAGAATCGGCCAACAACTATTTTTCAAACCTTTTTTTTGTAGTATGGCAAAACAACGTTTGCCGGGTCAGATAGTAATATTATAAAACTGAAGAGTTTGTTTGTTTTTTGAACGAGCTAATCTCAGGTACTATTGCTTAGAAATGAAACAATATTTTAGTGTTATATAGTCCGTTTATCGAGAAAAGCTACATGCTATAGAATATCACGCTGCGACCAATAGGAGCGAAGCAGTAGTGGAAAATTTCGCAGAAACCGGGAAAATTTTCTTAATTCCACGCGTATGGTGTCGCATCAATAGCTAAAAGCGGATAAAATCTTCATTACAAATCTCTTAATATGTTATTGTATGTATACATGCTTATGATATTATGAGATTATACTTATATTGTTATAGTAATATTGTGGACAATTTAAACACAATATTCATGAAATATTATACAAAGTTGTTCCAAGGCTTGCAAATACACGACTTAGGTCTTTTCCTTTCTAAATTTAATACTTATAGTAACAGCTTTAGTTTATGCCGCTCAACTAATCGTGTTCTCTCTTACGAATGTGTAGCAAAATTGCAGATTATAACTGTCTATTTTTATTAAACTGATGCTTTACTCCTATTAGTTGCTATGTAATGTTATATAGCCTTCCTCGATAAATGTACTATCCTACACTGAAAGAATTTTTCAAATCAGACCACTGGTTCTTGAGATTAGTGCGTGCAAACATGAGCATGGGGTCTTGAGGTCTAGGTTTGAGATATTCTCTCCTGCAAATGATATTTTCTTAACACCCCGTGGATAAATGGGGAACTGACATTTCTAATCTATCATTAAAATAACGTTTGTGAAACCATGAACTGAAATAACATGATCCCATTTTATAACATACGCAAATAGCTAACTTAACTTCTACAAAGCACACAAATACTTTTTTTTTTTCTGTAATTTAAAAATGGCAAACCAGACCACTAGCTGTAAACAATAGTTCGTTTGAACAATGAATTTATCGGGTGAAATTTACCAACAATGTGTTATAAATGAGGGTGATTTGTTTTGCGGTGGCAAATAGCTGTTATATGTGAGGTTTATTGGCGGTAATGGTGTACTCAATACGCCAGTTGACACTAAGTACGTAGGATGTTTCCTTTAGTGTTCACTTTCACATTGTATAACGGTATTGTCTATAAAGTCGGTAATAAATACAGCTAGGACTTACAAGTATTGTAATTACTGAAACTAGTTATGGTGATAATTTAGTTTTGCAGCCTTACTTCTCTTGCGTTTTTGACAAAATAATGATACTGATTCGACTTGTACTACTAAACTTGACTTTAATTAATAAAAATGTGCACAACGAAATTAGACAATTAATCAAAATACGCCATAGTTGTTTTAATTTTAGTTAGGTTAAGTTTTTGGTTCATCAGAATTGGCCTCAATATTCACGTGACTTATAAACACATGATTTAAACATCCCCTTGTGGATTACCTTGAAGAGTGTGACAATGACACTGTTCTTACTCGTCAGTGGATGCGGTGGATGAATTTAATTAGGTTTAGTGAGTTTATTATCAGTGGAAGGTCAACAAAAGGTTGCGAGGACACTGCAGATTATCTATATTGTCCATGTTTATGCATAGAATTAACATTAACGATTATTAAAATACTAGTTGCTGCCCGCTACTTTGTACCTACGCTACGCGTAGAATATAGAACATTTTCCCCGTTTTGGCAACATATTTCACCGATACTTCGCGCCTATTGGTCGCAGCGTGATGTTATATAGCCTTCCTCTATAAATGGACTATATATTTTATGTGTTAGTTACCGTACTCCTCCGAAACGGCTTGACCGATTTTTATGAAATTTTACATGCATATTCAGTAGGTCTGAGAATCGGCCAATATCTATTTATCAAACCTTTTTTTTAGTATGGCAAAACAACGTTTGCCGGGACAGCTAGTATTAGTATACATATCTACGACTAACGAACTTTACTGGTTTATATTCAATCTACTTTTTATGATTTCATTAAGGTAAAACGGTACTACATATTTCTGAGACAGCGTCGTCCTTTTCGTCTGTTCGCCAGTTCGTCTGTCTATGATCTCATGAACGTTGATAACTAGATAGTTCAAATTTTCAATAAAACCTCGAAAGAATCAAATACGGAAAGATTTTAGAAGATTTCATAATTATGATTTTATGTCGAACTATACATATACTATTAGGAAAGCAGAAAATTAAATAAAATTATTAACAAGGAAAAGTAATTGAATATAATTTATATACTAGTCTAGCCAGGATAAAATATTATTGCATTATTTAAAAACAAAAAGAAAGAATTGTCGATTACAGTTCCTTATTTAAAAATTTTATAGTTGGATAATTATTGTATTATACAATAATGAGGTCAGTTAAAATACAAATTATTTTGTGATTATTTCTGAGACGAGACGCATATTACGCCTAATGATATTTTTTTACGGTTTATAAATAGAATGTTATTTTTTTTATTTTAAATTAAGAGGATACCAAAATAGCTTCGTGCATTTTTCTATGTACGAAGTTTTCATTGTTTCTTTAGATTGAATGGCTAGAGCTCTAATTTTTAAGTATATGTTTTTTCAATATATGATCTAGGATCGCATGAACTCAGAAACGCGATTGAAAAAAGTTTTCTCGATAGAAAATCTTGGCGAAACAACCTCTCAAATTTTTTATTTTTTTCATTTGTCGGTCTATTCGCGTATTAACTAATGAAATAACTTTAAAAACATAGGTAACTATTATGTATAGAAACACGTGGATCAGAATTAAAATATATTTAGTAGATTTTGAGTAAATAGGAAAAGTATCCCTAATTCTTCATTTTCTGTGCCTACTGGCTGTGTTAATATGTACGTGTCGGCGATGATATACGATAATATTGATGTAGGCCCTTAAGATAGGTTAGTAATTACGTGTCTATGTTTGCTATTATAATTTTTTCGTAGGAAACATATAAAAACTACAAAATTTGAAGATGTTTAATTTTATTTTACAACAGTAACTCAATTTCACGTTACTAAACTATGTTTTAATATAATTTCACAACTAATCGTAGTAGACACTTTACAGTTCAGTCTCCCTCTGGTAACTGCAAAGTCTCCGAAACGTCGGACTTAAGTTTAAAACAAATACACGCGTCTTAATTCTTAAAAAGTAGTTTTGTTTAAACAAATGAGTCGCACAAGTGTTAGAGAAAATTATATTTTTTTGGTTTATTATTGGTCATTATCTATGTTTATTATCTACCAGTAATTATTATTATTATTATTATAGCCTTGTTTATTCCTTAATTTTCTATTTTTAATGTTTGTTATAGAATAACAATTTGTCATTTTTATTTTCGTCATTAAGGACCCCATTGTTGAGTAAAGGCCTCCTCCATTTTACTCCACATTTTTATATCCTTTGCTTTCTCTTCGTATTTCATTCCTGTAATTTTTAAGATTTCATCAAGCCACCTTTCTGCTGGCCTTCCTCTTCTTCTTTTTCCCAGTGGTCCGTGCCATGTTGTTATTTTTTTTTTGTCTACCTTTCATTACTCATGCGTGGTATATGGTCTGCCCACTTCCATTTTAGGGTCTTGCAGTGCTTGAAAGCATCAATTACATTTGTTGTTTTTCTGATTGTTGTATTTTTTATTTTATGTTTCATTTTTAATTTCAACAAGCTCCGCTCCATAGCTCTTTGTGTCGTTAGTATTTTATTTTTTGTTTGTTTGTTAAAAATCCAAGTTTGTGATGCATAAAACAGTGACGGTAGTACGCCAGTAATATTGTCCCAATAATACATAAGCACGTGCTCACATTACGTTTGACGATAAAATAGTCGTATAGCTATAGATGATAGATGTGTGTCGTCTTGTGTCAGAGCTCAGACTAAAGAGTATGAGTTCTTTTTATTGATAAAAGAAATACTGGGGCTTCCGGCGTATAAAAGATAAAAATTTAATCTTCGTAAGTATGATCACGTATCTGCTTTCCGTACTCAACTGAAGTGGCTTCCCATTCGGCAACGTCGTGAGTTACGTGCTCTTCTAACGCTCTTTTCAATTCTTATGAGTCCTTCTCCTCCTTCTTATTTCTCTTCCCATATTCAGTATCTCTGCTCTAGCCACGATAAAAATCTTCGTTCAACTAACAATCGCTTGCTTCTGTGTCCCACCAACAAAACTGGCTTTGTTCACTATTCTTTCCCTGTGCAGTCCTCAATCTGTGGAATGCGCTGCCCCCGAGATCAGGATGCTGACCAATCGACAAACCTTTAAAAGGAAAGTGAAGGGATTTTGCTACAAAAGCTGGCTGAGCTATCCCAACAATAGTTAGTTATTTATTTATGTATGTATGTGTATGTAAGTGTATTTTATATTATTGAAAGCGTATTTTATGTATGTGTACGTGTGCTATAACATGTTGGTAGATTAGTATGTAAGTTCCATTGTTTAAATATTTATACACCTTCCACTAATTTGTTTCTGCGCCTCCTTTGGTTGACTGGAAGAGAATGCCTATGGCCTGTATACATGTCTGTATATAAAGATTAAATAAATAAATAAATAATTATTGTTTCTTCGTATATGTTCTTTCGTTCAATATAATCACTGTACAATGCTGATACCAAGTTCAAACGTCTGTTAAGTTAGGCTGGGGCTTCCACGCCACATTTTAGTCACGACTTCGTTTATAAAAATTAATTACTTAGAAATAAATACAAAAATCATACTAGAAAATCCTCGATATCTTTTTAAATTATTGCATTGTATTCGGTCCTTAATTTATGTGTAAAATATCAGATCAATCTGACTATTGTAAGTAGGTGAATATTGCTTTCAAAAAAGGGCCTAACCTGAGAGATATTTACCTAGTCAGAAATCATTTGATATTTCTTTAATAATGAGGTTATATTTATTGTACTAACTATTTATTGTACACAGACTATGCAAAACATCTCTCTCCAGCCCATCAATTTCCCACAGTTGGGCACGGTCCTACTGCACATTGAGAAGGAGAGAATGTTATCTGTGTACGATATCCCTTAGTTGACTTTTACCCTGGGGAGAAATAGGGGTGGTGACACTTGTATTATTGATGCGTCACCACACGACACAACTGACTACAAATCATCGAGGTACACCAATGTGCCTATTATATGTTTTATAACACACGTCGTAATACTAAAATACCTAACCAGATTAAATGAAATCATCCTTTTCAATTAATATTCTTAGAGTAAAGTTAAGGGAAAGTATTGTGGAATAAGAAATTCAAGTTAGGTTCTTAACATTTAAAATCTAAGTATAAAAAATAAATGTGAGATGAATTTCAATTTCCATAAACTTAATTTCTTCTCAATTGCGTCGAACTTTCTATTGGCAATAGTCTCTTTGTTGGTTACTTTAAATTGTCGTCAAAATACAGTTAATTCCAGTGAAGGTAATGCAAATACTTCATTTTGAGGATATCAATCCTACACAATCTGTATTACCTACATAGCTACATAGTCGTATATAAAATACACATTAGATATTATATATTTTTCCGTTATCTTATAGTAATACAGAAAATACAATGGGAATGCGTTAGTAGAAGCTAAGAGTTGGGATTCAAATCTTGGAAACATACCATAAATAGGTACTCGAATTTGTATCAAAATAAAAATATTCTGCAAAATAACATTGAAGAATTAAAAAGACAATAACTACTTATCATTTTACGGTATATCCTCACCTCTTTCAAAAAGGATTTGTGTCGGCTGTCTTGCAATATAAGTAAAACATCGGTCTTTGTTTCAACATAACGATGCCGTTAAACCTGGAGGTGTATATTTATTATAAGCTGTTATTCATATAAAATTAGATGCTTGTAGTGAAAATTGAAGACAGCTTTTACATTCCTTTCCCGTTTCTAGTACGGTTTCTACAAAATTATCACTTATAGCAGTTATAGCTACTTATTTTTGACCTAGAACTGCTAAAGAAAATAGAGCATAATGCCTAAGCATTTGTAACCCTTATCTTCTTCTCCAACCCATTTACGTCCCACTGTTGGGCACGGGCCTCCTCCACTTTGGGAGGGACTATGGTCTACTGTGCCGCGCTGACCAGGCGTGTTGGCACAGTAGGGTTTAGTTTCGAGTTTTCCGACTCTCACAGAAGATGATATCTGTGTGCAATATCCCTTAGCTGACTTTTACAGCACCCTTGGGAGGAGATAGGTTGGTGACACTTGTATTCTTAATCCGTCACCACACGGAGCTTAATCCCTTTAACCCTTATCTATATAAATTATAATCTACTAGCTGTGCCAACACGCCTGGTCAGCACGGCACAGTCGACCACAATCCCTCCTAAAGTGGAGGAGGATCTTGCCCAGCAGTGGGACGTTAATGGCCTGGAGGGGAGAAAGGAGTTGTTGCCCGCGACTTCGGAAGCGTGGAATTTAGAAAATTTTACCTGTTTTTACAACATTTTTCGCTTATGCTTTGCTCTAGCAGAGCCTATATATCAGATGTGGCCAACTTTTGGGCACATAAGATCGACTTTTTATTTTAAAATCGATTCGCGATCGACCTATTTCTTAGGTAAGAAGGCGGACGTTTATGCAATGTGCTTTTATACCACTGTGCGCTCTTGCAAATAGTAGAAAACTACTAAAAATGGTCACGCTGAACGCCTCCCTACTCGAAGCATGTATGTTCATTCCTGTATCAAGTACTAGAAACATTTGGCATTGAATGCGTCCCCTCATGGAACTTGCGAGTGATCGACCAAAATAGGGCAACTTTTTGGCCACTCCTGCTATATATAGCTTTTCTCGATAAATTTATTATCCAACACAGAAACTCTTCAGTTTTGTAATATTAGTAAAGATGTTCTGTTTGCTCAAGGGCATAGTCACAATCTTAGGGCATAGGTTCAGAACATGCAATGGTTATAATAATTCATCTACTTGAAGGCTATAATATCCATAGCGGTCTCTTGACCTCTAAGGTTAACGCTGCTGTCTTTATTTCTGTAACAAAATTGTTATGTCCTCGTTATATTTTGTTTGAAGAACCCTGACTCTATTTATTTATATCGAAGGTAAAATAAAAATATCAATAGTTTACTTAGAGCATTTAGCCAGCAGAAGTTGGCTTTGTCAGGTGACCACTAATGAAAAAGATACGAGAGCACTGATATACGGACAGTGTCGTCTATTACAGTGCGTGTGACGATTTTGTGTAATGCGTGCGCAGCGATCAATGATCATGCGTCATAGTGGTTGTGTGCGTTATCTCGGCACCGCACCGAGCGCCGTGGCAGTATATTTTTAACCGACTTCAAAAAAGGTTCTCGATTCGTCTGTAGGTCTTAAATTTTTTTTAAATTTTTGTTTTTTCGTGTTTGTTGCCTTATAGCTTTTAACTGAGCGAAGCGATTTTAATGATTCTTTTTTTATTTGAAACCTTGTTGTTCCTGTTTGGTTCCATTGCCAGCAGGTCAGAATCTGATGATTATTTCCAGGGTAAATTTTCCCCTCAAATTTCAAAGGCACTAAAATAAAGGCGGTGGAAATTTCTTTATAAACTAGCCGTAGCCCGCGACTCCGTCCGCGTAGAATTTAGAAAATTTTCCCTGTTTTTGCAACATTTTTCACTACTGCTTCGCTTCTACTGGACGTAGCGTTATGTTATATAGCCTAAAGCCTTCCTCGATTAATGCCCTATCTAACACTGAAAGAATTTTTTAAATCGACCCCGTGGTTCCTGAGATTAACGCATTTAAACAAACAAACAAACAAACAAACAAACAAACAAACAAACAAACAACCAAACAAACAAACTCTTCAGCTTTATAATATTAGTATAGACACTCATATATTGTCAAATAAAACAACGTGTGTAGTTGCTCCTGTTGGTTTAATACTCTGTGATAATAGTATCTACATATTTTTGTAAAACCATAGTAGGCTTTGTATACAGAAAGGGGAGCGGTGATGAAGGTCAGGTAGGTATTTGAGTCCGCACGTTCTGTGCAAAGATCAAGGTGAATTCTCTGATAACATTTGGCCGTTGTGAGCGATGCAACAAAAACCTTTACACAATGCCTTTATGTTGATATTAAAATTCGACATTGACACAATCAATCAGTATTAGTGCATGCAGTTGCGTGTAATTGTAATGTTACGGTTCGGATTCCTAGGTTTGATAAGATTTGTTATTATGATTTTGTTGCCGTCAATTGAAACTACAGCGCTTGGAAAAAAGTATGAATTTTTTGATCTTACACTTGCTTCTTCTTCTTTCTCAGCTCATTAATAACCCAATATTAAACACAGGCCTTATACACTCGTTTGTATAATCGAAATGTATACTATATCTAGGCTAAATACATATAACTCTCTGTCTAAATGTTCTTAGCAATAACATTTACTTGACTAGTAGACAATCTACTGGTGTGGACTTACAAATGAAGGGTACCATACCATCATTATCGTAATATATTCTTCATTCCAACCCCAAATAATGGGAAAAGGGCAGGATAATGATGATAATAACTACTTTTTGTTGAAGCAATCAGCACGGATGGACAGCAAAGTCTCAGTAATAGAGTACTGTTTTTCCTTTTGGTACGAAACCTTAAAACATGCTAAGCACGAGTTGAACTCGCGCACAAATATTTCCATACCTATCATTATTATCATAATATAATATATTCATCATCATAATACCATACCATTGCATCATTATAAAAGGCACCTACCTATAATATACTGACGGGCTGATTGACGGGCTTCGTGGTGGAGTAGTTTATGTAATGGACTGCCGATCACGAGGTCGCGGGTTCGATTCCCGCTTGGGACAATCATTTGTGTGCTATCCATAAATGTCATACAAATGTTTGTACTGCGTCTGGGTGTTTTCTATGTATTATAAGTATATATTTACAAAAGAAAATTAGTATATGTAGTCTATCCGTATCTGGTACCCATAATACAAGCATAGAAATATAGCTTACTTTGGGACCAGAGGACGTTGTGTGAAATGTCCTGAATATTTATTATTATTATTATATACGTACTTGAACCTACATATCAAACACGTTAGATACTGAAGTTCCTACTAGGTACTGTTTATTATTATGTTAATTATCCACTAGACCCTAACCGGAGTTAGTTTTGTTTACGTTTGTAGCAAAAATGAAATCGAGAGTAATTTAATTCCAACCGGATGATTCACTCGTCAGTATGTACCTAATGTACCTATGATGTCATTTGCCGCCGATCTCAATACATCTTCTAATATATAAAATTCACGTGTCACAGTGTTAGTTACCGTACTCCTCCGAAACGGCTCGACAGATTTTCCTGAAATTTTGTGTACATATCCTCTAGGTCTGAGAATCGGCCAACATCTATTTTTGAAATCTTTTTTTTTTGGTATGGCAAAACTACGTTTGCCGGGTCAGCTAGTATACATATAAAAGGAAAAATGTTTGGTAAACAACCTCATGAATAAAATTAATTGCAATCATAGATGCAGACAATACAAAGTAAATAAAATGACATTTATAAGTAAAAACCGGTCAAGTTCGAGTTGCACTGCCACACGAAGGGTTCTGTACCTACAGTTATTATCACAATACTAGCTGTTGCCCGCGACATAGTACGCGTGGAATATAGAAAATTTGCTCCATTTTTGCAATGATTTTTACTAATACTTCGCTCCTATTGATCGCAGCGTGATGATAGCCTTCCTCGATAAATGTAATATCCAACACTGAAATCGGACCTGTGGTTCCTGAGATTAGCGCGTTCAAACAAAATAAATTCTCGCTTTATAATATTAAGAGGATACCAAAATAGCTTCGTGCGTTTTTCTACGTACGAAGTTTTCATTTTTAGGGTTCCGTACCCAAAGGGTAAAAACGGGACCCTATTACTGAGACTTCGCTGTCCGTCCGTCCGTCCGTCCGTCCGTCTGTCACCAGGCTGTAATCTCAAGAACGGTGATAGCTAGACAGTTGAAATTTTCACAGATGATGAATTCTATTGCCGCTATAACAACAAATACTAAAAATAAAATAAAATAAATATTTAAGGGGGGCTCCCATACAACAAACATGATTTTTTTACCGTTTCTTGCTCGATACTAATAACGTTGTCTTATGTTGCATAGATAATGGTACGGAACTCTTCGTGCGCGAGTCCGACTCGCACTTGACCAATTTTTTCTTTAGATTGAATTGCTAGAGCTCTAATTTTTAAGTATATGTTTTTTCAATATATAATCTAGGATCGCATAAACTCAGAAACGCGATTGAAAAAAGTTTTCTCGATAGAAAATCTTAGCGAAACAACCTCTCTCATATTTTATTTTTTTCATTTGTAGGTCTATTATCGCGTATTAACTAATGAAATAACTTTAAAAACATAAGTAACTATTATATATAGAAACACGTAAACCGGAATTAAAATATATTTAGTAGATTTTGAGTAAGCAAAAAAAATATCCCTAATTCTTCATTTTCTATACCTACTAGCTGTGTTAATAGGTACATGTCGACAATAATATTGATGTAGGCCCTTAAGAGATATTCGCGACACCGTTTTAAAATGTTCAGTTTATATATTAGTTGGATACGTCTCAGTTAACTTCAATTAAAATTAAAATAACAGCTGTTCAAATAAAGTAATCAGGTTTTTAAACAGGTGAAAATGTACAATTAGAAATGGTACCTACAAATTGAAATTTAATGAATACATTGTGATCGTATGTAATTGCATATATGGTGATAACAATGAGCTCGCGAAGCATAATATTATATTTAACAGTTGTAACAAAGCAATTGGCGCAGATGAAGTTTCGTAAGATTTCAACATTCGTTTAAACATAAACCTGAATAACAGAGTACTAAAACAATTCACCTAACCCTGGCGGAATTTAAAAATCGACGATTATTTAATTAAATGTGTAATCAAATTTGTAACGATTAATTTGAATCGAATAACAATAAGTGAGCGGAGCTTCAAACTATTTCATTCTAAATACTTAGCCTAAAGTTAATCGATATTGCGAAAAATTTTTATAACAATATAAAGCGAATATTTATTTATAACATACTTATTGCGATACTCGGTTTAGCTTACCATTTACTTACTTGCAATGTTTTTGCTCTTTGTGGTAAATTTTAATTCTTTCTCACTCTCTTCAGCCCATTAAGCTTCAACTGTTGGGCACGAGCCTACTCCACTTTGGGAATGATTGTGGTCTATTGTGCCGCGCTGATGAGGCGTGTTGCCGGTTTATTTTCGACTATTCGTCTCTCACAGATTATGTTATACTATGGTTATAATATGGTTGAGTGATTCATGTAACGGACTGCCGATCAAGAGGTCGCGGGTTCGATTCCCGCTCGGGACAATCATTTGTGTGATTTTTCTAATTGTCATACAAATGTTTGTGCAGTACAAACATTTGTCTGTCTGGGTGTTTCTATGTATTATAAGTATGTATTTAAAAAAAAAATTTGTATATGTATTCTATCGGTGTTCTGGTACCCATAACACAAGCATATCAGTCGCGCTTTCGACACTATTGATCATAATTTTTTATGGAATAAAATGTATAAGTCTGTTATACCTGCGGAGATTGTTGATCTTCTTAAATATTGGTATGCCAATCAAAATAATAATGTTAGATGGGATTCTGAGCTCTCGGATGGGTATACACTTGGTTGTGGAGTGAGGCAAGGTGGTGTCACATCGCCCCACCTGTTTAATATATATATAAATGACTTGATTGTGGAACTGAGCAGCACCCCCGTGGGGCTTAGGTTGGATGGCAGGTATGTTAATAATCTGAGTTACGCGGATGATATGGTGCTGATCAGTCCCTCAATCAAGGGTTTGAGGAGGCTTCTTACAATATGTGAGAAATTTACTTATAATCATCACCTAGTCTATAACACCAAAAAGACCGAGATGATGGTGTTTCGTTCGGGCAAAGGCCCTGATGTTATTCCTGATCTGCTCCTAGGCGGGTATCCTGTGAGAATAGTTGAGAGTTTCAAGTACCTTGGCCACATTGTCACGGCGAAGTTAAATGATGACCCTGATATTGAGAGACAAAGAAGGGCTCTTTGTGTGGTGGGTAACATGATTGCCAGAAAATTTTTTAGAGCAGCGCCTGACGTGAAGATTTCTCTATTCAAATCATACTGTCAGTCTTTTTACACGTGTCAACTATGGACTCAATATACGTTAAAATCTCATAACTCTATCCGAGTAGCTTATAACAATGTCTTTAGGCACCTTATGGGTCTAAAACGATACTGTAGCGCCTCGGAAATGTTTACAGTTTGGCGTGTTGACACCTTTAACGCCATTCAACGTAAGCGGATAGCTTCATTTATGTCCAGAGTTGGCTCGTGTAAGAATTCTATTGTGAGGAGTCTAGCAGACAGACTGCTTCAGACAACCACATATAGGAAATGGATAGAATTAACAATGTAGTGTTTATATGTATTTGTAATGGATTATTTTAATGTCTATGAGCTAATTTATGCAATGTAATTTAATTTAATTTTATATAATGTCATGAAATTTTATTTTAATTTTATTCTTTTTGACCATTTTAACTTGTATTTATTATTATTCTAATTTTATTATATTAACTATAGGAACATATGGATCATGTGTCTGAAATAAAGATTATTATTATTATTATTATTATTATTATATAAGCTGAGCTTGAGCCAGAGGACGCTGTGTGAAATGTCCATGAATATTTATTTATTTATTTTACAGCACCCTAGGATACATACGGATAATATTTATTATTTTATAAAAAAAATATATGCTAATATTAAGCTTTCTTTAATCCCTCATGTCGGAGTGCATGGCGTCCGGCAGAGTCCCACGGCGGTGGAAAACAGAAAGCTCGTGCTTCTTCAAAAGCACGGGCGACCCCCCGACTCTCCGTCGGCCGGGCCTACCGCCCGATTGTCCTACTCGACGAGGCGTGCAAATTGTTTGAAAGAGTGGTCGCTGCATGCCTCGTTAGGCACTTGGAGACGGTAGGCCCCGATATTAGCGACAACCAGTAGGGTTACTCTTGAAAACAATTCCGATCCATTAGCATTGAGATTATGACGTTTCATCACATTTCGTACTCTTGAACACAACACTAGCGCCGTATTGTGTTAATACTGAGCGGATATTGAGTGAACTAAATATGATTGGTCAATGTCGCCAAAACCGTACTCTTCACGCCTTTTGACAGCTCCGTATTGAAATAGAAATTGCGTTAGAGATTGGGATAGTCGGGGATAGTACAATAACCAAAGAGTAACTTTTTTGAAATTGTGATGGTGCTTTCGATTGATTTTACTGTTTAAAGGTGTAAAGTATTATACAAAAATGGCTTGACTGTCTCTTCCATATCTCATTCTTCGCGCAGCTTATAGAAATGAGTTGAAACAACGAAGATATGAGTGTCATTATGCACATTATATGACCAATGATTTTGCTATGGGTGACGATGAATTTACAGCTAATCATAGCGAAAGCAGAGTTATTTTACGAAATTTAATTAAATTGGCTTGGACTTCTAATTGTGAAATATTAGGCGTGATGTTTATGATGATAATGTTCTATATTGTTTTACTAAATAGTGTACAATAAATAATGTAATAAAATAAATAATATAATAAATGATGACGTAAATAAAAATAAATTGTATCAACCGTCTATTTATCTAATACTCTTACAGGAAAATAGGTGCCTAGGTATTTATTTATCCATTTATTTATTGCATTCATGTTGTTCACAAGTTGGTACATAACATAATTTTTAAATGGACTGAAACATGAGCCCTTAGGGCACAGCAATATGGCTTCAAACTAAACAATTAATTAATTAATAAGGCCCGCCCCATCACAGTGAGCCCCCATCGATAGGGGGCCACCCCCGGTCGGGTCATGGTAATACCTGAGTGACTACCATGGCCCGGCCAAGGGTCGAGGAGGAATACCGTGGGGTTTAGTGGGTAGTCCGGGTCCGTTTATGACCCGGGAGTCCCACACAATGTGCGTAAATGCATTCCCCACGTAAAAAAAAAGCTTTCTTTAATGGCCTGTAAAAATGCCAAATTAATGGGACATTTTGAAGCTAGAAACTACTTTGATGATAATTAAAATAAAAGTTACAACTATTGTAATTTGATATCCGGTTTTGTAATAAATATTAACACTGTTTATATCCTGATTAGCATCTTGTAATTATAGCCGAAGTAACACTTCATCGTAGAATATTTACATACATTATTTTTATATATCTTATAATCTAATTTTACGCTTTGTAGTGAGGACAATAAATTGAATTATTTTATGTCTTCTTTAAGGCCTTTCTAAAGAAAGCAGGACATAATTTGAATTAAAATTTAATTTCTCTCCCTGTTAAAAAAATCAAACGAGTATTTTAAAGATTGTTAATTATTACTCTAAGTAATGAAATAAAAAAGAATTTTCTGCATTTTGTTATTGCATAATCCCCATTTCATATTATTTTATCTTTACGACTTTATTAACTACGTGTTACAGCTTAAATTTGGCCTCATACCGTGGCAATTGTTATGGTAATACCATGAATATTCATTACGTAATGTAACGTTATTCATAAAATTGCATCGATAGAGTTACAGCCGATTGTTGTTATATAAAATATATAGCAATAAAATTATCACATAATATCTGAAGACGCGTTACAATATTCATTAACACGATATTGAGTTAAATAACAGATATTAGGACACACCATTGCTTCGCCTCAACGGCACAACGCATTCCGACGAGTTTGTCAACAGTCGGTTTGTTTTATAATAAGTAAAGATATTTCAGATTTCCTTTATGATGAGAAGTAATAAGTGATAACTGTGATCTCAAATCGCTGTCTGTGTGGTGACGGATTAAGAATACAATTGTCACCACCCCTTTCCTTCTTGGGCCAGCTAAGGAATCACACACAGATAACATTCTCTGTGAGAGACGCAAAACTCGAAATTAAACCCTATGCCAACACGCCTGGTCAGCACGGCGTAGTAGACCATAATCCCTCCCAAAGTGGAGGAGGCCCGTGCCCAACAGTGGGGCGCTAATATGCTGGAGAGAGAGAGTGAGACGATCGCAGGTAACTTGAAGTGCCTTAACTATTATCTATGTAAAGAAACGCAAGAAAACATAAAATCGGTTTAATACTTACAGAGTTTAGAGCATAAGACGTACAAACTCTTTAGCACACTTCAGTATGTATGTAATGTAATGTATGTATTCACTGAAGTATGGCATAGCGGTTTACATGCTTGTCGCTATTTACCGCGGTGCTCGATTCGGTGTTTAGACACGACTAAAACTAGACATGACAACGTATTTAAAAAATCCAACTCTGCCTAATGTTTTGCATTAGATACACTAACGTATTATGTAGTTCATGTTCTACTAACTAATGGCCGTGGTTATAGTTACTGCTCCGCTCCTCGACTTTCAGCGCGTGGGTATCAACCAACGTGATATTCCCTTCTATTAACTATACAACTACTACATAACAACAACAACTAACAAACGAAGTTAAAAAAACCGGTCAAGTACGAGTTGCATTCGCGCACGAAGGGTCCTTAGCATTATTATCATAATTAATATTCGTCATACGGATCAGAAATGTCACCAAATAGCAGCACCCCGAACAACAGAATAAGGACAGGAGAATGATGTTGACGAGTATTTGTTGCAATAATATCAACTATCTAATATACAAAAATAGAATAGAATATGTAATTTTCAGTTTTCCAGCTATCACCGTTCCAGAGAAACAGCCTGGTCACAGATGGGATGGACGGATGAATGAACAGTGAAGTCTTAGTAATAGGGTCCCGGTTTACCCTTTGTTACGGACTCTTAAAAAGCATGTTAATGATTACATTGGTACATCAAGCAATTCGTTCCCTATGTCCATATTTATGAAGTCACCAAGTTGTAATGTTTGTTAAATGTTCTACATAGTAACATTTTTATGTTCCCCGTTTGCACACAAGTATTCCTCATTCCGTCATTGCTGTTACTATTATTGTAAATAGACTGAGCAATAGACACTAATTGAGCAATATGTTATAACAGGTGTATTCTGTAACTTCGCTTGATTCATATGACTTTTATGAGTCGTAAGGGGGGTTATAGGCTATAGCGTATCATTATAGAGTAGTTTTGCCGTGACATTGACGGCTGATGAAATATGAAAAGAAAAAAAAAGAGAAAAATAGTCCACGGAGTTTTGTGTCTCCATAGGATTCGCTTTTGGTACTATGGAATTAGGATATATACTTATCCTAGTTTAGAACAGACACCTACCTTTTGACTTTGACATATCAATTTCACGTAGATACAATGTGAGCTACATTGTACCATGAATGATATTCGGTAATAGAAGACCTTTTTTTATTTCCCCTCATTCTATATACTCGTAATTGAATGGCCAATTTCAAGATGTCCCTAAGTCCATTTTCTTAGGTTACAGAAATGGCGGCGGTAAAGTTTTATGAAGTCTTTGAAACTAAATCAAAATACTTTATAGCGTAATTTATGGTAAAAAAAATATAACTTGGATGTCTTTTTAATTTGAATGTTGTATAATATTAATTTAATGAATAAGAATAGAGTAAAACGGTATAAATCAGTGGTTCCCAAACTTATTTTGTCTACTGCCCACTTTGTGAATAAATATTTCTTTAGCGCCCCCATTTTTTTAAAATTTAGTTTATCGCCTTGCATTTGGAGATTCATGTCGTTGAACAATTTATACAGGTCTGTCATGTAAGCTACATCATTCTTTGATGTTATGTAAAATTACAAATCAACCCCCCCTGCCTCTACACAACGCCCCCATTTTCTTTCTGGGTCTCTTACCGCCCCCCCTTGAGACCTGCAGCGCCCACAAGGGGGCGTTATCGCCCACTTTGGGAAAGACTGGTATAAATGGTTTGACCTAAGTATCTTTGCTTTCGGACTTAGGGACTTTAAGGTGGACTTGGGGATTTGAATACATAAAATTTTGGACTTAGGGTGTATTCTTGAAACAAAATACGAAAGTTTTATTCTTTTAATCAGGACATTAGTCTTAAATCAACACTATTACAATCTTTTACTTTTCTCCTTACAAACTAATATGTTAACAACTCAAAATAGTGGTAGTGTCAACTTTGTGACATTACGATAGAAAATCATGGACTAAGGTCTAAAAGGTGGTCTAAAAGTCTTTAGACTACTTAGGGATTTTTGAACTGCAATTACTGGACATAGGCTCAAAAGTGTTTGAAAAAAAATACATTTGGGAACCACTTACAAACGTTTTAAATATAGAAAACGGTAGACAACGACCAGGTTATAGCAGCAGAGTTGATAGTGCATAAAATTCCCAAGTGGACTTAGGGACATCTTGAAATTGGCCATTCAATTATAAAACCAAGTTTAAAAAAAAAAATTAATGGATTCGATTTTAACATAGAATTAGCATTTTTAGGGTTCCGTACCCAAAGGGTAAAAACGGGACCCTATTACTGAGACTTCGCTGTCCGTCCGTGCGTCCGTCCGTCCGTCCGTCCGTCCGTCCGTCTGTCACCAGGCTGTATCTCAAGAACGGTGATAGCTAGAGAGTTGAAATTTTCACAGATGATGTAGGTATTTCTATTGCCGCTATAACAACAAATACTAAAAATAAAATAAAATAAATATTTAAGGAGGGCTCCCATACAACAAACATGATTTTTTTACCGTTTCTTGCTCGATACTAATAACGTTGCCTTATGTTGCATAAAAATAATGGTACGGAACCCTTCGTGCGCGAGTCCGACTCGCACTTGACCAATTTTATTTTTTGTTTTATTCCATGATAACACTTCTTCGATGTGTTTTCTATGTAAAATTATAATTTTATTTTTTTATTTATTATACCTATTATGTATTAACTCTTTGCTTACTACAGTGTTTTATTCTAGTATATCAATATCAAATACTACAAATTAAAATGCTAATATGAAGTATGATGAAATAATGAATCTTTATTTTATTAATAATGCTTCCGTAAATGCTCCACTGCAGAGAAAGTTAGTGATAGTATAAATAACAATAATAATTCGTTCGTATGTACTTACAGATCAAGTGGTAGTAATTTATTATGCGAAATTGGCTCATATACATAATATTTTGATGTTTATTCAAGAACCTCATACAATATGAGACAGTTAAAATTTATAGTCAACAATCAACAATAAAAAAAAACCATTATGAACCTCTAACTCGTTTACATACAAGATGTTTAAATCAATTTTCTGTTACTATTGTATTGTGTTCTCAATGGTTAAGTTATTTTTACTAAGGCTGTGTCGCTCTTTTACGTCGAAACTGGTAAACGGATAGTCTAGAGCAGCCTTTCCTAAAGTAGGCAGTAATGCCCCCTTGCGGGTACTGCGGGTCTAAAGGGCTCTAAATTTTAGAGCTAGAGTCTAGAGTCGAAAAGTCCAGAAAACAATGCGGTATAGTGGTTTTTGAGGAGGTGAAAAAATAGGGGCGCTTAAAATAATTTATTCTCAACGAGACAAAATAAGTTTGGGAACCCCTGGTCTAGAGCCTGAGTTATGACATAGGCATCTGAGTATGGATGTAAACGTATATAGTTTTTCCACATACCACGCGAACGGTCGCGGTGTGGGTAACACTTAGTTATAAATTAAATAATTTAGGATGATTTGACGGGCCTCGTGGTGTAGTGGTTCTGGTAACAGACTGCCGATCAAGAGGTCGCGTGTTCGATTCCCGCTCGAGACAATCATTTGTGTGATTTTTCTAATTGTCATACAAATGTTTGTACTGCGTCTGGGTGTTTCTATGTATTATAAGTATGTATTTACAAAAAAAAAGTAGTATATGTATTCTATCCGTATTCTGGTACCCATAACACAAGCATATAAGCTTAGCTTGGGACCAGAGGACGTTGTTTGAAATGTCCATGAATATTTATTTATTATTATTTATTTATTATTATTTATAATTATTACGGTCAGGTTTTCTTCTATGTAATTTGCTTAGTTCAAAAACTAAAAAACACGCTTGAGAATCCTGAAAATTATATCACATTATAGCAATGTAATCGGTGCTTAAAGTTTGTGCAAAATTCAAATTACTACTACTGCAAGTGGGCGAATATCGCTTTCAAAGATACCGTTACGTTAATTATTACAAAAACAAACAAATATTTCGATTCACGATGCAAATTGATTTAAAATATTTTTTGTATGTGGTACACATTACTAACAAACTCACTACCTTGTAAGTAAGAAAAACGCCGATGACATGACGAAATGGGCTCACGGCCATTTCATCATGTATGGTGTAAATATATATAAATATCTACTAATAAATTTACTACTGTCAGCTGTTTTGTAGACGTAAACGCGTCATGATTTTAATATTACCAATTCAATAACAACTTATTTCATAATTAACAAGTTTATTTTACCTATGAGTTGATCGATTTAATGAAATTTTTTGTTTGTTCAGGTGGATTTAACGATGGTGTATAATATATTCAGTTTATACTTCATGTTGTATAATTATTATGTGGCCTACTTCAGAAATACACATAGATATGTGATTTTGTTTTGCCTTAGCTTCTAAAGGCCACACCATTAGGCACCTTTATTAGCAACCTTTTAACTCGGCACTTATCTATCAATTTATTAATTTATATCTATTATGGACCGATGACAATGCAATAATTAAAAAAAAATGGTCAGGTTTTTGAAGTGTGTTTTTTAGTTATTGAACTAAGCCAATTTTTTTATATACGAAGTCTAATTATTCAGTAAATTGCCTGGACAAGAGTTTAAAAAGATCTAGAAAAATTTTTATGTTACAAAATCCTTGGTCCCTTAAAAAGGATCATCTTATAGTGTACCTAGGTACTGGCTAATTGTTGTAGGTTTTAGTTTAATAAGTTATTAGTTATCTTGTTAGAAAAATGGGATGAAACGTGTAGAAGCGCCATTATTCAAATCGAATATGAGTCCTCATTTGCTATTGAATTTTAAAAATAGCTGTGCTATTGCATTCAAAATTGTAGTAAGTTTATCCGTATATAAACAAAAAATATTAATCTTATCGGAGCGTTATCTTGTGAGGTAGTGAGTGAAGTGAGGTGGGGGGCTTCGTTCCGTTAGCCGCGAGGTTCGCGCCGCGACATAGCTACAGCTGATTTCACATGTATTGTACCTAACTGAGGTACTGCGCGTTTGTTAGCGTTCCTCTCGCGAATTCACGTGAAAATGCCGACATATTCTATCTAAAGTTAAACATTTTTGAAAGTGATTGTGCTATTGATATATTGTATGGACTAATTAACAACATCATAAGGATATAAATATTGCTGATATTACAGTCTTGTATTTGTGGGTAAGTTTATCTCTTCAGTATAATCGTGTATTTCATTGTTATGGTGATAATTTACGTGCTAAAGTTATTTTTAACATTTTAATTGTTTTCCGTGGGATCTTTCCTCTTATTTACTTTTGAGGTTAATTGAATTAATTGTATCGTACTATGTTAAGAGTTGAACATGGAAAATATTTTAGTTTTGGGTCAATATTCCTATTGCCGAGGGAAAATAAGGTTTAAGTAACAAAATCCATGAATTTTTTTTAATGTTTATTTCTCGACGTGTTTACTTTTGAAACTAACGTAGGCTTACTTGAAACTAAGTTTTTGGTACCGGTTTTCCGACTATGTGCGGCAGTTACCGCTTACAAAAAACCCATTGGTGGTAACTGTGAGTTTGATTAAGGTAGAGGAAAATACAATACCGTTACGTCGTAGTTATACCAATTTCTATCGCGAAGAAGAAACGAAACATCTAAAATATTCCGAGACAGAAAATATCTCTTTGGATACTAAAACCCGCATCGACAACATAATGCGCTGCCGTTACACAGTATTAAACTGTTATTTTAACAACGATCACTGTTATATTAAAGTTTTCACTTTTGTGAAATTAAATTACGAAATATTGCAAAATATTTATTTAAATTAATTGCATATACAAATACTTTTAAATTTCACCCAGAAAATACAATGTAGGTACTTACCCTTTTAAAATTGATGTAATTTTTAAGGTTAAAATTTAATTTAAATAATTAATAATAAGTGCTACTGCGACTAAGTAAATACTTTATCAAATCTTAGCGTTTAGGGTTTTAACCCTATTGAAGCTATAGTCCCTTTTGTGCTTAATTATGGATATTCGCTATCCTTACTAAGTTTTTGCAATGTATGCATACTCTTGTGAAGTATACTGGAGAATTGTAAAAAAATTCTAATACCAACAAAAATATTAGGGTCTACTTTGAAAGACTTTAGTTGTAGTATTATATAGTTGTTATGGGTACCAGAATACAGATATACTACACTTATAATAGGTACCTATTATTTTACTATCACGCGTGAGTATATGTATCATGTACCTATTGCGAAAATGAAATATTGCGGTTGATTCCAAAATCGTAACAATACGCCAATTTATATCCTTAACAACTGCGCAATTATTACTTTAATTACTGCATCATGTCTTTTATTTACGTTCTATAAAAACTAGACAATAAAATTATATGTAATTATTTTCACACTACGCTATTTCCTGGCTAATATAAATGTTTTTATTAACTTTATATTTCTTACGAATGCAAATATCAACGGATTGTATACTTGCACTTTCCGTTTATCATTTTAGTATACAACTAGGTGTTGCCAGCGACTTCGTATGGGTGGAATTTTAATTCTTTTTACAAATACTTTGCTCCTATTGGTTGCAGCGTGATGTTCTATAGCCTATAGCCTTCCTCGATAAATGAATTCTCTAATACAAAAAGAATTTTTCAATTCGAACCAGTAGTTCCTGAGATTAGCGCATTCAAACAAACAAGTAAATAACAGCTAACAGCCCAGCCGAAGACCAGCGCTGGTTCTAACCAGCATTATGCTGAGCTGTGGCCGTTTAATGATGGAGCAATACACTTTTTATTATTATTTCTGCTGTAATTATTTTTATTATGTTTTTTTTCTGTTAATATATTAATATTTTTTATATTTTTTACTCTTTTTGTGTGTATTGTCTTATCGCTAATATATTTCTTTTCTTTCTTTCTTTCTTTCTAAATAAACTCTTCAGCCTTATAATATGATAAGAATAGATGAGATTATACACGCCGCGTGGCGAAAGCAAGTAGAAACGTTTGGAGAGGACTCCTGGTCTCTTCTGATTTCATCAGTAAAGTCCTTAAAAGAATTAGTTATATAGCTTATTCATGAATAGGGAGCCATAACGGAAGCCAAGGAAGTAGAAGTAATACCAGATGGTGCTCCAAGGCTCCTTAAGTTTAATGTACCGAAGAACATCTTTGTAAACCTTATTATTTTTCTACAAACTTCGTTCGTATCATAGTTAAATACAAATACCCTTGACATTGACAGTAAAACGGCAGAAATGTTGCGTTAGTAAAATATTTATAATGTCGGCATATTCTCTAAAAATATTTTAGCAAAATTTTAGTAACAATGCAATTTTATTCGCCGCTCTAATTTATTTTCTTTTGTGTTTTTTCTTATTTTTACAATTTTTTTCTTTTATTTTTATATACTGTGTATACTCTAGTGTGCATGAATATGTAAATTGATGCAAACTTTTTCTTCAATTCAATTTCAAAATTATTCGCATTCACTGCTCTCGTCAGACCACAGAAAAGGACAGAGTGAAGCTGATTACGATGATGTTCCGCCTCCAATATTATTTCTTTCCAAGATTTCTTGGCCTCGAAATAATAAACATGATACTGAACATGATACGATACTATATAGATTGTCGCCATTTTTATCACTAGCTGTTAACCGCGACTCCGTACACATTGAATTTAATAAATTTTCCATTTTTGTCGCAGCGTGACGTGATATAGCTTAGCCTTCCTTGATAAATGGACTATCCAACACAAAAATAAATATTAAATTCCAACCAGCTGTTTCTGAGATTAGCGCGTTCAAACAAATAAACCCTTCAGCTTTATAATATTTGTATAGATGTCTAGATTCTTGACAAAATACAAAATAACCCCACATTATAAATAGACACGGCCGTTGTCAACAGCTCCCCAGTAAATGGTTGAGAAGGGAGTGGAATTCGATTGCACGGGTAGGTTACATGTCTTTACTTAGTATAAACCAAGGTCGCATACAAATTTTATGCATAAAAGTTGCGGGGCTGGGGGGTTGCTAGTTTACCTAGAAAAAATATTTATTGTAAAAGTATTTATTTTAGTTATAAATTTAATAATGTAACTTGCAAACCTTTGAAGCATTTGCCTTTTAAGTGAATTGCCAAGGTAGGTTTTGAATTTACATAATGAAATCAACTATCACAGCTAAATGGCGAATACAAATGTCGTGAGAATATTTGCAAGGAACTACTAATAAATCTATTTGTCTAGCGTAGTAGAATATACTAATGCCATAATTCATTAATTACGAGTATACTTCTAACTAACTCTTTTGTTAGGTATAATCTTCATCGAAAAGTATATTAAGAGGGCACGATACCAAATTATGCTCCATACAAAAATATGGGTATCGTACTTCCCTTTTTTCTTCGCGAAAGTTAAACCGATTTTAATTGTTTCTACTATATATTATAGATGAAGAGTATATCTATGCTTCTGTCACTTTCTTTTTTTCAATACATAATAACTAAAAGAAATATGACCATCCGAAAATCCAGTTTTTTTCGGTTTTCTTTAGGTAAAGTTGGCTGCAACTTTTAACCAAATATATGTGATAGACGCGCACACATATTTGGTAACGTTTGACCAAAAAAGAAAGTGATACATGAATAGTTATACTCTTCATCTATAATGTAGCGTAAAAACAATCAAAAGCGGTATAACTTTCGCGAAGAAAAAAGGGAAGTACGAAACGTCTTTTTTTCAAATAATTTATAGGTAAAATCTGCTTCAGCTATATTTGTCCCTTTCAGCATGGTGCTCGGGAATAGGGATAGCAATACCTAAGGCAAATACCTAAATTAGGAGTACAGTACCCTCTTAATTGTTTGTATATGAATTGTGAAAATTCTGTATTATTGGTGTGCAATAAAGTATATTGCAGTTTATTTATAAAATGTAGTCTTCAATAAATCTGGTGTCCAGCAACACATCATTGAAAACTGCATACAAATACAGGCTATTAGCTTCATACAAAATTTAAAAAATTGTACATTCAGGCTAGTATCTTACAAATACGATTATAATATTTACTAACGCATGTTTATGCGTTCGTAAATATTATAATCGTATTTAAATAAAACTACTTTTTACGGATTTAGACGCGTATATTTGTTTTAAATTTTGGCTCGACGTTTCGGAGACTTTGCAGTCAATCCGTAAAAAGTAAAAAATCAAATCCGTAAAAAGTAGTTTTATTTAAACAGATGAGTCGCGCAAGTGTTAGAAAATATTATAATCGTATTTATCACTATACACTATTCACTATACACACGCATGATTAGTAAATGAATAGTCAGTAGTTAAGTAACTTCCATTCGTAAGTATGATAAGAGGACATGCTAGCTGTTGACATACTCATACTTGCTGACGCTTTTATTTTGGTGCGGATTGAACGTAAACGTGCGCTAAACCGTAGCGGTTAGATTGAGCGGTTGGAACCTGTTTATAAATGTGTCTTTGTTTACTTCAAAAAATACCTGCTTTTTCACTTGATTAATAATTAATAAATGTTTATTTATGTTAAGAAGATACTATTTTGTTTGTTAATTAATACCAATTTTAAGAAGGTACCAATTTTGTTTTGTTGATGTTATAGATATATCTCTTCTTTTTATGCCAGTATTTTTTTTATTATTACTGAAGAAAAGACTGGTTTGCTTTTCTTGTCGAAATGTATAAGATTGATTATAAAATCCAAATAATAATGAATAATCAAGGTTTTATTTCATTTCAGTTCCCCTGATATAGTACATACTGGTACATACTAATGAGAAATACATACAAAGTAAAAAGCCGACTACAAAAGCGGCCGAATAGTCGGCTTAACCGACTAGTCGGCGACTAGTCGGCGACTAGTCGGCACATCTCTATTTATTTTTAAAAAATGGGTAGCAAACTCATATGTCCTATATTTGCGGTCAATAATAAGTCTCAACCCAGCTCACACTTTAATATTAAGATACACGAGTGTTCTGATGCGCAAAACTGTAATGACACGTGTCAAGTTATTCAAAAAGTTGAAACAGTTAAGTACTTGGGCATTGTACTGGACCAACGTCTTTCCTGGCATGATCATTTACAATTGGTAGGTAACCGCTGCAGAAAACTAATATGGGTCTTTAAATCGCTGCGAAATGTAACCCCTATTAAACTTCTTCAACGAATATATGTTGTCCTAGCCCGGTCTGTCCTCACCTACTGCATCTCTGTTTGGGGTGGCGCATCTAAAATCAAATTCTTAGAGGTAGAAAGAGCACAACGGGCACTACTAAAGACTTTGCATTTTAAACCTTATCGGTTTTCCACCAATGAACTATATAAGCTATGTAACCTTTTAACTATTAGAAAATTATATATATTACTTTCTGTATTAAAAATGCACAAAGCAACTATAATTAACCCCAAATATTTCGAGACTAGAAGAAAACGTTGTGTCATACCCTATAGAAGAATTCGTACTGCATTTGCAAGGCGACAGTATTGTGCCCAAGTAACCTATTTATATAACTCATTTAATAGAAAACTGTCTATCTATGGAAAGACAAAATACGTTTGTAAAAGTATAGTAATGAATTGGCTTAAATTGCTTACATATGATGAAACTGAGGCGGTTCTACATCCCATTATATAAAATACCATATAATGTACGTAATTTTTCTCAATATTGTATATGAAATAAAAATTATTATTATTATTATTAATATTTAAGTTTGGATACCTATTTATAGTATCGAAGATTTCAAAATTTTAATAAGAAGTTTCTTTAAATTAGTCTCACAAATATACTCGTAGTGTTGTAAAAATCTAGTGTTGTCTCTCCCAAAATAGAAGGCCCGTGCCCACTAGTGGGACGTTAACGGACTGTAGAGGAAGAGTAAGTAATGAGTATAGTGTTGGCAATGTTAGATAGATCCATTGCTTAAATGCTAGTCAGTTTATGAACTTAACATTTTTATAATAATGTCGTTCATATGAAAATATGCACAAAGGGTAATAACGCATGCATTAATAAATGTTTTATTCATGTTTTTCGCATTTGAAAACGTATATAATATATACGTTCGAGAAAATAGCAATAAATTGCAATATGATAGTGTGGTGAAATCATTGTAAAATATAAGTTTTACTTAAACCTAGGTTAGGAAATAATTGAAAAATATAATTTGATTCCGTTCACGATTAAACAAGGCCATTTTTTAAACAGAAATTTTCATTTTAGCTCTTTTTATATTCGCCCAATAGGTAATCTAGACTATTTTTTAATATAAATTTTTATCAGCATTGTAACAAATTGTTAGGTGTTCTACTAACTCTTGATTTTCCTATTATAATTGTATTTTCACCACATCTCTTTATTACACAGTATTTGACTAATATAATTAAAGCTATATTTTATTAGAGCCAGGACGTAAAGACTTTTTACAATTATAACTTTTATTATACCTTTTTTTTAGTTTTATTATTATTTCGAAAATAATTTTGGTAGTTAGCTACGCAAAAATAATAGAAATTATACAATTGCGTACAAAACATAAAAGTCTTAATAAAATCGGTATAGAAAATTTCATAACCATTATCTGACTTTCGGAAAAGGCTGAAATATCAGCACAGTGATTATATAACACGTAATGACCTTGTATCGTGTAATAATTGAGAGATAAGTTATAATAAATTAACAAGCTGTTAGATGTACATCGCACGTTGCATGGGTTGTGTAAATAAATAATTGCCGTTATAAGAACAGCATCGACGTGTGTCAGAGTGAGAGATGCGTTTATTCTCATCCATCAGCAATATTTATGACTAATATTTTAGAATAAGGTAGTATACATAAAATTTACGCATGTGTTACAGAAAAAACGCTCTCTTTTCTAGGGGAATTTCGTATTTCTGCTTTAATGATATTAGGGAACGATGAGGTAAGTCTCACCAATTTTTATATTTATCGCCCGTATGCTTGAAAATTACGCATGATTAGGTAATTTTTCCATACATCTAAATAAGATTATTTTTCTAGTCTTAATTAAATTGAAATATGAATAGTCAGAAAGAATGCCACGTATTATATTATGATACTTTTCATATTTACCTAGATGTCCTCTTCAACATTTACGAATCGTAGATGCTTGTCGTGTAATAAATATTTGCTTCACATGTTCGTATATACATAACTAGATAGTTTATATTGTATACTACTGTATACATATATCTTTTTACTAACCGCAGCTGTTACGAACACACAATATAATTATATCCGACATTAAATAAACCCGTCACAGAATTTACTAAATGCTTTATAATAGTCAGACTCTATTGTCATCTTATGTAATTACCATTGTTTGAATATAAAAATGCAGTAATTAACTTTTTTATACGTTAAAGTCTGCAAACTGGTTCAAATCCCTAGTTAATGATGCATAGTTCTCGAACCACGCGTTCAAAACGTAAAACTTGGCCAGCCCGATTCAATTGAATGCGCATATATTTTTTTAGGTTTATAACGTGAGTGCGTTACCATACGAGTATGTAGGAGTGTTTTGTATAATAAATCACTGTGCCGTTTTCGCATGATTTCATATAAAATACCATACCTTTCATATTGTTCGATCAACTGGTGTATTTTATAGTCCCGGAAACAACGAGAGCATTTCAATGCACAAACTTGTATAAGAATTTATTGATCTTGTCACACAACCGCTTTAGCCCCATCTAATTATAACTAAAGAAAATAGAAACTCTATTGTGTAAACGATAAAATAATACGGCTTTTGTTTGATTGCAATGGAGACGTGAACTAAGATAAACTTTCAAAGCAATTATTTTACAGCTATTTAACGGAGAAAAGGCTTTTATTTTAACAAATTTTTTGTCAATTTGTTGAACAATCGCGACAGTGTGCATTAGTGCCGGCTTGTGGCCAAAACACAGGTGAGATTCTTCCGGATCTAATTGTGGAATGGGGACATTACCAGGTATTTGTTAGCGACTACATTAAATTTGAAAGGCACATTTATGCATTCAAGTTTTACTCTTTCGTTGGTCTCTTTCTTAAAATCAACTAATGAATAAGTATAAACCTACCCAAAGATAGTAAGATACTTGTTTCCATTGAACAGCCTTACAAAATTTCAGTCTCAAAATATTCTCTATTGGAAATAATATTTGTCTATCAGCTAAGCTTTAGACAGGCTGCAATGACCCTCTATGAGAGTCTATGACTTCGTTCGTTAATTTAAAAAGTGGAAGTATTTAAAATAATGCTCTACCTAATATTCTAAGACCAATCTCATGTGAAGGAAAATATACCTCTCTCTATAGCCCATTGACGTCCCACTGTTAGGCACGGGGCTTCTCCACTTTGGGAGTTATTATGGTCTAATATGCCGCGATGACCAGGCGTATTGACGCAGGTTTTATTTTTCATATCCGTCTCTCATAGAGGACGTTATCTGTGTATGTACAATTAAATATTCCTTAGCTGGCTTTTACAGTACCCTGGGAAGGAAAGGACACCACACGGCCCAGTATATAGCTAGGTATTCATAATTAAATTAATAGTCACGTTATTAATGATTAGTATTTTGGTCACGGTCTGAAAGTGTGACGATGTCGATACGTCACGGAGGTTGTCAATCAGAACGGGCGGGGTGATGCGCTTACAATTGCATGATATCGACCCGGTTCTTTTTAGATTTCACTACAATCTAACTGATAAAGCAACAACTAATTCATTTACTGATGAAATATTGCATGCGGCTATATTTAGACTTTTAGCTACAAATATTTTCGTGACAATTATCGCTAAATTTGTACACTACCTAGACTACATGTCTTTACACTAACGCTTTCACTTAAAAAGTACCATGTTAACTTATGTAGACAATAGTTATACAGGTAAATGCATTATAAATATAACAAGACCCAGTAAAAAGGTTTACATAGGTTTTAGAGGTTTGTAAAAACCTTGTTTATATGTATTAAGGAATCCCGAAGATGGAGTCGTATTCAAAATTGAAAAATTATTTATTTGTCTCAAAATATTTACAACAAGATAATGAATGCGACACCATTAAGTTATTAGAAAATACTTGTGTTGGGGTCGTCTCGCACTTCCCTTAAATTTAACTATAAAGAGACAAATGATAAAAGTAGACAAAAATAAAATAATATTAACAATTATGTATGCACTTAAAATTAAATGTATTTGTCAACATACTGTGTGTATAAAAGCGTTGTTAATAAATGTTCCACACATTTTGTTGAATATTGCAATACTAAAGAAGTAAACAGTATGACAGCCAAGTAATTCATTATCAATAGAAAAACCTTGAGTGTTATTGAAGCAAATCGATTCTTCCTATTTGCCAGTTTTATCATACTGTGACAAAAAGTGTTTCTTTTAAAGTTTTTAAGGTTGCCATATTCTGTTAGCTCCAGATACTAGCCGGATAAAAACCGGTGAAGTATAAGTTGGATTCGCACACGAAGGATTTACCTAATATGATAAATATATTATCTTAATAAAAATATAATATGACAAATATAATAATATTATCTTAATAAAATATATTTGTCATATTCCTGATTTGAATGACGATGATGAGTATGGAGGAGGCTAGTGTCTATCAGTGGGATATTAATAGGCCGAGGAAAAAATTGCGAGAAAATAAAGCGGTTCAAACCACAAGTAAAAAGTTTTTACTTCTCTTAATATTATTTTACTTTGTCTTAAATGCGTAATACCTATTTCATATGTCAGAATTTTCATTGCTTCTGAGGCAATGTTCTTAAAAATCGGATTTAAGTCGGACAATTATGTGGAACAATTACCTAAGGGCATTATTAAACGCAATCGAAGAACTGTTGGTTTAAAATTGGGATTGATTGCCAATAATTTGTAAAATAGCAATAATGCGTTTACATAGATTGCCAAAGCAAATTTTTTACAGATTATAATTTATAAATATTGCACAACGTTGACAACACCATGCTGTTTTATTAGAATTCTTTTATGTGGTAACTTTTCGACAAAATTTACGTTTTATATAAATAAGTACCTATTATCATATAGGTAAATTACGGAAGGAGCAGAAAATGTTGAAAAACATTTCACACAAAACCATTTATTCTATAATTAAGCGTGTACTGTCATTATCGTTATCGGAGACCGAATTTTGTGCTATTTTACTCGAATTCTTTTTGTTTATAAAATCTTTTTGGGTTTCTTTTCCAAATTCCACGCGTAAATACTTATATAAGCATCCATCAGCCTTTCTTGGTGTGCTAACCCCTCTAGGCTATGTCGGAAACACCGGTTCCTTCTACAAATCTCGTAGATATTCTCTTAGGGATTATCTCCTAGGGAAATACCAAGCATAGCTCTCTTCATAGCACGCTATGTAACATGTGCAACAGCTGTGTGACATTCAATTCAATGACCATAATTAAACAATACAAGCGTACCTACATTAGAAAAATAAGTGCCTTCTTTTGCAATTGACTTGCTATGCTAATAAACAAAATTATAGTGGAAAAAATGGTTACCATGAGCGGGACTTTACCCACGACCTAGGATTACAGTTCCGTGACTTCTTGTGTCCTCATTACGAGATATCACCATATTGTGTAGAGGTTAATGGCAATATGAGCCTTGTTTTCCACGGGCGGGACACACTACCTAATTTATTTGTGTATTTTTAATAATTATTTGAATGTTTATATATTATGTGTGTTTCTTCCTACGGGTAATAATAAATATTTCTTTCTTTGCAGTTAGTACTACAATCACATCTATCTTTCTCCTTAATGTATTCACAGAAAAACTATAATTCACCTAAAGTCATATAATCACAACATTTACAATAAATAATATCGATTATATAGTCGTTTATGCATTGCATTAATATTCATAAGGAAATGATTTATAATGTGATACAAAACAACATATTTTTTTATTGAAACAATCACTTATAAAGTTATGCAAACAATTTCATGACATTGATTTATTAAAATTAGCCGTGATATAATATGATACATTCTACATACATAAATTGTTATGTACCTACTTATAAAATTAGGTATATAAATCTTTGGCTTCAAACCTATAACTGGACAAGCTGTTGCCCGCGACTTCGTACGTCTGGAATTTAGAAAATGTTCACCGTTTTTGCAACATTTTTATAGATTGCTTCACTTCTATTAGTCGCAGCGTGATGTTACACAGCCACAGCTTTCCTCAATAAATGCAATACCCAATTAGATATTCATATTGGTTGTAATCTTATAATACACCCATCATGCCATTTGTCTTATAACAAATTTGGAGTTTAGA
This sequence comes from Orgyia antiqua, assembly GCA_916999025.1. NCBI lineage: Eukaryota > Metazoa > Arthropoda > Insecta > Lepidoptera > Erebidae > Orgyia > Orgyia antiqua. Next base: position 29,972,458 of record OU779862.1, read on the forward strand.
TAAACTTATCTTTATTAATAAACCATGTATTCAATATGCTAATTATTATACACGAAAATCGCATAATGTTCTATCGATTACGAGTAGATAATGATTAATTATGTCGATTTGTATGCATTTATACACATTAAAATTTCAATAACAAAATTAATTTGATTTAATAATTCAATGTTTCAAATAAAGTCACTGATATTCGCATTAGCAAATATGTGTCACAAAAGTATATTTGCATAGTTGGACATTCAATTAATAAGAGCAGTTACACAAGCTCTTCTCTTTGTCAGATATACTGCTAGAGTATATGGTGTGCTCAAGTAGGTAATGCCAGCGACGTATTTTGGAAATTAGCGACCCTGGTCAATTGATTTGGCGCCCCGGGCCCGTTTAATTAGCCGCCCCAGAAATTAATGGAAAAGGAGCAATATAGGGCCCGGGCCATGGCAACCACGGCCCCAGGGTAATGCACACAAGCACAAGGACCAAAATCCGAAATGTTGCACATTACTATGCCGTTCAAATGAGAATAGGATTGACCCCGTGTCATGTTGGAACGTCATAGTTGTCAATTTGAACAATTTTGTTAGAGTCAGCAAAACAAGACATTTTTATAACATAATTTATCTATCACTTTGTCGTTATCGTTTACTAATTTTCGAGCAATTAGCGAGACAAATACAATAAAAAACTATAACAGATAACGAAAAGTTCGAAATAACAACACGAACAAACAAAAGCACTGAGAAATAACAACAAATTTATTTTTTTAACGGGAAACAACCACCTAACTTACAGAATTTAAAATAAAATGCCTTTTAATTAAAAACTCAACAAGGCACACCAACAACAACAAACCGCCATGGTTGGCAATTCAACTTAATAGTATCCAACAATGAAATTATTAAAAGAATTTCTTTTTAATAATATTATAACTATTATTACAAAATAATTTGACGTTTTCAGCTTCAAATTACCGAGTTTAGGTAAAAGAAAAAAAAAACATTATAGATACGTAAATAAAGTTACGTTGCTGACAGTACTATTCTAATCACTTTTGACAACTAATGGTCATAGCATGTATTGTATTTACAAAAGAAAAGTAATATATGTATTCTATCCGTATTCTGGTACCCATAACACAAGCATATAAGCTTAGCTTGGGACAAGAGGACGTTGTGTAAAATGTCCGTGAATATTTATTATTATTATTATTTGTTTCTCAATTTGGCAGTCACGGGTATATTTCTATTATTAGAAATGCCCGGTCCTTTGTGAGGCATACATGGGGACATGGGTCCAACATGCAGAGGCCCTTTGAGAATTTTAATGAATAAATAAATGTGGTGGGACACCTACCACTGACACTCCAGACCTGCACTATAGAAGTGGAGTCATGGAATGCCAATGGTAGCTGTAAATCTATTGCAAATTAATGTAGAAAAACAAACTGGTTTATTGTGTTGGGTGTTTGATGGACTGGTTATATATAAAACTATTGCAAATAATAATACGGTCGTCTGCCTTGAATACTAATACTTCTTGAACCGTGGCAGACGGTGACTCGTCGACTCACTAGATGGGCCCCCCACACAGCCGCCAGACAAGGCAGCAGGGAGCAACACCGGTGTGAGCGTCTTGGGGTGTAGAGCGGTGCGGCACCGGTTTCGCCATCGCGGGCCGAGACCCGGAGCGGGTTTCCCCGTAATTACGCCCTTGAAATTGACACTTACACCCCCGAGCATATAGCTCTGGCGACCCCACTCTGTCCGGCCGGTGAAGGCAAGATAGAGGCGAGAGTCTAGGCACTCTCGGTTTCCAGTTCGGCCAGCCAACAAAGGCAAGCCGAAGGCGAGGCCACGACCGACTCTCAGGGGCACTCGGGACCGCAGTGTCGCCACTCACATTCAGCTCGCCACAAGCTGCCCTGCGGTCTGTAGGCTTTCCCTAGATCCTGTGATACATTTTTTGTTTATACCACAAGATTTTCGAAAGCCTATAATCTGCCTCCAGGTTTTGCGTTAGTCTCATGGTGAGGTAACGACTGCCCCGAGAGGGGTTTATTATTATTATTATTATAGCCAATCCTATTCTCAGTTGAAACGTATAGTACATACACTCACAAAATCGGCACTCAGTAATAGAACTCTACGTAACCTAATTAATCAACACGCACACACACACACACACACACACTAGAGACGACATTTGATTTACTCTATGAGTACAAGTATTTGTCTCGTATCAATATCTTCGCAGATCACCTTAAATTAGCAACTTGTGTTGATGTGATTTGAATAGAAAATAAGCATAGATTACAATCCCTTACAACTAACCTGTTCGAAACTCAAGTAATAATCTCAAGAAATTAAAAGGGTCAATATTGCCGTAAGTCACTTATAGAAAACGTGAGAAAACGAGACGTACGACTATAAACATTGATGGGGCCACCTAGATATTTTAGATTAGCTAGAAAGTTGATCCAGTACCATAGGGTATCATAAATATTAAGATTAAACGAATAAAAGTGTATGCCGAAAATATATACCTTGCTATAGTCATTAGTTCTTATTAACCGACTTCAAAAAATGGAGCAGGTTCTCAATTCGACTGTAATTCGACTTTATTTAGTAAAAGCATAGCAAGTCAATTGCAAAAATTAATAAATTTATGTCGAATGTATGTTTTTTTAATTTTTTTTTTTATTTTTGTTAAGAGGATACCAAAATAGCTTCGTGCATTTTTCTACGTACGAAGTTTTCATTGTTTCTTTAGATTGAATGGCTAGAGCTCTAATTTTTAAGTATATGTTTTTTCAATATATGATCTAGGATCGCATAAACCCAGAAACGCGATTGAAAAAAGTTTTCTCGATAGGAAATCTTAGTGAAACAACCTCTCTAATTTTTTATTTGTTTCGTTTGTCGGTCTATTATCGCGTATTAACTAATGAAATAACTTTAAAAACATAAGTAACTATTATAATATAGAAACACGTAAATCAGAATTAAAATATATTTAGTAGATTTTGAGTAAACAAAAAAATATCCCTAATTCTTCATTTTCTATACCTACTAGCTGTGTTAATGTACATGTCGACGATAATATTGATGTAGGCCCTTAACTCTTAATTGTGTAAAGTGTGGTCTCATTGGCACCAGGTCAGGATCTGATGGTTATCTCCTGAGAAATCGTGAATGTTTTTAGTAAATCATCAAATTACGGAGAGGTTACACTTCGATCTTAAAAAAAATCGACTTATAAATGGTAATTCGATAGGCGATGACATCATTCTATTGATCTCGCTACTTTCATAGGAAGTAACTAATTTTCAAAAATCTAGCAAGAAATAGTTCCGACGTAACCAAGTAGGTTTTTTTGGGGATCTTTTTCATTATAGTAGCTGGTTTTTTTCTATTAATGACGTGCAAATATCGATGACTATATTAATCTATTCACTAATTATAGACTCTTTGAGTCTTTCTTTGATTCTTTCTTGTAACATAATAAAATGAAAAAATCAAATACCTTTTAATGAGATATACTTTTGACGTTGCAAAAAATATAATATCAAATTGCTTTCAGCAGTTCTTTCAATATAAATTTTGATTAGGCAACCGGTAACCATTATTTGACCTCTTTATGTCTTGGTTTTTTTTCTTTTCATTTCAAGATTTAAATTTCGAAATGATATAGAAGAAGGAGTTTATTTTTATTTATTTAAAACTTTATATACAAACAAATTGTATAATGGCGGACTTAATGCCGTAGGCATTCTCTACCAGTCAACCTTGGGTGGTGCAGAAACAAATGAAGTGGGTGTATATTATGTGATAATAAATAAATTTTATCATTACTGGCAATAGATTACATATAATACACAATAATCTTACTAAAATAAATAACAATCAAATGATAAATTAAATGCGAACTAATATATTTATATACTTACATAAGGTAACACAGGTACTATAAAAACTGAAATAAATATATTAGACATACAGGGTACGCTATACATACAAAATACATACTAGATACACAATAGGTACATATACATACATACCAACATACACAAAGTAATTTTCTTTTTTGTGTTTAAAGATCTTTATTACTCAAGAACATTAAGTTCACTTACAGAGTATATTTACTTACATTTCTATTAGTAAATATCATTTGCATTGGTTCAATGACTCAAAGAAGCAAATGTATAAATTGTCTTAAATCGCCAATTTGTTACAACGACGATATGACAAAATATGCGAGTGAATTTAAAAGTGAGGGTAGATTCATGTGATTTCGGACCGACTAAACATAACGCCAACATAAGGCCTATGCCAAAATGACGATTAAATAATTAGAATTTTTTTTTTAATGGTTATAACCAGTTTCTCGCATTGTATGGTTAAAATCTACGTTTTTGATTACTTATCTAATAACTATCACCTGCAGTATAATGCATAATTTGGTATTGGCCTGAAAGATATTTTTAACTAAAAAGTTTGATGAAAAGTTAATAAAATGTAGTCACAAGAATTTCTTAGAAGTTAACACCTAAAATTTCGCGTTGCGATGACTAAGGGAGATAACCTAGACTTAGAAATATTATTGATGCGACAAATGTTTTCTGATTATAGGTATCTAAAAGAGATGACACATAGCTGTGGTTTCTCAACATGTTTAATAACATATTTGGCAATATCCTAATAAAATGTGACAAATAGTAGCGGAAAATGGAATTTAACGTTTACGAAATCAGAAGAATTAAGGGTTTGCTAGCAGTTAACTAAAATATTAAGTAATAATTAATAATTAAACTCAACTTAAATAATTGTACGATAAAGAATCTTTACTTATTATAAAATGAGTCGTTATTTTTGCATATGCCTAAGTGAGCTTAAATCTTCAATTTTACGGAACGGATTTTGAAGCGGTTTTTTTATAGATAGAGTGATTCAAGTTTGGTTTTTAAATTCCACGCATACGAAGTTGCATGCAACAGCTAGTTGTACAATAAATAATAAATGATAATTATGAAAAGTCTAATACAAGATTGAGACACACTTTTTACCATTTAAAAGGTTCCAATACTAATGTGAATACACACCCCATATACATACATAAATCGTAAAAATTCTGAATCTTATCTAATATATAAAATTCACGTGTCACAGTGTTAGTTACCGTACTCCTCCAAAACGGCTCGACCGATTTTCATGAAATTTTGTGTACATATCCTCTAGGTCTGAGAATCGGCCAACATCAATTTTTCAAACCTTTTTTTTTTGGTATGGCAAAACTACGTTTGCCGGGACAGCTAGTAGTAGTATAAAATTGTCAGATCTTATTAGCGATAGCATGCATATATTAGCTTAATATGACACCTGAAATTATTTATTAGATATTAAATTCTTGGTGAATTCTTGGTTGTCATGGTCAAGTCCTATTGGCATTCTATACATTATCAGCTTAACCTAGTAAACGGATTATAAACTCACGTGAAATGAAAGTATTAGAATCGACCTACAAATACGTCTAGGAGATAAACCTATTCGCAAATTTTTATGGTTTCCACATGTGTTTTAATGTGACCTTGACGGTATAAGCCTTGCTCCTGACATTGCTCATCGAGGCCGTCACGTGAACTTCCATAGGCCATCGGATGTTTAATTATGAAACCTGTACAATGCAATCGTCAAATGAAAATTAGTATTAATCGTCTGTGTTATGTGCGCATTTATGACACAATTGCTTGTAATATTCTTGGTTATTATTTTTGTAGTAATAACACGAAAGAAATTGTAGAAAGTTTTTAGTAATACATGATAATAATAGCACCCATCATAGTCCACGATTTGGTTTATACTACAGTATAATTCATATAGGTACCTATAGGTACTAAAATATCCATAGATGTATATTAAGGGTCAATACAAATATCAACCAAATTAGCTTAGTAAAAATCTACTTTTCAGATTAAAATATTGTTATCCTTTTTTGTACTAATATTATCAAAGTGACTCCTACTTATGCCAAGATGCGGGGTAGTAACTATAACTGGGTGAAACCGTGGGCATTCATTTAAATAGCCGCTCTATAAATTAATAGAGATAAAGCAAAATTTTAAACATAAATGCTTTCGCCGCTATTCTCAGGCTGGCCGCCCCGGCCCGTGGCTTCTATGGCCCTAGGGTAAATAAGCCTCTGGCTTTAGCTATCAGACTTTAACAAACTATTCTCATCATGTTAATGACTAATGATTGTATGGGGGTTTCCCTTGTATCATCAATAAACATTTAACAAAATTTCAATCGAAAGAAGATAAGTGTCATTGAGACAGTAGAATACAGCAGCAGGTTTAAATAAATCTTATCTATAATTATTGGAAATTTATATTTATTAAATTACCCGTCATAATCCAAATTTATCGCACAAGATTATAGAATTTGTCAGCTGGTTATCACGTACATAATAAATGTATCTACCAAGTCGATACGGTATGCTAAGAGTCCAATAATTCTTACTTATATATAAATTGGGGTCCTCCCTCCTATAATCTGTATGTATTATTAATTATTAAACCAATTTTATTAGCATCTCCGTGTGGTGACGGATTAAGAATACAAGTGTCACCACCCCATCTCCTCCCAAGGGTGCTGTAAAAGTCAGCTAAGGGACATTGCACACAGCTAACATCTTCTGTGAGAGACGGAAAACTCAAAAATAAACCCTGTGCCAACACGCCTGGTCAGCGCGGCACAGTAGACCATAATCCCTCCCAAAGTGGAGGAGGCCCGTGCCCAACAGTGGGACATAAATGGGCTGGAGAAGAAGATATATAAATGTGCGTTTAGTGCTTAATACACTTCAATATAGATCTACTAATGTATATTTTTCTACTTAGACGTCTAAAACTGACCATTTTTTTTGGCAATTTCGTTGTTATATGAAATACGCTAGATGTTTTAATAATTTACAAAATAAATTTAGTCACACAGAACTTTTACCAAAATTAAAAAAAAATCCACATATTGTTCAAAATACATATTTTTTTCTTTCAAAGTACTATTATAGTTGATTATAGTCGTGATAGGGGCTTGGCCTTCGTGCTCATTAAACAAAAATTCCTGCGATTAAAGTTACATTACACAGAACAATTTATTTGAAAAGTTGAGTTATACGATTTTGTTTTAGAGATGATAAACTTGTTAAACTAATAACGATTTAGGAATTCTAAGTTTAGTTAAAAGATTTAAGTGATTAAAAGAGCTAGTTAGGAACCAGAATCGTAATCTATCGTTATGTACAGTCAGATTCGAAAAGTATTGGAGTAAGGAATTGCCTTCTCTAATTTCGAATTCCCAATTTTCTCAATTTGTTTCCTTATTGAAAGCCAATCAATTTGTAGTTTAACAATTGGGGACACAACAAAATCTTATTAAACAAAAATTGCCGCCAACATCCTGAAATTTTGACACACTAAGTTAGGATTTAAACGAATAGAAGTAACAATGTCTAAATGTAGCCCACAACTAGCGACAAAATTTTGGGGATACTGGCCATAATCCATAATAGTATACAGTGAATTTGTCTCAACAGCGATTTTAGGCTATGGATCATTTGATGATTCACGGTCAATGCAATATGGAAATGTACGTAATGTTCTTTATATGCATCATGTGTGCCACCCACAATACTAAACGGAACTAAGCCTCATTGAAGCATTATTGTTTCCTAAATGGACAATCATACGCATTATGTGTTTCGATGAACATTTCTAGACTGAGTACATTATGAGTATTAACATTGTTTTTTGTAATAAATTTAAACTATAATTGGAAAACTTTATGGTCCTAGATTTAGTAGTTACACTAGCTGTTGCCCTCGACTCCGTCCGCGTAAAATTTAGGAAGTTTTCCCCGTTTTTGCAACATTTTTAACTACTGCTTGAGTGAGAGTATTATAAACGTAAGAGTAAACAAATATAATTAGAATGAAAGAACTGCTAAGCTATCAGGAGTTACACGTGTTATTGTGAGTCAGCCATAAAATATAGATATATGCTGTTCCGGGATATTTTTTAGAAAATTTTATGTAGAATATTTCCGTCATACATGATTTCTATGTAACTTTAACCATTAAGGCTGCACACGCGACGGAAGTTTAAAAAATTGGTCAAGTGCGAGTCAGACTCGCGCACGAAGGGTTCCGTACCATTATCTATGCAACATAAGGCAACGTTATTAGTATCGAGCAAGAAACGGTAAAAAAATCATGTTTGTTGTATGGGAGCCCCCCTTAAATATTTATTTTATTTTATTTTTAGTATTTGTTGTTATAGCGGCAATAGAAATACATCATCTGTGAAAATTTCAACTGTCTAGCTATCACCGTTCTTGAGATACTGCGTACGGAACCCTAAAAATCATGTTTGTTGTATGGGAGCCCCCCTTAAATATTTATTTTATTTTATTTTTAGTATTTGTTGTTATAGCGGCAATAGAAATACATCATCTGTGAAAATTTCAACTGTCTAGCTATCACCGTTCTTGAGATACTGGGTACAGAACCCTAAAAATCATGTTTGTTGTATGGGAGCCCACCTTAAATATTTATTTTATTTTATTTTTAGTATTTGTTGTTATAGCGGCAATAGAAATACATCATCTGTGAAAATTTCAACTCTCTAGCTATCACCGTTCTTGAGATACAGCCTGGTGACAGACGGACGGACGGACGGACGGACGGACGGACGGACGGACGGACGGACGGACGGACGGACAGCGAAGTCTCAGTAATAGGGTCCCGTTTTTACCCTTTGGGTACGGAACCCTAAAAATGGAGTAACTTCTCCCGTTTTCCCAACATTTCCCTTCACTACTCTGCTCCTATTGATTGTAGCGTGATGAAAGCCCAGGAGTATGAAGAATAATTGTACCAAGTGTCGTTAAAATCCGTCGAGTAGTTTTTGTTTCTATAAGGAACATACAGACGGACAGACAGACAGACAGACAAAAATTTTACTGATTGCATTTTTAGCATCAGTATCGATCACTAATCACCCCCTGATAGTTATTTTAAAAATATATTTCATGTACAGAATTGACCTCTCTACAGATTTATTATAACTATAGATATGTGGGTTGATACGACATTCAGTGAGTCGGTACGTCAATCAGTAGGTATATTCATTTTAAGCATTAATTCGGTTTACCCATTTACAATTAAATTCCAGTATTTTCCTATCTTAAAAACTATATATAAACTAAAAATTAAACTTTGCTAAACCATGAAATAAAACAGTAATTAAAATCAACAATATTTTTACTCACTTCCTTATTCTTACTTAATTTCTTCAATTTCCTTATATACAATTAAAAAATCTTGGTTAAGACGCGGTCGAACACAATTTATATTGATTGCTATGACTAAGATTATAAATAATAGCGACTAACAAATTTATTGAGCATTCTTGTATGGCAGAAAGAACATTTAAGTAAATGTGTATGACGTATCGTATTTTTATGTTCTAAAAGAGGAAGGAAGTTGTTAACTATGAGTACGGTTTTATAAACAGAAACATAGTTGCTAATTAATGTGAACACAGCTATTTAATTTTCTTAACAGTCATTTAATTACTAAGTCAACTTTGTGAAGTTTATTTTTTGTGAAGTTTTAAACCGAATAATCGATTGGGTTACCATTTTTTGTTCGTAGCTGATGTTCCCGTGGTAGCTTTTAAAATGTTTTTGTCGAAAAAAGTAGCCCGCAAGATAAAGGGGATAGAAATTTAGATAAATAACCGAATATTCATTGTGAAATGTGTCAACTTCTTTTTCAGGTTCCTACTGAAAACCAGTGAAATTATTAGATAGATAGACAGATAACTCTTCATTGTGCACTTTACAGACATTTGCCGAGTACGGACCATTTTCGGCAATAAATTTTGTTATTATCTTTATTTTTTGTAACTATTTGTTAAAATATTCCGAAATAAAAAAGTTTTCTTTCTCTCTTTTTTCTTTCTTTCAACTTACAATAACCTTCCGTCAATATGTAGTTTTGTAACATACCTATTGCAAAACAAATTGTCAGTGTGCATGCATATTGAAAATCCGTTGAGTCCAATTTAGGAACTATTTAATCTTATCAAATGTCGTAAAATTGATTATTTTGCAAGATGCTACTGTGACTCGAAATCAATGACTAATTTTAGTGTAGGTAAATATTTAGGTACATCTACTTAAGTATTTTCCTGTTCAAAATACTTGACTGCTGGACTAAATAACTTAAGTGATAAGGCCGCCCTTTGTACAATAACTATCTTATATATTTTGAGGATAATAATATGTGGACACGATCTAATTAGGTACCAAAATTTATCTATTAATAAACTATGACAAGTTATTGTGTTATTTAAATACATAATATTATTTGTTATAATATTACATAAAATAAATAACTTATTTGTTCCGCAGATTAATTAGTCTATATATCATTAAATGGTAACCCATACATAAATAAATTGCCTAGTTCAAAAACATAAAAAATACGCTTGAAAATCCTAAATATTGTTTTATATTACTGCACTCTCATCGGCTTATTATGTGTGCAAAATTTCAGATCTATCCGACTTCTGTATGTGGGTTTACCCACATACAAAAGTCATACGCTGTAACAACTGAATTACTCTTAAAGATTACATTACATAGATTAATACATACATACTGTGGCGGATTTGCAGTCACGGCCGCTCTAGGACTCAAGCCATTAGCCGTCCTAGGCCCCAAGCCATTAGCCGTCCTAGGCCCCAAGCCATTAGCCGCCCCTTTCTCAGCATCCACCATATAGATTACATACCTAATGAAATTGCTTCATTGCCAACTTTTATCTAAATAGATTTAGAAATTTACGAGAAAAATTCAGTTTTATTTCGCAAGAAAATTTTATTTTGTTGTAAATAAGAAGCTTTTTTTGTAAATCACCGCCCCTAAATCTGGCCGCCCTAGGCCCGGGCCTTAGGGTAAATCCGCCACTGCATACGTACCAAGCTAATAAAAGCGTGTTCAAAATTTCGTGCTTGGTGTGGGAAAAGAAGATGTTATGTGAAATGTCCATGTATATTAATTGCATATGAACTTCAGAAAACGTTTATAGACATAATCATTTACATCGATCAATGTTGAATAACTAATTAAACTTAATCAAAAAGTTGGAAATTAGTTATAACGTAATCAATTTCATAGAAACCAGTTAAAAATCGATATCGGTGCGGTAACTAAATCATTTAGGTATCCCTTCAGATCCGGAGATGAGATCATAAACCTCTAAAAACTTAATTACAGACTTATACCATATTATAATTATATTTATGCATAATATACACAACATTATAATTAGTGTGTATGTATATAATATAATAAAATTATGCAATGCTATCTTACGGTTTGTTAAATAACCTTAAATTACTATTTGGTATGTAATATAAGATGTGAGTTACGATTGCTAATTTACATTATAATTAGTGATCAATAAATATATTTTTGGTAAGATTTATTGCTTTTTTGATTTGTAAACACAAGGAAAGATTAAATTTGCATAATTTTATTCAGTAATCATTAATCTTGTAAGCTAGATGTTAAATGATTTATATTATTTTAATACTAGATATATTTGTGCCAATTCTGCGTGTTAAACTTAACTGAAAAACGAAAACAACTATTGGTATATTTTTATTAATTGGCTATTTTGTTGTGCACATTTATTTTAATTAAGATCTTAAGTCTACAATACACAGTTTTTATAACAATAAATATCAGTTAACATTCCTAAATTGTGTGTGTTATCAACACTTTCAAAATTAATTTTTAGTTTAGTTTAGCATATATAATTGGTACCATAGTCAAAAATCATTTCCATGTTCTGGTATTATTTTTAGGATATTACAAATACAGAGAAAGTAAGTAATAACCTGTCTGTGTATTGTCACCACTTCGGAGAGCTGTTTGAGCCAACTCTGGCATATTTGAAGCACTAAGCAGAAAACGTCTTATATGAGAGAAGAAAATTTCAAAACTGTATAAAGATAAACCAACACGCCTGGTTGAGGCAGAGGCTTGTTCCCAAAAGGACATTAACGGGCAACTAATTTATAAATGTGAAAACGAATTGATGACACTATAGAAATTTTGACGAGCTTAAGTGTTAATGTGTCGTACGAAACTATAGCGCGATTTAAAAAAAAAACGTTACAACGCCATCTATCGAGTGATATGGTAAACTTCTGTTTGTTAAGGTTTAATTTCTAAATTTCACGCGTACGAAGTCGCGGGCAGCAGCTAGTCAGTCTATAATAATATAAAAGATCGCTAAATATTCTCTAACACTTGCGAGACTCATTCGTTCAAATAAAATTACTTTTATGAGATTATGACGCGTATATTTAATCCTGTAACAACTACTCGTACAGCTCAGTCCTACCCATGACCATGGTGACTACAAAATCTCCAAACATAAAAATTATCAAATATATGCGTCTAAATCATTAAATAGTGGTTTTATTTGATCGCAAATTTTTTTTTTTCATACGTTTTAAGCAGCGATACCGTTCAGACCACTGACCTTTTAAAGATATACGAGTTCTTGTTTTCGTGAAATCGCTTATTTAAGCATTCTTAATGACAATGTTTGTCTTTATTTGAGCACTCTCAATGTTGGCCTAAATTTCGAAGTGGAAGTCATACAGATATATTATGGTAAGATTTTGCGATTATTTCTAGAACAAAATTCACTCGGTCCATAAAACCAATTTTACTAGTTACCAGGCGTGTTGGTTTATACATAAAAACAGTAAGGTGGGGTAAGAACTAGAATAATTGTAAATATTGCTTTCAGCACAGACGTACTAGATAGTGGGTTAACGTTTAAAATTTAGGACATCTAACTTTAGCATGGCTAAATCGTACTTATCGGCCTGTATCATAGACACACATAGCCAAGTATTTCACGCACACATACATATGTAAGTAGCTTCAAGCCGGCTGAATGATTTAGCCATAGACACTACATCTGACATATCTTTGGCTTTAAGCCTTTATTATGATAATATAAAATAATTACTAGTAAGTAGTATTGACTATAACATGAGTAACGTCCCTTTTATTTTCTTTTCATCTGGTGCTCAAGTCCACTATTTTGGAACAATTGTCATACCGGCACAATACCGGCACGATACCGTTGCAATTGAAGTCAAATATCCGTAGTCTGCTATATGCCGTCATAACGGTCTTTCAATGGTAATAGAATTGTCGATCTCTTTTATCTATGCATTGAATTTTCGGTCTCTTTTATCTATGGATTGTGTTAGAATGGTATGTATGTGTTGCCGTTTTTAAAAAATGCGTTAGTTGAAGTGATTTTCGAAAAACTACTAATAAATTTAAACATTTAATCATGCTAGACTTCGTTTAAATATATTTGTACATACTATTTATTAGTATAAAAAGCAATGTGAAGTTTAGGAGATTAGTAAATTGCAATAAATTACAAAGAACAATTTCTAATATTTCTATCTATCTATTTTTTATTTATGGCAATCTGTCGACACAGGACAATTTAAAAATATTACTGTCAAATTCAAAATAGCAGACTACCGAAACATTTCAGTCATTGAATTGCAATTGTGAAGCAGTTGTGTACGAGACTAGCAATTTATGTCACTTTGACAATTGTAAGACAATGATGAAGTCGTTATGACGACACATTATTAGTAGACTACCAAAAACTTTACTATTGCACCATAATGGTACAATAATGGTACAGTTGTGACACCGTTGAAATACCCGACTCAGGGCCCTGTTCTTATTTTCATCATTATAATATCACGCCTTTTTTCCATGGGTGTAGGCAGAGACTATAGTTTTAGTGCCAACTGCCAACTGCTACGATATGCTTAATACCTTTTACTGTACAGTAAGTACTTTTTACTGTGCCTGTTGTTATCATTTTATCCATTATCCTTTACACTTTCATAACCATGTAGGTATCCAATTTTAGGGATTCTTAAGACGTGAATAAACTAACGAGACGTTATCCTGTATATACCCACTTCCTAAATAAATGGAGGGTTATGTTGAAGAAGGCTATCAAGCAGCCAATTTATTTAAATTCACAGTAATTAATAAATAACGATGAAGATTATATAATAGGAGAAACCATGTCTTCTGACTATTCAAAGTTGGTTATCTCGAAAATTTATTAATAGAAACAATTTATTTTTCGATATTTGCAAGCTGTTTATTAACTCATGCAAAAATAATTTAATTCAATATTAATAAGTCGTTATAGCGTCATTATATTCACCTGATAAGATAAATCGGTTGAATTAAAATTCCTCTTAAATGAGTAGGTGCTTCACTTAGATAATTGAAATTGTGTCTACTAAATATAAAAGTATAGTTAATTATCATCAAATTAATTTCAAAATATATATCTCAGTGGTACAAAACACTCGTACAGTAACTGTTAAGTTTTATAATTATTTAGTAGCTCGGAAATTGGAACAGTAATTGGAAACAAGTTCACTCCTTATATTGTTATGAAATTGTTGGTGATTTAATCGTTATTATATAATTACTGTACATTATATAAACTATAATACAGTTTAAACTACACTTTAGGTGACATACAAGCGTGATGATATAAACAGATACAATATTTTATGAGAACGCTTGAGAACCGGTTCCCGTCTGTGAATACTTAGGGCGCTCAAGAGAATAAGGCCCAAGTATTTACGATCTGGTTATTGCAACAGAAAATTTATAACAGATGATATTATATTTTACAACTTCCGTTGCACAGAAGCTAAAGCTTTATAACATGATTGCGACTAGATCCTAAAGCTAAGAAAGTTTGTTTGGTAAATATGAGATTCAGGATGTAGCCGAGTAGTCGAAAATAACGTTCTTTCATTTATCTTTTAGCGGAATCAGCGCCTCTTTTAATAGCTTCAGTGCATGTAATTCTGTCCAAGCGATATTGTTTTACTAAATATTTGGTTTGTGTATTGTGTATAACATAGCTGGCATCATTGACTTCCAAATTATCTTTTAATTAGAAAATACGCGAAATATTTACGAATATTCAATCACACGCGCTGTAGAAGTTTTCTTGTACAAAATCTCCGTTAACGTAAGTATGGTGCTGTGAAAACAATTATGGTGAATAGTTTACGGGTCTTTGCCTGCTCATGTAGATGTACAAACCGAAAAAAGAGCCACTATTATACCGTGGAAAGTTTAACTTGTATAGGCCTATTCACATGCAATACCTTTATGTTGAGTTATAAGCACGAATCAGTGGACAAAAGAGCCTAGTAGCTGTACAGTAAAAGAGAAGAACTGTCGTAAAAGTTGATGTATACAATGCATTTGGGTTTTTAACGGCAATGTCCCATTATTCACGCTTTTGCCTTTATTGCTCATCAAAATCAAGTGAAGGGTCTATTTCTAATGGCCTATTAGTTTTGGAAGTAACAGTGGACATAAAAATTCTATTACACTTAGAATTATATCTATTTACACGCTACAACATGTAGAATAATTAAAGATAATTAAAATTTTGAAGTTTTTACATCAAGTGCAAATATAATTGTAATTTTTTGCGTCATCTGCTACCTTCAAACATACTTCCTTACATTTGCGCTATATCCTATAGAATATAATAATTTCATACATGTTTACATGCTTTAAAACCGTATATTTATATTATTTATATTATTTAATTTTTTACTAGCGTGTTAACAACACAGCACAGGTAATAGTAATGTTGTCAATACGGTTGTTAGTAATAAGTCAAAATACCATTATTATTCGTGAACATGTCTAGAAAGCGTTGCTTTCATGTCTTAGTAGTACCAGTAATGATTATTTGAACGTAGATTTTGTGTGTTTATTTTCATGTTTTAAAGTACTTCTTTTGACATATTAGAAAAGTTTTATGATGCGACATACCGTCAAATAATAAACCGTCACTCTGAAATTAGTTACAAATACTAATAATCTAGCTGTTGCCTGCAACTTCGTACGCGTGGAATTTAGCAAAAATATATATTTACATGCAAAAATAACGACTTTCTTTTATAATAAATAAAGATATCCAATAAATATAGATAATAAATAAAGATAACTGTGAAAAATATGCATTAGCTAGTTGATTATATTTTTGGAACACATTAAGAGGGTACTGTACTCCTCATTTAGGTATTTGCGCGCCGCGCTTAAAGGGACAGATATAGATGAAGCGGATTTTACCTACAAATTCTTTAAAAAAAGACGTTTCGTACTTTCGTTTGTTTTTCGCGAAAGTTAAACCGATTTTAATAGTTTTTGCGTTATATTATAGATAAGGAGTATATCGTATGCTTCTATTACTTTCTTTTGTGGTAAAAATTTACCAAATATGTGTGATAGACGCTGCAACTTTATCTAAAGAAAACCGAAAAAGTGGATGTTTCGGATCGTCATATTTCTTTTAGTTATTATGTTTTGAAAAAAAGAAAGTGATAGAAGCATAGATATACTCTTTATCTATAATATAACGTAAAAACTACTAAAATCTGTTTAACTTTCGCTAAGAAAAAACGGAAGTACGATACCCATACTTTTGTATGGAGCATAATTTGGTATCGTGCCGTCTTAACTGCTTAGTTCTCAGCCCAGATGTTTGGTCTATCGGGGGATTGTTTAACTTTTTGTGATCTATTGTATTTAGCTATCATGTGAAGATATGACACAGTAAAATGGCAATGTAACCATAACAGTAATCTAATTATAACTGTACTAAATAGCTAGATTGATCTAGTTGAGATATAACAAAACATGTACACCTTGGTCTCACCCGCGACCATGGTGCAAAGTCTGCGAAACATCGGGTTAAAGTTAAAAACAAATATACGCGTCTAAATCCATAAAAACAAGTTTTATTTAAACAAATGACTCGTCGACTTTAGATTTCAGTACAAGGCACAAAATTTTTTATATTCTATAATAAATATATCTTTTAAGGTAAAGCGTTATCCACATCGTCTGTTTATTATTTACTTATAATATAAGTAAATAATAAACAGACGATGATTATCGATGACGATTATCTGAACAATATTATAAAGACGTGTTCACAGAATTAAACTTATTGTTTATTGTATTATAAGTAGTAGACTTAGACTAATGCAATACAAGTCGTCTAACAATTTCACACGGTGCGCCTCGTGTTATGTTGAAACCTTTCATTAACGCGTTCTCTCACGAGATTATCTTTGCATTCTTACTATTTAGTAATCAGCAATCACACGGATAATTAATAAAATACTTAATCTTAATGGATTAACTCACTATTTTTTAATTAACAACTTACAAGTATAATATTATGAAGGTACAAATCGTGCTTGTAGTAACCTTTTCTTTTGAATTCGATTAAAAACTTTAATCGTGCTTACGGAGACTGAGAACTTGTATTAAGAAATAATATATACAGTGTCTGTATAATAGATATCCGTGTCATCATCCCAATTTCAACTAAATAATCCTTGTATTAAGTAGATAACTTCTTTTATGAGAAAGGGACGGATTTACGGAATGCTCAAAATTTACCTTTATACTAATACGCCTGGTCAGCCTGGCAAAGTAGATGCAAGACCTTCCTAAATAGGGATTGTTCATAATTTTTGACCTACTGTTTTTATATTCTTTTCAGAAAATATAGACTAACTAATTTCAATATTATTGAAATATTCACTATACAGAATTTTTTAAAAATTCTTGAAGATATTACTTTAAATGCTGTGACGTCATCGTTTTACGCAATCTGTGTATAGACTTTTCTTGATAGATTTAATACAGATTGCACTTTATCTTTTCAAAGTTGACAAGTTGATATGATAGACCAATTTCAACTCCACTTCAGAGTAATATGTCCCTAAAACGCCTTAATATTTTAAGTCCTTCATTTCAAGGGCATTTGCTTTTTTGGAAAAATAATCGTTAATATAGCAAATTTTCCGAAAAAAACGAATGGATCATGATCAGAAACTCTATTCCTCGAAATGGTTTTCGAATTAAGAGTTTAAGAAAAATATGAACAATGCCTATTAAAGCCCACGTTGATAGTGGGACATAATATAAAATTAATAAGCATCTTTTTTTATTGCAAAGTAATATATTTCGATATGCCTGTATAAGTACATTATGTTAATGTAGGTTTAGTTATGCACGTGATCAGCATAAATCATATTACCGACATGATTGTCAAATAAGGAAGTTTGTTATCTCACAATGTTATACAATTACCAATAATCACAATTTTGTAATATACACTTGTGAATTCACGTAAACTTGTTATTTTTGTACCATACAAAACATAACTTGAGAACGTGCTCCACGTCGTTAGTGATCTTTAACGATAACCTGACGCGACAATGAGGTCTTCGCTCACATATTTGCAATTTTTGGATATTGTGGCATAGCGTTAAAATAACTGTCTTCAGTGCCGAAGTCTTTGCTTCGATTCCTATTTTTAGATGGATGTTTCATAATATATATATCTGTAAGGCCGTTGAATCTAAGTGTGAATCTTTATCAAATTATAAAAGTAGGTTTGTATACGTAACTTATCTAGTTTAACACGCTAAGCTAGTGTTATGTTAACTAATTAGGTTAGTTATAAACATATCCCTAATAATGTATAAACATGATAACTTGTGAACCCTTAGTTATTTACTTAATACATATTTGAATAAAATTCTACATGAATGATAAAATAAAAAGACACCCTTTCATTTCAAAATTTTAATGCAAACGATAAAAATAGTACTCCGTTCAGAAAATTTAATTTATGTTTCTAGTGTTACTTTATATTTTGCACGTGTCAGCACTTTGTAGGTTTGACGTGATACTAGTGTGGGTTAGCAACCCTCAGCTTACTCCCCCAGTGGCCGTGGTTGTGTATTATACGATACACTACAATGCTATGAAAGGATTGCATTATGCAGAACTATGGCTTCGTCATACCATATTGAATCAACAAAGCTAAATCTTTGTCTTACATTTTGTAAGTACTTTTTAGAGGTTACTTTAGTAATTTAATTAGATATCGATAAAAGAATTGCTAGTCTTTATATTCGTCATAAACTGGTTCACGTTGCACGACCCTGCATCATCCTCTCACCCCTTTTCGTTGTAAAATATACGACGTTGATACGACATAGGGGCAATAAATTAGACTACGTATACTATAGGTGTATAGTATTAATTCGATACAGTATAAAAATAAATAGCACGAAAAATGAGATTTTCTTTTTCAAACAAACTAAATAGCTTTTAACTCCAACCACCCTTTGTAAATAATTTAAGATACAATAGCAACTTTCTATCTCTTTCAAGCGCATCTTTTTTATTATTTTGGTCACTTTCATAATAAAAGTGCAAGTTATTTGAATAGTGAATAATGGCAACTTGCTTCGTAAAATGTACCGTATTTTATCGTTGTAAGAATGAAAGGTAGAACCTAGACCTTTGCATATAAACTTATCAGCTGTAACGAAAGAAACATTGTGTTCTTATAGTACTAAAACTTTTAACCTAATTTAACTAAACTATTGCTTGTATTTATTAGATTTTTGGTACAGAGCTTAAAAATGTTACCTAGTATATTCAGTTTAAAAAAAAGCCATCGTATCAACCTTGTTGAAATAGAATGAGATAAAAGGCCCGTGGAGTTTCTTATCCGTTCTTCTCCATAGGATTCACATTTGGAACAGACGTATAGGTTCTGACTTTTAAAAAGAGTATGTTTATCTTGCCTATTTGAAATAAAAATAGTATTTCACTTTGACTGTGACTTAATATATCAGCGGTCTTCCAGCTCTGACAAGTATTTCTGTACGGTTAAGTTAGGAAATTACGAAAGTTACAGTAATGAATTACTGATTATATTATTATCATGCATTGTGTTATTTAGAATAGTTAAATGTATGAGCATTATAGATAGGTACCTAGTTATAGATATAGAGACACGAATTCCATCGCCAATTAGCCAATCATGGCCCGGTAGGGTAGGAGGCGATAAGAAAAAAACCCTCTTAAATTCCTTTTAAGACCTTTTTTGAAGAACACCATACTGCTATTCTATTGGAAAGTCATTTTTGGGAAGGTAACCCTTTCATACACAAGTAGTTTGTACAAAAACACAAGGCCAATTCTCGAGAAGTCGTATGTGTACAGACCAATACAAATTAACTGTTACCAATATTTACATTTAAGTAAACTAAACATTATACCAATATAGCAAATGAAATATTTGATTAAAATTTAATCACGATTCATCAACAAAGTTTGAATGTGCTAATCGCTTTCAAAACATTTGCACGAAGACCAAAATAATTACAATCATCATTACGTTATAGTAATCGACAACGTTTAAGATGATAGTTTCGATTCAGCATCTCTAAGTTACGTAAAACTGTAGTAACAATTTCTTTGTATTCGCCACGAAACCACCATTAGACACAATACTTGCTCTAACAAAATATTAACAAATTTTCTTTAACGCTTTCGCTACAATTACGAGTATAAAATTGATTACACTGCGTTATAAAAGAAATGTCGGTTCATAGTAATGGACTTCACTATCTCGCTTATTGTAGCTAATATTTCAAATTGCCTATTAACTTACATCGGCCATTGGACTTGTTTTCCGCCACATTCTAGGTGTCATTATTATCTTCCTATACCATTATTATTTACGGCTCTTTTACCACACAGAAGCCGTATTATAACTATGTGTGCAATATTAAAGGGTTATTTATATACAAATAAAACAATTTTTTTACGGATTTTCATGCGTTTATATTACATAGTCCAATATTTCGACGACAATCCTGTCCATGACTACGGTAGCTGGATAGTCTCTGAAACGTCAAGTAAAATTGAAAATAAAATAATTTAATATAATTTCATTATGTATAAAATATTTTTATATAGGTAGTAGTCAGTTCAGTTATCATTATTCTAATCCCGTAAAAATGGTTTTTGTTTGAATAACTGAGTCGCGGAAATGTTAAGGGCCTACATCAATATTATCGTATATCATCGCCGACACGTACATATTAACACAGCCAGTAGGCACAGAAAATGATGAATTAGGGATACTTTTCCTATTTACTCAAAATTTACTAAATATATTTTAATTCTGATTTACGTGTTTCTATATATAATAGTTACTTATGTTTTTAAAGTTATTTCATTAGTTAGTACGCAATGATAGACCGACAAATGAAAAAAATAAAAATTTTGAGAGGTTGTTTCGCCAAGATTTTCTATCGAGAAAACTTTTTTCAATCGTGTTTCTGAGTTGATGCGATCCTAGATCATATATTGAAAAAACATATACTTAAAAATTAGAGCTCTAGCCATTCAATCTAAAGAAACAATGAAAACTTCGTACATAGAAAAATGCACGAAGCTATTTTGGTATCGTCTTAATAGCTTCATATACAGGTACCGAAATATTGCTTTTATATAAAACTAAAATGTAATTATGGTTGCGAACAGATTATAACAAATCATCGGTAAACAATAGAGCTACGTTAACACATTGACAAACAATTTAATTCTGCGAAGATTTAAGTGATATCAGCGAGTTTGACATTAACAAGATGACTTTGAAACAATGACCTCTGGACTTACACGTCTCTTGGCTTGGTTATAAGTTATTACACTAATCTTGGTGATTAGGTGTACTTCTCCTAGTTAGGAACCATCCTAATAAGTAATGATAATAATCTTATAATCCTACTTGTAATTCCGAGAACAAACAATATTTGTAAATTTAATTGTCTGCGCGTTTTCCAACCATTGTTTAACTTTACCTTCCGGAGCCACTGCAATTGGTCTATCTATACTATAATATATATTCATAGCAGTGTACGCATAAACGAACAAGTAACAACTATTTTACTAAATAAAGCCTTGGTTTTTCCGTATTCCTGCTGTTAAGGACAATATTGCATTAATTTTTTGATTTAAATCAATGTAGAGTGCATTTATTGCAACTTCTTTAAAACATTGCAAGAAAAAATTATATAATAAATAGATATTTTACTCGGCACTTCACATTTTTCTAATTATTAAAAAGACGTGCATTATATTACAGGGTAATAATTTTTTTCATTTATGATAACCGGAAGAAATTTTCAGCATACATACAGCTGTTTACCTGAATCACTTAAATGGAAAGTATTAAACTAATAGCAGGAAACAAGTTCTATAATTAAAATACAATACACGCTTGGAAGCTGAGAAACGTATCAGAAAACAATCAGGCAATAATCATGTGAAACACGTTGACCTTTTGTGACTTAACGTTCACCACGTACTGAAATACCTTCGTTTTAATTAGTAATTAAATAACGGCTAAGAAGAAGTTACTTGATGAAGAGATTCGCGCTCGGAGGGTTCCATACTTTTACCATCATAATTTTTATCGTCATAGTAATATTGTCTAAGCGTATCATCAAGTTAACCTAAAAACATACAGGCCGAATTCAGAACCTCCTCCTTTTTTAAGTTGGTTAAAATTGTTTGTGGACCCCACTAAATATTTGTTTTATTATGGTTTTAACTACTTGTTAATATAGGTGACAAGAATACATCATTTGTGAAAATTTCTGTCTATGTCCGTTCGTGAGATACCGATATTTCTGATAACTGAATTATAGGGTAAGAGTCCTGTTTTACACTTTGGTACGAAACTCTAAACAAAACTAAGATTAGATGTTATATGATTATTAATATAATGTTATTGTTCACATGAAGGAATGAAATTAAACAATGAGCTCAGGCATGCGGTCGCCATTTCGAGACCACGTAATATGAAACTCGGAAAGCAAAAGGTTTAGTATCATGCAACTAATTTCCTATTTGTTAGATCACATTACATACAATATGTAACTTCTCAAATGTAACTGAGTTACGAACATATATATAGATGTACATATTATTTAAGTATTTAACGGAAGAAACTGTAATTGGTCTCGTGAATTCGTTTTAGGTACCTACTTACACTGTTTTGTTGTCTTTTCCTTGTTGTTAATAATCATTAGTGCACATTGTGAAGTCATTAAAACATTCGTAAATGTTGACCGTGTCCAATATGGTTCCAAAATTAGAACATCTTTACTTATTATAACAAAGTTGTTATTTTTGTATGTATGTCCCTATGTAAGCTTATATGTTGAAAAATACGCAACGGATATTGATGCGACTTTTCTTAAATGGTAGAGTGGTTCAAGAGGATAGCTTTTTCTTAAAATTAGCTAAGGTTTCCAGATTGTACGCGTACGAAGTTGCAGGCAACAGCTAGTTTGAATATAAACGAAAAACATAAAAAAAAATCTGAATTCCAGAAATTAAATGTGCTTTGTAAGTATGTATGACCGTAGCAGATGGGTTTCTACCCTGCCTACTACCATGGAAAAAAGGCGTGACGGTATAATAACGATGATAGTGTTGAATAAAAAAATAACAAATCGTAATTATGCGTTTACAATGAACAAAATGAGCTCGCCAGTTTATAGTTGTAACAATGTCTTCGTGACAAAAACAATCAGAGAAAGTGTCTTGGATGTCGCCTGACGGCCGCACTGAATGAGCTTCTTTTCATATGAAAACAATTTAATGATATATTTGTGATTTATTGGTGCAATCATAGCCTTTATGGCGACGATATTGGAATTAATAATGCTCATGTCAGTAAGACACGCTTCGATAGCCTTTTATTAATTTTCAGAGGCGCATGAGGTGCATAAGATATGCAATAATCAATATAAAATATGCATATGACGATGTAGTGATGGATAATATAAATAATTGGTCAAGTGCGAGTCGGACTCGCGCACGAAGGGTTCCGTACCATTATCTATGCAACATAAGGCAACGTTATTAGTATCGAGCAAGAAACGGTAAAAAAATCATGTTTGTTGTATGGGAGCCCCCCTTAAATATTTATTTTATTTTATTTTTAGTATTTGTTGTTATAGCGGCAATAGAAATACATCATCTGTGAAAATTTCAACTGTCTAGCTATCACCGTTCTTGAGATACTGGGTACGGAACCCTAAAAATCATGTTTGTTGTATGGGAGCCCCCCTTAAATATTTATTTTATTTTATTTTTAGTATTTGTTGTTATAGCGGCAATAGAAATACATCATCTGTGAAAATTTCAACTCTCTAGCTATCACCGTTCTTGAGATACAGCCTGGTGACAGACGGACGGACGGACGGACGGACGGACGGACGGACGGACGGACGGACGGACGGACGGACGGACGGACGGACGGACGGACGGACAGCGAAGTCTCAGTAATAGGGTCCCGTTTTTACCCTTTGGGTACGGAACCCTAAAAAAAGAATACGAATTCGGCCATTTTCAAAATTTTGTGTCTGTAATTGTTGCTACTAAAGACAGACATTATGTAATTTTTGAAACGAAGCCCTACAAAATATAACATCTTACTTTTAGGGATCAGGGATTACAGTCTTCCTGTAATCGTTGATTTCTTACTGAAAATTACCGATAGTAAAGTTTCCTTCAAGTTAATAAATGCGATTTCTTAAACATTAACACAGAGTTTGTATATTTTATTATTAAATATTCTACAAGATTATCCTATAAAAAATATTCGGTATATTATTTTGAGTCTACTTTATTACATTGTTTTAAATAAATAAAATATTTACAAGCAACATTGCAATGTACTTGATAACAAATAATATTATATAAGAACTTAATTTTTTATAGCAAATCTTTTGAAACACGATAGCTGAAATTTCACACTTTATCTAAAATTGTTATGAATAATTAAGTTAAGAAAATGTATCAGAATATCTTATACAAATGGTACTGCATAAAATTAAAAAACTTATAAAAGTTATTTTAAATAAATAAATATTCATTAACATTTTACACAACGTCCTCTGGTCCCAAGCTAAGCTCAATGCTTGTGTTATGGGTACCAGAATACGGATAGAATACATATACTACTTTTCTTTTGTAAATACATACATACTTTTAATACATAGAAACACCCAGACGCAGTAAAAACATTTGTATGGCAATTAGAAAAATCACACAAATGATTGTCCCGAGCGGGAATCGAACCCGCAACCTCTTGATCTGCAATCCGTTACCAGAACCACTACACCACGAGGCCCGTCGAATTAATGTGTGACTTATTTATAAATATCTCAAACATATGTTTGAGATTCTAATGATGTCACTAAATTCTTATAAATATTCCAATTGACAGTTAGCAGAAAATTGATTACGCATAATGAGATTCTTTGAGCTGCGTATGTTATAAACATATGATTTAGTGATTTAGTGCATTCGCCTGCTTATAATATATATAATATAATCGTCCAACTAATCGTCCAATTTCATTCTTAATTTGAAAAAAAATTGAATATAATGTACGAATAAATATAATTTATTCGTCCAGTACCCGTACAAATAGTCACATTCTATAATGTATCTTCCTTAAAGTTGAATTTTTTAACTTTTATTCTTCTATTAAACTTACTATTTAGTCTGTAAATAAATGATTTATTTCTTATCATAAATATGTATTACTAGCTGCCCGCGACTTCGTATTTCCCTGTTATTGCAACATTTTTTCTCTCCTATTATTCGTAACTCGTAACAGCCTTTATTCTTCCTTGATTGATGTACTATTCAACACTGAAAGAATTTTTCTAAGCGGGCCAGAGCTGCAGTGGTTCCTGAGATTAGCGCGTTCAAACAAACAAACAAACTCTTCCGCATTTGTACCCATCAAATATTAATTGATTTATAACAAAATAAATAGACAATACTGGCGGTATTGTACCTTAGTTAGTGTATCAGAATATGTAAAGTAAGTATATCATCGCTAATATTCTTATATGCTTAATCATTTTATAGCATATCCATCAAGTAGAATAATATCATCTTTATAAATAACTTAGCTATTATGGTGAAGGCACACTTTGACTAAATTCTGTCAATTCATTACCTGGTAATAGCGCCACACGCAATCTCTACACTTAACTACTTATTCAATTCGACACGTGAAAAGCAATTTATCAAAAATCTGGTCAAGTACGAGTTAGAACCGCACACAATGAGTTCCGTGCCTTATCTTATTTATCATACTAGCTGTTGCCAGCAACTTGGAACGCGTGGAATTTAGAAAACATACCCTAACAAATTACACAAAGCAGCCAGAACTTGAACCATTCTTTCTACTCGTATTAAAAACAACAACAAACTCTGTTTTCTAGTTTTTTAAATATAAGCTAACATAGGTACATACATACAAAAATAACGACTTTGTTTATTAATAGTTATTAATCAGTAATCATATCTTATCTTCATAATATATTCATCATCATAATTACGTACTGTCATTAAGTCATAATCAAGTCGTCGTATCATCAAGTTGCACTGAAAAAGATTGTTGTTTTATTGTATGGCAGGGCTTTTAAATATCAAATTCTGTTCTAATTTTTAGATATATTTGTTTTTATTAGTTTGGGAGGCAGAAGATTTACTTTTTTGTTATATTTCTGACAAGTCAATTCTTTGTATTTTCTTTTGTAATTTGCTTGTTGAAGTTTAAATAAATAAAGTTATTATTATTATTATTTTTAGCGCCAACCGTAATACATCCTTTGTGCAAGTTTCAACTATGTTGCTATACAGGGTGTCCCAGAACGTAACGTAGCTGGGAAGGGGGGTGATAGGGGGGGTCACAAGGGTCACCAGAAAAATAAAATAAAAATTCCCCTCTGGCTATTTAAAAAATAAATGGCATTTTTTTAAAAACTAAAAATTTTACACCTTGTGGGGCTATTTTGCTAACTGTACCTACAAATATAGCTGTTTAAAAAAAAAAAAGATGTTATGTAATCCTCAATAACCCTTCATCAAATTTAATTAAAAAAATAATACATATCCAACCAAGATTTTAAAGAAAATTAAGTTCTTTTCCAGTCAAGGACTTAGTAATTACAATTTCACTCAACTTTCTCCAAGTGTACTGAAAAAAAAATGTACTATGCAGCTCCGGCGTGTAACTTAAAAAGATAGGTAATTTTATTGCAATTCCAAAATGGTATAACACTTATTTGAAAAAATCATACTTAGACATTTAAAAATAATTTTCGGGAACAATACCCCTGCAAAACAAAACATATCAATAAAACAATAGTCTCAAATTCCTAAGAAAATACATTTTTAAATGTCTCTTCTGTTCCTCTAATGTTACTGCCCGTTAATTCTCAAGATTGGAGTACTGTACATACCTCAAACACTCAAGTACAGTCTAGGCCAGATAAAGCTTTACCATATTTTATGACAGGGAATTTAAATGAAACTCGAAAATAAAACAAAATTGTAATTATTTATTCAAATTAAGTGCTCGAAATGTGCACCACCAACATAAATGCACGCCCTACAT